>OX328267.1:13819108-23819108 GCA_946814005.1 Chamaenerion angustifolium | reverse complement strand
GGGCAACGTAGCTGAGTTGAATGACACATTTAAATAATTCAGACCTTCCTTCGAACCAAGGACGAGGCGAATAAAAAGATTTTCAAAATGCATGTCCTCGATCTTCGTTCGAACCAATAAACAAGCAACAAATGCCCTTAATGAGCTACGTCATCATGTGAAACGTCTTAAGAACTATACATCGATTAGCCAAATCCTTTCAAAATAGTTTTGAAAAATCCTTTGCCATACATGCAATTAAAGTCTACGAATGGAATGAACGGAACATGCGTGCGAGATTTGGATAGTTTTGGTTTACCGCGTGAGATACGTCCAACAGTGTCACCTCTATCAAGAGTATGCAGACCAAATCCACGCGTTACTACATGAGCGTTATCCCATGACTTCCCCCGTGACCTTTCACAAAATGGGGCATCGATGTAGTCAACATGATTTCTCCCAAAGACGCCTAATGGTCATTAATTCATATTAGCGGCGATCAATTACTTCACCAAGTAGGTAAAGTCTATCACCCTGGCATCAATAACGGCAAAGACCATTGAATTTTTTATTAGCAATGACATCATCGTGCATCATGGGATGCCAAAGTCAATCATCACCGGCAATGCCAGAAATCTAAATTGATCGATGGGTTGTGATCAAGCATACAAGTTCATCTCCATATTGCCCATAATTGTAATAAGTCAAAAATCAAATTTAATTCTTATTTTGCACACACCACGTTGGTTACCATTAACCAATCGGACCTGGAGCACATTAAGATCTTAAGGAGATTAGTAAGGGAATGCGCCCGGAGCGGTTTGGACCACCGGCACACACCCAAACAACTCGATGATCGAAATGGGCTCATAATCCTCTTTAGGGGGTGAGGTTCAGAGGAACTAGAAATTCCATCCATTTAGAACAAATGTTCCACACCGTGTTTAACCTTGACCAGTTTTGTGTGTATTTACATTTTTGGGCTCAACTGATGTGAATGAGAATTCAGCCCAAGTTTTGGATACGAGATTGGCACACAATTTATGAAGAACATTCGGCACAACTGTTGTGAATTAGATGTCAGCCCAACAAATGTAGATGGAAGTTCAGCCCATTATGTAAAAATGTGTTTTGTTTTGGCCCTAGATCATGACATGTATAGGATTAGGCATTTCGTATTATATATTTCCGACTGCTGTAAGTGTAATACGAACCATACTAATGAAATTTACAGTCTCGTACTTGCATTGCATTTTTGAAAAATAAATGTAAGTTATGTTCATTCTATCTTGTATCTTTAGGACGTGTCACGCACCATCTTTGGTAAGGATGAAGAAAAAAAAATCATTGCCCTCACATTGAGGTCATACCGCTCCGTACGGTCAAAAAATGCCCAAATATGGAAAACCATGACAAAAGGGAATAAGAAATACGTGAACCAGAAAATTGGCGAGATTTACGAGCTTGCAAGTTACAAAATCAAAGGAGTTCTTCTTGATGCCTTGTCTAACATTTTGAATGTGGAAAACGCGTACGCGTAGTTAACAACAACGGAATATATTCACAAGTTTCATTCAACACCTGCAAGTCCGTCTTTTAACAGGGAAGACACAATCGGGGATAGACCCGAACAACCACCGACATTATAGCAATGTGGGGCACCTTGGAAAAATGTAGGGGCAACGTAGCTGAGTTGAATGACACATTTAAATAATTCAGACCTTCCTTCGAACCAAGGACGAGGCGAATAAAAAGATTTTCAAAATGCATGTCCTCGATCTTCGTTCGAACCAATAAACAAGCAACAAATGCACTTAATGAGCTACGTCATCATGTGAAACGTCTTAAGAACTATACATCGATTAGCCAAATCCTTTCAAAATAGTTTTGAAAAATCCTTTGCCATACATCCAATTAAAGTCTACGAATGGAATGAACGGAACATGCGTGCGAGATTTGGATAGTTTTGGTTTACCGCGTGAGATACGTCCAACAGTGTCACCTCTATCAAGAGTATGCAGACCAAATCCACGCGTTACTACATGAGAGTTATCCCATGACTTCCCCCGTGACCTTTCACAAAATGGGGCATCGATGTAGTCAACATGATTTCTCCCAAAGACGCCTAATGGTCATTAATTCATATTAGCGGCGATCAATTACTTCACCAAGTAGGTAAAGTCTATCACCCTGGCATCAATAACGGCAAAGACCATTGAATTTTTTATTAGCAATGACATCATCGTGCATCATGGGATGCCAAAGTCAATCATCACCGGCAATGCCAGAAATCTAAATTGATCGATGGGTTGTGATCAAGCATACAAGTTCATCTCCATATTGCCCATAATTGTAATAAGTCATAAATCAAATTTAATTCTTATTTTGCACACACCACGTTGGTTACCATTAACCAATCGGACCTGGAGCACATTAAGATCTTAAGGAGATTAGTAAGGGAATGCGCCCGGAGCGGTTTGGACCACCGGCACACACCCAAACAACTCGATGATCGAAATGGGCTCATAATCCTCTTTAGGGGGTGAGGTTCTGCTGGTTCAGAGGAACTAGAAATTCCATCCATTTAGAACAAATGTTCCACACCGTGTTTAACCTTGACCAGTTTTGTGTGTATTTACATTTTTGGGCTCAACTGATGTGAATGAGAATTCAGCCCAAGTTTTGGATACGAGATTGGCACACAATTTATGAAGAACATTCGGCACAACTGTTGTGAATTAGATGTCAGCCCAACAAATGTAGATGGAAGTTCAGCCCATTATGTAAAAATGTGTTTTGTTTTGGCCCTACATCATGACATGTATAGGATTAGGCATTTTGTATTATATATTTCCGACTGCTGTAAGTGAAATAGGAACCATACTATTGAAATTTACAGTCTCGTACTTGCATTGCATTTTTGAAAAATAAATGTAAGTTATGTTCATTCTATCTTGTATCTTTAGGACGTGTCACGCACCATCTTTGGTAAGGATGAAGAAAAATAAATCATTGCCCTCACATTGAGGTCATACCGCTCCGTACGGTCAAAAAATGCCCAAATATGGAAAACCATGACAAAAGGGAATAAGAAATACGAGAACCAGAAAATTGGCGAGATTTACGAGCTTGCAAGTTACAAAATCAAAGGAGTTCTTCTTGATGCCTTGTCTAACATTTTGAATGTGGAAAACGCGTACGCGTAGTTAACAACAACAGAATATATTCACAAGTTTCATTCAACACCTGCAAGTCCGTCTTTCAACAGGGAAGACATAATCAGGGATAGACCCGAACAACCACCGACATTATAGCAATGTGGGGCACCTTGGAAAAATGTAGGGGCAACGTAGCTGAGTTGAATGACACATTTGAATAATTCAGACCTTCCTTCGAACCAAGGACGAGGCGAATAAAAAGATTTTCAAAATGCATGTCCTCGATCTTCGTTCGAACCAATAAACAAGCAACAAATGCCCTTAATGAGCTACGTCATCATGTGAAACGTCTTAAGAACTATACATCGATTAGCCAAATCCTTTCAAAATAGTTTTGAAAAATCCTTTGCCATACATGCAATTAAAGTCTACGAATGGAATGAACGGAACATGCGTGCGAGATTTGGATACTTTTGGTTGACCGTGTGAGATACGTCCAACAGTGTCACCTCTATCAAGAGTATGCAGACCAAATCCACGCGTTACTACATGAGCGTTATCCCATGACTTCCCCCGTGACCTTTCACAAAATGGGGCATCGATGTAGTCAACATGATTTCTCCCAAAGACGCCTAATGGTCATTAATTCATATTAGCGGCGATCAATTACTTCACCAAGTAGGCAAAGTCTATCACCCTGGCATCAATAACGGCAAAGACCATTGAATTTTTTATTAGCAATGACATCATCGTGCATCATGGGATGCCAAAGTCAATCATCACCGGCAATGCCAGAAATCTAAATTGATCGATGGGTTGTGATCAAGCATACAAGTTCATCTCCATATTGCCCATAATTGTAATAAGTCAAAAAACAAATTTAATTCTTATTTTGCACACACCACGTTGGTTACCATTAACCAATCGGACGTGGAGCACATTAAGATCTTAAGGAGATTAGTAAGGGAATGCGCCCGGAGCGGTTTGGACCACCGGCACACACCCAAACAACTCGATGATCGGAATGGGCTCATAATCCTCTTTAGGGGGTGAGGTTCTGCTGGTTCAGAGGAACTAGAAATTCCATCCATTTAGAACAAATGTTCCACACCGTGTTTAACCTTGACCAGTTTTGTGTGTATTTACATTTTTGGGCTCAACTGATGTGAATGAGATTGGAAACGAGATTGGCCCACAATTTATGAAGAACATTCGGCACAACTGTTGTGAATTAGATGTCAGCCCAACAAATGTAGATGGAAGTTCAGCCCATTATGTAAAAATGTGTTTTGTTTTGGCCCTAGATCATGACATGTATAGGATTAGGCCTTTTGTTTTATATATTTCCGACTGCTGTAAGTGTAATACGAACCATACTAATGAAATTTACAGTCTCGTTCTTGCATTGCATTTTTGAAAAATAAATGTAAGTTATGTTCATTCTATCTTGTATCTTTAGGACGTGTCACGCACCATCTTTGGTAAGGATGAAGAAAAATAAATCATTGCCCTCACATTCAGGTCATACCGCCCCGTACGGTCAAAAAATGCCCAAATATGGAAAACCATGACAAAAGGGAATAAGAAATACGTGAACCAGAAAATTGGCGAGATTTACGAGCTTGCAAGTTACAAAATCAAATGAGTTCTTCTTGACGCCTTGACTAACATTTTGAATGTGGAAAACGCGTACGCGTAGTTAACAACAACGGAATATATTCACAAGTTTCATTCAACACCTGCAAGTCCGTCTTTCAACAGGGAAGACACAATCGGGGATAGACCCGAACAACCACCGACATTATAGCAATGTGGGGCACCTTGGAAAAATGTAGGGGCAACGTAGCTGAGTTGAATGACACATTTGAATAATTCAGACCTTCCTTCGAACCAAGGACGAGGCGAATAAAAAGATTTTCAAAATGCATGTCCTCGATCTTCGTTCGAACCAATAAACAAGCAACAAATGCACTTAATGAGCTACGTCATCATGTGAAACGTCTTAAGAACTATACATCGATTAGCCAAATCCTTTCAAAATAGTTTTGAAAAATCCTTTGCCATACATGCAATTAAAGTCTACGAATGGAATGAACGGAACATGCGTGCGAGATTTGGATAGTTTTGGTTTACCGCGTGAGATACGTCCAACAGTGTCACCTCTATCAAGAGTATGCAGACCAAATCCACGCGTTACTACATGAGCGTTATCCCATGACTTCCCCCGTGACCTTTCACAAAATGGGGCATCGATGTAGTCAACATGATTTCTCCCAAAGACGCCTAATGGTCATTAATTCATATTAGCGGCGATCAATTACTTCACCAAGTAGGTAAAGTCTATCACCCTGGCATCAATAACGGCAAAGACCATTGAATTTTTTATTAGCAATGACATCATCGTGCATCATGGGATGCCAAAGTCAATCATCACCGGCAATGCCAGAAATCTAAATTGATCGATGGGTTGTGATCAAGCATACAAGTTCATCTCCATATTGCCCATAATTGTAATAAGTCAAAAAACAAATTTAATTCTTATTTTGCACACACCACGTTGGTTACCATTAACCAATCGGACCTGGAGCACATTAAGATCTTAAGGAGATTAGTAAGGGAATGCGCCCGGAGCGGTTTGGACCACCGGCACACACCCAAACAACTCGATGATCGGAATGGGCTCATAATCCTCTTTAGGGGGTGAGGTTCTGCTGGTTCAGAGGAACTAGAAATTCCATCCATTTAGAACAAATGTTCCACACCGTGTTTAACCTTGACCAGTTTTGTGTGTATTTACATTTTTGGGCTCAACTGATGTGAATGAGAATTCAGCCCAAGTTTTGGATACGAGATTGGCACACAATTTATGAAGAACATTCGGCACAACTGTTGTGAATTAGATGTCAGCCCAACAAATGTAGATGGAAGTTCAGCCCATTATGTAAAAATGTGTTTTGTTTTGGCCCTAGATCATGACATGTATAGGATTAGGCATTTCGTATTATATATTTCCGACTGCTGTAAGTGTAATACGAACCATACTAATGAAATTTACAGTCTCGTACTTGCATTGCATTTTTGAAAAATAAATGTAAGTTATGTTCATTCTATCTTGTATCTTTAGGACGTGTCACACACCATCTTTGGTAAGGATGAAGAAAAAAAAATCATTGCCCTCACATTGAGGTCATACCGCTCCGTACGGTCAAAAAATGCCCAAATATGGAAAACCATGACAAAAGGGAATAAGAAATACGTGAACAAGAAAATTGGCGAGATTTACGAGCTTGCAAGTTACAAAATCAAATGAGTTCTTCTTGACGCCTTGTCTAACATTTTGAATGTGGAAAACGCGTACGCGTAGTTAACAACAACGGAATATATTCACAAGTTTCATTCAACACCTGCAAGTCCGTCTTTCAACAGGGAAGACACAATCGGGGATAGACCCGAACAACCACCGACATTATAGCAATGTGGGGCACCTTGGAAAAATGTAGGGGCAACGTAGCTGAGTTGAATGACACATTTGAATAATTCAGACCTTCCTTCGAACCAAGGACGAGGCGAATAAAAAGATTTTCAAAATGCATGTCCTCGATCTTCGTTCGAACCAATAAACAAGCAACAAATGCACTTAATGAGCTACGTCATCATGTGAAACGTCTTAAGAACTATACATCGATTAGCCAAATCCTTTCAAAATAGTTTTGAAAAATCCTTTGCCATACATGCAATTAAAGTCTACGAATGGAATGAACGGAACATGCGTGCGAGATTTGGATAGTTTTGGTTTACCGCGTGAGATACGTCCAACAGTGTCACCTCTATCAAGAGTATGCAGACCAAATCCACGCGTTACTACATGAGCGTTATCCCATGACTTCCCCCGTGACCTTTCACAAAATGGGGCATCGATGTAGTCAACATGATTTCTCCCAAAGACGCCTAATGGTCATTAATTCATATTAGCGGCGATCAATTACTTCACCAAGTAGGTAAAGTCTATCACCCTGGCATCAATAACGGCAAAGACCATTGAATTTTTTATTAGCAATGACATCATCGTGCATCATGGGATGCCAAAGTCAATCATCACCGGCAATGCCAGAAATCTAAATTGATCGATGGGTTGTGATCAAGCATACAAGTTCATCTCCATATTGCCCATAATTGTAATAAGTCAAAAAACAAATTTAATTCTTATTTTGCACACACCACGTTGGTTACCATTAACCAATCGGACCTGGAGCACATTAAGATCTTAAGGAGATTAGTAAGGGAATGCGCCCGGAGCGGTTTGGACCACCGGCACACACCCAAACAACTCGATGATCGGAATGGGCTCATAATCCTCTTTAGGGGGTGAGGTTCTGCTGGTTCAGAGGAACTAGAAATTCCATCCATTTAGAACAAATGTTCCACACCGTGTTTAACCTTGACCAGTTTTGTGTGTATTTACATTTTTGGGCTCAACTGATGTGAATGAGAATTCAGCCCAAGTTTTGGATACGAGATTGGCACACAATTTATGAAGAACATTCGGCACAACTGTTGTGAATTAGATGTCAGCCCAACAAATGTAGATGGAAGTTCAGCCCATTATGTAAAAATGTGTTTTGTTTTGGCCCTAGATCATGACATGTATAGGATTAGGCATTTCGTATTATATATTTCCGACTGCTGTAAGTGTAATACGAACCATACTAATGAAATTTACAGTCTCGTACTTGCATTGCATTTTTGAAAAATAAATGTAAGTTATGTTCATTCTATCTTGTATCTTTAGGACGTGTCACGCACCATCTTTGGTAAGGATGAAGAAAAAAAAATCATTGCCCTCACATTGAGGTCATACCGCTCCGTACGGTCAAAAAATGCCCAAATATGGAAAACCATGACAAAAGGGAATAAGAAATACGTGAACAAGAAAATTGGCGAGATTTACGAGCTTGCAAGTTACAAAATCAAATGAGTTCTTCTTGACGCCTTGTCTAACATTTTGAATGTGGAAAACGCGTACGCGTAGTTAACAACAACGGAATATATTCACAAGTTTCATTCAACACCTGCAAGTCCGTCTTTCAACAGGGAAGATACAATCGGGGATAGACCCGAACAACCACCGACATTATAGCAATGTGGGGCACCTTGGAAAAATGTAGGGGCAACGTAGCTGAGTTGAATGACACATTTGAATAATTCAGACCTTCCTTCGAACCAAGGACGAGGCGAATAAAAAGATTTTCAAAATGCATGTCCTCGATCTTCGTTCGAACCAATAAACAAGCAACAAATGCAGTTAATGAGCTACGTCATCATGTGAAACGTCTTAAGAACTATACATCGATTAGCCAAATCCTTTCAAAATAGTTTTGAAAAATCCTTTGCCATACATGCAATTAAAGTCTACGAATGGAATGAACGGAACATGCGTGCGAGATTTGGATACTTTTGGTTGACCGTGTGAGATACGTCCAACAGTGTCACCTCTATCAAGAGTATGCAGACCAAATCCACGCGTTACTACATGAGCGTTATCCCATGACTTCCCCCGTGACCTTTCACAAAATGGGGCATCGATGTAGTCAACATGATTTCTCCCAAAGACGCCTAATGGTCATTAATTCATATTAGCGGCGATCAATTACTTCACCAAGTAGGTAAAGTCTATCACCCTGGCATCAATAACGGCAAAGACCATTGAATTTTTTATTAGCAATGACATCATCGTGCATCATGGGATGCCAAAGTCAATCATCACCGGCAATGCCAGAAATCTAAATTGATCGATGGGTTGTGATCAAGCATACAAGTTCATCTCCATATTGCCCATAATTGTAATAAGTCAAAAAACAAATTTAATTCTTATTTTGCACACACCACGTTGGTTACCATTAACCAATCGGTCCTGGAGCACATGAAGATCTTAAGGAGATTAGTAAGGGAATGCGCCCGGAGCGGTTTGGACCACCGGCACACACCCAAACAACTCGATGATCGGAATGGGCTCATAATCCTCTTTAGGGGGTGAGGTTCTGCTGGTTCAGAGGAACTAGAAATTCCATCCATTTAGAACAAATGTTCCACACCGTGTTTAACCTTGACCAGTTTTGTGTGTATTTACATTTTTGGGCTCAACTGATGTGAATGAGAATTCAACCCAAGTTTTGGAAACGAGATTGGCCCACAATTTATGAAGAACATTCGGCACAACTGTTGTGAATTAGATGTCAGGCCAACAAATGTAGATGGAAGTTAAGCCCATTATGTAAAAATGTTTTTTGTTTTGGCCCTAGATCATGACATGTATAGGATTAGGCATTTTGTATTATATATTTCCGACTGCTGTAAGTGTAATACGAACCATACTATTGAAATTTACAGTCTCGTACTTGCATTGCATTTTTGAAAAATAAATGTAAGTTATGTTCATTCTATCTTGTATCTTTAGGACGTGTCACGCACCATCTTTGGTAAGGATGAAGAAAAATAAATCATTGCCCTCACATTGAGGTCATACCGCCCCGTACGGTCAAAAAATGCCCAAATATGGAAAACCATGACAAAAGGGAATAAGATATACGTGAACCAGAAAATTGGCGAGATTTACGAGCTTGCAAGTTACAAAATCAAATGAGGTCTACTTGACGCCTTGTCTAACATTTTGAATGTGGAAAACGCGTACGCGTGGTTAACAACAACGGTATATATTCACAAGTTTCATTCAACACCTGCAAGTCCGTCTTTCAACAGGGAAGACATAATCGGGGATAGACCCGAACAACCACCGACATTATAGCAATGGGGGGCACCTTGGAAAAATGTAGGGGCAACGTAGCTGAGTTGAATGACACATTTGAATAATTCAGACCTTCCTTCGAACCAAGGACGAGGCGAATAAAAAGATTTTCAAAATGCATGTCCTCGATCTTCGTTCGAACCAATAAACAAGCAACAAATGCCTTTAATGAGCTACGTCATCATGTGAAACGTCTTAAGAACTATACATCGATTAGCCAAATCCTTTCAAAATAGTTTTGAAAAATCCTTTGCCATACATGCAATTAAAGTCTACGAATGGAATGAACGGAACATGCGTGCGAGATTTGGATACTTTTGGTTGACCGTTTGAGATACGTCCAACAGTTTCACCTCTATCAAGAGTATGCAGACCAAATCCACGCGTTACTACATGAGCGTTATCCCATGACTTCCCCCGTGACCTTTCACAAAATGGGGCATCGATGTAGTCAACATGATTTCTCCCAAAGACGCCTAATGGTCATTAATTCATATTAGCGGCGATCAATTACTTCACCAAGTAGGTAAAGTCTATCACCCTGGCATCAATAACGGCAAAGACCATTGAATTTTTTATTAGCAATGACATCATCGTGCATCATGGGATGCCAAAGTCAATCATCACCGGCAATGCCAGAAATCTAAATTGATCGATGGGTTGTGATCAAGCATACAAGTTCATCTCCATATTGCCCATAATTGTAATAAGTCAAAAAACAAATTTAATTCTTATTTTGCACACACCACGTTGGTTACCATTAACCAATCGGACCTGGAGCACATGAAGATCTTAAGGAGATTAGTAAGGGAATGCGCCCGGAGCGGTTTGGACCACCGGCACACACCCAAACAACTCGATGATCGGAATGGGCTCATAATCCTATTTAGTGGGTGAGGTTCTGCTGGTTCAGAGGAACTAGAAATTCCATCCATTTAGAACAAATGTTCCACACCGTGTTTAACCTTGACCAGTTTTGTGTGTATTTACATTTTTGGGCTCAACTGATGTGAATGAGAATTCAGCCCAAGTTTTGGAAACGAGATTGGCCCACAATTTATGAAGAACATTCGGCACAACTGTTGTGAATTAGATGTCAGCCCAACAAATGTAGATGGAAGTTCAGCCCATTATGTAAAAATGTGTTTTGTTTTGGCCCTAGATCATGACATGTATAGGATTAGGCATTTTGTATTATATATTTCCGACTGCTGTAAGTGTAATACGAACCATACTATTGAAATTTACAGTCTCGTACTTGCATTGCATTTTTGAAAAATAAATGTAAGTTATGTTCATTCTATCTTGTATCTTTAGGACGTGTCACGCACCATCTTTGGTAAGGATGAAGAAAAATAAATCATTGCCCTCACATTGAGGTCATACCGCCCCGTACGGTCAAAAAATGCCCAAATATGGAAAACCATGACAAAAGGGAATAAGAAATACGTGAACCAGAAAATTGGCGAGATTTACGAGCTTGCAAGTTACAAAATCAAATGAGGTCTACTTGACGCCTTGTCTAACATTTTGAATGTGGAAAACGCGTACGCGTAGTTAACAACAACGGTATATATTCACAAGTTTCATTCAACACCTGCAAGTCCGTCTTTCAACAGGGAAGACATAATCGGGGATAGACCCGAACAACCACCGACATTATAGCAATGTGGGGCACCTTGGAAAAATGTAGGGGCAACGTAGCTGAGTTGAATGACACATTTGAATAATTCAGACCTTCCTTCGAACCAAGGACGAGGCGAATAAAAAGATTTTCAAAATGCATGTCCTCGATCTTCGTTCGAACCAATAAACAAGCAACAAATGCCCTTAATGAGCTACGTCATCATGTGAAACGTCTTAAGAACTATACATCGATTAGCCAAATCCTTTCAAAATAGTTTTGAAAAATCCTTTGCCATACATGCAATTAAAGTCTACGAATGGAATGAACGGAACATGCGTGCGAGATTTGGATACTTTTGGTTGACCGTGTGAGATACGTCCAACAGTGTCACCTCTATCAAGAGTATGCAGACCAAATCCACGCGTTACTACATGAGCGTTATCCCATGACTTCCCCCGTGACCTTTCACAAAATGGGGCATCGATGTAGTCAACATGATTTCTCCCAAAGACGCCTAATGGTCATTAATTCATATTAGCGGCGATCAATTACTTCACCAAGTAGGTAAAGTCTATCACCCTGGCATCAATAACGGCAAAGACCATTGAATTTTTTATTAGCAATGACATCATCGTGCATCATGGAATGCCAAAGTCAATCATCACCGGCAATGCCAGAAATCTAAATTGATCGATGGGTTGTGATCAAGCATACAAGTTCATCTCCATATTGCCCATAATTGTAATAAGTCAAAAAACAAATTTAATTCTTATTTTGCACACACCACGTTGGTTAACATTAACCAATCGGACCTGGAGCACATTAAGATCTTAAGGAGATTAGTAAGGGAATGCGCCCGGAGCGGTTTGGACCACCGGCACACACCCAAACAACTCGATGATCGGAATGGGCCTATAATCTTCTTTAGTGGTTGAGGTTCGGCTGGTTCAGAGGAACTAGAAATTCCATCCATTTAGAACAAATGTTCCACACCGTGTTTAACCTTGACCAGTTTTGTGTGTATTTACATTTTTGGGCTCAACTGATGTGAATGAGAATTCAGCCCAAGTTTTGGATACGAGATTGGCAAACAATTTATGAAGAACATTCGGCACAACTGTTGTGAATTAGATGTCAGCCCAACAAATGTAGATGGAAGTTCAGCCCATTATGTAAAAATGTGTTTTGTTTTGGCCCTAGATCATGACATGTATAGGATTAGGCATTTTGTATTATATATTTCCGACTGCTGTAAGTGTAATACGAACCATACTAATGAAATTTACAGTCTCGTACTTGCATTGCATTTTTGAAAAATAAATGTAAGTTATGTTAATTCTATCTTGTATCTTTAGGACGTGTCACGCACCATCTTTGGTAAGGATGAAGAAAAATAAATCATTGCCCTCACATTGAGGTCATACCGCCCCGTATGGTCAAAAAATGCCCAAATATGGAAAACCATGATAAAAGGGAATAAGAAATACGTGAACCAGAAAATTGGCGAGATTTACGAGCTTGCAAGTTACAAAATCAAATGAGTTCTTCTTGATGCCTTGTCTAACATTTTGAATGTGGAAAACGCGTACGCGTAGTTAACAACAACGGAATATATTCACAAGTTTCATTCAACACCTGCAAGTCCGTCTTTCAACAGGGAAGACATAATCGGGGATAGACCCGAACAACCACCGACATTATAGCAATGTGGGGCACCTTGGAAAAATGTAGGGGCAACGTAGCTGAGTTGAATGACACATTTGAATAATTCAGACCTTCCTTCGAACCAAGGACGAGGCGAATAAAAAGATTTTCAAAATGCATGTCCTCGATCTTCGTTCGAACCAATAAACAAGCAACAAATGCCCTTAATGAGCTACGTCATCATGTGAAACGTCTTAAGAACTATACATCGATTAGCCAAATCCTTTCAAAATAGTTTTGAAAAATCCTTTGCCATACATGCAATTAAAGTCTACGAATGGAATGAACGGAACATGCGTGCGAGATTTGGATACTTTTGGTTGACCGTGTGAGATACGTCCAACAGTGTCACCTCTATCAAGAGTATGCAGACCAAATCCACGCGTTACTACATGAGCGTTATCCCATGACTTCCCCCGTGACCTTTCACAAAATGGGGCATCGATGTAGTCAACATGATTTCTCCCAAAGACGCCTAATGGTCATTAATTCATATTAGCGGCGATCAATTACTTCACCAAGTAGGTAAAGTCTATCACCCTGGCATCAATAACGGCAAAGACCATTGAATTTTTTATTAGCAATGACATCATCGTGCATCATGGGATGCCAAAGTCAATCATCACCGGCAATGCCAGAAATCTAAATTGATCGATGGGTTGTGATCAAGCATACAAGTTCATCTCCATATTGCCCATAATTGTAATAAGTCAAAAAACAAATTTAATTCTTATTTTGCACACACCACGTTGGTTAACATTAACCAATCGGACCTGGAGCACATGAAGATCTTAAGGAGATTAGTAAGGGAATGCGCCCGGAGCGGTTTGGACCACCGGCACACACCCAAACAACTCGATGATCGGAATGGGCCTATAATCCTCTTTAGTGGGTGAGGTTCTGCTGGTTCAGAGGAACTAGAAATTCCATCCATTTAGAACAAATGTTCCACACCGTGTTTAACCTTGACCAGTTTTGTGTGTATTTACATTTTTGGGCTCAACTGATGTGAATGAGAATTCAGCCCAAGTTTTGGATACGAGATTGGCACACAATTTATGAAGAACATTCGGCACAACTGTTGTGAATTAGATGTCAGCCCAACAAATGTAGATGGAAGTTCAGCCCATTATGTAAAAATGTGTTTTGTTTTGGCCCTAGATCATGACATGTATAGGATTAGGCATTTTGTATTATATATTTCCGACTGCTGTAAGTGTAATACGAACCATACTAATGAAATTTACAGTCTCGTACTTGCATTGCATTTTTGAAAAATAAATGTAAGTTATGTTAATTCTATCTTGTATCTTTAGGACGTGTCACGCACCATCTTTGGTAAGGATGAAGAAAAATAAATCATTGCCCTCACATTGAGGTCATACCGCCCCGTACGGTCAAAAAATGCCCAAATATGGAAAACCATGACAAAAGGGAATAAGAAATACGTGAACCAGAAAATTGGCGAGATTTACGAGCTTGCAAGTTACAAAATCAAATGAGTTCTTCTTGATGCCTTGTCTAACATTTTGAATGTGGAAAACGCGTACGCGTAGTTAACAACAACGGAATATATTCACAAGTTTCATTCAACACCTGCAAGTCCGTCTTTCAACAGGGAAGACATAATCGGGGATAGACCCGAACAACCACCGACATTATAGCAATGTGGGGCACCTTGGAAAAATGTAGGGGCAACGTAGCTGAGTTGAATGACACATTTGAATAATTCAGACCTTCCTTCGAACCAAGGACGAGGCGAATAAAAAGATTTTCAAAATGCATGTCCTCGATCTTCGTTCGAACCAATAAACAAGCAACAAATGCCCTTAATGAGCTACGTCATCATGTGAAACGTCTTAAGAACTATACATCGATTAGCCAAATCCTTTCAAAATAGTTTTGAAAAATCCTTTGCCATACATGCAATTAAAGTCTACGAATGGAATGAACGGAACATGCGTGCGAGATTTGGATACTTTTGGTTGACCGTGTGAGATACGTCCAACAGTGTCACCTCTATCAAGAGTATGCAGACCAAATCCACGCGTTACTACATGAGCGTTATCCCATGACTTCCCCCGTGACCTTTCACAAAATGGGGCATCGATGTAGTCAACATGATTTCTCCCAAAGACGCCTAATGGTCATTAATTCATATTAGCGGCGATCAATTACTTCACCAAGTAGGTAAAGTCTATCACCCTGGCATCAATAACGGCAAAGACCATTGAATTTTTTATTAGCAATGACATCATCGTGCATCATGGGATGCCAAAGTCAATCATCACCGGCAATGCCAGAAATCTAAATTGATCGATGGGTTGTGATCAAGCATACAAGTTCATCTCCATATTGCCCATAATTGTAATAAGTCAAAAAACAAATTTAATTCTTATTTTGCACACACCACGTTGGTTAACATTAACCAATCGGACCTGGAGCACATGAAGATCTTAAGGAGATTAGTAAGGGAATGCGCCCGGAGCGGTTTGGACCACCGGCACACACCCAAACAACTCGATGATCGGAATGGGCCTATAATCCTCTTTAGTGGGTGAGGTTCTGCTGGTTCAGAGGAACTAGAAATTCCATCCATTTAGAACAAATGTTCCACACCGTGTTTAACCTTGACCAGTTTTGTGTGTATTTACATTTTTGGGCTCAACTGATGTGAATGAGAATTCAGCCCAAGTTTTGGATACGAGATTGGCACACAATTTATGAAGAACATTCGGCACAACTGTTGTGAATTAGATGTCAGCCCAACAAATGTAGATGGAAGTTCAGCCCATTATGTAAAAATGTGTTTTGTTTTGGCCCTAGATCATGACATGTATAGGATTAGGCATTTTGTATTATATATTTCCGACTGCTGTAAGTGTAATACGAACCATACTAATGAAATTTACAGTCTCGTACTTGCATTGCATTTTTGAAAAATAAATGTAAGTTATGTTAATTCTATCTTGTATCTTTAGGACGTGTCACGCACCATCTTTGGTAAGGATGAAGAAAAATAAATCATTGCCCTCACATTGAGGTCATACCGCCCCGTACGGTCAAAAAATGCCCAAATATGGAAAACCATGACAAAAGGGAATAAGAAATACGTGAACCAGAAAATTGGCGAGATTTACGAGCTTGCAAGTTACAAAATCAAATGAGTTCTTCTTGATGCCTTGTCTAACATTTTGAATGTGGAAAACGCGTACGCGTAGTTAACAACAACGGAATATATTCACAAGTTTCATTCAACACCTGCAAGTCCGTCTTTCAACAGGGAAGACATAATCGGGGATAGACCCGAACAACCACCGACATTATAGCAATGTGGGGCACCTTGGAAAAATGTAGGGGCAACGTAGCTGAGTTGAATGACACATTTGAATAATTCAGACCTTCCTTCGAACCAAGGACGAGGCGAATAAAAAGATTTTCAAAATGCATGTCCTCGATCTTCGTTCGAACCAATAAACAAGCAACAAATGCCCTTAATGAGCTACGTCATCATGTGAAACGTCTTAAGAACTATACATCGATTAGCCAAATCCTTTCAAAATAGTTTTGAAAAATCCTTTGCCATACATGCAATTAAAGTCTACGAATGGAATGAACGGAACATGCGTGCGAGATTTGGATACTTTTGGTTGACCGTGTGAGATACGTCCAACAGTGTCACCTCTATCAAGAGTATGCAGACCAAATCCACGCGTTACTACATGAGCGTTATCCCATGACTTCCCCCGTGACCTTTCACAAAATGGGCATCGATGTAGTCAACATGATTTCTCCCAAAGACGCCTAATGGTCATTAATTCATATTAGCGGCGATCAATTACTTCACCAAGTAGGTAAAGTCTATCACCCTGGCATCAATAACGGCAAAGACCATTGAATTTTTTATTAGCAATGACATCATCGTGCATCATGGGATGCCAAAGTCAATCATCACCGGCAATGCCAGAAATCTAAATTGATCGATGGGTTGTGATCAAGCATACAAGTTCATCTCCATATTGCCCATAATTGTAATAAGTCAAAAAACAAATTTAATTCTTATTTTGCACACACCACGTTGGTTAACATTAACCAATCGGACCTGGAGCACATGAAGATCTTAAGGAGATTAGTAAGGGAATGCGCCCGGAGCGGTTTGGACCACCGGCACACACCCAAACAACTCGATGATCGGAATGGGCCTATAATCCTCTTTAGTGGGTGAGGTTCTGCTGGTTCAGAGGAACTAGAAATTCCATCCATTTAGAACAAATGTTCCACACCGTGTTTAACCTTGACCAGTTTTGTGTGTATTTACATTTTTGGGCTCAACTGATGTGAATGAGAATTCAGCCCAAGTTTTGGATACGAGATTGGCACACAATTTATGAAGAACATTCGGCACAACTGTTGTGAATTAGATGTCAGCCCAACAAATGTAGATGGAAGTTCAGCCCATTATGTAAAAATGTGTTTTGTTTTGGCCCTAGATCATGACATGTATAGGATTAGGCATTTTGTATTATATATTTCCGACTGCTGTAAGTGTAATACGAACCATACTAATGAAATTTACAGTCTCGTACTTGCATTGCATTTTTGAAAAATAAATGTAAGTTATGTTAATTCTATCTTGTATCTTTAGGACGTGTCACGCACCATCTTTGGTAAGGATGAAGAAAAATAAATCATTGCCCTCACATTGAGGTCATACCGCCCCGTACGGTCAAAAAATGCCCAAATATGGAAAACCATGACAAAAGGGAATAAGAAATACGTGAACCAGAAAATTGGCGAGATTTACGAGCTTGCAAGTTACAAAATCAAATGAGTTCTTCTTGATGCCTTGTCTAACATTTTGAATGTGGAAAACGCGTACGCGTAGTTAACAACAACGGAATATATTCACAAGTTTCATTCAACACCTGCAAGTCCGTCTTTCAACAGGGAAGACATAATCGGGGATAGACCCGAACAACCACCGACATTATAGCAATGTGGGGCACCTTGGAAAAATGTAGGGGCAACGTAGCTGAGTTGAATGACACATTTGAATAATTCAGACCTTCCTTCGAACCAAGGACGAGGCGAATAAAAAGATTTTCAAAATGCATGTCCTCGATCTTCGTTCGAACCAATAAACAAGCAACAAATGCCCTTAATGAGCTACGTCATCATGTGAAACGTCTTAAGAACTATACATCGATTAGCCAAATCCTTTCAAAATAGTTTTGAAAAATCCTTTGCCATACATGCAATTAAAGTCTACGAATGGAATGAACGGAACATGCGTGCGAGATTTGGATACTTTTGGTTGACCGTGTGAGATACGTCCAACAGTGTCACCTCTATCAAGAGTATGCAGACCAAATCCACGCGTTACTACATGAGCGTTATCCCATGACTTCCCCCGTGACCTTTCACAAAATGGGGCATCGATGTAGTCAACATGATTTCTCCCAAAGACGCCTAATGGTCATTAATTCATATTAGCGGCGATCAATTACTTCACCAAGTAGGTAAAGTCTATCACCCTGGCATCAATAACGGCAAAGACCATTGAATTTTTTATTAGCAATGACATCATCGTGCATCATGGGATGCCAAAGTCAATCATCACCGGCAATGCCAGAAATCTAAATTGATCGATGGGTTGTGATCAAGCATACAAGTTCATCTCCATATTGCCCATAATTGTAATAAGTCAAAAAACAAATTTAATTCTTATTTTGCACACACCACGTTGGTTAACATTAACCAATCGGACCTGGAGCACATGAAGATCTTAAGGAGATTAGTAAGGGAATGCGCCCGGAGCGGTTTGGACCACCGGCACACACCCAAACAACTCGATGATCGGAATGGGCCTATAATCCTCTTTAGTGGGTGAGGTTCTGCTGGTTCAGAGGAACTAGAAATTCCATCCATTTAGAACAAATGTTCCACACCGTGTTTAACCTTGACCAGTTTTGTGTGTATTTACATTTTTGGGCTCAACTGATGTGAATGAGAATTCAGCCCAAGTTTTGGATACGAGATTGGCACACAATTTATGAAGAACATTCGGCACAACTGTTGTGAATTAGATGTCAGCCCAACAAATGTAGATGGAAGTTCAGCCCATTATGTAAAAATGTGTTTTGTTTTGGCCCTAGATCATGACATGTATAGGATTAGGCATTTTGTATTATATATTTCCGACTGCTGTAAGTGTAATACGAACCATACTAATGAAATTTACAGTCTCGTACTTGCATTGCATTTTTGAAAAATAAATGTAAGTTATGTTAATTCTATCTTGTATCTTTAGGACGTGTCACGCACCATCTTTGGTAAGGATGAAGAAAAATAAATCATTGCCCTCACATTGAGGTCATACCGCCCCGTACGGTCAAAAAATGCCCAAATATGGAAAACCATGACAAAAGGGAATAAGAAATACGTGAACCAGAAAATTGGCGAGATTTACGAGCTTGCAAGTTACAAAATCAAATGAGTTCTTCTTGATGCCTTGTCTAACATTTTGAATGTGGAAAACGCGTACGCGTAGTTAACAACAACGGAATATATTCACAAGTTTCATTCAACACCTGCAAGTCCGTCTTTCAACAGGGAAGACATAATCGGGGATAGACCCGAACAACCACCAACATTATAGCAATGTGGGGCACCTTGGAAAAATGTAGGGGCAACGTAGCTGAGTTGAATGACACATTTGAATAATTCAGACCTTCCTTCGAACCAAGGACGAGGCGAATAAAAAGATTTTCAAAATGCATGTCCTCGATCTTCGTTCGAACCAATAAACAAGCAACAAATGCCCTTAATGAGCTACGTCATCATGTGAAACGTCTTAAGAACTATACATCGATTAGCCAAATCCTTTCAAAATAGTTTTGAAAAATCCTTTGCCATACATGCAATTAAAGTCTACGAATGGAATGAACGGAACATGCGTGCGAGATTTGGATACTTTTGGTTGACCGTGTGAGATACGTCCAACAGTGTCACCTCTATCAAGAGTATGCAGACCAAATCCACGCGTTACTACATGAGCGTTATCCCATGACTTCCCCCGTGACCTTTCACAAAATGGGGCATCGATGTAGTCAACATGATTTCTCCCAAAGACGCCTAATGGTCATTAATTCATATTAGCGGCGATCAATTACTTCACCAAGTAGGTAAAGTCTATCACCCTGGCATCAATAACGGCAAAGACCATTGAATTTTTTATTAGCAATGACATCATCGTGCATCATGGGATGCCAAAGTCAATCATCACCGGCAATGCCAGAAATCTAAATTGATCGATGGGTTGTGATCAAGCATACAAGTTCATCTCCATATTGCCCATAATTGTAATAAGTCAAAAAACAAATTTAATTCTTATTTTGCACACACCACGTTGGTTAACATTAACCAATCGGACCTGGAGCACATGAAGATCTTAAGGAGATTAGTAAGGGAATGCGCCCGGAGCGGTTTGGACCACCGGCACACACCCAAACAACTCGATGATCGGAATGGGCCTATAATCCTCTTTAGTGGGTGAGGTTCTGCTGGTTCAGAGGAACTAGAAATTCCATCCATTTAGAACAAATGTTCCACACCGTGTTTAACCTTGACCAGTTTTGTGTGTATTTACATTTTTGGGCTCAACTGATGTGAATGAGAATTCAGCCCAAGTTTTGGATACGAGATTGGCACACAATTTATGAAGAACATTCGGCACAACTGTTGTGAATTAGATGTCAGCCCAACAAATGTAGATGGAAGTTCAGCCCATTATGTAAAAATGTGTTTTGTTTTGGCCCTAGATCATGACATGTATAGGATTAGGCATTTTGTATTATATATTTCCGACTGCTGTAAGTGTAATACGAACCATACTAATGAAATTTACAGTCTCGTACTTGCATTGCATTTTTGAAAAATAAATGTAAGTTATGTTAATTCTATCTTGTATCTTTAGGACGTGTCACGCACCATCTTTGGTAAGGATGAAGAAAAATAAATCATTGCCCTCACATTGAGGTCATACCGCCCCGTACGGTCAAAAAATGCCCAAATATGGAAAACCATGACAAAAGGGAATAAGAAATACGTGAACCAGAAAATTGGCGAGATTTACGAGCTTGCAAGTTACAAAATCAAATGAGTTCTTCTTGATGCCTTGTCTAACATTTTGAATGTGGAAAACGCGTACGCGTAGTTAACAACAACGGAATATATTCACAAGTTTCATTCAACACCTGCAAGTCCGTCTTTCAACAGGGAAGACATAATCGGGGATAGACCCGAACAACCACCGACATTATAGCAATGTGGGGCACCTTGGAAAAATGTAGGGGCAACGTAGCTGAGTTGAATGACACATTTGAATAATTCAGACCTTCCTTCGAACCAAGGACGAGGCGAATAAAAAGATTTTCAAAATGCATGTCCTCGATCTTCGTTCGAACCAATAAACAAGCAACAAATGCCCTTAATGAGCTACGTCATCATGTGAAACGTCTTAAGAACTATACATCGATTAGCCAAATCCTTTCAAAATAGTTTTGAAAAATCCTTTGCCATACATGCAATTAAAGTCTACGAATGGAATGAACGGAACATGCGTGCGAGATTTGGATACTTTTGGTTGACCGTGTGAGATACGTCCAACAGTGTCACCTCTATCAAGAGTATGCAGACCAAATCCACGCGTTACTACATGAGCGTTATCCCATGACTTCCCCCGTGACCTTTCACAAAATGGGGCATCGATGTAGTCAACATGATTTCTCCCAAAGACGCCTAATGGTCATTAATTCATATTAGCGGCGATCAATTACTTCACCAAGTAGGTAAAGTCTATCACCCTGGCATCAATAACGGCAAAGACCATTGAATTTTTTATTAGCAATGACATCATCGTGCATCATGGGATGCCAAAGTCAATCATCACCGGCAATGCCAGAAATCTAAATTGATCGATGGGTTGTGATCAAGCATACAAGTTCATCTCCATATTGCCCATAATTGTAATAAGTCAAAAAACAAATTTAATTCTTATTTTGCACACACCACGTTGGTTAACATTAACCAATCGGACCTGGAGCACATGAAGATCTTAAGGAGATTAGTAAGGGAATGCGCCCGGAGCGGTTTGGACCACCGGCACACACCCAAACAACTCGATGATCGGAATGGGCCTATAATCCTCTTTAGTGGGTGAGGTTCTGCTGGTTCAGAGGAACTAGAAATTCCATCCATTTAGAACAAATGTTCCACACCGTGTTTAACCTTGACCAGTTTTGTGTGTATTTACATTTTTGGGCTCAACTGATGTGAATGAGAATTCAGCCCAAGTTTTGGATACGAGATTGGCACACAATTTATGAAGAACATTCGGCACAACTGTTGTGAATTAGATGTCAGCCCAACAAATGTAGATGGAAGTTCAGCCCATTATGTAAAAATGTGTTTTGTTTTGGCCCTAGATCATGACATGTATAGGATTAGGCATTTTGTATTATATATTTCCGACTGCTGTAAGTGTAATACGAACCATACTAATGAAATTTACAGTCTCGTACTTGCATTGCATTTTTGAAAAATAAATGTAAGTTATGTTAATTCTATCTTGTATCTTTAGGACGTGTCACGCACCATCTTTGGTAAGGATGAAGAAAAATAAATCATTGCCCTCACATTGAGGTCATACCGCCCCGTACGGTCAAAAAATGCCCAAATATGGAAAACCATGACAAAAGGGAATAAGAAATACGTGAACCAGAAAATTGGCGAGATTTACGAGCTTGCAAGTTACAAAATCAAATGAGTTCTTCTTGATGCCTTGTCTAACATTTTGAATGTGGAAAACGCGTACGCGTAGTTAACAACAACGGAATATATTCACAAGTTTCATTCAACACCTGCAAGTCCGTCTTTCAACAGGGAAGACATAATCGGGGATAGACCCGAACAACCACCGACATTATAGCAATGTGGGGCACCTTGGAAAAATGTAGGGGCAACGTAGCTGAGTTGAATGACACATTTGAATAATTCAGACCTTCCTTCGAACCAAGGACGAGGCGAATAAAAAGATTTTCAAAATGCATGTCCTCGATCTTCGTTCGAACCAATAAACAAGCAACAAATGCCCTTAATGAGCTACGTCATCATGTGAAACGTCTTAAGAACTATACATCGATTAGCCAAATCCTTTCAAAATAGTTTTGAAAAATCCTTTGCCATACATGCAATTAAAGTCTACGAATGGAATGAACGGAACATGCGTGCGAGATTTGGATACTTTTGGTTGACCGTGTGAGATACGTCCAACAGTGTCACCTCTATCAAGAGTATGCAGACCAAATCCACGCGTTACTACATGAGCGTTATCCCATGACTTCCCCCGTGACCTTTCACAAAATGGGGCATCGATGTAGTCAACATGATTTCTCCCAAAGACGCCTAATGGTCATTAATTCATATTAGCGGCGATCAATTACTTCACCAAGTAGGTAAAGTCTATCACCCTGGCATCAATAACGGCAAAGACCATTGAATTTTTTATTAGCAATGACATCATCGTGCATCATGGGATGCCAAAGTCAATCATCACCGGCAATGCCAGAAATCTAAATTGATCGATGGGTTGTGATCAAGCATACAAGTTCATCTCCATATTGCCCATAATTGTAATAAGTCAAAAAACAAATTTAATTCTTATTTTGCACACACCACGTTGGTTAACATTAACCAATCGGACCTGGAGCACATTAAGATCTTAAGGAGATTAGTAAGGGAATGCGCCCGGAGCGGTTTGGACCACCGGCACACACCCAAACAACTCGATGATCGGAATGGGCCTATAATCCTCTTTAGTGGGTGAGGTTCTGCTGGTTCAGAGGAACTAGAAATTCCATCCATTTAGAACAAATGTTCCACACCGTGTTTAACCTTGACCAGTTTTGTGTGTATTTACATTTTTGGGCTCAACTGATGTGAATGAGAATTCAGCCCAAGTTTTGGATACGAGATTGGCACACAATTTATGAAGAACATTCGGCACAACTGTTGTGAATTAGATGTCAGCCCAACAAATGTAGATGGAAGTTCAGCCCATTATGTAAAAATGTGTTTTGTTTTGGCCCTAGATCATGACATGTATAGGATTAGGCATTTTGTATTATATATTTCCGACTGCTGTAAGTGTAATACGAACCATACTAATGAAATTTACAGTCTCGTACTTGCATTGCATTTTTGAAAAATAAATGTAAGTTATGTTAATTCTATCTTGTATCTTTAGGACGTGTCACGCACCATCTTTGGTAAGGATGAAGAAAAATAAATCATTGCCCTCACATTGAGGTCATACCGCCCCGTACGGTCAAAAAATGCCCAAATATGGAAAACCATGACAAAAGGGAATAAGAAATACGTGAACCAGAAAATTGGCGAGATTTACGAGCTTGCAAGTTACAAAATCAAATGAGTTCTTCTTGATGCCTTGTCTAACATTTTGAATGTGGAAAACGCGTACGCGTAGTTAACAACAACGGAATATATTCACAAGTTTCATTCAACACCTGCAAGTCCGTCTTTCAACAGGGAAGACATAATCGGGGATAGACCCGAACAACCACCGACATTATAGCAATGTGGGGCACCTTGGAAAAATGTAGGGGCAACGTAGCTGAGTTGAATGACACATTTGAATAATTCAGACCTTCCTTCGAACCAAGGACGAGGCGAATAAAAAGATTTTCAAAATGCATGTCCTCGATCTTCGTTCGAACCAATAAACAAGCAACAAATGCCCTTAATGAGCTACGTCATCATGTGAAACGTCTTAAGAACTATACATCGATTAGCCAAATCCTTTCAAAATAGTTTTGAAAAATCCTTTGCCATACATGCAATTAAAGTCTACGAATGGAATGAACGGAACATGCGTGCGAGATTTGGATACTTTTGGTTGACCGTGTGAGATACGTCCAACAGTGTCACCTCTATCAAGAGTATGCAGACCAAATCCACGCGTTACTACATGAGCGTTATCCCATGACTTCCCCCGTGACCTTTCACAAAATGGGGCATCGATGTAGTCAACATGATTTCTCCCAAAGACGCCTAATGGTCATTAATTCATATTAGCGGCGATCAATTACTTCACCAAGTAGGTAAAGTCTATCACCCTGGCATCAATAACGGCAAAGACCATTGAATTTTTTATTAGCAATGACATCATCGTGCATCATGGGATGCCAAAGTCAATCATCACCGGCAATGCCAGAAATCTAAATTGATCGATGGGTTGTGATCAAGCATACAAGTTCATCTCCATATTGCCCATAATTGTAATAAGTCAAAAAACAAATTTAATTCTTATTTTGCACACACCACGTTGGTTAACATTAACCAATCGGACCTGGAGCACATTAAGATCTTAAGGAGATTAGTAAGGGAATGCGCCCGGAGCGGTTTGGACCACCGGCACACACCCAAACAACTCGATGATCGGAATGGGCCTATAATCCTCTTTAGTGGGTGAGGTTCTGCTGGTTCAGAGGAACTAGAAATTCCATCCATTTAGAACAAATGTTCCACACCGTGTTTAACCTTGACCAGTTTTGTGTGTATTTACATTTTTGGGCTCAACTGATGTGAATGAGAATTCAGCCCAAGTTTTGGATACGAGATTGGCACACAATTTATGAAGAACATTCGGCACAACTGTTGTGAATTAGATGTCAGCCCAACAAATGTAGATGGAAGTTCAGCCCATTATGTAAAAATGTGTTTTGTTTTGGCCCTAGATCATGACATGTATAGGATTAGGCATTTTGTATTATATATTTCCGACTGCTGTAAGTGTAATACGAACCATACTAATGAAATTTACAGTCTCGTACTTGCATTGCATTTTTGAAAAATAAATGTAAGTTATGTTAATTCCATCTTGTATCTTTAGGACGTGTCACGCACCATCTTTGGTAAGGATGAAGAAAAATAAATCATTGCCCTCACATTGAGGTCATACCGCCCCGTACGGTCAAAAAATGCCCAAATATGGAAAACCATGACAAAAGGGAATAAGAAATACGTGAACCAGAAAATTGGCGAGATTTACGAGCTTGCAAGTTACAAAATCAAATGAGTTCTTCTTGATGCCTTGTCTAACATTTTGAATGTGGAAAACGCGTACGCGTAGTTAACAACAACGGAATATATTCACAAGTTTCATTCAACACCTGCAAGTCCGTCTTTCAACAGGGAAGACATAATCGGGGATAGACCCGAACAACCACCGACATTATAGCAATGTGCGGCACCTTGGAAAAATGTAGGGGCAACGTAGCTGAGTTGAATGACACATTTGAATAATTCAGACCTTCCTTCGAACCAAGGACGAGGCGAATAAAAAGATTTTCAAAATGCATGTCCTCGATCTTCGTTCGAACCAATAAACAAGCAACAAATGCCCTTAATGAGCTACGTCATCATGTGAAACGTCTTAAGAACTATACATCGATTAGCCAAATCCTTTCAAAATAGTTTTGAAAAATCCTTTGCCATACATGCAATTAAAGTCTACGAATGGAATGAACGGAACATGCGTGCGAGATTTGGATACTTTTGGTTGACCGTGTGAGATACGTCCAACAGTGTCACCTCTATCAAGAGTATGCAGACCAAATCCACGCGTTACTACATGAGCGTTATCCCATGACTTCCCCCGTGACCTTTCACAAAATGGGGCATCGATGTAGTCAACATGATTTCTCCCAAAGACGCCTAATGGTCATTAATTCATATTAGCGGCGATCAATTACTTCACCAAGTAGGTAAAGTCTATCACCCTGGCATCAATAACGGCAAAGACCATTGAATTTTTTATTAGCAATGACATCATCGTGCATCATGGGATGCCAAAGTCAATCATCACCGGCAATGCCAGAAATCTAAATTGATCGATGGGTTGTGATCAAGCATACAAGTTCATCTCCATATTGCCCATAATTGTAATAAGTCAAAAAACAAATTTAATTCTTATTTTGCACACACCACGTTGGTTAACATTAACCAATCGGACCTGGAGCACATTAAGATCTTAAGGAGATTAGTAAGGGAATGCGCCCGGAGCGGTTTGGACCACCGGCACACACCCAAACAACTCGATGATCGGAATGGGCCTATAATCCTCTTTAGTGGGTGAGGTTCTGCTGGTTCAGAGGAACTAGAAATTCCATCCATTTAGAACAAATGTTCCACACCGTGTTTAACCTTGACCAGTTTTGTGTGTATTTACATTTTTGGGCTCAACTGATGTGAATGAGAATTCAGCCCAAGTTTTGGATACGAGATTGGCACACAATTTATGAAGAACATTCGGCACAACTGTTGTGAATTAGATGTCAGCCCAACAAATGTAGATGGAAGTTCAGCCCATTATGTAAAAATGTGTTTTGTTTTGGCCCTAGATCATGACATGTATAGGATTAGGCATTTTGTATTATATATTTCCGACTGCTGTAAGTGTAATACGAACCATACTAATGAAATTTACAGTCTCGTACTTGCATTGCATTTTTGAAAAATAAATGTAAGTTATGTTAATTCTATCTTGTATCTTTAGGACGTGTCACGCACCATCTTTGGTAAGGATGAAGAAAAATAAATCATTGCCCTCACATTGAGGTCATACCGCCCCGTACGGTCAAAAAATGCCCAAATATGGAAAACCATGACAAAAGGGAATAAGAAATACGTGAACCAGAAAATTGGCGAGATTTACGAGCTTGCAAGTTACAAAATCAAATGAGTTCTTCTTGATGCCTTGTCTAACATTTTGAATGTGGAAAACGCGTACGCGTAGTTAACAACAACGGAATATATTCACAAGTTTCATTCAACACCTGCAAGTCCGTCTTTCAACAGGGAAGACATAATCGGGGATAGACCCGAACAACCACCGACATTATAGCAATGTGGGGCACCTTGGAAAAATGTAGGGGCAACGTAGCTGAGTTGAATGACACATTTGAATAATTCAGACCTTCCTTCGAACCAAGGACGAGGCGAATAAAAAGATTTTCAAAATGCATGTCCTCGATCTTCGTTCGAACCAATAAACAAGCAACAAATGCCCTTAATGAGCTACGTCATCATGTGAAACGTCTTAAGAACTATACATCGATTAGCCAAATCCTTTCAAAATAGTTTTGAAAAATCCTTTGCCATACATGCAATTAAAGTCTACGAATGGAATGAACGGAACATGCGTGCGAGATTTGGATACTTTTGGTTGACCGTGTGAGATACGTCCAACAGTGTCACCTCTATCAAGAGTATGCAGACCAAATCCACGCGTTACTACATGAGCGTTATCCCATGACTTCCCCCGTGACCTTTCACAAAATGGGGCATCGATGTAGTCAACATGATTTCTCCCAAAGACGCCTAATGGTCATTAATTCATATTAGCGGCGATCAATTACTTCACCAAGTAGGTAAAGTCTATCACCCTGGCATCAATAACGGCAAAGACCATTGAATTTTTTATTAGCAATGACATCATCGTGCATCATGGGATGCCAAAGTCAATCATCACCGGCAATGCCAGAAATCTAAATTGATCGATGGGTTGTGATCAAGCATACAAGTTCATCTCCATATTGCCCATAATTGTAATAAGTCAAAAAACAAATTTAATTCTTATTTTGCACACACCACGTTGGTTAACATTAACCAATCGAACCTGGAGCACATGAAGATCTTAAGGAGATTAGTAAGGGAATGCGCCCGGAGCGGTTTGGACCACCGGCACACACCCAAACAACTCGATGATCGGAATGGGCCTATAATCCTCTTTAGTGGGTGAGGTTCTGCTGGTTCAGAGGAACTAGAAATTCCATCCATTTAGAACAAATGTTCCACACCGTGTTTAACCTTGACCAGTTTTGTGTGTATTTACATTTTTGGGCTCAACTGATGTGAATGAGAATTCAGCCCAAGTTTTGGATACGAGATTGGCACACAATTTATGAAGAACATTCGGCACAACTGTTGTGAATTAGATGTCAGCCCAACAAATGTAGATGGAAGTTCAGCCCATTATGTAAAAATGTGTTTTGTTTTGGCCCTAGATCATGACATGTATAGGATTAGGCATTTTGTATTATATATTTCCGACTGCTGTAAGTGTAATGCGAACCATACTAATGAAATTTACAGTCTCGTACTTGCATTGCATTTTTGAAAAATAAATGTAAGTTATGTTAATTCTATCTTGTATCTTTAGGACGTGTCACGCACCATCTTTGGTAAGGATGAAGAAAAATAAATCATTGCCCTCACATTGAGGTCATACCGCCCCGTACGGTCAAAAAATGCCCAAATATGGAAAACCATGACAAAAGGGAATAAGAAATACGTGAACCAGAAAATTGGCGAGATTTACGAGCTTGCAAGTTACAAAATCAAATGAGTTCTTCTTGATGCCTTGTCTAACATTTTGAATGTGGAAATCGCGTACGCGTAGTTAACAACAACGGAATATATTCACAAGTTTCATTCAACACCTGCAAGTCCGTCTTTCAACAGGGAAGACATAATCGGGGATAGACCCGAACAACCACCGACATTATAGCAATGTGGGGCACCTTGGAAAAATGTAGGGGCAACGTAGCTGAGTTGAATGACACATTTGAATAATTCAGACCTTCCTTCGAACCAAGGACGAGGCGAATAAAAAGATTTTCAAAATGCATGTCCTCGATCTTCGTTCGAACCAATAAACAAGCAACAAATGCCCTTAATGAGCTACGTCATCATGTGAAACGTCTTAAGAACTATACATCGATTAGCCAAATCCTTTCAAAATAGTTTTGAAAAATCCTTTGCCATACATGCAATTAAAGTCTACGAATGGAATGAACGGAACATGCGTGCGAGATTTGGATACTTTTGGTTGACCGTGTGAGATACGTCCAACAGTGTCACCTCTATCAAGAGTATGCAGACCAAATCCACGCGTTACTACATGAGCGTTATCCCATGACTTCCCCCGTGACCTTTCACAAAATGGGGCATCGATGTAGTCAACATGATTTCTCCCAAAGACGCCTAATGGTCATTAATTCATATTAGCGGCGATCAATTACTTCACCAAGTAGGTAAAGTCTATCACCCTGGCATCAATAACGGCAAAGACCATTGAATTTTTTATTAGCAATGACATCATCGTGCATCATGGGATGCCAAAGTCAATCATCACCGGCAATGCCAGAAATCTAAATTGATCGATGGGTTGTGATCAAGCATACAAGTTCATCTCCATATTGCCCATAATTGTAATAAGTCAAAAAACAAATTTAATTCTTATTTTGCACACACCACGTTGGTTAACATTAACCAATCGGACCTGGAGCACATGAAGATCTTAAGGAGATTAGTAAGGGAATGCGCCCGGAGCGATTTGGACCACCGGCACACACCCAAACAACTCGATGATCGGAATGGGCTCATAATCCTCTTTAGTGGGTGAGGTTCTGCTGGTTCAGAGGAACGGAAATTCCATCCATTTAGAACAAATGTTCCACACCGTGTTTAACCTTGACCAGTTTTGTGTGTATTTACATTTTTGGGCTCAACTGATGTGAATGAGAATTCAGCCCAAGTTTTGGATACGAGATTGGCACACAATTTATGAAGAACATTCGGCACAACTGTTGTGAATTAGATGTCAGCCCAACAAATGTAGATGGAAGTTCAGCCCATTATGTAAAAATGTGTTTTGTTTTGGCCCTAGATCATGACATGTATAGGATTAGGCATTTTGTATTATATATTTCCGACTGCTGTAAGTGTAATATGAACCATACTAATGAAATTTACAGTCTCGTACTTGCATTGCATTTTTGAAAAATAAATGTAAGTTATGTTCATTCTATCTTGTATCTTTAGGACGTGTCACGCACCATCTTTGGTAAGGATGAAGAAAAATAAATCATTGCCTTCACATTGAGGTCATACCGCCCCGTACGGTCAAAAAATGCCCAAATATGGAAAACCATGACAAAAGGGAAAAAGAAATACGTGAACCAGAAAATTGGCGAGATTTACGAGCTTGCAAGTTACAAAATCAAATGAGTTCTTCTTGATGCGTTGTCTAACATTTTGAATGTGGAAAACGCGTACGCATAGTTAACAACAACGGAATATATTCACAAGTTTCATTCAACACCTGCAAGTCCGTCTTTCAACAGGGAAGACATAATCGGGGATAGACCCGAACAACCACCGACATTATAGCAATGTGGGGCACCTGGGAAAAATGTAGGGGCAACGTAGCTGAGTTGAATGACACATTTGAATAATTCAGACCTTCCTTCGAACCAAGGACGAGGCGAATAAAAAGATTTTCAAAAAGCATGTCCTCGATCTTCGTTCGAACCAATAAACAAGCAACAAATGCCCTTAATGAGCTACGTCATCATGTGAAACGTCTTAAGAACTATACTTCGATTAGACAAATCCTTTCAAAATAGTTTTGAAAAATCCGTTGCCATACATGCAATTAAAGTCTACGACCATATGAACGGAACATGCGTGCGAGATTTGGATACTTTTGGTTGACCGTGTGAGATACGTCCAACAGTGTCACCTCTATCAAGAGTATGCAGACCAAATCCACGCGTTACTACATGAGCGTTATCCCATGACTTCCCCCGTGACCTTTCACAAAATGGGGCATCGATGTAGTCAACATGATTTCTCCCAAAGACGCCTAATGGTCATTAATTCATATTAGCGGCGATCAATTACTTCACCAAGTAGGTAAAGTCTATCACCCTGGCATCAATAACGGCAAAGACCATTGAATTTTTTATTAGCAATGACATCATCGTGCATCATGGAATGCCAAAGTCAATCATCACCGGCAATGCCAGAAATCTAAATTGATCGATGGGTTGTGATCAAGCATACAAGTTCATCTCCATATTGCCCATAATTGTAATAAGTCAAAAAACAAATTTAATTCTTATTTTGCACACACCACGTTGGTTAACATTAACCAATCGGACCTGGAGCACATTAAGATCTTAAGGAGATTAGTAAGGGAATGCGCCCGGAGCGGTTTGGACCACCGGCACACACCCAAACAACTCGATGATCGGAATGGGCCCATAATCCTCTTTAGGGGGTGAGGTTCTGCTGGTTCAGAGGAACTAGAAATTCCATCCATTTAGAACAAATGTTCCACACCGTGTTTAACCTTGACCAGTTTTGTGTGTATTTACATTTTTGGGCTCTACTGTTGTGAATGAGAATTCAGCCCAAGTTTTGGATACGAGATTGGCACACAATTTATGAAGAACATTCGGCACAACTGTTGTGAATTAGATGTCAGCCCAACAAATGTAGATGGAAGTTCAGCCCATTATGTAAAAATGTGTTTTGTTTTGGCCCTAGATCATGACATGTATAGGATTAGGCATTTTGTATTATATATTTCCGACTGCTGTAAGTGTAATACGAACCATACTAATGAAATTTACAGTCTCGTACTTGCATTGCATTTTTGAAAAATAAATGTAAGTTATGTTCATTCTATCGTGTATCTTTAGGACGTGTCACGCACCATCTTTGGTAAGGATGAAGAAAAATAAATCATTGCCCTCACATTCAGGTCATACCGCCCCGTACGGTCAAAAAATGCCCAAATTTGGAAAACCATGACAAAAGGGAATAAGAAATACGTGAACAAGAAAATTGGCGAGATTTACGAGCTTGCAAGTTACAAAATCAAATGAGTTCTTCTTGATGCCTTGTCTAACATTTTGAATGTGGAAAACGCGTACGCGTAGTTAACAACAACGGAATATATTCACAAGTTTCATTCAACACCTGCAAGTCCGTCTTTCAACAGGGAAGACATAATCGGGGATAGACCCGAACAACCACCGACATTATAGCAATGTGGGGCACCTTGGAAAAATGTAGGGGCAACGTAGCTGAGTTGAATGACACATTTGAATAATTCAGACCTTCCTTCGAACCAAGGACGAGGCGAATAAAAAGATTTTCAAAATGCATGTCCTCGATCTTCGTTCGAACCAATAAACAAGCAACAAATGCACTTAATGAGCTACGTCATCATGTGAAACGTCTTAAGAACTATACATCGATTAGCCAAATCCTTTCAAAATAGTTTTGAAAAATCCTTTGCCATACATGCAATTAAAGTCTACGAATGGAATGAACGGAACATGCGTGCGAGATTTGGATACTTTTGGTTGACCGTGTGAGATACGTCCAACAGTGTCACCTCTATCAAGAGTATGCAGACCAAATCCACGCGTTACTACATGAGCGTTATCCCATGACTTCCCCCGTGACCTTTCACAAAATGGGGCATCGATGTAGTCAACATGATTTCTCCCAAAGACGCCTAATGGTCATTAATTCATATTAGCGGCGATCAATTACTTCACCAAGTAGGTAAAGTCTATCACCCTGGCATCAATAACGGCAAAGACCATTGAATTTTTTATTAGCAATGACATCATCGTGCATCATGGGATGCCAAAGTCAATCATCACCGGCAATGCCAGAAATCTAAATTGATCGATGGGTTGTGATCAAGCATACAAGTTCATCTCCATATTGCCCATAATTGTAATAAGTCAAAAAACAAATTTAATTCTTATTTTGCACACACGACGTTGGTTACCATTAACCAATCGGACCTGGAGCACATTAAGATCTTAAGGAGATTAGTAAGGGAATGCGCCCGGAGCGGTTTGGACCACCGGCACACACCCAAACAACTCGATGATCGGAATGGGCTCATAATCCTCTTTAGGGGGTGAGGTTCTGCTGGTTCAGAGGAACTAGAAATTCCATCCATTTAGAACAAATGTTCCACACCGTGTTTAACCTTGACCAGTTTTGTGTGTATTTACATTTTTGGGCTCAACTGTTGTGAATGAGAATTCAGCCCAAGTTTTGGATACGAGATTGGCACACAATTTATGAAGAACATTCGGCACAACTGTTGTGAATTAGATGTCAGCCCAACAAATGTAGATGGAAGTTCAGCCCATTATGTAAAAATGTGTTTTGTTTTGGCCCTAGATCATGACATGTATAGGATTAGGCATTTTGTATTATATATTTCCGACTGCTGTAAGTGTAATACGAACCATACTAATGAAATTTACAGTCTCGTACTTGCATTGCATTTTTGAAAAATAAATGTAAGTTATGTTCATTCTATCGTGTATCTTTAGGACGTGTCACGCACCATCTTTGGTAAGGATGAAGAAAAATAAATCATTGCCCTCACATTGAGGTCATACCGCCCCGTACGGTCAAAAAATGCCCAAATATGGAAAACCATGACAAAAGGGAATAAGAAATACGTGAACAAGAAAATTGGCGAGATTTACGAGCTTGCAAGTTACAAAATCAAATGAGTTCTTCTTGATGCCTTGTCTAACATTTTGAATGTGGAAAACGCGTACGCGTAGTTAACAACAACGGAATATATTCACAAGTTTCATTCAACACCTGCAAGTCCGTCTTTCAACAGGGAAGACATAATCGGGGATAGACCCGAACAACCACCGACATTATAGCAATGTGGGGCACCTTGGAAAAATGTAGGGGCAACGTAGCTGAGTTGAATGACACATTTGAATAATTCAGACCTTCCTTCGAACCAAGGACGAGGCGAATAAAAAGATTTTCAAAATGCATGTCCTCGATCTTCGTTCGAACCAATAAACAAGCAACAAATGCACTTAATGAGCTACGTCATCATGTGAAACGTCTTAAGAACTATACATCGATTAGCCAAATCCTTTCAAAATAGTTTTGAAAAATCCTTTGCCATACATGCAATTAAAGTCTACGAATGGAATGAACGGAACATGCGTGCGAGATTTGGATACTTTTGGTTGACCGTGTGAGATACGTCCAATAGTGTCACCTCTATCAAGAGTATGCAGACCAAATCCACGCGTTACTACATGAGCGTTATCCCATGACTTCCCCCGTGACCTTTCACAAAATGGGGCATCGATGTAGTCAACATGATTTCTCCCAAAGACGCCTAATGGTCATTAATTCATATTAGCGGCGATCAATTACTTCACCAAGTAGGTAAAGTCTATCACCCTGGCATCAATAACGGCAAAGACCATTGAATTTTTTATTAGCAATGACATCATCGTGCATCATGGGATGCCAAAGTCAATCATCACCGGCAATGCCAGAAATCTAAATTGATCGATGGGTTGTGATCAAGCATACAAGTTCATCTCCATATTGCCCATAATTGTAATAAGTCAAAAAACAAATTTAATTCTTATTTTGCACACACCACGTTGGTTACCATTAACCAATCGGACCTGGAGCACATTAAGATCTTAAGGAGATTAGTAAGGGAATGCGCCCGGGGCGGTTTGGACCACCGGCACACACCCAAACAACTCGATGATCAGAATGGGCTCATAATCCTCTTTAGTGGGTGAGGTTCTGCTGGTTCAGAGGAACTAGAAATTCCATCCATTTAGAACAAATGTTCCACACCGTGTTTAACCTTGACCAGTTTTGTGTGTATTTACATTTTTGGGCTCAACTGATGTGAATGAGAATTCAGCCCAAGTTTTGGATACGAGATTGGCACACAATTTATGAAGAACATTCGGCACAACTGTTGTGAATTAGATGTCAGCCCAACAAATGTAGATGGAAGTTCAGCCCATTATGTAAAAATGTGTTTTTTTTTTGCCCTAGATCATGACATGTATAGGATTAGGCATTTTGTATTATATATTTCCGACTGCTGTAAGTGTAATACGAACCATACTAATGAAATTTACAGTCTCGTACTTGCATTGCATTTTTGAAAAATAAATGTAAGTTATGTTCATTCTATCTTGTATCTTTAGGACGTGTCACGCACCATCTTTGGTAAGGATGAAGAAAAATAAATCATTGCCCTCACATTCAGGTCATACCGCCCCGTACGGTCAAAAAATGCCCAAATATGGAAAACCATGACAAAAGGGAATAAGAAATACGTGAACAAGAAAATTGGCGAGATTTACGAGCTTGCAAGTTACAAAATCAAATGAGTTCTTCTTGATGCCTTGTCTAACATTTTGAATGTGGAAAACGCGTACGCGTAGTTAACAACAACGGAATATATTCACAAGTTTCATTCAACACCTGCAAGTCCGTCTTTCAACAGGGAAGACATAATCGGGGATAGACCCGAACAACCACCGACATTATAGCAATGTGGGGCACCTTGGAAAAATGTAGGGGCAACGTAGCTGAGTTGAATGACACATTTGAATAATTCAGACCTTCCTTCGAACCAAGGACGAGGCGAATAAAAAGATTTTCAAAATGCATGTCCTCGATCTTCGTTCGAACCAATAAACAAGCAACAAATGCACTTAATGAGCTACGTCATCATGTGAAACGTCTTAAGAACTATACATCGATTAGCCAAATCCTTTCAAAATAGTTTTGAAAAATCCTTTGCCATACATGCAATTAAAGTCTACGAATGGAATGAACGGAACATGCGTGCGAGATTTGGATACTTTTGGTTGACCGTGTGAGATACGTCCAACAGTGTCACCTCTATCAAGAGTATGCAGACCAAATCCACGCGTTACTACATGAGCGTTATCCCATGACTTCCCCCGTGACCTTTCACAAAATGGGGCATCGATGTAGTCAACATGATTTCTCCCAAAGACGCCTAATGGTCATTAATTCATATTAGCGGCGATCAATTACTTCACCAAGTAGGTAAAGTCTATCACCCTGGCATCAATAACGGCAAAGACCATTGAATTTTTTATTAGCAATGACATCATCGTGCATCATGGGATGCCAAAGTCAATCATCACCGGCAATGCCAGAAATCTAAATTGATCGATGGGTTGTGATCAAGCATACAAGTTCATCTCCATATTGCCCATAATTGTAATAAGTCAAAAAACAAATTTAATTCTTATTTTGCACACACCACGTTGGTTACCATTAACCAATCGGACCTGGAGCACATTAAGATCTTAAGGAGATTAGTAAGGGAATGCGCCCGGAGCGGTTTGGACCACCGGCACACACCCAAACAACTCGATGATCGGAATGGGCTCATAATCCTCTTTAGGGGGTGAGGTTCTGCTGGTTCAAAGGAACTAGAAATTCCATCCATTTAGAACAAATGTTCCACACCGTGTTTAACCTTGACCAGTTTTGTGTGTATTTACATTTTTGGGCTCAACTGATGTGAATGAGAATTCAGCCCAAGTTTTGGATACGAGATTGGCACACAATTTATGAAGAACATTCGGCACAACTGTTGTGAATTAGATGTCAGTCCAACAAATGTAGATGGAAGTTCAGCCCATTATGTAAAAATGTGTTTTGTTTTGGCCCTAGATCATGACATGTATAGGATTAGGCATTTTGTATTACATATTTCCGACTGCTGTAAGTGTAATACGAACCATACTAATGAAATTTACAGTCTCGTACTTGCATTGCATTTTTGGAAAATAAATGTAAGTTATGTTCATTCTATCTTGTATCTTTAGGACGTGTCACGCACCATCTTTGGTAAGGATGAAGAAAAATAAATCATTGCCCTCACATTGAGGTCATACCGCCCCGTACGGTCAAAAAATGCCCAAATATGGAAAACCATGACAAAAGGGAATAAGAAATACGTGAACAAGAAAATTGGCGAAATTTACGAGCTTGCAAGTTACAAAATCAAATGAGTTCTTCTTGATGCCTTGTCTAACATTTTGAATGTGGAAAACTTGTACGCGTAGTTAACAACAACGGAATATATTCACAAGTTTCATTCAACACCTGCAAGTCCGTCTTTCAACCGGGAAGACATAATCGGGGATAGACCCGAACAACCACCGACATTATAGCAATGTGGGGCACCTTGGAAAAATGTAGGGGCAACGTAGCTGAGTTGAATGACACATTTGAATAATTCAGACCTTCCTTCGAACCAAGGACGAGGCGAATAAAAAGATTTTCAAAATGCATGTCCTCGATCTTCGTTCGAACCAATAAACAAGCAACAAATGCACTTAATGAGCTACGTCATCATGTGAAACGTCTTAAGAACTATACATCGATTAGCCAAATCCTTTCAAAATAGTTTTGAAAAATCCTTTGCCATACATGCAATTAAAGTCTACGAATGGAATGAACGGAACATGCGTGCGAGATTTGGATACTTTTGGTTGACCGTGTGAGATACGTCCAACAGTGTCACCTCTATCAAGAGTATACAGACCAAATCCACGCGTTACTACATGAGCGTTATCCCATGACTTCCCCCGTGACCTTTCACAAAATGGGGCATCGATGTAGTAAACATGATTTCTCCCAAAGACGTCTAATGGTCATTAATTCATATTAGCGGCGATCAATTACTTCACCAAGTAGGTAAAGTCTATCACCCTGGCATCAATAACGGCAAAGACCATTGAATTTTTTATTAGCAATGACATCATCGTGCATCATGGGATGCCAAAGTCAATCATCACCGGCAATGCCAGAAATCTAAATTGATCGATGGGTTGTGATCAAGCATACAAGTTCATCTCCATATTGCCCATAATTGTAATAAGTCAAAAAACAAATTTAATTCTTATTTTGCACACACCACGTTGGTTACCATTAACCAATCGGACCTGGAGCACATTAAGATGTTAAGGAGATTAGTAAGGGAATGCGCCCGGAGCGGTTTGGACCACCGGCACACACCCAAACAACCCGATGATCGGAATGGGCTCATAATCCTCTTTAGTGGGTGAGGTTCTGCTGGTTCAGAGGAACTAGAAATTCCATCCATTTAGAACAAATGTTCCACACCGTGTTTAACCTTGACCAGTTTTGTGTGTATTTACATTTTTGGGCTCAACTGATGTGAATGAGAATTCAGCCCAAGTTTTGGATACGAGATTGGCCCACAATTTATGATGAACATTCGGCACAACTGTTGTGAATTAGATGTCAGCCCAACAAATGTAGATGGAAGTTCAGCCCATTATGTAAAAATGTGTTTTGTTTTGGCCCTAGATCATGACATGTATAGGATTAGGCATTTTGTATTACATATTTCCGACTGCTGTAAGTGTAATACGAACCATACTAATGAAATTTACAGTCTCGTACTTGCATTGCATTTTTGGAAAATAAATGTAAGTTATGTTCATTCTATCTTGTATCTTTAGGACGTGTCACGCATCATCTTTGGTAAGGATGAAGAAAAATAAATCATTGCCCTCACATTGAGGTCATACCGCCCCGTACGGTCAAAAAATGCCCAAATATGGAAAACCATGACAAAAGGGAATAAGAAATACGCGAATAAGAAAATTGGCGAGATTTACGAGCTTGCAAGTTACAAAATCAAATGAGTTCTTCTTGATGCCTTGTCTAACATTTTGAATGTGGAAAACTTGTACGCGTAGTTAACAACAACGGAATATATTCACAAGTTTCATTCAACACCTGCAAGTCCGTCTTTCAACCGGGAAGACATAATCGGGGATAGACCCGAACAACCACCGACATTATAGCAATGTGGGGCACCTTGGAAAAATGTAGGGGCAACGTAGCTGAGTTGAATGACACATTTGAATAATTCAGACCTTCCTTCGAACCAAGGACGAGGCGAATAAAAAGATTTTCAAAATGCATGTCCTCGATCTTCGTTCGAACCAATAAACAAGCAACAAATGCACTTAATGAGCTACGTCATCATGTGAAACGTCTTAAGAACTATACATCGATTAGCCAAATCCTTTCAAAATAGTTTTGAAAAATCCTTTGCCATACATGCAATTAAAGTCTACGAATGGAATGAACGGAACATGCGTGCGAGATTTGGATACTTTTGGTTGACCGTGTGAGATACGTCCAACAGTGTCACCTCTATCAAGAGTATACAGACCAAATCCACGCGTTACTACATGAGCGTTATCCCATGACTTCCCCCGTGACCTTTCACAAAATGGGGCATCGATGTAGTAAACATGATTTCTCCCAAAGACGTCTAATGGTCATTAATTCATATTAGCGGCGATCAATTACTTCACCAAGTAGGTAAAGTCTATCACCCTGGCATCAATAACGGCAAAGACCATTGAATTTTTTATTAGCAATGACATCATCGTGCATCATGGGATGCCAAAGTCAATCATCACCGGCAATGCCAGAAATCTAAATTGATCGATGGGTTGTGATCAAGCATACAAGTTCATCTCCATATTGCCCATAATTGTAATAAGTCAAAAAACAAATTTAATTCTTATTTTGCACACACCACGTTGGTTACCATTAACCAATCGGACCTGGAGCACATTAAGATGTTAAGGAGATTAGTAAGGGAATGCGCCCGGAGCGGTTTGGACCACCGGCACACACCCAAACAATCCGATGATCGGAATGGGCTCATAATCCTCTTTAGTGGGTGAGGTTCTGCTGGTTCAGAGGAACTAGAAATTCCATCCATTTAGAACAAATGTTCCACACCGTGTTTAACCTTGACCAGTTTTGTGTGTATTTACATTTTTGGGCTCAACTGATGTGAATGAGAATTCAGCCCAAGTTTTGGATACGAGATTGGCCCACAATTTATGATGAACATTCGGCACAACTGTTGTGAATTAAATGTCAGCCCAACAAATGTAGATGGAAGTTCAGCCCATTATGTAAAAATGTGTTTTGTTTTGGCCCTAGATCATGACATGTATAGGATTAGGCATTTTGTATTACATATTTCCGACTGCTGTAAGTGTAATACGAACCATACTAATGAAATTTACAGTCTCGTACTTGCATTGCATTTTTGGAAAATAAATGTAAGTTATGTTCATTCTATCTTGTATCTTTAGGACGTGTCACGCATCATCTTTGGTAAGGATGAAGAAAAATAAATCATTGCCCTCACATTGAGGTCATACCGCCCCGTACGGTCAAAAAATGCCCAAATATGGAAAACCATGACAAAAGGGAATAAGAAATACGCGAACAAGAAAATTGGCGAGATTTACGAGCTTGCAAGTTACAAAATCAAATGAGTTCTTCTTGATGCCTTGTCTAACATTTTGAATGTGGAAAACTTGTACGCGTAGTTAACAACAACGGAATATATTCACAAGTTTCATTCAACACCTGCAAGTCCGTCTTTCAACCGGGAAGACATAATCGGGGATAGACCCGAACAACCACCGACATTATAGCAATGTGGGGCACCTTGGAAAAATGTAGGGGCAACGTAGCTGAGTTGAATGACACATTTGAATAATTCAGACCTTCCTTCGAACCAAGGACGAGGCGAATAAAAAGATTTTCAAAATGCATGTCCTCGATCTTCGTTCGAACCAATAAACAAGCAACAAATGCACTTAATGAGCTACGTCATCATGTGAAACGTCTTAAGAACTATACATCGATTAGCCAAATCCTTTCAAAATAGTTTTGAAAAATCCTTTGCCATACATGCAATTAAAGTCTACGAATGGAATGAACGGAACATGCGTGCGAGATTTGGATACTTTTGGTTGACCGTGTGAGATACGTCCAACAGTGTCACCTCTATCAAGAGTATACAGACCAAATCCACGCGTTACTACATGAGCGTTATCCCATGACTTCCCCCGTGACCTTTCACAAAATGGGGCATCGATGTAGTAAACATGATTTCTCCCAAAGACGTCTAATGGTCATTAATTCATATTAGCGGCGATCAATTACTTCACCAAGTAGGTAAAGTCTATCACCCTGGCATCAATAACGGCAAAGACCATTGAATTTTTTATTAGCAATGACATCATCGTGCATCATGGGATGCCAAAGTCAATCATCACCGGCAATGCCAGAAATCTAAATTGATCGATGGGTTGTGATCAAGCATACAAGTTCATCTCCATATTGCCCATAATTGTAATAAGTCAAAAAACAAATTTAATTCTTATTTTGCACACACCACGTTGGTTACCATTAACCAATCGGACCTGGAGCACATTAAGATGTTAAGGAGATTAGTAAGGGAATGCGCCCGGAGCGGTTTGGACCACCGGCACACACCCAAACAATCCGATGATCGGAATGGGCTCATAATCCTCTTTAGTGGGTGAGGTTCTGCTGGTTCAGAGGAACTAGAAATTCCATCCATTTAGAACAAATGTTCCACACCGTGTTTAACCTTGACCAGTTTTGTGTGTATTTACATTTTTGGGCTCAACTGATGTGAATGAGAATTCAGCCCAAGTTTTGGATACGAGATTGGCCCACAATTTATGATGAACATTCGGCACAACTGTTGTGAATTAGATGTCAGCCCAACAAATGTAGATGGAAGTTCAGCCCATTATGTAAAAATGTGTTTTGTTTTGGCCCTAGATCATGACATGTATAGGATTAGGCATTTTGTATTACATATTTCCGACTGCTGTAAGTGTAATACGAACCATACTAATGAAATTTACAGTCTCGTACTTGCATTGCATTTTTGGAAAATAAATGTAAGTTATGTTCATTCTATCTTGTATCTTTAGGACGTGTCACGCATCATCTTTGGTAAGGATGAAGAAAAATAAATCATTGCCCTCACATTGAGGTCATACCGCCCCGTACGGTCAAAAAATGCCCAAATATGGAAAACCATGACAAAAGGGAATAAGAAATACGCGAACAAGAAAATTGGCGAGATTTACGAGCTTGCAAGTTACAAAATCAAATGAGTTCTTCTTGATGCCTTGTCTAACATTTTGAATGTGGAAAACTTGTACGCGTAGTTAACAACAACGGAATATATTCACAAGTTTCATTCAACACCTGCAAGTCCGTCTTTCAACCGGGAAGACATAATCGGGGATAGACCCGAACAACCACCGACATTATAGCAATGTGGGGCACCTTGGAAAAATGTAGGGGCAACGTAGCTGAGTTGAATGACACATTTGAATAATTCAGACCTTCCTTCGAACCAAGGACGAGGCGAATAAAAAGATTTTCAAAATGCATGTCCTCGATCTTCGTTCGAACCAATAAACAAGCAACAAATGCACTTAATGAGCTACGTCATCATGTGAAACGTCTTAAGAACTATACATCGATTAGCCAAATCCTTTCAAAATAGTTTTGAAAAATCCTTTGCCATACATGCAATTAAAGTCTACGAATGGAATGAACGGAACATGCGTGCGAGATTTGGATACTTTTGGTTGACCGTGTGAGATACGTCCAACAGTGTCACCTCTATCAAGAGTATGCAGACCAAATCCACGCGTTACTACATGAGCGTTATCCCATGACTTCCCCCGTGACCTTTCACAAAATGGGGCATCGATGTAGTCAACATGATTTCTCCCAAAGACGTCTAATGGTCATTAATTCATATTAGCGGCGATCAATTACTTCACCAAGTAGGTAAAGTCTATCACCCTGGCATCAATAACGGCAAAGACCATTGAATTTTTTATTAGCAATGACATCATCGTGCATCATGGGATGCCAAAGTCAATCATCACCGGCAATGCCAGAAATCTAAATTGATCGATGGGTTGTGATCAAGCATACAAGTTCATCTCCATATTGCCCATAATTGTAATAAGTCAAAAAACAAATTTAATTCTTATTTTGCACACACCACGTTGGTTACCATTAACCAATCGGACCTGGAGCACATTAAGATCTTAAGGAGATTAGTAAGGGAATGCGCCCGGAGCGGTTTGGACCACCGGCACACACCCAAACAACCCGTTGATCGGAATGGGCTCATAATCCTCTTTAGTGGGTGAAGGTCTGCTGGTTCAGAGGAACTAGAAATTCCATCCATTTAGAACAAATGTTCCACACCGTGTTTAACCTTGACCAGTTTTGTGTGTATTTACATTTTTGGGCTCAACTGAAGTGAATGAGAATTCAGCCCAAGTTTTGGATACGAGATTGGCACACAATTTATGAAGAACATTCGGCACAACTGTTGTGAATTAGATGTCAGTCCAACAAATGTAGATGGAAGTTCAGCCCATTATGTAAAAATGTGTTTTGTTTTGGCCCTAGATCATGACATGTATAGGATTAGGCATTTTGTATTACATATTTCCGACTGCTGTAAGTGTAATACGAACCATACTAATGAAATTTACAGTCTCGTACTTGCATTGCATTTTTGGAAAATAAATGTAAGTTATGTTCATTCTATCTTGTATCTTTAGGACGTGTCACGCACCATCTTTGGTAAGGATGAAGAAAAATAAATCATTGCCCTCACATTGAGGTCATACCGCCCCGTACGGTCAAAAAATGCCCAAATATGGAAAACCATGACAAAAGGGAATAAGAAATACGTGAACAAGAAAATTGGCGAGATTTACGAGCTTGCAAGTTACAAAATCAAATGAGTTCTTCTTGATGCCTTGTCTAACATTTTGAATGTGGAAAACTTGTACGCGTAGTTAACAACAACGGAATATATTCACAAGTTTCATTCAACACCTGCAAGTCCGTCTTTCAACCGGGAAGACATAATCGGGGATAGACCCGAACAACCACCGACATTATAGCAATGTGGGGCACCTTGGAAAAATGTAGGGGCAACGTAGCTGAGTTGAATGACACATTTGAATAATTCAGACCTTCCTTCGAACCAAGGACGAGGCGAAAAAAAGATTTTCAAAATGCATGTCCTCGATCTTCGTTCGAACCAATAAACAAGCAACAAATGCACTTAATGAGCTACGTCATCATGTGAAACGTCTTAAGAACTATACATCGATTAGCCAAATCCTTTCAAAATAGTTTTGAAAAATCCTTTGCCATACATGCAATTAAAGTCTACGAATGGAATGAACGGAACATGCGTGCGAGATTTGGATACTTTTGGTTGACCGTGTGAGATACGTCCAACAGTGTCACCTCTATCAAGAGTATACAGACCAAATCCACGCGTTACTACATGAGCGTTATCCCATGACTTCCCCCGTGACCTTTCACAAAATGGGGCATCGATGTAGTAAACATGATTTCTCCCAAAGACGTCTAATGGTCATTAATTCATATTAGCGGCGATCAATTACTTCACCAAGTAGGTAAAGTCTATCACCCTGGCATCAATAACGGCAAAGACCATTGAATTTTTTATTAGCAATGACATCATCGTGCATCATGGGATGCCAAAGTCAATCATCACCGGCAATGCCAGAAATCTAAATTGATCGATGGGTTGTGATCAAGCATACAAGTTCATCTCCATATTGCCCATAATTGTAATAAGTCAAAAAACAAATTTAATTCTTATTTTGCACACACCACGTTGGTTACCATTAACCAATCGGACCTGGAGCACATTAAGATGTTAAGGAGATTAGTAAGGGAATGCGCCCGGAGCGGTTTGGACCACCGGCACACACCCAAACAACCCGATGATCGGAATGGGCTCATAATCCTCTTTAGTGGGTGAGGTTCTGCTGGTTCAGAGGAACTAGAAATTCCATCCATTTAGAACAAATGTTCCACACCGTGTTTAACCTTGACCAGTTTTGTGTGTATTTACATTTTTGGGCTCAACTGATGTGAATGAGAATTCAGCCCAAGTTTTGGATACGAGATTGGCCCACAATTTATGATGAACATTCGGCACAACTGTTGTGAATTAGATGTCAGCCCAACAAATGTAGATGGAAGTTCAGCCCATTATGTAAAAATGTGTTTTGTTTTGGCCCTAGATCATGACATGTATAGGATTAGGCATTTTGTATTACATATTTCCGACTGCTGTAAGTGTAATACGAACCATACTAATGAAATTTACAGTCTCGTACTTGCATTGCATTTTTGGAAAATAAATGTAAGTTATGTTCATTCTATCTTGTATCTTTAGGACGTGTCACGCATCATCTTTGGTAAGGATGAAGAAAAATAAATCATTGCCCTCACATTGAGGTCATACCGCCCCGTACGGTCAAAAAATGCCCAAATATGGAAAACCATGACAAAAGGGAATAAGAAATACGTGAACAAGAAAATTGGCGAGATTTACGAGCTTGCAAGTTACAAAATCAAATGAGTTCTTCTTGATGCCTTGTCTAACATTTTGAATGTGGAAAACTTGTACGCGTAGTTAACAACAACGGAATATATTCACAAGTTTCATTCAACACCTGCAAGTCCGTCTTTCAACCGGGAAGACATAATCGGGGATAGACCCGAACAACCACCGACATTATAGCAATGTGGGGCACCTTGGAAAAATGTAGGGGCAACGTAGCTGAGTTGAATGACACATTTGAATAATTCAGACCTTCCTTCGAACCAAGGACGAGGCGAATAAAAAGATTTTCAAAATGCATGTCCTCGATCTTCGTTCGAACCAATAAACAAGCAACAAATGTACTTAATGAGCTACGTCATCATGTGAAACGTCTTAAGAACTATACATCGATTAGCCAAATCCTTTCAAAATAGTTTTGAAAAATCCTTTGCCATACATGCAATTAAAGTCTACGAATGGAATGAACGGAACATGCGTGCGAGATTTGGATACTTTTGGTTGACCGTGTGAGATACGTCCAACAGTGTCACCTCTATCAAGAGTATGCAGACCAAATCCACGCGTTACTACATGAGCGTTATCCCATGACTTCCCCCGTGACCTTTCACAAAATGGGGCATCGATGTAGTCAACATGATTTCTCCCAAAGACGTCTAATGGTCATTAATTCATATTAGCGGCGATCAATTACTTCACCAAGTAGGTAAAGTCTATCACCCTGGCATCAATAACGGCAAAGACCATTGAATTTTTTATTAGCAATGACATCATCGTGCATCATGGGATGCCAAAGTCAATCATCACCGGCAATGCCAGAAATCTAAATTGATCGATGGGTTGTGATCAAGCATACAAGTTCATCTCCATATTGCCCATAATTGTAATAAGTCAAAAAACAAATTTAATTCTTATTTTGCACACACCACGTTGGTTACCATTAACCAATCGGACCTGGAGCACATTAAGATCTTAAGGAGATTAGTAAGGGAATGCGCCCGGAGCGGTTTGGACCACCGGCACACACCCAAACAACCCGATGATCGGAATGGGCTCATAATCCTCTTTAGTGGGTGAGGTTCTGCTGGTTCAGAGGAACTAGAAATTCCATCCATTTAGAACAAATGTTCCACACCGTGTTTAACCTTGACCAGTTTTGTGTGTATTTACATTTTTGGGCACAACTGAAGTGAATGAGAATTCAGCCCAAGTTTTGGATACGAGATTGGCACACAATTTATGAAGAACATTCGGCACAACTGTTGTGAATTAGATGTCAGCCCAACAAATGTAGATGGAAGTTCAGCCCATTATGTAAAAATGTGTTTTGTTTTGGCCCTAGATCATGACATGTATAGGATTAGGCATTTTGTATTATATATTTCCGACTGCTGTAAGTGTAATACGAACCATACTAATGAAATTTACAGTCTCGTACTTGCATTGCATTTTTGAAAAATAAATGTAAGTTATGTTCATTCTATCTTGTATCTTTAGGACGTGTCACGCACCATCTTTGGTAAGGATGAAGAAAAATAAATCATTGCCTTCACATTGAGGTCATACCGCCCCGTACGGTCAAAAAATGCCCAAATATGGAAAACCATGACAAAAGGGAATAAGAAATACGTGAACAAGAAAATTGGCGAGATTTACGAGCTTGCAAGTTACAAAATCAAATGAGTTCTTCTTGATGCCTTGTCTAACATTTTGAATGTGGAAAACGCGTACGCGTAGTTAACAACAACGGAATATATTCACAAGTTTCATTCAACACCTGCAAGTCCGTCTTTCAACAGGGAAGACATAATCGGGGATAGACCCGAACAACCACCGACATTATAGCAATGTGGGGCACCTTGGAAAAATGTAGGGGCAACGTAGCTGAGTTGAATGACACATTTGAATAATTCAAACCTTCCTTCGAACCAAGGACGAGGCGAATAAAAAGATTTTCAAAATGCATGTCCTCGATCTTTGTTCGAACCAATAAACAAGCAACAAATGCACTTAATGAGCTACGTCATCATGTGAAACGTCTTAAGAACTATACATCGATTAGCCAAATCCTTTCAAAATAGTTTTGAAAAATCCTTTGCCATACATGCAATTAAAGTCTACGAATGGAATGAACGGAACATGCGTGCGAGATTTGGATACTTTTGGTTGACCGTGTGAGATACGTCCAACAGTGTCACCTCTATCAAGAGTATGCAGACCAAATCCACGCGTTACTACATGAGCGTTATCCCATGACTTCCCCCGTGACCTTTCACAAAATGGGGCATCGATGTAGTCAACATGATTTCTCCCAAAGACGTCTAATGGTCATTAATTCATATTAGCGGCGATCAATTACTTCACCAAGTAGGTAAAGTCTATCACCCTGGCATCAATAACGGCAAAGACCATTGAATTTTTTATTAGCAATGACATCATCGTGCATCATGGTATGCCAAAGTCAATCATCACCGGCAATGCCAGAAATCTAAATTGATAGATGGGTTGTGATCAAGCATACAAGTTCATCTCCATATTGCCCATAATTGTAATAAGTCAAAAAACAAATTTAATTCTTATTTTGCACATACCACGTTGGTTACCATTAACCAATCGGACCTGGAGCACATTAAGATCTTAAGGAGATTAGTAAGGGAATGCGCCCGGAGCGGTTTGGACCACCGGCACACACCCAAACAACCCGATGATCGGAATGGGCTCATAATCCTCTTTAGTCGGTGAGGTTCTGCTGGTTCAGAGGAACTAGAAATTCCATCCATTTAGAACAAATGTTCCACACCGTGTTTAACCTTGACCAGTTTTGTGTGTATTTACATTTTTGGGCTCAACTGATGTGAATGAGAATTCAGCCCAAGTTTTGGATACGAGATTGGCCCACAATTAATGAAGAACATTCGGCACAACTGTTGTGAATTAGATGTCAGCCCAACAAATGTAGATGGAAGTTCAGCCCATTATGTAAAAATGTGTTTTGTTTTGGCCCTAGATCATGACATGTATAGGATTAGGCATTTTGTATTACATATTTCCGACTGCTGTAAGTGTAATACGAACCATACTAATGAAATTTACAGTCTCGTACTTGCATTGCATTTTTGGAAAATAAATGTAAGTTATGTTCATTCTATCTTGTATCTTTAGGACGTGTCACGCACCATCTTTGGTAAGGATGAAGAAAAATAAATCATTGCCCTCACATTGAGGTCATACCGCCCCGTACGGTCAAAAAATGCCCAAATATGGAAAACCATGACAAAAGGGAATAAGAAATACGTGAACAAGAAAATTGGCGAGATTTACGAGCTTGCAAGTTACAAAATCAAATGAGTTCTTCTTGATGCCTTGTCTAACATTTTGAATGTGGAAACCTTGTACGCGTAGTTAACAACAACGGAATATATTCACAAGTTTCATTCAACACCTGCAAGTCCGTCTTTCAACCGGGAAGACATAATCGGGGATAGACCCGAACAACCACCGACATTATAGCAATGTGGGGCACCTTGGAAAAATGTAGGGGCAACGTAATTGAGTTGAATGACACATTTGAATAATTCAGACCTTCCTTCGAACCAAGGACGAGGCGAATAAAAAGATTTTCAAAATGCATGTCCTCGATCTTCGTTCGAACCAATAAACAAGCAACAAATGCACTTAATGAGCTACGTCATCATGTGAAACGTCTTAAGAACTATACATCGATTAGCCAAATCCTTTCAAAATAGTTTTGAAAAATCCTTTGCCATACATGCAATTAAAGTCTTCGAATGGAATGAACGGAACATGCGTGCGAGATTTGGATACTTTTGGTTGACCGTGTGAGATACGTCCAACAGTGTCACCTCTATCAAGAGTATGCAGACCAAATCCACGCGTTACTACATGAGCGTTATCCCATGACTTCCCCCGTGACCTTTCACAAAATGGGGCATCGATGTAGTCAACATGATTTCTCCCAAAGACGCCTAATGGTCATTAATTCATATTAGCGGCGATCAATTACTTCACCAAGTAGGTAAAGTCTATCACCCTGGCATCAATAACGGCAAAGACCATTGAATTTTTTATTAGCAATGACATCATCGTGCATCATGGGATGCCAAAGTCAATCATCACCGGCAATGCCAGAAATCTAAATTGATCGATGGGTTGTGATCAAGCATACAAGTTCATCTCCATATTGCCCATAATTGTAATAAGTCAAAAAACAAATTTAATTCTTATTTTGCACACACCACGTTGGTTACCATTAACCAATCGGACCTGGAGCACATTAAGATCTTAAGGAGATTAGTAAGGGAATGCGCCCGGAGCGGTTTGGACCACCGGCACACACCCAAACAACCCGATGATCGGAATGGGCTCATAATCCTCTTTAGTGGGTGAGGTTCTGCTGGTTCAGAGGAACTAGAAATTCCATCCATTTAGAACAAATGTTCCACACCGTGTTTAACCTTGACCAGTTTTGTGTGTATTTACATTTTTGGGCACAACTGAAGTGAATGAGAATTCAGCCCAAGTTTTGGATACGAGATTGGCACACAATTTATGAAGAACATTCGGCACAACTGTTGTGAATTAGATGTCAGCCCAACAAATGTAGATGGAAGTTCAGCCCATTATGTAAAAATGTGTTTTGTTTTGGCCCTAGATCATGACATGTATAGGATTAGGCATTTTGTATTATATATTTCCGACTGCTGTAAGTGTAATACGAACCATACTAATGAAATTTACAGTCTCGTACTTGCATTGCATTTTTGAAAAATAAATGTAAGTTATGTTCATTCTATCTTGTATCTTTAGGACGTGTCACGCACCATCTTTGGTAAGGATGAAGAAAAATAAATCATTGCCTTCACATTGAGGTCATACCGCCCCGTACGGTCAAAAAATGCCCAAATATGGAAAACCATGACAAAAGGGAATAAGAAATACGTGAACAAGAAAATTGGCGAGATTTACGAGCTTGCAAGTTACAAAATCAAATGAGTTCTTCTTGATGCCTTGTCTAACATTTTGAATGTGGAAAACGCGTACGCGTAGTTAACAACAACGGAATATATTCACAAGTTTCATTCAACACCTGCAAGTCCGTCTTTCAACAGGGAAGACATAATCGGGGATAGACCCGAACAACCACCGACATTATAGCAATGTGGGGCACCTTGGAAAAATGTAGGGGCAACGTAGCTGAGTTGAATGACACATTTGAATAATTCAAACCTTCCTTCGAACCAAGGACGAGGCGAATAAAAAGATTTTCAAAATGCATGTCCTCGATCTTCGTTCGAACCAATAAACAAGCAACAAATGCACTTAATGAGCTACGTCATCATGTGAAACGTCTTAAGAACTATACATCGATTAGCCAAATCCTTTCAAAATAGTTTTGAAAAATCCTTTGCCATACATGCAATTAAAGTCTACGAATGGAATGAACGGAACATGCGTGCGAGATTTGGATACTTTTGGTTGACCGTGTGAGATACGTCCAACAGTGTCACCTCTATCAAGAGTATGCAGACCAAATCCACGCGTTACTACATGAGCGTTATCCCATGACTTCCCCCGTGACCTTTCACAAAATGGGGCATCGATGTAGTCAACATGATTTCTCCCAAAGACGTCTAATGGTCATTAATTCATATTAGCGGCGATCAATTACTTCACCAAGTAGGTAAAGTCTATCACCCTGGCATCAATAACGGCAAAGACCATTGAATTTTTTATTAGCAATGACATCATCGTGCATCATGGTATGCCAAAGTCAATCATCACCGGCAATGCCAGAAATCTAAATTGATAGATGGGTTGTGATCAAGCATACAAGTTCATCTCCATATTGCCCATAATTGTAATAAGTCAAAAAACAAATTTAATTCTTATTTTGCACATACCACGTTGGTTACCATTAACCAATCGGACCTGGAGCACATTAAGATCTTAAGGAGATTAGTAAGGGAATGCGCCCGGAGCGGTTTGGACCACCGGCACACACCCAAACAACCCGATGATCGGAATGGGCTCATAATCCTCTTTAGTGGGTGAGGTTCTGCTGGTTCAGAGGAACTAGAAATTCCATCCATTTAGAACAAATGTTCCACACCGTGTTTAACCTTGACCAGTTTTGTGTGTATTTACATTTTTGGGCTCAACTGATGTGAATGAGAATTCAGCCCAAGTTTTGGATACGAGATTGGCCCACAATTTATGAAGAACATTCGGCACAACTGTTGTGAATTAGATGTCAGCCCAACAAATGTAGATGGAAGTTCAGCCCATTATGTAAAAATGTGTTTTGTTTTGGCCCTAGATCATGACATGTATAGGATTAGGCATTTTGTATTACATATTTCCGACTGCTGTAAGTGTAATACGAACCATACTAATGAAATTTACAGTCTCGTACTTGCATTGCATTTTTGGAAAATAAATGTAAGTTATGTTCATTCTATCTTGTATCTTTAGGACGTGTCACGCACCATCTTTGGTAAGGATGAAGAAAAATAAATCATTGCCCTCACATTGAGGTCATACCGCCCCGTACGGTCAAAAAATGCCCAAATATGGAAAACCATGACAAAAGGGAATAAGAAATACGTGAACAAGAAAATTGGCGAGATTTACGAGCTTGCAAGTTACAAAATCAAATGAGTTCTTCTTGATGCCTTGTCTAACATTTTGAATGTGGAAACCTTGTACGCGTAGTTAACAACAACGGAATATATTCACAAGTTTCATTCAACACCTGCAAGTCCGTCTTTCAACAGGGAAGACATAATCGGGGATAGACCCGAACAACCACCGACATTATAGCAATGTGGGGCACCTTGGAAAAATGTAGGGGCAACGTAGCTGAGTTGAATGACACATTTGAATAATTCAAACCTTCCTTCGAACCAAGGACGAGGCGAATAAAAAGATTTTCAAAATGCATGTCCTCGATCTTCGTTCGAACCAATAAACAAGCAACAAATGCACTTAATGAGCTACGTCATCATGTGAAACGTCTTAAGAACTATACATCGATTAGCCAAATCCTTTCAAAATAGTTTTGAAAAATCCTTTGCCATACATGCAATTAAAGTCTACGAATGGAATGAACGGAACATGCGTGCGAGATTTGGATACTTTTGGTTGACCGTGTGAGATACGTCCAACAGTGTCACCTCTATCAAGAGTATGCAGACCAAATCCACGCGTTACTACATGAGCGTTATCCCATGACTTCCCCCGTGACCTTTCACAAAATGGGGCATCGATGTAGTCAACATGATTTCTCCCAAAGACGTCTAATGGTCATTAATTCATATTAGCGGCGATCAATTACTTCACCAAGTAGGTAAAGTCTATCACCCTGGCATCAATAACGGCAAAGACCATTGAATTTTTTATTAGCAATGACATCATCGTGCATCATGGTATGCCAAAGTCAATCATCACCGGCAATGCCAGAAATCTAAATTGATAGATGGGTTGTGATCAAGCATACAAGTTCATCTCCATATTGCCCATAATTGTAATAAGTCAAAAAACAAATTTAATTCTTATTTTGCACATACCACGTTGGTTACCATTAACCAATCGGACCTGGAGCACATTAAGATCTTAAGGAGATTAGTAAGGGAATGCGCCCGGAGCGGTTTGGACCACCGGCACACACCCAAACAACCCGATGATCGGAATGGGCTCATAATCCTCTTTAGTGGGTGAGGTTCTGCTGGTTCAGAGGAACTAGAAATTCCATCCATTTAGAACAAATGTTCCACACCGTGTTTAACCTTGACCAGTTTTGTGTGTATTTACATTTTTGGGCTCAACTGATGTGAATGAGAATTCAGCCCAAGTTTTGGATACGAGATTGGCCCACAATTTATGAAGAACATTCGGCACAACTGTTGTGAATTAGATGTCAGCCCAACAAATGTAGATGGAAGTTCAGCCCATTATGTAAAAATGTGTTTTGTTTTGGCCCTAGATCATGACATGTATAGGATTAGGCATTTTGTATTACATATTTCCGACTGCTGTAAGTGTAATACGAACCATACTAATGAAATTTACAGTCTCGTACTTGCATTGCATTTTTGGAAAATAAATGTAAGTTATGTTCATTCTATCTTGTATCTTTAGGACGTGTCACGCACCATCTTTGGTAAGGATGAAGAAAAATAAATCATTGCCCTCACATTGAGGTCATACCGCCCCGTACGGTCAAAAAATGCCCAAATATGGAAAACCATGACAAAAGGGAATAAGAAATACGTGAACAAGAAAATTGGCGAGATTTACGAGCTTGCAAGTTACAAAATCAAATGAGTTCTTCTTGATGCCTTGTCTAACATTTTGAATGTGGAAACCTTGTACGCGTAGTTAACAACAACGGAATATATTCACAAGTTTCATTCAACACCTGCAAGTCCGTCTTTCAACAGGGAAGACATAATCGGGGATAGACCCGAACAACCACCGACATTATAGCAATGTGGGGCACCTTGGAAAAATGTAGGGGCAACGTAGCTGAGTTGAATGACACATTTGAATAATTCAAACCTTCCTTCGAACCAAGGACGAGGCGAATAAAAAGATTTTCAAAATGCATGTCCTCGATCTTCGTTCGAACCAATAAACAAGCAACAAATGCACTTAATGAGCTACGTCATCATGTGAAACGTCTTAAGAACTATACATCGATTAGCCAAATCCTTTCAAAATAGTTTTGAAAAATCCTTTGCCATACATGCAATTAAAGTCTTCGAATGGAATGAACGGAACATGCGTGCGAGATTTGGATACTTTTGGTTGACCGTGTGAGATACGTCCAACAGTGTCACCTCTATCAAGAGTATGCAGACCAAATCCACGCGTTACTACATGAGCGTTATCCCATGACTTCCCCCGTGACCTTTCACAAAATGGGGCATCGATGTAGTCAACATGATTTCTCCCAAAGACGCCTAATGGTCATTAATTCATATTAGCGGCGATCAATTACTTCACCAAGTAGGTAAAGTCTATCACCCTGGCATCAATAACGGCAAAGACCATTGAATTTTTTATTAGCAATGACATCATCGTGCATCATGGGATGCCAAAGTCAATCATCACCGGCAATGCCAGAAATCTAAATTGATCGATGGGTTGTGATCAAGCATACAAGTTCATCTCCATATTGCCCATAATTGTAATAAGTCAAAAAACAAATTTAATTCTTATTTTGCACACACCACGTTGGTTACCATTAACCAATCGGACCTGGAGCACATTAAGATCTTAAGGAGATTAGTAAGGGAATGCGCCCGGAGCGGTTTGGACCACCGGCACACACCCAAACAACCCGATGATCGGAATGGGCTCATAATCCTCTTTAGTGGGTGAGGTTCTGCTGGTTCAGAGGAACTAGAAATTCCATCCATTTAGAACAAATGTTCCACACCGTGTTTAACCTTGACCAGTTTTGTGTGTATTTACATTTTTGGGCACAACTGAAGTGAATGAGAATTCAGCCCAAGTTTTGGATACGAGATTGGCACACAATTTATGAAGAACATTCGGCACAACTGTTGTGAATTAGATGTCAGCCCAACAAATGTAGATGGAAGTTCAGCCCATTATGTAAAAATGTGTTTTGTTTTGGCCCTAGATCATGACATGTATAGGATTAGGCATTTTGTATTATATATTTCCGACTGCTGTAAGTGTAATACGAACCATACTAATGAAATTTACAGTCTCGTACTTGCATTGCATTTTTGAAAAATAAATGTAAGTTATGTTCATTCTATCTTGTATCTTTAGGACGTGTCACGCACCATCTTTGGTAAGGATGAAGAAAAATAAATCATTGCCTTCACATTGAGGTCATACCGCCCCGTACGGTCAAAAAATGCCCAAATATGGAAAACCATGACAAAAGGGAATAAGAAATACGTGAACAAGAAAATTGGCGAGATTTACGAGCTTGCAAGTTACAAAATCAAATGAGTTCTTCTTGATGCCTTGTCTAACATTTTGAATGTGGAAAACGCGTACGCGTAGTTAACAACAACGGAATATATTCACAAGTTTCATTCAACACCTGCAAGTCCGTCTTTCAACAGGGAAGACATAATCGGGGATAGACCCGAACAACCACCGACATTATAGCAATGTGGGGCACCTTGGAAAAATGTAGGGGCAACGTAGCTGAGTTGAATGACACATTTGAATAATTCAAACCTTCCTTCGAACCAAGGACGAGGCGAATAAAAAGATTTTCAAAATGCATGTCCTCGATCTTTGTTCGAACCAATAAACAAGCAACAAATGCACTTAATGAGCTACGTCATCATGTGAAACGTCTTAAGAACTATACATCGATTAGCCAAATCCTTTCAAAATAGTTTTGAAAAATCCTTTGCCATACATGCAATTAAAGTCTACGAATGGAATGAACGGAACATGCGTGCGAGATTTGGATACTTTTGGTTGACCGTGTGAGATACGTCCAACAGTGTCACCTCTATCAAGAGTATGCAGACCAAATCCACGCGTTACTACATGAGCGTTATCCCATGACTTCCCCCGTGACCTTTCACAAAATGGGGCATCGATGTAGTCAACATGATTTCTCCCAAAGACGTCTAATGGTCATTAATTCATATTAGCGGCGATCAATTACTTCACCAAGTAGGTAAAGTCTATCACCCTGGCATCAATAACGGCAAAGACCATTGAATTTTTTATTAGCAATGACATCATCGTGCATCATGGTATGCCAAAGTCAATCATCACCGGCAATGCCAGAAATCTAAATTGATAGATGGGTTGTGATCAAGCATACAAGTTCATCTCCATATTGCCCATAATTGTAATAAGTCAAAAAACAAATTTAATTCTTATTTTGCACATACCACGTTGGTTACCATTAACCAATCGGACCTGGAGCACATTAAGATCTTAAGGAGATTAGTAAGGGAATGCGCCCGGAGCGGTTTGGACCACCGGCACACACCCAAACAACCCGATGATCGGAATGGGCTCATAATCCTCTTTAGTGGGTGAGGTTCTGCTGGTTCAGAGGAACTAGAAATTCCATCCATTTAGAACAAATGTTCCACACCGTGTTTAACCTTGACCAGTTTTGTGTGTATTTACATTTTTGGGCTCAACTGATGTGAATGAGAATTCAGCCCAAGTTTTGGATACGAGATTGGCCCACAATTTATGAAGAACATTCGGCACAACTGTTGTGAATTAGATGTCAGCCCAACAAATGTAGATGGAAGTTCAGCCCATTATGTAAAAATGTGTTTTGTTTTGGCCCTAGATCATGACATGTATAGGATTAGGCATTTTGTATTACATATTTCCGACTGCTGTAAGTGTAATACGAACCATACTAATGAAATTTACAGTCTCGTACTTGCATTGCATTTTTGGAAAATAAATGTAAGTTATGTTCATTCTATCTTGTATCTTTAGGACGTGTCACGCACCATCTTTGGTAAGGATGAAGAAAAATAAATCATTGCCCTCACATTGAGGTCATACCGCCCCGTACGGTCAAAAAATGCCCAAATATGGAAAACCATGACAAAAGGGAATAAGAAATACGTGAACAAGAAAATTGGCGAGATTTACGAGCTTGCAAGTTACAAAATCAAATGAGTTCTTCTTGATGCCTTGTCTAACATTTTGAATGTGGAAACCTTGTACGCGTAGTTAACAACAACGGAATATATTCACAAGTTTCATTCAACACCTGCAAGTCCGTCTTTCAACAGGGAAGACATAATCGGGGATAGACCCGAACAACCACCGACATTATAGCAATGTGGGGCACCTTGGAAAAATGTAGGGGCAACGTAGCTGAGTTGAATGACACATTTGAATAATTCAAACCTTCCTTCGAACCAAGGACGAGGCGAATAAAAAGATTTTCAAAATGCATGTCCTCGATCTTCGTTCGAACCAATAAACAAGCAACAAATGCACTTAATGAGCTACGTCATCATGTGAAACGTCTTAAGAACTATACATCGATTAGCCAAATCCTTTCAAAATAGTTTTGAAAAATCCTTTGCCATACATGCAATTAAAGTCTTCGAATGGAATGAACGGAACATGCGTGCGAGATTTGGATACTTTTGGTTGACCGTGTGAGATACGTCCAACAGTGTCACCTCTATCAAGAGTATGCAGACCAAATCCACGCGTTACTACATGAGCGTTATCCCATGACTTCCCCCGTGACCTTTCACAAAATGGGGCATCGATGTAGTCAACATGATTTCTCCCAAAGACGCCTAATGGTCATTAATTCATATTAGCGGCGATCAATTACTTCACCAAGTAGGTAAAGTCTATCACCCTGGCATCAATAACGGCAAAGACCATTGAATTTTTTATTAGCAATGACATCATCGTGCATCATGGGATGCCAAAGTCAATCATCACCGGCAATGCCAGAAATCTAAATTGATCGATGGGTTGTGATCAAGCATACAAGTTCATCTCCATATTGCCCATAATTGTAATAAGTCAAAAAACAAATTTAATTCTTATTTTGCACACACCACGTTGGTTACCATTAACCAATCGGACCTGGAGCACATTAAGATCTTAAGGAGATTAGTAAGGGAATGCGCCCGGAGCGGTTTGGACCACCGGCACACACCCAAACAACCCGATGATCGGAATGGGCTCATAATCCTCTTTAGTGGGTGAGGTTCTGCTGGTTCAGAGGAACTAGAAATTCCATCCATTTAGAACAAATGTTCCACACCGTGTTTAACCTTGACCAGTTTTGTGTGTATTTACATTTTTGGGCTCAACTGATGTGAATGAGAATTCAGCCCAAGTTTTGGATACGAGATTGGCCCACAATTTATGAAGAACATTCGGCACAACTGTTGTGAATTAGATGTCAGCCCAACAAATGTAGATGGAAGTTCAGCCCATTATGTAAAAATGTGTTTTGTTTTGGCCCTAGATCATGACATGTATAGGATTAGGCATTTTGTATTACATATTTCCGACTGCTGTAAGTGTAATACGAACCATACTAATGAAATTTACAGTCTCGTACTTGCATTGCATTTTTGGAAAATAAATGTAAGTTATGTTCATTCTATCTTGTATCTTTAGGACGTGTCACGCACCATCTTTGGTAAGGATGAAGAAAAATAAATCATTGCCCTCACATTGAGGTCATACCGCCCCGTACGGTCAAAAAATGCCCAAATATGGAAAACCATGACAAAAGGGAATAAGAAATACGTGAACAAGAAAATTGGCGAGATTTACGAGCTTGCAAGTTACAAAATCAAATGAGTTCTTCTTGATGCCTTGTCTAACATTTTGAATGTGGAAAACTTGTACGCGTAGTTAACAACAACGGAATATATTCACAAGTTTCATTCAACACCTGCAAGTCCGTCTTTCAACCGGGAAGACATAATCGGGGATAGACCCGAACAACCACCGACATTATAGCAATGTGGGGCACCTTGGAAAAATGTAGGGGCAACGTAGCTGAGTTGAATGACACATTTAAATAATTCAGACCTTCCTTCGAACCAAGGACGAGGCGAATAAAAAGATTTTCAAAATGCATGTCCTCGATCTTCGTTCGAACCAATAAACAAGCAACAAATGCACTTAATGAGCTACGTCATCATGTGAAACGTCTTAAGAACTATACATCGATTAGCCAAATCCTTTCAAAATAGTTTTGAAAAATCCTTTGCCATACATGCAATTAAAGTCTTCGAATGGAATGAACGGAACATGCGTGCGAGATTTGGATACTTTTGGTTGACCGTGTGAGATACGTCCAACAGTGTCACCTCTATCAAGAGTATGCAGACCAAATCCACGCGTTACTACATGAGCGTTATCCCATGACTTCCCCCGTGACCTTTCACAAAATGGGGCATCGATGTAGTCAACATGATTTCTCCCAAAGACGCCTAATGGTCATTAATTCATATTAGCGGCGATCAATTACTTCACCAAGTAGGTAAAGTCTATCACCCTGGCATCAATAACGGCAAAGACCATTGAATTTTTTATTAGCAATGACATCATCGTGCATCATGGGATGCCAAAGTCAATCATCACCGGCAATGCCAGAAATCTAAATTGATCGATGGGTTGTGATCAAGCATACAAGTTCATCTCCATATTGCCCATAATTGTAATAAGTCAAAAAACAAATTTAATTCTTATTTTGCACACACCACGTTGGTTACCATTAACCAATCGGACCTGGAGCACATTAAGATCTTAAGGAGATTAGTAAGGGAATGCGCCCGGAGCGGTTTGGACCACCGACACACACCCAAACAACTCGATGATCGGAATGGGCTCATAATCCTCTTTAGGGGGTGAGGTTCTGCTGGTTCAAAGGAACTAGAAATTCCATCCATTTAGAACAAATGTTCCACACCGTGTTTAACCTTGACCAGTTTTGTGTGTATTTAGATGGAAGTTCAGCCCATTATGTAAAAATGTGTTTTGTTTTGGCCCTAGATCATGACATGTATAGGATTAGGCATTTTGTATTACATATTTCCGACTGCTGTAAGTGTAATACGAACCATACTAATGAAATTTACAGTCTCGTACTTGCATTGCATTTTTGGAAAATAAATGTAAGTTATGTTCATTCTATCTTGTATCTTTAGGACGTGTCACGCACCATCTTTGGTAAGGATGAAGAAAAATAAATCATTGCCCTCACATTGAGGTCATACCGCCCCGTATGGTCAAAAAATGCCCAAATATGGAAAACCATGACAAAAGGGAATAAGAAATACGTGAACAAGAAAATTGGCGAGATTTACGAGCTTGCAAGTTACAAAATCAAATGAGTTCTTCTTGATGCCTTGTCTAACATTGTTAGGTTATATGTATAATTACATATAACATAGGTGTCAGAATGTAAAATTATAATAAGGACCAATCTGCAATTTCCATGTTTTGAACTCTATATATACGTTAGGCGTGTTACAGATTTACCTACCTTGAAGAAATGAAAATCAGATTTATCTCGTTTACTTCCTCTCTAAGTAAGTTCCTTGTTCTTCAATTTCTTTAGATTAAGAATCTTAATATGGTATCAGAGCTGTTTCGATCTTGCGATTGCTGTATTGCGCCAAGTTCTGTGCGAATTTGCTGCTGCAATTTCAACTTCTCCGCTGCATAATCTGGTTTGATCTGTTGCTGCGTTTTTTTTCTATCTGGTTCTGTTTGCTGTTTGTATCAATGGAGGAAATAGCTCAATCCTTCTTCAATAAGAAGGTATGTCGGTTGGAAGGTGAAGAAAACTTCCAATCCTGGAGACAACAGGTATTATTGGCTGTTAGAGGATATAATCTGGAAGGACATCTGCTTGGAAATCCGACGATTCCTCCGCGCATTCTAACAGAGGATGGTGATGAAGAACCGAATCCTGAGTACAAGAAGTATGTCCAGAAGGACAGCTCATTAGCATCATGGATGCTTGCTTCGGTATCTTCTCAAGTGAGTAGAGGACTCATTGGATGCATGACCGTGGCTGCGATCTGGCAGAAATTACATCGGGACTTCTCGTCCTCGTCGACGACTCGAATTATGCACCTCTATGATCGCCTAAAAGTGAGGAAGCTGCCTCATCAGAGCATGAGAGACTATCTGACCTCCATCCAGACGGCATGTGACAGTCTTGCAAGTTGCGGACATCCTATAGAGGAGATGCAGCAAATCTCCATCATCCTGAACGGTGTCAAAGGGCAGTTCGACAATGTGGTGTCCGTGATCCATGCAAGCAGGAATCCGTATGATTTGGCTTCGATCAGCTCGGTTCTTCTGGATGCTGAATCAAGACAGGTAGATTTGATGTTTGATTCTAATGTCAGTGCGAATGTTGCTGTCAATTACTCACCTAGTGTGAAGAATAATCAGTCTGGAGGAGCTGAACCAGCCATGTCTCTGAATGTTAATGCGTCCTCTAATGGTTCTACATCTGATGGCATTTTGCCCAATCCACCTGCTGCTTCTGCTGTCCATCAAAATCAAAATTACAATTCAGCTGGATCAGGAAGAGGCAGAGGCCGTGGGCGTGGATTTGGCAACAATCGTCCTCAGTGCCAACTGTGTGGGAAGTTTGGACATCTTGTCCATAGATGCTATCACCGTTTTAATGTCAACTTCACAGGGGTGACTGATCCTGGTAATGCTGTATCACCTTCTGTCAATCTCTGTTCTACACAGTGGGATGATCCAGTTGAACAATTTCCTACTGAAAAGTCAGGATCGATGCATATGTCATCTGCACCTCCTCATGTACCTTCTGCCCCTTCTTCTCATGTGCAACATTCTTCTATGTCCTTTATACCTGCCAACTACTATCCTCCTGCTAATAATCTTTCTTCTCCTTATGTGATGCCCAATCAAACTCAGTCTTCTTCATTTTATAACAATACTTATCTTGGACCTAATGCTGCGTATACTAGTATTGCTGTTCCGAATGGTTACCCGGGTCCTTCTGCACCAATGATGTATGCACCTATGTTATCTTTACCTCATGTGGTTCCAAGCACACCGTATGCCTCGTCTTCTATTCAAGGTATAGGTCAAGCTTTGGACACTCAATCGGTCTTCAGCAATGCTCAGGCCAATTCTGCAGTGTCCACTTCTGGTGTGCAGCACGACTCGACTTGGTTCCCAGATTCTGGTGCAACCAATCACTTGACAAATGCCGCTCCTTCATATATCAATGGATGCATGACTTACAATGTCCAAGGTAAGGTTACAGTAGGTAATGGTTCTTCACTTAGTATAGCTGCTATAGGATCAGCTGCTATTCCTGCCAATTCTGTTGATATAAATTCAAAAAATCTGTTTCTACATAATATGCTTTATACACCTTCGGTTACTAAGAATTTGTTATCTGTATCTCAGTTCGCCAAGGATAACAAGGTTTACTTCGAGTTTCATGCCAATCACTGTGTTATCCGAGATGCTCAGTCACATCATGTATTGCTTAGAGGATTGGAAAACTCTAGTTTATACAAACTCGACTTCTCAAAACTGTCTCCGTGTCAATTTGCCAAGTCTAGTGTTTCTGTTAACAATAGCTGTAATTCTGTGGAAGTTGAAAACTTTAGCAATGAATTTTGTAAGATGAATGCTGGTTTATCTGGTTCGAATAAAGTTGAGTTTGTTAATAAATTGAATCTTACTGTGATTCCTCCTGTTGTTGTTTCGTATGATCATTCTTCTGATATATGTGCTGATTCTGGTAGTATGATGAATTCGACTGAGGCTAAGTCTGCTGATAAAGAGAGTCTGTTGTCTATTCGTATTGATTCTAAAGATGTGAATTCTGATGTTATCACAGCTGAGTCTATTGATAAACTGGATATTGATTGTTTGGTAGCTACATTAGACAGCAAAGAGTCATCTCAGGTATGGCACATGCGGCTTGGGCACCCATCGAACAAAATTCTTGTTAACTTCTTACGGTTACACAATCATCCAGTAGTTCACTCTCCTATTCAATATGTTGCTTGTGCTGTGGGTAAGAGCAAGAAGCAACCTTTTCATTCTTCAAATACAGTTTATACTCATCCTTTGGAGCTTGTTCAGGTTGACCTTTGGGGACCTGCTGCGTGTGCATCTAATGGAAATCTGTATTATTTGAGCATTGTAGATGCATTTAGTAGGTTCACTTGGATTTATTTCTTATCTAAGAAAAGTGACGCTGCTCAATACTTTGTGGAATTTCACAGGATGGCAGAGAAACAGCTTGGACATTCACTCAAAGCTGTACAATCTGATGGGGGTGGAGAGTTTCGGTTCCTGTCTGCATATTCAACTCAGTATGGGATATCTCATAGGATCACGTGTCCGTATTCGTCTGAGCAAAATGGAATTGTAGAGCGCAAGCATAGACACATCGTGGAGCTTGGTCTCACATTGCTGGCACAGGCTTCGGTACCCTTACATTTCTGGTCAGACGCCTTCTTTACTGCTGTATTCCTCATAAACAGGCTTCCTTCTCATAGTTTAGATAAGAAATCTCCTCATGAAAAGCTATTTGGTTCTGTTCCTGACTACTCCTTCTTACGGGTGTTTGGTTGTTTATGTTTCCCACATTTAAGGCCTTATAATCGACACAAACTTGCTCATAGATCAGAACCTTGTGTTTTTTTAGGATATTGTTCAAAGTATCCTGGATACAAGTGTTTGTCTGCTACAGGTAGAGTGTATACGACAAGGAATGTGGTGTTTCATGAAAACACGTTTCCTTTTGCTGATAGCAAAGGCAGTTTCTTCACTTCGGTGTCTCCTACTCAGAATTACACTTCATTGCCGTTCTTCTTACCATGTGATACTCACTTCTCTTCTTCTTCTTCGTCTGAACAGGTGTTGGATTCAGGACCATCTCAAGCATCGTTTCCTGACTTAACACCACCTTCGGTTATTCCTAACTTCTCTTCTTCTTCTCCTTCAAATGTGGTGTCTGATTTACCTGTGCCTACTTCTAATCAATCTCTGTCTTCTAATTCTCATTCTCCTGTTGCTATAAATTGTCCTGAAGTTAGCATCAATGATAATACCTTGCATAATGCTCCGGTAATGCAAACTGATAACTCTTCTCTTCCTACTATTACATATCGTTTACAAGATTCATATTTGGTTCCAGTACAGACTTCTGATGTTACTTTTCTGTCTAAGTCTATTCCCATCAACTCTCATTCTATGCAGACTCGCTCGAAAAGCAGAGCTGCTTCTCATAATTCTATTCAAGCTCTACTTGTTTCTTCTGAACCTTCAGATTCATTGATTAATAATGAACCAAAATCTGTGTTTCAGGCTCTTCATTGTCCTCACTGGAAGGAGGCTGTGGAAGCTGAGTATTCTGCATTATTGCATAATAACACTTGGACAGTGGTTGAGCTTCCTCCTGGTCGCATTCCAATTGGGTGCAAATGGCTCTTTAAAATAAAAAAAAATGCAGATGGATCAATTGCAAGGTATAAAGCCAGGTTAGTAGCTAAAGGTTTCTCTCAGAAACCAGGCTTTGATTTCCAGGAAACATTCAGTCCGGTTGTTAAATCAGCTACGGTGCGTGTTGTTCTGTCTCTTGCATTATCTCACAAATGGTCTTTACGTCAAGTCGACATTAACAATGTGTTTCTCCATGGTGATCTATCTGAGGAAGTCTACATGATTCAACCTCCGGGGTTTGAGCAAGTGACTAACTCAGATTCATTACTGGTTTGCAAACTGAGGAAAGCGCTATATGGCCTTAAGCAGGCACCACGTGCGTGGTTTGAAAAGCTCAAGAATTTTCTTATTTCTAAGCTACAATTTCAAGCATCTGTTGCTGATAGTTGTCTCTTTATTAAACATTCCAATATTGGTTCTGTCTTCTTGTTAGTATATGTCGATGACATTGTAGTTACAGGTCCTTCGTCGACAGCAATAACTGAGGTGATCACGGTTATTAATGAGGAGTTTCAGCTTAAGGATCTTGGGAGTTTGAGCTACTTCCTGGGAATGGAAGTCACTGCTTCGGATGAATTTCTGATACTCAATCAAAAGAAATACATTCAAGAGCTGGTTTGCAAGTTAGATCTCTCGAAAACGACTGATTTTCCTACACCTATGACAGGTAACTGTTTATCAAAAACAGGTATGGTTATGTGTGATGAATTGTTTGATAATGCTACTTTGTATAGGCGTACCATTGGGGCGCTGCAACACATATGTGTAACTAGACCAGACATTAATTTTTCTGTGAATAAACTCAGTCAATACATGCAAACACCTTCGGTAAGTCATTGGAAATCTGTTTTACATATTGTTAGATATCTGAAAGGGACTCTGGATCACGGTTTGGTTTTCAGAAATAATTGTTTTCCTGTTAAAGAGGTATCCTTAACTTCCTATTGTGATGCAGATTGGGGAGGGGACATTGCTGATAGGAAGTCAATCTCTGGTCATTATCTCCTCCTAAATGGGAATCCGATCATCTGGAGTTCCAAGAAACAGTCTGTTGTTGCTCGATCTAGTGCTGAAGCTGAATTCAGGGCAATTGCCAATGCGGTTTGTGAAATTCTTTGGGTGAAATCTCTTCTTTCTGAAATGGGTTTATATTTGTCTGCTGTACCTACTGTCTGGACTGACAGTTCAAGTGCTGCGGCTATCACTGAAAATCCCATTCAACATACGAAAATGAAACATGTAGAAATTGACATGTTTTTTGTCCGTGAAAAGGTGAATTCTGGACATGTCTTGGTTAACTATGTGCCTTCCAGTGAGCAAATTGCTGACATACTTACTAAACCTTTGACTGAGAAGATGTTTGTTCCGTGTAGGAAAAAGCTGGGAGTATGTTCTATTCAGGAATTGGCTGAGTCAGAGTCAGGTGGAGGTATGGCTCTGCTTGCTTTTGATGAATGATTCTGTGTTATGTTTTCTGGGGTCTATACTATGTTATATGACTTCTGTTGATGCATTTGGTCCCTGGATATTGATTATGATCATAGTATTGCCTGATATTCTGATTGGTATTTGCTGTCATCAAGTTTGTTCAGTTAATTCTGCGTTTCTGCTGTATAGTCGTTACAGTCATGTTCATGCTTGGTAGCTCAGTTTTGGCATATGTCTGGTCATGTTTTGTCTAGAATTGTAGGCATTTGCTTTGCTTGCAGAAGTTCATCATATAGACGGTCACTGTGAGTATATGTGGGTTTGTAATTGATTCGGAATGATGCATAATGAATTGTAACTGTCAATATGTTCAGCTGAGCAAGCTATCTGGCTGTCAATCTAAAGGAGTAATTGGCATAGGACATGGTTTGATTCCAAAAACAGAGTTCGGCTCAAAGAAAACGTCAAAGATACTTTGAGTTGTCTCTTGAGGAAGAAAGGATGAGGGCAAAAACCCTCCAACCATTGTTGATAAGATAAGGGCTCAAACCCTTCTGCCAATAATAAAAATAAAAATAAAAGAGTGATCAGTCAAAGACTTGATCATATACAGATCGTTTGTATCTGAAATAAAGAAAAAAAAAAGAGAAAGGATGATAAACAGATGTGTAATGCTCAGCTGAGATATTTGAGTAGTAACATGCTGTTATGGGTCATTTTGGTTCAGTTCTATGATCCATTATACTTTCTGTGCTGGTCGTGTATAAGGTGTCTTCCCTAGTATTGCATATGATTTGCAAGGATAGACAGCATGATATTCATATGCTGAAATGGATCTAGGTAAGCATGAGTATGAGTGTGTTGTTCTATGCAGAAGATACTGCAAAGTTCTGCTGAAAATTCGTGATGGAAGCATATACTGATATCAAGAATATCAGATGATATATGATCAGTAGTCTATCCTTTAGTGATCGATTGATTGATGGATGTTCATACATACGAGTATATGATTCTAAGAAGACAGCACACAGAGTTGTTCGTCATCAACACAGAGTTGCTCCATCGACATAGAAAACACAGGTCTGGAAAGTGACGACAACATGTGGTCGCCAACATGTGGTCGCCAACATGAAAAGTGTTTCGATCTTGATCTGGAAAGTGAAAAGTGGTCGCCAACATGTGGTCGCCAACTTCAAGACTTGATATCAGCATCAAGGAAAAATGGAAAAGTGGAAATTGGATCTTGATTGGGGAATGTTAGGTTATATGTATAATTACATATAACATAGGTGTCAAAATGTAAAATTAGAATAAGGACCAATCTGCAATTTCCATGTTTTTAACTCTATATATACGTTAGGCGTGTAACAGATTTACCTACCTTGAAGAAATGAAAATCAGATTTATCTCGTTTACTTCCTCTCTAAGTAAGTTCCTTGTTCTTCAATTTCTTTAGATTAAGAATCTTAATAAACATTTTGAATGTGGAAAACGCGTACGCGTAGTTAACAACAACGGAATATATTCACAAGTTTCATTCAACACCTGCAAGTCCGTCTTTCAACAGGGAAGAGATAATCGGGGATAGACCCGAACAACCACCGACATTATAGAAATGTGGGGGACCTTGGAAAAATGTAGGGGCAACGTAGCTGAGTTGAATGACACATTTGAATAATTCACACCTTCCTTCGAACCAAGGACGAGGCGAATAAAAAGATTTTCAAAATGCATGTCCTCGATCTTCGTTAGAACCAATAAACAAGCAACAAATGCACTTAATGAGCTACGTCATCATGTGAAACGTCTTAAGAACTATACATCGATTAGCCAAATCCTTTCAAAATAGTTTTGAAAAATCCTTTGCAATACATGCAATTAAAGTCTACGAATGGAATGAACGGATCATGCGTGCGAGATTTGGATACGTTTGGTTGACCGCGTGAGATACGTCCAACAGTGTCACCTCTATCAAGAGTATGCAGACCAAATCCACGCGTTACTACATGAGCTTTATCCCATGACTTCCCCCGTGACCTTTCACAAAATGGGGCATCGATGTAGTCAACATGATTTCTCCCAAAGACGCCTAATGGTCATTAATTCATATTAGCGGCGATCAATTACTTCACCAAGTGGGTAAAGTCTATCACCCTGACATCAATAACGCCAAAGACCATTGAATTTTTATCAGCAATGACATCATTGTGCATCATGGGATGCCAAAGTCAATCATCACCGGCAATACTAGAAATCTAAATTGATCGATGGGCTGTGATCAAGCATACAAGTTCATCTCCATATTGCCTATAATTGTAATAAGTCAAAAAACAAATTTAATTCTTATTTTGCACACACCACGTTGGTTACCATTAACCAATCGAACCTGGAGCACATTAAGATCTTAAGGAGATTAGTAAGGGAATGCGCCCGGAACGGTTTGGACCACCGGCACACACCCAAACAACTCGATGATCGGAATGGGCTCATAATCCTCTTTAGGGGGTGAGGTTCCGCTGGTTCAGAGGAACTAGAAATTCCATCCATTTAGAACAAATGTTCCACACCGTGTTTAACCTTGACCAGTTTTGTGTGTATTTACATTTTTGGGCTCAACTGATGTGAATGAGAATTCATCCCAAGTATTTGGATACGATATTGGCCCACAATTTATGAAGAACATTCGGCACAAATGTTGTGAATTAGATGTCAGCCCAACAAATGTAGATGGAAGTTCAGCCCATTATGTAAAAATGTGTTTTGTTTTGGCCCTAGATCATGACATGTATAGGATTAGGCCTTTTGTATTATATATTTCAGACTGTTGTAAGTGTAATACGAACCATACTAATGAAATTTACAGACTCGTACTTGCATTGCATTTTTGAAAAAAAAATGTAAGTTATGTTCATTCTATCTTGTATCTTTAGGACGTGTCATGCAAGACACAAATTGGAGGGTGACTTTCGGCTTTTATACACTTGAAACTGAACATGGATTAGTTACCTCTGAAGAGTAGCTTCGATTCGCGAAGGGATCGCACCAAACCGAGCAGTCGCACAGATTCGGTTTCAAACGGACAGCCGATTCTTCAAATTGAAGAAATTGCAGCACCTCCCGCAGCAACGCCTTCACTTGCTGTCTTCAGGCGACCTTAACAAATGCAGCAGCAGCTCCGATTACAAGTCTTCAACGCAACAACTCTGATTTTAGGGTTTGGGGATTTCTTTGTTCTTCGGTTCTTGAAACTGATGGGATGGGAGTTCTTCGGTTTTGGAAACTGAAGTGGTGCTACGTTTTAGAGGTGCTATGTTTTTGGGGAGAGGCACCGATTCGGTCTTAGGGAGGGAAACGGTTCGGTTCGCAAAGAATAAAGGAGGGAAGACATAGAGGGTAGTTTGGGTATTTTCGTTTTTGGTTATTTCAACGTTTAAATTATATGTCACGTGACAAGCACGTGCTAACTTTTAACGGATAAATTAACAGAAAAACTAATGTTTCTTCAAAAACCAACAGATGTAAACGTTTTACATCAAATACCCGCGGCCCAAAACAAATTTCATCAATTACCATTTGGGGCAAACATGTTACATCTTTTTCATACTTTTCCCTTATTTTTACCCTGTGATACTCACTTTTCTCCTTCTTCTTCTGATCAGGTTATGGAATCTGAGTCTCCTTGTGCCTCCTTTCCATCTATTACACCTCCCTCGGTTATTCCTAACTCTTCTTCCTCTTCTCCTACAAACTTTATACCTGTTGACTTACCGTTATCTACTTCCCCTCAGTATTTGTTCATCTGTGCCTCAGTCATCTTCTAATACTAACAATATTCACTCTATACAGACTCGGTCGAAGAGCAGAGCTGCTCAGCATAATTCTATTCAAGCTCTTCTTACATCAATTGAGGCTCCTGATGCATTGCTTCATGAGGAACCCAAATCAGTCTTCCAAGCTCTTCATATTCCTCATTGGAAAGAAGCGGTGGAAGCTGATATTCTGCCTTGCAACAGAATAAAACATGGACAGTGGTTGAACTTCCTTCAGGACGGATACCAATTGGGTGTAAATGGCTTTTTAAGATAAAGAAGAATGTTGATGGATCAATTGCTCGATATAAATCCAGGTTAGTTGTTAAAGGTTTCTCTCAAAAATTTGGTTTCGATTTTCAAGAAACATTTAGTCAGGTTGTTAAGTCTACTACTGTTCGTGTGGTGTTGTACCTTTGTCTATCTCATAAATGGACATTACGTCAAGTTGATATTAATAATGTTTTTCTTCATGGTGATTTATCTGAGGAAGTCTATATGATTCAGCCTCCGGGGTTTGAACAAGTGTCTTCTTCAGATTCTTTGCTGATTTGTAAACTTCAAAAGGCATTGTATGGTCTTAAGCAGGCACCGCGTGCTTGGTTTGAAAAGCTCAAAAGTTTTCTCATTTCCAAATTTCAATTTCAAGCATCAGTTGCTGATAGTTGTCTATTCATCAAACATTCTAATCATGGTTCTGTGTTTTTGTTAGTCTATGTTGATGACATTGTAGTTACTGGTCCTTCGTCTTTTGCAATAGCTGATGTGATAAATGTCATCAATAATGAATTTCAACTTAAGGATCTTGGTAGTTTGAGCTATTTCTTGGGAATGGAGGTGACTGTTGTTGATGACTTTCTGTTACTCAACCAGAAGAAATATATTCAGGATCTCATTTGTAAGCTTGATCTTGATAAGTCGACTGGCTTTCCTACGCCGATGACAGGTAATTGTTTGTCAAAAACAGGTATGATAACATGTGATGAATCATTTGATGATGTTACTTTGTATAGGCGTACCATTGGGGCCTTGCAGCACATTTGTGTAACTAGACCTGATAAAAAAAATTCTATGAACAAACCCAGTCAATATATGCAGAATCCTTCGGTAATTCATTGGAAATTTGTTATACATATTGTAAGATATCTTAAGGGGACACTTGATCATGGCCTTATGTTTCGAAATAATTCTTTTCCTGTAAAAGAGGTGTCATTAACTTCTTATTGTGATGCAGACTGGGGTGGGGATATTGCTGATAGGAAGTCCATCTCCGGTCATTATCTGCTTATTAATGGGAACCCGATCATTTGGAGCTCCAAGAAATAATCAGTGGTTGCAAGGTCTAGTGCTGAGGCTGAATTCAGGGCAATTGCCAATGCGGTTTGTGAAATCATATGGGTTAAATCACTTCTTACAGAAATGGGATTGCCTTTGTCTTCGGTTCCTACTGTCTGGACAGACAGTTCTAGTGCTGCAGCAATTACAGAAAATCCCATTCAACACTCGAAAATGAAACATGTTGAAATTGATATGTTTTTTGTTCGAGAGAAGGTGAACTCTGGACATGTTATGGTTAACTATGTTCCGTCAAGTGAGCAAATTGTAGACATTCTTACTAAACCATTAACTGAAAAGCTGTTTGTTCCATGTAGGAAGAAGTTGGGAGTTTGTTCGCTTCTGGAGTTAACTGAGAATAAGTCAGGAAGAGGTAGTGAGCTGTATGTTTCAGCAGAGTGACACTGTGATCTATCTTCTAGGTATCATGTGTTGTGTTAGTGAAACATTAGTATGCATCAGTTTGATCATTTGCTGCAGAATATGATCATGTTGTTTGTCTTGATTATTCTGATGTGTGTGTTCATTTTCATCAAGTTTAGCCTGCTAATTAAGCATGTTTCATTGCGTAGTTTGCACATTCTGTTTCATGACATGTAGATAAGTTTTGGCACATGTGTTATCATGTTCATATTAATCTTGCGGTCATATGCTATGCTTGTAAGAAGTTCATCTTATGAGAGTTTATCTGGAGTATATGTGGGTTAGTATTTGGAGGTATGCTTTACATGAAGGATTGTGTCTGTCATTAAGTTTCTACTGTGTCTTCTCTCTATCTGATATCTCAATCAAATGATTATATTGGCATAAAACATGGCTTGATTCCAAAAAACAGAGGTCATTTCAAAGAAAACGTTAAAGATACTTTGAGATGTCTCTTGAGGAAGAAAAGATAAGGGCCAAAACCCTTCAGCCATTGTTGGTAAGATAATGGTAAAGACCCTTCTGTCAATAAGTAAAAAAAAAATAAAAAAGAGATCAGTCAAAGACTAGATCAAAAGCATATGAAAAGAAAATCAAGATTGATTCGGAAGATTGAGTAAAATTCAGACAGCTGAGTGAAGTTCAGCAGGGATGTTTGTTCAGTTGCATGGTTTTATTTATAAGCATAGTTCAGATCTAAGATCCATTATACTCCAAGGTGAATTCATATAGGAATGTTTTCTCAGGTGTAATATATGTTCTGCAAGAATAGACTACATGTTGTTCATGTGCTGAGACTGATCTAGATGAATATGATTCTGATTGTGCTTGAACTGTGCAGTGGATAGTGTGAAATTCAGTAGGAAATTCAGGATGAGATCATATGCATATGTCAACAATAATCAGATGATATATATGATCATTAGTCTCATATGTGATGATCTCTGATTGGAATTGATGTTTTTCAACATGTGTGCATATTGAAACTCATGAAGATAGACTCAGTATAGACAGGTTTGTCAGTTTTGATGACTCAGTTTTGAAGATTTCGTTTTTCTGTTGGAGAGTTCATCTAAGTCAGTGTTCAAAAAAATGAAGATCAGAGCTGGAAATTGGATCTTAATTGGGGAATGTTAGGTTATATGTATAATTACATATAACATTGTTGTCAATTGTGAAAATAGATTGAGGACCAATCTGTAATTTCTAGTTTCTAGCCTACTATATATATACTGTTTCTGTAACAGATTTACCTAACTTTGAAGAAATGAAAATCTGAAGTTCTCAATTGCTTTCTTTCTAAGTAAGTCTTCTTCTACAATCTTCTATTGTTCGTACGATCTTAAGACCAAGTGGGTAAAGGATATCACCCTGGCATCAATAACGGCAAAGACCATTGAATTTTTCATCATCAAGGACATCATCGTACATCATGGGATGCCAAAGTCAATCATCACCAGCAATGCCAGAAATCTAAATTGGTTGATGGCTTCTCATCAAGCATAAAAATCTGTCTCCATATCGCTCATAAATGAATGGCGTAGTGGAAGCAGCAATTAAAGGGGTGACATGATAAGCTTCTTTGGGGCACTCAGGGCATACAGAACCTCAAAATGGACCTCAACAGGGGCAACCCCATTCTCCCTTATTTACGGGACCAAAATCGTGTTGTCAATTAAAGTAAAAATATTGTCAGCTAGGATCCTCACTGAGGTAAAAATGGACGAACTAGAGTGGGCAAGATGCAAATACGAGCAATTGAACCTCATAGAAGAAAAGCGACTCATCGCTCTGTGCCACGGGCAATTGTACCAGAAACGTATGGCTCATGCATTTAACAAAACGATGCACCCGAGAGAAATACAAGCGGGCAATGTAATTCTCAGAAAAAAAATCCTTCCAGTCAATCCAGGCTCTTAGAGAAAAAAATCCTTCGAGTCAAAAATGAGAGAAATTTCTGCTAAATCGAAAACCCGAAAGGGTGGTTTAGGCAAAATTTAGGGAAGAGGGGTATAGTTAAAAATTCCTATAAAGGGTGATCATGGCAAAAGGAAAAGAATCAAATACCTCCTAGGTTGAAAACCCAAAAGGGTGACCTAGCCAAAAATATTAAGGGAACCGAGAGGTGCAGTAAAAAGAAAAACTACTGTAGCAAAAGGAAAGAAAATCGAGATATAAAAAAAATAAAAAAAAATAAAAATTGCTCAAAAGTGAACGACAGTGTTTCCCGCAGTAGCAATAAAAAGAAGTTGTGGTCGACATTAATTTGAGATGCCTCGACAACTTGCATGGATACACCTTGTGAACATAGCATGAATGGCTTTAGGGAACTCCATCAAGAAGGACTCCAAAGTTGATTAATGAGAAAACAGACTGAGAAGTCCGCACAAGCAGTCAGACATCTCGAGAATGGTTTTTACCTCCAAAGTGAATTACAAGCTGATGAGTGGAGTCTTTAGGTGTTCAACCTCCGCAAGTCATTCTCGACGACCAGGACCTGTAGTTATCCAGCTTCTGGGAGTCACAAGCCGACAAGCAGAGTCTTTAGGTGCTCAGCCTCCGCAAGTCATCCCCAACGATCAAAACCTGTAGATGTCCAACTTCTGAAAGTTACAAGACGACGAACGGGGCTTTGAGGTGCTCAACGCCCGTAAGTCACCCTCAACAATGCTTCTGGCCAAAAAGTCATCAACCTCCAGCTCGTTGATGGCAAAACAAAAACGAGTGAGGCATGTATGTGTTCAGCCTCAGCAAGTCATTCCCAACGAGTCACAAGCCGACGAGCGGAGCCTTTAGGTATTAAGCCTCCGCAAGTCATCATCGATGACTAGAACCTGTAGTTATCCAACTTATGGGAATAAAAATAAACGAGCGGAACCTTTATGTGTTCAGACTCCGCAAGTCATCCTCGATGACCAGGACCTGTAGTTATCCAGTTTCTAGGAGTCACAAGCCGATAAGCGGAGCCTTTAGGTGTTCAGCCTTCGCAAGTCATCCCCAACGAGTCAAATGCCAACGAGCGGAGTCTTTAGGTGTTCAGCCTCCGCAAGTCATCCTCGACGACCAGGACCTGTAGGTGTCCAACTTCTGGGAATCACAAGTTGATGAGCGTTTAGACGCTCATTCTCCACAAATCATTGTCAACGATCGGGACCTATATGTGTCTAGCTTTCGAAAGTTGCGTGATGATGTTTGTCTACTATGTAAATAATGAATAAAGAGGAGCCAAAATCAGTTTTTTGTCTTTGAACACACACTCATGAGATCATTTCCATGAACGCGTGCCCAAAAAGGGGCAACTGTAAAAACCTGATTTTGGCTCGGGGTCAAAAAACCGTACGCGGGGAACCGAGCCGAAAAAATCGAGATAGAAATATATATATATATTAAAAAACAATTTTATATATATATATAGATAGATAGATAGATAGATAGATAGATAATTATGTCCAAAGAATAACATGGTCACATGGCAATGTTCTTCTTTTCAACAAGTTGTCATATTATATAAAAACAAAATTAAAAAATTATTAAAATAAGAAGCCAAATGTTCTATAAATTGGAGATAGAGAGCTTGGGTTAAAAGGGGGAAGTCGTAGCTTACGGCAATGAAGGTGGAAGAGTGAATAAAAAAATAGAAAAAAAAAATGAAAACAAATATCGATAATTATCGGTCTCGGTTCCTTGTACGGTATTTTAAACTCCAATGAATTAGGTATATTTCTCTCATATTTGTATTTGCTAATGTGAAATGACATTGAGGTTTTATATACATATATTATATAGCTATGTAATACTATATATATATGTGTGATATTATATCTATATGTATAATATATATATTATGTATATGTTATATATCTATATGTATATGTACAATATATATATATATATTATGTCTATGTAATACTATATATATGTATAATATATATATATATATATTATTAAGGCAGGAGTGATTTTTGTAACCGCCGCCTGTAAATTGACAGAAATACCCTTTAATAATCTAATTAGTTTATATTTATCATGACTATTTTGGTAATTTAAATATTTTCTCAAAAAGGTTATAAAAACTATTTTCACGGAGACTCGAACTAATGACCTTATAACTTGAAAACACACGTATTAACCAGCTACACACTTATGATAATTATATTTTCTTTATCACTATTTTTTTTCTCATGAACTAGTTTTTTAGATTTATATCTATATCTATTTATATTATCTATATTATATTATTAATAAGGCAAAAGAGGTTTTAACTTGTTATAATCGCCGCCTGTAAAATGACACAAATACCCTTTAATTATCTAATTAGTTTATATTTATCATGACTATTTTGGGCATTTAAATGTATTCTCAAAAAGGTTATTAAAAATATTTGCACGGAGACTCGAACGTATGTGACCTTATAATTTAAAGACACGTGTATTAACCAGTTACACACGTATGCAACATTACAAATTAAACAAGATGATAATTATATTTTTTTTTATCACTATCCTTTTCTTTTTTCTCATGCACCAGTTTTTCTGATATATATATATATATATATATATATATATATATATTATTAATCTATATAATTAAGATAGAAGTGGTTTTTGTAACCGCCGTCTGTAAATTGGCACGAATACCATTTAATAATATAATTAGTCTATATTTATCATACCTATTTTGGTCTTTTAACAATCTTCTCAAAATGTTATAAAAAAAATATTTTCACAGAGAGTCGAACATATATAACCTTATAACGTAAAGACACACATATTAACCGTCTACTCACGTATGCAACATTACAAACTCAACAAGATGATAATTATATTTTTCTATATCACTATCCCTATTATTTTTTATCATTCAAATATATTCTCAAAAGCTTATAAAAAAAACTATCTACACGAAGACTGGAACATATGACCTTATACATTAAATACATGCATATTAACCAGCTTTACACGTAACATTACAAATTTTAGAAGATGATAATTATATATTTCTCTATCACTATCCATTCATCCTTTCTCACACACCATATTTTTTATATCTCGCTAACAAATGAAATTATATTTTTACTTTATCGGACGTTAAGATAATAGTGAATGAAAACATTTATATCATTTATAAAACTTATAATTTCATCTACAACTGAGAGAATTTAGATTTAATTAATAATGTCAACTTATAATTTATATCTATTATTTGAAGCAATAAATAATTAAGATGCACAATATAATCAAGTTTGAAATTTAAATTAGAGTGTAAGAAGAAATCTCATTCATTATTTATCCATTTGTAATTAATTTTATTTTAATTAATTATTATATACGTTATTTTATATAACTTTACAATTTTACATAATAATGATAATTTTATATTATGTTCTCAAGTCGGCATATTTGTTTGGTAATTGTGACTTTTAAATGTTTCTACAATTATATAGATTTTTTTTTCTTCAAAACATCCTCTTTTCTTTGCCAATAAATTATAGATTTTTTGAATTGTGAGCACTGTCGTTATAAAAATACAGTTCATCTATAATATTAAATACATCAAATATAATTAAAATCAATCAAAATTTATGTATCAAATATACATAATCTATCGCGTGAAGCAATAAATACAAAAACAAGAATCAAATTTGAAAACTTAAACCCAAAAGGAAAGGAGATATTTGATTAATGTATATATCTTTTTTATAATGATATTAATGGATTATAGAATATTTTGAAATAATGAGATTATTAAAATATTAAAAAAAAACTTATAGATTTTTATAGTACGATTAATATTAATGCATAGATGATTCCAACACTTTGACAAAGTTATTTTAATAAAATAGTAAAATATACGTCTTCATTATTTTACTTTTTTTTGCCAATAGTTCTTTATATGTTATTACTCCAAACTAATATCATCCAACATTTAGGTATTATATGTCGAGAAAAGAGTAACAAAAACAATTTACTACAAAATTAAAATAACCCCGGTGGTATGTTGAAATAATATTTTTACGAATCTCTTAAATATAAAAAACAATATTAATTTTAATGGTTTATTATTTATTATCTTTACAAAATATTTTTAGGACTAGTCAAATTTAGATTCTATGAGTATTTCTTTACTTAACCGTATATTACAAATTAATCTAAAATTAAAATATGAATATACTTAACCAACCCTACTTTATGAACTCTGAAAATATTAAAGTAAACAATAACTCTGAAAATATCTAAATAAAAAATAAGGAATAAGTTAATCAAATATTTAATTTTATTTTTTGGTGCAAATTTTACTGGTAATTTATTGATGTTGTCACAGTAGATTTTTGATAGTTGTCGTTTCATGGACATGGTAGTTTCATTGTTAAGATATATTAAGAATATATTGCATGTCTTCACTAACATGTTCGGACTTATGAGACAGTTGGTTAAGGCGTACGTCTTAAATCATAGATAGTAACAACGCCCAGGTTCAAATCCCGGGGATGTCAGGAGTACAATACTCAAACAAAGGTCGGATGTCAGGAGTACAATATTCAAAGAAAGGTCGGATGTCGAGAGTACAATACTCAAAGAAAGGTCGGATCTCGGGAGTATAATACTCAAAAAAAGATTGGATGTCGGCAATATAATACTAAAAAAAAAGTTGGATTTCGGGAGTATAATACTCAAAGAAAGGTCGAATGTCGGGAGTATAATACTCAAAGAAAAGTCGGATGTCGGGAGTATAATACTCAAAGAAAGGGTGAAGGTGTCAGAATGCCCAGGTTTTCAAATCCTAGGCTTGGGGGTGTCGGGTGTAAAATACTCAAAAAAATGTCTCGAAGCAATTTCTTAAAAATATTTCAAATCCTGGGCTTGCTCCCGGATGCTCGAGCAATTTCTGAAAAATATTTAAAACAAAATTATTTTTATTTCATTATATTAGGTCATTTAAGTTTAGTTTTACAATTCAACTAATATTTTTAATCAAGTCTCTAATTCATGTACTATCCTAGCAATCGGACCTATCATGTCCTCATAACACCTCACGCAAGCCAAACGACGACAACGTGCACGCGCGTAGCGCGTGCCGGAGTCTAGTATCCTTTAAATATGTTTATTACATATCATATGTGCATTTTGTATATTTCATTGTAGTTGTGAAAAATGATGAGGTAACTCTAAATTTATTTAGCAATGACTATTCTTTTAAGCATACATCACATGAATTACTTTTTTTAAAAAAGAAAACACAAACTGTCAAGATATTTCACATCAATTTCAAATATGTGGCAAAACAAACGTGAGTGTGATTATAAGAATTCTAACCAAGTGGTCTCTAAAACAAGTTTTTATTATAAAAAACAAGATTTGATATCAACATTTGTTTTGCCAAGTACAAACACTTAATGAATTTAACGATCAATGTGGTAATGAAAATATCTTAGATCATACATTTTGACATTTCTTCCTTAAAATTAAAATTTACGAGGGGAGTGAATGACATTCAAGTTTATTTTTTAAATGTGTATATATTAAAAAAAGAACAATTCATCCATTACATATTTTCGTACTAATTTTCGTATGTGGTATTGCAGGGTACCTTTGACAAACTTTTGATCTTCTAAAAAAAAATTGCATGGAGCACGAAAATGAGAATACACAGCAGATCCAACTGCATGATAAAAGACCGACTCAACTCAAGATTTCTAATGCCCATATGCGGGAAGTGGTGATTAACTTATCCTCAAAGGTGGTGATTAACTCTTTTTAAAGCTCCCGCAACCATCTCGACCACAACAACACGTGTGCAAACTGTGAACCCCGAACCATTCTCCGTAACTAATAAATTGAGATCAAATAAGTCAAAATGTAAGTGCACTAAGAGTTATCATATGCTAAATTTTACCGTGTTTAAAAAACTATGTCAATAATAATGTACCTTACGTTTGCATAATATAATAAAATAATAGGGGAAAGGTATATATAACTTCAGTATAATTACGTTGCACTTTATACTACGTATTATTCAGTACAACGTGGAATTAATAAGTACGAATAATATAAGGCTTAATTATACGGTTACTATTCAGTATATTAATTATACATAAGTATAATAGTTGATTATACAATTATGCCTTACTCATCGTGCAATGTAGTTTAACTAAACTTATATTCTGTACGTTATATTGTGAACGCTTGTACGCGCAGGACAATATTCGACCTTGGTTATTAATGTCGATAAGCATATTGTATACAGCAACGATAATATATCCCGTATATTATTATACTCCCGTAGAGAATTTGTTAACAGTGTTATATTGAATAACTTAAGCGTAGTTAATAACTTACGCATCATATATACAAGGTAATACCAGATTAATGCGCGTAGTAATACCCTATGGGTACGCCTCATGCGCGCCTCTATTCAATTCAATTATTTTTTGTTTCTTTTCAAACCTACAATAAAATAATGAAGACATCACTAAGCTTTAGTAATAAAGTAATGAAGACAACCCTTGTAGGACCGAATTTCCGACAAGACCGGCCCGAGACCGGACCGACTAGGACCGAGACCGACTAGTGTTTGGATTTAGGGTTTAAGAAGAAGAAAGGTAAGGCGAGGAAGAAGATGAAGAAAGCTCTCTGAATCAAAGATGATAACTTGATTGATGAGAATCGTTCAACAGTGCAACAGATATAAGGTAAAGTAGGCGAGAACAGACAAAACAGTACCGACCGAGAATTGCAAGTAAGTCCCTAATACTAAACTAATTGATTCTTGGGCGTCAAGCAACAATATTTACATATTGATCCTAAACATAAGTGTTAGACACACTTATATCCTAACATTCCCTATGCTTGATCTTGTCTTTGAAACTTGATCTTTGGTCGCCAAAAGCACTCGAGGTCGCCAACTGAACTTGATATTGTTATTGTGGTCGCCAAATGAACATTTGGTCGCCAAATGAACTTAATCTTGTCATTGTGGTAGCCAACTGTACTCGTGGTCGCCAAATCTTCAAAGTATGAGTGACGTGAGCTGATCCGAAACTTGATTTTCCCTGAAATTTGACAGTCTGCAGTAAATCCATTCTCTGGAACGAAGTACTTGCCTGTTCCTTATTGACACATCTGAGCAGAATACGTAGTATGGCTGAGTTCTCCTAGCTGAGATGGACTATGCAATTGTTTTAGCATCTGTGCTGTCTTTAGTATGGGTAATCAGAACTCTGATCATAGGGCGATTAATGTCTGTAATCTAAGATCATGAACAAGTCTGAAAAAACACGAAAAGCAGTACCAAGTATTCACAATCATATGCATGATTCTCTCTATTCCAGATCAGTAAACTGTTGCCAAAGTGCATCAGACATACTAATATAATCATTTTAACTGCTGCTTTATTCATTCATTTGGAATGTCTTGAAAAATTGAGAGATTCATAACATGACAGAGGGGTTTGAGCTTCTATCTTACCAGTATGACTGCAAGGTTTGAGCCTTGATCTTTTCATCCTCAAGAGTGAAAACCTCAGTATGACTTTGTCATTTAATATTTGATTTCACTCTGTTTTTGGACTCAAGCCATACCCTATGCCATGGTTAATGCAGCAGTTTTTTTTCTTTTTTTTTTTCAGAGATATATTCAGTGATGCACAGAGGCAAGGCTTATGATCAGAGAAGAGAGAAATGCACACATGACAGGCGATACTCAGGTATATGCTAGACATGGAAATCAGACGAGAACATACCAAGATTACAAGCACTAATTGAAACAAGATAGAGTTGATCAGTCATGCATAAGGACAGACAGAGGTTCAAAAAATTACAGAGGTGCAGTCAACAGGAAAACTCAGATAACAAACATATAGCTGTCCCAAAGCTCATAGGACAAGGCAAGTTACTAAGTAAACAGAGAAACAATAAACGTACAGACTGTGTGGGAAGTTCATTGAGCAGTGGAACCAAGCTGAAGGAATGGGGAGACACCACGATCCTCCAGTTCCTCCAGTGAGAAAACTCCAAGTTTTTTTCTGCAGGGAATGAAAAAAAATTCTGTCAGAGGCTTGGTCAAGATATCAGCTGTCTGTTCTGAAGCTGGAATAAAGTTGACTAAGACATCCCCATTTTGAACTTTCTCTCTGATGAAGAAGAGATCAATCTCTGCATGTTTCATCTTGGAGTGATGGATGGGGTTCTCAGACAAAGCTACAGCACTTGTGTTGTCTGTCCAGATGACAGGTGCAGTGGGTGTGTGAAGTCCAATTTCCTTGAGAAGGGATTGGACCCACATGATCTCACACATGGCATTGGCAATGGCCCTAAATTCAGCCTCTGCACTCGACCTAGAGACTACTGTCTGTTTCTTAGAGCTTCATATTATGGGATTACCATTCAGGAGAAGGTAATGCCCTGAGATGGAGCGGCGATCAGTTTGATCACCACCCCAGTCAGCATCAGAGAAGGAGGTAAGAGTGATGTCTGTGACAGGCGAGGGTGTTGGTCTGAACAACAGACCATGATTGAGAGTGCCTTTGAGGTATCTCAGCACATGAATAACAGCCTTCCAGTTGCTGTTATTTGATGTCTGCATAAACTGACTCAGTTTGTTCACTGAAAAGTGAATGTCTGGTCGAGTGACACAGACATGTTGCAGAGCACCTATTGTGCTCCTATATAGAGTTTCATCATGAAAGAGATCAGAACAGGAAGACATACCTGACTTATACAAACAAGTACCTGTCATTGGAGTGGGAAATTCAGATTCATCTTTCAGACCTACCTTATCCAGGAGTTCCTGAATGTACTTTTTCTGATTTAACAGAATAAAGTCATCACTTGAAACTACTTCCATGCCAAGGAAGTAGTTCAGGTTTCCCAGATCTTTCAGCTGAAACTGAGCATTTATAGAGTCAACAATTTTAGAAACAAGATTAACAGAAGTGCCAGTTATAACAATGTCATCCACATAAACAAGAAGTAACACGAAAGAATCAGAGGCAGATTTGATAAAGAGGCAACTATCTGAGGTTGAAACATGAAAACCAAGGTAGTTCAGGATTAAAAACTTCAGTTTTTCAAACCAGCAGGCTCTGGTAGCCTGTTTAAGACAATATAAAGCTTTTTGAAGTTTTCAAACCAGGTTAGGAGTATTAGAGTGAACCTCAAAACCAGGAGGCTGTGTCATGTAGACCTCCTCTTGGAGGTCACCATGAAGAAAAGCATTGTTAATATTCACCTGTCTGATACACCATTCATGAGTGAGAGCTAAGAACAGAACAATACGAACAGTGGCAGATTTAATGACAGGACTGAAGGTCTCCTGAAAATCAAAGCCTGGTTTTTGGGAAAAACCTTTGGCAACAAGACGGGCCTTGTATCTGACAACAGCCCCATCTGCATTTCTTTTGATTTTATAGATCCATTTATAACCTATAGGTATACGACTTGTAGGTAGGGAAACAAGAGTCCAGGTGTTGTTGGCAGTAAGAGCTGTAAGCTCTTCCTGCACAGCCTTAAACCAATGAGGTGACTGAATAGCTTCGTGAATGCTACGAGGCTCAGAGTTAGTCAGGTCTGTGGATAGGGCAAGTGAAGTGGACATCTCATGAAGGGAAGATTTAGACCTGGTCTGCATAGGATGTACATTGGTGGAAGATTTGGGGCGAGAGGGCCGAGAGGATGAGGGTGGATGGGCTTGTGGGGAGGTGGGGAAGGACTGATCAGAGTGAGCTGGTGGTGGTGGTGCAGAGGAAAACGGGTCAGAAATGGGAACAAGGGTAGAACCAGAAGGGACATATCTACAGACCTCCGTAGGGGAGCTAAGGTCAGGAGCAGGAACAGGTGCAGAGGGAGGCTGAGTAGAAGTGATGTTTTGGGAGGGTGTGGTGGAGAATAAGTTGGACTCCCCCGACGTGTGGGCATGCACAGGAGGTCCTGAGGAATGAGTGATAGTATAGGGAACAGAGGTGGGTTGTTGGAAGAATGGGTCACAGGGTATGAAAAATGGTTTGGAAGGAGTGGAGGCTTTTGGTGTGTTTGAAGCATAGAAAGGTCCTGTGGTGTCACTGAAAGGAAATGTTGTCTCATGAAAGACAACATTTCGTGACACATAAACTCTTCCAGATGAAGAGAGACACTTATAGCCATGGTGGTCAGAACAGAACCCAATGAATACACAAGGTTCTGATCTGAAGGACAGCTTGTGAGACCTGTAAGGTCTCAGGTGGGGAAAGCATAAGCAGCCAAAGACTCTCAGAAAGGAGTAGTCAGGCTTGGTATTGAAAATAAGCTCATGAGGAGAACAGTTCTCCAGAGTCTTGGAAGGCAAGCGATTAATTAGGAAAACAGCAGTGGAGAAGGCATTCGTCCAGTAGTGAAGAGGGGCGGATGACTGTGCAAGCAGTGTCAGACCCAATTCAACAATATGGCGGTGCTTACGCTCCACCATGCCATTTTGTTGGCTTGAATATGGGCAGGTGATCCTATGAACTATGCCATACTGAGCTAAGTATGTAGTAAGAAAGTGGAACTCACCTCCTCCATCAGATTGCACAGCCTTGAGCATCATGCCAAGCTGCTTTTCTGCTAAGAGATGAAACTCACAGAAGGCTTTAGTAGCATCAGACTTACGATTCAGAAAGTAAATCCAAGTAAATCTAGAAAAGGCATCAACAATACTAAGATAGTAATTGCAGTTACTAGAGGAGAAAGGGGCAGGACCCCAGAGATCTACCTGAACCATTTCGAGTGGACGAGAGTAGACAGTTTCTGAAGGTGGATAAGGGAGGGTCTTACTCTTACCCACTGCACAGGCAGCACACTCAGAGGATATGTGTTTAGTGGGCAGATTTTGTAATCTCAAGAAGTTAACAAGAATATTCCTAGATGGGTGGCCTAACCTCATGTGCCATAGGTGAGAAGGATCAGTTGTTTTCAAAGAGCTGAGAAAGCATCTTATTTCAAAATCAGGTAATGCATTAGAGGATGCACTATTAAAACAGGTGACAGCAGAAGAATCATCAGAGACATCATCATTATAAGCAGGAAGAGAAACAGAGGTACCATGATAAACATCACATGCAGCAGAATTGTCATTACTAATAACCGGAAAGGCAGAGTTTTGAGCAGATAAAACTGCATTATTACAAAAAGACTGAAATTCAGTAGAAAGGTTCAAACACTGATCTGGACTAACAGTAGCAGACTCGACTAAATTATTAGACTTAGAGCTAAAACTAGAGAAGTCTAAACGATAAAGACCCCCAGACTCATAACCCTTGAGCAGCACCTTGTTGGAGAGTGAATCCTTGATCAGGCAATGTGATGGGTGAAATTCAAAATAAACCTGATTATCCTTTGAAAACTGAGATACATAAGGTTTTTAGTGACAGTAGGAGTGTAAAGTAAGTTATTTAAGAGTAATGGTTTTCCAGTGGAAGGTAAAGTAGAAGAACCAATAGCAGAAATATCAAGAGTAGAGCCATTTCCCACTAAGACCTTACCTGGGCCAGAATAAGGAGAAGTCATGTTCTGGAAAGGCTGAGCATTCGTCAGGTGGTTCGTGGCTCCTGAATCTGGGAACCAGCTGCCATCAGAGGTGGCTGGGTTATGGCTGCTGGATAACAGGTGATTGGCTTGAGGGGGTTGAGGTGATGCTGATTGAGTAGGGATGGGGTTCAGTTGAGGCTGAGGATTTGGAAAAACTTGATATGGCTGAGGTGGGTAACATGGGGGGGCCATCATGTAGGGGTAGATAGGTGGTAAGGGTGATGGATAGGGTGAGTACTGCAAGACAGAGTGTGTTTGGGTGTTAGGAGGATGGATGGTTGTGGTCTGAGGTAGTTGAGATTGATTCTGAACTTTGTGCAGCTGAGGTGGAGGGTAGGGTTGGTTCAGTTGTTGATGTTGGTAAGGGTCAGGCTCAGTGTCATAAGCAGACAGGTTTGCTGAAGGTGCAGGAGAGTTGGACTGAGGATCAGTCACACCAGTAAATTGTACATTAAACCTGTGGAAACATCTGTGCACCAAATGCCCAAATTTTCCACACAGCTGGCATTGGAGTCTGCTATTTCCAAAGCCCCTACCACACCCCCTACCCCTCCCAGATTGTTGATTACCAAATGGTGGGGGACCATAGGAAAATGACTGAGCATTTTGGTTTGTGGGTTGGGGTGAGGGGAGGAGACCAGACATGCTACCAGAGTTGTTTTCAGCATACGACACAGGAGGCTTACTGGGGTTGGGAACCTTAGCAGAAGCTATGTTGACACTAGCACTAGCATCAAATAAGAGGTCAGACTGCCTAGACTCAGCATCTAATAACACAGAACTCACAGAAGCGATAGTGTAAGGATTTTGGCTAGCATGAATGACAGCAATGACATTATCATATTGACCATTTACCCCATTCAAAATAATCGAGATTTGTTGCATCTCTTCTATAGGGTGACCACAGCTAGCTAAACTATCACATGTGGTTTGTATTTCAGTGAGGTAGTCTCTCATAGGTTGATGAACATGCTTCCTAACCTTAAGTCTATCATATAAATGCACGATTCTGGTGGTGGACGATGATGAAAAATCTCTATGAAGCTTTTGCCAAATGGCAGCAGCTGACATACACCCTATAAGACCCCTACTGACCTGGGAGGAGACAGAGGCAAGAAGCCAAGACGCGAGGGAGCTGTCCTGCTGGAGGAACTTCGTGTATGCAGGATTTGGGACAGCAGCCCCAGTTTCATCTTCCAGAAACTGAGGTACGTTAGCTCCATGGAGATGGCTTTCCAGGTTATACCCTCTTACAGATAGTAGAACCTGCTGTTTCCATTGCTGGAAATTCTCCTCACCAAGTAGCTGAGCTACTTTCTTGTTGGCGAAGGCAGGGCTAGATTCTTCCATGAATCAAGAAGGAAGGTTGAAAAGAGAAGATTTCAGGCTCGATCGAGCTCTGATACCATGTTTGGATTTAGGGTTTAAGAAGAAGAAAGGTAAGGCGAGGAAGAAGATGAAGAAAGCTCTCTGAATCAAAGATGATAACTTGATTGATGAGAATCGTTCAACAGTGCAACAAATATAAGGTAAAGTAGGCGAGAACAGACAAAACAGTACCGACCGAGAATTGCAACTAAGTCCCTAATACTAAACTAATTGATGCTTGGGCCTCAAGCAACAATATTTACATATTGATCCTAAACATAAGTGTTAGACACACTTATATCCTAACAACTAGGACCGAGACCGAGCGGACGGGTTTTTTTCTTCAAGGTCGGGCTCGGTCTCGGTCTCAGGTCTTTTCCCCGAAAGCCCATTTAGGACCGGCCCGGCCCGAAGTTAGTGCAGAAACCCTAAAATGCAAAACATTCCCGCAGCCATTCATTATTCTCATTCCAAGCTCCCGACAGAGAGTTCTCGACAGAGAGTTCTCGACAGAGAGTTTCTATCCTTCCAGCTCCTTCCATCCCGACAGAGAGTTCTCGCCACTCGCCTGCTCCAGCTCGTCATCGGTGTCGTCGCGGCGTCGCCTCTTGTTCGGGTCTCGGCTCGTTCGTCGCCTCCAGTCCAGTCGGTCTCGGCTCGAAGGTAATCGATTTAGGTGTAATCGTTAGTTCGTTCGTTAGTTCTGAGTAGGGATTTACTGATTTAGTTAGTTAGTTTGTTCGAAGGTAATCGTTAGTTCGTTCGAAGGTAATTGTTAGTTCGTTCAATTAGGTATAATCGAATTCGTTCGTTCGCTTTAGGGATTTACCGATTTAGTTCGTTCGATTTAGGTGTAATCAGTAGACTGATTTACTGATTTAGGGATTTACTGAAGCCTGAAGCTCGGGTTTAGTGTAGGGCAATCCCTATTTAACTTCTGCCATCGTGATCTTATGCATTTTTGTTTCCTATGGATTTATGTTCGTATTAATCTCATCCTGGACATTGTCAGTACTTCTGAATGCGTATATGATATACTGCAATGGTGATCCAAAATATGTTCTTCATTTCTTGCAGTTTTCAGAACTGGTGTCGTGAATGCTGCTGCTGGCTCTGCATATGCTGAAGTGTGGTTTTGCTATTGAAGTAAGATAGTAATTTTCATTATGTTATTGTCTGCCAATAAAAAAATTGTAAATATAGAAATACAGCTTGTACTATAAAACCTTACCTTACATTTTAAGCTTGTGATTTATGGTTGAAAACATTGATAATCATGTCTTGTGCTCAGATTTGGTCCAAGAGAAAGTAAGAAAGCTATGATGTACAGCGATACAGGGCGATTAAATTGTAGTGTCAGTTATACCACCTTTTCCACTCCAATCCGAGGACAGGTATTTGAGATAGCTGGCATGAATCTGAATCCACTAATGGTGTTTGTATTTTCTCTCTTCTAATGGTTGAGCACTTCTATTAGGGATCAGAAAGCAAAGAGTTGTCATCAATGCTTTATAAAGCTTTGGAGGGTGCAATTATATTAGAATCGTTTCCTAAGACAACGCCACGATGCTGGATGTCTTTGCACTAGTTCTGGAATCTGGTGGAATCTTCATAAAGCTTTGTATGTTTGTTATTTGGTTTATTTGTACTTTGTATGTTTGTTATTTTGATTTCAATGATGTTTGTATTTGGAGTTTGGACAAATTTAGTTGTTGTTTTTTGGGCATATTCGGTCCAGGCCCGAGACCGGCCTGAGTCAAGAAAGACCGACTCGGTCGGGCTTTTTTGGCTGAGGTCGGTCTCGGTCTCGGTCCTCCAGAAGTCAAGACCGAATTTTCGGTCTCGGTCTTGCCTTCAGGACCGGCCCGCCCATGATCAGCCCTACAGCACATTTATTGAAGACCAGCACCAAACACTTCATCGTGTTCTACCCTCTCCCTCTTCCTCAAACCACACCTTTCTTCTTCATCACCTACTTCACCATGGCCTCCTACGCAGAAAGATGGTCCAAAGAAGACTCACGTACAGAAGAAGAGAAAGATGTTCCTCGCCGTTCCTCACATCCTCGCCGCTCGCCTGCAACTCACATCCTCGTCGTTCCTCTCATCCTCGCCGCTCGCTGCTCGCCTGCAACTCATATCCTCGCCGCTCGCCTGCAACTCATATCCCCGCCGTTCCTCGCCGCCATCGCTTACTCCTCCGTCCATTCTTCACGTTCTCCGCCCCTTAACCAAAGCTCACCTCACTGCCACGTTCCACGTCACCCTCATGTTGCCATCCCATAACTCCGCTGTGAGCACGAACTCGCGGTCGTTATTGTTCTCCATCTTGAACTCGAACAGGCCGTTAGGGTGAGGTCTAAGCTCGGATCCGTGTCTTGCCATGGTGGCGATGGAGTTCTCCGGCGTAGAAATGTCAACGACGAAGACGAGGTCTGTAAGAGTTAGTCGCTGGACGAAGTGCGGTGGCGAAGCTTGGACGAAGCTTGGATGCAGTGCGGTGGCGAAGCTTGGACAAAGAACCGCCTGGCGGAAGGAGAATCGACTGGATTCCCAAAAAAAGATGCAATTATTATTTTTTTAAAAAAATATATATATATTTTGGACGGCTCAACCAAAACGAGCCGTTAATAATAATGCCTTTAAAAATATACACACATAATTATCGCGGCTCAACTTAAACGAGCCGCGATAATTAATTCCGCGGCTCGTTTGAGTCTGAGCCGGCAATTGTCACGGCTCAACTGGATTTGAGCCGTGATAATGCTGCCGACACTTGCTGTAACGGCTCAAATCCATTTGAGCCGTGATATTTTAACGGCTGGAATATCCAGCCGTGATATTCTAATGGCTGGAATATCCAGCCGTTAGAAATGGGATTTCTGGCCGGTGATGGCCATCTCCCCCGTAGTGTGCCCTTAATTCTATTTGAAATATAATATGTTGAAGGGTAATATATAACCGCCTTGTACAAGAGTTTAAGAGGAAGAACAAGAAGGACATCAGTGGCAACGCACGGGCCCTCCGATCATGTCCGCAACCTCCGCGCACTGGTCTGCCCCGTCTGCAACGCCATATGGAAAGACGTTCCTTTGCTCGCCGTTCACAAGGATCTCCACGTCGATTACCCTCAGGATGACGTTGCCCCCCGGACAACCGCCAAGAACAACGTGGAAAATAAGGTGAAGCTCGAGGCGTCTCCAAGAACTATCAAGTATGTGAAGAAGGAAATGGTGTCCACTCCCAAATTGGTTGAATCCAGAAGCTACGACGACGATGAGCCGTTGCTGTCTCCCACGGCGGGAGCGAAATTTGTGCCGATTCCAGAAGTCGATGAGAATGTCGAGGAAGAAGATCAACGTGAAGAGACGGAGTAAGAGGAGGAGTTCCAGGGGTTCTTCGTGAACCGAAGTCAGTGGGCTTCTCCGCTGATAGACTCTCTGCAATGAGGCCGCCTGATTTTATAGGTGTCTGTGAGGTGCTTGAGATTGCTTTGAAGCTCTTGCAGGTAATCCTTCAATAGCTTAATTGTGCTACAGATTACCTGCAATGGGGACTATGATAAACCAGGGATGCTTCATTGAAGCTTGCGTAAATGGATTATGATGATTTACCCTAATGAAGTGTGTTGGTTCAAGGGTGATTCGTTCACGATCTTGCAAGATTTCCTGCTTGTGGTGAAGACCGAGCATAACTAATCTTAACAAGCTATAAGAATTTTCCATTTTGATGGGAATCATTGTCCCAATAAACATCTTTGTCAGCTTTCCTCCGTAAAGAAATGTACCCAAAATATTTTGCTTTAAAATAAGAAAGATTCAACTCTACTTTGTCATTAATTATGTGAGGTTTATAGGAGGAAGGAGCCAGTATCCTTGCCCCAGATTTGCAAGCTCAGATCGATGAGACATTGGAGGAGATTAGTCCAAGGTGTGTCTTGGAACTTCTGGCTTTACCGTTAGGTGATGAATATAGGAAAAAGAGAGAATAGGGCCTTCAAGGGATACGTAACATATTATGGACTGTGGGAAGAGGCGGAGCAGCTTCAATTTGCGTCTAGTGATATCCTCCCTTTGCTCTGCTGATAGACTCTCCATCGTGGGCTTCTCCGCTATCCCAAAGAGGTTTCTTCCTCTCAGGAGAATGACAGCGCATGGACAGCAATCAGCACGGCGGATCATCGACTGCCTCGTCTGCGGCCAGGGCAGCAGTCGGCTGAGCAAGGATGAAATCGAGCGGATGGTGCAGGAGGCGAAGAAGTACAAGGTGGAGGACGAGGAAGTGAAGAAAAAGGTATAAGCGAAGAACTCTAAGGAGGGAAAGTAGAAGTACAGTTGCCTTGTCTTGTCCTTGTAAGGGCATTTTAGTCGTTAAATTTTATGTGAAGTCACGTGCTAGGCACATGACCGTTTTCCGTTCCAAATTAACGGACTTAGGACGGAAAGGGGCGATTTTTGAAATCGTCCAAACTTTAGGACTAATATTTAAAATTTTAAACTTTAAGAGGGAACCCTAAATTTCGCCCAAACATTAGGGGGCACTTTGGCTATTAACCCTTTTTAAAACATTGCTCGAGCGACCGGGATCATATAACACTGGGCTCCCGGTCGCTCGAGCAATGTTTTAAAAATATTATAGAATTCTTAAATTTTATTATTTCATTATCTCATTCAAATTAATTTTAGTTTTACATTAGTAATATTTATATAAAGTGTTCAATGCTTGTAATGTTCTTGAATTAACCTAGGGGTCGGGTCGATCATGTCCTCGTAACACCTCACGCACGACCAACGACGACAAAGTGCACGCGTGTAGCGCGTGCCGGAGTCTAGTATATATTATGTATATGTTATATATCTATCTATATGTATATGTATAATATATATATATTATGTATATGTGAAAAAAAATAATTTTAAAAATAACTTAGGTCATTCCCAAACTTTGATGAAGGTTACAACTCGGTTATTGGACTCTCGGGTCATTCTGGGACTTTATCAAGTGTTATAAACCAAATCGGAAAACGTTTAGGCCATTTGTGCAATTTTTGAATTTTTTTCTTAATTCAGCTCATTTTTTTTTAAAATTACATTTTGATTTCTAAACTTTTCTAGACATTCCATGATTTCTCAAAATGTTACAAATAAGTCTAGAATAATGTTCGGGTTATTTTTGGAATTTTACCAAGTATTACAAATAAATCTAGAATAGTTTAGAGTCAATTCTGTAATTTAAAAAAAAATAGTTCAGTTATAATTTTTTCGAAAATTACATTTTGATTCCTAAATTTTTCTGGACATTCCATGACTTCTCAAAGTATTACAAATAAGTCCAGAATAATATTCGGGTCATTTTGGAGCTTTACCAAGTGTTACGAATAAGTCCACAATAGTTTAGGGTCATTTCTGCAATTTTCGAAATATTTTTCCAATTCAGCTCAAATTTTAATAAATTGCATTTTGGTCCCTAGATTTGTTTTTTGGACATCCTTTAACTTCTCAAAATGTGACAAATTAGTCTAACGTGCTTAATATTTTCAAAATCATTCGTTTATTTTTGACACATTTAAAAGAGTCCCAAAGTTAAACCACCATTTTCTTCGAGCACGATTAACTTTATTCTCTCTTATTTATTTATTTGAAATTAACTCATAAATAAATAAAAAATGTTTGTAAATGGTTTTTTTAATTTAAAAAAAAACGCATGTAAAGCGGTAAATCGGTAAAAATTGGTAAATAACGGGCATGATTAATCTTTTGGGTCAAGCATGATTAAAACGGGAAATTCGGGTAAATCGGTAAAAAATAATTTCAAAAGCGAACTAAAGTACCGAAAGGGCGAAATATGGGCTCGCAAGCCCTTAAGACGTTATCAAACCCCCGAACTCAATTCTCAGGACGTAGACCTTTTCAAGCCCTAGGATGTTAACTCCATGTACCCTAGGCAAACACTTTCATTTTTTCGATCCGGTTGATGACCCTGCTCGACCGGACACGTTGCTCGCCAAGACCCGATATTTTTCAAGCGAAAAAGAAAAATATAAAATAATTTTTCAAAACGGGTGGGGAAGGTCGGTTTGACGTTCTACACTTTGGGTTACATCTTTATTGACCGAGTTAAACATCACCATTGCCTCTACACCCACAATTTGGACTGACAATAGCAGTGTAGTAGCTCTTTTTGAAAATCCAGTGCAACACTCCAAGATGAAGCATGTGGAAATAGATATGTGTTTTGTTCGGGAAAATGTCGCTGCAGGTCAGGTACTTATCAACTTTGTTCCTGCTACTGAACAACTTGCAGACATGTTAACAAAACCTCTCACGAAGAAGCAGTTCACTCCATTTCGGAAAAAAACTTGGTGTCACATCTATTCAAGGGCCCAATGCGGTGGTTGACTACCTTGATTATCATCACGCCTCTGACTGTGTTGCAGATCCCACCAGTTCTAAGTTCAGACTCCAAAGCTAAGTGTTGTTTTTCATATACTTGTATTTCTTCATTCAAGGTATGTTCACAGGTCTTGGTCTTTGCATGACGATAGATGACAGATGCATTTGTAGTGGTTGATTGCCTTAGAATCTTAGTGGTCAGTAATCCTTTTCTAGTCAGTCCTATTATGATTTGTCTCAACTCCTTTTGTATCTATACTTTGCTTTAAGTGGCTCAGTTTTCTGATTGTGTGATATACTGCTGCTCAAAACTATCATGCATTCAGCTGTGGCTTGTGTTCGCAAACATAGTGTTGTTGATCACACTCTTGAGGACTAAAAGATGGAGGCTCAAACCTTCCAACCACAGTCGAAGACATAGGGTGTGGTTAAACTCCAAAAACAAAGTGCTTGATTACTAATGGAGACAACCTTAAGACACTCCATGAGCACACTCTTGAGGATAAAAAGATGAAGGAAAAACCTTCCAATCAAACTGGTAAGAAAGAGGCTCAAACCTCTCTGTCATCCATGTTAAAATCCCAAATTGTACCTTCAGTTTTGTAAATCACAAAATCAGTTGGGTTCTTAAAGATGACTGAGCATATCAATTGCAGTTGGAAATCGGTTGTTCTACTATAACGGGTATAACTGCTACCACTTGTATGGAAATCAGTCAGCTATTGTGCAGAATTGTTGTCTAAACCATGCTGCAGATCAAGATTCAGCAAACCAAACTTCGTGGGGGAATATTGAAGTATATGATTAGCAAGACAAAGTATTGGGGCGAAATCTGAATTATAATCTAGTTAAGGGTTTGTTATGTGATTACAAGTTGGGGCATTTGTATAATTTCGGTTTCCTTCTATCTCCTTAAATAGTAGACTATTAGAACAGTACATGTAAGTTGTCTTGGTTTTATGAAATGAATATGTTCCAGTTCATCATTCCTTGCTTGCGATTCTGATTCCTTTTTTTCTTTTCTTCTGATTGCTTGATTTACGAACTTCAACAGAGGCCACACTGCCACTTGAAGACGTCAAGGTCATCGAAGGTTACTCTGTTCTAGGGTCCCTTGTTTCAACCCCTTTTGAAACAGATGAAATGACTATTGCTAAGAGAAATGGAGGGAAGAGAAAACAAGTATAGGAAGGGGTGAGTTTTCGGCTGGTGGTGGTGGTGGATGTTGGGACAGGATCTCCCATATGCTAACTGGATACTTATTCGATAGTGATTTGGATGTTGATTTGTTGATGACCACAAGCTTTCGTCGGGTCTCCGATGAACCTGTAAGAAGGGAAGCACAACAGAGGGGGTTCCTCTAGGTCTCACTCCGATGCTTAAATGAGTATACTGTTTGTATGAACTCAGAATGTAATGTAACATATGTAAAGTATGAGTATTTATAGGGATGGAAGACCAAACCGTTTTTGGTAAACCAATATATTTGTAAATATTGTGCCGTTGCAGATAAGGATAACAGATATTACGATTATCACATAATATTGTAGTTGTCTTATGTGATCTTTGTGGAATATGTTCTCGAGATATGCGGGACATCGTGGTCGTATATTCAAGTGTTTTTCTGGCCCATTTCTGTGTCTTCATCTTCTGTTCAAAGTTTTTCTTAAGCCTTTTCGTCCACAGTAAAAATGTTACTTTTACGATCATGGTTGTCAATAAGAATCAAACTTCTGGCAAGGGTTCATCCTCTAAACCTTCTGCAGCTCATTGTTCGCCTGGGCAGAAGGCTGTTTCTAGGGTTTCCAAAGCCCCTCTTGCTGCTATAAGGGATTCCTCAACTCCGATCCAGGACTAGAAGGACTCTATGCCGAAACCAATCTCTGGGAGTCACGTCGCCACACTGATCGTGGTGGATGTGCATGAGACCAATGTTCTGGCCTTTTCCCCGACACATAGTTTTATTGTCTTTGATTTTCCCTTTATGCGGTAAAGCTTCCTCTTTTTTGCTGTTTTAGTCTTGCTCTTGCCTTGCCATGATGTTTTCTTAGATATTAAACCCAGTGAATTTAGGTCAGCTTAGTTCAAGGCAGTGGTTGCCTTGACGGGCTTAGGAGAAGCAGATGTACCTAGGTATCCGGGCCTAGGGCTGCATTACCCGCGAGAAGGCGATGTTTACGTTTAGGCAGCCCAAATTGATGATGTCTTGCGTTTTCCTCTTTGTGAAGATTTGAAGGATCTGTGTTGCTATTATGGGATATGTCCTACGCAAATTGTACTCAACACCATTCTGATGTGGATTGGGTTTAATTTTATGTGTTTACATAAGGGATGGGCGTATTCGCTTTCTCTTTTCCGGTGTTTCTACCGGTTGGCTGCCAGGGCTAACCACCTTCATTACTTCCAAAATCGATGGCCAAAGTTTGAGGAATGGATGAGTCCGGGACACCAACTCAAATTATAAGAAGTACTATTTCTTCTATAAGGGTGGTGTGCCAATTGGGACATTTATCAGACAGAGCGAGATGTTCCCCCTATCTTTGGCGAGCTGTTGAAGAGTGACAGGAACACCATTGATGACTTGGTCGAACGTCACAAGCAGTTGGAGTTCTGTTTGGTATAATCGGTCGCGGAGACTTCAGAGTCCATGCTTAGGCTAGCGGGCATTCAACAGTCCACGTCAGTCTCTATTGACTGAGTAATTTACTGACCCTTTTCTTTTTCTGCCTTTTGTTGTGTAGGCACTCGGGGATCTAAACTTCTCAATCTATTTTCCAATCAGACTAAGACAGGCTTGCCTGCTACCCAGGCGACCTTGAGTCCACCTTCTCCTCCTTCCAGGCGCTCGACCAAGCATAGGTCTGAGGAGGAACATCCTTGGGCTACCTCTGATGATCGCCCAAGAGGTATCTTTTAGGTTATGAGATTTGTTTCCTTTGTCTTTTATGACTTGTTTTTAAGGTTTATACCTTTCTTTACTTGTTTTTAGATAAGGTCACAGCTGACGTGTCTTCTTAACTTGACCCTCTTTTTTCATGTTGTCAGCGCGTCCGCGATGAGACGGCGATCGCGCGGATTGTAGGGGAGCTCGTCGATAACCATGTTGATCTGCTTATTGAGCTGGAGAAATTTCAGAGTTTGGGGTAAACTCGTGAGGACATGGAGGAGCTGAAGGAGAGGGTCGAGGCATCCACTGAGTTAGTTGAGCAAGCACGTCGGGAGTCTGCGGAGAGGGAGAAGGAGTTGCTCGCCTATATCAAGGTGAGGGAGGATCAGGTGGCGCTCGCCAAGGACGGCAAACTTAGGGCTTTGTTTCAGACCAAGGAGGCTAACAAGTACTCCACTCAATTGGAGGCGGAGGTCGCTCACCATCAGGGCAAGCTGATAGAGGCTCGGGATCATGGGGATGCCTTCAGGGATGACATGGAGCAGCTCAAGCTAAGTCTCAAGCTAAGGCTCAAGCATGGTTGAGGAGTTTAATAAGTCTGAGGAGTTCCCCGATTGCGCAAGGCTGAAGTGGCTACTTATCTCCAGGTCTTGGTCGACGAGATCCAGGGGATAGATCCCAAGTTTCCTCTCCGGGAGGTGAAGTTTCTTCAGGACTTCATTGAGAGCGGCTACACCAAGGAAGCTCCCCATGTTGTTGGTGGTGGTGATGAGAAGGTTGCGTCGGGGCCGAGAAGGAGATTGCTTCCACTGATTAGCCTAGGCCTTCAAGCTCCAGGGCCCTAGTTGACTGAGTTGATGCAGAGCTTCAAGTCGAAGGAGCATGTTGTGCTAAGAAGGATTACAACCTTGAAAAGTCAGTTGGCTTCCTTATGCTTTTGTTCTTCAACCTTACAACCTTGTTTTCCCCCATTTATGAATGAGAGTTTGTTCATTTTCCTTTTGTTTCAGGAATCTTGTAATTATTTTTTACTTTGAATGTTTACTCGTATATTTTTCTTAAAGATAATGGATGCCTTTTCATTTCGTAAGTCTTTGCTCTTGTTTGACTTTGAATATGTTTGGTTGTTTTTCGATGTCGATCTTGCTTAAAGCTTTAGGAAGTTTTACCATACTTGTTTTCAACTTCTCTTTAGCCTTTGTCGAATAGTCTCACCCTTTTTATTTAAAGGGTCTTGGACTTTAGGAGGAAATGTTACCTTTTAGAGGGGGGGTTTCGCTCCTTTAGGCTTCTCAGGAATGACTGTGGCTTTTTATTAGATCGTATGTTCCCTTCGCCAAGTATGTTAGGGGAACTGTTACCCAAGGATTATACCTTTAAGGAAACTGTTATCCTTGATGGATTCGTTCGCCTTTTAGGATTTTGGTCCTTGGATTCGTTCGCCTGTTTGTGGGGAACTGTTACCTAATATTCGTTCGCCTTTTAGGAAGTTGTTAACTTAGATTTATTCGCCCGTTTGGAGGGAACTGTTACCTAAGATTCGCCCAATATTTAGTAAGCTGTTACCTTAGATTCGTTCGCCCACTTGGCTTTTCATAGGAGTGGTTACCATAGATTCACTCGCCTTTGTGGGAGTTGTTACATAAGATTCATTCACTCTCTTAAGGTTTTATTTGGAGAGATTGTTACCTTGGCAGTTCATCCGCTCCATTCTGCTCAACTTAATGGAACTGTTACCCTTGAGATGGGTTCGTTTGCCTTTTGCGTCAGATCTTTCGCTTAATTTTTAGGGAACTGTTACCTAGATGGTTTATTCGCCTTTTAGTATAGGTCTTTGTTTTTCTTGGCTTTAAGAGAACAGTTACCTTGATGGTTCGTTCACTTTGATCTTAGGTCTTTGTTTTGCCTAGCTTGGGCGGAACTGTTACCTTGGTGGTTCGTTCGCCCTTCGTTTTAAGTCTTCTTGGGAGAGGAACTGTCACCTTTTTAGGTTCGTTCACAGTCTTATTTTTCCTAACTGAGGAGACTGTTACCTTGGCTGGTTCGTCTGCCTGTATGCAATAGGTCTTCTCATCGAAAGGATTGTTACCTTGTTTGTTCGTCCGCTCTTTGGAGCTTGTTTCGTTTTCGTTCTAGTGGATATGTTATATACGAAGGAATGATTTGTTTTATTGACATAACATTTTGATTACAAGTTAATTTATAAAACCTCCATAAATGTTAGGAATTGAAAGGACGAGGTAGCCTTACAGCCTTTATGTTTTACAAGTACTATGACTCTGGTCCAGCGATCTCTACTACTGTGTATGGGTCTTCCCATTGGGTTGAGAGTTTGTTGCGGCTGTCCAAATTTGTGAACGCATTCTTTCGCATAACGATCTCCCCCACAAATATTTGTGATCTGTATGATTGCCTTCACTTTGCTTTATTTCATTGAGATCGAGGTATGTAAATCGCTCGATGTCATTAGCTTTAGAATCAAGTGTAGAATCCTATGGGTAGGCACCACTATTTCGGCGGGTGCCACTGCTTCGGATCCGAACACCAGACTAAATGGTGTTTCCCTTGTTGCTGTTTTGGGTGTCGTTTTTATAGCCCACAACACGTTGTCCAGCTCGTCTACCCAGTTTCCTTTAAACGCTTGAACTCTTTTTCTTGAGTCCTGCCAGGACAACTTTGTTGGCTGCTTCGGCCTGTCCGTTGGTTTAGGGATGATGCATCGAGCTGAATTTGTGATCAAAATGGTACTCTTGACATAGCCATTTGAGTTCTTTTCTTACAAATTGTGGGTCACTATCGCTTATGAGTATCTTGGGGACGCAAAATCGTCAAATTATGTTGTTCTTTAAAAATTTGATCACTTGAAATTCGGTTGTACACGTCAATGCTTTTGCCTCAATCAACTTGGAGAAATAGTTGATTGTCACGAAAATGTGGGTTCTTTGCCCAGTGCTTATGGGAAAGGGTCCTAAGATGTATATTCCCCATTGGGCAAAAGGTTAGGTGCTCGACATTGGAGATAGCAATGTCGGTGGTCGACCAGATCTTGGTGAGAACTATTGACAAGTTGCGCACTTATTTGTTAATTATGTTGTGTTTTTGCTCAAGGTTGGCCAATAATAGCATAGTCTGGAGATTTTTCGCGTTAATGAGTGTGCACCTTCATGGCATGCGGCAACTCCTTCATGAGCTTTACCCAAAACTCTTTCTGGCTTAGGATGGGAGATGCATCTCAGATAGGGAGTTGAGTATCCTCGCCTACAGAGCTCTCCATATATGATAAGATAGTTTGCTGCAATGCGACTTATCTTTGTAGCCTCGCCTTTGTCTTCTGGCAGGGTTCCTTCTTTTAAAAAGCTCTGGAATTGAGTCATCCAGTTATCCCGCTCTTGAATATTAAAGACTTCAGCTCGGTTTTCAAGGATTGAGCATAGTGTTAGTTCCAGGAAGTATATTTCATTAGGGGTGAGCGGTTCCGGGTACCCTGTAAATTTAGGGGTTCCCGGAACCTACCCAGTTTAATACCGGGTATTAATTTTCGAACCGGAACCTACCCGTTTAATTTTGGAACTGGAACCTACCCAGAACTTGATTGTACAAACGTTTTAGGGTACCCTGTTAGGAACCGGTTGCTTCGCATCCTCGGTTCCGGTTCAGTACATGGTCTGGTTCGGTTCCGGTTTGGTACCGATTACACAATCCATTTCAGTTCTAAAACACAAACAATTCTAAATAAAAGTACAAACCAAATAGTTCCCAAATATACAACTCCAAATTACATTCCAAACCACATTTCCAAATCACTGCATTGACTCATAATAATGTAACAAAATACACAATTCCAAACACAAACCGCATTTCTTCATGTTGAAATATTTTCCACGTTGTCCATAGTTCCACTAAGATCTATGAAAAAGAACAAAAACAAATGTTAATAGACAATAGTTAATAGGGTTAATTACTTAATTGGTTACACATGTTTCACCATTGTGCGGAATGGTTACACATGTTTCAAAATGTGATTAATTGGTTTTTTTACTGTTCACCGTTAGAAATCACAGTTAAGTCACTATTTAGATACGTAAAATGAATTAATTACCTTTTCATCAATCAATCTGTGTTCTTCATCACCAAATTGAATTGAAGAACCCATAATCGAATTTCTTGGTTCTTGAAGAACCCAGAAATCTAATTTCTGGATCTTGAAGAACCCAGATTCTGGGTTCTTCGATTCTTGTTCTTGAAGATGATTTTGTGTTCTTCAATACCACTAGGGGCATAATAGTCATTTCACAATTCAATAATTGAAAAATTAATTAACGGTAAAACTAACGGTTTAGTAACAGAATGACCAATTAATCACATTTGGAAAAACATGTGTAACCAATTAGTCACATAGCTAAACCAATTAATCACATTTTGAAACATGTGTAACCATTCTGCACAATGGTGAAACATGTGTAACCAATGAAGTAATTAACCCTAGTTAATACTATATTACTATGTGATATATACCCAAAATGAAGTAAATAAGTAATGAATATAGAATATTGAATAATGAATATTGAATACCTTGTTCATATTTTTCAGCATCTTCCATGTATTGCTCAATTGTAATAGGCAATGGGGATTTCTAAGCCAATCTTGACTACAAACTAAAGCTTCCACAAGATTCACAGTCAGTGAACTACGAAATTGATCAAGCATGGAATTGCTCAAGATTACCATCAAGTTCCTTCACAAAACCCACTTCATCATCATCTTCAAGCCTTAAGAATGCTTGTCTAAATTTAAGTGCAGCTTCAAGCATAAGATATGTAGAATTCCATCTAGTAGTGACATCTAGACAAACAAGTCTTTTAAATGTGATTCCTTCCTTTTTGATGCATTCTTCAATGTCTTAGCTTTAAGTGGAGAACTTCTAACTTACTTAACCGCATTACGAATGCGAGCAATTGATTCATTGATTTCTATTAATCCATCCTTCACAATCAAGTTCAATATATGAGTTGCACATCTCACATGAAAAAATTCACCACCTAAGATAAGTACACTTTTCAGCTTATTTTTCAAATACCCAACAGCCACATCATTAGATGATGCATTGTCTACTGTAAGTGTGGATATATTATCTCTTATCCCTCAACCAAGAATGCATTGCTCAACCATCTTCCCAATATCTTTGATTTTATGACTAGGCATTACAACAAAGTTCAGGATGCGTTTATGCAACTTCCAGTCATCATCAATAAAATGCGCAGTGAGACACAAGTAACTTTGATTTTGAACGGAAGTCCATATGTCAGTGGTTAACGCAATTCTTGATATCATCTTATTTAAGTGCCCCTTCAAAATTATCTTCTCACTGGCATACAATTTCATGCAATCTCTAGCCACAGTGAACCGTGATACATGCTTGTATAAAGATTGTAGTGTTGAAACAAAATCCTTAAAACCTTCTTTCTCAACAATTGAAAAAGGCTGCTCATCCACAATGACCATCCTAGCAAGCATATGTCTACACAATTCTTGATTAAATTTCCATGTTCCAAGTGTATTAGCAGCAAAAACATCACCAGATTTCATTGGTTGGAAAGTCGATGACAGAAGCTTCTGTGTCTTATCAACATTATCAGGATATTTGCTGCAATTTTTCAAGTGCTTCCACATAGATGATGTACCATTAGTTACATGATATTTGATCCCATCATGAATAATTGCATATGCTTTCCTCAAACTTCTTCTCAGCATTATATTCCTTTTTATAATGAAACCATACTTGAGATCGACTTCTTTTTCTACCCCCATGCTTATGTTTCATACTTGATGACGGTTCACTACTTGTTATCGATGCAATAACTGGGATAGTATTTGTTCCCGGTCCAGTTGTAGAATCAGATTCGATTGCATTGCAACTAATTGAATCGTTGTTATGCATTATCTGTCACAATTCACAAAAAAATCAGATTCACAAACAGTAATATACTCAGCAATATACATCAGCTTATTATTCAGCAATATGTCGCCGCAATATTCAGCTTATTACTCAGCAATATTGCTATGTCTTATAGCAGCAATAAGTTATTGCCGAATAACTCAGCATAAGTTATTGCCGAACAAACTGTATATTGATGCTCCATCTCTTATGACAAACTCAGCAATATACAGCAAGTAATTTGGACAAGCAATATTCATCTAATTTGTCTAAAGAAGTCATTTTGAATCACAGCAAGTAATTTGGACAAGCAATCAGACCACTTGCTTATTCATAAGAACAGTAGCAAATTAGGCAAATGTTCATCTAATTTTCATAACATCTTACCAAATTCGATTCGAGGAGGCTTCGTCGCTTGGTCATGGAGAAGCTACTCCGAGGAGGCTTCGTGTGCTTAGTGGAGAATGGAGATTGGAGAGTCTACTTCACGCCAAGAATGTAGAAGATACGCCGAGAATGTCTACTTCACGCCAAGAATGGAGATTGGAGAGTGCCGAGTGGAGAGCTGGAGACTACTGCTGCTGGTTAGAGTTAATGGAGAATGGAGGATGTCTTAGACATAGACCGAATGACCAATTATTGCTTAATTGCTTATTAAGGTTTCTAATTATTTTTTTTAAAATATATATAGAGAGAGAGAGAACAGGTTCAGGTTCCGGTTCCTTTAGGGTACACATATAGGAGAACAGGAACTGGAATCGAACAAAGAAGTTCTTAATTTTTTTTCCCAGAACCTACCCAATTTTTAAAACGTCTACCCCGAACCTACCAGAAGTGTCAGTTCCGGGTCCAAATGGGTAATTTTCTCACCCCTATATTTCATGCATTCTTGTTCCTCTGAACGCCAACTTGCTTGGGGAGTCTGCTAGCTGGTTGTCTTGGTGAGGAATTTACTCGATCGCGAAAGTTGGAATTTCGGCAATGAGTTTCTTGGAAATTTTGAGGTACTTTTTCATTCCCACCCCCCCTTCTTGACTTCATAGTTGCCATTGATCTGGATGACAATTAGCTCTGAATTGCTTTTTGCTTTTACTGACGTTATACTTATTCCTTTAGCGAGTCGCAATCCAGTGATAAGTGATTCGTATTCGGCTTCATTGTTGGTCGCCTTGAATGTGAGGGTGATCGCGTACTTTAGGGGCTCGCCCTGAGGAGGGTTAAGGACTAATCCTACCCCTGAGCCTTCCTTTGAATAAGATCTATCGATATAGAGTTCCCAACTTTATTCTTCAACATTTGGTTGCTCTTGTTCTTTTTCCGCTTCAGTAAGACTGTTGTTGGTACTTTCCACTATAAAGTCAGTCAGGGTTTGACCTTTCATAGCCGTTTTCGGTGCAAATTTGATTCTGAATCCGCTCAACTCAATCGCTCACTTGACCATCCTTCCTCGAGAGTCTAGTTTCATCAGGAAGTGATTGAGGGGCTTTTGGTGATGATTGTTATTGCATGGGCGTGGAAGTACGGTTTCAGCTTTCGGGCATCAATAACCAAGGTGTAAAGATACTTCTCAATCTCGATATATTTTATTTCAGCATAATAGAATAACTTAAGATAAAGCGATTAAGTGTGGCCAGGCGACTGTTCAGACTCTAAAATTTCTTGTGGTAAATTGGGGACTTCATTTCTTCTATAGCCTCGATGCCTCTTTCACTGACCATGAAACCCAGAAATTTGCCTGATTTCACTCCAAATGCGCATTTTTCTGGGTTCAGACGAACATTGTGCCTCTATATGCATTCGAATGGTTTTCGAAGATCTTCTGTGTGAGGGCTCCCCTTGATGGATTTTACGATCATGTCATCCAAATAGACTTCCATATTTTGCCTCAACTTCTCTTTGAACAATCGATTCATCATTCGCTGATAGGTTTCCCTCCGGTTTATTAAGCCAAAGGGCATCACCATATAGCAAAGGATATCGCCGTTAGACTACAATGTTATGTGGGTTTCATCGTATGGGTGCATTCGGATCTGGTGTAGCCTAAATAGGCATCCACAAAGCTCAGCATCTCGTGACCAGAGGTTGCCTCTACCAGCTGGTCAATTCACGGCATAAGGTGCGAGTCTTTTGGACAGGCCTTGTTCAAGTCACAAAAATTGACGCACATTTTCTGTTCGAATTTTTTACCAGTACTGGGTTGGCGACTCAACTTTGAAAGCATACCTCCCTGAAAATTTTGGCTTCGAGAAATCTTCCTACTTCTTGCCTGATCGTCAAGCGCTTATCTGATCTGAATGACCTTCTCTTCTAAGCAATGGGTTTAACTGAAGTATATATCTGTAGCTCGTGAGAGATTATGTCGGTGCTGATGTCTGGCATATCACTGGTCTTCTAAGCGAACAATTCTTTGTATTATTTTAATAGGGAGGTCAAGGCGTCCCTTTCGTCTTCGTTCAAGGTGGCTCTACCGCTCGCCTTCTTTTCTGGACCATCTATCTCGACATTTGTGAGTTCTTCCATTGGGGCTGGTCGATCTTTAACCTCACGAGGGCCAGACTCTGTCTTGATGTCTTGAGACTCCCTTTGGTTCTTCCTGCGAAGTCAGTTCACATGGCATTTGTTGGATCGTGAAATCCCGAATGCTGATCTGGCAGTGAATTGAATGCCAGACAAGGTTGAGATGACGCTTCAGCTCCAATTCCGGTGAACCTGCAAGTAGGGGAGCGCAACAGAGGGGGTGCCTCTGGGTCCCTCTCCGATGCTTAAATGAGTATGTGTGTGTATAAAACTCAAAAACGTAAAGAACGTATGTAAGGCAAGGGTATTTATAGGGTAAGAGAGATAGAACCGTATATGGCAGTTGAATATCTTAGTGTATATTGTGTTGCCGAAGATTCGGATTGTCAGTTACTGCGAGATATTGCAGTTACCAAATCTAATCCTTAGTGAATATGCAACCGAGATATGCGGGATATCGTGGTCACTTCCTTATTAACAGTTTTGTGGGACCAGAGGAGAGAGGCAAGGCTCTCTTCGGGGCGAGCACTCCCATGTCGAGCAGTGGAAGGTCGCGACCTGGTAGAGAATGGCGAGCAGTCTGAGAGCCTTTGGCGTCCCTATAGACTTTGGGCTCGATTCTGGATTAATCGATGGTGGGCCAAGTTTGGCTTGTACTTGGGCTGACCCGGTTCGGATGTCATGGGTTTACCCCCTCTATAGTTATTGGGCCTTCGAGGCCTTTTCTTACTGGGCTGTCACTATCGATACCCAACATTTGCCCCCGAAGCTTGATTGAAGTTCCTTCAGTCGAGCTTGATTTCCTGGTAGGGTTTTAGATAGTGACGTCTCTGGCAATGGTTCAGTGCCTTTGAGACACTTCGAGCTCATTTGGCGAGCAATTTCTTCTCTGTTCAAAGCCGAAAGAATATCCTTCCTTTTATTCCCTTTTGGCGATCACTCGAGGTGACCTAGGCTTATGGAAGTCTATCTTTCTTAGTTAGGCGATCATTACCTACCCGAGGTATTTTTGCTAAAGCTTTATTAGTGCGTTGGCGACCACCTTGTCTCCTTAGTGGAATTTTAGCATTTAATAACTGCACAGTTGTCCAGAAATCGAACGGTCACTTGAGGCACGCCTGTCCTTTGCTTTTCCGTAAACCCAGGGTAGTTTGACAGCTGTCTGTACCAGCCAACCGTTTGTCTCTTGTAATTCTGACATTGCTTCGGTTTTCTCCAAAAGGGTGCAATTATTCCTCTGCGTCGCTTCAATTTGCTCGCGGCGGTTACTCCCCTTTTGGTCTATATAGGAAACGTCAGTTTCTGTATTCTGTCTTTTACGCTTATACACTCTCTTGGATTTTCAGAGCTTCATTGCGATCCTTTCCATTTCTTTTCTCAACCTTCTTCAGCCTTCTTCCAATATTTCCATGGCTCCTCGCAATCAGAGAGTCAAGCACACGGCTCCCAAGGGTGCCAACAAAGCCAATACTCCCAGAAATGTTGATGTCCCTTTGACCATCAGGGATGAGGTCGTGCCCCCCTCAGTAGAGGAACAGCCCGATTTGGGCAGGACTGCAACCACTCCTGTGGTGGTGGACGGGCCCGAGCTGAACACGCCTATCTTTTCTCCGAAAGGTAAACCTTCGCCCTTTTACTGCTCTGCTTTGGCAATATCCTCTGCTGTTCTTTGCTTTTTATGTTTATCATTGCAATATTTGAATTTGTTCGAGTAGACGTCAAGCCTAATGAATTGAAGCCGGCTTATTTTAAGACCGTGGTGGCGCTCGGTGGCTTCAGCGTGGAGGATGCTCCTAGGTATCCTGGCCTAGGTCTGCATTTTCCTCACGATGGAGAGGTTTACATTTATGCGGCCTAGATCGATGCTGGGTTGCGTTTTCCTCTCTGTGAGGATTTACAGACCTTGTGTCAGTTTTACGGGATTCACCCCACACAGCTTGTTCCGAATGCCCTCAGGATGTAGGTCGGTTTCAAGTTCCTGTGCTTACGCCAGGAATGGGTGTATTCACTGGCCATGTTCCGGTGCTTCTTCCGCCTGGTAGCAGGGGCAAACCACCTTCACCACTTCCAATCCCGCTGGCCGAAGTTTTCAGAGTGGGGAGGCCCTCAGGGATGGGTTTGGAACGTCCATGTCCGCCTGGTCGACGATTTTCGGACCACCAACTCCAATTATAAGAAGTGTTACTTCTTTTATAAGGGGGGGTGCCCTGGAAATTGTTGATCCCGGACAAGGATTTCCCTCCTTCCTTCGAGGAGCTATCAGAGAGTGATCGAAACGCTATCGATGACCTATACCGGTCGCATCGGTCATCTCAGTTCAAGTCCATCCGCTCAGTGGCGGAGACTACCGAGAATGCCCTTGAGATGGCGGGTATTCATCAAGCCACGCCAATCTTTGATGATTGGGTAATTTTCTAACTCTTACCTTGCTTTATTACTTATAGGGAAGGTTGTAAGCAAGAGCCAGAAACTGATAGGTCTCTTTGATGACCAGGGATCGGCGGGATTATCCTCCGACCAGGCATTGCTGAACTCTCCTCCTCCCCCCTCTAGGCGTTCGTTCAAGAGGAAGTCTGAGGAGGTGCTTCCCTCGGCCACTGTTGACCCTCGCCAACCAGGTATGTTGCTTTGTTATTTGTAGATTTAACGTTTTCATACTTTGCGGTTTTTTGTTTTTGACATTTTGTCTTGTTGTTTTGCAGAGGATTCCTCAACCGACATGGTCCGGGATCATTCTCCTCCTCCCTCCAAGAAGGTCAGGAGTGAGGAATGTCCGGAAGTCAACCACCATCCTCCTCCTCCCCATCCTGGGGGCCCTTCCGCTAATAAAGGGAAGGGTCTGGACGCGGTGCCCCCTTCTCCCTCTCCCCAGGGCCCTTCTGCCGCCAAGGGGAAAGTTTTGACCTTAGCACCTTCTGTTCCTACTGTGCCCACGGTTCCTCCTAACGAGTCTGGGACCAAGAAGAAGGGGCATGCTGCTTCCAGCTCATCGAGGGCTCCTGTGGAGGAGCATTGCCCCCTTGCCAGCTTGTTTCAGCCGCTTGAATCAGCGAATTCTCGGGAGACTTGGGTCCCTTGTGGGGACCTTATGAAGAAGGGGTACCCTCCCCAGAAGAGTCTCCGGGGCAGCCCGGATATGTGTATGCGGCTTCTGGAAGGGATAATTCCCCCCACGGACCGCTCGATTGTTCCCACGGAACTTCATCAGATCGAGGGGTTCCTTCGGTCCCACTTCGAACGAGTGGCTTTGGTAAGATCTCATACTTTTATTTCGTAGAGTCCTCTATTTGTCGTTCCCTTATTGTTTGTTGTCCTGACAGCCTTTATTCTATATTTGTTGCCAGTTCGTTCGGGAAGAGGTGATTCTTGGCCGTGTCTTCGGGGAGCTCGCCGACAAGTATTCCAGTGTGCTCGCCGAGCTGGAGCAGTACCGAAGCACGGGGGTCACTCCTGAGCAATTGGGGACTATCAAGACGACTGCAGATGCAGCGATCGCCTTGGCAGATAATACCCGAGAGGAATACCTCAGGAAGGAGCAGCGCCTCCTTGCTGATGTCCAGAAGAGGGAGGCTGAAGCTGCTGCCGCTCTTCAGGACTTTGACGCTCTTCACCTGTGTTTAGATCAGGGAGAGATCGTCTGAGTTCGCCTAGATGCTGAACTTAAGGAAGCTCAGGTGCAAGGGGCAGAATCGGAGGCTCGCAGGGTCGCTGCCGAGGCGCAAAGGGCCGCTGCTGACGCTCAGAGAGAAGCTGCGGTGGCTCAGATGGAAGCTGCGGAGGCTCGGGGGGAAGCTGCGGAAGCCCGGGGAATTGCCTTGGAGGAGGAGAGGGATCGGTTAGCTGCACAATTGAAAGTCGTCCCTTCGCCCCAGAGCGTAGTTGAGGCATTCAAAGCCTCTGAGGAGTTTGAAGACTGCGCTCTGAAGGAGATGAAGTCGGCGATCGCCGATTTTCTCCAAGTCCTGGTGGATGAGGTCCAGGCGGTCGATCCCAACTTTCCTCTTGGGGAAGTTGCCTCCTTGAAGACCTTCCTGCGGAGTCGTCCTTCGCAGCCCTCTGTTGCTGGAGAGGCTGCTCCTAAAGGCGAGCCCAGTACTTCTGCCCCCGAAGGCGAGCAGAGCGCCCTTGCCCCTGAGAACCCCGAAGCTTGAAGTCCCCAACTCCTTGGCGACCATATTTACCTTTTTTAGATAGCCATTTTTGTATTTTCTGTTTTTGGTTTGTAATTATTTATCGGAGACTTGGGTTTTTCTATTGAATGCCTTTATATTTTTGAGCCTTTAATCGACTTCGAACATATTTAGCTATCCAATATCTTACTCATAATTACTTTCCACTTTTTTCTTGCTTTGTAATGTCGTCGACCCTTAAAGCCGTAGACCAATCATAAGTTAAACTTTCTAAGGATAATACTTTTGACACTTAAAAGCGTAAACTTCTAAGTTCAAAGAGATATTACCTTATTTGAAGTTTAAACCTTTGAGGTGTTGGCCTAATAACAGGGGATTTGTAATTTGTCAGGCTTTATCATCAATAGTGATCGCCTAAACTTTCTTTGGCCTGACTTTGGCGTCAGGGCTTTTATTTTGCCTAACATTTTGCTAGGACTTTTGGCCTGACTTTGGCGTCAGGGCTTTGCCTGACTCTTGGCGTCAGGTTTTTTGAGGCCTAACTTTGTTGTTAGGGATTTTGTGGCCTAGTTTTGTTACTAGGGCTTTTTTGGCCTAGCTTTGTTGCTAGGGCTTTTTGGCCTAGCTTTGTTGCTAGGGCTTTTGTGGCCTAGTTTTGTTACTAAGGCTTTTTTGGTCTAACTTTGTTGTTAGGGCTTTTTGGCCTGACTTTGGCGTCAGGGCTTTTGGCCTAGCTTTGTTCCTAGGGCTTTTTTGGCCTAACTTTGTTGTTAGGGCTTTTGGCCTAGCTTTGTTGCTAGGGCTTTTGTGGCCTAGTTTTGTTACTAGGGCTTTTTGGCCTGACTTTGGCGTCAGGGCTTTTGGCCTAGCTTTGTTGCTAGGGCTTTTTTGACCTAACTTTGTTGTTAGGGCTTTTGGCCTAGCTTTGTTGCTAGGGCTTTTGTGGCCTAGTTTTGTTAATAGGGCTTTTGGGCCTGACTTTGGCGTCAGGGCTTTTGGCCTAGCTTTGTTGCTAGGGCTTTTGAGGCCTGACTTTGGCGTCAGGGCTTTTTGGCTTCAGCTTGCTTCGAGTGGACACGCTTTGTGAAGGAATGGCTTTCTTTTATTGACATAATCACTTTGATTACAAGCTATGCATAAAATCTTCTTAAATGCTCTGAATTAAATGGACGGCGTAACCTCTCGCCTTCGGTGGTTTCCAAATAGTAGGATCCTGGTGCGGCGATCTCTACTACTTTGTATGGTCCTTCCCATTTGGCTGAAAGTTTGTTTTTACTGTCCAGCCTTGTAAATTCATTCCTTCTCATAACCATCTCCCCCACGAAAAATTGGCGAGCGCTAACTTTTCTGTTGAAATACCGAGCGGTCGCCAAGCGCATCTTTGCCTGTGTTTTTTTCGAGAGCCATCTCTTTTCCTCTGCCAAGTCGAGGTCAGTTCTGCGCTCGATCTCATTTGCCTCCGCGTTAAAGTGTAGGACTCTGTGGGTAGGCACTGCTAATTCAGCTGGTGCTACTGCTTCTGATCCGTACACTAAACTGAAAGGCGTTTCTCCTGTGGCCGCCTTAGGCGTTGTTCTGATTGCCCATAATACGTTTTCCAGTTCGTCTGCCCAGTTCCCTTTGAATGCTCGAACCCTTTTCTTGAGTCCTGCTAAGACAACTTTGTTGGCTGCTTCAGCTTGCCCATTCGTTTGAGGGTGATGTACTGAACTGAAGCGATGGTCGATATGATACTCTTCACAGAGCCATTTCAACTCCTTTCCAACGAATTGCGGACCATTATCGCTGATGAGTATTTTGGGAATACCAAACCTAGAGAATATGTTGACCTGCATGAACTTGATAACTTGGAATTCCGTTGTCGAAGCTAGAGCTTTCGCCTCTACCCACTTAGTGAAGTAGTCGATTGCCACTATAATGTGAGTACGATGACCAGTGCTAATGGGAAAAGAACCTAATATATCGATTCCCCATTGAGCGAAGGGCCAGGCACCTGCCATTGGGGATAATAATGTCGATGGTCGACCCGATCGTGGTGCAAACTGCTGGCAAATTTCACACTTCTGTGTTAATTCGGCTGCGTCTTTTCCCAAGGTCGGCCAGTAATATCCCAATCTGAATATTTTCCTGCTTAGTGAACGAGCACCTTCATGGCATGCTGCTGCCCCTTCATGAGCTTCTCGAAGAACTTTTTCTGTTTCGGGCAGAGCAACACATCTCAAGTAAGGCGTCGAATAACCTCTTCTGTAGAGTTCTCCATCGATGATTAGATAACTGGCTGCGAGTCTTCTAATCCTAGTGGATTCGCCTTCGTCCTCTGGGAGGATGCCTTCTTTCAAATAATTCTGGAACGGGGTCATCCAGGTGACCTGTTCTTGAATGTTGAAGACCTCCGCTCTGTTTTCAAGGACTGAACATAGGGCCTTTTCCAGAAATTGCACATCCTGGATTGTCGCCCCTCCGAAGGCTAGCTTACTCAAAGAATCTGCCATCTGGTTTTCTTGGCGAGGAATAAACTCAATCGCGAAATTTGGGATATCCGCGACCAGTTTTTTGGCAATGCCGAGATATTTCTTCATCTTTTCTCCCTTTGCCTCGTAGGCGCCATTAACCTGATTGACAATAAGCTCTGAGTCACTTTTTACCTTAAGCGCGGTTATACCCATTCTTTTTGCCAGTCTGAGTCCAGTGATAAGAGCCTCATATTCTGCTTCGTTATTGGTCGCCGGGAATGTCAAGGCGATCGCGTACTTCAGAGGCTCGCCCTCAGGAGGAATAAGAATTAAACCTGCCCCCGAGCCTTCTTTTAATGAAGACCCATCCGTATAGAGTTCCCAGATTTGATTGTCGTTTGCTGACTGACTTGGCATGTTTTCTGCCTCCGCTTGACCGTTACTCGTGCTTTCCACTATGAAATCAGCTAGTGCTTGACCTTTGATGGCCGTTTTCGGCGCAAATTTGATCCTGAACTCGCTGAGCTCGATCGCCCACTTGACCATTCTTCCTGAAGAATCCGGCTTCATCAGGAAGTTTTTGAGAGGTTGATTGGTGAGGACCGTGATGTCGTGCGCATGAAAGTAAGGTCTCAGCTTCCGAGCAGCAATAACTAAGGCATAGAGATACTTCTCAATCTGGACATATTTTATTTCTGCTGAGTTGAACATTTTGCTAATAAAATACACTGGACTCTGAACATTATTCTCCTTCCTTATTAAGATAGCACTGGCTGCCACATCGCTAATGCCTAAATAGAGGAAAAGCTGCTCGCCTGGAACGGGTTTTGCCAGAGCTGGGAGTGTTTGAATATGTCTTTTCAAGGACTGGAATGCTTCCTCGCAGTCTGGCGTCCACTCGAACTTGCGGTTGGCCCTCAAGGTTTTGAAGAACGGGAGGGACCTGTCGCTTGCTTTGGAGAGGAAGCGGTTAAGAGCAGCTAGTCGGCCGTTCAGGCACTGGACTTCCTTATGGCAGGTTGGTGACTTCATTTTTTCTATAGCCTTTAGCTTTTCCGGGTTTGCTTCAATGCCCCTTTCGCTGACCATAAAACCCAGGAACTTCCCGGACTTGACTCCAAAGGCGCACTTTGCTGGGTTCAGGCGAACGCTGTGTCTCCTCATGCATTCAAAAGCTTCACGGAGGTCGGTGGTATGAGGATTGCCTTTGATGGATTTAACGAGCATATCATCCACGTAGGCCTCCATGTTTCTTCCCAGCATGTCCTGGAACAGTCGGTTTACCATCCGCTGATAAGTTGCCCCGGCATTAATGAGACCAAAGGGCATCACCTTGTAGCATAGAATGTCGCCGTCAGCATAGAAAGCAGTGTGTGCCTCGTCATCTGGATGCATTCTGATCTGGTTGTAGCCTGAATAGGCGTCCATGAAGCTCAGCATCTCTTGACCCGAGGTAGCATCGACCAGCTGATCAATTCTCGGAAGGGGATATGAATCTTTGGGGCAAGCCTTGTTTAAGTCGCGGAAGTCGACGCACATCCTCCACTTGCCGTTTGATTTCTTGACCAAAACTGGGTTGGCGACCCAGCTCTGGAATCTTACTTCTCTGACGAAGTCAGCTTCAATCAGCCTGCCGACTTCCTGCCTGATCGCCAAACGCTTATCAGTCCCGAATGATCTTCTCTTTTGGGCGATCGGCTTGATGGAGGGGTCTATCCTGAGCTCATGAGAGATAATATCTGTGCTGATTCCTGGCATGTCGCTCGGCTGCCAGGCGAAGAGCTCTTTGAATTCCTTGAGGAGGGCGGTCATGGCCTCCTTCTGATCCTCTTTCAAGGTGGTCCCAATGCGCACCTTTTTGTCTGGACCATCGATCTCGACCTCCTCCAATTCCTCCATGGGTGCTGGTCGAGCCAAGTCCTCGCGGGGATCGGCCTCTGTCTCGATGGCAAGCGCCTCTCTTTGGTTCTTCCTGCGTAAACAGTTCACATAGCATTGCCGCGAGGAAGGCTGATCTCCTAGCACTTCTCCAATCCCGTTCGGAGTGGGGAACTTCATCTTCTGGTGGACAGTGGAGGCCACAATCTTATTTGGGTTGATCGTGGTCCTCCCTATGATGGCGTTGTAGGATGTAGGTGAATCGACCACCAGGAAAGTGACCGACACCTTGATGCTTTTCCACCCCTCGCCAAAAATCACTGGCATGGTTATAGCCCCCAGTGGATAAGTTGTCCTTCCCACAAACCCGATCAGCGGAAAGTCGACCCTCTTCAGGTCGCGTTTGGATTTGCCCATCTTTTCGAAGGCATCCAGAAACAGGATGTCTGTCGAGCTGCCTCCGTCGACCAGAATCCTTGCAACATCACAGCCGTCAATATCTGCCGTAATGACCAGAGCATCGTTGTGGGGCGTGGTGACATGTGCCAAATCATCTTCAGAGAATGAGATGACAATGTTTTCTTCAGGTCGGGGTCGCTTCCCCAACTGAACTGCCGTAGAGATCTGAGTGGCGTAGACCTCTCTGGCGCTTGACCTCTCGCCGCCTGCGCCGAATCCTCCCGCAATCAGATTCACTCTCCTCTTGCTTCCAGAACGCTCAGCTTGATCTGCAGGGGCTGGTGAACGATGCCTTCTGGGGGGCGTTCGACTTTGGTCTCGCCCTGCCACAAACTCCTTCAACATTCCCCCCTGAATCAGCCTCTCTATATCTCGCTTCAGAATCTTGCAATCGTCTGTCTTATGGCCCTTGCACTTATGGTATCTGCAATAGCTCTCGACATCCTTGCCCATGGGTAGCCCACCTCGACGAGGCATCGGTGGCCTCGCCAAGGATCTCCTCTCCATCTCGACTAGTACCGCTGAGATCTGCCTATTTAAAGGCGTGAAGTACTCAGGGACCTCTGGATGGCGAGGCGCTGGAAGAGACTCGACTCGGAGCTTACTTTCTTTTCCCTTCTTCTCCTTCTTGACCTCCTTCTTACCATCGCGTCGGGGTTCATGGGTTACCCGTAGCGAGGTCGTCAGGAGGTTAGCCTCGATGTTTGCGCGTTCAAGGTCTATGAAACCTTTCGCTCTGGATGCCAACTCCTCCAACGTCTCTATCTCCTTCACGTGATAGCTGTTTCGCAACTTTCTCGAGGCCTTGTTAGCCACATCCAGACCTCTGTAGAATGCTCGAATGATCTCCCCATCCGAGATTCGGCGATCTAATTCTGTGACGTTTTGATGAAAACGCCCGTAGAAGTTGGACAGCGACTCTCCAGGTTGCTGTTTGACCGAGTCAAGGGCGACCACGCTCTTAAGCAACTGGCGCTCGCCCATATATCTCTCCATGAACTTACTTCTCAACTCTGCCCAAGTTTCGATTGATCCTGTAGGGAGACCGAAGAACCAGGACGAAGCCGAACCCGAAAGAGTAGATGAAAATAGCAAAGCCAAATGATTGGGATCGTTTGACTTACTCAGAAGGGAGGCCTCATGCTTGTTGACATGTACGGTGGGATCTCCTCCACCGCTATACTCAGGTATGGCCCGAGCAACCACATCCTTCGGGATTTTGATAGCGACGAGCGTGTCGGTGAAAGGATGAGAGGACTGCTCCTTGAAGGGAGTTATGACTGTCAACTGTCTTTCCTGGAGCCTTTTGTTGAGGAGGTCATCCATCTGATCCACAGTGCAGTACATGGGAGAGGCTCCGGGTGGAGGCGGACCGGAAGGATTGGCAGTATATGCAGCTGCTGGCTCCTTGGTGTGTGCTGGAGGTAGGGACTGCTGACCTGACGTCATCTCCTGATCCTCCTGAGGCGCAACAGGACCAGGATCCGCTTCTGAAGGTGAAGGCCCTGTGGCAGCAGGGCGGTGGTTTTCCTTAGGAGCAGAGGGATTGTTTTCCTGAGGAGCAGGGGCTTGGCGGCGCGCCTGTCCTAGGATGGCTTCCAGCAAGGAGACCATCTCGGGGGTTAAATTAATATCCTGCCCTGCAATGTGGACTGTCTGCGGTGCAGGGGCTCCGTTTTGATCAGCAGCTGGGGTCGGTCTTGAATCACCGACATGTTCTCGGGTTGTCCGCAGAGGAACAGCATTAACTCCTGCTCGGCTGGCAGGTTCTTGTTGAAGCGGTGAAGCGGCGGCGGAATCAGAGCTATTTGAGGATCGCTCCCTAGTCTGATTCCGACGGTTGCTTTAGGATCGAGTTCTCATGGCTGAATTGCTCGTTTCCCACAGACGGCGCCAAATGTTGGATCGTGAAATCCTGAATGCTGATCTGGCAGTGAATTGAATGCCAGACAAGGTTGAGATGACGCTTCAGCTCCAATTCCGGTGAACCTGCAAGTAGGGGAGCGCAACAGAGGGGGTGCCTCTGGGTCCCTCTCCGATGCTTAAATGAGTATGTGTGTGTATAAAACTCAAAAACGTAAAGAACGTATGTAAGGCAAGGGTATTTATAGGGTAAGAGAGATAGAACCGTATATGGCAGCTGAATATCTTAGTGTATATTGTGTTGCCGAAGATTCGGATTGTCAGTTACTGCGAGATATTGCAGTTACCAAATCTAATCCTTAGTGAATATGCAACCGAGATATGCGGGATATCGTGGTCACTTCCTTATTAACGGTTTTGTGGGACCAGAGGAGAGAGGCAAGGCTCTCTTCGGGGCGAGCACTCCCATGTCGAGCAGTGGAAGGTCGCGACCTGGTAGAGAATGGCGAGCAGTCTGAGAGCCTTTGGCGTCCCTATAGACTTTGGGCTCGATTCTGGATTAATCGATGGTGGGCCAAGTTTGGCTTGTACTTGGGCCGACCCGGTTCGGATGTCATGGGTTTACCCCCTCTATAGTTATTGGGCCTTCGAGGCCTTTTCTTACTGGGTTGTCATTCCCAAAATGGTGTTATATGAGGCGGGTCTATCGACCACTATGAAGGCGACCAACATATCTATGATCTTCCATCCTTCTCCCAAGATTACCCTCACGGTTATGGCTCCCAGTGGGTATGTTATTCTCCCAGCAAATCCGATGAGTGAAAGTTTGACTCGCTTGAGGTCTCTTTTGGATTTGCCCATCTTTTCAAAAGCGTCTAGAAATAGAATGTCTGTCAAACTTCCTCAATCGATCAGAATTCTTTTCATATCGCATCGAGTGATGTCAGTCGTGATAACTAACGCGTCATTGTGTCGAGTTTTGACATGTATCAGTTCTTCTTCAGAAAATGAGATGAGGATTTCTTCCTCGGGACGAGGTCTCTTTCCAGCTGCGCAGCTATGGAGATTTCTGTGGTGTACACATCTCTTGCATGGGACCCCTCACCTATGGCTCCAAACCCTCATGCAATCAAGTTAATTACCCTCTTTCCCTGGGATGAGTCGGATTGTTCTTGAGGAACTAGCGAGCGGGTTCTACGTGGAGGCATTCGACTTCGCTCTCTTCCTGTCACGAACTCCTTCAGCATGCCTCTCTGGATTAGTTTCTTGATGGCACGCTTGAGAATGCGGCAATCATCGGTCTTGTGGCCCTTTGCTTTATGGTAGTGACAGTAGCTCTCCGTATCTTTGCACATGGGTTGAGCATTCTTCTGAGGTATTTGTGGTTTTGCTAAGTACCTTCTTTCCATCTCGACTAGTATCGCCGAACTTTGCCTGTTTAAAGGCGTAAAATACTCGGGAATCTCTCGATGGCTTGGCCTGGCGGCTTTGGATATAGGCTTCTCCCATTCTCGTTTGTCCTTCTTTTCTTTCTTTTTTCCATCGCGTTGGGGCTTTGGAATAGCCCTTAGCGAGATTGATACAAGAAAATCAAATTCAGTGTTTGCCCTCTCTTGGTCTATGAAACCTTTAGCCATTACTGCCAGCACTTCCAGCGTCTCTATTTCTTGAACATGGTAGTTGTTGCGCAGTTTTCTTGAGGCTTTGTTCACTACATTCAGCCCTCTATAAATAGCTCGAACGATCTCTCCATCAATGACCTGTCGATCAATCTCGGTGATGTTCTTATGGAAATGCGCATAGAAGTCGGTCAGGGTTTCTCCTGGTTGCTGCTTGACAGCATCTAAGGCGACCACGCTCTTCAGCAATTGGTGTTCGCTCATATATCGCTTCAGGAACTTATTCTTTAATTCGGTCCATGTCCCTATTGATCCTGCAGGGAGGTTGAAGAACCAAGACGACGCCGAACCCAAGAGGGTTGACGGAAATAATAGATCTAAATGGTTATCATTGTCTAAATTACCCAGAATAGAGGTTTCATGCATGTTGGCATGGATCATGGGATCCCCTCTATCACTTTATTCAGGGATGGGTCTTGCCACCACATCCTTTGGTATTCTGACCACTATGATGGCATCAGTTAATGGATGGGAGGATCGTTCTCTGAATGGGGCATGACAGCTCCCCGTCGTTCCTTTATCTTTTTGTTTATGAGTTGCTCAACTTAGCCAAGAGTGAATTGAGACTGCTGTTCTCCTGTCGGGGAGGCACTCGACGGATTGACAGAGTGGGTGACTGTCGGCGCTGTTGTGGAGGTCGGAGGCATGGATTGATTTTCATAGGTCATCTCTTGGTCTTCTTGAGGAGCGGTGGTACGCAGATTTCCAGTTTATGCTTCTGGTGGCCCCGCAGAATGAGGATCTTCATGAGGAGCAAGGGCTTGTTTGCGGGTCTGCCTTATGATAGTTTCCACGATGAATAGCATCTCCGCGATGACCTGGATGGTTTCTCCGACCACTTGGACAGTTTGCCAAACTAAACCTCGGTGGGGGAGAAACTGGAGTCGGTCTTGAATTGTCAACGTGTTCCTGTGACGGTCTCGGAGGGACGACATTAGGAATCGTCTGAGTAGCAGGTTCTTGCTGATGGAGCGGCGAAACGGCGGTGGATTCGGAGTTATACTAGGACTGTTTGTTCATGGTATGTTTATGACAATTGCAGTTAGAGCGAGTCTGCATGATTGTTTGCTCGTTTCCCACAAACGACGCCAAATGTTGGGACGGGATCTCCCATATGATGACTGGATGTTGATTCAACAGTGATTTGGATGATGATTGGTTGATGACCGCAAGCTTTCCCCATGGCTCTGGTGAACCTATATGAAGGGGAGCTCAGCAGAGTAGGTTCCTCTAGGTCTCACTCTGATGCTTAAATGAGTATACTGTTTGTATGAACTCAGAATGTAATGTAGCAAATGTAAAGCATGAGTATTTATAAGTATGGAAGACCAAACCTCTTTTTATAACCGAATATATCTGTAAATATTATGTCGTTGCAGATAAGAACAGCATATATTATGGTTATCACGTAATATTGCAGTTGCCTTATGTGATCTTTGTAGAATATGTGTCTGACATATGTGGGACATCGTAGCTGTATATTTGGTGTTGTTGTGGCACCAGGGTTGAGAGGTTTGAATATCTTGGCGAGCTCTCCCATGACGAGCAGTGGGAGGCTTTGACCTTAGTCTTTAGCGACCAGTAGGGACTTTGGCAACCACCTTAATTCCGGGTTTGACACTGGACCGCTTTATGGGTTCCAGCTTACCCTTAGTGTGGGTCGGACCAATTGTGAATGGTTTGGGTTTTACCCCTTTGAAATGATATTGGGTCTCGGAAGCCTGATGGATTTTGTTCCGTATTAGGTCATCACTAGCGATACCCAACAGTGGATAGGAGGGCGGAGGAGCTTCTGGTGGCTGTGGCGGTGAGGGGGAGGATGGGGTTGAGGGAGTTGCGGAAGAATTTTATGGTAATGATAGCGGTGGTGAAGAGGCCTTAGTCGATGGTGGAGCAAGCCATTATATCCCTTCACATTTTTAGATTAACATCAAGAACAATGCTATTATACTACTACAATCTTCTAATCCATCTTCATAAAATTTACTAATCGTATCTCATTAAGTCGAGTCGATGAACGTAATCAACATTTCAACGTATTTACAAAATGTAAGTGAATTATTTATTGAATTTATCGACAAGACTCGCATATCCATTGTAGAAAAATCAAATAAATATAACTGCTACAAAGCATAAATATACTTTTCCATAACAAATATGCAGTAGTACATGTCTAAGTGAATTATTTCTAGTTGCCTACGTGAAGGCTTCCGGTTAAACGCACAAAATAGCGTAAATGAAATATACAACTATATTGATAACATGGCAAGAACAAATCATGCAAGTTTCATATTCAATAAATTCACTAGAACTAACCATTTATTACAAACTCAATAACATGAATACTATAAACGAAAAACTTAGGTTTAGTAGAAACAAACTAAAATTGAAAAACAAATCATGAGTTAATTAATAAGCATTGATGACTCAGTTGTCACATAGACATAGCTTGAGGACACCGACTCCTTCGGTGGCAATTCTCGAGTTTTCCACGTCATCATGCTTAGGCTAATTTTCATAGATCAATGATAATGCTTCATGTTTGTGGCTCAATTCTGACGTTTTGATGCAGTGTAATCTTTAGAGTTGTGACTCTTCCGGTTACAACTATAGCACTTTCTTTTAGCCATCTGGACACGATGCGGTCGTTTCCACTCGCCAATTTCATTAGTATGTTGTTTCTGACTGTAATTAGCAAGTTCAGCTTTCTTACCACGATCTCGCCTTTTAGGTATCTGTTGGGTCTTAAAGGAAGTTTTCATATGCAACTCAGCTAGAGTTCGTTTACCCATATGATTCTCCTCATTGAAATTTAGGAGTCTTTGGACTTCTTCCAGGATGGCAGCCCAATCAGAGCGAGACAACTGCATTCTAACATGCTTCCAAGAATTGTTAATGAACGTATCACTACTTGGAGTTGTTGTTGTTGTTGTTTAGTGAGAACATGGGTGACGTGCTTCAGTTCAGCTATCATATTGACCATGTGTCGAACATGTAAGTTCAAGGAGTGTTTAGGGTGTCTCTTGTAGGAGACTAATTTCACAGTCAGGAACTGTATCCTTTCTGTGTTAGCATCCCAAAACATCCCAAAACGCATTTGCTCTTTGATAATCTTTAAATTTCCTAAACACATCATCATCCATTACACTTAGCAAAATTATGCACGCGGTGCGGTTATACTCTTTCCAGATTTCATAGTTTTTCATGTCTTGCCTTTGTTGGGCCACATTCCCGGATGCATGCTTTTCCATGTAAGTGTATATGGTCTCCAGAATTCCTAGCTTTTGGAGAAAGTACTTAACTTTCTCTTGTCATAATTCATAGTTATCACCATTCAACACACATCTGAGTTCGGCGATAATTTTCTGGAGGGTTGATGTCATCCTTCACACAAAAAGGATCATCATGTTAGGATCAACATATACAAACAAGGCATGCAAGAATTATTGTTCAACATACATACACATGTCATACCTAACTCTCTTATTAACAAATCAATTAATACTAGCATATCCCGGAGTCAAAAGTTTACTATGTTCTCAATCATCGTCCAAGGTATATGCATAACAAAAAATAATTTTGCTAATAATTAAGTTAAGTACTCCATTCACATCAACAAGCAATCATGACCCAATTGAAACATGAATGCCTAATTAAAATATGTATCATGATTGATTTATTAAAAAAAAATAACAAGTAAACATGTTTGCATCATTGATGTATCTATGGAGTCAAAGCAAACAATCTCAAAGATTATCAATATCTACCAACTAATCATGCTCTATGAGTTTCCAAAACGAGTGGAAACAAATATTCAACACTTATCATACTAGACATAGAATTAACATAAAATAATATAGCATGTTCACATGAATAACTTGGACATGGATAAATTAGAATTTTAACATATCATGCTTCGTATTTATCACGCCTCTTATACATGGATTCTAAATAAGTCAACATGCATATTGTGTGAAAAATAAAATATAAGCATGTGTTTATGATTAAAACATGTTTCTACACATGAAATTATACATGGTTATCTCATATTTGTATACATGGATACTAAAATACATCATTATGTATAAGTGTACAAATACATTTTTCTTTACATGTTCATAATGTATATTCCTGCATGGAAATAAATACATATTAACATTCAACATGCTTAGCACACATAAAAGATCAAAGAATCCCTTACTCATTTGGACAAGACTAACTCGTACCAATTTCTAATTTTTGAAGATTATAGGGACCAAACTGCAATATTCTCAAAAGTTACGTTTAGAGCAAAAAAAACAAGTGGACCGAAGGGTTTTCTTAACGGGCCCAAACTCTCTCCTTTCTTATACAGAACTCGTAGGTTCCTAGGCCAGGGAAGAAGGGGCACAGTGTCAAGTTTCCAATTGACTGGCCCCTAGTCATTGACGAAAGTACTAATTGTCATCGTTTTCAAACATATTGGACCATTTAACACATTTTGGGTTGAAAATGTATTTTGTGCAAATAATTTGGACCATTTTCAGACTTTTTCTTAAAGTAAATTACATCAATAGTCACTTAGATTGGCAGATGTGACTAAATAATTGAAATTTGAGTTGATCAGTCATTTATATTTCACAATGTGGCAGAACGGTTAAAAACAATTATAAGACAAAATTACTAAATTACTCTTCTTCATTTTTCTTTGTTCTTCATATTCTTTCTTTGATCATCTTCAACTTTTTCAATAGCCAAAAATCGAATGTTGAATTGAACCAAAAATTATTGATTTCTGGATTTACTAAACTTAAACATTCTTAATTTTTGGGTCTGTAAACTGCTAAGAGGAAAGGGAAGAAGAATTTTAGTATGAATTTGTGCAAATCTGTGATCGAAAATAGATTTTGTTTTGAACTAAGAAATAAAAACTTGAAGATGAAGAACATGACCATGAAGATTAATGGCAAGGGTAAAAATAAAATCATTATATTAGTTACCATTTAATCACATCTGTCATACATAAGTAACTAAATATTACAAAATTTAACAAAAAAGTCACATTATGAAACTTAAGTGACTGTGTCTAGCTACAAAAAAAACATAAATAATTATTTAATCACATAAGGCAAAAATAAGTGACTATTGAGGTGGTTTATTCAAAAACATAATAGTAAAGAACAACTTTTAGTAATGAAAAAAATAAATATTCTTAACATAGTCAAATATCTAACTGGGTAGTTATACTTTTTTTTTTAACAATTTGTTAGATAATTTTATAAAGTTATAATTTGTTGAGTTCAGCTTATTAACCAATAAATTACGAAGTTGATAATGATAAATATTGTTGTGTTATTTTGGTATATGTCATGTTAGATTTTCATTAAAATATATATATATATATATATATATATATATATTAATTTGACTAAATTGTATGTAATTGTGACACATAAGTTTTTTTATGCATTTTCTTACTCCTAATGTCAAATTAATAAATTCTAATTGGTCCATGTCAAACATACAATTCTCATTTCTAAGTGGCGTGTCATGTAAATCAGTTTAAAAGCTTTCAAGCATTCTCATTCATTCTTAAGATAAGTTACAAAATCTTTATTATTTCTCTTTATTTCATATGTATATTTGTAATTTTGTGTAAAATAAATTTTATGTAATGAAATTTATACAATACCAAAATACATAATATTATATTTTATGAATACAAATTATGCAAATAATAATTTTTTATATTACAAATTAATTAAGAAACATCTCATACCTTATTATAATTTCATTTTTAATGTATAATTGAACATGTGAACTAATAATAATAATAGTATTTAGAAAATCTTATAAATATATATGTTATATATTTATAAACTCAAATATATTTTTTTCAACTAACAAAGCATTAAATTAAATCAATTTTATTTTTTCTATTCATTTTTATATAAGTATATGACTTTACTAGAAGTTATAAAATTTAAGCTAAAAGTATTATATGAATATTACGATATTGCTTTGTAAGTTTATGATAAATATCTATTCATATATTATGTGAGTTAAGAAAATACTATAGTGTTTGTATGATTAAAACTACTAAAATGAAGCACTACTAATGATTCTAACATTTTTATAAGCATATACCACTAATAAAAGTCACAAAAACATTAAAAACAAATAAGTTAATTAGCATTCTATCAATAATTTTTTATTATTGATGCATATATTTTCAATTAATTTTATAAATAATTATACTTAATCATTTTATTCTATAATATACATTGTAGTATTGAAGCACGTGGAGTAGATAATATTATAAAAAATACTAATAGTTTTAAGTTTTAACATATTTTAGAAATATGCATAATTTCTTATTATATAATATTAAATTAAATTTATCCTTAACTATTTTTAAAATGAAAAGCTAATATATATTAAATAAATTATATATAAATTGCGCAACGCGCGTATCAGTTTTCTAGTATATATTAATTTGACTAAGTATCCTATAATTTTGACAAGTAAGTTTTTAACACAATATTCTATATCATAGTGTCAGAATAATTTAATTCGATAGGTTCATGTAAAACAAAACATTAAATTACATCAATGTCATCATTCTCTCACATCCACATGGACATTCTAAAATTAATCAAAAGCTCCACATTCAATTTCAATATATGTTACATTTATAAGTATGTCAAATTAAATTTTGCCTTCAAACAATAGTAAATTGCAAGTTTTGCACGTAAAAATTTACTTTGGAAAATTACACAAAAATTAAGAGTGAAATAAATAAATGATAATGAAAACAAAACATTTTAAAAACAAATCATTGTACAATATTTTGAAATAAATAAATGATAAACAAGACTTATGATGGATAAATTATATTTTTAATATAAATTTAAGCCTAATTTATAATTATAGTTTAGCTTAATTAACTTAAAATTTGAATTAAGTGTTGAAAGTACAAAATATTTATAATGAAAAAATGATAAAAAATAGTAACTAAGTTAATTAAAAACTGAACTAATTAGATAGTAAATGTGCATTTGTTTTTTCGCCAAGAATTAAAATATATAACTACTTATTTGATTTCTAAATTTAAAAACAAAAACAAAGGTAAAAAGAAATCAAATTTTAAAGAAAAGTTCTAAATGTGTACACAATCATGTTAGTTGAGAAAAACAATTGAAAATAAAATTATAACACAATAATATTAATTTGTTTTAAATTAAGTATATAAATACACATGTTAGATTTTCATTTATGAATTTATAATTATAAAATTAAATTAAAATGATGTTTTTCATAAAAGTTTGTAAAATAATTATTTAATATTGCTATTTAGCAATTACTATTATTATATTTGAAGTAATTATTTAATATTGCTATTTAGCAATTAATAGTGTATATGCACATATAATTTATTAAGTTATGTTTGTGCATATAATTTTTACATAGTTTAAACAATTAAATAAAATGTTTATAAATAACTTTTTTTCATAGGGCTATTACTAAATGAATTTAACATATATGTAATGAATACACTATAAATAATAAACATTATACAAAAACAAATTGAATAATATTATATTAATAACAAAAATAAAAATATCTTCATTTTGAAGTTGAGTTAATCATATCAATATAATAAAAACGTAATTTGATTTGGTTTATTTTTGTTAATTAATATAATAATCTAAATTTTATATTAAACTATATTTATATAAGGATAACTCAAATATTTTTTTATATTTTGTGCAAAGTGCTGGTCAGTTCTCTAGTTATTATTAATTCCATGGGATATTAACATTATGTAAAAAAAATTAAAAATATTATATACTTAGTTAATATTATAGTCTCATTAAAAATTAAAAAATAGTTTCATTAATATATACTAGACTCTAGCACGCGCTATGCGTGTGCACGTTGTCGACGTTTATCTTGCGTGAGGTGTTAGGAGGACATGACTGCCCGACTCATAGGCTAGTACAAGAATTAAACACTTGATTAAAAATATTATTTGAATTCTAAAACTAAAGTTAAATGACATAATATAATGGAATAAAATTAATTTTGTTTTAAATATTGTTTAAAAATATTGTTCGAGCATCCGGGAGCAAGAACCATTACTAAATAGGCTCCTGGATGCTTGAGCAATTTCTTAAAAATATTTAAATCAAAATTAATTTTATTTTATTATATTAGGTAATTTAAGTTTAGTTTTACAATTAAAATAATATTTTTAATCAAGTGTTTAATTCTTGTACTATCCTAGGAGTCGGGTCGATCATGTTCTCCTAACACCTCTCGCAAGACAAACGATGACAAAGTGCATGCGCGTAGCGTGTGCTGGAGTCCAGTATAACCATTAGGAAAATACACTTAAGTGGATTGTATAACTTCCATTTTAATTTTATTTTAGATTGTATATGAAATTTTTTCTATAACTATTCATTGAGTGGATGAAAATTGACTCTTAGATAACAATAAAGATATATAAGCAATATGGTTAGTAGTAAATGAAAAAAGTATTCTCAAATTCTCAAATAAAATTAAGATGTATATTTTCCTCCTAAGTATAACAAAATTGAATAGTTAATTGATATAGCTAAATGAAAAGAATATAATCAAATATAATTAACAAAAATTATGATGCATATTTTCGTCCTTACTATAACAAAATAGAACAGTTAATTGATAAACCTAACAAAATATTATGTAGACTCCGTTTGAATATATATATTATCAATTCTTATGAAATTCCATTTCTTAACCATATTTTTTGTTGTTGACTACATATAATATTTTTGTTACTATGCGTGAGAAAGTAACATATAATTATTTGTTACTAAGAATATGATCAAACAAATATATGTCGGTATTTGATAAAGTTGACCTTACGCATTGTTTATAGTCATACTAAGAGTATTTTCACTGACATGTCATGTCATACTACCTCATCTCATACTAACTATCGCTTAATACCTGACATCGAACTATCTATGAGTATTCATAACAACTATTACAAATCTACCATGACAACATCAACTATCGCTTAATGCCCGTTCTCGAATTTTGTATGAGTATTTTCACTCATATACCATATCATACTATCTCATCTCAAAACATTTATCACGTAACCCCCAACCTCGAATTTTCTATGAGTATTTTCACATCGACAACATCCTTAGGATTCAGTCATATGCACTCATACCATTTGAGATTTAAGATGTACGATCATCAGTCAGAACTTGTCAATGAATGCATTCAATATACTCTTAAGATATCTTAACAGCTCACTACCATGTCTATAAAACAACGACTATTACAAATCTACCATGACAACATCAAGAAATTCTCACTAATTTGCAAAATTAAATAAAATTTGATATTTGACCAATTTCTCCAGGATTTGAAAATATGGGCACTATGATACCTTCGTCCTCCCTACTCATTTCTTTGAGTATTTTACTCCTGACATTCGACCGACCTTTGAGTATTTTACTCCCGACATCTGACCTTTCTTTGAGTATTTTACTCCTGACATCCCCACGGTTTGAACATGGGCGTTGTTATTATCTATTATTTAAGACGTACGTCTTAACTAACTGTCTCATAAGTGTTTACATGTTAGTGGAGACATTCAAAATATATCTTAACAATCTCACTAGCATGTCTATGAAACGACAACTATAAAAAATCTACTCTCGCAACATCAAGAAATTACCAGTAAAATTTGCACCCAAAAATAAAATTAGATATTTGATTAAATTTTTCCTTATTTTTATTTTGATATTTTCAAAGTTATTATTTACTTTAGGGTTAATTGTCAATTTCCCCCCTAAAGTTTGGACTGAATTTGAGATTCCACCTTAATGTTTAAAATTTAAAATTTTAGTCCTAATGTTTGGATAACATGAAAATTTCCCCCATTCCGTCACTTTGCCGTTTAACACTAACGGAAATGTCATCATGTGCAAATCATGTGACGCTTTTTATATTAAATTGCCAAAAATGTCCTCCATGAAATTTCTTCGAATGTTTTTCAAGTTTCTTTGATTCTCTTCGTCACCTTGTTGAGAATTAGCGTTTAATCTGTCTGGATTTAGTTTTCTGATTGAAATTTGTTCTCCGTTGGATCTAGGGTTTTGATGGAAGGCAACTATTGTTGAGATTGATTTTTCGTGAAATTAAATTAGCAGTTGTTGTTTATTCTTTTGAAATTGTATGCTGCCATGGAAAACAAAGGAAACATTACAGAGCCATGTCTAATCCGCCGTGTGCTTATGGTGTTGAGCTCGTTCCATCACCAAGTCTCATGGGTCTAGATGTGGAAGATCGAAGGAGGTGGGTGGAATGCACCAAAAGGAATTTGAATTTCTCAATCACACCCGAAGCCAGTGATTTTAGCTCTTGGAGGAATTTTTCAAGCACGAATTTTGAACTTGAGAGGGTGCTTCTACCCATAAAGAACATCTCGAATCCACAGACCAAGAAGTTGTCTCAGAGGATTCCATCCCGAATGGCGTCCTCAACCGTGAAAACAGTGTCCTTGAGCTGCTCAAATGTGGGGAGATAGGTGGTACAGAGCCTGCAGTGAAGGTGAGGTTGCAGGTTGCGCACCACTATACGGACTTGCTCCTTCTCTGGCGGGCGATCAATCATCTACGCTGCCTTGGCCCTCCAACGGGTCACGAAGTCAACTATGCTCTCATCTTTCCTTTTCTTTGTGGCTTCTAAGTCACGCATGGTTACAACAAGGATGTTGTTATAGTGTTACTGCTGGGAAGGCTTTCCATTTTGCAATCAATAAAGTATACATTTCTGGCCCAAAAAAAAAAGAGTTTAATGGAACCTCGTTGAATCTATCCAGACACCACAGTAATGGAAACACAATGGCTTTGTCGCCTGTCAGCAATGGCAAGAGACGGAAAGACTTCTTCCCTCACAACAACAACAATGAAGAAGACTTTTTTTGGCTTCCAATCCAAGTCTAACCCATGGAGTAGAAATCTGGGGCCTTCTAATTGAGTATCGATTTTTTCTTTGATTTTCTTCGTAAGAGTTGCAGACTGGAAGGATTTCGCACACTAGAATGATTTCGTAAGAGTTGCATACTGGAAGGATTTTCTTCGTAAGAGTTGCAGAAACATAAGATTTCTAAATCAAAATCAAATTCTTCAAATAACAGTGGACGAGGGCAGTTTAGTCACTTACAAAAATTAAAATAGCATGTGTCTCGCACATGATCCCCATTCTGATAGTAATAAACGGTCAGCTGACAGAATGGGGTGATTTTTTATCTGGTCCAAACATTAGGACTAAAATTTAAAATTTAAAACATTAAGGGAGAATCTTAAATTCTGCACAAACTTTAGGAGGGAAACTCGTATTTTACCATTTACTTTAATATTTTCAGAGTTCATAAAGTAAGGGTGAGTTAAGTAAATTCATATTTTTTTACAAAAACAATATTCATATTTTAATTTTTGATATATTTGGAATGTAGGGTTAAGTAAAAAAATACTCATAGAATCTAAATTTGACCTAAAAATATTTTCTAAAGATAATAAATAATAAACCCTGAAATTTAATATTTATTTTTATATTTCAGTAATCCGTAAAATATTATTCCAACACATAACTGGGGTTATTTTAATTTTGTAGTAAAATATTTTTGTTACTTTTTTCTCGACATGTAATACCTAAATTTTGGATGATATTAGTTTCGAGTAATAACATATTAACAACTTTTGGCAAAATTTATAAAATAACTAACAAAGATATTTTACTATTTTATTAAAATAACTTTGTCAAAGTGCTGGAATAATCTATGCATTAATATTAATAATACTAAAAAAAATCTATAATTGTTTTAAAACATTTTAATAATCTCATTATTTGAAAATACTCTATAATACATAATTATCATTATAAAAAATGTATACATTAATCAAATATCTCCTTTCAATTTGGTTTTAATTTTTCAAATTTGATTTGTTTTTGTATTTATCGTTTCACACAATAGATTATGTATATTCAACATATAAATATACGTCAATTTCGATCAATTTTAATTTTCTTTGAATTATTTTAATTTATAGATGAAATGCAAAAAAATCTATAACTTTTTGGAAAGAAAAGAGAATGTTTTGAAGAAAACAAACTATATAATTGTAGAGACATTAAAAAATCACAATTACCAAAAAAATATGACGACTTGAGAACATAATATACAATTATCATTATTACGTAAAATTGTAAAGTTATATAAATAACATATATAATAATTAAATTAAATTAATTAAAAAATGGATAAATAATAAATGAGATTTCTTTTTCCACTCTAATCTCCTAGTGGCGAGTCGGGGAAGTCGAGCGTCGTGGGGTTGGAGTAGCATTCTTCATGGCCGAAACATTATGAAATGGGAAGGGGTATGGCTAGTCGGCATGAGGAAGGAAGTACGAGTGTTCGAGGACCCGTGGATATACACAAAGGAATCAAAGCGAGTGAACACCAACGTCACCCTGCAACACGGGGGAGATCTAAGGGTTAAGCATTTGATCACGCAAGACCGCCGATGGAATGAAACCATGGTCCGATGTATTTGTGAGCAAGAAGATGTCGAACACATTTTGAGGTTGCCCATACCAAAGGAGGAGAGCGCAGACCGGTACATATGGCCTCACACGAAAGATGGGACGACCCAAGTCCAATCGGTCTACCACAAACTAAGAGCGAACAACGAAGGGACACGGGGGCCGAACCAACATGAACAATTTTGGAAGGGAGTATGGAGAACAAAAGTAATTCCCAAGGTAAAGAACTTCATTTGGCGACTTGCTACCAATTCACTAGCGGTCAAAGCGAATATGGTCAAGAGGGGTATGAATGTCCAACCGACATGCCCAATATGCGGGGAGGTGGAAACTCGAGAACATATGCTCTTAGAGTGCGCTTGGACCGAACCGGTCTAATTTGGCCTTTTGGGGTTACGAGTAGACTGAACCGAGCCAAATAGTGTCATTGCGTGGCTAGAACAGAGGCGGGCCGAACCGGGGGACACGAACGAGACAAGATGGAAACTCACGCTCCTCACATGTTGGCACATATGGAAAAAACGTTACAAGGCAGCCTTCGAAGCAACCAAACCGAACCCGACCATCGTGATCTCGGAGATAAGACAATCACAAGCCGAACAAAAGGACCCTACACTCTCGGACCGTGGCAAGCCAACCAGACCGACCGAAGGAAAAGTGGCAAGCCCCAACTGGGAACATTATCAAGGTAAATTGTGCCGCCTCGTGGTGCAAGCAAACTCGACGAGCGGGTATTGGAGTGATAGCACGAGATAGCGAAAGCAAGATGGTAGGTGGCATGAACCGAAGGGAATGGAGCGACGACATTGACACTATGGAGGCGCGCGCAATACAAGAAGGAGTCTGACTAGCGATCGAGCGTGGATGGAAACACATAATCATAGAAACGGATTCACAAACGGTCCATAGACAAATTGGAGGCGAGATGATGCATTGGAGACTAGCCACAACGATAAACAACACGAAAGTACTAGCCACACAAATTGAGCAAGTACAATGGAGAGTTATATCAAGGAACGCGAACGAGTGCGCAAATTGGATAGCTAAGCAAGCAAGAATGGGAGTGAATCTTAGCGATTGGGTCGAGAGGCCACCACTACCATTGTTATCTTTAATTATTAATGATTGTAATCCTGAACTACCGTGATCCTGTATCACGACGTTTTATTTCTTCAAATAAAGCGGTATTTTCGCCCCAAAAAAATTAATTTTATGAATAAATAGACATAATCTTAATATTTTATAATATAATTTATAATAATGAAACAAATGAAATAATGTATACAATACAAAAACACTAATAGACTTAATATTGTTTTATAAATATTTTTATTTTATAATATTTAGCTAATTTTATTCTCAATTAAAAATACTTTATAAAATTATAAACTAATAAATAATATATACATATATACTATATATACTTTTTTTTTCATTTAATATGTAACATAAACATATTTATCGCGCAGAGTGCGTGTCGACTCTCTAATATATACATAGTGATTTTAGTGTTTATATATACGTATGTATAGTTATTTACGTATCGTATTATACGGTCAGTCTGAAAGTCAAAAATTAACATCTAGTTAGCGTTAGGGATGGGAAAACGGGTCATGGGTCATGTCGACCTTGGGTCGTGTCAGGGACCCCTGACTCAAACACGACCCATGTAATAGTATGAGTCAATTTTTCAAACTCAAACCTGATCCGCGGGTTGACCCATCAGGAATGAAAGGGTTGGGTCATACTGACTCGTTGGAACCCTATGACCTGCGGGTCAGTCTAACCCGTTCAACCTGCGGATACAAAAAAAACAATGACACCTGTTATTTTAATATAATATAAAAATACCACGGGTCACGGGTTGACCCGTGGGTCAAACCTTCATACCTAAACCTGACACGTGGTATCACGGGTCATCTACGGGTTAGGTCAAAATGACCCATGGGTCAAAAACTCTGACCCAAACACGACCCGTGGGCGGGTCACCCACGTGTTGGGTCAGGTTTTGCCACCTCTAGTTAGCATCATTTAATTCATAATTAAATTATCTAGACACTGTAAATTTTTTTTAGTAAGTATATAATTAAATTTCCCACCTAATGCATTTAATCATTTCAAATAAATTATAAGACAAACGATGTTAGGTTAAAAAAATAAATATATTTCTAATAAAAAACATCTAAAAACATTACTCTATGTAGATAATTGAATACATCATAAATGTCATTAACTGTGATAAGTTTGGATTTACAGGGTCTGAGTTATAATTTTTTAAGTCAAATTTTCATATCTCAACTTACGGCAGAGCGTACAGTCAATCTGTAAGTCCAAATTTAATATTTTTGTAGCATTTGAATCGCAATTAAAATATCTACTTACTATATTTCTTTAATTGTTCTTAATAGATACATAATATAATTTTTAATTAAAGATCGAGTCGTCGAAAAAGGAACAAAAAAAGGAGCCCCAATCGTTTGAACTAAACTCAACCAGGTTCGGTCAAAACCGATTGGGGATCCAATTGAGCATCAATCGGGGGTCTTATGGTTTGGGTCTGAACCCAGGTCCCCATGGTTGGGCGACTTGGTCTGGGTCTGAACCCAGACCATGTCCCCATTATTGGTAGACATGGTATGAGTCTGAACCCAGACCATGTTCCTATTGTTGGTAGACATGGTACGGGTTCAGACCCAGACCATAGGACCCCCTATTGGGGCTCAATTAGAACCTCAATAGTTTGAACCGAATCCAACCAGGTTTATTCCAAACCGATTGGGGCTCAAATTGAGCCTCAATTGGGGGTCCTATGGTCTGGATCTGAACCCATACCAGATCCCCATGGTTGGGCGACCTTGTATGGGTTCGAACCCAGACCATAGGACCCCCGATTGGGGCTCAATTGGAACCTCAATCGTTTGAACCGAACTCATCCAAGTTCGGCCCAAACCGATTGGGGTTCCAATTGAGCCACAATCGGGGGTCCTATAGTATGGTTCTGAACATAAACCAGGTCTACAAACCATGGGGACCTGGTCTAGGTTCAGACCCAGACCATAGGACCCCTGATTGGGACTCAATCGGAGCCCCAATCGGTTTTGGACTGAACCTGGCTATGTCTGGTTCAAGCGATTGAGGCTCCAATTGAGCCCCAATCGGGGGGGTCCTATTGTCTGGGTCCGAACCCAGACCAGGTCCCCAAGGTTTGGTGACCTGGCCTGAGTTCGGGCCCTGACTAGGGGACCCCCTGTGTGACTCGAATTGAGTCGGGACTTATTTGAAACATTAGTGTAAGTTTGTAAGGTTTAATTGTAACATTTAGAAAAATATTTAGTTAATTTTGTAAATATAAAAAATATTTAACGAAATTTTTTAACAGAAAAGTAATAGAGATACCAATTACCATTAGTTTAAAAAATGTTGGAACAAAAACAATCGTTTGATATGAAAAATCATTTTCGTCAAACATAGTATCCCACTTTCCGACTAAAATACAAAAACATTGGACTAACGCCCCGTAAAAAACGCTCTAAGTAGCCAAAGTGCTCCCCAATAGCGCTTTTTTTTTTTTTTTTTGGTGAAGTGCCTATTTTTTTTTTAAACTACAGCATTTATTCCTTTAACGCTCTCTCTCTCTTCTCCGCATTGCCGACTGTTTCTCCGGTCAGCTTAGCCCTCGAAATCGAAGACTTCAGTCCACTCAATCTGTGGACTGCCGTGGATCTAACCGGAGAGGTGAGTCAATGTTGCTGTCCCAGTCCCTCAATCGTCAGCTTCAAGCTTCTTTTCTGAAGCTCCAAAATTTCTCAAATGCGTCGCTCTACAATGTATATTTGTCGGACTCTCGTGAAAGTGAAATCCACTTGCTGCTTTTATCCAATTGTCGTTCTGATTACATCTGTCGCCTTATTCTGATCTCTTTTGGTCTGTTTGGAATCTTGTTGCTTGTGTGGTAGATTGAAATTTTGCTCCCCTTTTCAATTCTAGGCTTGCATGATCATTTTGTGGCATTCATCTGAATTGGATACAGATGTTGAAAATCGTGAAAATTGAGTTCCCATATGGTTGGTGTCAGAATTATATTGGTAGGTGTTATAGCATTGTTCAACTGAACTGTAAATGGATTTTGGTTTAGCCACTTGCGTCTCCTTTCTTACGGAGGCTGTTATTTCACTAATTATGCATTTGAAAAAGAGACATCTGTTTGTGGAGTCTCTATATCTAGTTTCAAGAGTCCAGGGAAAAGGGAGTGCTCCTTTTAAATGTGTTATACTCAGGGTTTTGCAATCTTCAATCACATTTCCTCTCTCAGTAGTTATTTTGTACGTATTTATGTTCTTGTGTTTGTAGAAGTTAGCTTCCTGATTATGTTTTCCTATGTTTCTGTTTCGTTGGTAAATTCCAGATCAACAGACTTCTTCGATAGCACAAGGATGGGTGCTGTCTGCTGCTGTGCACGTACTGATGATTTTGATGAATATGCATATCCGAGTAATTCTATTTATAGGCATTGCATATGTTTAAGGGTTTTCTTCTACCAGCTATATACTGGGGTATGGAAATGGCTGGACATAAGTCGTTCAATCTATTACTTTTCTCATTCTGAGTTCTGACGTTACATTTCATTATCTGTGATTCTGTTTTCCTGTGCATGCCGTTACAAGTGATCAGGAACTAAGAAGAAAAATATAGAATTCACATTATGTCATCTTCTGAAGAATTCAATGATTTTGCTTCTGCTTTTCATGTTAAGTATATTTCACGACTTCTTAATCTGGCCAAATTGGTATAAGCTGTCTCTGAATCTCTCTGTTCATTAGCTATGTAGTAACCTTAATAGATTCTTCTGGGTGCATTCTTTCCTGATTCTCGGTAACTTATGTTCTAGCACAGTTAATTTCATTAGTAGAGAGCAAAAGAAACCCAAAGGAGAGAGAAAAAAACAAGGGCTTGCACTTCCATTACCTCACCTGGCCCAATTAGACATTCATGCTTATATAGCAGATTATGTGCTAAACTTGGATGCCAATTAAATTCCTTCTTTGTCCTCCACCTAAATTTGTAAGTACAGAACAACTTAACTTCCTGTATGTCTTCCGTGCATGAGATTAGGTTGGCATTTTCAAATCCATGAAGTTTTTAACTGTAATAATTCAATAAAGTTGAATCATATAATAGCATATGTCAACTGTTCACAATAGCAGAATATCACCTTAGTTATATTAATGAGTGTATTGGATGTAATCTCGTTATCTATAGTTTGTTTATCTTTATTAATTAGGAGTAGAGATAACTTAAAATTAAATTAATTATATCCAGTAACTTAGAGATAGGAGTGTATATATATATATGCAAACTTAGTATAGCTATGTTATCTTTTAGTAAGATAGTTACATTGTAATTTCCGTTGGGCATAAAATGTTTTGAGTGAGATAAAAAAAACAGATCTTTTCTGCACAAAAACTCCTCTTGTTCATTATTTGCAACAACAATTGATATCAGAGCAAATTAGGTGTTCAATCAATTTCAGAGATGGCGGCACAAGAAAGGCAGATAAGAAAGGGGATCAGTATCTTTATCGGAAACACAATTCAATAGCAACGACGGTAAAAAAACTGCGCATCGTGAAACGAGTGGTCAGGGAGAGCGACTGTGTCGCGCACTTTCCGATTCTCACACGGACAAACTATCCGAAATGGGTGATTCTCATGAAGGTTCAACTACAGGCGCAAGGCCTGTGGAATGTCGTCGAGGACGGTCCAGAGGATAATTGCAAAGATCGACGGATAATGTTAGTGTTGCTCCAGGCAATACCTCCAGAACTGGTGTGAACACTTGGCGTCAAGAAGACTGCTAAGGAGACATGGGATACACTCAAAATTATCAAGATTGGAGTTGAGCGTGTCGGGAAGCCAGGGTGCAGACACGACAAGCAGAGTTCGAGAACCTCACGTTCAAGGACGGTGAGGGGTGCAATCGTTCAGCATGCAACTCACGGCAATCATCAACGATCTCGAAGTGTTGGGCAATCCAGTAACAGACCACAAGGCAGTGCTTAAATTCCTTTGTAGTGTATCGCAGTCGTACAAACAAATGTCGATGACTATCGAGTCTCTCTTGGACTTGAAACGTTGTCACGGGTCGGAACTTAGTGATAGAAGAGCGCGATGAACTCAAAAAATCAACACAATTTGGATGTAGTCTACTTCTCACCGAGGAATCGCAGGACCGGCAGCGACAACGCGAGCGCGGAGAAGGCTCGTCCAACGACATCAACACGATCGGGTAAAGGCGTCGCCCAACAAAAAGCAAGGTTAAGGTGGCGCCCAATGAAGAACAAAATAAAGTAAATTGTCACTATTGTGAGTTGTGGCATCCCCGGACATTGGATCAAGGAGTTTCGCAAGGCGAAGCGTGACCGAAATTAACAAAAACAAACTAATCTCACACAAGTCGAGACGGAAGGAGACGATGAACTTGTTCATGGTACAGATCAACTCCCCGGATTTGGTCGCCAATGATTCACATCAGATGATATATTTGAATGAGGAGAAGTGGGTGCCCGCAGATTCAGCAGACGGAGTATGGTATCTTGACACCGATGCCAGCAGTCACATGACAGACGACGAGATGGAGGATATTGTGGAAGAGAGTCGTCAATTAGATGAAGGCGATGGGAAAGATCTGCAACAGGTCCAAGACGAATATATGGACGATGGGGTGATTGAAAATATGATTAGCAGTGACAGGGGGATTGTTAGTGACTTCGGTAACGATAGAACACACCACATTTGTCTACTAACGATGACACGGAATCGCATAAACAACAGCAAGAAGGCTTGGGCTGTGGAGGTCAAGCGAGTTAGGACGGATAGGTTGACCATCGTGGAGGACTATGGCTATGACGAACTTGCTATGTCCCCCAAGCCTGAGGAAGAAGACTTAGGAAATCGTGGCCAGGTTATGTTCGGTCTGAGGCTTCAATCTATGACGTCTGTCGAAAATCAATTAAATGCACCTTCAGAAACTCTACAAATTTTGTCACCGGGTGTAGTTATCACTTCATACTCCGACCATCAAGAGCAACCTCAAACTGAAAATTCAAATCAGGAGATGTAGAAATTGGCAATGAACAGAAGAATATCGCTAGAGCCTTCATTTCTGATTAAAAGCCTTCCATAGAGTAACTGAAGCTTCTGGAGCTGACGCCTACTGTGGAGACAATAATCCTTCTTGAACCTTCCTTTCTGGAATTACCTCCAATTACGGAAGTGTAAGTCATTCCACAAGTTGTGGCCACCGTTATTGCTATTCCAGAAGTCATCACCCAGGAGGTAGACACTGTCTCGAGCACTCACGAACAAAAGTGATCAATTGTCAAAATCAAAGTCAAGAGGTCAACTCCCTCCATAGATAATTAGACAGTGGAGAAGTCTCTAGGGGGTGGTCTCAACAATTCCGATTCTGGAGCTAGCAGCTCGGTCTCTGTCAACGCGCCGCAGAGGAACAACTTCTTCGAAACAGTCACAAACAACTTGAAAGAAGTCAACTTCTGCCACGAACCCGAGTGGGCTAGGTACCGCGTGACAACTAACATCGGCAGTGACACCTTTGGAAGGGAACTGCATTGCACTGCAGATTCAAGCAAAGTGCCAGTCCACTCTTAGAGTATGAATAATATTAAATGTAGCAACATGGTCACCGATGTGATGGAGTACCGTCCGTCTTTGTTGTGGAGTCAAAAGGAAGGATGATAAGGAGAAGGATAAAGATATAAAGAGGTGGAATGACGATCCCGAGTATATGGAGAAAAAGATGTTGGATATTCCGAGGAAGGAATGACGATCCCGAATAATATTAAATGTAGCAACATGGTCACCGATGTGATGGAGTACCGTCTGTCTTTTGTTGTGGAGTCAAAAGGAAGGATGATAAGAAGAAGGATAAAGATATAAAGAGGCGGAATCACGATCCCGAGTATATGGAGAAGAAGATGTTGGAGATGCAGAGAAGTAGGAACACCAAGTTGTTCCTCAAGGCAGCGAAAGACAAGGTAGACCCAAATGAAAAACTACCGTCCTCCAATCCCGAGCTAACTTCAACTTCACAGGATGTGCGAAAAAGGAGACATTTGCCCCCCCACAAATTTCAAGAAAACTCAGGCGCCACCACCAATACACACTGGAGAAGAACGGAAAACTGTTTGTTTCCCAGTTGGAGGCTCAAAATAGCAACTCTCAATTAGACCGCGAGCAAAGGAAGGACCATTTCAATGGATTACTCTCTAGTCTTATCGAAATAGTTGATACTCTAGTCAGAATTACAGATAAATACATAAAGCTTCGAGTCTAGAAAATTGATCCAGCGTAACGAAATTAAAGAATGAATTATTGAATGTAATCTCGTTATCTATAGTTTGTTTATCTATCAATTAGGAGTAGAGATTAACTTAAAGATAAGATTAATTATATCCAGTAATTTAAAGATAGGAGTATATATATATATATATATATAGGATTAAATACCAAGTAGCTACCTGAACTTTGGACGTTTTGCAACGAGCTACCCGAACTTTGAAAATTCAAAACAGACTACCTCAACTTTGAAGAAGATGCAAATAGCTACCTCCGTTCAATTTTCCGTCGGAAATTCGTCGGAAATTCGTCAGAAATTCGTCAGAAATTCGTCAGAAATTCTTTGGAAATTCGTTAGAAATTCGACGGAGGTAGCTATTTGCACATTTTTCAAAGTTAAGGTAGCCCGTTTTGAATTTTCAAAGTTCGGGTAGCTCGTTGCAAAACATCCAAAGTTCAGGTAGCTACTTAGTATTTAACCCTATATATATATATATATATATATATATATGCAAACTTAGTATAGATAAGTTGTCTTTTAGTAGATAGTTACATTGTAATTTTCGTTGGCTATAAAAGGTTTTGAGTGAGATAACAAATGCAGATTTTCTCTGCACAAAAACTCCTCTTGTTAGCTATTTGCAACAACAGATAGTTAGTACCTGTTAAATTGAAACCCACGGCACTGTAGTTGCATTAGGCAGTTATATCATAAGGCAATCTTGGTGGTACATCCATCTTGTGTTGTGAACATGATATTATGGTTTGAACTGAAATTCAACTATTGTTGCTGCTTATTGCTATAGATGCTGTTTCTCGATAATTTGATATATGTGGTGGTGGGCCTTCCTTTTTGTTTTCAGTATAGAGGTGCTTTTCATAGGCTTGAAGGGCGACCAATAACTTCTCAAATTCAAGGGGCTACTTTGGCTTCATCTGTGGTAACCTCAGCATCACCAGATAGTACCATAAATGACACCCAGATCTCAGTCTCCAGACCTTTGCCATATGATGCTGACCAGAGATACTCCCGTCTACAGCGTGACGGCTTGGTCTCTAGGCGTGAAAAGTCAATGCCTCATTTCCAAGAAGATTCACAAACAGTAAGTAGGAACTTGAGCGGTTCTGGTTTGGAATCTCTGGGCCTTGGAAAGAGACGGAATGGTGCAGACTCGGAGATGGAATCCAAATTTGTTCTCGAGTCTTCTGAGAAGGCTTTGACAAGTAAAGTCTCAGGTGGACTGGTTTATACACAAACATCTTCTGAAGATGAAGATGTTTGTCCCACCTGCCTTGAAGGTGATTTAATATGCTCTCTTATGGTTCTTCTCTCTAGTTAAAAGGAGCCCTTTTTGTGTGCAAGACTTATTGGTTATGCAGGAGATTACCTTTTAAAGTTGTCTCAGTTTTGAAACTACACCTTGCGAGATTACCTATTGCACGCATATTAGTTAAAGTTGAAAAGATTTTACAAATCATTATTGAGCGGGCACGAAAAGTGGATTGCTGGTTCAACTATTGATAAATATTACATTTGTATTGTGTTTTCCCGAAATGATGCTACTATTTATTCGATCTGCTGCAGAATATACCCAAGAAAACCCTAAAATCACAACTCAATGCTCTCACCAGTTCCACTTGGGTTGTATATATGAATGGATGGAAAGAAGTGAAAGTTGCCCCATTTGTGGAAAGGTATGCAGTTTTCCTCCTATGTGTTTATAAGCTTTTCGGCTTCATACTCTGAAATCACCGTTTTAGGATTCAATTTCCTTAAGATTTAAATGCTTCATATTATGATTTAACCAATCAATTGATGAAAAATAAAATACAAATGCCATCTCCATTTGTCCTCGTACTTATATCTTGAGTGTCAGTACTTCTCCTCAGATTACTGCAATTACTTGTATTGCAAGAAAGTCAACACCTTATGTTTAATTCAGTAAACAACAGTCCTGAATGACATGTTTAGTAACCCTAAACCCGTAAATAAGTACTCTATCAGCTCCAGATTTTGTCATCCTTTTGCTGAGATTGTAGTCTCCTCTTCTTTCTTGCTTAACGCAGTCAAGGCATCATCTTCAACATCGTTTCCAAGAATCTAACATCTGTTTTGTGCTGCAGGAGATGGAGTTCTGCGAGAGTCCTTAAAGTTTATGCTCACAACTGATTTGGATGCGGAATACGATAATACATACATAAGAGCAACTACACATTCTGTAAATAAAGAAACCCTCCCCCTCACCCCACCCCACCCCATCTGAAGCAAGGTATGTTTTGGAACACGCCCATCTACCTCGACCACAGTTCCCTCTCTTTCTCGTGGGTCTTATCATTTGCATGCATGTAAGCAATACTTTTAACCTTCTGTATAGATAGATAATGTACTCACTATTTGACCTCGTCTCAATTCACATCAAGATCATGTCATGTTTGGAGGTTCCGTGCGCTACACTTCTGTCAGGTATCTTTTGCTCACCACCATGTCAATCAATCTACGTACATGTGTAATATGGGGGGTATTCGTATCTTGTGATTGGATAGTATAATAGTTCAATGTTTTCCTACATTTCGGTTTCATGTTATTGTTTATGCTTCAGTCTAATCTAATAAATAAAGGATCTATCTTGTTAGAAATTTTCATACTTATTAGATGGACCAACGTAGTAGAGTAAGTTTTATTTAGATGAGAGGTGTGATTTTGATTATAGACAGATAAAGAGAATTAGATTAAAAACATGAATAGAATGAATGTGAGACAAGCACTTTTCTTAATCCTAATTTATATATATTTGGATATCTTAGAAATGCTTCATTAGTTAGGGCCTCAATTGCGTTAATTTGGTTTTAGGTTTATGAAAGTAAAACTAGATTTACGCATGACATGGTTGCTAAAAAACTAATCTGATCTACGTGCATTATTGTACCAAATTAATTAAATTCAAAATGCTCTTTTAATATAAAATTTTCACATAATGCGTGCGATAATATCTATGACAAAATAAATTTTTATTGACAAAATACCCCGTTGATTATGTAAATCCCAAGGGAAAAGTATGGAATTGCACCCGGATGTTTGCAATTTTTTGTCGTTGGACCTATATGTTTTTTGCCGCAATTATTTACACCCGTATGTTTCATTTTGTTGGTCATTGCACCCAACGTTAAAAAATCCCGTTAAGTCTCACGTGAAGGGCACATGTTGTCGTTAAATTCGAACCGATGCCATGTTAAATGACCGAATTACCCCTAAGGCAAACCATCACCTTTGTTCGATTTCAACTCCTCCAATACTGTCTTCAGCCTCTGAACAACACCTGAAGTCTGAAGCAAAAACCTAATTGTTACTACTCTCAGATCTCCTCACTTCGTTCTTCTACTCCACTGGAGGTGGAGTCGACCTCCATTGGTGATACGATTAGCTCTCTCTTGATCTCGAAGCATCACCATTTCCTTAAATACCAATCGCCATTGCTAAATGGAGAGAGATTCCTCCTCCGACGAGGAAGGCGATCATCGGATTCTCATCAATGACCCCAAATCCATGATTGCTGAAGCACGTCCGGTCGATTCTGCATTCGATGTGGAGGGTTTTCGCTCTGCCACCCACCCTCACCGCTTCAATTTCTGGTTCAACTGGTGGTACCTCTTCGCTGTTAGCGTTCCACTGTTCTTTGTGATTCTATACTTCACTGATATTCGCAGCAGTTTTGGTTCGATGCTGAAGTTTAATTCTCCCGAGGATATGAGGGAGTCAGAATTGAAAGCCTTGTACTTGTTCGAGCAAGAGCTTTTTGGCATGTGGAACCGTACATTGGGTTCTGCAGGTGAGCAAAGTTCTAGCTTGGATGGTCCGAATTCAAGTACGATAAGTGATCAATCCTTGAAGGATTTCAAGTCTGCTGTTTTGAAACAGATTTCGTTCAACAAAGAGATTCAAGATGTGCTTTTGTTGCATCATCAGTCCGGAAACTTGTCTGGCGCTGATAAGAAGGTTCCAAATATTGGAGGATCTGATATTGGTAGGTGTGGTAAGGTGGATCAGAGATTATCAGAGAGGAAGAGGATTGAGTGGAAAGTTAACTCTCTTTGTAGTTCCACAAGGTAGCATTGCTAATTAATGATTTTAGTCCAATATGTTGGTGGTCAAATTAATTTAAAAATAACAAATTCTTGACAAAATCATATAAATTCCTCTTTTTTAAAAAATTTAAGAAGAAAATGTTGCTGAAATTGAAGCATTCGAAGCTCTTCATAGCTTTTGCAAAATATTGACATATTTTTCTGGGAAATAGCAATTAAAAGTATCTGACAGTGAGAAGAACCAAACCAAAGAGTGGGCGTCCATCTTCGTCAAAGGCGACCCCGTCTTCATCAAGGGCGACCCCAGTCAACGTCGATTCGGACGATGATTTTGTGAGGGTATGAAATTTGGCTATTTACGATTAATGGAAATATGGACAACGTCTAAATATAGTACTCTTTATGTAGGTTCCACGCCCGTCTACGAAGAAGGCGGCGCCAGTGATCATAGATTCGGACGACGATTTTGTGCGGGTGAGATCAACTGCCCCAGAGTTATCACATTGTCGGACACTAGTCTTATCTCCCCAACCACTTAAAACAGGTAAAACAAGGAAGAAGACACCAGTTCAGGGTACTCGCAGTTCACCCCGGTTTGGGCGACGATCTACTCAGTGATAGTATGTTTGTTAGGTGCACTGATATTTTGTAGTACGTTCGGTGCGCTGATGTTGCAGTGACATTTTGGTTTGTTAGGTTGGGTGACTACATTTTGTGTTGGATATTAGGTCTGTGGAACCTTCGTTTGTGTTAAAACAGAGTTGTTTGTGTTCTGTTGGATTGTGTGTTCTGTTGGTCTGTGTTCTGTTGGATATTAGGTTAAAACAGGTTTGTTGGCGTTCTGTTGGTTTGTGTTCTGTTGGATAACAGGTTGGTTTGTATGCTGTATGTCAATACATATGGGTGCGTTTACCAAATTTTTGCCAAACATAAGGGTGGAAAACCAAACACTACAACAAACATAAGGTACAACTGAATAACAACGTACACAACTTATGTGTCCACAATGTCTTCATTAAACATTCATCAAGTACAACTGAATGACAACGTACATAACGTACACACTATAAAACAAAAGTGTTAAACACAGCTACATCTTCAATAGAAGTCCAGCAACAACGAAAACTAAGAACACTATAACACACAGATGTTGCTGATTTCTGCTACGTAACACAGAAATTTGGTTGTTGAGTTCGGATTCCTTTGACATAAACTTGGTCATGGCTCTCCTTCCATACACACACATAGGTGGATCTGCCCAAGCAAAGAAATCGCAACTCCTCTTCAAAGAACTTGATGGCTTCATAGTAGTAACAAGAAATTAGGGTTTCAGAAAATCCCAAATTGGTTCACCGTAGACCAATCGGTCATATAACCGCAATTAACACAAGAAATTGGCTTCATTACCTGGTATCTTGGACATGCAAAGAACACCCGACCGAAATTTTTATTCGTCCACGCTGTTGTCGCACGACATTGGAGTTGGCAGTAGCACATAGGTTCCATGGATGTCATGTTCGGCTTCGATGCCCAAGAGGAAGAAGAACGAGAAGAGCATTCATCATACTTACCACCCATGATGTATTGACATACAGATTCGGACGTGGGAGCTTCAAAGACGCGGTGTGTGAGAAGTGAAATGGGAAGAGTTGGCTGGTATGAAAGGAGAACTGGCTGTGCCAATTCAATAATAAAGCTGGGGGTATTTTCGGTATACCATGTCAGATATAACGGTTACTGTGAGAAATGGACGGAAAGGCTCAATTACAAACAAATGCAAACATATGGGTGTAAGAACAAACATCATGGGTGCAGTTACCAATTCTGGCAAACATCCGGGTGCAATTCCATACTTTTCCCAAATCCCAACTGGAATCCCACATTTACAAGGACTAATTGCATGTCATTTTTTTTTATGGGTGTATTATTCACATACAAACAATGAAGAAGAATTGAGTTTTTTTGAAAAAGTACACATTTTTTTCTTTTAGAAAAGTAAGTATAAAAAAAATATATTTCAAAAAATAGTTATACGCGCACCCCGGGTAGCGTGTATTAGACATACGCACCCCCGGGTGGTGCCTATTCAATAGGAATAGGGTCACAGCAAGCCTTTTTTTTGTAATTATTTTTTTAGATAATGACGACTCGATGTTTAATTAAAAATAAAATTATGTATCTATTAAAAAAAATTAAACAAAGTATAGTAAGTAGATATTTTAATTGCGATTCAAATTATGCAAAAAAAATATTAAATTTAAATTTATGGATTGATTGTACGGCATGCCGTAAGTTGAGATATGAAAATTTTACTTAAAAAATTATAACTCAGACCATGTAAGTCCAAACTCACCACGGTTAAACGTCATTTATGTCGTAATTCAATTATATACCTAGGGTAATTTTTTTGATTAGAAATACAATGATTTTGTAAGCTAACAACGTTTGTTTTATAATTTGATCGAAATAATTAAATGCATTAGGTGAGAAATTTAGTTATGTACTTACTCAAAAAAAAATCAAAAACATTACGGTGCGTAGATAATTTAATTACGAATTAAATGACGCTAACTATGCGTTAATATTTTACTTTTAGATTGACTGTATATTACGATACGTAAAAAACTCTAGTGCGCATTCAAGAAAATGGATTTGTACGGTTGAAAGACTTGAGTAGGCAGGGGCACCGTGAAGGAAAGAAGTGTTTTGAAAGGGGCGGGGGTTGCAATTATGGATTTCTTCCTTCATTTGACAACCCCAATCAATCTATCCACGTTCAACCCCCAGATCTCCAACCATTTTCAATTCAATGTGGACCAACGAGAACTGTCAAGAGACGTCAACACATACAGAAACTCTATCAATTATCAAACAATGATGTGCTTTACTAATAACTGAGTGACATTACAAAGTAGAGAATGAATCAAGGAAACCTCAGATCCCCCCTTCTTTGTGCATTGTTCTGTATACAAATCTGGTGATAAATTAAAGAGAAGAGAGTGACTTTGGGCATCCAGCAGCAATAGGAGAAGATTGAGAACGAGAGAGTGCAGCTGTGAGGGAATGGAATGGAATGAAATGGCCTTCCAGCTTTGAAAAAAAAATGGCATGTTAAGTTAAGCTATTGGGACTAGAAAGCATAGTAAAGATTAGAAACTAATCGTGTCACAGGATGTTATGTACCTCAAGTGCAGAATCAGCTTCAGTTGTGTATGATTTTAAGGAGTTCAATGTCAAAGAGAAGAGTCTTGTCTATCAGTCCTTGGTTCCTCAGGACAAAGTCCAGAGCTCGTTGCCCCTGTAGAAAGTTCAATGGCAAGTCTGAGTGATCAATTCCTAACACAAGAATTTGACAGAAACAACACCGAGCAGTAAGTAGATGGGAATACTGAAAATGTCAAGGGGCTCGGGCCTTTTTTGTTGTAATCATTGTCAGGATACCCTAATTCTGGAGGCACTATGATCCTGAAATACTGCAAAATGTAATGTTAAAATTATGAACTGAGAAATGTTGAAATCCATTACTATGAACAGTGGATGCAGATGCATCACCTTCTAACACCCCCAGGGGCCATCCCAGAAATTGCTTCTTCAAATGCGGGTATTACCTATACACACACAACACAAGGGCATATCATTCAGATTTCTTAATTTTCCGAATCTGCAAAAGTTAGAGAACACGTGCATCTGCATGCTAGCTATGTCTAGTTAGTTTAAAAAGTTTATGAACTCACCTCGGAAGATCCAACCCTGAACTTGAAGAATTCTTTTTCATTGCCCTGTAGGAAGTAAGATCAACAAAGTAATCAAACCAATGCTTCATACAAATTAATCAAGATGGTAAATTTATAAAGATCATGACTTAAAGCACAGCAATAGCATACCTCAAAGGAACCACCTTTGGTCTTGTTTCGAGCTTCAAATATACGACCATAGTATCCTATTGTATAGCCGTCCCAATCAACCTGACATAAATTCTTTCTGATTTAATCTGTACTTAATTTGTTGCTGCAACACACTTGACCCCTAATCTTCCAAGAAATCTCAAATTTCTCAAACTTCAATCCACATTATAATGTTAGTGACTTCTTGCTCATTAAGCACTCAACTCGTTTACATTTAAGCATTTACTTAGTCACAATACACTCATGATTTGCTTACCACAACAGTCTCTCCAACTTTAGGTGTGGGTCCACTTCCGACTCGTAAATCCTGCATAGATTTCAAGTAGTGAATATGATAAGTAACAAATTCTTAAAAATTGACACAATAAGAAAATGAAGATGCGTCAAAAGCTAGATTACTCTGTAGACAACCTTGTATTGAAGACCTGACTCGGTTTCTATATAGTCCGGATATTTCATTTTTGATTTACCATAATCCTTCCCCCTCAATGCTGGCACTGCATCGTATATAACATGCACAGTGTCAGAAAAATTCCAACATTTTCCGTTTCACTGAACTGGAAGCATATACAGATTTTGTGACTTGAAAGAGGTTCAAACTTCTTAAGTAAACCTCATGCCAGTAAAACTAATCAAGGAATCTAACTGGGAGGTCTTTCAGATAAATTAAATTCTTTCATTGGCATCTCGTGAGGACTAGATTAGGGCGGCGCATAGGAATGGCTGGTAAATAGATGTAAAATGCAAATCGCAAAGAGAAATTACTGTTAGCAAATTCAGCTGCATGAGCCAATCCATCGTGAGATGCGATCCAGAAGGCTCCAGCGTTTAAACCAAGTGAAGACATCAAAGCTTCTCTTCGAGAAATCCCTCCGCCTCTAATTTCCATACGAGAGTGGTACTCTATATGAATTCACCATACGTTATTACACTCGCACTAGCTATCTATATAATCAGCGCGCTTAAACAAAATCTACCACTGACCAGACACCGTGAGCCGTTGAGAGAAGGAAATTTTCGCTGGTTTGTACATTGATTTAGAGCTTATTGGTCTGTGCAGTCGCTGCATTTCGCCAAAAGAAATCGGAAAATGTGAAAGAGTGCAACGACTGTGTTTGCTGAAACAGGAAACAAAGGTTACCGCAGTCGAATCTCTTATTGTACATCGAACGATCGACTCTGGAAGGGCTCCGGCAACGGGAATGGACGCCATTGACGAGAGAGCAGAAGAGGAGAGAGTTCTCGAAAGACGGAGACGACAGGAGGATGTGCTGCGCGGGACAATAACGGCCTCAGATTTTATGGTTTGTGAATTGACTGACCACTATACCCTCGCTACTTCGAGAACGCCTACGGAAGTTGGTGAGGAGCAAAAACACCCCTACATTATACCATGATGCTTAATTTACCCTCATCTTTATTCATATCATCATGTGCATCCAACCTTCGGAACCACAAAATACGCAAACAATTCTCGCATGAACTCGCCATTTACACAGAGATCAAAAGTAGGTGTTCGAATAATGTCTACCCGAACTCTTACGTTATGATTTTGGTGTAAATATCAAGTATGTCAATGATTCAAACATGTTTCTTCAGAAGCTATGCAGTTGGGTCAGCATGGGAACGAGTTCGTCACTGGATGGACGATCTGCAGGCATATCAGAGAGGCACACCACAGCAATTCTCACAGCCATGAGCATCTCCTCTTCCTCCACTTCTTCCCCAAGGATTCTTTTATCCAGGGCCACTTTAGCATCTCCTGATTGCTGCAATTCTCGAAGCCAACTCGACAGAGTTCCAGACCTTGCTGAAGCTTCTCCAAAGAAGGGATTTGTCGGGTCTTTGCCGGTTAATAGAAGAGCTAGAATCATTCCAAAGCTGAAAACATCGCTTTTATTAGTGTACCTGTTGAATGCAAACCAAACATCATAGGAAAATGTCAAATGTTAGGTGTTCAGCACTGACAAATGTCAAAGGAGCAACCTTGGAAGAGGTTCTTCTGCCACAAAAAGATTGAATTAAGTGTAAAGCAAGACAAGAAAAAGACAGACGTATAAACAGCATATCTCAAGATTTCAGTTTCTATTACAAAATGATCGCAAGAATGTGTGTGAAATAGAGGAATGTCCATCCATTCAACAACAAACGTTCTGGGTAAGTACCTGGAATTTTGCAGACATTCAGGAGCACTGTACTTTGACGTTGCTATATTTGAAGCAGGCATCAGTTTAGACAATCCACAATCTGCAAGTCTTGGTTTGAACTCCCGATCCAACATCACATTTGTCGGCTTCAAGTTCAAATGAAGAATCTGAGGGCTGCAGCTGAAGTGCAGATACCGGAGCCCCTTGACCACTCCAATAGCAATTCGAAGGCGAGCATCCCAATCAAGCTCCAATTGATCTTCCCTAACTCGAGTCATCACATCTTCCAAGCTTCCGTTCGGGACGTAATCATAAACAAGGGAGAAGGTATCCTGTTCCCAAACATAAGCTCTTAAACTCATCAGATTCTCATGTCTCAGACCAGCAAGAACTTCGAGCTCCTTCTGCATTTGTCTTCTACCAGATTTCGGCAAACCACTCTCAAATGGTTCAATACGCTTAATAGCAACCGTGAGTCCATTATCGAGCACGGTTTTGTAGTACTTTCCACTCGGGCTTGATCCTAGCAAGAGGTTTCCATTTGCAAGTGCTGATTGGAGGATTTTGGGCGAGATTTTGGGCGAGAATACTACTGGACCTTTCAAGATTGGGGTTTTACTAAGGTAAAGGATGACAATTCGGATCAAGAACGCAAACAAGGCAGCACATATTAACCCTGTCAAGAACCCTAACGCGATGCTGAGTGCGATTCTTCGAAACACAACTTTGAAATCGGGTTTTTCAGAATTGAGTCTCCTAAAAATCCTATCTTGGCATTCCACAGAAGGATAGTAACAAAGCAGAAGAACAACTGACATGAAAAGCAGCGTTGTGGCTCTTCTGCAGAACTGGGGACCAAACATTTTCTTTTCTCTATAGAGGAAGCACAAGAATCAAAATCACTAATATATAAATCAAATCAAACGACTCCAGCCTCCAAAATCCAGAACAGGTTTCACCTTTAAAGCACCCACAAGGACAAAGGTGAGATTTTTACTCCAAAAAAATCAAAGCAGGCAAGGTATACAGATCTATTAGCTACTGCAGACCAACAATATGCAATACAACGCCTTCAAAGCCTCGTTGCCTTTTCAACTGCAAGCGCTCCTGAGCAGAAGATTCTGAGAAATGGAAGGGAAGAAACAGAAACGAATCTTCTACGGGAAGACGCAGAGAATCGTTTCGTCACATATTATTCCCTCACGTTGTCTCTTTGTCTAGAATTAGCATTCGCCCTAAAAGGAGAGGGAATCTCAGTCCGTGTGTGTGTATATATATATATATATATATAATCACAAGAACTGGGAATCTTCTTCTGCTGTTCCTTCAAATAGTAACAACACTCCCTGCACCAAAACCGCCAAGGGGCCACCTCGCAAGAAGTAGAGAGAAGACAAAAACCATCTGCTTCCGGGTTGTCTCCGGTAGTGTGTTTTCTGAACCCTAAAACCCTCGGTGCTGCACTGTACTGTCACAAACACTACTGTAGTGTGGAAGCCTGGAAGGGAGTCGTCGAGATAGATGTAAGAGTCCTACTGTCCGTGTCTGATTTGGAATGACCAGATAGATGACAAAACTGGGGCTTCTTCATCGTTCCCGCCTTTCAGGTGGGACCGACTAGGTTCAGGACTCAGACAGGGTATGGGGCCTACCGCCACGCTGGCATACCACAGCTCGTGTCGTTATCACGAGTGCCGAAAGTGTTGAGCTTGGAACTGCGTGCGTGTGTCGGAGGATGTCTACCGTCGGATTCCTCTCTGTACGAGATCGATACCGTTTACGGAGAAGCGGTGGCCTTCACCAGTTCACCTTTGCGCGTCTCTAACTTTAGTCTTCTAGTTAAACTTTTTCAAGGAAAAATTCTTTTATTTATATAATAGGCGTCTTTATTTTTTCTGGAAAAAGAAAACTTCTTTATATCTTGACGTTCTGTATACTTTTAAATTTTAATATATTTATTATTAGTAGGGTTAATAACTTACCCTAATTTAACACTTTACAATTTATTTATTTTTTATTTTAATACCTATACTTTTGGAGTTAGGGCAAATTGTTACCTCAGTTAGCTTTTCCGTTAAATATGAACGAAAAATTACGTGTCAACATATGAGTAGTCCCTAATTTAAAAAACTAAATAATTTTTTAAAAATACCAAATAAAATCTAAAAACAAATAAAAAATTAAATTAAATTAAGAGAGAAAATAAAAGTTTTTAATATAATATTTTTATTGAAAATATGAGACAAAAATTAAAATAAAAACTAATTATTTATTATTATTTTTTTATTTCATATTTTTAATAAAAATATTATATTAAAAACTCTTATTTTTCCTTTTAATTTTTCAATTTTTTTTTTAAAAATAGATTTTTTTGTATTTTTATAAAATTATTTAGTTTTTTAAATCAAAGACCAATCATATGTTGTCACGTCATTTTCCGTCCATATTTAATAGAAAAGTTAGCTGGTGTAGCAATTTGTCCCAAGTGTTAAAGTTTGGGTAACATATTTTGAAAAAGTAAAATTCAGTTTTTAAAGTAACAATTTGGTTATTAACCCTTATTATTATTAAAAATAATATTTTTTTTAAGTGTGTCCCGAGACGAGTTTAGAGAGTTTGGAATAAAATTCATTATATAAGCTTTATTATTAGTTTATATATCTAGAAAATAATATCATTTACACTAATTATCAAATGTTCTATTATTTATAGATTTAGAATATATTTTTCCTTTTTTTTGGTAAATCATAAACTACAACAACGAAAATAACAACTAATTGTTTTTAACTATTCTAGTAGTGGTCTTCTCTTGACTATCAAACATGAGGAGCTTCAAGATGTCTGAGAGAGGATTCGTTATCGTATGAAAATACTTATCCAGGTTGACTGCTTCCTTAGCCAAAGCATCTGCGACCCCATTTGCTTCCCGGAACACGTGTCTGATTTTGAATTTGTTAAACTCCAAAATAAGCTTCCTACGTTCCAAAATTAGAGGCATTAGTGGTCTATTTTCATCCGGATCTTCAATTATCAAGTTAATTGCTTCCTGGGCGTCTGCTTCGACGTGCAAATCCTGCACTCCCAAATTCACTGTCATGGTTAGACCGTCTCTTATAGCCCACAGTTCTGCCACCAGACTATTGGTGATTCCGATACGCCTTTGGAATCATTTTAGTAAGCCTCCCCATTCATTTCGCATTACCCAGCTCCTTCTGTCGGGCCTGGGTTCCCCATTGCTGAGCCATCCGTATTAAGTTTAACCCATCCATGTTCTGGAGGCGTCCAACCGACCCGGATGGTCTTTCTTCTGTGCTGAATATTTCTCCTCTTGGAGTTGTCTGAGATGTCCTTTGCCTGAATCATACATAAAGTAGGGACATCAACTGAAATAGGAGGGTTATTGAAAACATATGAATTTCTGTTCTTCCAGAGTAACCAAATGGTCGCTGGGAAGATAAATCTTCATTCAATGCCTTTCTCATGAAGATGATTAAACCTGCAATTCAACTCAAGCCAAGCTGAGAGATTAGACAAATAGAAACCCTTTAAACCATAAGGAATACCAACATCATTCCAAACTTTCCTTGCAACCACGCAATCCCGAAGAATATGGATAGTATTTTTCTCATGGATACTGCAAACCCTGCAAATAGGGTTAATGTTCATTCCCCTTTCATGAGGAATATGCGTTGTGGAAAGTCTATTATGATTACACAACCATAAGAATGTTTTAATGCGCGGGATGGTATCACACTTCCAGATCCATTCCCAATTTCCTGGAACCAGATCTAAATTCCTGATTCTATCCTGTTTAATGAAATAATGAACAGAAGACACAGACGGAATGCCTTTCGGGTCTCCCATCCAAACTAACTTATCATGAATAACAACCGAAGAGCATCTAGGAATTTCCCAAATTTTTTCTTTGACTCCATCAGGGAGATGAAATGAGATCTAAGAGAAATCCCCCCCCCCCCCCCGAATCCTGCATTAAATCTTTTACACGAATCTTTTCCTCATTGCGATTCAGGGGACCACTAATGATCGATCTAAGTTTAGTTAGTCCTAGCCACGAGTCAGACCAAACATTAATGTTATTTCCTTCTACAATGACCCAACCCATACCTTTGTCAACGATTTGACTTCCCTGAACCAACGCTTTCCAATTCATGGATCTCCCTCTTGTGAATTTTCGATTTGGATTCAAATATTTGAACTTCAAAATATTAGCCCAAGGGCTAGTATTATTCTCACATCTCCAAGAAAAATTTGCAAGTAAAGCTAAATTTCTTTATCTGGTAATTGGAATATTCAAACCTCCAAACTCTTTTGGTAGCGTAACTGAATTCCACTTTAAAGCATGAAGCTTCCTTTTATCCTCTGTAGATCCCCACACAAAATCTCTGTTTAACTTGTCCAACCCCTTGCAAATCCCAATCGGAAGAGCCGTGCATTGCATAATATAAGATGGAATTGTGGTAATAACTGAATTTATGAGGACATTTCTGTCGGCCATAGATAACAATTTAGACCTCCAGCCTGAAAGTTTATTCCTAATTTTGTCCAGAATGAAGTTAAAAGAGCTTACTCTTTTGTTCGACAAGTTCATTGGGAAACCCAAATAAGAATCAAGTTTTTCCACCTTTTTTAAACTCGACATTCTAGACAAATCCAAAGCTGACGCATCATCCAAAATTTTTGAAAAAACAACTTGGGATTTTTCAAAATTAACCTTTTGACCCGAGATAGAACAAAAAGTATCCAAAGTTCTTTTCATAGTCTCGCAATTCTTAATTGACGCTGTGCTTAGAAAAATCAGATCATCTGCAAAAAGGAGATGAGATAAAGCAATTGATCCACTACCTAGCTTTATTGGGATCCACCTACCCTTTGTAGTTTCCTCCTCAATGAGGAAGCTAAGGTATTCCATGCACAAGATGAAGAGATAAGGAGATAAGGGATCTCCCTGACGAATGCCACGGGATGGAGAAAAACTCTCCAATTTACCCTCATTCAGAAGTATTGAAACATTGGCAGAAGAGACACATTCCATGATAACTTTTGTCAAAGTGACAGAAAATTTAAAATGAACCAATGTTTTATAGAGAAAATCTCATTCCAGCCTATCGTAAGCTTTTTCCAAGTCCAGTATTAAAACCATCAAAGACGATTTTCCTTTTTTATTCTTAAGAGACTCCAGAATTTCTCTAAGAATAACCACATTATCAACCGCTCTTCTACCCGGGATAAAACTCCCTTTAAAGGGAGATATAAGATGCTCCATGAGGGGTCTCATCCTATTGACAATCACTTTGGAAATCATTTTATAAACTGTGTTGCAAAGACTGATGGGACGAAATTGGCTAACCAAATAGGGGTTGTTAAACTTGGGTATCAAACAAATAATAGTGTCTTTCAGACCCTTAGGGATCGGGTTACCCTGAAAAATGGTGGAAATGGTGTTGTAGACAGAACTACCCACAATCTCCCAATGTCTTTGGTAGAAAATAGGGTTCAAACCATCCGGTCCCGGAGCTTTAAAAGGGCTAAGAGAGTCTAGGGCCTTTTTAACTTCCCTAATAGAGACACACCGCTCCAGAGATCTTATCATTTGGGTCGAGAGAACATTCGCCTGATTGATAGACCAGTCAGACAACAGAGGAGCCTGGATTTTCTCGGAGGAAAAAAGCTTAGAAAAGAAGTCTTGCAATTCAATTTTGATCAACTTATGATCAAAAACCCATGACCCCTCCCTATATTTAATCCTACTAATTTTCGATTGGTTTCTCCTAATGATGGAAGTGGCATGATAATATTTGGTGTTTCTATCGCCATCTGAAATCCATTTAGTTCTAGATTTCATCGCCCAAAATTTTTCTTCTTGCTGCAGAATATCAAGATAATCATTTTTTAAAATCTCATCACGCTCAATCAAGATCGAATTAGGATTTTGGCCAAGATTTTTTTGGACTCCCTTAAGGTGAGCAAGAATTGTTTTCTTTCTTATGAAAATATTTCCAAAAGTGTGCTTGTTCCACTCTCTTGCCCTATCTGGGAAAATAAAGGTAGCAACCTCATGATTATTCAAAGCATACGACCAAGTACGATTCACCAAGTTTCCAAAATCGGGGTGATCAAGCCACATAGTTTCAAGTCTAAAAGGTCTCTCAGAGGCCATTACATTTTCCCCCGACAGGGACAATAGAATAGGGCAGTGATCAGACTAAGTTCTAGGCAGGTGAACAACTTTGGCCTCAGGGAATTTAATGAACCAATCAGGGTTGGCAACTACCCTATCCAATCTTTGCTGGACAAAATGACCACCTTTACACATCTTAGCCCAAGTAAACCTCGAACCAGAAAATCCCAAGTCGGCAAGGGAGCAATAATCAAACATGTGTTTTAAAATTGTTAACCCTATTCATGTTTATTTTATTACCCCCTTTCTTTTCTAAATGACTGGCAATGTCGTTAAAATCCCCCATAACAACCCAAGGCAAATTCATGTTATCAGCTACATTTTTTAAATTATGCTAGAGTACTAATCTTTCTGCAATGTCAACACTAGCATAAATGGCAGACAATACCCAAGAAAAATTAGACAGAGGTACCTTAATGATCGCATGAATTTCCTGATCCGATGTTCCTAGTATTTGTAAATCCATATAATTTGAGTTCCACATGAGAAGAATCCCCCCACTCAGACCCCTAGCATCTACCGCTTTAAATTGATCATAGTTAAGATTTTTTGCTTGTGCAATAAGTTTATCTCCACTAAGCATAGTCTCAGTAAGAATAACCAGCTCCGACTTGAATCTGCGAATACATTCGTTAACACAGTTTATGGCTAGATTACTACCTAGCCCCTACAGTTCCAAATGAAAATATTCATATTCAGGTTCGCAGGTTCTGAAGGCAGATTAACATTAACCCTCCTACTCCTAGCATCCATTGAATTTATGTTAGTTGTACTAAACATGGAAACAATTGGGTAAACAAATGAAGAAAATATAGGAGAAATTACTGCCCTCCTTCTTGAGATGGGACGACCGACGAATCAAAGACACGAGAAGGCGATTGACTCCTTTTCCTTTCCTGATTCTCTTCGTGCACTTCCACCTCCATCCTTCTTGATCTTTGGATATTTATCCTTTGCTCTCCCAGACTTTGCCTCTTCGACTGACTTTGGGTTCTATTTCTACTGACTTGCCTACTATCATCGTACCTTGATTTGTACTTTGAATCTCCATTCGAGTCACTTCCCCCACTGGATTGGTTTCTTTCCTTTTGACTTCGCCAACCTTACTTGCATTATTTTTCCTACAGTCAAGAGATATTAAATTAGGAAAGTTGATCTCCTCATGGGCTAGATTTTTGGTGATGTTGAGCTTCTCTTTCGGCCCATTTAATTCAACAATATTTAACCCGGTCCATTTCTGTTCGGTCCGATCCAATTCATTATTCACATCAACATTCAACCCGATCCATTCTCCATCAACATGCAGATTCTCTTGGGCCCGCTCACTTGTTCAGTCCACTCCATTCTTCATCAGCATGCAGTTTGAAGAAAGTTGATGGCTTTCTTCGTTACTTTCCAGCACAACATTCCATTTTTCACTAGTTTTCTTCTCATTATGTGGGTCATCTCTTCCACTTAAGACAACATCATGTCCTTCCCTTTTTCCATCGTTCCTTTCATGCATTACTTTCCATTCTTCATTTGTTTTGACGTTCATTGTGTCGGCCATCTCTTCCAATTTTCCGTTGGGTGGAATAATCCCGTTGGAATTTCTGCACGGTTGTTTTTGTCCGACGTCATCGGTTCTGGTCTGCCGGGGATCCCTATCGGAGGTGTTGCTGGTTGGTGGGCCATCGAGGTTCTGCGAATTTGGTCGAAGCTCTTACTAGTGGACGGTTGTTCTTCTCAACAAGACGAAGATCATTCTTACCCCCACCGGTGTCTCTGTTCGAGGTTGACTGAGAGTTTTTTCCCGGAAGCTTCTTGCGGTAGCTAACGACCATCTACGGTCCATATCCTCGTTGAACTCCCTCCGTGCATTCCTTTCTTTTATCGTCCCTCGTTCGATCACTTTGTTGGTCGCCTCCGTTCAGCTTAGACTGAATTTCTTTGTCTTCTTGCATCTCCCCCGAGAGATTTATTTCAGAAGGGAGTTCCTTCACAGAGCTTATCTGGTTCGCCAAATTCCGATCTATATTTCGGTCACAATTGCTTTCCTTATGCCCAACCATACCACACCCCAAACATATGGAAGAAATCCCTTCATAGACCAAGTCTAAATGCATATTGTCAATATTAAGAAAAATGGGCAATGGTTCCGTGAGATTAACTTGCACACAGAAACGAGCAAACTTTCCCCTCTCCCCATTTACTGTTGCAATATCAATTTTCAGAAGAGGGCCCAAGTGGTTACCAATTTTTTCCAAATAATTCGGTTCATAATATTTTGAAGGTAGAAGTGGAATTCTCAACCAGATAGCTGCAGCAGACAATTTTGCAATTGCCAGTTGGAACTTTGGCTCCCACATTCTCATAGTACGGAACACCGAATTTATGAACCAAGGTCCATTTTTAATCACAGAATCCAAATCTTCCTTTGATTGGAATGCTACTTTGTAGAACCCATAACCAAGATCCATCATATCAAATTTAACCACAGCTTTCCACATCAACTTTAGTTTCCTGCACAAGAATAAGTAATCAACACTTTTCCCAAACAATTTTATGATAATATCTGAAGCATGAGTTTTTCTCATTAACATCTTCTCCTCGCGAGAAGAAAATATTTTGATACAATTCATTTCAGGGAATTCATCAATTTCCTCTTCGACATTGTCAAAGTGAAGTTGATCCAGATAAACTGCCTTCTCAAAAGCTCCCGGTATGACTCCGGTCAGTTTGGCTTTATATGACACTCTTTGCTGACTACTCTCCATGATTGGAGTTTGGACAACCTCCATGGGATCATGGATAACCGTGGAGGACGGATCACGTGATTTAACTTCGATGCGTAAACTGACATATGAGGGAGGCTGAGAAGACAAATATTTAAGGGAGACCAACACTACAAGAATGTTCATCAACAACCACGAAAATTCAATGTTGTCACAACGACTTTGACAGTAAAAAGCTTCTTTAGTTTCGGCAAAATATCTCGTAGTTGATGACACTATTCAGTGTCACAGAATTTTCCATTGCTGAAACTGAGTTTTAGTATGTACTTTTATCGCTGCAATTTGTTTACCAGTTATGTTGAAAATACGTTGAAAATATGTACTGTTGAAAATGTACTATTGAAAATACATCTGATACTAATATATACAACCAGTTATACCAACGTAGTATATTGCAGAAACAAATTTTTAGTATCAAGATTTCCTCATGCAATAGATCTATAAATAGTGGCGACATTAAGTCGAATGTAATATTACATTTTTCGTCGCTAAATGAGACACCAACATATAAACTTAGAGAAAAACTTGTACATATAAATCCATGGTAATTATCAAGGGACATAACACACATGTACATTTTATCATAGCATACAATTTTATACATAGCAACTAGAATTAGTAAAGTGATAAAAATATAAAATTGAAAAAACCCTACAGGTCGAACTCACGCACTTTAGTATTAAATCCAACATGTTAACCAAGTGGACTACTACACAATTAACTTTAACTATGGATGATACTTAATTATATAGATAAGCAAAAATTATTAAAGAGATAAATATAAATTTATATATGTATATAATATACAAGTACAACATATAATAATATAATATAATATATAATTTAGTATAACTAATTATCAATATATATATTATATATTTATACGATTTGTAATATAATATAAGATATAAGTATATAATATATTTGTCATATAATATAATATATTATTTAATTTAGTATAACTAATAATTAATATATTGAATATATTTATAATATAGTACATCAAATATTTAAGAAAGCAAAGTATAACACGGTGTAAACCGTCTGATTCCAATTTCTTTAGTCTATCTTTTATACTTAGCGGCATAACTCAAAATTTGAACTGAAAATTTGAACTGGAGCGTTAGATTCCTAATCCTTCCCTCTCCTTCCTGCCTGCCTTTTACTCTCCCACCGAAGTCGAACCAATTGTTTTCTTCTAGGAGAGCTACAGTCAGAAAGAGAGCAGTTTTACGGTTTCTTCGATTCGGAGCTCCGATATATGTTGTCTAGGTCTGAATCAGCTACGATCGGATGCTCACTTCAACTCTGCTACCCATTCATGGTTCTCTGCTCCTCCTTGGAGACGTCAAACCTGGGGATTCCGGCTGCTTCTGAGGCCTAGAAGGTTTGAAGCTTTGATTTTTCTGCCATTTGAGATTCTTTTTCTTTGCTTGGTTGTTATTCCGAAATGATTTTTTTGTAGGTTTTGCAAGACTTGCCAGTTTATCATCGCCAGTTTATCTCGACAGAAATTGAGCCAAGCTTACCTCTACTGTATATCATCGACAGTTTATCTTCTACACATATGTTTACGTTTTATCTTCCCTTGTGTGATCTCTCAGAACGAGAATGGAGGATTTGCGCCTTATGAGCTTACCATATCATACCAATGGATAAAGGTAATTACCTGCATCTCCCAATCTCTGTAGTAAGAAAACTTGTATTATATATGCTGACTAAAGCTTGTATTACTGCATATGATTATTCCAGCCCAAGTATTCATAGATGTAATGATCGACTATTCGTAAGTTCCCTGCTAGAAGAAGAATAGTGCCTAATATTTTAATATACTCTGGCAGATATCACCAATTACCTATCCAATTTTAGGTATGTAGAGTGCACTTCAACAGCAGTTCAAGCTCTCACTGCATTCAGAAAGCTTTATCCAAAACACAGGAAAAGATAAGGGGCATTCATAAGAAATCTTCAAGAAAATAGCAGTAATCTTAAACTAACTGATGATGATGAAGCCCACCCAGTTAGCCGATGTGAACCGATGGTTCACAGTTAGCTGATGATGTAGTAATCTTAAACTACAGTTAGCTGGTGTTCAGGCGAAAGTGCTAGCTAGCAAAAAGAGAAAGGAGGCCATGAAAGAAGAAATTGCCAAGCTGAGAGAGAGGCAAAGCTGTCCTCAACAACTCTCCCGAGTAGATAGTTTGTCGGTTGCTGCTGATTAAGTGAAGAAACGACAGTTTGATTTTGCTACTTCGTTCACCATTTAGACTCTTATCTCTCATGCAAAAACAAAGTACGTAGTTTATGTTTTCTTGGAACATAGTTTTAAGGATTGTTACATGTTGGTTTTGTTGTTATCAACTTTTTTCTTTCTTTCTCTGTTGGTTTGGTTAGGAGTACACAGATTTAGGGAATAAAGAATCTCACATAGTAAACACTGGATGGGCAATGCTGGCACTAATAGAAGATGGGTAGGTACGTACCACACTACTTCGAAAATTTAGCTTGTTTGGTTTCTCATTTGCACATGTTCCTAGAATATTACCTTTATTTTGCGCATAGTTCTAACACTGAGTATGGCCTTCATATCTTGCTTGACAGTCAAGTATTGTTATTTTTTTCTTTTCAGAAATTACTTATTCGATGAGATGCATTTCTGCATATATATATATTTTTTTTTTTTTTTTAAAAATCAGCCAATGCATTTCAATATCTACGCCTACTAATAATACAGGTTGTTTGGAAAGACAACATCGATCCTGATAACATGACCTATGAGGTTTGTGTTCTTTTCTATGATAATAACCCACCAATGTGTTCTTTTCAGTTATTTAATATTACTTGTTTATGATAATAACTTGTTGCATTTCCACGAATTACTTGATCTGGGTGAAGTAGTAGGAACTCAAAGTCGAGTACTAAGTGAAGAAGTTGGTCATAGGTTGTAATCATGAAAAGTTGTAAGTACTCCTGAAAAGTTGTAATGTCACGAGGTCATAGGTTGTAGTCTCTGAACAATGTTAACTTCATTTTGTGGATGATTGTAGATCATGTGTCGTGAAATGTAGTGTTATGTGTTTTCACTATAAAACTATGTGTTTCGAATATGTTTCTTTGTAGTAGCAGAGTTTATGTATGCTCTGTTTTGGTATATGACTATAAAATTGATTTTTTCATTAAACACAAATTGATGCAATATACAATGAAATGGTGACCACGATACGTTGACACTAATGCATTCAATTTTATATCAGAGAAATGTCGAAACAAAACACCATTTTTAGCATCCAATAACGCCGATGGTAATTACACGTAAACTATATCGGCATATTGGCGATGCTAATGGTCAAACCAACTGTTCATTCCAGTAACGACAAACTTTTAGTGTCGGCATATTGTCATCGTGGAAACCTTTAGCCACGGGGCCTATTGGCACGACTCTTAGCATCAACACGGGGTATTAGCAGCGCCAACAGTGCTTCGGGCAACGATTATTTACCGTCGCTGTAGAGCAATTTTCTTGTAGTGCGAGAAAACAGAACTTGAGAAATTGAAAGCCTAACAAGACGGGGAGAAAAGAAAGGAGAGCATTTCAATAGTATTTTATCTCATCTACATGAGATTTTGTTAATGTATATTTTTCCTTGATTATGAATTAATCTCATTTTATAGCAAATATTCATTATCGTTATAATCAACTGATGAAAATTCACTCCAGTTTTTATCCGAAGTTTAAATACACAATACATCTTCGAGTAGAAAAAATTAATGGGGATATCATTCGTCAATGTCATTCTGTGTATTATTTCTTAAGATTTCTTGCAACATTATATTAAAATTAAAGCCCAATCTTTTTTTTAGGCCAAACAATTAAAGCCCAATCTAAAGTACTATTTCTAGTGGAATTAAGATTCACGTAATTTAATTACGAGTGAGTTAACCAACTTTGAGGGTTATTTATCCTCTAAGAGAAAAGTAGGCTTGTTCAAAAACCTGGTTCGGCCGAACTAAACTGAATCTGGTCTGGTTCTGGATTGATTTGAATCGGTTCGGCTGAATTCGTTCACAAACTAAACAAGTTTTTTAAGGTTAAAGCAAGTCAGTTGAAAACAATAGGTTCAATTTAGTTTGAACCGTTTCAAATCGACTCGTTTTTTGTACTAGTTTATACTAAAAATTCAAATTAAACTGAATTAAACCTATATAATTTTTTAACCGACCAAAACATACCAAACTGGTCTAACCTAATTGATTAAATAGTACAGAAGAGTCTTTTGTTTGTGTATTCTGCGTAGTTAAATGTTCAAGGACATTTATTTATTGAGTTGGTACTGTTTTTAGACCGAACCGAATCTATTTTTGACTGAACCAAAATTGAGTCTTGATTTTTTTTAAAAAAACGATCAAACCAGTTCGAATCGAGTTTGATCCGGTTCTAACCAGACCAGTTTTTTATGTGTTAAATAGACCAGTTCTTTTAGTGAGCCAAAAAATACTGGTTTGCTGTAAACAATTCTAGTTCATTTCGGAATCGGTTCGGGGTCGAACTAGTTCATGAACAAGCCTAGAGAAAAATATGAAAATGGTTCAATATGTTTGCATAAAATTTTAGTTGCACTAACATGTTTTTTGCGATGGTTAAATATTTTTCATATTTGCAAAATAAACCAAATATTTTTCTAAATGTTACAACTAAACGCTATAAATTTTTACTAATGTTACAAACTAGTCCCGACTCGATTCGACCCACACCGGGGGTCCTCTGGTCTTGGTCCGAGTCCAGACTAGAAAAAAGTTTTCTGTAGTAAAAATATAAATATATTAAAACTACTTACTAAGTTGTTCCCCAGCAACTTACCCCATTCAACTCCGCAGTTTCAGGAGAAGTTGATTTGTGTTGGATGTTTGATATCTGATGATGTTTTTTTGAAGGTATCAGAGTGCGTAATAAATGCATGGAATAAGAAGTTATTCAATTATGTAAGTAACATGATTATTTATGTGAGAGTGTGATTGGTATTAGAGTTATATTGTAATAAAAGATTTTTGGATTTCGTTATTTACTGGTTTATTACTAGTCAATAACAATCGCCACCTCTAACTTCCAGGGTGAATTTTGGGGCGTGATGGAGTAGAATCGGAAACAGGGATTGGACTTTTAAAAATGAATTTCACTACTCTATTTTTCACTAAAATCTTATATCAAACTATCTCACAAAAATATATTGACACAGTCGGACAACATATCAAAGGCACACTTTACAAAATAACTTCAATCACTTGCTCCAAATTTTAGAAATGAAACTCATATTCATGCTATAAAATAATCTTAGTTGATCTTTAAAATTTCATGCAATGCTTGGAACCTAGTCTAGGTTCGGACCAAGACCAAATGTTCCACATTGTGGCTCAATTGAAGTCTCAATCGATTTGGACTAGGTTCGATCCAAACCGATTAAGGCTCCAATTAAGCCCCAATCGGGAGTCCTCTGGTCTATGTTCAAGCCCAGACCAGGTCCCCAAGGTTGGGTGACCTGGTTTGGGTTCGTACCCCGACAAGAGGACCTCCGGTGTGACTCGAATTAAGATTTATTTGTAACATCAGTGTAAGTTTGTAAGATTTAATTGTAACATTTAAAAAGTATTTGGTTAAATTTGTAAATATATGAAATATTTAACGGAAATTTTAAGAAAGAATTAATGAAAATATCAGTTACTATCAATTTCAAACATATTGAACTATTTAAAATATTTTAAATTAAAAAATTAGTCTATGCAAACATGTTAAAAGTTGAACTATTTTCAAACTTTTTTATCCTTTAATTGTTTAATTGTATTAATAATTAAGAGAAGAAAAAAAATAGATGGGATAGAGTGAAGTGTCGGATAGCTCAGTAAAAGGTGTTTCTTTTTCTTTTGCCTTTTTTCCCCAACGGAACAACTATGCTTTTTTTCATCCCTACTTTTGTCCTTTGAATAAACTTTGTAATTATTACTCATATATATATATATATATATATATATAACGTTGTTTATGTTAATAGTGTTTTTTTTTTGACCAAATATTTATGTTATAGTTACTTAGCTATGACATACCTCGAGGAAATTTTTTATAACCCCTACAATATCTATTAAAAAAACCTATTACACTATTGCCAACCATGGTTATCCGAACTGGATCGGACCAGAGGTCCGACCGGGTCCGCTCACTATTCGGTTTGATTCAATCAAAAGACCAATTTGCATATTATATCCGGTTGAACCGGTGTGAACCGACCGATTTTTTTTAAAAAATGGGTGGTTTCCGGATCGCTTTTTTTGGCTGTTTTTTTTTACCGACCAATCCGCCGATTGAGCTCCTCCGTCCATCATCGTTAAATTTTTTATCACCACCGAAAACAGGGTAAGCAATTAAATTCAAAGTTAAATCAACTCAACAATCACTGTCCTCCCAACACAATCAACAACGTAAAATTCACCCTTATGGAGTATAACATCATCGCATGGTGAAGGCATGTCACCGATAATGCTCCATTTCTTGATCTTGGACTTAAAGACAGCTAATTTCCCAGAAACATGAATCGTTAGCAATACAAACTCAGCACAATTCAAACACATAAAGGTGACTCTTTCCATGTAAAGATCACTCCCAACGTCAATAGGTACACCCGACATATACTGCAGAACGTATTCAATCCCCAATTCTAAAACCCTAAAATTCAATGTGTCCATAGTTTTGGGGAAGTTGTTCTGGAGAGGACTGAATTGAGACCTGGTGAGAGGGTTCAGGAACTTGAGAGGGACTTCGTCTCTGGTCTTGATCAGCCAGCTGGGATTGGAATCAACTAGTCAAGCGGAATCTTGTAGAAACCATTGATTGTCGCCACGAGGAGCAGACCGATAGGGAGCGGATGACGTCTGTTTTCGAGTCGAGACCATCGACGATTACGCCGAGTAGATCCTTCGACAACTGCGACCAGCCCGCCATGGAGAATACAGGAGAAGTTTGCCATAAGGTTTGCCTGAGTGGTTTGCCCAAACACATGGTTGTTTGCACTTAGTGTTTAGACCAAGAATCACACCTTCCCAGATAACTCAAGGTTTTCTTCAATCTTGCGTGAGCCAAAACAGGCTTCGATCTTGAGCTTGCGCATTCCGGTGGCCTCGTCCTTGATAAGCTGGAAATCGAGGTTCAGGTGCTTGAAGTTGCGGGTGAGCTGCCCGCGAGGGCCTTCGACCTCCACGACCTTGGCGTGCAACTTGATGTTGACATCGTCGGGGATGTCCATCACGTCTGAGGAAAGGATCGTCTTCATTGTTCCAACTGAGCTGCTTTCACACTCCCTCGCCGACTTTGTTTTCTTTTAAAACCCTGACTTGGGAGGGTTTGGATTTTGGAATATGAAGAAGAAGACGGGCTATACATGATGAACCTGCCGGCCCTCCTACCGGTTTAAAAGTCGATTTGGTTCTGATAACACTGCTACCAACACCGTATTATTGTCGTTTTTTAAGTTACAAATTTAATTATTTATTTAATAATAATAGTATTAAAGTTAGTATATAGATGCTGCAACACCATATTTTTTTTTATGATAACTATGGAAAAAGTATATCACCACGAAGTTGTCTCATTTTGTAATTGCATTCATATTATTTGTTTTAACACCCGCATGTTTGCATATGTTTGTAATTGCACATTTCCGTCCATTATCGTTCATTGTCTATCAAATAAAAATCATGTGTCTGTCATGGGATATAATAGTAAAGTTATATACCCAAAATACCATTGGTTTCTCTCTCGACCAAGATCGTGAGTTGCAGACACTGGTGGTCAAGCAAGATAGAGTAAAGTTTTCTTTCCTCTTTCCCACGTCTCGTTGTTTTTTGAGTATCTATCTCTTGTTCATTTGTGCATTTTAAATTATTCGAAGCCGATTGTAAGTCTTTGGTTGCTTTATGAACAATCTGGGTATGATTTTGTCTTTTGCCCTTCCGGTGTTGTCGCCTTTATTGTACTGTTGATGGTAAAAGGTAGGTGAGGAAGCTCATTATTCCATTCTACTCATTCACTCTCTTCTGCGTCATCCTTCCCCTAACCATCCCTGAAGTTGAGCTTCCACTCTCGGTCATCTGTTACGTCCCGATAAGTTTATGCTTGGGTGTTGTCGTGAAAGTAACATATCCCTTCCTCCCTAGCACTCCCTTCCTCCCTAGCACTGTCTGTCTGTTGGATTCTTCAGTACCAATGATGTTATATTTATCATATAAGTAACTATCATGCGTTGTCCTTCCCTCCTTTCCTGTCACTAGATCTAGAGTCTGAATTTCTCTTTGTGTGGTGTGTGGCATTAATTAAGAAGAAAAGAATCATGTAAGTTTTTTGTTTTTTTTTGCTTTTTTGAAGGTTTACTGCTTTGGTTTGCTTGGACATCATCAGAATGTAACACTGATGTACCATTCTAAGGTGTACCTCAAACATTGTTCATCATGTGCTACGTCCCCCGATCATCATGTCCTTCCTCAACATCCTCCCCCTCTCTCAAATTCGTCCCTTTCCTCGTTCCTTACCTCCTCTTCGAAAACACAATGTCCGTCACCAAATTCAATGCCATGATTTCAGGTATGCTCCAGATCGGAAGTGCCTACGAGTAGGTCGTCACCAAAAAGACGGGTCGTTCATAAGAATCTGACCTACTAGCTTTGGCAAAAAGGGGGCAGAAGTCTTCCAATGAAGAGAAGATACAAAGGAGGCATTCTGAGTCGAGTTTGGAGGTATTAGGTAAAATAAAGGAGAAAGACGGATCTTCAATGAAGAAGAAGAACCGAATCTATATGAAAGAGCTCACATTGGTGTTTCTTTTGCTTAATGCATCAGCAATGAGTTTGTTATCTGCCCATGGTGTCCATTTCTACTTCTTGTTGTTTCAAGGGATGTCATTTCTGTTGATGAGTCTGGATTTGATCGGCGGGCATCATAACTAAATCGACAATGTGTTAAGGAGTTGGGGGTCTTCATAAGGTGACAAGACTTGAAGAGGGGTAAAAACATATTTTTATTTGAAAATAATTCAAAATTAACTGTTGCGCATGACTTCCATGTGACACTTAACGAGTAATTTTAACAGAAGGGTGCAATTACATACAAAATGAAACATATGAGTGTACTTATTTGCGGCAAAAACATCTGGGTGCAATTACAAAAAAACATTCAGGTTGTATTTCATACTTTTCCGTAATAATTATACAGTAGTCTTAAATTGAGTAGTCTTAAATTGAGATTTGAAATTTTAACTAAAAAACAATTTTAATAATTAAAACACAATGTGAGATATTTTTTCACTAACGTTGAATTTTGGCTCCCCCAATGGACAGAACAATTAAAATGTTTTAACCAAAACCCAGGAAGAAAATGTTGTCGAAATTGCACATTACATAATACATATATAATATATAATTAATAGCAGCTACCCCATTCTTGTATTTGAATAAAGCTGCAAACTAACAAGATGAAATACACTACTACTGTACAGACACAAATAAATAAATAAATAAATTACCTACATTACACTCCAGTTGGAAGCAAACTGGACCCAAAAATCTGGAAACAAACTTGAAGCACACGCCTAAATCCTAATACGCATTCAAAATCTTCAGACGCATGCACTCTACTCCACATATATATATGGTATGGTATGATATGATATGATAGCATCCGTCCCCCTCAAAGCAAGATACAGCTATCGTGGAATACAATCATAATTTTAGCAACAAAAACACGACACTGGATAATGAAGAATTCAACCATTTGAGTTGGACAAAAGAGAAACAACCTCACTGTCCGTAAAGTTTAATTCCTCTGCAATTTCAAGAGGTGTTTTACCTTCAGCATTGAAGGCGTGCGTATCAGCACCCCTGCAATTGTAGTAGCAGTCGACTTAACAAGAAAAATAATAATAATTAAAAAAAAAGGATAACAAAAAAAGTGGCGAATTGGTAAGGTCACCTGGAAATAAGAAGCTTAGCAGTCGTAGGTCTGCTACTGAGAATGCAGCGGTGGAGAGGAGTGTTGCCTCTAGAGTCAACTGAATGAATGTTTGATCCATACTGCAGAAGGAGCTCCACCATACCAATATCTGCACTTTCACATGCAATGTGAAGCAACGTGCACTCTTCAAAATCCTCCGCAACAGGACCTTCAATGGCGCTGCCAAAACTCAAGGAACTCGTTGAGGATCTCTCTGCACTTGGAGTGCGGTGGTGGTGTGGTGGCTCGTGCAGTAGCATTACTTTGGCTAGGGTCATAGTGGAGCTGCTGCTCGATCCTGGCTCGGTCACAGTTGTCATATGTGCTTCAGAGTTAACAATGAGGCGGTATACAGCTTTGGTGTCATTGGCACGAACAAACTCTGCAATCCGTTGTGCAGCAGAGTGATTGTCCTTTGGTTTCCGTACAAAATGCTTTTCTGCATACTGCAACCCAACCAGAAAGGAATCAGCGTCAGCCCTTAACCCAACTGCAGTTTGGGGGATATTAATAAGGGCTTACAGATAAAACAGGTCATTATCTAATTTATTTTTACAGTTCAGAATAAGTATGCACAGTACTCGATATGCTAATTTAATGGCCATTAAGCAATCAAATTGAAGAAAAAATGATACCTTCAAATGGATGTACTTCTCCTTCACTGAGATTGAATCAAATTGACTAGGTTTGCTGATAGTGCTAAACTGCAGTTCTGATTTTTGAGACTCATCAGACGTCCTGCATCATGGATTCTATAAGCAAAAGAACTTGAGAGGTGCAACATGGATTCCAAACCACAAATAAGGTAAAGTACCCTGCAGAGGAATTTGAAGCGTTTCTGGACGGCAGCAATTCCTCCCAGACTGAATTAGAAAAGGCGTTACCCAGAGACTGAAACAAACTTATCACGGAAGGCTCCCATACCTTGACATCAAGTGTAAGCGACCTAACCTGCAATTATAAAAATGAACTATTAAAAGATATATTATCTGTTAATGAAGCTAGTCACTGAAACGAATTGAAGAGGAGACAGAGTTGATACGGAAACAAACAGTTTAACTATCTGGGTGAGAAAGGGTTACTGAATGAGAGCCAGCAAAAAGCCTTTTATTTGCATTAAAATCAGACCTTATTACTTGATATAGTCCCCTATGATGAGCAGAAAAGAAAAGGCTTGCCTTTGATATGTGCACACCAAGGTTCCGGTGAACGCCAGAACATTCAATGCAAACAAGAATCCCAAGATTTAGTGATGCCCAATCTGGGTCAGGGGCACCACAATCGGCACATATATCATTCCCGCACACTTTACGGAGAACCTCTATTGGTTTATCAACCTTGACAGTGGACCATAGCTGGTGTGAACTTCTTGACGAGCGCTCAGGATGCAAAGAACTGAGATTTCTCTCCAATGCAAAATCTTCAGCCGCTGTGTGATCAAAGTCTGAACTTTCGAATGAACTACTCTCGCTCGCAGAATGGTTATTATTATTTCCAAAATTCCCAGCAGAAAGAAACTGAAACTTTTAGAAGTAATTAGAACATTAGCTTTCGTATCAGAGATATATGAATCAAACTTACTAAAGCTTTTGGAATTACCTGCTCAGGTGATTGTGAACTAAGTAATGAAGCAATAACCCCTGTTATCTTTTCTATCCAATCCATTTGATCCAAAGCACTCTCTGCCTGCACTGACAAGCTCAAAATTGTAAATCTTATAATGACTTTGGAGTAGGGGAACGAAAACAGCTGTGCTAATATCATGCCTCTACCTGTAGTGTGTAACTTTTTGTTGGTGAAATAATCCTAAAGCAAAATCTCAAGTCGGATTGATCAGCGTCGACTTTTATTGTGGAAGTGAGAAGGTTAACTGTGTGATGCGCGACTGATTTTTCATCATGTACTCCACCATGATAGTGGGAAGAAAGCCATCGACTTAGCAATCCTGATCCAAGTTCTGAACTATTCCTCTGACCAGACTGTTGAGTAGAGCCCTGGAACAAGAAAAAAAAATCAAGTCAAGCCATAACCTAGCCTTATTGGAAGTATAACAAGAGCAAGCAAAGTTACAAATACGAATAAATTTTCCCAAACAACTTACGGATGGTTTTATCCATTGTTTCCGATAATAGTAAAGCATTCCACGGCTATCAAGAACAAAAAACCTTCTTTTCCAATCACCTCTTAAGTTTGAGGATCGTTTTGAGAGATAACCTTGGCGAATGGTCTGAACCTGAAAAACCAGTGAAAAGCTAAGTCAAATAAGCAACAAACTAAAGATAATTTCAGTCATTGTGAACCAGTTCTAGACTTCTAGTTCTAGACGAGGTCATAAAAGATTGTTCAAACCTTTCCTCTAGCTGCAGATTGCATGGCAGCCTCTATCATTTTGTGAGAACTTCTACTAATTGCATGAATACCTTCTCCATTAGGAGACCCTTCAGGCCCATTGGACGCCCACCTACTCTCTCGTTCAATTTGCCTCTTGTAGTCCTGCATCCTTTCATTAAGAGCTGCCTGCTCATAGTTGGCCCTCTCTCTTGACTGCTGTGCATAGGTCAGGACCTACAGACCAACAAAAGTGTCAATCAGAATCTAGATCACCATTTTGTAGCTTACAGTGAACGTTCAGAATCCATATAAAATACAATTAAGTATAAAATATACCTGGTTAATATATGGCTCCATTTGGTGCAGCAATTCATAACCCTAGAAATAAATAGTCACTTAAAGTTTGTCTTTACTCTTTAGAGCATATAATATCCATTGACTTACTAACCTGCTTGAAGTAGCGTAGGTGTGCATCCATTGTTCCGCTAACTGCTTCCAAAAATTCAAACCTTTTCTTTGCTTCCACTTCAGATAAAGCAGTTACCTGAGTATAAAAGAAAATGTAAAAAAAAAATCTGTTGTTACACTAAACTAACCATAATTCTGGAAATGAGAACTCTAGAAACTCAAGTTGAAAGGCAAGGTTTTACCAAATTAAACCGAGCTTGTTCGAATGCAGACCTTGCACTGTGAAGTTCCTGAATATTACAACCATTCCGATATCAAGATCAAAATCCCGGTTTGGTCTCATGAGGTTCATGAAAGACTATGGTTTGCATGGGTTTGATATCATACAGATCAACTTGAGAAAAGAAACACAATTTGTAAGTTACCTCCCCTAAGACAGACGCTACGTCGTTTTTTGTGCCTTTCCTTAATGAAAGGAACTTCTCACGAGCCTGACACAACAAAAATTAGAACTAACTTAGATTGACCCTAATAGATAAAATCATCGAAATCTCCACAATCACCAAGGAATAAAAAAAAATGCTCTCGACGGCGTGTTAGAGAAAGAACATTATCCATCTTATGGTACTCATGAGAACCCATAATACATACATATCTCAAAGCATAGGAGAAGAATGCACTTTTGGAGATCGGAGTTTATGAAATAGGATTAAGAGTGATACTACGTAATAGTGTATGGAGAGACAAAGATCGGGATGCTACCCTAACTAATCCAACTCCAAGAGAGAGGAATTGATGCAAGTTGCAAAGTGGATTATGAAACTGCTTTTTGTGTTGTATTAAGACGAATAATTAGACAGTTTCCACAAATCAAAGTTGAATTCGTTCCTAACACTAAAAACTATCTAGATGAACATCATGTGATTAGCTTTTTAAATCCATCATTATTCATTCGTCAAAAGCAGCACATATTTCATATTAATCAGTTATCATATACTTTTAATCCTTCATTAATGGGAGCAGTAGGAACATTTCAGCATGATAAGCACAGGAAGTCGTTATCCTCATGGAAGTCTAGCACCCCACAAAAATAAACTTAGTAGGATGCAATAGAGATACTGCAGTGCACCTGATCATATAGAAGGGTAGCCTTGTCAAAGCGTTTCCTTGCTTCCTACAGTAGTAAATAAATAAGAAAATAGCAAACACTTGGAAGATACGTGATCAGCTTAGAGATAATAAATTAGAAAACTCATTAGATTCGACTAGTTAATAATTGAAATGTATGATGTATCTATGCCTATTTAAGGGAGATTTGAAACCCTAATATGGGGACATGGAAAGAGTCTGCTACCAATTGGGCTACCCCGCCCTACCCTGGTCGCCCTAGATGCATTCCTGTACCACATTGCTAAATTTAGGAGCCTGCTTTTATGAGCTGAAATTTTCTTGCATAACATCCACAAATTTCTATGAGAAATTATTTAGCAGCACCAGGGAAGAGAGCTTGGAGGGATGCCAAGAGAGCAAAAGCATATTTCTCTGCAGACTGCCCATTTAGGTACCTTTGTCTCACTGCAATATCAAGTTATTGGCACTCAATCCAAATGGACCATATCGTCTAATATATGATTACCACTAAAGAGTCTAAATCTCCAAAAATATCTAAGTTGGCTGCCCTTACCAAAATGATGGTCACGTTCATCCTTACAAGTCCAGTAATGGAAAAGTTAGTAGAAACACATTGACAAATAGCTAAACAAGGATCCAGCTTTTGGCTTGATGCATCTAACTTGCTTGTAAACCTATGATTTAACACGGTACCAGCTTACAATCCAGCATGCACACATGCTAAGATTTGTATTCTAGGTCTCTTGTCTCAGAGATAGTCTACATCAATCTAAACAAGTGACACATACCACTTGTCTAGCTGCATGTGTTCAATGTTCATCTTGCACGGGAGGATGAGAATTAAGACTCCAGATTACAAAAGTGAGCAGAAAACATGCATATATGTGAAATTTGCTCCCATCAACTTAAGCTTTTTGCGTTGTTTGTGGGTAAACTTTCTCATAAGCTGGCAGTTAAATTTAAGAATTTGATTTATATACATGTGTGTGTGTATACCATTCTATTTACCCAATGTAACTATGCAAGTTGCAGTTGCCTCTGTTAAAAGATGATATATCCATAGCAAGACAATGTCATTTCACACAATTCATCAATTGTGCACAGTATGCATCCATTACGATATCGTGATAGGTGCAATGAAGCAATTACAGCCAATAAGGTTTACCTTGACTTCATTCAAATCGATATTAACAAACTGCAGTAATCTGTCATTTAGCATATGCTCAACCTGCAGTAGAGAAAGGAATAAAGAAACATTTCAGGATAATGGAAGGCGAAATCTGAGCAAAAGAGGAACTAGGTTACATTTTAGAAAGAACAAAAAAAACTGCACTAGAGAAAGGAATAAAGAAACATGTCGGAACAATGGAAGGCAAAATCTGACCCAAACGAGCAAACTACAACACACTTAAGAAAAAAGACACACCAACAGAAAGGACGCAGTGACGTTTTCGCTGAGAGAAGGTATATGTAACAACAAAACCAATTCAATAACTTAGATGCACAAGGAATCATGTAAGAGAGACATTGTTTTTTATACACTGGCAATTATGAGAATGACTAAGAATTACAATGAAAACAGACAAGAGCTTAATGAACAGGCTATATTGGTAATGCAATAGTTGGAACAAATTTCATATTCTAAATGCTCACAAACCTGTGAACGAAGGACTTCTTTGTACGTTCCAATCTCTCTCAGAGCAATTGTAAATTTAGTCATAACAGGACCTATAGATGGAAGGTATATATATATAAGACACGTACTCTCCTCTAATGGTAAAAAAGCAACTTCATAAAAGGCTTCAAGAGGATACCAACTAAATTCAATAAAAGCAGAAACAAGATGTACGAAAACAAATTAAATAAGAGCATAACAATTGTCTTTCATATTATGTCTTAGCACGTCATTAAATGATATCTGTATCAAGACCATACAAACTTTATTGTCGTATTGCTAAACAATGCTGTATGTGAAAAATGGCCCTTTCTATCAGCTACCAAAAGCAGCAGGCTACCACCGGTAATCTTACCCAAAGTGCTTGGGAGAAGCCATATACATAAACTGAAGAGAAAGGTTCACAATTTGAATCTTTCTATTCTATGAGTAGGTTCATGAAAAGTTAGGAAGCTTTGGATCCACCAACTGGAACTTGGTAGATTAAATGATCATGTTATATGCTTTTACTTTATTATAACTGAACTTAATAGAATAATAGTCCTTCCTCAGTTCTATGTTTTACAGAAAGCTATCTGATAATTTGAATCATACATACACGGGTAAAGTGCACTATAGGTATGCTGAAGTACCGGGATCATAAGAAGCAAACTGTGCCTGTGTATCAATTTATGGGTTATCAATTAAAGGAAACGACCACATATAATTCAAATTTCAAGAATATTTTGGAAATCCAAACATATATATGAGTGAGTGAGAAAGCACATATACTAGCAACATGATTTCTGATAAATAAAGAGATCACTTATACATACCGCCAAAGGCCACACTTATGGGATCGTTGTGCCCTCCACCAAAGCTTTCTAACGCACTTGCAAAAGCAATGTCCTCATCATACCCCTCACCAAGCCCTTCCCTGCAAAAATAAACTCAAAATAATACAATTCACCGTAATGAAGTCATGAAAACAGAAGAACAAAAAAAATATATACATATATATATAAATATAAATCTTCAGTGTAATGTAATGGCAATATATGCTCACATACCAAAAACTCATGATTGTGAACAAAAATAAGCATTAAGAGATAAAACCAAGAAGAGTATTAGGCATGCGTTTTGGCTGCCTGAATGTCCTAAGACCTTTAGATATGAGTAAAAAAAGTAAGAGACACATTAAGTGTGTCTGGTAAAGAACTATAGTCTTCATCACATGAGGTTTATGAAAACAAAATCAACCAAACGGCACAATCTAGTAGGCAAAATCTAACATCTAGCACTGTATAGATATTAGTGAAACTTGTTGGAGGACAAACTTGTAGTTGAAGCAATAATTTAGGATATAAGGAGAAACAATAATATTGGACAAGAAAAAACAAGTCGGATTTACCTATAATACAGAAAATCACAATTCAAGAAGAAACTAAAATTCTGCATGCAATAAGAAACTACAAGTAGGAATCCAGTAATACTTACAAAAGAACCTTCTTGATACAAATATATACTTTCAGCAATGAAAAAGCACAAGACCAATGCAAAATGTTAGAAAAGAGATCCGTACGTATATTTTCTACACCCTTTGTAAAATTTCAAACTCCTCTCCCTTAGTGATTCAGCATTTTCCTCCAAGCCTTGTATCTGTTAAGAGAAAAAAATTGTCAAGAAATGAAAAATCTTGAGAATAAAAAAGTTAATGACAATTAAATAAAACACCAACAAAGCAAAACCACAGGGAAATAAGGTACTCAGAAACTTAATTTTATATCATTTTACAAATAAATATGCAAACAGCACTTTTGCATCTTACTTCCAACATTCTTTAAGGATAAGAAGCACTAATACAATGGTATACAAGTACTAACTACTAACTGAAAAGGCATCAGACTTATGAGTAATGAACCAACTTTTGACATGAGGCAATACTTATCGAGAAAACGATTCAATCTAACTCTAAGGTTGCTATGTGTAGTACTCGGTCCCAGAATATATACAAAGATATGATGGAACCACACTACAAAGCTTAGTGCCTGACCAAGGAAAGAAAACACGGTCAAAAAGGCTTTGGTTGAGCTTGGGGCAATTTGCACTGGGTTTGGACGTCATCATATGGAGATCATTTTCTAAGGGTGAGGCACTACAAGAGGTAAAGGAATAGGGAACAAATTACAGAGTACACGATTCATCTGAAGAGAGACTAAGTATACAAAACTTGCTCGATCTTGCAGAAGAAAAAGGTCAGTCATGCCTCCAGCATTAAATGACACTCATAATATTATCAATGATAGACGATGCATGTTTTCAATGAAATCAGGCCTTTTATAGCATCACTCAGCTCGACCTCAATAGATGTGCTACCCTTCGATAACTTAGCTGAAAAACCACCAAGCGAAAAGATATGCTTAGGAAGTTATATCAGACAGGGGAAACATTGAGCTAGTGTGAAGAACTCAAGAATCTAAAGTTGAGTGCACCATAAGGATTAATTCATCAAGTGTTAAGGTACGAAGTAAAATGAAATTGATCCATTGCGTGATATAGATATACTAAGATAAAGAAGCTACAAACGTTGTGAACAAGATCAACCAGAAAAGGTCAGCATCTTTAACTGAATCATTAACCCTTTTAGTTTGAAAAAAAAAAAAAAAACTTCATTCTCGCAGCCTAGAAAACCATGTATGTTCCCTAAAACATCATACTCCAAAGTCCAAATGCCAGAAACTGACCAAAAATTCAGTGGAAATAAATACCACAAGCAAATAACCCATGCATATGGTTATCAATTTTCTCAATTTTCTCAGATCCTCCCAAATTTCTGCATTAATAAATGTATAACGGCCACCTAAAAGCAAATAACAGAGACCTATGCCTAATCTGGAAAAAAACAAGAATTTAGAAAGCATAAAATGGTAGGTTAGAGGACGAGAGCTATAGATGATCGAAGAAAGCAAACAGAACATCAGCGTCAAATCAACTGAAAAAGCAATGCATAAAAACATATAGAGCTGGAACTTCCGAGTTGCACAACAGCTGTCTTTCCGGACCAAATGTGTCGTGGAGGAAGAAGAGATGAAGTCAAACCTGCTTTCTGAACATAGGAGAGTCATCCAGCTTAGTGAAATGCATTGTAGCAGCGATTCTTCTTCTAATGGCGCCAAAATCTCAAACAAGCATTACATCACTGGTCGATCATAGCCGATGGGAGCATATGCAGCCAGCCAACTGTCAAATGGAAGAGAGGATCTCGTACTCTTCCGCGATCTCAAAGCAACTCATCAACAGATAACAAGCTCCCCGCAGCACAAAGCGAACGACACTCCAATCACACGCCAATTCCAGAGAACGAAACGCCGAAAAGAAAAAAAAGACGACAGTGCCAATTCAGCTTGCGTGGCCTCGATGCTTGACAAACCGGTTGCGAAACCCTAGAAAGAGGAGGCTGCATCGACAATAATAATAAACTGGAGGAGGAGGGAAAGACCGAGGCGGTAGCTGCTGAGGTATTTGATGGATCAGACAATTAAGGTCCGTTAATGGAATATCTTGGGTATCAGGGCCATTTCGTTTTCAGTTCCATTCCATTGTACGGCGAGAGAAGAAAAAGACGACATAGACATGGATTAAAGCTATTCTCTCTGTATCTTGTGTTTCTGTTCTACCCCTTGTTTAGTTTTGGCTGTAGTTTCAGCCTTTCAGGAGCCAATTAACAGAAGACAAAAAATCATTTTTGTTCAGATTTGATATCATACAAGGAAAACTTGGTACTTGGTACTTGGTACTGGTAGAGAGACAATTATTAAATATCATAATTTGGAATTATTATAAGGAGTTTCTATTCGCAAATCATCTACTACTAAATACATAATATTTTTGTTAAAATGCTAAAATGTTCTAATAATATTTTTTACATATTTGTCTTTACCTATTTTAAAAATAAAATAAAATTGTTAAACAAAGACCACTTATTTTTTTCACCTCTTTTACATTTATATTTAAAATTATTACCCTGCCTATCATCCTTCATATTTGTTATTTTACCACAAGTCACCTCTCCGATCACCATACGCTCAAATTAGTCTAGGGTTTAGAAAAAAATCGTCAAAGCATTGTTGCAGTTCATCCATGGTGGAATCGGCAACCATGTGCCGATTGAAAAAGAAACAATCGACAATAGCTTACCGTTTATTCAAACAAAAATCGGCAATCGATAACCGATTTGGCCTTAAAAAATCAGCAAGGTTGGACCGTGGTTATCTATAATAATCAGCATGAACAGACTGATTTGTCCATCAAAAATTGGACCACATAGGTAGAATTACGGGATGCTACCATGGTTGCATTGACTATGGTTACACTTTTGAACTTCAACAATGTTTCGACCAAGGAACACGTAGAGCAGACCCAAGACAATGGAAAATGTTTATGTCTGGACTTTGATTTGATTCAAGATATTATGCATTTATTTTTACTAATTCTTGTAAATATTTGGTTGGACGTGTTAAATTAAAGGGACGGATATTTACATATAACTGTTTGAATACATGTCATTATTTAGCCAAGTAAACCAAACCATGTATTTATTAGTTGAATTTGGCAATCCATTACTTAAAGAAACACCTCATAAATTAACATGACAAAGCAACACACCCACAGTTGAAGTCTTTGAAGCCTTTGATCATATTGCAGATAGAAAAATACAAAGAGAAATGATACCAGTTGCACTCTCCCGCGTAAAACTCATTGCTTTCAACCTTGTCCATATTGATACTGGACACGTCGAAAAGGAGTTGATCTCCATCACGTAATGTGTAGGGAAAGAGTTATCCGACACTTGAGTGAGGACCCAACTAGGTTCGGTCCAAACCGATTGGGGCTTCAATTGAGCCCCAATCGGGGGTCCTATGGTCTGGGTCCAAACCCAGATCAGGTCCCCATGGTTTGGCGAACGGGTCTGGGTTCGGACCCAGACCACGTCCCCCAGGGTTGGGTGACTTGGTTGGGGTTCAAACCCTGGGTAGAGGACCCCCGGTGTAAGTTTGTAGGGTCGGGACTTGTTTGAAATATTAGTGTAAGTTTGTAGAGTCTAATTTATTTAGAAAAATATTTGATTAATTTTGCAAATATGAAAAATATTTAACGGAATTTTTTAACAAAAAAGTAACGGAGGTACTAATTACCATAATTTTCAAACGTATTGAACCATTAACCATCACTAAAAAACAAGTTGCACTGAAAAACATTTTGTGCAAACATGATGAACTATTTTCAGACTTTTCCCTTTTAAAAATAATGTTTGTTTAAAAAAAATCCAATATTTTTCATAAAAATACATTATCTACAAAATAAAAAAGTATATATAATTTAATGAGTAAATTGATAACTATTTTAATTTCTAGAAAATAATGAATTTTCGTAAAGAGAAATTATATTTGTAGAACAACGACTACTGTATAAAGATCACACTTTTGTCAAAAGATTAAAATGTCATAATAGTTTTTTTTACATATTTACCCTTACTAATTGTAAAAATAAAATAAAATTGTTAACCAAAGACCACTTAATTTTTCACTCACCCATTTTATCTTCATAATTCATATACAAAATTACTCCACAAATTTATCTTAATATTTGCACTATCCACACCCAATTCTTCACTCTTCTTTCAACCTTTGCCGCCGTCACCTTGCTGCCGTCGTAGCTATTGTTGTCGCATCACCGACAAGCACCGCTCCGCCTTCCTTCAGGTGGTCAGGATCGTCCCCGCCCTCGCCGGACGACCTCTGGCGAGGTGGGTCGGGATGCTAACATCGCTAAGGCGTCTCTATATGGCTTCCTATAACTTATAAACTACAGTCATTTCAAAGATTCTTGAGAAATGTTAATTACTGAAGACGACATGAACATACCTGCGTTTTCAAAATCACTCGCATAACAGATTTGTACTTGTCGCTGGAAGTCTTCTCCTTCGTCTAGACGGAAGGAGTGGTGTTATGATCGTCCCATCTCATCTTCGAAGCCTTGGAAGACACCCATAGTGGCCTCAGAGGCCTTCAATATCCCTGTTGCACTTGTCATGTTCTTCTTGTTTTTAGAATCGAACACCATCGGAGAAACCCTTGACGTCGTCGGAGAGCGTCCTTACTGGTGACAAAGAAATACTCTATGGTCAGGAGACGGGTTGACGCTTTGTTTTGGGAGATGGTTGTTAGTACCTTGAGGGAACGATGATTGTGAGTTCCCGAGTCGTTTTCCTATTCTCTTCCTTGGTTGCTGCTAGGCTCGGAACTACACAATTCGACGACGAGGAAGGGTTCGCCAGAACTTCCTTTGCCCTCCACATTGACACTGTTGTTCTCCCTCGTAGCAAACGCCTCCCGAGTTATTTTTCTCTTCCCGTCAGATTTGTTACGCGATAGGTAAATGACGATTGAATCAGCAGATTCGTGTGCGTCATAGACAGGTTGGATCACGAACTAACGCTTGGAGGTAACACATGGGTGACCCGCCCACGGGTCGTGTTTGTGCCAGGATTTTTGACTCATGAGTCATTTTGACACGACCCATGAAAATACAGGTCAGGTTTGGGTCAGAAACCTTGACTCATGGGTCAACACGTGACCCGTCTCAATTTATATATTATACTAAAGGGAAACCACCAAACAGGTACCTCAACTTGTCACTGATAACCAAGTAGGTACCTTAATTTTTTTTTTGTAGCAAGTAGGTATCCGAACTTATAAAAATTAGCACATAAAACCTCTGTTAGTTTTGGACGGAAGGCATCACGTGCTGAGCACATGTGGACCGGATTTGATGAAGATACGTTGTTGTGACCAAAATACCATTGTTTAATGTATATTAAACATATGAGAAAGAGCTACCCAATTTGAAACAGAGAAGGAGCTGCTTCGGTAAGGACTGCTTGAAGAAACCGGAGAGCTGCATGGCGTCGTCTTCCTTTGTTTCGCTCAACTCTCAACCGAAAACTGTGAAGTACTGCAAGTGTGGGCTCGTTGCCAAAGTAATTCCAGGTTATACTTGGGATAATTTTGCAAGGAGATTTTATGGTTGCCCTAACTTCGAAAAGGTGAGTAATTTTGTAGTGTTTAATTTCGTAAGTTTGATTTTGGTTCACATGTTTCAATTTTAGAAAAAAACTGGTTCGGGTTGTCGTTGGTTCTCATGGTATGATCCCGAAATGTGTTCTCATGGGCGAAGGGCCGTAGGTAAATTTCGGAAAATGCAACCTCAAACCGTTGAAGATTTGGAGAAGTATAAACGACGGGAGAAAATGTACTTGATTATTCTCGTATTAATGTGCATTGTGGTTGCACTTGTGTTAGGAATGTTTGTTTACGGTTTGATGTTTGTTTAGTGTATGTGTAGTGTTTGTAAGGGTGTGTAGTGTTTGATGGTTGTTCAGTTTAGTGTATGTGTAGTGTTTGTAAGGATGGATGCTGGTATGTATCCTTATTTGTAAGACATTTTGCACAATCTATGGATGGTATGCTGGTATTTTCCAGCATTCAGTATTTTCCAGTCTTCAGTATTTGTAAGACATTTTGACAGCATTCAGTTTTTTGCAGTAGTCTATGCTGGTATGCTGTATTTTAACAGCATTCAGTCCCGTGAACAAGTTCAAACAAGTGTATTTTGCAGCACCAATTAACAAGTGTGCTGTATTTTGCAACACCAATTCACATTGTGCTGTATAAGACATAACACAAGCAACACAAGTAGCACCATAAGACATAACACACACTCATTCACCAAAAGTGTTGGAGCCTTCATATTTCATTCAAGGAAAGAGTATCACATTTGTCTGAAGATTCACAGTTCAAACACACTAGTTCATGCACTAAGTTATTTACAACCCATGACACAATAGTATTACCCAAAACAACATGACATGTTAGTTCCCAAAACAGCAAATATCGAAACAGGTCCAGCAGCTGCATATCTCCAACAACTTCAAAATGCAGCAAACAGCTGAGACTCCAGCAACTTCAAAATGCAGCAAATAGCTTCAAAATATCTCCACGAATTGTTGATTGACTGGTTGGTTGACTGATCCTTCTTCTTATGGGTTGTTGATTGACTGGTTGACTAGTTGAGAACGCACGAGTAACTGGTTGTTGATTGACTTGATGCAGATTTGGTTGTGATGCAACTTCATTTGGGACTTCAGTGGCTGGATGGGCTTCACATTGGATTCCAGATGCTCCCACAGATGGAACCGAAGCATGAGATGAGTAGTTAACATGTGTTTTCAACTGATGACATAATATTGTTGTGTTGGACATACCTGAGATGATGATGGTAGTCTTGTTGGACAACCATTCTTGTTGTGTCTCTGCTGCCCGCAGATCGAACATCTCATCCTTGGTGTTCTCTTCAACTTATTAGGAGTTGGGTCCGAAGCATCCCTTTTTCGCTTTATCTTCGGTCTTCCTGGTTGCACCTTCTTTAAAGGTGGAGATATGGGCAATGACGATGACAGCACCCAATCTTCTTGGGACGTAATTGGATATATCACTCCTTTATATGCTCTTAGGTAGGTCCAAATCGCTCTGGGCGCATTCCCCTACTAAACTCCCTAAGATCTTAATGTGCTCCAGGTCCGAGCGGGTAATGGTAACCAACGTGTTGTGTGCAAAACAACAATTCTTTTTTTGAATTATTACAATTACATCGCCATTTGGACAAAATTTGAAACTGCAAGCATGAGCAAACGGTCAAAACGAATAAGGCAAAATATAATATGGAAAAGCAAACATGACAAAGCCTAAACCCTCTAAAAGAGATCCCCAGCAGAGTCGCCAATGTTAGTTCCCAAAACAGCAAATATCGAAACAGGTCCAGCAGCTGCATATCTCCAACAACTTCAAAATGCAGCAAACAGCTGAGACTCCAACAACTTCAAAATGCAGCAAATAGCTTCAAAATATCTCCACGAGTTGTTGATTGACTGGTTGGTTGACTGGTCCTTCTTCTTATGGGTTGTTGATTGACTGGTTGACTAGTTGAGAACGCACGAGTAACTGGTTGTTGATTGACTTGACGCAAATTTGGTTGTGATGCAACTTCATTTGGGACTTCAGTGGCTGGATGGGCTTCACATTGGATTCCAGATGCTCCCACAGATGGAACCGAAGATGCTCCCTACATGAGATGAGTAGTTAACATGTGTTTTCAACTGATGACATAATATTGTTGTGTTGGACATACCTGAGATGATGATGGTAGTCTTGTTGGACAACCATTCTTGTTGTGTCTCTGCTGCCCACAGATCGAACATCTCATCCTTGGTGTTCTCTTCAACTTATTAGGAGTTGGGTCTGAAGCATCCCTTTTTCGCTTTATCTTCGGTCTTCCTGGTTGCACCTTCTTTAAAGGTGGAGATATGGGCAATGACGATGACAACACCCAATCTTCTTGGGACGTAATTGGATATATCACTCCTTTATATGCTCTTAGGTAGGTCCAAATCGCTCCGGGCGCATTCCCCTACTAAACTCCCTAAGATCTTAATGTGCTCCAGGTCCGAGCGGGTAATGGTAATCAACGTGTTGTGTGCAAAACAACAATTTTTTTTTTGAATTATTACAATTACATCGCCATTTGGACAAAATTTGAAACTGCAAGCATGAGCAAACGGTCAAAACGAATAAGGCAAAATATAATATGGCAAAGCAAACATGACAAAGCTTAAACCCTCTAAAAGAGATCCCCAGCAGAGTCGCCAAATTGTCGGATGTCAGATCCGACTTTCCCCGACCCGTTTGAAAAATATTTTTAAATTTCATTTTTGAAAATGTCGGGTCTTGGCGAGCGACGGGTTCGGTCGAGAGGGGTGATCAACTGGACCGAAAAAATTGAAAGAGTCGCCACCGATTAATTGAAGGCTAATCAGAATCCTAAAATTGCCTAGGGTACATGGAGTTAACATCCTAGGGTTTAGAAAGGTCTACGTCCAGAGAATCGAGTTCGGGGGTTTGATTACGTCTTAAAAGCTCGCAAGCTCATAATCCGCCCTTTCAGTACTTTAGTTTGCTTTTGATTTTTTTTCAATTTGCCTGAATTGCCCGTTTTGATCATGCTTGGCCCAAAAAAACTACATGCATTTTTTTTAATTAAACAAACCATGTACAAACATTTTTTTTATGAGTTAATTTTAAATAAAAAAGAGAGAACTAAAGTTAATCGTGCTCGAAAAAAAATGGTTTAACTCTCGAGCCATTTTAAACGTGTCAAAACATGCACGAATGATTTTTGAAGATATTAAGCTCGTTGGACTAATTAGTCATATTTTGAGAAGTTATAGGATGTCCAAAAAAATATCGGGACCAAAATGAAATTTATCAAAATTTGACCTGAATTGGACAAATATTTTCGAAAATTGCAGAAATGACCCTAAACTATTCTGGACTTATTCGTAACATTTGGTAAAGCTCCAAAATAACTCGAAACTTATTCTGAACTTAGTTGTAACATTTTGAGAAATCATGGAATATCCCGAAAAATTTAGGAATCAAAAATGTAATTTTCGAAAATATTATAACTGAACTGTTTTTTTTTGAATTACAGAATTGACCCTAAACTATTCTAGATTTATTTGTAACACTTGATAAAATTCCAAAAATAACCCAAAAATTATTCTAGACTTATTTGTAACATTTTGAGAAGTCATGGAATGTATAGAAAAGTTTAGAAATAAAAATGAATTATTTTTAAAAAAACGAGCTAAATTAAAAAAAAATCAAAATTGCACAAATGACCCAAAACTTTTCCGGTCTGGTTTATAACACTCGATAAAGTCCCAGAAATGACTTGAGAGTCCAAGGACCAAGTTGTAACCTTCATCAAAGTTTGGGAAGGACCTAAGTCATTTTTGAAATTATTTTTTTTCACATATACATATATTATACATATACATAATATATATATATAGTATTACATAGACATAATATAAATATATATTATACATATAGATAAATAGATAACATAAACATAATATAAATATATATTATACATATATATATATATATATATATATATATATATATATTAACAAGTATATTATACATAAATATATAATATATGTATATAAACTCTTAATTTTATTTCACATTTAGAAAATACAAATATGATATTGAATATGAGAGAAATATACCTAACTCATTGGAGGTTTAATACCGTACGAGGAACCGAGACCGATAATTATCAAAAAAAATTCCCACTCTTTTTCTTTTTTTTCTTCACTTTTTTTTTCTATTATTTTTCTTCACTTCTTCAATCTTCTTTTCTATTATTTTTCTTCACTTCTTCAATCTTCTTTTCTTTATTTTTTTTTCTACCGTAGCTTCCTTCTATTTATATACAAAATTTTGGTAGATATTTTGGTAGATATTTAATATTTATTTTTATATCGATTTCTCTTGGCTCGATTCCTCGCGTACGGTATTTTGACCCCGAGCCAAAATCAGGTGTTTACACCCGGCGTATATTGCCCTGCACCAACGCACATTCTTCTTCGCCCCATTAAATTTTTTCAAGATTCCGGGACAAATTTGACTTTCATATTTGGCTATGGCCTCCCTCTTCAATTGAAATTGTCTCATGTGTTTAGTCTGAAGCATTTCAAACATCGTAATTATAGGCTTGTTCCTTGCATCCAAGATTCGAGAGTTGAAACTCTCGTTGATATTATTCACAATGAGATCCATCTTGCATATCAATGGGAAGTGTGCCCTGGCCCAGGCTCTTCTTGGGATCGCATCCAAGTATGCATGTGCCTGAGGGTATTTTTGTCTTAGCACATCCATTGCGCGAGTGTGTTTGAAGTTATCGTAGGCAGAGGCTACTCCCCGTAATAAATCTTTGATATCCATTCCCCTAAACCCTTTCGTGATCATATTTGAATAAATATGCCTCACACACGCCCTATGCTCAGCATCTGGTAGAACTTCTTCTACAGCGGCTATAAGACCCTTTTGCCTATCACTCATAACAGTCTACACACCATGAGTAGATCTATATCCAATATCACGAACAAGTAAAGTTAAAAACCAAGTCCATGATTCTCTTGTTTCAACCTCTACCCAAGCCACGGCTAATGGAAACATTCCATTGTTTGGATCCCGACCTATTGCACTTATCAACTGACCACCATCCAGACCCTTTAAATGACAAACATCTAGCCCAAAAAAGGGCCTACAACCTTCCAGAAATCCAGACTTACAGGCCTCGAAGCACAAGTACATCCATTCAAACATCGGTCGAAGACTGTTTACAGTTGAATCCACTTGAATTTTTATAGTAGTACCTCTGTTGTATAACAACAAGGTATTGGCATAACTCCACAAACTCTCAAATTGTTGCACATTCACACCGTACAAGGAATCATGGATTTTCTTCTTACCCCTCTGTATTGCAAATATGTTGACATCAAATCCATATTGTTGCACTATTTCACTCTGAATGTACGAGATGCTTAAGTTTGGTTGCTCCCTGACCTTCTCCTGGTACTTCTTACATATCCACGCCGAGTTAACCTGTATTGACTTATGAGGAATACCAGAACATTTATGCTTTGACTTGAATGTCTTGATCTGGTAAGTGGATTCACCACTCACTCTTGACGTGTAGATCCTCCACCCACACCCCTGCTTACATACAGCCTGCATCTTTTTCTTGTTATTGAAGGTCCATATATACTCATACGAATTTGCTATAGAATGGTTGATCGATGCTTCCCTAAAGGCTTAAGGGGATGGAAACTGCATTCCAAGCTCGAGTAATGGTGCCTCATCACCTACTGACTTCACGAAATGAGGATACCTTCTCCCCCCCACTTCTGTCACCCTGTTCTTCTTCGTCAGAACAAACATGTGTGACAATCATATCACTCCCATAAGCCATCTCAGTATCTACTAGATTAAATGTCTGTTCTACTAGAGGGTGTTGTGTTCTTCCTTCTTGCTCGGCATCCTCTGCTTGTCTACTTGCTTCTTCCCATAACTCTACATCACTATCTTCAGAAGATTCTTCGAAAGAATCTGGAACATACTCCTCATCATCACCTTCTTCTGAAGATAAGTCCAGTGATGCAACCAGCTGAGCTAATGTTGGTTGATTTCCATTGTCTTCATTATACCCCATTGGGCCTCTACTACATTCTCCCACAAATGGGCCAGAGGTTGACCCAAAACATATACTTGGTGTAAGCCCACTTGCTAAGCCTACTAATCCACTACTGGGATCCACAGATTCTAGGCCACCAACTAAACCCACAAATTCATCCCTTCTCTGGACTTCTTCTTCCCCAGCAGTAGACACGCCACAAGCAGCAATAGGGACAATATTGTTTTCAGTCCTCAACTCTTTTGCATCATGAGGAGTTTGGCATGAACCAAACATGTATAGCCTCATGATGGTTCCATTACCTACCTTGTTGATTTCAGCCCTAAGTTCACTCTCACAACTGATTCTATACGGTCCACTTTCCAACTTTTCAAAGGATGGGTTGTGGTAGATTTCATCATCGCAAGTAAAGCATCATTTTTTCTGCAGCAGCCCAACCAAACGTGCATAACTTATACCCCTAACATCTTCAATATAATCCAACTTACCAATATAGGTCTTGCCCGATAGTAGAACGTGTCCATCGAAATGAACTTCCAAAAGTAACGGGGCGTTTCTTTCATGGAATAAGGAATAAGGAATAAGGAATAAGGAATAAGGAATAAGGAATAAGGAATAAGGAATAAGGAATAAGGAATAAGGAATAGGAATAGGGAATAAGGAATATGAGATAAGAATATGAAGTTGTTTCTTTGGTGGAATGGAATGGAATGGAATAAGGAATTCTGTTGTTTATTTGGTGGAATTGTATATGGAAAGGGAATGGAATGTTGTAAAATGACATATTTGCCCCTCCTTGTATATGTATAGTATATAATATATATAATTTGTATTAATTAATTTTAAAATTAAGAATAATAAAAACTTATAATATAATTAATTAATAATTAAAAAAATAAAATAAAATAACTTATTTAATTAATTATTAATTAAGATAAAATTGTTGAATTAATATAAATTTTAAAGTAAGGGCATTTCGGTCATTTCGCCTCCTATTTCTCATTCCTAGCGCGCCCGGCTTAGGAATTCCGAGTTTTTCACACGGAATGTCTAAGCCTACCCCGCCCGGAATCCGTAAGCCAAATTTTTGCAATTCCGCGAAAAGAACAACTTCTTACGGAATCCGTAAGCCGAATTCCTTTTCCATTCCGTGAATAGAATGTGCCATAAGGGCTAATTATCCATTCTTCCACTTCTGCAAAGTCATACGAAAAAACAAGTTCTTTTCAACATCCATTTGCAAACCCCTAAAACAACTATGAACTGAAACCGAAAACAAACACTAAACCTAAAACAAATAACCAATCTTTAACGATTGAGCAATAATCTAAAACCTAGCAAGTAAAGAAATAATCTTTATGGTCTACTATGGCATAACAAGTAAACAAAATGATAACATAAAACCTAAAACAGAGAAATAATCTTCAACTGCTGGATGAACAAACAATCGGAATGTTGAATCACAGAAACCGAACAAGAAACAGAGCACGTACCAGAAAAGAGAAACAACGAACAATCTTCAATGACGAGCTATGCTGAAACTTACTCCATTGTTCTGAATCGGACTGTCGAAAGGAGTAGATGAACCAAAGAGATGTAAAAGAGAAAATGAAGGGTTTCTTGGGTGAGGATTTGTTGTCAGAATGCTGATATACCGAAGACACTATCAACTATAAGAAATAAGGGCAGATCCGTCATTTTGCAATTCCACCTATAATAGGCGCCAAATCTGGTCCACATGTGCTCAGCACGTGATACCTTCCGTCCAAAACTAACATCAAAACTGACGGAGGTCTTTATGTGCTAATTTGTATAAGTTCGGATACCTACTTGCTACAAAAAAAAAAATTAAGGTACCTACTTGGTTATCAGTGACAAGTTGGGGTACCTGTTTCGTGGGGTTCCCTATACTAAATAATAATTAAGTTAATTAAATTAACAGGTGTCAACGTAGAAGAAGCCAAAGGTAACCCTAGTTCACTTGATCTCCTTTGCGAGCCAAAACACAAATGAAAAATTAGAGGTCTCTCCTATCCTCTCTTCTTCGGCATCTTGAAGGAGGGACTCGAGTCGGAGATCATCACGCACCAACTCTTTCTGACGGTAGGGTGCGCCGGCGAGAGCTCGCAGCTCAGCTTCGACACGCCATCCTTTGAATCCAAGTCGCAGTGTCTGAACCTGTCGTTCGGCGGAGGCAAAGTTGTCGGACCTCCGGCAGTGGCAGAGCTAAGGGTTCTGCAACAAAAACAACAGCAGGTGAGGAAGAATCGACGGGGAGCACACTCACGGAGCTGTGGGAAATTGTACAGTTATTTGATCAAAATTCTCTTTTTTTTGTACAAGAATTGTGGGAAACAAGTTTACTTAGGTAAGAATTAAATTACATAAGATCCATGACTCAAGTTTGATCTTTGTAATTAGCAAATAATTAAAGTGGATTTTGATTTTCTAGGTCGGTTGGACATGCTTCATTTTGGAGCTGGTATGTTGCCATGTAGGTAATAGATAATGGATGTGTTCGTATGAAAACCATCCAACTTTAGTTTTTTTTAATCTCTTCTGCAAATCGGGTTTAACTGTACTTTTGGTGAAGTTTGAATTGTGCTTCTGCCAATTGGGAAAGAGTTAAGTGATAGATTTGTGTGTCTGTCAATTTCAAAGGTACAATGCTACTATGATGCAGCAGATTAATCTCCAAAGCTCTAAAATTTACACTTAAATCAGTGACGTATATGATTTGTGTTAAATCTTACTCTTGATAAGTCTGCTCTTAGTTTTTACTAATAGAGAAGATGAATTATGTACCTTGATACTCATATGTTTCTCTGTAGTTGTTTCCTTCTTATTCGTTGACAAATTTTGTCTAGTTGGTTTAGTATTGAAGTTGTTTTTTATTGTATTACCAATTTACCATGGTAACATATGGGTTAGTTTACACATTAGTACTGAAATCAATTCAATAATTTTGTGCACATATATTTAATAAATATGTTGGTTTGTATGCATTTTAGAGAAGTGGTGGTTTATGGGTCAGTATGTTTCTGATTTTTGTTGAAATGGTGGGTCGAACGGGTCAGACTGACCCGCGAGTCATGGAGGTCGAACGGGTTAATCTGACCCAACCCTTACCATTTCTGACGGATCAATTTGACCCGCAGGTTGACCCACCAACACGCGAGTCAGGTTTGGGTCTCCCAAACTGATACATACTATTACACGGATCATGTTTGGATCAGGGGGTCCCTGACACAACCCAATATCGACACGACCCATGACCCGTTTTGACACCCCTACTTGAAGGGAGAGATGCGAGCGACAATAGGCTCGGGGCTGCCAACGAAGGGGTGGCGTCCAGTAATGTGGCGGATGCCATAGACCCTCAACACCAGCAAGTAAAACTAATAGCGGTCAACATGGATGAACTTCTCAAGATGAAGATGGTTCGAGAGGATGAGATTCGTATTCTAGTCAGAGAGGGAGACGTAGGTGGAGTTGATAGGGTTGGAAAGTTGGGAGTAGTAGTCGTGGTTAGGCCAGAGGTCGTCCGACAAGGGCGGGGACGATCTTGACCACCTAGAGGAAGACGGAGCGGTGCTCGTCGGTGACGGTAGATATGACAAGGGCTGAAAGAAGAGTGAAGAGTTGGGCGTAGAGGGTGTGAAGAATTGGGTGTGGGAAGTGTAAATATTAAGATAATTTTGTGAAATAATTTTGTATATAAAAATAAAATGGATGAGTGAAAAATTATGTGGTCTTTGTTTAACAACTTTGTTTTATTTTTAAAATTAGTAAGGGTGAATATGTAAAAAAGTATTAGAACATTTTAGTATTTTAACAAAACTGATTTGTATATAATAGTAGTTGATATGCAACTAGAATTTATCTTTCGTATAATATATTTAGAGAAATTATATTAACAGATTACTCATTACGTTTCATAAACTATAATTTATGGTCATTTCAATTTTATTTTTAATTTATATTATATATTTTATTTAAAAATAACAAAATAAAATAGAAAATTTCTAAAAATAAATAGGAAATAATATTAATATAGAAAAAAAATAATTGCAAAAAATGAAGAGACATAGTTTTTTAAGAAAAATGAATCTTTAAAGCTTATCTTCTGAAAGGAAAATTTTTCTTTTTAGTTTTTTAATTATATATTATAGTTTTTTATGTTAAATGTTTTTCAAAAATTTCTAATTTTTTCATTAGAACTAATATATATATTATAATTTAAAGGTTAAAATTATTAAATTTGTAATCTTTAAAATGTAATAACTAGTATTCATATAAAATTTCTCATATATTTTTCATCATTCAATACAAAATATACAATTTGTGGTAATAAACCCTTCATGTTTTCTCGTAGGAATAACTTGGGCATCGAAATTTGGAGTAACTTGTACTTTAAAATTGTTGCACCATGGTCCCTGTTTTTTTTATAGAAATATTGCATATATTATCCATGACAATCAATACACTCTTAACAGATTTCCCTACAGTATAGCCCCTGGTTATTATTTGTTTCGCTTGTGGCCTTCTCTTTTAGGTTGAGTTTGATAAATGAATAAAACAAGAGAATGGGAAGCGATGTGTAAGGTTAGTATTTGCTGTTAGATTGCTAATTTTTAACAAAACACAATAATATTATTTTTTTGTTCAAATAAACAATTTACTTGAAGAAATAAAACGTCGTGACTTGTGGTCACGGAAGTTCGGACATACAATCATTTGTTACTAAACATAAAAATGGTAGTGGTGGTCGTTCAACCCAATCATTAAGACTCACTTCCAATCTCGCTTGTTTTGTTATCCAATTCTACACTCGTTTGTCGTCCTTGGAATAACTCGTCATTGCACTTGCTCGATTTGCCTTGCTAGTGCTCAGATATTTGGTATGATGGTTGACAACCTCCGATGCCTCATCCCCTCCTCTAGTTGTTGTTGAACCGATTGTGAATCTGTTTCTATGACAATGTTTTGCCAACCCGCTTCGATCGCTAGTCTTACTCCTTCTTGTATAGCTATGACCTCCATTGTTTCTATGTCGTCGCTCTGGTACCTCCGGTTCACTCCTCCCACGATCTTGCTGTCCTTCTTTCTAGCCACCACCCCTATGCCGTCTTTTCTCGTTTGCTTGCACCATGATGCGTCGCAGTTTATCTTCATTGTGCTATCCGTCGGTGGTTGCCATCTTTGGGGCGGTCAGTCATCGCTCGTGGTTTGTGTTGTTCAACCATTTCCTTTTTGCTCCTCATAGGCTTGATTGATTTCCATTATCGCAACCCGTGGGTTGGGTTGTTTTGCTTCAAATGTTATTTTGCACCTTGTCTTCCATATTTGCCAACATGTGAGGAGTGTTAGTGTCCACCTTTTCTCGCTTGTTTCTCCTTGTCCACTCAGTTCCTCCCTCCTCATCTCGAGTCATTTGACCATGTCAAAGTTGTTCGGTCGGTCTACTCTTATCCCTAGTATGTCGAGTCACACCTGTTCGGTCCAGCCACATTCGAGGATCATGTGTTCCCGTGCCTCGACTCCTCCACATATTGGCACTACATGAAGGAAATTTTTCAAGGGAAATAATCTCTTTAAATTTAGAACTATTTATAAGGGATTTGTTAGAGTTAAGTGAGGAGAATAATAATTAAGAAAATTCCTCACAAAATATATTTTTCTCACTAATTACTAACATATTTGTAAGGGAAAAAAATTAAAAGGAATAATGAAGAATATTTTATGATGAATTTTCCTAATAAATATTTTTAAGGATAATCCCTCACTAATTACATTTTCCAATCCTAAATTTTGTAAGGAATTTATATATCCTCATAAAACATATTCATTTTTACAAGGGATTTATATCTCCTTACAAAATAAAAATATTTGCAAAGGAAAACCCTAAGAAATATTATATAATTTAACATGATATAAAAGTAAAACACAGTCAAACTTCAATCGATCATCAATCGTGAAACTTCATCCTTCTGCCTCCTAGTCGCTGCCCTCCACCGCACCATCTCGCCGCCGTCGCCGATCCACTGCGCCTCCGCCGTCCTTCTCCTCTCCTTTTCCCTTCTCATATCTGACTCCTTCCCCTCCCTTCTCCCCATCCCTGTAGATCTCTTCTTCGCCTTAGTCGCCGACTCCTTTTTCCTACAATACTTCACCTTCTCCTCCACCGTCGCTGTTCATATCTCTGATCTGAAATTCAAGTGCGACTCCACCTCCACCCTAATCTCCGCCCTCTCCTCCCTCCTATGCCTAGCCAAGTGAGTAATGATAAAAGTTGTCTAGCTAATGTGATGCATTTTATAATGTCGTTAGCTTGTAAGTTCCACTTCGAAGTTTAATGTCATTGTGAATATGAATTTAATCTTACATATTCTCTATGAATTAGTGATTGCTTTGGCTAATTGAGGTAGTAGACGTCTTCCAGGACCCAAAGCGGGACTTTCATGTACGGAGATCTGCTCGTCAATAGAGATGGAGTTCGACTTGTCTCTCAGAGTAGCATTGAGGCAGTGAGATTGTTATTATGATTTTGGGAAGTTGGCCGTGTTTAATAACTTCTCATTTCCAGTGTGTTACTTTTTATCAGAGATAGAGGGGATGACTCGACATGGTCTCGCAATTGCGAGCGCTAACATATCTCCTACTAGTAATCATATTTGAAAGTTTAGTAAATGTGTGGTAGATATCAATGGGAATGTCTTTTCTTTTGGGTAATGGCCGTTTTTTTATATGTGGAATTAACGTAAAAAGGATGGAGTTTGGAGGTAACGTTAGGGAAACGTAGGGTTGGTTGCACATCACTGTTAACATGTAGATATCAAATCCTACTTACATGGTGAGGTTTGCATATTTATGTGTGCTGAAACTGCTACTATACCTATATATCACTGTAAATTGGCCTATTTATCTTCCAAGATCACTTTGAATATAATTAATCTACTGAAATTCTCAATAATGGTGTCTCTTTTAGCCATGTAGAACAAATGGGGAGATTATTTAATCTGTTTTCCTTTACTGATAATGATTTCAAGTGTCATAAATATGTGTTTCCTACAGATCTCTTGATTGTTCCTAACCATGTAAAGTCTCTTTGAGGCACCTCTCATCAAGCCTTGAGACGACAACGAGATGAGCTTAGCAAATATCGATACAATTAAAGTAATTAAAAAAGGAAATGGTGGGATCGTGCAGTTGGTACAACACAAATGGACTGGGCATTTTTTTTGCTTTATAGGTGTGTTATCTGCATTCGATATGATAATAGCTTGTTGATTCTCGTGGTGAATAGCAGTTTTGGTCTTATCAGGATTTCCAGGCATTTCATGCTCCTTTTATTCAGTAGTGATCTGACAGCACACTTGTAGTGTTTAATAATACTTGTAGTGACCTTCGTTAGACGAAGAATATGCATGCAATACTTTTATTGTACTATGTTCTATTGGTTTAGAACTTTACTAAGGTATGATTGCCCATGGGTACTAATTTTCTATTTTCTGTTGCATGTCTGGGTTAGGAGGCAATGAGATTTGATGATGATAAGTATGACCTTATGGAAGCATTTGAGAGAACAGTTGCATCGTGTTACATTAGTATGTTGAATGGTGCGAGGACTCGAATTTTAAAAGCTCTTATTAAAAATGATGTTGCTGAGCTTAAGGATCATATCCCTGGATGGATGACGAAGGATATATGGAATTCGTTGGTTAAAAATGGGAAAAACCTGAATGGAGAGCAAAATCAGAAGTTGCACTACTTAAGTTGTTGCATGATTTCTATTTAGATATTTTTGACTAAGTATGTATTATTTAGATATGTTGTTACCTCTTTATAGTAGACTTTGAATGTTTAAACTATGAACTTGTTTCATAAAATAATTTATATATGTGTATTCTATTACATGTGATATATATATATATATATATATATTCTTAAAATTATTTATAGTGATTTTCCTTTATAGTGCATAAAATTCCTCACAAATTTAACTAAATACACTCCTTAATAATCCCTTTGTAAATTTACTAAATAAAAACCCGTACTATTTTCCTCAAAATTCATGAAAGATAAACCGTTGAAAATTTCCTTTATAATTTCCTTGGGGAAAATTTTCACAAAATTCCCTAAGTAAGTTTGTGAGGGAATTGATTTTTAAAATTTTGCTAGGGATGTTATAAGAAATATTTATTGAAAATGTTTATAAGGGATTTTCCTTTTAAACTGCTATTTTTCTGGCAAACTTATTTGTTAAGAGTACATCCCTTACAAAGTTAAATTTCGAAGGGATTTTTGAATCTCCCTTAGAAATTTGACCCTCACAAAAAGATAAATTTCTTGTAGTGTGGGCAACTTGGGGTTACGGTGATCCCCCGCGTGGGCCATGTTCGCCTTAATGGCTATGTCGTTTGTTGCAAGTCGCCAAATGAAATTTTTATACCTTTGGTATCATCTTTGTTGCCCAAATGTCCTTCCAAAAAGTGTCTTGGCTAGGTTGTACCGCCCTTATTCGTTGATCGTTCCTCTCCTGTATCTTGTGGTACACCGATCAGACCATTGGTGTTCCGTCCTTGGTGTGTGACCATATGTATCGATCTCTTCCCCCATCATACGGTATTGGTATATTAAGGATGTGTTCAGCATCTTCGTGATTTACTATGCTCCTCACGATGACCTTGTTGCATTCTCCATCCGGTTGTATGAGGTCACTTACCCATAGGTCCCATCGGTGCTCCACTCTTAGCTCGGTATTCACTCGCTTTCTCTCCTTGGTGTATATCCATGGGTCCTTAAAAACTCGGATGTTCTCTCCCATACCAATCATCTACATCCCTTCTTGTTTCATAACATCCCGACCGTGTACTAAGCTACTCCAACCCCACGACGCTCGACCTCATTTCTTCGCCTCTAGGAACGAGTTACGTGGAAAGTACAACCCCTTTAGGACCTATGCACATAGTGTGTCGGGTTCGTACATGATTCAGCCCGCCATCTTCGTGAGGAGAGTCGTGTTGAAACTTTGTAATTCTCGGAACCCTAGTCCCCCTACCTCTTTTGATTTGGTTAAGATCTCCCATCTTCGCCAATGAGTTTTCTTTCCCTCCGTTGTTTGTCCCCACCAAAAGTCCGCTATGAGTGAGTCTATTTCCGAACACCATGTTTTTGGGAGGCGGAACACACTCATAACATACGTGGGAATTGTGGTGATGATCGCCTTTATTAGCACTTCCTTCCTGCTTGGTTTAGTGTTTTCGGTCTCCACCCTACCAACTTTTCCTTGATCTTGGTATTTAAGGATCCCAGTGCCTCCCTCTTTGATCGTCCCCGGATCGATGGCAATCTCAAGTATTTGCCCTTGTCACTGGTGCTTTGTATGTTAAGCGCATCCTGCACCTCTTTCCTTTCGTTTGGCCCCGCCCCTTGTTGAAATAGAGGGTTGATTTGTCTATGTTAACTTGTTATCCCGATACCTGACAGTAGGACTCCAGGATGCTTCTGAGGTTTCTCGCATTCTCGATTGATCCTTGTATGAAGAACAATGAGTCATCTACTAAAAATAGATGATGGAGTTCCGGGCATTGTCTCTTTAAGATGATCCCCTGTATAACCTTCTCCCTAGCTGCCCCAACCATTCGTCTCGATAGTACATCCACAAGTAGAATGAATAAGTAAGGTGATAGGGGGTCACCTTGGAGAATGCCTCGGGTTGGGCAAATGGTGTTGGTTCTTGACCCATTTACCACCACTTGGTAGGTGGTTGTTGATATACATTTTCTGATTCATCCCAGCCATTGTTCCGCGAATCCTCTCTTCCTTAGTGTGTCTAGTAAAAAGTCTCAATTCACCCTGACATGCGTCTTTTGCATATCAATCTTCAGTGCGCATTACACCTTGTTCTCATTGCGGTTCATGTGAAGATGGTGAAAGACTTTATGTGCTACCATGATATTATCATGTATGTGTCTATCTGATACAAATGCACTATGGAAAGGAGTGATAAACTCTGATAGATATATCTTTAAACAGTTCACCAACACTTTTGATATGATTTTGTACAAGAAATTGCAGCAACTTATTGGCCTAAAATCAGTCAGTTTGGTCGGGTTTGACACTTTTGGAATCAATACAATGTCAGTATTATTTAGGGGATTTAGGATAGTACCTGTTCTGAAGAAAGTCTTGATCGCGATGATGACATCTACCCCCCACGATGTTCCAGTTCCTTTGATAAAACAGACCCGGGAACCCGTCCGGACCTGGCGCGTGTGACCCCCCTAATTGGTATGTAGCCGATCTGATTTCTATGTTTGTTACCTCCCTTGTTAAGTTTACATTCATCTCGGGTGTGATGTGGTTCAGTACATATCTTAGGAACGTCGTCCTCCGGTTCAGTTTATTCCAATGTGAACATATCTCCAAAATATCTATGTAACTCATCGTCTATCCTCCCTTCATTCTATATCCACTCTCCATTCATTCCCCTCAATTGACATATTTGGTTCCTTCTCCTCATTGATATCGTTGTTTGGTGAAAGAAAGTGGTGTTGCGGTCTCCGTCCCTAAGTTATTTGACCATCGACCTTTGTTTCCAATACGTTTCCTGCCTCGTCCATAACCCTTGGAACTTTCCTTTTAACCTCTTTTCCTCCCGGATTGCATCATGGTCCATCAGCCCTTGCATATTTATATTTAGTGCTTCCTTCATTTTTGCGACCTCCTTCATGTTGTTGCCGAAGTGAATCCTACTCCATGCCATGAGCTTCCTTTGACATTTATCAAATTTTGTGTAAACATCTTGTATTTCTCTTCGAGATGTTGGTCTTTCCCACGCTTTTTTTTATAACCTCCTTACATGCTGGGTTTTCGAGTCACATTGCCTCGAACTTAAAACGTCGTCTTACCCTTTTCTTCTGTTGTTTTAGTTGGACCATCATTAGTGAATGGTCTGACCCGATGGCTAGTTCATTTATGCACCTCCCTTGTTGGTGTCGTGCTGCCCATTCCGCATTGATCAACACACGGTCTAATCACTCATTTATTCTCTCTGTTCTGCTTCGGTTGTTGCACCATGTGTGTGGATTCCCGTTGGCCCCCAAGTCCTCCATACACAAGTTCTCGATCAGTTGTTTGAATTCATCCATTTCTCGCTATGATTTCCTTCTACCACCATGATTTTCATGTGGGTATCATATAGTTTTGAAATCTCCTAGGACATCCAACTTCCCCTTCGACCCCTCCCAATCGTTCTTAGGAGATTCCAGTTTTGTGCTCGTTTTTATGCCTCTGTGCTCGCGTATACCCAAGTCACATACATTGGGTCGGCATGTCTGTCCATGTTTACCTCACAATCTATACAATTCGGGTCGGCGTACCTGATTGAAACCCTAGTTTCTACCGACCACCAAAGTGCTAAACCCCCGGATGTGTCATTTGGGCTAACATAACATTTGTTTTCCATCCCCATTCGTGCTCTTATCCTCTCGTAGTAGGTATCCTCATTCTTTGTTTTCATTAAGAAAATGATATTCGGGTGATACCTTTTGTTGAGGTCTTGTAGGTGTTGAATTGTTAAGGCAGACCCCAGACCTTGACAATTCCATGAGATGACACTCATTGAGCCCGCGTGACTGTTTCGGGACAGCCACCAAAACCCTTATCCAGCTCGTGTGATTTCACCTATGCACTTAGTTCCTCCTTTTTCTTCTTTCGATTGGGGTTTGTCTTGTTACCTCTTCTCCTCGGGCTGATTATTACCCTTGGTCCCTTTATCCCTTCCTCACTCTCGGTTTCCACCTTCTATTTTTTCATCATCTTTGTCCCCGACTGGTCTTCCATCTCTTCCCCGGTTCGCTTTAGAGTCATTTTGTCTAGGTATGGGCTAGTCCAGATATAGGGTTTTGGCTTGAGGGTTTCAGTGATGTGGGTGGTGTATCTGGCTGGTTCTATACTATGTAGGTTTGGATGAGGGTAGTGGTGTCGCTCGAATGTGGGTGGGTAGGGTTATCGGGTAGGTACGTGATCATGGGTTGGTTGGGTTTGGCGGGGTAGTCAGTTGAAGGTGGTTGGGGATTGGTTCGGTTCAGATGGTTCCTTAGCCACCTGGGTAGGATTGCTTGCTTCGGATTGTGTGGTGTGGTTTGGTCTGTTCGGTGGTGGGTTTGTGGAGGGTTAAGGCTTTTGTGTTTGGAGGTTCCTCATGCTCTATGTCATATGTCCGGTCCCCGAGGTTTATTCGGTCCCCTTGGTTTGTGGCTGTTTCGGTTTCCAATGGTTCCCTCGGGCGATCGTTGGTTGTTCCTTCCCCATCCATATCACAATTGTGTGTTGCCCCCGATGGTTGTTACTTTGGGACCTCTTTCGTGGGCATCTTTCTTGCCTTAGCCATGATATCAAACCACGATCTTCTTGCACCCAGTTTGGTTTGCGATCCGTGTCCATCTTCCCCTCCTACGTGTTGTCTCGTCGTGGCTTGCTTAGGTCTCACTCCTAAAAGCCATGGTCCATATGCTGGTATATTCAGATCATGTTCTGCCATTTGTACTTCCATTTTACATGTCTGGGTCGTGTGACCCAACATTCCACATCCATATCAATAGTCAGATAACCTCTCATACTTTATAGATTCTCATCTATCTACCCCTTGGGAGTTTTTCCACCAGAATCCCACCATCAACGATTTATCTCATTCACTTCCACGCGTATTCTCATATAACTCGTACTTATCCTCCCAACATGATGTTCAATCTCCAGGCATTTCCCTATCATATTTTCAATCTTCCATGCATTTTCATCACTATTTTTTTCCAGTCCTAGGTCATGAACTTGGGTCCAGCAATTTACCTTGCTAAATTTCACTTCCTTCACTCCCACACTCGGTTCTCATCGTTTTATATTCAGTATGTGACTATTTATTGCCCACGGTGATAGGTCGAGTATTTGGTCTGCATCCTCCTGTCGTTCGAATTCGAACAACAATATGCCCGACTCCGACTCCGATATGGTGACAGTGCCATACCTTGCCCAAGTCGTCTGAAGTACCCCATGTATTGTACTCTGTTTGATCGGTTTCTGTGAGATTATCTTGCATACGTACCATGTTTCGTTCTGCAATTGCTGGTTCAAGTTTAGGTCAAGCGCGGGTCTTCGGGGTCTATTTTCTCGCTGAGTCTGGAGATATGTTGCATCGTGCTGCCGTGGGTTCAGTGTCTTCACCACAGCTGGCAACTCCATGCAAGAACAATAAATGAAAGGACTGAATCAAATGTATGGCTAGAGCAATCGAAGATAGATTTTCAGTTAAACGGAGTCGATTTCGACTGGGGTGGAGCTTTGCGAGTTCTCAACCTTCTGTGTGTCGTGCAGAGTTCTGTGTCAAACAGTTTGCAGTTGAATCCTCCGTTGGAACTGAGTTGAAGACGGTATAGGATCAAGCGCGACGAAAGGTGTCGGAGAAAGTTCCCAGCTGACGCATAGTCAGTTTTAACTTTGGCGTGACAATCTTCATTTCCAGTTTGCATTGCATGGTTTTGTCTCCATCATCTGTAGTAGCTTCCTTCAGTTGTCTCTTCTGATTGGTTGGTAGCTAATTAACAATAAATGTCAAGGATTCTAAGTCAATTGCATGACTTGAAATTTCTGTCACGAGGCAAACCCTAAAATTTTGGTCATCGAAATTTGGAGCAACTTGTACTTTAAAATTGTTGCACCATGGTCCTTGTTTTTTTTTTTTGTATAAATATTGCATATATTATCCATGACAATCAATACACTCTTAACAGATTTCCCTACAGTATAGCCCCTGGTTATTATTTGTTTCGTTCGTGGCATTCTCTTTTAGGTTGAGTTTGATAAATGAATAAAACAAGGGAATAGGAAGGGATGTGTAAGGTTAGTATTTGCTGTTAGATTGCTAATTTTTAACAAAACACGATAATATGGTAAGTTATGTATTATGTTTGTATTAAAAAATATCACAATACCCTACACATAACAAAAAGAGAAAGGTATATTGATATGAATATTTTTGAATACTTTTTTAAATAAACAATTTTTAATCATTTTTAATATCTAATTAATTTATTTTATTTTAAGACTTTGTCAATATTATATTTAAAAATCGTGAAATCTAATCTATGAAATTATAATTTTTACTATGAATTATTTATTATAAATTTTGGTATAACAGTTTGTTTCATCTAAAATTATCTTCTTAACTATAATTTGTTTTTAAAAAAAATACAACCTAAGAAATATAAATCCAATATTCGAAGAAATATATAACCTCAAAGGAGTGTTGTATTAACTAAGTAATAATTAACATCATATTTAACTATACTAATATTGTTTAAATACATTGTTTGGATGGATATGTGTAAAAACACTAAATTTATTTCATTCAAATAGTAGAAAATATTCAACCTATGAACTCCGGCAGTGGCGACAGTGGCAATCAAAGTCACCTCAACTCCGGCACGAGCTTGGTGAAATCAAAAATTATAAATTCGGGGGGAGGGGGAAGTCTAAGAAGTTCTGTTGTGAAAATCGTAAATAATTATTTTGGTCATTTTACTAATATGCATTAATTAATTTTATGATTTCAATCATGTTTAGTTGTTAATACTTAATAAAAACTGCATAGTTATGTTATGACGAATACATATGTATTTATTAGGTTCAATATAAATATAAATGGTTAATCTCTCCTACTAATTCCATCTTAAACTTATTGTATATTTTTTTACTTTATATTATATCCATAAAAAGTATTATATACCCATTTGAGTATAAAAAATAAATTTGTGTCGCAATCACTTACTGAATTAGTGAGTTATCAAGTTTACTTATGATATTAAAATATTTTGATATATTTTTATTAAAAAAAACTAGCATAGTTGTTTTTGTTTTGCTATCAAACATTACATAGTTGGAAATTGGAATCACATGCATTTTAGATAATAAAATGAAAATTATATTAAAAATGTGTAACAATTAGAATAGAGATAAATAATTAAACTAAAAAAATAAAGGGAAAATATAAGACTTTAAAATGTTAAATCTTAATTATAAATTTTTTTTCCAAAATTATATAATGTAAGAAGTTAGGGAGTCCATATATGTTAAGTCCATTCATCATGATACTGACTGATTTGACTAAAAAGTTAAACTAAGACAAAGTAAGCATCCTTGTTTGTGCTTGTTAGACCAGTTATAAACAATTTCTAAAAGTTGGGGGCATAACAACTCTTTCTATGAAACAAGGGACTAAGTTAGCTGATACTTAAGTTTGGGGGAGAATAAACCAAATATGATATGCCTCTTATTTTTACTATTCTAATGGAGAGAACAGCATCAAGAAGATTGTCCACAGCTAGCCCTACATTACAACCATTCATGATTTAAATTATCTCAAGCAAATGGCGTAAAATAAAAATAATCTCTCAAGCAATATTAATAATTATTAATTGTAATTATGGATTATTAAATAAAATAAAAGGCATCCCACAACATAGCGAGCTGCTTTTTTTTAGAAAAAAAAGAAGAAGATAGCAAATGTACTTGAGTGTATATGTGTTATTTTAGCTTTTAATTATTATTTTTGAATATAAAAATACACTACCAAATGAAATATATTATTTTTTCAAAAACATTTTAATATATTCATACTTTTCCAAGACAGTGGCTGAAAGGCAGCATATTCCCTTCCCTCTATAGGCAAGCATATTCCCTTCCTCTACGAAAGAAAAAGAAAAGGGAGGATGGCCTTATGATGGCATTCTTTACTCTCTTGACCTCTTTCCACTTCTTTTCTCGATCAATGCACCATCACCATTTATTCTTTGTAATTAATATTTTTAACATGTCTATTACTTTATATACATAAAAATAGTCTAAATTTGAATTAATTTTCTATTAATCATCAATGACTCGTTCTTTTCAAAAAAAATTATGATATTCGACTTACGAATTCCGTAAAAAGTTGTTATTTTCACGAAATTGAAAAAAATTCAGCTTAGACATTCTGAGCGGAGTAGACTTACACATTCCTTCTCAAAACGAAAGAATTGGTAAGAAGGGTCGACAATGAATTCTGATTCCATGTGTCAAAGTCGGTTTCACCTCCCATTACATTTCTTTAATTCCCAAACTACCCTCATTGAAGCCTCTCAACATTTCAATGAGCTAACCTCTGCCACACCATTACTCACCTAACCCTCCCACCAAACTCTCTGCTCATCTTCGTAATTAGTTGATTCTACATCCTCCTTGCATTCTGAATCCACACTCTTCAACGACACAAGATCTTTGGAGCTTCAAACAAAGAAACGGCAAAGTTATCTTGAGGTAAGTTCTCTTATTCCTCCGCTAATTTGCCCTAAGTTTTGGTGTTTGAATGGATTAGGGTTTCTGTGATTATGTATGTTTTCGTATTTACTTGATGATTGTTGCAAATTGAAGGTATAATCACAGAAAAAAATGTGTAATTAGAACCAAAAATCGTTGATTATGGGTTCAGACGAACCCGAAATCATTGATTCTGGGTCGTCTGAATTCGGAATCGTCAGGTTCAGACGAACCCAAAATCCATGGTTCTGGGTTCTGTCTGAACCCAGAATGATGTTCCGACGAACCAGGAATCCATGTAATCCAAACCCAGAAATCCAGTTTCTAGGTTCGATGTTGTTTCTTATTCAGTTATGTTGTTTCATGCTGGTTTCTTGTTCGTGATTGATGAATCGTGAATATTGTGTATGATGTTTGTTCTTCATGCTGTTTCTTGTTCATCGTGAATATTCATGTTGTTTCTTGTTCATGCTGGATATGTATACATATTATGTTCATGAATCGTGATTGATTCTTGCTATTGTGTTCATGATGGTCTTGATTCTTGATGTTGTGTTCTTGATCTATCAAAATTGACATGCTGATTTCTTCTTCTGGGTGCTCTAATTTGTTTGGTTTTCATCATAGTTATTATGCATAATCTTGACCTGCTCATTTGTGTTTGTGCTTTTTTCGTGCTGTTTTGATTGTGTTTGTGTTTATGCTTTCTTCGTGATGTTGAATTCATGTTGTATGTCAATGAGTTTGATGAATTCTTGCTGAATTTGGCAGGCTCTTGTGGATGTTATTTGATCAGTTTCATGTTGTCTGCTTTTGTTTTGGGAATCCATGAATTGGGTGAGCAATTAGGCAAGAACTTGCAGCTCAGAAGAAGCACGCAGCTACTTGAATTTTTGAACACCTTCATCTCTCCTTTTCTTTTGTTTTGTTTTGGGAATCGATGAATTGTTAGTTAAGTCTAGATTTGATTGAAGTGGGTTGCATTTAGAATTGTTATATTTTGGATAGTGTAATTAACAATAGTTCTGATAAATATCAAATTAATTGATCGTGAAATAAATGTAATTTTGTATTATAATTTACATTAATTAATTTTTTTATTAAAATTTTTTTTTTTAATTATTTATATTAAAGGTTTAATTATTCTTAATTTTTAAAATAAATCATACAAATTATATGTATTATATATTATACATATACACGTAGGGGCAAATATGTCATTTTATTCCATTTCCATACACAATTCCACAAAAAAAAAAACAGAATTCCTTATTCCATTCCACCGAAGAAACAACTTCATATTTTTATCTCATATTCCTTATTCTCTATTTCTATTATATATTCTGTATTTCTTATTCTGAATTCCGTGATAGAAACGCCCCGTAAAAAAACACAAAATTATGATATATTTTTGAAGTTTTTTAAAAATTAGGCATTGTGCCAAATTATTTTGAAAAAGTAAGTATACTGAAAAAAATATTTAGCAAAATGTATATAAGCGCTATTAGGGTAGCGTTTTTTACAACGTGCACTACTTTAATTATGTACTTACTCAAAAAAAATAAAAAAAATTAAAGTGAGTAGATATTTTAATTACGAATTAAATGAAGCTAATTAGACGTTAATATTTTATTTTTAGACTGACCGTATAATACGATACGTAATTTACTTTGTATTATACGGTTAGTCTAAAAGTAAAAAATAAACGTCTAGTTAGCGTCATTTAATTCGTAATGAAATTATCTACGCACTTTAATTTTTTTGATTTTTTTTTGAGTAAGTACATAATTAAATTTCTCACCTAATGCATTTAATTATTTCGGTCAAATTTTAAGACAAGCGATGTTAGGTTACAAAATCACTGTATTTCTAATCAAAAAAATTACCCTAGGTAGATAATGGAATTACGACATAAATTACGTTCACCGTGGTCAGTTTGGACTTACAGGGTATGTGTTATATTTTTTTAAGTCAAATTTTCATATCTCAACTTACGTGAGAGCCTACAGTCAATCCGTATATCCAAATTTAATATTTTTTGCATAATTTGAATCGCAATTAAAATATCTACTTACTATAATTTTTTAAATTGTTTTTAATAAATACATAATTTTATTTTTAATTAAATATCGAATCGTAAAAAAAACGTAAAAAAAACGCCACTAGGGGTAGCGAAATTCACACAATTATGAAAAACGTTCCCCTAGTGGCGTTTTGTGAAAAACGCTACCTCCAATAGCGATTATATACATGTTGCTAAATATTTTTTCAGTATATTTACTTTTTTAAATATTTTTTGCACCATGGTTACTTTTTAAAAAACTTCTATATTTTTGTATATGCAAAAGTGACCTTGTACGTTATTTATAGGAGAAGTGACTGCCCGTGACTGAACTTCACACAATTTATATTTTATTTTAAAAAGAATATTAAGTATATTTTATATTAATTAAATTAAGTTTGAAAACAATATAATTTTTAATGTATTATAACTTTTTTGGTTAATTTAAGCGGACTACGAATTGAAGGTCCTTTTTTGTTTTTGCTAATCACTATTAAAAGGGAATACTTAAAATGAAATTTTAGAAAGAAAATAAAAAGTCTTAAGAACATTATATTTTTAGACAATTTTTCAAATCTTAACTTTAATTGCAATGTTAAGGTCGTAATTTAATTATCTACGTAATCTATCTTTTGATTTTTTTTATTAGACATATAATTAAATTTATAACCTAACATTATTTGTCTTCAATTGTATATATTTATTATTGAGCAAACAACATTATAAAAATTTAATTATGTATCTACTTAAACAAAAATACGTAGATAATTGAATTACAATCCAAATCAAGTTTGAACATCTCTATGGTCAATTTTAATTGAATTTTTGGATCTCAACTTTGAACTATTTGGGGCATTTGGATTGTAATTCAGTTATCTACCTACTTTATTTTTTTAGTAGGTAAACAAATAATTTTCTCCATAATGTTGTTTGTCATTCAAATATATTGAAGAGCAAACAACTATAGAAATTTAATCATATATCTATTAAAAAAATAAAGTAGGTAGATGATTTAAGGGTTAATTACATATTTGATCACTTACGTTTGATGATATTACTTTTTGATTTAAACTTGTATTATTTAGTCACTCATGTTTGACAATGTCACTTTTGACTTTTGGGTTTGAATCACCAATTTTCATTACTTTTCAATGTTAGTATTATTAGTGTCTCACATGCTAATATTAAAACTTGATGTATCAAAAATACTATTCTTCTTCACGTTTCTTCTTCTTCATCATCTTTCCAAACAGACTGATGTCACTTTAGGAAGAGAACAAGGTCGAAGAAGAAGTGTGACGAATAAGACTGTTTTTATATATACAGATCATATCTTAATATTAACATGTAACGAAAGTTAGTATATCGTCAAACATAAGTGACTAAATAACACAAATTTGAATAAAATAGTCAAGTTATGAATAGTAAGTATCCATTTAACATAAAAAAATATAAATAATCAACATACTTTATTTTTTGAATTTTGTTTATAGATACATAATTATATTATTTGGTCTTCATTTTGTTTTTCAAGATATATATAAAAGTTGATGCTCAAATGATAATAGGTTGAAACTCAACCATGTAAATAAATTATTTTCCTATTTTATTTTTTAAAAGTAGATACTAGATACATAATTAAATTTGTAACCTCATATTATTTATTTGAAAAAAACGATATATAAAAATTGAAGGTGAAATAGCTTATAAATTTAACTATTTACCTATTAAAAAAATATTAAGTAAATATTTGAATTTTAACTTTATATTTCCAAATCAAATTGAGTTTCGACTTCGGATTATACGCTCTGAGTGAATTGCAGAAGTTCTTCCTTCAGATACCGATTTTCCTTCTGAAGTTCCAGTATATAGGCTGCCATTTCCTCCACGAGCTTGCTGCTTGCTTGCCTTGGTGGTGATGGCTTGCTACTGGGTGCTAATACCATATGATGATAGAAGCATACCTTTAAACACATGTAGCAAATCTTGAGCCAACAGTTGCTGCATTGTGCTCCATACTTTGGTAAGCATGGGCATTTACAGGCATCACACGAAAAATGAGTATTCGTGTATCCTTCCACTATCCCATCTTGCCATTGGTGCAGACAATCCTCCTGCTCCTTTGGGATTCGGGGCTTCTCCATCCATCCATAATCTTCTTGGTAGGATGATAAGGCCATGAGGTTGAGCTCATATGGTGTTTCGCCAAGGCTCATTGTTACCTCTTGGGCTGTGCTAGCTTCTCCTTCACTGGCACTGCAAATGCCCTCGCTGTCCGGTTCGTTGAGATCGACCGATACAACGTCCCAGTCTTCAGGGAGATCTAGTCCTTCCATAAGGGCTGCCCTGGCTAGATTACCGCTTCTTGTTTTGCAGTCCCTAGCATAGTGACCCTCTTGTCCGCAGACAAAGCACTTGCACTTGTGGGAGGGTGGCTTCCTTCTTTTGAACACACGTACATGAGAATCATGAGGTTTTCCCTTGTACGTCTTTGCCTTCCTTATCCCGTACTTCTTTGTTGGATTCCTGTAGTATCCTGGAATCGGGATTTCCCGGCAGAAACTGAGGTCCTTCAGTCCTCGCTGCATGACAGCCGTTTTGCACATTTCTGTCAAGTATTGTTGAGTGAATAGCACCCTGGGCATAACCCCAACCACATTGCCTGGATGCCTTTGGTGGTAGGCTTCTTCAATTGCCTTCCCGTATATTGGTGGAAGTTTTTTGAAAAACTTCTCTGACAGGTCTGAGTTGATAAACAGTCTTCCTGTTTTTGCAGCCAACTCTCGATACGTGACCATGAATTGAAACACATACTTGATGTCTGAGCAGGTTAGCCTTTCCAGATCTGCCCAAGCCCTCTCCTGTTCAGTTGTTGATCCTTGATATGGGTCTTCAAGTGTGAAGATACGCTGTATTTGAGAGGTGACATTAGATACATCATCTGCTATGTGTACCAATTCATCATACTCGGTTGGGTATGCAGCTCTCCACTGCTGAAAAGTCATTTTCTCCATTTCCCCTAGGAGATTCTCCACATACTGGACCTTTGTTCTATTGTCAGGCCATGTCTTTTGGTTAACATGGTTGATTGTAATAGTTTCCCACCGAAGTATTACATCCTCCGTTTTGCTGATGTCGTTTGGTAACACCAGCATGACTGCCTGCGCCTGATGCGCTGGGGGCAGTGTCCAGTAGTTTGCGGTTTCGTAAGGCCGCGGGGTTGGTACTCTCCCTCTTCTCATTTCTTCATCCGACATCATGAATGGTGCTGGTGGAATTAGGCTTGCAGCTGGCCTTACCGCAGGTGGGTAATCAGGCAGCTCCATTGATGTGTCCCGTGGTGGTATGTAACCCGAATTTACCACCTCTGAGGAAGACATCGCCGTTTCTGAAAGGAATTTTCGGAGTTTTGGGTAGTCATGTCCTACCCCTGCCATTAAGGCAGTGGCCGTTTCCTTTGTGCCTTCAACCCCCACCCCGTCAGAAGAGAATGGGTTTACCCATTCTGCCGTTGGTTCCCTACGAGAACTCATGCTTCCAAGGTATTGCATGTAATCCTCATAGTCATCTTCTTCTTCAGCTGATGACTGCTCCGGTGTGACATCAAAGGCCATGGCGAGTAGTTCGTCAATAGCTTCAATGTCATTGTCATCAACCCTGATGGGCTGATCCTGTTGTTGCCTCGTTTCCGGTGTTTGTTGGTAACCAGCAAATCTGAGACTGATCGAACCTTGTGCGCCTTCCCAAATGGCCACATCCGTAGGGATATTGGTGATTGATTGGTTAGGTGGTCTGATAGTCCACCTTTGTCCTTGCAGATCTTCACTAGAGAACATCCTTCCTGGTATGGCTCGGACTCCTCTGCTGGCCAGATATTCGGCTATGTTGTTAACCGAGTACCTGAAAGCTGCATGGCTTGTGTTGGTCAGCCTTCCCACCATTTGCCTTGTGAGTAAGAGGTTAGATTCTCCTCCTACCCAGTCTTCATACCCCCTTGCCTGGATCACAATCTGGATGTGATTGTAGAAATCCGTTATGGACATCATCATATCTGGTGTAAAGTATACCAGCTCTGTTCCTCGTTCCAAGTCAATCTCCATGGACCCGATGATGCTCCTGGGGTTGGATCCCCACCTTGTGTCTCGTATGACAATGAGTATTCTTACTCCTGCTCCTCTTCTATGCAACGCAAGGACTCGAATCATTACCAGTCCTATGTGGATGTGCTGCATTCCTTCTCGTCTGAGTCTTTGAAAGGACTCAGGGCGGACAAATGATAGTTCCGCCTGCTCATCTGCAGCCGTTATCCGGACACGTTCTTCCGAATAGTGCTGATACACCCTGTGGCTTGGTTCTGCCTAGTTCGTGGTGTACAGATCTTCTGCAGGCATGATGCCTGCTCTCCTTCGAGATGAAATCCTTAACTGCTCGTCCGGATTGAGCAGGGATTCCATTGAACGGTTGTACCTCCTTCCTGGAAGTATTCTCTGGACTGCTTGCTGTATCGTCCTATGGACCCTCCGGTAGTCACGGATCTGATCCTCAAAACTTGGGACGTTCTGAGCAGTGTCTTCCTCGTTGCTTCGTACTGGGGCTTGGTCTACCCTTCGTACATTCACAGTGTAAGGTGCCTCCAGGATGGTGGCACTTTCGGTGCTTCTTCTGGCCCTAGATGCTGATCTGTTCATCTTGACGATCCGGGTCTATTTGCCATCCTTTTAGATTCTTCCCGCAGAGCTTTAGGATCTTTGAAGAAGTAGATTTTATTCACCGGTTTTGGAACAGGTCTGGGTTGATCTGATCCAAGGTCTAGTCCTTGCAACTTGGTTTGCAAGTCCTGGATCGATTGTTGTAATTCTGGCGGCGTTTGAACCGCTGCAGGTCTCCCTTGAGCAGTAAGGTTGTCAACCTTCTCTTCAAGTTTGGTGACCTTCCTTGTTAGTTGCACAACTAGCTCGATTAGCAGGTTGTTTTGCTTGATCAGCTTCTTTGTCTTCTCCGAGGATTGTTGGTTTTGATTTGCGTTTGCAAATCCCAAAGACGGTTCACCTAGTGCTTCGGTAGCTTGCAGGGCTTCTTGGTAGGCTGGGTCAGCTGTAGTAGAGATGTAGGACATCTATAACCGCTGATTCACGCTTTCCACCAAAGTCCTAAGTTCCTTTAGATGTTGCTCCGTTTGCTCCGCTATTTTCAAAGCACTTCGCTCAATCTGCTTTGGTTGACCGATGATGGACTCGATCAGTGAGGCCACTTCAGCCTTGGTAGGCAGATTTCTATAGGGGAAACTCTCTATCGTCTTGAGGGTTTCTTCTTGTAGCTCTTCAAGTGATGACACCTTCTTACTAAGCTTGTCCACCTGCTTAGCTAATTGTTCCAAGGTTATTCCAATAAGCTCTTATTTTGCTAAGAGCGTTCGTAGATCTTTAGTTACTACTTTCCCAACTAATGATATTCTATCGAACGAGGTACTGATATTATGCGAGTTTGACCATGTGATATCTACTAAGGTATTTAGTTGCTTATTACTGGAATGAAATTCGTGTTCAAATCCTTCTTTGAAACAAACTAGGTTTTCACCATCCCTAGTTTCAATATTTCTTCCTTCTTTTAGTGCCAAGTCTAAATATTACAGAGGTTTTCGATTCCAGAAATGATCATCTATAGCTCTTTAGAACCTAGGATCAGACATAATCTTGAAACAAGATTTCTTTTTCTCATTTCCTATTTCTGTCCGCGCTTCTAGGGTTCTTTTATCCTTTAATCCTTAAACCATCCAGACTACGATTATCTCCTCACCGTACTCACAATGCATGTTGCCCTCTTCCAGGGATTTGTAGGACTTACACTGCGCTGACGGAATTGTTGGACTCAAATTTTCGGCTTTACTGATCTTTAGATATCTAGATATTAGTTCCCTAAAAGAGCATCTGGTGCAAGGATATTACGAAAAGTAATTCTTGGTCCAATCTTACAACTTAGCCCAGTTTCCTTAAGCATAGATACATGATAGAACAGAAGGACACATGAAACTCACCAAATTCATTCAGCAATTCTAAGCAAACATATACACAAAAGTAGCTTACACAAATTATTTACAACTTACACATACCTCGCTCTGATACCAACTCTCGATACGTGACCATGAATTGAAACACGTACTTGATGTCTAAGCAGGTTAGCCTTTCCAGATTTGCCCAAGCCCTCTCCTGTTCAGCTGTTGATCCTTGATATGGGTCTTCAAGTGTGAAGATACGCCGTATTTGAGAGGTGACATTAGATACATCATCTGCTATGTATACCAATTCATCATACTCGGTTGGGTATGCAGCTCTCCACTGCTGAAAAGTCATTTTCTCCATTTCCCCTTGGAGATTCTCCACATACTGGACCTTTGTTCTATTGTCAGGCCATGTCTTTTGGTTAACATGGTTGATTGTAATAGATTCCCACCGAAGTATTACATCCTCCGTTTTGCTGATGTCGTTTGGTAACACCAGCATGACTGCCTGCGCCTGATGCGCTGGGGGCAGTGTCCAGTAGTTTGCGGTTTCGTAAGGCCGCGGGGCTGGTACCTCTCCCTCTTCTCATTCTTTCATCCGGCATCATGAATGATGCTGGTGGAATTAGGCTTGCATCTGGCCTTACCGCAGGTGGGTAATCAGGCAGCTCCATTGATGTGTCCTGTGGTGGTCTGTAACCCGAATTTACCACCTCTGAGGAAGACATCGCAGTTTCCGAATTTATATTATTTTCAGTTTAATCGAAATATAAAATAGTTTATATAATTTAAAATAGTTTTATATACCTATTTAAATAAAAAGATAATTAGTGAGGGACTCTAAACTTTAGAGCATAGTTATCAGAACCGGACCGACCATCTAACCGACGAGGGGGCCGGTTCACAGTTCGGCCGATTCAACCAGGTCCAACCCGATTCAGTGTGCGGTTCACTTTTCACAATGGGAAAAAAATGAAAACTTAAATATATAGTCTCAAACACAAACATAATTACCTCAAACTACATAGTTTCAATATCAAACACACATTATTCTCAATTCTCAAACACAATAGTAGTGAACCGGTTTAACCAATTAGGTTAAGACAATTGGTTTGTGCATAACAAAAAATCGGGAAAAAAAACGGTTGAACCCCCCCCCCCCCAAAAAAAAAAAATCAGCTAAAAAGTGAACCGGAAATCGGTCGGTTTTTAAAAAACCGCCTGGTTCAAACACTGTTCATTTGTAAAACGATCTTTTAACTTAACCAAACCTTTAAAAAGGGCACTACGAAGGGGACATGAGTCACATGACCAAAGTGATCAAAGTGGCACTCCCAATGATAGAATACACCCGAGAAAGAATGCGTTGGACCTGCCGTCGAACCCCCAGTTGGAAAGGAGTGAAAGATCATCGGAACGATCATATCTCCGAAACCGATCAAAGTAAGAGCAATACACAATGTTCTGAAATTGGCATGGGAGAGGTATGGATCAGTTATTATGTCGGATGTGTCAGATAGGGTTGTCATGTTTGAATTCGAGGATGAGGAGGATAGGAAACACATACTTGACATGTCACCATGGTATGTTCAAGGACACTGCATGAGTATGAAAAAGTGGGATCCAACTGTTGGCTTAGCGCTTGTAGATTTTAAGAAAGTTCAATTCTGGGTACAAGTTCATGACTTAGGACTTGAGAAATTTAGTGTCGAGAATGCCAAGTTGATAGGAGGAAACGGAGAGTGCCCAAAAGATAGGCAATGTTATTGAAATCGAGGAGGAAACAGAGAGTGCCCAAAAGGCATACATGAGAATGAAAGTTGAAGTGAATGTGGATGAGCCGCTTATGGCGGGTTTCTGGTGGAACAATTCAAAAAGAGAAGAGCAATGGGCTTCTATTAAGTATGAGAGGTTGTCTGATGTATGCTATGAGTGTAGGAAGCTGGGTCATACTACTAAGGTGTGCAAAATAGAGGTGGCAATGTCGGAAGCAACAAAAGGGCAGCCGATATACGGGCCATGGTTGGTTTGACAAAGATCAAAAATGAGAAGGGAAAGTAGAATGGGAGGGGGTACGCGAAGCGGATCAGGAGGGACAAAGTGGAACCCGTCGACCATGGTTTGAGATTATGAATGAGTTCAAGGACCGGGAAAAACAAAAAGCATCAACCTAAGCTACACCCCATCCAACTACAGCCACACCACATACCACCTTTGCCATACCAAACCGAACCGATGAACCACTATCCAAACCAGCCGTACCAAATAACACACCTCCCAGAACCATATGGAGCCTATAACACACAAGCCATACCAACCCGACACAAACCAAATGATGACAACCATCTGAACCCCATACCTCAAGCCCAAGCTCAACCTAAAGACCGAAACAAACCAAAATCAAACCTAGAGTACCAATTGATACCGAATGAAATATTGAGCTGAGACAATACCCCAATGCAACTCTGTACACAACCCATCATTACCCAAATACCTGACACTGAACCTTACCCGACTGAACCCATGATGATAGTCGAACCACACATGTACCTAGTGGAGACTCCGCCCGAGTCCCCACGATCATGGAGCGACCAGAAGAAGAGGGAGAGGGAGACATGTCTAAGCCCGTTTATGCACAAAATGAACCTCAAACAAGGTAGAAAACAGGATGAGGAGGAAGTCGGACCAAAAAGAACAAAAAGGGTCGAGGAGGGCTCAAGTAGTCAAGAGGGGAACAAGTAAGGGACGAGGCAGAACGAGAACTATGGTGAAACGAGCTTTGGAGAAAAAAGGAAGACCGAAAATAACAAAAGAAGGCGATCTCTTTGAGGTACCGATCCAAATGGAACATGAATCATCGACTGAAAACATGGGTTCTGGTGGCTGTCCCCAAACAGCCACACAGGATCAATGAGCACAATCGTTTGGAACTGTCAGGGTCTGGGGTTTTCCCTGACGGTTCGATATTTGAAAGACCTCACCGGAAAATATCACCCGAATATTATTTTCCTCATGGAGACCAAGAATGGTGATGCTTTCTGTGAACGGATACGGGAGAAAATTGGATTGGTAAACGCACACTATGTCACACCACAAGGCATAGAGGGCGGTTTAGCACTATGTTGGGGAGACAATGTTGATCTGCAGATTTTAAGATCCAACCCAAACATGATAGATACGAGAGTGACAGATCCAACGGGGCACTCATCATTCATAACCTGGATATATGCGGATACGGAGGAAGGGGCGAGATACAAATCATGGGAGGAGATCAGACACATGTGTATAACACGAAATGGACCATGGTGCTGCTAATGGAATTTTAATGAAATAATGCATCACCACGAGAAAGAAAGAGGACGCATGAAATTGCAACGGCGTATAGATCCATTCACTAGATTTATTGAGGATATAAAGATGGAAGACATGGGGGCAAAAGGGCAGCGTTTCACATGGTGTAACAACTAAAGAGGTTTGGAAAGGGTGTGCGAGAGATTAGATAGGGTGCTCATAAATGCGGGATGGGCAAGACAACACCCGAATGTCGAATGTGTTAATGAAGTGGCGGTGGGATCAGATCACACACCAATGATCATAACTAAGTGGATGTAACCGTATAGAGGGAGACGGGGTTTCAGGTTCAAAGAAATGTGGCTTGAGAATCCGGAATGCAAGGAAGTGATACAATCGGTTTGGAGGGGGCCGAGCCAAGGCCAACCGAAACAAACCAGCCACACACAGCCGAATCGAACAGCTTGTGGCCGAGACTTGGACAATGTCAGAGAAGCCTTATTGAATGGAGCAAGGAGAGGTTCGGGAACAATATGACACAATTGGGAAAGGCAAAACAAAGGCATCAAGAGATTAGTCGACGACAACCGACCAATAAGACAAAGGAGGAAAAAATTGTGTTGAAAAAACAAATAAGCAAACTGTGGAAGGGGTGGAGTTGTATTGGAAACAGAGATCGCGGGTTCAATGGCTCATGAAAGGGGATCGAAACACTACTTTGTTCCACCTCACTACGAACACTCGAAGAAGAAGGAATAGACTAACTCGCCTAAGAGGTGAGGGGGAGTGGATAACATGGGGCCGAGAGATAATGGAGGTGGTCATGGGATACTATGAGAATACATTCACAACAGATAACCCTGACCCAAAATATGGCATTCTAGACAGCATACCAACCCAGATAACAGAGGAAATGAACGCAGATTTGATAAGGGATGTAATGGGGGAGGAGGTAAGAGAAGTAGTATTCCAACTGGGGGTTCAAAGGCGCCAGGGCCAGAGGGTTTCCCGGGGTTATTCTATCAAAGGAACTGGAACACTGTGGGCCTAGATGTCATCACCACGGTCAGAGTCTTCCTCGAAACAGGTATCTTTCCTATCTCCCTAAACCAAACTGATAATACCCTGATTCCAAAAGTGCCAAATCCGATACATCCTTCTGAGTTTAGGCCCATAAGTTTATATAATTTTGTGTACAAAGTGATCTCAAAAGTGTTGGTGAATAGGTTGAAAGTATATCTATCTATAGTTTCAACTCTTTCCAGAGTGCTTTTGTAGCACGTCGACTCATACAGGATAACATCATGGTGGCTCATGAAGTATTTCACTATCTGGAAAGTAGAGGGAATCCAAACAAGGTGGAGTGTGCTCTAAACCTAGATATGCAGAAAGCTTATGATCGAGTGGAGTGAGTTTTCCTATTGAAGAGTCTGGAGAAGAGAGGATTTTAACTTAAATGGTTCAGGTGGATGGAAGCTTGCATAACTACATCGACATACAGGGTGCTAGTGAATGGGAACCGTACCACATCCAACTAGGGGCATAAGACAGGGGAATCCGCTATAAACTTATCTGTTTATATTGTTGGCAAATGTGTTATCCAGAATGATTGAGACAGATATACAGGAAAAGAGGTTGTTGGGGATAACCCTGGGGAGAGGCTGCTCGGAACTACATCATTTGTTCTTTGTAGATGACTGACTATTCTTCCTCCATGGTACAGTAGCAAATGCAAGGCGACTAAAGGAGCTCATTACAAAGTACTGCAGGGTGTCAGACCAAAGAATAAACGAATCAAAATCCACCCTCACATTCAATAAGGGTGCGGAATCAGCCATATGCAGGGAAGTAGAGAACATCCTACACATAAAAAGTGCAAGAGACCCGGGAAAGTATCTAGGCCTCCCGGCAGTATGGGGTAGATCGAAAAAAACAGCTTTGGGGTATCAACGGGAGAGAATCTGAAACAACATAAATGGATGGAGAGTTAAAACCCTCAACCAAGCGGGTAAGGAGATCCTCATTAAGTCGGTCATAACGGCGATCCCAGCATATGTTATGAGTATATTCAAATTGCCAAAAACATGGTGTACGAAAGTGAACTCGATGATAGCAGACTTTTAGTGGGGGCAATCGAACGAGGGGAAGAAGATTCATTGGAGACGATGGGATGCCCTAACAAAAAACAAGATGAAGGGTGGTTTGGGGTTTAGAGAGCTTGAAACTTTCAACATGGATCTATTTGTAAAAATGGCAGGGAGGATGATCACTGAACTGAATGCACTGTGGGTCCGGGTCATGCGAGGGATATATTACCCGGGGAAAGATGTTATCATAGCCCGAAAGGGAGGACGAACGTCATGGGGATGAACGAGCTTGTTGGGTGGACGGGACCGGCTTGTAAGAGAAGGCCTTTGGAGGATAGGGGATGGAAGAAATGTCCGAGTGTTTGGGGATCCGTGGGTCGATACTATTGAAGGGTACAAGATCAACATTCGACTGGATTGTGAGGTGAACCGGGATATCATGGTGTCCGAGCTGCTTGAACAAGACCGAACATGGAACGTCGACCTCATCTGAACCATTACTGAACCAAGAGTAGATGCGCAGGTATTGAAGTTTCAAGTACCGAGAGTGGAAGGGGCAGACCGATTAATCTGGCCACATACACAAGACGGGATGGTGACAGCCCAATCGGCGTACAATGTATTGAAGGACCGAACCGACACCCAACCAAGTCCAAACAATGGTCACGGGAATAGAACCGAAGAGGGGTAGCGATCCATATGGAAGAGTAACATGATCCCAAAAGTCAAGAGCTTTATGTGGCGACTTAGCTCGAACGCACTACCACTCATGGCGAATCTACAAAGGCGGGGGATGAACGTGGCGGTAAGTTGCCCAATATGTGGATTAGACGAGGATAGAGAACATTTGGTGTACAAATGTAGGTGTACGGAAGAGGTTTGGGCCGAGTTAATGGGACTTGGACCAAACCATCATGATAATCACCTTTTTGAATAATGGGCTCGGAAAAGACAAGAGGAACATGGAATGACGAGGCAAAATCAAGAAACAAGGTGGCGATTGTTCATGGTCATATGTTGGACAATATGGAAAGCAGGATGTAAAGCGGCGTTTGAAGGGAAAATGTCGAGCCTGGCAACCACGATAGAGGAAGTGAGGCGAACTCGGGAGGAGCTTGTAGCCGAACCGCGAGACACAAACCAGGATCCGAACCGAGTGACCGAAAGGTTGGAGAGGCCAAAACAAGGTGAGATCAAGATAAATTGTGATCCGTCTTGGTGCCCACGCACAAAAATGGGAGGGCTCAGAGTAATAGCACGGGATGAGGAAGCCCGGGTAAAAGCTGGGGCAAATAGGATGGTACAAGGATCAGACGCTACAACATTGGAAGCAATAGCTATTAAACTAGGAATGAAGGTGGCGATAGAGAACGGATGACGTCAAGTTGTGATCGAATCAGACTCGGAAGTGGTGATCAACCATTTGAACGACAATACATTTCATTGGAGGATTGAGTTGATATGCGAGGAGATCAAACTATTGGCACGAGACTTCGAAGAAATTTCATGGAAGAAGATTCATCGAACCGCGAATGAAAGCGCAAATTGGATTGGGAATCAAGCAATATTAGGAGTGCGACTTCATGATTAGGTCGAAAGACCTCTACTCTTATTTAGTACTATTTTGAGTAACGATTGTAATAACGTTGAAAAGACTTTGATTTCGGAATGAATGCATGCATGTTTTAGACAAAAAAAAAAAATCAAATAATGCCTTCAGTTCTTTTGTCTTTTATTTAATCAGGGAAATAATACTATTTTTTTTCTGTAGGGCAACCTTTTATCTGTCTATATTAATTTATTAACTCAAACAAAATTTAAAAAAAAATGATAAAGCTGTTTAAATAAATAAAGGGCGAGAGAATAGAAGGTATCAACAACAATAATAAGGATGGCAAAAAAATAATAATAAGGGAAATTCTATTTGGAGACCGGCCGTATATTACTTTATACAAACCACTTTTGTTGAATGATTAAAATGTCTTAATAACTTTTTACATATCCGCCCTTATTAATTTTAAGGAAACTAGTGATCAAATTGACCTTATATTTTTCGTAATTACCAAATTACAATCTAAATAGTGAAAAATTAATGTTAATTTCTAGAAAATTTTGAAGTTTAGACCTCTTACATACTAACTAAAAGTTTTACCACTACACTATTAATTTCAATAGTCTTTTTTATATACTTCAAATATAATTATTGAAGCAACTCTCATATTATTGTATTAAACATCTCATGTTTATTTATTAATTCTCTTTAATAATTAACATTTATTCAACGTTATTTGTTTAATTATACTTTTAATTTAATTATGTATCTACTATATTAATTTATTAGTAACACTACTTTTTTTAATAAATTTTATGTTCGATGTGAAAATTGAAACTTAACACTATATGTGTCGTTAGAGTTGTAATTTAATTATCTACATACTATATTCTTTCTGGGTTTTTTATAGAGATGGTTGAAAAAAATATTTTCAAAATGAGTATTTTGGTAGCCTATAAATACTAAATTTAGAATATTACTTATTTTTCAACCATTTCAAAAAATTAATACAGTAGACACATAATTAAATTACAATTATAATTAAACAAACGACGTTAAACAAATGTTAATTACTAAAGATCGATATTTAATATAATAATATAAGAGTTGCTTCAATAACTATATATGAAGTATATAAAAAATTAATTTGTATTAATATTATAGTGGTAAAACTTTTAGCTAGTAATTAAGAAGTCTATGGTTCAAAATTTGCTAGAAATATTATTTTTTCACAATTTTAACTACAAAAATATGGGGAAGTATAGATAGCTAAAAATCTATTAGGAAGGAAGGAAAAAAACCGACAAATAGGGGCACCTCATTAGGAAGGAACAAACATGTTTTTCCCAAAACATTCCAGATTGCAACCAAACCTGAGCCAAAGACCGATTCTGATCGTAGATTCAGACCTCAGATCAGTCGCATTGCCGGTAATACCCCTTAAGGCCTAGGAAACTCCGTAATTATTTGACGTTCTCCAGCTTCGGTCATTCCTTGATTGACAACATCTTGGACGGGCCCGTGGACACCCTGAATCTTGTCACAACGTGACCCAAGTATTCCACTCGGCTCCCACCGAAGTTGTATATGCTGAATTTGGCAAATAATGAGTTCGTACGCAACAATCCTAACCTGACCTTAAGGTGCTTGAGGTGTTATGTCAAGTTCTTACTATACACGAGAATGCCGTCGAAGAACATGATCAGGAATTTCCTTAATTGTTCCTTAAAAAACGCATTCATGAGACCTTGGAAGGTGGCTGAGGCATTGGGTAGACCGAATAGTATGACCAAAAACTAGGAATGACCCTCATCAGTTCGAAACAGGTATCATTTGCAACCATCAAAATTTGGTGATAGCCGGATTGAAAATAAATCTTCGAGAATATCATTGGTTCGTGCAATTCATCGAGGAGCTCGTTTACTAAAGTAATATGGAACGTATCCTTAATAGTAGCTTCTTTTAACTGTCGGTAATCCACACACATTCGCCACGATCGATCCTTCCTTCATTAAGATCACCGGAGATGAAAACGGGCTTGAACTTGGTTGTATAATGCCGCTTTTCAGCATCTCCCCTATCATCTTTTCTATGACATCTTTATGAAAATACGGGTAACAGTATGACCTCAGGCTAATCGAGGTGATCCCATCCTTGAGAGGGATGCAATGGTTCACTCTTCTCGAGGGTGGCAGTCCTTGTGGCTGGCGAAATACGTTCTCGTAATGTGCTAGTATCTCTTGCACTTCCACCAGTGTGTTCTCCCCTTCTAGAACTTGTTCTGAGAATACCAACGAGGGGGCTCCTGAACGTAACCTGACTGAGATGCTGCATAGTTGGACTGATTCAATGTCTCGTCCGACTTCGCGAATATTTTACTCAACTTGTCCATGCTACTCATGTGTATGGAGATGGTCGTGTTGCCTATAGTTCGCACTATTCCCGGCCTTGCCAAAATTTAATCGTCAACATTATGAAATTCCACACGATGTCCTCCAATGTTGCGAGCCACTGACCCCTGAGAACCATGTGGTAGTTCTCCAAAGGGATCAAGTAAACGCTTGTTGTGAAGTGGTGAGCTTGCATACTCCATCGGAATTCCTTACATCGTCGATGTCAAATCATTTCGTTACCATTTGCCACTAAGACCCGAAGAGGTGGAACATATTCGGTTGGCCAGCCCAATTTATCTGCAATAGACACATCCAAAAAATTATATGTACTTCATGAGTTAATGAGTAATTGTAATGTGCGGTTGTTAACCCGACCCTCAATTTTCATAGTTGAGCAAATCATTGTAACGTAGATAGCATGTAGCGATATTTCAGGAACCTCTTTCTTGATCTCGTGTTTGACCACGCTATCTGTGTTTGTCTCCGGATTCTACTCATCACCATTATCTTCTCTAATCTCGATTGTGAAAAATTGTTTCCCATGGCACCTATGCCCAACAGCGTATTTCTCTGGGCACCAGTAATACAAACCCTTGGCTCGACACGCTTCCATCTTACGACTCGTGGTTAACTGTGTGTTTACTACCCTCAACTCCTAGTTTAGTGTTAGTGACACTAATTCTCCGAGGCATACTATTAAGAGGGGTAACATTACGAGAGGTAGCATGAGGGATGGTTTTAACATAAACAACATTCCTAGAACCAACAATATAATTCAGAGAGATATTTGGGGCAAATGAAGCATTATCGAATATTGTTCGAGCGTTACGACGAAAGCACCGTGTTGTGTAGTTTGGACACAACTAAGGCCTCGTGGAGAGTTTGCACGCGCTGCAAACGAACTTCACCCTAGAGGTGGGATTAAAATACTCCTATGAACTGATTTATTGTGGTCTTTTCTGAGACTTTCTTGATGAGCTGCCACCGGTGGAGGAGCTCGTCAAACTGACATTGATAATATGCGGGTGAACCTTCTTATCGGAGGTTTTTCATCGGGAAAATTATGAAAAAGATGTAATATGGTTGCCAAAATATGTAAGTGATGAAACTTGTTTTGAGCTGCTGGTATATGATATACTATGTTTCATTGTTTAGGTTTTAGATAAAACATGATTTTTTTCCGTTATTTGTAATGTTAAAATTAGTCATGTGAAAAATAAATCTGGAATTGCCCTTACTTGTGTTTCTCTAACCTTGCCGGCCATAATCCTCTGCGTCTCCCTTGCATCTCCATTCCCTCCCTTCTTTACTATAAATTTCAGTGAAAAATAATTTTGATACGACCTATGAGAAAGGTATTACATTCGTTGCTTTTATTAAGATGTTATGTGAAACATTCTTGATGTTGCTGTAACTCTACATTAAATGGAGAAGAATGTGGTGCACTAAATGGAGAAGAATGTGCTGCTCCAACCAGTGTTAACTCGTCTTTTATTCATCGACTCAAAGCGTTGGCTCATGTGACTTGGAGAAGTGTTAAAGACTTTATCCAGAAGTTATTTCCTTCATAGTTGAGTATTTTCTGCATTAATCTATTTATTTTGGAAGATTCCGCGAAGAACAAGTTCACATGTTGTCTATCCCTAACAGAATTGTCGAAAATTGGAAAAGGATGACGAAATTGATGATTCTATGGAGAGATTCATGTGTATACACATACATATAATAAAATAAAGAGCTCATTTTTCTTCTCTAGTCCATCCATCTATCTTTCCTTTCCCTTTCTCCTATTTTTGATTGTTGTTTTTTCCTAGTGTTCTCCAACTGCTTTGCATCATTATCTCACCAACACCATCAACGAGCAACGATTAAGAGAGATCAACCAAGATGCATATATCTAATGGGAACTTTTTAATAAATAAAACGGCCGATGATAGTTGTGAAGCGTGTTTTGAAATAATAACCCATTTTTACACTAAAGTTCTTACTTTCTAACATTATTGTGTTACTATATTTCAAGTAGATTAAAATAACAACCACAGAGAAGATGGAAGTATAATCATTGTGGATTCTCTCTGTATTTTGAGGAGCAACAATAAATTTTCGTGCTTGAGCATTGTGGATTCTCTCTGTAGCTCCAATGAGGAATGCCCGAGGAAGAACATCAAAGGATCAGAGATAGGCATGAACAAGAATATGAAATTTCAGTGTTATGAAATTGTTAGTCGTGTTTGTAATGGTAATGACATCCAATCAAATCCTCGTCCAATTTCGAAATCATTATCCAAGAAACTTGAAATTCGTGATTCTCCCCCCGCGTCTGAGAGTGGGAGGCTTATTGAATGCTCACCTGAAGTCTATTGCGTATAAAAAATGAGGAAGAAGATGATATGGGCAACAAAAATATTTTGCACTTTTTTTTTGGTCACGTGAGTTGCACGTGATCACTTAACATAAAATTTGAACGACACATGATAGACTTCATCTAAAATCAACAAAAGCAAACATGTTTCATCTAAACTAAATAAGGTAAACGCACTTACCACATTAGGCAAACATATTACATATTTTTCATACTTTACCCATTTTTCATCTCCAACATTGGGTCCTCAAATAGCTCATCTTCGAATCGAGCCTTCAAGGCCTCCACATACCCTGACCATGTGATATGGTTCCCTTCAGCTGCTTGTATCTTCACGTAGCCTTGATGTATGACGGCTACCTTGAGTTTCGTTTCGTCTGGAATTCTCTTTATCTCGAAGAAGTGTTCGCATTGGAACAACCAATTTGCGACGTCCAATACCACTACGGGAAGGAGTGGTGATAGCGGCTAAAAGTAGAATAGTTAACGACTCAATATTTCAACCGTCAATTTTAGACAGATCAATAAAGAATGAGTTGTCATATAAAGTGTTGTCATATTTATGATGACTCAAAGAGGAGAGAGCCGCAAAAAGAACGGCTCACCATAGGGAGACGTGAAAAAAGTGTCTCAACAAGAAAGTGCTGCCATAATTAATAACTGCGACACTTAAATTAAGTCAGCGAAAATAAATATATATATTTAATATTTTGTATTTTTCGCGACTTATTTATTGCGCCATCAAAATTAAATTATATATCAATAATTTATTTTCCATGACTCATTTCTTTTCATACGTCAAAATTAGATTATATTTAATTATAAATAATTTATTTTTCACGACTCATTTTATCTCACCCGTCAAAATTAGATTATATTTAATTATAAATCATTTATTTTTCACGGATCATGTCTTTTCAGACGTAGTTATTCGAAAATTTTTAAAATAAAAATTTAAATAAATTAATCTACCCTTAATCATAATTTTACAACCTGAATAGTTTTACAAAGCATAATATGTAAATATAAACAAAATATATTAAACAATCCGGAATCGATTTTACAATCTGTTGTTCAATTTCTAAAGTAGTAAAGAAACAATTTTGAACATCATCAACTATCTTCAATCATTTGTCGGATCATCATCTTCATTCTACTCTCGACAAATTGATTAGTACCATAACATGCAATTTGTTGAGTTGCGTGACCATCCTACAAAAATATCCCAAAAAAGTACAATATATAAGATGCATCACATTTCGACATCAAACTAGCGTAAATTAACATAGTCATATCCTATTAAACTAAAGTAATTAGAATTCACACATACAATTTTATCAACCAGGATGTATTAAAAACGACTACTTTTTCTGCCACATGATATTGTATAGCCAACTAAGAAATTATTCCAAATGAAGTGACTTTCTACTTTTTCTGCCACGTGATATTTTCTATTTTTTCATTTATGACAAGTACATATCATTTTTCCATTAACCAAACCATTTCTATTAGCAAATTCAATGAAGTTTTTGACACTGGATTGATACTCTTTGCTAAATCTTAATTTTTTTTATCCAACTTCTATCCATGTCGAATTTTAAAGTTCATAACAGAAACCTATCAATATAGTTAGGATACTAAAATCTTAAATAACACATACCAATTACTCAGTTTTGGCAAAACAGTACTCCACATGAATACATAATTTGGATAATGCAAATTTTTACAAACTTACTTTTTACATATTTACTTAAACCCTAAACCTACCAGTATTTTGGTATATGGACCTAAATTTAATTAACCAAAGAGCGAGATATTATATACAACACCAAGAATCAAGATATATATTACAAACTATAACAACTAATTTAACAATACACTTTTTTTCACTCCGGGCAACCCATGTAATGGTTAATGACAACCATGAAGATCAAACCATATATACATATAAAAGAAAATTTTAAATACCAAAGTACTAGTTAAACTCGTGTCCGATAAATTGTTGATAACTGAACAATTTTTTGTGTTAATTGAACATATATCGAAGTGTACCAATATTTTTTGGTAGACCAAATTAAGTATTTTGGAGAAGTAAGAAGCAATTATAGAAAACAAATTGGAGTGCCATCTATGCTCCATCTTAAAGCATTACTACAGAATCAGAGCGACATTACTACATAATTGAAAAGATACCTAAAAATTGAATGGAGAAATTAGGGTTTGCACAATTGATGATTTTGGATGCTTTCTCTGATAAATCGAAGAATGAGAGACATATATAAGACTCAGGGAGGTCGAATCGTTGAAGGAATTGGAAAATAAAACATTGAAACTTACTGATTCAAAGTAGTTGGCGCGACACGACGGAGAGGATGATGAGTTCAGTTCTTCATTCGACAAAGGAGGGGAGTTATGTTCTGCCACGAAGGGGAAGATATATTTTGAAGGACGACTCAATAGGATTCGAGCTGTCAAAAATAATTTTAATTTTAAAAAATAATTAGTTTTTGAGGCTCAACAAAGATAAGTCGTAAAAAAAATTAAAGAAAAAGATTTATATAGTTTAAAAGGAACGACTGAAAAGTTTGAGTCGTGAAAAACAATTTTTAGTTAAAAACATTTTTAACTTTCCGCAGCTCATTAAAAATGAGTCGTGAAAAACATTAAAGAAAAATAATTATTTAGTTTAAAAAGAACGACTTAAAAGTTTGAACTGTGAAAAACAATTTTTAGTTAAAAACAATTTTAACTTTCCGCGACTCAATAAAGATGAGACGTAAAAACATACCAAAAGGTACGGCTGAACAATTTAAGCCGCGAAAAATAGCAATTTGATATTTTTTTTAATACAGTGGCGACTCTTTCAATATTGAGCCGCAAAAAAATGACGACCCTGTCAATTGAGGCGCTAATTGATTTTTAGACAGCTCGACATCCATTGAGCCGTTAATAATTCTAAAAGTAAATTTTTCATGGGTCAATAATGTTTGAGCTGCTCTCTTGAGCTTTTAACGTCCTCTTTCCCGTAGTGTACGGAAAAAACGAGGAAAATCAAGCCTTCCGATGCGGTACACGTGAATGTTTTCGCGACCCTCTGTGGTGAAGTCTCGACTTTCGAGTGTGGTACCCTGTATCATCGTGGGTGGTGGTGGGTGGTGGTGGTGGAGTCGGGGGTCGGGTGATGGCGTTAGAGTCACGTGAGAAATGCTCAAAGCAGATCCCATGATTCCTGAATCGCTTCGCCTCGCTTCCAAGTGATGGGACTCCATGAAATAGGGTCGACAATGGTGCGGTGAAAACCCCATAACCATGGTTATAACCGTTACTGTTTAATATGGTTAACCGTACCATTATGGTGCGGTTCGGTTATGGTGATGAATTTTATGTTGGAATAGTGAAAACGAAAATTGGGGATGGATCTGTTTTTACTGATAATGCATTGTATTTGATTTCTGGATCTTAAGCCAGTTTATAGACTATTACAAGACTAATAAAGGTAACAAATATATTCTACAAATATATTATGCATATTCTGTTTTATATTGTTTCCTAGTCTAGCCTATTCCTTGTTTAGCTTCTATACAAATGGTAACTCATATATTGTGCTGTTATCTCTGACACTCCCCCTCAAGTTGAGTAGTGGGGTCGATGATACTCAACTTGAAAAGAGTTTCTCGAAATACCCTCCCGTTGACTGCTTTAGTGAGGATATCTGCAAGTTGATCTTCTGAACGGACAAAGGGTAATGCGATGATTTCACCTTCTAGCTTCTCATATATAAAGTGTCTGTCCACTTCTACATGTTTGGTTCTGTCATGTTGGACTGGGTTCTCAGATATGCTTATTGCTGCCTTATTGTCGCACATAAGATTACACGCTACCGTTGGAGGAAAACCGATTTCCGTTAATAGCTTTGTCAGCCAAAGGATCTCAGTTACTCCTCTTGAAATTCCTCTAAACTCGGCCTCGGCACTGGACAGGGCTACTACCTTCTGCTTCTTACTCCGCCAGGTAACAAGATTGTCTCCCACGAAAGTGAAATACCCTGCTGTAGACTTCCGATCGTTCGGATTCCCTACCCAGTCTGTGTCTGTATACCCCTTTATCCTTAGGTGCCCATTGTTCCTGAATAGTACTCCATGTCCAGAGGTACCTTTCAAATATCTTACAATTCTCCATGCAGCTTCCATGTGATCCTGCTGGGGCTGGTGCATAAACTGACTAACCACACCAACTGCATAGGCAATATCAGGGCGAGTATGAGAGAGGTAGATGAGTTTACCTACCAGACGTTGATATCTTTCTCGGTCTGTTGGTATCCTGTCCTCTCTTATTTGCAGACCATGGTTTACCACTATAGGTGTCTCTGCCGGTTTACAGTCTAGCATCCCCGTTTCTGCGAGAAGATCCAGTACATATTTCCACTGTGAGATGAAGATTCCTTGTATAGATCGCAGTACCTCAATACCAAGAAAGTACTTCAAGTCTCCCAAGTCCTTCATTTCGAACTCCAAGAATAGTCTTCTTCTCAAATTCTTCATTTCATCTCCAGTAATGACCATGTCATCCACGTAGAAGATTAAGCATGTAATACCCTGATCTGTCTTCTTTAGGAACAGAGTATGGTCTGAGTTACTCTGTGTATATCCATATCTCTTCATTGCCATCGTGAATCGTCCAAACCAGGCTCTTGGATACTGTCTTAATCCATACAATGCTTTCTTTAACCTGCAGACCTTTCCCTGCTCTAACTTCTTTTCATATCCAGGTGGAATTTCCATATAGACCTCCTCCTGTAGATCTCCATGTAGGAAAACATTTTTCACATCAAACTGTCTTAGAGGACAATTATTAGTTGCTGCTATGGACAACAGGACTCGGATCGTATCTATTTTGGCAATCGGGGAGAACGTCTCCGAGTAGTCTATTCCGTAGGTTTATGTGTATCCTTTTGCTACTAACCTCGCCTTGTGTCGTTCAATCGTGCCATTAGGTTTGTACTTGATGGTATATACCTACCTGCATCCTACTACTTTCTTTCCGGTGGGTAACTGGCAAATCTCCTATGTTTCATTCTTCATAAGAGCTTCCATTTCCGTATCCATCGCCTGTCTCCAGAGGTTTGATTGTTGTGCCTCCTTCACAGATGTCGGAATGTTTCCTGAGTAGACCGCCATGATGAATGACTTAGCATGACTGCTTAGTCTTCCCTTCGTGACATTTGCCACTGGATACACATCTTCCCTGGTTTCCTTCTCTGGTGTGTACCGGTTTGGTGGCTTTCCCCGATTGGCTCTCGGAGGTAGAACATATCTCCCCCTCTCCCCGTTTGCTTCGTTCTCTTTCAGACCTCCTACTTCTGGTATGATAGGATATTCAGTCACATAATGAAGGGATTGGTCAGAATTGCTTACCTCGGATACCTTAGGAGACGGATCGGGGGCCGTGTCATCTGGCTCGTTGTCCTGTACTATTGTTTCAGAGATCGGTCTGGTAGGTCGGCTAACTGACTCTGGAGGACCGACATACGAGAGATATGATTGGCCAACCCAATCTAGTGATTCATGTGTAATCTTCTCCCCCTGATCAATGGATTGGGAATAATAAAATTTAGACTCAAGGAAGTCACAGTTCATTGTGGTGAACATGTGACCCTTTTTTGGATTATAGCAGCGGTAGCCCTTTTGGTTAACTCCATAGCCGAGGAAGACACATTTTACCGCACACGGATCAAGTTTGGTGCGGTCGACTTTGGGGATATGAACGAAAACAGAACATCCAAACACTTTAGGGGTTAGGCTTAGTGTTGGGGGTATTCTACTATGAGACTCTAGGGTTTGAACTGGTGTTTTGAGATTGAGGATCTTTGTTGGTAGACGGTTTAGGAGGTAAGTGGCAGTTGCCACAACTTCCGGCCAGAAAGTTTTTGGTACTTTTGATTCGATCAAAATAGACCGGGTCATTTCTAGAATTATCCGGTTCTTTCGCTCTGCGACTCCGTTTTGCTCGGGGGTATGTGGACAGGAGGTTTGTTGAATAATTCCTGTTTCGAGAAAGAAATTCTTCATCTGAGTATTGATAAATTCACCTCCATTATCGGAACACATAGTTTGAATAGTTTTCTGGAATTTGTTCTGAACCATATGGAAAAAGTGCACGAATTTTTCGAACACCTCGGATTTGTTTTTGAGAAATAGGTCCAGGTCATACGAGTACAATCATCCACGAAAATGACAAAATATTTGAGACCATGAGATCTAGACACAGGTGCAGGACCCCCAAACATCAGAATGTACGAGGGAAAAAATAGAATCAAGCCGAGTATTATTGGGTTTAAATGACTATCTATGGCTTTTTGCTAAAATGCACCTCTCACATTCTAAAGTACTAGATTTATTCAGAAATAATTTGGGAAATAAAAGTTTAAGATAACCAAATGAAGGATCACTTAACCGCCTGTGCCAAAGCCACAATTCTTCTTCTGTCGATCCATGAGCCAGCAACACCGGTCCTTTTTGGACAACCTCATCCACATAGTACAGACCAGCATGCTCAGTGCCACGCCCAATCATCATCCCCGTCCGGATATCCTGCAGTATGCAAAACTTTGGATTTATTATCATCGTACAGTTTAACTCCTTCGTCACTTGAGACACAGATAACAACTTGTTTGATAGTGTTGGCACCAATAAGCAATTAGAAATCTTAAGATTTCACTAATGTACCCATCCCGGTCACCATAGCAACTCCACCATTTACTGTATTAATATACTTAACCCGAGATTCTACTATATCACACAAATCCCGAGCATCAAACGTCATACTATCAGTTGGCCCACGGTCAAATATCCATCTATCACTTTTCCCTACTACGCATGTGACTGAATATCCAGCTCGACAAACTTCAGGGACTAAATCAGATCTTTTTAAACTTGCAGGACCTAACTCAGCTTCATTTGGGCAAAAATCCGAAATTATGGAAATACAAGGGCTTGGATTAAAAAACCCAAACCCTTTACTTCTAGGGTTGAAGCAATCAGCCGCATTCTTCTCCTGGTTGTTCTCCCGTGCGGCTCCTCCCCACTCAGCTCCTCCCCACATAGAGTTAGGGTTCTGCCTTCCTTCGGCCAGGTAAGCCTCGTCGTGGCTGTCCTCCGAGGTGCGTCTCCTCCCTTCGGTCAGGTAAGCCTCCAAGGTATGCGTCCCCGATCTTTGATTGAGTTGCTATTGTTGCGGGAATGCTTCCCCGAACTGTGATTGGAACTCGTTGCCGGTGTTGGTGGCCTTCTTCTGTTGTGGTTGTTGGTTCAGATTCAATCCTGATCTGAGAATACTTGCAATCTGGTCGGTCAGATCATCTCGGCTGATACCTAAACCGATTGGGTTCTGCGAGTTACTCTCGTTGTCAGACATTGTTGGGGTTGTAGATTTGTGGGTAAATGATGAAGCGGATTACGGATCTTGCTCTGATACCATGTTGGAATAGTGAAAACAAAAATTGGGGATGAATATGTTTTTACTGATAATGCATTGTATTTGATTTCTGGATATTAAGCCAGTATATAGACTATTACAAGACTAATAAAGGTAACAAATATATTCTACAAATATATTATGTATATTCTGTTTTATATTGTTTCATAGTCTAGCATATTCCTTGTTTAGCTTCTATACAAATGGTAACTCATATATTGTGCTGTTATTTCTGACATTTTCTACCCATAATGGTTATGGTATTTGAGTACGACTAGTTTTTCTACCCCCTACGTAAAAAAGGTTATACGCATGGTTATAACCATGGTTATTATATAAATATAATAATGATTTATTATTAATAAACTAATATATATTAAATAATGGAAGTAACTATACATACATATAATAAATTATGATGTTAGTTTTATATATTTTTATTGTTGACAATATAAATTTATGCATTTTTTTAAAATACAATTTTCGATATTTTATTATACTACATGTGTGGAATAAATATGGGTATACGGGTAAAACCATGGTTAATAACCACAGTTATTTTAATGGTTATGGTATTGAAAATTGTACCCGTAATGGTTATGGTTATGATATGCAGTTTAAAAATATAGTATGGTTATGGTATTTGTCATACCTGTACCATACCCTAACTATTGACAGTCCTACCATTGAAGCGATTAACAGTTTAACGTCCACAAAGTTTCGCCTGAGTTAGTCGAAGCATGTTCGTGCGTGGTCTTCGAAGGCAACAAATCTTTCCTTTGCAACGGACATGCGTCCTCGAGAAAGTAAGTATGTGGATGCGTTTTGACTATTATAAAATGGAACTGGAGAAAGTAAGTTCTAAACTGTATTATAGAAGATCGATCCAAGATCATTAAGAACACTAACAACGATTCAAATAATAACATTGAGAAAACATACATGTGGACTAAATTACACGAAAAAAACACAATGATGTAAATTACCAAATGAGTTAAGCATGTGGATGCACTTTGACTATTTATCATATAATTATTATTCAAATGAGCTAGCAAATTGAAGAGGTTAAATACCACAATGCTCTTAATGTTTGAGCGAATATATCACTAGAGAATTTTGAAAAATGTGCAAATAGCTATCTCTGTCCAAATAGGATACCTCAGCTTTCCGACGATTTTCCGTCAACAGTTGACGAAAAATTGGACGGAGGTAGCTATTTGCACCTTCTTCAAAGTTGAGGTAGCTTGTTTTGAATTTTCAAAGTTCGGGTAGCTCGTTGCAAAACGTCCAAAGTTCAGGTAGCACATTGGTATTTACCCTATTATTTATTAACTTATAAAAGTATTTTTAATTAAGGAAAATTTAAGTAAATATTATACAATAAACAAATTAGATATATTTATAAATAATATTATCCCTATTATTATTTTTGTATAATCTAAGTTATTGTATTTGTTTCAATATTATAATTTTGTTATAAAATATCAATATTAAATCTATTTTTTCATAAAAATGATTAAAATTTATGAATAAATATTAAAAAAAATAATAGTAACAATTATTAATATAATCTTAATTAATTTGAAGTTTTTTTTTTGTGGTTTCGTCACTTTAGTGTAATATATTAATGAAAATGTTAAAATTATTAGTAATTTTTTACTAATTGTAGTCATAGTAAAAATATCTACAAATAAAATTTATTTATTTTATATTTTATAAAATATATTGAGTCTATAAATATATATATATATAATTCTTCATATTTTTTAAAATATATTAATGTCCAAAAAATATTTTTAAGTTAACTTTTATGGTTCTATGAGTTCTATTAATTTTATATACTTAAATAAAAATGTCAAAAGTCTATCTTCATATTATTATTATTATTATTATTGATTCATATGTTAAATTTATATTAAAATTTTAATTATAATAAGATAAACATTGTTGATATGCAATTTTGAAAGATTATTATTTAATAATATAAATTTATGCTTAATTAGTCTATTCAATCTTTAATTGAACATTTTTATATGTTCATATTTGAAATCCCATCAAATAATATTATGTATTTTATAAAATTCACTATATGGTATATACAACATAACTATCAGAACCAGACCAACTCTCAAACCGGTGAGGGGGTCGATTTCCGGTTCGACCGATCGGATCGGTCGGTTCATATCACATAGTATAAATTTTTTTGAAAAAATACCTACTACATCACTAATCATAGGTATAAGTTGTGCTGATTAACTAACTCACGAACTACTACCAAAGACTAGTTTGTCAAACTTGTCATTCATGTGCCTCTACAAGAACATCTAGATCGGAGTTTGCCCAAACATTAGAGAACTATGTCATATTTTATCCTAAAAATATGTGAAAACGTTTGGTAAATTTTAAAGTAATTTACATAACATGCCACTTATGATGAGTAAAAATTACATATTTAACATAAATCAATTAACATTAATTATTTTAATATTAATAATGAATAAGTGCATAATGTTTTTATTTATTATGATGACTAAATTAATATTAAACTACCAAAAAAAACTTAATTAATATTATCTATATTATTAAGGTTGAACATGTTTATGTAAACGCCATCTGTCTAAATTACAAAAATGTCTTTTAATAATCGAATAATTTGTATTTATCATGACTATTTTGGTCATTTAAATGTCTTCTCAAAAAAGTTATAAAACTTATTTTCACAAAGACTCGAACTTATGACCTTATAACTTGAAGACATACGTATTAACCAGCAACACACTTATGCAACATTACAATTTAAACAAGATGATAATTATATTTTCTTTATCACTATCTTTTTTTTTCTCATGCTCCATTTTTTTACTTTATTGGACATTAAGATAACAGTGGATCTACAAACTTAGATTAGAATTAATATTTCAAATATGCATTATCTATTATTTGAAGCAATAAATAATTAAAATGTACCATTTCTTATTTATCCCGCTTTTTTTAAATTTTATTTTATTAATTATTATATATGTTATTTTATATAACTTTACAATTTTACATAATAATGATAATTGTATATTATGTTCTCAAGTCGTCATTTTTTTTTAATTGCGACGTTTTTTAATGTTTTTACAATTAATTATATAGATTTTATTTCTTCAAAACATTCTCTCTTCTTTCCAAGAATTTAAAGATTTTTTTGAATTGTGAGAACTGTCGTTATAAAAATACATTTCATCTATAAATTTAAATAATTCAAATAGAATTAAAATTGATAAAAATTGTATATATTTATATGTTGAATATACATAATCTATCACGTAAAGCAATAAATACAAAAAAATAATCAAATTTGAAAGGAGGTATTTGATTAATTTATATATTTTTTATAATGATAATTATGTATTATAGAGTATTTTCAAATAATTATATTATTAAAATGTTAAAAACAAATTATAAATTTTTTGTATTATTAATATTAATGCATAAATGATTCCAGCTGCCCAAAGTTGTTAATATGTTATTACTCCAAACTAATATCATCCAAAATTTAGGTATTACATGTCAAGAAAAATGTAACAAAAATATTTTACTACAAAATTAGAATAACCCCGGTGATGTGTTGAAATAATATTTTACGAATTACTCAAATATAAAAATCAATATTAATTTTTAGTGTTTATTATTTATTATCTTTACAAAGTATTTTTAGGATTTGTCAAATTTATATTCTATGAGTATTTCTTTACTTAACTCTACATTTCAAATATATCTAAAATTAAAATATGAATTTAATTAACTCTCAGCCCTACTTTATGAACTCTGAAAATATTAAAATAAAATAACTCTGAAAATATCAAAATAAGAACAAAATTAATCAAATATCTAATTGTATTTTTCTGGTAATTTCTTGATGTTGTCATATTATATTTTTGATAATCGTCGTTTCATAGACATGATAATGAGTTTGTTAAGAGATTTTAAGAGTATATTAAATATGTCTTCACTGACATGTTCTAACTTATGAGACAGTTGGTTAAGACGAGTGGCAGCGCACAGGTTCAAATCCAGGGGATGTCAGCAGTATAATACTCAAAGAAATGTTGAATGTCGGCAGTATAATACTCAAAGAAAGGTCGAATGTCGAAAAAAGTTGGATGTCGAGAGTATAATACTCAATGAAAGGTCGGATGTCGGAAGTATAATACTCAAACAAACGTTGGATGTCGGGACTATAATACTCAAACGAAGGTCGTTCAGTTGTCGGGAGTAAATTAATACTCAAAGAAAGGTCGATCAGATGTCGGGAGTAAAATACTCAAAGAAAGGTCAGTTGGATATTAGAGGTAAAATACTTAATTTTGTCCAAATACCGACATATATATTTTTTTATCATAATCTTAGAAACAAATATGATAAATAGGGTTAATAGTCAAAGTGTCCCGTAATGTTTGGGCGAAATTTAAGATTCTCCCTTAAATTTTAAAATTTTAAATATTAGTCCTAAAGTTTGGACGATTTCAAAAATCGCCCCTTTCCGTCCTAAGTCCGTTTATTTGAAACGGAAAACGAACATGTGCTTGGCACGTGACTTCACATACAATTTAAAGACAAAATTACCCTTAAGGCAGTTTACTGAAGAGCTTCGGTTTCCCTCCATACCCACACCAACACGCTTCATTTCTCCTCGGTATCAGAATCAGCTTTCCTAAACTGGCGATTTCGGTGCGATTTCGGTGCGATTTCTGGCGATTTCGGTGCGATTTTTGGCGATTTCGGTGCGATTTTTGGCGACTCGTCCGTTCTTCCGCGACTCGGCCACTCCGCGACGCCGCGACTCCGCCACTCCGCGACGCCGCGACTCCGCCACTCCGAGACTCCTTCACTCCGCGCTTCGTCTGCCCGCCATTGTGTGCGACTGTGGCCGTAGGTAAGCTCTTACCGAAGTTAGGGTTTCGGCTACTTACCGAAGTGAAGTTACGGTAGCCGAATCAAATTCGTTCGAGTTTATGCCATAGTTAAATTTAGGGTTTATGGTAAGTTGTTATAAATCCGTTGATGAATATCCTTATATGCTAGGTTTATCCCATTTTTGGTTCGGGATTGCAGTGAAAGTGAGCATTGGAAGGATTCCCGACTAAAACAATGGATTTTACGGACTTTGCTGATGATTTAGGTTCAGTTTCTTTGCTAGTTATGCCCAGTTTCGAAAATTGCTTAGATTTTAGGTTCGGTTGAGTTGATATTTGTAAGTGTCATTGTGTTGGTTTTCTGTTTACAGGTGTATCCAATAGGTTATATGCCCCCAAAGGTCCGCCTAGTTACACACTACACACATTCTACGGTGGTAGGTTGGATACGGTTGAGGGGAAGAAGATCTACATTGGTCAGAAGTATGTTAGACCGAGGTGGCCTATCCCATTTTGGTTGGCTGATTGTATCAACCATTTAACTCTGGTTCATCAATACTCTAGTGGTGATGACATCTACTACTTGCCCCCGTTTATGGACATTAGTAAGGACTTAGTGAAGATTGTGATGGATGAGGATGTGGTAGACTTGAAGGCTTACCAGGATGGGATGGAGACTATCATCCTGTTTATAGAGGACAGTGAAGTTCGTGTCCCTATCAGGATGATATTTGACGATTCGGAAGGAGATCCAATCCGGAAAAAAGAATTGGAGGATCCGAACGCATAAGGTATGCGACTGTACCGTTACAATAGGGACTATGAGGATCGCATGGGGCAGCAGGATGGTCATGGGGGGCAAGGTGGTCAACATGAGCCCATTGAAATTGTTGACGATGTGCCCATTGAAACTCAGCCCACATCCGAAAAAACACCTGAAACCGAAGATGCAATACCGACAACTGAAGCAGGTCATGAAGACGAAGAGTTCTGGAAAAAGGTTGACGAGTTTGAAGACTTAGCGGACTGAGCTCCACCAGTAGATGTACCTGAAGAAAGTGAGGAGAGCAGTTGGGAACCGGATATCGACGCGGAGAGTACAAACAGTTCCGACATAAGCGTCGATGTTGAGCAACCAGTTAGGGAAAATGTCAAGATGGAGCCTCCAACTGATGTCGTTGATTACAATAGCGATGAGCTTAGAACTCCATATGGTTCTGAAAATGAAGAAGGGAACTTGTCAAGAATGCCTGAGTTTAATGCCGAAGAATCAGCCCAGGAACCGACTCTTGGATTAACATTCCCATCAATGGCCGCCTTACGGAATTGCATTCGCAATTGGAGTGTTCAAAATGGGATTGAAATTAAATGGGTTAAGAATGACCCCAACCGAGTGTTACTGGAGTGCAACAAGGGTTGCGACTGGAAGTTGTACGGGTCGAAGGTCGGGGATGAGGAGACATATAGAATTAAGAAGTTGACTGGGAAACACGTTTGTCCAAGGACCCACAAGTCAACATCCATCACAATTGACTGGCTAGTGGATAGATACATCCACAAGTGGAGTGTTGATGCCACGATGTCGTGGAAAGTGATTGCGGAGGACATAATGAAGACTTTCAGTATAGAGGTAAGTCACTATAAGATTCGAGTCGCCCATAAAAAGGCATTGGAGAAGCTGCATGGCGTGTCAGCCAAGCAGTTCGAGCGACTGCGGGATTATGCGGAGGCCATATTGAAGTTCAACCCCGGATCCACGGTTGTTATTGCGGTTGACCAGATTGGTACGTCATTGACACCAACTTTTCAACGATTTTATGTCCCGTTCAAGGCCATGCACAAGGGATTTCTGCGTGGCTGCATACCGTTTATATGCCTGGACGGATGCCATCTAAAGGGTGCAGCAGGTGGGCAGTTTCTTTGTGCAGTCACCCGAGACGCGAACAACCAGTTGTTCCCAATATCGTTTGCATGGGTTGAAGCCGAGACAAGGGCATTATGGGTGTGGTTCTTAGAAGTGTTGGCCAACGATGTAGGAACCGACCTCAAATGGACCATAATGTCGGACAGACAGAAGGTGCGTACTTATGTTTCATTTTTTACATTTGCATGTTTACTAATGTGATTACAATCTCTTTTGGGCAGGGTTTGATGTCTGCAATTGATGAGGTGTTTCACGGCTCGAAGCATCGCTCATGCGCTAGGCATATATGGGGCAACATGCAGGCGAAGCAATGGAGAGGGAAAACTATTAAAGACTGCTTCTGGGGAGATGCTTCTAGCTACAGCGTGACTTGGCACAACCATTGGATGAATAAACTGAAAGACGTTAACCTTGCTGCGTATGAGTACCTGATGGACATTCATGTCCAGTCGTGGGCAATGTCACATTTCCAGTGGTTTTCGAAGACGGATCTTATAGTCAGTAACATTGCCGAGAGTTTCAACGCCAAAATTCTTCGACTTCGTGACAAGCCGGTTATTACGTTATTTGAACAGCTGAGGTGGATGTTTATATTGGAGTTTGCGGAACGGAGGGACAAGGGGGAAGGGTTTAGCCAAAGGGTATGTCCAGCCATCAAAAGGAAACTGGACAAAGTTGCGGTAAAGGCTCGGGACCATATTGTAGGACATGCCAGTTTAGACATCTATGAAACTAAGAACCCGCATGGTGGATCTTGTACCTTAAGGGAGTCGTCCTGCAGTTGTGGTCAGTGGCAGCTTTCGGGAGTACCTTGTCCGCATTCGTATGCGGCAATCCTGCACCATCGGACCGACGTCCTGGATTACGTATCTCCTTACTACAACAAGGAGTCGTATTTGAAGACATACGAGGATATCATCCATCCTATTCCAGGTAATATCACATTTGAGTCGTATTTTGGACTGTTATTGCTGCTTTTTTGGCTGTTTTGGGTATGTTGGACAATTGTTTTTGCTGTTTTCGATATGTTGGTATAATTGACTGTTTTGGGTATAATTGATGTTTGGTATAATTGGTTGTTTGGTATAATTGGTTGTTTGGTATAATTGGTTGTTTGGTATAATTGGCTGTTTTGGGTATGTTTTGGGTATAATTGCTGTTTCGTAAAATTGCGGTTTTGCGTTTTTGCTGTTTTGTATGTTGGTGTATAATTGCTATTTTTAATGTAGGTGCTGACGAGTGGGTGCTAACGAGTGGGTGCCCAGTACGGCTTGGCCCTTAAACTCACCGGAATTGAGGAATGCACCGGGCCTACCGAAGAAGAAGAGGACAGCGTCCGCCTGGGAAGCCACTGCGGGAAAACTAAGAAAAACGGGGGAGCTACAACATTGTGGAAAATGCAAGCAAATTGGCCATAATGCTAGATCATGCGGAAAGGGAACCAAAAAGTCCAAAAAAGGGACCCAACAAGAAGAGCAAAGTCAAGGAACAGGAGGTCCTCCTTCCACACAAGATAGTGCACCGAGTCAAGGAACCATGTCTAGGAAAGGAAAGGAAAAGATGTAAATTTACGAAGTGGGTGTCATTTTAGATTTTTCTATGTGTTATGTGGAAACAGACTTCGAACATGTTACATTTTGGTTTGTGTTAGCTTTTGAGACATGTTCAAACATGCACATTTTGATTATGTCGGATATATTTGAAGGATTTCGGTTGTATAACATCAATCTGTTCAAAAGGTGGTGCTAGATGAAAAATGATTAATTTTACAAACTTTAGGGGGGAATATTAAACAGGTTCACCATATTATATTTCAGACAATATTACATGCAGTTACGTTCTTCAGGAAACTGCTTTAAGGGAATTTTGGTCTTTAATATTTATGTGAAGTCACGTGCTAGGCACATGACCGTTTTCCGTTCCAAATTAACGAACTTAGGACGGAAAGGGGCGATTTTTGAAATCGTCCAAACTTTAGGACTAATATTTAAAATTTTAAACTTTAAGGGAGAATCTTAAATTTCGTCCAAACTTTAGGGGGGCACTGTGACTATTAACCCTGATAAATATTTATCGTGCTTGAGGTATTGATATGATAATTAAACATTTGATAAATATACCTGAAATTAAAATATAATTAAACTTAACTTACCCATATTTTATAAACTATGATAATATCAAAGTAAAAAAACAATAAATGAATTGATCTAATATAAAATTTTATTTTTTTTGTGTAAATTAGTGGGAATTTCTTGATGTTGTCATGGTAGATTTGTAATAGTCGTAATTTTATAGACATGGTAGTGAACGTGTTAAGATACCTTGGTAGTGTTTGATTAAAGTATTAACTATGTATTAGTATTAGTTAATACATGTATTAACTAATACAATGTTTGATTAGAAATAATAGGTGGTACTAATTAATACCTATGTATTAGCTAATACACATTTCTAGTGTAAATTGTGTATTAACTAATACATTCTATAACCATGGTATTATTTAATACATAATAAAAAAATTAGTTAATTACCCTTAATTAACCTACACAATTCCTATCTATAACTCAATTACTTGATTGTTTTTCACGATTATTTTTTGAAATCGCATAACTTTTCGAATTCTACGCAATCCATTGTCGTAAGGCGATTTGTCTCGCTAATTTATTCTAAAAACACCGTTTTATATCTTAATTCCCCGATTTTTCTATCAACCTCCAGCTCTTCAAACATTTCTCACCCTTGTTCATCACTTTTTTTTAACAATTTGTTTCAATTTCTGTCATGGCACCGTTACTCTTGGTCCTCACACGCCATTAAGCTACTCGATTTTGATCGGGACCTCACCGATAACCGCATACCGCATTTTCGGGTCCCGACAAGCATGCTCACACTCGAACCCTTCACAAAAGATCAAGGTCGGTCGGCGGTGCTCCCACAGGGGATCCCACCAATCAGCTTCCTTGCGCCTAACGGGTTTGCCACCCATAGACTCGCACACATGTCAGACTCCTTGGTCCGTGTTTCAAGACAGGTCGAATGGGGAGCCCACAGACCGATGCCCGGAGCGCGCAGGTGCCGAAGCACGCCGAGCAGCGCGCACTACCTACCACGATCGCAGCGACGACGTTTCCACGAGCATATCAAAGGCTCAGGCTTGGGCCGCCGTCGCAATCCGCATCGGTCCACGCCACGCATCGATCGGTGGACCGACTCATCACCGTTCCACATCTGACTGGGGTGCATCGCCGACCCCCATCCGCTTCCCTCCCGACAATTTCAAGCACTCTTTGATTCTCTTTTCATTTTTCCCTCGCGGTACTTGTTTGCTATCGGTCTCTCACCCGTATTTATCCTTGGACGGAATTTACCGTCCGATTGGGGCTGCATTCTCAAACAACCTGACTCGTCGACAACGCCTCGTGGTGCGACAGGGTCCGGAAACGACGAGACTCTCACCCTCTACGACGCCCCTTTCCAGGGGACCTGTTATGGTCAATGATCCCCGTGTTTATTGCTGTCATATGAATCTTATTGAATGCCACGTATAATCTTTCATGGTCTTGTATGACTCCACTTGAGTGATTATGGTGTTCATTTGCACATATTAAATCAATTTATGTGTACACAATTTTAATATTAAAAAAATAAATTTAAGGGTATTAATGTATTTTTTTCATTTCACGAATAATTTTATATTGAATCAAACACGGTATTAAGTTATACACGTATAAGTATATCTTAATACATGTTCCATTCAAACATAGTATTAACTAATACGTGTATTAATTAATACGTGTATTAACTAATACGTGTATTAACTAATACATCCAATCAAACGCTACCTAAGAGTATATTGAATATACATAATCTATCACGTGAAGCAATAAATACAAAAAGATTAATCAAATTTGAAAGGAGATGTTTGATTAATGTATATATTTTTTATAATGATAATTATGTATTATAGAGTATTTTCAAATAATGATATTATTAAAATGTTAAAAAAAAATATAAATATTTTGTATTATTAATGCATAAATGATTCCAGCTGCCCAAAGTTGTTAATATGTTATTACTCCAAACTAATATCATCCAAAATTTAGGTATTACATGTCGAGAAAAATGTAACAAAAATATTTTACTACAAAATTAAAATAACCTCGGTGATGTGTTGAAATAATATTTTACGAATTACTGAAATATAAAAATCAATATTAATTTTATCTTTACAAAATATTTTTAGGATTTGTCAAATTTAGATTTTATGAGTATTTCTTTACTTAACTATACATTTTAAATATATCTAAAATTAAAATATGAATTTACCTAACTCTCAACCCTACTTTATGAACTCTGAAAATATTAAAATAAAATAACTCTGAAAATATCAAAATAAGGAAAAACTTAATCAAATATCTAATTTTATTTTTCTCGTAATTTTTTTATGTTGTCACAGTATATTTTTTATAATCGTCGTTTCATAGACATGGTAATGAGTTTGTTAAGAGATCTTAAGAGTATATTAAATGTCATCACTAACATGTTCGAACTTATGAGACAGTTGGTTAAGGCGTGCGTCTTAAATTATAAATAGTGACATCGCCCAGGTTCAAATCCAGGGGATGTCAAGATTATAATAATCAAAGAACATACTCAAAGAAAGGTCGGATGTCGAAAAAAGTTAGATGTCGAGAGTATAATACTCAATGAAAAGTCGGATGTCGAAAATATAATACTCAAAGAAACGTTGGATGTCAGGAGTATAATACTCAAAGAAACGTTGGATGTCGGAACTATAATACTCAAACGAAGGCCGGTCGGATATCGGGAGTAAAATACTCAAAGAAAGGTCGAATTTCGGGAGTATAATACTCAAAGAAAGGTTGATCGGATGTCGGGAGTAAAATACTCAAAGAAAGGTCAGTTGGATATCGGAAGTAAAATACTTAATTTTGTCCAAATATCGAGATATATATATTTTGAACATATTCTTAGAAACAAATATGATAAATATTTATCGTGTTTGAGGTGTTGATATGAGAATTAAACATTTGATAAATATATCTCAAATTAAAATATAATTAAACTTAACTTACCCATATTTTATAAACTCTGAAAATATTAAAGTAAAAAAACAATAAATATATTGATCAAATATATAATTTTATTTTTGTGTGCAAATTAGTGGGAATTTCTTGATGTTGGCATGGTAGATTTGTAATAGTCGTTATTTTATAAATATGATAGTGAACGTGTTGAGATACCTTAACAGTATATTGAATGTATTCATTGACGAGTTCTGACTTATGAGCGTACGTCTTAAATCTCAAATAGTATGAGCGCATAGGACTAAATCCTACGAATGTTGTCGGAGTAAAAATACTCATAGAAAGTTTGAGGCTGGTATGAATACTCATAGAAAGTTCGAGGTCGGGCATTAACGATAGTTGGTATGAGATGAGATAGTATGAAATGGTATATGAGTGAAAATTACTCATAGAAAGTTCGAGATCGAGCATTAAACAATAGTTGATGTTATCATGATAGATTTGTAATAGTCGATATGAATACTCATAGAAATTAGTTTGAGGTCGGGCATTAAGCGATAGTTGATATGAGTGAGATATTATGACATGATATGTGAGTGAAAATACTCACAGTATAACTATAAGTGACTATAAACAATGCTCAAGGTCAACTTTAGCAAATATCGACATATATTTATTTGATCATATTCTTAGTAACAAATATTTTTACAAAATTGCTCGAGCAACCGGGAGCAAGAACCACTACGAAAGAGGCTCCCGGTTGCTCGAGTAATTATTTAAAACAAAATTAATTTTATTAGGTAATTTAAGTTTAGTTTTACAATTCAAATAATATTTTTAATCAAGTGTTTAGAGTAAAATTGGAATAAACTCAACGATGTACCTTCATAATATGTAGATATGTGTTGCGTATATATATAGATATATCTAATTAACTAATAAACTATACTGAAATTTTGCATAATTTACTTAAGTGTATTTCTCTAATGGTTATACTAGACCCCGGCACGCGCTACGCGCGTGCACATTGTCGTCATTGGTCGTGTGTGAGGCCTTACGAGAACATGATCAACCCGACTCCTAGGATAATACAAGAATAGTACAAGCATTGAGCACTTCATACAAATATTATTAATGTAAAACTAAACTTCATTTGCATAAGATAATGAAATAATACAAATTTAAAAACTCTTAAATATATTTAAGATAGTGTTATATACTCCTGGTCGCTCGAACAATTTTTAAAAAATATTTAAGAGTTTTTAAATTTTATTATTTCGTTATCTTATGCAAATGAAGTTTAGTTTTACATTAATAATATTTGTATGAAGTGCTCAATGCTTATACTATTTTTGTATTATTCTAAGAGTCGGGATGATCATGTTCTCGTAAAACCTCACACACGACCAACGACGACAGCGGTACACGCGTGCCTGGTTCTAGTATATATATATTTTTCGGTGTTTGAATTTTCAGACAGTGTGGCATCTAATAATTGGTTGACACAGGAGCACGGAAAACGGAGCCTTCACTTTTGCCAGACTGCGTTTACTAAGGTAAGACCGCGCAGAGAAACGGACGGTGTTATAAGTTATAACGCCGTTAATCCAGCGAACGGCGGAAATCTCTCTCTCGTGTTTCTCGCCTCTCGGTGCCCCGTTTCACTTTCTTCCTCCGTTTGCTCTGATCCTCGCTACAGAAAAATATTCAAAAAAAAAAACAGTTTCTCTCTCTGTTGCCGGCGGGAGTTGGATTCTCGCCGTCGACTCCATAGAGCCCGATCAGTTCATGTAGCCTCCGGCCAAGTAAAGTGAAGGAAAGAGGCAGGTAAGGGAGAACACGAAGAAGATTATGGTTTTCTCATTAGGAGGAATAGTGGAGGTTAACGTGCAATGAAGGAAAGAGACAATTCTTGAAAATTTAATTACGCTCTGCTCTGGATAGAGGATTTTGCACGGCACAGGTTCCAAGATGATCCATTACTCAGTTTCTCCTTGCCTTAAGCCGTAATTTATTCGATTGCTATGTCTCCTCCCTCCTGCTACGTTTAAATTTCGCCTCTGCGTGCTCAATTCTGCTCTGGTTCTAACTAAAGGTGGGTGGTTTTGTCCTTTCAGCGTCCAGTTATGGTTGCATTTCATGCGGATTAGCCATTTTTTGTGTGTTTGAAGCTTTGCTTTTTTTAGTCGTCTGAGGTTTGGTTCTCTTTGCTTATCGTCTAAGTTGTTCAGCTTAAGTTTGGGGGTTTGTAGGTCCAATTCTGTCTTAATTGTGCTGAACCTGGCAATTAATCAATCTTTATACATTTTCCAATAATGCTGAGGGCTATACTGTACTGTTAATGATTGTCGAGCTACAACATCCTTGTCGTGTAATTGTGGATTAAATGCGTGATCTTTGTCTCATTTATGTGATAAAAAAAGTTATTTATAATTAATTGCTGATTTTACTCCGTCATATCCATACAGGGTTGGAACTCGAACAGCAAAAACCTTGAATAGTATGTTAATTTTGAGATAGAGATTGTGGCGTAGGATGGAGGGTAAGTTTTGAATTTTTGATTAGGTTAGTATAGAGAGGTTTACCATGCCATTGCCATTGCCATTGCCATTGCCATTGATGGACCATAACAGTATATCCTCGTCACCTCGCTCCTCTGAAGACGTTCCTTTTTGTGGCGAGGTATTCAATCGACTCTAGTTTTTCTCCTTCTCACGTCATGCATGTTCTGTGAGTTTGTTATTTCCTGTTTTTTAATGGAGTTTTTCTGTCTGTGATGAGTTTCTCCTCCATTTTGCTTCAGTGACTGACTGTAAGTTCTGATTCTTGCTCGTTTTTAACAGAGGCAAGTGGGATTTTGGAAGACTATGCGTGATAAAAATGGTCAGTGCTTAACTTTGCAATTCCATCTCCTTTATTTAGTTATGTTGTTACAGAAACGGTTTTATTCCTTGTTAATTGTTGATAATCTAGTATAGTTTTGTTGAACTGGATTCCTACGTCAATATACCCAAGGACTGGACTGTTAATTCAGTAATGAGAATACCAGTAGCTACTTTACAGTCTCATTGTGATGTGCTTTCCTTCATTGTTTGAAATTCTTTGAGCAAATTTTGGGAGTTTTATTTTTTAAGAAGGAGATGTGATCGTTTTAATAATCTATTCAGGCCATATTATCTGCCTGTTGTGTGTCCACTTTGAATGTTGATGTCGGTCTTTGAGGATACTGGAACTGGATCTGACGTCTTAACTGCAATCAAATAAACAACATGTGTTATTAAGAAGTTGATTGCTGATGTCAGGTGCTGCTGGTGGAACGTTTGTGTCATCACCTCAACCTAAACTTATGCAAGATGAGTCTTGGACTTCAACATCCCCACACAGTCGAGAACTTTATCCAATGCAAGAGCAGATAGTGAATCTTAACTTGATTGCATCTGAGCCAGAGACTACAGCTTCTAGGTCCAAACCTATGGGCCATGATCCAGTATCAAGATATAGTTTCAGTGAAAGAAGAGACCCAGAGTTTGCAGAAGGTGGCGGAGTTACGTTGTTGGGTGGCCAGCATGAGAACAGCCTATTCTCCAGCTCACTGTCTGATTTATTTTGCCGAAAAAGCAAGTTCTTTTCCCCTATATATCTTCTAAATCCTGCACTTTCTTGGTTCGTCATTAATGAAATTACTACCTCAACCATTCAAAAAAGAAGAAGTTATAATCCCTTCATACAGCTCCTTATGGTTCAATATATATGACATTGTGATTTACTCAATGTAAATCCAGTTCAAGTTATCTCTCTTTATTGCTTGTTATATTTGTTGGGCAACCTTGACATTGAAACCATTTCTAATATGACTCCTTATTTTATCGTTGCAGTGAAATTAACACCAAACAATGGTTTCTATGGTCATTCAGTCAGTACTGTTGCCTCTCATTTTGAGGAAGAAGAACCACCTGAATCATTAGAAGAAATTGAAGCCCAGACAATAGGAAATCTCCTCCCGGATGACGATGAACTTCTTTTTGGGGTGACTGATGGGCTTGGATTTTCTTTGCATTCTAAGGACAGTCTCGAAATTGATGAGTTAGATATTTTCAGTTCTGTTGGAGGAATGGATTTGGAAGAGTTTGGCTCCTTTGAAGGACGGAGAAAATTTGATTTTCCTATGGTATTGTCTAAGAATCCACTTGAGAACAATGGGCCCTTCAATGGTGAGCATCCATATGGTGAACACCCTTCTCGAACATTGTTCGTCAGAAATATAAACAGCAATGCGGAAGATTCTGAGTTGCGTGCCCTTTTTGAGGTCTGTTATATTCTGTATGCTGTTTATTAACGAGTTCATTCACTGTTTTGGATCTCTTAATAATATTTTGATCTTCTCTGAAATGGAATACTCAAAGAGAGATTATTTGCTCTATGTGCAGCAATTCGGAGATATCCGTACTCTTTACACAGCATGCAAACATCGTGGTTTTGTTATGATATCCTATTATGACATCAGAGCATCCAGAAGTGCTATGAAGGCACTTCAGAACAAGTCATTAAGGCGTAGAAAACTTGACATTCATTACTCACTCCCTAAGGTGCTTCATTAGATAGTCATCTTTTCAAGCATCTGATTATTAATCCTGTTAAAAAAATTCCTTGTTAACTTGGCCAAGTTAAGTAGTATATGTAGTGTTTAATAATATTTCTGCCTTATTATCTGTTCTGCAATCTGTTACATTTTTTTATAGCTTTTAATTAATTTAATTAATGCACATTCCTCATTATGCATGTTTGAAGTTCATACAAACTTCAGTTATCAGTGAATAGGGAAATTGCTTCTTGGGCAATGGAATATTGTTCAATTTGGTCTGTCATTTTATGTGCATGTACATGTCACTTAGATTTCTTATATGTTTTCATATTCAGGATAATCCATCAGAAAAGGACATTAACCAGGGGACTCTTGTGGTATTTAACCTTGATTCTTCTATTTCTAATGAAGAACTCCAGCATATTTTTGGTGTTTATGGAGAAATAAAAGAGGTGTGAGCCATAGTCAATTTTGACAGTTTCTATATTGGTGATGTCACTTTGTTCTTAGGCCTTTTCTGCCTTGGGTGCAGGTTCGTGAGACTCCTCACAGAAGTAATCACAAGTTTGTTGAATTTTATGATGTTCGAGCTGCAGAAGCTGCTCTTCGTGAGTTGAGCAAAAGCAATATTGCTGGGAAACAGATTAAGCTTGAGCCAAGCCGACCTGGGGGTGCAAGGCGGTAATTATTACCAAGCATTAAATCTTTCTTCTTAAACTTTTCTTTGTTCTTTGCTGTTCTCCTCACTCTTGGGTCAAAATTTAGAAATTATTGTCAGTCTAGAGCCTCACTGAGGCTAGAGACACAGTATACATCTTTCTCTAATTGTTTGTCATGTCAACATGCTTCGATGTCCTTGCTTTAGACAATGTCCGAGAAAAGCAATACCTTGTTTTTTGATGTACTTGTTCTTTCCCTTAATTCACACAAGCTATTACTAATGTTAGTTGAATTGGCAATTGATTATCTTTTTAGACTGTCTAAATGCACTTTATTTCCTTCGTATTGCAGATCTCCACTTCAAAGTTCTTTGGAACTAGAGATAGATGAGTTTAATCTTTATGTGGAAGAGAGTAGCTCCACAAATAACTCAAATACTGCGCTATCTGGTACGATTATATAGAAAGTGGCCACTCACACATACTCTCTCTTTAGACTTATCTCTACTAAAGCATTGGAATACTTCGAACAGGACCACATACCCCGGTAGCATTGACAACTGCAAGCGTACATGATATTTTAGGAAGACGCTCTTCAATTCAGTCCTCAGTTCTAGAAAGTGCTTCATATCATGGAATTTCTTCTAGTGTTCCCAATAGTTTGCCATTACCAAATAGCGTTGGATCAGTAGGGACTCATCCTGGTTTTACTGAATCTCATCGGTCATTGGGACAACTGAAGTTTGATATCGGACCCACGTTTAGTCCTCAACCCCATTCAGTACCTGAGTACCATGATGTTTTTATGCATGGAAATCAGTCCAGTTTTCCTAGTTCGGTGGAATCCAGGCAACAGAGAGCAGGTCCAAATGGATATTCCTTGGAATTTAATGAAGGTGGTAAGTGCATTCTCTCATCAATTATCAAAGAATCATAAGTACTGCATAAAGTCTATGGGAGTAATTCTCTGATAGGAGCAGCAAAGAGGAAGCATCTAAATTTTTGAAACACTGTCTGAGAGTGTGAGATTGCAGTATTTATTAATGGTTCTCTAATTATTGTCTAAGAATCCTCTAAATGCTTATTCCATCATTCATGTGGCATGCATGTAATAAGTCCTAGTGTTAAAACAGCCTTCTGATATCCTTCTAGTTTCCAGCATTCTTTTTTTTTTAATAATAATAATAATAAATATTTTTCATATTCAGGCTTTGGAACCACTGGCACAGAAACAGGACAGTATACATGGGGTAACTCCTACCAACCTCCAAGTATGATGTGGCAAAATTCTCCATCCTTGGTCAGTGGATTCTGTGCTGGTGGCCCTCATGCTCTGCCAAGACTGTCAGGGTTTCCTGGAGCACCATCTCAGAGGCTGAATACACTTATGCCTAGAAAAACTCATCATGTTGGATCCGCACCATCTGCCAGTCTTTGGGACCGGCAACAAGCTTATGCTGGAGAATCTCCCAAAACTTATACTTTTCATCAAGGTCCTTTGGGGAATAATAATATACAGATTTGTAACAACTCTCTAAATTCTATGGAGTTTGTTCCCCAGACCATTTTCTCTCAAATCACTGGAAATATTGACATCCCCGCTGCCTCTAAAAATGCAATGTTCCAATCGCATCAGCAAAGGAAAGCGATGTTCTCTGGCAGAGGCCATATGACGCCAACTGCGTCTTCATTTGATCCTGCGAATGAGCGCAATAGGAGCCGCAGAAATGAAGGTGCTTCTACCCAGCCTGACAACAAGAAACAGTTTGAACTTGACGTTGACCGCATAATGAAGGGAGATGATACAAGAACAACATTGATGATCAAGAATATTCCTAACAAGTATGTGATTCCACTCAACACAATAAATCATAAATCAAAATCACGGTAGTTAGGTTTTGCATTTGAAGTGGTACATCTTTCCATTGCTTTAGTATTACTACATGCATGTCGTACTTCTTGGAAAGTTACTTTCCTGTATGGAGCATGATTTGCAACTCTTCACTTCCGCTAAATTTATGTCTTTTAAATCATGTTTCTGCATTATTTTTGTAGTAGATAATTTATTTTGCTAGATGATCTGAACTTGAGTTGCTTCTGAGGCACATCGTTCATGCCAAATTATATTTTTCTTCATCTTTTCTTAGTCCGGCATTTATTAAGGGAGCGTAGATCTTTCATCTTTGTGTCTTATATGGTTCACCGACTCAGATGGAAACCACTTGCTTGAATTGTGTTCAAATAATGATTATTTTATCTTGGTGATAATGGCAGGTACACTTCAAAAATGCTTTTGGCTGCAATTGATGAATGCCACCAGGGAACTTATGACTTCATATATTTGCCCATTGACTTCAAGGCAAGCTTCCTCTCTTTCAGTTATCTGTTGCGGATGATTATCTATAAACTCAGTTCAATAAGCATCATTAGTTTCAATATTATTGCTAGGGTTTCTGTTACGTTTCTTGCTTTTTGAGCTTCTCATTGTTAAAATGTTATTTGTATTCATTGGGCTTAAGGTAAGATTATTAGAGATTATCTATATACGTAGTGTTAATGGATTGAATGGTATTGAGGTCTAACGTTTCAAGTTCTTCTTCTTGAGATTGGATATTCCCGTTCATCGTGCTTTGACACAATCCTTGACTCGTGCTCATAAATAACATTATCCTCCACTGCATAAATTAAATAATGTTGTCAGGACTCATTGCTGAAAGCCTGAAACTTTCTTCTTTGCAGAACAAATGCAATGTTGGCTATGCCTTCATCAACATGACTGATCCTAAAAAGATTATTCCATTCTACAAGGTCAGTATTTTAGGATTTGAAAATGGAGTCGGTTTTTACTTGTGAATGCTATAAATGAAAGATCTTCCGCTTTTGAACAGGCCTTCAACGGGAAGAAATGGGAGAAATTCAACAGTGAGAAAGTTGCATCGATTACATACGGACGCATACAAGGGAAAGCTGCTCTAATTGCACATTTTCAGAATTCAAGTTTGATGAACGAAGACAAAAGATGCCGACCTATTCTCTTCAACACTGAAGGTCCCAATGCTGGAGATCAGGTACCTCTAAAGCAACCAAAGTCCTTGAATGCTATATATAATGTTCAATTTGGTTAACAGTCTCATATCTCGCAATGTAATTCTAATCCTATTCACATGTTCAGAGCTTATGAGGTAAAAGGTATTGAATCAACTGCAGTATGTGGTTGTTATTAGATCTATTAACTGATACTAGTTCATTTGATACCGCGAGACTCAAGGTGTAAGGTAAAGATCCATTTAATGTTCTGGATGCCCATTATAGCTTGAATCATGGGTCCTGCACAAACAGCATGGGCCCTTGTGATATGATCTGCTGAATAAATTGGAGGATATGGGATTTAAGCTCTAGACATCATGGTGCTGTTGTAGGCTATATTACCATGTCATGAAACAACTTCACCCAAATTCTTAAGTTATTAGGTTTTGCTCCTCCTTGGTGCACTGATAGTGACATCCTAACCTTTAAACATTTAAAAAAAATTGTTATCTGAAGACCCAATTAATAATTCCGATGTCCAGTCATTCTGAGAGTTGGTTTGGTTGAGAATCAATCTTATTCTATCGTTTTCCACTTCAGGTTCCCTTTCCCATGGGGGTCAATGTACGTCCTAGACCAGGAAAAGCTCGAACAAGCATGGTTGAAGAGAACAATCAAGGCAGCAGGGCAAGTTTTACCGAGGAACGTAATTCTAATGGAGACACATCAATGGTTGCTTGAAGGTTTCGGATTGAGTTGAGGAGTCTGCTTTAATTACATAATATTGCAGGAGCTAACCTTATAGAGAGTAACTTCATCTCATCCACCTGTGGATTCTTACATATGGTAGGGTTGGTAGAGGAGGAAAGGCCAGAGAAAACTCAAACTGGTGCGATATCTTCAAAGAGGTCAACGTATCTGATCAAATTAAGGAGTGCAACTTAAGTCCGAGTAAATTTACATAACATTAATGGCGCTCTACAGGAGCTCCGCAATTTTGGAACAGTTTGTCTGATTCTAGTTTTGTTGACCGTATTAAGACACTTTGACACATATTTCCTGTTGTGTTTGATCCTGTTTTTGCTGTATATTTTCTGGGTCTCAACAGCTATCTGTAATGTAATTTGAAAGAGAGAGGGGCTAATAGCTATGGAAATGATGTTTGAAGTCTTGAAACAACTGATGAATGTCTTTGTAATTGCTTCGTGAAGATTATGCATTGGTTCGGGTTTTGTTGTGTTTCGGATGAACTTTGTAATGAAAGCTGTGGTTTGTTCTTTTTGTGTTTCGGATGAACTTTGGGAGACTACGAGCATTGGTCTCTGCATAGGTTGGAATGGGTCGCTTATGGCCTATGATTGGGACTTGAGACCATGGCCCGAGTCTAGGCCGTGTAGCTGCAGACCTATGAAAGCAACTACTAAGGAGAGATGCCACAGTATTTGACTAGGAGGGGGCTCTTGTTTGGAGCTGTAATATATATGTCGTAGGTTCGGATCCACAACTTAGGTCAGTATTCAGCTTTGGGCTGAAACTGGGCTAGGAGGGTCTCATGAATTTATTTGATATGTTTTTATTGTGGGTAGCAATGCAATTTCTGATAAATTAGGAACTTGATGTTTATTCCACTTAGGGCAATGGGCAGTGAAAAATAAAAAACCATGGTTATAACCATCAATTTTTTATATGGTTAACCTACTATTATGGTGTGATGCGATTATGATGATGAATTTTTTACCTGTAATGATTATAAATATGGTTATGGTATTTTAGTTATACTAATGGTTATTATATAAATATATTAATAACTTAATATTAATATATTAATAAATACTAATAATAGAATATATAAATATAATAATAACTTAATATTAATATATTAGTAAATACTAATAATAGAAGTAGGATTTTCACTTTTAGATCTCACGAATCCATAATTTAAAGGTGAAATGAAATTGAATTATGTTAATGTTAAATGGTAGTAGTGTTAATTTTGAATGGTGCTAATGTTGAATGATAATGTTGAATATTTTTGTTGTTTATGACATATGTATTTATTTAGATAACATTCATGATATTCTATTACATTTCACATGTGGTAATAAATATGGTTATATGGTTAAAATTGTGGTTAATAACCACGATTATGGATATGGTATTGGAAATTGTACCCGTAATGGTTATGGTATGCAATTTAAAAATATGGTATGGTTATGGTATTTATCATACTCAACCCTAACCATCTTTATTCTTCTTGGATAAGTATAACGAATGAGAAATTTTATTTGCACATCATCGACTATTTTATACATACAACTTTTGTTAAAATACTATAATGTCTTGATAGCTTTTTATATATTTTCCCTTACTAATTTTAAGAAAACTAATTATGAAATCGATCTCATATTTTCGTAGTTACCAAACTATAGTTCAACATTGTGAAAAATTCATACTTCTAGCAAGTTTTGAACCCTAGATATCTTATATACTAGCTAAAAAATTTAGCGCTACACTACTAATTTCAATTATTATTTTTATATGCTTCAAATATAGTTATTGAATCAACTCTCATATTATTATATTAAGTATCTCATGTTTATTGTTTTATGATATTTAGTACTTAACATATGTTCAACGTCGTTTGTTTATTTATAGTTTTAATTTAATTATGTATCTTCTATATTAAATTTTTGAAATAGTTGAAAAATAAGTAATATTCTAAATTTAGTATTTATATTTTATAGGCTAGCAGAATACTCATTTTGAAAGTATTTTTTCAACAATCTCTAAAAAATTAGAAAGACTATACTATGTAGATAATTAAATTAGAGCTGTTGGATCGTGAAATTCTGGATGCTGATCTGGCAGTGGATTAAATGCCAGATAAGGGCGGAAAGATGCTTCTGCTCCAACTCCGATGAACCTGCAAGTAGGGGAGCGCAACAGAGGGGGTGTCTCTGGGTCCCTCTCCTATGCTTAAATGAGTATATGTTGGTGTATATCTAAAAAACGTAAGGAACGTATGTAAAGCAAAGGTATTTATAGGGTAGGAGAGATCAAACCGTATAAGGCAGCTGAATATCTTAGTGTATATTGTGTTGCTGAAGATTCGGATCATGGGATATGGCAGTTACTGCGAGATATTGCAGTTACCATATCTAATCTTTAGTGAATATGTGACCGAGATACGCGGGATATCGTGGTCACTTCCTTATTAACGGTTTAGTGGGACCAGAGGAGAGAGGTAATGCTCTCTTCGGGGCGAGCACTCCCATGGCGAGCAGTGAGAGGTCGCGGCCTGGTGAAGGATGGCGAGCAGTCTGGGAGCCTTTGGCGTCCCTAGAGACTTTGGGCTCGGTTCTGGGCCACTCGATGGTGGGCCAAGTTGACTCGTACTTAAGCCGATCCAGTTTGAATATCTTGGGTTTACCCCCTCTAGGGTTATTGGGCCTTCGAGACCTTTTCCTTACTGGGCTGTCACTATCGATACCCAACATTTGCCCCAGAAGCTTGATTGAAGTTTCTTCAGTCGAGCTTGATTTCTTGGGAGGGTTTTAGATAGTGACGCCTTGAATTCGGTTTTCTTTATCTCTTGTAATGGTTCATGACCTTCAGGGCGCTTCTGGTTCGTTTGGCGAGCAGTCCTCCACTGTTCAAAGCTGAAGGAATATTCTTCCTTTTATTCCCCCTTGGCGATCACTCAAGGGAACCTAGGTCTGAGAAATTTTATCTTTCTTTGCTAGGCGATCATTTCCTACCAAAAGTATTTCTGATAAAGATTATTAATGCGCTGGCGATCATTTTGTCTTCACTTTGTCTGCTCAGTGGACTTTAGCATTTAATGACTGCACAGTCATCCGGAAACGGTCACTTGGGGCACGCCTGTCATTTATTATTCCGTAAACCAAGGGCAGTCTGACAACTGTCTGTACTGGCCGACCGTTTGTCTCCCCGAGGTGTCTCTTGGAATTCTGACATTGCTTCAGTTTTTTCCAAAAATGTGCAATTATTCTCCTGCGTCGCTTCGATTCGTCCGTGGCGGTTACTCCTTTTTGGGCCTATATAAGAGACGTCAGTTTCTTTGTTTTGTTTTTTACGCACATTCACTCCTTCAGATTTTTAGAGCCTCTTTGCGAACCCTTCTTCTTTTTTCAATCTTCTTCAACCTTTCTCTCAACTGCTTCCATGGCTACCTGTGGTCAGAGGATTAAACACGCAGCCACTAAGGCATTCAAGAACGCCAATGTGCCCAGGAACGCTAATGCCTCCTTAACCATTAGGGAAGGTGCTGTGCCCCCTTCAACGGGGGAACAAACTGACGTGGGGAGGTCCGCAGCCACCCCGGTGGTGGTGGATGGGCCTGAGCTTCAGACGCCCATCTTTTCCCCGAAAGGTAAACTTCCGTTCTTTCATTGCTCTGTTTTGGTAATATTCCCTGTTGTTCCTTGTTTTTATGCTTGCCATTGCCATATCTGAACTGTTTGAGTAGATGTCAAGCCTAATGAGTTGAATCCGGCTTACTTTAAGACAATGGTGGCGCTTGGTGGCCTCGGTGTGGAGGATGCTCTTAGATATCCCGACCTAGGTCTGCACTATCCTCGCGACGGAGAGGTTTACATCTATGCGGCCCAGATTGATGCTGGGTTGCGTTTTCCTCTTTGCGAGGATTTGCAGACGTTGTGCCAGTTCTATGGAATCCACCCCACGCAACTCGTTCCCAATGCCCTTAGGATGTGGGCCGGTTTCAAGTTCCTGTGTATACGTCAGGAATGGGCGTATTCACTGGCCTTGTTCCGGTGTTTTTTCCGACTGGCAGCTGGGGCGAACCACCTCCATCACTTCCAACCACGCTGGCCGAAGTTTGCAGAGTGGAGAGGCCTTCAATCGTGGGATTGGAACGTCCACGTTCGGTTGGTAGATGATTTCCGGGCTACCAACTCCAATTATAAGAAGTTTTACTTCTTTTACAAGGGGGGTGTATCCTAGAAATTGTTTACCCCGGACAAGGATTTCCCTCCTTCCTTCGAAGAGCTGTCAGGGAGTGATCGGAACGCCATCGACGACCTTTTCCGGTTGCATCGATCGTCCCACTTCAAGTCCATCCACTCAGTGGCGGAGACTACTGAGAATATGCTTAAGATGGCGGGCATTCATCAGGCCACGCCAATCTTTGATGATTGGGTAACTTTTCTAACCCTTTTCTTGTTTACTGTTTGTAGGCAAGACCCGAAAACTTATAGGTCTCTTTGATGACCAGGAAAATGCAGGGTTGTCCACTGACCAGGCACTGCTGAACTCTCCTCCTCCCCCCTCTAGGCGTTCGTCCAAGAGGAAGTCTGAGGAGGTACTTCCCTCGGCCACTGTTGGCCCTCGCCAACCGGGTATGTTGCCTCGCCATTTGTAGATTTGACGTTTTCATACTTTGCAGTTTTTGGGTTCTGACATCTTGCCTTGTTATTTTGCAGAGAAGTCCTCGACTGACGTGGCACGGGACCCTCCTCCTCCCTCCAAGAAGGTCAGGAGTGAGGAGCACCCGGAAGTCGACCAGCATCCTCCTCCTCCCCCTCCTAAGGGCCCTTCTGCCAGCAAGGGGAAGGGTCTGGACATGGCGCCTCCTTCTCCATCTCCTCAGGGTCCTTCTGCCATTAAGGAGAAGGTTTTGGCCTTGGCGCCCCCTCCTCCTACTGTGCCCACGGTTCCTCCCAAGGAGTCCGACGCTTCCAGCTCCTCGAAGGCTCCTGCGGAGGAGTACTGATCCATGACGAGCTTGTTCCAGCCACTTAAGGCTGCGAACCCTCGGGGGGCTTGGTTCCCTTGCGGGGACCTTTTGAAGAAGGGGTTCCCCGCCCAGAAGAGCCTCCGGGGTAGCCCGGACATGTGCATGCGGCTTCTCGACGGGATAATTCCCCCCAAGGACCGCTCGATTGTTCCCACGGAGCTACCTCAGATCGAGGGGTTCATGCGGACCCACTTCGAACGAGTCGCTCTGGTAGGATCTCGCCTCTTTTCCGTTTTTTCTTTTTTCCTTGTCGTTCCCTTTTTGTTTAATGTCCTGACAACTTTCATTCTGTTTTTGTTGCCAGCTCGTTCGGGAAGAGGTGGTGATTGGCCGCGTCTTCGGAGAGCTCGCCGACAAGAATTCTGACCTGCTTGTCGAGCTGGAGCAGTACCGAAGTACGGGGGTCACACCCGGGCAATTGGGGGCCATCAAGACGACCGCTGACGCGGCGATCGCCTTGGTGGACGGTGCCCGGGAGGAGTACTTCAGGAAGGAGCAACGTCTCCTTGCTGATGTTAAGAAGAGGGAGGCTGATGCTGCAGCTTTCCTTCAAGAAGCTGAGGCCCTTCATCGGTGCCTAGATGAAGGAGAATCGGTCCGGGATCGCTTAGAGGCCGAGTTGAAGGAGGCTCGGGCCCAAATTGCGGAGTCGGACGCTCTTCGGGTCGCCGCTGAGACCCAGAAGGAAGTTGCTGAGGCCCATAGGGCTATTGCTGAAGCCAGGGGGATCGCCCTGGAGGAGGAGAAGAACCAGCTGGCTGATCAGCTAAAGGTTGTCCCTTCGTCCCAAACCGTGGTCGAGGAGTTCAAGGCCTCTGAGGACTTTGAGGACCACGCTTTGAAGGTGATGAAATCAGCGATTGCTGATTTTCTTCAAGTCCTGGTCGATGACGTTCAGGCGGTCGATCCCAACTTTCCCATTGGGGAAATTGAATCCCTTAAGGGTTTCTTGTGGAGTCACCTTCCTCGGCCCGCTGTTGCTGCTGAAGAGATTGCCCCTGGAGGCGAGCCGAGTACTCCTGCCCCCGAAGGCGAGCAAAGCACCCCTGCCCCCGAGGATCCAAAAGCTTGAAGTCTCCACCTCCCTTGTCGACCATATTTTCTTTGCTTTTTAGATACCTGTTTTTCCTTTGTAATTTTTGTTCACTTTGTAATTATTTATTTGATTCAAGACTTGGTTTTCTTATATTGAATGCCTTTATATTCATGAGCATTTACTCGACTTTGAATGTGTTTGGCTATTCATCCAATATCTTAATCATAATTACTCTCGACTTTTCTTGCTTTGTAATGGCTTCGACTCTTAAAGTCTTGGACCAAGCATAAGTCTATACGAACTTTCTAAGGACAATACTCTAACACTTAAAAGCATAAACTTCTAAGTTCAAAGAGATATTACCTTTTCGAAGTTTAAACCCTTGAGGTGTTTGCATAATAACAGGGAATTTGTTAACTTCAGGATTTATCATCCATAATGATCGCCTAAATTCCTTATCCGTTGTTTAATGGGTTGATAGCAGATCTCTTTGTCTGACTTTGACGTCTGCTCTTCCGTTTTTTGCCTAATTCTATTGTTAGGACTTTTTGGCCTGATTTTGGTGTCAGGGCTTTCATTTTGCCTAACTTTATTGCTAGGTCTTTTGCCCTGACTTTGGCGTCAGGACTTTTTGGCCTATCTTTAGCGATAGGGCTTTTGGCCTGACTTTGGCGTCAGGGCTTTTGGCTTGACTTTGGTGTCAGGGTTTTTGGCATGACTTTGTTGCTAGGGCTTTTGGCCTAACTTTGTTGCTAGGGCTTTTTGGCTTGACTTTGGCGTTAGGGCTTTTTGGCCTGACTTTGGCGTCAGGGCTTTTTGGCCTAACTTTGTTGTTAGGGCTTTTTGGCCTGACTTTGGCGTCAGGGCTTTTGTCTTCGATTTGCTTCGAGTGGACATGCTTTATGAAGGAATGACTTTATTTTATTAACATAACAGTTTGATTACAAGCTATGTATGAAATCTCCTTAGATGCTCAGAATTGAATGGACGGGGTAACCTTTTGCCTTCGGTGGTTTCCAAATAGTAAGATCCTGGCGCGACGATCTTTATTACCTTGTACGGTCCTTCCCATTTGGCCGAAAGTTTATTCTGACTGTCCAGCCTTGTGAATTCATTCATTCTCATAACCATCTCCCCCACGAAAAATTGGCGAGCGCTGACTTTTCTGTTGAAATATCGAGCGGTCGCTAGGCGCATCTTTGCTTGTGCTTTTTCTGATAACCATCTCTTTTCTTCTGCCAAGTCGAGGTCAGTTCTGCGCTCGCCCTCGTTTGCCTCAGCGTTAAAATGTAGGATTCTATGAGTAGGCACTGCTATTTCGGCGGGTGCTACTGCTTCTGATCCATACACTAAGCTGAAAGGTGTTTCTCCTGTGGCTGCCTTAGGCGTTGTTCTGATGGCCCATAATACGTTTTCCAGCTCTTCTGCCCAATTCCCTTTGAATGCTCGAACCCTTTTCTTGAGTCCTGCTAAAACAACCTCGTTGGCTGCTTCAGCTTGCCCATTCGTTTGAGGATGATGCACCGAGCTGAAACGATGGTCGACATGATATTCTTCACAGAGCCATTTGAGCTCCTTTCCAATGAATTGCAGACCATTATCACTGATGAGTATTTTGGGAATGCCAAACCTGGAGAATATGTTGATCTTTAGGAATTTGATGACCTGAAATTCCGTTGTAGAAGCTAGAGCTTTCGCCTCTATCCACTTAGTGAAGTAGTCGATCGCTACTATAATGTGGGTGCGTTGACCAGTGCTAATAGGGAAAGGACCTAATATATCGATCCCCCATTGAGCGAAAGGCCAGGCACCCGCCATTGGGGATAATAGTGTTGATGGTCGACCTGATCGTGGTGCAAACTGCTGGCAAGTCTCACACTTCTGCGTTAATTCAGCCGCATCCTTTCCCAAGGTTGGCCAATAGTATCCCAACCTGAAGATTTTCCTTGTCAACGATCGAGCACCTTCGTGACATGCTGCTACCCCTTCATGAGCTTCTCGAAGAACCCTTTCTGTTTCAGGATGAGCAATACATCTTAAGTAAGTAGTCGAGTAACCTCTTCTGTAGAGTTCTCCATCTATAATTAAATAACTGGCTGCGAGTCGTCTTATCCTCGTGGATTCGCCTTCATCATCCGGGAGGATCCCTTCTTTCAAATAAGGGTTAATTACTTAATTGGTTACACATGTTTCACCATTGTGCAGAATGGTTACACATGTTTCAAAATGTGATTAATTGGTTTTGCTATGTGACTAATTGGTTACACATGTTTTTTCAAATGTGATTAATTGGTTATTCCGTTAGTAAACCGTTAATTTTAACGTTAATTCATTTTTTTTAAACATATTATTGAATTGTGAAATGACTATTATGCCCTTAGTTGTATTGAAGAACAGATTGGAAGGATTGAAGAACCAAAATCGAATCAAATTCGATTTGATGTTCTTGAGAACCCAGAAACAACATTTCTGGGTTCTTCACAATGTGGGTAACATGTCGAACCTTTTAATCACATCATTTCAAACAACAGTATCCATTTAATCGCATTATAGAGAAACATGTATGACCTTTTAATCACATTATAGAGAAACATGTATGACCTTTTAATCACATTATAGAGAAACATGTATGACCATTTAATCACATTTGGTGATAACATATACTGCAATACAGAACTTCAAGAACCCAGAATTGCGATTCTGGGTTCTTGAAAAACCCAGAAACAGCATTTCTGGGTTCTTGAAAAACCTCGAAATCAGATTTCTGGGTTCTTGAAGACCCAGAAATCAGATTTCTGGTTTCTTCAATTATTGTTCTTGAAGATGATGATGTGTTCTTGAAGATGATTCTAGGGGTAATTTCATCATTTTACTTATCTAAATAGTGACTTAACTGTGATTTTAACGGTGAATAGTGAAAAAACTAAATAGTCACATTTCAAAACCAATTAATCACATTTTGAAACATGTGTAACCATTCTGAACATTGGTCAAACATGTGTAACCAATTAAGTAATTAACCCTTCAAATAATTCTGAAATGGAGTCATTCATGTGACCTGTCCTTGAATGTTGAAGACTTCGGCTCTGCTTTCAAGGACTGAGCATAGGCCCTTTTCCAGAAATTGCACATCCTGGATTGTTGTCCCTCCGAATGCCAGTTTACTTAAGGAGTCTGCCATCTGGTTTTCTTGGCGAGGAATAGACTCAATCGCGAAATTTGGGATTTCCGCGACGAGCTTCTTGGCGATGCTGAGGTATTTTTTCATCTTTTCTCCTCTTGCCTCGTAGGTGCCATTAACCTGATTGACAATAAGCTCCGAGTCACTATTTACCTTAAGCGCAGCTATACCCATTCCTTTCGCTAGTCTGAGTCCAGTGATAAGGGCCTCATATTCTGCTTCATTATTGGTCGCCGGGAATGTTAAGGTGATCGCATACTTCAAAGGCTCGCCTTCAGGAGGAATAAGAATTAAACCTGCCCCCGAGCCTTCTCTTGATGAAGATCCATCTGTGTAGAGTTCCCAGATTTGATTGTCGTCTGCTAACTAACTTGACCTGTTTTCTTCTTCTGTTTGACCGTTACTCGTGCTTTCCACAATGAAATCAGCTAGTGGTTGACCTTTGATGGCCGTTTTTGGCGCAAATTTGATCCTGAATTCGCTGAGCTCGATCGCCCACTTGACCATTCTTCCTGAAGAGTCTGGCTTGATCAGGAAGTTTTTGAGTGGTTGATTAGTGAGGACCGTGATGTCGTGCGCATGAAAATAAGGTCTCAGCTTCCGAGCAGCAATAACTAAGGCATAGAGATACTTCTCAATCTGGACATATTTTATTTCAGCTGAGTTGAACATTTTGCTAATGAAATACACTGGACTTTGAATATTATTTTCCTCCCTTATTAAAACAGCACTGGTTGCCACCTCGCTAATGCCTAAATAAAGGAAGAGCTGCTCGCCTGGAACGGGCTTTGCCAGAACTGGGAGTGTTTGGATATGCCTCTTCAAGGATTGGAACGCTTCCTCGCAGTCTGGCGTCCACTCGAACCTGCGGTTGACCCTCAGTGTTTTGAAAAATGGGAGGGACCTATCGCTTGCTTTGGAGAGGAAGCGGTTGAGAGCAGCTAGGCGTCCATTCAGGCATTGGACCTCCTGGTGGCAGGTTGGCGACTTCATTTCTTCTATGGCCTTTAGTTTTTCTGGGTTTGCTTCGATTCCCCTTTCGCTGACCATGAAACCCATAAATTTGTCGGACTTGACTCCAAAGGCGCACTTGGCAGGGTTCAGGCGCACTTGGCAGGGTTCAGGCGAACGCTGTGTCTCCTCATGCATTCGAAAGCTTCGCGGAGGTCTGTTGTGTGCGGATTTCCCTTGATGGTTTTGACAAGCATATCATCCACATAAGCCTCCATGTTTCTTCCTAACATGTCCTGGAACAGGCGATTCACCATCCGCTGATAAGTTGCCCCGGCGTTGATGAGACCAAAGGGCATCACCTTGTAGCACAGAATGTCCCCGTCTGCATAGAAAGCTGTGTGAGCCTCGTCGTCTGGATGCATTCAGATCTGGTTATAGCCTGAATAGGCGTCCATGAAGCTTAGCATCTCGTGACCAGAGGTAGCATCGACCAGCTAATCAATCCTGGGCAGGGGATATGAGTCCTTAGGGCAAGCCTTGTTCAAGTCGAGGAAGTCGACGCACATCCTCCACTTGTCGTTCGATTTCTTGACCAAAACTGGGTTGGCGACCCAGCTCTGGAATCTCACCTCTCTGACGAAGTCAGCCTCAATCAATCTGCCAACTTCCTGCCTGATCGCCAAACGCTTGTCTGTCCCGAACGATCTTCTTTTTTGGGCGATCGGCTTAATGGAAGGGTCTATCCTGAGCTCGTGGGAGATGATGTCTGTGCTGATTCCCGACATATCGCTTGGCTGCCAGGAGAAGAGCTCCTTAAATTCCTTGATGAGGGCGGTCATGGCCTCCTTCTGATCTTCTTTTAAGGTGGTCCCAATGCGCACCTTCTTGTCCGGCCCATCAACCTCGACCTCTTCCAATTCCTCCATGGGTGCTGGCCGAGCCAAATCCTCGCGAGGGCCGGCCTCTGTTTCAATGGCGAGGGTCTCCCTTTGGTTCTTCCTGCGCAGGCAGTTCACATAGCATTGCCGCGAGGAAGGCTGGTCGCCGAGCACTTCTCCGATCCCGTTGGGAGTGGGGAACTTCATCTTCTGGTGGACTGTGGAGGCCACAATCTTGTTCGGATTGATCGTGGTCCTCCCTAGGATGGCGTTGTAGGATGTAGGTGAATAGACCACCAGGAAAGTGACCGATACCTTGATGCTCTTCCATCCCTCGCCAAAAATCACTAGCATGGTTATAGCCCCTAGCGGATAAGTTGTCCTTCCCGCAAACCCAATCAGCAGAAAGTCGACCCTCTTCAAGTCACACTTGGACTTGCCCATCTTCTCGAAAGCGTCCATAATTAGGATGTCTATCGAGCTGCCTCCGTCGACCAGAATCCTTGCAACGTCACAGCCGTCAATATCTGCTGTGATGACCAAAGCATCGTTGTGGGGGGTCGTGACATGTGCCAAATCATCTTCAGAGAATGAGATGGCAATGTTCTCCTCAGGTCGGGGTCGCTTTCCCAACTGAACTGCTGTGGAGATCTGAGTGGCGTAGACCTCCCTGGCGTACGACCCCTCGCAGCCTGCACCGAATCCTCCTGCAATCAGATTGACCCTTCTCTTGCTGGCAGACGGATCAGTTTGTTCAGCAGGGGTTGGCGAACGATGTCTCCTAGGAGACATTCGACTCCTGTCTCGCCCTGCCACGAATTCCTTCAGCAATCCCCCTTGAATCAGCTTCTCTATGTCCCGCTTCAGAATGCGGCAGTCATCTGTCTTGTGGCCCTTGCACTTGTGATATCTGCAATAGCTCTCGACATATTTCCCCAGAGGCTGACCACCTCGACGAGGCATCGGTGGCCTCGCCAATGATCTCCTCTCCATCTCGACTAGTACCGCTGAGATCTGCCTATTTAAAGGCGTGAAGTACTCAGGGACCTCTGGATGGCGAGGCGCCGGATTAGACTCGACTCGGGGCATGCTGTCTTTTACCTTCTTCTCCTTCTTCACTTCCTTCTTACCATCGCGTCGGGGTTCAGGAACCACCCTTAGCGAGGTTGTCAGGAAGTTAGCCTCAGTGTTCGTCCTTTCAAGGTCTATGAAACCTTTTGCTCTGGACGCCAACTCCTCTAACGTTTCGATCTCCTTCACATGGTAGCTGTTTCGCAGCTTCCTCGAGGCCTTGTTGGCCACATCCAGACCCATGTAAAATGCTCGAATGATCTCCCCATCTGAGATTCGGCGATCTATCTCCGTGACGTTCTGATGGAAACTCTCGTAAAAGTTGGTCAGCGACTCTCCAAGCTGTTGCTTGACCGCATCCGGGGCGACAACACTCTTCATCAATTGTCGTTCGCCCATATACCTCTCCAGGAACTTGCTCCTTAATTCTGCCCAAGTTCCAATAGATCCTGCAGGGAGGCCGAAGAACCAGGACGAAGCCGAACCCGAAAGAGTGGATGGAAATAGTAAAGCCAAGTGATTGGGATCATTTGACTTACCCAGGAGAGAAGCCTCGTGCTTGTTGACGTGTATGGTGGGGTCTCCTCCGCCACTGTACTCAGGTATGGCCCGAGCAACCACGTCTTTGGGGATCTTGATGGAGACGAGCTCGTCGGAAAAGGGGTGAGCAGATTGCTCCTTGAAGGGAGCTACGACTGTCAGCCGCCTTTCTTGGAGCCTCTTGTTGAGAAGGTCGTCCATATGGTCCACAGTGCAATACTTTGGTGATGTCCCGGATGGAGAAAGACCGGAAGGATTGGCCGAATATGTAGCCGTCGGCTGTTCGGTGCGTGCCGGGGGCAGGGACTGCTGTCCAGACGTCATCTCCTGTTCCTCCTGGGGTGCTGTGGTGCCAGGATTCGCGGTTTCAGACGGTAAGGGCCCTGTGGCAGCTGGACGAGTATTTCCTTGGGGAGCAGGGGCTTGACGGCGGGTCTGCCCTAGGATGACCTCCAGCAATGATATCATCTCCGGGGTTAATTGGATGTTTTCCCCGGCGATGTGGACGGTTTGCGGAGCTGGAGTCTCGACGTGGTTGATAGCTGGGGTCGGTCTGGAATTACCGACATGCTCTCGGGCCGCCCACAGGGGGACGACATTTGCTCCTGCCTGGCAGGTTCTTGTTCAAGCGGGAAAGCGGCGGCGGAATCAGAGCTATCTGAGGATCGCTCGCGAGTCTGGTTCCGACGGTTGTTTTGGGATCGAGTTCTCATGGCTGAATCGCTCGTTTCCCACAGACGGCGCCAAATGTTGGATCATGAAATCCTGGATGCTGATCTGGCAGTGGATTAAATGCCAGACAAGGACGGAAAGATGCTTCTGCTCCAACTCCGGTGAACCTGCAAGTAGGGGAGCGCAACAGAGGGGGTGTCTTTGGGTCCCTCTCCGATGCTTAAATGAGTATATGTTGGTGTATATCTAAAAAACGTAAGGAACGTATGTAAAGCAAAGGTATTTATAGGGTAGGAGAGATCAAACCGTATAAGGCAGCTGAATATCTTAGTGTATATTGTGTTGCTGAAGATTCGGATCATGGGATATGGCAGTTACTGCGAGATATTGCAGTTACCAAATCTAATCTTTAGTGAATATGTGACCGAGATACGCGGGATATCGTGGCCACTTCCTTATTAACGGTTTAGTGGGACCAGAGGAGAGAGGTAAGGCTCTCTTCGGGGCGAGCACTCCCATGGCGAGCAGTGAGAGGTCGCGGCCTGGTGAAGAATGGCGAGCAGTCTGGGAGGCTTTGGCGTCCCTAGAGACTTTGGGCTCGGTTCTGGGCCACTCGATGGTGGGCCAAGTTGACTCGTATTTAAGCCGATCCAGTTTGAATATCTTGGGTTTACCCCCTCTAGGGTTATTGGGCCTTCGAGGCCTTTTCCTTACTGGGTTGTCACTATCGATACCCAACAAGAGCTATAACGACATATATGGTGTTAAATTTCAATTTTCACATCGATCATAAAATTTGATCAAAGTAGTGTTGTTAATTTGACAATTTTACTAACTTTAACCAAATTTTATGATCGATGTGAAAATTGAAACATAACATCATATGTGTCGTTATAGCTCTAATTTAATTATGTACATATTATAGTCTTTTTGATTTTTTAAGAGATTGTTGAATAAATATATTTTCAAAATGAGTATTTTGGTAGTCTATAAATACTAAATTTAGAATATTACTTATTTTTCAACCATTTCAAAAAATTAATATAGTAGATAGATAATTAAATTAAAATTATAATTTAACAAATGACGTTGAACATATGTTAATTACTAAATAGCACCAATAAATAATTATGAGATATTTAATACAATAATATGATAGTTGCTTCAATAACTATATTTGAAGCATATAAAAAAACAATTGGAATTAGTAGTGTAGTGGTAAAACTTTTAGTTTCCTTAAAATTAGAAGGACAAATATGTAAACAATTATTGAGGTAGTATAGTCTTTCAATAAAAATGGTATGTATAACCGAGACCGAGTGAATGTTTTTTTTCCTCAAGGTCGGTCTCAGACTTTCCCCCGGATTTAAAATCCGACTAGAACCGGACCGACCCAACTTTTATTAAAACCCTTGTCATCCTGTTCAAGCAAGAGAGCAAGTAGGTAGCCCCCGTCCTCCACTCCTCATGTGTCCTCCTCCTAGCCAGCTACCCCCTGTCCTCTTCCTCCTTCTAGCCAGCTTCCCGCCATCCCCCGTCCATCTTCAAGTTACCGTGATGCAAGGCGAGTAACCATTACTCCGATCCTCTTACTCCTCCTAGCCATCTTCCCCCGTCCCCCGTCCATCTTCAAGAAGTGGTGAAGCTGGTTCGATGGGCTCTCGTCTGGCGGGGATGCAGAAGGTGGGTTTCCTCGATTTGTTGTGTAATTTCGGTCAATCCCCGCCAAACGATCCTCTATTTGCTTCAGCTTCCAGGTATGTGTTCGTCTCTACTTCCACCATTTTAGCTAATCCTCGATGTGTTTTGTTCTTCCATGGAGTTCTTGAAATGGAACACATTAGAGTTCTGTTCTTCCATGGTCGCCCGCGATTGTTCTGTTCAAGACTTTTCTTTTTGCCAGATTCGTTTTTTTACCAAAAAAATCGATCCAAGACCGAGACTGGTTCGAGCCAAGCAAGACCGCCTCATGTGATTTTTTTTGTCGAGACTGGTCTTGACTGGTCCGAGAAGTCAAGACCAAAATTTCAGTCTCGATCTTGCCTACAAGACCGGACCGGTCCGCCCATGATCAACCCTACTAAAATCTGGTTTCTCCAAAGTACTTCACAGGTGATACTTTGTCTATGTACTTCCGTTTGTTTGCGCTGGAAGAGGAAGCGAATTAGAGAGCTTGAATATCTTCTTTATCTACACACAAAGAATTCAGAGGATCGACTTACAGAGGATCAACGAACAAATATGGCATCAACGGTTGTTGAACAGGAACCACATCTCTATATAAATAAGAAGTTGGATTGGTTGCTAATGAGAAAGACAACGATCTTGATTCCAGGGAAAGAGTGTTGCAGATGTATTTCCTTAAGAATTGACACCTAGTCGAGTCTTTTCTCCTCTTGACGACATCCTCTTCCATGGTTGTGTCCATGATATCTCTTCTTCCGTCCATTAGATTAGATCCATTGTACCCTCTCTTTCTCTGCCCATTGCGAACTTTTATTATTTCTTCGTACTCAGTATATATATATATGCAATTCCTTATATTGCATAGATCTATTTTAGTTGGTACTTAAAGTAGCTTATATCTATAGCAGATTGGAGCTGGATTAGTAATCGTATACAAAATTTGTATTTCCAGTTCCAATATGCACAAACTTAGTTGTGTGCTATGCTCCTTCCTTTATGCATTCGATGGTCCAGAGAAGATCTATCTGTGCTCCGGACATCAGTCTTTTGTCATTAGCAGTGGTCAGAGTAAAAATGATTTTTGTATGTCTTCATGATCGACATTCATTATTGGGAAAAGTATGAAAAAACAACAGGATTTTTTTTATTTGCAACTTCACCCAGATGTTTTCTGACGCAAATATATGCACCCACATGTTTCATTTTGTGTGTAACTTCACCTTCCGTTAAATTGAACCGTTAATTGTCATGTGCACAACACGTGCAACCGTTAATTTCGAAATAATGCCAGTAAAAAGACGTTTTTACCCCCTGAACATCCTATCACCTTTTGAGACCCTAGCTTCTTACTTACGTTCTTACCTCTCAAAACCCATTCCAACTTAAGATTCCCTCCCTCTTCTCTACTGTTCTACCTGAAACCCTAACCTTCATCTTCAAGACTTGGCCTCTTCACCTCATTCAAGCATTTAGTCGAACAGTTGGTGTGCTTAGTGTAATACAGATCTATCTACTGCTTTTATTCATATGTCACATACAATACGAATTTTATATACAAAGCCTCCACTCCGCTCTAACCAAAGGATCCTCACGTCAATGTTCGCAGATATCTATTTCATAAGGAGAGCTTAATAAGAGGGAGGATTTCCGTTTCTTTAGCTTCTCAAACCTCTATCAAAGTCAGACGATAGTGACATCAATTGTCGCGTTTGTGAAATTTTGAGTCTTTACTTTTTGATCCTTTAGCACTGCATCGTCATGCGATACTACGCTTCTCTTTGAGGATGCATCACAAGAATAACAGGTGGTTGATCGTCTCGCCTGACACGACAACAATTTTATTTTTCTTGTTCTTCAAGAGTGTTTCTGAGAATGATCATTAAATATGCTTAATTATGACACACGCACAAAAAAAAAATACTTTTCTTTTATGCCTGATGTTATTTTAATGAAATTTCATGTCCATTAATAAAAAAACATGAAAGCATGATGTTACAGTCAGTAGTCATTATTAAAAACACATTTGATCCAACAACAATAGGCAGTAATAAACAATAAGCATGCTGCAAAACCATTCCTTTACAAGATATAAATAAATTTGCAATTCCCCGAGTTGTTTTCCAACACAATAGCAAGCCAAATGAGCATTAAAGTCTAAATTGAGCATTAGACTCAAGCCAGTTAGTTTGTTTGAATGGTGAGTCACAGTCACATTAAGTTGTAATTGACATGTTAGTTAGAATAGTGAATATATTTCCTTCAATTTGTCGTAGCTTCCAAGTTAGACTCCATGGATCACGAACTTCCCCCGCCATGATTTGTTGTTTTTGCTGGGCATTCAGATGCAAATTGGCAGTGACTGCATTTCCACCGCTCTTCATCAGGAGTGTATTTGACTTCTCTTTCTCCTCTCCAAAACTCAAGACAACTCCTTACTCTATCCTTCAACCACTCAAGACTGTGAGCGGAGGGCATCATCTTACATGTGTTCCTACAGCATCTCACCATTTCCTACAAGAAGGAATGTTACAGTTAACTTCATAAACGAGAAAAATTCTACCACTGTAATGTAATCTGACACAATATCTATTATAAGGTCCATAATCCATAGGGAGGAATGTTTCACAACAATAAGATGATCATTTCACCAGCGGAACAAGGTTCAAAATTTGACAAAATTGTGATAACAGAAAGTCTATGATCAGTGAGATTAATTGGCATTTTCACCAACCTTCCATTTCTACATTGTGGCTCTGCTGGAAGTGTATTTCGCTTACGTGTCTTAGTGTCCACCAATACCGCCAATCTATCATTTTGCTCGGCAGACATCCGAATCTCATCAATCACCCCAACATCCATACTCCTTCTACAACACCTATTCAGATATAGAAAAAGAAAAAGAAAAAAAGGTCGATGTGAAGTACGGTTATTACAAGCATAATGGTGGAAAAATTGATAAGGAGGAACATAACAGTGAGAAAGGGGTATAAAGAGAATATAATTCAACTATTACATCTCATGGACGATACATGACTTTAATTTGACGGGAAATGTAACACCATTAACGGAAAAGTGCAATTACAAACTGTTGAGACCAGGACCAATATGCAATCTGGAATTTGTTCTAAGGATCTCTTTATCTGTTTTGGACTTGTTTTGTTATTTCTGTTATTGTTGGACTGATTTGTTATTTTGTAAACATTTAGGGTGTATTGTTTAATTATTTAGTATTAGGGTTATTTAGGGTGAGAGAAGTCCAAATGAAGGAACACTTCTCAGTGATCCCCAATTCTTGCGCCTCTTCATTTCCCGTGTGCTCTGTTCGTCTTCTTCAGTTTTCTCTCTAGGTTTTCTGAGGTTTTTCTAAGGAAACCCTAAAATTGTCATGGTATCGGAGCGATAAAGGTGATTCTTGCCTTCTGTAATCTTCTTCTTATTGCCGATTGGAACGATTGAGGTATTCTGTTGTTGGTTTCATCGGTTATTGTTGTACAGGAACAGTGCGATAATCTCGGTCGCGGTAAGATTTGGGATTTCTTCTGGTATATATCTGTTCTTGTGTGAATATTTTTGTTGTTCTGGTTTTCGGTTCTTGGTTTCGTGGCGATTCATCTGGATCTTGATGAAAGTGTTCCTTTTGTCGGTTCATCTGCCCCTCCATGTTCCTATCCTGGAACATCTTTGGTAATATCTACGCCTATATTTGCTTTACCGCTCCTTGGTTATCTGATCTGAGACTTGTGACTGTTCATCTGGCAGTTATTTTTTTTCTGTGTGTGTGGAAATATTGATATGTTCTTGAGATTGTCTGTTGTTGGTTGCTATTTCGTGATTTTGTGATAATATTGATCATGGTTGAGGATAAACCCGTCATGGAGGCAAGGAAACTTGCCACCGATGAGGCTAACCATGATGCCTTGGTTGTGGTAGATTCGCATCATCCTCTTTATTTGCATGCTAGTGATAATCCTAGTGTGAGTATGATTTCTGTCACTTTAACCGGTCCTGAGAACTATGTCATGTGGAATAGGGCTACCAGATTTACTCTTTTAGGCAAAAATAAACTAGGTTTTATCACTGGAACATGCATGAAAGAAAATTATGATGTTGCTTTTCACCATCTGTGGGATAGACGTAATGCGGTTGGTCTAGGTTGGATCATAAATTCTGTTGCAAAATATCTTGGAAATGGGTACATGTATTGTGAGGATGCTTTTTTTGTATGGAAAGATCTTAAGGAAAGGTTTGATAAGATCAGTGGACCTAGGACATACCATATTGCTCTTGAAATAACTATGACTCGTCAAGGTTTAGATTCTATATCCACATTCTTTACCAAATTGAGATTGTTGTGGGCTGAATATGATGTTGCTGCTGCTTTGCCCCATATAGAAGGGGATGATTTTAAAAAGCATATCGAACATAAGGAAAACCAAAATCTTTTTCAGTTCTTGATGGGTTTGAATGAGAATTATTCTGAGGTGAGAAGTCACCTATTGCTTTGGAATCCTTTACCATCTGTGAACCAGGCTTACAATTTGTTGATACATGATGAAAGTCAGAAGAGAGGAATCACATCAGCAATGAATGCTTCTGCTGATTCCTCTTCTGCAAATGTGTCGTTTAATGTTGATAAACCAAAAGGAAATCAGAGTCTTGAATGTTCCCATTGTCATAAGAAGGGGCATACTATAGAAAGATGTTATGCCAGAGGTTGTGACTTTTGTAAGAAAAAAGGGCATTCAAAAGATAATTGTTTCAAGTATAGGGATTTTTTAAAGGCAAAAGGTTCAAATATAAAAGCTAATGCAACTTCTGCTGACAATGGGAACTTCAGCTCTAGTGGTCCTAAGCATTTTACTAATGAGTCTTCTATGAGCACAAATGTGACAGGTTCGGTCACTCTCACACGGGAACAATTTGACAAGTTATTGCAGACCGTGGGATAAGCAGGCAGCACTGCTATCACAGCAGGTGTTACCGCTTCTATCGATAATCAAGTTAACTCTGCTGGTATATTCTCTAATTCGATTTTTTATATATAATCATGATAGTTGGATCCTAGATACATGAGCAACAAACCACATGACCAACATAAATGATTGGTTGTGTGGGGAAAAGGTTGCTACTTGAACTAAGGTCCAGCTACCCAATGGAGAGTATACTAAAGTTGAAAGTGTTAGAAATCTGGATTTTTTGCATGATAGAAAATTGCAGAACGTGTTGTATCTTCGTTATTTTAAACATAATTTGCTATCAATTTCAAAGCTTACTAAGGAATTAAACTGTTCTGCGACATTTTTTTCCTAAGTATGCTATCCTGCAGGACCTCTCAAATGGGAGAGTCTTGGGGACTGGCAGTGAAAAGTCTGGATTATATATTTTAAATCTGCCAAGATTCATTCTGGACCTACTGTGCTGTCATCTATTGCTGAGAATGTTATGTTGTGGCATAGAAGATTTGGACATATGCTTCTTTGAAAGCTTTGCAACATGTATCTTCCTTAGATTTACCAAAGAATGATATTTTGAATTTAGGCGATTGTCATGTTTGTCCTAAATCCAAAATAATAAGAAAAATGTTTCCCATATCTGAATCAAGAGCAGATACATCTTTTGATCTTATGCATGCTGATGTTTGGGGACCATACCAGGATTATACTCATGATAGTAAACGATATTTTATGACTCTGATTGATGATTTCTCTCGTGTGACATGGGTTCATCTGATGCAATTTAAATCAGATGTTTTTATAGTCCTGAAAACCTTTATCAATATGATTGAGACCCAGTTTAAAAAAAGAATTAAGTGTTTCAGGACCGATAATGGAAAAGAATTCTTTAATGAGTGAACAACCTTTTTCAAGAAAAATGGATTGTTCACTAGAGCAGCTGTCCCTATACTCCCCAGCAAAATGGGAGAGACGAAAGGAAACATAGGCATCTATTGGAAGTTGCCAGGGCATTGAAAATACAAGCATCTGTACCTAATATTTTTTTGGGGAGAATGTGTTTTAACATCCTGTTATCTGATAAATTTGATGTCTTCTAAGATATTAGGAGGGAAGTCTCCTCTTGGAGTACTAAGTGGAAAAGAACCCAAGGTAAGTCATCTTCGTACTTTCGGTTGTTTATGTTATGCTAAGAATACGATGGTAACATACAAGCTAGCTTCTAGGGCAATCCCATCTATTATGATGGGATACTCTGAGACTCAAAAGGGTTACAGATTATATGATATAAATGAAAAGAAATTCTTTGTTAATAGAGATGTTCAATTCAATGAAAATGTGTTCCCTTTTGATGATGGTAAGCTTGATCAGTTGCCAGTATCTCTTCAGCCCTATGTTGATTCTGACTCCGGGGATGTATGTTGGCCTGAGTCAATTAAAACTGAGGAGAACATAATCGACATAGCTGAAACTCCAAGTAATGAGTCTCAACAGAGGCCTGATGGAGAAAATCCACATGATGAATCCGTGATTGGTTCTGATGGAGATGATGATCCTGTCATTCATAGGTCCCCTGTTCCTACTACAAGTAGAACATGTCGGACTATTAAGCCTCCTATTTGGATGAATGACTATCATGTTTCTAATGTCTGTCATTGTCATTCAATTGACAAGTATATTTCATATGATGGATTATCTTATGAATATCAGTGTTATTTGAGTTATGTTTCACAACTGAATGAACTTGATAAGTTTTCTGAGGCTGTGAAAGACAGGGCCGGGGTTCAGGCGATAGAGGAGGAAATTCAAGCCCTCGAGGAAAATAAGACCTGGGATCTGGTACCGCTTCCAAAGGGTAAGTCTCTCATTGGATGTAAATGGGTATATAAGTTGAAATATAAATTGGATGGGAGTCTAAGTAGATATAAGGCCAGATTAGTTGCAAAATGGTATAATCAGAAATATGGGATAGATTATTTTGAAACTTTCTCTCCTGTTGCGAAAATGATCACAGTTCGAACTGTCTTAGCTCTAACCTCGATTTATAAATGGTCTCTCTATTAAATGGATGTTTATAATGTTTTTCTTCAAGGGGACCTTGATGAGGAAGTTTACATGCAGTTGCCCGATGGTTTTAGTAAAAAAGACAACAATCTGGTTTGCAAATTAAAAAAAATCTCTTTATGGATTGAAACAAGCTAGTAGACAGTGGAATGTTAAATTGAGTAACTCTCTTTTGAATGCTGACTATGTTCAATCCAAGCTTGACTATTCTCTGTTTACAAAGCATGATGGAAATCAGATTGTTGTGTTGCTTGTATATGTGGATGATTTACTGATATATGAAAATAGTGAAAAACTGATCACTCAATTGAAGCATGTATTGGAATCAAGTTTTAAAATGAAAGATTTGGGTGAGCTGAAATATTTCTTAGGCATTGAGATTGCTAGATCTGAAAAAGGTCTTGTTCTCCGTTAAAGAAAACATGCCATTGAATTGATATCTAGTGTTGGGCTTTCGGGTGGAAAAACATTCAAAACTCCTATGGAGGTGAATTTGAAACTTACTAGTAAGAAGTATGATGATCACCTCCATATGAACAAGGATGATAAACCCCTAGATGATGTATCCTTGTACAGGAGACTGATAGGGAAATTATTATATTTGTCCATCACTAGACCAGATATATCGTATGCTGTGCAAAACTTTAGCCAATACATGCAGGATCCTAAGGATTCTCATTTAGCCGTTGCAATAAGAGTGATCAGGTATGTGAAGAGAGAACCAGGTAAATGTATTTTACTGTCATCTGATTCTGAAACAAGTTTGATTGCATACTCTTATTCAGATTGGGCTAGTTGTATTGAAACCTGACAATCTGTGACTGGATTCTGTGTTTTGTTGGGTAAGTCTGTGATTTCTTGGAAAGTGAATAAACAAAACACAGTTTCTAAATCTTCAGCGGAATCTGAATATCGTAGTATGGGATCATGTTTATCTGAAATCATCTGGTTAAGAAGTTTGTTGATTGAGTTAGGTTGTCCTCAGCATAATCCTCTTGCATTGTATTGTGATAATAAAGCTGCTATTCAGATTGCTAGCAATCCTGTGTTTCATGAGAGAACAAAACACATTGAGATTGACTCTCATTATATCAAAGAAAAATTACTTGAGAAAATTGTGGATCTTCGATATATTAGAACAGGTGATCAGATTGCTGATATATTCACAAAAGCTCTTGGGAATCAACAACACTTTCTGCTTTGTGGAAGACTTTGGATGAAGAACATATTTGCCAACCAAGAAGAAACAAGCCAGGAACTTCCAGATTGAGGGTGTGTGTTGAGACCAGGACCAATATGCAATCTGGAATTTGTTATAAGGATCTTTTTATCTGTTTTTATCTGATTTGGACTTGTTTTGTTATTTCTGTTATTGTTGGACTGATTTGTTATTTTGTAAACATTTAGGGGGTATTGTTTAATTATTTAGTATTAGGATTATTTAGAGTGAGAGAAGTCCAAATGAAGGAACACTTCTCAGTGATCCCCAATTCTTGCACATCTTCATTTCCCGTGTGCTCTCTTCGTCTTCTTCAATTTTCTCTCTAAGTTTTCTGAGGTTTTCCTAAGGAAACCCTAAAATTGTCACAAACAAATGAAAACATATGAGTGTTAACACAAACATTATGAGTGCAATTACAAAACGATGCAAACATCCGGTTTTTTCTTATACTTTTCCTTTCACTATTGGTGTCATGGTGATTCAACTACTGAAAATGTTATGAGGTTAGTTGTGTTTAAACAATAAAGTTGAGGGTGCATTTGAATATGTTTTGAAATGTTGGGGACAAGAAAACTGAAGCCCGTTACGAAGTAAAACCCTAGAGATATTTTTCGGGGAGTCATCAAGAGCATGCGATCATCACTCCTTTGGCCAGTATTTCACCCTCTCTCGCTCCTCTCACTTTCTCGTTCCACAACGTGTAACTCCAATGGCATCCGCCAGCGAGGAATCGCTTCGAATATCCTTGGCGGACAAGCAGGCTGCCGTCGATGCTCAAGGAAACACGGTGCGAGCTCTCAAAGCTGCAAAGGCTGCCAAGCAGGAGATTGACGCTGCTATTGAAGCTCTCAATGGACTGAAGCTGGAGAAGGCTTCGATTGAGAAGAATCTCCAGGCTGCGGTCAGCGGAGACGGCAGCTCTCTCACCAGGGAAGCGTTCCGTCAGACCGTAGGGAACACTCTCGAGCGGCGTCTGTTTTACATTCCTTCGTTTAAGATCTATCGCGGTGTCGCTGGGCTCTATGATTATGGTCCACCTGGTTGTGCGGTCAAGCAAAATGTTCTCAGTTTCTGGCGTCAGGTTAGTGGTGGATTATCTAGCATTCCTCTGATTTGCTAAGATTTACATAGTTCATTATGAATAATTGAGAGCGCAAGAAGTGGCATCAGAAGTTGCAAATGATGGTTTACCAAAGAATTCTATGAGGTTAAGAATATATCGCAATGTTATACAAGAACTGACATTTTATCCCATCCAATTTCTGGCTGGACTTGCTGTTACGGTTTGAAAGCTGGTCAGATTAGCTATTAGTGAGCTTTGATTGAATTGGGTCAGAATTAGTTCTATCTCAGAAGACAAGCTCAGCTGGACTTGTTGTAGCCGACTTTTAGTTGAGCCAACTCCAACTCCAGCTACATGTTTGATTCCAACATCCGTATGTGAATCATATTGCTTATTCCATATTCATTGCCAATCGATAACTACATAGTTAATCTAAAATTCTCGAATCGTTGCATGCAGAGATCTTTTTATTTGTTTTCCCGAATCTTGGAGAACTTTGAATGATTAAGACTTGGTATACTTTCTGCAGAACATAACTAAGTGTTACCCTCTCTCTTTTCCCTCGCGTTCTATCGAATTTGACATTTATCTTACGTTAACAATTAAACCATCTTCTTGAATCCTAGTTGTAAGAATTTTATGCAGTTAGTATTTTTATAATAGTAATATTAACTTTCTGTTTTTAAATGAATATATATACTAAAAGAACATATGCATTTTATTTTGGATAATTTCGTTAATTTAACTAAAACGGTCAAGTAAATGAATATATCTATGGTAAGTATTGAAATAATATATAACAGTAAAAGTAAAGAAACATATATATATAAGCCATAAAATAAAATAATAATATTTTGTTTTTCTGGGACGTTTTAAAGCTCAAATTGTTCATTGTGCATGTCGAAATATTGGAGATTTAAGTTCAGAAGCTTTAGAATTGATTTTAAATTCCAAAATTGTTGATTTCGTCACATGTCATTATCTGACTTAGTAGAACTACAGTTATTTAGATTAGGCACAAGTGTTAGTTGTAACTTTTAAGGGAGATTATACACATGCGATATGTATGTTTGTTAACTAGGAGGTTGAAAGTTGCATGTTTTTCTTAGAAATTTGACAGGCAAAATAGCCTTATGACATGTTTCATTTCAGCATTTTGTCCTTGAGGAGAACATGTTGGAGGTGGATTGCCCATGTGTTACACCAGAAGTAGTCCTTAAGGCATCTGGTCACGTGGACAAATTTACTGATCTTATGGTGAAGGATGAAAAAACTGGAACCTGCTACCGTGCTGATCACCTCCTTAAGGATTTTTGTAGTGAGAAACTTCAAAAGGACTTAACTTTAACTTCAGAGAAGGTTGCAGAATTAAAACATGTACTTGCAATGTTGGATGACTTTTCTGCTGAAGAACTTGGCGCGAAAATAAAAGAATATGGTATTGTTGCTCCAGAAACGAAAAATCCTCTCTCAGATCCATATCCCTTCAATTTGATGTTCCAAACATCAATTGGCCCTTCAGGTAATGCTTGCGGGTAAGTGTTTGGACGTGTTGTGACTTGCACGAAGAGATTGCATTGGTAGTAGCTGATATACCTTTTCAGTTTTTTAAAGATACGGAACGATTGATGTGGAGTAACTGTACATTACATGTTTGATGTATTTTTATCGTTTTTTATCTGCAGAATTCCAATTTGAATTTTTTTACTACAGGTATATGCGTCCTGAAACTGCTCAAGGCATATTCGTCAACTTTAAAGATCTATATTATTACAATGGCAATAGGCTTCCTTTTGCCGCAGCTCAGATTGGTCAGGCTTTCAGAAATGAGGTTGTATACAATATTTAAATCACCTAATCTGCATATCCATGTGCATGTCATTATGAAAATGAGGATCTGCCTCAACTAATCTACAATGCAGAGCCTTGCTTCATAATTGAAATTTCTTAATGTCAATTCCTTTCTCAAATGTGTCTGATGAGGATGCTCTCTGTTGTTACAGATTTCTCCTCGTCAAGGCCTTCTTCGTGTCCGTGAGTTTACCCTGGCAGAGATTGAACACTTTGTTGATCCTGAAGATAAGTCGCACCCCAAATTCTTTGAGGTTGCAGATTTGGAGTTTTTGATGTTCCCAAGGGAGCTTCAAATGTCTGGCCAATCTGCAAAGCTAACTAACCTGGGCAAAGCAGTCTCAAAGGTTGGTAGATATAGTTTAACTTGATCATCCCTTCTACTCTGAAGCATGTCCCATGTCTGACATTATGAGGGTCATTTCAGTGTGTCGTTAACAATGAAACTCTTGGGTACTTCATTGGGAGGGTCTATCTCTTTCTAACTCGACTCGGGATAGACAAGGACCGCCTCCGGTTCAGACAGCATCTGGCAAATGAAATGGCTCACTATGCAGCTGATTGTTGGGATGCTGAGATCGAGTGCTCATACGGTTGGATTGAGTGTGTTGGAATAGCAGATAGATCTGCATATGATTTGAAAGCGCATACGGTGAGAGTTGAAATGCTTTAGTTTCACATAGATATTATGATGGAATGACTTAGTCTCTTTTTACAAATCCAAAAGGTCAAAAAGATGACATCACTTTATCATGGCTTTATATATAGATTTTTCAGGAAAACAACTATTAGATATATGCATTGCCTTTGACCATATTTTTTAAATAGAGTGTAGAATGGCACCAAAGCAAGTTTTTTTTTGTGAACACTATGAAATTTTGATTGTGGATGAATGGTGGTGCACCATTGCATGACGTTTAGTTTGCAATGTCAAATGCTTCAACTATAATACTCGCTATAGGAATTCTAAATCACAAGGTGGTCCATCAGTTTGCAGATATTTTATCAGTTCAGATATGAATTTTCTGCAAAGTGGAGGATGCCTCGCTCATGGTAGTTTCTTCTTTGTTGAATTACACAGGAGAAAAGTAATGTTGCACTTGTTGCTGCTGAAAAATTTGCACAACCAAGAGAAGTGGAGGTATCGTGTTTACCAATATCTTTGTAGGATAATGTTCTATAGAGTGCTTACTTTCGTATTGACATTAAGACTCATAGTGATCATCTATCGAAGCAATGTATCTGGTTGGCAAATTATTGGACAACCATGATCACTTCACTTAGTTTTCACATTCATAGAGAGTATATAAAAAGTTATATTTGAATCTCTCTTTCATTTGACTATTAGCTCTTGATTGATTATGGTATTTAACTGCAGAAATTGGTTATTGCTCCAATGAAGAAGGAGCTTGGGCAAGCATTTAAGGGAAATCAAAAAATGGTGATTGAAGCATTGGAGGTAACTAACAGTTTTATCTCTCTTTTTATCAACCAAGGTGATTGATTGTTTTGATGTCACAAATATAGCTATTTGCTAATTCTTTGTGCACAAAATCTTATTTTATGCTAGGCTATGAGTGAGGAAGAAGCTCTGAAGCTGAAATCTGCTCTAGAAACCAAGGGGGAGGCTGAATTCCTTGTTTGCACCCTTGAGAAAACAGTATCAATCAAGGCAAATATGGTGAAAATCTCCAAGGAGAAGAAGAAGGAGCACCAGAGAGTGTTTACACCTTCTGTGATTGAGCCCTCTTTTGGTATCGGGCGAATCATATACTGCCTCTATGAGCATTCTTTCTACAAAAGACCGAACAAAGATGGTGATGAACAACTCAACGTCTTCCGCTTCCCCCCTCTCGTTGCCCCTATCAAGTGTACAGTTTTCCCACTGATTCAGAAGCCAGAGTTTGAAGCTGTTGCCCGACGTATTAGCAAGTCCCTGACTGCAGCTGGAATTTCACACATAATTGATGTGAGCGGTACGTTTTCTTCAGACTAAACTGTGGCAGCTAGTATATAGGTAATAGAGAGAGGCATTCAATGAACTTGGTCATTTCATTGCTATGAACTAATTTTGAGTTTGATAAGATTCTTCAATCTTATTCAAACAAATTTAAATTACATCATTATTTGATTATGTAGCTGAATCTTATGCATTTATTATGCTTAGAATTTTAATGGTCTCAATTAATTAAATTCCCAGAATTCAAGGCTGATGTGTTGTTACATTTGATTCAATGTCTCTAGGGAACACAATTGGGAAACGATACGCAAGAACAGATGAACTAGGTGTGCCATTAGCAGTGACAGCGGATTCAGAAACCGATGTGACTATCAGAGAGAGGGACAGTAAGGATCAAGTCCGTGTCAGCATATCTGACGTGGCATCCGTGGTGAAGGATGTGGTGGATGGTCACAAGACTTGGGCTGATGTATGGTCTACTTTCCCTCATCAGACATCCTCGGCTAACGACGATGAATGAATCTTAACTTTAAAGAGATGAGCTCAGGTTATATTCAAAAAGATGTTGTCTATAATATTTTCCCGAGAGGAAGCAGATTAGAGTTTTCACATTTGACCTATTATACCTTCTTGCTTCAGTATATGTGCTGCTGGTTTTGATTGACATTTTTTTGGGTACTTTGATGCAATGCCAAGTGCTGCTTTTGTATTAGCAATTGGCTAGATCTAGATGATATAATGTAACACTGTTACCAAGCCTAGGACACAAAATGGTGATGCCGACAGAAAAGTAAACAGTTTTGAATTGCAGTGAACACGTCACCATGAAAAGGGTTTTAATTTTAGGGTTGGTTTAGCTTTGATTCAATATTTAGTGTTAAAATAATAAGGTTAACCTCCCAGAGGGTAATGGAGGTGTGTAAAGTTTTCTCGGGTCGGACGGAGATTGGGCCTCAAGTGCAAAGGCAGAAGGGGAGCTTGACTGCAAAACCCACCGTCGAGCTGGGGCGAAAGTCGGCCTTAGTGATTTGACGGTGCCAAGTGGAAGGTTTGTCGCTCAACGGATAATAGACTAATCTTTCCAAGAGCTCACATCGGGAAGGTTTTGATTGCTGAATTTTGTATAAACAATTTGTTTTAGCTAAACTTTTTTCTAAATGAATTGTTAAACTTTGCTTTGCTTGTATTTTGCTAGCGATGACTATATGCACTTATTTGTTCGTGTCAGATAATAAATTAACATTTTTCCTCAAAATTTAGCTATCAAATTTTTTTTTTATATATAGTAAATTGTAGATTTTATTAAGTTTTAGTTTGAAAGTACATAAAACACATAGTAAGTTAATAAATAAAATTTAGTTTTCATCATAGTTTAATAATAAATTAGACGGACTTAGCAAATCGTAAATTTATCTAATAATTTATTCAAAAAAAATAACAAAATTTTCATATCACAAAGTTTAGCTAACAATTACATTTTTAACCCATTATAATATAGAAATAGGATTATAAATGTTTAATTGTGATATTTTAAAAAAGGGTTAATAGGTCCGATGGTATCATAAGTTTGGGCCATGTGATCGGATGGTACCCCTATGTTGTTTTATAGTACCATAAGTTTCACAATGTTATTATTTGGTCCAAATTACTGTTGCCGTCAATGTTAACTAACGGGATGCTGTCGTGGCATTGACGTGGCGCTGTCGTGGCATTGCCGTGGCGCTGCCGTGACACTGATGTGTCAATTGGAAAATACAAATAAATAAGAAATATAATAAAAATAGAAAAAATAGGGGGAAATCGGAAAAAATTATAAAAAAATCAAAAAATATTTTAAAACTTTATATATTAATAAAATGTATTTTTTATAAATTATTTTTAAAAAAATCGAAAATTTAAAAAAATCGGAAAAATTATAAAAAATATTTTAAGACTTTATATATTAATAAAATGTATTATTATTATTTTGTTATTTTTTAAAATATAAAATAGACACTCAAAAATCAAAATTCAAATATTATGAGATAAATGAGCAATTTACCGAATAAAAAAAAAATAAAAAATCGTAAGTATACAAAAATAACCCGAGGGGTTCGTGCCCTTCGGTCATTTCTCGCTCCATCTCTGTTCCTTCCCTTCCATCGTCATTAGAGAAATCAAGTTCGACGGAAACGACGCGAAAGAGCAAGGATGCTGAGGCTTGCGGGGAAGAGGGTTTCCTCTGTAGCTTGGCGAGAATCTCGTGCCACCGTTGCTCCGTTCATCTTTCAGACCACTGACACCTCTGATTCATCATCTTCTGGAGTCCCCTCCACCGCCTACCCTCACCAACTGACGCATCTATTCCGAGGTTGCCCTTCATGCTATTTTCTCAGCGATATTCAGATTTACGTCTGGTTTGTTATTAATTAATGTCAACTGGATTCCATTGAATAGATCACTAATCTGTATGATGTGTTTGCTAAAATTTGGCACCTCATAGATACAGAAATTGCACGTCTGTAAGGTTGCCTTTGTGCTTAAAAGGCTAATTGTTTTACTAATCCTTGTTTCGGAGCTAAAGTTTTGGGACTTCGGATAGAAAAGTCAATATTTTTAGCTCCTCCTAAATTTTGGAAGAGAAACCATGGATATTTGATGTAGCACTCTGGCTATGACATAAGTCATATTAGTGCACGAAGAAGAAAATGTTGACATGTTTGTGGATTGTGGAAATGGTTGCTGGATTGCTCTTGAGATATTTATCCAAGATTAGTTGGATGCCAGTTATCTTCAGTCATATTTAAGAGGGGAATTTTTCAACCAACGATTCTACTAGAAGATTTAGGATCAATATTCAAGCCTTATCTTCAAGAACCATTGATTTCTAGCTCAGTTTGTTCCTTTTGATCAAATGAACGTGCTTGCATAAATGGATGAAACTGTGGTGGGTTGGAGAACAGCCTAAGCCAAGAATTAGTTGAGGCATTATGTTAAAACGCTCTTGAATTTTAATTTCCGAAAAAGCAAGGCAATGATTTCAATTGCTATAGTTGTTTCAGAGTTTCAGATGAATTGCGGCAAATTTAATAATTTGCTTGCAAAAAATAAATCATACATCCTCAACCTGATTGCGTGAGCTTCTAGGGTAATCAATACACCCTCAAACTGTCACAGAAAGAATTTGGGGATGTAATTTCCATTGTTTACCCATCTTACAATACACTGGTTTTGCTTAGCTATTTTAGTATTTTTACATATTTCTCTAGATTTAGTGTGGACAATTTGATGTTAAATTTTTTATTAAAAAAAAATGCCTAGCTTTTTAGCTATTTATATCTATGTCTATTTTATATCTCAGCTGCATTATGGTACCTCTGCATTTTTTATTGGTTAGTTTAATGAACAGAGTACAATTATATCACAGGGTAATGCCTTCTTCTATCATTGTTATTGCTATTTGTGGTGAGAAATTCGTTTATGAAACACAAGACATGTTATTTAGATATGTCAAAACACATCTATTGTTAATTTTTTCAGCAATAAAGACCTTGGTCGTGATGTGCCCAATTGGTATCATGTACCTCCTTCTAAGATCTAGTAGATAGTAAATTGATAGTATAGATAGTTTTTATACGATAACATAGTCACAAGAACTTAATTAGGAATCACTGTTATGCGGTGTAAAAATTGAATTAGTCTAGTCTATGGTATTCCCAACAGTTTCGTTGATATCCTAAACTCGTATTCATATTGCCAATCTGAATAAACTTTTGTCTCTCTAGTGTTGGATCATGAATAGGTTAATGGCTTCCATATTCTCACTTGGCTGTATTTTGTTTTTGTCTTGTTGATGAATGTTTGACCAGGTTTTTCTTCTGGATCCTTGTTTCCAAGAGAGCACAATGCCATAACTCCTGATCTACCCGCCACCACTGCAGCACTGAAAAATCCTACCTCGAAGATTGTATACGATGAACACAACCACGAGCGCTACCCACCCGGCGACCCCAGCAAGCGGGCATTCGCCTACTTTGTCCTGACAGGTGGCAGGTTTGTGTACGCATCATTGGTTCGTCTCTTGGTCCTCAAATTTGTCCTGAGCATGTCCGCCAGCAAAGATGTTCTCGCCCTTGCTTCCCTCGAGGTCGACCTCTCAAGCATTGAGCCCGGGTCCACCGTCACTGTCAAGTGGCGTGGCAAGCCCGTCTTTATCAGAAGGCGCACAGAAGATGACATCAAGTTGGCCAACTCCGTTGATGTCGCATCTCTGCGGGACCCACAACAAGACTCCGAGAGGGTCAAGAACCCAGAGTGGCTTGTGGTTGTTGGTGTTTGCACTCATCTGGGTTGCATCCCTCTGCCCAATGCGGGTGACTTTGGTGGTTGGTTCTGCCCTTGCCATGGATCCCATTATGACATCTCTGGGAGGATTCGGAAGGGTCCCGCTCCTTACAACTTGGAGGTACCTACTTACAGCTTCTTGGAGGAGAACAAGTTGTTGGTTGGGTAACCAATTTAATTGGAGGATCCACCGTATAGGGAGCAGTCAATGTTTCTTTCTGTCTCCCTCTAGATAAAGTAGGCAACACATTGCTTAAGCTACCCTTATTATGGGTTTTTTCTTGATTTGTATGTGTTTAGACGCTTCTTGTTGCCGAATTTCGGTCTTGCATTTTGAATAATGCAACGGTTAATTGTTGAGTTTCTTGCTTAAGGCGTTATATTTTGATTCTTTTTAAGGTTGTAATGTCTCTCTGCTGCAGATTCTGTTTGCTTGGATTCAATTTCTTAGATTCTGTGATGAACCAAACGTGCCATTAAGCCTGCGTTTGGCCCAAGTAATTCATCAAGTTCAAATGAAATGGTGCAAGGAAATGAAACAAGTTTTCTCAATTACTCCAATCGATTGACTATGAAGAGCATCGTCTTCACACTTCATCGGGATCTCACCAGCAACTTCCCTTACTGAAATAGTGGAACAGACTCTCATCCCCGAACAACGGTATCTCTGTTGAACATGCCAGAGACAATGACAATCCCGACAAATCCGAAGATTCTTCATGATCCTGATGATCTTCAATACTGATTAGGGCAAAAGCAACTGCCAATTTCTCACTGTGTTCTCTTCCTCTTCTGTCGTGTAAAACATATATTGTCCAAAGCACATAACCTACAACTTTCAGTCTCTCCATTGTCGAAATTAAGAAACTACCTTTGATCTTGTTGAAGCTCGGGTGGGAATTATCCCTTGAAATGAATTCATGCACTTGTGTTGATCCACGGGCACCAAACTGCACCTGGGTCTCTAATTGATCTTCCTGTCCCTCGCCGAGCTTCGTAGTTGTTCTTTCTCAGGCCACCTGTTATTGCTGCCATACATATTCGACAATAGCGCGTAATCTCCATCATGATGGGGATCGAGCTCAAGAATCTTTTGGCTCACTTTTTCAACCAATTAAAGGTGGTGGTTGTTCATGCATGTTTGCAGAGGTATCATATTGATGAACTTATAAGCTTCTTCATTCATGGTCTTGATTCTATTTTAAATATGAGTTCATATCAATGAATAAAGTAGTAGCAACTTCAGTTTCCTTTCTAAAACTTACTAGTTCATACAGTTGCTTCTAATGCAGTATAATCTTTTACGCTAGATGAGCAAAGTCACTTCATGTTCGTATCCAGTCGGATTCAACAATCCTGAATGGGGACTAACGACATCTTGCCTCCGTAAGGTTCCGGCAGCTGACTCTCGTCAATGTCTGCTTCCAATGTGTTTTTCAACTTATCATCCTCAACAAATATGATCTACATGCAGAAAAATGAAGATCCGTGAAACCGATAAGATTTGCAGAAAACAGAACATTCTGGATAGTTTAAGTACCTTCTTTTTGGTTTTGCTGTCAATGAACGAGTAAACCATTTTCCACGCAGTCATAAACATATATGGTACATGGACGATAAATAATTTTCCTAGCCTCTCTGGGTAGAAGTCCTGCCATCAATTTAACCACCCAACCCATTTTAATAAGGTACCGATACTACAAACAAGATGCATTTCATACTAAATTCTATAATTAAGGGTTTGAACCGAACCTGCAGGATGTTTAGGGCAGCTAGGTAGCCACGAATATCGCTGTTGGTGTATCCCCATCCTTGAAGATCCGCAATTGATACAAACTTTTCCTTTCCATGTGGCATTCTGACAGATCAAGAGCATATCTTTTCAGTGTTATACATACATTATTCATGCCGAATTCAGGTTTTTGAGTTCTACATCAAGGCAATTATTATCAAATATAAGAAAAATTACATTCATGAAGACGACCAGGTTACCTGGCACATATTTTTTCTATGGTGAACGCTACATAACCTGCAATGTAGAAAAACAACTACTAATGAGGAAACAAATTTGCAGAAAATGGACCAAATTTACACTGAAGCACAATTCCATTTCGGTTGAATATGAATTAGAGAGTTACAACAAAATGTTCTTACATTTGAACTCCTCTAACGTCGATTTAGAGGGTTTGTGTCGGTTGCCATATACGACTACTACAGGCTGTCCCTGTTTATCTACACCTTGCATGAATAATTTGTTTTGTGCAAGTTCATTAGGAATCTCAGATGGAGATATGCAGCCATTGGGGATAAACGACCGTTTCCAACTCCTATATTTGAGGAACATATTTGAAGCCTTCTCAATGTCGAGATCACGAGCTCGAAGGAACCTCCTTATCATAAAATCATCCACATCCTGAGGAAAACAAACATATGAAAGGTGAAAGAGCTCTTTCACTAGATTCGTCTACTAAAAGTAGTAAAGATAGCAAACTTATTGATTTCATTGATTCTAAGTTTGGATTATACGGTGTCCTAATTACCGGATTTCAACTCCAATCGATTGTAATTGCAACTCTATTATCTCAGAATTCTGAGATTCCAACATCGATCAGAGTATTCTAATGCTTAAGACTCTATCTGATCTTGCTTTGACTTCACATTTAGATTTTTACACTGAACATACATTCAGCAGTTCTTGATTAATTCCAAATCAAACCGACGATCAGCTCCAGAGATCACAAAATTAATCACCAGGAGGCATTTTCTAACACTAAAATCACTACGGCATGAATATCCAGCAATTTCAGGAACGAGGAACACGAAGGAGTTCATAGTAAGAGACAAACACAAAACCTTCGAAGACGGATCATCTCTCTCGGCCAGAGCTCTCATGATCCCAATCTTGCTCTTCTCAACCTCACTGATCTCCTCTTCCAATGTCTTCTCCTCTACTGCTGCACCATTGCTAGAGTCTCTAGACTCCATTTCCGTAACCCCGTTCCACACAGATGCCAGATCGGGAAATGGCAGAGTTCAACTCCGACGAGGTCAAAGCAGATGAATGCTCCTCCTCCCCTCCCTCTCCTCTTAAGGTGCTGCCGTCCCTACTAAGACAACGACGAAGAATATGAAATCAAACTAACTTTCTATTTTCATATATTTCGTTCATCTGGTGTAAGTTTAATAGCTCAACTTTTGAGAAAATATAACTATCTCATCTTACTACTTTTCCGTTAAATATGTACTATAAAAATGACGATTTTTAAAATTAAATAATTTTTAAAAAATACAAAAAAGAAATTGAGCGTTAAATATGTACGAAAAATGACGATTTTAAAAATTAAATAATTTTAAAAAAATGGAAAATCAAGAAAAAAAACAAAAGTTTTTAATATAATACTTTTATTAAAAATAGGGGTGGCAATCGTGTCGTGTCGTATCTAAACATGTCTCGTGTCTAAACGGATAAATTTTAAACGTGTCTAAACATGTCTCGTGTCTAAACGTATAAGTCGTTTATCGTGTCTAAACGTATAGAGTTGTTTAGACACGGGTTCCGTTAATCTTAAACTTATATACGCTTTAAATCAGATATATACACAAATTCATATATATACAAATCCAAATATACAAAGTAAGGTCTTCATAGTTCAATATTACAAAGTAAGTGAGTATTTTAATATTTTATTATTATTATTATACTTAAATGTGTCTAAACGTGTCACATGTATACACAATACGATTATACATGAATAGTTAATCGTGTTTATACAGATATCCGCAGATTTGAGTTGTTTAGACACGATTAATAATCACGTCTAAACGTATAAGAGTTGTTTAGACACGAGATCCATTAAAGTCAAACTCATATACGCTTTAAAGCAGATCGTGTCGTGTTGTGTCAGAAATTGCCAGCCCTAATTAAAAATGTGAAACAAATTAAAAAATAATAATAATTATTTTTTATTTTGTTTCATATTTTTAATAAAAGTATTATATTAAAAACTCTTATTTTCTAGATTGATTTTCCATTTTTTTTTTGTATTTTTAAAAAATTATTTAGTTTTTTTTTTTTTTAAATCAGGGACCAATCAAGTGATGCCTCGTCATTTTTCGTCCATATTTAACGGAAAAAATTAACTGAGGTAGTAATTTGTTCTAAGTGTCAAAGTTTAGGTAGTCGTTTTTTAAAATTCAAAGTTGAGGTAACTATTTGTAAAACGACTAAAGTCCAAGTAGCTATTTGGTACTTAAACCCTTTTTTTATCGACCTTAATTCTACTCGAGATTGAACCTAAATTCCAATATTTTTCATTTGCTTAAAATTATTTTAAATATCTTATATTTATTTATTAATTAACTTTTGTGATAAATTTCAAAAAGTAACTATGTCAGAATTTTTTTTTGAAAAAGTATGTATGCAAAATTTTTTTTTAGCAAACTATGTATACGCGCACTCCGGGGTCGCGCCTAACGGACATAGGCGCACCCAGGGGTGCGCCATTACCACCAATTTTTTTTTTTTAAAACAAATTTTTCAATAATGATGACTCGATGTTTAATTAGGTATAAAATTATATATCTATTAAAAAATATTTAAAAAAATTATAGTAAGTAGATATTTTAATTGCGATTCATATGATGCAAAAAATATTAAATTTGGATTTACGGATTGACTGTACGGCATGCCGTAAGTTGAGATATGAAAATTGTACTTAAAAAATTATAACTCGGACCATGTAAGTCCAAACTCAACACGGTTAACGTCATTTAGGTCGTAAATCAATTATCTACGTAGGATAATTTTTTGGATTAAAAATACAGTGATTTTGTAACCCCCATAGTTTACACCCAAATTTGACCGAAATAAGTAAATGCATTAGGTGAGAAATTTAATTATATACTTACTCAAAAAAAATCAAAAAAATTACAGTGCGTAGATAATTTAATTATGAATTAAATGACGCTAACTATGCGTTAATTTTTAACTTTTAGACTGACTGTATAATACGGTACGTAAAAAACTCTACATACGATACAAAAACTTCCAAATAGTGTTTTGCACAGTAAAATCACTGTTTAAAACGGAAAGGGCTAATATCTATTTGTTTGCTTCAGTTGAGACATTTTGCTCATGCAGTTGATCTAGCTTGGGATGTTTAACTAGTGTTAGATGAAAGAAGTTCTTATTTATGTTTTTCTTTAGTATTTCTTAATAGAAGGTATAAAAAGAAGATAAAAATGTGTGTTTTTTTTCTCCAAAAGAACTATGCTTTTTTCATATAAAATAAATGAAAATTGTAATACGGTTAATCAACATTAAATAATTTTTTAATTGATTGTGTTTGTAGAAAAATGTTAATTGAACTTATATAAAGTTTGCATTAATTACATTTATTTAATACGCTGTTAAATGGGAATGAAAATTTGTAACACATATCATCAGAATTCAACTTTTCACAAAAATTAACTAACAAATTATAATATTTTTTCAAAGTTCCCTTAACAATTTGCACAACTCCAACTAGCTAAATAATTTAGAGAGCTTATATTTTTACATTAAGAACTTGTGAAAATCTCATATATGACTTTATAGTTTTTAATTTTTGGCAGATCTATACCCTATAATTTCACAAATTATGAGAATTTTCTCAACTTTTTAACAAATACGAAAGTATACCTATCCATGAATACCATCAGGGAATGACATTCGCGGGTGAACATTTAAGTCATACCCGCGAATAAGATTCACGTGGGAGATTCCTTGCTTTCTGCAGGGAACCTCAAGTGTCTGAAAGCATTGGGGTCCAAACAAGACACAAAAGTGTCCAACAAGACAAATTCTTAGGATAGTTCGGCATACGCGATAATGACTACAATGACCAAAAGTGTTTGAATGCATTGGGGGGAGTAAGACCAAAAGAGTTATGCATGGGGGGCATTAAGTCATGTCACTTTTGAAGTAAATATGAAGAAAATTCACTTTCGAAGATTCACCCGCGAATAAGATTTACGTGTATGACTTAAATGCTTACCTGCGAATCTTTTTCGCGGGTGGCAAAAAAACAAATATTTCCCGTGAATGTTATTCGCCGGTGACATCTAATTTAATTCTACCTGCGAATGGCATTCGCGGGTACTATACTTTCGTATTTGTTAAAAAATCGAGGATATTTCCGTAATTGCTAAAACTGTAGGGTATGTATCGATCATATTTTTTACCATGAAAAGTTCATTAATTTTATATATGCTTATAGATCTCACATGTTAATATAAATATAATTAACTTAACATAATACGATAATACAACAAAAACACATACAAGTGTCATTTAATAAACCGATCATTAAGCTCGAAAAGTTGTTTATCCAAGATAAATATGCCAGATATTGGTCTATGTAAATGCTCATTACGCTTTAGAAGTTGCATATACATAAAATCAGAGTTTTTTTTTTTAAGAAGTAGGTATTGTAATTTTTTTTTAGAAAAGTAAGTAAAGAGGAAAAATATTTCAAAATCTGGGTATACGCGCTACCGTGGGTAGCACGTTTTTTCAATAGGCGCTACTCAGGGTAATGCCTTTAGAATATGCGCTACTCAAGGTAACTTTAGTGTTTAAACAATGAAATTACTGTTTAATCACTATTTAGAATTTCTTGTATCGTATGTAGTGTTTTTTACGTATCGTATTATACAGTCAGTCTAAAAGCAAAAAATTAATGCATAGTTAGTGTCATTTAATTCGTAATTAAATTATCTACGCACTGTAATATTTTTGAGCAAGTACATAATTAAATTTCTCACCTAATGCATTTAATTATTTCGGTCAAATTATAAAACAAACGATGTTAGGTTAAAAAATCACTGTATTTCTAATCAAAAAAATTACCATAGGTAGATAATTGAATTACGACATAAACGACGTTAACTGTGGTGAGTTTGGACTTACAGGGTATGAGTTATATTTTCTTAAGTCAAATTTTCATATCAACATACGGCAGAGCGTACAGTCAATCCGTAAATTCAAATTTAATATTTTTTGCATCATTTGCATCGAAATTAAAATATCTACTTACTATAATTTTTTTAATAGATACATAATTTATTTTTTAATTAAACATCGAAACATTAAAAAAAATATTGGGAAGATTGGGAATAGGAGGCGCTACCCTGGGTAGCGCCTATTGAAAAAACGTGTTACCCACGGTAGCGCATATACCCAGATTTCGAAATATTTTTCCTCTATACTTACTTTTCTAATTTTTTTTTTTACAATTCCTACTTTTTCAAAAAAAAACTCCATCCTCAGTCCTTATTTATTTTTTCCTTCACAAAGAAAATTACATTCATACTAGAAGTGTTTTTGCTAATTACTAGATCCTAGGTTTCTGGAGAAAAGGATATATCACTAGAAGATAAAATTAAAGTTTTATTTTTTAAATATATACAACATAAGAATATAGGTTAATCTCTATTAAATGAATTTTATATTAAATGGATGGTTATAAATTCATAATGTTTTTTCAGCAAGTCGGTCTAAATGAAGTGTTTTCTCAAATTTTCGTAATTTACACTATTGAAATTTTGATGTTTACATTTTCGTCGGTAAATTTTACATTACCGACAAAATAAACGTTTTGTCGGTAATAAAATCTCATTGTCGACTAAATGTTTTATCGTCGTTAACCCATTATATTCATCAACAATTGTGACTTTTTTGTCACCAATTTGTTTTTACAGACGAAAGTTACAAAGTCGTCGGTAAAACAACCCGCAATAAATATCAACGACATACTTTTGTGGGTAAACATTTTTCTTTTACCGACCGAATAATTATGTCAGTAAAAACACTGTTGAAGTGAAAAGTAAAAAATTGTGGAAATCATCTTCGATGTGAATTGAACCTTAGCCATTAGATTCATAATATGTGCACCATACTAGCAAGTCATTCAGCCTAAATCTATACCTATTTCAACTTTAATTGTATTTAACTATTGTGAAGACAATTTATTAAACAAAAAAACAAACATATTAGTTAACCACCAAAGAGAACATAACAACTAGAAATACATAATTGGCGCGCAGAAAGAACAGAAGAGAGGGAACCTGCGCATGGAGAACAAAACGACTGGTTATCCAATTACACTTACAACAGAGTTTGAGATCAATCCCAAAGGAAGAGTATCCCATTAACTGTTAGATAGAGGTAATTTCCAACTTGAAAAATATCAAATATCAAATTTTATATGTTATGTTGTGTGAATGTGCTGCATAGAATCGAAAGTTTGAGGATGGTATCATCTAGTTATTAGGTGGTTAACGATTTTGGATGCATTTTCTTCGATTTGAGGTTGTAATGGACAAAAATTGGATGACAAAAGATCGAAGAACTCATGAATATATGGATGGAGTTAGATAATTTATTGAGTTTGCTTTTTATAATGTTACTTTGGTTGACAGTGATGGAGTTGTGAAGAGCCGTTGTCCATGTAGACAATGCAATAATGTGAAATTCCAGATAAAGGATGTGGTAACAACACACTTGTTGAAAAATGGTATTGGTTTAAGATATCAACATTGAATCTTCCATGGAGAAAAAAGTGTTGAAGGTTATTCTACTATAACTGTTGAGAATAACTATGAAGAGATGCTTGAGATGGTACTAGAAATGACTGGTGCACGAGGGTGGACTGGTGAGAGTGATGATTTAGAAGAAAATGCTACAAAATTTAAAAGGTTGTTGGAAGATTGTGAGAAAAGTTTTTATCCAGGATGTAAGGGCTACTAAAAAATGTCTTATATTGTAGAGTTACTACACATCAAATGCCTTTACAAGATTAGTAATTCATGTATGTGTAAGATGCATTTTTCCACAAATGTCTTCCACCAGAAAATATAGCACTGAGTTCCTATCGTGAAGCAAACAAATTTGTTGCAGATTTAGGGTTAGGATACAAAAAGATTGATGCGTGCAATACTGATTGTATTCTTTACTACAAACAACATGCAGATGTTGATACATGTCCAATCTGAATGGAGCCTAGGTGGAAGCAACCGAAGAACCTGGATAGGGAGGCATCAACCAATGTTGGTAAGATGAAGAAGTCAAGGAAAAAGACACTAGTGAAAAGCATGTCTTACTTCCCTTTGACTCTGACACTTCAATGTTTTTTTGGTAGGAAAAGACGACTGATAGTATGAGATGGCATGACGAAAGTCGAACAAACGATGATGTGTTGCGTCATCCTGCCGATAGCAAGGCATGGAAAACGCTAAATGTTAGTACGTCATTTGCCTTCGATCCACAAAATATAAGATTAGGAATCATCAATGATGGATTTAATCTTTTAACGAACCTACATCATACATCATGTGGCATGTAATACTAATTCCTTACAATTTTTCACCTACTGAATGTATGAAAGATCCAAACTACTTCCTTTCAATGATCATTCCACGATTAACTTCTCCGTGTAATGATATTGATGTATACTTGCAACCGTTAATTGATGAATTGAAGATTTGGTTGAAGAAGAGGTATCTAGAACACAAGAGGAAAACATGACTTCTGTGCATAAGGATGTTATATTTGAACAGTTGCATGGTAAGTAAAAGAAGAAAACCAGTAGACGTCAAGTCTATAAACCCAGCTGATGCAACTCAAATTGATGAATTAACACAAAGAATAGAAGAAGCATAAGCTGAACGTCAAGGTTAAGCCGACAAAATTGTGATGGAAGACCTAAAGAAGAATTACGAGCAAATTATGTTGGCAATAACGAAATCAAGTGTCTTTCCAATAGTAGATATAGATTCAGACGAAACACAAGGTAAATTTTCATACTTGTTTAATTTTATTTAAACCATAGTACACTTATTTTATGTTATTGCGGTTTTTGTTGCCAATACATTTTGTTTTAAATGTGCAGAGGGTTAAGAATATTGAGATTATTGACTTTGTAAGGATGTGAACATAACTGAAACTTATTATTCATGTTGCAATGGTTGTCTAGATTCACTTGTTTATATTTGGTAACATTATGTTGGGGATTCTATCTTTATTGGAGAATGCATACATTATCTATGATATTGTAGTTTGCTCAATTATCATATTTTATTATAGATATATTATTTGTACATATGCCTACAAAATAGAATTTCGTTGGGAAAAAATTGTGCTTATATATCCCATTCGTCGGTAAAGGTATTGGTTGAGGAAATGAAATTCGTCGGTAATTGTATTTGCCGACAAACTATATTTCGTCGGAAAAGGTAATTCCCAACTAAAAAACTTTTTGTCGGGAAACACAATTGCCGACTAAATACTTTTGGTCGCCCAATAAAAAAGCTGACCAAAATATTTATGTAGCCTAATACATTTACTGTTGGATCGTGAAATCCTGGATGCTGATCTGGCAGTGAATTAAATGCTAGACAATGATGGAAAGACGCTTCTGCTCCAACTCCGGTGAACCTGCAGGTAGGGGAGCGCAACAGAGGGGGTGTCTCTGGGTCCCTCTCCGATGCTTAAATGAGTATATGTGTGTATAAAACTCAAAACGTCAGGAACGTATGTAAAGCAAGGGTATTTATAGGGTAGGAGAGATCAAACCGTATAAGGCAGCTGATTATCTTAGTGTATATTGTGTTGCTGCAGATTCGGATCGTGGGATATGGCAGTTACTGCGAGATATTGCAGTTACCAAATCTAATCTTTAGTGAATATGTGACCGAGATACGCGGGATATCGTGGTCACTTCCTTATTGACGGTTTGGTGGGACCAGAGGAGAGAGGCAGGGCTCTCTTCGGGGCGAGCACTCTCATGGCAAGCACTCTCATGGTGAGCAGCGAGAGGTCGCGGTCGCGGTCCTCAGAGACTTTGGGCTCGGTTCTGGGCCATTCTATGGAGGGCCAAGTTTAACTCGTACTTAGGTCGATCCAGTTCGAATGTCATGGGTTTACCTTCCTATGGTTATTGGGCCTTCCAGGCCTTTTCCTTATTGGGCTGTCACTATCGATACCCAACATTTGCCCCCGAAGCTTGATTGAAGTTTCTTCAGTCGAGCTTGATTTCCTGGTAGGGTTTTAGATAGTGACGTCTTAGATTCGGTTTTCTTCGTCTCTTGTAATGGTTCATGACCTTTGAGGCATTTCGAGCTCGTTTGACGAGCAGTTTATTCCCTGTTCAAGGCTGAAAGAATATCCTTCCTTTTATTCCCCTTTGGCGATCACTCGAGGTGACCTAGGCTTATGAAAGTCTATCTTTCTTGGTTAGGGGATCACTACCTATTCAAGGTACTTCTGATAAAGCCTATCAGTGCACTGGCGACCACTTTGTCCCCTTAGTGGACTATTAGCATTTAATAACTGCACAGTTTTCCAGAGATCGAACGGTCGCTTGAGGCACGCCTGTCATTTACTTTTCCGTAAACCAAGGGTAGTCTGACTGCTGCCTGTACCAGCCAACCGTTTGTCTCCCCGAGGTGTCTCTTGGAATTTTGACATTGCTTCGGTTTTTTCCAAAAAGGTGCAATTATTCTCCTGTGTCGCTTCGATTCGCCCGTGGCGGTTACTTCTTTTTGGGCCTATATAAGAGACATTAGTTTCTCTGTTTTGTTTTTTACGCTCCTTTACTCCTTCTTCTTTCTTCTTCAATCCGTGGCGGATCCTTCTTCTTTATTCTTCAATCTTCTTCAACCCTTTCTCTCCACTGCTTCCATGGCTACACGAGGTCAAAGAGTTAAGCACACAGCCACCAAGGGGTCTAAAAATGCCAATGCCCCCAAGAGTACCAATGCCCCCTGACCATTAGGGATGGCGCCGTGCCCCCCTCAGCGGGGGAACAACCTGACGTGGGGAGATCCGCAGCCACCCCAGTGGTGGTGGATGGGCCTGAGCTTCAAACGCCCATCTTTTCTCCGAAAGGTAAACCTCCGTCCTTTCAGTGCTCTGTTTTGGTAATGTTCCCTGTTGTTCCTTGTTTTTTATGTTTGCCATTGCCATATCTGAACTTATTTGAGTAGATGTCAAGCCTAATGAGTTGAAGCCGGCTTACTTTAAGACAATGGTGGCGCTTGGTGGCCTCAGTGTGGAGGATGCTCCTAGGTATCGTGGCTTAGGTCTGCACTATCCTCACGGCGGAGAGGTTTACATTTATGCGGCCCATATTGATGCTGGGTTGCGTTTTCCTCTTTGTGAGGATTTGCAGACATTGTGCCAGTTCTATGGGATCCACCCCACGCAACTCGTTCCTAATGCCCTCAGGATGTGGGTCGGTTTCAAGTTCCTGTGCATACGCCAGGAATGGGAGTATTCACTGGCCTTGTTCCGGTGTTTTTTCCGACTGGCAGCTGGGGCGAACCACCTCCATCACTTCCAACCACGCTGGCCTAAGTTTGCAGAGTGGGGAGACCCTTAAGCATGGATTTGGAATGTTCATGTCCGTCTGGTCGATGATTTCCGGGCCACTAACTCCAACTACAAGAAGTTTTACTTCTTGTACAAGGGGGGGGGGGTGCCCTGAAAATTGTTTACCCCGGACAAGGATTTCCTTCCTTCCTTCGAAGAGCTGTCAGGGAGTGATCAGAACGCCATCGACGACCTATACCGGTTGCATCGGTCGTCCCAATTCAAGTCCATTCGCTCAGTGGCAGAGACTACTGAGAATATGCTTGAGATGGCGGGCATTCATCAAGCCACACCAATCTTTAATGATTGGGTAATTTTCTAACCCTTTTCTTGTTTTATCATTTGTAGGCAAGGCCGTAGGCAATAGCCAAAAACTGATAGGTCTCTTTGATGACCAGGGATCGGCGGGGTTGTCCTCCGACCAGGCATTGCTGAGCTCTCCTCCTCCCCCCTCTAGGCGTTCGTCCAATCTTAGGAGTTTAGAGAGAGTGAGGTGTAAATGAAGAGCTTAAAGCAACCTTTAGAGAGAATTTCATCTTGTATTGCTTTAAACTTAAGAAATACACTTGGGGTGGACATCTATATATAGGTGAAGCTAGGGATATGAGAGCAAATGTCCTAAACATGTGGACTTGTATGAAATTGTCCTAAACATTTGGACAATATGAACACTTATGTAAACTATAATCCCTAACATTCCCCTATGAAGATCCACTTCCTAATGTAAAACAAGACTCTAAACAAAAAACATAATCTGAAGATCATCAACATCTCATCTATCATCTTCAACCAACCTGATCAGACCTGGTCGCCAAATGAAATTTTGTCATTGTGGTCGCCAAACATGTGGTCGCCAACTGAACTTTTGCACCTGTGGTCGCCAAACATGTGGTCGCCAAATGAACTTGATCTTGTCATTGTGGTCGCCAAACATGTGTGAATCAAACATGACACGCTGAGAACTGTGTGGGCACAGCCTGAGCACGCTGGAGGCACTAAGGATGCACACTGGATGTACTGACGATCCACGGTGGAGGCACTGAAGATGAACATGATCTGCACACTGGAGGCACTGAGGCTGCACGCTGGAGGCACTGGAGCTGCACAAGTTGAGCACTGCGTCTGCACTGCAGAAGCACTGGAGTTGCACTGGTCTTGAACGTGGTGGTTTGGACGGTGGCTGAGCTATGGAATGGGTGAATCAAACATGACACGAAGCACAGGTCTGCTCCAGAGTCTTGTGAGCCAATATATGACATGAAGCACAGGTCTGCTCCAGAGTCGTGTGAGGCAATATATCGAACACATTAGGTGCGTCTGATGTTGTGTGCTGCTGTTCCTGATTAGAGTTGCTGCATTTGGATGAAACTTGAAAGGGAGACAAAGCCATCTCTTGGCAAGGAAGGAAGACACTCGAGATGCAGTAAACGTGTTGAATACACGCAGCAAAACATAGATAAAGCAGTAAACGTGTTGAATTCACGCAGCAAAACATAGATAAAGCAGTAAACGTGTTGAATTCACGCAGCAAAACATAGAGACTCGAGGATGCTGAAAATAGAGAAACAGAAAATAAAAGACAGAGCAGCAAAGATGAAGATTCAGTAATAGCAACAACATTGAAGCAGCCTGGAGTGAACGATAAACACTGAGACATAACTTGAAGAACAATGAACGGAGTCATTCAATGGATAAAAAAAACCACCGCAGCAAATAACAAAGCACCACATGAGACCAGTGGAACCAAAATGAACATAAACCAGAAGATAGACGGGCGGATAAGATATCAGCAGGGAAAGAAGTTTCAGATCCAGGAGCAATGGAGATAAGCGAGACAAAACAGAACACATCTGAATGCAGAAACGAATCAGATATTCTGCATCAGAGAAATGCCAACGAGCTGATTGCAATAACACAGCACGGAATGAAGAGAAGCAAAGCAAAAAACGAGATGAAACAAGGCTGAAAACACAGCAGAGAACCATAACATAACCGAAGTTCACACATGAGAGAAAACAGAGAACACATCTGAATGCAGAAACGAATCAGATATTCTGCATCAGAGAAATGCCAACGAGCTGAAATGCAATAACGCGGCACAGAATGAAGAAAAACAAAGAAAAAAACGAGATGAAACAAGGCTGAAAAACACAGCAGAGAACCATAACAAAATCGAAGTTCACACATGAGAGACTGAGTGGAAAACAGCACAGAACAAGCTGCAACTCAGTCTACAGTGAACACAAGAACAGCGTAAGAAAACTAAATGCACCAGAATCGACAAGCAAGCTCTGTTACCATCTTAGGAGTTTAGAGAGAGTGAGGTGTAAATGAAGAGCTTAAAGCAACCTTTAGAGAGAATTTCATCTTGTATTGCTTTAAACTTAAGAAATACACTAGGGGTGGACATCTATATATAAGTGAAGCTAGGGATATGAGAGCAAATGTCCTAAACATGTGGACTTGTATGAAATTGTCCTAAACATTTGGACAATATGAACACTTATCTAAACTATAATCCCTAACATCCAAGAGGAAGTCCGAGGAGGTGCTTCCTTCGGCCACTACTGACCCTCACCAACCAGGTATGTTGCCTCGCCCTTTGTGGATTTAACGTTTTCATACTTTGCAGTTTTTTGGTTTTTGACATATTGTCTTGCTGTTTTGCAGAGAAGTCCTCGACTGACGTGGCTCGGGACCCTCCTCCTCCTCCTTCCAAGAAGGTCAGGAGTGAAGAGCACCCAGAAGTCGACCAGCATCCTCCTCCTCCCCCTCCTAAGGGCCCTTCTGCCAGCAAGGGGAAGAGTCTGGACGTGGCGCCTCCTTCTACCTCTCCCCAGGGCCGTTCTGCCACTAAGGAGAAGGCTTTGGCCTTGGCACCTCCCGCTCCTACGGTGCCCACGGTTCCTCCTAAGGAGTCTGGGACCCAGAAGAAAGGGCCCGATGCTTCCAGCTCTTCGAGGGCTCCCGCAGAGGAGTACTGCTCCATGGCGAGGATGTTCCAGCCACTTAAGGCTGCGAACTCTCGGGGGCCTTGGGTCCCTTGTGGGGACCTTGCAAAGAAGGGGTACCCTGCCCAGAAGAGCCTCCGGGGTAGCCCGGACATGTGCATGCGGCTTCTTGATGGGATAATTCCCCCCAAGGACCGCTCGATTGTTCCCACGGAGCTACCTCAGATCGAGGGGTTACTGCGGACCCACTTCGAACGAGTCGCCCTGGTATGATCTCGCCTCCTTTGTGTTCTTTTTCCTTGTAGTTCCCTTTTTGTTTGATGTCCTGACAATTTTCCTTATGTTTTTGTTGTCAGCTCGTTCAGGAAGAGGTGATTCTTGGCCGCGTCTTTGGCGAGCTCGCCGACAAGCATTCTGACCTGCTTGTCGAGTTGGAGCAGTACAGAAGTACGGGGGTCACCCCCGGGAAGTTGGAGGCCATCAAGAAGACCGCTGATGTGGCGATCGCCTTAGTGGACGGTGCCCGGGAGGAGTACTTCAGGAAGGAGCAGCGTCTCCTTGCTGATGTCAAGAAGAGGGAGGCTGATGCTGCAGCCTTCCTTCAAGAAGCTGAGGCCCTTCATCGGTGCCTAGATGAAGGAGAAGCGGTCCGAGCTCGCTTAGAGGCCGAGTTGAAGGAGGCTCGTGCTCAAATTGCAGAGTCGGACGCTCTTCGGGTCGCCGCGGAGGCCCAGAAGGAAGCTGCTGAGGCCCAGAGGGGCATTGCTGAAGCCAGGGGGATCGCCCTGGAGGAGGAGAGGGATCGGCTAGCTGAACAGTTGAGAGTTGTCCCTTCGCCCCAAAGCATAGTCGAGGCATTCAAGGCCTCTGAGGATTTTGAGGACTGTGCTTTGAAGGTGATGAAGTCGGTGATTGCCGATTTTCTCCAAGTCCTGGTGGATGATGTCCAGGCGGTCGACCCCAACTTTCCCATTGGGGAAGTTGAGTCCTTAAAGAGCTTCCTCCGAAGTTGCACCCTTCATTCTGCTGCTGAAGAAGTTGACCCAGCTGCGGCTGAAGAGGTTGCCCCCGAAGGCGAGCCGAGTCGTCCTGCCCCCGAAGGCGAGCAAAGCACCCCTGCCCCCGAGGATCCAAAATCTTGAAGTCTCCATCTCCCTTAGCGACCATATTTCCCTTTGTCTTTTTAGATAGCTATTTTTCCTTTGTAATTTTTGTTTTACTCTGTAATTATTTATTTGACTTAAGACTTGGTTTCCTTATATTGAATGCCTTTATATTCATGAGCCTTTAATTGAATTCGAACATGTTTGGCTATTCATCCAATGTCTTAATCATAATTACTCTCGACTTTTCTTGCTTTGTAATGGCTTCGACTCTTAAAGTCTTAGACCAAGCATAAGTCTGTACGAACTTTCTAAGGACAATCCTCTGACACTTAAAAGCATAAACTTCTAAGTTCAAACATATATTACCTTTTTGAAGTTTAAACCTTCGAGATGTTTGCATAATAGTAGAGAATTTGTTAACTTCAGGCTTTATCATTCATAATGATCGCCTGAATTCCTCATCCGCTGTTTTAATTTGATAGCAGATCTCTTTGTCCGACTTTGGCGTCTGCTCTCCCGTTTTTGCCTAATTCTATTGTTAGGACTTTTTGGCCTGACTTTGGCGTCAGGGCTTTCATTTTGCCTAACTTTATTGCTAGGTCTTTTGGCCTGACTTTAGCGTCAGGGCTTTTTGACCTAACTTTGTTGTTAGGGTTTTTGTCCTGACTTTGGCGCCAGTGCTTTTGGCCTAGCTTTGTTGCTAGGGCTTTTGGCCTGACTTTGGCGTCAGGGCTTTTGGCCTAACTTTGTTGTTAGGGCTTTTGGCCTAGCTCTGTTGCTAGGGCATTTGACCCGACTTTGGTGTCAGGGCTTTTTGGCCTAGCTTTGTTACTAGGGCTTTTGGCCTGACTTTGGCGTCAGAGCTTTTTGTGCCCGATTCGGTTATCAGGTCTTTGCCTGACTTTTGGCATCAGGTCTTTTTTCTTCGACTTGCTTCGAGTGGACACGCTTTATGAAGGAATGGCTTTCTTTTATTAACATAACAGTTTGATTACAAGCTATGTATGAAATCTCCTTAAATGTTCAGAATTGAATGGACGGGGTAACCTTTCGCCTTCGATGGTTTCCAAATAGTAGGATCCTGGTGTGGCGATTTCTACTACCTTGTACAGTCCTTCCCATTTGGCTGAAAGTTTATTTTTACTGTCCATCCTTGTGAATTCATTCCTTCTCATAACCATCTCCCCCACGAAAAATTGGCGAGCGCTGACTTTTCTGTTGAAATATTGAGCGGTCGCCAAGCGCATCTTTGCTTGTGTCTTTTCCGAAAGCCATCTCTTTTCCTCTGCTAAGTCGAGGTCAGTTCTGGGCTCTATCTCGTTTGCCTCCGCATTAAAGTGTAGGACTCTGTGGGTAGGCACTGCTATTTCGGCGGGTGCTACTGCTTCTGATCCGTACACTAAACTGAAAGGCGTTTCTCCTATGGCCGCCTTAGGTGTTGTTCTGATGGCCCATAATACGTTTTCTAGTTCTTCTGCCCAATTTCCTTTGAATGCTCGAACCATTTTCTTGAGTCCTGCTAAGACAACCTTGTTGGCTGCTTCAGCTTGCCCATTCGTTTGAGGATGATGCACTGAACTGAAACGATGGTCGACATGATATTCTTCACAGAGCCATTTGAGCTCCTTTCCAATGAATTGCGGACCATTATCACTGATGAGTATTTTGGGAATGCCAAACCTGGAGAATATGTTGATCTTTAGGAACTTGATGACCTGGAATTCCGTTGTCGAAGCTAGAGCTTTCGCCTCTATCCACTTAGTGAAGTAGTCGATCGCCACTATAATGTGAGTACGCTGACCAGTGCTAATAGGGAAAGGACCCAATATATCGATTCCCCATTGAGCGAAAGGCCAAGCACCCGCCATTGGGGATAATAGTGTTGATGGTCGACCCGATCGTGGTGCAAACTGCTGGCAAGTCTCACACTTCTACGTTAATTCGGCTGCATCTTTTCCCAAGGTCGTCCAGTAATATCCTAATCTGAAGATTTTCCTGGTCAGCGATCGAGCACCTTCATGACATGCTGCCACCCCTTCGTGAGCTTCTCGGAGAACCTTTTCTGTTTCAGGTTGAGCGACACACCTCAAGTAAGGGGTCGAGTAGCCTCTTCTGTAGAGTTCCCCATCGATAATTAGATAACTGGCTGCGAGTCTTCGTGGATTTGCCTTCGTCATCTGGGAGGATCCCTTCTTTTAAATAATTCTGGAACGGAGTCATCAATGTGACCTGTCCTTGAATGTTGAAGACCTCTGCTCTGCTTTCCAGGACTGAACATAGGGCCTTTTCTAGAAATTGCACATCCTTGATTGTTGTCCCTCCGACTGCCAGTTTACTCAAGGAGTCCGCCATCTGGTTTTCTTGGCGAGGAATAGACTCAATCGCGAAATTTGGGATTTCCGCGACCAGCTTCTTGGCGATGCTGAGATATTTCTTCATCTTTTCTCCTCTTGCCTCGTAGGTGCCATTAACCTGATTGACAATAAGCTCCGAGTCACTCTTTACCTTAAGCGCAGTTATACCCATTCCTTTTGCCAGTCTGAGTCCAGTGATAAGAGCCTCGTATTCTACTTCATTATTGGTCGCCGGGAATGTCAAGGCGATCGCGTACTTCAGAGGCTCGCCCTCAGGAGGAATAAGAATTAAGCCTGCCCCTGAGCCTTCTTTTGATGAAGACCCGTCCGTATAGAGCTCCAAGATTTGATTGTCGTCTGCTGACTGACTTGGCCTGTTTTCTGCTTCTGTTTGACCGTTACTCGTGCTTTCCACTATGAAATCAGCTAGTGCTTGACCTTTGATGGCCGTTTTTGGCGCAAATTTGATCTTGAACTCGCTGAGCTCGATCGCCCACTTGACCATTCTTCCTGAAGAATCTGGTTTCATCAGGAAGTTTTTGAGAGGTTGATTGGTGAGGACCGTGATGTCGTGCGCATGAAAGTAAGGTCTCAGCTTCTGAGCAGCAATAACTAAGGCATAGAGATACTTCTCAATCTGGACATATTTTATTTCAGCTGAGTTGAACATTTTGCTAATGAAATACACTGGACTCTGAACATTATTTTCCTCCCTTATTAAGACAGCACTGGCTGCCACTTCGCTAATGCCTAGATAAAGGAAAAACTGATCGCCTGGAACGGGCTTTGCCAGAGCTGGGAGTGTTTGGATATGCCTCTTCAAGGATTGGAATGCTTCCTCGCAGTCTGGCGTCCACTCGAACTTGCGGTTGGCCCTCAGAGTTTTGAAAAATGGGAGGGACCTGTCGCTCGCTTTGGAGAGAAAGCGGTTGAGAGCAGTTAGGCGTCCATTCAGGCATTGGACTTCCTTGTGGCAGGTTGGCGACTTCAGTTCTTCTATGGCCTTTTAGCTTTTCTGGGTTTGCTTCGATTCCCCTTTCGCTGACTATGAAACCCAGAAATTTGCCGGACTTGACCCCAAAGGCGCACTTGGTAGGGTTCAGGCGAACACTATGTATCCTCATGCATTCAAAAGCTTCGCGGAGGTCTGCTGTGTGAGGATTGCCCTTGATGGTTTTGACGAGCATATCATCCACATAAGCCTCCATGTTTCTCCCCAGCATGTCCTGGAATAGGCGGTTCACCATCCGCTGATAAGTTGCCCCGGCATTGATGAGACCAAAGGGCATCGTCTTGTAGCATAGAATGTCCCCATCGGCATAGAAAGCGGTGTGAGCCTCATCGTCTGGATGCATTCTGATCTGGTTGTAGCCTGAGTAGGCGTCCATGAAGCTCATCATCTCATGACCCGAGGTAGCATCGACCAGCTGATCAATCCTCGGAAGGGGATATGAATCCTTGGGGAAAGCCTTGTTCAAATCGCGGAAGTCGACGCACATCCTCCACTTGCCGTTTGATTTCTTGACCAAAACTGGGATGACGACCCATCTCTGGAATCTCACCTCTCTGACGAAGGCAGCCTCAATCAATCTGCCGACTTCTTGCCTGATCGCTAAACGCTTATCCGTCCCGAATGACCTTCTTTTTTGGGCGATCGGCTTGATGGAAGGATCTATTCTGAGCTCGTGGGAGATGATATCTGTGCTGATTCCTGGCATGTCGCTTGGCTGCCAAGCGAAGAGCTCTTTAAATTCTTTGAGGAGGGCGGTCATGGCCTCCTTTTGATCCACCTTCAAGGTGGTTCCAATGCGCACCTTTTTGTCCGGACCATCGATTTCGACCTCTTCCAATTCCTCCATGGGTGCTGGCCGAGCCAAGTCCTCGCGGGGGCCGTCCTCTGTTTCGATGGCGAGCGCCTCTCTTTGGTTCTTCCTGCGCAAACAGTTCACATAGCATTGCCGCGAGGAAGGCTGATCACCGAGCACTTCTCCAATCCCGTTGGGAGTGGGGAACTTCATCTTCTGGTGGACTGTGGAGGCCACAATCTTGTTCAGATTGATTGTGGTCCTCCCTATGATGGCGTTGTAGGATGTAGGTGAATCGACCACCAAGAAAGTGACCGATACCTTGATGCTCTTCCATCCCTCGCCAAAAATCACTGGCATGGTTATAGCCCCCAGCGGATAAGTCGTCCTTCCCGCAAACCCAATCAGCGGAAAGTCGACCCTATTCAGGTCACGTTTGGACTTGCCCATCTTCTCGAAAGCGTCCAGAAATAGGATGTATGTCGAGCTGCCTCCGTCAACCAGAATCCTTGCAACGTCACAGACGTCAATATCTGCTGTGATAACCAGAGCATCGTTGTGGGGGGTGGTAACATGTGCCAAATCATCTTCGGAGAATGAGATGACAATGTTCTCTTCAGGTCGAGGCCGCTTTCCCAACTGAACTGCTGTGGAGATCTGAGTGGCATAGACCTCCCTTGCGCTCGACCTCTCGCCGCCTGCACCGAATCCTCCTGCAATCAGATTTACCCTCCTCTTGCTTCCAGACGGCTCAGTTTTCTCAGCAGGGGCTGGCGAACGATGTCTCCTAGGGGGCGTTCGACTTCTGTCTCGCCCTGCCACGAATTCCTTCAGCATTCCCCCCTGAATCAACTTCTCTATATCCCGCTTCAAAATGCGGCAGTCATCTGTCTTGTGGCCCTTGCACTTGTGGTATCTACAATAGCTCTCGACATCCTTTCCCATGGGCTGCCCACCTCGACGAGGCATCGGTGGCCTCGCCAAGGATCTCCTCTCCATCTCGACTAGTACCGCTGAGATCTGCCTATTTAAAGGCGTGAAGTACTCAGGGACCTCTGGATGGCGAGACGCTGGATTAGACTCGACCCGGGGCCTGCTGTCTTTTCCCTTCTTCACCTCCTTCTTACCATCGCGTCGAGGTTCATGAACCACCCTTAGCGAGGTCGTCAGGAAGTCAGCCTCTGTGTTCGCCCTTTCAAGGTCTATGAAACCTTTTGCTCTGGACGCCAACTCCTCCAGCGTTTCGATCTCCTTCACATGATAGCGGTTTCGCAGCCACCTCGAGGCCTTGTTGGCCACATCCAAACTCCTATAAAATGCTCGAATGATCTCCCCATCCGAGATTCGACGATCTATCTCTGTGACGTTCTGATGGAAACGCCCATAAAAGTTGGACAGCGACTCTCCGAGCTGCTGTTTGACCGAGTCCAGGGCGACCACGCTCTTCAGCAATTGGCGCTCGCCCATATACCTCTCCAGGAACTTGCTCCTTAACTCTGCCCAAGTTCCGATTGATCCTGCAGGGAGGCCGGAGAACCAGGACGAAGCCGAACCCGAAAGAGTAGATGGAAATAACAAAGCCAATTGATTGGAATCATTTGACTTACCCAGGAGAGAGGTCTCGTGTTTGTTGACATGTACGGTGGGATCTCCTCCACCGCTATACTCAGGTATGGCCCGAGCAACTACATCCTTTGGGATTTTGATGGCGACGAGCTCGTCGGTAAAAGGGTGAGCAGACTGCTCCTTGAAGGGAGCTACGACTGTCAGTCGTCTTTCTTGGAGACTTTTATTTAGGAGGTCATCCATCTGATCCACAGTGCAGTACATTGGCGAGGTTCCGGGTGGAGGAGGACCGGAAGGGTTGGCAGTGTATGCGGCTGCTGGCTCCTTGGTGTACACTGGAGGTAAGGACTGCTGTCCTGATGTCATCTTCTGATCCTCCTGAGCCGCGGTGGGGCCAGGATTTGCCGCTTCAGAAGGTAAGGGCCCTGTTGCAGTAGGGCGGTTGTTTCCTTTAGGAGCAGAAGGATTGTTTTCTTGAGGAGCAGGGGCTTGACGGCGCGCCTGTCCTAGGATGGCCTCCAGCAGGGAGATCATCTCCGGGGTTAAATTGATGTCTTCCCCGGCGATGTGGACTGTTTGCGGTGCCGAGGCTCCGTTTTGATTAGCAACGGGGGTCGGTCTTGAATCACCGACATGCTCTCGAGTTGTACGCGGAGGACATTGGCTCCTGCTCGGCTGGCAGGTTCTTGTTGAAGCGGTGAAGCGGCGGCGGAATCAGAGCTATCTGAGGATCGCTCCCTGGTCTGGTTCCGACGGTTGCGTTGGGATTGAGTTCTCATGGCTGAATTGCTCGTTCCCACAGACGGCGCCAAATGTTGGATCGTGAAATTCTGGATGCTGATCTGGCAGTGAATTAAATGCCAGACAAGGATGGAAAGATGCTTCTGCTCCAACTCCGGTGAACCTGCAGGTAGGGGAGCGCAACAGAGGGGGTGTCTCTGGGTCCCTCTCCGATGCTTAGATGAGTATATGTGTGTATAAAACTCAAAACGTCAGGAACGTATGTAAAGCAAGGGTATTTATAGGGTAGGAGAGATCAAACCGTATAAGGCAGCTGAATATCTTAATGCATATTGTGTTGCTGTAGATTCGGATCGTGGGATATGGCAGTTACTGCGAGATATTGCAGTTAACAAATCTAATCTTTAGTGAATATGTGACCGAGATACGCGGGATATCGTGGCCACTTCCTTATTGACGGTTTGGTGGGACCAGAGGAGAGAGGCATGGCTCTCTTCGGGGCGAGCACTCTCATGGCGAGCAGTGAGAGGTCGCGGCCTAGTGAAGAATGCCGAGCACTCGGGGCGTCCTCAGAGACTTTGGGCTCGGTTCTGGGCCATTCTATGGAGGGCCAAGTTTAACTCGTACTTAGGTCGATCCGGTTCGAATGTCATGTGTTTACCCCTTCTATGGTTATTGGGCCTTCAAGGCCTTTTCCTTATTGGGCTGTCACTATCGATACCCAACATTTACCGACGAAACAAGTTTGGTCGGCAAATAAATTTGTCGACCATTTAATTTTCGTCGGTAATTCCATTTGCCGGCGAAAACCAAATCGACAGAAAATGGATTCAACGAAAGAAAAATATGACCGGTCATTATAATTTTTGACGACAATTTATTTCGTCGGTAATACTTAATACCGATAAAAACAAATTGTCAGTAAAGAACGCCATTTACCGACGAAATAAAAAAAAAAGACAACAATTTGGGTCAACAAAATTAATGAATTTACCGACGGAATTTTCATCGGGAAACATACGACTTTTACTGACCATATAAATATCCTTATTTCCGTTGGTAAAGATTTACCATTGGGGCATTCACCGACAATACTTGTATTGATGAAAATATCATTTTGCCAACTGAATTTATACCTTTTATTGACCGAATAAATTTGTCAATAAAGACCAAATTTTCAGTAGTTTTTAGTGTATAAATTACAAAAATTCCTTTATAAATTTTAAAAAAAACATCTAGACAATGATTTTTTAAATTGATAAGGCTTTAATTAGTAATTAATGGTTATTCTCATTCAAAGCTTAATTATTTTCTATTTACAGAAAAACAAGTTAAGAGATTGACGATCTTATGATTTCTAGAAGTAGTCTTACTTTAATATTCCATTGAAATTTGTCCTTTAAGAAAAATGTAAAATGAAATATGTATGTGAATTTAAGTATTTTTTAGGAATTTAGATAGTTAGGCTAGTACAGAATTAATGTTATATTAAAGAAAATATGATATTGACATGGTATATGAGCTAGGTTTATCTGGATGTAAAACTATTAAAATACATAGCAACATAGTTATCAGAACCGGATCAGGACTTAAAGATTCACCTGAAAACACTGCCTCCGCTAGCCAAGCCTGAAAAAGGCGACGCTCTTTTTCAGTCTTATAGCTGTAAGCTCTGTTTTAGTTAAGGAGGTCAACAAGGCGCAGACGCCGGTGTATTATGTTTTCAAGTTCCTTACAAAGACCGAAATGAACTATATCGAAGTTGAGAAGTATCTCTATGCGCTAATAGTCTCTTCTAGGAAGTTTCGCCCTTACTTTCACGAGCACGAAATCACGGTCTTAACGAATGAACCTTTAAAGTACTTCCTCCAAAGGCCTGACGCTTTGGGAAGAATGATTAAATGGGCGATCGAATTAAGTGAATTCTGAATCAAGTTCGCACCTAGGAACGCTATAAAAGGGCAAGCACTGACAGACTTTATAGTAGAATCCACTTGTCCCCCAGAGGCGTCGCCTCCTGAAAGTAGCGGGGCAAAGGAGACTTGGACTCTCCATATAGATGGATCTTCATCAATAGATGGTTCAGGGGCAGGCCTAGTACTAACACCGCCAGATGGAAGCGCGCCCCTGCGATACGCTTTGGTCCTTACCTTCAAAGCCACCAATAACGAAGTAGAATATGAAGCGTTGGTAACGGGCCTGCGATTCGCCAAGGGTTTAGGCATCGAGCACCTAAGTGTCTACTGCGATTCACAATTGGTGGTAAATCAAGTTAAGGGAGAATATACCTCCAAAGGCGAGCAGATGAAGGTATACCTGCAGATGGCGCGCCAGTTAGCAGAAGGATTCAGTAGCTTCCAGATAGAAGCTATCCCTAGGGAAGAGAAAAAAAGAAGCGGATGCATTAAGTAAATATGCTTGGCAGGCGACGCCTCTACAAGTGTCATTTGTGGAGATTATAAGAAAAGAGGTTGGACATGTGTGCACGAGCATTGAAAGAGGGGAGGACTGGGCGACCTCTATCAGGAATTACATTGAGAAAGGTGAGCTACCAGAAAGCGAAGCAGAGTCAAAAAGAATATTGAGGCTCGCCCCGAGTTATGAGGTTATCGAAGGAACATTATACAAAAAGGGCTACTCAGCGTCGCTCAGCCAGAGACAATCACGATACTGAGGGAGGTCCACGAAGGATACGCCGCCTGTCACGAGGGACCGCGATCAAATGTTCGAAAAATCCTCAATCAAGGCTACTATTGGCCTACCATGAATAGAGAAGCCAAGGAAATGGTTCAAAAGTGCGAATCATGTCAGAAATACAGCACGAGCATAGCGCGCCCACCGGCGGACCTAACCTCTATATGCGCTGCCTGGCCTTTCGCGCAATGGGGAATTGACTTGGTGGGGCCACTTTCTAGTTTGGCCTTCACCTTGAGCATCTCTTGAGCATGTCGAGCAGATTCCTTATCCCTCGCGGCCAACTTACGATTAGCACGCTCCTGCGCCAGCTCCATCTCCGTGGTTCGCTCTAGCTGAGCAGCAGTGGCCTCCCGCTCCTCAGCCAGCTCTACAATGGCGGTACCCATTTGGAGTTGCAAGGGCAAAAGCTACACAAAAGGCCAACAGTCAGGAAAAAAGACTTAGTAAAAATAATAAAAACGAAAGAACAATTAGTACCTGAGAAAACAAGGTCAAGCCTTGGCGCACAAGATTGTCCAAAGCACCGCTGGCCTTGTCAATAGGCGTGCGATCAGCAAGCGGGCAGGCGCCAGTCAGCAGATGGAGACCCAAATCGGGATCCAGCAAAGTGTTCCCTCGCAGCAGGGGAGCATCCTGGAGACGGTCGCAGGGAGTCCAGGGCGCACCGCTCGGATCCTCCCGAGAAACCCACTCAGGAAGCTCCTCGACTTTGAGATCCCTATGAAGGTCGAACGCCGGGCCCGCGTACGACCTATAGTGCCCCTCTTGACCACTGGGTAAAGGCAAGGGCATCTCCAAGTCCATAGGAGAATTGGGGGTCAGCTCCCTATCCGCCCTCGAGGCGGATTCCCTTGCCGAGGTAGATTCCCTCGTCGGGGTCTTCTTCTTCCGTGAAGAGGGAGCGCTGGGACCTTTCCTTAGGTACGCGGCTCCGTCATTCCTAATGCTTTTCTCTGTGGAAGTGCCATCAGAGAAGACATGGTAAGTACAAGCCATGCCCGAGTCCATCACGACAGGCGCGCCCCACTTCTTAGTGTTAAGAATATTTAATCTTCTAGAAAAAACGGAATCGTTGCAATATCGAGAATAAGGGACCGCACCTTTGAAAAAGCCACCGCCTCTTGAGTGTTAGGACTCAACGATTGAGGATCCGCGGAGGGCAGATCTATCTCATCCTCAGGGCGCGCCTTCTTCTTCAAAGACTGTCGTTTCCTTTTCTTGGAACCCTCGACAGCGTCGCTCGGAGCCTTGGTAGCGAGCGGTTCTAATTCTTGTTCATCATCCGTGAGTTTGAAGGCAAAGTCAAAGCGCGAAACAAGTTTGTCTGCAAAAGAAAATAAAACGAGTTATTACCCGTGTCCTGTAAAAGCGATGCTGAACTGGAGAAATGCCAGCGTTGAAAAGGTCCTCCTCCTTGGTCTCCTTGGATATCCACGAGGCGCGCCCTTCGAGGCGATCGGCATACACCATGTGGAGCGACTCCTTATCCCAAGGGGATAATTCATCATCCAGGGGATAAGGGTCATGGAGCGCCTTGGAGGTAATACACCAAGGGACCCCCCCCCCCCCCTTTGAAAAAGAAGTAAGAATTCTTCCTATTGGAGTTCCGGGTCCTATAGCCAGTGACTAAGGGGAAGGATGATTTCCAGTTCTGAAACTTATTGTCAGGGAAGCGACTGACAAAGCTAAAAATGCCAAAGTGGTTGGAATCTATCTTATAAAAATGGAGAAATAATACTAAAGAATATGTGTAGCCCTGCCTCTCACATAAACACCTAAAGCCTACCAGGTGCGGAGAGAGCAGGGAGAGAATTGGGTAGGGGAAACACCATAGTAGCGACAGGCCTCAGCCAGGTCAGGGCAGAGGGGAAATCTTAATCCAGCATCTATCTGGAGAGGGAAAATACATTCGCCTCACCTCCTGTCGATCCGCTCGCCATTGAAGAGAGAAGGCGCTCGCGACGGGGGTAGAGGCTGAGCTCAAAAGGGGAGCAACGAGCTATTTTGAGAGAGTGAACAGAGTTCTAGGGCGACCGGAGGAAAATGATCGGAAATCTAGAGAGAAGGCAGAGCTTTCTAGAGAGAGAAGTTACGTTAGGAGGTTAAAATGACAGAATGAAAAGGAGGGGCCCTATTTATAGGAGCTCTTCTGGAGAAGCCCAACGGTCACCCTACTCCTAGGTAGCCTGATTGGACGAAACGTCCTCGGGAAGGTAAGGGTTGCCAACGGTTCGATCAAAACGGTACGGCTTCCCAAACAGTCCGATCACAACAGCTATTTCTTTAAAAACGGAATTCAAAGAAAGACATCCGACATGAGAGCGCCCATCACTGCGCGCCCTCAAAGGCGCGCCACTCGGGATTAAAATGAAACGGACAACAATGGGTTCAGGAAACGCCATCGCTCTATAACAGTAGAACGCCTGATAAAACCTAACACGGGTGTCGCTCGTACTAGGCTTCGGGGGGCAGATGATGGATCCTGACCCTGATAGATCCTGGCCTTACAGTCCCCTATAGCAGAAGCCCCTCCAGGCCCAAAGGTAAGGCCTGTAAACCAAGGCCCGTCCCGAAGGGCGAGCCATAGAGGGGCGCGCCACCAAGGGCGCGCCACGTGAGGCATGCCCCACCCTTCCTGACAGGTTCGAGGCTCGAGGACCGACAAGGAGGGATGGGGATCTCCACACCTGAGATGGAGCTCTGGCATAAGAAACGAGCCCACTGAGCACCAGACACTAGGCAGCACACTGTCCAATGGTACCCCACTCAGCCACGTCGGACGCCACGTAGGATAACCGAGGTCAGACTTCAACCCGACTCAGGTTAAGGGTGAATGCTATAAATACATTCACCCCTCTCTACTTCAGACTAATCTACTATTCATAACATACATACCTACATTTCATAACAAACTCCCAGCTCACTTAAGCTTCGGAGGGGAAACAAAGGGCATAGCCTGGGTTTTCTTTATTGCAGGACGTCGGAGCGCCGCGACAAGGTCGACATGAGCACTTCAGGAGATCAGAATCCAACATATATAGCTTTAGGGTTGATGAGAAATTAAATACATGTGAACTCTGAATATTCAAAATGACCATAAAATGTAGGCTTGTCCAAATGAACTGGTTCAGCCGAACTGGTCTGGAACTGGTTTGGTTCGAACCGGTTCGGCCGAACTAGATCCAAAACCAGACCAGTGTTTTTAGCCTTCAAATAGAACAGTTCAAAATAGTACCAAAAATCCAGTTCGAATCGGTTCGACTCGACTCGTTTTTTGATACTGGTTTATACTTAAATTTAAATCAAACCACTTTAAACCTATATAATTTTAGAACCGGTTTGAAGCAAAATCAACTAAACCGGTCTGAAATTAAACCAAACCTAGAGATGTCTTCAATAAACCAAACCTAGAGATATATTGGACTCTTGTATGTTGATGTTGGACATGATTTTAGTCGGTTGTGGAACAGATTTTCAATCGGTTCAGTGTGTTTTTCAGTCGGTTCAGTGTATTTTTCAATCGGTTCAGTGTTTTTTCAGCCGGTTCAGTGTTTTTCAGTTGGTTCAGTATTTTTTCAAACGATTCAGTGTGTTGGACAGGGTTTTCAGCCGGTTTAGATTCGGTTTGAACCAGATTATTTCTGAACCAAAATTGTTATTAAAAAAACAGACCAGAACAGGTCGAACCGGTTCTGAATCGGTTCGAATCAGACCAGTTCTTTTTTCCTTAAATCAGACCAGTTTTTTTAGAAACAGAAAAATGTACTGAATTTTTCAAACTAGACCAGTTCAGTTCAGAACCGATTCGACCCCGAACCGGTTCATGAACAAGCCTATTAAAATGTTGTGCAATTTTTCTTCCTTCATATCTTCATTCACACATGCAAGTGTTAGAATCTCTTTTCTTGTTATGTAAATTAATGAATAGTGTCTCTTCAATAAATATAATATGTTACACAAATTACAATTGGCAACCCTAATATGATATTTGAAGTGGACAAGTCGATTTGCAAATATGTTATATTTATAATTTACGTATGTAGGTGAATGAAGTCATCACGTTAGATTTTAAACTCAGACCTAACTTAATTTTAGACTACAGTATGTATTCCTAAAGAACCAATAGCCATGTCATATTCAATCTTGGAGCTGGCCGCATACTATCCCTGTATCCCACCCACCTACACAGAAAAACAGAAGACCGCGAATGGTCGACTCCTTGACGAGTACTCCAGTTCGAGTAGCAGGTGAAATGGACATAGACTGGTTACTGAATCGAGAATATAAACGCAAATGAAGCGGACCTTTCAATTACTCACATAAAAATATATTATTTGGAATTTATTCTCGCCACTGCAAATCTTCACCAAAACTGCATCTTTCTCCATTAGTTGAAGCAATTTCCTCCATTTATATTCATGGACTAAACTATAATGTAACCCCTCAACTACTCCCCCACGACGTCCCACCCAAATGGGTCTTCAATCTTCATATAATCACCGGTTTGTTTCTCCCTTCTCCTACATTGCAAGAATTTCAAGACAGACCAGACCAAGGTTCTGGATCTTTAGAGGTTCGTAATGAGGCATTGTTCGTGGGTTTTTCCGCTTGTCTGGTTTCTTGCTCTGGGGTTGGGTTCCGATGCTGAGAAGCGTCTTCGCACGGAGCGGATTTCAGGTAATTCGATGTTTACTGCATTGGGGTTGTTGACTACTTTTCGATGTTCACATTAGTTGTCGTTGATTAATTCAGTAGAGCTGATTAAGGTTTTAGTTAATGTATTGAAGCAGTGGAAGTAATTGGTGTTGTTTGTGAATGGGTCTGTGATTCATGATGAAATCTTAGGCCTCAAAATTTTGATGGCCATGGCTCTTCTATGCAGTTTAAGTCGGGACAGATAGAAGAATCCGTGTTATTGAAAAGCTTATGATTAGGCAAATTTTGGTTTAAAGGTGCATGATTTAGAACAAGATTGCATCATTGGTTGCAAATCTCTCTCAATAATCAATTCTTTATTATTTTCAATTTACAATCGTAGAATATTTGAGATGTTCTTGAAGAATCATCTACTGGAACTTTGGCCGCATTGTCATTTGATACGCATTGTTTTTAATTCTAGGAAGTGCTGGTGATGTGTTGGAAGATAATCCAGTGGGAAGGCTCAAAGTCTTTGTTTACGAGCTGCCAAGCAAGTACAACAAGAAGATCCTGCATAAGGACCCTCGATGCCTCAGCCACATGTTTGCTGCTGAAATCTATATGCATAGGTTCCTACTATCAAGTGCAGTTCGAACTATGAATCCTGAAGAAGCGGATTGGTTCTATACACCGATATACACCACCTGTGATCTTACACCCACTGGCTTGCCTCTGCCCTTCAAGTCTCCGAGGATGATGAGGAGTGCAATACAGCTGATTTCTACAACCTGGCCTTATTGGAATCAAACTGAAGGTGCCAATCACTTTTTTGTCACACCCCATGATTTTGGTGCATGTTTCCATTACCAGGTACTCTCAAATATAAGATCTAAACTTGTCTTTCTTGTATGTTGATTGAAGCAATATGATCGGTTTTATGATTCAGTTTGGCATACTGAACTTTCATTTTAAAATAGTAAAAAGAGAATAAATTCATTTATGTTGCTGCTGGCATATTTTATGATAGTTCCTTTCCTCTGCATTGTATGTAGGAAGAGAAAGCAAACGAAAGAGGAATTCTACCACTGCTTCGTCGTGCTACTCTAGTCCAAACATTTGGACAGAGAAACCATGTATGTCTTCAAGAAGGGTCCATTACAATTCCTCCTTATGCTCCTCCCCAGAAAATGAAGACCCATAAGATCCCTGAAGACACACCTCGCTCCATCTTTGTGTACTTCCGAGGTCTTTTCTACGATGTGAATAACGACCCCGAAGGTGGTTACTATGCAAGGTATGTCTTTTCTTCTATCTCCTGAGTTGTTACACTTGAGTTCGAGTTGTTTACTAAAATATAGTTCGTATGGAATTAATTATACAGCTGCAATATGTTTAGTTTAGTATTGAGGGAGCTATCAATAGGTTGGATGGTAGTTGAAGCATTCTGTCTTGTCAAATTTCTCCTTATTTTGGGAAACTAACAGTTGGTTCTTGATTAGCTGGGCATTGACTTTTAAAAAAAAAAAAATATATTGAAAAAAAAAATGTCCAATAAAATTAGGGTTCCAACCCTTATTCAAATTGGTGTTGTTTGACTTTGATCCCAACTGAATTGCATGGCTGAAACACGTGTAGAGAAATTTAAGTGATCAGTAGTTTTCTAGGGATATTCACCAAATTGCATACCAAATTTTGGATGGACTGCAAAAACATATTAAACTATTTTTTGATAAACAATTCTACAAACACTATACTGTGTCACATTTTTCATTAAATATGACTTTGTTAAAAAAGGAAAAATTAAAAGTACTTTCATTTTTATGTTTTTCATATTTTAAAATAAGTCTGTTTATGTCCTTTCTAATAAAAATCCTGTCAAGTGTGATGCAAAAAGTGACTGAGTATGGTGTTTGCAAACTAGTTTAAATTTTTGGTATTTGTAAATTAGCAAAATAAAAAGTTTAGTATATTTAACTAACATTTATTTTGAAGGCTAAATTACCAAAAAAAACATGAACTTTGGTCCATTTACACAAATCTATTCATGTTTTTTCAATGTTTTTGCTTGTACTTTCAGAGTTTGGACAAAATGCTACTTCCAATTGCACGTTCTTATGTCAAATCTGAATGAAATTAATGTGGTAATACTTAATTGATCTATACTGCAAAAAACTATATTATTTTTAAAATTATCAAAAAATGGAGAAAAAAAACTGAAAATTGGAGGTGAAAATCTTAAGAGTTTTTAATAAAGTATTTTTATTGAAAATATAAAATAAAAAAAGTAATTGTTACTTATTATTTTTGTTAATTTCAAATTTTTAATAAAAATATTATATTAAAAACTCTGATTTTTTTCTTTAATTTTCCACTTTTTTTTCTTTCTATTTTGTTTCATATTTGTAAATAATAATATAGTTTTTTAATTCGTGGACGAACAATTATGTACTACCAATTTAATTTATGTCCAAATTTAACGGAAGTAGAATTTTGCTCAAACATCCTGAAATTTTTGAAAAATCAAGGTAAAATAGATTATTTTTTTTGTTATGAACCCTATTTTTAAACATCTGTCAGAAAACAAAAAGTGATTTTTAAGCATGTGTGAGTTAAGGGAAGTTGCTGATCTAACTCCCACCCATTGGTATGGTATGAATGATGGATTGACAGAGGCGCAAGAGCCGCCGTGTGGGAGAACTTCAAGAACAATCCTCTGTTTGACATCTCGACTGACCACCCGACAACCTACTACGAGGACATGCAACGATCCATCTTCTGTCTGTGCCCGCTAGGGTGGGCCCCGTGGAGTCCTCGACTCGTAGAAGCTGTAGTCTTCGGCTGCATCCCTGTGATCATAGCCGATGACATTGTTCTACCTTTCGCAGATGCGATTCCTTGGGAGGAGATCGGAGTGTTTGTGGAGGAGAAGGATGTCCCAAACTTAGACACTCTCCTCACCTCCATTCCTCCTGACGTCATACTTCGGAAGCAGAGGCTGCTCGCCAATCCAACCATGAAGTCGTCCATGCTTTTCCCTCAGCCTGCTCAGCCTGGGGACGCATTTCACCAGATCCTCAATGGTCTGGCAAGGAAATTCACGCATCATAAGAAAAGGGTTTATCTTAAGCACGGACAGAAGCTGTTGAATTGGACGGCAGGACCTGTTGGGGACCTCAAGCCTTGGTAGCAGGCAGCAGCCAAACGGTGTTCATTGGTTATCTTACGTTGTCCCAAAATGTAGAACATAGCGGACACACATTTGCGATTTTTTGTCCAAACTAAATATTAAAATCACAATTTTTGAAAACTATTTACTTAACATGTAACTGTCAATCACGAATAGAAATAAAAATAAGTACTACTATCGACTTGTAGTTGCATGTAGAAGTTTTTGCTCATATCTGTGACTGATAGTTACGAGTATCTCAGTAGATAGAGTAGGAGCAAAAAATTCTAATGCGAGTCGAGAGTAGAATTTAACAGTCAGGTTCGGTTCAAAACGATTAAGGCTCCAATTGAACCCCAATTGAGGGGCGTATGGTTTGAGTCTAAACCCAGACAAGGTCCCTAGGGTTGGGTGACCTGGTCTAGGTTCATACCCTGGCAAGGGGATCCCGGTGTGACTCGAATCGAGTCTAGACATGTTTGTAACATTAGTGTAAGTTTTTAGGGTTTAGTTGTAATATTTAGAAAAATATTCGGTTAATTTTGCAAATATGACAAATATTTAACGAAAAGTTTTAACATAAAAGTAACGGAGATACCAATTACCATCATTTTCAAATATGTTGGACCATTCAACACATTTTGGGTTGAAAAACCATTTTGTGCAAACATGTTGGACCATTTTCAGACTTTTTCCTAAGTATTACTGACGAAATAAGTTGTCATCGGTAATTATAATTACTGACCACATTTTTTGTCATTTAATTTATTTCCCGTCGGCTTGGTTTTCGTCGGCAAATGGATTTACCGACGAAAATTAAATGGTCGGTAAATTTGTTTCGTCGATAAAGTTGTTTAGCTACAAAAATTTGTTGGTCAGCATTTTAATTCGTCGACCAAAATAATTTCGTCGGCTATTGTGTTTCCCGACGAAATGTTTTTTCATTTCCCGACGAAATATATTTTGTTGAAAAATTTAATTACTTACGAATTTCATTTCATTTCCTCGACCAAGACCTTTACTGACGAATAGGATATATCAACACAGATTTTTTTTTATACTATATTTATACATCTGTTGGGGATCTCAAGCCTTGGTAGCAGGCAGCAGCTATATGGTGTTCATTGTTTATCTTATGTTGTCGAAAAATGTAGAACATAGTGGACACACATTTGAGATTTTTTTTCCAAACTAAATATTAAAATCACAATTTTTTTAAACTATTTACTAAACATACCAACATGTAGATGAATAGAAATAAAAATAAATACTACTATCGACTTGTAGTTGCAGGTAGAAGTTTTCCCTCGTATCTGCGACTGATAGTTATGAGTAATTCAATAGATAGAGTAAGAGCAAAAAATTATAATGTCGGTCGAGAGTATAATTTAACAGTCAGGTTCGGTTGCTCGAATCGAGTATGGACCCCTGGTGTGACTCGAATCGAGTATAGACCTCTGGTGTGGCTCGAATCGAGTCTGGACTTATTTGTAACATTAGTGTAAGTTTGTAGGGTTTAGTTGTAATATTTGCAAATATGAAAAATATTTAACGAAATTTTTTTAAAAAAAGTAACGGAGATACCAATTACCACCATTTTCAAACATGTTGGACCATTCAACACATTTTGGGTTGAAAAACTATTTTGTGCAAATATGTTGGATCATTTTCAGACTTTTCCATAAGTATTACCGACGAAATAAATTGTCTTCGGTAATTATAATTACCGACCACATTTTTTGGTCATTGAATCTATTTCCCGTCGGCTTGGTTTTCGTCGGCAAATGGATTTACCGACGAAAATCAAATGGTCGGTAAAGTTATTTGGCTACGAAAATTTGTTGATCAGCATTTTTATTCGTCGACCAAAATAATTTCGTCGGCTATTGTGTTTCCCGACGAAATGTTTTTTCGTCGAGAATTACCTTTTCCGACGAAATATATTTTGTTGAAAAATTCAATTACTGACGAATTTAATTTCCTCGGCCAAGACCTTTACCGACGAATGGGATATATCAACACATATTTTTCCCGACGAAATCCCATTTCTTAGGCAGATGTACAAATAATACATCTATAATAAAATATCGAATTTATGATAATTGAGAAAACCACAGATAATGTATACATTCTCCAATAAACATAGAATTCACAACATAACATTACCAAATATAAACAAGTGATGAGTCTAGACAACCATTGCAATATGAACAATAAGTTTCAGTTCTGTTCACATCCTTACAAATCTCTCAGATCCCAATATTCTCAACTCTATGCACATTTAAAACAAAATGTATTGACAACCAAAATTGCAATAACATCCACCGACGTATTATAATTTAAATAAAATTAAACAAGTATGAAAATTTATATTGTGTTTCGTCTGAATCTATATCTAATCTCGGAAAGACACTTGATTTCGTTATTGCCAACATATTGTGCTTGTATTTCTTCTTTAGGTCTTCCATCACAATTTTGTCTGCTTGACCTTCAACTTCTTCTAGTCTTTGTTTTAATTTTAGTCTATATCCGAAGACTCATCCACGTAACTTGAACATCAATTGCTAATGTGAGGACGAGCTACAAAATCGATATAGTCAAATCAGGTGGCTTACCCTCAGTTTAAAAAACATACAATAAGGCAGTCAAGTAATTAACCACACGATAAAATCAGGTAAGTCTCCACCAGGATAGAACTCGAATTCAATCAGCTACACTAAATAGAACTTGGATTCAATATGGTAAGTCTCCACCAGAAACGAGTTTAAACCATTGCAACTACAGTGCAAGTAAAGCAGTCCCAGTAAGTATACACACTACAAAATCAAAAATTGGTCCAATCCGGTGTTGTTTAGTTAAGTACCAAAGGCTAAAACCAGTAAAGAAGTAAAAGTAGCACCTGTTGCTGCCCATATCAAATGCTCAAGTAGCAGCAAATCGACTGCAATCACAATAACGATTCGGATCCAGCTAAGCAAGTAAAAATTTGAAGCTAGGAAAATGGAGTAGTAGATTTGTACATACTACATACCTTCGTCGGAATCAAAATTCATGAACGGGTACGAAGAAATGCGACGAACTGGGATGTGTGGAATATAGGGGGTTTCGTCTCTGAGCTGAGTCTGACCTTAGGTGGAGGAACTTCACGCCCAAAATACAATTGTTGAGGGTTGCCTTAGTCACTTTTCTGTTTTTATATTTGTTCCATTGTTTTTATTAATATATATTAAAAAAAACATGTGAAAATCTTAACAGAAGGTGCAAATAGTTGAGTGGGAAGGGTTCGAGACACAACACCTGTTGACAGTGAAGAATTTTTTTTTCCATTGAATTACACAACAGTTGTTTTACAAATACAAACAACATCTTCTTCCACAAATACATATGCTGCAACATCTTCTTCCATCACAGCTTCTACTAACATTTTTGGGTCAAAATACACAGACAACTCTTTCAATACAACTACACAACACATTTCAAATTTTATCCTAAAAAACCCTTAACACAAAAAATAAAGGTACACGAGTTTGGTTCTATAAACGCAAAACCATATATATTTTCACGGTAGTAAAACCCATCAAGGAAACAAAACAACTTTCTACATGGTATAATAGAAGAACCTTCAACAGGTATAGTAGAAAAACCTTCAACCCGTTTTTCTTCATGGAAGATCTAATGTTGATATCTTAAATCAATACCATTTTTCAACAAGTGTGTTGTTACCACATCCTTTATCTGAAATTTGACAGTATTGCATTGTCTACATGGACAACGGATCTTCACAACTCCGTCACGGTTAACCAAAGGAGCATTAGCAAAAGCAAACTCCATAAATTGTCTAACTCCATCGATATATTCATGAATTCTTTAGTCTTTCGTTATCCCACTTTTGTCCATTACAACCTAAATTCGAAATAAATGTATCCACACTCGTTAACCACCTGATAACTAGATGAAACTATCCTCAAATTTTGGATTCAATGCAGCACATTCACACAACAAAACATGTAAAATTGAATACTTTTCAAGGTGAGAATTACCCTCATCTAAGTGTTAATGGGATACTCTTCATTTGGGATTGATCTTAATCTTTCTTGCAGACGTAGTTGGAAGACTCTAGTTGCTCTGTTATGTAAATTGTGTGTCAATTATGTCCCTCGACAATATAAACTGTTTGTTTTTTCAGTTAAACCATTTGTCTTCACAATAGTTAAATACAATTAAATTTGAAAGAGGTATAAATTCATGTCGAATGACTTGCTCCTATGACGCACATGTTAACGACTTGGTGGCCAGTGTTTGATTCACATCGAAGATGATTTCAACAATTTTTTTTTGTTTTTCGCACAGTTGAGTTTTACCGACATATACGTCGAGATAATTGAATTTCGTCATAAACGTCGTTAACCGTGTTGAGTTTGGACTTACAGGGTCTGAGTTATATTTTTTTAAGTCATATTTTCATATGTCAACTTACAGCAGAGCGTATAGTCAATTCGTAAATCCAAATTTAATATTTTTTACATCAATTGAATTAAAATTAAAATATCTACTTACTATAATTTTTTTAAATAGATACATAATTTAATTTTTAATTAAACATCGAGTTGTCAAAAAATAAAGAAAAAAAACGGTCATTGTAACCAACGCTAGCTGGGGTAGCGTATTTTGCAAAAAATAAATAATAATAACGTGTTACCCTATGGAGCGCATATGTCTAAATTTCAAAATAATTTTTTTATATAATTTTTTTTCTTAAAAAAATTAATCAGTTGCCTACTTTAAAAAAAAATCGTAAAAGAAAGGTGTCTAGTTTGTGATATATATATATATAAAGGATATTGCAATTAAGTATGGCGTGGGTAGATATGATTAAATAATGGCAACCAAATTTCCAGCCGCCGTGTTCCTTCAACCGAAGGTCAATCAATGATCAATCCATGCAGATGAAGTAACTACAGCGAGCTTCCAATATGTCTGCTTTGTTACAAATATTAGATTTAAATTAGGTTTAATGGCTTAGTTTGTTTATATTATTTTTAGATTAAAATTTGTTTTATTTAGTTATAATATATTTATATATCTCAATTTTTTGTTATTTGGTTATATGATTTAAGGGTAAAATACGACATTGTCCCCTAAAGTTTACGTCGATTTTAACTTTACCCCTTAAAGTTTAAAAATTTAAATTTTAGTCATAATGTTTGGACCGAATGAAAAATATCTCATTACCCTCCCAAAAGTGTTTATTTGTGACGAAAGTTTAATCATGTATCTAGCACATGAATTTTTTACAGTTTGAATGGACAAAATTGTCATTCATCCTCAATTTTTTACAGTTGTAATTGAGTCGGATTCGGAGGTGGTGATTAACCATATCCTCGGGTTAGTCCATTTTTGGGAGATTGATACCATCTTACAGAATAGTTTATACGTGACAGATTCGATTGTGAACCTGTCATGGGTTAGGATACCCAGATCCGCAAACCAATGTGCAGATTGAGTTGCCAAACAAGCAATAGGGGAGATGTGTCCTAGTGATTGGGTTATCCAACCCCCAACCCCCCTCTTACAGTTGTTGCATTTTGATTCCGGTTGTAACGGAAACTCGTTCGTTCCCCAATTTTGTGAGTAATATACGAAGATAGTTTTGGCAAAAAAAAAAAATTACTCCTCTTATCCTCACTTACTCCTCTTAGCAGAGAAACGAAGATGAGGAAGAAGTCTATGGAGGAGTGGAAGGCAGCACCAACGAAGGATTGAATGAAAGAGGGGAGGGCACCGCCGATGTGTGTTATATTCTCATCCAGCTCACAGCTCCGATAAGGAAGACATGTAATTGTTTGTGAGAGAGAAGCCAAGGAAGAGCACCGATCGGAGAGAGAAGTCGAGGAAGAGCGTTGATAACTCAGAGAAACTGAAGAAACCCAACTCAGAGAAACTTGGAGAGCATTGCCCATTGTCTACGACCTCACCCTTCAGAACAGAGCACTGTCACCCTTCAGCCACACCCAACTCCTCGATCGAACGTACACTACATGAAAATCAGTATTTTGTGAAGGAAATTTTGCAACGGAAATAATCCCTTTAAATTTAGAACTATTTGTAAGGGATTTATTAGGGTTAAGTGAGGAGAATAATAATTAGGGAAATTCCTCACAAAATATATTTTTCTTACTACATTACTAACAGATTTGTAAGGAAAAGATTTTGGAGAAATAATGAAGATATTTTGTGACGAATTTTCCTTATAAATAGTTTTAAGGATAATCCCTCACTAATTACCTTTTTCAATCCTAAATTTTGTAAGAGATTTATAGCTCCTCAGAAAATATATTCATTTGCAAGGGATTTATATCTCCGTAAAAAATATATATTTTTTTGTAAGGAAAAACCATAAGAAATATTATATGATATAATATTAGCAACAGGAGAACACAACCCTCACTATGTTCTACCGTTAACACAATCATAAACTCTGCGGTCTCCTACTCCAAAAATGGTACTGCGGCTCCGAAACCCTACGATTTTGCAGGCTTGTTCATTTAAACTGGTTCGACTGAACTGATCTAGTTATGGTCTGGTTCGAACCGGTTCAACCGAACTAGTATCAAAACTAGACCAGTTTTTTAGGCTTCAAGTAGACCAGTTCAAAAGAGTACCAAAAATTAAGTTCAAATCGACTCGTTTTTATTAGGGGTGAGCAAAAAATACTGGTTGGCCCGAGACCGGCCCGAGACCGGTCCGAGACCGGCCCGACTAAGACCGAGACCGACTAGGACCGAGATCGAGCGGGCGGTTTTTTTCCTCTAAAATCGGGATTGGGCTCGGGTTCGGGAGTTTTCTCGAAATTCCCGATTAGGACCGGCCCGACCCGAGTTGCCTAAAAACCTAATACATAATACTATATATACTATACAAGTATAGTAGTATACAACAACTCACAAAGTCTCCATGTGTGTTTGGATTGTATGTTCTATATTTATAATGTGTGTTTGGATTGTATGTTTGATACTTGATTTATTGTGTTTGTATGTTCTAAATTTGGTGAAAATTCGGACAATTTTTTTTTTTATTTGGATTGAAAATTTTGTTAATGGACCGAGACCGGCCCGAGTCAAGCAAGACCGACTCGGGCGGGCTTTTTATACCGAAGTCGATCTCGGTCTCGGCTCTCCAAAGGTGAAAACCGAAATTTCGGGCTCGGGCTCGGTCTTGCCTAAAAAATCGGCCCGGCCCGGCCTGCCCAAGCTCACCCCTAGTTTTTATACTGTTTTATACTTAAATTTCAATCAAACCACTTTAAACCATCTTTAATAAATCAAGCCGGTATGATGTCTCTCAACCATCGGTCCATCAAACAGACTTACCTCAGTGACTCAATCATTCCTCAGACTTTACAGAGACGCTCATTCTAGGTCTGCAACTTTCAATCGAAGCAGAGCTGATCTCTTCTTCCGAACCAGATCGTTGCAAATCTTAATCTCCACCACACCAGTTTCGATATCCCTCTGTTGCCATGGCTTGACGAGCTCTAACACGTTCCGTCCTGAAACGACTGGTAGGCGAAAGCACACGCGAAGGCTAGGCGATGGCACTCCACGTCCCGTGACTCTGATTCTTGGACATGGAATCGCCCCTCTCGTGACTGACACCGTGGAGCAGGTCATGTCGGCGATGCACGCGCCTATTTACTTTGAGAAGTATGATGTCCATGGAGACATTAAGCGCGTGCCAGAGGAGGTGATGGATTCAATACGCAAGAACAAGGTGTGTCTCAAGGGAGGCTTGAAGACTCCGGTGGGCGGTGGTGTTAGTTCGTTGAATATACAGCTCAGGAAGGAGCTTGATCTCTTCGCTTCTCTTTTCAATTGCTTCAACTTGCCTGGTTTGCCAATGCGCCATGAGGATGTGGATATCGTCGTGATTAGGGAGAACACAAAAGGTGAGTATTCTGGGCTCAAGCATGAGGTTGTACCTGGTGTTGTCGAGAGCTTGATGGTAATGAGATGTAGTTTCCTGCTGCTGATAGTCTAGATTGATATCAATATACTATAGTTGACTTGAATTTGAGCAAATCTAGAACTTTGGAGACTGGAACTCACAAATCTAAAACAAATTTTGGTACCTAGTATTTTATGTCTATACTTGAGCCTAGTGGCTCGCACTTCTTAATTGGTTGTTAGATCTCTATGGAATCAGTGGAGGTGGGTGGAGTTAAGAAATGGAGATCTACATGAACCGTGGATTCTCTGTTCTTCTGTTGAATATAAGTAATTCTATAGGGATGCATTTGACTGACATAAATTGAAGATAAAGTTAGAAAACAAAGGTGGCTAGTATGTGAAAGATTGATCTAGTCCTATTTGAATTCATAGGGCATTCTAAGAGTACACGTTGAGGATTTGTTTTTGTTATGAAATGCTTTTGTTTAGTCTTCTGTTGCCTAGTATGTGATATTTTGGTCATGTATTGAGATGAGCAGGTTCTCCCTTTGTTTCTTCGGGAAGTCAGTCTTTGAAAAGGCTTTCTCTTGTTACTTTTTGAAAGCTTAACATGTATATTCTTCATTATTACTTTGTTTTTAAGAATGATATTCATTCTGACGTTTAGCTTGGTATCGGTGTCAGGATATCGTGTTGAAAAGCTGTTCGAACTGGCTCACCAAAGGCTGACAACTGTAGCTATCGACACCTTTTTGTGTATTCTCACCAGCATGCTGGTTTCTCCCGTATGGGCTGACCTGGAGCTTTACAACCTCATTCACTGAAACTTGGACAAGCTCACATGATCATTACAAGGTATATATATATATATATATATATATATATATATAAATATATCATTATATATTATTCTCTCTAGCTATATATATATGATTTGTATCTATCATATTTTAGGGTGTGCTTTCATGTACTTCAATGAAGATCTCCAATGCCCAAAAAACTGATGATCAGGATCAGGATCACCCAAATAACATTGAAGCATATAAGTGTGTGCTTTATTCAAAGGCCACTGAAGAAACTATGGTGAGTGACGACTCCATGCATGTTTGTAGTTACGGAGAGTAATCTATATATATATCCTATCTTATTGAACTTGATATGTAGGCCAATTTCGCAAGATGGGAACCTGCACATGGTTATTTTAGCTTCCGTCATCCATGGAAACAATACCTCAAGATTGGGCTTCTGATGCGTGATTGCGCTTGCTGCATTGATACTATTGTTGCTTTTGTGGATTTGGATGTACAGGTACGCAGTACACCCATGAATCATGATGTTTGGTTTGTTTTTAAGATGATCACAAAATGATATGAATTATAAATAGGTACTCACTAACACTGTTTTTTTAGGTGATAACGAAGTTCTGCTCAGAAAGAATTGCGAAGTATGCCTACCTGAACAACATAAAGATGGTCACAATATAATGCACAAAGCCAATATCATGAAGCTCGCCGATGGTTTATTTCTGGAATCTTGTCGAGAGCTTGCAACAAAATATCCCACTATTTAGATATTTTTGACTAAGTATGTATTATTTAGATACGTTGTTAATTGTTATATCTTTATAGTAGACTTTGAATGTTTAAACTATGAATTTATTTCATATAATAATATATATATATATATGTATTCTATTACATGTGATATATATATACATATATATATTCTTAAAATTATTTATAGTGATTTTCCTTGATAGTGCATAAAATTTCTCACAAATTTAACTGAATATACTCTTTAATAATCCCTTAGTAAATTTACTAAATAAAAACCCTCACTATTTTCCTCAAAATTCTTGAAACAAAAACCCTTGAAACAAAAACCCTTGAAAAAACCCTTTATAATTACTTCGAAAAATACTCACAAAATTCCCTAAATAAGTTTGTGAGGGGATTGATTTTTAAACGTTTGCTAGGGATTTTATAAGGAAAATTTGTTGAAATATTTTGCAAGGAATTTTCCTTTTAAAGTGCTATTTTTCTGGCAAGCTTATTTGTTAAGGATAGATCCTTTAGAAAATTCCTTACAAAGTGAAATTTCTAAGGAATTTTTTATATTCCCTTAGAAATTTGACCCTCACAAAACGACAAATTTCTTGTAGTAGCACAAACAGACGCTCACCGTCTGTCGCCTCACCCACCATCGTCTGTCGCCTGACCCACCATTGTTTGTCGCCTAACCTACGATCATCTGCGGACTCAGTTCAACTTAATGTTTGAACCGTATGAACTTCTCTTCCACCATATGAACTTCTCCCTCAAAAAGTTTCATCCCTCCGCATGGAAAACGCCGTCTTCAACCTCCGGGTATCACCCTGTCTTTCAGAACCTTCATCTCCTCCTCCCGTCTCTCATCATCGCCAACGATCTATCGTCGATGTTACAGTAAGAAGGTAAGTTGTCGAAGGAGGCCATCTCGACATTGAGATCTGTTATTTTGTGGAGAATCGAAGATGAGATTTTAGGAAGGAACGATAGAGAATCCCAGAAGACTACACGATGAACTAACAAAACGACGTAAGGATCATTAGGGATTATTCCTTCATCTGGAATCCCTTCACCTTAAAACCCTAATATACTAAAATATCCAATACAACTGAAGAAAAGGAAACCAATCGTCTGAGAAAAGAAATGAAATGAATGAAAGAAACGAAGAGTCTGGAAACCATAAATGAATATTGAACCGTCGCAATAGTTAAACCAGCAGACCAGAAGATGAACCGATTAAATCAGAAGATGAACCGATTAAACCAGAAGACGAACCGCCGAAGAGTCTAGAATGATGGTCCATGTGCGTGGGTGGGCTAGAAGCCCATAACAGGGCTGAAAGCCCATATCGAGTAGAATGCATGCTGAATGTAACAAATGGGCTATAGTTTTAACACTCCCCCTCAGACTGCATTCCTTCCAGAATTTCCATACTTGTTTGCTGCTCCCCCTGTCTTGCAAACAGGTTTTTCATTCCCAACTTTCCACATAACGTATGATGCTGTTGTCCCCCTAATGCCTTAGTAAACAGGTCAGCCAACTGATTTTTAGAACTAATATGCTCAAGTTTAATAACATGATCAAGCAACTTCTCTCTAATGTAATGACAATCTATCTCAATATGCTTGGTTCTCTCATGAAAGACAGGATTGCTTGCAATTTGAATAGCAACTTTGTTATCACAATATAGAGTAACAGGTTCAGTTTGTTTCATACCCAACTCATTTAACAAATTTCTAAGCCATATTATTTCAGATAAAGCTAAACCCATACTCCTATATTCAGATTCTGCAGAAGATCTAGAGACAGTATTTTGTTTCTTAACTTTCCATGAAACAGCAGATTTTCCCAACATGATGCAATAACCAGTGACAGATTTTCTAGTTTCTATGCACCCGGCCCAATCAGAATCACAAAAACCAACTAGGCTCGGGTCAGAATCACTAGATAATAAAATACCTTTACCTGGTTCAAATTTGACATACCTGATTACCCTTAGGGCTGCATCAAGATGGGAGTGTTTTGGATCCGGCATATACTGACTCAAGTTTTGCACTGCAAATGTTATATCAGGTCTAGTAATAGTCAAGTACAACAGCTTCCCTATCAGCCGTCTATAAAGACTCACATCATCTAGGGGTTTATCATCCTCATTCATATTCAGATGTTTATCATAATCCCGACTGGTCAATTTCAAGTTCATCTCCATTGGTGTTTTGCTAACCTTTCCAGCAGACAATCCAACTTCAGAAATAAGTTCTAAGGCATATTTTCTTTGAGTTAAAAAAATACCCTTTTCAGACCGAGCAATTTCAATTCCTAAAAAATACCGTAATTCGCCCAAATCTTTCATTCTGAAGCTGGATTGTAAGACTGTTTTCAGTTCATTTATCAGATTCTCACTATTACCAGAAATGAGTAAATCATCAACATATATCAGCAAAACAACCATTTGATCTTTATCATGCTTGGTGAACAGGGAATAATCATTCTTAGACTGACTATATCCAGCTTTAATCAGAACATCACATAACCTCATATTCCATTATCTACCAGCCTGTTTAAGACCGTAAAGGGATTTTCTCAATTTGCAAACCAAATCAGTCTTACCATCAATAAACCCCTCAGGAATACGCATGTAAACATCCTCATCTAAATTACCTTGTAGAAAGGCATTGTGCACATCCATCTGATAGAGCGGACACTTATAGATAGCAGCTAGGGCCAAAATGGTACGCACTGTATTCATCTTAACAACGGGTGAGAAGGTCTCAAAATAATCTATACCGTGCTTTTGATTGTACCCTTTTGCAACTAATCTAGCTTTATATCTACTAAGGCTGCCATCAGAATTATATTTTAATTTGTACACCCATTTAGAACCAATTATAGATTTACCTGTAGGGGCTGGGACTAAGTCCCAGGTGTGGTTCTCCTCAAGCGCCTTTATTTCTTCTCTCATTGCATTAACCCATAACCTGTCTTTCACAGCCTCAAGGAAACTTTCTGGCTCAACCAGTTTAGATATCGAAGAAGTAAAACACTGATAATCATGGGACAATCCATCATACGAAATGTATTTATCAATAGAATATGGGCAATGAACATTAGAAGCCTCATAGTCTTTCATCCATATAGGAGGCCTAATGATTCTACCTGTTCTACTCCTAGCAGGTCCAGAATCTCCATCTACCTGAGAACCACCTCTCTCATCAGGGTCATTAGAAGACTCATCACCTGAGAGAGTTTCGGTTGAGATCTCATGAATCTCATCTGATGTGTTTCTCTCGGTAGTTCTCATAATATCCTCAGTTTCAACATTCTCAAGGTTGCTAACATCATCGGAATCTATATGCTGCTCAAAGAACACGGGTAATTGATCAAGCTTACTACTCCCAAAGGGAAAGATGCTCTCATTAAATATGACATCTCTACTAACGAAATTTTTTTTATCTGTTAAATCATAGAGTCTGTATCCCTTCTGGGTCACAGAGTATCCCATCATTACTGAAGGGATAGCTCTGGAAGCCAGCTTATCATTCACGACCATGTTCTTAGCATATGCAAGGCAACCAAACACTCTCAAATGATGTATCACATGTTTCTTACCACTTAAAACCTCAATGGGGGACTTACCCTTCAACAGCTTGGTAGGCATCAAGTTAATAAGGTAGCAAGCTGTAAGAATGCAATCCCCCCAAAAAATATTTGGAATTGATCCTTGCAACTTTAAGGACCTTGCTATTTCTAACAAGTGTCTATGCTTCCTTTCTACCCTACCATTCTGTTGAGGGGTATAGGGGCAACTACTTTGATGAATAATACCCTTATCAGTCAACAATTTTTCCATATGATCATTAAAAAATTATTTTCCATTATCAGTTCTCAAGCATTTTATCCTTCTTTGAAACTGATTTTCTATCATGGCAATATAGTTTCTCAGGACCAAAAACACATCCGATTTGAACTGAATAAGGAAAACCGAAGTCACCCTTGAATGATCATCAACTAGAGTCAAGAAATACATTTTTTCATCATAAGTGGGGCAATGATAAGGCCCTCAGACATCCGCATGCACCATATCAAAGATAGTATCTGTTCTAGAAGCAGATATGGGAAAACGATTTCTGGCAATTTTGGCTCTAGGACAGATAGAACAATCACTCATGCTTAATTTCTTATTTCCAACAATGTCAACAAAATCTACATGCTCAAGAGCCTTAAAAGAAGCATGTCCAAAACGTTTATGCCACAACATGATATTATTCACAGCGGGACTAATTACAAACTGACTGACTGATCTGCAAGGAATTTCATGAAATACAACCCAGATTTCTCCTCACCAGTCCCCAAGACCTTCCCATTTGAGAGGTCCTGCAGGATAGCAAGCTTAGGGTAAAATAATGCAGAACAGTTCAAGTCATTTGTAATTTTTGAAACAGAAAGAAGATTGTATTTAAAATTAGGCAGATACAACACATTTCGCAACTCTTTTCCAGAATCAAGCATCACATTTCCAACACTATGCACTTCAGAGTATTCACCATTAGGCAGATGGACTTTGGTTCCAGGGGCTACCTTAATACCACATAACCAATCATTTCTGTTGGTCATGTGGTTGGTTGCCCCTGTATCCAGAATCCATATATCTCTATCACAATTGTATACAGAGTTTAAAGATATACCAGCTGTGTTCGAATGTGAGTCATGAGAGAGGGCTGCACCTGCACCAGCAGCAGTGCCTCCAGCTCCTGCCCCAGAAGCAGTACCTCCAGCTCCACTCACTGTCTGCAAAAATTTCTCAAATTGTTCACGTGAGAAAGTAATTCCACCTTGTACTCCACAATTCAAAGAGACATCATTATTAGTGGAGTTATTTAAAAAAATAGGACCAGTGTCACCAATTTTGGTGGAGTTACTGCTGCCCTTAGGATTGTTACCCTTCGCCTTCAACTCTTTGAGTTTAAAACAATTGTCTCTGGAGTGACCCTTCTTTTTACAGAAGGCACACCCCTTCGCGTAGCATCGGTCAGCAGTGTGCCCACGTTTATGACAATATGAGCACTCTAAGTTTTGATTTCCTTTCGGTTTATCTGAACTTAGAGACACATTAGCAGACTTAGTCATCATCACAGAATTCATAGTAGTAGAAACATTTCTTTGGCTTTCCTCTTGCATCAAAAGATTATAAGCCTGATTAACAGTAGGCAAAGGAGTCCAAAGTAATAGATGACTTCTCACATTCGAATAATTATCATTCAAACCCATCAAAAATTGAAACAACCTCTGATTATCTTTATGCTCAACATGCTTTTTAAAATCTTCATGATCGATATGAGGGAGAGCAGATGCAGTATCATATTCAGCCCAAAGAACTCTCAGTTTCGAAAAAAAATTGAGATAGAATCAAGACCTTGCCTAGTCATCACAATTTCCATATGTATTTGGTAAGTTCTAGGGCCACTAACTTTATCGAATCTGTCTTTCAAATCTTTCCAAATGAGATAAGCATCCTCAGTATACATCAAACCACCACCCAAATCTTTTGAAATAGAATTTGTCAACCAACCAAGAACAACAGCATTGCATCTATCCCATAAATGGTGAAAAACAGGATCATAATTTTCACGAACACAAGTACCAGTAATAAATCCTAGTTTGTTTCTTCCTAGCAAAGTAAACCGAATGGCCCTACTCCACATAACATAATTCTCAGGACCAGTCAGTTTATCAACAATAATGCAAGTTCCAGGATTATCACTAGCATGCAAATACAAGGGATGATGGGAATCAACAGATGCCATAGTATTTGGATTAGTATCATCGGTGGCAAGTTTTGCCTCCTGATGAATCTTTTCCTCAGCCATAACAACGAGACCAACAAAAAACAATCAACAGTGACTTCACAACAACAATGAGCCAAGTAATACCAACAGTTATCAACAAGATCCAGCAAATAACCAGACAATACCAACAGATTTCAGCAAGATCCAGCGAATAACCAGACAAAACCAACAGATTTCAGCAAGATCCAGATCACAGCAACAATAATAGGCTAGGCGCAAAGTCAAGAGACAAGATAGAGGATACCGACGGTTGCGATGAAAATCGCAACCTATAACCGCTGCGGGACTGAACAATATCACTTGTTAAGAGGTGAAGAGATCCGTAGCTAGGAATGATTTTTCCTTACAGGAAAAATCACATACCAAGACTCTTTCAAGAAGAATCAGTAAGAGCAAAAAAACCCGCTAGAGCCCAAACTGATTCGCGAAGAAATCGTACACCAACAAGAGAAGGAACACAGGATCGATGAATATCAGAAGCAAGGTTTTGCTTCAACACTCTGATACCATGTTATTTTGTGGAGAATCGAAGATGAGATTTTAGGAAGGAACGATAGAGAATCCCAGAAGACTACACGATGAACTGACAAAACGACGTAAGGATCATTAGGGATTATTCCTTCATCTGGAATCCCTTCACCTTAAAACCCTAATATACTAAAATATCCAATACAACTGAAGAAAAGGAAACCAATCGTCTGAGAAAAGAAATGAATGAAAGAAACGAAGAGTCTGGAAACCATAAATGAATATTGAACCGTCGCAATAGTTAAACCAGCAGACCAGAAGATGAACCGATTAAACCAGAAGACGAACCGCCGAAGAGTCTAGAATGATGGTCCATGTGCGTGGGTGGGCTAGAAGCCCATAACAGGGCTGAAAGCCCATATCGAGTAGAATGCAGACTGAATGTAACAAATGGGCTATAGTTTTAACAAGATCCAACATGTCGTCGTATCCTTCTAGCTATTGATCTTGAACTCGAGTGTGGATATTGTGACAAATATCGAATGAATGAAGGAAGGAAGCTTTGTTATCGAAATCTCTGCTGAAGCATCATGGAAACAGAGAAGACTCTGTTAAAGAGACATTGATGAAGAGCTTGTCGGAGAGTGCTGACGTTGTCCAAGAAGTTGAGGTTCCAAACAGAGTGTTGAAGTGTAAAAATCGCAGTTTGGGCAGTAGGGCATCCACTTCGGGTCTGACTGCGTGTGTGGGACCTGGAGGGCGTCGGGCATCATGGATGGCTCAGAGGCAGCTCAGACAGTCGACGACATGCGGAGGTACGCGGGCTCGATCCAAAGGACTTGGCCTTGAGCTCAGTGATGGAGTCTTTGAGTTGAGAAACGATGGGGTGGGTGAATAGAGAGGGAGAGAGAGGAAGATGTTTCAATTGTGGAGATGAGAAAGAGAAGGTATGGGAAGGAGACAGAACATAATATACCTCACACAGCAGCATAAGACACCTTGCAACAGTCTAGAGCTGATAGTATTGCGGACAATTTCGTCAATTCGATTTGTTAAAATAGCACGTCACACTCACGTGATTTTAAATCCGTTAGAATAAACTCAATCCGTTAGAATAAACGGCCACCTAACGGAAAAGGGGGGTTTCAATTATATGTCTATTCATTTGTATTATTATTATATCTAACCTAGCTTCGTAAACCATTAAATCACAACTTTGACTGTTGTGTAATTAGTCTGAAAATTTAAACTCAATATCGTTTACCGTGGTTATAAATTTGTATTTTTTTTTTATTTAGTGTAACAATTGATTATTTTAAATAGGAAGTGGCAAATAATAATATTAAGGGTGCAATTAGCCCCTCAACTTGTTTTATCGGGAATTCATATATATATATTTATGGGTTAATGGTCAATGTGCCCCCTAAAGTTTGGACAAAATTTAAGAATCCCCCTTAATGTTTAAAGTTTTAAATTTTAGTCCTAATATTTGGACGAAATCAAAAATCCACATTTCCGTCATAAGACCGTTTATTTGAGACGGTAAACCGAACATGTGTCGTGCACGTACCGTGACTTAAATTGAAAATACAAAAATGCCCTTGAGGATCATCGAACGCGCTTTTCTTCAACGAGTCTCTTGTACTGCTTCGCTTCCATCATCACTGCAACCTTTTCTTCCTGTAAACGTAGGATCATCGAAAGCGCTTCACTTGCAGCTGAAGCCGTAGCTTCTCGTTCAACATCTAATTCGCTGTAAAGTTTCTGCAGAAGCTGTTGTTGATCGAAAAGGGCTTCTTTTAGAGCTGGGATGCTGGTCTCAGATATGGCCATGGCGCATAGTATCGAGCCTTATTGAATTTAATCTCAGATCCCGAAACAACGTTGTTAATCTCAGAGCCTTATTCAAGCTATTTCCGTCGTCGATGGGAACCGCGAATCTCGATTCCGACTCCGTACGGTGGTGTGCATATCGAGAAGCAGTGAAAGAGATAAAGGACAACACGTGTGAGTTGGCGAAGAGGCAAATTGACAAGATTCAACGACTGAGGGACGATGGGTGGGCACTGCAGAGGCTGGAATGTACGGAGGCTCTCGTGGCGGCGGCGGATCCATGCGTCTGCCAGAGATGGGCCGAGATATGGGAGAGTCAGGTGCTACAGCCGAGCGTGGCGATAGTGAGGCAATTTTTGGGGCAGTAGGTTGAAGAGTATGTTGTGGTCTGTCTCTCCCTCTTCAAACCCATTAAATGAAATGCTCACATTACGGGGGTCCACTAAGTGGGAGGAGACACGAGTTTCAACCGACATAGACGGCGGAGTGGACGATTTTGGGGAACACGACCACTGTAGAAGGCGTGCAATGGCGACCCTGTTTGAGGTTAGAGGTATACGTTAGATTGTTGGTGGGTCTTCATCTACCGACTCTGAAAACTCGTATGTTTTTGTCTATCGTACTAACATAATCAAAAGGAATAATTTTCCATACAAAAATGCTGTTAATCTGTTATGGATGCATGCTTGTTTCGGTTTTGGTAACCTTCTTTCGCGATTCAACTAAAAATATAGGGTTAATGGTCAAAGTTTGAAGAAATAACTTGAAGTTCCATAGAGAGCATTTTTGTCTATTTAATATAAAAAAAAAAGTCACGTGATCACGCACATGATTACATTCCCGTTAGTGTTAAACGGAAATTGGACGGAATGGGAGGATTTTTCATTTTGTCCAAACATTAGGACTAAAATTTAAAATTTTAAACATTAAGGGAGAATCTTAAATTCGGTCCAAACTTTAGGGGGCACATTGATCATTAACCCTTTATTTATAAAAGAATCATTTTTTAAGTTTTTTCTTAATAATACACCTTTTCAAATTATTCAACAAACCAAGTGTAGTCTGTTTCATTTCAATTAGTTTGTTACTAATACTATTATTATTATTGTGTAATTAAGAATTGGGAAACATTAATTAACCTTTTCCACTAAACCTCAACTTACAAGCGTGTATGATGTATCATAATATAACTATACAACTTACCTGACACTGTGCATAACATAAAAAAAAAAATTTAAGTTATTGTTATATAAATATGGTTTAATATAAAATATAAAATTATTATATTAATTAACATAAATAAATTAAATTAAATTACTTTTTAATTATATTATTATATTGATATACTCAATTTAAAAATGTAAATATTTTTATTTTTATTATTAATATAATATTATTTAATTTACTTTTTTGTATACTATTTATTATTTATAGTATATTCATTATATATATGTTAAATTTATTTTGTAATAGCACTATACAAAAGATTATTTATAACCATTTTATTTAGTAATAGTTAATTGTTTCTTATTTTTTATTTATTTTCTTAGTTAAAAATATATGAAAATTATATACACAAATAAATATGCGAAGAGTCATTTGAAACCTGAACTAACGACACAACCAACTATATATTGGTATACCTATAGGCTTACCGTAGGTATAAATTTTGAATTTAGACTGACTAACTAACCTGCCATAGTACTTGAAGTAGGGCTGACAATGGTTAGGGTATGGTCAGGGTATGCCAAATACCATAACCATACCATATTTTTAAACCACATACCATAACCATAACCATAACCATTATGGGTACAATTTTCAATACCATAACCATCAAAATAACTGTGGTTATTAACCATGGTTTTAACCGTATAACCATATTTATTCCACATGTAATATAATAAAAGACCGAAAATTTAATTTTAAAAAATAGATCTATCTATATTACCAACAATAAAAATATATAGCACTAACATCATTCAACATTAACACTAACATCATTCAACATTCATATGATTCAACATTAACATTCACACCACTGAATTAACATTAAAATTCAACAAACACCCATAACGAGTAATGATTCAATACCCCTAACCATTTCACACTTGTCGTATTTGTTTTTATCAATCATCATCTTCCTCAATATCATCAATTGATTTCACTTTTATGTTGTAATTTAAATTTAGTATAATATATATATATTAGTTTATTAATAATAAATAATTATTATATTTATAAAATAACCATGGGTATAACTCAAATACCATAACCATAACCATTATGGGTAGAGAATTCATCACCATAACCGCACCGCACCATAATGGTACGGTTAACCATATTAAACAGTAACGGTTATAACCGTGGTTATGGGTTTTTTACCGCACCATTGTCAGCCCTAACTTGAAGTCATAGATAGAGGTAATGAAGTTGATCCTGGAGTCATTATAGTTGTCGACGATTCGTCGAAGCGAAAGCTCATTAAGGTTCCCATAGGACAATACCCAGACATGGTGAAACAGCAGCGTTAGATTGAGAAGCGAGTATGCGAGCAAAGCGTCTTCCTTTTGAAATGGTATATTGTCACCGTGAGTTTAGGACGCGTCGGGTCGTTAAGGGCCCACTTGGACTTCATCGACATCAACTCCGACAGCGTCTCCATCCCGAAGCTCTTGTCTTGAAACTCCAACACATCCTTATACAGCTCCGTCTTGATCTTAATCATCATCGCGTCGCTCGACTTCTTCTTCTCTAACTTGATCTTCTAGCTCCCGCAGACCTCCACATGTGATTGGTGTTTAGGCAGAAACATGGTGTTGTCAGTGTCAGAGATAAGAAGGGATGATGAGTTGGTGAAGTCCTAGTAGTGGTCGAAGATGTGCGGCGACACGATGAGCTGTTTCCACTGGTTGGCCATCCTGAGGTTTGAGCTCCTTGCGCATCCTGAGGCTCAATCAGGGGGAAAATAAGTAAAAAGGGAAGGAGAGGGAAATTTCGCACAACAGAGTTATTTACCAACATAATTTGTTCTGTCGGTAATAGATAATCTTTATCGACAAAATATTTTCGTTGGTATTTATGGTTGACGGTTTTACTGACGATTTAAGGAATTTCGTCGGTAAAGATATATTTATTGCCGACGGAAATTAAATTTCGTTAGTAAAATTTATAGTTGATGTATTTATTTGCCGACGATATATTATGTGGCTTGTAAAAAAGTAATTTCCGACGATAATTGCATTTCGTCAACAAAGACGTGAGATTTTAAAGACGAAATTTCTGAAATTTGTCGGTAAAATATATTTTGCCGACGACATTGGATACTGTCAGTAAAATAATTTTTTACCGTCGAAAATTAAATTGTATCGGTAAGTTAATATTTGTTGACGAAGTTTTACCGACGAAATTATTTTTTCGTTGGTAATTGTCATATTTTCAGTAGTGGTATCTTACCTAAAATGTGGTGAATGTACAGTTCGACCTATTAGTATGAACATCTCCACATTTTTTGCAAATTATTGTATCACTTATAAACTGTTTCGGTCGTACCTTTTCTTTTTAACAAATGCATAGTCCTCTCTAATTATGAAAAATAAATAAAGTTAACTAGTTTTTCAGTATTTGAAGTTGTAATGTTGTAATATTATTAATGTTAACTAATTTTTATAATTTTTGAAGTATAGTTCAAAACTTGGTTATTTTTTCCTTTTTAAGTTTACTTTGTGTAAATAATTGTATTGTGTGGTATTTGTATCATACTTATTTAAGCCACGTTTATAATGAATATGTTTAAGTACAATATATTTAATAACATGATTATGTATAACACAATATGAAATGCCAACCATAATTTATATATAAAGTTAAATTCCCAATAGAAGGACGGTTTGATGCATAGTTATCAGAACTGGACCGACCATCGAACCGGCGAGGGGGCGGTTCACGGTTCGGCCGATCCAACCCAGTTCAGTGTGCGGTTCACTGTTCATAAGGGAAAAAAAAAACTTAAAACTTAAAATACATACATAGTCTCAAACACAAATATAATTACCTCAAACTACATAGTCTCACACACACACAAACTACTTAGTTTCAATTTCAAACACACATTACTCTCAATTCTCAAACACAATACACAATAAGTCTGATAAGTCTAATATCTGTTGCGTGGGCACAAAGCAACGAATGAGATTAATTCCATGACCAACCTTATTCTTTCGACATCCATAACAAGCAAGTTGAAACCCAACTACAAATTGGGCCATGGATAAGAAACTAAAAATGGACTGAGAAAGCCCATATCAAATTGACGAAGCCGCCATAGTTTAGCGGGTAAATTGTAATTAATTCCCCCCGTGAGGAGTAAAAGTGTAAAACGGTTCGTTTCAGATAACTTCTCTTTCTCTACACCATAGTTATCATAATCAGACCGGTCATTGAACCAAACCAATCGGTTTAAACCGAAAAACCGTTTGGTCTAAAAAAATATTCAGTTCTAAAGTGAACCGGAAATCGACTGATTTTTTTAAAAAATGGTCGGTTTTCCAAAAACCTCCCGGTTCAAACACTGTTCATTTGTAAAACGGTCTTTTAACTTAACCAAACCGGATAGGGGTCCGGTTTCCGACCGGACCGTCGGTCCGATTCTGATAACTATGGTTTGATGTTTATAATAATATATGACATATCCCGTGATCATTTGCTATTCACTAATGAAATTAAATGATTCAATAATAGTATGTCTATTTTACTAATGGTGATTTAAAATTAGTTTAGATTCAAAAATATTTAAAAAAAAAATCTTACAACGGTTTGCTAGTTGTGATTTGTTTTTTTTGTTCAACTAAGTCACTCCATATTTTAATTAAAATATTATATGGTAAAATACGACATTGACCCCTAAAGTTTCACCGTTTTTACTTTTTAGATTTCGCCTTTAAAGTTTAAAATTTTAATTTTTCGTACTAATGTATAGACCGAATAAAAATTACCCCATTTTCGTTCAATTGCTATTTACTTGTCACATAAATGTCAATCACGTGACTTTTTAATATTCTCAAATGACCAAAGTGTCCTCCATTTGAATCTGATAACTGGGGTTCTTCAATTTCAACTGGGGTTCTTCAATTCTAACTGGGGTTCTTCAAGCAGTGGGTTCTTCAATTCCAACTTGAAGGCTGAGAATCTGATAAATGGGGATCTAACAAGTCTATGGAGACTCGCAGGTTCAGTAACAACAATAACAGTGAGTTTGGCCGAGAAAGGAGGAGATATGGTGCAACTTTCAGATTTTCTTTAGAACATGAATGTATATCCGACAATGGGCTCAGGTTTTCTTCATAAGCTGAAACAGCAACAACAATTGGATGGTTGAATCAACCACGACCACGGCCACCTCCTACTAACATCACAAATTTAATCATTCCGAGGTTTGGCCACAAGGAAATGCAACTCTATCTATATCCGAACAAAAGTGTCGAAAGCTACAAGAAGATAATATGTGTTTGGTAAAATTGAAGTTTTGTAATTGGAAGTATCATTTATATACCTCTTCAACCCCTGCCTCGACCTCCACCAAGACTTCTACCTCCATCATCGAGTCCATACCCCATTCCTTTAGCAGGTCTTCCACAGGACCATCTTCTCTGCTTCGTCCTCTTCCGCACCCAAGTTGGTTGTTGTCTCCATTTTTCCTGAACCGGAGCTCTACCGTGAGAGAGACACGACGACGTTCTCCATCTTCTATGCTTCATCATCTTCTCTGCCATCTTCTCTGCTTCTTACATTTTTCCATTTTTTCGCACCCAAGAGAGAGACACGACGACGTAGGGTAATTTTGATGGAGGACAATTTTATCATTTCAAAATATTAAAAATTCACGTGATCTGCACCTGACTATGTTTCCGTTAGTATTAAGCAGTTATTGGACAGAATGTAGAAAACTTTTATTCAGTCCAAACATGAGTACTAAAATTTAAAAATTTAAACTTTAAGAAAAAAACTTTAAAAAGTAGTAAATTTTAGGGATACTATCGTATTTTACCCAATACTATATTTGTATTATGCACCGGTTAGACGAATGTCCAAAAGATACTGGAGGATTTTTACGAGGGGGGTAGTACTCGCGAATGAGAATGCCATTTATAATTTGGTCTAATTAGAAAAAAAATATATTTTGATACGTAGTTATCCATACAACTTTTGAATTTTTTTTTTTTAATGCTATGCAAATTCAGATGTCAACACAAAAGTATAAAATTATTTTGGTATGCGGTCACGATCTCTACCACCTTACAATGTTTGATTTGATTTTTTCTTCCAATTGAAGTCACGGACTTCATAATACGAATTTTCATTCATAACTATATCACATCGATAACGATTGAATCTTTACCACACCCATATTATTAACACCATATAATAATAAAAGTAAGGATTAAGAGTTCAACTTTATCATATCGTTTATGTAATATATAGTCCACTTCTATTAGTAAGGCCTATAAAAACTTTATAAATAATATATATATATATATATATAGTTAAAAAACTAAATTCAGGAACATTTATTTAAATAGATAATCTAAGATTATCATTGCAAATTTGTTAAAATTCATTAGTATTTTGCGGATTTTGTTTATTTCTGATCCATTAGTTTTATAATTTATTATTATCATTTTCTTCTAAAAGATTGTACGTAATATGAATATGATATATATCTTACAATAACCACCGCGCCACCAAATTTTCCGACCACGACCGTGACGACCTTCATTCGTTTGGTTTCTCCAAACTTTCTTCTCTTTCCCTGTTCCTCGTCTCTATTCCACCAGCTGCCCATTCGGGTCAACAGAGAGCTGCAAGCCTGCAACTGCACCCCTTCCCTTTCCTTGCCTCCTCCATATTTATTTATTGCCTTCCATTTCCACCATTGTTTGTATCGCTTCCTCCCTATTACAGCCCCACCAACCCTAAACCAAAACCCCTCTTTTTCTCTTCAACCCTCCCTTCATTCACCAACCAAACTCTTCTACTGCGCGATCCCTGCGTTTCTTTCCCATGGCTACCGTCTCCAAGCTCTCCAACCCTAGCTCTCCAGCCACCTTGCGTCCCTCGATCAAACCCAGATCGCTGCAGCTTCAATGCTTCATTGATCTCCACGACAAGTCCGTTTTCCGCTCCAAGGTTGCTTCTTCTTCCCTTTCTGTAAGGAGCAGGCGCTCCCTGCAGGGTTCATGGGTGTAAGTACTCTTCTGCAGAGTTATAATTTCTTTCTTTGATTCTTCTTGAATCACGAGTAAGGTTTTGATCTAGTGAAGGCTTGCAAGATTGCTATCAAAATATGTGCTTTATTGTTCATAGCGATGTTCGTTATGATCTAATTCAACTATTTTGTTAAACAGGGTTAAGTGTTCACAAAATGGTGTCAGTGTCAGTGCAGCGAAGAAGACAGTTCTTCATGATCTCTATGAAAATGGAGGGCAGAGCCCCTGGTATGACAACCTCTGCCGTCCAGTGACCGACTTGCTTCCTCTGATTGCAAGTGGAGTACGAGGAGTCACCAGCAACCCTGCGGTAATTGATTATTTTCCATTCTTAGTCCTCTGATGCTTTCCATTTGTTGAAATTTTTCGGGTGTCTTTCCTTAGTATAAAACTTTTCTCGTGATGTGAAGATTAAATGCTTCTATTTTTTGAGGATTTAAGTTGAGTTTGATGGACTGAATCCAACTAGGAGAATTTATCCCTTGTGGTTCTCATTTTGGCCATATTGTGAAGTTCGCTTGTTGTACTATTCTTATGAGATATTTGCTACAACAATGCAGATCTTCCAGAAAGCGATATCTTCCTCAAATGCATACAATGATCAGTTCAGGTACGTTCTTCTTCTTCTTTGCCTGGAGTTCAACTTTTATTTTGGCAGATATGAAGTAGAGAAACACCATTCAATCATGTGTCACTATCGTGCTAGCATGCAAATATTCAAGTGATTGAGGAATGATGATTGCAAAAGATTATAATCATCTTTAAAACCTTATAAACGTTACAAAAGATTTTAGATCTCAAAAGGGAAGCGGTGCTTGCTTCAAAATCAGTACTTTTAACCATAGAGCAACACCCTTATGAAATTTTTACGAAAAGGCCTTTTATCTTGTTATTTCCAGAAAAAGAGATGCATTTTGTATCATCTGTTAATTCTTCTGTATTCTAGTTATAGAGAATACATTGTTCTTGAGTTTCTGATTGCTTGTCTATTCTTGAGGAAGTAAGATTTCATTTCGTGGTTCCTTCTATTACATGTGATTGTAATCACTGCATCTTCCAGGGAACTGGTGCAATCAGGAAAAGACATTGAAGCTGCATACTGGGAACTTGTTGTGAAGGACATTCAAGATGCATGCAAGCTGTTTGAATCAATCTACGATCAGACAGATGGTGGTGATGGCTATGTTTCTGTTGAAGTCTCTCCTAGACTTGCTGAAGATACTCAAGGCACTGTGGCAGCATCACAATATCTCCACAAAGTTGTTGACCGCCGTAATGTCTACATAAAAATTCCAGCTACTGCCCCTTGCATCCCTTCAATCAAGCAAGTTATTTCAAAGGGAATTAGCGTCAATGTCACTGTAAGTTCAATGAACCGCTCTTATTCACTTTTTACTTTGTAAAAGTACTGAATCACAGTCTAAATTTGATTAGATTATCAAGCAGAGGATATTGTTATAACACAAAGTACTATGTGAAGTTTATGATGGGAAATACCTTACTAAGGAGTTAGCTAAAAATGGTAAAGGTTATATCCTAGGCCTCATTCTCCAACTAGGATTTGTTATTAGTGAGTCCCATCATTCTATTAATAGAACCCATAATCTTTCAGAGTTCTTGTATATGCCACACAACCTTTTGGCGAGTGGGTTAACAATCTTAGTTGGCCAAAATCAGATATAAGATATAATTTTTCAAAAATTTGAGTCGTCAAGTACAAACTTTATCTACTATCCATATAATGGTGTGCCCTTGTAGTTGCTGCTAGCTTTATTCTCCAATGCTTATTGTGCGTAACATTTTAAGAAAGTTGTATTGCTATAAAGCAAATTACCTGGACTTGCTTGTTTTTATGGTATCTATGTTGATTAAAGCTAAGCAAGTGGCACCTTATGATGAATATAGATGTTTGTTGATGGAAATTGTATTGGTTTTTGTGTGCAGCTTATATTCTCTTTGGCGAGATACGAAGCAGTCATTGATGCATACTTGGATGGTCTTGAGGCTTCTGGGCTAGACGATCTGTCCCGAGTTACAAGTGTAGCTTCCTTCTTTGTGAGTCGTGTGGACACCCTCATTGACAAAATGCTTGAGAAGATCGGAACACCAGAGGCTTTGGATCTTCGCGGAAAGGTAGGAAAAGTTTTCCCTTTTTGTTTTGTAAGGTTTCTATTTTTGAAGACCAGCATGTTCATGCCACTGGATTTGAATGTTTCAGGCTGCAGTTGCTCAAGCAGCCCTTGCTTATCGTCTCTACCAGAAAAAATTCTCTGGACCGAGATGGGAGGCTCTTGTGAAGAAAGGTGCCAAGAAACAGAGGTTGCTTTGGGCCTCAACTAGTGTCAAGAATCCAGCTTACCCAGACACTCTTTATGTTGCTCCTCTTATCGGACCCGACACGGTTAGTCATTTAAATAGCTATTAATTACATCAAATAAGTTGCTTAACTCTACACAGTAAGCAAACATGCTTTAATTAAATATTGAATTTTGATGATAACCCATGTTCCTATGTATCCTAATAAGCATAATGTTGTTGCTAAAGTTGGTTTTATTGTTACTGTTTGTGCTTCCATAGGTCTCGACCATGCCCGACCAAGCACTCCAAGCATTCCTCGACCATGGAGCCGTGGCTAGAACAATTGATTCCAACATATCAGAAGCAGAAGGCATTTACAGTGCCCTGGATAAGCTGGGAATTGACTGGGGCGTTGTGGGAGACCAGCTGGAGGTTGAAGGAGTAGATTCCTTCAAGAAGAGTTTTGATAGTCTGCTCGACACTCTTCAGGAAAAGGCCAACTCTCTCAAACTGGTAAGCTTGTAAGCCGCTTCCTGTGTACTGTCTGGTGGTATGAGAATAAAGGAAAGTTGAGTGGAATTGGGATTGGAAGGTGGATTTGTAAGCAATAATAATGTATTTGGTAAAGTGGAGTTTGAGTGAGATTATTAGTGCTGAATTGATCTTGTTGCTGCTTTTATATGTAATCTTAGAATGATATGTTTTGAATTACGACATGTGTACACTGCTGGTCTAACATATAGGAGGCTAAACTGTTTTTTTCCTTCCAAAATATACCTCTTTTCAAAACCAAATACTATAATATTCAGTTTTAAAAACAAATTACCAAAATATATTTACTAATAAATGTCAATCGTAGATAAAATGTCTGTTAAGTTTTACCAGCAGGTATGAGTTAATATACAATTAAATATTTTTGATATAGTGCATTTCTTTCACGGAAAAAGGAATACAAAATATCATATAGTAATATGAAGTTGTTTCTTTGGTGAATTGGAATATAATAAGGAATTCCAATATTTTTTTCGAGAATGTAATATGAAAATAGAATGGAATGTGGTAAAATGATATATATTTTCATACTTTTATATGTATAATAATACGATTAATTTTAAAAATTAAGAATAATAAAAACTTGAATATAATTAATTAATAATTTAAAAACACTTTTAAATATTTTTGTTAATAATTTAATTAAGTTTAATCTAAATCCATTCTTTAAATGTGTGATACAAATAACATAAATAAATATTTAAGTGGGTCTAAACCATTTACCCATTAAATTAAAATATAAAAAATATAGTAATTTTGAATAGTTACTTGTGTTATGTTCGTTAGAATGACGCTGACTACATCATCAAACTTCAATTTTCTCTTTCCTGTAAATTCGGTGATTGCAATAAATGTGCCTTTTCAAGTATTAGGCAACTGCCCAAGAATTAGACAGACACGTATCTCATTAGTGAAAGACATGTCCACTCCTTCTAGTTGGTTCGCCACTTCTTTGAACTCACTGAGATGCTCTCTGAATTGGGTTTTTTCTAGCATTGTGAACATCTTCTTTATCAGATGAATTTTATTTGATGCAGAAGGTTGTTCGTACAAATTGGAGAGGGTTACCATGAGAGACGCGGTTGCCTTTTCATTTTTGATGTTGTAGGCTACTGATTTTGACAGTGATAGCCTTATAGTTCCGAGAGCTTTCCGGTCCAGCAGCTTCCACTTTTAATCTTTCATTTCCTCAGGTTTGTCACCCAAAGGTAAATAAAGATCCTTCTGGTACAAACTATTTTCTATTTGCATTTTACAAAATCCAAAATTTGTGACATCAAAATGAGAAAGTTTGGACTTTCTCTATCGAAATTGCTCCCACTCGAACAAATAGAATGAATACAACAATTATTTCGCATAATATCTATCATAAACGTCTGTTGTGCCTTCCATTCGCCAACCAAAAGCTATGATACCAATTGTTGGCAAATTAGATGATGCTAATTTTCGCCTCGCATGACATTGAGATTCAATGGCTCAAGAGAAATGCACACGAGACAAGGATTTACGTGGTTCACCAATTTGGCTACGTCCACGGCTCACACCCACTTTCACTATAGACAAATAGTGTTACAAATTGTGTATCACACAAACACATACTATGTATCGCTCGCACTCTAAAAATACTCACTTCGTATTTTTGGCTTACATACACAACACTATTTTTCTCCCACAAACTCAACACTCCAACAATCTTCTCTTAACTCTTCGTCTCTCATATTCTCCTTTAACATTGTTGGCTTTCATATAGTTGTGAAAAAGGATGACAATCTTGAGTGGCTTGACCACTTTGCTGAGTGTCTTGCCCACTTTGATGTGTACCTTGCACACTTCATTTGAGTGGAAGTGATGACCCAAAAGTCTCCATTGTTTAACAGCAAATAAATCTATAATCTTCAAAATATGGGTCATATTCACATCAAGTTTGGAATGGAGACGCATATGTCGAACTAACAACATGAACAAGTTGTTTGATATATTCATCAATCCGGTAACAAGCATGAACTAACATCATGAACAAGCATGAACAATTTGTTCGAACACAACCCACATTTTATGGGTTCTGTACGAACAGAACCTTGCGTTTCTGGGTTCGCTTGAACCCAGAATCGCTGGTTCCAGAATCTGTCGTAAGAACCCATAATTTGTGATTATACCTTCAAACAACAACAACAAATATATGGACAAATTCTATTTCATTCAAACAAAGAACAACGAACAAGCAAACCCTAATCCAGAACAAGGAGCCACGCATATGGCTGAATCAACGAAAGAACAACGAGAACCAGAACATATGTGCTGTTCTTCGATGATTGAAGGAGGACAGATTGTCGCAGATTGTCACGGTAGGGAGGAAATGAATGAATTGTCTCAGTGGAAATTAGGAGTGTCGAAGGAAGAGTGGTAAGAAATAATGATGATGGTAGTTTAGTAATTAGTTACATCTATTTAGGTTATTTTCGTGTTTTGTGTCCCTATTCCGTATTCCAACCCTGCTAAGCTTGGATAATCTTTAATTTTTGGTTGGAATCCTTAATACCACCCCTTTAGGAATCCGTATTTCGAAAATTTTCAATTCCGTAAAAAGAACAACTTCATACGGAATCTGTATCACCTATTTCATTTTTATTCCGTGAAAAAAAACATGTTCGATAATTCTTGTTTCATTCTAAAGTCAGAACTGCATTTCTTGTTCAAAACGAAAGAGAAGTAATAGTATGAGAGCATAAAAGCATTATTGAGTTTGTTTTGAACAAAAAAATTTGTTTATGTTTTTAAAACGAATTCAAAACAACTTTTTTAGTTTTAAAATGAATTTATTACTGTTGTGTAACAAAATAAATCTAGAAATGCAATTATTAGTTCAGTTTACAATTAATATATGTTCTGAATTTGTTTTGAACCTACAAATGTTGTTTATGGGTTCAAAATTTAAAAATAATAATGAACATCATAAGATAATTCTTGAACATTGTTTCATCTTCTTTTCATGTTATGAGGGGCAAAATAGTATGTCTTTTTAATCTAACACATGTCAATTTACGGAGTTAGTTAACAAATATTAATTTTAGTGTAAATAACTATATATTCACACGTTTCTTCAGGCGAGGTGAGAACTCCCGTTTTGCTGCTCGGAGGTGTCAACCTTGCGTGGCGGTCTGGTCTCCAGCTATAAGGGTGGAATCAAGGAGTCCGAAACGGACGGAATAGCTCGGGACGAACGCACGGGAACGGAATTCTCCAACCCTAGCCACAACCGCAAAAACTAATTGCTTCAATTGACCACTGTGGTCTGCAATTCAGCCCATTTCAAACCTTCTCAAGGCATTCGGAGGTAAGCACTGTAAGTGTAGTGGTTTAATTGGAAATAAAGTGTTGGATTTGCAGGGGAATCACCGTATGGAGCCATCGGAGTCTTGGCAAGGTCACCCGAGAAGCGATGATAGAAACAACCCTGAGATATTCGTTGAGATCGCGGGGAATGACGCCATCCACACTGATAACATCTGCATAGGGAAGCTGTTATCGAATAGGCCGATGAAGACTACGGCGGTGCATTAACGTATTACAGCATGCCTGGGCCAAATACGGTGGAGTTAGAGTGCAAGAATTGATAGGTGAGATAATTATGTTCGAGTTTAAGAATGATGCTGATTTGCAAGATGCCTTAGATCTAAGTCCATGGGCAATTCACGGAAATTGTCTGTCATTACAAAAATGGAGGAAGGAGATTACGACTACGGAAGTAAATTTCCACATTGTGCAATTCTGGGTCCAGATTCATGGACTTGAATTGGATAAGTTCAGTATCCAAAATGCCAGGAAGTTAGGGGGATGCATAGGTGAAGTAAAGGAAATTGATGAGATACTAGGGCCTATGGGGATAGATCGAGATTACCTCCGGATTAAGGTTGATGTGGATACAACATGTCCACTGCTGGCTGGGATATGGTATACCCGGAAAAACGGTGAGAAAGGCAGGGCAAGTATAAGATATGAGAGGCTTCCGGATTTTTGCTTTGGATGTGGGCGGCTTGGTCATAATGACAGGGTCTGTAAATCAGAGATTGCTGTAGCAGAAACCACAGATGGAGGACCGATGTATGGTCCATGGACACGAGTTGATCGACCAAGGAAGAGGGGACAGAAATGTAGGATAATCGGTCAAGGATCGAGTGGAGGGAATGGGGAGGGGTTCAAGAAGAAGACCTGGAAGGAATTGATGAAGGAAAAGGAAGAGAGGGAAAGGGCTCGAGCCATGGGAGGAGCACAGAAGGGGCCGAAGGATATGGGATACACAGAGGTGGGCGAGAAGGATGGGGAAAGCAGGGAAGGGTTCGAGGAAGACAAAGAGGAAAAGGAGGAAGGAGATAAAGAAAAAGTAAAGAAGAATGATATGCAACAAAGGAAAGAAGAAAAGGAGGCTTATGGAATGGAAATCGAGGTATGGGACGGGAAAACAAGTGAAGGGCAATGGGAGGATGAAGATAGACAGTTGATGGTGTGGGAAGCAAATAGGGAAATGGTGAGGAGCCAAGCGAACCAAAAGGAAATGATGGGCGATGAAGGGGGAGGGGGGTCAAATCAGGATAATGAGGGAACTACTCCAATGAACCTCATTATTCACCACCCGAACCTTAATAAACTGCTCCAGAAAAGACAGGCTCTGCGAAGAGACAATTCAGAACAGCTTCCATGGGCTGATACAGCTGTCCAGGCCGAGGAGGGGAGAAGGTTGCAAGTACAAGGGTATGGAATTGGCACAGAGGCAGTAGGAGGGAGGACCAGCTGGGCAGTGACAGAGATCAAGACACATGAAAAGGACAAGTTGTGTCTAAGGGAGGGATCGCAAGGCAGTCCGAGTGAGAAACAGCAACCGAGGTATCGATCTCCAAACAGGTCAAAAAGGAGCTACTATACAGTCGAATCACCTGAGGCATCGCCTGGAGGGAGTCGGGAACCAATTCCAATCCAAACAGGTTTAAGCCCAATGATGCAAAAGGTAAATCTAAAAAGGAAGTTCGATGAGGAGACTGAATCAGATGAAGAAGAAGTGGAAACCAAAAGACTTAAGCGACAAAATGGTGAAGGGCACGAGGCAGGTAAGAGGAGGGGAGGGAAGGGACCGCGGGGAAGGGGCAGAGCAGGGGGCACGATGAGGAAGAGCATACAAAGAAGGATGATCCAAGGCGATACACACTCGGAAAATGTGGGTTTGGGAGGCTGTCCCTTTACAGCCTCCCCCCTCAATGAATGCTCTGGTGTGGAACTGTCGGGGGTTGAGGTCGGCCTTGACAGTTCCGTACCTATCCGACCTTGGGAGGAGGAATAAACCGAATTTAATCTTCCTCATGGAGACGAAGAATAATGAGAAGGTATGTAATAGAGTTAGAAGAAAATTAAAGATGGAACATGGGGCTCAGGTGGATCCGGTCGGGGTAGGAGGAGGGCTAGCTTTGTGGTGGAATGGGGATGTCAAAGTTACCATTCACACACAAGATGAGACAATGATTGATACTACTGTGGATATGAAGGACGGGAAAGGGGAGATCCATATCATTTGGATCTACGGGAGCACGAAGTGGGAAGAAAGGGTGGTCTTATGGGGGAGGTTGAGGCAGATGGCCACGGGACGAAATGGCCCGTGGATGTGCGTGGGCGATTACAACGAAATCGCACGGGCATCGGAGAAGGAAGGGGGAAGACCAAAACAACAACGGATGATGGATGCGTTCAATGGTATGATGGCAGATACGGCGCTTGTGGATGCAGATTTCAAAGGAACCCCGTTTACATGGACGAACAACAGGGAAGGAGATAAGAGGATCAGTGAGAGACTCGACAGGGCTTTGGTGAATGCAGAGTTAATAGGCAGATATCCGTCTCTAAGAGTAATGCATAAACTACTACTAGGGTCGGACCATTGTCCATTAGTGATACATCTGGAGCCGGAGTCGAGGAGGGGTCGGCAGTGGTTTAGATTTGAAGAGGCGTGGTTGGAGAGGAATGGGTGTGAAGAGGTGATTAAGGCAACATGGAGATCGAGGAATGCGCAAGGTGGATCGGCGCATATAAATGCGAACCTCGGCAGGTGTAGATCGAAGTTGATAACTTGTAGCAAGGAAAATAGGGTGAATTACAAAAGAAGAATTGAGAAGCTCCAAGGCGAGTTAGCTCAGATTCAAGGATAGCCCGGTCGGGCAAGAAACAAGCAAGAAGAAACACGAATCAAGGCACTAATGGATGAGGCATGGAAACATGAGGAAGAGTTCTGGCGTCAAAAATCAAGAGTGCAGTGGCTCAAGGGAGGGGACAGAAATACGAGATTCTTCCATCAAGCCACAGTTCAAAGGCGAAGGGGGAATCAAATTAAAAGACTCCAGAGACCAGATGGGACATGGACAGAGGAGGAACACCAGATTAAGGAGGTGTGTGGGAAGTACTTCAGGGAAATCTTCACGTCGGAGGGGTGCAGGGGTATAGAAGAACAAATGGATGGGGTGCCCAGTATGATAACAGCGCAGATGAACACAACACTGACAAGGAGAGTGAGCCTGGATGAGGTCAAAACTGCGGTGTTTCAGCTGGGGGCGAATAAGGCACCGGGTCCAGACGGTTTTCCAGGGATCTTCTATCATCGCTTCTGGGACATGCTTGGGCAAGATGTATACCATTCGGTAAATTCTTTCTTTGAATCGAATAATTTATCTTCCAGTTATTGTTACACTGACATTGTGCTTATTCCCAAAGTGCCTAACCCGATTAATCACATGCAATTTAGACCGATTAGCTTGTGCAACTTCAATTACAAAATAATATCCAAAGTACTTGCTAATAGATTGAAGCCAATACTCCCAAACATCATAACTCCGTTCCAAAGTGCGTTTGTCTCTGGCAGGTTCATCCATGATAACATTCTTATAACACACGAGGTCTTCCACCACATGAGAACGAACAAGAGTGCAAACAGGGAAGAGTGTGCAATAAAGCTGGACATGAACAAGGCATACGATAGAGTTGAGTGGAACTCTGTGATGGGGGCGTTAAGGGCTCTGGGATTCTCTGAAAGGTGGTGCAAATGGATGGAGGAATGCATGACACGGGTCCAATACAGTGTGGTTGTCAATGGGGAGAAGACACCAAGGTTCAGACCGACTCGGGGCCTAAGACAAGGTGATCCCCTCTCCCCCTACCTCTTCATTATTGTTGCGGATATATTATCACGTCAGATTTGCAAGGCGGTGGAGGAAAGGCGGATAGAGGGAATCAGAATGAGAAGCACCTGCCCGGAAATACACCACCTCCTATTTGAGGATGATTCCATATTTTTCATAAAGGCAAATGAGAGGAATGCGAGGGGACTGCGGAAAATACTCGAGAGGTATGGCAAGGCATCGGGGCAAAGTGTGAATTTACAAAAGTCATGTATACAGTTTGGGGCCAATGTGAAGGAAGAGACCAAAGAACTGATCAAAGGGGTAATTGGGATAGAGGCAGTCGAAGATGCGGGGAACTACCTAGGAATTCCGACTAATTGGGGGCATTCGAAAAGAAGTGCCCTAAGCTACCTAAGGGATAGAGTGATGCGGAAATTACATGGTTGGAAAACGCTCTTCCTAAATAAGGCCGGGAAGGAAGTTCTGATAAAGGCAGTGATAACTGCAATTCCAATGTATGTAATGACTCTATTCAAGTTACCTAAGACGTGGTGTGAGAAAATAGCTCGTCTAATTGCACGGTTTTGGTGGAATGGGCGAGATGAGAGGAGGAGCATGCATTGGGTGAGTTGGAAGAAATTATCCATGCCGAAACATTTGGGAGGATTGGGTTTCAGGGATCTGTGTGACTTCAACAAGGTGATGCTCACAAAAACGGCATCGCGACTTAACGACAATCCAAATGCGTTATGGGGACAATTGATGAAAGGGTTGTACTATTCGAGGTGCGATTTGAAGGAGGCGAAGAGGGGGGCAAGACCCTCATGGGCTTGGAGTAGCATATTGCAAGGTCGAGACATAATGCAACAACACGGGATGTGGCAAGTCGGAAATGGAAAAAGCATCCGCATTTTCCATGACCGGTGGGTACCAGGGAGACCGAACCAGAGGCTAGAGCGGCGAGAGGAGGGCGCGGTGGATGGTAACATGAGGGTGAGTCAGATCATCAATTCGGGGTGCCGAGCATGGGACCTCCAGCCGATACAAACTGAGATTTCGGAGATGGATCGGAGCGCGATCAATACGATCTATCTTGGGAGAATAGAAGGGGAGGATAGGTGGATATGGCCGGAATCGAGAGGAGGGAAGGTCACGCCCAAGATGGTTTATAGAAAATTGAGAGAGGTGGGTCGGGGAGCCGCACAGACCGAAGATGGGGGTCAGGACCGAACGAGTAGGAGACCCGAACCACCATGGAGGGAATTGTGGCAGAGCCGATCCACACCAAAGGTAAAAACCTTTTTATGGCAGGCAGGTCACAATGCAATACCGGTCTTCAAGATGTTGGTGCAGCGCGGTATAGGCGTGACATCGAGATGTTTGTTTTGCACGGAGGAGGAGGATGTGAACCACGCGTTGTTCGAGTGTGCTTGGGCGAGGCGGGTGTGGCTAGGTGGAATGGGATTGAGATGGGACCATATGGAGGAGGAGACTCGTACGGAATGGCTCCATCATATCATGCGCATGGAAGTTGAAGGGGGTCCGGATGGAGAGAAGAACCGACTGCGAGCGGAGTGCCTCACGTGGGAAACATGGAAGGAACGATGTCGCGCAGTATACGAGGGGACCGACCCGATGCCAAATAAGGTGATCGAGGCAGCACGAGATCTAACCGAGGAGTGTTGGAGGGTGACCCGAGACGAACCGATTGCTCCAGGACCGAATGGGCACCTTCGACAACCAAGATGGAGGCGACCAGGTATAGGGACGATTAAGCTCAATTGTGATGGAGCGTGGGACCCAAAAACAGGAAAGGCGGGTACCGGTGTTGTGGCGAGGGATTGGCGCGGAAAAGTAATAGCCGGGCGGAACACTTCCGGGAGGGACGGGAGTGCCATCATGACGGAGGCGAGAGCAATTTTACAAGCGGTGGAACTAGCCTTGTATAATAAATGGACTCATGTAATTATAGAGTCGGACGCTAAAGAATTAATACAGGGTCTAGAGAAGCCGGATGAAGAGTGTCGATGGGAGATTAACCACATTATCAAGGATATTCTAAATGCGGCACGAAGAATCCCGATCGTCAAATGAGAATTTGTTCGAAGAAGCGCAAATAGATGCGCAAACTGGATTGCACGGAAATCCAGACAGGGGATGTATCCGATTAACTGGACGTTAATACATCATCCTTCTTTTATTTCTATCTGTATTTTGGACATTACGGGATCAGAGTTTGAATGAAATTTGAATTTCTTTGGTAAAAAAAAAAAAAAAAAACTATATACTCACACACATATATATATATATATATATATATATTATTAAAGCTGAACATGTTTATGTAACCGCCGTATGTAAATTGACACAATTACCCTTTAATAATTTAATTAGATTGTATTTATCATGACTATTTTTGTCATTTAAAAAATGTTATAAAAATATTTCTACTGAGACTTGAATTATGACCTAATAACTTGAAGACATACGTATTATCCAGCTACACACTTATGCAACATTACATATTAAACAAGATTCTTTATCACTATCTCTTTCTTTTTTCTCATGCACCATTTTTTTATATCTCGCTAGCAAATGAAATTATGTTTTCACTTTATTGGACATTAACATAACAGTGAATCTAAAGACTTAGATCATTTATAAAAGTTATAATATCACCTACAACTAAGAAAATTTAGATTGAATTAATATTTCAAATATGCATTATCTATTATTTGAAGCAATAAATAATTAAAATGTAAATTTATTAGAAGAAATATTTAAATTAGAGTGGAAGAAGAAATATCATTTATTATTTATCCAATTTGTTTAAAATAATTTTATTTTATTTAATTATTATATATGTTATTTTACATAATAATGATAATTGTATATTATGTTCTCAAGTCGTCATTTTTTTTTTTTGCAATTGTGACTTTATTAATGTTTCTACAATTAATTATATAAATTTTGTTTGTTCAAATCATTCTCTCTTCTTTCCAGGAACTTAAAGATTTTTTGAATTGTGAGGACGGTCGTTATAAAAATACATTTCATCTATAAATTTAAATAATTAAAATAGAATTAAAATCGATCAAAATTGACTATATTTATATGTTGAATATACATACTCTACCGTGTGAATCAATAAATACAAAACAATTAATCAAATTTGAAAGGATATATTTGATTAATGTATACATTTTTATAATGATAATTATGTATTATAGAGTATTTTCAAATAATGAGATTATTAAAATGTTAAAAAAAATTGTATTATTAATATTAATCCATAAATGATTCCACCTGCCCAAAGTTGTTGATATGTTATTACTCCAAACTAATATCATCCAAAATTTAGGTATTACATGTCGAGAAAAATGTAACAAAAATATTTTACTACAAAATTAAAATAACCCCAGTGATGTGTTGAAATAATATTTTACGAATTAATGAAATATAAAATCAATATTAATTTTCAGGGTTTATTATTTATTATATTTACAAAATAGTTTTAAGATTTGTCAAATTTAGATTCTATCAGTATTTCTTTACTTAACTCTACATTTCAAATATATCTAAAATTAAAATATGAATTTACCTAACTCTCAATCCTACTTTATGAACTCTGAAAATATTAAAATAAAATAACTCTGGAAATATCAAAACATCAAATTAAGGAAAAAATTAATCAAATATCTAATTTTAGTTTTCTGGTAATTTTTTGATGTCGTCACAGTATATTTTTGATAAACGTCGTTTCATAGACATGATAATGAGTTTGTTAAGAGATATTAAGAGTATATTAAATGTCTTCACTGACATGTTCGGACTTATGAGACAGTTGGTTAAGGCGTGCGTCTTAAATTATAAAGAGTGACAATGCTCAGGTTCAAATCCAGGGGATGTCAGCAGTATAATACTCAAAGAAAGGTCGGGTGTCATAAAAAGTTGGAAAGGTTGGATGTCATAAGTATAATACTCAAAGAAATTTTTGATGTTGGGACTATAATACTCAAACGAAGGCCAGTCGGATGCCGGGAGTAAAATAGTCCAAGAAAGATCAGTTGGATATCTAAAGTAAAATACTTAATTTTGTCCAAATATCAACATATATTGTTTTTGATCATATTCTTATAAACAAATATGATAAATATTTATCGTGCTTGAGGTGTTGATATGAGAATTAAACATTTGATAATCATATCTAAAATTAAAATATAATTAAACTTAACTTACCCATATTTTATAAACTCTGAAAATATCAGAGTAAAAAGACAAGAATTAAATTCATAAAATATATAATTTTATTTTTTGTGCAAATTAGTGGGAATTTCTTAATGTTGTCATGGTAGATTTGTAATAGTCGTAATTTTATAGACATGGTAGTGAACGTGTTAAGATACCTTAACAGTATATTGAATATACATAATCTATCACGTGAAGCAATAAATACAAAAACATTAATCAAATTTGAAAGGAGATATTTGATTCATGCATATATTTTTTATAATGATAATTACGTATTATAAAGCATTTTCAAATAATGAGATTATTAAAATGTTGAAAAAATGTATTATTAATATTAATGCATAAATGATTCCACCTGCCCAAAGTTGTTAATATGTTATTACTCCAAACTAATATCATCCAAAATTTAGGTATTACATATCGAGAAAAATGTAACAAAAATATTTTACTACAAAATTAAAATAACCCCGGTAATGTGTTGAAATAATATTTTACGAATTAATGAAATATAAAAATTAATATTAATTTTCAATGTTTATTATTTATTATCTTTACAAAATATTTTTAGGATTTGTCAAATTTAGATTCTATCAGTATTTCTTTACTTAACTTTTCATTTCAAATATATCTAAAATTAAATGATTCCACATGGGCACCTGCCCAAAGTTGTTAATATGTTATTACTCCAAACTAATATCATCCAAAATTTAGGTATTACATGTCGAGAAAAATGTAAAAAAAGTATTTTACTACAAAATTAAAATAACATCGGTGATGTGTTGAAATAATATTTTACGAATTAATGAAATATAAAAATCAATATTAATTTACAGTGTTTATTATTTATTATCTTTACAAAATATTTTTAGGATTTGTCAAATTTAGATTCTATCAGTATTTCTTTACTTAACTCTTCATTTCAAATATATCTAAAATTAAAATATGAATTTACCTAACTCTCAACCCTATTTTATGAACTCTGAAAATATTAAAATAAAATAACTCTGAAAATATCAAAATAAGGAAAAACTTAATCAAATATCTAATTTTATTTTTCTCGTAATTTATTTATGTTGTCAGAGTATATTTTTTATAATTTTCGTTTCATAGACATGATAATGAATTTGGTAAGAGATTTTAAGAGTATATTAAATGTCATCACTGACATGTTCAGTGAGACAGTTGGTTAAGGCATGCGTCTTAAATTATAAATAGTGACATAGCCCAGGTTCAAATCCAGGGGATGTCAGCAGTATAATAATCAAAGAAAGGTAGGATGTCAGGAGTATAATACTCAATGAAAGGTCGGATGTGGGAAGTATAATACTCTAAGAAACGTTGGATGTCGGGAGTATACTACTCAAAGAAACGTTGGATGTCAGGACTATAATACTCAAACGAAGGCCGGTCCGATGTCGGGAGTAAAATACTCAAACAAAGGTCCCATATTTTATAAACTCTGAAAATATCAAAGTAAAAAAACAAATTTTATAAACTCTGGAAATATCAAAGTAAAAAAACAAAATAAATTGATCAAATATATAATTTTATTTTTTGTGCAAATTAGTGGGAATTTCTTGATGTTGTCATGGTAGATTTGCAATAGACATGGTAGTGAACGTGTTAAGATACCTTAAGAGTATATTGAATATATTCATTGACGAGTTCTGTCTTATGAGCGTACGTCTTAAATCTCAAATAGTTCGAGCGCATAGGAGAATCCTACGAATGTTGTCGGAGTGAAAATACTCATTGAAAGTTCGAGGTTGGTATGAATATTCATAGAAAGTTCGAGTCAGGCATTAACGAGAGTTGGTATGAGATGAGATAGTATGACATGGTATATGAGTGAAAATTAGAAAGTTCGAGATCGAGCATTAAACAATAGTTGATGTTATCATGATGGATTTGTAATAGTCGGTATGAATCTCATACAAATTAGTTCGATGTCGGGCATTAAGCGATAGTTGATATGAGATGAGATATTATGACATGGTATGTGAGTAAAAATACTCACAGTATGACTATAAGTGACTATAAACAATGCGCAAGGTCAACTTTATCAAATATCGACATATATTTGTTTGATCATATTCATAGTAACAAATATTTTAAAAAAATTGCTCTAGCAACCGGGAGCAAGAACCACTACTAAAGAGACTCTCGATTGCTCGATTAATTTTTAAAAATTATTTAAAACAAAATTAATTTTATTTAGTAATATTAGGTAATTTAAGTTTAGTTTTAGAATTCAAATAATATTTTTAATCAAGTGTTTAGAGTAAAATTGGAATAAACTCAACGATGTACCTTCATAATATGTAGACATGTGTTGCGTATATATATAGATATATCTAATTAACTACTAAACTATACTGAAATTTTGCATAATCCACTTAAGTGTATTTCCCTAATGGTTATACTAGACCCCGGCACGCGCTACGCGCGTGCACGTTGTCGTCGTTGGTCGTGCGTGAGGTCTTACGAGAACATGATCAACCCGACTCCTAGGATAATACAAGCATTGGTCACTTCATAAAATTATTATTAATGTAAAACTAAATTTAATTTGCATAAGATAATGAAATAATAAAATTATAAAACACTTAAATAGTTTAAAAAAATTGCTCGAGCGACCGAGAGCATATAACACTATTAAAAGGAATCCCAGTCGCTCGAGCAATTTTTTAAAAATATTTAAGAGTTTTAAAATTTTATTATTTCATTATCTTATATAATGAATTAAACAGTATGTGTGTAATAATATAGGTATGTGTGAAATAATATAGACCACTAATATACCACTTCTGCCTTAGTAATTAAAATTTATTTTAAAAAGGACAAGAATTAAATACTTGATTAAAATTATTAGTGGAATTTTAAAACAAAACTTAAATTACCTATTATAATGAAATAAAATTAATTTTGTTTTCAATATTTTTAAGAAATTGCTCGAGCATCCGGGAGCAAGAACCACTACTAAAAGGCTCCCGGATGCTCGAGCAATTTCTTAAAAATATTGAAAACAAAACCAATTTTATTTCATTATAATAGGTAATTTAAGTTTAGTTTTACAATTCCACTAATACTTTTAATCAATTGTTTAATTCTTGTCCTTTTTAAAATAAATTTTAATTACTAAGGCAGAAGTGGTATATTAGTGGTCTATATTATTTCACACATACCTATATTATTACACACATACTGTATAATTCATTATATAAGATAATGAAATAATAAAATTTTAAAACTCTTAAATATTTTTAAAAAATTGCTCGAGCGACTGGGATTCCTTTTAATAGTGATATATGCTCTCGACCGCTCGAACAATTTTTTAAAACTATTTAAGTGTTTTATAATTTTATTATTTCATTATCTTATGCAAATTAAATTTAGTTTTACATTAATAATAATTTTATGAAGTGATCAATGCTTGTACTATTCTTGTATTATCCTAGGAGTCGGGTTGATCATGTTCTCGTAAGACCTCACGCACGACCAACGACGACAACGTGCACGCTCGTAGCGCGTGCCGAGGTCTAGTATATATAATGAAATATGTTGTATAAATAACATAAATAAATATTTAAGTGCATTTAAATCATTTACCCATTAAATTATAATATAAAAAATATAGCAATTTTGAATAGTTACTTGTATTACCGTTTCGATGATCATTATACTTCTTTACTTCTTGTAATTTTGTTTGGATATGCACTTTGATGGGGTTAATAAGGGACGCCTTATTTTAATAAACTGTTATATCACTGACCTAAACATAATTTTATTGATTTATACCATCCATTTATATAAGGCGTCGCATATTCTTATATATGTGAGGCGTCAGTCCCTACGGAGGCGTCGCCCAGTAAAAGTCAGGATAAGGCCGCATTAAATGGAGGTCTGACAACATTAAATATGATTAAATATCTTTGACATTTAATGGGACAGGGAACAGGACCCCTGTCCCATCCGAAGGTCAGTTTGAACTCAGTTAAACTGACTAACCAAGGTAAAAAAAACACTGTTCATCAGGTTAAGTAAGACCTATAAATAGCAAACATTCATTATCATTTATTACATTCTGTTTTTTCACCACATCCACATAAAATCCCTTCAAAGCCTTAGAACTGACTTAAGCTTCGGAGTGGAATAAACGGGTCGACCCGAAGTTGTCATTTCTACGCAGGTCTGAACCGAAAGAGCGACGCATGTAGAGAAGAAGATTTACAGGATCCAACATCTGGCGCCGTCTGTGGGAAGCCTTGAGCAAAACATTGTCATGGATCCTACCAATACACAAGCTAAGAAAACTCAGCAACCGGAGGAAGGAAGTTCCCTCCACAATCTGCAGCAACACCTGACGCCTTCCGCTTTTATGCCAAGGTTTCGGGGCAGTTCAGGGGCGGCACACCCAAGTGCTTCAGCCCCGATAGGAGCCCAAGCTAGAGTACTGCCACCTCCGCAGACTCGAGCGTCGCTCCTACCCGCGCAATCCCATATAGCCTCATCTGGAGAAAGAGCACCTTCAGCATTCCCCACTTCTCAAGAAATCGTTACTCCAGCACTTATAGCTGCGATAGACGAGCTTCTGAATCGAAGAGAACTCATGGCTGTCGCCCGTGTAGCTCGTCTTAACGAGCATCATCTCACGGATGAGGCGGCATTAGAACCTCGAGAGGTTCCCGTAGTAGGACTACCTGTTAAGGTAGATCCTTCGCCCAGAAGCGTTGCTGCAACGCCACCTGTAGTAGTAATGGCTCCACCTCAAAGTGAGGTAACCCTGGATAAAGTGAGGGAGCTTATTGCTGAGTCAAAGAAGGAAGAAACGGGTAAGGTCATGCTTGAAGTGAGAGACAAGGCATCACATCCTTTTACGGACGAAATCCTGGAAGTAGAAATACCATCCGTCCCGATCCCAAGGATTGATGTGTATAGGGGGGAGGGTGACCTTCCCTACTGGGAAGGTCAAAGAATGAAAAGCATTGTGTAATACTTTTTCCTTCAACCTTGAGTGGCGCCGCCTCTCATTGGTTTTTTGGATTGCCTAAGGCTTCAGTCAAGTCTTGGACGGATTTGAAGGAAACGTTTATTATCCAGTACATGGGTGGTAGGCAATTGCTGAAAAGTGTGGGTACTTTAGACCACATTCGACAAGCAGGGGATGAAAGTTCGGGAGATTTTTATAAACGCTTCAACCATGCTCTAGCTAGTATCGACCAGGTTATCACAGGAGGTGAGACCATTCGAGCTTTTGTTAGAGCACTATGTCCAAGGGGGTCAGCTTTACATGATAGTTTGAGCGTCATTCCCGTTCACACTATATCCGACCTAGTGGCGAGAGTCAAGTCATATATTGACCTTGAAATAGCCCGCGAAGGAAGAAAATCCTCTAAGGATCTTTGAAAGGAGATACAAGAGGGAAAGATGCCAGAGCAGAAACCACAAAAAGTCGTCCCCAGGACGATAGACGAAGTCGTCCCCAAGAGGACAGGCGTCGCCCTAATATCCCACGTCCACCACGAGAAGTTTTTGAGGCTTTTACGCCTTTAAACCAAGACATTTATGTGATTTTGAATGAAATGAAGAAGAGGGATTTGGCGTCGCCACCATTACCACGAAGGTCAGGAGGACCTATGGGCCCTTATCATGAGCAATACTGTCGATACCATCGCAGTAAGGGACATAGCATTGATAGTTGCAAGATCTTGAAGAGGGATATCGAGATACTCATCCAGAAGGGACTTCTAAAAAATTTTGTGGCGAAAAGGGATCGGACTCCCAGCCCAAGAAGGGACAGGAGGGTGTCGCCTAAAAGAGAGACGGGAGACGAAGGCTCTAGAGGCAAACAAGGGAATGTACGGGTGATTAGTGGAGGTTTTGCCTCTGGAGGAGAAACTAGTAGCGCCAGGGAGACTTATGCTACTCAGTTGTCTGGAACCTCTAAGGTCGGAAAGCGCCCTAGATCACCGGATGAAACCAGTATTACTTTCAGGGAGGATGAGATGGATCATGTGACATGCCCACATGAGGATGCATTAGTCAACACTGCAGAAATAGCGGGATATGATGTGGAGCGAGTACTTATTGACTCGGGAAGTTCAACGAATGTCCTCTTCCTCGACGCTCTAAAGAAATTGGGAAGGGGTGAAAAAGACCTGAGAAAAGTGAACTTCCCACTTTTAGGCTTTGCTTCGACTCCTACCTATCCTGTAGGAGCCATTACCTTACCCGTATTTTTAGGTGAAGGATGGAAATCTTTGACGATGGATGTCACGTTTGTAGTGGTCGACGCCCCTACCGCATACAACGTGATTTTAGGGCGATCTACGTTGAATCCATACCGTATGGTTCATTCAACTTACCATCAACTCTTGAAGTTTCCAACTCCTCATGGAATAGGAGTGGTAAAAGGCAATCAACCGGGGGCTAGAAATTGCTACGTGCAATCCACCAGGCACCGTGTCCTGAAAGGAAAGGAAACCTTATCCATCCAAGCAGAGGAGGATTTAAGGGAAGGGAAAATTCGCTCGACACCAGTGGAAGGACTGGTAAAGATATGTCTGGATGGCCCTGAAAGGATTGTCCATATTGGAGCGACGCTTCCAGAAGAGCAGGCTGCAGCGTTAACCCTCCTGCTAATCGAATTTAGAGAGATTTTTGCTTGGAAACCAAGTGATATGCCGGGTATAAGCGAGGACATAACTACCCACGAGCTCCACATTGACACCAGTATTAAACCTATCACTCAGAAGCGACGACCGGTAGGGGAGGAGAAAGCCATTGCCATTCGACAAGAAGTGGCAAAGTTGATTGAAGCTTGATTTGTCAAGGAAATCAGATTCCAAACATGGGTTGCAAACCCTGTATTGGTCAAGAAAAGCACAGGCAAGTGGAGAATGTGTGTGGATTTTAGGGACTTGAACAAAGCCTGCCCTAAAGATTCATATCCTTTACCACGGATTGACCAATTGGTCGACGCCACCTCAGGGCATGAGTTATTGAGCTTCATGGATGCTTATTCGGGGTATAACCAGATCAAGATGTCAGCCAGCGATGCTCATCATACAACGTTTTACGCAGATAGTGATATATATCAGGTGATGAAGCTTTCGAAGTGATGAAGCTTCATCAGGTGCGGTTAAACCCAGCAAAATGTGCCTTTGGGGTCCAGTCTGGAAATATTTTGGGATACATGGTGAGCCAGAGAGGAATTGAAGTCAATCCCGAGAAGCTAAGTGCCATTGAGGGTATGAACAGTCCCACATGTCACAAGGAAGTACAGAGTCTAAATGGAAGATTGGCGGCGCTAAGCCGATTTCTATCCAAAGCTGGGGACAGATCCCTACCATTTTTTCAAGTGTTAAGGGCCAATAAAAAGTTTGATTGGACATCAACTTGCGAAGAAGCCTTTCAAGAGCTGAAGAAGCATCTTCGAACACTGCCTCCGTTAGCTAAGCCAGAAAGGGGCGACGCTTTAGTTCTTTACTTAAGTGTCAGTCCGGTGGCTGTAAGCTCTGTTCTTGTAAAGAATATAGAATCAGGCCAGGTGCCAGTTTACTATGTATCTAAAGTTCTTTCCAAGGCAGAAATAAACTATGTAGAAGTTGAGAAGTATCTCCTTGCGTTGGTAGTTTCGGCTAGAAAGCTTCGCCCCTACTTCCACGAATATGAAATCACTGTATTAACTAATCAACCACTAAAACATTTTCTTCAAAAACCAGATGCATCTGGAAGGATGATAAAGTGGGCGATAGAGTTAAGTGAGTTTCGAATTCAATTTGTTCCAAGGACAGCTATTAAAGGTCAAGCTTTGGCAGATTTCATAGTGGAGGCCACACATGACCAAAAGGAGGCGTCACCATCATCAAACATCCTGCCTCCACTCAGCATAGAAGAAACTTCTGTCTGGAAGTTGTATACAGATGGATCTTCATCCATTGAGGGCTGAGGAGCAGGATTGGTGCTAACTCCACCAGATGGAGGGGAATCTTTAAAGTATGCCCTAGTTCTGACTTTTAAGGCCACCAACAACGAATCTGAATATGAGGCGTTGATTGCGGGTCTAAGAATAGCCAGGGGTATAGGCATCACATCTATTAAAGTATACTGCGATTCCCAACTTGTGGTTAATCAAGTAAAGGGGGAATATGCGGCCAAAGGAAAGATGATGAAAAAGTATTTGAGTGAAGCCAAAATTTTGACTGAAGGGTTCACCCAATTTGAAATAAACGCCATTCCAAGAGCAGAAGAGGAAGAAGCAAATGCTTTGAGCAAATATGCCTGGCAGCATACCTCCTTGAAGGTCCATTTTGTCGAGATTATTTCATCTCAAGGAATCTATGAATGTTTTAACATTCATAGCGTCGATACATGGGCGACGCCTATAAATACATATTTGGAAACAGGGATCGAACCATCGGAGGAAGCGGAAATGAAAAGAATAAAACGTATAGCCCCAAGTTATACCTTGATTGATGGGATCCTTTACAAAAAGGGATTTTCAACGCCATTCTTATGATGTGTCACCCAACCGGAAACTACTACTATTCTCAGAGAATTACATGAAGGATACGCTGCTTGCCATGAAGGGGCCAAGTCTATTGTAAGAAAAGCCTTGAATCAGGGGTATTATTGGCCAACAATGACAAAGGAAGCAGATGAAATGGTGAAAAAGTGTGAATAATGTCAAAAATGCACTCCAAGAATTGGGCGTCCACCATCAGAATTGATACCTATGCGCGTCGCCTGGCCATTTGTGCAATGGGGAGTCGATTTGGTGGGTCCATTCCCCAAGTCTAGGCAAAAGTGTTATCTTATAGTAGCAGTTGATTATTTTCAAAGTGGGTGGAAGCTAAAGCTCTGGCGTCGACTACTGAATTCCAGGTGGTAAAATTCTTGAAATCTAGAATTATATCCCGATATGGAATCCCGAGTATTCTGGTCAGTGATAATGGTCCTCAGTTTGCTGGAAGAGAGCTAAAATGCTTTTGCGAAGAATTGCATATTGAGCATCGCCATGCCTCGGTAAGGCATGCGCAGACAAATGGGCAAGTAGAAGCAGCAAACAAAGTCATCCTCAATGGCTTGAAAAAACGCATTGATGCTTTAAAGGGAAAATGGACCGATGAATTGGATAATGTCCTATGGTCCATCAGGACGACACCAAAAACATCCTCAGGAGAAACACCATTTGGATTAGTATATGGTTCAGAAGCAGTGGCCCCTACTAAAATAGCGGTTGCATCACGTCGAGTAATACATTTTGAGGCGGCGCCTAATGATGATCAAAGGCGCGTCGACCTTGATTTAGTGGAGGCTAAAAGATGGATATCTAATGAAACTCAAGGAAGGATGAGGTTGGCCATTGCCAAATACTATAATCGACGAGTTTTATCTCGCCAATTTTTCGTGGGGGAGATGGTATGGAGAAGAAATGAATTCTCACACCTAGATAGGATGAATAAACTATCTCCAAAATGGGAAGGGCCTTATAAGGTCGTCGCTGTCCCTCACCCTAATGCATATGTCTTGGAGGATGAGGAAGGAAGAAGGTTAAAGAATACTTTCAATGCGGAGCATTTGAAAAAATTCCATGCTTAGGTTGTAATTTACAATGCCATTGTAAATATATCAAATATTTGAATATTACTAATGAGTGTTACAAGTTACTAAAGACATTGGTCTAATAAATAGATAAATGTCAAGAAATTCGACGCCATAAGAAACATATCTTGATTTCATTATAACAGTAATGACTTACAAGACAAAATGTTCAAAGACTAAACTATTACAAAGACAAGAAAGGAAAAATATTAAATCGTTAAGTGGTCTTCGGAGGAGGATTGCTTTTGGAAGGACCCTTAGGTGGAAGGGTGCTGGGTTCGAGGGCCGCCTTCTTCTGGCCAGCTCTAGTTGAGACTGAGCTGCTAGGTTCAGGCGCCACCCTTTTCTAACCAGCCTTAGCTGGAAGTGTACTGCTAGTACCTGGCGTCGCATCAGATTTCTTACTTGCTTCAGCTTCCATATTCTGTTGTTGCATCCGTAAGAAAGCTTGAAAATCTTTTACCTTCTCTACGGGAAAGTTTGGATGAATCCCATGAATCTCACTAATTAACCTTTCGTAGATGCGGATGATCTTGGCGACCAGGTGCCTCTCAGCAGCTTCATTGAAGGCAGCAGTCTTTTTAAAAGACTCCACCTCCTCGACTTTGTCAGTCTCTATTTGAAGAAGCGACGCCTCTTTCTCCTTCTGAATAACCTGAAGTTGGAGAAAAGCCGCCTATTTATCCTTCTGAGCAGTCTCAGCTAACAGGAGCACTGACTCCTTCTCTTTGGTTAGAGAAGACAGGTTCTTCTCAACCGCCTCTTTTTCCTTTGTTAAAGAAGACAGACTCTTCTCAGCTTGGCGAGCATTCTCCCTGTTTTGATTAAGTCTGCTCACATTCTGCTAACTGATTGGCAAATTTATTTGCCTTCTCAATAGCAAATCGAGCCTTGTCAATGGCCCCATCTTTCAGCTCAATCTCCTCATCCAAACGTTGGCGAAGAAAGGCGGTATCCTTCTCGTATTTAGCCTTTTCTTTCAGCCACTCAGCTCTCTCCTTCTCAAGGTGCGTCGCCTTAGCCGCCCTAACTGCGTGGTCTTCCATAGCCGCACATTTGTGAGCTAGATGCACGGCTAAGGCGCCGACTTCAGCCTCTGTAGCCAAGAGCTGTAGAGAAAAGGTTAGACCAACAAAAATGAGTAAGAATAATAAAAGAGTTAATTAAAACTTACAGAGGCGACGGAGGTGAGATGGTTCTTTACAACCCCTTCGACCCATTGAGGATCAAAGTGGAGCTGGCGACGATCACCTGGAAGAACTGACCCGCTCACAATGCGTAGAGCTAGGTTGGATTGGGGAGGGGCTCCTTCAGGAAGTCTTGCTTGAAGGGATGTTCCTTCTGGAATATTCATACCTTGCAGGCGACGCCAGGGGTCCCAGTTCATCATGCGATTCTCAGCCACTGGGGTCTCGTATAAATGCCGCCTTAGGTCAAATTCTGGACCTTCGGTAGGACCCAAAGGAGGATCCATTGACAAGGCACGAGCAGGCGCTTGAGGCGTTGATGGTCTATCAGATGTCCCGTCAGGAATAGGCGTCACTGGCCTAACAAGAGGCTGTTCAGAGTAAGGCGTTCCTAATCCAGTAGATGGCTGGATGGATTGCCTAGGAGACATCTGTAAGGCCTCAGGCATAGTATTTCCTAGAGGAGAAGAAGACCTTGCAGGTGGTGCTTGTCGAAGAGGTGAGGGATCAAGAGTTGAAGAAGAAAGCCTTCCCCCCTCGGGCGACGCTATACCAATAAACAGTTAGCTAAAACCAATATCAAACATGGAAAAATTGAATATAAGAAAATACATGTTGGCGGCGCTGTATCCTCGGTACTCTCATCCAATACTATAGTATGGGATGGGTCGACTGGGCTGCTCTTATCCTTCTTAGAGCGACGCTTAGCAGTCACTGATTTAGCCTTGTGTTTCTTTTTAGAAGGCTCTTCTTGAATTGGTGGAAGAACACCAGTCGCCGCCTGGACATAGGATCCAGAAGGTTGAAATAAATAATCGAAATCATCATCATCACCTGCAAAAGAAAAGAAAAGATTAGAAGAATACCTAGTCAATCTCTGGTGGAGGATTTGACGACTTTAACGTCGCGCTAGCAATCATAGCCTCTGTTGCATCTTTAGATATGAAGGAAAGTCGCCCCTTTGAATGTGCCACGTAAATGAGGTTGAGGGTGTCGAGATCCTCCTCGGTATACTCGGTGAAGGAGGGCAAGGGATCAATTCGAGGATTTCTTAAAGCCCAGGCGACGCCACCAAAGAAGAAAAAACACTTGGTTTTCCAATTTGAATTAGTGGACTTAAAACCACTAACCAAGGTTTTTTTGGCATTCCAAAACCAAGGGTTTTGTCCTAGGCGTCGCACGTTCCAACCTTTTGACTCGGGAAAACGAGTTTGAAAGAGAAAAACGCCAAAGGCGTTGAATTGAAGACGATAAAAGGAGCGAAATAGGGATAAAGAGTATGGCCAGTTATTTTCAAAACAGAGGATACTAAACCCTACCCACATGCGAATGGCGTTGGGAGTCAACTGGGTAGGGGCGATGCCGTAATACTGACACAATTCTATTAGGGAGTCGCAGAAAGGGAAGTGAAGCCCCGCCTCTATCTGACTAAGATAGATCGTGGCCTCATCTTCCTCAGGGAAACATACCCGATCGTCGCCTGATGATTCAGGGACGGGAAACCGAGGTCGGTCCTCATTACTCATACCCGAGGTTTCGACAACCCAGTTGAAGTTTTCTCGAGAAAGTAGATTTGGTTTAGGATCGATAGCAGGAAGGGGAAAATTAAGAGTCTTACTAGAGATATTGTAGGAAGACGCCATGACTTTCTTCAACAAATGGAATTCTAATGGCGTTACTCGACAACGTACAATGGTGGCGACGCTCCTCTTCGAAAGCGATCAAGAATTTTTAGAGAGAGAAGGCAGAGTAACAGATCCAAAAGTGTTAAAAAGAAAGGGACCACTCCTATTTATAGTGGACCCATGGAGAAATTAGCAATGATTGCAACGGTAACCGAAACGTCACCCATATATGACCGTTGGATTAAAACGGAATTCGAAACGTTGTACCGTTAGATCTTAACGATCACTTGGATTGCTGACGTCATCCTACTGTTACATTAAAACTCAAACAAAACCAAAATATCAAGCAATATGGACCGTTGGATCATCAGAAATGACACGGATTGCTGAATTTGTGGAGGGCAGATGAAACGATTTCCTTTTCGAGAAAATTCAAAATTGAATTTTACCGCCATAACACTTCACGATACGGCGACGCCGTTTTCCATAATGGTGTGTCAACACCTGGAAGAATTAAAGGCTCATCGACGCCTAGAAAATTTCAGGTGTGTCAACACCTGGAAAAATTAAAGGCTCATCGACGCCTAGAAAATTCCAGGTGTATCAATGCCTGGAAGAATTAAAGGCTCATCGACGCCTAGAAAATTTCAGGTGTGTCAACATCTGGAAGAATTAAAGGCTCATCGACGCCTAGAAAATTCCAGGTGTATCAACACCTGAGAAAATTAAAGGCTCATTGACGCCTAAACAATTCCAGATGTATCAACACCTGGAAAACTTAGGGCTCACTAACTATGAAATCTCATAGCAAGGCGACGCCTTAAAAAAGGAACCCAATTGAGGCAAATTAAGACTTCTATGAAGTCGCACTCACAGAGGGATTCTATCCAACCAGGACTGATGCTCCTGCTTGATTTGGGGGGCAGATGATGGGGTTAATAAGGGACGCCTTATTTTAATAAACCGTTATATCACTGACCTAAACATAATTTTATTGATTTATACAATCCATTTATATAAGGTGTCGCCTATTCTTATATACGTGAGGCGTCAGTCCCTACGGAGGCGTCGCCTAGTACAAGTTAGGATAAGGCTGCATTAAATGGAGGTCTGACAGCATTAAATAGGATTAAATATCTTTGACATTTAATGGAACAGGACCCCTGTCCCATCCGAAGGTCAGTTTGACCTCAGTTAAACTGACTAACCAAGGTAAAAAAGAAGCATTGTTCATCAGGTTAAGTAAGGCCTATAAATAGCAAGCATTCATTATCATTTATTACATTCTAATTTTTCACCACATCCACATAAAAGCTCTTCAAAGCCTTAGAACTGACTTAGGCTTCAGAGTGGAATAAACGGATCGACCCGAAATTATCATTTCTACACAGGTCCGAACCGAAAGAGCGACGCCTGTAGAGAAGAAGATTTACAGGATTCAACACACTTCTCACAAAATCAAGTTGAATGAATATAAGTTTAACGAGTAATTAACTTGATTTGTAAAAATAAATATAGTTGAATCAATCAGCTTATTTGTTATTGTTTATCCTTTTCTTTTCGTATGAAAAAAGTAAACGAGAAAAGTTTTCTAATAAAATACAATCTCATATTGATCAAGAATAAAATATAGTATTTATTTTTATAATAATTTAACCGCAAAATGATAATTAATAATGATTATATTATAAGTTTTATTTGAGTATAACTATACACATGAGGTTAATGTCTTAATGATTGACCAAAAAAAAAAAATGTCTTAATGACATTGATAGGTATAATAGGTATCTTGTCCGTACTTTGCACGGTAAGCAATAAGTTTAATTTATAAATTATTTATTTAATTTAATTTACTCTTAATATTATATATTATTACATTATTTATTAATTGAATATAGATTTTAAAAACAATACTATTATTAAACTTAATTTGTCTATAATAAATAATTCTGAGTAAAATAATGTCCGCAAAATGATAATTAATAATGATTATATTATAAGTTTTATTTGAGTATAACTATACACACGTGGTTAATGTCTTAATGATATTGATAGGTATAATAATTATCTTGTCCGTACTTTGCACGGTAAGTAATAAGTTTAATTTATAAATTATTTATTTTATTTAATTTACTCTTAATATTAAATATTATTACATTATTTATTAATTGAATATAGATTTTAAAAACAATACTATTATTAAACTTAATTTGTCTATAATAAATAATTCTGAGTAAAATAATGTCAAAATACTTAAAATTAAAAGGTAAATTAACAAATATTGCAACGGTAAATGTAAAAGAGTGTTATATATATATACTAGACCCCGGCACGCGCTACGCGCGTGCACGTTGTCGTCGTTGGTCGTGCGTGAAGTCTTACGAGAACATGATCAACCCGACTCCTAGGATAATACAAGAATGGATCACTTCATAAAAATATTATTAATGTAAAACTAAACTTAATTTGCATAAGATAATGAAATAATAAAATTTAAAAACTCTTAAATATTTTTAAAAAATTGCTCGAGCGACCGGGAGCATATAACACTATCAAAAGGAATCCCGGTCGCTCGAGCAATTTTTTAAAAATATTTAAGAGTTTTTAAATTTTATTATTTCATTATCTTATGCAAATTAAGTTTAGTTTTACATTAATAATATTTTTATGAAGTGATCCATTCTTGTATTATCCTAGGAGTCGGGTTGATCATGTTCTCGTAAGACTTCACGCACGACCAACGACGACAACGTGCACGCGCGTAGCGCGTGCCGGGGTCTAGTATAATTAATTGTAGAAACATTAAAAAAGTCACAATTACCAAAAGAAAAATATGACGACTTGAGAACATAATATACAATTATCATTATTATTTAAAATTGTAAAGTTATATAAAATATCAGATCTAGTAATTAAATAAAATAATTTTTAAAAAATTGGATTAATAATAAATAGTTTTTCTTCTTCTACTCGAATTTAAATTTTACACTTGATTATATTGTACATTTTAAATTTCAAATAATAGATAATGCATATTTGAAATATTAATTCAATATAAATTTTCTCACTTGTAGATGATATTATAACTTTTATAAGTGATTTAAGTCTTTAGATTCACTGTTCTCTTAATGTTCAATAAAGTGAAAATATAATTTCATTTGTTAGCGATATATTTAAGAAAGAGATAGTGATAAGTGTGTAGCTGGTTAATACGCATGTCTTCAATTATAAGGTCATAGGTTCAAGTCTCCATAGAAATATTTTTTTATAACATTTTTGAGAAAACATTTAAATGACCAAAATAGTCAAGATAAATGTAAACTAATTAGATTATTAAAGGGTATTTGTGTCAATTTGCAGGCGGCGGTTACATAAACATGTTCACCCTTAATAATATAGATATATATATTAAAAGAGTTAGTGAATAATAATATGAGTTGGTGATAAAAATGATAAAAAAATTTACTAATATAATATTAATTCATATTTTTTAACTTAGCTTTTATGTGTTTTTTTTATCGTATATTTATCATAAGTATTATATTGAATATACATATATTTGTAATTGTAACTATTTTGATAGTAGTTATTATTTATTTTGAGACTTATTAAAAAATTGTATATAATGTTTACAAATATGAATTTTTATAATTGAACATGCTAATTGTTGGAATTCGAGATTCACATGCACGAGAAATAGCACGTTAGTAAGACAAACAATGTAATACTGGAATTATACTTACACTGGTCGGTATTTCGACGTGCGGTAGATGAAGCGTGCAAGATCGCCGGCAGTTCGGAGTCACAACGACGATACCGGTCGAGAGAGACGTCACATGAACGGAGCGTCCATCGGGTTTCCACATTGGATTCTCTAATCAAAATCAAACTATCCAAATCAAACTCTTTGATCAAAATGAACATTGTGATGTGATCAATCTTATTGGTCTACGCAATGGTCGTAACCATTTGCGTCATTATGACAAAATATCAGATAAATACATCCCTACATAAGGGTCTTCACATGCTTATCCGTTTACCCATATTTGGTTGACTACCAATTCACATTCACTTTCTTGCGTATCACCATGCCTTATGCATAGTAATGTTGGTCTTTTAAATGTTCTTATTATAAATAAGACCCTTTTAGGAAGATATTGAAAATTCAATCACCAGTAGACAAACACTGGATCAATAATGTATATCATCCGCAATACTTGTAGAAATCTGTTAGACCAAACTAAATTTCAATTGTTGGTACGAGAGCCACTTGCTTAGGTTCAATCACCTACAGTGAAGTTTTCACTTGTTTCTCACTTATCTTATCAGATGGCCCTCTCTAGAAAGAAACTTTATCCTGATGAGTCTTAACTCCCACTAGGAACAACTTCACAACATTCTATCACGCGCATATACACAATGCTTCAACAACGATTAACTATGTGATCCTTGAGCATCAAATCAAGTAGAGTCATATACCTGATTTAGTAGTTGGTCTAGTACATGTCACAACAAGCATACAACTTCCAATTTAGCCCAACTTTAAGACATTTGGTGCATTACGTCATGAATGTTTAGATACAAGAGCTTTAAACGGGTAATACTTTAATTTATCACATAAGGAATCTATTTCCCTAGTGGTCTTTCTCGGAATCTCAATTCCAATAATATATTATTGTTTACCCTTTAAACATCAATTAGGTCTTATCCTTCATTGATGAACTTTGTACCTACCCAACACATATTATGTGACAAACACTTTGTTGCAAGATCTTGCGGATATTTCACTAACAGACTAAATCCATAGTGATGATCCTATTTAACATGAACTAATCATGTAACATGACCTAATCACGTTTAACATTTATAATAATGTCTCAAGAGAAAACATAGAGTTTTAACGGACCACTAAGTCCTAAAGTTGCATTCTCATACTCAATATAGAGAAATACCTCGTTTTATACTCCAATACTTATTGAGAAACATTTATATTTAAGATATACCTTTCTGGGTTTATACGAAACTGATATTCGTAATTAGTCGAGACACAATTCTCAAGAAGAGTCATGACTTCTAGGATCCATTTGATCCATTTATGTTTGGCACATTTTTATCTTATCCTCCATTTTTCCTTAAAAGGTCGAAGTATAAGGAGTCAGAATAGGCTCCCACCAGGATTAAGAATATTATATACGCTCCCACTAGAACGATACATTTTCAATCCTTACTTATAGTATCAACTTCTTGCTCCTACTTGAACTAAGGTTTTAACCAAGATTATTTGTATTCGCAATTGATGATGAAGAAGGTGAGCCGTGATGAGAAACTAATTCAACATCCGCTAAAATCCTCCCACTCGAATCAAGTTATCTAGGTGGACATATAAAGACAATAAACAAATTCATCACTCGCTGAAATCTTCCCACTCGAATCAAGTTATCTTGGTGCACCTTAGCGCAAGAACTCGAAACGGGATCATAATCCAATTGTTTTACCCTTCTAAACATATATCACTTTGACATCTTTCCTTTGAGGAACAATCTCACACCCACTTTTGGATTTTTCCGGTTAATGACTCATATGAATTGGTAGGTAGTTGATTATCAAGCACTTGGTTAAGGCGATAAACATTCGTCCCGAATACAGTGGGTGCTGGCAATGGAGCGATCCGCACATGACTTTGAACAATGTGCAATTGGACAATGTTGTCACTTAACCTTCTTTAGAAGTTTTCCTCTTATAACTTATAACAACAACATTAAGTTGCATAGTGCAAAATATAGTCAATGAATGAGTTATTCTCTTTATCACGTAGCTCGCTAAGTTGAGTGGATAAACTAATCAACATCTCAACATATTTGCAAACTGTTAGTTAATTATTTATTGAGTTTATCCACAAGACTCGCATAGCCATGGTAGAAAATTAAATAAATATAACTGATATAGATCATAAATAGACTATTCCACAACAAATATAGAATTATAGATGTCTAAGTAAGCTAATTCTGGTTGCTTGTGTGAAGGCTTCCGGTCACATTGGTTACAAAATAACGCAATGGAAATGTATGAATATATTGATATCATGACAAGAATAAATCATGCAAGTACGATATTAAATAAATTCACCGGAACTGGCCATATATTACAAACTCAATGTTATGAACATTTTAAATGAAATACATTTGGGCCTCATAGAAACACAATGGAAAATCAGCTCTTTGACTAATCAACTAGGCATTGATCACTCAGTTGTCACATAGACATAGCTTGCGGACACCGACTCCTTCGGTGGCAACTCTCGAGTTTTCCACATCATCATGCTTATGCTGAATTTCAAAATTCAATGATAATGCTTCGTGTTTGTGGCTTAATCTGACACATCGAAGCAGTGCAATTTTGTGAGTTTTCACCCTTCCGTTTACAACTATGGCACTTTATTTTAACCATCTAGACACGATGTGGACATCTTCACTCGCCAATTTCATTGGTCCTTTGTTTCTAACTGTAATCAACAAGCTCATCATTCTTACTATCATCCCTCATTTTAGGTCTTTATTGAGTCTTGGAGAAAAATTGTCACGTGCAACTCAACTAGAGTGTGTGTACTCTTATGTTTTTTCTCTCCAGATTTTAGGAACCCCTAGGCTTCTTCTAAAGCAGGAACCCAATTAGAGCGGGATATAAGTATTTTGAAACGCATCCACAAATTGTGTAATGAACGGATCACTACTTGGAGTTGCTGTTTTGAGTGAGAACATGATCACTCACCTGAGTTCATCTATTAGATTGACCATGTGTCAAATATATAACTTCAATGATTGTTTATGGTGTCTCTCGTAGGAGGTTTATCTCATAATTAGGAACTATATCCATTTTATGATATAGAAAACAAATTTCTTTCTCAGAACCTCTCAAAGCGCCTAAAAAAATCATCATTTATTGCACTTAGCAAAGTGATGCACATTGTTTGGTTCCCATCTTTCCAGGTTTCATATGCTTTCATTTCTTGCCTTTGCTAGGTCATATTCACGGCTATAGGCTTTTCATCTCATTAGATATGGTCTCCAGAATAACTACCTTTTGGAGTAAGTACTTAACTTTCTCCTTTTAGAATCCATAGTTATCACCATGAACTTCAACACACAATTGAGTTCGACAACAATGTTCTAGGGAATTGATGTCATTCTTTATACATAAAAAGGACCATCATGTCAGGATCAACATATACAAACAAGGCATGCAAGACTTATTGTTCAACATACACACACATGTCATACCTAACTCTCTTATTAACAAATCAATTAATGCAAGCATATCCCGGAGTCAAAAGTTCACTATGTTCCCAATCATCGTCCAAGGTATATGCTTAACAAAAATTAATTTTGCTAATAATTAAGTCAAGTACTCCATTCACATCAACAAGAAATCATGACTCAATCTACACATGAATGCATAACAAAACATGTTTCATACTTGGTTTACATAAATATCAAAACAAGTAAACATGTTTTATGATTGATTTATACATGGAGTCTACATTAATAATCACAAAGATTATAACTATTTATTAAGTAATCATGCTCTTTATGTACCAACACATGGAGTTGAAACAAATAATCAATAATGTTTTCATGTTAGGACACACTTTAAGCATGAAATGATTTCACATGTATGCATGAATAACTTGAACATGGATGACATATCATCATACTTGCATATATTATCATACACCCCTCTACATGGATATTACATTAAATCAACATGTATAACGTGTAATAAAAAAATAAGCAAGCACACATGATGTTTCTATACATGAAAATAACATACATATTAACATGTATCATGCTTGATAAATAACAAAACATCATGTAACATAATATGTACCCAACAAACATCAAGTTCCCTTTTCGAATTTGATAGGATTAACTTGCACAAAATTCTACTTTCGAATACTATAGCGACCAAAATATAATATTCTAAAAAGTTACGTTTAGAGCAAAAATTCTCAGGTGACCCGAAGGGTTTGCTTGACAGACTTAAATTCTCCACTTTCTTAGACAGAACCCGTAGGTTCCCAGGCTAGGGAGGAAGGGTCACGGTGTCAAGTTTCCACTTCTAGCTTGGTCTTTCTAGACAGAATTTTTACTCAATTTAAATTTAAGAATATCACAATTGAATCCCTTAAGACTTTGGCAAAACAAATTCACGTATATTTCTAACAAAGTAAACTATGAGGCCCATCATGCAATTTATCAAAAATAAATTTTTATAGATTATAGCCTCATAAGCATGATACTAATAAATACAAGTAGCAACTCATTGCTTTTTTATAAGATTAGGGACCATTTTGAAATAAAATAAAATTATTTTATCCCTAAATAAAGTTTGAGGACTTAATTGAACATTTTCAAAAATTAAGGGTCCAAAAAAATATTATTTTATTCACGAAACGGGTCACGGCCCGATCCATATCGGCCGCAGCCCACTACTAGGTCGCAACCCATAGGATGATTGGGCCAGGGCCCAGTCGGCTGGGACAGCTCAGCTGAAAAATTGGCAGAGACCCAATTGCAGCTGGGATGAAACCCAACTGTTGATTGGGCATAGGCCCAGCTGATGGGCCTATGCCCAACTCGGTTTGGATCATCATGGCCGGTTTTTAAAAAAAAGACATGTTTTTATTAATTTTTTAAAAAAATATTTTCTCTCTCCAAATTAAACTTCATATTCAACCTCTATTCCCACCGATAGTTTTCTTCCACCATGGTCAAAACTTCCCTCAACCTCCTCTTCCTTTTGTGGAATGGTTCGATAACTATCTTCCCAAGTAACCGTCGTCGATGACCTATCACCTTCGACTACAGTAACTGCCATCAGAAACTAATTCCGGTAACCACCACCTTTCTCTCTCGTCTGTTACTTTCCATGGGAGGGGAGAAACTCATCACCACCCTTACAACTTTTACTAAACATTTCTAGCAAAATAACTGAAACATTTGCATCTTCGTGGATAGCTACAGGTAAATGAAATATATTCCTTGTACCACTAAGCCAAGGATGAAGGTTATCCATCTACGAGAGTTCGTGCTCTCACAAGTAACCTTGGTCGACGACCTATCAACGAAGAATTCAACGGAAATCGGTGACTTCTGCGGAAACTCATTTCCGAACAAAAAACAGGGGACGTCACTTTAGTGGTAACTGCCGTCGGAAAATCAATTCTGACAAGTCTCCAGAAACTCGTTTCCGACGAACTGACATGTAGCGACTATGAATGTTGTTGAAGAACAATACTGTGTTGTTCCACTATATTGTTCTCTCGGCAGACATCTTCTTCAGCAAATGAAGGAAGAAAAAAAGAATGCATGCCACAACAAATGCATCGTGAAAGCTGTGTCGACTTCAGTTCTGGTTGGCGCGTCAGATCAAGAAGACGTTGTTGAAATGGAACGTGAAGATCACAGAGCTTTCTCGCATGAAGAAAACCTCACGGCTACAGAATGGCCACTGCTTGACCGAAGGCCACAAAATGACAACATAGAAGAAATCATCTGTATGATGGTTACTGCATTGCCACGTCCTGCAATGGGTCTGCACGTACAAAGATGGATAATGAAGGTAACAGTCATGCAAAGTATCGATCGACCCCACTAATTCTCATCGAGCGACGAACACTCATCGGTGGGGAAATACAACCGTCACAAAGACGATGCCGAAGACCGAATCTTCGACTCTGGTACCAATGTTGGAAGCCGAGATTCATATGCACGAGAAATAACACGTTAGTATGACAAACAATGTAATACCAAAAATATACTTACATTGGCCGGTATTTCGACGTGCGGTAGCGGAAGCGTGCGAGATCGTCAGCGGTTCGGAGTCACGACGATGATACCGGTCGAGAGGGACGTCACATGAACGGAGCGTCCTTCAGGTTTCCACGGTGGATTCCCTAAGACGAATTAGAGAGCATCTTGGAGATATGTGTATATTGTATGTGTAAGAGATGTATATAGAATGAGTCACTCTTTGGGCAGCCCCCTAGGGGTCTATTTATAGATCCGGGGGGCAGTTACTACATTTCGTAACTGTCCACTTTGGTCCCCGAAGCTTCTATGATTTACACAAGCATCTCTTATGGGCGCATTTTCCTACACTAATATACGAAATTTAATATACATTCATTTTTTCATAAAATAAAGTAGTAATTTTCTAGTATTATAATATTAATTACAAATATAAATACATATAAAATTTCATTAAAAAAATCTCTAGTTATTACATAAAATTTTAAAAATAGAACAAAAACATTTAAAAGTTTTCTTATAAAAATAAATAGTAATACATTGATAAAAAAATAATAAAAAAATTAGGACTATAAATGTTGTAGGTGAGATGAAATATGAAACATACGGTAAGAAGCGATGAGAAAGTTCAAAGAAATTTTAGAGCTTCTAGAGGTACGCGTGGCGAGTCCATGTTATTGTCAGTTACACTTTTTTTTTAATTAACCAATGAAAATACTTCTTTTTGACAACTAAGTAGCTGCTCAAAAACTTATGTGTCTTAATTATATAAGAGTTAATCAAATTAATATATAGATTATAGTAAAATAAAGGGTTAAATATTATTGATTGAAAATATGTTGAGTTTCTTTATTTCGTTAATTTTTTATTTAAATATAATATAATATATTTTAATAATTGTAAAGATAATAAAATATTTTTATAAGTATTACAATTTATCCTTTTGAATCTTTTATATATGTTACGATTGAACCCCAATCGAAAGGGTTAGAGTTTGGGTCAAAACGGACTCTAGTGACACAGACCAATGAATGAAAGAGGCTTCAGAGATCGTTCATCTTGCGACACATGTCGATTCCAGATTTGGGAAGTTCTAAAAGGGTCCGTGCAAATATGACAACAATAGAGAGATGCCCAAATTTGACATATAAGTTTAGATTTATTGTACTTAAGAATATACACGTTGCCATGTAATCCTAATTCATTATAGACTATTAAATGTAGAATTTTTATTGAGTTTCCCTCAAATGTATATAAAGCACTTCTCTCATTTGTATTCACCATAGAGTAATACAACGTGTATTACATTTATAGTGAATACAAATGAGAGGATGGGTCATTTGGATTGCATGGGTCACGTGAGATTGGGTCATATAGGTACTTGACATGACCCACGGTTGACCCGTCGACACGAATTGGCACCCCTAAATACAAGAGTAGACTTCTCTCATATCGAGTATGTGTGCTTACAGTTTTCCGAGTGAGTAAAATGTTCTTTAAGGACAACCTAAGGTCGCACGAGCAAATAAAGAACGATAGTCTTGCTCTAAACCCGTGACAAGTGGTATAAAAGTCATGTTTTTTGTGCAATAAAGGAGGATTATGGTCGGTGCTGACAAGAACACAATTGTTAATTGTTGGGGACAACAACAACATAGAACGGTGTAAGAGCTATTCAAGAGTTCTTATTGTTGGATTGGAGATCAAAGTGGGGAGAGTACAGGTCGTCATCGATGAAGATTGAGACATCCTGAAACATCCCGCTCATGTGGGCAATGTTGAGGTCCAAATCGAACTCTATCAATAAGTGACGGTTGAGACAATCTTGCAGTGGATGCAGTGCAACGATTTGTTGCAACATTCTCCCCTTTCTGATATGCAAAAATCATTTAAGTTCAAGGGGGAGCATTCAACTAAGGAGGTGGGCAACTTACTCTACACAATGGAGCAATATCTACTCTTGATGCAAATCATGGAGAGTAAGATAAATGTTAACATTGTTGCGTCTTATCTTGTTGAGTATGTGTTAATGTGGTGGCGAAACAGGTTCTACGATGAGGAGGATAGACTCATCACAATTTGAGAGAAGTTCAAGAGTGAATTTCGTAACGTTCTACTCAGAGTAAGTCGTTGAGAAAACTTAGTGCAAGCTGCGACATCTCGTGCAGAAGGGTGACCTGCGAGAGTATGTTCAGAAGTTCCAAAAGATCAAACTTTCCATATCAAAATTGGACTCGAAGGAGAACTTATGTTACTTCGTGGATTAGTTCATTTTAGGCATATATTTATTTATATTTTTTGTTCAATTCACAATATAATTACAATAATAAAAATTATTATATTTTATGAAATAACAAATTATTAAATTTATTATATTAACAGGTATAATTACAAAATAAAAAATATATTTTAATGATACCTTCGAAATATTTTATTTTATTAAGATATTATTACCATATTATCATCATGCGCTTAATTATCATTATATTTGAAATAGTTATAGAAACAAAATAATAATATAATTTTATTCATTATGTACCTAATTATGATTGTGTTTGAAATATAAAATTGAGAAAAGTTTGAAAATTGTTCAACATGTTTGTACAAAACTTTATTTGCACTAAAATGTTATTTGTGATGGTGAATGGTCCAACATGTATGAAAACGATGGCAATTAGTCTTTTCGTCAATCACCCGTTAAAACTTTTAATTAAATACTTTTTGTAATTTACAAAATTAACTGAATATTATTCCAAATATTACAATTGCAACCTACAAACTTATACTAATGTTACAATAAAATTTCAACTTGATTCAAACCCAATCGGGGTCCCATGATCTGAGTTCGGATCCAAACCAAGATGTCTAACGGCTGGGACATGGTGTATGTAAAATCTAATAACTAATACAACAAATTAATTATATTATGTATTTTCCAAATTTAATATATACAAAAGAAAATTGTAAGTTAATATTCACTCACAAAATAATTTTTATACTGTATATTTTTATAAAAAATCAATTTAAATATATATATAAAAAAAACTAATAAATTAACATTATGTTTATGTTTAGGGAAAAGTAAGTAAATGCACCCGGATGTTTACACATGTTGGTAATTGCACCCATGATGTTTGTTATTACACCCGGATGTTTACGTTTGTTGGTCATTGGACTTTTCCGTCAATTCTTAAACGTTTTCTGTTAAATTAGGCTCACGTGGTTGTCATGTGCCCAACTCATAAATGATAATACCTAAACTACCCTAGGCACTTTCCGTTGATAAAATCTTTGTATCTCTTCCCTTTTTCATTTGTCTTCTCCCTTCCTCGTTCGTTCGGCCTTTGCTAACGAATTGTTCAAACTCTCAATGTTTAGCTAACAATTATCTCTTCCCTTTTTTTTGGTCGCCTATCTCCTGTATCTGCCCATATGTAAGATGGTGTAGTGAGTCTGCTCCATGCATTTAAGATATCTTACTACTTGTATGTTCAGTTTCACGCAGTTGTACAGATATCTGTGTGTCTTCATGAATATGAACATGTTCTTTTGATATTTTCAGGAAGAATCTCTTCATAGGCTACAAAACCGTATAGAGATTACTTACGACAGTTCAATACCAGAGCACTAGGTTTGCTGTCCTCTCTTCTATCTTTCTTTGTTTCTTTCGTCCTTTTTTTTTGGATATTTTGAAAATTGGTCATGTTAAAAGAATCGAGAAGGCCAGTTTGTGGACTTTCAGATAAACAGGCAAATTATACATTTTCACACATTCAATTGCTGTTCATATTTATATAGGAGGCCTAAGGTCATTGTGCAGAGTTTGTTCCACTTCCCTAATTTCTTTGTGTCAAAGGAATCCGAACTCAACAATCAAATTTTTGTGTTGCGTAGCAGAAATCAGCAACAACTGTGTGTTATAGTGTTCTTACTTTTCGTTGTTGCTGGACTTATGTTGAAGATGTAGCTACGTTTAAAACGTTTGTTGTATAGTGTGTAAGTTATGTGCGTTGTCATTCAGTTGTACTTGATGATTGTTTAATGAATACTTTGTGGACCTACAAGTTATGTACGTTGTTATTCAGTTGTACTTTATGTTTGTTGTATAGTTAGTGTTTCCACCCTTATGTTTGGACAAAATTGGTGAAAGCACCCATATGTATCGACATGAAAATCCAACAGAACACACATTATCCAACAAAACACACAAACCAACATGTTTAAAGAAAATCCACATAAACAAAGGTTTACACATTATCCAACAGAACATTTAACACAGACCATGAGACCAACCTGTTTAGATAATATCCAACACAAAGGTTTAACAAACAGAATATCCAACAAAATGAAGTCATTGAACATAACAAACCAGAAAAACATGACCGAACCTAACATCCCACAAAACATTGCGGTCACAACATCCATTTAAACAAAACAGGGTGAAGTGTTTTCACTGAGTAGATCTTCGCACAAATTTGGTAGTGTTTTGTCTCTGCATCAATCAACACAATGTTCATGCTTTTAATCCTAGGTTGCTCCATACAAGAAGGTTCGGAGAGTGGCCTTCATCACGTCGGTACCCAAAAAATCCATCAGGAAAAATTCTGAGGAAGGATCTCATACAACTAGCAACATCGAAGTTGTAGATATATATATACTGCCAGGTCTCAACCACTTGAAGCTCCATCGAAGAATGCATCCAACTCTGTAAATTACAAAAAAAAACATCTGGGTGCATTTACCTACTTTTCCCAATAAAAATCGAATTCAAAGAATGATATTTACAGAAAGCTCACTCTAAAAAATCCTAATCTCTCAAGAACATACACAAACACTGGGTGGGCATCACTATGTACTTTCTTTCCAACAAGTCTCAAATGGATAATATCCTAATTAAGGCTACAACTTTCATAGAAAACGCCAGATTCACCACTGAGAGCCAAGAAATGCACTTTATGTTTAATCCATGTGTATGACGACAAACCGAGAAACAAAATTGGTCATTTGATTTGCAATAGAACTGTAACACTGAGCTAAACCATAAATCGACCAGAACATAGTAAAATGGTTGGGGACTTAAGAACAATGTTGATGACTACAACTCTTACTTTGAAAATGATTACAGCTTACGACGAATATAGAGAGGAGTTCTTTGATAACCACTGAACCATGTTACAATTGATTGAAGAAATGGTGAAATTGATTGAAGAGATTTTCTGCACAATCGGCGCAATCAACGGAAGGAGTGAAGCCGCAATGGAGTTTCTTCGTCGGAGTCTTCGGGCCAGTTCGTCCTAGTGACAAGCAATCGAAGGGAATAACAGTCGGAGCCTCGGAGGTTTAGCGTTTGAGAAGTTTTCAAATGGGGGAGAGAGTCGAACTGAATATGCCTATGGGAAGAAAGCAAGAATCAGTTTCCAAAGAAGGTGATGAGATGTTAAAAGGGTAAACATGTCTTTTTACATTGCATTTTTTCAAAATAAACGTCCGCACATGATTACCACGTGACACTTAACGGGTATAATTAACGTTTGGTCCAATTACCAACAAATTCAAACATACGAGTGTCATAACATACGTCAAAAAACATATGAGTCCAATTAAAAAAAAAAAACATCTGATGCATTTACCTGCTTTTCCTTATATTAAAGGGGACTAGGGAGACTTACGAGGCGTTTCTTTCATGGAATTCGGAATAAGGAATACGGAATATGGAATAAGGAATAAGAGATAAGAATATGAAGTTGTTTCTTTGGTGGAATGAAATGGAATGGAATAAGAAATTCTGTTGTTTCTTTAGTGGAATTGTATATGGAAAGGGAATGGAATGTGGTAAAATGACATATTTACCCCTCCTTGTATATGTATAGTATATAATATATATAATTTGTATTAATTAATTTTAAAATTAAGAATAATAAAAACTTATAATATAATTAATTAATAATTAAAAAAATAAAATAAAATAACTTATTTAATTAATTATTAATTAAGATAAAATTGTTGAATTAATATAAATTTTAAAGTAAGGGCATTTCAGTCATTTCGCCTCCTATTCCTCATTCCTAGAGCGCCCGGCTTAGGAATTCTGAGCTTTTCACACGGAATGTCTAAGCTTACCCCGCCCGGAATCCGTAAGCCAATTTTTTGCAATTCCGCGAAAAGAACAACTTCTTACGAAATCCGTAAGCCGAATTCCTTTTTCATTCGATGAAAAGAACATGTCATTAGATTAGATACCTATTTAAATAATCGCATCTGCAAGTCTCCATTTCTGTTGCCCAACCTTAGCAGCGCTCTTTCTCAAACCCTTCTCCTACATTGTCTTCCTCAGTCTCCACACCAGTCTTGCTCAGCAATATACCCTTCTTCCGATTTTAGTCGTTCCCTTCCTTCATTAATTGGAGGACCCAGTACGTTCCACAAACGCAGATACGCTTTCAACATTTTTTCCGAAAGTCTCTGCGTTTGACTGAAACTTCACTTACGAAGAGTGAGGTTGGGAGTTCGCAATCGCATCTGGAAAAAAAGCAACACAAAGTCTTAGCCATGGATTCTCAGGTTATGGTGGCTCTTGCGCTTTCCCTCGTCGGTGGACTCAGTACTTCCATCGGTGAGTTACTGACGCCTTCTTCTCCCAATCGGTTTTCAGTTTCAACTGTGGGACGTGAAATTCGTGGTCTGCTTCAGTAACTTGGGAGAACATAGTGCACAAGCAATGTTGATTTCTTTTACTTGTCCTAGATATGATGTAACTGCATATTTTTCTGGAAATATTTTTCGATTTTATCCGTTTCAACTTTCAAGTCGATGTTCATGGAACACTGCAATGTCATGGTTGGGATTTATGTTTATCCAATACTTTGCTTGGTCACGAGATATCCTATTTATCTCTTGAAGCCTCTCCTTGGTGAGTCTGCTAACAAGGCAATTTCTGCAGTTATTGATTGCTCGAAACATAAATTTCGCTAGCTTTAATTTTCTAGGATTATAAAATCAAAATCGCCACATATCACGATATTTGTAAAATGATCAGTTTTGCCTAGTTTTCAATCACAGCTTCTTGAGATTTAAGATAGTTCAGGAGACTTTCCAGTACTAATGATGGTTGTTCTATCTTTTTGTTAGTCTAACACTTGTGCAACAGGTGCATTGTTCGTTGTTCTCAACCCTGCACCCAATTTAAAGATGCTCGGGCTTTTACAGGTAGTATTGTGAATCCGATCTGCCATTCTACTATGAAGATGTATCTATCTTTTTGTTTTGTTTTGTTTTAAATTGAACATTTTAAATATTTTCGGATTTTATAGGAACTTCACCTTGGTTTGATTTTTGAAGGGATTTGCTGCGGGTCTGATGCTGAGTATATCTTTCTTAGATCTGGCACACAATGCGATCAACTCAATTGGATTCCTAAAAGGAAACCTTTGGGTAAGTTACTGATTCTTTTTTGTAAAAAGCTAAACTTTCTTGTCTATATGCTTATTCAAGTGTTCCATTGACATCTATACTATCTCATAATGCAGTTTTTCGCTGGTGTCATATTCTTCGCGATTATTGTCAATTTCATCCCAGAACCAACCATATCTCCTGGTTCAGATGTAAAGGATAAAAAGGTAGGGAGCTGTAAAATTCTTGATTATGACATTTTTCTTCTTGTAATCCTATTTAAAAAGGATGACTAAAATTTTAAATACTTTTGTGAGCAGAAAAGTGAGGATGAAGGGGGAAAGGACATTATTAAGAAGCACCGACGACAAGTTCTGTTCAGTGGGATTATTACTGCAATAGGTATACCTTTCTCACAACTCAAGCTTTCAATAAAAGATGATTCTTGAGTTTTTATATAACAGTCTTTATTTGCATCACATTATTACTATTATGATTTTCTGCCTACAAGATTTGTGGCTGTACGGCTTACTTAAAAATTAAATTGAAACATTTTATTCTGAAAGACATTTTATTTTTTTATGCACTAATAATCCGGTAGATGAAACTCTCTAGTCTCTTCTAAAGCTATGGCTGAAAATTCGAAGCTATTTAGTTAGTGTAAGTTTCGATGAATTGCTTGCAGGCATCAGTTTGCACAATTTACCTGAGGGGATGGCTGTGTTTCTTGGTTCAATCAAGGTAATTTCCCCCATATACCGTTCTTCTAAATCAGAGAACCAGTATCAAAAGAGTTCTCCGGCCATGTACGTTTTTGTATGAAATTGTAATTAGCGTCCGTTATAATGTTGCTTCAAAAATCAAAAGTTCTGATTCGATTTATAGAAAATTGGGAAAGACTTATAAATTTTCTGTATAGCGGAGGTACAGAATCTGTGTATATATATATATATATATATATATTCATGGAGAGAATAGATATGTTAGCTGGTTTGAAACTTTTTATATACATTTTCTTTGCTTAAGTTACCCCCTCGTCAATAAATGAGTAGCAGCCTCATGTTTTTATTATTAATGATATATTAACCCTCATGTTTCGACTGGGCCATATTTATCTTCAAGTAAATGAATGTTTCTTCTGCTGGGGTCAAACTCTTGTTGTATTTACAGGGCCTTCGAGTCGGGCTGAACTTGGCCTTGGCCATTGCTCTGCATAACATACCAGAGGTAATAGCTCGAATATTCTCTTCCACAACATTATTGCAGAGGGAATCTTTCACTAAATTTTCACAAAATTAATGTCAAACGCTTGATTCTTATTTGAAAGTTTTCAGACTCTTAATTGTTTAATCTATTTATCTTTTGGTTGTAGGGTGTTGCTGTTGCACTGCCTATTTATTTTGCAACACAAAGGTAATAATTTTTTTGAATGACTTGTTCTGAGTTTCATGGATTAGCTAGTAGTCACTTTCTTTCCATACCGTATGTTTTCTTTTTCTGATGCAACAAGAAACACCACAATGTGTTGTTTGTAGCTTTTTTTTCTCGGAATAGTTGCTTTGCATAATGATTCAAACCACCATGATATCTTGTGTATTGATTCACCTCCATAATCTTTGAATATGGAATGAAAAGCTTAGCATGGAGATTCTGCGTTAGTGCTGGGTTATTGCAGTAAAGGGTTGTCAATTGTAATTTTAGCTCTACTTTGAATATCCATGCATGTTATATAACATTTTTTTTTCCTGATTGTATTTTGGTGTTCATTCATTCTTTCTTTTTTCCTTCATGAACTTAGTATTTGGTGTTCATTCTTTTTTCTTTTCGTATTTGGTATTTTTCCTTCATATATATTTGTAAGCCATTTTTCTATGGTTCAAGTCATCTGTTATAAGTAACCCATGCACATTCATGTATGTATCAGCAAATGGCAGGCGTTTAAGCTTTCAACACTTTCTGGGCTTGCCGAGCCTCTTGGTGTTATTGTTGTTGGTGCGTTGCTATCCCCTCCCTAGATGCAAAACAATGATTGTCCATACATCATCATAATAAATTCTCATGTGTTTTTTTTGGCAGCTTACCTGTTCCCCAGCAGCTTAAACCCTGAAATTCTTGAAGGTCTGCTAAGTGCAGGTCAGTCTTATCACATGAATCCCGATCCTTTTCCTTCAAAGTATATTTCGTGTTTCTTGTGTATATATATACTTTTGTTTCGTTTGCAGTTGGTGGAGTGATGGCGTTCTTGACATTGCATGAAATGCTGCCGTTGGCATTTGATTATGCTGGACAGAAGCAGGCCGTAAAAGCTGTCTTTCTTGGAATGGCTTTCATGTCAGCTAGGTGGGTATCCATCTTATGCATTCCACTGGCAAATACATCTCTGTTCTTGTTCCATGTTTCTTAATCTTGTTTCTGTTACTTTCATGCAGCCTTTATCTGCTACAAATATGTCTTCCAGAAGATATGAGCTTGTAGCAACTTCTGCATGCCCATTGGATCAACCCGATGTGTAGAACAAGTTTGAGATTATGTGCTATTTTATATAACTGTTAGTGATTCATCATCTGTGTACGTACACAATTCAATCGAATCCGATGACAGTCCACTTATATTAACGTAAAAACTTCAAAAAATGTCTTCTTCATTTTGACTTCTTGAAAGTGGATTTACACAACTAAGATGAGGAGGAGGAGATTGTAGATCCAAAAGGACAGAACAAAATGTGGAGGGGAAGAACAGAATTTAACCTTTAACATTTTATTGGGTATGGTATTTTTTATTTTTTTTGGTAATTAAAGATTCAAAAGGCAATGTGTTCCAAATTTATTTTTTTTGGCCAATCAATGTGTTCCAATTGGCTACATGAGGCAAGTCCATTCAATTAGGTGACAAATTGCAACTAGGAAGAGCACTTATCCCATTTTCTTTATTAAAAAAAAAAAACTATTTTTTTCTATTATTTTATATATATTATCTACTTTTCAAAAATGATCATGACAAATATTCCCAAATGATTTGAGTATAGGTTTTGAAATAGTTCAATTCAATAATATATGTAGATGTGATAGCAATTGCATTATTGATTATAACCAATAGGACCCAAATTGTACATGTTTATTTATGTACAACTAGAGACATCATGTGAAGAAACAAACAAGTATATAGTACAAGATTCATTATGCGATTGTATGTATTGCTATCTTTTATTTATTTTATCCCAATTTTTCAAAAAGAGAGCTTTAATTGAATGATTTGTCAAGAATTGAATAGGAAAATGAGACAGATAAAAAACAAACAAAATAAATGATTATTTAATAAAAAGTAGGAAAAAATTGGAAAATTCTAGGGAGGCTAATGGCTTTTCATTCACAAAATATATTGATGCATATATATACATTGGGTAAAAAGAAAAAGAAAATTTTAGAGAGAACATTTTTAATTTTAATTCCTATAGGGCTAATTAGGAGGACAGCATGGGTAGTACGTGTGCTCCACATCTAGAATAATTCTTTTAGAGAAATGTTAACTATAAATATCTTTTCATTTTTAGTATAAATATCTTTTGTGCTCGAACATGGAATATTTATTTAAATGATAAAACACTAAATTATTACTCCATATTGCTATAAAAAAATTACTTCAATAATCAATATTATTATTTATATAATATGATTGATGTCATGACATAAATATGTTATCAAAAGTAATTTTAAAATAAGTATATTCCTGCTATTAGGATGAGATCAAGTTGATATTTCTTTTTGGCCAATACATGCTTAAACTAAAGAAGAAGAAAAAAGCTTAAAAGGAAAGTTATTGAAAAAGTAAGTAATCATTTAGAATCAAAAGTCCGAGATAAGGTATATGGGGACTATATGATTACCAATCAGATATAATAATGCAATTACTTACATTCATATTAATAATAAATTAAAAATAATAATTATTTACTTATTAAAAAACTATAATATAAAAAAATAATTGCTAATAAATTATATTAGACTTTTATAATACAACACAAGTACTCAATGTAATTTGAGATACTCAACTCGTAATTAGAATTTTTATCTAGTGTATTGTTTTCAAAAATAAAGAAGTAAAAAAATTGTGGGCAACCAACCCATCCTACCAATAACACACTACCATTTAGTAGCGTGTGCTTATGCTTATATATATATATAGGGTTAATTAAAAAAAAAATTGAACTTTGAGAAAAAACCAAATAGCAAACCGAACTTTTTTTGTTGACAAATAACAAACCAAACTTTTGGAATTGAGCAAACAATAAACCTAGCTCAAATTTTCATGTTTGAACAAATTTTTCAATGTTTGAGAGACTTATTAAGTCAACATTAGTTAAAATATTCTAAGAAAAGAGTATTACGACTTAATAACTCTCTCAAACATTGAAAAATACGTTCAAACATAATGAAAATTTAAGGTAAGTCTGTTGTTTGCTCAATTCTAAAAGTTTGATTTGTTGTTTGTCAACAAAATAAGTTCGGTTTGCTGTTTAGTTTTTCCTTAAAGTTCATTTTTTTTTAATAATTAACTCATATATATATATATAAACATTTTTTTAAGAAAAACTCCATTATTTCTTCTAAGAGTAGCAATTCAGCCGGACAGAGTTATGTGCGTATCATACTTCTTTACTCAAACATGGCATAACATGTGATTTTTTTTAATAAAAAAAGTGGATATATATATATTTTTTTAAAAGTTAAAATTATTTATGTTATTTACAAAAATAGATCTACACGCTTTCGCTACTCGTGCAAATTGTGAAAGAAGTAACAACCGCACCCTAAGATAACAAATTATGCCAAAAAAAAACACAGTATGTTGTCCGGAGTAACGTGTTCTTATATTATTTTTTTTTGATCACTTACGTGTTCTTATATGACCATACCACTTTCTCTCTTCTATTTGTTTTTTAACAAAATGGTGTTGGATTAAAAATTAAATTATATACTTACAAAAAATAAATAGAATAGATATATATTGAATTGTGGTCAATACGCTATTTCCTAAGTTGAAACTTGAAAGTTTGACTTGAAAAAACTTAACTCATACTTTCTAAGTCAAAAACAATTATTGTTACATTTATTTAGTAATTCAATTATGTATCTATTGTAAATGTTTTGATTTTTTTAGTAAGTATATAATTAAAATTTTCTTATGAATTTGTTTGTCATTCCTCTCAAATTACAGGACAACCAATCTTTGGTTAAAAATATAATTATATACCAACTCAGACTATATATTTACCCCCTTCGTTAGTTTTTTATTCAAACTAAACAAAGTATGTTTTGAAAATTGTAAAAATAACTAAATACTTGTAAGAATGTTACAATTTAACTCTTAAAACTTTTTAATATGTTACAATTAAATCTCAATTGTATCAGAACTTAATTGTAATATATAGTAAAGTTTCAAATGGTTAAATTTTGATATTTTTACAAGTATTCAATTATTTTTGTAATTTTCAAAACATATTTTATTTAGTTTGGATGAAAAACTTAACGGAATGAGTAAAATTTTCAAAAACAATCTTTAAAAGAAAATGATTTTAACCAAAACATTAGGAGACATAATTGTATTTAATCCATTATTTATAATAACATAATAGATTAATCAAGAATAAAACGTGAAAATTATTTTATTATTATTTATAACAAAAATTTCAAGTAAAGTGCACATCAATAATAACATAAATTCTTATTCAATTAAAATTATACATTACACTCAATAACTTATATATATATATATATTATGCAGAAATATTTTCATGGTTTCAAATTGAAAGCGTAAATCAATCGTCCTTAACCCTAAGAATGCAATTCATTTTTATTAGTTTGTCCAACCAATTAACTATTTATAATTACTATATTATCTAGATTTCTCACTTAGTCGCCGTAACAAGTATATAAAAATAACACGATTGATTATGTATTGGAAATCTATTTTGATATGATAAAGTAATGGAGTTCAACAGTGAAAGTGTTGGATCACATACACCGTATTCTCCTTCCAGATGTTTGCTCCGTAAACCTGCACAAAGGAAAGTCCGGGATGTCCCGTTGTTTCCCCTCCGATGACAAAGTAAGTCGGACGTTCGTTTGTAATGTTTGTATGTAAGGATCTGGTATCAGAGAATACTTACCCTCTAATGAAGGTGGTATTGAACTATTTATAACATTTCATACTTGTAACCATAGTTGAGTCAGAGCTTACCCTGGTCATCCTTGCTGTCCTCAGGCGAGCTGACTATAGTTACTTTACCGAATATTCCTTTGTAGTGGCTACTCCTCTGTAGGCTATCCTTTATATTTGTTTAATCCTAGGCGTGCTAAAAGCAACCGACCTAAGTCATAGGGGTGCAGGCGCACCATCTAAGGTGGTCAGTGAATGCGGTGTCACACACTAAAACTGACTCAAATTCCCTTTTGGCGTATCCCTTAAAGGCGACGCCTTAACGGGCCTAAACATCAAGGGCGACACGGTCATGGAGATGATATAGGCGACGCCTCTACATAATCAGACTTTAAATAGATGAAGTCCAAAATGCTTATTTGGCCAAATGTTAACCATAGCCCAGTTCAATATTTATAACCCATCATCTGCCCTCGAAGTCTTAAATGAGCGACGCTCATTTGAGAATTATTTTCCCTGAAAGTCGCTTTTTCGATCCATATTCTATATGGCGACGCCTAATTTTGTTGGAAGAAATCCTTCATGTATAGGCGTCGCCTTCTGTTATTCCTTCGTAACTGTCTTCCACATGTCCATCATGCAAAACCGCTTTTATCGATAATTCAAAATTCAAATTTTGAATTTAGGCGGGATCTTCTAGAAGCCTCGAGAAACGAAGAGACATTTTTTGATTGGAGGGTAAAATAGTAATTTCAACTTTAATAATCGCTCGCCTTTTGTGTTTGTAGGGGTATGTCCGTAATTTCGTAGCCTAAAACGGTTCGACTTCCCTAAAACCTCTATAAATACCTCCACCCTCTTTCATTTAATACTTTTACCTCTTCTGAGTTTTCTCTCTCTAGAAAATCCTTTGCCTTCTCTCTAGAATTCCGACCAAACTCCGGTCACTTTTTTTCCGATCGCCTTTTCGTTTCCGATCGCCTTTTCCATGTCAGATCGTCTTTTCATCATAGCTCGGTGTTTTTCTCTCACCCTAAACGCCCATCACCTCTGCGCCATTCGATCATATAGAAGAATGACGGCCGACTCTGACATTGGTAACCACATCTTTCTTCCATCGCCTTTTATAGATCTCAAACCTAATCTTTTTACCCCCTCATCTTTCGAATAGTCAGTGGCTGAGGCTGGCTTGAGCGACGCTCAAGCCCCCAAGTATCCCATCCCTGATGATGCGGATCCTGAAAATCCTCATCCCACTTATCATCCTAGGGAAGGCGAGGAGATCATTTTTTCTCAACAAATTAATGCGGGATTAAGATTTCCCTATTGCCCTCCCCTAGTCGAATTGTGTCACCATTATGGCATTTCTCCACCCAACTTTCTCCCAATGGTCTTCGCACCTGGATAGGGTTCCGAGTCCTTTGTTTTCGCCGTGGGTGGGAATACTCTTTAAATATCTTCCGTAGCTTTTATAGACTTGAAGGCAATCGATTAGGTGTTCGCCTTTTTACAACTAGGGCGACGCCTCCTTTCAAAGATTGGACTTGAGATTTTTCTCGTCCCTTAGTCACGGGCTTCAAATCCCGTAATAGCAATTGGAAGAACGCCTACTTCTTTTTCCAAGGGTGCGTTCCCTGGTGTCTGGTGTCGTCCAAGGCCGGCAAAGATTTGCTCCAGGCGTCGAGGAACTTTCCTTAGCCGATATGGACGCCTTGGTGACCATTTATTTAGATCATCAAGGAGGGCGTGCGCAAATAATCTCCAAAGAGATCAGTGAGTCTAACTTAGAGGATGTTGGCGTCTCCCTTGTAGATCGTCATCTTCTGCCTTTATTTCCGGTAAATAACCTTTCTTTTATTATTTTCTTGCAGATAATGATTTTGCACTGTTTTCTCACCTTGTAATGCCTATTCAGAAAAAGGCATCAAAGGCAAAGAAGAGCAAAGAGAAGAAGGCCAAGGAGCCCAAAGGTGACGCTCCCGAGGGTTCCAAAAAACGCAAAGGCCATCATTCCTCCAAGGGGCAGAAAAAGGCGAAGCCTATGGAGGATTCTCTGGATCCTCTTAAGTCTCCCGCTGAGCTGTTCAGCGACGACACTAATGAAGCCGTCGAGGCTTTTAAAGGTGCGATTCCTAAGTCTTATTGGATTAATAACAACGTCACTAGTAATAGGAATAATGTTTTATTCACAAAAAAGTGGGGTCCCCCAATCTTGGCCTATGGCGACATCATGTGGACCTACACCGGATATCATACTGGCGTCCTTAAGAAGGGACCATTTGACCCTTCCTTTGATCCGACAGGAGTGACGTCTGCTGAGTCTTCAAAACCAAAGACACCAACCCCCACACGCAATCCTCCTTCAGATTCGCAGGAGGTGATTTTGGTCGACAACTTTCCTGATGTCGAAGTCTTGCCATCACTTCCCCTTCCTACAACAGATCGCCAACGCCTTGACGACCCTCCTCCTTTCCAGGGCCCCATCTTCAACTTAAGGCGAGAGCTGTTGGGTAAGGTCCACTCGCCAAATCCGCAAGTACCATGGGAGCCCTGGACCATTCTCAAGGAAACATCCTTGATGGCTGGTCACTCCAGTCTTGACCCCAACCTCAACCTTCACCTTTTATCAGGCTCCTGCCCCCTGCTGATAGAGGACCATTGAGCCTGGTATGCGCCTTTTATCACTCTCAAGGTATGCGCCTTTTTTCCATACATTTCTTCCTTTGATACTTGCATTTTCCTAACCTTCACTTTTGATTACTTAGGTCATTCCTACTGCTCTGAAAATGGGCGCCACCATCCTGGGTTTAACCGAGGAATCGCTACTAAATAAATCCATCTTTCGCAAGGCTGAACAGGAGAAGTTCGAGCTGGAGAAGCTGCAGCGGCGCCTCGCCATTTCTGAAGCAGCTCAAAAGGAAATGGAAGTTGACCTTGTCAATAAGGAACAACTCGCCACACAATTGAGGGATGCTCAGAAAAGAGAGAACGCCCTGAAGGTCTCTCTTCTGAAGACTAAAAAGGAGCTCATTCATTTCAAAGATGAAGCATCGACTTCACGTAAAGAGACTGAGGACGCCAAGAAAGAAATTGAGCAAACTCTTAAAGAGGCGTCTCAGTTAGCTCAAGAGGTAGAACACCTCAAAACTGAACTTCCCAAACTATTGGAGGAAGCAGTAGAGTCTTTCCGTTCAAGTCCTGAATTCGCCAAAGTTGCTGCTGAGTGGAATCGCACTGGCGTGCTGATCATCTTCAAGAAGGCGGTCAAAGATATACATAAGGTCGACCCCAACTTTCCTTTGGATAAGTTGGACTTTTTGAAGGGTTACCTCACCATGAAGGCTCAGGAGGAAGCTGAGGCGTTGGCAGAGAATGAAGAAGAGTCTGAGGATGACAGCACCTCTTCTGGGGAATCAGCTCCTAGAGAGCCACCTCTTGAATCAGTGCCTAATGAGACAAATCCTGAGGCGCCTGCTGCAAATACTTCTCCTAACCAAACACCCCTAGCCCTTTCATAAGTTTTTGTAACTTTACTTTTGTAAAGACTTTTTTGCATCGCCTCGCCGTTGCTATTATGAAATTTTCTTTCCATATGTGATGTGTCTATTTCTTCATACTTAGCTTTATTTCGGACAAAGTATGAATGTTTCTTAAGTAATCATACTTGTTATTTTTAACAAGTCTTTATTTCATTATCCAAACTTAAGCAAACGCCAAGAAGCTTTATGAAGCATCACCAATATGTACAATAAAAGACATTGCCTTTTATTTCGAACATAAGCAATCGCTACTAAATTGATCTTTAAACAATCACCATTGATTAAGACATCGCCATTAAATTGCTAATAAGCAATCACCATTTTAAGTAATCGCCCTTAATTCCAACTTAAACAATCGTCATTGAATCCAATTTAAGCAATCACCATTAGTTTAAACTTTAAACAATCGCCATTGAAACTAATATAAACAATCGTCATTAGTTCAAACTTAAGCAATCTCCATTGAATCTAATACAAGCAATCGCCATTAGTTCAGACTTAAGCAATCACCATTGAATCTAATTTAAGCAATCGCCATAAACTTAAGCAATCACCATCGATTCAAACATAAGACATCAATATAACTTTAAACATAAGCTTTCGCCATTCCGAATAAAATCACTTCGACATTAATAGTCATTCATACAATCTACGCCACTTTATTTTAAGCATAATTTTTTTTCAAATGCTCTACATTAAAAGTATTCTTCAATACTTTTCCCTTCAAGTCTTCTAATACATATGCATTGGGAAGAGGAATGGCAATGACCTTGTAGGGTCCTTCCCACTTTGGTGACAACTTGTTTACTCTATCTTGGTGTGAGAATTCATGTCTTCGCCATACCCTCTCCCCCACAAAAAATTGGTGAGATGAAACTTTTCTATTATAGTATCTCGCCGTAGCTAATCGCATACGCCCCTGAATTTCTTCTGAAGCCCATCGCTTTTCATCAACCATATCCAATTCCAAACGCATTTGGTCCTTATTGTTCAGGGCCTCATAATGCTTTACCCTATGTGATTCGACTGCTATTTCTGTTGGAGCAACCGCCTCAGACCCGTATACCAATCCAAAAGGCGTTTCTCCAGTCGCCTTTTTTGGTGTTGTTCTCAACGTCCATAAGACATTTTCTAGTTCTTCTGTCCACTTTCCTCCCAAGGCGTCTAGGCTCTTCTTCAAACCATTCAAGACTGTTTTATTCACTGCCTCCACATGTCCATTGGCCTGCGCATGTTTAACTGAAGCATGCTTATGATCGATTTTCAATTCTTCACAAAACCATTTCAATTCCTTTCCAGCAAATTGCGGGCCATTGTCACTAACCAACACACTTGGGATTCCATATCGAGACACAATTCTCGATTTAATGAACTTAATAACTTGAAATTCAGTAGTTGATGACAACACCTTTGCTTCAATCCACTTTGAAAAATAATCAACTGCCACTGTTATAAAGGTGCGTTGCTTGGATCCTGGTAACGGTCCCACCAAGTCGATTGCCCACTGTCCAAATGGCCACGCTGCACATACACTAGTAAGGTTTGCTGGTGGACGCACTATTTCTAGGCTGTACTTTTGGCATGATTTGCATTTCATAACCAAAGCAGTCGCCTCTTGATTCATTGTAGGTCAGTAATACCCTTGGTTTATAATTTTCCTCACAATTGACCTCACCCCTTCATGACAGGCTACATATCCTTCATGTACCTCCCTTAAAATGGTAATGGTTTCTGGATGAGCGACGCATCTAACATAGGGCGTGGAGAAACCCTTCTTATAAAGTAAACCATCAATTATTCGAAAGCTGGGTGCTAACCGAATAATCTTTTTAGAATGTGCTTCATATGTAGGGAGTTCTCCTGATTCTAAATATGCTCTAATAGGCGTTGCCCAATCCACAGTAACATTTATGTTTGCACAATAAATGCTGACACAACCTCCATGATTGGTTTCTATAAAGTGCACCTGTTTGGGCGTCGCTTGCCAAGCATATTTGCTTAAGCATCTGCTTCTTGATTCGCTTCTCGAGGAATAGCTTCAATTTGAAAATTGTTTGAATCCTGCTACTAACGCCATAGCCTCTTTCCAATACAACTTCATTTTTTCATCCTTAGCCATATACTCCCCTTTAATTTGATTCACCACCAATTTTGAATCACAATATACATGTAGAGAAGCAACGCCTAATCCTTTAGCTAACCTCAATCCTGTAACCAGAGCCCCGTATTCCGCCTCATTATTCGTAACTTTGAAAGTGAGAACTAGAGTGTATCTTAATGGTGTTCCTCCATCTAGTGGCATCAACACTAATCCTGCCCCCGAGCCTTCGACTGATGAGGATCCATCCGTATGAAGTATCCAAGGATTTTCTTCCTTTTCTTTTTCTTTAGGCGTCGCTGGCTGAGGACATGTGGATTCAACAATGAAATCCACCAATGCTTGACCTTTAATGGCGTTTCTAGCAGCAAATTTGATTCTAAATTCGCTTAATTCGATAGCCCATTTGACCATTCTCCCTGAAGCATCTGGTTTTTGCAGAAAATGTTTTAACGGTTGGTTTGTTAAAACTGTAATTTCATGTTCATGGAAATAAGGGCGTAGCTTCCTTGCCGATACTACCAACGCATAAAGATACTTCTCAACCTCAAAATAGTTTATTTCAGATTTGGCAAACACTTTTGATACATAATACACTGGCACCTGGCCTTTTCCTACATCTTTGACCAACACCGAACTTACAGCAACCGGTGTGATACTTAAATATAAGGAAAGAGCGTCACCCTTGGAAGGCTTTTCCAATGGTGGAAGCGTCTTGAAGTGCTTCATCAAATCCTGAAAAGCCTGCTCACATTCAAGAGTCCATTCGAACTTCTTGTTAGCCCTCAACACCTGGAAAAAGGGAAGTGACTTGTCGCCTGCTTTTGCTAGGAAACGACTGAGCGCTGCTAGCCTTCCATTTAAGCTTTGTACCTCCTTATGGCAAGTTGGACTTCTCATAGCCTCAATAGCCTCCAGTTTCTCAGGATTGACTTCTATCCCCCTTTGGCTCACCATGTACCCCAGAAATTTGCCTGACTGAACGCAAAAAGCACATTTTGCCGGGTTCAAGCGAACTTGATGAAGGCGCATTTTTTCGAATGTTTTCCTCAGGTCTTCAACATGATCAACACTCTTTATGAATTTTACCAGCATATCATCTACATAGGCCTCCATGGTGACGCCTATCATGCCATCAAAAAGCTTGTTGATCATTCTTTGATAAGTGGCTCCTGCATTCAACAAACCAAAAGGCATCACCGTGTAATGATATATATCACTATCTGCATAAAAAGCCGTATGCTGAGCGTCACCATCTTCCATTTGTATCTGGTTATAACCAGAGTACGCATCCATAAAGCTGAGTAGTTCATGACCTGAAGTGGCGTCGACCAATTGATCTATCCTTGGCAAAGGATAAGAGTCTTTTGGACACGCCTTATTCAAATCATGATAGTCGATGCACATCCTCCATTTTCCATTGCTCTTCTTGACCAACACCGGGTTGGCCACCCAGGTTTGAAACCTGATTTCCTTTACAAATTTTGCCTGTATCAGCTTTCCCACATCTTGCTTGATGGCGATCGCCTTTTATTCACCAACAGGGCGTCGCTTTTGGGCAATAGGCCTGACCTTCAAATCCAAATTGAGCTCATGGGCGATAACATCCTTGCTGATGCCTGGAATATCGCTAGGCTTCCAAACGAATAATTCTTTGAACTCAATGAGAAGCATCAAAAGAGCGTCCGCCTCTTCTTCTCCAAGCGTCGCTCCAATTTGTACTTCCTTCCCTACGCCATCAACCTCCACTTTCTTCAACCCCTCAACGGGCTGAGGACGACTTCTTTCTTCCCTAGGATCTTCCTCTGTCTGAATCGCCAAGGATTCTTTTTTCTTGATATGGCGACGCATTGCCTGGACATAACAACTTCGCGCCGCAGGCTGATCTCCCTTAAAAATTCCTACACCATGGGGTGTAGGAAATTTCAGCAGCTTGTGATATGTGGAATGTACCATTTTGTTTGGGTTTAACGTCGAATGCACCAAAATGGCGTTGTAAGATGCAGGCGCATCCACAACAATGAAAGTGATCTCGAAATTTAACGCCTTCCACCCTTCTCCCAAGCTAACCGGCAAAGTCACAGCTCCTACTGGATAGGTGGTATGCGAGGCGAAGCCCATCAATGGAAAATTGACCTTTTTCAAGTCATTTTCCTTTCTCCCCATCCTTTTCTAGGCGTCCAGATATAGGATATCGGTCGAACTCCCCGAGTCCACCAATACTCTCTTCATGTTGAACCTGTCGACGCCCATCAAGGCGTCATCATGCGGGGAAGTGACATGCCCCATCTCATTTTCTGAGAAAGAAATAATCACTTACTCTTCTTCCCTAGGACGTTTTCTCAGCTTGGAGGTTCCTGACATTTGAGAGGCATATCCCTCTCTTGCTGCACATGTTTCTCCTCCTAAGGCGAAACCTCCGCTTATCATGTTTAAGTCTTCTTGCCTGCTGGGCCCTACTCCATTTTGTACATTCTTAGGCGACACCTTCCTCAGACTCCTACTTCTCTGGCGTCGGGCAAAGAAGTTTTTCAAGTGCCCCTGCTAGATCAACCTCTCAATATCCTTCTTCAAGATATGACAGTCATCTGTGTGGTGACCTTTACATCGATGATATCTGCAATATTGGTTAGGATTACTTCCCATAACCGTATCAGGCTTTCGAGGTGGTGGAGGTGTCGCCCAATTCTTATTCTCCATCTCTGTCAAGATAATGGAGATTTTCCTATTTAAGGGAGTGTAACTTTGAAAAGTTTCTCTTGGAGGTCGAGGTCCAAACGAGTGACGCCTATCATCATGCCTCCGGTCATCCTGTGATGACTTTGAGGGGCGTTGCTCTGGTCTTTTCCCTTCCGCATGATCCTTTTTGAACGCCTCTTTGCTGACCTTCCTTCCTTCTCGTGCAATCTCCAAGTCTATGTAAGACTTGGCCCTATCAACCATTTCTTCAACGGTGTTGACTGGTATAATGCTCAAGCTGTCATACAGAGTCGAACCCTTTGGGCCCAATCCCCTTATAAAGGCGCGAATGGTCTCCCCTTCCTTGATGGTCTGGTCGATTCCAGCCAGTTCTCTGTTAAATCGAGAATAAAAGTCGCTCAAACTTTCTTCCCCTTTTTGCCTGATATGATCGAGCGTTCCCACACTTTTTAGTAGGCGACGCCCTCCCATGTATTGCACGATGAACTTGTGCTTCAACTCCCCCCATGACTTTATTGATGCCTTAGGGATATTGAAGAGCCAATGTGCAGGAACATCCCCCAAGGTGGCCGGAAAGAGCAATGCTAGATGCATCTCCTCACTTGTCCTTCCCAACAAAGAGTTTTCATGCCTTTGTATGTGGAAGACAGGATCACCATCTCCATTATATGTATCTATCCGAAAAGTCGGCTGCACATGGGTTGGTAGTGCAACTGACAATGTCTCTGGAGTGAAGGGATGCGTTGACCTATATCGTAGGTGAGGCATGGTTCGATTCTTTTGCTCCTTTAGCGTTTGAGCGATGAGCTATTTAACATTTACTTCAGTTAGCGTCCTCGGAGCAGGAGTTGTTGTTACAATAGCGCCCGCCGCGACAGCACTTGTAGGAGGAAATACTTCTGGTGGATTTCCTAGTGCGTCTCGTGGTCTTGATGTAGCTTCATGCACTGCCTGAGCGCTCGCTCTTTGAGCTGCCCTAGCAGCTGCCCTTTGGTCCATTCTGTCCAAAAGCTCGTCGAGAGCCATTATGAACGCTGGTGTCAATATGAACTCTGTAGCTACTTCTACATGCCGAGGCGGCGCCTTTACCACCGACGAGTCTATACGAGTCTGCGCAGGTCTTGGTATGTCATTATCGTATCTTTGCTCCTCAGGAACTGCTTGTTCCTTAGGAACACCTTCTTCTTGAGCAGATCGAGGCGGCACCATTTGTACTGGTATGTATGATGTCTGTCCCATATGCTGCTGCAGGTTTTGGAGCGAATCCTCATCATTCACTTTACGAATGGTTTTTGCTCGTGTTGCAGGTGGAACCATGGCTGACTTTTGCTCAATGATTCCCACAGACGGCGCCAATGTGTTGGATAACATACACCGTATTCTCCTTCCAGATGTTTGCTCGGTAATCCTGCACAAAGGAAAGCCCGGGATGTCCCGTTGTTTCCCCTCCCATGACAAAGTAAGTCGGAGGTTCGTTTGTAATGTTTGTATGTAAGGATCTGGTATCAGAGAATACTTACCCTCTAATGAAGGTGGTATTGAACTATTTATAACATTTCATACCTGTAACCATAGTTGAGTCAGAGCTTACCCTGGTCATCCTTGCTGTCCTCAGGCGAGCTGACTATAGTTACTTTACCGAATATTCCTTTGTAGTGGCTACTCCACTGTAGGCTATCCTTTATATTTGTTTAATCCTAGGCGTGCTAAAAGCAACCGGCCTATGTCATAGGCGTGCAGGCGCACCATCTAAGGTGGTCAGTGAATGCGGTGTCACGCACTAAAACTGACTCAAATTCCCTTTTGGCGTATTCCTTAAAGGCGACGTCTTAACAGGCCTAAACATCAAGGGCGGCGCCTTCATGGAGATGATATAGGCGACACCTCTACATAATCAGACTTTTAGATGAAGTCCAAAATGCTTATTGGGCCAAATGTTAACCATAGCTCAGTCCAATATTTATAACCCATCAGAAAGGAAACTGCCATACTGGAAGTTGCATGTGAATATGTATGGGTGTTGTTGAGACGAAAATTCTAAATTTGCATATTGTTCTAGTGCTAAATACATGAAGGAGAAATGCACTAACAGACAAACAGTACTAACAACCCAGACAGGAAAATTAAATAAATAATAAACTAGTCCTCTAGTTATCTCAAAGGTAATAAAGGTGTATGTATTTCTACACACACCTCAATCTAGCCCCCCTCCTTCATGGCGTCTGCAGTGTCCACTTGAGGCGAAAAGAGATCATGTATACCATATTGATGAAGAAGATAATTATGCTGGTCACTTGTTAATGGTTTCGTCAACAAATCCGCAAGTTGGTTGGTTGAAGCCACGTGGATCGATTCTATCATACTGTCTTTGATTCAGTCTCGCATGAAGTGACAATCTATCTCGATGTGTTTCGTGCGCTCATGAAACATAGGATGATTGACAATTTGAATGGTCGACTTGTTATCACATAATAGTCCTGAAGGAGAAACATATTGGAACCCAAGCTCGCAAAGAATACCACGAACCCAGATGACCTCCGAAATCGCTGTGTCGATGGCTCTATATTCGGACTCTTCCGAAGAGCATGAGACAGTAACCTTCTTCTTTGCTTTCCACGACACCATAGCGGATCTGATACGAACACAATATCCACTAGTTGCTCGTCGTGTGATCAGACAAGATGCCCAATCACTATCGCAATAGATAGAAAGTGTAGGTTGTCAGATGGAAATAAAATACCCTGTCCCAGATAAAGTTGTATGTATCGAATCACACATAAAGTAGCAGTAAGATGCGACTTCTTAGGCTTATGCATAAATTGGCTCAAACGTTGCACGGAGGTCCTCTACATAGACGAGCATGTAGACAAACTTGTCACCTTCCTTCTTGATGAATAAGGAATAATCGTATTTGCTTTGCTCATAACCGTGCAAGAGTAATTCATTGGTGAGTTTCAAGTTCCAGTGATGTGATGCTTGTTTCAAACTGTATAATGACTTCCTCAACTTACAGACCAAAGGTGTCGGGCTTGGGTTGTGGAATCCTTGAGGTAGTTGCATGTACATGTCTTCATCAAGGTCGCCTTGTAAAAAAGAATTATTTACGTCAAGAAGATGTATTGACCACCCACAAGCCGCAACAAGAGTAAGAATCATTCGCACAGTGACCATCTTCTCTACCAGAGAAAAGGTTTGCGTGTAGTCTATTCCTTCTTGTTGAGTGTACCCTTTAGCAACTAACCACGCTTTGTATCGTTCTATGGATCCGTCTGACTTGAGTTTCACTTTGTAAACCCATTTACACCCTATCACTTTCTTGTGAAGAGGTAGGGGACCTTATCAATTTCAGTCCTCATAGCCTCAATCCATTTTGGTTGTTTGGAAGCTTCATGGAAAGTTTGTGGTTCAGCTACCTTATCAATCGACGAGAGTTACTACTTGGAAAGCCTCTAGTGGAAGAGGAGACAATGGAGACTTACTGGTTAGATAGTTAGATTATTAGGGTTTCTATTTTTTTTAATATATATATATATATAGAGAGAGAGAGAGAGAGAACCGGTTCCTTTAGGGTACCCATATAGGAGAACCGGAATCGGAACCGAACAAAGAGGTTCTTAATTTTTTCCCGGAACCTACCCAATTTTTAAAACGTCTACCCGGAATCTACCCGAAGTGTCGGTTATGGGTCCAAATGGGTAATTTGCTCACCCCTAATTTTGGATATTGAAGAGACACATAAACATTTGTTGGTTCACTTACATCTACAGTGAAGGCCATCAGTGCATTTGCATAAGACCTAGACTTTGATCTGGTGACCGTAACATGAGTTGAATGTTGAGGAACATGTCTAGAATGAGTGCTTGTTGAATCTGGAATGGCCGAAACATTTGCAGATGAAGTAGGAGCTTGCAAACCTGAAACAACCACAGTTTTATCATGAGTAGATTGGGGAATGTTTGAATCAAGAACATGGGAATTAGAAATAGGAGAGTTCAAATCTGAATCAGGTGATTCATCAGCATTTGAAGGAGGAGAATTTGGCTGATCTGAACTATGTTGGTATTGTCTTTCTATCGAGACTGATCTGGTGAAGATCTGTGGACATTTGAAGTCGAAGGTGGTGAGCGGACTGATGCAGCTTCTACACTCAACTAAGTCACACAGGTGGCTGAATGGTTGTACTACCCTGTGAAGTAGTGTCAAACAATGAATCATTAGTCAAAACAGGTATAGGTATCCCTGTTGAACCAGATGTAAGCCAAGATAAACTATATGTACGACTTGAAGAATCAAAGGTAATACGAGAAATAGATTGACTATTGGCATGAGGAAAGGTAAACTCATCAAACTGAACATGTCGAGATATATACACTCTTCCTACTCTATCAATACATTTATAACCCAAATGAGCATATGAATATCCTAGAAAAACGCATGGTCTAGATCTATAATCGAACTTATGTTTGTTAAAATCACGAACATGAGGAAAACAGGGACAAACAAACACACGAATAAGATAATAAGTAGGAAGTTTGTTAAACAACTTTTCAAATGGGGATTCACTGTCTAACACTGAAGTAGGCAATCTACTGATCAAGTAGACAGCAGTGGCAAAATCATCAGTCCAGTATTTGAAAGGTACAGATGAATAAGCAAGAAGAGTAAGGCCAAACTCCAGTATGTGCCTATGTTTCCTCTCAACCATTCCATTTTGTTAAGAGGTATACAAGCAAGTGAATCTGTGCAAAATACCATATGAGATCAAGTGAGAATGAAAGGAACCTAAGAACTCACCTCCATTGTCGGTTTGGACAGCTTTTATTGAGCAATTCAGTTGTCTTTTCAGCAAAAAATAGAGCAATGCAGAAACGTATATCGCATAATCAACTACAGCAGCATCGTAGAATAGCTAAAACACGAACATTATGCATCCCTCTTCTTCTAAACAGATAATCTAGAGCTAATTGCAGCAACAAAACACTGGAACCGAAGGAACAAACCAACCGCACCAGAAACGCAAAAAAACATAGCAGCTGCAAACAAACAACGCATGAACTTCTTGGATGAAGAACTTACATGGATTGCACGCGGAATCAACTCAGAATCAATTCATTAGGCTCTAATACCATGAAAGGATCTTGAATTAAACGTAATCTACTAAATTGAAGAACATTGGAGAAGAAAGCTTATTTAACATTGAAGAAGGAAGTTCAGTACATTCTTCCTTATATAGGAAGTGTCTACGGTTGGAAATCTTTGTAATTACAAAACATCTCACATACTTATATCAATCTACACATTAAAACCCAAACTAAGATACAAATGTATATATCCTCTAACACTCCCAAACAGCATGTGTCGTGGGCACGAAAATAAGGCTGCTAACAAGCTCTTTGCTGACGGAATTAACATTCCAAACCTTGACACAAGCATTACATCTATCCCAACGAGAAACATCGGCAGCGGAAACAGACTCACGAATGCAAGAACCATCAATGAAAAAGAGTTTGCTCTTAACTAGCAAACATTCAGAAATCGTTCGGCTACACATCACATAGTTCAAAGGCCTGACTAACTAGAAAGTGAGAATAGATGAATATGTGCCATCCGAAGGATGGAGATACAGTCGATCGTCCATGGGGTATAGCGCAGAGTGTGACACTTCGTCATTAGGAGGAGTTGTTGTTGCTCCTGTGATGTCCACTGGTGGTCGTATCCCGAATACCATACTAGTAGGGTTCCTGGATATCATTGCAGATCACCAGCACAACAGCTCAGGCAGAAGACGTGATTTCAGGATTTGCAAAATGTGAAGGAGTCACCGCCGCAAGCTTTAATACCATGTTGTTGAGGCGAAAATTCTTTACAAATTTATGTGTATTACCTACGTTCTTTCTAGTACAAAATACATGAAGGAGAAAGGCACTCCCGACAAACTATACTAACAACCCATGTAGGAAAACTAAATAAATAATAAACTAGTCATCTGGTTATCTAAAAGGTAATAAAGGTGTATGTATTTCTACCGACACTATACTACATACATGGGAAAATATATTGTTACTATAGATTGTTTCAAATGCCTCGTTATGAGTAGGGTGAGTAAAATTCGGTTCAGTCCGATCCAGTTTGATCTTGAAATTGGGACCGAAATTTTCGATTCTCTATTTTTGGTCTTGAAACCAAGACCGGGACCATTAGGACCGTTTGATACTGTCTTGGTCTTTTCGGTTTTAGACTGTTTAAATATATATATATTTATATAATTTTATATTTTAACAAAATATTAATAAATAAAACTGAAATTAATCAATAAAGCAAAAACAACAAAATTGTCTTAACAGTCCGGTTCTGTCATAACCGTCTCCAATGATCTAACACCAAAATTAAGATTGGGACCGATAAGACCGTTAAGCCAAGACTGTTGATTTCGATCCACAAGCGGTCTTGTTTTTGTGGTTCGGTTATGGTCCAGTCGTGGTCTAAATGATTTTGTTACTCACCCGGTTCTTAGTTTAGAATTAAGACTAACTCAAATGATTTTTCTTTCTTAAGTTGTATTTGAACTCGTTTTTTTTTTTGTTTTTTTCAATTAATAATTGGATCGAATTTGTCTTGGTTTTCTAATCATATTTAGAATATATATATATATGCATTACATTTAATTGATGTCTTTAATTATACAGATTTCATCATTATAATTGAATCAAAATATAGATTTTTTACATAGTCATATCTTGTAATTAAATTGATCAATACCATTTTGAATATATTCATTTTTTGCCCACATGACTTATTTTAGTTTTTTTTTTTCCTTTAAGTTTTGTGTATAATCTGAGTTATTTGAAAAAATTGGCCTAATCATAACTAGGTACCAAATTAAACAAACATGCTTTATACAAACTTATTATTATAAATTCGGTCTCTATTCCTAAACTTTTAAATCTTTAAATTTATTTTTTTCTTAAAACACCCCAACAAATCAACCCAAAGTCACCCCTAATAGGCTAATACTATTCCAATAGCTAATTAAAGTATAATTGTTTACGACACTATTGCTTCTTCTTATTTATTATTATGATTAATTATGTATGCTTTATAGTTTTTAATTTGTTTAGGACTTGTAAATAAGGAGCCAAAACAAAAGAGGTATTTTTGTCTACTTCTTTATTTTTGCTTTTGCTTTTTCCATAACATCCCTTTTACTTTTGTTTTCATTGAAAATTGATGATTTGAATTGAGTATTGATCAAATTTGTCCATTCACTTTTCAAGTGTTTTTCCTATTTATTTTTTTAAAAGTATAAATATACTCTATTATACATATAAAAAATAATAAATTCATTTAAAATGTTTTAATTACATAAATATATTTTAAAAACACTTTTTCATCAATTCTCTATTCAAAACTATCGTTAAATAATTTTTAAATTAATGAAATATTTATTATAATTAAGCATTAATAATTTCATATTGCTATTCGTTTTATTAATTAATATAATTAAGCTTAGTATGTTAAAGATAAGTTACTTCAGTTACTCCGATCCCATCTCTTCCTCTTCTTCTGAACTGTATAAAGTATAATCCCCGTCAGTTTCCTGCAACTGCTGTGTTACTCACCTGCGGAAAGGCATCTTCAGGTCATAGAGAAAACGATAACACGTTCTCAAACATGGGCAGAGGAAGATGGAAAAGAATCATTTAGAGAGAGGAACAGTCATGTCGAATTTGGATCATTTTACCATTGCAGCAGCATAGCATGTTATGACGTGAAATGTGGTGACACATCATTACATCTATGGGTGTACTATCTAATCGAATCATATATTCGTGTGTATACTATATATAAACCAATATATTATATATTTTAAACGTGTTTCTAAAATATATATTTATCTAAAAAAGATGAGACAATTAATACATCATTACCTTTTTCTAATCTCAATTCAAAGTGACATGAACTTTTATTTTTGAATTAATTACTTATTTATTCACTTATGTTTAAAAATATATTTTTTTTCAAATTTGTCATCTATATTTAAAAATATTACTTTTTTAATTTAAATCATTAATTTTCGTTACTTTGTTCGTCTTCTTTCTCTTCTCAAAAAGACTAATGCAATTTTGGAAATATAAAAAAGATAAAGACAAAATGTGAAGAAAAAGAGAAGAAGAAAAATTATATTTTCGGTCCATTAAGTCTTAATATTAATATATAATATAGTTTGTAATTTAAATAAAAAAAATATTATCAAAGATAAATAATTAAATATAATAAATTTTAATCAAATAATTACATAATGAAATATAAATAATTATTTAATAATAAAACATATAAATATAACTAAAAGGAATAACATTTAACAAATACATATAATCAAATAAATAAATAATTAACCTTCATTATTTTCCTACATATCCACAAGAGTGATCTCCCAAATATCATCCAACGAAGACGTACTGCTGCTGAAACTGTCATGCAATAGTTGTCGCTTGTCACCTTATATGGACCCAAGATTTGATAGTTGAAGGACAAAACTGTATTGTAAATACATATATAAAATAAAAATACAAAAAAAATATATTCTTACCATTCGAGACCAGACAAAAAAAAATCCAAAACAAATCACACAAGAAAATGTACAAAATTCGAATCTTGCTGATCTAACACAGTGCAAATGAAGCACTTTTTTATATTTTTTTTAAATAAAATAAAAAAAATCATTACAAACCCTAAATTCATTGAAAGAAGACAATCCTCTCTCCCTCTCCTCTCTCTTTTTGTGTCTTTCTTAGAGAGAGAGAGAGTGAGTGAAAGGGAAGGAAGGAATAGTTGCAGTCAGAAGTATATAGAGATCCGAGTTGTTTCTCGTTTTGTTTGTTTGTGTTCTTGATCTAATTAGCAATCGTGTGTTTGTTTTTCTCAACAAACTATACACGGTATTTGTTACTCTTTCATTTGAAAAAACATTTCAGACACTTGCATTTTCACATCTCTAATCTCTGTGTATCCAGGTGGTGGGGGTGATGATCATAGAGAAGAGAAGAAGAGAAGAAGGGGGAGAGGAGAGGAGATAGAGAATACGATGCTGTATAGACATGGCCATCATTCAGCGAGGAAGAGGAGGTCTCTCAGTCTAGACTCAAGCTTTAGCTTTCTGCAAGTGGTCGAGACATTTTCAGAGGTCACCATTTCCATCTTCTTTGCCATTGACATCTATCTTGTATCTGGTTCTTGCATTGGGGGGGCTCAAATTGCCACATTTTAATTCAGACTAAATCAAATTTCGATTGATTTAGAATTTAATTGTACGAATGTTTTTAAATTGAACCCTTGCCCACTTAACCATAAAATTTCCTGCTTGCACTATCAATTTGTATATCTCTGCTAACATTCAAAATATTCCCACTTTGAATTTCTTGTGATTGATTACAGATCCCATATTCATTCCTTAATGTCCTTACCAATGTTCTTTATACTGTTGTTACGTGGGACTTGGAAATGATCTTAGATTTATAAGTGCATGCAATGCAGGAAAAATCCGACCAAAAAAGAGACATTCAAACCCTATCTATCTATCTATCTACCCTACCCTACTCTAAAAGAACACGTCACATCCCTTGCAGTTGGACTGATCATTGTAACTATCTTGTTCAATCTCAGATGCAGCTTCTTCCTCCTCAAACCCTAACTCCTCCATGTCTGTCCCAACCGCGCCATGTCCGTTTCCAAAAGCCCTAATGTGATCCTTCAATGACCTCTTGTGTTTAAAGTCAGACCCACACATGCAATACCAAAGCTTCCCGCAGTTCTTCTCATGCGTTCTCCAGTCACCACGCACTGCAAAGGCCTTCCCGCACTTGCGGCATGCAAAGGGTTTAGTGCCGTGTTTCCGTTTGTAGTGTGTCTGGAGGGTTCGGAAATCCTTGAGGGGGCGAGAACGAGGGTGGTCGATGTTGTTCCGACAACCGGGTGCACAGCAGTAGCATGGCAGACGAAGCATGGCGGTTGGTTGAGTTCCTCGAAGCGATTCTGGGCCTCGGCGGTACTGCGATCCGTGGCCCCACATATGCATCTGGGATGGATAAAAAATATATATATACTAAAATCAATCTTCTCTCAATAGCAGTAATAATGTTTTAATAATGTAATTTGTTTATTTTATTTAAAACATTTTCCATTTTTTTTAATATTTGGATTGGGTCGGAATTAGTAAACTCAATTTATAGATATTCTACCTTATTTATATTTTACTGAGAAAATATTCCAACCTTAAGAGTATTTTTTTTGTCAATAAAAAAGAATGGGCTAGTAGCGGCGACCTAGTCTCATCCCGCTACATAATGTTCGGAGTTTCCTGTTTGGGTCTCGATGTAGTTTTTTATCCCTTGAACAACCAAGGTTCAACGTAGCCCCATCGACAACCTAGAGTTCAGATACCGGCCCTTTGGACATAAGTTGACTATTTCCCAAGAACACTCGGGGGATTCGAACTCGTGACCCTGAAGCCAAATCACTTGAGACCACTTGAGAGTTAGCGCTCTCAACCATGCGCTTTCAACCACTAGACCACAATTGTCGGTGGTCGAGTATTTGATTAACTGTATTTGATCTTGAGAAAGAAACTATATGTAATATTAAAAAAAATCAAGCATCTAATTAGTGTATGTTGATCCCCACCAATATGTATGATAGGTTCAATCACTATTCACTATACTCCATTTGTTTCACACACCAAAAAAAAGACAGAAAAAGAAGAGAAAGCTGTTTGCTTTTAGTAAAGGAAGAGAATAAAATATAAAATACTAAGCTGAAAAGGATTCAACTGTCCATCCATGGAAGTGAAAAATGTTTTTTTTGTGTGTTCATACAAAAATGTTATATATATTTATATATATATAAAGACTAGACTTTTCATTGATCACCTGAGTTTTTTGCCTTTCAAGGGTGAGTCAGGAAATTATTGGGTCAGAGTTTGATCCGACCAAACAAGATGAAGAAAAAGTTTGATCTGTTGTGTTGGAAATCAATGTAAGAACAACATGTCTGCTCATCATCTTTCTCATCCAGTCATCACACATGCCAATGCGTATCAAAAGGGACACAAACATCAAGAATGGCATTATGAGGACTGAGAGTTGTTCAATCACGTAATAATATTAAAAAACAAACATAAAAGAGAAGGTCTGAATCAATCAATATTCCTTTCGTCGGGGACAGATAGGGTTTATGTATGTATCCATTGAGAAATTATATATATATATGATGTCCCAAAATTCAAGCCAAAAAAAAATAAATAGAAGCTTTTGTCTCTTTTTAACATGCAATGCAAAGGCAGTGGAGTTGTTTGCCAAATTTCAGGTAAAGAAATCCAAATTCATTTCGCAAGATTAATTTACAATTTTTGTGAATTAAAATTTAGTAAAGTGGACAAAAATATAGAAGATAAACAGTTAGTTGTTTTTATTTCTTTTAGAAAACCCTAATTACAAAGAGGATTGTTCAAATTGAGCAAAAAAAATGAAGGAAGTAGAAACGGACCTGCATGTTATTATATCGATTAAAGGTCTTGAAGCAAAGAGGACACGAGAACTGTGTCGGTCCAATGAGAATCTGAGCTGGAGTCGGGATCCAATAATGCCCCTTACTGATCGGAGTTGCAGACTCTTGATGGTTGGATACTTCTTTTGAGGTACCATTTCTAGCAGCAGCACAAGAAGAAACCATGGCGCTGCAGTTATTGTCAAGAAAGCTAGGGTTTCCAAGCCCTAGGTGGAGAGCAACCGTTACGTTTTCTTCATCGTCTTCAAGCTCCATCTGAGCTGCAGAGGAGGATGAGCCGTGGTGGTGTTCTTCCTGCCTTGTGGGACTTAAGCTGAGAAGTGGTAGGGCTTCTCTCAAGGGTGGTGATGAGGGCTCCGTCACCCTATCGTCGTCAAGTTTGCTGTGAAAAGAGGCTACGGCCTGGCCGTGGAGGGAGTATATGTATTGGTGGTGGGTAGAGGAGCAGGAAGATGAAGAATGGAAGTGGAGAGGGTTGAAGTTGATCCAATATTCATTGTTGTTCATCAAGTTAGAGTAGTCGTAAGGTTCATTCATGGCGGAAGAGAGGACACAGAGAGAACTGTTTCACTTGGTGTAGATAGATAAGTTTTGTTATGCAGGGAGAGAGAGAGAGACGGTGGGAGGATCCCTAAAGAAGATAGACGGTGAGGGTAATTGGGTCCCTTGAGAAAACCAAGATGAAGTCGGGGTAAAATATAAACTAATTAATTTTATTTATATGGTAAGATCTTTTATTTATATGTATATTAATAAATAAATAGTTATAATTATAATTGTAGATTAAATATTATAATAATCATAATCATTATAAATGATAAATTTATCCTTATAATAGCAGCACAACATAATAATATAATTAATCATATTAAAAAAGACAGTGTTATTAGAATCAGACCAGACTGATCGGGAACCGAACCCTGTTCGATTTGGTTCAGATAAAAGATCGACTTGCAAGTGAACAGTGCTTAAACTGGTGTGAACATTGGTTAAAATCGGTCGGTTTCCGATCATTTTTTGAATTTTTGTACTTACCATTTTTTTGTTTAAATCGATTGATTTTGTTCTGCACAAACCGATGGGTAAGAGAAAATGGATACAGGGTGTCGTGGTCCTACGGTAAGAGAATGAGTGTTAATTGGTAAGAGAAGATGGATGGATCGAGGGTGACGCGGTCATGCGGGAGGACTGTCTGGTCGTTGCCGTTAAGCGTGGCGAAAAAGAGGATGAAAAGTGTGTCCGGTCCTGCGGGATGAAAAGCGTGGCGGAGAAGGGGAGGACCGAGGGATTGATTCCGTTAAGGATGTTGCCCCAGTTACCCAAATCGTCAGAGACAATCAGAGCTTCGAGCCAGAAGTGTGATTGCCGCTACAGAGGGGATGAGAATGGTGAAAGCAGCGGGGACTGAGAGGAGGAAATAGAGGAAGATGGCCATGAGGAAGATCTCCAACTTCCGACGGGAGAGTTCTTGTTCTTTCTTGAAATGGATGAGAGTTCTTGTTCTTTCTTTTTTGTTATTGTCTGACGGAAGATCTACAACTTTGTGTTTTTACTAATGAACAGTGAACCACACATTGGAAACCGACCCCCTCGTCGTTCGAGGGCCGATCCAGTTCTGATAACAGTGTTAAAAGATGATGCAAAACTCTAGTTAGTTCATTGTATTATTTCCGGGCCTAGTACTAATATATAAATATTTCCGGGCCTAGTACTAATATATAAATACGAATATAAAAAGTGAAAAAGCAAAACGTATATTATTAGTTTTTATAAATTAGGTTATAATTTTATAATTGAAAATTTAGCTTGAATCGCTATTACCACATGCGATCATCAACAACATTGTTAGTTAGGAGTAATTACTAAGGGTAAGCGATTCTGAGTACCCTGTAAAACTAGAGATTTCTGAAACCTACCCAGTATATAATAGGGTATTTAAATTTGGAACCAGAACGTACCCGTTTAATTTTGGAACTGAAACCTACCCGTAACCTATTTGTACAACCGTTTTCGGGTACCCTATTAGGAACCTGTTTTTTTTTTCAAAACAAATTTCAGTTATTTTTCTGTTCCGGTTTGATTGACTCATAATAATATAACAAAACACAGAGGACAAAACACACAAGCCCAAACACAAACATTCATTTTTTAGCTAGTTTTTTCGATGAAACTAGCAATTAATGCATCAACAGAGAAAAGATTCAATTTGGGAACATTCGAACATTTATGGCATCTTCAAGGGTTTCTATTTTCAGTTGCACGACTTCAAATTCGACAAAATTAGTGTTTCTGTCTCCTTCCTCATGGAGCAAACACATAATTGAAGTAAGGTTGCTGTAGAAATGCAATTGAATCTCTAAATTACCTGTTAAATCGCATAGGTTCTTCTTATCCTTCTTCTCACCCCCACACTGCCACATCTTTGTCGCCAATCACCGGTACCACCACCGGATCGCTAAGGCTAAAGTTCCAGGGGGTATACCGAGAGGAAAGCATGCGATCGAGCTTGAGGCGCCTTCATCATTGAAATACAAATGGGAGAAGCTGCTGGAACTTTCTGACTCACTGATGTTGGCACTAAGGCTATAGCTGCAGCACCACTCCTCACTCTGCTGGTCACCATTTTCCCTCTCTTTGGTGGCACTTCATCATCATCACTGTCAGACTCCTCCTCACCCATTTTGGTTTTCCAATTTAGGCCGGAAAGGCTCTCGGAGCCGAAAGATATTTTTTCGGATCGTGATGAAGCACTAGTCTCGACCATGGGTCCTTTTCCTTTCGCTTTCTCGGTCACTCGTTGTTTGTTTAGTTATGCTATCCTTGCGGATGTCATCCTTCTTCGATTTGCAATTTGCTTCAACAACGTGTTGTTCCGCAGTTCTTCCAACCACAGATTTTTAAGACATGCTTCCTCATCAAATGGTGGAAGCACATACAAATTGACATCCTGGGCACCTTGTTGTTTATCCTTAATTAGTGCAATATCTTCATCGCTACATACCACTTCGATGTCATTTTTCGGATCTCCATTCGGTGGCACGTACGTGATTACACCATTCCTCTTCAAACCATAATACTCCAGGAGAACAGCGACATTGAAGTACCTAAACAAATGGTCAGACAAGTCCGTCAAACATACCTTGCCCTTGTAAACATCGTCCACCCAATTACCATTGTAGTGGATTTGCAGAAACCACTTATCCTCACTTGAACTTGACATTCTGCAATTCGGTAATTACACAAACAACACACACATAAACATTCAGTAATTACACAAACAACACACACATAAACATTCGGTAATTACACAAGCAACACACACATAAACATCTCTGTAATTAAACATATCATATCTATATACAATCCGGACGTAAGTACTTAACCTTTCAACAACATTCGTTTTTTGTCAACTTTGGAAATTTTCGAAAATTTCATGCACAATTTTTCAGTCACTTTCGACATGTATACAACATCTTTGAACATGGGGATGTTACCTATGAAGAGTAGCACCGATTCGCCGAAGGGATAGGAAGAACAAGAAGCCATCGCGTCGGGTCGAAGGAGAATGACGTGCCGATTCTGTTTGAGCTGGAAATTGCATAAATTGCACCAGCAAGGTCTTTCGATTCTGTTTGGGCTTCGGTTACGCAGCAACAACACCTTCGGTTATGCAGGCTTGGATTCGATTAGGGTTCGACAACAAAGGGAAGTGATAGAGAGGAGGTCTTCGTTTGACAGGAAACTGAAGTGGGGAGTTGCAAGGGAAGGGGCAGCTCATGGATTTTTGGGGAATAGAGACCAGTTCGGTTTAATGGAGGGAACTGGTTCTGATGTTGGTATTGGAGGGAAAACAACTATAGGGTACTTTTGGCATTTTCACTTTTTGTTATTTTAACGTTCAAATGATCTAGCACGTAATTTGCACGTGTCAAATTTAAACAGATAAATAGACGGAAAAACTAACGTTTCTTCAAAAACCAATAGAATGGAACATCGTACATCAAAAACCCGCAGCCCAAAACAAGTTATATCGATTACCAATTTTGGCAAACATGTTACATCTTTTTCATACTTTTCTTTATATATATATATGTATGTATAACCGATTCCGGTTCCGATTAGTTTAGGGTACCCAGATAAGAGAACCAAATAAATAGGTTCCTGAATTTTTTTTTCCCGGAACCTACCCTATTTTTAAAACTTCTACCCGGAACCTACCCAAAGTGACAGTTCTGAATAGGTTCCGGGTACAAATGTGTAGTTTGCTCACTCCTACTAATTACGTAATATACATAGTTAAAAAAAAAAATCTTGTGGGGGTGTCCTAAGGGTTCATATAAATGATAGCACGCTTAACATACTTACTTCACACTTAAAATGTATATAGTTTTAATACTTAGTAGGATCAATCAAACACTCTAAAGAGAAAAAGGAGAATTAATTTTGCATTGGAAAATATTAGTGTAGAGATCATTGGAACTTGAGAGTCAAACTTTATTGAAACACAACATTGAAATTTGAAGGACTTGATAGGAGGATTCACTATGCAATAAAATGGGGGAACAAAAACATACAAGTTCATGGGGTAAAAAGTAAAAGAAATAATGTTATAAATAAGGTTAATTATAAAAACAAACTTGAGAAAAAATCAAACAGCAAACCAATTTATTTTTTTTCACAAACAATAAAACAAACTTTTGAAATTGAGCAATCAACAAACCTATCTCAAATTTTCATTATGTTTGAACGGATTTTTCAAATTTTGAGGGAGTTATTAAGTCAGCATTAGTTGAAGTATTCTAAGGAAAACATATTACGAGTTCATAACTCCCACTACTGAAAATACATCATTTAGCGACAAACATTTATTTAGTTGGCATAATTGCATTGGTAAAATTAATAATTACTGACGCAGTAGTAAAACTCATTTTTGCTGACGAAAAATAATTTGGACGCTAAATTGTTTTTTTACCAAACACAATTTATATTTCATTGGTAAATATAATAAAATTGTCGATGAAAATCCATTTTCTTCGGTAACAATACAAAGTAAAAAATGATACAAGGTTATTTTTGCCGACGAAAAAGTATTTGGACGCTAAGAAACAATTACCGAAAAAAAATATATTTCGTCGGAAAATAAAGACATATAAATAAATTATTTATATTTCGTCGGTAAATAAATGTATCTAACATTACCGGCGTAATTGTTTTTTCGTTGGTAAAATATATTTTTATGTAGTAAAACCGAAAATTTGTCAACAAGTGTGGCTACCAAGTTTCAAACCCACAACTTTGTGGTAAATGGTAAATATTCTTACCACCAAACCAAATGGTACTTGTTTTAACATTTAACAAATATTTAATATATATTACTATTAATTTAAGTAATGAATTAAAAATTCAAAAACCTAAATGCACATAATAAGTTCAAAACGCAGTCATTTTCTAACTCATCTTCTATGTCCTTCTCACCTCTCCTTTGTCGTTCTCACTTCTTCGCTAGTTTTCTTCTCACGGTGACAAGACCTCTTCTCTCGGAAGCTCGGCCTCTTCTTAGGTAAGTAATCCATCTTCGCGCTATTGGAGTAGACTCCCGCTTTTTTGTCTGTGTGACCTGTCGTGAAATTGACTTCTCATGGATTTCGTCTACATGACCTGTTCGAATTCTGAAGATTTGAATTTGTTTCTGCGCATGGTAATATTTATGTTGGATGGATGATTTTATTCAATTTAGGAATCATGTGTCTCCTTGAGCAATTTATGTTGTTTTTTCTATGTTACTATTGTGTTAAGATCCGGATTAGATCTATTGAGCATTAGGATTCGGTTGAGCGTCGTAGGTTTTGTTCAGGTTCAATATATTCCCTCCTTCATCGATCTCTATTGTTCTGCTGATGATTGTTTCCTCTTTTCTTGTTGATGTTTGTTGCTTCACTCTCCAGAGTTTGTTACCTGCTTATAACTGATTTTTGCTGAAGTTGGTTGACTTAAATTTTAACCTTGTTATTATTGAAATTTAGCACGTAGATTGTCGCTGAAGTGATATCATGGTGTATTCATTGAAAACGAACAAGCCAAGTTTGGAGGAGCATCCTGAGGTTTGGAGGAACTAGCCAGGTCAAGGGAACTGTAAGGATGCCCACGAAGACCGTTCTCATAACCACAAGGAAGTCTCTCTGTGGTGAAGTTAATCTTTGATACAAATCAACTTCTGTATTCGTCATACCAATCAATAAACGTTGAATATGTGCATTTGTCATATCCTTGAGAAATATGGTGTATAATGGTCTTCATTAGGCATCGTGTTTTTTTTTGTATTTTTTTTTTGTATTAGAGTTCATATCATGTACTTTTGAAATTTTCACTTGTTTGATTTCAGGAACAAACACGTTTGACAGATTCGAGCTCCGTTTTCACAAGCAGACAGTCTCTCAGGGATTGAAGGCGAACACCATTTCTCAGTTTTGCACAAACACTAAGTTCTTGTATTTCTTGTAATTTTATGAATTCACAATTCATCATTATTGGTTGAATGAAATTCGAATTCAATGGGTATTGTAAAATCATGTTCATGGCTGAATGAAATTCGAATTCAAACACTAAGTTCTTGAAGAATTTTGAATTTGTTAAACGTTGTGCTTGAATTTATAAATTTATTATTATTATTTTAAAATGATTTATTCTTTTACTCACAGAATTTTCCGTCGGCATAAGATGTATAATGACCAATTTTTTTTTGTCGGCAAAAAAATATTTACTGACGAAAACGTTTTTGTCGGTAAATAAATTTTTACCGACGGAAGACGATTTCATCGGTAAAAAATTATTTACCGATGAAATTGTATTTGCTGACCAAACCTATATGTCAGTAAAAACATATATTTGTCGACAAAAAATTTGTCAGCAAATAAATTGTTTTTACAGACGAAATATTTGTTACATATTTCGTGGGTAAACTTTCGCTGACGAAAATTTTACTGACAAAATTCTATATTTACCAACGGAATTAAATTTTTTAGACAAATTTTTTACTTTTATCGACGAAAAAATATCGTCGACAAAAGCGAAATTTCCAGCAGTGTCCCTTAAACATTGAAAAATCCGTTCAAACAGAGTGAAAATTTGAGATAGGTTTGTTGTTTGCTAAATACTAAAATTTTGGTTTGTTGTTTGTAAAATATAAAAATCGGTTTGTTTTTTGATAATTTACCCGTTATATATATATATATATATGTTAGAATATACGACTTTCCATATATGAGCACAATCAATTGTAATATTTGTATTCTATAGTTAGAACATTCCATAGTTAGAATATACCTTAGATAGTTGCTACCTTGTATACAAATATGATAGTGTGTATTGAGTAAAATCAATGAGAAAAATTCAGATTCAAACACAAGTTAACATGGTATCAGAGCGGTGTTTATGATTCTAGGAACTCATAAGAATTATTCATCACTGTTCCGTATACCTATCTCAGCCAAAAATCAGCTAAGAACCAAACCCAAAACATGTTTGAATTCAATGCAACAGCCGATAATTGCAACAACCGATCTCATACCAATATCTCAGAAGAAGTTATGCTACAAATTGCGGCACTACTTAGGACCAGCCTTGGGACACAATCGGCATCAACCAATTCTGAGAATTTATCTCTCGGAATCAAGCTCAGTGGGAACAACTACGTGTTATGGTCACGAAAGGCAATCAGGGGAAGGGGAGAGGCTCTCATCTAACCGGAGAGCCATCGCCCCCTTCCAACGCAGATCCAACATTCATGCAATGGGAATAAAACGATCACTGTGTGTTTACCTGGTTAATCCAAAACATCGAATCAAACCTGGTGAACAATGTCTCACAATATCCAACCGCGAAGTCTCTATGGGACGGACTAGCAATCACGTACAGATCCGGGGCCGATTCCCTACAAGTGTTTGATCTCCACAAGAGAGGAAACACGTTAAAACAGGGGTCAGATACATTAGAGGAATGCTGGAACAAATTGCAAAGCATCTGGATGGCTATTGATCGCAGGGATCCAAATCCAATGAAGGATATATCCCGAGGATATCCAGATTTACAACAATAAAATTCAAGAGCAACGAGTATATCAGCTATTGACATCCATAGACGACATGTTCGAACCGATTAAACGGAACATCCTCAAGCGTAATCCTCTTCCCTCAGTCGAATCGGCCTACTCCACCATTCGGCGGAAGGTCGCCAGACTTCACATCTTGAAAGCAGCATCCTCCGAGTTCGAACCATCATCGGGAATCGGAGCAGGTCTGGTGGCCAAGACCTCGGCAAGCCGAAGCAAACAGGGGACGGGAGGAAAAGGCAAGTTCCGACCGGAACCACCACAACAAAGGGACAAAGAAGACAAGTCGAAGCTTGTTTGCAGCCATTGCGGGATGAGGAAGCATACAAAGGAGAATTGCTTCCGAATTGTAAGTTACCTGGAATGGTGGGAGGACAATCATAAACCGGGACACCAATCGACTACAAGCAAAGGTGCAGTTGCCGCCGCAAGCAATCCGGACACGAGCACCGAACCAGCGTCACAAGGAGAGCATGTCGTAGGGTATGGAGGCGCCGCTGTTACTTCACCAAGGAGTGGTAACCCTAATTCTCCTCAGCTTTCTTTTTTGGAAAGTGATAATGTTGTACATGTTGGAAACCACCGAAGAGAACAGCTCATATCAGCACATGAGTGGATCGGTTCTCTTCAACAGTGCCAAACCGGTTCTCCTAAATAGCCCAGAACCGGTTTACTTAAACAACACAGATTCGGTGATCCGTAACACATAACTGGTTCATGCCATCAGACCGGGTCTGAAGATAGTAAAAAGAATGGTAAATGGATATTTGACTGCAGGGCCACAAACACAATGACATATGATCCCGACGACATTTCAGATTGGTTGTCACCATAAAAAACCCGGATTGAAACTGCGAGTGGAGAATATTTGGAAGTAAGAGGGGGTTCGGTTATGCTATCTGACCGGATTAAAATAAATACTTGCCTATACGTTCCGACATTGTCTTCAAAATTATTATCACTTAGTCAAGTGACTCAGGAACTTAATTGCGCAGTGCTGATGTAACCACTTTTTTGCCTTTTGCAGGACATTCGTACGAAGGAGATCATTGAGCGTGGTACTGAGCGAGGAGGACTTTACTATGTTGATGAGGTGATTCACTAGGGACATGCCATTCTCGCTCACGGAACGGTTGATCGACAACTCTGGCTATGGCATCGACGTCTTGGTCATCCTTCGTTTGGGTACCTTAAGTTTTTGTTTCCTAGTCTTGTTTCAAATAAGTCAACTAGTATGAAATGTGAAACTTGCATTCGAGCTAAACACCATAGAGTTTCGTTTTCCCAGAACAATACTAGAGTCGATTCTGTGTTCTCATTGATTCATTCTGATGTGTGGGGAGCAGCTCCAAATTCTAGTAATGGTCGCTTTCAGTATTTCGTATTATTTATAGACGATTACTCTCGTATGACTTGGGTTTATTTCATGAAACACAAGTCTGAAGTATATGAAAAATTCCTAAGTTTCTACCAAATGATTCATACTCAGTTTGACAAGAAAATACAAATTCTACGCTCTGATAATGACAGAGAATTTGTCAGTCATGCCATGCAAACCTTTTTCTAGAAAAAACGGCATTATTCATCAAACATCCTTTCCTAATACACCTCAACAAAACGGTGTAGCTGAAAGAAAAAATCGGATCTCACTAGAAATGACCTGAGCTATGATGATTGAGTCGCAGGTACCGCAATCTTTTTGGCCTGAAGCAATAGCCACATCCACATATCTGGTTAATCGTCTCGAAACAAAAATCCTTGATCACAAGACTCCTCTACAGGCCCTAGCCACACAAGGAAAAATTCCATATGTTCTCACTCTACCCCCCCGAGTCTTCAGCTGCTATGTGTTCATTCATATTCCTAAAATAGACATGCACAAACTTGATCCATGTGCTGAAAAATGTGTCTTTGTGGGATATGTTACTCATCAAAAGGGATACCGCTGTTATAATCCAATTACTCGTCGCATCCATATTACAATGGATTGTGACTTCTTAGAGTCAGAGTATTTCTTTTGTCATCAACCTAGTGTTCAGGGGGAGAAAACAAGTGAACCACTAGCTTGGTTAAGTAGTCTAGGTTGGTCTGAGCCTGTTCAAACCGAGCGGGTAGATGGAGCCAACGAACCTTCTTCCAACATAGACAAGGTTGACGAACAAGTACATACAATTAATGCATCAACTTCAGACAATGTCCAACAAGAGGTAAATGAGTCGTACCTTGATGATTTATCTCCTAGTTTGAATCATGCCACTAATCATGACAACAACCTATAAGAATCAAGACATTCAGAGGAGTTCGTACTACCTCCAAGAAGAAACAGAGGGGTGCCACCTAATCGGTATTCACTAGAGCATGTACCTCGTGCTTTGAGGTATCCGGTCAACTCAGAAAGGGGGAGAATGGTTGAAGTTGCAAAAGCTTTTTCTGTCTCGCTTCTCTCAGAAAGCATTCCCAGAACAGCTGAAGAGGCAAAGAAGAGTGTTGAATGGCAAAGAGCTATGGATACTGAAATGATAGCACTCGAGAAAAGCAACACGTGGGAGAAATGCTTACTCCCACCAAGTAAAAAACCAGTAGGCTGCAAGTGGGTCTTCACCATAAAATACAAGGCGGATGGTACTGTTGAACGATACAAGGCAAGGCTGGTAGCCAAAGGCTATACTCAAACATACAACATCGACTATGTAGAGACCTTCTCTCCCGTTGCCAAAATCGATACTATCAAGGTACTATTCTCAATAGCAGCCAATGAAGACTGACCTCTTCACCAGTTTGATGTCAAGAATGTCTTCCTTCATGGAGATTTGGAAGAGGAAGTGTATGTGAAGACCCATCCAGGTTTCTCTGATGACTTTTAGGAGAATGAAGTATGCATGCTCAAAAAGGCATTATACGGCCTAAAACAGTCTCCACGAGCATGGTTTGGTAGGTTTACAATGTCCATGAAGCGTTATGGATACAGACAAAGCAATGTAGATCACACCATGTTCTTCAAAAAGACGAATGATCTGATTACATGTTTAATAGTATATGTTGATGACATGATAATAACATGGAGTGGTAAAGAATAAATCAAACAACTCAATAAAAGTCTTTTTTTTTTTCTGAGTTTGAGATGAAGGATCTTGGGGGACTGGAATACTTTTTAGGAATTGAAGTTCTTCGATCAAGAGACAAAATATTAATTTCTCAACGGAAGTACATACTGGATTTATTAGCTGAGACAGGTATGGTTGACTGCAAACCAAGTGATACTCCCATAATAGTAAACCACCGACTCAGAGTAGTCGAGGGAGCTAAGCTGGCAAACCGAGAAGAATATCAAAGGTTGGTAGGGAAATTAATCTACTTGGCTCACATTCGACCAGATATTGCGTACGCTGTCGGAGTTGTCAGTAAGTTCATGCACCAGCCTCAGGAAGATCACATGGAAGCAACTATGAGGATAATCTGGTACCATAAGGGAACGGTGGGAAAAAACATTGTGTTTAGAAGACATGGACATCTATTTCTTTAAGTCTTCACTGATGTTGATTGGGCTGGTAACCCAAATGACAGACGATCTACTGCAGGGTATCTCACCCTAGTTGAAGGAAACTTAGTAACGTGGAAAAGCAAGAAACAGAAGGTGGTGACACTGTCCAGTGCAGAGGCAGAGTTCAGAGGCATCGTAAAGGGAATCACAGAGGTTCTCTGGCTAAGGAAATTAATGCACGAGATCGGTTTTCCACCAAAGCATCCTACTCAGCTGAGGTGTGACAACAAGGCTGCAATAAACATTTCAGAAAACCCCGTGCAACATGACAGAACCAAGCATGTAGAGGTGGACCGACACTTTATAAAGGAGAAGATTGAGGACGGCAAGGTCGAACTACCATTCGTAAGGTTTGAAGATCAGCTGTCGGATATTCTCACACAGGCAGTCACAAGAAAGATATTCGATTCAATATTGTGCAAGCTATGTATCGAAGATCCCACTACCCAGCTTGAAGTGGAGTGTTAGAATATACCACTTTCCATATATGAGCACAATCAATTGTAATATTTGTATTCCATAGTTAGAACATTTCATGGTTAGAACATACCTTAGATAGCTGCTACCTTGTCTACAAATATGATAGTGTGTATAGAGTAAAATCAATAAGAAAAAATCAGATTCAAACACAAGTTAACAATATATATATGTATTCTAACTACATGTTATAATATGTTGACAAGTTATATTATTGTGTTGCTTTATTTTTTATACAAATTACTCGTTGAACTTTTAATAAATTTCTAATTCAGTAATAAAATTTTAATGTCTGATCTTGAAATTATGAATCTATAGTCGACTATTGCTATATTAAGATAATCAATAAATTTTCTTTAGTGCCTTTGATGAAAGTTTTTCACTCTTTTACAATATTTACATAGTTTAAACTTGTTTACTTTAAATGAATATAATGTTTGTCAACACTAACTTATAGTTATTTTCATAGTTAACATAACCGGACTGGACCGGTGGTCCGACCGGGAACCGAACCCCTGTCCGGTTTAGTTCAGTTAAAAGACCGTTTTACAAATAAACAATAATTGAATCGGATTGAACCGAGCAGTTTTTGGAAAACCGACTGATTTTTTAATAACCGGCCGACTTCCGATTCACTTTTTAGCTGATTTTTGTTGTTTTTACACAGAAAGTTCACTAATAGCTCTCATGTATAATCTTGTAAAAACAATGAAACATCTCGAGTAAATCCACAAACGGCCTCTCGAGTAAATCCACAAATGACCTTTGATTAAACTTCATTGGCATGAGAAACAAACTAACCTTCCAGTTCTTTCAATCATAAACGCCCACCATCACTGATTCACAATCATAAAACGCAAAGAAACAGTGCTCTAGGAAAAAAAAAAACGATTCTGAAATTGTTACAGCGACTTTACACGATTAATGATTTAACTCATTAATGTTAGGGGTTATGATATAATTGTGTTGTTAGAAGTGTATATTTGCCGTGATCTATAGGTATGTTTCATGAATCTTCTAGCATGCTTCTTGTGTATTCTAGAATCAGTTTGTAATCCTCTCATTAGGATCAATGTTAGACTATAAATAGAGGTCCTAGTCTTTGTAAGAAGTTAACTTACTAATGAAGTAAAGTCTCTGTCCTTGAGTTTTCAGTTCTGTTATTTCTGTTATAACAGAATCGGTTGCTTCCTTGCTAAGCAATCTTCATCTTCATCTCCTTGTTGTGATTTCTTTCTCAAATCGTCTAAAATGGTATCAGAGCTATGCGAATCTGCGGATTACAATCAGTAAGCTCTTCGTTCATCTCGTCGCTCATCAAATTCTGCTCTATCGATCGAAGTTCATCGGAAGCTGCTGTTTGCGGATCATCAATGGAGGATGCTCTTCCACCTGCGTTTTCGAACAAGAAGATCTATCTACTGACTGGAGATGACAACTTTCAGTCATGGAAACAACAGGTACTTCTTGTTAGAGGATTTGATCTCGAATCTCATCTATATGGTGTTCAAACTGTGCCAACTCACATTACTAATGAAACTGGTGAAAATCTGCCCAATCCTGCCTATGCGAAATATAAACAGAGAGATAGCTCCTTAGCTTCTTGGTTGCTAGTGTCGATTTGTCCTCAGGTTAACAGATATCTGTTAGGATGCATGACTGTTAATGCCGTGCGGTCAAAGCTGCATCAGATGTTTTCTTCTTCGTCAACAACGAGAGTGATGAGTTTATATGGAAAACTCAAATCCAGAAAGCAAATAACTCAGTCTGTTAGAGATTACCTTGCTGATATACAATCTACTTGTGATAGCCTTGCTAGTTGCGGCCATCCAATAGATGAAATGCAGCAGATCTCCATTGTTCTTGATGGAGTGAAAGGTCAGTTCGACAACGTTGTCTCGGTGATTCACGCTAGTAGGAATCCATACGACTTAGCCTCGGTAAGTTCTGTACTTCTGGATGCTGAAACAAGAGCTCGTGATCAGCTCTTTGATCCAATGCTAATGCCTCAAGCGATGATTCACACTGCGGATGAGTTCACGAAGAAGACTACTACACAGATTTCTGACTCTGTGTACAAACCTGATGTAAACAGTTCAAATCCTTCTAATCAACAGAGTCAGCACAATCAACTTGGTCCTCCTATGTTTGACAGAGGAAGAGGAGCTGGTGGAAGAGGGCGAGGTGGAAGTAACAGGCCGCAGTGTCAGCTCTGCGGGAAGATTGGTCATCTTGTCAATCGATGCTATAAAAGATTCGATGTGAACTTCCATGGTGTTACCTCGTTAAGTGCTCCTATGTCTGCTAATCTGTGTCAAACCTCTTGGAATGACTGGAATGATTCTGCTGATCAGAATTTGGTGAACTCTTCTTCAGTGTCTACTCCAACAAATGCTACTTCTCTAGCCTTCAACTCTGCTTCTGCGACTCCTCATCCTGCATTTATACAGAATGTATCTCCATATGGACACTATCCATTTATGCTGCCATATCATGTTCCTACTGGTTACAATGCAGGTCTGTCCTACTTAGAAGCACCTTCGGCACCATCTCAAGAATCGATGTACACTCCTCAAGTCAATTTTGCCACGCTTCCTGCTCCTCAAAATGCGTGCAATAACCAGGGCTGGTATCCTGATTCTGGTGCAACAAACCATATTACAAATGGTCAACCAGCTAAAGGAACAGAACCATATAAGGGAGCAGGTAAAGTTCAAGTTGGAAATGGTTCTCAATTAACCATTTCAAACATCGGTACATCTGTGATTAACACTCCTTCGAAATCATTGTTTCTCAATAATATTCTTTATACACCTGAAATCACCAAGAACTTAGTGTCTGTTTCACAGTTTTCCAGGGATAATGGAGTATACTTTGAGTTTCATCCAACTCATTGTATGGTTCGTGACTTGGTTTCGAAAGAGGTGATGTTGGAAGGAGAAGAAGCAGGAGGCCTTTACAAGTTAGATTTTCGTAATTTCTCTAGATGTAATACAACTGCTAGTCTCGATGATAGGAATGATCAGTTTGCTTACATTGTTGAAACCTCTAGTATATGGCATAAAAGACTCGGACATGCTTCTTCAAATGTGTTGGCATCTGTTTTTAAAAATTCTGGAATGAAATGTTCTTCGTCGTATGGTTTATGTTCTGCTTGTTCTGTGGGAAAGAGTATCAAGTTACCTTTTTCAAATTCAACTACCAAATATACTCAACCTCTTCAACTTGTGGAGGTTGATCTATGGGGACCTGCTCCTGTTACATCTAATGGTAAGAAGTATTACATGAGCATTGTCGATGTATATTCTCGGTATACTTGGATTTATTTTCTAAACCAGAAAAGTGAAGCTGCAAATCTATTTATCCAATTTCATACTCTTGCAGAAAAACAGCTGAATTGTACTCTGAAATCAGTACAAACCGATGGTGGAGGAGAGTTTAAGTCGTTAGCTTTGTACTTCACTAATCATGGTATTGATCACAGGATTACATGCCCCTACACATCAGAGCAAAGTGGGATTGTAGAGAGGAAACATCGACATATTGTGGAAATGGGATTAACTCTCATGTATCAAGCCAGTCTTCCAAGGCAATACTGGAGCGATTCGTTCTACACTGCTGTGTTTCTAATCAACAGATTACCTACTCAGGTACTTAAACATGTTTCCCCTCATGAAGTGTTGTTTGGAAAGACTCCTGACTATTCCATACTTCGGGTTTTTGGATGCTTGTGTTTCTTGTTCACCAGGCCTTTTAATAAACATAAGCTTGATTATCGTTCAACTCCATGCGTGTTTCTTGGGTATTGTTCTCAGCAACATGGATATAAATGTTTGGATAGTAATGGGAGAATATATGTGTCAAGACATGTTCGATTTCATGAGACTAAGTTTCCATTCGAGGACAAGAATGGTAAGTTCATGATGTCTGCAGCTCCGAAAAACACACACACCAGTGAGCCATTTTTTTTACCATTTGGATTTGTGAATTCTCCTTCTGATCAATGTAATGTCTCTCCTTCACATCCCATGTCTGGACCTAACACATCTATCTCATCTCATTCAGGTGGGTCTTTTGACAATTCTCCTGCTTATGATTCATTTCGTCAAAATGGTACACAGTCAGCTGAAACAACAGGTGAAGAAATTGTCCAGTCCATACCAGAGGCTCAGTCTAGACAGTTTGATAACAATGAAGTTATCAGGTATGTTCCATCTGTAAATGATGACTTAGTAGAGGTTGCAAGGTTTGTCCCAGGTGATGGCATTGACTCAGCTCCTCATGTTCCAACTAGTCAGAGTTCTGTTGTTCAATCTTCTTCTATTTCTCGTAATATACATCCTATGCTAACTAGATCTAAGTGTGTCTCTCAGCCTGCAGCTCAGCTCTCTGCTTTGAATGCAGAAGGAACTGACCTCTTGACAATGTCACAGAATCATCAATCTGCTCAGACACCTGAAGACACTGAACCAACTTCTGTGCATACTGCTCTTCAAACACCCCATTGGACTAAGGCCATTCATGATGAGCTACAAGCTCTATCTACCAATAAGACCTGGTCTGTTGTTCCCCTTCCTGATGGTCGCATTCTAGTAGGGTGTAAGTGGATTTTTAAAACCAAACGAAATTCAGATGGATCTGTTGCACGATACAAGGCACGGTTAGTTGCAAAAGGTTTTTCTAAAAAACCTGGTTTTGATTTCTCTGAAACTTTCAATCCTGTTATAAAGTCTCCTACTGTTCGTATCATTCTTGCTGTAGCTCTGACTAATAAGTGGAAACTCAGGCAGATTGATGTTAATAACGCGTTCCTTCATGGTGATCTCACTGAAGAAGTCTTCATGCTCCAACATCCTGGTTTTGAGCAATGCGATGCAGCTGGAAATGTCTTGGTCTGTAAGCTTCACAAAGCTTTATATGGATTAAAACAAGCACCAAGAGCCTGGTTTGAGAAACTTAAACACTTCCTACTATCTCAGCTTATGTTTATTGTTTCAAAATCTGACAACTGTTTGTTTATAAAGCAATCAAATTCTGGTTCTGTTTTCCTATTAGTCTATGTAGATGATATAGTCGTTACTGGGACTAACTCTGAGGATGTTGAGTTTGTTATTAGGCAAATTAATTCTGAATTTAAATTGAAAGATCTGGGTACTTTGAACTATTTCTTAGGTATGAATGTTCAAGAGAAAGATGAGTGTCTTCTGCTCAATCAGCACAAGTATATTACTGAGTTACTTCATAGAACAGGTCTGACTGATACTTGTTCTATGCCTACTCCAATGACAGGGAATTTTTTGTCCAAGATGATGACAAAGAAGGATAGTACTCCATGTCCCAATCCTGATCTATATAGGAGTACTATTGGTGCTCTTCAGCACATATGTGCAACTCGACCAGATATAGCTTTTGCTGTCAACAAATTGAGTCAATTTGTTCAGTCTCCTACCTTGTGTCATTGGCATGCGCTTGTACATGTTTTGAAATATCTCAAAGGAACATTGTGTCATGGTCTTTTATTTCAAGCTTCGTCAGTTTCCTCTAATGAAGTTTCCTTGGTCTCGTATGCAGATGCTGATTGGGGAAGTGATCCTACTGATAGAAAGTCGATTTCAGGACACTTTCTCTTGCTCAATGGAAATCCAATTGTATGGAGTTCGAAGAAACAACCTGTCATCGCTCGTTCTTCTGCTGAAGCAGAGTACAGAGCTATAGCTAATGTTATTTGTGAGGTATTATGGGTTAAATCTCTTCTCCAAGAACTTGGAGTTCCTTTATCTTCAATTCCTGTTGTGTGGTGTGATAATACAAGTGCAGTAGGCTTAACTGAGAATCCTATTCACCACTCTAAAATGAAACATGTTGAGATTGATTTGAGTTTTGTTCGTGAAAAAATGAGTAGTGGTCATGTTCTTGTTAACTTTGTGCCATCCGATGATCAATTTGCTGACATTCTTACAAAGCCCTTGACAGAAAAATTCTTTGTTCCTCTTCGTAAAAGACTTGGTGTTTATTCTCTTAAAGAGGTAGATGAGTTGTCTCGATGTTTGATAGATGGTGTGCAACCTGTTTGAGTCGATGGATGTTGTTCTTTCTGAATTTTCATGTTTTGTTCAGTTCTGATCATAATATGTTGATTGGGTATTCTGATTCAACTTCTCAGCTTGTTTGGTCTATGCTAATCACCATTTCAGTTCTGTGTTCTTGAACTGTTTTCATTTTCTCAAACTTGTGTTATATGTGTTTTGTTCTTTTCTCTCCTTTGGTTGGGTCATAAAACAATCTTCAAAGAATGATCTGTTTTGTTTGATATTCAGGTTTTACTGCTTTTGCATGCTCTCTTCTTCCTTTGCTGATAGTTTAATATTGTGATCGTGTATTGGTGAAAGCTTTCTTCTCTGGTTTTCATTGATCTTTGCGTGATACTGAGTCATTCTCTGTTCAATGATCTGAAATAGAAATATAAGGATTTGTGGTGACATCTCTTGGGGTTTGATTTCGAAAATAATCAATGAGGAAGACAACGTCAAAGATACTTCCTCATTGGTTTGAGAAAGTAAGGATGAAGGCTCAAACCTTCCAACCCCAATGAAAAGATGAAGGCTCAACCCTTCCTGTCATTAAAAAAAATAGAACAAGAAAAGAGGTATTCAAGTGTTGATCAATGAAAAAAATAGAAGAGGAGAAGTAATTGGATCAATACAAGGATGACTCTATCATGTATATGTGTTTCATGAAACTTGAGATGTTGCTTTCATAGGTACATATCACAATGTTGAATTCGTCAGAGGTAAGGTATGAAGAATAGTGGAGAAAGTTGATAATTCTCTGTGTATCAAGCTTTACAAAAGTGTTGTTTGAGTTTGGTTTATGACTTGTGAACCTCTGGGGATGTATTAGAATGAATGTATATGATGCTTGTTTTGGATTATGCAAATATGATGAAGAACAGGAGAAGTGAAGTCAAGATTAGCATATGGTTTCAAATTCGTTGAGAATGAAGAAGTGGAAGTTACTTGAGATTCAGATTATGTGTCAAACTGAACAGATATGAAGGTTGGGAAAAGAACAACATCAGATCAAGATCAAACAAAGGGTTTTGAAGGAAGATCTTGGATAGGGAATGTTAGGGGTTATGATATAATTGTGTTGTTAGAAGTGTATATTTGTCGTGATCTATAGGTATGTTTCATGAATCTTCTAGCATGCTTCTTGTGTATTCTAGAATCAGTTTGTAATCCTCTCATTAGGATCAATGTTAGACTATAAATAGAGGTCCTAGTCTTTGTAAGAAGTTAACTTACTAATGAAGTAAAGTCTCTGTTCTTGAGTTTTCAGTTATGTTATTTCTGTTATAACAGAATCGGTTGCTTCCTTGCTAAGCAATCTTCATCTTCATCTCCTTGGTGTGATTTCTTTCTCAAATCGTCTAAAAATTAACACGATCAATGATTTATCCGTGGATACATATTGATGGGTTTAAATAAATTGATGCAATATAGTGTTTCATATTTTAATTAGACTCAATTCTTAAAAATAAAATCTGCACATCTATGAGTATATATATATATATATATTGTCACGGAGATTTCCGACGAACTTACATTGGGAGCCGCGCTGTCTTCGATTGACAACCCAACCCAACAGTTGCTTCGACAGCTACGCACTTGTGTCCCCTCTCCTTTCGTCATGTCCAGATTGACGACGATAAACAAACTGGGTATTTAGGGTTTACTGATTATATTGTGTTTAAATTAAACGAATTAGTTTACAATATTATTATATTTCTTGACACGAGGTAGAATTATAGATACATAATTAGTATTTTTTTTCTTGCAAAACTTATATAAAAATGACAATTGTTGAAAAATTATCAATATCATATTTTAATTGACAAAATACATATTTTACTTTTAGAAATAATAAAACCTTACAGGGTTATTCAATAACTATAATCTAACATCAATTAGTGCAATTTTATAACTATAAACTAAATAATAATAATAATTTTTATTCCTATAGTTATAAATTAGAGTTGTTTGAATATAATTAATTATATTTAAATATATAAGTTATTTAGGACGAAACATATTTGTATTGAAGAATATTTCTTTCTTTATATATAATTGTATTGTATTGTATTAAAAATATATATTGATCCAAGTGTATTTTTTTTCCAAAATACTAATTTCATTTGATAAAATAAAACGGCACGAGAGTTCAATATTACAATTATTAGCTAATAAACAGGTAAGTGGGAGTGGGGGTCGAGAGACCTAATCGTTTAGACCCCCCCCTTCTAGCTTGCTTCGCGATCCATTGCGCATTCATTCGCCAACCTCGGGATAGCTTGTCATTGCACTTGATCGATGTCACTCGCTAGTGCTCGTGTGTTGGAGACTAATGTTTCGATTCTCCATTCGGGAACACCTTCCCTGATTTGGTTTATCACCACCTGTGAGTTCGACTCCAGAACGACATTGTTCCATCTCTTCTCCTTTGCTAGTCGGGTTCCCTCGTATAATGTCAATGCCTCCATTGTCACTATGTTGTTGCTCCGTAGTCTTCTACTCATGCCACCGATGACCGTCCCTTCCCAATTTCGAGCCACAACGCCTATCCGTGTCATATGTGTTCTTGGGCATAATGATGTATCACAGTTGATCTTGGTTGTTCCACTACCCGGTTTCTCCCATCTTTGGTTCGGTCTAGTTATTTGCCCCTGGTCTACATGCCTCGTCCGTGTTTGTTCAGCTTGCGCTCGGTTTATCTCCTCCAGGACGAGTCCGGGCTTCAGTTGTGTGCCTTCGAACTCGGCTTTGCATCGCGCCTTCCAAATGTACCAGGTGGCTAGGAGACATGATTCCCATATCGTACCTTGGTGGTTCCTTGCTCCGCCTCGATACCCTCTGATCTCGTCCAGCCATGTTGTGATGTCCATTACCGGCGTGGTCCTCTGTTGGTCGCCCAGCATCACACCCCGCACCTGTCCTGTCCACCTGCAGCCCGTGACTATATGATCACGGGTCTCGTCTACCCCGCACATTGGACACCCTGGTTCGATCGCCATGCCCCTTCTGATCAGGTTCGACTTCACCGGCAATGCGTTTTTCACTAGTCGCCAAACAAAGTTTTTACCTTGAGCACGATGCTTGCACCCCATATCGCATTCCCCATCCCCAGATCGCTGCTGTTGGATCGTCCCTGGTTGTTGCTGTCGGTTTACGTCTCTCGCAGCCTGTGATAGACCGAGCGAGCATGTGGTTCACCGCTCCTCGAGTGTGGCTATAGGAACCTGTCTTCTGTTCGGTTGCAGTGAAGAGGCATGTGTAGGATCAGTTCGGCATCTTCCCCTGCCACCAGTTCGCGAACTCTGCTCACGTCCCACTGTCCATCACTAATAATCATGTCCGATACCCTCGGCTCGTCAGGTAGATCACCTGTGTTTGCTCCAGAACTGGCTGGTGCTGCTGTTCTAAAGCCCTGTTTTTGGACGATCCATGGGTCCCAGTATATTCGTATGTTCTCCCCATTCCCAAACGCCACAACCCTTCTTGTTTGAGCACATCCCTTCCTACTATGAGGCTACTCCATCCCCATGACGCTCGTCCGCCTTTCCTCGCCTCTAGGAAATTACTATTTGGGATCCAAGTGTATTCACTATTCACTATTCAGTATCAATCAAACAATAAGACAAGTGTCTTGACACGGTGCATTTTTGCCTTCTTATACCATCCACATTGGTATTTTCAAAACTGAACCGGTCGCTGAACTAGAAAGACAAGTAGTTGGTAGGTTTAATGGTCCACCCGGAATCCAACCAGAGTGATTCATGATGTAGTCACTTAATTAATTAGTTGTACTTGTGTCATATTTGAATTTCGTTATAAATATTGTTAATGATGTTGATTTTCAACTTAAAAGGTTTAAATGAGAATTTTATAAGTTAAAATTTTAGATCTCAACTAGAATATAATATATGACAAATTCGTAAGTTCAAACTCTATATTATGTATTTATGTTATTCAGATAACAATTTAAATATTTATTCATTATATTTTTTTAATAGGTGCATAATTTATTTATTTTTAACCAAATATCGTTTGTAAAAAAACATTAAACAAAATATTGTATAACACGCCACCAAGGATAATATGTTATGTCATTTTGGCACAATTCGCTTTCTCAAATACATATATGTCTACTTTTTTAAATATATTTTTTTGTACTTATTTTTCCAATTATTCTTTTAATTACACTTTCTTTTAATAAAATCCAATTATCCGTCTAATCTTCATTTATACGAGAGTTTCAGTTGTGAATAGATATTCTCTTTTACAAATAGTTATACAATGTGACACATGTGTTCACTTTGATTTGTTCCATCTATTTTTTGGTTTACATATTCTACTTGTTTTCAACTAAACTAAGCTCCACCTTTGAGGGTAGTGCTTTCAATTGCATATCTTTGTCTATAATTCGTTATATTATCTAATCTAGTTGATTCTAGGTGGTAATTTTATCTCGAAACACGAGAAACACGAGAAATCTATAAACGACAAGACCAGAGTTGATTACCCTTTCGCAAAACAAGTCACGCAACTTGCACATGACGAGATTGAGTTACTCATAACCTCTAAAGCGAGCGTTTAAGCTCACCTTCAACGACAGTAAAAAGGTAAGACCTACAAAAGTTAGCACCTCCTTCTCACGAGTTAAGTACTTTATTATCGCCCTTGACAAGGGAAAAAATGTGCACAACTAATGAGTGTCAACCTAACTACTTAAAGACGAGGCGAGCACCCCATGCTCGCCCTCGCCAAACAAAGACTTAGTAAAATCCAAGTATTCAGGACTCTCCTCCATAACAATGATGCTTGTATAGAGTCGACCTGAATCAAATATGATAGTTACATTGAATATTAGCGTGCAACTATAGTTAAAAATAGTAAAACCGACCACGATTCACGGATTTTTTTCGAAAACTATACATTTTAGTTATTTTTTTTTAGAAAAGTAAGTATAGAAAAAATATATTTCGAAAAATAGGTATACGCGCACCCCCAGGACGCGCCTTTTGGCAATATGCACACCTCCAAGACGCGCCTATTGCATAGGCGCATGTTGGGTATGTCCCTTTTTTTTTTTTAATTTGTTTCATAATGACGACTCGATGTTTAATTAAAAATAAAATTATGTATCTATTAAAAAATTTTAAAAAACTTATAGTAAGTAGATATTTTAATTGTGATTCAAATGATGCAAAAAATATTAAATTTGGATTTACGGATTGCCTGTACGGCATGCCGTAAGTTGAGATATGAAAATTTGACTTAACAAATTATAACTCGGACCATGTAAGTCCAAACTCAACACGGTTAACGTTATTTAGGTCGTAAAACAATTATATACGTATGATAATTTTTTTGATTAAAAATACAGTGATTTTGTAACCTAACATCGTTTACACCCAAATTTGACCGAAATAAGTAAATGCTTTAGGTGAGAAATTTAATTATATACTTACTCAAAAAAAATCAGGTGCGTAGATAATTTAATTACGAATTAAATGACGCTAACTATGTGTTAATTTTTGACTTTTAGACTGACTGTATAATACGGTACGTAAAAAACTCTACATACGATACAAAAACTTCCAAATAGAGTTTTGCACAGTAAAGTTACTGTTTACATAGTAAAATTTTACGACCTAAATGACGTTAACCGTGTTGAGTTTGGACTTACATGGTCCGAGTTATAATTTTTTAAGTCAAATTTTCATATCTCAACTTACGGCATGCCGTACAGGCAATCCGTAAATCCAAATTTAATATTTTTCTGCATCATTTGAATCGCAATTAAAATATCTACTTACTATAATATTTTTAAATTTTTTTAATAGATACATAATTTTATTTTTAATTAAACATCGAGTCGTCATTATGGAACAATTTTTTTTTTTTTTTTAAAAAAAGGACATACCCAACATGCGCCTATGCAATAGGCGCGTCCTGGGGGTGCGCGTATTGCCAAAAGGCGCGTCCTGGGGGTGCGCGTATACCTATTTTTCGAAATATTTTTTTTATAAAAAAAAAAACTAAAATGTATAGTTTTCGAAAAAAATCCGATTCACCATAAGATCTCATGCACTAAATCTTAACAATAAGATAATGGCAGTAACATATCGCCTCAGATACAAATATATGATAATCATTGTCTTTACTGTAAGATTGATTTATGAATTATAGACATTCGAACTTTATACTTATTTTAAGTATTGAAGAAAGATCCAGATGAATAAACTCCATTATCTATTTCTTGCATGTTAAGGATTTTCCGATCCAATCACCGACAAGACTGGTCAGACAAATTTAGCACCCCCAACACTCCCGATGAGTTCGTCCAACTCGGACCAACCTCTATCATCAATCACAGAGACTATTTCTATTAATACCATACTTAATTTTAGGTTGGTTCACATCATTACAGATGAACTTATAAAATAATGTAAAAACGAACTTTAATAACTGAACCGATTGGACTGCAAATTCATTAAAAAATAAATCTATTGTATTAATATATAATTTCTAGAATATTAAATATAAATACCACTAAATCTTAAGTTTAGCATATGACTCTTAAGTTTTTTTCCTTTTTTCTATTCCATACTTAGAACCGTCTGATTTGCTAAAAAATGTTTGGTTTCACTAAATTGAATTTAATATGTAATATGATATTCTAAAAATCGAATCGACAACAAAATCAGTTCACAATCTGATCAGGTTCAACTACGGTATCCAGTTTGGATCGGGTTATAAGTAGTTTGATTAGTCAAACCACAATATTTAAGAGAGGTTTAATGATGAGAAGAGATTATTGTCAATAAAGTTATGTCGTTTTTTTTGTGTTTTGTTTTTTCATGTTGTCCAACCACATCTATCTCTCGATTGTTTCATCGTATGTCTCCTTCCAATCCATCTCCATCCATCCATGCACAAACTCAAAATCATCAAATCATTATATTGGTTAATTGTTGGAACTGTAGAAGTGTTGTGAAGAGGGCTCCGTGTTTACTTCCACACAAACGGCACAACAGGCATGGAACATATAAATTGCAGGGTAAATGACTTTAATGTACACATATCTTTATTTATGCTGTTATTTGAATTTATATATTCAAAATTTCATATCCATTAATTAATTTTGTTAAATTGACTGTTTAAAATATAAAAAAATGATTTTTAATTTTTATCCTTAACAACATTGAAGGGATGAAGAAAATGTGAAGAAAGAAGATAGGATGAACACCATGAAGAAAATGAGATAAACATAAGTATAAATCGTTAATTTAATCAAAAATATATAATATATTTAATAGAAAAAGTGAATGAAACAATAACTTAACCACATTCAACATATATGTATGTGTACTAAACTACAAGAAAAACATGTTGATACAAATAATGTAACCAAATAAAGTAAATAAGTAACTTATTGAAACCATTTACCCTAAATTTAAACATATTTGCTAATTAGGTGGTGTAGAACATAACACATGTTATAAGTATATAAATATTAGTTACTTTTTCATAAGTGATCTTAATTTAATAGTGTTGTTTTTATAAACTAGTAATATATTTGAACACTCTCTAACTAGACTAAATTTTTCACTTAAATTCGTATCATAATCTAAAATTCAACCACCTCAAACTCCACATGAGATTTTTTTTTTCATTTTTATCGGCGTTTCTAAAATCAGATATGTACGCTATAATACCGTTATTAATTTAATACAAACATTTTAACCAACTTTTCCATAATCCTAAACTTAAGAGTTTGAAACATTATAAGCACAATATTCCATCAAATTAAAAACCATCTCAGGTACAAACTTGTTTCCTTAGAAAATATTTTTTCTTAATTATCGTAATATATCCACATATAACTTTTTAGGGCAGTAAAAAACGTTGACTGATAACTTTATTTAATTAAAAAAAATGCGTACAAAGTTGACTATGGTTGTTTCACGATTGGACTAGATGTCCACGTGTGGTGTGTTTAAAATTACAAACCCCTCTTATCGTATCTTGTTCTTGTGAATGTTTTGTTCCATCCATTTGAAACATGTCTCTGTTTAGAATCAAATTTTAAATTCCAACATCCAAAAAAACAAGTTACAAAGTACAAATTGTATCATATTAAACTGACAAAAAAATTAAATATGATTTATGTGTTTCTAAATTTTATTTTTGGATTTTTTTAATATGAAATAGAACTTTCATCTTCAAGACACGGTTTAATAATTATTCCAAATATATTTAATTTTTAATTAAATCAACTAATGACACGTAGTGAAATCAAAAGTTTTAAGATTTAAAAATAATTATAGAGTATTCACAATCAAATTCCTATCATTTTACCACCTCACAGAATGATTATTCTAGAGCTCTAAACACACTAAACAGCTCATGTAATTAAATAATATCATATTATATTGATTTAATGCAGGTATATTTGTCTATTATTTTTAATACTATATTATCTTCTATTAATATATCTAAAAATATTTATTTCATTCACTATAATATGTTCTAATTTTAAATATCTTAATTAAGAATTTGTAAACTGCTCTAAATTATAGAGTGAATGTTATCATTATGATTATTGAGTGCTATCTAATGACATGACCTCACATGATATTATATATAATATAATTTATAGACAATATTATAACAAGTTACATGACTCTTATAATTTATTTTTAAATTCTATTAGCCCAACTAAATCGTTATTGGTCGGGAAAAATTGAAATCGAACCGAAATAATATAGTTTGGTGTATGGTCAACTCTGGATAGGATTTTTGGTCCGATTCATTCCAGGGTTTAAAAGACTGGGGAACCAGGTCGACAATTAATATATATACTTTCACATATTATATAAATTAATAGTATTTAATTAATACAATTAATCAATTAATATTAATGAAGTTATTCAATCAACATTTTAATTAATCAATTAGTATTAGTAGAAAATTATATAAACATTATTCAGCTGAATTATTTTGTTGTTTAATGTGATTTTAAATGGTCAGTTTGAATGCTTTATTTTTGTTTTGTAATTTAAACTAAAATACCGTAATATAAGTGAACGTTTTTTTGTCGTATATTTATGTTAAGAAAATTCCATCTAAAAATAAAGATATCTAAACCAAAATAATATAAAATATAAAAAAATATGTTGGACAAGTTTCACGAGTTTTTTGAAAAAGTAGTTATTATTTTACGCGTACCCTAGGGTGACACTTATTTAACAGGTGTCACTCCAAGTGGCGCCACTTTGGAGTGGCGCCTATCAACCCCATCTTTTTTGTTTTGTTTTTTGTTTTGTATTTTTTTTTATAACGATGACTCAATATTTAATTAAAAATAAAATTATATATCTATTAAAAAACAATTAAAAAACTTATAGTAAGTAGATATTTTAATTGCAATTCAAATTACGCAAAAAATATTAAATTTGGATTTACAGATGGACTGTACGCTCTGCCGTAACTTGAGATATAAACATTTGACTTAAAAAATTATAACTCAGACCATGTAAGTCCAAACTCACCACGGTTAACATCATTCATCGTATTATAAATTAACGCATAGTTAGCGTCATTTAATTCGTAATTAAATTATCTACGCACCGTAATGTTTTTGATTTTTTTTGAGTAAGTACATAATTAAATTTCTCACCTAATGCATTTAATTATTTCGGTCAAATTATAAAACAAACAATGTTTGGTTACAAAATCAATGTATTTCTAATCAAAAAAATTACCCTAGGTACTATGACCATGTGACCATTTAATAGAAACATTGAATGGAAGACTAACAGAGAAACTAAATGAAAACATTCTCAAACATATGAGATCATACACAAAACATTTAAGGTACCGTTCAATTACATTGATCAAACTTAGGGTAATGTTGAAACTATTAACCCTTTGATTAATGGTGAACCCTAATTTTGTGGATTTGAGGGTAATTGATAACTTGAGTGTAATTAAGTATAAGTAATATTTATATTGTCAAAATGTTGGAAATTGATCAAATTTTGTGTTTTATTGTTGATTTAAAATGCATTATTCGATTAACCGTGAAACACTATTTTTGGATTTTGGGATAATTGTTAAATTGAGTGTAATTACGTATCATTAGTATTTAAAATGCATAAATGTTGGAAATTGATCAATTTTATGGGTGTAAGTTTTGAATTAAATTGCCTAATTTGATTAATTTTGAAATTTTAATTTTTGGACTGAGAGGCTAATTATTAAATTGAGTGTAATTAGGTATAATTAGTATTTGAGTAAAGACAATGAATCGTGATCACGAATACTCATCGAGGCAGACATTCTGTTAATGGAAAAAACCGATCAATCATTCTCTTTTATGATCAACCACACCATATGTCAAAGCATGTTGCTACGGATACGGTAACCCTAACATTTTATATGATTAATTGTTATTATTAAATAGTATTGTTAAATATTTAATTTTTTTTTATAGATTTGTGCGCTAAACGTAGCCGTAGAGATGATAAGATCTTTCAGGCGAGAAAATGTTGAGTGGTAGATCCGATATTGGGTCAATTTAGCTGGATTAGGATGAACTGTATATATATCCCAATTGAAAATTGATGTGAAGTTAGTGCATTGTCTTGCCGAGAGGTGACACTTAGAGACATATATTTTACCTCCCTAGAAGTGAAATGACTGTTACCCTAAAATATGTCCAAGTGATTTTGGGTCTACGAGTCAATAGTATATCCATGATGGACGACTACATATTGCGTGATGAAGAGGAAAATGTGGTTGACTTATGTCACTGACTATTGTGAGCATTCCCGTCTTGTACAGTGGGAGAGATAACCGCGACTGAAGTGCAATTATCTTGATTGAAAGTGTTATTTCAAAGGAAACTCACTAACCCATACTAGATCCCAAACACTAATGAATATGACATGCAGAGAGATGGAGAATATATTTTATACATTCTCGGAGCATATTTATTCTCGAACACAAGCAGGGAAAATTATGTTTTAAATATTTCTCTTTTATAGAGGATTTACAACAAACAACCCAATACAACTAAATCCTACTAATTTACATTAATGTTACAAACAAATCCGGACTCAATTTGAGAAACACTGGAATCCTTTCGCTTGAGACCGAACCAGGACTAAGTCGGGGACCTTGTCTGGGCTCGAACCCAGACCAGGTCCCCAAGATTGGACAACCTAATTTGGATTCAAACCCAAGCTAGGTAATCTTGGTGTGACTCGAATCAAAACTTATTTATAAAATTAGTGTAAATTTATAAAATTTAGTTATAATATTTATAAAAATATTTAGTTAATTTTGTATAGATAAACAATATTTAACAAAGAATTGATGAAAGTATCAATTTTCATCGTTTTCAACCATAATGAACTATTTACCATATTCATCAGAAAAAAAAAAAATGTTTTGTGCCACTAAAGTTTTATGCATATATGTTAGAACCAATTTTCCCAAAACTGTTAAGCCAAGTCTTCCATCAGTTCTTCTTCCACTATTATATAAGTTACCGTGTGAGCATAAATGCAGGCATATCATCATCTTTCTCACTTTGATCTCACTTTCGTCTATGTGTAGTAGACCCTCATTCATTCAGGCATGTCAGACTCAGACGTTGATGCTCTAGTGATTGCTCAGCTCTAGTGATGGGTCCAGATCATATGATGAAGTCACGCACACAAGCGGAACACTTTGCTCGCACTAGAAGAAAACATGTTATACTAATAGAGGACAAATCGACATCGCCTTTGCCTAGCCTGGTCATTAATCATTTCATTGAATGAAAGTAGAAAAGGGAAAAAGACAATTGAATTGAATTGAGAGCGCAGTGCTGGGCAGCAACTCCCTACCTTCCCTATTATATGCCTGCCCTCCTTAACCAGCTATGTCTCTTTCTATCTCCTCCACTCCAGGACCACAAAAAGGTGGTGCACGACAAAGACGTCGTACATAACTCCTCATAAACCCATCATACATATTGGGGAAAGGGACAGTTAATTGAAAGCATACTCGAGGCGAAGAGGTCCCAATGGTGACTCAACACGTATATCCAATTCCGCTGCCCGGTTTCAGTCTTGCTTGCCCCAGCTGGATCTCCTGATTTGATTATTTCACACAAAATATTCATCAAGAAAGAGTAAAACTTGAATAAGTTGCACAATTTCCTTCCATTCCCCCTATAAACTTAAAATTTGGGTAGTAACCTTAAGAAGTAAATGTAGTTTTTACTTTCTAGATCTTTATCCAAAGACGATGTTAACAAAGATGATATTCAGTTATTCACCACTCAGTGACAACAAGAGACGGAGGCAGATAACCGGGAACAGTGGATAAGAGAAAACATGACTCAGATTTATCAAAACATGACATTCTTGGATAACCCAAGAGTTATTGATTAACAAAACATGACTCAGAATTATCAAATAGCATAAGGAAATTGTTGTCTTACACCTCCCTATTAGTCCTGATAGGGGACCACTAGTAATCCTACAAAAGAAAAAGAAAAGCCAAATGAATTATTAGCTATATTCAAAAGAAAAATGAGCATTGCTCATGTAAAGATATCCACACGAAAACTACAGAAATCACCTACCCACTTGATATGCCACTGCCACTGCTACCACCTGCTGAAAAGACTCCACTTTTCCGCTCAACGCAATTCATTATCAAATCAACCTTTCCCGTATCTATTATTAGGTAACAAATGTCAGTTCACAATGTCACAGACCAAAGTAAAGACAGGTCAAACACTAGCAGTATCAGTGTTTATTGTATAATAAAGGATAACGACAATAGTAAAGTATATGAAAGAATACGAACAAGTACATCTGTGAAAATATAATTGAAACACTTATTTTCTACAGCTATAATCAGTTGCATTCTATATGAGGCTTTTTCTTTGTTACAAGACTTTCTAAACATCAACATGCAAGAGTGAAAAAGTTTTTCTAATTTCGATGTAAATAAACTACCACTTTCATCAAGTAATATATAGAAACTATAGCCCAGCATAATTCACTGCAGTAAATAGCATTGCACTGCACCTCCTGCAGGCTGTGGAATAATACTGACATCCTCCATGATACCCATAGTTAATACAGTCTCCACATCTCTCTTTCCTTGAAGCATACTGTAAACCTGCACATGTCATTGAATATACCACTTCATTTACAAGATCGCATTAAAGCGATGCCGGTCGTATAAAATTAGACCAACTGACCAAGGAAACTTTGCATATATTATAAGATCCTAATTCAAGAAAAAACAATAAAATATAACTAGTTTTTTTTTGGCCAAAAAAATATAACTAGCTCATTACTAATTTTCTGTGCAGATCCTTAGCAGATTATCTAGATTTTTCTAAATTGAAAACCATACATCAAGAAAGCAAGAGCCGGCTTTTTCCGATGTGTAACCTTAATCTATCAACAAAGCAAGTTTAATAATTGTTTCACCTTCTATATTTTCACATTTGATTGAAAATCAGCATTTTAGTGTAATCACAGGCTTCTCAATGTTAAAAAAAGTTGGGCCAAAAAAAAATTGTTAGAAAATAAACTTGTTTAGATTCATTGTATCTTAAGTTCAATGTATCACTAGATTCATTCATATAACCTCTAGATTCGTTCATGTATCTTAACATACATGACTCCCTAGAGTACATGAACCCTCTCATTCATTGTATAGCTCATTAGGTGTTTTCCACCCCTTAGGTGTATATAAAGGTGTCTCATTATCAGTTGTATACATCAAGAGAAATCAAGTTTAAGTAGACAAAAAATAAGTCTCTCATTCCATCTCTCTCACACACACATATACATATACATCAACAAGTGGTATCAGTGCAAGGTTCAAAGATCGTGATGGCATGGACAAGTATGCAAGTACCGAGATTGATGAAGGATAACTATGATATTTGGTGTATCCAAATGAAGGCCCTTTTGGGATTGCTTGGCGTGTGGGAGTTCGTGGAGACTGAGTTCAAGGAACCCGATGCGGCGACAGAAATGACAAAAGAAGAGAAGGATGAATTGAAGGAGCAATGGAAGAGGGAGAAGAATGCCTTGTTCACAATATATCAAGGTCTTGATGAAGCCACGTTCGAGATAGTCGCTCCGGCTAGGACATCAAACGAAGCTTGGGGGCGTCGAAAAGGTGAAGAAAATTCGACTACAAGCTCTTCGTGCTCAATTCGAGGTCGTCCATCAAGAAAACTCAGAATCCATCTCCGACTATTTCACGAGAATTATCTCAATCGTGCATCGAATACGGAGAAACGGAGAAACGTTGGAAGATGTTTGTGTCATGGAGAAGATCTTGAGATCCCTCGATCCTAACTTCGATCTTGTGGCAGTGGCCGTAGCATATGGACACGTAACAAATATGAAGTTCAATGCTATGTGTGCAAAAAAATACGTCCACTATGCAAGAGAGTGTTGGTATAATACCGATAATGGCAAAGAAACGGCGAATCTTGTGGAGAAGACTGGCGATGATGGAGTACTTTTGATGGCGTATGATGGAGCAGTGACATTAGAATCCGCCACATGGTTTATTGATACGGGAGCGTCCAATCATATGTGTGGACAAAAAGATTTATTTACGGAGCTTGACGAAAGGCGAGATGGGCATGTTACCTTCAACGATCTTTCCTAGCGGCAGATCGAAGGGAAAATTTCCTTTGCACTCAAGAACGCGCGAAAGCTTTGCATCTCTGATGTCTATTATGTTCCAGGTATGAAGAATAATGTTCTGAGTGTCGGACAATTGCTCGAGAAGGGATACGACGTCCACATGAAGGATCATGCTCTTAGCATCCGTGATAAGAACAACATAATTACCACGAATGTGATCATGACCAAGAACATAATGTTTCCTCTATGACTAAGCACACATGAGAAGAATTGCTTGAAGATGACAACCCTGGACAACTCAACTCTCTAGCACATCCGGTATGACCACCTCAATTTTGAGGTGTTAAAGCTACTAGAAAGGAACACATGGTACAAGGCTTGCCAAAGATAGACCGTCCCAATGGCGTGTGCGGAATTTGTGTCATCCGAAAGCAGCAAAGAAAACCATTCAAGAAGTATCTTTCGATGAGAGCAACCGGTCGTCTTGACTTAATCCACTCAGATTTTTGCGGGCCTATCACTCCCATATCCATTGGTGGAAATAGGTACTTCTTGACCTTTACCGATGATTATAGTGGTAAGACTTGGATTTATATGATGAAGGAGAAGAGCGAAGTTTTGACGAAGTTCAAGGAGTTTAAAAACATGTCCGAGAAGCAAAGTGGTTGTCATTTGAAGTGCTTGCGAACCGATAGAAGAGGCGAATATACGTCGCGTGAGTTTGACAAGTTTTGCAAAGAGAATGGGATCGTGAATCAACTCACCATGCCTCAAATGCCTCAGCAAAATGGTGTCCCCGAGAGAAAGAATAGGACCATCTAGAATTTGGTTCGATGCATGCTCAAAAAGAGAGGAGTTCCGAAAGAATTTTGGGGAGACGCGGTTGCATGTGCTGTTTTCAACCGGTTTCCTACGAAGAGGATTGGGAACAAAACGCCGAAGGAAGTATGGAGAAAGCGCAAGCCAAGTGTCGAGCATCTTCGTGTCTTCGGGTGTGTGGTGTATGCAAAAGTGCAAGAAGAAAAGAGGACGAAGCTCGAGGATAAAAGTATGAAATGCGTCATGCTCGGCTATGGAGAGAACTCTAATGGCTATAAGTTATACAATCCCGTCACAAAAAGGATTGTGATGTCGTGAGACGTCAAGTTCAATGAGGAGCGTGCATGGAAATGGGGAAATATCAACCCTCAAAAAGAGATCTTAGAGGCGGAGGAGTCAGAGGAGATTGTCAGAAATGAGGAAGACCGGGAACCATCTACACCCACAAATGTTGATGCCCAGTCAAAAGAAGAAAGCTCGAGCGAATCACCCGTGAGAAACACAAGGCGAATACGAGACATATATACATCTACGGAGGAAGTTGGTGTATGTTAAGAAGCTTGAATCAAGCAAAAGAAATAAAGAGAACTTACTTGAACTTTAAGAAATCTGACTGATCTTCTATTCAAGTTGGTTAAAATCGTTACAAGCTATTCTTATTTATAGCCTATGACTTTGCTCTATTTACAATTCAGTCCTCATCACTAATTTCAAACAGATCCTCAAATCATATGTAATTATACATATGTTCTAACAATTTAAATCATGAAGAACTATATGGTAACCTTTGTCTCTTCGCAGGGTATGATCCGTTAACTTTTGAGGAAGCCTCTAAGGAGACAAAATGGTAGAAGGCGATGGAGGAAGAGATCGGAGCTCACTACACTCCCTCAAGGTCATGATGCCATCAGAGTGAGTATAAGACGAAGGCAAAGGCAAATAGAGAAGTAGATAAATACAAAGCGAGGCTTGTCGTGAAAGGATACAAGCAAAAGTTTGGGGTTGATTATGAAGAAATCTTTGCACTGGTGGCTCGACTAGAGACGGTAAGGTTACTCCTTTCACTTGCCGCTCAAAAGAAGTGGAGAATACTTCAAATGGACGTGAAATCATCTTTCTTGAACTGGAATCTCGTAGAGGAGGTCTACGTCGAACAACCTCCAGGGTTTATTATCAAAGACCAAGAAGACAAGGTGTATCGGTTGAGAAAAGCGCTTTACAGGCTAAAACAAGCTTCAAGAGCGTGGAATTCCAGAATTGATGACTACTTTATTCAAAGTTGTTTCAGTCGGTGCCCGTACGAACATGATTTATACTCAAAGACTAACCCCCGTGGAGACGTTTTGATTGTGTGTTTGTACGTAGATGATTTGGTGTTCACCGACAACAATCCCGCCATGATTCAAGATTTCAAACAATCCATGGAGAAGGAGTTCGAGATGACAGACTTGGGCCTTATGGCCTATTTCCTCGGCATTAAGGTGCAACAAGGAGAAGATGGGATATTCGTCTCTCAAAAGAAATACGCAAGTGAGATTTTGAAAAAGTTCTCAATGGAAGATTGTTAACTGGTCGACACCCCCGTCGAGTGTGGAGTACGAGTTACTAAAGAAGGAGAAGGAAAATTGGTGAATCCTACTCACTACAAGAGCCTCGTGGGATGCCCACGTTACTTGACGTGTACTCGGCCCGACATACTCTTTGGAGTCGGTTTGGTGAGTAGATACATGGAGACTCCAATGACCTCTCACATGAAGGCAGCCAAGCGAATCCTCAAGTACGTAAAGGGAACGATTGATTATGGGCTATTTTATTCATCAAAAGAAGATGTGGAGATTTTCGGATTCAGCGATAGTGATTGGGCTGGATGCTTCGGAGATTGGAAAAGCACAACTGTGTTTGTTTTCTACCTTGGAGGTACGACATTTACTTGGTCATCAAAGAAGCAACCAGTTGTTGCATTATCTACTTGTGAAGCAGAGTATGTAGTTGCATCATCATGTGTATGTTATGCTATATGGCTAAGAAGATTATTGGAGGAGCTCAATGTGCAACAAGAAGGCCTGACCAAGATCCATGTCGACAACAAGTCGGCTATTGCCTTAGCAAATAATCTGGTTCATCACGAGAGGTCCAAGCACATCGACACCAGGTTCCATTCCATTCGAGAACATGTCAAGGTCAAGGATGTTGAGCTCATACATGTGAAGACCAATGATCAAGTTGCCGATATATTTACAAAATCCCTGAAGACCGATATCTTTCAGCACTTACGAAAAATGCTCGGCATCACCGTAATAGGAGAAATAAGTTTAAGGGGGAGTTGTTTAGATACATTGTATCTTAAGTTCAATCTATCACTAGATTCATTCATATATCCTCTAGATTCGTTCATGTATCTTAACATACATGGCCCCCTAGAGTACATGAACCCTCTCATTCATTGTATAGTTCATTAGGTGTTTTTCACCCCTTAGGTGTATATAAAGGGGTCTCATAATCAGTTGTATACACCAAGAGAAATCAAGTTGAGTAGACAAATAACAAGTCTCTCATCCATCTCTCACACACACTCATATACATATACACCAACACTCAAGTTTCAAATAAAAATAAAATCTACCACTTCTTTAGATAATCATTTTTGAGATATGTCTGTAAGAAGAAACAACACACATGTTCCTTCTTTGTTGTGAGCTATCTAAGTATTGATTAGGGTTTTGTCTTTCCTATTGTAGTCTCGCCATTGAAAATTCAAGATCAGAAGTTGAACTTGATTTTTTAAGGTATAAAATAGCCAAGAAGAATGGAAGACTATAGAGGGTCTTACGTTTTCCGATTGAGGAAACAGATTGAGATATTATTAACCTCAGCCTCAGCGAGATGTAGCTTTAGCATACCCCCAGAAAAAATCTCAATATCAGAAATCTAAGTAATAGGCAAATATTACCATCATAAAAGATAGAGCAGACTGATAGAGCACTACACAAAACAAAAAAATAGCAACCCATAGCAAAACAAAGTTAGACTAAGCAATGTTGCAAAGGACTAACCAATCCAAAGATCCCTCGCTCCATGTACCATCTAATAATATTATTGATCAAATCATCTAGTCGCCTGAGGTTAACCACTTTTCCTGTACAACTCGGCACCAAACAACTATAATGGAGGTCTCCCATTAACATATTCAGGTACCAATCTCTTCCCCTCATACTTTAATCACAAAATTAACTTAATTTAAGCATCATAATCTACTTGACTTTGAGAACCTATCGTGTCCATCTCTGAATGCGTCCTCAAGAAATTTTAACGGAAGGACATTCGCTCCCTCGCATACCAAGCCATGAAACTCTTGATTCAGTTCTACCTGTTGATGATGGAGACTTTCGGGCCACCACCATCACTTACTGAAGTGGAGCACTTGTTGAAGTGGAGCACTTGTTGAAGTGGAGCACTTGCTGAAGTGGAGAAGCCACTCTTCTGGTGGGTAAGCCACTCACCAAGGTGGACATGTCACTCACCAAGGTGTACATGCCACTCACCAAGGTGGACATGCCACTCATGAAGGCGGACAAGCCACTGAATATTGCCAACTTCTGTGGACTATAAGAACCAACAACGTCTGAAAGAAAATCACTACAGACTTGAACCACGAATTTGAGAGAAGAGTTGGTTGTTGGTGTCTTGAGTGCGGGAGAAAATAGTATTGTATTGTGAGCCAAAAATACCGAGTGAGTGTCTAGAGTGCGATACAATTTGTAACACTATTTGTCTATAGTGAAAGTGTGGGTGTGAGACGTGGACGTAGTCAAATTGGTGAACCACGTAAATTCTTGTGTCATTTTGCATTTCTCTTAATCCATCGAGTACCAAGATCCTGCAAGGTGGAAATTAGCAGCAGCTAATATCCTAACAATTGGTATCAGAGCCTTCGGTTGGTGAATCAAAGGCAAGAAAGACGTTTACGAAAATTATTCTGCAACATAATTTTTCGTATTCATCCTATCTGTTCGAGTGGGACCAATGGCGCTAGAGAAGGAGTCCAAAATTTCTAATTTTGATGGCACAAATTTTGGATTCTGGAAGACAGCCTGTACCAGAAGGATCTTTATTTACCCTTGGGTAAGAAACCAGAGGAAATGTAAGAGGCCGATTGGGTGGTACTGGATCGGAAAGCTCTCGGGCACATAAGGCTATCACTGTCAAAATCAGTGGCCAACAACATCAAGAATGAAAAGACAACCGCATCTCTCATGGCGACCCTCTCCAGTATATACGAACAACCTTCTGCAACAAACAAAATTCATCTGATAAAGAAGTTGTTCAATATGACGATGTCAGAAGGAACACCATTCAGAGATCATCTCAGCAAGTTCAAGGAAGTGACAGAAGAGCTAGAAGCAGTGGGCATGACGTTCACTGAAGAGATACGTGCCTGTCTAATTCTTGGGCAGTTGGCCAATAGTCGGAAAGGCACAGTCACTGCAATCAGCGGATTTGCAGGTAAAATGAAAACTCTGAAGTTTGATGATGTGGTCAACATCATTATGACTGAAGAAATTCGAAATCAGTTGAATGACGCTTCTAGCTCAGGGTCAACTTTGAACGTAGAGAGCAAAGGTAGGGATTCAAAGAAGAATGGAGGGGCCAACAAGTCCAAGAGTGGGAGGTCACAATCTCAGAATACCAAAAATTCCAACAATCAGAACCAGAAGGTGATCGAGTGTTGGAACTGCGGGAAGATCGGGCACTACAAGAACCAATGTAGATCCCCGAAGAAAGAGAAGGAAGGGAAGCCTGAAGCAAACATCGCAGTAGAAGAGGCATGCGATGTTTTGGTATGCTTTTTGGAGAGCAAGTCAGAGTCATGGGTGCTTGACTCAGGAGCTTCCTTTCACGCGACCTCCAACAGAGAACTCTTGATGAGTTATTCATCAGGTAATCTTGGCAAAGTATATCTTGGTGATGATAAACCTTGTGATGTGGTTGGCAAGGGTGATGTACAAATCAGGTTAAATGGATCTGTGTGGAAGTTAAGGGACGCGAGACATATTCCTGACTTAAGAAAGAATTTGATCTCTGTGGGGCAGCTCACAACGGAAGGTTATGTCACAACCTTCAATAGCGATACTTGGAAGGTTTCTAAAGGTGCGATGACAGTCGCTCGTGGTCAGAAGAGTGGTACACTCTATACGGCGATGAACGTTGGTTGGTCAATTGCAGTTGCGGACAACAAAGACGATCCAAATTTATGGCACCAGAGACTTGATCACATGAGTGACAAGGGTCTCAAGATACTGCATTCCAAGGGAAGAATACCTGACTTGTGTGAAAGCTGCATCTTTGGGAAGCAGAAGAGAGGTAGCTTCATAAAGAGTGGCAGAGCAACAAAGCAGGAAAAGCTTGAGCTAGTTCACACGGATGTTTGGGGTCCAACCACTATCTCATCCATTGGCGGAAGTCATATTTTGTGACTTTCGTTGACGACTATTCCAGAAAGGTATGGGTTTATTTCTTGAGACATAAATATGAAGTATTTGAAATGTTCAAGATATGGAAAATCATGATAGAAAATGAGACAGGTTTAAAGACTAAAACTTTGCGATCCGACAACGGTGGTGAGTATGATGACATGGAGTTCTGTTTTGAGAATGGCATCAAACTAGCAAGGACTGGGCCAGGGACACCACAACAGAATGGTGTAGCAGAATGAATGAACCAGACATTGACTGAGAGAGCCAGAAGCATGCGAATACATGCAGGACTGCCCAAGCAGTTCTGTGTAGAGATAGTCAATACAGCAGCATACTTGATCAACCGTGGACCATTGGTTCCGCTAGAGTTCGGGATACCAGAAGAGGTATGGAGTGGAAAAGAGGTAAAAATTTCTCATTTGAAAGTTTTTGGTTGTGTATCATATGTGCATATTAGTGATCAGGCTAGGGGAAAGCTTGACTCCAAGTCACTAAAATGCACCATCATCGGATATGGTGGAGATAAGCTTGGGTAAAAGTTCTGGGATGACCAGACCAAGAAGGTGATCAGAAGTCGAGACGTGATATTCAATGAAAAGGTCATGTACAAGGATAGAAATACACTACAGCACAGTAGTGTAGCACAGAGCGATCCTATGTATGTTGATCCAGATGATATCTCAGACAGAAGTACACTAAAGATACACAACAGACTGATCAACCACAGTCTCCATCTTCTTCATCTCCAGTATTGAGGAGATCTTCACGGCCTCCTATACCAAATAGAAGGTACATGAATTATTTTCTGCTTACTGATGCAGGAGAACCTGAATGCTATGATGAAGCATGTCAAGTAGAATTATCTAGCAAGTGGGAGCATGCAATGAAAGAAGAGATGAAGTCCCTTATCTCTAACCATACATGGGAGCTAGCCGAGTTACCCATTGGAAGGAAGGCGTTACACAACAAATGGGTGTATCAAGTCAAGGAGGAACATGACGGTTCCAAAAGGTACAAGGCGAGACTTGTAGCCAAGGGCTTTCAGCAGAAAGCAGGTATCGATTACACCGACATATTTTTCCCAGTTGTAAAACTGATGACCATTCGGTCAGTTTTAAGTATTGTTGCAGTAGAAGACTTGCAACTTGAGTAGTTAGATGTCAAAACTTCTTTCCTCCATGGTGATCTCGAGGAGGAGATATACATGGAGTAGCCGGAGGGTTTCTCAGAGAGTGGCAATGAGAAACTCGTTTGTAAACTGCAGAAGAGCTTATATGGGTTGAAACAAGCTCGAAGGCAGTGGTACAAAAGGTTTGATGGTTTTATGCAAAAAAATGGATATTTTAGATGCAGTGCTGACCATTGTTGCTATTTCAAAAGGTTTGATTTCTACTACATGTCGATAGGCAGGTTCAAATATAGGTTAAATCAAACGATTGAAGAAGCAATTGTCCTTGGGTGCAGCAAAGCAGATTCTTGGGATGAGAATCAACATAAACGAGCCAAAGGGTACTTTGGAGTTATCTCAGGCGGAGTACATTGGGCGCGTTCTAAAACGATTCAACATGTGTGATGCTAAGGCGGTCAACACACCATTGGCTAGTCACTTTCGACTATCCAAGGAGCAGTCACCCAAGACGGAAGAAGAAATTAACTTCATGGCTAAGGTTCCATATGCCTCAGCCATTGGAAGTCTCATGTATGCCATGGTTTAAACAAGACCGGATATAGCTCATGCAGTGGGAGCAGTGAGCAGGTTCATGACCAATCCTAGAAGGCAACACTGGGAAGCGGTCAAGTGGATACTAAGGTATCTAAGAGGCACTACCGATAGCTGCCTGTGGTTAAGAAGAAACGAGCTGGGACTACAAGGGTTGTAGACTCAGATTTTGCTGGTGAGGTAGACAACATGAGGAGTACTACCAGCTATGTATTCACAGTGGGGACTATTACAGTCAGTTAGATTTCGCAGATACAGAAGATAGTAGAGTTATCAACCACAGAGGCGGAATACATAGCGGAATTAGGTATAAGACAAGTGAAGAATGTTTTGCATAGTGACAGTCAAAGTGCGATACATTTGGCAAAGAACTCTACATTTCATTCAAGGACCAAGCATATTGGACTTCGTTATCACTTCCTCAGGTCTCTATTAGAGGATGGAGTTTTAACACTTGAGAAGATCCAAGGCAGCAAAAACACAACTGACATGTTAACCAAGTCAGCCACCACAGAAAAACTGAAGCTGTGCTCAGCTTCAGTGGGTCTTCAACAATAAAAGACAGGTAAGCCTCACACCTAGTTCACTTATGGTTATAGGTGGAGTAAAGTCTCCAAGTGGGAGATTGTTGATGATGGAGACTTTCGGGCCACCACCACCACTTACTGAAGTGGAGCACTTGTTGAAGTGGAGCACTTTCTGAAGTGGAGAAGCCACTCTTCTGGTGGGCAAGACACTTACCAAGGTGGACAGGCCACTCATGAAGGTGGACAAACCACTGAAGATTGCCAAATTCTGTGGTTTATAAGAACCAACAATGTCTGAAGGAAAATCACTACAGACTTGAACCACGAATTTGAGAGAAGAGTTAGTTGTTGGTGTCTTGAGTGCGGGAGAAAATAGTGTTGTATTGTGAGCCAAAAATACTGAGTGAGTGTTTTACAGTGCGATACAATTTGTAACACTATTTGTCTATAGTGAAAGTGTGGGTGTGAGCCGTGGACGTAGCCAAATTGGTGAACCACGTAAATTCTTGTGTCGTTTTGCATTCTCTTAATCCATCGAGTCCCAAGATTCTGCAAGGTGGAAATTAGTAGCAGCTAATATCCTAACACTACCTTATGACACAAGGAAAAAACACTAAATATCAATCTAACATCACAAGTCGCCCAATGATATTGACGATACACAGAATAGCTCCAGACATGTTATTGGCGTTACCCGACAGTGTGGGAAGGAATTTTATAGATCAACAAATGCTATGTACTGTATACACTCCACAATGTCAATTCAAATTTACTCCAGACAATGCGGATTCGGTTCTACCTTATGACACATGAAAAAACACCAAATGTCACTATAACATCACAAGTTGCTCAATGATATTGATGCTACACATATTAACTCCAGATATATTAATATCATTTTAAGAGGACCAGACCGTGTGGAAAGGAATTCAATAGCAGCAAATGCTATGCGCTGTAAGTGTATACGCTCCACAATGTCAATCTAGAATCCATTTCTTCCATATGTTCAAATTCCTCGATGAAACAACATTACTGCATTCTAATCCAGACATCAGTAAGAATGTATGATGAAGAATGGCATAGATTTATTTTTACATTACCAAGAAGCAGCTTAACTAGTTGAAGACTTCGCATTGGAACATCATGTTAGATATTTTAGTGTAAGTGGATTGACTAGTTGACCAATAGTATCATAGTATCTCATTAAAGAAGTCAGGAGGGTGCGGAGTGCACGCTTGTTTAAATATAATATGATTCACTATATTACCTCCCAGGATAAAACAATGTCGTTAAGGCGAAACAAACACGGTGTTTCCCTTAACCGAACTGAACAATACTTGAACTCGGACTTCATCGGAAATTCAAACACAACTGGAAGCTTGGATATGACTTAACTCTTGAGCAATATATTTGTTGGTAATTTTCAGGAGTGTATGAGATTTTTTTTAATTGAGAAGAACCAACACTATTTATAGGGTTTATGGTACTCCTTGAAATCAACTATATTACAATAGGAAAGACTCCATTAGGAAATATATTATTAGGAAATATATCATTAGAAAATATATTATTAGGAAATATTTTGTTATGAAATATATTAATAATATTCTCTTGATATAAAAATGATAGTAACAATAATCGAGGTATATTGTGCAATATTGTGGAGAATATTAATAAAATATTTCCTGATATATTATATCAACAGTAATATTTCATAATATATTATACCAACAATCATATTTCCTAATATATTACTTCGTTCCTCATTTACCATTCATAAGAAAATTGGGTCGGTTTAGGATTAAACTGACCCAGGTTGAATCAGACTGGCCCAAGGGCTGGGCCACAACCAACAATCCCCCACATGAATGGAGAAATGAGAGAATTTCTAGACGTTCTAGACTCGGAATAGGAGTTCAACGGTCGACACCTGCATAGGATAGGTAGGTGTTACCCTTTGAACCTTCCCTCGTGAAATTACATCGACTTTACTGGCTAGTCAGTAGACGTGATGTCCTTGAACTGTCTGTAGTTGGTGTAAATGATAATATAACTCAAACAAGTATCTTCCTAGTATTGTCCAGTTCCCGCATTCATGCCCGTTCTGGCCATGGGCATTGCCTGGTTCTACAAGCGTTTCTAAGAATTGTGCCCTCAACAATTCCTTTCGAAGCGACCCTTATTCTCAGTTGCATAGGTGATTCCTTATCTCAAATGTTACTTCAACACTCTATATTTCTGAATCATTAAAAGAACTTGCTTAACCTCATCCACTATCGTCACTGTTTCTTATCATAGGAATGGACTCGGGGTTAAAAATCCCCCACAGTGATCTAACCTCACTCTTGTGATTAGGTTGTCCCTTTGAACCCAGATCTTGGGATCTCCAGTCAACTAGGTTGGGTTTTTCTTCTCAAAAGTGTTTACTGCACGAGCTTTAGTCCCATTCCTCTCGACGATTGACCAACTTGCTCTTTATTTAACCCTTTGGTTAACAGATCCACTATATTATCCTTCGATTTGACATAATTGATTGTGATAATTCATGTTGAGAGCAATTGTCTAATGGACTTATGTCTACGACGAATATGTCTAGACTTACCATTATACATATGACATTGTGCCCTGCCAATTGCAGATTGACTATCGCAATATATGCTTATTGCAGACACTGGTCTTGGCCACCTAGGAATATCCTCAAGAAAATGGCGTAGCCATTCAGCTTCTTCAGCACATTTATCAAGTGCTATAAACTCAGATTCCATGGTGCATCTGGCTATAACTGTTTGCTTAGAGGATTTCCACGATATGTCTGCACCCCCTAGGGTAAAGACGAATCCACTTGTGGAGTTCGAGTTTCTTGATGCTGATATCCAATTAACATCAGTATATCCTTCTATAACCGTTGGATATCTCGTATAATGCAGCCCATAACTACGAGTATATCTCAAGTACCTAAGTAATCTTCTGATTCCATCTCAATGATCAGTACTTGGATTACTCGTATATCTACTCAACACGCCAACAACGTGTGATATATTAGGTCTAGTACACGTCATCAAGTACATGACACTACCAATAACCCTAGTGTACTCAACTTGAAAGACGCTTTCTCCTGTATTCCTTTTTGTCATCTTTGTTGAATTTCTCTAATATCTTATCGATATAATGAGATTGACTTAGAGCAATTCCTTATGATGTCCGATTAATTTTAATTCCAAGAATTACATTAGCAAGACCCATGTCTTTCATGTCAAAACTCGAATTCAACATATCCTTCGTGGATTGAATCATCTTATCGTTACTTCCAATGATAAGCATGTCATCAACATAAAGACAAAAAATGACATAACCTTCATTTGTATCTTCCACGTAGATACATTTGTCACATTCATTTATTTTAAATCCTTTTTTCCAGAATTACATTGTCAAATTTCTGATGCCACTGGTTCGGTGTCTGTTTCAGACCGTACAGTGATTTCATAAGTTTACAGACTTTCTTTTCTTGCCCTGTCGCAACAAAACCCTCAGGTTGTTCCATGTAGATTTCTTCCTCTAAATATCCATTTAAGAAAGTTGTTTTCACATCCATTTGATGTATTTCCAAATTTCGCAATGCCACTATTGCGAGTATCATTCTTATGGAAGTTATTCTCGTCACTGGAGAATATGTGTCAAAATAATCAAGACCTTCTCTCTGCTTGTAACACTTAATTACAAGTCTAGCCTTATATTTATCAATTGTTTTTTTGATAAAATATATTTATCAATTGATCCATATGTTTTTATTTTCCTTTTGAAAATCCACTTGTAACCTAGTGGCTTGGATCCAGGAGGAAGATCCACTCGTTCGCACGTGTGATTTTGCAAGATTGACTCAATTTCACTATTGATTTCCTCTTTCCATAGAGGTCCTTCAGAAGAATTTACCGCTTCTTGAAATGTTTAAGGTTTCGCTTCAAGCATATAGGTGAAAACATTTGGACCAAAAGATTTTTCTACCCGAACCCGTTTAATTTTCCTAAGTTCTACCTCAGGTTCTACCTCAACATTTTCTAGGTCTAGACCATTATTTTCAATAGTCTCATAAGTTCATTTCGACGAACTTGCATTCCCCCTAGATTTAGCCGGAAATACTTCTTCAAAGAAATATGTGTTTCTTGATTCCATTATCGTATCTTTATGTATATCTGAAATCTTCGAATCATGCACAAGAAACCGATAAGCATTACTATTTTGAGCATATCCTATGAAGATGCAATCAACCATTTTTGGTCCAATCCAACCTTTTTAGGAGGAGGCACCATCACTTTAGCAAGACACCCCAACACTCGGAGGTGATTGAAAGAAGGTCTTCTACCTTTCCATAATTGGAAAGGTGTTTTCTCTTCTTTCTTTTGGGGTACCTTATTTAAAAGTTAATTGCTACTTAAAATAGCTCCCCCCACATGTTCTGAGGTAACCCATAACTTATCAACATTGAATTCATCATCTCTTTCAATGTTCGTTTTTTCCTTTCCGCCACCCCGTTTGATTGGGGTGAATAGGGAGCAGTGACCTCATGTATGATTCCGTGTTGAGCACAAAACTCACCAAATGGAACATCATACTCACCACCTCTATCACTACGCAACATCTTGATTTTCTTGTTAAGTTGATTTTCAACTTCTTGTTTATAAAGCATGAGCTTTTCTAAACTTCATCTTTACTCTTCAACAAGTATACATAGCAATATTTTGTACTATCATCCACAAAAGTGATAAAGTACTTATTTCCGCCTCTCGTTTGGAAAAACTTTAAATCACAAACGTCGCTATGTATTAAAGAATATTTATATGTCCGAACAAACATGCTTGGTGACACCTGTGTCAACCCACCACTCCCGGGGGTTGAAATCATCTATGCTCACCTCAGACACCACCGCAGACATGTTAATGTCGTCAAGGTCTTCGGTGATTTCCTGGACCATGTTGGTCTCCTTTCTCTTAGGAAACCTGCAAGCATTAGATTTATGGCCAGTTTTACCACAGTTATAACAGACGCCAATAAATCCTTGTGGTTTGGATCCCGACTTCTTCGAGACTCCCCCCTTAGGGCCTAGAATGAATCCTTTTTGCTTCTTGTGCTTGCCTTTGACAGCATGGCTGCTCTGCCCATGCTTCGCCACATTAGCTTTGGCGGAGGCCATCGTGTTCATGGGGCCGATTGGAATTCCTCGTGCAGCATTCATGTACTGCTCTTGCACATTGATCCTTTCGAGCAGCTCAACCATGTTCATATCCTTCCGCTGCTTCAGGTAGCCCTTGAAGACATTCCACGCTGGGGGTAACTTCTCAATTATGACGACTACTTGAAACGACTCCGCGAGTTCCATTTTTCGGCATAGATACTCCGGAGGAGGAGCTGTAGATCTATCACATGTTTCATACATGGTTTGTTATCTACCATCTTATAGTCAAACATGCGACTAACTAGGATATTTTTTTCCCGGCATCCTTGGACTCATATTTTTGTTCCAAGGCATGCCACAACTCTCTAGCGGACTTTGTTTTACTATATACATCATACAATGAATCAGACAAACAGTTCATTACATAATGTCTACATTAATAATCTGAGTGATTACAAGCCTCTAGAGCTAAGAAGAACCCTTGATTATCATCATCCTCGCTTTGAGTTGGTGGTTCTTTAGTCAGGAATCGAGCCAAGCTCAGCGTGGTCAGATAGAACTTCATCTTCTCCTGTCACCTATTGAAGTTTGATCCGTCAAATTTCTCGGTCTTCTCAGCATGCACAAGTTCAGCCGGACGAGTCATGGTTATCCCCCAATCGGCGCAACGACGGGCGTGTTTGACGACACATTAGGGACTTCAGCCTGAGCCATTGTTACAGCACTGATATCAAACTCATTATTGATTGCAGCCATAATTCTGAAACAGAAAAAGCTGAATTATTTTATCGAAAATTATTCTTTCAGATTACACAAATTAATGAACCGAGTTAGTTCTTTGTCTTTTGAAATTACTAAACCACAAGAAATTGCCTTAAAATTGTTAGTAAAATATAGGAGAATTAAATAATAATTTTCAAAATTAAAATTACATAAAATTATTGAATGACATGCAAATTGACAAAATGACGAAATTGCCCCTAAAATTGGATTTTGTAGAAAATTACTGAGTCCCGTATCAAAACGGTCTCCTTAAGGCAATTTCGCCCCCCTCACCGTAAATGGTTCGTGTAAGAGGAAAATTGGGACGAATACCTCCTAGGATAAAACAGTGTCGTCAAGGCGAAACAAACACGGTGTCTCCCTTAACCGAACTGAACAATACCTGAACTCGGACTTCGACGGAAATTCGAACATAACTGGAAACTCGGATCTGACTTTACTCTTGAGCAATATATCTATTGGTAATTTTCGGGAGTGTATGAGATTGTTTTTAATTGAGAAGAACCAACCCTATATATAGGGTTGATGGTACTCCTTGAAATAAAAAATACCAACAACTATATTACCATAGGAAACACTCCATTAGGAGATATATTATTAGGAAATATTTCATTAGGAAATATATCATTAGGAAATATATTATTAGGAAATATATTAATAATATTTTGTTGATATAAAAAAGATAGTAACAATATTCCAGGTATATTGTGCAATATTGTGGAGAATATTTAGAAAATACTTCATGATATATTATATCAACAGTAATATTTCCCAATATATTAAACCAACAATCATATTTCCTAATATATTACTTCCTTCCTCATTTACCATTCACAAGAAAATTGGGTTGATTTAATCAGACCGGCCCAAGGGCTGTGCCACAACCAACAGCTTATAGACAAACAATGAGGGTCAAAGGGGGCAGCGCCCCCGGCTGGGGTCAGCTTGGAAATATTTTATTTTTGATAAAGTCACTATTCTAAAAATTCATTGTAAATTTGAATTTTTGGAATTAATGACTTAACATTTTAACCTAAAATTTCCCATTTTTTGGACAATTGATTTGGATCCAAGTTTAGGCCGAAATATTGCAATGACTTCGACTCCAAGTCATCATCCCAAGGTGTCCCTTTGTATTTTGGAGCCAAATTTTGAATTGAAAGGACATGGTTTGGCCGAAAGGTTATATGGGTTGCCAAAGGGTGTAGTGTCTCTTCTAAAGGTCATAGTGTCTCTTCCAAATGGTGTGATGTATCTTCCAAAGGATGTGACAAACACTATAAATTGGTCATATGGAAGGTCCGAAAATTTCATCTCAAACATTCACAATTCTTCTCAAGTTCTAGTTAAGTATTCTGATTTTATCCGATTGAAAGTTTGTGTGCCTCCAAATTGTTTCAATCTGAAAGTGTCGTCACAACTTCAGAATATTCAAAGAAACCCCATTCAAAAGTTCAATAAGAAACCCCATTCGACAGTTCAACACATCAAACCAGGCATGATCAGGCAAATGTAGTAATAACAAGAGACCCAACAAAAATGGCTCACATATTACCTGAAACACCAATATTGTTGTATGACCTCCCATCTGGCAGACCGTGATCCCAACCTCAGACAGATCCGCTTCCGCTAAGACAATTCTTCAATGAGGTAACTTAAATATGTGTTATGTTGTGCCCTAAACGATTGCATGTTTCGTACATTACAATATTGGTATCAGAGCCAGGTTAGGTTGGTTTCCGAAATGTGGAACTCGTTAAATTTCCCACCGCGAAGAACCTGACGCCGAGACACCGAGGTCCCGTGCCAGGCCACAACTAGAAGTGGTTGCGACCTTGCTGTGTAGAAAAACATGATACACAAATTAAGGATTCTTGTTTTAGGGTCCTTGTTTTAAGGATCATACTTCTTTATATCTAGTTACTATGTCTCATACTTGTAAGCTACAAAGAAATATATGAGTTATACTACAAACCTGTAGTTTTAAGTTCAATATGGTATCAGACCTGAGTTTTTCGATCAATTATGATCGAATACTTCAAGCAGTAATCATCTACTGTACCTACCTGAACGGGTCATGTTGGAATTCGATGGGAGCATTAGCTCAGGCCAAGAACCAGACACAACAGATTCCTTGGCGGCTCAACGAGCTCAACTAGCGATCATCCTGCAGAACCTTCTATTGAAGTATGTAAACATTAGGGTACAAACTGTCTCTGATTCAAACTTAAGGGCTTATTGTTCAAATAGCCGAAAATCTGCTTGTAATTCGTATGGGGTCTGTTTGCAATTTTCAATTCTTCTCCTTTGTTAAATACTAAGTCTGTAAACGCTGAATAGTAAGTTGGTTTAGAAATCAGAATGCTTATCCCGTATGTTCTCTCATGTGTTCTAGGGTTCTTGTTCATTTCATTCATTTCGTTTTCTTCTTGTTCGAATCTGTCCTCTATTGCACTGTAAATGCAAACATGGTATCAGAGCTGCTCTTGCTCCTTAGCAAGCTGGGCTCGTGTTACTGATTGATTGTGTTTCCTTTGCTGCGTTTTGTTCTTCCGCTGTTCTTCCTTGGTGTGTCTCGGTTGAAATCAATCCATGATTCTCATCCGTTTTTCTTATTGATTCACGTTTCTGGTCTTCATGATGTTGTCTTCTCCCTTCGGTGATGCTGTGGCTTGATAATCCCTGCATCCCGAAGTGATAAACTGCAGCTGCTGAGGTGTTCTTCAACTGTTTGATGAAATGCCCAGCTGTGCCTTCGGTGTATCTATCAGTCTTCAATTCATTAATGCTGTTCTTATGATGTTATCTTATGTTCATTTCCTGTTTTAGTTCTGTTCAATTCGGTACTGCACCTTTATGTTTCTTTGTTCTTAAGTTGTTCTTATTATGCTGTCACATGCTTATCTCTTACTATAAGTTCTGCTGCATTTCGGTATTTTCCTAAGTTTTTTCTGCTTTAGTTCAGTTTCAATTCGGTACTGCACCTGCTTGTTTCTTTGTTCTGTTTTATTCCGGTTATCTCTTTGATTGTGCTGCCATTATGGATGACTCATCACCTGTTTTTTCGAGTAAGAAAATCTCGTTACTCATTGGGGACGAGAACTTCCAATCCTGGAAGCAACAAGTCTTACTCACGGTGAGGGGTTTTAATCTTGAGGCTCACTTATTTGGTACCATTGCTGTCCCACAATTCATTGTGGATGCAGCTGGTAACAATGCTGAAAATCCGGAATATCCCAAATTCATTCAACGTGATAGTTCATTAGCATCTTGGCTTCTTGCTTCAATTTCCCCTTCGGTCAATAGGTGTCTTCTAGGATGCATGACATCATGCTCCATCTGCCAAAAGCTTCATCAGGTATTCTCATCCTCTTCTACTACTCGCATCATGAGTTTGTATGATCGTTTAAAAATCCGTAAGCTCCCTCATCAACCCATGCGTGATTATCTTACTGATATTCAAACCACATGTGATAGTCTAGCTAGTTGTGGCCACCCTATAGAAGAAATTCAACAAATCTCTATAATCTTGAATGGTGTTAAGGGTCAATTTGATCATGTTGCTGCTGTAATTGATGCTAGTAGAAACCCCTATGACATAACGTCTGTTTGCTCGGTCCTGTTAGATGCGGAAACTAGACAAAGGGATATGATCTTTGATATTCCTCCTGCTGTTAATGTTGTGTCTAGACCTGCTCTTCCTGCAGCTGCCTCCTTGAGTGCTGATTCGGTCAAACCCTTGGACATACCGTCCAAGGGTGTGTCCTCTGAACCGAACCCACACTCTACCTACTCAGCCCCATCTGACCACCATCAGCATTCGGCCCCCTCCCCACCATACATGGGACGTGGTCGGGGTCGTGGTAGGGGATCCAGTGCCAACAAACCTCAATGCCAACTGTGTGGTAAGCTCGGTCATCTTGTTCATAGATGCTTTCAACGTTTTAACACTAATTTTGTGGGAGTGACCGATCCATCAAATGGTAATCCTGCTGGTGGTAACATGAGTGCTAACCTTTGTGTTACCACCTGGCCCTAGCATGCAACTCCTATGCCTACCCCGGTTGCCCCTCCTCTTCCACAGTCATATGGAGCAGCCCCTTCCTACCCCGGTTCAGCGCAACACTATCAGCTCCCAGCCTATCATGTGGTACCTCAAGCAGCCCCTCAGTCCTTCACTCAACCTGCATCAGCCTACCTTACCTATCCTGGACCAGCATTGCCCCAACTCATTCAGCAGGTCGTGCCTCACCCTGGCCTTCCAACACCGGGTCCTGCAATAGGTCCTATTCCTGGATCTGTGCCTACCTTACCAGCCTCGGTTCAGCTGTCTCACATTCCCTCGGTGGCTTCAGCTCAGACAGCAGCCTGGTATCCGGACTCGGGGGCCACACATCACCTCACTCACACAGCCGCAGCTGACACGGCTCCATTTCATGGCTCAGGTAAGATCACAGTAGGTTATGGCTCATTCCTTGATATTTCTGGTATTAGTAACTCTGCCTTGCATACTTCAACTAGGCCCCTTATGCTGAATAATGTGTTGTTTGCCCCTAATGTTACTAAAAACCTGATTTCCGTTTCGCAGTTCACCAGGGACAATAATGTGTATTTCGAATTTCACCCCTCAAAATGTGTGATTCGGGATTCTACTACTCATCAGGTCCTGCTTTCTGGTGCTGAACGTGATGGTCTCTACTGCTTAGATTTAGATCAATTCTATCGCTTTATGTCTAGTTCTCATTTAAGCTCTACTGCTAAGTTAGATCCTAGGGTAGATTCAAGTGTTAGTTGCTTTGCTGCTCATAAAAACACAGATGTTAATGTTTGGCATATGAGGTTAGGCCACCCCTCTTCTCAGCTTTTGTCTCAAATATTAAGATCAAATAAAATTCATGTTTCTTCTTCTCCTCAAGATTGTACTGCTTGTTCAATTGGTAAGAGTAAGAAACTTCCTTTCCATGCATCTAAATCCTCTTATATGTTTCCTCTTCAACTTGTAGAGGTGGACCTTTGGGGTCCGTCTCCATACCTTTCCAATGGTAACCGATACTATATGAGCATCGTTGATGTTCATAGTCGGTATACCTGGATTTATTTTCTTCGGGCCAAGAGTGAGGCCACACAGTCCTTTATTCAGTTTCACAAAGATGCTGAAAAACAGCTTGGGCTTGTTCTCAAAGCTGTTCAAACTGATGGGGGGGCTGAATTTAAGCCTCTCTCCACTTATCTTCAACAGTATGGCATTCAGCATCGCCTTACTTGCCCGCACACCTCTGAACAAAATGGCATTGTGGAACGGAAACATAGGCACATTGTTGAATTAGGATTGACCTTAATGGCTCAAGACTCCATGCCTTTACATTATTGGAGTGATGCATTTTTTACTGTGGTTTTTTTGTTTAATAGACTTCCCACGCGTGTGTTAGGTGATATATCTCCTCATGAATGTCTGTTCAAATTAAAACCTGACCTTACGTTTCTTAGGGTGTTTGGGTGTCTCTGTTTTCCTCATTTGCGTGCCTATAATCCTCACAAACTTGATTTCCGTTCGGTTCCTTGTGTCTTCCTTGGTTATTGCTCATCCTATCATGGTTACCGTTGTTTAGATGCCACGGGAAGAATTTACATCACTAGACATGTTTCCTTTCATGAATCCAAATTCCCTTTTGCAGATAAAACAGGACCTTTCCTCAACTCGGCATCCGTAAAAAACACGGTAACTTCTCATCCTTTCTTTCTGCCTTTTAACTCTGATATGCTACAGGATCCGGACATCACTGCTCCCCACTCTCCAGACTCTCAACTTGTCTCTGGTCCGGCACAACAATCTGGGTCCATTCCTCTGTCACCATCACTTTCAGATCCGCTGGCACCATCCCCTGTGTCAGCTCCCTCACAGGCGCCTGCTGCTCGACCCACTGCCTCAGAACCCCTGTTTGGATCTGCATGCTCACCTCCTACACAATCAGCTGATACGGTTATCAGGTGTGTCCCTAACACCACAATGGCTTCAGCTTCTGGTTCTGTCCTTGTTCCATTTGGTGGACATAACACTCAGGTATCTCTCCCCACCTCTACTTCCTTAACTCCTCTTCCTGCTTCTGACCCTGATCCTCCCTCCATCAGGTATGTACCTTCGGGCTCCCTTGACTCTACTCTAGTTCCTATTATTAAGCCTAACATTCGGCCTTCTATTCATCCCATGCAAACCAGGTCCAAAACTAGATCTCATGAGGCTTTGCTTGCTGCAGATATTCCTTCGGATGCCCCTTCCGAACCTGCCAACATTCATGAAGCCATGACTCATTCCAGCTGGGCCACTGCAGTCCGTGCTGAACTAGATGCCCTCACCAATAACAACACGTGGTCCCTTGTTCCTTTACCACCGGGTCGCCTCCCTATAAGCTGTAAGTGGTTATTTAAGACTAAAAGAAAACCTGATGGTTCAGTTGATCGTCTTAAAGCTCGGCTTGTTGCCCGGGGTTTTTCACAAAAAACTGGGTTTGACTTTCAGGACACGTTTAGTCCTGTAGTCAAACCCCAAACCATGAGAATTATTCTCACAATTGCTTTAACTCATCACTGGACCATTAGGCAAATTGACATAAATAATGCTTTCCTTCACGGTGATTTATTGGAAGATGTCTATATGACACAACCACCAGGCTTTCAGCTTCGTGATTCCCACGGAACACCCCTGGTCTGCCATCTCCATAAGGCAATCTATGGCCTTAGACAGGCCCCTCGGGCCTGGTTTGAACGTCTTAGATGTTTTCTGTTAAATTCCTTGTCATTTTCAGTCTCTAATTCAGACAACTGCCTCTTTATCAAAATGTCTAACATTGGGTCAGTTCTACTGTTAGTATATGTTGATGACATTGTCATCACAGGAAGTTCGGATGAAGTCATCAGTGATGTTATCTCTCAACTCAACAATGAATTTCAACTTAAGGACCTAGGGGTCCTTCATCATTTTTTGGGTATGGAAGTCCATCGCACATCTAACTCTCTTTTGCTTGGTCAAAAACAATACATTTGCGACTTACTCTCAAAGACAGGTCTTACTGATGCAGACCCACTTCCCACACCAATGACAGGTAAGTGTCTGTCTAAATCAGGTATGCTTCTTGACCAAGAACCTTTCTCGGATGGTTTCCTTTTTCGAAGTACTTTAGGTGCACTTCAACATATTTGCATTACTAGGCCAGATATTCACTTTGCTGTTAATAGGCTCAGTCAGTTTATGCAAAACCCCCATCTTTCTCATTGGAAAGCTGTCCTTCGTATTCAGCGTTACCTCAAAGGTTCACTTGATCATGGGTTAATGTTTAATGCTGACCCCTCTGTTTCTTGTACTGATGCTACCTTGACGTCTTATTCTGATGCAGATTGGGGTGGTGATGCCTCGGATCGCAGGTCAATCTCGGGTCACCTCCTGCTGCTCAATGGAAACCCCGTGGTTTGGAGCTCCAAGAAGCAGCAGGTCGTGGCTCGCTCTTTAGCAGAAGCTGAATACCGTGCAGTGGCCAATGCTGTCTGTGAAGTCCTCTGGGTAACTTCTCTTTTATCTGAATTAAACATCTCTCTTGCATCTACCCCTACTATCTGGACTGATAATTGTAGTGCAGTTGCAATCTCGGAAAACCCTGTTCAACACTAAAAAATGAAGCATGTCGAAATTGACCTATGCTTTGTTCGTGAAAAGGTTGCTGCAGGACAGGTATTTATTAACTTTGTCCCTGCCACTGAACAAGTTGCGGATATTTTAACTAAGCCCCTTACGGCTAAAATGTTCATTCCATTTAGAAAAAAACTAGGAGTCACTTCTGTTCAAGAACTCAATTCTGTTGCTGCCTACATAGCTGACTTTAGTTACTCCGATGGTACTACTAACTCCACTGATGCTTCCTTAAGTACCCTTCAACACTAAGTGCCTTACCTGTTTTATTACTTCTTTATTTCTTTCATGATTAGGTATAGGTCTTGGTTACGTCTGCGGTTCGATGTTGATGCTGCTGCTGAACCTGTGTTTCAGCATTGCGACAACTGGTAAGTCGATTCATTCAGATCTCTCTTGGTTCGACTCCCCTGTCTTATTTGCATATTCTGTTCTAAGTGCCTTAGCTGGTTACTCTGTTTATCATGCCATTTTCTACTTAAATTTCTGTGATGTCTATCCAAAAACAGAGTGGTGTTGTCTACACCCTCTTGCGGATTTTAAGATGGAGGCTCAAACCTCCCAATCACAGGTAATGACATAGGGTGTGATTTAGTTCCAAAAATAGAGTATTTACTATCAATTGGAGACAACTGAAAGATACTCCAAGTATTTACTCTTGAGGAATCAAAAGATGAAGGCAAAACCTTCCAATCACACTGGTAAGAAAGAGGCTTAAAACCTCTCTGTCATTCAGATCACTTCTAAAGTTTTCTCATGTGTCTTAGGCTTTCTATCTCGAATTGGCACTTGTTTCAGCATATGTACTTGGTACAGTTGAGTTAGAACCTGTTAGGTCTGTTTGTTACAGGACTATCAGCCTGTTGCAATTGCTGGAATGCAGCTCACCTCAGTGCACCAAGCTGTCCAACCATGCAGTCTACCAAGATGCTGATAACCAAACTTCATGGGGGAATATTGAAGTATGTAAACATTAGGGTACAAACTGTCTCTGATTCAAACTTAAGGGCTTATTGTTCAAATAGCCGAAAATCTGCTTGTAATTCGTATGGGGTCTGTTTGCAATTTTCAATTCTTCTCCTTTGTTAAATACTAAGTCTGTAAACGCTGAATAGTAAGTTGGTTTAGAAATCAGAATGCTTATCCCGTATTTTCTCTCATGTGTTCTAGGGTTCTTGTTCATTTCATTCATTTCGTTTTCTTCTTGTTCGAATCTGTCCTCTATTGCACTGTAAATGCAAACACCTTCCACAACCGGTAAGACTTAGTGAGAAATTGGGATACAACAATTACTCACTTTGGGCTCGACTGATGCGAATGGCCATCGGAGGAAGGGGAAAACTGAGTCACAAAACTGGGATTCCAACTGCACCTGTATGAGGAATAGAAAAGTATACACAATGGGAGCAAACCGACCTTATTGTATGTTCTTGGATGTTAGACAACATGGAACGGGAATTCGTGGTGAATTACTGTGAGTATCCCAGAACCAAAGACATGTGGAATGGACTTGCAGGAACATACAGCAAGAAACAGGATGGTTTTCAAATTTACGATCTCACAGTAAAAGCGAACAACATAAAAAGAAGAACCGAGAACGTAGAACTATATTTCAGTAACCTTAAACGAATTTGGAGGGAGATTGAAATACGACAACCAAATCCAATGGAGAATCCAAAAGACATTGAGATATTCAATACTATCAAATCAGAATCGAAGTTATACAAGTTTCTTGTAGGTGTGGGAGACGAATTCGACTCTGAGAAGAGGGACTTACTGAAGAGTGGCCCTAAACTCACACCCGAGTAAGCCTACTTGGTAATTCAGAATGAGAGCGAACAAAGGCGTGTCATGAGGGGTTCCGACACTGGACCATCTTTGGCTTCAACCTTAGAAATCGGGGCGGGACTGGCCGTGAAACCTCCCGGCGTACCATTCGGACCAGGTGGACCGACGGTGGCTCTGGACGACTCTACAATCGAATTCGAACAGGGGTTTCTGCTATCAGACCATGCTCAGATTATGGAAAAGGATCGGGAGGTACTTTGTCATCGCGTGGTGGCAACGACGGAGGAGACTGGAGCAAATTGAAGTGCCTACACTGTGGAAAGTTTGACCACACTAGAGAAGAATGCTTCCAGCTCGTGGGTTACCCGGAGGGATGAAGGTTCGGTCACAAGACGCTGCCGATAGAGGAACCAAAAACTATGGAGGCGGTCAAAGCCGGGGGCAGCAGGGGAGCTGGCTTTTGTGCGAAGGCCTCATCGGGAGGAGGAGGCAGAAGTAACGAAGACAAAACGAGGGACTCACATGCAAATTCTCAACATGGATTAGGTATTAGGGTTTGTAACAAAGTTCCTAATTACCAATTGAGTCCTTGTACTTCCATCTCAAGGGTATCTTCAAATGTTATTTCCTACATTATTTTCCCAGCAGAGTAATTTCTCGTGTGAAACATGTATTTTGTCCAAAAGTCATAGATAGTCATATCAAATCTCTAAGACTAAAGTGAATTTAGTTTTTTCCTTAGTCCATTCCAATGTGTGGGGACCAACCCCAATTTCTGGGTCTTCATGAATAGTACTGACTTTAAGTATTTTTTGTTATTTATAGATGATTGATCTATAATGACTTGGGTTTATTTCCTTAAAAGTAAATCTGAAATTGCTGCCAAATTCATTACTTTCTATGAAATGATTCGAACTCAATTCCACACACAGATAAAAATCCTACAGTCTGACAATAGAGACGAATTTGTGAATTCCTCCAGGCAAACTTTCTTTAGGGAACGAGGTATGATTCACCAAACATCGTGTCCACATACCCCACAACAAAATGGAGTTGCGGAATGAAAAAATAGGATTATTCTCGAAATGACTTGTGCCATTATGATCGAATCACATGTCCCTACTTATTTTTGGCCCGAAGTCGTAGCAACTTCCATATACCTGCTAAATCCCCTTCCCACTAAGGTTATCGGTCTTAGAACTCCACTTCATGAACTCTCACAACATGTTAGTGTTCCCTCCACATTAACACTTCCACCACGTATTTTTGGTTGCTCTGTCTATGTTCATGTACCAAAATTCGATCGTTCGAAACTCGATCCGTGCACAATAAAATGTGTCTTTGTAGGATACAGAATTCATCAAAAGTGCTATCGTTGTTATGATCCATCCACCCATCGTTTATATACAACGATGGATTGTAACTTTCTCGAAACATAATTCTATTACTCCATTCAACATAATGGTCAGGGGAAGAATCAGTCAGACCCACTAAGTTGGGTGTCAAATCCGACATGGTCTGAAACGGTTTCAACAGAGTCAGTAGGTGGAACCACCGAGCTACCTCCAAACATAGTATAATCTGACCAGGCAGGCGCTGGTATCACACTCACCCCGACTAATACTCATGAGATAAGTACCCAAATCTCAGAAAATGATATCACTGGCTACTCTGATGAAAATGGTATAAGAGAAAGAGAGCAATGGGAGACAGATGCACCAGAAAGATATGTACTACCACCAAAATCAACATGAAGAGTACCACCAACAGGTTTGAACTAGAGTATGTTCCAAAGAAAACAACATACCCAATCATTAATCTGGCAAGAAGGGGTATGTCACAAGTTGCTCAAGAATTCTCCACTGCAATTTATTCAGTAGATCTACCAAGGCATGTTCATGAGACCCAAACCAAATAAGAATGTTGTCAAGCAATGAGTGTAGAAATTGAATCACTAAAGAAGAATGAAACATGGGAGAAATGTATAATCCCACACGGGAAGAAACTGGTGGGATGCAGGTGGGTATTCACGATAAAACACAAGGAAGATGGGTCGATTGAGAGATATAAGGCAAGAAGAGTAGCCAAAGGGCATTCTTAGACCTATGGAGTTGACTACTCAGAGACATTCTCGCCAGTAGCAAAGGTTGATACTATTAAGGTGTTGTTTTCCATAGTAGCAAATAGGGATTGGCTGTTGCACCAAATGTCTTCCTCCATGGAGAACTTGTAGAAGAAGTGTACATGGAAGCACCTCCAGGCATGCCAGAAAAATTTGAAGGGAAGAAGTATGTCGATTAAAAAAAGCATTATATGGTCTTAAACAATCCCCTAGAGCTTGGTTTAGGAAGTTCACCACGGTAATGAAGAAGTACGACTACACGCAGAGAAATGTTGATCATACGTTGTTCCTAAAGAAGAAGGACGGGAAGGTAACCGCTTGATCATTTATGTTGATGATATGATAATCACAGGTGATGATGCGAATGAGATAAATCAACTGAGAAAAAATTTGTTTCAAAAAATGAAATGAAAGACTTGGGTAATCTTAAGAATTTTTTGTGAATTGAGGTGCTTCGGTCAAAAAGGGGTATTTTTATCTCTCAACGAAAGTGTATCCTAGATCTACTATTGGAGACGGGAATGACATATTGTAAACCTGTTTATACTCCAATTGTTGTAAATCACATATTAACAGTCAGCAAAGAAGCAAGACCAGCCTATCAAGGACGATACCAACACCTAGTGGGAAAGTTGATTTATCTAGCACACACTCGACCCGATGTGGCCTACTCAGTAGGGGATGTTAGTCAATTTATGCATCAATTCCAGGAGGAGCACATGAAAGCAGCCATGCGAGTTATAAGGTATCTAAAAGGTACACCAGGAAGAGGGATCCTATTTCAAAATAATGGACACCTTGAGCTCAAAGCATATACAAATGCAGACTGGGCATGAAGCAAGATGGATAGAAGATCAACTTCTAGCTATTTCCCATTTGTGGGAGGGAATCTAGTGACTTGGAAGAGCAAGAAGCAGAAGGTGGTCGCCCTCTCCAATGCTGAATTCGAGTTTAAAGGAATATCTCGAGGTCTAACTGAGATATTATGGATGCAAAAGTTGCTAACAGAGATTACTTTCCAATCAAAGGGTCATACAACTTACTATGCGATAACAAAGCTGCTATCAGTATATTAGAAAATCCAGTTCAATATGATAGAACTAAGCATGTTGAGATTGACACACTTCATCAAGGAAACGTTAGAAGAAAGCGGTTAATGGAAAATCATTTGAAGAAGTATGGATCAAGCTAAATGTGTGTGATCCCACAATTCAGCTTGAGGGGGAGTATAGAAAAATATGATACACAAATTAAGGACCGCAGTGGTAGACCTCCTCGTGGCCATCCATGATGGTTTGCCACATCCCCCAGGCTGGTTGGTGCTTCTAGGGTTGAAATCTTAGCAGCACTGTTATCTTCCCATGGGAAAAATGAACAGTACCGATATGGTTCTTTGTGAACCAGATCTGGTAGGTTTGAACTAGACTGGTCTGTGAACGAGTCTGGTTCGGTTCAGTTAAGTTGATTTGAGTCGACCGGACCGATTCTGTTCAGATCGTCTGAATGGACCGATTTAGATGGTTTAGTGCTGTCTGGACCGATCTGAGTTAATTCAGACGCCCAAGGCCGCCTGAATTGAGCATAAACGAATTTGGTGTTGATTCTGGACCTAGTGTGAGTTCAAACAACCTATTTCAGTCCGGTAAATGTGCATGAACCCTTTCATAAATGATTTTTGGGCTAGTTAATTAATTGTTGGACCAATTTAAATTGCTAAGAGAGTCTTATATTGCATGACTGTGGGGGTTCACAGATATGTAGAACACTGTGGGGGTTCCTTGAGTTCCCTGGATTACTTGTGTTTTCTACAGGGTAGATAATATTGTCTTACTTTATATGCTTGACACTTGTCTCCATGACTGGTAGAATTGACTAGGTTATGATTTGTTAAGATCCCAAAATATTGTTTGAGAATTGGGCTAACATGTTAATTGCTTTTATCTTGAGACTTTAGTCCCTGAATTTAATTTGTTGAGACTTTAGTTCTTGATTTTAGTCCCAAAATTTTTGTTCAATGTGATTTTGATACCCAAACTTTTAGGTAGGGTGATTTTGGTCCTCAAAGTTTTGAAAATTACAAATTAGCCACAAATTAATTTATTTTTGAAAGGTATCAATATATATTCGTGTATGTATTGACATATATAGTTTGTTTCTTTGCTTGCATGTATTAGATTACCTAGATAAGTAGTTCTAGGGTTGATCATGGGCGGGTCGGGCTAGTCCTGAAGGCAAGACCGAGACCGAAATTTCGGTCTTGCCTTCTGGAGGACATAGACTGAGATCGATCTCAACCAAAAAAGCATGTATGAGTCGGTCTTTCTTGACTCGGGCCGGTCTCGGTCTGGACCGAATCTGCCCCCCCCCCCCCCCCAAAAAAAAAAAAAATTTTTTTGTCCAAATACAAACATCATTGGAATCAAAGTAACAAACATACAAAGTACAAATCAAAGTAACAAATCAACCAAGTAACAAACATACAAAGTTCTAAACAAAGTTCATTTTCTCCCATAGTTCCAAACATACATAATTGGTTTTCAGGGTTTGCATAGTAAATTCGGTCAAGGACAGTTCTAATCGAGCTTTCGGGAAAAAGGTCTGAGCCCAAGACCGAGCCCGACCTTGAATAAATAAAAATGCCCGCTCGGTCTCGGTCCTAGTCTGGCCGGTCTCAGGTCGGTCTTGTCGGAAATTCTGTTTAATAGTCTATTTTGGTCACCCCTAGGTAGTTCTAGTTTCCGCCTTGCATAAATAGCAAACCTTTAGGATTGTCCTTAGCATCATTTCGGAAATTTAGATGAGTACGAACTACACCTAGGAAAATGTTCGTGAGTGTGAACCGATCAGTTAGTCTGCGAAGTTCTCTGAATTTCCTTAAATAATACTAGGACGATTTCTTTGTAAGAGTCGAACACTTTGGTTTAGTGCGATTTGTTCGACTCCGATCCATTAAAGACTGTTGGTACATACTGTGTTTCGATTGATAGTAGTGGCTTTAGGGCAAGCTTAAAATAAGGAGTGCTTCTCGACATAGCTAGAGTTGTCCTCCGAGTTTAATTATGTTCTCAAGTCTGTCCTACCGATATGAGACTTATCTTTTACATGCAATAGAACATTGTTCCTTGTATCTCCATGATCATATTAGAAGTTTCTTTAGTTAGAGAAATTAGGTCGCCAGAAAGAACATCATCGCTTAGTTTGACAAATGTCTTAGACTTAACAGTGACATCTATAAAATCTGAAGGAAGCATATAAATATGGTCATAATTAAGTAAAATCCCATTAACCACATCAAGAACATTATGAAAAGATCTGACTGTGGAATGACAAATCAACAGAAGGCTTTCCATTCAAGTAGGAGGTTAATGATGTTGAGACGTGCGCCATGATGCTGAGTACGGTTAATGATGACATCCTTCATGCGTTTGAGCACAACACACGGCTAAAGGGTTGTGGTATGCTTTGCAGGCTAGACTTGGTTCTATACGACTGCTCAGTTGTGCTCATTCGACATCAAGTTTGATTCATACATGAGGCATATGGCCAACATGATTGCGAAACTCAAGGAGAACAGTCAGCTAGTGACCGATGAGCAGCAAATCCTTGTTGTAATCCACTATTTGCCTAACTTCCGGAAATAGATGAAAATCTAAACAACTCATTCTAAGGGTCTTAATACCTTTAAACATGTTTGAAGGCACATTGCGCTGAAGATGACATACCTAAGGTCGCTGGGACTAAGGCTGAGTTCGGCGTGTCGCCATCCTCTGGACCTAAGAAGAGTTGCCGAAAGGGAATGAGTAATGCACATCGCGATGGCGCAAATGCATTGAAGGCAAAGTAGACAAAGGCTGAGGTGAACCCAAGGACTCCTCCAAAAACAACACCGCAGAAATGTTCACGTAAGACCGAGAAGCATAAATACAGAAAATTCTTCAATAGTGGCATGTGGGTACACTTTGTGAATGCATGTCCTGAATGGATCTGACATGAATGTCTTAATGACTAATCTAGTGAATTTTGTATTCCTAGTACATATATGTTGACTGAGTCATGTCCTTTGTTGATTTTGGATCCAGGATCAACAAATCACGTAGACAAGCATCGTGATGTTTTCGTAGAGTACCTTAAAGTCCCACTTGAAATTAGGTGGATTTACATCGACAACGCATTTCGTGTTGAAGTCAAAGGGATTAGAACTTGTGAGCTACGCTTGTGCGGTGTTTGAGTCTTAGCCTGAAGTCATATCCTCTAGCAGAAAATTCCACCTGAACGCCTTTTGGTTAGGCACCTAGAGTCGAATTTGCCTTGCAATTAATGCATTCCGACGTCTGTGACCCTCTTAGTTCTAGGGTTCAGTATAATGCGCACAATTTTATAAATTTTACAGATGATTATACTCGTTAGATAGGAGGGTAAGGATCCCCCATCTAACCGTGGAAGAAGAGTGTCTTTCAGCGAAATTTAACGGTTTATATAATGAAAAGGGAATTATTCATCAGTTGATGATCCCCTTCACCTCTCAGCAAAATGGTGTTGAAGAGAGGCGCAATAGATGACACATACTCAATTGTTGATTTTGTTATGGGGAGATGCTTTGAACATTGTTATCTACACCGTGAACTGTGTGCTGACGAAGACGATTAACTCCACTCCATATATATTTTGGACTGGAATAAGTTCTGGACCTTAATCATATACGCCCACATGGTTGCACCGCTTACACCCATGATTTCTCAAATAAGTTTAGGAAGATTGGACCTAGAGGAAAGAAGAGTAGTTTTGGCTACTCTGATACATCCAAAGGGTATGTGTTTATAGTCGAGCAAGACAGTGAGAGTGTTACCGAAATTGAATAACGAGACACGACATTTCTAGAGAACGAATTTCTTATGAAGGAGGAGATTGAATTAGGTCGTTCTCTATATGAGATGCAAGATCAATTAGATCAGACTCCTGTTAATTCGTCGCCCATCGCATTTTCACCGCCTGCTGGAGCGAATGAAATAGATTCCGCTCTTGATGATCTTGTTGATAGTGGGAGCATTAGGGATCTCATAATTAGTGGGAGTGATCATGACAATACCCTGGTAGCAGTGAGTTGTTAGGTCGTGAACTAGAACATAAGTTTTCCTCCCGAGGATATGTATTCGAAGGTGATGGAGAACTAAACACCCTAATATCTGGCGATAGGGTTATTGTGTCGTAAAACGCTAGAGAAACTCTCATTAGACCCTTCTAATAAGAATGGATGAAAGTCATGGAAGATGGGATGAAGATTATGGACGAAATGAAATCCATAAGAAAGAACAGTGTTTGGAAACTAGTCGACCTTTGAGTGGATACAGAGCAATAGAGCTAAATGAGTTCTTAATATGAAGCTCAAGGTTGATGAAAAGTTGAGCATTAGAAAGCTCGACTAGTCGCGAAAGGTTATACATAGTACGAGAGAATGGACTTTAAGAAGACCTTTTCACCAACCGTTTGAATGATCACAATTCGTTTGATTATGGTTATTGGAGTTCTCCTGATGGATGAGAATCATTGAGTGTACACTGAAAGGTCTGTGTCGAACTTTGTGTTTATGACTCTATATGTAGATGACATACTCATAACCAAAAATAGCTTGGAGTTCTTCACACAGGTAGAAGCATTATTGTCTAATCTGTTTAAGATGAAGGACATAGGTGAGGCGGCACATATGCCTGGGATTCAGTTCTCGAGAGATCACCGTACGAGACAGTTGTGGTTTTCACGGGAAAGCTACATAAACAAAGGGTTGAAAATGTTCAACATGAATAACTGCAACCCAATTGAAACTTCAATTTACAATGGTCAATCTCTCAACATGGACATGTGTTCGAAGACTACTAAAGAAATGGACCGGATAAAACAAATTTTGTAACTAAGTGCAGTCGGAAGCCTGATGTGTACTCAGACTGATATTTGTCACGCAATCGGCATGGTATGTCGGTACCAAGCTCAACACACATTGAAGAAATGACAGGCAGTAAATATGATCATGTGATATCTTAAAGGCGTCGTCATGCTCTCTGCTAGAGACTTGCTAGAGATTCGAGAATCTCTAGATGACTAGGTATAACGATGCAGACTATGTTGGTAAATTTGAAGAGAGAAAATCCACACAAGACTTTATGTTCTGCTCTCCGTTGGTGCCATATCGTGGATGAGAAAGAAGCAGTCGCACATTATGTTGATCGTCATTGATGCCAAATTTGTGGGTCTTGTGTGGACCACTCAGTAGGTTGTATGGCTGAAGAGACTTTCAGATTGATTGTTGAGTCATTTGAGTAGAAATCTCTGTGATAATTAACCCCAAGTATCATAACAAGTCATATCAAGTAGATGTTAATCGAAACTATGTTAAAGACGTGATTAGACACAAGGTCATGAGTTTGAAGTACTTGTCTACGGATGAGATGGTTGTGAACCGTCTCTCCAACCTTGAAGAAGGCTTCTTTAGTGAGGCATGTGTAGTCTCTAGTACTAAGTAAATTTAGTTGATATACTTCATTGATTTTATTTCTCATACAATGTTCTTTAACTTGAATTATATTTGAGTCTGCATGTTTTCACAGTTTGATTGTTTTGTGTGTTCTTACTGTGATTGTTTATTGAAATGTGTCAAAGTGGATTAGATCACCCTCTCAGACGGGTGATAGCTTCTATGCATTTGTGGCTAGGTGAGGCTGGTGATAATTTCTAGTTTTGGAAGTCTATTGGGATAACCAGAAAGGGCTTTGTGTCTGGAACTATCTAATTTCGCACTACAACGAATTATGGTGTGTCAATCCACTCAGGGTTCAGATGAGAGTCTTTCTGACTTTTGGTTCGAATACTTTGTGTGCATGATGGACATCTGTACATCATTTTGACATATGCTCCATGAGAGAGTATATATGTTGTAGAGCATGATCCAAAACGACCATGGATATGACCCGAGATGTGATCTTAACTTGGAGTCGTGTGAGACCCAGAGCTCTTTGCGTAAGAGTTGCATATGTACCTCATTACTCTGAACAAAGACTTAAAGTTCGGTTCAATGTTTGCTATCTTAGTCCGTACTTGCGCTCACAAGTACCTTGGTCCCGAAAGCGAGTTGGATTGTGCTGGTGGTTTTGTGGGAAGATGATAGTCATTATGAGATCTTCTCGATATTGTATCCACTAGGTGTCCACCAACCTCGACGTCGTCTGCGATTGTGAGCGCAATACATATATAGGTCTGAAAGATCCTTGTGTGGTCAAACCTGGAGAAAGATTACATGACCAAGGGTGCATGGCACATTTCCACTGCTAATGTAACATCCGCGAGTCACTGCAGCTCCTAACAGATGCACAACATCTTGGTCGTTGTGTCTGTCGGTCGCACAGCTGCTGCCTCGTATGTGAATTTACTGTATAAGGGGAATTCGTTCTCTTGGTGCTGGATTAATAAATGATCCCCCAATTTGTATGAGTGGGAGATGTTGGTTTTGGGGATTGGGTCACCCATTAGCGGGAGCCCATTCTACAAAGCCAAATATTGGATATTGGTCCAAACCATTCCCTTTATATATAGATATGCTCATGGTTGGAAAACCTAATGACAATGATGCTCTGCCGCTCTACAGTTTAGACTGAGGTAAGTAGTTGTGGAAATCTAGGTCACTGCTCGTTAATCATTGGCGTGACCTCCCATTCGGCAGACCGTGATCCCAACCTCAAGCAAACCGTGTTATGTTGTTCCCTAAACGATTGCATGTTTCGTACATTCCAACAAATTTTATACCATCTCGAGTGTCAACCGCTATAGGCATGCAAGAGCAAAAGTAACCGCTCTCTACGATCATGTGAACGACGTCCTGCACTTCACGCACAATCATAACCGAGTTGTCTCTGCAAGCTTTAAGCGCCTGCATAGCTTCCATTTCCAAGTCCTTTATATCAAGCTCCTCTCCATCCTTGTTCCTCACCAAAACCTCGCTAATCAGCACTCTCTCATCTTCATTCTTACTACTAACACAGTGCCCCTTCTGAGCTTCCAACTCTTATGGAGCTGGATCCTCCTTCTGGTGCCTTGAATTTGGAGGGGACGATTCTTCTGACTGGCTTAGTGACAGTGATGTGCATCACAACATGCTAGACTTTTGCAATGTACACCCTACTCCACGACATTTCCAGGGAATCGACAGAGATATTGAGCTTAGCAACGGTAACCTTGGTTCAAATTGACGTATCTCTGGACGAATTCCGAGCTTATTAATAAACTGGACGACAAGCAGAGCTATGCTATTGATCTGTTCCTCCACATTATGATGGCAGAAGGAATAATTGAATAGTTGGAGACAGTGACGTGGGGGCCGAGGGATTCTGATAGAAGATGACGTGAAACTGTGGAAGTATAGGACTTTATTAGTTAATGAATAAAGTTTAGGGTATTTACTTATATTTAACAAAGTTGATTAGTTAGTTTGTTGACAGACCTTCTATAAAATGTTGTACTCGGTTTCTGCAATATCAAGAGAATAATATTATGTTATTCTTATTCTCAGTAGATTGCTCTCGATTCTTCTTGCTCAATACATGATAATCATTTGATTCTATCATGGTATCAACGTTGTATTGAGTTTCAATCTCGTTTTATTCATTCGATCATGGATTTCTTCGTCTGAAAGCATCCATGTGAGCACATACAGCTTCGACAGCCGGAGTGACGGCTTGGCATCGCGTTGGAAGATCAAGAGCTTCCGAAATTTCTTCCCCTGATGTTTTCTATCTATATCCATCAGATACTACTAGAGTCTCTTTGATTTTGGTCCAGGTTACCGGATCTGATAACTATCAGATATGTAGTTGTGTTATTCCAGACTCTTTGCTTGTGAAAAACAAGTTGTGCTTTGTCGATGGAACCTGCTCTCGGTGGGATCGTTGTAACGTCGTGGTGAAAGTGTGGTTGATTAACTCGGTTGTGAAGGATCTGGTTCACAATATGCACTATAATCCCACAACAAGATCTCTTTGGGAGGGTCTTTGTCAACATTTCATCACAGTTGATAGCACACGCATATTTCATATTCATCGCGAGATTTACCACGCCAAACAAGGTACTCTGACATTCTCAATTTATATTGGAGAGCTTAATATTCTTTGGGATGAGCTTGGTATTCTAGACGATGATTGGATGTGTTGTTTCTCCAAAACTTCTGGCCAGACTAGAAAAACATAAACTAATACAATTTTTGTTAGGCCTTAATGAAACATATGCTGGTGTTGGGTGGAATTTACTGATGATGAATCCCTTGCCTTCATTGAATTATGCATATTCTATTTTGAGGCAAGAGGAAAATCAATGTATTGTTGTTGGTTTAACTATTTATGGTTTAGAAGATGCAACTCTTTATGCCTCGAACAATAATATTGCAGCATCAATAAGTGGAAATAGGGGAGGCGGCAATTCTGTGAAGAAAAAAATAGATTGGATATGCATCTACTATGGAAAGAAAGGCCATCAGATCGACAAATGTTGGAAGAAGCATGGGATTCCGGATGAATTTCGAAAACGTTGGAATTCTAGTACGAATGTTGGTGGTGGTGGTTCAGGTGATGACGATATGAAAGTAGAATTTTCTTCACAGTTACAACATCAAATTATTCATCCTTCAATCGCAGCACCACACCTCACAAAGCAGCAAGTTGAATAGTTATTAACTCTTGTTCACAAGGACAGCAGAAATGAGTCGTGTTCTTCATCATCTATCGCAGTGAATCATGCAATGGCAGGTATGTAATTGTGCCATTTATTGCTCAATTAGGCCAGACATCGCTTTTGTTGTTCATACTCTTAGCCAGCATGTTCATGCGCCAAAACGATCGCATTTGGATGCAGCATTACGTGATGTGTGTTATGTGAAGGAAATATGGGACATGGGCTGCTATTTTCTGCTGCAAATACATTGGAATTTATGTCAATATATTGTGACAGTGATTGAGCCGCTTGTTCAGTCAGTAGGAAATCGATCACTAGTTATTGCATCAAGCTCGGTTGTAGGATGATATCATGGAAAACTAAGAAGCAAGGAACCATTTCTAGGGTGAGGCTGAATACCGAAGCATGGGAATGACGGTGTATGAAGCGGTATGGATGAGGGTTGTTGAATGAAGTGTGTATTAATGCTTGTTTTTCAGATGCTATATATTGCGACAATAAGGTAGCGATTCAAATTGCTGAAAATTCAATATACCATGAACCGACAAAGCACATAGAGATCGATTGTCACTTTGTTCGTGATAAAATGCAAGACAAGACCATATCACCAATCTATCTCAGCACGAAAGATCAAATTGCGGACATGTTGACCAAAACTCTTCTTCCTAAGGCGCAGCATTATCATCTTCACCAGAAGTATAATGATCTTGATTTATTTTCATCTGAATGTGTGCAGCAATTCAGCCGAACAGAGTGCAGCAAAACATAGGGCAAAAGGAATGAAGAAATGAGGGGGAACGTGGAAGTATAGGACTTTATTAGTCAGTGAATAAAGTTTAGGGTATTTACTTATATTTAGCAAAGTTGATTAGTTAGTGTGTTGACCGACCTTCTATAAAAGGTTGTAATCGATTTTTGCAATATCAAGAGAATAATGTTCTGTTATTCTTATTCTCAGTAGATTGCTCTTGATTCTTCTTGCTCAATACATGAAAGTCCTTTGATTTTATCAGAAACGAACACCGTCATTTACAGACATTCTAGCTTTCTGCTGCACCAATGAAAAGATCTAGTGATGAATTACAGGAACCCTAGTTATGCTGTGTTCCATGATTACTAATCACTAGGGTTTAGGATGACGAAGACGACAAGGACGAAAAAGACAGATGAAACGGAAACCATGTCGTTTTTTTATACAAATGAGTTTCATATATACAGATTTAATGTATAACTAATTTTTACACATTAATTGTATTCAAACAACTTTAATTTGCATGTATTTGACTAAATACGACTAGTTAGAAGTATTACACTACTAATGTCTTCAAATAAAACTTTTTCTTCTCGCTTTTTTACTTCAATTTTAAAAAATCCGGAACAATAAAAAATGTATTCAAATGTTTATTATACATAAAATTCAGAATTTATTTTAAAAAATGATAAAATAATTAAATAGTTTAAAATTTTAATATGTAACGTTTTTACACAATTTTATCTCTCATTCGTGTTAAAATAATTATTTTTTATTAGTTCATATAAAAAACATTTAGGGTTTACACCTTTTAAAAAAATGAAAGTTTTGTAAGCCTCCTAAGTTATTTGAAAATTTGTGCTAAAGTTTGGAAGAAATAAAAAAAATAGACACACCGGATAATAAATTATAAAATATGGAGAAAAAAAAAGTTAAATAAAATAATATTTATATAAAACAATTATGAAAACAAATTAACAACATATACGTTTTAATTTATATATATATAAACCAATACAAATATACATAACTATAATTTGATCTCACATTTTTTAAAAGAAAAACGAGAATAAAACAAGAAAAACATATCCAAGCATTACAACCAGTGTTATTAGAATCGGACCGGACCAATGGTCCAACCGGAAACCGGATCACTGTCCGGTTTGGTTCAGCTAAAATACCGAATCTTAAATCTTTTGGCTCTTGGGAAACTCTTGTCTTTTTCTGTCCTAGCTTTCTCTATATGGGTTTCCGAGTGACTGGTGATCTTTGTTCTTTAACTGAATCGAAGCTGATTATCGGTGCTTTCGTCGAAAAATTTCAAATTTCGGATATCAGCGGGGATGTTGAGCTGGGTCTCTTGTTAATGATAAGCAGACCAGTTTCGTCTAGGGTTTCAGAGTGATGGGAGTAGTGGAAGCAGGTGTAAATGGTAAAGTAGAGTCGTGGAACGCGGCTAATTCCAAGGTGGAAAAAACGAAAAAATGAAGGATAGGCGAGATAACGAAGATAGCGAAGTTGTCGGAGAGTTTGGCTGCTGAGATCGGTTTTAGTGCATCAGAGGTTGCATTTCTTCGAGAGCGAAAGTTGATAGCTCCGTTATTGGGAGCAGTGCTAACTATAGTACGAAAAAAAAACTGCATTTTTGGGTGTGTGATTATGTTAATCATGTTTTAATTTAGGGTTAATTACTTAATTGGTTACACATGTTTCACCATTGTGCAGAATGGTTACGCATGTTTCAAAATGTGATTAATTGAGTTTGATATGTGACTAATTGTTTTTTTACTGTTCACCGTTAGAAATCACAGTTAAGTCACTATTTAGATACATAAAATAACGTATATACCATTTTCATCAACCAAGATGTGTTCTTTATCACCAAGTTGTGTTCTTCATCAACGAATTGAATTGAAGAACCCATAAATTGCGTTTCTGCTGGGTTCTTCAAGAACATCGAATCAAATTTGATTCGATTCTGGTTCTTCAAGACGAATCTGGGTTCTTAAATACCACTAAGGGCATAATAGTCATTTCACAATTCAATAATATGTTAAAAAAATTAATTAACGGTTTACTAACGGAATAATCAATTAATCACATTGGGAAAAACATGTGTAACTAATTAGTCACATAGCAAAACCAAATAATCACATTTTGAAACATGTGTAACCATTCTGCACAATGGTGAAACATGTGTAACCAATTAAGTAATTAACCGTTTAATTTACTGATTATAGGACAATCAACTTTAATAATTCGTTGTCTGGTTGGGAATTACTTAGTTTTTGTTGGAATAACAAGCTCGAATGGTGTTAGACCGAGAAATCTATGAACTTGAATTGGCAAGAGTTGGGTTTAAGACGTCTGAGAATCCCCTTTGTGTTGTTCAGTGAAGCAGATTCTCCGAATATGCCTTAGTTTTGTATGTGTTAAGTATATGCTGCGTAAAGAAAGCACTTCAAATTGAATCAGAATAATCATGAAAATTACTTATTTTGAGGGAACTGCAGCTTATTTTGTATACCAATTTCATATTTGAGACTGGCAAATACAGGCTTTAATTTCATATTTTTGGGTGGTTTAATTTTTTTGGGTGGTTCTTTTCGGTTTAAACCGATTTCTTCGGTTCGACCGAGCAACTTCTTCGGTTTAGAAGTTATGTTTAATTTTGAAACTATTGTGTTTGATTTTGAGACTATTGTGATATGTATGTTCAAAGTTTGAGGTAATTATGTTGTGTTTGAGAGTAATGTGTATGTTTGAGACTATGTAGTTTGTGTGTGTTTGAGACTATATAGTTTGAGATAATTATATGTGTGTTTGATAACACTAATTACAACACAAAAAAGTCGGGATTTTTTTATTAAAATAATTTTATGTTAAAATAATATGAAGTAATTTATTAATTGCCGAAAACAATATAATTATAATTAATATGCTGTAAAAATTATATATTTTGGTCAATACAATTAATATATAACTCTTTTTATATATATACAAATTTTAAAAAGATAAAAAGAAGATAACCCGCTAAAGGGTCATTTATTAGGATTTACTTTAACAAATATTTACTTATTACTAATTTTTTATCAATAAACTCTATCCAAACATATTTACTTTTTCTAAAAATGAAGTTGAGCAACTTATCATATTATAAGGTATAAACAACTGATTCACTTTTGTTAAAAACTCTTGCACATTTTTAGTTGATTTTAGAAGTAACTATGTTTATTTTTTAAATATGTTTAATTTGTTGGGTATTGATAGTGACGACCCAATATGAGAAAGACCTCGAATGCCCAATAACTTTGCAGGGGTAAAACTTATATCATTCAGAATCGGGTCGACCCACAGTAAGGGTAATCTGACACTCACAAAGCGGTCCAGTACCAAACCCAAACTAAAGTGGACGCTAAAGATCTATCTCAGGTCGCCATCGGCCAAGGCCAAAGTCTCCTACTGCTCGCCATGGGAGCGCTCGCCAAGAGAGTCAAACCTCTCAACTCTGCTCCCACAAACCAACATCAAGCATATGACCACGATATCTCGCGTATATCGGGCACATATTCTATAAAGATTACATAAGGTAACTGCAATATTACGCCATAACCGTAATATCTGCTCTCCTCATCTTTACCGGCACAATATTCACAAAGATATTCAGCTGCCTATAACGGTTTAATCTCCTAACTCTATAAATACTCTTGCTTTACATACGTTCATTACGTTTTTAGTTCATACACACAGTATACTCATTTAAGCATTGGAGTGGGACCCAGAGGCACCCCTTTGTTGTTCATCGGAGCTCAAGCGAAAGCGCGTTATCATCAACTCTTTGACATTCAATTCACTATCAAGTCAGCACCTCGGAATCTCAGACCCAACATTTGGCGTCGTCTGTGGGAACACAAGCAAAACAGTCATGCAGACTCGCTCAAACCGCAATTGTCAGAAACAAGCTAATGAGCAATCCTCAGATAGCTCTGAATCCGTCGCCGCTTCGCTGCTCCGAGGCCGGCATGCGAGCATGTTGGCAATTCTAGACCGGTCCCTGTTTCAAACGTCGCAGAGATTCCAGCTCAACCAACCGTTCAAATGGCTAGGGAAACCATTCAGGTAACCGCGGAGATGATATCCCTCTTGGAAACCATCATAGGACAGGCCCGCAGACAAGCCCCTCCTCATGAAGTTCCTCGTCCCGCGAAGCCACGGGAAGCAGAAGCTGGAAATCCATGCACAACTGCCCCTCAAGAAGATTAAGAGATGACTTCTGGACATCAGTCTTTACCTACGGCTTCCACTGAGGCGCCGACGGTCACTCATTCTGTCAATCCATCGAGTATTGCACCGACTGGAGGACAACACCCGCAATTCACTCTTGACCAAGTTGATGAACTTATCAGCAAGAGCCTCAAGGAACAGCGCAGAACCGTCATGCCTCCCTTCTGGGAGCGGTCAGCTCATCCCTTCACCACTGACCTTGTAACAGTCAAAATTCCAAAGGATGTAGTCGCAAATGCCAATCCTGAATACGGTGGCGGAGGAGATCCCATAATGCGTGTCAACAACCATGAAGCATCTCTATTGGGTAAGTCGAATGATGAGAATCACTTAGACCTATTATTTCCGTCGACCCTTTCGGGTTCAGCGTCGTCCTGGGTCTTCGGCCTCCCTGCAGGATCAATAGGAACCTGGTCCGAGTTAAAGAGCAAATTCCTAGAGCAATATATGGGCGAGTGCCAATTGTTAAAAAGTGTGGTCACCTTGGACGTCGTTAAACAACATCCAGGAGAAACATTGGCCGATTTCTACGGACGTTTTCACAAAAACGTTACAGAAATAGATCGTCGAGTCACGGATGGGGAGATTATTAGAGCCTTTTATAAAGGACTTGACTTGGCAACAGCTACCACGTTCAAGAGATAGAGACGCTGGAGGAGCTAGCAGTAAGGGCAAAAGGTTTCATAGACTTGGAAATGGCGAACTTTGAAGCCAATTTTCTGACTCCCTCGCCAAGGGTGGTTCCAGAACCCCGACGCGATAGTAGAAAGGAAAAGAACGATAAGAAGGGTCGAGAAAAGCCCATATCAGAAACCCCAGGACCAAGACATCTAGAGGTCCCCGAGTATTTCACGCCTTTAAACAGGCAGATCTCGGTGGTACTAGTCGAGATGGAAAGAAGGTCTCTGGCAAGGCCACCAATGCCCCAAAAAAGTACTCGGCCAATGGGAAAGCACACAGAGAGGGTGATAAACCTAATTGCTGGAGGGTTTGGTGTCGGAGGCGAAGGGTCCAATGTGAGAGACGTTTATGCCACCCAAATCTTTACAGCTGTCTAACTGGGCAAGAGACCTTGAACTGAAGAAGATTGCATCATCTCATTCTCCGAGGAAGACCTGGCACATGTCACCATTTCGCACAATGATGCTATAGTCATCACGGCTGAATTGGACGAGTGTGATATGAAAATGATTATGATCGACGGAGGAATCTCGACAGACATCCTGTTCCTAGACGCCTTCGAAAAAATGGGCAAATCCACGCAAAACCTCAAGCGAGTCGACTTTCCCCTCATTGGTTTCGCTGGGAGAACAACTTATCCGCTGGGAGCCATAACCCTGTCGGTAATTTTGGGCGAAGGATGGAAAAGCATAAAGTATCGGTCACCTTCTTAGTGGTTGGCACTCCTACCTCGTACAACGCCATCCTGGGGAGGACCACCATCAATCCTTATAAGAGTGTGGCATCCACAGTCCACCAAAAAATGAAGTTCCCCACACCGAATGGGATCGGAGAAATTCTAGTCGACCAACCGTCCTCACGACAATGCTATGTGAACTGCCTTCGCAGGAAGAACCAGAGGGAAACCCTCTCCATCGAGACAGAGTTTGAACCGCGTGGGGACCAAGCTCGGCCAACCCCAATGGAGGAATTAGTAGAGGTCGAAATCGATGGTCCAGAAAAGAAGGTGCACATTAGAACCGCCTTGAACGACGACCAACGAATTGCCCCGACTTCCCTCTTGAAAGAATAGAAGGAACTATTCGCATGGAAGTCCAGTGACATGCCAGACATCAACGCCGATATAATATCCCACGAGCTAAGGATAGATCATTCGATCAAGCAAATCGCTCAAAAGAGAAGGTCATTGGGGTCCGACAAGCGCTTGGTGATCAGGCTAGAAGTAGGCAAACTACTTGAAGCCAATTTCGTTAGGGAGGTGCGATTTCAAAGAGGGGTCGCCAACCCAAGGCTTGCAAAAAAGGCAAACCGCAAGTGGAGAATGTGCGTCGTTTTCCGCGACCTGAACAAGGCTTTCCCAAAAGATTCGTACCCCCTTCCTCAAATCGATCAGCTGGTACATGCATTCTCTGGTCACGAAATGCTGAGATTTATGGACGCCTATTCAGGCTACAATCATATTTGAATGCACCCGGACGATGAAGCCCACACAACCTTCTATGCAGAAGGAGATATACTTTGCTAGAAGGTGATGCCTTTCGGTCTAATCAATGCAGGGGCAACCTATCAGCGAATGGTAAACCGACTGTTCCAAGAAATGATGGGGCGCAACATGGAGGCTTATGTAGATGACATGCTCGTCAAAACAATAAAGGGAAGCCCTTACACAGAAGACTTTCGGGAAGCATTCAAATGCATGAGAAGGCACAGTGTTCGCCTAAACCCAGCAAAGTGCACCTTTGGAGTAAGATCAAGCAAATTTCTGGGATTCATGGTAAGCGAGCGCGGAATAGAGGCGAACCCTGAAAAACTCAAAGCCTTTGAGGAAATGAAGTCCCCAACTTTCCACAAGGAAGTCCAATGTCTGAATGGTCGCCTGGCCGCACTCAATCGCTTTCTCTCAAGGGTGAACAACAGGTCTCTCCCGTTCTTCAAGACTCTCAGGGCATACCGCAAGTTCGAGTGGACACCAGAGTGCGAGGCTGCCTTTCAATCTCTAAAGCAGCACCTGCAAATACTGTCAGCTTTAGCGAAGCCCATTCCCAGCGAACAACGCTTTCTTTATATAAGTATTAGTGAGGTTGCAGCCAGTGCAGTTTTAATAATAGAAGAGGAAAATAAGCAGAGTTCAGTATACTTTGTAAGAAAATTGTTTAATTCAGTTGAAATAAAATATATTGAGATTGACAAGTATCTCTATGCCTTAGTTATTGCTGCTCGAAAGTTAAGACAATACTTTCACGCTCACGCCATTACAGTCCTCACCAACCAGACTCTCAAACACTTCCTGCTGAAGCCAGACTCTTCAGGAAGTATGGTTAAATGGGCAGTCGAGTTGAGCGAATTCAAGATTAAATTTGCGCCGAAAACGGCCATCAAAGGTCAAGCATTGACAGATTCCATAGTAGAATGTACCGGGAATGGTCTAGTTGAAGCAGAAAACCGGCAAAGTCTGTCAGAAGATACAAGCAAAGGCTGGGAACTCTGTACTGATGGATCCTCTTCAAGAGAAAGCTCGGGAGCAGGATTAATTCTCATTCCCCCTGAGGGAGAGCCTCTAAAATATGTGATCGCCCTTACTTTTAAGGCGACTAACAATGAGGCAGAATATGAAGCTCTTATTACTGGACTACGACTCGCTAAAGGAATGGGCATAGCGTCACTCAAAGTAAAAAGCGATTCAGAGCTAATCGTCAACCAAATCAATGACACTTATGAGGCAAAGGGGGAAACGATGAAAACGTACCTCAATATTGCTAAAAAACTCATCGCCAAAATTCCAACTTTTGCGATTGAGTCTATTCCTCGCCAAGACAACCAGCTAGCTGACTCTCTGAGCAAACTGACGTTCGGGGGAACAAAAATACATGATGTGCAACTTCTCGAACAAGCTCTATACTCGGTCCTCGACAACCGAGCAGAAGTTTTCAACATTCAAGGGTAGGACAACTGGATGATTCCATTCCAGAACTTCTTGAAAGAAGGAATATTGCCAGAAGTTTTCAACATTCAAGAAGGAATGTTGACTATTGATAGTGACGGCCCATTATGAGAAAGACATCGAAGGCCCAATAACTTTGCAGGGGGTAAAATCCATATCATTCAGAACCGGGTCGACCCACACTAAGGGTAATCTGGCACTCACAAAGCGATCAAGTACCAAACCCAAACTAAAGTGGACGAAAAGCTCTATCTCAGGTCGCCATCGGCCAAGGCCAAAGCCTCCTACTGCTCGCCATGTGAGCGCTCGCCAAGAGAGTCAAACCTCTCAACTATAGTCCCACAAACCGACATCAAGCATATGGCCACGATATCCCGCATATATCAGACACATATTCTATAAAGATTACATAAGATAACTGCAATATTACGCCACAACCGTAATATCTGCTATCCTAATCTTTACCAGCACAATATTCACAAAGATATTCAGCTGCCTATAACGGTTTGATCTCCTAACTCTATAAATACTCTTGCTTTATACGTTCATTACGTTTTGAGTTCATACACATAGTATACTCATTTAAGCATCGGAGTGGGACCCAGAGGCACCCCCTCTGTTGCGATCCCCTTCTTGCAGGTTCATCGGAGCTCAGGCGAAAACGCGTGATCATCAACTTTTTGACATTCAATTCAATGTCAAGTCATCACTTGAAAAACTCAGACCCAACATAATAGTTTTTTAATTAAATTATGAATATATTATTAATAAGGTTTTTATATATTTTTATTTTAAATTTATTATATATATAATAAAATTTCGGTAACGCGTGTTTACTACATAAATTATTTGCATAATGGAAATATGATAGACAATCACTATTAAACAAATATCACCAAAATATAGATGAGAGACAAGACAATCATTATTAAAAATGTCACCAAAGAGCAACATTATTTGTTTTTGCACAAACAACACACATTTCTCAATCTGCAGTGTAACAGATCTGATTGCTCCCCACGCTCTTCTAATCTGTCCCAACCACCACCTGCGGATTCACAGATGCAAAGGAAAGAAATTCTTGATCTTTCTCCAACACAGCCATGACATTTTCAGGTAAACTCAACCAAGCTTCCATCTCTTCCCCGTCTCTTCCATCCAAAACCACCACACTAGTCTTTCCCAGAAAGGAGGAAGTGCCTATCCAAAACGGCTTCCCCCATCCAAAATCAGCTTCGTACAAACCTAATTTACACCAACTTGTCATCCAATACATCGTCAAACCACCCTTAACAAGCTCAGCTCCTTGCTGAAGCATTTCACAAATCAAACCCAAACTTTCCGGACTGCGTAGTTTTCTAGGGTAACCTTGCATGAAGTCTTCTTTTGCACCTCTCATTTTCGTCACTAAAGAAGGAAGATCGGTGGGGTCCGCGTTATTGGCTCTAGAAATGTAGCAACCTACGAAATTTCCGAATGATGTGTCAGGAAGGGGCGGGTCAATGCGCTTGCGAAGGTTCACGGTTGTCAGTAGGCCGTAAGAGGGTCCGGTGTTCGACTGGCCAGATGATGCCCTCATGGAACACTGCCAGATCAGAGAGCTTACTGCCTCGATTCTTGTTGGATTAGAAACCCTAGCGCTGCAGGATTTTGCTTGCAGAGAAGTCACTTTGGAGGCGCTAAACACAAACCTGCTGTTCCATATATATATATATATATACACACAGATGATTGGGTAATCAGGAAGAGAGGTGAATATACATCATGTTAATCTTTCTTCTTAAAAAAAAGATTTAAAATGCAATAAAATACCCCTTACCCTATATTTATTCTTTTGTAAAAAAAAAACCTTCAAGTTGGTCCAAAATGACCGAAATCAATTTGGTAGCGTACAATGCAACACTTGAAAAGGTTTCAATAATTTTTATTATTATAGCCCCTAAAAGAGAATTCACGTAAACCTAATTTTAAAATGAATCAAATTAAAAAGAAAAAAAGATGTAATATGTTTGACCAAAGTGGTAAAAACATAAACCTTGTTTGTTTTAGAAGTAATATGTTTCATTTTGTTGGTTTAGATTACTTGCAACACTAACGGTTGATGACGTGACAAATAGAATGATAACGTGTCAGGTGGAACGATGATGTGACTGATAAATAATTATAACAAATACCTAAAATTACGAAAATTCTAATTTGTTTTATAAAATAAAAACAATTATACAAATATAAAGTACATGATTATAAATATAAAATAAAAAAATACTTAAAAAAACAGAAAACTGAAATTTATTTATTTCATAAATAATAAAAGTATGAAATAAATTAAAGTGTACTTACAATTCAAATATATACATTTTTTTTAAACTATTTTTTTATAGTATACTTCATATTTTTAATAAAATATAAAATCAAAATATAGGAAAAAAATCAGCAAATATACTTCTTATATACTTCAAATATAGTTATTGAAGCAACTCTCATATTATTGTATTAAACATCTCATGTTTATTTATTGATGCTCTTTAGTAATTAACATTTGTTCAACGTTGTTTATTTAATTTAATTATGTATCTACTAATCGATTCTTTTTAAAATGATTGAAAATTAAGTAATTTTCTAAATTTAATATTTATAGACTACAAGAATACTCATTGTGAAAATATTTTTTCAACCATCTCTAAAAAAATCAGAAAGACTATACTATGTATATAATTAAATTAGAACTCTAACACATATGATGCTAAGTTTCAATTTTCCCATCAACCATAAAATTTGGTCAAATTTATAAAAATTGACAAAAATTACCAACACTACTTTGACCAAATTTTATAATCGGTAAGAAAGTTGAAACTTAACACCATATATGTCGTTAGAGTTTTAATTTAATTATCTAAATACTATAATATTTCTTATATTTTTTAGAGATGGTTGAAAAAAAATTCAAAATGCATATTTTGGTAGTGTATAAATACTAAATTTAGAAATTTACTTATGTTTCAACCATTTTAAAAAATTAATGAGTACATACATAATTAAATTGAAACTATAATTAAACAAACAATGATGAACAAATGTTAATTATTAAAGACCATTAATAAATAAACATGACATGTTTAATACAATAATATGAGAGTTGCTTCAATAACTGTATTTGAAGTATATATGAAAGCAATTGGAATTACTAGTATAGTGCTAAAACTTTTAGCTAGTATGTAAGAGGCAGGTCTAGGGTTCAAAGCTTGCTAGAATCATAAGTTTTGATCACCATTTTGATAATATGTGGTCGATTTAGTAACTACGAAAATATGAGGTCGATTTAATAATTAATTTCCTTAAAATTGGTAATGACAAATATGTAAAATGATATTAGGGCACTTTAGTCTTTCAACAAAAGTGGTCTGTATAAAGTAGTTGATGGTCTGCAAATAGAATCTCCCTTAATTCAACTGATTTTTAGAATTTTTAAAATGGACTTTTTTATTTCTATTTTTCTAAAAGTGTCTTTTTTGCATTTTCTAAAAGTAATTTTAATTTTCTTATTTTTTTGTATAAAATATATAATATAGCAGGTGAAATTTCGAACAAAAAGCCTAGATCGAAATAGTCCATCTATTATATATATATATATATAGTTTTGAAACAAAAACAGTTATACTATAACTATAATTTACTACATAATATATAATTTAATAAATAATTATAATAGGATACTATTCAATATAAATTATGATTTCTATAATAATGATTATGATTTCTTTTAGGAATTATTTTACAGTTAATTATGTTTGAAAGATAATAGCTCTCTTTCAAAAGTGGTGATGTCAATAGTGCGATTTGGGCTCGCCCAATACCATCACCGCACCATGAGAGACATCGTCTACCAAACCCACACTACGAGGGTGGTCGATCGGGCTTCTACTTAACTATTGCATCAGTGGTTCCCAGTGTTATCAAAACGGACCGGCAGTCCGACCGGGAACAGGACTTCTCTCGGTTTGGTTTAACTAAAACACTGAAATGCATCTGAACAGTATTTAAACCGAGTTGGACCAACCGGTTTTCGGTTCTAATTTTTTGGGGTGGTTTAAATTTTTTGGGTGGTTCTCTTCGGTTTAAACCGGCTTCTTCGGTTCAACCGAGCAACTTCTTCGGTTTAAAAGTTATGTTTAAAGTTTAAACCTATTGTGTTTGATTTTGAGACTATTGTGTTATGTATGTTCAAAGTTTGAGGTAATTATGATGTGTTATATTGTGTTTGAGAGTAATGTGTATGTATTAGACTATGTAGTTTGTGTGTGTTTTAGGTAATTATGTGTGTGTTTGAGACTATGTAGTTTGTAATTGTATTTTCAATTTTTTTTTGCTTGTGAACAGTGAACCGCACGTCGAACCGGGAACTGGCCCCCTTGCCGGTTCGAGGGACGATCCGGTTCTGATAACACTGGTTGACCCACGGTGTACCGTAATTTTTCTACTAATATAAAAAATATTTTTTCTTCATGAAAGTATTTGGGATCAATACACAATATATACAAAGTTAATTCATATCGTATTGACCCTTAATAATTTTATTAAGATAAAATAAGTCTTATAGTTTTTATAAATTACATAAATTTATAATGATGCAGAGTAACTGCATATATAACTGGGAAAAGACTTAAAATAGTACATGATGTTTGACGAAAGTTGTTATCTAACCCAACAGGTTATAAATGGTATAACATGTTTGAAAAATATGATTTTTGGTCATTTCGTTTAACTTCCGTTTGAAATAGTCGTTATCCCCTCACGTGCAATATCACATGATCAGACATTCTGAAATATTATTTGCGATTCATTTTTCGCCCATAGCTCCTTTTTACAATTTAGTTTACTAATTTTATCATTTTATTTTAGATCGTTGAGATGAACTCTGAAGATGATGCTAAGGAAGATGGAGCTAGTACTGATCAAGACCCCTCCGATTGCATCCTCCACAAGCTCTACGACAATGATTGGTGGCGGCAGTTGGACGATTTCCGTACTTAGAACCCTAATTCTTTGATCTTGGACGCGTCGAATGCTATCCAGAGGCTCCACACCCGAATTTTGTAGCTCAAAGTGGTGTGAGAGCTTAAGATCGACAGCGAGATGAAATCTTCTGGCATTCTAAACCAGATTGTGATTTACGAAGCTATTAGAAAGATTGAAGAGGAGAAGACGCGGAATGAGGAGGAGGCTAGACAGGGTGCTGAAGGTGCTCTGGTACATAAGAAGGTAAAGGAGAAAGAGAATAAGCGTTTGTGCAAAGAACGGTCTCTCCCCCGTTCATTTTTTGTGGTTGTTGTTTTTCAGCGTTTGCTCGGTATTTCTGATGATAATATCAATAGTGGAGCAGCTGAGGAGTCCATTGCTTCTCCTCTGTCTACAAGAGAGGAACTAAAAGGGGTTGCTGCTACTACTACTAGTAGTACTACTCCTTCAACTTCGACTTCTACTGTTGTTGATGTTGTTTGTCCAGTAAAGGTGACAGTTGTCAGTACAGAGGAATCATCGCCCAGTAAAATTGAAACTAAGGAGTCTGAATCAATTCCAGTTATTGCTGAAAATGGTGGTTCAACTAGTACAGATCAACATGTTTGGTCTGCTGTTTAAGAAAGAGCATTGGTTCAGTCTCTCAAGACATTCCCGAAAGAAAAAAAATCAGTAGTAAAATTGTGAACTGGTGTCGCCACTGCTGTTCCTGGTAAAACTGTGAGTAAGTGCAAGAAGAAATTTGAATTGCTCAAGGAGAGTTTTAGGAGCAAGAAAAGTTCAGTTTGATCGAGTCAAATCATCATTTAACGTGAGTGAGTATTGAGTAAGTAAAAGAATACCATCTTTCTCAGACTTATTGGAGATCCTATTCTTCTTCCTCTTCATGGAGTCTCATTATCTTCCAGAATTTTGATGCTCCAAGTGGTGTGAGAGCTTAAGATTGATAGCGAGACGGAATCTTTCGACATTCTGAACTAGATTCCCGGGAAGCTTCGACGAGGTGAGGGAGGAATAGTTGAAGCTTATATATCCACTTCTCTTCAGTAGAGAGGGTATTTACGTATTTTCAAATTTGTATCAATAAAATAGAAAGGAAAATGAAATCACATCACAAAAACGTGACTATTTAACGGGAAAATTAAACGACAATGAACGGAAGGTCCAGTTACCATCATTTTGCAACATGTTTTATCGAAAACCACCGTGAAAAAACATGTTGTACCCAAACCCATTTTTGTCAAACATGTTAAATTATTTTCAGACTTCTCCCTATATAACTTGACATATACTCCAATAGTAATCACCTATATCTATCAAATCTACTTAATATCTCGTGGATAATAATAAAACATATCAAAAATCTATTGTGCACCGCGAGTTTGGGATGCACCACAACTTATTAACACATTTATTTAAAAGTATTAGGAATGTAATGGATAAATCATTACAAATGTTTTATTATTTGATCTCATAGTCTTTAATTAACAATGTAAGATGGAAATTAGATCAATGTTTTCAGTCTACCATTATGTAATAGTTTTGGTCCGGTTAGGGTTCTTTGAAAGCCTACCAATCTAGCTAATAGGGATTGACTATTACACTTTCAAATTATTACACTTTTGCAAATATTATTATTATATTATTAAATATTTGATTAGGTACGTAACTAATGTTATATTCGTATATCTCTAATGGCCCGTTCGTTTCAAGGAATGACCACGGATTTGGGCTTACGGATTCCGTAAGCCCATGTTCGTTTGGTGGAATTGGCCATTCCTTGGAAATGAATTCCGGGCGGTCCGGGCTTAGGGAATCCGGGTAAAAACCTCGGATTTCCTAAGCCCACACGGGTCGGAATCCAGAATCAGCTGCCAAATGACCGAATTACCCTCGCCATTCTGAAGAATTTACGAGTGTGCCATCGTTCAATTCTAATTGACAGCTTCTGCAATTCTCGATCCTCCGTCTTCAATTCCGGTGCGATGAGCTCTGCAGTAAGCAAATCGACTCTACTTGAAGATCACACTTTGCATTGTCAAACGGTTTCGTTGTCCTTAGATTCTGAACTGATCTGTTGTTACTTTGGTGTCGAGATGGCAGGGGACGAACTTGTCCGGCGGATTCACGAGGCTCTGCAAGGGCCTCGCGGTGGTGCTTTTGGGCGGACATGTAGTGGTGCAGATCTTACCCGCTGCTATCTCTTACCTTGCTTTAATTTCAGCTAGGTATTTGCAATACTCGTCGCTGTAAAAATTTCATGGACAGCTTTCCAGTATTTGATCAGTTTTGGTTGATCTCATGTTTACCTTTTAGTAAGTAGATCATTTACTGTGACGATTTTGAAGTTAACAGATCCATAACCAAACTAAGATCAGAGTGAAGGAGCAAGTAGAGATTGTTTTGTCTGAGATATGCTACACTTGGTTTTATGTAGACTGGACATGATCCGATATCGGGATGTGGCAGTCTTCTTTTGTGACAGTATAGAAGATATCCATAACCTATCCACACAAATGTTGGATGTGAACTCTTTCTTTTTGGTCTGAGGAATGTAAAATGAGAAAGTAACTTAGGATAGTTTCAGATATTAGCGCCTTCGTTCCGACTGTTTTGAGACATGGGATTCAATATGACAAGTCTTCCTGGATTGATCCATATGTTTTGAGAATTTGTGATCATTTGATTCAGTAAATGGCTTAAGTTCCTCTGCCAACCTTTGTTTACTTTGCAGGACAATTCCTTTTGCTTGGAATCTTATAACATCTGGATATATTGAGCAATCTCTCTATGAAGTAAGTACTTGATTGACCATCTATGAGTATGACCCCTCTAATAATTGCAGCAGTGGTTTCCATCTATCATGCCAATTCTTGCCATAGCTGTCAGCTTTTTCACACCAGAGCCTGCAGCCTACCTTCCAACCCTAATCTTTGGCACCTATATAGGCTGGCTCTATCTGAGATACATACAGAGCAGGGCAGATACTAAACTTAGGGGTGATCCAAGCGATGATTTCTCATTTGCGTCGTTCTTCCCAGAATTTCTGAGGTATACATATCTCTGGTCTTGTCCACAGTTGGTGTTTTATTGCAAGAAACATTTCCACTTCTCTCTGTCTGATTCTTTAATGTTTTTTTTATTCTACTTACAGGCCAGTCATGGATTGTTAGTGATCTTAGTAGTATAAGCCGAGTTCCGTATGAAAAAATCATAGTTGTAGTATTCTGTATCATCAACATGCAACTTTGGTATGATAACTGTTGTTTTCTCTTTCTTTTAATAATGTATCAAGGTAAATGAGTTTTTGCCATCCCGGTTCTTGTTTTGGAGCTGGTAAATCATCTCTCCATTATTATCACTTGACCATTCTATCAGATTCTAGACAAATCAAATGAATGCAGAATGTCTTTCACAACTGAGGTGGGTTTCCAATATTTTTTAAAATATATATTCTCTCAGGTTAATGAATGCACAAATCTTGTCTGAAAACCTCTGTACTCCATTATTCTCAGCTTTAGTAAGTCTGGAGTGACCAAAAAAAAAAGAAGTTGTGCTGGTAGACATATGCAGGAGGCTACATAGGGTCCTTAACTCATTATACCTAGTATGTTCTGCAAAACAATCTCTTCAACAAGGGAATTGAACCAGTTGGAGGATGGGCTAAACCATGTGGTTTGGAATTCTCTGAGAATTTATCTGTGTGCAGAGATGTAGATTTATCATACTTTCATCGGATCGACATGTATGTATAATTTTGATTAAGGACAAACCCACGTTTTGTATAATGTATGTGGTGACTAACAACATTTTGTATTATGTATGTAAGATGTATTATGTATGTGGTCATGTTTACATTCTTTATTTTTTGTTAAATATAATTAATAAATTGGTCTTTTTAAAAAAATTAAAAAAATAAAAATTTTCGTTTTTTATTTTTATTTTTTAAAAAAACGTTTTTAATATTTTTAAGTTTTATAATTAATTAATACAAATTATTTTTATTATATACTATACATATACAAAGAGGGGCAAATATGTCATTTTACCACATTCCATTCCTTTTCCGTACACAATTCCACCAAAGAAACAACAGAATTCCTTATTCCGTTCTATTTAATTCCACCAAAAAAACAACTTCATATTCTTAACTCCTATTCCTTATTCCCAATTTCTATTCCGTATTCTGTATTCCGAATTCCGAATTCCGTCAAACAAACGCACCGTAAGAGTATTACTTCTTCGATTATATATATATATATTAATAAAAATTATTATTATCTACCTTATCATTTGTTAAATTTCATAAATTTTTCTAGTTTCTATCCGCTCTCTTTTATCGTATTCATTGAGAGTCTGCTAAAAAAATTACTGATTCGAGTTCAATAAAATCTAATTGATTAAATTAAACAAAAATCAACCATTATTGTGCTATAGTAGAATTTTGATTCGAGTTCACTATCATAAGGATGCATGTTGTTTTCTATAGTGGTGTCAATTCAGGTTGACCCGACGGGTTCGGGGACCCGAGTGTCCAGACGACTTGACTAGAACCCAAACTGTCCTTTGCACGGGTTAGACGGGTCAACTCAAAATTTACCTGCTACATGACATGCTAATGACATTTATCTTCAGCATAATTACAAGCTACATGATATTTTTTTTATGGAAACCACATTTTATTTCGTATATGAACAAGAATTAAAATTTCAGTTCAATCTATATCTATATTAAGTTGGCTAGCTATTTTATAATTGAGACACATAAGTTTTTGAGCTACTTAGTTGGCAAAAAGAAACATTTTCATTGGTTGATCAAATTTTTTTGTAACCGGCAATAACATGGACTCGTCATGCGTACCTCCAAAAGCTTTAGAATTCCCCTAAAACTTCTCATCGCTTCTCGCGGTACGTTCCATATTGTATATCACTTATACATTTATGGTCTTATTTGTTTATTCTTTTTATCAATATATTATTATTTATTCTTACAAGAAAACTTTTAAATGTTTTTGTTTTATTTTTAAATTTTTTGTTATAATTAGATAAGTTTTTCAATGAAAGTTTATATTTATTTATATTTTTTGAACTTATTTACAATTGTGGTGTGTGTTGTCCACTTCCCTCCTCTGTCCGAATGAGCAAACCCCCAAAAACTTAGGTTTCCACTCGTGACAGAGATTCGTTCGATTCCTTCCAGCAATTGGATTTGTCTTCATTTCATTTATTTCAATCGACACTAACTTCCAATTGAAGTCATCCATGTGGTCAATCACTGCACACCGAAGAGACATAGCCATGCAAGGAGATAAACGGTATTGAAACCTACTGAAGTTGACGAAAGCAGCTTCGCTAGAATTTTTGATCTGACCTCACCGCCGAGCTCGACTGCAACCTTGGCAAGCAATGCCAGCTGCTTGCAGACACTCACGAAGGTGCAGCAGGGAAGCGTGAGAGGTGGGGGTGGAAGGTACCCAACATCGGCACAGCTAGAGAAAGCAACATACAGAAGGGACGGGGCTTGATACTCCACCGGAGCTCTGACTGAGAATACCAGCCACCCAACGTCATTACCTCCAAGGCTAACCAACGGCGAGGGAGACCGAAGGGGAGGTGGCAAATGTGAACCAGGGACAGGCTGACAGAGGCACGGCGAAGGGCAATCCAAACTGTGGTGAACCACCGAGCCAAGAACCGAAATTCAATCATGAAACTTACCCTTCTTTTCCACTTGTTTTGCAGGAAAGTTGCCAGCTGAGGTGAGGGCTCTGATACCACGATGCCGGCCATGGAGCACGACACCAATTCCGACAATAAAATCATACTTTGGGACGATGCAGTAGACTTTGATTCAAATTAGCAAATCCAAGTTGGTTCATGGTATGTGGGGAAGATGCTCGCTCAAAGAACAGTGAAGATGAACACTATATATAGTGTTCTAAGGTCGGCTTGGGCAAAGTATGGCAAAGTTAATGTGCCGGAGGCAGAAACCGACATTTTACTGATTGATTTCGAAAGGAAGGAGGATGCAGATCAAATTCTTGACATATCGCCATGGGCGATAAATGGGCACATTTTGAATATCAAAAATTGGGAACCAAGCAAGGGAGTAAGTGAAGTGGAATTCAATAAGGTAAACTTCTGGACCCAAATACATGACCTAGGGTTGGAGAAGTTTAGTGATGATAATGCTTGAAAGATTGGGAACATGATAGGAAAGTGTCTGGAAATAGAGCCACGTGTAGGAAGAATATGTCGTAGTTATATGAGAATGCGTGTGGAAGTAGATGTGGACAAGCCATTGATGGCGGGTTTTTGGTGGAGGAACTCGCTAGGGATTGATAGGTGGGCTGCCATAAAATATGAAAGGCTATTGGATTACTGTTATGGTTGTGGCAGGTTGGAACACACGATCCAAACATGCAAAAGAAGGCCTGAATGTCATAACATGAGGACAAAAAACCCATGTATGGACCGTGGCTTGGGGGAGTTAGACCAAGGCAAGTCACAATCCAGTCACAAGTGGGAGGTGAGGAGGATACGAGCACGAGCATAAAACAGGGATCGCGTAGGTCGTGGTTTGACATAATGGAGGAGGCAAGGCAAAGTGCTAAGGGGAATGCACCAATGAATAAGAAAGAGGAGAGCAAGGAAGGAAAAGGCAAGGGGGCGAAACAACGAGAGTGATGAATACAGATCAAGAGGATGAAGCGATGGAGTACGAGATGGGGGCAAAGAATGAGACCGGAAAAACAAGTCATGACATAGCGTAACTAGCAAGAACCATGATGCCCACAAACCGAACAAAGCAACCATGAATGAGCCATCCAATACCCCGAACCCCCAAACTGAACCAACCCATCCGAGTGCAATAGACCTAGCCATGACCATACACATCCCCAAGCCTCGAGCCGAACTAAGCCTACCACCGAAACTCAACCACAACAACCCACCTAGATGGCTTATAGGGAGAGCACACCTTGAGGATTTCATCCAACCTCGAACCGACCACCAAATGAACCAAGATCAACCCATGATCACCTACCTTCCCGACCAAGCCAACACCACAACCACACCCATTCAAACCCTCCGGATACCCCACCAACATCACCCATAAATACATCCCAAAACCCCACATCCGGTCTCAGCCCCTATATGGACAAGATGACATTAAAAATAATGGGAGATGAGATGGAGGAACAACCGGGCATAAAGAGAAGGAAAAAAGAATAAGGAACCGATTGGGAGAGGAAGGGGGAAGGTGAACCGAGAGCTAGAGTTAGTCCAAGGCGACGAGGGGGTCGAACAAACCCCCCAAGGAGGAGAAAAACTAAAAAAAAAGGAAACAAGAACAATGAGGGAAACACAAACTGAAGAAAAGGGTTCTGGTGGTTGTCCTAAACAGCCATACGGGCTCAATGAGTGTCATCTTTCGGAACAGTCGGGTTTGGGGTTTGCCTTGACAGTTCAACACCTCCAAGACCTCAACAAAATGTATCGCCCGAACATAATTTTCTTAATGGAAACAAAGAATAGTGATACCTACTGCGAGAACATAAGAGCACGAATGGAGATTGACAACAAATTCTATGTGGGACCGAACATAACATCGGGGGGTCTAGCTTTGTGGTGGTCGGTCGAAACAAGAATTGACATCAACTATGTCGATCAGAACTTTATAGATTGCGGGGTGAAAATAAAATCACATGCGGAAACAATGCATGTGACATGGGTATATGCGAGTATGGAGGCCCAAGGAAGAACACAAAACTGAAATCTCCTTAGAGCAATGGGAAGTGGCCGAACCGGACAATGGATGATCCTAGGAGATTTTAACACAATGTCACCCACACGAGAAAGTGGGAGGACGAAGGAAATCACGAAGGCAAATGGACGAATTCAAACATCTCATTATTGATTTGAACATGGAGGATTTGGGTGCCAATGGCACACCACACACATGGGGCAACAATCGAAGCGGGACCGAACAAATAAGCGAAAGGTTGGACTGGGTAATTACAAATGCAGCTTGGGTGGCGAGACAACCGGGGGGAAAGTGCATAAACGATTTCGCTATTGGGTCAGACCACGCGCCCATGATAGTGACACTTAACCAACCGAAAAGAAGAGTGCAACATAGATTCAAATTCGAACCATGTGGCTTGAACACCCAATATGCAAAGAGGTCATAAAAGAAGCGTGAGACAAACCCACACCGTGTAGGGAAGCTCAAGAAGTCCATAAAAAGCTGCAAAAATGCCGAAGGTACCTAAAGAATGGAGCAAGGAAAACTTCAGAAATAACCTAAGAGAAATTGAGCAAACCAATGCGACCCTTAGGAGCCACATGCAAGTAGGGATGGACGATGAGGCGATAAGGGAGGAGAAGAGGTTAAAGGGAAACTCCAAGGTCTATGGACAATGGAGGAAATGTATTGGAGACAAAGGTTGAGAGTCAAATGGCTAAGGGAGGGTGATTGCAACACAACCTACTTCCACCAAACAACGATAGCCTGGAGGAGAAGGAACCAAATTTTCCATTTGAAGGGAGAGAATGGAGAGTAGTTGTCCAAGGAAGAAGAGTTAGCCGACGAACTAAGAAGGTATTTCGGGAATATGTTTACATCAGAAACCAATGATCCGGGGGAAGAGTTCCTAAGATGGGTGCCGAATCAAATAACACATGACATGAATGTTGAATTAACTTGGGAGGTAACAGAGAATGAAATCAGTACGACTGCGTTTCAACTAAGGGGCACGAGCACCGGTCCCATCCGGCTTCCCGAGTCTGTTTTATCAAAGGAATTGGAATGTCGTGAGAGCGGATGTCATCACCTCGGTCAAGGCTTTCTTCAGAACAGTTATCATTCTGAACCCTCTAAATCATACTGATATTGCCTTGATACCTAAAATGCCAATGCCAACTGATTTTAGGCCAATAAGCTGCTGTAACTTTCTGTATAATATTATATCAAAAGTTATGGTAAATCGCCTAAAGGTGTATCTATGAGAACTTGTCACGCATTTTCAGAGTGCCTTTGTGTCAGGAAGGAACATACAGGGTAACATAATGGTGGCACACGAAGTCTTCCACCATCTTCAAACAAGCTGAAATGAAGAAAGGGTTGAGTGTGCACTCAAAATTGACATGCAAAAGGCGTATGATCGGTTGCAATGGGAGTTCCTACTTGAAACACTACGGAGGAGGGGATTATCGGATCTATGGGTAGGATGGATCAAAGAATTCATATCAACAACTACCTACCAAGTAGTGGTGAATGGGGACTGAACCGACATGATCAAACCGACAAGAGGTATATGACAAGGTGACCCGCTATCACCTTACCTATTCATTTTACTTGTGGATGTGTTGTCTAGAAGGTTGGTAGGGGCAGCCCTGGAAAAGAATATACAAGGGATCACAATGAAGCGACATTTCCCGAAAATCCATCACTTGTTCTTTGCAGATGACTCTATGTTTTTCATCAAAGAGGAACCCAATAATGCTATACAATTGGGAAGGATACTGGAGACCTATTGTCAGGTGTCAGGACAAAGAATCAATGTAAACAAGTCGACCCTATATTTTAGCAAAGGAATAAGGGAGCAGGACCGAAAGGAAGTGGAACAGACCCTCAGTATCCAGAGCACTAATGACTCGGGAAAATACCTGGGTTTGCCATCAATTTGGGGGAGATCAAAGAAGAAGGCATTGGGGTCCCTGAAAACGAGGATAAAGGACAAACTGGTCGGATGGAGACCAAAGACCTTGAACCAAGCAGGAAAGGAGATGCTAATAAAGGCGGTCATCACTGCAATCCCCACATACGTTATGAGTGTGTTCCACCTACCAAAAACATGGTGCACCGAGATGGATTCACTAATAGCGGATTTCTGGTGGGAACAAACAACAAAGGGGAAGAGAACAGATTGGAGAAAATGGAATATACAAACAAAGTCCAAAAACACAGGTGGACTAGGATTCCGAGAGCTCCAAAGTTTCAATACGGCACTACTCACCAAGATGGCGGAGAGGATATTGGCCGAACCGGATACGTTATGTGCACGGGTACTAAAAGGTTTATATTTTCCACACAACCCTTTCCTTGAGGCGAGAAGAGGTGGTTGAGCCTCATGGGGTTGGAGTAGCCTCATACATGGGAGAGACATAATGAAACAAGAAAGCATGTGAATTATAGGATCGGGGAAGGATATAAGAGACTTTGAGGACCCATGGATTCACACCAAAGAGAGTAGGAGGGTCAATGCCGAAACACAAGTGGAGCATGGGGGAGAACTAAGGGTGAGTGACTTGATAAAAACCGATAGGAGATGGAATGAAGAGATCGTGTGAGGTATAGTAAATCAAGAAGATGTCGAGCACATACTCAACCTACCTATACCACAAGACAAAGGTAAGGATTGGTACATATGGCCACACACGAGGGACGGGGCACCCCAAGCTCGATCGGTATACCACAAGTTGAGGGAGAAGAATGCACATCGAGGAAGGGAGGCACAAACGAACCAAGATATACTATGGAGGGACATATGGGCGACCAAAACGATGCCTAAGGTAAAAAACTTTATATGGAGGTTGGCCACAAAGCAAACATGGTAAGACGAGGTATGCTCGTAACTCCTAGTTGCCCAATATGTAGAGAAGATGAGACAAGGGAACACATGATGCTAAATTGTCGATGGACCAAACCGGTATGATTTGGGATACTAGGGAGAAGATCCTACCAAAGGAGCAATATCAACATGGTCCAATGATTAGAGGAAAGGAGGACCGAACCGAACGTGCAAAGTATAGGTCGGGAAACAAGATGGAGGCTTACCTTAATCACGTGTTGGCACATATGGAAGACGAGGTGCAAAGCCGCATTTGAGGGCGTACCACCCAACCCGATGAAGACGATGATGGAGATTAAGCAAACATATGAGGAGAGCAAGGTGGGTATCCAAACCGAAGGAACAACCCAAGGAACCGACAAAGACAACGATGGAAGCCACCGGAAGGGAGCATAATCAAAATAAATTGTGATGCATCATGGTGCAAGGACACACGAAGAGAGGGCATTGTGGTGGTGGCGAGGGGCAAGGACGTCAAGGTGGTGGAAGGTGTTAACCGACGGTACCGAGGCGAGGATATTGAGACCATGGAGGTCATTGCATGCAAGAAGGAGTTCGCCTAGCATACAAAGCGGGGTGGCAAAGTGTTATCATCGAAACGGACTCACAAGTGGTGCACAAACAACTCGAAGAGGGACCGACACATTGGAGAATATCCACCATCATAATAAACACACGAGCACTAGCCATGAACATGGAGCGAGGGCAATGGCGAACTATTCCAAGGACGGCAAACGAGTGCGCAAATTGGATAGCGAAGCAAATGAGATTGGGAGTGAGTCTAGATGATTGGGTCGCAAGACCCCCACTACCATTATTATCTTTGATTGAATATGATTGTAATTCCGAACATCCGTGACTTAGTGTCATGACGTTTTATTTCATCAAGTAAAGTGTTAATTTGGCTAAAAAAAGCAAAACTTATTTACAATTAATATTATAGTACTAAAAACCTACCGTTGGATTGTATGAAAAAATGAATGTATATTAAATTTCTCATATTAGCATGTTCAATTATAAAAATACATATTTGTAAATATTTTATACAATTTTCAAATATTTGTTTTCATAAGTCTAAAAATAAGTAAATACCTACTATACAAAAATATGTATATTCAATATAATATTTATGATAAAAAAATAGCATAAAATCTAAGTTAAAAAAATATTCATTACCATTATATTATCAAATTTTTATATATATTTTATAACCAACTCATGTTATTATTCATTAACCCTATTCATATGTGTATATATATATCATCAAACTTTATAATTATAGACGAAACAACACACTCTGTTATACTTACTGCTGCAATATTTATTAATTTAATTTTTACTTTTAGGAATTTTAATACTAGTATTTCACTCATAATTATGGTATAATGTAAATAATTTTTTATTTGCATAACAATCATAATTATTTATTATAGACAATTTAAGTTTTATAATAGTAAGGATCTCAAATTTTTTAATCTATATTTAATTAATAAATAATTTAATAATATTTACACCATTTACTATTAAGAATAAATTAAAATATAAAAATGAATCATTTATAAATTAAATTTATTACTTATCGTGTAAAACACGGACAAATACCTAGTATTTACATTATCTTAATTGGCCTATTTAAATATTAAAAAGACATTCATATTTTCTTTATTAATATTTTAATATATTTATAGAGAATGATTTGATATGTCAATGTAAATTTACAATTTATTTTCATTAGAGAATACGATGTAAGTGTAGTTTTTAGAGGTGACACGAGAAGTTTTGTGAGTTATTTGGTCAACTTGTTCAAACGATATCAAGTTAAGATTCATTGTTAATATATTTTATGATGATCTTAAACAAATAAGAAATTATCCAATGGAGTCTACTTACTTTGATGAAAAATAAATAAAAATTAACAATTTGATGTCAAATGATATATAAGATTGACGATGATCAAAAGTTATCATCTAATATAGGCTCCAATGAATAAATAACTAAAGATACAAAGTTTAACAAGATGTTGGCAAATAATATATAAATTGATGATAAAAAATAATTGATGGGTGTAACTATGATTAAATAACAAAATGAACAAAATAACATATTTAAGTTTTTACACATTTGTTTTTGGTCGAATAGGTTTTTACACATAGAAGAGAAATTTTAATATATTTTTTTAGAATAATAATAAAATAGATAATAATGATTATATATATATATATATATATTAAATAAAGATAAAAAAATAACACTATCAAAATTTAGAGCTATAAATCTTTTTAATTAACTCTATTTATGTTTTATCTATAAAAAAAATACTCTATTTATGTTTTTGACAAAGAAAAGCTTTAATTATATAAGTCGTACGGTACTTTTTTTTTTTTATTCTTTTCAATATACTCTAAAAAATGAATATTTACCTCCAATTGGTGCCGTCCATTACACAAACTTTCAAAGGTCAATAGTCAAACTCAATTAGGAGTAGAGCTAACAATGGTGCGGTGAAAAATTCATAATTATGGTTATAATCGGTACTGTTTAATATGGTTAACTGTGCCATTATGGTGCGGTGCGGTTATGGTGATGAATTTTCTACCTATAATTGTTATGGTTATGGTATTTGAGTTATATCCATGGTTATAACCATGGTTATTATATAAATATAATATTTATTTATTATTAATAAACTAATTTATATAATATACTAAATATAAATTATATAATTGAAAATTTGAAATTGTTGAACATTGAAGGCGCCAAAGTCCAACGATGGTAATATAGACGGATGTATTTTTAAAATAAAATTTTTGATATTTTATTATATTACATATTGGAATGAATATGGGTATACAGGTAAAACCATGGTTAATAACCACAGTTATTTTAATGGTTATGATATTGAAAATTATACTCATAATAATTATGGTTATGGTACGTGGTTTAAAAATATGGTATGGTTATAGTATTTGTCATACCCTGACCATATCCTAACCATCGACAGCCCTAAGAGTCGATATATCTGCAATAATTTATATATATATATATATATATATATATATATAGTATATACCTTTTGGATGTACAATTTTCTGTTGCTGGATGAGCTAGGTCACTTGGATAAGAGCTCCATGAAAAAATATCCTGAGCTGGAAACAGTGAACTCAACGTAAAGTCAGGAGCCGCCGCCACCTTTTCGCTGCCACAAGCACAGGCAGTGGCCCAGCTCTTCAGAAAGTAGCTAATGGTAGCCGCGTCTGCGAGCTTGTGTGAGAAGCAAATCCCGATCGCCATGCCTCCACACTCGAAAACATTTTGCTGAACCAGCAAGAACTCGCCGGAACCTGCTTCCGTAGAGAATCCGCATACGGTAGGAAGAATCCGTCCCAGCGCCACCATATCCGGCGGATCAAGAATGTCTCGGAGTTTGCAGCTGAGTCTAGCTTCCCTGTACTGGACGCCGTCATCGGTGCAGTCAACGTTTGTGTTGTCCCTGATTGATCCGGCGGCGAACGGGAAGAAAGAAGTCAATGTCACCGATAGCGATTTCTTCAATCGATCTGAAGCTTCCTGGATTGAGATATCTCCTGTGTTGTTGTAGAAGAGGATGAGAGGGACGAACATCGGCGGAGTGAACTGATCGAAGATGGATAGGTTGAAGTGTCTGAGGTGGTCTGGTGTGGGAGATGAAGGTTTGATGATTTGCGCGAACACGATTTCCAGCTTCATGATGTTGACTATGATTTTTGGTTTAGTTGCTGTTGTTTTAGCATTAAACTCGTTCTTTTTTTTCCCTGCTCTGTGACCCTAAAGCCTGTCTGTCTGTCTGGTTCTTATCGAACAGACTGTTTGTTACCTGCATAAACAATAATAATAAATGACTCCATTTGACTTACCTTTTTGTGCTATATGATTTTTTTTCTAATTAATAACGCTGTAGAACCGCCATTTTTTGGAGATTGTAGATATATGAATTTGATCATAAACAAACAAAAACGACTGCTGATAGGTGATGATTGGATTAAATTAAGACTAATGCAAGCACCGCACATTCTGGAAGATTAACACAAAATAATTGGTTAACATTTTTTTTTGGTAAAAGAATTATTTTACTCAAAATTAGTTACCTCGTTAAGAGGAGGTTACAATTCTATTTATTGTTATATCACACACATCATTTCCTCAATGTGGACAAACGATAGTAGGTTCAACAAGTATCACATAATTCTTTTGGGGTGTTACCGTTTTCTTCGCTAAACTATCCGCAACTCCATTTGCTTCCCGGAAAACATGTTTGAGTTTATACTTATGAAAATCAATCAACAATCTTCTACAATAAGAAATTAATGACATTACTGGTCGATCATCATTGACTTCCTTCACAATCCAACTTATTGTTTATTTGACGTCTGGTTCAATATGGATGTTGATGATTCCCATGCTTATTTTGAAAATATTTTTAGTATTTATAGACTATCAAAGTACTAATTTTGAAAATATTTTTAAAACCATCTCTAAAAAATAATTCAGAAATACTATAATATGTAGATAATTAAATTAGAATTCTAACGACATATATGATGTTAAGTTTCAATTTTCTCATTGTTGGATCGTGAAATCCTGAATGCTGATCTGGCAGTGAATTAAATGCCAGATAAGGTTGGGATGACGCTTCAGCTCCGACTCCGGTGAACCTGCAAGTAGGGGAGCGCAACAGAGGGGGTGCCTCTGGGTCCCTCTCCGATGCTTAAATGAGTATGTGTGTGTATAAAACTCAAAACGTAAAGAACGTATGTAAAGCAAGGGTATTTATAGGGTAAGAGAGATAGAACCGTATAAAGGCAACTGAATATCTTAATGTATATTGAGTTGCTGAAGATTCGGATCGTGGGATATGGTAGTTACTGCGAGATATTGCAGTTACCAAATCTAATCTTTAGTGAATATGTGACCGAGATATGCGGGATATCTTGACCACTCTGTTATTAACGGTTTAGTGGGACCAGAGGAGAGAGGTAGGGCTCTCTTCGGGGCGAGCACTCTCATGGCGAGCAGTGAGAGGTTACGGCCTGGTAAAGAATGGTCGAGCACTCATGGTGTCCTCAGAGGCTTTGGGCTCGGTTCTGGGCCATTCTATGGAGGCCGGTCCGGTTCGAATGTTATGGGTTTACCCCCTCTATAGTTATTGGGCCTTAGAAGCCTTTTTCCCTACTGGGCTGTCACTATCGATATCCAACATTTGCCCCCGAAGCTTGATTGAAGTCTCTTCAGTCGAGCTTTATTTCCTGGTAGGATTTTAGATAGTGACGTCTTAGATTCGGTTTTCTTCGTTTCTTGTACTGGTTCATGACCTTTGAGGCATTTTGAGCCTGTTTGGCGAGCAGTTTTTTCTTCGCTCAAAGCTGAAAAAATATCATTTCTTTTATTCCCCTTTGGCGATCACTCGAGGTAATCTAGGTTTATGAAAGTCTATCTTTCTTGGCTAGGCGATCACTACCTGCCCGAGGTACTTCTAATAGCGCTTATTAGTGCGCTGGCGACCCTCTTGTCTCCTTAGTGGACTTGTTAGCATTTAATAACTGCACAGTTGTCTAGAAATCGAACGGTCGCTTGAGGCACGCCTGACATTTACTTTTCCGTAAACCTAGGGTAGTCTGACAGCTGTCTGCACCAGCCAACCGTTTGTCTCCCCGAGGTGTCTCTTGGAATTCTGACATTGCTTTGGTTTTTTCCAAAAAGGTGCAATTATTCTCCGTGTCGCTTCGATTCGTCCGTGGCGGTTACTCCTTTTTGGGCTTATATAAGAAACGTCAATTTCTCTGTTTTGTTCTTTACGCTTATTCACTCTTCCAAATTTCCAGAGCCTCTTTGCGAATCCCTCTCCTTTCTCTTTCAATCCTCTTCAGTTCTCCTTTCGACCATTTCCATGGCCCCCAGAAGTCAGAGAGTCAAACACATGGCCATCAAGGGTGCTAACAAAGCCAGCGCCCCTCAGAATGTCAGTGTTCCCTTGACCATTAGGGATGAAGCTGTGCCCTCCTCAGCGGGGAAACAGCCTGACGTGAGAAGGTCTGCGGCCACCCCAGTGGTGGTAGATGGGCCTGTGCTTCAAACGCTCATCTTTTCTCTGAAAGGTAAATCCATGTTCTTTCGACGCTCTGTTTTGGTGATATCCCCTGCTGTTCTTTTCTTTTTATGTTTATCATTGCAATATTTGAATTTGTTCGAGTAGACGTCAAGCCTAATGAATTGAAGCCGGCTTATTTTAAGACCGTGGTGGCGCTCGGTGGCTTCAGCGTGGAGGATGCTCCTAGGTATCCTGGCTTAGGTCTGCATTTTCCTCACGACGGAGAGGTTTACATTTATGCGGCCCAGATCGATGCTGGGTTGCGTTTTCCTCTCTGTGAGGATTTACAGACCTTGTGTCAGTTTTACGGGATTCACCCCACGCAGCTTGTTCCGAATGCCCTCAAGATGTGGGTCGGTTTCAAGTTCATGTGCTTACGCCAAGAATGGGTGTATTCACTGGCCTTGTTCCGGTGTTTCTTCCGACTGGCAGCAGGGGCAAACCACCTCCACCACTTCCAATCCCGCTGGCTGAAGTTTGCAGAGTGGGGAGGCCCTCAGGGATGGGTTTGGAACGTCCATGTTCGCCTGGTCGATGATTTCCGGGCCACTAACTCCAACTACAAGAAGTTTTACTTCTTGTACAAGGGGGGTGTACCCTGGAAATTGTTTGCTCCGGATAAGGATTTTCCTCCCTCCTTTGAAGAATTGTCAGGGAGTGACCGGAATGCCATCGACGACCTGTACCGGCTGCATCGATCATCCCAGTTCAAGTCTATCCGTTCAGTGGCAGAGACTACTGAGAATGCCCTTGAGATGGCGGGCATTCATCAAGCCACGCCAATCTTTGATGATTGGGTAATTCTCTAACTCTTATCTTGTCTTATCACTTGTAGGCAATGTCGTAAGCAAGAGCCGAAAACTGATAGGTCTCTTTGATGACCAGGAATCGGTGGGGTTGTCCCCCGACCAGGTGCTGCTGAGCTCTCCTCCTCCCCCCTCTAGGCGATCGTCCAAGAGGAAACCAGAGGAGGCCCTTCCTTCGGCCCCTGCTGGCCCTTGCCAGCGATGTATGTTATTTCCTATTGCATTATTTCCATATTCCACCTTGTTTCTAAATTCCCTGCGTTTGTTTGACACGACTTTCTTCTTTTTGTTTCGCAGAAGAGTCCACGGTTGACGTGGTTCGAGACCCTTCTCCTCCACCTGCCAAGAAGGTCAGGAGTGAGGAGCAACCGGCTATTGGACAGCATCCTCCTCCTCCTATGGGTCCTTCCACTGGCAAAGGGAAGGCTCCTGCTTCGGCGGTCATCCCTCCTTCCCCCCAGGGGCCTACGGCTGGCCAGGAGAAGGTTTTATCTTTGGCGCCCCCACCTCCTAAGGCGTCCGCGGTCCCCCCGAAGGAGTCTGGGACCCATAAGAAGGGTTCTGATGCCCCCAGCTCCTCAAGGGTTCCTGGGGAGGAGTATTGCTCCATGGCGAGCTTGTTCCAGCCGCTCAAGGCTGCGAACTCTCGGGGTGCTTGGTTCCCTTGTGGGGACCTTTCGAAGAAGGGGTGCCCTGCCCAGAAGAGCCTCCGGGGTAGCCCAGACTTGTGCATGCGGCTCCTTGATGGGATAATTCCTCCCAAGGACCGTTCGTCCATCCCCACGGAGCTTCCTCAGATCGAGGGGTTCCTTCGGTCTCACTACGAACGAGTCGCTCTGGTAAGGCCTCGTTTCTTTTTCCTCTTTCCATAGTCGTTCCCTTTTGTTCGTGTCCTGACAATTCTCATTTTTCTTTTGTTGTCAGCTCGTTTGGGAAGAGGTGATGATCGGCCGTGTCTTCGGCGAGCTCGCCGGCAAGCATTCAGACCTGCTTGTCGAGCTGGAGCAATACCGGAGCACGGGGATCTCCCCTGGGCAGCTGGAGGCTATCAAGACGACTGCTGACGCGGCGATCGCCTTGGTAGACAATGCCCGGTCAGAGTATTTCAGCAAGGAGCAGCGCCTCCTTGCTGATATCAAGCGGAGGGAGGCCGATGTGGCGGCTGCCCTTCAGGATTTTGAAGCCCTTCATCGGTGCCTTGATGAAGGAGAAGCGGTCCGGGCTCGCCTAGAGGCTGAGTTGAAGGAGGTTCGCGCTCAGCTGGCCGAGTCGGACGCTCTTCGGGTTGCCCCTGAGGCGCAAAGGGCTGCTGCTGACGCCAGAGGGATGCTGCTGAAGCCAGGGGGATCACCCTGGAGGAGGAAAAGAACCGGTTGGCTGATCAGCTGAAGGCGGTTCCTTCACCCCAAGCCGTGATTGAGGAGTTCAAGGCCTCCGAAGACTTTGAGGACCAGGCCTTGAAGGTGATGAAGTCGGCGATTGCCAATTTTCTTCAAGACCTGGTGGAGGAGGTCCAGGCGGTCGACCCCAACTTTCCCCTTGGGGAAGTTGCCTCCTTGAAGAGCTTCTTGCGGGGTCGCCCTTGTCGGCCCGCTGTTGCTGAAGAGGCTGCTCCTGGAGGCGAGCCCAGTACTCCTGCCCCCGAAGGCGAGCAGAGCACCCTTGCCCCTGAGGATCCCAAAGCTTGAAGCCTCCAACTCTTTGGCGACCGTATTTATTTTTATCTTTTTTAGATAGATGTCTTTGTAATTTTCGTTTTGGTTTGTAATTACTTTCTTAAGACTTGGGTTTTTGTATTGAATGCCTTTTATATTCATGAGCCTTTTTGAACATGTTTGGCTATTCATCCAATATCTTAATCATAATTACTTTCCACTTTTTCTTGCTTTGTAATGTCGTCGACCCTTGAAACCTTAGACCAAGCATAAGTCGAACTTTCTAAAGATAATACTTCTGACACTTAAAAGCATAAACTTCTAAGTTCAAAGAGATATTACATTTTTTGAAGTTTTAACCTTTGAGGTGTTTGGCATAATAACAGGGAACTTGTAATTTTTCAGGCTTTATCATCCATAGTGATCGCCTAAATTTTCTTTGGCCTGACTTTGGCGTCAGGGCTTTTATTTTGCCTAACGTTTTGCTAGGTCTTTTGGCCTGACTTTGGCGTCAGGGCTTTTTGTTTTGCCTAACTTTATTGATAGGTCTTTTGTCCTGACTTTAGCGTCAGGGCTTTTGGCCTAGCCTTGTTACTAGGGTTTTTGGCCTAGCTTTGTTGCTAGGGCTTTTGGCCTGACTTTGGCGTCAGGGCTTTTGGCCTGACTTTGGCGTCAGGGCTTTTTGGCCTAGCTTTGTTGCTAGGGCTTTTTTGGACTAGCTTTGTTGCTAGGGCTTTATTGGCCTAACTTTGTTGTTAGGGCTTTTTGGCCTAGCTTTGTTGCTAGGGCCTTTTTGGCCTGACTTTGGCGTCAGGGCTTTTGGCCTGACTTTGGCGTCAGGGCTTTTGGCTTCGGCTTGCTTCGAGTAGACACGCTTTATGAAGGAATGACTTTCTTTTATTGACATAACAGTTCGATTACAAGCTATGCATAAAATCTTCTTAAATGCTCAGAATTAAATGGACGGGGTAACCTCTCGCCTTCGATGGTTTCCAAATAGTAGGATCCTGGTGCGGCGATCTCTACTACTTTGTACGGTCCTTCCCATTTGGCTAAAAGTTTGTTTTTACTGTCCAGCCTTGTGAATTCATTCCTTCTCATAACCATCTCCCCCACGAAAAATTGGTGAGCGCTGACTTTTCTGTTGAAATACCGAGCGGTCGCCAAGCGCATCTTTGCCTGTGTCTTTTCCGAGAGCCATCTCTTTTCCTCTGCTAAGTCAAGGTCAGTTCTGCGCTCGATCTCATTTACCTCTGCGTTAAAGTGTAAGACTCTGTGGGTAGGCACTGCTAATTCGGCTGGTGCTACTGCTTCTGATCCGTACACTAAAGTGAAAGGTGTTTCTCCTGTGGCCGCCTTAGGCGTTGTTCTGATTGCCCATAATACGTTTTCCAGTTCATCTGCCCAGTTCCCTTTGAATGCTCGAACCCTTTTCTTGAGTCCTGCTAAGACAACCTTATTGGCTGCTTCAGCTTGCCCATTCGTTTGAGGATGATGTACTGAGCTGAAACTATGGTCCACATGATATTCTTCACAGAGCCATTTCAGCTCCTTTCCAACAAATTGCGGACCATTATCACTGATGAGTACCTTAGGAATGCCAAACCTGGAGAATATGTTGACCTGCAGGAACTTGATGACTTGGAATTCTGTCGTCGAAGCTAGAGCTTTCGCCTCTACCCACTTAGTGAAGTAGTCGATTGCCACTATAATGTGAGTACGTTGACCGGTGATAATGGGAAAAGGACCCAATATATCGATTCCCCATCGAGCGAAAGGCCAGGCACCCGCCATTGGGGATAATAATGTCGATGGTCGACCCGATCGTGGTGCAAACTGCTGGCAAATTTCACACTTCTGTGTTAACTCGGCTGCGTCTTTTCCCAAGGTCGGCCAGTAATATCCCAATCTGAATATTTTCCTGCTTAGTGATCGAGCACCTTCATGGCATGATGCTGCCCCTTCGTGAGCTTCTCGAAGAACCTTTTCTGTTTCAGGATGAGCGACACACCTCAAGTAAGGCGTCGAGTAGCCTCTTCTGTAGAGTTCTCCATCGATGATTAGATAGCTTGCTGCGAGCCTTCTAATCCTCGTGGATTCTCCTTCGTCCTCCGGGAGAATTCCTTCTTTTAAATAACTCTGGAACGGGGTCATCCATGTGACTTGTCCTTGGATGTTGAAGACCTCTGCTCTGCTTTCCAGGACTGAACATAGAGCTTTCTCCAGAAATTGTACATCCTGGACTGTCGCCCCTCCGAAGGCTAGTTTAATCAAAGAATCTGCCATCTGGTTTTCTTGGCGAGGAATAAACTCAATCGCGAAATTTGGGATTTCCACGACCAGCTTTTTGGCAATGCCGAGATATTTCTTCATCTTTTCTCCCTTTGCCTCGTAGGCGCCATTAACCTGATTGACAATAAGCTCTGAGTCACTTTTTACCTTAAGCGCGGTTATACCCATTCCTTTTGCCAATCTGAGTCCTGTGATAAGAGCCTCATATTCTGCTTCATTATTGGTCGCTGGAAATGTCAAGGCGATCGCGTACTTCAGAGGCTCGCCCTCAGGAGGAATAAGAATTAAACCTGCCCCCGAGCCTTCTTTTGATGAAGACCCATCCGTATAGAGTTCCCATATTTGATTGTCGTCTGCTGACTGACTTGGCCTGTTTTCTGCCTCCGCTTGACCGTTACTCGTGCTTTCCACTATGAAATCAGCTAGTGCTTGACCTTTGATGGCCGTTTTTGGCGCAAATTTGATCCTGAACTCGCTGAGCTCGATCGCCCACTTGACCATTCTTCCTGAAGAATCTGGCTTCATCAGGAAGTTTTTGAGAGGTTGATTGGTGAGGACCGTGATGTCGTGTGCATGAAAGTAAGGTCTCAGCTTCCGAGCAGCAATAACTAAGGCATAGAGATACTTCTCAATCTGGACATATTTTATTTCTGCTGAGTTGAACATTTTGCTAATAAAATACACTGGACTCTGAACATTATTCTCCTCCCTTATTAAGACAGCACTGGCTGCCACATCGCTAATGCCTAAATAGAGGAAAAGATGCTCGCCTGGAACGGGTTTTGCCAGAGCTGGGAGTGTTTGGATATGCCTTTTCAAGGACTGGAATGCTTCCTCGCAGTCTGGCGTCCACTCGAACATGCGGTAGGCCCTCAAGGTTTTGAAGAACGGGAGGGACCTGTCGCTTGCTTTGGAGAGGAAGCGGTTAAGAGCAGCTAGTCGGCCGTTCAGGCATTGGACTTCCTTATGGCAGGTTGGCGACTTCATTTCTTCTATGGCCTTTAGCTTTTCTGGGTTTGCTTCAATGCCCCTTTCGCTGACCATAAAACCCAGGAACTTCCCGGACTTGACTCCAAAGGCGCATTTTGCCGGGTTCAGGCGAACGCTGTGTCTCCTCATGCATTCAAAAGCTTCACGGAGGTCGGTGGTATAAGGATTGCCTTTGATGGATTTGACGAGCATATCATCTACGTAGGCCTCCATGTTCCTTCCCAGCATGTCCTGGAACAGTCGGTTCACCATCCGCTGATAAGTTGCCCCGGCATTGATGAGACCAAAGGGCATCACCTTGTAGCATAGAATGTCCCCGTCAGCATAGAAAGCAGTGTGGGCCTCGTCTTCTAGATGCATTCTGATCTGGTTGTAGCCTGAATAGGCGTCCATGAAGCTCAGCATCTCATGACCCGAGGTAGCATCGACCAGCTGATCAATTCTCGGAAGGGGATATGAATCTTTGGGGCAAGCCTTGTTTAAGTCGCGGAAGTCGACGCACATCCTCCACTTGCCGTTAGATTTCCTGACCAAAACTGGGTTGGCGACCCAGCTCTGGAATCTTACTTCTCTGACGAAGTCAGCTTCAGTCAACCTGCCGACTTCCTGCCTGATCGCCAAACGCTTATCAGTCCCGAATGATCTTCTCTTTTGGGCGATCAGCTTGATGGAGGGGTCTATCCTGAGCTCATGAGAGATAATATCTGTGCTGATTCCTGGCATGTCGCTCGGCTGCCAGGCGAAGAGCTCTTTGAATTCCTTGAGGAGGGCGGTCATGACCTCCTTCTGAACCTCTTTCAAGGTGGTCCCAATGCGCACCTTTTTGTCTGGACCATCGATCTCGACCTCTTCCAATTCCTCCATGGGTGCTGGCCGAGCCAAGTCCTCGCGGGGATCGGCCTCTGTCTCGATGGCGAGCGCCTCTCTTTGGTTCTTCCTGCGTAAACAGTTCACATAGCATTGCCGCGAGGAAGGCTGATCTCCTAGCACTTCTCCAATCCCGTTCGGAGTGGGGAACTTCATCTTCTGGTGGACAGTGGAGGCCACAATCTTATTTGGGTTGATCGTGGTCCTCCATATGATGGCGTTGTAGGATGTAGGTGAATCGACCACCAGGAAAGTGACCGACACCTTGATGCTTTTCCACCCCTCGCCAAAAATCACTGGCATGGTTATAGCCCCCAGTGGGTAAGTTGTTCTTCCCGCAAATCCGATCAACGGAAAGTCGACCCTCTTCAGGTCGCGTTTGGATTTGCCCATCTTTTCAAAGGCGTCCAGAAACAAGATGTCTGTCGAGCTGCCTCCGTCGACCAGAATCCTTGCAACATCACAGCCGTCAATATCTGTCGTAATGACCAGAGCATCGTTGTGGGGCGTGGTGACATGTGCCAAATCATCTTCAGAGAATGAGCTGACAATGTTTTCTTCCGGTCGGGGCCGCTTCCCCAACTGAACTGCCGTAGAGATCTGAGTGGCGTAGACCTCTCTGGCGTTTGACCTCTCGCCGCCTGCGCCGAATCCTCCCGCAATCAGATTCACTCTCCTCTTGCTTCCAGAAGGCTCAGCTTGATCTGCAGGGGCTGGTGAACGATGTCTCCTGGGGGGCGTTCGACTTCGGTCTCGCCCTGCCACAAATTCTTTCAACATTCCCCCCTGAATCAGCCTCTCTATATCTCGCTTCAGAATCTTGCAATCGTCTGTCTTATGGCCCTTGCACTTATGGTATCTGCAATAGCTCTCGACATCCTTGCCCATGGGTAACCCACCTCGGCGAGGCATCGGTGGCCTCGCCAAGGATCTCCTCTCCATCTCGACTAGTACCGCTAAGATCTGCCTATTTAAAGGCGTGAAGTACTCAGGGACCTCTGGGTGGCGAGGCGCTGGAAGAGACTCGACTCGGGGCTTACTTTCTTTTCCCTTCTTCTCCTTCTTTACCTCTTTCTTACCATCGCGTCGGGGTTCATGGGTTATCCTTAGCGAGGTCGTCAGGAGGTTAGCCTCGATGTTTGCGCGTTCAAGGTCTATGAAACCTTTTGCCCTGGACGCCAACTCCTCCAATGTCTCTATCTCCTTCACATGGTAGCTGTTTCGCAGCTTTCGCGAGGCCTTGTTGGCCACATCCAGACCTCTGTAGAATGCTCGAATGATCTCCCCATCCGAGATTCGGTGATCTAATTCTGTGACGTTTTGATGAAAACGCCCGTAGAAGTTGGACAGCGACTCTCCAGGCTGCTGTTTGACCGAGTCAAGGGCGACCACACTCTTCAACAACTGGCGCTCGCCCATATATCTCTCCAGGAACTTGCTTCTCAACTCTGCCCAAGTTCCGATTGATCCTGCAGGGAGGCCGAAGAACCAGGACGAAGCCGAACCCGAAAGAGTAGATGGAAATAGCAAAGCCAAATGATTGGGATCGTTTGACTTACCCAGAAGGGAGACCTCATGCTTGTTGACATGTACGGTGGGATCTCCTCCACCGCTATACTCAGGTATGGCCCGAGCAACCACATCCTTCGGGATTTTGATAGCGACGAGCGCGTCAGTGAAAGGATAAGAGGACTGCTCCTTGAAGGGAGCTATGACTGTCAACTGTCTTTCCTGGAGCCTTTTGTTGAGGAGGTCATCCATCTGATCCACAGTGCAGTACATGGGAGAGGCTCCGGGTGGAGGCGGACCGGAAGGATTGGCAGTATATGCGTCTGCTGGCTCCTTGGTGTGTGCTGGAGGTAGGGACTGCTGACCTGACGTCATCTCCTGATCCTCCTGAGGCGCAGCAGGACCAGGATTGGCCGCTTCTGAAGGTGAAGGCCCTGTGGCAGCAGGGCGGTGGTTTTCCTTAGGAGCAGAGGGATTGTTTTCCTAGGGAGCAGGGGCTTGGCGGCGCGCCTGTCCTAGGATGGCTTCCATCAAGGAGACCCTCTCGGGGGTTAAATTAATATCCTGCCCCGCAATGTGGACTGTCTGCGGTGCAGGGGCTCCGTTTTGATCAGCAGCTGGGGTCGGTCTTGAATCACCGACATGTTCCCGAGCTGTCCGCAGAGGAACAGCATTAACTCCTGCTCGGCTGGCAGGTTCTTCTTGAAGCGGTGAAGCGGCGGCGGAATCAGAGCTATCTGAGGAGCGCTCCCTAGTCTGATTCCGACGGTTGCTTTGGGATCGAGTTCTCATGGCTAAATTGCTCGTTCCCACAGACGGCGCCAAATGTTGGATCGTGAAATCCTGAATGCTGATCTGGCAGTGAATTGAATGCCAGACAAGGTTGGGATGACGCTTCAGCTCCGACTCTGGTGAACCTGCAAGTAGGGGAGCACAACAGAGGGGGTGCCTCTGGGTCCCTCTCCGATGCTTAAATGAGTATGTGTGTGTATAAAACTCAAAACGTAAAGAACGTATGTAAAGCAAGGGTATTTATAGGGTAAGAGAGATAGAACCGTATAAAGGCAACGGAATATCTTAATGTATATTGAGTTGCTGAAGATTCGGATCGTGGGATATGGCAGTTACTGCGAGATATTGCAGTTACCAAATCTAATCTTTAGTGAATATGTGACCGAGATATGCGGGATATCTTGGCCACTCTGTTATTAACGGTTTAGTGGGACCAGAGGAGAGAGGCAGGGCTCTCTTCGGGGCGAGCACTCTCATGGCGAGCAGTGAGAGGTCACGGCCTGGTAAAGAATGGCGAGCACTCATGGTGTCCTCAGAGGCTTTGGGCTCGGTTCTGGGCCATTCTATGGAGGCCGGTCCGGTTCGAATGTTATGGGTTTACCCCCTCTATAGTTATTGGGCCTTTGAAGCCTTTTTCCCTACTGGGCTGTCACTATCGATATCCAACACTCATCGATCATAAAATTTAGTCAACGTAATGTTGCTAATTTTTTACATTTTTACTAAATTTGACCAAATTTTATGGTTGATGGGAAAATTGAAACTTAATATCATATGTGTCTTAGAGTTCTAACTTAATTATCTAAATACTATAGTCTTTCAGATTTTTTTAGAGTTGGTTGAAAAAATATTTTCAAAATGAGTATTCTGGTAGACTATAAATACTAAATTTGGAATATTACTTATTTTTCAACCATTTCAAAAAATTAATTAGTAGATACATAATTAAATTAAAACTATAATTAAAGAAACGACGTTGAACAAATGTTAATTACTAAAGTGCATCATCAATAAATAAACATGATATGTTTAATACAATAATATTAACGTTTCTTCAATAACTATATTTGAAATATGTAAAAAATCAATTGAGATTAGTAGTGTAGTGGTAAAACTTTTAACTAGTACGTAAGAGGTATATGGTTCAAAACTTGCTAGAAATATGATTTGTTTTTACCATTTCGATAATATGAGGTCGATTTAGTAACCACAAAAATATGTGATCGATTTGATAATTAATTTCCTTAAAAATATTAAGGGAAAATATGAAAAAAAAACGTTATTAGGGCATTTCAGTCTTTCAAAATTTGTATGTATAAAGTAGTTGATGGTCTGCAAATAGAATTTCTCTTATTATTATCAAGTTTAACCAAAAGGATAGTAATGTTGTGCTACATGACGAATGTAAACTAAAAATATATATGTATATGTATATATGTATAATTTTTGACATATTGTATTATACAGTAAGTCTGAAAGTAAAAATTCAATGTCTAGTTAGCGTCATTTATATCGTAATTAAATTATTTACGTGCTATAATTTTTGTTGATTTTTTTGAGTAAGTATATAATTAAAATTTTCTCCTAACTCATTTTATCATTCATGTCAGATTATAGGACAAACGGTGTTATCTTAAATTTTTAATATATAGCTAATAAAAAAATTAGAATAGGTAGATAACTAGATTTTACCATAAATATCGTTAACATGTTGAGTTTGGACTTACATGTCTGAGTTATATTGTTTTAAGTCAAATTTTTATATCTCAATTTAGGGCAAAGCGTATGGTCAATACGATTTAACTTGCATCCCCGGGTGGCACGTATGACTACATTTCGAAATATTTTTTTAATTATGTCTACTTTTTGAAAAATTCATAATATGAAGGTAAGATTTTAATATGTTTTATGTAAATATATGAAACTAATAGAAATCATAAACCATAAAAGTTATGTTAAAATTAATATATGAATATATATATTTATATATTTATATATATATATATATGTATTAAAATGTTGATATATATTATAAACTCAATATATTTTATAAATTTAAAAAGAAATAAAATTTTGTTTGTTGATATTACTATTACTAAAATACTAAAACCTTAGTAATGGTTTTTACATTTTTATAGACATATTAGTCTAATAGAAGTCACAAAACGAAAAATACATTAACTTGAAGTTATTGATTAAGATTGTATTAATAATAATTGATATTAATATTTAATCATATATTTAATTAGTTTTATGAATAATAAATAGATTTAATCTTAATATTCTACAATAATAATATAAAAACAAACTGAATGATTTATATTATACAAAAATATTAATAGGGTTAATATTTTTTATAAATATGCTTAGCTTTTTATTGTATAATATTAAATTTCTTATTAATTAAAAATAAATTTAAAAAATAATAAATAACAATTAACTTATACATATATAATATATATTCCTGTGAGTTATTTTTAATATAAAAATATTTATTATACAAAGTGCGTCCTTATTGAGTTTGTTTTTCAGCTTAATATTTGCCATACATAAATCGTTATACAAAGTTTTTTTTTTAGATTCTTCCACTCTTAATGTCAAATTACTTTATTTTGATTGGTCCATGGTATTTAGAGTGTAAGAGAATTTTGTTTTACTCAACTCTAAAACTTAAAGCTTAATAAATCTCTCTAATATACATTACTAAACAAATACTAAATTGTATATATTTAAAATATATATGAAATAAAAAAATAAATATACCCACCCCTAATTTATGAACTCTGATAATATCAAAGTAAAAAATAAAAATGTTAATCAAACAACTAATGTTATTTTTTGTGGGAATTTTAGTAGAAACTTTGTGATGTTGTCATGATATATTTGTAATAATTGTCATTTTATAGAAATGGTAGTGATCATGTTAACATATGTTAAGAGTATAGTGAATGTTTTCACTGAAAAGTTCTGACATATGAGACAGTTGGTTAATACATACGTATTAAATCTCAAATGGTATGAGCGCACACGTTACAATCCTGTGGACGTCTGGAAATAAATCTCTAATAAAGTTCGAGGTCGGACATTAAACGAAGATAGTTGGTATGAGATGATATGAGAGAGCACCCATGTTCAAATTTTGGGGAAGTCGGAGGTAAAATATTCATAGAAAGGTAGGTGTCGGGACCGAAGATGGTATCTAGGTGCTCAAGGTTAAATCCTGGTGACGTAGGGGGAATAATTACTCACAGAAATCTCGAGGTCAACTCACAGAAAGCTCTAGATATGGCATTAAGCGAAAGATGGTATCGGAGTGCCCATGTTCAGGTCAAGGTCAAACATTAAACCGTCGTCAGAAAAAAAAACGGTAGCATTAATGAAAGTGAGGAGGGGAATATTCAAAGAAAGTTCGAGGTCGGGCATTAATGAAAGACGGTAGCAGAGTGCCCATGTTCAAATTCTAGAGGTGTCGGGGTGAAAATACTCTTACAAAGGTCAATGTTGGAAATTAAACAAAGATGGTATCAGAGTAGCCACGTGGACGTCGAAAAAAAAATTATACTTACAGAAAGGTCGAGGTCGGCTATTAGGCAACCTCGAGCTTTCTGTGAGTATTATTTTTAGATACAATCGTTCCTGACCTTGACATTTTTATGAGTATTCCCCCCCCCCCCCCCCCCCCGACTACCCCATGATTTGAACCTTGGCACGGTGTTGTCATACCATCTTATACCAACTATCGGTTAATGTTTTTCCCAACCTCGAACTTTCTACCCCAATAACGTCCCAAAATTTGAACCTCAGCTCTCTCTCATACTATCACATACCAACTATCGCTTAATGTCTTCTTTGTCGTCCCCAGGATTTGAACCTGAGCGCACTTTCATACTAGGGGTTGCAATCGTGTTGTATCGTATCGTGTTATTAATCGTGTTGTGTCTAAACATGCTCTGTGTCTAAGCGAATAAGTCTTAAACGTGTCTCAAAATTTCAGACACGACACGATTAACTAGTAGATCACACAGGACACGACACGGGATACGACCATCTTTTTTTAACAAAAAAACGGAAAACATGTCAGGTTATACGACACGACACAATTAGACACGCCACAAACTTATAAACACGATACAAAACAACACAATTAAACAAGACACAATTAAAAACGACACGATTAGACATGACACGATTAAACACGACCCAAAACTTATAATAAAAATATGATTAAACACAACACGACACGATTAAACACGAAATTCAGTCACTTTACCTTGGTTTATCCATTGAGCAAATTATAAACCAAGTTAGGGTTCAACTCAAGCACAACAATTCCTTAAGGCATTAAGCAACTTATTTCAACTTTTTACAATGAAGATTCAGTATTCAAGTGTCAAATGATTAACCGAGTGAATACAAATGAAACTAAAGAGGCATAAATGAGCACGATCCGATCACTTAGTCCAGTGGAACTAGAGAGGCATAAATGGGGGCAAATGATTAAACTGACTTACAGAAGGAAGGAAACCAATTAAGAATTCTACTAAACCAACACCAAATCATCATTTCACACGAATCATACTACTGAGACGTGAAATTACAAAGAAAATTGGGCAGATCGACTGAGGCTGAGGCTGAGCTTGAGGTTGAGGCAACTCGGGAAGCTCGACTGAGGTTGAGGCTCGGGCAACTTGGCTGAGGCAGCTCGCAGGGGAAGACGAAGGTGTTCGCAGGAGAAGACGTTGATGTTGCTTGTTTGCAGGGGAAGAGTGAAGACGTTGTTGTTCAGCTTGTTTAAAGAGTGTTTCAAATCAACTTTCAAGTTTCAAACTGAAGAGTGAAGTATGGAATTAGACAACTGAAGAGTGCAGTCTGACTCGACTGAGTATGATTAGACAACATTTTTAATCCATGTTGTTGGATTGTTTTCAATCAACCAGTGAATAAGTGTATGAATTTATATGTGTATATACGTGACATTTGTTTACACGACACAATTAGATACGATTAGGTAAATGGTTAAATACCAAGTAGCTACCTGAACTTTGGACATTTTGCAACGAGCTACCTCCGTCCAATTTTCCGTCAACTGTCGTCGGAAATTCGTCGGAAATTCGTCGGAAATTCGTCAGAAATTGGACGGAGGTAGCTATTTGCACCTTCTTAAAAGTTGAGGTATCCCATTTTGAATTTTCAAAGTTCAGGTAGCTCGTTGCAAAACGACCAAAGTTCAAGTAGCTACTTGGTATTTAACCCTTAGGTAAATGTGTCTCTATTCGTGTCACAAATATATACGACACGAGTAGTTAATGGTGTTTATACAGATATCTGCAGATCTGAGTTGTTTAGACACAATTATTAATCGTGTATAAATGTATAAGAGTTGTTTAGACACGGGATCCGTTAAGTTCAAACCAATATACGCTTTAAAGCAGATCGTGTTGTGTCGTTTAATCGTGTCGTGTCAGAAATTGTCAGCCCTATTTCATACCATCTCATATTATCTTATACCACTATCTTTTCTTAATGCCCGACCTCAAACTTTCTATGAGTATTTCCTTAGATACCATCTTCGCTCCCGATCTCAACATTTCTATGAGTATTTCCCCCGACATCCCTAGGATTTGAAATTGGGTGTGCTCTCATACCGTCTCATACTATCTCACACCAACTGTCATTTAATGCCCGATCTCGAACTTTCTATGAGTATTACCCCCGACCTTGAACTTTCTATGATTATTTTCACACTGACAACGACCCCATGATTTGAACTTGGGCTATCTCCCATACTATATTATACCAATTATATTAACTTAATGTCTAGATTTCAAACTACTAATTGTCTCATAAGCCAGAACTTGTCAGTAAAGGCATTCAATATACTCTTAAGATTTCTTAACACGCTCACTACCATGTCTACAAAATGATAACTATTACAAATATATTGTGACAACATCAAGAAATTCTCACACAAAAAAAAAAAAAATAGATATTTGATTAATTTATTCTTTAGTTTTTTACTTTTATATTTTCAAAATTCATAAATTAGGGGTTAGTTAAGTATTATTTATATTTTAATTTTAGATATATTTTGAATCTATAGGATCTATTATTAGTTTAGTAATGTGTATTATATATATTTATTAAACTTTAAGTTTTAGGGTTAAGTAAAAAAATACCCCATATATTCTAAATTTGATCAACCTAAAAAATCATATAAACACTGAAAATTTAGTTTACTTCCCTCTAGGAAATACATGAAAGAATGAGAATACAGACTAATTAATTATATATCCTAGACTTATTAAAGTTTTTAAAAAACCTTACAAATTAATCAATCATAACATTTGGGTAAATTCGTTTTTCTATATTGTATAATTGTTTGAGAGTAAACAATTATTAGTTTTATTATCTAATGTGGTTTAAGTTAAATTTTACATCTCAATAATAATTAGTAATTGAGTGTTCAGTTCCATACTCTAGGGGTGTGCATAAAAAACCGTTTCGGCCGAACCGAACTGTACCTTTTGTGAACCGTACCGGTTTTGAACTGATTTGGCTGAACTGGTTCACAAACCAAACAGTTTTTTTGTAAAAATATGGAGCGGTTCAAAAGAGGTACAAAAATTCGGCTCGCAGATGGTAAATCATACCACTTCTTGTACCAGTTTTAATATAATATTATATTTCATTTTTAAAATATGTACTCTAAATCGTTAGACCAAAGTTGGTTCAGTGATGATTTACAGTCTACATTAGTATAAAGAATTATGTATTACGATTTATAGATTATGGATTATGGTTTATGTATTATGGATTATTTATTATGTATTCTGTTAGTTTATTTTTAAAATATACATAAAGTGGTTCGACCGAACCGGTTCAGAATCGGTTTTTGAACCAGTTCAGAACCGATTTTTGAACCAGTTCAGAACCGATTTTTGAACCAGTTTAGAAGAGATATAGTAAATTAGTCAAAATCTGGAGCGACCAAAAACTGGAGCGGTAAACCGTATCTCTTTAAAATGTGGTAAAGGTACGGTTCATGAACGGTTCAACCCCTAACCAGTTCATGCCCACCCCTACCTTTCGCTATCAAACGTGTATGTTTTCTCAAACACTTAGAGAATTAAATTGCTAAAAAAACTTATAATATTAACTTTTACACTTCAGTAATACGTAGAAGATCAATTCAAAATATCACCGGGTTTATTTAATTTGGTAGTAAAATATTCATGATACCTTTTCTCTGACATTTAATACCTAATTTTTTGGATGATATTAGTTTGTTCTTAATAGTATAGTGATAAAATATTATATTGTTATAGTGATAAAAAATGACATTAATAGTCAATGAAAAAATCATTTTAAATTAACAAATACAATTACAGGAAATTAAGATGCACAACTACGTTCTTAGTAATTTAAGAGTTCATTGATCTATGTAACTAAACATTTATGTAAACCACATTTCGAGTATGTATACTTATAATTCATTGGAAGTCTCATTTCTTCACCAAAACATTTTTTGTTGATTGTGTGGTGTCGCATATTTTAACAATTTATAATTGACCGTGATTAAAAACATGGTTAGAAAAGTACATGTCGATATTTGACAAAGTTTGACTTTGCACTTTGTTTATAGCCATCACAATACTAAGGCGCCGTACTGAAAACAGTTTGTGGGACATTTTAAAATGCACCATTAGACTCAGAAGTTTAAAAACATAAATATTTGTGCATTTGCGCACTCTGATACTAACATGAGTCTTGCCTGATCTGACCTCGATCTTGTCCGCTTTAGCCAACTATTGTTTTTCTCGATGTCCTCTGATACCTGGCCTTTTCCGACTTGCCCACCTTAGCCAACTATTTTTCCCAACGACCCCAGTGCACTCTGATAGCAAATAAGATTTCAGATGTACGTCTTAACCAAATGTCGTGTGAATACGAACTTGTGAAGGATTGCATTGTATATGCTTAAGATATCTTAACACGCTCACTACCGTGTTTATGAAACAACAACTATTACTAATCTACTATGACAACGTCAAGAAAATTTCAGTAATATTTTGTAACAATAAAATTTAATTAGATATTTGATTAACTTATTTCTCATTATTTTTATTTTTATATTTTCAAAGTTACGATGAGTTAATTATTATTTAGATTTTATTTTCTAATATATTCGGGAAAAACCTATATGATTTATTATTTTTTGAATATTGATATGTATATTCCAGTAATATGTATTATAGAGATTTATTAATTTTCAAGTTTTTGGGTTAAATTATGAAATACTCATAGACTCTAAATTTGACTAACTCTAATAACCATTAAATTCTGAAAAGATAATAAATAAGAAACATTGAAACATAAGTTTACTTCACTTTTTTATACCCATGAAAGAATGTACTGACAACCCGTCGACCTGTTATTGAGGTTTTGGTCGGCAACGCCGTGTTCCTCATGCAATTGGTCGTCGTCGCTTAACCACCGGTAACGGAGGAAGAAACCCAGCGTGACCATCGCCGCCAGAAGTGGAGTCCTGCTTACTGAATACCACCGAAGAAGAAGAAGGGTTAATAATGGAGGGTAATATTTTCATTTCAAAATTTTAAAAAATCACATGCCAAGCACATGATGGGTTTCCGTCTTAACTAAACGGAAATTGGACGGAAAAGGGGGATTTTTCATCGAGTTCAAACATTATGATTAAAATTTAAAATTTTTAACTTTAAGGGGGAAACTTAAATCAACCTAAATTTAGGGGGAAACTTGTATTTTACCAGTTACTTAAATGGTTACACATGGTTGCCCATGTGACTGATTGATCTTTTTTACCATTCATCGTCAAATACCACAGTTAAGTCACTATTCTAACATATAAAATGATAATAATATCCATTTTTAATTCACTTATTAACCCTAAACCATATGAGTCACTCAAAAAACAAACAAGGAGCAACAACAGTGGATGAATCGGTGAAGACGACCCAGGGCCACCAGAAGTCTGCTCTGTTGTATAATAGAGCTTTGGGACAGCCGTGTCCACTCCCTGAAATCCCAACCTCCCGCCGCCGCCAAACCGTATGAGAAGCTTATCTTCTCAATCAAACACTGGTTGAGTCTTCTCCCGATCAGACAGTACACTGTCCCGTTCTTTACCAACCTCTCTGCCTCTGCCATTTTCTTCCCCGTCCTCAGCCACACCCCGATTTCTCTAGCGGTTCCCATCACGAACGCTACCACGTTTGCCGCCACTGGCGATTTCATTGTTTAAATCACTATTTAGATTTTGTTTTATCATATGTAGAGTTTTTTTACGTATCGTATTATACGGTCAGTCTAAAAGTAAAAATTTGATGCATAGTTAGCGTCATTTAATTCGTAATTAAATTATCTACGCACTGTAATTTGTTTTAGTTTTTTTTGAGTAAGTACATAATTAAATTTCTCACCTAATTCATTTAATTATTTCGGTTAAATTATAAAACAAACGATGTTAGGTTAAAAAATCACTGTATTTCTAATAAAAAAATTTACCCTAGGTAGATAATTGAATTACGACATAAATGACGTTAACCGTGGTGAGTTTGGATTTACATGGTTTGAGTTATAATTTTTTAAGTCAAATATATATATATATATCAACTAACGGCAGAGCATACAGTCAATCTGTAAATCCAAATTTAATATTTTTTGCATCATTTGAATCGCAATTAAAATATCTACTTACAATAGTTTTTTATTTTTTTAATAGATACATAATTTTATTTTTAATTAAACATCAAAACATTAAAAAACAAGATTTGGAATAGGCGCTACTCATGGTAGCGCCTATTGAAAAAATATGCTACCCACGGTAGCGCGTATACCCAACTTTCGAAATAATTTTCCTATATACTTACTTTTCTAATTTTCTTTATAATACCTACCTTTTCAAAAAATGCCCTGTTCTAAGAGTAAGCAATAATTTCTGATTGAGCTTCTCTTAGGGATAACCATTGGCAAATTCACCATGAGTCAGTTCTTCAGGTTCACGAAGAAGAAAATGAGATGAGTATAATAATTATTTTATAATTTAAAAATATTATCTGACGAAAACAATTAACAGCTACTATTAACTATTAGAGTATTCGATTAATCACTCTGAGAACAGATGTGTAACCATTGAGCCACAAAAAAAAATTGATTAACCAATTAATCACACTGGGCAAACTTGTGTAACCATTTAAGTAAGGGTTAATGGTCAAAGTGCCCCCTAAAATTTGGTCGAAATTTAAGAAAACTCCTTAAAGTTTAAAATTTGAAATTTTAGTCCTAATGTTTGGACGAAATAAAAAATTCCCCATTTTCCGTCCTAAGTCTGTTTATTTGAAATGGTAAACGGACATGTACCTAGCACCTGACTTCACTTAAATTTTAAAGACCAAAATGCCCTTAAGTTTAGTTGTGGCTACTACCAGGAGGCAGCTGCCTTCTTCCTCGGATTCAATGTCGCCTCCTCCACCCACCCCGACACATCCCCTCCTCCGCAACTTGGCCTTCCTCCGCTGCAAGGTCCATCAGCTACGCTCTCTCACCGAAGATGGGTATGTTCGTCGTAGTTCCGTCCTCTTCCTTCCACCATAACCACCACGATGCAGCTGTTTTCGTCGCTGACACCGCCATCGGATCGGTTGCCACAACTACGACCCTCGGCGTTGGAGTCGGCGTCTTCCCGCTCCTCGCCACAGCTCCCAGCCTCAACGTAGCCGCAGATGAGCGCGATCAGAACATACTTTCCGCTCGAAGCCGAGGAGGGATCCAACTCTGGCAGAATGAGATCAGTAATTGTTACGAACCGTTCTTTCAATTTGGGTTTAGTAGTTAGAATCGGCCCAAGGGCTTAGTCTATCATCTATTTAGTAGGTCCATAAGGCAGCCCATCGTAGGGGTGAGGTCCAGATCAGTGTATTTAGCTGAGCAGAGTCATCTAGGAAGGATATGAATGAATTAACAATTTCCTCTTTCTCAAGCTTCTTCTGTTCTCTTCCCCTGTCTTCTTCCCCACACCAAGGCACGTCTGTCCTTGGACGTACCATTTGGTATCAGAGCCACGCCTTCTCCACCACTGCAATCAGAAGGGGATCTACCTGGTAGGGAAACTTCTATTGCAGTCATCGATGGCGACGACGGGAGAAACTCGAGCACAAAGGGAGGCTCGGGTCGACAGTACGTTGCTGGAGCAGCAAGGTATCCTGGAGGAGCACAGTCGCTCACTAGCCGAGCTCACAGAGCAAGTCAGGTCTATCAGCAGCACTAACCAGACCACGCTAGAGGAGCTGCGAGCATTCATCTCTTCTAATGCTGTAAGGGCTTCTAACATGGAGCAGACTCGGGAAGCTGGCATTTTGGGCTCGGGTTCAGGGTCGATCCGTTCGGTCCCTACGGTAGCTCAGGCAACACCTCCCACTACACCAGGTTAATACAACCCGAACACCACCACCACAACAGAGCAACGCGAGCAGCGTCAGCCGTACCGTATTGGTAAGATCGACTTTCCTCGCTTTGATGGTACTGATGTTGTTAGCTGGCTATTCCAATGTGACCACTATTTTGAGTTTGATGGAACGCCTGAAGAGTCGAAACTTAAGATAGCTGCTATACATTTAGAGGGGGAAGCCTTGCAATGGCACCAAGGTTTTATGAGGGTGCAAGCTGTGCAGGGTAGGGCTGTTACTTGGTCTGAGTATGTTAAGGACCTTCATGCTCGTTTCGGAGATGACTTGTTTGAAGACCCGATGTTTGAAATGAAAAATCTTAGGCAGGAAGGATCGTTTGCGGATTACCAAAGGCGTTTTGACACACTCCTCCATAAGGTGCAGCTGATTGAAAAGGTGTCCGAAAGAGCTGCAGTCAGTCAGTTCTTGGGGGGCTTGGATCCGCAGCTGCAGGGGCCGGTTCGGCTACAGAGGCCACGTTCTCTTCGCGAAGCTTTTTCAATGGCCAAGCTCCATGATGCAGTGCTGTCCCAAGGAGCTGTGATGAAGCAAAACTCACAATACCGTAAGACAAATTCATTGGCAAGCTATCCTGTTGGTAGCAGTCCTGCATTGCCAAACACGGTAATGTCTGCTAGTAGTGTGAGCAGGAATGTTAGCAAGTTTGGGGCTGGTGGTTTTAGTAGTAAGCCCTACTCGGGGAGTAGAATTACACGACGCACCACTAGCAAGGAAATGGAGGAGCGGTGATCAAAGGGCTTGTGTTATTGGTGCCCCGAGAAGTATGTGATCGGGCATAGGTGCAAGGGCAAACAGATCTTTACTATAGAAGTTGGAGAGGATGACGTAAATGAGGAAGTTGATGATCCAAATGAAGAGAACGATGATGAAGAAAGTCCGGAAATCTCCATACACGCCATCACCGGAACACCGAGGTGTTCAACTATGAAGGTGGAGGGGAGGGTGAACAACAGGAAGTTACAAATCTTAGTGGATTCAGGAAGCACGCATAACTTTCTAGACGTCACTATAGCAGAGAAGGTAGGGTGTAAGACCGAACTGATCAATCCGATAAGAGTTATGGTGGCAAATGGGGGTGAAATGGCATGCAATCGGGCCTGTAAGGGGTTTAAGTGGTGGATGCAAGGCCAAAGCTTCACAACAGATATTTACTTGATTCCCTTGGAGAGTTACCACATGGTACTGGGCGTGCAGTGGCTGGCCACTCTCGAAGACATCCTATGGAACTTTAAGGAGTTGTCAATGAAGTTTTTAAGGGACTCCGAGATATGTGAACTGAAGGGGAATGGAAACAGCTCAATCCGTGTAAACAGCCCGGGCAAAATCAGCAAGCTGCTTGCCAAGAAGGATGAGATAGCCTCGGTCCAGCTCTGCAGTATATCAGTTCGGCCATCTTCGGGGCAGCATCCCTTCCTTTTTGCAGCCCAAGTGCTGAAACCAGCACCATCAACAGGGGAGCTCGACAAGTTATTGTCTCGTTTTGAGGATGTCTTTAAGGAACCGACAGAACTACCCCCAAAGAGAAGTGTCGATCACAGTATACCATTAAAGGAAGGAGGATTACCGGTTAGCTCAAGGCCCTATCGTTACCCCGCGCCACAAAAGGACATACTCGAAAGGATGATAGCAGAAATGCTGATGAAAGGAATTATACGACCAAGCTCAAGTCCGTTTTCCTCACCGGTTGTGCTCGTCAAGAAAAAGGATCACTCATGGCGCATGTGTGTGGACTACCGACGCCTAAATGATCTTACGGTGAAGGATAAGTTCCCGATACCTCTTGTGGATGAGTTACTCGATGAGCTTCAAGGAGCAACGGTCTTCACCAAAATAGACTTGAGGTCCGGCTATCACCAAGTCCGAATGGCTGCCCCAGACATTTAAAAGACAGCTTTTCGAACTCATGAAGGACACTATGAGTTCATGGTCATGCCATTTGGCCTCACCAACGCTCCGGCCACATTTCAAAGCCTTATGAACACAGTATTCAAGGAGCATCTGCGCAAGTTCGTATTGGTGTTTTTCGACGACATTCTCATCTACAGTCGGGACTTTGAGCAGCACTTCAAACACCTGGAATCAGTACTGTGTTTGCTAAGGAAGCATTCGTTATATGCAAAGAGGTCAAAGTGCAGTTTTGGAGGATTACAAGTGGAGTATTTGGGACACGTGGTTACGGGGAAGGGGGTGTCGACCGATCCCTCTAAAATAGCTGCAGTAGTAGAGTGGCCAGAACCGAAGACAGTCAAACAACTCCGTGGTTTCCTTGGCCTAACAGGTTACTATAGGAAGTTCATAAAAGGATACGGGATGATAAGTAGGCCACTTACGGAGCTGTTGAAGAAGGACTCGTTTAATTGGACGGATGAGGCGACCAAAGCCTTCAACAACCTTAAGAAGGCTATGACAACTGCTCCGGTGTTAACCTTACCCAACATGATCGACACTTTCACCGTGGAAACTGATGCCTCTCAAGCAGGAATTGGGGCGGTCTTGATGCAGCGTGGCCACCCGGTCGCCTTTATTAGCAAGGCATTATCCAAGAGACAACAAGGACTTTCTGTATATGAGAAGGAGCTGTTAGCTGTGCTATTAGCAATCAAAAAATGGCACTTCTATCTAATTGACCGGCATTTTATCATCAGGACTGACCACCGCAGCTTGAAGTTTCTGTTGGAGCAACGAGTGACCACCCCGCTTCAACATACGTGGCTAGCCAAATTACTTGGCTACGACTACGAAATCGTCTACAAAAAGGGAGCTGACAATGCAGCTGCCGATGCATTGTCACGGGTTCAAAACGCGGAGCTGTTCGACTTGGCATTGTCCTCTATAAACCCGGGATTACTGGAGAGGGTTAAACAGAGTTGGGCTGCAGATGTAGAGTGTACCAAGCTGATCAATCAGCAACAGAAGGATCATGATCCCTCCAGGTATTCGATAGTCGATGGGCTCCTCCGAAGGAAAGGCAAACTGGTTGTGGGACAAGATGCGGGACTCAGGCAAGAAATTATAGCACACTTCCATACCTCAGCAGTAGGGGGTCATTCAGGGGTGACAGTGACTCTCAAGAGGATCGGGTCATTACTCTATTGGAAGGGTATGAGGAAGCATGTTCGGGAGTTCATAAGGAAGTGTGAAGAATGCCAGAGGTACAAGTATGACCATGCAGCACCCCCGGGCCTGCTCCAACCGCTGCCTGTGCCGACTACAATCTTTTCAGACATCTCCATGGACTTCATCACGGGATTGCCGAAATCAAGAGGTAAGGAGGTGATCTATGTGGTGGTTGATAGGCTGACCAAGTATGGGCATTTCATGGCCCTCAGCCACCCATATTCTGCAGCAATGGTGGCCGAGATATTCATTGACAGCATCTACAAATTACATGGTCTTCCGAATAACATAGTAAGTGATAGAGATCTAGTCTTTACAAGTACATTCTGGGCCGAATTGATGAGGCAATTGGGAGTGAACCTCTGTTTGTCGTCCTCCTATCACCCTCAAACCGATGGCCAGACGGAGGTGGTTAACAGGGGCTTGGAAACATACCTGCGGTGCATGGCTGGGGAGAGACCGACCACCTAGAGCAAGTGGCTGCCACTAGCGGAGTGGTGGTATAATACCTCCTACCACTCGACCATACGCATGACACCCTTCGAGGCACTATACGGGTTCGCTCCACCTCTACATGTACCTTACTTCCCGGGCGACTCTAGTCAACCAGCTGCTGATGTATTGCTAAGGCACCGAGAAGAGCACATCAAATTGCTGAAATTTCATCTGACAAGAGCTCAAAACAGAATGAGCCAGGTGGCCAACAAGAAGAGGACAGATCGCAACTTCGTGGTTGGGGATTCGGTGTTTCTGAAATTGCACCCGTATAGCCAACACACCTTGAGGAAGTCAGGTTCGTACAAGCTGCAGCCTAAGTGGTTCGGTCCATTCATCATAGTGGAGAAGGTCGGGCCTGTAGCATACAGGTTGAACCTGCCAGACACAGCACTGATCCACCCCACAGTACATGTATCCCAATTGAAGTTGGCTTATGGAGAAGGAATCCAGTTTATTCCTCTGCCAGCAGGTATGACACGTCCCTTCCAACGTGTTCCAGAGGCGATTATCAAAAGAAAGATGGTGAAAAGAGGTAATAGGGCAGCTACCAAGTTCTTGGTTAAGTGGGAAGGTTTATCTGAAGAGGAGGCAACATGGGAATTCAGTGAAGACTTCATGAAACAGTACCCGGACTTCGACCTTGAGGACAAGGTCAATGCGTAGGGGGTGGCATTGTTACGAACCGTTCTTTCAATTTGGGTTTAGTAGTTAGAATCGGCCCAAGGGCTTAGTCTATCATCTATTTAGTAGGTCCATAAGGCAGCCCACCGTAGGGGTGAGGTCCAGATCAGTGTATTTAGCTGAGCAGAGTCATCTAGGAAGGATATGAATGAATTAACAATTTCCTCTTTCTCAAGCTTCTTTTGTTCTCTTCCCCTGTCTTCTTCCCCTCGCCAAGGCACGTCTGTCCTTGGACGTACCAGTAATTCTCAGAATCTGAAAAAACCCACAATTCTTGACCATGGAAGTATTTCAGCAAACTTATCTCACAGAAGCAGCAGTACCGCCGCACTCTCAGACACCAGCTCCACGCTGACGTGCCAGGACTGCGGAAATCAGTCAAAGAAAGACTGTAGCTACAGGAGATGCTGAACTTGTTGCAAGAGTAGGGGTTTCTACTGCGCCACTCACGTGAAGAGCACTTGGGTCCCCGCCTCCCGACGTCGGGAGCGTCAGCTCATGAATCCTACACCCGCCGCTGGTGGCGGAACCGGTTCTTCAACATCAACTTCCGGCGTAAAGAAACCTTGGCTCATTCCGTCTCAAACGATAACCACCAATTCACACACCTCCACATCTAATACTACCCCACCTCGAAGCTTCGACACCATCTCTAGCCGCCAAGGTGTGATTACCTTAAAAATTAGGGCATCAGTTTATCGAACTGGGTCGTCGCTAACAATTAAAAAAACATAAACTTTCTACTTTTTCGCAGACGCAAGCTTGAGGGAGTCTTTACCAGGACAAGTCCGTGCACCGGCGGTACTCAAGTGCGTGAGGGTGACGAAGGTAGACGACGGTGAAGACGAGTACGCATATGAGGCAGTGGTGAAAATCAGTGGCCACATGTTCAAAGGGTTTCTTTACGTCGGAATCAGAAGAAGGCAGCTGCCTCCTGGTAGTAGCCACAACTGAACTTAAGGGCATTTTGGTCTTTAAAATTTAAGTGAAGTCACGTGCTAGGCACATGTTCGTTTACCGTTTCAAATAAACGGACTTAGGACGGAAAGGGGGAATTTTTGATTTCGTCCAAACATTAGGACTAAAATTTCAAATGTTAAACTTTAAGGGGGATTCTTAAATTTCGACCAAACTTTAGGGGACACTTTGACCATTAACCCTTTAAGTAATTAACCCAACAATATATTATGTATATTTAACATATAAATATAGGCAATTCTGATCGATCTCAATTCAGTTTAATTTCTCTAAATTTATTCATAAAATGACTTTTTTATAATGACGGTGATCTAAGTTTTCAAATGAGGGGGAGAGGAGAGTGAATGAGAAAACCAGTTGGCAGGGAGCCATCGAAATCGAAAATCGACCTGTGAGCGCTGTAAGTATAACATACACCGAGGGGCGATTTGTTTGTGTTTAGTGCAGGGTTTGGCATGGAGAAGTCGACTCAGGAACATGTCCACAATGAAGAAGATGATAAATACCCCTGGCACATATGTCGACATTCCGACGAGCAGTGAAATCATAACAGATAACCTGTACATCGGCAAGGTACTGAGTGGAAGGCCAATCAAAAGAACGGATGTGCACAATGTACTACAACACGCATAGAGCCGGTATGCAGGGGTTCAGGTCCAGGATATGTGAGGTGAAGTAATCCTCTTTGACTTCTCTAATGCACAAAATCAATTAGATGCTTTAGACTAGAGTCCGTGGGCAATTCAGGGCCAATGTTTGCTGGTTAAGAGGTGGAATAAGGATATTAGGATTGCTGATGTACATTTCAATCTGGGCCATTTTTAGGTGCAAATACATGGGTTAGAGGTGGGTAAGTTCAGCGTGCAGAATGCTAGGAAGTTGGGTGAATGCATAGGAGATGTGAAGGAAGTGGATGACATTCTAGGTCTGATGGGACTAGATAGAGATTACCTAAGAATGAAAGTGGAGCTTGACACTAATAGTCCTCTACCAACTGGAATATGGTATACAAGGATGAATGCATAGAGAGGTAGGGCTGAAGTGAATTACGAAAGGCTCCCTCACTTCTGCTTCGGGTGTAGGATAATTGGGCATAGTGAACGAACCTGCAAGACAGAGATAGTGATGACAGATTCAGAGAAGGAAGGGCCAATGTACGTGCCATGGATGAGGGGAGAAATACCAAGGAAAAAAGGCCAGAACTGTAGGATTATTGGCTCATCACAAAGTCCGAAAACGAATGAAATCAAAAGGAAGTCGTGGAAGGAAATAATGAAGAGAAACAAGAGAGGGAGAGGGAGAAAAGGGCAGACAGGCACATACAGATGGGGGAGGAGACAGAAAGCAAACCTTGGAGGAAGATGGGGGAAGGACGCGGGGAAAGTGCGGGGAAGGTAACTAATGAAGAGAAATTCGGGATGAGGAGGGCGGAAGATGCAGTAGGTGGAGGGAACGGTCAGGTGAACGAAGGGCAAGAAACAAGAATCACCACCATAGAGAATCAGGGGTGGCATACTATAGAGGAAGTGATAATGGCAAAAGGGGAAGGGAAGAGTGAGGAGCTTCAGATAATCGTGCTGCCACAGGTTGATAATCAAATAACCGAGTGGCAACCACCATAGGAGAGGAAAAGGAGTGGAGACTACAGAATATTGGAAGGCTGGGGAATAATGAGATAACCACAAGGGGGCATGAAAGAAGTGATGAGGAGAACAAAGAAGAGCCTGAAGATCAAAGACCAAGACAGTTCTCCTATCATCATCCGAACCTAAGCAAGATGTTGGATTGAAGGCAAGCAGTCCGAGGGCAATTATAGATGCTGATGGTGGAAGAACTGGAGGGTGATGCAGGTGGCTGCTCAGGGAGGCCAAAATAATGGGAAATTACAGAAATAAGAAGTGGAAGCGGGGTTAAACTAGCAATCCAGGCTGGGATAGAGGAAAGACAGGAAAAGTCAAGATACGCAATCAAAAATAGGAGGGTCTATTACATGGTTGAGTCACCTGAGGGGTCACCAGAAAGGGACAGGGCAGCCATCACGATACAAATAGGGCTAAGTCCATTGATGCAGAAGGTGAACTTAAAAAGGAAGTACGATGAGGAATCTGAACCAGAGGAGGATGAACTGTGGGAGAACAGGGGGAGAGACAAATGCAAGAGAGTCTAGGCCTGGAAAGGAAGGAGGGGAAAAGCACGAAAGTTTTCGTAAACCAAGGGGGTAGAAAAAGCCTGAGGACGAAGAGAAGGATCGGGCAGAGGGAGTCATAAACACAAACAGAAACTAGGGGTTCTGGTGGCTGTCCCTATACAGCCACACATCCTCAATGAATGTTATGTTGTGGAATTGTCGGGGAATTAGATCAGCCATGACAGTTCCGTACCTCGCCGATCTAAACAGGAGGAACAAGCTGCAGATTATCTACTTGATTGAGACAAAAAACACGGAGGATATATGAAAAAGGGTCCGAAGGAGAATCAAGCTGGAGAAAAGTTGTTACATGGAGACAAATGGACTAGCGCGTGGGCTAGTTCTATGGTGGAGTGAGGCAGTTGGCATCAAGATAAATTCAAAGGAACCGACGCATATCGACACAACAATAGATATGCGTAATGGGAAAGGTAGCGTCCATATCACATGGATATATGTAAGTACGAAATGGGAGGAAATTCTACAACTCTGGGATAGATTGTGAGGGTTATCAGGTGGAAGAACGGGGTTGTGGATGGTCGTGGGAGATTTTAACGAGATTGCACATGAAGGGGAGAAAGAAGGGAATCAGCCCAAACAGCAAAGAATGATGGACACCTAGAATGTAATGATGCAAGACACACGCCTTGTAGACATGTGATTCAAGGGGCAACCATTCACATGGTGAAACAATAGAGAAGGTGACCAAAGAATCCCAGAGAGACTGGACCAAGCAATAGCAAATGCAGCATAGATAAACCAATACCCGAGCATAACCATCACATATAAGTTGCTGTTAGGTTCAAACCATTGCTCACTGGTGATGATCCTCAAACCGAATGCCCAAAAAGTAAAAAGACAGTTTCGGTTCGAGGGAGCGTGGCTCGATCAACAAGAGTGCGGGGAGATTTTTAGAACTACATGGAGGATGAGGTCAGGGGCAAGCAGAAGTAATGTGATACATAGCAAACTCGGACAATGCCAAAACAAATTACAACGGTGGAGTAGAACTAACAGGGTTAACAATAAGAGGCGAATAGAGGAACTTCAAGGACAACTTGCGGGGGTCCAACATCGGCCTGGTAGAGGCTATGACAACCAAACAGAAATGCACATAAAAGGTCTGTTAGAAGAGGCATGGAAAAAGGAAGAAGAATACTGGAGACAGAAATCCCGAGTACAATCGTTAAGAGCGAGCGACAGGAACACGAAGTACTTCCACCAAACAACAATACAAAGAAGACGGGAGAACAACATACAGAGGCTTAAAAAAGGGGATGGAACTTGGACTGAGGAGGGGAGTGAGATAAGGGACAAATGCGATGAGTATTCCAAAAACATCTTTCGGGCGGAAGGAAGTGTTGGGACGAGGGAACAACTTGATAGTATACTGTGTATAATCAATGACATAATTAATGGGGAACTCAACAGAAGATTATGCAAGGAGGAGGTGAAGAATGCAGTATTCCAATTTGGAGGGAGTAAAGTGTCGGGGCCAGACAGATTTCTAGGGGTATTTTATCATCAGAGGATGAGGTCAGGGTTAAGCAGAAGGAATGGGATACATAGCAAACTCGGACAATGCCAAAACAAATTACAACGGTGGAGTAGAACTAACAGGGTTAACAATGAGAGGAGAATAGAGGAACTTCAAGAACAACTTGCGGGGGTCCAACATCGGCCTGGTAGAGGCTATGACAACCAAACAGAAATGCACATAAAAGGTATGTTAGAAGAGGAATGGAAAAAGGAAGAAGAATACTGGAGACAGAAATCCCGAGTACAATCGTTAAGAGCGAGCGACAGGAACACGAAGTACTTCCACCAAACAACAATACAAAGAAGACGGGAGAACAACATACAGAGGCTTAAAAAAGGGGATGGAACTTGGACTGAGGAGGGGAGTGAGATAAGGGACAAATGCAATGAGTATTCCAAAAACATCTTTCGGGCGGAAGGAAGTGTTGGGACGAGGGAAGAACTTGATAGTATACTGTGTATAATCAATGACATAAGTAATGGGGAACTCAACAGAAGATTATGCAAGGAGGAGGTGAAGAATGCAGTATTCCAATTTGGAGGGAGTAAAGTGTCGGGGCCAGACAGATTTCTAGGGGTATTTTATCATCAGAGGATGAGGTCAGGGTTAAGCAGAAGGAATGGGATACATAGCAAACTCGTACAATGCCAAAACAAATTACAACAGTAGAGTAAAAGTAACAGGGTTAAGAATAAGAGGCGAATAGAGGAACTTCAAGGACAACTTGTGGGGGTCCAACATCGGCCGGGTAGAAGCTATGACAACCAAACAGAAATGCACATAAAAGGTCTGTTAGAAGAGGCATGAAAAAAGGAAGAAGAATACTGGAGACAGAAATCCCGAGTACAATGGTTAAGAGCGAGGGACAGGAACAGGAGGCTTAAAAAAGGGGATGCAACTTGGACTGAAGAGGGGAGTGAGATAAGGGCGAAATGCGAAGAGTATTCCAAAAACATCTTTCGGACGGAAGGAAGTGTTGGGACCACAGATCAACTTGATAGCATACCATGTATAATCAATGACAGAATCAATGGGGAACTGGTCAGAAGAGTATGGAAGGAGGAGGTGAAGAAGGCAGTATTCTAATTTGGAGGGAGTAAAGTGTTGGGGCCACACAGATTTCCAGGGGTATTTTATCATCGATTCTGGGACGTGCTCGGGGACAACGTCTTCAATTTGGTACAATCCTTCTTTGAAACGAATAGATTACCTCTAGGTTATTGTTATACTGACATAGTGTTAATTCCTAAAGTGCCAAACCCAATAAATCCCATGCAATTTAGACCAATAAGTTTGTGCAATTTTAACTATAATATTATATCCAAAATTCTTGCGAATAGACTTAAGAGTGTCTCCCAAAAAATTATAACCCCCATTTCAAAGTGCTTTTGTCTCTCGTAGGTTCATTCATGATAGCATTCTTACTGCGCATGAGGTTTTCCATCACATGAGGACGAATAAAAAGGCAAACAGAGAGGAATACGCAATCAAATTGGACATGAACAAGGCATATGATCGGGTGGAATGGAACTTTGTGTTGGAGTCACTCAAAGCATTGGGGTTTGCTGATGGATGGTGTAGGTGGATGAAAGAATGTATAACAAATGTGCAATACAGTGTGGTTATTAATGGAGATAAGACAACCAGATTTCGGCCGACCAGGGGGTTTAAGGCAGGGAGATCCGCTATCTCCGTACCTGTTCATCATAGTCGTGGATGTTTTATCGAGACAAATAAGCAAGGAAGTAGAGGACAAGGGGTTTGAGGGCATAAGAATGAAAAGAACATGCCCAAAGATCCACCACCTGTTGTTCGCGGACGACTCAATCTTCTTCATGAGGGCAACCGAATAGAATGCTAGGGCCTTAGGCACATACTCGACAAGTAGAGTAAAACATCAGGACAGAGTGTCAACATGAGAAAATCGTGTATCCAGTTTGGGGCGACGGTCTGTGATTCGACAAAAGAGGTGATTAAATGAGCTCTAGGAATCAATGCGGTGGACAATGTAGGGAACTATCTAGGAATCCCGACCAACTGGGGAAGGTCCAAAAGAGTGGAACTAGGATACATTAAGGAGAGAGTCATGAGAAAGCTACATGGGTGGAAGTCATTATTCCTAAACAAAGTCGGCAAGGAGGCGTTGATTAAGGCAGTTATTACGGCAATCCCGACATACCTAATGACTCTCATCAAATTGCCGAGTACTTGGTGTGAAGAAATAGCCAAGATCATAGGTCGATTTTGGTGGAATGGGAGGGATGGGAGGAGAACCATGCATTGGGTTAGATGGAAGAAGATGACCATGCCGAAGGACATGGGGGGATTGGGATTTCGGGACTTGGGGGATTTTAATACGGCAATGCTAACCAAGACGACATGGAGACTACAAGACAACCCGACATCTCTTTGTCCCAAGCTATGAAAGATATGTACTATCAAAACCAATTTATTGGAGGCGAAAAAAGGATCCCGACCCGCATTTTACAAGGTCGGGATGTAATGAAGGAACAAGGAGTATGGAAGATCGACAATGGTAAGAACATAATAATATTCTTCAATGCGTGGATACCGGGCAGGTCGAACATGCAGCTGACCCAACTAAGTAGGTGAGTAGATGGGAATTTCCTTAGATACCATCTTCGCTCCCGATCTCAACATTTCTATGAGTATTTCATGCCGATGTCCTCAGGATTTGAACATGGGCTCTCTCTTATACTGTCTCATACTATCTCAGACCAACTATCGCTTAATGCTCAACCTCAAACTTTCTATGAGTATTTCCCCCTGACCTTGAACTTTCTATGAGCATTTTCATCTCAACAATGTCTCCAGGATTTGAGTCTCGGCGCTCTCTCATTATATCTTGTGTCAGCTATCTTCACTTAATGCCCGAACTTCAAACTACTAACTGTCTCATAAGCAAGAACTTGTCAGTTAAGACATTTAATATACTCTTAAAATATTTTAACACGCTCACTACCATGTCTATAAAATGACGAGTGTTACAAATCTACCACGACAACATCAAGAATTCCCACTAAAATTTCCACCAAAATAAAATTAGATATTTGATTAACTTCTTCCTTATTCTTTTTTTTTTTACTTTTATATTTTCGGAGTTCATAAATTAGGGGTGAGTTAAGTATTATTTATATTTTAATTTCACATATATTTTGAATATATACAACGTATTATTTGTTTAGTAATGTGTATTATAGTTATTAAACTTTAAGTTTGGTTAAGTAAAGAAATGCTTATATGCTCTAAATTTGACCAGCCCTAAACAATTAGTTAAACCCTTGAAAAATAATTTATTTCACTTTTGGAAATACATGAAAGAATATAAATACAAACTAATTAATTCTAAATCCTAAAATTATTAACATTTGTTTTAACAAAGAATCTTACAAATTAATATTTGGGTAAATTCGTTTTTTGATATTGTATATTTGTTTGAGAATAAAGATGATTAATTTTATTATATAATGTAGTATAAGTTTAGTTTTACATCTTAATAATAATTTTTAATTAAGGATTTAGTTCCTTACACAATAAGGTGTGTATGTTTTTTTAAAACACTTAGAGAATTTTTGTATGGTCAACAACTTCAATACTTCTTATTCAAAAGAGAAACACACAATCAAGGTGATCACGGAGGGTCAATATTATAATCAACCAATAATAAACTACTAAGTTGGGGTCGGGGTACAAATACCCAATTATCTACACGCACACCCAATCTGGCTTGCATAGCTATCGAATTTGCGATCTCATTAGATGAACGCAAGATTATTATTTCTCTTGATTTAGATAGGACTGGTGCCGAAGATACGACATCGTCTTTGATATCCACACAAGTCGGCTTTGGAGAAGCTCTTCGTCCCTTACCTTCTTTTTTCATCTGGTTCACATGACAGTAACTAATTAGTATAATACTTACAGTAAACCGAAATTACATTGTGTTGGCATACTAACTGATGATGATTTGACGGCTAATGTCTTCAAACTCCTTTTTGGAGTTATGAACCCCTCATTTTCATTTCCAAAAGGTACACCTTCTGCAAGTGGTGTCCCCAAATGTACAGCAGGCGGTGATTGTGGTTCAACTTCAGACGTATTTTGTTGTGAAGAAGACTTCGGTCCACCCTTCTTTCGGACATGCAATTTTTTCCTTCGAACAGGAGTTCTAACTTTCTTTGACTGACTGCTTGATCTGGATGTTTGGGACTGCGACCGTGTGTTTGCCTTCCCAAGAGGTGGTGTACTCTCAGGCTGCGCATCGGTCTGTAACTTTCTTTTGGTAGGCCTCTTTGGGAGTTTTGGAATAGTCGTTTCCTATTCAAAGTACGAGCCAAAAGCACGTTAATTCAGTTGGTATGTCTGTTAGACAAAAACAAAAGGTTAAGAACCGACATACCTTAGCCTCAACTCTTTGTGAGCAACCTATTTTATTATGTTTGTGCTCCCCGCATTCTGAACAAAACTATTTTAAACCAGTTTTATTGAGTCTAGAACTACCTGCGTGGGAGTCTTCAGTGGCTGAACGGACTCACTTCTTCCTTGGTCTTTCGGAACGTCACTTAACAACCGGTGGATCCACAGGTAAGGAATTGGTCTGTGCCCAGTCATCACGCCCCAGAATCGCGTGTATGACACCGGTATACGTCTATTCGTATGCACGTTTATGGTAAAAAGGATGACAGAATGGTGTCAGTTCATGAACACGGGAGTACGACAAGCACGCAATGGCATGAACACAAGGTAGACCACTTAATTCCCAATCACCACAACTGCATGTTTTATCGTAAACATTAGTTTTATACGAAATACTCGGTCCAGTATGTACCTCATACTCACCATCCGCAGCATACAATACCTGACAACCACCTATCTCTGCTGTCATCTTTCGGAGTTTCTTCACTATATTTCTCCCGAGCTACCCTGACTGAGTCTCTGCGGTCAGTCGTCGCTTAGCGAAGTCGCGCATCATGATTTGTCGGAGTTCCTCAACTAATGTAACTGGAGGCTTGTCTCTAACATTGATGATCTTATTGTTAAAGCTCTCGCAAATGTTATTCACCAACAAATCAGTTTTTGAAGAACACCTAAACTGATATCTACACCATGCAGTTGTGTTTATTCCTGTCACAAACTCCCATGCTTTTGTGTTTGCTTTCTTCAACAAGTCTATATGCTATTTGTGTCAGGTATAGGTATATGCACATGCAGCTGACTAAACACGTTTCCTGACCTCTGCTTCTCCCAATCCTCTAACTTGCATATTCTGGTAGATATGTTGCATGCAATACCGATGCTCAGACTGTGGTAGTATAGCCTTGACAGCTTGTATCAGACCCTACAAATCACCATTTAATAAAATGTTAACTAAACATGACTAACCAAATAATCACAAACAGATAAACATGATGCATCAATTAACCACATTATGCTTAACATGGAGATCACCATTTAATCAAATCTGGACTAAACATGGATAACCAAATAATCACAAACAGATAAACATGATGCGTCAATTAACCACATTTTACTTAACAAAACTAACCATTTAATCAAAACATACCTTCTGTCGATCCGACATCACTGTCCATATCCTATCTGTATCTATGTCTCCAACCAGAATTTCCAGAATCCACTTCAAAGATTGGTGGTTTTCAGCTTCCACCCATGCAAACGCAACTAGGAACAACGCATTGTCCGCATATCTTGTGACGGCGCAAAGAAGTTGTCCACCGTCAGGACTCATCAAAAAACAGCCATCTAGGGCTATGAAAGGTCAACACCCATTTCGCAGCCCAGTTACACAAGCCTTCAGGCACACATACAGTCTCTCAAACCTGGGTCGTAAAGGACTTGAAACGGAGTCAACATGTAGGGCAACGGTACTTCCAGGGTTATGTTCCATCAGTGTTGCTGCATAGTCCTGAACCCTACTATACTCCTCAATACGACTGCAGGCAAGCTTCTCCTTGGCCATCCGTAGTCCACGGCTAACAGTATAACGGTTCACATTCCAACCAAATCGTCGTTGTATCTCACCTCGAATGACACTATTCTGCAAGAGAAATAACAAAAAACAGCACAATATAGTTGTTAAAGTGCAGAAACAGTATAGTTGTTAAAGTGCACAAACCAGTTGTTTGTCGTACCTTTAATTTTGGGTCATCGCGAAGCATTTCGATGAAATTGTCGCAAACTCATTTCATCCCAATATTGTGATTATTATGTGCGCGGGGACACTGATGGTCTTTAACTAGATGACTAATTTCCATTGTCATCTCACGGTTAAGTGTTCGCGCAATAACTTTGAATCTGCATTTGTGCTTGCAAACAACTTCCACTGCTGTTCCATTGTTGACGATGAAATCTACATCATGCCCATTTACGATCGCGTGGTCCCGCATTGCCTTCCTAAAGTCTGCCACACTACCAAACATCATTCCAAGACTAAGATCGAGGTTTGCACCATCGTTGTCAGGTTGGTAAAACCTACGTCTTTCGCCACTATTCGCTTCATCACCCGTCTCAACTTTCGTCCCCACTTCCAGACTGTCGCTTCCACATTCACTTACTTCATCTCCAAAGTTGGATTCTTCCCAATGAAACATGGAGTCGACTTTGTATGTTAATGTAGTCTTTCTGTCACTGTTGGTCTGTGGCCGTAGCTTTGTGTCCTCAACTGCTGGTCCATCTGGTTTATCATGTTTCCCTGTTTCTTCACTTACTTCCGCACCATCATCTGTACTTGTATCGTCATCATCAGTCCCCTCCTTCTGTAAAAAATCTTCTTCTTCTTCTTCATCATTGTCACTTGGGAACTGGAAGTTCCTTAGATGGTTAAGAAGATTCTTCAGTTCACCAAGTCCATCGCTCATCTCAGGAAACATTTTCTGCTTCCCCTTCTCATTATATGAGACTCGATTCTTGATATTCTCATCTTTTGATTTTCGGCCAATAGTCAATTCAGGCTCCTTCGCACGACATGATCTGCGACTCTTCTTTATGACCTTGTTGTGGAGCTGCATAATGAATGAATCATTCGCACAAGCTTCTCGATCAAACGGAGGCATTACGTACATACTAATCTCCGTTGTTGTTCCTTGACGCTCTATTATTGGTTTCAAATCTGCGTCTGAAGTGATGGCTTCAAGATCGGTATTTGGATTTCCACCAGGAGGCAACCAAAAGATACATCCACTTGTCTGAAGATCGCAGTATACTTCATCTAGTCCGGTCAATGCGGCGTAGTTCATCTTATCGTACGAGACCTCGAATGACTCAAGTTCACCCTCGTATGTTCGGTTCCCCCCTTTTCAATCCACTTCCCACCATGACGGATAACAACGGTATACTTGGTAGCCATGTCCCAGTATAAACTGAATTACCAACTTCAAAATAACATAACAAACATTAAAGTTCAATAAAACAGAACAAACACACTTCAAACTTAACTAAACATGAACAAAACAACCATTTAAACAAAACTACAACAAACTTCACACTTAAAATCCAATAAATGATCAAACTTGAACATCAAAACTACAACTTTTCCATAAAAATTGAAACTTTATGCACCAAAACACCTAAGTATACTACTTTCCACAATTTGAAGAACAAGTTTCACAAAAAAACACCATTTTTCACCGTAGGTCTGTCGAAATTTCAGTAAAAACCCTAAATGTGCTTCAAATCTTTGAAAATATTAAAAAATGTTTAAAAATAGAAATGTATTTTCAAAACACTATTTATTTAAAAATATTTTTGTAAATTACAAAAAAAAAATGTATTTTCACTCTTATTTATTTATGTATTTCACTCTTAATGTTTGTGTAAATTATCAAAGTAATTTGTTAAGTACAAAACTTGTAATTTTTATTGTTTGAAGACAAAATTTAGTTTGATAAACATATAAATGTAACATCTTTTGAAATTGAATGCGGAGTTTTTGATTAATTTTAGAGTGTCTATATGGATGCAGAGTAATTGAATGCGGAGTTTTTGGTGTAACGTTTTTTTACATGGGCCAGTCAAATTAAATTATTTTAACACTTTGATAGAGAAAATTGTGTTAGAAACTTTCTTGCCAAAGTTATAAGATACTTAGTCAAATTAATATATATATATATGTATTATTAAGACAGAAGTGATTTTTGTAATCGTCGCCTGCAAAATCACACAAATACTCTTTGCTAATCTAATTAGATTATATTTATTATAAATATTTTGTCATTTAAATGTCTTCTCAAAATGTTTCAAAAAACTTATTTGCACGGAGACTCGAACATATGATGTTATAACTAAAAGACAAACATATTAACAAACTACACTCATATGCAACATTACAATTTTTGTATCACTATCCCTTCATTATTTCTCATGCATCATTTTCTTAAATCTCGATAACAAATGAAATTACATTTTCACTTTATCGAACGCTGAGATAACAGTGAATCTAAAAGCTTAGATCATATATAAAAGTTATAATTTCATCTACAAGTGAGAGAATTTAGATTGAATTAATATAATCAAGTTTGAAATTTAAATTAGAGTGAAAAGAAATCTCAATTATGATTTATTAATTTTTTAATTAATTTAATTTAATTATTATATTTGTCGTCATATAATGATAATTGTATATTATGTTCTCAAGTCGTCATATTTGTTTTGGTATTGTAACTTTTTAATGTCTCAACAATTATATAGATTTTGTTTTCTTCATAACATTCTCTTCTTTCCAAGAAGTTATAGATTTTTTGCATTTCATCTATAAATTTAAATAATTCAAAGAGAATTAATCGAAATTGACGTATATTTATATGTTGAATATACATAATCTATTGCGTGAAGCGATAAATACAAAAAGAAAATTAAAACCAAATTAAAAGAAGATATTTGATTAATGTATACATTTATAATGATAATTATATATTATATAGTAATGCATAGATTATTCCAGCACTTTGACAAAGTTATTTTAATAAATTAGTAAAATATCTTTGTTCGTTATATTATAGATTTTGCCAAAGGTTATTAAAATTTTATTACTCCAAACTAATATCATCCAAAATTTAGGTATTACATGTGTAGAAAAAGGTAACAAAAATATTTTACTGTAAAATTAAAATAACCCCAGTGATGGGTTGGAATAATATTTTACAGATTACTAAAATATAAAAAACAATATTAATTTTCATGGTTTATTATTTATTATCGTTACAAAATATGTTTGGTCAAATTTAGATTCTATGAGTATTTCTTTACTTAACCCTACATTCCAAATATATCTAAAATTAAAATATGAATATACATTTTTTTGTCAAAAAATATGAAAATATTTAACTCACACCTACTTTATGAATTCTGAAAATTTTAAAGTAAACAATAACTCTGAAAATATCAAAATAAAAAATAAGGAAGAGTTTAATCAAATATGTAATTTTATTTTTTGGTGCAAATTTTACTGGTAATTTCTTGATGTTGTCACAATAGATTTTTTATAGTTGTCGTTTCATAGACATGCTAGTGAGATTTATAAGATATATTGAATGTATTCACTGACATGTAAACAATTATGAGACAGTTGGTTAAGGCGTACGTCTTAAATCATAGATAGTAACAACACCAGGTACAAATCGTAGGGATGTCAGGAGTAAAATACTTAAAGAAAGGTCAGATGTCGGGAGTAAAATACTCAAAGAAATGTTGGATGTCGGGAGTAAAATACTCAAAGAAAGGTCGGATGTCGGGGGGTAAAATACTCAAAGAAAGGTCGGGTGTCAGGAGTAAAATACTCAAAAGAAAGGTCGGATGTCAAGAGTAAAATATTCAAAGGTCGGTCGGATGTAAATAGTAAAATACTCGAAGAAAGGTCAAATGTCGGGAGTAAAATACTCAAAGAAAGGTCGGGGTCATAAGTAAAATATTCAAATAAATGGCTAGGGAGGACGAAGGCATCAGAGTACCCATGTTTTCAAATCTTGGAGAAATTGATCAAATATCTATTTATTTATTTTTGGTAAATTAGTGGGAGTTTTTTAATGTTGTCATGGTAGATTTGTAATAGTCATTGTTTTACACACATGGTAGTGAGTTTGTTAAGATATCTTAAGAGTAGATTGAATGCATTCATTGACAAGTTCAGACTTATGAGCGTACGTCTTAAATCTCAAATGGTATTAGTGCATAAGACCTAATCATAGAGATGTTGTCGGGGTGAAAATACTCATAGAAAGTTCGAGGTCGGTATGAATACTCATAGAAAGTTCGAGGTCGGGCATTAAGCGATAGTTGATATGAGATGAGATAGTATGACATGGTATGTGAGTGAAAATACTCATAGAAAGTTCGAGATCGAGCATTAAGTGATAGTTGATGTTATCATGGTAGATTTGTAATATTCGTTTTAATAGTCAGTATGAATACTCATAGATACTTCGAGGCCAGGTATTAAACGATAGTTGGTATGAGATGAGGTAGTATAACATAGTATGTGATTGAAAATAATCTTAGTATCACTATAAGTGACTATAAACAATGTGCAAGATCAACTTTATCAAATATCAACATATACTTGTTTGATCATATTCTTAGTAACACATAATTGTATGTTACTTTTTCACGCATAGTAACAAAAATATTATATGTAGTCACCAACAAAAAAATCTTGGTTAAGAAATGGAATTTCATAAGAATTGTGAATATATATACTCGAATGGAGTACAAAATATTTTGTTAGGTTTATCAATTATCTGTTCAATTTTGTTATAGTAAAGAAGAAAATGTGCATCGGAATTTTTGTTAAATATATTTGATTATATTATTTTCATTTAGCTATATCAATTAACTATTGTTGGCCAAAAACAAAATACAATTAACTGTTGTTGGCCAAAAACAAAATATCAATTAACTGTTCAGTTTTGTTATAGTTAGGAGAAACATATACATATTAATTTTCTTTAATTGTAATTTGTATTTGATAATTTGAGTATACTTTTTTTATTTACTACTAATTAAATTGCTTATACATCTGTATTGTTCTCTAAGAGTCAATTTTCATTCACTCAATGAATAGTTATAGAAAAAATTTCATATCTTATCTACAATAAAATTAAAATGGAAGTTCTAAAATTCTCTTAAGTGTATTTTCCTAATGGTTATACTAGACTCTGACTGTCGTCGTATGTCTTGAGTGAGGTGTTAGGAGGACATGATCGACCCGACTCGTAGGATAGTACAAGAATTAAACACTTGATTAAAAATATTATTTGAATTTTAAAACTAAAATTAAATTATCTAATAAAATTTGTCTTTTAATAAATTGCTCGAGCATCTGAGAGTCTATTTAGTAATGGTTCTTACTTCCGAATGCTTGAACTATTTTTTAAAAATATTAAAAACAAAATTAATTTTATTTCAGTATATTAGGCAATTTAAGTTTAGTTTTACAATTCAAATAATATTTTACTATACTAGAAATCGGATCTATCATGTCCATCCTCCTAAGTAGAGGTTACGCAATACCAACAACGAACTCGTCCCCGCGCCGGAGTTAGTATAGATGAGAGAGACAAGACAATCATTATTAAAAATATCACCGAAGAGCAACATTATTTGGTTTTGCACAAACAACACACATTTCTCAATCTGCACTTCTGCTGTGTAACAGATCCTGATTACTCCCCACGCTCTTCTAATATGTCCTAACCACCACCTTCGGATTCACCGATGCAAAGGAAAGAAATTCTTGATCTTTCTCCAACACAACCATGACATTTTCAGGTAAACTCAACCAAGCTTCCATCTCTTCCCCGTCTCTCCCATCCAAAACCACCACACTATTCTTTCCCAGAAAGGAGGAAGTGCCTATCCAAAACGGCTTCCCCCACCCAAAATCAGCTTCGTACAGACCTAATTTACACCAACTTGTCATCCAATACATTGTTAAACTACCCTTACCAAACTCAACTCCTTGCTGAAACGTTGCACAAATCAAACTCAAACCTTCCGGACTGCGTAGTTTTCTAGCGTAACCTCGCATGTAGTCTTCCTTTGCATCTCTCATTTTCGTCACTAAAGAAGGAAGATCGGTGGGGTCAGCGTTATTGGCTCTGGAAACGTAGCAACCTACGAAGTTTCCGAATGAAGTGTCGGGGAGGGGTGGGTCAATGCGCTTGCGGAGGTTCACGGTTGTCAGTAGGCCGTAAGAGGGTTCGGTGTTCGACTGACCAGATGATGCCCTCATGGCACACTGCCAGATCAGAGAGCTTACTGCCTCGATTCTTGTTGGATTAGAAACCCTAGCACTGCAGGATTTTGCTTGCAGAGAAGACACCTTGGAAGCGCTAAACACAAACCTGTTGTACCATATATATATAGAGAGAGAGATGATTTGGTAATCAGGAAGAGAGGTGAATAATGAATATACATAATGTTAATTATTTTTAAAAGAAAGATTTAAAATGTCATAAAATACCCCCGTTCGTATATATATATATATATATTAAAAAAATAACATTCAAGTTGACTCAAAATGACCTGAATAAATTTGATAGCATACAAGGTAGGCCGTCAATAGGGCGGTTAAAAAACTCATAACCATGGTTATAACCGTTACTGTTTAATATGGTTAACCGTACCATTATGGTGCGGTACAATTATGGTGATGAATTTTCTACCCATAATGGTTATAGTTATGGTATTTGAGGTATACTCATGGTTATAACCATGGTTATTATATAAATATAATAAATATTTATTATTAATAAACTAATATATATTAAATAATGGAAGTTATTGTACATACATGTAATAAATAACCATGATGTTAGTTTTATATATTTTTATTGTTGACAATATAAATTTATGTATTTTTTAAAATAAAATTTTCGATCTTTTATTATATTACATGTGTGAAATAAATATGGGTATATGGGTAAAAACATGGTTAATAACCATGGTTATTTTAATGGTTATAATATTAAAAATTGTACTCGTAATGGTTATGGTTATGGTATCTAGTTTAAAAATATGATATGGTTATGATATTTGTCATACTCATACCCTAACTATTGACCGACATAATACAAGACAACACTTTAAAAAGTTTGAACGGTTTTAATTCACCTTAAAAGAAAATTTTCGTAAAACTAATTTTAAAATTAATAAAACAACCCAAATTAAATATTTGTACAAATAAGCCTTTACAAACGCTTTAAAAAATAATTCTTAATGTTTAGACAAGTAACAAAATAAGTAGCAAATTTTTAGTAAAACAAATATGACAAACTTTTTATAAGAAAATGAATTAAATACCACTTTACTGTGTAAAAAATGAATTTTCTCATTAATGTGTAAAAATAAAAGATTTTATCCTTAATGTTTAGTAAGAGGTTCCGCTTTATCCTTTACTCAAATTTTCAATCCAAACTTACCCGAATATGTTTTAAAATTATAACTACGATAGAATTTTTTTAAAACTGTCAAAATAAAAATATTCAAAATATTTATATATTTTACAGTTCCGATCGAATCGGAACTCGATTAAGACTCAATCAGAGAGGTTAGGATCTGGATCTTTAAGTTCACCTTGCTCATGGGTGCAAGTATGGATAAGACCCAAATCTTAGCCCCTTTAATTAAGAATGATGTCAACCCCAATCGAAATGGTTAAGAAGGACCCGTCCCCAACCAATAAGTGAGTAGATCTAAATCATAATTCACATCATAACTCATTTCATTTGAGACTCAATTGAATCAAAATTTAACTGTAACCTTGAAAAGTTAAATTAAAACATTTTTAAAAATATTATATTATTTCTACAAATTTTAATGAAAAATTTAATAAAAGGAGAAAATTGGACAGTCTCGAAATTTTCATTTTTAAACTTTAGAATAAAAAAACGGTAAGACTGACTTTCACTACGTGTTTTTGCTGTGCAATATGCCGTTACAGTCTATATAGCTTCAAAATATTCTGTGACCCTTAGCTAAAATCTATCTATATATGTATGTATAATCTATAATATATATATATATATATATATATACCTTTTGGATGTACACTTGTCTGTTTCTGGATGAGCTAGGTCACTTGGATAAGAGCTCCATGAAAAAATACCCTGAGGTGGAAACAGCGAACCCAACGTGAAGGCAGGAGCCGCCGCCACCACGTCGCCGTCACAAGCACAGGCACCGGCCCAGCTCTTCAGAAAGTAGCTAATGGTAGCCGCGTCTGCGAACTTGTGTGAGAAGCAAATCCCTATCACCATGCCTCCACACTCGAATACATTTTGCTGAACCAGCAAGAACTCGCCGGAACCTGCTTCCGTAGAGAATCCGCATACTGTAGGAAGAAGCCTCCCCAACGCCTCCATATCCGGCGGATCAAGAATGTCTCGGAGTTTGCAGCTGAGTCTAGCTTCCCTGTTGTTGGAAATTGACATATTAACAACATCATGCAATCGACTAAATACATATATTTAGGTTACCTCCTTAGAACGATTGCACTTTGCGGAAGCGGAAGCGGATATGCCTGAGGTTGGGATCACGGTCTGCCGGACGGGAGGACACGCCACGGTTTGACGGGCTATGACCTATAACACCACAGCTATTAACCTCTGTCTATACTGTAGGGTGGCTATCTATCAGTCAACTTCCTTAGGGTTTCTACAAACCCTGAGCACCCCTATATATACTGATATAGAGGGATAGGTTTTAAGGCCAGATACATAACTGGGCTTATGTGAATGGGCTCCCACTTAGGGCGGCCCATTATCCTAAAACCAACATCTCCCACTCGCACAAAGTGGGGGGCGCTCATTCATCAAGCCAGCACCAAGAGAACAAATCTCATAATACAGTAAGGTCACATACGAGGAGGCAGCCGTGCGACCGACAGACACAACGAGCAAAGTGCTACGCACCGGTCAAGAATATGTAGCGACCCGCGGATCTCACACCAGCAGTGGAAATGTGTCCTGCACCCTTGGTCATGTAATCTTTCTCCAGGTCTGACCACAAAGGATCTTTCAGACCTATATACGCATTGTGCCCACAACCGCAGCCTATGCCGTAGTTGATGGCCATCTAGTGGACACAATATCGAGAAGATCCCATAATGACCATCCCCATCCCACGAAACCATCAGCACGATCCAACTCGCTTTTCTAGAACCGGGACCCGGGCGGAATACGTCGAAGGCCCATCGAGCACGGACTAAGATAGCAAACACTGAATCGAACCTCAAGCCACTGTTCAGAGTAATGAGGGTACGTACGCGGCTCTCACACAAAGAGCTCTGGGTCTCACACGACTCCGAGTTAAGATCACATCTCGAGTCAAACCCATAGTCGTATTTGGGTGCGCCGCGGTATGGAACGCGCGCTACAGCATATCTCCTCTCCCATGGAGCATATGTCTAAATGTTGTACAGATGTCCATCAGGCACTCAAAGCACCCAAACCAAAAGTCACAAAGACTCTCATCCGACCCCTGAGTGGATTGACAGACCATAATCTGTCGTAGTGCGAAATCAGATAGTTCTGAACACAAAGTTCTTTCCGGTCATCCCATCAGACTTTCAGAACTAGAAACTATCACCAGCCTCACTTAGCCACAAAAGAACATAAGCTATCACCCGTGTGAGAGGGTGATCCAATCCACTTTGACATATTTCAACAAACAATCACAGAAATGAACACACAAAATACTCAAACTGCGAAAACATGCATACTTAAATATAATTCAAGTCAAAGAACATTGTTTGGGAAATATAATTAATGAAGCATATCAACTATGTCTACACAATCCTAGAGACTTCACATGTCTCACAAAAGGGTCCCTCTTTAGGGTTTTGGTGAAGGGGTCCGCAACCATCTCTTCTGTAGACAAATACTCCAAACTTATCATCTTGTGTCTCACCATGTCTCTAGCATAGTTATACTTGATATCAATGTGCTTCGACTTGTTATGGTACTTGGGATCCTTTGTAGCGGAGATCGCGTCCTGATTATCAGAGTAAACCAGGATCGGATCAACTGGACTCCTCTGGCTCAGCAATCCATCCAGGAGCCTTTTTATCCACACTGCCTCTTGAGCGGCCGACGCAACAGCCACAAATTCAGCTTCCATGATGGACAACGCGGTGCATGACTGTTTCTTGCTCATCCATGAAATTGCTCCATTGGAGAGTACGAACACAAAGCCCGATGTGGATTTCCTTTCATCCAGGTCACCACCGTAGTTTGCATCGCTGTACCCTATTATTCGGAAATCCTCTGATCTCCGCAAGTTTCCTCAATAGCACAAGGCATAGTTGACGGTGCCTTTAAGATATCGCATGATCCTCTTCACTGCCAGCCAATGCTTCAATCCGGGGTCAGCTTGGTACCGACATACCATGTCGACTGCGTGACAGATATCAGGCCGAGTACACACAATTGCATACATCAGGCTTCCGACTGCGCTCAGATACGGAATCTGTTCCATCCTGTCCTTTTCTTCTTTAGTCTTTGGACACATATCCTTGTTGAGAGGTTGACCAATGTTAGCTGGAGTATCAGTGGGTTTGCAGTTATTCATGTTGAACCTTTCCAACACTTTATTTATGTAACTCTCCTGAGAAAGCCACAACTGCCTCCTACGGCGATCCCTCGAGATCTGAATCCCAAGGATATATGTCGCCTCACCCATATCTTTCATCTCGAATAGAGAGGATAACCAGGCCTTGGCCTGTGTGAGGTACTCCAAGCTATTTCCGGCTATTAGTATGTCATCCACGTATAGAGTCATAAACACAAAGTCCGGTCCAGATCTCTTGGTGTACACGCAATGATCCTCATCCAACATGAGAAATCCATTTTCCACAACCAAATCATGAAATCTGCGGTACCACTGCCTAGAGGACTGTTTTAGACCATAGATCAATTTATGTAGCTTGCACACTAGGTTCTCATCACCTTTCTGCACAAAGCATTCAGCTTGCTCCATGTAGATCTCTTCTTCTAACTCACCATTGAGGAAGACGGTCTTAACGTCCATCTGATGCAGTTCCAGATCTAGACTCGCTGTAATAGCCAGAATCAAGTGAATTGTGGTCATTCGAACATTCGGTGAGAAGGTCTCCTTAAAGTCCACTCCCTCCTTCTGTGTATAACCTTTCGCGACTAGTCGAGCTTTGTAACGCTCAACTGTTCCATCGGCCTTGAGCTTCGTTTTCAGAACCCATTTAGCTCCTATTGCTCTGCGTCCTCTCGGAAGGTCGACCAGTGCCCAAACACCGTTCTTCCTCATTGATTTCATCTCATCCTCCATCGCTTTCATCCATTCTTCCTGGAAGGGTCCACTTAGAGTTTCTCCGACGTTTTTCGGCTCAAAAGCTGTCTCATCAGATATTAGGGTGTAAAGTTCTCCATCATCTTCGAACGGATATCGTCGGGAGGGAAACTTACGTCTTAGCCCACGGCCTAACATCTCATTACTACCAGGGGTATGACCATGATCACTCCCACTGGGAATGAGACCCCCAATGCTCCCACTGTCAACAAGATCATCATGAGCGGAATCTGTTTCATTCGCTCAAGCAGGAGGTGAATCCGGCAGATGACGAACAGATTCATCCTCTGCGGCTTCAACTCTCCCACTCGAATTGACAGGTATCTGCTCAACTTGATCTTGCATCTCATATAGAGATCGGTCCAAACCAATCTCACCCTTCTTCGGAAATTCGTTCTCTAAAAACGTCGCGTCTCGTGATTCGAACTCGGAAACACTCCCACTGTCCTGTTCAGCTATAAACACATATCCCTTGGAGGTTTCAGAGTAACCAACAAAGATACTCTTCTTTCCTCTAGGTCCAATCTTCCCAAACTTGTTCGAGGAATCATAGGTGTAAGCGGCGCACCCCCATGGGCGCATACGGCTAAGGTCCAGACTTCTTCCAGTCCAAAGCTCGTATGGAGTGGAGTTAACCGTTTTCGTCGGCACACGGTTCAGGATGTAGGCAGCAGTTTTCAAAGCATCTCCCCAAAAGGAAATTGGCAATTGAGCCTGCGCCATCATCGACCGAACCATTTCAAGGAGCGTTCTATTGCGCCTCTCTGCAACACCATTTTGCTGAGGGGTGTAGGGAACCGTCAACTGATGAATGATCCCCTTTTCAGTGCATAGATCATTGAATTCCACTGAAAGGTACTCTCTTCCACGATCAGTGCGGAGGGTCTTAACCTTCCGATCTAATTGAGTCTCAACCAAATTCAGAAAAGATCTGAAGCAACTTATTGCCTCAGATTTATGGGAGATCAAGTAGACGAATCCATAACGGGTATAATCATCTGTAAATGTGATGAAATATCTTGCTCCATACCGAGCCCTAACACTAAGAGGGCCACAGACGTCAGAATGAACTAATTGCAAAGAATATTCAGCTCTAGGGGCCTTACAAAAAGGCTTTCGGGTGGTCTTTCTTGCTAGACAATTAACACACGTAGACATCTCCACATGCGGAATGTTAGGCAGCAAGCCCCGTTGGGCCAGCCGCTGCATTCTATGTTGGCCAATATGACCTAATATAGCGTGCCATTCATTCACATCGCAAACATTTCCACGAGTAGAAGAAAGCATGAAATTATTATTATTGCATGAATCCAAATCCAAAACAATAAATCCACCTGAAACTATCCCAAAACCAAATAGAGATGATGCTAAAGATAATTGGACAGAAAGTTCATGAAAAGACAATGTAAAACCAAGTTTCATTAATCCTAAGACTGAAATAACATTCCGGCTAATCTGCGGAGCATAGACGACATCATGTAAGACTAGGACTTGACCACCGCGCAGACGCAGCTGACAAGTTCCAATCCCTTCGACTTCAACACGAGAGTTGTTGCCGACATAAATCCATCTAGTCTCCCGCGAAACTCTCTGGTACTCTACGAAAGCATCTCGATCCCTGGCTATGTGGTCCGTCGATCCTGAATCCAAAATCCACATAGGACATGATTCAACCAACATAACAGTACTAGAAACACAAAGTTCACTAGAATTGCCAACGAGATTTACCTGTCGCGCTGGTTCAGGGCATGCACTCGCAATGTGTCCCTTATGGCCACAGTTGAAGCATTTCCTGGACTCAGGCTTCTTGGCTCTGCGCGGACGTTTCTGCGTCGCTGCTTTCGGAGGATGATCAGTCTTTATCTTCTTTGCCACTGGTGCACCTGCAACTGCTCGCCGTGCACCACTCCCTCGCTTATTACGATTCTTCTTAGGTCCAGAGAACGATGTCATATGAACCTCGGTCTTAGGCCATGTAGCCTTGAGACGTTCCTCTTCCAGCTCAATGTGCCTTCGAACGTGTTCAAAGGTGTTGAGCTCTTCAGAGTGGGTCATTTGAATCTTCATCTGTTCCCAGGAGTTAGGCAAAGAGCGGATCACGGCCTGGATTTACTGCTCATCGGTCAGGGGCTGACCGGCCTCCTTGAGTTCTGCAATCATGTTGGCCATGTGCCTCAAATGCTGTCTCATGGAGTGCTGAGGATTCATCTTGTAAGAATCGAATTTGATGTTTAGCGAACGAAGCTGCGCAGTCGTATAGACACCAAATCTATCCTGCAAAGCATCCCACAGCCCTTTAGCCGTGTCTTCCAGCTCAAATTCACACAGAATATCATCATCCATGGTACTCAGCAATGTAGCGCCCATTTCACTAACTAAAGGAAATTTGATTAGGATCATATGGAGACACAAGGAACAATGTTCTAATGCATGTAAAAAGACAAGTCTCAAATTAATAGGACAGACTTTAAAACATACTTAAATTCGGAGGACAACCCAAGCTAGGCCGGGAAGCACTCCCCGTTTCTAAGCACATCCTAAAGTCACTACTACCAATCGAAACACAGTCTATACAAACAGTCCTCTAAAGAACCGGAGTCGAACAGATCGCACTAAGCATTCAACACTAACACAAGATAATTGTCCTAACATTATTTAAGCAAATTCAGAGAACCTCGCAGACTAATCGGTCGGTTCACATCTAGGAACATATCCCCAGGTGTAGTTCGAACTTATCCAAATTTCTGAAGGGCTACTAAGAACAATCCTAAAAGTTTGCTACCTAGACTATGTCAGAACTAGATTTCCCTACAAGGTAATCTATCCTATGCAAGTACGGTAACAAGCGCACATTTCAATACACACACATATATTGAGATTTTCAAAAATAATTAAATTTGGGGCTAATTTGGAATTTTCAAAACTTTGAGGACCAAAGTCACCCAAACAAGTAAAATTAATTAACATGTTAGACCAATTTTCACACACTATGCTGGGATCTCAACAAATCATAACCTAGTCAATTCTACCAGTCATGGAGTCAAGAGCCACGCAAATAATGTAAGGCAAGACAATCTACCCTGCAGAAAACACAAAGTAATCCAGGGAACTCAAGGAACCCACATTGCATTCAATATATATCCAGTCATGCAATATAAAACATCATAAGGCTCTCCCAGCAATTTAAATTAGTCCAACAGTTAATTTAATTAGCCCAAAAATTATTAATGAAAGGGGTCCAACACATTTACCGGTCTAAATCAGGTCATCTGAACCCACAGAAGGTCCAAGATCGTTTCCATGTTCGTTTCAAACCAATTCTGGCGGCCCAAAGCCTCCGAATTAGCTCAGACCGGTTTGAACAGCACTGAGCCATCCAATCCGGTCTGAACCGGTCCGGTCATCCTCAGCCAACCAGTCCAGTCCGAACCGGCCCGGTCAGCCTCAACCAACCAGTCCGGTCCGGTCAGCCTCAGCCAACCGGTCCGACCCCGGTCCGGTTCGTCAGCGAACCAAACCAATTTTAAGATGGCCTGGTCCAACCTATCAGACCAGACCGGTTTGGACCGGTTCACTTAGACCGATCCAAACAGTGCCATCTCCTTCAACGAAGGAGATGGCACGCTGCTAGGGTTCAAAAACCCTAGCAGCCTCTGCAATGGTGGGCAGCCGCGAAGGCTGGCCACGGGGTTGGGTCGGCCAGTGGCGTCCCTAGCGGCTGGCCGCAGCCACTAAGGCTGCGGCCAGTCGCGGGGGCCACAGCCACGAAGGTTGTAGTCCCAGCATGTGCTTGGCCGCAGCCCAGTGGCTGCGGCCAGCAAAGGTCGAGCCGCAGCCCAGTGGCTGTGGCCTTGCGAGGCCGAGCCACAGCCACTAAGGCTGCGGCCCTAGAGGATCGATCCGCAGCCACTGAGTCTGCGGTCGACCTGGACTCGGCCGCAGCCACGAAGGTTGCGGCCTGGACCGAACGTGGCCGCAGCCACGGTGGCTATGGCCGACCTGAGCGTGGTCGCAGCCACGGTGGCTGCAGCCCGTAGGGGCTGAGCTGCGGCCACGAAGGCCGCCGCCGCCCCTATTTCGGCCTCGAGCTGGGCTGCTTTTTCCCGATTCGATCCCGTCGCGATCACGATGACGCCGTGTATCAGTAAACTGAGATCAAACCAGAATCAAAGTGAAGAGAGAATGAAGATTTGGAAAGAAGACTTAGAACACAAGTAACGATAGAAAGAACAATAACAGAAATCTGAACTTTGAAACATATCATTGAATCAAGTTAAGTTTACATTTGAGATTACACCTCTATTTATACTAAACACAATGCCTAAGCTAGCCTTGATGATCTAGGAACACTCAAGACTCTTCTAGAGTTGTCTTGAACCGCAAGGAAACTTCCTTGAGCTTCCTTGATAACTTGCAATGTACGTAACCACAAAAGTGGTCTTCATTCATCAATCTCATACATCCTAACATTCCTCAAAAAAGATCTTTTCTTAACATCTCTTTCAAGCTTACAAACCATGCTCCTGATGAAACTGATTACCAGCAGCTTATGTACTATCACCGTAGCAGCTTTGTGAGTTTACCATTCTGCTATCAAACAATCTCTCAGAACTTTGATCAGATCAGTAATAAGATAACCATACGTTCATCATATCAAACAAGATCTGATCATTCGAAAACTCATCATCAATTAGTCAGGGTGATCGAATAATACTCAGCTTACCAAGAACACCACAGAACATCAGATTCAGTTCAGACTCAGGTGATCAACTTGTTAATCAAACTTTCCTTCATTTGTATTGATTAACAGATGCTTCTTTATCGAAATTCTGACAGGAAGGTTTTCATTTGCCTTCATCTTACCAGTGAAGCTGGGAGGTTTTCAATTTTCCTCCATCTTACCCGCCTCAAGTGTTTACAGAGTATCTTGTCGTTATCTCTGCAACCACTGTTTTTGGCATCTAAGCTTCACCCTATGCCAGATAACACTCTTGATATATGATTGATGATCCATATATTTTATTATTATTAACCCAGATGATCATTCTTGAGGAACTGAAAGAGCTGATGAACTGAATGTTCTGAGAAAAGCAAAGACATAGACAATACACCACTGATTAACAGAGAGTTTACCAGAATGATAAGACCGTTTGATGCTGATAAACGAACAATCATCCCATTGCAGATCTGCACTCAAAGAACTAACAGATCACCATACACAGCAGGATGAAAACTCAGAAAATGCATAACAGATAGAGTAATAAGCAGCACGTAATACAACATAACCAGAAAGATGATTGAAGACGAATCAGATGTCAGGAAAAAAAACAGAGGAATGACAGAAGTAGAGAAAGATAAAGAAGTACCAAGTATGGTATATCACAAAGCAAGTAATCAGCAGATTCATAGATCATCATTGTTGCTTAGATCATCAGCATGATCATCATCAGAACTGATGCTGATAACACTCTTGACTTCATCAACACTACCATCCACAGAAGCTGTATCAAATGTCATGACTCCAAGTTTCTTGCGAAACTGAGAAAACAGCTTCTCAGTCAGAGGTTTAGTAAGAATATCAGCTACCTGATCAGCTGCAGGAACAAAATTAATAATTATCTGTCCATTTTGAACTTTCTCCCTCACAAAACACAGATCAAGCTCGACATGCTTCATCTTAGAGTGTTGAATTGGATTTTTTGTGAGTGCAACAGCTCCCGTGTTATCACACCAGATAATAGGAATAGAAGACAGCTTGACGCCTAACTCAGCCAGCAGCGAGACAACCCACATTACTTCACACATGGCATTAGCCACAGCTCGATACTCAGCCTCAGAGCTCGACCTGGAAATAACAGACTGCTTTTTAGAACTCCAAACAATTGGATTGTTATTTAATAACAAGTAATGACCAGACACGGATTTCCTATCGAGAGTATCACTTCCCCAGTCAGCATCAGAGTATGAAACCAGACTTACCTCAGTAGAAGGCACAGGAGGTGCTCTAAATAACAAACCATGATTGATGGTACCTTTAAGATACCTCAACACCCGTAATACTGCCTTCCAGTGATGTTGAGTAGGATGTTGCATAAATTGACTAAGCTTGTTGACAGCAAAGCTTATGTCAGGTCTGGTGATGCAAACATGCTGTAGAGCCCCCATAGTACTCCTGTACAAAGTAGGATCAAATGGTAAAGAAACAGACCCTGTCGATGATTTCCCAAGAAAATTGCCTGACATCGGGGTTGGCAAAGCAGTGGCATTGGACACTCCAACCTTAAGAAGAACCTCAGTTATGTATTTCTTCTGAGAGAGTAGTAAGCAGTCCTCGCCAACCTGCACATCCATGCCTAAAAAATAGTTAAGCACACCCAAATCCTTTAGTTTAAACTCCCTATTGATCTGTTCAATCACTTTTTCCACTCCTGATGAATCACTCCCTGTGACAACAATGTCATCAACATATACAAGAAGAAATATACTTCCTTGAGCAGTGTTTTTGAGAAACAAACAATTATCAGCTAGAGATGTATTAAACGATAATGAACTAAGTAAGAAATTTTTAAACCTTTCAAACCATGCACGCGGAGCTTGTTTTAATCCATAGAGTGCCTTGTTGAGTCTGCACACAAGCACCCTTCCTTGATCATCCCTTTGTTCAAATCCTGGAGGTTGCGTCATGTATACATCCTCAGCAAGTTCACCGTGAAGAAACGCATTGTTGACATCAACCTGTCTCAAGAGCCACTTATGAGTTAAGGCTAGAGTAAGAATAATTCTGACCGTGGGGGACTTTACCACAGGACTGAAAGTGTCCTGAAAGTCGAATCCTGGCTTTTGTGAGAAGCCCTTAGCTACCAAGCGAGCCTTATATCTAGCAACAGTTCCATCAGGGTTCTTCTTAACTTTAAATAGCCACTTGCACCCAATTGGAATTCTTCCACCAGGCAATGACGTGAGACACCACGTATTGTTGATTGCCAAGGCCTGTAGCTCATCTTGAACTGCCTGCTTCCAATAAGGTGACAGCATTGCCTCATAGATGTTATCAGGAGGGGAGTGACTAAGCTCTTCAGAGGGTAGAATAGCTGCAGTCAGTGCATTAAATGACTTTTCTTTAGATCTGGTGATCATGGGATGAATACTTGGGCGACCAGATGAAGAAGGAGGTACAACAATCACAGATGGATCAGCAACACTGGACTCATCATGTATAGTTAAAACAGCTGGTACTAGATCAGAATTATGTGGTATATACCTGACTGGAAGCTGATCAAAAGTAAAGTTTTTAATAGGAGAAGAAACATTTACAGAATCAGAATTACCTGAAGTATTTGTCAATGGTTGAGATGCAATAACAGATGGCAGCAGTTCAGAGCCGTGGGGCACATATCTGATGGCTTGTGGTGGAATAGGAATAGAGCAGACAGGTGATGACATCCCAGGAACAGAGTTTTCTAAAGGTAATGAATCTGATGCTCTATCAGGAGAGCTGTTATCATCTGAGCTGTTAGCCACAGGTGACTCTGCATATGCAGATGCAGATGTATTATCCTGAGAAACAACAGGAACAATATCAGGATGGGAAGAAGGTGTAGACACAGGAGTTTCAGACACATGATCATCATCAACAGGATTACACAAACTTGAATTAAAAGGTAAGAAGAAAGGTAAGGAAGTGGCTGTGTTCTTGACAGCCGATGACTGCATAAACTCTCCCTGTTTATTGGCAAATGGAAAAACACTTTCATGAAACTTGACATGTCTAGAAACATACACACGTCCAGATGAGTCAAGACACTTATAACCATGCTGATTTGCACAATAGCCAAGGAACACACAAGGTGAAGAACGAAAGTCCATTTTATGTTTGTTATACGGTCTCAATAATGGAAAGCAAAGACACCCAAACACCCGTAGGAATTCATAGTCAGGAGGATTAAGAAACAGCTTTTCATGCGGGGATACACCCTGCACCACTTTAGATGGTAATCTGTTGATCAAGAACACAGCAGTAAAGAAGGCATCAGTCCAATACTGCATAGGTAAAGACGCATGTTTCATAAGAGTTAAACCTGTTTCTACAATGTGTCGATGCTTTCTCTCAACGATTCCATTTTGCTCTGATGTATACGGGCAAGTAAACCTGTGTTTAATGCCATGATGAGATAGGTATGAAGAAAGAGCACGAAACTCACCTCCATTATCGGTTTGAATAGCTTTTAACTGTACCCCGAGTTGCTTCTCAGCAGACTTGTGAAATTCTGTGAAAACTTGCGCAACATCACTCTTTTTCTTTAAGAAATAGATCCATGTAAACCGAGTAAACACATCAACAATACTTAGATAGTAAGAACATCCATTTGATAACAAAGGAGCAGGTCCCCAAAGGTCCATTTCAACAAGCTCCAAAGGATATTGATAAACAGTTTCAGAATGTTTAAATGGTAATTTGCAACATTTGCCAATGGCACACGCAGCACAGGAATCAGTATCATTAATCACAGCAATGTTATTACTCTTAGCAACTAATGTAAGAGTTTTGATCGAAGGATGTCCCAAGCGTTGGTGAAGAGTGGACGATTTCATTTTAACTTTTGTAGAGAAACAGAACATACCAGAATCACATGCTTTATTGAACTGATTGTTGTTTGAAACATAATCATACAACTCAGAATTCTTATTAACAGAATAGTCTAAAAGAGTGGACTGGTTACACACAGCTCCAACACTACCTATCTTGCCAAAATCAAGCTTATACAAGCCATTACTCTCTACTCCAGATAAGAGAACCTTCTTTGACACAGCATCACGAATAAGACAGCAAGTCGGGTGAAATTCAAAGAAAACCTCATTGTCCTTTGTAAACTGAGAAACAGAAACAAAATTCTTTGTTATTTTAGGAGTATAAAACAGATCTTTTAAGACAAGAGATTTGGTATCAGTATTGATCACCGATGTACCAACACTAGCTATATCAAGATAACTCCCATTGGCAACCTGAACTTTGCCTAAGCCATGATAGGGATAGAGAGTAGTACCTGGAGGTGGACCTTGCGCAAAGTGATTGGTAGCACCGGAGTCGGGATACCAAGCTTTGTCCGAGACTTGCATATGACCAGAGTTGGATGTCATGTGAGCTTGATTAGTAGTATCCATAGTAGAAGGTGTTGTGGCTGTAGGAGCTGTGATAAAACCAGGTGAGGACTGAACAATGTAGTAAGGAGTAGGAGAAGATGCATACTGATTAACCATGGGAGAACACATCATAGGATTCTGATGTTGCTGATAATACTGAACCGGAGGAGGTTGAGGCAGCTGCTGCATTGAAGACATCATCGGAGGAGGTTGGTATTGCATCTGTTGAGGAGGTAGAGGTTGTTGGCCATCCACGGTCCAAGGCATTGTGGAGACAAGATTGGCACTCATCTCGCCTGGAGGAGCAGTCACGCCTTGAAAATGCACATTGAACCTCTGAAAACAACGATGGACCAGATGTCCAAACTTGCCGCATAGCTGACATTGAGGCTTGTTTCCATTGCCTCTTCCTCTACCTCTTCCTCTGCCATATCCTCCTGTGGAGTTTGCTTGATACTCCGGAATCAGTTGTTGTCCAGCATTTTGTTGATTTTCAGATTGATGATTCTGTTGCACAGGTTGTCCTAGACTTACTGGAGGCTGATCTGAAGATGATTTATCAGCAACATTTGCAACAGGAAATGAATTATCAAATGCTATCTCTTTTTGTCTAGCTTCTGCATCGAGGAGCACCGAAGAAATAGATGACAGATCATAAGGATTTCTGCTGGCATGGATGACTGAGACAACATGATCATATTGTCCTTTCACGCCATTGAGAACAATAGAGATTTGTTGCATCTCTTCAATAGGATGTCCACATCCAGCTAAGCTATCACAAACCAGCTGTATTTCTGTAAGATACTCCCTCATTGATTGGTTATAGTGCTTGCGAACCTTTAATCTGTCATACAGATTCATGATTCTCGTTGTAGATGATGATGAGAAGTGCTGATGTACCTTCGTCCAGATTGATGCTGCAGTCATGCATCCAGTGAGTCCCTTGCTGATTGGAGTAGAGATGGATGCTAGAAGCCACGAAGCTAATGAGCTGTCTTGTTGATTGTGCTTGGCGAAGTCAGGATTTACGATTTTGTTGCCTTCTCCATCATCAATCCAGTGAGGAACTAGAACAGCACCGAACAACAGATCTTCAAGGTTGAATCCTCTGACAGCTAAGAGAACTTGTTGTTTCCATGACTGGAAGTTCTCTTCTCCAGTCAGTTGACAAATACGTTTGTTGAAGAATGTTTGCTGATTGTCTTCCATGGCTAAGACTTCGAACAGAATGCAGAACGAAATGAAAGTTGCAGAGATTTGAAAATACCAGAAACAGAGGATCTGTCGAAGATTGATCTTTGCAGAATGAGCGAAGGCTGGGAGAATCGAAGCAGCGACAGATAACGGCTTCAAACTTCACAGAATTGCAGCGGAATCAACAAATGAAAGCTCTGATACCATATCAGTAAACTGAGATCAAACCAGAATCAAAGTGAAGAGAGAATGAAGATTTGGAAAGAAGACTTAGAACACAAGTAACGATAGAAAGAACAATAACAGAAATCTGAACTTTGAAACATATCATTGAATCAAGTTAAGTTTACATTTGAGATTACACCTCTATTTATACTAAACACAATGCCTAAGCTAGCCTTGATGATCTAGGAACACTCAAGACTCTTCTAGAGTTGTCTTGAACCGCAAGGAAACTTCCTTGAGCTTCCTTGATAACTTGCAATGTACGTAACCACAAAAGTGGTCTTCATTCATCAATCTCATACATCCTAACACCGTGGGGATTTTCCTCTTTGAATTCGGCAATTTGGAAACCAACCTACTATGGCTCTGATACCAATGTTGGAAATTGACATATTAACAACATCATGCAATCGACTAAATACACATATTTAGGTTACCTCTTTAGAACGATTGCACTTTGCGGAAGCGGATCTGCCTGAGGTTGGGATCACGGCCTGCCGGACGGGAGGACACGCCACGGTTTGACGGGCTATGACCTATAACACCATAGCTACTAACTTCTGTCTATACTGTAGGGTGGCTATCTATCAGTCAACTTCCTTAGGGTTTCTACAAACCCTGAGCACCCCTATATATACTGATATAGAGGGATAGGTTTTAAGACCAGATACATAACTGGGCTTATGTGAATGGGCTCCCACTTAGGGCGGCCCATTATCCTAAAACCAACACCTGTACTGGACACCATCATCGTTGCAGTCAACGGTTGTGTTATCCCTGATTGATCCGGCGACGAACGGGAAGAAAGAAGTCAATGTCACCGATAGCGATTTTTTCAATCGAATGGAAGCTTCCTGGATTGAGATCTCTCCTGTATTGTTGTAGAAGAGGATGAGAGGGACAAACATCGGCGGAGTGAGCTGATCGAAGATGGATAAGTTGAAGTGTCTGAGGTGGTCTGGTGTCGGAGATGAAGGTCTGATGATTTGCGTGGACGCGATTTCTAGCGCCATGATGTTGACTTTGATTTTTGGTTGAGTTAGACGCTGTGGTTGACTAAGATCTGTTTCTTCCTGCTCTGTGACCCTAAATAAAACCTGCATGTCTAGTTCTTATAGACACTGTTTGTCAGGTTCTTACGTTTTTGTGGCATATCCTTTACACAATTATACGTGCCTGATTATACGTGCCTGATTATACGTGCCTGATTAAGAATCAGCCAATACATGCTGGCTGATTCAAGGAGACAAACTGTTACTTTTGGGGATAGACTCATGCCAGCACATACTAAAATATGGGATTGGGTCGTAAGAGCCCATTCCAATAAATAGAGTATTGAATATTAGTTTAAATTATTTCATCTAGACGGAAAATCTTATGCTTGATGCTATTTTCATTCTCACACAGACTAGAGAAACGAAGTCGCCTTACAATTTCGACTGAGATAATTATATTGGAAATCTAGGTCACCGTCTGTTAATATGTGACATGTCCTCCCTGTTAGGATTAATAGGACATGAAAACGTGAATAAGATGAGCAAGAAAAACATCTGACTCTATTATATTGAGAAACTTGTTATTTTGTACATAAAGAACTACGTATATATAGTACAGAGAGAACTAACTATATATATCAATACTATCTGTAAACGCCTGATTTTGGACAGAGATCAAAATACCATACGTGAGGATCTGAGCCAAGAAAAATCACGACACTGAAAAAAAAAATTAAAATAAACCCTAACCCTTAAACCCCAAATCCTAAACTCTAAATCATAAATCGTAAATCCTAAACCCTAAACTCCTAACCCTAAACCCCATAAGTTTAGGCCAAATCCTACAATGCCACAAATCACTCTCAATTGACATCACTATTTACCCACTTGATCACCTTATACTACCTTTGCCCACCCACCATCATCATTTGGCCAAACGTCCTCCCAATTGCCACCAAAAGTCTTTTCAATTGTCATAACTATTTGCCCACTTGATCTCATTATAATATTGTTTGAAAAACTCTATAAAGGATGATAGAGCTACAACAAAGTGAGGGGGAGAAAAAGAAGGCGGATAGCTATGACAATAGGAAGAAAAAGAAAAGAGAAATTGAGTGGAAACATCGGTGATTATCGGTCTCGATTCCACGTATTCAATATTGTATTTATATTTCCTAATGTGAATGTAATTTATCTTATCGATATTATTTGTTAATAGTTATATTTCATAAAAACAAAAACGTACTCAGTTTTAAGTTCGGTATAACTTTGAGGTCATTTTAGGCATTTGTGAAAGTTATGGGGGTTTATTTCGGTCTAAAAAACTTTTTTTTCAAAACTAACTTAGGTAATTCCTGAACTATGATGAAATTTACAACTCGTTCCTTGGACTCTCGGGTCATTCCGAGATTTTACCGAGTGTTATAAACCAAAACAGAAAAGTTTGGGATCAGTTTGCAATTTTTGAAAATTTACATTCAAATCATCTCGAATTTTTAAATAATTGCATTTGATCCCTATAAATGATCACTATTTACTCACTTGATCACCTTATAGTACCTTTGCCCACCCACCATCATCTTTTGGACAAAAGTCCTCCCAATTGCCACTAAACGTCCTCTCATTTGTCATAACCATTTGCCCACTTGAGCCCATTATAATATTGTTTGAAAAACTCTATAAATGTGGATAGAGCTATAACAAAGGGAGAGGGAGAAAAAGAAGGCCGGGAGCTACAAGAATAGGAAGAAAAAAGAATAGGAAATAATAGAAAACAGAGAAGAAAGAGAAGAAAATAAAAGAAAAGGAGAAGAGAAAAAAATTCAAAGTGAGGTATTGATTGAAAAAATATAGAGAAAATGAGTGGAAAAATTCGGTGATTATCGGTCTCAGTTCCTCGTATTCAATATTGTATTTATATTTCCTGATGTGAATGAAATTTATCTTATCGATATTATTTGTTAATAGTTATATTTCATAAAAGAACCGTACTCGGTTTTAAGTTTGGTATAACTTTGAGGTCATTTTAGACATTTGTGAAAGTTAGGGGGGTTATTTCGGTCTAAAAAATATATTTTTTTAAAACTTAGGTCATTCCTGAATTTTGATGAAGGTTACAACTCGATCCTTGGACTCCCGGGCCATTCTGAGATTTTGTAGAGTGTTATAAACCAAACCAGAAAAATTTGGGGTCATTTATGCAATTTTTAAAAATTTACTTTCAAATCAGCTAGAATTTTGAAATAATTGCATCTGATCCCTATAAATGATTACTATTTACTCACTTGGTCACCTTATAGTACCTTTGCCCGCCACCATCATATTTTGGCCAAAAGTCGCCCCAATTGCCACCAAAAGTTATCTCAATTGTCATAACAATTTGCCCACTTGATCCCATTATAATAATGTTTGAAAAACTCTATATATGAGGATAGAGCTACAACAAAGGGAGGGGAGAAAAAGAAGGTCAAGAGCTATGACAATAGGAAGAAAAAAGAAAAGGTAAGAAAGAAAAAAGAAAAGAAAAAAGAAAATAAAGGGAGAAGATAGAAAAATTCAAAGGAAAGTATTGAGTGAAAAAATAAAGAGAAATTGAGTAGAAAAAATAGGTGATTATCGGTATCGGTTCCTCGTATTGAATATTGTATTTATATTGTCTTATGTGAATGAGATTTATCTTATCGATATTATTTGTTAATAGTTATATTTCATAAAAATAAAACGTAATCGGTTTTAAGTTCGGTATAACTTTGGGATCAGTTTAGGCATTTGTGAAAGTTATGGGGGTTTATTTCGGTCTAAAAAATATTTTTTTCAAAACTAACTTAAGTCATTCCTGAACTTTGATAAGGTTACAACTCGGTCCTTGGACTCTCGGGTCATTCTGAGATTTTACCAAGTGTTATAAACCAAACCAGAAAAGTTTGGGGATCATTTTTGCAAATTTTAAAAATTTACTTTCAAATCAGCTCGAATTTTTAAATAATTGCACTTGATCCCTAAACGTTTTTGGACATCTCATGACTTCTCAAAGTATGACAAATTAGTCTAATGTGTTTTATATCTTCAAAATCATTCGTATACGTTTGGCACGTTTAAAATGACCCCAAAGTTAAACCACCCATTTTTCGAGCACGGTTAACTTTATTCTCTCTTGTTTATTTATTTGAAATTAACTAGTACATTAAAAATGTGTGTATATGGTTTATTTATTTTTTGAAAACCCCATGTAATATTTTGGCCAAGCATGATCAAAACGGGTAATTCAGGTAAATTGAAAAATATAAATTCATAAGTAAACTAAAGTACTGAAAGGGCGGATTATGGGCTCTTGTGCTCTTAAAACGTAATCAAACTCCCGAACTCGATTATCTGAACGTAGACTTTTCCAAGCCCTAGGATGTCAACACCATGTACCCTAGGCAAATTTAGGATTCCGATTAGCCTTTAATTAAGCAGTGACAATTCTTTCATTTTTTCGGTTTGGTTGATAACCCCGCTCGACCGGACCCGTCGCTCGTCAAGACACGACATTTTTCGAGCGAACAAACATAAATATTTTTCAAAAAAGTCGGGAAAAGTTGGATCTGTCGTCCGACAATTTGGCGACTCTGCTGGGGGTCACGTTATAGAGAATGATCCGGTGATGAGGGTCACGAAATACTTTTTGCTTAGTGTCGAAGAGCGGAAGCAAATCAACCCAAACCAAGCAGTCCAAAGAGTATTTCCAGGAAAGAGGTCCTGAGATGCTCGTTTGGATTGAGCATGGATTCCAGCAATTTGTTACATCTCAGGCGCCCCACCTATAGAGGCTGAGAGGGTTATGAAAGGTCGAGTCTTGGCCTATCTGAGGAAGAAGAGCACATGCACAGGTACGAGAGACGGGAAGTTCGTTCCCTTACGGAAACCCTAGAAGCATCCAAGTTAAGTAATCTCAGAACAATACGTGTTAGAGTACAGGACCGACTGTATAGAGATACATGTTGGTGATGTTCAATATGGTGAACGAGCAATCGTTATCGATGATTTGGTTGGTACTGGAGGAACTTTATCTGCTGCAATTCAAGGTGTCGAAAAATTGTGATTATTCAACTGAATCAAGAGGGGTGACCTGTTGCAACTGGTATTGTTCGAGCATCAAATTGCAGTTGTCCTCTCTCTCTAGCTCGTTCTCGAGATTTCTTAACCCGGTTCGTCTGGATCTCGGTGCGAGACAGGGAAGCCCTCTTGAGTCTTTGCTAGTCTCAGAGGTACTATTGCAAGCAGATTTCGACACGGATAGATATTGTTGATGATGTTTTCCAGGTTGGTGATGATACTCACCCAAGTCATGAACATCTTCGTTAACCCTTTTCTCATCACTCAATTGCTTCAGGGTTGAGCTCCATTGTTACATCGTTAGAAGGGTCGTTGTAGCATTGTTCCTTAAATCACCATGACGGCAGACGAGGATACAACCACGGCGTCAGACTGGAGTGGTAGTCGAGTTTGGCGACGTCTCCTCGATATCTTAGCCACTGCAGCTTTGCAAGGTTAGTGACACAGAAAGACAACTGAAGCTACTTTTGGAGGAGGATGCCATTACAGAGACGGTTAATCAGATATTTTCTATTTCTTCTTCTGATTTTTCCTCGGGAAACCATCGCCAGAACACAGACAACGGACCTCAAGAGATTTATTACATAAATTGGAGGACTCCAGATTAACAGCAGACACTCCGATCAAGCTCCGATCAAACAGGAAAGACAGTTGCACTTAAGAAGGTTCTTCAGGATAAACAGTACTTGTGGAATACTTCCCTAAAAGTTACTGTCTTCTTCAATGGAGCCCAGATGATCTGTACCCACTATGAGGAAGCTGACGGGAAGCCACAGACAGACCGAATGGAGGAGCTGTTGCAGCAACGACAAAAATGAAGATAGACAAACTTTCAATTACACTTAAAATTACACTTAAAATTACAACACTTAGTCTTGATCACGTAACAGATCAAACGAATTTTCCTTATCATCATCTACCAGTTGGCTCAAACGACATTGCAATTTGGAACACAAAACGAGCAGAGACCAAATTGCATCAATTCCTGAATGCAGTGAGTGACGAGCATGATCAGGAAAAATAAGATTTATTCAGAAAAAACCCACTAGCTGAGGTGGAAACAGCCTATGCAAATTTTCGATCATAAAAGGACCAAAGATAAGTAATGGGTACTGCAGCAAGGAGGGACGCCGAGGTTCCCAACACGTCCTACGCCACCAGGCCAAAATCGGCCACCGGAAGAGGGAAAGCTGTTTTTTTACATACTAAAGTAGATGAAACAAAAACAACTCTCTATTGTTCAATTGAGCTGAAACAAAGATGATTTAAATTGATACGAAGAGACATCATTGTTGACGCTGAAGAGACGCCATTGCTTACGCGAGTGAGACGTCGTTGCTGACGTATGCAGGGGAGACGGCGTTGCTGACGCATGCAAACAGCAGGGAGACGTCGTTGTTGACGCATGTAGACAGCATGAGAGACGTCGTTGTCAATGCATGCAGACACTCTTTGTTGACGCATGTAGACAACATGGAGATGCCATTGTTGACGCAGGCAGACAACAGGAGATGCGCAATTATTGACGCCATTGTTAACAAAGGCGTCTCGCAGCGGCGACGTCAATCAGAAGAGCATGAGATGTGGCTGCTTTGGAAAGTTTCGTCACCGCAAGGCGGAGTGCTTCCAACTGATCGGATTTCCCTAAGGGTGGAGAAGCCCATGGAGGGACAACAACATCGGAGCCAGCAACGTCGTCGCCACATGAACGAAAGTTGCGAAGAAGAGAAGCAGGTCAACGGTCACCTTGTGTTCTTATTTGCTTCCATGCACAAAATAAATTGGCAATACTCGCACCCATGAGTAAAATCTCTCTGAGAAATAAAAAACTGTCACTAAAGATCAAAATCAAAGAGGTTTCAACTTATTATTGTACAATCGAAGAATCAAACGGTCAGCTGCGGCTCACTGATATAAAAAGATAACTAGAGTACATAGATATCCTAGAGAACACCACAAGAAAATGACTGAATGGTCGCGCGAGGAATGACTTGAAATTATTTGTCGAGTGGCCCGACGTTGTACAAATGATCATTTGATGATACCCATTTGAGATACGTGAATGCTGAAGAAGCTGAGCATCTAATGGAAGAAATTCATGAAGGTTGTTGCGACCCACACATGAGCGTGCGAGACTTGAATACGTTTGGTCCACCATGACGGTTGACTATGTAAAACATGTCCAACATTGTCACCTCTGTCAAGTGTATGGGGACCAATTCCATGCACCACTACATGAGCTCTATCCCATGACTTCCCCATGACCGTTCTCAATGTGGGACATCGATGTAATCAACATGATTTCCGTAAAGGCGCCCAATGGTCATCGATTCATATTGATGGAGATCAAGCGGGTAGAAGCTATCACCCTGGCACCAATAACGACAAAGGTCATCAAACGTTTAATTAGGTAGGACATCATCATGCGTCATGGAGTGTCGAAGTCAATCATCACCAGCAATGCCATAAATTTGAATAACAAGTTGGTTGATGGGTTGTGTGACCAATTTAAGATCAAACATAAAAACTCATCTCCATATTGCCAACTAATAAGTGGAAGCAACAAATAAATGAATGTCACGACAAGCTGCCTTAGGCATTCATGACATACAAAACATCAATATGGACATCGACGGGAGCAACCCCATTCTCCCTTATTTAAGGGACTGAAGTCCTGTTGTCAATTGAAGTAGAAATCTCGTCAACTGGGATCCTCGTTGAGGCAGAGATGAACGGGTCAGAATGGGCGAGATGCAGATACGAGCAATTGAACCTCATAGATGATAGGTGTCTCATCGCGCATTTAACAAGAAGATGCGCCCAAGGGAATTAAAAGCGGGGGATCTAGTCCTAAAAAAATCTTTCGAGTAAATGTAGACTCTCGGGGAAATGTGTGTGCCTAAATATGAAAGGTCTTATGTCGTCAAAGAGGTTTTCAGCGGAGAAGTCATGGTCATCACTGACATGGATGACCAAGAACTCCCCAGTCCGATCAATATGGACGCAGTTAAAAAAATCCATAAAGAGCTCGAACTAGAAAGCAAACCTCCAAAAGTGAGAGAAAATTCCCGCAAAATCGAAACCCTAAAAGGGCGGTTTAGGCAAAATTTAGGGAATAGTGACATGATTGAAAATCCCTAAAAAAGCAATCATAGCAAAGGGAAAGGAATCAAATACTTGCTAGGTTGAAAACTCAAAAGGGAGACCTAGGCAAAAATTAAGGGAACCAAGAGGTGCGGTAAAAAAATACTGAAGTAAAAGGAAAAGAAATCGAGAGATTAAAAAAAGGTAGCAATCAAAAGTGGATGATAGTGTTTCTCCAACGGTAGCAATGAAGAGAAGCTGTGATCAACATTAGTTTGAGCTGCCCTGAACAACTCGCATGGATACATCTTATGGACGTAGCAATAATGACTTTAGGGAACTCCATCAAGAAGGACCCCAAATTCAATTAATGAGAAAACCGGTCGAGAAGTCCACGCAAGAAACCATACATCTCGACACAGATTTTAAGCTCTAAAGTAAATTACAAGCCAACGAACAGAATCTTTAGGTGTTGAACCTCCGCAAGTCATCCCCGATGACCAGGACATGTAGGTGTCCAGCTTCAGGGAGTCACAAACTAATGAGTGTTTAGGTGCTCAGCCTTCGTAAGTCATCATCAACAATAGAGACTTATAAATGTCCAACTTTCGAGAGTTACAAACTGACAAATGGAGCGTTTAGGTGCTCAACCTCCGCAAGTCATCCCCAACTACTAGAACCTGTAGTTGTCCAGTTTCTGGAAATTACAAGCTAACGAGCGGGGTCTTTAGGTGCTTAACCTCCGCGAGTCATCATCAACAATCAGGACTTGTAGATGTCCAACTATCGAGAGTTACAAGCCACAAGTGGGGTCTTTAGGTGCTCAACCTCCGTGAGTCATCATCAACATTCGGGACTTGTAGATGTCAAACTTCCGGTACAAGCTATAAGCGGAATCTTTAGGTACTCAACCTCCACGAATCATCATCAACAATCGGGACTTGTAGATGTCCAACTTCTGAGAGTTACAAGCCACAAGCGGAGTCTTTAGGTGCTCAACCTCTGCAAGTCCTCCGCAGAACCTGTAGTTGTCCAGCTTCTGGAAGTTACAAGCTAACGAACGGGGTCTTTAGGTGTTCAACCTCCGCAAGTCATTATCAACAATCGGGACTTGTATATGTCCAACTTTCAAGAGTTACAAGCCACAAGTGGGGTCTTTAGGTGATCAACCTCCGCGAGTCATCAGGAACAGTCGAGACTTGTAGATTTCCAACTTCCGAGCGTTACAAGCTACACGCAGAATCTTTAGGTGCTTAACCTCCACGAATCATCATCAATAATCGAGAGTTGTAGATGTCCAACTTCTAAGAGTTACAAGCCACAAGCGGAGTCTTTAGGTACTCAACCTCCGCAAGTCCTCCTCGACGACCAGGACATGTAGGTGTCCAACTTCTGAGAATCACAAATTGATGAACGTTTAGGTGCTCAGCCTCCGTAGAACTTGTTCAATTTTTGTCCATTATTTAATATATATTACTCTTAATTTATGTAATGAACTAACAAATCAAAACTCTAACAGCTCAATCAGATCACGCCCAAAATAAAAGAGTCACGAATATCATCTCCTCTCTGTCTAATAGTGCTGCGTTTCACTCATTTCTCTGCTCGACCTATTCCCTCGGTGGCTAGACCACGTCTGTCGAAAGCTCGACCTCGCCGCGTTTCTGCTCTGCCTTGACAGACTCCATCAAGCAAACCTAAATTGGAGAAACTCTCCCTCAAAATTCTGATTTTGAGAAACTCGTGAAAACCTAAATCGGATTTTGCGGCTCGTCTAAACACAGAAATTCGAGTTTGGGGTTCGCGTCAAACACCAAAGCTCGAGTATAAATTCAGTCGTAGCTAAAAGCTTAACTGCTGCGTTCGATCGTACTCAGAAGTTCCTTTTCTGGGTTCGGCTGAACCGAGAACTCGATTTTCTTGGTTCAGTCGAGTTTAGGCAAAACAAGTTGCTCTTTTCAAACGCGTTCATGCTCGACTTTCTGAGTTCATAAGAGAAGTATGGCAACGATGAAGAAGCTTCGTTCGGCAAGATGGAGGCTTCTGGGATCTGGTTCTCTCCACGCCCAAGACGGAGTCTCCCTATAATTTGAGACTGAGCTGCCATTTTCTGTGGATAATTAATTGCCATTTTCTGTGGAGACTGAGTTGCAAGTCTTGGTAGATTTTGTATCAATGATCCACCTTATAGTGTCTCGTACGCATTAAATTAATTGTTTTGGAGTGATGATTGAATTTCCTTCATCTGTTTTTTTAGACAAATGACAACAATTTTCTGGTAGTCATTTGAATACTAGGATTTTTCTTCCCCTTTTCTTCTAAGATCTTCAACTGATTCAACGCATCTATGTAATTGGTTTACGAGCATATCTTTTCACATATTGCCTAATTTATAATGCCATTGGCAGTTTGGCCTTATAGGATATGAATCTAGCCTATTATAGGTGTGTGGAAGCATGCCTTTCACTTTCACTGCATCAGTCAATGGCTAAAACTCGACAAGTACGCCATCTTGGTATGCCTTCATACTCGAAATTAATATTCTGCACTGATTTACTGATTACTTATGGTATATATAGAATGGAATTAGATGACAACGCTGCATATGAACAATTGTTCTACTTCATCTATATATTTAATATTTAAATGCACATATTTAACCCTAATTTAATAATTAATTACCAAAATAACATGTGCATTTTAAAATTTTCATAAATAACACTAAACGCGAACATCGTTCGGACTTTTGACTTTAAAAAATAAAAAATGTGAATCCCGTTCGCGTTTTTTTTCATATTTAACCTTTATTTTAAAATTAATTACTAAAATAACTTTCGAAATATCAAATTTACCAATCTGACTATGAAAATGCTAACGTCGTTCGCATTTACATCCAAAACATTGTAAACGCGAACCGCATTCGTGTTTACAGCAAAAATGTTGTAAATGCTAATGTCGTTCGTGTTTATAATGATTTTCCCCGCCTAAATAAACACCTATAAATATGTACTATTTAACACCTTTTTATTTTTTTAAATACAACAAAAATTATAATTGTTTTTTTTACTTAGTGAATAATTTTCATATATTTAGACCAAATATAGTAATACAAACATATGTCCAAGTTTCTTATCATATAAGGTATCCAACCCCTACTATTACCACCCTGACTACTACTACCAGATGTCCTTCCCCTAGGTCGACCCTTAGCATTTCTTATTTTCTTTGGTCTGGAGACTTCCCGTTGCACCTCATCAATTTGCGATTATTGAGTGGCGGGGGAGGTGGTGGATATTGATGTTGTTGAGACATATCTTCCGTTTGATCTGTACACTCCACTTGTTCGTTTTCACTAGATGACACCAGTTCTGCCATCATCTGATTGAAGCTCGACAGGTCACCAGTTATGTCATGGGAGAACTGACAAGCATTCATAATCTCGTCCACATACTTTTTTGATCTCCATGTTGTTGTCTTCATCAATTTTTCGCAATAACGTGTCACGTGTTTCCAAACTCACATCTGTATACCCCTAAAACATAATATTCATAAGTACACCAAATAATAACAATTATAGTTGAATTTATATATACCAAAAACTTACCAACAACATCGTCTGGTTCCCATGTGGTTCAAAGTGCATGGTCAGCGGTAAGTCTGCATCTGGGCCAACTGGTACTGATGGTCTTGCATCTCTGATTAATGTAACTGTCATCCTTGAGTACCATGTCAAGTACTCAAAACGATTTACGTGTAACTCTGGTTCATGAACTAGATGTAGACTGTTGTTGTTCCACAATTGTATGTACGCCTCATGGCGTATGACTGATGGCTAACGTCTCTTCTTATCTCATCGTATTTTGTGTAACCTATCCAAATCTTGTCGATTCTGGAATGCTTCTGGTATAGGTTGACATAGACTAAATTACAGCATTACCTGATCCACCACGTGCCACTCCACATTATGAAAGTGCAGTAGTGGCACCTTCGCCAAGCATAAATGTGCATCCTTCATACAAACCAGTAAGACATTTTGCAGTCGATCATGGGTGTATAGGTTATAATTTACCTTCAATACATATAAGAAATTAATACTACAATGGAACGTAAGAGACTGTTTTTATATAATTGAATACATGATACTCTCCAAGAGCAACCATCTCATCTCGATAAAAATGACAATCAATTGGTTTTGGATTTCTTTGTTTGTCTAGGGTAATGTACACAACATCCCTAATGGAACTTGTCCGTTGATGTTCGTATTACTCTTTATCATTGGACGTCTAACGGCTAAATGCTCCCATGACCACAACTATCACATCTAATACATAATAATTAGTTGAATACTATATAGATACCATGGTTAATAAAAATAATGGACAACTAGTTATACCTGCAAAAGTACAATACATCCTACAACGTTCGTTCTACCTTTCTCTACAACTCTACATAACCCATTATAGAGGTAACTCAATATAGTTGATCCCTAGTTATATTGAGCAGTATGGTGTAGATTCTCCAGTGGTGGTAGATATTCAAAATTGACTTTGTTCCCAATCGTGCTAGGAAGCATAAATGCAGCTAACATGTACAAGATATATCCTCGTGCTCTCATCACAACTTCTTATTCCGCTTCAGGCATCCAATCTGGGCCATCTGGTTTCCTCTCAAATAATTTTCTCAACCAGGATAGCTGGACTTCATTGTGTGTTATCGTACCATCCTCACGGGTGGGTGGCCCAATAATCGTGGGCAAAGATCGAGCAAATTAAGTTCATCATCTCCCAGATAATAGGGGATCCACTAACCCGTTGACCTAGTAGAACTTGGACATCCAACAAAGTGACAGTTATTTCACCCCACCATAGGTGGAATGTGTGAGTCTCTGGTCGCCACCTCTCAATGAGTGATTGAAGTAACCCAACATCAACAATGATGCGAGATATATTTGATGCTCATCCAAATCGTGATAGATCCACTCACGAGTGTGTGGATCTGGGATCCAACATTTTCCCGACCTCCAATATCTATCATATCTAATGTGATCACTAGCAGTAACCTTTAAGTAACCGTTTTAATTATATATAGAAAATTAAAAAACGTTTTTCAAAGTTAGACATAAACTATGAGAATTACCGTATCATCCGCAACCTGTTGCGACATGTGATATTCTGAGCGTACAACAATGAAAGAGTCTCTGGTTCCTGTGAGCTGGTCAACATAACTCTCATTGATCTCCTTGGATCGTGGACCATTATCTATTAGGGATAAAAGTCATTTAGGTAACTCAGAAGTTACGTTTTTACAAATAGGTATCTTAGAAAAAAAAATTGTTACTTTCGGGTACCTCAGAAATCATAAATGTATTTACTTTAATATTTTGGTCATGTACCTCATAAATTTTGTTCCATTAAGGTAACTCTACTTTATTTTACTGATTCTTTCAGGTATCTCCAAGTTGTTTTATTGTAGCAATCAAATATATTTACTTTGTATTTATAGAATTGTTATTTGTTTTTTTTTGTTACTTTAAGGTATCCAATTAAAGTAGATACATTTATGACTTTTGAGGAACCCGAAAGTAACAATTTTTTTCTTGGCGTACCTAGTATTAAAGATGTGACATCAAATGACTTTTACTCCTTATCTATTAATGAAAGATAATACAACAATGTTTATACTAATACGTGCATTTATATTTTAACATAGAATACATTTACATTAATTTTTACAAGATTGTTTGTTGTGGTCAGTCAGACCACATTTACCGCATTTTTTTAAAGATAATTCTCGGCTATCCATTTCATTAGGGATCCTTGTTCTCCTACGACCACGTTTTGATATCATCATTTGTGGATCACATATGACAACATGACCAACCCACGTATTCCATTGGTCTTCATCCATTAACGGGTGAAACTTAGGGAGTTACGTACGTCTGTAGGGATTAAATGCATTCAGGCATCTCAGAAGTTGGGTTTTTACATCTAGGTACCCCATATTTTTTTTTCTTTTAGGTACCCCGGAAGTTGTAAGTGTAGCTACTTTATTTTGACATCCAAATTGGATGGAAAACATGAGTCGTGTGAGTCACGTGACTCACTTAATGTTGTTATCAAGTACCTTTTGTTTGTAAATGTTGCTTTAAGGTATATCTTATTTATAAAATGTTGCTATCAGGTATATCAACTTTCTTCACATGACTGGCACGACTGACGTTTTTCATCATTTTTAGATGTCGAAATAAAGTAGTTACACTTACAACTTCTAGGTACCTAAAAGTAACAATTGTTTTGTGGGGTACCTGGATGTAAAAACTCAACTTCTGAGGTAACTGACTACATTTAATCCCTATGTTTGTATGTTGCAACGCTAACATATGGATGCACGTACTGGTTCCATTTTATATTGGCTTCACGTAAAGTCGTCATCGAGTATGCACATGGCCTATGAAATACAGTCCACTCTTCGCAGGTGCATGACCGTTCTACCAAGTTGATTTTGTAACGTTTACCTCCATGTGTCCGTACTTTGTACTCCTTTCCATATGAATATGTCTCCGCATCAAATCGACGAGACGTTTGTTTGGTGGTAGCTAACAAATTGTTTATTTTCGGCATCCACAGTTCGCCAATCGAAGATGCTTAGGCAACGCATGCACGTTGTTCAACAAAATAGGTATTGATCCTTGTGAAAGTTATTTCGACAATCGTTCTCACTGGTAACGATTGCGCTCCTTTCAACACCTTATTAAAAACTTCAGATTGATTAGTTGTCATCACTCCATATCTGTATCCCTCATCATAAGTTTGCGACCACAAACTAAATTCACCGCAATCATTCAACCAGCGTTTAAACTAACTGTTGTTGAAGGTACTAAAATCGACAAAGAACTTATCATTTTTTTTTCGCAATGTAGTCCAAGCCATCTAAGAAAATCTACTTTTAAGAGGTCGATCCTTAAAGTGAGAATTGAAGTTGTTTGCCATATGTACGACACAGTACCTATGAACTCCAACTGGCTATGGAAATACCCTACCAACTGCAATTTTAATGCCAGTGTCTCGGTCAGAAATAATGTATATCTTCCGTTGATCTTTTGTAATGTAATGTCGTAGTCTCTCGAGAATTAGCGAAAGCATAACACAACGGGAATATTTGATTATCTGCATAGAATGCAAAAGCAATTAATAGGTTTCCTATATAATTTCTGTACAAATGTATCGCATCGATACTTATCAGTAGCCTACAGTGGGAAAAACCTTCAATGGAGAGTCCAAAGGACTATACTACATATCCTTTAGTTGTTACCCTCTTCCATTCAAACTCGAAAACAAACCCTGGGTTTGATTGACTTAAACCTACCATTAGGTGTTGTAACATTTGGAAGACACTCTCGTGTGAACCAAACATTTGTTCTATTACTTTTTTTAAGTACCACACCTTACGATAAGAGACTACTTGTGTGAGTTTATCTTTAACAACTTGTTGTAAATCACAAACTTTAATCATGGTGTTTTTGAATATGTAAGGATACACCAAATCTTCTAGCACAGTCGCATCAAGTTGTTTATATTATGGGATCACCCCAGCGTTAGTACAAGAGTGGGGAAGGTCTACTTTGGTTATCTCTCAACTACCTAATTGTCTTGGGCAAGCTCGTAGAGACTAGGGGTGGCAATCGTGTCGTGTCTAATCGTATCGTGTTATTAATTGTGTCGTGTCTTAACATGTTTCGTGTCTAAACGGATAATTTCTAAATGTGTCTCAAAACATCAGACACGAACACGACACGATTAAGTAGCAGATCACACGTGACACGACACGATACACGATTAACTTTCTTGGAAATTAAAAATAAAAAAAACATAACGTATGGACACGACACGACAGGTACGACAAGATACGAACCAACACGAATCAATTAAACATGACATAATACGACACGATACGACACGACACGATTAAGAACGACTTGATGGATACAGATTTACACGATTAAACACAAAACGACACGATTAACACGAAAACATTAATTTTATAAATTTTTCTGAATGTGTCAAGATTAAACACGACACGATTAGACATGATTAGTTAATCGTGTCACAGGTATACACGACACGATTAACTAATCGTGATTATACAGATATCCACAGATCTGAGTTGTTTAGACATGATTATTAATCGTGTCTAAACGTATAAGAGTTGTTTAGACACGGGATCCATTAAGGTCAAACTCATATACACTTTAAAGCAGATCGTGTTGTGTCAGAAATTGCTCCCCCTAGTAGAGACCATGAACAAACACCACCAATTACGCTACCGCACTTAAAATGAATTAGTGATTTTTTAGATTTCACTGTTTTACATTCACGAGAGTTGTTTATATGCCAAAATTTCACTTCATGTTGAAGTGCGGATTTATCATCAAACAATTCGCCTCTTTGCAAACTCTCTAATACATGAATTGTCTGTCTTTGCGTTACCTCTCAGTCATTATATTCTAACCCGTGTATTCAATCTCCAGAGGTAAACTCAGGGGGATGTTCTCTAAATCTACTGGGTTGTACTGCATTCGAACAACCAACATCGCTTTCATCAAGTTCATCATCTTCCTTCGTTAATGATGAAAATGCATTATGCTTAGGGATAAGAGTATGATCCTCTCTTTCACTGTCATCTTATACATTCAGGATGGAATAAAACGTACAAGTATCATCAGAGGAACTATACTAGTCACATAGATCTCCATACTATTCTTGCACATTTCAAAAATATCTTTCAATGCAACTCCATTGTTTTTTCGAAAAACTGAGTTATCCAACTTCCAATGAAGTTCAAAGTCATTAGATCCACCAAACTCACAAGCTACGTTCATAAGTTCCTTCATACTACTGAAATTTCCCCTTTTACCGACGAAAAAATAATTTCTTCGATAAATGTTAACTTATCGACAAAATTTAATTTTCGTCGGTAAAAATTGATTTCACCGACAATATCAAATTTCGCCAGTATAATATTTTTTTACCGACACCATTCAGTAATATCGTGGGTAAAAGATCATGTCCTTGCCGACGAAATACAAGTATCGTCGGTAATTAGGTCTTTACCGACCACATTAATATATCATCGGTAAATAAATACGTCAACTATAAAGTTATCGACGAAACTCAAATTTTGTCGACAAACATATATATTTACCGACGATATTTAATTTTCGTCGGCAAGTGTTTGAAATTTGAATTGTTTTTTTTGTTCAGTAAATTTGAATTGTTAAAAACCGTTGTTTCTTTTTTTCGTAGAATGGGTTGCCCGACTGAAACCTCTATACGCAGAGGGTTGCCCTCATCTTCTCGATACCTCTACCCTCGTGATTTCTGGGTTTTATTCGAACCCAATGATTCTGGGTTCGAATCGTGGGTTTTGTTCGAACAACATCTGTGTGAAGAGAAAGAGTGTCGCCGTGTTCTTCGAGAGGTAAGCTTGAATTGCTCACTGTTTGGTTATTTACGTAAGTTGATTTGACTTCAATTGATGAATTGGGTGTTGATTTGAGGGGGGGGGGGGGGGGGGGGGGGAAACAGTCTCGTATAATACCGTATACTGCGCTGAGATGATTGAGTACTTCCTCGACACTGAAACTCGAGAAATCGAGTTCGACATTACTCGAATGCAGCCAAAATTAGTGCTCTAATCCTGATATAGATATTGATTCTGATTCTGCAGATGATATCCTTTCAAATTCAATTAGTTTTCCATCTCGTTCACCTTACATTATCAAGGTATAGACGATACAAATATCATTTTAATTAAATAGGAAGAACAAGACAAAATGTGATGCTCGTTTTGTTGTTCTTGTAAAGCTGATGATCTCTCTCCAAAAGGTGATCAAGAAGTCGTCAAAAGCACAATGGAGCAGAAGGTAGACGGTACATTTCTTTGCTGATTAATAGCTTTATGTTCCAAACATTGTTTCTTTTCAAGTTCCAAGCAGTGACCCTGGGTTTAGGAATATCTGCTGAAATGGTTTTCTTGTAATTGTTGCACTTTCTTCAGTATTTTTATACTCTTCAACTAAACATGGTATGCTAATCTAGGGCCTAGAAATGATCCAACACCAGCCCCTTCCAACATCATGAAGTATCATCGTAAGTAGTAGTTTGTGGAGTGGGGATATTTACTTATATCTATTTTTTTTGTATTGTTTTTGTAGGTTTCTACTGTCTCAAAATTGAAGGATGAAAATTTTGTTGAGTTGCTTGGTTACTGTATGAATGGAGATGTTTATGTCCTTGCATATGAGTTTGCATCTATGGGCTCTTTGCATGATGTATTACATGGTAGGCAAATATATTATGTAAACTTGAACCCTCTTCACTTGGGATTCAGATGGATTTGATCAATGAATGAGATTCTGCCACCTCATCTAAAAAGTTCAAACAAAATTTTGAACACAGATATAGCTTCCTACTTTTTTAATGTGGTGGAATCTCATCCATAAATACTGGACTCTATCATACAAAATGTCCAAATGTAGCACTAAAGTTGAATTTTTCAAATCAACTTACCTACCATTGTTGCTTGTATTTTAAAGGGAGAAAGGGAGTTCATGGTGCACAACCAGGTCCACTTCTTGAATGGAACCAACGGGTGAAAGAAGATTTTTTTTTTTTTTTACTTCTATCAGTCATTAGCTATGTTTCGATTCTAATTGTAGAAGTGATCATATTCATGTATAGAAACCACGCCCCCAAATACTAGTGAAAGAAGATGGAGATGAAGATTTATGGGTAGCGTTTAACATTGGAAGAAATGGCAGCTAAGTTTAAAGCACTGGTGGTGGTGAATGTAATGTTCCTTTGCTTGCACATGATATCATGGCAGCTAAGTTTAAAGCAGATGGATCTTTAGTAATCTTGATGGATGGAGAGTACGAGACAGTACTCGATGTATCACTGCTTCACTTTAGAAGTACTTGAGGTTTGTTGATGATGATTGTGATTTGAGTGGGTTTTCACGATAGACTAGATATTGTGGTGTACTTATTCGAGTGGGTGTTGATAATAGACTAGATCTTGTGTTGATGCTGATTTGTATATATGTTTCTATTGGTTAATAATTGATTATTCTTCTATTTGTAAATTTATTTTTTTAAAAAACGAGTTCTTCTTTTCCCGACAGATTATTCCATCGACAAATAGGTATTTACCGACGGAATTTTCCGTCGACAAATAGGTATTTACCGACGAAAATCAAAATCGTCAGCAAAAATCTATTTACCAACAAAATGTTTTATGACGGTAAACACCTATTTGCAGACAAATTTGGCTTTGCCGACAAAATCGACTTTGTCGGCAAAACCGTTTTTTTTTTTACGAAAAAAAAAACACTTTTGCCGACACAAATTTTGTCGATAAAAAAAATATTTTTACCGACGAAAAATTTGTACACTTTTTTGTCGGTAAACGTTTGTCGACGGGGCATTCGCTGACGATATCTTTCCCGACGAAAAAATTTTATGGCGACGAAATTTACACATTTTACCAACAAAATAATTGTGTCGGTAAATACCAAATTTTTAGTAGTGTCATTGAGTTATGAGTTAGGGATATACTTTCAGAGGTGTACGACATGGCAGAACTACCTCCGACATAGCTATCAATGCCTTTATTGTTAGTGATTCTACTACCATATCGACTAATTATACTTAAGATCTGATTTGAATAATCTATAAAAATAATTATTAGTCATCAATTTCATTATATTTGTCATTCGAACTACTATTTATACATTCTAACCACTAATTATATCTAATTTTATCCAATTCAATAATTTACCCCAAATTATAAAAATTAGGGGTTTGGGGCTCACGTGGGTTTGGGGTTACAGTGGACCGGTTGGGTGCGATAACGATTGTAGGTGGTCGTGACGAAGCTTCTGGCAGTGGCGATGACGACAGTCGGAGCGGCTACAACGTCGACTTCGGTTTGGGGAAGAAAACGCACCTCTTCCACAAATTCGACTGAGGCGTTTTCGTCGGCGAGGCTGCACTAGACCCGCGTGGATTTTACGCTGGCTGAACGCGGCGGGTGAGGTGGCTGGATGCTGTGGGCGATGTGGTATTGTATTGTGTATTTGTTCATTGCAATGAGATACACCTTTTTCGTTTCATGCTTTTTTTTTTTGTTGAAAGAGGTCGAAAATTCTTTTCAGAAACAAGGTGGAAGGTTTGAGCAAAAACAATGATATATATTGTGGTTCATGCTATGGTGCTGAGACCATATGAGTTTTTATGTATAATAGAAATGCTTAATAATATTTTTTATGTACATTAATACTTCATTATGGGATGGATATATATATATAACATATTTTTTTTAAATACAATATTTATTATTTTTGCTAAAAAACATTTTCTATTTTTTTTTAAAAAAATTACTAGTCTTTATCAACGAAAACATTTGTCGGTCAAGATAAACCTCAATGAAAAAGAGTTATCGAAAAAATTATTTACCGATGAAATAATTTCGTCGGTAACATGTTTATTGACGTTATTTATTTTTTTTCGCAATAATCACTTTACCGAAGAAATCTGATCTGTCGGCATAAAGTATTTTTGCCAACGAAATCGTTCGAATTTTGTCATTTTTTGCCGACGTAATTTTCCGGCGACAATTATAGTGTTTTTTACCGACGAAAATATTTGACCATATTTGTCGGTAAAATTTTGTCGATGGGGCTTTCACCGATAAAAATTTAGCAACAACATTTTTACTTTTACCGACGGAAATTTTACGTTAGTAAATCTAGTATTTTCAGTAATGGAACACTCATGTTATGTATTAGATATATTATGTTTGATCTTGTTAATAGTTAATACTTTCGGTTAAATCTGACTAATGTACGCTCACATGGAGATGAGAAGATGACATGATAAATATTTTTATATGTATAACAAATGTTTAGAAATAAAATATAAATCTAAAAATTGCTTACACATAAAATAAATAAAAACACCATGACTGTGAAAATATAGTGTATATGTATATATAATTTATTAAGTTATGTTTGTGTATATAGACTTCCCATATTTTTAATTAAAAAATAAATGAAAAAAATTAAATGAGTAACTATTACTAAATATGATAAATATTTATCGTGTTTGAGGTGTTGGTATGTGAATTAAACATTTGATAAATATATCTGAAATTAAAATATAAATAAAATACTTAACTTACTCATAATTTATGAACTCTAAAAATATCAAAGTAAACAAATTAGGAAGAAATTGATCAAATATCTAATTTTATTTTTTATTTGTGCAAATTAGTGGGAATTTCTTGATGTTGTCCTATTAGATTTGTAATAATCGTTGTTTAATAGACATGGTAGTGAGTGTGTTAAGATATCTTAAGATTATATTGAATGCATTCATTGACAAGTTCTGACTTATGAGCGTGCGTCTTAAATCTCAAATGGTATGAGCGCATGCGATCGAAACCTAGGGATGTTGTCAGGGTGAAAATACTCATAGAAAGTTCGAGGCCAGACATTAGCGATAGTTGGTATGAAATGAGATAGTATGACATGGTATGTGAGTTAAAATTACTCATAGAAAGTTCAAGATCGAGCATTAAGCGATAGTTGATGTTGTCATGGTAAATTTGTAATAATCGTTGTAATAATCTGTATGAACACTTATAGAAAGTTTGAAATCGCACATGGTATGTGAGTGAGTGAGTATGACTATAAGTGACTATAAACAATGTATAAGGTCAAATGTTACTTTCTCACGCATAGTAACAAAAATATTATATGTACTCACCAACAAAAGTTTTGGTTAAGAAAATGGATTTCAAAAGAATTATCAATATATATACTCGAACGGGGTCTACAAAATATTTTGTTAGGTTTATCAATGAACTGTTCAATTTTATTATAGTAAGGGCGAAAATGTGCATCGTAATTTTCTTTAATTATATTTGATTATATTCTTTTCATTTAGTTATATCATTTAATTGTTCAATTTTGTTACAGTTAGTTAGGAGAAAGATATACATCTTAATTTTCTTTAATTGTATAATTTTATGATTTGAGTATACTCTTTTCATTTACTACTAATTTTATTGCTTATATATCTATATTGTTCTCTAAGAGTTAATTTTCATCAACTCAATGAATAGTTATAGAACATATTTCATATACAATCTAAAATAAAATTAAAATGGAAGTTCTAAAATCCACTTAAGTGTATTTTTCTAATGATTATAATAGAATTCAGTACATGCTACGCACGTGCACGTTGTCGTCGTTTGTCTTGCGTGAATTGTTTGGAGGACATGATCGACCCGACTTCTCGGATAGTAGAAGAATTAAACACTTGATTAAAAATATTATTTGAATTGTAAAACTAAACTTAAATGATCTAATATAATGAAATAAAATTAGTTTTTAAAAAAATATTTTTACGAAATTACTCGAGCAACCGGGAGCATCTTTAGTAACATTTCTTGCTTCTGCTTGCTAGAGCAATTTCTTAAAAATATTTAAAAAATATATTTTTATTTCATTATATTAGGTAATTTAAATTTAGTTTTAGAATTCAAATAATATTTTTAATCAAGTGTTTAATTCTTGTACTATCGTAGGAATCGGGTCGATCATGTTCTCCTAACAATTCACGCAAGACAAACGATGACAACGTGCACGTGCATAGCGCGTGCCGGTGTCTAGTAATTTATTAAGTTATGTTTCTGTATATAGACTTCACATATTTTTAATTAAAAAAACAAATAAATGAAAAATAAGAAATGATTAACTATTACTAAATAAAGTATTTATAAATGTCTTTTATAGTTGTATTACTCAATAAATTTAACATATATGTATTGAATATGTCATAAATAATAAATGTTATAAAACTTAAAAAGTAAGTTGAACAATTTTAATTAAAATTATATTAATAAGAAAAACACTTTCATTTTCTAAAATAAGCTAGTTAATCTTATTAATATAGTATTATAATTAAAAAAGCAATTTGATTTAATTTATTTTTGTTTATTCATATAATAATTTAAATTTTATATTTGACTAAATTTAGATAATAATAACAACTCAAACAACTTTTATACACTGTTCAAAATATAAATTAGTTGTAGTAGAATTAATATTATTTACATACATATTTTTCGGACTTTACTGCTCCATGCACAGCAATGCAACTATTTTTCATCAAGGAGCGGAAGAAAGAAGAAGAGGAAGAATTCTTCCTAATTTAGCGAACAATGACGACGAATCCCGACCGTTATTTCTCTCCGCTTCGCCTTCCTCGGATCGACATTTAAGCTAACATTCTCCCTCTCTCTCCCTCTTTCCATTCCGTTATCACTCCTTCACCTGCTTAAATCGAGGTGCCAACTCTTCTTGCTCCATTAGTTATTCTTCTCCAGATCTCAGTCTCAACAAGGTACGCCAATTCGTGCTTTGCAGGGGATCGCTTCCGCCATGGCTGATACTCACCGCCACCCGACCGTCACACAGAAAATCACTGGGCAGCTCCTGCTCAGCTCTAACGATGTCTCCAGCCACTGCTACAGAAGAGGATTCCAGACGCCATCGCCTCTCCACCGGAGACAGTTCACAAACTCTTCTTCCTTCCATTCCGCCATGGCACTTCCGACTTCATCGCTGGCGTCACCTCTCTTCGTCCACGCTCCGGCAGAGAAAGGTTTCAGCGGCTTCGTTATCGATTTCCTCATGGGAGGAGTTTCTGCCGCCGTATCCAAGACAGCCGCCGCCCCGATCGAGCGGGTGAAGCTGTTGATTCAGAACCAGGACGAGATGATTAAAGCAGGGCGTTTGTCGGAACCCTACAAGGGAATCGGAGAGTGTTTCAGCAGAACTGCTAAGGATGAAGGAATGATGTCCTTGTGGAGAGGAAATACTGCTAATGTCATTCGTTACTTTCCCACCCAGGTAACTTTTTTTAGTTCGTGTAAATTTCATCCCTGAAGTCTTCATATTTAACAGAAGAGGTAAGTTGGATATGGTTAATTTAGGATTGACAAGATACATGTATAGCAAATATCATAACTATAATTATAAGGCTGCATTGCTTGTACAAGTTATAAACATACTACTCATAACCACAATTAATGTTGGTACAATTTATAAGTGTATTCATAATTAATAACTACTGTTTTATTTATATACTTACAAAGTACTCATGCATGATTTATACTAGTTTTTAACTCGTAAATCAAATTTTGTTTTGTTTTTTATCCTAAAAATATTAAAAACTTTAATTTCAAAAATTCATTACTATAAAATCCACCATAATTATGCGAAAACTACAATTTTTAAGTTTTAACCGGAGCTCTCCAAATACCCTAATTAAAAACTTCATTAAATAATCGTTCTTGAAACTTGTTATCTATTCCAATAAACTCTCATCCATTGTCAGGCTCTGAACTTTGCATTCAAAGACTACTTCAAAAGTCTGTTCAACTTCAAGAAAGACAAAGACGGGTACTGGAAATGGTTTGCAGGTAACTTGGCATCGGGAGGAGCCGCCGGTGCTTCGTCTCTCCTGTTTGTCTACTCTCTGGACTACGCCCGAACCCGACTGGCCAACGATGCTAAGGCTGCAAAGAAGGAAGGAGGTGGAAGGCAATTCAACGGCCTCGTCGATGTCTATAAGAAGACCTTGCAGTCTGATGGCGTAGCTGGGCTCTACCGCGGTTTCAACATTTCGTGCGTCGGCATCATTGTCTATCGAGGCCTCTACTTCGGAATGTATGATTCACTGAAGCCCGTCCTTCTCACCGGAAAGTTAGAGGTAAATGAACCTTTGTATTATGACACCCCCATTATTGGTTCTTATGCTATGTTGTGATCATGTTTTCAGGATAGTTTCTTCGCAAGTTTTGCTCTCGGTTGGGTCATCACGAACGGTGCAGGTCTTGCTTCGTACCCAATCGACACAGTCCGGAGAAGGATGATGATGACATCGGGTGAAGCTGTGAAGTACAAGAGCTCAATGGACGCCTTCTCTCAGATCCTCAAGAACGAGGGTGCTAAGTCCCTCTTTAAGGGCGCCGGAGCCAATATCCTCCGTGCTGTTGCAGGTGCCGGTGTCCTTGCAGGATACGACAAACTCCAAGTAATTGTTTTCGGAAAGAAGTACGGCTCTGGTGGGGCTTAAGCAAGAAGCAGTTGTTCTGCAGTACTGAAGTCCATCAGCAATGGGGATGGAGAGAGGGAGATACTGCACTGATCGTGTTCTTTCTTCAATGAATAATAATGTTAGTTGGTAAGAGATGGGTTTCGAGTTTCGACTCCGCAATAAATTGTATTCGGAGGAGAAATTTTGGCCTTGAGATTTGATTATCACGATAGGTTTTAGGAATATATATATGGGGTATGGTATGGAGTTCTGAATTATGGAATGAGGTTTTATTTTTTTTCCAATAAACATCATTAATTAAACATCGTCCGAAACTGGGTTCGAGTACAAAATAACATCCACAATAATACAACGACATAAAGGGGTTGGGGGTGAGGACACCCAATCCGATGGACACAACCCCGCTAATACATTCTTTGTCAACCAATCCGCACAAGAGTTTGCGGATCGGGGAACATGTTCCCAAGCAATCTCCCCAACCGACCGAGAAAGGTTTTCCGCATTTGACAAAAACGGATCCATCCTCCACGAGTATTCCTTCCCTCGAAGATGGTTGATGACGTTCAATGCATCCGTTTCAATGATTACCCGAGGCCAACCTTTGTCGATTGCGAGTTGTACCCCGTGAAGTACCGCCAAAGCTTCAATCTCGTCCACCGAGCCGACAAGTTGGGTTCCGGTTGATCCCCCACGAACCACCCCCATGTCGTCCCGCGCAATAACCCCGAAGGCTCCTTTCATAGAGTGATTTGACCACGCCCCGTCACAATTTATCTTGATGACTCCCCGAGGTGGCCCAAGCCAAGCTTGGATTTGCTTGTCGGCTCTTGCATTGTGTTTAGCCGACCCCAACTCCTCAATGGTTCGGTTGATCTCCATGTGAATCGCGGTAGTGCACGGTTGAGTGCTGTTGAGATTCTTTCTAATCTCCCTATTTTAAGTGCTGTTGAGATTATTTATTATATATACTTCTACAACTTATTCACTTTTGAGCAAGCATTTTATCTTAGATTTCGATCACTGGAGTTTTAAAAAATTTCTATTCGAATATAAAGTAGTCTGAGTTTAGGAAACTATAATGTAATGTAGATTTTTTTCAAAAAGTATGTATTTTTGAAAAAGTATATATATATAAAAAATATTTAGCAAAATATGTATACGCGCACCCCGTGATCGCGCCTATTGGACATAGGCGCAACTTTTTTTTTTTTTTTTACCACGTACAGGCGCAACTTGCCTGGGGCAAAGTCTGTTCCTTTTTTTTTTTTTTTAAACATTTTTGTTTGAAAAATGATGACTCGATGTTTAATTAAAAATAAAATTATGTATTTATTAAAAATTTTTAAAAACATTATAGTAAATAGATATTTTAATTGCGATTCAAATGATGCAAAAAATATTAAATTTGGATTTACGGATTGACTGTACGGCATGCCGTAAGTTGAGATATGAAAATTGTACTTAAAAAATTATACATCATTTGAGTTTGGAGTTACATGGTCCGAGTTATAATTTTTTAAGTACAATTTTCATATCTCAACTTACGGCATGCCGTACAGTCAATCCGTAAATCCAAATTTAATAATTTTTGCATCATTTGAATCGCAATTAAAATATCTACTTACTATAATATTTTTATTTTTTTTTTAATAAATACATAATTTTATTTTTAATTAAACATCGAGTCATCATTTTTCAAACAAAATGTTTAAAAAAAAAATGGAACAGACTTTGCCCCAGGCGCACCCAGGGGTGCGCCTAGGCTTGTTCATGAACCGGTTCGGGGTCGAACCGGTTCTGAACTGAACTGCTTTGGTTTGAAAAAAAACAGTACATTTTTCTGTTTCTAAAAAAACTGGTCTGGTTTAAGGAAAAAAGAACTGGTCTGGTTCGAACCGATTCAGAACCGGTTCAAACTGTTCTGGTCTGTTTTTTTTAATAACAATTTTGGTTCGGAAATAATTCGATTCAAACCGAACTTAAACCAGCTGAAAATCCTGTCCAACACACTGAACCATCTGAAAAAATACTGAACCAACTGAAAAATACTGAACCGGCTGAATAAACACTGAACCGACTGAAAAATACACTGAACCGACTGAAAAACACACTGAATCGATTGAAAATCTGTTCCACAACCGACTAAAATCCTGTCCAACATCAACATACGAGAGTCCAATATATCTCTAGGTTTGGTTTATTGAAGACATCTCTAGGTTTAGTTGATTTTGCTTCAAACCGGTTCTAAAATTATATAGGTTTGATATAAATTTAAGTATAAACCAGTATAAAAAAACGAGTCGAGTCGAACCGATTCGAACTGGATTTTTGGTACTAATTTGAACTGTTCTATTTGAAGGCAAAAAACACTGGTCTGGTTTTGGAACTAGTTCGGCCGAACCGGTTCTAACCAAACCAGTTCCAGACCAGACCAGTTCGCCCGAACCGGTTTATTTGGCCAAGCCTAGGTGCGCCTATTCACCTGGGGTGCGCCTATTCAATTGGCGCACCCCACCCGCCTATGTCCAATAGGCGCGACTCCGGGGTGCGCGAATACATATTTTCCTAAATATTTTTTTTATATATATACCTTTTCAAAAATAAAATCGAAAATACATACTTTTGAAAAAAATCTGTAATGTATGTAGTATAAAAGTCTGTGGGCTAGGAATACTATAATCTATAAAGATGTGTAACATGAGTTTAAAGTTAGTTCCATACTTTGGTGTAAGGATAACAAAGTCAGTCATATTCACGTTTAGGGCCGGCAATCGGTAATGGTGCGCTGAAAAAACCATAACCATGACTCTAACCGTTACTGTTTAATATGGTTAACTGTACCATTATGGTGTGATACGGTTATGGTGACAAATTTTCTACCAATAATGGTTATGATTATGATATTTGAGTTATACCCATGGTTATACCCATGGTTATTATATAAATATAATAATTATTTATTATTAATAAACTAATATATACTAAATAATGGAAATTACTGTACATACATGTAATAAATAATCATGATGTTTGTTTTATATATTTTAATTGTTGGCGTTATAGATTTATATATATTTTTAAAATAAAATTTTCGGTCTTTTATTATATTACATGTGTGGAATAAATATGGGTATACGGGTAAAACCATGGTTAATAACCACAGTTATTTTAATGGTTATTGTATTGAAAATTGTACTCGTAATGGTTATGGTTATGATTATGGTATGTGGTTTAGAAATATGGTATGGTTCTGGTATTTGTTATAACCGTACCATAGCCTAACCATCGACATCCCTATTCACGTTTTACTAGCTTGAAAAGTAATAAGGAGTCTCTAAAAACTAGAGCAACAACTCGTTAAAATTAATGTTTAGGGATGTCCGGTGAACTTTTTTAAAAAGTATTTATTTTAGAAAAAAAAATTGAAAAAGTATATATGTAAAAAAAGTATTTAGCAAAATGTGCATCTACGCAGGTGGAGGTAGCGTTTTTCGTGTTTTTCTTTTGAAAAAAAATCATAATTTTTTTTTAAAAAATTACAGTAAGTAGATATTTGAATTTCAATTCAGATGATGCAAAAAGTATTAAATTTGGACTTACGGATTGACTGTAGGCTCTGCCGTAAAAATATGAAAATTTGACTTAAAATAATCAAATGCATTAGGTGAGAAATTTAATTATGTACTGACTCAAAAAAAATCAAAAAAATTACTTTAGGTAGATATTTTAATTACGACATAAATGACGTTCACCGTGGTCAGTTTGGACTTACAAGGTATGAGTTATATTTTTTTAAGTCAAATTTTCATATCTCAACTTACGGCAGAGCCTACAGTCAATCCGTAAGTCCAAATTTAATATTTTTTGCATCATTTGAATCGAAATTCAAATATCTACTTACTGTAAGTTTTTAAAAAAAATTTAAGATTTTTTTGATTTTTTTCAAAAAATAAAAACGAAAAAAAAAACGAAAAACGCTACTACCCTACCTGCGCAGATGCACATTTTGCTAAATATTTTTTTTATATATATATTTTTTCAAAAAAAAAAATAGAAGTAGTTACTTTTTGAAAAAACTCACGTCCGGTATGTTTTTTTTCTTTCTAAAACGATGTTAAATGAAAAAGTCGTTGTCTGGACATTAGTCGGGTGCCTCCGAGTTACGGATGAACAAGTCAACGGATGTTATTCTGTTCTGGTGTAGCAGCTGAAGTTATTCTATTGATGGCTTCTGTTCTGCGTTTGAGATCCATTTATCGAACAAACAATTTCATTTCATCAAATGACACAAACTGATACTCCATCGCATATATAGGAATAGAAATAACTAGGTGACATTTTTATTTGGATAACTCAATAGTAATAACATACGTAACTGAATAATTAAAATTTGTGTTGAAAAGTTACTTATGTTTTAAAATGTATGTTAATAGTTATATAAAAGTTTTATGAAAAAAAAAATATTAAATAACATTTTTCCTTAATTTTTTATCTTTGTATTTTTCATGTTCATCTTTAAGCTATTCTTTCTTGATTCGAACTCAAAATCTGATTTTGAACCAAAATTTGCATATCTTGGTTCAGTTCAAACTCATATCTACAAATTTTGGTTAAGTTCAAGTCCAAATATGCATATTCGGATCTAGTTCAAATCCAGATTCTCGTTTATGGATTTCAATTTGAACCTAGATTTTATCAAATATGATTTTAAAATTATATTTTGGACATGAATATGAAAAACAAAAGAATAAGAAAATAAAATGAAACGGTAAAATTGTCATTTTAGTAATCATTTAATCACATTTATCAAATATAAGTAATTAAATATAATAAGTTTAACCAAAAAGTCATTTTTTTTTAAACGTAAGTGATTGTTTTAGCTACAAAAAAAAAATATAACTAATCATTTAATCATATATATAATTGTTAAGATATTTATTATTCTTATTATTTACATTAGTATTTTATGAGAAGACTGACAATCAGTCTGAAACTTGTCATGAAACTCCACAATTAATACTGTTAATTTGATTAATTTTTCTCATTTATGGATGCAGCAGGGGACCCATGGGACTTGCATAGAGAAGGATAGAAGGTTCATTTATATTTTGTCTCCTCAAGAACAAAGAAACAACTGAGTCCGTACAATGCTTATAATTCCCAAAGGTATGCTGCATTACATCTGCTGTTTCATTGCCTATAACTAAAACTAACCACTACAACTTGCAGGTTGATTTTGCGATTTTTTCTCCAATCTATACATTAATTAAACAATATTTACGAAAATATCCACAATTTTTAAATAAATACGAAAGTATACTTACACGCAACTCTCATTCACATATGGAACTGATGAATATTTTTTCAATTTAACAAATATTTGAATTTAACTACTCCTTAAATAAATTAAAAATTAAGGCTTAGTTATTTTGAATTAAGGAATTATATTTATTTTTTTTGCAGTAAATCACTTCACTTAATCATAATAAGAGTCACTTCACTTAATCATAATAAGAGTCCTTACAATCTGTTACACATAATTACATTAATGAACTAGGGTGCCTTATCGTCCAATCTCTTGGACAAGAGACCCGTTTTGATTCTGTCGCTACCCAATTGGCGCACCGGTTCGCCGATCGTCTGACAAAGTGTCATTGAACCCGATGTATTTGCTTGGCCTTCAATTCGATGCTCTTCCACCTCACTGATGATTTGGCGGGACAACACATCCGCCAGGAGGATGAATAGGTACAGAGATAGTGGATCTCCTTGCCTAATCCCCCTCGATGGCCTGAATCTCGCTGTCTTCTTTCCATTTACCACTACACTGTACTGTACCTTGGATATGCATTCCTCGATCCACCGACACCATTGACCCGAGAAGCCCAGTCCCTTAAGCGTTTGAATGACGAACTCCCACTCGACTTGATCGTATGCCTTACTCATATCCAACTTAACCGCACACTCTTCCCTCCCTCTTGACCTGGTTGTCCTCAGATGATGGAACACTTCATGAGCAATAAGGATATTATCGTGAATGAACCTGCCTGAGACAAAAGCACTTTGAAAAGGGGTTACGAGCTTAGGCAAAATTAGTTTTAAACGGTTGGATAGGACTTTAGAGATGATCTTATAACTGAAATTGCATAGGCTTATTGGGAGAAAATGTGATGTATTAATCGGGTTAGGAATCTTAGGGATTAATACTATGTCAGTATAACAGTAACCTGGCAGTAATATACCCGATTCGAAGAAGCTTCTTACCGATTGGAACACGTCCTCCCCGAGCACATCCCAGAACCGATGATAGAACATACCTGAGAAACCGTCTGGCCCTGGAGCTTTGTTTCCACCCATTTGGAACACTGCTTTCTTCACCTCCTCTCGACTTACCATTCTGGTTAGAGTCGCATTGTCTGACCCTGTCACCAAGGTTGGCACACTCCTCATCTGTTCTAGTATCCCATCCGACCCCTCCATTTGAAATATGTGTTGGAAGTAGCTTTCAAATTCGACCATGATATCATCTTCATTCTCTACCCAGATCCCGTCCCGTCTCTGCATTCGGCATAGTGTGTGTTTTCTTCTTCTCTCTACTGTAGTCTGGTGGAAGTAGGCGGTATTGCGGTCCCCCGTCTTCATCCACTGAATCTAGGACCGTTTCTTCCAGTATTCCTCTTCCTTAGCCCATGCCTCTTCTAAAGCTCTTTTCAAGAACTGTTCTATTTCCCTCTTGTATCTCTCGTTTGGTTGCCTTTGTATGACTTGTAGCTCCTCGTTTAGGGCCTCTATTATCCTCTTATTGTTCGGCACGACAGTTTTACTCCATCGCTACAGCTCACCTCGGCACCTCCCTAGCCTGCTATGTATGCCTCCCCAATTAGCTAAGTCCGACCTCTCCTCCCAAAACCCTTTGACGATGTCCCTACAACCTGTGTACTCCAACCACCCCTTCTCGAATCTGAATGGTCTCCTACCCCTTGGTTGGTTCCTCTCTATTTGTATTATCAGGGGGCTATGGTCAGATCCGATCTGCAGTTTATGGATCACCATTGCATATGGGAATGTTCGGATCCAGTCTGGGTTCACTATTGCCATGTTTAGGCGTTCTTGGATTCGGTTTACACCCTCCCAATTGTTGCACCACGTGAACTGACTTCCCTTGTATCCCATGTCCGCTAGCCTCGTGTCTCGCATAGTCTCATTAAAAGAATCCATCTTCTGTTCCTGTTTCGGCTGACCCCCGTGTTTCTCGCCCTCCACCACAATTTCATTGAAATCCCCAACGCACATCCAGGGACCTCTCCTATTATGGGCTATCCCTCTCAACGTATCCCATAGTCACAATCATTCACCTCAGCTCGTACTCCCATATATCCAGGTGATGTGCATGGCTCCTCCTCCATTGACTTTTGTTATTGTTGTATCAATCATGTGCTCTATTTTGTCGTGTATTACTACCTTCACCTCCTTTGTCCACCACAGCGCCAGACTACCTGAAATTCTGACCGGGTTTACATACTCCCCACTATTCATCTTCAATTTCCTCCTTACTGTTTCACAGTGTTCCTCCGTGTTCTTGGTTTCCGTTAAAAATATTATCTTTGGTGTGTTCCTCCTCGTGAGATCGGCGAGGTATGGAATTGTCAGGGCTAATCTCAATCCTCGACAATTCCACATCAAGTAGTTCATTGAGACTGGGTAGCTGTCTCGGGACAGCTACCAGAACCCATCTTAGTTACCTTGCTCCTCACCGTGATTATTTTCCTCTGAACCATGTTCCTTGTTTCCCCCTTCCCCGTCTCTCTTCTTTCATCGTAAGACTTGGATAATTTGAATCTGTTTAATTTGTTCAACTCCGACCCACTAAGAACTCGATCTATGTGTAGATTCTGTCTGGTGATTGTTAGTAATAATTTTTGGTTATGCTTAAATACAAAGCATGCTACCTAACTCAAATGTACGTGTTGTTCTTTAGATTTCTATAAGTCCTTGAATTAGTCTTTTCAGCCAATGACTTGTCTTGTACAAACTTATAACAATGTTCTTTACGTCAACATTGACCTTTTTGTAACGTGGTTTAATTTTTTTAAAGCATGATATATCTTCTTTGATATAACGTCTCATACCTTTGAATATGTTTTAACTGCAACTGGGAATATGTTTTTGCATGCGAACTAGATAACGTGTCTGCTTAGTTTTGGGTGATTCATGACGACTATAGAACAATTGGTGTTTTTAAGAGTTGAATTATTTTGAACTTCGTTTCGTTGAGAATTCTGTGTTGTTGAGTATGTTCGTTGATTGGTAGCATTTCGTAGTATACTCACTACAAGAAATTTGCTCTACAGCGATGGTAAATTATCGTTGCCGGAAGCACTGTTGGCGCTGCTAAAACCCCTTGCCGATGCTAAGAATCGTGCCAATAGACCCCGTGGCTAAAGGTATCGACGACGACAATATGCCGACACTAAAGGTTTGCCGTTGCTGGAATGAATAGTCTGATCATTAGCATCGCAAATATGCCGACTCTGTTTACGCGTAATTACCGTCGACAGGTATTTGAGGGTAATACTGATTTAGAGTGTCTACATATGTGAGATGTAGATTGAAGGCATTAGTATCCGCGTATTTTTGTCCCTATTTGATTGATATTGCATCCAATTTATGTGAGGCAATATAGGTTATTCAACCACAACATTTCGTTGAAAGTAATTACACATACTTCGCGACGGATGCATTTTGATGGAAAACAAAATAGACCACGTCATAAGTAACCTGTCGATGCTCGTCCAACAGTATTAAATATTACCCTGTTCATTATAGTTGATGCTAAAATCGAGTTTCAACTACTATGAAAGTTGTTGCTATAGACAATGTTTTGTGTCTGCGTGTTGTCATGGTTAAATGTTATATGAAGCATCAATTACGGATACAATTACAGTCCGTCGGCAATGGTTTGTTTTGATGCAAATGCTAATGTTTCTCTTTTCGAATTGTTGGCCATGCTAATGCTCGTAGCCAAGCATACCCAAACAGAATACATAAACAGACAATACACAAACAGGTAATACACAAACAACTACTTATGTAGAACCATTTCCAACACATCCGAATTTATATATAGCCAAGCATTTCAAACAAATGTATGGCGACCAAAACACAAACATAGATGACATGTTCACATTTACATCATGTCCAAAATATCCATTTACAATCAGTCAACACCTAGTGTACCACCAGTCACTATAACTACTAAGCAGGAGTACTTACAGCACGTTTCCACAGTTCATGCATTTGGATCTGCAAACATAGAAATAACAGCAATCATGGTAGCATCATACTATAGAATATACCCTACAATGACTAAATGAGTGTACACAATGCAATTAAATCAATACTATACGCATCGTTGCCAAACATTGTACTTTTCATGACAGCAATATCACGTTGAAATTGTTCCATGTTGGCCTGGAACTCCTTGAGTTGATCACGGAGTGACTCACATTCGGCTGCGTTTCTAGCTACCTCCTCCCTTGCCTGCTTTGACTGCTCACTTTCCATCACTACGTGCTGCCTTTGACACACGACTTTGACGACGCTCAGGTTGGCGAACTTCCTCATACAAGACATCCTTGTCAACAACAGACTCCTCCTCCCCAGTTGCCAACTGGGCAGCCCTTTCTTCCACTTGGTCCTATTTTGCAAACGGTGTGCCAAGAACATAAGCGAGCAATCATATACAAATGTACAACACATGTGACTATATGGGTTGGCAGTACTACTTACCAGTATTGATCTGGTTTTATCATCCAGCGGCTGTCCTTTCTTGTCCACATGGTTCTTCTTGAACATATGATACTCCCCCGGATGTTTCCCGTTGTTCTTCTCAATCTGCAAGAGTACCATATACTTGTTCAAGGGTAGCTAACTATTTATTAAACATAACAATTCAATGTTAGGATTACCTCTTCCTGTTCTCTCCTCGCAAATGACGAAGTGCCAGCAGTGTGCCTCATGACTTGGTGAGCTTTGTTGGCTTTGTTACGATCGCTCTTTAACTTCAAACAATTTGAAGTTACAACCAGTTTACGTTAAAAAAGTGCAGCACTCATTAACTATACAAAAAAATACAGTTGCAATAGGGAGTAAGGCACAAACCTTGAACTCGTCAGAGCTGAACCAGTTAACAAGCCACATCCAATCCTCTTTCACCACGTCAGGAGGAATGTTTTGTAATCTTTCTTCATTCGTAAGGTACTTGTCAAAGTACCTTCCCTTTAGATTCGCCCTGTAGTTTCTGTACTTCTCTTTAAGAGTACAGATGATCAGCTGCTTCAGGTTTTCATCATCCGGTATCACAAACTTCTCCTGCGAGTTTGAACAATATGGAAATGTTAGAATCAGTTCTTACAGCATTTACAAATAGACAGGTGCAATATGTAAGTCCTAGTTCCATTTACAACTGAGACTTACCGCAACCATCATGAGCATCTTCGCCTCGTAGTCTATGGGAGACTTTGGAATCTCCTTCCAGTCTTTAACCATTAGAGGTGCATTCGTTCGTTCCCTAACAATGCAACCACACCAACTTGCAAATATCGAAGCATTGTTACTGCATACTTTACCTCGAGAGTTAAACTTCATAACCTCTTTTTCGTTGACGCCATTTCGAGACAACCTTATGCAACGAGTTCACCCTCTACGTAGTCTTTCCAATTGAACAATTACCTCTTCCGCAGCTGGCACGTAAATCAGGTATCGATTAGATAACCAAGTTGTATAAATGCATGCTTAATAGTATGGGACAAATTAGAAGTTACCTATTTGTATACCTGGCGGTTCCTCCACATAGGGGTCCTCCGGCTGAATTTCCTTTTTAGTAGACACCTCCATAAGAGGTTCGACAGGCGGAGGGACTGCAGGGATGTTCTCCACAGGCTGAGGGACTGCAGGGATGTTCTCCACAGGCGTAACCCCTATATCAATGTATAGTGTGTTAGTTACCGAGCACCTAAAACAAAGCAAATACCTAAATACAAGACGTAGTAGTGAAAAAAACAACTTACTTGTGGCAACCCTGTTTATCTTCCTTGGGGATCTACGTATGGGTAGCTTTGAAGCTACGGTTTTTCCGGTAACCATTCTCCGAGTACCCACCATACTGAGAAGATATTGTTAAACATAGTAGCATAACGTGAAATTTGCGCAAGTTTTTGGTGTAAAGTTTCCATCTTTAACAGCACAAGTTTTATTCTCAGCATAACCACCCTTACTGAACATTCTGTGACATGGTTCGCATAAACGAATAACAACGACATGCATGAAACTACGACTGCTTAGGGAGTTGTTAATCGGCCAGGGATCATCGACAGAGGTGAATCTTCGCTTCCAAGTAATGTTTTTTAAAATGAAAAAAACGTGTATAAAATGGTCGCAAATAGACGAGATCCAGGGGAAAGGAGAGTAAACATGTAAGTGTGAGCACCATAGAAGAACAAAGGGTTTGCTGAACCATACCTTGCGCGCCACACAACAGAATCATCCAACAGGAAATTAGAACCATACCTTGATGAGGGAAAGTTTGAAGATCGTCTTGGAGCACTGGTTGGAGGTAAACTCGCAGAGTGTTCTAGCAGACCCAAATGCAGTGAAAATTAGGCGCGGGAATAAGAAGAGAAGACCACTGAAACATGAAAGGACTGATCCATCAAATCGCCCTGTATGTGATGATGAAGCCTACTGCGTCGTGTAGGAACTGAGGTGTCGTAGTTGTTTGAACCGAGGAGACGCTTCAGCTTCGTCCTCATCCGTAGCAGCTGTTCATATGAGGCCAGACTCATAGCAATTGGGTCGTTAACATGGATTGGCCCGGTCGAAAATTTGATGGACAGTGGCCCGTGTATGCAAGGCCCGTTCCAATGAATGCATCTTATGTATAATTCTAACATAACTTGTTTGAATTTTAGATTAATTTTTATAAATTTCTATATACTTATATTATAGCACAATATGTCTAAATCATGTTTAAAATAAAGACCTAATTATCCTTATGTATGCAATTTAAATCATACTCATGTTATGTTTGAAATACAACTTTCTTATGTGTTATATCCATTGATGTGTCAAAGTGTCTTAGTGTATAACATTATAATACTATACTTTATACAAATGTCTACAAATTTTACTTATTTTATGAAATATATACTTATTATTTATATTTCCTAATGACATAATATGCATAATAACATCATTTGTATAAATTTCATCTTAATTTTTATAAATTATTATATACTTATCTTATAGCACAATATTTCTAAATCATGTTTAAAATCAAGACATATGTATCCTTATGTATTAGTTGATGTATCCTTATTCATTTTATGTTTCAAATACAATTTTGTTATGTGTTATATTAGTTGATGTGTCAAAGTGTCCTATTGTTTTACTTTATACAAATGTATAGAAATGTATAAAAATTTATACAAGTGGCTACAAATTTAATATCAACTTATACAAATTTTACTTACTTTGTTGAAAAATATAACTTTCAAAAGTGTATGGTGTTATTAATTGATTAAATAAATTTCTACCATGTGTCATGGTGTTATAACTATGTGTCAAGGTGTTACCACTATGTGTCAAAGTGTTAATTACTATGTGTCAAAGTGTTAACATGTGTCTAAATGTTACATCTCATGTTTATGACAGATAAACAATGTGTCACACATTGCTCCCTGTCATCTTTCAACCCGACCTCTACATACAAATCCACCTCTGTCTACTGCAGTTCTTAAGCAGGCCGAGTGGAGCTTCAAGGAGACCCCAAGTAGTGCAGCTTCCATTTGCAGCAGGAGTTCCAACTTCTGCAGGATGAATGAGGTTAGTACCCGAATCCAGGATGACCTTTTTTGTCCATATTGTTCGGTCAGATGTTTCAAATCCAGGATGACAACTTTGTTTCAAATACAACTTCTCTGTTTCTTGTGTGATCACTGCATTCAGTACACAGCATCTCTCCTTCAAAACGACAGCAATTCAGCTTCAAAAGAGAGAGCATACGGTAGAGTTCTATCAGTGACCTGCAGAAGTGATCGTGAAAAGTACAGCAAAGGAGTGTGTGTTCTTGTTCAGATGCAACACAGTTTCATGGCAAGAATGTGCAGATCGTGAGCTTTGGGTTGCATCCCTTCACTGTTTTTAGTGTATTCTGTCCATTTTGGATTCTGAACTTTGGATTCTGAAGTTTGGATTGGATTCTGAACATTTTGTCAGCACATGGTATCTATTTACTGATGATGAATTGGATTACATTTTGACAGCACATGAATTGAATTGGTATCTATTTTGAAAGCACATGGATTGGATTGGATTAGAATGACATATATGAGGATGAATTGGATTAGAATGACATAGATTGGATTGGATACGATTTTTTTAGAGTGTAACACCACATACAGTCGACAGCATCCAATGTATGACAGTATTGGTCCAAAACAAAATGTATGACAGTATTTTGAAAGTATTAATATATGTCTGTGTGTGAAAAACACCTTAATGTATATTTTGTGAAAAACACCTTAATGTATGTTTTGTGAAAAACACCTTAATGACAGTTATTTTCATTTGACAGCATTTGAGCTACAATTTCGAGCTGCAACAGGAGAACCAGTTGGTAGCACTCCACCTACAAATTATGTATCTAATGGGCATTTTTGACTGCATTTGAGCTACAAAAGGAGAACCAGTTAACATGCCACAAGTGATGAGCTGCAATTGACTGCATTTTCGACTGCCATTTTGCCAGCTTCCAAGTACAAATTCCAGCTTCCAAATGCAGTTTTGACTTACAACAACAACATGACCAACACTTACAGCACACACGTACAGCACAACCAGCTACACAACAACACTTACAGCAACAACATTCAACTTACAGATAAACACACACGTACAACACATCAGCTAGGAAGTACTGATATCAAAGTGTAAGGTGAACCAACAGATATTTCAACACAACAGCTCGTGAACCAAACAATCTCAATAAAACCATCTCAATTCAGACAGAACATACAAATCTGGACAGAATAACAGCTCAGTATTGAACAATCTCAGTAAAACCATCTCAATTCGGACAGAACATACAAATCTGGACAGAATAACAACTCAGTTTTGAACAAATTAAACAATTCTCACATTGACAGAATATACGATCCTCACTATTGAACAATGACATAATTAAATTCCTATCTATTGAACAATTACCTTAAGAAACATACAAACACTCTTCTATTGCACACGAACTTACGATGCATCATCATCATCATCGTCATCCTCATCCATTGTTCCCTCAAGGACGTCCTCGTCATCGAACAAATCGTCCTCAAATTCTGTATCTCTGTCACTGTCTGTTCCATCATCAGTAATATACTCCTCATCCGGCTCAAGAATTTCTATGTCGTCAAGGCCTTCAGTTGCTTCTGTCAAGGCTTCTGTGGTCATCTCCGGGGTGGCATCCTCAAAAGATATTTCGAGAGCCTCAATGTCATTTCTACACCAATCAACCACATCATCGACAGGAACTACACTCAGTACATCAACAACCAGGGCTTATGTTTCCTGATATGGCTCCACTGACTCCCCACTCATTTGACCCCCAATCACAAATCGTTTTTTGGACTCTGCCCTCAGCGCAGTGCTCCAATCAGGGTTAATGTTCTTAGGTAAGTAGAAAACTTGTGATGCCTGAGCTGCAAGTACGAATGACTCATCTGTTGATAAAAAAATTTTGGTATTGACACACACAAATCCATACTCATCAATTTTCATCCCATTGAAGGATGAAAGTACGTTGTACCAATCACATTTGAACAACACAACCGATAGGTGACCAAGGTACTGCAGCTCAACCACCTCCCTCAACACTCCGTAATAATCAATTGCACCTTCAATGGGGTTGTTATCGGATGTACTCGCATAGCACGTTGTGTCAGCTTTGCACAACACACCGCTGTTGTCAAAACTCCTCATTACATACCGCTCTTTGGTGTGGAAGATGAACCCATTTGCTTTATAACCATTATATGTCTTAGCTCCATATAACGGTCCTCGTGCCAAAGCCTTTAGTTGGCGACCTCTCTCATCCTCAGCCGATCCAACTATTCGAACAACCTGAGAATGCAAATACTCCCACCGTCATTAACGTTAACATTAAAAGGAATACCCATTCCTATCTGTGTCATAGTGTCATACCTTGCCCTCCAACCATGGTATGAATGTTCTATTGTGCATGACATCGATGTTCCGCCTACTCACCCGTGCGCCTAGTAGTTGCCTCTTGTGTTCAGTACGTACATGGACAAGACAACCAAACCGATTGTTAGATGTAATGCTGTTAAAAGTTTGAGAATAAACATAACAGTAAAGGTGAATGCAATACTTGATGAATGGCTTCACTTCTTCAGACTGATTAAGGACGTACAAGTGGCACTGCTCCCACTCCGTGTTTGACAGTTCACGGACAATTGCACGACCTATTGGAGCTCCTACCGGCTGGAAGATCGATAACCCATCTGCCGCCCTTGGAGTTACCTCAGTTACTATAACTGACTCATGCCTTGTAAATTTGGTCTCAATGTCATGGAGATATCTAGAACAAAATGTCAAACACTCCAGATCAATATAACCCTCTGATATTGACCCTTCTGGACGACTATGATTACGCACAAACGATTTCATTATCCCCCATTATCCTACAATAAGAACATGTTATTAGTGAGACACCTCTTCTGTCAAAGGCATACTTCATAAAAGAGTGACAAAACATACCTTTCGATTGAATACATCCAACGATATTGCACTGGCCCAGCTATTTTTGCTTCCTCTGCTAGATGGGTGATAAGATGGACTGTAATATTGAAGAAACTTGGTGGGAAGATTCTCTCTAGATTGCACATTGTCAGGGGTAATTGCGACTCCACCTTCAACAGATCCGACATGTGCAACTCCTTAGAGCATAGAATCTTGAATGTGTTAGTCATGTCTATCACAGCTTTGCATACATGTTTGGGGAGTAATCGTTTAATAGCCACAGATAGGAGTTGCATGAGAACATGGTAGTCATGACTTTTCAACCCAATCAATATTCTGTCTTTCACCTTAACGCAATGTGAAATGTTTGATGAATAACCGCTAGGAAGTCTCAAGTTCTTAAGAAACTCACACAGTTTAATCTTCTGTTCCTTTGATAGGGAAAAGCAAGCTGGTGGTAAGACCAATTTTGTTCCTCTACGGACTGGATGCAAACTCGTTCTTATGCTTAAGGCCTGTAAGTCGAGCCGAGCATTAAGGTTGTCATTTGTTTTACCGGCAACACCCAATAACATCCCAATGAGGTTATCACACACGTTTTTCTCAATGTGCATCACATCCAAATTGTGAGGGATTAAGAGGTGCTGCCAATAAGGTAATTGGTAGAATATGCTTTTTTTTTCCAATTTCCAGTAGTTGAGTCTATTCCAACCTGAATGGGCGGTTGAGTCTTACCGAACATGACTAGATCAAGATTCTCTAGCACATGTAACACTTCCTCCCCCAATAGTTTTTGTGGGGCCATCCGTAACTCTCGTTTCCCATCGAATGAACTTTTGTTTCTTCTCCATGGGTGATCGGTGGGGAGAAATCGTCTGTGTCCCATAAAAAAAAACATTTTCTCCCATTTTTCAATCGACAATAATAGGTGTCCATTTGACAGATAGGACATGCCAAATTACCGCAAGTAGCCCAACCAGACAAGTTTGCATAGGTAGGATGATCATTAATGGTCCAAAGTACAGCTGCGCGCATCTGGAAGTTTTCTATCTTGTCTGCATCATATGTGAGCACACCATTCGACCATAACTCATTCAGCTCTTCGATCAACGGTTGCAGATACACGTCTATGTCATTTACTGGACCCTTTGGTCCGGGAATCAACATTGATAGCACGTAGTTTGTATCTTTCAAACACACCTCGGGGGGCACATTGTATGGAATAAGAATAACTGGCCACATGCTATATGGGTAACTTTTATCACTGTACGAATCAAACCCATCCGTATCTAATCCAAGCCTCGCATTCCGTGGGTCTTCCCCAAATGCAGGTAGTATGCTTGTATCAGCAGGATGACGTAGAATACCATCCTTTAATCGTCGTGTATGGTGTCAGGTCATAGAGGAAGCATTTTTGGGGGACATGAATAATATTTGCAACCATGAAGTTAGTGGAAAATATCGAAGTACTTTGACTGGTAGCTTCCCTCTTTGTCGCTTCGATTGCTCTGGTATATCCAGTCCTCCAGTGTTGTGTCGAGGTTTAATCCATCCTGACTCCCCACACGTTGGACACACATCCAAATTGGCGTACTCTTTTCTAAATAGTATACATTCATTTACACAAGCATGCATCTTTTGGTAGTCTAGCCCTAACCCTCCTATAAATTCCTTTGCTTCGTAGTAGGACTTAGGGACTGTGTTCCCTGGTGGCAATACTTTACTTAGCATGCGAAGTATCTGATCAGCGAACTTGTTTGAAACCTTGTACAGTGCCTTGAGATGCAACAATTCAACTAAAAAAGACATCTTCGTGTAGGAGACACAGCCGGGATATAAGCTCTTTTTCACAATCTTCTAATAGCTTATAAAATGGTCTAGCATCTGCGTTTGGTTCCTCACCTTCGTCCACCCTCATACCACCGAACCCATCATGCACCATATCCTCCATTTCCCCACGAGAGGATGAATTCCTACCATTAGAGATCACATCTTCGAATTCCTCTCCATGATCCACCCATGTAGTATAAGTTGGCAATATTCTCCATTTTTCAAGATGGAGCTTAACAGTAGTTCTCCCCATTAAGAAAGCACCAACACAGTTATTGCAAGGACAGTAAATGTTACCATCCCAACTTGAATGAGAGTAGGCAAAGTCTATAAACGAAGCGACCCCTTCCTTATATTCCCCACTTTGCCGAGGTTTGGTCATCCAACTCTTATCCATTGCACTTCTATTTCTGCAAAGAAATATCAATCCAACTCTTTGGGATTAAAAAGACAGCACAACAGTTTAGTTAATCAAATAACTTCTGAAACATGCAGTACAGGAAGTAGCATCATCAGTTGTTGACAGTTATCCAGACCATTTGTAAAAGTTCATATATTCATTTTCGTTTATGTGTGGATCGAACCAAACAGAATCAGAGAGTTGTCCGTTGGAACCGTACGAGCTGCAGCTAGCTTAATTGCTAGTTAATTAGTTGTTATACGCAAGAGTAGAACTCCTTCGATCGAGTTGTCCAATTTTATCAGCACAATTGTTAATTGGTTGTAACATCACATTTTTTTGGGCTAAACAGTACAACTCCTTCGGGTGAGTTGTCTGAATGAACCGTTGGCTATATATAACACACAATTAAGCTCATGACAATTCAATTCGCAATTACAAGAAGCCACATTCGACTACTCATACCAGCCTACCTGAGGAGAAATGCTTGTCGCGGGATACTGCAGCAAACGACTTCACGATTGATCGGCACCAGCTGGGTTGCTTCCTGGAATGTCTGCGAGCAACCTACATGCATCCTGGGAGTCGATCTGAAAGGGAATCCGTTCTTGGCAACGGTCGTTGATGGACTGACGAAGGCTCTGGTCTACACAGGGGAGTTTTGAACTGTACTTGAAAAAACGGTATGTTCTGTTATAATTGCGGGTATAGCGTTTAGCAACGGCAATACATATGTTACCAATGAAGTTATGCCGATACTGTTTACCCATTTATTACATCAATTAATTTTGAAAGTAAACATACTGTTTTGCAATACCAACATATTCCGTTACTGAATATCACTATTAACCTCGGTTTAGTTTTTGACACATGGATTTGGTCGCCACAGACATATTGCGATGGCAAACGTCAATACTAAAGGATTGTTTGTGCTACGACAAATGTGTTGACACTAAAACTTGTCTACTGGGACGTATTAAAATGTCGTCACTTATACACCGTTTTACCAACCCACTCCTTGTGTCAACAAATTAATTTCGTGGTTGTTGATACAGATTCTTGTAGTGACTTACAAACAATTCGTGTTTCATTGTTCATATGTGTTGTCCTCTGGATTTCTATGTCTTGAATTAGTGTTTTTTCTTCCAGTAAATGACTTGTTTTGTACATGCATAAAGTTTAGTTATCTGTGTTATCATGATCCTAAATTTGTAATTTCTTTGCTGACAAGAAATGGTCGCTACTAAGACTATTATATCGGAGAGTTGAATATAGGTATGAGGATGGATGATGACAATTATAAAATTTTGAACAAACGTGTTATTTATAGGTATAGGGAATTATATTAGAAATATTATTTATTTTGAATTAAGGACTTATATTAAAAGTATTAATTTTGGGCAAGATTTATAATTGATTTGTTATTATCATCTATATATATATATATTAATTTGGCTAAGTTATGTAGAATTGTGACAAGTAAGCTTTTTAAGACATTTTCTCATTCCTAATGTAAATTTCATAACTTCTAATTGGTCCATGTCACACATATAATTATCACTCATATGTAGCATATCATGTAACATAGTTTAAAATCTCCCAAACTCTCTCATTCATTCTCCCAATAAATTACAAAATTTCATTAATATCTTCTTATTTTCTATGTGCATTTATGATTTTTCTTAAGTTTATTTTATTTACTATATTTTAAATTTTATGAAAACCAAGAAGATGTATAAATTAAATTGTTGTACTACTACATAATTTTAGATGAAATTAAGGATTATTATGTATATTATATATCAATTTGATGAAAATAATAATCACATATTAATTTTATGTAGATATTTATAATTATGACATAAAATTTAGGGTATGAAAAAAAAATAATAATATAATTTAATCATAATGTTCTTAGAACTATTTTTATAAACTATCATTGTTATATTCTATTAGAATCAACATATATTACAAAATATAAAAATAATTTATATAAATTATAATTACTATAACTGATATGTATATATATTCTAATAGTTAATATTTATTTAAAAATATATGAAAATAGTAGATGTCATAAAATGAATTTTAAAATTATTAATGAGCATCATATTCACAATTGGTTACATTTGTTTTTATTATCTACTCAATTATTTTCAATTTGTTTTTATAAAATATAAACTATTGTTATATTGTTTAATATTATAAAAATATAAATAAGTTTAACATTTTTTTATAAATATAATTAATTTGTATGGTGTGTAATTGAATAAATATTAATTAAATGTACTTTAATAAATTGTAAATAATCATGTTATAAATATATATATATATATATATATATTTATTTATTTAAAAAATATTATTAATTTATAAACTAAAATAAGTATTATATTGCGCAAAGCGCGAATCAATTTTCTAGTTTATTAGGTAAACTTGAGACATTTTAATTGAGATTTTTTCAAAATATGAATTTGAAAATTTCAGAATTAATATTTTTAGATCGATAATTAATTATTTTTAAAAAAAAAACAAATCAAGAGATTTTATTAACTTAGGAACGTAAAAATGATTGTTAAAAATGAAAAAATATTAAAAATGATTCAACAAGTTATACAAAGTTATATGTATATATTTTATATATTCAATATATATATATAATAAATTATTAAAAGTGTGCAGCTTTTTACATCATTTTAATAATTATTTTATTAAAAATATTCAAGTTTTGGTAATTAATTTCAAGTTTGGTATAATTTGGAAAAATTCCACGAACTGAGGAATAAGCAACCGCATCGAAGATTTTGGAATCAAATTTTATAATCAGTGTTGTTGAGACAAGGACCAATATGCAATCTAGAGTTTTATCTAAGGATATTTTTATCTGTTTTGGACTTGTTTTGTTATTTCTGTTGTTGTTGGACTGCTTTGTTATTTCGTGAACATTTAGGGTGTATTGTTTAATTATTTAGGATTAGAATTATTTAGGGTGAGAGAAGTCCAGATGTAGGAACACTTCTCAGTGATTCCCAAGTCTGCGCCTCTTCATTTCCGTTTTGCTCTCTTCTTTTCTTCTTCGGTTTCTCTCTATGTTTTCTGAGGTTTTCTGAGGAAACCCTAAATTTTTCATGGTATCAGAGCGATAAAGGCGATTCTTACCTTCTGTAATCTTCTTCTTTTTGCTGATTGGAACGATTGAGGTATTCTGTTGTTGGTTTCATCGGTTATTGTTGTACAGGAACAGTGTGATAATCTCAGTCGCAGTAAGATTTGGGATTTCCTCTGGTGTATATCTGTTCTTGTGTGAATATTTTTGTTGTTCTGGTTTTCTGTTCTTGGTTTCGTGGCGATTCACCTGGATCTTGATGAAAGTGTTCCTTCTGTCAGTTCATCTGCCCCTTTATGTTCCTATCCTGGAGCATCTTTGGTAATATCTACGCCTATCTTTGCTTTACCGCTTCTTGGATATCTAATCTGAAATTTGTGACGGTTCGTCTGGCAGTTATTTTTCTGTGTGTGGAAATATTTGATATGTTCTTGAGATTGTCTGTTGTTGGTTGCTATTTCGTGATTTTGTGATAATATTGATCATGGCTGAGGAGAAACCCATCACGGAGGCAAGGAAACTTGCCACCGATGAGGCTAACCATGATGCCTTAGCTATGGTAGATTCACATCATCCTCTTTATTTGCATGCTAGTGATAATCCTAGTGTGAGTATGATTTCTGTCACTTTAACCGGTCCTAAGAATTATGCCATGTGGAATAGGGCTATCAGATTTACTCTCTTAGATAAAAAATAAATTAGAGTTTATCACTGGTACATGCATGAAAGAAAACTATGATGTTACTTTTCACCATCTATGGGATAGATGTAATGCGGTTGTTCTAGGTTGGATAATAAATTCTGTTGCAAAAGATCTTGGAAATGGATACATGTATTGTGAGGATGCTTTTTTTGTATGGAAATATCTTAAGGAAAGGTTTGATAAGATCAGTGGACCTAGGACATACCAGATTGTTCTTGAAATAACTATGACTCATCAAGGTTTAGATTCTATTTCCACATTCTTTACTAAATTGAGATTGATGTGGATTGAATATGATGTTGTTGCTGCTTTGCCCCATATAGAAGGAGATGATTTTAAAAAGCATATCGAACATAAGGAAAACCAAAAGCTTTTTCAATTCTTGATGGGTTTGAATGAGAATTATTATGGGGTGATAAGTTACCTATTGCTTTGGAATCCTTTACCATCTGTGAACCAGACTTACAATTTGTTGATACAGGATGAAAGTCATATAGGAATCACATCAGCAATGAATGCTCCTGCTGGTTCCTCTTCTGCAAATGTGTCTTTAATATTGATAATCCAAAAGGAAATAAGAGTCTAGAGTGTTCCCATTGTCATAAGAAGGGGCATACCATAGAAAGATGCTATACCAGAGGTTGTGATTTTTGTAAGAAAAAAGGGCATGCAAAATATAATTGTTTCAAGTATAGGAATTTTTTTAAAGGCAAAAGGTTCAAATATAAAAGGTAATGCAACTTCTGCTGACAATGGGAACTTCAGCTCTAGTGGTCCTAAGCATTTTACTAATGAGTCTTCTATGAGCACAGATGTGACAGGTTCAGTCACTCTCACACGGGAACAATTTGACAAGTTATTGCAGACCGTGGGGCAGGCAGGCAGCACTGCTATCACAGCAGGTGCTACTGCTTCTATCGATAATCAAGTTAACTCTGCTGGTATATTCTCTAATTCGACTTTTTTATATAATCATGATAGTTTGATCCTATATAAAGGAGAAACAAATCACATGACCAACAGAAATGATTGGTTGTGGGGGGAAAAGGTTGCTACTGGAACTAAGGTTTAGCTACCCAATGGAGAGTATACTAAAGTTGAAAGTGTTGGAAATCTGAATTTTTTGCGTGATAGAAAATTGCAGAACGTGTTGTATCTTCGTGATTTCAAACATAATTTTCTATCAATTTCAAAGCTTACTAAGGAATTAAACTGTTCTGCAACATTTTTTCCTAAGTATGCTATCCTGCAGGACCTCTCAAATGGGAAGGTCTTGGGGACTGGCAGTGAAGAGTCTGGACTATATTTTTTTAAATCTGCCAAGATTCATTATGGACCTACTGTGCTATCATCTGTTGTTGAGAATGTTATGTTGTGGCATAGGAGATTTGATCATGCTTCTTTGAAAGCTTTGCAAGATGTATCTTCCTTAGATTTACCAAAGAATGGTATTTTGAATTTAGGCGATTGTCATGTTTGTCCTAAATACAAAATAATAAGAAAAATGTTTCCCATATCTGAATCAAGAGCAGATACTTCTTTTGATCTTATGCATGCTGATGTTTGGGGACCATACCAGGATTATACTCATGATAGTAAACGATTTTTTCTGACTCTGGTTGATTTCTCTCGTGTGACATGGGTTCATCTGATGCAATTTAAATCGGATGTTTTTATAGTCCTTAAAAACTTTATCAATATGATTGAGACTCAATTTAAAAAAAAAAAATTAAGTGTTTCAGGATTGATAATGGAAAAGAGTTCTTTAATGAAAATGTGAACAACTTTTTTCAAGAAAAATGCAGTGTTCACTAGAGCAGTTGTCCCTATACTCCCCAGCAAAATGGGAGAGACGAAAGGAAACATAGGCATCTGTTGGAAGTTGGAAGTTGCCAGGGCATTGAAAATACAGGCGTCTGTACCTAATATTTTTTGGGGAGAATGTGTTTTAACAGTCTGTTATCTGATAAATTTGATGCCTTCTAAGATATTAGGAGGGAAGTCTCCTCTTGGAGTACTGAGTGGAAAAGAACCCAAGGTAAATCATCTTTGTACTTTCGGCTGTTTATGTTATGCTAAGAATACGATGGTAACAGACAATCTAGCTTCCAAAGCAATCCCACCTATCATGATGGGATACTCTGAGACTCAAAAGGGTTAGAGATTGTATAATTTAAATGAAAAGAAATTCTTTGTTAATAGAAATGTTCAATTCAATGAAAATGTGTTCCCTTTTGAGGATGGTAAGTTTGATCAGTTGCCCGTATCTCTTCAGCCCTAAGTTGATTCTGACTCCAGGGATGTATGTTGGCCTGAGTCAACTAAAAATGAGGAGAACATAATCGACATAGTAGAAACTCCAAGTGATGAGTCTCAACAGAGACCTGATGGAGAAAATCCACATGATGAATCAGTAATTGATTCTGATGGAGATGATGATCCTGTCATTCATAGGTCCCATGTTCCTACTACAAGTAGAACATGTCGGACTATTAAGCCTTCTATTTGGATGAAGGACTATCAGGTTTCAAATGTCTCTCATTGTCATTCAATTGACAAATTTATTTCATATGATGGATTATCTGATGAATATCAATTTTATTTGAGTTCTGTTTCTCAACTGAATGAACCTGATAAGTTTCTGAGGTTGTGAAAGACAGGGCTTGGGTTCAGGCGATGGAGGAGGAAATTCAAGCCCTTGAGGAAAATAAGACCTGGGATTTGGTACCGCTTCCAAAGGGTAAGTCTCTCATTGGGTGTAAATGAGTATATAAGCTAATATAAATCTGATGGGAGTCTAAGTAGATATAAGGTCAGATTAGTTGCAAAAGGGAATAATCAGAAATATGGGATAGATTCTTTTGAAACTTTCTCTCCTGTTGCGAAAATGAACACGGTTCGAACTATTTTAGCCCTAGATTCGATTTATAAATGGCCTCTCTATCAAATGGATGTTTATAATGCTTTTCTGCAAGGGGACCTTGATGAGGAAGTTTACATGCAGTTGTCTGATGGTTTTAGTAAAAATGAAAACAATCTGGTTTGCAAATTGAAAAAATCTCTTTATGGATTGAAACAAGCTAATGGACAGTGGAATGTTAAATTGAGTAACTCTCTTTTGAATGCTGGCTATATTCAATCCAATCTTGACTATTCTCTGTTTACAAAGCATTATGGAAATCAGATTGTTGTGTTGCTTGTATATGTGGATGATTTACTGATATCTGGAAATAGTGAAAAACTGATCACTGAATTAAAGCATGTATTGGAATCAAGTTTTAAAATGAAAGATTTAGGTGAGCTTAGATATTTCTTAGGCATTGAGATTGCTAGATCTGAAAAAGGTCTTGTTCTATGTCAAAGAAAATATGCCCTTGAATTGATATCTAGTGTTGGGCTTTCGGGTGGAAAAACATCCAAAACTCCTATGGAGGTGAATCTGAAACTTACTAGTAATAAGTATGTTGGGGAACTTTCGAATGGATTGTGGTTGAACTTTCGAATGGTTGCTTGAATTATTCTGAAGTCGTGACGACACTTTCAGATTGAAACAATTTGGAGGCACCCAAACTTTCAATCAAATCAGAATACTGAACTATAACTTGAGAAGGATTGTGAATGTTTGCGATGGAATTTTAGGACCTCCCCTATGACCAATTTATAGTGTTTGCCACATCCTTTGGAAGAGACACTATGCCCCTTAGAAGAGACACAACACCCTTTCCCCAAGCCTTGTGACATTTCGGCCACAACATGTCCTTTGGTTTCAAATTTTGGCTCCAAAACCAAAGGGACACCTTAGGATGATGACTTGGAGCCGAAGTAATTGAAATGGTTCGGCCTAATACTTGGTTCTAAAGAAAGTGTCCAAAAACCAGGAATTTTGAGGTTAAAATATTAAGTCATTAGTTCCAAAAATTCAAATTTACAATGAATTTTTAGAATACCCCATTGTCTCGTCTCTAATCAACTGATGAATCTTCAATACAATGAATCATAATATACTTAAACAAGCGTGCACTCCGCACCCTCCTAACTTGTTTAATGAGATATTATGATCTTATTGGTCAACTAGTCAATCGAATTACACTAAAATATCTAACAAAGTATGATGATCACCTCCATATGAAAAAGGATGATACTCCCCTAGATGATGTATCCTTGTATAGGAGACTGATAGGGAAGTTATTATATTTGTCCATCACTAGACCAGATATATCATATGTTGTGCAAAACGTAAGCCAATACATGCAGGATCCAAAGGATTCTCATTTAGCCGCTGCAATAAGGGTGATCAGGTATGTGAAAAGAGAACCACGTAAAGGTATTTTAATGTCATCTAATTCTGAAACAAATTTGATTGCATACTGTGATTCAGATTGGGCTAGTTGTATTGAAACCCGAAAATCTGTGACTGGATTCTGTGTTTTGTTGGGTAAGTTTGTGATTTCTTGGAAAGTGAAGAAACAAAACACAGTTTCTAAATCTTCAGCGGAATCTGAATATTGTAGTATGGAATCATGTTTATCTGAAATCATCTGGTTAAGAAGTTTGTTGGCTGAGTTAGGTTGTCCTCAGCATAATCCAGTTGCATTGTATTGTGATAATAAGGTTGCTATTCAGATTGCTAACAATCCTGTGTTTCATGAGAGAACAAAACACATTGAGATTGACTGTCATTATATCATAGAAAAATTAGTTGAGAAAATTGTGGATCTTCGATATATTAGAACAGGTGATCAGATTGCTGATATATTTACAAAAGCTCTTGGAAATCAACAACACTTTCTACTTTGTGGAAGACTTGGGATGAAGAACATATTTGCCAACCAAGAAGAAACAAGCCAGGAATTTCCAGATTGAAGGGGTGTGTTGAGATCAGGACCAATATGCAATCTGGGGTTTTATCTAAGGATCTTTTTATCTGCTTTTATCTGTTTTGGACTTGTTTTGTTATTTCTGTTGTTGTCGGACTGCTTTGTTATTTCGTGAACATTTAGGGTGTATTGTTTAATTATTTAGGATTAGGGTTATTTAGGGTGAGAGAAGTCCAGATTAAGGAACACTTCTCAGTGATCCCCAAGTCTGCGCCTCTTCATTTCCGTTTTGCTCTCTTCTCTTCTTCTTCGATTTCTCTATATGTTTTCTGAGGTTTTCTGAGGAAACCCTAAATTTGTCAAGTGCTACTTCCTGTAGCAGCTTCTTCCCTTCCCGCACCATCCCCCAAACCCTAGCCATGTAAGGTGCACGAAGCAAGTCGAACTTGAAGTTTCAAAAAGCGATACATAATAGGTGGTTGACTAAGCCGATACAAGGAGATTAAGGGATGAGCCTCAATGGCCACTAACTACTACTACACGACTTCAAAATTAATGTAAGAATAGTTCTGATATTTATTTACGCTTACAGGAAAGCTTCGTTGATCATTAATGGAGGTTGTAAGTATGATGGATTTTATTTTTGTTTTTGGCCATGATTAGGTTATAGGGATTCAAAGTAACCTAACTCAAATCACGAAAACAACGGTTATATGGAGGTTCTGATTATTTTTGTTTTTGGCCATGATTTTTGTTTTTGAATATTCTCTACCAGTTTTCGGTGTGCGACTCTGAGGCTCTAAGAGTTATGTTTTTATTGGTTATTTTACAAAAAGAAATCAACTATCTTGTACTTTCATTGTAAGATCTTTCCATCATCAAGAACACCCAGAGCAGAGCTCAAATGAGAGGGAACCAAACTCTTAAAGTCGGTTCTGTAATATATAAAATCGGTCCATAGGTTGAACACAAAATTAACCACGTCCGACCAACTTTGACCAACGTGTGTGGATCACCCCGCCGTCGGAACGAGACGCCGTTTGCGGGGATGGACTCGTAAATGAACTCTATACCTACTGCTAAAGGTGTCAATTTTGGTTGACCTGTCGGGGTTGGGTTGGGTTCCGACCCGCAGGTCCACAGTACCTAACCCGAACTCGACCCACTGGCTCTTACTGGTCACTTATGATGGTGACCCGGACCCGACCCAGTTAGTTGACGTGTCACTTACCTGTAACATTTTGTTTGAAGCAATATAAAATATGAACAAATATTAAAAGTTCTTATAATTGACCACTCAATCATAACTCTTAAACTCTTAGTTTTAATAATGACATCCAAAATGAACTTTAATACATTTTTAATTTGGTTAAACTTATTTTTTTGTTTACGAAAAAAAATATGTATCTACATTGCATGAAATTTTTAAGATAAGCAATAATGATTTAATAACATGAATATAAATTTCATTTATAAAATTCACTCAAATGCTAACGTTACGCTAGCAAGTATACGTTTGATAAATTGTCTGGTTTTGCAAATATATCTTCGTAAGCCAACTTTATATAAGATTTTTGGTGCAAACAGTTATATTATGATTGATTTTATAAGTTTGACTTTTATTTCTGAGTATGTTATTGTAAGTTTTCTACTATAGGGTATAGTAGGCGTGGTAAACAACCGCTTTTGATCCGTTCTAATATTCTATAAGTTTGAACCTTTTCTGTGCAGTTCTGAATTTTGATATGTTTAAAACCTGGTCGAGCAATTTGGTATACGTATTTCACTTTCGTAATGATGCCATCATTCAGATGCTCAGCTTTGGCCGGAAATCAGAGGTAATGAACGGTTTGATGAACTGATCAAGGCAGGCCATTCGGATGCGTTCGGGTGTTGCAGGGTTATCGAGCGGAAACCAACCTGTTGACCCCACTTCAGCTCTTGCAGCAGTAATGGCGTCTTTGATGGCAAAGAAGACAGATGCAGCAAGGAAGAACGGAGGCTCTCCTACCGCTTTCGATGAGTGGATGGCCTTCACATTGGGATGACCCTGTCAATATATTAGATAAACAGAGTATGAGATGAATTCTGATATCATGTGAAATACACTCCTCATTTCAACAACTAACTTAAAAAACTCAAACTTGTAGTTGAATGTGGGTTAAATTACACTCATGCTTGTCCAACTATGTACATACCTTGAGAAGTGAGACACTGAATTTCAAGGGTACATCATTGACGGAAGGAATTTTGTAGTTTCCAGGTCCGGTGGTGAACAAGTTTCCAGATGGGATCCATTTATGAGCCTTATCACCCCACTTCAGTTCTTCCAAAGCTACCCATCCCAATCCTTGCACAAATGCTCCTTCAATCTGAACATAATACATAGAAAGCACATTGATCGTCGATTGATACTTGAGAGTAATTGGGTTTGAATTTATGGTAGAAGATTTTGAAAGATGGAAACTATGTAGGTACCTGTCCAACATCGATGGCCGGATTAAGGGAATACCCAAGATCTAACACAACGTTTGCTACCCTTGAGTGGAAATCTCCTGTCAATGTGTCAATTTCAACCTCCGCAAATGCAGCTCCATATGTGAAATAACGGAAGGGAACTCCTTTTCCAGTATTCCAGTCAAATCCAATATCAGGTGTGATGTAGAATCCATGTGCACAAAGATCCACACGCTCTACATAGCATGTACTTGCTAGCTGAAATCAATTCAAAAGCAGAAACAAATTTGAGTTTCATGATGTTGACAAAGTCTCTTTTCCACTTTATACAGAAAGGAAAATCAAGTTAACTAACTAAAACATCAGAATAATCAATTGATTCACCCATTAAGGGCAACCTTTCAAAAGAAATTAAGCCTAACGACTAAATGCCGCCATATAATGCATAGACTATACTAGATTATTCTAAGTTATTAATTTTATTAATAAATCGGTTCTAGTTCCAACTGTGTTGGAACTAGAATCCATTTTATAGGTTCCTGAGAAAAAAAATACATGCACCCTTTCCTGTTACCAAATTAACCTATTCGGACCCTGTCCTATATATAGGCTATGTGTTGTTTCCGGATAGGTTCTAGTTCCAACCAGGTAGTTTGTTCACCCCTAAGAGAGAGAGCGTGCTTAAACTTCCTTTATATTCCATGCAATGCATAAAAATAATGATCTCTAAAGGCTCTAAAACATCCAATCATCCGGAACTAGACGAACTTACATCAGCAAAAGAGCTCAAATTGTGCTTCGCTGCAATAGGCTCCATCCGTGCCTTAATCTGCTCACAAGCATCCAAAACTGCAGCTCCATAAATGTCAGAACTTGCAGAAGCAGCTGTTGGTGATGCATTTGGGACCTAAGTAACCAACACAGATTTTAAAAGCGAAAATAGAAAACCATGGACTCTCACTGACAGTCATCTCATGATTCACATATTGCTTGCTGCCTTGTAAGTGCAGCATTACCTTGTCAGTGCTTGTGTCTGATATAAAGACAGAACTCAGTGGGATGTTGAAGGATGAAGCAGCTACTTGGGCAATTTTTGTATGTAAACCCTGTCCCATCTCTACACCTCCATGTGTAACTAAAACAGTTCCATCCGTATAGACATGGACCAGAGCACCCGCCTAGATTATAAAAATGTAGACTTCGATTCAAATGCAAATTACTTTACCAATAAAATATAAATGAATATTATAGTAACCATTGTTTTTGCAACTGAAATTCCCTTAATTCTATCATAACTATCTGAATTGGCTTCATTGACTAATCAAATCTGCATTGGCTTCATGGATTAATCAAATCTACCTTCTATTTCGACGAACATGAGCTATGGAGCATCAATCGAAGTAGAGTTTGATCAAATTTTATACTAATAAAGTAGATTAGACCCCAAATTATTACGTTATTACCTGATTCATGAATTTTGCAGTAAAAGAAATGCCAAATTTTGTTGGAACCATGGCAACACCGCGCTTCTTCCATCGATTCTGAAGATTGAACTGATCAGCTTCTTCACGAGCATTCAAAAAATCGCAGGACTGCTTCAACTCACTCCATAGAGGGCCTAACGTACAATGCTGAAGCTGCTGCCCGTAGTGCAAAACTGACCCTTCTCCTTGGAAATTGATTTCCTATAATTTTGATTCCAAAGTTAATGAGGAGAACACATACGGCATATAATGTTGGGAGCAAACAAACTAAAGCTGCAATAGTGAAAGCTGACCCTGATCTCTACTGGGCTTTTCTTCAATTCCATAGCAATTCTCTCGATCCAATTTTCCGTAATTATCATACCCTGAGGTCCACCAAACCCTCGAAATGCAGTGTTACTAGGAAGATTTGTGAGACAAGCCCTTCCCAGGATCCTCATATTCGGTATCTCATACACATTATCCGAAAGAAACATTGCCCGTTCAAGCACAGCGAGAGACAGATCAAGAGTATTCCCTGCATTATTATAAATCTCAAGATCCAGTGCCAACACCTTTCCTTCTTCTGTAAACCCCACCTAGATTACATTGTGAGAATTCATTAGCATTTCAGCAGTAAAGTTTAATCTATATATAATCTATAGATTAAAACAAAATATATATCTTGTTTTTCTATTATTTAAGTCCTAAACACAACCGTAAAATAAGCAAGGGAAATTGCCTTATTTAGAAGGGGGGGAAATCAAAAGGCATGATATAAAGTAGTTGGAAGGAAATTCCATTCCCTCAAACATTTAAAAATTTATTTTATTTTTGCTCAATCCTAAATAATTTAGTATCTTAAGCACAAACATATGATCAACATAACTAAATTATTTCTCTTCACATGTGAAACACAGCAATATTGACAAAGTATAGACCAAAAATGTTAACCCATTAGTGGAATGAAGTTCTACCTTATATTTTCCAAGAAAGCTATGTCGCTGTCCAGTTATCATCATATCCACATCTCTATCTAATGTAAGTTTAACAGACCGATTCAATAGATACGCAGGTACGGCAGCCGCAGCAGCAATAAAAGCTGATCTTGTCTCCTTTCCACCAAATCCACCACCAATTCTCTTAGTTTTGCAAACTACTTTAGACATAGGAAGACCAAGAACATGAGATACATACTTCTGGTGCTTCTGAGGAGCCTGCACTAAAAATGTGTTCTTAGAGTTTTTCCACGGAAGGAAATGAATACAATGCCAAATAAATGTAAATATGGCATGTACTTCAGCAATAGATGAACTACTATTAACGTCATCGGATTATGCACAGAAAGAAGATGTGCTTCTTAAATATTAGGGTTAATTACTACAATGCTACCTGAACTTGGGGCATTTAGTAGATATAAAACAGAGCCAATAATTTAGTTGTGGTTTAGCCCTTCTAGAAAGAAAAAAATATATAAAATCAGAATAAAATCTACAATATGAAACAAATTATAAAAATATCAAAAATTTATAAATACTACAAATTAAAAAATGGAAACGTTTTTAATTTAACACTTGCATCTTATATATTAACAGAGGTGAATGGATACATGGTTATTTTACTTACTTGAGTGGATGAAACCATATGAACTTCATTGCCACCATCCACTGACCATATCACGGTGCTCTGCGGCTCTAAGTAGAAGTGCTCCTGACCTCCAACATGAACCTCCCCCTCTATTACTTTGTAACACTGACCAGACTTGAAGCACAAATCTACATCACCCTTTTTCAGACGTTTTTCTGTGTTAGGATGATAACTTTGGGCATTGATGGCCTCTTCTATCGTTAGGATAGCTGGGAGTTCATCATATTCGATATGAACCTTCCTAGCTGCTAATTTTGCATTTTCATGAGTATCAGCAACTACCACGCCAATCACCTACACACATTGTAAGAAAGTCCAAGTTTGAGGAGTCAGGAATAAAGAGTAAACCATAATAAATTGCTTTTCTAAGGTGAAAATTTTGGATTAGAGAACCTTATACCTGACCAACACAAGTGACCAGTTTTGAAGCAAATAATTCCTCATCAACAACAACAGGGCCAATGTCGTTATCGCCTGGTACATCTTTTGCAAGAAATATGCCCTCAAAACCAGGAGAAGCCTTAGCAGCTGAAGAGTCAATTGAAATTATACGGGCATGGGGATTCCTGCTTAGCACTAAAGCTGCATGCAACCCATTCGGAGGCAATGGCAGATCATCTGCATATTCTGCCTCTCCTGTGACCTGGAGAAATTATTCAAGTAGGCTTTCAGTCATCAAACAGATCACTAGATATGTCAGAACAACAACACAGAATTACTGCATAGTGTTTCTAGTTTCCTCTTCTTTCCCCGTGCCTTGCATTTATTATGTACAAAATGCAGTATAGAGTCCAAATATTAATCCAATTATCATTATAAACCTTAGAGGAAAGATTTTACATACTTGAAGCTTTGAAGAGAGATGGATTTCAGGAGATCCAACAGCAGTACCATGTTTTACAATCTCATAGTCTTGACTTCCCCTAATAGATGGCCGATGGAACGGTTTTACTGCAGATAGATGTGATTGTGGTATAATTTCTTTACGTAGCTTGATCCCATCCACTTGATGAGAAACCCAAAGAGAAAACTTGAAGAAGAAACTCAGTATTAGAGACCTTCGGAACTCTACCATCCCACCCGGTGCATCTTCTTTGATAATTATATCATTTCTCAAAACTTCCAAAGCACCATCGATAAGCTCCTGATTCCAGATCTTCCCAATTAAGTATTTTGCTGTGGTCTTTGCAGCAATAGACAAGGGAGCAACTCCTCCATAAACAATTGAAGAATCTTCAACAATCAAAAAATCGTCTTTTTCTACAAAACGAATTCGGATTCCACCATTTACAATTGCAATGTCATCTTCCCTTCTATGAGCTTGCTTAAACTCTTTTACATACTCAAGAGGCTGAGTCCACGGTAACAGCACCGAAAGCAAGATTTCCCCACTTGCAAGATCCACTTTTCTGTACCCTAGAAAAAAACTCTCAGCTGCAACCTCTCTAACAATTCCTTTGGAATTAATTACCCGAAACGTTGCTCTTGATGCCATCCAGAGAGGATTCAAGTCTGAAATAGGACTTGCAGTGCAAATGTTCCCACCAACCGAAGCTGCATTCTTAATCTGTGTCCCTGCAAACCATTTTAGTTGTTCAATAAGCGCCTTGCATGTTGATGTTTCATGTGAATCCCGTTCCATGACAACTTTTCTCAGAACACTCGAAAGTTCAGACAATTTTACAGCTGCACCGATCTCCAGACCATCATCCTTAACGCTCAACAAATTTAGCTCTGGAATGTGTGTAACAGAAATCAAGACGCCATACTGCATTCTCTTCAGCCTCATCTCTATTCCGACCTCAGTATTTCCGACCAGCAACTTAGCATCTGTGTATCGTGATTTCAAGTCTAGCAAGTTTTTCAGACTTACAGGTCGGTACCACTTTAGTCCACCAGAGCCACTCAAATTCAAGAAAATTGACTTCCTGAGCAGCAACTCAGGTGGAAAAATAAGTTCCTTATCCCTGAATATTTTTCCATCAATTTCACTGTATGAAAGAGGTTCGTATCTATGGCTTGAAGGTGTATTTCCTTTGGGTATGTCTGTTTCAACAACAGTTGTTGATTTACAAGAACAGGGCCTGCCAGTTGAAGGGCACAGAAATTCTCCTTCTGCACTAAGTGAAGATGCATCTGATCCATAACATCTATCGTTAGTTTTGGCAAAGACACGGAATGCATCGAGGATTGGTCTATAACCTGTACATCTACACAAATTCCCCGCAAGAGATTCCTCAATTTGTTCTTCAGTTGGTGGAGTTCGATTTGACCTCAGTAATGCATACATGGACATAATAAAACCAGGGGTACAAAATCCGCACTGTGAGCCATGAGCCATTGCTAGACTCTCCTGCATACATTATTACAGAAGAAGAATTCTCAATGATCAACTAAATAAATTGGAGAAAATAGTTGCATTTCATTTATTTGAAGAAGAAAAAGGTGATGCAAGCGAGGTGCTTAAGATCACCTGAACAGGGTGTAAACCATTGATGCGGTTCCCAACTCCCTCTACTGTGATCACATGCATCCCTTCAACAGAATACAGAGGAGCCAAGCATGCATTGATCGCATAATGTCTGTCCAAATAACCAAGAGAGAAAACTTAGTAATTGTTAACTAATCAACAACCTATTCAGAGATGCAAATCCGAAATAGAGAGACTCACACACATTTCTTCAGGATCTTATTGTATTGGGACACCATTACCGTGCATGCCCCACATCCGCCTTCCCCGCATCCGAGCTTTGTCCCGGTGAGACCTATATCTGGACCACCAGAAACCATCTACGTCATAATTAACTTTAAATTACTATTACTAAGAGAGGACCATGGATAGATAGGAAGCAAACAGCCAAAAATTGTGTTTTGGCTACTGTTATTACTGATCTAATCATGTATCAAGAATGAATGAACCTTGTGTCTGGGTGAGTTAGGGCCACCCAAACAGCCAAAATTTGTGACTAAAGTAACCGGCTCACGGGAGTAGCCAAGCTACTCGTTACTAAAAAGAATCCAAGATTGAGCACTCTAACTTCCAAATGTATTGATCAGAGTGAATTAGCACACGAAAATGAAAGACCTACAGCAATACAGCATCCCCATTAAGTTAGAACCCTATTTACAATTTGAACAAGACAATCGAACCCCTTTTGAGACACTGTTTCAATCAACATAACTGTAACATCGATCGTCTGATGTGCTTTACCCCCAAACAAACTATATCCAGGTACCTAAAAAATAGGATTCGAGAGTTAAGTTCAATACGATCGTACCTCGAAGGTATTCAAGCAGAGTCAAGTGGGCCAAGCCATCAGGCAAGACTTTGCGGATTCCATTCACGTACAGAATGGGCTCCCCCTTTGATGTTTCACCTTCGACTTGATCCAGCTTTTCTTCTCTCTTCAACGAACCCATCTCAAGCTAAAGTTTCTTGGAAACTGAAATGTATCGAGGATGATTCAGAACATCAGTCTGGAGATACGGATAGACACGGAATCAAGAGAGTAATTAGCGAGGCTGAGGAGTACGACACGGCAACAACAACTGTGATGATGGACAAAAAAGTCGGATCTGGACACATGTCGCATCCGGCTCGGTAGAGTCGGAGAATATACAAAATAAACTATTGCACAAAAAAAAAGAATAATCAATGCCGCACCTCACGAGCGGACTTTTTTTTAACTTTTAAAATTTCAGTCAAAGTTAAAATATAAAAATTTAACTAAAATTGACTAGATTTGAAAAAGTAATAATATATTAAAATTTATATTTTATTTTTTAAAATTAATTGAAAAATAAATAAAATATATTACATTTAATTTTTTAATTATTTAAATTACAAAAAAAAAATAGAGGTAGCAATCCCGATAGTTGCGCCTTTGTTATTTTTCCAAAAATAATAATATAATGGATGACTGGACAAAACAAATTACTCCATGAATGAGTTTTTTGAGTTAGCACTTAACAGTTAACACTCCTACACATCGCATTTAATTTATGATTTTGAAATTTGAATGGAATCCATGTTAGTTTACCAATTTGAAAGTATGACCAAATTTGGAATTTATGTCAGCTTAAGAATTATAAAATTCTAAAAAACTTATTCGTGTTTTGCACAATATAATAATTATTTTAATTTATAAATTAATAATTTTTTAATATAAATATAAATATATATTTATACAAAATTATTTACAGTTTATTAAAGTACATCTAATTCATATTAATTTAATTACACAACATACAAATTAATTATATTTATGAAAAAATGTTAAACTTATTTTTATTTTTTATAATATTATACACTATAACGATTATTTATATTTTATAAAATTTGAAAATAAATTAGTAGATAATAAAAAAAATGTCAACAATTATGAATATGATGTTAACTAATGATTTTAAAGTTCATTTTATGACATCTATTATTTTCATATATTTTTAAATAAATACAAACTATTCAAAAATATATATATTAGTTATAGTAATTATAAATTATATAAAAAATTTAAATTTTTATAATATATGTTGATTCTAGTAGAATATAACAATAATATTTTATAAAAATAGTTCTAAAAATAATATGAAGAAATTATATTAAAATTGTTGTTATAATGTTTTCATACCCTAAATTTTATATTGCATACATAACTATAATTATTTACATAAAATTAACATGTGATTATTATTTTCATAAAATTGATATAGAATATACATAATTATCCTTAATTTCATCTAAAATTATCTTGTAATAAAAAGATTTAATATATGCATCCACTTGCTTTTCATAAAATATAAAATTTAGTAAATAAAATAAACTTAAGAAAAATCATAAATTCACGTGAAAAATATGAAGAGATTAATGAAATTTTCTAACTTATCGGGAGAATGAATGAGAAAGTTTGGAAGATTTTAAACTAAGTTACATGTCATGTCATTTATGAGTGAGAAATATATGTTTGACATTGATCAATTAGGAATGAGAAAATGTATTAAAATACTTATTTTTTATAATTCTACATAACCTAACTAAATTAATATATATAGATTTGTTTGTAAGAATTCTTAGAAAATAGAAAATATGGAGTTCATATTTATATGTTTGTTTCGTTAAATTAAAATTCTACGAAATTTGAAATTCCTAAAAAAAACTAGGAATAAACATTCTTTTGCTAAGGGTTCAAAATTGTTATTCCAAGTAAGGTCGGAATAAGGAATACTAGTCGAAATGACTGAAATACTCTCAATTGTTCCTTAGTAATTGCAAAAGCTGATTTTACTAAAGTTTTTACTAAAATATATTTTAAATAAATGTGTAATTAAATTTTTTATAATTAATTAAATTAAATTGTTTATTTATATTTTTATTATTTATTTATATTTTAATTTAATTAATATAATTTTTAATAAGATAATTGTATTATAAATAAATACAAGCTAGTCTAGATTCTCAAGAGATTAGTTCATGCAGAGTTTAAAAAGAGTAATAATTATAATTTATAACGTTTGAATAAAAACTGAGTTATATAAGGACGGCAATTGATGCCGTAAATATTTGGAATTTCGTAATTTTAGTTATAAATAGTTATTTAATTTTAATTTAGCTATTTAAAATTTTATATTTATCCCTATTTTTTATTTTAATTGTTTATACTTTAACGGCGTATTTGAATGATGGAATACGGATAGAGAATAAATAAGGAACGTGAGATAATAATTAATGTTGTTTGGTTGATTAAAATGTAATGAACTATAAAATTTCAATGTTCGGTTGGTTGGTCAATGGTATAAAGATATGAAACGGAATAAGATGAAATGACGTATATACTTTTTGCTTCAATATGTATAATTTAAAATACAATTATCTTATTAAAAATTATCTTAATTAAAATATAAATAATTAATTAAAATATGTTATGGATTGAGATATTATGGATCAAAATCCAAACCCTAGCTCCCTCGACCGGAATTCAAGTTCCGATCGAATTAAAACATAATCAAGTTCTAGTGGAATCAAAATTTAATTGCAACATACAAAAAAATATTTTAAGGGTTCAATTGTGATATTTTGACAAATATTTAGTTGTTTTTTTACTTTTCAAAACATATTATGTTAAGTTTGGATGAAAAAATTGACAAAATTGGTAAATTCAATTTTTAAGCAAAAGAACAAATTTTTCGGAAACAAACTTTAAGGGACAACTCAATTTTGACTCAATTATTAGGGAACATAATCGTATTTTACTCAATTAACTATTAATACTTGTAAGTTGCACATAATTTTTAATTCAAATCTGAAAATTATATCATAATAATTATTAACTCACTTTAAATGATAATTAATTTAAATTAATATATATTAAAAGAATTTTGCAACCCTAATATAAATAAGTTAGAAATATATGAACATAAACATACCTACAATAATTAATTAATTTTCAATTTTTTCACATTAACATACCTACACGGTTACAATAATAAATAAATACAAAAATATGTTCGTTTTGTAAAAAATTACGAATGCATACATATTCACAGGTATGTCTGCTATAAAATCACCCCCACACCCATTTTCCATTCTTGTTCGGTCGATCCTAATCCTCCCCTTATTTTCCTCCCGGTACCATTTTGGTGTCGAAACTCTGTTGGATTATTGTCTGCATTTTCAATCAATTTGTTGGAAGTTATCGCTGAGGTAGTCCGCAACTCTTGTTTATTAATTAATTATGATATTTAATATAGATATTTTATTATCAAGAAATATGGATTATTATCTAATTTTTCATATTAACTAGGTGTAAGAATTATTCAAAAAATGGTGACTCTCATCCATCGTTATGACGGTAGAATTACAGTAGACGGAGAAGTTGTTAATTATATTGACGGTAAATCCGCAATTAGTTTTACCGAAACCACAACCACCATTACCCACCTAAAAGAGCTTGTTTTGTAGTTTGCGGTTTTAGTTCAAAATTAATTGATATTGACCTCCTTTAGAAGTCGAGTAACAACCCGTATCCAATTAGTGATGAAAAATCACTTGATGAATTATACGCGGTTCCAAAAGTAGAAGTTGATGGTGAATATGAAAATGACGTAGTTGAAAAAAGGAGGGAGAATATTCTTTGGTGGGAGATGAACAGAAGTTGAATCTCCTACATATTTGGTTGACTGTGTGTTACCATTGTCCGATGATGACACAGGAGTTGATGCATAGTCGAGTCAACCAATGACCTTTCGACAATTCCCTCCAGAGTTTACATCTGGAGATTGACAAGATGAATTTGAATGTACGATTGGATTGTCACAAACGATGAATCCTCTCCAGGTACAAATCAAGTAGGTGTTGAATATGAGACTAAATTTGTCCTCCAACAACATGTTAAATTGTGGCACATTATTAATGCTCGTGAATGCACCATTGCCAAATCAAGTCCAACCGTAGTGTCATTCAAGTGTGCCAACAAAAACAATGATATTTGCTCATGGTCGTTGAGAGGAATGCCAGAAGAAAATGGGTAACTGGAAGATCACAGAATTAGGTCATCTAGACTCCTGTAGAAATGTCACTACTATACAACAACATAGACAACTTGATTGCAAATTAATTATTGAATTGGTATATCCATATGTTTATCACAACACGAGTATTAGAGTGTGCAATTTGCAACAAATAGTAAAAGATAAGTAAGCGCAAAGTGTGTCTCCTACCGCAATGTGTGGTACACTAAGCAACAAGTATTTGAGGCAATGTTTGGGAACCATGAAAGTGCATTTCAAGGTCTACCGCAGTTGATGGTTGGTTTATATCATTCCAACCCAGGTTCCATTTTTACTATGAATGGAAAGGAGTTCCAACGGAGGACGGTGCCATATTTCGTAAGTTGTTTTGGACATATAAGAGCTCAATTGAAGGTTTCTCCCATTGTCGGACGCTAATCAACATTGATGCTATCCATTTGTATGGAAAATACACTAGTAAATTATTAACTGCAGTGGGATACAATTATGATAATAAAAAATTTCAATTGTGATTTGCCTTTGTGAACTCTAAGATTGTCGCATCTAGGACATGGTTTTTGGAGCGTCTGCGACAACACATAACGAGGGATGAAAGACCCATATGTATATTATCTAATCGTCATGGTTGAATTAAAGTTGGAGTTGCTAATGTTTTTTCAGTACACGTATGTTTTTCCACAACATATATCTGAAACCAGCTATATTTACCCAATAACGAGTCATAGGATTTAAAACCAATATTTTCCTACTCGCCAATACTTATCGTATCTACAGCGACTACTAGCACTAATGTATAATTTAATTAATAATTAAAGGTAAATATTTAACCCTAATTAACAATGTCAACATAACATTTATTCAGACGTAAAAGTAAGTTGACTGTATCTTGAGCATTGTACTATGACATATGTTGCGTCTGACTATACAAAAGAGACGGATCAATCGTCTCCTTCTACGAAGATAAGGACGGCCGTGAAGAGTTGCCCTGACTAAGATGCATGGCCTGTTCATAACAATCCAGTTTAAAAATTATTATTTTTTCCAACAAAAGCACATTAAAATGCAGCAATTACACATAATTATGTATTCTACATAACAATTACATCTAATTAAAATCAACAATTCCAAAAAAAAAGGTTGAACGAACATACCTTCTCCGGTGAGCAGCGGCGACGACAATGGAGGAGGGCCCTGCAGCAACTGAGGCGGAAGGATGGCGGGACGACAGAAGGACGATTGGACAGCATAATATGCTCATTTTTTGCGGGTAGGTGCTGCCGCGCGAGTTTTCTTTTTGTGCAATTTATTGTACCCCACCCCCGAATGACATTCACGGCTGGAACTAACGGTAAAGTTCCACTCATGAATCCCATTCGCGGGTACGACTTAAATGTCTACCCACGAATGTAATTCGCGGGTGACTTCTCTACCCATGAATGAGATTTGCAGGTATATATACATTCGTAATGTTTTTACAAAACGAGAATATTTTCGTATTTATTTATTATTGAAGGTATATTTAGGTAAAGAATTCGAAATTTTCGTCAAAACCACAAATATCTGCAATGTAGAATAATATATAAATTCAGCTAGATATTGGTCCACATTAACCAAGTAGTCTAGATTTTTGTTGAAAAGTGAGTATGTCAAAATTTCTTTTTTGAAAAAGTAAGCATACAGGGCAGGTAGCGCGTTTTTTTATACAAAATTCGCTACCCAGGGCAGTGTTTTAGGAAAACACTACACATGGGTAGCATTTTTCCTAAAATGCTACAATGTTTGTTTTTTTACGATTCAATGTTTAATTAAAAATTATATTATGTATCTATTTAAAAACTATAGTAAGTAGATATTTTAATTGTGATTCAAATGATGCTAAAATATTAAATTTGAACTCACGGATTGACTGTACGCTTTGTCGTAAGTTGATATATGAAAATTTGACTTAAAAAAATATAACTCAGACATTGTAAGTCCAAACTCAACACGATTAACCACATTTATGACAAAATTCAATTATCTACCTACTCTAAGTTTTAATTTTTTTTATTACATATATATTTAAATTTTTAACCTAACATTGTTTGTCCTATAATTTAACCAGAATGATTAAATGCATTAGGTGAGAAATTTAATTATATACTTACTCAAAAAAATAAAAAAACATTACAGTGTGTAGATAATTTAATTACGACATAAATTACGCTAATTAAGCATTGATTTTTGACTATCGGACTGGTCGTAATACGATACATAAAAAACTATACATACGTGTATATATATATAGTAATTTTATTGTAGACACAGTAACTGTATATATATATATATATACATAAAAAGTGACGTGAAACTATGTCTACAATAACATAACTTTAAAAAAATAACTTTAAACTATTTTATAATAATATAACTTTTAATTCTTATATATATATATATATATGTATATATATATATATATATGTATATATATATATATAATTAGACATGTCATTATTAAATTTAGAAAATGTTATGTATTATTAATATAAAAAAATCATAAATGTACAAGTGAATAAGGAGAAATGCTAGGGGTGAGCAATAAAACCGTTTGGACCAAGACCGACTGAGACCAAACAAAAAAAAAAACATTTGTGGACTGAAACCAACGGTTTTACTTAAATGGTTTTATTAATTCTGGCCTAAATTTTAGTCTTAGACCATTGGAGACCATTTAGACTGAACCAAACCAGTTTGTTTTAAAAAAGTGTCGCTCAGTTATCTTCACAGCTATGTTATCAATAAGGGCAGCTCATGGTATGCACTCAGTAAGAGTGCCTCTCTCCTGTGACACACATAAGCCGTGACCTGAATCACTCAGGAGATGGTGAATGGACATCAACATGTGAAGAGGCGTTTCAAGAGCTGAAGAAGCATCTTCGAACCCTACCGCCTTTGGCTAAGCCAGAAAGTGGCGACGCTTTAGTTCTCTACTTAAGTGTTAGTCCAGTGGCTGTAAGCTCTGTACTTGTAAAGAACATAGAATCTGGCCAAGTGCCAGTTTACTATGTATCTAAGGTCCTTTCAAAGGCAGAAATAAACTATGTAGAAGTTGAGAAGTATCTCTTTGCGTTGATAGTTTCTGCTCGGAAACTGCGCCCCTACTTCCACGAGTATGAAATCACTGTACTAACTAATCAACCACTAAAATATTTTCTCCAAAAACCATATGCATCTGGAAGGATGATAAAGTGAGCGATGGAGTTAAGTGAATTTCGAATTCAGGTTTTCACCACATCCACAAAAAAGCTCTTCAAAGCCTTAGAACTGACTTAAGCTTCGGAGTGGAATAAACGTGTCGACCCGAAGTTGTCATTTCTACGCAGGTCCAATCCGAGAGGAGCGATGCCTGTAGAGAAGAAGATTTACAGAACCCAACACACACTAAATGCATAACGAGAACCTGCATCATTAAACAGCACAGCCTAATATCGTCAATTGAAACTTGATTAAGATATCATGTTCAATTCTATATCGAACCGACTCAAATTCAATAGATAAACAAAACACAAATACTTATAAAATTTGAATTTCATTCTAAAATTAATTATAAAATTAATTGATACTAAGAAGTAGTAACTAATTTATATGTATAATGCTTAATATTTTATAATCCAACCAATATATTTATTACATAATTTTGTTTAGAATGTAGTCTACTTTTTTTGCTTTCTAAACTTTCCTAATAGATTTATCTATTTTGATTATTTTTTAAAACCAAAATATAATTTGTTTCTTAAAATATTTTTGTCAAATTTATAATTTAGGTTTCGTAAAAAAATGATTGTTGTCCAGTGTCCACTTCCCCTTGTTGTCCTGGTGTAAACACTTAATTTTGGCTTCGAGACCAAAATACTGTTATATGAGGAACCGAGTCGAGAAAAGTTGAGATAGAAAAAATAAATAAAATATTATTAATAGGAAAATAAAAATTATTTTATCTTAAGTTCACTAAAGGGAAAAATATTTTTAAAATAAATAAATAAATAAAATAATGACTTAATTATATATATATATATATATATATATATATGAAAACAAAAAAAAAAACAAATCAATCCACTTGTTCTATGCCTCACGCCACCTCTCCTAACAAGGACCAACCACCATCACACTTCCTTTAACCCATACCTTATCTTTATATTATATGAATAATTAATGGATTTTTTTTTAAATAAAAAGTACATATTTTGTTTTATATTTTTTAGAGAACTTAGTATACAAAAAAAATATTTCAAAAAATAGGTGTACGCGCACCACAGTGACGCCTATTCACACTAGGTAATGTTTTTTTTTTATTTTGTTCGATAACGACGACTCGATGTTTAATTAAAAATAAAATTATGTATCTATTAAAAAAATTATTGTAAGTAGCTTTTTTAATTGCGATTAAAATGATGCAAAAAATATTAAATTTGGATTTACGGATTGACTGTATGGCCTACTGTAAGTTGAGATATGAAAATTTGACTTAAAATATTATAACTCAGACCATGTAAGTTCAAACTCAGCACAGTTAATGTCATTTATGTCGTAACTCAATTACCTGCCTAGGATAAAAAAAATTGATTAAAAATACAGTGATTTTATAACCTAACATCGTTTGTTTTATAATTTGACCGAAATAATTAAATGCATTAGGTGAGAAATTTAATTATGCACTTACTCAAAAAAATTACGGTGCGTAGATAATTTAATTACGAATTAAATGACGCTAACTATGCATTAATTTTTTACTTTTAGACTGACTGTATAATACGATACGTAAAAAACTCTATATACGATACAAAAACTTCTAAATAGTGTTTTAAACAGTAAATTTACTGTTTACCCTAATTTTTTTGATTTATTTTGAGTAAGTACATAATTAAATTCCTCACCTAATGCATTTAATTATTTCGGTCAAATTATAAAACAACGATGTTAGGTTATAAAATCACTGTATTTCTAATAAAAAAACATTACCCTAGGCAGATAATTGAATTACGACATAGATAACGTTAACCGTGGTGGGTTTGGACTTAAATACTCTGAGTTATAATTTTTGAAGTCAAATTTTCATATCTCAACTTACGGCAGACCGTACAGTCAATCCGTAAATCCAAATTTAATATTTTTTGCATTATTTGAATCACAATTAAAATATCTACTTACTATAATATTTTTAATTTTTTTAATAGATACATTATTTTATTTTTAATTAAACATCGAGTCGTCGTTATCGAACAAAATTAAAAAAATTAGCAATACCTACTTTTTCAAAAAAAACTCTAATTAATGTAATAAAATAATATTAAAAATCCCTATTAAGGGTTTCAAAGAAAATCGAAAAAGAACGCAAGGAAGAAAAAAATTGGAGAGAAAAAATATAAGAATTAAGCAAAAAAAAAAAAGATTTTTTTGAAAAAAATAACTATGTTACAAAAGAAATTGCAAAAAGTAAGTACAATTAGAAAATATTTGAAAAAGTGTGTATAAGCACTACTCCTATTAGTGTTTTTTATTTTTTTGCGCCAGTAGAGATAGCATTTTTTTATAAACGCTACCCCTACTAGCGCAAAAAATAAAAACGCTAGTAGGGGTAGCGCTTATAAAAAACCGCTACCTCTACTAGCGTTTTTAGTTTTTGTACTACCCATGGTAGCGAAATTATACAATAATTTGTTATGTTCGCCAATTATTTGCATATTTATGTAGAAGTAAACAATTATTTGCGATTCTCTGCCTTCAAATACTTCTTACTGAACGTCTGTTTGCAAAATCACAATCCTCACAATCATTCAGATACTTTCTTCATTTGCTTGTAATCCTTCAGCTACTTCAATTGCACAACCAACTGTCCGACTAAGCAACTGTCCGAGTGTCCAGGTATGTAATGTATGTTTTTGTGTTTTTTGATTACAATGTTTTGAAAATTGTTATTTGTATTCTTTAATTACAATGCTTTGAAAATTGTAAACAGTTATATTTACATAGATATTATCTTAACTAAAAGTTAAGCAAATCTGATATGAATTTTTTTAATATTAATTATTTAGGATCAAACATGACAGAGATTGGTATCATTTGCTTGTATGACGGCGAAATACTATCTCAGAATGGTAGTGAAGTCTATGTGGGTAGTACCTCTAGTATTACTACAACTACCTTGGATATATCACTTTTTATAATAAAGGAAATTATATGTACGGTGTGCGGTTGAGATGATATTGAAGCACAGTCTATTAGTATCTCATATAAACTTACAGATACTGATGGACTTTGCAAGTTTGTACGAATTCGATCACAAAGTGCATTGTCTTTTGCTCTACAATTAAGCATTGCTAGTCGCTTTATTGTGTTTAGTGTAGCTAAAGTAGTTAACTTGAGGCCAAACATTGCTGATAGTCATAAGACAGTCAATGTTTTGCATGGTCACACTCATGATCTCTCCGATGACGAGGTCGACCTTGAATCACTGTCAGATCCATCGATAAATGAAGAAGATCCGTATATTGAACATTTTACGGGTCACATTAATGAAGATAATGAAGAGGTGATTGAGTTTGGCTAGACTTCAGACAATGTACATGGAGGTGCCCATGGTGGAAGTAACTCCCACAACCTTCAAATGATGCAACCTACTACTGAAAGTTGGATTGATAGTAACTGGATTGACCACTTTCAATCCACAAATGAGTTGTGTATGGAAGTTGATGAATCGTTGACTGAAGGTTTTCTAAACACAAACATGATATTTAATAGTAAGGACGAGTTAGTTGTCGCCGTTAGGAGATGGCACATAGCTAATTCTAAGATTTGTGTTGTTGAGTCATCAAATCCAAAGTCAATTGTCTTCCGATGTAAAGTTGATCCCAGAAATTGTCCGTGGTCATTAATAGGAAGTCTTTTTAATCATACTGGATTGTGAAGAATATCAAAATTGCACGCTCCACATACATGCACGAATGAAGTCATCATTGAACGACATCAAAACATCGCTTGCAAGATGATATCGTCTTTGATAAGAAATGTAGTTTTAGCTGACATGGGGTTGAAAATTTCAGTAATCCAGTCGATGGTGGAGAATGAGTTTGGTTCAAAGATTCGATATTTGAAGGCGTGGTACTCCAAACATGTTGTGCTGGAGTCTTTATACGGAACACACGAAGAAGCCTTTGTGAACCTCCCGTGGCTACTGTCAGCCATGCCCGTATACATACTTGGGACAGTCTATGATTTTTTGCCCAAAAGAGTAAATGTTGAAACTGAAGTAGCTACATTCGGTATGATGTTTTGGGCATTCGGTCCGGCCATTGAAGGATATGTTCATTGTATACCACTTATAAGTATTGATGCGACACATTTGTATGGCAAATATAATGGAAAAGTGCTCGTCGCTGTATCATATGATTCGAACAACGGGATCTATCCTTTGGCATTCGGTCTTTCAGATGCAGAGACAAATGAGAGTTGGAACTGGTTCTTGACTCATTTACGTGATAACGTAACGAAGGATCGCTTTGTCTATCTAATGTCTGATCGACACCAAGCAATAATTAACGCAGTAGAGAATGTATATGCCCAATATGGTGTTAGAACACATCGTTTTTGTGCATGGCATCTAGCAAGTAATTTCAACCACACCTTCAAAAGCGCGATACTTAAAAAACAGTTGTATATAATGGCTAGTACCCCTGATAGACGTAAGTTTGATGCGTGGTATGCTAATCTATTGCGTCTCCACAATGGCAAGTACCGTGATTGGATTTCCAACATACCCCTTGAGAGATGAGCCCTGTCGTACGATGGAGGAGCTCGATATGGAAACATCACAACCAATTTGGTAGAAGTATTTAACAGAGTTCTGAAAGGCGCAAGGGCATTACCTGTGACAGAATTAGTTAAACTTACATATTGGAGGTCAAACACGTATTTTTTTACGCGTCGCTAGGAAGCAATGGTTGCCATTGAGGAGTCCAAAGTTTGGTATGACGCTGTTCAAAATACCATTACTAGAGCACAGAAACAACCTGGTCGGACACAAGTTGTGCAATTTAGTCAAGAACACGGTGTGTTCCAAGTGCGTGATATTGGTAGATTTGTCCAAGGAGTTGGTTGGACTACTCCCGGGAATTATACGGTCAACCTCGTCGGAAGAAAATGTGAGTGTGATTTATGGAAAATATATCATCTCCCGTGTTCACATGGAATGGCAGCAATCAAAACGGCTGGGATGGAATGGGCTCCTTACGTTGATTCGTAATATTCAAATCAGACTCGTTTGGCATCATACTCTCCATGTTTTGAACCAATACCCGACGAATATTGTTGGCCTCATTTTTATATTTCGATGTACGTTCATGATCCAGAAAGGTGGAGAACAAAGTGTGGTAGAAGAAAAACAAGTCTTATCCATAATGAGATAGGCGCACGGGAAGGATTGCCTGGTAGAAACAACTGCGGTAAATGCGGTGCAAGTGGTCATAATAGGAAGACATGTAAAGCTTTAGTGTAAGTGTTTTTTGTGTTGTAAGTTTTGTATAAAACAAGTGTTTTTGCATACATGTTTCGTATTTTTTTTCTAGAAAATTGTGAATGTCAAAATTAGATTCCAGTTGCGGCATTGCTCTTTTGATATCATAACGTACGACCGTTAAAATTTGAGAAAAAAATATAAAATAGTTGAAAAATTGGTCACCTTCTACGAGACCCCTTTTTGGGGGGGAGAATTTTTTCCGGATTGTCAATTTTTGAAGTTTTGCAAAAAAATCCAAAAAAATAAGACAAGTAGGAACATAGCCGATGACATGAATAAAATAGTTAGTTAGTTCAGTTCGACAATACGAAATCCACAACATAAAAAAACGTTTGACTGTTCAGATTGTCCACAACATAAAATTAAAAACTACAAACTACTATGACTCCCCTTCCTCCTCCTCTGATTCTTCTGTTAAGGTGGCTTGTTGGGGACGAGGTTCAATAACTCTGAATTTACGTGACGGTCCATATGGCCCTCGACGCGAACTTTCACCACCACGACCACGTGTTTGAACTCCGCGTCCACGCCCTGCTGCTATTTCAGTACTTCCTCGGCCACGAGCTGGATCAACACACCAAGAAGTTCGAAGTACCGGCTCTTCACCTGCGGTTATATCATCTGATTGGCGAACATGTTCTTCATACGGGTAGTTGGCCGACGACGTCATAAGATGATCTACAGGTCTCTAGATAAGTTTCTCAAAGCAGTCTGAAATTTCTCTTCATAAATTTGAGAGTACCCTTAGCAGTTTTACGTGCTAGATGAATTCCCCTTGCCATAATGCCCATGTTCAAATGAGTGTAAACAAAATAATTGTAAGGGATATATATGTCATGATTCAACATAATATAATAATTCTTACGTTATTACTTACCACTGTCTCAACTTGGCCCCCGTGAGGAACATAAGGGGCCGATGGATGAGGACCACATGAAGAACTACCAGTCTCTGAAGTGGGGGTCGTAAGAAAACGCCGCGTTATTCGACGATACCATGTCATATACTGCTCGACACCTGTCACCGGTTGATGCTCTAGCTGTACAAAATCTGACCGGTTGTTCCATAGAACAATCAAATCTTGGTGTGTTATTGCCCAATGTCGATGCCCTGGTCGACCGTTACGTTGCAGTGTATGTAGTTTGACGTGCTCTTGTACTTCATCGTCCTCTATCTCTAGGATGTGCTGGTGCATCCCAAATTGTCGCACGACTCTATCTGAACGGTATCACTCAACCACATTAAAATGGATAAGTGGCACTCGCGTTCTGAATAACTCGGAGTGTTCACGACATACATGTGGTGCAGTAGCTAACCTAAAGGCGTGATATGACATCCACGTCACCTAATAAGAAGGATTTTAATTTCATGCTCAGTGAGATTAATTATACTTTATAAAATTTGGTGTGTGCATCTGGAAATCAAATAAATTACCTGATTATGCGATTGTGACTCCAATTCATCCCTATAGTACACCAAATTAGGAGTTCTAACTTGGTGACTAAAGGATCTTCTTAGGAATTCCCACCTATTAAAACAAGAATACACAAGCATGTTTAATCCGGTCAAGCATAAAAAAGTAACAAAAATAAATCACCTATATCCTAAGGGATGTATCTCTCCAGCAGACACTTCACCGTGATGCACGGGTCGACCAATATGGAGGTGCTCCCACGACCACAAGTGCAATAAACAATCTCAATATAAAACTTCTAATACACAATATAATTTTTTATATAACAATTTTATATTTAACACATACTTGCACAAGGATTGCACATCCCTGAAATATTGCACAGTTATGCTTAGATGCCTCACACAATCTGCGGTATGTAGCTGCCAACACTGCTGGACCCTAACTATACCGTGTCACTCTTTCAAAATCTCATAGTAGGGGCGAGTAAATCAACGAAACATTATATTTCTTTGTCGTCGTAAATAATACACCACCGATTATAATCAACATGAATGTTCTCGCTTGTTGTTCGTCGGTAAGACCCGGCTGAAGGAGATTTTTACGTAAAGTAGTCATCTTCACCAAATCTCTACGACCTTGTAGATTCAGGCCCAACAATTCCAGACACGCAGCCACCATGTCTTCCTCAGGTGCATAGTCATCAGTTACGACGTCGCTGTGTATTCGTAGTCCTAGTAACACAGCAACATCCTCAAGTGTGATCGTCATCTCCCCAGGTTTCAGATGAAAAGTGTGTGTCTCTGGACGTCAGCGCTCACATAATGCCATCAACAACTTATGATCAAGTTTGAGACGTGACATAATAACCACATCCCATAAACCAACATTTTGCACAATGGTTTTAGCCTCGTCTGATATGATATTTTCCTCTAATTTTAAACATATAAATGTGATTGGTTCACTCATACTCAGATCCGATGAGTGATGTTGATCTTGTCCCCAAAGTACCGATTGGTCTAACAGACCAACGTTTATGACATTTTGGCCAAACGAATTACTTGACATCATTACACGCAGCGACATACTAACTCTCCAATTAAACAGTATATATTTATACATTTTAACAATTTATAATTTCTCTAATAATTTAAATTATAACAATAATTAAAATACTATATGCAGCAAAAAAGAAAACGGTGCTTACCTTCGTCGGCGAGCTGCGGCACGGGGGGAGGGCACGGCGGGAGGACTTTGTCGACGGAGATCCACGGCCGGGAGAGCGTCGAGCTGGCGTCGTTTCAGTTGGGGCGACAGGAAATGCCTCCGTCAGCCGGGGCGAATGGGACAGGAAGGAGGAGGAGGAGGAGGTATGGGGTGTGGCTTAAATCGGGCGAGAGGGAGCAGAAGGGTTTCAGCTGGAATGGAAGAGAAAGGGTGGGGGCGGGTGGGTTATAAACGCAGGGGTTTGAACAGCAAAAAATATTGCTACTGGTAGTAGCGTTTATAAACAAACGCTACTGGGTATACCTGAGCCTATGTACATTTCTTCAAATATTTTTTCTTAATATTTATTTTAAAATAGTTACTTTTTTAAATGCAACTTCCCCGAGTTTGCTGCAGCCACTACCCATACTGCATGCCATTAGGGGTGGCAATTGTGTCGTGTTACCCTTAATCGTGTCTCCAAACTTCAAGTACGAACAAAAGACGATTAAGTAGTAGATCACACGTAACACAATTAACTCAATTTGAGTCGGTGGTCCTCTTCTCCGTCGACATGCATGGTGGTCTTTTTCTCCTTTGGCATGGTGGTCTTCTTCTCCGTCGACCCTTCTTCGTCGGTGGTCTTCTTCGCCGGTGGTCTCCGTCGACCCTTTTCCTCTCCGAGGACCAGCTCCTTCTCGTCGCCCAACTCCTTCCAGAAGCTTTCCTTGGAAGAAGATCTCGCCGGCCACTTGGCGTTGGTTGTGTTCATAGTGGCAGGACCGCCGGAAGTTGCAGAGGCGGCGAAGGAGACCTGTGACAAGAAAGCGTTGATCAAGGCGTGCAAACCTGCATTTAAGTCGCCGAAATTAAAGCCGACGAAGAAATGCTTCAAGAAAATGCAGGAGTAAGAGGAATGTCTCTGTAATTATTTCAAAAAAGATGATCTTTTAGGTAAAATTTTCTTCACAATGGAAAACGCTGAGAGGGCCTCAGAAGCCTGTGGCCTTACTTTCCCTCAGTGCGATTAGGGTGTCTGAAATATATACATATACATATATATATATATATATATATATATGTATGTATATTAGAGATCAGTGACATAGCAACCACCAATATTTATGTATCTCCACCATTTTACAAAATATATAAGAGAAGATAAGATTATGCTTTCTATTTATGTTGAAAAGGTTAAGATTCCTTTTCTCTTTAGTCGCGAGTATATTTTAAATTTATGAAAATTCTATACGTATATGAGATATAAATAAAGCTTCACCTTCTTCTTCGCCTTCTTCTCGTCGGACGTTGAGGGCTCCAGCTCTGTCCTCGTAGAGAGGGATGAAGACGAAGGAGTCGTTAAGGGCTCCAACTCCGTTCTCGCCTTCTTCTTGTCAGAGTCGTAGAGCGGGATGAAGTGAAGGCTGAGGTGAAAGTGAAGGATGAGATATTCGGCGACATGGTGGTCTTCTTCTCCTTCGACCCTTCTTCAACGTCGACCCTTCTTGCAGAAGTTTCCCTTGGAAGAAGAAGATGAAAGTGGTTGTTGGTGAAAGTTAAAGGGTACCTAAAAAACGTTGAAGGAGATGGAAGTGAGAAAGAATAGGTGAAAATTGAAGAACACAACACGAAGGCGGGAAAGTGATTTTTTTTTATTTTCTTTACGGCTCAATAGTGATTGAGTCGTGAAAAATAGCAAAAATAAAAATATTAATTTCTTTAAAAATAGAACAACTCAAAGAAAATGAGTCATCAAAAATATTTAATTCAATTTGTTTTTACAGCTCAATGATTGAGCCGTGAAAAATAACGAAAATAAAAAAAAAAATTAATTCTTTAAAATAAGGACGACTCAAAAAAAGGAGTCGTCAAAAATAATTTTTTTTTTCACGACTTTGACATTTGAGCCGCGAAAAATATATATATATATTTTTTTAATAAAATGATGGCTCAATAGTGTTTGAGCCGTGAATAATCACATAAATAAATTATTCACGGTTCAATAGTATTTGAGTCGTCCCATTAAGTCGTTATCTCACCCTTCTCCCGTAGTGTCAGAACACGAATTCATATATACAAAGTAAGGTCTTCAAAGTTCAATATTAAAAAGTAAGTGGGTATTTCAATATTTTTTATGATTATTATACTTAAATGTGTCACATGTATACACGACACGACTAGACACGATTAATTAATCGTGTATAATGGTGTTTATACATATATCTACAGATCAGAAGTGTTTAGACACTATTATTAATCGTGTCTAAACGTATAAGAGTTGTTTAGACACATGATGTGTTAAGGTCAAACTCATATACACTTTAAAGCATATCGTATCGTGTCAGAAATTGTTAGCCTTACATGTTATCTTCACCGATATTTATATGGATTTCATCACTAGTCTTCCTAAATTAAATGATAAAGAGGTAATCTTTGTGGTAGTGGATAGTTTGACAATATATAGTAACTTCATGGAATTGAGCCACCCTTTTATGGAGTCTAATATGGCAGAGATGTTCTTGAACAATGTATATAAGCTCCATGACATGCCCAGTCAGATAGTGAGCGACTGGGAGTCAGTGTTCTTGAGTAATTTTTTGCAAGAGCTCTTTAAGCAACAAGGAATCTCCCTATTCCTATCCTCGGCCTATCATCCTCAAATCGAGGTGGTAAATCGGTGTTTGGAGTCCTATCTTCGATGCATCATCGATGGACGTCCGACAACGTGGTTGAAGTGAATAGCCTTAGCTGAATGGTGGTACACCACATCTTGGCATTCTTAAATAAATATGACACCAATTGAAACACTTTACGGTTACGCTCCACTGTATCACATTCCATATTTTCCAAGAGAATCGAAGGATATTTCGGTTGATGCTCTACTAAATGACCAAGAGGAAACAATCAAGCTCCTCAAGATCCACCTTACACGAGTCCAAAACCGCATGAAGCAACTTGCCGATACGAGATGGGGTTAGAGATTGTATTTTGGGTCTACAAGACTGTTCATGTAATATCAGGTTTGAGAATGTTAAGGCTAAATAATGGTGACCTCTGCCAGAAATGCCTTTTGGGAACGTTAGCCGTTTTGCCTTTTTCTCGTTGGTCATTGATCACTATTTCTTGAAGTTTTTTAAAAAGTAACCACTGTGCAAAACATATTTGAAAAAGTAACTATACAAACAAAAATATTTAGCAAAATGTATATAAGCGCTACCGGGGTAGTGTTTTTTACAACGTGCACTACTTTGAGTAGCGTTTTTATTTTTATGTTTTTTTTACCTATGTTGAGCACGACTCTCGAGTTCTGAGAAGTGCCCAACATTTGATAGTGCATGCCTACTTCCTTTTACAATGTTGGGAGAATAAAGGAAGACATGCGACCTTCTTAGCATATATAGATAATTTATTTGCACACCTTCCTAACTAATATTATTATACATATATATATATTATATATATATATATGTATGTAGATTTCTTCTTTTCCAATAGAGATAAAGTTGATGAAATTATATAATATATATGATTCTTGGTGGGTTGTACGGTTTCGGATCTCGGTTCATACAAAGTCAACACGTTTAGGAAGTAAGCATAACTTTTTTTAAATTAGTATTTGTTTATTAAATTAAAACTTTCCTTTTAGTAGTTAGTTTGATAGTATACCTTTAGAGTAAAGTATCATATATATATATATATATATATGTATAATATTATTAGTTAAGAAGATGTGCAAATAAATTATCTATATATCCTAGGAATCTCCTATGCCTTCCTTTATTCTCCCAACATTGTAAAAGAAAGTAGGCATGCACTATCAAATGTTGGACACTTCTCAGAACTCGAGAGTCGTGCTCAAAATAGGTAAAAATAAAAACGCCACTAGGTACCCCAAGTAGCGTTTTATGAAAAACGCTACTCCTAGTAGCGCTTATATACGTTTTGCTAAATATTTTTTTATATAGTTATTTTTTCAAATATATTTTGCACAGTAGTTACTTTTTGAAAAACTTCCTATTTCATTTACAGTTTATGTGATACGTTCATAGCTAGGGGTTTTTTAGTTTTTTTCTCTTTTAAGATAAAGGTGAGCGATATATTAGTCTCGAGAATTTTGATATCATATCAGGTTTGTAGTTTAAATTGTCAATAGCTCATAACCCAGTTCTACAGGGGTTGATGTCACCCAGTTTTATATATGGAGCCTTGCTAAGTTCTTAAACCACTCCAGATCCCATTAGTTGAGGAACTCTTAGTCAAGACGAAGAAAAGAATAAATGATACTTCTGGATTATTAAATTTGAATATAGAGCTGAGAGCTTGTTTGCTATAATAAATAATAAAAATTTGACCTTTGTCTTCTACCATGCTGATACTCTGTCATTGCTTTTAAGTACTTTTGAGGTATTTCACGACTAGCTACTTGTTTTCATGTGAAATGAGACTGCATTTGATTGGTTGGTAACAGAAGTGTCTTGAAAGTTGGCATTATTAGATTTGCGAGAATCTTTATCGAATAAACTTAGAATTTGATGTTGAATTTCCATGTGACTACCTTCTCTTCTCACTGTTATTGATCCACACAGATGCTATCTGCGAAGGTAATACGAAATAAAATTACCGGGCTGCCCGAGGGATATGGATTTGTGGAGTTTGTTTCTCCTGCAGCTGCTGAAAGGATTTTGCAGACATTCAATGGCACATTGATGCCCGGTACAGAGCAAGCAGTTAGGTTAAACTGGGCTTCCTTTGGTATGAGAGATAGGCGTGCTGACGCTGGACATGATCACTCTATATTTGTGGCCTGAAGTTACTGACTATTACTTGCAAGAAATGTTTCGAGCTCCTTATCCTTCAGTGAGAGGGCCAAGGTAGTGACTGATCCTAGCACGGGGCGCCCAAAGAGATATGGGTTTGTAAAATTTGCTGATGAAACCGGGCAATGTCTGAAATGAATGGTGCCTACTGCTTAAGTAAGCCTATGCGTATTAGTGCAGCAACGCCAAAGAAGACAACTGGTCTAGCACAACAGTTTGCTACAGTGAATGGTTTATTTTCCCAATTCTGTTCTCATGGGTGTGTTATTTAATATTTAGGAGAATTAAATAATAATTTTCGAAATTAAAATTACATGAAATTATTGAATGACATGCAAATTGACGAAATGACGAAATTGCCCAAAAAATTGGATTTTGCATAAAATTACTGAGTCCCGTATCAAAACGGTCTCCTTAAGGCAATTTCGCCCCCTCACCGTAAATGGTTCGTATAAGAGGAAAATTAGGACGATTACCTCCCATGATAAAATAGTGTCGTCAAGGCGAAACAAACATGGTGTTTCCCTTAACCGAACTAAACAATACCTGAATTCGGACTTCGACGAAAATTCGAACACAACTGGAAACTCGGATCTGACTTAACTCTTGAGCAATATATCTGTTGGTAATTTTCGGGAGTGTATGAGATTCTTTTTAATTGAGAAGAACCAACCCTATTTATAGGGTTTATGGTACTCATTGAAATCAAAAATACCAACAACTATATTGCAATAGGAAACACTCCATTAGAAAATATATTATTATGAAATATTTCATTAGGAAATATATTATTAGGAGATATTTTATTAGGAAATATATTATTAGGAGATATTTTATTAGGAAATATATTAATAATATTCTCTTGATATAAAAAAGATAGTAACAATATTCCACGTATATTTTGCAATATTGTGAAGAATATTAAGAAAATATTTCCTGATATATTATATCAACGGTAATATTTCCTAATATATTATACCAACAATCATATTTCCTAATATATTACTTCCTTCCTCATTTACCATTCATAAGAAAATTGGGTCGGTTTAATCCTAAACCGGCCTAGGTTGAATCAGACCGGCCCAAGGGCTGGGCCACGACCAACAATCCCCCACATGAATGGAGAAATGAGAGAATTCCTAGACGATCTAGACTCGGAATAGGAGTTCAACGGTCGACACCTGCATAGGATAGGTAGGTGTTACCCTTTGAACCTTCCCTCGTGAAATTACATCGACTTTACTGGCTAGTCAGTAGACGTGATGTCCTTGAACTGTCTGCCGTTGGTGTAAATGATAATATAACTCACACAGGTATCTTCCTAGTATTGTTCAGTTCACGCATTCATTCCCGTTCTGGCCATGGGAATTGCCTGGTTCTGCAAGCGTTTCTATGAATTGTGCCCTCAACAATTCCTTTCGAAGTGGCCCCTCTTCTCACTTGCATAGGTGATTCATCATCTCAAGTGTTACTCCAACACTCTATATTTCCGAATCATTAAAAGCACTTGCTTAACCTCATCCACTGTCGTCAATGTTTCTCATCATAGGAATGGACTCGGGGTTAAAATCCTCCACAGTGATCTAACCTCACTCCTGTGATTAGGTTGTCCCTTTGAACCCAGATCTTGGGATCTCCAGTCAACTAGGTTGGGTTTTCCTTCTCAAAAGTGTTTACTACACAGGCTTTAGTCCCATTCCTCTCGATGATTGGCCAATTTGCTCTTTATTTAACCCTTTGGTTAACGGATCCGCTATATTATCCTTCGATTTGACGTAATCAATTGTGATAATTCCTGTCGAGAGCAATTGTCTAATAGAATTATGTCTACGACGAATATGTCTAGACTTACCATTATACATATGACTTTGTGCCCTGCCAATTGCAGATTGACTATCGCAATGTATGCTTATTGCAGACATTGGTCTTGGCCACCTAGGAATATCCTCAAGAAAATGGTGTAGCTATTCAGCTTCTTCAGCACATTTATCAAGTGCTATAAACTCAGATTCCATGGTGGATCTGGCTATAACTGTTTGCTTAGAGGATTTCCACGATATGGCTACACCCCTAGGGTAAACACGAATCCACTTGTGGAGTTCGAGTCTCTTGATGCTGATATCCAATTAGCATCAGTATATCCTTCTATAACCGTTGGATATCTTGTATAATGCAACCCATAACTACGAGTATATCTCAAGTACCTAAGTAATCTTCTGATTCCATCCCAATGATCAGTACTTGAGTTACTCGTATATCTACTCAACACGCCAACAACGTGTGATATATCAGGTCTAGTACACGTCATCAAGTACATGACACTACCAATAACCCTAGCGTACTCAACTTGAAGGACGCTTTCTCCTGTATTTCTTGAGAAATACTTATTTGGATCTATTGGAGTGCAGACCTCCTTTTTGTCATCCTTGTTGAATTTCTCTAATATATTATCGATATAATGAGATTGACTTAGAGCAATTCATTCTGATGTCCGATTAATTTTAATTCCAAGAATTACATCAGCAAGGCCCATGTCTTTCATGTCAAATCTCGAATTCAACATATCCTTCGTGGATTGAATCATCTTATCGTTATTTCCAACGATAAGCATGTCATCAACATAAAGACACAAAATGACATAACCTTCATTTGTATCTTTCACGTAGATGCATTTGTCACATTCATTTATTTTAAATCCTTTTTCCAGGATTACATTGTCAAATTTCTAATGCCACTGTTTCAGTGACTGTTTCAGACCGTACAATGATTTAACAAGTTTACAGACTTTCGTTTCTTGCCCTGGCGCAACAAAACCCTCAGGTTGTTCCATTGAAGAAATCTTTTTTTACATCCATTTGATGTATTTCCAAATTTTGCAATGCCGCTATTGCGAGTATCATTCTTATGGAAGTTATTCTCGTGACCGGAGAATATATGTAAAAATAATCAAGACCTTCTCTCTGCTTGTAACCCTTAATTACAATTCTAGCCTTATATTTATCAATTGATCCATCTGTTTTTATTTTCCTTTCGAAAATCCACTTGTAACCTAGTGGCTTGGATCCAGAGGAAGATCCACTAGTTCCCACGTGTGATTTTGCAAGATGGACTCAATTTCACTATTGATTGCCTCTTTCCATAGAGGTCCTCTGAAGAATTTACGGCTTCTTGAAATGTTTGAGGTTCCGCTTCAAGCATATAGGTGAAAAAATTTGGACCAAAAGATTTTTCTACCCGAACTCGTTTACTGTTCCTAGGTTCTACCTCAGGTTCTACCTCAACATTTTCTAGGTCTAGACCATTATTTTCAATAGTCTCATAAGTTCGTTTCGACGAAATTGCATTCCCCATAGCTTTAGCCGGAAATACTTCTTCAAAGAAATATGCGTTTCTTGATTCCATTATCGTATCTTTATGTATATCCGAAATCTTCGAATCATGCACAAGAAACCGATAAGCATTACTATTTTGAGCATATCCTATGAAGATGCAATCAACAGTTTTTGGTTCAATCCTACCCTTTTTAGGAGGAGGCACCATCACTTTAGCAAGACATCCCCACACTCGAAGGTGATTGAAAGAAGGTCTTCTACCTTTCCATAATTCGAAAGGTGTTTTCTCTTCTTTCTTTCGGGGTACCTTATTTAAAAGGTAATTGCTACTTAAAATAGCTTCCCCCCACATGTTCTGAGGTAACCTAGAACTTATCAACATTGAATTCATCATCTCTTTCAATGTTCGATTTTTCCTTTCCGCCACCCCGTTTGATTGGGGTGAATAGGGAGCGGTGACCTCATGTATGATTCTGTGTTGACCACACAACTCACCAAATGGAGCATCATACTCACCACCTCTATCACTACGCAACATCTTGATTTTCTTGTTAAGTTGATTTTCAATTTCTCGTTTATAAAGCATGAACTTTTCTATAGCTTCATCTTTACTCTTCAACAAGTATACATAGCAATATTTAGTACTATCATCCACAAAAGTGATAAATTACTTATTTCCGCCTCTCGTTTGGACAAACTTTAAATCACAAACGTCGTTATGTATTAAATCAAGAGGTTGTGTATTCCTTTCAACTGAATGAAAGGATGACCTGGTTAATTTAGCCTCAACACATATTTCAGACTTATGTTTGAGATCAATTTGAAGTGCAGGGATGTGATTCATGTTAATTAACCTTCGCAAGGTATTATAATTAACATGTCCTAATATACCATGCCAAAGATTAGGAGACTCAATCACGTAAGCGGAAGAAACAGTTTTATTCTTGTTTGTCTTAGGCTTAATAGTCATTACATTGAGTTTGAACATCCCCCCACATTCATAACCCTTACCCACATACATCCCATTTTTTGCGAGTACAAATTTATCCGACTCAAATACAAGACGGAAGCCATGCTTGTTGAGGAGAGATCCTGACACCAGGTTCCTGCGAATGTCTGACACATACAACACATTCTTCAATGTCAGCTCTTTCCCGGAAGTCATCTTCAAAATGACGCTTCCTTTGCCCTTGACCTCAGATGAGGCAGAATTGCCCATGTGTACAAGCTCTCCCCAGAATCAACTTCTTCAAAATTGAAGAATATTCCTTTGTCCGAACATACATGCTTGGTGGCACCTGTGTCAACCCACCACTTCCGGGGGTTGAAATCAGCCATGCTCACCTCAGACACCATCGCAGACAAGTTGATGTCATCAAGGTCTTCAGTGATTTCCTGGACCATGTTGGTCTCCTTTTTCTTAGGAAACCTGCAAGCATTAGATTTATGGCCAGTTTTACCACCGTTATAACAGACTCCAATAAATCCTTGTGGTTTGGATCCCGACTTCTTCGAGACTCCCCCCTTAGGGCCCATAATGAATCCTTTTTGCTTCTTCTGCTTGCCTTTGGCAGCATGTATGCTCTGCCCATGCTCCACCACATTTGCCTTGGTGGAGGCCATCGTGTTCATGGGGCCGATTGGAATTCCTCGTGCATCATTCATGTACTGCTCTTGCACATTGATCCTTTCGAGCAGCTCGACCATGATCATCTCCTTCCGCTTGTGCTTCAGGTAGCCCTTGAAGATATTCCACGCTGGGGGTAACTTCTCAATTATGACGGCTACTTGAAACGACTCCGCGAGTTCCATTTTTTCGGCATGGATACTCTGGAGGAGGAGCTGTAGTTCTATCACCTGTTTCATACATGGTTTGTTATCTACCATCTTATAGTCAAAAACAGGCGGCTAACTAGGAATTTTTTTTTCCCGACATCCTCAGACTCATATTTTTGTTCCAAGGCATGCCACAACTCTCTAGCGGACTTTGTTTTACTATATACATCATACAATGAATCAGACAAACAATTCATTACATAATGTCTACATAAATAATCTGAGTGATTCCAAGCTTCTGGAGCTAAGAAAAACCCTTGATTATCATCATCCTCGCTTTGAGTTGGTGGTTCTTCAGTCAGGAATCGAGTCAAGCTCAGCGTGGTCAGATAGAACTTCATCTTCTCCTGCCGCCTCTTGAAGTTTGAGCCGTCAAATTTCTCGGGCTTCTCAGCATGCACAAGTCCAGCCGAACGAGTAATGGTTATCCCCCTATTCGGCGCAACGACGGGCGCGTTCGACGACGCATTAGGGACTTCAGTCTGAGCCATTGCTCCAGCACTGATATCAAACTCATTGTTGATTACAGCCATAATTCTGAAACAGAAAATGCTGAATTATTTTACCGAAAATTATTATTTCAGATTACACAAATTAATGAACCGAGTCGGTTCTTTGTCGCCTGAAATTACTAAAACACAAAATTGCCTTAAGATTGTTATTTAATATTTAGAAGAATTAAACAATAATTTTCGAAATTAAAATTACATGAAATTATTGAATGACATGCAAATTGACGAAATGACGAAATTGCCCAAAAAATTGGATTTTGCAGAAAATTACTGAGTCCCGTATCAAAACGGTCTCCTTAAGGCAATTTCGCCCCCCTCACCGTAAATGGTTCGTGTAAGAGGAAAATTAGGACGATTACCTCCCAGGATAAAACAATGCCGTCAAGGCGAAACAAACACAGTGTTTCCCTTAACCGAACTGAACAATACCTGAACTCGGACTTCGACGGAAATTCGAACATAACTGGAAACTCGGATCTGACTTAACTCTTGAGCAATATATCTGTTGGTAATTTTCGGGAGTGTATGAGATTCTTTTTTAATTGAGAAGAATCAACCCTATTTATAGGGTTTATGGTACTCCTTGAAATCAAAAATACCAACAACTATATTACAATAGGAAACACTCCATTAGAAAATATATTATTTGGAAATATATTATTAAGAAATATTTCATTAGGAAATATATCATTAGGAGATATTTTATTAGGAAATATATTAATAATATTCTCTTGATATAAAAAAGATTGTAACAATATTCCACGTATATTTTCCATTATTGTGAAGAATATTAAGAAAATATTTCATGATATATTATATCAACAGTAATATTTCCTAATATATTATACCAACAATCATATTTCTTAATATATTACTTCCTTCCTCATTTACCATTCATAAGAAAATTGGGTCGGTTTAATCCTAAACCGGCCCAGATTGAATCAGACTGGTCCAAGGCTGGACCTTGGACCAACCAACAGGGTGTGCAAACATTGGTTAATGGATCTCTTTCCCCAATTTAGTTTAGTCCGTCTCTTTCTCTCATTAGAATCAGATAGCTAGAGGAAATGCCATAATGTGAATTTTTGTGCTGTCCCTTATAATTTTGAAGGACAGAACCTATAGTTGCTCGATAAATTTAGAACTTTAAGACTTGAGAATGGGATTTTAGTGGACAAAAGTGTTACATATCTTTTCTTTCTTACATGTATTTTTAATTGAGAGTCACTAGTCAAGTTAAGACATAATATCTTTCCATATTGTGATTTTTTTTGCATGATTCATTCTACATTGGAAGGACAAAACCTTTAGTCGAAAAAATTAGAAATTTAAAACTTAGATGGGATTTTAATGCATAAAATATTGTATATCTTTTCTTCTTACATCGAATTTTAATTGAGAGTGACAAGTCAACTTAAGGCATTATTTCTTTTTATATATTCATTTGAAGCTTATTAAAATATTGTCTTTACTTTGACCGTTTGGCAGATGTATATCCAGTTGCTGCATATGCTGCAGTCGCTGCTCAGGTGCTTCCAGTAGATCATGACTTGAATAACACCACTGTAGTGAAAAGTAACCTTATTTTTGTAGATACCCGAGTCCCGATATTGATATGATACTTAGCTTTATTTATTTGTACATCCTGTAGCACCTTGTTGGAGTCTTGTAATGTATTATCTTTTACTGATAAATAAAGGTGAAAAATTACTGTTTCTGAAATTTGTTTTTCTTCATCTGATTAGCTTCTATGGTGCAGATTTTTGTAGGTAACTTAGATCCCAATGTCACTGAAGAGGAGCTGAAACAAATTTTGTTGCCGTTTGGCGAGATTAATAACGTCAAGATTCCTGTTGGAAAAGCATGTTGCTTTGTAGAATTTCAAGTAAGGTTGGTAGTTATTGGAGTGAAAACTTACAGCCTTTTTTTTTTGTTAGCCAATTTGAAAAGAATGAACTAGATGATATATCGCAATCCTTCTTAGAGTAACATTGTTTCTTCTTCTTTGCTAGACTAAAGGATTTGCTCAAATACAGTGGTGGCTGCGGAATGGAAGAACCTTTAAGAGATGATATATTTGTAATTTGTACCTTGTATTATATATTGTGATTATGATTTTTTGCTCGTTTTCCTTGGGTTAATCACACCTTCCAGACTTATTTCTTTCTTATGCTTGCATAGAGCATCTGCTGAAGGCGCCATCCAGAGCATGCAAGTGGTTACTATTGGTCAACAACCCATTCACGTTTCTTGGAGAAGGAGCCCTACAGCTAAACAGGTAAATGAAACATTCACTTTTGCGAAAACCTTTTTATACTAATTGTAGAAAATACTCTTGAATTGTTCTATTCAATCTATCTTCTGTACACCAATCCATCTCAATTTAAAGCCTAAAAATGAACAACGGTAATCTAACGTTCTAATTCTAACGTTTTTAACACTTCTCCTCAAGTTGGAGCATATATGTCTATCATGCCCAACTTGTTACATATAGTATTGATCGAAACTTTGCGAAGGGGCTTGGTTAAAATGTCTGCGAGTTGAAGATTTGTCTGGACGTGAATAAGTTGAATACATGGGGACACTCTCGTGTCCCTATAACCAGGTCTCGAATTAGGTGACAATCTACTTCAATGTGCTTGGTTCTTTCATGGAAGACCTGATTCTTTGAGATATGCATGGCGGATTGATTGTCACAATGTAGCCTCATTAAACCATCGTGGTGAACACCTAGCTCACTGAGTAAACGTTTTGTCCATAGTATCTCACAAGATGTGTTTGCCATTGCTCGATATTCTGACTCCGCACTAGATCGAGATATAACTGTATGTTTCTTACTATTCCATGATATAAGGTTCCCACCAAAGAATACACAGTATCCAGTAGTAGACCTTCGACTAGTAGGACAACCTGCCCAGTCTGCATCAGTGAATGCTGCGATCATATTATGTCCCTGATCAGAATATACAAGTCCTTTCCCTGGAGAACCCTTAAGGTATCTAAGGATTCGAATAGTTGTGTCCCAGTGTGTAGTGTGTGGGGCTGTCATGAATTGGCTCACTACGCTCACTGGATAAGCAGTATCTGGATGAGTAACTGTTAGATAATTCAGCTTCCCAACTAATCTCCGATATTTTTCCGGATCATGTAGGGGGCTCCATCATCAGGCATGAGCTTAGTCTCAGGGACCATCAGTGAGTCAATGGGTCTGCAACCAAGTAGTCCACATTCGGAAAGCATATCAAGGACATACTACAAATAAGGATCTTACCATGAGATCGTGATACTTCAATGCCAAGAAAATACTTTAGTTTACCAAGATCCGTAATCTGAAATTGGTTGCTTAGATATTTCTTCAACGTTGATATCCCCTCGACATCATCACCGGTAATAATTAGATCATCAACGTATGCGACTAAAATGACAGTCTGCTCCTTTACGTGTCTATAAAAGACTGAATGGTCATTAGCACTCCTTATCATGCCAAATTGACTAAGTGCTTGGGAGAGACGTCCAAACCAAGCGCGGGGGATTGTTTTAGACCGTATATAGATTTTCGCAGACGACATACTTCGGAAGTCTCCTCCTGAACAACAAATCCAGGTGGCTGAGTCATGTAAACCTCCTCCTCAAGAATGCCATTGAGAAATGCATTCTTGACATCTAATTGGTGCAGTGTCCAGTGGCGAATAGCAGCAAGAGATAGACAGATGCGAACAAATGCCATCTTAGCAATAGGAGAAAAAGTTTCATCATAATCCAGCCCATAAGACTGGAAGAATCCTTTTGCAACTAAGCGGACTTTGAGTATGTGCAATGACCCATCAGGATGAACCTTGATTGTGAAAACCCACTTGCAACCGACTTCCTTTTTACCAAGAGGGAGAGGACAAAGATTCCACGTTTCATTGTTCCGCAGAGCTGACATTTCCTACTGCATAGCACTAAACCATCCTGGATTGTGTAGAGCTTCCGTCACATTCTTAGGAACAGAGTAACTGTCAAGACTGGAAGTAAAGGCACAGTGATCTGTGGATAGAGCTGCGTAGGAACAAAATTTATCTAAGGGATATCGGGTACTGGGGCATTTGCGTGCCCCTTTACGAAGTGCCATGGAAAGATCAAGATCAGAGACATGAGGTGGTGAAACTGGAGATGCACAAGCCTCATGGTCTTGCATGGTCTGGACAGAGTTAATATTAACAAGGAGATTCTTATCTCGTTGAGTATATACCTGCGTAATAGGAGGCGCGGAAAGTGCAGTATCAGTTTGCGGTCTTTCACTCTCAATGGGTGAATAAGAGTTGACATTTGGATATGTCAGAATAGTTATAATAGGTGAAGGATTACTAGACAAACTGATTTCAGGTTTTAAGAAAAATGGTACGGACTCCATGAAAGTAACATCAGATGAAATGAAGTATCTCCTAAGAGTAGGTCTATAACACCGATAACCTTTTTGGGTGCTAGAATAACCGACAAAAATACAACGGAGGGACTTGGGATCAAGTTTCGTACGACCTGGTCGATTATCGTATACATAACAGGTACAACCGAAGATTTTTGGTGACACATGGAATAAAGGTGCAGATGGAAATATAACATTATATGGTATTGCACCATCTAGTACAGAGGATAAAAAGGAACAACGGTAATCTAACGTTCTAATTCTAACGTCTTTAACACTAATGTCTAATCCCGATAACAAAAAACAAAAAGAATAGAGTTGTAAGTTTATGTGCAACAGGTTAAGTAATGTGCATTTGTAAAATTACTGTATTTGTTGCAGCAGGTACCTGCTGCATGGGGACAGCAAGTAGATCCAAATCAATGGAATGCTTATTATAGTTATGGACAAGGTTGTGATGCCTATGGTTATGGGGCTGCTATCAATCTATGCATATGGTGCTTATGCTGACTATATGCCGTATTCTCAGGCAAGTTCATTGCCAGCTTAATAATAGATTTAGTGTTTAACTTCATGGCCTCGTAAGAATTGGTATAAAGTTCACTTAAAGCAAAGGGTCCATAGTTGACATAAAGTACATGTAGTTGACATAGTTTGGTCCCTTTGATCAAACATTTGTTGAAGTTGAATGAATTAAATTCTATATCAATCTCTTAATCATATGCTTGTTGAAGAATTAGCTCAAGGCTTGTCTAGCATCTATTCTATTATATCCCAAAAAGATTGTATCTCAAAATTATTGTTAGCACAGCAAATAAGCAGCTTCTAGCTTCAACTCTTGTTCCTTGACTTGCAAGTTTCAATCTATGTTGTGCCTTTTTATCTTTCCCAACAGGGTGTTCTAAGGGACCCCAAAAACAACACCCTTAACATGCTTGTCCATTAACATGCTTGTCCATACGAACAAAACGTGGAAACGTTATACTATCTTGCAATGGTTAATGTTGTGCCTTTTACTTATGACTAAGTTTGTTGCCTTTTCAGCGGGATAAAACCAGTTTAGGTATCTCAGCCTTTGCCAAGTTATAATTTGAATACTTTTTTTTATATTATAAAACATTTGGTACCTTGTTCGCATTGAACATTTTACTTTTATTTATTTGAAATTTAGTAAATGGCTTTTCTATTGTTACATCCTTAGTAATAAAAGTTAGTTATTAAATTGCAACATTAAAAAGATATATTATGCCGCAACAAACAAATGTTAATCAGGCTTTTGAGCATGAATATTAGACATTTGGGACTCAGATGCAACATGATAAAACCAATCTTAATCTGTCCAAGAACCTGTTTAATGGTACACCAAATATGGCCTCTCTGTAATGGTACATAAATTTATCTGTCCTTGTAATCACATGTGACATTGTTTTTTGGTATACCTGTAAGAACTGCATGCTCTGTTGTATAAAGATAGGAACACACAAGGTGGATCGATCCTTAATACTTCATTCTGCCTTGAATCACAGATACTTGGCCAACCAGGGAAGTTCCTTGCTGTCCTTCAGCGCGAATGTTACGTCATCACTGCCACAAACCAAATACGAAACCACGTTACTGACAAATCCGAAAGCTTAGCAAGAGGATAATAATAGAAAATAACTGACCTTGGAAAGTTGAGCTGAAGCTTCTGTAACCTGTGTCTTTCTCCGGGCTCGCATAGGATGATTCTGCATTCACCTAGCATACACCTACAAAGAGATTTATGCACAATATATTACTCGCCTCATACTCCGGGAGAAGAAGACAAATCAATGATGCATGAACATAATTTTTTTACAAGCACTCAGGAGAATGGATTTCAGGGGATGCTGCTCTGTTTTGACAGTATCTATTTATGCTTTTCTGGGGTTGGAGAAAGAGGTTAGGAAAAGTTCTTCGCTTGTGCAAAGACAAAATATTTGAAGAACTTTTAATTACTTCTAGTGAAGAGTGAATTCTATTGGGTTTAATCCATCCACCAACAGGAAAAATACAAGGGAGTTTATGCTCCTCTTCAGTATTGCTGCATTGCTTAAGAACTTTAAGCGATAAATCTCAGCTTTTCTCTACCCCAAAAAGAAAATCCCGATTTTTGTTTTGTGTGTGTTTTATGTATCATTAGGATGCAGAAAGAAGAACAAAAGAATCATCTTTCTTGCTTACCCAATTTTCAACAGTGCATCCCATCCAGGAAATTGTTCTCCATTGCTTGCACAGAGACTTGATAACACCATAGCCAACTGTAAATTACACAGTAACAAACAATATCTATGTAAGAAGCTAAACCAAAGAACTCAATGGGGTAGTGAAGGAGTAAAGATAAATTTCCTCTATGGTAAGCCTGTGAAAACAAATCTCAGTAAAGACGTGCTGAAAGTTTGAGAGAAAGTTTCTCCTAATGACACCAAACCTTCTTTTCACCAATTTCCCCAATCATGTGTCCATAATATCAAGCATATTTTATTTTGGGAAAGTAATAAGAATCTTGTCTTCCCAAGAGAAAATCTAGAGAATGTACAGTTACTGTCGTGTAGTTGTTATTATGTTAGTCTTACACACTAAATATTCCCAGTTTGATCCTAGGCAGCAACAGATACTCTGCAAATTTTGACACTTTCTGATGCCGCAAATGAAGACAAAGTCATGAAGAAGCATAAACCAGAGAACTCAAAGCTGACCTTTTCAAAGGTAGTTTCACCCATTCCGGTTTTGTACAGTTCATGTACCATGGCAGTCAAGAAAATTTTGCCTAGTTTGGTGCTAGATCTCATTACCTGTGGCATCAGAGAAATGACACAATTGAGATTTGACTAATCACAGAGAAACAAGAAGTATCATAGAGAACTAAAATTTATAAACCAAAGTTGTTACCAACTCACTTGAATATGGGGTGCCTGGAACATTTCCTGAATAGCTGCTTCAACCTCTGACATGCCAACAAGAACCTTCCCTGTAATAAAAGAAAACACTTAGAAGGTAGAATTGTGTTACTTCCTCCGGGAAAAAGGGAACTAGACAAGAATAGGCTCAAATTGTCATTATAGATGGATTTATTACTTCTAAGTGAATAAACCAAGTCATATCTTCCAAAGAACCCATTAAAAGACCCGATTTGGACAGACGAAGCTAATAAACCTACTATACCAGAATCTAATACCAACTTCAAATCTTAAATGAAAGCAGCTGAAAAGTTAGACATCAATTGGTTGTCTAGGAAAAAAAGTAGCACTGATCACATTACCAGCTGGCAAAACAGAATTTGAGCTTGTCTTTACACGATAGTCTGTGATTTCTGCTGCACGTCTGCATATCTCTAAGGCACGACGTGCATCTCCCGAAATAGCAGCAACCTGAGTTAATGGAGAAGATAATATCAGGGGGGAAAATACACTTGTCTACTTTTCCAAGAATTATACAGTTATGATGTTAGAGGAACATTTATATATGAAAATAATCTAGCACAGAGGACGTAATTAACCTTTCTAGAAGCAAATTCTATGGCTTGCTTTTCAAAAGCATCAATTCCTTTAAGACGAGTAGATATGATTTCGTGAAGCTGCTGATGATTATAAGGACCAAAACAGAGCCTCTGGATACCCATGCGACTTGAAATACGCGGAAGTAACTTCTCCGGGAGATCCATTGTGTTTGCTATACCTGAATTATGTGCAGTATTGAATATAGGCTGACAAAACATGATGTGCAAAGTATAACAGGAAATGAAAATTTGACATTTTTTTTGTTATTGATTCATGACAATAGGGAATAGGGAAGAGAAATACCTATCACAATCAATTTGGAGTTTGGTTTCGTAGGCCAATCTAGAATGTTATACAAAACCTGCAATTTGAAAGTGGTCATTATATATGGACTAAAAAACAAAATGCTGAAAACTAGAACGGCAAATGGTGTGAGATTATCATAGTGTTATATGATTACTATAGGCTAGAAAATTACCGACTGATTTCTGGTCACAAGTAGATCAAGCTCATCAATGAGTAGGATACAAGGTCGATCATCCACTTTGACACTATTTTGTCCTTCTGAAAACCGTTCATTGAGTAGCTGAAGAGCCTTTTTCCAGCTAACTCTATGTCCAGTCAATGCTTCATAAATAACCTAAGAGGACGAAATTTATCATTCTAAATCATATACAGAAGATGCATGATAAATGCTATGATTGGGTTCATATAGCTACTTACTCTATATATATTATCTGGTGATGCAAGCTTAAGACCATTAATATCCACGAAACAGTAGGGTCTTAAATTACCAGCATCAACTTCAGACTTCAACTTCCTCATTACAGCAAGTACCGTCATTGTCTACGGTAAAATCAAGATAGCAATACGTACAGTAAGAATGTAGAGGAGATGAAATGCTAATCGAATATATCTTCTATGAATCATTTTCTTTTTCTGTTTAATTAGTGAAGCTACCATACATTTGTACCTTGCCTGTTCCGGGAACACCATGGATGTAAAGGCAGCGACCTAGACATTGATCTTCACATATGGCTCCTCTTATAAATGAGGAAATCTCTTCCATTTCACTGCATGGAAGAAGGGTATTATTAGAAGGGAAAAAAAACATTCCCTAATACGGATAGAGCTTATTTTAATTTCACATACTTATCACGGCAGGGTAATGATTTAGGCAATGTTGCCAACAAAAGTGTTGCTTTTGCTCTTTCTAGGTCAGTTTGCTTGTGGCACCTAACGTGCTCAGGTATTTGCTTCGTCCCGATTTTTTGGAGTCCAAAGAACTTCCCCTTTCTCGAGTTCTGCATAACCAATAGAATTGTTTATCTTGTCATCATGAAGATTATGCATAAACTTTGCCACAAAAAAAGTTACGTACTGCAGCAAGTTCATGAGTCAGTGATCTTGAACGCAAAATTTTCTCTCTTTCTTCATCATATTCCACATCATCATCAGATTCTGAATCTGCTTCATTGTGTAAATTCCATTCTTCATCACTATCATTTCTCCCACCAATCTACGCAAGGAGAGTGCAAGTTCATTGTTTCTAGCATCTTCTTCAATTTGACAATTGAGAAAACCAATAATTCAAAATTATGAATCGTATAGGATACCTCTTCCTCATTTTCAATCTCAGCAAGACGCTTGAAACTGTGCCAATGTATGTCATATTCATACTCACACATAAAAACATCATCACCTTCGTTGTTGGCCTTCATATATTCTTTGGGGCTCATGACAAAGCAGTGCTTGATGATGGATTCCATCTGTATTGTAACATAACAGTAAATACTAACTCTAAGAGCGGACGTAGATACAAGATCATATATTATCACAATCTACCCACATTTTATCATTGTAGATAGAGATTGCAAATAAAGACTTTTAATTACCTCAATATCAGAAAAGTCATTAGTCCGATATAGTTCCCTCCTAAGATTATGTGTCTGCCTTCCAGATACAGTCTCTTCTGGGATCAAATACCACCGCACCCGACACAAGTAATTGCCATCAACTTCTCTCCACAAACTGCAGAGACCACTTCATTAATCATTCTTAATAAAAAAAAAAGTAACTATTACATAACCTATTGAAGAAAAGTTTACCTCTCAATTCGAGCAGCCCAAAGATCACTAGAAAGAAGTTTCTCCCGAGCTGTTCTAGCCCTTCTCTTCCCGTTTGGAGGCTTTGGAAGTTCGATTTCCTTCCCAATTTTCTTCGCTTCGCAAAAATCACAGGTCCAATCACCTTCAGGAACTTCCTTCAATGGAGGTTTCAGACATTTTAAGTGAAACCCACCTAAGCAATCTTCACATTCGATCATAATAGCTCTGCCAGATTTAAAGCAAATCCTGCACTCTTCTTCCACATCCTCAGCATCTGAGCTCGCATCGTCTCTCCTCTTGACATACACATCATCCCCTATTTGAAAATCCCCGCCATCATATACCACTTTCTTATAGTACACCCTTTTCTTTGGCACCTTCTTACTTTCACTTCGTACTGCCCTTGGAGCCCTTGTCCTCGGAGTAGTTACCTTCTCTCGTTCTCCACCCACTTTTCTTCTCTTTGTCTCTGATCGATCAGGTGACTCAGGGACAAACTGAGCTTCGTCTGTTACTTTCTCAGTCCTTCGCCTCGATTTCCTTGCTGAATTAGCTCCACTCACGCATTTCTCCCCCCTCTTTTCTTTTTCTGTGCAAGTTTCAATCTTTTGTGGTTTTTGCACTAAATCATCACCGGCCTGCTCTGAGATAGCATTTACGGCGAACGATGACAAACGAGTCGATCGGCGAACAGGAGTGTCGGTTCGTACGGATTGAGCAACCGGGGGCTTGGGTGATGGCGGCGACATAGGGACAAGGGTTGATGATGATCGTGTCTGTTTTCTTGGAGATAGGGCTCTCGCCGGGGTATCCGCCATAGATTTTCCCAGAGATGAATAAATTTCAGAGATTCAGAGAAGAATGGAAGCGACAGAGGTACTGAGAAAGAGGGAGTGAGACGGAAGAGCGCGGGAATTGTTCCCTCCTTAGTCCATATGGTTAACTATTGGGACTTGAACAATTGATACTATAACTTCGAACTTCACACAAATTTCCCCCCGTGTTTATGAAATTGGCATAGAAAACCCACTTAGTGGATGAAGATAACGCTGCTACGCAGGTTTTTTGAGGTTATAATTTTGGACGTAACACGATAGTATAAATAGGAATACCCAGAAAAAATAAATTGTGTTATTGAAAATATATGACAAAACGATAATAAAATAATACGAATATGAATAGTTATATTCGTGAAAACAAGTGACAAATGTCAACAAAATAATATGAACACGAATAGTTGTGTTCGTGAAAACATATCACAAAACAATAATACGAACTTGTGAAATTTGACATTTGAATACATAACTCTTAATACGAGCAATCCATTATTTGATTATTTTTGTTTCTATATCAATTTTGCATATGAATGTACTATTGGGTAACTTAAGAGAACACGACTTGAATACGCACGAAAATTTTCGTATCATGTACTATTTTGTTTATTTTTTTATATATTAATTCGCTAGATTGCACATCTCAACACTATCCACTTCACTTCGTCATAAGAAGACCGAGTTGCACAAACGAGAGAGACCATCAGGAAGATTCTTTAGCTTTATTTGATAGATTGGAATAATTGCAGCGGAAATCGGAAATGCACATGCTATTATTAACCTATTACAGGATTCTATCACAGAATTAGTATGACAAATAGCAAAGGAAAATAGAAATACGTACAAATTCAAGCGCTAGAGACGCTTACACGGGATAGGACGAACTGAAGCGGAAAAGATGAACACTAATTCGTCGAGAGTAAGAATTAACAAAATATTACGTCGCCTGAGAGATTCGAACTCTCGCAGGGAAACCCCATGTACTTAGCAGGCACACGCCTTAACCACTCGGCCAAAGCGACATTTGATGTCAAAGATTGCTGAATGTAAATATTTATACGGTAATGCATTAATTAATGTTTACGAATACAGTATTGCCAAATATCTATTATTTTCTTATGTTATTTAGGGTAAAATACGAAGTTGCCCCCTAAAGTTTATTCCGTTTTTAGGTTTCTCCCTGAAAGTTTAATATTTTAAATTTTAGGCATAATGTTTGGACCGAATGAAATATATCTTCATTTCGTAAACAAAAACGTTTATTTGTGGCGAAAACGGGTCATGTGTCAAGCACATGACTTTTTAATATTTTGAATGGACAAATGTGTACTCCATTCCATGTATTCTTCTCACTAAAGCTCACCCAATGTCCACTCAAGTCGTCTACTTCACTCTCACCCAAATCCAGCTCCCTCATTTACGATACCTTGGTTTAATCTCTTATGAATACGACCAACTCCCATAACTTATACCAACTGTATTCATGCTCTTGCTTCATAATTCGGGTCTGGAAACATGAGTAGGTTATTATCTTTCCTTTATTACCGAACAGTATTCTTACATTTTACACATATACATTTATCGCTCCTGGAAACCCGGACTAACTTAAGCTTCGGAGAGCAAACAAATGGGAACACTCGGGGCTTTCCCTTGTGCAGGTTTTGGGACAATTAAAAGTGATGCCACGTGTATTTGAAAGAACGTGATCCAACATCTGGTGTCGTCTGTGAAAACCTCAGCTAAAGATTATAGTCAGCTCCAACAAGAGCAAAGACAAACCACAAGGAGGTTGTTGAAGGAGATTCTCTCTACAGCCTGCATCAACACCTAACACCCTCAGTTTTCATGCCTCATACAGACCATGCTCTAGGGGTGACGCTTCCTAGTGCTTCAGTTCCCATGGTTGATCAACAGAGGTGCCCGCCTACAACCACCGCACCAATCGTGGAGCCCCACCGTCCATCGCCGCCTCGACACGAGCCAAACGCGTCTTGCTAGGCCCAGTCCCACATAGCTTCTTCGGAAAGGGCGACACCTCCTAGAGAGGTCGCTTGGGAAGTAGTCCTCACACCATCACTTATCATCGCCTTGGAAGAACTTCTAGATAGCCGAGAGCGTCGGGCGGCTGCCCAGGCAACACGTCCCACAGAGTCGTACCACACGAAAGAATCGACATGAAGGACCCAAGTTGTACCCATGCAAGCACTTCCTCCACATGCATTCCCCCTCCCTGCTAGTGCCGCTACTCAAGGAACAGGGGCGGCAATGGCTCTACCCCCGGGCATAATGACCCAGGTGGAAATAGAAGAGCTTGTCGTCAGGACCGTCAAGGAGCTAAAGGGAAGAGTCATGCCACATTTGAGGGATAGGGCATCACACCCTTTTACCCCAGAAATACTGGTTGTAACGGTACCACCACATGTCCAGAATCCTCAAATAGACTGCTACTGAGGCGAGGGTGATCCGGTGGAGCACATTTAGAGGCATGAAGCATCCCTCTTAGGAAGGATCAATGGCGGCAATCACTTTGCGTTATTCTTCACATCAATCATTGGAGGTGTCACCTCCCATTGGTTCTTCTGCCTGCCCAAGACATCATTCAAATCATGGGGGGACTTGATGGATAAGTTCATAGTGCAGTTTATGGGCGGACGACAGCTTCTTAAGAGCGGTAATACCTTAGACCACATCAAGCAGAATGTTTTTGAAAGTCTTAGAGACTTCTTTACGTGTTTCAACAAGGAATTAACGGGCATCGATCAAGTTATAACAAGCGACGAGATCATCTGTACCTTCGTCAGAGCGATAGGGCCTAGAGGCTCCTTCTTGTATGATAGCCTAAGTGTCATACCCGTCAATACAATCGAGGATATGACAGAAAAAGTTAAGTCATATATTGACCTTGAGATAGCGAAAGAATGGAGGAAATACCATAATGAATCCAAGAAGGAAATAAACAGGAGTAGCGCACCAAAAAATCAGGATGACAAGTGTCGCCCCCGGTTGCCTTGACCCAATAGGGAGGTTTATGAAATCTTCACCCCACTAAATCAGGATATTTCAGTCATTCTGAACGAAATGGAGAAGAGAGTCTTGGCGTCGTCTCCATCTCCTCAAAAAAATGGGAGAGTCATGGGGACCAGACATGACCAGTATTGCAGATATTATTGGTGCAAGGGCCATAACACCGATGATTGTAAGATTCTTAAAAGGGATATCGAAGCCTTGATCCAGAAGGGGTTGCTGAAGAATTTCGTTGCCAAGCGAGGGAGAAACCCTAGCCCTGCCACAAGAGAGCGAAAGTCATCACCTAAAGCATGGGAAAGGAGTCAAAAAGCCCCAAGGGCAAAGAAGGGGACACTTAACGTAATAAGTGGTGGCGTTCCCTCTGGAGGATAAACGAGTAGTGCCAGAGAGATCTACACCACTCAGATCTCAGGCACTGCCAAGGCGGGAAAACGACCAAGAGCAGAGGATGAGATGGTCATATCCTTTTCATAATATGAGATGGGGCATGTTACCTGTCCCCATGAAGATGCGTTGGTTGTCACTGTTAAGAGAACTCTCATTCACTCAGGAAGTTTGACGTATTTACTCTTTCTCGACGCTTTGAAAAGCATGGGCAATAGAAAAAAAGACATTCAAAAGGTGAATTTTCCCTTGATGGGCTTTGGCTCAACAGTGACATACCCAATTAGAGCAATCACTCTTCCCGTATTCCTGGGCGAAGGGTGGAAATTATTATCTTTGAGTGTCACCTTTATAGTAGTTGACGCCTCAGCTTCATATAACACCATCTTGGAGCGATCCACTCTAATGGCCCGTTCGTTTGATGGATTAGGCCCGGATTTGGGCTTACGGAATCCATCTCCCCATGTTCGTTTCACAGAATTGGCAATTCTGAGGGTTATGGAATCCGAGCGGTCCGGGCTTAGGGAATCCGGGTAAAAACTTCGGATTCCCTAAGCCCACACGGGTCGGAATCCGGATTCCAGGACCGAATGACCATTCTGCCCTCAACTGTTTGGCGAAATCCCGAGCGTGCCCCTCTGCCCTAACCCGTTCCTGAACTGCGATTCTTCTGCAGAGCTGTTGTGCGGCAATGGGGATCAGATTCATACTGATGGTGAACAAGCAGGGGCAAACCCGCCTTGCACAGTACTACGAATACCTAACCCTAGAAGAACGGAGAGCTCTCGAAGGTGAAATCGTCCGCAAGTGCCTCGCCCGAAACGAGCAGCAGGTTCGACCCTTTCTTAGCTGTTGTGATTGTAATTTGACGTCTCTGTATTCATTTCTGTCCTAATCGAAGATTTCCGCTACTCATTCGATATGTTTTGTGCTTAATTGTTATTATCAGCTTGTGAAAGATGATTTTTGATTGATTTTGAGCTAATGTAGCTTGTCAATGTCCATCTCTATTCGTCCTCTTATGGCCGATCAATGCTTTCTAGGTGTCCTGATTCTGCTATTAAGAATTATTCTTGCTTAGATCCTCAAGCTTGTGAAAATCCATTTTTTATGGTAGCATTAGCATCATGACTAAGATATTTTTAGCAATGTGGCCTTAATTCCGTACATAGATTCTGTGTGTGTGTGTGTGTGTGGTGGATAGGTAGGGATGTATGGATTGCACAAATTGGTGGCTTAGATTTTAATGCTCGTAATCCTAGGACTAGATCTATGTGGTTGCTTTGAAGGGATAGAGGATAATCACCAAAGGGATCCCCATAGATTCAAGCTATGATTTTCAGGATCAGATTATTCACCTTGCCGTTTGATATGTCGAATCAAGTGCAGCTTTGGAATATATTTGACTTCATTCTATCTTCAAGCTTTGGTTGAATCCATCTGATTGTATGGGGCATTTGTGTTACAGTGCTCATTTGTGGAGCATCGAAACTACAAAATTGTTTACAGGTGCTATGCTTCTCTCTTTTTCTTGGTTGGAGTTGATAATGAGGAGGTAAATTTTCTCCTTTTGCCCTCCATTATGTATAAGAAATCATTTGAGAATTTTTGCGCTGCAGAATGAGCTCTCGATTTTGGAATTTATACATCTCCTAGTTGAAACCATGGACCGTCACTTTGGCAATGTGGTACGTGCAGCAACATCTACTTAACTTCTCTTACCAAACCAAATCGACTCAAAACAAGTGTTTGTGTTCTTGAGTCTGCATTCAGTGTGAGCTTGATATAATGTTTCACTTGGAGAAAGCGCATTTCATGCTGGAGGAAATGGTGATGAACGGCTGCATTGTTGAGACGAGCAAATCCAATATCTTGGCGCCGATTCAGCTGATGGATAAGACATCATGAGGAGGAGACATCGGAACCTCTGTTGCAGGAATGTATTCTTGTCCTCCATTCTCTTCATAATTATACCTGTTGCTGTTGGATAAACTATAGCTTAGTTTGTTGTAATGTGTGGCAGGTACGGTTAAGTCCATAGTTTGTTGTAGTGTGTGGATGTTGTTTGATCATTTTTTGGATCAATATTGAGCATTGGGAGTAGAAAGATTCTTGAGAAATCGATCGGGTTGATATTGTAAAGATTCTTGAGAAATCGATTACGGTTATGAAGATTCGATATATTGTGGATTATTAGAATTTATGGAGATACAAAGAATTGTTCTTTAAAATGAATTAAATAATTATTATTATTATTATTAATTAATTATATTTAAGTTTTTATTATTATTAATTTTTAAAATTAATTAATACAAATTATATGAATTATATACTATACATATACAAAGAGGGGCAAATATGTCATTTTACCACATTCCATTCCTTTTCCATACACAATTCCACCAAAGAAACAACAGAATTCCTTATTCCGTTCTATTCAATTCCACCCAAAAAACAACTTCATATTCTTACTCCTATTCCTTATTCCCAATTCCTATTCCGTATTCCGTATTCCGAATTCCGTCAAACAAACGCACCGTAAGATCTCACCGGATGATCCACTCTACATATCACCAACTCCTTATATTTCTGACGCCGCATGGAATAGGAGTGGTAAGGGGGGATCAACCCGTTGCCCAGAAGTGCTATGATCAATTGGTGTGGCACCACGCACATAAGAAGGAAACCTTGTCCATTCAAACAGACGAGGATTCGAGGGAGGAAAAAAGTTGTCCCACCTTGGTGGAGGGATTAAAAAGGGTTCAGATCGATGGACCATCTAAGGTGGTCCAGATTGAGGCGACCCTCCCAGAAGAGCAAGTTGCAGCCCTGACATTATTGTTGATCGAGTTCAAGTAACTATTTGCCTAAGAACCGAGTGACATGCAAGGTATCAACAAAGACATCATCACCCATGAGTTGAGGATCGATCCAAAGATCAAACCCATCGCTCAAAAGCGATGACTCGTGGGGGAAGAAAAAGATATATCTATAAGGCAAGAGGTTGGCAGATTGGTCGATGTCAAATTTGTCAAAGACATAAGGTTTCAGACTTGGGTGCCCAATCAAGTTCTGGTAAAGAAGAATATTGGGAAGTGGAGGATGTGCGTCGAATCCAGAGATCTCAACAAGGCTTGTCCAAAGGATTCATATCTCTTACCCCGAATTGATCAGTTAGTCGACGCCACTTCGGGGCATGAGCTCTTAAGATTTATGGATGCTTTTTCAGAATATAACCAGATACGGATGACAGAAGGTGACACTCCCCATACAACCTTCTATACAAATAGTGACATATATCACTACACGATCATACCTTTTGAATTCCTCGATGTTGGTGCCACTTATCAGCGAATGGTCAACAAATTATTTGCGGGCATGATAAGCATCACCATGGAAGCTTATGTGGATGACATGTTGGTTAAGTTCATCCGAGACATCGACCATGCATAGAATTTACGAAAAACCTTTGAAAGGATGTGAATTCACCAGGTGAGGCTCAATCCCGCAAAGTGTGCATTTGGTGTTCAATCGGGAAAGTTCCTGGAATATATGGTCAGTTAGAGGGGGCTTGAAGTAAATACGAAAAAACTCGATGCCATTGAAAACATGAAAAGCCCCACCCGCGACAAAGAGGTCCAAAGCCTGAATGGATAAACTGATGACGCTCAGTTGATTCCTAGCCAAGTCTGGAGACAATTCATTGCCCTTTTTCTTGAAGTACTAAGGCCCAACAAGAAATTTGAGTGGACTCCGAGGTATGAAGAGGCTTTTCAAGACCTCAAGCAACACTTGAGGACACTCCCACCTCTGGCCAAACCTACAAGGGGCGACATCTTCATGTTGTACCTTAGCATCAATTATGTTGCTATAAGCTTCGTTCTGATAAAAAATGTGGGCAAAAGCCAAGTACTTGTTTATTATGTATCCAAAGTCTTATCCAAGACAGAAATGAATTATATGGAAGTTGAAAAGTATCTTTATGCGTTGGTAGTATCAACTAGGAAGCTTTGCCAGTACTTTCACGAACATAAAATCACTGTGCTAACTAATCAACTCTTAAAACACATTCTCCAAAGGCCTGACGCCTTGGGCATAATGATAAAGTGGTTGATTGAGTTAAGTGAATTTCGAATCAAGTTTTCCCCCAAAACTTCCATAAAGGCACAGACATTGACAGTTTTCGTCGTTTAGTCTACATGTCTAGAGAAGGCGCCGCCTCCAATGGAAAGACATGCGACACAATCAATTGTTTGGAAGTTGTATATGGATGGGTCCTCTTATATTGAAGGCGCAGGTGCAGGGTTAGTATTAGCCCCACCGCATGAAGGAGGGCCTTTAAGGTACGTATTAGTTTTAACCTTCTAGACCACAAACATTGAAGTAGAATACGAAGCCTTGATAGCAGGACTTCAAATTGTAAAGGGGTTAGGCGTCGCCTCACTCAAGGTACACTATGGCTCTTAGCTTGTGGTCAACCAAGTAAAGGGAGACTATGTGGCAAACGGGGAACAAAAAAAAAAAATCTAAGGGAAGCTAAGGCTCTCATTGAAGGTTTCACTAGTTTCCAGATCAACGTCATCCCTAGGGATGCAAATAGCGAAGCGGATGCCTTAAGCAAATACGCATGGCAGTCAACGACTCTTCACGTTAATTTTATAGAGAGTGTTGCCCGCCAAGCCCATTTCAGTGTTTCAGTGTGGATAAAGTGACAGATTGGGCGACACCCATCAGAGAATACTTAGAAACAAGATATGAGCAGCATGACAAAGATGAGGCAAAGGGGATCAAACGTCTGGCGCTGAATTATATTTTCATATATGAGATACACTATAAGAAGGGGCTCTCAACACCCTACCTTAGGTGTGTCGCCCGTCCTAAGACTACCACCATCCTGAGAGAGTTGCATGAAGGGTACACGACATGCCACGAAGGAGCAAGGTCAATTGTTCGAAAAGCCTTGAATCAAGGATACTATTGGCCTACGATGAGTCGGGAGGCAACGAAATTAGTGCAAAAATGTGAATCATGCCAAAATCATACCCCGCGAATAGCGCGTCCACCCTCAGAGTTGATTCCTATACGCGTCACCTGACCATTCGTGCAATAGGAAATTTATTTGGTTGGTTTGTTCCCCAAGTCCAAACAAAGAAGTTATATCATTGTTACCATCGACCATTTCTCAAAATGGATCGAGGCAAAAGCCCTGGCGTCGACTATAGAGTTTCAAGTTATTAAATTTCTCAAGTCTCGGATCATTCTATATATGAAATACCCAATGTGTTCGTCAATGACATTTACCTCAATTTTCTAGAAGGGAGCCTCACTAGTTTTGTGAGGAGTTAAAAATTGAGCATCGACATGCCTCAGTTAAACATGCCCAAACGAATGGACAAGCAGAAGCGGCGAACAAATCATCCTTAACATATTAAAGAAAAGGCTTGACGCTTTAAGAGGGAAGTGGGACTGAGGAATTTGAGAACTTTCTCTGGGCCACCTAAAAAGGCTACAACAAAAACACATTTTGGCTTGGTGTATGGTTTAGTAGCGGACGTTCCTACGAAAATAGTTGTTCCTTCTCATAGGATAACACATTTCGAGGCGACGCTGAATGATGAACAACGACGCGTCAACCTTGATTTGGTGGAGACAAAAAGATAGGCTTCATAAAAAATTCAATCAAGTATGAGACTAGCCACTGCTCGATACTATAATAAACGAGTGTCCTCTCACTAATTTTACGTGGGGGATAGAATGTGGAGGAGAAATGAGTTCTCACACTTGGATAAAATTAACAAGTTGTCCCCTAAATGGCAAGGACCGTACAAGGTCGTCGTCATTCCTCACCAAATCTCCTTTGTGCTTCAAGACATGGATGGAAAGTAATTGAAGAACACTTTCAATGCTGAACATTTGAAGAAGTTCTTTGCATAGGCATCCCCCTTATATACTTGTACAAATTTGAGATTGAAAAACTTATTGTCAAAATGAAATTGCATTTGGAAGGATATAAAAGAACCACCATGTTCAAAGACTGAGGGATTCTAGTCTAAAAAAACGAAATACAAGTTCTTAAGGCGTTGAATATATAACAAGGTAATTGATATAATCCAAGTATATGAAGGCATCGTTGGCAGTAAAAAGCTTGTTCGAAGTTTTCACTAATAGGGGCCTTACCACTTCGATAAATGTGACATCATGAACAAAGCATTAATAACTATCAACAATAATGGACACACCCCAAGGCGGCACCGTTTACATTGGATGAATTCCTCGAGACTAGATGTATTAAAAACTCAATGATATGAGTGGTGCTCACAAGAATCAAACATCCATATGAAATGAAAAATTTCCAAGTATGGAAATATGAAAGTTTATATGGGTAAGAGTGTCGGCTAAGAGGAAATACCCATATGAAATGAAATAATTTCAAAGTATGTACATTGGGATGCTTATATTCATTCGAAATCTTAAAGTTCTTAAGGCTTGACTGCATTAGTGTCGCCTATGAATACAAAAGTAAATCGGTTACTGGTGCCATCGACAATTGACAATCATCCATATTAATGAAATAGTTGCAAGTGCAGAATTTTGGACGACTAAGAAAAGAGGTTCCATTACAAAAAGGTTTTACAAAATAAATTCCAAGTATGGAATTATGGACGCCTCTAAAACAACTACTCCGACTAATCATTTACAAAATATTCAAAAGAAAGAGGCCTAATTCAGGGTGTCGTCTCAGCCTCAGCATCCTCAAAGGAACTGTCGTAGCCGCTCTTGTCTTGGGACGCCTCAAGTTGCGTCGGTTTAGCCTCACTCGTCTTAAGTGTCGCTGGTTTCCCTTCCTCTTTGTTGGCCTTCACCTCCCTGCCGTGTTTTTGTCACTTCAGGAAGGCTTGAAGACCTTTCACTTGGTCAACTGGGAAATTCGGTTGAACGCCCTGGATCCGCGTGACCAAATCACCATATACCTTGATGCGTTTGGCCAATCAGTGGTTTTCGGATGTCTGGGCAAATTCAGAAGGCTGCTTGTAGGATTCCACAGTTGTCGACGCCTCTGCTTTGGTAACCGCCAATTCCTTCTCCAGCTCTCCCTATCTCTGGAGCATCGTTTTCTTCTCCTTTGCCAGCACCGCCGCTCGTTTCTCAAAACTATGAGCATCCTCCTCGAACGCCTTCGCAGGCTCCTTAGACTCAGCCAGATTTGGACGCCTTTTCAATGGTGAATTGATACTTCTCTATGGCTCCGTCCTTGAGGCGTCGCTCCTCTTCTAAGTATTCCTTGAGAATGTTGTTTTCCTTCTCAATGTTCATCACCTTGCTCGCCTTGAAGGAATCTTCTTCAAGGGTGACATATTTATGGGTGACGTTCACAGCTAAATCCCCAACCTCTGTCTCTGAGGCGGTGACTTTCAACAATGAAGAAAATTTAAGGTTGTTGAAAAATCTACACTTAGAAAAAAATTGCACCAAAAAAGGGAAAAGGGAGTCATCGTGGCCAAAGTCGTTAGGTGGCATCTCGCAGCCCCTTTGACCCACCGAGGTTTATATTGTAGTTGGTGCTTCTCCCCAGGAGTAATGATCCAACTTAACATGTGGAGGGAAAGATCGTTGTGGAAAAGGTTCTGACCCTTCACCAACTTTGCCCCTTGAGGCGGCGACAAGGCTTCTAGGGCTCGATTCGCTCTTCTTTGACGGGTGCCTCATGAAGGTGTTCTCACATATTAAAGCGGGAACCTTTGTAAGGACCCAAAGCCTCTGAAGGTGCTTCTCGCGGCGACAACTCAAGAAGAGGGATCTTTTGAGGCGATGACTCCTCCATTTGGATAAAGGGAATAAGGGATCGCACCTTCATATGTCGCAAGGACAACATTGGTCTTATCGTCCAGCAGCATGGGCGACACCGTCAAAGTGTCCAGAGGCTGCGACTTTTCTTTCTTTGGGTGTTCACCATTCCTTTTCCTCTTCTTGCCTTGGGATTCATCATCAGCATAAACCAATATGGTCTCCGCCTAAGGAGGTTAGGAGTCAGGGATTTTAAAAAGGTAATCAAAACAACTACATAAAAAAAAGAATGGTTAGGACTAATGTTATCAGAACCGGATCGACCCTCAAATTGTCTAGGGGGTCGGTTTCCGATTCGGTTGGTCCAACCCGGTCGAACCCGATTCAATGTGCGGTTCACAGTTTATAAGTAAAAAAAAAACTAATTTCTCCATCTATTGAATCCATTTCAACAAGATCATGAGAGATTATTACATAATCACAATACTGTAAATCTACAGATGTTAGAATATAGCTTAGCCTAGATTACATTGACAAATCCTGTAGAAGTAATTCATCATTTTTTAAAAATCATAGTGAATGATTTCAGCAGGTAAGGAATTAAATTTCTCTCGGGTATTCTTTGAAAGATTGTTTCAACTGAATGGAGATCTCCACACTTCCCGTACATGTCTAACAAAGCATTGCTCACAACTAAGTTAACTTTTATCCCAGTGACCTCAATATATAGATGAAAATACCTTCCCAAGTCCAAATCACGAGTTTGTGAACAAGCTGAAAGTAAGCTAACAAAGATGAATTCATCGGGCACAACTTGGAGTTCTCTCATTCTGCAAAATATTTAAAAGCTTATTTGCATTGGCCTGCTTTAGAATACCCACCTATCATTGTATTCCAAGAAACTAATGATCTATCAGTCATTCCATCGAACAGTGTGCGTGCATCTTCCATCAATCCAAACACAATGTAAGCATTGATCATCTCAAATTAAACGAAAATTAACGAAATGATAATGCACAATGTGATTAAATTGATGAGAAAGGAAAGAACACCCACGTTCTGGATCTATGATTAAAGAAGCATAACCCGAACGTGATCGAAACAAGTAGATGAAAACAAAATGGGAAAATAAAAGGAAGAAAAACGAGTCGAAACTGAAAAGGAAGAGAAGTCTGGAGGAGACGGTCCAATAAGCTCAACATCGGCACCTTCTGGTGAACTGCTTCTTCATCTTCCTCGCTTAGCTTCTGTATGGGAAAGGATCAATGGTTTTCTGCAGAATCGTTTGATTGGAGAAAGGAACAGTATGGTTGGGACGAACGACAGACGAAGGAATGGGTGTGCTGCGAAGAACTGAAACGAAGGACAAAGGACGAACGGTTGTGTTGCGGTGCTGTGGCGTGAACGAATTCTTGAAGAACGGAATTGAACTACTGATTGAGAAATGAAAGTTGAAGTGTACTGAACGAAGTCTTAACCTAAGTTTTAAAAACCAGAAACTAGTCTGTTAAGCCAGAAATCATGAAAACCAATCGGTTTAAACCGAAAAAGATTGGTCTGTAAAAAAAATCAACTAAAAGAAGAACAGGAAATAGGGTGGTTTTAAAAAAATTGGTTGGTTCACATCGGTTCAAACACTGTTGATTTGCAAAACGGTCTTTTAACTGAACCAAACCAAACAGGGGACTGGTTCCCGGTCGGACCACCGGTCTGGTTATGATAACACTGGTTAAAACAAATACCCAATCAATTGGAGGGACTGGAAGCGACGACTTTATCCCCACGTTAACAAGCGACGCCTCAGACGTGTTGCGATATATGTGTGGGGACATTTTATTGGAAGGTTCTAAGTGTATGGAATTCAACGACTTTTTATCATCATCAGAATATTCAGAAAGTAAAGGGTCGAGTCAGGTTTAGGTGTCTTAAGAGGTCAGGCGACGCCCTCCTTAAAAAAGAAGTATTTGGACTTCCAATTGGAGTCGATGGATTTGAAACAAGAAACTAAAGGATATTTGGAATCCCAAGACCAATCGATCCATGCTACGCGATGCGCATTCTAGTCTTTGAATTAGGGGAAACGCATTTGGAAAAGAAAATGATTGAAGGCATTGTATTGAAGGTGATAGAAGGATCTAAAAAGTGGCAAAGAGTACGTCCAACCCCGAGCGAAGCACTAAATTTAAAAACTCACCCACGTTCGGAGGGTGTTGAGCTTTAATTGGGTAGGAGTGATGCCATAATATTAACAAAGCTCCTTTAAATGTTCGCAAAAAGGGAAGTGAAACCTCACCACTATCTGCACTAGATAGATGGTGGTTTCGCCTTCTAAAGGTCTGCAAATTGGGTGAGGGGTGTCGTCATCATCAGTAAGGGATGGGATATCGTGGGCAATGAGCGTCGCTCATTCCCGATAGCTCCACCCCCATACGAAGTTTTCAGAGGGTAATGAGATTGAGTTTTGGATCTAGAGGGAAAAGAGGAATATAGATCTTACCGGAAGCGTTGCCTGAATCCATTTTCTTCCTCCTAGACAATCTGAGAACCTCTGACGCATGAAGATTGCACCAAGCAATGACGAAAATCTAAGAGTGATGCCTAAGAATTTTTAGAGAGAAGGCAGAGCGAATGAAATCCAAAAGTTTGGATATTACGGGGGTACAACCCTATTTAGAGTGGTCCCTAAAAGCCATCCAACGGTCATCTCTGGGAATGTGAAGTGTCACGCAAATATGACCGTTGGATTCCAATGATCATGTTAGTTGATGACGTCGCCAAGGGAAGATAAACTCATTCAACATATTTTAATTTTTCCCGCTATCAGTGAATTGAACTAGAACAGGATAGATTGAAATTAAGAAGAAGAAGATACCTTGATTGGAAAGGAATGGATAACCGAAATAATAGAAATTTGCTTTCAAGCTTTCATTCAAGTTATCTTCAAATGAGTCATGCATCCTCTATTTATACAAGAACTATGATCTAATTACTTTGGTAATCAACAATAGAAAAACAGAATTAAGAACTTTCTCTAATCTTCTCTAATATTCTAGACAACACTTAAGACTCATCTAATCTTCTCTAATCTTCTAGACAACACTAACTTGCATAGCAAGTAATCACCTAACACATACATCCTAACATTCCCCTAAGAAGATTGATTTTCTTCTTTCTCAATTTTGATTTCATTGAATTGATCAGTTGAAAACTTCTGCACTGAAATTTGCAATCATATGTTTCGATTATTTCACAATCTTCATCTCTAATCATCATACACCTGTATACACTCAAATTCTCAAAACAATGATTAGCACACTTACATAGTTTCAATCAAAACTGATTCACACACATGATAAACATTTCTTTCATCAGATGAGTGTGAATCAGATCAACATATAATCCATACGCATATGAATATCAACCTCCACAATACAGCTTCACACAAGATCTTTCCACTTGAAGAGTTAATTCATCAACTCAATCTTCCATAGATCATTTTTTTTTCATTTTATTTTATGCTGATATTTATTTGCATCTCTCATCATTTTATTCATTGCTTGACTTCGATTTTTTTTTTAACTGACAGAGAGGTTTTCATTTGCCTCTTTCTTACCAATGAAGTTGGGAGGTTTTCATTTGCCTCCATCTTTTCATCCTCAAACAACTTCTCAAATTTTCTTGAATGTTTTCTTTGAGAAGTGTTATTTTTGGATTCAAACTTCACCCTATGTCAGTTTATGATCACAGAAGGAAGATGAGCTGGGAAAAAAACCCACAACAAATGGAAGAACTCAGCATAGCATAATATCATAGATGTTAAACATCAATAAGCAATCGGATATGAATATGATGAGTGAACAACTCAATCTGAAAAAGAAAACCATCATCATGATAGGAAACAAAGTCAACTAAACCATGCAATGGAAAATCATCATCAGAGAATCTAAGTGTAGACTTATGTATGACAGATAAAAGAGCAAATAGAAACAATCAGAACATACTCAGACAGAATGACAGAGAGCAAAAGAAAACACTTGATAATTCAAGTTCATCAAAGAAAGAGAGATCAGACAAACAACCAACTTAAACAGAATGAGACAACAACAAAACTATAACAAGAATACAAAAAAATACTATCCTTAGTTAGCTTGATCATGATCTTCATCCAGCTTATCTGTAATACTAAGAGAATCCGTTAGTTCTTGAAATGATAAAACACCAAGTTTCCTTCTAAATGGAACAAATTGCTTCTCAGTAATGGGTTTCGTAAGTATATCTACCAATTGTTCTGAAGCTGAAACAAAATTTACCAGAACTTGACCATTTTGCACTTTTTCTCTTACAAAACACAAATCAATCTCAACATGCTTCATCTTCGAGTGATGAATCAGATTTTCAGTTAATGCAACTGCCCCTGTATTATCACTCCACACTATAGGAATAGATGTAAGTTTAATATCAAGTTCATATAACAGAGAAGTAACCCACATTACCTCACACACTGCATTGGCTATGGCTCTATACTCTGCTTCAGCTGACGATCGAGATATAACTGGTTGTTTCTTGGAACTCCATACAATAGGATTCCCATTAAGCAATAGGTAATGCCTAGATACTGACTTACGATCAACTAAATCACTCCCCCAGTCAGCATCATCATATGAGACTAGAGTAACATCAGAGGAAGCAACAAAACTAGCTCTAAACACAAGACCATGATCTATAGTACCTTTGAGATACCTGAGCACACACAAAACAACTTTCCAATGATAAACAACTGTCTGTTGCATATACTGACTTAGCTTATTCACGACAAAGTGAATATCTGGTCTGGTAACACAAACATGCTGCAAAGCACCCACAATGCTTCTATACAGATGCTCATCAACAAAGGAAGCTTCATCAGTGATCTCTGCAACCTTAGCTAAAAATTTCCCGACATTGGTGTGGGAAGAGGATCTGCATCTTTTAGCCCTGTCTTATTAATCAGCTCCAAAATGTATTTCCTCTGTCCCAACAATAAGCAATCATCAGTAACCTGAACATCCATACCCAAAAATTAGTTTAATGTACCTAGATCTTTCAATTTAAACTCTTTGTTGATATCAGCCACAACAAAATCTATACTAGCCATATCACTACCTGTTATTACAATATCATCTACATATACTAAAAGAAACACAGTACCTGAGTCACTTTTCTTCACAAACAAACAACTATCTACAAGAGAAACAGTAAACTGAAGAGAAGAGAGTAAAAAACTTTTAAGTCTTTCAAACCAAGCACGTGGTGCTTGTTTTAAACCATAGAGATCCTTGTTAAGTTTGCACACCAAAGCATTACCCTGAGCATCCGTTTTTTCAAACCCGGGAGGCTGTACCATATAAACATCTTCAGCTAATTCTCCATGTAAAAATGCGTTATTAACATCAACCTGTCTCAATTTCCATTTGTGTGTTAAAGCTAAGGTAAGAATAATCCTAACTGTTGGAGCTTTAACCACAGGACTAAACGTATCTTGGAAATCAAAACCAGGTTTTAAGAAAAACCCTTAGCTACTAACCTGGCCTTATATCTTGCAATCGAACCATCTAAATTTCTCTTTATCTTGAAGAGCCATTTACACCCAATAGGTAGCCATCCACCTGGTAAGTGAACTAGACTCCACGTATTGTTGGTCACCAATGCTTGAAGTTCCTCCTGTACTGCAGATGCCCATACAGAACATTTCATAGCAACATGTATATCAGATGGTTCAGTTTGATCATACTTCGACAAATCAATCATAGAAGTGGTCAAAGCAGTTAAATTCCTTGTCTTCGATCTTGTTTGCATTGAGTGTTTATTATTATGAGAAACACCACTATTATTATTATCATTCACAATCTGAGAAGATGAAACTAGAGTAGATGGATTAGTGAAAGTAGAATCAGATGAAACAGGAACCATAACCGAGCCCTTAAGACATACCTGACAGTGGCAGGACTTACCTCAGGAGAGGATGACCTTAGAGCTGGTTGATGTACACCAGGTTCCTCATGAGAAGAAACAACGTTTCCAGGCAAAGAATCCTCAGAAGGCATCATATCTGGACCTGTCAAATGTGAAGGAACAGACACCAAGGGAGTAGAGTTGGACTTGTCAGAAACATATCTACGAATATCTACAAGATGCACATCTTCAGGATTGCATAAAGAAGAGTTAAATGGCAAGAAAAATGGTAAGGTAGTTGTAGTGTTCTTCACGACTCCAGACTGTATAAAATACCCTGATCGATCTGCAAAAGGAAACACTACACCTTCATTAAACCTAACATGTCTAGACACATAAACCCTACCTGAATCATCAAGGCATCTATAACCATGTTGATTTGCACAGTATCCAATGAAGACACAAGGAGCTGACCTGAAATCCATCTTGTGTCTATTAAACGGCCTAGTATAAGGAAAGCATAAGCAACCAAAAACTCTCAAAAAACCATAATCAGGGACTTTTGAAAACATTTTTTCATGTGGAGACAAGTTATCAATGACCTTAGACGGAAGCCTGTTTATCAAGAATACTGCAGTAAAAAACGAGTCAGTCCAATACTGCATTGGCATAGAGGCATGTTTCATCAATGTTAATCCTGTTTCAACAATATGGCGATGTTTTCTCTCAACAATCCCATTCTGTTCAGAAGTATAGGGACATGTAAATCTGTGTTGTATTCCATATTGACTTAAGTATGAAGATAAAGCACAAAATTCTCCACCCCCATCCGTTTGCACAGCTTTAATCGAAAAACCAAGCTGATTCTCCACAACTTTATGAAATTGTGGAAAAATATATGACACATCACTTTTCTTTTTCAGAAAATAAATCCAAGTGTACCTTGTAAACACATCAACAATGCTTAGGTAATAGAGATTACCATTCGATGAGATAGGTGTAGGCCCCCATAGATCCATTTCCAGCAACTCTAACGGTGTATGATACTCAGTGTTGGACTCTGCAAAAGGAAGTTTACAAGTCTTACCTATAGAACAAGCAGTACACATAGATGTGTTAGAACTCATTTTCAAATTTGATTGTTTTAAAACCATAGACAATGTATGTTCGGACGGATGACCAAGTCTTTGATGAAAAATATCAGGGTTAACCTTTATTTGAGTAAAATTGCAACAGTTTGATTGATCAGAACTACAGGTAGACAGGCTACAAACCATAGATCTACAAACCATAGAACCTATCACAGAAAAGGCATTATTGTTTTTAACAAAACCACTAAAATCAAACTTGTACAATCCTCCGCTCTCAGATCCCCTAAGCAACACTTGATGACTACTCGAATCTCGCACCAGACAATGATTGAAATGAAATTCAAAATACACTCTATTGTCCCTGGTAAACTGCGAGACATAAACCAAATTTTTAGTAATTTGAGGAGTACAAAGCATATTATGTAACACCAATGATTTAGAAGCTGTAGTGATAACAACTGTACCTATACTGTTAATATCAATGAGATTACCATTAGCAACCTGTATCTTACCTGAGCATGAGTATGATTGAGCACCAGGAAGATTCATCTAAGAAAAATGATCCGTGGCTCCAGAATCAGGATACCAAGCTTTATCTGGTATGTTCTGGCCAGAGATTGCAACAGCAGAAGTCAAGTGAGCTTGCGGGTGTGCATCCATAATTGTTGACTGCAGCGATGAGTTTGGAGGAGCTGAGGGTTGAACCACTTGATATGATGGCATGGCCGATTGATATGCAGTTTGAACTGATTGAAACTGCGGTTGTACTAGTTGAAACTGAGCAACTGATTGAACAAGAGACAATGTATGATGCATATTCATCACAGAAGGCATAACAGTAAATGACTGATATTGAAACCCAAGAGGAGGTGCAGATACAGGAACAAACTGATTATGATTCATCGATGAATAAGGATTCATGCAACCATAACCAGAAGACAGCATATTCGGAGATTGAACAAAATTTCCAAAGCTTGATGATCCTGTCATCAACTGCTGCTGAACTGCATTTTGATTCTGGCTTTTGGTCGATCCAACACTCGAGAAGGACATCGTATCTTCATCATTCCACCGCATAGAGGTAAGATTAGCATGCATACCTTCATTCGGTTGTGCAGTGACACCTTGAAAGTGAACATTGAATCGGTGATAGCACCGATGCAGAAGGTGTCCGAACTTTCCACAGAGCTGACACTGTGGTTTGTTGTTTCCGAATCCTCTTCCCCTGCCTCTTCCTCTACCATAGGCAGGTTGATTTGGTTGGTATTCTGGTGTGTGAACAACAACGGATGACTGGTTTTGATTCTGTCCTGAATCAACATGAGCAACTTGTCCAGAATCCACTTGTTTCGCAACTACATCAGAACTTTTAACCACATTAATTAGATTTAACGAGGTGTCAAACAACATGTCTTTTTGCTGAGCCTCTGCATCAAGAAGAACCGATGAAATGGAAGCAAGATCATATGGATTGCGACTTGCGTGAATCACAGCCACAATACTGTCATATTGCCCTTTCACACCATTCAATATTATAAAAATTTGCTGCATTTCATCAATGGCATGTCCACAGCTTGACAAACTATCGCATGTTAATTGAATATCAGTTAGATATTCACGCATAGATTGTGTGAGTAGTTTTCTGATCTTCAATCGATCGTATAGACTCATTATCCGAGTTGTCGAAGATGATGAGTATTTCTGATGCAATCTGTTCCAGATTGAAGCAGAGGAAATGCAGCCAACCAGACCTTTGCTGATTGGAGATGAGATGTAGGCCAGAAGCCATGATGCTAGAGACGAGTCCTGCTGCACATACTTCGTAAATTCTGGATTCAGCACTCGATTTCCTTCTTGATCATCAATGTATCTCGGAATGTCTATTGATCCAAACAGATAACCTTCCAAGTTTAGACCACGCACAGCCAGCAGCACCTGCTGTTTCCAGGATTGGAAATTGTCGTCGCCTGTGAGCTGACATATCCGCTTGTTGAAGAACGCAGGTCCAAGCTCATCCATGGCGATCAGTACAGATAACAAAATCTATACTAAGAGAAAGATCAGCACAGATAGACAAATAACAGAGACAGATATTGATCTCGGATAACAAATAATTGTAATCACGAAACTTGCAGCAAATTCAGAAAAGAATTCAGCGTTTATCACGAGAACAAAATCAGCATTCACAAAATCAGCTTTTAGAACAGAATTCAGCATTTAGAATAGAATCAGCATTTAGAACAGAATTCAGCATTTAGAACAGAATTCAGCATTTAGAACAGAATCAGCATTTAGAACAGAATTCAGCATTTAGAACAGAATTCAACGTTTATCACGAGATCAGAATCAACATTTAGAACAGAATCAGAATCAACATTTAGAACAGAATCAGCATTTAGAACAGAATCAACATTTAGAACAGAATCAACATTTAAACAAAATCAGCATTCAGATAACAGAACAGAACAGCATTCACGAGAACATAATTTCAGTATTACGAGAACAGAATTTATGTATTACGAGAACAGAATTTCAGTGCAGATTTTGATTAGAATAGATTTTAGTGTGAATTAGAACAGATTAGAACGTGAATTCAGCAAAGAAACAAAAAACAGATTTCAGCGTGAATTAGAACAGATTTCAGCGTGAATTAGAACAGATTAGAACGTGAATTCAGAAAACAGATTTCAGCAAAGAACAGAATTCAGAACTGAATTCAACTAATTCAGAAACAGAATTCAGCAAAGAACAGAATTCAGCAAAGAACAGAATTCAGAACCGAATTCAACAAATTCAGAACCGAATTCAGAACGTTATTCAGAAACAGAGTTATTCAGAAACAACGTTATTCAGAAACAACGTGAATTATTCAGAAAGGAACAGCAACAACGTGGTGATTAGCAAAGATAACAAAAGCAGTATTGATCTCAGATATGGAACATAATATGAAACTGAAACAACATTGATTTCAGAAACAGAAACAACATATGAATATTGATCTCAGAACAGGAACAATAAGGATAACAACGGAAAACAGAGTATGAAACAGAAACAACAGATAACAGAATTTAGAATAGAATGCAGCGTGAATTCAGTAGATCTTGATCTCAGAATTCAGCACACCTCTGATACCATATCAGTGAATTGAACTAGAACAGGATAGATTGAAATTAAGAAGAAGAAGATACCTTGATTGAAAAGGAATGGATAACTGAAATAATAGAAATTTGCTTTCAAGCTTTCATTCAAGTTATGTACAAATGAGTCATGCATCCTCTATTTATACAAGAACTATGAGCTAATTACTTTGGTAATCAACAATAGAAAAACAGAATTAAGAACTTTCTCTAATCTTCTAGACAACACTTAAGACTCATCTAATCTTCTAGACAACGCTAACTTGGATGGCAAGTAATCACCTAACACATACATCCTGACACCCGCTCAAGAAATTCAAAATTTCCCTCTTACAAATTTGAATATCGCGGCAAAATAGCAAGGAGGCGACACCCAAAAAGTCAATCGAATCAACTAGGAGCAAGCTCCTGATTGTCTCGGTGGGCAAATGATGGGTCCAAAGGCTTTGCCTATTTAAAGAAGGATGTTTCGCCCAAATTAACTTAAGGCATAACCTTTAAGTGATGAAGAAAGCTTCACATGAACCCGACCTTAAGTAAGCGCTGCCATCTCATATTGAGATATGACAGGAGGCTTAATCCAGGTGACGCTTAGTGAAAGGACGTGACATGACAGTCATCCCACTAATCGGTGATGTGACCCCAAGTCTATAATAAGTAATAAACATGGTAAATATATTTAACCACGGTAAAGAAGTTAACTCGGTCAACGGGTTAACTCTTTCTATAAATAGCAACACATTTATTACCGAACGATATTCTTACATTTTATACATATGCATTTATCGCTCCTGAAAACCAGGACTAACTTAAGCTTTAGAAAGGAAACAAACATGAACACCCGAGACTTTCTCTTGTGCAGATTTCGGGACAATCAGGAGCGACACTAAGTGCATTTGAACTTGATCCAACACTTATAATTCAACTTTACATGAGTGTGCAATATGCTAGTTGAATATTTTTTGGTAGCAAATTGCTAATTAAACTTTCAGTATTGTACTTGGCAAAAAAAAGTATTGTAAAATAAAATCCATCAAATTTCCAGTTAAACTTAATACAAACTACTTTCAAAATTGTAAAAACACCATAAAGTTTAATATAGTGATAAAATGTTCTTAAATTTTAAATAAACAATAATACATGTTATTAAAAAATATAATTACGAAAAGTGAAATTATGATTTTGTTTTATAAATTTGAAAATAAATCCAATTTGTGAATTTTAAATTTTTATATTAAAATTGAGATTAAATAGAACCAATTTTTTTTCAAAAAGTGTATATGTCAGAATTGATTTTTTAAAAATTATCTATCGTCATAAACAATTTAGGAAAATGTTAATACGCACTACCTAGGGTAGCGTGCATTCAATACGCGCTACCCGAGGTAGCGCGTATTTACTGCACCAATTATATCCATATTGGACCATTATTTAAGAAGTAAACCCAGTATTTTCCAATTATTATACGGTGGAAGGGGACATAACCAGAAGACATGTAACGGTCCACATTAGTCTTCATAAGAAAAATGTTGTAATTTGAGGATGTTGTAATATGTAGGATGTGGTACTATGAAGGATGTTGTAATTTTAAAGAAAAATGTGAATGTAAAAATTTCATGTAACGACCGACATTACTCTTTTTGTATAAGTAGTTATGTCCACTAAAATTTTGGGAAAAAATAAAACAGTCAAAAAATTTGCACCTTATATTTGACATCGTTATAGGGGGGGGGGGGGGGGGGTTAAATGGGTCAATTGTAAGAAATTACAAATTTTAAAGTTTGTCAAAACAATCTTAAAAATTTAGGACAACTAACTAAATAAAAGAGAAGATGAATGCAACAGTTCTTTAACGCAGTTAATAATAACACGTCCCAATATTATCTAATGACACACTAAACTACTCGGAATCCTTATCCTGATCTCGACTCTTCACTTGAAGAGGGTTGTCAGGGACGACGTTCAACAACTCTAAATTTACGTGATGGTCATAATGGGCCTCGACTTGAGCTTTCCCCGATGACACCACGTCCACGCCCTGGTGCTCCCGGAACACGTTCTCCAACACTGCTTGGATCAGAATACCATGAGTGTGGTAGTACCCGTTGCTCACGTTCAGTTAATTCTTCATACTGTCAAATGTGTTCTTCATACACGGTTAGTTGGCCGACAGCGTCATAAGAGGACCAACAATTTTCTAAATAACACTCGCCCAGTAATTTGAAATTCCGCTTTGTGAATTTGAGGGTACCTTTTGCAGCTTTCCGTGCTAGGTGAATTCCTTTAGCCATAAAACCCATCTACAATATTAAGAACAATGAATTGTTGGGAGTTACTATTTGATGAAATGTACATAAATAATGTCTACGTAGTTACTTACCACTGTCTCTACTTGGCCCCCATGAGGAACAAACGGAGCTCTTGGCTGATGAGCCCGTAAAGTCTTACCTGTCTCTAGAAACAGAGTCGTGGTGAATCAACGGGTTATTCGCCGATACTATGTCATATACCGTGCGACGTTCATCAACGGTTAATGTTACTGCTGGAAAAAATCAGCACGGTTGTTCCATAGTGCAATCATATCTTGATGTTTTGTTGTCCAACGACGCTCCCCCTGCAGACCTTTACGTGATATCTTATGCAGCCTCACATGGTCTTGGACCTCAACATGTGTTATCTCTAGAATGTGTTGCTTCATTCCAAATTGTCGCATGACTCTATCTCGACGGTGCCACTCAACCACATTAAAATGGATAAGTGGCACCCTCGCTCGAAATAACTCGGGTCGATCATGACAGACAAGGGGTGCAGTAGCTAACCTAAAGGGACTGTACGACATCCATGTCACCTAATATTGAAAGTTTTTCGCAAATATAACGTAAGGTTAATAATATTCGCAACATAGCAATGACATATGGATTCAAATATGGTACCTGATCAGCTGACCAAATTTGTAGTTCTAATTTGGTGACTAAACGATCTTTTTAGAAATGACCACCTATTAAGAAAAATATTCACAATTAAGATTTCATCAATATTACGAATACAAATGTTTGAAAGGAATTGATTATTGAAATGAGGAGAGAAAGTTGAAATCAAAGCTTTATGTATTGAAAACATGGTGGAATGATTTGATGATCAAATACAAAGGCATAGTACTCCTTATATAGGAAGTACTAGGGACTACTAAGAAAATGTCCTAAACATAGGGACTAACATGAAATTGAAAGTAAGTACATAAACTTGTAAACTAATGAAATATAATCCTCTAACATTCACCCAAGTTCTTCATTTTCTTGATTTTTGATCCTCAATCTTTTGAAATTTGCTGAATTGGTCCCAAAACTTGCAATGCTTCTTTACTTGTGCGAAATCCCAAATCCAATCCCGATCTAGTCCGTAATTGACTTGAGATCACACACATTCCATCTTCAATTTGATTCTTCGACCCCAACACAAGCACGTGGGTAACAGTATACAGACGAACACGAAAGTAAAACTAAACTAAAACAATGTCGCGATGGTCATGTCCGTGGTGCCTTCTTGGTCATCCATCGTGATCACGCCATTTTAGGCTACACGAAACAACTAAGAAAAAGTCCGATCGGCAATTGAACTTGCAGCCAAAGCTCAAAGAAATCTCCTCAAAGACTTGCTTGTGCAAGCAACTCAATCACACACCAATGGGATATTGAACCAGCAACTTCAGCATCAAGCATTTCAACATTTTGAGGAATGAATCAACTCAGCAATCTCGATCAAGTATTTCAGTATTTGAGGAACAATTTCGCATGAATCAGCTCATTAATCTCGCATAAATCCGCTCAACATTCAAATCAGCTCAATCAATAGGCACAACAGTCAACATACCAAACAAAAACTCAGCACAGCGGCAAACCAAAATAGCAAGCAATTACTTCACCATCTCCTAAGAACTGGAACTGATTTGGAGAGATTTGAACAATGAAGAACATATCTATTAACTTGTCCACAATCACCTGATTTTTGAGCTTCAATCACCTCCATAATGCAGTAAACCCAGTAGACCATAGTAGAACAAATTTCAGCATTATAGCAGCACAAAAAAATGTGTAATTAGCACAATAAAAAATATTATCCATCATATATTTATAAAAAATATATATATTTATTAAAAAATTAACAATAATAATAATAATAATAATAAGAAGGACCTTCGTAGGAAAGACCTTGAGGTTGCGGCACAACGGGGTGGTGGCGGGGTGGGCAACAATTCGGGTGCACGACAACAATTCTACGGCAACGGACCACGACGGAGCTCCACAGGTGCTGGGTGGCTGGAGATGCTGGGCCACAGGTAGGGGTGGGCATGAACCGGTTCGGGGCCAAACCGGTTCATGAACCGTACCTTTACCACATTTTAAAGAGGTACGGTTTACCGCTCCAGTTTTTGGCTGCTCCAAATTTTGACAAAATTATCCTACCTCTTCTGAATCGGTTCAAAAACCGGTTCGGAATCGGCTCAGTCGAACCACTTTATATATATTAAAAAAACGATAATAATACATAATAGTATTATGGATTATTTATTATGTATTATGATAATACATAATAAATAATAAATAATCCATAAACCATAATCCATAAATCATAAACCATAATCCTAATCCTAATCCATAAACCATAATCTATAATCCATAAACCATAATCCATAAACCATAATCTATAAACCATAATTCATAAACCATAATATATAATTCATTATACTAATTTAGATTGTATATCATCACCGAACCAACTTTGGTCTAATGGTTTAGAGTATATATTTTAAAATTAAATATAATATTATATTAAAACCGGTACAAGAAGTGGTACGGTTTAACGTTTCCGAATCGGTTTTTTGTACCTCTTATGAACAGTTTCATATTTTTGCAAAAAAAAAAAAAACGATTGTTTTGTGAGCCGATTCTGCCAAGCCGGTTCAAAACCGGTACGGTTCAGTCGAACTATTTTATTTTGCCCATCCCTAGCCACAGGTGCTTGGCGGTTGGATGATTCAGCGAGTGGAGGATTCGTCTGGAGGTGTTGGGCGGGGCTGGAGGACTCTGAGGCTGCTGAGCGGGGCTGGAGGAGTTGGAGGCTACTGGGCGGGGCTGGAGGAGTCGGAGGCTGCTGGGCGGGGCTGGAGGATTCGGGCGGCTGGAGGATTCGGCGTCTGGTGGTTTCAGAGTGTGCTGGCGGCAGGAGGCTGGAGGCTTCGGCTGCTGGAGAAACTGCGCGACATTTACAGTTAAACCGATTTTATATAGCACCTATTAATAGGCGCTACCACAGTTTGCGCCTATTAATAGGCGTTACCTGTAGTTGCGCCTCTGTTGAACCTGTGGTTGCGCCTCTGTTGAACATGCGCCTATGCTTACATTTATATTTTATTTTTAACCATATTTACTTCTTTTTTTTAAAAAAATTCTTACATCAACACTTTTTGAAAAAATTCTTCGAACCATAGTAAAATATTAGTGTATGTTTAATAGTTTTTAGGGTTAATGGTCAATGTGCCCCCTAAAGTTTGGCTAAAATTTAAGAATCCCCCTTAATGTTTAAAATTTTAAATTTTAGTCCTAATGTTTGGACAAAAACAAAAATCCCCCATTTCCGTCATAAGACCGTTTATTTGAGATGGTAAACCGAACATGTGATGTGCACGTGACGTGACTTAAATTGAAAAGACAAAAATACCCTTATGTCAGTTTCCTTGTGATCACTTCGGTTTCTCTCCATACCCACACCAGCACGCCTTCGTTTCTCGGTTCCAACACAAATTTTGCAGTGCCTTCGTTTCTCCTTTCCTAATTCTGACTTCTCCAATTTCTGCAGAGTGTCTCGCGCCTTCATCTCTGCGTCTCGGGCCATTCCAGGTGCTGCGGCTTCGACTGTGGCTCCAGGTAAGTTCCGAAGTGAACTTAGGGTTTATGCTAGGTTGAATCAAATCCTGTCTGGTTTATGCCATGCTTAAATTTAGGGTTTATGCAACATAAGGGCATTTTTGTCTTTTCAATTTAAGTCACGGCACGTGCACGGCACATGTTCGGGTTACCGTCTCAAATAAACGGTCTTATGACGGAAAGAGAGGAATTTTTATTTCGTCCAAACATTAGGACTAAAATTTAAAATTTTAAACATTAAGGGGGATTTTTAAATTTCGGCAAAACTTGAAGGGGCACATTGACCTTTAACCCTAGTTTATAAAGTTTAGTCAACTTTAACTGAATATTCGATCGAGCTATCTTTTTGGACAGTATGTAAAGTTTAATTGTCAATTTCTCTTAAAAAATCAATTAGAAAATTTCATATTCATTAGTGGCAATCGTGTCGTGTCGTTTAATCGTGTCGTGTCATAAATTGCCAGCCCTAATATTCATACAAAGTTCAGCTATTAATTTGGTATTTCCCTATATATTATTACATCGAGTATAAGGTATGTTTTAAATATCCTAATACTTTGAGTCTTTGACTGAACTGACTATTAAGTTTAATAGATTAGGGTTTACAAACACCCATCAAATCGTTAAACTGAAAGAAAACCTATCTCTCAATTTGTAAGATGTGAACTTCGATTTTGCAAAGTTGTTTGGTGTCGATCTTGGATCTTGGTCATAGCGTCTGCTACCGATTTTGTTTCTAAGTATGTATGCCTTATTTTAAATATTTTACACTTGAATAGTAGATTCCTGCAATCCAAAATAATTTATAAGGATTTTAAATTATCGAATAAGAAATAAGTTTTTTCACAGTGATAAAATATATTTTTCCATGAATAAAATTAATGATGAAATTGTTTGAAATCCAAATGTTTTTTTTTTCCGTAAGGTATTCTAGCAGAGCTCATCAAAGCAACACTCTTAGCATGCTACTTTACATTTATAATAATTCATTTTATGTTTGTTCAAAGTTCAAATATTAATTCCTATTTCTTTATGCCTAAAAGCCAGTTGACTCAACCAAAAGTTTCATTTTCTATTTGTCGTCCTCTCAATCTTCCAAGAGGTGCAACCAAATAAAATATATATTCTCCGTACCAACGTTAATGGCTACTTACCATGCACTTCTTATCCCAATCTAATCCATAGTGTAATGACTCATTCTTTTCGCAGAAAACTTATGGAATAGATATATCTTACGAATTCCGAAGTTGTTTTTTTAGCGAAATTATAAAAAACCGGCTTACGGAATCCGATCCCTCTAGTGTTAGACATTCCGTGAAAAATGATCAAATTTCCTAAGTCTTGTGGGGTAGGAATCCGAAATAGGCTTAGAAATGACATTTTTACCCTCAATATACTTTGTTAATGCCGAATCTACCCTTCAGTTATTCCTCACCCAACTCTCGAATCAGTCTCAGCGACCCTCTGCGAATCTCCTTTTCCACAAATTGAAGTCTCCCTATGTTTGTGCCCATTTCATGTATGAAGCATTATGACCACAAATCGGTTGATTCTGGATTCATGAACCCTGAATCCGTTCTCCGTTCTGGGTTACTATTTCTCTCCATTTGGTTTTTGCCGATTCAGGTACGATTCATTCTCCTCTTGGTTCTCCTTCTCCGAATTGTGATTCAAGTACGATTCCTTTATCCTTTTTTTGGGTTTGATTCGAACCCAGAATCACTTATGTGGATTCTCATGTGTAAATGTTTTGTGGTGAAATCATCTTCTGTTACTGTGTTGGAAAGGAAAAGATCGGGATTGCTGGAATCTAGGTTTCTATTTTCTATCTTCGTCAAGTGTATCATTTGTTGTTAGAAGCGATATTTAGTGAGATATTTACTATGTTTATCATGAATTCACAAAATGATTTCTATTTATGGTTTAGCAACTGTTTTGTATAATGTGCTGTTTTGTGCAGAATGTTCTTCAATTTCTGAATTCTTGTATGATGTGGGAAGTTGTAAGTTTTCAACAACAATATATGTTGTGTGAATTTCCTTCCTGCTATGTGAATTGAGCAAGTCTAGTAACTCTTCTCCATTGAATTTTGTTAACTTGAAATCCAATTACACTATTATGAATATTTTCGAAGTTTATGCACCTCTTCTACTAATTCGTGCAGAACTGGGGAAATGTATAGTATATTATATGCAAGTGATTTTTTTTTGGTCGAAAAATCCGCTTTACTTGAAGAAATAAAACGTCGTGACTCGGGGCCACGATTGTTCAGGATTACAATCATTTGCTATTAAATCTAATAATGGTAGTGGTGGTCTTTCGACCCAATAACTTAGACTCACTCCCATTCTCGCTTGTTTAGCTATCCAATTCGCACATTCGTTCGAAGTCCTTGGAATAGCCCTCCATTGTTCTTGCTCGATCTGATTTGCTAGTACTCGAATATTCTGTATCGTGGTTGACAGCCTTCAATGCAACGTTTCCCCTATCTATCTTTGAACCATTTGTGAGTCTGTTTCAATGATGATGTTGTGCCATCCTCGTTCAATCGCTAGTCTTATACCGTCTTGTATGGCCCTTGCTTCCATGGTTTCAAAATCATTACTCCACTCCCTTTGGTTCATATCACCAACCACCTTGCCGTGACTATTCCGTGTTATGACCCCTATACCCGCTCTTCGTGTTTGCTTGCACCACGATGCATAACAATTGATCTTGATTGTGTTTCCCGGTGGTGCTCGCCATTGTTCTTGCGGTCGTCTTTCTTGGGTCGTTGGAGGTGTGTATCCGTTTGCCTTATGCTCTTCGAATGCATATTGGATTTCTGAAATTACCACCATCAGGTTCGGTAGCTTGGACTCGAAGGCGGCCTTGCATCTTGTCTTCCATATGTGCCAACATGTTAGGAGGGTTTCCGCCCACCTTGTGTCTCGCACCATGACCTGCCCTCCTGGTTCATTCCTCCTTGTCTCAAGCCATGTGGCCACATCCAAGCTGTTTGGTCGGTCGATGTGAACCCCTAGGATTCCAAACCACACTGATTCCGTCCATCTACATTTTAAGAGCATGTGTTCCCGTGTCTCTACTTTCCCGCATATCGGGCATATCAAACCTATATCCATCCCCCTTTGGGCCATATTGGATATCATAGCCAAAGCATTCGTCGCAAGCGTCCATATGAAGTTCTTTACCTCGGGTATCACCTTCGATGTCCATATGTCCTTCCATAGGTTGGCATTTTCGTTCACCCCCCCCCCCCCCACGTTGGCCTGGTTCTTCGTGTAACTTATGATAGACCGAACGGACTTGGGTTGAGTCATCCTTTGTGTGTGGCCATATATATTGGTCCATCCCCCTTCCTTCGGTATTGGTATGCTAAGAATTTTCTCGGCATCTTCATGGTTGACTATGCTTCTCACCATAGGTTTGTTCCATAGCCCTCCGGGTATGATCAAATGGCTCACCCTTAGTTCACTCCCATGTTCAACATTGTGTTCAACACCCACTCTCATTACCTCATTTGGGTATATCCATAGGTCCTCGAAAACTCGTATGTCCGCCCCCGAACCAATTAGCCACAGCCCCTCCTTCTTCATGATGTCTCGTCCATGTGTTAGACTACTCCAACCCCATGACGATCGACCGTCACGCTTTGCTTCGGTTCCTTTATTACTCTGACCGCCATCTTCGTAAGCAGTGCGGAGTTAAAACTCTGGAATTCCTGGAACCCTAATCCACCCGCCTCCTTAGCTTTTGTGAGAATCTTTCATCTTCTCCAGTGTGTTATTTTCCCGTCTACTATTTGCCCCAACCAGACATCCACTATGAGTGCATCTATCTTCGCACACCATGGTTTTGGTAAGCAGAACACACTCATGATGTATGTGGGGATCGCCGTGATGATAGCTTTGATAAGGACTTCCTTCCCTGCTTGGTTCAGTGTTTTTGGCCTCCAACCTGCTAGCTTGTCCTTAATCTTAGTCTTTAGTGACCTCAGTGCCTCCTTCTTAGATCACCCCATATTGATGGCAAGCCCAGATACTTACTCAGATTATTTGTGTTCTGTATGTTCAATGCTGTCTCGACATCCCTCCTATCCTGTCGTTTCGCCCCTTTGTTGAAATACAGGGTCAACTTATTCATGTTGATTCGTTGTCCTGACACTCGGCAATATGACTCAAGTATGCTCCTAAGGTTGGTTGCGTTTTCGGTTGTGCCTTGTATGAAGAATAGTAAGTCATATGCAAAGAACAAATGATGGAGCTTCGGGCACTATTTATTCATCTTGATCCCCCGAATTATCTTTTCCATAGCAGCCCCACCTATTCGCCTCGATAGTACATCCGCCAGTAAAATGAATAAGTAGGGTGATAAGGGGTCACCTTGTCGTATCCCTCTGGTTGGCTTAATTGTCTCGGACCGATCTCCATTGACCACCACTTGGTACGTGGTTGTCGATATTATATTATATGCAAGTGATTGAAATGTATAAGTGATTGAAATGTATATTATATTATATGTATTAGCAGCTGGAAATATGTTGATGAAGGATACTACACTCATGTTGCTACCGAAGAAAAAAAATACGTTTTTTGCTTAAAAAATTAGGTTCATTTGTGTGGTCTGTTGATGATCTCTCTTTATGATCAAAGCATTACGGATCATATCCATATGCAGAAGTTCATAGCTTTTGCATCTTCTTCATTGATGAAAGAAAGAGTAAAAGACAATGATGACATGAGAAAAGAAAAAGAGAACCACAGACATAGAGAATCGACTCTATCTTGGCATGGCGGCTGAGCTGCAGGCATGATGGGGTTCCTTCAGTTATCTGACCAAAGAGAAAGTTTGAGCCTCATTCTCATGAATTTCTTTCTTTGGAAGAAATTTGGGTCTGGCGTCCGCACTGAGCGTCTCTTAAAAACTTTCAACATTGGGAAAAGTACGAAAGTGCTCCCTAACAGATGTGTCTTTTGAATTCTGTACCCGAACCGAACAAATTGTTTTGAAAATTTTGCAACCTAACTTTTGAAGAAAGTTGAACACTGCCAACCCAACTGTTGGAACCTCAGCAGTCAGTTGAGAATGAGGCGGTGCTCTCAGAGTTTCAGGGGACTGGGTCCTTCTCTTTAGATGATGATCATTTTCTCAAGCCTTTTTGTTCAAAAGCTAATTTTGTCTTTCGCACAGAAAAGGAAGATAAAAGGTTAAACTACGAGATTGGATACTGAACTTTGGGAAATCTGACTCACACATCTATGTTGTTGAAAATGCATCTTGAACAACTAAGGAACGGTCGAAAGAAGGCAATGACGATGAATTGGCAAGTTGAGAAAATCAACATGCATGGACATTCCTTGGCATGGTGGCTTTGCTGCAGCCATGGTCTCGTCCAAATTGTGTTGGTTCATGCTGTTGGTTATGCTTGTCCCTAATAATGTTGCAGCTCGTCCCTTGAAAAAATCAGTTTTGATCAGTTGACGTTGTTTAGTGGAGTTGTTTAGATGATGATCCCGTTCAATTTGGTTGATTGAAGTTGTTTAGATGATGATGATCAATTGAAGCTGTTTAGCGGATTAGTATTACGAAGTTGGGTTCAATATTACGAAGTTGTATAATTTTGGTTTAGGGCGCTAATTTGTTTTGTATTATGTAAGTATGATCATTAATAATATTATGGTCCGGGTAAATATATTGTCGATGGGTATTTGTAAGAAGAATGAATTTATATTAAAATTTACATTAATTTAACTATTTAATCTTAATTAATTAATGAGATTTTTTGAATATTAATTAATTAAATTATTTTAAAAGTTTTTTTAATTAATAATTAATTATATTATATAATAGTATTATCGTTAATTTTTAAATTAAATATCACAAATTATATGTATTATATACTATACATATATAAGGAGGGGCAAATATATCATTTTACCACATTCCATTCTCTTTCCATATTCCATTCTACCAAAGAAACAACATAATTCTTTGTTCTATTTCATTCCATTTCACCAAATAAACAACTTTATATTGTTATCCCCTAATCTTTATTCCATATTCCTTATTACTTATTATGAATTCTATGAAAGAAACGCTATGTAATACTTGGTGAGGATACAATTTGATTTGTATTAGTTAATAATAGATTATTCATCTCATCATTTATTTTTCTCTTTTACGATAATTATATAACATTTACGAGTTTATGATACAAAAATTATATTTAAAAGATATATATATATATATTATACAAATTAAATAATACAATATATTTTAATTATATATACTTCATAATTGTCGAAACATCCTTTTCAATTTCATTGTTTGACGAATCGATTTAAAAGATTTTGTGCTTAAAAACACTTTTACAATATATAGTTCTGCAATATCCAATCGTTAAAATATGTTAAAATCAAATATGAGAGATTGTAAATTGAAGTATTAAATCACATTAAATATAGCACTTTAACTTGAATACTAAAAAAAGTAGTCTCAAGCTTTACTAAGAGTTTAATTGGCCATTAATTTTTTATCTTGGAAACTACTACCAGTAACTAGCAGAATTTTTCATCAAAATATACCCCAATTAATAAGCAAATATCAAAATATTCTCGGTTTATAAACAAATACGAATCTATACATACCCGCGACTGGGAATTGCGAGTGGAACTGGCGTTATCAGCTACCTTTCCACCCACGACTAGGAGTCGCGGGTGTATATGCTATAAATTTCAGCACACATATTTCCAGTGTGTAGCTTGTTATGTCGGTTGTCCCAACTGTGTAGCTTGTGTTGTTGGTAGTCCAAGGCATGCACTACAAGAATCTGTATCAACATCCACGAAATTAATTTGTTAACACAAGAAGTGTGTTGGTAAAATGGCGTATAAGTGTCGACAGTTTAATACATCCCCGTAAACAAGTTTTAGTGTCAACACATTTGTCGTAGCACAAACAATCTTTTAGTATTGACATTTGCCATCGCAATATGTCTGTGCCGACCAAATCCATGTGTCAAAAACTCAACCGAGGTTAATATTGATATTCAGTAACGGAATATGTTGGTATTGCAAAAACGCATGTTTACTTTCAAAATTAATTGATGTAATAAATCGGTAAACAGTATCGGCATAACTTCATTGGTAATATATGTATTGTCGTTGCTAAACGGTATACCCGCAATTATAACAGAACATACCGTTTTTTCTAGTACAGTTCAGAATCTCCCCTGTGTAGAGCAGAGCCTTCGTCGGTCCATCAACGACCATATCCAAGAACGGATTCCCTTGCAGATCGACTCCCATGACGCAAATAGGTTGCTCGAAGACATTCCCTGAGAGTCCCTGCTGTCGATCGATCGTTCATCCATTTGCTGCAGTATCCCGCGACAAGCATTTCTCCTCAGGTACGCTGGTATGAGCAGTCGAATGTGGCTTCTTCTAATTGCGAATCGAATTGTCATGAGCTTAACTGTTTGATATAGCCAACGGTTCCAACGGACAACTCACTCGAAGGAGTTGTACTATTGAGAATAACAACTGTGCTGCTACAATCTATCTGCAGCTCGTTCGGTTCCAATTGGACAACTCGATCGAAGGAGTTCTACTCTTGCGTATAACAACCAATTAACTAGCAATTAAGCTAGCTGCAACTCGTACGGTTCCAACGGACAACTCTCTGATTCCGTTTGGTTCCATCCACACATAAACGAAAATGAATATATGAACTGTTACAAATGGTCTGGATAACTGTCAATAACTGATTTTGCAACTTCCTGTACTGCATGTTTCAGAAATTATTTGAATAACTAAACTGTTGTGCTGTCTTTTTAATCCCAAACCAACTTTTTATTGGGTTGATATTTCTTTGCAGAAATAGAAGTGCGATGGATAAGAGTTGGATGACCAAACCTCGGCAAAGTGGGGGATATAAGGAAGGGGTCGCTTAGTTTCTAGACTTTGCCTACTCTCGTTCAAGTTGGGATGGTAAGATTTACTGTCCTTGCAATAACTGTGTTGGTGCTTTCTTACTGGGAAGAACTACTGTTACGTTCCATCTTGAAAAATGGGGAATATTGCCAACTTACACTACATGGGTGGATCATGGGGAGGAATTCGAAGATGTGATCTCTAATGGTAGGAAATCATCCTCTCGTGGGGAAATGGAAGATATGGTGCATGATGGGTTCAGTGGTATGGGGGTGGACGAAGGTGAGGAACCAAATGCAGATGCTAGGACATTTTATAAGCTATTAGAAGATTGTGAAAAGAGCTTATATCCAGGTTGTGTCTCCTACACCAAGATGTATTTTTTAGTAGAACTGTTGCATCTCAAGGCACTGTACAAGGTTTCTAACAAGTTCGCTGATGAGCTACTTCGCATGCTAAGTAAAGTATTGCCACCAGGGAACACAGTCCCTAATTCCTACTACGAAGCAAAGAAATTTATAGGAGGGTTAGGGTTGGACTACCAAAAGATGCATGCTTGTGTAAATGACTGTATACTATTTAGAAAAGAGTACGTCAATTTGGATGTGTGTCCAACGTGTGGGGAGTCAGGATGGATTAAACCTAGACACAACTCTGGAGGACTGGATATATACCAGAGCAATCGAAGCGACAAATAGGGAAGCTACCAGTCAAAGTACTTCGATATTTTCCACTAACTTCAAGGTTGCAACATGTCCCCCAAAACTGCTTCCTCTATGACCTGGCACCGTACACGACGATTAAAGGATCGTATTCTACGTCATCCTGCTGATACATATACTTGGAAGAAACTTGACAACGTACTACCTGTATTTGGGGAAGACCCACAGAATATGAGGCTTGGATTAGCTACGGATGGGTTTGATCCGTACAGTGATAAAAGTCACCCATATAGCATGTGGTCAGTTGTTCTTATTCCATACAATGTGCCTCCTGAGGTGTGGTTGAAAGATATGAACTACGTGCTATCAATGTTGATTCATGGACCAAAGGCTCTAGTAAATGACATAGACGTGTATATACAACCGTTGATCGAAGACCTGAATGAGTTATGGTCGAATGGTGTGCTCACATATGATGCAAACAAGAAATAAAACTTTCAAATGCGCGCAACCATACTTTGGACCATTAATGATCTTCCTGCTTATGCGAACTTGTCTGGTTGGGCTACTTACGGTAATTTGGCATGTCCTATCTGTCAAATGGACACCCATAATTGTCGATTGAAGAATGGGTGGAAATGTTCTTTTATGGGACACGGACGATTCCTCCCCACCGATCACCCATGGAGAAGAAACAAAAGTTCGTTCGATTGGAAACAAGAGTTACGGATGGCCCCACAAAGACTATCGGGGGAGGAAGTGTTACTTGTGCTAGAGAATCTTGATCCAGTCATGTTCGGTAAGACTCAACCGCCCATTCAAGTTGGAATAGACTGAACTACGGGAAATTGGAAAAAAAAAAGAGCATATTCTACCAATTACCTTATTGGAAGCACCTCTTAATCCCTCACAATTTGGATGTGATGCACATTGAGAAAAATGTGGGTGATAACCTCATTGGGATGTTATTAGGTGTTGCAAGTAAAATGAATGACAACCTTAATGCTCGGCTAGACTTACAGGCCTTAGGCATAAGAACGAGCTTGCATCCAGTCAAAGGAACAGAAGATTAAACTGTGTGAGTTTCTTAAGAACTTGAGACTTCCTAGCGGTTATTCATCCAACATTTCACGTTGAAAAGACAGAAAATTGATTGGGTTGAAAAGTCATGACTACCATGTTCTCATGCAACGTATCCTATCTGTGGCTATTAAAGGATTACTCCCCAAACATGTATGCAAAGTTGTGATAGACATGACTAACACATTCAGGATTCTATGCTCTAAGGAGTTGCACATGTCGGATCTATTGAAGGTGGAGTCGCAATTACCCATGACAATGTGCAATCTAGAGAGAATCTTCCCACCAAGTTTCTTCAATATTACAGTCCATCTTTTCACTCATCTAGCAGAGGAAGCAACACTAGTTGAGCCAGTACAATATCGTTGGATGTATTCAATCGAAAGGTAAGTTTCAACACTCGTTTATGAAGTATGCATTTGACAGAAGAGGTGTCTCACTAATAACATGTTCTTATTGTAGGATAATGGGGATAATGAAGTCGTTTGTGCGTAATCGTAGTCGTCTGGAAGGGTCAATAGCGGAGGGTTATATTGCTCTGGAGTGTTTGACATTTTGTTCTAGATATCTCCATGACTTTGAGACCAAATTTACAAGGCATGAGTCAATTATAGTAACTGAGGTAACTCCAAGGGCGGCAGATGGGTTATCGATCTTCCAGCCGGTAGGAGCTCCAATAGGTTGTGCAATAGTCTGTGAACTGTAAAACACGGAATGGGAGCAGTGCCACTTGTACGTGCTTAATCAGTCTGAAGAAGTGAAGCCATTCATCGAGTATTGCATTCACCTTTATTGTTTTGTCTATTCTTAAACTTTTAACTGCATTACATCTAACATTTCGATTGGTTGTCTTGTCCATGTACGTAGTGAACACAAGAGGCAACTACTAGGCGCACGGGTGAGTAGGCGGAACATCGATGTCATGCACAACAGAACATTCATACCATGGTTAGAGGGCAGGGTATGACACTATGACACAGATAGGAATATCCATGCCTTTTAATGTGACTTTTAATGATGGTGGAATTATTTGCATTCTCAGGTTGGTCGAATAGTTGGATCGGCTGAGGATGACAGAGGTCGTCAACTAAAGGCTTTGGCACGAGGACCGTTATATGGAGCTAAGAAATATATAATGGTTATAAAGAAAATGGGTTCATCTTCCACACCAAAGAGCGGTCTCTAATGAGGAGTTTTGACAACAGCGGTGTGTTGTGCAAAGCTGACACAACGTGCTATGCGAGTACATCCGATAACAACCCCATTGAAGGTGCAATTGATGATTACGGAGTGTTGAGGGAGGTGGTTGAGCTGCAGTACCTTGGTCACCTATCGGTTGTGTTGTTCAAATGCGATCGGTACAACGTACTTTCATCCTTCAATGGGATGAAAATTGATGAGTATGGATTTGTGTGTGTCAATACCAAAAATTATTTATCAACAGATGAGCCATTCGTACTTGCAGTTCAGGCCACACAAGTTTTCTACTTACCTGAGAACATTAACCCTGATTGGAGCACTGCGTTGAGGGCAGAGTCCAAAAAACGATTTGTGATTGGGGGTCAAATGAGTGGGGAGTCAGTGGAGCCGTATCAGGAAACATCAACACTGGTTGTTGATGTACCGAATGTAGTTCCTGTCGATGATGTGGTTGATTGGTGTAGAAATGACATTGAGGCATCGTAAATTTGTGTGCAATAGATGAGTGTTTATATGTTTCTTAAGGTAATTGTTTAATAGAAGACTGTTCAATAGTGAGGAATTTCATTATGTCATTGTTCAATAGTGAGGATTTTCATTCTGTCATTGTTCGAATTATTTGCTTCGTTCAATAGTGAGCTGGTTTTCTTGACAGACTTGTATGCTTTGTCTGAATTGAGATGGTTTTATTGAAATTTGTTGGTTCACGTGTTGTAAGTTGCTGTGCTGACGTGCTGTTGTGTTGTAAGTTGCTGTTGTTCTGCTATTTGTACCATGTGTGTGTTTGCAGCTCTTACTGTGGAGTGCTGTCAAATGTGGAGTGTTGTCAAATGCAGCTCAAAACTGTGGAGTGCTATGGAGTGTTGTCACTTGTAGCGTGCTGTCAAATGCAGTCGATGATCGGTGGAGTGATGTCAAATGTAGCCCCTGATGCAGCTCATCAAGTGACGAATCTGTAGAGTGCTTCAAAATTGCAGAAACTGCACTTGGAATCTATATGACATACATATACTTCAAAAAATGAAAATAAGATACAAATAGATTGAAAGATTAGTTGTCGCAAGATGTATTTCAACTTTTGATAAAAAAATACATTGTATTTCAAGTTTTGCACTTCTCAGGCAAAAAACATACATTAAGGTGTTTTTCACAACCAAACATACATTAATACTGTCAAAATACTGTCGAATGTATGTTTTGCACTTCTCTGATAAAAACGTACATTAATGTTGTCATGCTTTTCCCTCTCAACAGCAACCTCAGCAAATGGATCATCAACATACCTCGACTGCAATTCATCCTCATTTATGTCATTCTAACACAATTCAATATCTTCTCCTATCATGCTTCTCTATGTTTCTCTGTTTTTCATAGATACCAATTCAGTTGGAAGAAAACAACTGAACATTAATAACACGGCAGTTGTTCAGTTGGTAAGTCAGTTGTTTTTCATTTTCAAGTTCCATGTGCTGTCAAAATGTTCAGAATCCAACCCAAAGTTCAGAATCCAAAATGTTCAGAATACAATGAAGACAGTGAAGGGATGCAATCCAAAGTTCAGAATCTGCATATTCTACATGAAACTGTGTTGCATCTGTACAAGAAACATCAAGTAGTTTGCAAAAATTGTCACGACCACTTCTTCAGGCCACTGATAGAACTCTACCATATGCATTTGAAATCACATAAATGAATTGTTGTCTTTTGTCAGATTCTCTGAGTTCCAACGAGGTTGCTATCTCTGTTGAAGCTGAATTGCTGTCTTTTTGAAGGAGAGAGTTTCCTGAATGCAGTGATCACACAAAAGGCACGTATGCTTGCCACTTCTGACCGAACAATGAACACAAAAGGGTCTGCTAACACCAACCACGCAGTAAAAGCAACAGTTCTGTTTTTTCATGCACTGGATTTGGGTACTAACCTCATTCATCCTGCTGATGAAACAAAGCTGAAGTTGGAACGAAGCTGCAAATGGAAGATGCACTATTGTGATGCACTGGAAGCTGCTCTCGGCCTGCTTAAGAACTGCAGTAGGCAGATGCCGGGTTGAAAATAAGACACATAGCTATGTGTCGAGTTTTATATTGACTGAATTGTGTGACACATTGTTTATGTGTCATAAACATGAGTAGTAACATTTAGACACATGTTAACACTTTGACACATAGTAATTAACACTTTGACACATAGTGGTAACACCTTCACACATAGTTATAACACCATGACACATGGTAACACTTTATTACATCAATGAATAACACCATACACATTTGAAAGTTATATTTTTCATCAAAGTAAGTAAAATTTGTATACATTTGTATAAAGTATAATATTATAATGAATAACAATAGGACACTTTGACACATCAACTAATATAACACATAACAAAGTTGTATTTCAAACATAAAATGAATATGATTTAAATTGCATAGATAAGGATAAATATGTCTTGATTTTAAACATGATTTAGAAATATTGTGCTATAAGATAAGTATATACAAATTTATAAAAATTAATATGAAATTTATACAAATGATGTTATTATACATATTATGTCATTATTAAATATAAAGAATAAGTATATTTTTCATCAAAGTAAGTAAAATTTTATAAGTTGATATTAAATTTGTATACATTTGTAGTCATTTGTATAAAGTATAGTATTATAATGTTATAAACTAAGACACTTTGACACATCAATGGATATAACACATAAGAAAGTTGTATTTCAAACATAACACGAGTATGATTTAAATTGCATACATAAGGATAATTATGTCTTGATTTTAAACATGATTTAGAAATATTGTGCTATAATATAAGTATATAAAAATTAATATAAAATTTATACAAATTATGTTAGAATTATACATCTTATGAACTGTCATTGGAACGGGTCTTGCATACACGGGCCACTTTCCTTCAATTTTTCTATCGGGACAATTTGTGTTACCGGGCCAATTTCATCTGTCTGGCCTCATATGAACAGCTGCTACGGATGAGGACGAAGCTGAAGCGTCTCCTCGGTTCAAACAGCTACGACGCCTCGGTACCTACACGACGCAGTAGGCTTCAGCATCACATACATTGTGATTTGATGGATCAGTCCTGTCATACAATGGTCTTCTCTTCTTCTTCTCGTGCCTAATTTTCACTGTCATTTGGTTCTGCTTCACACTCTGCAAGCTTCCCTCCAACCACTACTCCAGGACGATCTTCCAGTGCTCCAGGACGATCTTCCAAGTTTCCCTCAGCAAGGTATGGTTCTAACTTCCTGTAGGATAAGTTTGTTCTCGGAGGCGCAAGGTATGGTTGAGCAAGGTATGGTTCAGCAAACCCTTTGTTCATCTATGGTGCTCACTTACATGTTTAATCTCCTTTCCCTTGGATCTCGTTTATTTGCGACCATTTTATACACGATTTTTCGTTTTAAAAAACATAACTTGCAAGCGAAGACTCACCTTTGTCGATGATCCATGGCCGATTAACAACTCCCTAAGCAGTCGTAGTTTCATGCATGTCACGGAATGTTCAATAAGGGTGCTTATGCTGAGAATAAAACTTGGATAATTGTTGCAACAACACATAAAGATGGAAACTTTACACCACAAACTTGAGAAAATTTCACGTTATGCTACTGTGTTTAACAATATCTTCTCAGTATGGTGGGTACTCAGAGAATGGTCGCCGGAAGTACCATAGCTTCAAAGCTACCAACACGTAGATCCCCAAGGAAGATAAACAGGGTTGCCATAAGTAAGTTGTTGTTTTCACTACTACGTCTTTTAGGTATTTGCTTTGTTTTAGGTGCTCGGTAACTAACACACTAGACATTGCTTTTAGGGGTTACGCCTGTGGAGAACATCCCTGCAGTTCCTCCGCATGTGGAGAACATCCCTGCAGTCCCTCCGCCCATCGAACTTCCTTTGGAAGTATCTACTGAAGAGGAAATCCAGCTGGAGGACCCCTATGTGGAGGAACCACCAGGTATACAAATAGGTAACTTCTATTTGTCCCATACTATACAGCTTGGTTATATAATTGATACCTGCTTTACGTGTCAGCTACGGAAGAGGAAGAGGAAGAGGTAAGGCCACCATTGGACAGACTACGTAGAGGGTGAACTCGTTGCATAAGGTTGTCTCGAAATGGAGTCAACGAAAAAGAGGTTCTGAAGTTTAACTCTCGAGGTAAAGTATGAAGTAACAATGCTCCGGTATTTACAAGTTGGTGTGGTTGCATTGTCCGGAAACGAACGAATGCACCTCTAATGGTTAAAGACTGGAAGGAGATTCCAAAGTTACTCATAGACTACGAGGCGAAGATGCTCAGCTGTTGACAATCCCTACACAGTATTGTTCAAATTGAACTAGGACTTACATATTGCACCTGTCTATTTGTAAATGTTGTAAATCTAAGCCTAGCATTTCCATATTGTTCATCATCGCATGAGAAGTTTGTGATACTGGATGATGAAAACCTGAAGCAGTTGATCATCTGTACTCTTAAAGAGAAGTACAGAAACTACAGGGCGAATCTCAAGAGAAGGTACTTTGACAAGTACCTTACGAATGAAGAAAGGTTACAAAACATTCCTCCTGACGTGGTGAAAGAGGATTGGGTGTGGCTTGTTAACTAGTTCATCTCTGACGAGTTTAAGGTTTGTGTTTTACTCCCTATCGCAGCTGTATTTTTTTGTACAGTTAATGAGTGTTGCATTTTTTAAACGTAAACTGGTTGTAACCTATTGTTTGAAGTTAAAGAGCGATCGTAACAAAGCCAACAAAGCTCACCAAGTCATGAGGCACACCGCTGGCACTTCGTCCTTTGCGAGAAGAGAACAGAAAGAGGTAATCCTAACATTGAATTGTTATGTTTAATAAATAGTTGGATACCCTTGAACAAGTATATGGTACTCTTGCAGATTGAGAAGAACAACTGGAAACATCCCGGGGAGTATCATATGTTCAAGAAGAACCATGTGGACAAGAAAGGGCAGACACTGGATGATAAAACCAAATCAATACTGGTAAGTAGTACTGCCCACCCATATAGTCACATGTGATGTATATTGTATCTGATTGCTCCCTTATGTTCTTGTCACATAGTTTGCAAAATAGGACCAAGTGGAGGAAAATGCTGCTCAGTTGGCTTGGGAAGAGGAGTCTGCAGTTGACAAGGATGTCTTGTATGAGGAAGTTCGCCAACCTGAGCGTCGTCGAAGTCGTGTGTCAAATCTTGCACGGATGATGGAAAGTGGGCAGTTAAAGCAGGCAAGGGAAGAGGTAGCTAGAAACGCATCCGAATGTGAGCAACTCTGTGATTAACTCAAGGAGTTCCAGGCCAACTTTGAAGCATTTCAACGTGATATTGCTGTCATGAAAAGTGCAATGTTTTCCAACAATGCGTATAGTAATGATTTAATTGCATTGTGTACACCAATTTAGTCATTGTGGGGTATATTCTATAGTATGATGCTACCATGATTGCTGTTATTTCTATGTTTGCATATCCAAATGCATGAACCATGGAGAGATGCGGTAAGTACTCCTGCTTAGTAGTTATGTCGACTGGTGGTCTACTAGGTGTTGTGGCTTCTCAATTTTTATTTTCATTTGGAATTGATTGTAAATGAATATTTTGGACATGATGTAAATGTGAACATGTCATCTCTGTTTGTGTTTTGCAATTGTCGACATACATTTGTTTGAAATGCTTGGCTATATATAAATTCGGATGTGTTGTAAATGGTTCTACATATGTAGCTGTTTGTGTATTATCTGTTTATGAATTCTGTTTGGGTATGCTTGGCTACGAGCATTAGCATGATTAACAATTCGAAAAGAGTAAAACATTAGCATTTGCATCAAAACAAACCATTGACGACGGACTGTATTTGTATCCGTAATTGATGCTTCATATACAATTTTACCATGACAACCGCGCAACCACAAAACACTTCCTATAACAACAACTTTCACAGTAGTTGAAACTCCATATTAGCATCAACTATGATGAACAGGGTAATATTTATTACTGTTGTACGTGCATCGACAGATTACTTATGACGTGGTCTAACTTGTTTTCCATCAAAATGCATCCGTCGTTAAGTACGTCTAATTACTTTCAAGGAAATGTTGCTGTTGAATAACCTATATTGCCTCAAAGAAATTGGATGCAATATCGAACAAATAGGAACAACAATGCGCGGATACTAATACCCTCATTCTACATCTGACATACGTAGACACTCTAAATCAGTATTTCCCTCAAATACCTGTCGACAGTAATTACGCGTAAACAGAGTCGACATATTAGCGATGCTAATGATCAAACCAACTATTCATTCCAGCCACGGCAAATCTTTAGTGACGGCATATTGTTGTTGTGTATACCTTTAGCCACGGGGTCTATTGGCACGACTCTTAGCATCGACAAGGGGTTTTAGGATCACCAACAATGCTTCCGGCAACGATGATTTACCATCACTGTAGAGCAAATTTCTTGTAGTGATGCGAAGAGAATTTTCATTTCAGGTATGTTCGTAACTTCTGTTGATTAAATAATAATGATATATTATATAAATTTTTGTAGAGAAAAAATTATATTGTTATCTAATGTTTTCATATTAAATAGGTGTTTGAATTACTCTAAATATGGTGACTGTAATCCTTCATTATGATGTTATAATTATAGTAGATGGAGAAGTTGTTAATTATATTGACGGTACATCCGCAATTAGTTCTACCAAAACCACAGCCACTTTGACCCACCTAAAAGAGTTTGTTTCTAGAGTATGTGGTTTTGGGTCTGATGTAATTGAAATTGACCTCCTTTGGAAATCGGGTAATAACATGTATCCCATAACTGATGACAAATCATTATTGTATGATATTTTTCAAGTATGTGGTGAATACATGGAATTATACGTAGTTACAAAAGTAGAAATTAGTGAAGTTGATGATGAAGATGACCTGTTTGAAGAAGAGAAAGGAGAATATTATTCTTTGGGGGATGACACACAAATTGAATCTCCTACAAATTTGGATGATTGTGCGCTACCATTGTCCGATGATGACACAGGTGTGGCGAACAGTTTAATTCACCAAAGACGGTAAAACAGTTCCCTCCAGAATTTACATCTAGAGATTGGCAAGATGGGTTTGAATGTACCGATTGGTTGCTCACACAAGGTGAATCGTCTTCCGGTACAAGTGTTTTTCAAGTAGGGGATGAATATGAGAGTAAAACTGCACTCCAACAACACGTTAATTTGTGGCACATTAATAATGCTCGTGAATGCACCACTTTTAGATCTAGTCTCACCGTAGTGTCATTCAAATGTGCAACTAAAAGCAGCGGTTTTTTCTTGTGGTCATTGAGAGGAATGCAGAAGAAAATGGGTAACTGGAAGATCACACTCCTGTAGAAATTCTACAACTATACAACATCATAGACAACTTCATTTCAAATTAATTGTGAAATTGATATATCCATATGTGTATCATAACACGGGTATTAGAGTGTGTGATTTGCAACAAGTAGTAAAAGATAAGAACGCGCAAAGTGTGACGTACCAAAAAGTGTGGTACGCTAAACAACAAGTAATTGAGGGGATGTTTGGGACCTACGAAAGTGCATTTCAATGTCTCCTGCAGTTGATGTTTGCTTTATGTCATTTTAATCATGGGTCCATTGTTTACTACGAATGGAAAAGAGTTTCCACAGAGGAGAGTGTCATATTTGGTAAGTGGTGCTGGACATATAAGTCTTCAATTGAAGGTTTCTCCCATTGTTGACCACTAATAAGCATTGATGACATACATCTGTGTGGAAAGTACACCGGTAAATTATTAGTCGCAATGGGATACGATGTTGATAATCGTATATTTCCATTATGTTTTTGCTTTACCAACTCTGAGACTACTGCATCTTGGACATGGTTTTTAGAGCGCCTTCGACAACACATGGCGAAGGACCCCTACTAGCATCTCTACTCGCACCCCCGTGACTATCTCCAACATTCCTACTCTTATCCACTCTAGAAGGTTGTCTTTCCTCTCTCGAAGGTTGTGTCGCTTGTTCAGGATGATCTGGCTCGTCCAATGTAGTGTCCGGGACTTCTTCCTCACTATACGTGTTTCGCTCATCTAGCATTCTGTAAAATTTTTTAGTCTCCCCGATCAGTTCGTGGGTGTACCGTATTACTTCAAAAGACTCTTCAACATGTTGCTTAGGACTCCCCATAGTCTTTTTCAAAATTTTCTTTGTTAATTTGGCAAGATGTCTAAGACTCCTCATCTGTAAGAAAGTGAAAACAAATTTATTAGTAATAATAGAACACCAATAAAAAATAATTAAACTATTTAAACAGAAAGACCACTTACTAGTAACATTGATTGGTTTCTATGCGGCTCAAACCGGACTGGGGGAATCAAATCTTGAACTGACATTATCTCAACTGGAGGCTCCCCAATTAGCGTAATAGTCAATTTATTATACCAAGCTAAGTACTCACCAAGGGGGATGACAACCGGTCGGGGGATTTTCATCCTTAATCATCTCCCACAATGTACGATGTGCTCCATGTTTTACCATCCATGGTTCTGTACTGTTCTTATCCCATGTCAACTTGTGCAATCTGTCCCACTCTTGACGCACTTCAAGAATCTGTTGCAACAGCAAAAAAACTTTTGTGTTGACGCTAACAGTTGTAGTTAAATATATGTATATTGTGTCGACAAATTTTGTTGTCGTTATTTTTACTTATTAGGCACAATATGTTTACCATTGTTATAAGGTACATTTAGTGTAAAATTTTGCCGTCACCTTATATTTTACATGGATGAATGTGTAATGTCGACCAAAACTTGATGTTAAATAACTCCATCAGTAGCAGGTGAATTTTTCATTACAAATGTACATATTCAAATGTGAAACGTTCTGTCGTAAATATAGTGATATAAGCAATGGTTGTTTGCCGTAACTAATCAATTTTTATTGTCGTTAAAACATAAGAACCGGGAAAATGTAAGAATAGATTTGCGTTTCAATATATTGTCGACATTAGTATAGTCATTCAACAACATATTTAATTGTTGTTGTCAAATAGTTTATTTAGTGACGACTATTGTTGTTGTTAAAAATTCAAATTTTTTTCCCGCTCTGATTTAAAAATTCAAATTTTTTTCATTGAACAACTTATTTTTACACGTTTTACAGAACCTTCTCTTATCTTCCCTTCCTTCCCTTCACCCTCCCTTCACCTTCCCTTCCTTCCCTTCATATTCCCTTCATCTTCCCTTCCTTCCCTTCATCTTCCATTCATTCAAAACGTTTTCTAAAGGATGAAGTGTCATGGAGCTGCTCGACCGACCTGTCATGGAAGTGTTGGAACTGCTCAAAGTTCCATGGATGAAGGCATGTTGGAGCTGGAGAAGGCGACTTAGAGCTGGAGAAGTCGAGTTGGAGATGGAGAAGTCGAGCTGGACCTGTGGAAGGCGAGCTGGAGCTCGAGAAATGTTGGTTCTCCAATGCCTTCACCATTGATGAAGTGTCTTGAAACAATCGGCCATTGATGAAGCCATAGATGATGAAGTGACGATATATGGATGAAGAATCCATGGATGAAGAAGGAGGAAGAAGCCATGGATGAAGAAGGATGAAGAAGGATGAAGAAGCTATGGATGAAGAAGCTATGGATGAACACAAATAATTTAAAATCGGACAACAAAATCGCAGAAAAAAATCGACCAACAACAACCTGAGTCCGCTCTAACATCGGAAAAGTGTTGTCATCGTTCATCTGTGTTTAACAACAACCTGATTCCGCTGTAAAGTTGTACATGCTAACAGCGGCAATCCTTTTACAACGGCAAATTGTCGACGTATAGACCTTTAACGACGGGGGCTACCGCGATGGAGATTTTGTCGCTGTCCAGACTTAACAACGGTATTTACGCAGTTAGCAACGCATTTTTGCTGATGTGTATGCTCGAGTTTCTTGTAGTGACGGTCTTTAAAATTCTCAAGGATATGCTGGTCAAAGGAGAATTGCCTCCAGACAAGATCAACCATGTGTCACTCCACAACGTTGAACTGGATCAACGGTAGTCTTAGAAGGCAACACCAAAGACCTTTGGTGCATACCTCCGGTAGGTGACCTACCCGATCTTGTCCATACGAGTCCCAAATGACCTTCAAATAACATATTTAAGTGTTGGAATGCATATTTAAAAGGTTAAATTTTTTAATGTAAACATAATTAACTGCATATTCACCTGCTCCATGGTTAAGGCACTCAATTCATCTCTATAAAACTAGTGTACATGCGGTTGGAGATTTTTTTCCCCGACTTTGGTCGTACCCACCTAATATTGCCCCCCAAAAAATTAATCAAATACAACAGAAATGATTAAATTGCAATTGTTCAAGCAAAAAACTTACTACATCCCCAATTGAGCAATCATACTGATTAATTCTTTTTTCTTGATCATCAGACTCCCAACAGACAGATGCTCCCACGACCAAAGATTTACCAAATTAGTAACAAAATTTGTGATATTAAAGCAACATAAATATAATTTTACTAATCCATTGCGAATGACTATCTACCTGTAGTAATACAATAGATCCAGTGGCGTTTGTTCTCTTAGCCGCAACAGCTTTACACAACCCAAGTAAAGATAGCTCAATACAGCAGAACTCCAATTGTATTGAGTTGTCAACTGTAGATCTTCCAATAACGGAAGGTACTCTAGTGCAACTTTGTTCCCACTGGTGTTAGGGAATAAAAATGCTCACAGTAGATGCAAAATATGTCATCGGACTCTCATAATGGTTTCTTCTTCTGTGGCTGGAATCCAATCTGCATCACCTTCTCTCTTCTCAAACACCTGCTTCAACTAGGAAAGAGAGACATTGTTTCGGTCAATCTCCTCTTGCTAACGTGAAGGTAATACTCCTAGTAGTCTTGGGCATAAAGTCAACAGATCGGCCATTACTTGTTGACCATTTCTCAATCGATAACCATCTGAGACGGGTGAACCATTAACCCGTAAACCCAATAACATTTGGACGTCTCTAAGGGTTACAGTCATTTCACCCCATCTTAGGTGAATGATATTCGTCTCGGGTCGCAACCTCTCAACAAGTTCATGCAGTAAGCCCACATCAATTTTCATACACGAAATATCGGACGTCCATACTCAGCTATATCTACCCAATAACACATCATATGATCTTAAACTCAACATTTTCCATCTCGGCAATATGTTTCGTCTTTCCATCGAGTACTAGCACTAACTAACCTATAATTTAATTTATAATTAAAGCTAAATATTTAACAATAATTGACAATATCAAAATAACATTGAAGATATTTGTAAAAGTAAATTTACCATATCTTGCACAGTGTACTATGACATGTGTTGCGGTTGAGTACATAAAAGAGATGGATCAATCGGTTCCTTCTGCGAAGAGAAGGACGACCGTGAAGAGCTGCCTTGGCCACGTTGCATGGTCTGTACAAAATAATTCAATGTAAAAAATTCTAATTTTTCAAAAACAAAACATTAAAATAATACAACAATTATACATAATTACGCAATCTACCACACAATTTCATCTACTTAAACAATTAAACAAAACACAATAAACAATTTCAACGCAAATATGCAATCTACATAAAATATTTCACCTAACAATTTCAACTTTTTTACCAAAAAAATCTACTTCAAAAAAAAAATTGATAGTTGAAATGGAGGCGGCAACGCGAGGACCTTTTGCAGTGAGGGAGGCCGCAATGCGAGGATGGACAGTTGAAATGGAAAGGCGCGAGTACGATTAGGGAGGCGAAAAGAGCAATGACGTCACGACTGGATAGAGGCGGAAGGCGCGATGACGGCGAGGCGGGGAAGCTCACGTGGAAGGCTGCGACAGGATTCTTCGGAGGGGGGACCAAAAATACAGCAGGTACGGGGCCGACTATGTTTTTAAGCAACCCTACCCGCGACTGGGAGTCGTGGGTCATAATTATTGCTTACCCACCCGCAAGTGGGATTCATGGATGAAACTGACGGTAACGTTAAAATATCCACCCTGGACTTCCATTCATATTTGTTTGTAAACCGATGAAATTTTGGTATTTGCTTATTAATTTATATATAGTTTGGTGTAAGGTGTCATAATGATTTAAGACATTGTTTTTTAATCAAATATTTTCAATTTAAATCCCGGAAATAGAAAACCTTTTAGTTAATATGGTACTTCTTAAGAGCTTACCATCCTTGTGAATGATAATTATTAGTTAGAAATTCAAAAATTATATTACTAAAATGCATATAAAGAAAATAAAATCTATATTTTGTAGGTAATGGCGAATATTTTGTAAGACGAGAAAAGTTAGAATTTTTTCAAAAAGTAACTATTTAAAAAATACATTTAAAAAATTATATATTCAAAAACAAAATTAGAAAAATGTGCATCTGCTCAGGATGACTGGTAGCGTGTTTTTCTAAAACGCCACTTGTAGTAGCGATTTTAAAATAACGCAAGTGTGAGTAGCATTTTAAAAAAAAACGCTAGTGTGAGTAGCGTTTTTGAATAAACACTACTGTGAGGAGCGATTTTTCTTAAACGCTACTGAGAGTAGTGTTTTCTGAAAAAACGCTACTCACCAGTAGCGTTTTTGTAAAAACGCTACGCCTAGTAACGTCCCATTAACCCTAGCTCGGACAACCCCATTAAATCCCCCGCCCCCCTCTTAAATCACCCCACCCACCCCTCACACCCGCACCAGCTCTTCCCTAGCCCCCTTCCCTCTCCGCCGCACCCCACGTCAGCCACCTGTTAGAGGATATGATTAAGTTTTAGAATTTAAGGATTGTTCTAGTTTAGGGACTGGTTTGTAATTAGTTAAAAGTTTCACCTACTGTTTCTCCTATAAATACTCGTTGTACCGGTATTTCAAAGTTAATGAAGAAATATTTTCCCTCCATTCTGTTTCAATTACAAATTCGATTTCTTCAAGTAATCTTAGACTCGGGATCATTTCATGGCATCAGAGCTCCAGGAAGAGTATATTCGGTTTCTTCTGCTCAAAGACATCTCAGGTTCTTCAAAGTCTTCTTCAATTCACTGATTCGGTTCGCGTCGGCTCGGAAGTGTTTGCGATTTTTCAATTCGGTGAGATTTCAACAATCAATCTGTAAGAACTCGATTATTTCTCCTTTCCGATTCAGTATAGAACATAACTGTGGAGATTCAAGCCAGAAATTGTAGGTTGATCAGATAATCAAGTTGTTTGAGTGATGTTAGTGTTGTTAGTGCTGAAATTCGTATTTTGTTGCTGAAATTCCAAATTAAATCTGATGGATTTGAGTCCAAAGCATTTCTCTAACAAGATTATCAACATCAAGTTAGATGAAACAAATTACTTGCAGTGGAAACAGCAGATTTGCTTCACAATCACTAGTCATGGACTTGAGGGATTCCTAGATGGTTCGGCTAGAGTGGATGAGTTCATTCTTAATGTTGATGGCACGAAAATGGAAAATCCGGCATACCGTGCATATAAAGAACAGGACAGTGCACTTGCATCATGGTTATTGACATCCATTTCCACTCTGTTGCTTCCGAATCTGGTTCAACATAGGTCTGCGTTTGAGATATGGCAGTCGCTACATCAGCTGTTTTCCGTAGCATCAACAACTCGTATAATGAGGTTGTTGTGCTCTCTCCAATCTCAAAGGAAAAGAGACATGAGTATGCGTGAGTATGTAGGAAGAATTCAGCTGATTTGTGATAGTTTGAGGAGCTCCGATCATCCTGTTTCCGATACAATGCAGATCAGCACGATTCTGGCAGGGTTGACAGCTGAATATGAACACATTGTTGCTGTGATAACTGCAAGTAGACAGCCGTATGACTTATATGGTGTTGTGAGTGTTTTGTTGGATGCAGAATCGAGACAACAAGACAATTTAATTCAAATTGGTTCGAACTCGGTGGCATTCAATGCTCAACCGAAGGATGGCTCTACGGGAGGTCGGATGAGTACTCGACAACAATCTTCTTCTCAGCAATCACCACAGTTTCAACAGAATTTTCAACCACAGAATTTTCAACCAAATCAGACCTTTCAATCCATTTCTTATGGACGAGGACGAGGAAACTTCAGCAGTAACAAACTGCAATGTCAGTTATGCGGTAAATTTTAGCATTTAGTTGCACGGTGCTGGTTCCGGTTTGATCAGTCGTTCACAGGAATTACAGGTCAAAATCAACCTTCAAATACTAATAGGGGACAAGCAAATGCAGCTGAGTTTTACTTGCCTCCTGAGGTGCAACAGAACTTCAATTCGGTGCAACAACAGTTCGGTCCTGCACCTCAACAGCTTCAGTCTTCTTCTCAACAATTCTTTCAGTCGTCACCACAAGGATCCCAACAAGTGTTTTATCAGCAACACACTTCTCCTGCATCACACCCGCATCTGTATATGCCGAGTACAAGTTCTCCAGGTACAAATAATAGGATTGATGGAAATGTCAATGTTTTTAATGCTCACGGTCCTGGTGTGTCAACTGATTTGGGAGGAGCTCAATCTGCTTGGTTTCCCGATTCTGGAGCTTCTCATCATCTCACCAATACACCCCTGAATGTCACAAATACTTCTCCATATTCAGGCCAAGGTAAAATCTTTGTTGGTAATGGTAGTTCCATTCCTATTTCTCATACTGGAAATTCCAGATTTCGGTTCAACAACAGGTCAGTTATCTTAAGAAATGTTCTAATTGCTCCTAATATTACTAAGAATCTGTTATCAGTCTCTCAGTTTGTTAAAGATAACAATGCTTATTTTGTGTTTTTTCCTACTGGTTATGTTGCTAAGGATCTGACAACCCATCAAGTGCTTCTGGAGGGCCGTGAGTCGGAAGGATTATACAAGTTGCTTGTGTCGCATGATTCGTATTCCTCGTAATCCCTTGTGTTACCTGTGTGTTCATCTATAGATAAGAGATAAAGTGTTAGACATGAAAATGGTTCGCATATATTTAGTTTTAGTTCTAGTATGAATAATTCAGCTTTGTCTAGTATGGATTGTCCGTCTATGTCTCGTGTTCAGACTTCCTTGTTGAATAATTCTGCATCATCATGTTTTGATGTATCAAACAATTTCGGTTTTGGTGATAATATCAATAAAGTTGATTCTGTTATTGATAATGCAGCAAAGAATAAGTATGTTTCTGATTTTGAAGTAGTGTGCAATTCTGTTAAAACTGATTGTGCTTCTACTCCCGTTATTCCTGTTCCTGATTGTGTTTCCAGAAGTGTTGAAATTGGATTTTATAATGCTGATCGGTATACTGTTAGAAGTGGTATTGCTTGTGTTGAGCATGATTGTATTGACAACAATCGAATTGCTGAAAATGATGATGAAAACGTGAATGTAAAAACTTGTGATGCTGTTAATAACTGTGATGATAACTGTGATGTTATTCTTCAAAGTGACATTGCTAAATCTGAAGGTGAAATCAGTCTCCCAAGGAAGGATAAGGTAGCATCTAATAACTCATATGAAATTGCAAATGTTCTAGCATCTACTACATCGGTTTCATATGTTGTTTGGCATCAAATACTAAGACATCCTTCCTCACAAACACTGCAACTAATTATGATGACTGGTCTTCCTTGCAGTGACAAAATAGACAAGTCATTAACATGTTCGACATGCAAGATAGGGAAAAGCCACAAGCTTCCATTCAGCTCGTCTGACAGTGTATACACAGCTCCTCTCCAGTTGCTTCAGATTGACATATGGGGTCCAGCTCCGGTAAGATCGAATGGGTCTCGGTATTACTTGATTTTTGTTGATGCATATACAAGATTCACGTGGTTATACTTCTTAGCAAACAAGAGTGAAGCTACATCTGTTTTTCGGTCATTTCAGTTGTTTGCTGAAAAATAGTTTAATGTTGTGATCAAATCTGTTCAAACAGATAATGGGGGTGAGTTCTTAGGTTCTTTTAATGTTCATCTACCCTCGTGTGGTATTTTGCATCGATTCACATGTCCATATACATCTCAACAAAACGGCATTGTTGAAAGGAAACATCGTCACGTTGTTGAGCTTGGTCTTACCTTGCTTGCTCATGCTTCGGTTCCTTTAAAATTCAGGTCTGATGCTTTTTCTACCTCGGTTTACTTGATTAACAGGTTATCGTCTCATGTGTTGAATGATAAATCTCCTTTTGAAAAACTGTTTCAAAAACCTCCTTCATACTCATTGTTACGTGTGTTTGGATGTTTATGTTTTCCTCATATTCGTGACTATAATAGGCATAAATTTGATTTCCGATCGAGACCATGTGTTTTCCTCGGTTACTCTTCTGCTCACTTAGGATACAAATGCATTGATAGATCGGGTAGAGTTTATATCTTGAGGCATGTTCAATTTAATGAGTCTGTTTTTCCATTTATCAACAAGGATTATGTTATTAATATCAAGTTTGATTCTGATGATGTGTCTGGTTCTGTTTCAAATCGGCAGGTATGGATGACACCTGAGTATAACACTAATGATTTTGTTATTCCAGTTACTGGTGTTCCTTTATCTAATGTGTCTCATGTGAGTACCAGGAATATGGAAAGAGTTTCTTCTTCTGATGAGCAACAGAGCAATTCTGGTGAGCAACAGAGCAGTAATCCTGATGATCGTTCGGTTATGCCTTCGACAGGTGATAGTCAAGAGTGTCATGTTTCTGGTTCGGTTGTGCCTTCAACAGGTGAAGCACAGAGTCCAACTGGAGTGATTCAGTCACCAACTGGAGTGAACTCACGGGCATCGTTAGAGAGTGATTCTCACACAGATTTGCATCAGCTGCCGTCCTCATCTGAGAGTCAATCTTCATCAGATAGACAGTCTGAGTCAGTCTCAGTTTCTCCTGAAACTGATGCACATGTGCCATCAAATGATTTACCAATGTCTACCTCTGATAAAACTGTTATTGTTGCATGTATGAGAGTACCAACTTCAGTTGGAAATACTTCCATGACTTAGCATGTTTCAAGATCTCCACTTCCATCAACTCATGGGATGATCACACGATCCAAAACAAAGTCATATGCTAATGCATTATTAGCATCTACTGCTGATGTGGGAGAACCAACGGATGTATATGTTGCTCTACAATATCCGGAGTGGAGAGAAGCAATTCAAAAAGAAATGGAGGCTTTACACGAAAAGGGCACATGGACTCTTACTTATCTACCTGTTGACCGATATCCAATTGGATGTAAGTGGATTTTTAAGGTAAAATGAAGAGCAGATGGTACGGTGGAAAGATATAAAGCCCGGTTAGTAGCGAAAGGGTTTTCTCAAAAGGTTGGGTTTGATTATCTTGATACGTTTAGTCCTGTTGCTAAACATGCAACTGTTAGGATCATTTTATGTCTTGCTTTGTGTTTTAACTGAAGTTTGAGACAAATAGATGTAAATAATGTGTTTCTCAATGGAAATCTGCAAGAGGAGGTTTACATGTCACAGACACCAGGTTTTGAGGTTTCTGATGTTTTTGGTAACAGGTTAGTGTGTAAACTTACAAAGGCGTTGTATGGCCTAAAACAAGCCCCTAGAGCTTGGTTTGAGAAACTAAGAGAGTGTTTACTTGACAAGTTGCAGTTTACTAGCTCTCAGTCGGATAATTGTCTCTTCATTAAACACATTTCTGGAAAATCAGTTTATCTTCTTGTTTATGTTGATGACATTGTTGTGACAGGATCTTGTAGGGATTTGATTGAGTCTGTTATCACTGACTTGAATGCTTATTTCTCCTTGAAGGATTTAGGAACACTAAACTTCTTTCTTGGAATGGAAATACAGTCAAGACCGGACTTCAAGGTACTCAATCAACGCAAGTACATTGTTGATCTACTTGCTCGCACAAACATGACAATTTGCAGACCTTGTCCTACACCAATGGTAGGATTTCCTATTCTTACTTCTTCGTCCGGATCAGGTATGCCTTTATCAGATCCGTCTTTATATAAGAGTACAGTTGGGGCATTACAGCATGTGTGTTACACACGTCCTGACATATGTTACAGTGTTCACAAGCTCAGTCAATTTTTTCATAGACCAACTGAGGTTCATTGGGCAGCAGTAAAACGTGTTTTGAGATATTTGAGTGGTTCTCTTGATCATGGTTTAATCTTCAAGTTTTCCTCTTCTCTTGATTTAACAGGATTTACTGATTCGGATTGGGGAGCTGATACTGATGATAGAAGATCAATGAGTGGTCACTGTCTGTTTCTAGGAGGTAACCCCATTGTGTGGTGTTCAAAGAAACAAATGGTAGTATCAAGATCCACGGCTGAGGCAGAGTTTCGCAGCTTGGCAAATGCTATATGTGATGTAATTTGGGTGAGATCTTTGCTTATTGAACTTGGCTTGAGTTTGTCTTCTGTTCCTGTTTTATGGTGTGATAACACCAGCACGATTTCAATTTCTGCTAACCCGGTTCAGCATGCAAAGATGAAACATGTTGAATTGGATTTGTTCTTTGTTCGTGAGAAAGTTTTACAGGGCCTTGTACAAGTAAATCATGTGCCTGGATCAGATCAAATAGAAGATGTTCTTACAAAACCATTGACTGAGAAGTCTTTTATTCCTTTTCGTCGCAAGCTAGGAGTGTGCTCTTTGTCGGAAGCATTATCAGAAGGATCCTCTGGTCATGTTCATCTGTTTTTTCTGGATTCATTACATCGGTTTACTACTTCTGATACTGGTTTACAAGTATCTTCTAATCTTTCCCAACTGTTTTCATTTTATGATAGTTCTCGTTCTATCATTTTTAATGATGAATCTGATGGTTTATCTGATGCTGATGTTAGTTCTGAGATTGTTGATTGAATGTTGCTGATTCATTTGCATACAGAGTCTCATAATATTACATCTTCATATGTTTGGATTACATGAAGATGTCAGAATATGTTTAACTCCTATATCTGTCATTACAAACATGTTTCTTTCGTATTTGTGGTTTGTTGTGCTTAGATGATACATTATTTCTGGAATTGTTTCATTCTGTGCCAGTTGGTTAAACTCAAAGCTCAGGCAATCAATTTCAAAAGCCGAAATAAAAGAAGTTGGGCACAAACCCAGCCAATCACACAGATTACAAAAGATTACAAAGAAGGAGAAGTAGATAGTAATCTGTGATTCAGGTATGTATTCAGTCGATGATCCTGTGATTGTATCAAAATCCGAATGAAGATGTTGGTCACAAACTCAGCCAGTCACCTAGAAGGAAAATAAATGGTGATTCGGGCAGCACAATGAATGGTGCATACAATCACAGTTGATTTCAAAAGCCAAAGATAAGAAATTGGGCACAAACCCAATCAATCTGAAATGTGTATGAACAAGCAGAATTTGCTCACTCAATCAATCAATCGTTGTACCGGTATTTCAAAGTTAAGGAAGAAATATTTTCCCTTCATTCTATTTCAATTATAATTTCGATTTCTTCAAGTAATCATAAACTCTGGATCATTTCACCACCCTCCCCCCCTCTCCGCCGTTGCTCCCCTTTCGTCAGCCGCAACCAGCGCCCGTCCATTTTTCGACCCACAATCGTAAGCTTATCGGTCCACCACCTTCTTCGTCGTCGATTGTCCCTGCTCCCTTGCCCGTTGCCTCTCTGTCGGTCGTTGTCCTCGTCGTCGCTCCTTGCAGTGCGTTGCTGTGGTCCGACTTGAAGAGCTTGCCTCGATACGTACTTATATTTGTTGGAGAATCCTCATTTTTTTTGTTTATTATCATGCCTTATACTGTTAATTACAAATATTATCATAATTAGTGTGTTAATTAAATGTTGCATAATTATATATAGAAATTTAAGTTAAGAATTTGTACTCTTTAATTGTAGAGTTGAAATGCCTCCACGCGTAATTATACTGAGTCATTCGTTTGGTCAAAATGTTGTTAACGTTGGTCCGTTGGACAAATCGGTACTCTGGGGACAAGATCAACATCGTTCTTCAAACTTAAGCGAGGAACAACAAATAACATTTAGGTGTTTAAAATTAGAGGATAATCTAATATCAGAAGAAGCTAAATCTATTCTCCAAGCGGTTGGTTTATGGGATGTTGATATTATGTCGCATCCCAAGCTAGATCATAAATTGTTGACCGCACTGTGCGAGCGTGGCGGCTCGAGACACATACGTTCCATCTCAGACATGGGGAGATGACGATCACACTTGAGGATGTCGATGTGGTACTAGGACTACGAGTACACAGAGAGGCAGTAACTGATGACCATGCACATGAGGAAGACATGGTCGGTGCGTGTTTGGAATTGGTGGGCCTGAATCTACAAGGTTGTAAAGATTTTGTGAAAATGACAACTTTACGACAACATTTAGTTCAACCTAATCTCACCGTCGAACAACAAGAGAGGACATTCATCTTGTTGATAATTGGTGGTGTGCTATTTACAACGACAAAGAAAGATAATGTGTCGTTGATATACTTACCCCTACTGCGAGATTTAGAACGAGCAACACAATACAGTTGGGGTTCAGCTGTGTTGGCTGCTACGTACCATGGATTGTGTGAGGCATCTGAACTTAACGGTGCAACATTCCACAGTTGTGTCATCCTTGTACAGGTAAACTATATGAAAGTCTTGTGATATTATTAATATTGGTTATTAAAAATTTTGTAAAAGGTGTCACCTAGAAGGTACCTAATATTTCAACTATTTTATTTTTTTCCAAAATTTTTAATGCTTGTACCTACGTATATAAGAAGACTAATGCCACAAGTTGCATCTCATTTTGACATTCACATTTTTGCCACTAAACAGTACAAATACATAACATGTGAAAAACAAAACAATTATTATACAAAACAACATTTATGATGCAAAACATTATAATACAAAACAACACTTATAATACGGTTTTACATGTCTTCCTATTATGACCACTTCCACCACACTTACTGCAGTTGTTTCTACTAGGCAATCCTTCCCTCGCGTCCATCTCGTTATGAATACGACTGGCTTTTCTTCTACCACGCTTGATCCTCCACCTATTTGGATCATGAGTGTATTATGGTAAATTAAACTACGACCAACAATATTCATCCGGGATTGGTTGAAAACATGGAGTGTATGCATCCATACGTGCTTGATTCGAATATAGTCGATCCACGTAAGGAGCCCATTGCATCCCCGCCTTGGTCAGTGCTGTCATTCCATGTGCACAAGGGTGATGATATATTGGCCATAATCCACACTCACATTTGTTTTCAACTAGGTTGACAGTATAATTTCCGAGAGTAGTCCAACCGACACCTTGGACAAATCTACCAATATCACGCACTTGGAATACACCGTGTTCTTGCAAAATTTGGGCCACTTGCATCCTCCCAAGTTGTTTTTGTGCCATAATAATGGTTTTTTGGAAAATGTCAGACCATACCTGGGACTCCTCAATGACTTCCATTACTTCTTGGCGACGATAGAAAAAGTATGTGTTTGACCTCCAGTAAGTGAGTTTTACTAATTTAGTCAATGGTAATGCCCTTGCCCCTTTCAGCACTCCGTTAAACACTTCTACCAAATTCGTTGTCAGGTTTCCATATCGAGCGCCTCCATCGTACGCAAGGGCCCATCTCTCCAGGGGGATGTTCGAAATCCAATCGCGGTACTTTCCATCTTGCAGAGTTAATAGATCAGAATATCACACATCAAACTTACGTTTATCAGGTGTACTAGCCATTATATACAACAGCTTTTTCAGAATTACGCTTTTGTGTGATTGAAATTACTCGCTAGATCACACGCGCAAAAACAATATTGAGCGTATACATTCTCTACCGCATTAAGTATTGCTCTGTGTCGATCAAACATTAGACGGACAACTCTATCCTTCGTCACGTTATCCCGGAGATGCAACAAAAATCAGTTTCAAGTCTCATTTGTCTCTGCGTCTGCAATACCAAATGTCAAAGGATAGATGTCGTTGTTAGAATCATATGATACGTCTACGAGAACTTTTCCATTATACTTGTCATACAAATGTGTCGCATCAATACTTATAAGTGGTCGGCAATGGACAAATCCTTCAATGGCTGGACCAAATGACCAAAACATCATACCAAATGTGGCTAGTTAAGTTTCAACATTTACTCTTTTGGGCAAAAAATCATAGACTGTCCCATGGATGTATACGGACATGGATGACAATAGTCGCGGGAGGTTTACAAAGGCTTTTTCGTCTGTTCCGTATAAAAACTCCAACACTACTTGTTTGGAGTACCACGCCTTCGGATATCCAATTTTCGAACCAAATTCATTTTCCACCATCGACTGGATTACTGGAATTTTCAATCCAGTGTCAGATAAAACTTAATTTCTTATCAAAGACGCTATCATCTTGCAATCGATGTTTTGGTGTTGTTCAATGAGGACTTCATTCGTGCATGTATGTGGAGCATGCAATTTGGATATTCTCCACAATCCAGTATGCTTAAAAAGACTTCCTCTTAATGACCATGAACAATTTATGGGATCAACTTTACACTTGAAGACAATTGATTTTGGGGTCGATGTCTCAACAATGCAAATCTTAGAATTAGAAATATGTAATCTCCTCACAGCCGCAGATAACTCGTCCTTACTACTAAACTTCATGTTTCTGTTTAGGAAACCTTTAGTTGATGGTTCATCAACGTCCATATACAACTCATATGTTGATTGAAAGTCATCAATCCAGTTACTATCAATCCAATTTCCAGCAGTGGGTTGCATCATTTGAAGGGTGTGGAAGCTACTTCCACCATGGGAGCTACTTCCACCCTCGTCAACCTCGTCAAACTCAAACACCTATTCATTTTCTTCATAAATGTGACCCGTAAAATTTTCCATATACGGATCTTCTTCATTTATCGAGGCATTTGAGAGTGCATTAACGTCAACCTCGTCATCGGAGAGATCATGGGTGTGACCATGCAAAACATTCACTGTCTCATGACTATCATATGTGTTTTAACTCAAGTTAACTTCTCTAGTTACGCTAAACACAATAAATCGACTAGCAACGCTTAACTGTAGAGCGAAAGATAATGCACTTTGCGATAGAATCCGTTCAAACTTGCAAAGTCCATCAATATCTGTCAATTTATAGGATATGCTTATGGACCTAGCTTCAACATTATCCCAACTGCACTCCATACATATAATTTCCTTTAGTCTATAAAGAGATATATCCAAGGTAGTTGTAGTAATACTAGAGGTACCACCCACATAGGTTTCACAACCATTCTGAGACAATATTTCACCATCATACAAGCAAATGATACCGATCTCAGTCATGATTGATCCTAAATAATTAATATTATAACAGTTAGTATCAGATGTGCTTGTCTTTTCGTTAACATAGTATTTATGTAAATATAACATCTAAAAATTTTAAAAATATAGTAATTAAAGAATACATAAAAATATATTACATACCTTAAATGAAAAAGATTTACGTACAGGTGAAAATTGAAAAATGAGATATTCATAAAGGAATATGAAGCAGATGTATGATATATGGAGATTTGAGATAATAAGTTCATTTTTCAACAGAACTGTGAAAATAATTGGGGGATACACAAATAATTGTCGCAAACGCTACCCCTAGTAGTGAATATATTAAAATCGCTACTAGTGGTAGCTTTTTTTTTTTTCGCTACCGTAAGTAGCGTTTTTATTGTTTTCGCTATTGTTAGTAGCGTTTTTTCAGTTTTCACTAGTGTGGGTAGCGCACAAAACTTGTCGCTACCCGACCCGCTCAAATGAACACTTTTCTAAATATTTTCTGACGGTACATACTTTTCCAAATTTTCTTTGAACAGTGGTTACTTTTTGGAAAAAAAAAATCGAAAAGGTATCCTCATTATATTTATGTTTGCAATATTACTTTATTTTGTCTTTTAATTAGAGATGTCGTGAAGTAAACGACTAACGAATCTGAATACCAGTGTTATCAGAACCAGACCGGATTGGCGGTTCGACCAGGTCCGACAGTGAACCGGATCCCTGTCCGGTTTGGTTCAGATAAAATATTGTTTTGCAAATGAATAATGTTTGAACCGATCGGTTTTCGGTTCAATTTTTAGACTGATTTTTTACAGATCAATCGGTTTTCGGTTTAAACCGATTGGTTTTATGCAGGAAAATTCCACACAACTGATTGGTTCTGCACATGGAGTTTTCAATTCTACCATTTTTAACCGATTTATTTCCAATTCCACCATATTCAGCTCTTTCCACCTGGAGTTTTCGTGTTCGACGCCTCCAACTTCGACTCCAATTTCGGCTCTTCCCACCTGGAGTTTTCGCACTCGAGGCCTCCATATTCAGAACTCCTCCAATCCATTGGAAACAAGATCCAAGACCGTCTGGGACTTCAAGTCTGGATCTTGATTGTTAGGTCAAGGATTCGAGAACGCAGATATGCGTAAGCATAAGTTTCCAATATGTGGCTCGAAATGTACGAAGTTCGTAGTATGCGTAGTTGATACCGTTGCATAAGTTTCTTCAAAATCAAACCTGTTCATAATCGATTCTGGGCTTGATACTCAAATATTTTCTAGGTACTGATGCCCATAAATTGATTTTTGCGTTTCGAAGACTTCTGGGCATCGATACCCAGGAAATGATTTTCTGGGCATCGAAACCATAAATTGATTTTATGGGTATCAAAATGTTGAAATTAATTTCTAGGTTCGAACCCATAAAATCAATTTATGGGTATCGATACCTAGAAAATTGATTCGGGTGATAAATGATTCGGATGGGGAATGACTAGGGAAGGCGATTGTCGTTGCAGCTGGGATTGGCAATAAAGATACGCTTGGTTCTACAATTGGATTGTGGAGGTAGGATGAAGTAGAAGAAAATAGAGATACTGAAGGTAAATGCTCGAACATGGAAGAACTCAAACATACTAAAGATGAATGCTCTTTGAATGGCTAGGGTTTAGTGGGGTGTGAGGGCGAGCGGGGTGTGAGGCCGAGCGGAGTAGAGGCGGGGGCTGAGGGCTGGCCTAGGCTGGGGATGAGGGCTGGGTTGAGTCAATTTTTTTTAATTATAAACAGTAAACCGCACATTGAACTAATTCCGACCGAATTGGACCGAATGAACCGGAAACCGACCCCCTTACCGATTCGAGGGTCGGTCAGGTTCTGATAACAGTGTCCATAACACAATAAGGAAATTTAAAAAAAAAAAAAATACTACTCATTTTTTTTTTGGCCAAAACTATCTTCGTATATTACTCACAAAATTGGGGAACAATCGCGTTCCCTATACAACCGGAATCAAAAGACAACAACTGTAGGAGAGGGGTTGGGGGTAGAGACACCCAATCACTAGGACACATCCCCCTTATTGCTTGCTTCGCTACCCAATCCGCGGATTGGGGTATCTTAGCCCAAGACAAGTTCAGAACCGAACCTGCCAAGTATAAACTATTATCTATAATCGTTTCAATTTCCCAAAAATGGACAACACCCAAAATGTGGTTAACAACCACTTCCGAATCCGACTCAATAATAACCGACTCCCACCTATTCGTGATCGCTAGTCGGACACCGAACAAAATTGCCCTCGCTTCCAAGATATCAATAGAACTTGACATCTCAGCAACTTGGACACCTCCGACTAGCCAACCCGTATAGTCTCGGGCGACCACACCTATACCTCCATTACCTTCCGCATTCGACCAAGTCGCGTCGACATTGATCTTGATCGTCCCGGCCCTTGTTTTTGCCCACACGCTGCCCGCCAGCTGACCCCGAACATGCAAGTGGTTCTGCAGCACTGATTCAGCCGAGAGAGGCTGCTGAATCAAGGTGTACTGCAGAACAACCTGCAGCTCCTTAGCACATGCTGATGCACGAAATTCCTAGACCGCCATCCTCACCGAGCGGACAACCTGATACGGGTTTGGACGCACCCCTTCGAACTCCATGAAGCATCGGGCCTTCCAGATGGACCAGCTCGCCCACAGAACCACCTGCCACCTATGTTCTGATCCAGCTCTCGACCCCACCTGGTCCGCCAATATCTTCACGAGCCACTGGTTCATAGTGGAGCAGCCATCCTTCACGTCGGTCATGCCCAACAGCTCACGCCAGACACTCGTTACCCAATTACACTCCAACATCAAATGCTCTAAAGATTCTGTCTGGTTACACATCGAGCAAGCAGAACAAACCTGCATCCCACGCTTAACCAGACCATCCTTCATGGCTAACGCATTGGAAAGCAGCTTCCAAGTGAACATTTTAACCTTTGGAACCACTTTTGCCTTCCACACAGCTGCCCACAACTTCGGTTCAGGCGACATACCTGCAGTTGCAGCCTCGTTTGTAACCTGCATTCGGTCTGCCTGGCCTCTAATGAAATGGTAAGCCGACTGAACGGTTACCACACCCTTCCTTCCAAATGGCCACTTCATTTCGTCCACCCTTGCAACTAACAGAATAGGGACAGCTAGGACCCAATCCGCCTCAGTCTGTTCGAGTGCATTCCGGACGACTTCATCTTTCCATTCCTTAGTGTCGTGGTTTATCCAGTCCGAGTAGAGAGTTTCAGCTTGTACCTGCTGTACTGGCCTCGGCCCCAGTCTTGCTTGGAATCTGCCCGGGATCCAAGCATCCATAAATGGTCGAATGGACCTCCCGTCCCCGAGGGACCACACTGCACCGTCCCTAATGACCTTCCTCCCTTCAATAAGACTCGACCATGCCCAAGAGGGTCTACTTCCTTTCCCCGCATTTAGAAATCCAGAGGTCGGGAAGTAGATCCCCATGACCAGTTTTCCATCTTCCCTCAATGACCAGTTTTCCATCTTCCCCAATAGCGCCAAATTGAAAGACTCCAACTATCAAAAGCCCAATCCACCCTCACCCAATGGATTTTTCGATCGCCATTTTGGGCCCCCCACCAAAACTGTGCTATCAAACCATTTACTTTACTGCACCACGTTTTGGGGAGCTTGAAGATGCTCATAGCATAAGTTGGAATTGCCGAGATAACTCCTTTAATAAGAACCTCCTTACCCGCATTGTTGAGGAGCTTGGCTCGCCAACCTTGGATTTTGCCGACTATCCTCTCCTTTAAGAATGCAAGAGCCTCACACTTAGATCTGCCCCACAAAGAGGGTAGACCCAAGTACTTCCCGGGATCCGAGACCTTGTTCATTCCAAACATGGTAGCCACGTCTGCGCCCGCTGTATTAGACACAGCCCCTCCACAAAAAAGCGACGACTTGGCGAAATTGATTCTTTGCCCCGAAGATACACAGTATTCGTCCAACATGTCCTTTAATACCCGAGCATTCTCCATCGTTCCTTTGATAAAGAACAAGGAGTCGTCCGCGAACAATAGGTGGTGGATTTTTGGTGCTGCCCTCCCTGGTTTAACCCCTCTGAGCTGTCTCGAGTCGACTTTTTGCACCACTCTTCTAGATAACACATCGGATACTAGAATAAAGAGATAAGGGGACAAGGGGTCCCCTTGTCTAATCCCTCTCGCGGGAGTAATCTGAGTCGTCCGCTTACCATTAACATGGACCTGGTATGAGACCGTAGTGACACACTCCATCACCCAATCGACCCATCTCTTCTCAAACCCTCTCTTCATCATTAGTTGGGATAGGAATCCCCAGTCGACTCGGTCATAGGCCTTCTCCATGTCGATTTTAAGAGCACAATCTGAGGTAGCCCGGTTCGCTTTCTGATTTATCTTCAGATAGTGGATCATCTCATGAGCCACAATAAGATTGTCTTGAATCTGTCTACCTGACACAAAAGTGCTCTGAAAGGGTGTAATCAGTTCTGGCAACCAGGTTATCAACCTATTTGCCAGAACCTTAGAGATAATTTTATAGCCAAAATTACATAAACTAATCGGCCTAAAATCATAAGCACACATAGGGTTCGGTTTTTTAGGAATGAGGGTTATGTCGGTGTGGTTTAAAGAGGGGGAACATACCTGTAGGGAGGAAGGTCTTGACCAAAGTGACGATGTCTGGGCCTATGACTTTCCAAGAATGATGATAGAAGGAACCCGAGAAACCGTCTAGGCCCGGAGCTCGAGATCCCCCCAATTGGAAGACAGTCGATCTGATCTCCCTTTCAGTTACCTCCTTAGTCAGAAAGTTGTTGATTGTCGGGGTTACTTCGTGCGGAAGGCATTCAAGAATCTCATGCCTCTCATCTCGGATCGCTCCAACCCCTCCTTCCTCCCCAAACTGATCCGAGAAGTACTTGTGGACCTCCTCCATGATCCAAGTTTCATCATCTATCCAATCCCCCTCCTTATTCTTTAGCCGAACAATCTTATTCCTCCTTCGTCTTTCCATCATTATTTGATGGAAAAATTTGGAGTTTCTATCGCCATCCTTTAGCCACCGAACCCTAGACTTCTGTTTCCAGTATATTTCCTCATTCTTCCAAAGGGCATGTAATTTCGACTTAAGAACCTTTTCCTCCACCAACAAGTCGACAGTCGGGGCAGCTCGCGCAATAACACCCAACCTGCCCTTAGTTTGTTCAATGTTGGTTCTATTATTCCCAAACGTGGCCCTACTCCACTTCTCCAAGTCTAATCGACAATTATTCAATTTTCTGTTGTAGTCACACAAACGACTGAGAGCACCGCCTCTGTCCCACGCCCGCTTTATAACCTCTAGACAATCTGGATTTTGTAGCCACATGTCTTCGAACTTGAAGGATTTCCTTCCCCTTCGGTCCGAGACGTCGAGCCTAAGGGTGATGGGCGCATGGTCCGAGCCCACGGCTAAACCATGGATGCATTGGGCTCGTGGGAAAAGGCAAGTCCACTGATCGTTGGCCAAAACTCTGTCTAGCCTCTCCACAATTCTGGCTGAATCTTCTCTGTTATTTGCCCAAGTATACATTTAACCCTTAAAGCCTAGGTCACCCATTCTTAAGTCCTCAATAAGACTATTGAAGCCATCCATATTGCGTTGGTCCTTAGGTCTACCCCCCTCCTTCTCCCAAGGGTAAGAAATGTCGTTGAAATCCCCCAACATCATCCATGGTTGCCTCCTATTTCCACCAATTATCCTCAGCCGAGCCCAGTTACCTATACGTCTACGGAAATCAGAATCCCCGTACACCTAAGTAATATACGACTTTACTCCGTCCCCATCGAACTGAACCTCACCGTCCAATATATTCTTACTTACATGGTTTACCTGGATTGTGACATCACAAGTCCACCACAATGCTAGGCCACCATTGTTTCCCACCGGATTCACGTACAACGCCTGGCTCATTCCCACTTCTCTTCTTACTCTCTTACAGGACGACTCTGATTGTTTAGTCTCCATAAGGAAAACTATATTTGTCTGGAGTCGCCTAATCTGGTCTTTTAAGTGACGAACCGTCAGGGGAGACCCCAACCCCTGACAGTTCCAGCTGAGGACGCTCATTGACCCCGTATGGCTGTTTTGGAACAGCCACCAGAATCCTTTGTTTGTGTCTCCTTTTGCATTGATTTCCTTCCCTTCAAGAGCAGGGGTCCCCTTGGACCAACTCTTACAGATACAACTCTGATTCCCCTATAATCCGAGAGCAGGGAATCCGAGCCCCTTATCGCTAAGGCCTGAGCTTTCCCCTGGGCTTTCCTCTTCTTCATCGGGTGATGACAGTCTTCCTCCATCGGGGGGATAGAGGTCATTCTGCAAAGTGTCACGAAGCAGCCTATTTTTCTTAGGAGCAGGATGGGTTAAAGATGTTTGTTGTCGAGGCTTTGGCAATAAGGAGTGTACTGGTGCTGCCTGGGAGGTAGGTTTGTGGGGTGAAGCAACCAGTGTAGGAGGGTTGGTGTTATTGTTTATGGGCGGGTTGACAGTGTGGCTCAGAGAGATTGCTGTGTGAGTCGTTGAGAGGTCTAGTGGGGAGAATTGCGGTATTGGGGATGGCACAGGGGGGTTAGATAGGTCATGGGCCGAGTATTGGACGAGGTGGCAAGAGGGGAAAAGCGGTAGGGGGTTGGTCAGGGTAAGGGTCTGGGAAGGAAGGCATAGCTCGGTGATCAAATGGGGGGTTACATCTGGTAGGGTAGTGGAATGGGAGGGTTCACAGTCCTCCGGTTCAAGGTTAAGGTCAAAGAGCTCTCTTCCCCTTCGAGGAGGGGACATTGTAAGGGACAGGTTTAGAGCTTTGATAGAGCTGGTCACCTTGTTGATAGGGTCAGGTAGGAGCTGGGAGCATCCTTCCTGAGCATCTCCAAACTCCGGCTCAACTTCAAATTGGGTTTCCGGGACCCAAGAGGAGGCTGCACTTTCAGATTTTGCCTTTGATGCCCCCTTAACTCCCTTAGCTGCCTCAGCCCTACCATCCTGCATCATTTCCTGCCATGTACGCCTAGCAGGGTCCCTTTGCCGAGTACTACAAGTCTTATCTCCTCCTGGCTTGATCCAGGGATTCATCTTTCTTTGCCTAGGGCATGACACCCACGGGTCATACATCGGTAGCACGGAGTTAACCTCCGATGTTACAATGTCTAACTCGCACACCTGGGAGGAGTGGCCAAGGCAACCACACCCATAACATAGATCAGACAGCCTCTCATACTTTAGATGTGCCCACTTCTCCACCCCTCTATCATTAGCCCACCAAAAACCAGGACAAAGAGGATCGAGGGTACTCAACTCAGCTTGAAACCGAATGTACCCTCTAGATTGCATCTCCTGATCACTAGCAAAGACTAGGCCCTTACCCACCCTAGCTGCGATCTGCCTTGCATTCTCAGAATTTATCATCTCGCCACTGAGACCATGAGCCTACACCCACTTACAGATTCGGCTGAAATCTACCTCGTCTAGACTTTGGTTCTTCTCCCAAGTCTTCATGTTTAGACAGTGTCCATGGATAGCCCACGTAGACCTGTCAATTTGGGTCAACCCGACCCGCCTGACCCGCCGCACTGTGCGGGTCGACCCGAACCCGACCCGCCGCACTGTGCGGGTCAGGTTTTCCAACCCGAACCCGACCTGGCGGGTTGGCGGGTCAACCCGCCTGACCCGCCTGTGTTTTTCTATCCTAATTCAGTAATTCCTATCCAATTCTACTCCTGTATCTGGTGGCTTATTATAATAACAAAATCAAATTATTTACAGCATGACACAATCTACAGATTCTAATTTCTACATTCCACAAATTGCATATTTGCATGCAAAAACACATCCAAATCATGCTAAAAGGATAAACATACTTACAAGTTACACACATAAATACATTGAAGCTGCAATTTGACTTCTCTAAGTTCAATTTTTGAATGATACTGGATAATGCTACTTCCTTCCACTGAAGCTGCAGTTTGACTTCTCTAAATTCATTTTTTCTTAATAATACTGGAAAGCTAGGGCTAAAATTACTGCTTTGAACAAAGACGACCCGCCTCTTACTACTTAATGATACTATTTGTATGACTGTGCGGGTCGGGTCGGGGTCAGACGGGTCAACTCGGACCCGATCCGCCTCTTGTGGCGGGTCAGACGGGTCAACCCGAAAATGACCCGCCACACCTTTTTTGTGACCCGAACCCGGGTCGATTCCGGGTCGGGTCATATTTTGACAGGTCTAAGCCCACGGGGACATATCCAAGACCCTGTCTCGATCCCCTTGTTTCTCAAATTCAAATTCCATAAACCCTTCGACTAATTCTGACATCTTAACTGATCCATATCCTCCCCAAGCAGCCTTCAGCACAGTAAAGACAGCATTACTCTTGATTTGTTTTTGGGAGATCATTCTCCCCACTAACCTAGTTGTCCTTCTTTCAGGCAGTTTCGAGTTCAGAGGCAGGACTTCCCTACGGAGAGCCTGTCTATCATCGTTCAAGGAAGTCATTCTCACTCACCCACACAACAGTCGCACCTTCCTGCAGTACAGAGAAAAGAAGCAAGAAAAGGGGCAATATAGGCGGGCAATTAAGTCAGGGTGTCAAGGCCTAGCAACTACAAGAGGAGGTTCAAAGACAAGCCTTTGTTCCTATGCCTTGCGCTTTTCCACCGGAGATGGCCAGGAGCGGCGATGTCCAGATGAAAGACGGTAATCACACACAGAAGCAGTCTGGTGTGAGGGGATTTGCTTGATCGAGACAAGCCACAGTGCTGATCACCAGAAAGAGGACACACCACACTTGCCGATTGATTGAGACTTTTAATCAAACACCTTGCAATCCGGTCGATTAAGGAATTTTAGGGTTTCTATCTCTTCTTTAAGAATCGTCTTCTCTCTCATCTCTCCTTATGATCTAGAACAACTAGAGACTCAGATTATATTAATTGACGCTCAGAATTTGAGAGATGCAACTATTTTCCTCTTTTCACGAAGTAAACTCCGATCACATCAAATCTTCAATAAATACTACTCATTAACTTCGCTTTCAGGAGAACCTGCCACGTGGAATCTTCCCTTGTCATTCATTGGTCAGCACGGATACTTTATCCAACGTCAACGATCACACTACCCTGCGCCACCCCCTTGAGCGGCCACGTCTCCCATTACGTGCGCATGTTAGAGTAGGACCCACTTCTATAAGTCCAAAACCGGACCGGAGGCTGCGGCGGATCCAAAGATCCCACGGCGGGGATTTCTATTGCAAAAACAATAGAAATCTCCTGTAAAATGGACGGTATATTCCAGATGACATCTCTACCATCGAACCCATATCTGACGGACAATGCTCACCCGTAGACTCCACAGAAATTGCTCTGCTTCTTGACCTTCTACGGTCAGCTACATACGGAAGCAGAACTTCTCAGCCGCTATTGTTATGCTTCTCTGAAGCTCGATATAAGAGCAGGGTCCCAGAGGAAGGAGAGGTTGTTGAGAAATGGCGTCCATGGCGCTTACTTCGTCATGCTCTCTGGGCTTTAGTCCGATCAGATCACGCTCCTCCGTCTCGCGGTTAACCTCCTCGAGCCTCAGATCCGCGCCTCCCCGTCCGCGTCTCCGCAAATCCGACTCTTCCATCTCCACCGCCGCAACGCGATTTCTCTCTGTCCTACCAAGCTTTTCTCCAAAGCCTCGATCACCTATAGTAACCGTCAAGGCAGACGCTACTTCCGGCGCCGCAGCACCACCACCGACGCAGCCATGGCATGGAGCGGCAATGAAGCCTCTGATCGCGTCCATTGCTACTGGTGTCATCCTCTGGTTTGTACCCGTACCGGCTGGAGTGTCACGGAAAGCGTGGCAGCTACTCGCGATCTTCCTGGCAACGATCGTCGGAATCATCACTCAGCCTCTCCCACTCGGTGCGGTGGCTTTGATGGGTCTGGGCGCGTCTGTTCTCACCAAAACGCTTACGTTCTCAGCGGCATTCTCCGCCTTTGGAGATCCAATTCCGTGGCTGATTGCTCTCGCTTTCTTCTTCGCTAGAGGATTTATTAAAACTGGTCTAGGAAACAGGATCGCTTACCAGTTCGTTAAATTATTTGGTAGCTCTTCTTTAGGATTAGGTTACAGTTTGGTGTTCAGTGAAGCTCTTTTAGCTCCTGCAATTCCATCAGTCTCAGCTCGGGCAGGAGGGATATTTCTACCCTTGGTCAAATCTCTCTGCGTTGCCTGCGGCTCAAATGTTGGAGACGGCACCGAGCACAAGCTTGGATCTTGGTTGATGTTGACCTGCTTCCAGACATCAGTGATTTCATCTTCCATGTTCTTGACTGCTATGGCGGCAAATCCTCTCAGTGCTAACTTAACTTTGAACACCATTGGGCAGACGATTGGGTGGACCGACTGGGCTAAAGCAGCCATTGTACCTGGTTTAGCATCCTTGATTGTTGTTCCTCTGCTGCTTTACATAATCTACCCACCAAGTGTGAAGAGCAGCCCAGACGCACCGAAGCTTGCAAAGGAGAAGTTGGAGACAATGGGTCCAATGAGTACCCATGAAAAGATTATGGCCGGAACTCTGCTTGCCACGGTATAAATCTGAACTTCCATTTTCTTATACGTTAATGGATAATTCTTCTTGCAGTTCTGTAATTATCTACGCTGGTCTATATTGATTTCTTAATTCGTAGCAGTATCCCCTCCAGTTTTTTACTTGGTATGCTTTGCTTGAGATGGTGCAAGTTTTGGAGATTTTTTCATAGTTTATGATTTTAGTTCGGTTTCTAGTTAGTAGGCAGTTAAATCAAGTATTTATACAACGCTAGATTTTTTGTCTGTTCACTGTCGGCAAATTGAGGCTCCATTGCCTGGTAGTTACATGTACATTCATTTCCTGTTTATATTTGCATACTTGCTTCTTTGAGAAGGATATACTTGCTTTGAATTATTATGACAAAGATATACAGATCTCATCATTGTCAAGAAAGTTCTTTTTTTTTTTTTTGGTGAAAAGATAATCAATTTCAATGACCAAGTATATCACACTTTTGAGCGCTATCTATACTCTGTTTGGAACATTGATGAATTTCTTTATTTCATTGACAGGTAGGTCTCTGGGTGTTTGGAGGGATGCTGGGTGTTGATGCTGTCACTGCTGCGATTCTTGGATTGTCGATTCTTCTCATTACTGGGGTTGTAACATGGAAGGAGTGCTTAGCAGAATCGGTGGCCTGGGATACCCTCACATGGTTTGCTGCACTCATTGCTATGGCTGGGTACCTCAACAAATACGGTCTCATAAACTGGTTCAGCCAAACTGTCGTTAAGGTTTGTCCTCTTCTCTACCTTAGCATCTTCTAGTTCAACTATACTGCGCTCTATTTTCCTTTTTCACCTTATCAAAACACCATATAGGAAATTATTTAGACTAAAATGAATTTTCTGTTAAGTTCATGCCGGAGCATTTCTCTGTATGTTTGGTGAATTTTCTAGGCTAGGTTATGCTAATATGTTGAGGTGCATGTACCACACTAGTCAACATGAAGTTCTATTTTTGCTGATAAAGTGAAATACAAAACTAAAGAAGCTTTAGTTTTTGAAAAATAGAAAACTATGGGTCTCTCTCTGAGATGGCTGCAGGCCTAATAAAGTTATGGCTTGCCTTTTCTGCTCTCATGTAAAACTCCATGTTACTTCGTACTACTTCAAATCATTTCGGTGAGTACTGATTATTACTGGTTTTGCGAAGCACAAACAGCTGTTACATCAGTTACATTAGTACAATCTAGCAAATTTTGGAGAAATTTATTTGAGAGGTAGTGTATTGGCTCTTTGAGATCAGCTTGCTCCATCAGCCGATTCGGAGTTGAGCCTGCATTTTGCATTTAAAATAGGTATTATCATTCATTGTCTTTCAACAGCTTCACACTAGCTTACCTTTTTTAAAAAGAAAAAAAATATTATTAATAATGCAACGATAAGGTGCTACTCATTTACAAAATGGTAGGGAAACATAAGATACCATAAGAACACCGGTCCTTAGGTTTAGGTGACATGTAATACACATCAATATAACTAACCCCATGTCTTGTGCTTAAGTTTCTTCTTACATATATATATATACATCAAAATACTGCCTTAAGGGTGATATTTTCTGCTAACGAAAGTGTGTTGCCTCTGCAGTTTGTTGGTGGGCTTGGTCTCTCCTGGCAGCTATCGTTTGGCATCTTGGTTCTCCTCTACTTCTACTCCCATTACTTCTTTGCAAGTGGAGCAGCGCACATCGGTGCCATGTTCACAGCCTTCTTATCCGTAGCAAGTGCTCTTGGTACTCCACCACTCTTTGGAGCCATGGTCCTAGCTTTTCTCTCAAACCTCATGGGTGGTCTCACCCACTACGGTATCGGTTCAGCTCCAGTTTTCTATGGTGCTAATTACGTCCCTCTTGCACAGTGGTGGGGATACGGATTCCTCATTTCTGTTGTCAACATCCTCATCTGGCTAGGAGTCGGAGGTGTTTGGTGGAAGTTCATTGGCTTGTGGTAGAAAAATGTTCAAAATTTGCCGACTCCAAGAATATTCCCTCAGGTGAAAATTTCCTTTCCCTATTAATTAAGTATGTTACTGAATCTACAATTATTGGCGCTTTTGAGATAATACCAGGTGGGCACAAGAACACTAGCTGTGGTGGGGATGGTTATTCAGGATTGGACGCAGAATTAGCACTTGTAGTAGTTAGGTAATTTTATACTAAATGGTAGCTGAATTCAGAAATGTCATCTCTTTGTTTACCTGCCAGAAGCCTCTCACTTAGCGTATTTAGTTTTGCCTGGGAACTGGGAGTGCTGATCTTTTAGCGCAATTTTCACATTGTCTTCCCATATTTCAGAAGGATAGTTGCTACTGTTATATTAGCAGGTTTGAGGACTATGAAATAAGATTCATTGTCAACTGCAAATGATTCAGATTGTCATTCTGATCGTTTGTATGTTGATATTTGGATTCCATCATCAACCTGGTCAACATGATAATAGGTGTGGTGATGAATTATGCATAGGTCCTAATTGTAGGAACAATTCATATCTATCCTCCGAGTTGGGTTGCACTTAGCTGCTGAAGACGACGCCGTTCCCGGCATATATAATCCATGATTCCATGTGGAAATTACGGCAACATTCAGGAAAAATAAAAGAAAAACTGAAATTGAGTGCGCAACTAATACTAATAGTGTTTAATCCATATTTCCAATGTAACATTTAGTTGCCTTTAAATTGTAATATGAAATACAGTGTTGGGTATGCATAACAATTTAGACTGCAAGCTAATTTTTATATTATAACATTTAAAAATAAATATTTATTTGAATGAAAACTATATTTTAACAAAATGAATTTATACAAAATATCTATCATTCAAACAATTTATTCCTAAAATTTTAATAAATATATGTTTGCACGTTTTTGTAAATTGAAAAATATTAATACTCACGTGTCAAAATACAATGTCCTGATAAAAGCGGTACGTTGGAGGCAAAAGGTCTTCTCGGTTCCACCAATTGGTTCGGTACGTGATCTTCGTGGCGAATGTCATGGTCGCCGAGTGAAACGTTCATGCTACCCTTGATGCGTCGAGGAGTCTACCATGATGCTCTTCACACTTGCCTCTCCAGACCATCAACTAGGGCACCCCTCACTTCGGGTTGTGGCAGTGGCCACTAATCTACATGTGGTGATCACCGGGTTCCGTCGAAGTCGTCAGTGATGGGTTCTCTGGAGGTTACTCAGGAAGTTAAAGCGGTTACTGGTAGTGCAATATTTGTTCCATGTATTTAAGAGAGTGGACGGAGGTTTGAAAATGTTGGCCATGATGGAGAAGAAGAAACTGTCATGGTCGTGAGAAGTTGTAGAAGATGAAGTTAAATTGGAGAGAGAAAAAATATTATTTTTTTATTAATTTCGATTTTTTTTTAAAAAAAAAAGTTGGTGGTATGATTGTGATCCAACCGAATCGGATAGTGAACGGGTCGATCTGAATGATAGGTCTACCAGTCTGTATATTGGACCGATCGGTTTAAAGACCAACCGACCCGGTCTGACTATCACATCAACTTGGGTTGTGGCCCGGCAGCTTGGGTTGCGGCCCAACTGAAAATTGGGATGCGACCTAATCTGAAATTGGGTTGTGGCCCAATTTGATCTGGGTCGTGGCCTGATCCGAGAATAATATTTTTTTTGGATCTTTAATTTTAAAAATGTTCAAATAGGTCCTCAATCTTTATTTAGGGATAAAAAAATAAAATAAATGGTCCCTAATTTTTTTTAAAGCAAAGAGTTGCTACTTGTATTTATTAGTATCATGCTTAGAAGACTATAATCTATAATAACTTATTTTTGATAAATTGCATGATGACCCTTATAGTTTAATTTGTTTGAACTATACACAAATTTGTTTTGCTAAAGTCTTAAGGGATTCAATTGTGATATTCTTGAGTTTAAATTGACTAGAAATTTTGTCTAGAAAGACCGAGCTAGAAGTAGAAACTTGATACCGTGCCCCTTCCTCCCTGACTTGGGAACCTACGAGTTCTGTCTAAGAAATGGGAGAATTTGGGTCCGTCATGTGAAACATTCGGTCCACCTGGGAACATTTTTTTTTCTATAAATGTAACCTTTGAGAATATTACATTTTGGTCCATATAGTCTTCGAAAGTAGAATTTTGTGCAAGTTAATCTTGTCAAATTCGAAAAGGGCACTTGATGTTTGTTGAGTATATATTATGTTACATGATGTGTTGTTATCTATCAAGCATGATACATGTTAATTTATGTTATTTTCATGTATAGAAACATCGCATGTGTTTGCTCAATTTTTATTACATGTTATACATGTTGATTTGATTTAGTTTCTAGTATCCATGTATAGGGACGTATGATATAAGCAAGTATGATGATACGTCATCCACGTACAAATTATTCATGCATATATGTTGAATCATTTCATGTTTGTTGTAACATGAAAAATTATTGATTATTTGTTTCAATTCCATGTGTTGATACATAAAGAGTGTGATTACTTAATAAATAGTTATAATCTTTGTGATTATTAATGTAGACTCCACGATAAATCAATCATAAAAACATGTTTACTTGCTTTAATATTTATGTAAATCAAGTATGATACATGTTTGTTATGCATTCATGTGTACATTAAATCATGATTGTATGTTGTTTTGGTTGATGTGAATTGAGTGTTTGACCTAATTATTAGCAAGATTAATTTTTGTTAAGCATATATTTTGAACGATGATTGGGAACATAGTGAACTTTTGACTCTGGGATATTTTTGCATTAATTGATTTGTTAATAAAAAAAGTTAAGTATAACATGTATATGTATGCTGAACAATGAATCTTGCATGACTTGTTTGTATATGTTGATCCTGACATGATGATCCTTTTTACGTATGAAGGATGACATCAATCCTCCAGAAAATTGTTGTCGAACTCAAATGTGTGTTGAAGTTGATGGTGATAACTATGAATTCTGAAAGAATAAAGTTAAGCACTTGCTCCAAAAGCTAATAATTATGGAGACCATATCTAATGACATGAAAAAACCTATAGCCGAGAATATGACCTAGCAAAGGCAAGAAATGAAAGCCTATGAAACCTGGAAAGATGATAACCGAACAACATGCATCATTTTGCTAAGTGCAATAAATGATTATTTGTTTAGGAAATTTCAAGATTATCAAAACGCAAAGGCGCTTTGGGATAGGGCTGATCATGGGCGGGCCGGTCCGGTCCTGAAGGCAAGACCGAGACCGAAATTTCGGTCTTGCCTTCTGGAGGACCGAGACCGAGACCAAGACCGACCTCGGCCAAAAAATCCCGCCCGAGTCGGTCTTTCTTGACTCAGGCCGGTCTCGGTCCTGGACCGAATCTACACAAAAAAAAAAACTATGAGTTCACGGTATTCTTTAGTAAAAGGCGAAGGAATAGTTCACCTCTCAAAGAAACACTATGAACTCTCTATATTCTTTAGTAAATTTATCAAGATGAACCTTTTATAGAGATAGAAAACCTCTAAAATCCACATTATTTTCGGTGTGGTATTATGAAAATCTCAAATACACATACATTCGGTCCGGGCCGGTCCTAAATGGTCTTTCGGGAAAAAAAAAAACCCGAGACCAAGACCGAGACCGACCTTGAGGGAAAAAACCCGCCCGTTCGGTCTCGGTCCTAGTCGGTCTCGGTCCTAATCGGGCCGGTCTCGGGCCGGTCTTGTCGGGAATTCGGTCCTACAGTCTTTTTTTATCACCCCTACTTTGGGAGGTTCTGAAAAAGAAAATTGTTTTCTATTTCATAAAATGGATATAGTTCCTAATTATGATATAAACCTCCTACGAGAAACACCTTAAACAATCACTGAAGTTATATATTTGGCACATGGTCAATCCAACAGATGAACTCAGGCGTGTGATCATGTTCTCACTCAAAACAACAACTCCAAGTAGTGATCAGTTCATTACACGATTTGTTGATGCATTTTAAAATACTTATATCCCGCTCTGATTGGATTACCGCTTTGGAAGAAACCTAGGGACTCCTAAAATCTGGAGAAGAAAAGCATAAGAGTACACGAAATCTGGTTGAGTTGCACGTGACAATTTTTCTCCAAGACCCAATAGAGACCTAAAATGAGGGATGATAGTAAGAAAGATAAACTTGTTGATTCCCGTTATAAAAAATGACCAATGAAATTGGCAAGTGGAGATGTCCACATAGTGTCCAGATGGTTAAAATGAAGTGTTATACTTGTAACCGGAAGGGTGAAAACTCACAAGATTGCACTGCTCCAACGTGTCAGATTAAGCCACAAACATGAAGCATTATTATTGAACTTTGAGATTCAGCCTAAGCATGATGAGGTGGAAAACTCGAGAACTGTCGTCGAAGGAGTCGGTGTCCGCAAGCTTTGTTTATGTGACAACCGAGTTATCAATGCCTAGTTGATTGATGAAAGAATTGATTTTCAATTTATGTTTCTACTAGGCCCAAGTGTATTTCATTTACAATATTCATGACATTGAGTTTATAATCTATGATCAGTTCCTGTGAATTTATTGAATATCGTACTTGCATGATTTGTTCCTTCCATGATATCAATATATTCGTACGTTTCCTTTGCATTATTTTATAACCGATGTGACCAGAAGCCTTCACGTAGGCAACCTGAATTAGTTCACTAAGACATTTGTAATTCCATATTTGTTGTGGAATAGTCTGTTTATATCAGTTATATTTATTTAATTTTCTGCAATGGCTATGCGAGTGTTGTGGATAATTTCAATAAATAATTAACTTACAGTTTGCAAATATGTTGAGACGTTGATTAGTTTATCGGCTCAATTTAGGTAGATACGTGATAAAGAGGTTAACTCATTCGTTGACTATTTTTTGTACTAAGCAACTTAATGTTGTTGTTAGAAGTTATAAGAGGAACACTTCTAAAGAATGTTAAGTAACAACATTGTCCAATTGCACATTGTCCACGGTCATGTGCATGTCGCTCTATTGCCAGCATCCACTATATTCGGGACGAATGTCTATCGCCTTAACCAAGTGCTTGTTAATAAACGACCTACCAATTCATATGAGTTATGAATCGGAAAAATCCAAAAGTGGGTGTAAGATTATTCCTCAAACGAAAGATGTCAACATGAAATATTTTTATAAGGGTAAAAATTGGATTACGATCCATTTTTGAATTCTTGCGCTAAGCTAAGGTGCACCAAGATAACTTGATTTGAGTGGGAGGCTTTTAGCAGATGATGAATTTGTTTCTCGTCTTGATCCATCCACCTAGATAACTTGATTCGAGTGGAAGGATTTTAATGGATGTTGAATTAGTTTATCATAACGGCTCACCTTTTTCATCATCAGTTGTGAATACAAATGATCTTGGTTAAAGTAGAGGCAAGAAGTTGATACTCTAAGTGAGGATTAAAAATGTATCATTCCAGTGGGAGCGTATACAATACTCTTAATCCTAGTGAGAGCCTAATGGGACTCCTTATACTTCGCATTTTTAAGGAAAAATTAAGGATAAGATACAAATGTGTTAAGTGTAAATGAATCAAATGGATCCTAGAAGTCATGACTTATCTTGAGAATTGTATCTCGATTGATTACGAATAACAATTTTGTATAAACCCATAAAGGTAGATCTTGAAAATAAATGTTGCTTAAGAAGTATTGAAGTATAAATCGAGGTGCTTCTCTATTGAGTATGAGAATGCAACTTTAGGACTTAGTGGTCCTTTAGAACTCTATGTTTTCTCTTGAGACATTATTATAAATGTTAAACGTGAATAGTTCATGTTAAATAGGATAGTTACTATGAATTAATTTTGTTAGTGACATATCCGCAAGATCTTGCAACAAAGTGTTTGTCACATAGTATGGGTTGGGTAGGTACAAAGTTCATCAATGAAGGACAAAACCTAATTGATGTTTAAAGGGCAAACAATACTATATTCTTGGAATTGAGATTCCAAGAGAGACCACTTGAGAAATTGAGTTCTTAAGTGGTAATTTTAGTATTACCCATTTAAAACTATTGTATCTAATAATTCATGACGGAATGCGCCAAATGTCTTAAAGGCAAGCTAAGTTGGAAGTTGTATGCATGTTGTGATGTGTACTAGATCAACTACTAAATCAAGTATATGACTCGATTGATTTGATGTTGAAGGATCACATAGTAAATTATTGTTGAAGCATTGTATATATGCATGTGATGGGATGTTGTGAAGTTGTTCCTAGTGGAAGTTAAGACTTTCTGGGATAAGTTTCTTTCTAGAGATGACCATCTAGTTGTAGGCGATTGAAGTTAAGCAAGTGACTCTCGCACCAATAACTGAAATTTAGTTTGGTCTAACAGGTCCATACAAGTATTGCGGATGATATACATTATTGATCCAATGTTTGTTTACTGGTGATTGTATTTTCAATATCTACCGAAAAGGATCATATTTATGATAAGAACATTTAAAAGACCAACATTACTATACATAAGGCATGGTGACATGCAAGAAAGTGAATGTGAATTGGTAGTCAACAAAAGATGGATAAACGGATAAGCCCGTGAAGACTCTTTTGTAGGGATGTATTCATTTGTTTTATGTCTTAATAAAGCAAATGGTAATGGCCATTGCGTAGACCAATGAGATTGGTCACATCACAATGTTCATTTTGATCAAAGAGTTTAATTTGGATACATGCATGTTCATTAAGATTGCTTAGTGTATTCTTGATTTGTGTTTTAATGTATGTTGAGTAAACTTAAGGTTAACTCACTCACATGATTAATCTTCTTTGCGTCTTTGTGGCGTTGCGTCTATGTGACGAGTGGAGATGAGACAGGATTTCGAGTCGAAAGTCGTTGAACGCATGATTTGAAAGTTAACTACTCGAATTCATAAGTCGTCTATTGATATGAGGTCATCAGTACAATTTTTTTTATGGTCTTTGATATGATGTCATTGGATATTATATTTTAATTTATTTCTAAGTAGTTTACTTTTGAGTAGGATGGGAGTTAATGTACTCTAATTTAGATGCATGTGGTATCTGGACACACATCCGCACAACACCGTCTTGATGACATATGACATACACTCCATGTGAAAAGGAGAAGGGTGTTGTGACACGCATTTCATACTATGTGTGCTATTAATCGACCATAAGTTTACGCAAGCACGATCTCAACTTGTTGTAGTGTGAGACTCAATGATCCTTAACAAATTCAAAATTGTCTGCCATCATGACTCCGATCAGAGACTTCAGACCTAACATGATGTTTGCTAGCTTAGTGTGTTACCTGATGATCATGTACACAGATTCAGACGAACCGAACATGTCTAGAAAAGCGAGTCGGGATAGTGTTTGAAGGATCGTGAGAAGAAGAAGATTGTCAACGGAAACTCTTTTAAGAATTATGTTCACGGTGCGCACCAATCATGATTTAGTATCATGGTTGTGAATACAATGTATGATTAATGAGGTATTTAAAGATACATAAATGAAGTTCGACGATCTAGGGTACAAGCATATTTTCTTATTGCAGGTTATTCTCAATGAAAGGTTGTATACTTCTAACAGATATACAACAATTAGCTCTCACGAGGTATGTCGGTCGCACGGTGGAGCCATGTATGAAAGACAAACAAAATGTTAAAATATGTCTATTTACACAGTGAGCATTCACATGTGTGTAAGTGAGAGATGTAAGTGAGCATTCATAATGGGTGCTCATGTAAATTACAAAAATTTCGGGGATCAAAGTGCACAATTACGAAACGTCGTATGTACCCCCGGGTCTATAAATAGACCCCTAGGGGCTGCCCAAAATATACTCTAATACACATCTACACACTAATACACATAACTACAAAAAGATGCTCTCCAATTCGTCTTGGGGAACCCACTCCAATTCGTCTTGGGGAACCCACTGTGGAAAACGAGAGACGCTCCGTTCATATGACGTCCCTCTCGACCGGTATCATCGTCGTGACTCTGAACTGTCATCGATCTCGTACGCTTCCGCTACCGCACGTCAAAATACTGACCGATGTAAGTATAATTTTAGTGTTACATTGTTTATCTTACTAACGTGTTATTTCTCGTGCATGTGAATTTCGAATTCCAACATCTATGGTTAAAGATAGAGAGGTTAATAAGAATGACAACTTGCAGAAATAAATAATTCTACTCCAAAAATCATCATGAACATAATTGAATGTTTACTTCTGAACAAAGACCGCTAAATCAACACCCAATGCAAGTAAATGAAGAAATCACACTGCATTGCCGCCGGTTTTCCATGAATATCCCCAGAAATAATTATAATAATTCAATAAATAAATCATTTCTTTGAAAATTAGAATACATTATGCAAAGTTGTAGAGAGGTGTATGACCTGCACTTAGATGTTGAGACACTGACGGCTTCCTCCCTCCTTCCTGCCATCTTGAATTTGAAATATAAACAACTACTAACTCTGCAGCCACCAATCACCATTCAAACTCCAAATATCAGGTTAGCATCATTTGTTTTTCCACTAAGAAACAATCGGATCAAGCTGCATTTGCTCGAGCCATGCATTAATCACTGCTTGATTGTTGGAATCATTCTGAGGATTTGAGTTAAAGTTAGAACCTTCAACAGATGATGTCTTGATTGGAGGTGACGACTCTTTCACCAAGTTCTGAACCCATGAGAAATCTGGTGGAACCTCTCCTTTATGCATCTCCAAGCTAGATTTTTGGGGTTGAATCGGTTGTTCGGATTGAAAAGACCAATCTAAGCTCCCACCATCAGATTCCCAGGTCGGTCGATGATTATTAGGAGAACCAATCGTACCCCTTATTCCATTTCCCGAAGACAGAGTTGATGCAAGGGGACAACCAATTGGGGACAGTGGGTCACGATCACGAGGTGGCATAGACATACCGCGGGGAGAAGAGACACACATTGTAATATTCTTTGGAGATAAGCAGGTAGTTTTGAGAGGAGACAGCATGTTCTGCTGCTGCAGCTGCAGTTGGTTGAGAAGCAGTGACCTGTGAGTTGGTGAAAAGGATAATGAAGCAGCATGCTTGTCATAGCATCGTGGAGATGCCGTCTCTGCAGAGAAAAGTTCCTCAAGGTTCGAGGGAGCCAAGGTTTTGTAACGAATTGGAGAGAAACAATTCATATGTGGCTGAGAAATCCGAGGAGACTCATGAAGGTGGTGAGCTTCAAATCCATGAGCTTGTTGGAGATCCCTTGCATTGAGAGATGACCTCAACCTGCTGCTGCTATGGAAATTGCTGCTTGGGAGATGCAGAGTGGGAGGCCTAACCATGGGTGAGTGCCCATTAGCATTTGGAGACATTGGTGGGGAAAATGGAGAAGGAGACATCACAGGTAAGGAAGAGGGAGATCCAGGTAACATACTCAAAACAGCAGCCATATCCATTGCAGAAAGAAGAGAATTGGTTGAAGGAGATGATGGAGCTCCAGACCCAGTAGACATGTAAAGGGGTCGTAATTCCTCATTCCTGTGAGCAAAGAAGCACACCCTACGATTGCAGCTTGTTCCATCTTTGCATATACGGGTTCTGTATTGAGCTGGGTGTAGCCATGATTCAAACACTCCATGTGCATACTCACATAATTCTCCACGCTTACATGAACCCTTACGAAATTCTGGACATGGCACACAGCTGTAGTGGAACTTTCTGGGGTCTCTTCTCCTTGCGTTTTCGCCAGGGTGGACAAAAGGGCACTCGGTCCAGTCATGTGAGTAAGCTCTGGAACAAGGGCGGATCTTAAATGTGTAGATCCGGAATTCATCCGTGGAGTACATGCTGCTCTTGATATCAGGAAAAGAAGCATCTACTGGGTAGTCTTTCTTCTCTTTAGAAGACGAAAGAGGCTCATTATCTGATTTGTAAGAAATATCAGACAGTAATGAATCATGAGAGGATGAAAGCTGCAGATCTTCTTGACCATCAGATTTGTTAATCCTTAGGAGTTCTTGCAGCTTAACCTTCAAATTAGGAAAACCTTGATGAGCAGCAATAACATCAAATGGTCGTTTCCCATGTGTGTCAATAGTGCTGGGATCAGCCCCAGCAAGCAAGAGCAACTTTGTAATTTCATCTGCCTTGGATGATCCACCAGAAGCAGCACAATGGAGAGCCGTACTCTTTTCGGGGTCACAAATCTGATCTACATCTATTCCAGGTAGAGAAGTGATGAGCTTCACAATATCAGTACTACCATATCTTGCAGCAATCATTAGGGGTGTTCTGTGCTCTAGGACCATCTGCTTTGAACCTTTTTGGTGACTGTACCAAACTCCAGTCTCATCCATGGTAGAGGAACTGTCACGTGTCAATTGCTTGAAACCCTCTACATCATTATCAGCCGCAAACTCAAGTAAACAGGAAAATGAATATTTTGACTCCATATCTGGATTCAAGTTTTCACTTTCATCGCAAGAAGTGAGCGCTGTAGTTTTAAGATTTAACCTCCCTGAGCCTCCACACATTTTCAACGACACAGAATAAGAAAACCTGCAAGGAAAAGTCGTCCATAGGAATCAAGACATTTTCAACAATGGTGGGAATTTTCAAGATTAATAATAATTAAGATACTAAAACAAAGAATGTCTGACCAAAACAAAAATCAAAGAATGATTCTGCATTATCAATGCTGCAACAACTATAATATAAAATAATAAAATTTGAAAAGGCCAAATTTACTTTGAATGGTCACTCAAATTAGATTATACAAACAAAAAGAAGCCAAAGAAAGTGACAGAATAAGAGAAGTTGAGAGAGTAACCGTTGTATTAACATTATCTAGGGAGACCTGTCATCACACGTTGAGATGTATTCTTCTCAAAGTTTTTTTTTTTTGGCCATCTTCTCAAAGATTATCCCTTATGAAATAAGGGGATCGAACTGTAAATTATAATCTGGAATCTGTATATTCATCCTAATAAGAGAAACATGGCGAAACATTAGTGGTGGATTATTGTGGAAGGACGAGGAGAGGCATCTCGATTTGATAGTCCTCAAGAAAAAGAATCTTGCTTTAATCTAACTGAAGTTTCAAGCAGGAGGATAGAGACCCTGACACAATATTGTTATAGAAAAACGCTATTTCCAGTTCTATCATTGGATTTCTTTTTAAATAAAAAAAAGTGCCGTTATATACACTTTACTGTGATCAGGAATCATCACCTAAAGAATAGTTACATTTTCATGAGAAACCAAGCCATAGTCTCATTCATTTCTCCGTGAAGTAGGAAGAAACCGCACAAATTTATTCTGTCACCATCCGAACCTCAAAAACTACTAATCATCAGAAGAAAAGTTCAAAAGAATCAGCACCATATCAATCATAGACCACTAAACAAAAGAAGAAGAAAAATCACAAGATATGGGCTAATAAATCTGAGCAGAAAAACTGAAAATGCAGACTCCACATAAGAAGAGTTCAAAAACATCAACTACAGATCCAATTTCTTTCCCCGCCCCCACTCCACCACCACCACTGTGTACTCGAGATTTTAAGCATGGATGAAAATCAAACCGTCACCAATTCTTGTATTGCGGCACACTCACTGGAGCAATCTAATCCAAATACAAAGAAGACGCGCGCTTACAGATTCTAAAACGGAGGAGCTGCTGACTAGACGAACCCCAGCACTAGAAGCCTGTGCTACTCGGAGACAGCGTCGACGCAGATGAATCAAGCCACTGCAGAACCGCTGAAAGCTATTTGGCTCGTAACAGAAACTAGCACATGAGAAACGAAATCAACGAGATAGCTGGCTAAGAAAGGAGGTGCAGAAGGGATGAATGAAGAGAGAGAAGAGAGCGTTGTGAAGAAGAAAAGGAGAGGGATTTAAATTTTGATTGGGGCGGGGGGCTACCGATTGAGCAGGTGGAAATGAGAGGGAGGAGCAGGTGGGTGGAACCGTGGAAGTGGCATTGGTGACTGGATGGGGCGGTGGACTATTACGAAGGGGAGCGTCAAGGAAAGTGGAGCAGAAAAAGAAATTATAAATCAACACTTGTACTTTACCTCCGTAGATAATTGATCCTTATATGTTTAAAATTTAAAAAAAAAAAAAAAAAATTGCCAATAATCAAATTCATTCAATGCTCAAAGTCCACAATCGGGTTGTCCAACATACATAAAGAAACCAACGATGGGGATGTATAAATGTACAGTTAACCGGACACAGCCCCTGTCTAGATTGTCGCGCAATCCAATTAGCACAACGATTAGCGCTTCTTCTAACAAAATGCCACCTAACTCGAGGTATGCATGTAGCCAAGGCTAACGTGTCCATCAATATACGTTCTATCTCCCACTCTATACCTTGGCTTGGGTCCTCTAACCTTTGGATGACGATCTGCGAATCTGTCTCCAATATGACATCGGTCCACCTGTGATAAATGGCGAGTTTCACTGCATGCATGACTGCCATCGCCTCGATTATGAGCGTTGTGGCTGCGCTTTCTTTCGAGTTCCTTTCCGCGACCATCTTCCCGTTTGAGTCACGGGCTATGACACCAGTCCCTCCTCTTCTCGTTGTCGTATCCCACGCTCCGTCGCAGTTGAGTTTGTGAACCCCGATCGGAGGTCTGGTCCAGGCTGTGTGTTGTTCTCTCCCCCGGGTCGGTGGTTCTGTTGGGCTGTCCTTCTGCTCGTCCAGCACTCCTCCGTCAGGCGTCTCGCTGCTTGGACCGTGTGGCTTGGGCTCGGTCGCGTGTTGTCATGGATGGCTCGGCATCTCTCTTTCCAGATTTCTCACGCTAGTGTTTCCGCGTGTAGACGTCGCCTCTTCCCGTCCTCGCCATCTCCTTCCTCCAGTTTAAGCAGTCTATCTAGTCATAGGTCCTCCTCCTGCATCCCAGTCGCAGGCCATCTGAGCCCCAGTCCTTCAAGCCATGCGGCACGAGCCCAGTCGCACCTCGTTACCGCATGGGTTGCATCTTCGGCCTGGCCACAGAAGGGGCAGCCAGGTTGGATGTCAATTCCTCTCCTCGCAAGAGTTGCTCGGACCGGGATTGCATCGTGACGAACCTGCCAAAAAAATGTTTTTACCTTGGGTGCAGCCCAACCTGTCCAGCTACGGGTCCAGCTTGATTTCTGGGCTGGTCGGCTGTTGGTCGTATCCGATGTTGGCTCCTCTTGATTGAGCTCTCGCAGGCGCCTATACACGAGCTTGGGCTCGGGACGTCCCATTCTTGCTCTTGGCCAAACAAGCCTATCCTCCACGGGCTGCTTACTGATGTATATGGATTGGATGGCTCGTTTCTCCTGCTCTGTTATGAAATCTTGGATCGGCTGGAGGTTCCATGATCTTGTTTCTGTCGAGATCAGGTCCGCGACCTTCAACCCTCTGAGTTCTTCGTGGTTGCGATGCGGATGCTGATCTGTCGCTGTGTTGTTCCCTTCTTGCCGAATGGTGAGGCAGCTCGGTTGAGCTGTTTGTCCACTTGGTCCCAATGGTCTTCAAACACCCTTATTGACTTTCCATTTCCGACCCTCCATGCACCTTGGCTTTGCATGATGTCCCGACCTATGAGGATGCTGCCCCATGCCCAAGAAGGTCGGGCTCCTTTCTTTGCATCCGATAAGTTGTGCTTGGGGTAGTACAAACCTCGCATGACTCGGGCCCATAGAGAATCCGGGTTGTTTTGTAGTCTCCATGTTGTTTTTGTAAGCATGGCATCGTTGAAATTTCCTAGATCTCAGAACCCCATTCCACCCATGTCCTTTGGCATTGTCATTTTCCGCCAGCTAATCCAATGCATTGTTCTTTTCCTGTCCTTTTCGTTCCACCAGAACCAAGCGATCATCTTCGAGATTTCCGCGCACCAAGTGCTCAGCAACTTAAAGAGTGTCATTAGGTATATCGGGATGACGGATATAACTGACTTGATTAATACCTCTTTGGCGACCCTGTTGAGAAAAAACGATTTCCAGCTATGCAGCTTTCGTATCACTCGATCCTTGATGTATCCAAGGGCCGATCTTTTCGATCTTCCCCAGTTTGTGGGGATAACGAGGTAATTCCCTGCGTCGGTCACTGCGTTGATGCCGAGAGCTCCTTTGACAAGATCCTTGGTAGTTTCCTGGACAGTTGCGCCGAATTGGATGCATGACTTGTTGAGGTTGACGTTCTGTCCCGAGGCCCGACTGTATATCTCAAGGATCTGTGTGAGCGTGTGCGCATTCTGTTCTGTTGCTCTCATGAAGATAATGGAATCATCAGCAAACAGTAGGTGGTGGATTTCCGGGCATGATCTTTTCATTTTTATGCCTTCGAGCCTTCGGTCCTCCACTACCCTACTGATTTGCCTGGAGAGAGCATCAGCTACTATTATGAACAGGTACGGGGACAGTGGGTCCCCTTGCCTTAGCCCTCTTGTCGGTCTGAACCTTATTGTCTTTTCCCCGTTGATGACCACGCTATATTGCACATTTGTGATGCACTCTTTATCCAGTTGCACCATATCTCAGTAAACCCAAGTGCCTTAAATGACTCCAGCACGAAGTTCCATTCCACTCGATCAAATGCCTTATTCATGTCCAGCTTGATCGCGCACTCTTCCCTGCTTGCCTGCTTGTTAGTTCTCATATGATGGAAAAGTTCGTGAGCAATAAGAATATTATCATGAATAAATCTACCGGATACGAAAGCACTCTTCCCCCTAGAATCGATGATAAAATACCCCCGGGAAGTCATCAGGTCCAAGTGCCTTTCCCCCACCCATTTGGAATACAACTTAATTGACTTCTTATTTGCTTACCCTTCTTGTTAGCATCCCGTTCATTCTGTCATCAATGATGCCCATGATGGCTTCTAGATGGTCCCTTGTTCCGACACTGCCTTCCGAGCGAAATATAGAACGGAAATAATCTTCACATACTGATCTGATTTCTGACTCGTTCTCTGTCCATGTACCATCTCCCTTTTGAATCCTCCTGATCGTGTTTTCCCTTCGTCTTTGGATGGTTGATTGATGAATGTATTTCGTGTTTATGTCGCTTGCCTTCAACCACTGGATCCGAGACTTTTGTCTCCAGTACTCTTCCTCTCTAGACCATGCCTCGTCTAGGAGCTGCTTTATGCTCATCTCGGCATGTTTGTCGAATGTTCCCTGCGCTCGTTTCTGGATTCCTTCAAGTTGCTTTTGTAATTCCTCTATTTGTTTCCTGTTGTTGAGGCTGAGATGCTTGCTCCATTGGTTGAGCTTGTTTCGGCATTGTCCTAGCTTGATGTGAATGGTGTTCCCTGAGTTTGTCTCCCTACGGCGCTGCCATGTGTTGCGGACTATCTCCCCGCATTCTTGCTGTTCGAGTCAAGCTCCCTCGAATCTGAATTGTTTCTTTCTCCTCGCAGCTTTTGGAGTCATAGATATGACTAGGGGCAATGGTCAGAGCCCAAGAACAATTTGTGGGTGACGTTTAGGCTTGGGAACATTGTTATCCAGGTTGCGTTTGCTATTACCTGGTTGAGGTGCTCTTGTATTCTTTGGTTGCCTTCTCGGTTGTTTGTCCAGGTGTAGGGCTACCCCTTGAATCCCATGTCAACGAGACCGGTGTCTTGCATCATCTCAATGAAGGCGTCCATCATTCGTTGTTGTTTAGGTCGGCCTCCCTCCTTCTCTCATTCGTTTGCAATTTCATTGAAGTCGCCCGCTACCATCCATGGCCCGGTTCGGTGTTGAGCTGTCGCTTTTAGTTTGCCCCATTGATGTAACCGCTCCTCCCAGTTTGTGCTGCAGTATACCCAGGTGATGTGTGTCTTTCCTTTGACATTTCGCATGTCTATGGTTGTATCAATGTAGGTTGAGTCTTTCGAATTGATTGTGACCTCGAGTTGTTCCACCAAAGTGTGAGTCCCCCCGTAGTGCCCGTCGGATCAACATAGCAGCTATTGTCATATTTCAGCTTCTTCCTCGTCTTCTCACAAACCTCCTCTCCGTTTTTGGTTTCCATCAAGTAAATTAGTTGCAGCTTATTCCTCCATCTCAGATCGGCTAGGTACGGAACTGTCAGGACCGATCTGATTCCCCGACAGTTCCACAACATAGCATTCATTGAGGTGTGGTGGCTGTTGCGGGACAGCCATCCGAACCATTATTTGTCACTTGCTTTTGAGTAGCTTTCTTTCCAATCGAACGTTTTGACTGGGGGCTTTTCCTACCCCTGGTTTTGGTGGTGCTGCGACCTTTCTCCCTTTCTGATGTACTGGTGTTCTCCTGCTTCTGTTTTTTGTTTCTGATCGCTCCTGGGTCAGGTTCCTCATCCTCCACTTCCTCTTCGTGTTTTCTCTTGAGGTTGAACCTCTGCATCATGGGGCTGAGGCCTGTTGGGGCAGCAGTGGCGAGTCTGTCACGCTCGGGTGAGCCATCGGGTGATTCAACCATGTAGTAGACTCGCCTCTTGATTGGGGTATGCTTCAGCCTGTCCAGTCTGGGCTGCAGACGGGTGTAGGAGCTTCTTGGGGTGCCTTGATCAGGTGGCACTTCCATGATCTGCCAATTGTGTGTTCCATTTGTGCTCGCGTTTGTCCTCATCTCCATGCCTTCTACCGCGGGAAGGTATAGCTGGGTTTGGCCAGCTTGTCTTCTTTCTAGGATTCTGCTCAAATTGGGATGGTTGCTCGAGAAGTAAGGGCTTGTTGGTTGACTTTCTTCCTACTCCCAAACTATCACTGGTGCCTTACCCTTTGATTGTGGGGTAGCAGGCTGGGACCAGCCCACCATCTGCATTTGGCCTTGTGGAGCCACAACGAGTTGGAGGTTGTCGTCGTAGCTGATGGGATCTTCCATACTGTGATCGGTTGTAACTTGCCTCCCTTGGGGGGTCCTTCTTATATGATCTGCGTTGCTTGTGTCGGGAAGGAGCTCCCCTGTATCCTTGCTTTGCTTGGTCTCCTGAGGCTCACTGCTTCTTGCCCTGTCCGTGTCATTTGAGGTCGAGCCTCCTTTCATGCCTTGTTCTTCCATTGGCTTCCTCCAGTTCGTGTTTCCCTTAGACTCTCCCTTGTATATGTATGTTCCTGATCTCCTTTCTCTTTCCCTGTCTTCCTTCTCCTTCATCACCTCTTTCCAAGATTTTCTTTTCGATTCTGTAGTGTGTGGCCCCGGTGGTGAGCCTATGATCTTACAGTTCTGCCCACGTTTTCTTGGTCTCTCCCCCTTTATCCAAGGGCCATACATTGGCCCTTCATCACCATTGTCGTTCATCACAATTGCTGCCCTACATATCCTCTCACTGTGCCCGATTAGACCACAACCGAAACAAAAATTTGGAAGGCGTTCGTACTTCACCTCCGCCCTCCTTGTTGTGCCGTTCGTTCTGGAATAATTGATCCCTGCCAGAAGCGATCGTGTGGTTTCTATCTCAACTTTAATCCGCAGATAATCTCTGTCTAACTCCATCGGCCCTATTATGTCATCAATCTGCTTAACCTCACCTATGCATTCTCCTAGTTTCCTGGCATTAGGCATACTGAATTTATCCACTTCAAGACCGTGAATTTGCACCCAAAAGCATACTAAGTGGAACTGCACATCAACTATTCTAATTCCTTGATTCCATTTCTTGAGAGACAAGCATTGCCCTTGGATTGCCCACGGGCTCTAATCCAAGGCATCAAGCTGATCCGGTTCGTTTGAGAAATCGAAGAGGATGATATCACATGACATTTCCTGAATTCGGACTCCCTCATAGCGGTTCCAAGCGTGTTGAAGGACACTATGAACTGCGGAATTTTTGGTTGGTCGGCTACCCAGTACTTTGCCTAGACAGAGATTGTCCGTCTGCACTTCGCTGCTCGCTGGGATGACCACACAGGATCCATGGGGTATGTTATCATCATCTTCAATGGAACAATATCTCGGGAGTGTTTTCTTCATGGTATCCCCTGCAATTGAATCAAAACAGACTAAACTAGGCAGTCGTTATACTTACAGAGTATGAAATGCGGTGCCTTCTTCCTAATTGGGATCGTGTTGTCGCCCCTCTCCACTCATACGGCGCGGTAATCGACTTGTAGGGTGGTTCCTCTCCTCTCCCTTACCGGAATTGGTTGTGCGACCGCGATTGCTGATGCTAGGTTTTGGTTTGGGGACGTTCGGTTTTGCGGGTGGGGAAGATGTTATCGTATCCAGCGGACCTAGCCTTGAGGCCTCACGGTAATATCCTTATTACCTGGAACTTGGACCACCACCGGAGACGAGCGGCGTTCAGGGCGGCGATGTCAATCTCCCATGGCGATTTCCGGAGAGAAACGAGGTCGAGAGTTTTTCCTTAAAATTAAAAAATTAACCATTATAATCTTGTAGAATCAACTTTTAAATTTAATTTTACCTTATTTTCTCTATTTAAAAAAGGGTAAAATACGACATTACCCCCTAAAATTTACACCGATTTTAAAATTCTCTCTTAAAGTTTAAATTTATCATAATGTTTGGAAATGATAAAAAAATTCTATTATCGATAACTGACATATGCTCTTTCTGAAATGATTCTTTATCATTTACAAACAACGAAGGACTTTAAACTTTAAGGAAAATTTTTAAAATCGACATAAACTTTAAGAGCAAAGTTGTATTTAACCCTTTAAAAAACATTTAAGCATCAGCGCAATAATAATACTAATATTGTCGCAATTATTTTTCATTAAAAATTGCAAAAATAATTGTTGATGGGACAGGTGTCGTTTTCATTGAACGCTAAAGTTAGGATAATGGTTGGCTCTCCAGGTTTAATAGGACAAGGCTTGATTTTTTGAATTTAAATTGATTATAAATAATAAAACTATATTCGACTAGTTTAATTAATTATAAAAATAAATAAATGTAAAAAATATTCTCGTAATTAATTTAAATAATATTTTTATTTTATTTATTTTACAGTTAGTAATAAATTATATTTTTAACAATTTATTCTAAAATTTCAAATTTATTTTAATCTTTTTATTAATATCATTTATTTTAAATTTTCTAATATATTATATTTTAATTATAGATTTAATCATTTAATTTATTATAAAAAAATTATTATACTTGTAATTTAATTTATTCTGAATAAACTATATTTTTTATAATGTTATTTTTCTTACGTATTAGGCTATTGAAGTAAATAATATATATATATATATCATTTCACTTAATTATATTTTATTTACATATATCATTCCATCAATCGAACATTTAATTTTATATTATTATTTCATTTTAATCAATCAATACAATTTCATATTCTCATTCCTCTTTCTTTTCTATTTCTATTTATTCGGTGATAAAGTTGAGTTTGTATTTTTTATTTATATAAAAGAAAGAAAGAAAGAGGATTAGGTGGGGGTTTCCCTTAGGACCAAGTCAGATAATGCACCGCAATTTTGGGCTTCTTCCTTCCAACATTGAGTCCGTAGGTCGGAGGTCTCCAATAATTTCCCCCTTTTTCTTTATTCCTTTCTCACACCCAATATTTCATAATCTTTCTGTTTTTAAATTATTTTATTTTGGGGTTACAAACTTGGAGATATATTCAGTTTAAATAATTTAATAAAGTATTCAAAATTGATTGAACCCAATCGGTTAGGGATGAAAAAAAATGTTAGGCTAAATCGAATTATACCACATACCATAACTCTTTTAAACTTATTCGATCGAACCAATTTTTAAAAGTGAAAATTCTACTTTTGTTATTAGTATTTACTAATATATTAAATAATTATTATATTTATATAATAATCATGAGTATGATTAAAATATCATAACCATAATTATTACGAATAAAAAATTCATCACTGGAACCACACAATACCATAATGGTACAGTTAAACATATAAAAAATAACGATTATAACCACGGTTTTTGAATTTTCGCTGCACCATTACTGGTCCTAGTTTAAATTTATAAATTTGGAATGTTTTATATTTATTTTTTATTTAAAGAAAAAGTTCAGTTGAATTAGTTCACAAGTGGTATGATAAATTGTCAAAAGTGAAGCGGTTCTTCAAATGAATGGATCAAATCGTACACATTACCACATTTTAAGTAAGATACAAGTCTTGAACCGATTCAGTGTCGAATCAGTTCATGCTCCCCTATTATCAGTAAACAACTGTAATTAAAAAAAAAAAACAATTAGGATTTACAGGTTTGTATATGATTTAAATCAATTGAGTATTTCCTAAATTTACATACCTTGTAAGCAAATATTCTCGATTAATTAATTTCACTCTATATTTGAAAAATTAGATGCATTATCAATTTGTTTGTTCTTGGCTAATAAATGACTATTCTTAATCTCTAAGCTTTGGATAGGAGAAAAGTCAGAATTATTGCAAGCAAACCTTTATTTTGATGAATTATTTTAGGGTGGTTCAATTATTATCATACAAAGGGTATATTTCATTAAAAAATTCACCAATCTAATTTAAATGATTCATTGTTGTACAAAATAGTTTATGAAGTATATTATACTCTTGTAATAGTTGAAGGATATATTGCAAAAATGTCTTACATATGTAATAATTTATGAGTTATACATGAAAGGAAAAGGAAACACTAACTTGTCCATAGTTCGTAATGCTTGACATGTAGGGGGTTAATTTGTGTTGATGGATCAACTGTGTCAACTGTGGTGCGTGTTAAGTATGATTGTGTCAAAATATACTCAATCCAAACACGGCTCGTGATTAATGATGTGTCAATTTTCAAGATTCAAACACGACTCGTTGGTCCATAGGTTAACTCGTATGACCCATAGATCTGTTTCATTTTAATTTGTACAATATGAATTTTGCAAGTCAAACCATTGACCCATACGACCCACTGATTCATGCAACTCACATGACCCACGTGATTCATGAATTTTTATATAATTTATATATAGCTATACGGGTTGACCCACAAGTCGATAGGTACGATCAAAACTTGACCCATTTTTAATGGGATTGAACAGTCGTGTCAAAATAACCTACGAATCTAAAATATTCGACTCAAGCATGACTCATAGACAAATCACCCGCGAGACACCTATGGTTGTGTCCAAAATTAATAACCTTATGCCCATGTGTTTGTTAAATTTATTTATTTATTTATTAAGGATTATAGTGACGCAATAACACTTTATTTATTAATGGTTCGTTGCAATATTAGTATTACGATTAAATCTATAACCGTTATTATAAGAAAACAATTATATATACTAGACTCCGACACGCGCTACGCGCGTGCACGTTGTCGTCGTTGGTTGTGTGTGAGGTGTTACGATACCATGATCGACACGACTCCTAGGTTAATACAAGAATAGTACAATCATGGAACACTTTATATAAATATTATTAATGTAAAAGTCAATTTAATTTGCATAAAATAATAAAATTTTAAAACTCTTAAATATTTGTAAAAAATTGCTCGAGCGACCGGGAGCATGTAACACTATCCAAAGGAATCCCGGTCGCTCGAGCAATTTTTTACAAATATTTAAGAGTTTTAAAATTTTATTATTTTATGCAAATTAAATTGACTTTTACATTAATAATATTTATATAAAGTGTTCCATGATTGTACTGTTTTTGTATTAACCTAGGAGTCGTGTCGATCATGGTATCGTAACACCTCACACGCAACCAACGACGACAACGTGCACGCGCGTAGCGCGTGTCGGAGTCTAGTATAAGTGTATAACCATTAAGGAAATACACTTTAGTGGATTACAAAAATTTCAGTATAATTTAGTAGTTAACTATATACATCTATATACCATTTTAATTGTATAATTTGATAATTTTTTATAGAATTATACGAAAAATTATTTGATTTGATATAGATTTAGAAAAAACGCGTAAACAAATATATAAATGAAATTTTGTTTGTTTTCATTGAGAATGTTTAATTAAAACAGTATTCCATGATAAAAATCTTCGTTTATACTTCCATATACAATGGTTGGTTTGCAATTAGCTTACAAAAATAAAGTTATAAAGGAAGAAAAAAAAATATTTATTGAAATTAGCTTCCATATATTTTCAAAATTTAAAAAAATGTTACCTTTGTTTATTTTCCAGCTAAATTTAGACAAAAAATAACATGAGAACACGAATAATTTGCAATTTACAAATTTATATTTTTATTAAAAAATTGGAAATGTTAGAGAAAAAACATGGTATTTTAATATAATATTTTTTATTCAAGTGAAATAAACAAAAATATTAGTTTATGATGCCTTCTTTATTTATTTTATATTTGTAATAAAAATATTATATTAAAAACTAAATTTTCCGGTCAATTATTTTTTAATAATGTGGACTAATTGCTTTTAACGTCAATTTCTATTTAGGTTTGATAAAAAAAAATAGTGAAGCTAGCATTTTCTCTAACTCCAAAAGTATAAGTTAGCAAAAAATAATGTTTATATTTTTTTTTTTATAAAGTAACAAAAGTTTGAGTAACTTTTTAGATATTAACCCTTATTAATTAATTTATTCCACGGATATATATATATATAATCAAAAGTGAAATCTCTGCATCATCTACATAGTAAACTCATCTATCTCATTGGCAAAAAAAAAAAACTCATCTATCTCCAAATTTTTTTTTAATCATAAATCTATCTCCAATAAAATGTAACAATTCAACTATCCTCCACAATGCATGACCCCATTATTACTTGCTATATCTTATCTGATCAACAAATAATCTAACACATTATACAGAACAATGAACAGTGATGAAGACTTAATTTGCTTGCTGGTATGACACTCTCTTCCCTTCCCTGGGATTTAAACGTCAGTAAGTTCCAGTATGGCGCCAGAGTGGTTGAATCCACACGATATATTAAGTGCTTTCACAGGTTCATCGAATGAGATAGACCTCGGTTTTATGTAGTCCACATCATCCCCATGTCCCTGTAGATGAAGATATTCAAACATCACTACACAATTCAAGAACATGGGAATAGTAGTTTGTAAGAAACAATAATTGCAAGAAAAAAGGAAGCCATACGAACCAACTGTCCACCTGAAAAATGACCTTCATATGAAAATGTCCACTGAGAGCCTCCCCATCCCCATGTGAAGATTTTGCCATATGTATCATCATTTTATAATAATAAAACATACAAAACATAATAAAATATCCAGCGTTTGATATCAAACTAAGAAGAAAATGGTAAATGCTGGCACCTTAGGCTATTTTTTATGTAGATTAGAACAGAATGAATAACATAAAAAACTAAAGTAATCGATTGCCTAGTAAGCACCGATGGAGGATCAAGAAAACACAATCCAGTGTGAGAACAACATAACAATGAATAGGAACAAAAACTAATCAATAACGAATTCTAAAAAAAATAAACACGCAAACATATTGCGGATGAGAGTAATGAATGCAACAACTTTCTATGCGTTCGATCACACAATCTTGCTCGGGATTAAAGACCATGACAAGCAGTTGATCAAATTTTAATTAGATTCATCAAATATAGCAATAAATAAAAAGATTAATCAAATAATGAATACTTTATCACCCACGTTCAATTTTCTGAACAATCTCTAGAGAGATACTTCAACAAAGAATTGCTCGCTTCAACTCCGGACGCGCGATTTTTTGAAGGTGCGTGCAAGCAATTAATTGTTTGCTTGAACGATTGTTTGAACGACTCCCGATTGCTTGCTTGAACAACTCCGCACGCACGCACAAATAATTAATTGCTCGAACTCTGCACGCACAAAGATCTGCTTGCTTGAACAATCTCCATATTTTTTGAAAACCTCAAGCACGATTGCTTGAACTGAGAGATACTTCAAAAATTTCAGCATAAGAAATTTGAGCCATATAATGCTCGAGAATTCACCTAAAACATAATATTTTACCATCGGAGTTTCATCGAACCCTGTCTTCTACAATCGTAGTTTCATCGAACCCTGTCTCCACCTCTCGAAAAAGGAGGCATGAAGGAATAATTTTAAGTTCAAGTAAAGAATCAATATTTTTTAAAAAGCAAGAAGCTTGAACCAGCCAAAAGCATAAAACATCAAAAACTAATATCATCGTAGTTTCATCGTACCTTCAAATTTGAATTGGACGCCGGAGCTGAAACTTGGGGACGCGATTTAGACTTGGGGACGCTGGGATCGAACCGATTGATAAACATCATGCTTGTTTTGAATTGGACGCCGGGGAACTTGGGCTGGAACACGCCGGGGAACTTGGGGACGAACGGGCACGCCGGGGAAAAAATCTGTTGGACAGAAAAAATATGTTGAGATTCTTCAAATATAGAGGATTAGAGAGATACAGTGAAAAAAAAACATGGATGGTGAGATAAAGTGAAATAGCTGTCTTACGCAAAAATTGGATAGTGGGGGAAGTTATGGTGAATAAAATAATAAAATACCATTATGTTTTATGGAGAAGAGAGAGTGAGAGTGGTGAATAAAATATTAAAATATATATTTGAACAGTTTTATTGGGAAGTTAATCGAGAGAGACGTTGGGGAAAAGAGAGTGGGATAGTGAGAGTGGTGAATAAAATATTAAAATATATATCTGAACAATTTTATGGGAAGTTAATCGAGAGAGAGGTTAAATTGTAAAATGACTGAAATACTTTCATTAAATGAAATATGTACTAACAATTTTATTAAAGTAAAGGTTATTTTGGTAATTTAAATAAATAGCGGTTACAAAAACATATTGAGCCTTAATAATATACTAGACTCCGGCACGCGCTACGCGCGTGCGCGTTGTCGTCGTTGGTCGTGCATGAGGTGTTACGAGGACATGATCGACCCGACTCCTAGGTTAGTACAAGAACATTACAAGCAAAATAGTCATTATATAAATTTTAATAATGTAAAACTAAGATTAATTTGAATAAGATAATGGAATAATAAAATTTAAAAATTTGATAATATTCCAATTATCAAATTGGTCACTAGACTCCGACACTATATTTTAAAAATATTGATCACTAGAATATATGCGTGTGCCGGAGTCTAGATATGTGTTGTTAGAGTAAAATTGCACACGCTACGCGCGTAGCGTAGCGTGTGCACGATCAACACACAAACATACCGCAGATGAGATTAATGAAGCTAACAACTGTCTATGCGTTTGATCCAACAATCTTGATCGGGATTAAAGACAAAGACAATCTGCAGTTATAAAGCAAAAATAAAAATCATCACATTTAAAATAACATCAACAATAATAAATAGTAGGTTACCACTTCACATCAATGAGGATGCAGCACAATTTATTGTCCCTCTCCTTCTTTCTTTCCTTTTATTTTTTTTAAAGGAATTCCCAGAAAGAACAAAGAAACCCAGCATGTAGTGAGCTTCAATTAGTCTGTCAAGTAGAGCTAGCAGCTAGCTGATGGAAATATAAATATTAGTATTAAAATTAACATAGAAACCCACCATGTACTATTCAAGTAGTACTATTTTAAGAAAAAACAAAGAAAAAAACGTTAATGAATTCATCGTCTAATTCATCATCTGCAGATTAAAATATCTTGCCTTTCCAAATGGACAGACCAACTGTTGAAGTGTAGTGATTATGTCTCCCACCTTTCCTCACCTAAATATTTGATGAAATGAGATGTCAACCTTTCTTTTAGTCAGTCAAGTGTTTTTAAATATCAAAGTTTTAAATATGATGAATCATTTGTGTATCAAAACAAAGTGTTCAAATGAACTTAAGTTGATTACAAAAATTAGGGAAATACACTTAAGTGGATTAGAAAAATTTCAGTAGAAAATACACTTAAAATATACAAATCAGATTAAAATTTCTCGCAACACGGCATTTAAAAATAATTGTTTCTAAATATGGAGGATAACATACATTAGTTTAGTACAGTCAGCCAACAACTGGAATTTCACTTTTAGTGTTTTGAGCCCATGACTGAGGCATCTAGGTAAACCAAGACAGTATGTTCTGCTAAATCTTCTCTTAAGAAGTTATTCTGTGAAGCATTTTTATCTTCGACATAAGTCGTAACTACCGTAATCGTCAATGTAAGAATTGGCAACTTTGTTGGTCTAAATTAATTAATGTGCCAAAACACTATGAATGCATCATATACCTCTTATAACAAATCTACCCCCACATATTTCCCCTATAAACCTATACCATTACAGCTTTTACCTAAGTACAGATAATAATATTATCCCGTATTTTCCTGACCCTAATTCATCAATCCATCAAAAAGGAATAACACTTGAAAACAAAAAGAAAGAGGATTTTGAGTATTATTTGTATATTTAATATGAACTATGACTGTATCTATATTATTAAAACGTTTTGATTATCAAATGTCATTAGGCCTCGGGATTGGGCCGTTATCGATCCCGGGATCGGCAACCTCTTGTCATCAATCACGAATATTTCACAATTCTGCATGGGCCATGCACGACGAACGTCACTTAATTATTGGTGAAGTATAACGTGATAAAGTGATTATTCTTACATGATAGATCAATCTGCTGCGACCGAAGATGAAGTCAACCGATCCCTGGATGTAGCAATTGCCATAGTAATGCCGACCCTTGTAGTCGAAGAGAGTATTGTGGGTGTTCTAGAATGAACAACTATAGAAGGCAACCATGTCTGCCCCGACAAACGCTGCCACTGACTGGTTCTGCGATGTATAGGCTACCCCTGTCGAAGCATCATTCTGTATTCGTATATTTAAGGGGGAAAGAACACGTCATTTGATGTTTTCCATAATCAAGCATCTTAAAACCATGTTTTATGACATTATACGTATCTTGAAGCTCAATGTTTTATGACTGCAGACTCAATGTTATCAGTGGAGCTCTGCGACCACATGACAAAGGACCTTCCCCTTCCATTCCCTCTTAAGAAAACGAAGGATTTCTCTTTTGGTATAGTAACCTTCTCTCTGCACCCAACAAAGCCAAACCGCCATTATCATAGGTCGCTCGGACGACATGGAAAATAAATAAGCGTAAAATAGTTACCTAAAAACGCCTTTCCTGACATGGATGATGATCCATTCGTGGATGATGATCCTTTCCTGACATGGACGTCGGGGAACTTGGGGACGCCGGGTTCGTGGATGATGATCCTTTCCTGACATGGACGTCGGGGAACTTGGGGACGCCGGGTAACTTGGGACAGAGCTTAATAGAAGAAATCCATATATAAATCTTTGAGAGAGGACGGTAGATGTTGATAATTGGAGAGATACGCCGAAAAAACTGGATAGTGGATTGGTGGGATAAATGGAGAAAAAACTGTACCGAAAAAACTGGATAGTGGATTGGTGGGATAAATGGAGAAAAAACTGTACCGAAAAAACTGGATAGTGGAGAAAAAACTGTAGGGTGGAGAATAAAATGAATAAAATAATCAGGAGGAGTTATCGCATAATAAAAAACTGTATAGAAGAGAATAAAATGAATAAAATATTGTATAGTGGACATTTAGGGGTTACCGTATCATACGGAAGAATAGAGAGAGGGAAGGAGAGGTGAATAAAATAATAAAATATATTATAAGAGATTTAGGGTTTGATCGTGAAATCACTAAATTAAAATATAGTGGAATAGTTTTATTCAGTTGAAGGATATTTTTGTAATTTACATATATGACGGTTATATAAACAAATTCAGCCTTAATAATATATATATATGTATATATATATAATGTTTGTTTTTTAATATATACATATTTCTAAATATAATAAATGATAATAATTGATTTACAAGAAAAACAATTACTTCAGTCGCTTGCTTTTAGAACCAAAATGTCAAAAATTTGATCTATAGTGACTAAAAAGAGTTAAAAAGCATATTTAAAAAAATGAGTATATAAGTAAATTGTATTTAGAAATTGTGATTACGGGTATAATTATGGTATGAAAAGACTTACATGTAAGAGCTATGGTTATAATATATAAGTAAAAAATATAATAAAATTATAGTATTTATTATATGTATATCAAATTTGTATAATTATTACCTCTAATTAATTAGGACGAGTAGACTAACTTATCAATATTGTGGTTCATAGAATGGAACAAAGTTTAAGTATTACTAAAATTACTGTTTTCGGAAATACTTTTTTCTTTAAAAAAACACTATTTATATATATCATTATATCTAGTAAATGAAAATATACAATTTCAAACTCGTCCCGCTGCCCACCGCTTTCAAGAGGGAAGCTTGTCTTGGTTGTCCCTTGTCCGATGATCTCATAACATGGATAATCTCTGTTGTTACAACCGTCAGCAAACATTGAAATCTCTTCTTTGTAGTTTGGTTGACTTCTCTTCATCAGCAAACATCCATTATGCCAAGTTTTGCATCCTCAGATAAAAAAGATAAAAGAGAAGGTTCGTCCATTATTTATTTCTTGTGTAAAATACGAATTTATTCTTAATACTTAAGTCATAGTTATCGGAACCGAAATGGTTATCGAACCAAATAAGAGACTGGTTCACCCGATCCAACCGCCAGTTCGGCTGATCCGTCTGTTAGTTCTTCAATATTTTAAGGGTAAATAAGTTCAATGGTACCATATGTTTGGGACATGTGATCGGATGGTACCCCTATGTTATTTTATGGTACCATATGTTTGTTGTTATTTAGTCTCTTCTACTAATTGTCGTTGGTTTTTACCGTGAATTGTCCACGTGATGCTCACGTGTTGTAATATTTGAAGTGAAATGTCACTTTTGCACGATGATGTTATTTTATAAAGCAGTTCCTCCCTCTTTCCATCGTCAACTCCTCCCTACTAGATTGCTTCTTCGTTTTTCTTACTGGTATGTCTTCTCATTCATCAACCTCTTCCAAAAAAATTCTCGAGTTGAAGTCGCGACGATGCCACTGTGGTTTAGTCTGCATTGTCAAACCAGCCGGAACCTGGAAGAATTTTTCAAGAAGGTTTCATGGGTGTCCACAATTTGAGATTCTCATTTTCAATCTTGTTTTTATGTACTTTTTAATAGCTTGGATTTCGCAATTCTCAGTCCGTAAGCATAATTTATGTTTAAGAATTTCTGATTGTTGAAACCCTAATTTTGATTAAACTAAAAATTCATGTGAAAACCTAATTTTAGATCGAAATTTGTTTGTTTTTTGTGTCTAGGTTGGTGGAAATCGTGGATGTGGTTTCTTCTGGTGGGAGGATCCCCCAATGTGCCCTTATGGAAGAAGAGCAGTGCACAAATTTGAAGTAATGCACAGTGAATTGTGTGCTAAATTGATGAATGAGACTGCTGCAAAGAACGTGCTACATAATATTGTTGGTACACTAGTCATTGTCTCTGTTTTTCTTTATGTTAGATTGACTGCTTAGAATGAGTATGGTTCTGTCTGTTGTTGTTAGTAGATGTTGTTAAGAATGTTGTTGTTAGAGAGTTATGTTAATGTTGTTAAACAATAATGTTGTGTTTTCATAAGTTATGGTACCATTCGACAACCTTCTGTGAAGTAAGTGGACCATATAACAACATATATTCAAAGATAATGTTCCATATAGCAACATATATTCAAAGATAATGTACCATATAACAACATATATTCAAAGATAATGTACCATATAACAACATATATTCAAAGATAAGAATGTAAATGTACCTTCATTAAACAACAACTCCCTGAAACCAAAAACATACATCACAATAACCACATCAGCATGTAAAACAGTCAGCATAGCCTTTAAGAAGGGTTCACCATCCAAAACAAAAGATGACAGCATATTCCAACCACATATACAACCAGTTTGTTGATAAAACACAAAAGTAGGGGCTGGTTTTTCGACTGCTAAGTCCGACTCACTCCCCCCCCCCCCCCCCCCCCAAACACAAAAAACAGAAAGATGTCACTGACTAAAACGTCTTCCTGTTGTCTTTAGATGTGCCATATATGACCTTGTTCTCTTCGGTGTTACCACTTTAAGAGGTTCATCAACAACCACAAGTTCTCTTGATTCGGACAGCACATGTGCAGTTGATGGGTACACCTGTTCCTCCCCGATGTCATCAACATCAATTACTGTTTTCTTCGAACCTGTAACATAACTGGATTTGGATTTTGGTGTTCTTCTAACCAGAACTTTAATTCTACGTCTGGTGTTGCTTGACTGCTTCGACCTTCGACTGGAATATCATGTACTACTTGTGGTGCCACCTTTCTTCGAACGGTATATTTCGGGCGACAACGTGAAGTTGTTGGAGCATGTTGTGCAGGAACATCATCATGTACATTCGACTCATCAACTTTTGTTTGCAATTGTCTCTTAAATATTTTTTTCTTCGTAGTTGCCTGTAATCCAACCTAGTAAATGTCAAATTCAAACTAAAACCTAACATTGTGCCTTTGATGCATTGTTACGTACCTGAGGTTCGGGGGCTTCGGGTACATTCGACCCAACAGTTTGACCTGCTCAACCACTGCATCCTCTTTTGTTATGACCTTCTAACCATAGTTATTAGAACCGGACCGGCCATCGAAGCGGCGAGGGGGCCGGTTCACGGTTCGCCTGGTCCAACCCGGTTCAGTGTGCGGTTCACTGTTCACAAGGGGGGAAAATTTGAAAACTTAAAATACATACATAGTCTCAAACACAAACATAATTACCTCAAACTACATAGTCTTACACACACACAAACTACATAGTTTCAATATCAAACACACATTACTCTCAATTCTCAAACACAATACACAATAGTAGTGAACCGGTTTAACCAATTGGGTTAAGCCTATTGGTTTGTGCATAACCCAAAATCGGCCCCCCCCCCAAAAAACCGGTCGAAAAAAGAAACGAAAAAAAAAATTGAACCGGAAACCGATCGGTTCAACCCAATTTAAACACTGTTCATTTGTAAAACAGTCTTTTAACTGAACCAAACCGGACAGGGGTCTGGTTCTCGGTCGGACCGTCGGTCCGGTCCGATTATGATAACTATGCTTCTAACTAGGGGTGAGCAAATTACCCATTCAGACCCGGAACCTACCCGGAACCGACACTTTGGGTAGGTTCCGGGTAGACGTTTTAAAAATCGGGTAGGTTCCAGGAAAAAAAATTGAGAACCTATTTATTCGGTTTCGGTTTCGGTTCTCCTATATGGGTACCCTAAAGTAACCGGAACCAGTTCTCTCTCTCTCTATATATATATTTTTTTAAAAAAAGAATAATAGAAACCCTAGTATATAACCACAGCCTCTAACCGGTTCTCGCCTTCTCGAAGACTCTTCTCCTCTGAGCTTCTCTTCTGAAAAATATTGGACACAGTCACGCAGAGCTTCTCTTCTAATTCTGAGCTTCTCCTTTCAAGTTTTACCGCAGCCTCTCGACGCGGTTGAAAATGGCGCCTCATATCTTCAGCCAAAGAAGTTCTAACCCACATTGAGAACAATAATGTCACAAACCTCGTCTTCCTAACACACCTGTTTGGCTTGGTTGGTCCTCGAACTGGGACCTCACCCTCTTCTTCCTTGGTCTACCAGAACGCTGTTTGAAAACGGGTGGATCTATTGGGGTACTATTGCTTTTAACCCAATCATCTCGACCTGATAATGCATGTATGACACCCGCATATGTTCTTGTGTATGCTTCTTTGCAGTAGAATGGATCTTAGTAGGGGATAGGTCATAAATCCTCTCATGAGTCAGACATGCGACAACATGACGAATTTCACACAACAACAGAATAGACTATCACGGAAGCAATTGAACCAATTTCGCACAACAACAACACAAATATCAACAGAACTTACCCTAACTGATTTTCACTAAATCACGAATTTTGAAGTCGAAAACACCCATGCATTAACAACATTACTCATCTACAAGGATAAAAAACGTACATTTTTGGAAGATCAGAACTTGCACTCGTATGGGGGAGACGATACGGCTTGATTCACGAAATTGAAGGTGTCAACAACTGGTTTCGGACGAAGGAATGACAGAGTGAAGAAGATGTTGAGGAAACGAAGAATCCAATCGGTAGCGAAGTACTCTCGTTTGCGGAAGAGTGTGGGCAGAACCTTGCGGAGGGAGGAATGTTCTTCAAGGAGTCGAAAGTTTGCAATTCTTGGAGCTGAACAGTCGTTTCATATGGAGGGAATGCATCCAAGGGTATTTTCGTCCGCAATTGGGTCGTCATTCGGTTCACAGCACTCATGTGCTCATCACATGTCAATTTAACGATAAAAGAAAATGGTTGACTAACAGAATACTGTAGGACAACATCCTCTAAACATAACGGACCATTAGACGACATCAAAAAACATATGATACCATCCGATCACATGACCCAAAATTATGGTACTATTGGACCTATTAACCACATTTTAATGATTTTCTCCCATAACTATTCATCTCCCTTCCTCAATATTTTATTTTGTAAATGAGATCCCTTTATGAATCTATTCATCTTCTTTTGTTCTTTCTCTCTCATCGCTCTCTCCTTTTTCCCCCTCTCTTCCATCTCTCTCCTTCTCATTAAGTCTCCATCGCCGTCAACTCCTCATCCTTCAAGCTACTGTCACTGCCTCCCTATCCTCCTCCAAACCGTCGCCCTTTCCTCCAAACCGCCGCCACCTCCTCCTTCTTTAATTCTGTCGTCGTCGTCGCCTTCTCCTCTCCCATCGCCGACTCCGACGACGGTGACTGTAAAGTGGTGGATGGGTTGGGATTAGAGTTTTTTTTAATAATAAATTTGGTGAACCAGTGAATCGACCGATTCTTCAAAAACCACCCGGTTTTTATACTTCAATTCTGATTTGAATTGCATTTCAATTTTTTACTGATTTGGATCGCCTTTGTGACCGATTCATGGTCCGACCGTGTCCACCCGACGGTCCAGTTTTGATAACTATGACTTAAGTACAATTCGAGTTTTTTTTTATTTAGTCATTTATCGTGTTTCCCATTTCCATCAAAATATTTATTCAAACATAACATAACATGTTTTGAAAAATGTTAAAATAATATAATATTTTTTAAAATGTTATAATTTAACCATTTAAAACTTTTTTATATATAACAATTAAGTCCCGATTTGATCAGGATTCAATTAAGTTTCAATCGAGTTGAAGCTAAACCGAGGGATTAGGTCTGACCAGACCAGACTCCCATCCATGGGGAAGTTGATCTGAGTCAATACCCTAAACATTTTGATCGGAGCTCAATCGAAACTCGATCGAAGCATAATTGAATTATCACACATAGTAAAGTTTTGAAAGAAAGATTTAATTGTGTCCACACATGTGTTTAATACTTTCTCTTAAATGAAATGATGTTAAAATTTAATGTATTTTGTCTTTGCGTTAAACACCATATTTTCCATTCTAATTATGTTCGTGAAGGGTAAGTGACTTTTTGATTTAAAGATATGTTCTTGGGTTGCAAGAATATAGGTCTTGTACCTCACCCATAGTTATCAGGACCGGACCCGAATGGGAACCGGACCCCTATCCGGTTTGGTTCAATTAAAAGACCGTTGTGCAAATGAACAGTGTTTGGATCGGGTCGAACCGGGTGGTTTTACAAAAACCGCCCGGTTTCCGGTTCACGTTTTAGTTTTTTTTTTTTTACAAACCAATCGGTTTTCGGTTTAAACCGACTGGTCTGTTTCTGGTTTTTGTACAAACCAACCGGTTCGGTCCTTTAGAAATCAGCTAGGTTAGCAAAAAAGAAATCCGGCATTCAGTTTCAGTCATTCTCAGCGTCTTCGACTCTTCAGACTTCAGAGCTCAGTATTCCTTGCACAGCCTCTCTTCCTGGAGTCTTTCTTCCTCGCGCACACCAGCAGCTTTCTCGCGGTCGACCATCTTCCTCGCGCAGCAGCAGCACCGTTCGAGCAGCTCGCGTTCGACACCAGCTCGCGTTCGACAGCTCGACCAGCGTTCGACAGCAGTGACCAGCAGCAGGTTCGGTTCTTAAATTGCTGAATTGATGTATTGGTTAGCTGAATATTGATGAATTGATGAATTGGTTAGCTGAATTGATGAATTGGTTAGCTGAATTTGATGAAATTTGATGAAATATTGCTGAATTGATGTATTGAAGACAAGGTTCGGTTAATTTGAGCTGAATTTATTGATGAATTGGTTAGCTGAATTGATGAATTGGTTAGCTGAATTTGATGAAATTTGATGAAATATTGCTGAATTGATATATTGAAGACAAGGTTCGGTTAATTTGAGCTGAATTTATTGATGAATTGGTTAGCTGAATTGATGAATTGGTTAGCTGAATTGATGAATTGGTTAGCTGAATTTGATGAAATTTGATGAAATATTGCTGAATTGATATATTGAAGACAAGGTTCGGTTAATTTGAGCTGAATTTATTGATGAATTGGTTAGCTGAATTGATGAATTGGTTAGCTGAATTTGATGAAATATTGCTGAATTGATGTATTGAAGACAAGGTTCGGTTAATTTGAGCTAAATTTATTGATGAATTGGCTAGCTGAATTGGTTAGCTGAATTGATGAAATTGGTTCGTTAGCTTAGCTTAGTTCGGTTCTTTGTTAAATTGGTTAGCTTAACTTAGGTGAATTGATGAAATTGGTTTGATGAAATTGCTCAAATCTTTGTTAAATTGTTGAAATTGATGATTAGGTTATTAAGTTTGCTGAATAGGTTCCGTTAATGTGGTTGTTACTTAATAGGTGGAATTTGAAATGGATTCAACAAATATGAGTAGTAGTAGTACACCGACTACCCCATCTGAGCCTAATTCCAGTGCGAGTTCTAGAGGTCCAGCTTGGGGACATTGTAAAATTGTGGATGCTTCTACTGGGAAAGGAAGAACATTGCAATGTGCCCATTGCAATAAATCATTTTCTGGGGGTGGAATTCATAGGCTTAAGGAACATTTAGCTGGAGTTAGGGGTAATGCCATGTCTTGCAAAAAGGTTCCTGAAGAAATTCGGTACGAAATGCAACAACATATGATAGGTAAGAAAAGACGACGTGATGAAGAAAACGATCATAATCAGGGTTCAATGGGAGAGATGAATTCATCTCATGGTGAAGAAGATAAGCACGTTGCTGTTGTAAGGATACAACCAAAAATAGCTCCCATGTTTCAATCTAGGACAACGGTCGGTACACAACCTACATTGAAAAGTGTTCTTCAAAGTAAGGAAATGGTGGAAAAGTGTCATCTTGCTGTGTCTAGGTGGATGGTTGCTGCATCTATACCGTTTAACTCTGTTAATTCGCCGTACTATCAACAAATGATAGATGCAATTGCTAGTATGGGTGCAGGTTATAAATGTCCTAATTTTCATGACCTTAGGGGACACTTGTTGATGAAAAGTGTTGATGATGTAAAGAAGTATATTGAGAGTTATCGTGCTATTTGGAAAGATACTGGTTGTACAATCATGGCTGATGGATGGACAGATCAACGAAGACGAACTTTAATCAATTTTCTTGTTTATTGTCCTAAAGGAGTTGTTTTCCTAAAATCAGTTGATGCTTCCGATACTTCTAAAATAGCAGAAGTAATATACAAGTTGCTCAGAGATGTAGTATTGTTTGTTGGTCCAGAAAATGTGGTTCATGTGGTTACTGATAATGCTGCTAATTATGTTGCTGCGGGCAGGCTATTGGAGCAAGAGTTTAAGTCATTGTTCTGGTCTCCATGTGCTGCACATTGCATCAATCTAATTTTAGGCGATTTTGGAAAATTAGATGAGGTTACTGATATTGTAGTGCATGCTTCAAAGATCACTAAGTATGTATACAATCATTGTTATGCCTTACATTTGATGAGGAAGTTCACTTGTGGAAGAGAGATTCTTCGCCCTGCTGCAACCCGTTTCGCGACAAATTTTATTGCATTACAAAGTATCTTATCTCAAAAGGATGCATTAAGAGCTATGGTAACATCTAAAGAGTGGACTAGTTGCGCGTATGCAAAGGAAAGTCATGCAAGAAAGTTTGTTGATCTTACACTTGATTCAACTTTTTGGAAGGAGTGTGTTGCGATAGTGAAAGTGACTGAGCCTCTTGTGCGTGTTTTACGCATTGTCGATAGTGATGAAAGACCGGCGATGGGTTATTTGTATGAGGCTATGCATAAAGCAAGAAGTGAATTGTTGAAACGGTTTCAACGAAGAAAGAAGAGGATTGAACCTTATATTAAGATTCTGGATTCAAGATGGGATAGTTAAGGTCCTCACCTCGATAGTTGATAAAGAATCTCCAACTTGCTTCTTACTCTACCTATGAAATACTCGTGTGTTCAGATAGTAAAACATTCTCAAATATAGATCTTCTATTATATGTGAATTCGTGTATTGATAATAATGCATATTTAATGTACACTTAACATATTTCATATTTTTCTTTACTTTTCTAAATGAGACTTTCTTCAAACTTTTTTGGGAATTTTTTTATCATGTCCAAACATTACGGGTACTTTAAAATAGGGGAAATTTTAAAATCGACGTAAACTTTAAGCGAGAATGTCGTATTTTACCCTATAATACAATTATCTTATAAAAAATTATATCAATTATTTTGTAAAGCTTAAATTATGATTAATTAAATTAAAATATATTTTATTAAAAACTTTAAAATAATTTAATTTATTAAATTGAAATATAATATAATATAATTTATTAAATTGAAATATAATTTATTAAATTAATATTTGATTAATTAAATTAAATTAAAATGTAATTAATTAAATTAAATTATAATATAAATAATTAATTAATAGTGAATGATATTTTGGTTAATTAAACATATATTCCTTATTTCTAATTCTTTAGGATTAGCAAATTCCTTATTTCTAATTCTATCATATCTAATTAATGATAGAGTCTCCCTTTCTCCATACTTTTCTATGTATTTTCCTCCTTCAATGAAAATAAACGACATATTGACTCCTTGTGAAAGGAATAATACTTCGATCCCTGAGTCGTCTACCTTCCTCTTCTTTGTAGTATGATAATACTTTATCGAATATAGCAATCAATAACACAACAAATTTTGTGTCGTAGGATAGGATCCCTGCACCTCAATTATTTCCTTTGCTCGTCGTAGTTGTAAAAATACACTGCATTACAGTGTCGTAGTATCGTAGTTTCGTAGCCTGGTCCAATTTTATCGAAAAAATAATGTGATTTGGTTTGATTCGGAAAAGAAAGAAAAAAAAAAAGTAATTTGGGGTCAGATACGATGGACTCGATGCCTATTATGAGTGGACATTGGACAACTAGCATCGTACCTTTGTGGGCTCCCATCCATTTTAATTGTTAACAGAACCCCCCGTAAATAAATCCACAAAACACGCAGCATTCCACTTTAACCATCGCCGGCGACAAATCCTCCTCTTTCTCATGAACTTTCTCCGGCGACGACAATGCCCGCTTCCGTCTCCTTCTCTGCGCCGTCTAGCCGCCTCACCACCGAACTCGTCGCGCGCCTTGCCTCCTCTGATCGTGATGTCAAGCTCAAGGCCCTGAGGGAGCTCAAGAATCAAATCATCGGAAACCGCACCAAGAAGTTCGCCTACATTAAACTTGGCGCCGTCCCCGCTGTTGCCTCCGTTCTCTCAGATGCCATCGAAGGCGGTTACGGCCCCAATCTTCTCGTCCAGTCAGCTGCCGCGCTTGGTAGCTTTGCCTGCGGCTTCGATGATGGCGTCAGAGCTGTCCTCGACGCCGGCGCTTTGCCGAACCTATTCCGGCTTCTCTCTAGTCCTGAAGAAAAGGTCCGTTTCTTCATGTAAATATGAAGGCCTTTAACATGGCATGCCATACAAATATCAGCTCTGGTTCGAATTCCCGTGCAGTTCCTCCCGAACGATAAGATTTCAATTTCACAATTTGGTACACTAAAGAGTTATGAGTATCATTCCGTTTGATTTCGACTGGTGACTGATTTTAAATTGTAGGCCAGTGATTTACATTATGTAAGGCGAGGCCGAACATTCTGTTCTCTCACTGAAGTAATTGGTTACGAAATTCAGTCTCGGTTCATAAAATCCTTCCGATTTTACCTTTTTTGACATCATGAGTTTGTACAGTTCCTGTAGAAATGGAGTAGCTGATTTGAAATTTAAATGTTATCGGAATATTTCTTATCTGCTGTTGTAAAGCGTATCTGATTCGGAATAAACTGAGATTGACTACACTTCCATGTTTTTTCTTGTAGTTCTCAGATACCTTGAATTTGTGGCTTCTGCCTCGTGCTTTTCTGATAAGCGACTTATTTTCAGGTCATGAATGCTGGTGCTCGCTCCTTGAAAATGATTTACCAATCAAATCTTGCTCCTAAATATGATTTCTTAGACGCAGGCAATATGGATTTTCTTCTTTCACTTTTGAACAGTAAGAGCGAGAATGTTACTGGACTTGGTGCTAGTATCATCACTCATTCATGTAAGACAAGTACAGAGCAGAAGGCACTTTGTGATGCTAAGGTTATGACAAAGCTTGTGGACTTCCTAGAAGGTTCCTTAAGTCAGAAGGATGCTAGTTTGGAATGTCTTGCTTCATTAATCAAGAACAACTGCGAAGTTGCTTGTAAGTTTGCAGAATTTGAAGCTGGGAAAGCTTTGAACCTTATAATCAAGGCCACACTTGATAGGTCACCACGTACTAGGTTACTTGCCTGTGCTTGCTTGGTTTCACTACATAACGTATCTCCCTGCTATCTTAAAAGTAAAGATATGGAAACTAAACTGATCCATTATTTGCTTGAGCTTCTGGAGGATCCTGGACATGTAGGGGATGAAGCTTCTTTTATTCTATCAAGTTTAGTTGAGGATAACAAGGATTTGCAGAAAGTAACATTTGATGCCAATGCTATTGAGATCCTTTGTAAGCAATTGCAAAAGGAACTGTTACGTCCCAGACGTATTGAAGGCATAATACTTGCATTGGCAAATGTATGTGCAAATTTAGAGATCTGCAGGTCCAAGTTACTTCTTTTGGAGGTATGTTATACAGCTTTGTAGCTTACTTACCATGTCACTCCATTTTTGAAGTCTTACTTTGTTCAAAAATATCTTGCATAATATATTATATCTCTTTGGCTGATGATCACGTTGTTATCATCAGTTAAAGGTGAAACTCAATTTGGATGCAGCGCCTCCCCTTACCTTATGCCTATGTTTCTGTTCTCCCAGTTGGTTAATTTAATTGATGCATAAATTTCTGCAATGATATTAATGAAAGAATATATTATATTAAACCACCTGCTATCAGCAGTACCTTCCATCTTGTTGCTGAGTTTTTTCTTATATTAAACCCTGATGAACTGTGTGAGTAATTTTCAGCAAGATAAGTTTTAATACTATTAGCTACATTAACTAATTTTCACTTTCCGTGGAACCTTGCTGGATGAAATTGTGGAAGGAGGAAAGACGCATCCATTCTACGCATTTTAACAAGCAAGTCTTTATTTTTTGGGGACAAAAGTCTTTAGGTACCTGATATACCACTTTTTTACTAGTAGATACCTGTGTTTTATTTAGTAATTTTAGTTACCTAAGATTCCTAAAGTGTTGCTCCATCTTGTGACTCGTCAGTTTTAGAAAATAATAGTACATCTGTTGACTCGTCAGTTTTTGCTCCATCTGTTGCTCCATATTTGAAACAATAGTATCAAATACATATACCATATTAAAACAATAAAATAGAGTACATATATCAGCTTATAACAGTAAGACAAAGTATAAATATCTTAATGTCACGCATGTTTTCACATTTCGTTCAAGATTGATGAGTTAATACACGAAGGAACACTTTTAGAATCTCAAATACCTAAAAGCAAAATCTTAGGTACCTAAAAAGATTTTTAATTTCTTCTTTTTTTCTTTTGTCAATGAATAATCTTTAAAATATGTAAATTTCAATCAAGCCATGAAAAAGAATCAACAAAAGACAGAAGCATGTGATAAAGAAGGGTGAATGTATCTCTAATGAGTCTTCTTAGTTTATTTTTGGGTATACGCATGAATTGGACTATATCAGATGAAATAATGGAAGTTTGACTTTGAACTTAACCTTAATCAATCTTATGTTTGTATTATGTTCTTCTTCTACCGTCGCAAATATATCATCCTTGAACTTTGTGAATCTAATAGAATTAATACATAATGGAACTGTGTCTAGTTTACTTTCTCTGATATGTAAATGTAATACATCACGTAGAAATTTAAATCTCTGATTCTTAATATTAGCGAAGCAACATTTAGTAATCTTCTGTCAATGCAGGCATTTAACTTGGTGAATGATGCACTGAGTCATGATTGTGGTGATGTACGTCTTGCTGCTTGTTTATGCTTAAAAAGTGTTTCTCGGTCAGTCCAGGTTTGGACCAATATCTATTGTCAATCTTAAGTTAAACACTTTCAGGTGGTAATCTGCTGATAAGTTTCTTTCAGAACTTGAGTGCAGGTTTTTTCAAGAACGAAAAGATTGTTACTCCATTACTGCAACTCCTGCATGATTCTGACAGTACGATCCAGGTATTCCACTGGACAGTACTTAGGCCATTCTTTCGTAGACACTTGAATGTTTAGTCAGATTTTTAATCATATCACGTGGGATGGACTTGACTGAGTGAAATGCTGAAATGGGTGTACATTTGACCTTTGAAAATGCTAAAAAGCCTTTAATTCAACTAGTTGAATTTTTTATTTTGTGCTCTCAGATTGAGCATCCTATTCCTAAACTCGACTACAGATTCCTTTAGCATATAAAAAAGAGGATTTATATTTTGTTCCTAGAAAATATAAAAGGTGTTTATGAACTATCATATATAATCCACTCATATTCAGATAAATGTTGGAAATTTTGTCCTCTGAGATTGAGCATCCTATTCGTAGGCTAGACTACAGATTCCTTTTCTATAAACTATAAAGTTAAAACTTATTCTTTTTCCCAGAGGATGAACTATCATATATAATCCATTCTTATTCAGACGGATGTTGGAAGTTTTTGTGTCGGGTTTTCCTTTTTTTACATCACATAAGACAGTCTTGGTGAGTTGGTGTGCATGAGCTGACAGCATAAGCAAGCAGATTTAGCTTCTATTTATCTGCTTCAGCAACTGATCACCCATCCTAAGCACCTCAGTTGTTTGTTGTCGTTTATACTGCAACCTTCTATCCCTTTAATCAGTTGATGTCTAACGACCTTCTTCAAACAGCTTGCAGCTCTCCGTGCAATTAGCAACATAGTTATTGATTTCAGAACACGAGAGTCAACGTTTGTACAATGTGGCGGATTAGAACAGCTGCTTCAATTGTCAATGTCCATGAATTCGACTGTGAGGTTAAACTCTCTCTGGGCTTTGAGGAACTTCACATTCCATGCAGACAATAAGTGTAAAGAAGGGGTCTTTTCAGGGCTCACAGCATCAACATTGGCAAGCCTTATCTATGGTATGCTTACTCTGAGTCTGTCAGTTGAATGAAACCTTCTTATTCAAGAGCCAAAGCATTCCCTAACATTCTTTCTTCTGCAGACACTGAATCCAGTGTCCAGGAGCAAGCGTTAGCCCTTGTTCGCAATCTCATTGATGGATCACTAGACCCTATTGATTATGTATTTGCCGAAGGTTGCAGAATATTGGACGCTACAACAAGGCAGCTCCAACGCTCGTTCAAAGCTGAAATAGGGATTCAGGTAAGGCTTTCCATTATAACTCTGGATCAAACAGCTCTCATCTATTAGTTTTAGGGTAAACTATCTCTTTGGTCACTTATGTTTGACCATTGTTAATTTTTGGTCATTTATCATTTTTGGAGTTATTAAATGGTCACTTATGTTTGACGATGTTATTTTTTTGTTCAAATTTGTGTTATTTAGATACTTATATTTTGACAATATTACTTTTTGATTAAAATTTTTAATTTCTGAATTAATGAATGATGGTTCTACCTAGGGGTGTCAATTCGTGTCGACGCTTCAATTAGAAGTCGTGTCAAGTACGGGTCGTGTCAAAATATACTCAACCCAAACACGATCCGTGATTTATCATTGGTTCATTTTTAAGACCCAAACACGATCCGTGGGTCCACATATCAACCTGTATGACACGTGAATTCGTGTCATTTCAATTTATATATTATAAATTTTGCGGGTCAACTCATCGATCTGCGTGATCCATTGACCGGTACGATCCACGATTCGTGCGACCCACGTGACCCATATAACCCAAACAACCCATGTGATCCATGAACTTTTATATAATTTATTAGAGTATATATTTAATTATATGGGTCCACAGGTTGACTAACATGTTGATATATACGATCCAAACCCTATTCTATTTTTCATGCGGGTTGGTGGGTCGTGTCAAAATGACCCGCGAGTCTAAAATGTTCGCCCCAAACACGACCTATGGATGGGTCACTTATGGATCGCGTTCAAAATTGACATCTCTAATTTTACCCTTTCATTATCTTCTTCTTCCTATGTTCTTTTTCTTCATGCTTTTATAATCTTCATCCCTTTCTTTTTCGACCAGTTGCTGTGATTCACCAAATTGGTAATTTTCTTCTTGTTTGAACATAATTCAGAAATCGATTTCTGGGTAATAACAGAACTCATAATTCAACTTATGGGTCTGTTTGAACCTAGAAATTGAAATTTGGGTTCGAATAGAATCTAGAAATTGAATTCTTGGTTCGATATATGGGTTTATATTTGTTGTGAAGAAGAAAAATTGTATGTTAGACATTTTATCTCATGAAGAAGTGACAATTAGTAATTGTAACAAAAAAGTGACGTCAAACATAAGTGATTAGATGACACAAATTTGAACCAAATATTCATATGATCAAACATAAGTGACCAAATAGGTAATTAACCTTAGTATTATTAAAGCATGAGGGAGGAATTATATGGTGTCCACTTTATTTCCTATTTTACTCCATATCTTTGTAAAATCAACTGAAATGACCGTGCCAGAAATTTAGTGAGGGAAAATAGATTTAAAAAAATATAAAAAAATTTCATCTAAAGCAAGTTAAGTCTTTTTATAGGGGGTGAAGCAAACTAAAATTTCAATGGGGTCTTTTCTAAGAATCAAAAGTAAAATTATTTGGATTTCATAGGAATATATAGGATATTTTTTTATCTGTTTCAAAAGTTCAGGGAGGCAAAATCCCTCTCTTGCCACTTAGTGGCTTTATCCATCCATACCAACTTTACTGCAATATCTCTTAAGTGCAATTATATTTACTTCTGTATATGCCTATATGGGCAAAGTACTACCTAATAGATAAACAAGGCAAATCTTCACTTGCTTAATGTGTGCTGGTGTGCTTACATGCAATTTTCTTGCTCCGTCCCTTGTTTGTTAAGCCCCGGAAGGAAAATCTAAAAGTGACGTGCACGTGCGTTCAGCTAGGAGCACAATCATTCTCTGTCCAAGGTTAACGGAAAATAGATAGAGCTTGCACTTTGGTATTAGTTCAACCAGTGAAAAGTTGGAAAAAAAATATTCAGCTAGCGAGCAGTTAACTAACTCATTGACCAGAAGTTCAGTTGGCAATTTGGCAATTAAAAGGAAATCTAGAGCGACATGTATTTGTTTCTTTTTTGTCCTTAATTTTTTTTTCCCTGATTCAAAAGTGCACTGATGCAGGGAATGCATGTGCTAAACAATGTTGCAAGTGGTACGGAAGTTCATAAGGATGCTGTTATGGATCAACTGCTTCAACATGGAGGAGTAAACGACGCCCAACCTTTCATAATAAGGTTCTTGCAGAGCAACGACAACAAGTTGAGGACGGTATCTGTGTGGCTCATTGCAAATCTAACTAATTCTTCAAGCACTAGTGCGCCAAGTCGGGTTGCAAAATTGCGTAATTCTGGTGTTGTAATGCAATTAAAAAACATGATCAATGATCCTTGCTTGGATGTGAAGGTCAGTGGATTTTCAGTTGCCATGTCGTTTTTTTGGCTGGAATATTTCCTGCTTTTTTTTTTTTAGAGTTTCTTCTGCAGCTTGTAAAACATATACATAAAATGATCGGTTCTCTCTTTTGATGTAGCTTCGAGTGAGAACTATATTGGATCAATATATGACTTTTGGAGCCATCTGAACAGTCGTTCATTTTGCATTTGCTATCAAGCCCTGAGGTATGCCCATTTGTTTCATTCTAATACGAATTGGGAATTTTCTCTATATTATTCACTGATAACAACATATATACATTGGGATTACATAAACCTATCTAAGGTAGTAGTTCTCTTTCTAAGGGCAAGTTCTTCTTTTAAGGCAAGTTCTCTCTTAAGGTCATTTATATAAATCGGTAACCAAACAATGCTTTTTTGACGAAATTCATTTCAAGATTTAATCGATGGATGAGATTCTGGAAATATACAAATATCAAAGATTGATGAGTAAGCAGAATCTCATCCGCTAGTCATACTGGATCAAATTCTGAGGGTATTCATTTGAGATGCATTCTCCAAAACATAAATCAAATTTGCCTTGTTTGCATCTGATACTCTCTGGACCAATCCTCGCCGCAATAACTAAGAGATTTCATGTTTGCAAATCTGTGTAATGTTTTTCTTTCTACTAGCAGGTATTCAGAGAAATGGTGGATGTGATTTGAGACATGAAAGAAAGGAACTCCGAGTTGAATTGCGCAATACAAAGGTGTGTTGTATGATTAGCAAATTTTGTTTACATTCTTATCGATAGAAAGACGATACAGATAAGTCCATTCTAGTTGTGTCAATGTTGGATGGTGCCTGTAATATGCTGCGGTTTCACCCATTAGATGGTGGTGGTTTAAGCAGCCTCATCCTGTACATTATCTGCACACAAGGACATTTTTGTGTAGTTTGAGAGATTCATTCTTGTTCCGAGTGTGTGCCTAATACACTGCTTTTGTTCGCCTACACCAAGAGAAGAGACCAAATCTAACCAATCTTCTCTGTATTTGTGTCATCTCTGTCGGCTGTATCACGGTCTCGATGAGCTGGTCTCGCATCAACTCCAAGTTATTATATGAGATTTCATTGTGTATTGCTGCATGATCACATTTCTACGATCATAACATGAAATTTAAGATCTAGATACTCTGTAATACGATTCACAGTATGAATTAAGAGACAGGTTAAGGCCATGATTCATTCAGCAAGAGCATGCCTCTCCTATTATTAGACCTGTTAATTCGGGTCAGCACGACCCAATCCAACCCGATCCACCGCACAGTACGGGGCAATTCGAATCCGACCCGCTATACTGTGTGGGCAAGTTTTCCGACCCGAACCCGACCTGACGGGTCGGCGGCTCTACCCGCCACACGATTGTTGATTACTTCCCAGTACCCACCAGCATATACACCTTACAAATTGCATTCACACTCCACATTCAACATATAAACCTTACAAATACACCAGGCATACAAATTGCACATTCCACATACAATTACAAATTGTATTTGTACAAATTGCACATTCAACATCCAACTTGCACAAATTCAGCATATTAATAACCATTGAGCATACAAATTGCACATTCAGCACTTATCGAGAAATGAGATTGCAGGCGAGGCGGGCACGAGCAACAGGAGCACAAGCATCAAGCATAATTCCAACCAACGCAGCAAGCAACGCAGTCAAGCACAAGCATAATTCCAACTAGTCAAGTTTCAACCAGCACAAGCCACAATCCATTTCCAACCAGCAGAAGCCACATTCCACAAGTAGTCAAGCACAGGTCGTACCTTGGCCCTTTTTCCGTATAAATGGAGACCATGATTCATTCAGCAAATGCATGCCTCTCCTATTATTAGACTTGTCAATTCGGGTCAACACGACCCGATCCACCGCACAGTACGGGGCAACTCGAACCCGACCCGCTGTACTGTGCGGGCAAGTTTTCCGACCCGAACCCGACCTGACGGATCGGCGGGTCTACCCGCCTGACCCACCACACAATTGTTGGTTACTTCCCAATACCCACCAGCATATACACCTTACAAATTGCATCCACATTCCACACTCCACATTCAACATATAAACCTTACAAATACACCAGCACCCAGCATACAAATTGCACATTCCACATACAATTACAAATTGTATTTGTACAAACTGCACATTCAACATACAAATTGCACAAATTCAGCATATTAATAACCATTGAGCATACAAATTGCACATTCAGCACTTACCGAGAAATGAGATTGCAGGTGAGGCGGGCACGAGCAACATGAGCATAAGCATCAAGCATAATTCCAACCAACGCAGCAAGCAACGCAGTCAAGCACAAGCATAATTCCAACCAGCACAAGCCACAATCCATTTCCAACAGAAGCCACATTCCACAAGTAGTCAAGCACAACACAAGCACGCAGTCAAGTCTCCAACCAAATTAGCAAAGTTTCTGTTGGAACTTGGATCTACATCATCGACAGAGTTTTTGGTGACATAGTTTTTAGCAAATTACCCTAAATTCACGTTTCAAATCACCCTACCATCACTATCGACAGAGTTTTTGGCAATACCGACGGTTAAACTGCAGGATGCACGAGCACGAGCAACCGAAGCAGGCGACTAGGCGAGGCGAGCAGCTGGCGAGCTGGAGCAGCGGACAAGCACGAGCAGGGAGCAGCGGAAGAGAAGTAGAACTGAGATGAATGAAGAAGGGCACCAGTAGGGCCGACAATGGTGCGTTGAAAACCCGTAAACATGATTATAAACGTTACTGTTTAATATGGTTAACCGTACCATTATGGTGATGAATTTTTTTTACCCATAACGGTTATGGTTATGGTATTTGAGTTATACCCATGGTTATAGCCATGATTACTATATAAATATAATTATTATTTACTATTAATAAACTAATATATACTAAATAATGGAAGTTACTGTACATACATGTAATAAATAACCATGATGTTAGTTTTATATATTTTTATTGTTGGCAATATAGATTTATGTATTTTTTTAAATAAAATTTTCGATATTTTATTATATTACATGTGTGGAATAAATATGGGTATATCGGCAAAATCATGGTTAATAACCATGGTTATTTTAATGGTTATGGTATTGAAAATTGTACTCGTAATGGTTATGGTTATGGTATGCGGTTTAAAAATGTGGTATGGTTATGATATTTGTCATACTCTAACCATCGACAGCCCTAGGCACCGGGCACTCTCTGTTTTCTGTATTAGGTTTAGTTCTTTTTTTTTCTCCACGAATCGGATTCGGGTCATACATGTTAACCCGGACCCGACCCGTGTCTTGCGGCGGGTCAGACGGGTCAACCCGAAAATGACCCGTCACACCTTTTCTGTGACCCGAGCCTGAGTCGATTCCGGGTTGGGTGATATTTTGACAAGTCTACCTATTATATATCACTACTGATTCACCACAACCACAAGGAAAAACAACATTAGTTAGATAGTCTTCAATTTTAACCAACTACTAAACAGATTCTTTTAACTATCGAATGTAATAACATGACACTACAAATTTATTTATATATATATTCTGAGTTTCAACCCAATGGATTTATAAGATGACAATATTGAAAGTAGAGTCGACAATAATGCGGTGAAAACCCTAAAACAATCATGGCTATAACCATTATTTTTTTAATTTTTTATATGGTTAATTGTACTATTACAGTGCAGCGCAGTTATGGTGAATAATTTTTTAACCGTAATAGTTATGGTATTTTAGTCATACCCATGATTATTATATAAATATAATAATGATTTCATATTAATATATTAGTAAATATTAATAATATAAATAAGATTTTCGCTTTTAGATTTAACGAATCCATAATTTTAGGGCAAACTGTAATTGAACGATAGGGATGGGCATAAAAAACCGGTTCGGCCGAACCGTACCTGAACCGTATCGAATCATACCGGTTTTGAACCGATTCGCAAGCCAAACATTTTTTTACAAAAAAATGGAGCGGTTCAGAAGAGGTACAAAAAACCGGTTCGCAAAACGGTAAACCGAACCACTTTTTGTACCGATTTTACTATATTCCTAAACTAGTAAACTATACCAGATTTACCAGACCGGACGGTTTGAACATTAATTTAGTATGAACCGGAACCCTAAACTGAAGCCTTCACTTCAGAGTCTGACCTAATTCACAATTTCTTCAGTAGTCTTCATTCTTCAATCACATAGTGACAGAGAGCGACCATAAGTGGAGGCTCCTCTCCGTCTCTCCGAGATCAGGTAGATCGGAGAAGTGGAGGCGCAGCAGCAGTAGTGGACCAGAAGTGGAGGTGCAACAGCGGAGGCGCCCATTCATGCTCGCCGTCTCCATCTTGTTCGCCGCCGTCTCCATCTTGCTCGTCGTCTTCTTCATCCTTGCGCCGTCTCCATCTTGCTCGCCGTCTCCTTCCGCAGAGACCACCGTATTTGCTACGGTCGAAAGGGAAGTCCCACATCCATGGCTTAATCTTCTCGTCCCCAAAAGCCAAATACACGTATTTGTTGAACAAGTCTTTGGGAGAATACTAACAGACACTAGTAATAGTCATGTCCTTATCTACCCACTCAACAAAACAAAGTAAGACATGAATTGTAAATGGTCCTGTCCTTCCGCAGAGATCTCCTTTCGTTTCTTCCTCATGGATCTGCATATTCGATTAACATTAATAGTAGGTTTTTAGACATGAATTGTAGGCTTGTAGCTGCTTCTGCTGTCTTTACGAGATTAATAGATATAATTAAGGAAACTTCTTGATGATTTGTAAAATTATAGATATCATTCGATACTCAATTGATGCTTCCTCCATTTTATCCTAAAATATGCATTACTTGATCCTTTCAATTCGAATTGATCTTCGCCTCTTCGGTATTATGTAGGCAGAACTCAGTAGAACATTTTTTTAATATATATATAAAGTGGTTCGGCCGAACCGGTTCTGAACCGGTTTTTAAACCGGTTCATAACAGGTACTGTAAATCGACCAAAATCTGGAGCGGCCAAAATCTGGAGCGGTAAACCGTACCTATTCTAAAATGTGGTAAATGTACGATTCTGAACCGATTCGGCCCCGAACCGATTCATGCCCAGCCCTATTGAACGATGTTAATGTTAAATGATGCTAATGTTGAATAATTTGGTTGCTTCTTGCATAACTTTATGTATCTATTAAGATAAAATCTATAGTGTTCAATTACATTTTACATGTGTTAATAAATATGGTATACGGTTAAAACTGTGATTAATAACCACAGTTATGAATATGATTATAGTATTGAAAATTTATTTGTAATTATTACGATTATGGTATGCAATTTAAAAATATGGTATAGTTATATTATTTGTCTTACAAACATCATATCCTAAACATTGTCTTCCTAACCATGGTCATAGTCAGCCCTAATTGAAATTGAATAACACACAATAATATGAATATTATACCCCTTGGATATCGCCGAAGTTATCTTCGTACTGCCCACCGAGCTCATTCACAATTCCGAAGCTCTCATCCTTCCGCAGATGCCTCCTATGGACGGTTCTCTCTTTAACCCGACTCGAGACCATCTCCAGCAATCGAAAAATAAGCTTCACAAAGAACCTGAACCAGACCTGTTCGGGATGCTGACAGTGGTCGAAGGCAGAAAGTCTAATAAGAAGAGGCACGAAGAGCTGACGACGTGGGACTCCACCACCGACGCCGACAAAGATACCACCGCCATGGTGCGAAGCGTTAGGTTTTGAAATTCAACGTATTGAAAGGGAGAAAATTCATAAATCAAAGATTCAAGGAAAGTTCAAAATGTGTCTGTGTTTGTTGAAATCTAGAATAGAAAATGAAAAACTGAAAAAACTCTTGGACTTTATTCATCAGATTGTTTTCTTTTTTGACATAATTCTTCAGATTGTTGAGTTGTAAGAATTGTTCCTTATATAGTAGGCTAACCTCAACTAATTTCTAGCAAACTAACTTTTATTATTTAGGGTTAATAGCTTAATTGGTTACACATGTTTCACCATTGTGCAGAATGGTTACACATGTTTCAAAATGTGATTAATTGGTTTTGCTATGTGACTAATTGGTTACACATGTTTTTCCAAATGTGATTAATTGGTTATTCCGTTAGTAAACCGTTAACTTTAACGTTAATTCATTTTTTTAACATATTATTGAATTGTGAAATGACTATTATGCCCTTAGTTGTCTTGAAGAACAGATTGGAAGGATTGAAAAACCAAAATCGAATCAAATTCGATTTGATGTTAAAATCGAACCATTAAATGCTGTTCTGGGTTCTTGCGAACCCAGAAATTGCAATTCTGGGTTCTCAAGAACCCAGAAAATGCTGTTCTGGGTTCTCAAGAACCCAGAAAATGCTGTTCTGGGTTCTCAAGAACCCAGAAAATGCTGTTCTGGGTTCTCAAGAACCCAGAAAATGCTGTTCTGGGTTCTCAAGAACCCAGAAAATGCTGTTCTGGGTTCTTGCGAACCCAGAAATTGCTGTTCTGGGTTCTCAAGAACCCAGAAAATGCTGTTCTGGGTTCTTGCGAACCCAGAAATTGCTGTTCTGGGTTCTCAAGAACCCAGAAAATGCTGTTCTGGGTTCTTGCGAACCCAGAAATTGCTGTTCTGGGTTCTCAAGAACCCAGAAAATGCTGTTCTGGGTTCTTGCGAACCCAGAAATTGCAATTCTGGGTTCTCAAGAACCCAGAAAATGCTGTTCTGGGTTCTTGCGAACCCAGAAATTGCAATTCTGGGTTCTCAAGAACCCAGAAAATGCTGTTCTGGGTTCTTGAGAACCCAGAAATTGCAATTCTGGGTTCTCAAGAACCCAGAAAATGCTGTTCTGGGTTCTTGAGAACCCAGAAATTGCAATTCTGGGTTCTCAAGAACCCAGAAAATGCTGTTCTGGGTTCTTGAGAACCCAGAAATTGCAATTCTGAGTTCTTCAAGAACCCAGAACAACAATTTCAAACATTTCGAATGGGTTCTTCACAATGTGGGTAACATGTACAACCTTTTAATCACATCATTTCAAACAACAGTATCCATTTAATCACATTGTAGAGAAACATGTATGACCTTTTAATCACATTATAGAGAAACATGTATGACCATTTAATCACATTTGGTGATAACATATACTGCAATACAGAACTTCAAGAACCCAGAAACAGCATTTATGGGTTCTTGAAAAACCAAGAAACAGCATTTCTGGGTTCTTGAAAAACCCAGAAATCAGATTTCTGGGTTTTTCAAGAACCCAGAAATCAGATTTTTGGGTTCTTGAGAACCCAGAATCGCAATTTCTGGGTTCTTGAGAACCCAGAATCGCAATTTCTGGGTTCTCAATAAACCAGAAATCAGATTTCTGGGTTCTCAAGAAACCAGAAATTAGATTTCTGGGTTCTCAAGAAACCAGAAATCTGATTTCTGGGTTCTCAAGAAACCAGAAATCTGATTTCTGGGTTCTCAAGAAACCAGAAATCTGATTTCTGGGTTCTTCAATTCTTGTTCTTGAAGATGATGTGTTCTTGAAGATGATTCTAGGGGTAATTACGTCATTTTACGTATCTAAATAGTGACTTAACTGTGATTTTAACGGTGAACAGTAAAAAAACCAAATAGTCACATTTCAAAACCAATTAATCACATTTTGAAACATGTGTAACCATTCTGCACAATGGGGAAACATGTGTAACCAATTAAGCTATTAACCCTATTATTTATAAAGTGACCCTCAACATATTATAAAAGATAAAAGTAATCATCAAGTTTTATATACTTCTTCATTCATCAAGATTTCTTTCTTCTTATGCAATCCATTCTGCAGTTCTGCAATGACTTCCTTCGTCTACATTCTTTCGACATTTATCTCGAAACTGGATAGAAATAGTTCATATTGCAATGACCAGTTGTAGATCCAAACTTCAATGACCAATTGTAGATGAATTGCCTTCTTCACCCACCATAATTCCTATTAGACGATCTTCTCAGTTGGTTCAACAACCTTATTGGCACTAAGATTATAGGATGACTTGCCAAGTTCTGTCATATGATCATATCTCGTCGGAATATAAATGTTTCCTCAGTTCTTTACATAAGGTTTGTGAGCCCAAAACCTTTAAGGAGGCAGTGTAAGATGATAGATGTATGGAGGCAATGAAGGGGAAAATATCGTCTCTTCAAGTCAACAACACCTGAGAGATTATCACTTTACCTGTTAACAAGCAACCCATTAGATGTAAGTGGGATTACAAAGTAAAATATCATGTTGATGGTACAATTGAATGATACAAAGCACATTTGGTTGCAAAAAGTTACACTAAAAAATAGGGTATCAATTTCACAAAAACATTCTCTAGTCCAGTGGTGAAGATGGTGACTATTCGAACAATTCTGAGTATTGCAGTAGCTCGCCAGTGGCCTATGTATCAGATGTATGTCAGCAATGCATTCCTTCGGGGATATTCACATGACGAAGTGTATATGAAGATTCCATGGGGCTTCTCTGATGCTGTTAAAGGCCACATATATTAAGTATGCAAGTTGTTGAAGTCCTTATATGGATTGAAGCAAGATTCAAGGCAATGGAACATCAAATTAACAGAGTGTTTGCTGCAAAATGGCTATATGCAGAGCAGGTTTGATTACTCTCTTTTTATAAAATTTGAAGGGAATGATCAAGTGCATTTGTTGGTTTATGTGGATGATATAATGATCACTGGATCAGGGAGCAAGCTAATTGACAATTTGAAGAATATATTGAAGATGAATTTCAAGATAAGCGATTTGGGAGAATTGCGTTATTTCGTTGGACTTGAAATAGCAAGGTCAAATGAGGGTATTGTTCTTAACCAGAGAAATACACATTGGAATTATTGGTTGATGCAGGTTTGTTGAATGGAAAATGTTCGCATATACCCATGGAGCAAAAAAATTAATTGACAACTCCTGAGTATGACAAATTGTTTAGTTAGAATGTGAATGACAATTTCCTGAGGGATTCTGAAGTATATCGTAGAATGGTGAGGATGTTATTGTATCTAACAACAACTCGACCTAAGATTGCTTACCCTATATAACACTTGAGTCAATTTGTTCATGAACCAAAGAAGTCACACATGGATGCAACTATACGCGTAATGTGATACATCAAGCAAAATCTAGCGCAAGGTCTATTCTTCAGTTCGAAGAACAATTTGAATTTTATGACAACTTATTATGACAGTGACTGGGCATCATGTTCTGTTACCATAAAATCAATTACAGGATACTGCATTCAGCTCGGAACTTCTAGGTTTCGTGGAAATCAAAGAAATAATCTACCATATCTCGGTCTAGTGCAGAGGTTGAGTATCAGAGCATGGGAATGACTGTATCCGAGATAGTATGGATCCGTGGTTTGCTAAACGAACTGAATTTTGAATTATGGAGGCCTACAACATTGTATTGTGACAATAAATTGGCTATACAAATTGTTGCAAATCCTATGTTTCCAGAACGAAACAAACATATCGAGATTGATTGTCATTTTGTTCGGGAAAAACTCATTGAAGGGGTGATTCGAACCGAGTATGTTTCTTCTCATAAATAGCTTGCAGATTTGTTAACTAAAAGCTTTGGGAAGGACACAATTGCAGCAATTGCTTTGTTTGGAATAAAAGACTTGTTCCACCAATGAGTGTGTATGGAATGAGACCATGACCAAGTTTGTATCAAAGGAATCCAATCTGAATAATGAAATTGTTGTGTTGCGTAGTAAAAATCAACATTAGTTGTGTGTCATACTGTTCTTACTTCTTCTTATTGTTGCCCTTATGTTGAAAAAGTATTCGTTGACAAACGTTTGTTTTAGGGTCAATGTTGTGTAATTTGTAATTTGTATAACCTATATGTTTCTTTAATGAATTCTTTCTGCACCCACTAGTTTATATAATAGTCGGTAGAGTTGACTTTAAGTTTGCATATGTATCAGTATTTCCACAATTATGTTTGTAATAACAGTATTTCGCACCGACCTGTTTCGTAAGGAAAATCCAACTGAAAAAAAATCATCAAACCAAACAACCAACCATACCGACTTGTTTAGATAAGTGTACTGGTTTCACATCCAACAAAACAAAGCCACTGAACCAAAGATCCAACAAAACATCGCGGTGACAACATCCGTCAAAACAAAGCCACCAAACCAAACATTAAACAAAACATTGCAGTGGCAACACCCATCAAAAGAAAGCAAAAAATCAAACAAAAGTACTTTCACTGAGTAGATCTTCACACAAAACGCGGTGAAGTGCGAGTACTGTGTGCCATAGTCTTCTTCTTTGGTTTTCCCGTTTTAAGTGGTTGGGGAGATAACACAATTTCCCAACAACTTGATAACTTTGGGGGACTTGATCTCACTCTATCAACATCTTCATCTGACTCTATGTTGATAGGTGTTGATTTCGATGAAGATGGTCGTCCATAACCATAAATCGTGAAGATGATGTCCATTTCTATATCTATCGTAACTACCCAATTTCATACATTTGGTTTGCTTCTTCTCACTGTCAACTTGGGTCTTCTTGTTCTCTTTGGAGCCTCCACATGCGGTGTCTCTTCCATCAGAGACTGACCAGTTGCAACTATTTCATACTTCTTCCGAACAGATCGCTTTCGCTTCTTTGATAAAAAAAAACAATAAATGTGTATAACATGACAACATACTGTGTATAGTCTTACTAAGACAATAATCTTAATATTCCACCTCTTAACATCGAAGTTGTACCTTTTTTGTATCTCTTCGGAAATAGTCTTACTACGAATATTTGGTTCGTTATGAATGAGTTCCATAAAATTCTCCGCAATACACTTCCCACCTATCTTTTTTGTGTGATAAGCATGTCCACATGTATGTTCCGCTACCAACTTTCGAATTTGAAAAGTCTTTTCCCTGTTCAGTTTCGCACCAACCAGCTTGAACCCACAAGCTTGCTTGCAAACAATTTCTACACGGTCGAAGTTGTTTTCTCTGCTAAAATCTAGTTCGTACTCTTCCTCAATGTTGTGTTCGATGACATACTTCCTGAATGCTTGACCATCTACAAACCTCATCCCTAATTTAAGTTCATGCTTCAACCTCTGATTGCCCGTATTTTCCCATGTTCACATCTTCATCAAATATCTTATATGTCCTTGCACTTGTTATATCACCTTCAACATCACAGTCAACTGAAGTTGTTAAGGTATCACTTTGGCATTCAGCTTTTCCAACTCCAACTGGTGTCGCACCGTATAGTAAATCTTCAACATTCAATCTCGTATGTGCACCACTTGCACTTGCTCGGGTTTCGTTTTCTCTTCCGGGGCCTAAATTCAGCATCTTGATCATTGTTATTTTGTCGACTTTCTAATTTGAATCGGATATAGCATCCAATAATGAATATGTCTCCTCTTATGATGATAAAGCGTAATCCTGAAAATATGACTACATAGGTATCTTTCCCTTGTCTCTTCGAGGGGGGTTGTATCCATTGGAGCTTTCCCTTTGTTAACTAACACTTGACTTTGTAATGCTTCTTCTATCCTTCCAATGGATTTTATACGAATGACTTCCATAAATGGTTCCTTAACACATACATTTGAATCAAATGGGGGCAACACATACATGTTTAGGTTCATACATCCATCCTGCTTCGACAACTTCTCTATAACATCGGCATCGCTTTTCAAAATTTGTACTTGTGTTTTCAAATCACTATTAGGGAGATAGCAAATACAACCACCTGCGACTAAGCCATGGTACTCCAAAAACAATTCCAGTGTCTCATAATTGATTACATCCTCAGTTAAATCAGTAATTTTGGACTTTCCAACCCAATTTCCATCGACGAAAGGTTCATCGTAGGGAATCGTTACTTGGTAAGTTATGCCACGATCCTTGTCCATTTCTTAACCTAACATGTTAGAAATCAAGACCAGGAAGATAAAAAAAAAAAAAAACTTTTGCGAAATAAGAACCAACAACAACGAAGGACAAACCAACAACTGAACAATTTAAGCGTTAACCGTAAAATGGGAGGAAAGTGCAAGACTTCACAACCTTCGCTAAAATATTCACAGTCGTAGTTCGTAGAACCCAAAAAAACTAAAGTATAGACTTACCTAAAAACGAAAATCCGCGCGGAAGGGCTGGGGTGCACTGAAATTGGAGAAGACGATGGCTGAGACGATCAGAGTGACAAAATCGGTACGAAGTTTGAGAAGACGATGGTCGGAATGAGATGGAGTGGCCAAGTCTTGAAGATGGAGGTTAAGGTATTGGATAGTTGGGCGGGAAGAACAACAGAGGGAGCTTCGATTGGAATCATTTTGAGGGGGAAGAACCGAAGGAAGAAGCTAAGGGGTCTCAAAAGGTGATGGTATGTTGATGGGTTGAAACGTCTTTTTACCAGCATCGTTTCGAAATTAACGGCTGGCACAGGACAATTAACAGTTCAATTTAACGAAAGGTGGAGTTACATACAAAATGAAACATGTGGGTGAACGTATTTGCGTAAAAAAATATTTGAGTGCAGTTGCAAAAAAAAATAATCATCCGGGTGTTTTTCATAATTTTCCTTTTATAATACATTATGTTTCAAAATGTTGCTTCATAATACTTTATGTCTCAAAATGTTGTTCCTTAGTCCAAATTACTCTTTGTCGTCAAGTTTGACTAATGAAATAGTGATGTCGCGTTGACGTGACTCATGTAAAGTAAAATAAATTAAAAAATAGAACAAAAAAATTAGAAAAATAATTTAACAATATTTATATATATATTTGAAAAAAACTTAAAATTAAACCTAAATTCAAAAAATATTTAAAAAACATAATAAAAAAGCACCACTAGGCTGGTCCAATCCAAGTGTGTTTTTTCTTCGATTTTTTATCATTTATAAATAATATATTTTATAATTTAGTTTTCTGATTTTTATTTAGGAATTTATAATTTAGGATTTATTTACATTTATACGTCTTAATGTTTTGGTAATATTGTTTTATATATATAAATTACTTTTTAATTTTTAAAGATTTTCTAGAACTTTTATTTGAAATATAAATATTTGTATTATATGAATTATATTTAAATTAAATATTATATTATATATATATACGTGACAATAACTTGGAGTTGACGTGGTGCTAATTTGGCACAACATGTGCAAGTGAGGTGACTATTTAATAGAAAGATGTAACAGAAGACGAACGGAGAAACTAAATGACATCATTTTCAAACATAAGGTACCATACGTTAACACAACAAGTCATAAGGTACTATCTGGTAACATGGATAAAACATGTGGTGTTATTGGAATCATTAACCATTATTTATAATTCAACGACTAATGAGGGAGAGTGGAAGTCAGATTGGATCAACAATCGAAGTTAGTCTAACCCTGAACAAGTTATAATAGTGATTCCATTTTTTTAAAGACGGGACTACATGTCAAATCTTATTGCATGTTTGGTTTACAGAATTGGAGTGGAATACGGATTCTGTATCCCATTGTTTGTTTCGCGGAATTGGAAATCCATGAAATCTGTATTCCTAAAGAACTAGGAATAACTTTTTCGTATGAAAAGCTTAGAATTGGTATTCCTTGTTCTCCCGGAATATGGAATAGGTTGTCAATGGAAAAAAATACCCTCCCCTGTTCTTCTGAATTACGAAACAACACTTCGTCATCAATTCCAGGTCTTCAATTGCAATCCAAAGCTGATACAATCATGATGCGTGTCTCTCTGGCCTTCATTGTTGCTTACTAATCTTCTTGTTGTGCTGAATTGGGTTTTCATGTGATGAATCTGATATGATTGATATTTAAATATTTGTTACGTCTTCATCTGCTACAAGTTCAGCAAGTTTAATTTACAATTTTTACAAGCTCAACTGTTGCAAGTGCACTACAAGTGCAATGAAGTTCATATCAGTCTTAGTACAAAATCCAGTTCAGTGTTAGTGATTTTCAAGTGCAATGTTCAATTTAATGCAACTACACTGCACACACACTAGCAGTTCAAGACCAATTTGATGGTTGTTTGTGAATATGTTGTATTTATATTTTAATTAATATAACTTTTAGTTAATTAAATTATTACAAATTTTTTAATAAAATATATCATTTAATTAATTATATTTTTAATCTAATTAATTACTTAATTATATTTTAATTTTAATGTATTTTTTAAAAACATTTAATTAGATATATTTTAAGTTTAATTATTCTTAATTTAAGCTTCCAAATTAATGAATATAATTTGTTACAAGTTAATTTTATTATATATTATACATATTAAAGTAAAGGGCATATATGTCAGTTTACGTAATTCTATTCCATTTTGATATATCATTTCACCAACTAAATATTGTAATTCAATATTTCATTCTATTTCAATTTATCAACCAAACAATATCATATTATTATCTTCTATTCTTTATTCTTTATTCCTATTCTCTATTATGTATTTCACCAACCAAACGCACTGTTATTTCGTAAATAAAAATCGAGCAATATCATAATTGGCCATTATTTTAAGAATCATCCGAATTTTAAGTTTTTGATTCAACCTAAAAGTAATAACAAATTAAATTACCTGAAGTCCCCAATCAGACTTTTACCTCTAATTGGAGTCTCTTTTTTTTTTATTTTTTCTCACGGGTGTCCAGAGGTGTCTCATCAGGAGACCAACATTATTGACATGTTTGTTCTACATCTAAAATAAGTTTCACTCGCATCGTGATGCGCATCTAATAGATACATTATGATTTCTTCTTGCTCTTTGCATTATCCATTCCCCACCAATACCATTCCTCCGATTTGCTAGTACAACTCCTCTTTTGAGTAAGGATTTTAATTACTAATACTTTTCGTTTGAATTTCATATACAATTGATAAAACGCCTTTATCTCCACATTAAGAGTAAATAAATTAATGGATTTATGCACTAAACGATAAATTTCTTATTGGGCCGAAGTAGGCCCATGAATGAGTTCGTCTTGTATACCCAAGAGTTGTTATCGTATTCTAGAAGTGGAACAGTTTATGAGTCTAATTTGGCCCAATAAGCCCGTCCATAATGGTGAAAGAAAAAGAACAGTTGGTCTGAAAAACCCGGACCAAGAAATTCCAACAAAGAAACGACTCAGTTTACAGAAAACTTTTTTTTTTTTACCTTTGGATTTTCGGTCCGATTTTAGTTTTGAAAAGACAAACCCTGACAATCGAACCGACCATAATAAGTATCTATATGTATATTATAATAAAATACAATATTTACGATATTGCTCCTAATATTTGACTAAATTTTAAATTTTTCTCTTAAAGTTTAAATCGTAAAATTTCATTCTCTCATGTTTAATCAAAGTACAAGTTTGCTCCATCCAACAACTTTTTCATCAAAATTTAACAACATAGGTTTCGAAAATATAAAAATAATAGAAAATTTAACATTTCCAAATGTTACAATTGAGTTTCGATTCGATTAGAGTTCGAGTTTGGATCTTAACCCAAACTAATCCCCCATGGGTGAGAGACCAGGTCTGAGTCAAGACCTAAACTTGAGTCCCAATCGAATTGTGGTCGAACCCTAATTATAACCATACCCAAACAATATCCAATATGTTTGAGCTTTGTGATGACTTTAAAAAAGTGGCAAGGTCAACAATTTGTCAAATATCAACATGTATCTGTCTAACTATGTTTTTAGTCACAACTAATATATATTGTTTTATTACGCAACATTAACTAGTCAACAACAAATGTTTGAGTTAAGAAAATGAGATACAGGAGGAATTAATGATATATATACTTGAAATTTAGTTTTCATAAATATTTTATTAGGTTGATCCATTAATCGTTATATTTTGTAATATTAAGGATGTAATTGTACATCTTACTTTTCTTTAATTATATTTGATAATTTGAGTAGATTATTTTCATTTACTACATATGATGTAATTTTTTATATTATCCTCTAAATGTCTATGACTAGTACTAGAAACACACACACACACACACACACATATATATATACATATAATTGAAAATAGAATTAAAAATAAAGTTTTTGAATTCATTAAATGTATTTTTTACACACACTACGAAGATACGCATTATTATCTTTTATTGAGCAAGATGAGTTATGAGTGCATGATCAATATTATTCTTAAGTGTATATTATCTTATATATACATGTCAAGATGAGGAACCGAAGATGGGAGAAGGCAAATCGCCCAAGGGAACTCAGCGTAGAAACCCTAGAAAACTGTAAGGAAAGAACGCAGCATTTGACAGAATCATCTCTGATATTCTATTAAGGGAAGAATAATGGTCCATAACAATAGAATTGGTGAAGTTTGAGAATAGTCAAGTACATAAAAAATGAGCCAGGTTTAGGTATATTTCTAACAGCATCCAGGTGGGATTTTTTTTTCGGATTTTGCATATGTTGACTTAAATGTTGAACCGCAAAAGAAATGTCAGCACGCGTAATAGTAAGATAAAGAAATTTTCCGATCAACTGCCTATAAGCATTTGGTTTCTCAAGCAGCAAGTCCTCTTGATTGATTCCAAGGTGCTCATCATAAAATTTACTAGTAAGCTTCAGATTCAGTTCCATAGGAGTCCTTATTGCTTTGCAACCTGTGAGCCCTAAATCAGAAATCATTTCTAAAGCATACTTTCTCTGAGATAAAACCATACCTTTTGCAGACCTAGTAATTTCAATACCCAAAAAGAACTTAAGCTCCCCTAGATCTTTCATTCAGAAATTACTTGCTAGGGAATGCTTAAGTTCAGCAATTAAATGCTGACAGTTTCCTGAAATCACAAGGTCATCAACATAGACAAGCAAAACAACAATCCTATCTTTTTTCTTTTTCGTAAACAGAGAGTAATCCAGTTTGGATTGATGATATCCATTTTCAATCAAAAATTGAGACAACTTAAGATTCCATTGCCTAGAAGCCTGTTTTAATCCATAAAGAGATTTTCGTAATCTCCCTGTAAAAATACATTGTGAACATCCATCTGAAATAAAGGCCATTTCTTAATCGAAGCACAAGCCAAGACAGTCCTAACATTGTTCATTTTTGCAACAGGGGGAAATTTTTCAAAGTAATCTATCCCTTGAGTCTGAGTAAATCCTTTAGCAACTAACCTGGCTTTATATATTTCTATACTTCCATCAGAGTTGAGTTTTACCTTATAAACCCATCGACATCCAATGGGTTTTTTACCTATAGGAAGTTGGACAAGATCCCAAGTATGATTCTGTTCAAGGGCAGTAATCTCATCCTGCATAGCTTGGATCCAATTGTTATCTGCCTGAGCCTCAGCAAATATTGAGGGTTCTGAAATCTTTGACATAGATGTTAAAAAACACTGAAAGGGAGCAAACAAATTATGGTAACCAACACAATTCAATATAGAATATACCAAATTGGAACGACCAACCTCATAATCTTTGTGCAACACAGGAGGACGAGTTGCCCTTCCTGATCTACGAGGGACATATGAAGTGTCCTGAACAGAATACACTTCCTCCTCACTAGGAGAAATATCATACTCAGATCCAAGATCATCATTGTCTTGTAATCGAGGGACAAGGACAATATCGTTTAACTCAGATATATCATCATCATTGTTAATCACATGGGACAACTCACGGTCATGAATAATCGGACAAGGTTCATGAGACATATCATTATCATGCAAATGCTCATTAAAGAATGGAGAAACATCATCATTTTTCTTAGAAAATGGAAAGATATGCTCATAGAACCTAACATCCCTACTAACAAACATGCGCTTATTCTGCAAATCATACAACTTATATCCTTTTTGCACCTCAGAATATCCCATAAAAACATATGCAATTCCCTTAGGAGCCAACTTAGATGATCTATCTTAGGAACCATTTTAGTCATGATTTCCAATGGGGACTTTCCATCAAGAATAGATGAAGGGGTTCTATTTATCAAATATTGGGGTGTCAAAATTTGACCCAACCCGTGGGTGACCCATGGTTGACCCGCCCACGGGTCGTGTTTGGGTCAGAGTTTTTGACCCATGGGTCATTTTGACACGACCCATGGATGACCCATGAAAACAAGGGTCAGGTTTGGATCAGAAGCCTTGACCCACGGGTCAACCCATGACCCGTTCCATTTATAAATTTTAGTCTATTTTTTGTTTTTATTGAAATGGTGGGTCGAACGGGTCAGATTGACCCGCGCGTCATGGAGGTCGAACGAATCAGTTTGACCCAACCCTTACCATTACTGACGGGTCATTCTGACCCGCGGGTTGACCCACCAACCTGCGGGTCAGGTTGGGGTTTAAAAAACTGACCCATACTATTACACGGGTCGTGTTTGGGTCAGAGGGTCCCTGACACGACCCAAGGTCGACACGACCCATGACCCGTTTTGACACCCCTAATCAAATAGCATGCAGCAAGAATACATTCACCTCAAAAAAACATCATGAATATGCCCTTGCAATTTTAAAGAACGACTGACTTCCAAAAGGTTCATGTGTTTCCTTTCAACCCTACTATTTTGCTGCGGGGTATAGGGACAGCTACTCTGATGAATAACACCTTTCTCATTAAAAAAAACTCATTCAGATTGCTACTAAAAAACTCACCACCATTATCTGATCTTAACCGTCTTATGGAGGTTTTAAACTGATTATTGATCAGGGCAAAACATTGTTTCAATGCAACCAACACATCAGAATTATTAACAATCAGATAAATCTAAGTCACCCTAGAGAAATCATCGACAAGGGTTAAAAAAATATCTCCTACCATCATAAGTAGGTTTTCGATAAGATCCTCAAACATCAGCATGGACTAACTCAAATAATTCATTCGATTTTGAATCGGACACAGGAAAGGGCAATCAAGTAATCTTAGCAAGAGGACAAATCACACATTTATTAGCAACAGGATGCTTATTTTTAATAAACTCCAATCCATTCACATGTTGTAAAGCATTCAAAGAAGCATGTCCAAATCTCTTATGCCACAACAAAGGCAAATCACTAGAAGAAGTAAGAGCAACAAATCTAGAAGAACTAGGTGATGAAACATGAGGTCTAGTTCTAAGAACAAACAATGCAGAATCTTCCCTACCAGTCCCCAAGACCCTCCCACTCGAGAGGTCCTGCAGGATAACATGTTTGCAAAAAAGGTTATATAACAACCTATTTCAGATGTAAGCTTGGATACAGATATCATATTATATCTAAAATTGGGAAGATACAGAACATTTCTCAATAGCAAATCAGAACTAAGCCTGTAATCACCCACACCTTCAGCAACAACATGCAATCCATTTGGCAATTGAACCCTAGACCTAACCAATCTATTATTCTCTAGCCAATCAGACCTATTAGACATATGATTTGTAGCACCTGTATCTAAAATCCAATAGTCATCATGTTGGTTTTGAGAACTAAAATTGGTCATACCTGCCATATTAACATGGGCACCTGTGGCAGCACTGGTCTGCACTGATGAGGCGCCAACATGGTTGATAGAATGCAGGAATTGCCCAAACTGCTCAGATGTGAAGCTCACTCCTCCTTGCATGTTTGGTTGGTTAGTAGACAAAGGAGCAGAAAAGGAATTATCCGACCCAGTATTCGCAGAAGAAACAATATTAACCTGCTGGTTTTGACTTTTTCCTTTTTTAAGATCTCTAAGTTTGAAACAATTCTCCTTAACATGACTTTTTTTCTGACAAAATTCGCAACCTTTAGCATAGCATCTGTCCTTAGTATGCCCTCTCTTATGACAGAAATCACATATCAAATTCATATTGACCTTGCCCTTATTATCAGAAGAAGAAACAACATTAACAGACATCACACCAGCAACACCTCTTTGACTTTCCTCCTGAATAACCATACTATAGGCCTGGTTTAAAGTGGGCAAAGGATTCCAAAGCAAAAGACTACTTCTCACTGCCGAGTATGTCTCATTTAATCCCATCAAAAATTGACAAAGTTTTTGATTATCATAATGATCAATATGTTTCTGAAATTTCTCACATCCACAAGAATCAAGAATAGAAGCAGCATCATACTCATCCCACAGATACTTAAGCTTGGTAAAAAAAGTCGAAACAGAATCCAAGCCTTGCTGAACAAGAACAATCTCCCTATGCAACTGATAAAGCCTAGGACCATTAACTTTATCATATCTTTCTTTAAAATCCTTCCAAGCTAAGTAAGAATCATCAGAATACATGATGCTAAGAATCATCAGAATACATGATGCTATCAGACAGATCTCCAGCAAGAGAATTCATAATCCAACCAAATACAACCGCATTACACCTATCCCATAAAGCATGCAAGTTTTTTTCGAACAATTCCTTCTTAAAGGTTCCATAAATAAATCCGAGTTTATTCTTTCCTCGGAAAGTCACCAACATAGCCCTACTCCACTTAGTATAGTTTTCAGGTCCAGTAAGCTTGATGGATATAGGACTCATACATGGATTATCTGATGGGTGAAGATACAATGGGTGGTTAGAATGAACCTGTTCGGCAAAATATGGTCATGTCTGGATTGCCACCGCATCTGCGATTTCTTTTACCGCCCCCACGTTTGCAATCTCATCGGCCATAATAAAAACCACAGGAACAAGATACACCCAAAGGAAAAACAGTGACCAGAAACGAGAATAGCAGGGTTCAGAGAGAATGAACCGATAGATCCAAGTTTATAAACAAAACTTGAAGCAACGATTGAAAAAGACTCTGATCTAATATCAACAGACTTATATCGGAGAAGAGCAATAACTCCTTTGCAAGAAGAAGGCCAAGAAGAATCAACAACCACAGAACAAACCTTCGAAGCAGATCTCAGAAGAAGAAGCAGAGGATCACAAATCGCTTTGATACCATGTCAAGATGAGGAACCGAAGATGGGAGAAGGCAAATCGCCCAAGGGAACTCAGCATAGAAACCCTAGAAAACTGAAAGGAAAGAACGCAGCATTTGACAGAATCATCTATGATATTCTATTAAGGGTATCAGATCATCTATCAACCCTAGGCTAAGGCCTTAAATAGCCTGTTGGGTTTACAATAATTCAAGAAGCCAAACGGTGCAAGTCCAATAAACTGACCAAGAAACCGAAACGGAAGAAAACTAACAGATAACACCCTAAACTATTAAAACAATAGAATAATGGTCCATAACAATAGAATTGGTGAAGTTTGATCCTAATAAAAAAAATATATATATTAATTTGGCTAGGATGTATATAATGTTGACAAGTAAGCAAAATGAAATTTTCTATTCAATTATATTGATCCACGTAGATTGTATGTTACAATTGCATATGCGACCTCATATTTTTGTACATGTGAATACTTTGAAATTGTTCCAAAGCACCATATTGAACATTAAAAACAATTTCAATTTATCACATTTATTACAAATAAATTAATCAATATTTTCAAAAACAATTCAAGCTTAGTTTTCTTTATTTTAATTAAAAAAGATTATGAAAAATTATGAATTTGTAATATATTTTATTCACAAATCTATATTTGTAGGTTTCAGGGTTGTAATTAAAAATTAATTCACTAGGATATTATTAATTTTAATATATTAAAGTTTTTAATTAAAAATAATAAAATACACAAAAGTATTATGAGTATGTTTAAAATATAAATTTTATCATATGAACCAAAATTCTATTTCTTATTACTAATTTTTTAAATATTTATTTTTTTATATACTCATACTTGGTAGACAACATATGTAATAATTACTATGCCAAATTATTATTCAAACATAAAAGTAACATGTAAAAATACAAAATTATTACTACTATGCTGAAAATTATTTTAAATTATAATTAATATCATAATTAATAAATAAATATATTTGAAAAATAAATATATAATTCTTTATTAGTTAATATGATATCCACTGCTCAAATATTTATTATGTATGTGTGTAAAATTTTAATGTCAAATAACTCAAATTTCCTTTAACATAAAAAAACATAAAAATATATTTATTTAATTGATATTTTTAAATATATTCCAATAATTTCTCTTCATTAATAAATTGTTACGTTAATACTTGAACTTTGAAACTCAACACATTGATCATTACGAGTATAAACTTATATCTTTATTATTAAGAAAAATCATACATAAAAAAAATCATATTTGATATTTCATAACTAATATAATTATATATATATAATTATTTTATAAATTTAATATTTTATTTATTATAAAATATAATTTAAACTAAATAAAAAATAATATATTTAATTTACTACGGAAAACACGAATTAGATATCAAGTGTAATATAATTTACATGAAAATAAATCGGATAAATAATTTATTGTGAAGAGACTTTTTTCGAAACGTATAGATGTCAGAAAAAAAAGTTAAAAAATAAATATACAAAAAAATATTTAGAAATGTGGGCATACGCGCTAACCTGGGGTGTGAAAAATTCACAAGTCGCACCTAGAGGTGCGCATTTGACAAAATGTTACCCTGGGTAGCGTTTCTTCCAATTCATTTTTTTTAAGACTAACCGTAAGTCCAAATTTAATACTTTTTGTATCATTTGAATCACAATTAAAATTTCTAATTATTATAATTTTTTATAATAAATACATAATTTAATTTTTAATTAAATATCAAGTCGTCGACAATGGAAATAGATAAATAAATGTACCCAACACTACCCAAGGGTGACAGTTTTCCAAAAATGCTACCTTAGGTAGCGTTTTGAGAAAAAAAAACTCTCAAGAGAAGAACGCTACCTAAGGTAGCGCATTTCAGAAAAATAAAATAAAGTGTTACAGTGGGTAGCGTTCACGTTTGGATTTCTAAATATATTTTATGAATATTTACTTTTAAAATATATTTTTTTAACATGTATATTTTTTAAAAAAAAACTCGTGAATAGAGGAAAAAGATAAATCATAAGAGTGTGATATGATAACACCCGTGTAGGTGTGGTCATTCTTGTTAGTTTCCGGGGATAGGATGCTCTGCTCTGCTCTGACCAGGTCGGTCGGTGCGTCCTAATAAACAACAATTTCTAACCAATAAAACAAAATAGTTAATACTATTGTTAGAAGTAATTAAATTATCCATTATCAAGACAAAATATGTCTGCCCACTGATTACGAGGCGTGGGAAGATGGATAATTAAGTGAAGTTGACCTATTAATGGTAAAATGAAATATAAAAACAATAGATTTTGTCAAAGTAAATATATTTCGAAATAATTTAAAAAAAAACGAAATCAAACAAATAAATTAGAAAGGAACAATGCATACTTTATAAGAATGCTATTCTAAGCATTTTTTAATGATTTGGTTAGGATTCTTTTAACATGAGTTAAAATGGAATCGTATAGTAAGAATTTTTTACCTATATATACATGAAAACAATTACGGAAATATCATCAATTTTTTAAAAAAATATGAAAGTATAATTATCCGTGAATAACATTTGCGGGAGGACTAAAAAAATCACTCGCTAATCGCATTCGCGGATGTAAATTTCACCTGCGAATGGAATTCACAAGTGTGCCTGTGGAGTGTGCTCAGGAAGAGGAAGAAGACGACGTGGAAACTCTTGGGGAAGAATATGTTTCAATTAATTTTTCTCTCTCCAATCTCCGCGAGTAGACCTCCTTCCTCTCCAATTAATTTTTCTTTCTCCAATCAAGGAATCAATTTTCCTTTTCACGTTGTAGACCTCTTCCACCCGCGAATCTCATTCACGGACTGTAAACACTAAATCTTAAAGTAAACACCATCCGCGAATGACATTCATAAGTGACGTTTAAATGTCAACACGCAAATGTCATTTACGGGTGGCAAAAAACAAACTTCTACTCGATCGCGAATCTCATTCGCATGTATGTATACTTTCGTATTTGTCAAAAAATCAATGATATTTTTCGTAATTATTTTTAGGGTATAGATAGGTCAAACATTCGTATAAGATATAGCGGTTTAACATTTCGTTATTTTATTAAATATTTTAAATTTAAATCTTCAAAATAATAATTAAAAAAACGAAAGAGTTTTAGTGTCATTCTTCTAATGAGGTTTTAATAAGATAAAAATATTTCATATTAAATTAATTTAGGTGCAAACATCTTAATCTTTCTATGGTTTTGGGTGATTTTCTATAATTAAGCATGGGTTAATTAGGTTTGACCCTCGTGGACTAGAATCAAAATGCATATGTACATGAAAATAAAGGTTGAATGTATTTCATTATTTAATCTATGTTTCAATTTTAATAGACATAAAAAAGAATATCAATAAATGAAACCTCAATTACTTGGGAATTAATTTAAATATAAAATTACACTCAATGGTGTTTACCTTTTAACTAAATATTCATAAGGGGTGGCAAATTGTGCTTACGTATGTGTCATCGTGCATACGTACATGTTATCGTGTGAATTACGTTTATCGTGTGACACTTATCAAACACGAACATGCACGATAAGCTTATCGTGTCATATTTCTCAACACGAACACGACACAATTTTCGCGCGTGTCCATGTTGTGTTATTGTGTTGTGTTAAATTAATCAATTATATATTCACATGCGAGATTTATAAGAAAATATCAAAATAATGAATTGTTTATAGTGAGAATCATCAATTCAAACATCATATTTCACGAGTTTTTAATGTAAAATTGACAAACTCTAGAAATTAAATATATAAATAAATAGACTTTTATAAGGTATTAAATGAGATTCGTTTAGAAAACTACATATATATTTTTTTTAAAATTAGTATAACTTTATAGTTGACCAAAAAAATATATCTAATTTCATCGTATTATCATGTCTCATTATGACACGAAAATACTTTCGTGTTATCGTGGTCGTGCTATCGTATTATCGATCTGTCATATGCTTTCACAAACACAATTTTTTTCATACTTGTTTGTGTCATATTGCGTAAATTGTCAAGTCCCTACATAATTCTAATTAATTGCATGTCTGGTTCCTAAATTTTGACTAATCCAATTTTTTTCTTTTGACCAACTCAATTCTTTTAATTAGTCGGTCAAAGTTTGTTTTCATGACATTGGGAAATTTCATAAATCTCAATTTCTGCACATTTATCTATTTATCTCAACCTATCAAAGTAAATCATATCTCTATCATCAATTAAAGACAATCATCAATTAAAGACAATGTTAAAGTATATTTAATTACATTATCAACCCCAGAAAATAGAATTATATTAAAATTTATTTGTGTTAATTCTGAAATTCATTTTCTATTTTGAATACAATTTTAGGCCTACAATCTATATGTATATATAGGAAAATGGTGAATTCTTACTTATGCATTGTAGCACATTTTACCACGACAGTAAAAATGGAAAAAGAAGGGTTTAAATTTTAAAATTTATAAATTCTGTAGATTGTCCACGTGGCCAAGTTAATTATCTTCCCAATCTTCGAAGTATCTTTGGGTACTATATATATATATACTATCAACTATCAAGTCTCAAATACCCACTTTTTCTCTTCTTTCTTTTCCATTAAGGAACCGCAGTCAATCAAAATACACAGTCGCCGTCTTCTCCATCTTCGTACGAAGCATAGCAGCAAGGTAAGCTTCTCTGTTATACTCTTCTAATCTGTCCTCTCACAGTTTCATAACTAGGTCTTTCCTTCTTATCATGAAGCTTATTCATCGAGCTCGAGTGTAAGAGATTACATATTCAAGAACTTGTAGTTTACAGATCTGTCAAAATATTGTTTTTTCTATTAAGAAAAATAAGTGTTGGGGTATGTTTATAATTAGGGTTCTTAGTTCATACTGTTATTCTCCTGCAGATTCGTCGTCTTTTTGCCATAGAAAAAAAGAAAACGATGTGTCCAAAAAAGTTGTCACTTTGCCTCACCCAGTACCATCTCTTAAACTTATGTTTAATTGAAAATATAAACTTAAATCGATGTTTGTGAACTTTTCACTTGAGTTCATATCATGAACTTACCCCGTTAACCTCAACTGTTAATGTAGCGTTTTAAAAAAAAAAAAAAAAAAAAAAAAAACGAAATTCGAATCTACACTCTTTGAGTGATACCCTTCATAATTAATACGCACATCTCAACCAAAACTTTTCTATAAGTCCTAACTTAAAGAATATATGTTTTTTTAGTCAAATTTAGTACATTTTTTGTATTTACTTTTCTTGCATATATATACATAAATAATATATATCCATGCTGGTACTATATCTATAGATTATGTGTATAAACCCTAGTTCTTGTTCTTTAAAGCATTTCCTCTCTCTCCATTGAAGTAATGGCATCCAAGGGTCGAAAAGGCCGAAAGACTATAAAAGTTTCGAAACCGAAGTCGAAGACGATTGCCAACAAGAAGAGAGAACTAATAAGCTTCAACAAATCGAAGAACAACGAATCCAAGACATCATCGAATCCGTTCGATTTGCATCCAACAACTTACTTTCTTCGAAGCTCTGTGAAGTTTTCCAGCGGCCAAGGCAAGTTAGGATTGGAGACAACCGAGGGTTTTGTCGATTGTAATGATCATAGCTGGGTCCAAGCGGAAGGTTTCGCAACACCGAAAGGTCAACGATATAGAATACCGATGGTTGAAACATGTCCTCCGGCGCCGAGGAAGACAAGGCTAATTTTGTCGGAAGGGTCGCTGGCGATGAGGGCTGTGACTTTTTTTGCTCCGCCCGATCTAGAGGTGTTCTTCATTCGTTCGAGCTGAATCCAGACTAGAAGCATAGATACAGACACCGAGACCTATCACGGAGTTTTGTCTTGTTACAGTTAGTTTTGTATTAATTAAAAAAAAGTTATCTGAATTTTACATACTTTACAAAAGGTTATCCCAACTTTTTTTTTTCACCTAAGTTTATGCCGATTTTAAAATTCATCATTAAAGTTTAAAATCTCATGATGTTTGAAAATGATGAAAAATCTCTAATTGCCGAATGCTCTTTTATGGGAGATTTTTATCATTTCTAAACATTAGATTTTCATCATTTCTAAACATTAGGGGACTTTAAACTTTAAGGGGGAATTTAAAAATCGGCGTAAACTTTAAGAGACAATGTCGTATTTAACCCAATTTTATTAGATGAACTTACATAGTTGAAGGCCATAAAAAAAAATAACTTACATAGTTTAGGATAATAAATTATTTCTGATTAGTTTTTCATCAAATTTAAATATAATCTAAAGTTTATTTTTTCCGTTAAATTTAGACAAAAATTAACGTGATAACACATTATTAGTTCGCTTTGTAAAATATTATATTATTAGAGAACTTATTCGCGTTTTGCGTCGTAGAGTATAAAAATTGTTTGAGTTGTCATTGTATAAATTTAGTCTAATATAAAGTTTAAATTATTATAAGAACAAAAATAAAATATTTTTTTACTCGTATTATTATATTAATAAGATTTAAGTTATTAATTCTCTTTTTTTTTTTGCCATTAAGTTATTAGCTTAACTTACAAAACAAATGTGATTTATTTTTGTTATTAATATAATTGTTATATTATTCAACTTATTTTTTAAGTATTATAACGTTTTGATTCTTAATTTGTTCAATCTAAATTTTAGTGAAGTTTTCCATGGTAAAAGTTTAGTGTGTTTAAAATTTGCAATTTAGTATTGCTAGCTTGAAGTCAAAGATTAATTTGGATATACTTATAATCTGAAATTTTAAATTAATTTTAGAGTTCCATGTGAATGTGGGAGAATGTTGATATGGATGTAATTTATTTATTTTTAACATGGACCAACCATATAAAATTATTTAAACATGATAGATAAAACCATGTACAAAACTTACTTATTAAAATTATTGGGTACTTAATAAATTAATAGATGGATAAAAAAAATTAACAATAGGGAAAAAGAAGAAAAATTGAAAATAATTTTTTTTATTTAAATATAAATTTTAAAAAAGTTTTTCTTTTAAATTTTTGTACTCAAATTTTTTCTTCAGTTTTTCATTAACACTTTCACGTATTTTAAGAAAAACAATGAAGATATATATTTATTACCCTAACCTGAGTAATAAAATTTAATGATACAAAAATTTAGATAGTTTTTAAAATTTAACAAAACAAAATTTTGATAATTTTTGTATAGTTAAAAGAATTCAAATATTTTAGTAATCAACCTTTTTTTTTTTTTTTTTTTTTTTTTATGTTTCTCCGTTTGTCACTACAGTTATATACACAGTGGCTTATTATATGTATATATTAAGCGATCTTATCTATACTTACTATTTTCCTTCGCTTTGTTTGCAAAAGATTATTCACCATTCCATGATAATATATAAATGAGCAGATCCGCCGGGAGACCAGACCAAAACCTGGAAACACATATAAGGTAGTAAGACAATTCCGAAGGTTAAGAACTTCATATGGAGGGCCACGAAGAGAGCAATTCGTGTCCATGAGGAGCTGGTTATGTGCGGTATCCAGGTTACAGAGAACTGCCCTTTCAGCAACAATGTAGAAACGATAAGCCGTGCATGCACTCTTGGAGTGTGAATGAGTTAGACGACCGCGGTATGGAGGGATGCGAATTAGATGGGATAACCACGAAGAAAGTTCATGGAGAACTGGTTGAGATGCCATGGAAAATGCAGGAGCTGAACATGGCAAAAATAACCGAATGAAGGGGGAGTCAATGGTGTGGGAAATATGGAAAGAGAGGTGTCGAGCAATGCACAACGATGAGAACCCGAGACCGAAAGCGGCAATCTGTGCATCAACAAACCTGGCCGAAGAAACATGGAGATCAACGGGAGTAATAGCACACCCAAGGGTTGTGAACCAGGAGATGCGAAAATGGGAGAAACCACCAAATGGATTTGTGAAAGTTAACTGCAACGCAGCCTGACTGAGGACAACAAGGAAGGGTGGAACCGGAGTAGTAGCTCGAAACTGGGAATGTCAAATAGTTGATGGGGGGAACACATCGAGAAGTGACACAAGTGCAAAAAAGAAGGAAGCAAAGACAATACTTCATGCAATGGTGCTGCCGGTTTTTCACAAATGGCAGGATGTAATCGTGGAGTCCGATGCACATTACATCATTAATCAACTCACATGAACAACAAATATGGATTGACAACTTCAGAATATACTAACAAATATCTTTTAGATGAGTAGTAGAATAGTGTGAATTCAATTGAAGTATGTGAAAATAACCACGAATAAATGTGCAAACTGGTTGACCAGAAAATCTAAACTAGACTAGGAATGTGTCCATATAATTGGACAATTATACATCCACCTTCCCATGTTTCTATTTGTTTACTGAATAGGATCAATAATAAAATAATAATAATAAAGTGTATTTTTGGGAAAAAAATGATAATATATAAATAGAATGATGGGTTTTTCAATTTTACGTGTTTTTTTGGGTAGAGTGATATCAATCTTCATCTATCTTGGCAAGTTAACCTATATTTATATGTATATATTGTAATTTTTGTCTTTTCAATAACCTTATGGGAGTTGGGCACGAGCCAAGCAGTAATTATCCTTTTGGGATTGTGAATATAAACACTGCATCCCAATGTATCTATCTATCTATCCATGGGGTTTTGAAAGTAGCAAAATAAACATATTAATAATTTAAAAAGATAATGCTTATTTTTCCATATATAATAATTTGTATTTTACCTATATATATATATATATATGGTGTGACACTATGACTCTATATGTATAAAGAGTTTCGTTAATGGTGATTACAATTAACAAGATTACATGATGTTTTATTCACATATATATTTAATTTCCTAATGAAAAAAGTGTTAATATACGTAAGTGTCTGCTTTACCTTTAAAGAAAACTAATAGTATAACATTTTTACATCCTCGATTTAATTTCTAACTTCGCCCGTGCTTTTATGTACACATATATTTTAATTATAGTGCAGTAGTCTATATCTAATTTAAACAAAAGGTGTAAGAGACACATAGGAACAGTGTGTATGGAGGAACATGCGCCGACACCAACCGACAATTGGTTCGGTTCTGGAAGAGAATCCAATGAAGAAAACTCGTGCGGTGGACTCTCTTTCTTCCTATGTGTCATCATCAATTCATGGTACACAAAATCCCATCCCATGTGTATGGTGGAAGCAAGATTATGCCACGGTTTGTACTAGGGGTGAGCTTGGGCGGGCCGGGCCGGTCTTTTTGGCAAGACCGAGTCCGAGCCCGAAATTTCGGTCCTCACCTTTGGAAGACCGAGACCGAGCCCGAGACCGATTTCAGTTTAAAAAGCCCGCCCGAGTCGGTCTTGCTTGACTCGGGCCGGTTTCGGTCTATTACCGAAATTTTCAGTTAAAAAAACAAAAATTACCGAATCAGTACAAATTCAAAAAACCTGAAACCCATCAGTACAAATCCAAATTCAAACTGAATGCACCGCATACATGTACATCAGTAACCATAAGTAAAATGACTGAAACCCATCAGTACAAACTACAAAGTACCAAATACATCCAAATTCAAACTGAATTGACACATTTCCACAAATGCTGCATTTTCTGAAGAACATTACTCGATGCGTTCTTGAATCTGAATAATACTCCCATTTATCAGTGGACCGAACCTGCAAAGAGAACATTGACATAAGAATCTGAATAATACTCCCATTTGCAACATTTGACTTGCTAAACTAACACATTTGTACACTTTGCTAGCTCTAGTCATTTTTCTGTTAGGTGTCAATCGAAAAATTCACAAATTCCAGTTATGGTGCCATGGATACCTGCGTATTTCATATCTTCTAATCGTTGGTAGATAAAAGCAAAAAATTGTCACCATTGTTTTATAGAGGAAAAGAAATCCACAAAAAACTGACCTCTAAGAGGCCTATACATTACCTGTCCATGAGAATGTTCACGAACAATTAATATTATACTATCAGAAAAATAGCGGGAAAATAAGATCAGAACAATCAATTACACATGACATATGTTCCAGATTCTGCCAATAGATATTACACATGACATATGTTAAGGAATTTCTTGCGGTTCAATCTCCATTGCATATTTGTGCCAATAGAAGAGGATTCTCTCATTCTAACACATACAAGTAAATCCATATATCCTTCAAGTAACTGATCTTGGCTATTGCATTGTTATGTACAATATATGATAATACCAACAAGAAGCATGCAAGAATGAGGATAAGGTTACTACTGTTTGACAAGCAGAGACTCCATCTTTCTCGTCCTTGCCATGTGCTTAAGTTTTTCCAATGCAACCAGACCAACTTGTCTAACTCTTTCCCTCGATAGACCTATGCTGAAATATTAATACCAACAACCATATATTATTATATATTGATGTCAGATGAATGAATGAATGAAAAGGTAGTGTAGTGTAGTAGCACATGACGAGCATGGGTGAGACTCACCGTTTACTAATGTCCTACCATGTAAGACATTCGTTATCTAAGCCATAGTAGAGACGGATTATCTGTCTTTCACGTTTGCCAAGTGCCACATCAATCAGCTTATTCACTTCATCCTGCAACCATTCAATACAGGACAACTAACTGTAACTAAGAAGTATTTGCTACACTACCTCTTAGCCATTGACTGAACAACACATATTTCTCAGCAACAAGTAATTTACCTTGACTGCCCATTCATCCACACTGTGCCATGGATTATTTTCAAGGCGGTCATCTGCAATATACTGAAAACAAAATGGAATCGATTGGATTGGATTAGAGATTAGATAACATATGAATGGGTCATGTCATCCAGTCAATAAAGTCTTATTCCTTCATCTTAGATTACTCTTAACTATGATAGCTTACTTACACTATGATGGCTTTCTCCAGGAAGACCATTCAGAGAAGGGAATGCATCCCTGTCAAGTGAAAATACCTTCCCTACTGCCTACAAAATAAAAGCAACACTTGATAATAAATTATATTCAGCCGTTAACCCAAAATAATTAAAGATCAATTGATTGTCTGTCTGCCAGACTTGATCTCAAGACGAGGAAGCAAACAGAAGAGGCGACACGGTGAGGGCACTTACTAGAGGCGAGAGGCGACACGGCGAGAAGCGGAGGCGGAGAGGCGGCGACGAGATGCGGATGCGGAGCTGTGGAGGCGATGGAGAGACAGACTGGAGGGTAGGGGAGAGTTCAGACTTCAGAGGCGGGAGAAAAGGGGAGTTGGAGGAGTTGGCTGCTAAGTTGCTGACCTAGTATTAAGTATTAGGGTTTTAGGCAATTCGGGCCGGTCCGGTCCGAATCGGGAATTTCGGGAAAAAACCCGAGACCGAGCCCGACTTTAGAGGAAAAAACCTGCCCGCTCGGTCTCGGTCCTAGTCGGTCTCGGTCTTAGTCGGGCCGGTTTCGGTCCAACCAGTGTTTTTTGCTCACCCCTAGTTTTTACGATGTTTCTTAATTAAAAACTACGATTTCGAATTTTGTGAATGATTTATTTTAATCATTGTTATCAGAACCGGACCGACTCTCGAACCGGCAAGGGGGTCTGTTCCCGGTTCGTCCAATCCAACCCGGTTGGACCTAGTCGATGTGCGGTTCATTATTCACAAGAAAAAAAAATGAAAATACATTACAAACTACATAGTCTCAAACACACATATAATTACTTCAAACACACACAAACTAAATAGTCTAAAATATACACATTACTCTCAAACACAATATAACACAACATAATTATCTCAAACTTTGAACATACATAACACAATAGTCTCAAAATCAAACACAATAGGTCTAAACTTTAAACATAACTTCTAAACCGAAGAAGTTGCTCGGTCGAATCGAAGAAGTTGGTTTAAACCGAATAGAACCACAAAAAAAATTTAAACCACCCCAAAAAAATAGAACCGGAAATCACCCGCTTTTACTAAAATCAAGCGGTCCAACCCGGTTCAAACACTGTTCATATGCATTTCGGTCTTTTAGCTGAACCAAACCGGAGAGGGGTCCAGTTTCCGGTCGAACCTGGTCGAACCGCCAACCCGGTTCGGTTTTTATAACACAATTTTTAATGATTAACACTCATACTCCTTAAGGAGTAAATGTAGATTTTTTTAAAAAGTAAACATTGTGCAATTTCTTTTTGAAAAAGTAAGTAAACAAAAAAAATATTTAGAAATTTGTATATAAGCGCTACTCACATTAGCGAATTATATTTTTTTCTTCAAATTTCGTTATCCAGGATAACGTTTTTAACAAAACGCTACTTGAGGTTGTTAGGATGTATGAATAGGTGTGTGGTGTACTTAGGTTAGTCACCTAGGTATTGTGCCGTGAGTTGTAAGGAGGCTTGTAGAATGCCGTAGAAGATTATAGAAGGGTCTAGGTTGTTATAGAATTAGGTAGTTAGAGTCTTGTAAATCCTATATAAATAGGATCATTAGGCATATGTAACTTTAACTTGAATTGATGAGTAAAGAAACTTGTTAAGCAAGTAATTCTGTTTTTTCTGTTATGTTCATCATTTTCGTTATTCTTCAACTTATTTCTCTCAAATTCATTTATCTTTGGGTGAGATTGTTGAAATGGTATCAGAGCCATGCTAATTCCTCAGTTCCGCTGCATTTGTCGTCATCAAAAGAGAATCATTCCAACCTCTGAAGGTTTGATATTCTGCTGAAGGTACTCTATTTTTCTAAAAATTCATTTATGCGTATTTCATCGTCTGCTTGTCAAGTATTCGTCTGCTGATATTGATCGACGCCATGGATGAGTTGATACCTGCATTTTTCAACAAGAGGACATGTCAGTTAACAAGCGAGGACAAATCCAGTCCTGGAAACAGCAGGTGTTGTTAGCTGTTCGTGGACTAAATCTTAAAGGATACTTGTTTGGCACGCTTGTGGTTCCTCGATTAGTCGAAGATGAAGAAGGTAATAGGATTCATCATCCTGAATTCCCTAAGTTTTATCAGCAGGACAGCTCTTTGACCTCACGACTTTTGGCATCCATAGCTTCTCCAATCAACAAAGGACTCGTTGGTTGTGTGATAGCATCCTCAATAATAGGCTGCATCAGAACTTTTCATTTTCATCAAGGACAAGGATTATGAGTTTATATGATAGACTCAAGGTTCGTAAACTTCTAAACCAGTCTATGAGGGATTATTTGACTGAAATTCAACTGACATGTGACAGTTTATCGAACTGTAGGCATCCGATTGAGGAGATGCAATATATATATATATATATCATATTGAATGGAGTGAAGGGTCAATATGATAGTGTTGTTGCTGCAATCCATGCTAGCCTCAATCCTTATGACCTTGCTTCTATTTATCCTGTTCTTCTTGATGCAGAAGCAAGACAAAGAGATTCTATTTTGATACATCTCTATCAGCTGCAAATGTTATGGTTAAGATTGTTCATGATAAGCCATATTTGGTGGATTCTGGTCAGGTAAATTCTATTGATTCTGGACAGTTTCAGTCTCAGCCTAATTTTGTACAACGAACACCTGATTATCAACCAAATACTACCTCATATGGGAGAGGTAGAGGCAGAGGACGTGGTTATGCAAATAATAAACCACAGTGTCAACTTTGCGGAAAATTTGGCCACATGGTTAACCGATGTTATCAAAGGTTTAATGTTCATTTTCAGGGGGTCACAGCTCCTGCTAATGACAATATGAGTGTGAATCTGGTCTCTACTCAATGGTATGATGAATATGAAGCTTCATATGAAACTTCTAGAGTAGTGAAGAACCATAGTAATGTTAGTTCGTCTGGTTCTGGATATATGAATCAGTCTGTTCCTGCTTCATCATATCCTCAACATGTTTTTCCTCCTCCTATGTTCAATCCATAAATGACACTTTCATATTAGGTGTATCCTCCTTTGACGTTTATTCCTTCTATATTTCCTATGAATTCTGTTAATATATATGCTCCTCCGATTCAGCAATTTCAGACTGGTGGTTATTCAGCTGCTCCAAGTGTATCTTCTGCATATGTGGCTTTAAATAATTCGAACCAAGTTCATTTAACTTCTACTTCATCAACTGCTGGATCACATCTGGTGGATAAAGCATGGTATCCAGATTCTGGTGCCACAAATCATATTTCCAATGCAGCTCCACCAACTCATACATCTCACTCTTATGTTGGATCAGGTAAATTTCAAGTTGCGAATGGTAGTTACTTAGATATCAGTAGTATTGGTACATCTGTAATAAATACTGCTTCTAAACCTCTTATGTTGAATAATCCTTTGTATATTCCTCAGATTACTAAAAATTTGGTTTATGTTTCACAGTTTACCAAGGATAATCGGGTATACTTTGAGTTTCATGATACTAACTGCTTGGTTCGTGATTCTGAATCTCACATTGTTCTTCTTCGTGGACAGGAACATCAAGGGCTCTACAAACTCGATTTTAGTCCGTTTGACAATAATAATAGGAATTCTATAGTTAGTAAACCATGCTGTTTTTCTTTCTTTGGGGTGTAATTCTGATATATCAAAGTCTAGTATGATGTGTAATATGAACCGAATAAAAATTTATCTTGTAGTGTTACATCAAAGGCTTGGACATCCATCTCAACAAGTTTTTTCCTTAATAATAAAGCATGCAAAGTGGAACATAAATGCTCAAATACCTCATTATGTGGCTTGTGCTGTTGGAAAAAGCTGTAAATTGCCATTTCATGATTCGTTAACTAAGTATAATACTCCTTTGGATCTTCTTGAAATGGATTTATGGGGACCAACCCCTGTTTCTTCGAATGGAAACCTTTACTATCTAAGTATTGTTGATGTTTGTACTAGATATACTTGGATCTATTTTATCAAGAAAAAGAGTGATGTTTCTGTTGTTTTTCTTCAGTTTCACAAGACTGTGGAGAATCAGTTGGGTCATAAGATCAAATCTTTCAAACAGATGGCGGTGGAGAGTTCAACGCTTTGGCAGCATATTTGACTCAGTTTGGCATTAGTCACAGGTTTACATGTCCTTATACATCTGAACATAACGGAATTGTGGAAAGGAAATATAAACATATAGTTGAAATGGGATTGACTTTAATGAAACAAGCTACTATTCCCTTTCAATAGTGGACTGATGCTTTCTTTACTTCTTTGTTTCTTATGAACAGATTACCTACCAAAACTTTGCAAAACATTTCTCCTCATGAAAAACTATTTTTCAAAGTGCCTGACAATGAATTTTTAAGAGTGTTTGGATGTCTTTATTTTCCGTTAATTCGTCTTTTCAATAAACACAAAATGGATTTCAGGTTTACTCCGCGTGTGTTCATTGGATATTGCTCTAATCAACATGTCTATAAGTGTTTAGATGATTCTGGACGTGTGTATATTTCTAGACATGTCAAATTTAATGAGAATGTGTTTCCTTTTGCAGATAAATCTGGTTTGTTTATGCAATCCGGTGCTGTTAAAAACACAACATCTCTTCCTTTTTGCTTGCCATTTAATTCTTCTTTATGTAATCCTTTGGATGATGATATTTTTCATAACAATGCTAGTTCTGTTCAGATTAATCATTCAGCTGATAGTATTCCAAATCCTTCTAGGTATGTTCGTCAATCAGACTCGGATCCATCAAATGTTGTTCATGTTGAACCAACATTCTTACATTCGACTGATGAGGATACTTCTCCTAGACAAGAAAATGATTACTCGTTTTCCCTTGTTATTTCTTTAGATGTTGAGGAACAACCTACTGTGAGGTATGTTCTCAATGATTCTGATCTAATTCAAGCTTGTTCTGATGAATTACCTAGTCCAAATGTGCATATTTCTAGTTCTTCATCTCAGGTTAACTGTCAACCAATGCAGACCAGGTCTAAGACAAAGTCTATTGCTGCACTTGCTACATCAGTGGTTGATTCTAATGAGAGTGAGATGCATGAACCGCAAGATATTCATACTGCAATGCAGTCTGGTGCGTGGTCTTCTGCTGTGAATGATGAATTGAATGCCTTGATAGCTAATGATACATGGAGATTGGTTCCTTTACATGGTGGTAGAATACCAATAGGCTGCAAATGACTTTTTAAAATTAAACGTAACTCGGATGGATCTATTGCTAGGCATAAGGCTCGGCTTGTTGCCAAGGGGTCTTCTCAAAAGCCTGGATTTGATTTATAGGATACTTTTAGCCCTGTGGTTAAAGCTCCAATAGGAAGTATCATTCTTACTTTGGCTCTGACTCATAAGTGGCAACTTAGACATGTTGATGTGAATATTGCCTTTTTGCATGGAGAACTTGCTGATGATGTCTATATGATTCAGCCACCCAGGTTTGAAAAGTGTGTTAAGGATGGAAATGTGCTAGTTTGCAAGCTTAATAAAGATTTGTATAGTCTCAAACAAGCACCTCGAATTTGGTTTGAAAGACTTAAGTGTTTTCTTTTAAATAATCTTGAATTTTCTGTTTCTTTAGCTGATAACTGTCTGCTTGTTCGTAAATCTACTGCATGTTCTGTTTTTCTCCTAGTCTACGTTGATGATATTGTGATAACTATAAGTGATGTGCTTGCTATTGAGTCTGTCATTAGTAGGATTAAGAGTGAATTCAAATTGAAAGATCTAGGATCACTTAACTATTTTCTTGGTATGGATGTGCAGGTTATGGACGATTGTCTGTTACTAGGACAACGCAAGTATATTCTGGATCTCCTCTCGAAGGCAAGAGTGTCTAATGCTTCAGCTCTTCCAACACCTATGTCTGGTAATTTTCTATATAAGGTTGCAGAAGTTCAAGGTGAGTCTCCTCCTGCTGATGAGCATTTATACAGAAGTATTATGGGTGCTTTACAACAGGTTTGTGTTACAAGACCAAATATACATTTTACTGTAAATAAATTGAGTCAGTATATGCAACATCCTCTCTTATGCCATTGGAAAGTTGTTCTTCGTTTTTTTTCGTTATCTAAAAGGAACTCTTGATCATGGTATGTTATTTCGTGCTAATCTAGTTGGTTCATCTGATGTGGTTCTGATTTCTTATGTTGATGCTGATTGGGGTAGTGACTTAGTATATATAAAATCTATGTCTGGTCACTATCTTCTTCTTAATGGTAATCTTGTGGTTTGGGGTTCTAAAAAGCAGCCTGTAATATCGCGTTCATCTACAGAAGCTGAATATAGAGCTATTGCAAATGCTATCTGTGAAATAATGTGGGTTGTGTTGTTGTTATCTGAGCTTGATGTCAAATTAACTGTTGTTCCTATTATTTGGAGTGATAACACAGGTGATAGCATTATCTGAACATCCGATTCATCATTTCAAAATGAAGCATGTCGAGATAGATCTGTGTTTTGTTCGGGAAAAGGTTCAAAGTGGACAAGTTTTGGTGAACTATGTTCCTGCCACAAAACAGGTTGCTGATATTTTGACTAAACCAATTACAGAAAAGCAATTTGTATCATTTCGACAGATGCTTGGAGTTATGTCCTTCAAAGAGCTGATGCCTAGTTCTATAAGTACTCAGTGTGTTGCTGGGTCTGTGATGGCTGATTCTGATTTAGATCAATAGTCTGGTGTGTTAGCTAGGTCTGGATTAGGTGTCTTGTTGAATATTCTGGTGTCTGGTTTATAAAAATGTTTTTTTGCTTTTGTTAGGCATGTTTGATTCTTTGTTTCACTTGATGAGTTTGTTTTCTCTTCATTCTATTTCTGAATAGTCCTGTTTGTGTTGAATTTCTGTGTTTTGCTTGTTCTTCATTCATGTATAAATCATTTACACTTGCAGAGCATTGCTGGTATATGATATTTTTTTTCAGTAGTCTGCTCAATATTGTTTCAGGTCTATGATTCTTTAGTCAATTACAGATGGAGCCTTCATCACTCTTCTTTACAATATTGTTTGTTTGTCTATTGGTTATTTCTTCTCATGTCTGCTGTCTATTCTATCATTTGATCTCAGTCGGAATGAGCATGGATAGACTTCTTATTCTGGCATAAGATGAAGTTTGAATCCAAAAATAACACTTCTCAAAGATAACATTCAAGCAACTTTGAGAAGTTGTTGAGGATGAAAAGATGGAGGAAAATGAAAATCTCCCAACTTCATTGGTAGGATAGAGACACATGAAAACCTATTTGTCAGAAATATATGATAAGGAAAAAAAATAGAAAAGATGAAGCAAAGAAAAGAAGAACCGGAAGAAAATTTCTTATGTGAAATGAAGATGTTGAATAATAAAAGTGAAGTGAAGTGAAGTATGTAATTTCTATTGGACTGATTGATCTGTGATTAGAGTTGTGGGTGTGATATGTAGATTGAAATATCTGAAAAGATAAATGGGCAAGTATTGTTTAGGTTGATCTGTTGAAGGATTGTCTGGTTAATAAGCTGATTATCATAGATTTGAAATGATTTAGTAGATGCTGCTGAAAAATATCATGTTTCGTTGATTGCTCTCATTTGTATGTAGTTTTATACTGAATGCAGATGTAGAGCTTAAAGTCAGAGATTCAAGATTAAACAAGTCTATTTGGTCATCAGAATGAAGATGACGAAAGCATGTTAAGTGGAGCTGAAAATCAAACTTCCTAAGGGAATGTTAGGATGTATGAATAGTGGGGTACTTAGCTTAGTCACCAAGGTATTGTGACGTGAGTTATAAGGAAACTTGTAGAATGTCGTAGAAGATTATAGAAGGGTCTAGATTGTTATAGAATTAGGTAGTTAGAGTCTTGGAAATCCTATTTAAATAGGATCATTAGGCATATGTAACTTTAACTTGAATTTATGAGTAAAGAAACTTGTTAAGCAAGTAATTCTGTTTTTTCTATTATGTTCATCGTTTTCGTTATTCTTTAACTTATCTCTCTCAAATTCATCTAGTTTTGGGTGAGATTGCTGAAAGGGATAACGTTTTTACATAAACTCCACTCCAGCTTTTGACGAAATCACTGTTTAAACAGTGAAATCACTATTTAAAACACTATTTAGATTTTTACATATCATATGTATAGTTTTTTACGTATCGTATTATACAGTCAGTCTAAAAGTCAAAACATAACGCCTAGTTAGTGTCATTTAATTTATAATTTAATTATCTACGCACTTTAATGTTTTTGATTTTTTTTGAGTAAGTATATAATTAAATTTCTTACCTAATGCATTTAATTATTTCAGTCAAATTATAGGACAAACAATGTTAGGTTAAAAAATTAAATATATTTCTAATGAAAAACATTACCCTAGGTAGATAATTGAAGTACGACGTAAATGTCGTTAACCGTGGTGAGTTTGAACTTACAGGGTCTTAGTTATATTTTTTATAGTCAAATTTTCATATCTCAACTTACGGCAGAGCATACAGTCAATCCGTAAGTCCAAATTTAATATTTTTTGCATAATTTGAATAGCAATTAAAATATCTACGTACTATAATTTTTTTTCAATAGATACATAATTTTATTTTTAGTTAAACATCGAGTCGTCAAAAAATGAGAAATTATTTTTTAAAAAACGCTACCCTAGGTAGCGAAATTCGTAAAAATAAATATAATGCGCTACTCATAGTAGCGCTCATATACAGATTTCTAATTATTGTTTTTGTATACTTACTTTTTCAAAAACAAAATTGCATAGTGTTTACTAAATTTTTAGAGAAAATTCGTAAATTTAGTGAGATTGAGAATTATTGTAGATTTTTGAATCAATATATTATTATTATCATCACATGCTTAATGTTTATTTTCTCTTGAGTTAATTTTAGTAGGTGCAATATAAATAATCAACTTCAACATTTTCTGAGCAAACTTGTCAATCGTGTTTCCCTTCTAGATGACCTTCGAAACAGCCACGGCAAAAAAACGGCTAGTTGAAATGGATATATTCTATATCTAAATATATAACAATCGGGTTAAAAATCACATTAAAAACAAACTTTGTTGGATACATAGTTATCGGAACCGGTCCGGACCATCGATCCGGTCGGATTCGATCGCCTGCTTGAACAGTCTGGTTTACTCAAAAGACCGAAATGCATAGTGAATTCGGTTCAATTGGTGTGAATCAATCAATTTTTGAAGAATAGACCATGTTTTAAGAACCGGTCGGTTTCCGTTTTTTTTGTTGACTTTTGATGCTCACGGGTGATGACGGAGGTTGCTGGGGAGGCTGAGGAACCACGATTTGGGGTATTGGGAGGAGAAGGGAACAAAGAAGAGAGTTATTAAGACAATGGAGAGAGTGAATAACACCAGAAGGAGAAAGGATTCAGTGACGATGGAGATTGCGAGGATCGTTTTGTTGGGTTTGGCGGGGCCTGGGTTCTGGTCTCTAATGTCGCTCTTCTTCTTGTTCTTCACTTATCGTCACCATTTCTGAAACTACGGAGCTCTGCGATGCTGCAACGGCGAAGGATATCAAGGATATGAGAAGCCAACGCCAACACCAACACCATCTTCTTAAAGTTTTCCTGGAGTCTTCTTAGAGTTTTCCCGGTCTTCCTCAACAACTCCATATCGTCAACGCCAACGCCAATTATCGTCACCAGTTTCTTAGAGTTTTCCTGGTATTCCTCAGCAACTCCATATCGGAGAAGCCAACGCCAAGCACGCCATACAATGCTTATCCTCTCTGAGCTCCATCTCCTTCTCTCGCCACAGATGTGCAGGTGGAAAATTGCCACACAATTGCTTACTACTGTTGGTTCGATTCGATTCTAATACTACTGTTTCTATAATCTAGCAAATAATTTGATGGAATGAGGGCTATTTGCATCACTGGACATAGTTTCTCTACATTAGAGTGTAACTAGGATCATACTTTAATACCATACAACATTCAATCTTCTCATATTAGGGTTGTCAATGGTTAGAGTATGATACAAATATTACAGATACCATAACCATACCATATTATTAAACGGCATACCATAAGCATTACACGTACAATTTTCAATACCATAATTGTATTAATAACCGTGGTTATTAACCACAGTTTTACTCATATATTTATATTCATTACCACATGTGAAAGTAATGCAAGACCATATATGTTATCTTAATAAATAAATTTATATTACAAACAACACAAATATTCAACAATAATATCATTCAAAATTAACATTAAAGCTATTCAATTAGAGTTCATTCTAGAATCCTGAATTCGTGAAATTTAAAAAGTAAAAATTCTACTTCTATTATTAGTATATACTACTATATTAATATTAAATAATTATATGTATATAATAACCATGGTTATAACCATGAGTATGACTAAAATACCATAACCATAACCATTACAAGTAGGAAATTCATCACCATAACCACACCATACCATAATGGTATAGTTAACCATATAAAAAAATGACGGTTATAACCATGGTTTTTGGGTATTCACCGTACCATTGTCGACCCTATCTCATATAGTTAACACTCGAAACATAAATCAACTTACGCTCAAATGTAAAGAGTTGAATGAGGATAAGTTACTAAAAAACAATTGCTACAAAGTAACTTAGTAAATGGTGGTTATTTATCCTTATAAGGGTGGGCATGAACTGGTTCAGAGCCAAAGCGGTTCATGAACCGTACCTTTATGACATTTTAAAGAGGTGTGGTTTACCGCTCCAGTTTTTCGACGCTCCAGATTTTGACCGATTTCAAAAACCGGTTCAGAACCAGTTCAGTTGAACCACTTTATATATATATATATATTAAAAAACAATAATAATACATAATACATAAACCATATTTCTAATCCATAAACCATAATACATAATCCATTATAGTAATGTAGATTGTAAATCATCACCGAACTAACTTTGGTCTAATGGTTTAGAGTAGATATTTTAATAATTAAATATAATATTATATTAAAACCAGTACAAGAAGTGGTACGATTTACTTTTTGTGAATCAGGTTTTTATACCTCTTCTGAACCGCTCCATATTTTTGCAAAAAAAATGGTTTATGAAACGGTTCATCGAACTGGTTCAAAATCGGTACGGTTAACAAAAGGTACAGTTCTGTTCGGCCGAACCGTTTTTTTATGCCCACCCCTATATTCTTATGAATCAAACTTATAGAAAACACAATTATTATTGTAAACACTTATAAATAAAATTTGAAATTTTAGTCCAAATGTTTGACCCATATGAAAAATTGTCCCTTGTCGTCACTTAATCGTTTATTTTGGACGGAATCCCAATCATGTGCTTGATACATGATTTTTTTTTTTTTACATTCTTAAAGGAGAAAATTGTCCTCCATTGTCGTGGACCTGGAAGAAGAACAATTTGAAAGATCTGGATGGATGATCTAGCAGCTCCTCCACCAGCATTTGTCGTGCACACTAAGGATGAGACTAACGCGTTGTCGTAGAAAAGATTGGCCCCTTCTGAGCCTTCAAGCTTCTCTGAGTAGTTTTTTGAGCCACTGGTTCAGTAAAACGATGAAGATAGAATATTCATCTTCTGTAGTTGTGCTCAATTCGCCGAAGGCTGGAAGATTGAAGACTGTGACAATGTCGACGTCAAGGCACATAACTTTGAGGGTTGTTCTTCAAGATGCTACCTTCTTCACGGTGAGGGACTAAGAGAAAGTAGAGCAGAGTTGAAGTATATAAAAAATGGTGAAGCTTTTGCTGGAGTCACATTCCTGATGCTGGAGTCCTCCAACATTAAAACCATCTAGAAGTTTATTAGTACTACAAACAAGTATATCCCTATATCTCCATTACCTCCCTTACCCTATGGTATTGGAATCAACATTGTTTTTGATTCTCTTCAATTCAACGATTGTGAAGGATGTCTCTATTGTAAGTTGTAACAGAGAATGCCACGGAGCAAGAAGAAATAGTGATTGTAATGGAGACAAATTTTGTCATTTGAGAATGTAAAAAAATCACGTGTCAAACACATGATGGGATTCCGTTTGAAATAAATGGTTAAGTGACGACAATGGAAGACTTTTCATTTGGGCCAAACATTAGGACTAAAATTTCAAATCTTAAACTTTAAGGGGAAAAATTAAATCCGACTTAAATTTTAGGGGACAATATCGTATTTTACCAAGTGTTATCAGAACCGAACCACACCTCGAACCGACGAGGGGGTCGGTTCCCGATTCGTCCGGTCCAACCCGGTCGGACTCGGTTCGACGTGCGGTTCAATGTTCACAATAAAAAAAAATTGAAAATGCAATTACAAATTACATAGTCTCAAACACACATAATTATCTCAAACTACATAGTCCCAAACACACACAAATTACAGAGTCTACAATATACACATTATTCTCAATCACAATATAACACAACATAATTACCTCAAATTTGAACATACATAACAGAATATTCTCAAAATTAAACACAATAGGTCTAAACTTTAAACATAACTTCTAAACCGAAGAAGTTTCTCGGTCGAACCGAATAAGTTGGTTTAAACCAAAGAGAACCACCCAATAAACTAGAACCAAAAACCGGTCGATTTTATTAAAACCGGACGATTTTTCAAAAATCAGTCGGTCCAACCCAGTTCAAATACTGTTCATATGTATTTCGGTCTTTTAGCTGTACCATTTCGGTATTATGAAACGATATAAGGTAATATTAAAATCATTAGTAAAACCATACATTTCTGAAGCATAATCAATATTCAGATGCTTAAGCCATAAAAGCATACGAAAACAGTGCATGTGAGTTGTGATTGCGATCAAAGTATTTCTCCTAAAAAGAATCAAACCCCATGAGCAACGGGTTGAGAATGGAGACTTTCGGGTCACCACCACCACTCAACAAGTGATCAATGCACTAACGAAAGTGATCAAGCCACTCACCAGAGTGGTCAAGGCACTAACGAAAGTGGTTAAGACACTCATCAGAGTGGGCAAGACACTCACCAGAGTGGGCAATGCACTCAGCAAAGTGGCCAAGCCACTCAAGATTGTCATCCTTTTGACATATATAAGAAGTCAACAATGTCGAAGAGAAGGAGAGACGAAGTGCGAAGATTAAGAAATGATTGTTGGAGTGTTGAGTTTGTGGGAGAAAATAGTGTTGTCAGCCAAAAATACGGAGTGAGTAATTTTAGAGTGTGATCGATACATTATGTGTGTTAGTCTGATACACAATTTGTAACACTATTTATCCATAGTGAAAGTGTGAGTGTGAGCCGTGGACGTACCCAAATTGGTGAACAACGTAAATCCTTATCTCGTGTGCATTTTTCTTGAGCCATTGAATCTCAATGTCCTGCAAGGCGGAAATTAGCAGCATGCAATTTCCCAACAATTGGTATGAGAGCTTTTGGTTGGCGAATGAAAGGCACGGAAGACGTTTACCAAAATTATTCTACGAAATAATTTTTATATTCATTCTATATGTTTGAGTGGGAGCAATGTCATTAGAGAAAGATTACAAAATTTCTCATTTTGATGGCACACATTTTGGATTCTGGAAAATGCAAATAGAAGACAACTTGTACCAGAAGGATCTTTATTTACCTTTGGGTGACAAACCAGAGGAAATGAAAGATTTAGAGTAGGAGTTGTTGGATCGGAAAGTTCTCGGAACCATACGACTATCACTGTCAAAATTAGTAGCCTACAACATCAAAAATGAAAAGACAACCGCGCCTCTCATGGAAACCCTCTCCAGTTTGTATGAACAGTCTTATGCAGCAAATACAAATCATCTAATAAAGAAGTTGTTCACCATGACGATGTCAGAAGGAACACAATTCAGAGAGCATCTCAGCAAGTTCAAAGAAGTGACGGACCAACTAGAAGCAGTGGACATGTCTTTCACTGAAGAGAGATACGTGTCTGTCTAATTCTTGGGAAGTTGCCTAATAGTTGGAAATGCACACTCACTGCAATCACCGAATCTGCAGGAAAGAGAAAATAGAAGTTTGATGATGTGGTCATTATTATTATGACTGAAAATGATTCAAAATCGGTCAAATGGTACTTATAGTTCAGCGTCAACTTTGAATGTAGAAAGCAGATACATAAATTCAAACAAGAGTGGAGGACACAATAAGTCCAAATCCAAAAATGGGAGGTCACAATCTTAGAAGACAACTTGTACCAGAGTAATCTTTATTTATCTTTGGGTGACAAACCATGGGAAATGAAAGATTCAGAGTGGGAGTTGCTGGATCGGAAAGCTCTTGGAACCATATGACTATCATTGTCAAAATTAGTAGCCTACAACATCAAAAATGAGAAGACAACTGCGTCTCTCATGGCGTCCCTCTCCAGTTTGTATGAACAGTCTTCTGCAACAAATAAAATTCATCTGATAAAGAAGCTGTTCATCATGATGATGTCAGAAAGAACACAATTCAGAGAGCATCTCAGCGAGTTCAAAGAAGTGACGGACCAACTAGAAGCAGTGGACATGTCTTTCACTGAAGAGATACGTGCCTGTCTAATTCTTGGGCATTTTCCTAATAGTTGGAGAGGCACTCTCAATGTAATCACCAGATCTGTAGGAAAGAGAAAACTGAAGTTTGATGATGTGGTCATCATCATTATGACTGAAAAAAATTCAAAATCGGTCAAATGGTACTTATAACTCAGCGTCAACTTTGAATGTAAAAGCAAATACAAAAATTCAAACAAGAGTGGAGGGCACAATAAGTCCAAATCCAAAATGGGAGGTCACAATCTCAAAATCCCAAAAATTCCAACAATCAAAATCAGAACGAGAAGGTGATCGAATGTTGGAACTGCGGAAAGATCGGGCACTACAAGAATCAGTGTAGATTCCCGAAGAAAGAGAAAGAATGAAAGACATAAGAAACCATCGTAGCAGAAGAGGCAGGCGATGCTTTGATATGCTCTTTGGAGAGCAAGTTGGAGTCATGTGTGCTAGACTCTGGATATTCCTTTCATGCGACCTCCAACAAAGAACTCTTAGTGAGTTATTCGCCAGGTAACCTTGGTAAAGTATATCTTGGTGATGGTCAACCTTGCGATGTGGTTGACAAGGGTGATGTACATATCAAATTGAATGGATTTGTGTGGAAGTTAAGGGATATGAGACACATTCCTGACTTGAGGAAGAGTTTGATCTCAGTGGGCCAGCTAGCAACATAAGATTATGTCACAACCTTCAATGGCGATACTTGGAATATTTCTAAAGGTGCAATGACAGTCGCTCGTGGCTAGACGAATGGTACACTCTATAAGACGACGAACACTAGTGGGTCAATTACAGTGTCAGACAACAAAGATGATCCAAATCTATGGCACCAAATACTTGGTCACATGAGTAACAATGGTCTCAAGATCATGCATTCCAAGGGAAAAATACCAGACCTACAGTCAGTTGACACTGACTTGTGTGAAAGCTGCATATTTGGGAAGTAGAAGAGAGTTACCTTCATAAAGAATGACAGATCATCAAAGCAAGAAAAGCTTGAGCTAGTTCACACGGATATCTGGGGCCCAACTACTGTCTCATCCATTGGCGGAAAGTCATATTTCGTGACTTTCATTGACGACCATTCCACAAAGGTATGAGTGTATTTCTTGAGACACAAATCAAAAGTATTTGAAATGTTTAAGATGTGGAAAGCCATGGTAGAAAATGAAATAGATCTCAAGAAATTGAGATCTGACAATGGTGGCGAGTATGATGACATGGAGTTCAAGAAGTTCTGTTATGAAAATGGCATCATACTAGCAAGGACTGTGCCAGGGACACCACAATAGAATGGTGTAGCAGAACGGGTGGATTGAACATTGACTAAGAGAGCCAGAAGCATGCGTATACATGCAGGATTGCCCAAGCAGTTTTGGGCAGAGGCGGTCAATACAACAACTTACTTGATCAACCGAGGACCATCAGTACCGCTAGAGTACAGAATACCAGAAGAGGTATGGAGCGAAAAAGAGATAAAACATTTGAAAGTTTTTGGTTGTGTATCGTATGTGCATTTTAGTGATCATGATAGGGGAAAGCTTGACCCCAAGTCACTAAAATGCACATTCATATGATTTGGTGGAGATGAGCTTGGATACAAGTTCTGGGATGATCAAACCAAGAAGGTGATCCGAAGTCAAGATGTGATATTCAATGAAAAGGTGATGTACAAGAAGAGAAATACACTACAACCTAGTAGTGAAACACAGGGCGATCCTATGTACGTTGATCCAGATGATGTCCCAGATAGAAGTATGGTGCAACAAACAAATGAGAGTCTTCAGTTAGATGAATAGACATCGCAGAGCAACACACAACATAATGATCCACCACAATCTCCATCTTCATCTCCCGTATTAATGATATCTTCACAGTCTCCTATACAAAGTAGAAGGTACATGAATTATTTGTTGCTTACTGATGCAGGAAAATCTGAATGCTATAATGAATCATGTTAAGGGGAAGATTCTAGCAAGTGGGAGTATGCAATGAAAGAAGAGATGGAGTCCCCTATCTCTAACAAGACATGGGAGCTAGGTGAGTTACCCGTGGAAAAGAAGGTCTTAACAACAAATGGATGTATCGAGTCAGGAAGGAACATGATGGTTCCAAAAGGTACAAGGCAAGACTTGTAGCCAAATGATTCCAACAAAAGGAAGGTATCGACTACACCAACATATTTTCATCGGTTGTGAAACTGACGACCATTCAGTCAGTTTTAAGTATTGTTGCAGCAGAAGACTTGCAATTTGAGCAGTTAGATGTAAAAACTGTTTTCCTTCATGGTGACCTTGATGAGGAGATATACATGGAGCATCCGAAGGGTTTCTCAGAAAGTGGCAAGAAGAAACTCGTATGTAAATTGGAGAAGAGTTTGTATGGATTAAAACAGCCTCCAAGGCAGTGGTACAAAAGGTTTGATGGGTTTATGCAAACGAATGACTATTTTAGATGTAATGTTGACCATTGTTTCTACTTCAAAAGGTTTGAGTCCAACTATATTATTTTGCTACTTTATGTCGATGACATGTTAGTGGCATGTTCAGATATGGGTGAAATCTAGCAATTGAAGAAGCAATTGTCGAGTGAGTTCAACATGAAGGACTTGGGCGCAACAAAGTAGATTCTTGGGATGAGAATCAATAGAGACAAGTCAGAGGGTACTTTGCAGCTATCTCAGGTTGAGTACATTGGGTGTGTTCTCAAAAGGTTCGGCATGAGTGATTCTAAAACAGTCAACACACCATTGACTAGTCATTTTTGACTATCCAAGGAGCAGTCACCCAAGATGGAAGATGAAAGGAACTTAATGGCTAAGGTTCCATATGCCTCAGTCATTGAAAATCTCATGTATGCAATGGTTTGCACAAGACCAAATATTGCTCATGCAATGGCAGCTGTGAGCAGGTTCATGACTAATCCTAGAAATTAATACTGGGAAGCTATCAAGTGGATACTAAGGTATGTAAGAGGCACCACCAATAGATGCTTGTGTTTTAAAAAAAAATGAGTTAAGACTACAAGGCTTTGTAGACTGAGATTTTGCTGGTGAGGTAGACAATAGGAGGAGTACTACCGGTTATGTATTCACAGCGGGGACTACTGCAGTCAGTTGGATTTCACAGATATAGAAGATAGTAGTGTTATCCACCACAGAGGAGGAATACGTAGCAGTTACTGAGGTAAACAAAGACATGGTCTGGTTACAGGAATTGTTAGCAGAATTAGGTCTAAGGCAGACGAAAAATGTTTTGTACAGTGACAGTCAGAGTGCTATACATCTGGCATAAAATTTTGCATTTCATTCAAGGACCAAGCATATCGAACTTCGTTATCACTTCGTGAGATCTCTACTAGATGATGAAGGTTTAACACTTGAGAAGATCAAGGGCAGCAAGAACTCTGCTGACATGTTAACCAAGTCAATCACTATAGAGAAACTGAAGCTGAATAGGTCTTCAACAAAAAAAGATAGGAGAGTCTCACACCCAGTTCAATCATGGATACACTGGTGGAGTAAAGTCTCCAAGTGGGAGATTTTTGAGAATGGAGACTTTCGGGCTACCACCACTACTCAACAAGTGGTCAAGACATTAACAAAAGTGACTAAGCCACTCACCAGAGTGGGCTAAACACTAACGAAAGTGACCAAGCCACTCATCAGAATGGGCAATTCACTCACCAAAGTGGTCAAGCCACTCAACAAAGTGGTCAAGCCACTCAGCAAAGTGGTCAAGCCACTCAAGATTGTCATCCTTTTGACATCTATAAGAAGCCAACAATGTCGAATAGGAGGAAAGACGAAGTGAGAATAGTAAGAAACGGTTGTTGTAGTATTTAGTCTGTGCGAGAAAATATTATTGTGAGCCAAAAATATGGAGTGAGTATTTTTAGAGTTCGGGCGATACATTGTGTGTGTTAGTGTGATACACAAGTTGTAACACTATTTGTCTATAGTGAATGTGAGGGTGTAAGCCGTGGACGTAGCCAAATTGGTGAACCACGTAAATCATTGTCTCGTGTGCATTTATCTTGAATTATTGGTCAACCACGGAAATTAGCATCATCCAATTTCCCAACAGAAAGCCTACCGCGAGATTATTCTTCAAAACTGTTAAAGCATTTACAATTGAGCGGAATCCTGCACACAGATTCTTTACTTCTGTACTCTCAAATTCGAATTACACAATGATTTTTCCGAATGCTGACTTGGCAGTGATTTAAATGCCAATTGATTGATGACCTCACACTTTTGCCGGAGCTCCGATGAACCTGCAAGAAAGGGAGCGCAACAGAGGGGGTGCCTCTAAGTCCCACTCTGATGAAACAGAGCGACCGGTAATAGGGTTTTGGCGTTCACTTTAGTTTTGGGTTTGGTGCTGGACCTCTTTATGGATGTCAGCTTGCCCTTACTGTGGTCTGGCCCAGTTCTTTATGGAGCAGCTCGACCTGAAGCTGAAGGGTGTCCCATCCCATCAGAGCGTGGTTGAGGACTTTAAGAAGTCCACAGAGTTCTCTGACTGTGCCTTGGAGGTGATGAAAGCTGAGGTGACTGCCTATCTCTATGTCTTGGTCGACGAGATCCAGGAGATAGACCCCAAGTTTCCTCTCTGGGAGGTGAAGTCTCTTCAGGACTTCATTGAGAGTGGCTACACCAAGGGATCTCCTTCTTCTGCTGTTAGCAAGGAGACTGCCCCCGAGGTCGAGAAGGAAACTGCAATCCCTAGTGAACCCATACCTTGATGTCCCAGGCCCCAGGTGACCAAGTAGATGCAGCGCTTCAAGTCGAAGGAGACTGTTCGTGCTTTGAAGGATTAAAACCTTGCAAAGTCACCTGGTCTCCTTATGCTTTTGCTCCTCCTCCTCTTCTAATGTATTAATGATATCTTTGTTCGACTTCCTTTTGTTTCAGGAGTCTTGTAATTATTTTTTCTTTGATTATTGACTCAGATATTTCTTTGACTGTAATGAACGCCTTTTATTTCGTAATCCTTGATTTTTGCTTGACTTCGAATATATTTGGTTGTTCTTCTGATGTCTTTCTTGTTTGAACGCTTTAGGAAGTTTTACCATATTTGTCTTCAACTTCGCTTTAGCTTATGTAGGATAGTCTCGCCTTATAAGGTCTTGGACATTTCTTTAGAGGAAACGTTACCTTTTGAAGGGGTTTTTTCCGCTCCTTTAGGCTTCGAAGGAAGGATCGTGGCCCTTTATCGTCTCATCCGTTCCTTTTGCCAAGTTTCTTAAGGGAACTGTTACCCAAGGATTATGCCTTTAAGGAAACTTGTCATCCTTTATGGATTCGTTTGCCTTTTAGGATTTTAGTCCTTAGATTCGTTCGCCTAGGTGTGGAAAACTGTTACCTAAGGTTCACTCACCTTTTAGGAAACTATTACCTCAGATTCGTTTGCCCTTTTTTGGGGAACTGTTACCCAAGATTCGCTCGTCTTTTAGGAAGTTGTTACCTTAGATTCGTTTGCCTACTTTATTGTGCCCGACTTGTAAGGGAACTGTTACCCTTGATGTGTGTTCGTTCGCCTTTTATATCAGGTCTTAAGTTTGCCCAACTTGCGAGGGAACTGTTACCTTGACGGTTCGTTCGCCTTTTATATTAGGTCTCAGTTTTGCCCAACTTGTAAGGGAACTGTTACCTTGACGGTTCGTTCGCCATTTATATCAGGTCTTAGTTTTGCCCAACATGTAAGGGAATTGTTATCTTGATGATTCATTCATCTTTTATATCGGGTCTTAGTTTTACCCAACTTGGAAGGGAACTATTACCTTGACGTTTCGTTCTCTTTTTATATTAGGTCTTAGTTTAGCCCAACTTGTAAGGGAACTGTTACCTTGACGCTTCGTTCACCTTTTATATCAGGTCTTTGTTTTGCCCAACTTGTAAGGGAAATGTTACCTTGACGGTTCGTTCACCTTTTATATTAGGTCTTAGTTTTGCCCAACTTGTAAGGGAACTGCTACCTTGATGGTTCGTTTGCCTTTTATATCAGGTCTTAGTTTTTCCCAACTTGTACGGAAAATGTTCCCTTGAAGGTTCGTTCGCCTTTTATATCAGGTCTTAATTTTACCCAACTTGTAAGGGAACTGTTACCTTGACGGTTCGTTCACCTTTTATATCAGATCTTAGTTTTTGCCTAGTTTGGGGGGGGGAACTGTTACCTTGATGGTTCGTTCGCCCCTCTCTCTAGGTCTTCATGGGAGAGGAATTGTTACCTTAATAAGGTTCGTTCGCAATCCTCGTAATGCCTGACTAAGGAGATTGTCACCTTTGTTGGTTCGTCTTCCTGTATGCGTTAGGTCTTATCTTTCGTGTGGCTATGTTTTATATGAAGGAATGGTTTTTTTATTGACGTAACATTTTGATTACAAGCTATTCATAAAACGTCCTTAAATGTTCAGACTTGAATGGACGAGGTAGCCTTACACCCACTGTGGTTTCCAAGTAGTAGGACCATGGTGCGACAATCTCGACTACTTTGTATGGACCTTCTCACTTAGCTGAGAGTTTGTTTTGAATGTTCAATTTTGTGAACTCATTCATTCGCATGACCATTTCCCCCACGAAAAATTGGCGAGCGCTGACTTTTCTGTTGAAGTATCGAGCGGTCGCCAGACACATTTTAGCTTGTGCGTTGTCTGATTGACACCGCTTTTCTTCGACAAGATCGAGGTTTGTAAGGCGATCGATATCATTAGCTTCAACATTAAAGTGTAGGATCCTATGGGTAGGCACCACTATTTCCACAGTTGCTACTGCTTCGGATCCGTAGACCAGACTAAATTGTGTTTTTCCTGTTGTTGTTTTGGGTGTCGTTCTGACTACGCACAGTACATTATCGAGATCATCTACCCAGTTTCCTTTGAAGGCTTGAACTCGCTTTTTTAGTCCTGCCATGACAACTTTGTTGGCTGCTTCAGCCTGTCCATTAGTTTGAGGATGGTGTACCAAGCTGAATCTGTGATTGATATGGTACTCTTTGCAGGGCCATTTGAGCTCTTTTCCCACGAATTGCGGACCATTGTCACTTATGAGTATTTTAGGGACGTCAAATCGCGAAAACATGTGGATATTTAGGAATTTGATCACTTGAAATTCAGTTGTGGAGGTCACTGCTTTCACCTCTATCCACTTTGAAAAATAGTCGATTGCTACGATACTGTGGGTTCATTGCCCAGTGCTTATGGGAAAGGGCCCCAAAATGTATATTCCCTATTGGTAGGCTTGTTCAAATGAATCGGTTCAGATGAACTGGTCTGGTCTGTAACTGGTTTGGTTCGAATCGGTTCAGCTGAACTAGTTCCGAAACCAAACTAGTGTTTTTAGGCTTCAAATAGACCAGTTCAAAATAGTACCAAAAATTCAGTTCGAATAAGTTCGACTTGACTCGTTTTTTTATACTGGTTTATACTTAAATTTAAATCAAACCACTTTAAACCTATATAATTTTATAACTAGTTTGACGCAAAATCAACTAAACCGGTCTGAAATTAAACCAAATCTAGAGATGTCTTCAATAAACCAAACCTAGAGATATATTGGACTCTCGTATGTTGATGTTGGACAGGATTTCAGTCGGTTGTGGAACAGATTTTCAATTGGTCCACTGTGTTTTTCAATCGGCTCATTGTATTTTTCAGTCGGTTCGACATTTTTTCAGCCGGTTCAGTGATTTCTATTGGTTCGGTATTTTTTCAGACGGTTCAGTGTGTGGGGCAGGATTTTCAGCCGGTTTAGGTTCAGTTTGAACCAGATTATTACCGAACCAAAATTTTTATAGAAAAAACAGAACAGAACAGTTCGAACCGATTCTGAATCGGTTCGAACCAGACTAATTCTTTTTTCCTTAAACCAGACCAGTTTTTTTAGAAACAGAAAAAAGTACTGGTTTTTTTCAAACCATACCAGTTCAGTTCTGAATTGGTTCGACCCCGAACTGGTTCATGAACAAGCCTACCCATTGGGTGAAAGGCCAGGCGCCTGCCATTAGGGATAGCAATGTCGGTGGTCGACCGGTTCTTGGTGCGAACTGTTGACAAGTCACACACTTCTTTGTTAATTCTGTCGCATCTTTGTTCAATGTGGGCCAGTAATAGCCTAATCTGAAGATTTTGCGCCTCAGCTGTTAGCTTGGTTGAAATCAAACGAGGTAACAAACGGTGAAACAATGAGCAATGAGGAGAAAAGGATGAAGACAAGGCTTTGATTAAAGAAAACATCTTTGATATTAGGTTAACTTGTTCAATACAAGGTAAGGCTCTATATATAGAGCAACTAGAGTAAAACCCTAGACAAGAGACTAGATAAAACACTTAAACTAATAATGATTAAACTAGAAAGCATTAAGCTAATCTATGTGGTGTTCTCACATACACCCTAGTTCTTCGTTTTCTTCATGTTGTATGCTCTGACATTAGACACACTTGTATCCTAACATTCCCTATGCTTGATCTTGACTTTGAAACTTGATCTTTGGTCGCCAAATGCACTTGTGGTCGCCAACTGAACTTGATCTTGTTATTGTGATCGCCAAATGCACATTTGGTCGCCAAATGCACTTGTGGTCGCCAACTGAACTTGATCTTGTTATTGTGGTCGCCAAATGCACATTTGGTCGCCAAATGAACTTAATCTTGTCATTGTGGTCGCCAAATGCAGTCGTGGTCGCCAACTGAACTTGATCTTGTTATTGTGGTCGCCAAATGAACTTAATCTTGTCATTGTGGTCGCCAAATGCACTGTGGTCGCCAAATCTTCAAATTCCCTGAAATTTGACAGTTTCGTTCACGGTCTTTGTTTTTCTCTTGATTTGCTGAATTTTCGACCCCAAACTTCCAATGTTCTTTGCTCGTGACGAATCCCAAGTTTAATCCCGATCAAACCTCTAACCTAATTGAGCTTGCACACCTTCATCTTCAATGAGATACTCCACATTCAAACACAAGATCTTCAAGTTGATATCTATACGAGAAGAGGGAGGAATCGGTCATGCCATCGCGGTGCCATCTTGGTCATCTCGTCGTGGTCATGCCGTTAAAGAAGAAACTACTACTAAAATCTGACTTCAACACTTCAAACTTGTATCAAATCTATTGTAGTCATCAAAACTTGGTTGTCCAAACTCAACGGGATTACACATCTTCACGTTACTAATCCAGCAATTCGAGAACAAGTAATTCAGCATTGGATGCAGGGGTTTTAATCCACAAATCTCAGCAAATTTCAGCATGAACCGGGGTAAACTTCAGCATTTCAGCATCAGCAACAACAATCAGCAAATTTCAGCATATCAGCTTTCCAATACAGCACAATTCAGCACATATCAGCATATCAGCTTTCCAATTCAGCACAATTCAGTATTTCAGTAATAATTCAGCACAATTCAGCATTTCAGCATCAACAATCAGCACATTAATCAGTAAATTTCAGCATATTTCAACTCAGCATATCAGTATATTTCAGTAAATTTCAGCTGCATCTGTCAGGCATTTCGTCGAACACGTCTTGTGCATCTCGAACATGCCCAGTTTTGGCGTAGTAATTCATCAGGATGTTCATCAAGAATACACCCAGATGAAGACCAGACTTCATTACCTGAGCATGGACGTCTTAAGACAGCTTGAGCGTAAATTTGTTGATGCTGAGCGTGGGTAAATGTTTGCTGAAGAGACCTGAAAAATGCTTCTGGTGCAGCAGCTCCTTTCGTCAGTTCTGTTCAGCTCGATTCGAGATGAATGTGAGAAGATGCTGAGCTGAAAACGTGGATTTGCAGCGGATAAACAAAGAATGAACACCAGTGAGACCAGATTTGCAGTAGAGAAACGAACTAGGAGCCCTAATCGACAAGCTCTGATACCATGTTAGCTTGGTTGAAATCAAACGAGGTAACAAACGGTGAAACAATGAGCAATGAGGAGAAAAGGATGAAGACAAGGCTTTGATTAAAGAAAACATCTTTGATATTAGGTTAACTTGTTCAATACAAGGTAAGGCTCTATATATAGAGCAACTAGAGTAAAACCCTAGACAAGAGACTAGATAAAACACTTAAACTAATAATGATTAAACTAGAAAGCATTAAGCTAATCTATGTGGTGTTCTCACATCAGCAAGCGCGCACCTTTATGGCATGCGACAACTCCTTCGTGAGCTTCGCGCATAACTCTTTCTGTATCGGGATGGGAGATGCATTTCATATAGGGAGTTGAGTATCCTCGCCTATAGAGCTTTGAGCTCTCCATCTATGAGAAGATAGTTTGGGTTAGGCGACTTATTTTTGTGGCATCGCCTTTTTCTTCTGGCAGGGTTCCTTCTTTTAGAAAGTTTTGGAATGGGGTCATTCAGTTATCCTGCTCTTGGACATTAAAGACTTCTGCTCGATTTTCAAGGACCAAGTATAATGCATGTTCCAGGAATTGTACATCATGTATCCTTGTTCCTCCGAACGCCAGTTTGCTTAGGGAGTCAGCTAGTTGGTTGTCTTGGCGAGGAATGGACTCAATCGCGAAAATCAGAATTTTGGCGATGAGTTTTTTTGGCAATGTCGAGGTACTTTTTCAATTTTCCCCCTTTGCTTCATATGTGCCATTCATTTGGTTGACAATTAGCTCTGAATCGCTTTTTTCATTTAGTGACGTTATGCCCATTCCCTTTGAGAGTCGCGGTCCAGTGATAAGTGCTTCATATTTGGCCTCATTATTGGTCGCCTTGAACGTAAGGGCGATCACATATTTTAGGGCTTGCCCTCAGAGGGGATGAGAATTAATCCTGCTCCTGAGCCTGCTTTTGAAGAGGATATGTCAGTATAGAGTTCCCAGCTTTTTCCCTTGTCTTCTAGCTGCTCTTGTCGTTTTTTTACTTCTGTGAGACCATTGCTAGTACTTTCCACTATAAAATCTGTCAATGCTTGACCTTTGATGATCGTTTTTGGTGCAAATTTGATCTTGAATTCGCTCATCTCAATCGCCCATTTGACTATCCTTCCTTTGACCATCTTGAATGCAGTGGTCTCCTTGACTGGCTTAGGAGAAGCAGATGCCCCCAGATACCCGGGTTTAGGCTTGCACTATCCTCGTGAAGGAGGAGTTTACATTTATGCAGCCCTGATTGATGCTGGGTTGCGTTTTCCTCTCTGCGACGATTTACTGGAGCTTTGTTGCTACTATGAGATAGACCCTACGCAACTGATGCCCAACGCCATCTGGATGTAGGTTGGGTTCAAGTTTATGTGTTTACATCAAGGATGGACATATTCACTGGTCATGTCCTGATGTTTTTACCGATTGGATGCAGGGGCGAACCATCTTTATCATTTCCAGACTCGGTGTCCCAAGTTTGAGGAATGGAGGGGCCATGCTTGGAACTGGAATGTCCATTTTTGCCTGGTGGACGACTTCCGTGCTACCAACTCCAACTACAAGAAGTTTTACTACTTTTACAAGGGTAGTGTATCATGGGAGCTCTTTCAGCCGGAAAGGGATACTCCTCCAAGCTTTGGAGAGCTGTCGGGGAGAGATCGAAATGCCATCGATGACGTCTTTTGACTTCACAAGAAGACGGACTTCTGTTCGATCTGCTCAGTGGCGGAAACTTCAGAGTCAAGGCTTAGGCTGGCGGGCATTCATCAGTCCGCACCAGTTTCTATAGATTGGGTAAATTTCTGACTCTTTTTCTTTGTTGGGTGTAGGCACTCGAGGACCAAAACTCATCAGTCTGTTTTCCAAGTAGGCTAAGGCGGGGTTGTACGCTACTCAAGCGGCATTGAGTCCTCCTACTCCCCTACTAGGCAAGTGTCCAAGCGCAAGCTACAGGATGAACAACCTAGGATAGCTCCTGGCAATCGCCAAAGAGGTATACGACTGTCTTTTGACTTTCCTTCCTCTGTTTTAGTCTAAGGTTTTAATACCCTTCTTGATCTTTTTCAGGAAAAGCTGCTGTTGAGGTGGCTTCGAGTCCTGCTCCCGCCAAGAAGACCAAGAGTTCGGGCGAGGAGTGCCCCGCTTCCTCTGGGGGCTCTGCTGCTTCCCGCGAAAAGGCTCCTGCCACCGGAGAGGTCGCCACGCATGCCTCCGATATTACTGCTCTCAACACCTCCAAGGGGGCTGGGCCTCGGAAGAGGGTTCAGACCCTTGGTGTCGCCACGGGCACCCCCAAGACCCCTTTTGTCGGGTATTACTGCCCCTTGGTGGGCTTATTCCAGTCGCCAAAGGCGGCGAATCCCAAGGGTGTTTGGACCCCTTGGAGGAATATCCAGAAGGTGGAGAATCTAGACCAGCTAACACTGCAGGGTACCCGGACCTCTGCATGCATCTTCTCAAAGGTGTCCTTCCTCTTCGGGATCGGGCGGCGGTCCCTTCCGAGTTGATTGGCATCGAGGGTGTCATGAGATCGCATTTCGAGCGGATCGCCCGGGTGAGTCCTTCTTCTTTTATTCCTTCCTTATATTTACCCTTGAGGCGTTGTTTGACCTTTCCTTGATCTGATTGTACTTCATCCCTTTTTTTTCCTGTTGTCAGCTCGTCCGTGAGGAGTTGGCGATCGGTCGGATTGTAGGGGAGCTCGCCGATAAGGAGTCTGACCTTCTTATTGAGCTGGAGCAGTACCAGAGCATGGGGTTTACTCCTGATCAGATGGAGGGCCTGAAGTAGAGGGCTGAGGCGGCCACTAGCCTGGTGGACCATGCTCGCCGTGAATACTTTGAGAAGGAGAAGAAGCTTCTTGACGCCTTCAAGGAGAGGGAGGACCAGACGGTTCTCGCCGAGGACAAGCAGTTGAGGGCTTAGCTCCAGGTCAAGGCAGCCGATAAGTACTCCGCTGAGTTGGAAGCGGCGAATGCTGACCTTAAGGCCCAGTTGAAGGAGTCCTGGGCTCGGAGGGATGCCTCGGAGGCAGAGAAGGAGCAGCTCGCCTTAAAGATGAAGGGTGTCCCATCCCTCCCGAGCGTGGTCGAGGAATTTAAGAAGTCGGAAGAGTTCTCTGACCGTGCCTTGGAGGTGATGAAGGTCGAGGTGGCTGCCTACCGCCACGTCCTGGTCGATGAGATTCAGGGGATCGACCCTAAGTTTCCTCTCCGGGAGGTGAAGTCTCTTCAAGACTTCATCAAGAATGGCTAGTCCAAGAAGGCTCATGCTGCTGTTGGCGAGGAGGCTGCCCCCGGGGCCGAGAAGGATGTTGTTGCCCCGAAGAACTCAGATCTTGAGGTCCTAAGCTCCCCTCGCGATCATGTTCTCATTCCTTCCTTTTTATTATAAGCACTTTTGTTTCCCTTTGTTTTGGGGAACGTTTGTAATTACCTTTTTATATCAGATTCGGTTATTATTATTATTTTAATAACATGGAACAACTTTATATTCATAAGCCTTTGCATCTGTTTGACTTTGAATGTGTTTGGCTCTTCTTCCGATGTCTTTCTTGTTTGAATGCTTTTGGAAGTTTTACCATACTTGTTTTCAACTTCTCTTTACTTTATGTATGATAGTCTCGCCATATAGGGTCTTGGACCTTTCCTTAGGCTTAGAAGGAAGAATGGTAATTCTTTATAGATCCGTCTATTCCCTTCGCTAAATTATCTTAAGGGATCTGTTACTCGGGGATTATACCTTTAAGGAAACTATCACCCTTTTATGGATGGGTTCGCCTTTTTAAGGTTTTAATCTTTTGGAATGTTCGCCTAACCATTGGGAATTGTTACTCAAGGCTCACTCGCCTTTTGGTAAGTGATCGCCTTAGATTCGTTCGCCCCCTTTCTTGTGTTTGTTTCGCAAAGGAACTGTTACCCTCGATATGGATTCATTCGCTTTGGATATCCAACCTTAGTTTTTGTACAACTTATAAGGGAACGGTTACCTTAATGGATCGCTCACCTTCTATATCAGGTTTTCTCCCTGATTTTGATCTCAGATCTTTTGCCTAAGTTTTACCTTAGGTCTTTTACCTGATTTTGATCTCAGGTCTTTTGCATAACCTTAGTGTTAGGTCTTTCGCCTGATTTTGATATCGGGTCTTTTTGCCTAACTTTGGCGTTAGGTCTTTTGCCTGATTTTGATATCAGGTCTTTTACCTGATTTTGGTATCAGGTCTTTCGCCTAAATTTGAGTTTAGGTCTTATGCCTGATTTTGGTATCAGGTCTTTTGCCTGATTTTGTTATCAGGTCTTTCGCCTAAATTTTACTTTAGGTATTTCTGCCTAACATTAGCGTCAGGTCTTTCGCCTAAATTTGACTTTAGGTCTTTCTGCCTAACCTTGGCGTCAGGTCTTTCGCCTAAATTTGACTTTAGGTCTTTCTGCCTAACCTTGGCGTCAGGTCTTTCGCCTAAATTTGGCTTTAGGTCTTTCGCCTGATTTTGTTATCATGTCTTTTTGTTTTTGCCTAACTTGTAAGGAAACTGTTACCTTTTACGGTTCGTTCGCCTTTTTTGTCAGGTCTTTTGCCCAATTTGTAAGGGAACTGTTATGTTGATGGTTCGTTCGCATTTTATATCAGGTCTTTTTGGTAAAGGAACTGTTACCTTGATGGTTCGTTCGCAATTCTCTTTCTCCCTTCTTTGGGACCTTTCGTTTTGGTTCGAGTGGCTATGCTTTGTATGAGGGAATGATTTGTTTTATGGACATAACATTTTGATTACAAGCTATGCATAAAACCTCGTTAAATGTTTGGAGTTAAATGAACGAGGTAGCCTTACACATTCTGTGGTTTCCAAGTAGTAGGACCCTGGGGCGGCAATCTTTACTACTTTATATGGACCTTCCCACTTACCTGAAAGCTTGTTTTGGTTTTCCAGTCTTGTGAATTAATTCCTTCGCATAACCATCTCCCCCACGAAAAATTGGCGAGTGCTGACTTTTCTGTTGAAGTATCGAGCGGTCGTCAGTCGCATTTTGGCTTGGACGTTGTCTGATTGCCATCGCTTTTCTTCTGCAAGATCGAGGTCTGTTCTGCGCTCGATTTCGTTCGCTTCAGTATTAAAATGTAGGATCCTATGGGTAGGCACTGCTATTTCGGCGGGTGCTACTGCTTCTGATCCGTACACTAAATTGAATGGTGTTTCCCCCGTTGCTGTTTTGGGTGTTCTTCGAACAGCGCACAGTACATTATCCAGCTCTTCTGCCGAGTTTCCTTTGAAGGATTGAACTCGCTTTTTGAGTCGTGCCTGGACAACTTTGTTGTCTGCTTCAACTTACCCATTCGTTTGAGGATGGTGTACCGAGCTGAATCTGTGATCGATATGGTATTTTTCGCAGAGCCACTTGAGTTCTTTTCCTACGAATTGTGGACCATATATTGATTTTCAAGAACTTGATCACTTGGAATTCGGTCGTGGAGGCCAATGCTTTCGCCTCTATCTACTTGGTGAAGTAGTCGATCGCCACGATAATGTGGGTTCTTTGCCGAGTGTTGATGGGAAAGGGGCACAAGATGTCTATTCCCTATTGGGCAAAAGGTCAGGTGCCCGCCATTGGGGATAGAAGTCTTGGTGGTTGACCGGATCGTGGTGCGAACTGGTGACAAGTCGCACACGTTTTTGTTAATTCTGCCGCATCTTTGCTCAAGGTTGGGCAATAATAGCCTAGTTTGAAGATTTTACGCGTCAATGAGCGTGCACCTTCATGGCATGCGGCGACTCCTTCATGAGCTTCGTGGAGAACCCTTTCTGTCTCGGGATGAGAGATACACCCTTTCCGTCAATGAGCGTGCATCCTTTCCTCGCCTATAGAGCTATCCATCTATGAGAACATAACTTGCAGACAAACGGCTTATTTTCGTAGACTCGCCTTCGTCTTTTGGTAGTATTCCTTCTTTCAAGAAGTTCTGGAATGGAGTCATCCAGTTGACCTGTCCTGGAATGTTGAAGACTTCTGCTCGGTTGTCGAGAACCAAATATAGAGCTTGTTCCAGAAATTGCACATCCTGAATTTTTATTCCCCGGAACGCCAGTTTGCTTAGAGAGTCTGCTAGCTGGTTGTCTTGGCGAGGAATAGACTCAATCACGAAAGTTGGGATTTCGGCGATGAGTTTTTTAGTGATCTCGAGGTAATTTTTCATATTTTCCCCCTTTGCTTCATAAGTGTCATTGATTTGATTGACAATTAGCTCTAAGTAGCTTTTTGCGTTGAGTGACGTTATGCCCATTCCTTTAGCGAGTCGCAGTCCAGTGATAAGAGCATCATATTCAGCCTCATTGTTGGTCGCCTTAATTGTAAGGGCGATCACATACTTTAAGGGCTCGCCCTGAGAATTAATCCTGCCCCCGAGCCTTCTCTTGAAGAGGATCCATCAATATAGAGTTTTCAGCCTTTGCTTGTATCTTCTGACTGACTTTGCCGGTTTTCTGCTTCTGCTAGACCATTGTCTGTACTTTCCACTATGAAATCTGCTAATGCTTGACCTTTGATGGCCGTTTTCGGCACAAATTTGATCTTGAATTCGCTCAACTCGACTGCCCATTTAACCATTCTTCCTGAAGATTCTGGCTTCAGCATGAAGTGTTTGAGAGGCTAGTTGGTGAGGACTGTAATGACGTGCGCGTGGAAGTACGGTCTTAACTTTTGAGAAGCAATACTAAGGCATAGAGATACTTCTCAATCTTGATATATTTTATTTCAGACGAATTAAATAACTTGCTTACAAAATACACTGGATTCTGCTTATTTTCCTATTCTCTTATTAATACGGTACTAGCTGCAACCTCGCTAATACTTATATATATAAAGAGTTGTTCGTCGGGAACGGGCTTCGCCAAAGCTAGGAGTATTTGAAGGTGCTATTTTAATGATTGGAAGGCAGCCTCACACTCCGGTGTCCACTCGAACTTGTGGTTGGCCCTGAGGGTCTTGAAGAACGGGAGTGACATGTCGTTCTCCCTTTAAAGAAAGTGATTGAGTACGGCCAGGCGGCCATTCAGACATTGGACCTCCTTGTGGCAAGTTGGGGACCTCATTTTCTCAACGGCGTTGAGTTTTTCCGGGTTCGCCTATATTCCGCGCTCGCTTACCATGAATCCCATAAATTTGTCTAATTTGACTCCAAAGGCACATTTTGCTGGCTTTAGGCAAACACTGTGCTTCGTCATGCAATCAAATGCTTCCCGGAGATCTTATGTATGAGGGCTTCCCTTTACTGTTTTGACGAGCATGTCGTCCACATAGGCCTCCATATTGCGCCCCAGCATTTCTTGAAACAGTCGGTTTACCATTTGCTGATAGGTTGCCCCCGCATTGATTAGACTGAAGGGCATCACTTTGTAGCAAAGTATATGTCCGTCTGCATAGAAGGTTGTATGGGCTTTATCGGCCGAGTGTATTCGGATTTGATTGTAGCCTGAATAGGCGTCCATAAAGCTCAGCATTTCATGACCAGATGTTGCATCTACTAGCTGATCAATTCGAGGAAATGGGTATGAATCTTTCGGGCACGCTATGTTCAGGTCGCGAAAGTCGACGCACATTATACACTTTCTGTTTGATTTTTTCACGAGCACTGGGTTGACGACCCAGCTTTGAAATTGCACCTCCCTTACAAAATTGGCTTCGATAAGCCTGTCTACTTCTTGTCGGATCACCAAACGCTTGTCGGATCCGAATGACCTTCTCTTCATAGCAATCGACTTTTCGAAGGATTTATCCTTAGCTCATCCTTCGCGCAGAATTACCGGCCGAGTTATGGCTCCCAGCGGATAAGTCGTTCTCCCAGCGAAATCGATGAGGGGAAAGTCGACTCGCTTGAGGTCGTGCTTGAAAGGATCCTGAGATGAAGAGAATTTACTGAATTGAAGAAGCTTGAAGAAGATGCAATATTCATTCTTAAAACGGAAGAGTTCGGTACATGCTTCCTTATATAGGAAGTGTTTACGGTTGAACTTCTCTGTAATTACAAAACAGCCCACATACTTATCTCAATATACATATCACATCCTAAACTAAAATACAAATGTATATATCCTCTAATATTCACCAATGCTCTTCACTTTTCTTTATCCTTCCCATCTTCTGTTTGACTTAAAACTTTGATCTTTGCTTGATGATCCTTGACTTAAGAAATCCTGTTCACAAAATGTTGAAACAAATAACACAAAGCTATATATATATCACATAGAAATTTAATTATGAAACTCAAATCAAGACCTTTTAAAACTTCAACCACATCTTATCAAACACAACAAGAACTCTTCGCAAATCTGTGAAGTAATATGCTTATACATGCCCTTGAACAGTTTGAATTCACATATGATGGTAGATTGATCATCAATGATACAAAGTTGGCTGGGTTTTTGCCCAACATCTTCTTTTGGCTTTTGTAGTCTCATATGTTTGCATGCATCAAAATGCTGCCCGAATCATCAGACGTTTCCTTTTTTTTTTTTTTCTGATGACTAGCTGGGTTTGTGCCCAACATCTTCTTTTGGCTTTTATACAATTATTGAACTATAATTACCTATTGCCTGAATCACAGGATGATCAACACATTTTCTCTGTGACTGGCTGGGTTTGTGCCCAACATCTTCTTTTTGCCTTTTGTGAGTCTAAATGCCTGAGCGTTGTATCTGATCAATCACCATATACTGAATATCAAACATGTTCAAAACATCATCTTAGCATATCACAACACAAATTAGTAAAAGTCCTTTTTGAATCCAACAAGACATAGGAAGATAAAAAAATCCTGACTGAACTTCAAACTAAACACATGTGAACATATTATAGTGAGATTCAGAGTTCTCCATTCATGAGCATTCATTCAATAGATTCAGAGTAATCATCATTATCAGTAAAACAATCATCATCATCATTAAGAAACAGATAATGAGAACCATCTGAAAGTGATAGAAGTTGGGAAAGGTTAGAGGATACTTGAGAGACAACTTCATTTGAAGAAATGTGATGAGTTGATCTGAGATATGACATATGAGCTGAACCACTTGATCCTTCAGCCAAGGCTTCAGAAAGTGAACAAACTCCAAGTTTTCTTCGAAGAGGGATGAATGACTTTTCAGTTAGAGGTTTGGTGAGTGCATCAGCCAACTGCTCTGAGCCAGGGATATAATTGACTTGAACCAACCCCTGTGATACCTTTTCACGAACAAAGAACAGATCCAATTCTACATGCTTCATCTTAGCATGTTGAACTGGGTTAGCCGCAAAGAAATCGTGCTTGTATTATCACACCAAAGCACTGGAACAGATAATAATGATAAATCGAGCTCAGTCATTTTACCCAAATGATATCACACAATGCATTGGCCATACTACGAAACTCTGCTTCAGCAGTTGATCTTGACACCACAGTTTGCTTCTTATAACACCATATAATAGGATTACCACCCAAGAACAAGCAATGTCCACTTGTTGACCTCCTGTCATCTATGTCAGCACCCCAATCTGAATCTGTAAACCCTACAAAATTAAGAGATGAAGAACATTTGAATAATAGGCCATGATCAATTGACCCTTTCAAATATCTTAAGACTCTTTCAACTGCTGCACAATGAGCTTCTGTAGGTCTATGAAGAAACTGACTTAATCTGTTAACACTATAGATGATGTCAGGCCGAGTGTAACAAACATGTTGCAAAGCTCCTACAGTGCTCCTATTTAAGGATGGATCAGAAAGGGGCATACCTGAGCCAGGAGTGGACGTAAGAAGAGGAAAGCCTACCAAAGGTGTGGGAGATGGTTTGCATTCGGCCATGTTCACACGAGACAGCAAGTCAGTGATGTATTTCCTTTGACTAAACACTTTGAAATCAGGACCAGACTGAATCTCCATGCCTAGAAAATAGTTGAGTTTGCCCAAATCCTTCAATGAAAAACGCGCATTTAGACTAGTGATGGTAGACTCAATAAGATCATTACAAGAACCTGTAACAACTATGTCATCAACATACACCAAAAGATAAACAAATTTATCAGATATTCTCTTAATGAATAAGCAATTGTCAGATTGAGAACTTGAGAAAGAAAGATTGGTAAGCAAACACTCCCGAAGTTTTTCAAACCAAGCTCTTGGAGCTTGTTTGAGGCCATACAAAGCCTTGGTGAGTTTGCAGACCATCATGTTGTCTAAAGCATCTGTGACTTCAAAACCTGGAGGTTGTGACATATACACTTCTTAATGTAAATTTCCATTTAAAAAGGCAAGGGCAAGGATAATTCTGACTGTGACATGTTTTGCAACTGGACTGAACGTGTCCATGTAATCAAACCCAACCTTTTGAGAGAACCCTTTTGCCACAAGGCGAGCCTTGTACATTTCCACAGTGCCATCAACTTTCCTTTTTATCTTAAAGATCCATTTGCAGCCTACAGGATGTCTACCATGAGGTAGCGATGTAAGAGTCCAAGTGCCCTTTTCATGCAATGCTTCAATCTCTTTCTGAATAGCTTCTCTCCATTCTGGATATTGAAGAGCTACATAAACATTTGTTGGTTCACTCACATCTGCAGTGGAAGCCATCAGTGCATTTGCAAAAGACTTAGACTTTGATCTGGTGACCATAGCATGAGTTGAAGGTTGAGGAACATGCCTAGAACTTGTGCTAGTTGAATGTGGATTAGCCGAACCATTTGCAATTGAAGATGGATCTTGTAGACCTGAAACACCCACATTTTTACCATGAGAAGAATGAGGAATGCTTGAATCTAAAGCAGGAAAATCAGAATTATGAGAAAGCATATGATCTGAAATAGATGATTCAACAGCATTTGTAGGAGTAGAAATGAGATGATCGGAGCTGTGTTGATCTGATCTTTCAATCGAGATAGGTCTGGACTGATCCGAGGATGATCCTTGAACATATGAAGTCGAATGTGGTGAGCTGATTGATTCAGATTCGACACTCAATTGAACCATATCATGTGTCTGAGCACTTGCAGGTCGAACACTTGTATTGACCTGTAAAGTATTTCCAACTGAATCAGTATTTAAAACCGGTATAGGTATCTCTGTTGAACCATATGTAAACCAATATAGACTATCTTTATGAGTTGGAGAATCAAAAGAAATACTTGAAATAGATTTACTATTGGCATGAGGAAAAGTAGATTCATCAAATTGAACATGTCTAGATATATATACTCTTCCCATTCTATCAATAAATTTATAACCCAAATGAGCATATGAATATCCTAGAAAAACACATGGTCTAGATGTATAATCGAACTTATGTTTGTTAAAATCACGAACATGTGGAAAACAAAGACAACCAAACACACGAAGAAGAGAATAAGTAGGAAGTTTGTTAAACAACTTTTCAAACGGAGATTTGTTGTCTAACACGGTAGTAGGCAACCTATTGATCAAATAGACAGCAGTGGCAAAAGCATCAGTCTAGTATTTGAAAGGTACAGATGAATGTGCAAGAAGAGTAAGACCAAGTTCCACTATGTGTCTATGTTTCCTCTCAACCATACCATTTTGCTGAGATGTGTACGGACAAGTGAATTTGTGCAATATACCAGATGAGATCAAGTGAGAATGAAATGAACCTAAGAACTCACTTCCATTGTCGTTTAGACAGCTTTAATTGAGCAATTCAGTTGTTTTTCAGCAAAACCTTGAAACGTTTTGAAAACCGAGGTTGCATCGCTCTTGTGAGCCAAGAAATACAACCATGTAAATCTCGAATATGCATCAACAAAAATAATGTAGTACCTGGATCCATTCGACATTAGAGGAGCAGGTCCCCAAACATCTACCTGAAGCAATTCAAGAGGAGTCGAGTACACACTCTCAGTCAGATTGAAAGCAAGCTTGTGACTCTTACTTACTTTGCAAGTTATACACCTGAGAGATTTGTCAATATTATCACTACATGATAATCCAGAATTGATAACCTGTTTCAATACTTGGTTTGATGGATGTCCTTACCTCTGGTGCCATAGAAATGAAGAAACTGAAACATCAGTCACAAGCACATTAGCACCAAAACATTCAGCTTGTTTATGAACCTTTGAACTTGTATCAAGGTCACTTGGTGACTCATTATGCACAGAAAGAGGAACATCATTATGCTGAATTAGGTTGTGTTCAACACCATTGCAAAAAAATTCAGAAGATGAACTCTTTGTGACACATGAGACACCAGAATTATTTACACACCTAACATCAGAATTTTCAGCTAAGACAACATCATGTTTAGATTAGAAAGATCAGATTTCAGTTTTCCTTTCGAACATGAAGTAGTAGTAGGAGTTAAACTATTTTGCACAGAAACATTCATTTTATTAGTACTCAAATCTTTGATACTAGGATTACATGCAGCATTATTACCTAAAGACAATGAAACTTCAGCATTGGAATACATTGAACCAGAAAAATCAGACTTATCATAGGTGACACCACTCACTTTATTCTTCCTACCACTACTTGAGTGAGTCTCCATATGATCACACACAGACTTATCTATAGAAGCACACACAGGAAACACTACAGACGAAGAATTGGCATACACAGAAGAAGACACAAGCAACTTGTAAAGCCCATCCGCTTCAGTTCCCTCCAGAAGAACTTGATGTGTGGTCAAGTCCTTCGCAGCACAACCATGAGGAAAAAACACAAAATAAGCATGATTATCCTTAACAAATTGAGAAACTGATAACAAGTTCTTAGTAATATTAGGGGCAATGAGAATATTTCTTAGTATAATAGATCTATTATTGTAATGAAGACGAGATGTACCTGTCTGAGAAATGTCTATAGTATTTCCATTTCCAACACAAATTTTACATTGACCATTATACGGAGCTGCATTAGACACGTTCATAGGGGAATTTGTGAGGTGATGAGATGCTCACGAGTCTGGAAACCAATCAGTATTGGTAGCTCCCATTTCAATAGCTGAAGTAGACGCATTGTGAACATGAAATGCATTTGTGTTTGGTCCACTTCGATTGTCTTGGTCAGGAGATCTGTTAGGAGGACCATACAGATGAGGATGAGTAGCAGGAGATGTATGCTGAAATGAGAGTTGTGGTGGAGATTGAGAGGACTGAAACGAAAGCTGTTGAACAGGAGACGGCTGCAGAACTTGATGAATCGGCTGAACTGAATACGTCGGTACAACTTGAATCGAATTGAATTCAGGTGGCAAGTAAAATTCAGCAGCGTTTGCTTGACCTCTCATGTTGTTTTGAGACTGTAGTTGTGCTTGAGAGGTGACACCACTAAAGTTATGATCAAACCTGAACCAACACCTCGCCACAAGATGTCCAAATTTGCCACATAGTTGGCATTGTGGCTTGTTGGTGTTGTTATTGCTTCCTCTACCTCTTCCTCGACCATATGAGTTAGGGGTTGGATAACCTTGCTGAGAATACACATTTGTTGAAGGTGGATCTTTGTAGGATGAAAATTGATTCAGTATAACAGGAGTTGAAACCGAACCAGGAGCTGAAACTGAACTAGGAGCTGAAACTGAACTAGGAGCTACTTGAGTATTGAATACAACTGAATGCGAACCAATTTGCAGTTGGTTATCTTATAGTCGAGCCTCCGCATCCAACAAGACACTTGATACTCCAGCTAAATCATATGGTTGTCTACTTGCAGTGATAACAGCCACAATATGTTCATAATCAACAGTCAATCCAGCAAGTATGGTGCTGATTTGCATCGTCTCCGAGATGGGATGATCGGAACTTCTTAGGCTATCACACAGCAGTTGTATCCTTCCAAGATACTCACGCATTGATATATATCTTTTACGTTGAGATTGCAATGAACATAACAACCGCATAACCCGAGTCGTAGAAACAACATAAAAAATCTGATGAAGAGCTTGCCAAATTTCATAGGAAGACTTACATTGAACGAGATTGGGTAGCAATGAAGATGAAATCGATGTCAACAACTAAGAGGCTAAGGCACTATCCTGTTCTTTGTAAGCTCTATATGCAGGATTAATCACCTTTGTTCCATCTGCATTTAGAACAGACTCGTCTACTCTAGCTGAACCATCAATGTCCTCTTCAAGTCGATGGCTATCAATTGTAAAGCAGATTTGTTGTTTCCATTGAAGATAGTTTGTTTCATCTAGCTTGATGTGATTAACCTTGTTTGACAACTGTTTTGGAGTGAAATCCATCGATGTATTCGCTGAATTCGTTGAAGAACAGGAAGACAGCTGCGAATTGATGAGCAACTCTAAATCCTTCCTAAATTGAACGAGAAATCAGACAGACTTTACAACCTGGAGCTCTGATACTATGAAAGGATCTTGAGATGAAGAGAATTTACTGAATTGAAGAAGCTTGAAGAAGACGCAATATTCATTCTTAAAACTGAAGAGTTCGGTACATGCTTCCTTATATAGGAAGTGTTTACGGTTGAACTTCTCTGTAATTACAAAATATCCCACATACTTATCTCAATCTACACATGACATCCTAGACTAAAATACAAATGTATATATCCTCTAACAGTGCTTGGATTTGCCCATTTTTTCGAAGGCGTCCAGAAACAGAATGTCTATCGAGCTTCCTCCGTCGATCATAATCTTTTTCATGTCACAGACATCGACTTCAGTTGTGATGACTAGAGCATTATTGTGTGGAGTGGTGACATCTGCCAGGTCGTCCTCGGAGAATGAGATAATGAAATATTTTTCAGGTCGAGGTCTCTTTCCCAACTAGCTGTAGAAATTTGAGTAGCATTCTCTTGCATTGGACCCCTCCTCCCCGGCACCAAACCCTCCAGCAATCAGGTTTATCACCCTTCTACTCTGGGATGGGCCAGATTGCTCTGGCAGAGCTGGTGCGTGGGCTCTACATGGGTGCATTCGACTTCTGTCTCGTCCGGCCACAAATTCTTTCAACATGCCTCTCTGTATCAGCTTCTCGATGTCGCGCTTGAGGATACGACAATCATCGGTTTTGTGGTCCTTGGCCTTGTGATATCGGCAATAGCATTCTGTGTCATTCCCTATTAGTTGAGCACTTTTGCGGGATATTAGAGGCCTTGCCAAAGACCTTCTTTCCAATTCGACTAGTACCGTCGAGATCTGCCTGTTTAAAGGCGTGAAATACTCGGGGACCTCTGGATGTCTAGGTCCTGGGGTTTCTGATCTGGGCTTATCTCGACCCTTCTTATCCTTTCTACCATCGCGTCGGGGCTCTGGAACCGCCCATGGCGAGGTTGTCAGGAAATTGGCTTCAGAGTTCGCCCTTTCCAGGTCTATAAAACCTTTCGCCCTCACTGATAGCTCCTCCAGCGTCTCTATCTCTTGAACGTGGTAGTTGTTGCGCAGTTTCCTCAAGTCTTTGTTAGCTACATCAAGTCCTCTATAAAAGGCTAGAATAATCTCCCCGTCTGTGACTCGATGATCTATTTCTGGAACGTTTTTATGAAAACGTCCGTAGAAGTCGACCAATGTCTCTCCTAGATGCTGCTTGACTGCGTCTAAGGCGACCACACTTTTCAGCAGTTGGCGCTCGCCCATATATCGCTCCAGGAATTTGCTCTTTAGCTCGGACTAGGTACCTATTGATCATGCAGGGAGACCGAAGAACCAGGACGTCGCCGAACCCGAAAGGGTCGACGAAAATAATACGGCTAAGTGATTCTCATTATTCGATTTACCCAAAAGAGAGGCTTCATGCATGTTGACATGGATAATAGGATCTCCTCCGCCACTGTATTCGGGGATGACCCTAGTGACTATATCCTTTAGAATTTTGACTGTTACCAGGTCAGTGGTGAAGGGATGAGTTGATCGCTCCCGGAAGGGAGGCATGACGGTTCTGTGTTGTTCCTTGAGCCTTTTACTGATAAGCTCCTCAACTTGGTCAAGAGTGAATTGGTGCTGCTGTACTCCAATTGGTGCGGAACTCGATGGATTGACAGAGTGAGTAGCTGTCGGCGCCTCAGTGGAAGCCGGAGGTAATGACTGATGTCCAGAAGTTATCTCTTGATCTTCTTGAGGGGCAGTGGTGCCAGGATTTCAAGTTTCTTCTTGTCGTGGCCCTGCGGGACGAGGACCTTCATGAGAAACAAGGGCTTGTCTGCGTGCCTATCCTATGATGGTTTACAAGAGAGATATCATATCCGCGGGTTACCTGAATGGTCTCCCCAGCCACTTGAACGGTTGGTCGAGTTGGAATCTCTGCGGAGTTTGGAACAGCGGCCAGTCTGGAATTGCCAACGTGTTCTTGTGCTGGCCACAGAGGGGCGGCATCAGGGACTGCTTGGCTAGCAGGTTCTTGAGGGAGCGGTGAAGCGGCGGTGGATTCAGAGCTGTCTGAGGAGTGCTCATTAGCCTTCTTCCGACGATTGCGGTTAAAGCGAGTATGCATAACTGTTTTGCTTGTATTCCCACAGACGGCGCCAAATGTTGGGTCTGAAACTCCCAGGTGCTGACTCGGCAATGAATTGAATGTCAAAGGATTGATGATCGCGCGCTTTCGCCTGCGCTCCGATGAACCTACAAGAAGGGGATCGCAACAGAGGGTGTGCCTCTGGGTTCTACTCCGATGCTTAAATAAGTATACTGTGTGTATTATGGGTGAGCGGTTTCGGACACCCTGTAAATTTAGGGGTTCCCAGAACCTACCCAGTTTAATATCAGGTATTAAATTTTAGAACCGGAACCTACCCGTTTAATTTTGGAACCGGAACCTACCCGGAACCTGTTTGTAGAAACGGTTTCGGGTACCCTGTTGGTTTGTGTCCTCGGTTCGGTTCCGGTTCAACATCAATTACAAAATCCATTTCAGTTCCAAAACACAAACAATTCCAAATTAAAGTCGAAACCGAACCATTTCCAAAAATACAATTCCAAATTACAGTCCAAACCACAGTTCCAAATCACTACATTGACTCATAATAATGTAACAAAACACACAATTCCAAACACAAAACCTATTTCATTAATGTGGCTCTGCATGAAGCATATGATATTACCCATCCTCACTGTTAGAAGTAATCTCCCTTCTAAGCAGTTCTCCTGCACTCAAATGAACGTACCCAAAGGCCTCAACAATTTTTGCACATTGGGTTCCCTTTTCACTACCAGGTCCACCTGTTAAAAATCACCAATAGTTTAAGCTCCCAGAGTCTAGGTTTGGACTTTCGATCATAATTAAAGAGACCATTTAATGATTCACTTAAGATGCTGATATCAAAACCTATGAACATGTTATCAACTGCAAGATGGCATTTAGTAGCACAATCTTCGAATAGTTTATAACTTAACCTGCTCTGAAACAATTATTAGCATTTTTGTTGTAGAAACCCTTTAAGCTATAGCAGGTGCTTCAAAAGATAAACATGTAATCACTTAATCGACTGAAATCTAAACTGATTAGGTCTCATTGCAATAAGGCAAATTGCTTCTGCATTCTAAATATGCCAATAATAAGAAAATGCACATTTAATCTAAAATTGAACAAAAAGAGTGAGTAATAATCTAATTTCTAAGCATACAAAAGTGATTTGACAGATAAGGATTTCAAAAGGACACCTCGGTGGTGAATAACCTGCTGTTCTTCAACGACGAAGCTGCCTGCTAGAAAAATGAGTCACACAGAGAAGCAACATTACGAAATTAATTCATGAAGGCAAATACACCATGGGAATTTCTTCAATCTAAGCTGAAGCAAAACTCCAAGACAAGGAATTTGTATTTTATAAGCAGTTTCTACAACTATCATCAAGACGAACAACTAATATACTAATTGCAAATGAAGAACGAATCATATCATCTCTTGTAACAAGTAATTACGAAAACTGGACTCAGCTATTTTACATCTGATTTTCAAAACATACCTCCTCGTCTTCAGTGGAGAGGCTGCACCGTGGAGAGGCGAAGAGAAGCCAAGAGGAGGCTTCCACTGGAGGCTTCGACAATTAGGAATTGTAGGTGGAGGTGAAGAGAAGCGTCTTCTACTGGAGGCTGCACTGAAAGTGTAGTTAGATTATCCAGGGTTTCTATTTGTTTTTTAATATATATATATAGAGAGAGAGAGAACTGGTTCCGGTTCCTTTAGGGTACCCATATAGGAAAAGCGGAACCCAAATGGGTAATCTGCTCACCCCTAGTGTGTATGAACTCAAAACGTAATGAACGTATTGAAAAGCAAGAGTATTTATAGAGTGTGGAGATCAAACCGTTATAGGCAACTGAATATCGTGGTAAATATTGTGTCGGTAAAGATTAGGATAGCAGATATTACGGTTATGGCGTAATATTGCAGTTACCGTATGTAATCTTTAAAGAATATGTGCCCGATATACGCGGGATATCGTGGCCATACACTTAATGTCGGTTTATGGGACCAGAGGTGAGAGATTAGACTCTCCTGGCGAGCACTCTCATGGCTAGCAGTAGGAGGCTTTGACCTTGGCTGATGGCGACCTGAGATAGAGTTTTGGCGTCCACTTTAGTTTGGGTTCGACACTGGACCACTTTGTGAGGGCCAAATTAACCTTACTGTGGGCCGACCCGGTTTGAATGATATAGGTTTTACCCTGCAAAGTTATTGGGCCTCTGAGGCATTTCCCTTATTGGGTCGTCACTATCAATACCCAACAGTTGCCACATCGAGCCCTTTGTAAAATGCTCGGATGATTTCTCCATCCGTGACTCAACGATCAATTTCTGTAACGTTTTTGTGAAAATGTATATAGAAGTCGGCCAAGGTTTCTCCTGGATGTTGTTTGACGACGTCCAACGCGACCACGCTTTTTAGCAATTGACGCTCGCCCATATCCCACTCAAGAAACTTGCTATTTAACTCGGACCATGTCCCTATTGATCCTGCAGGGAGGTCGAAGAACCAAGATGACGCCACACCCGAGAGGGTTGACGAAAATAATAGGGCTAAGTGATTTTCATCGTTCGACTTACAAAACAAATAAGTTTCGTGCTTGTTGACGTGGATCACATGATCTCCTCCGCCACTATATTCAGGGATGACCATTGACACCACATCCTTTGGTATTCTTACCGCTATAAGGTCGGCGATGAATGAATGGGATGATCGCTCCCGGAAGGTAGTCATAACAGTTTCGCATTGTTCCATCCTTTTATTGATAAGCTCCTTAACTTGGCCAAGAGTAAATTGGGGTTGTTGTTCTCTGGTCGGTGAAGTACTCAATGGATTGACAGAGTGAGTGACTATCGGCGCTTCAGTGGAGTTCGGAGGCAGGGACTGATGTCCGAAGGTCATCTCTTGGTCTTCTTGAGGAGCAGCGACACATGGATTTCCAGTTTCTACTTCCCGTGGCCCCGTGGGACGAGGATCTTCATGAGGATCATAGGGTTGCCTGCGAGTCAGTCCTATGATAGTTTCCAAGAGGGAGAGCATCTCCGCGGTTACCTGAATGGTTTCCCCAGTCACTTTAACGGTTGGTCGAATTGGAATCTCGGTGGTGTGTTGAATAGGGTCCGGTCTTGAATTACCGACGTGCTCCTGCGCCAGTCTCGGAGGGACGGCGTCAGGGATTGCCTGGCTAGCAGGTTCTTGATGGAGTGGCGAAGTGGCGACGAATTCCGAGCTATCTGAGGATTGTTCGTTAGTCTGTTTTCGACGATTGCGGTTAGATCGAGTCTGCATGACTGTTTGCTCGTATTCCCATAGACGGCGTCAAATGTTGTGTTTGAATTTCTCGGATGCTGACTTGACAGTAATTTGAATGTCAATTGATTGATGACTGCACGCTTTTGTTGGAGATCCGATGAACCTGCAAGAAGGGGATCGCAACAGACGGGGTGCATTTGGGTTACACTCTGATGCTTAAATGATGCTTAAATGAGTATAATGTGTGTATGAACTCAAAAAAACATGTAAATGCAGAATATTTATAAGGATGGAAGAACAAAGCGTTTTAGACAGCTTAACTCACGATGATACTCACACAACTCTCATGATGACATCTACTTCAAGAATCAAGCGATCAGTTGCCTGCTCTGAACAGGTTCGATGAAATGACAATGCGAGATGTAGTCACATATAACTTGCTCATATCTGCGCATGGTCGGCATGGTCACGAAGAAAGGTCTCTTCATTATTACACCCAAATGGTGACTCGAGGGATAGTGCAAAGATATTTTCGTCAGTTCTGAGTCAATTATTCTGAGAAGCAGTTCAAATCCATTGCAGAGTCATTTCGCTCGGATTCAGTTCAAATCTCTGCGCAGGTACCAGCCTTATTGACCTTTACATGCATATGGGTTGTGCCGAGGTTGCTTTGTCTTTTTGGAAATGTCGGATAGAAGCATGGCTACCTGGAATTTGGTCTTACGGGGATTATGTGATGTGGGTCAAACAGACGAGGCTCACACATTGTTCAATGAGATGCGGTTTAATAGGTTTCAGCCAAACGGTCTATATTTCAGTTATTTGATCGGTGGATGGTAAATGCCTAAATGGATTCTTTTTAATGAAGGCAGGCGGTTGCATTGCCATGTCATCAAGGCTGTCAGGGAAAAATCTAATATTTTTTTTGCAAATTGCCTGTTGTTTTAATCTGCTTCGTTGTGCTTGAGTGATGCAAGGAAATCATTTGGTTCTACTTCAACTGAGTATGTGAAATCGTGGTACTCAATTATTCGAGTCTCTGCACTTAACGTTATGTTGTTTGATTCTCTTGATCTGTTCTCAAGAATGCAGTTTTAGGGTAAATGCCATCCACTCGATCACTTGTAGGGTTCTTGAACGTATCAAGCGAAACATGGAGCCTTAGTTTGGGTTGCAAGTTCACTCGTCTTGAAATTGGGTTTGATCAAGTAAATTTCCATGTTTTTTTTTTGGCCAAGTAAATTTCCATGTTCAATCTGCCATCATGTATATTTTTATATTTATGGAAAATGTGGGGAAATTGAAATTTCCTCATCATTACTTGAAAGTCTTCCTAGAAAAAGTGTAGTCTGCTATAACTCTTTTATGATATCCTTGTTGCACTGTGGCATAAAGGTTGCAATTGAATTGTTCGGTTTGAAGGTTGATGAGAGCATTCTCTCAACTGCTCTAAAAGCCATGTCATCTATCCTTCTGGAAACGTACCGAACGAAGTTGCTGCATGGTTGTGCTGCAAAATCGAGTTTTGAATCAGATGCTTCTGTTTCATCCTCCTTAATAGATGTTTATGCAAGACTTAGACGCAGTGGTCTTTCGTGCAAGATTTTTTAGGCCATTCCTTCACTGGATATTATCTGTTTCACATCCATGTGCCTCCTAATGCTTAAAGAAATTTCTCGAATCGGCCTGAAACCTGATAATGTAACATTCTTGTCTGTTTTAAATGTGTGCTGCCACTCAGGCTTGGTTGAAGAAGGGTGATATGTTTTCTACAGTATGATTGCTCACTTCAGGATTCATCCTAGTCAGCAGCATTATTCATGCCTGGTCAATCTTCTTGGTCGTGCAGGGATGGTCTCTGAAGCTGAAGAGTTACTACTTCAGGCACCCCAGAAGGCAGATTGTGTGGTGGGAGCTCGTTATCGAGAAGTTGTAGTGTCCACATGAATGAAACAGTTAGAAGGAGATCTGCACAGAAATTGATGGAGCTTGAACCAGAAGATCCAGCCGTTATCCTGCAAGTCTCGACTTTCTTTTCTAAAATTGAGGATTTTGAAAGTTCAATGCAAAGCAGAGATGTTGCAATTTAGAGAAAGGTGTCTAAGGATATTGGTTGCAGCTTAATTGAGGTGATGATCACTATCAAAGTTGGATGCCTGAAGCAAAGACATTTTAAGCTGTGTTCTTCAAGCTGAAACCTCCCTGTCTGCATCTTCATGATTTATTTGGTAAGGGAAGATTTTGCTTTGGTTTTAAGCCTTATGTGTGCATGACAAATCAGTTATTTTTAGTTATTTATTGCCATTTCTGATCAACCAATCAAAACATACCTTCATTTATCTCAGAGGGTATTCATTTTGTTATTGGTCTTCTGCAGAGAAATTTACCGAACTTTCTGTATTTTCTAGTGATAATTATACAAGATTGGATTTCTACATTTTTTTTATTTTTGAATATTTTTGGGATATGAAAACCATCATTAGCCGGACCCATCAAAAGACCCACATGCAATCAATTGACACTTTTGACTTTGGTTTTGTACATTAGTTTATGAGTAAAGCAAAGAGGAAAGATTTACCTTGTACTTCAAGTATAGCAGTGCAACCTTCATCTACTTCCAAGCCAAGATAGTAGTAGCACCCAAACTTCTTTATTTCCTAACTAATCTTCTGATATAAATTAAATCTTCATCACTTCAATGCATTTATCCGATATCCCACAATCTCAAGCTACATTTAAACTGAAAAGTTATGAATAAGCTTCTCTCTCTGTTGCTTAGTCTTGTGCTAATTGCCCAGGGAGGTGCTAACCATGTTGATGATGATAAATTCAGCATCCTTGAAGAGTTTGAGAACTTGCGGATAGAAGAAGATGATGGAGTTGAACATTTTGAGGCATGGACAAGTGAACGTGGTGTTAAGGTCATTGTCAATGTGGATAGCTTTGGAGCAGCTGGAGACGGTATATCGGATGATACCCAGGTGCACATACTAATTATTTTCATTTTTCTTTTTATATTGAAGTGGATGAATTACTACTCAGCGTTGGTTGAAAAGATGTAAATAGGTGATCATCTTTGTGAAATTCAGCAAATAAAACTATGGTAGTTGTGATTTTCTTTTACCTATAAATCAGATTATATTATCATCTTTGCCATTAAGTTTTTGTTTCTCTTGCCCCTTCAGGCCTTTGTTAAGGCATGGAATTTGGCATGCTCAACACCAAAAGCTGTTCTCTTAGTTCCTCCAGGTCGCCGTTATCTCGTTAATGCAACAAGATTCAAAGGACCATGTTCAGATAAATTGCTTATCCAGGTAAAGTTATTTGATTTACTCCAATCCTTTTTGTAGATGTAACTGTATGATTGAGAGAGTCTGTCATAATGTTGGCATGGCAGATTGATGGAACTGTGGTAGCACCAGATGAGCCCAGTAACTGGGATCCAAACCTGCCACGGATCTGGCTCGATTTCTCTAAGCTAACTGGAGTTACTTTCCAAGGTAATGGAGTCATTGACGGATCAGGCAGCAAATGGTGGGCATCTTCATGCAAGAAGAACAAAACGAATGTACTTTCTTGATCTTCTTTTCTTGGTTTTGTTATTTCTAATATAACGAGAACTAATTTTCTTTTTCCCTTCCGAACACGACAGCCTTGCAGAGGAGCACCAACTGTAAGGACCTTTCATTTTGATTCTACTTATTAAAAAACCAATGGATGTTGTGGAGGTGGAAGAATGATAACCTGGGAACTTGGTGCAGGCATTGACCATAGATTCAAGCTCATCCGTGAGAGTGAAAGGACTGACTATCCAAAACAGCCAGCAGATGAACTTTGTCATCTCGAAATGTGATTCTGTTAGGATCTCCGAAGTGCTGATCTCGTCCCCAGGAGACAGTCCTAACACAGATGGAATACACATCACTGAATCAACTAACGTTGTTCTTCAAGACAGCAAAATCGGAACAGGTTCTTCGGACTTCTTGCCTTTCGGTTTCTAAAGATTGAAATTTAGTATCATCTAAAGAAAATGGCTCTAATGTTATCCATTTGAAAGTGTGTGAATTGCATCCTGACGAACAAGAGCTTTTTCTTAACATCATCTGATAGGCTAATTCTAGTATATAACTAGAAAAAAAACTAATCTAGTGTATACTTTGTTTTTGGTAAATGTGTTGATTTCCTTTAGGAGATGACTGCATTTCAATTGTCAATGCAAGCTCCAATATCAAGATGAAGAGAATTTTCTGTGGACCCGGGCATGGAGTAAGGTACCATGTTTTGATACATCTAAAGCTTCTTTGATTTGTGTCCAAAACAAAGTTCATGAATATCAGTGTGCTCAGTACAATTGGTTATGACATATTTATTTTTTGAATAATGTTGAATTAGTATTGGAAGTCTGGGAAAGGACAACTCGACAGGCATAGTTTCAAAGGTGGTCCTGGACACAGCATTCCTCAAAGCAACCACTAACGGGCTCAGGATAAAGACATGGCAGGTAAAATACATGACCAAACATGAGAAATCAGAGAAACCGAATCAGGTGTCTTTGTAAATATATATATTCTGACATATATTCTGTGTAGGGTGGATCTGGTTATGTTAAATCGGTGCGTTTCGAGAATGTACAAATGGAAGATGTTGCAAACCCAATCATTATCGATCAATTCTACTGCGACTCACCATCTTCCTGTCAAAATCAGGTGAACTTTCAAAACTAAGTTTTATTTGATTCTTGTGCATTGTTAGGCCTGTCCATTGGGATGAAGCCAACACATGGTTGTTCTATGTGCAATTTCAGTCCTGTTTTATTAGAGAAATCAACTTAGCCTACACTTTGCTATGCGGTTGAAAGCAGGCATTGTATCTGAGTTACTGATTCCTTCTATTCCAATTCATACTGTTGTTAGACTTCAGCAGTAAAGATCAGCCAAGTCATGTACCGAAACGTAACCGGGACCACAAAGAGCGAGAAGGCCATCAAATTTGCCTGCAGCGACACAGTCCCATGCAGCAACATCGTACTGTCCAACGTCAACCTTGAGAGGAATGGAACCGTGGAGACTTACTGCAACTCTGTGGAGGGGTTTGGATATGGAGTTGTTCATCCTTCCGCCGAATGTCTCAACTCTCAAGACAAAGCCAAGGAGGATGCAGTTGTTGATGACGTGTCATGTTCTGCAACAGAAAGAGGAGACCGTATCGTTCATACAGAGCTATGAGCCGTGGAGTCACAGTTGAAGATATAGTTATAGTAAGTACTGAAATCGGGTAGTGGAGAGGTAGGAGATGATGCAGGTTGTTCGTTCTGAGGTTTGGTAGGCAAGTTTAAGGTGACCAGGGAAAATTCAAAGGGAAAGTTGTTCTTTATTTAAATTTGAATTACAAACAATAAAAAAGAAAAGTCTCATATGGATGAGATCGTTGTAAAAATGTGTCCTATGTGTAATGAACTTGAAAATTATTGGATTTTATAAAATCATTACTTTTAAAATAAGATAAGTTGAATTGAATTGTTTCTGAGAATTATTGAACTTTCTAAATTATATTTAAGGTTAATTACAAAAAAAAAAAAATATATATAAATTTTGGTTCCTTAATCGAGTTTATATTCTGTGATACCATCTGAAAATTCATAATATGAGAAGAGAAGTTCAGGTTTTACCCGAGATATCTCTTCGAACGACAAAGTCGGTTTGAATTTTAGGGAGTAATAAAATATATTGAGAATATTAGATTATTTATAGAGAATAATTAATCTAGTCCAACGTTAATTACATACCATAGTTAATATTTACCTTATACAGTAGTGTGCAGTAACTTCTTATCGATAGAGTTAGGGTCACTGTTTTCTTGATATTCTAGGTCAACAGATTCCTTGATTTACACATCGGGATAGTTGCATACTTAGGTGACGATTTCTTCTAACATAAAATATTAGGGGTGTCGTGAGTAAAGATGTGAATCATGTAGACTCTTAAGAGAGTCGCATCATTAACTTGTTTATCGAATCAATAGATCTCTTGATTTTCACCTTAGGACGCAGCCTTAGGGGCATCGCTTGGTAAAGAAGCAACACATGGATATTCTTAAAATCAGATCAGTAAATTCCTTGATTTTCGTCTCAAACCGGTTGCATACTTTGTTGAAAGCCACCCAAGGAGAAGAGCAGCCCACGTGAAGAATGCAAGGGAGAAGCCACCTACCTTTTGCACCACCTTGGTCAAAAGGAGCAGCCCACTTTCCATGCAAGAAGCAGCCCACGTTTTTCTTGATGTTGAAGAGAACTCCTCCTATAAAAGGGGAGTTCTAATCTGCATATGGTAAAAGGGAGTGGGTGCAAGAACAAATACATGAGAGATTGAGAGAATTTGTAAGGTTTTGGAAATCTTGTATCAAATTCTATCAAAGAGGCTCCAGTGGACGTAGGCAATTTGCCGAACCACTTTAAAATCGTTTTGTGTGATTTCCGGTGAGGTGAGTGAAGTATAACAAGTGGTATCAAAGCTTCGGTTCGAAGTTGTCCGAAAATTCAAGTTGCTCAATTTCAATTTTCGACAATACCAGGGTGTTCCTATCGTCAATACGAATCCGTTGCCGCAAACGGAATCGAGATCGGACGTCGGAGTAGCCCACACTTGCTCCTGCAAGTTTCCGAGGTTTTTCACGCGCCCGACGCGCACCGGAGGTTGAAGACGACTGAAAATCACGCTCCCACTCGCACCCACGCGCCCCACGCGCCTCGTACCTGTTTGGCAAGTGATTCCACGCGCACGCACGCTCCTCCACGCGCCCCCACGCGCCCGGCAGATCTGAACCGTCCATTTTCAAGATCTATTCTGGTCTTGTTCGAAGCCATCCGGAGTCCGATTTCAACGATCAAATAGTGCTTTCCAACTATTTGGATCATTCCGGAGTCATCCGTATGGTTATAATTTTGAAATTTTGAGTCTAAAATTTCTAAATTTCGAATGGAAAGATCAGGAGGAGATGGGAGCTCTGATAATGTCAATAGCTCCAGGCGACAGTCCAATGTTTCAAATGCCAAGTTTCAAGTTGAGAAGTTCGATGGGACAAGCAACTTCGGCATGTGGCAATGTGAAGTCATGGACGTCTTGATCCAACAAGAATTGGATATTGCGTTGGGAGAAAAGCCAGATGATGTGACTGATCGAGATTGGAAGAAGTTCAACACTCAAGCGTGTAGTACAATCCGATTGTGCCTTACCAAAGAAGAAAAGTATTTTGTCATGAGAGAAACAAATGCTAAGGTACTTTGGCAGAAGTTGGAGGATAAGTTCATGAAGAAGAGCATTGAGAGTCGTTTGCACTTGAAGAAGAAGCTCTTCAGATTCCAATTTCGTGAAGGTATTTCAATGTCCGAGCATCTGAACAGTTACAACCAAATTCTTGCTGATCTGTTAAACTTAGATGTTGAAATAGATGATGAAGATAAGGCTTTACTTTTGTTAAATTCCTTGCCCGATACGTATGATCATTTAATTACTACTCTACTGTACGGGAAGGAAAGTATTAAGTTCGACGATGTATCTAGTTCTTTAATTAGTAATGAGTACCGGAAAAGAGATAAGCAGGTACAACAAGATACATCAAGTGAAGCTTTAACAGTAAGGGGGAGACCACAGTCAAGGCATCCCAGAAAGAAGAATGATTCAAAATCGAAGACCCAGACTGTTAGGGTATATGTATAAATACATATAGATTGAGGATCGGTTTAGTGTTAAAGATAGAAGGACTAAAGTGTAAATAGTAAGAAGTATAGGCTATAAATAGAAGAAGGATGTAACGACTTTACTTTACCTTGAAATGATAATCTGATTTTGTTTCTTAGATTGTAAGCAATCTCTCATTTGCTTTCTGTCATTGATCTGAAGATCATAACATGGTATCAGAGCTATTCCTTCCTGCGATTACGTCCGTAGCGAGTTGATTCTGTTTAGTATTCATCTGGATCTCGATTCTGTTCTGTTTTGGTACTCTATCTACAATGGATGAAGGTACTGCGAGCTTCTTCAACAAGAAAGTGTCTAGATTGGAAGGAGAGGAAAACTTCCAGTCTTGGCGGCAGCAAGTCCTCCTAGCTGTTAGAGGTCACAACTTGGAGGCACACCTGTATGGAAATGCCACAGTTCCACCTACACTACCTGGTAATGATGGTGAGCCTATACCTAATCCAGACTATCAGAAGTTTGTTCAAAAAGACAGCTCGTTGGCGTCATGGATGCTGGCATCGGTCTCATCACAGGTAAGTCGTGGCCTGGTAGGATGTATGACAGCTTCTTCCATCTGGTTGAAGCTTCATAGAGATTTTTCTTCAGCCTCTACCACAAGGATAATGCATCTATATGATAGATTAAAGGTGCGAAAGTTACCTCATCAGTCAATGAGGGACTACTTAACCTTGATTCAATCGGCATGCGACAGCTTGGCTAGCTGTGGACATCCGATTGAAGAAATGCAGCAAATCTCCATTATCCTTAATGGTGTCAAGGGACAATTTGATAATGTAGTATCTGTAATTCATGCCAGTAGGAATCCGTATGATCTGGCCTCCATCAGCTCAGTTTTGCTTGATGCAGAAGCTAGATTAGGTGATTCTCTGTTTGACAGCAGTATTTCAGTGAATGTGGCTATGAATCAGCCTTCGGTGATGAAGAATGGAAGCTCATCATCTCAAGCAGTAGAGGAATCGGCTGTCGCGAACAATGCCTTATCAAATAATATGACAGGTCAAGGAACATCACAGCATCAATCGACTCAAGCTAACAACTCATCTTATGGTAATGGTCGTGGCCGAGGTCGTGGGAGGGGCTATGGCTCTAATCGACCTCAATGCCAACTCTGTGGGAAATTTGGGCATCTTGTACACAGATGCTATCATAGATTCAATGTCAATTTCACAGGTGTGACAGATCCTGCAAATGTCAATCAACCAAGTGTAAACCTTAGTTCGTCACAATGGGAAGATCCTGTGGAATTGCATCAGCCTGCTTCCTCTACTCATTCTTACTCATCAAATGTGGCTCAGCCTCAGCAAAATTCTGTATTCCAATCGGCCAGTCCTATGCATCAGTCGACATCTGCTCCTCATCATCAGCCTTCACTCACTCCACATCAGGTGTTTCCTCATTCATCTTATCAACCAAGCTCATTTCAGAATAATTTTCCTTTCTCTGGTCTGTCTGGTTTGCCTGCTGCTAGTGTCATGCCACAGCAACTACCATATCAGCCTGCGTATCAGTCATATCCTTATTCGCTTCATACTCCTTTTGTGCCATCTGGAGCTGCTTCATTTACAACAGGAAGCGTGTACAATCTGGACACACAGTCCATGAATGGAAGTCCTCAGGTAAATTTAGCATCTGTTGCTCCTGTCATTCAAAATGACTCTAGCTGGTTTCCAGACTCAGGTGCTACCAATCACCTGACGAACATGCATCCAAGTCAATTCCAAGCTTGTGCCCCATATTCTGGACCAGGTAAGGTAGTTGTAGGCAATGGCTCTTCCTTAAATATAGCTGCTATAGGTTCCACTTGTCTTCCATCTGTTTCTCGGCCCCTGCAATTGCATAACATGCTTTTTACTCCAGGAGTTACTAAAAATCTTCTGTCTGTATCACAGTTCGCCAAGGATAACGATGTGTTTTTTGAATTCCATGCGTCTCATTGTGTCATCCGTGACTCGAAGACACGGCAAGCTCTTCTCAATGGCCATGAGTGTTCGGGATTATATAGACTAGATTTGAATCAGTTTAGGAATAAGCGTATAATGCAGAGTAGTTTAAATGTCTCTACTACTGTCAATCTACCCTCTGTTTCTTCTATTAATATACCATGTAGTTTGAATTCTGGTTATTCTGAAGTTTCTACTAATAAATCTAGTTTGCCTGATTCTGTTGCAGTATGTTCTGATACTTCTAATAATACAATTGAGATTGTTATTGACTCTCCAAGTAACTCTAATCTACTTACTTCTGATGGTGCATCTCATACAGCAATAGAATGTTTAGTTGCTGGTTTAAAATCAAAAGATTCAGCTCAGCTCTGGCACATGAGGCTCGGACACCCGTCGTCCAAAATTCTCACCAGTTTTCTGAGGCTACACAATCTTCCTATCAAGCATGACATGTCCTTATGTCAAGCTTGTGCCATAGGCAAGAGTAAGAAGCTGCCTTATTCATTATCTAACACTGTCTATGTGCATCCTCTAGAACTGATTCAAGTAGATGTTTGGGGTCCAGCTGTGTGCTCTTCTAACGGTAACAACTACTATCTAAGCATTGTGGATGCATTTAGTAGATACACATGGATTTATTTCTTGCCGAAGAAGAGTGATGTCACTAAATATTTTGTTGAGTTTCATAAACTTGCAGAAAAACAGCTCGGCTATTCATTGAAGGCGGTGCAGTCGGATGGGGGTGGTGAGTTCAAATTTCTTGACAAGTACCTTCCTCAGTTTGGAGTGCATCATAGGATTACATGCCCCTACTCGTCTCAGCAGAATGGGATTGTCGAAAGGAAGCATAGGCATGTGGTCGAACTTGGACTGACCTTGTTAGCTCAATCTTCGGTACCTCTTCATTATTGGTCTGATGCTTTCTTTACGGCATCATTTCTCATTAATAGATTGCCCTCATCTAGTCTTAGGAACGTATCTCCTCATGAGTGTCTGTTTAAAACTGCACCTGATTACTCTTTTCTGAAAGTATTCGGATGTCTTTGTTTTCCACATCTCAGACCCTTTAATAAACATAAGCTTGCCATGCGTTCGGAACCTTGTGTATTCTTAGGCTATTGTACAAAGTATCAAGGATATAAATGCTTGTCAGCCTCTGGACGTGTGTACACTTCTAGGAATGTTACTTTTCATGAACAAACATTTCCTTTTGCTGATTCAAAAGGAAGTTTCTTTACTTCGTCTGCCCCTACTAAGAACTATACATCTACTCCTTTCTTTATTCCATGTGATGCTGGTTTTAATAATAAAGCATCTGAGCTTGATCTGACAGATTCTGTTTCTTTTCCTCATTTAACTCCTCCTCTTGATAGTAGAGATTCTAGTTTATCACCTAATGTGTCAAGTATGCAGTCGATTGAAGCTGTTAACAGGGATCATGATGCAGTGAGAAATAGCTTGCATGATGAGGTGTGAAATGTCTCGCCTGACTTGGATGGTTCAGACAGAGAGGTAAGATGTTCTCCTATTATACCTTCTATTACCTATAGGTTACAAGGGTCTAGTCTTGTTCCAATTAATGATAGACTATCTGATACTTCCTTTGAACCTATTGCTGTTGTTCCTTCCTCTAGTTCCAAATCTGTTGTTTCTGGTAATGTGCATCCTATGGCGACTAGGTCGAAAACTATGGCGACCAAATGTTCATCTAAATGTGCTCATTTGGCGACCAATACACATTTGGCGACCAATCCTCATTTGGCGGCCAATAAACAATTGGCGACCAATACACATTTGGCGACCAATCCTCATTTGGCGACCAATACACATTTGGCGACCAATCCTCATTTGGCGACCAATAAACATTTGGCGACCAATCCTCATTTGGCGATCACATCGAAAACTGACTCCTCTCTTCAAGGTTTACTTATGTCCGTAGAATCAAAGGATGCTTTGGTCAATGATGAGCCCAAGTCTATTCATCAGGCTCTTAATTCTTCTCACTGGAAAGCTGCAGTCGAAGAGGAATTTGCTGCATTGCAAGAAAATAAGACATGGTCGATTGTGGAGCTGCCATCTGGTCGTGTTCCAATAGGTTGTAAGTGGCTGTTTAAGATCAAGAAAAATGCTGATGGTACCATTGCAAGATACAAAGCAAGGTTAGTTGCAAAAGGGTTCTCTCAGAAACCTGGGTTTGATTTTCAAGATACATTCAGTCCGGTTGTCAAAGCTGCTACGGTAAGGATTGTTCTGTCTCTTGCTTTGTCGCACAAGTGGAATCTGAGACAGATTGATATTAATAATGCGTTTCTTCATGGAGAACTAACAGAGGAGGTGTATATGCTCCAACCACCTGGGTTTGAACAGGTTTCGTCATCAGCTGTTCCTCTTGTTTGCAAACTAACTAAAGCTCTCTATGGTCTTAAACAGGCTCCTCGTGCGTGGTTCGAAAAACTCAAATGTTTTCTGGTTTCTCAGCTGGATTTTCATGCATCCATTGCTGATAGCTGCTTATTCATCAAGACAACAGGTAAGTCTTCTGTCTTTCTCTTAGTATATGTAGATGATATAGTGGTCACTGGTCCTTCTGCGTCTGATATATCGGATGTTATTAGTGAAATAAATAAAGTGTTCAAACTGAAGGATCTGGGAAGTCTGAGCTACTTTCTTGGCATGGAAGTAATTGCCACAGATGATTTTTTGCTATTAAACCAAAAGAAATATGTTCAGGAGTTAGTTGATCGTCTTGGTCTGTCTGATGTCTCTGGTTTTGTCACGCCTATGACTGGGTCTTGCCTGTCAAAAACAGGTATGGTGAATTCCTCTAATATGTTTGATAATGTAACGCTTTATAGAAGTACAATTGGTGCTTTACAGCACATATGTGTGACTAGGCCAGACATTAATTTTTCTGTGAACAAGCTGAGTCAGTTTATGCAAACTCCGAGTGTTGGTCATTGGATTGCTGTCTTGCATATAGTTAGATATCTAAAAAATACTATTGACCATGGATTAATGTTTAGGACAAATGTATTTCCAATGAAAGGAATATCTCTGACATCTTTTGCTGATGCAGACTGGGGAGGAGATGTTAGTGATCGGAAATCTATATCAGGTCATTTTCTACTACTGAATGGGAATCCGATAATATGGAGCTCCAAGAAACAAACTGTGGTAGCTAGATCTAGTGCAGAGGCAGAATTTCGTGCCATTGCAAATGCAGTTTGTGAGGTTATTTGGGTGAAGTCTTTGCTCACTGAAATGGGGCTGACTCTCTCTTCTGTGCCCACGGTGTGGACTGATAGCACGAGTGCTGCAGCTCTATCTGAAAATCCGATACAACATTCGAAAATGAAACATGTTGAGATAGACTTGTTTTTTGTCAGGGAAAAAGTGAATTCTGGTCAAGTGTTGGTTAATTTTGTTCCTTCCAATGATCAAGTTGCAGACATATTAACTAAGCCACTAACAGAGAAGTTGTTTGTACCATGTAGGAAAAAGCTGGTATCATATAGAAAAATGGCAATGGTATGCTAACTCCAACAGGTGTATAAGCTCAAGGAAGCTCGGACAGCTTGGGAAGCTCAGATATCTACTGGTTGGTGTATCAGATTTGCTGAAGAAATTGAACTAGGAAATAGATCTTGGATGGGGAATGTTAGGGTATATGTATAAATACATATAGATTGAGGATCGGTTTAGTGTTAAAGATAGAAGGACTAAAGTGTAAATAGTAAGAAGTATAGGCTATAAATAGAAGAAGGATGTAACGACTTTACTTTACCTTGAAATGATAATCTGATTTTGTTTCTTAGATTGTAAGCAATCTCTCATTTGCTTTCTGTCATTGATCTGAAGATCATAACACAGACCACTTCACGTGGTCCATCAGTCGGTAGAAAACTCGCCAAAGACGAGTGTGCCTTTTGTCACAAAAAAGGACACTGGAAGAAGGAATGTCCAAACCGGAAAGGACAACCGCAGAATCAACCTACTACAGCCAATGTCGTGGACAAAGATGATGATTCCGATTTTTCCTTGATAAGTTCATTATCCATTTGTCATTCCGATGAATGGATTATGGATTCCGGATGTACCTATCATATGTGTCCCAATCGGGACTGGTTTACTGACTTCACAAAGATCGCAGGTGGAGCAGTTCTTATGGGCAATGACAGTGCCTGTAAGACACAAGGAATAGGTAGCATTCGGTTAAAGCTGCACGATGGTAGCATCAAGACTCTAACAGAAGTTCGGTATGTTCCGGACTTGCGGAAGAATCTCATCTCACTGGGATCTCTGGATTCAAAGGGATTCAGAATCACCATTGAAGACGGAACTCTCAAAGTATTAACAGGAGTTCGGGTGGCTATGAAGGGTTTAAGGCGAGGTAACTTGTACTTCTTGCAGGGAAGTACTGTCGATGGAAGAGCTTCCACAAGCTGTGAGAAGCTGGATAAGACTGATGTCGACACCACCAGTCGTATGGGACACGCAGGAGAAAAAGCTTTGCAAACACTGGTGAAACAAGGCTTACTCAAGGGTGCCAAAACTGGTAAATTATCTTTCTGTGAGCACTGTGTATTGGGGAAGCAGAGGCGGGTCAAGTTCGGAACCTCAGTACACAATACACAGGGAATTCTTGACTATGTGCACTCTGATGTTTGGGGGCCGACCCAAAATGCATCTTTGGGAGGTAAACGTTGGTTTGTAACTTTTGTTGATGATTATTCTCGTCGTGTGTGGGTGTATACGATGCAGAATAAAGATGAAGTGCTGAAAATCTTCCGTGATTGGAAGAAAATGGTTGAGACTCAGACCGGCAGGAAGATCAAGCGGCTCAGATCTGATAATGGAGGTGAGTACACGTCAGACCCCTTCATGGAATTATGTCGGAGAGAGGGAATTGTCAGACACTTCACAGTACGGGGCACACCACAGCAGAACGGTGTGGCAGAACGATTGAATCGTACTTTATTAGAGAAAGTGCGATGTATGATGCTGACTGCTGGACTCAGCAAGACATTTTGGGCTGAAGCTGTGACATATGCCTGCCACATCATCAACCGACTACCCTCTGCTGCCAATGATGGGAAGACACCCATTGAAATGTGGAGAGGTAAACATGCTACTGATTATGACTTTTTACACATTTTCGGATGTCCTGCTTACTATCATGTTAAAGAAAGTAAGCTTGATCCTAGAGCTAAGAAAGCAAAATTCTTAGGCTTTAGTACTGGTGTAAAAGGGTATAGACTCTAGTGTATAGAGTCCAAAAAGGTAATAATTAGTAGAGATGTTACATTAAATGAATCTGAGATGTTTAAGTCACATAAGCATAAAGATTCCGGTGAAGGCAGCATTGATGGTGAAACATCAGAAGATTCGCAGAAGGTGGAGTTTATTACTTCACAGAAGTTGGAAAAGCATGGACAAGATGAACCGGTCACAGTACCTCCATGTCAACCCGAATCGATAGCAACCAACAGACCGAGGCGAGAGACACGTGTACCAACACGTTATGCAGACTATGTGACATATGCATTACCAGTTGAAGGGGGTGAGATCCCAACCACTTACAAAGAAGCTGTACAGTCCAGTGAACAAGTTGAATGGACAAAGGCAATGAATGAAGAAATGCAGTCTCTTCATCAGAACCGGACTTGGGACCTTGTACCGCTTCCAAAAGGAAAGAAGGTAATTGGCTGTAAGTGGATCTTCAATCAGAAAGATGATCAAGCTGCTAAAAATGGAGTACGATACAAAGCTAGGTTGGTAGCCAAGGGCTACGCTCAAACAGAGGGAATAGACTACAGTGAGGTATTCTCTCCTGTTGTTAAGCATTCATCCATTCGAATATTACTAGCTTTGGTTTCACAGTATGATCTTGAGTTAGCACAGCTTGATGTAAAGACGGCTTTCTTACATGGTGATCTGGAAGAGGAGATTTATCTGTCTCAACCAGAAGGATTTAAAGAAGCTGGCAAAGAAAATTGGGTATGTAGTCTGAAGAAGTCTCTCTATGGCTTGAAGCAGTCACCTCGGCAATGGTATAAGCGGTTTGACCGTTTTATGATGGGTCTGAAATATACTCGTTGCCAATACGATCATTGTGTATATTTCAGAAAACTTGCAGATGGATCTTTCATTTATTTACTTTTATATGTAGATGATATGTTGATTGCATGTAAAAGTAAGGGGGAGATAGATCGTTTAAAAACTCAGTTAAGTAATGAGTTTGAAATGAAAGATTTAGGAGAAGCACGAAGAATACTGGGGATGGAGATCAGCAGAGATAGGGTGAAAGGAACAGTTCACCTTACTCAGAAGCAGTATCTGAAGAGAATACTACAACGCTTCAATATCGACTCGAAGACGAAGTCGGTGAGTACTCCTATGGCCTCATATTTCAAGATCAGTGCATTGCAGTCTCCTAAAACTGATGACGAGCGGGACTACATGAGGAATGTCCCATATGCAAGTGTTGTTGGAAGCTTAATGTATGCTATGGTGTGTGCACGACCTGATATCTCCCAGGCTGTTAGCTTAGTTAGTCGTTATATGCATAATCCAGGAAAGGACCATTGGCATGCGGCTAAGTGGATTCTACGGTATATTGCAGGGACCATAGATGTTGGTTTAAGGTTCGATAAGAGTGTAGATAGTCTAGTAACTGGATATGTTGACTCAGACTATGCAGGTGATCTTGACAAACGTCGATCGACAACTGGTTATGTGTTCACTATGGCGGGAGGACCAGTTAGTTGGCGATCAACTTTGCAGTCAACAATTGCACTATCTTCAACTGAGGCTGAATACATGGCTGTAACAGAAGCCGTGAAAGAAGCTATCTGGTTACAGGGATTGGTAACAGAATTGGGCTTTGAGCAGCAAGAGGTTACCGTGTACTGTGACAGTCAGAGTGCAATCCATTTGGCCAAGAATCAAGTTTATCACTCTCGAACAAAACATATAGATGTCCGATTTCACTTTGTGCGTGAAATATTAGAAGAAGGTGACATCAAACTTCAGAAGATTGGCACTGAAGACAATCCAGCAGATATGTTGACGAAGGTCGTCACAGGAATCAAGTTCCAACATTGTTTGGACTTGATCAGTATTGTACACTGCTGAGCACCGGCAGGTGCATTGGAGCATGTTCGATAGCAGAAATCTCTCATGTCAAAGCAAATGGTGGATTCATTTGAAGAATGAATACATTTGCAAACAGTCTCGTATGGCACACTTGGGTGGAGGGGGTGATTGTTGAAAGCCACCCAAGGAGAAGAGCAGCCCACGTGAAGAATGCAAGGGAGAAGCCACCTACCTTTTGCACCACCTTGGTCAAAAGGAGCAGCCCACTTTCCATGCAAGAAGCAGCCCACGTTTTTCTTGATGTTGAAGAGAACTCCTCCTATAAAAGGGGAGTTCTAATCTGCATATGGTAAAAGGGAGTGGGTGCAAGAACAAATACATGAGAAATTGAGAGAATTTGTAAGGTTTTGGAAATCTTGTATCAAATTCTATCAAAGAGGCTCCAGTGGACGTAGGCAATTTGCCGAACCACTTTAAAATCGTTTTGTGTGATTTCCGGTGAGGTGAGTGAAGTATAACATACTTAAGTAACGCCCCCCTAAGGTACAACTTTAGGGCATCACTAGTTAAGGAGTTCGCCACAAATAACTTAATTGAATGTCCCGAGTTTCAGGCAAAAGGTTTCCGCTTGATTTTCTAAGTATTCTATATATCCAAATATAATATATATATATATATATATATTAATTTGGCTACGTATCTTATAATTTTGACAAGTAAGTTTTTAATACAATTTTCTCTATCATAGTGTTACAATAATTTATTTTGATTGGTCCATGTAAAATAAAAAAGGTTACATCCATGTCATCATTCTCTCATATCCACATGGACACTCTAAAATTAATCAAAAGCTCCACATTCAATTTCAAAAGATGTTACATTTATAAGTATGTCAAATTAAATTTTGTCTTCAAACAACAGTAAATTGCAAGTTTTGCACTTACCAATTTACGTAGGAAAATTACACAAACATTAAGAGTGAAATAAATAAATTAGAATGAAAAACACAACAATTTTTTTTTAAATTTGCAAAATAATTTTAAATAAATAAATCATAAGCAAGACTTCTTATATATAAATTTTATTTAATATATATTTAAGCCAATATAATTAATTTATAATTATAGTTTAACTTAATTAACTTAAAAAATAAATTAAGTGTAAAGTACATAATATTTATATGGAAAAATGATAAATAATAGTAACTAAGTTAATTAAAAACCGAACTAAATAGCTATTAAATGTATATATGTTTTCGCAAAGAATTAGAATATATAACTATTTATTTTATTTCTAAATTTAAAACAAAAAAAGGGTAGAAAGAAATCAAATTTTAAACAAAAGTTCTAAATATGTACACAATCATGTTTGTTGAAGAAAGATTTATCAAAAGAAAATTAAATACAAGAATATTATATATTTTTAAATTAAGTATATAAATACACATGTTAGATTTTCATTTATGTATTTATAATTATAAATTTGACTTTTTTTTATAGTGTTATTACTTAATGAATTTAACATATATGTAATGAATATACTATAAATAATAAATGTTATAAAAAAAAAGTAAATTAAATAATATTATATTAATAACAAAAATAAAAATACTTTTATTTTGTAAATTGAGATAATCATATCAATATTATATTAACATGATTAAAAAGTAATTTAATTTGATTTATTTTGTTAATTAATATAATAATCTAAATTTTCTGTTAGATTATATTTATATAATGATAACTCAAATATATTTTTATATTCTGCGCAAAGTGCGGGTCAGTTCTCTAGTTTGGTTTAAGACTTGAGATAAATGCTCCAAAATATGTCGAGTTCGAGCACTAATTTATCCGTTCATTGTATAGAAACGTCTCAGTTCTGAATCTGTTGAATTCGAATACGAGACTGAATTGATCGTGAAAACCTCTATACGATTACACCCTTAGAATCAAAGCTAACCCCATAATAAGTTAGAGGCCTACGTTTCGAGCCGATTAAAGTTGGGGACCAAAAAATCACAGTTTCCAATGAAGCACGACCCATAAGCCTAGCTGAACTAGGGTTGGTAATTGTGTGGTGAAAAACCCATAATTATGATTATAACTATTACTGTTTAATATGGTTAACCGTAGCATTATGGTGCAGTGCAATTATGGTGATGAATTTTCTACCCATAATGGTTATGATATTTGAGTTATACTCATAGTTATTATATAAATATAATAATAATTTATTATTAATAAACTAATATATAATAAATATAATAAACTAATATATACTAAATAATTGAAGTTACTGTACATACAGACTGTACAACACTATACTAAATATATACTTTGGTTTATATGTATAGAGAATTCAAACATGATTACGAAGTCAAGAAGGAATGTTGATTTTCTTTTAATTGTTAGGGGAGTTGAATCGTGTGGAATGATGTTAATATTTCATCGGTGTTAATGTTGAATTTTAGTGTTAAGTGGTGTGAATGTTAATGTTGAATCATATGAATGTTGAATGATGTTAGTGTTAATGTTGAATGATGTTAGCGTTATATATTTTTATTGTTGATAATATAGATTTATGTATTTTTTAAAGGGAAAAGTATGAAATTGCACCCCGAATGTTTGCAACAATTGGTAATTGCACCCATGATGTTTGTTCTTACACCCGTATGTTTCTGTTTGTTTGTAATTGAGCTTTTCCATCCAATTCAAACAGTAACCGTTAAATAAATGTCATGTGTTGTCCATGTGCCATAAATCTAACCTGATATACCTAAAATACCCCAGCCTTTTTAATTAAGTGTCCAAGCCTATCTTCTCATTTCCACCCCCAACCTGAGGTCTTCCCATTTCATATCAGTTAGACACTTCTTATGGTAGTATGCTGCACATGATAAGCCAGTTTGACATTCCAGGAGATTGCAGTTGTCATTCTAGTTGTCTTCGTGATTCTTGAGAAGTTTGTCCATCCTGTTGTCATGTTTTTTTAAATTATATAGTAAAATGATTTCTTTCAAAAGCATCTAAAAGGTTAATATTTGTTGTTAAGTTATTCTGATTATTACCCTCGTTCATCTGCAAATTCTATCTCAACTTGAGTGAGTGCCTTTTCTACTTTCCAGTTCCCAATATCAGGTGTTCAATACAAAGCCACAGTTGAATATGCACCTTCTACATCAGTTCCAAAGCCATCCGTGGAGGATGGACGTGATGGTACTATATTTATAGGTATCTTGACTATCTTCACATGTATTTTTATTTTTTATGTAAGTGATGGTATCAATTTTCCCTTCACAAACACATTTTTAAATTTTGGTTGTTTTTTTGCAGATCCAGAATATTTGGAGTTCCTTAAGCTCATTGCAGAGCCTTTTGAGAATCAACGAAGTGCTGGGAATCAGCTGAAAATAAAAGAAACAGATCAAATGGGTAACGGATAGATTTTATTATGTTTTGCCATATCCATTAAGAAAGAGTTTATTATTTTGAAATACACTTTAAACCTAAAGAAACTAGATACCGTAATATTTCAAAATGGATCTCCTATTATCATACATAAGGAGGTTTGCTAAAGCTTGTATCCCTTCCATCCCTTTTGACTAGCAAAAAAAAAGCATGAGAGATGATGCTTCATTTTGTCATGTTAAATTTTGAAAACTTGTTCGTTTTGTTAATTTATCTCACATAGAAAATCTTTTTTCAGACGAATTTCCAGTTGTGCCATCGCTTATGGAATTTGTTCGTAAAAGACGAACTGCCGATAGTGGAACACAGGTATTGATGGATCTTTTTCCCCCAAACATATACAAAAAAAAAAAAAAAACTGGACTTTTTCTCCTTTGTTTATGTGCTGAGTAGCTTTCTTCACACGGAGAAGGATTTAATGTAACTTTGATTTGAGAGGTTGGTTCAGCTTAGTACCATTTGCAAGGAAGTTTCTTGGCAACTTATTGGCGCCTCCTGAACAAGGTCTGGTACTTATTATCTGCAAGGAGGTTTATTAACCTATTTAGCTCTCTGCACTGTCCAGCTAATGTAGTGTCATCATGTATGATGTTCAGGTCGAGCAGGTTGGCAAGTTCCTAAGTTACTCTATGGAGAAGATATCAACACTAGTATGATGTTGCTGAAATCTGAATATGCTTGGCATATTGGAGGGGCATTATCAGAACAACAACAAGAAGAGTGGAAACTTTTGTACCACAGTTCTCTCCATGGACATAGCTTCAGTACCTTTTTGGGTAACATAAGGTAATCAAACGACCTGTGCTAATAGTTTCAAAGACGACCATCCTTTTCCGTTGAATTAGAGATATGAATCGTTGATTATTAGTTTGCATTGACTGCAGCAATAAAGACGGGAAGACGATCTTGATAATCAAGGAACATTCAATGGGTAAGTCATTACACCTTTGTTTAATCTCCATTACGTTTGTTAATTTTGCTGATTTGTGGGTAACTTGCCATATTAGTGTGCTGCGAACTTCAGTTCGGAAGACATTCCAGCAGCAGTAAATACGAGCAGCACCAGCACCAACACCCGCACCAAAGGTGATGGTTTGCCTTGAGGGCAAATTGGTCATTTAACATGACATCAGTTCAAATTTAACGACGACACGTGTCCTTCACGTGACACTTAACGAGATTTTTTAACGTTGAGTGCAATGACCAACAAAATGTAACATACGAGTGTAAATTATTGCGGCACAAAACATATAGGTCCAATGACAAAAAATTGCAAACATCCTGGTGCAATTTCATACTTTTCCCTTTTTTAAAATGAAATTTTCGGTCTTTTATTATATTACATATGTGGAATGAATATGAGTATATGGATAAAACAGTGGTAACTAACCACAATTATTTTAATGATTATGATATTGAAAATGTATCTCAAATGATTATGTTTATGGTAGTTTGTTTAAAAATATGATAATATAATATGATTATAGTATTTACCGTACCATAACCTAACCTATCCTAACCATCAACCGCCTAAGCTGGACCTGGTACTTGATTCGCTGGTCTCTTTCACCAGACGATAAACGTAACGGAAGAATTAATCTCCACTACACGAAGCTCCAGAGACAGCTCCGATTACTTGCTTGCAATAAGAAGCACAGTCTTGCAGATCACGCAATCGGTGAGCGCAGCGAACCCGTGCGCTGGGTATGCTCTGATCATTCGTTTGGGAAGATTCGGAAGCTCAGAAGAAGATGAGCGGCAACGAGTTTCGGTTCTTCCTATCGTGCGACATCAATCTTCCTGTGACCTTCCGGGTTGAGAGTTTAGAAGGCGCTTTGCCTCCTAAGAAGTCTCCAAACTCTGGTGCGTTGATTTTTTTAGTTTAATTTATATCTGGGATGAAGAAATTTCGAACTTTTGCTGTTGCGGAGAACAATTTGGTTCACTGTTTATTAGTAGTATAGTAGGATAAGACTTCAGGGAAATTGGCTCGGTGCTTCTATGGATTGGTAAGGATATAATTTCGAAGAAGATATTCTCTATTGTTGGTGTTCATTTCTTTGAACTTCAAAAGCTTGAACTTGAAACTCTTATTTCTAATTTAGGTTTCGAAATCTCTGATTATATCATGAATGCCACTTTCTTACCTTTAAGGAAGTGCTCAAAGGTTATGAAGGGACAGAGCTGGGAAGAGGATAAAGTATTTTATGAAAGTACAATTGCTAGTGGTTAATTTGACAAACCAATGAATGTCTTCAAATTAGGCGGACGTGGCTGATAGATGTAAATTTAATTGAGTCACCTTCACATGATTTTGAAAGAGCACTGCACCATCATGAACGGTATCATCACATTTAATATATTTTTTTTTTTATTGAGAGGTGCAATTGATCAACAAAGATTTTGTTGTTTATTTATAGTTAGTTTGACAAAAACAAAATCTCGTGCAGACATTGATAATCTTGCAGATGAGAGAAAGGCAGAGATCTATGTGGAATGTGCCTTATACATTGATGGTGCTCCATTTGGTCTCCCCACCAGAACAAGGTACTAATTTGATGATATTCTTTCCTCTCCAATCAATCCAGATTTTCAGTGTCCCTTGTGCTAATGCCTATTCTTTATATCACATGGATGTCCCTGCTTATGGTTCCTCGGTCTGTCCTAGGACAGTTGCTGCAATTCCACATGAATTAAACAAGTGATACGATATATGTAATTGATCATTAACATCTGGTCTTTCCTCTTCTAGTGGGAAATTTACTTGTGTTTTGCTGTAGCTATCTGTGCTTCCCTGTTAAACCATTGCCTTGATATGTCAAAATAGCTTTAGTTTGAGAATATAAGTGGGCTTGACTGTTACGGAATTAAAAGTTAGCATTTCTACCATCTCTGTAATTTTTATTGGCATGCTTGTAGGTTGGAATCTGCAGGGTCACCATATTGCTGGAATGAACTCATCACGTTAAGCACAAAATATCGGGACCTAACTGCTCACTCACAACTTGCTCTAACGGTATGGGGTAATTTCCACCAAACTTCTCTGTATGTATCTGCATTGACATTAATTTTCTCCACATGTATAAGGAACCTCGAGTTATGTAGGTTCCAACATCTTGCTGCTAAAGTTTGATTAATTTCATATGTTCTATGTGAAAGTTTCTGCATCTATGCTAGTATCATGGTAGTAAGTAACTCATAGAAGTGCATTATCTATCTTCATGTGTTTTACTTTTCGTCTGTAGCCAAAGTGGTGAACATAATATAAGTTCGGGTGATGTTATTCATTAAGTGCTGAGCAGCTGGTATTTACAGATGGCTCCTCCACATGTTTGCCATATGAGGATTTGGCATCAAAGGGGAAAAGTTTGTTTATAGTTTTGTGTGCCTCACCTATATTTTATGTGCCTCCCTATCATGTCTATAAAAGAACCATAACAACCTATAATGGCAGTGCTGAGTTCTAGTTACGGACTATGTTATATTTGTTTGGAAGTGGGTTCTTCTTTATATTGGTGGCCTCAGCTTTAGCATATGAGTAACAACTTTAAATCAAGACGTCTATTTTCAGTTTTTTCTTCTCGGGCCAAACTCTGTTAAAGGATGGCTACTTTAGCTATAAATAATTGTGTCACATCATTCTCCATACTGTGATTTGCATATCAGTCTAATGTTCAGAAAAGTTGGTACTGTTGATACTATTATTAATTGGTCAATCATTCATTCATTATAATTAGGTTTGGGATGTCTCTTGTGGAAAGGAAGAGGGTCTGATTGGTGGAGCTACAATTCTTCTCTTTAGCAGCAAAAAACAATTAAAAACAGGGAAGCAAAAGCTTAGGCTCTGGCAAGAAAAAGAGGCAGATGGGTCTTTCCCAACTGCAACTCCAGGAAAGGTATCTCTTTCTTTGTTGAATAAGTATTATTATTGTTAGCATTGATGTATCTGTTTCAGGTTTATTTCAATTTGCACTCGTGAGAAAAACGTGTGTGTGTTCTATATGACTTATCTTGTATCTTTTCTAGGTCCCTAGAGATGAGCGAGGAGAGTTGGAGCGACTGGAGAAGCTTCTGAATAAATATGAGAGAGGACAAATCCAATGTGTAGATTGGCTTGACCGCCTTGCATTTAAGTCTATTGAGAAGGTCAAGGAACGTGATAGCAATAGAGTTGGGAATTCCTATCTATACCTGGTTGTTGATTTCTGCAGCTTCGAACACCGAGTAGTTTTTCAGGTAACCGTAAATCATAACTTTTGCCTATTGAGTCTTTTTCTTTTCGGGGTTCAATGCAGTTCACAATTTTCTTGGTAAAACTCCGATTATTTTTAGTTGCATATCTAAATTAATGCACTTTATCTTTTGGTTGCCCATATTGATGTTCAATAACTGTATGAAGAAAATTTCAAAATAACTTTGTTAATTTACTCCATCACACTTGTTAATAAGACTAGTTTTATCAACAGGAATCCGGAGCAAATTTTCTGCTGCCTCCACCAATAGTTTCGACAAATGATCTGGTTATTGTGTGGGACCCTGAAGTGGGAAAGACGAATCCATCTGAGCATAAGCAACTGAAGCTTGCAAGAAGTTTGACCCGTGGTATCATTGACAAGGATCTTAAACCAAGTTCAACTGAGAGAAAGTAAATCTGATATCTTTTCTGTTATAGCTTTTGGCCAAATTATCTTGGCATTTGTTGGAAAGGATTTAGAGAAGAATTTGTCCCACATTAAATTTATAAAATGTCAAAGTGGAAAGAAGATGCATAAAAAGGAAAACCTCCATAACCTTTTTCTCTCATTATCTCTCTTCTTTCACAAAACTCAAATATGTATGCTGGTGCGATATTAGGTCGATACAGAGAATATTGAAATATCCTCCCACTAGAGCTTTAAGCGGAGATGAAAGGCAGCTTCTATGGAAATTCCGGTTTTCATTGATGTTGGAAAAGAGGGCTCTAACCAAATTTCTGCGCTGTGTTGAATGGAGTGATCTTAAGGTCAGACCTCTCTGGCACCTTATCTCTATCAATTGATTGATAGCCTTACAGCCAACATAGTGTTTATAATCCCTGGATGTATGTATACTTTCCCTATAAATAACCCTAAGTACTAGATTTACTCCTATGTGCTGATTTTACTTAAACATGTTTGAATTTCTTATAATGGCAGTGCTGTTTTTTTTTCCCTCTTTTATTTTTTGGGTGGTGTTTGTGTCAGGAACCATGCCACATCATATGTCCATCTTTTTCATCTATTCTATTTCCAATCTGCTTTGGATTGTGTCCTTTGTCTGCATTTCGTGTTCACACGGCCTTAGCCACCTGTATGAGGACATAGTTAGCATAACCTTACTAGCAAATGTTTCTTGTTACTCAACTAATCTTCTTGCTTTTCTTCTATATATATATTTTCAAGTTAGTAATCTTTTTTACATTTTGATAAAGCTTCTAAAAATCACAATTTAGATATGCATGGTCTATACTGAGTAAGAAAATGTGTAAATATTCGCAGGAAGCTAAACAAGCTTTAGAGTTGATGGGGAAGTGGGAGACAATTGATGTTTGTGATGCCTTAGAGCTTTTGTCTCCTGTTTTTGAATGTGAGGAGGTAGGTCCTCTCTCTTACTTCTGCTTTTTGTTTATTCTCTCAAGTATTTCGTCTCTTTACAACGTTCTAGTCTACAATTTCCAAGCAAAATGCAGGTCTACATTTGTGGTTGAAGCCATGAGCATGACTAAGGTTGAGAAACTAGATAAAAAGTAGGATGAGATTAAATGTTAATTTGCAAATATTATACTGTGTCCGGAGTTCCACATCTACCAGATTCAAAACCATAGTTATAGGGAAGAGACAAACTTTATTTTAAGCTTGTTTGTTAAATATAGACTAGGGTATGTTAATTTCACCCGTGCTAAAGTGTTGATTTAGGTCCATATGAAGAATGATTGCACAATACTGGACAATTTCAAGGATAAAGGAGTCTAAACTAAAGTTCTTGTTATGTCGATATTAGATTATTAGGACTTTTGTTAAGTTCCATATGTAGAACTGGCCAATCCCAAGCCTTAGAGTGTAGACTTTTGCACTTCATGGTAAGTTCTGACTCTATGCTAATGGTCAGATGAAAAAAAAAAATCGATTTGAAGTTGCCACGTTGCAAGTAAAGGTGTGTGTTAAGAGTTTCAAACAATTGTTTATGGAAATATTAGACATATAAGATGGCGTAGGGGAACTGAAAGACTTCTCCATCTTAAGATTCTACGTTGATAAGCCACATCTTTCTTCAGATCTATGGTTAATTAACACTGATTCTGTTCAGGTTCGTGCATATGCTGTCAGTGTACTTGACAGAGCAGATGATGAAGAGCTCCAGTGTTACTTACTGCAGTTGGTTCAAGCTCTTCGTTTTGAGAGATATGATAAATCTCGTCTTTCTCAGTTTCTTGTGCAGCGTTGTATGGTTCCTCTTCCTTTCTACTGCCTGGACCCAAATTCTAATATGAAACAAACTTGTTCTCCATTGAGTCTTACTGGCATTTTTTCTATGGCAACAGCACTGCGAAATATTGAATTGGCTAGCTTTCTACGGTGGTACGTTGCTGTCGAACTTTACGATCCCATATCCTCATTTGGCAGACGCTGCTACCGTATTCATGACTTCTTGGAAGAGAATATGAAGAAGGTAAACCTGCAAAGGTTCTACTGTTGGCAAATGTCAAGTACTTGATCAAACAAACCCTGTGTTGATTCCACCAAATTGTTTATTTCAGTTGAATCCTGGAATGAATGGCACTGAAGATGGTGTTAGATTGTGGCAGAGTCTTGTTAGGCAGACTGAATTGACTGCCCAGTTGTGTTCTATCACAAGAGATGTACGAAATGTGCGTGGAAATACTCGGAAGAAAATTGAGAAGCTTAGGCAGCTTCTTTCTGGTCTACTCAGTGAACTCACGTACTTTGAGGAGGTGGTCATTTCTCTCTGTTCCCTTGGTTTATAATTTCAATTCTTTGTTGGGTAAATTTTTCAAGATTCACAAAAGAGACTTTGTAACTTTGATCTGGTTGCATCAGCCAATACGATCACCACTTTTTCCTAGTATCCTGATCTCTGGCATTGAGCCATCAGAGTCATCGATATTCAAAAGTGCACTTCATCCTCTGCGTCTGACTTTCCGAACTGCTACTGGTGGAACTTGCAAGATTATATTTAAGAAGGGAGACGATCTTCGGCAAGATCAATTAGTAAGTTAGTTAAACCATTCTCATCTCTCTGTCTCTCCAATGGTTCATGTAAAATGATGGTTATCCGTAACCATGGAAATGATACATTATTTCTTCATCTCCTATATATAGGTTATTCAAATGGTTTCTCTCATGGATCGGTTGCTCAAGGCAGAAAACCTTGATTTATGTTTGACTCCATATAAAGTACTGGCAACGGGACAAGATGAGGGCATGATGGAATTCATACCATCTCGATCTCTAGCAATGGTAGTATATCACTACCTCTACACTGATAGTTCCTTTACTTCAGTAGATTTTGATTTGATCTTCTGATAAATGAACTACTCTTTCATTTCGATCCGATTTATCTACATTGGGTTCGTGAGGCCTTACGATTACATTGTTTCTAGATTTTGTCGGAGCATAGAAGCATAATAAGCTACCTCCAAAAGTTTCATCCAGATGAACACGGACCATTCGGGATCACAGCTACATGCCTCGACACATTCATAAAGAGCTGTGCTGGTTACTCTGTTATTACCTATATACTTGGTATTGGAGACAGGTAATGCTCCTACAGTACTTATACAAAAAGTAATTAAAATCATTCTTTCTTTTCATTTAACGTGTTCTTTGTCTTTTTTCTTCAGACATTTGGATAACCTCCTTCTCCGGGATGATGGGCGTCTTTTCCATGTGGACTTTGGTTTCATTCTTGGCCGTGACCCTAAACCGTTCCCCCCACCTATGAAACTATGCAAAGAAATGGTAGAAGCAATGGGTGGAATGGAGAGGTATGTGGATTTCCTGTTAATACTGAGGAGACCTTCTGCAAATAAAAGAAAGTAATAATTTTTGTATCTAATATCCTTTATTTGTTTTTTTTCTTTTTGATTTTCTTAAGCAGCCAGTACTATACAAGATTCAAGACATACTGCTGCGAAGCATACAACATTCTGAGGAAATCAAGTAACCTGATTCTGAACCTGTTCCATCTAATGGCTGGATCCAATATCCCGGACATAGCTTGTGATCCTGAAAAAAGCATCCTCAAGGTGCGGTCGTGTTGTATTATGATGACATAAAGGTTGTAATCTTCTCATGACCAATCAATTCCTTCTTTTTGTTTTGTTTTTGAACTTTGCAGCTTCAGGAAAAATTCAACTTAGACCTGGACGATGAAGCCTGCATCCATTTCTTTCAAGGTCTTATTACCGATAGTGTCAATGCGCTTTTCCCTCAAATGGTTGAAACCATTCATCGATGGGCTCAATACTGGAGGTAGTAATAAAAAGAAAGAAAGGTTTATGTGTATAGGGTATTTGTAGAGTAAGTTAAAGTTGGTGGAAGGAGAGACCATAATGATTATCCTACTGCCCATGAAAACTCGAAAAATTGTGATTTTTTGACGTCTTTCATTTTGGTTAACTGTACAACTATGATGCGATTATGATAATAAGTTTTTTATTCCTAAAGAGTATTGGATTTATAACTGATTATGTTTTATATTAGATAATATTGTGTCTAAAATTTATTAATAAGCAATAAGGTTAATAGTTTTGATACATTTATAAGTTTGATCCAGCTTGTTTCATGTACTCATGTTTTAAAATATTATTATTTGGTACATGTTACTATTGATAACGTCAAGTTTGACTAGAAGAATAATGATGTGATGAAAAAAATTTAAAAATAAATAGAAGAAAATTAGGAAAAAAATTATTTTAAACAAATATATATATATATATATCTGAAAAATATACAAAAAAATAAGAACAAAATAAATATTAGATAATAAGCTACTAGTCCTTCACTTAGTTTTGTTTTCCTATTATTTTATGATTTTCTTCAAATAAATATATAAATAATAAGTTTTATATTTTAGGATTTATGTTTTAATTTTCTTTTTATACAATAAAATAATGCTTTTAATATATATTTACATATTTTTTCTATATTTCAATTTTTTCTTAATTAGTAATTTATTTATTTTTTCCATTTTTAAAAACATTATACATTATTCTCTAATTTTAAACAAAATTATACATTTTAAGTTAATTTTTATATATTTTTTATTCTATAAATTATATTTAAAATAATTGTTATGTTAGATATCTATATGACATTGACATAATAATAACATGAAATTGACATAGTATTGATTTGACGTAGCATGTGCGAGTCATATTACTATTAAATGAAAAACTAATGAAAAGATCAAAATATAGAATTTGAAAATATAATAGTGCCTTCAATCACACAAATTTATTTAAGGTACTATTCAATTATATAGTTTAAACTTGTGGGTGCATTGAACCTATTAACCTTAAATGATAATTGACATAGAAGATAAAATGGTTAACTACCTATTTGATCATTTATATTTATCAAATATTAGATTTTAATTATTTATATTTTTTAGGTTATTAAATAATTACTTATATTTCAAAATATAACTATTTAATAACCCCTCTACCTACTTTGCTTGGAATTTTGGGTGGTTGGTGTTCTGATTCGAGCTAGAGAAACGCGCAGGGTGGTATGAAATGCCGCATAAGCTTGAATTATTTAGATATGTTACGGCTCGGATGTGTCGAGAGTGGAGAAGAAGACCAGTACATGACCGGAAAGGGAAAAAGGTAGAGAATAAAGGAGAGTAACAACTGAAAAGAAGAGACGATGGATAGGAGAGAAGGGAGAGATGAAAGAATATGAGAGATAAATGAATAATTTTCTTTATTCATAAGTTTCTCACTAGTAGTTACTTATCTATATAGCAGCAGCCTACCATATTTCTACCATATTAAGATAATACTGTACTTGACTATAATACTAATTTAAACCCTATACTATTTGGCTCCTATTATTACTTTCCTCTAGGCAACGATCTTGTCTTCTAGAACAAAATTTAAAAACTTGTATTTGTTGACATCAATACATTGGACGATAGCTGCTATGTGCAAAGCCTCATTCAAAAACTCCCTGTCAGAAATCTTCCTTGTTCCATAGGTATCCATGAACACCGAACGCGGTTCGGGAACACCAATAACATAAGACACTTGAAGGAAGTTCATTGGTTAAAATGCTCTTAGCTGTCTGCCTCACAATGTAAGCACTGCTACGGCCCACCTCCCATCTAGAGAAGACCCCACCTCCGTGAGCACCCCAACCACCATAGGTCTTACGCCATGTGAGACTCTTAGGCACAACGTTCTTAATTCAAGTCGAACATACTCTCTTGTGAATTCTTCCTGTTGGAATTTTATTGTAGACTAATTCATAAGTCACATAAATGCTCGTAGGTGCCCTTTCACGGGAATAAGAGATTGAATAGAATCTTGGTTGCAATCGAGGAATAATTGCTGCAAAAATACACCAAGTGGGTGCTTGGAAGGAGGAAATTCGGCCATAACTTCAACAAGACTTCTCTGACTAGTGACCACCCATTGTGCATATTCATCATTTTCAGCAAGTGATGCTAGCTGCCTAAAATGATAGGATTCAATGAGGTTAGATATATAAGTTGTTAATGCAATCAAGGGAGACTTTTTTATTTGTTACCTCCTCCGTGCAACTTCTTTCCAACAAGTCGCCCCTCCGTCCATCTTGACTAGCTTCTCAGTTGTGAATGGATATGTTGCGTTTTCATACTTTTTTTACAGCATCCACGATATCGAAGCAAGGCGTTCCTCGACTGCGGTGACTGGTCATAACTCACCATCCATTCTTATTTGACATCCTCACAATTTCAATGCTCTTTGTCATAGATCCAATTTGGTTAACATTGAAGAGGATAACATTGCAAGTTTTCTCCTTGATAGACTTCTTTACTCTCTTTAGGCTGGTGTTCAACAGTTATCTTGGCGTAATGTATCCAGTCATCTTGGTTAAATGGATCCTTGATGGAAACGATACGGTACTTCGGCACAAACGAATTGTTCAAGTCATTGAGGGCATTACCATAATTTGTCTGCGACCTATCATTTTTCTCTTCCTTGTTTTACAATGGTGGTGGTGGCTTAGTTGTGGGTATCTGCAATAAAGTGCGACAGACATTTCATCGAACAACTTGTGGGCACCCTTATAAGTCATTTCAACGAACACCTTGAGGGCACTTCCCGAACTTTCACAAGGAATGATATCAAGGGCTGTATGGGTCTACGACCAAGTGTGACAGGGGGCTGCGATCAAGAGTCGCCGAACAGGTCCATCGACCGTCTTCGGGTCGGTGTCAGTCTTGATGTCATCTGTCTGGTTTTGCTTGAACTATTCTTACTAGCGATTATTAGCAGTGCAATCCGTGTGTCAGCAAGCTTCATCCGCTCTATGGCAAGCCAACATCTTTCGATGTTAGCGTTGATCTCATCTCAGATTCTAGTAAACGACGTGTGGATTTCTTTGGTGGTAGTCATTGGTTGTGGATCGGTGTCTCTGATACCAATGTTATGAACAAATCTGTCGTGAATGTGAAGAAAATAGTACATAACAGAAATGGGAGGAAACGAATTGAGAAGAAGAGAAAGGGAGTAACAGAAGAAAGAAAATGGGAGATAGTGAGATTATAATTTTCATTCATTCATTGCCAGTAACCACACCCAAGAGTCACCAAATCTTACCTTCCAAGCGTCGATGGAAGAACTAAAGTCGTCCAACGACCACTTCCAAGCGTCGATGGAAGAATTGAAGTCATTGATGGAGGAACTGAAGTCGATGGTGATTTCACTAGGACCTATGTTTGGTTCCGACCTCTCCCGCTTCGCCAAGAGAGACATCAACGTCCAGGCTGACATCCAAACCGTGAACATCCAGATCGAGATCTTCCCTATCATCTCCGACGAGTATATCCTGACTGGCATCGTTTGTAGCCTGACCAACGAGAAGGTAGATGGTGCTCACTCGATCCGAGATATGGATTTCACTGTCTCCTTTATCGTTCATGTTGCTGTCCAATGCAAAGTCGCCTCTGACCTTCCCAAGCTCGTTGAAGACCTCAAGCGCATAACGGAATCAGATTCCATGGTTGGAGGATTTAAACATACTGTGAACTTGAGGAACTCCTTGATGGATATATACATGACAAAGTGTTCATCAAATGACTGAGAGACATATGATTTCCAACCCTCACTCATAGCCACCTCCACCAAAGCCACCACCTTCCTTTAACTTGTCGTCGTATGGGAAGAAAAGGCAAGTTGCAACTTGTATAGCAAAAGTGAATCAATCTCTGAGAAAATATATGTAAGAGATTCTTTTTGCCCTGCTCAAGGCATTAGTGAGTGATAGACTTTCCCAACATTTAGATATTGATGTTAATGTTGCAGTGGCGTCACGCATGAGTGAATCTACAAGGATAAGTGCACCTGATGCTCCATATGAGGATGACAAAATGAAGGTAGTTTTTCAGTTAATTGTGTCATCCTTCAAGAACCTATATGATTTATCGTCTCGGTCATATGGAAAGAAGGGTGTTGTCCTTGAAACAGTTATAAGGGTACAACCTTGAGTGCTCGTGTTGGATCTGGAATGTGTTTGCTTGGTTCAAAAGATTTTTACTAAGGAGACAATGTTTGGACAAACCTGGTGATGGGTATAGAAAAATTAAAGAAGGTTGCTTAGGATGTCCAGGGAAGGATTTTTAGTGGACATGATGCATTTGTCTTGTGGGGGTACATATGGATTTCCATTTAGTTTCACTTAGGTGATAACAAAAGAAAAAGAAAGAGCCTTGGTAGTAGATATTCAAGGTTTCAATGATGTGGTGGTTTATACTACAGAATAATCAAGAAATGCATAAAACAAGAAAGAGGATGGTGCTTTCACCATGGGTGTGGATGGTACATCCGCTAGAAATGACTCCTACAAGTATACTTGGAACCAATACTATAGAATTGTTATCAAAGCGATAAATACTTATTTGGAATTCAAAGAAAGTATGCATATTGGTGTTGAGATTAGCATAGTTCTTGAAAGTACATCCTTCTATGCTGAGACAAGTGGTCAGATCCTTGATACTGAATCAATTCACGGTCCAATTGTCTTCTTCAAAGTTTGTACTATTCAAATATTTAGGTTTTTTTTTCTGCACACTGGTTCTCTACTAGAATACAGTGGGAATGAAGTGGAATGGGGAAATAAAGTGATAGACAAGGGTGACTGCAATAGACGCCAACTCCTCGAGTCACCGGATGTCAACCTTGAGGACAAGGTCATTGTTAAGGTGAGATGCAATGTTATGAGCCAAATTAGCAACTAGTAGTATAAGTCGGGCCAGACATATCGGGTAGGTCAAATAATTATGATCCATGTAGTTCACCCTATATAGAAAGGCATGGCAAACAATTGAAAGGAATGAATGAATGAAAATTATAATCCCACTATATCTCCCTTTCTCTCTTCTGTTACTCCCTTTCTATTCTTCTCAGTTCTTTTCCTCCCATATTTGTTCCATACTATCTTCTTCACCTTCACAATAGATTTCACCGTAACAAGATGGCTCGAATACGGGAAAGCACCAAACTGACCCATCAACGACATTGGTCTTGGGAACAAGTTGGCCTCCGAAAGCATTGAGCATCCGCCAATCGTCTGCGGTATCGGTTGAGGTTCTTCAAAGCCCCAATCATCAAGCTCGAGATATTGTTTCTCCCCAAGTTCAAAATTTGCAGATAATATATCTTAGTTTGAGTAGGGGTGAGCTTGGGCGGGCTGGGCTGGTGTTTTTGGGAAGACCGAGCCCGAGCCTTAAATGGAAAAGATTCTATTTAGTTTGGTTTAACACCAGACAACCTAGATAATACTAAGGGACCACAAGATAGAGCAGAGTAAAGGGATCCATTAGCGTTGACAAGATGCAGGGGAAGAGTGATTGAAGATGAGGACTAATGAGATGGAGTGGAAAAGGATGAAGAAGATGTAGAGGTAGGTGATCTCTTTACGAACCGAATCGATATATGTTTCCTTCAGTGCGATTCTTGAGAAGATGAGTTCTTCTTCTTTGAGCCATTGTTTGAGGAGAAGCTTGAGGGTTGGAGTCGCTGCGATTTGGTGGAGAGGATGAAGATGTTTCAGATGCTCCATTAGGGATAATGTTGTGTTTGGAATCAGTGGGGATTCTTCCGCTTCCGCCATTAATATGTAATTGCAGAGCACTGTACTTCACTCCCTCACAGAACATGTGAGTGTGGATCTAAGTTAAAGGAGTGGACGACCTAGGGGAAGTCCAAAGTGAAGTCCTCACACCCAAAGGGAACATGCTCTAACTTCCTCAAACCCAAAGAAAAGTCCCTCTGTTTTGACCAATTTCGGGTCGGGTCGGTCCTACTCGAAATTTTAGGGGGAAAGCCCGAGACCAACCTTGGAGAAAAAAAATGCACGCTCGGTTTCGGTCCTAATCGGGCCGATCTCGGGCCGGTTCTGTTGGGATTTCAGTCCAACCAGTCTTTTTTGCTCACCCCTAAGTTTGAGAGCTGCCTGAACCAACTCGAAATCGTCCCACTAAGGCAGTTGTTCGACAACGAAATCCACTGTAATGCAGTGATGTTACTAAGATTCGTAGGGATGTTCCCCGTTGGGAAATTGAAATCCATAACCAAATTCTGGAGATACTGAATATGCATTAGCTCGATCGGCATATCACCTTCTAGCCGATTCAACAACACCATGTCCCGAAGCTTTGATAATGACTTGAATGTGTCTGGAATGGTTCCGGTTAGGTAATTGAAGCTCAAGTCGAGGGAGATAAGGTTGGACCAGTTGCTTAGGCTTGTCGGGATGGAACCACTGAAGAGGTGTTTCCGTAGGTCCAATAACTTCAAGCTTTACTTACATATTGCTAGGTAGAGGAGATAAATTGTGCGTAAGTGCGTATCAATATGTTTATTGTGTGACACTTATTGAATACGATCACACACGATAAAATTATTGTATTATATTACTCAATACGAACACGACATTTTTTCGTGCGTGTTCATGTCGTGTTGTATTAAGTTAGTAAATTATATATCCACATGCGAGAATTATAAATAATTATCAAAATCACGAATTATTCATACTAAGAAATAAGAATTAACAATTCATATATAAGATTTCATGAGTCTTTAATATAGAATTGACAAATTGTAGAAACTAAACATTTAAATAGATTTTAAAAAGCTATTAAATGAAATCTATTTAGAAAAATATTAAAAAATTGTTTTTCAAGTCCAACTTTAAAGTTGACCCCCCAAAGTCCAATATTATTGTGTGTCATGTTATGATTTCTAAATACGAATACCACACGAAAATATTTTTGTGTTATCATGTTTGCGTTATCATTCTGTCAAATGCTTTCACTGACATGAGAATACGTGTTCGTGTTGTGTAAATAATTGCAGCCATACTACTAGGGATACTTCTGATGAGACTGTTGGGATTCAGATGTAAGAAATCCTACTGTGACGATGATGACAGTGATTATTAAGATAATTTAAGAATATAACGAATGATTTCATTCACAAATTTAGATTTATGAGATGGTTGATTAAGACACACGTCTTAAATCTCACACAATTAATTTTAAATATTATTTTACTCGTTAGCTTCCATGATAATTGTTTTTAAAGGACTACAATGAAAAGTAGATTTCTAAATATGGATATTCAAGAAACTCAGTAATTAAAAACACAGCTATAATATTTAAAAATACTTATAATTATAGTACGTGAAAAAAATAGAATTTATCATAATTATTCGAAACACAAAATAACTATTGTTTACCGTAGATGATAGTAGAGTTCAATTTTGAGTTAGAGTTTGAAACTCCAATTGGATCAACGTGGCGACTTTTGATTGGCATGTCTGCAACATTCTCAGGGTTTTAATCTCGAACATGTGATTTGTGCACTCATAAGTCAGTGAAGGAATCATGCCAAATTTATTAATCGATAAAGAGAAACACATTGAAACAGAGCTCATTGCGTATAGTCAATATAGTCAAACACGCTCTTATTCATTTCCCTTGTTCTACGTAGGGTTGATGGATCCGGGCCTTGTGGCCCTCACAATTGAGTATCAGACCCAAGAATGAAGCTCGTTAAAGGTGCGCCAAGACCGTAAATGCGCGTCGGGAGGAAAGTTTTCCCCTACATTCATTTCTGACAAATACAAGACTCGATGTCCTACAGTAGGGAATGAGGCACTAGCACGCCAAGCATGGAACAGAGGCACATGACACAATGTCACTATGCACAGAACATCAGGTAGCACAGGGCTCGAGACAACCCCACTCAGTTAATCGAGCGCCACCTAGAACAACCATGATCAGAAGTGACTCAAATCAGGTTAGGGATGAGAGCTATAAATACCATCACCCACCTCCACTCTAAAACTAATGTGACAACAAACATTTTACCTTACATATACTCTCTATAATACCCCAAACTCCGACTAACTTAGGCATCGAAGGGGAAATGACGGGAATACCCCGAGATTTCCTTCTTGCAGGTCTGCGGAGCGCCCAACACGAGATTTCCGAAGAATGAAGTGGTGACTTCGAGACCCAACATTGACGCCGTCTATGGGAAGCTTAAGAAAAACCAACCATGGCTCCCCCCCACCCGAGCAAAGAACAACCGAGAAGTCATTAAAAATGACTCGCTCCACGTTCTGCAGCAACACCTGGGCGGCACTGACGTTATACCTCCAAATGAGGTCATTCAGGAGGGGCAAACCTTCGAATTAAACCGCCAAGGCGCACAGTCCAGACAACCTACCGCCTTAGGAGCCGAGGCTGCCAAACTGACACACTCTCGGATCACTTCTTCAGTAAGAGCGCCTCCGAGGGCAGAAGTACAACCTGAAAACGCCCTGGCACATGCGCTCATCGCGACACTGGAAGATCTTCTCAATAGGAGGGAGCAGAGAGGCGCTGCTAAAGCCGCTCACCAGGCACAAGGCACGAAGATGGAACAAGCCACCTCTAGGCCACCCCCTAACATAGCAGCCCGATCTTGTCATGAGCGGCGCTACTTCAATGGCACCACTTCTCGGTGCAATGACAAAGGAGTAACTGGAAGAGATGATCGCCCAAAAGGTGAAGGAGCAGAATGGCCGGGTCATGCCTCGCCTTCGAGATAGGGCTTCACATCCCTTCGCTCCTGAAATACTGAACCTGACTATCCCTCACCATGTGCGATCCTCTAAAATCGGTTGCTATAAGGGCAAAGGAGACCTAGTGGAGCACATACAGAGACATGAAGCCTCTCAATTAGGGTGAACGAACGATGATAATAATTTCACGCTCCTTTTCCCAGCGACCCTAGGAGGCGTTGCTTCACATTGGTTCTTTGGACACCCCAAGGCTTCCATCAAGAGTTGGAGCGAGTTTATGGAGAAGTTCATCGTCCAGTACATGGTCAGGCGACAACTGCTCAAGAGCGTAGGGAATCTGGACAACATCAGACAAGGGAGTGACAAAAGCTTAGGCGATTTCTATATAAGGTTCAACAAAGAACTGGCAGGGATAGACCAAGTCATCACGTGTAGCGAGACTATCCGGGCTTTTATACGATCTCTGGGCCCCAAAGGAGCCGTTCCACAGGATAACTTGAGTGTGATATCCGTCAATACGGTGGAAGATATGGCGGCTAGGGTCAAATCTGACATCGACCTAGAAATCGCCAAAGTAGGGAGAAAAGCGGTTCAGAAGGAATCGAAGAGGGACATTCCAGAAGGAAAGAGAGGAGATTAGCACCATCAGAAGGCATGAAGTGATGACTTGAGGCATCACCCGATGATCCCAAGCGGCAATAGAGAAGTCTATGAGACTTATACGCCACTTACCCAAGATATCTGGGTTATCCTGTCAGATATGAAGAAGAAGGATCTAGCGACACCTCCTACGATGAGAAGCGGCGACACTCAGTTGGGTAATGACAAAAATGCCTACTGCCGCTATCACAGTTGCAAAGGGCACGTAACAGACAACTGCCGTATCTTGATAAAGGGATATAGAGAACCTCATCTGAAGGGGGTATTTGAAGAATTTCATCGCGCGTCGGGAAAGGAGTAGGAGTCCTAGAAAGGACAGAAAGGCGTCGCCCAGGAAGAACTCTGTGGCATCCAAATCTAGGAAGGAAGATCTGAACGTGATTAGTAGCGGTTTCACCTCATGAGGAGAAACATGCGCCGCTAGAGAAATGTACGCTACTCAGATTGCAAGAACTTCTAAGACGGGGATACAACCAAGTTCAGATGGTCGAGGCCGACGCCCAGCACACAACATTCTACGCAGATAGCGATGTGTACCATTACACGGTGATGCCTTTCAGTTTGATTAATGCAGGAGTGACCTACAAGAGGATGGTGAACAAGCATTTTGCAGGAATGATAGGTGACACCATGGAGGCATATGTAGACGATATGCTGGTCAAATCCATCAAGGGTGTTGATCACATGGAGGATCTGAGGAGAACATTCGAGCGTATGCGTCTCCACCAAGTGCGCCTCTTGGAAAAATGCGATTTTGGCGTACACTCTTGGAAAAATCTTAAGGTACATGATGAGCCACAGGGGAATTGAGGTGAATCCTGAGAAGCTAGAGGAGATCGAGAAGATGAGGAGCCTCAAATGTCACAAGGAGGTCCAATGCTTGAAAGGGAGATTGACGACGCTTAGTCGTTTCCTGGCAAAGGTGGGAGATAAATCCCCCCTTCTTCTAGGTCCTAAGGGCGAACAAGAGGTTTGAACTTAGAATGTGAGCAGGCATTCCAGGACTTGAAGACTCATCTTAAGGCGCTCCCACCACTGGCTAAGGCTACAAAAGGCGACACCCTCATTCTGTACCTAGGAATCAGTCTAGTCGGTGTAAGCTCTGTATTAGTCAATGAGATCGCAAATGGACAAGCGCCCGTGTATTATGTTTCCAAGGTTCTTGCGAAACCCGAAATGAATTATCTAGAAGTTGAGAAGTACCTCTTTGCGCTAGTAGTCTCGACTAGAAAGTGTCACCCTTACTTTCTTACAAATTAACCTTTAAAACATTTCCTGCAAAAACCAGACGCTTCGGGAAGAATGATTAAATGGGCGTTCGAACTAAGTGAATTTCATATCAAGTTTGGACCCAGAACAGCTATAAAATGGCATGCATTGGTTGATTTTATTATGGAGTCCACTTGTCCACCTGAAGCGCCGCCACAAGAACCTGAGGAAATAAAGGAAACTTGGACGTTCCATACGGATGGATCATCTTCAGTCGATGGCTCGGGGGCATGATTAGTATTAGCGCCTCCAGACGGGAGCGCTCCTTTGCGATACACATTAATACTCACCTTCAAGGCAACTAACAATGAATCGGAATACGAAGGGCTGATTACTGGCCTCCGACTCGCCAAAGGATTGGGCATTGTTCATCTCAGCGTTTACTGTGATTCACAGTTGGTGGTAAACCAAGTTAGATACGAATATACCGCAAAAGGCGAGCAAATGAAGATATACCTGAAGGAAGCACACAAATTGGCATAGGGATTCAAGAGCTTCCAAATAGAATCCATCCCTAAGGAATTGAACAAGGAAGCCGATGTGTTAAGTAAATATGCATGGCAGGCGATACCTCTTCAGGTGCATTTCGTGGGAAACATAGAAAGAGGACCAAGTCAGTTTTGTGCAAAGCTTGAAAAAACAGTGGATTGGGCGACCCCCATTAGGATGTATTTTGAAAATGGCAACCTACCAGAGGATGAGGCCCAATCCAGGCAAATATTAAGGTTGGCCCCAAGTTATAAGATTATTGAAGGGATATTATATAAGAAGGGATTCTCTACAACTTTTCTTAGGTACGTCGCTTAACCAGAATTAACCACGATACTTAGAGAAGTTCATGAGGGGTACACTGCTTGCCATGAAAGGGCACGGTTCATTGTCCAAAAAATCCCCAACCATGGATATTATTGGCCTACCATGAATAAAGAGGCGAAGGAGCTGGTTTAGAAATGTGAATCATGTCAAAAATACAGTCCAAGTATAGCGCGCCACCCTGCAGACCTAACCTCAATTAGCGCCGCTTGGCCTTTCGCGCAGTGGGGAATCAACTTGGTTGGACCACTTCCTAGGTCTAAGCAGTGCACCTACATCCTAGTAGTGATTGACTACTTCTCTAAATGGATTGAGGCAAAGGTATTAGTGTCAACTACACAGTTCCAAGTGATCAAGTTCCTAAAATCTGGAATTGTTTCTAGATACGGGATTCCAAATATACTGGTGAGTGACAATGACCCTTAATTCGCTGGTAAAGAGTTGAAATGGTTTTGTCAGGAGTTGAAAATAGAGCATAGATACGCCTCAGTAAGACACACACATGCGAATTGGCAGGTTGAGGCGGACAACAAAATGATTATGAATGGGTTAAAAAAAGACTAGACGCTTTACAAGGAAAGTGGACAAAAGAATTGGAAAATTTCCTCTTGGCGCTGCGAACAACACCCAAAAAGGCAACAGGGGAGACACCCTTTGGCTTGGTATTTGGCCCAAAGGCAGTAGCACCAGCCGAAATAGCGGTTGCTTCGCATAGAGTCAAACACTTCGACGTGATTGAAAATGAGGGTCAAAGGCGTTTGGAATTAGACTTGGTGGATGAGAAGAGATGGGCATCGAAACAACTCCAAAGAAGGATGCGCCTCGCCACAACTCGATACTACAATAGGCGAGTCTCTACTCGTCAATTTTTTGTGGGGTCGAGAGTATGGAGAATGAACGAGTTTGCCCATCAAGATAAAATCAACAAGTAATCACCAAAATGGGAAGGACCATACAAGGTCGTCACCATTCCCCATCCAAATGCCTACATATTAGAAGACGAGAAAGGAAATACTTTGAAGAACACCTTCAATGCGGAGCACTTAATGAAGTTCTACTCTTAGGCGTCGATATGTCACCAAATACTTGGTACTTAGTAAAATTTGTGAGGTTTAAAGAAGTTATACTCTTAGGCGTCGCTATGTCACCAAAGAATTGGTACTTAGTCAAAATTGAGAAGACGAATGAATGGCATGCAAATAGCGTTGATTCATTATAGCAACTAGAATATTAAATGCGTTCTAGATGATGAAGTTACTAAGGCTAAAGCGATATAAACACTAAGGCGATTGGATGCCTAAAAGCGTGGTAAAACACTTGTTCAAAATAGGATATGGAAATGTCAAAGTAAAATCCATAAGAACAAACATCATTGTCATTACAAAACGTGCCTCGCTAAGGAGGACTTGCCAAAGTAAAGAAAAACATACTACAAAATACTAAACATTTACAACTTCATCAGATGGAGGATCTTCTGTAGAAGGAGAAGGATGGAGAGGCACCTCGGCTTCGGGCAAAGGAGGCAGTTCTGTTGAAACCTCAGGCGGAACAGTCTCCGAGGCAGGCACAGGGGTGCGCTTGAAGCGGTGAAGGGGAGAGGGTGCAGGAGATTCTTCTTCTTCATCCCAGGAGTCACTCTCCTCTTTGACTGCCTTCTTCTTGGACGCTTCCTCTTCGATCGCTCTCTGTTTGGCCGCTTCCACCCTAGGCTCGTAGTTTATAAACTTGGTGAAGGAGGGAAGCGCTACAACAGGAAAGGCAACATCAACATCCAGGATATCCTTACTTATATCAATGAAGGCATTCACCAAGCCTTGATGACCCCATAACGCTGCCACGTTATTAAAGGCCTCGCTACCTTTGAATTCCTCATCCACTTCTGAAAGGCGTTAGGGAAATTCCTCCTTGATGAGCGAGACCTCCTGCTTCGCCTTATCGGCGCAGTGCTCAAGGGAGGCAGACTTACCCTTCTCCATTGGGCGGTCGCCTCAGACATCCTTGCCTGCGCATTCGCCGCCTCATCCAGCTTTGCTTGAACCCCTTGCATTTCTTGGGCGTGGCGCGAGACCTCAAGCTCCATCTCATCCTTAGCGGCCCTCTCAACCGTCAGACGACGCTAGGCGCGCTCCAACTGCAGCTCCAACTGCAGCTCCAACTCCTTAACTCGCTTGAGCTGCACGGTCGTGGCCTCCCTTTCTTCCGAAAGCTCCACAATGCGCTCCCCATTTGGAGTTGCAGAGGTAGAAGCTAAAAATAAAATGTTAGAACAAAACACTTGGAAAAGGATTGATCTTCAAGGCAGATTCAAGGCTCACTTGCCCAGATCAGAGAATTTCATTGCTGAATTTCTCATGGGGACCAGTGGGTCGGATTTATCAAGACGGTTGAGATGGAATACGTGAGGCTGCGAAGGTGTCTTTTTCTTCGATTGATCTTCTTCATCAATTGAAGAACAACTCGGTGCTGAAGGGGTATTCGTTTTCTTGAATCCTCCATAACATTGAGTCGTTCAATCAACAACATATAATCAATCAACAACATTGAATCATTCACCACGACGTAGACAAGAAGGACCACCCAAATTAAATCCTCAAGGAATTCTCCCCTTCTATGTCAAAAAGAAGAGTCGTTCGGTGGAATCCTCAAGGATACCCGTTCGGTGGAATTCTTCCCTTCTACCGAAACTGAATCCTCAAGGAATCCACGACGTAGACAATTGAACCCAAATTGTATCTTGAGACCTTTCAGTGCCAAAAAGGAGGTGGATTCATCAGGAACAGAAGAAGCAGAGAAATAGGTGGAGAAGCAAGTTCCTAGTGCTGCTGAAGGATTCAGAAGAGAGTTGTGTAGAAGAAAAAGAAACTACAACGCATCTTCCCATGGAATGAGTTAGTTGTTATTTCGTTGATTAATTAAAATGGTTGTTGAGGTTGCTTCCTATTCTTTGAACATTGAGTACTTAATTAAACCATCTTATGAGAAGTATGCCAGCCAAGTTGTCTTCCTTGAGGATATTATTATAATGTTGTAAGGTAGGTGCTGCATTTCTATTTTACACAGCGTGATGTTGTCTTTTATTCGTTCCAGCGAGCAGTTGAACTGTATATTCAACCTGGGATTGAGTCTATGACCGACCAATTTGGATTATGATCAAGTTGAATCGACCCCAACCTGAAGGAGGCGTGCAATTTAAGCCATTATGCACTTTGCACTTGAGATGGAAGAGGAAGAGTATGGAGATAGGAAGGGGTAATTTAGTCATTTAACAGAGAAACTAAATGATGAAGAATAGCAAAATCAATTAGTCACATTCTGAAACATATGTAACATTTCACACAATGCACACACATGTGTAATCATTTAAGTAATTAACCCATATATATATATATATATATATATATTACCAAATACATAGATCCTATGTTTCCTTGTCCTCTAACTTCCTCGTATTGGATTCTTGTTACAGGTTTTAATGTGGAGACCATGGAGTACAGTGATGTTCGATTCACTGTATGGGAGTTGTGGGCTCACTCCGATACCAGGTTTCCCATCGGTACACGCATGTAGTTAGTTTACACTCTTCTATATATGGAACATACATTCCTCTTTACAATATTAGTAACGACATTTATAATCAAAGATAGTATCATAATTGTTTTTGGGTAGAACTTATACTTTATTTATGAAATGTTATCGATTACATTAAAAACGAGTTGTAACCACTGTTAAGAGTCAATAAAGATAAAAAATAAGATTCGTCATTTTTCCGACTTGACAAGCAGACCAGTTAGCGCACCTAAAGCACCTAGCCTAGCCAAACAATGTATATTTTTTATGATAGGTAAGGTTCACTATCTTCTATGCTTATTCAATTCTCCAACAGTTTGTTATGATGATCTCCGAGTTTGATTCGATGATTAATTACCAATCTCCAACCTCTCTCGACAGTTAGCTTCACACCCTCTAGTAATGTTTTGGCTTCTAGCATCCCCTACACCCGTAATTGCCCCCTTTATACCTTTGATTATTCTTCTGAGACCAGGGACCAGGTTTGATCCTGACCGTTTAGTGTTGTTGGGCGTGTCCTTCATGTGCCTATACACCAATTTAATCATGACCTATCATCATAATTTCAAATGGTTAATTGGCAACTTACAAGATAAATTTTGATGAAATTGCTTTAGGAACTTATATAAACATGCAATAGGCTAACTACATCAAAGTTATTAGTAATTAGTGATGAAAAATTATATTATATTTTTCATTTTTATGCAAATTACTAATTGGTTTTTTGAAAATTTCACAATTTATTAGCTCAAATCTGATGCACACGTACACGTTTCCATCACCGTTTAACTGCAAATAAGTGTAAATAACCAAATTAAAACTTTACATACATTCAACTAATAATTTATCCTAAAGTTCAATTGGCATTTTGTTCTTATACCCAAAAATGTTAGTAAGCAAATTGGTAATTAACTTTATTTTTAAAATATAACTCAGTGGGTGTTTTAATTATGTGATCTAGGTTCAAATCTATATATTGATTCCAAAGTAAAATAATACTAACTCAATCAATCTTGTAAGTGAAGATTTATTTATTTTTGCAGGCGGAGATATTTTGGAAGCACTACTTACCAAACATGCGTGGCCTCCTATTTGTTTTGGACTGTAACGACAGAGGTCGAGTTGCAAAGGCAAGGGAGTATTTGCACTGGATACTGAATAAGGTAAAGTTTTCTTTGACAAAGAATACCTAAATTGAGATGACATTATATAAGGTAAAATTTTCGTTAAATCAACGTGTTATTGTCTAACATGTTTGAAAACAATGATAATTGATATTTCCGTTAATTTTTCGTTAAAAAAGTTTATTAAATACTTTTCAAATTTAAAAAATTAACTGAATAGTAACATTAACAAAATCATACAAGGGTTAATTGTCAATTTTCCCCTAAAGTTTGGATTGAATTTGAGATTCTCCCTTAATGTTTAAAATTTTAAATTTTAGTCCTAATGGTTGGACAAAATGAAAATTTTCCCCATTCCGTCACTTTGTCGTTTAACACTAACGAAAATGTCATCATGCGCAGATCACGTGACTTTTTAATACATTAAATGGACAAAAATGCCCTCCATGGACTTTCTTCCGCTGTTCTTCAAGTTCTTGAGTTGTTCTTCAAGTTGGCCAAGAGGTTGTTCTTCAGATTGGCCAAGAGGGTCGGAGCTCGTTTCTTGCTGACTAGCACCATCGAAGTATACGGAGATCCTCTGCTTGGATTAGCCAAATTTCGAAACAAACTCATATGATTGTCGTATTGGGTTCTGTCGAACCAATTTGAAGAATGCAACTTCAAATTTGGGGGTTCTGAATTTGATTGAAAGTCTGCCAAGGCAAGGGAAGCGTCGATACTGGAAGCGGAGAAACGGTGTGCAGAATTGGATGCGGAGCTGACACGGGTTATGGATGCGGAGAAACGGCGTGCAGAATTTCTGCAGCAACCGCACGTCTTCTGAATATAAAATGCAGGTAGAGTGAAACATATCGTACTATAATCAGAGAGGACATTCACTATTGTGTTTTGGTTCCAAATGATTCATAGAAACTAAGCAGCATGTTACAAAGGAGGAGAAAGTGCATAGTTAAGACGCACTCACAGAGAAGAATGATCATTATTCCGTTCCGGTTCCGTCGATTTGGGCATTTGTTGAAGAAAATATCTAAATTGCTATTACATACTACAGTTCACGACTGCAGCAATGAAAGTTAGTAGTTTTTCAAGCGAACTATGCCTTCTCAATAACTCATTTTAGAGATCCTGAAAGCATAAATTATGCATATCTGATTAGCTCGTGGTCAAAGTTGTTATATGCAATTCGAAGTTCGTTTCTTCGATTTCAGATTCTTATGGGCTACCTCTCGAAGAAGAAGAAAGGTTGATAATTGAGGGTAATTTTGTCATTTCAAAATTTAAAAAAATCACATGCCAAGCACATGTTCGGTTTCCGTCTGAAATAAACCGACATATGACAGAATGGGGAAAATTTTCATTTTGTCCAAACATTAGGACTAAAATTTTAAATTTTAAACATTAAGGGGAATCTCAATTTCGGTTCAAAATTTAGGGGGGAAATTGACAATTAACTTAAACTAATGTTACTAACAAATCCTGACTCGATTCGGGGCATATCAAGTAGACCTGTCAAATTTTGTCTCGGTTAAAAAATGATCTGTACCCGAACTCGGGTTGAGTCATGAAAATAAGGTTCAAGGGCAAATGACAGGTCAGTTTCGAATCCATATTCTTGACCCAAACCTCACCCGCGTCGACTCAACATTCTTTTTTTTTTTTTAAATGTTATTATTTGTTAGGATACTAAGAATGTTCTCATTACCTAAAGCCAAATATACTATATCATAAAACAATAGATAAAATAATAGTCTAAACCCTAAACCATAAAATAATGGGTAAAATACGAGTTTTCCCCTAAAGTTTGAGCCGAGTTTAAGTTTCCCCCTTAAAGTTTAAAATTTTAAATTTTAGTCCTAATGTTTGGACCGGGTGAAAATTCCCCATATCCGTCCAATTGCTGTTAAATTCAAACAGAAATCCCATCATGCGTTTGACACGTGATTTTTGTACATTTTGAAATGACAAAATTGCCCTTCACTACAAACACTATTCTTCTTCCTCCTTCACCTTTGTTGAATTGCTCTGTCGCGAATGGAGTTGAGGTCGCGGTCGTTGGAGAATTCGTAGTTCCAACCTGGAGTAGGTGGTCCCTCTCCAGTTTCGACTCGGAGTAGCCTCGCCGGAGTCCAAACCTAGAGCATTCCTATAGTGGAAATGACAACATTCCTATACTGGAAATGGAACGTAGAGAACATAATTGAAACATATTGCAACAATACCAAGGTGATGAAATAAGTACCTAACTGTTGTTCCTCAATATCAACATCCAGATACACCATGTGAGTAATTTCAAGAGTCTCTTCCACTTCCTCATTTCCCTAACCAACACAGAGAAATATAAACATTATATTTAGGTGAGGCAGTCAAAGTTATCGAATGCATATCTGTATTTGCCAATTTTGAACTTAATTTTGCCAAATAAACTCTTATGTGCTAGATATGACTCAGCAGGGTTAAACTAAGACATCCGTAAACATAGAATCTTTATTATACAGTTAAGCCCAAGAAAACACATGTTGTAAAATGCATGCCCTATCTAGTAAAATCTGAAAGATGTAGTTGTCTGAATGCAATTTGCTAACAAGTATACTTTCAGTGTGAAAATACACAACTACAATCAATTGAAACTATATTCTCCAACTTCCTTCTATTGATAGTCGATTTATTCCTCTTCATCCAGAGCGAATGGGGGTATTTGGATCGAATGCAGGATTCATGTGATGGAATCGAGAAATTTCGGAGTTTACCTGAGCCGCCATGCAATTCCATTTGTTGCCGAGCTGTAGGATGAGCCGCTCCTCCTAGGGGGTGAAGAAGCTTTTCCGGAGGTTAGGTCAGAGGTGGTTTGTCCATCGGAGACGGCAGTTGTTATGTGTTAATGGGAGTTGTGCTATAATGGGGAGTTGTACTGTAATGGGGGTAGATTTGTCCATTTAAAAATAAAAAACTCACATGCCAAGCACATGACTAAGCCTGCGTTTGGAATAAACGGTCTTTGGACGGAATGGGGGTATTTTTTATTCGGTCCAAACATTAGGACTAAAATTTATGGGGAAACTCAAAATCGACTCAAACTTTATGGGGAAACTCGTAATTTACCCTAAAATAATATTGTTTTGTTTGATAATCCACCGAGATAGATAATTTTTAATATTTAGATAATAGTTATGGAAATGTTTTCTTAATTATAAAAAATTTAAAGTTTATAAAGTTAATTTTGAATGTCATTGTTAAAGCTATGGGTGATTGTTGAGTAGTTAATTATAAGATATAATAACTTTTCGGGTTAATAACCAAATTGTTACCCTAACTCTGTGCACTTTCCAAATTACTATCAAATTTTGTTTTTTCAAATCTCGCTACCTGTACTTTCGGAGTTGGGGTAAATTCGTACCTTAGTTAAGTTTTCCGTTAAATATAGACGGAAAATGACGTGACAACACATGAGTGATCCATAATTTGAAAAACTAAACGTTTTTTTTAAATAATAAATTATATCTTTTTAAAAAAATATTAGAAAATCAAAAGGATAATATTTTTTTTAATATAATGTTTTTATTGAAAATATGAAATAGAATTAAAAAAAAGGGAAAAGTCTGAAAATTGTCCAACATGTTCACACAAAATGGGTTTTCGTGCAACTTGTTTTTTTGTGATGGTAAATGGTTCAATACGTTTGAAAATGATGGTAATTAGTACTTCCGTTACTTTTCTGTTAAAAAATTCCGTTAAATATGTTTCATATTTGGAAAATTAACTAAATATTTTTCTAAATGTTACAATTAAACCCTACAAACTTACACTAATGTTTCAAACAAGTCCCGACTTGATTCAAGCCACACCGCGGGTCCCCTAGTCAGGGTCCGAACCCAAACCACGTACCCATGGTTGGGCAACCTGGTCTGAGTTCGTACCTAGACCAGGTCCCCATGGTTGGGTGACCTGCTCTAGGTACGAACCAAGACCATGGAACCATGGTTGGGCGACCTTGTCTGGGCTCAGACCCTGGCTAGGGGACCCCCGGTATGGCTCGAATCGAGTCGGGACTTGTTTAAAACATTAGTGTAAGTTTGTAGGGTTTAATTGTAACATTTAAAAAAATATTTGGTTAATTTTGTAGATATGAAAAATATTTAACATAATTTGTTTACATAAAAGTAACGGAGGTACTAATTACCATCATTTTCATACATGTTGGACCAAAAACAATCGTTTGAATTGGAAAACCATTTTCGTCAAACATGTTGTACCATTTTCACCCATTTCCCTTTTAAAAAAAACTAATGATTTTTTATTTCATATGTTTAATAAAAATATTATATTTAAAGCTCATATTTTTCTTATTAATTTTCCAGTTTCTTAAGAATTTTTATGATTTTACCCAGTATTTTTAAAAAGAATCTAGTTTTCTAAATTATGGACTAGTCATGTGTTGTCACGTCAATATTTTCATATGTAACGAAAACTTAACCGAGGTAGCTATTTCCTCAACATGTCAAAGTTGAGGTAGCACTTTTTGAATAAGTAAAGTTTGGGTAATGATTTGTAAAGTGTCTAAGATTGGGGTAACAATTTGGTTATTAAGCCTAACTTTTAGTATTTGTTTATATTTATATGGTTAATTACCTGTATCGTTGCTTATGTTGGCAAATGCGACTGAACGGTTGAAACTTGAGCTCAACCATTACTTATGTTTCAAAATGTGACTAAACGGTTCAGGTTCGTAACTTCCGTTAATTATCTCTGTTACACTTGTGTATGTATTGTTCACGTGGCCTTCTCCAAAATTAAGGTCCCAAACTACCCCTCTCTTTCTCTATTTACATCCAGCTTCAACTTTCACAACAATTGGATATCTGAAGGCGCGAAAGAAGAGTTTGGAAGAAGAACGAAGAACCCACGCAGCTAAGGAATAAAGAACAGTTTGGAGCAGCCTCACGTAGCTTGAAGCATTAAGACTGAGGACGAATCTGCTCATTTTGAGGTAATTTCAGAGTGGGTAACCCTAATTCGTTTTACTTCAATTATTTATCCTTTTCACCCTAATTTGTCATACATTCGACCTATTTGTTGTTGCAGAATTTTGTATAACATGATTGCAGTGATACAATTTCAATAAATAGAGAAACATTTGAAAGAACAATTGGATGTTGTAAGTTCAATTTCAACAATTGTTTTGTTCTAAGTTCAATTTCGAAGAAGTTGGTCTAGTATGTAGCTTCATAGTATGTCATTTGTCTGTAAGTGAAGTATGAAGAACATTATGTCTTTTGTGTATGTGGTGACCTATGTTTGTGGAGAAGTTGTTAAATGAAGTTGTATGTTAACTTAAATGTTATTAAAATGTTACTTTAGTTTGAATATTTTGTTATCTAACAGTTACTTAATTTGAAAATGAAGAACCGTTACTAACATTTTGCAAATGTACTTTTTCAGATTCTTGTTCTTTGGTTCTTCATATCGCATAAGAAAGAGGAATCCCAGGTGAAGAAATTGAATGGTAACACATACAAAGAACATTGAGCAGACAAAAATGGGATATTGCAGCTTATTTTTGTGTATAGATAGATGTAAATGTCTAACCCAAAAACTGATGAATGAATCCATTACACGGAAGAACCTTCATTTCATTACATCGACATCAATATTGACAACAAGTATTTAGACAAAGTACAACAAGCAAAAGTTTAGATTTTGCATCTCACTTAATACTTATTTTGCAATCTCTATTCTTAATAGCAAACAACTCACTTAACAGTAAGCAACACTTTGTTCTTCCTTTCCTCCCTGGATATAGTCCAATGGAGTAGGTGACCCATTGAAAAACTTTGTTCTGCAACTCTTTCCTTTCCCAATTCTAAAATCTAAACAATTTTCCCAAGTTTCTTCAGCTTTCCAATCCTGACGATGACCATTTCTTGTCTGAGAAATGCAATGGCAACAAGCATTTAGAATATGTATGTGAAAGCCACTAACCAAATGACACTAGCCCCTGACCAAAATAAATTCATTATTGGTTGTTGTCTATAGTGTCGTTCATCTTCAACTACTTGTAGCAAATCTCTAATCCCTGACTGAGCTAGATCCCTCTGAAGGAAAAATTCTTTGAAATCCTTTTCCAACTACGATAAAGATACCATAAATGGTTTGAAATGAGTGTCTGTCTTACAAAAACGTGTCGGAAGCCGTAATTCAACCGCTTATATAACAAAATCCATTATGTTGATATGAAGAAGAAAGTACCTTTTGAATGTGTTGGTCTTTCTTCCATATTATACCTGCATAATCAGAGTTTGGTGCAACAGGACTAGAAATTTTCAATTTAGTTCCAATCTAGCCAATTCTTTATGCAAATGCTTAGCCAAGGTCTTATCAGACATGCCCACATTGACCTGTATTTTGTAAAAATCACAATCTGCGCTTTCAAGAACACACCCAGTAAAAATCAAAGAACATGATACCAAATATGACAGTTCTATTAATCAAGATCAGTCAAAATTGAAGCTTTTTAGTTCTCTGTATCTAAAAATTTAAATATGTTAACAATTTGTGAACAACATAGTCAAGAACACAACAAAAGTCGCTCTACTGCAGCAGTCTATTAACAAATTTCAATTTCGATATCAATTGCACCGAAATTGACCATGGAATCAAGAAATCATACCCAGAGATAGTGTCGGGTATCAATAGTGACAACCTAATATTTATGAGGCGTAAAAGGCCCGATTACTTTACAAGGGATAGAGCCCACATCATTCGAAACTCGGACGACCCATAGTAACGGTAAGCTGGAACCCATAAAGTGGTCCCCTACCAAACCCAAAGCTAAAGTAGACGTCAAAACCCTATTTCAGGTCACCCTCGGCCAATGCCAAAGCCTCCTACTACTCGCCATAGGATCGCTCGCCATGGGAGCGCTCGCCAAGAGAGTCAAATATCTCAACTCTGTGTTAGGATTTTGATATGTGTGGAGAGAAAGATGAACTCAAAGATTTCACTAATGAGAACATTGTATGACTTTGAGTTAAGTTGAATACAAAGAGTAGAAGTCCTTATATAGGACATGCTAGGTAACTAACAAGTAATCATCTAGACTAACTTAGACTAATCTAGATTAATCTAGACTTCTCTTGAAAACACTAGACTAATCTACATACTACTCTAACATTCACCCAAGTTCTTTGTTTTTCTTGATGTTGTATTGCTCTAACATTCATCCAAGTTCTTTGCTTTTCTTTGCTCTAACCATTTCTTTGTAATGTTCCTTTGCTCGTGACGGATCCCAAGTTCAATCTCGATCAAATCTCCAATCGAATTGAGCTTGCACACCTTCATCATCGGTGAGATACTCCACATTCAAACACAAGTTTTTCAAGTTGAAATCCAGACGAGAAGAAAGAAGACTCGGTCATGCCATCACGGTGCCATCTCGGTCATCGCGTCGTGGTCATGCCATAAAAGAAAAGGAAACCATCCCGGTCATGCCATCGCGGTGCCATCTTGGTCATCTAGTTTTGGTCATGCCATCGCGGCTAAAACAAATCTAAAATATGAATTCCAACACTCCAATCTTGTATCGAATCCATTGTAAATCATCAAAAACTTGGTTGCCCAAACTCAATGTGATCACACATCTTCACGTCACCAAACCAGCAATTCATCACAAGTAATTCAACATTGTTTGAGGAGGCATTGAATCAGCAAATCACGGCTTGAATCAACATTGAATCGCAACAAAGAGTCAACACATAATCACAGCAATGATCAGCTTCAGCAGAGCAAACAAAGTCACATTATCACAGCAGCAAAGCACCAACATTATGCTAAGAGGTAATGGAGCTCTGATGTATCAACAACTTATGAATCAGGGGCAAATCAGACAGCAGTTCATATAATCTGCACTAACATCTTCGCACAGTCTCTGTATTAGTAGCACCAACAGTCTCTGTATTAGTAGCAGAGTATTAGCAGCAGATCCTCAATTTAACCAGAATATGGGATTAAATGCCCAGATTTCTTAGCTGATGCAGCATCAAACATCAATACTCTCACAGACTCATCAACAGCAGTATAACAACATTATCCAACAGATCCTCAGTAACATCATGGTTAAACATCATAATCGATTGAATTGCAAGAAGGCTAAACAGCAGAATAAAGTTCTTACAAAAGAATAGCTCGATTCTGCCGAATGATTGTTGAACAGAGCCCTCAACACGTTTCTTATAGAATTCTTCCAACATACTTGCGATTGTTGAAGATGATTGAAGCAGATCACACGTTTCTGCTCTGCTGAACCTGAAGATCCCTGCTGTTGTGAGGTGCTGGAATTGAAGATCACACGATTGAAGAATCGCCACTTAATTGGAGCGGCAAGAATCGCCACTGAATTGGAGCTGCAGAATCGATGTAACAGCAACAGATAATTGAAGATAGCTGTAGAAGAATTGAAGATTGCAACAGAGAATTGCAGATCGAAGACCAGATTCTTACGCGCTAGTTCTTCTGCAGAGTTTCAGTTTGGATCTGTTGAAATTGAATCTTCTTCTTTGTGGAATTGATTGTTGCTGCTGATCTGAAGTTGTTGAGGATGTAATCTGCTTGATTTGAACACAATCTGAAGCTGGATTGAAGAAAGGATTTTACACGCCAGAGCTGAATATCTTCAAACTTCAATTTCAGACGGAAAATTGAGTTTCGTCTGAAATTTTCTTCAAATTTGTGACTGAATTTGCAACCGAATATGAACTTGCTCTGACTTGAAGACTGAATTCGAAGATCAAATCCCTAATCGAACTAGCTCTGATACCATGTTAGGATTTTGAGATGTGTGGAGAGAAAGATGAACTCAAAGATTTCACTAATGAGAACATTGTATGACTTTGAGTTAAGTTGAATACAAAGAGTAGAAGTCCTTATATAGGACATGCTAGGTAAATAACAAGTAATCATCTAGACTAACTTAGACTAATCTAGATTAATCTAGACTTCTCTTGAAAACACTAGACTAATCTACATACTACTCTAACATTCACCCAAGTTCTTTGTTTTTCTTGATGTTGTATTGCTCTAACACTCTGGTCCCACAAACCGACACTGAATATACACCCACGACATCCCGCGTATATCGGTCACATATTCTATAAAGATTACATAAGGTAATTGCAATCTTATGCCATAACCGTAATATCTACTATCCTAATATTTACTGGCACAATATTCATAAAGATATTCAGTTGCATATAACGGTTTGGTCTACCAACTCTATAAATACTCTTGCTTTACATACGTTCATTACGTTTTGAATTCATGCACATAGTATACTGATTTAAGCATCAGAGTGGGACCCAGAGGTACCCCCTCTGTTGTGATCCCTTTCTCGCAGGTTCATCAGAGCTCAGGCGAAAGTGTGCGATCATCAACAGCATGACATTCAATTCACTGCCAAGTCAGCACTTGGGAAATTGAGACCTAACATTTGGCATCTTCTGTGGGAATACGAGCAAACAGTCATGCATACTCGATCTAACCGCAATCATCGAAAACAAGCTAAGGAGCAATCTTCAAATATCTCGGAATCCGTCGTCAGTTTGCTTCTCCACCAAGAACCCGCTAGCCAAGCAATTCCTGATGTCGTCCCTCTAAGGCCGGCATGCGAGCATGTTGGCAATTCTAGACCAACCCTTGTTCCAAACACCACCGAGATTCCAGTTTGACCGACCGTTCAAGTGGTTGGGGAAACCATTCAGGTAACCGCGAAAATGATATCCCTCTTAGAAACCATCATAGGACAGGCCTACATACAAGCCCATGCTCCTCGTGAAGATCCTCATCCTGTGGGGCCACAGGAAGCAGAAACTGGAAATCCAGGCGCCACTGCTCCTCAAGAAGATCAAGAGATAACTTCCAGACATCTGTCCCTACCTACGGCTTCCACCGAAACGCCGACGGTCACTCATTCTGTCAACCCGTCGAGTACCTCACCGACTGGAGAACAACAACCCCAATTCACTCTTGACCAAGTTGAGGAGCTTATCGGTAAGAGACTCAAGGAACATCGCGGAACTGTGATGACACCCTTCCGAGAGCGATCATCTCATCCATTCACCGCCGACCTTATGACGTTCAGGATACCAAAAGATGTAGTCACGAGGGTCATTCCTGAATATAGTGGCGAAGCAGATCCTGTGATCCACGTCCATAAGCATGAAGCTTCTCTGTTGGGTAAGTCGAATGATGAAAATCACTTAGTCCTATTATTTACGTCGACTCTTTCTGGTTCGGCGTCGTCCTGGTTCCTCGGCCTCCCTGCATGATCAATAAGGATATGCCTTGTTCGCCGTCAAACAACATCCAGGAGAGACATTGACCGAATTTTACGGGCATTTTCAAAAAAACGTTACAGAAATAGATCGTCGAGTCGCGGATGGGGTGATCATTCGACCTTTTTTATAGAGAGCTTTATGTGACCAACAAAGCCTCAAGAAAACTGCGCAACAACTACCATGTTCAAGAGATAGAAACGTTGGAGGAGCTAGTAGTAAGGGCGAAATGTTTCATAGACCTGGAAAGGGCAAACTCTGAAGCCATTCTCCTAACAACCTCACCAAGGGATTTATTAGAGTCCCAACGCGATGGTAGAAAGGAGAAGAAGGCTAAGAAGGGTCGCGTAAAGCACAGGTCGGAAACCCCCGGACCAAGTCATCGAGAGGTCCCCGAGTATTTCACGCCTTTAAACATGAAGATCTCAGCGGTACTAGTCGAGATGGAAAGAAGGTCCCTAGCAAGGCCACCTATACCTCAGAAGAATGCTCAGACAATGGGAAAAGACACAGAGAGCTATTTCCGATATCATAAGGACAAGGGCCACAAGACTGATGATTGTCGTATTCTTAAGCGCGACATCGAGAAATTGATCCAGAGAGGCATGCTGAAAGAATTTGTGGCCGGTCGAGATCGAAGTTGAACGCCCCCACGTAGAGCCCACTCGCCAGTTCCGCGAGAAAAATCCGACCCATCCTAGGGCAGGCGGGTGATAAACCTAATTGCCGAAGGGTTTGGTGCTGGAGGCGGTGGGTCCAATGCGAGAGATGTTTATGCCGCTGAAATCTCAACAGCTGTCCAACTGGGCAAGATACCTCGGCCTGAAGAAGATTGCATCATATCATTCTCCGAGGAAGACCTGGTACATGTCACCACTCCGCACAATGATGCTTTAGTCTTCATGGATGAAAAGGATTCTGATCGATGGAGGAAGCTCGGCAGATATCCTATTCCTGGACGCCTTTGAGAAAATGGGCAAGTCTAAAAAGACCTCAAGCAAGTCGAATTTCCTCTTATCGGTTTCGCTGGTAGAACAACATATCCGCTGGGAGCCATAACCCTGCCGGTAATTCTGGGCGAAGGATGGAAAGGCATAAAGGTACCAGTCGCCTTCTTAGTGGTCGACGCTCCCACTTCGTACAACGTCATCCTGGGGAGGACCACCATCAATCCTTATAAGATCGTGTCCTCCACAGTCCACCAGAAAATGAAGTTCCCTACACCGAATGGGATTGCAGAAGTTCTAGGTGACCAGCCGTGAGGACCAAGCTCAACCAACCCAATGGAGGAACTAGCAGAAGTCGAAATTGATGGTCCAAAAATGAAGGTGCGCATCGGGACTGCCTTGAACGACGACCAGCGGGACGCCTTGACCTTTCTCTTGAAAGAATACAGGGAATTATTCGCTTGGAAGCCCAGTGACATGCCAGGCATCAACACCGACATAATCTCCCACGAGCTAAGGATAGATCCTTCGATTAAGCCTATCGCTCAAAAGAAAAGGTCATTCGGATCCGAAATGCGCTTGGCGATCAGGCAAGAAGTAGGCAGACTGCTTGAAGCCAACTTTGTTAGGGAGGTACGTTTCCAAAGCTGGGTCGCCAATCCAGTTCTCATAAAGAAATCGAATGGCAAGTGAAGGATGTGCGTCGACTTTCGCGACTTGAACAAGGCTTGCTCAAAAGATTCGTAACCCCTTCCTTGAATTGATTAGTTGGTAGATGCAACATCTGGTCACGAAATGCTGAGCTTTATGGACGCCTATTCAGGTTACAACTAGATCTGAATGCACCCGGCCGATGAAGCCCACACAGCCTTCTATGCATACGAAGATATACTTTGCTATAAGGTGATGCCTTTCAGTCAGATAAAAATACAAGGGCAACCTATCAGCGAATGGTAAATCGAATATTCCAAGAAATGATGGGGTGTAAAGGGAAACCCTCATATAGAAGACCTATATGGAGGCCTATGTGGACAACATGCTTCTCAAAACAGTAAAGGGAAACCCTCATATAGAAGACCTTCGAGAAGCATTTGAATGAATGAGAAGGCACAGCGTTCGCCTAAACCCATCAAAATGTGCCTATGGGGTAAAATCAGATAAATTTCTGGGGTTCATGGTCAGCTAGCGCGGAATAGAGGCAAACCCTGAAAAACCCAAAGCCATCGAAGAAATGAGGTCCCCAACTTGCCATAAGGAGGTCCAGAGTCTGAATGGTCGCCTGACCGCACTCAATCGCTTTCTCTCAAGGGCGAGCGACAAGTCTCTCCCATTCTTCAAAACTCTCAGGTCAAACCGCAAGTTCGAGTGGACGCCGGAGTGCGAGGCTGCCTTTCAATCACTCAAGCAACACTTGCAGACACTCCAGCTTTGGCGAAGCCCCTTCCCGACGAAAATCGTTTTCTTTATATAAGTATTAGTGAGGTTGCAGCGAGTGTCATTTTAATAAGAGAAGAGGAAAATAAGCAGAGTCCAGTATACTTTGTAAGCAAATTGTTTAATTCGGATGAAATAAAATATATCGAGATTGAAAAGTATCTCTATGCCTTAGTTATTGCTGCTCAAAAGTTAAGATCGTACTTCACGCTCACGCCATTAAAGTCCTCACCAACAAGCCTCTCAAACACTTCCTGCTGAAGCCAGACTCTTCAGGAATGATGGTTAAGTGGACAATTGATTTGAGCAAATTCAAGATCAAATTTGCGCCGAGAACGACCATCAAATGTCAAGCATTGACAGATTTCATAGTGGAAAGCACCGGCAATGGTCTAGCAGAAGCAGAAAAACGGCAAAGACAGAGAGAGGATACAGACAAAGCCTGGGAACTCTATACTGATGGATCCTCTTCAAAAGATGGCTCGAGGGCAAGATTAATTCTCATCCCCCCTGAGGGCGAGCCCCTAAAGTATGCGATCACCCTTACTTTTAAGGCGGCCAATAATGAGGTCGAATATGAAGCACTTACCACTGAACTACGACTCGCTAAGGAAATGGGCATAACGCCACTCAAAGCATAAAGCGATTCAGAGCTAATCTTCAACCAAATCAATGACACTTATGAAGCGAAAGGGGGAAAAGATGAAGAAGTACCTCGACGTTGCTAAAAAACGCATCGCCAAAATCTCGACTTTCGCGATTGAGTCCATTCCTCGCCAAGACAACTAGCTAGATAACTCTCTAAGTAAACTGACATTCAGAGGAAACAAAAATACAGGATGTGTGATTTCTGGAACAAGTCTTATACTCCGTCCTTGACAACCGAGCAGAAGTCTTGAATATTCAAGAGGACGACAACTGGATGACCCCATTCCAGAACTTCCTAAAAGAAGGAATACTGCCATAAGATGAAGGCGAGGCCACGAAAATAAGTCGTCTAGACGCAGATTATCTTCTAATAGATGGAGATCTCTATAGGCGAGGATACTCAACTCCCTATCTGAGGTGCATCTCTCATCCCAAGACAGAGAGAGTTCTCTACGAAGCTCACGAAGGAGTCGTCGCATGTCATGAAGGTACACGCTCATTAACGCACAAAATATTCAGACTAGGCTATTACTGGCCAACCTTGAGCAGGAACGCAGCAGAATTAACAAAAATGTGCGCGACTTGTCAACAGTTCGCACCACAATTCGATCGAACACCGACGTGGCTATCCCCAATGGCGGGCGCTTGGCCTTTTCACTGAATGGGGAATAGACATTTTAGGGCCCTTTCCCATAAGCACTCGGCGAAGAACCCACATTATCGTGGCGATCGACTACTTTTTCAAGTGGATTGAGGCAAAAGCATTGGCCTCAACGACTGAATTTCAAGTGATCAAGTTCTTGAAAATCCACATATTTTTACGATTCGGCATCCCCAAAATACTCATAAGTGACAATGGTCCGCAATTCGTGAGAAAATAGCTCAAATGGCTCTGCGAAGAATACCATATCGATCACAGATTCAGCTCGGTACACCATCTTCAAACGAATGGACAAGCTGAAGCAGCCAACAAATTTGTCCTAGCAGGATTCAAAAAGTTAGTTCAAATCTTCAAACAAAACTGGGCAGAAGAGTTGGATAATGTACTGTGGGCTGTCCGAACGACACCCAAAACAGCAACAGGAGAAACGCCATTCAGTTGTAGAACCCACCGAAATAGCTGTGCTTACCCACAGGATCCTACACTTTAATGCTGAAGCAAATGAAATCGAGCGATGTACAGACCTCGATCTTGCAAAAGCAAAACCATGGCAATCAGACAATGCCGAAGCTAAAATGCGACTGGTGATCGCTCGATACGTCAACAGAAAAGTCAGTGCTCGCCAATTTTTCGTGGGGGAGATGGTTATGTGAAAGAATGAGTTCACAAAATTGGACAGAAAAAACAAACTCTCAGCTAAATTGGAGGATCCATACAAAGTAGTTGAGATCGCCGCACCAGGATCCTACTACTTGGAAACTGCAAAAGGTGTAAGGTTAACTCGTCCATTCAACTCCGAATATTTACGGAGGTTTTATGCATAGCTTGTACTCAAAATGTTATGTGAATAACACAAATCATTCCTTCATACAAAGCATAGTCACTCGAACGAAAATGAAAAGTCCCAAAGAATGGGCAACCTATCGAAAGAAAAAGAGGATTGCGAATGAACCTTTTTTTTTGGTCGAATTAGTCGCTTTACTTTAAGAAATAAAACGTCGTGACTTTTGGTCACGTATGTTTGTACATCATGTCATTCGATATTAAACACACAAAGGGAAGTGGTGGTATTTCAACCCAATCATTTAGACACACTCCCAATCTTGATTGCTTTGCTATCCAATTTGCACATTCATTACTCGTTCTTTGAATAGCTCGCCATTGCACATGCTCCACTTGTGTTGCTAGTGCTCAGATATTTGGAATTATTGTTGATAGTTTCCAATGTTTCGGCCCCTCCATGAGTTGTTGATGAACTATTTTTGCATCCGTCTTGATGATGATACTTGTCCATCCCGCTTCAATTGCTAGACGTATTCCCTCATGTATTTCCATGACTTCCATTGATTCGATGTCGTCACTCCTTTGCCACCGGTTCAATCCGCCTACTATCTTCCTGTTATTGTCTCGTGCTACCACTCATATACCGGCTCATTGTGTTTCCTTGCACCATGACGCGTCACAATTTATCTTGATCGTATGTCCCGTCAGGGGTTGCCACTGCCGGTTCAGTTCCTTCTCTTGTGGTCTCGCTAGCTGGTTCGGTCAATGCATTCCAATTTTCTCCTCGAGTGCTTGTTTGGTTTCCATTATCACGCTCCTTGAGTTTGGTTGTTTTGCTTCGAAAGCCGCCTTGCATCTTTCCTTCTATATGTGTCAACACGTGAGTAATATGCGGACCCACCTTCTGTCGCTTATTATGCTCCCACCTTGCGTTTCCGCTCGTCTCCGTTGGAGCCATTCCACCATGTCATGTTCGTTTGGTCTATCAACTCGTATCCCAATCATATCGGTCCATACCTTCTCCGTCCACCCACATTCTAATGTCATGTGTTCCTGTGTTTCCACTTCTCCACATATTGGCCAACTCTGGGGCACATTCATCCCTCATCGCACCATGTTTGCCTTAACGGCTATAGCATTCTTAGCAAGTCTCCATATATAGTTTTTGACCTTAGGAATTACCTTTGCGTTCCAAATGTCTTTCCATAGTGTGCCACTTCGGTTCGGCAATGGGTGAGTTTCGGTCCTCCTCCTTAGCTTGTGATATACCGACCGAACTTGGGGGATCCCATCCTTTGTGTGTGGCCATATATAACGGTCTCGTCCCCCTTTTCGTGGTAAGGGAATATTGAAAATATGGGTTGCATCCTCTTGGTCTACTAAGCTCCTGACTAGATACTCATTCCAAGTGCCAATAGGTAGTATGAGATCGTTCACCCTTAGGTTTCCCCCGTGCTCTACTATAGTATCCCCGTTTACTCTCTTGCTCTCCTTCGTATATTTTCAGGGATCTGCAAAGACGCGGATGTCCTCGCCCATGCCTATCATCCACACCCCTTCCTTCTTTATCACCTCTCGGCCATGTATGATACTATTCCACCCCCATGAGGCTCAGCCACCCTTTCTAGCCTCTAGTAACGAACTCCGTGGGAATCATAGTCCTTTCAAGACTTTTGCACATAATGAGTTGGGTTCCGTTATCATCCTCGTCGCCATCTTTGTTAGGAGGGATGAATTGAAGCTTTGAAGTTCCCTGAATCCTAATCCTCCCACCACTTTGGCCTTCGTGAGAACCTCCCATTTTCGCCAATGCATTCGTTTTCCCTCCGTTGTTAGCCCCCAACAAAAGTCATCAATGAGGGTATCGATCTCTGTGCACCTTGTTTTTGGTAAACGGAACACACTCATGACATATGTTGGTATCTCTATGATGATTGCCTTGATGAGTACTTCTTTCCCGGCTTGGTTGAGAGTTTTCGGTCTCCATCCTCCCAACTTGTCCTTGATTTTTGTCTTTAACGAACACAATGCCTCCTTCTTTAAGCCTCCCCAGATCGATGGAAGGCCCATGTATTTTCCCGGATTCCCCATACTCTTTATATGAAGCGCATTCTCAACCTCTTTTATCCCCCTTAGGTCGGCCCCCCTGTTAAAAAATAGAGTCGACTTGTCTTTGTTTATCCGTTGTGCCGATGCATGACAGTACTCCTCCAATATGCTCCATAGGCCTTTTGCGTTCCAGGGTGTTCTTCGTATGAAAAACATAGAGTCATCTGCAAAGAACAAGTGGTGTAATTCCGGGCAGTGTCTTCTCAGTGTAATCCCTGATATAAAAGGCGAACGAACCGAAAAGGTAACAGTTCCCTTACAAGTTGGGCAAAAATCTAAGTCCTAATATAAAAGGCGAACGAACCGAAAAGGTAACAGTTCTCTTACAAGTTAGGCGAAAATCTAAGTCCTGATATAAAACGCGAACAAATAGAAAAGGTAACAGCTCCCTTACAAGTTGGGCAAAAATCTAACTCCTGATATAAAAGGCGAACCAACCGAAAAGGTAATAGTTCCCTTACAAGTTCAGCAAAAATCTAAGTCGTGATATAAACGGCGAACGAACCGAAAAAGTAACAGTTATCCTACAAGTTGGGCAAAAATCTAAGTCCTGATATAAAAGGCCAACGAACCAAAAAGGTAACAGTTCCCTTACAAGTTGGGCAAAAATCTAAGTCCTGATATAAAAGGCGAATGAACCAAAAAGGTAACAGTTCCCTTACAAGTTGGGCAAAAATCTAAGTCCATATATAATAGGCGAACGAACCGAAAAGGTAACAATTCCCTTACAAGTTGGGCAAAAATCTAAGTCTTAATATAAAAGGCGAACGAACCGAAAAGTTAACAGTTCCCTTACAAGTTGGGCAAAAATTTAAGTCCTGATATAAAAGGTGAACGAACCGAAAAGGTAACAGTTAATGACATCGAGCGACTTACAGATATCGGTCTAGTCGAAGAAAAGCAAAGGCAATCAGATGAAGCTCAAGCAAGAATAATGCTAGAGACCGCTCGGTACTTTAACAGAAACGCCAGCGCTCACCAATTTTTCTTGGGAGAGATGGTTATGAGAAGGAATGAATTCACAAATCTAGACCATCACAACAAACTCTCAACCAAGTCGGATGGCCCTTACAAGGTAGTGGAAATTGTCGCACCATACGCATATTACTTGGAAAACATGGAAGGTGCAAGGTTAGCTCTTCCTTTTAATTCCGAACATTTACAAAGCTTTTATGGATATCTTGTAATCAAAGTATGTAAATAAAGAAAAATATTATTTCATAAAAAATATAACCACTCCAGCGAAAAGGAACGAAGCCTCAACAGTGGACGAACCATCTAGGTAACAGTCCCTCTAAAAACGATAAGACCTAAACTAAAGAGACGGACGGACCAATAAGGTAACAGTATCCTAACTTAGGCAAAAGGAGGATTGCGAACGAATCAACAAGGTAACAGTTCTTCCCAAACTAGGCGAAAGAAGTGGATGAACTAACGAAATAACAGTCCCTCTAAGTAAAAAGACCAAAAGAAGAAGGCGAACGAAACCACATAAGGGTAACAGTTCCCTCAAGTTAGGCAAAAATGAGTGGACGAACTATTTAAAATGACAATCCCTCCAGGGAAAAACTTAAGAGAGCAAACGAACCATCAAAGGTAACAATTCCTGTGAAACGCGAAGAGACGAACGAATCTAAGATAATAGCTTCCTCACAGGCGAGCGAATCTAAGGTAACAGTTCCCTCGAAGGTGAACGAAAATAAGGATAACGGGTATCCCAAAGGCGAACGAATTTGTAAAAGATAATTGTTCCCTTCAAGGCAAAATTAATTCTTAGATAACAGTTCCCTCAAAACACTTGGCGAAAGGAACGGACGAGCTAAACCAGCAACAATCCTTTATCATAAGCCTTAAGGAGCGTAAGAATCTTCAAATGTAAGATTCTCTCCTAAGTCTAAAACCCTTCAAAATAAGAAGGTAAAGACTACTCAAGAGAAACCCCTCTTACTTAAAATAGAAAGAGGCGAGGTTTCGACTCAAACTATACTGAAATTCAAAATGAGAACATTAAAAGTTCCTAAAGCTACAAAACAATTCCACATCGGAAGCAACCAAATATATTCAAAATCAAACAATGCAAAGGCTTACATAATAAATAGGTATCAATTATATATCCGAGCCAAGAGTCGAAGCAAAATAATTACAAGTTTCAGAAAAAGGAAAAATAATGCAATTCTTATTTACAAATAGGGATTCAATACAAAGGAGAATGAAAATGAGCTAAAGCATAATGGACGTCAGGTGACTTTGCGAGAAGACTCACGACTTGAAGTTCTGCATTAACTCGGTCACTTGGAGCCCTTGAGCATCAAGCTATGGGATCTTCAGGGTCTGCAGTTTTCTTCTCGGCTCCGGAAGTAGTCTTCTCCTCGCCAACAACAGTCGCATGATGGGCATCCTTGGCATAGTCGGTCTCCATGAAGTCCTGGAGCGATTTCACCTCCCGGGGAGGAAACTTGGGATCCATCTCCCAGATCTCATCGACCAAGAACTCGAGATAGACAGACACATCAACCTTCATTACCTCTAAGGCACAGTCGGTGAACTCATTAGACTTCTTAAAGTCCTCTATCACGCTCTGGGGAGACGAGACAACCTTGAGGCATATCTCGAGTTGCTCCTTCTCGGCCCTAAAGGCGTCCCTCTGAGCTCGAGCCTCCTTCAACTCGCCTTGATGGCGAGTGACTTCTGCCTCCAACTGAGCAGAGTACTGGTTAGCTTCCTTGGTTCGACCCTCAGCCTAGAGCATGCCCTTCTCAGCAAGCTTTACTTGATCCTCCCTCATCTTGATGGAGGCCAACAACTCTATCTCCCTCTCCTCGGACTCCCGCCAAGCTTGCTCCACCAACTCGGTCAAGGTTATAGCCCTATACCTCTGCTCCTCGACATCAGCAAGGTCGCACCCCAAACTTCTGTATTGCTCCAGCTCAATAAGCAGGTCAACTTGCTTATCAGCGAACTCCCCCATGATCCGTCCTACAGTTGTTTCCTCACGGACAAGCTGACAAAAGGAAAAATGGGGCAAAAGGTGTCCGGGTTTCCCCCAGCTCAAAAGGTGCATGTAGATGTCCGGGTTTCCCTTTACTACCGTTTTTTCAGAAATCTCCGTCTCCTGAAAAGAAAGACAAGGGGCCCAGAGACCCCTTTGATCATCCACCTTGGACGGCTAGCGAAGAGAGACCAGCGGACAGTACTCCCTGGTGAAGGGAGGCTTGTAGATTAAAGAAAGCATCATCAAACACCCAATCAGACGTCACTATCTCAACCCTTCCGAACAGGTCAATCTCGAGTGAAGCCTCTTCAGTCAAGCTTTGTGGGCAAATGTTGGGTATCAATAGTGATGGGCCAATACGGCACGAAACCCACAAGCCATTCCCGTCTCAATATAATTTCAGAGGGGGCAAACCCAAAAATTTCAAGACTGGGTCGACCCGCACTTAGGGTAAGATGGAACCCATAGAGTGGTCTAATATCAAATCTGAAACTAAAGTGATTGCCAAAAGCCCCAAATGGTTTCCAAGACAATGGTTGAAGCCTTCCTGGTGCTCACCATGGAAGCGCTCGCCAAGAGAGTTCAACCTATCATCTCTCGTCGTACAACCAACTATGAATATACAACAATTTTGTCCTGCATATATGAGACATATATTCTACAAAGATTCTATAAGACAACTGCAATATTACGTGATAATCGTAATATGCGTCATCCTTATAGCCATAACGGCAAATATACATAGAGATTCAGTTACCAAAATTGGTTTGGTCTTCCATCCCTATAAATACTTATGGTTTACATACATTAAACTCATTATGAGTTCATACATCGAAAGTATACTCATTTAAGAATCGAAGTGGAACCTAGAGGAACCCCCTCAGTTGCGCTCCCTTTCTTGTAGGCCCATCGGAGCTCCAGTAAAAGTTCGTGATCACCAACAAGTTTGGTTATGTATCGTTTTATTTTTAAGTTTAGCTTGCAAATGTTCTATATCTTAAAATTTTAATTAAAAAATTATTGTTTAATTTTATACTTGTTCTAACTTCACATGTATATCCAGAGTACATGTGCAACACCCGGTGAGGGAGTGTATGAGAGTTTGAATTGGCTCTCCAACAACACTAATTTCTCAAAAGAATGAGATCTAGTGATGCACCTAATGTAACCTCCTATTAAAATTCTATCTATTAAGTTCTTGTTGTTTTTAATTATCCTTGTTATTGACAGGGATTATGGAAAACTAGATATTTGGTATGCGCTTTGCGCAGTAAGTTGAATATATTATTTTTATTTAGTTTAAGTTATATTTTATAATAATAAAAATTTAAAATTTAAAAAATGCATAAATTAATTAATTATAGATTTTTTTATGTTAAGAAATATCAAATACAGTTTTTTATGTATAACGTTTTCTTAATAATAAAGATATAATTTTATCATCACCGTGATTAATGTTTTGAGCTTGAAACTTCTACTACTAATAGAATAGTTATTGATGGAGAGAAATTATTAAGAAAATATTTAAAATATCTATTAAATAACTATATTTTTTATATTAAAAGTAATTGAAATTATTTGATTTCATATATATATAAATGATAATACATATTTGAGAATTAGGTATCATATTATATTAACGAATAAAAATATTATAAATTAATTTTTTTATGAATATTTATATTTATTAATTAAGATATAATGTGTTAATTTGAAATCATTTTCAGCATAGTAGTAATAACTCTTTATTTTTACATGTTACTTTTCTATTTCACGTTTTAAAATTTATTAAAAAATTTTCTTAAAATTAATTAATGTTTTATTATGTTTTTATAGTTAAGTTCACTATAATTTGTGATCTATTTAAAGTTATATATATATATATTGGTATTTTTTTACAAAAATATATATAAGTATTCATTATGCATTTATCTATGAAATGTTCTCTAATTGTTTATATTTAAAGTATTTTTTATTTTATATATATATATTAAAAATTGTATAAAATATATACTAATATGATATTAATGCATGCTCTTTAACTTGGTTTTATGCTATTTATTATTGTCGTGTATTTTTCACAAATATTAAATTGAACATACGTATTTTAATAATTGTAACAATCCTAATTTATAGTAACTATTACCTATGTTGTTTACCAAAATATGAACATATATAAAAGATGCATCTTTACAAAATAATTTATGATAATTATAATTTTGGTTCATATGATAAAATATTATATTTTAAAGGGTTAAAAGTCATTTACGTACCTTAGAAGTCTCGTTTTTACAAATAGGTACCTTAAAAAAATTGTTACTTTTGGGTACCTCAGAAATCATAAATGTATCTATTTTAATATTGTGGTCATGTGTGTAGTATTTTGTTTCATTAAGGTACCTCTATTCTATTTTACTGTTGCTTTCAACTATCTCAAAGTTGTTATATCGTAACAATCAAATATATTTACTTTGATTTTATTGAATTGTTATTTTTTGTTACTTTCAGGTACCCAGTTAAATTAGATACATTTATGACTTTTCAGATACCCGAAAGTAACAAATTTTTTATGAGGTACCTATTGATAAAAGTGTGGCTTCTGAGGTACCTAAATGACTTTTATCCATATTTTAAACATACTCATAATTAGATTTGTATAATTTATTATTTTTAATTAGAAATTTTAATATATTAAATTAATAAAACCCTAATGAATTAATTTCAAATTACAACCCAAAAATCTATAAATATAAATTTGTGATTAAAACATATTAAAAAAAAAAACAGAATTAGTGATAGATGATTTTCATAAAACAAATGTAAAAAACTAAGATTAGTTCTTTCGGAAATAAATGTCTAATTGGTGTTTAATAAATGTAATAAAATGAAACGGTTTTTAAGGTTCAATGTGATGCTTTAGAACAATTTTAAAGTGTTCACATATACAAAAATATGATGTCACATAGGCAATTGTAGCATACAATTTAGGTGAATCACTTGAATTGATAAGAAAAAATCATTTTGCTTACTAACCAAATTAATATCTATATATTTATTAATTTAGCTAGATTGCGTAGAATTGTGACAAGTAATAAAATGGAGTAGTTACGTGTCAAAATTCAAATATTTTATTGGTCCACATCAATACACATATCTCCACACTAATGTGACACTGCCACATGTGTACCTAAAGTGAGGTAAAACTCTTCCAAGCACTCACAATCAATCTCACGAATCGTTACATTGTATTTAGTCTTCTTTTTATATTAATGCAAACTTTATTTTATTTATATTTTACTCATTTTATTTGTTGATTTCATTTATATTGTTTATTGTGTTTTTACAAAATGTTACTTCATAAGATTATATTTAATTTATTAAAAATAAGAATATAATAAGTTTAATAAAAATATAATAGGTTATACAATTCATAGACTATAACAATAATTCCTTATATATTTTTTTCATATACTTATTTTCAAAAAGAAAATAAATTTATGTATAATTGTTTAATATACCCTTTTTTAAATTAAAACTACATTACTTTTATTAATTTAATGTCCAAAAAGATCATTAGTGTAGTACACTAAAATCATTTCTAATCATTTTTATTGTGTTACTTAAAATTTTATTAGTGTATTGATTTATTTGATTTGATATGATCATGGAGAAATTAAAACTAATTAAAATATAATTGGTTGTATCTAAACAATGCACTTCAAATTACTACACTAATCAATAACTTTATATTTCTTTATATTTATTGAAATAAATAATTAAATTATTTTTTTAATTTTAAATATCATTATAAAACTAATTTAAATATGAGCAAAGCGCAGTCCAGTTTTTCTAGTATATATGGATTGCTTCTGGTGTGTAGTATGTGTGCTACTTATTTGAGATCTTGTATAACGTAGTAGACGATAATGAAGGAGTCATTGTCATTAGACAAAGGGAAAATATAATGGCAAATTATTCCCTTGCATTTCACTTCTATTGCAAATTGTTACGCATAGTTTCAAATTCGGAAATATTAACCCTTGTAAAAGTTAAAGTATCAGATTTTCTGTTTATTTTGTTATTAATTGTTAGTAATATACTAACATAAGAGGATCAATAGTAATATTTTTGAATAATATTATATAAAAACATGCAAAATTTTACAAAACAATGAAATTGCCCCTATCAAAATTATTATCGTTAGAAACTGATTCACATTAAGAAAACAAAACAAAAAAAAAAGTGGTCTCCTTAAGGCAATTTCGTCCCCCTCACCCTAATAGATTTGTGGAAGAAGAAAATTACCTCCCATGATAAAATAGTGTAATTAAGGCGAAAGAAACACGGTATTTCCCTTAACCGAAGCAAAGCACAATATATTTTGACCAAAAAACATGTTTCCAATCGATGGGGTATTGTGTTTTACACAATTTATCACTTTAACTTAATTTCACCATTCAAACAATTGAGCCAGGTTCAAACTGTTGAGCCAAAAGGCCCAAAGGTAAAGAAAATTCCCCACATGAATAAAGAAATGAGAGTTCAAACGCTTTAGACTCTAAATAAGTATTCAACGGTTAACACTTGCATAGGATAGCTAAATATTACCCTTTGAACCATCCTTTGTGAAATTACATCGACTTTACTGGATAGTCAGTAGACGCGATGTCGTTGAATTGTCTATCGTTGAAGTAAATGATGACATAATCCATATAGGCATCTTCCTTGTATTGTTCAGTTCACGCGTTCATGCATGTTATGACCATAGACATTGTCTGGTTCTGCTAGCATTTCTAAGAATTGCGCCCTCAACGATTCTTTTCGAAGCGACCCCTCTTCTCACTTGCATAAGTGATTCCTTATCTCAAGTGTTACTTCAATACTTTACTAAGATATCTACATTTATGAATCATTAAAAATATTTGCTTAACTTTATCCACTATCGTCATTGTTTCTTATCATAGTAATGAACTCTATTTTTTTTTAAATCCCCCATAGTGATCTAACATCACTCTTGTGATTAGATTGTCTCATTGAACCTAGATCTTGGGATATTCGGTCAACTAGGTTGGGTTTTCCTTTTTCAAAAGTGCTTACTGCACGAGCTTCGGCCCCATTCTTCTCGATGATTGACCAACTTGATATTTATTTAACCCTTTGTTAACAAATCAGTTATACTATCCTTTGATTTTACATAATGGCGTTGAACTTCTCAGGATTTATTTCGATTCCTCTGTGGTTAGCCATAAAGCTCAGAAACTTACGATACTTCACACTTGGATGGATTCATATGTACTTGATGAATATGCATGCATTCAAGGTTTTCCTTCGATCCTTGATATGGTCGACTACCTTGACTGATTTGACCAACATGTCATCAACGTATGCTTCCGTAGTGACACCAATCATCCCAGTAAACAGTTAAATGTTCACCATCCTATGGTAGGTGGCGACAACGTTGATCAAGTCATAGGGCAAGATAGTGTAATGATAGATATCACTATTAGCATAGAAAATGGTGTAGATGGTGTCGCATTCTGCCATCTTAAACTAATTGTACCCTGAATATGCATTCATAAAACTTAGCAACTCTTGGACATATGTGACATCAACTCAATAGTTGATCCTTGGTAGAGAGTATGAATCCTTGGGGCAATCCTTGTTCAAGTATCTGAAGTCAACGCACATTCTTCATTTTTCACTGCCCTTCTTCACTAGCATCAAATTCGCAACCCAAGTTTGAAATTAAATTTCCTTAAAACATTTGGTGTCAACCAACTTCCCTACCTCTTGCCTGATAGCGAGAGCATTTTTCTCTCCCATGGGGGAATCGCTTTTAAGCGATTGAATTAATGTTTGGGTCGATCTTCAACTCATGAGAGATGACGTCCCTATTGATATTTGGCTTATCATTGGGCTTTTAGACAAAAATTTCTTCAGCACATGGCGACGCACAGAGTGAATGTAGCAGTTCCTCGCAACGGGTTGATCCCCCTTCACTACTTCAATTCCATGGGCATCGAAAACTTCATTATTTGGTGATAGGTGGAGTGAACCACTTAGTTAGGATTCGGGGTGGAACGCCCTAATATGGCATTGTACGATGTTGGGGCGTCGACCACAATGAATGTGACACCGATCGTTAGCATATTCCACCCTTCATCCAAATACATCGGCAAAGTGATGGCTCTACTCGGTAAGTGGATGTCTAGAAAGTTCAGCTTCTTTAGTGTGTTTTTTTCACTTTTTCCCAAGTTATTTAAAGCATCGAGGAAGAAGACGTCAATTGAGTTGGTTGAGTCTATTATGAACATCTTCACATCATAACCATTTTTTTTCAATTGAGATTACCCACACATCATCATGTGAGCAAGTGACATGTTCCATTTCTGATTGAGAGAAGGAAATGATCACTTCATTTTCAGTTCTAAGGCACTTTCCCACAATGGTGGTGTTCGAGATTTGATAAACGTACACTTATCGGGTGCTGTTGGTTTCTCCTACATAAGCAAAACCTCCACTAATGACATTCACGGTGCCCTTCTTGGCTCTACGAGCATCTTGCCCTTTATTGTGCGCACATCTATCCCTACGGTTAGGACTTTAACTCCATCCTCTTTTGGCAACAAAGTTTTTCAGAACCCCCTTCTGAATCAAAGCTCGGATATCCCTTTGAAGAATTTAACAGTTGCCCGTACTGTGGCCCTTACAACAGTAGTATCGACAATATTGATCAATGTTTCTCCCCAATAGTGATGCCTCATTCTTTCGTGGTGCAGGAGGCGACACTCAATCCTTCTTCTCCATCTCGTTTAAGATGACAGAAATTTCTTGATTTAGAGAAGTGAAAGTCTCATAGACTTCCCTGTTGAGGCATAGAACTATGGAGTGACGCTTTTGGATCTTCATGTCCATTCTTATGAGACTTTTTCCCTTCAAGGGTTTCTTTCTTTGTGGGTTTTACTACTCTCCTTAACTAACTTCGAGTAAATGTACGACTTGACACTCGTCGTCATCTCTTCAACCGTATTGACGGGTATACCATTTAGGTTGTCATATAGGGTGGTGGTGCCCTTGGGTACCAGCTCTCTAACAAAATCGTGAATGCCCCCCCCCCCCCCCCCCCCCAGTAATGACTTGGTAGATGCTTGTCAAATCCTTATTGAAAACGAGTGTAAATATCACTCCAACTCTTGTCACTTTTCTACTTAATGTGGTTCAAAGTTCCAACACTTTTCATTATACTTGATGTATTTAGAATTATTACGGGTAATAATAGTTACAATTTTAATTATTAATTAAACTTAAACATTATGAAAAAGAAAAATCTAAATGTCATTGTTATATTTATACAATACTTTAGCCTCCTTCAATTTTTCCTTATTTGTTGTCATTGTGTTAAAAAAACACTCCACTTTTTGGTGATTTACCACACCACTTCTGAATCGGTTCAAAAAACGGTTTTGAACCAGTTCGACCATACCTTTCCTTTAAATAAAAAAATAATATAAAATATTCTAATTTTATAAATTTTATCACATAATTTGATAATACATAAAAACATCAATAAAAATATTGAAAATTAAAATATCTTAAAATAGAGAGCAAATATAAACAAAATGGTTCACTTAAAATGACAAAAAAATAGAATATTTTAAAAAATTAATACAAATAATAATATATATAAATAAAAAGTAATTCATAAAATAGTACGATTTACCACTTATGAACCGATTTTTTATGGTTCGGTTGAACCACTCCACATTTCTTCAAAAATACCATACCAGTTCTGAATCAGTTTGGCCGAGTCAGTTCAAAAGAGGTACGATATACAAATGATATGGTTTGACTGAACTGGTTTTTTTACCCAGTCCTATGGCTTACGATACTGGAACTTGTTTGAGTACCCAACTCTGACTACATGGCATGGTACTATAAGTATACGATGACGATGATCCACGAGACCTTATCCTCCCCTATGGAACCAGAAAAAGAATTGTCGGTCATAACCCCCGGTGTAATTTGAATCACATGGAAATCAATCCAAGTTAATGCTTAGTTACATTTTCATTGTTTCTTTTCCATAATTTGTTTGTTGTTGTATTAGTTTTTAATTGATTTCATATTACTTATGTGGGGGTGGCGTCATGCGACAAAACTAGTGAAAAAGTGGTTGAAGAAAGCAATGGGTTGGTCGAAGAAACATGAAGATGAGTTGATCCAGACTTGTCGTTAGAAACTCACTGGTGAACTTTATCAGTTTGATTGACTCGTGACAATCGCGAGTAGAGATCAGTTAGTTTAGTAACGAAAATTTATACTATTGTTATGGCTGCGACTGCTAATCGTGAATAGGCCTATAGGAGTGAATTTCACTTTCCTAACCGTGACTGTCAATCGCGAATTAGTATAATTTAATAAATAATTTTAAAAATTAATTATTTGAATATTTAATTTTCAAATAAAGTTCACTCTGCTTCCATGACTCGAAACAGGACAATAAGCAAAGCAACATAATTTTTCATAGATAGATTTTATTTATGTAATATTATAATGTTACACCCCTCAGAACGTAACATCTGGCATCTGCTATATATCACTCACACAAGCAAGACACAGAAATACAGGACAATGCCACCCTCATGACCATATAATAATAGAACTAGAAAATTATTAATTATCAAGCTTTATAGCAGACATCCCCATCACAAACCCACCCTTCAGGCTTCTCCTCACCCTCCTTCTTATCACCTTCCTCACTCAATGCACACTTTGGATGGAGATCAAAGTCACACTCATCGCAGAAGAATGACCAAACACTCCCTCCCTCATTGCACCCATCGCAGACGTAGCCCACCCTTCTGGTAAGCACTAGCTCATGCTCATGCTGCGAAACCGTTACTTTCTCAGGCCAACCTTTAGCCATCTCCTCAAATTTGGCATCCAACTTCTTTATCTGCTCCTCAGTGAAAGGATACGCATCGGACCCATGAGTCATTATCATGCCACGGGCATCCTTCGTGGTGGTTCTTCCGGTAGGACCCAAAGCAACCACCATGGGGATGCCGTCGACTTTGAAGGTGCGACTCAGTGAAGACTTCCGCTTGTCGCCAAAGGGAAGGGCTAACCAAGGCATCCCTGCAAAGAATTCGTCGAATGATGTCTGATCTCTGTCACTTGATATGAATATCACTTCCAGAGTATCCTCTTTTCCCTTGATCTTGTGATATGTCTCGACGAGTTTCGGAAGGAAGGCACGGCACGGAGGGCACCAATGAGCGGAGAAGTAGAGCAGAATAGTCTTCCCGATCAAATCACATATCGGGACCTGAAACATAAAAATCAGACAATTTATTTTTTAAAATTTGGGAACTTTGATATCTCTAGTATGAACCCATTGTAGATAAAAGCTCATATTATATTAACCTTAGCTCCATTCTTGCCAATGACATAATTGAGGTCCCCGGATACCAAAATCGACTCCAGGGTCTGAGCTTCTTCCCTTGCTTTCTCTATCTCGGCAAGCTCTGCAAACCTTTCTGGGGTGAATGGATATGCAATGACTCCGTGTTCTACCACAGCTTCAGCGACGTTAGTATTTATGGTTTTGCCATCACTTCCGATGATCACTAGTGTTGGAAGAGTCGAGAGCTCAAAGTATCGCGCAAGATTTTTGCAGCACTTGTCCTTTATGGGAATTGAGAACAAAGAGGTTGTCTCAAGAATCTGCTTCAGTGCTCCTTCATCCTCATCAAGAGGAACCAACACAACCTCAAACTTTTCACCTTTTGCCTTCAGTTTATCGTAAAGGTCGAGTAGCTGTGGAGTGAAGTCGAGGCATGCTTTATATGAACTTAGCACAAAGTATAGGGCAACAATCTTCCCTTCAAGTTCAGAAATTGGTACCTGATGATATTAAACATTAGTGAAATTATACTCTTAAGTCAGCAGTTTTCCATTGATGCAATTTTGCAGATAGAGATTCAAAAAAGTACCTTAGTTCCATTGGATAAAAGGAGAAAGTCACGAGACTGATGAGCCAAAATCGATTTCAATGACTGGTTCTTCCTCGCCTCTTCTTCTTGATCTTTCAATTGCTTTACCCTTTCAGAAGAGAAAGGGTACCCTTCAACTCCATACTCCTGAATGATCTCCACTCCACTATCCGTAGTAACTTTCCCTGATTCATCAAGCATCACCAGGTGAGGTATACCACTCACCTTGAAAAGTTCATCCAAGCTTTCCCTTTTCTCTGAGTCAGAATACGGGATCGCAAGCCATGGCATCTTTGAGAAATATTTGTTGAAAGACTCATCATCTTCATCAGCTGAGATGAAGATGATCTCGAAATCTCCTTTCGATTTGAGTTCTGTGTATACATCAGCCAGAACTGGAGTAAACTTATGGCATGGACCACACCATGATGCTGAAAAATACAGTGCAATCTTGTTCCCTTTCAGGCTAGCAACTTTAACCTGCAATAGAACACAAGTGTTATTCTGCTAGATAAATGATCGTGTAAATAACAGTTGAACAAGAACACAGTTTCTGTCGCAGCTCAGTCAGTCACCGTTGCAGACAACAAATCAGACACGCACTTAAGCACCAAAAATAGTGGCTGACATGTTTGAACTCAATAGAATCAGTATAATGTAACTGAAAGAAACAATCGTTTACCAGACTCAGCACCTCCTAGTTTCCATCTAAGAAGACGAAAAAAAAACTGATTATTACGATCACGTAACATCAATATATATATCGATCAGATCCATTTGAGATCAATTATTTTACAGCAAACCCATAAGAACAATCATCGCAACTGAGAATAAGGCTGAACAGAAGAAATTCCCATCTGGATTAATTAAAATTACCTGATCACCGGTGTTTCGGATGAGGAAATCTCTGTCCGGAGAAGACAAGAGAGAGGCAACATCGTGGCAGTCAGTGGTCACCACCTCAGCCATCTTCTTTGCTCAGTACTCCTTTCCTGCGGCGACTGCACGAAGAATCTAGACTCGGAATATTTGCAATTTTGTAGAGAGTGTGGAGTGGTAAGAGAGCAAGACTACGCTACCGGTATTTTATAGCAAAGCGAAAGGCCTAAAGGGATTTATCCAATGATTCCCTCCGAAGGAGTTCCGAAATTTCTAGAAATTTCTAGGGTTTGGTTTGTGAGCCAGCGGTGACAAACTGACTTTTGCGGGCCCTTTGTGGGGGCTACCACGGTGCTGTCATTGGGGGCTCGGTCGAGGAGGTTGAGGCAGCCGCTATTCTCGAGGGGATCAAGCTCGCGGTCTCGAGAGGGTGGCACACAGTTCACATCGAGTCGGATGCCGAGGTGGTCATCAAGCATATCACGGGTGACGGGTCGCGATGGCGAATTGACGCGATCTCATCGCATATCCGGGCCTTGGCCGCGTCCATCGGCTCGGTTATTTGGGAGGCGATCCCAAGAGGAGCTAATGTATGTGCGGACTATATTGCTAAGCTTGCTATGTCGAGGGTGTGTCCTTTGGATTGGGTCTCACGACCCCCACCCGATCTTTGTAATTTACTTTCATCGGATATTTCTTTGTAACGGTGTGTTTCACTTGTTTGAAATATATCTCGTTGTTGGCCAAAAAAAAAAAGACAAACTGACTTTTGCCCGTTGGCATTTATTGCCCAGCTGCTTTCTAGCCAATCAGAGGAATGGAAGGGAGGAATTACTGCAGCCGATTTGATAAAATCATGCAAGGGAAAATCGGTCTCAATTCAAACAACGGAAGAAGACACTAAACTGCTCGACTCCGTCTCCAGTGATTTCGACTCCGATTTCCATAGCATCCTTGATCGATCACCGTGGGTAATCAATGGGCAAATCCTCCACATAAAATGCTGGGACCCGAGCATTGGCAGCAATGAGGTCGAGTTCCACAAGGTAAATTTATGGGTTCAAATACATGACCTAGGACTAGAGAAATTTAGTGCTGAAAATGCTTGGAAAATTGAAAACATGCTTGGGAAGTGCTTAGAAGTAGAATCGAATATGGAAAGAGTCAGTAGATGTTATTTGAGAATGCGGGTTGAGATAGATGGAAATGAACCCAAACATGTAGGGATGAGGTTAATATATCGGAACTTGACGAAAATGTCCCGGCTTATGGAACATGGCTAGTCGGGGTGAGGCCAAAGTAACTGGGGTTGAAGCGGGACTCGGGGCAGGAGGAAGGGTCGAGCAGCCGATCTAATCCAGGGGTCTGAAGAATTGCTCAAAAATAATGCTCGAAGCAAGACGATTAGAGAAGGAAATGAACAAACCTGCAAAAACAAGGCAGACTGACTGAACACCAGGAGAGGAACGGGAGACCAAGCAAACAGAGGATAGTGATGAAGGGATGGAGATAGAACCGTGAGTAACTATAGGAGATCAACCGTGGAAAGGCTGAATCGAGCCGATCGGTGAGGCCAAAGGAGGGGACATGAATGATACACAAGGGGGAAAACAAATGAAAGAAACCCTAGACCATTTCATAATACGAACAAAGCCCGGAGCACTACAATCGGAACCCCGGGACGGAGCCGCAGGGTCAGCACCCATACATGCCCGGTTGTTACGACAACAGCAACAAGACCGAAGGCCCCAACCACAAATACCCCCCAGCCTGGTGATCATCTACCTGTCGGAGAACTCCACCACCCAACATAACATGCTCACAACCACACCCATCATGACATACACGGTGGAAAACCCTCCGGACTCGCCGCCCGACACACCGGACCATGACAGACAGAACCCGACATCAGCGATAAGCCCTTACCTAAACAAGATGACCTTAAAACGAACGGGGCAGGAGATGGAGGGCCAACCAACTTTGAAAAAGAGGAGGGGCGAAGTCAAACCAATGGTGAGAGAAAGCAGTGGAAGAGGTGGACGAAGGAAAGCGACACAAAAAGCACGATCAACCTGACAAATCACTAGTAGGGGAAGGAGGGGCGGGAAGAAGCAACTGGGAAAAACTGAACAGATGGAATCAACGGAAAAGGAAATGGGCTCTGGTGGCTGTCCCAGAACAGACACATGGGCTCAATGAGTGTCATCTCATGGAACTGTTAAAGTTTGGGGTCTACCCTAATAGTCCAAAATCTACAATACCTCAATAAAATGTATCGCCCAGACATAATCTTTCTGATGGAAACTAAGAACGGGGATACCTACAACGATAAACTAAGGAAAAAATTGGGATGAGCGGGAAGTTATACATAGGGCCGAGAGGGAGAGCGGGGGGGTTTGACACTGTGGTGTAAGGACGATACAAAAATCCATGTCCTATACTACGATGACAATTTCGTGGATTGCGAGGTAACGATAGGCCAAGGAGGAGCACGTATGTACATTACGTGGGTATATGCGGATACAGATGCTCAAGCACGAGCACAAAACTGGAACATACTACACAACATACGTAAGGGACGGCAGGGGAGATGGGCGGTCCTATGAGATTTTAACACTATATGTCACACACATGAGAAGATGAGAGGGATGAGGAAATCAGAAAGACAAATTGACGTTTTCAACCAACTGATCGAGAACTTACGCTTGGAGGATATGGGAGCAATTTGTCCAACCCATACATGGTGTAATAATAGGAGCGGGGATGAAAGAATAAGTGAACAATTAGACCAGGTGTTGATCAATGGGGAGTGGGCTGTGAGTTTCCCAAGCAGACGATGCATTAATGAAATATCAATTGGCTCGGACCACTCACCCATGCTACTACAAATAGAGAGACCGACGCGGAGGATAGGTCAGCGTTTCAAATTTCAGGTCATGTGGATGGAAACACCAATGTGCAAGGACATAATCAAACAAGCATGGGACATAACAAACTGAATGAATCCATAAACGGGGTATGTGCAAAGTTGAAAAAGTGTCGAAGGAGACTCACCACATGGAGCAAAGCACATTTCAGAAATAACATAAAGGAGATTGCCAAGACGAGGGATGAACCCCAAAACCACATGAAAGGACGGATGCACCAGAATGCAATTCATGAGGAGAAACGCCTAAAACATAAAATCTGTGACCTATAGACGAGGGAAGAGATCTATTGGAGTCAAAGGTCGCGGGTAAAGTTATTAAGGAACGAGACTGGAACACGATTTTCTTCTACCAAACAACGACGTCGAGGAGGAGGAGGATGAACAATATTTGTCAACTGCAAAGTCAAAATGGGGTATGGTTAACGAATGAGAAAGAGATAGCTCGGGAGCTCCAGGAATACTATGGGGAGATGTTCAGATCGGAGAACACAGACACGGGAGAGGAGCTACTTGCAGGCATGCCACTCCAAATAACACTAGAGATGAATGCACAATTAACTCGGGACGTATTGGAACAAGAAATTCGGTCGACTACATTTCAGTTAGGTGGGTCACGCGCCCCAGGTCTGTTTTATCAAACGAATTGGCATATCGTGGGACCAGATGTCATCACCGTAGCAAAAGCATTCTTCAGGACAGGTAACCTCTCATACCATCTTAACCAAACTAATATTATGTTGATCCCTAAAGTACCAAACCCAACACAATTGTACCAAAACCAAACTGATTGTAATCCTGAACAACTGTGACAACATGTCACGACGTTTTATTCTATCGAATAAAATGCAGATTTGGCCATAAAAAAAAAATTAAGACAGAAATTTTAAGTTAGAGATTTTTTGGAAATATAAGTACATGATTTGTAATTTTTAAATAATGTATACAAATTTTAGAGTAAATACAAATAAAAGAAATATATTTTAGGAATATTGTTCAATGATATATATATATATGAGAGTACAATTGTGTCACAACTCTTACCCCACTTATTTTTCTTTTAAATAAAGATTGTACCAATGAACTTCCTTGACCAAAAAAATTATGGTCAACGTCACTAATCCTAGTCATATTCAACATTTCCCATATTCTTCAGTTTTATGTTTATTATCAACACTCACTATATTGTTATTTTCGTTTATACGGTTATTGGCATTTGTCGCACATAAAATAAAATTAGGATATAAATTATAATCTAATTATAAAAATAGTACAAAAATATTGTATGAGTAAGGGGGGAAATGTAAAATAAAGTTTGTTTCTTTCAAAAAGAAAAAATATATTTTAGAAATATGCAAGTGACCGAAATAGTCCTAATCCGACAGATTATAGAGTTTTTAATTTATTTTTAAAATTCTATGATTCACCTAATTTAAAATAAATATTTTATTATTTATATTCACTTTTATAAAATAAAAAACTTATATTTATTGTTATATATGGTATATGCTATACGAATGGCAGAGAGCAAAGAAGCTACTAGATTTAGAATGTCTTATCCTATTGGACAATGGTGGGTATAAAAAATAGGCACAAGAATTAAGACTTAAGAGTAATATACCATAAGACTTACTTAAAAAAAAAAAAAAACTATTTTCCTGCCAAATCTATAATCATGTAAAAAGAAAACGAATCCGATTTGCTCCATGATTGGAGTAATTCTTATTTTTTTTTTAAATCATGAAAAATGACCAATTGCATATAGGGATGTCGATGATTAGGGCATGGTATGAGTATGACAAATATCATAATCATGCCATATTTTTAAACCACATACCATAATCATAACGATTACGAGTACAATTTTCAATACCATAACCATTAAAATAATAGAGGTTATTAACCATAGTTTTACCCGTATACTAGGGCTGGGCATGAACCGGTTCGACTCCGAACCGGTTCAGAACCGAACATTTGCCACATTTTAAAATCGGTACGGTTTACCGCTCCAGTTTTTGGCCGATTTACCGTACCTGTTCATATCAAAAAAATGAAAATAGTTCTGATCAGAAACGAAGTTGGATATCAAGAACCAACCTCTCAAGCAATAGGAGCAGTTCTGATCAGGTCCTGCTGGAAAAGCTCAAGCATGATATAAATAACTTCTCATACCACAAATCAATAAGGTAGATCCGGGAAGGTGATATTAACGGGAAAAGTGAATTTTTATCCATAGAGAAGTGACCAGATCTAACAGAAACGCAACTTTCAATTCTAATTGAACCAGCATGAGATAAAAATGCATTCCGCAACAGAAAATCCATGCCATCTATTCCAAGCAACCATCGACAAAAACGAAAACAGAGAAATGGCTTCAGACAAGTCATTAGCGATGATATAAGAGCTTCGAATTCATCAAAAAGCATATCAGAAGTGGAACTGGATTGCGCTATTGTCATCTCGGCTAAAGATCGAAACAAAAACCACCAGAAATCGGGTAAGATTTGTAGTGAATGGCTGAGAAGCTGAAATTTCCAAAGAAGCTGAAGTAGTGAATGGTTGAGAAAGAAGACTGAATTGAAGTCTGAAGACAGCGTGAATTAGGTATGGTTTGAAAGTGAAGAAAAACTGGTTTTGTCTGGTCTGAAAGTGGTCTGGTTTAGTATTTAGTAGTATTTTAAGGTTAAAACTAATACAAAAAAAGGTTCGGTTAACCGGTTTTGAACCGGTTTTCTGTACCTATTCTGAACCACTCCATATTTTTTCAAAAAACTGTTTGTTTTGTGAACCGTTACGGTTCGGTACGGTTCGACCGAACCAGTTATTTTTGCCCAGCCCTACCGTATACCCATATTCATTCTACACATGTAGTATAATAAAAGACCTAAAATCTTATTTTTTTAAAAAAACATAAATCTATATTATCAACAATAAAAATATATATCACTAAAATCATTTAACATTAACACCATTCAACATTCATATCATTCAATATTAACATTCACACCACTGACTTAACATTAAAATTCAATATTAACACAGATGAAACATTAACATCATTTCACACGATTTAACACCCCTAACAATTAAAATAAAACCAACACTCCTTCTTGACTTCGTAATCATGTTTGAATTCTCTATAACTGCACCACACCATAATGGTACAATTGCACAATTGTATGTTTGTACAACAACAACAACTTCAATTATATTTAGTATATATTTATTATATTTATATAATAAACATGGTTATAACTCAAATACCATAATCATAACCATAACCATTATGGGTAGAAAATTCTTCACCATAACTACACTGCACCCTAATGGTTCGGTTAACAATATTAAACAGTAACGGTTATAACCATGGTTATGGGTTTTTTACCGCACCATTGTCGGTCCTAATTGCATCAATATTTGCTGCTATTAAAAAATATATTTTAAAAAATGGGTATACGCTCCACTACGGGGTGCGATTTAAATCACAACTCGCACTCCAGGTTAGCGTGTTGTGCCAAAATGGCACAACACACCACCCTTCGTTGCGTGTTGAAGATAATTTTTTTTCAACGACACAATATTTAATTAAAAATTAAATTATGTATCTATTAAACAAATTGTACTAAGTAGTTATTTTAATTGTGATTTAAATGATACAAAAAATATTAAATTTGGACTTACGAATTGACCATACGCTCTGCCTTAATTTGATATATGAAAATTTGACTTGGTTAACGTCTCTCTAAGTCAATATGGTTAACGACAATTATGGTAAAATTAAATTATTTACATACTCTAATTTTTTTGGAATTGTTTATTAGATATATATGAATTTTTTTAACTTAAAGTCGTTTGTCATATAATTTAACTGAAATGATAAAATGAATTAAGTGAAATTTTTAATTATATAATTACTCAAAAAAATTATAAAAATTACAGTACGTAGATAATTTAATTACGCCATAAATTATGCAAATTAGGCGTTGAGTTTTGACTTTCGGAATGATAGTATGGTACGACAAATAAAAATTATATATATACACAATTAATATTTTACTTAATTCATTTTATTATTCCAGTCGAATTATATGACAAACGACGTTAGATTAAAATATTTAATATATATCTAATCAAAAAAATACAAAAAAAATTAGAGTAAGTAAATAATTGAATTTCGTCATAATTTTCGTTAACTGTATTTAGTTTGGACTTAATAGGACCTGCGTTAAACTTTTCAAGATGAATTTTTATATCTCAGCTTAGGGAAAAATGTATGATCAATACGTAAATTAAAATTTAATATTTTTTAAATCACAATTAAAATATTTACTCACTATAATTTTTTTAATTTTTTTAAATAGATATATACTTTAATTTTTAATTAAATATCGCGTGTCGAAAACCCCAATCCCTCCTTAAAATCTTAACACGCGACCTATAATACGAGTTGTAATTTAACTTGCAGTCTCGCTTATTAATTGTTTTTGGAAATATTTATTTTTAATTATACCTACTTTTTCGAAAAACTCATTAAAAAGTTTTGTGGTAATGTGAACTGGTTGACTTGAACTATTGGTGACTTGAACTTGGATGGGAAGTTTGGCCAAAAAAAAAAAAAAATTGGATGGGAAGATACGGTCAAAAAAAACAAAAAAACTTGGATGGGAAGAGACGTCACGTGGTCGACGTCACTGATTCTCGTCATATTCAAGTGTTCCCACTTCCCACACCCGCACCGACAGTCTCCAGTTTTTATATTTATATAAATTACAGTGGTTAACCTTGCCTATGGGAGAAAACGAAAAAACCCTTTGTTCACAAAACGGTGAAATTCAGTTTTTAATTATTATTTTTTAATTTGATTCAGATTTTCAGTTCTGTTTTTTTAAAGGTCATGGGGTTTTGATCAATTATGAATATTTACATAATTATGTATGTTATAATAATTAACACAAATTAATATTTAAATTATTTGTTAATTAATATTTTAGTTGTTCAATCAAGATTTAGTAAAAAATTATATAAGAACATGAGGAGAATGGGGTGAACGTGGATGATAGTTGTTCTATCTGTGGTACAAAGGAGACGTGAGAATTCATGATCAGTGATTATGGATGGACAGAAGCTGTGTGGTTCGGTATTCTGGGTGTCCGACAAACACGGGAACAAACATAACCTATCAATGAGTGGATCACATATAGAATGACAGAAGGTGGAGCAACAGAGAGAGCACGAGAAGAATGAAAAAGTCTTTGCTTGCTTACCTGCTGGCATATATGGAAGGGTCGGTGTAAAACAATGTTTGAGGGGAAGAGGACGAATCAGAATTGGTGTGGTGCCCCGAAATGCGGCAGGGCAAGTGATGGGAGGGTTGAACCAAATGACATGTTGCGACAATGACAAAAGCCTTGGAGCTCAAGTAATACTCGAAGGTGTCAAACTAGTAATTGAGAAAGGATGACAGAACATAGAAGTGGAAACGAACTCCCAGATTGTGGTAGAGTAGATTCAAGGAAGCATGACATAATGGAGGTTGGAAGCGTTGTGTGAAAATATCAAAATACTTGCATGGCAGATTGAATGTGTCAAATGGAAGGCAATCCCGCTTTCAGCAAATGAGAGCGCCAATTAGATAACCAAACAAGCTAGAATGAGAGTATGTCTTGATAATTCAGTTATAGAACTCCCACCCCAATTTAGGAATATTTTAGCAATCAATTGTAATAATGAACCTCTGTGATCCAATATTCACGAGTTATATTTAGTCTTCAATAAAATTGAGCTAGTTAACAACAAAAAAAGTTGTTTTTATTATTTACTTGGGTAAAATACAACATTGCCCCCTAAAGTTTACGCCGATTTTAAAATTTCCCCTTAAAGATTAAAGTCCCCCCTAATTTTTGGACATGATGAAAATTCTCCATTACTAAATGATTAACAGATGTTCTTTCACGTTTTTTTTCATCATGTTCAAACATTAGGGGACACTTTAAATTTTAAGGGGGAATTTAAAATCGGTATAAACTTTAGGGGACAACCCGTTGATCTATTTGGCGGACCATGGTCGGATCGGTCGAACATTGAACCGTCCCCCTTACTGTTTCGATGGTCGGTCCGATTCTGATATACATGCCTAGGATAATACAAGAATCTATACTAAATTAAATAATTTATTAAAAAAATTACTAAGATTTAAATGTAAATTTAAACTATGTTAGATAATAAAATATATTTGTAAGAACTTACAAAAATGTTAAAATTTCTCGGAAAACTGAGAGACTCTTTTGTAAATGTAATGTTTATTACTCTCGATATCTCGAGCAGTTATTTTAAAATATTTGTATGTTTTTTGAAGTATATTTTATTATCTAACATAGTTTAGGTTTACATCTCAATCAATATTTTTTATTTTTGCTTAGATTCTTATATTACTCTAGGAGTCAAATCGATCGTGCATTTGTAATACCTCACACGTAACCAACGATGACAATATGCATGCTCGTAGCGCGTGTAGGGGTATGTCTAGAATAATCATTAGGTAAATACACTTTAGTGGATTAAAATATTTTTACTTATTTTTTTTTTCAAATGTATATGTATAATAATATATTTATCTGTTATGAAGATACAACTTTTATTTACTATTAAAATTTATGAATGGGTTAAATACCAAGTAACTACCTGAATTTGGACGTTTTGCAACAAACTACCCGAATTTTAAAGATTCAAAACGGGCTACCTCAACTTGGACGAAGGTCCAAATAGCTACCTTTGTCCAATTTACCATCAAATGTTGAATGAATTTCGTCGGAAATTTGACGGAAAATTGTCGAAAATTTGTTAGAAATTAGAAGGACATAGCTATTTGCAAATTCGTCCAAGTTGAGGTAGCCCGTTTTGAATTTTTAAAGTTCGGGTAGCTCGTTGCAAAACGTCCAAAGTTCGGGTAGCTCGTTGCAAAACGTCCAAAGTTCAGGTAACTACTTGGTATTTACCCTTTATATATTCAATGCAACATTTGTTAATATGTTGATATTAACGTGACACTTTTTGTCTTCTTCATCGAACCCTTTTTGTTTTTCTAGAATTGAACATTAAGTGAGTTATACATGGGTTAAAAACTAAATGAGGATACCTCAACAATCACTTATGTTGGCACTATGGTCGCTTAAGTTTTTTTGTGCAGTTAAACGATCATGCACGTTTCAGAAATGTGACTTTTTGGTTAAATGTATCATATTCAGTAACATATGTTTGACAAATGTGATTAAATGGTCACAAAAATGACGATTTTACTCTTCCATTTTATCTTGTTCTTCATGGTTCTTAACGTTCGAAATCAGATTTCGGGTTTGAATCAATAAAGAAGAGATTGAAGATGAAGAACTTAAATATGAACATGAAGTTAACATGAAGTTGAACATGAAGAAGATAAGTGGAAGAGTATTTTACTCATTTTTTCGCATGTTTTTTTTTTGTAATTCTTCAGTCACATTTTGAAACCATAAATAACCGTTTAACACAAATTTCAAATGTTCAAATACATGTGTCAACATAAGTAACAGTTGAGATAATGGTTAAAATTCATGTTCTTTGAACATATAATATCTCTCCCAAAATGAGATATGATCCACAATAATTTTTTATTTTTATAAGATTGTCATTTGCCTCTTAAAGTTTGGCGTTTATTAAGAGGGTAAAATACGAGTTTCCCCTAGAGTTTAGGTCAATTTCAAGTTTTCCCCTTAAAGTTTTAAATTTTAGTCGTAATGTTTGGATCAAATTAAAAATATTCCCTTTCCATCAACTGGCTGTTTATTTGTAACGGAATGCTTCTCATGTGCGTGACACGTGTTTTTTTAATAATTTTAAGTGACGAAATTGCCCTTATTCTTCTTCATTTCCATCCTCTGCAGAAAGGTTGAGATTTTTGGAAATTTTCTTCTTCACGACATTGATGGAGCAGATGAAGGAGGCGACTAGAGTTGGCAATTTTCATGCCATTGGTACTGAAACTGGACATTTTCAAGTTTTTTCAAGGAGGCGACCAGAGGTGGCGAACTAGAAATGGACATTTTCACGCCATGGGTGCTTGTCCTATCATATTATGCTTTTCTATATGTTGTATATGATCCTTTTGTTTCATGTCAATATTATCTCTACTTTCTGTAGAATAATCATATTTCATTTGTGGATTCTGCATCACCAATCCCATGATAGATGTACGACTTTAGTTTTGTTTCATTCCTTTGAATATTAATCTCCGCAGTTGTCACTCTATTAGTCACATATGTAGTTTGAATTGATTTGTTGTTCTATTTTTCCAAAAGGCTTGCAAGAACTAAAATGGTGGGAAAGGCAGCACAAACTGTGTTGAAGACAATAGGGGAGTTCCAGTACCTATGGCGTAAGAAATTAGACAATAGGGGAGTTCCAGGATAAACAAGGCAGACTAACCGAACACCAGGGGAAGAACGGGAGACCAACCAAACAGAGGATAGTGGTGAAGGGATGGAGATAGAACCGTGGCTAGCTATACGAGATCAACCGTGGAAAGGCCGAATCGAGCCGATCGGAGAGGCCAAAGGAGAGGACATGAATGACACACTGGGGGGAACAAATGCAAGAACCCCTGGACCGTTTCATAATACGAACAAAGACCGGAGCACTACAATCGGAACCATGGGACGGAATTGCAGCGTCATCACCCATACATACCCAGTTGTTACATCAACAACAACAAGACCGAAGACCCCAACCACAAATATCCCTCAGCCTGGTGATCATCTACCTGTCGGAGAACACCACCACCTAACACAACATGCTCACAACCACACCCATCATGACATACACTGTAGAAAACCCTCCGGACTCGCCGCCTAACACACCGGACCATGATAGGCAGAACCCGACATCAGGGCTGAGCCCTTAACTAAACAAGATGACCCTAAACGAACGGGGGAGGGCCAACTGACTTTGAAAAAGAGGAGGGGCAAAGTCAAACCAATGGTGGGAGAAAGCAGTGGAAGAGGTGGACGAAGGAAAGCGACACAAAAAGCACGACCAAACTGACAAATCACTAGCAGGGGAATAAGGGGCGGGAAGAAGCAACTGGGAAAAACTGAACAGATGGAATCAATGGAAAAGGAAATGGGCTCTGGTGGCTGTCCCAGAACAGACACAGGGGCTGAATGAGTGTCATCTAATGGAACTGTCAGGGTTTGGGGTCTACCCTAACAGTCCAAAATCTACAAGACCTCAATAAAATGTATCGCCCAGACATAATCTTTCTAATGGAAACTAAGAACGGGGATGCCTACTGCGATAAAATAAGGAAAAAATAGGGATGAGCGGGAAGTTATACATGGGGTCGAGAGGGAGAGCGGGGGGTTTGACACTGTGGTGGAAAGACGATACAAAAATCCAAGTCCTATGCTACAATGACAATTGCATAGATTGTGAGCTAACGATAGGCCAAGGAGGAGCATGTATGTACATTACGTGGGCATATGCGGATACAGATCCTCAAGCACGAGCACAAAAATGGGACATACTACGCAACATAGGTAGGGGACGGCAGAGAGGTGGGCGGTCCAAGGAGATTTTAACAATATATGTCACGCACATGAGAAGATGAGAGGGAGGAGGAAATCAGAAAGACAAATTGACGTTTTCAACCAAATGATCGAGAACTTACGCTTGGAGGATATGAGAGCAAATGGTCCAACCCAAACATGGTGTAATAATAGGAGCGGGGATGAAAGAATAAGTGAACGACTAGACGGGATGTTGATTAATGGGGAGTGGGCTGTGAGTTTCCCAAGCAGACGATGCATCAATGAAATATCAATTGGCTCGAACCACTCACCCATGATACTACAAATTGAGAGACCGGGGCGGAGGATAGGTCGGCGTTTCAAATTTCAGGTCATGTGGATGGAAACACCAATGTGCAAGGACATAATCGAACAAGCATGGGGACAGAACAAACTGAATGAATCCATAAATGGGGTATGTGCAATGTTGAAAAAGTGTCGAAGGAGACTCACCACATGGAGAAAAGAACATTTTGGAAAGAACATAAAGGAGATTGCCAAGATGAGGGATGAACTCCAAAGCCACATGACATGACGGATGGACCAAAATGCAACTCAGGAGGAGAAATGCCTAAAAGAGAAAATCTGTGACCTGTGGACAAGGGAAGAGATCTATTGGAGTCAAAGGTAGCGGGTAAAGTGGTTGAAGGAAAGAGACTGGAACACGACTTTCTTCTACCAAACAACGACGTCGAGGAGCAGGCTGAACAATATTTGTCGAATGCAATGTCAAAATGGGGTATGGTTAACGAATGAGAAAGAGATAGCTCAGGAGCCCTGAGAATACTACGGGGAGATGTTCAGATCGGAGAATACAGACACGGGAGAGAAGCTACTTGCAGGCATGCCACTCCAAATAACACTGGAGATGAATGCACAATTAACTCGAGATGTATTGGAACAAGAAATTCGTTCGGCTACATTTCAGTTAGGTGGGTCCCGCGCCCTCGATGGTTTCCCAGATCTGTTTTATCAAAAGAATTGATATATCGTGGAACCAGATGTCATTACCGCGGCAAAAACATTCTGCAGAATAGGTAACTTCCCATACCATCTTAACCAAACTGATATTGTGTTGATCCCTAATGTACGAAACCAACACAATTGTACCAAACCCAAACTGATTATATATATATATGAGATTACAATTGCTTTACACAACTCTTACCCCGCTTATTTTTCTTTTAAATAAAGATTGTACCAATGAACTTCCCTGACCAAACAAATTATGGTCAACGTCACTAATCCTAGTCATATTCAACATTTCCCATATTCTTCAGTTTTATGTTTATTATCAACACTCACTATATTGTTATTTTCGTTTATACGGTTATTGGCATTTGTCGCACATAAAATAAAATTAGGATATAAATTATAATCTAATTATAAAAATAATACAAAAATATTGCATGAGTAAGGGGGAAAATGTAAAATAAAGTTTGTTTTTTTCAAAAAGAAAAAAATATATTTTAGAAATATGCAAGTGACCGAAATAGTCCTAATCCGACAGATTATAGAGTTTTTAATTTATTTTTAAAATTCTATGATTCACCCAATTTAAAATAAATATTTTATTACTTATATTCACTTTTTTAAAATAAAAAACTTATATTTATTTTTATATATGGTATATGCAGTATGCTATACGAATGGCAGAGAACAAAGAAGCTACTAGATTTAGAATGCCTTATCCTATTGGACAATGGTAGGTATAAAAAACAGGCACAAGAGTTAATACTTAAGAGTAAATATACCAGAAGACTTACTTTAAAAAAAATATATTTTCCTGCCAAATCTATAATCATGTAAAAAGAAAACGAATCCGTTTAGCTCCATGATTGGAGTAATTCTTATTTTTTTTAAATCATGAAAAATGACCAATTGCGTATAGGAATGTCGATGGTTAAATGATGATATGAGTATGACAAAAACCATAATCATACCATATTTTTAAATCACATACCATAATCATAACGATTACGAGTACAATTTTCAATACCATAACTATTAAAATAATAGAGGTTATTAACCATAGTTTTACCTGTATACCCATATTCATTCTACACATGTAATATAATAAAAGACCTAAAATCTTATTTTAAAAAAAAACATAAATCTATATTATCAACAATAAAAATATATAACACTAACATCATTTAACATTAACATCATTTAACATTAACATCATTCAACATTCATATCATTCAACGTTAACATTCACACCACTGACTTAACATTAAAATTCAATATTAACACAGATGAAACATTAACACGATTTAACACCCCTAACAATTAAAATAAAACCAACACTCCTTCTTGACTTCGTAATCATTTTTGAATTCTCTATAACTGCACCACACCATAATGATACAATTGCACAATTGTATGTTTGTACAACAACAACAACTTCAATTATATTTAGTATATATTGGTTTATTAATAATAAATATTTATTATATTTATATAATAAACATGGTTATAACTCAAATACCATAATCATAACCATAACCATTATGGGTAGAAAATTCTTCACCATAACTACACTGCACCCTAATGGTTCGGTAAACAATATTAAACAGTAACGGTTATAACCATGGTTATGGGTTTTTTACCGCACCATTGTCGGTCCTAATTGCATCAATATTTGCTGCTATTAAAAAATATATTTTAAAAAATGGGTATACGCTCCACTACGGGGTGCGATTTAAATCACAACTCGCACTCCAGGTTAGCGTGTTGTGCCAAAATGGCACAACACACCACCATTCGTTGCGTGTTGAAGATAATTTTTTTTTCAACGACACAATATTTAATTAAAAATTAAATTATGTATCTATTAAACAAATTGTACTAAGTAGTTATTTTAATTGTGATTTAAATGATACAAAAAATATTAAATTTGGACTTACGAATTGACCATATGCTCTGCCTTAATTTGATATATGAAAATTTGACTTGGTTAACGTCTCTCTAAGTCAATATGGTTAACGACAATTATGGTAAAATTAAATTATTTACATACTCTAATTTTTTTGGAGTTGTTTATTAGATATATATGAATTTTTTAACTTAAAGTCGTTTGTCATATAATTTAACCGAAATGATAAAATGAATTAAGTGAAATTTTTAATTATATACTTACTCAAAAAAATTATAAAAATTACAGTACGTAGATAATTTAATTACGACATAAATGATGCAAATTAGGCGTTGAGTTTTGACTTTCGGAATGATAGTATGGTACGACAAATAAAAATTATATATATACACAATTAATATTTTACTTAATTCATTTTATTATTCCAGTCGAATTATATGACAAACGACGTTAGATTAAAAAATTTAATATATAACTAATCAAAAAAATACAAAAAAAATAGAGTAAGTAAATAATTGAATTTCGTCATAATTTTCGTTAACTGTATTTAGTTTGGACTTATAGGGCCTGTGTTAAATTTTTCAAGATGAATTTTTATATCTCAGCTTAGAGGAAAAGGTATGATCAATACGTAAATCAAAATTTAATATTTTTTTAAATCACAATTAAAATATTTACTTACTATAATTTTTTAAATTTTTTTAATAGATATATAATTTAATTTATAATTAAATATCGCGCGTCGAAAACCCCAATTCCCCCTTAAAATCTTAACACGCGACCTATAATACGAGTTGTAATTTAACTTGCAGTCTCGCTTATTAATTTTTTTTGGAAATATTTATTTTTAATTATACCTAGTTTTTCGAATAACTCATTAAAAAGTTTTGTGGTAATGTGAACTGGTTGACTTGAACTATTGGTGACTTGAACTTGGATGGGAAGTTTGGCCAAAAAAAATAAAAACTTGGATGGGAAGATACGGTTAAAAAAAAAGAGACGTCAACGTGGTAGACGTCACTGATCCTCGTCATATTCAAGTGTTCCCACTTCCCACACCCGCACCGACAGTCTCCAGTTTTTATATTTATATAAATTACAGTGGTTAACCTTGCCTATAGGAGAAAACGAAAAAACCCTTTGTTCACAAAACGGTGAAATTCAGTTTTTAATTCAGATTTCACGAGTTATATTTAGTCTTCAATAAAATTGAGCTAGTTAACAAAAAAAAAATTGTTTTTATTATTTATTTGGGTAAAAATGACATTACCCTCTAAAATTTACGCTGATTTTAAAATTTCACCTTAAATTTTAAAGTTCTCCCTAACTTTTGGACATGATGAAAAATTCTCAATTACCGAATGATTAACAAATGCTCTTTTATGTTTTTTTCCCATCATGTTCAAACTTTAGGGGACTCTTTAAATTTGAAGGAAGAATTTAAAACCGGCGTAAACTTTAGGGGACAACCCGTTGGTCTATTTGGCGCACCATGGTCGGATCGATCGAACCGTGATCCGTCCCCGTTACTGTTTCGATGGTCGATCCAATTTTGATAACCATGTCTAGGATAATACCAGAATCTATACTAAATTAAATAATTTATTAAAAAAATTACTCAGATGTAAATGTAAACTTAAAATATGTTAGATAATAAAATATAGTTGTAAGAACTTACAAAATTTTAAAAATATCTCGGAAGACTGAGAGACTCTTTTGTAAATGTAATGTTTATTACTCTCGATCTCTCGAGCAGTTTTTTTTTAAAAAAAATATTTGTAATTTTTTTAAAGTATATTTTATTATCTAATATAGTTTAAGTTTACATCTCAATCAATATTTTTTATTTTTATTTTTGCTTAGATTTTTATATTACTCCAGGAGTCAAATCGATCGTGCATTTGTAATACCTCACACGTGACCAACGATGACAAGGTGCAAATAGCTACCTCCGTCCAATTTCTAACGAATTTCCGACGAAATTCTGTCAACATTTGATGGTAAATTGGACAAAGGTAGCTATTTGGACTTTCGTCCAAGTTGAGGTAGCCCGTTTTGAATTTTTAAAATTCGGGTAGCTTGTTGCAAAAAGTCCAAAGTTCAAGTAGCTACTTGGTATTTAACCCATTCATAAATTTTAATAGTAAATAAAAGTTGTATCTTCGTAACATATAAATATATTATTATACATATACAATTGGAAAAAAAACAAGTAAAAACATTTTAATCCACTATAGTGTATTTACCTAATGATTATTCTAGACATACCCCGACACGCGCCTAAACCCTAAACCCTAAACTCTAAAAGATCCCGCCCCCCTCTGCGTCTTCATCCCGCCTCCCAGCTGCCCCGCTCGCCTCCAGCTCCCCAGCACGCCCACCGCCTCCCAGCTGCCCCGCTCAGCCTCTGCCTCCCGCTCCCCAGCACGCCCACCGCCGCCTCCCAGCTCCCCAGCTCCCCCAACCCCGTCTCCTTCTTCTCGACCCCGCCTCCTTCGTCCCGACCCCGTACCCAAGCCCCGACCCCGTCTCCTTCGTCTCGCCGGAGTCTCGTCGTGCCTCTTGCCCGTTCCTGTCGCCGTTCCTCTCTCGCCTTCGTGCCGCCGGAGTCTCGCCGTGCAGGTATACATTTTTTTTGTTTTTTACAAATATATTTTTATGCTTAATTATTTTTTTAATTGTTAATTAAAAGTATTATGAATAATGATTGTGTTGATTAAAGCTTGCGTAGTTAGTTATGAAAGTTAAAATTTAGAATTTGTATTTTTAAATTGTAGAATCAAAATACCGCCGCGCGTAATTATGTCAAGTGGTGAAAATGTTGTTAACCTTGGTCCGTTGGATCAATCAGTACTCTGGGGACAAGATCAACATCGTTCGTCAGAACTGAGTGAGAGCCAACAAATAACATTTATATGTTTAAAATTAGAGGATAATCTATTATCAGAAGAGGCTAAAGCTATTGTCCAAGCGGTTGGATTATGGGATGTAGTTATTCTGTCACATCCAAAGATGGATCATAAATTGTTGACCACATTGTGCGAGCTTTGGAGACTCGAGACACATACGTTCCATCTCAGACATGGGGAGATTACAATCACACTTCAGGATGTTTCTGTGCTATTGGGACTACGAGTACACGGAGATGCAGTAACTGATGACCATGTACCTGAGGAAGACATGGTCGGTGCGCGTCTGGAGTTGTTGGGACTGAATGTACAAGGTCGTGGAGATGTTGTGAAAATTACTACTTTACGACAACATTTAGTTCAACCTAATCTCACAGCCGAACAACAAGTGAGAACATTTATGTTGATTATAATCGGTGGTATTCTGTTTACAACGACAAAGAAAGATAGTGTGTCGATGATGTACTTACCCCTACTTCGAGATTTAGAAAGAGCAGCACACTACAGTGGGGGGTCAGCTGTGTTGGCTGCAAAGTACCGTGGACTGTGTGAGGCATCTGAGCTAAACTGTGCAACATTCCATGGTTGTGCCATCCTTGTGCAGGTAAACTATATGAAAGTCATATCATATCGTTAATATTGGTTATTAAAAATTGAATAATGAGGTTTTCTACTACAGTTATGGTCGTGGGAGCACCTCCATATTGGTCGCCCTGTGATTCAAGGTGAAGTGCCTGCTGGAGAGATATATCCATTAGGATACAGGTGATTTTTGTAAATTTATTGGTTTGTTGGACTACGTAAATTTATTGGTTTGTACATTTATTGGTTTGTAATGTAAATTTATTGATTTTTTGTGATTTTGCTTAATAGGTGGGCATTCCTAAAGAGGTCGTTCAGTCACCAAGTGAGAACTGCAAATTTGGTGTACTATAGGGATGACCTGGAGTCTCAATCCCATGACCAGGTTTGTTTACGCTAATTTGACACATATTGGTTAATTTTCACCATTTTGTAACCTTACTTAATATGATGACAAAATCTTAAATATTAGGTGACGTGGATGCCATATCCCGCCTTTAGGTTGGCTAGTGCACCACCTGTATGTCGTCAGCACGCCGAGCTATTCCGAGCGAGGGTTCCACTAATCCATTTTAATGTGGTTGAGTGGCATCGTCCAGATAGAGTCATGCGGCAATTTGGATTGCACCAACACATCCCGGAGATGACCCACAATGAGATAGAAGAACACATGAGACTGCATAAGTCCGCCCGTAGAGGGCCGCCGGGACAGCGTCGTTGGTCAATAACACACCAAGATTGGATTGCTATGTGGAATAACCGGGCTGATTATGTTATACAGGAACGTCGACCTTTCATACCTTGGGCGTAGTATATGAGGTGGTATCGTACAATAACGCGACGTTTCATTACGGGTCCAACAATCGAGACAGGTAGTTCTTCACGAAGTCATCCATCGGCCCCATATATTCCGCACGGGGGCCAAGTAGAGACAGTGGTAAGGGTAATTATGGTGATTGATATGTAACTTTAAATCATTTCATACTAATATTATACAATTGTTTTCTCTAAACATGGAGTGCAGATGAGTATTATGGCTAGAGGAATTCTAATGGCACGTAAAGATGCTAAACGTACCCTGAAGTTCACAAAGAAAAATTTCAAACTGCTTGGAGAGACTTATCTCGAGACATGTCGGTCCTCTTATGATGTCGCCGGTCAAGTACCCGTGTACGAAGAACATGTTCGACAAGCGGATGAAATAATTGCACGTGAGCAACGCCATGTACGTACTGCGTGGGGATATGAGCTAGTCCGAGGAAGAGGACGTGGTCCAACAACTCCAGGGCGTGGACGGAGTGGAGAAAGTTCAAGTCGAGGGCCATCTGGACCGTCACGTAAATTTAGAGCTGTTGAACCTAGTCATGGAAAACCCACCTCAACCGAAGAAGATGATGATGATGATGATTCCGAGTAGTTTGGAGTTTTAGTTTGTATTTTGCACAATGATTTGCTCGTTATCAAACGTTTTCGTTGGTCGTAAATTATCTATTGTATTTAGTTTATAATTAGTTTATATTGGTGTTAATTGCATTAACTAACTATTGCATTACCCTTTGTTGCTATGTAGAAACTTGTTTTATTTTTGTGGATTTTTTTTGAGAATGTTCAAAAAATGACATCTCTTAGAGAACCCTCATTTACAAAGGGGTCCCCCGGAAGGTGACTAATTTTTCAACTATTTTATTTTTTTTCTAAAATTTTAATGGACGTACATACGTATATAAGAAGACTAATGACACAAGTTTCATCTTATTTTGACAGTCACATTTGTTATGCAAAATATTTCAAAACCCAACAATCTATGTGCAAAACAACACTTATTATGCAAAATATTATAATACAAAACAACAATTATTATACATTTTTACATGTATTCCTATTATGACCACTTCCACCGCACTTACTGCAGTTGTTTCTCCTGGGCAATCCTTCTCTCGCGTCCATTTCGTTATGAATACGACTGCTTTTTCTTCTACCACGCTTGGTCCTCCACCTATCTGGATCGTGAGTGTATTGTGGTAAATTAAACTGGGGCCAACAATATTCATCCGGGATTGGTTGAAAACATGGAGTGTATGCAGCCAGACGTGCTTGATTCGAATATAGCTGATCCACGTAAGGACCATACCCGAGACTCCGCAATTGCCTCCATTGCTTGTTGGCGACGAGTGAAAAATATGTGTTTGACCTCCAGTAAGTGAGTTTCACTAATTTAGTCAACGGTAATGCCCTTGCCCCTTTCAGCACACCGTTAAACACTTCGACCAAATTCGTAGTCATGTTTCCATATCGAGCGCCTCCATCGTACGCTAGGGCCCATCTCTCAAGGGGGATGTTCGAAATCCAATCACGGTACTTTCCATCTTGCAGAGTTAATAGATTAGAATACCACACATAAAACTTACGTTTATCAGGGGTACTTGCCATTATATACAACTGCTTTTTCAGAAGTACGCTTTTGAATGTGTGATTGAAATTACTCGCTAGATGACGCGCGCAAAAGCGATTTGTTCCACGACCATGTTGGGCGTATACTTCTCGACCGCGTTAATTATTGCTCTGAGTCAATCAAACATTAGACAGACAACTCTTTCCTTCGTCACGTTATCCCGGAGATGCTGCAAAAACCAGTTCCAACTCTCATTTGTCTCTGCGTTTGCAATACCAAATGCCAAAGGATAGATGCCGTTGTTAGAATCATATGATACGGCTACGAGAACTTTTCCATTATATTTTCCATACAAATGCGTCACATCAATACTTATAAGTGGTCGGCAATGGACAAATCCTTCAATAGCTGGACCGAATGACCAAAACATCATACCAAATGTGGCTACTTGAGTTTGAACATTTACTCTTTTGGGCAAAAATTCATAGACTGTCCCAGGGATGTATACGGACATGGCTGCCAGTAGTCGCGGGAGGTTTACAAAGGCTTCTTCGTGTGTTCCGTATAAAGACTCCAACACTACTTGTTTGGAGTACCAAGCCTTCAGATATCCAATTTTCGAACCGAACTCATTCTCCACCATCGACTGGATTACTGAAATTTTCAATCCAGTGTCAGCTAAAACAGAATTTCTTCCACCATGGGAGCTACTTCCACCCTCGTCAAACACCTCTTCATTTTCTTCATTAATGTGACCCGTAAAATGCTCCATATACGGATCTTGTTCATTTAGTGAGGCATCCGAGAGTGCATCAACGTCGACCTCGTCATCAGAGAGATCATGGGTGTGACCATGCAAAACATTCTCAGTCTCACCACCATCAGATGTGTTTGACATCAAGTTACCTTCTCTAGTTAAGCTAAACACAATAAATTGACTAGACACGCTTAACTGTAAAGCAATAGACAATGAACTTTGCGATCGAATCCGTACAAACTTGCAAAGTCCATCAGTATCTGTAAATTTATAGGATATGCTTATGGACCTAGCGTCAACATCATGCCAACCGCACTCGATACATATAATTTCCTTTAGTCTATAAAGAGAAATATCCAAGGTAGCTGTAGTAATGCTGGAAGTACCACCCACATACACCTCATTACCATTCTGAGACAATATTTCACCGTCATACAAGCAAATGATACCGATCTCTGTCATGTTTGATCCTAAATAATTAATATTATAACATTCCATATCAGATATGCTTATTTTTCAGATAATCTAAAATTTATGTAAATATAACTACAAACAGTTTTAATTTTTTTTTGTAATTAACAAATACATACAAATATATTACTTACCTTATGCCTTGCAGATGATGAAGGAAACGCAGATGATGAAGCAGACAGCGGAGGGGATGAAGAAGGTGAGTCGCGTTAAATAGAGAAATATACGTAATAATTTAAAACATTGCACAGAAAAGGCAAATAATTGGCGCTGGCACAAATAATTGTCCCAAATCGCTACTGGTAGTAGCGAATTGTTCCAAAATCGCTACTACCAATAGCGATTTTTCCAAATTCGCTACTACCAGTAGCGATTTTGGAAAACACTACTGGTAGTAGCGTAAATACACACTTTTTCAAAAAAATTCGGACGGTATTTACTTTTTCAAAACTTTTTTCTGACATATTTACTTTTTGAAAAATTTCATAATTTTATCTTATTTCGTTCAGCAAACTCAAAAATGACTACATAAGTGTGTTGATTTCATGTCATCGTTATCACCAAACTACCAAGCTCTGTTGAATTTCTTAGGGTACAATACAATAAAGACACTCAATATTATCTACAATTTAATGAATTCTTCGTAATTTAACACCTTTATCTCTGTTAACTCTTCTCTGTCTAGTAGAGAATTTTGAAGGATTCCAAGAGAGCACATCTTTAGAAGGGAGCATAGTCCAGCACTCCAACCATGAAAAGTGTTTTTTTTCTATGGTTTTCTCTCCACCGAGTCCAACAATATCGACTTGTTGTTCTTCGGCGCCGCCAGAAGTCGGGACCTTCGCCGGAAGGAACTGTTGCTCAGATACGACACATTTGAAGTGCACCTGACGACCTCCTCACCGAGAAAAATAGGTATTTTTTCTGACGATATCGTGGTGGCGGTCTTCTCTTTGGGAGCAACACCTGAGCTCATAAGTGGAGGAGACTCGATCACCGGAAACAACCGATGTCCATGCCAAAACTGAATGCCACCGAAGAAGAAGAGGGTTGGGAATGGAGGGTATTTTTGTCATTTCAAAATGTAAAAAATCACATGCCATGAACATGATGGGTTTTCCGTTTGAACTAAACGGCAATTGGAAAGAAAGGGGCGGTTTTCATCGAGTCCAAACATTAGGACTAAAATTTAAAATTTTAAACTTTAGGGGAAAACTTCAAATCAACCTAAATTTTAGGGGGAAACTCGTATTTTACCCTTATTAAGAAACACCCCTAGTATGTTTTTGTCAAAATCCGGTCTTTTAATTCAATAATTGTCACCCTTTTAGAGGTGAAAGGAAAAATATATTGTTTTACCCAAAAATTATTAAAATCTAGGGTAAATTGTTTTGGAAAAACCACTAGTAATACACATATTAAAGGGGTCTTTTTTTACTTTGGTTTGAATTTTCAGTTCGGATCAGTTTTTAATTTTTAAAACAACAGTGATCGGATCGATCGTTAATACTCATAATATTATATATATTATATTAAAAACATAATTAATTTAGTTGTTTAACGAGTTGTTTTGTTATTTAGATTGGTTTTGAATGCTCATTTTGTTTATGAGTGTATATTTTCTCTATTTTTGGTTTAAATCGAAAAATCATAATATGAACGAAGACTTTATATATTGTTTCTATATTTTTTTGGTTGAGTGAAAACAATATGGACAAAAAAATATAGGTTTTCGTCTAAAATAGTAAACAATATGTTTTAGTCGGAGCAGATTTTTTTTTTTTGGTCGGATCGGACCAGATTCACCCCTACACACTTCCTTCCATTTTCTGTCCAAACAGTACAAAATATAGGCTTGTTCATGAACCGGTTCAGGGTCGAACCGGTTCAGGGTCGAACCGGTTCAGGGTCGAACCGGTTCAGAACTAAACTGGTCTGATTTATAAAAAATCAATACTTGTTTCTGTTTCTAAAAAAATTGGCCGGGTTTAAGTAAAAAAGAACTGGTCTGCTTTGAACCGATTCAGAACCAGTTCGAACTATTTTAGTCTGGTTTTTATTAAAACCTTAAAAACCAGCGGTTTGAAGAACTGAGGACATATAATGAAAATGTCTCTAGGACTCAATTTTGTCCATTCTTACCTTAATTTACTTAGCCAAGAATATTCAAAAGGACCAACAAAAAATCAATCCAACCACCAACGCTCATTCACTCAACCTAATTTCTACATGCTCATTGACTAGGCAAAGATACTGAAGTTCAGAACTAAAACTTCTCTCTACGAAAATGGAACATCAGTAATTAGTAAATGAAATTGAATCCATAGTGTTGGGTATCGATAGTGACAGCTCATTAAGGAAAAGGCCTCGAATGCCCAATAACTATAGAGGGGGTAAACCCGTAACATTCGAACCGGACCGGCCTCCTTAGAATGACCCAGAACCGAGCCCAAGGACTCTGAGAACGCCTTGAGTGCTCGCCATTCTTCATTAAGGCCGCGACATCTCACTGCTCGCCATGAGAGTGCTCGCCCCGAAGAGAGCCTTGCCTCTCTCCTCTGGTCCCACAAAACCGTTAATAAGGAGGTGGCCTTGATATCCCGCGTATCTCGGTCACATATTCACTAAAGATTAGATTTGGTAACTGCAATATCTCGCAGTAACTGCCATATCCCACGATCCGAATCTTCAGCAACACAATATACACTAAGATATTCAGCTGCCTTATACGGTTCTATCTCTCTTACCCTATAAATACCCTTGCTTTACATACGTTTTTTACGTTTTGAGTTTTATACACACATATACTCATTTAAGCATCGGAGAGGGACCCAGAGACACCCCCTCTGTTGCGCTCCCCTACTTGCAGGTTCACCGGAGTTGGAGCTGAAGCGTCATCCCAACCTTGTCTGGCATTCAATTCACTGCCAGATCAGCATCCAGGATTTCACGATCCAACATTTGGCGCCGTCTGTGGGAAACGAGCAATTCGGCCTTGAGAACTCGATCCCAAAGCAACCGTCGGAACCAGACCAGGGAGCGATCCTCAGATAGCTCTGATTCCGCCGCCGCTTCACCGCTTCAACAGGAACCTGCCAGCCGAGCAGGAGTTAATGATGTTCCTCTGCGGACAGCTCGAGAGCATGTCGGTGATTCCAGACCGACCCCCGCTGCTGATCAAAACGGAGCCCCGGCACCGCAAACAGTCCACATTGCGGGGCAGGATATTAATTTAACCCCCGAGATGGTCTCCATGCTGGAAGCCATCCTAGGACAGGCGCGCCGCCAAGCCCCTGCTCCTCAAGAAAACAATCCATCTGCTCCTAAGGAAAACCACTGCGCTGCTGCCACAGGGCCCTCACCTTCGGAAGCGGCAAATCCTGGTCCCACTGCGCCTCAGGAGGATCAGGAGATGACGTCAGGTCAGCAGTCCCTACCTCCGGCACACACCAAGGAGCCAGCAGCCGCTTGTACGGCCAATCCTTCCGGTCCTCCTCCACCCGGAACCTCTCCCATGTACTGCACTGTGGATCAGATGGATGACCTCCTCAACAAAAGGCTCCAGGAAAGACAGTTGACAGTCATAGCTCCCTTCAAGGAGCAGTCCTCTCATCCTTTTACCGACGGGCTCGTCGCTATCAAAATCCCGAAGGATGTGGTTGCTCGGGCCATACCTGAGTATAGCGGTGGAGGAGATCCCACCGTACATGTCAACAAACATGAGGCCTTCCTTCTGGGTAAGTCAAACGATCCCAATCATTTGGCTTTTCTATTTCCATCTACTCTTTCGGGTTCGGCTTCGTCCTGGTTCTTCGGCCTCCCTGCAGGATCAATCGGAATTTGGGCAGAGTTAAGAAGCAAGTTCCTGGAGAGATATATGGGCGAGCGCCAGTTGCTGAAGAGCGTGGTCGCCCTTGACTCAGTCAAACAGCAGCCGGGAGAGTCGCTGTCCAACTTCTACGGGCGTTTTCACCAGAACGTTACAGAATTAGATCGCCGAATCTCGGATGGGGAGATCATTCGAGCCTTCTACAGGGGTCTGGATGTGGCCAACAAGGCCTCGAGAAAGCTGCGAAACAGCTATCACGTGAAGGAGATTGAGACGTTGGAGGAGCTGGCATCCAGAGCAAAAGGTTTCATAGACCTTGAACGCGCAAACATCGAGGCTAACCTCCTGACGACCTCGCTAAGGGTGATCCATGAACCCCGACGCGATGGTAAGAAGTAGGTAAAGAAGGAGAAGAAGGGAAAGGAAAGCAAGCCCCGAGTCGAGTCTCTTCCAGCGCCTCGCCATCCAGAGGTCCCTGAGTACTTCACGCCTTTAAATAGGCAGATCTCAGCGGTACTAGTCGAGATGGAGAGGATATCCTTGGCGAGGCCACCGATGCCTCGTCGAGGTGGGCTGCCCATGGGCAAGGATGTCGAGAGCTACTGCAGATACCATAAGTGCAAGGGCCATAAGACAGACGATTGCAAGATTTTGAAGCGGGACATAGAGAGGCTGATTCAGGGGGGAATGTTGAAAGAATTTGTAGCTGGGCGAGACCGAAGTCGAACGCCCCCCAGGAGACATCGTTCGCCAGCCCCTGCGGATCAAGCTGAGCCTTCTGGAAGCAAGAGGAGAGTGAATCTGATTGCGGGAGGATTCGGTGCAGGCGGCGCGAGGTCAAGTGCTAGAGAGGTCTACGCCACTCAGATCTCTACGACGGTTCAGTTGTGGAAGCGGCCCCGACCGGAAGAGAACATTGTCATCTCATTCTCCGAAGATGATTTGGCACATGTCACCACACCCCACAACGATGCTCTGGTCATTACGGCATATATTGACGGCTGTGATGTTGCAAGGATTCTGGTCGACGGAGGCAGCTCGACAGACATCCTATTTCTGGACGCCTTTGAGAAGATGGGCAAGTCCAAGCGCGACCTGAAGAGGGTCGACTTTCCGCTGATCGGGTTTGCGGGAATAACAACTTATCCACTAGGGGCTATAACCATGCCAGTGATTTTTGGCGAGGGGTGGAAAAGCATCAAGGTGTCGGTCACTTTCCTGGTGGTCGATTCACCTACACCCTACAATGCCGTCATAGGGAGGACCACGATCAACCCAAATAAGATTGTGGCCTCCACTGTCCACCAGAAGATGAAGTTCCCTACTCCGAACGGGATTGGAGAAGTGCTAGGAGATCAGCCTTCCTCGCGGCAATCCTATGTGAACTGTTTACGCAGGAAGAACCAAAGGGAGGCGCTCGCCATCGAAACAGAGGCCGACCCCCGCGAGGACTTGGCTCGGCCAGCACCCATGGAGGAATTGGAGGAGGTCGAGATCGATGTTCCAGACAAAAAGGTGCGCATTGGGACCACCTTGAAGGAGGATCAGAAGGAGGCCATGACCGCCCTCCTCAAGGAATTCAAAGAGCTCTTCGCCTGGCAGCCGAGCGACATGCCAGGAATCAGCACAGATATTATATCCCATGAGCTCAGGATAGACCCCTCCATCAAGCCGATCGACCAAGAGAGAAGATCATTCAGGACGGATAAGCGTTTGGCGATCAGGTAGGAAGTCGGCAGATTGATTGAAGCTGACTTCGTCAGAGAAGTAAGATTCCAGAGCTGGGTCGCCAACCCAGTTTTGGTCAGGAAATCAAACGGCAAGTGGAGGATGTGCGTCGACTTCCGCGACTTGAACAAGGCTTGCCCCAAAGATTCATATCCCCTTCCGAGGATTGATCAGCTGGTCGATGCTACCTCGGGTCATGAGATGCTGAGCTTCATGGACGCCTACTCAGTCTACAACTAGATCAGAATGCATCCCGACGATGAGGCTCACACCGCTTTCTATGCTGATGGGGACATTCTGTGCTACAAGGTGATGCCCTTTGGCCTTATCAATGCTGGGGCAACGTATCAACGGATGGTGAACCGGCTATTCCAGAACATGCTGGGAAGGAACATGGAGGCCTACGTGGATGATATGCTCGTCAAAACCATTAAGGGCAATCCTCACACGGCAGACCTCCGCGAAGCTTTCGAATGCATGAGAAGACACAGTGTTCGCCTGAATCCAGCCAAATGCTCCTTCGGGGTCAAGTCCGGTAAATTTCTGGGTTTTATGGTCAGTGAAAAGGGAATCGAAGAAAACCCAGAAAAATTAAAGGCCATAGAGGAAATGAAGTCGCCAACCTGCCACAAGGAAGTCTAGTGCCTGAACGGCCGACTAGCTGCTCTTAACCGCTTCCTCTCCAAAGCAAGCGACATGTCCCTCCCATTCTTCAAAACCTTGAGGGCCAACCGCAAGTTCGAGTGGACGCCAGACTGCCAGTCTTTGAAGAGGCATATTCAAACACTCCCAGCTCTGGCAAAACCCGTTCCAGGCGAGCAGCTTTTCCTTTATCTAGGCATTAGCGATATGGCAGCCAGTGCTGTCTTAATAAGGGAGGAAAATAATGTTCAGAGTCCAGTGTATTTCATTAGCAAAATGTTCAACCAGCAGAAATAAAATATGTCCAGATTGAGAAGTATCTCTATGCCTTAGTTATTGCTGCTCGGAAGCTGAGACCTTACTTTCATGCGCACGACATCACGGTCCTCACTAATCAACCTCTCAAAAACTTCCTGATGAAGCCAGATTCTTCAGGAAGAATGGTCAAGTGGGCGATCGAGCTCAGCGAGTTCAAGATCAAATTTGTGCCAAAAACGGCCATCAAAGGTCAAGCACTAGCTGATTTCATAGTGGAAAGCACGAGTAACGGTCAAACAGAAGCAGAGAACAGGCCAAGTCAGTCAGCAGACGACAATCAAATCTGGAAACTCTATACGGATGGGTCTTCATCAAAAGAAGGTTCGGGGGCAGGTTTAATTCTTATTCCTCCTGAGGGCGAGCCTCTGAAGTACGTGATCGCCTTGACATTCCCGGCGACCAATAATGAAGCAGAATATGAGACTCTTATCACTGGACTCAGATTAGCAAAAGGAATGGGTATAACTGCGCTTAAGGTAAAAAGTGACTCAGAGCTTATTGTCAATCAGGTGAATGGCGCCTACGAGGCAAAGGGAGAAAAGATGAAGAAATATCTCGGCATCGCCAAAAAGCTGGTCGCGAAAATCCCAAATTTCGCGATTGAGTTTATTCCTCGCCAAGAAAACCAGATGGCAGATTCGTTGAGTAAACTAGCCTTCGGAGGGGCGACAGTCCAGGATGTACAATTTCTGGAGAAAGCTCTATGTTCAGTCCTGAAAAGCAGAGCAGAAGTCTTCAACATCCAAGGGCAAGTCACATGGATGACCCCGTTCCAGAATTATTTAAAAGAAGGAATACTCCCGGAGGACGAAGGTGAATCCACGAGGATTAGAAGACTAGCAGCAAGTTATCTAATCATCGATGGAGAACTCTACAGAAGAGGCTACTCGACAGCTTACTTGAGGTGTGTTGCTCATCCTGAAACAGAAAAGGTTCTTCGAGAAGCTCACGAAGGGGCAGCAGCATGTCATGAAGGTGCTCGATCGCTAAGCAGGAAAATGTTCAGATTGGGATATTACTGGCCGACCTTGGGAAAAGACGCAGCCGAGTTAACACAGAAGTGTGAAATTTGCCAGCAGTTTGCACCACGATCGAGTCGACCATCGACATTATTATCCCCAATGGCGGGTGCCTGGCCTTTCGCTCAATGGGGAATCGATATATTGGGTCCTTTTCCCATTAGCACTGGTCAACGTACTCACATTATAGTGGCAATCGACTACTTCACTAAGTGGGTAGAGGCGAAAGCTATAGCTTCGACAACAGAATTCCAAGTCATCAAGTTCCTGCAGGTCAACATATTCTCCAGGTTTGGCATTCCTAAGGTACTCATCAGTGATAATGGTCCGCAATTTGTTGGAAAGGAACTGAAATGGCTCTGTGAAGAATATCATGTGGACCATCGTTTCAGCTCAGTACATCATCCTCAAACGAATGGGCAGGCTGAAGCAGCCAACAAGGTTGTCTTAGCAGGACTCAAGAAAAGGGTTCGAGCATTCAAAGGGAATTGGGCAGACGAACTGGAAAACGTATTATGGGCAATCAGAACAACGCCTAAGGCGGCCACAGGAGAAACGCCTTTCCGTTTAGTGTACGGATCAGAAGCGGTAGCACCAGCCGAATTAGCAGTGCCTACCCACAGAGTTTTACACTTTAACGTGGAGGCAAATGAGATCGAGCGCAGAACTGACCTCGACTTAGTAGAGGAAAAGAGATGGCTCTCGGAAAAGACACACGAAAAGATGCGCTTGGCGACCGCTCGGTATTTCAACAGAAAAGTTAGCGCTCACCAATTTTTCGTGGGGGAGATGGTTATGAGAAGAAATGAATTCACAAGGCTGGACAGTAAAAACAAACTTTCAGCCAAATGGGAAGGACCGTACAAAGTAGTAGAGATCGTCGCACCAGGATCCTACTATTTGGAAACCACCGAAGGCGAGAGGTTACCCCGTTCATTTAATTTTGAGCATTTAAGAAGATTTTATGCATAGCTTGTAATCAAACTGTTATGTCAATAAAAGAAAGCCATTCCTTCATAAAGCGTGTCCGCTCGAAGCAAGCCGAAGCCAAAAGCCCTGACGCCAATGTCAGGCCAAAAAGCCCTGACGCCAATGTCAGGCCAAAAAGCCCTAGCAACAAAGCTAGGCGAAAAGCCCTGACGCCAATGTCAGGCCAAAAAGCCCTAACAACAAAGCTAGGCCAAAAGCTCTAGCAACAAAGTTAGGCCAAAAGCCCTGACGCCAAAGTCAGGCCAAAAGCCCTAGCAACAAAGCTAGGCCAAAAGCCCTAGCAACAAAGCTAGGCCAAAAGCCCTAGCAACAAAGTTAGGCCAAAAAATCTGACGCCAAAGTCAGGCCAAAAGACCTAGCAATAAAGTTAGGCAAAACAAAAAGCCCTAGGAACAAGGATAGGCCAAAAGCCCTGACGACAAAGTCAGGCCAAAAGACCTAGCAAAATGTTAGGCAAAATAAAAGCCCTGACGCCAAAGTCAGGCCAAAGAAAGTTTAGGCGATCACTATCGATGATAAAGCCTAAAAAATTACAAATCCCCTGTTATTATGCCAATACCTCAAAGGTTTAAACTTCAAAGAAGGTAATATCTCTTTGAACTTAGAAGTTTACGCTTTTAAGTGTCAAAAGTATTATCCTTAGAAAGATTGACTTATGATTGGTCTAAGGCTTTAAGGGTCGACGACATTACAAAGCAAGAAAAAGCGGAAAGTAATTATGATTAAGATATTGGATAGCCAAATATGTTCGAAGTCGATTAAAGGCTCAAGAATATAAAGGCATTCAATAGAAAAACCCAAGTCTTAAATAAATAATTACAAACCAAAAACAGAAAATACAAAAATAGCTATCTACAATTGAACTGAGGAAGCTCCGTATGGACAATTGAACGGTCCTTGGGGGGAATTATCCCATCAAGGAGCCGCATGCACATATCCGGGCTACCCCGTAGGCTCTTCTGGGCGGGGTACCCCTTCTTGGAAAGGTCCCCACAAGGGACCCAAGGCCTCCGAGAGTCCACAGCCTTAAAAGGCTGGAACAAGCTCGCCATGGAGCAGTACTCCTCGGCGGGAGCCCTCGAGGAGCTGAAAGCAGCAGGCCCCTTCTTCTGGGCCCCAGACTCCTTAGGAGGAGCCATAGGCACTGAAGGGGCGGGAGGCGCCAAAGACAAGGCCTTCTCCTTAGTGGCGGAAGGGCCCTGAGGAGAGGGAGAAGGAGGCGCCGTGTCCAAACCCTTCCCTTTGCTGGCAGAAGGGCCCTTAGGAGGGGGAGGAGGAGGATGCTGGCCGACCTCAGGGTGCTCCTCATTCCTGACCTTCTTAGAAGGAGGGTCCCGGGCCACGTCAGCCAAGGACTCCTCTGCAAAACAACAAGACAATAAGTCAGAAGTCAAAGAACCGCAGAATGTGAAAACATTAAATCCACAAAAGGCGAGGTAATATACCTGGTTGGCGAGGGCCAGTAGTGGCCGAAAGAAGCATCTCCTCGGGCTTCCTCTTGGACGAACGCCTAGAGGGAGGAGGGGGAGAGCTTAGCAGCGCCTGGTCGGAGGACAATCCCGCCGATCCCTGGTCATCACAGAGACCTATCAGTTTTCGGCTCTTGCTTACGACCTTGCCTACAAGTAATAAAACAAGATAAGAGTTAGAAAATTACCCAATCATCAAAGATTGGCGTGGCTTGATGAATGCCCGCCATCTCAAGGGCATTATCGGTAGTCTCCGCCACTGAGCGGATGGACTTGAACTGAGATGACCGATGCAGCCGGTACAGATCGTCGATGGCATTCCGTTCACTCCCTGGCAATTCTTCAAAGGAGGGAGGAAAATCCTTGTCCGGAGCAAACAATTTCCAGGGTACACCCCCCTTGTACAAGAAGTAAAACTTCTTGTAGTTGGAGTTAGTGGTCCGGAAATCATCGACCAGGCGGACATGGACGTTCCAAGCCCATCCTTGAGGGCCTCCCCACTCTGAAAACTTCGGCCAGCGGGATTGGAAGTGGTGGAGGTAGTTGGCCCCTGATGCCAGTCGAAAAAAACACCGGAACAGGGTCAGTGAATACACCCATTCCTGGCGTATGCACAGGAACTTGAAACCGACCCACATCCTGATGGCATTCGGAACAAGCTGCGTGGGATGAATCCCGTAAAACTGACATAAAGTCTGTAAATCCTCACAGAGAGGAAAACGCAACCCAGCATCGATCTGGGCCGCATAAATGTAAACCTCTCCATCGTGAGGAAAATGCAGACCTAAGCCAGGATACCTAGGAGCATCCTCCGCACTGAAGCCACCAAGCGCCACCATGGTCTTAAAGTAAGCCGACTTCAATTCGTTAGGCTTGACATCTACTCAGAACGGTTCAAGTATGGCACAACAAGTATAAAAAACAAAGGAAAACAGAGGATATTGCCAAAACAGAGCAATAAAAGGGCGAAAGTTTACCTTTTGGGGAAAAAATAGGCGTGTTCAGCTCATGCCCGTCCACCACTACGGGAGCGGTTGCAGACCTTCCCAGATCAGTCGGTTCCCCCACTGAGGGGGGCACGGTGGCATCCCGGATGGTCAAGGGGGCATTGGCATTCCTACGAGCGTTGGCTTTGCTAGTGCCCTTGGAGGCCATATGCTTGACTCTCTGACTTCGGGGAGCCATGGAAATGGATGAAGAAGGCTGAAGAAGGTTGGAAAAGAAAGAAGAAAGGTTCGCATCGAAGTTCTAGAAATCTGAGGGAGTGGATAAGCGTAAAAAACAAAATGTAGAAACTGACGTTTCTTATATAGACCAAGAAGGGAGTAACCGCCACGAGCAAATCGAAGCGACACAGAGGAATAATTGCACCTTTTTGGAAAAAACCGAAGCAATGTCAGAATTCCAAGAGACACCTTGGGGAGACAGACGGTTGGCTGACACGGACAGCTGTCAGACTACCCTAGGTTTACGGAAAAGTAAATGTCAGGCGTGCCTCAAGTGACCGTTCGATTTCTGGACAACTGTGCAGTTATTAAATGCTAAAAGTCCACTAAGGAGACAAGGTGGTCGCCAGCGCACTAAGAGACTTTACCAGAAATGCCTCAGGCGAGTAGTGATCTCCCAAATCGAGAAAAATAGACTTTCATGAACCTAGATTACCTCGAGTGATCGCCAAAGGGGAATAAAAGAAAGGATATTTTTTCAACTTTGACCGAAGAAAAAACCGCTCGCCAAACGAGCTCAAAATGCCTCAAAGGTCATGAACCAATACAAGAAACGAGGAAAATCGAATCTGAGACGTCACTATCTAAAACCCTACCAGGGAATAAAGCTCGCCTGAAGAAACTTCAATCAAGCTTCGGGGGCAAATGTTGGGTATCGATAGTGACAGCCCATTAAGGAAAAGGCCTCGAAGGCCCAATAACTATAGAGGGGGTAAACCCATAACATTCGAACCGGACCGGCCTCCTTAGAATGACCCAGAACCGAGCCCAAGGACTCTGAGACCGCCTTGAGTGCTCGCCATTCTTCATTAAGGCCGCGACATCTCACTGCTCGCCATGAGAGTGCTCGCCCCGAAGAGAGCCTTGCCTCTCTCCTCTGGTCCCACAAAACCGTTAATAAGGAGGTGGCCTTGATATCCCGCGTATCTCGGTCACATATTCACTAAAGATTAGATTTGGTAACTGCAATATCTCGCAGTAACTGCCATATCCCACGATCCGAATCTTCAGCAACACAATATACACTAAGATATTCAGCTTCCTTATACGGTTCTATCTCTCTTACCCTATAAATACCCTTGCTTTACATACGTTTTTTACGTTTTGAGTTTTATACACACATATACTCATTTAAGCATCGGAGAGGGACCCAGAGACACCCCCTCTGTTGCGCTCCCCTACTTGCAGGTTCACCGGAGTTGGAGCTGAAGCGTCATCCCAACCTTGTCTGGCATTCAATTCACTGCCACATCAGCATCCAGGATTTCACGATCCAACACATAGCAAATAGACAAAAAGATTCATCGATTGAAGACACCGTCGACACTAGAACAACTCAGGCCAACGAGGGAAGTAATATAAGAGCTTTACAGAGAAGATTAGGGTTTAGAACCTGAAGTACCAATAGCTTATTGGACTTCACGGGATCAGTGACTGTGACCGAGAGGAACGGCATCGAAGAAGGAGCTCTATGGCTCAGTGAAGATGGTCGGTGGTCCATTTCGTCATTTGAGCGGATTGAAGAAGTGAGCTGGAGTTCGGAAACTTCGACAACTTCACGGGAGTTCGCCGTTTGATTGGATTGAAGATGGACGGTGGTCCATTTCGCCGTTTAAGCTGGAGTGGATCGAAGATGGCCAGGCAATGGGCGTGTCTCTCTGTTTTTAAATACCTAGAATGAGATGGTCTGAGCTGAGGAATGAATGAGCTAATGAGGTAAGTATGCTTGATGAACAGATGGTTGAGAGACATCAGACCAGCTTGGTTTATTAAAGATGGTTTAAAGTGGTTTGATTTAAATTTAAGTATAAACCTGTATAAAAAAACGAGTCGAGTCAAACCGATTCGAACTGGATTTTTGGTACTATTTTGAACTGTTCTATTTGAATGCTAAAAACACTGGTCTGGTTTTGCAACTAGTTCGACTGAACCGTGTCAAACCAAACCAGTTCGTCCGAACCGGCTCATTTGGACAAGCCTAACGAAATACACTTTAAATCTTGAAAAAATAACATGATGTTTTTTTTTGAAATATTACAATTAAACTCGTAATAACTTTATATTACGTACAATTGAGTCAAAACTCGACCGAGATTCAAAAGGGACCTGATGGATCCTGGCATTTGGGCGCTGGCACTTATGGATCAGGCCCAAGAGTCAGGCCCACCCGTTATTGTCGCACCATTCGAACTTAAAGACTCATTGTCCGCTCAAGGACACATCTCCGCCACTACAACACTTAGGGCCAAGTTCTCGGTTGCCACCATGTAAGGGCACGCCTGTGAGAATAGTATATAGATCAGTCTAATGATGTCTAGATTAATCAATATTAGTCTAGGTGTTTACTTATCATGTTACCTAGGTTAGTCTAGGGTTTTACCTAGCTTGCTCTATATAAGAGCCTTGTCTCCTTTGTATTGAACAACTTAAGCAATACAATGTTTTCCTTATACAAAGCTTTATCCTCATCTTTCTCTCCTCACCAAGAAACCCAACATGGTATCAGAGCCACTCGATTAGGGTTTTCTATTGTTTCCGCTGCAAATCGTTACTCTAGTCGATCGTCAATCTCGTTGTTCTTCAATAATCGCGTCTCAGCATTCAAATTCCTCAGCAATAGCAGGAAGACCTGCTGGGCTGCTTGTCGTTTTTCAGAAAAGCTTCGATTTTCAGACCAACTGAAGTCGACTGCAGCTGCAATCATCTCTTCAATCATCATCTCGACAACATCCTCTCGTCAAGCGCCATCTCGAGCAAACGCAGCTTCTCCCCACAGCAGCAGATTCTGTTTGACGAACGCAGCTTCTTTCCACAACAACTTTCTCAACTTCAACGCCAAGTGTTCGACGAAATCTCCCACAAAGCATATGGAGAACTGAGGCCACCTCTTGCTGCCCTGTTTTTGGTCAGTTCTGTTTGTTATACAACATTAAACAATTGTTTGGTTGCTGAATAATCTGTGGACATATGTGGAACAATCTGTTGGTGGCCGACTTATGCATTAACAATAGGGAATGTGAGCTGTATTGAGCATTAAACAATGCAGACCCCTTAAAGAATAGGTGAGCTTGAGCTGCGGTTTTAATCAAAGCATGGTGCTGGTGCTTGATTAAACAATGCTATTAACGTGAGCAGAGCTGAAATGTCCTGAAATACTGAAATTCTTTGATTAAATATTGCTGGTGGGATTAAACAATGCTGGTTGAAAAGGGTTGTAAGCTGATTAAACAATGCTGAAATGATTAAATATGCTGGATTGCTGGTTTAGAAAATGCTGGTGCGGTTTCTATGCTGAAATGCTGTCATGCTGTCTTAAAATGCTGTCATGCTGAAATGCTGCGTAATTTGATTGCTGCCTTGAGGTTTGTGCTGTCCCGTTTTGTCTCCAGCACCCCAGTTTTCTACTGAATTTACTGGATTACTTGCTCGGTTATTTGCTGGTTCAATGCTGAAATTTGTTGAGTCAATACCCCTGCAACCAATGTTGAATTACTTATGCCGAATTGCTGGTTTGGTGACGTGAAGATGTGTAATCCCGTTGAGTTTGGGCAACCAAGTTTTGATGACTTACAATGGATTTGATACAAGTTTGAAGTGTTGAATTCCGATTTTAGTATTAGTTTCTTCTTCAACGGCATGTCCACGACGAGATGACCGAGATGGCACCGCGATGGCATGACCGAATCTTCCCTCTTCTCGTCTAGATTTCAACTTGAAAATCTTGTGTTTGAATGTGGGGTATCTCACCGAAGATGAAGGTGTGCAAGCATAATTAGGTTATAGATTTGATCGAGATTGAACTTGGGATTTGTCACGAGCAAAGGAGCATTGGAAGTTTAGGGGTCAAAATTCAGCAAATCAAGAAAAGAAAAGACCGTGGATGAATGTCAGAGCATACAACATCAAGAAAAACAAAGAACTTGGGTGTATGTGAGAATAGTATATAGATTAGTCTAATGATGTCTAGATTAATCAATATTAGTCTAGGTGTTTACTTATCATGTTACTTAGGTTAGTCTAGGGTTTTACCTAGCTTGCTCTATATAAGAGCCTTGTCTCCTTTGTATTGAACAACTTAAGCAATACAATGTTTTCCTTATACAAAGCTTTATCCTCATCTTTCTCTCCTCACCAAGAAACCTAACAACGACTAGATCATAAAGGCGCGCCACTGGGGAACATCCTCATTTAGATTCCTTTTTTGTAACACAAGACTCGATGTCCGACAGAAGGGAATGGGGCACTAAAGCGCCAGGCGTGGAACAGAGGCACGGGAAAGATTCCATCGCTGAATAAATCTTCCTCCATGGTCTCCTTATATATCCACGAAACACACTCATCTATATGATTGACATACACTAGGTGGAGAGACTCCTTATCCCAATGGGATAATTCATCGTCGGAAGGTACCGGATCACGGAGCACCTTGGAGGTAATACACCAAGGAACACCCCCTTGGAAGAAGAAGTAGGAACTCTTCCAATTGGAGTTCCTTGTTCAAAAACCCGTGACTAAGGGCCAAACAGAGCGCCAATTCTGATATTTATTATCAGGAAATTGACTGACAAAACTGAACACACTGAAGCGATTCGAATCTATCCTATAAAAATGGCAGAATAAAACTAAGGAATATGTATAGTCCCTCTTCTCACACAACACCCTAAAGCCTACCTAGGTGCGAATTATATTGGGGGGAAATTGGATGGGGGTGACACCATAATACCAACAGACTTCTGCCAAGTCTGGGCATATAGGAAACCACAACCGCGCATCAATCTGCAGGTGACAGATGACTTCCTCGCCCGGAACTGGCTTAGAAGTAGGATTGCCGTTTTCCGGGTCGCTCTCATCCAGAATGGGAAAACGCGGAGAAAAAGTGTCACCCATACACGCTTCCTCCGCCGCTTTAATAAAGATCGATCTAGAGATTATATTAGGTTTTGGGTCGCTAAAGCCAGGGGAAAGAAAACATTGGCGTCACCTCTTGCCGAATCGCTCGCCATGGAAGAAAGAAGGCATTCACGTCAGGGATAGAGACTTGACTCATAAGGGGTGCGGTGAGCTATGTTGAGCGACCGGAGAACCTAAGGTGACAGGAGAGCCTATGGCAATCAGAAAAGCACGAAAGCACGACCAGAATTCTAGAGAAAAGGTAGAGTAAATTCTAGAGAGAGAAAGTGACACAGATGTAAAAGTGAAAAAATCAAGGAGGAATGACTAATATATAGAGGAGCTCCCTAGGGGAGATGCACAGTCATACTACCCCTAGGGGAATGATTGGTCGAAAACCTTCGGGAAACCTAAGGGTTTCTAACGGTTCAGTTGAGATTTTTCATATTTTTTCCTCTTCTGTTTGAAATTCAAATTTGAATTTTGAATTTGGGCGCCATATTACCAACAAGAGGCGCGCTAAACGTGACTCTCCGTACAAGCACGAAACAACAAGACAAACTCGGTGATAATCAGAGGAACGCCATAACCTTGGCAAATAATACTAATCAAACCCAACATGAGTGACACTCATATTGGGCTTCGGGGGATGATGATGGATCCTGACCTTTGGGTCCTGACACTTATGGATCAAGCCCACCCGTTATTGGTGTGCCATTCGAACTCAAGTACTCATTGTTCGCTCAAGGACATATCTCTGCCACTACAACACTTAGGTACAAGTTCTCGGTTGTCACCATGCAAGGACACGCCTAGATCATAAAGGCGTTCCATTGGGGGAACATCCTCCTTTAGATTTCTTTTATGTAGCACAAGGCTTGAGGTCCAACAGAAAGGAATGGGGCACTAAAGCGTCAGACGTGAAATTGAGGCCCGGGGCACAATGCCACTATGCACGGGACAACTGGTAGCATAAGACTCAAGACAACCCTGATCACTTAACTAGGCGCCACCTCGGACAACCATGCTTGAAAGTAACTCAACTCATGTTAGGGGTGAGGGTTATAAATATCCTCACTTATCTCCACTCTAAAACTAATGTGACAATAGATACTTTACCTTACATACACTCTATGCTAAACACAACCTCCGACTAACTTAGGGATAGGAGGGGAAACGACTAGACCACCCCAGAATTTCCTTCCCTGTAGGTCTGTGGAGCGCCCAACACGAGACTCCGGAAAACGAAGTGGTAACTTCAAGATTCAACAATACCCAACTAAGGAAGTTAGGGGTTGAGTCTTCATCCAAATCAGCTTCCCACCCTTGAACGATTTGAGCTAGATCAAGAACCTAGTATTAACCTCTCAATTGAGGTGCAATCTAGGCTCAATTAAGGGAACTCAAGTCTAGGTCTTGTTAGGTGCATAATCTAATTTCGATCAATGCAAGCATCAATAAGAGATCTTACAGGTTTAAGTATTATATTTGAAAAATATTATATTATTTTTACAAATTTTAAAAAATATTCCTTTAAGTTTGAATGAAAATGGACAAAAATTGAAAAATAACCAAACTTTAAGGATTTTTTTATAAATATAAAGCTTTAAAAAAATTTATTTAAAAATGCATTTTGTTCACTTCCTTGGAAAAATAAATAATTTTTTTTTTTAGAAAAGTACCATTATGTTCTAAAAATATCATGCGCCACGTCAACTTATATTGTTCTCAGAGAATACCGCCCACCGTTATTAGGGGTATATATGGTAAAACAAACTTCCTCCCATATCTCTTTTAATAGTTAGCAGGAATCCCAGTTCTCACATGAATTTTTTTTAAAGTAAGTATTCTGAAAAAATATTTAGCAAAATGTATATAAGCACTACTGGACGTAGCGTTTTTTACAACGTGCGCTAATTTGAGTAGCGTTTTTCACAAAATCGCTACTTGGGGTAGCGTTTTTATGAATTTCGCTACCCCTAGTGGCGTTTTTTTAACGTTTTTTTTTTGACAATTCGATGTTTAATTAAAAATAAAATTATGTATTTATTAAAAAAAGTAGATATTTTAATTGCAATTCAAATGATGCAAAAATATTAAATTTGGACTTACGAATTGACTGTAGACTCTGCCGTAAGTTGAGATATGAAAATTTGACTTAAAAACATATAACTCGTACCCTATAAGTCCAAACTGACCACGGTGAACGTCATTTATGTCGTAATTAAATTATCTACCTAGGGTAATTTTTTTGATTAGAAATACAGTGATTTTGTAATTTAACATTGCTTGTCTTAATATTTGACCGAAATTATTAAATGCATTAGGTGAGCAATTTAATTATGTACATACTAAAAAAAAAATTAAAGTAAGTAAATATTTTAATTACGAATTAAATGACGCTAACTAGACGTTAATATTTTACTTTTAGACTGACTGTATAATACGATACGTAATTTACTTCGTATTATACAGTCAGTCTAAAAGTAAAAAATTAACGTCTAGTTAGCGTCATTTAATTTGTAATTAATTATTTACGCACTTTAATTTTTTTTATTTTTTCTGAGTAAGTACATAATTAAATTTCTCACCTAATGCATTTAATTATTTCTGTCAAATTATAAGACAAGCAATGTTAAATTACAAAATCACTGTATTTCTAATCAAAAAATTACCCTAGGTAGATAATTGAATTACGACATAAATGACGTCCACCGTGGTCAGTTTGGACTTACAGGGTATGCGTTATATTGTTTTAAGTCAAATTTTCATATCTCAACTTACGGCAGAGCCTACAGTCAATCCGTAAGTCCAAATTTAATATTTTTTGCATCATTTGAATTGCAATTAAAATATCTACTTACTATAATTTTTTAAATTGTTTTTAATAAATACATAATTTTATTTTTAATTAAACATCGAATCGTGAAAAAAACCTAAAAAAAAACGCCACTAGGGGTAGCGAAATTCATAAAAACGCTACGCCAAGTAGCATTTTATGGAAAACGCTACCCGTAGTGGCGTTTTGTGAAACGCTACCTCCAGTAGCGCTTATATACATTTTGCTAAATGTATTTTTAGTATACTTACTTTTTAAAATATTTTTTGCACAGTGGTTACTTTTAAAAAAACTTATTCTCACAGAGATATTGTCAGAGATGGACGCAGTAGACAACTTCTGCACTTTCTCGAGAAAGTGGGCGAAGAAGTTGTTTACCTCTGTCGTGTCCCATCATCCTATGTGCTTCCTACTTCATAAACTGTACAAACCAACAGTCTAATTCACCAGGGTCAATTCCCGAAGCAATGAGAGTGTTGCAGAGAGTTGTGGAGTGGATGAGACCCTTCGTAGAGATGATGGTTTGGAACTACGTCGTCAAATGGAACCTCGACAATGATCCTTCCCAGTACCGTGAATCCATTTTAGTTTTCATCGAACATATTCCATTCCCACTGGTCATATTAATCCTCCATTGGAACGATTGTGCAGGTTCTTTGAATGGGTATGATGGCACTGTAGTGTCAGTGAAAATGGCATAGAGAGAACGACTATTCGATCACGGTGCACATATGGTTTTCAGGTTGCGGTTTTTGAGGTGACCTGTACATAGAGAAAATCGAGTGTTCTCGATGTTTTCTCTCCAACGATCAAGTGAGTGAAGTTTCATTATTTTTAGAGAGTAAATGATTTTGAATGTTTGGAAGTGGGCGTCCTATTGTCGGCCGAAGTACTCATTAGCCTTTTGACATGCCATGTACCTTGTACTTTCCTGTCCTCTGTATGGTGTCAAGAGTGTTGAACGTTGGGCGTTGGCCCTAAGGCGTTAAGCGTCCGACATAGCCCTTTGAGCGCCGCTTTACCGTTTAGATCTAGAGGCGGCCTGGTATCATCCTTCTAGGGTTCCGCTTATAGAACGATCGGATCAGGTTGGTCCCAGGTTGGTGCGGAAGTGCGCGAGTCCTTTGATCTAATACACATCATTTGCTCCTGAAGCCTAGGGTGAACGACACTCAGTCTAGCTTTGTTGTGTTATCTTCGGTGAGGCGCTCATACGTCATGCAACAGTCAGTTTAGGTTTGTTATCTTCGGTGGATGAGACCCTTCGTAGAGATGATGGGTTGGGTCAACGTCGTCGAATGGAAGCTTGACGATGATCCTTCCCAGTACTGTGAATCCATTTGAGTTTTCATGGAACATCTTCCATTGATACTGGTCATATTAATCTTCCATTGGAACAGTGATGAAGATTTTTTGAATGGGTAGGATACTACTGTAGTGTCAGTGAAAATGACATAGAGAGAACGACTATTGGATCACGGTGCGCGGATAGTTTTCAGGTTGGGGTGTTTGAGGTGACCTGCATAGAAGGAAAATCGGGTGTTCTCGATGTTTCCTCTCAGATGATCAAGTCAGTGAAGTTTCATTATTTTTAGAGAGTAAATGATTTTTAATGCTTGGAAGTGGGCGTTGTATTGTAGGCCGAAGTATTCATTAGCCTTTTGACATGCCATCTACCTTGTACTTTATTGTCCCCTGTCTAGTGTCATGAGCGTTGCACGTTGGGCGTTGTCCCTAAGGCATTAAGAATCCGTCATAGCCCTTTGAGCGCCGCTTTATCGTCTAGATCTAGAGGCGACCTGGTATCATCCTTCCAGGGCGCCGCTTATAGCACAATCGGATCATATTGTCCCCAGGTTGGTGCAGAAGCGCACGAGTCCTATGATCCAATACCCACCATTAGCCCCTGAAGCCTAGGGTGAGCGGCACTTAGTCTAGGTTTGGTGTGTTATCTTAGGTGAGGCGCTCCTGAGTCATACAACAGTCAATTTAGGTTTGTTGTGTTATCTTCAGCGAGACGCTCGTGAGTTGTGCGATGCTCAGTTTAGGTTTGTTGTGTTATCTTTGGTTAGACGCTCTTGAGTTGTGTGACACTCTGTTTAGGTTTGTTGTTTTACTTAGTCTTCTCTTTTTTGGCTAATTGTTTTATGGGCTATTTAGGCAGTGAATATTTGCGCTTGACCTCTTCATTCTCCGAACCTTCTCCCAAGGCGACATATCTATGTTGATTTACAACCTTAAGTTATTTTCTGAGGGGTTAATTTTAAGTTAACTTCATCGCCCTTTTGCAAGGTTCATACTTAAGCTTTCACCATTAAGTCGTAATTTGATAACGATACCGCCTTAGGATAAAGGGTTAATTACTTAATTGGTTACACATGTTTCACCATTGTGCAAAATGGTTACATATGTTTCAAAATGTGATTAATTGGTTTTGGAATGTGACTAATTGTTTTTTTACTGTTCATCGTCAAAAATTACAGTTAAGTCACTATTTAGATACATAAAATGACTTAATTACCCTTTCATACACCCATGAGCTGTTCTTGAGCTGTACATTTTTCATTCTTCTCCTCGTCTTCATTCTTCATCTCCTCTGTGGCCAGGTACGTCTTCATTCTTCACCGAGCTATTCCAGGTACGAACCCAGAATTGCGTTTCTGGGTTCGTGATGAACCCAGAATTGCGTTTCTAGGATCGTGATGAACCCAAAATTGCATTTCTGGGTTCTTCAAGAACCCAGAAATGCTGTTTATGAGTTTTAGAAAACAGAAATGTTGTTTCTAGGTTCTAAGAACCCATAACTGCTGTTTCTGGGTTCTTAAGAACCCAGAATATACTGTTTCTGGGTTCTTCATGAACCCAGAATATGCTGTTTCTGGGTTCTTAGAACTCAGAAATGCTGCAGCAACCCAGAAACGCAATTTCTTGGTTCTTCAAGAATATCGAATCAAATTTGATTCGATTCTGGTTCTTCAAGATGTTTATGTGTTCTTCAATTCAACTAAGGGCATAATAGTCATATCACAATTCAATAATATGTTAAAAAAATAATTAACGTTAAATTTAACGGTTTACTAATGGAATAATCAATTAATCACATTAGGAAAACCATGTGTAACCAATTAGTCACATAGCAAAACCAATTAATCACATTTTGGAACATGTGTAACCATTCTGCACAATGGTGAAACATGTGTAACCAATTAAGTAATTAACCCTAGGATAAAAGTATAACATTCATTCCTTTTCAAGGGTTTCAAAATAAGGAAAAAGTTACGCAACACTTTCATGCGTGGAATTTTTTTAAATGTTCCACATTGTAGGTGTTTTCAACCTTTTTCCTTCTTCGTCTTCTAATATGTATGTGTTGGGATGGGGAATAGTGATGACTTTATATGGTCCCTCCCAGTTTGGAGATAGTTTATTCATCATGTCTTGATGCGCTAACTCGCTTCTTCTCCACACTCACTGCCCCATAAAAAATTAGCAAGAGGATACTTGTCGGTTATAATATCAAGCGGTGGCGAGTTCACGCAAATTGAGGGTCATGGTCACTGACCAAAACTCTTGGAATTCCGTACCGAATAATGATTCTAAACTTAAGGAATTTTATCACTTGGAATTATGTGGTCAACGCCAACACCTTTGCCTCAATCCATTTTGAGAAATAGTTGATTGTCACGATGATATAGGTGTGTCTTAGATCGAGGCGTCAATTTACTAGGGCAATTCCCCACTATGCAAAGGTCCAGGCGTCACATTTGCTGGTTAATTCGGTTGGTGTGCGCTCTTTTCAAGGATTGTATTTCTGATATGACTCACATTTCAAAATCATGTCCATCGTCTCTTGGTTTATTTTGTGTCAATAATAGCCTTGGTTAAAACAAATCGGACTATTGACCAAGCGACATATCTTTTGTGGATATCTATGAGGAGTTGGGCGACACATCTTAGATGGTGGTTCTTTCTAGTTGGGTGACACATCTAAGATAAGTACTTAAAAATCCCTTCTTACAGAGCGCTCAATCAATGAGGATGTAGATAGGGTTAGGGGTGGGCATGAACCGTTTCGGGGCCGAACCGCATGAAGAATACCTTTACCACATTTTAAAGAGGTACGGTTTACCTCTTTAATTTTTGGCTGCTCCAGATTTTGGCCTATTACCGTACCTGTTCTGAACCAGTTCACAAACCGGTTCAGAACCGGTTCGACCGAACCACTTTATATATATTAAAAAAAACTATAATATTCCATAATTCATAATACATACACCATAATCCATAAACCATAATCCTAATCCATAAACCATAATCCATAATTTATAAATCATAATCTATAATCCCTTATACTAATGTAGATTGTAAACCATCACCGAACCAACTTTGGTCTAATCGTTTAGAGTAGATATTTTATTAATTAAATATAATATTATATTATAACTGTTACAAGAAGTTGAATAGCTTACCGTTTGCGAACCTTTTTTTGTACCTATCTGAACCACTCCATTTTTTGTAAACATAACGTTTGGTTTGTGAACCGGTTCAACCGACTTTCCCTGACCTTTTTAAAAAACATTTTTTTTATTTGTTTCACCCGCAAAATGTCGAATCTTGGCGAGTGGCGGATCCGTACGAGCGGAGTTATCAACCAGATCGAAAAACGAAAGAGTCGCCAGCGATTAATCAAGGAATAATTATGAAAAAATGTAATATGTTTGTCCCAATTTGTAAGTGATGCAACATGTTTTGTAACTTATGAAACATGTTTTTTTTTTTGTTTTCGATAAATTGTGTTTTTTCCGTCCAAATCATGCGTTAATTCCAAATCAGTCGTTAATAAGATGTTTGTTGTGTGTGAAATTCCTAAAGTGCCCTTGTCTTTTCCTCATGTATATAGGAGTTGTTCTGGTTCTTCTTTCTTGCGCCTCCATTCTTCGAAAGTTTTTGACTGAAGTATTCCTCCTTATCCGTTCTACCAATCCAATCCCAATTATTACAACTTTATTTGATTCAATATATCTATACAGAAAATAAGATGGGATACTTATACATTGAAGTTGGACTGAAAAATATGTTGTTCTTGAGATATTAGTTTAAGATCTTGATTATTATGCACAAGGCTATCGGGGTTCTCACAGAAACATCATCAAAGTAATAAGCCTTTTGGTCCCAAACACTTCCATGTTCAAAGGTCAATGTTAATAATTTGGCATTTTTAATGGGTCTTTATTTTGTTAATTTCTTGTTTCCAATTCAATAATTTGGCAGAATCTCATCTACAGAACATGACGTGACTAAAGTGCAAATGATGTCTTAAAAATTCATTGAAAGCATCCAAAGAGTTGGTACAAGATTCACTTCATTTGTGTTGGAAAGCATCTTGGACAACATGTCACCACCATTCCTTGTCTTCCTCCATGTCTTCCACTTCTTCCCTAAAATCATACACATGCTACACATACTTCATTAGTTTAATGTATACTTTAGCATCTTGTATTATTACTTGTAGTAGATAGCTTTTGTTGTATTAGCAATCAATGTATTATAAGTAGGATCTATTGACATTAATGAAGATTAAGTTGAATGCTTCAATAAGCTTCAATACATATTTCCGCTATATTGTTCACATGGTATCAGAGCCGGATTGTTCGATCAGATGATCGATTGAACCTTTCTCGGCATCATCATTTACCGTTTTTTACCCACAACATACCTCGACCATGGCAACATCCGAAGGGGGCAGCATCAACACCAACGAGTCTACCCCAACGAGCGAGTCGTTTGCAGCTCAGTTGACTGAAATACGGGTTGAGATGCGTTCGAATCTGCCACAGTCAAATATCATCCAAAAAACCATATCAGTTTCCAACATTAGTATTAGCGTTAAGCTAAACGAAAATAACTACTCCCTTTGGGCGCGACTGATCCGAATGAAGATTGGCGGGCAAGGGAAGCTCCACCACATCATAGGTGTTCCGGCATCACCTAGGGTCGAGGACCCGATGTATTTGCAATGGGAGCAAGACGATCTCATCGTTTTCTCATGGATTCTCGACAACATGGAATCGGACCTCGTCAATCAATACGCCGAATTCCCATCAGCCAAGGATCTCTGGAATGGCCTAGCTGCAACATACAGTAAAGCCAAAGACGGAGTCCAATTGTACGATATCATAAGTCGGGCAAGCAATATACGGCAAGGTCAAGATACCCTAGAGGCATTGTACGGTAAATTACAAAGCCTATGGAGAGAAATCGAGCAACGGGATCCTAATCCAATGAAGTGTGCCGAATGCATCACGATATGGAACAAAAAACGGGCGGAAAGTAAACTCTATCAATATCTTAATGCTGTCAATACCGATTATGATAATGAAAAATGAGATTTGCTTAGGGTTCGTCCGTTACTAGAGGTGGAAGTGGCGTATGTCACAATCTAGTCCGAGCGTGATCGGCGAAATGTCATGGGAGCTACGTTCGGCACCGAGATAGGAGGAACCGGAGTCGGGGCAGGCCTAGTATCTCGGTTCTTCCCCGAGACTAGCCACGGAGGAGCAGGTCCAGCCAATGCCTCCAAGCAGCAGCTCGCCGGAAAAGGGAAGCCAGGCCGCGGCGGCGTCGACCGGAAGCTCCTCCGGTGCAGCCACTGCGGGAAGCAACGCCACGAAAGTTCCGAATGTTACCAACTCGTTGGATACCCCGAAGGGTGGCACAAACGGGACGGGACAACTGGCGGCAACCCAACCGTCACGGTGGCGAACGGCCGAGACGATTGGGCTAGAGGGGCTGAAATACCGAGCCAAGGAGGCGCAACTCACCCACATGAAGGGATGACTGCGGTGGCCTGTACTCCGACCAACATTTACGGCTGGAATGGGTGGAATGGCGGCGGTCTTACGAGGCCCGGCGGTCCTCCGACCACCTGGAACCAACCGGAGGAGACTCGGCAACAGGTCGGAGCAGCCAATCTTGGCCACAACGGAGGCGGCCAGCCGAGCTACGGTGGAGGCGGCGGACCAAACCCTAGGGTTTTCAATGGGGCGGCTGCGGCAGCTCAAGGGGAAAGCTCTGAATCAGGTATAGGGTTTGAGAGTGTTAGGGTTAAAAATGAATTAACCCCTATTGACAGAAGGAGTAAAGGAGGCAGCGAACCGGGCCGGACCAGCAGATTGGGCCGGGCGGCTGGTTCAACGCTGGGCCAAGAAATTGGTCCAGCATTGGGCCGTGATAACGTTTTTGGGCCCAGAAAATTGTATAAATCTGAGTTTGAAGATTCTGGTATTGCTCATACATTTTTTGCTCATAAAAATATATCTGGGAAATGTGAAAAATGGCTTCTTGATTGCGGGGCTACGGACAGTATGAGTTATGATAAAAATGACTTTGTTAGTCATTCGATACCAAGACGGGAACAAATTCAGACAACAAATGGAGAATTAGTTCCAGTCCAAGGAGCAGGAACCGTCAATATCTCTGCAAATATTAAACTGCAGAACTGTCTCTATGTACCTAGCTTGGCTTGCAAGCTACTCTCTATTAGTCATGTTACAAGGGAGCTGAATTGTATGGTACTAATTTATCCCAATTTGTGTTTACTACAGAATATTCAATCGGGGAAAATTATCGGCCGTGGAATTGAACATCAAGGCCTGTATTATGTAGAGGAAGTGACTCAACACGGAACTGCAATGCTTGCTCACGGAATAGTCACCAGGCAACAGTGGTTGTGGCACCGGAGATTGGGTCACCCATCTGGAGGGTATCTTCATAAATTATTTCCTAGTTTATTTCCGTCAAATCAAGAACTTGTGTGTGAAACCTGTATTCGTGCTAAGTGTCATAAAAACTCATATCGTTTATCTGAAACTAGAGCTAAGTCTGTTTTTTCTCTCATACATTCTGATGTTTGGGGCCCAGCTCCAAATAATAGTACATGTATGTCAAGTAGTGGCTTTAGATATTTTGTCCTTTTTATCGATGATTATTCTCGCATGACTTGGGTGTATTTCCTTAAGAATAAATCTGAAGGTTTTTCTAAATTTGTTGAATTTCATAATCTAGTCAAAACTCAGTATAATACCAATATCCAAGTCCTTAGGTCAGATAATGGTGGAGAGTTTGTTAATTCTACTCTTCAACACTTTCTCAAAGAAAAAGGCATCATTCATCAAACCTCTTGTCCCTACCCCCCCCCCCCCCCCAACAAAATGGAGTTGCAGAACGAAAAAATCGTCATATTCTTGAAATGACTAGAGCATTAATGCTAGAGTCAAAAGTTCCAACTTCATTCTGGCCAGAAGCAGTTGCTACTTCTGTCTATCTTATGAATCATCTTCCGACAAAAGTGATTCAATTTCAAACACCACTCCAAGTCTTGTCCAATCATATGAGTGTCCCAACAGCGTTGACACTTCAACCATATATCTTTGGATGCTCTGTTTTTGTCCATGTTCCTAAAACAGAACGATCCAAATTTGATCCATGCTCTGTGAAATGTGTGTTTGTAGGGTATGGAATTCATCAAAAAGGCTACCGTTGTTTTAACCCCAAAAATAATCGTATGTACACTACTATGGATTGTACATTTCTTGAGACCGAGTTCTACTATATTGCCCAATCTTCTGTTCAGGGGGAGAATTATGATAGTATTCCATTAGATTGGTTGATACAAACTACGGTGACCACTCCATCATTGCCTGAGATAGATCCAACAGAGTAAGCTGGTGGAACCACCGAGACATTATCTCCCATTTTACAGGTCTCGAATGCTTCAATCCCGTCCACCCCGATGAATACTCCGGAGGTTAGTAATTCTAATTGGGTTACATCTGGTTCTATTATATCTGAAAATGTTGCCTTGGAAGAATCACCAGTACAGGAGAGATATGTACTACCAGCCAGGAGAAACAGGGGAGTTCCACCAATCAGATATGAACCAGAATACAGCCCACGAGCAAGTCGATACCCAGTAGCAAACGTGGCAAGGGGGAGACTAACACTTGCTGCTCAAGCTTTTGCCACTGCCATATATACTCAATCTATTCCCAACAATGTTGAGTCAGCTTTACAAAGCCCTGAATGGAGACAAGCTATGGGAGTTGAGATGGAGGCTCTGGAGAAGAGTCAGACTTGGGAGAAATGTGAGCTTCCCTATGGAAAAAGAGTTGTTGGCTGCAGATGGGTGTTCACTGTAAAACACAGGGCTGATGGATCCATAGAGAGATACAAAGCAAGACTGGTGGCCAAAGGATATACGCAAACCTATGGTATTGATTATTCTGAAACTTTTTCTCCTGTAGCTCGAATTGATACTATTCGAGTTCTGTTCTCTATAGCTCCAAACAAAGACTGGTCGCTCCACCAGTTTGATGTAAAAAATGCCTTCCTGCATGGTGACTTAGAAGAAGAAGTGTATATGGAACCACCACCAGGTTTCACTGCAGGTTTTCAACGAGCAGATGTGTGCAGATTGAAAAAAGCACTATACAGACTCAAACAAGCACCAAGGGCATGGTTCGGAAGATTTACAGTAGTCATGAAGAAATATGGCTATAGACAAAGTAACTCTGACCATACTCTTTTTATTAAAAGAAGGGGAGACCGAGTAACTTGTTTGATTGTATATGTAGATGATATGATCATTACAGGAGATGACAGAGAAGAAATAGCCCAACTCAGGAAAAATCTATTCTAGGAGTTTGAGATGAAGGACTTGGGAGAACTCAAGTACTTCTTGGGAATCGAAGTGTTAAGGTCTGAAACAGGTATTTTCATTTTACAAAGGAAGTACATTTTAGACCTATTGGTGGAAACTGGTTTGGTGGATTGTAAACCAGCTGAGACGCCAATGATGCCAAATCATGGACTACAAATCAGAGAAGGTGCTGAATCAACAGATCAAACTAGATATCAACATCTAGTTGGGAAATTGATCTATCTCTCACATACCAGATCAGATATTGCATATGCGGTGGGTGTGGTAAGTCAGTTCATGCATAAACAACAGGCGGATCACATGGAAGCTGCTCTCAGAATCCTTCGATATTTAAAGGGTTCACCAGGGAGTGGAGTGTTTTTTTCAGAAGAATGGTCATCTCAAAATCGAGACATACACAGATGCGGATTGGGCAGGAAATCCGATTGATAGAAGATCAACCTCAGGTTACTTTGCCATGGTGGGAGGAAACTTAGTAACTTGGAAGAGCAAGAAACAGAAGGTGGTGGCACTATTGAGTGCTGAGGCAGAGTTTAGAGGAATTGCTCGAGGTCTCACAGAAGTACTATGGCTAAACAAGTTATTAACAGAGATTGGTTTTCCTATTCAGGAACCATGTAAGATAATGTGTGATAACCGTGCAGCTATAAGTATGTCTGAGAATCCAGTTCTACATGATCGTACCAAACATGTTGAAATTGATCGGCACTTTATAAAGGAGAACTTAGAGAACAAGACTATTGTAATTCCATTCGTTCGATGTGAAGATGAACTGGCAGATATTCTCACTAAGGCTGTCAATGGAGTAAGCTTCAGAAACGTATTATGCAAGTTAAATATTGGAGATCCGACTATTTAACTTGAGGGGGAGTGTTGGAAAGCATCTTGGACAACATGTCACCACCATTCCTTGTCTTCCTCCATGTCTTCCACTTCTTCCCTAAAATCATACACATGCTACACATACTTCATTAGTTTAATGTATACTTTAGCATCTTGTATTATTACTTGTAGTAGATAGCTTTTGTTGTATTAGCAATCAATGTATTATAAGTAGGATCTATTGACATTAATGAAGATTAAGTTGAATGCTTCAATAAGCTTCAATACATATTTCCGCTATATTGTTCACAATTTGATCCTATTACAACAACAGTTTTATCTCTAACTAGCAACATTTACAGAGACGATTATAAACTTAACTCTAACACAAATCAGTCAACAGTAGCAGCATCAGGATCATCACGAAAGGATGGACACCAAAGAGACGAACTCGAGAGTGACAAGGCCCTTCGAGAGTGACAAGGCCCTTGGACCTGGTGTTAATCACAATTATTTTGGATATTTCCTCAACAACATAAGGAGGCCGAACCAGGGTTTGCCTTTGGATTCAGGGTCCGGAAACTCATCTGCTGTGAGATATCTCCTCACTCGACTGTGGTGCCAAATGGTACTAAATTGTTATACCAGCTGATAACAAACATTCACAATCCAACTGAAAAATTCGAGCAAAATACAAAAGATTGCTGTCAAAACTCAAAAGCAAGCAAACCTCAGCATGAAGTTTCTCCATAGGCAACCAATCCCCAGGACCACAAATATCAAAGAGTACAGTCGCCACAAATGATACTGCATCATTTTCCTTCAACTGCATAAGCTGTTGGTCATCATCATCTCGGTCTATGCTCAATCTTTCTACTTTCTTATCTGCAGAAATCAGATAACGGTTTTGTTTTCAATGTTGTAGTAGAGTTATCCTAGGAATAATAGGTTCTACAGAAAATCAATATCACATCCGAGAACTGTAATTCAGAGTCATATGCTTAGCTGCGCTGCCAATTCTATGGTTCTCAGTTGCTTAACAGTTGTATTAACAAGAACGGGAGCATATTTTCATCATTGAATCAATTAATAACCGAACTACACATTTTTTAGTAATATCTGAAATCAGTCCTTTGTTTCGTCTAGAAGGTTTTCACGCTGGAGGAGTGTCGTTTAGCCTTGCAAAAGAGGAAGCTTTTATGTTTTAGGGTTTCAGTTGGCTTTCGGTGGGGAGGTTTTAGGGTTTCAATCAGATTTCCGTGGGAGGAGACAATTGAAGCTTCGGACGAGGGAGGGAAGGGAGTGACCGGAGAAAGATGGAGAGACAAGTGGAGGGAAATACAAGCAAGGGTAGATTCAGAATTCCAAAACAAATAATTTTAAACCGTTCATTTAAGTTATCCCATAAGTGAACATAACAGTACAAGAGACAAATTTCGGTAAACATGTTACATTTGTTTCATACTTTTTCCATTAATTAAAGGCTAATTGGAATCCTAAAATTTGCCTAGGGTATATGGAGTTAACATCCTATGGCTTGGAAAGGTCTACGTTCAAATAATCGAGTTCGGGGGTTTGATTACATCTTAAGAGCTCGCGAACTCATAATCTGCCCTTTCAGTACTTTAGTTTGCTTTTGAATTTATTTTGCCAATTTACGTGAATTGCCCGTTTTGATCATGCTTGGCCAAAAAGATTACATGCATTTTTCTTTAAATTAAATAAACCAAGTACACTTACGTTTTATTTACGAGTTAATTTCTAATAAATAAACAAGAGATAATAAAGTTAATTGTGCTTGGAAAAAAGGGTGGTTTAACTTTGGGGTCATTTTAAATTTGTCAAATGTATACGAATGATTTTGAAGAACGAAACACATTGGACTAATTTGTAACACTTCGAGAAGTTATGGGATGTCCAGAAAAGTCTAAGGAGCAAAATGCAAGTTATTAAAATTTGAAAAATATTTTGGATATTGCAAAAATGACCCCAAACTTCTGTGGTTTGATTTATTGTACTCGGTAAAGTTCCATAATGACCCGAGAGTCCAAGGAACGAGTTATAACCCTCATCAAAGTTTGGAAATGACCTAAGCCATTTTTGAATACATTAATTTTTTTGATCGAAAGCACCCATAACTCTCACAAATGCCTAAAACGACCCCAAAGTTATACCGAATTTAAAACCGATATAACTAACACATAATATTGATAAGACAAACTTTATTCACATTAGGAAATACAACTACAATATTGAATACGAATGAGGTATACCTAATTTATTCAGAGTTTAAATACCGCATGAGGAACCAAGACCGAAGATCACTGTTATTTTTAACTAAATCTCACTCTTTTTTCTTTTCTTTTTCTATTTTCTCCTTTTTCTATCTTCCTCACTGAAGCCTTCGACCCTTACCTCTTCACCAAAGCCTTTGACTTCCTCCTATTCTTCATTGATGCCCCATATTTCTTTTCGTTTTCTTCTTTTCTCTCATTTATTTTTTTCCTTCGTGGCTTCCTCCCCCTATCTTATTCTTTCCATAGCTTCCCTCTTTGTAGTGGTGTGGGAGACATAATTTGGTGGGAGACATACTTGATGAAAGTTGGCAAAGTAAGTGATAGTGGAGGGGTATGATGATACTCGGTGGAGGGGTAAGACAAATATGATGATGCATGGTGGGTGGTAAAATTGGTGGGATTTGGTCGAAGGTTTGGGGGTTTAAGGTTTTAGGGGTTTAGGGTCTTAGGGTTTAGGGTTTAAGATTTAAAGTTTATTTGTTTGTTTTGTTTTTTTATTTGTATTGATTTTTCTCGGCTCGGTTTGTCGCATACAGTATTTTGACCCCAAGCCAAAATCAAGTGTTTACAGTAGGCATGCGATCCACGCCTCATATTCTGCTTCGTTTTTTGTGGTCTTGACTGTAAGCACCAGGGCTTATCGCAGTGCCTCGCTGCCGACCGGTGGAGTTAGTATCAATCCTGCCCCGAGCCATTGATAGAAGAAGAACCATTCGTGTGTAGCGTCCATGTAGTGGAGTGGTTGTTGAGGTGTTTCCATGTCTTTAAGCATCACTTATGATTAGCAAGTCTCTACAATGAAGTTAGTCAATGTGTGCCCTTTTATAGTTGTTCTTGAGACAAACTTTATTAGAAACTCGCTTAATTGACTCTCAGGAGTCCACTCTTGAGTATGACCCTCGCTTAATGCCTACCCCTGAGCCATTGATAGAAGAAGAACCATTCGTGTGGAGTTTCTAATAAAATCATGAGTCCGCTCAAACTTTTGATTGACCCTCAGTACTTGGAAGAAATGGAGCAATTTGTCTTCGGATTTTCCACGAAGCAGCTCAGCATCGCTAGTCTTCCGTTAAGGCTTTGGACCTCTTTGTGGCAGATGGGGCTCTTTATCGCTTTAATAGAAGCTTCTCTAGTTCACCTCGATACTTTTTTGGCTAACAATGTAGCCTAGAAATATGCCGGATTGGACTACCAAAGCACATTTCGTTGGGTTTAAATGTACTTGATGAAGGCGCATGCGCTTGAAGGTCTTCCTCAGGTTTTTGACGCGGACGACGCCCTTAACCTACTTGACCAACATGTCATTTAGATAAGCTTCCATGGTAACGTCTATCATTCCCACAAAGAGCTTGTTGACTATCCTCTGATAGGTGTCGCCTGCATTGATCAACCCCAAAACCATTACCGTATAGTGATAGATATCACTATCAACGTAAAAGGCAGTGTCTTTGGTGTCGCCTTCTGTCTTTTGGATATGATTGTAACCCGTGTAGGCATCCATGAAGACAAACAGCTCATGACAAGAGGTGGTGTCGACCAACTGATCAATTATGGAGAGGGGTAAGGATCATTTGTGTAGACCTTGTTCAGATCCCTAAAATTCATACACATCCTCCATTTTTCGTTGCTCTTCCTCACCAGCAATTGGTTGGTCACCCATGTCTGAAACTTAATTTCTTTGACAAAATTAGCGTCAAGTTTTCCCATTTTCTGCCTGATGGCCAGGGTCTTCTCCTCCCCCACGGGGCGCCGCTTTTGAGTGATTGGCGTAATGCTAGGATCAATGTTAAGTTTGTGGGCGATTACTTCTTTTTTTATCCCCGACATGTCACTGAGCTTCCAGGCGAACAACTCCTTGAATTCTACCAGAGAGCGATGCTCCTATCTATATGGTATTCTTTGGTCCATCCAACTTGACTTTTTTCAACCCTTATACTGGTGTAGGACAACTTTTTTCCTTCCTTATTTATTCATTTCTCTGGATGGACATGGTGTCCTTATTCTTCGAAACGTGGCGACACACTGAATGGGTAGAACAGTTATGCGCCGCAGGCTAATCTCCCCTCACCACTTCTATTACATGGAATGAACCATCCGATGAGGGTTCAAAGTAGATCGTCTGAGGATGACGTTATAGGAGGCAAAGGAGTCAACTACAATAAATGTGACATTTACGGTTAACGCCATTCACCCCTCATCAAAATACAATGGCAGAGTGATAACTCCTACAAGATAGGTGGTGGTTGAGGCGAACTCTATCAGAGGGAAGGTCACATTGTTCAGATCATTCGCGCCACAAAATTCTCCACGAATTTCTTCTGGATCAAATTTTCAATATCCCGAGGATCTTGCAGTCATCAGTCCTATGATCCTTGCAGCGATGATATCAACAGTATTGGTCCAGGTCATACCCCATGGCCATGTTATTCTTTCGCGGTTCTGGAGGCGTCGATAGATCCTTCCTCTCCATTTTGTCCATAACAATGTAAATCCCTTGTCTCAAAGGATTGAATGTCTCGTAAGATTCCCTGGTGGGGACTGGTAGCAAGGAGCGACGCCATCATACGCGCCTTTCGGTGGATGTTGCACAAGTTTCTGCCTTTCTTAGAATTCCTTCCTCATCTCTTTGTGGGTCTTCCTTCTCTCCTTGACTATCTCCAAGTCAATGTATGACTTTACCGTTGTCGCCATTTTTTCCACGGTGTAAACCGGCATGGTGCTCATGCTATCACATAAGGCAGAGCCTCTGGGCCCAACACTATTACAAGGCGTGGATGGTCTCGCCATCTGTGATGACTTTATCGATCTCAGCCAAATCCTTGTTTAAACGAGTATTGAAGTCGTTCAAGCTCTCATCATTCCTTTGTTTGATGTGGTCCAACGTGCCCACACTTTTGAGGAGTTGTCGCCCGCCCATGTACTGCACAATATATTTATCTGTTAGATCTCCTTGAGACATGACTGAGACCTTAGGAAACCTAAATTAGTGGGAGGCAACACCTCTTAGTGTAGTAAGCAAGGCAAAATAAATGTGATCATTGGTCCTGCCCAGGAGGGAGGCTTTATGTCCCTGGATGTGTTCCTGGATCGCCTTGTCCCTTGTAGTAGTTGATACGGTGAGTCTGAACATCACGGGGTACAGTGACCACCAATATATCTAGGGTGAAGTGGTGCGATGCTCTATCACAATGGCTAGGCATGACCCTACTCTTCTGTTCCTTCACAGCCTTGACGACCAGTTCCTCGATTTCTTCCCTAGTCATTATGCTAGTGAGAAAAGTCATTGCTGTCCCGGTACCTAGAGTAGCGACGCTCATTGGGAGCGGGCATGGCTACAACGTTAGACGCAACGTCTTCGACCCTGAAGGTGTCTACGGGGTGGGCTGCTCGGGCAACTGCTCTTCGTTCCCTTCTGTCTAAATATTTGTCGAGTGCTGCCATAAAGGTAGGCGTGAGTAATATTTTCGGGGTTACCTCTGCTGGGGGCGACAGTTGCTCTCAGACGACGCAATGTAGGAATGCACAAGTCGATGAACTTAGGCTCGAGCCTAGATATTCCTCGTTCAGTGGGTATGGACGGTTGGAGCTTGAGGGGCAAATATGCACGGGATCTGCCCGTTGAGTTGCACCTGCTAGGGCAGCATAAGGGTGGAAAGCTCCAGGTACTGCTGGAGGCTATGAAGCGAATCGGCCTCGGTAGCCTTACAGTGGTTGGTCTTTGCTCTTGTAATGGGGGAGCCATGACTTATTTATCGCTCAAGGGTCCCACAGACAACGTCAGATGTTGAATCACAGTGCGTGGATGGTCCTCGGGTTGCGAGTTTTGAGGTGATCCGCTTGCTGTTTTGGTGACCTGCATAAAAGGAAAACCCATGGGTTCCTCTTATTTCCCCTCCGACGATCAAGTCAGTGGAGGTTCAATCTTTTTAGAGTAAATGTTGTTGAATGCTTAAAATTTAATGTATGTAAAGAGGTAGTTGATGGAGTATTAATAAGCTTTTACATCAAATATAGGCGAGCCAACTAGGGTTAGTGGGACATTAATGAGTCGTAATGTCAGTGTGCTTTATGGCAGAACCTCTTTTGGCAGGTCTGTCATCTGTCAAACCTTAAATGGTTGTAATAAGTCGCATGGGCACCTTATTGCCTATCGAAGTACTCATTAGCCTGCTGACATGCCCTGTCCCATATATGGTGCCAAGAGCGTTGGGCGTTGGTCCTAAATCAGCGTCCGACATACCCTTTTGGTAGCCGCTTTACCGTCTAGTTCTAGAGGTGACCTAGTATCATCCTTCCAGGGCGACGTTCATAGCTCGATCGGATCGGATTACCCCGGGTCAGTGCATAAGTGCGCGGGTCCTAAGACCCAATACCCATCAAGGACACGAAGAGGTAGAAGAAGATGATGAACTCCACTTTGTCGAGACGACTGTTTCTTGCATCCTGTTAAGACCATGGTTTGTCAGGCACTCTCTAAATTTACCACTTCGATGCCCTTGTACTCTGGGTAAGTAAGATCCCAAACCGGAACACCAATCTCTGAATTTTTTCTTCATCATCGATTTGATCAACTGTAAGTGGGAGTTTGCTAAAGCGGAATTCATGGAGATGTGGTGATCACAAACCAATTTAAGTGGCTATGGATAAGTCCTGGAACAAGCTCCTCGGACTTCGGACCTTTCTTTGTGACTGTGAGTAATCAAATGATGTCATATCCTTACCAGCCGAATTGTTGCTTGCTGGATAAATGTGTCATCATGAAGATAGGTTGAGAATCAGATTTTTTTAAAAAAAGTAACCATGTTACTTTTTTTATTTAAAAAAGTAAGTATACATTTTTTTTTAGAAAAATAGGTATACGCGCACCCCGGGGTCGCGCCTATGGGCAGATAGTTCTCTTTTTAAAAAAAAAAAAAATCATTTTATTCGAAAATGATGACTTGATATTTAATTAAAAATAAAATTATGTATCTATTAAAAAAATTTAAAAAAGATTATAGTAAGTAGATATTTCAATTGCGATTCAAATTATGCAAAAAATATTAAATTTGGATTTACGGATTGACTGTACGGCATGCCGTAAGTTGAGATATGAAAATTGTACTTAAAAAATTATAACTCGGACCATGTCAGTCCAAACTCAACACGGTTAACGTCATTTATGTGGTAATTCAATTATCTATCTAGGGTAATTTTTTTGATTGGGAATACAGTGATTTTGTAACCTAACATCGTTTACACCATAATTTGACCGAAATAAGTAAATGCATTAGGTGATAAATTTCATTATCTACTTACTCAAAAAAAATCAAAAATTTTACGGTGCGTAGAGAATTTAATTACGAATTAAATGACGCTAACTATGCGTTAATTTTTGACTTTTAGACTGACTGTATAATACGGTACATAAAAAACTCTACATACGATACAAAAACTTCCAAATAGTGTTCTGCATAGTAAAGTTACTGTTTGCACAGTGAAATTTACTGTCTAAACAGTGAAATTACTGTGCAAAACACTATTTGGAAGTTTTTGTATCGTATGTAGAGTTGTTTACGTATCGTATTATACAGTCAATCTAAAAGTAAAAACTTAACGCATAGTTAGCGTCATTTTATTCGTAATTAAATTATCTACGCACCGTAATTTTTTTGATTTTTTTTTAGTAAGTACATAATTAAATTTATCACCTAATGCATTTACTTATTTCGGTCAAATTATGGTGTAAACGATGTTAGGTTACAAAATCACTGTATTTCCAATCAAAACAATTACCCTAGATAGATAATTGAATTACCACATAAATGACGTTAACCGTGTTGAGTTTGGACTTACATGGTCCGAGTTATAATTTTTTAAGTACAATTTTCATATCTCAACTTACGACATGCCGTACAGGCAATCCGTAAATCCAAATTTAATATTTTTGCATCATTTGAATCGCAATTAAAATATCTACTTACTATAATTTTTTTAATAGATACATAATTTTATTTTTAATTAAACATCGAGTCGTCATTATGGAACAATTTAAAAAAATAAATAAAAATAAAGCAGCAATACCAACATGCGGCAATGCAATAGGCGCAACCCCAACATGCGCCTATGCAATTGGCGCATCCCTGGGGTGCGCGTATACCTATTTTTTGAAATATTTTTTTTTCTATACCTATTTTTCTAAAAAAAAAAAAACTAAAATGTATAGTTTTCGAAAAAAATCGAGAATCATGAAATATATCAGCACCATCAACATAAACAGACTCTCTTTCTTCGTTTTTCTGATGAATTATACTTATGTGGTATTAGACTAACTCTTGACTGTATTCTACTTACGTTACAAAATAAAAGCCTGCGGAGATGAATGCATTTCTCGATGGACAGATAAAGTGTCCACGGTGGAACACGGAAACAGTTTCCTTAATGTGTTTCATCATGAAAACACAGATGGATTGACAAAGCTGCAGTTCTTAGAGATGCCTTGGAATACATAGAGAAGCTGAAGGGCACGGAAAAAACAAACCCACCAAGAAGAGCTCAACCAAATGGAGAAAGACGACCATAAGGTTATAATTGGCAGTAATTTCGGAGAATTAAATTTGTAATTTAATAATAATATTTTTGGATTACAAATCCATAAAAATGTTGAATAACATGCAAATGGATGAAATGGAAAAATTACCCCTAAAAAATGGATTTTATCGAAAAATACTGAGATCCGTACAGAAACAGTCTCTTTAAGGTAATTTCGCCCCCCTCGCCGTATTAGGTTCGTGTAAAAACAAAATTGAGACGATTACCTCTCAGAATAAAATAGTGTCGACGTCATTAAGGCGAAACAAACCCGACATTTTCCTTAACCGAACCAAACAATATCTTAACTCGATCTTCGACGAAAATTCGAATTTAAACACGAAATCGATAAATTTCTGACTGAACTTTTAGAAACCCTTGAGAGGATTTTCATATTTTCCAAGTGTAAGAAATGTAAAGAATTAACCCTCTATTTATATGATTTTTTACCCTAGCTGCACTAATTACACAAAATTAATTTTATAAAAACTGAACCAATAAATTATTTAAATTGAAATTTTACAATAGTAAAATTCCAACAGTCATTTTATTAAATATATTCCAACAATGTAACATTAATTAGTCCTACAGTCATGAAAATAAATTGAGTTGGGTCATAATTGAGTCAATTTGTTTGCGGATTTTAGCAAAACCTGGCTCGCGCAAGGTAGGTTTTTCAGAGCGCCATTGTGTCAACATGATGCGGGCGCATACGTGAGTCGAAAAGAACCGAGAGTGCTTTTCGGATCGATCTGCACCCCCTATAGGCGCGTGAGAAAGTCTTTCTACTAGCAAGTTGTTACACTAATATAAAGTAAAACTCAATATATACCCACCAAAATCAAGGTCTGCCCGGTGTGGTGCTAAATTGTACAAACAAAATTGATTCTTATATCATTTGTCATTCAAAACAAATTTCGGCCGGTTTAGTCCAAAATTGTCCCAACCGAAAAAAGGCCCTTTGGGCCACGTCCAATAATTCCCTACATGAATGGAGCATGAGATAGTTCCTAAACGCTTTAGACTTAGAATAAGAATTCAACGGTCGACACCTGCATACGATAGGTGGGTGTTACCCTTGAACCTTCCATTGTGAAATTACATCGACTTTACTGGTTAGTCAGTAGACACGATGTCATTGAACTGTTTGTCGTTGATGTAAATGATGAAATAAACCACACAAATATCTTCATAGTATTGTTATGTTCACGCATTCATGCTCGTTCTGGCCATGGGAATTTCCTAGTTCTGCGAGCGTTTTTAAGAATTATGTCATCAACAATTCTTTTCGAAGTGACCCTTTTCTTATTTGTGTAGGTGATTCCTTATCTCCAGTGTTCCTCCAAGACTCTACTGAGATATCTACATTTCTGACTCATTTAAACATTTGCTTAACCTCATCCTCCATCATTACTATTTCTCATCATAGGAATGGACTTGGGGTTTCAAAATCCCCCACAGTGATCCAACCTCACTCTTGTGATTTAGTTGTCCCTTTGAACCTAGATATTGGGATCTCCAGTCAACTAGGTTGGATTTTCCTTCTCAAAAGTGTTTACTGCACGAGATTTATCCCCATTCCTCTCGATGATTGGTCAATTTGCTATTTATTTAACCCTTTGGTTAACGAATCTGATATATTATCCTTCGATTTAACATAATCGACTGTGGTAATTCCTGTCGAGAGCAATTGCCTAGTGGTATTATGTCTACGACGAATATGTCTATAATTACCATTATACATATGAATTTGTGCTTTGCCAATTGTAAATTGACTATTGCAATTTATGCTGATTACAGGAACCGGTCTTGGCCACCTAGGAGTGTCCTTAAGAAAATGACATACCATTCAACTTTTTAAACACATGTATCTAGTGCTATAAACTCAGATTCCATAGTGTATTTGACTATGAATATTTTCTTAGAGAATATCGACGATATGGTTGCACCCCTAAGGTAAACACGAATCCATTTGTGGAGTTCGAGTCTCTTGACGTCGATATCCAGTTAGCATCACTCTATCATTCTATAACAGTTGGATATCTTGTATAATGCATACCATAACTACGATTATATCTCAAGTACATGAGTAATCTTTTAATTCCATCCCAATGATTAGTACTTTGATTGCTCGTTAATCTACTCAACACACCAACAACGTGTGAAATATCAGGTTTAGTACAAGTCATCAAGTACATGACACTACCAATAACCCTAGCGTAGTCAATTTGAGAGGTTTTTTCATTTATTATTGAAAAATATTTATTTGGATTTAATAGAGTGCAAACCTTCTTTTTGTTCTCCTTGTTGAATTTCTCTAATATCTTATCGATATAATGAGATTAAATTAGGGCAATTTCTTCTCATTTCCGATTAATTTTAATCCCAAGAATTACATCAGTAAGGCCCATGTCTTTCTAGACAAATCTCGAATTCAACATATCCTTCGTGGATTTAATCATCTAATCATTACTTCCAACGATAAACATGTCATCAACATAGAGACACAAAATGACATAACATTCATTTATATCTTTCACGCAGATGCATTTGTCACATTCATTGATTTTAAATCTTTTTTCTAGGATGACATTTTCAAAAATTTTATGTCATTATTTCGGCGTCTGTTTTACACCGTATAGTGATTTCACCAGTTTATAGACTTTCTTTTCTTGTCATGGCGCGACAAAACCCTCAGGCTATTCCATGTAGATTTTTACCTCTAAATCTCCATTTAAGAAGGCTGTTTTCACATCCATTTGATGTATTTCCAAATTTCGTAATGTCGCTATTGCGAGTATCATTCTTATGGATGTTATTCTCGTTACCGAAGAATACGTGTCAAAATAATGAAGGTCTTCTCTCTGGTTATAACCCTTCATTTCAAGTCTAGCTTTATACTTGTCAATTGATCCATCTGTTTTCATTTTTCTTTTGGATATCCATTTGTAACCTAGTGGCTTGGATCTAGCAGGAAGATCCACTAATTTCCACGTGTTATTTTGCAAGATGAACTCAGTTTCTGTATTGATTGCCTCTTGAAATGTTAGAAAATTCAGTTTTGGATATCCATTTGTAACCTATAGGTTTAGCTTCTATAGGTTAGAAAATATGGAACAAAAGATTTTTTCTACCTGAGCTCGTTTGCTTTTCGTGGGTTCTACCTATATACTTTTTTCATTTTCTAGGTCTAGACCATTATCATCAATAGTCTCATAAGTTCGTTTTGATGAACTTGCATTTCCCATAGACTTAGGTGAAAATACTTCATCAATAGAATATGCCTTTCTTGATTCTGTTATCGTGTCTTTGTGTATATCCGAAATTTTTGAATCATGCACAAGAAACCGATAAGCATTACTATTTTGAGCATATCCAATGAAGATGCAATCAATAGTTTTTGGTTTAATCCTAACCTTTTTAGGAGAAGGTACCATTAGTTTAGCAAGACACCCCCACACTTGGGGGTGATTGAAAGAAGATTTTCTATATTTCCATAATTCGAAAGGAGTTTCCTCTTCTTTGTTTCGGGTACCTTATTTAAAAGGTAATTGCTACTTAAGATAGCTTCCCCCCACATGTTATGAGGTAACCCAAATCTTATCAACATTGAATATACTATCTCTCTTAATGTTCAATTTTTCCTTTTCGCCACCCCGTTTGATTGGGGTGAATAGGGTGCTGTGACCTCATGTATAATTATGGTGAATAGGGAGCATCATACTCGCCACCTATATCACTACGCAACATCATGATTTTTTTGTTAAGTTGATTTTCAAATTCTTGTCTATAAAGCATGAATTTTTCTATAGCTTCATCTTTACTTTTAACAAGTATAGAACACAATATTTTGCACTATCATCCATAAAATTGACCAAGTATTTATTTCCACCTCTTGTTTGGACAAACTTTAAGTCACAAACGTCGCTATGTATTAAATCAAGAGGTTATGTATTCTTTTCAACTGAATGAAAGGATGACCTGGTTAATTTAGCATCAACACAGAATTTACACTTATGTTTGAGATAAATTTGAAATGTAGGGATGTGATTCATGTTAATTTATTTTCGCAAGGTATCATAATTAACATATCTTAATCTTTCATGCCAAAGATTAAGAGACTCAATTAAATAAGCTGAAGAAACAATTTTATTCTTGTTCATCTTAGGCTTAATAGTCATTATATTGAGTTTGAACATCCCTCCACATTCATACATCTTACCCACATACATCCCATTCTTTGTGAGTGCAAATTTATCCGACTAAAATACAAGACGGAAACCATGCTAGCTGAGGAGAGATCCTGACACCAGATTTCTGCGAATGTCTGGCACATACAACACATTCTTCAATGCCAGCTATTCCCTGAAAGTCATATTCAGAACAACGCTTCCTTTGTCCTTGACCTAGGATGAGGTGGAGTTGCCCATGTTCAATCTCTCCCGAGAATCAATTTCTTCCAAATTGAAGAATATTTTTTTATCCGAACAGACATGATTGCTGACACTTGTGTCAACCCACCACTCTTCAGGGTTGAAATCAAGCATGTTCACCTCAGGCACCACCGCAGACAAGTTGATGTCGTCAAGGTCTTCAGTGATTCCCTGGACCATGTTGGTCTCCTTTCTTTTAGGAAACATGCAAGCATTAGATTTATGACCAGTTTTATCACAGTTAAAACAAGATCCAATAAATCCTTGTGGTTTGGATTCCAACTTCATCGAGACTCCGCCCTTAGGACCCGGAATGAATCATTTTTGCATATTCTACTTGCTTTTGGCAGCATGTCTGCTCTGCCCATGCTCCACCACAGTTGACTTGGCGAAGGCCATCGTGTTCATGGGGCCAGGGTCATCCTTATTGCTCTTACACGTTGATCCTTTCGAGCCGTTCGACCATGATCATATCCTTTCGTTTGTGCTTCAGGTAGCCCTTGAAGATATTCCACATCGGGGGTAACTTATAAATTATGACGACTACTTGAGGATTTACCACGCAGCGAGTTTCATCTTTTTTGGCATGGATACTCTGGATGAGGAGTTGTAGATCTATCACATGTTTCATGCATGATTTGTTATCTACCATCTTATAGTCAAATAGACGACTAACTAGGACTTTTTTTTCCCGAGATCGTCGGACTCATACTTTTGTTCCAAGGCATGCCACAGTTCCCTAGCGGACTTTGTTTTAATATATGCATCATACAATGAATCAAACAAACAGTTCATTACATAATGTCTACATAAATAATCTAAGTGATTCCATGCTTCTAGAGCTAAGAAGAACTCTTGATCATCATCCTCGCCTTGAGTTGGTGATTCTTCTGTCAGGAATCGGGTCAAGCTCAGAGTGGTCAGATAGAACTTTATATTCTGCTGCAAACTCTTGATGTTGGAGCCGTCAAATTTCTCGGCCTTTTCTGCATGCACAAGTCCAAACGGACGATTCATGGTTAGCCCTCCGGTCGATGCAACAACAGGCGCGTTCAACGACGCAGTGGGGACTTCAGTTTGAGCCAATGCTCCAGCACTGATATCATCATCATTGTAGTTTGCATCCATTTTTCTGAAATAGAAATTGCTGAATTATTTTACCGAAAATTATTATTCCAGATTACAATATTAATGAACTGGATTGATTCTTAGTCTTATCAAATACTAAAGAAGAAAAATTGCCTTAAGATTGTTAGTAATATAGGAGAATTAAATTTATAATTTAATAATAATATTTTTGTATTACAAATGCATAAAAATGTTGAATAACATGCAAATTGACGAAATGATGAAATTGCCGCTACAAAATGAATTTTGTCAAAAAATACCGATTCTCGTACAAAAATAGTATCCTTAAGGCAATTTTGCCTCCCGCATCGTATTAGGTTTGTGTAAGGGGAAAATTGGGACGATTACCTCTCAGGATAAAACTGTGTCATTAAGGAAAAACAAACACAGTAGTTTCCTTAAGCAAACTGAACAATACCTGAACTCGGACATCGCCGAAAATTCGGACGTAAACACGAAATCGACAAAAGTTTGACCGAACTTTTAGAGCACCCTAGAGAGATATTTATTTTACAAGAGAAGGAAATGTCAAGAATTAACCCTCTATTTATAGATTTTTTCACCCTAGGTATGGCCGGTGTCATGCTAATTGTACAAACAAAATTGTTTCTTATCTCATTTGTCATTCAAAGCAAATATTGACCGGTTTTGGACTAACCGGCACAAACCCGAAAAAAAAAAACTTATCTGACCTTTGGGCCACGTCCAACAATAATCTCGCATGAAACTCGTGAATTCAAGGAGCAACTCCATGATGATGCATCTGACGGTATAGTTAATTCCATTTTGGAGCCCAACCAAGAGGTAGAACTTACAGGCAAAGTCCAGTCTACTTCCAATAATATCTACCATTCTCTTCACTTTAAGGTATTCATAGAACACCCGGTCTCTCTATTTTCATAGATTTTAAGTTATCATTAATTCTATATTGTAGTTCCAACTTCAGGTGAATCCAATGAGTGAACATGAAGTTCTAATCAGGATACTGTTTAGGCATAATCAAGGGTGGTTTTCAAGCTTGATGCCTTACTATAATGATGCCAACATTACCACCTTTAATGGCAACACCCTAGTTCTGGTGCCTTATATTTTATATATATATATATATATATATTAATTATCGCTCAATCTACAAGTATCATTTGGAACACATTTCTCGTTCTGCTGTTGGAATTGTTGTGTTTGTAGTTTCACATAATGTTCTTGTGGATGTTAAGTTATTGAAATCATATTCCGTACGAGCGCATTTTTTGGTAAGTTTTACACACATCGTCTCCTATAATTCCAGGGATGAAACGCGTAGATCTGCATCCAAACGTTAAGAGATTTATTGATGAATGTAGTAAGCTAGCTAGATTTTGGTAAACAAAAGGTCATAGATTCAGTAGATGGATTGTTGCAGAAAGTTCTACCCATAATAAACAAATTTCGGCTTCTTTATACATATAGTTTCTTATTGAATTTGGAAGCTTTACAAAACTTGAACTTGATGTTCAAGTCAGAACCAAATACTCTGATTTTACAAGCATCTTTTCCACTGTTTTAAAAGGCACTCGCCTCATTGCCTAGGCTTTGTGCTTAGGGTGAAGAGACAAAAAGTGTCTTTGTGCTTAGGGTTTTTAACAATTCAAACATTATTATTACTATGAAAATTACATGTCGTCGGTAAAGATATATTTTTGGCGAGGAAAATTGGGTTTCGTTGGTAAAATTTATAGCTGATGTATTTATTTGCAGACGATATATTAATGTGGGCAGTAAAGACCTTACCGGCGATAATTGCAAGTCGTTGTCAAAGACATGAGATTTAACCGACGACGTTACTGAATTTTGTCGATAAAAAATATTTTATCGATGAAATTTGATATTGTTGGTGAAACAATTTTTCCCGACGAAAAATAAATTTTGTCGGTAAGTCTAATTATTTTTTCATAGGAGAATTTCAGGATAATTTTTTGACAGTAAAAAACAATACATCTACAATATTGTAGTTGTATCGTTTTTGCCATGTAATTGTCCTCTTAGTGTTCTATTCTTAACATGTGTAGCTTGTTAGGATATATGCAATTTCAGTCAACTAAGTCCTCAACTTATATGAAACAGACATATATCCTAACATAGCTTCCTATCACGTGTTTGTGTAGCACTGTAATTGTCTTGTTAATACAGTCATTAGGTCTTATGACGCATTTTGAACAATCAGATTATCAACATCCTATATTTTTTTTTTATCAGAGTACTATAAATAGTATTTACAGTAAATAAAACTGTTATCAGAATTGAACCGAACCTCGAACCGACGAGGGGATCGGTTCCCAGTTCGTTCGGTCCAACCTGGTCTGGCTCGGTTCGACGTGCGGTTCACTGTTCACAATTAAAAAAAATTGAAAATACAATTACAAACTACATAGTCTCAAACACACACATAATTACTTCAAACACACACAAACTACATAGTCTCGAACATACACATTACTCTCACACACAATATAATTACCTCAAACTTTGAACTTACATAACACAGTAGTCTCAAAATTAAACACAATAGGTATAAAATTTAAACATAACTTCAAAACCGAAGAAGTTGCTCGGTCGAACCAAAGAAGTCAGCTTAAACCGAAGAGAATCACCCCAAAAATTTAAACCACCCCAAAAAATTAGAACTGGAAACCGATCGGGTTTTCAAAAACCAATCGGTTTTTCAAAAATCGACTGGTCCAACTCGTTTGAATCACTGTTCATACGCATTTTGGTATTTTAGTCGAACCAAACCGGGCAGGGGTCCGGTTCCCGGTCGGACCGCCGATTCGGTCCGGTTCTGATAACACTGGTCAATATTATTATCTTTATTTGTGATTTTTTTTTCTCAAAATATACCAATTTTGAAAATTAAATAATAAAATAATCAGTATTCAAAACTATTTACCAAATTATATCAATACGCGATTGTCAGTCACGGTTGAGTTTTTCACCCTACTCATGATTGTCAGTCATATGTACGTATGTATATATATTATTTTTACAACTTTTTTATATTTTAAATTTTACATAAGTTAAAATCTATTGTTATAAACTATGTAGTTATTGAATCTGATTTTTTCGAGTTAAAAATATTATTTTGGACGACTATGTCAACACTATATGATAGTTATCCAATGCACAAATAACAATGTTAAACTGTATATTGACTGCCATTTTGAGTTAGTTACTACATATAGACATACCTTCCTAAATTCCACCCTCTAACAAAATCATATTGATGACCAGAGTTGAACGGTTCGACAGGAAGATTTGATATACAAATGTTCATTTCACAATAAGATGAGTTCTAGTAAATAAGCATTAACAATAAGATGAGTTCTAGTAGTACACCACGCCAAACAAATGTAGTAAAAGTGGTAAAACATGCCACAATAAGAGATCTTGTAAATAATAATTTAAATACTATAGCTATTTTGTACTATTATCTAACTCGAAATGTAATGCCGTTTGTTTGGTTATAGTTGCAATTTATTTATTTATTAAAAGTGTTTTTTTTTTTACAATTTATTGGAGATGTTCTAAAAAATTAGATGACACTCACGGTATGGTGAAAAACGCAACCCGCGTCTAGCAGTTGAGGTTAAGATTAAAATAAATCTTACATGTGACTAACACTCGCAAGTTAGTATAGTTTGATAAATAATTTTGAAAATTAGTTATGTTAATATTTAATTTTCAAAATTGATATATTTTGGGAACAATATATATTACTAAGTATTATATAAAGTTTACATATCAAGTATGCCTACTAGTTGGCGCATACATATTACATAGTGTGCCTACTCGAATAAAGGCAAACCCATTTTATGTGCCTTTTAAGACGAAAATAGCACTTATGCTTTGTGCGACTCAAACTTTTTAAAACATTACTCTTTTGTGCTTACTGTAATACCGAATGACAGTTTAATTATTGTTTTTGGGTAGAATGACGGTTTAATTTATGGGATCTTCATTTCGCATTTGGGATCTTCAGTAAATTATAGAAATATGGGTTAATTGTCAATTTACCACCCTAATGTTTGGACCGAATTTAAGATTCCCCCTTAAAGTTTAAAATTTTAAATTTTAGTCCTAATGTTTGGACGAAATCAAAAATCCCCCCATTCCGTCTTAAGGCCGTTTATTTGAAACGGTAAACCCGACACGTGTCTTGCACATGCATTTTCTTAAGAAAAAAAGACAGAAATGCCCTTATTGTTGCAGGACTTGTTCTGGAGTTAATCTTTTGGTGGCTTTCACTTGAAGCGATGTTCTAATCTTTTGTTATGGAATTGTTCCAATTTCGCACCGGAATCCTCAAGACAGTCTTATTCATGTTCGCATTCGTCCCGACATTCATCTTTGGAATCTACCTCCATGGCCAGAAGATCTCCTACTTCCTCCGACCCTTATGGGAGTCCCCTCCAAAGCCCTTCAACGAAATCCCAGATTACTACCACGAAAACGTGTCCATGGCAAACCTCTGCAAACTCCATGGATGGGGGATAAGAGAGTACCCTCGAAGAGTCTACGATGCTATCCTGTTCAGCAACGAGATTGACATTCTCACCATCAGATGGAAAGAGCTCTACCCTTATATCACCCAATTTGTCCTCCTTGAATCAAATTCGACATTCACTGGAAATATCAAGAACTTGGTCTTATCTCAAAACCGCGAACTTTTCAAATTTGTGGAACCGAGGTTGACTATGGAAGATCTACAGATTTCGATATTTCTTCAATTATTATAATGTTACAAGATGCAATGGTGTGCTTTGGATTATACAGAAGGAAGAACAAGGAATGCAAAACCTACTCCTTAGAAACAAGGGTAAAAATATATATTAGAAAAGAGAATTGAATCAAGAAAGCAGATCTCGTCCCCGAATTCGGCTTAATCGCATCTCTTGTATATACAGCGGCGTCGACAACGATTTGGCCACCGGGTTAAAACAATCAGGTCCACAAACATCATCGTTAGAGCTCCATTTTCATCGGAGAGGCGGATGAGCTTGAACCTAATTCGTCTCCGGTGAGTGCCCACCGACTCGTCCTCGTCTGACGAAGAATCAGTCGTAGATTCTGGGTTTCTTGTTCGGTTTCTTGTTCTTGTTCTGGACTTGTCGCAGAACAAGTCCTGCAACAATAAGGGGCATTTGTGTCTTTTTTTTCTTAAGAAAATGCATGTGCAAGGCACGTGTCTGGTTTACCATTTCAAATAAACGGCCTTAAGACGGAATGGGGGGATTTTTTGATTTCGTCCAAACATTAGGACTAAAATTTTAAATTTTAAACTTTAAGGGGAAATATTAAATTCGGTCCAAACATTAGGGGCAAATTGACAATTAACCCTAGAAATATTTACCAATATATACCTCAAAAAATAAATAAATACAAAAATATCCTCAGATTTTAAAAAAATATGAAAGTATACCTACCCGCGAATGGTATTCGGAGGTGGACATAAAACCATAATTTACGAATGACATTTGCGGGTATAAATCCCGTCCGCGAATGACATTTGCGATTGTAAATCCTGGCCACGAATGTGGTTTGTGGTTGTAATTTCCACCCACGAATCTGATTCGCGGGTGTTCTTCTCACTGTCTACATCCAATCAACTTTGTTTTCGGTTTGCTGCTATTTTCATTGTTTGCTTTCTAATCAAAATGTTGCTTTCAAATCAACATGCTTTTTTTACCATTGTTTGGTGTAAACTTCCTCCACCCGCGAATGGTGTTGGGTATCGATAGTGACGGCCCAATAAGGAAAATGCCTCGAAGGCCCAATAACTCTGGAGGGGGTAAACCCAAAATAGTCGGATCGGATCAGCCTCAGTCAAAGTCAGTCTGGCCCATCATAGAATGACAGGACGATATGGACGCCAAAGGCTCCCTAGCTGATCGCCATCCTTTCTCAAGTTGCGACCTCCTACAGCTCTCCATGGGAGTGCTCGCCCCGAAGAGAGCCTTGCCTCTCTCCTCGGGTCCCACCTACCGTTAATTAGGAAGTAGCCACGATATCCCGCGTATCTCGGTCATATATTCACTAAAGATTAGATATGGTAACTGCAATATCTCGCCGTAACTGCCATATCTATTATCCAAATTTTCAACAGCACAATATTCCCAGGATATACGGTTACCTTATACGGTTTGATCTCTCTTACCCTATAAATACCTCTGCTTTACATACATTCATTACGTTTTGAGCTATATACACACACATATACTCATTTAAGCATCAGAGAGGGACCTAGAGACACCCCCTCTGTTGCGCTCCCCTACCTGCAGGTTCACCGGAGTTGGAGCAAAAACACCATTCAACCTTCGTCTGGCATTCAATTCACTGCCAGATCAGCAACCAGGATTTCACGACCCAACATTTGGCGCCGTCTGTGGGAATCGAGTGATACAGCCATGAGAACTTGATCACAAAACAATCGCCGGAACCAGACTCGCGAGCAATCCGCGGATAGCTCTGATTCCGCCGTCGCTTCACCGCTTCAGCAAGAACCTGCCAACCAGGCAGCACCCAATGTCGTTCTTCTGCGGACGGACGGAGAACATGTCGGTAATTCCAGACCGACCCCAGCTAACAACCATATTGAGACTCCAGCTCCGCAGACCGTCTACATCCGGGACTTTGCCAAAATATTGGACCCTGGACCAGATGGACGACCTTCTCAACAAAAGACTCCAAGAAAGACGATTGACAGTCGTAGCTCCCTTCAAGGAGCGATCTGCTCATCCCTTTTCCGACGAGCTCGTCTCCATCAAGATCCCCAATGACGTAGTCGCTCGGGCCATACCTGAGTACAGTGGTGGAGGAGATCCCACCATACACGTCAACAAACACGAGGCTTCGCTGCTGGGTAAGTAAAATGATCCTAATCACTTGGCTTTATTATTTCCATCCACTCTTTCGGGTTCGGCTTCGTCCTGGTTCTTCGTCCTCCCTGCAGGATCTATAGGAAATTGGGCAGAATTAAGGAGCAAATTCCTGGAGAGATACATGGGCGAGCGCCAGCTAATGAATAGTGTGGTCGCCCTGGATGCGGTCAAGCAACAGCCTGGAAATAGATTGCTGAATCTCGGATGGGGAGATCATTCGAGCCTTCTACAGAAGGCTGGACGTGGCCTACAAGACCTCGAGGAAGCTGCGAAACAGCTATCACGTGAAGGAGATTGAGACGTTGGAGGAGCTGACTTCTAGGGCGAAAGGCTTCATAGACTTGGAAAGGGCGAACACTGAGTCCAACTTCTTGACGACCTCGCTAAGGGTGGTTCCTGAGCCCCGACGCGATGGTAAGAAAGAAGTGAAGAAAAAAAAGAAGGGAAGAGACAACAGGCCCCGAGTCGAGCCCAACCCGGCACCGAGAAATACAGAGGTCCCTGAGTACTTCACGCCTTTAAATAGGCAGATCTCAGCGATACTAGTCGAGATGGAGAGGAGATCCTTGGCGAGGCCACCAATGCCTCGTCGGGGTGGTCAGCCCATGGGGAAGGACGTCGAGAGCTATTACAGATACCATAAGTGCAAGGGCCACAAGACGGATGACTGCCGCATTTTGAAGCGCGACATAGAGAAGATGATTCAAGGGGGGTGCTGAAGGAGTTTGTCGCAGGGCGAGACAGAAGTCGAACGCCCCCAGGAGACATCGTTCGCAAGCTCCTGCTGAGCAAACTGATCCATCTGCCAGCAAGAGAAGAGTGAATTTTATTGCGGGAGGATTCGGTGCAGGAGGCGAGGGGTGGCACGCCAGGGAGGTCTATGCCACTCAGATCTCTACAGCAGTTCAGTTGGGAAAGCGACCCCGACCTGAGGAGGACATTGTCATCTGATTCTCCGAAGATGATTTGGCACATGTCACAACCCCCCTCAATGATGCTTTGGTTATCACGGCTGATATCGACGGCTGTGACGTTGCAAGGATTCTGATCGATGGAGGCAGCTCGACGGATATCCTATTCCTGGACGCCTTCGAGAGGATGGGCAAGTCCAAGCGTGACCTGAACAGGGTCGACTTTCCGCTGATTGGGTTTGCTGGTAGAACGACTTATCCATTGGGAGCAGTAACCATGCCGGTAATTCTAGGCGAAGGATGGAAGAGCATCAAGGTACCGGTCACTTTCCTAGTGGTCGATTCACCTACATCCTACAACGCCATCCTGGGGAGGACCACAATCAACCCTAAAATAATTGTGGCCTCCACTGTCCATCAGAAGATGAAGTTCCCCACTCCCAATGGGATTGGAGAGGTGCTCGGCGACCAACCTTCCTCGCGGAAATGCTATGTGAACTGCCTGCGCAGGAAGAACCAAAGGGAGGCTCTCGCCATCGAGGCAGAGGCCGACCCTCGCGAGGACTTGGCTCGACCAGCGCCTATGGGAGAATTGGAAGAGGTCGATGGCCCAGACAGGAAGGTGCGCATTGGGACCACCTTGAAAGATGATCAGAAGGAGGCCATAACCGCCCTCCTCAGGGAATTCAAAGAGCTCTTCGCCTGGCAGCCCAGCGACATGCCGGGAATCAGCACAGACATCATCTCTCACGAGCTCAGGATAGACCCGTCTATCAAACCGATCGCCCAGAAAAGGATATCGTTTGGGACGGACAAGCGCTTGGCAATAAGAAAGGAGGTTGGCAGGCTGATTGAGGCTGACTTCGTCAGAGAGGTGAGATTCGTGAGCTGGGTCGCCAACCCAGTTTTGGTCAAAAAATCAAACGGCAAGTCGAGGATGTGCGTAGACTTCCGCGATCTGAACAAAGCTTGCCCCAAGGATTCGTATCCCCTTCCTAGGATTGATCAGCTGGTCGATGCTAACTCTGTTCACAAGATGCTGAGCTTCATGGAGGCCTATTCATGCTACAACCAGATCAGAATGCACCCAGACGATGAGTCTCGCACCGCTTTCTATGCAGACGGGGACATTCTGTGTTATAAGGTGATGCCCTTTGGTCTCATCAATGCCGGGGCGACTTATTAGTGAATGGTGAACCGTCTATTTTAGGACATGCTGGGAAGAAACATGGAGGCTTACGTGGATGATATGCTTGTCAAAGCCATCAAGGGCAATCCACACACAACAGACCTCCGCGAGGCTTTCGAATGCATAAGGAAACACAGCGTTCGCCTGAACCCTGCAAAGTGCGCATTTGGGGTCAAGTCTGGCAAATTCATGGGATTCATGGTCAGCGAGAGAGGCATCGAAGCGAATCCGGAAAAGCTGAAGGCCAGAGAAGAAATGAAGTCGCCAACCTGCCATAAGGAGGTTCAATGCCTGAATGGTCAACTAGCTGCTCTCAACCGCTTCCTCTCCAAGCCGAGCGACAGGTCCCTCCCATTTTTCAAAACCCTGAGGGCCAACCGCAAGTTCGAGTGGACGCCAGATTGCGAAGAGGGGTTCCAGTCCTTGAAGCGGCATATCAAAGCACTCCCAGCTCTGGCAAAGCCCATTCCAGGCGAGCAGCTCTTCCTTTATCTAGGCATCAGCGACGTGGCAGCTAGTGCTGTTTTGATAAGGGAGGAAAATAATGTTCAGAGTCCAGTGTACTTTATTAGCAAAATGTTTAACTCAGCAGAAATAAAATATGTCCAGATTGAAAAGTATCTCTATGCCTTAGTTATTGCTGCTCGAAAGCTGAGACCTTACTTTCACGCACACGACATCACGGTCCTCACCAAATAACCTCTCAAAAACTTCCTGATGAAACCAGATTCTTCAGGAAGAATGGTCAAGTGGGCGATCGAGCTCAGCGAGTTCAATATCAAATTTGCGCCGAAAACCGCCATCAAAGGTCAAGCATTAGCTGATTTCATTGTGGAAAGCATGAGTAACGGTCAAACAGAAGCAGAAAACAAGCCAAGTCAGTCAGCAGGCAATAATCAAGTCTGGGAGCTCTATACAGATGGGTCTTCGTCAAGAGAAGGCTCGGGGCATGTTTAATTCTTATTCCTCCTGAGGGCGAGCCTTTAAAGTATGCGATCGCCCTAACATTTCAGGCGACCAATAATGAAGCAGAGTACGAGGCTCTTATCACTGGACTCAGACTGGCGAAAGGAATAGGCATATCTGCACTTAAGGTAAAAAGAGACTCGGAAATTATCGTCAATCAGGTCAATGGCACTTATGAGGCAAGGGGGAAAAAGAGGAAAAAGTACATCAGCATCGCCAAGAAGCTCGTCGCAGAAATTCTAAATTATGCGATCGAGTTTATTCCTCGCCAGGAAAACCAGATGACAGACTCCTTAAGGAAGCTGGCATTTGGGCGAACGACAATCCAAGATGTACAATTTCTGGAAAAGGCCTTATGTTCAGTCCTTGAAAGCATATCAGAGGTCGTCAACATTCACGGGCAGGTCACATGGATGACTCCGTTTCAGAATTACTTGAAAGAGGGGATCCTCCCAGATGACGAAGGCGATTCTATGAGGATATGACGACTCGCAGCCAGTTATCTGATTATAGATGGAGAACTCTACAGGAGAGGCTACTCGACTCCTTACTTAAGGTGTGTTGCTCATCCAGAAACAGAAAGGGTTCTTCGAGAAGCTCATGAAGGGGTGGCACCATGTCATGAAGGTGGTCGATCATTAACGAGGAAGATCTTCAGACTGGGATACTACTGGCCAACCTTGGGAAAAGATGCGGCTGAATTAACGCAGAAGTGTGAGACTTGCCAGCAATTTGCACCACGATCAGGTCGACCGCCAACACTATTATCCCCAATGGCGGGTGCTTGACCTTTTGCTCAATGGGGGATGGATATATTAGGTCCTTTTCCTATTAGCACTGGTCAACGCACTCACATTATAGTGGTGATCGACTACTTCACCAAGTGGATAGAGGCGAAAGCTCTAGCTTCTAGAACGGAATTTCAAGTCATCAAGTTCCTGAAGATCAACATATTCTCCAAGTTTGGCATTCCTAAAATACTCATCAGTGATAATGGTCCGCAATTCATTGGAAAGGAGCTCAAATGGCTCTGTGAAGAATACCATGTCGACCATCATTTCAGTTCAGTGCGTCATCCTCAAACGAATGGGCAAGCTGAAGCAGCCAACAAGGTTGTTTTAGCAGGATTCAGGAAAAGGGTTCGGGGATTCAAAGGAAATTGAACAGAAGAGCTGGAAAACGTATTATGGTCCATCAGAACAACGCCTAAGGCAGCCACGGGAGAAACACCCTTCAGTCTAGTGTATGGATCAGAAGCAGTGGCGCCCGCCGAAATAGCAGTGCCTACCCATAGAATCCTACACTTCAATACCGAGGCAAACAAAGTCGAATGCAGGACTGACCTGGACCTAACAGAAGAAAAGAGGTGGCAATCAGAAAGGACACAAGCAAAGATGCGTCTGGCGACCGCTCGATACTGTAACAGAAAAGTCAGCTCTCGCCAATTTTTCGTGGGGGAGATGGTTATGAGAAGGAAGGAATTTACAAGGCTGGACAGTCAGAATAAGCTCTCAACTAAGTAGGAAGGACCATACAAGGTAGTAGAGATCGCCGCCCCAGGATCCTACTATTTGGAAACCACCGAAGGAGAAAGGTTACCTCATCCATTCAATGCTGAACATTTAAGGAGATTTCATACATAGCTTGTAAATTCAAATGTTATGTCAATAAAAGCAAGATGTTCTTTAAAAAAGCGTGTGGCCACTCGAACCAAATCAAAGTAAAAGGCCTAACAACAAAGTTAGGCCAAAAGTCCTGACGCCAAAGTCAGGCCAAAAGCCCTAACAACAAAGTTAGGCCAAAAGCACTAACGCCAAAGTCAGGCCAAAAGCCCTGACACCAAAGTCAGGCCAAAAGGCCTAAACAAAAAGAGTTAGGCAAAAAACCAAAAGCCCTGACGCCAAAGTCAGGCAAAAAACCCTGTCGCCAAAGTCAGGCCAAAAGACCTAAACAAAAAGAGTTAGGCAAAAAACCAAAAGCCCTATCGCCAAAGGCAGACCAAAAGCCCTAACACCAAAGTTAGGCCACAAGCCCTGACCCCAAAGTCAGGCCAAAAGACCTGACGCCAAAGTCAGGCAGAAAGACTTGATATCAAAGACAGGCAGGAACAAATAATTTTTCCTAAAAAGGAACAAATAATTTTTCCTGACCGAAAAAATTCATAACTTTTTCCTGCAAGGAACAAATAATTTTTCTGTTAATGGTTTTGTCAAAATATCTGCAACTTGTTCACTTGATGGAACATAGTTAATCAACATTTGTCCAGAATGAACCTTCTCCCTTACAAAGAACAAATCAATTTCTACATGTTTCATTTTCGAGTGTTGAATAAGATTTTCTGAAATGGCAGCTGCACTTGTACTATCAGTCCAAACCGTTGGAACATATGAAACCTGAATACCCATTTCAGTAATGAGTGTTTTTACCCAAATGATTTCAGAAAAGCATTGGCAAGCGTCCAAGAGGCAAGCGAACTGTCCTTCTGTACATACTTGCTGTAATCCGAATTTTGCTTTTCATTTCCATCCGCACCTTGTATGCGAGGTGGAATCATAGTGTTGACGTAGAGATGTGATTCTAGATTGTACCCATGGACAGCTAGTAATATTTGTTGTCGCCACGATTGGAAGTTCTCTTCTCCTTCCAACTGTGATACTTTCTTGTTGAAGAAAGATGCTGAGATTTCCTCCATTGATAGACAATTGTCGAGTGTAGAAGAAGCGAAGAATTCTTCACGCCAAGATGCAGAATCACAGATTGTAGAATCGGATGTTGCAGAATCGAAGACGCTCTGATACCATGTCAAGATAACAAAAATAATAGAAGAAGAAGAACAAAGAGAGAAACTTACAGAAGAAGTAATCAACTGAAATTCATTTCAAGGTAGTTTGGTTCGTTACAACTCAACGGTATTTATAATACCGTAGTTATTGAATTTACAACTAAGTGTTCCTCATATTTACATAACAGTCATCAATCTAATATTCTATTATTCTTATATCCTAACACCCTCCGCTTAGATGACGACTCCTCTCCTGACGCCAACCCCCAGCCTTCCTCAAGCCGCCACTTTACGATGGTCAGGTGATTGTACTCTGTTGCATCTATTCCCATAGATCAGGTGCATGGGCCGAAATGGGAGAGTAAGGTAGAGGTACTAGAATAGGTATATGTTGCAAGTGGTGGTTCATGGTGGCGCGATGATAAAGCGGAAGCTGACCTGGTGGTTGAGCCATTTAGATCACTATTTTATAGTCTGGGTTCTTCCTATGAGCTTCCTATTTTTAGATTTTAGATATAAGGATTCAATTCAAATTTTGAGTTATCCCGCTAGCTGTTGGTTCAAATTTTGGAACCCGGCGGTTTACTCAAGTATTCGATATACTATATTATAAATATATTCAACATATTGATTATTTGTTATACTAAACTAAATAATACATTATATTATGTGTTATATTATATATTATATTACAAATATATTAATAATTGTATCTTATATTATATTACAAACCGTATATATATATAATATATATTGGTCATTGGTTATACTAAATTATATATTATATTATATGTTGCACTTGTATATTATATAGATCTATAAATGTATATTTATCACTTTAGTAATTTTTGCTTAAATTTATATTTATCTCTATAAATATATAATATATATTGATAGGCTTTTCTCAATTTTAATTTTTTTATCACTTTACAATTTCTAATTGCTATGTATAAAATTATATCCTATGATAAAATGTACATGTGTGTTTGTTCTCTTGGTAATTACCATGGACTTTAATGTTAGAGATCACTATTTCAAAACACTTTGTTAGGTATACTAATCTTTTTTTTCACATTAACAATATTGTCTATCATAGAATGTATTAATTGGATTCTGTTTCTGTCCAATACTGGTCTTTTCTCTAAGTTTATTTGTTGGTGTACCATTTAGCGACGAACAATATAATATTACATTCAGTTTAATGTCGACACTGTTTATAGATCTACTGCATCAGGAAATCTTGATACTAACAAATTGTTTCTGCAATATACTACGTTGGTATAACTGATTGCATATATTAGTATCATACATATTTTCAGCAGTATATTTTTTGGAAGGTAAACAAATTGCAGCGACAAAAGTACATACTAAAACTCAGTTTCAGCAATGGAAAATTATGTGACACTGAATAGTGTCATCAACTACGGGATATTTTTCTGAAACTAAAGAAGCTTTTTATTGTCAAAGTCGTTGTGAAATCATTGAATTTTAGTGGTTGCTGATGAAAATTCTTGTAGTTTTACTTTAATAAAACTATGGTTAATCCTTCTATTTGATAATATTATTCGTATAGTGAAAATACAAATATAATAATAATAATTATTTTTTTTGAAAATGCTTCATATAATGAATGTAAACGAAACACAATCAGAAGATCATGGAGGTTTAGTCCTACAATCAAAATCTAAAAACTTCCTAAGTTGGGGTGGGATTCTTGGACCCAATTATATAGTCGCACACCCATTCTAGCTTGTTTGGATATCCAGTTGACACTCTTATTAGCTGAGGGTGGGTTTGCCTTCGACCGGACTTGTCGAAAGTGTCTAGTCACTGCATTGATGTTTCGCAGATTACCTCTAACCTCTATGAAACATCCTTTCGTTGATCCGGGCTATCACATTCTTGGAGTCTGTTTCCACCTTTATCTCTGACCACCATTTGCCTAGTATCATCCTGGCTGCTTCCATAAATGTTTAGGCTTCAAGGCTTTCAGCATTGTCACTCCAAATCATCTGATTTACTCCTCCTACAAGTTGCCCTTCCGCATTTTGAGCCACCACTCCAATACCTCCGCGTCTTTGATTGGTTGCACTATAAGGCCTTACAGTTTAGCCGGATTATTCCTTCGGTAGATTTCGTCCACCTCATATGCGGTTGAGTCTGTGTAGCTAGCCCTCTCCTTGGTTTTGCCCGCAACAACTCCATGTGTGCCCCTTCTATTACTAGCACAATCCCAGTCAGATTTGGGTTCTTTCCTTCAAACTAAGCTATACATCGATCCTTCCAAATGTGTCAACAGGCCAGCACACAAACGCTATTACGTTCTTCTCGATCACGTCCGGTTGCAGCTCCTTCCGTCAGTTTATCGGTTATCCATTGGTGAAGTGGTTTGGTGCTGCCTTGGACCAGCTGAATGCCCAAAGAGCAAAACCACACCGCTTTTGTACATCCGAAGCCAAAGAGCATATGTTCCAGAGTCTCCTCTCGACCGCATATAGGGGAACCCACCTCCACATTCACCCCCGTTTCATGAGGTTATGATTGACTGCAACCACATTTGATAGTAAACGCAACATATATTTTTTAACCTTTGGGAGAGAATGTACCTTCCATATTGCCTTACGTATGGTGTTGTCTGTACTCGATCCCTGCACCCTAGCATCCTCTTGATCCTTCAACCTGTGGTGGACCGATTTAACCATAACTTGACCATCTTCTGAATGTGGCCAAATCATTCTATCATCTTTTTCTTCGGACCTTAGAGGTATATTCAGAATGAGACTCGCATATGTGTTACTGAAACTCCCCCGGATTATGTCTTACTCCCATCTCCCATTCGACCCAATCAACTCATTTACCCACAAGTCCGGTGTCGGTCTTCCTTCTTCCAGCCAAGCAACTTTATGCCCTGGATTAGTGGCTATCCAAGAGTCCGCAAATATCCTTGCTTCCTCACCGTGTCCAATCTACCACATCCTCTCCTTATAAAGGACATACCGACCATGAAGTAGGCTTGCCCATCGCCATGACGCTCTTCCTCCATTCTTAGCCGTCCGAAAGTTAGTGTTGGGAAAGTACAAGTTCTTCATGACTTAGACCCAGAAAACATTTGAATCTTTGAGGATCCTTGTAGTCATTTTTGTGAGGAGTGCAGCACTAAACGTTTCTAACTCTCAAAAGACTAGCCCACCCATCTATTTCAACCGAGCCAACACTTCCCACCTCCTCCAATGGATCATTTTCCCTTAATTTGTAGGTCCCTACTAGAAATCCTCTATCATTAATTAATCTCCGAACACCATGATTTGAGAAGTTTGAAAATATTTATCACATAAGAAGGAATTGTCGTGATAACTACCTTGATAAGGACATTCTTTCCCGCTTGGTTTAGGGTATTGGTTCTCCGCTCATGAATCTTATCTCTTATAATGTTCTTGATGTAACCCAAGGCATCCTTCTTTCATCTACCCCACATTGATGGAAGGCCCAGATATTTCCATGGATCCTTTACTCCTTTAACCTACAATTCATCTTCGATTTCTTTGCATCTTTCTTCATCCGCACCCTTATTGAAAACCAAGTTTGACTTAGCGTTGTTAATCTTCTGTCCCGATGCTCTGCAATATGCCGTGGTGATACACTCTATCTCTCGGACATTCTCCACCATTCCTTTCAAAAACAATTGAGAGTCATCCACAAAAAAGTAGGTGGTGCAGCTCTAGGCATCCTCTTTAAAGGTAAATTCCATGCAATCTCCCCACACGGACAACCTCCTCAACCTGCATTGAAAGCACATCTACAAGTAAAATGAATAAATAAGGCGATAGCGGGTCACCTTGCCTCAATCTTTGATGGTTGAATCATACTTATTATTAAAAATCATATATCATACTTGTAATAGTTTGTTAAATACAATTCAAATATTAAAGTTAGAGTTAAAATAATAATTAACATTACATAAATAATTATTGATATTTATTTTTCTCATAACTTATGTATTTTTCAATTATTTTTACAAAAAGATACAATTAATCTTTTATACTATTATTGTTATAATGGAAATATAAAAGCAACTACTATTAAAAATAATACTTTTACATTTTTTTTAATAATTTCTAAAATATAATATATTTTTATAATATCATAAAGATTGATAATATATTGAATAACTCATATATGATCATCAATTGTTTTTATTATATATATAACATATTGCGCTATTAGATTTTTAGTATATATATATATATATATTTTGAAAAACGGTTCGTTGAGAATTTAAGGGGTTCCTCTTTGGAGTATCTATAATGATGTGATTGTTTATTTTAAATATAATTATGGAATAAACCGCGACAAGTGACAAAATTGCACCCAAAGTCTAGCTACAAACCAAAGCTAGCTAACTTTAACAGTTCTCGAAAATGAAAATCCAACAGCGTCTTTACAACATTTACAACGATGTGATTGGTTGTTAGCAGTGCCGAATCTGGTGTTGAAGAAGTGGGCTCTTGAGACCCTACTTTTTTTCTTTATACATAGAAAAGTTTAATTATTTTTTTATCGAGGACTTGACTAAAAACTAATTGAGGACCCCATACAAGTCGAAGGTAAAGATTTCGAATCCCTGCACAACACAGCTTCCAACACATCACAACTTCTCCTTCCCGTGCACTCCTCACAAGCCGAAGGTGAGGAGTTCGAATCCCTGCAGTCACACATTTTTTCTGTTCATTTCTTATCATTTTATTAAAGCTTTCTTTACAAGCTAAAGGTTAGAAGTTGAATCCCTACACAGCATAGCTTCCAGCACAACGCAACTTCTCCTAAACCGTGCACAACTTCTAGCACAACACATCTTTGGAACGAGGACCTATTTGCTTCGGATCCTAGATTCGTCGCTAGTTGTTGGTCCACAACATTTGCATGGCTCATCACGTCATGTAAGTATCGTATCCTACAAACTATAGTTCGTCAAAAGATTCGAAACCCGTTCCGTAGAGTCGATAATAATATGTTAAAAACAAATTAAAAAATGTAGTTGTAACTATAGTTTTTTATGTGGTTAACTATATTATTATAATATGGTGTGATTATAATGATAATTTGTTTTATCCGTAACGATTATAGTATTTAATTCATAATTATAATTATAACTATGATTGTGCTTATTATATATATATATGTTACTGAAAAGTTATAGAATTAAGACTTTTTATGAACTGATCTAAACGCGTTTGTATTATTATGTTAACATTACATTGTTGTAATACTAAATAATGTTGCAATTAGGGTGTTTTAATAATTGATTTAATATTTTTTAATCAAAATGTCCAAAATTTCGTTTATAGGAACTTAAATAATAATGATAATTTTAAATATGGGTATACTGGTAAATCTGTGGTTAATAATTGTGGTTATGAATTCAGATATGATATTGAAAATTATATATGTAATAGTTATAGTTTTAATTATAGTCTCTAGTTTAAAAATAATGGTATGATCATTATATTTGTTATACTCCTACCATACTCTAACAATTGTCAATCATACCCATACACAACCTACCCATGATTATAATTGTAAACACCTGATTTTGGCTTGGGATCAAAATACTGTACGCGAGGAAGAACAAACCGAGGAGAGCTTCAAAGAAGTAAATACCGTGAGCTACGACTTAGGAAAAGAAGAATGAATAAAAAAGAAAATAGACAAGAAAAAAATGGAAGCAAAGGCATGGCAAAGTGAGGATTTGAGTGATAGTGAAGACATATAGAGAAAAATTGAGTCAAGAAAAATCGACGATAATCGGTCTCAGTCCCTCGTACGGTATCTAAACCTCGAATGACTTAGGTATATCCCTCTTGTATTCAATATTGTTTTTATATGTCCTAATGTGAATAAAGTTTGAGTTATTTATATTAGGTGTTGTTAGTTATATTTCCTATACAACTCGTACTCGATTTTAAGTTTGGTATAACTTTGGGGTCATTTCAGACATTTGTGAAAGTTATGGGGGTTTGTTTCGGTCAAGAAAATAATAATTTTGAAATGACTTAGGTCATCCGTGAACTTTGATGAAGGCTACAACTCGGTCCTTGGACTGTCGGGTCATTCTGGGAAAGTGAGGATTTGAGTGATAGTAAAAAATATAGAGAAAATTTGAGTGAAGAAAAATCAACGATTATTAGTCTCGGTCCCTCGTATGGTATCTAAACCCCGAATTACTTAGGTATATCCCTCTTGTATTCAATATTGTATTTATATGTCCTAATGTGAATAAAGTTTGTGTTATTGATATTAGGTGTTGATAGTTATATTTCATATAAAAATTGTACTCGGTTTTAAGTCTGGTATACCTTTGGGGTCATTTTAGACATTTGTAAAAGTTATGGGGTTTGTTTCGGTCAAGAAAATAATAATTTCGAAAATGACTTAGGTCATCCCTGAACTTTGATGAAGGTTACAACTCGTTCCTTGGACTTTCAGGTCATTTTGGGATTTTATCGAGCGTTATAAACAAAACCAGAAAAGTTTTGGGCCATTTGTGCAATTTTTGAAACATATTTTCAATTCAGGTCGAATTTTTAAATATTTAAATTTTGTTATGTGAACCTTTATGTACATCCCATCATTTCTCAAATTATTACAAATAAGTCCAGAATAATTTTCGGGTTGCGTTGGAACTGTACCGAGTGTCACAAATAAGTCTAGAATAGTTTAGGGTCAAGTTTGTAATTATTTAAAAATATATTCTCAGTTCAGTTATAATGTTTAAATAATTGAATTTTGCTCCCTAAACTTTTATGGACATCCCATATTTCTCAAAGTGTGACAAATAAGTGCAACGTGCTTTATATCTTCAAAATCATTCGTATATGTTTGACGTTTTCAAATGACCCCAAAGTTAAACCATTTTTTTTAGCTCGATTAAATTCATTCTCCTCTTGTGTATTTATTTTAAACTAACTCATACATAAAAATTGCTTGGATATGGTTTATTTAATTGTTTGACAAATGCATGTAATCTTTTTGGCCAAGCATAATCAAAACGGGTAATTCGGTGAAAACAAATTCAAAAGAAAACTAAAGTATCCAAATGGCGGATTATGGGCTCGTGATCCCTTAAGACGTAATCAAACCCATGAACTCGACTCTCTGGACGTAGACCTTTTCAAGCCCTAGGATGTTAACACCATGTACCCTAGTCGAATTTTAGGATTTCAATTAGCCACTAATTAATGAGTGTCGACTCTTTCATTTTTCGGTTTGATTGATGACCACGCTTGACCGGACCCGTCGCTCACGCCAAGGCCCGATATTTTTCGAGCGAACTAAAAATAAAATATTTTTCAAAAGGGGCCGGGGAAATTCGGATCCGACGTCCGACAATAATAAAGGAATATAACATTATATATATATATATATATATATATATATAGTTTATATGTAGAACTTTTATAATAGTCAACGTCATTATTAAAAAAACAAAAACTAAATTCATCAAACCTTAGAGTTGAATGAAATTTAAATCTTATTAAAAATACTTTAAAGTTAATTCGTAGAGTCAAATGAAGTTTAAATCTTACTACAAACGTTTAAAGTGTTCAAAACTCCCTTAAGATTAATTGTTTTACTGAAGAAAAAATTCATTTTATTTTAATTCGGTGTATCAAATTGTATTTTATGAAGGGTTAAATACCAATGAGCTACCTGAATGCATGTTCTCGGCTTTCGTTCGAACCAAGGAACAAACAACATATGCAATCAATGAGATGCACCGTCGTGTGAAACATCTTAAGAACTAAACTTCAATTGGTCAGAGATACATGTTGGTGTTGTTCAGCATGGTGAATGAGCAATCTTTATCGATGATTTGGTTACTACTGGAGGAACTTTATTTGCTACAATTCATTGTGTCAGAAAATTGCGATTAAGCTGAATCAAGAGAGGTGACCTGCTGCGGCTGGTATTGCAATTTTCCTCTCCCCAGCTCATTCTCGAGATTTGTTAACCCGATTTGCTCGTATCTCGATGCGAGAACGCATACGACGTGCCTCGAGAGATTTATTACATAAATCGGAGGACCCAAGATTACTAGCAGGTACTCCGGTCAAACATGAGAGACAATTGTAATTAAGACGGTTCTTCAGGATAAACAGTACCCGCTGTCAGGAAGCTAAAGGGCCACAGCCGGACTGAATAGAGGAGCTGTGATGCGACAAGGAGAAAAAAAAGAAGATTGACAAATTTTCAATTACACTTAAAATTACAACGTCTAGTCTCTTCAACATGGTATTAGAGACATAATTCTTCATCAAGTAACAGATCGATCGACTATTCCTTTTTGTCATCAACATCTACGAGTTGACCTAGACGACATTGCAATTTGGAACACAAAATAAGCGGATATCAAATTTTATCAATTCCTGAATGCAGTGAGTGACGAATATGATAAGGAAAAACAAGATTTACTCAGAAAAAATCCATTACCTGAGGTGGAATCAACTTATGCAATTATCCTATAAAAAAAGGGACTAAATATAAGTAATGGGAACTGCAACAAGGAGGGACGCTGAGGTTTCCAGCACCAGAATCGAGTCCAGCTTTAATGTTACACCTCGCTCAGAGGAAGTGACAATCAGAGTCAAACAGACCCACGCCACCAGGCTGCAATCGAGCACTAGAAGAAGGAAGTCTGTTTTGTTTTTTGCAGACTAAAGGAGTTGAGAAAAAAACTCTCGGTCGTTCGATCGAGCTGAAGCAAAAGCAATTTAAATAGAGTTGAAGTGACGCCATTGTTGACACAGGGGAGACGTCATTGTTTACTCCTACAGAAGAATCGCTATTGTTGACGCAGGGAAGACATCGTTGTTGACTCTTGCAGGGGAGACGTCATTATTGACACGGGGAAGAGATCATTGTTGACAATAGGAGATACGTTGTGTCAATACAGGGAGACACCATCGTTGACAAACCGTCTCACGATGGTGGTGTCGATCGTAAGGGCATGAGATGTAGCCACTACAAAACGTTTTGTCACAGCAAGGCGGGGTACTTCCAACTGATCGAATTCCCCGAAGGTCACAGCAAGGCGCCCAATGGTCATCAATTCATATTGGCGGCGATCGATTACTTCACCAACGGAATAGATGCTATCACCCTGACGTCAATAATGGAAAAGGCTATCGAATGATTCATTAGACAGGACATCATCATGCGTCATGGGATGTCAAAATCAATCACCACCGGCAATGCCAGAAGTATGAATAACAAGTTGGTTGATGGGTTGTGATCAAGCATATAAATTCATCTCAACATCGCCCACAAATGAATGGCGCAGTGGAAGCAACTAATAAATAAATGACACGAAAATATGCTTTAGGCACTCATGGCATACATAACCTCAATACAAACATCAATAGGGTTAACCTCATTCTCCCTTGTTTACTAGACCGAAGCCGTGTAACTAATTCAAGTAAAAATCCCGACAACTAGGATCCTCGTTGAGGCAGAGATGGACGAGTCGGAGTGGGCGAGATCCAAATACGAGCAATTGAACCTCATAGACGAAAAGCGACTCATCAGACTATGCCACAGAAAATTGTACCAGCAACACATGACACGTGCATTTAACAAGAAAGTGCACCCAAGGGAATTACAAGCGGATGATCTAGTCCTTAGAAAAATCCTTCAAGTCAATCCTGACTCTCGGGGCAAGCTTGTGCTTAAATATGAAGGACCGTATGTCGCCAAAGAAACATTTAGTAGAGGATCAATGTTCGTCACCGACATGGACGACCAAGACTTCCCCAGTCCAATCAATAATGATGCAGTCAAAAAAATTCCTAAAGAGCTCGTAACCAAAAAACGAGCCTTCAAAAGTGAGAAAATTCCCGCTAAATCAAAACCTCGCAAGGGCGGTTTAGGCAAAATTTAGGGAAGAGGGGCATGATTATAAATCCCTACATAGGGTGATCATGACAAAAGGAAAGGAATCAAATCACTGCTAGGTTGAAAATCCAAAAGGGCGACCTAGGCAAAAATTAAGGGAACCGAGCAGTTCAGTAAAAGAAATCCTTCAAGTCTATCCAGACTCTTGGGGCAAGTTTATGCCTAAATATGAAGGGTCTTATGTCACTAAAGAGTTTTTTAGCAGAGGAGCCATGATCGTCACCGACATGGACGACCAATAATTCTCTAGTCCAATCAATATGCACACATTCAAAAAAACTAATTAAAGAGCTCGTAACCAGAAAGCGAGCCGCAAAAAATGGGAGAAAATTTCCGCTAAATCGAAATCTTTAAAGGGCGATTTAGGAAAAATTTAGGGAAGGGGCATGATTAAAAATCCCTAAAAAAGGGTAATCATGGCAAAAGAAAAGGAATCAAATCCCAAAAGGGCGACCTAGGCAAAAAACGTATAAGGGAACCGAGAGGTGCGGTAAAAAAAATATACCCTAGCAAAATGAAAGAAAATTGAGAGATAAAAAATAGTGCTCAAAAGTGGACAACAGTGTTTCTCACTATAGCAATAAAGAGAAGTTCTGATCGATATTAATTTGAGTTGACTCGACAACTGGCATGGATACACCTAGTGGACGTACCATGAATGCCTTTAGGAAACTCCATCAAGAAGGACTGCAAATGCGATTATTGAGAAAACAGGCTGAGAAGTCCGCACAAACAGTCAGACATAACAATAGAGTTTTTTGATCTCTAAAGTTAATGACAAGCCAACAAGCGGAGTCTTTAGGTCATCAACCTCCGGAAGTCATCCTAAACAACTAAGAACTGTAGATGTCCAGTTTCTAATAATTAAAAACCGACGAGCGGAGCCTTTAGGTGTTCAGCCTCGACAAATCATCCTCGACGACTAGGACCTGTAGGTGTCTAGCTTCTGGAAGTTACAATACGATGAACGGGGCCTTGAAGTGTTCAACCTCAGCAAGTCATACACAACGATGCTTCTGGCCAAAAAATCCATCAACCTCTACCTCGTTGATAGAAAAAAAAAATACGACAACTAAGACCTGTAGATGTCGAGTTTCTGGTAATTTCAAGTCGACGAGCGGAGCCTTTAAGTGTTCAGACTCCGCAAGTCATTCTCGACGACCAGGACATGTAGGTGTCCAGTTTTTGGAAGTTACAAACCAACGAACGGGACCTTGAAGTGTGTCAAGATTATAGAATTAACAGAAGAAGAAATGAAAATAGAAAGAGACTTACAGAGGAAGCAACCAACTGATTCAACAGAAATTCATTTCAAGGTTAGTAGTTCGTTACATTTCATCTGTATTTATACTATTTTAGAACTAGATATTTACAGCTAAGTCCTCAGCATATTTGCACAATAGTCTTCAATCTATTCTTCAACATTCCCCAATCAAGATCCACTTTCTTCAACTTCTCTGATCCTCTTGACTGCTCGAGTTTTTGAAATGAGATCTGACCTGATTTGATTTGATTTCCACATTATCTGCTTCCTTCGCAGTGACTGAAACCAACCTCTATCATTTCCATTTCATTATCTTGCAAAACTGCTTCAGACTAACCATTCACAACTGCAATCATATTTTTGCATCTGATTCTTACCACAACCTAACACATCATTCTGCTAATATACACGTGATTTCTTCATTTTTTCATCTACTAACAATCTCATTATCCACTGCATATCTTCACTTTCTAACTCATATTCTTATAGATCAATGTCAGCATACACGAAACAATCAAAGAGCTATTTTCACATCATATAACATTTCTCATCAGACTGACTCAACTTACTATCATACCCATTACATGATGAGTCTTATAGTAGAGTCACATCTATACCGAGATCAAACTGATGAACCCCTGCTATGATGATCAATTTACACTTTCTGTTTTTTTTTTTTTCTGAGTCTATTGCTTTCTTCTTCTTTTCACTTTTTCTTCCTTGAATTTTTTTTTTATTGACAGAAGAGTTTGAGCTCTTATCTTACCGCAATGACTGGAGGATTTCAGTCCTCATCTTTCCTTCCTCAAGAGTTACCCCAAAGTGTCTTTTACGTTTTCTTTGGTGTAGACTCTGTTTTTGGAATCAAGCCATGTCTTATGCCAATATTTAACTCAGTAACAGCAAGATTGACTAATTTTCCTGATCATCATAGTAGTGTTCACATGATCACTCGTATACAGATGAAAACATCCAACACATAACCCACACATATGAATGATATGATAGAAGATGAATAATGTCTTCAAAAAAATGAGAGATGACTTCCAATAGACTTATCATGTTCCTATATATATGGCAACACAGATCTATACAATATGAACTAGAATTTGAATAATTGCACTGAACAATTCTAAAGTAGTAGACAACAAATGACAGAGCACACCTATATATTGCAATATGATTTTGCCAGCTTGTTATAAGACATACCAATTGCAAGAATTCATCAATTGCAGAACTGAAGATTATAGCCAAAGCAGTGTTGCAGACAGAATGGAACATCTGTGTTACTCTTCCTGAGTAGAATGACTCCTATGCATTTCTGTTATTGAGAAAACTCCTAGCTTTTTCCTACAAGGAAGAAATAATTTATCTGTTAATGGTTTTGTCAAAATATCAACAATTTGTTCACTCGATGGATCATAGTTAATCAACACTTGTCCAGACTGAACCTTCTCCCTTACAAAAAAAAAATCAATTTCTACATGTTTCATTTGAGTGTTGAATAGGATTTTCTGAAATTGCAGCTGCACTTGTACTATCTGTCCAGACCTTAGGAACAGATGAAACCTAAACACCCATTTCCGTAATGAGTGTTTTTACCCAAATGATTTCACAAACAGCATTGGCAATTGCTCGAAACTCAGCCTCTACACTTGATCTAGCAACCACAGATTGCTTTTTAGAACTCCAAATGATAGGATTACCATTTAAGAAAAGATAATGGCCAGATATTGATTTTCTGTCTGCAAAGTCACCACCCCAATCCGCATCACAGTAAGATGTTAACGATATCTCTTTTATAGGAAATGAATTATTTCTAAACAAGAGACCATGATCAATGGTGCCTTTCAGGTATCTTACAATATGTATTACAGCTTTCCAGTGACTGATGTATGGATTTTGCATATATTGACTCAGTTTGTTAACAGAGAAGTTTATGTTTGGCCGAGTAACATATGTGCTGCAATGCCCCAATTGTGCTTCTATAAAATGTTACATCTTCAAATGATTCATCACATGCAATGATACCTATTTTTGACTAGCAGTTGTCTGTCATTGGCGTAGGAAAGCTTGATGTCTCATTAAGTCCGAGCTTGGTAATCAGTTCTTGTCCATACTTTTTCCGATTGAGCAACAAGAAATCATCAGTAGCTGTCACTTCCATTCCTAAAAAATAGCTCAAATTCCCTAGATCTTTATGTTTGAACTCATCATTGATTATACGAATTACCTCACTGATTTCAGAAGATGATGGACTTGTTAGAACAATATCATCTACGTATACTAATAAAAACACAGAGCCCAGACTTGTTTGTTTTATAAAAAGGCAACTATCAGCTACTGAGGCTTTAAACTGTAAAACTGTTATAAGAAATGATCTGAGTTTTTCAAACCAAGCACGAGGTGCTTGTTTTAACCCATAGAGAGCTTTGGTGAGTTTACAAACAAGAGGTTTTTCTAAATTCGAGACTTGTTCAAAACCGGGTGGCTAAATCATATAAACTTCTTCAGATAAATCTCCATGGAGAAAGGCATTATTAATATTAATCTGTCTTAAACTCCATTTTTGAGCTAAAGCAAGAGATAACACCACACGTACCGTTGCATATTTCACCACTGGGCTAAATGTTTCTTGGAAATCGAATCCAGCATTCTGTGAAAACCCCTTTGCAACTAACCTTGCCTTGTACCGGGCTATAGATCCATCAGCATTCTTCTTTATCTTGAATATCTACTTGAAACCTATAGGAGTTCTTCCAGCAGGTAGCTCAACAACATACCAAGTTTTGTTAGTTTAAAGAGCAAAATACTCATCATCTACAGATGCTTTCCAATGAGGACATTGTATTGCTTGATGAATGGATTTTGGTTCTTCAAAGCGAAGACTCTCTTGATCATCTACTGTTGCAAGAAGAGATTGAATAGAGTGATACTGATTTGCTTTAGATTTTGTCCTGGTTTGCAATGGATGACGGTTTTTAATAGGAGATGATAACGAAGTGTCTATAGGAACATATGAAACAATAGGAGGGTTAGAAATGACATTAGTAGACTCTATAGGAACAAGTTGATCATTCTTTAATCTGTAAGAAACTATATGAGGTGAAGAGATAGGAGAGACAACTTGAGTATCTTGCAACATGCTGTTATTTGGAACATAGTTATTCGAAGAGGAATGCTCATTTGACAGGACCGGAGAATTAGCAGAATCAGGTAATGGATACTGATGATTCGAGGATGATGAAGTTTAACGAATAACAGATGGAGGTGTTATATCCTGCACATGAGCATTTCCTGATACATGATTGTCTACCTGAATATCAGGTAAGTTAAAGTGAGAATCACAGGGTAAAAAGAAAGGGTTGGATGTGTAATTCTGAGTCGGTGAGGATGAGGTAAAAAAAACTACCTTTTGTGTCAGCAAATGGAAATGTGTGTTCATGAAACACAACATTTCTAGTTGTATGGACTCTTCCTGAAGAAGATAGACACTTGTATCCATGGTATTTAGAACAATAACCCAGAAACACACATGGTTCTGATCTAAATGCAAGTTTATGTTTATTATATTGACGGAGGTGCGGAAAACATAAGCAACCAAAGACTTTGAGAAATGTATAGTCAGGTTCTAATCCAAACAACTTCTGATGTGGTGACATTTTTGATAAATTGTAAGATGGCATTCTATTTATTAAGAAGGAAGCTGTAAAGAACGCGTCAGACCAGTAATGTAAAGGAACTGATGATTGAGCTAACAACGTTAATCCCAATTCTACAATATGTCTGTGTTTGCGCTCAACTATTCCATTTTGTTCTGATGAATAAGGACATGTAATTCTATGAGCTATGCCAAGATGAGACAGATATGTAGATAGAAAACGGAACTCACCACCTCCATCAGATTGCACTGCCTTGAGGGAATGACCCAGTTGTTTTTCAGCTAGCTTATGAAACTCTACGAGCTGCATCAGACTTGTTCTTCAAAAAATAAATCCAATTGTATCTACTGAATGCATCTACTATACTGAGATAGTAGTTGTGTCCATTTGAAGAACATGTTGCTGGTCCCCAGAGGTCTACCTGCACTAGCTCTAAAGGATGATTATAGACAGTATCCGATAAATGAAATGGAAGCTTCTTCCTTTTGCCGATTGCACATGCTTCACATTGCTTGGATATGTGCTTTGTAGGCTGATTGTGCAGTCTTAAAAGAGTGACAAGGATCTTGTTAGACGGGTGACCCAGGTGCATGTGCCACAACTGAGACTCCTTTCCTGTTTCTAAAGTAGACAAAAAACACTCAAGATCTGTGTTCCCAATGGGATCAGAAGTTATAGTTGCAGATTTCTCATTTATAGTGTCAATTTGAATAGAAATGAAATCTTTTTTCTTTATTTCTGTAGCAGAAGGTGAACTACATGACATTTCAAATGTATTACTAGAATCCTTACTATCTGATACAACCGGAACAACCAGAGTATCAAACTTATTACACTTTTAATTATGAGAAATTTCAGACACAAATCCAGAACTAGAGTTCACAAACTGACATCTTTTAATCTTTGACAGATCAAGTCTATACAGACCCGGGCTTTCATAGCCACGAAGCAATTCATTGTGAGATTTTTCATCACGAACAAAGCAATATCCAGCATGAAACTCGAAGTAAACAGCATTATCCCTGGCGAACTGAGATACAGACAGCAGATTCTTAGTAACAAATGGAGTATATAGCATATTGTGAAGTAATACGTTTCGAGAGACATCATTATTATGAGTATTAACAGTAGGAACTATAGCAGAACCAATGGGCGAGATGTTTAAAGTTGAACCATTACCAATTGTCACTTTACATTGACCATTGTAAGGAATACATGTATTGAATGATGAAGGAGAGGCATTCATCAAATGGTTTGTAGCTCCTGAATCAGCAAAGCAATTTGTGTCCTGATGATTGTATAGAGTTGCTGATGCAGTATGAGCCTGAGGGTTGTGAGCAATAGATTGAGCGTCCATATTGTTTCCAGCAATTGAACTTGCTACATATGGCGTGTATGGAGTACCAGGTATGGAATTGTATGTAGGCTGAATATACTGATTTGGTACTATAGGACGAGAATACTAAAAGGATGATGAATTGTATGAAGGAATATGAGAAAGAGGAGCTATATTGTAAGAATGCATTGGAAGAACTGAAGACAGATTGTAATTCATAGAAGAACCAGGAGGCATAGAATACACTTGAGGAGGAAAAGTTTGAGAAGAAGGATCCTGATAACTGAATGGCATTGAAGAAGTAATCTAATTTTGCGAATGATAGGGCTGAGAAGGCTGAGTTTGATTATGAAAATTTTCTGACACATGACTTTGATTGCTTGAATTATCTGCTGCATCATCCCGCTGTGTTGAACACAGATTGACGTTTGGTGCTTGTGAATTTCCAGGATCAGTGACTCCTGTGAAATTAACGTTGAATCTGTGGACAAGATGACCAAATTTTCCACAGAGTTGGCATTGTGGCCGATTGTTTCCAAAGCCTCGGCCACGTCCCCTGCCTCTGCCTTGATTAGAGTAATTGTTTGAACCATTGAAGCTGTTATTCGATTGACCTGATGCATCTGAATATCCTGGAAGAGGAGGTATACCTTCATTCCTTGCTTGTGAGCCAACATTTCCCGTGATTGATGAACCTGCAGATTCACCATCTCCATAACCACCATTTCCAAAACCAGTAGACTTGTTAACAGAAACAACATTAACAGCAACATTGGCAGTCGCATTTGCATCAAACAACATATCAATTTGTCTAGCTTCCGCATCTAGTACAACAGAACTAACAGAGGCTATATCATACGCATTTCTGCTCTCATGTATCACTGTTACCACATTATCGAATTGGCCTTTAACTCCATTAAGGATAATCGAGATTTGATATATCTCTTCTATAGAATGACCACAACTAGAGAGACTATCACATGCTGATTGAATAGCAGTTAAGTAGCCACGCATGCTCTGATGAGGAAGTTTCCTTACCTTCAATTTATCGTATAGATGCATAATTCTTTTTGTGGAGGAAGACGAGAAATCTCTATGGAGTTTTTGCCAGATTGCAGTTGCAGACATACAACCAGTGAGTCCATGACTCACCTGAGAAGACACCGAAGCTAGCATCCAAGAGGCAAGCGAGCTGTCCTTCTGAACATATTTGCTGTAATCTGGATTCTATTATTCATTTCCGTCCGCACCTTGTATGCGAGGTGGAATCGTGTTGTTTCCGTAGAGATATGATTCTAGGTTGTATCCACGAATAGTAAGTAAGATTTATTGCCGCCACGATTGAAAGTTTTCTTCTCCTTCCAATTGCAACACTTTCTTGTTAAAGAAAGAAGCTGAAATTTCCTCCATTGTTGACAAAAGATTCTTTGCGCAAGGATAAAATCACAGAGTGCAGAATCGAAGAAGCTCTGATACCATGTCAAGATTATAGAATTAACAGAAGAAGAAATGAAAACATAAAGAGACTTACAGAGGAAGCAACCAACTGATTCAACAGAAATTCATTTCAATGTTTGTAGTTCGGTACATTTCATATGTATTTATACTGTTTTAGAACTAGATATTTACAACTAAGTCCTCAGCATATTTGCACAATAGTCCTCAATCTATTCTTACATCCTAACAAAGTGCTCAACCCCCGCAAGAGATCCTCAACGATGCTTCTGGCCAAAAAGTCCATCCACCTCCAACTCGTTGATGGACAATAAAAATCATCGATGACTAGGGTCTGTAGTTATCTAGCTTCTGGGAGTCACAAGCCTCCGCAAGTCATCCCTAACGAGTCACAAGTCCATGAGCGTAGCCTTTAGGTGTTCAGCCTCCGCAAGTCATCTACGACGACCAAGACCTGTAGTTATCCAACTTCTAGAAGCCACAAGTCGACGAACGGGGCCTTGAGATGCTCAACCTCTGCAAGTTATCTTGAACGATGCTTCTCGCCAAAAAACAATACTCAACATCCAACTCGTTGATGGCAAAAAAAAATCCTCGACAATCAGGACTTGTAGGTGTCCAGCTTCTCGGAGTCACAAGCCGACGAGCGGAGCCTTTAGGTGTCCACCCTCCGCATGTCATCCCCAACGAGTCACATGCCCACGAACAGGGCCTTGAGGTGCTCTACCCCCGCAAGTTATCCTCGACAATCAGGACATGTACTTATCCAGCTTCTGGAAATCACAAGCCAACGAATGGAGCTTTTAGGTGTTCAACCTCCGCAAGTCATCCCCAACGAATCACAAGCCGATGAATGGGGCTTTGAGGGGCTCAAACCCCGCAAGTCATCCTCGATGACCAGGACCTGTAGGTAGCTATCTTCTGGGAGTGACAAGTTGATGAGTGTTTAGCCGCTCAGTCTCCGCATATCATCGTCAACAATCGCGAGTTATAGATGTCCAACTTCCGAAAGTTGCACAATAATGTTTGTCTACTATGAATATAAATAGGAGCCAAAATCAGTTGTTTTTATTTGAACACACACTCATGAGATCACTTCCATGAGCGCGTGTTTAAAGAGCGGCAACTGTAAACACCCGATTTTGGGTCGGGGTAAAAATACCTTACGCGAGGAAGAACAAACCGAAGAGAGCTTCAAAGAAGCAAATGCTGTGAGCTACGACTTAGGAAGAAAAGAAGGAATAAAAAAGAAAAGAGAGAAGAAACAAAAGGGAAGCAAAGGCATGGCAAAGTGAGGATTTGAATGATAGTGAAGACAAATAGAGAAAAATTGAGTCAAGAAAAATCGACGATAATCGGTCTCGGTCCCTCGTACGGTATCTAAACCTCGAATGACTTAGGTATATCCCTCTCGTATTCAATATTGTTTCTATATGTCCTAACGTGAATAAAGTTTGAGTTATTGATATTAGGTGTTGTTAGTTATATTTCGTATAAAAATCGTACTCGATTTTAAGTTTGGTATAACTTTGGGGTCATTTCACACATTTGTGAAAGTTATGGGGTTTGTTTCGGTCAAGAAAATAATAATTTTGAAAATGACTTAGGTCATCCGTGAACTTTGATGAAGGCTACAACTCGGTCCTTGGACTCTCGGGTCATTCTGGGATTTTATCGAGTGTTATAAGCCAAACCAGAAAAGTTTGGGTCATTGTTCAATTTTTGAAAGATATTTTCAATTAAGGTCGAATTTTTAAATATTTAAATTTTGTTCCGTGAACCTTTCTGTACATCTCATCACTTCTCAAAGTATTACAAGTAAGTCCAAAATAAGTTTAGGGTTGTGTTGGAACTTTTCCAAACATTACAAATAAATCGAGAATAGTTTAGGGTTAATTATGTAATTATTTAAAAATATATTTTCAATTCAGTTATAATGTTTAAATAATTTCATTTTTCTCCCTAAACTATTATGTACATCCCATATTTCTTAAAGTGTGACAAATAAGTCCAACGTGCTTTATATTTCCTATACATTTGACGTTTTAAAAAGACCTCAGAGTTAAACCAACTTTTTTGAGCTCGATTAAATTCATTCTGATCTTGTATATTTATTTTAAACTAACTCATACATAAAAAATGCTTGGATATGGTTTATTTAATGTTTTGAGAAATGCATGTAATATGTTTGGCCAAGCATAATCAAAACGGGTAATTCGGGTAAATCGGTGAAAAGGAATTCAAAAGAAAACTAAAGTATCCAAAGGGGGGATTATGGGCTCTTGATCCCTTAAGACGTAATCAAATCCCCGAACTCGATTCTCTGGACGTAGACCTTTCCAAGCCCTAAGATGTTAACACATGTACCCTTTGCAAATTTTAGGATTCCGATTAGCCTCTAATAAATCGGTGTCGAATCTTTCATTTTTTGTTCCGATTGATGACCCGCTCGACCAGAACTGTCGCTGACATTTTTCGAGCGAACTAAAAATAAAATATTTTTTCAAAAGGATTCAAGGGAAGTCAGATCCAACGTCCTACAATAATAAAGGAAATAATTCAAACTATGTGTGAATTTGTATTTTTTTTAAAAATATAACATTATATATATATATATATAGTTTGTATGTAAAACTTTTATAATATATAGTGAACGTCATTATTAAAAAAAATAAACTAAATTCATCACTCCTTAGAGTTGAATGAAATTTAAATCTTATAAAAATACTTTAAAGTTACTCCTTAGAATCAAATGAAGTTTAAATCTAACTAAAAACATTTAAAGTGTTCAAAACTCCCTTAATATTAATTTTTTATTCAAGAAAAAATTCATTTGATTTTAATTAGGTATATCAAATTATATTTTATGAAGGGTTAAATACCAAGGACCTCCCTGAACTTTGGACGTTTTACAACGAGCTATCCGAACTTTAAAAATTCAAAATGGGCTACCTCAACTTGGACGAAGTAGCAAATAACTACCTCTGTCTAATTTTTGAAGAATTTTCGACGAATTTTTATCAACAGTTGACGGTAAATTGGACAGAGCTAACTATTTGCACCTTCGTCCTAGATGTGGAAGCCCATTTTAAATTTTTAAAGTTCAGATACCTCGTTGCAAAACGTCCAAAATTCAGATAGCTCCTTGGTATTTAATTATTTTATGAATCGTATCAAATATTAATTATGTTAAAATATATCTATCCCAAAGTTATTAATATAGTTATTAGAAACGGATTGTCGCTCCGACCAGAAACTGGTATCCTGAACAATTTGGTTAAATCAAAATATCGAAATGCATGATGGACCCGGTTAAACCGGTGTGAACCAACCAATTTTTGAAGAACCATTCATTTTTTTAAAAAAACAGATCAGTTTCCGATCCTTTTTTTATTTTTTTTTTGTCAAACCGACCGACCGATTCTTTTTCGGTTTAGTCTTTAGTGAAGACTTCTTTGGTTCGGTTTAATCACATTTACAGTCATCCCAATCTCATTTCAATTAGGTTTCAAGTTCAAGTTTAGCATCCATTTCTTCACTTCGTCATTTCCACTTCTTCAATTTGTCATTCTCATTTCAATTAGTGTGGTGAAGCTTCGGTTATGCTGCTAGCTTCGTCGTCCATCAAGCTTCAAGGTTCGGTTATGCTTCCATACCAAGCTTCGTCATCCGTTAATTCTTCAATTGAAGCTCGTTCAAGGTTCTTCAACGCTGCTTCGCCACTCGTTCAAGTTCGTCAGTGTCGTCTTCGTCGTTGCCTCAGTTTGGCATCTTCAAGGTACAACTCATTCCTTGTAAGATCAGTGTTAAAAGCGTGGTAGGAGTTGTCTGTGAGAACAAGAATGGAACCGTAGAAAAAACTGATTGGGTAGGTGTCTCGATTGTCTCTCCCACAGAGGAAACCGATTGGGAACCGCAGAGGAGCTGTCGTGATTGTCTCTGCCATGACTGAAAATTGCAGTGTTCATCTTGGAGTAACAACAGGGAAGGAAGGCACTAGGTGGGTGGGTGGGTGAAGATAGGGGTAGGAGGGTTGTAGGAGGGGCGCCTGGAGGTTCGGCTGAAGGTGGATGAAGGATGTAGGGGTGGCTTGAAAGGGTGCCTGTAGATAATGGGCGGGTTGTAGGTGGCGACGCCGAAGGGGTGGCGAGCGGGCGAGAGGGGCCGGTGAAGCGGGAGAAAATAGAAACATGGGACTTGGGAGGCTTCCATGGAGAAGGCTGGGAAGGAAGATGTTGAGATTTAGGGTAGAACATGAAGGATGTGTAGAAGGAGAGAATGGTGGACCGACGGTCGAACCGTATGAATCGGGAGCTGGCACCTTTATCGATTCGGTAACCCGTTAGGTTATGATAACTATGCTTATTATTCTTAATTTAATAGTGGGCATCTTGCACCTTAGCGTCAAGGGTGTGTAAACCCTTGATCGAGCCTAACCCAAAGGACCCAAAGGTTCGATTCAATTCATTCGTTTAATTGGTATTGATGCCTTGATGGGTTATGAGCTTTAGGCCTGGTCATTTTCGCATTTGGCCTAAGACCATTTAGAGCTCGACTTATAGGCCCAATGGTATTATGGCGTCGCTCATATGATATTTATGGTGTCACACGTATACAACCCCGATAAGGGTGTCGCTTCGAAATGATGCGCCAGAACATAAACGTACTAAGATTAAGTGCATGTCAAAACACCTACTGGATACCCTAATCTAAACACTTACACTCGTACGGTTTAGCCAGACCGCTTTTAGTCGACCTATGATTAAACTAACTAAAAGGGTAGTTTACACCGGAATAGTTGTCCAACAGACAATCTTTACTCCTAGTAACCGTGGTTCGCTCGCCTCAGTCACACCTACGATTATCATGGTAGGATTTTCCCCTACCATAGTTCAGCTACACATTTGTTATAAATATCCCTCGACCAACCTTATTGGGGGAGACTAATATTAGACATTCCCTTATTATTTGTTGTTCTACATTTATTCTGATCGCCCAAATGAACCTCCACTAATTTTATCGTCGGAGGTGAAACAACGGGAATTCCTCGGTCCTTCCTTCTATGCAGGTCAACGGAGCAGCTAGGAGAGACAAGAGACTAAAATCCAATTTATGTGATCCAACACATTGGCACCTTCTGTGGGAATCTATTGAACGAAATCAGGCATGATTCCCCTACAACTCGAGCAAAGACTAACAACCGAGAGGTTAATGAAAAGGAATCGCTCCAAAACCTCTAACAACACCTGGGACAATCAGCATTCATACAATCCTAGCCTGTTTAACCCAGTCAACCTGCCCAAGAAGCACCTCCCGTCCCTGCAGAGCAAAGGCATGAGTCTGAGACACCAAGACCAGCATATTCTAGTATTGCCTGCTCTGACGAAAGAGCGCCATCTCGATTGGAGGTAACTCCAGAAATTGTTTTAACACTAGCATTTATGGCGGCCCTCGACGAGCTCTTAGATAGAATAGAGCAAAGAGCAGCTACTTGAGAAGCTCGACAGGCGGACGCCTGTAGGATGGAAGAAGCCACCTCCAGGCCCTAGAATTTATCAAGGTCTCCACAACCATCCTCTCTCCCTGCGAGCGCTGCCACAATAGGCATTGGGCGATAATGGCTCATCCCCCTGGCATAAAGACCAGGGAGGAAGTCGAAGAGCTTGTCGCCCAGAAGATGAAGGAGCAGAAGGGCATAGCCATGCCACGTCTGCGGGATAAGGCGTCACACTCGTTTGCCCAAGAGATCTTGTCTATCACCATACTGTCTCTTATGCATACAATTCAGATTGATTATTATCGAGGAGAAGGTAACTCAGCCGAACATATTCAGAGGCACGAAGCATCCTTATTGGGGCGAATAAACGATGACAATTACTTCGCGCTCCTCTTTCCAGATACTTTGGCAGGCGTCGCATCTCACTGATTTTTCGGTCTCCCTAAGGCGTCTGTTAAATCATGGGGAGACCTGAAGGAAAATTTTATTGTGCAATATATGGGAGGACCCCAATTCCTAAAAGGTGTTGGGAATTTGGACCACTTAAATTAAAAGAATGATGAAAGCTTAGGCGACTCCTACACCATATTTAATAAGGAGCTAGATGGAATTGATCAGGCGATCACGGATGGGGACACTATCCGCGCTTTTGTAAGAGCGTTGGGACCAAGAGGCTTGGTCTTGTACGATAGTTTGAGTATTATCCCTGTCAATACGGTGGAGGAAATGGTGGCTTGTGCAAAGTCTTATATAGACTTGGAAGTTACAAATGAATGAAAGAAGGCAAACAAAGAAGTATTTAAAAAGGATGACTAGAAGGGAAAAGGTCAGATCATCGTCCTTCGAAATTCGGGCATGATGAAAAGCGTCATCAATTTATGGCCCGTTCACAACGAAGTGCTCGATAATTCCACACCTTTAAATAGAAACATTTCGGTTGTTCTTCGAGAAATGGAAAGGAAAGATTTGGCAACGCCTCCACCACAACAAAAAGGTGATGCATTCATGGGAAACAATCCTTACCGATAATGTTGATACCATCGTTGCAAAGGGCATCACACGGATGATTGTCACATCCTAAAAATGGATATCGAAAGGCTAATCCAGCAAGGGCATTTAAAATTTTTTGTGGTGCGACGTAAAAGGAGTAAAAGTCCAAGGAAGGTGTCGCCTAAGAACAATCGTCAAGCGACCGGATCTAAGATGGAATACCTTAATGTAATAAGTGGTGGTTTCACCTCTAGAGGAGAGACATGCACTTCCAGGGAGGTCTACGTCTCTCAAATTTCAGGAACTTCCAAGCCAGGAAAACACCACAAAGAAGAAAAGGAAGTGATCATTTTGTTCTTAGAAAAGGAGATGGGACATGTCACTTCCCCTCATGATAATGCCCTTGTAATTACAATGGGGATTGATCGGTTCAATGTGAAAAGTGTATTGGTAGACTCGGGAAGTTCGAAAGATGTTTTCTTTCTTGATGCGTATAAAAGGATGGGACGGAAATAAAAGAACCTTAAATAAGTCAATTTTCCCTTGATGGGATTCGCCTCACATACTACGTACCCAGTAGGGACTGTCACTCTCCAGGTGCACTTAGGAGAAGGATGGAGGTCGTTCGATGTAGAGGTTACCTTTATCGTAATCGACGCTCCTGCATCATACAACGCCATATTAGGGTGTGCGACTCTAAATCCCAATATAATGGTACTTAAATTCCCTACGCTTCATGGTATTGGAGTGTTGAAGGGAGATCAACCAGCGACACACAATTGTTATGTCTAGACAATGCGACGCCATGTTCGAAAGAAATAAACTTTGGCGATTCAAACTGAAGAGGACCCTCGAGAAGAAAAGAGACGCTCTTAACAGGTTGAATGATTAAAGAAGGTGGGAGTGGATGGTACGGGAAAAGAAGTGCATATTGGAGTTTCACTCCAAGAATAAAGGCTAATGCTTTGTCAATGCTCTTGGTGGAATTTAAAGAACTGTTCGCATGAAAACCAAGCGACATTCCATGGATTAGTAAGAAGGTGAGTTCCCATGAACTCAACTTGATCCCGAATATCAGTCCAATCGCTCAAAAGCGACGCCCCATAGGTGATGAAAAGGCGATCCCTATTAGACAGGAAGTTGGAAAATTGGTAGAAGCAAAATTCGTAAAGGAAATCAGGTTCAAAACCTGGGTAGCGAATCCCGTAATTGTGAAAACGAGCAATGGAAAGTTGAGAATGTCTATCGAATTTTGTGATTTGAATAAGGTGTGCCCAAAAGATTCATATCATTTACCAAGTATTGATCAATTGGTTGATGCCACCTCAGGCCATGAACTTGTCAGTTTTATGGATGCATACTCTAGTTATAACCAGATACAAATGGATGATGGCGATGCTCAGCATACATCCTTTTATGCTGACAGTGATATTTATCACTACACGGTTATATCGTTTGAACTGATAAATGCGAGCACCACTTATCAAAGGATGGTGAATAAGCTTTTTTTCTGGAATGATAGGTGTCACCATGGAAGCGTATGTAGATGACATGTTGGTGAAGTCGATAAAAAGGCGTCGACCATGTTAAATATTTGAGGAAAACCTTTGATAGGATGTGCATTTATGAGGTGCGTCTAAATCCAGCAAAGTGTGCTTTTGGCGTTTAATCAAGCAAGTGTCTAGGATATATAGTTAGCCAAAGAGGGATAGAAGTCAATCCTGAGAAATTGGACGCGATTGAATTAATGAAAAGCCCCACTTGCCACAAATAAGTGCAGAGTTTGATTGGAAGGCTAGTGACTCTAATTCGTTTCTTAGCGAAGGCAATGGACAAATCACTACCATTTTTCCAGGTGTTGAGGGCTAACAAGAAGGTTGAGTGGACGTCTGAATGTGAGAAAGCGTTTCAAGACCTGAAGCAGCATCTCAGGACGTTCCCACCATTGCCGAAACTCTTGAAAGGCTACTCATTTTCTTTGTATATAAGTATCACTCATGTTGCTGTAAGTTCATTTTTAGTCAAAGGCAAGGGCCAAGTTCCAGTGTTTTATATATCGAAAGTCCTTGCCAAAGCTGAAATAAATTACCTGGAGGTTGAGAAGTATCTTTATGTGTTGGTAATATCGGCTAGAAAGCTACGCCCATATTTTCATGAACATGAAATTATCGTCTTAACAAACCAACCGCTAAATCACTTCCTTAAAAAATCAGATGCCTCGGGGAGAATGGTCAAATGGGTCATCGAATTAAGTGAGTTTCATATTAAGTTTGCCCCTAGGATTGCGATTAAGGGACATGCTTTGGCGGATTTCATTGTGGAATCAACATGTCCTCAGACGGCGACGCCTATAGAAAAAGAAGAGGAGAAACCTTGGCTGGTTCATGCAGATGGTTCTTCATCAATTGAAGGCTCGAGGTAGGATTAATATTAATCCCACCTGATGGTGGTAACCCGTTACGATACGCTCTGGTGCTCACCTTTAAAGAAACCAATAATGAGGCAGAGTATGAAGCGCTTCTCACTGGTTTACGATTGGCTAAAGGTTTAGGTGTTGATTCTCTTCACGTGTATTGTGATTCGCAATTAGTGGTAAACCAAATTAAAGGTGAGTATGCATCGAAGGGTGAAAAGATGAAGTTATATTGGAAAGATTCTAAGGCATTGACAGAAGGATTCAAAAGGTTTCAGATAGAGGTTATCCCCCTAGAAGCGAATCAGGAAGCAGATGCCTTAACCAAATGTGGATGGCAGGCAACGTCCATATAGGTGAATTTCATAGAAATCATTCATGGGGATATGAATATGTTATGCGCCAACATTAACATGGTAGTAGATTGGGCGACGCCTATACACACATATTTAAAATATAGAGAGCTCCCTCAAGATGATGTAGAAGCCAAGAAGATTGTTCGCCTAGTTCCAAGTTTTAGAATAATCGATGGAACATTGTATAAGCGTGGATTTTCTATGCACCTCAGTTGCGTCGCTCATTCAGAGATGACTACCATTTTGAGGGAAGTACATGAAGGATATGTGGATTGTCATGAAGGAGCTAGGTCAATTGTGAGAAAAGTTCTGAATCAAGGGTATTATTGGACTTGAATGAATCAAGAGGCGACGACTTTGGTAATGAAATGTGAATCAGGCCATAATTATAGCCCAAAGATAGTATGTCCCCCAGCTAAGTTTACCAATATAAGTGATGTGTGACCGTTTGCCCAATAGGAGATCGACTTAGTATGCCTTTTGCCAAGATCCAAGCAGTGCAGTTACATTATAGCGGCGATCGATTATTTCTCAAAATGGATTGATGGAAAGTTGTTGTATCGACTATAGAATTTCAAGTCATCAAATTTTTTAAGTCGAGGATCGTTTCCAGATATGGAATCCCAAGCATTTTGATCAGTGGCAATGATCCACAATTCGCTGGAAAAAATTGGAATGGTTTTGCGAGGAGTTAAAAATTGAACATCGGTATGCTTCAGTTAAACATCCGTAGGCCAATGGGCAAGTCGAAGCGGCGATTAAGACAGTGTTGAATGGTTTAAAAAAGAGAATCGGTGCCTTGGGAGGAAAGTGGACAGAGGAATTGGAAAATATGTTATGGGTGTTGCGAAAAACTCCCCAAAAGGCGACTGGGGAAACAACTTTTGGACTTGTGTATGGTTCAAAGGTTGTGGCCCCGACGGAGATAGCGGTGGCATCTCATAGGGTGAAGCATTTCAACGCCCTAGACAATGATGATCTTAGGCGTATCAAATTGGATATGGTTGATGAAAAGAGATGGCCTTCTGAAAAAACCTAAGGTAGGATGCGCCTAGCCACGACAAGATACTACAATAGGCGAGTGTCTTCTCGCCAATTTTTCGTGGGGGAGAGGGTATAGAGAATACATGAATTTGTGCATCAAGATGGAATGAATAAATTGTCTTTGAAATGGGAAGGATCTGACAAGATCGTCGTTATTCCTCACCCAAATGCGTATGTCCTAGAAGATCGAAAAGGGAAGGTATTGAAGAACACTTTTAATGCAGAGCATTTGAAAAAGAATTTATGCTTGAAAGGTGGTACATGCATATATATTGTAATCTTGTTAAGGAATGATGTCGAAGGCGTTGTAATCTTGTTAAGGATTGATGTTGAAGGTGTTGCAAATCAATACTCATTGGTGAATGCTTAAGTTTGATTATTCGTGAAAGAAAGCAACCCATTTAAAGCGTGTTTAGGCGAGGCGTTCATCTAAATATCTATGGCGACTCGTTTTTTTTATGATTATGATAAAGCATTGTAATTAGAATAACATCCATACTTAGTCAAAAATAAGGCTAAGTATGTTTAGTTGAAATAAAGCTAAGTTCAAAAATAGTAAATTATCAAAGGTGGCGTGTCAAAGGCGAAGTATGGAATCGCAGCATGCTAAATAGAGGATATAAATAAATAGAAAAATTTAGTAAAACAAACTTAAATACCCAAAATAAAATTACCAAAGGAGCCGCAAATGGTTGAGTCTTTACAAAATAAAAGAAAAGATATGCAGAAAACTGAAAAGGAAATGATTAAACATAAGATATTCAAGAAAAGGGTGTTGGTGGATCTAGGGGAAAATATGGTAGCGATGGCGGATCAATAGAAGGAGTGTTTGCTATGGTTGGTGTTTCAGGAGTGGGCACTTGAGTAGAAGGGTCTTTGGCCGTTTCCTGAGCAATGTCGGATCCCTCAGAGGAAGAGCTCTCATCCTCCGACCCCTCCTCATCAGTCTCCTTCGCTTCCTCAACCTCTCGAGCCTTCATAGAGAGGTAACTCTTCAAGAAATCCAGTTTATCCAAAGGGAAGTTAGCATCAACCTTCTGAATATCCTTGGATGCCTTCTTGAAGATGGAGATCAGCACCTTGTGATTCCATTCCGCAGCAGCAAGTCTGAATGCATCACTAGTACGTAAGGTATCTATGGCCTCGGTGGCGCTTTCTTCCAACCTCATGGGAAGCTCAGTCTTAAGGAGCTCTGCCTCCTTCATTGCTCGATCTTCCTCCTTCTTCGCCTCAGTAGCAACCTGTTTAGAAGTCTCTTTGGAGATGGGCTAATTCCCTTTGAAGTTTCTTCACAATCATGGCAAGGTTACTTTCTCTCTTCTGCGCATCCTTCAGGTTGTTGGCGAGCTGCTCCTTTTGGGCTACCTCAGTCTCCAATTCCTTTTGAGAAGCTTCTACAATGTTGAGGCGCCGACAAGTGCGCTCCAACTCAAACTCGGTAGTTATCACCTGTTGGAGCTTAGAAATATTCAGCTCCCTCTCCTCAGCTAACCCTATGATGGTGGCGCCAGTCAGCAAGTGAATACCCAAATTGGGGTCTTGACTAGAGTTCCCCTCCACGAGAGGAACCTCTTTTAACCTGGAGCAAGGCTCCCAAGGCTGGTAAGGAATACACTACCTCCAGTCTCCAATAGATCCTCGACGCTGGGGCAGGGATCCTGGCTCACCTTTGATGATCCTAGACACTAGGGGACGCCTACTTGAAAAAAGAAATATGCACTCTTCTAGTTTGAGTTCCTTGTTTGGAAACCTGTGACCAAGGGACGAGTGGAATCCCAACACCAATATTTGAAAAGTGGAACAACTCAGGTGGTAAAAAGGCGTACCCCGAGATGAGTCGCATCCAGGCGATAAAAGTAACGAAAAATGTTTAAAGAATATATCCATCCACGACGGAAGCACAAGACTCTGAAACCCACCGAAGTACGGAAGACGTTTTAGATGAATCGAGAATAGAATTTGATAGAAAGAGATGAAAATCAAGATTGCTTGGAAACGAAGCAATGTACCTTGAAGAAGGAGCAACTGAATTCTGTTATAGCAAAATAGAGAAACTGATTTCACATTGATTGAAGAAGATAATGATTACAAGACTATCACAGTCTATTTATAGTATAAGTTGTACAACAGATTTAACTAATCTGGAAAACTCAAGAAGATTCAAGAAGCTTAGACTATCAAGCACACATAAGGAAAATAATGAACATACGATTTGAGCTAATACATTTTCATAACCCCTAACATTCCCTATCAAATATCTTTTTCTTAACCTTGTTTTGATTGCCTCTCCTTCATCATCTTCATTTTGAATTCTCGTTCAGCTTGCAATTTTGAAACCAAAAAACCAGAGCTGTTCTTGTTCTCTAAACACAACTCATTTGATCATATCCAAATCTTGATATCAGTTCTACTGCTCTTCATCTCATCATCACAATCCAAACAAGAGATATCATATAGAATCATCACATTTCACTACCAAAGGTAAACAGATCATAACCAAGACTCATAAAGAAAGATGTATTGAACGATATACAAGCTGTCATTCAATATGCAATACAATATTTAAGTTCAGCTTTTAGATATGTATAGGTGAAACTAACTTCTAAAGACCCATGATACACATCAATTCTGATATCATGAATCACCCATGAGACAATTCAATATCATATTTGTTTCATCAATCTTCAAATCCATCTTTTCTTTCCATCCTTTTTTTTATTGACGATTTTTCAATGACAGGAAGGTTTAAGCCTTCATCATTTCATTGGGATTGGAGGGTTTGAGCCCCCATCTTTTCTTTCTCAAACCAACAAAGAAGTATCTTTGACGTTTTCTTCTTCATTGATTATTTTTTAAATCAAATCCCATGAGCGGTCAAATTATTTGGCTAACCACAGATGATTCAATATCAGACTGAGATCAATAAGATCATAAGAAGACCAAATTTCACCTATGCACAATCCCAAAGAGAACTGAACATTGCAAGCTAAACAACAGAGAAGAAGAATGAAAGCTCATAATAAACAAGCAATACAACACTGTATGAGAAATGTGTTATGATCTGAACCAAAGAAGAGAAAGGATGACACATCGAGATCACAAGTTTTGAAAAGGATAATAGTTCAAGAACATGGAACTGATAACAAATTTGAGCAGATTAAACCAACATCAAGTTAGAAAACAGAACATTCTACCCAAGGTATCAAAACACAATCAGACAGGATATTGAAGTAACGAACAAGAGCCAACCAAAACAATACCACATACATCAAACAACTTCATTTAAACATTTAGAAAGAACATCAACTTCCTCAAGCGAATAGACCCCAAGTTTTTGGACGGACAAAGAATTTTTCAGTCAATGGCTTTGTAAGAATATCAGCAAACTGATCATTAGATTGTACAAAATTAACTAACACGTGACCACTAGAAACTTTTTCACGCACAAAACTCAAATCTATCTCAACATGTTTCATTTTTGAATGATAGATAGGATTTTCAGTTAAACCAACTGCACTTGTATTATTACACCATACCACAAGAATAGACGACAGAGGAACATCAAGTTCTTGTAGAAGAGACTTAACCCACAGTACCTCACAAATAGCATTTGCTATGGCTCGATATTCAGCCTCAGCTAAAGACCGTGAGATGACAGATTGTTTCTTAGAGCTCCATACATTCGGATTACCATTGAGTAATAAAAAATGTCCAGAAATTGATTTTCTATCTGTTGGATCACTGCCCCAATCTGCATCTGCATATGAAACCAGAGAAACTTCATTAGAAGGAACTAATGACGCTTGAAACAACAAACCATGAGAAATAGTGTCTTTAAGATATTTCAGAACATGGACAAGAGCATTCCAGTGACATAGTGTAGGGGATTGAACAAATTGACTTAATTTGTTGACAGCAAATGCAATATCTGGTCTAGTTGCACATATGTGCTGAAGAGCACCAACTGTGCTTCGATAGAGATCATCATTAGGATAGGGAGAACTGTCTTTATCAGCCATAACTTTAGAATGAAAATTACCTGTCATTGGCGTAGGCATTGAACAAGCATCAGACAAACCTGTTTTTGTAAGAAGTTCTGCAATATATTTGTGATGACTGAGAAGAAGACACTCATCTTTCTCCTGAACATCCATACCTAAAAAATAGTTAAGCTTCCCTAGATCTTTTAATCGAAATTATGAATTTATTCGACTGATAACTCCCTCTACTTCAGAAGAACTACTTTCTGTGATAACAATATCATCAACATATACAAGAAGAAACACATATCCTTCATTAGATTTCTTGATGAACAAACAATTATCAGATTTTGAGACTTGAAACATAAGCTGAAATAAAAGAAAATGCTTGAGTTTTTCAAACCACGCACGGGGTGCCTGTTTTAAACCATATAATGGTTTATGAATTTTACAAACTAAGACATTACCAGCTGCATCAATTTGCTCAAAACCAGGAGGTTGAAGCATAAGACTTCCTCGGAGAGATCGCCATGTAAAAACGCATTATTAACATCAACCTGTCTGATTTTTCATTTGTTTGTTAGAGTTAAAGAGAGGATAATACGAACAGTAGGTGACTTTATAACTGGACTAAAGGTTTCAGAAAAATCAAAACCAGGCTTTTGTGAAAAACCTTTAGCAACCAGACGAGCTTTATGTCTAGCTATAGAGCCATCTGAATTACGCTTGATTTTAAAAACCCACTTGCAACCAACAGGAATGCATCCTTCAGGAAGAGACACAACAGACCATGTCTCTTTGGCTGTTAGAACTTGAAGTTCATCATTTACCGCTTGAGTCCATTGGGAAGATTGAAGAGCTGCATGAATAGATGATGGCTCTGATCCAGCTGAGTCTGCTTTCATTTCTTTAGTTGTTGTTAAGGCTATAAAAAGAGAAGGTTGTGCAGCAACACTCTTCGATCTGGTTATCATAGGATGAACATTATGTTCATGATTCAGCTGACTAGATGACTCTATAGGTGATGAATCAAAATCACTAATTTCTCTAGCTGGAAACCTTTCTATCTCAACCAGCTCATTGTTAGAACAAGGAACATATCTAATAACAGAATCATCATGAATTATTGAATCAGATACAGGTAATACAGAAACAAATTGATTAGAAATATCCCTAGGCGAAACCTGATCACAATCAATAGGATTATCATGTGAAACAACAACAATGTCCCTAGGAGAACCACCTGTTGAGCCTCCTGAGAGTTCAGAAATAGACGTATTATGTGAAGGCAAAGGATATGAAGGAGATATAGAACACCTATCCGAACTAGGATTATCAATACAACCAAAAGGTAAGAAGCAAGGCTCACTTGTATAGGTGTTCTTAGGTGCAGCAGACAGCATGAACTTACCCTTTTTATCAGCAAAAGGATACTCATCCTCATGAAATCTAACATGTCTTGATATATATAATTTTCCATTACTATCTAAGCATTTGTAACCGTGCTGCTGAGAGCAGTACCCAAGAAAAACACAGGGTGTAGATCGAAATTCCAACTTATGTCTATTAAACGGTCTAGTAAATGGACAACACAAACAGTCGAATACTCTAAGTATTGAATAGTCAGAAATCTTACTGAATAGCTTCTCATGGGGAGAGACATGATAAAGGACTTGAGTAGGTAGCCTATTAATAAGAAACGCAGCGTTATAAAATGAATCACTCCAGTATTGCATTGGTAGGCTGGCTTGATACATCAGTGTGAGACACATCTCAACAATGTGTCTATGTTTCCGTTCGACTATTCCATTTTGCTGAGATGTATATGAACAAGTAACCCTATGAGCAATACCATGTTGAGAAAAATATGAAGACAAAGACTTAAACTCTCCACCCCCATCAGTTTGAACTGATTTCAAAGAACATGAAAGCTGCCTTTCGGCTAGTTTGTGAAATTGAATAAACAAACTTGCAGCTTCACTTTTCGGATTTAAAAAATAATTCCAAGTATATCGAGAGTAAACATCAACAATACTCCTATTGTATCTTTTACCATTTAAAGCAACAGGAGCAGACCCTCACATATCAACTTCTATTAGTTGTAGAGGTTTAGAGTAAACTGTGGTCGAAGTTGAAAAAGGGAGGCTAATGCTTTTTCCAACAGAACAAGCAGAACACAATCCATATGAGGAAGAACATTTTAAACCATAATTTTTGAAAACAAAAGACAGAATATTTGAGGATGGATGGCCAAGTCTTTTATGCCATAAGATTGATGATTCAACTTTATTGACAGACTGACATTCAACACGAGACACAGATTTTTTATTACATTTATTCGAACTGAAACTGCTGAAATCTAACTTGTATAGGCCTCCTTTTTCTTCTCCTTGTAGTAAAACTTCAAGAGTAATTGAGTCACGAACAAGACAGTGTGAAGGATGAAATTCAAAGTATACACCATTATCCCTGGAAAACTGTGAAACAGAGACTAAGTTCTTGGTAATATCTGGTGTATAAAGCAGATTGTTAAGATATAAAGGTTTAGAATGAGTATTGATAACAGAAGTACCAATGCTTGAAATATCTAAATGTGCTCCATTACCAATTTGAATTGTACCTGCTCCCTTATACTGCTCGTCTCTGTGTGGTGGTTGTCCATTTGTCAGATGGTTGGTTGCCTCTGAATCAGGATACCACGCTTGATCACTTCTACCTGATTGAGGAATAGGTAGTGACACATAATTGACTTGCGGATTGAAGTCTGTCTCTTGCATAGGGCATGCATAGGAGGAAGAATTTCCAACATATCCAGAAATCATTCTGTAAGGAAGCATGAAAGGATACTGAGAATAAGAGGAAGTTGTTCCTGTTGGCAGAAAGACAGGATGGGGTACATTCAAAGTGTTCACATGATTGGACAAATTGTTCACAGTAGAGGTTGTATCTGCTGAATCATTCAAGGAAGTTTGACACATGTTGGCAGCCATCCGAACATTCTGATTGTTGGAAGATGTAACTCCATGAAAGTTTACATCGAATCTTTTATAGCACCTATTGACCAAATGGCCAACCTTCCCACAGAGTTGACATTGCGGCCTATTACATCCACCGCGTCCTCTTCCACCAGTTCCTCTTCCTCTATCAACCATGAGAGGAGGTGGTTGATTTTGAATGTTCGACTGTTGATGACTGGTTGGATCTGACTTATACTCAGTGGCAGAGTTTGGTAAGTTCTTCTTAAAATCTTCAGAACTATGTATGATTGCTTGAGGCATCAAGATTGAATCAAATAATTGATCACGACTCCTAGTCTCGGCATCAAGCAGGACTGAACTAACAGAGGCCAAGTCATAGGGATTTCGACTTGCATGTATCACATAAACTACATTGTCAAACTGACCTTTAACTCCATCAAGAACTATCGAAATTTGTTGCATCTCGTCTATTGGATGGCCACGGCTTGCTAGGCTATCGCATGTAGACTGAATATCTGCTAGATAATCTCTAACAGATTGTGAAATCAGTTTTCTGGTTTTTAACCTACCAAATAGACTCATCACACGAGTTGTTGATGATGATGAGAATATTTGGTGAAGTTTCGACCAGATTGCGTTAACAGTCATGTAGCCTCGAAGATATCTACTAACTTGTGGACATATGGACACTAACTGCCAGGAAGCTAAAGAGTTATCACGTTGTTGATATTTGCAAAAGCGGGATTAGGAATGTTGTCACCATTTTCATCCATGATATGTGCAGGAACAACTTGAATTCCATATAAGTGAGATTCCAAATCGAAACCACGAACATCAAGCAATACCTGCTGTTTCCACGACTGGAAATTGTCGTCTCCAGTCAGCTGGCATACCTTCTTGTTTGAGAATGTTGGTGGCAGAATATCCTCCATAACCAGACGTCGACAGCAATGCAGAACTGATTGTGTTCTTCAGATGATGAATTTGCAGCGAGAAATCGATTCACTCGATGTATTCCTCATATTCGTATAGCTCTGATACCATTTTAGATGAATCGTTAATAGAATTTGATAAAAAGAGATGAAAATCAAGATTGCTTGGAATCGAAGCAATGTACCTTGAAGAAGGAGCAACTGAATTATGTTATAACAAAATAGAGAAACTGATTTCACATTGATTGAAGAAGATAATGATTACAAGACTATCACATTGTATTTATAGTCTAAGTTGTACAACAGATTTAACTAATCTGGAAAACTCAAGAAGATTCAAGAAGCTTAAACTATCAAGCACACATAAGGAAAACAATGAACATACGATTTGAGCTAATACATTTTCATAACCCCTAACAGGGCGTTTGGTGAAAGTTGAGTGGAAGAAATGCCATAATGGCAACACAACTCGGCTAATGGTGGGCAATAGGGAAACCTTAGCCTCGCACCAATTTGAAGCGGGAATATGATCTCCTCCTCCCCTTCTTTGAGTTGACACACAGTGTAAGAATTTTCAGGATCCGCATCATCACGGAAGGGAAACCTTGGGGCATGAGCATCGATCATCCCTGCATCATCCACAAAAACAATTGAAGAAAGCATATTGGGTTTAAGATCGAGAAAAGGTATAGGGCGAAAGATATGATTACCAACGTCGGAGTCAGAGGCCATTTTCTAGTATGAGTGAATGACACGAAAATGATGGGCGTTGAAATCTAAAGGAAAACACCGAACAATGATGACAGGCGATCAGAGCTTGACCGGAATTCTAGAGAGAAATCAGTTATTTTAGAGAGAGAAATACCTGAAAATGTGGAAGAGAAGTAAAAGTGGTAAATGAAGGAGTTTGGCAGGTATTTATAGAATCCCCATAGGTTAGTCGAAGTGTCGCCAAGGTTACCCTAGGTGTTCGAAATGACAAGTTTGACTCTAAAACAAAGAGTCTCTTCGGTTCCGGAAGCTTCTAGAAGATCTCGCCCAAAAATTTGAATTTAAATTTCAAAAAAGTAATTACGGTGGGGTCAGAGGTGAACCGTGCATGAAAAGGCAAGTGTCGCCTTTGGAAAGTACAAATTATCATCAGATTTGTTAACCTTCAGAAAAGGTGTCACCTAATATAAGATGGATTGGCGTTGATCTATAAGACAATCGACTTTCGTTGCAAAATAATAATCCTCAAATGAGTGTCGCTCATTTAGGGCTTAGGTGGCAGATGATTGGTTGTGAGCTTTGGGTATGATCATTTTTGCATTTGGCCCAAGACCATTTAGAGATGGACTTATAAGCCCAAATGGTATTATGGCGTCACTCATGTGATATTTATGACGTCGCTCATATACAACCCCGATAAGGGCGTCCCTTCGGAAGGATGCACCAGAACATAAAAGTACTAAGATTAAGTGCATGTCAGAACCCCTACTGACTACCCTAATCTAAACGCATACACTACTATGGTTTAGCCCGATCGCTTTTAACTGGCCTATGATTAAACTAACTAAAATGGTAGTCTACACCAAAGTAGCCATCCTACAGACAATCATTACTCCTAGTAACTGTGGTTCACTCGCCTCAGTCACATCTAAGATTATCATTGTAGGATTTGACCCTACCATGGTTCAGCTACACATTTGTTATAAGGGAAAAGTCTAAAAATGGTACAACATGTTTGACGAAAATGGTTTTCCAACCAAAACAATTGTTTTTGGTCCAACATGTTTGAAAATGATGGTAATTGGTACCTCTGTTACTAGACTGTTAAAAACTTCCGTTAAATATTTTTCATATTTGCAAAATTAACCAAATATTTTTCTAAATGTTACAATTACACCCTACAAACTTACACTAATGTTACAAACAAGTCCCGACTCGATTCGAGCCACACCAGGGGTCCCCTAACCAGGGTCTGAAGCCAGACCATAGGACCCCCGATTGGGGCTCAATTGGAGCCCCAATCGTTTGAACCGAAACTCGCCAGGTTCGGTCCAAACCAATTGGGGCTCCAATTGAGCCCCAATCGGGGTCCTATGGTCTGGGTCCGAACCCAGACCATGTGCCCATGGTTGTGCGACCTGGTATGGGTTCAGACCTAGGCCATAGGATCCCCGATTGGGGCTCAAATGGAGCCCCAATTGGTTTGAACCGAACTTGGCTGGTTTCGGTTCAAGGAGACCCAATCGGGGTCCTATGGCCTGGGTCCGAACCCAGACCATGTGTCCATGGTTGTGCGACCTGGTATGGGTTCAGAACGAGACCATAGGACCCCCGATTGGGCTCAATTGGAGTCCCAATCGTTTGAACCGAAACCAGCCAGGTTCGGTTCAAACCAATTGGGGCTCCATTTGAGCCCCAATCGAGGGTCCTATGGCCTTTGTCCGAACCCAGACCATGTACCCATGGTTGGGAGACCTGGTATTGGTTCGGACCCAGACCATAGGACCCCCGATTGGGGCTCAATTGGAGCCCCAATCGTTTGAACCGAAACCAGCCAGGTTCGGTCCAAACCGATTGGGGCTCCAATTGAGCTCCAATCAGGGGTCCTATGAACCCAGACCAGGTCCCTATGGTTTGGGGAACTGATATGGGTTCGGCTCCAGACCATAGGACCCCAAATGTGGCTCAATTGGAGCCCCTATCGTTTGAACCGAACCCAACCAGGTTCGGTCCAAACTGATTGGGGCTCCAATTGAGCTCCAATCAGGGGTCCTTTAGTCTGGGTCCGAGCCCAGACTAGGTCCGCAGGGTTGGGTGCCCTGGTCGGGGTTTCGACCCTGGCTAGGGGACCCCCGGTGTGGCTCGAATCGAGTTGGGACTTGTGTGAAACATTAGTGTAAGTTTGTAGGGTGTAATTGTAACATTTATAAAAATATTTGGTTAATTTTGCAATTATGAAAAATATTTAACGGAATTTTTTAACAGAAATGTAACGGAGGTACCAATTACCATCATTTTCAAACGTATTGAACCATTTACCATCACTAAAAAACAAGTTCCACCGAAAACCATTTTATGCAAACATGATGAACCATTTTTAGACTTTTCCCTTGTTATAAATATCTCTCAACCAACCTTATTGAGGGAGACTAATATTGGACATTCCATTACTATATGTTGTTCTACATTTATTCTGATCGCTCAAACGAACCTCCACTGATTTTATCATCTGAGAGAAAATAATGGGAATTGTTCAGACTTTCTTTTTGTGCAGCTCAACGGAGCAGCTAAGAAAGCTAAGAAGAACAATAGTAAAATTCAATTTAAGTGATACAAAAGGTATAACCAGGTTCACGGATGGGTGATTTGGCAATCTAGAAGGTTATCCATATTTTTGTTCATTAGCGAGCAGCCCTCGTGAGTTGGACAGAATTGACTTTTCAACATGAAAATATATTTGACTTACACACATGTCAAACTTAACCACGTGTGCCTTTTTAATCTTATTATTATTATTATTATTATTATTAAAAGTAAGTAATGTCAATCAGAATTCTTTTGTTTTGATAGGTCAAGATAGAACACAAGGTGAATGTGCGAAACAAGGCAAGGAAACGCGTTAAAACTAACTCCGCCCATTTCATACATCTCATCCCTCTAAGAAAAAGAAAAATGATTGTCCTTTATCTTATATATACATATATTACCTAAATAACTGATTATAAATATTTTTTATTTTAAATATTCAAATTTAACTTATCTAATTAACTAATTAAGGATAAAGCGATGAATCATTATAACATTTTGGAATTCATAAAACAATGCTTTGTGTTGCTTAATATTAGGGTTGAGAAAGAAAACAAAACATACCACATGTGAACTGTACCTCTTTTGGACCGATTTGGACGAACTAATTCGGAAGTGGTATGACATTTTGGATGAAATATGAAGTTGTTTGGTCGGACCATAAAAATTGGTTCATAAGTGATAAGTTGTACCATTTTACGAACCATTTATATATATATTATTATTATTTATAATTTATTTTATGTATTTTATTTTGTCATTTGAAGCGAACCATTTTGTTCATAAGTGTTTTCCTCTAATTTAAAACATTTTAGTTTTCACTTTTTCCATGAATCTTTTTATGCATTATCGAATTATGTATATAAATTTAGAATATTCTATATTTTTTTTATTTGAGGAAAATGTACGGACGAACCAATTTAAAATCGGTTCACAAGTGGTATGATAAATTGCAAAAATAAATGGAGCGATTCGAATGAATAGGTCGAATTGTACCTTACAACATTTTAGATAAGGTAAAATTATTGAACCAGGCCCCAAACTAGTTAATATCCATCCCTATTAAGATTATGGCTCAAGTCAGGAGGTTGTAGCAATTGTGTTCGAAAGAACATGAGCGAAATTGTAGAATAACGTGTATCGGATAAGATGTTTACTAACTTGTATTAGATGAATTTACCCAAAAATAACATCTATTAGATGTATAGAATAAAGAATAATGATAATGCTTATTTGTAAAATCATTTTATCCTTATAAACTTATTATAATACACTAAATTAATTTGCATCAAACATTTCATTTTGTGATTTGTTTTCTCTCTAAAGTATACCTCCTTTAAAAAATAAATACCAAAACAATCATTTTTTAAAATTAATTACTAAAATAAACCAACTCGTAATTGTCCGTCACAAGTAGGAATTAAGTGAAATTCTACCCGCAACTGACAATATATCTATATTATTAAGGGAGAGATGATTTTTGTAACCGCTACCTATAAATTTACACAAATACACCATATTAATTCAATCAATTTATGTTTAACATAACTATTTTGGTAATTTAAATGTCTTCTCAAAAGGTTATAAAAACAATTTCGCACGGAGACTCGAACATATGACCTTCTACTTTAAAGATATACATATTAATTAAACATCTTCACACGTATGTAACGTTACAAATTTTACAAGATTATAAATATATATTTCTCTAGCACTATCTCTTCATCTTTTCCCATGCACCATTCTTTTATATCTCGATAACAAATGAAATTATCTTTTCACTTTATCGGACGTTAAGATAAGAGTGAATCTAAAAACTTAGATCATTTATAAAAGTTATAATTTCATCTACAACTTAGAGAATTTAGATTGAATTAATATGTCAAATATGCATTATGTATTATTTGAAGCAATAAATATAATCAGGTTTAAAAATTAAATTATAGTGAAAAAAGAAATCTCATTTATTATTTATTTGATTTTTTTAATTGATTTAATTTTATTTAATTGTTATATCTGTTATTTTATATAACTTTCCAATTTTACATAATAATGATAATTGTATATTATCTTCTCAAGTCGTCATATGTTTTTGGTAATTGTGACTTTTTAATGATTCTAAGATTGTATAATTTTTTTTCTTCAAAACATTATCTCTTCTTTCCAAGAAGTTAAAGATTTTTTGAATTGTGAGCACTGTCGTTATAAAAATACATTTCATCTATAAATTTAAATAATTAAAATAGAATTAAATCAATAAAAATTGACGTATATTTATATGGGTTAATTACTTAATTGGTTACACATGTTTGACCAATGTTCAAAATGGTTACACATGTTTCAAACTGTGATTAATTGGTTTTGCTATGTGACTAATTGGTTACACATGTTTTTCCAAATGTGATTAATTGATCATTCCGTTACTAAACCTTTAATTATTTTTTTAAACATATTATTGAATTGTGAAATGACTATTATGCCCCTAGAATCATTTTCAAGAACACAACATCATCTTCAAGAACAAGAATTGAAGAACCCAGAAATCTGATCTCTGGGTTCTTCGATTCTTGTTCTTGAAGATAATGTTGTGTTCTTGAAGATGATTCTAGGAGTAATTACGTCATTTTACGTATCTAAATAGTAATTTAACTGTGATTTCTAACGGTGAACAGTCAAAAACCAAATAGTCACATTTCAAAACCAATTAATCACATTTTGAAACATGTGTAACAATTCTGAACATTGGTCAAACATGTGTAACCAATTAAGTAATTAATCCTATTTATATGTTGAATATACATAAACTACCGTGTGAAGCAATAAATACAAAAAACTTAATCAAATTTTAAAATTTAAACCAAATTGAAATGAGATATTTGATTAATGTATACACTTTTTATAATGATAATTATGTATTATGGAGTATTTTCAAATAATGATATCATTAAAATGTTAAAAAAAAAAGACTTATCGATTTTTTTAGTATTATTAATATTAATGCATAGATGATTCCAGTTGCCAAAGGTTGTTAATATATTATTACTCCAAACTAATATCATCCAAAATTTATGTAATACATGCCGAGAAAAAGTAACAAAAATAGTTTACTACAAAATTAAATAACCTAGGTGATGTGTTGAAATAATATTTTACAAATTACCGAAATATAAAAATCAATATTAATTTTCAGGGTTTAGTATTTATTATATGTACAAAATATTTTTAGGATTAATCAAATTTAGATTTTATGAGTATTTCTTTACTTAACCCAACATTCCAAATATATCTAAAATTAAAATATGAATATACTTAACTCTAAACCCTACTTTATGAACTCTAAAAATATTAAAGTAAATAATAACTTTGAAAGTATAAAAATAAAAAATAAGGAAAAAATTAATGAAATATCTAATTTTATTTTTTTGTGCAAATATTACTGGTAATTTCTTGATGTTGTGAGAGTAGATTTTTGATAGTCGTCATTTCATAGACCTAGTAGTGAGATTGTCAAGATATCTTAAGAGTATATTGAATGTCTTTACTGACATGTTCGAACTTATGAGACAGTTGGTTAAGGCGTGCGTTTTAAATTATAGATAGTAACAACGCCCATGTTCAAATCATGGGGATGTCGACAGTATAATACTCAAAGAAAGGTTGGATGCCGGGAGTATAATACTCAAAGAAAGGTCTGATGTTGACAAAATTCGGATGTGGGGAATATAATACTCAAAGAAAAGTCGGATGTTGAATCCTACGGATGTTGTCAGAGTGAAAATACTCATAGAAAGTTCGAAGTTGGTATGAATACTCATAGAAAGATCGAAGTCGGGCATTAACGATAGTTGGTATAAGAGGAGATAGAATGGCATGGTATATCGTGAAAATTACTTATAGAAAGTTTGAGATCGAGCATTAAGCGATAATTGATGTTATCATTGTAGATTTGTAATAGTCAGTATAATAGTCGGTATGAATACTCATAGAAAGTTCGAGATCAGATATTAAGCGATAGTTGGTATGAGATGAAATAGTATGACATTGTATGTGAGTGAAAATACTTATAGTATGATTGTAAGTGACTATAAACAATGTGCAAGGTCAACTTTATCAAATATCGACATATATTTGTTTAATCATATTCATAGTAACAAAAATATTATATGTAGTCACCAACAAACATTTTGGTTAAGAAATGGGATTTCAAAAGAATTATCAATGTATATACTCGAACGGAGTCTACAAAATATTTTGTTAGCTTTATCAATTAAGTTTTCAATTTTGTTATAGTAAATACGAAAATGTGCATCGTAATTTTCTTTAATTGTCTTTTTTTCATTTAGCTATATCAATTAACTTTTCAATTTTGTTGTAGTTAGGAGAAAGATATACATCTTATTTTTCTTTAATTTTATTTGATAATTTGAGTATACGTTTTTCATTTACTACTAATTATATTGCTTATATATATATATATATATATATATATATTGTTCTCTAAGAGTCAATTTTCATCAACTCAATGAATAGTTATACAAAAAATTTCATATACAATCTAAAATAAAATTAAAATGGAAGTTCTAGTATCCACTTAAGTCTATTTTCCTAATGGTTATACTAGACTCTGGCACGCGCTACGCACGTGCACATTGTCATCGTTTGTCTTGCGTGAGGTGTTAGGAGGACATAATCGACTTGATTCCTAGGATAGTACAAGAATTAAACAATTGATTAAAAATATTATTTGAATTGTAATACTAAACATAAATTAGCTAATATAATGAAAAACAATATTTTTTTAAATATTTTTAAGAAATTGCTCGAGCATTTGGGAGCAATAACCACTACTAAAGAGACTCCTAGATGCTCGAACAATTTTCTAAAAATGTTTAAAACAAAATTAATTTTATTTGATTATATTAGGTCATTTAATTTTAGTGTTACAATTCAAATAATATTTTTAATGAAGTGTTTAATTCTTGTACTATCCTAGGAATCGGGCCGATCATGTCATCCTAACACCTCATGCAAGACAAACGACGACAACGTGCACGCGCATAGCGCGTGCCGGAGTCTAGTATAACCATTAGAAAAATACACTTAAGTGGATTCTAGAACTTCCAATTTAATTTTATTTTAGGTTGTATATGAAATATTTTTCTATAACTATTCATTGAGTTGATGAAAATTGACTCTTAGAGAACAATATAGATATATAAGCAATATAATTAGTAGTAAATGAAAACGTATACTTAAGTTATCAAATACAATTAAAGAAAAATAAGATGTATATCTCTCTCCTAACTACAACAAAATTTGTAGTTAATTGATATAGCTAAATGAAAAAAAGAAAATTACGATGCACATTTTCGTCCTTACTTTAACAAAATTGAACAGTTAATTGATAAACAAACAAAATATTTTGTAGACTCCGTTCGAGTATATACATTGATAATTCTTTTCAAATCCCATTTCTTAACCAACACTTTTGTTGGTGACTACATATAATATTTTGTTAATATGTATGAGAAAGTAACATATATTTATTTGTTAATAAGAATATGATCAAATAAATATATGTCGATATTTGATAAAGTTGACCTTGCGCATTGTTTATAGTCACTTACAGTCATACTATGAGTATTTTCACTCACATACCATGTCATACTATATCATCTCATACTAACTATCCCTTAATGTCCGACCTCGAACTTTCTATGAGTATTCATACCTACTATTACAACGACTATTAGAAATCTACCAGGATAACATCATTTATCGCTTAATGCTCGATCTCAAACTTTCTATAAGTAATTTTCACTCACATAACATGTCATACTATCTCATCTCATACCAACTATCGTTAATGCCCGACCTCGAACTTTCTATGAGTATTCATACCAACCGTGAACTTTCTACGAGTATTTTCACTCCAACAACATTCGTATGATTCGACATCATACCTTTCTTTGAATATTATACTCTCGACATCCAACCTTTCTTTGAGTATTATACTATCGACATCTCCAGGATTTGAACCTGAGCGTTGTTACTATCTATAGTTTAAGACACACGTCTTAACCAACTGTTTCATAAGTTCAAACATGTTAGTAAAGACATTCAATATACTCCTAAGATATCTTAACAATCTCACTACCAAGTCTTTGAAATGACGACTATAAAAAATCTACTCTGATAACATCAAGAAATTACTAGTAAAATTCGCACAAAAAAATAAAATTAGAAATTACCTAAATTACTCTTATTTAGATATATAATTTTTTCATATCAACTCTAAAAAAATAGGTTCAATAACTAAAAACAAATTACAATTATAATCAAACAACCAATTACATTACTCTCCACATTACTGTTTAGAAATTTTTGTTGAGACCTGTTTGTTGGGCTGACAATTTCTTACGCAACACAACACGGACACGCACATAAAAAATCATGTTTGTGGAAGAATATTACAGAAAGATAACACGATAGCACAAACACAATAACACAAAAGTATTTCCGTATTGTGTTCGTATTTTCAAATAGTTCTCGCATGTAAATATGTAACTGACTAACTTAATACAACACAATAACACGACATGGACACACAAAAAAATTGAGTGTCGTGTTCGTGCTGAGTAATATGACACGATAAACTTATTGTGCGTGTTCGTGTTTGGTAAGTGTCACACGATAAATGTATTGACACACACGTATACACAATTTTCCGCCACTACCTATACGTTTGACGACATTTACTACATTTCTTTTATTTTGGTGTATTACTAGAATCCACCTCATTGTAAATTTTCAATTTTTTGCGTTCACGTGGAGAAATTAACATTTGCGGATTACACCTTACTATTATTGGACTCTTTCACTCTTCTAACCAATATGGTTCTAGTAGATGGTGTAATTTAAGAAGGTACGTTTGAGACCATGGATTGAAAACGCCACAATTTACTGACAAAACTTGCCCTCGTTAGCACTGTTGAATAATTTCTAGAACTAGTTGAATTTGTTTTTCGATGTTGTTATTTGGTTATAGATGTAATTTATCTAGTTACTGAACCTATATTTTTGGAAGATAATACGAAAAAAAACTACATATCTAAATAGGAGTATTTTAGACACCCCAAATTATCTTCTTTTTTTTTTTTTAAGTATTTGTTTTTGGAAAAACTAAAAAGAAAAATTACATAGCTTATAATATTAATTTTAATTTAAATGCAATGTAAAATATAAAAAGTTACAAAAAAATCATACACCTACTCGTAATTGTTAGTCACAATTAAGTATATTTTGATATTTAATTTTGAAAAATTATTATTTAATTTTTAAATAGAGTATAGATAGAAAAATATCTTATTTTGCTCTTAATTTATTTTAGGGAAAAGACTGAAAATGGTGCAACATGTTTGACAAAAATGGTTTTCCAACCCAAACGATTGTTTTGGGTCCAACATGTTTGAAAATAATGGTAATTGGTATCTGTGTTACTTTTCTGTTAACAAATTACGTTAAATATTTTTCATATTTGCAAAATTAACCAAAGTTTTTTCTAAATGTTACAACTAAATCCTACAAACTTACACTAATGTTACAAAGAAATCTCAACTCGATTCGAGCCACACTAAGGGTCTTCTAGCCAGGGTCTGAACCCAGACTAGGTCACCCAACCCTGGGCACTTGGTCTCGGCTCAGACCCATACCATAAGAACCCCGATTGGGGCTCAATTGGAGTCCCAATAGTTTAAACCGAACCCAGCCAGGTTCAATCCAAATTGATTGGGGCTCCAATTGGGCCCCAATCGGGGGTCTTATGGTCTGGGTCCGAGCCCAGACCAAGTCCCCAGGGTTGGGTGACCTGGTCTAGGTTCAGACCTTGGCTAGAAGACCCTTGGTGTGGATCGAATCGAGTTGAGACTTCTTTGTAACACTAGTGTAAGTTTGTAAGGTTTAGTTATAACATTTAGAAAAAAACTTTGGTTAATTTTGCAAATATGAAAAATATTTACCAAAATTTGTTAACAGAAAGGTAACAGAGATACCAATTACCAAGACTAGGTCACCCATGGTTCGGTCCAAACCGATTGAGGCTACAATTGAGTTACAATCGGGGGTCCTATGGTCTAGGTCCAAGCCGAGATCAGGTCCTCATGGTTGTGTGACCTGGTTTCGGTTCGGACCCTAGCTAGGGGACCCTGGTGTGGCTCAAATCGAGTCGGAACTTGTTAGTAACATTAATGTAAGTTTGTAGGGTTTAATTGTAACATTTAGAAAAATGTTTGGTTAATTTTGGAAATATAAAAAATATTTAACAAATTTTTTTAATAGAAAAGTAACGAAGGTACCAATTACCATCATTTTCAAACATATTGAACCATTAACTATCACAAAAAATAAGTTGGACGAAAACCCATTTTGTGCAAACATGTTGGATCATTTTCAGATTTTCCCTTTATTTTATATTAACAATCACGTTACAATTGTGGCTGTACAAAATACTACGTAGGATAAAACATATAATTAAACCAAAAACAATTATCATAGTTTAGTAAAAGCTCTAGTTTTCCATCTTAAATTTTAAGTTTTTTCAAAAAGTAAGTATGATAAAAAAAAAATTAGAAAAGTAAATATACAAAAAACAATTCGGAATATGGGCATAGACGCTACCCGAGGATGCAAAAAAGCACAAGTCGCATCCTAGGGGTGCGATTCGCTATCTGGGGTAGCGTGTTCTGCCAAAATGGCACAACACCCACATGGGGTTGCTGTATTGTTTTTTCTATCTTTCGACGACTCGATGATTAATTAAAAATTAAATTATGTATCTATTAAAAAAATACAGTAAGTACATATTTTAATTGCAATTAAAATTATGCAAAAGCAATATTAAATTTAGACTTACGGATTGACTATATGCTCTGCCCTAAGTTAAGATATGAAAATTTAACTTTAAAAAATATATCTCAAACTCTATAAGTCCAAACTCAACAGGTTAAGGACATTTATGACAAAATTCAATTATCTACCTACTCTATTGTTTTTTATTTTATTTTTTGATAAGATATATATTTATTTTATTAACCTAACATTGTTTGTCCTATAATTTGACTGGAATGATAAAATACATTATGTAGGAAATTGAATTATATACTTACTCAAAAAATAAATTATAGTGAGTATAAAATTTAATTACAACATAAATGACGTTAACTAGGCGTTGATTTTTGACTTTCGGACTGACCGTATAATACGATAGATAAAAAAAACTATAGATACATATATAACAAAGAGAGAGAGAGAGAGAACAGAGATGTACAGTCAAAGGAATACATTACCGAGAAGGAGACATCAAAAGTGATTCAAATTTGAGGCGATGTGGATGGAAAACTCCGAATGTAAGGAAGTTATGAAAAAGGCTTGGGAAGGACAAACAACGGAAAGAAAAAGCCAACGTGTGTACCAAAAATTACATAGGTGCCGAATCAAACTAGGGGCATGGAGCAAGGAGAATTTCGGTCACAATATGCATGGGATCACAAAAGTAAAGGAGGCCCTAAGGAGAAATGGAAGGGGGAATGAATGATGAAGCGATACGGGAGGAACAAAGGTTAAAAGGCCAACTTCAAAAAGCCTATGGACACGAGAGGAGAAATATTGGCACCAAAGATCGAGGGTAAAGTGGTTAAATGAAGGGGACCGCAACACGACCTATTTCCACCAAACAACCATATCAAGAAGGAGACGGAACCAGATTTGTAGATTGAAAGGGGGAATGTGGAGTGGATTGATGAGGAAACAAAGATAGCTCGGGAGCTGCATACATACTTTGGAGGAATGTTCAGAGCTGAGAGTACTGAACCAGGTGATGAGTTCCTAAGATACGTACCACACCAGATCACACCGGAGATGAACACATAACTGACAAGGGAGGTAACGGAGGCAGAGATTCGGTCGACAACCTTCCAACTGGGAGGATCACGAGCGCCAGGTCCGGACGGTTTCCCGGGTCTATTTTATCAAAGGAACTGGAACATCGTGGGGCCAGACATTATCACCTCGGTTAAGGCTTTCTTCAGAACATGTACGCTTCTAAACCCCTTAAATAACACGGATATTGTGCTAATTCCGAAGATACCAAACCCGATGAGGCCATCTGATTTTAGGCCCATAAGCTGTTGTAATTTCATGTACAAGATCATATATAAAGTGTTGGTGAATTGTTTGAAATGTTATCTAAAAGAGCTTATCACCCCTTTCCAGAGTGCGTTTGTATCAGGTCGGCATATACAGGATAACATCATGGTAGCCCAAGATTGTGCAAAGTGTTGGCGAATATGAGCTGGCGGGAACGCAAAGTGGAATGTGCACTCAAGATTGATACGAAAAAAGCCTATGACCGAGTGGAATGGTGGTTCCTAATCAGTACACTACAAAAGCGAGGCTTTACGGAACAATGGTTGGGACGGATTACAGAATGCATATCCTCGAGGACATATCAGGTGGTGGTAAACGGGGACCGCACGGAACCCATTCAACCAACACGAGGCATACGACAAGGTGATCCCCTATCCCCCTATCTATTCATATTGCTGGCAGATGTACTATCACAGAGAATGGAAGGAGACAGAAGAGATGGAAGCATTCAGGGGATCACTATAAGGAGAACTTGCTCGGAACTACATCATTTGTTCTTTGCAGATGACTCGTTGTTCTTTATTAGAGGTACGACTGAAAATGCAAAAGGACTATGGACCATTCTTGATGGATACTGTCACGTATCGGGGCAACGGATAAATAAGGACAAATCAACCCTGTTTTTCAACAAAGGGGTTGCACCACATGAGAATAAAGAGGTGGAGGCCGCATTGCATATCCAAAGTACGGATGACCCCGGGAAATACCTAGGGTTACCATCGGTGTGGGGTCGGTCAAAGAAGGAGGCATTGGGTTCTTTGAAAACGCGAATCAAGGACAAACTTGGAGGGTGGAGGCCGAAAACACTCAACCAAGCAGGAAAGGAAGTGCTCATAAAGGTGATCATCACAGCGATCCTCACGTACATAATGAGTGTATTCCGCCTACCAAAAACATGTTGTGTGGAGATAAATGCTCTCATTGACGACTTTTGGTGGTGGCAAACCTCGGAAGGGAAACGAACACATTGGAGAAGATGGGAGGTCTTAACGAAGGCAAAGAAGATTGGGGGTCTAAGCTTCCGGGAACTCCAAAGTTTCAACATGACAATTTTAGCGAAGATGGCAATCTGAATCATGACCGAACCCGATACCATATGTGCACGAGTACTCAAGGGGCTATACTTTTCAAGGTGCTCACTATTAAAGGCAAGGAAGGGGGGCCAAAACTCATGGGTGGGAAAGTATACTAAGTGGCCGAGATGTTGTCAAGGAGAACGGGATGTGGATGGTTGGCTCGGGGGAAAACATCCATGTCTTTAAGGATCCGTGGATACACACCAAGCAAAGTAAAAGGGTAAATGGTGACATCATGGTGGAACATGGTGGGAACTTACGAGTAAGCGACCTAATCCTCCCGAATGGCACATGGAATGCGAACCTAGTAAGAGGTCGCGTAGACCAAGACGATGCGACACATATCCTCAACATACAACTACCACGAGACGGGGGTAGAGACTGGTACATTTGGCCATATACGAGGGATGGAGTACCACAAGTCCGATCGGTTTATCACAAAATCCGAGAACGAGCCGAGGTGAGACCCGTAACAAACCCGAACCAACAAGGAACGTTTTGGAAAGATGTATGGAAGGCAAAGGTACTACAAAAGGTCAAGAACTTCATATGGTGGCTAGCAACAAACTCCATAGCTGTTAAAGTGAACATGGTTCGTAGAAGAATGAATGTTCCCCCGGGTTTCCCAATATGTGGAGAGGCTGAAACACGAGAGCACATGTTGTTGGAATGTAGGTGGACAGAGCAGATTTGGAGTGACATTTTGGGTTGCCAAATAGACCGAACAAACCGAATGGATGTGGTGGAATGGCTAAAGAGCAAGAAGGAGGAGATGCATGGTCCGAACAATCAAACCGACAAGAGGTGGGTGAAAATCCTACTTACGTGTTGGCACATATGGAAAACGAGATGCGCGACGGCCTTTGAAGCAAAACAACCAAACCCGAGGGTCGCCTTTATGGAGATCAAGCACGCATATGAGGAGCAACTAGGAGCCAACCGTGCAGCCCAACCACCGCCCAATAGAGAGGACCGACCGAACCAGAATTGGCAACCCCCGACGGGTGACACGATCAAGATAAATTGTGATGCATCATGGTTCAAGGAAACGCAAATGGTGGGCATCGGGGTGGTTGCAAGAGATAGAAACGACAAGGTTGTTGGTGGGATGAATCGAAGGCAAAGGAGCGATGGCATCGAAACAATGGAGGTCATGGCGATACATGAGGGAGTTCGTCTAGCAATTGAAACGGGATGGAGGAGCATCATCATAGAAACGAACGCACAAGTGGTTCACCAACAAATAGTGGAAGGACCGAGGCATTGGAGACTGGCAACGATAATACCAAACATTCGGGCACTAGCTATGAGAATTGAGCAAGCGCATTGGCGAGCTATTCCAAGAACAAGCAACGAATGTGCTAATTGGATAGCAAAGCAATCGAGAATGGGAGTGCGTATCAATGATTAGGTCGAAAGACCACCACTACCGTTTGTATGTTTAGTAGCTAATGATATGATATACGAACATACGTGACCTAGTCACAGCGTTTTATTTCCTAAAGTAAAGCGACTAATTTGATAAAAAAAAAAAAAAGTATATCTCTTCCCTCTCTCTCTATATATATATGTATGTATAGCTTTTTTATCTATTTTATTATACTGTCAGTTCGAAAGTTAAAAATCAACACTTAGTTAACGTTATTTGTTTCATAATTAAATTAGCTAAGCACTGCAATTTTTTTTTAAATTTTTTTGAGTAAGTATATAATTAAATTTCTCACATAATTCATTTTATTATTTCGGTCAAATTATAGGACAAACGATGTTAGATTAAATATATATATATATATATATAATAAAAAAATAAAAAATAGAGTAGGTAGATAATTAAATTTTGCCATAAATGTACTTAACCGTGTTGGGTTTAGAGTTTAGTGTTTAGGGTATGTGTTATATTTTTTTAAGATAAATTTTGATATTTTAACTTAGGGCAGAGCGTATAGTCAATTCGTAAGTCCAAATTTAATATTTTTTGCATAATTTGAATCACAATTAAAATACTATAATTTTTTTAATAGACACATAATTTAACTTAAACATCCAATTGTCGAAAAAAAAATTCAATCCAGCAACCTCTGTGGGTGTTGTGCTATTTTAGCACAACACACTATTTCAGGTAGCGACTCGGGCTCCGGGGAGTGACTTATGATTTTTTCACACTTTTCGATTGTTTTTTTTGTATATTTACTTTTATAATTGTTTTTATCATACTTAGTTTTTGAAGATAAAAGAATTCTTATTATAAATTAAATAATCCCCTTGATTAATAACAAAAGACAATATATTTATTTGATAAAAAAAAAACAATATAATACATTTATTTTAATAAAATTACTTTCCGTATGAGTAGATTGTCTCTATCTAATATACAATACAATAATAAAAATATCGAATCCAATGAAACCAAAACGCGTTCCGACGAACAATGTTCTGCAGCTTCGTCCTTGTCTTGAACTCCTCTTCTCCGCCAACCACCACATTCACAACAACGTCATATTCGCTCCATTCACACTACCTCTCTCGCTCTCTCGACGGGCCATATTTATTCATCACCTCTTTCTTTCTTTCTCCATTGATACATTCATCCTCAGTTCTTCCTTCAGTTCATAAATGCAGTCTACCCTGGAATCCGACCAACAGTTGTGCTTAAAAATGACTCAAGATTTCACAAACCTCACAAACTCTGACCAACCTTCGAACAACGATGTAGATTGCTTTCGAGATGAAGAACAGGAATTCAAACAATCTCCAGAGGAGGAGGAGGAGGAATCAGTTGGTGAAGACGATGACGAAGAAGAAGAAATTGAATTCTCATTCGCTTCCGTAAACCCAGATGGATCACCCATAGCAGCCGATACAATCTTCCAGAACGGTCAGATCCGGACGATATATCCGCTGTTTGACCAATCTCTCATGCTCCATTCCGACAAGTCAAACAAACCCGTGACGTACCCGCCGCCGCCTCTGCGGAAGCTCTTTGTTGAGAGACCCAGCGAGGCGGAGTCAAACCCACTTGAGGACGTCGACGAGGAAACGTACTGCGCGTGGAATGGTAAGAGTTTGCGAGAAGTGTCTCCAAAGAGCTGCTGCAAGAGCAGCTCCACGGGGTTCTCGAAGCGGTGGCGATTCAGGGACCTAGTTCACCGGAGCAGCAGCGACGGAAAGGACGCGTTTGTGTTTCTGAACCCTAGCAAGGTAAGCAGCAACGACACTTTCGAAAAACCGAAGGAGATGAAAGTAGGAAAAAGTGCGGCGAAAGTCGATGATAAGGGGGTACAGGTGAAGAGGGTGACGGCGGCGCCGGAGAGGAAGAGCCAGAAGGCGGCGCCGTCGGCCCACGAGAGACATTACGTGCGAAATAGGGCGGTGAAGGAGAGCGACAAACGGAAGTCGTATCTGCCGTACAGGCAGGACTTGGTCGGCGTTGGCTTCTTCGTCAACGTTAACGGAATGAGCAAGAATTTGCATCCTTATTGAACCAGAGAAATTTCGTCTTTTATTTTTATTTTCATAATTATTAATTAGTTAACTTATGGTCAAATATCAGTTAGTTAATTTGATTATGTACATTTTAACGTGTGTAATGACCATTTTCTTCAAATAAGGTTTGTCTTCTCATGTGTAAAGTTGTGTAATACTAATATATGATTGTGAAATACTAATTGATTATCTAATTAAATTCTGTACTGTTGATATTTTACCTTTAAAATAAGGTTTAAATTTTTGGATTATTTATTAATTTTTTAAAAAGAATTTATTAGGTATTTATCCATTAATTATTGAATTTTACGGTTTGAATTTGTAGGAGATTGAATTAGTTATTGACTAGTTATATAGTTTAGAATTCCTGGGAGTGTTATCAACACATGTGTACGAACACGGGCGCTATCAAGAAACACATGCAACTTGATTTCAGTGCAATATCAATTTTAAGAAATAAATGCAGGCATAATCACATTGGAATAAAAATTACGATCAACAACAAAGACTTAAAGATAACTTTCTTCATATAGTGTTGTACAAAGAAATGTAATATGCCAAACAAAAGTTGTTGAAAAATGTTATGAGACATATAAAAGTGCATTTTAAAGGTTGCTACATTTTAGTGGTTGTCTTACGTCAATTAAATCAGCAATTATATTTGCTTATGAGTGGAAAGGTCATGTCACCGTCTTAGGATGAAATTGTCGTCAACATGTGGTTATGGGCATTCTACACTTCAATTGAGGTATTTCCAAACCGTTGATCGTTAATCAGTATCAATGCCACGTCTTTACGAAAAATACACCAAACTTTCACTTTTTTCATAATTTCACAAACTCAAAAGTTGAAACATTTGGACTCTGTTTTCCAAGCGTCCCTATCTGGACGATAGATCAATGACAAGTCTATATAATTATGGATCACCATGGTGACATTAAAATTATAATGACTAAAGTATTTTCAGAGTTTTGGGGTGTCCAACTGTTCTAGTAATATAATAAACAATTTCAATACTAATTTAAGGATTAGCACCTAAGGAGTTCTCTGAAATAGGGTGGACAACCTCTACCAAGAATTTTGAAAGGTAGTTTAAAGTATTCACCGCACTAAACGATGTCTAATTGAAAAGATGACTAATCGGTTAGAGACTTAGAGGTGAATACTATGAAAGTTACTGATATAGTGTTATGACAAACGCATCAACTAGAGGTATCTAACATTTTTTTTTAAAGAAACGTGTTCATTATCAGTGACGAACTAACATTCTTAGGCTAAACACTTACTATGTCGATCGTCATACGAAATATAAGAGACGGGTAGCAATGATACCCTCATATATTTTTTATATTTCCCAAATTGTCCTCAGCTAGGTTGGAAATCCTTCTCATTCGTAAATCTTCTCCTTCGGTTAACTGTCCTTAACTCCTTCTCCTCAGGCACGTTCTCACTTCGGCAGTCTTCTTTCAACATCATCTCGTTCATCATTCCTTCATTCATCATTCCTTCATTCATCCCATCACTGATTTTGTTTCTGAGTTCGTCATCATCTCCTTCAGAATTATTTCGTTCGAATCCGAACCCAGAAATCTGGATTTCATTGTAGTTATGATGTATAATGTTTACCTGCTGATTGGTATGTATGTGTAGGAATGGTAATTATTCTGGTTTGTCAATGTAAGTTATTTAGTGAAAACAAATTACACATTATGGAAATGATAAAGGGAGTCTTATGGTATACCAATAAATAACTATTACTCTATGCAACTTCCATTAATGATATTGATTAAGCGTTGAATTCAACACCGTATGATTGTTATTCTGCTTCTCCATGTGAGGAAAGTTGAGATGCTTGATGGGGTATCAGTTGTTCTATATGAGTAGGTCAAGGATGAACTCATCTTTGATGGATCGTGACCTTTGGGCCTCGACACTTATGGATCATGCCCAACAGTTAGGCCCACCCGGTACACAACGCATAAAGAGTGACACGCCAGGAGACTTGTGAAGTCACTATTGGGCCTTTCTCACCATTATTGGCGCGCCCCACGGCCCAATGACTCGTTGTCCACTCAAGGGTGTACAAACGCTACGACACTTAAGTCCAAACTCCAGAATGCCACAATGAAGAGGCGCGCGAAGATCATCATAGAGGCACACCACTTAGGAATATCCTTCCTTTAGATCCCTTCCTGCGGCACAAACACATCGCAAGGCTCGAGGCTAGACAGGAGGGGATGGGGCGCAAAAGCGATAGGCGTGAGGCATAGGGCACAATGCCACTCTGCACAAGACACCAGACAGCACAGTACACAAGACAACCATGGTCACTTAACCAGGCGCCACTTGGGATAACCATGGTAAGGAGTAACTCATCCCAGATTAGGGGTGAGGGTTATAAATACCCTCACCCTTCTCCATTCTAAAACTAATGTAACTTATCATACTTTACCTTATATACATTATCTTCTAAACAAACCTCCAACTAACATAATAATCGGAAGGGAAACGACGGGAACACCCCGGGATTTCCTTCTTTGTAGGTCTTTGGAGCACCTAACGCGAGAATCCAGAGAAGGAAGTTGCAATGCAAGATCCAATATTGGCGCCGTCTGTGAGAAGCTTAAGCAAAACCAACCGTGGATCCTCCCACCAGAGCAAAGAACCACTGAGAAATCGCTGAAAATGACTCGCTTCATAGCCTGCAACAACACTTGGGGCCTTCTACTTTTCTATCCCAAAATGAGATACTTCAGGATGGGCAGACCTCTTGACTTCACCCTCAAGGCGCACCGTCCAGACATCCCACTATCTTAGAAGCTGAAGCTCCAAACCAGCACACTCTCAGATCACCTCATCTATGAGAGCGCCTCCGAGGGCGGAAGTACAGCTAGAAACTGTCTTGACACTCGCAGTCATTGCTGCCCTACAAGAACTCCTCGACAGGATATAACAAAGAGATGATGCTCGCCAGGCAGAGGCGATCAGGGTATAAGAGGCCACCTCCAGATCGTTCCTCCAAATGTCACATCTGGTGCAACAACTCCCTCTTCCCATGAGCGCGCTACTTCAATCGCACCACCTCCTGGCGCCATGACCATGGAGGAAATTGAAGAGATGATCTCCTAGAAGCTGAAGGAGCAAAAGGGCTGGGTTATGCCCCATATCCAGTACAGAGCGTCGCATCCCTTTGCTCCCGAAATATTGTCTATAACTATATTCCACCACGTGCGGCACTCCAAGATTGATTGCTACAAAGTTGAAGGAGATCCGGTGGAGTCACGAAACCTCTCTCCTAGGGCGAACAAATGATGAAAATTAATCCGCGCTCCTCTTCCCAGCGACTCTAGGAAGCATCGCTTCGCATTGGTTCTTTGGACTCCCCGAGGCTTCCATCAGGACTTGGATTGAGTTAAAGGAGAAGTTCATTGTTCAGTACGTGGGCGGGCGATAGCTGCTCAAAAGTGTAGGAACTTTGGAGAACATTAAATAAGGGAATGATGAAATCTTGGGCAACTTCTATACGAGGTTTAAGAAGGAATTGACAGGGATTGACCAAGTCATTACGGGTGGCGAAACTATCTGTGCTTTTATACGAGCTCTGAAATCCAAAGGAGCCGCTCTGCATGATAACCTGTGTGTGATGCCAGTCAGTACAGTGGAGGATATGGTGGCTAGGGTCAAATCTTACATTTGTCTGGAAATTGCCAAAGAAGGAAGAAAAGTAGTTCGGAAAGAATCGAAAAGGGCCAGTCAAGAAGAAAAGAAAGTGGATCGCCGTCATCAAAAGGTAGGAAATGATGACTCCAGGCGTCGTCTGATGATCCCGCGCGCCAATAGAGAAGTCTACGAGACTTACACACCACTCACCCAGGATATCTCGGTTATCTTGGCGGATATGGAGAAGAAGAATTTAGTGACGCCTCCTACAATGAGGAACAGCAACGCATAATTGGGTAGCGACAAGAAGGCTTACTGTCGCTATCACCGTTGCAAAGGGCACGCTACAGACAACTGTAGGATCTTGAAAAGGGATATAGAGAACCTCATCCAAAAGGGGTTTCTAAAAAAGGTTATCGCGCGCCGAGAAAGGAGTAGGAGTCCCAGAAGGGAAAGGAGGGAGTCACCCACGAAGAACTCTATGGCGTCTAGACCTAATAAGGAAGAGCTAAATGTGATCAGTGGTGGTTTCACCTCAGGAGGAGAAACAGACGCCGCTAGAGAAGTATACGCTGCTCAAATTGCAGGAACTTCTAAGGCTGGGAAGTGCCCTAAAGAATAAGAGGAGGTCGTCATCTCCTTCTCTGAAAGGGATATGGGGCATGTCACCTCGCCTCATGATGACGCCCTCGTTATTACGATGGGAATTGATAGGTTTGATGTGAAGAGGATTTTTGTCGACTTAGGAAGTTCAACGAATGTCTTGTTTCTTGACACCTACAAAAGGATGGGGAGGAAGGAAAAATACTTGAGGAAGGTCAATTTTCCCTTGATGGGTTTCGCTTTGCTCACCACATACCTGGTGGGGGCTGTCACCCTTCCGGTACAGATAGGTGAAGGGCGGAAATCCTTGAGTATGGACATCATATTCATCGTGGTGGACGCTCCTGCATCATGCAATGTCATTTTAGGGCGTTCAACCCTGAATCCCAACAAGATGGTTCATTCCACTAACCACCAATTGCTAAAGTTTCTGAGGCCTCATGGAGTCGGAGTAGTAAAGGGAGATCAACCGGCGACACACATTTTTTACGTCAACTCAACGCGTCACCACGTTTTGAAAGGCAAAGGAAAGAAGGCTCTGGTGATCCATAAGGAGGAACACCCTCAGGAAGAGAGGAGTCACCCACATCTAGTTGATGGTTTAAAAAAAGTAGAGGTGGGGGCCTAGGAAAATAAGTACAGATAGAGGCACCGCAACTGAAAGAAGAATCCAAGGCGTTATCAATGCTCTTGGTAGAGTTCAAGGAGTTATTTTCTTGGAGACCCAGTGATATGCCAGGTATCAGCAAGGTGATCATCGCCCACGAGCTGAACATTGATCCCAACATCAGCCCAATCGCTTAAAAGTGACGCCCCATGGGAGAAGAGAAGGCAATAGCTATAAGGCAATAAGTAGGAAAGTTGGTAGATGACAACTTCGTGAAGGAAATCAGGTTCCAGACATGGGTAGCGAACCCAGACTTGGTAAAGAAGAGTAATGGAAAATGGCGCACGTGCGTAGATTTCAGGGACTTGAACAAGTGTGTCCTAAGAATTGTTACCCCTTACCAAGGATTGACCAGCTAGTGGACGCTACGTCATGCCATGAGTTGCTCAGTTTCATGGACGCCTATTCGAGGTATAACAAGATTCAGATGGCTGAAGGAGACGCCCAACACACAACTTTCTATGCAGATAGTGACGTCTACTATTACACTGTGATGCCATTTGATATGATCAATGTCGGGGCGACCTACCAAAGGATGATGAATAAACTCTTCGCTGGGATGATAGGGGACACCATGGAGGCGTATGTAGATGATATGCTGGTTAAGTCCATCAAGGGTGTTGATGACGTGGAGGATCTATGGAGAACATTCGAGTGTATGCGGAGGTGAATGGTGAGTCATAAGGGAATTGAGGTGAATCCAGAAAATGTAGAGGTGATTGAGAAGATGAGGAGCTCCGCTTGTCACAAGGAGGTCCAATGCTTGAATGGGAGACTGGCGGCGCTCAATCGCTTTTTGGCAAAGACGGGGGACAAATCCCTCCCATTCTTCCAGGTCCTAAGGGCCAACAAGAAGTTCGAATAGACCCTACAATATGAGCAGGCGTTCCAGGACTTAAAGACTCATGTTAAGGCGCTCCATTCACTAGCTAAACAAACAAGACACACTTTTCCTATATTTAGACATCAGTCCAGTAGCTGTAAGCTCTGTATTTGTCAAGGAGATTGCCAAGGGACATGTGTTTGTGTATTATGTTTGAAATGTTCTCGCAAAGGCTTAAATGAATTATCTAGAAGTTGCAAAGTACTTCTATGCGCTGGTAATCTCTGCTAGAAAGATACGCCTCTATTTTCACGAACACGAAATCACTACTCTAACAAATCAACATTTAAAACACTTCCTGCAAAAACCATACGCTTAAGGAAGACTGATTAAATGGGCGATTTAACTAAGTGAATTTCAGATTAAGTTCGGACCCAGAACAACCATAAAATGGCAGGCACTCGCTGATTTTATTGTGGAATCAACATGTCCACCCGAAGCGCCGCTACAAGAAACTGAGGAAGTAAAAGGAAACTTGGACACTCCATATGGATGAGCCATCTTCAGTCGATGGCTCGGGGGCAGGATTGGTATTAACACCTCCAGATGGCGACGCTTCTTTGCGATATGCATTGATACTCACCTTCAAGGACACCACCAACGAAGCGAAGTACAAAGTGTTGATTACTTCTCTCAGACTTGCCAAAGGATTGGGTGTCACTCATCTCAACGTTTGTTGCGATTTGCAACTGGTGGAAAACCAAGTTAAGGGCGAATACGCTACAAAGAGTGAATAGATGAAGATATACCTGGAAGAGGCAAAAAATATAGCAGAGAGATTCAAAAGCTTCCAAATAGAAGCCATTTCTACGGAGTCAAACAAGGAAGTCGATGCATTAAGTAAATATGCTTGGTAGGTGACGCCTCTTCAGGTGCATTTCGTGGCAAATATAGAAAAATGGGTGAGTCAATTTTGAGCTAGCATTGACAAAGCCGTGGATTGGGCGACATCCATCATGATGTATTTGAAAAATTGCGATCTGCCAGAGGAAGAGGTCGAATCTAGGCGAATATTAAGGTTGACCCCAAGTTATAAGATCATTGAAGGGACGTTATACAAGAAGGGATTGTCCACGCATTTTCTTAAATGCGTCGCTCAACCAGAGACAACTACAATACTTAGAGAAGTGCATGAGGGGTACTATGCTTGCCATGAAAGGGCAAAGTCCATTGTCCGCAAAATCCTCAACCAATGATATTATTGGTCTACCATGAACAAATAGGCACAGGAGATGGTTCAGAAATGTGAATCTTGTCAAAAATACAGTCCACACATAGTGCGTCACCCTGCAGACTTAACCTCAATAAGCGTCGCTTGGCCTTTTGAACAATGGGGAATTGACTTGGTAGGACATCTTTCCACATTTAAGCAGCACACCTATGTTATAGTAGTGATTGACTACTTCTCTAAATGGATTGAGGTGAAGGCATTAGCTTCTACTACGGAGTTTCAAGTTATCAAGTTCCTAAAATCTAGAATTGTTTCTAGATATGGAATTCCAAGTGTACTTATCAGAGACAATGGCCCTCAATTTTCTGGCAAAGAGTTAAAATGGTTTTGTCAAGAGTTGAAAATAGAACACAGACACGCCTTAGTAAGACATGCACAGGCGAATGGGAAGGTTGACGCAGCCAACAAAACGGTTCTGAACGGATTGAAAAAGAGGCTAAACGTCTTACAAGGGAACTGGACAGAAGAGTTGTAGAATGTTCTTTGGGCGCTTCGAACAACACCCAAACAAGCGACGGGGCAGACGCCCTTTGGCTTGGTATATGGTTCGGAAGCAGTCGCACCAACAGAAATAGCGGTCACTTCGCATAGAGTAAAACACTTTAACGAGATGACAAACGAGGGCCAAAGGCGTTTGGAATTAGACTTGGTGGATAAGAAGAGATGGGCATCTGAACAACTTCAAGGAAGGATGCGCCTCGCCATTGCCCGATACAACAATAGGCGAGTCTCTGCTCGCCAATTTTTCGTGGGGGAGAGAGTATGGAGAAGGAATGAGTTCGCCCATTAGAACAAAGTCAACAAGGTATCGCCAAAATGGGAAGGACTGTACAAAATCGTCGTCATTCCCCATCCAAGTGCCTACATATTAGAAGATGAAGAAGGAAAGACTGTGAAGAACACCTTCAATGCGAAACATTTGAAAAACTTCCACGCTTAGGTATCGCTATATTACCCAAAAAAATGTACTTATGTAAATTTATGAAGTTTGGTGGGTTATATGCAAATAGCGTTTACTCATAATAGCGATCAGAATATTAAAGGCGTTCTAGATGAATGGGAGTACAAAGGCTAAAGCGATCCAAAGGTTAAGGCGTTTTGAATGCTAGAAGTGTTGCAAACACTTAATCAAAAAACATGAAGAAATAGAAACACCAAAATAAATCCATAACACGAAACACCATTGTCATTACAAATATGTCTCACTTGGATGACTTAGCAAAATAAAGAAAACATACAAATGAAGACTACAAAATACTAAGTATCTATGACGTCAATAGTGGTATCTTCTTTAGGAGGAGGGGCTGGAGAGGCACCTCAACTTCAAGCAGTGGGGGCACTTCTGTTGAATCCGCAGGCGGAACAACCTCAGAGTCAGGTAGGGGGCGCGGTTGGAACGACGAAGGGGAGAGGGTTCAGGAGACTCCTCTTCTTCATGCCACGAGTCATCCTCCTCTTCGCCTGCCTTCCTTTTTGACGCCTCCACTCTGGCCTTGTAAGCCAGAAACTTCTTGAAGGAGGGAAGCGCCGAAATAGGAAAGGCGACATCAACATGCAAGATATCCTTACGACTATCAGCAAAGGTATTCACCAAGGCTTCCCGACTCCTTTCTGCCACCTCTTTGTCGAAGGCTTCGCTACCTCTGAATGCCTCAACCGCTTCAGAAAGACATTTGGGAAAATCCCCCTTGATAAGCGAGACCTCTTGCTCTGCCTTGACAGCACAATGCTCACAGGAGGCGGATTTACCCTTCTCCAACTCAAGTTATTGGAGAAGATCCATGACTTTGTCGGTTGCCTCAGACACCTTCGCTTGTACCTTCGCCGCCTAAACCATCTTGGTATGTACCCCTTGCATCTCCTTGGCGTGCCGCAAGGCCTCGAGCTCCAGCTCGTCCTGAGCAGCCCTCTCAATCGTCAGGCGACACTGGAGCTTAAACTCAAGCTCCCTAACTTGCTTGAGCTCCCCAGCGGTGGCCTCCCTTTCCCGGAAAGCTCCACAATGGCGCTCCCCATTTGGAGTTGCAGCAGGAGGAGCTAAAAATAAGGGTTAACTACCTCAACAGTTACTTATCTTTGACCTGTGTGATTAAAAGGTTACTCATCTTTTTTTGCGTGACTGAACCGTTACTTAAGTTTGAGGATGTGAGTGAACGTTTATTCCGTTAAGTTTCCGTCACATATTTACGTCTGACTGTCACGAGAAAGTCACGTGACCTAATTTAAAGACAATTCTACCCCCCTTTTAAGTTTATGGATTATGATGTAGTAACACTTAGGTAACAAAATATCCAAACTAAAGTAACCGTTTGATAACATTTAAGAGAAGATAAAACATCATTTACCAACTTCTCCACAAACATAAGTCACCACCTTTGCAAACGACACAATGTTCTTCATACTTCAGTTACACACAAATGTTAATGATAAATGACATACAAAGTTCACAAACTTCTAGTAAAGACTTTCTGGGAAAATGTATTTCAAGTAAGAACTAAGTCTCACAAGCAACTACTTTTTAATAAATAAATAAATAAATAATGGATTCTCTAAATTCGAGTTCAAAATGGCATGCTAAATGCAGCACAACGCATTAACAATGTCATTTTGCTAGCTTTGGCAAGTGTCATCCAGTGTGTCATCAACATCACACTTCTATCTATGCCCTCCTCAACTAGCTTCCTATCCATACCTCTAGAATCTCTTCTCATCCAACCAAAGTCCTCATACAGTTCCTCGATCCATTTCAACAACAAGGACAATCGAGTGTCTCCTGAAGATGTTGCCTCTCCCTATTGCCACAAAGAGCTGTGAAGTAATCCTGCTAATTTCATGTCTGTCACGCATAATTCTTTGTCAGATAACATTATTTGTGTTTGAACAATATTTCATCAATCATTAATATGTAGATTTCCAAATTCCAATTACCCCTAAATAGAGTATCTCATCCCCTCCCTATTGCCACAAAGAGCTGTGAAGTAATCCGCTAATTTCATGTCTGTCAGGCATAATTCTTTGTCAGATAACATTATTTGCGTTTGAACAATATTTCATCAATCATTACTATGTAGATTTCAAAATTCCAATTACCCCTAAATAGAGTATCTAATCCCCATGGATGAGTAAACTCTCAACCATTTGTGAACTTCCACATGAATATACACCTCCTACCACACAAACACAGATATGGAAGTGGAGAAGTGGGTTCTACTTACAATTTCAAACAATTCTTGCCAATCCGTATCATTTGGAAGGTATCTCTTAAATAAGTGCTTCATCATTTTGTCAAAATGATGTATCAGTTGATAATCTGAGGAGGGCATTGATAAATTATCAGTTGATCAATAAAAGTTAAAGTAAACAAATGGAATGGTATATATTCACAATCAGCATGAATGATCAATGGTAAGTGAAATATTTGGTTTAATACTTGATAAGAAGAAGGGTTTCCTGCATAAAGGCCACGTCCAAGAAATTCCCATCGGCTTTCCCAGAAATAGATATATAATTCTTACAAGGCAGAAATAGATATATAATTGTATCAATTATGGGCGTACCCAGAAATCATAGAATTCCAAGGCACTAAATCCCTCATCGGAATTTTGTCGAACACAAGGGGTGCAGTCTCAACTTCCTCACATTTTGACAAAAAATTCTATAAATTTCAGTATTTTAAGAACTTAAGTAGTAGTAATGGTCGGAAACTGACCTTGGAGGATGTCAAAGGTAAGATTTGAGGAGATAGTTTCAGGAGTAATGTCATTGCATCGGTTGGAGGGGGAGTTGACGAGGGTGGAGTAGTTGTACAGCTCCATGAGCTTGCGAGGGCACACCAGTATGGCTCTGAATTCTAGGATGGCGAAAACCTAGTCGGGTCAGTTCATTTCCAGATCGAAGAAAGCTGAAATGGACGAGCAATCGGAGAAGCGAGCAAGAAATGAAGGAAATGGGGAAACTGAAAGTGTACCTCTATGAGTTGGGTTATGGAGGCTCCATCGAAGGACGAATCTTGGATTTGAAGGACGAATTGAATCGGAATGAAGGGGGAGTACTAGAGGAGGAAAAGTATCGTACTGCAGAAGGAGAATGGGTATATTAGGAAGTTTAATTTTGAAGAAGGTCACGTGCACAGTACATGCGCAAGTTTAACGGAGATAATTAACGGATGTAACCGTTCAATCACATCTGCCAACATAAGTAACAGTTGAGCTAAAGTTTGAACCGGTCAGTCACATGTGCCAACATAAGTAACGGTTGAGGTAATCAACCCTAAAAATAACGGAAGGATCCACTGACAATCTAATTCATGTTCGGGGCACACCTTCTTCTTAGAAGACCTACGCCTCTTCCTTTTCTTGGAACCCTGAGCGGCGTCGCTAGGGGCCTTTCTTTTTTCCTTTTCATGTTCAATTGGTAGATCGAATGCAATATCAGCGCGCGAAACAGTGTTATCTGCAAAGGGAAAAAAACTATTACCCATGAAGTATAAGAGCGACGTTGTACTGGGAGATGTGAGCGTTGAATAAATCATTCTCCGTGGTCTCCTTAGATATCCCCGAACCGCGCTCAGCTATATGATCGACATACACTAGGTGGAGAGACTTCTTATCTCAAGGGGATAATTCATCATCGGAAGGCACCGGGTCATACAGCGCCTTGAAGGTAATGCACCAAGGAACACCATAATACCGACATGCTTTTGCCAGGTCTTGGCATATAGGAAACCTCAACCCCACATCAATCTACAGGTGATATATGGCTTCTTCGCCCTGACCCGACATAGAAGTAGGATGCGCGTTTTCCGGGTCTCTCTCATCTGGAATGGGAAAACGCGAAGAGAAAGCGTAGCCTAGACATACTTACTGTACCGCTTTATTGAAGATCGACCTAGAGATTATATTAGGTTTTGGGTCGCTAAAAGCAGAGGAAAGAAAACAATAGCCTAACCTCTTGCTCAATCGCTCGCCATTGACGAAGAAGATGTTCCCTTCAAAAAGAAAATAAATTTATGTATCTTTCTTAAGATACCGTATTTTTAAAATTATAACTAAATTAGTTTTATTAATTTAATGTCCAAAACAATCATGAATTTAGTACAATAAAATCATTTCTAATCATTTTTGTTATATTACTTAAAATTTTATTAGTGTATTGATTTATCTAATTTGATATAATCATGGGGAAATTAAAGCTAATTAAAATATAATAATTTGTATCTAAACATTGCACTTCAAATTACTAAACTAATCAATAACTTTATATTTTTATTTATTTATTGAAATAAATAATTAAATTAATTTTTTAATTTTAATATCATTATAAAAATAATTTAAATATTTTTTCATATACTAAGCGAAGCGCGGTCCAGTTATTCTTGGTTTTAATAACTCCAATGTGTGTGATGCCTTATGTGGTCATGAACTTAGTATTGATACATAAAGTTAGATTTGAAAATTTTCAGTCACCCTTAGGGCCTTGTCCAATACTTCATTTAGCTTGCATATATAGGTAGATTTCGAACAACTCTGCTTAACAGCCATGGCATCACTCTTAGTTTGGTGTTTTCTTTGTGTTTGACTTTGGTAGAGGATTACGTCATATCTTTAGGATTTGTGAACTTGCTATCCAAATTTGGGCAAATTCCCTCGGTTAGCTAACTCAGAATCTTTCTAACTTCCCTTTGGATTTTGGATCAAATTTAACTATAGGATCCGATAATCTCCTTCTAAGGAACTAAATATAGATCTCTTTTCCATAGTTATCAGAACCGGACCGACGGTCCGACCGGAAACCGGACCCCTGTCCGGTTTGGTTCAGTTAATAGACCGTTTTAGAAATGAACAATGTTTGAACTTGGTTGAACCGGACGGTTTTTGGAAAACCGATCGGTTTCTAGTTCACTTTTTAACTGGATTTTATTTTACCGACCAATCGGTTTTTTGGTTTAAACCGATTGATTTTTTCCTGCACAAACCAATTGGTTTATTATATGCAGTGACACTATTCAATAAAATAAACAAAGGGAAATATAATAAAAGAGAAAGTCCAAGGACTTGCGCCTTATTAAATATCGCTCCTTACTCGACCCTTGGACCATCCATATTCATTCTCATTCTTCACACAAACCCAATCAACACTTCTTCTGCAACAGATTCTGAGGAGACAACAAAAGAATATGGCAAGCGGAATATCGAGAGTAGATCTGGACGGGAGGCCGATTAAGCCAATGACGATATGCATGATCGGTGCTGGTGGATTCATGAGCTCGCATTTGTGCGAGAAGTTGTTGTCTGAGACGCCGCACAAGGTGCTCGCCTTAGACGTATACAATGACAAGATCAAGCACTTGCTGGAGCCGGATACGCTCACTTAGGTGGATCGAATCCAGTTCCACCGGATCAACATCAAGCACGATTCTCGACTCGAAGGCCTCATCAAGATGTTAGATCTGGTGAGCTCATCTCTCCATCATTCTTCATGTTCTAGTCTTACATAATTCTAAGCAGCTTGATCTTAGCGTTTCCTTAGCGGAATGGAAGATAACGAGTAGATCCTTCAGTTTCTCACTTCCTCTGCTCAGTTGTGTGCTTTTGCTAGTGTAATTTATGGTCATTTGGTGTGTAGTTGGCTTTAGATATGCTTATTGTACTCTTATTTTTGTTCTACTGGTCACTCCACCGACGATTCATTTCTGCATTTTGCGGGCACTTTACATTTGTTTTTGCTGCTCAATTAAGGTTTTGAACTCTTTTTTGTTCCTAATCGATGCTTGAGATATGCTCATTGTTGGTTTGCTTTCTCTGCAGATAATAAATCTAACTGCGATCTGTACTCTGGAAGATTACAACACTCGTCCTTTGGACACAATCTACAGTAACTTTTTCGATGCTCTTTCCTCCGGCATACTTTGAACCACCTTTTGGTTTCTCAGGCTCACTCTCCACTTCACTTTTCTCTTCTTCCTCAGAGGAAGCATCCTTTTTGGACCTCTTTGTGCTATTCTTACCCATATCTTTGGCGGAGGGACTCTTTTCTTGGTCTATTTTGGTGCTGCCGGAGCTCCCTTATTCAGTTTCTCGCTTACTAACAGCAAATAAATTGAATCCATTCAAAAATATATTTTAAGAAAATATGGCACCTCATGACCTATAAATATGGTTTGATTACACAATATTCAACCATATACCTTCAACATAGGGTGGTTTTCCATCATATACTTCGAGTTCTCAAAGCCAAGATAACCATCAGACGTCAAGTTAAACATATTCGATCAGGCTAAACTTGATTCTACATACCTGATTGAGGCAGTCACCAACATTTGCTCTATCGAAAATAACCAAAGAATGAGACAGGCCACATGCAACACTAGACACAAACAATGCAGGGACAAACCAGTTGTTTTTAATTATGAATAGTGAACCGCACACTAAACCGGGTCCGACCGGATGAACCAGGAACCGGCACCCTTGCCAGTTCGAGTGTCAGTCCGGTTCTGATAACTATGCCCTTTTCTACTTTTTTGTGTTTGAAATATCTGGAAATTATCACACCACCACCTGGGGAGACTCAAGATGTCAAAAGTAGTAGGCGCTTGTAATTGTTGAAAACTTGAAGTTACTTTAATTTTTATAGTTTTTTTTCCGCATGACTGCCTTACCATTCTACCAAAACAAAGTGCAATATTGATAATCTGAAGAACTGCTAGAGGCATAGAACCGGAGTGAAGAAGAAGGGTTGCAGAGGGATGCAGACAGAGGGTTTCAGTCGAAAATCTGCTAGGGTTTTTCATAGAATCACTTCCTTATTGTTGAATAAAATAAACATTAAATGTTGTTTTTAGTGAGTCTTAAAGTTAGAAGTTAATGGAGGAAAATAAAAGGTCAAGAGTTTTTGTTGTAGATAAAGGTCACGAGTCATAGTAGATGAAAGGTTAAGAGTTTTCTTTAATAGTTTTTATTGTTCTTGTTTGTATAATGCATATATAAATGCATTGTTGTTTTTTGTTTAAGATATGACTCAAAGTAATAAACAAAAGTTAAACATTCTTGTGAGTTTGATTTGAGTTATCAAATTGGTGTCAGAGCGAATGGAGAGTGTGACAGGTCAAATGTCGATACCACGACTAACGAAGGCGAATTATGATAATTGGAGCATTCAAATGAAAGCTCTTCTCGGATCTCAAGATTCGTGGGAGGTGGTCAAAGAAGGTTTCGAAGAACCAGAAAATACCACGGGATATTCAACGGCTAAAAATAAGGGGATGAAAGAGACGCGATCGAAGGATAAGGCGACACTATACATGTTATTCTGTGTCGTTGACAAGTCAGGCTTTGAGAAGATTGTCGGTGCAACTACTTCAAAAGAAGCGTGGGATATATTAGAGAAAGTGTTCAAAGGAGTTGACCGAGTTAAGCAAGTGCGTCTCCAAACTCTTCGTCTCGAATTTGAGAGCATGAAGATGAAGGAGTCGGAAGTTGAATCTGACTATATCACGCATGTACAAATCGTGGTAAACCAACTTATTCGTAATGGTGAAGTGATATCCGATGCACGAGTTGTGTAGAAGATTTTGAGATCTTTAACCGAAAATTTCGAGAATGTTGTATGTGCAATAGAAGAGTCAAAGAATCTTGCGACGCTTACAGTCGCGAGCTTGCTGGTTATCTCGAGGCACATGAACAACGTAAGAAGAAAAAGAAGGTGGAGACTCTAGAGCAAGCACTCCAAACCAAGACGACAATTAAAGACGAAAAGGTACTCTATTCTCAAAATTTCTGAGGTAGAGGGTGTGGTCGTGGAAGACGTCGCGACAGTCATGAAGGGTACTATAAGGAGAAGGACCGGTCGAGTCAACCAAACTTGCGCAGAAGAGAACGCGGTCGAGGAAGAGGCGGTCGGTCGAACTATTCCATCGAGTGCTACAAGTATGGTCACTACGCGAAGGATTTCTACTCCGGCAAATGTTATAGTTGCGGTAAAGTAGGGCATCTTTCAAAATTTTGTCGAGTCGATACAAAGGTGGAAGAAACAACTAACTTTGCCTTGGAAGATGAAGAGAATGACGGTTTTCTCTTGATGGCTCACAATGAAGACAACATCAGCAATGACACTCTATGGTATCTCGACTCGGGGGCAAGCAACCATATGTGCGGTCACGAGTACTTATTCAAAAAGATGCAAAGGATTGAAGATGGTCATGTGTCGTTTGGAGATGATTCAAAGGTGAAGGTCAAGGTACGGTTTGTTACATACGAAAGGATGGGTTGATAGGGTCAATCCAAGATGTCTATTATGTACTAGATCTCAAGACCAACATTTTGAGTTTGGGGCAACTCACGGAGAAAGGTTACTCGATACTCATAAAATATCGGGTACTACACTTGAAGGATAAGCATGGGTGTACGGTTGCTCTAGTCGAGATGGGAAGAAATCGGATGTACAAACTAAATTTGAGATGCGTGCGAGAAAAATGTTTACAAGTCAATGTAGAAGACAAGGCATTTATATGGCGTCTCCGTTTTGGTCACCTACATCATGGAGGTCTAAAAGAATTAGCAAAGAAGAACATGGTACACGGGTTGCCGGACATGGACTACGAGGGCAAATTTTGTGGAGAATGTGTGCTTGGAAAGCAAACAAGAACCTCATTTCAAAAGAAGACAAATTATCAAACAAAACATATTCTCGAATTGATTCATAAAGATATATGTGGATCAATCAACCTCGAATCTTTCAGCGGTAAAAGGTACTTCATTACCTTTATCGATGATTTCTCACAAAAAACGTTTGTTTATTTTTTGACAGAAAAATATGAGACATTCGAGGTGTTCAAGAAGTTCAAAGTGATGGTGGAGAAGGCAACTGGTAAACAAATATAAGCCATACAATCTAATGGAGGTGGTGAATATACTTCAACTGTTTTCATGGAGTATTGCGAGGAGCAAGGCATAAGGGGATTTCTAACCGCACCATACTCTCCTCAACAAAACGGTGTGGCTGTGAGGAAGAATCAGACTATTCTGAACAGGGTTCGGTCAATGCTCAAGAGCAAGAAGATGCCAAAGGAATTTTGGGCGGAAGCCGTTCACTGTGCTGTCTATGTACAAAATCAATGTCCACATTTGAAGTTAGAAGATCCAAACACCACAAGAGGCGTGGATCTGACAAAAGCCGATAGTTTCTCATCTCGAATTGTTCGGTAGTGTGGCTTATGCACACGTACCGGATCAACAGAGAACGAAGCTTGAAGACAAAAGAAAAATGTACATTTTTATTGGGTATGGTGAGAAGACAAAAGGGTACAAGCTATTCGACACGATAAATAATAAGGTTGTGGTGAGTCGTGATGTGTGAGTAAATGAAACAAGTGAATGGGGCTGGAACAATTCAACCGAAATCGACATCAAAGTTGGAGAATGATCAGTCATTGCATCAACAAGCAAACAACGAGATTCTGAAACTACCGATGATGAAGATGAACCACTACAACCCAAGACTCGAAGTTTGCAAGATTTGTATGATTCAACTAATGAGGCACACCTTGTATGTCTTTTGGAAGATGCTGAAAATATTAGTTTTGAAGAGGCGGTGCGAGATAAGATGTGGCAAACTGCCATGAACGAGGAAATTAAGGCGATTAACCGCAACAACACATGGGAGCTAGCAGAATTGCCATAAGGAAGTCAACCTAGAGGTCTGAAGTGTGTGTTCAAGAAAAAGATGAATGCTCAAGGCGAGATAGAGCATTACAAGGGGCGGCTTGTTGCGAAAGGATACAAGCAAAAGACAAGAATCGACTATGACGAGGTATTTGCTCTTGTAGCAAGGATGGAGGCAATCCGATTATTCATTTCACAAGCTCCTCAATTCAAATGGTCAATATTTCAAATGGATATCAAATCAGCATTCTTGAATGGTGTGCTCAAAGAAGATGTCTACATCGAACAACCGCCCGGGTAGATAAAATTCGGAGAAGAAGGTGCTAACATTGAAGAATGCACTTTACGGGTTGAAGCAAGCACCACGGGCATGGAATACACGTATCGATTCATATTTCAAGGAGAACGGGTTTAAGCAATGCCCCTATGAGCATGCTCTTTACGTAAAAAAGAATGGAGGTAACGTGTTATTTGTTGTTCTTTATGTTGATGACCTTATTTTTATGGGCAACAATGGTGAGATGGTAGAAGAGTTTAAAGACACAATGACACAGGAATTTGAGATGACAAATTTGGGCTATATGAAGTTTTTTCTTGGTTTGGAGGTTACACAAGTAGAGACAGGTATTTTTGTATCACAAGAGACATATCTGAAAGAGATTTTGAATAAGTACAAGATGGGGACATGTGTATCATTACATATGTTTCAAGGATCAATTTGTAATTACTAAGAGGGACCAGGTTGCAATTATAGAATAGTTGTGGGTTATAAATAAGAGTAGTTGTAACAGGATTAACCAACTTTTGAATTGAAGAACAAATTGATTTCTTCTCTTCCAAGTAAGCTTTCTTTCTTTCATTTCTGTTTAATCTGAGGGTTCTAACATGGTATCAGAGTCGCTTCAATCCCACAACTCTCTTAGTCATTGATTCGTCTGCTACAACTATGGTTTGTGTGCGTGTTTTCTGTGATTTGGCATATCGGTGTTTCGATCTGTTGATTTCTCAGTTTGTTGAAGTAATGAAAGATATCACTTCGTCATTCGTCAATAAGAAGGTTTCGCTCCTGATTATCGGTGTTTTAACTCTGCTCCTGATTACTCTTTCTTGCGTGTGTTTGGTTGCTTATGCTTTCCTCATTTACGTCCATTTCACAAAACCGAACTTGCTCCTCGTTCTGAACCATGTGTGTTCTTGGGTTATTGTGAAAAATATCATGGCTATAAGTGCTTGTCTGCTTCTGGTCGTGTTTATACTTCAAGGAATGTTGTGTTTTATGAATTAGTTTATCCATTTGTTGATGCTAAAAGTAATTTATTTACATCTACTGCTCCCACTCAGAATTACACATCTCTTCCTTTTTTTATTCCTTGCGATAATCAGTTTAATTTATCTGTTTCACCTGATTTTGTTATTCCTCATGATTCTGTTATTCCTCATGATTCTGTTTCTTTTCCTGTTATGACTCCACCATCTTTAGGTTGTCAGTCTTCTCCATCTCCTGATTCTGTTTCACCTAATGTTACAAATTCGTGTGCTCCTTCTTCTAGTAATGCTGGTGATTCTGTATTAAATCATGTGTTGCATCATATATCTAATTCTTCTTTGCCTTCTGTCTCATATAGACTTTGTGGTTCTCAACTAATTCCTAGTTCTTCATCTCTTCCTTCATCAGATGATCTTCCTGTTTCTTCTAATTCATCTCCTTCTAATATTTCATATGTTCATCCTTCTAATGTTCATCCGATGCTTACTAGATCTAAATCTCATGCTCAACATCATTCTTCTCTTCAGGCTTTGCTTACGAATGTTGAGTCTTCTGATGCTTTGATTACCACAAAACCTAAGTCTATTCATCAAGCCCTTCACAATCCTCACTGGAGAGCATTTGTTGAAGAATAATTTTTAGCTCTTCAAGCAAATAACACCTGGTCTATTGTTCAGCTGCCATCCGGTAGGATTTCAATAGGGTGCAAATGACTTTCAAATGAATCAATTGCTCGTTATAAGGCTAGATTAGTTGCCAAGGGGTTCTCTCAAAAGCCTGGATTTGATTTTCAGGATACATTTAGTCATGTTGTTAAATATGCTATGGTAAGAATTGTTCTATCTTTGGCATTGTCTCACAAGTGGAAGTTGAGACAAATAGATATAAACAATGCTTTTCTTCATGGCGATTTATCTGAGGAAGTCTTCATGGTTCAACCTCCTAGTTTTGAACAGAAATCAAGTACCGATGTTCCTCTTGTTTGTAAGCTACAAAACGCTCTATATGGCCTAAAACAGGTGTCACATGCATGGTTTGATAAGCTCAAGTCTTTTCTTCTTAATCAGTTACAATTCAAGGTATCTTTTGCTGACAGTTGCTTGTTCATCAAACATTGTGAGGTGGGTTCTGTTTTTCTGTTAGTATATGTAGATGATATTGTTGTTACTGTACCTTCTGCTTTTACTATTTCTGAAGTCATTCACGCTATTAATAAGGAATTTCATCTTAAGGATTTGGGAAATCTGAGTTATTTTTTAGGCATGGAGTTATTTATGTTTAGAACTAATTTGTTTCCTGTCAAATAAATTTCCTTAACTTCTTACTCTGATGCAGATTGGGAGGGTGATATTTCAGATTGTAAGTCCATTTCAGGTCACTGTCTACTATTGAATGGAAATCCCATCATTTGGAGCTCTAAAAAGCAATCAGTTGTTGCTCGATCTATTGCTGAGGCAGAGTTTCGTGTTGTTGTCAATGCAATGTGTGAGATTATACGGGTTAAATCTTTGCTTACTGAGATGGGTCTTCAGTTATCTTCAGTTCCAGTGGTTTGGACTGATAGTACTAATGATGCAGCTTTGTTTGAAAATCTGATTCAACATTAAAAAATGAAACATGTAGAAATTGATCTGTTTTTTGTTCAATCCAGTGAACAGGTAGCTGATATTCTCACTAAACCTTTGACTGAAAAAATGTTTGTGCCTTGCAGGAAAAAGTTGGAGATCTTTTCTGTGGAAGAGCTGATGGATCATCATCTGCATGAAGGTGTTAATCCAATGGTTACGTCTGATACAGATGCTACATCTGAGTGACTTTTGAACTTCTGTACTTTGTTGATAATTCTATCTCTGCTGCTTTAGTATTCTAGTGGTTGTGTATTGATCATTTTCAAGATAATTTATTATGGTTATCTGTCTAGTCAATGTTTTGTTGGTTTTTCTTTATTTTGATTAATGTTTTGACTCAGTGTGTTGATTGAAGTACTATCTTTTTCATGTTGTTTAAATCATTTTCTGGCACTTATATATTCATTGGTTGTTTTTTGTTTTACTACTCTGGTTTACTATATGATAGGTTCATGCCTTGTTTTCACTTATATTCCACATGTGTGGTGCAATGGTTAGCATTTGTCGTTTGGAAATGTTTTGTTGTCTGTTCTATTCCATTGATGAGAATTGTTATGTCAGCTGTGGTTCAGAAAAAAAAAATCAAATGAAGTTGGTGAGCATATTGAGATATATCTCCTTGGCATAAAACATGGTTTGATTCCAAAAACATAATACAATCTCAAGAAAACGTTAAGATACTTCAGATTGTTTCTTGAGGAAGAAAAGAAAAGGGCTCAAACCCTTCAACCATTGTTGATAAGATAAGGGCTCAAACCCTTCTGTCAAGGAGTGTTTCCGATCAGATGAAATCAGTTTGAATAAAAAAAAAAAAGAGAAAGATGAGAATGAATAAAAAGAAAAACAATCCGTCAAATTAAGGTTTGAACTACACTGTCAGAGCATATTCTGTTTCGAATGGAATAGTATAAGTCATTGATCTTTTCTAATTCAAACTCTAGTTGTCATGTCCATCTGTTGGAATGTAAGTGTGCATGTATGTGTATCTTGAATATGGTTTCCGTGTGGTATAATAAAGATTAGATCTTTGAAGTATATGTGTTGTGGATGATTTAAATACATGTGAATAAGATTGTGCTATGATGATATACTGAGTCATGTATGATCAGTAAGAATGAGAAATTATTCAAGATCATTGTGCAGTTTGATAAACCAGATGATGACTGTTTTGTTTATGAAAAATACTCAATCATTCAGATATATTTAGCAGCAGAATATGGATGATATTTGTGCAGAAGTCAGATTTCAGAGTTGTTCGGATCAATAGTGCAATCAGCAGTGTAGCATATGCTCTTAGTACAAAAGTCAAGTTTCAGCATATGGTGTATCATCAGCATATGGCATATATGGCATATCATAACTGATGAAAAAAAAGTGAATAGTTCAATCGAATTCAAAAATTAGATCTTGAATAGGGAATGTTAGGACATATGTATAATTACATATGTTTCGAGGATCAGTTTGTAATTACTAAGAGGGACCAGGTTGCAATTATAGAATAGCTGTGGGTTATAAATAGGAGTAGTTGTAACAGGATTAACCAACTTTTGAATTGAAGAACAAATTGATTTCTTCTCTTCCAAGTAAGCTTTCTTTCTTTCATTTCTGTTTAATCTGAGGGTTCTAACAGAAGATGGGGAATTGCAATCCTGTTTCAACACCAATGGAACTCGGAGCAAAACTCTCAAAGTTCGATGGAGGAGAATGTGTCGATGCGAGTAAATATTGAACTTTGATAGGGAGTCTTTGCTATCTCACGTGCACAAGGCCGGATCTTTCACTAAGTGTTGGCATTTTAAGTCGGTTCATGGAGGAGCCGGTTTATTCACATTGGAATGCATAGAAGCGGATTTTACGGTACATTCAAGGAACGGTGTCACACAGGTTGTTCTACTCAAAAGCAGAAGATTACAAGTTGGTTGGTTATTCCGAAAGTATATTTTGACAAATTCAAGAAGATGATTGGCATGACGGATGGTAGAATCAGTTAAGTTTACGGGGGAGTTTTGTTGAATAATAATAAACATTAAATGTTGTTTTTAGTGAGTTTTGAAGTTAGAAGTTAATGGAGGAAAATAAAAGTGAGTTTTGTTTTTGGTAGATGAAAGGTCAAGAGTCATAGTAGATGAAAGGGTAAGGGTCTTCTTTATTAGTTTTTATTGTTCTTATTTGTATCATCCTTATATAAAGGCATTATTGTTTTTTATTTAAGACATGACTCAAAGTAATAAACAAAAGTTAAACATTCTTGTGAGTTCGATTTGAGTTATCACTTATATAGGGGAGGAAGTTTCGAAAATTACAAAACAGTCCTAACAGAAAACCAAATAACAATACACTCTAAACTAATCTAAACATACATAATAGTCCTTAAACTACCAAATCAACTTGTAATTTAACATACACCCTCAAGCTGATATTATGATAAATGTCTTTCATTCCTAATTGATTAAGTAAATAATATTGTTGTAGACTCCCTAAAGCCTTCGTAAATACGTCTGCAAGCTGCTCATTCATCCTCACGTATTTCGTCTTTAAAACACTTGCATTAATTTGCTCTCTAACAAAATGACAATCAATTTCAATATGCTTAGTTCTTTCATGATACATAGGGTTAGATGCAATATGTATGGCAGCTTTATTATCACATAATAATATAACAGGAGATTTAGAAGAAATTTTAGTCCCTTTAATTAACCTCTTAGCCAAATAATTTCAGAAACTGTAAATCTCATACTTATATATTCAGCCTCGGCAGAAGACCCAGAAACTGTAGCTTGATTATTTTTTACTTTCCATGAAATTAGTGAATTTCCTAATTTAATACAATAACCAGTTACAGATCTTCTACTTTCTAAACAACCACCCAAGTCTGAATCACAAAATGCATAAATATCATCATTATTATTAGACGTAAGTAAAATCCCTAAACCTGGCTAGTTCTTGATATATTTTATTATCCTATAAACAACTTCTAGATGTTATTTCTTTGGTGATTGCATATACTGACTTAAACACTGGACAGGAAATGTAATATCTGACATAGTAACAGACAAATATAATAACTTTCCTATTAATTTTCTGTATAGACTGGGATCAGAAATCAATGCATCATCATTATGCAGCGGAAAATTTTCATCATATACCTTACTTGTGAGATTCAAATTTTGCTCCATTTGAGTCTTGCTTACCTTACCACCTAACATTCCAACTTCAGAAAGAAGGTCAAGTGCATATTTTCTTTGGCACAAAATGAGACCTTTACCATATCTAGCTATTTCTATACCAAGAAAATATTTTAGATCACCCAAATCTTTCATTCTGAAATTTGTTTGTAGAGTGTTTTTTAATTGTTCAATCAATGATTTACTATTTCCGATTATTAGCATGACAACAATTTCAGACCTTCAGACCTTTTTTTGTAAATAAGGAATAATCATGTAAACTTTGAACGTAACCATTCTTTACCAACGTGTCGGTGAGCTTGACATTTCACTGTCTAGATGCCTGTTTAAATCCATATAATGACTTATGAAAACGACATATTAAATGATTCTCCCCTATTTGCAAAAACCAGGTGGAACCTGCATATAGACCACTTCATCAGGATCACCCTATAAAAAAAGCGTTAAAAACATTCATTTGATACAAATACCAATTTTGTTTATCCACAATAGCCAAAAGTCTACGGACAGTGGCCATTTTAGCAACTGGAGAAAAAGTATCACTATGATCAATTCCATCCTTTTGACTATACCCCTTGGCAACTAACCGGGCCTTGTATCTTTCTAAGGATCCATCAGAATTATACTTAACATTGTAAACCCATTTGCAACCTATTGTGTGTTTACCTGTAGGAAGAGGAACTAAAGCCCAAGTTTTATTTTCTTATAAGGCTTTGATTTCATCTTGCATGGCCAAAACCCAATGCTCATTTTTAGAAGCGTCGAAAAAATTAGTTGGTTCAGTGAGTCTATCTACCATATTAAGAAAACACTTGTAAGTCGGATGAATTGAATCATAACAAACAAGATGTTGTATAGGATTCATAGTAGAGAAAATATTTGACATTTCATAATCATTGTGCCAAGAAGGTGTTTTTGTGGGTCAGGATGACCGACGTGGCATATTCATAGGAGGATTTGGGAATCTTTCACTGTTATTTAGAGGATCCTTAGACGTTTCTATATCCCCAACTGATTCATCATATTGCATATTATCAAGTGCAGTATCAGTAATATCAATATGCTCATCTCGAAATAATCTATCATCATCAATTGAGGAAGCTTTAAATGGATATGTATGCTCAACAAGTCGGACATCGCGCCTAACAAAAAAACTTGTGTTTTCAAGTTTAAAAGTCTGTTCCCTTTTTGGATCAAGGAATAACCCATCATTACACATGCAACAGAGCGGGCAACTAACTTGTCTGTATTAGGCAAGACTCTCGCATGGCAAAGGAAACCAAACACGCACAAATGGTTAATTGTAGGTTTCTTACCATACAATTTTTCATAAGGTGAAATACCACCTAAAATAGTTGAGGGCATAAAATTAATATGATAACATGCAGTGAGAATACAGTCCCCCCTCCAAAAAAAAAATCTGGAAGGAATATTTGCTTCTTGTTTCAGTGCCCTAGCAACTTCCAACAAATGTTTGTGTTTTCGTTCAACAATTCCATTTTGTTGTGGAGTATAAGGACAACTACTTTCATGAATAATCCCTTCGTTTAAAAAAAGTGTTTTACATTGGTCATTAAAAAACTCTCCTCCATTATCTGTTCTTATCCATTTAACACTAGTGTTAAATTGATTCTGAACTAAGTCCAAAAAATGTTGTATGATTACAATAACATCAGATTTAAGACTTAGTAAATATGTCCAAGTAGTACGAGAAAAATCATTAACAAATGTAAGGAAAAAAATGTGTGTTATCATATGTGGGCTTTTTGTATGGCCCCCATGCCTCCATATGTAACAAATAAAAAAACAAATCGAGTTTTAGAAGTACTGGAAGGTAATTGATGTTGTCTAGCCATGGGACATATCGCATAGTCTATTACATTTTTATTTTGAAAAGAAACTAATGTGAGAGAGTCTATTTTGCTTAGGATCTGCATGGGTGCGTGACCAAACTGTTTGTCCCATAAAATGGATTGAGGATTAGGAGGTAAGGAAACATGTTGAATTGATGGTCTTGCATGTGTATCAAAAAAATAAATACCACTAGCTTCTTTACGAATCCCCAACACCATTCCATTGCAGAGATCCTACAGTAATACAAGTTTTGGAAAAACGTCACAGAACATGACAGGTCTTGCGTTAATTTTGAAATAGACAACAAGTTATACTTAAACTCGGTTAAATACAACACATTTTCCAGTTTGCTTGAGTTGTTAAAGGGAAAATTCTCAATATGTGAAATTATTGAACGGGAACCATTTGACAATTACACATGAGATTCAGTTTTCTTAAAATCAATTAAATACTCTGATGTGAAACTCATGTGATTGGTTGCTCTCGTGTCAAGTATCCAGGTATTGTATTTCTGAAAAGAAGAGTTGAGAGATATACCTGCGTCATTGGCCATGGCATCGGAGCCCGCGACTTGCTCATTTTGTTTACTCAAGAATTGAGTGAGTTGCTCCATGCTTATCATTATAGATCTATAATGAGTAGACTCGAGTGATGTCGGACAACCGGAATTAACCTATTCAAGTGTTGAACAAACAAAAGAATTGCATGTGGGGTGGTTCTGAAAACTTAGGGCATTATTGGCTTGAAATGGGTTCCTTTGGTGTTAGGATTAGCTACCTTCCAGCCAGTAGGGTACCCATGTTTTTTAAAGCAACGATTGACAGTGTGACATTTGGTTTTACAGTATTCACATAACAGGTTTTTCTTAAGTGGACGAGGCTTACTGACAACATTAGTCATATAGGTATCAGAAATTCCACTTTGTGTTTCTTCTTGAATTAAAATAGAGTATGTTTGGTTCAGACTTGACAATTTCTCTCTCATCAAAAGGTTAGAACGAACAACTGAATATGACGCATTCAACCCATTGAGAAATTGGAACAGTTTAAATTTGCAACATGCTCAAGATGTTTTTGGAATTGTTCGCACTCACAAATTGGAAGACCACAAATGACATCGAATTCATCCCACATTAATCGAAGCTTAGAAAAAAAAACTCAAAAATAGCCTGAACACCTTGTTGAGCAAGGGAGATCTCAGTGTAATTGGAAAGTTCGAGATCCATTGACATTATCAAACATTTCTTTTAAATCCTTCTAGACCTGAAACACACTTGTGGAATAGACTATTATGTTCATTAATTCACGGGACACAGAGTTCATGATCCAAGCAAAGACAAAAACATTGCGTCTTTCCCAGATCTGATGCAAGCCAGGTGCGAAACATTTTTTGACAAATGTTCCATCAATAAATCCAAGTTTGTTTTTAGCGACAAGGGAAATGTGCATAGCACGACTCAAAAAAGCGTAACTATTAGAACCAGTTAGCTTTTCAGATGTTAAAGAAAGGCCTGGTATGTTTGAAGGATTAAGAAAAATTGGATGGTTACTATAAATTGTTGGCTGAACTGGGGCCACCATGGTCACTGTATTGAGACCGGTGACTTCTAATCCAGCTTGGACAGTGGTAGAGTTGGATGAGGATGAGGTAGATAACATATCTTGGATCAAAGTAAGAAAAGGTTAACAGAGGTTGCGAGATCACAAAAAAAGTTGAAAACAGATCTGCAACCAGTATTTAGAAAAGAAATAATAGTGAATAATACTTAGGTTATGTGGCTATGCATGTCATGCATTTCAATGGAGAAATCACATGCATTAACATATCTAGAAGAAAATATGATCACAGATACATGAAACCATATGCAGATCTAAAAAATAACATACGTTATCATGGAGATTATATGGATATGGATCTGTGTTCGAGAAGTCACAGTAACAAGGCATAAAAAATATTACAGGAGGAACCGTATAAAAATACAGATTTGCAACATATGAGGTTTGCACATCCATATAAAGAAGAGCTACATATGTTTGTGCCAAAAACAAGTATATCTACAACGAATATCACATGTGTGTTAATGTTTCAGTTATCGGATAATAAATCCATGAATGAAACGCATGTATCTTGTAGATACAACTTCATGCACAACAAATGGTTTTAACGTTTCAACAAAAAAAAATAATGGAACAAGGAAAAAGACAGACAAACTATGTCAAGAACTTACATGTATACAAAGAAACATTCAGATATGTAAATATAATATAAAGAAAATAAAGGTTTCCCCCATTCACAAATAGATCAAGAGAAGTCACGTGTATTTGTACCATTAACATACAGATCTACAAGGGAATAACGCATGCACACCAATATCTCAGTCAACATAGAATAGACAAAACTTTCAGACGAAGCATACTTCGGTACAGTTTTAAAACAGAGAACAAGAACCAAAACAAATATCAACAGATATGAGGAGTCTGCTACGTAATAAGAACTGAAACCATGCGAACAACTTAAACGAGTGTAGATCAACAAAGCAATCAGAATGACATAAAAACAACATAAGAAAAACAAATGCAACAAAACGAAGAACTAGTACCTGCAAGTATAGATAAGCGCAGGAACATAACAAATATGAAGAAAAGAAAACTGAGTAACAGAGAAGTATTGAATAGTGGACTTACAAAGAAGAGTATCTAAATAACCCATCAAGAACAAGAACGGCGGAAATAATCCATCAAGAACAAGAAACCAACATAACAGAATGTAAACGTAAGGAACTCACTAGCATGTAAGCCGAAAACAAAGAAAAGGAATACAGTTCACCAAATAACAAAAGTTTGAGTGTTCGTTTCACGTCAGGCGGAAGCACGATGGGGATCAGAAGAAGCTATCAAAGCCTTGATAGCTCTGATACCATGTGAAGAGATGCTGGAGGCACAGAACCGGAGTGAAGAAGAAGGGTTGCGGAAAGAGGGTTTCAGTCGAAAATCTACTAAGGTTTTTCATAGAAGCACCCTTATATAGAGAATGAAGTTTCGAAAATTACAAAAGAGTCCTAACAGAAAACCAAATAACAATACACACTCTAAACTAATCTATACATACATAATAGTCATTAAACTACCAAATTAGCTTGTAATTTAACAGATGACAATCACACAAGAAACAAGAACACACGATGAATCTTCACGGTAGACGCGATGCAAACTTAACGTCGTACAAAATTAAGACAAGGAGAACCTTCGCCTTCTAGGCTTAGTAACATCGATGTCATCTTGAATGTTGGAAGTATCTTTGGACCCATGTCGGAAAGGATTTAGCTTCCCCAATGTCTTGGACATGGAAGAGAAGAAGGTTGGTTTCCTTTGCACCGTCTTGGAAGACGATGTCCCTTGGTGTTTCTGGATGTTGGTAATATACATCTTCATCTTCAACAACTCGGTTCGTAGCTCCTCATTCTCCCTCACAAGGGATGAATCCATCTGCAACTGCTTCCTAGTTGTTACAGCATTGGGTGTGGCTCGGTCGTCAACTCCGCTCCTAAGCTTCAATTGATCGTAGTAGAGAGCGTGGAGAACGATTTGCACGGGTAGCCTCTTGTTCTGTGAGGCATGAAGCCGAGCTTCATGGGATAGCTTCAATGCGTCCATCACGCTGCATACTTTTTCCCGATCGATCTCATCGAGGTTCGGATGAGCCTGCAAAGTTGACATGATTAACCGATACAACATGTTATGTTATGAATGACAATATCAATACAATCTTGCTCACCTTCAAGTAAATATCAATGGCGCGATACAAATCATCATCGACCTTCCGACCTCCTTTAGGTACGACATTCGCAATCCCGTTGAACTTGGAGATTGGGAGTTCTCCATAGTTCGCTATCTCACCTAAATACGCGTCGACTGTCTTAGCCACTCTCTGCAAAGCAGTGGAACATGACTCCTTGAAATCACCACCATTGAAGACCGCCATGTTCTTCTCCTTCTCCACAAACCCTACCACTATCCTCCTCACACTGTCCAACTCAGTGAGTCTCTCCTTATCATAAGTAAACGATAACACAAGAAGATCTTCCACCATAACGTACTCTAGAATCACAGAAATCCTCTTCTCGAGCTCGTTCTTGCACACAGTTGAAGCTTTCAAGAAGATGGCCGATCGGAGAAGACGACATAAGAAATTTATAGGGAAAGCAGCCTTCTCTGCAGGCATTAGATTTACTATGGTTTGGAGAAGCTCCCGTTTCTCATCTATCGTATCAAAGTCCACAAAACCCAATGACTTCATTGCATTGGCTGAATGATCCTTCATTAGATCTCGAAATGCTCTCTCAGTATAGGTAATGATGGCACTCGCTACTGTCAGTGACTTTGCTCCTCGTTGCCTCATCCCATTGATGATCTTGGCAAAGTATGTCACTTCTAGTATGGTTAACTCCTCGGTCCACCAATTTGTTGGGGATCTACTCGAGAAATTCGCTTCGTTGCACGCCTGTAAAGAGTGAAGATCATTATTACAACATCATACATATTAGGGAATGAAACCATTCAATGGGTTTTGGAATACATACTCTCATACTGTATTAGATATATGAAGGCTAAGTTAATAACTTTTGGTGGATCAACCAATATACATAAAAGGGATAATGATTTCAATGCAGTCACATATTTGCTCATACTAATATTTATGTATGGTAGTAAGCTATTCCAGCTATTTTTTCTTTTAAATATTACTATTTGTCATTATAATGATAATTTTATCCTATTATTCATTCTCATCTCATCTTTATTGATTTTCTATCTTTTCTTAAAACCCTAAACAATTCAAACCCATAATCACATTTCGCCAAGCATCGTCATGCTTTTTTTTTACCTTTAAGCTCACAACATCAACACATCGTTGCACAATTTTCAATTGTTCTGCCATGGGAAGGAGATCTTCACATGATTTTAAGACAACAATGGCGCCTGAGAGGCTTGACAGGGCCACCTGCGCCAGGAAATCTTCTGTCCGACCTGCAAGATTGTTGTCGCAGTACTGATCCGTCATTTCCAGATACTCAGCAGCACAACAGAGAGCTGCAACGTTGTGAACCGTGATTTCGAAGTTGGCGCCGTAGCAAAACTTTGCGGCTTTCTCAAATATCTCAGGGCCACCGGGGATGTCAGAGAGATCGATGTGTGTGACATCACTGTCTGTTGATTCCACCACTATCTTCCTTATGTAATTGCTCTTTCCAACGAGCATGAACTGGAAAACGAAACTATGAAGATCTTTCCAAATTTAGAAAACATGGGTAATTAAGTTTGATCTTCATACCTTTTGAAGGGAGAAGTTTGCTCCCCCGACTTCGACAACTACATCTGCCGGGATATCGTGAGAGAAAATCCTGCATTGATCTCGATTCCTTAGAGATTACTAGATTTGAATCATAATGATAGGAGTACTAGCTGTAGGAATAGCTAATAATTACCATTGCCCAGTTCTCTCCATGGCTGTGGAGAGCATATTGTTTCCCAAGATTGGAGAAGCCATGAATGTGGATTTGGTATACAAGAAGCTTCAACTGCAAGAAGCCATGAAATCTGGTCAAAAACTTTCACCCACATCTCTATTCCCTTCATTCTCAGAATATGGTTTTTAAGGTTTCAGTCATCTTCCATCAGATCTACACAGTGTGTAACATATATATGGATCTGACACTGCCACAGAAACACTGCACCGTGACTTGAATACAACCTTTAACTAGCTATGACCATAGTAGACAAAATCAGAAACCAGAGATCAAACACTCCAGTAGAACTCAGAGGAACAAGAAAAGCAGCAGTAAAATAATGGATTCTCACCTTCCTGCTGATGCGTCAACTTTAGATTGACTGCGGAGGAGGTCCTTTTATCTGGTGCATGGAAGTGGATTACAGAAAGAGCAGACTGAGAGGTTTTATAGAACGGAAGTATGGATGGGTTGATACATTCAAACTCCGATCACGCACTCCAACAGCTTTTGAGGAATACAATACAATGCACAGCAAGTGGGAGAGTGAGGTTGAAGATGTGGCTAGAAGTTCTCCAACAGGGTGGCGCGAAAAATCTTGGACAGCGGCGTGCCATGTCATCCGACAACCTTTCTTTTTCTTACTTTGTTTTGTATGTATATATTATATATGGATGATGTAGAGGTAACGGCAGAGAAGCAACGTAATTGGATCCCATTGATTAAATATAGGAATCTACAAAGATGGATACGTACGTAGAACCAATGTCTTTACATAATCATGAAATGTAGTATGTGAATGTACGTAATAAAGTTAATTAATTATAGGATAAATTCAGGATTGTTACAAACCTAGAAAATACGAAACTAGTGCATTACTAGTTTCGTAATTAGAGTGTATAACTTTTAATATAATGTTGTCATTTATATATTAATAGAACGCATATAATATAAATCATCTGTTTTTAATAGGAACTAATGAAAATTTAATTGTGAATTTAAAAGTAAAATTTTGTGGATAAAAGTTACTTATTGCATTAAAAAATAAAATTAATAAAGTTAAATCAATAACCTCATCATTCTAAATTAATGAGATGTACATATTATCGCACTTTCATATTAAAATAACTAATTTAGAGTTGTTTTAATCTTTAATGAATTTATATATTTATTTTTGTTATATTTAAACGGTATAACTTTAAAGAGTTTATACCACTTTGATATCAAATTGGTGGTCTAATTCGTATAAAAATTATCATAAAAGTGAGATAAATATTTGAATATCTAAATACTATTAATCGAGGCTACAATATTTTTTTAAAAATTTGTTAAAGCAAATCCATTGAATATATTTGCGAATTTTTGAATCGTATATACCTCAAATAAAAAACAAATATCAAAATATCATCAGTTAAAAAAAAACGAATATATACCTACCCGTGAATGACTATAAAATCCCACGCCCACCCATTTTTCATTCTTGTTCAATCGATCCTGCCCATATTTGCCTCGTCTTAACGTTTCAATGTCGAAGCTCTATTGGATTATTGTCAGCATTGTCAACCAATTTATTGGAAGTTATCCATGAGGTAGTCAGCAATTCTTTTTTTTTTAATTAATTATGATATTTAATATAGACATATTTAATTTTCAAAAAATATGATTTTTTTTATATTAACTAGGTGTTAGTATTCTTAAAAAATGGTGACTCTCATCATTCGTTATGACGGTAGAATTACAGTAGACGAAGAAGTTGTTAATTATACTGACGGTAAATCCACAATTAGTTCTACTGAAACCACAACCACCCTTACCCACCTAAAAGTGTTTGTTAACGTAGTTTGCGGTTTAAGTTCAGAAGTGTTTGATATTGACCTCCTTTGGAAGTCGTGTGACAACCTGTATCCAATAATTGATGAAGAATCACTTGATGAAAATTTTCAAGTATGTGGTGAATATATGAATTTATATGTGGTTCCAAAAGTAGAAGTTGATCGTGAATATGTAGATGACGTGGTTGAAGAAGAGGAAACAGACGATTCTTCTGTGGGAGGTGACATAGAAGCTGAATCTCCTACAAATTTGGTTGATTGTGTGTTACCATTGTCCGATGACGAAACATGTATTGATGCACAATCGAGTCAACCAATGACCTTCCAACATTTCCCTCCTGAGTTTACATCGGGAGATTGACAAGATGAGTTTGAATGTATCGATTGGATAGCCACGCACGGTGAATCCTCTACAGGTACAAATAATTTTCAAGTAGGTGTTGAATATGAGACTAAAGTTGCACTACAACAACATGTGAAATTGTGGAACATTAGTAATACTCGTGAATGCACTATTGCTAGATCAAGTTCAACTATAGTGTCTAAAATGTGGACAACCAGGTCACAATAGAAGATCTTGCAATTAGTAAGGTAAAAAGTGAGTTAATTTTAATTACTATCTATATGATAGGTTTTTTTAAACCACATCTAATACAAATATTTTATTTTCTTATGCCAGGGTAATGGAACGTCCGCTATTAATGAAAAACGAAGTTGTATTTTTCTATTCGATGGACATATTACAATTTTGTATCAATGTTGTTTGTAAATTTCAAATGTCAAATTAATATTAAAAAATTTAATACATGATAAATCATGGCATTCAACCCCTTCGTCCACCACACCTATCAACATCACTACTCGTGCCCCCATGTCGACCTCTGACATTCTTACTCTTAGCGGGTCGTTCAGGCTGACTTTGTTCTTGAGTGGATTGTGTCACCGGTGGTTGAAGATAAATCTCGTCAAATCTAATGTATGAGACTTATTCCTCCTCACTAGATATGATTGGTTCAACCAACAATTGATTGTATTATTCAGTTTCACGAGTTAGATCATGGGGATACCGTATATCTTGTAGCTAATCCTCAACATGCTTCTTCTGACCACCGATTGCCTTTTTCATAATCTTCTTGGTCAGTTTCGCTATATGACGTATACTTCTCATTTGTAGAAGACACAAAAGAAAATTGTTATTAATAATAAAAAAAAAACAAATAATTAATAAATACTAAATATCACTCACTAACAACATAGATTGGTTTCCATGTGGCTCAAACCGGACTGAAGGAATCATTGTTTATTCTTCTACAACTTCAATCGGAGGTTCCCCAATAAACGTCACAACTAGTCGACTATACCACGCTAAGTACTTTCGCTAGGGGTACACCTTTCGATCGAGAACCATATTGAACTGACTATCCCACTGTGCCCAATAGGTTGCATGTCGAGTAATCCAACTTTCTCAATAATTATTCTCCCAAAATCTTGTGCAATCTATCCGACTCTTGACGATCCTCAATAGGGTCTAGGATAGGTTGGGCTAAGGAGAATTGTCTCCATACTCGGCCCACTATGTGCCACTCGATACAGTTGAAGTGAATTAGTGGCACCTTCAACAATCATAACCAAGCATCTTCGTTACATATGAGTGAGAGGTGGTCCACCCGGGCCGGTGTATAAGGATCCCAAATTATCTGCACATATGACATCTTCTAAATTATTCATTAATTTTAAATTAGTTGATGGCATTCTGTTAAACGTTATACCAACCTGGTCTTGTGTTATTAGAATCAATTCATCAATATAAAATTGTCGTGTGTGTGGTTGCGGGTTCTTCTTGGAAGTCTTTGGTGGTACCCACCTAATATTGAAAGTCAAAAATAATAATTACCCGACAATGCATGATTAAGATTCATATATACAAAATGTTTAAACGGTCTTACCGCATCCCCAACGGAGCAATCATAGAGATGGATTCTTTATTCTTGATCATGGGTCTCCCAACGAATAGATGCTCCCACGGCCATAGTTTTAACAAATTATTAAAATATCTTAGTAGACTAAATTATTTATATACTTGAGAATTTAGTATAGATATCTAGGATGGTTGACTATGTACCTGCAGTAATACAGCGCATCCAGTTACATTAGTTCTCCTGGTTGCCACAACTTTACATAACCCATAATACAGATAACTCAATACAGTCAATCCCCAACTGTATTGAGATGTTTGATGTAATTCTTCGAGCAACGAAAGGTACTCTAGAGCAACTTTATTCTCACTGGTATTAGGGAATAAAAATGTTCTGAGTAGATGTAAAATATAGCCTCAGACTCTCATTATAGCTTCCTATTAGGTGACAGGAATCCAATTCGGGTCACTATCTTTCTTATCAAAAACCCTCTTCAATTAGGACAGGGAGACAACGTTCTTGGTTGTATCCTCCTCCTCACGCGAAGGGACTACTCCCTAGTAGTCGTGGGCATAGAGATGGCAAGTCGATCATCACTTCTTGGCCTTCTCCCAACCGATATTGATCAGATACTGGTGGACCGTTGACCCATAAACCCAACAAAATGTGTACGTCCCTAAGGGTTACAATCATTTCACCCCAACAAATGTGAAAGGTATGCGTCTCGGGTTGCCCTCTCTCAATAAGAGCATGCAGTAATCATGCCTCGACCGTGATACGAGATATGTCTATAGCCCATCTGAAATCAGCTAGATCTACTCAATGTAGAGTCATAAGATCTATTACCCAACATTTACCTACTCGCCAATACTTGTCATCTCTACGACAAATACTAGCCCTAACCTGTAATTTAATTAATAATTAAAGGTAAATAATTAAAATTACCTAACAATGTCAACATAAAACTTAATCAAACCTAAAATTAGGCTTACCGTATCTTGAGCGTTGTGTGTGACATATGTTGCGGTTGACTATACAGAAGGGTCGGATCCACCAGCTCCTTCTGCGACCGTGAAGAGCTCGTATGACCACGATAAATTATCTGTCCATAACAGTTCAATTAAAATTAGGTATCTTAAAGTTATGATTTACAAAAACACATTAAAATAATGCAATAATTACACATAATTAGTCATTCTACATAACAATGACACCTAATTAAGATCAATATTTTTTTTTAAAACAAAAAAGTAAAAATTCTCACGTGATCTAACCTCGGTCAGAGGCGGGCGGGGTTGTTGAAATGACGACATAAGCACGGAGACGGGGAGACGACGACAACAGAGAAGGCAGACGGTGGCAACAAGGAAGGCAGCCGACGACATCAGGATAACAAGGCAGGGGCGGCTGGAAGGTGGCTTCGTCTTCGGTGGGGGGGACTGCGGTAGGTGGCTACTGCGAGAGGGAGTTCTTTCTGATTTTAAGAACTCATACTCACGAATGAGATTCACGATTGAAACTAATGGTAAAGTTTCAACCGCAGATCCCATTTGAGGGTACGACTTAAATGTCTACCCGCGAATGACATTTGGGGGTGCCTTTTACTTTACCTAGCACTCGCGAATCCCATTCGCGGGTAGATATAAAATCGTATTTTTTTAAAAATCGAGGATATTTTCGTATTTATTTTTTATTTGAGGTATATTTGTGTCAAAAATTTACATTTGCGTGTTACGCAAAACACCAACTTAATAACCAAACAATTATAAAAAGAAAATCATCAAATATAGAATCTCACATGTTTACTAATTAGTATTACATAAAGTTATACGGGTAGTTATACACCACATAAAGTTATATGTTTATTAATATAAAATCTCCCATGTTTAATATAAATCAAATTTGAGTTTTTAGTTAATAATTAGTTTTTCATTAGTTTCTATCAAACATGAATGATTTCGTGGCTATATTATACTGGTAGGTATGCACTAGTTGGATATAATAAGGTGGGGTTGGATATAATAAGGTGGGGTTGTCAACGAGTATTTTCTCAATTGGACCGATCAATAAGCTATTAGTTATGTGAGGACTCATATTGAATCCTTAAATTTAATAACTTAAGAATATTTCATTAATACTATGATACGTAATTACGTATACCCAAAAAAATGTTCTATTACTAAAACAATTAGAGCTTTCTGAAAGAAATTTCACAAATGTTTTTGAAAAATAAATAAATATTTTCTTAAAACTAATTATAATCGTTTATTCTGTCACAACACACACGCTACCGGGAGAAACGTGCTTGGACTGCTTGCTCCATCCTTTAAAAAAATGTGTGGGAAGCTATCTAAAGGTGCCCATTTTTTCCTTTTTTTCTTTCTTATTTATTAAATTACACTAGATAAAAAAAAATAATATGAATTTACTAACATAAACTATATTGAGTTTGTACTTTTTGGATTGACTATAAATATTAGTTAAAGTTGAGGTCTAAAAATTTTAAATTTCAACTTTGATTGGTTTGTGTAGCCATTACAAAAACTCAAACTCAATTCTAAAAAATACTTAAATAAAATTAAGAAAAATAGTAAAATTAAATAAATTCTATTTAAAAAAAAAGATATTTTGGATAAATAAATTATATATAAAATTAAAAAAACATCATATTTAAAAATGACAAAGAAAACATAGATCTATAAAAAGAAAGAAAAAATGAAAAATAAACTAAACTAGTATGAGAAAAACAAATGTTAGCTCAAAAGCTAAATGAAAAAACAAATTAAAACCGTTTTGAATGGTCTCTTAGAAAATTGATTGCAGTTGATTAGATTTTTTATTATTATAGAAATGAAATCGGAATCCTTCTTGAGTTTTAAAATGCTATTATTAGTTAGTCCCAAATTTATCCATATTATGAGTATTTTAATATACTTAAATGATTAAGTATATTTGAGTTAAATTCACTAATTTTAAAAATAGATACCTTTACCAAAATATTTTAAATGTAATAAATACATTTTTAATTAAATTATCTTTTTTTTTAATCTATATTTTGGGTTGTTGACTCAAAATGATTATGGTATGATGCAGTTATGTCAAATACCATAATCATATCCATAATCATGATTATTAACTACGGTTTTAATCATATACTCATATTTGTTACCACGTGTGAAATGTAATAGAACATTATAAATGTTATTTTAATAAATACATTAAGTTATGTCACAAGTAACAACTCAACATTAATATCATTCAATATTATCATCATTTAAAATTAACACTAATACCATTTCACATTTACATCATTCAATCACAGTTCACCCTGAAATTATACATTCGTGAAATCTAAAAGTAAAAATTCTAATTTTGATTTTAGTATTTATTAATATTATTTTATTTATATAATAACTATGGTTATAACCATGAGTATGACTAAAATACTATAACCATAATCATTACAGGTAGAAAATTCATCATCATAACCGCACCACAGCATAATGGTACGTTTTCACCGCACCATTGCTGACTCTAATTATTTTGTCTGTGAGTGCTCTCCTTATTTTAAGACATTTAAGTTTTCAATCTTTTTATGTATTATGTGTTAAAATTTATAAATTTAGATTTTTTTTATTTTAAAAAAAGGTACGTCCGAATCGGTTTAGAATCAAGTTTCGAACTAGTTCAAAAATAATATGGTACATCGTAAAAAAAAGTAGAGTAATTTGAACTAATCGGTTCATACCCACACCCCTACTAGGTGGAGTGAACCAAGGTTGCAACTATTTTTATTTGTCTTTATTTTTCAATTGTATATTTTAAAAATTATATTAAAAAATAATAAGTGCATTCCTAGGTAGTTATACATTACAATCGTTCTTATGTACTTAATATGGAATTTTGTTTTTGAATAGGTGCCTTAATTGTTTTTCTTCAAATTTGTATTATATTTTTTTCCTTTCAATTTGCCTTTATTTTCTTCATTAGTTTATTTGTGTGGTTTATATTTTAAGTTATTCATTTTTTGTAATTTTTATTTTTGTAACCTAAATGAATACCCACGACTTACTTAATCAACACCTCACACCCTAATCATTGCCACAATTTATGAGGCATGTACTCGTTGAGGTAATTAGTATTTATTTTTGAAAAAAGTATGAAAAAGATGTAACGTGTTTGCCTTCGGTACTAAATGCAGCCCAATGTTTGTTTTTGATGTAGTATGTTTGGTGGTGTAGGTTTTTGATGAATTTTGTTTGTGTGCGTTAAAAATTCCGTTAACAGCATTCATGCCTTGCACGTTACTTTTTGTGTGTGTGAAATTCCAAAGATGCCCCTGACTTCTTCACCTATTATATGCAGTCATTCTCCTCCATTGAAGTATACTGTTTCTTCTCCAAGGTGTTCGCCACCGTGGAGTTGCTACTGTGGGTTCACCACACATGCTAAACCCGCTTCGACATGGAAGAGTTTCAATTGAATGTTTTATGGGTGTCCCAATTACAAGGTTTGTTTGCCGATTTGTTTAGTTTTGATGCCCTAGTCTTGAAAATCACTGTTTTTGAAGCCCTAATTTTGTGTTTTTCGGTTGCAGAACCATGGTTGTAGTTATTTTGAGTAGTGTGACCCGCAAATGTGCATATACGGAAGGAGTGTCGTAAACAAATTTCGAGATATGCATGGAAAGATTGAAAGCGAAGTGGTTCTTGTACGAATGAGGGAAAATATGTTGATTACTGCTGTTGGTGTTCTTGCGGTACTGCTGTTTGCTGTAATCCTAAAATTGGTGATTGGGTGAACGTGTTTTAGGATTTGTGTTTTAAGTACTTATGTTTGTGGGTCAGAGTGTTTTTAGTTAAGTATGTTTGTGTTGTCTTAATCCCATATGACATATGTTTTGTAATTGTTGGTATTTGATGAAACACGTTTGTCCACTAGTTGTGAATAGATGTACTCTGTTTTGACTTACTGGACAAAAAGTCATTGATTAAATCCCAACGACATTCCACCTGCAATTAAACACCTCTCCCACAACCAACACACACACAATCCAGGCAACCTCCACAGAACCAACTATTTCCATAGTTAACTGTCATTCAGTTTTAGAAATTACCAACTTACAATACCAAGTTCATCCTAAACATAAAACGAAACCTAATGCATAAACACAAAACGAAAGTTAATGCCTCAAATTGACAGTATAACCAACAGTATGCGTCATTCCAAAATGGCATCCAAAATAAGTTATAGTACTTTAGGTCCTGCATATAGAATACCTTCATTAAGTCGGATATTTGGTTTATTTGCTTGACTTGAAACGAGGGGAACTCCTCGGCGGCATTGTCAGCTTCTTAGGAATAGTCTTCTTCTTCGATGTGATGGTCTGCAACGGCATATCAACTGGCACGAAAGCTAGACAATCAGAAAGTTGTTGTGCACTTGAAGTTACTCGAACGCGTTCAGGCGAACTTTCCAAGTTGTGACTGCTGTCCTCCTCGTGTTTTTGAAGACTGATTTGCCGATGTTTGTGTCAGCTGAGTCGGCTGGGTCGGCTGTGATGGTGCACTGCTTTGAGATTGTGCGGGTGCCTGACCTCTCTTGTTACAAGCCTTCTTGTTATGACCACTTAGTCGACAGAGGGAGCAGAACTGTAGGAGCCCATGCTTGATCAATTTAGTTCCTATTTTGTTCACCGTCTCGGTTGAAGCTCTCGTCCGTTTCTTCTTAGGCATGCCTCTTTGTTTACGGACTTCCGGAGGATCAATGGGTAACGAATCTAGACTCATCCAATCGTCAACCCCCGGAATTGGATGTATGACTGGACCGTAGATTCGTTGCATAGTCTCTTTGTGGTACACTGTGTACACTTCACTCCAGCGTCATTGTGTTTGGCAGCCATCATGTTTTGATGAACGTGTCGTGCACAGAAACGATGCTACGATGTAGGTAGGATCTCCTCTACTGCAGTTATTAAACCCTAGAAAACATATTTCATCATACAATTAGAATTACAAACATATGACATCAAATGTTTAAATAATGCAAACATAACACATAACATTTTTAAATTATGACAACGTAATACATAAAATATTTAAAAACTGAACACGTAATATACCTTTTGGCGATCTGACATGATGATCCAATGACCCACATCACCAAGGTCTGTCTTAAAGATGTCCAGGAACCACGGCTCTCTCGTTTCAGCTTCGACCCTTGCATAACATAAATGGAAGACTCTATTGTCAGCATCCTGAGACACGACACTTAGCAGTTGTCCCCTATCCAGGCCTTTCAAGTGACACTCATCCAACCCAATGAAGGGTCGACAACCATCTCTAAACCCTTCCATAAATCCCTTTAAACAGACGTACATACGTTCAAATTTAGGTCTTAAAGGGTTCAGCACCGGATCAACCTGTATGTAAACCCTGCTTCCTGGGTTATGAATCATCACGGTCCCGATGTAGTCCCTTAAGCGTTTAAACTGTCATAACCTATCTCCACGTAGCTTCTCTCTCGCTAATCTTATCCCTTCACAAATATTCCATCTCTTGACATCGAAGTTGAATTGCTTTTGAATTTCTTCCGCTATTGTCGCACTTCGAACCTTTGGTTCGTTCTGAATCAACTCCATGAAGTTTTCGCATGTCCACTTCCCACCAATCTTCTTGGTATGGAATGATCAACCACATGTATGCTCCTCCACCAACTTTTGTAATTGAAAAGTTGCTTGCTGCGGAACCCGAACAACACACGACTTGAATCCACAGTTCAATTGTTTGCAACAGAATTCTATTCGTTTTGGACCATTCGATCCCTTGGACTTCATCTCATAACCCTCTTGAATGCTATGTCCAATCATGTAATCCCTAAACGCCTTCGCATCTACCAACTTCATACCAAGTTTCAGCTCGTATTTTCTAGTGGGTTGACTGAACTCAACATTCATCTCTTCATCAATAACTGTTGCCTTATGTCTGCTTGTCACGTCATCTTCCACGTTTGAATAGGGGGAGTCCTCAAGGTGTCGCTCGGACAATGATGCTCAAGGTTCAACATGTCAATGTCAATGTTCACCCCAATACCTACCGCTGTATCGCCCCACTCACCTTCCATCGCACCAACTAAGTCGGGTATATCACCTTCGGTTGAGGTGCTTTGTTTCGCTGCCCATCCATTTTCCCTCTCTTTGGTGACACTTCATCATCATCATCATCATCCCTGTCAGACTCCCCTTCACCCTTTTCGGCTTTCCAATTTGGGTTGGAAATGCCATCGGAGTCGGAATCTCTTCAGATCATGAGGAAGCACTAGTCTCGACCATGGGTGCTTTTCCTTTTGCTTTCTCGGTCACTCATTGTTTGTTCAGTTCATCTATCCTTGCGGATGCCATCCTTCTTCGATTTGCAATTTGCTTCAACAACGTGTTGTTCCGCAGTTCTTCCAACCACGGATCTTTAAGACATGCTTCCTCATCAAATGGTGGAAGCACATACAAATTTACCTCCCGTACACCTGGTTGTTTATCCTTAATTAGTGCAATATCTTCATCGCTACATACCACTTCGATGTCATTTTTCGGATCTCCATTCGGGGGCACATACGTTATGACACCATCCCTCTTCAAACCATAATACTCTAGGAGAACAGCGACATTGAAGTACCAAAACAAATGGTCCGTCAAGTCCGTCAAATATACCTTGCCCTTGTAAACACCGTCCACCCAATTACCATCGTAGTGGATTTGCATAAACCACTTATCCTCACTTGAAGTTGACATTCTGCGATTCAGTAATTACACAAACAACACACACATAAACATTCGGTAATTACACAAACAACACACACATAAACATTCGGTAATTACACAAACAACACACATATAAACATCTCTGTAATTAAACATATCATATCTATATACAATCGGGACGTAAGTAATTAACCTTTCAACAACATTCGTTTTCGTCAACTTTGGAAATTTTCGAAAATTTCATGCACATTTTTTCAGTCACTTTCGGCATTTATACAACATATTTGAACATGGGGATGTTACCTATGAAGAGTAGCACCGATTCACCGAAGGGATCGGAAGAAAAAGCATTCGCCGCGTCGGGTCGAAGGAGAAGGACGTGCTGATTCTGTTTGAGCTGGAAATTGCAGAAATTGCACCAGTAAGGTCTTCTGATTCTGTTTGGGCTTCGGTTACGCAGCAAGAACGGCTTCGGTTACGCAGGCTTGGCTCCGATTACGGTCTTCGGTTCCGCAGGCAGACCTCCGATTAGGGTTCGACAACAGCAAAAGGACGAAGTGAGGAGTTGACAGGAAACGAAGTGAGGAGTTGCAAGGGAAGGGGCAGCTCATGAGTTTTTTGGGAATAGAGACCGGTTCAGTTTAATGGAGGGAACCGGTTCAGATGTGAGTATTGGAGGGAAAACAACTAGAGAGTAGTTTTGACATTTTAATTTTTTCTTATTTTAACGTTCAAATGACCTACCACGTGATCTGCACGTGTCAAATTTTAACAGATAAATAGACGGAAAAACTAACGTTTCTTCAAAAACCAACATAATGCAACATCGTACATCAAATACTTGCGACCCAAAACAAGTTACATCGATTACCACTTTTGACAAACATTTTACATATTTTTCATACACTTTTTTTTCCCCTTAGATTTATCACAATTCCTGACCACATAATTAATTTAATTTTTCTGTAACGGTTTTGTTTATTCATTTTTTCCATGGCATAAAAGACCAAAGGCAAGTAATAAAGTAATATCTTTATCTAGAAAAATGTGTGTATATATATATATATATGCATGTGAGAGTTGTGGTATTTGGTATGCTTGTCCAAATGAACCGGTTCAGATGAACTGGTCTGGTCTGAAACTGGTTTGGTTCGAATCGGTTCGACCGAACTAGTTCCAAAACTAAACCAGTGTTTTTAGCCTTCAAATAGAACAGTTCAAAATAGTACCAAAATTCCAGTTCGAATCGGTTCGACTCGACTCGTTTTTTTATACTGGTTTATACTTAAATTTAAATCAAACCACTTTAAACCTATATAATTTTAGAACCGGTTTGAAGCTAAATCAACTAAACCGGTCTAAAATTAAACCAAACCTAGATATGTCTTCAATAAACCAAACCTAGAGATATATTGGACTCTCGTATGTTGATGTTGGACAAGATTTTAGTTGGTTGTGGAACAGATTTTCAATCGGTTCAGTGCATTTTTCAGTCGGTTCAGTGTATTTTTCAGTCGGTTTAGTGTTTTTTAGCCGGTTCAGTGTTTTTCAGTTGGTTCAGTATTTTTTCAGACGGTTCAGTGTGTTGGACATGATTTTCAGCCGGTTTAGGTTCGGTTTGAACCTGATTATTTCCGAACCAAAATTGTTATTTAAAAAAACAAACCAGAATAGTTCGAACCGGTTTTGAATCGGATCGAACCAGACCAGTTCTTTTTTCCTTAAACCAGGCCAGTTTTTTTAGAAACATAAAAATGTACTGTTTTTTTCAAACCAGACCAGTCCAGTTCAGAACCGGTTCGACCCCGAGCCGGTTCATGAACAAGCCTAGTATTTGGTCCAACTACTAAAAGATGGCGAGAAGAAGTAAATGTTTTTTTTAACGAAATGATCTCATGTTAGAAATTAAATTATGTGTTTTCTAAAAAAATTAGAGTAAGTATCTTTTTTAATTGTCTTTCAAATGTTTCAAACGGTATTGAATTTCAATTTATAGATTGACCATACGTTCTGTGCTGAATTTGAAAATGAAAAGTTAACTTTAAAAAACTTAATTCAGACTCTTTAGGTTGAAACTCAATGACATTTATGATAAAATTTAATTATTTACGTACTGTAAAAAAAATTATATTTTTTTATTAGATATATAATTAAATATTTAACTTAACATCGTTTATGATATAATTTTTTTCGGAGAAACAAAATAGTTCAAGTGAGAAAATTAATTATATACTTACTTAAAAATACATTACATAGATAATTGAATTACCACATAAATATCACTAACTGCGTTAAGTTTCTACTTTCAAAATGGTCGTACAGTACAATATACATTTTTTCTTTAATAATATATGTGGTAATTTTTATTATATGAATGATTTGAACCATAAATAACGTGTTAGATTCGTACTTTTAGGATTAAAAAATAAAAATAAAGGGGAAGATAAAATTATCAATCAGAAAAAAAAAGTAATATTTAACGGCAGAGTAACAACATTGTATTTAATCACAACCACCAGGTATGTAGATACATACACTCACATACAAATAATATATATTGATACAAATAATTTCATAGGGTAATTATATGGGTCACTACACATGAAAGAGCGAATTTAAGGGATCAAGAGTACGACTCAAACATTATTGAGCCGTGAATAAATCAGTTAGCTAATGTGTCTCAATAGATGTGAGTCGTCTTTTATTCAATTAATGAGATGTTAACCATTATTATTTCGGCCGCTATCAACATTACCTCTCGTAGTGGGTGCACCCCGACTATTAACTCTAGTTACAAATCAAACCATTCTATAATATTGCAACAAACATACTTGTTAAGAAGTTCATGTATCAGTTCTATCATATCCGGACATATATATGATTATATTAATATTTATTTATTACTTTCCTGTGGAGTGTTCTAGAGGGGCTTCCATTATGAAGGTAACACACTGAGTATATTTGCTTTATATTTAGAATAATATCACTCTAACCTAGACAACCTGGATAAGATATTGACCTTAAATATCTTTTCATTTTGATAGCTTGAATCTGAGATATCTAAATAAAAAATAAAGTACTAAAGTGTTACACTGTATTATAATTGGTTTACTTATTGGATGGTTCATTTCCATTGTAGAGAGGATGGTTATATGTATTTAGTCCATGCAATAATTTCTTGATAACGTACGTAGTAAATGGATGAAACTGCAGATAGACATGAGATACTGACAGGGACACATATATCGTACGTACATGTTCTTGAATGTCTTGTTCTAGTCTAGTAGATAAGGGCCATGAGGCTGGTCCCAAACAAACTTATAGTGGATGTGGATGTCATTCAAATTTATGGAATTTATTATTATCTCAGGGAGGACGTGGTAGACCCTATAATCAGTTAACGGGAGTGTTGGTCAAATTAATATGGCATGACAAACAAATTTTAAAAAAAACTATATATTTAATTATTAATATGTCTTAAGAAATGTTACAAATAATTGGTCAAGTGTGCCGTCCGTTTGGACCACGTTTGGGTGAAAAAGTTTTTCATCCGAAGTAGAGGTATCAATTTATAACCCGATCTAGAAGCGACTCGAAATCGACCCGGGTTCGGGTAAAAAAATAGACTGGTGGATCATTTTCAAGTTGACCCGTCTTACCAGCCGCAAAACACAGACCGAGTTCGGGTTGGGTTATCTGACCTGAACCCGACCTGTTTGACCAGTGTTAAAAAAAGAAATCAATAAGAACAGATTCACATTCACTCATAGTCACATAGGGAGAGCAGTCGAAGTGCTAATGAGAAACACAATTGAAGAGTGAAAGAGAACCTCCACACCCATGACTCCACGTTCTAGTGCTCCACATATACTTGATCGTTCGACATCCAGCAGCACTGCAACAACACGTTCATGCGGGTCAGCTCCAGCAACAGCAACACTGAAGCACATTCAGCTCCAACAGTGCAGCACGTCCAGCCGTTCGTCTAGCAAACCAGCACATCAGTGCAGACTTCAGTACATGTCCGTCCATCCTAGGGATGATAAAAAAAAGACTGGCTGAGCCGAATTCCCGACAAGACCAACCCGACTAGGATCGAGACCGAGAGGGTGTTTTTTTTCTTCAAGGTCGAGCTCGGTCTCAGTTGTTCTTCTTCCAAAAGCCCGACTAAGGCCGAACCAACTTTTATGAGAAACACTAAAAAATCTAATTCTCTTTTGGCAGATCTCTTCCAGAAATAGCACTTCAAGAAACACAATTATTACATCCTCAAAGCGTGTGATGCCTACATGAGGTGCTACTTAATCAGTTCTCTTGCAAAAGACGCTTTCATCATCAATGAGCGTGATGCCAACTCAACCTTAGTCGGGTTCAAGCTCATGCTGGCCAAGATCGTCCCAGCATTCCACTCAGGTCTTGGGAACTAGGTATGATGACTGATGTCAATGCTAGTTACGATTGCCTTTGATTATATGGCCTAGGTTGTTCTGAGCTATTTAATTTTGTCATTCTTGAGTTTTTCCATTCAGATTTGGTCAATGATAATTATGATATGTTTTTTATGTTTGATCTTAATTATAAAGGTTTGTAAATTATTATTGTTTGATTATCCATGATACACTTCAACTTTTTCTTTGAGGGTGTTCTGATAATTTGATGGGTCCCTCTGTTATAATTTGGTTGTTTGTTACATTCTTGCTGAACTTCGTCTCTTCTTGTTTGTTTCAGTTGTTCAGTACTAAGCTTGTTAACATGGAGGATGAGGAACTTTGGAGGCTTGATTTTGACGACGATATATTTAATGAAGTTGATGTTGACGAAGTTGAGGTACTTCAGACCGAATCAACAACTAACAAAGCCAAAGGCAAGCGCAAACAAGAAGAAATTGTTAAGAAGGTTAGTGCAAAATCAAATCTAGAGAGTTCTGAAGGTGAAAGTCAGAAAATGATGTGTGGAATCATTTTGAAATTCTTCCATTAGAGAAGAAAGACAAAATAGTGAAAAGTAGTTGTTTAAAGTGAAGAACACAATATTGTTGGGTTGCTAGTTATGTAACTGGAAATATGAAACGTCATTTGAAACAATGTGGAAAATGAGATTTTAAGGACATATGTCAAATGTTCAGTGCAGCTAACAGAATCACTGTTATTCTCGAAAGCAACTAGTTTGATCCTCTAAAATTTAGAGAGTTGCTTAGAATTGCTATTGTAGAACATAATTTGCCCTTTTAGTTTGTTGAGTATGCTGGTATCAAAGAGGTTTTCAAATATCTACGACAAAATGTACAAATGGTTAGTAGAAACACAGTTAAATGTGATGTTATGAAGAAGTGTAGTTCTTTGAACGAGATGGTCAAGATGTTGATAGGTTCTCCCCGTAGTAAGATTTGTCTAACGTCGAACTTGTGGACCTCTCTTACAACTGATATGGTTATATTTGTTTGACTGCACATATTATCGATGTTGGTTGGGTATCGCGTATGGTCTTCCTGGGCTTAAGCTTTATGCCACCTCCACATACTAGTAGGGCTTTAGCTGAAAACATTTATGACATGTTGGCGAATTGGACAATTCTGTTGTTGTGCTAATATTCTCAACTTGATTGTGCAAGAAGGCTTGAAATAAATTGATGATATGGTTAAAAGTATTAGAGAATTGTCAAGTACATTCGAGCTTCGCAGATTAGAAAGACTGAATTTCTTTAAAATGTCAGTGATCTGAGGATAGATAGTCGACAAGTTTTGCGACAAGATGTACCAACTAGGTGGAATTCTACATATCTCATGCTTAAAAGTGCTTTATACTATAAGAGTGTGATTCGTCACATGCACTTAGAAAATTCAGTGTTGTGTTTTAATCAGGCCAAATGGACAAAGTTAAAAGCAAGTGCAGATTTATTAGGTGTTTTCTATGATTTGACTGTGCTTTTTTCAGGAACGAAGTATCCTACTGCAAATTTATACTACCCGTTGGTGTTTGTGATCATTAACACTTTCAAATTGTTGAATTCTAGTGTCTCCTGAGTGCTCCAAACTCCTATCTTGTGGCGCTCCGACGTCCTGCAATAAGGAAATCCCGGCCAATGCCCTTTGTTTCCCTTCCGATGCTTAAATTAGCTAGAGTTCGTTTATGAATGTATGTAAGTTTATGTAAATGTTGTGGCATTAGCCTAAAGTAAAGAGGGGTGAAGGTATTTATAGCCTTCACCCTTAACCAGACTTGGGTTAGCCTTTGACCCCAGTTATCTTAGGTGGTGCCCCGCTTGGGTTGAGTGAGGTGATCTTGAACAGTGTGCTGCCTAGTGTTTTATGCTTAGTGGGATTGTACCTCGTGCCAGAGCTCTACTTCAGGTGTGCGGGTCTCCCATCCCTCCTTGTTGGTCCTCGAGTCCTGAACATGTCAGAAGGGGTAATATTCCTTGATGCCGCCCCCTAACGGCGCGCCATTGATAGCGCGCTCCTAGCCGGTGGGCTTTGTTATTGGGCATGAGGCCTCCTTCATCGAGGCCCAAAAGGCTAGGATCCATAATCTGCCCCCAAAGCCCAATACGAGCGACGCTCATGTTGGGTTTGTCAGGTGCTTATCGGTATAGAGCAATGGCGCTTCTATGGCTATCTGTTGTCCCAACTTAATCGATGCTTTATACGGTATGTGATGGCGCGCTATTGGCGTGTCGATTAGCCTTCCTTTACTCCGAATTCAAATTTGGAATTTTGCCTATGATCAGAAAATAGCTGTTGCTACCGGACCGTTGGCAACCCTTGGCTTCCCGAGAACATTTCGTCCAATCATAATCCCTAAAAGTAGGGTGACTGTTGGCCTCCCCCTAGAGATCTCTTATAAATAGGTTCCTCCTCCTTCATTCCATCACTTTTGCTCCTCTAACACAGTTTCCCTCTCGAGAAAGTTCTGCCTTTTCTCTAGAATTATGGTAATTTTCCTCCAGTCGCCCTTGATTCTCCGGTAACCTTTGATTTTCTGGTCTCTCTTCCAAAATAGCTCGCTGCTCTCCTTTCGAGCCAAGCCTCTACCCTCTTCGCGAGCGCATTATTTCTTCAATGGCGAGCGGATCGACCGGAGGTGAGGCGAATGATTTTTTTCCTCCCGGTTTTAATGACCTTAAACCTAATGTTTTCTCTAGATCTACTTTTAATAAATCTGTAGATGAGTCTTGCATGGGCGACACTTTAACGCCTCGCTTTCCCATCCCGGATGAGCGTGATCCTGAGAACTCTCATCCCATCTCTAAACCAGGCCCGGGGCGAGGAAACCATCTATCACCTTAAGATAGATGTTCGGCTGAGGTTTCCGCTCTACCATGACCTAGTCGAAGCCTGTCGCAACTATGGCGTCTCCTCTACCCAATTTTCCCCAAACTCTCTTCGTACTTGGTTGGGTTTAGGTGTTTGTGTTAGAAGATAGGCTATACATATTCCTTAGTCTTATTTCACCATTTTGATAGGATAAAATCAAATTGCTTTGGCGTTTTTAACTTCGTCAGTCGCTTTCCTGACAACAAGTTCCAAAACTGGAAATCCGTCTGGCCTTTAGTTACCGGTTATAGGATAAGGAACTCGATTTGGAAGAGTTCCTATGTTTTCTTCAAAGGAGGGGGGGTTCCTTGGTGTATTACTTCCAAAACTGGAAATCCCCCTATGCTTTGGCATTTTTAACTTCGTCAGTCGCTTTCCTGACAACAAGTTCCAAAACTAGAAATCCGCCTGGCCTTTAGTTACCGGTTATACGACAGGGAAATCGAATTGGAAGAGTTCTTATGTTTTCTTCCAAGGGGTGGGGGGTTCCTTGGTGTATTATTTCCAAGGCGCTCCGCGACCCCTATCCTCTGGATGATGAATTATCCTCTTGGGATAAGGGTCCCCTCCACATGGTGTACGCCGACCATTTCGCTGTCCGTGCCTCTTGAATATCCAAGGAGACTACGGAGGAGGATCTTTTCAACGCTGGCATTTCTCCAGTTCAGCATCGCTCTTACAATACACAGGTAATAACTTGCTTCGTTTTCTCTTGCAGAAAAAACTCATTCGCGCTTTGACATTGCATTCGCTCTACCAGTTGAATAGGAACTGGAACAACTTCCCAGCAAGGCCCCGAGCGATGCCACAGAGGGTTCCAAGAAGCAGAAGATGCAGTCTTCCAAAAAGAAGGCGCGCCCTGAGGATGAGGTAGATCTGCCTTCCGCGGATCCTCTAAACCTAAACCCTGCTACTCAAGAGGCGGTAGCTATTTACAAAGGTGCGGTCGCTTACTCTCGCTATTGCGACGATTTCCTTTTAGCTATAAGGTTAAATATTCTCGAAACTAAGAACTGGGGCGCGCCTGTTGTGACAGACTCGTGGATAGCTTGGACTTATCATGTCTTCTCTGATGGTACCTCAACAGAAAAAAGCGTCAAGGACGACAGATCCGCGTACATAAGGAAAAGTCATGGCGCTCCCTCTTCAAGGAAGAAGAAGACCCCGATGAGGGATTCCACCTCGAGGGTGGATAGGGAGCTACCCCCACCGTCCCAATCGACCTAGAGACGCCCTTGCCCTTACCGAGTGGCCAAGAGGGGTGTTATAGATCGTACGTGGGTCCGACGTTTGAGCTGCACCGAGACATTAAAGTCGATGAACTCCCTGAGTGGGTCTCTCATGAGGTTCCGGTCGGTGCGCCTTGGACTCCTTGTGAGCATCTCCAAGATGTTCCCCTGCTGAGGGGGAACACTTTGCTGGACTCTAATCCGAGTCTTCATCTACTAACTGGCGCATGTCCTCCTGCTGACCGCTCGCCTATCGACAAGTCTGGCGACGCTTTGTATAACCTCGTGCGCTAGCCTGACCTTGTTCTCCAAGGTACTCTTCTCTATCCTTAAGTCTTCAATATTTTCCTAAGTCCGTTTTTCCTAACAGTTTGCTTTTTTAGCTTTTACCGATGCAACGTCAAATGGGTAGCGCCATTGTGGAGATGTTGGAGGAGAGAGAGGTCACTGCCGCGCAACTCGGGCGAATCAAGGCACTGAAGCTGGAGTGTGCCCAACGCAAGTTGGCTATGGAGAGGGCATCTAGGGATGAGCTGGAGCTTGAAGTCTCTCGCCACGCTCAAAAGATGCTGGGGGTTCAAGCCAAACTGTTTGAAGCGGCGAAGACGCGGGAGAAAGTGTCTGAGGCGACCGGTAAGGTCATGGATATTCTTAAGCAGCTCGAGCTGGGGAAGAGTAAGTCAGGTTCCTTAGAGCACCGTGCTGTTAAGGCCGAGCAGCGCGCCGCTAAGGCTGAGAAGCACGCTCAGGGAACGGAACAAGAGGTCTCGCTTCTCTAGAGGGAGGCTCCTAAACTCCTCGTCGAAGATGTTGAAGAGTTTAAAAATAGCGAGGCCTTTGAGACTGCAGCAGGCTATTTGAGTTGCTGAGCCTTAGTGGATGCCTTCAACGAAATCCGTAAGGATATCTTGGTTGCTGATGCTAAGTTGCCCATTGCGATGCTTCCCTCTTTTGCCCAGTTCTTGGATTACGAGGTCAGGGCAGAAGCGTCCAAAAAAAAGAAGATTGAGGCGGAGGCGGCTCAGAAGAAAACGATGGAGGAGGATCATGACTCTTGGGATGAATAAGAAGATGAGTCGCCAGTACCCTCTCATCTTCGTCGGTCCAAGCGCGCTCCTCTGCCCGCCTTTAAGCCTACTCCGATAGATGCTTCCTCCGAGCTTCCTTCCTTCCTTGCGGTAGAAGCGCTTCCTCCTGACGGGCCTTTGTCTGAGGTGGAGGCGATCCCTCCAGGCGAGCCATCAGACTTACCTCCTTTGCCTGAAGCTGAGGCACCTGCGCTGCCTGCTCATCCTATCGAAGACTCTCCTTCCCATGTTTAACTTTTGTTTTTTCCTTTCTTTTTAGCAAGTCCTCTTTCAGTGAGGCAATATATTTGTAATGAACTGGGGCGTTTGCCCTTATGGATTCCTTACTCCTATTTTAGACAAGTGTTTTTTTTCATGTTGTGTCGCCTTAATATTTTCTCGCTTTGAACGCTTTTATCATTTTATGCATACTATTTATTCATTTTGGCCAAGTACCCACACAATGGGGTGGCGCTTTGATACAAGTTTTTGTAAAACATTGTAAATGCATAAGTACCATTGTTGATAACCCATTGACGCGTAAGAATAGAACTTTTTCAAGTGTTCTATATTGAACGTATTCTTCAAAGCTCTTCCATTCTCATCTTCTAGTGTGTAGGCGTTTGGATGGGGAATGGCGATGACCTTATATGGTCATTCCCATTTTGGCGATAGCTTGTTGATTTTATCCTGATGGGCAAACTCGTTCTTCTTCCATACCATCTCCCCCACAAAAAATTGGTGAGCGAAGACTCGCCTATTGTAGTATCCGGCTGTGGAGAGGTGCATCCTTCCTTGAAACTGTTCGGATGCCCATCTCTTTTCATCTGCCATATCCAGTTCCATACGCCCGTGGGCGTCATTCACCATTACATCAAAGTGTTTTATTCTATGCGAGGCGACTGCTATTTCAGTTGGTGATATCGCTTCTGAGCCGTATACCAAGGAAAAATGTGTCTCCCCTGTAGCTTGCTTTGTCATAGTCCGAAGCACCCAAATGACATTTTCTAATTCCTCAGTCCACCTTCCCTGTAAGGCGTCTAATTTCATTTTCAGTCCATTCATGATTATTTTGTTGGCCGCCTCAAGTTGTCCATTCACCTATGCATGCCTTACTGAAGCATGCATATGCTCTATCTTTAAATCCTCGCAAAACCATTTCAGCACTTTTCTCGTGAATTGAGGCCCGTTGTCGCTCACGAGTACACTTGGAATTCTATATCTAGAAACAATTCCGGATTTTAAGAACTTGATCACTTGGAATTCTGTGGTCGACGCTAATACTTTCGCCTGAATCCACTTGGAAAAATAGTCGATCGCTACTAGGACATAGGTGCGTTGCTTGGACCTAGGGAGCGGTCCTACCAAGTCTATTCCCCATTGCGCGAAGGGCCAGGCGAAGCTTATTGAGGTTAAGTTCGCAGGGGGGCGCGCTATTCTTGGGCCATATTTCCGACACGATTCACATTTCTGAACCATCTCCTTTACTTTTATATTCATGGTAGGCCAATAATAGCCTTGATTGAGGATTGATCAAATAATGGATCGTGGTCGGTCATGAAAACCAGCGTATCCCTCGTGAAGTTCCCTGAGTATGGTGACCGTTTTTAGATGAGCGACGCATCTGAGAAAGGGTGTGGAGAACACCTTTTTGTACAATGTTCCTTAATAATCTTATAACTTGGTGCTAGCCTTAATATTCTTCTGGAATCTGCTTCATCTCCTGGTAGCTCGCCATTTTCCAAGTATTTTTTGATAGGGGTTGCCCAATCCACCGCTCTTTCAATGTTCGCGCACAACTACCCCGTTCCCCTTTCTATACTTTCCACGAAATGCACTTGTACAGGCGTCGCCTGCCATGCATATCTACTTAATGAATCCGCTTCCTTATTCGCTTCCCTAGGGATAGCCTCAATTTGGAAGCTCTTAAACATGTCTGCTAGTTGTTGTGCCACCTGTAAGTTGACTTTCATTTGATCGCCTTTAATTTGGTCGATTTGCGGCATAATATCCTCTAACTTGATTCACCACCAATTGTGAATGGCAATCAACGTTTAGTTGGTCGATGCCTAACCCTATGGAGAGTCACAGGTCGTTGACCAATGCTTCTTATTATGCTTCATTGTTAGTAGCCTTGAAGGTAAGTGCCAAAGCATATCGCAGGGGCGCACTCCCGTCCGGCGGTGTTAGCACTAGACCTGCCCCCGAACCGTCAACTGATGAAGATCCATCAGTATGAAGCGTCCAAGTCTCCTTTTTTTCATCGCTCTCTTGAGACGACGCTTCTGGTGGACACGTGGATTCCACTATAAAATTCGCCAGCGCTTGTCCATTTATAGTGTTTCTAGGTGCGAACTTGATTCAAAATTTACTCAACTCGATTTCCCATTTAATCATTCTTCCTGAAGCATCAGGCTTTCGGAGGAAGTGCTTTAAGGGTTGATTTGTTAGGACTGTGATTTCATGCTAGTGAAAGTAGGGGCGAAGCTTTCTAGTTGAGACTACTAGCGCATAGAGGTACTTCTCAACTTCCAGATAATTCATTTCAGTCTTTGTAAGGACCTTGGAAACATAATACACAGGCGCATGCCCCTTGTTGACCTCTTTGACTAACACAGAGGTTACAGCTATAGGACTGATGCTTAGGTAACGAAAAAGTGCGTCGCCTTTTGTAGGTTTGGCCAACGGGGGGTGTTAGGATATATGTATAATTACATATGAGTGTTTAGGGATTATTCTGCAATATTCTAGAATTAGTAAGTAAGGACTAGATTGTAATATCCCAAGACTTATCTAAACTCTAAACCCTATAAACCCTACATATAGCTGCAGGTTGTATCATATGGAATTTAAGTTTGAATGAATAGAATAGTGTCGTCGACTGCAAGTAAGCCTTTTTCATCTTCTTTCTTTGATTTTTCTGTTTATGTTTAAGTTCCTAACATGGTATCAGAGCAAGAACGATTCTGCTCAAGTCGGTTCAAACGCAATTACGGTGTCTGCTGATCGATTGAAGTGATCAATCTCTTCGACTCCATGGAAGATATTTCTGCTGCATTCTTCAACAAGAAAGTCTCACAGCTGATTGGTGAGGAGAATTTCCAATCATGGCGACAACAAGTGTTGCTATCTGTAAGAGGATACATATTAGTCAATCTCAGATGAGGTTGAGAGAATAAATGAAAGAAGAATGGATAGCTTGGAGAAGAAGGAATCGGAATTCTGTTATAACAGAATTATCAGAAAACATAGTAGGATTTCTTCAATTCATTCAAGTTAAGTTTACAATCAGATTCACCACCTATTTATAGTCTAATCTAATGAGAAAACAGAAAAGAATTACAAGATTCTAAGCTATAGACTAGACTATACAAGAAGACACTAGAAGACTCAAGAACATTCAAGAACACTCAAGAACACCTCAATAGAGAATGAACCGAACTATCCTAGGAGTGTCCTATACAATAAACATACTCTTTATCATAACTCCTAACATTCCCTATCCAAGATCCTTTTTGAACATGCTTGCTTGATTGTTGTTTTTGTCTGAAATACTCTTCCATCCTTCTGCATACTTAGCTCAGCGTTTTGAAATCCAGTCATGAACATCTACTTGCAGCTCTTATCAAGCTTGATCACAATCTAAAACACAGTTCAACTTCCTTTTCTTCATCATATCATCTCAAAGTAAGAATTAGAAAGATCACATAGTTCTTTACAATTCATTTTCAAAATATTCAAATCATAAACCAGATTCAACCAGTTAGCATTGATCACAACTCAGTATACTGCACAACTTCTCATCTAAATCAATCATAACCGATACTCGTTTCAACCTTATGAGATATATAAGAGAAATCCCTTCTAAAGACTCATGATATACACCAACCTTGATATAGGCATCCTTATAGAGATTCAATATCCTCTTTCATTTGCAATTTTCCTTGATTTTTCTTTTCCTTTCAACTTCATTCTATTTTTTTTTCCAGAAATGTTTTTTTTTTTTCCTGATAGGAAGGTTTGAGCCTTCATCTTTTCATTGGGGTTGGAAGGTTTGAGCCTTCATATTTTCATTCTCAAATCAAAGAAGAAGTATCTTTGACGTTGTCTTCTTCAATGATTATTTTTGAACTAAACCCCATGAGCTATCATCACAAAACAATCTCTAGGAATAGCCTCAATCAAGATGAGATCATGAAGAACATAAGAAGGCAGAGATCACCAATATATGATCATAAGGAAAACAAGTAGAGCATGACCAATGATGAAGAGATGAAGACACATCACAGAGTATGAAATCAATACACTCGGGTTGAAAACGTTTTATGATGAATATCTCAACAAGAAAAGCAAGAACATAGTAATCTCCTAATTCAAATAAGAGATGATAGTACAAGAAAAGAAATAGAACAACTATCTTAGAAAACAATCAAGACAGATTAGAACACAGAGTATGACACATGACTGTTATGAAACACCACTGAGCATCATATTCAGACAATCAGAAAAGAGAATCAACAGACAATACCAGCAATCAAGAAGCATCAGAAGACTCAATGCCTTCAGTAAGACATTTAGACAAAACCTCAACTTCTTCCAAGGAATACACACCAAGATTTTGACGAAGAGGAACAAAACTCTTTTCAGTGAGTGGTTTTGTAAGAATATCTGCAAACTGATCATCAGAAGGAACAAAATTAACAATCACTTGACCATTAGTTACCTTTTCCCTAACAAAGCTAAGATCCATCTCAACATGTTTCATTTTTGAGTGATGTATAGGATTTTCAGTCAAATCAACAACACTTGTATTATCAGACCACACAACTGGAATAGATGATAGAGAAACCTGAAATTCCTGAAGTAAGGAAGTCACCCACATAATCTCACATATAGCATTTGCAATTGGTCGGTATTCGGCTTCAGCAAATGATCTAGAAATAACAGATTGCTTTTTGGAACTCCACACAATCGGATTTCCATTAAGAAGAAGAAAATGTCCAGATATAGATTTCCTATCAGTTGGGTCACTACCCCAATCCGCATCTGCATAAGAAACAAGAGATACTTCATTAGTAGGTAAAGGAGCAGCTTGAAATAAAACACCATGAAACAGAGTGCCTTTGAGATACTTCAACACATGAACCAAAGCATTCCAATGAACTAATGTTGGTGCTTGAACAAATTGACTTAGTTTGTTCACGACAAATGCAATATCAGGACGAGTAGCACAAATATGTTGAAGAGCACCCACAGTACTTCTATACAGATCATCATTAGGACATGGAACACTGTCCTTATCACACAAGATTTTTGATAAGAAATTACCTGTCATAGGTGTAGGTAGGCATAGGAGATGAATCACTCAAACCTGTTTTACTAAGAAGCTCCGAGATATACTTGTGCTGACTGAGAAGTAAACATTCATCTTTTACCTGCACATCCATACCCCAAAAATAGTTAAGAGATCCTAAGTCCTTTAGCTTAAACTCAGTATTGATCTGAGAAATTACTTCCTCAATATCATACTGATCATGACCAGTCACAACTATATCATCTACATATACTAAAAGAAAAACAGAGCCAGTAGAAGACTTTTTGATGAACAAACAATTATCAGATTTAGAAACTTGAAACATTAATCGACCTAAAAGAAAATTCTTTAGCTTTTCAAACCAATCTCTTGGTGCCTGTTTTAACCCATATAAAGCCTTATGAAGCTTGCACACCAGAACATTTCCAGAGGAGTCTCGCTGCTCAAAACTAGGAGGCTGAGTCATAAACACTTCTTCTGTAAGATCACCATGTAGGAAAGCATTATTCACATCAATTTGCCTGAGTTGCCACTTATTAGTTAAGGCTAAAGACAACACAATACGAACAGTAGGTGATTTAACAACAGGACTAAAGGTTTCGTAAAATTCAAAACCAGGTTTTTGTGAAAAAACTTTAGCAACCAACCGTGCTTTGTACCTGTTAACCGAACCATCTGAGTTACGTTTAACCTTAAAAATCCATTTACACCCTAATGGAATACGACCTTCAGGTAGATGAACAAGAGACCAGGTGTTATTGGTTGAAATGCTTGTAACTCATCATGAACAGCTTGAGACCATTGTGAAGTCCGAAGGGCTGCATGTATGGATGACGGTTCTGAATCAAGTAAATCATTCAAATCATCTTTAAATTCAGTTAATGCAGCAAACTGAGAATTGGTTTTTGATCTGGTCTACGACCAGAAGACCTGTTGACATCAGAATTTGCTGACACTAGAGAAATATCATTAGCACCATCTGTCACCAACATCGAAGATTCCACGAATTCATTGTTAGAAGATGGAACATACCTGATTACAAAATCTTGCTCTCTTGAAGTCTCATCTAAAGATACAGCTCCAGGTGCCTCCATATCAGAAACAGACTCAACACCTGATACCTCCACACCAGAATTAGACATATCATTAGTCGGAAGAGAAGTAGTAGGAGATGAAATACCAGGGCAAGCAGGAGATGTATTGGTTTGATCAACAGGTATATCAACAAAGCCAAATGGAAGAAAAAATGGACCACTCGTGTAAGTGTTTTTCGGGGCAGAGGATAACATGAACTTGCCATTTTTCTCAGCAAATGGAAACTCATTTTCATGAAAACGAACATGCCTTGAAATATAAAGTTTACCATTTGAATCTAAACACTTGTAGCCATGCTGTTGTGAACAATATCCCAGAAAAAGGCAAGGAGTAGATCGAAAATCAAGTTTGTGTTTGTTAAATGGACGAGTAAAAGGAAAACACAAACAGCCAAAAACCCGTAATATAGAATAGTTAGGTACCTTTCCAAACAATTTTTCATGAGGAGAAAGGATAAAAAGTACCTGAGTAGGGAGCCTATTGATTAGAAACACAGTTGTGAAAAACGAATCACTCCAATACTGCATAGGCAAGCTTGCTTGATACATAAGTGTTAGTCCATTTCTACAATATGCCTATGTTTTCTTTCAACCATCCCGTTTTGCTCAGAAGTATATGGACAAGTAATTCTATGAGCAATACCTTTGTGAGTAAAATAAGGCGAGAGAGTTTTAAATTCTCCTCCTCCATCGGTTTGAACATCTTGTAGAGAACATGACAGTTGTCGTTCGACCAAGTTATGAAACTGTATGAACACATTAGCAGCATCACTCTTCTTATCTAAAAAATAGATCCAAGTATATCGTGAGAACACATCAACTATACTCATATAAAATCTTTTTCCATTAGAAGTCACTGGGCAGGTCTCCACAGATCAACCTCAATCAACTGAAGAGGCTTAGTGTATTGAGTTGAAGAATTAGAAAACGGAAGACGTATACTTTTACCTACAGAGCAAGCCGAGCATAAACCTAAGAGGATGAACAGTTCTTTATCAAATTATGCGAATACAGAACTCAAGACCTTGGATGATGCATGTCCAAGTCTTTGGTGCCAAATCATAGCAGAATCAACAATACTAGTACTATGACAATTACTTTCAAAACCAGAGTTCTTATTAGACAATCTAGAAGAAAAACTACTAAAATCTAACTTGTATAATCCTCCAAATTCATCTCCTTGTAGTAAGACCTTCTTAGTAGCAGAATCACGAATGAGACAATACGTAGGATGAAACTCAAAAAACACAGCATTATCCCTGGAAAACTGAGAGACAGAAACTAAGTTTTTAGTGATTTCAGGAGAATAAAGCAAATTGTTAAGAAACAACGATTTAGAACATGTATTTATAACAGATGTTCCTATATGAGAGATTGATAATTGAGCACCATTTCCTACTTGAATTGTACCTGCACCTTTGTACGGTTCAGCTCCAATAGGTTGAACATTGGATATGTGATTCGATGCTCCTGAATCTGGATACCAGATTTGATCGGTGCGAAGCTGTTGTGGATGAGGCAAGGAAGCAAAGTTCACTTGAGGATTCAGCTCTTTAACATTTGAGGAAGAAGCAGCTATACCACCAGCAGCAGGAGGTGCAAATCCATATGGAAATCCATAAGGAAGCATGTATGGATACTGTCCTACCGATGGAGCTGAAGGCAGGTACATTGCAGGAGCAGAATTGACAGCATTAGAGGAACTGAATGGATGATGCTGAGACATAGGATGAGAAGACTGAGAGTTACCGAACGTATGATGTTGAGGCAGAGATTGAGATGCAGATTGAAAGCTTGAGGAAGGATGATGCTGATCAGAAGGCTCATTCAAGTCATTCCATGAAGATTGACAGATGTTGGCTGAAATCTGTCCAGCTGAATTGATGCCATGAAAATTAACATCAAACCTCTTGTAACACCTGTTGACAAGGTGTCCTACTTTGCCACACAACTGGCATTGAGGTCTATTTCCTCCTCTTCCTCGTCCAGATCCTCTTCCACCATTGTTCTGGTTTGTATACTGAAATTGATTCTGGTTTTGGCCACCAGAATTCTGATTCTGTCCACCAGAAACACTCTCATTATGTTCGAAAACAGGAGTTGTAGTAGATAGCTGATTCTTCGAGCCTTCTTCATTGCTATGTACCATGGCTTGAGGCAGGATCACAGGATCAAACAACTGATCACGACTTCTGGTTTCAGCATCCAAGAGAACCGAGCTGACAGATGCAAGATCATACGGATTTCTACTTGCGTGTATAACAGCAACTACATTATCAAATTGTCCTTGAACTCCATCTAGGACAATTGAGATCTGCTGCATTTCATCAATAGGATGACCGCAGCTTGCCAAACTATCGCAAGTGGATTGGATGTCAGCTAAGTAATCTCGAACCGACTGAGTTATGAGTTTTCTTGCTTTCAATCTTCCATAGAGACTCATAACTCGAGTGGTTGAAGAAGATGAGAACATTTGATGCAGCTTGGACCAGATAGCACTTACTGTCATGCATCCTAGCAGGTATCTATTGACTTGAGGACAGATTGACACAAGAAGCCATGAAGCTAATGCACTATCACGTTGCAGGTATGAAGAATAGACAGAATTTGGCACATTTTCACCATTTTCATTAACAATCTGCATAGGAATGTCCCTAACACCGTATAGATGCGACTCGAGATTAAATCCACGAACAGCAAGTAATACCTGCTGTTTCCATGACTGGAAGTTGTCATCTCCTGTGAGAATACATACACGCTTGTTCGAGAAAGCTGGTGGAAGAAGATCCTCCATTGCAGCACAGCTTCGGTCAGAACAGAGGAAGCGACGATGAACAGAGTGACTGAAATCGCAGCAGAAATCACAGATTGAAGACGAATCAGGCGTTGTAATCACCAGGTTCTTGCAGCTATGATACCATATTAGTCAATCTCAGATGAGATTGAGAGAAGAAATGAAAGAAGAATGGATAGCTTGGAGAAGAAGGAATCAGAATTTTGTTATAACAGAATTACCAGAAAACAGAGTAGGATTTCTTCAATTCATTCAAGTTAAGTTTACAATCAGATTCACCGCCTATTTATAGTATAATCTAATGAGAAAACAGAAAAGAATTACAAGATTCTAAGCTATAGACTATACTATACAAGAAGACACTAGAAGACTCAAGAACATTCAAGAACACTCAAGAACACCTCAATAGAGAATGAACCAAACTATCCTAGGAGTGTCCTATACAATAAACATACTCTTTATCATAACTCCTAACAATACAATCTGGAAAGTCATTTCTACCAAAAGTATGTTCAAAAGGATAGTTCACTAGCTTCCTGGTTGCTCGCCTCAGTGTCGTCACAAGTTAGCAGAGGTCTCATAGGATGCATGACTGCTGCATCAATATGGCTGAAACTTCACAGAGAATTTTATGCATCATCAACAACAAGGATCATGCATTTGTATGATCGACTGAAGGTTCGTAAACTACCTCACCAATCAATGCGTGATTACTTGACAACAATTCATACTGCTTGTGATAGCTTAGCCTCTTGTGGTCATCCAATTGAAGAAATGCAACAAATATCAATCATTCTTAATGGAGTAAAAGGACAGTATAGTTTCCATTATTCATGCAAGTCGTAATCCTTATGATATTGCCTCGGTGAGTTCGATCCTGTTAGATGCAGAAGCTAGGCATAGTGATTTGTTGTTTGATAATGATCTGTCTGCTCATATGGCTATAAATCGAGGTTCTGATAGAAAGAAGGATGAGATGGAGTCAGGTATGTCTAAGACTAATAATCGAGGCGGATCATCTGATGGAATTTTACCAATACCTGTCAATGAAGGTCTGAATCAATCCTTTGTCAATTCCACTGCTGTTCAACATCAACAATCTCCCCAATATGGTCGTCGTAGAGGTCGTGGCAGAGGTTATGGACACAAAAAACCACAATGCCAATTGTGTGGTAAGTTTGGTTATTTGGTTCACAAGTGTTACCAGAGGTTCAATGTAAATTTTACAGGTGTTACTAATCCAAACAATGCAAATTCTGCAAGTGTCAATCTGTGTTCTGCTCAATGGGAAGATGCCTCAGCAGGATCTAATCTACCACAAAAACAACAGCAGTTTCAAGCACCAAGTCAGTTTCAGCAGTTTCAAGCACCAAATCAGTTTCAAGCACCAAATCAGCCATTTCAAGCACCAAATCCGTTTCAAGCACCAAATCCGTTTCAAGCACCAAAACAGCCAGTCCAAGCACTGAATCAGCCCTTTCAAGCACCGAATCAGTTTCATCCATATATGTACTCTCCTTCTGGTCCGATGCAATTCAATCCCTTCTCAGCTCCTCAAGCAAACATTGCCTCTGTTGCTCCGATAGTTCAAGCAGATACAAACTGGTTTCCAGATTCAGGTGCCACAAATCATCTGACTAATGCATCTCATGTCGGACAACATACCTGCGTATCATATACTGGGCAAGGTAAAGTAATGGTTGGTAATGGATCTTCTTTGAATATTTCTGCAATAGGCTCGGCATTAATTCCAACTGATTCTAGAATGTTGAGATTACAGAATATGCTTTATACTCCAAATGTGACTAAAAATCTGCTTTCTGTGTCTCAGTTCGCAAAGGATAATCATGTCTACTTTGAATTTCATGCAAATCACTGTGTGGTTCGTGATGCTTCTACTCATTCAGTGTTGTTCCAAGGATATGAATGCTCTGGGTTGTATAAGCTTGATATGACAAAATTAAGTAGTAATAAGCATGTAATTCATTCTAGTGATACCTACAGGTCTGAGTCTAGGAATAAGGTTGCCAACAGTTGTCTTGAGTGTTGTAATTCATCGATAACTGGTAATAATTCTCATAATAAAACATCTCTTTCTTGTTTGTCACTGCATTCTCCTGTCACAGATTCGATAATAAAATTAGAAGACATTGATTGTTTAGATATGCATGATTCAGCTGTTTTTTCAAATCCTCTTCGCAGTCAGTCTGAAGATGTACAAGGTAATATGCATATTGCTTCACTTGATGCTATTGATGATGGTGAGTTTTTGTGTTTTGTTTCTAAGCTGAAAATTCTAAAGACTCATCATCAACTTGGCACATGAGACTTGGTCATCCGTCTAATAAGATTCTTCAAATATTTTTGCGAATTCATAATCTTCCAACACCTCATAACACTGATCAGTGTATAATTTGTGTAGTTGGCAAAAGCAAAAAACAGTCGTATCATGCTTCTCCTACTGTCTATTCTCATCCCCTTGAATTAGTTCAAATTGTTGTGTGGGGTCCTGCTGCATGTTCTTCTAATGGTCATCATTATTATCTTAATATCGTAGATGCATATAGTAGGTACACTTGAATATATTTTATGCAGAAAAAAAGTGATGCAACTCGGTTATTTGTTGAGTTTTACAGGTTAGCTGAGAAACAACTGAGATACAAGCTTAAGGCAGTCCAGTCTGATGGGTGGAGGTGAGTTTCAGTTTTTATCCACGTATCTATCTCAGTTTGGTATAAATCATCGTGTTACTTGTCCTTACTCTTCTGAACAGAATGGCATAGTTGAGAGGAAGCATAGACATATTGTTGAGTTAGGATTAACTCTTCTAGCTCAAGCCTCGGTACCATTACATTACTGGTATGATGCCTTTTTTACTTCAGTGTTTTGATCAACAGGTTACCTTCATCTGCTTTGTCCAACGTTTCTCCACATGAAAACTCTTTGGATTGTCGCCTGACTATTATTTTCTTCGTGTTTTTGGATGCTTGTGATTTCCTCATCTACGTCCTTTTCGGAAACACAAATTGTCTTTCAGATCTGAGCCATGTGTTTTTCTAGGCTATTGCTCCAAATATCATGAATATAAATGTCTTGCAGCATCAGGGCGTGTGTACACTACGAGAAATGTGTTTTTTCATGAATCCACATTTCCCTTTTCTGATTCTAAAGGTATGTTCTTTACTTCTTCCTCTCCTACTCAGAATTATACTTCCATGCCATTTTTTTTCCACGTGACTCTTAGTTTATAGCTTCTTCTGATTCTTATAATGAGCTACTTCCTCCTTCTGATCCTGTTTCTATGTCTGATCTTCCATCTCCTTCTTTGGGTAATGATTCTTCTCCTCCATTAAATTTTGCTTCTCCTATCAATATGTCTCCTTCTTTAGTTACTTCTACTATATTGCATGATAATGCTGCTATTCCAGATACTAGGTTGCTTTCTAATCCTATTACTTATGTTACTAATCCTGTTACTTCTGTTTGTCCAACCTCTGTTTTAGAATCATCTTTATCTAATGTCACTTCTCGTGCTGATGCTCAGGTACTTCCTTCTCCTATATCTTACCGATTACAAGGATCAATGTTAGTTCCTGAAGCAACTACTACTGTTGATTCTCGTAATAATGAAGTTTCGGTTAATAGACATTCTATGCAAACAAGATCTAAAACCAGATCTCTTCAGGCTCTTCTGACTACTAATGACAATTTTGCAGATCTCAGTGATTCTGAACCGAAATCGATTCATCAGGCTTTACTCAATCCACATTGGAAAAATGCTGTAAATGAAGAATTGCCTACTCTTTATGCTAACAATACCTGGACTGTTGTTCCTCTTCCTTCTGGCAGGATTCCTATAGGTTGCAAGTGGATTTTTAAAATAAAAAAGAATGATGATGGGTCTATTACATGATATAAATCCAGACTGGTTGCTAAAGGATTCTCTCAGAAAGCAGGTTTTGATTTCCAAGATACCTTTAGTCTAGTAGTGAAGTCAGCCACGGTTAGAATTGTATTGTCTCTTGCATTATCTCATAAATGGAGTCTTAGGCAAATTGATATTAATAATGCTTTCTTACATGGGGATTTGACAGAAGAGGTATATATGATTCAACCTCCAGAATTTGAGCAAATGTCTTCTTCTAAAACTCATTCTCATTTAGTTTGCAAACTGCAAAAGGCGTTGTATGGCCTTAAACAAGCACCTCGTGCATGGTTTGAAAAATTAAAGGCTTTTCTTATTCATAAACTTCAGTTATGTGCATCTGTTGCAGATGGTTGTTTGTTTGTCAAACAGGACAAAGGGTTTTCTGTGTTTCTATTGGTTTATGTTGATGATATTGTTGTTACAGGAAATTCTTCTTATGTTATTTCAGATGTCATTCATTCGATTAATCAGGAGTTTCAGTTAAAGGATTTAGGACTTTTGAACTATTTTCTTGGTATGGAAGTTACTGCATCTGACAATTATTTATTGTTAAATCAGAGAAAATATATTCAGGAGTTGATTGAGAAGCTTTGTCTCACCGAAGCTTCAAGTTTTCCTACTCCGATGACTGAAACTTGTCTAACCAAGTCAGGTATGATTAATTGTACTAAATTGTTTGAAGATGATAATCTGTTTTGCAGTACTATTGGAGCTCTACAGCATATTTGTATCACAAGGCCAGATATTTAGTTCCCTGTCAACAAACTCAGTTAGTTTATGCAAAGACCAAGTATCAGTAATTGGCAAGCAGTGTTACATATTGTTAGATACTTAAAAGGGATTATAGAACATGGTTTGATGTTCAGATCTAACCCTTTTCCTATACAGGGAATATCTTTAGTTTCTTCCTCTGATGCAGACTGGGGAGGAGATATCGCTGACATGGAATCCATTTCTGGACATTATCTGATGCTCAATGACAATCCGATACTTTGGAATTCAAAAAAACAATTAGTGGTGGCACGTTCTAGTGCTGAAGCTGAGTTTAGAGCTATTGCTAATGCAGTATGTGAAATCATGTGGGTTAAGTTCCTGTTAATTGAAATGGGTCTTCAATTGTCTTCGGTACCTGTCGTATGGACAGATAGTAATACTGCGGTATCTTTGTCTGAAAATCCTACTCAACATTCCAAAATGAAACATGTTGAAATTGAACTTTTCTTTATCAGGGAAAAGGTGAAATCTGGTCATGTTTTAGTCAATTTTGTTCCATCTAGTAATCAGGTAGTAGAAGTTTTAACAAAACCATTGACAGAAAAACAATTTGTTCCTTGCAGAAAAAAAACTTGGAGTTTTCTCTATGGTTGAGTTGGAAGATGCTGACACTGTAACGATTCAGGAGGCTCCTGAAGTTGAAGAATAATTTCTATTGAAAACCATATATCTGATGATCATGAATGGTAGTTATTAAAGGTATGCCAGTTCTGTCAAGAGTAGTCTTTATCATTACAAATGTTTTTAGTTACTTGATGTTTGCACTTCTCTGTTTTTTTTAGATTTATATATATATATATATGTGAGCTTTTTCAGTATGATTGAGTATGTCTTCATGATTGAGTGTCTTGTCTTGTTCTTTTCACATATAATTCATATTTTCTGGCATTCACATAATTCTAATATGTCTGTCTATGTTGCGTATCATTGGTCTGAATGATCTTGCACTGAGTTGTTTTTCTATTTTATGTGTGATGTAGAATCTACACTCAGTGTCATTCAAGGGTAAACATGGTTGGCATATCTGTTTTTCATCTTTTCAAAAGATCAATGAAGGATAAAATGAAACAGAGTTTTTTTTACAGTTCTCAGTACTCTGCTTATGTTCTTAGCATAAAACATAGTTGAATTCCAAAAATAGAGTTTAATCTTGAAGAAAATGTCAAGATACTTCAAGGTTTCTCTTGAGGAAGGCAAGATGAGGGCAGAAACCCTCCAGCTATGTTGGTAAGATAAGGGCTCAAACCCTTCTAAAAAAAATTATAAAAATATCAAAAGATCTGAAATGGAAAGATCAGAAAAGAAGAAAAAGGATGAATCAGATATGCTTTTCTGAATATTTACCTTGTATGAAGACTGTGGTTAGATGAAAATACTCATCATAAAATAGTTAAAGAGGTCAACTTTTTGGATGGAATTCAGATTGATTGGTAAGGAACTGTGACTAGATATGTGAATATGTGTATGCTGTGATTGATTTGTGTGCATATAATATATGTGTGTTAGGTTGATGGGATAAGTGTTAATCATTTAGTATAATTCAGTCATGTTCAAAAAAAAGGGCTCATATATACATTTGATGAAAAGACTGCTGAAGTTTAACTGATGAGTATACTAAAAATGATTTGGTTAATGATTATGGATGGATCTTGATTGCTATGCATAGTTTAATAACAATCAGATGGTTGTCAAGTAAGTGTTTTTTCAGCAGAAAGGTATTAGGTGGGGATTATCAATCAAGTGTTGGCTATCAGCTGTGTTTCTATTGCCAGGATTGACAAAGATGTTGAAGAGCAATGGATGGCTGTTTTTCGAGAATTCAAGAAGTTCATTCATGCCGATATGCATGGGAGTATGTTAGGATATATGTATAATTACATATGAGTGTTTAGGGATTATTCTGCAAGATTCCAGAATTAGTAAGTAAGGACTAGATTGTAATATCCCAAGACTTATCTAAACCCTAAACCCTACAAACCCTACATATAGTCGCATGTTGTATCATATGGATTTTAAGTTTGAATGAATGGATTAGTGCCGTCGGCTGCAAGTAAGCCTTGTTCATCTTCTTTCTTTGATTTTTCTGTTTATGTTTAAGTTCCTAACAGGGGGAACGCCTTGAGATGATTCTTCAAGTCATGTAACGCCTGCTCGCATTCCAGAGTCCACTCAAACTTCTTGCTTGATCTGAGGACTTGGAAGAATGGGAGAGATTTCTCTTCTGATTTGGCCAGGAACGGTTGAGCACCGCTAATCTTCCATTCAGAGATTTGACCTTCTTGTGACAGGTAGGGCTTTGCATATTCTCGATCGCCTCCAATTTCTCAGGGTTCACCTCAATCCCCCGATGACTCACCATATAGCCTGGAAATTTTCCGTATTGCACGCCAAAGACACACTTGGATAGGTTCAGGCGCACCTGGTGGAAACGAATGTGCTCAAAGGTTCTCCTTAGATCCTCCACATGGTCCACGCCTTTCACCAACTTCACCAGCATATCATCTACATATGCCTCCATGGTATCGCCTATCATCCTTGCGAACAGCTTATTGCCCATTCTCTGATAGGTCGCTCCTGCATTAAGCAAACCAAATGGGATCACTGTATAATGATAAATACCACTATCTGCGTAGAATGCCATGTGCTTGGCATTGCCTTCTGCCATTTGGATCTGGTTGTACCCCGAGTAGTCGTCCATCAAACTAAGCAGTTCGTGTCCTGACGTGGCATCTACCAGCTGGTCGATCCTTGGTAAGGGGTAGGAGTCTTTGGGGCATGCCTTGTTCAGATCCCTAAAGTTGACACACATGCGCCATTTCCCATTGTTCTTCTTTACCAGGACGGGGTTCGCCACCCAAGTCTGAAACCTGATTTCCTTAACGAAGTTGGCCTCTACCAACTTCCCCACCTCCTGCCTTATGGCGAAGGCCTTTTCCTCTCCTACCGGGCGTCGCTTTTGAGCGATCAACTTGATGGTAGGATCAATCGTCAACTCGTGAGCTATGATGTCTTTGCTGATGCCTGGCATATCCAGGCGAAGAGCTTCTTGAATTCTACTAGGAGCATGGACAATTCCTTGGCCTCGCTTTCAGGGAGCGACGCCCCAATCTGCACTTCCTTTCCTTTTCCTTCAAACTCTACCTTCATTAGTCCCTCCACCGCCTGCGGGCAACTCCTTTCCTTTCCAACTCCTATGTTTGAATCGCCATAACCTCCATTCCTTTGCCTTCAAGAACATGGTACCGCGTCGAGTTGACATAAAAGCTTCGATACGCTGGCTGATCTCCCTTGACTAATCTGACTCCATGCGGAGTGGGAAATTTCAAGATCTGATGGCGGCGACTGTTTCCCCTTCTGCGGTGAAGTCGCCGCTTATCACGTATAACTCGTTTTTCGCGGAGCCAGATGCCCCTGCGTTCTTCTTAGGCGACACCCTTTTCCCCCCACTTGGACTCCTGGTCCTCTCGCATCGGGCGAGGAAATGTTTGAGATACCCTCTCTGGATAAGGCTCTCTATGTCCCTTTTAAGGATTCGACAGTCGTCCGTCGAGTGTCCTTTGCACCGGTGATAGCGACAATAAGCCTTTTTGTCGCTATCCATCTGGGCATCGCCATTCCTTGCTGTGGGTGGGGTTGCCAAGTCCCTCTTCTCCATCTCTGTCAGAACCACGGAAATTTCCTTGGTTAGGGGCGTAAAAGTCTCGTTGACCTCCCTGTGTGGTCGCGGAATCATAGGACGACGCTTCGATTCATCGTGACCCGCTTTTTGGGTATGTTGCTCCCTCCTTATTCCTTCTGGAGCCACTTTCTTAAACTCTTTGCACCCCGTCGTTCTTCCTTCTCTGGCGATCTCCAAGTCGACATAAGATTTGACCCTAGCGGCCATATCTTCCACCGTGTTGACTAGGATTACGCTAAGTCTGTCATACAGAGCGACGCCTTTTGGTCCCAGAGCTCGTGTAAAGGTACAAATAGTCTCCCCTTCTGTGATGACTTGGTCTATTCAATCCAACTATGTGTTGAATCTTGTGTAGAAATCACTTAGGCTTTCCTCGTTCCCTTGTCTTATGTTGTCCAGGGTTCCTACGCTCTTGAGCAGTTGTCTGCCTGCAATAAGGAAATCACGGGCAATGCCCTTTATTTCCTCTCCGATGCTTAAATTAGCTAGAGTTCGTTTATGAATGTATGTAAGTTTATGTAAATGTTGTGGCATTAGCCTAAAGTAAAGAGGGGTGAAGGTATTTATAGCCTTCACCCTTAACCTGACTTGGGTTAGGCTTTGACCCCGGTTATCCTAGGTGGCGCCCCGCTTGGGTTGAGTGAGGTGATATTGAACAGTGTGTTGCCTAGTGCTTAGTGGGATTGTACCTCGTGTCGGAGCTCTACTTCAGGCGTGCGGGTCTCATATTCCTCCTTGTCGGTCCTCGAGTCCTGAACCTGTCAGAAGGGGGAATGTTCCTTGATGGCGCCCCCCTGACGGTGCGCCTTTGATAGCGCGATCCTAGTCGGTGGGCTTTGTTATTGGGCCTGGGGCCAGGATCCATCATCTGCCCCTGAAGCCCAATATGAGTGACGCTCGTGTTGGGTTTGTTAGGTGCTTATCGGTCTAGAGAAATGGTGCTTCTCTGGCTATTCGTTGTCCTGACTTAATCGATGCTTTATACGGTATGTGATGGCTTGCCATTGGCGTGTCGATTAGGCTTCCTTTGCTCCGAAGTCAAATTTTGAATTTTGCCTATGATCAGAAAATAGTTGTTGCTACCGGACCGTTGGCAACCCTATGGCATGACAAACAAATTAAATATATATATATATATAATTATTAATATATCTTAAGAAATGTTACAAATTATTGGTCAAGCGTCCCGTCCGTTTGGACCACGTTTGGGTGAATAAGTTTTTCATCTGACATAGATGTATCAATTTATAACCCGATCTAGAAGCGACTCGAAATCGACCCGGGTTCGGGTAAAAAAAAATAGAGTGGTGGATCATTTTTTGGGTAAAAAAAACACAGATCGAGTCTGGGTTGGGTTATCTGACCTGAATCCGACTATTTGACCAGTGTTAATCGAACAAATCAATAAGAGCAGATTCACATTCACTCACAGTCACATAGGTAGAGTGGTTGAAGTGCTAATGAGAAACACAATTGAAGAGTGAAAGATAACCTCCACACCCATGACTCCACGCTCAAGTGCTCCACATATACTTGATCGTTCGACGTACAGCAGCACTGCAACAACACCTTCATGTGGTTCAACTCCAGCAACAGCAATACTGCAGCACGTTCAGCTCCAATAGTACAGCACGTCCAGCCGTTCGTCTGCGTCCGTGTCGGCCTTAACACAGCACAAACCGTCCAGCAAACCAGCACAGCAGTGCAGAATTCAGTATTGGTCCGTCCATCCAATGGATGATAAAAAAAGACTGTCTGAGCCGAATTTTCGACAAGACCGAGACTGAGAGGGTGTTTTTTTCCTTCAAGGTCGGGCTCAGTCTCAGTTGTTCTTCTTCCAAAAGCCTGACTAAGACCGATCCGACCCGACTTTTATGAGAAACCCTAAAAATTCTAATTCTCTTCCGACAGATCTCTTCTAGAAATAGCACTTCAAGAAACACAGTTATTACATCCTCAAAGCGTGCGATGCCTACATGAGGGGATACTTAATCAGTTCTCTTGCAAAAGACGCCTTCATCATCAATGAGGGCGATACCAACTCAACCTTAGTCGGGTTCAAGCACATGCTGGCCAAGATCGTCCCAGCATTCCACTCAGGTCTTGGGAACTACCACGGTAGCATGCCACGGTATTGACATCTTCCCGCATTCCAGCATACCACGGTAGCATTCCAGTCTCCAATCTCTTCTAGCAGATCTTGGGAACTGCTTTGGTCTTGAGGCATCCTTTTTTGACCAAAAAATTTGGTCCAAGAACGAGACTGGCCCGAGTCAAGCAAGACCGACTTAGACAGGCTTTTTTGGCCAAAGTCGATCTCCATCTCTGTTTCGGTCCTCTAGAAGTCAGGACCGAAATTTTGGTCTCGGTCTTGCCTCCAAGACTGGCCCGACCCGTCCATGATCACCTTAGTCCATCTAGCACAAGTCTGTCTGTCTCCGTCCAACACAGGTCAATCCACACGTTTGTCCATCTCTGTTCGTCCAACACAGGTTTGTCCGTCCGTCCACACAATTCTTTGCTATTTTATTATCTTTAAGGGTCTTATTTGATATTCTTAAGCATGCTTGATGATGACTGATGTCATTGCTAGTTATGACTGCCTTTGATTATCTGGACTAGGTAGTTCTGAGCTTTGTAATTTCATCATTCTTGAGTTTTTCCATTCAGATTTGGTCAATGATAGTTGTGATATGTTTTTTATGTTTAATCTTAATTATAAGGGTTTGTGTATTATAATTGTTTGATTATCCATGATACGCTTCAACCTTTTCTTTGAGGGTGTTCTGATAATTTGATGGGTCCCTCTGTTATAATTTGTTTGTTTGTTACATTCTTGCTGAACTTCGTCTCTTCTTGTTTATTTCAGTTGTTTAGTACTAAGATTGTTAACATGGAGGATGAAGAACTTTGTAGGCTTGATTTTGACGATGATAGATTTAACGAAGTTGAGGTACTTGAGACTGAATCAACAACTAACAAAGCCAAAGGCAAAGGCAATCGCAAACTAGAAGAAAATGTTGAGAAGGTTAGTGCAAAATCAAATCTAGAGAGTTATGAAGGTGAAAGACAAAAAATGAAAAAGCTATTGAAGTCTGATGTGTGGAATCATTTTTAAATTCTTCCATTAGAGAATATAGACAAAATAGTGAAAAGTAGTTGTTTAAAGTGTAGAAGAACACATTATCGTTGTGATGCTAGTTATGTAACTGTAAATATGAAACAACATTTGAAGAAATGTGGAAAATGAGATTTTAAGGACATATGTCAAATGTTCAGTGCAGCTAACAGAAACATTGTTATTCTCGAAAGCAAATAGTTTGATCCTCTAAAATTTAGAGAGTTTCTTAGAAATGCTATTGTAGAACATAATTTGCCCTTTTAGTTTGTTGAGTATGCTGGTATCAAAGAGGTTTTCAAATATCTACGACAAAATGTGCAAATGGTTAGTAGAAACACAGTTAAATGTGATGTTATGAAGAAGTGTAGTTATTTGAACGAGAAGGTCAAGGTGTTGATAGGTTCTTACCGTAGTAAGATTTGTCTAACGTCAGACTTGTGGACCTCTCTTACAACTGATACGGTTATATTTGTTTGACTGCACATTTTATCGATGTTGATTGGGTATCACGTACGGTCCTCCTGGGATTTAGCTTTATGCCACCTCCACATACTAGTAGGGCTTTAGCTGAAAAAATTTATGACATGTTGGCGAATTGGACAATTTTGTTGTTGTGCTAATATTCTCAACTTGATTGTGCAAGAAGGCTTGAAAGAATTTGATGATATGGTGAAAAGTATTAGAGAAATTGTCAAGTACATTCGAGGTTCGCAGATTAGAAAGACTAAATTTCTTTAAAATGCCAGTGATCTAAGGATGGATAGTCGAAAAGTTTTGCGACAAGATGAACCAACTAGGTGGAATTATACATTTCTCATGCTTAAAAGAGCTTTATACTATAAGAGTGTGATTCGTCACATGCACTTGGAAAATTCAGTGGTGTGTTTTAATCAGGCTAAATGGGCAAAGTTAAAAGCAGTGTAGATTTATTAGGTGTTTTCTATGATTTGACCGTGCTTTTTTCAGGAACGAAGTATCCTATTGCAAATATATACTTCCCGTTGGTGTTTGTGATCATTAACACTTTGAAAAAAGTATGAAGGTGAGTGCTTGTTCATGAGATGTATGGTTGATCATATGACGTCCAAATTTGATAAGTATTGGACCAACTTCAGTGTCATTTTGGCAATTGGTGTTATTTTGGACCCTCGGTGCAAGTTTGAGTTTGTTGAATTCACTTATAAAAGGTTGTATGATGAAAATTATGAGGGGTTAAAGCTGAAATGATTCGGTCCAAGATGTATGAGTTGTATAATGTGTATGTAGATAAGTCATTTTTTGTGGCATATTCTTCTTTACAGAAGAAACCTCAAGTTGCTAAAAAGGCTCGTTCAACCCCTAACATTGATCAAGTGTTGCATCACTCGACCGCTGGAGGCAAAGTGCTCAATGTAAGTCTACTTTAATTTTTTTACAATCTTTCAACTATTATGTTTTTTTTAATATGTGCTTCAAGATTTTGAGGATTTAAGATCAAGACGTCAATCAACCCAAAAGTCTCAACTTGATCCTTATTACAACAGTTGCTTCTAAATCAACATTAAGTATTGGTGGTCTTGTTCTCGATCAATACAGGAGCTCGCTCAAGCCTGAAACTATGGAAGCTATTATGCGCAATAGAAATTGGATTAAAGATGAGACAAGTAATATTTATAATCTTTTTGAATTAACTTTCTTATTCTTTTATGATTATATATATGACAAATATATGTTTGCATAGAAGCAGACGAAGGAACAAATTTGGAGCAAGAGATTGACGATTTTGTTGCGATCCCGAATGAGGAAGAGTCACAAGGATCTATCTTGAAGAAATAGTTTGGTGGAAGCATGCAATTGATTTTGTTTTGGTTTTGGGTAGAATACATTGTTGAAATGAAATATGGATATTGGAATATTTTTCTTACATTAGTGGTTTTGACTTTTGATGAAATATGAATGTCTTTGTTAGAATTTGGAATTTGGTTGTGTTTGTTGGAATTTGGATGTTGTTGGATGAATATAAATATGGATGTTGAAATGTTTTATGTTGTATTGTTGCTATAATTTCATTTGTGCACAAGCAGGCAATACTTTCAACTTCAAGAAATGACTGAAAAGATAACAAGCAATAATTATTTCCTTAAAAAGAAAAAGAAGCTAATGAACACACACACAAAAATAAAACAAGTTCAACAATGAGTTGCATAATTAATCTCTTGAAGAATAACAAACATATACTTATCATTTATCTAGAATTGTGCAAGCATTGTGCAGTTGCGTAGACTAATTCAACATTTTTTTAAATTATATGGTGGGTCAGGCGGTTCAACCCGCCGAATCGCCAAATCGAGTCTGTCTTGAAAAGCCTACTTGCGCAGCTTGATGGGTCGGATCCGGATTGGCCCGTGGGGTAGCGGGTCGGGTCAGCACGCCAGGTTCGGGTCACCCTAAATTGCCAACTATAATTCGACACAGTAGTAAGTTGTACTCTCTTAATATTTTAAAAATATTTTAGAGCAACATCAACTAGTCAAATTTCAATTTCAAAAATCATTTTCTCCACTTTTTCCAAGAAAATTAAGAATAAAGTATCCACTCTTATAAGTGTTACGCAAATATGCTCATATATTATCCATATATTTCGGTTATATTATCCATATGTTGTACGTTTTAGGGTATTTACTTCAAGAGTGACTTACAATTAAACATGTAATTGAACAATTGAAATTTATGATGAACATATAATGTTTCAAAATGTAACTGAACGGTTACAAAAATAATTGTGTGAAAATATCCTAATATACTCTTCACCTTATTTTATTCATCTGGATGTTTTCCATGTTTATCTTCATGTTCTTAATCTTCAAGACCTTCTTCCTCGATTCAAACATGAAATCTGATTTCGAACCTAGATTCGTGTTGTGGGGTTCGATTCAAACCCAAATTTGAGTTCGAAATATATTTCAGACATGAGCATGAATAACAAGATAAAAAGGAAGGGTAAAATCATCATTTTAGTGACTATTTAGTCACATTTGTCGAAAATAAGTGACTGAATATGACAAGTTTATCAAAAAAAAATCACATTTTTGAAACGTAAGTGACCGTTTAGCTACAGAAAAAAAACATAAGTAACCATTAGTCTCATAATGCCAACATAAGAGATTATTGAGGTGGTTTACCCTACTTTTTATGATTTTCTATGTATTTCTAAGATATTATATTATCTATATAGATTAGTGATATCTAGCTAGGACTTTTATGTATATATTCATAATATTCAAGTATAAATACAAGAACATGAACAGTATAATGGTCACTATGAATACAAATAATTGTGTCCTTATATACTTTCATAACTTTTATCATGGTATCTAAGCGGGATGAATACACGTCTATATCACATCCCATAGCCACATCGCTTTCCACGGCTGTAACCCTTCTGCTTCTAGTCTGTGTTCGCACTCTATGTTCTCCTATCTTCATGAAATAACAACATATCATGTAATGATCCTCACACCAACTTCATTTCCTTTTATTCCAAATATTATGTAAATCCCATCTTGGCTCCCTCTCAACCATATCACCCATCAATTTCCCTTACCTTAATCTTCCAAATTTTTCTAGCATCATGACTATTAAGCTTGATGCTAATAATTTTTTTGTTTGGAAGTCACAAATGAAGTTGACTCTCATATGTTATGATTTGATCGATTTTGACGACGGGTCCTTCCTTTTTGACCGTCGAAATTCATTACAGGCCAAACATGTGCAGTTGTTCTGAATCCTCAGTACTTTGCATGGATTAAAATTGATCAGTGTGTTCGCACCTGGATCACTTTCACTCTCTCGTATCAAATACACAAGGAGGTTCACGATTTTCGTACCAATCGAGAATTATGAGAAACTCTTACGGTATGCTACATGGATCACTGTGTCTCGAACGAGATGACTCTCAAACTTTAGTTTTATGATTACTCCAAGAAACCAAACCAGTTAATCTGGATCACCTCTCTGGCCACATATCGCACGTGGACTCCCCATTAGCAATTACTCCATCAGTGAAAATGACATCATTATTTTGGCTCTCAATGTTCTCCCCTCTAAATACAACACCTTTGTAGCATTCGTAGCTGGTATACGCCATCTCCATGATGATGTCTCTTTCCATGGCATACAAACGAAGCTTATGACTCAAGAAAAATGACTTCAACGTCACCATGGTGCATCGTCGGACGTGGATCAAACTCTACTTCCCTATGCTCCGACCAAAATCGAAAGGGATGTAGTCAACCTTCACACAGATAGGGTAACCGGCGTTGATATGATCATCGACAGGGACATGACTCATCCAAGTCACATAGAGGCTCCTCACCGCAGTACATGGCGTAGACAGGTGACTCCCGACGATTAACTTATGATTTTGACTGAACCTACAACCCACCCCTCTGCTAGAAAGGGATCTTAGGCACTCGTCCGGATGTTGTTTGTCAGCTTTTGGGTGGTTTTGGTCATACCTTTCAACACTGTTTGATCATACTTATGCTACCACTAATCTACTTGGTTCGTTATCAACTTTAAATGTTGGTGAATCAATGAACCTGACTTGGTATGTGGATAGTGGTGCCTCTCTGCCCACATGATAAAAAATTCAGGTACACTCCACAATCCTAAACATCATTAAGAAACTAAAGTCAGTAAGACAATTATGTAAAGATAATTTCCTCATTGTTTGCTTTGATGATAGTTCTTTTGTTATGAAGGACAAGATGACGGGGGTTGTTCTCCTTCTGTCTAAATCTTGTTCCTCCTTGTTATATTTGATTTCCAATACCTTTGCGTCGCTTCATCTCACTACATTGTCTGCCTTCATCTCATCTATGGATTATTGACATCGTAGTTTCGTGCCCTCACAAGTCTTAATAAGTCAATAAAGATCTCATCATCTAAACTGCATGATTGTGTCTCTTGCAAATTAGGGAAGTCACATAGACTTTCCTATGAACTTAATAGTCATCGTGTTATGTTTATGTTAGTTCTTTTGCATTAGAATGTATGGACAAGCCATGTTTTATCAAATTCTATTTTCAAATATTTTTTCTTATTTGTGGGTGATTTTTGTCGATACACCTAAATATTTCCTAGAAGCGCAAATTTGAGGTTTCATAATCTATGTCTATCTATTGAGAAATTGTGCAATGTGTGCATTTGATGCATACAAAACGATGGAGGTAGAGAATACATAAGTCATTATTTTAAGGATTATTTAATCACTCATGGTATTTCTCATCATATTTTATGTCCTCGTACCCCATGTGGATACTGGGGGAGCTTTTGGTTTATTATGATAGTATCTAGGCTGGAGTACGAAAATCGAAGATTTTGGTAGGTAATCGGTTAAGAATGTATGTTGATATTGCAACAGCTTCTGGCCAAAAGAATTGAGGAACATGAGATTCGAGCAAGACTGCTCAAGTGATTTCTAAGATGGTGCGAATTTTTTATTTCAGAGACTCCGTTTTGTTGAGGAGAATTAGGACAGGTAGACTGGTGGACGAGACCCTCCTTTTGAAAGAACTATACAAGTGTTTGATTTACATATTCTCCCCCATTTCCTGAACGGAGGATCCAAATTTGTTTTTGGTATTGGGTTTGGACTAGACAATAAAAGGATATAAATTTTTCTAGAACTTCAAATTTATTTTCAGGAAATACCCAAGTCATTCTAGAATAATCATCAATAAATAACACAACATACCGAAAACGTTTGTTTATTAAGTTCGGAGCGAGACCCCAGACATCTAAATGAACTAATTCAAAGGTTAAACTAACACGATTATTATTGTCTGGAAAAGTGGTCCTATGACTCTTAGCATAAATACAAGTTTCACATGTATAAGAATTTTTATTTTTAAAATTGGGAAATAAAATAATGAGTTAGGTATGGAATGTATGTCCTAACCAACGATGCCACAACCAAAATTGTCTATCTGCCAACCCGTTAGCTAGCAACGCAGTCCCTTGTTGACCCACATCATCTACATAGTACATTCCATATATCTCAGTTCTACGACCAATTATCTCATTTGTTTGGATATACTGTTTGAGTATATTAGCACTGTACAATTCAATTCTCTAGTGATATGACTAATCGATAATAATTTGCACGATAGCGACGACACATAGAGACAATTAGACACTTTCAAAGTTGGAGAGACTTTAATCGTTTCGGCACCCATTACGGGTGTAACACTTCCGTTGGCAGTCTGAATTTTTTTCTTGTGTAGAGTTGACCAGGAGACTATATCCTGAATATCATGGGTCATTGTATCAGTTGTTCTACAGTAAAAAATTCACTTGTAAGATTTTTCGGGGATAACTTCCTGTACATTGAAAAATTCAGGGTCAGTTTGATAATTTTGGCCAAAATAGGGGTTTTCACCTTTTAAGTCGTGAAAACCCTCAATCCCCGCAGTCACGCAACCTTCCTCAATCCTGATGTTGCTCTTCTCTTTTCTGATCCGAGAGTTGCTTCCCCCGCCTTTGTTGTCAATGGTGGTCGTAAGGTTGCCCGCAACGTTTCCCTCTCTGATTCGAACACCCCTGCCTCCGTCGTCGATAGTGGTCGTAAGGTTGCTCGAAATAGTGTCTGTTTTTCCCGATCCCGTTTCTTTCTTGTGTCCGTCCTCCCACCAGTCTGGGTATCCGACGAGTGTGACGGGTCTTTTCACAGTTATTGAACCGAAGCTTGCTCTTCTCCTCTGATTGCTTCGCCCAGTCCTCTCGAGATGGTGGCCTGAATGATTTATTGGTATCCTATACTGCTAACTGCGTTTGCTTTGCCAATTTCTGAAGTAGTGGTTCTTATTTTTGCATTGAAACCATTTCGGATATGTGTGTCCACGGTGGCCGATTGGTTGAGGATGTCGGCCCTGACTACCTCCCAACAGACCTGTGAATATGCCCTCTCAACTTATGGTTGCGGCTCCTTCTTGAGGATGTCATGTTTGATTGTTTCGTACTGATTGTTTATACCTGCGAAAACCTTAAACAAATGGGTTTATTGTATCTCTTTATTATAAATCGCAATGTATAATTCACATTTCATGGGAGTTTAGATGTTGTCTATCGATTGCCTGCTAGATTCCTTGCAATGTATTGAAATAGTGTTATAAGAGAATCTCCTCATGTCTTTGTTCACTAGCCTTAACATGCATGTCGTATGTCTGTAAGGTGTCTCCTCCTGCACCATAGGTCACCTCTAGTGCCTTCAATAATGCCTTGGCCGAACGGTAGCACTATATGAAAATCAGTAGTTTGTAAAGGAAACTTTGCAAGGGAATAATTCCTTTAAATTTATAACTATTTTTAAGGGATTTGTTAGGGTTAAGTGGGGAGAATAATACTTAGGGAAATTCCTCACAATATATATTTTCCTTATTACATTACTAACAGATTTGTAAGTAAGAGATTTCAAAGTAATAATGAAGATATTTTGTGATGGATTTTCCTAATAATTGTTTTTAGGATCCCTCACTAATTACCTTTTCCAATCCTAAATTTTGTAAGGGATTATAGCTCCTCATAAAATATATTCATTTTGCAAGGAATTTATATCTCCTTAAATAAATATTTTATTTGTCAGTGAAAACCCTGAAAATATTATATGATATAATATTAGCAACAGGATAACACAACCCTCGCTCTGTTCTACCGTGAAACACAATCTTCGCTCTGAAACTCTTCAATCTAGCTTTGCGGCTTTGAAACCCTAGATTTGGTCTAGCTTCGATTCTGATTCATATACGGGAGATACTCTTGTACATTCTTCCCTCTGAATTGGTTATTTGGTCTTTGTTGTTTGTCGTTGAAGTTTCTGTTCAATTTGATGGTTAAAAAGGGTCTTGCGAGGTCATCTGGTGATAAATGACCAGTTGTTTGAGACATTGATTCTCTCTTACTAAATTCGCATTCTAGTTCACCAATCTTATAAATCTACAAACATTTTTGCTCTCTTCAGTTTGGCGTTTAAGGATTTTTATTAACATCCTTGCCTAAGTCATTATCTGCTTTTTGTATGTTATATTGAAAAGATTGAACAGAAAGTTAGTAAATAAAGGAAAGCTGAAATCCTTTATGTTCCCTTGGAATTATGAATCCATGTCCTCATATTTGGGACTAATTGGTTGTAGCTACACAAGATGCTCAGTTCCTATGTATCTTCCAATTGCTTATGACTACTTAAATCCTGAAAAATTATGTGTGGTTATTTACATATCTCCTCCGTTTACATTAAAATGAAGGACAAGTCTGAATTCCAATATTGTGCTATTTAAAATAAATTGTGGTTTTGCTGTTGCTGGGAAACCCATTGCGAATGATTAGTAGATTGGTAATTCTCTGATGGGATACTGCAATAGATTTTTTACAATGTCTGAAAGGGATGTGCCATTTTTTGTTTATTATCCTGCTTGTTAAGGCTAGAAGCTCATTCGGTTCTTACTTTGAAATTATCCGTGGAGACTATTATCAACTAAGAGACAGTATGCTTCAGCCTCTTTATATGTCTGAATAAACAGCTAAACACATGAAATGGTATGCTTTTCACCCGTGTTTTGAGGGATATATGTCACACCCTTCAGATGGAGAGGCATGGAAACACTTTGACGAAATCCATCCTTTATTTGCATCAGATCCAAGAAATGTCTGAATTGGCTTATGCACGGATTCAACCCTTTTCGACAATATGGAAAGCAATATAGTTGTTGGCTATTGATTATTACTGTGTACAATTTACCTTCTTGGATGTGTGCATGAAAAGTTCATACATGTTCATGTTGATGAGTTTAGTCATCTGAGGTCTATCTAGTCCAATAAAAGAGTTGGATGTGTTCTTAAGACCATCGATAGATGAGTTGAATATGCTATGGAGTGTTGGAATAGAAACACGGGATATATCAAGAAAATAACACTTCCAGGTGAAAGTGTCTCTCTTGGGGACGATTAGTGATTTTCCAGGTTATGCTATGTTATCTGGATGGAGTACACATGGGCTATTATCATGTCCATATTGTATGGAACGTACTAAGTCATTTATACCTGATAGTGGAAGAAAAACGTCATTTTTTGATTGTCATCGCTAGTTCCTACCTATAAATCACCTATTTAGAAAACAAAATGAATTATTCAAGAAGGGTGTCATAGAGAAAGATGGGCCACCACCTAGATTATGTGGTGAATAAATATGGAAAAGGGTTTGTAGTTTACCTAATATTAGGTTCGGGAAAAAACTATGAAAATGAACGTATTGTCGGGTTTGGTAAGGAACATAATTGGGTGAAAATAAGTATTTTTTGGGAATTGCCTTACTGGAAGACAAATTTGATCTGTCACATTCATGATGTAATGCATATTGAGAAAAACTTCTTTGAAAAAATTTACAACATAGTGATGGATGTCAAAGAAAAAAGTAAATACAATCTAAATGTTAGAGTCAACTTGAAAAAATACTGCAAGCGACCAGAGTTGGAATTGATCTATGAGAATGGTAAGGTCATGAAACCTAAAGTTTCTTACATATTGAGCAAGGAACAATAAGGAGTTGTTTGTGAATGGCTCAAAGAGCTTAAATTTTTTTATGGTTACGCGTCAAATATTTCACAGTGTATAAGAAAAACTTAAGCTTCTTCTAAGGGGTTTAAAGTCATGATTGTCATGTGTTTATGGAGAGATTGCTTTCAGTTACTGTACGGGACATGGTTCCAAATTCTATTTGGGATGTATTAACTGAGATCATGTACTTTTTTAGATACATATGTACTACTATTCTTCGGGTTGATCATATGGAAAAACTTGAGAAGAACATTGTAGAGATACTATGCAAGTTGGAGAGAATATTTTCTCCTTCGTTTTTTGATTCTATGGAGCACTTACCTGTCCATTTAGCGTACGAGGCGAAAATTGCCCCGTGCAATACCGATGGATGTATCCCTTTCAGAGGTAAACATTATTTCATTTCATATTAATTGATTTAGGTAAGATATTGTTTAGCCAAATTATCACATACTTTTTTTTTTGCATTTTTTAGATTTTTAATGAAGCTAAAGAAGAGTGTGTGAAATAAAGCTCATGCTGAGGGCTCTATATGTGAAGCCTACATCATAAAGGAAGTTTCTACATTTTGCTCTTTCTACTTTGAGTCAAGTGTTCAAACAAAATTGTCCATAGTACCATAGAATGATGATGGAGTTCTGGACTTGAATGGATGCCTATCTATTTTTCATCATCCTGATAGATCATTTGGTCCCGATTTATCTAAGATGCAACCAACCGATGCTGAAATGAAAATTGCACATACATATGTTGTATTGAACACTATTGAAATTTCACTCTTTTCCGAGTAAGTTTCGTCAACTTTTATTTATGTTATGTTTTATTAAATCGTAAACATATGATACGAAGACCAATTATATTTATATAATGTATTTTGAACTTGTAGGAGATTTGATAACCACATTCGGCAGTTAATGCCACACATAAATGAAGAATCACTAGAAAGATTACGTGCATCTGATTTTGTTGATTGGTTGAAAAAACACGTAAGTTGAAGCTATTTATAATAAGTCTTTGTTAGTATATATTACTATTTAATCTATTTATAAATTAATATTCTTATGCCATATCATTTTATAATAGGTGATAGAAGAAGGAGGTCAAGTACATAGAAACATCTTAGCAATTGTTTGGGGTCCATCGACTTCAGTAAAATGACTCAAAGCATATTTCACTAATGGTTTTAACTTCCATATAAATGAATATGGTCAAGGAAAATGCACATGAACAACGGTGTTTATGTGAGGAGTAGTTTTTATAATGAAGAAGGTGACTATTATGGCATGTTAGTTGACATTTGGGAGCTTGAATACTTGGGTAATGAGTGCAAAATTGTTCTCTTCAAATGTGATTGGTATGATACAGAGAGAGGGATCAAAGTTCATCCTTGTCATGGTACCTGTTGTGTTGGCTCAACAAGCTCATCAAGTTTACTATTTCAGTTATCCATAAATAAATAATAAAAAAATAAAAAGAGATTAGTGGGTTGTATGTAAAATCAAAGCAAAAAGTAGATCTGAATTTCCTATGAGTGATGATTCAACTCTCGCAAATGATGGGTTTTATCAAAAAGATGTGACGAATGATGTAGCCACTATTGATATGGGGTTTAAGCTTGACAATCCATATACACTTGTTGATAAAGATCATACAGATGCGTTAGATATCGAACAAATACACGAGTTGGAAATAATAAATAAATTTCAACGGATGGAGGTAGATAGTGATGGTCGAGAAAAGAGGGACGAGAAGGAGGAAGGGAATAAGGAAGAGGAAGGGGATGATGATGATGAAATTAATTTTTGAATATTAAGCATTATACTTCTTTGTGGTATCTTTGAAATTAATTTATCTAAGTTATTTCCATTTATTTTTGCAATATGAGGCATAACTAGTTTTGTTTGTATGTTGATTAGGAATATGTTTCGAGGTCGTGGTAAAGTTATGCTTCGAGGATGAGGTAGAAGGATTTTTTCTGGTACATCAATTGAGGGGGAGGCATCATCGAACCACACATGGACCGTTCCATCTGATAACCATCTTAACGTCTCTGAAGAATCAATTGATGAGGTTAACAATGAAGATAATGAAAACAACGTTGAAGTTAGTGTTGAACATTAGAACAAGAGCCATTAGAAGAATCAAATGTGCTAGAGGTGAACTTAACTAATTTGGATGAAATATTGTCAATATCATATGGGCGTTGGTATGTTACTTAACTTTCAACATCTATAATTTTTACGTAATATCAATGATGTTGAAAATAACAATAGAAACCAATTTTTGGTAACAATTGTTCTACACATTCTCGCATCATAGTGTTGTTCGTGCTCTCACTCGTGTCATGAAGGAATTTTTTGTGGGTACATACGAGAAATGGAAGGATGTTCCATCGATGTTCATGAATTCTACTGGAAAAAGTTTAAGTTGCTAATTTCTATTTTCTACTTTAATATAGTATATATGGTGAATTGGCTGGTATAATGGAACAGTATCAAATTACATCTCTTGATTGTTTCCCTGCATTCTATATACATACCATAAATATTTAGAAAGGAGCAAACTCCACTGTATTGTTCTAAATTATCTTAATTAATCTATTTGAGTTATATAGTAGTCGTCAGTTAGACAACCAAAAACTTGGAATTGTAGGATTTGATTAATATTACATGTTTATATTTGTTGTAGTAAGTTTATATTGTAGCGTCAAAATTAGTGTATCTTAAATGGATTAAATAGTTGGCCAAAAAAAAATGGATTAAATTAAATTCATTTAGATGAATAGTTTCTGTTGTGTTTATGTGTGATTGGTCGTGCAACTAAAATGAAAACCAAGAATGTTTTTTGTTTTCCACTATCATGTTCATGATTGTAAAAATAAATTCTACTGTTTTGTTTTCCACTATTTATTTTGCAATGCTCTTATTTTGATATTTTTCAAAAAGTATCTACTTCGGAAAAAAAAAATTTGAAAAAGTATATATATAAAATAAATATTTAGCAAAATGTGCATCTGCGCAGGTAGGGTAGTAGCGTTTTTCGTTTTTTATTTTTTTGAAAAAAATCAAAAAATATCTTTTAAAAAATTAATATCTACTTACTGTAATTTTTTAAAAAATTTTAAAATTGTTTTAAGATTTATTTATGATTTTGTTTTCAAAAAAAAAAAACTAAACAAAAAAATTGAAATTCGCTACTACCAGTAGCGATTTTCAAAAATCGCTACCTCCACCTGCGCAAATGCACATTTTGCTAAATACTTTTTTTACATATATACTTTTTCAAAAAAAATTCTAAAATAAATACTTTTTGAAAAAGTTCTCTTATTTTTTACCTATATTTTCTGTCTTTTTTTGGTAGAAAATATATTAATATTACAAAACAAAAACACACTTAGTTAGGATATACAAGTCTTGTTTTGGCCAAGCCAAATATGTCCGATTTAATAATCGGTAAAACTCCTTGCGGGGGATCATTTAAGATCACAAAATATTCTTCAAGGTTGACCGCTCGCTGCCTTGGCAAGATGATATGCTACACTGTTTGATTCCCGATAAATGTGTCTGATTTTGAATCTTTTAAACTCTAACAACAGTTTCCTGCAATCGGAAATTAGCGGCATTAAAGGTCTATCATTGCCCACTTCTTCTACTATCATACCTATTACCTCTTTAGCATCCGATTTCACGTGGATGTCGTTGATGCCCATGCTTTTGGCCAAAGCTAAGCCATATTTCCCCACAGTTCTGCCACTACACTATTTGAAGTTACCAACTTTCTTTGGAACCCCTTAAGCCATCCACCCAGGTGATTTCGTATGACACTTGCACATCCTGTCGGTCCCGGATTTGTAGTGGTTGGCCCATCAACATTTAATTTTGCCCACCCCACTTTCGGTGCTTTTCACCTGACTTCCACCGAAATTCGGTTTGGTTTGGTCGAGGTTCTTATTAGGGTGGAAGCCACTTCTTTAACCTGCAAAAAGATTAGTTCCCCTACATTTGTATGCAAAAGTATATTATTAAACACAATAGAATTTATGCTTTTCCAAATAAGTCAGATCGCAGTAGAAAACAGAATACACCATTGAGTTCCATTAGTGTGAAGAATTTTATATTCACAATTAGATTTCAACCAATTTGAGATTGGTACCCCATGGAAGTTAATTCCAACAGGGGTACCTATATCAAGACAGATTTGTCTAGCAATCACACAGTCTCTCAGAACATGAATCGTGTTTTCCTCCGCAACATCACAGGTTTTACATATTGGGCTAATGTCCATGCCTTTTTTGTGAAGTGACAAAGCAGTGGGGATACGATCATGGTTACACTGCCACAGGAAGAATTTGACCTGAGGTATACAATCTCCTTTCCATATCCAATTTCAATTTTCAGGGTTTGACACGATATTATTGTGTCATTTCTCCTTAATACTCCTATGGACCAGAGCAACAATGGGAATACCTTTTGGGGATCCCATCCAAATTTTTTATCCTCCTGATCAACCCAAATACTTCTAGGAGTAGTTGTAATGAGGTTTATACTTGACTCGGGAATCTGAAAAGAGATTTTGGATGTTCCCAATATCCATTATCCCGAATAATGTCCCTCGATAAGGGATCGCAGTTTTAAAATTGCACAACCACTTGTCATACCACAAATTTATCTTAGAGCCCTCTCCAATGATCCAACCCTCTTCCTCCTTAAGAATTTTGAATCCCATATTTATGGCTTTTGCTGTAGTGGATCCCCCCCCTTAGTGTTTAACCTAGAGGGGTTCAAATAATTTTTTTTCAATATCATGGCCCAAGGATGTTTTGACTGCTCAAATCTCCATGAAAATCTAGCTAACATTGCTTGGTTTCTTTCCCTCAAGATAGAGATACCCAACCATCCTTTGTCTTTTGGAAGAGTAACCACATCTCAATTCAAATTGTGAGATTTTCTTTTTACATCAGAAGATCCCCAAAGAAAATTTCTGTTATTTGGTCTAACTATTTGCAAGTAGACAATGGAATAGCAGTGCATTGCATAAAATAAGCAGGGACTGTGGGCAACACAGAATTGATTAAAATACATCGGTCAGCCATCGAAAGCAAATTAGCCCTCCAACCTGCAAGTTTTGTCATAACTCTAAATATTTATTTTTGGGTTTAGTTAGACTTGGTCTAAGCTTGGCTCTAATATAACATGGGTTTGGTTCTAGATCAATGGACTATTAGGGAAAATACAAAATAAATCTATTGGGTTTGAACGTGGATCCAGGTCAGTGGGATCTTTATCGAGATCCAATCAAGCTGGTCCAGGTTAAATTATTTAAGGTATTAATTTATATTTTCTATTTTTTGTTCCATGTTTGGGTTAGGATAGAATGGGATTTGATGAGGATAAGTATGAGCTTACGGAAGCATTTGAGAGACCAGTTGCATCGCGTTACACTAGTATGTTGAATAGTGCGAGGACTCGTATTTTAAAAGCTCTTAAGAAAAAGGAGGTTGTTTATCTTAAGGATCATAACCCTGGATGAATGAAGAAGGATATATGGAATTTGTTGATTGAAAAATGGGAAAAATTTGAATGGAGAGCAACATCAGAAGTTGCACGAAAAAGTTGAATGACATAGAAAGATGGATCAATCACTAAACACAGTGGAAGATCAATATCTTTTGATGAGCATATGCAAAGAATGGTATTGAAAATGGTAACATATATATATATAATTTTTCTCATAAATTTGTTTTGTTATTAATGTAGACTAGACAACTAGGTCGAGAACCGACTCAAGGAATTATAAGTATATTTACTTAAATTTGTGAGGAACTTTGTGCACTAACCTTTTTGGTCATATTTTCAATGTCTTTTTGGTATAACTCCGGATTACTCCACTTAGGTCTATTTGATGTTTTCTAGATTGAAATTGAAAGGTAATTCTGATTTTTTTGTGTATTTCCTAATATTTTCTAACTACAAGTAGTTATAGTCTCTTACAATCCTAGATATGGTAAGGCCTAAACATGGTAAGGAGATATTACACAAATAATACATAATCTGTTCTTTTCTAACCTTTTCCTTTACTTTCTTTGTATTCTCACATTCGATTGAGTTTATTATCCATTATTTTTTGTCTCTTTGTTCTCACAAACTAAATCCCAAGATTATTATGTCTTCATTGGATATTCTTCTAACATGGAAGATTCTCATTGATTAGATCGTCAAATAAGTCGTGTTCATACAAGTCATCATGTTCAATTTGTGGAGGATGTTTTCCCTTTCTCAGATCCACCTCCCCCATTTGCCCAAACACACACAACGCAACACACATTGTTAGTTCCAACTACTACACTCCTTTTGATTTCCCTTCCAGCGCGGTCATATATGCCTCTTTCTAGTATCATCTTGCCACTTAACTCATCTTCTATCTTGGAATCTCGACTCCTCTCCTCTCTTTCTCAGTCTATTATTGTTGTCACTACTTGTCCTAACCTGTTTCGACTCCGTCTCTGTCCACTACAAGAATGCTAGTCTACAGTCGCAGACCAAATTCGTTATCACTAATTACTATCACAACATAAGATATTCTATGTCGACATTTAATGTTGTGATTATACAACTAATTTAGTTTCGCTGTTATACAACTTATTTAGTGTCAAATAATTTGTCATAGCTAAAAATCATGTTTTGTGTGGCTTTTTACATCCTAAAATAGTTCATAAGACTCATTTTTCATATAGGTGTAAACCGAATGATTTTCAGAAAACATAATTCCATAACCATAAGTCTGAAATCATAAGACTCATAACCTTAAAAATATGGGAAAATATGAAATAGCACCCGGATGTTTGATTTTGTTTTTTTATAATTGCACCCGGTTGTTTTTGCTGCAAATAAGTACACCCATACGTTTCATTTTGTTTGCAATTGCACATTTCGTTAAAATTACTCGTTAAGTGTCACGTACACATCATGCGCAACAATTAATTTCGAACCGATTTCAAACACAAAGACGTTACTACCTCTCTTCAAGTCCTATAACCTTTTGAAGATTCTCTATCTTCCTTCCTCCAAAATATCACAACCGAAGAAGAACTCCCCTCTCAAGCAAAGTCATATATATTCTTCTCCCCTACCCCCCAGCCCCAACAATCTAAAACCCTAACTTCCATCTTGAAGACTTCCCTTCTCCGTCTCGGTCCGATTTCCACCTGGTCCCATTTGTAGCCTCCATTTAAGTTGTTGTTCTTCCCGAAAAATAATGTAGTTACTTATAATGCTATGTTGTCTTCTTTCATCCAAAGTGGAAGAATTTGCGAGGGTGAAAGACCTTTTGAGAAAATGTCGGAAAGAAACGTGGTTTATTGGACTTCATTGCTCTGCGGGTTTGCTAATCAGGGGAGGATTTGTGAGGCAGAAAGGTTGTTTGCTGATCATGTCTTGGAATGCTATGATTTCTGGGTTAATTAGGAATGGAAATTTAGAGGAAGAAATGAGGGTTTTTGATATGATACCTGTAAATGACTCAGTTACTTGGAACAGTATGACTGCTGGATATGTTGAGAATGATTGGACGGAAGATGCAAGAGTCTTTTTTGAGGAAATGGGGGATCAAAGAAATGTCACGTAGATGAGCATGGTGTATGGTTACTGTAGAAGTGTGGATGTACAAGAAGCTTACTTTTTGTTCGAGGCAATGCCAAAGAAGAATATAGTTTCTTGGACAACCATGATCAGTGGGTTTGCATGGAATGGGTGGTATGAAGACTCTGTATTGCTTTTTCTTAAAATGAGTGTGAAACTCGACGTAGAGCCAAATGAGGAGACGTTCATATCACTTGCATATGCTTGTGCTAGAGTAGGATATCCTCCCCTGGGGAAGCAGTTACATGCTCAGTTGATAGTTAATGGATGGGAATTTAACGATTTGGATGGTAGATTAGCGAAAAGTCTGATTCATATGTACTCCTTATTTAGAAAGATGGACTCTACAAAGCATATTTTGTTGAAAAATGTAGAGCGCTGCTATATGTTCAGTCATGGAATTCAATGATAAATGCGTATATCAGGATTGGGGAGCTAGGAAAGGCCCGAAGTTTCTTTAAAAGGGCTCTAGCCCTTGATACGATCTCCTGGACTTGTATGATCAGTGGTTATCTCAACAAAGTAGGCCTCTCTAAAGCCTATTACCTTTTTATTGAGCCTAACAAGGACGCCATAACTTGGACAGTAATGATATCGGGCATGTAGACAATGAACTTATGTATGAGGCAGCTTGCTTATTCACATAAAAGAGGGCTCTAGGTATTATTTCTTTAGATTCAACCTTGTAAGTTCTTCTTGGTGTTGTAGGTGCAATGGTGTGTCTTGATCAAGGGACGCAATGCCATGGTCTATTACTAAAGTATAATTTTTAAATCTATTTGATCCTACAAAATGCATTCATATCGATGTTTGCACAATGTGGAAAGATCGAGGATGCACATGAGATTTTCTCTGACATAACCTGTCGAGATTCTATTTCTTGAAACTCCATCATTGTTGAATTTGCAATCCACGTGATGGTAAATTAGAGTCTGCAAGTTTTTGTAGCCAAGCTAAGATCTGGAAGTTGGCCAAATTCCGTTACTTTCTTGAGCCTTCTAACAGCATGCAGCCATGTGAGTCTTTTAAATCTAGGGTGTCAGTTCTTCAATTCTACGAGACACGTTTTTGCAGTGGTTCCAGGTCCAGAGCATTGTATTTGCATGATTGACATGTTGGGTCGGGCAGGCAAAGTTGATGAAGCTGAAGATTTTGTGTGCAAACTACCATTTGAACCTGATCGTGTTGTTTGGGATGCTTTGGTTGGATTCTGTGGATTGAATAAGAACTGTGAGGTTGCTGAACATGCAGCCAAACATCTCCTTGAGCTTGATCCGTTGAATGGTCCTTCTCATTGCTGGAATCAGTCATTCTTTGGCAGGGGAGGATGAACAGGAGTTGCGGGGATGATTCAAATGGAGGGAGTTGAAGAGGTTGTCAAATAAATGATGAACATAACATAGGGCTAGGGGTATTTTGGGTATATTAGTTTATTATTACGTAACGTGAAAGGCATGTTTTTTTATTTGATGGACAATGAACGACAATGGACGGAAATGTGTAATTACAAATATATTCAAACATACGGGTGTTACAACAAATAGTATGAGTGCAATTACAAAACGAGGCAAACATTTTGGTGTTATTTCATATTTTTCCCTAAAAACATACGTCAACCGTAATTTTCTCAACCTGGCTCTATATTCCTTTTCTGATGTCCGATTTTGTCATCCTCTTCTATGTAAGTTCATCAATCCCCGTAATTCGATTATTATTGTCTTCCTTAGCATTTCAGCGTAATCTGCTCTATCTCTCGTCGCCTCTCTCACCACTATTCTTATGTTCTTCCCTGTTGGATCTTGATTTCCTGAATGCTGACTTGGCAGTGAATTGAATGTCACTGGAAGGATGAAGATTGATCTCGCCTTAGCTCCGGTGAACCTGCAGGAAGGGGATCGCAGCAGAGGGGCTGTCTCTGGGTCCTGCTTAAATGAGTATATGTGTGTATCGGACTCAAAACGTAACTGAATGTATGTAAAGCAAATGTATTTATAGAGTAAGGAGACCAAACCGTAAAAGGCAACAGCATATATTAACGAATATTGTGTTGGTGAAGATTAAGATAGCAGATATTACGGTTAGGGCGTAATATTGCAGTTACCATATGTAATCTTTAGAGAATATGTGCCCGAGATATGCGAGATATCGTGGTCATATCTTTAGTGACGGTTTGTGGGACCAGAGAAAAGAGATATGCCTCTCTTTGGGTGAGCACTCCTATGGCGAGCAGTAGGAGTCCGCGACTTGAGTTAATAGTGACCCGTGATGGATCCTTTGGCGTCCACTTTAGCTTGGGCTCGCTACCGGGCCACTTCACGAGGGCAAGATCGACTTTAACATGGGTCGGTCCGGTTCGAATGACATGGGTTTTACCCCCTTCAAAGTTATTGGGCCTCTGGGCCTTTTGCTTATTGGGCTGTCACTATCAATACCCAACATTTGGCAACAAAGCTTGAGTGAAGTTTCTTCGGTCGAGCTTGATTCTTTTATAGGGTTTGAGATAATGACACTTGAATTGGATCTTCTTTGTCCTTTTCTGCTATTAGTACTCTTTTGAACACTTTATGCTCTTCGGCGATCAATCGTTTGGTTGCCTAGACTTTATGGAATATTCAATCCTTTATTCCTTATTGGCGAGAACTCGAAGCTACCAGGGTTTATGGATATTTATCCTTCACTCTTTGGCGAGCACTGTATTCGAAAGGGTTTTCCAGAATTGCTTACCAACGCGTTGGCGATCACTTTATCTATATAGTGCACTTGAGCATTTAATGACTGCACAGTCATCCAGAAGTCGAACGGACATTTGAGGCACGCTTGTCGTTTATTCTTTCGTAACCCAAGGGTAGTCTGACAGTTTCTGTACTGGCCGACTGTTTGTCTCCCCGAGGTGTCTCTTAGAATTCTGACATTGCTTCGATTTTTACCCAAAATGTGCAATCATTCTCTGAGTCGTTTCGATTCTGTCTGTGGCGGTTACTCCTATTTTGTCTATATAAGGAACAGAAGCTCTACTCCTTTGTTTTTTACGCGTTCCAGTCATCCAAATTCCAGAGAGTTATGTACTTCTTCATCTCCTACGTCCTCTGTTCTTAAACCTTCTTCCTTTCCTCTTCCGATTTCAAAAACCTTATAGCATCAAAGGCTTCCAAGAATCAATCCACAGGCAAGAGCAAGGAACCCGCCAACAGGTCTTCCTCTTCGAACCCGAAGGTGCCCCCGAAGGCCACTAATGCTCCCCTGAAAATCAGGGACGGTTCCTCTCCGGCTTCTAGCCAAAGGAACACTGCTTCTGTGCCGATTACTGGACGATCGGCGGCCACACCGGTGGTGGTGGTGGACGGACCGGAAACTAACGTGACCCTCTTTTCTCCAAAATGTAAACACTAATGCCTTCTGTTCACTGCTTTTCTGATAATGCCTCCTGCATATTCTTGTTTTTATATTGTTCTTGTTATACCCTGATTTTCCAAGTAGATATCAAGCCCAACGAGTTGAAGCCGGCTCAATTCAAGATGGTGGTCGCCATAGGCGGCCTGAGTGAAACTGATGCCCCCAGGTATCCAGGCTTAGTGCTGCATTATCCTCGCGACGGAGAGGATTTCGTCTATGCGGCCCAGATCTATGCTGGGTTGCGTTTTCCTTTCTGCGAGGATTTGCAGGAACCATGCTGCTATTACGGGATAGGTCCCACGCAGCTAGTGCCCAACGCCATTAGGATGTGGGTCAGATTCAAGTTCATGTGTCAATGTCAAGAATGGACGTATTCACTGGCCTTGTTCCGATGCTTTTTCCGATTAGCTGCCGGAGCGAGCCACCTCCATCATTTCCAGACCCGATGGCCTAAATTTGAAGAATGGCGAAGCCAGGCGTGGAACTGGAACGTCCATTTTCGGTTGGTGGATGACTTTCGTGCCACCAACTCTAACTATAAGAAGTTTTACTTCTTCTCTAAGGGGAACGTGACCTGAGAGTTGTCTCAACCGGAAAGGGATACTCCCCCCATCTTTGGCGAATTGTCTGGGATCGACCGGAACGCCATCGACAATTTCTTTCGATTGCATAAACAATCGAATTTCTGCCTGATCCACTCAGTGGATGAAACCACCGAGTTGATGCTCGAGATGGCGGGCATCCACCAGGCCTCGCCAATTTCTATTGACTGGGTAATCTTCTAACCTTTTCTTCTTTTGATTGTAGGCGCTAGCCACAAACTCATTGATCTCTTTAATGATCAGGGTAATAAGGCGGGGCTGTCTTCAGACCAGGCATCGCTGAGCCTTCCTCCTCCTCCCGCCAGACGTTCCTCTAAATGAAAGCCTGAGGAGGATCGCCCTTCAGTCACTTCTGGCTCTCGCCATCCAGGTATATAACTGTCTTGTTTATTTCTTTTTCTCTCTGTCTTTATTTTCGGTTTCTAATGCCTTTGTTAATCATTTGCAGAGAAGACCACTGTTGATGTGGTTCCTAATCCCACTCCTGCCAAGAAGGCTAGGAGTTCGGGTGAGGATCGTCCAGCTCCTCCTAAAGGTCCTGATGCCCCCATTCCGATCGTCCTGCCCCCATTCCTCCTAAGGAGACCGGGGCTCGGAAGAAGGGTCCAGCCACCCAAGGCCCCTCGAAGGCTTCCCCTGGGGAGTATTGCCCCCTAGTGGGCTTGTTCCAGTCGCCCATGGCTGCGAACTCTAGGGGCGTCTGGTTCCCTTGTGGAAATCTCCAAAAGACGAAGATTTCTGACCAGAAGACTCTCCGGGGTAACCTGGACTTATGCATGCATCTCCTCGAGGGGATTGTTCCTCCCAAGGATCGGGCCTTGGTTCCCTCAGAACTGTCCGCCATCGAGAGGATGAGGAGGTCACACTTTGAACGGAACGCCCAGGTAAGATCTCTCATCTTTGTTTATATTCAAATCGTCTGTTTAAATTTCCTTAGACTAACAGTACTTTGTCCCTTTTTCCCTGTTGTCAGCTCATTCGAGAGGAAATGGCGATCGGTCGGGTCGTCGGGGAGCTCGTCGTTAAGCAGATGGACTTGCTTATCGAGTTGGAGCAGTACAGAAGTCTGGGGTTCTTTCCCGACCAGATGGAAGGTTTAAAGGAGACGACCAACTCAGCGGTTTTATTGGTGGAGCACGCCCGAGAGGAGTACTTCTGGAAGGAGGAGAGGCTCCTCGCCTTCGTCAAGAGGAAGGAGGAAGAAGCTGCCCTCGCCATCAACAAATGGGCGAACACTGAGCTCCAGTTTAAGGCTGCTGACAAGCATTCTGCCAAGGTGGAGGCTGTCAATGCTCGCTTGAAGGCGGATCTAAAGGAAGCTGAAGGCCAGAGAGATGCTGCTGAGGCTCAAAGGGTTGCTGCAGAGGCCAGGGAGAACGCCCTGGAGAAGGAGAAGGAACAGCTCGCCATGCATCTGAAGTCTGTTCCATCCCCCCAAAGTGTAGTCGAGGACTTTAAAAGGTCCAATGAATTTATCGACTGCACTTTGGAGGTGATGAAGGTTGAGGTGGCCTCCTATCTCCAACTCCTGGTCGAGGACATCAGGGCGGTCGACCCCAACTTTCCTCTTCGGGAAGTTGAGTCCCTTAAGCCTTTCCTCCAGAGCACCCTTCCTAAGGAGACTCCTCCTGCTGCTGCTAAGGAAGTTGCCCCCAATGGCGAGTCGAGTGCCTCCATTCCTGAAGAGCCCAAGACCTGAAGTCTCCAACTCCCCCGGCGATCATATCTACTTCTTTATTTTTGCTTTAGATACTAGTTTTTCATCTTCCCTTGTATTTTGGGAATGCCTTGTAATTATTTTTTGATTTTAGACTCAGTTATTTTTCTTTATAATATCGAATGCCTTTTATATTCATAAGCATCTATTTATTCGACTTTGAATGTGTTGGCGATTCTTCCGATGTCTTAATCATAATTACCTTCGACTTTTCTTTGTTGTATAAGGGTCTCGACCCTTAGGGTCTTGGACCTTTCTTTAGGCTTGAAAGGATATGGTTTTGTAGACTTATCCATTCTCCCTGCCAAGTATAAACATTTGAAAGAAAACGATCATCTTTTGAAGATGTGCTACCTTGTTGAAGTTTAAACCTTTGTGAGTTTTTGCCTAATCCTGAGGAACTTGTTACTCAAAGCTTCTTCATCTATAGTGATCGCTTAAGGTTCCTTCCCAATCTTCTAGAATTTGTTTCACAAAGGAACTGTTATCCTTAGTATGGATTGTTCACTTTGGATATAACTTCTTCGAAATTTGCCCACCTTATAAGAGAATGGCTTCCTTAACGGATTGCTTGTTTTTGGCTTTAGGACTTCTGCCTGGTTTTGATAACAGGTCTTATGCCTGACTTTGGCGTCAGATCTTTTATTTTGCCTAACTTTGTTTCTAGGTCTTTTGCTTGACTTTGGCGTCAAGTCTTTCGTTTTGCCTAACATTGGCGTTAGGTCTTTTGCCTGACTTTGGCCTCAGGTCTTTCGCCCAATTTTGATATCGGGTCTTTTGTTTTGCCTAACTTTGGCATTAGGTCTTTTGTTTTGCCTAACATTGGCGTTAGGTCTTTTGCCTGACTTTGGCGTCAGGTCTTTCGCCCAATTTTGATATCGGGTCTTTTGTTTTGCCTAATTTTGTTGCTAGGTCTTTTGCGTGACTTTGGCGTCAAGTCTTTCGCCCAATTTTGATATCAGGTCTTTGGGTTTGCCTAACTTTGGTCTTTCGCCTGATTCAGTCATCAGGTCTTTCGCTTGACTTTTGGCGTCAGATCTTTCGCTTTGCCTAACTTTGTCGTTAGTTCTTTCGCCTGATTCGGTCATCAGGTCTTTCGCCTGACTTTTGGCGTCAGGTCTGTTTTTTTCGATTTGATTCGAGTAGTCACGCTTGATGAATGAATGACTTGCTTTTATTGACATAACATTTTGATTACAAGCTATGTATAAAACCTCCTTAAATGTTCAGAGTTGAATGGACGGGGTAACCTTTCGCCTTCTGTGGTTTCCAAATAGTAAGATCCTGGGGAGGCGATCTCTACTACCTTGTATGGTCCTTCCCACTTAGCTGAAAGTTTGTTATGACTGTCCAGTTTTGTAAATTCATTCCTTCTCATAACCAACTCCCCCATGAAAAATTGGTGAGCGCTGACTTTTCTGTTGAAGTATCGAGCGGTCGCCAGTCGCATTTTAGCTTGTGTTTTTTCTAATTGCCACCTATTTTCTTCTGCCAAGTCGAGGTATGTCCTGCGCTCGATTTCGTTTGCCTTAGTGTTAAAATGTAGGATTCTGTGGGTGGGCACTGCTATTTCGGCGGGTGCTACTGCTTCTGATACATACACTAAACTGACATGTGTTTCTCCAGTGGTTGCTTTAGGCGTTGTTCGGATAGCCCATAGTACGTTTTCCAGCTCCTCTGCCCAGTTTCCTTTGAATGCTTGAACCCTTTTCTTGAGTCCTGCTAAAACAACTTTGTTGGCTGCTTCAGTCTGTCCATTCTTTTGAGGATGATGCACTGAGCTGAACCTGTGATCGATATGGTATTCTTCGCAGAGCCATTTAAGTTCTTTTCCTACGAATTGTGGACCATTATCGCCGATGAGTATCTTGGGAACGCCAAATCGGGAAAATATGTTGATCTTCAAGAACTTGATCACTTGAAATTCCGTTATAGAGCCTAAAGCTTTCGCCTCTATCCACTTGGTGAAGTAGTCGATCGCCACTATGATGTGAGTATGCTGCCCAGTACTGATGGGAAAAGGACCCAATATATCTATTCCACATTTAGCAAAAGGCTAGGTGTCTGCCATTGGGGATAGTAGTGTTGGCGGTTGACCTGATCGTGGTGCCTACTGTTGACAAGTCGCGCACCTCTGTGTTAATTCAGCCGCATCGTTTCTCAAGGTTGTCTAGTAATAGCCCAGTGTGAAGATCTTTCGTGTGAATGAACGTGCACCTTCATGGCATGCTACAACTCCTTCATGGGCTTCATGAAGAACCCTATCTGTTTCGGGATGAGAGATGCACCTTAGATAAGGGGTTGAGTAACCTCGCCTATAGAGTTCTCCATCTATGATCAAGTAACTAGCTGAAATGTGTCTTATCCTTGTGGATTCACCTTTATCTTCTGGGAGAATTCTCTCTTTCAAAAATTTCTGGAATGATTCTCGAAGGGTTACTCTTATCTCAATCGAAGTATGTCCTCAAAAGGTTCTCCAAAAATTTGACATGCTTGCAACCAAACCGGTGACTACGTACCTATTGTGACAAAGAACCAAATCTCCTCTAATGACAACGAACTTCTCTCCAAACTGACCTTATATAGACAAATGGTTGGTGCTCTGCAATATGCCACGATGACTTGCACGTACATCTTATTTAAGGTAAACTTGGACAGCCAATTCATGCACCAGACGCGTCTTCCTCACCTGTAAGTGGTCAAACGTATATTTTGATATCTTGTTAGCACCGTTTCGCATGGTCTGCTCCTGTAAAAACATTATGGTCTTCATGTACATGTTTATGCGGATGTTGACAAGGTGGGCTGCTACGACACCAGACGCTCTACCTTGGGGTTTTCCTTGTTCGTTGGTCCAAATATCGTCTCCTGGCATGCCAAGAAGCAAGTAGCTATATCAAGTTCCAGTACGTAGGTGCTCAGTGTCTGACTATGTGGCCGAACTCACATGGTTACGACAATTGCTTGGAGAACTACGAATCTCCCTACCACATGCACTGACAGTTTACTGCGACAACATCTCGACTACTTATCTTGCGCTGAACCTGATATTTCATGATCGAATAAAGCACATCGAACTAGATATCCACTTCGTACGTAAGCGTGTTACGTCAGGGCGTCTTCACGTTTGATATCTTCCAACTGAAGATCAAATCGTCGATTTCTTCATAAAGAGCTTACCCAGCTCTCGCCACAAACTTATGCGTACCAATCGCTTAATCGTCACACTTACTTCAGATTAAAGGGATATTATACAAATATACTGATTTATTATTCATATATATATATTGTAGATATATTATCCATATATTCCGACATTAAATCCCTTTGCGGTTCACCACGATTTGGGTGAAACACTCACCATTAATTTTTAAGCTAAATTGACAAACTTTAAAATAAAACATTTTATTCAAGAAAAATAATGGAATTTGAGAATTATATCATCCATTTGTGAGTACAATGCTGAATTCTAAACTTATTTCACATTTAAATAAAAATATTTTATCTTTTTAAATCATCAGTTTTATCCAATTTAATAGAGAAGGAACTATGACAATGTATTTAAAAAGTAAACTTAATTTAAGTAGTTTTGCCATTTTTTTTAGGGTAAAATTTTATCATGCCTCTATTTGATTTTTTTTTTCAATGTTTCATCTTCAAGTTTTTATAAAGGTTTTGCCCTCTATATTTCAAAAAAAAAATGTTACCCATTTTATTCATTTTCTCACAAAACTTATTGAAATTATATTATAAAACTGTAAAACTAATAGAATATATTATAAATGTTGCAATTAAACTCTAAATTCATTTTTTGACAAACAAAAAACTCTAAATTCATTTTAATATGTTACAATTAAACATTAAATTGATCAACACTCAATGGGGACTGGGTCCCTACTCAGGGTTAAGACCGACTCTCATTTAAGGTTCAATTGGGTCTTAATTGGATTGAGGCATGTTTCGAACCCCAATTGATTGGAGCTTAATAAAAATTAAAATCGATTCACCATCGATTGAGACCCAATTAGGAGGCTCATGGGATATTGACCCATACCAACACGCCAAGGACGACAAGCTGGTTTGGTGATGACCTAGACGTGCGATTATGGTCGACAATGGTGTGGTGAAAATTAAAAAATTATGGTTATAACTGTCATTTTTTTATATGGTTAACTGTATCATTATGTTGTGGCGTTGTTATGATGATGAATTTTCTATCTGTAATGATTAAGGTATATTAGTCATAACCATGATTATTACATAAGTATAACAGTTATTTAATATCAATATATTAGTATATACTAATAATAGAAGTTTGATTTTCACTTTTCAAATTTCATGGATCCAAAATTTCAACGAACTCTAATTAATATTGAATGGTGCTAGTGTTGAATATTTTTGTTGTTTGTAACAAAACTTTATGTATTTATTAAGATAACATTCATGGTATTCCAATAGTTTCACATGTGGTAATTATACGAGTAAAACTGTGGTTAATAACCACAATCATGGTATTGAAAATTATACCCATAATGATTATGGTTATGGTATGTAGTTTAAAAAATATGGTGTGGTTATGGTATTTGTCATACTCGCACCACACCCTAACCATTGTAAGATCCCCTATTTGGGTTTCATTAAGATCTCATCGAATTTGGTGTAACTTGAACCACAATCGAGGAGATTCACGTTTGGATCCATACCCAAAGCAATCGTCACCCTCAGGTGAGCTAGTTTGAATCTTAAACTGAATAGGGACTCCTTGATTAAGTCCTAATCCAATATCGATCTAGTCGGGGTATACTAAAAAGTTCGTAGACATTTACTTACGAGGTTTAAAAAATATTATGTTATTTTTGAAAATTTAAAACATATTACATGGACATTTAACGGAAAAAATGAATAAAAGGTGCATTGTTCAGTTTTTGTCGAAACAATATAAAAAAAAATGGTAAATAACCTAAGTGCACTCACATGTTTACTAATGTTGTTATTTGCATCATCTAAGTTTATATTTGCAATCGCATGTTTGAATATGTTGTTATTGTACCATTGTTACTGTTTAATCCATTTTTTCGTTAAATATGTCAAAATGGCTGTTTTGTTTGCATCTCATCTTTAATATTAGATCAAAGCCAAAACGTTGTAATAGGTTTGAATTCAAACCAGAATGTTGTTTTGAGTTCGATTTCAACCCATGATGGTATTTTTTAGCTAAATTTGAACCCAAAAATATTATTTTGGATTGAATTTTCTGTTGAAGATTGAAATGGAAATGAAGTGAATAGTAAAAATGTTATTTTAATAAAAAACAATTATAATATTTAATGGAAACTACAAACAACAATATTCACCAAATGTATAAATAAATTAAATCACATAAAAATATATTAATGCAAATAACTATATATTATATATATACGTTAAACATGTGTATTTCGACTATTTTAAAAAATGAAATACGTACAATTAGGAGTTCCGATTTTCATTTGGACTTGTCTCGACCTAATAGAATTAGATTTCTATTACTCGCCCCGCTAACGGGCTGATTGAATCTTCCTGAACCGATCGGTTCCGGCCCATCGGATCCCTTTCTTCCTTGAAGAAAATGCTTCATTAGAGACGGCGTCTCGAGGAGCAATCAGAGTAAGGTCGGAAAAAATGGCGGCCAACTGCGCTAAGAGTACGCTCCGCCCTTCTTCTTTGAAAACCCTATTGAGCCGTTCGTCCACGGTCGTTTCTTCAACGGCTACTAAACTCAGGGGTATCTCTCCTGTCAAGCCTTCTTTGTCTAGGTCGCAGCTGTTCACTCTCTCAAGGTTAGCTTCGGTAGTCTGTTGTTGAGAATCTCTGGCTTTTATGCAATGTTTGGGAAAATTCTCACTGTTTTCTGAGTGTTCAGGTGAAATTGATGATGATGTGTTCGTGTTTTGTCAGGATCCCCAGTGAGTTGGGTGGTGTGCTTTCCGTCATGCCACTGCACAGCGTCACTGCCTCTGCCTTGTTCACTTCATTGCTGTGTTTGAGCAACCAGAGCTGGGGATGTCTGTCTGAAGGTATATATATCTTGGGTCATCTATTCTGCTTGCCTTGTCGTGAATAGAGATCACATTGTTTGATCCTTCTGGAATGCATGATTCAAAATGGAGGCATGAATAATATTGATTGCTCATATAGTTTTAGATGTAGCAGTTTTGAGTTTCCATTAGTACTCTTTCCCTTTTTTAATTGGAATGGGGCATTGTTTTGTCAAGTAGTCTGGCCAAAGTCCGACCTCTTCTACAGATTGGGAACCATCTTCTAAACTAATAATATGTATCGAAAATTAGTAAGCTTTAGAACTGCTGGTAGATGCATAATTTGTTGGTGATCTTCTTGCTGGATTTTATTGATTCTCATTCATGTTAATAGTAATACGGACATGGGAGTCAAACAAAAATTGAACTTTATAGGATCCTGTGAGATCGGTCACAACTGTTCAACAATCCTAACTCTGTCACTTTTCATTAGCTGTTCAAAATTGTTAATGCCTCTTTGGTAGAGGAGTTTACCTCAACAAAATTTGAACTTTGAAGCGAACTGTTCAATTCAAAGAAATAAAACATATAGGCACTTAGAAAAGGAAATGTTAGAATGATTGGAAAATTTGATTTATGTTTGAGTCAACTTTGTGATGAGTAGTAGACGGCTTAGACATTGGCTGACTATATCATAGCATACTCTATTCTTGTCCCTGAAATTGATCTATGTTCTCTCTGACCAATGGATTGAAAGATATGCTGCAATAGTGATGAAATGGATGAATTTGACCTGGATGAATTTCCTAAATCCTCTTTTTTGTCTTTGTATAACAATATTGACATTGCATTATTGGTGCTCGACCTTTTCTTCTAGGGCTTGCTATCACTATATATGATGATAGATATCTCTAATGCACAATCTTCCAATTCTACTTATAAAATATGATAACCATAATGAATACTTGGCTGCAACTTGATGGTAGCTGAAAGAAAGAGCCATCTTGGCTTTTATTGTTCAAGATTTCCTTTTCATAGACACTACACAATCGTATCATATTTACGTGAAAAAACTTGTATTACTTGAGTTGAATGTGCTAAATAACGGATCCTCTGTATTAACTAACTCGTTCATTTTGCGGTTTTACTTGATGGTTGCAGGTTTTGCAACGCCGCTATAGCAGGAAAGCATAAGTACAAGACTACAATTTGAAGGTAGAGAGACCAGCAATATATAAATCTCTCTTGTTCCTTTGGTGTGTTTCATTCCATTCCTTCCTTTCTCAAGCTTTACAGAATTTCCTCTGATAATAATAATTGTTACCCTGATATTTAGCTGTGTTTTGAGCTCATTAGTGGACAGCTGAAAAATAGAAATGTGGTACGAGGATTTTGTACTCTCTTCATTTTCTTTTGTTCCAAATTTGAGCATATTTGGAATTCTTTAGATTTTTCAATTTAATGGGAAAAAAACTATTAATCGCCATATTTTCAATATTCTCGAACATATATTTTCACTAGGGTTGTGGGATTCAATGTCTGAGGTAACGATCAGCGTATTCACGCAAGAGTTGGGACCAGTCGAACTCTAATTGCTTCTTGTTCTACATGGAGGTGGCGTTGTCTGACGACTCTCCATAGCACAATGTGGAAAACGGTGCACGTTTAGGAGTTCGCATCAGCGAAGGCACGTACGTTGACAGAAGTTCAACAGGTTTTTTTCAGTTTAAATCGAAAATTCAAAAACTATACATTTATAGTATTTAAAATTAAATTAAACAAAATAGTTTCATGTTTGCATAAATTTCTACTAAAATGACTATTGAATAACTAAATTATTATTAATATATATTCATTAATTAATAGAATATTTTATGCATATTAACAATTGAACTAATCCCACCCCACACAAACTTGTAGACTAGTAAGTCGAAAAGTCCAAACTCGTATATATAGAATTTTTTCAAAAACTAAGCATTTTAGTTTGTTTTTTTTAGAAAAGTAAGTATAAAAAAAAATTATTTCGAAAAATAGGTATACGCGCACCCTAGGGTGACGCCTATTCATATGAGCGCCCAACATTTTCATTTTTTTTTAAATTTTGTTCTATAATGACGACTCGATGTTTAATTAAAAATAAAATTATGTATCTATTAAAAAAATTTAAAAATATTATAGTAAGTAGATATTTTAATTGCGCTTCAAATAATGCAAAAAATATTAAATTTGGATTTACTGATTGTCTATACGGCATGGCGTAAGTTGAGATATGAAAATTTGACTTAAAATATTATAACTCAGACCATGTAAGTCCAAACTCAATATGGTTAACGTCATTTATGTCGTAAATCAATTATCTACGTAGGGTCATTTAACGTCAATTATGTCATAAAATGCTTAGATTTTGAAAATTTTCTATATATTCGAATCGATTTTTTTGATACGGTTTTCATCGGATTTTGATTTTTGGACCGCGTGAATTTTTCTCACTCCTATTCCCATTAGTAATCTCTCTCTATATATATAGTTAGGTTATATAGAAGTGTGACAAGTATAATTTTAAAGACATTTTCTGATTCCTAATATCAATTTCATAACTTCTAATTGATCTATATCTAATATATAATTCTCACTCATATGTAATATGACATGTAACTTAGTGTAACATCTTTCAAAGTCTATCATTCAGTCTACCAATAAGTTAATATCTTCTTATTTTCCATTTGCATTTATAACTTTTCTTAAATTTATTTTATTTACTAAATTTTATATTTTATGAAAAGCAAGTAGATCTATATTTTAAGTTGAAATTAAGAATAATTATGTACATTATATATCAATTTTATGAAAATAATAATCACATGTTAATTTTATGTAGATATTTATAGTTATGTATGCAACATAAAATTTAGGGTATGAAAATGTTTTAATAATAATTTTAATATAATGTTTTTCATACTTTTCGTAAAAATATTTTTATAAAATATCATTGTTATATTCTACTAGAATCAACATATATTATAAATTTTAAAAATAAGTTATAATTATTATAACTATTATATATATATATTCTAATAGTTTGTAATTATTTAAAAATATATTAAAATAATGAATGTCATCAAATGAATTTTAGAATCATTAGTTAGTATCATATATAATTGTTGACATTTGTTTTTATTATCTACTCTATTTTCAAATATTTTTATAAAATATAAATAATCATTATATTGTATAATATTATAAAAAATAAAAATACGTTTAACATTTTTTCACAAATATAATTAATTTTTACGTTGTGTGATTGGATTAATTAATTGTACTTTAATAAACTGTAAATAAATATGTTATGGATATATATTTATATTTATTTTAAAAAATTAGTTTATAAATTAAAATAATTATATTGCGCAATTTTCTAGATAAATAATCTTTTAATAACAAAAAAAGTGTTACGATTAAATAGGTATCCTACCCTAGACCAGCTTATGTTTAGGTTCGGATAGGGCTTGGCTGCAGCCCATATGAAATGGGTCCTTTTGTTTAGGGTTGGTGCCCAAACAAGAGCTTGACACACCGTCTCGACTCTCGACTACAAACCCAGTGTACCCGAAAAACTGCGGGTCAGGAAAATGCAAAATTAAACTTCTTCATCACCTTTCCCTCTTTTCATGATTTCAGCTGCTAGTCAGTAACACTATACAGACAGACCCAAAAAGAGGTCCATCACGAGGAAAACATCAAATGAGATCATGAATTTGCTTACCTTCCTTTCGTTTGTTTTATTTTATCTCCCTGAACGTGGCATGTTTAGAGAAGATGATGATAATGATGATCCTATATGAACAATTGAGTTTCATACATTTACAGAATGAAAACACGAGACACGTGTTGATCGGTCTCCCAAATTGAAAGGAAAAGTGGAAGATCACCACCATCAGATGACCCAGAACCAAGCCACCACTGAACCTGCAGCAAGGCCAATAACTAAGAACAACACAATCACAATACCTGCCGTCTCTGCGTGCTGCAACTGAACAGCTTTGGGAGCCAAGATCATCAAGACACTTGTAAGATACCCATTGGTTAAACCCAAGAGGCATGTCAGCAATGTCACAGGGATCTCTGTACGGAAAAATGTCGGTCCATGCAAGCACCCATAAAAGAGGGGGAAGAAGAGGAGCCTCAGTGCACAGCTCCAGATGGCAATTTTCTCATTCTTGGGGATATAAAAGGCAGTTAAACACTTTCCCACGAGGTCAAATATGTTGTAGCCCGTGATAAGGATAATCGCATACCAGTCTTTGAGCAGCTCAGAGTGGACATCTTCACTGATGAATCCAGGGAATATCGCTAGTGTCACAACGTAAATGAGGACAATCCCGAGACCATACCACTTGACTCTACCTACAGTGTTTAATAGAGAAGACCTCCAGATTGATCCAGTGAGGTCTCCTTTCTGATTTACATCTTCGTTTACTGCTTGAATCTTCAGGTCCTTGTAATACTTTATGACTGGAAGTTTGTGGGCCACGTTGTAAAAGATCATGCAGACAACCATGATCACAATGCCAACAATGAAGTAGAGGTTTGCGCTTTTCCTTAGACCGTGTGCATCTTGTGAGTAAGTAGCTTTTGTGACAACCCTAAGGAGGGAAATGAGGACACCTGCAATTATTTGTTGCAAACCGATGCTATGAGAACCTGTGTTTTTCATTTAGTTTGACACGCTCAAGCAGCAAGTTGTATAACAATCATTCACTAGAGTTTCTTTAAAACAAAGAAATTTATGAGCTCATTCATATTAAGCTCCTGAGTGTCCATTTTACTAGAAGTTTAATGCTATCAAGCTAGCATCGACAATTCTTCTACTTGATTATTCCAACTACCACACTCTTTCAATTGGATGTTTGTAACCAAATTTGCACGTGAGTTTCAAACTGAACTGTGACAGAATTAGGCGCATATACATTTAGTAAACATGCAAAAACACTTATTAAAGCTAATTATTAAGATTAGAACCTGCAATTTGGTTTCTCAACTCTTAGACAAAGCTAAGATTTGAAATTTATGTTCATTTTTCTCTCTTCCTCCAACCATCAGAAAAGCAAAATCAATTAGAAGACTATCAATCCAGCAATTCTCTCAGACAATTTCCAACAGAACCCAGAAGCAAGAAACTATCGAATTGAGCAGATCAATGAAGCTACCAGAGACGTGAAAAAGCCAACTAACTCACACATGATTTCGTTTGAGTTGCAATTGTAGCGGAGGAATCACAATTTTGAGTAATTATCACTCTACAAATGCTGAAAATGAGGGAAGCAGTGATCTTTACCGGAAGCAGCTGTGCCCGCAACAACAGCTTGCATATATCTCTCGGGCATCTCGCCGGCAGACCCGATGATTCCGCCTTGAACCAACGCATCCGCAAGTCCTGACAATGCAATCGCCGCCACCGTCACGTAAAATCCGTCATAGAGACCGATGCGGCCCTTGATGTAGATAACGTCCATGACGGGCACCACGAGCAGGGCCACCACGAAGAGGCCAAGCCCGAGGTTGATCCTAAAATAGGCGTCGGATTTTCGGGAGTAAAATATGATGACGAGAATGCAGCAGAGAGCCACCAGCATGTAGACAACGGCGAAGATGCGGTCGACGCTGGCGTCCGGGTAGAGATAGCTAAAATAATCGACGGCCGTGATGAATGCGTTCCATGGAAGGAGGAAGCCAAGACCTAGTGTGAAGAAGATTATGTAGGCGAAGTGGAATGTGTCCGCCGGAACTTTAGCTGAGCCCTCGCCGAGAAGAAGGGCGGATTCCGCATCATCAACAACATCGGGGGCGGTGATAATTCCCATAGGAGAAAGAGAGGTCCTTCGTTCAGGTTTGGGTAAGGATGCGATTGCGAAATTTCGGATCTGAAAAGATATTCCGGTTGCGCCTAGAAATGAGAGATATGGAGGGCAATAGCGTATGGGCAATGATGAAGAAGAAGACAGATGGTATATTTGGTGGCGTTGCAAACTATTCAATTGTAAGAAGAAGAAACGTTGACGTTTGACTACTGAGTGCTGAGCAATAATTGCTTGGTTAGATTTTTTTTTTCAAATTTAACCATAATTTAATAATTAATTATTAAACTAATCTCCCATTTTAAAATGTACAAAAATATAACAGAATGTTAACCCCAGTTTAACTTTGAAAAGTAAAAAAAATGCTAATCACGCGTTTTAAGGAAGACCTTGTCATAAAAGAAAAAACACTTTGTTTAACTTTGAAAAGTAAAAGAATGATAATCGCGTTAGCATTTTGTGGGAGAGCTTGTCAGAGAAGGAAAACAAAAATACTTTCTTTTTTTTTTTTTTTTTTTTTTTTTTCTCTCTGAAATGACTTCAATGAGCTTGTCAGGACTTCATGGAGTACCTTTTCACCTTACTATTGGTTCATTTCCACTCTCTACCTCATTTAATGAATAATAAATTAAAATAATCATACATAGATATCATCAACCTAGTAAAGTTTTTTTTTTTTTGGCCCAACCTAGTAAAGTTGATGAAGAGGAAAAACGTGATCCACATTCTATCTGAAATGACTTCAATGAGCTTGTCACATAGCTCATCCTTTGAAGTTATACATTTAATGCAGTACCCACTGATCCCATCTCTTCTTTCCTCCACCACCGTTTCCTTATTGTCCTTCAAGGTTAGCTTTGTCCTTCTTTTCAGGCGGAACAATTTTTTTCCCCCGAGAATACTCATTTTATTTGATGAAATAAAACAGCGTGACACAAAACCGTGTCACGGATGTTCATTGTTACAATCGTTAACTAGTAAACATATATATGGAAGTGGGGATCGTGAAACCCAATCATCTAGACGCACTCCCGTACGCGCTTGCATTGCTCTCCAGTTAGCACACTCATTTGTCAATCTTGAAATAGCTCGTCATTGCACTTGCTCTATGGTGTTAGCTAGTGCTCGTGTGTTAAAAAACCATGTGGTTAATCTCCATTCGGTTGGCCCCTCCCTGATATGTCATATTGCTATTTGTGAATCTGATTCAATGATAATGTTTGACCACCATTTCTCCCGAGCTATCCGGATCCCCTCGTATATTATCATAGCCTCCATTGTCGTCGCGTTATCACTCCTTAGTTTTCTATTTACGCCCCCGACTAGATTTCCATGTTCATCTCGGGCGACAACCCCTATCCCCGCCTCGTCGTTGTAGGGCACCAAAACGCATCACAGTTTATCTTGGTTGTGCCCCGGTTTGGTTTCTCCCACTATTGATGGTTTTGGTCACGGTTCAGCGGTTCGGGTCCTGTTCCTTCAAACTCGGCCTTGCATCTCGTTTTTCATATGTGTCAGGTTGTGATCATGCAGGCCTCCCAGCGTTTGTCTAGGTTCGCTCCGCTTCCACTCGGCTCGGTTCTTTGGTCATCCAACCATCTGGTGGTGTCTCGGCCGAAAGCTTCGGCTCTAGTGGTTGTTAGGAACTTAAACATAAACAGAAAAACAGCATGAATGAACTTCTTGAATTCTCGAAAAACAGCCATCCATTGCTATTCAACATCTTTGTCAATCCAAACTCAACTGATAGCCAACACCTGATTGATAATCCCCACATAATACCTTTCTACTGAAAAAACACTTACTTGACAACCATCTAATTGTTATTAAACTATGCACAACAATCAAGATTCATCCATAATCATTAACCAAATCCTTTTTAGTATACACATCAGTTAAACTTCAGCATTCTTTTCATCAGATGTATATATGAGCTCTTTTTCGAACATGACTGAATTATACTAAATGATTAACACTTATCCCATCAACCTAACACACATATATCATATGCACACAAATCAATCACAACATACACATATTCACATATCTAGTCACAGTTCCTTACCAATCAATCTGAATTACATCCAAACAGTTGACCTCTTTAACTATTTTATGATGAGTATGTTCATCTAACCACAGTCTTCATACAAGGTAAATATTCGGAAAAACATATCTGATTCATCCTTTTTCTTCTTTTCTGATCTTTCTATTTCAGATCTTTTGATCTTTTCATAATTTTTCTTCTCTTGACAGAAGAGTTTGAGCCCTTAACTTACCAACATAGCTGGAGGGTTTCTACCCTCATCTTGCCTTCCTCAAGAGCAACCTTGAAGTATCTTGACGTTTTCTTCAAGATTAAACTCTATTTTTGGAATTCAACTATGTTTTATGCCAAGAACATAAGCAGAGTACTCAGAACTGTAAAAAAAAAAAACTCTGTTTCATTTTATCCTTCATTGATCTTTTGAAAAGATGAAAAACAGATATGGCAACCATGTTTACCCTTGAATAACACTAAGTGTAGATTCTACACCACACATAAAATAGAAAAACAACTCAGTGCAAGATCATTCAGACCAATGATACGCAACATAGACAGACATATAAGAATTCTATGAATGCCATAAACTGATTTATCTGATATGAATTATATGTGAAAAGAACAGGACAATACACTCAATCATGCAGACATATTCAATCATACTGAAAAGCTCACATATATATATCTAAAAAAAACAGAGAAGTAAAAACATCAAGTAACTAAAACCATTTGTAATGATAAACACTACTCTTGACAGAACTGACATACCTTTAATAACTACCATTCATGATCATCAAATATATGGTTTTCAACAAAAACTATTCTTCAACTTCAGGAGCATCATGAATCGTTACAGTGTCAGCATCTTCCAACTCAACCACAGAGAAAACTCCAAGTTTTTTTCTGCAAGGAACAAATTGTTTTTCTGTCAATGGTTTTGTTAAAACATCTGGTACCTGATTACTAGACGGAACAAAATTGACTAAAACATGACCAGATTTTACCTTTTCCCTGATAAAGAAAATATCAATTTCAACATGTTTCATTTTGGAATGTTGAGTAGGATTTTCAGACAAAGATACTGCACTTGTACTGTCTGTCCATACGACAGGTACCGAAGACAATTGAAGACCCATTTCCATTAACAGGACTTAGCCCAAATGATTTCACATACTGCATTAGCAATAGCTCTAAACTCAGCTTCAGCACTAGAACGTGCCACCACTGATTGTTTTTTTGAATTCCAAAGTATCGGATTGTCATTGAGCAACAGATAATGTCCAGAAATGGATTTCCTGTCAGCGATATCTCCTCCCCAGTCTGCATCAGAGTAAGAAACTAAAGATATTCCTTGCATAGGAAAAGGATTAGATCTGAATATCAAACCATGTTCTATAGTCCCTTTTAAGTATCTACAATATGTAACACTGCTTGCCAATTACTAATACTTGGTCTTTGCATAAACTGGCTGAGTTTGTTGACAGAGAACTGAATATCTGGCCTTGTGATGCAAATATGCTGAAGTGCTCCAATAGTACTGCGAAACAGATGATCATCTTCAAACAATTCAGTACAATTAATCATACCTGACTTGGTTAGACAAGTTCCAGTCATCAGAGTAGGAAAACTTGAAGCTTCGGTGAGACACAGCTTCTCAATCAGCTCCTGAATATATTTTCTCTGATTCAACAATAAATAATTGTCAGATGCAGTAACTTCCATACCAAGAAAATAGTTCAAACTTCCTAAATCCTTTAACGGAAACTCCTGATTAATCGAATGAATGACATCTGAAATAACAGAAGAAGAATTTCCTGTAACAACAATATCATCCACATAAACCAATAGAAACACAGAAAACCCTTTGTCATGTTTGATAAACAAACAACTATCTGCAACAGATGCACAAAACTGAAGTTTATGAATAAGAAAAGCCTTTAATTTTTCAAACCATGCATGAGGTGCTTGTTTAAGGCCATACAATGCCTTTTGCAGTTTGCAAACCAAATAAGAATCAGTTTTAGAAGAAGACATTTCCTCAAATCCTCGAGGTTGAATCATATATACCTCTTCTGTCAAATCCCCATGTAAGAAAGCATTATTAATATGGAAAAGTATGAAAAAGATGTAACATGTTTGCCCTCGGTGGTAAATGCGGCCCAATGTTTTTTTTTAATGTAGTATGTTTGGTGGTGTAGGTTTTTGATGAATTCCGCTTGTGTCCGTTAAAAAAGTCCGTTAACAGCCTCCATGCCTTGCACGTGCGTTTTTTCCTATTATAACAGTCTTTCTCCCCCATTGAAGCAATCAGTTTCTTCTCCAAGAGTTCGTCCGTTGATTCCCGAAGTCTTCAACCATAGTGTACCCTTCCGTATTTTGATCTTATTGATAACCCAGGACATAAACTTGAATTCTCTAATTAACCTCTTACAATGTTAATCTGTTATGACGTTTAACGTTTCCCAGTATCGTAAGTGCTTCATTCCACATAGTTGACCCAGCTATCTCGAATCATCCTCTGATTCTATTCTCATATTGTTATAGCAGTTTTTAGACATGAGTTCGTTGCAATCTGCACTGCTTGTTGATACCCAAGTGCTATCAACCTTTATCGGTGGTGCAACTCATTCATGGTTCCCGCAGAATCCAGGGGGCACATATGCTCCATCCGCTCCACAAGGTAAGGCCTATAACAGTGATCCTTCAAACTTTTGATTGAGTTTTAGTTGATTGGATGTGAGAAAGTAGAATCTGATTGAAACAGAGCTAATATCCAGGTCACCTGCGAGCTGAATTGTCACACTAATATTTTGTATAAAACCTTATGCTAGTATGGATTATTATGCAGGTGCCTTGGTAGACATGGGAGGTCAAACAGCGACCACTCAAATACCGTAAGTTTTTTAGATTCAATTATCGCTTAAGAAAATGATTTGTTCTTTCGTAGCTCCAATTTGCTGATGATCAAGTCTGAATCTTCTGCATCTTTCTACTGCGTTGCTTACTATTTTTTTAATCTTCCTCCAGGAATGTCACAGCTCAAGGTCTTGTTGCTTCGATTGGCGGGAATCCATTTGCATAGGAGGGAGGGTACATTTAGCAGTCTGCTTTTCGTCGTGTCCTATGATCTTCCCTGCGCTAGTATTTGGTCCAAATCATATACATATTTTATTTAGCAGGAAGAGATGCTTGATTTGTGATGATTCTTTTAACTTGATCAAAATCACCTTTAATGTGTGATGATTTCCCTTAACTCACCATCATCATCACTGCTCATCAACCTCTGGCGTCGGTTCTGTATCGGTACGCCTGAGAACTCGTCACTTCCAACGGAGGCGAATATCGACAAACAGTTGCTTACGAGCTACGACAAATCCTTCAGTTGCTGCATCACCTGAACTTTAACCGGACCAGATACGCCGGAGAAACACTCTGCACATGTGTCCAGGTTCGTGAGTGTCGCGCTCAGCCACGTCTTTACGTCCTTAGTGGTCCCCACGCGCTTGGAGACGAAAGTTGGTGACCGCGACAGAGCGTCGACGGAGTTGTCCAGCAGCTCGATACAGTCATCATACGCCGACCGGACACGCGAATCCATCTGTTTGGAGCTGATGGTGGAAGTGAAGTACAGGGCGCGGCTGAACTGCTGCAGCGTAGCATTGAAGGAAATGTGGATCAAATCCTGCTCGGTCGCCTTCTTCGAGTCCGGAATCGCCATGAGCAACCGCACGCAGAGGCCGTGGTGGCGAGCTTTGCTGAACAGGATCTGGTGAAGAACACGAAGAAGACACATGAAGAAGACAAAATGAAGAACACATGGTGAACGCCAATGCCGGAGCTCCGTCGTGAAATGGGAAGAATTGATTTCCATTTCCAATTCTTTCAAATTCATTTCCAATCTGGACACTTTAGAGAAGGAGCCTTCGTGAAGTGGGAAATTATTTAGTTTCCACTTGACACTTTAATGGTGGAGCTCTCTAGACACTTTAATGCTTTTTTCTGTAAAAGTTGGGAAGAAGACAAAGCCAGAAGAAGACAAAGGGAGAAATTTTTTAAAAGAAAGCGGCGGAAATGGTCGAAGAAGCGGGAATTATTTGTTTAAACAATTGAATTTCCACGTCTCAAATTAAAATGAGCCGTTAAAAATGGTTTTCTGAAAAATAATTAATAATTTAATAAGGGACGGCTCAAACAAAATGAATCGTGATAAATATATATATATATATATTTAAATAAATAACGTGACAATACATTTTTATCACGGCTCAACCCCAATTTGAGCCGTGAAAAATGGGCAGAATAAAAAAAAATAAGTATTATCACGGCTCAATATCAATTTGAGCCATGATAAAGGTAACAACTCAGTGTATTGAGCCGTAAAAATAACTTAATAACGGCCCAATGTCATTTAAGCTGTGATATTGAGTTTAATTTCATTTATCACGGCTCAATACACATTGAGCCGTGATGTTTAGCCGCTATTTGACCCCTTTCCCGTAGTGTTTGATATTTAATTTTTAAATGGGTATAGTTTGAAGAAACAAATCGACTTATTTCTATTAACTTAAATAAACTATCATAATTAATCTTATAAACTTGACGGATTCATGTTAGGGTTAAATACCAAGTAGCTACCTGAACTTTGGACGTTTTGCAATGAGTTACACGAACTTTGAAAATTCAAAACGGGCTACCTCAACTTTGAAGAAGATGCAAATAGCGACCTCCGTCCTATTTTCCGTCAACAGTTGTCGGAAAGTCGTCAGAAATTAGACGGAGGTAGCTATTTGCATCTTCTTCAAAGTTGAGATAGCCCGTTTTGAATTTTCAAAGTTCGGGTAGTTCGTTACAAAACGTTCACAGTTCATGTAGATATTTGGTATTTAACCCTTTGTAGGTAATTAAACCTTGGTGTTATTTCGTACTAAAAATGGATATGATCGCATACTGTACTATATCTAAATCTCAAACTGTAATTCTCTAAACTCAGCAAGTGTTAGCCACCATTTATGAACCATACGTCATTATTAGGGTTTGTAGGGAAACGAATTACGGTCCAACCACAGTGGACGGAGAAGCACTTTTAGACGGAGATTCATCCGTTAAAGACCGATCATACGAAACGTCATCTTTATCCTCTGGGGTTGTCTCCTTTAAGCTCTCTACCTCTCTGACAATCTCCGGCATCTCCGGCCTCCTCTCCGGATTCTTGTCGCAGCACTGAATTGCAAGTCGTAGCAGCCTCAGCATACCGGGAACAGCCTTCCGTTGCACTGTTAACTCCATATCGAAGATCTCGGCAGTCCACTCCTCCCTCACAGCCCTATGAATCCAACTGCAGAGGTCGACGCCAGCAGTTCCCGGTGGGGCGGAAGCAAGGCATACACGGCCAGTAAGAAGCTCCATGAGGAAGCAGCCGTAGCTCCAGGCGTCTGCTCTGTGCGAAATCTTCTTCGTGGTCTGGTACTCCGGTGACTTGTATGCGGTCATGGATTGAGAAGCGATCGGGAGAGCGACTAGGGAAGCGAGGCCGTAATCGGAGACGAGGGCAACGTCGTTTTGGTCGAGGAGGACGTTGGTGCATTTAAGGTTTCCGTGGGGGACAACGCCACTTGCTGGTTTGGTGCTGCGGTGGAGGTGTTCTAACGCTCGGGCCACGTCTCGAGCGACTGATAGTCTCGAATTCCAACGGAAGGGTATCCTCTCTCTAGTGCCTCGACCACCTGGAAATGTCAACCGGCGACTTAACTGATGGAGTTATCTACTAAACTCTAAGCAAGCATTCATTCCTTTATATGTTTGAAAAAAATGAAAGCAATGACAGTAATTGACCATGAATGCGGTTGAAGATGTTTCCATTGTCAGCAAATCTGTACAAGAGAAGCTTCTCTTCCATGGAGAAGAAGTAAGCAAGAGGAGGCAGCAGATTGGGGTGTCTCTGATGCGCAAGGAAATGCAGTCTCCTCGTGAACTCTTCCCCCGTCATCGGCTTCAAATCCTTCACCCTCTTCACCACCACCGCCCGACCATCCTCCAGACGCGCCTTGTATGTCTTCCCAAATATCCCTTTCCCCAGTTCCTCTGCAGACGCTTTGAGCAGATCACCCAGCTCAACTGCACCAGCCGTGGCATCCATCATCACCAGCTTTCCATCGTTATCTTCCACCAGTAGTGAAGATACCGAGGTTCTCCTCTTCTCTGACACTCCGACATTTTCACTCTCTTTGATCGTCACTCCTCCTTGTATCTTCTTGAGCTCTTTCACCTTCTTCTTGTAAAGAATGAAGAGCATAATAGCAGCACAAAGAGCAACAATACCCAAGATCAGGATGATGACAGTGAGGCCGGAGATGGTGGAGGAGTAACTTGTTTTAGCAGAAGATAGAGGAGCCTGAGCTCTGTTCTGCTTCAAGTCCAAGCTGTAGCTTGTGTTGCAAGAATTCAACAGAGGCAGACCGCACAGATTAGGGTTTCCAGAGAAAGACTCAGGACCGAACGATTGTAGCGCTTTGGAGGATGGGACGCGTCCGCTGAGGTTATTGTTAGAAACATTGAAAGACACCAATGATCTCTGACGAAATGCCGGGATTTGGCCTGTCAGATTGTTATCCTGAAGAAGCAGAGATTCCAAGTAATCAAGTCCCAGAATCGAGTGTGCTATGGAACCGTAGAATCGATTACGAGACAAATCAATACGTCTCATCTTCGTAGTAGCTGAGAAGTTCATGATATTCCCGGTGAGAGCATTGTCGCCGAAGTTCAATTCAGTTAGCTCAGGGAGGAAGATGAAGGCATCGAACTTAATATTTCCCGACAGACCCATGTTGTCGAGGGAGACACCAGTCACCCTCCCGTCCAGACATTGAATACCGTACCATCTGGGTGGGTGGTTCAAGTAGCATTGCAGACCAGTCCAGTTGGAGTTGAGAAAAGGGTGGTTGAAACTGCGTTTCAGAGCATAAAGGGCGTCGCGTTCCTCTGCATGGTAGCCTGAAGAGGCGACTCCAGTGACCTGAACGAAGAACAGGAGGAATGTCTGAAGCAGAAATCGAGGATCCATTGTCTTGTTGAGGAAGACACGACATTGTGTTTAATGGTCGGGTTAGGGAGATGAAACAGTATATTCCCGAACAGCTACTGCATAGTTAAAGGTGGAAACAAGAAATTCTTCTGTCTGGTTGTTCTTGGATTATCGTTCTAATGCTTGGTTACTAACGGGGAGTTCTTGATTATGTCACGCGATTTTGGAATTTGGAGCATAGCAACTCACGATGACTTAGCGTGATTGTGTATAGGGATTGCGAATCATGCGTACGCACTATTCTGTGCGAATATTGTGTGAGTTTACTCTATTGCATAGTTATGAGAACCGGACCGGCCCTCGAATCGGCGAGGGGGCCGGTTCCCGGTTCTGTCGGTCCAATCCGGTTGGACCCGATTCGACGTGCGGTTCACAAACAAAAAAAAATAAAAATAAAATTACAAACTGCATAGTCTAAAATACACACATAATTTTATTTGTGTATGTTTATATCTCTGATCACTATATGCTTATCCACTACACCTGGTAAAGCTGTGTCTAATAATGGAGATGAGGAGAGGGCATTGAGAGCTCTGGTCGATGCATTTGTGTGACATGCTAGGAACCTCAAGTAATGCAGATGGCATGCAGAATTCTCATCACCATGTTTCCAATAAAAATTCCTCCATGCCTAATATCTCTCATCAGCTATCACAATCAAATGGAAATCCTAAATCTTCAAAGATGAAATGCCCTCCAGCTTCAATTGGAACTGCATCAATTTTTCTTGGCAAAGATTATGTTAGGTCCAACCCATTGGCAAGTGGGTCTCCACATGCAGAGAAACCAATGAAACTGAATGCAGAGTTGTTGTCTATGTCTGAAATTTGGGGAGATTCTAAGATGGATGCTACCAGAAATGATAGCATGCACAAGGAAATGGATTCCAAATTCTTGGAGAAGGTTTCCAGCTTGATAGGAATACAATTGCAGATACTCTAGGTAAGTTCTAAGTTTTGAAAGATACAATTGGAGATGAAAGATACAATTGGAGATGAAAGATACAAAACATAGTTTAAATATTTTTCTTATATAGACAATGATTTATGTGTACTATTTTTTGCAACTTGCATTAAGATTGTATGTTTTTCAACGATTATAGTACAATAATGTGAATGGTAATGGTAATTCAAACTAATGCAGGTAAATGTGGATATGAAATGCAGAAGGTAGGAACAGGTTCCAAAATATTAAGAAAAATCCTTGCTATCTTTTAGGGGTTACTGCTGGTCACTATAGCACTTTCTCTTTCTAATGTACATGAATAAGCATATGGAACTCAGTGGAACAATTTTATTTTGTGTATGTTTATATCTTTGATAGCCATTTCATCAAATAGGTGGTGTACTGCATTGAGCAATTGTAAATCGAATGTATCAAACAAGGGACGTTGCAAGGAACCGCAACACAAATTTCAAAAACAAGGAACGAATTGAAACCAAAGCAAGTATGGAGCTAACCTGAACTACTGAAGTCTACTAATTACTATCAGTTGAGAACCATCCTTCATGAGCTTCAGCACGAACTGAAGTCTCCAAACAAGGAATGATGCCTTGTCTGTAGGTAAGTCTTCACTAATGTCTTGAAGCTGTCGAAAGTGCAGCACGAATTGAACAATTTTCAACAACAATGGCACAGGTAACCGAATTGAACAAGTATGGCACATGTATGCGTGAAGGGATGCGGCTCTTGCGTGAAGGGATGCAGCCTGAAGGGATGCGACTGTTCTTGGTCCTGCCTCAGAAAACAGCAACTCAAGTGTTGAATTGAACAAACAACAAAGTCACGATCGGTTTAATCTAGTAGAAAAACCGATCGGTTTAACATTGCATACAATAAAACTAATTGGTTTGTGCAGAAAAAAACAAAAGTTTAAACCGAAAAACTGATTGGTCCGTAAAAATAAATAAAATAAAAAGTGAATCGGAAACCGATCAATTTTTTAAAAACCGACCGGTTTTCCAAAAACCGCCCGGTTCAAACAATGTTTATTTGTAAAACGGTATTTTAACTAAACCAAACCGGACAGGGGTCTGGTTCCCAATCGGACCGTTGGTCCGGTCCAGTTCTAATAACTATGCTCTGTTGTAAAATATTTACACAAAAATCAAATAAGGAACATATTCCAAAAAGGCATGGCATGACATGCAGTCACTTTCACTATATCAGTCAGGAGTCAGTCAGACCATGTACGTGGTAAAAAATAAAATTGTTTAGATACATTGTATCTTAATTCAATGTATCACTAGATTCATTCATGTATCCTCTAGATTCGTATCTTAACATACATGGGCCCCTAGAGTACATGAACTTTCTCATTCATTGTATAGTTCATTAGATGTTTTCCACCCATTAGACGTATATAAAGGGGTCTCATAATCAGTTGTATACACGAAGAGAAATCAAGTTGAGTAGACAAACAACAAGTCTCTCATTCCATCTCTCTCACACACTCATATACATATACACCAACAGTACGTTATGCCAACCTGAAGTATGTCTATGTTAGACAGTCTCTTCACCGCAGCCCCACCTCTGCAGTTCATCCACAAGAAACCGTATAAGTAGTTTATGACCAGTTTCCTAAAGAACCAAGAATTCTTCATCGCCCTTAACTTACCATGACCGAGCAAGCAAGTAAAGCCAGACTCCATCGTTTTCTAAGCGCCGAAAGCTCATACTCGAGGCTTGGGTCCACACTTGGTTCCAATGGTGATGGCATACCTTCTTTAGAGATTGATGCATCAGAGTAATCAAATCTCCACTGTTGCATCCATTTCCAAAGACTAACGAGGCGTTTTTTTTTCATGGAATAGGGAATAATGAATATGAGATAATAATATGAAGTTGTTTCTTTGGTGGAATAGAATGTAATAAGGAATTCTGTTGTTTTTTTAGTAGAATTGTATATGGAAATGGAATGTGTTAAAATGACATATTTGTCCCTACTTGTATATGTATAATATATAATACATGTAATTTGTATTATTTTTTAAAAAAAATAAAGAATAATTCAAACTTGAATATAAATTTATTTAAAAGATCAATTTCTTAACTTTTTTTTAAAAAAGATTAATCATGTAAATTATAATGCAAAATAATATTTTTTTTTCTCATAATCAATGGATTGCATAACATGATTAAAAATATCGTTAATTACACTATCCACAATATAACATTTCATTAACACACGACAATACAAGGTCTGACATATGAACTAGTCATTTGCTTGAAACTTAGCATAAATGGCCACACATACATGATACAAAACATCGATTTGACAAACAAACTACACGAATGAGGTGCTTCTTGAAACCTGAGACAGCAATTACATCACTTTGAATCAGCATAAACATCACCAACACAACTAAACATCACAAACATAAACAGAACCAGAATCAACCTAAACACAAAACCATAACACGATTCAACCTAAACACAGAACCAGAACACGATTCTGGGTTCGAATGGGTTCGAACATAACACAGAATCACCAATTCTGGGTTCGAACAAAACCTAGAAATTAAAAATCAAGAAGAGACGGGATTGATTACCTAAGGAGACGGGAGCTTCTTGAAGAGTAGGGGAGAGCTTCGGTTTAGAACGCATAAGGGATAAGAATGTCCTTATGAAATGTATATAAGGGAAAAACAGTCATTTCCCCTCCTATTCACGATTCATTGCCTTCTAGGCTTAGGAATTCTGTGGTTTTCACACAGAATGTCTAAATCTACCCCGCTCGGAATCCGTAAGTCAAATTTTTCCAATTCCGCAAAAAGACCAACTTATTACGGAATCTGTAAGTCGAATTCCTTACACATTCCGCGAAAAGAACATGTCATAAGTCTTTTGATCTAACAGATAAAGAGTTCGAATCCTTCAAATCGTATACATCCCTCTCGAGAGCAATATCATCTGCTTCCCTGCTTAAGAACTTCTATAGGCTCTCGATCAATAGCTTCTCAAACATATGGTTGTCCTCCTTCCTCACATCTTTGTACCCGTATCTAGAAATGCATCGTAACATGTGGTAGTCTTTAGGGCAGATCCTTTGAAAGAGGAACCTCTCCTCTTGTAGGACAGTTGGAACATGGACATACATTGATGCAGACAAACACAATTATTGAGTGTATAGTGAGAAGAGTTACCAGAAATTGATCAAATATAGAGGGAATGCCATGGACAAATTCATTGTAAAGCAACTCTATACTAGGGACCCTTACAGTTTCGAGGTTTGACCCCCCAATTCAAGCATTAAATCGATAGATATTGTGTCTTTGACCTCACTTTTGTACTTCAGGACACTCACGTAGTTCCGGATGTACATGATGCATAGGAACAAGGATGCAAACACGAGGGGAAGCCAACCACCCTATTTTATCTTTGATAGAGAGGCACCTAGATATATGAGTTCAACTAATCCAAACACGAGTGTGAAACATAGGATCAACAAGAAGTTGGTTTTCCATATCAGAAGCATCACAAGCATTACCAATGTAATCAATCAATCAATCACATTAGATCATATCAACCAAATGCTACTCTTAATTTGAGAAAGAACTCCCTAATTCAGGTAGTTTTTTTTAAAATGAAGCTTCAACTTTTAGAATAGAGAATGAGCTCTCTATTTCTACCAACTGGGAAAGTAGGGACTTGTCCTCTGTTAGGATATATGATATGTGTTCATATGTGATCTAGAGTATTCTAGGGTAATAGTGATTAATCACCCTAGAGACTCTATAAATACGGTCTCATATCTTCTTGTAATATCAACACTAAGGCAATGTAAATATGAAGTTTACTCTAATGATTGCCTTAAGCTCATCTTTCTCTCTAAATTGCCCTAAACACTAATATGGTATCAGAGCTGCAAGATCAGGGACCAAATTTGGATTCAGTTGGAAATTTCAATTGGAAATTCGGTTACAACTCTTCTTCAGCTTCTTCCTGCGCAACTCTGTTCTTTGATGGAATCACGATTGGAATCTCAACAGCTACTTCAAGAAATCGAGTCCAGATCAGCTGAAATCGATTGATTTCATGCAAATGAGATCATAAATTGAGCAGCATCAATCGATTCTTGAAGCGATCTACAGAATGAACGATTCCTTCTAGCAAAGATTCCTCCCAGCGAAGCGAATCCTTCCAGCAGAAAGATCCTCGGTTCAACCACAGATAAGATCTTATTCTCATTCGTTTATGTGTTTGTATTGATGATTTTTCACTTTGTTGCTTCCCTAGTTGCTTTGTTCGCATGTTCACTGTTTGCGATTTGTTCTGTCATCTTATGCTGCTTTTCAAATCTATTGATGCTGTGATTAGTTTGGTTTTACTGCTGTGATTCATATACTGAGGCGCTTGCTGTGATTCATCCTATGTTGCGATCTGTGTATGCTGCTTGCTGAGGTGCGCTGGATTGAAACAATCATATGTTGTTGTTGAAACTTAAACAACACTGGTTGAAACAATCATCTACTCGTTGAAACAATCATCTGTTGTGAATCAACTCTGCTTCTATTGAGAATTGCTTATGTTGAAGATCAAATTGATCTGTTTCATCAAAATGTTGTGGTTGTGATTTGTATATGCTGGTGGTTGTGGTTCTATATATGTTGGTGGGTGTGGAAATGAAGCATACCTGAGCTTCATTGTTGTGGTTGTTCTAATTGGTTGAACATCACTACGAATAATTACAGCAACAAATGACAGGTGCACTGATTACCAAATTCAGTTGAAGATTATGCTAAACTGCGAAGCATACATGCTGAAATGAGAAGTTGTCATGCTGAAATGGTTATTGACATGAGCAGACCTGTGCCCATTCATTCCAGTACAAATGACAGTTGCGTTGATTACGAAATTCAGTTTAAGATTATGTTGAAATGAGAAGCATACATGATGAACAGACATGCTGAAATGTTGAAATAACAAGCTGTCATGTTGAAATGGTTTCTGACATGAGCAGACCAGTGCTCATACATTCCAGTGATTTAGTGATTCAAGTTGTCCTATGCTAGGTCCTAAGCAGGTACGAAGCTACTTAAGATCCAGGGGCAATTGCCCCCTGACATTTCAAGTCAATAGTGTAATTGTTTTGATAATATCTTTGCTCCCACTGAAAAATTAAAGATGGGTACAAAGGAAGAAAGGAAGATATTGAATAGGCAGGAACTCACTGTTATCCATCAACGTGCGTGAAATGGATTATCATCAAATGTGACTTATTCCACCCGAAGTCTTCTTTCATTTGCAGCAAAGATTTTAAGAGCAATCAGTATCAGGTTTGTCCTAGGTTTTATGTGATATGTAGGGTGGATAAAATATTTCCTCTACCTAGCTCGAGAACTCAATTCTTCTTGGTGCACGTAAGGGCTTGTCCATATATGTAAGTAACAGAACTTTCTTGGAGAACATCAAAAGGAGGTTGACAAGATTGAGTAGCTCCAGTATTCTATGTTTCATTTGCAGACAAATAGATTCTTGTATTGTGGCTACTTTGAACTCCCATTTCTTTTCCAGATTGAAGTGACTGAGTTAGTTCGTGATAACCAAATTGAATTTTGGAATAATCCTCAATTGGAGGGAAGTTGAAGAGTAGGGCAAATAACTGTTGCTCCACTTGAAGAAGTCACGTCTTGTTCTTTCTAAGGGATAACATTAATGCATTGAAATCCAATATTGACTAAGTTTATGTTTAAGTAGTGTTGGGTATCGATAGTGACGGCCCAGTAAGAAAAGGCCTCTAAGGCCCAATAACTATAGAGGGGGTAAACCCATGACATCCGAACCGGATCGGCCCAAGTACAAGCCAAACTTGGCCCACCATCGAGTAATCCAGAATCGAGCCCAAAGTCTATAGAGACGCCAAAGGCTCTCAGACTGCTCGCCATTCTCTACCAAGTCGCGACCTTCCACTGCTCGACATGGGAGTGCTCGCCCCGAAGAGAGCCTTGCCTCTCTCCTCTGGTCCCACTAAACCGTTAATAACAGAGTGGCCAAGATATCCCGCATATCTCGGTCACATATTCACTAAAGATTAGATTTGGTAACTGCAATATCTCGCAGTAACTGCCATATCCCACGATCCGAATCTTCAGCAACTCAATATACATTAAGATATTCAGTTGCCTTTATACGGTTCTATCTCTCTTACCCTATAAATATCCTTGCTTTACATACGTACTTTAGTTTTTGAGTTTTATACACACATATACTCATTTAAGCATCGGAGAGGGACCCAGAGGCACCCCCTCTGTTGCGCTCCCCTACTTGCAGGTTCACCGGAGTTGGAGCTGAAGCGTCATCCCAACCTTGTCTGGTATTCAATTCACTGCCAGATCAGCATTCAGGATTTCACGATCCAACATTTGGCGCCGTCTGTGGGAAACGAGCAATTAAGCCATGAGAACTCGATCCCAAAGCAACCGTCGGAATCAGACTAGGGAGCGATCCTCAGATAGCTCTGATTCCGCCGCCGCTTCACCACTTCAACAGGAGCCTGCCAGCCGAGCAGGAGTTAATGCTGTTCCTCTGCGGACAGCCCGAGAACATGTCGGTGATTCAAGACCGACCCCAGCTGCTGATCAAAACGGAGCCCCTGCGCCGCAGACAGTCCACATTGCGGGGCAGAATATTAATTTAACCCCCGAGATGGTCTCCTTGCTGGAAGCCATCCTAGGACAGGCGCGCCGCCAGGCCCCTGCTCCTCAGGAAAACAATCCCTCTGCTCCTAAGGAAAATCACCGCCCTGCTGCCACAGGGCCTTCACCTTCAGAAGCGGCCAATCCTAGTCCTGCTGCGCATCAGGAGGATCAGGAGATGACGTCAGGTCAGCAGTCCCTACCTCCAGCGCACACCAAGGAGCCAGCAGCCGCATATACTGCCAATCCTTCCGGTCCGCCTCCACCCGGAGCCTCTCCCATGTACTGCACTGTGGAGCAGATGGATGACCTCCTCAGCAAAAGGCTCCAGGAAAGACAGTTGACAGTCATAGCTCCCTTCAAGGAGCAGTCCTCTCATCCATTCACCGACGCGCTCGTCGCTATCAAAATCCCGAAGGATGTGGTTGCTCGGGCCATACCTGAGTATAGCGGTGGAGGAGATCCCACCGTACATGTCAACAAGCATGAGGCCTCCCTTCTGGGTAAGTCAAACGATCCCAATCATTTGGCTTTGCTATTTCCATCTACTCTTTCGGGTTCGGCTTCGTCCTGGTTCTTCGGCCTCCCTGCAGGATCAATCGGAACTTGGGCAGAGTTAAGAAGCAAGTTCCTGGAGAGATACATGGGCGAGCGCCAGTTGCTGAAGAGCGTGGTCGCCCTTGACTCGGTCAAACAGCAGCCTGGAGAGTCGCTGTCCAACTTCTACGGGCGTTTTCATCAAAACGTCACAGAATTAGATCGCCGAATCTCGGATGGGGAGATCATTCGAGCATTCTACAGAGGTCTGGATGTGGCCAACAAGGCCTCGAGAAAGCTGCGAAACAGCTATCACGTAAAGGAGATAGAGACATTGGAGGAGTTGGCATCCAGAGCGAAAGGTTTCATAGACCTTGAGCGCGCAAACATCGAGGCTAACCTCCTGACGACCTCGCTAAGGGTAACCCCTGAACCCCGACGCGATGGTAAGAAGGAGGTCAAGAAGGAGAAAAAGGGAAAAGAAAGTAAGCCGCGAGTCGAGTCTCTTCCAGCGCCTCGCCATCCAGAGGTCCCTGAGTACTTCACGCCTTTAAATAGGCAGATCTCAGCGGTACTAGTCGAGATGGAGAGGAGATCCTTGGCGAGGCCACCGATGCCTCGCCGAGGTGGGTTACCCATGGGCAAGGATGTCGAGAGCTATTGCAGATACCACAAGTGCAAGGGCCATAAGACAGACGATTGCAAGATTCTGAAACGAGATATAGAGAGGCTGATTCAGGGGGGAATGTTGAAGGAATTTGTGGCAGGGCGAGACCGAAGTCGAACGCCCCCCAGGAGACATCGTTCACCAGCCCCTGCGGATCAAGCTGAGCCTTCTGGAAGCAAGAGGAGAGTGAATCTGATTGCGGGAGGATTCGGCGCAGGCGGCGAGAGGTCAAACTCCAGAGAGGTCTACGCCACTCAGATCTCTACGGCAGTTCAGTTGGGGAAGCGACCCCGACCTGAAGAAAACATTGTCATCTCATTCTCTGAAGATGATTTGGCACATGTCACTACGCCCCACAACGATGCTCTGGTCATTACGGCAGATATAGACGGCTGTGATGTTGCAAGGATTCTGGTCGACGGAGGCAGCTCGACAGACATCCTGTTTCTGGACGCCTTCGAAAAGATGGGCAAATCAAAACGCGACCTGAAGAGGGTCGACTTTCCGCTGATCGGATTTGCGGGAAGGACAACTTATCCACTGGGGGCTATAACCATGCCAGTGATTTTTGGCGAGGGGTGGAAAAGCATCAAGGTGTCGGTCACTTTCCTGGTGGTCGATTCACCTACATCCTACAACGCCATTATAGGGAGAACCACGATCAACCCAAATAAGATTGTGGCCTCCACTGTCCACCAGAAGATGAAGTTCCCTACTCCGAACGGGATCGGAGAAGTGCTCGGAGATCAGCCTTCCTCGCGGCAATGTTATGTGAACTGTTTACGCAGGAAGAACCAAAGGGAGGCGCTCGCCATCGAGACAGAGGCCGATCCCCGCGAGGACTTGGCTCGACCAGCACCCATGGAGGAATTGGAGGAGGTCGAGATCGATGGTCCGGACAAAAAGGTGCGCATTGGGACCACCTTGAAAGAGGATCAGAAGGAGACCATGACCGCTCTCCTCAAGGAATTCAAAGAGCTCTTTGCCTGGCAGCCGAGCGACATGCCAGGAATCAGCACAGATATTATCTCGCATGAGCTCAGGATAGACCCCTCCATCAAGCCGATCGCCCAAAAGAGAAGATCGTTCGGAACTGATAAACGTTTGGCGATCAGGCAGGAAGTCGGCAGGTTGATTGAAGCTGACTTCGTCAGAGAGGTAAGATTCCAGAGCTGGGTAGCCAACCCAGTTTTGGTCAGGAAATCTAATGGCAAGTGGAGGATGTGCGTCGACTTCCGCGACTTAAACAAGGCTTGCCCCAAAGATTCATATCCCCTTCCAAGAATTGATCAGCTAGTCGATGCTACCTCGGGTCATGAGATGCTGAGCTTCATGGACGCCTATTCAGGCTACAACCAGATCAGAATGCATCCAGACGACGAGGCCCACACTGCTTTCTATGCTGACGGGGACATTCTATGCTACAAGGTGATGCCCTTTGGTCTCATCAATGCCGGGGCAACTTATCAGCGGATGGTGAACCGACTGTTCCAGGACATGCTGGGAAGGAACATGGAGGCCTACGTGGATGATATGCTCGTTAAATCCATCAAAGGCAATCCTCATACCACCGACCTCCGTGAAGCTTTTGAATGCATGAGGAGACACAACGTTCGCCTGAACCCAGCAAAGTGCGCCTTTGGAGTCAAGTCCGGGAAGTTCCTGGGTTTTATGGTCAGCGAAAGGGGCATTGAAGCAAACCCGGAAAAGCTAAAGGCCATAGAAGAAATGAAGTCACCAACCTGCCATAAGGAAGTCCAATGCCTGAACGGCCGACTAGCTGCTCTTAACCGCTTCCTCTCCAAAGCAAGCGACAAGTCCCTCCCGTTCTTCAAAACCTTGAGGGCCAACCGTAAGTTCGAATGGACGCCAGACTGCGAGGAAGCATTCCAGTCCTTGAAAAGGCATATTCAAACACTCCCAGCTCTGGCAAAACCCGTTCCAGGCGAGCAGCTTTTCCTCTATTTAGGCATTAGCGATGTGGCAGCCAGTGCTGTTTTAATAAGGGAGGAGAATAATGTTCAGAGTCCAGTGTATTTCATTAGCAAAATGTTCAACTCAGCAGAAATAAAATATGTCCAGATTGAGAAGTATCTCTATGCCTTAGTTATTGCTGCTCGGAAGCTGAGACCATACTTTCATGCGCACGACATCACGGTCCTCACCAATCAACCTCTCAAAAACTTCCTGATGAAGCCAGATTCTTCAGGAAGAATGGTCAAGTGGGCGATCGAGCTCAGCGAGTTCAGGATCAAATTTGCGCCAAAAACGGCCATCAAAGGTCAAGCACTAGCTGATTTCATAGTGGAAAGCACGAGTAACGGTCAAGCGGAGGCAGAAAACAGGCCAAGTCAGTCAGCAAACGACAATCAAATCTGGGAACTCTATACGGATGGGTCTTCATCAAAAGAAGGCTCGGGGGCAGGTTTAATTCTTATTCCTCCTGAGGGCGAGCCGCTGAAATACGCGATCGCCTTGACATTCCCGGCGACCAATAACGAAGCAGAATATGAGGCTCTTATCACTGGACTCAGACTGGCAAAAGGAATGGGTATAACAGCGCTTAAAGTAAAAAGTGATTCAGAACTTATTGTCAATCAGGTTAATGGCGCCTACGAGGCAAAGGGAGAAAAGATGAAGAAATATCTCGGCATCGCCAAAAAACTAGTTGTGGAAATCCCAAATTTCGCGATTGAGTTTATTCCTCGCCAAGAAAACCAGATGGCAGATTCTTTGAGTAAGCTAGCCTTCGGAGGGGCGACAATCCAGGATGTGCAATTTCTGGAAAAGGCCCTATGTTCAGTCCTTGAAAACAGAGCGGAGGTCTTCAACATTCAAGAACAGGTCACCTGGATGACCCCGTTCCAGAATTATTTGAAAGAAGGCATCCTCCCAGAGGACGAAGGCGAATCCACTAGGATTAGAAGACTCGCAGCCAGTTATCTAATCATCGATGGAGAACTCTATAGAAGAGGTTATTCGACGCCTTACTTGAGATGTGTTGCTCTACCCGAAACAGAAAAAGTTCTTCGAGAAGCTCATGAAGGGGCAGCGGCATGTCATGAAGGTGCTCGTTCACTAAGCAGGAAAATATTCAGACTGGGATATTACTGGCCGACCTTGGGAAAAGACGCAGCCGAATTAACACAGAAGTGTGAAATTTGCCAGCAGTTTGCACCACGATCGGGTCGACCATCGACATTATTATCCCCAATGGCGGGTGCCTGGCCCTTCGCTCAATGGGGAATCGATATATTGGGTCCTTTTCCCATTAGCACTGGTCAGCGTACTCACATTATAGTGGCGATCGACTACTTCACTAAGTGGGTAGAGGCGAAAGCTCTAGCTTCGACAACGGAATTCCAAGTTATCAAGTTCATGCAGGTCAACATATTCTCCAGGTTTGGTATTCCCAAAATACTCATCAGCGATAATGGTCCGCAATTCGTTGGAAAGGAATTGAAATGGCTCTGTGAAGAGTATCACATCGACCATCGCTTCAGTTCAGTACATCACCCTCAAACGAATGGGCAAGCTGAAGCAGCCAACAAGGTTGTCTTAGCAGGACTCAAGAAAAGGGTTCGAGCATTCAAAGGGAACTGGGCAGACGAACTGGAAAACGTATTATGGGCCATCAGAACAACGCCTAAGGCGGCCACAGGAGAAACGCCTTTCAGTTTAGTGTACGGATCAGAAGCAGTAGCACCAACTGAATTAGCAGTGCCTACCCACAGAGTCCTACACTTTAACGCGGAGGCAAATGAGATCGAGCGCAGAACTGACCTCGACTTGGCAGAGGAAAAGAGATGGCTCTCGGAAAAAACACAGGCAAAAATGCGCTTGGCGACCGCTCGGTATTTCAATAGAAAAGTTAGCGCTCGCCAATTTTTCGTGGGGGAGATGGTTATGAGAAGGAATGAATTTACAAGGCTGGACAGTAAAAACAAACTTTCAGCCAAATGGGAAGGACCATACAAAGTAGTAGAGATCGCCGCACCAGGATCCTACTATTTGGAAACCACCGAAGGCGAGAGGTTACCTCGTCCATTTAATTCAGAGCATTTAAGAAGATTTTATGCATAGCTTGTAATCAAACGGATTATGTCAATAAAAGAAAGCCATTCCTTCACAAAGCGTGTCCACTCGAAGCAAGCTGAAGCCAAAAAGCCCTGACGCCAAAGTCAGGCCTCAAAAAGCCCTAGCAACAAAGCTAGGCCAAAAGCCCTAGCACCAAAGCTAGGCCAAAAGCCCTAGCACCAAAGCTAGGCCAAAAGCCCTGACGCCAAAGTCAGGCCTCAAAAGCCCTAGCAACAAAGCTAGGCCAAAAGCCCTAGCACCAAAGCTAGGCCAAAAGCCCTGTCGCCAAAGACAGGCCAAAAGCCCTAACAACAAAGTTAGGCCAAAAGCCCTAACAACAAAGTTAGGCCAAAAGCCCTAGCAACAAAGCTAGGCCAAAAAGCCCTGTCGCCAAAGACAGGCCAAAAGCCCTAACAACAAAGTTAGGCCAAAAGCCCTAGCAACAAAGCTAGGCCAAAAAGCCCTGTCGCCAAAGACAGGCCAAAAGCCCTAACAACAAAGTTAGGCCAAAAGCCCTAGCAACAAAGCTAGGCCAAAAAGCCCTGTCGCCAAAGACAGGCCAAAAGCCCTAACAACAAAGTTAGGCCAAAAAAGCCTTAGTAACAAAACTAGGCCACAAAAGCCCTAACAACAAAGTTAGGCCTCAAAAAACCTGACGCCAAGAGTCAGGCAAAGCCCTGACGCCAAAGTCAGGCCAAAAGACCTAGCAAAATGTTAGGCAAAATGAAAGCCCTGACGCCAAAGTCAGGCCAAAGAAAGTTTAGGCGATCACTATCGATGATAAAGCCTGACAAATTACAAATCCCTTGTTATTAGGCCAACACCTCAAAGGTTTAAACTTCAAAGAAGGTAATATCTCTTTGAACTTAGAAGTTTACGCTTTTAAGTGTCAAAAGTATTATCCTTAGAAAGTTTAACTTATGATGGGTCTACGGCTTTAAGGGTCGACGACATTACAAAGCAAGAAAAAAGTGGAAAGTAATTATGAGTAAGATATTGGATAGCTAAATATGTTCGAAGTCGATTAAAGGCTCAAGAATATAAAAGCATTCAATAGAAAAATCCAAGTCTTCGACAAATAATTACAAACCAAAAACAGAAAATACAAAAATGGCTATCTAAAAAAGATAAATACGGTCGCCAAGGAGTTGGGGACTTCAAGCGTCGGAGTTCTCGGGGGCAAGGGTGCTCTGCTCGCCTTCGGGGGCAGAAGTACTGGGCTCGCCTTCAGGAGCAGCCTCGCCAGCAACAGAGGGCGGCGAAGGACGACTCCGCAGGAAGGTCTTCAAAGAGGCGACTTCCCCAAGAGGAAAGTTGGGATCGACCGCCTGGACCTCATCCACCAGGACTTGGAGAAAATCGGCAATCGCCGACCTCATCTCCTTCAGAGCGCAGTCCTCAAACTCCTCAGAGGCTTTGAATGCCTCAACTACGCTCTGGGGCGAAGGGACGGCTTTCAATTGTGCAGTTAACCGATCCCTCTCCTCCTCCAAGGCAATCCCCCGGGCTTCCGCAGCTTCCGTCTGAGCCACCGCAGCTTCTCTCTGGGCGTCAGCAGCGTCCCTTTGCGCCTCGGCAGCGACCCTGCGAGCCTCCGATTCTGCCCCTTGCGCCTGAGCTTCCTTAAGTTCAGCATCTAGGCGAACTCGGACGATCTCTCCCTGATCTAAACACAGGTGAAGAGCGTCAAAGTCCTGAAGAGCGGCAGCGGCTTCAGCCTCCCTCTTCTGGACATCAGCAAGGAGGCGCTGCTCCTTCCTGAGGTATTCCTCTCGGGTATTATCTGCCAAGGCGATCGCTGCATCTGCAGTCGTCTTGATAGTCCCCAATTGCTCAGGAGTGACCCCCGTGCTTCGGTACTGCTCCAGCTCGGCGAGCACACTGGAATACTTGTCGGTGAGCTCCCCGAAGACACGACCAAGAATCACCTCTTCCCGAACGAACTGGCAACAAATATAGAATAAAAGCTGTCAGGACAACAGACAATAAGGGAACGACAAAGAGAGGACTCTACGAAATAAAAGTATGAGATCTTACCAAAGCCACTCGTTCGAAGTGGGACCGAAGGAACCCCTCGATCTGATGAAGTTCCGTGGGAACAATCGAGCGGTCCGCGGGGGGAATTATCCCGTCCAGAAGCCGCATACACATATCCGGGCTGCCCCGGAGGCTCTTCTGGGGAGGATACCCCTTCTTCATAAGGTCCCCACAGGGGACCCAAGTTTCCCGAGAATTCGCTGATTCAAGCGGCTGAAACAAGCCGGCAAGGGAGCAATGCTCATCCACAGGAGCCCTCGATGAGCTGGAAGCAGCATGCCCCTTCTTCTTGGTCCCAGACTCCTTAGGAGGAGCCATGGGCACAGTAAGAACAGGAGGAGCTAAGGTCAAAACCTTCCCCTTGGCGGCAGAAGGACCCTGGGGAGAAGGAGAAGGGGGCACCGCGTCCAGACCCTTCCCTTTATTAGCGGAAGGACCCCCAGGAGGGGGAGGAGAAGGATGTTGGTCGACTTCCGGACATCCCTCACTCCTGACCTTCTTGGAGGGAGGAGGAGCATGATCCCGGACCATGTCGGTTGAGGACTCCTCTGCAAAACAACAAGACAAAATGTCAAAAAACAAAAAACCGCAAAGTATGAAGATATTAAATCTACGAATAACAAAGCAACATACCTGGTTGGCGAAGGTCAGCAGTGGCCGAGGGAAGCACCTCCTCAGACTTCCTCTTGAACGAACGCCTAGAGGGGGGAGGAGGAGAGTTCAGCAATGCCTGGTCGGAGGACAACCCCGCTAATCCCTGGTCATCAAAGAGACCTATCAGTTTCTGGCTCTTGCTTACAACCTTCCCTACAAGTAATAAAGCAAGATAAGAGTTAGAAAATTACCCAATCATTAAAGATTGGCGTGGCTTGATGAATACCCGCCATCTCAAGGGCATTCTCGGTAGTCTCCGCCACTGAGCGGATGGACTTGAACTGAGATGACCGATGCGACCGGTATAGGTCATCAATAGCGTTTCGATCACTCTCTGATAGCTCCTCGAAGGAAGGAGGGAAATCCTTGTCCGGGATCAACAATTTCCAGGGCACCCCCCCCTTATAAAAGAAGTAACACTTCTTATAATTGGAGTTGGTGGTCCGAAAATCGTCGACCAGGCGGACATGGACGTTCCAAACCCATCCCTGAAGGCCTCCCCACTCTGAAAACTTCGGCCAGCGGGATTGGAAGTGGTGAAGGTGGTTTGCCCCTGCTGCCAGGCGGAAGAAACACCGGAACAGGGCCAGTGAATATACCCATTCCTGGCGTAAGCATAGGAACTTGAAACCGACCCACATCCTGAGGGCATTCGGGACAAGCTGTGTGGGGTGAATCCCGTAAAACTGACACAAGGTCTGTAAATCCTCACAGAGAGGAAAACGCAACCCAGCATCGATCTGAGCCGCATAAATGTAAACCTCTCCATCGTGAGGAAAATGCAGACCTAGGCCAGGATATCTAGGAGCATCCTCCACGCTGAAGCCACCGAGCGCCACCACGGTCTTAAAATAAGCCGGCTTCAATTCATTAGGCTTGACGTCTACTCGAACAAATTCAAATATTGCAATGATAAACATAAAAAGCAAAGAACAGCAGAGGACATTGCCAAAGCAGAGCAATAAAAGGGCGAAAGTTTACCTTTTGGGGAAAAAATAGGCGTGTTCAGCTCGGGCCCGTCCACCACCACAGGAGTGGTTGCAGTCCTGCCCAAATCGGTCTGTTCCTCTACTGAAGGGGGAACGACTTCATCCCTGATGGTCAAAGGGACATCAGCATTTCTGGGCATGTTGGCTTTGTTGGCACCCTTGGGAGCCGTGTGCTTGACTCTCTGATTGCGAGGAGCCATGGAAATGTTGGAAGAAGGCTGAAGAAGGTTGAGAAAAGAAAAGGAAAGGATCGCAATGAAGCTCTGAAAATCCAAGAGAGCGGATAAGCGTAAAAGACAGAATACAGAAAATGACGTTTCCTATAGCGACCAAAAGGGGAGTAACCGCCACGAGCAAATCGAAGCGACGCAGAGGAATAATTGCACCCTTTTGGAAAAAACCGAAGCAATGTCAGAATTCCAAGAGACAACGGTTGGCTGGTACAGACAGCTGTCAAGCTACCCTGGGTTTACGGAAAAGTAAATGTCAGGCGTGCCTCAAGTGACCGTTCGATTTCTGGACAACCGTGCAGTTATTAAATGCTAAAATTCCACTAAGGAGACAAGGTGGTCGCCAACGCACTAATAAAGCTTTAGCAGAAATACCTCGGGTAGATAATGATCGCCTAACTAAGAAAGATAGACTTCCATAAGCCTGAGTCACCTCGAGTGATCGCCAAAAGGGAATAAAAGGAAGGATATTCTTTCGGCTTTGAACAGAGAAGGAATCGCTCGCCAAATGAGCTCGAAGTGTCTCAAAGGCACTGAACCATTACCAAAGACGTCACTATCTAAAACCCTACCAGGAAATCAAGCTCGACTGAAGGAACTTCAATCAAGCTTCGGGGGCAAATGTTGGGTATCGATAGTGACGGCCCAGTAAGAAAAGGCCTCTAAGGCCCAATAACTATAGAGGGGGTAAACCCATGACATCCGAACCGGATCGGCCCAAGTACAAGCCAAACTTGGCCCACCATCGAGTAATCCAGAATCGAGCCCAAAGTCTATAGAGACGCCAAAGGCTCTCAGACTGCTCGCCATTCTCTACCAAGTCGCGACCTTCCACTGCTCGACATGGGAGTGCTCGCCCCGAAGAGAGCCTTGCCTCTCTCCTCTGGTCCCACTAAACCGTTAATAACAGAGTGGCCAAGATATCCCGCATATCTCGGTCACATATTCACTAAAGATTAGATTTGGTAACTGCAATATCTCGCAGTAACTGCCATATCCCACGATCCGAATCTTCAGCAACTCAATATACATTAAGATATTCAGTTGCCTTTATACGGTTCTATCTCTCTTACCCTATAAATATCCTTGCTTTACATACGTACTTTAGTTTTTGAGTTTTATACACACATATACTCATTTAAGCATCGGAGAGGGACCCAGAGGCACCCCCTCTGTTGCGCTCCCCTACTTGCAGGTTCACCGGAGTTGGAGCTGAAGCGTCATCCCAACCTTGTCTGGTATTCAATTCACTGCCAGATCAGCATTCAGGATTTCACGATCCAACAAGTAGTTAGGTCACAGTGAAAGTATACGAATTTTGAGTTTCCTACACAATAGGAACTATAGATAGAATCATGCAAGTATACAACGTTTAGTCACTCGACAGATTCTTAGTCTATACTCCGTGTTGTGAAATGTTCAACTGTTTGCCCTAGACTAATTATTGCCCCCACTCAACCAAATTATTGGCTTCGTCCCTGGTCGTGAGGGCTGCGAGAAATGAGACTTGAGATCTCGAGAAGAGAAGTTAATAGAGTTTCAAAGTTCATAGATCCAAAACCGACTATATAACAACTGGATCACCTCTTGAGGAGACTTGTGCTCGGTGCACATTAAAGAACGAGTAGACTTGTGCTCGATTCCCATTAATGAACAAGCAGAGATGTGCTTGGCCAAGCAGACATGTGCTTGGCTAAGCAGACCTGTGCTTATTATGTTTCAGCTCTAGTGTAGTTTCTGCACTTCCAGTGCTCCAGACACGCATCATCAGTGCTCCAGCATTGTCTCAGTCGTGCCTAGTGTCTCAGCTGTGTTTCAGCAGTGCACCTGTAGTGCACTTTCAGCGTTTCAGTCGTGCAACTCCAGTGCAGACCTAGTACAACTCCAGTACATACCTAGTGCAGCAGCAGTGCAGACCTAGTGCAGATCAACCTTAGTGTTTCAGCAAGTTTAGATGTTAAAGTTTTTTTTTTTTACAAGTTTAGAAAGTTTATGTAGAAAGGGAAATGTTAGGATATATGATATGTGTTCATATGTGATCTAGAGTATTCTAGGGTAATAGTTATTAATCACCCTAGAAACTCTATACATAGGGTCTCACATCTTCTTGTAATATCAAGTTTAAGCCAATGCAAAGATGAAGTTTTCTCTAATGATTGCCTTTAACTCATCTTTCTCTCCACATTGCCCTAAACACTAACATCCCCATGAATTGTCCGAACAACTGGGGTGTACGGTTTAAAGACTAGCTGTGCGCTTCCACCAAATGGACTAGCCTTTTGGATTGTGTCGTGTCGTGTCATAATCGTGTCGTGTCATAATCTTGTCGTGTCTAAACATGTCTCGTGTCTAAACAGATAAATTTTAAACGTGTCTAAACATGTCTCGTGTCTAAACGTATAAGTCGTTTATCGTGTCTAAACGTATAGAGTTGTTTAGACACGGGTTCCGTTAATCTCAAACTTATATACGCTTTAAATCAGATATATACACAAATTCATATATATACAAATCCAAATATACAAAGTAAGGTCTTCATAGTTCAATATTACAAAATAAGTGAGTATTTTAATATTTTATTATTATTATTATACTTAAATGTGTCTAAACGTGTCACATGTATACACAACACGATTAGACACGAATAGTTAATTGTGTTTAATCGTGTTTATACAGATATCGGCAGATCTGAGTTGTTTAGACACGAGATTCATTAAGGTCAAACTCATATACTTAAATGCATCGTTGAACACGTATAAAAGACTCGTTCCCATGTCACCGTACACTATCCCCAGTGTTTGAAACGATAAGGCAAGTGTTTTCCAAACAAAAGGATTCTAGTTTTAAGTAAAAATATTCATTAAGAGGAAACAATCACTTCCCACAAACATCTCTCAACTTAAAAACTGCAACTTATCTTCAATCATCATGATCAGTTCATCCATAAATTTGATTCAACATTTGAAAACTCCTCATGAACTACATATAATGATCACCATGGAGACATGAGCACCAGTAACCTCCAATGCTTTGACATCGAAAGACTTAACCCTCTTGAGCTTCCTCGCCAGTCTCTTTCTCATGTCGAACCCCTGCTCTTGGGCCCCGCCATCCCCCCATCACAGACCACAATGGAGCTAGTTCAGAGTCCACTTCACTTGCATCGACCCATCTTAACTCCCCGCAAAATCCTGTCCTAGTCGCCGATCTGGCGCTCCTCTGCTGCCCTCTTCGATTCCATCTTCATCCTCCATCAAACTAACGGGACGTGGGCAGGATTAAACGAAACTTATGCGAAGCAATGTGTAGAATAATGAGATTGAAGATTTGTATTCAGTAAGTCAGTCAAACTAATTCACATGTACCCTATTTATACATTTAAATCTAACAACTATTTTCACTATTTATAACAGCTCTATTTGACTTATACTAACAGTTATATTTACACAGTAAATTCACTATTGCTAACAACTCTTTTCTAGATATTTCAGTATTATTTCTAACACTCCCCCTCAAGTTAAGCAGTGGGATTTCCAATGTTTAACTTGCTGAGTATATTGTTGAAAATTCTTCCGTTTACTGCCTTAGTTAATATATCTGCTAGCTGATCTTCGGATCGCACATATGGTAGCTCCACAATTCCTGCTTCTAGCTTTTCTTTGAGAAAGTGTCGATCCACTTCTACATGTTTGGTGCGGTCATGTTGTACCGGGTTGTGTGCAATGTTGATTGCGACTTGATTATCACACATAATTTTGCTAGACTGTGATGGAGGAAATCCAATCTCAGTAAGCAATTTTTGTAACCATAAAACTTCTGTCGATCATCGGGCCACTCCTCGGAATTCTGCTTCTGCACTTGATAGTGTCACCACTTTCTGTTTTTTGCTTTTCCATGTAACCAGGTTTCCTCCGACAAGGGTGAAATACCCTGATGTCAATCTTCGGTTTGTTGGATTTCCTGCCCAATCCGCATCGGTGTATCCTTGTATCTTCAAGTGTCCGTTTGGCTTGAAGAGTATCCCGTGGCCTGATGTTCCCTTCAAGTATTTTATAATTCTCCATGCAGCATCTATATGTTCTTTTTGAGGTTGATGCATGAACTGGCTTACCACTCCTACAACATACGCGATATCTGGACGTGTCTCTGATAGATATATCAATTTTCCCACCATTCATTGATATTTCTCTTTCTCTGCCAGTTGTGCTCCTTCTACTATCCGAAGTCCATGATTTGTTACCATTGGTGTAGCCGCCGGTTTACAATCGATCATCCCTGTTTCTGCTAATAGATGTAAAATATATTTTCTTTGAAATATAAAGATACCTTGTTTAGATCTTAGTACTTCTATTCCCAAGAAATACCGGAGTCTTCCCAAGTCCTTCATCTCAAATTCAGTAAATAGGTTTTCCCTTAGTATTGCCACCTCTTCTTTATCATTTCCTGTAATGATCATATCATCAACATATATAATTAATCATGTTATTAAATTACCTTTTTGTTTGATGAAGAGAGTGCGGTCTGAATTGCTCTGTTTGTACCCATATCGCTTCATTGCTAAGGTAAACCTGCCAAACCATGCTCGAGGTGATTGTATCAGCCCATAAAGCGCCTTCTTCAGTCGACATATTTCTCTTGATTGAAACCCATCTGTGAATCCAGGTGGTGCTTCCATGTATACTTCTTCTTCTAACTCTCCATGGAGCGACCAGTCTTCATTCACAACTATTGAGAACAAAACTCTGATTGTGTTAATTTTGGCTACTGGAAAGATTGTCTCTGACTATTCAATTCCATACGTTTGGGTATATCCCTTTGCTACTAGCCGAGCTTTGTATCTTTCTATGGTTCCGTCCGGTTTGTATATGATTGTAAATACCCATCGACATCCAACTGATTTTTTCCCTGTCAGTAGAATACATTTCTCCCATGTGTGTCTCTTCTTTAATGCTTCCATTTCTATCTTCATTGCTTCTGTCCAATTCCTGGATTCCAAGGCTTGTTGTACTGTATTCGGAATTTGTTCCGAATATATTTTGATGACGTATGCCTTAGCTTCTTCAGATAAACTCCCCCCGGCTATATTCCCTATTGGATACTTTGCTCCTTGAACTTCTTTTCCTGGGGAGTATCGTTTGGGTGGAATTCCTCTATTACTTCTTGGTGGTAGGATATATCTTATTGTTTCCTCAGCTATTGGTTTCACCTGTTCTATCGATATTTCATGGGGACCAAAAATAGAGGAACTAGGAAAATCATGAGAGTCCTCAGTATTACTTACCTTAGACACCAGATTTGGTATGATTTGTTCCGCGACACTTGGTTCTGCCATAGATTGTATGTACGTTTCAGGAGGTAACTCATCTTTTGTCTCTTCTTCTGAACTATGTCTGTTTATTGTGACCTCTTCTGAGGAGGGAAGCCAACTTAGTGTGTCTATATATTCTTTCTCCCCCTGACCACTAGGTTGGGTATGGTAATAATATTCGGTTTCTAAAAAATCATAATTCATTGTAGTAAACATGTGATGATTTTTTGGATTATAACACCTATACCCTTTTTGGTTTACTTCATAACCCACAAAAACACATTTCTCAGAACATGGGTCAAATTTAGTACGGTTCTGTTTAGGAATATGAACAAAGACAGAACAACCAAAGATACGTGGGTGAAAAGTAACATTTGGGGGTATTTTTGTAAATTCAGACAATATTTGGATAGGTGTTTTAAAATCTAAATTTTTTGTGGGAAGACGATTTAAAAGGTAGGTAGCTGTGGCAACAGCTTCAGGCCAAAAAGATTTAGGGACTCGTGAGTCAATTAAAATGGCTCTTGTCACTTCTAGGATAATTCGATTTTTCCTTTCAGCTACTCCATTCTGTTCTGGGGTATGCGGGCAAGTAGTCTGATGAATTAATCCTTTAATATTAAAAATATGTTTCATGGATGTATTGATAAATTCTCCCCCATTATCAGACCGAAGAATTTGAATATTTTTTTGAAATTGGGTATGAATCATTGTATAAAAATGAGTAAACTTTTCAAAGACTTCGAATTTCTGTTTTAGAGAATATACCCATGTCATCCTAGTACAATCATCTATAAATATTAGGAAAAAACGAAAACCTTGTCCTCCTATAACTGGTACCGGACCCCAAACATCAGAATGAATTAATGAAAAAGGTGAATCAACTCTTGCATTATTCAGTATGAATGTTTGACGATGACTTTTAGCTAACATACAAGTTTCGCAATTCCAGTTTTTTTAAAGTGGAAAAAATTGGAAATAAAAGTTTTAAATAATCTGTAGAAGGATGTCCCAATCTTCTATGCCACAACCAGACTTGCCGGTTTTCAGTTCTGTGAGCTAGCATGTTAGTGCTTTGATGAGTCACCTCATCTACGTAGTACAATCCTTGGTTTTCAGTGCTACGTCCAATAATCATACTTGTCCTGATGTCCTGTAAAATGCAAAAAGTTGGATGCATAAGGACAGTACAATTTAGTTCCTTTGTTACATGACTTATTTATAATAATTTATGAGTTAAGGAAGGAACATATAGACAATTTGATAGGGTTAATGTTGGTGAAATTTTAATAGTACCTCCTCCTTCTACATGAACTATTTCTCCATTAGCAGCTTGAACATGCGTTTTGTTTGGTTAAAATAACATCATAATATCAGATTTTTCAAATGTCATTGTATCGGTAGCACCACAATCAAATATCCAATTTGTATTTGATGTTTTATTTTGAAATATATTTGCTTTTCCTAAATATTCTGGATTTATATTACCAAATTAATTTTGGTCTTGTTGACTAATTTTAGGGTCAGTTTCTAACATTTTAAAACATTTGGGGTTAAAACATGTAGGGTTTAGAATATGAGGGTTTGAGTGTAATTTCTCAAACCCTCCTTTACCTCCAACCCTAACTTGAGTCGCTGCCTCCTTTTGAAACCTACCAGCCGCACCTAAATTCTCCTTTTGCAACCACTTACCTGCTTTTATATTAAATAAAGAAGAGATATTCTTCTTTTGCAACCACTTACCACCTTTTAATAAAAAATGAGAATTCTCACCGTGTCTTCCATTTACTTTGAATAAAGGTAAAGTAGCTTTTATGTTAAATAAAGAAGGGAAAGTAGCTTTTATGTTAAATAATGAAGGAAAATTCTCATCGTGGCTTTCATGTTCTTTGAATGGAGGGAAAGTCTTCTCACCGTGGCTTTCATGCCAAGAAGAAGACGAAGCCTTCGGCTTCGGACCAGGGCTCCCATGGGAAGACTTCAGACCGTGGCTCTCATGGCAAGGAGAAGAAGAAGACTTCAGACCGTGGCTTCCATGGCAGCACTGCGAACCGTGTCTCCTTCGATCTTCCGCGGCTCCCATCGTCGGCAACCTCCCGCAGCTCTCTCAGTCCACCCACGGAGATGAGGCGGCGGTAAGGTTGACCATGGCGGTTCGGCCGAGAGCTGCTCCACCGAAGATCCCTCCTTCCCTTTCTTCTTATTTATCTATGCCTCCATTGTAGTCATATTCTTGATTGCTTGTTGCTATAGCCGCTTGACCTTTGATGTTCATGGTTCGGTTGTTCTTGTCACTCCACCATTCTGGAAATCCGACTAGTTTAAAACATTATTCCTTTGTATGTTTGTTTCGGCCACAATAGGTACATTTGGGCTTCGATTTGTCCGGTCGGGAGGATGAACCATTCGGTTCTGACCGTCGCCCCTGTCCCTTCGTGTTTAAGTCGATTGCTTCGGTCTCACCTGGTTGCGTGAGTGCTAGTCCAACTGCCACGCCTCGTTGTGATGACGAGCTTTCTGAGACTGCCCCGAAAATGGTTTGATAGGCAGTCTCCTTCCGAACGGAGGCGTAGGCTCTCTCTATCGATGGTAATGTTTCCCACCGTAATATTTCTCGTTTTACTGAATCATATTGCCTGTCAATTGCATTCAGAAGTTGAAATAGTTTCTGTTGTGACCTGATTTTGTTATATGTGGCTATATCCACTGCGGATGTCATCGGATTTGGACCTCTCCGATCGATTTCTCCCCAGATTCCTTGCATTACGATCCAAAAATCTTTAAGTGGTATACCGTTTTGTTTAATATCGTTTGCCTTAACATGTAGATCAAATGTCTGGAGTTTGTCTTTCCCGCTACTCTAAGTAACTACTAGAGCTTCCCGTAATGCTTGTGCTGTGGGAAACTCGGTTAAATTGCTTGCAATATCGGGCTCAATGTTTTGTACAAGCCATGAAAACACTACAAGGTCATCTTGTTCCCATTGTTCGTACCTGATTTCTGTCGAGTTCGGAGGTGCTGGATTTCCAGTCAAATGGCTCAGCAATGCCTTTGACCTTCCCCCTATGGCGACTCGAATCATCCGAGCCCATAATGCGTAGTTTCGGCTATTCAGTTTGAGACTGATTTGTAGGTTGTCGGACAACTTGAAATTCTGAAAACTGAGTTGGTGTTGGCTGGTTTGATGTGTTTGATTGATTAAGCTACCGTCGTCTGACATGGCAGCTGATCGATATTTGTAGGTATGCTGAAAATGGTAAATGATGAACTCTTGATGCTATAATCGATTTTAGTTGATCGATAAACACTGCTCTGATACCATGTAGAATAATGAGTTTGAATATTGAAGATTTGTATTGATTAAGTCAGTCAAACTAATTCACATATACCCTATTTATACATTTAAATCAAACAACTATTTTCACTATTTATAACAACTCTATTTGACTTATACTAACAGCTATATTTACACAGTAAATTCACTATTGCTAACAGCTCATTTCTAGATATTTCAGTATTATTTCTAACACAATGGCAACCCAAGCAGCAGATGTTTTGAAATTTGATTTCGAAGTGGCGCCTAGAGACTGATTGATAGCGACAATTAGAGGAGAATGATCATGGAGAAAGAACGGTCCGTGAGGAAGATCAGTATCAGTACTATGAAGTATTCTTCTTGGCTTGTCTGAAATGGCCGTTGGAACCATGGATGGAAGAAGAAGGTCGGTCAACTACATTGTGATTGACTCTAGTTGGCACCTCGTGGAAAATGCGACATGTCTCATCTCATACCCGTCTCGGCGTCTTCCTCCAAGAACTGGTTCCAACGAATCACCATATCATCATAAACATAACTTGATTGATGATGCCTTAGCAATGATACAAAAGATTTTACCGCTAGAGTTCAAAAAATGTTACTTGTGAATTGTGATCATAGATATTATGACCGGACCTCGAACTGGTGAGAGGATCGGTCCCTTTTTTATTTATCGGATCTCCGGTTGGACTGGACGGTTCATATCACAAGTATTAAAAAATTGTAAAAATACCTACTACATAATTTTAATGTAATAATAAAATTATCTTAAAATAATACTCTTACATCATGTTTTTTTCGCGGAATAGGTGATACGGATTCCGTATGAAGTTGTTCTTTTTGCAGAATTGAAAAGGTTTGGCTTACGAAATCGTAGAGGACTAGTGTTAGACATTTTGGGCAAAAAGTTCGGATTTCATATGTCTGAAAGGTTTTTTGAATCTAAGAGAATTGAATAGAGAAAAGTTACTTGTATTATTATTGTATCTTGAAGAATAGGTACAATGATATATATGTATAGTAAAACCCTACTCTAGAAACTCTACTATAGATATAAATATAAAACCCTACTTTAGATATATTCTACTTATTACAAAACAGACATTTTACTTAACTTTCAATATAAACTATATCCTCTAACATTCACCAATGCTCTTCACTTTCTTGAATTTTTCCAATTGTCATTTTGAGTAAAAATTTAGCTTTGCTTTGCTTGATGATCACTTTGCTTTGCTTGATGATTTGCCACTTGAGCTTAGACATCCTGTTTATCAAAGTGACAAGAAAACATAGATAACTACATGTATACCACATGTAGTTTATACGGTGAGAGGTCAAGCTAAAGATTTTCTAACTTCAACCACATCATATCATGCAACCACAAATCTTTTCGACATTCAGTGAACAAATTATACTTGTACACACATATGAATCTTTTATTGTTTAAGTCAAGTGCCAACCCACACAAAGTTGACTAGGTTTGTGCCCAATTTCTTCTTTTGGCTTTTGGTATCCATGTGTTTGTATTGCACAATTGTGCTGCCTGAGTAATCATTCAATTGTTTTTCCTCCTTGATGACTGGCTGGGTTTGTGCCCAACATATTCTTTTGGATTTTGTTACAAAGCACAGGATAAGTGATATATGCTTGAATCAGAGGTTACTTATCCATTCTCCTTCTTAATTTTTGGATAGAATTTTCAATCCAATGTAACATGTGATTGGTTGGGTTTGTGCCCAACATCTTCTTTTAGTTTTTGTTATATGAATGCCTGAGCTTTGTGTATATTCGCTTGGCACAAGCTGAACAATAATCAAACTCATTGTATCATCTGAGTATAACAAATCACAATTGTGAAAGATATGTACTTTGTAAAGCGTGATATAGGAGCTTTGATATTTCAACATATTCTCATCATGATAAACATATGACAATATAGCATAGTGAGTATCTGAATTCTAACACATTGAGACCAGTCAATCCTCATGCTCAAAGTACTTATCATCATCAAACAACTCATCAACATCGTCATCATTCAGAAGAAGATCATGAGAACCATTGGAAAGTAAGATTAATTGGGAGAGATTAGAGGATACTTATGATAGAACATTTTCAGAGGTCAACTAATGAGTAGAAGTAAGGTAAGACAAGTGAGAAGTCACACTTGATCCTTCAGATATGGCTTTAGATAAGGAACATACACCCAACTTTCGGCGAAGAGAAATGAAAGTCTTCTCAATTAAGGGTTTGGTAAGTACATCAGCAAGTTGTTATGTACCAGGAACATGGTTGACTTGGATCAGACCCTGTGAAACCTTCTCACGCACAAAGAAAAGATCCAATTCTACATGTTTCATCTTAGCATGTTGAATTGGGTTGGCCACAATAGAGATAGTAGTAGTATTGTCACACCAAAGCACAGGAGTATACGATAATGATAAACCAAGCTCATGAGGTTACCCAAATGAGATCACACGTAGCATTATCTAATCCACGAAACTCTGCCTCGACCGTTGATCTAGATACCACAGCTTGTTTTTTTAACACTAAACAATTGGATTTCCTCCCAACAACAACCAATGTCCACTAGTAAATCTTCTGTCATCAGTGTCAACTCTCCAATCTAAATCTGTGAACCCAACAAGATCAAGGGATGAAGATGGTCTGAATATTATGCCATGATCAAGAGACCCTTTTAAGCATCTTAACACCCTTTTAACAGCTTCCCAGTGAGCCTTTGTAGGTCTATGAAGAAATGGACTAAGCATATTGATACTATAGCCGATATCTGGACAAGTATAACAAACATGTTGTAAGGTTTCAACTGTGCTAGGAATAGATTGATTCTGACCGTGGTATGTTTTGCAACTAGTCTGAAGGTATCCAGATAATCGAACCCCACCCTCTAGGAGAATCGTTTGGCCACTAGTATGGCCTTGTACATTTCCACAGGGCTATATGCTTTTCTTTTAATCTTGAATATCCATTTGCAGCCCGTAGGAGTTCTACCAGGGGGTAAGGAAGTGAGAGTCCAAGTGCCTTTCTCATGATGTGCCTCAATCTCTCTCTGTATGGCTTCTCTCCATTCTGGATATTGAAGTTCTATGTAGACATTCGGAGGCTTACTCACATCAGCTGTGGTCGCTACCAAAGCATTTGCATAAGACTTGGATTTAGACATGGTGATCATGCTGTGTGTAGATGGTTGCGACACAAGTCTTGATTGTGGTGGATCATTGCGCATGGATGATGGTGAAGGAGGAGCTCTAAGTCCTGAAACAATCACGGTATTCTCATTAGTATACTTAGGTATATTATATAGGAATAAGCTCATATCTAAGACAGGTGAGGATGCATTAGGTAAAAAACTTGGATTGTCAGTTAAAACAGTGGACATTCTGTTATCATTCAAAGTTTGAGTTTGTGGACTATTGGCATCAGTTGGTCTTTCAGTCGAGGAGATTATGTTGGGATCCGGAGTGATCCTGTGAGAGCATACAACTGGAGAATCTAAGTTCCTGATTTGAGACTGTGGAGAATGAAATTCTCTTATATCCTCTTGTGCCTGTGATAAAAATTTAGCATCATTGCTTGGAGCAATTGAAGTGGGCATGTGAATTCCTGTCAATCCTAAGTTGAGTGATGAATCTGTGTAGGATGAATTAACTGGGCAAGAGTCATGAGCATCAAAAGATATAGAAGAAATAGATTGTTTAATGTAATAAGGAAACACAAACTGTTCTAAATGAACATGTCTAGACATGTAAACTCTTCCAATTCGATCAATGCACTTGTAGCCTAAATGAGTTGAAGAATATCCAAGAAACACACATGGTCTAGATCTATAATTTAACTTATGTTTATTAAAATCACGAACATGAGGAAAACATAGACATCCAAATACACGTAATAGATTATATGCAGGGAGTTTCTTGAACAATTTTTCAAAAGGTGATTTATTATTCAACACATGCGTGAGTAACCGAATAATCAGATAAACAGCAGATGCAAATGAATATGTCCAGAACCTGAATGGGATTGATCCTTGGGCAAGCAAGGTAAGACCAAGTTCAACTATATGTATGTGATTCCTCTCAACAATCTCATTTTGTTGAGAGGTGTAAGGGGCATGTAAACCGATGCTGAATACCTACAGAGACTAAATAAGAGTGAAATAACCCTAGAAATTCACCTCCATTATCGGTTTGAACAACTTTTATTTGATGATTTAATTGTTTTTCGGCAAACAAATGGAAGGATTTAAAAATATTCACAGCATCACTCTTGTGAGAAATGAAATATACCCAAGTGAATCGAGAAAATGCATCCACAAAACTTATATAGTATTTAGAACCATTTGACCTAATTGGAGCAGGTCCCTATAATATCCACTTGAAGTAATTGGAGAGGAGCATTGTACATTCCCTCAGCAGGAGCGAAAGGTAACTTGTGACTCTTCCCCATTTTGCATGTCGCACATAGGTGAGTTTTGTCGATTTCGTCATTACAGGGTAATCCAGATTGAATGACCTGTTGTAACAATTGAGAAGATGGGTGATAAATTCTTTGATGCCAAACATATGATGAAACAGAAGAGACATGAGCACTGATACTATAAATATGTGCATTAGGAATAAATTTTCTAAGACTAGGAAATGAACTTTTAGAACTAGGAACAAAATTTCAAGTTGTAGAGTAAACATTCACTTTATTGAGATCACTTGTTTTGTTCATATACATAAGGGAAATATTATACTTTTATAAGGCAATAGGATACACACCACGAACAACAGTTGTGTTACTACTGCTCGAGGTCGAATTAATACTATTACTAGGTACCAAACTAATATCAAAGGTGTTTATCAGCAGAATTACTGCAATTACCATCTTTATTGATGTCTACATTTTTATTACTACTAGCGAGAAATGAAGAGCATACATGATCATCAAAAGAACCAGACTGAACACATTCATTTGTAGATAACAGCAGCTTGTAGAGTCCACCAGACTAACATCCCTGTAGGAGTACTTGGTGTTTTTTCGATCCTTTGCAACACAACCATTTGGAAAGAAAATAAATTAAACATCATTATCTTTAACAAATTGAGACACAAATAAGAGATTCTTGGTAATATGAGGTGCTACAAGAACGTTACGAAGAATAACAGAGTGATTGTTAGCGTGAAGTTGAGATGTGCGTGTATGAGTCATTTGAATTGTATTACCATTGCCTACACTAATTTTATATTGTCCTGTATAAAGGGTTGCATTAGGAACATTCAAGTAGGAATTGGTAAGGTGATGTGATGCTCCAGAATCAGGAAACCACGCCAGATTCAGCCCTTCAATGTCAGAAAAGGTACTAAAATTTGCATTGAGAGTTGTGTAGGTTGCACCATTTCGATTAACTCATATATTTTCCTATCGGCTGGTGGAAGGTAGATAAAGATGAGGATGAGTTCCTGTGGGGGTGTTTTGATAAAACACTTGAGGTGAGACCTGCGAAGGAGAAGATAGATGTTGAGCTAGTTGATGAAAAGATGATACACAACCAGTGTTATTTTGTTGTTTTTCTGGAGGCATAAAGAACTCTGTTGCATCAACTTGTTTCTAGAAGGAGGTTGATTTTGTAATGGGATTCTTGAGAATGACTGATCAAATATGTACCAGCATAGATCCACAAGGTGCCCAATCCTCCCGCACAACTGACATTGTGGCCAGTTGTTGTTGAAGGTATTTATGCATCCTCTTCCTATTCCATATGGTCCAGGAGTGTTAATCTGAAGATTGTACATGTGGGTTGAGTTTGAGGGATGATATGGATCTCCTTGTCAAGATGGATATGTAGCATGAAGCTCAGATGGAGCTGACTGTCTCGGAGTCGGTCCATAGGTGGTTTGAGCATTGAATGCTACCGAGTGATTGGTGAGCTGCATAATGTTGTCCTACTGGCGAGCCTCAGCATCAAGAAGCACGTTGGAAACTCCTGCAATATCATAAGGTTGACGGTTGGCTGTGATTACAGCAACAACATCTCAAATTCAGGTGTTAGTCTAGTTAAAATTGTACTGTCTTGCATTGTTTCGGATATGGGATGATCTGAACTTTTGAGGCTGTCACAGATGTGCTAAATTCTACCAAGGTATTCCCTCATAGATATATCACGTTTTCTTTGTGATTAAAGAGAACACAAAAGTCGCATCACGCGAGTAGTAGAAGCAACTGAAAATAACTGATGCAACACATTCCAAATTTCAAAGGATGGTCGACATTGCAAAAGATTAAGAAGTAAAGATGATGATACTGATGTTAGGAGCCATGAGGTCAGAGCACTATCTTGTTCTTTGAATGTACTATAAGTTGGATTAACAATATTAGTTCCCTCCGCGTTTGTTATGAACTCATCTACACGGGTTGAGCCATCAAGGTATCCTTCTAGACTATGGCTAGCTATTGTAAAGTTGTTTTGTTGTTTCCACTGTAAGTAGTTGGTCTCTTCGAGTTTTAGGTGAATCGTCTTGTTAGTGAAGAGATTACAATTGGAGTACATGATAGGGTTTGCATCCGTGGGGCTGTGTGGTGGTGGTTGAGGCAGTGTGGAACTAGGTTGGTGCGGCTAGGGTTTGTAGTCGTGGGTTGCGTGTTGGTGGTTGAGGCGGTGCGGAGATAGGGTAATGAGGCTAGGTTTGGTATGGATAGGGTTTGCAGCAGTGGGGCTCGGCAGAGGATGGTGGTGTCGTGACTTGCCGCAGTATCAGTGGCTGACTTGTGTGAGTTATACGATAAACCTAATTTTGAAAGCTCTGATACCATGAACCGTTTCTTGAATCTAAGAGAATTGAATAGAGAAAAGTTACTTGTATTCTTATTGTATCTTGAAGAATAGGTATATATATAGTAAAACCCTACTGTAGAAACCCTAATATAGATATAGATATAAAACCCAACTGTAGATATATTCTACTCATTACAAAACGGTCATTTTACTTAACTTTCAATCTAAACTATATCCTCTAACATATGCTCCTATAATCAGGAATAGGTATAGAAAAGACTGTTTTACTTTTACCCTCAATTCCTTTAATTAATTCTGATTCTACCCTCATGAAATTCTTTCCCCCGCAGAGAAAACGAAGATACCGTGCATCAATCTCATGATCATCCAAGGGTTCAAATCTCGGATCCTCATTGGAGATCGAAGACAAGTGTGCCGATTCAAAGTCGTTCCAATTATCGCGCGACGTTCGATTTGATTTTGTTTACATTTATAAGTTTTCAGGATCTATGGATGTCGATTCATGGAGCGATCACGTTTCTTCTGCTTTGAAGCGGTTCCAATCGGCTTTTCAGTCGCGATCTAGTTAGCTTCTTTCTCGTTTCTTGGTGTTTCTATCTTATCTAGAGATGTTTAGGATTCATGTGGAGCCCAGGAATTGCTATTGATGGTCTATAAGCTCGAGGAAACAGCAAAGATGTTTCGTTTGGACATTAATTATTACTTATAAGCTTTGATGACTTGGATTTTCTTGAAAATGATACAAAGGAGGGAGAATTTGACAATGCATCGAAGATTGGATTCATAATTTAACAGAATGGACCAAAAAAGCATTTCGATTATGTCTGGTTTAGTTTTTCCTGTTCAATTTTTTGGGACAATCTGACGTCCTGGTACTTGAATGCCAATTTGCAGGTCTGTCCAATTTGTTCTATGAGAGTGGGAATTGATAGGGTTGCCCAAATAACACCACATCATGGAAATATTTTCAAGATATAATGTCTCTCGAACTCTATTTGAATGGCATGTGATATATTCGTTTCTAGGTGCTTCATACAATTTTTTCTTCTACTTTACCGGTGCAAGATGTCATCATTCACTCAGTTCAGAATCATTTGATCCATCAAAGTATACCCAGTTAGAGACAAGATTATGTTGTGTTCGATGTTTTGTTCATGCTGTGTTCGTGTTGTATGTTGTGTTCATGTTGTTTTCTTCGTGTTCTGAAATTGAACTCTCAAATGATTTGTTTGGTTTTGGTCAAAAGAGTTAAAGCATAGAATGGATTGTTGATTATTTAAATTTGCAGGTTAGCATTGGAAAGCAATGGATGTAGATTTTGAGTTTCTTGAACTCTTGCTCGGTTGTAGAACATCAATCTATTTATGAACTATTTGTTTGTTTAAGGTGTTTGTATGTAGCAATTCGATTGTAGAAACTTAACCACTTTGAATAGGTGGATTCATAATATTATAGTGAATATAGGGGTGGCAATCGTGTCGTGTCGTGTCTAATCGTGTCGTGTTATTAATCGTGTCGTGTCTTAACACGTTTCGTGTCTTAACACGTTTCGTGTCTTAACACGTTTCGTGTCTAAACGGATAATTTCTAAACGTGTCTCAAAACACCAGGCACGAACACGACACGATTAAGTAGCAGATCACACGTGACACGACACGGGACACGATTAGGGGTGGCAATTTCTGACACGACACGATTAAACGACACGACACGATTTGCTTTAAAGCGTATATGGGTTTGACCTTAACGGATCCCGTGTCTAAACAACTCTTATACGTTTAGACACGATTAATAATTGTGTCTAAACAACTCAGATCTGCGGATATCTGTATAAACACGATTAACTAATCGTGTCGTGTATACCCGTGACACGAATAAAGACACGGTTAACTAATCGTGTCTAATCGTGTCGTGTCTAATCGTGACACGTTCATAAAAATATATAAAATTAATGTTTTTCGTGTTAATCATGTCGTGTAACGTGTCGTTTCGTGTTTAATCGTGTAAATTCGTATCAGTCAGGTCGTTCTTAATCGTGTCGTGTCGTATCGTGTCGTGTTAATCGTGTCATATCGTGTCGTGTCTATCCGTTATGTTTTTAGATTTTTAATTTCCAAGAAAGTTAATCTTGTCCCGTGTCGTGTCACGTGTGATCTGCTACTTAATCGTGTCGTGTTCGTGCCTGGTGTTTTGAGACACGTTTAGAAATTATCCGTTTAGACACGAAACGTGTTAAGACACGAAACGTGTTAAGACACGAAACGTGTTAAGACACGACACGATTAATAACACGACACGATTAGACACGACACGACACGATTGCCACCCCTAGACACGATTAACTTTCTTGGAAATTAAAAATCTAAAAACATAACGGATAGACACGACACGATTAACACGACACGACACGATTAAGAACGACCTGACTGATACGAATTTACACGATTAAACACGAAACGACACGTTACACGACACGATTAACACGAAAAACATTAATTTTATATATTTTTATGAACGTGTCACGATTAGACACGACACGATTAGACACGATTAGTTAACCGTGTCTTTATTCGTGTCACGGGTATACATGACACGATTAGTTAATCGTGTATATACAGATATCCGCAGATCTGAGTTGTTTAGACACGATTATTAATCGTGTCTAAACGTATAAGAGTTGTTTAGACACGGGATCCGTTAAGGTCAAACCCATATACGCTTTAAAGCAAATCGTGTCGTGTCGTTTAATCGTGTCGTGTCAGAAATTGCCACCCCTAAGTGAATATCAAATTAATGATATTACGGATCGTGGGAAAATGAATGAATTTAGATTATAATGGATATTAATTAAAATATTTACTAAAAAATTAGTAAAGGGATTTACATTTAAAATTAATTAAATTATTAAAAAAAAATTTAAAAAAAATAATTATTAATTAATGATATTTAAATTTTTATTATTCTTAATTTTAAAAATAATTAATACAAATTAATTGTATTATATATTAAATATATACAAGGAGGGGTAAATATGACATTTTACCACATTATATTCTCTTTCCATATACAATTCCACCAAAGACACAATGGAATTACTTCTTCCATTCCGCCAAAATAAACATCATATTCTTATCTCATATTCTGAATTCCGTGAAAGAAATGCACTGTTAATTCTCAAACACTAAATAACTCAATAATCTCAAACACAACATAACAGAATAGTCATAAACATACATATATAACACAACAGTCCAAATTCAAAACACAATAGTCTTAATTTTTAAACATACAAACGTGTCGATCATGAGCTCAGGATGAGGTCGAGATGAGGTGCGAGGTCGGCACAGCAGGACGAGTTCGAGGAGAACCGGCACGACAGCAGAGGCGAATACAAATTGAGGCCAACACGAGCTTAGGCGAGCCGACGCTAACGCAAGCCGAGGAGAACAAGGTGAACGAGCTGAGGTCGAGGCGAGGACGAGGAGAACCGAGGCAAACGAGTTGAGGTCGAGGTCGACACGGTAGGTCGAAGACGAGGTCGAGCTGCAGAAACGCCGGACCTGTAAAGCTGAAGAAAAACGATTGTTGGGCAATGTGGTAACTGGTAACCCTAGATAGTAAACAGAATGAAAACAGTCGAAGAGGAGAGAAGCCACCCATGGTCACAGTCAAAATTCAAAAGAATCATTTTAAAAAAACATAAATCGGAACCGGCTGGTTTGCACCAGTTGAACCGAAAATACTATGCATTTCGATTTTTGTGTGAAATTGACAGTTTGTTTAGCCGGTTCACGGTCGAAGCGGTTCGGATTTGATAGTTATGATTGTGGTTATTTGGTTTGAATTTTTTTATTATTTAAATTTAATACTATTATTATTTTTAATTATAATGATTTATTAATGAGATTAAATGTCAAAACATCATTCTTTTTTTTTTCTTTAGACCCTAAAAATCAAATTCTAAGTTCAAAACGAATTTATAAATCTAATTTGGGGTTCATTTTAAAGACTAATGGTTATTCAATCAAGAAAATGAATAGGGGAAGAAAATTAGAAGGAAAAAATAATGAGAATCATAAAATCGTCATTTTAGTATATTGGGGGTAAATCATTTTAACACACGCGTATGTTGGCACTATGACTAAATGGTCATTTAAATTTTATTTTGTGTAGCTAAACAATCATGTACGTTTAAAAAATGTGACTTTTTGGTTAAACGTGTTACATGCAGTCAGAGATGTTTGACAAACGTGATTAAATGGTCACAAAAAATGACGACTTTACCCTTCCTATTTATCTTGTGTTCTTCATGTTTGAAATTTGATTTCGAACTTAGATTTGCGCAAATTTTGGTTTGAAACTAACATAGAAACGCAAATTTGGGTTCAAATCGAACCCAGAATTGGAGTTTTGTTTTCGAATAAAACCCAAAAATGCATATCTGGGTTCGAACTGAACATAGAAGTGCAAATTTGGGTTCAGTTCGAACTCAGATATGCGTTTCGAGGTTTGATTCGAACCCAGGAACATATATATGGGTTCAAACTGAACTCAAATCTGTAATTCTAGGTTTAGTTAAAACTCAATTCTGCAATTTTTTGGTTCAATCGAACCTAGAAACGTAGATTTGGGTTCAATTCGAACTTAGATTTGCGCAAATCTGAGTTAAAATTAGATTGCAGGTTTAAATTGAGGAAGAATAAATTGAAAATGAAGAACATCAAGATGATTATGAAGAACAGTGGAAGGGTATTTTAATATAAAAAAATTGTAATCGTTCAGTCACATTTTGAAACATAAGTAATTGTTAAGCACAAGTTTCAATTGTTTAGTCACATATGCCAACATAAGTGATTGTTGAGGTAATTTACCCTAATAATGGTCAAATATAAATGGGGTGTTTGATTGGATGTATTAGTTACTACATGTATTAAGTAATGCACCTATTAGTTAATACATTTATTAGTTAATACTATGTTTGGAATGGACATGTATTAAGATACGCCTATGCATATATACATAACTTAAGACAGTGTTGGATTCAGTATAAAATTATACGTTAAGTGACAAAAAACATAAATATCCTTAAATTTATTTAGAAATTTAAATATGTGTTATGCATGAATTGATTTGTTTTTTAAATAAAATATATTAATATTCAAAAACAAATAAAACAACATATACACACAACAAAAATAAGATGAGATGGTATCTATTTGAGTTTAAACCAATTCAATGAAGTTCAACTCTTCTATTTTGAGCTTTGCAATTTCAAATTGTAGTATGTCATCCGCGTTAGTGTTGTCCATAAAAAATATGGAGGCGGAATAGTTAAATAATCACTTCTAACTTTTTTCCTCGTGGCACGTGTACATAAAAAGTCATAAAAAAATGATCAAATTATATAAATTTGTTTGATGCTATAAATATATATTTTTAAAAAATATATATATATGAGTAAAAGTATTAAAATGTTATTGAGAAATTATTCATTAATTTTTTTAAGTATTTTATTTAATATTAACTACATATGATATATCATCGTTGAAATGAACTTAAAAATTATTAATGAATTAGAGTGGTACCAAACAACAACTATTGTGTTTGATTTATTAGTGTTTTATTTTATTTCTTTGTGTGTGAAATAAAACATTTATAGAATAAGTAATGATGAAATTTATAAATAGTATTGTATCATTTTATTTTTTATCTAATATATTATTTTTTTTCATTAATTATTAATATTTAATCTGTGTAAATAATAATTTTAAAGTATTTTATATTGAAATTTACAAAATTTGATCAAAACATAAAATTAACATGATAAACTATTCTTACGTAGGGTAATAGACTAAAGGTAGTTGAGTAAAAGTTTACTATATATTAAATAATACAATGGTTAGATGATGTATTATTTAATACTCAATTTACATTATAACTGTGTATTAGCTAATATATATGTATTAGTTAATACAGACCATTAATTTTAATCAAACACTCTATTAATTAATACTAAAACATTGTTAATTCCCCAATCAAACACCCCTAAGTGATTAAATAACACAAATTTGAACCCAAAAGTAATATTCTCAAATATAAGTGACCATTTAATAACGTCAAAACAATAAATGACCAAAAAGCAAACATTGATCAAATATAAGTGACCAAATATGTAATTAACCCTAAAATTTATAATAACATATGGTACACAATCTAATCATCTACGAAAAGTGGAAATTTTATATATTCAAACCATTGATGTGTTTCAAATATGATTTTAATAAGTGTTGGGTATTGATAGTGACAGACCAATATGGGAAATACCTCATTGACCCAATAACTTTGCAAGAGGTAAAACTCATATCATTCAAACTGGGCCGGCCCACAGTAAGGTTAATCTGACCCTCATAAAGCGGTCATGTATCGAACCCAAACTAAAGTGGACGCCAAAGCTCCATCATAGACCGCCATTGACCAAGGTCAAAGTCTCCTACTGCTCGCCATGGGAGCGCTCGCCAAAAGAGTCTAACCTCTCAACTCTGGTCCCACCCATCGGCACTAAAGATATAGCCACGATATCCCGCGTATATCGGGCACATATTCTATAAAAGATTACATCTGGTAACTGCAGTATTACGCCATAACCGTAATATTTGTTATCCTAATATTTACCGGCACAATATTCAGCAAGATATTTTGTTGCCTATAACAGTTTGATCTCTTCACTCTATAAATACCCGTACTTTTCAATACATTCATTACGTTTTGAGTTCATACACACAATATACTCATTTAAGCATCGGAGAGGGGCTCAGAGACACCCCTCTGTTGCGATCCCCTTCTTGCAGATTCACCGGAGCTCAGGCGAAAGCGTGTGATCATCAATCTTTTGACATTCAGTTCACTGTCAAGTCAGCACCTGGGAGTTTCAGACCCAACAATAAGTATGATTAAGAGTATACAATCACTCATTTTGAATAACGTATAATAAGAAAAATACGTATATTTTAAAAAGTTATGTGACTAATTGGTTATAAACTGGGTAGAATGGTTACATAAGTTTGAGTATGTAGTTATTTAGTTATTTTTACTGTTTATCGTTAAATTTAGCCGTTAAGTGATTATTCTAATATATAAAACGAGAATATTTTCATTACCTTATTAACAACAGATCCCACTAAAGACTCAATCCACCAACGAAAATCGATGAACACAACTGAAATTCAGTTTTTCTCCACGGTAGAGAGAAAAATTGGAGACGACGAGAGACAAAGGTGATGAAGGAAGACACAGCCAAACCAATTGGAAAGGAAGTCGTCTGCGTATAATTTCTTCTAGTGGGTTTGAGTTTTCGGCCCACGCAGTTTCTTGAAAGCTTCCGTTTCTTGACTTCTCCTCCGATTCGATCTCTAACTTTCATATTTTACTCCTCCATTAAGTCCCCTCATCATCATCATCATCTTTGATTAGAAGTACCAGTGACGACGACTATTCTCGGTAATCTCCGAACCATGCTTGCTGATACTACTGTTCTTGATTTCTGTTTCTTCCATCTATATTAGTACAGTTAATCTCCATTTTTCCTTTCTTAATGTTGTTAAGTGGTGGCTAATTAACTCAAAATTTGATTAGTTGATTACCCAAAAAGTGGTCCTTTTGATCACAAACCTTAAACTGATTTAGTTTATACTTTGCAATTGATCCAACTCTGAGTAGACTTCTGACTCCAATGATCCTACAAGTACAAGCTATTGTGTTCTAACTTTCTATTTCAACTTCGAAGAAAATATTCAGTTCAAAGAAATCTCCATTGAAGTCTGATAAGCATATCTCACTGGCTCCTGCGCATTCTGCTGTTTCAACAAGATTTCACAAATTAATCTTTCAGCATTTCTGGGTGTGGACTATTGAAGGTTCGTATTGAGTAAGTTGTTTAGACTAGTTTACATGTATCCTATTTATACATTTAAATCTAACAACTATTTTCACTATTTCTAACCGCTTTATTTTACTATTCCTAACAACAGTAATTTTACTATTTCTAACAGCTCTTTTCAGTCATATTTCTAACACTTACCCTCAAGTTAAGCAGTAGGATCTCCGATGTTTAACTTGTTGAGTATAGTGTTGAAAATTCTTCTGTTTACTGCCGTAGTTAATATATATGCTAGCTGGTCTTTAGATCGTACATATGGTAGCTCCACAATTTCTGCTTCTAGTTTTTCTTTGATAAAATGTATGTCAATTTCTACATGCTTGGTGCAGTCATGTTGCACCGGGTTGTGTGCAATGTTGATTGCGGCTTGATAATCGTACATAATTTTACTATACTGTGATGGAGGAAATCCAATCTCAGTTAGCAATTTTTTAACCAAAAGATTTCTGTCAATCATCGGGTCACTCCTCAGAAATTTACTTCTGCACTTGATAGTGCCAGCACTTTCTGTTTTTTGTTTTTCCATGTATCCAGGTTTCCTCTGACAAAGGTGAAATATCTTGATGTCGATCTTCGATGTGTTGGATTTCCTGCCCAATCTGCATCGGTGTATCCTTGTATCTTCAAGTGTCTGTTTGGCTTGAAGAGTATTTTGTGGCATGATGTTCCCTTCAAGTACTTTATAATGCTCCATACAGCATCCATATGCTCCTTTTGAGGTTGATGCATGAACTGACTTACCATATCCGGATGTGTGTGTGAGAGATATATCAACTTTTCCACCATCCGTTTATATTTCTCTTTCTCTGTTAGTTGTGCTCCTTCTACTATCTGAAGTCGATGGTTTGTTACCATTGGTGTATCCGCCGGTTTGCAATCGATCATTCCTATTTATGCTAATAGATCTAAAATATATTTTCTTTGAAATATAAAAATACCTTGTTTAGATCTTAGTACTTCTATTCCCAAAAACTATTTCCTAAGTCCTTTATCTCGAATTCAGTGAATAGATTTTCTCTTAGTATTGACACATCTTCTTTATCATTTCCTGTTATGATCATATCATTGACATATATAATTAAGCATGTTATTAAGTTACCTCTTTGTTTGATGAAGAGAGTGTGGTCTGAACTGCTATGTTTGTATCCAAATCGCTTCATTGCTAAGGTAAACATGCCAAACCATACTCGAGGTAATTGTTTAAGCCCACAAAGTGCCTTCTTCAGTCGACATACTTCTCTTGATTGAAACTCATATGTGAATCCAGGTGGTGCTATCATGTATACTTCTTCTTCTAACTCTCCATGTAGGAAAGCATTCTTTACATCAAACTGGTAGAGCGACCAATCTTCATTCACAGCTATTGAAAGCAAAACTCTAATTGTGTCAATTTTGGCTACTGGAGAGAATGTCTCGGAGTAGTCAATTCCATATGTTTGAGTATATTCCTTTTCTACCAGTCAAGCATTGTATCTTTCTATGGTTCTGTCTGGTTTGTATTTGATCGTAAATACCCATCGATATCCAACTGGTGTTTTTCCTGTCGGTAGGATACATTTCTCCCATGTGTCACTCTTCTTTAATGCTTTCATTTGTATCATCATTGCTTCTGTCCAGTTCTTTGATTCCAAGGCTTGTTGTACTGTATTCGGAATTTGTTCCGAATATACTTTGACGACGTATGTCTTAGCTTTTTCAGATAGACTCCCCCTGGCTATGTTCCCTATTGGATACTTTGCTCGTTGAGCTTCTTTTCCTGAGGAGTATCATTTGAGTGGAATTCTTCTATTACTTCTTGGTGGTAGGATATATCTTGTTGTTTCCTTAGCTATTGGTTCCACCTGTTCTATCGTTATTTCATGGTTACCAAAAACAGATGAACTAGACAAATTATCAGAGTCTTCAGTATTACTTACCTCAGACACTAGGTTTCGTATGATTTGTTTCGTGACACTTGGTTCTGTCATATATTGTATGTACGTTTCATGAGGTAACTCATATTTAGGCTCTTCTTCGAAACTATGGTTGTTTATTATGATCTCTTCTGAGGAGAGAAGTCAACTTAGCGCGTCTATATATGTTTTCTCCCCATAACCACTAGATTGGGTATGGTAATAATATTCGGTCACCTGAAAATCACAGTTCATTGTAGTAAACATGTGATGATTTTTTGGATTATAACACTTGTACCCTTTTTGGTTTATTCCATATCCCACAAAAACACATTTTTCAGAACATGGGTCGAATTTAGTACAGTCATGTTTGGCAATATGAACAAAGACTGAACAACCAAAGATCTGTGGGTGAATAGTATGGGGGTATTTTGGTAAATTGAGACAATATTTGGATAGGTCTTTTAAAATTTAAATTTTTTGTGGGAAAATGATTTAAAAGGTATGTAGTTGTGGGAACAGCTTCACGCCAGAACGATTTAGAGACCCGTGATTTAATTAAAAGGGCTCTTGTCATTTATAGGAGAATCCGATTTTTTCTTTCAGCTACTCCATTTTGTTTTGGGGTATGGGGCAAGTAGTGTGATGAACTAATCCTTTAGTGTGAAAAAACTATTTCATGGGCGCATTGATAAATTCTCCCCCATTGTCATATGAATATTTTTTTTAAATTGGGTGTGAATCATTGTCTAAAAATGAGTGAACTTTTCAAAGATTTTGTATATCTGTTTTAGAAAATATACTCACGTCATCATAGTACGGTCATCTATAAATATAAGAAAAAAAACGAAAACCTTGTCCTCCTATGACTGGTGCTAGGCCCCAAACATCATAATAAGTTAATGAAAAAGGTGAATCAACTCTTGTATTATTAGGTCTAAATGTTTGACGATGACTTTTTGCTAACATACAAGTTTCACAATTCAGATTTTTTAAAGTAGAAAAATTAGGAAATGAAAGTTTTAAATAACCCGTAGATGGATGTCCTAATCTTTTATGCCATAGCCAGACTTCCCGGTTTGTAGTCCCGTGAGCTAGCATGCTAGTGCCTTGACGAGTTACTTCGTCTACATAGTACAATCCTTGACTTTCAGTGTCACGTTAAATAATCGTACATGTCCTGATTTTCTGTAAAATGCAAAAACTTGGATGTATAAGAACAGTACAATTTAATTCTTTTGTTACATGACTTATTGATAATAATTTATGTGTTAATGATGGGACATACAAACAATTAGATAAGGTTAATGTTGGTGAAATTTCGATAGTACCCCCTTTTTCTACAGGTACAATCCATCCATTAGCAACTTGAACATGCGTTTTTTTTTTTGGTTTAGACATGAATTTAATGTCAGATTTTTCAAAAGTCATAGTATCGGTTGCACCACAATCAAATATCCATGCTTTATTACAGTTTTGAATTATATTTGTTTTTCTTAAATATTCCGAGTTTATTTTTTTCATTATTAAAATACTGTTCGTTTTGATCATAATCAATTCTTTGGAGGTATTTTTCATATTTCGTATTATCAACTTTGGGGTCAGTTTCTAATAATTCTAAAACTTTGGGAGTAAAATATCTAGGGTTTAGAATATTAGGGTTTGAGAATAATTTTTCAAACCCTTTACCTCTAACCCCAGTAGCTTCATACGCTCCCCCCGCAGCTTCAGCAACTTCATTTTCATAAGCTTCCCGCGCAGCTTCATACGCAGCAGCTCCTCCATTTCCATGCCTCCCCCTACGGCTCTCCTTTCCATCGGACGTTAACTCTCCTTCGGTTCTTGGGAGTAGCTCTGTCCGCAACAATTCCTTCGGAGGTCCTGGGCAGTCGTCGATGGTGGCCTCCTGTTAATGGTGGCGGTGAATTTGCCCACGACAGTCCGACCGAAGGTTGCTCCGCTGCTTCCGTCGATTTCGTGGTTGGTTAGGGTTGAGGTTGCTCGTCCTCGTCCATCGGGTATTCGTTCTGCCTTGTTCCCATCGTTCCACCATTCAGGAAATCCGATTAATTTGAAACATTGCTCCTTGATATGTTTATTACGACCACAATAGGTGCATTTGAATTTCGATTTGTCCGGTCGAGATGATGTTCTGTTCGGTTTTGACCAGTATCGCCCCTGACCCCTCGTGTTTAAGTCGATTGCTTCAGCCTCGCCTGGCTGAGTGAGGGCTAATGGAGCTGTCGCGCCTTTCTATAATGACGAGACTTCAAAGGTTGCCCCGATGATGTTTTGATGGGAAGCCTCCTTCCGAACGGCGGCGTAGGCTCCCTCTGCCGATGGTAATTAATACCACCGCAGTATTTCCCTTTTGACTGAATCGTATTGCCTGTCAATTGCATTTAGAAGTTGGAAAATTTTCTGTTATGACATGATTTTGTTATATGTGGCTATATCCACTGCGGATGTCATCGGGTTTGAATCTCTACGATCGATTTCTCCCTAGATTCATTGCGTTATGATCCAAAACTCTTCAAGTGGTATACCATTTTGTTTGATTCTGTTTGCCTTGACATGTAGATTGAATGTCTGAAGCTTGTCTTTCCCGCTAAGGTAAGTAACCACCAGAGTTTCCCACAATGCGTGTGTTGTGGGAAACTCGGTTAGGTTGCTTGCAATATCGGGCTCAATGTTTTGTATGAGCCATGAGAACACCACTAGATTGTCATGTTCACATTGTTCATACATGTTTTCTTTAAAATTTGGAGGTGTTGGATTTCCGGTCATTCTTCCTATGGAAATCTGAATCATTCGAGTCCATAGAGCGTAGTTTACATGTGGAATATTGAAAGTTTGTATTGAGTAAGTTATTTAGACTAGTTTACATGTATCCTATTTATATATTTAAATCTAACAGCTATTTCACTATTTCGAACATCTCTATTTTACTACTCCTAACAACTATAATTTTAACAGTAATTTTACTATTTCTAACAGCTCTTTTCATACATTTTTCTAACACTGGGTTTGGTATATATTATCATTTTTTGTGAATTCAAATTATTCAAAATTGAATCTTTCATTGGATTTATTATCTATATATCCTGTGCTCCAACTCTATAGTATCATATATGTAAATATTAGTAGTTGGCTTATTATCAGTACTATTTATGCGAATCCAGTATCACCAACAAAACGAATCAATTTAAAAACAAATTTGATCGCTAATGCAGGGAGATAAACTTCTGGGTAGTCTTGGTGGAATGTTTACAAAGAATTGTAAGCCGAAGAAGAGCAGACACATAAGAGGCCCTGACTTGAGAAAAGGAAAATCTCATCTCATACATTCTTTCTTGATTCATCGACTGAAAATTGATATAAATATGACTCTCACGCGCATTTTTTTTATTCTTTCTACAGGTGATGTCCCGAGGAAGGGATCTGCAGAACAGGGAGAGAGGTCCCAAACACAGTTTTAGAGGAAAAATGATGTTTGATAATTTGGAGTAATGCAGGATACTGAATCTGCAGGGCCTTCCATTTGGTGATGAAGCTATTGCCGAGTTGTTTAAGTGAGGGCATGATAGTTATTTGATAAATAAAAAAATATATTAAAAAACATTTACTAACATCTAATAAACGGAGTGACCAAATAGTGACATGCTGAAAGATACGTAATCATTTATTTACGCGAAAAAAGATGTATAACCAAATCATCACATTGAACAAATAAGTGTGACCGTTGAGTATATTAACTCTATTTTAAATTATTGAATTTCATTTAAGTATCGTAATGATCACATTAGTTTTATATTGTATTCAAAATTATACTTTTGCACTCGTAAACATCAATTTTAAAAGAAATTCAGTTGACATTTTTATTTTAAACACCAATTTGACTCGCTTTTCAACATAAGTACAATGGGATAAGAATAGTTTTGGACAAATAAAGGATAAAATATCATATTGCCCCCTAATGTTTGGCCAAATTTCAAGTTCCCCCTCTAAAGTTTAAATCGTAAAATTTTCTTCTCTTATATTTGGCCAAAGTGCAAGTTTGCCCCCTCCGTCAACTTTTTCATCAAAATTTAACAGAACTAATTTTGAAAATTGTAAAAATAACAACAAACTTTAAAAAATGTCACAATTTAACTATTTCAAATGTTACAAATGCACTTTGGACAAATATGTGAAGACAATTTTACGATTTAAATTTTAGGGAAAAACTGAAAACCTAGCCAAAAATTAGAGGACAATATTGTATTTTACCCGACAAATAAAAGTAGTAAGTTTCCATGAAGAACATTAACACCTGTGTACATTGAGAAAGAACTTACCCTTCCTAAGGAACAAATGACCACGGCAACGCATGAAGGGGCACTGAAACATGGGCAGGGGACACCATGCTAAGGCCACTCACAACACTTGCATTATGAGGAAGGCCACCCACTCAGGAATGCATTATTCAATGGAGGAGAACCTATTCTTCCTTAAGGTGAATGCCACGACAATTACATGTAGGGGCACAGGAACTCTGGTAATTTTGAGGGATACACGGATCGTGTGAGAAAAACCCAGAAGAGTGAAAATGAATGACTAATGCATATCAGTTCAAAAAAGAGTAATCGACAAAAAGATGATGACGGAGTTGGAGACCTAATCAATAGTTATGATTTCAATGTTGAAGTATATGCGCAAGAGATACACACATTAGTACGACAAATATTCGGAATACCAGAATTATACTTATTCAGTGTAGCAACATGAGATAGCGAAAGCGTTCAAAATTATTGACGGTTCGGAGTCACACTAGTAGTCTTTATGAGTGTATGTTCTTACGGAAACCGTTTATGTATCTATATTAATTTAGTTATCTGCTATAGAATAGTGACACTTTTAAGTAATACGCAATTGCGCATATCCAAATTGAGGTATATTATTAGTTGATAACAATTATTCATTAATTTCATATGACCTGATATTGCAATTCGTAACAACGGTGAGTTAGAATTGCTCGTAAATTTCATATTACATTTTAAGTAGGTCTAATAATTTTTTACGTAACACGATAATATAACGATGTACTAAAAAGTTATGTTCGTGAAAGTATATGACGTAACGATAACATGATAGTACGAACACGATAATACAAAGTAATTTCCGTGTTGTGTTTGTGCTTAAGTATCAGAACATGACACGCATAATAATATGATAAAGTTGGAATATTAGGTCTGATTTTCAAGTATTTTTATAACAGATTCATTTAATAATTTCTAAAAATCAATTCAATTGTTTATTTTTTAGAGTTTTTAATTTTACATTAAGAACTCGTAAAATTTGAATCCATAATTTTTTCGCCCAGGATTGGTGTATCCTTGTCTATCCGAAGGCACCTCTTCTTCATTTGCTCCTCCTCCGTGTCTTTGGTCACCCCATGAGTTGTTTCTCCCTTGCATTTTAGTGACATCTTCCTCACTAACGGACTCAGCCCCGTCGGGGTGACAATATTCCCCTCCAAAGCAGGTGATGTTTGCTCGGTATGGAATTCAACGTAATATTCTTTCTGGATGGGGCTAAGTTTAGTGATCTTCTTCGGGATTATGTATCTCCTCGGTGAGGTATGCTTCAGACTACTGCTCTTCGGTTCGGGTGAGCTTGCCATATATTCCACCTGAATGGTGACGAGGTTGATTTCCTCAACCTGCATCCTCTCGGCCTGCTCATTTCTATTATCTGGGTTACTTGTGTCCTCTTGAACCACCTGTGATCCCAGTGAAAGGATTGGGGTCACACTGGTTCTAGGTGGCACAACAATAATTCTTTGATCCTCCAAATTGGTCACAGTCTGTGTTTCCCTTTCCTCTATAATCTGTCCCCTCACGCTCTTTATGTGGTTATCTGCTCCTCTAGTGGTTCTCTCCTCCCCATACCCCAGACGTTTTGCCTCGGGGCTCCATTGTTGACGAGTTCCCCTAGATGAGGAGCCTCCCCTTCCTTTCCCCACTTCGGACCACATTGTCTCTCGACGACGTAGTCTCTCTGCTTGTGTCCATAACCCGTAACATGGTTGGCCTGGGTTATCCTCGGCCATTACCACAGGTGCGTTACACGACCTGTCATTGTGCCCAATGCACCCACAGCTGAAACAGAATTCAGCAAGCCTCTCACACTTCACTGTGGCCCAACTTTTGCTCCTATTTGATATGTGATACCAGAATCCTGGGACCAGAGGCTTACTTGCGGATATAGCTGCGGTCTAGACCTTTCGATCCCCTAAGACTATCAATTTCTACCTTCCTACCAAGGCTCTTACCTATAACCTCAGCATTTGATTCATTCAACTTATCCAATTCTAGGTCGTGTATTTGAATCCAAAACTGAATGTTATGAAATTCTACATCTTCTATACGCATATCTCCTTCCCATCGTTTAATCGATAGGCAATGCCCCTGGATGTCCCAAGGACTGAAGTCCATTGCATCAGCCATATCCTGCGGATCGTCAAACTCAAACATGGTCACGGCGTTGCCCATATCCGTGATGCTAACCCCGACGTATCTCTGTCAGGCACTGTTCAAGGCGCCTTGGACTGCTACGGGCTTAATGATCCGATCACAGAGCACCTTCCCAACACACCACAATTCGGTGTGTTCTTCGTTTGACCATTTCAGTTTCAGCGTGAGGCTGTCCCCCCGGTGTGTTCTATCAGAGTTCTGGTTCGGTCGCGTAAGTGGCTTCCGCCCTAGATGTCTCCCATGCTTTGGATACCTGCAAACGTTACAAGAAAAGGAAATTAGTTGTTGACAGAGTCGGGAGTCCGATTCTCCAGGGGTTGCCACAAGGCGGTTAAGAGGGATACAGATGCCTAAGGTAGGGTTCTGTTGGTGTGGGTGGGTCGCGGTGGTGGTTTGGTGGTTGGGACGCCAGACTTGAAAAATTAGGGTTTCACTCCTCCCCCGTTTTTTGTGAAAGGGGGGCCAGACTCTTCAATTAACTCGCCCAGACGAGTCAGTGAAGAACAGAGACTCTGCTGGTCCCTCCCATTGACGATCTCTGTTGGTCGGAGACGCGCAATCGGTGACACGGTAGAGAAAACCCACGGAAGGCCCGTCGCTCAGTGACTATCTCCCACTTTCGTATTTTCCTGGAGAGAGACTATTAAATTCCTCCAATATGATTACTTTTACATAATTTTTTTTTGCCAAGAAAAACCTTCACTTTCATTCATCATCACACTCCAAAACCGAGTTGTCCAACATACATATCGAAATAATTGGGGGAGGATGTATGAGGGTCCAATTTACTGAACACATCCTCTACCTAGATTGCCTAGCAACCCAATTAGCACATCAGTTTGCGCTTCTCGTAACGAATTGCCAACTCACCGTAGGTATTCTTTGTTAATGTCTATGAAATCATGAAGATTGAAAGAAAAAGTAGAAAGGAAACTTACTTGAAGATGAAGTAATCAGAATGAGTTATCTTCAAAAGTTAGTTATACAGTTATAAGTATCGGGTATTTATAGAAAACAACTCTTCTATATTTACATATAGATCCTTGACTGAAATTGCAGCTACGTCCTCAACTCTTATGAAAGCATCATTGTATCCTAACATTCCCTCTTGAAGATCCAAATCCTTGATATCTTCTTCCTTCAACTGACTTAATCTCTTTTGTGTGAACAACCACCAGACTACAACTCTGACTTTGATAGATGTAACCTCAGTGAATTTGAACAAAAAATTGCAATGTATACAACATACAGCTGAGAGTCCTGAGATTTACAATTGCCAAAGCAGATCTATCGCACACAATACTCAAGAGAATCAATCTGATCATACATATTGTGCATATGAGTCATAGCTTCTAACCATACACATTCTGGTCATATCAAGATCAATCTGTCATCTTGACACTATCTCAGTCATATTCAAATAAATCCATCACGGTATATAGCCTATAACATCTGCAACTCTTCTATGAATACTCTGATATCACAAGTCAAGATACACATATATGAAACATTCACATTTCACATTGCGGGTAATACAACTAATATAGACAATCACATTCGCAATTTTGAAGAACATACTCATTTTTGTCAAGCCTCATTCCTGTCAACATCATCTTGACCATCATTTCAGAATGTAAATGATTTCCATTTCACTTCATTCTTTTATTTTTACTTGACAGGTGGGTTTGAGCCCACATCTTATCAACCATGACTGAAGGGTTTTAGTTCCCTTATCTTTTCTTCCTCAAGATTCAATCTAAAGTATCTTGACGTTGTCTTTAGATTGAAATCTATTTTTGGAATCAAGTCATGTCTTATGCCAAGTAACTATATCAGCACACATATTTTTATTTTTTTTTGGCAGACGAAAACTAACAGAAAACAAGAACTATCATCAAGACACAAATGCAATGACTATACTCATCACTACACCACATATGTAAAACGCAATGAACACAACATGCATCAGACAAAGAGAATATCACAGATCAAAGAAGACTGTTGAATATAAACTAAATGCCAGAAATTGATTGACATGACATGAAACAGAAATTGTCAAGCCAACAGATGACCTAGAATAACACTGAAGATTTGATTAAAACTAAGACCATACATGCACAAATGTATGACACGTCATGATAATACAAGAGTAAAGCCACAGATAGACTACTTGGAAACTGAAAAACCAGCAAGACACAACTCAGCAGCAGAAGTATACAAGCACAAACTGAAAAACCAGAGTACTCTACTACTAATCAGAAGAATTGTTATCTGAATCGAAGACCATACTACCAACTTCTTTTGACAGGTGACCATTCAGTTCATCCACCGAAAAAATTCCCAGTTTCTTCTTGCAAGGCACAAACAGTTTTTAAGTTAATGGTTTAGTAAGTATATCAGCTAACTGCTCACCTGATGGAACAAAATTAACAATAACATGTCCTAAATTTACCTTTTCCCTGACAAAAAATAAATCTATCTCAACGTGTTTCATTTTAGAATGCTGTATAGGATTTTCAAACATAGCAGCAGCACTAGTGCTATCCGTCCAAACAACAGGAACAGAAGATACTTGCAGACCCATATCCTTGAGTAATGACTTGACCTAGAGAATTTCACAAACAACATTTGCGACTGCTCTAAACTCAGCTTCAGCACTCGATCAAGCCACTGCCGTTTGTTTCTTCGAACTCCAAATAATAGGATTCCCATTTAGTAACAATTAATGACCAGAAATAGATTTTCTATCAGAAATATCTCCTCCCTAATCTGCATCAGAATAAGATGTTAACGAAATTTTATTTACAGGAAATAGACTAGTCCTAAACATGAGACCATGATCTAAGGTACCCTTTAAGTAACGAACTATATGTAACACAACCTTCCAATTATTTTCAGATGGAGTCTGCATGAACTGACTTAACTTATTCACCGATAAACTAATATATGGTCTTGTAACACAGATATGTTGCAAGGCCCCTATAGTACTTCTATAAAGAGTGACATCCTCAAATGATTCGGAGCAAGTGATCATACCAGATTTAGACAAGCAATTACCAGTCATAGGCGTAGGAAAACTCGAAGACTCAGTCAGGCCTAGTTTGTCAATCAGATCTTGAATGTATTTCTTCTGATTCAACAGAAGAAATGTATCAGAAACCAAAAATGAGTAACGGTCAAGCGGAGGCAGAAAACAGGCCAAGTCAGTCAACGGACGACAATCAAATCTGGGAACTCTATACGGATGGGTCTTCATCAAAAGAAGGCTTGGGAGCAGGTTTAATTCTTATTCCTCCTGAGGGCGAGCCTCTGAAATACGCGATCGCCTTAACATTCCCGGCGACCAATAACGAAGCAGAATATGAGGCTCTTATCACTGGACTCAGACTAGCAAAAGGAATGGGTATAGCTGCGCTTAAAGTAAGGAGCGACTCAGAGCTCATTGTCAATCAGGTTAATGGTGCATACAAGGCAAAGGGAGAAAAGATGAAGAAATATCTCGGCATTGCCAAAAAGCTGGTCGCAGAAATCCCAAATTTCGCGATTGAATTCATTCCTCGCCAAGAAAACCAGATGGCAGATTCTTTAAGTAAGCTAGCCTTCGGAGGGGCGACAATCCAGGATGTGCAATTTCTGGAAAAGGCCCTATGTTCAGTACTTGAAAACAGAGCGGAGGTCTTCAACTTTCAAGAACAGGTCACCTGGATGACCCCGTTCCAGAATTATTTGAAAGAAGGCATCCTCCCAGAGGACGAAGGCGAATCCACTAGGATTAGAAGACTCGCAGCCAGTTATCTAATCATCGATGGAGAACTCTACAGAAGAGTTTAGTCGACGCCTTACTTGAGATGTGTTGCTCTGCCCGAAACAGACAATGTTCTTCGAGAAGCTCATGAAGGGGCAGCAGCATGTCATGAAGGCGCTCGATCGCTAAGCAGGAAAATATTCAGATTGGGATATTACTGGCCGACCTTGGGAAAAGACGCAGCCAAATTAACATAGAAGTGTGAAATTTGCCAGCAGTTTGCACCACGATCGGGTCGACCATCGACATTATTATCCCCAATGGCAGGTGCCTGGCCCTTCGCTCAATGGGGAATCGATATATTGGGTCCTTTTCCCATTAGCACTGGTTAGCGTACTCACATTATAGTGGCAATCGACTACTTCACTAAGTGGGTAGAGGCGAAAGCTCTAGCTTCGACAACGGAATTCCAAGTTATCAAGTTCCTGCAGGTCAACATATTCTCCAGGTTTGGTATTCCCAAAATACTCATCAGCGATAACGGTCAGCAATTCGTTGGAAAGGAGTTGAAATGGCTCTGTGAAGAGTATCATATCGATCATCGTTTCAGTTCAGTACATCACCCTCAAACGAATGGGCAAGCTGAAGCAGCCAACAAGGTTGTCTTATCAGGACTCAAGAAAAGGGTCCGAGCATTCAAGGGGAAACGTATTATGGGCAATCAGAACAACGCCTAAGGCGGCCACAGGAGAAACGCATTTCAGTTTAGTGTACGGATCAGAAGCAGTAGCACCAGCTGAATTAGCAGTGCCTACCCACAGAGTCCTACACTTTAACGCGGAGGCAAATGAGATCGAGCGCAGAACTGACCTCGACTTAGCAGAGGAAAAGAGATGGCTCTCGGAAAAAAAACACAGGCAAAGATGCGCTTGGCGACCGCTCGGTATTTCAACAGAAAAGTTAGCGCTCGCCAATTTTTCGTGGGGGAGATGGTTATGAGAAGGAATGAATTCACAAGGCTGGACAGTAAAAACAAACTTTCAGCCAAATGGGAAGGACCATACAAAGTAGGAGAGATCGCCGCACCAGGATCCTACTATTTGGAAACCATCGAAGGCGAGAGGTTACCCCATCCATTTAATTCTAAGCATTTAAGAAGATTTTATGCATAGCTTGTAATCAAATCGATTATGTCAATAAAAGAAAGTCATTCCTTCATAAAGCGTGTCCACTCGAAGCAAGCTGAAGCCAAAAAGCCCTGACGCCAAAGTCAGGCCTCAAAAGCCCTAGCAACAAAGCTAGGCCAAAAGCCCTGACGCCAAAGTCAGGCCTCAAAAGCCCTAGCAACAAAGTTAGGCCAAAAGCCCTGACGCCAAAGTCAGGCCTCAAAAGCCCTAGCAACAAAGCTAGGCCAAAAGCCCTGACGCCAAAGTCAGGCCAAAAAGCCCTAGCAACAAAGCTAGGCCAAAAGCCCTAACAACAAAGTTAGGCCAAAAGCCCTAGCAACAAAGCTAGGCCAAAAGCCCTGACGCCAAAGTCAGGCCTCAAAAGCCCTAGCAACAAAGCTAGGCCAAAAGCCCTAACGCCAAAGTCATGCCAAAAAGCCCTAGCAACAAAGCTAGGCCAAAAGCCCTAACAACAAAGTTAGGCCAAAAGCCCTAGCAACAAAGCTAGGCCAAAAGCCCTGACGCCAAAGTCAGGCCAAAAGCCCAAGCAACAAAGCTAGGCCAAAAAGCCCTGTCGCCAAAGTCAGGCCAAAAGCCCTAACAATAAAGTTAGGCCAAAAAAGCCCTAGTAACAAAACTAGGCCACAAAAGCCCTAACAACAAAGTTAGGCCTCAAAAGACCTGACGCCAAGAGTCAGGCAAAGCCCTGGCGACAAAGTCAGGCCAAAAGACCTAGCAAAATGATAGGCAAAATAAAAGCCCTGACGCCAAAGTCAGGCCAAAGAAAGTTTAGGCGATCACTATCGATGATAAAGCCTGACAAATTACAAGTCCCCTGTTATTATGCCAACACCTCAAAGGTTTAAACTTCAAAGAAGGTAATATCTCTTTGAACTTAGAAGTTTACGCTTTTAAGTGTCAAAAGTATTATCCTTAGAAAGTTTAACTTAGGATTGGTCTAAGACTTTAAGGGTCGACGACATTACAAAGCAAGAAAAAGCGGAAAGTAATTATGATGAAGATATTGGATAGCTAAATGTGTTCGAAATAGATTAAAGGCTCAAGAATATAAAGGCATTCAATAGAAAAACCCAAGTCTTCGATAAATAATTACAAACCAAAAACAGAAAATACAAAAAATAACTATCTAAAAAAGATAAATACGGCCGCCAAGGAGTTGGGGACTTCAAGCTTTGGGGTCCTCGGGGGCAAGGGTGCTCTGCTCGCCTTCAGGGGCAGAAGTACTGGGCTCGCCTTCAGGAGAAGCCTCTCCAGCAACAGAGGGCTGTGAAGGACGACTCCGCAGGAAGGTCTTCAAAGAGGCAACTTCCCCAAGAGGAAAGTTGGGATCGACCGCCTGGACCTCCCCCACCAGCTCTTGGAGAAACTCGGCGATGGTCGACTTCATCACCTTCAAGGCCTGGTCTTCAAAGTCCTCGGAGGCCTTGAACTCCTCAACTATGGCTTGGGGTGAAGGAACCGCCTAAAGCTGATCAGCCAGCCGGTTCTTCTCCTCCTCTAGGATGACCCCCTAGCTTCGGCAGCATCCCTCTGGGCCTCCGCGGCGACCCTAAGAGCGTCCGACTCGACCACCTGGGCACGAGCTTCCTTCAACTCGACCTCCAGGCGAGTACGGACCGCCTCCCCTTCATCAAGGCACTGATGAAGGGCCTCAGCTTCATGAAGGAAGGCTGCAGCATCAGCCTCCCTCTTCTTGACATCAGCAAGGAGGCGCTTCTCCTTCCTGAAGTACTCCTCCCGGGCGCCGTCCACCAAGGTGATCGCCATGTCAGCGGTCTTCTTGATGGCGTCCAACTTCCCGGGGGTGACCCCCGTGCTTCGGTATTGCTCCAGCTCGACAAGCAGATCAGAGTGCTTGTCAGCAAGCTCGCCGAAAACGCGGTCGAGGATCACCTCTTCCCGAACGAGCTGACAACAAAAGCACAAAGAAAAATGTCAAGTCATCAAAATAAAAAGAAATGACAAGGAAGAAATAATGGAAAGAAGGCGAGATCATACCAGGGCAACTCGTTCAAAGTGGGTCCGTAAGAACCCCTCGATCTGAGGAAGCTCCGTAGGGACAATTGAACGGTCCTTAGGGGGAATTATCCCATCAAGAAGCCGCATGCACATATCTGGGCTACCCCGTAGGCTCTTCTGGGTGGGGTACCCCTTCTTGGCAAGGTCCCCACAAGGGACCCAAGGCCTCCGAGAGTCCCCAGCCTTAAAAGGCTGGAACAAGCTCGCCATGGAGCAGTACTCCTCGGCGGGAGCCCTCGAGGAGATGGAAGCAGTAGGCCCCTTCTTCTGGGCCCCAGACTCCTTAGGAGGAGCCGTGGGCACTGAAGGGGCGGGAGGCGCCAAAGACAAGGCCTTCTCCTTAGTGGCGGAAGGGCCTTGAAGAGAGGGAGAAGGAGGCGCCATGTCCAAACCCTTCCCTTTGCTGGCAGAAGGGCCCTTAGGAGGGGGAGGAGGAGGATGTTGGTCGACCTCAGGGTGCTCCTCACCCCTGACCTTCTTAGAAGGAGGAGGAGGAGGGTCCCGGACCACGTCCGCCAAAGACTCCTCTGCAAAACGACAAGACAATAAGTCAGAAGTCAAAGAACCGCAGAATGTAAAAACATTAAATCCACAAAAGGCGAGGTAATATACCTAGTTGGCGAGGGCCAGTAGTGGTCGAAGGAAGCATCTCCTCGGGCTTCCGCTTGGACGAACACCTAGAGGGAGGAGGGGGAGAGCTTAGCAGCGCCTGGTCGGAGGACAATCCCGCCGATTCCTGGTCATCAAAGAGACCTATCAGTTTTTGGCTCTTGCTTACGACCTTGCCTACAAGTAATAAAACAAGATAAGAGTTAGAAAATTACCCAATCATCAAAGATTGGCGTGGCTTGATGAATGCCCGCCATCTCAAGGGCATTCTCGGTAGTCTCCGCCACTGAGCGGATGGACTTGAACTGAGATGACCGATGCAGCCGGTACAAATCGTCGATGGCATTCCGATCACTCTCGGACAATTCTTCAAAGGAGGGAGGAAAATCCTTGTCCGAAGCAAACAATTTCCAGGGTACGCCCCCCCTGTACAAGAAGTAAAACTTCTTGTAATTGGAATTAGTGGCCCGGAAATCATTGACCAGGCGGACATGGACGTTCCAAGCCCATCCTTGAGGGCCTCCCCACTCTGAAAATTTCGGCCAGCGGGATTGGAAGTGGTGGAGGTAGTTGGCCCCTGCTGCCAGTCGAAAGAAACACCGGAACAGGGCCAGTGAATACACCCATTCCCAGCGTAGGCACAGGAACTTGAAACCGACCCACATCCTGAGGGCGTTCGGAACAAGCTGCGTGGGATGAATCCCGTAAAACTGGCATAAGGTCTGTAAATCCTCACAGAGAGGAAAACGCAACCCAGCATCGATCTGGGCCGCATAAATGTAAACCTCTCCATCGTGAGGAAAATGCAGACCTAGGCCAGGATACCTAGGAGCATCCTCCGCACTGAAGCCACCCAGCGCCACCATGGTCTTAAAGTAAGCCGGCTTCAGTTCGTTAGGCTTGACATCTACTCAGAATGGTTCAAGTATGGCACAGCAAGTATAAAAAACAAAGGAAAACAAAGGATATTGCCAAAACAGAGCAATAAAAGGGCGAAAGTTTACCTTTTGGGGAAAAAATAGGCGTGTTCAGCTCAGGCCCGTCCACCACTACGGGAGCGGTTGCGGACCTTCCCAGATCAGTTGGCTCCCCCACTGAGGAGGGCACGGCGGCATCCCGGATGGTCAAGGGAGCATTGGCATTCCTAGGAGCGTTGGCTTTGCTAGTGCCCTTAGAGGCCATATGCTTGACTCTCTGACTTCGGGGAGCCATGGAAATGGACGAAGAAGGCTGAAGAAGGTTGGAAAAGAAATAAGAAAGGTTCGCTGCGAAGTTCTGGAAATCGGAGGGAGTGGATAAGCGTAAAAAACAAAATGTAGAAACTGACGTTTCTTATATAGACCAAGAAGGGAGTAACCGCCACAAGCAAATCGAAGCGACACAGAGGAATGATGGCACATTTTGGGAAAAAACTGAAGCAATGTCAGAATTCCAAGAGACACCTTGGGGAGACAGACGGTTGGCTGACATGGACAGCTGTCAGACTACCCTAGGTTTACGGAAAAGTAAATGTCAGGCGTGCCTCAAGTGACCGTTCGATTTCTGGACAACTGTGCAGTTATTAAATGCTAAAAGTCCACTAAGGAGACAAGATGGTCGCCAACGCACTAATAAGGCTTTAGCAGAAATACCTCGGGTAGGTAATGATCGCCTAACTAAGGAAGATAGACTTCCATAAGCCTAGGTCACCTCGAGTGATCGCTAAAAGGGAATAAAAGGAAGGATATTCTTTCAGCTTTGAACGGAGAAGAAACTGCTCGCCAAATGAGCTCGAAGTGTCTCAAAGGTACTGAACCATTACCAGAGACGTCACTATCTAAAACCCTACCAGGAAATCAAGCTCGACTGAAGGAACTTCAATCAAGCTTCGGGGGCAAATGTTGGGTATCGATAGTGACAGCCCAGTAAGAAAAGGCCTCGAACGCCCGATAACTATAGAGGGGGTAAACCCATGACATCCGAACCGGATCGGCCCAAGTACAAGCCAAACTTGGCCCACCATCGAGTAATCCAGAATCGAGCCCAAAGTCTATAGGGACGCCAAAGGCTCTCGGACTGCTCGCCATTCTCTACCAGGTCGCGACCTTCCACTGCTCGACATGGGAGTGCTCGCCTCGAAGAGAGCCTTGCCTCTCTCCTCTGGTCCCACAAAACCGTTAATAAGGAAGTGGCCACGATATCCCGCATATCTCGGTCACATATTCACTAAGGATTAGATTTGGTAACTGCAATATCTCGCAGTAACTGACGATCCGAATCTTCAGCAATACAATATACACTAAGATATTCAGCTGCCATATACGGTTCTATCTCTCTTACCCTATAAATACCCTTGTTTTACATACTTTCTTGACGTTTTGAGTTTTATACACACATATACTCATTTAAGCATCGGAGAGGGACCCAGAGACACCCCCTCTGTTGCGCTCCCCTACTTGCAGGTTCACCGGAGTTGGAGCTGAAGCGTCATCCCAACCTTGTCTGGCATTCAATTCACTGCCAGATCAGCATCCAGGATTTCACGATCCAACAGAAGGTGCATGAGAAATTGTGGTTTCCCATAACAGCAACCAAAATATGAGAAATTTATATTAGGATATAATACAACTAATTCTAATTACAGAAGATTAGGTTAGACCAACCAGCATACTGTCTTCAAGGAGATTCAGTTCATCAGGGTTGTTTATATCTATTCATTTCTGAAGGATAGGTAGCTGCATGTTATAGCAGAGACGAGATTGATCACCCAATGCAATCACAAAGTTCCGTAGAGCAATGAGAAGCTGAATTTGTAGAAGACTTTCTCCAGAAGATTCCTCCCATATCTAATATTGTAGTAAGAAAGGATAACATTACTATACTAAAATGGGTGAAATGCATAGCATATAAAAGATATGGAGTTACTCTTTAAAAATAAAAAAAAATTAGACCACTACGCTTTGAAGAAACCTTTTGCACTTTTTGGGTTGCCTGCATAAAGAAAAACTTCACTACTGTACAATATTCCGGAAATGGAGCAGTACCAACAATATCAAATTCTTTGGTATGATATCCTACATTTATTAAGTGACTCATTCCTGATAATCATATGTAGGTCTGAAATAGTCACTCAGCTTGTGTACTCAGCTACAGAATTTGAAAAAGTAACTCAGCTTTTCATGACTTGTCTATTCCTAGCATAGGCTTGAGTTATTTTGTGGTTGGCCTGAAAATTAGTAGAAAAGTGGAATAAGTGCTATTAGTATAAGTATCTAATACTTGAAGTAACATTGTTAATTTCTGATGGTAGCTTTTCATGCACAGGGGTTATATCGAGGCAATTAGGGAAATTGAGCAGCAGCAGTAACATAGTGCTGGAAATATTAAGTTTGACGATATTGTTGCAGCATGTGACAGGTTTTATGTCAATTCCACCTACTATTTCCTTTTCAAGCAACAAAGTATTTTTTTGATATTGTTTTAAGTGTTTGACGATATTGTTGCAGCATGTGGCAGGTTTTATGATAATTCCACCTACTATTTCCTTTTCAAGCAGCAAAGTATTTTTTGATATTGTTTTAAGTATAGTTTCTCTAACTCTTTATATTAAGACATTCTCTTGGTTGGAAAACTTACATTTTCTTTCCAGTTAAGTAACCATTTCATTTTGCTAGTACAAAAAAAAAAAAGTAACCATTTCATTTTGCTAGTGGGGCCACTGTCGCAGGACTATCATTGGGATCATACTTGAGCACTATGAAGGCAAAGGTACATACTTAGATGAAAAGATACTCTCTGCTGTCACAACTTTGCAATTCTAATAAGACACTATATTAATTGTCTCTACATGTTCATGCATTTTCTGTTTGTGATGATCCCAATTACTTCTACGACTTTGTACAAAACCTCCTTGATGGACTTGATGTTGGTGTTATCTCTCGGGAAATAATTGTCATTCATAATGTGAGTTTTTAATTCTTTGTTAAACAAAGTCTTGAAAGGGACCAAAGTTATTGAGAGGGACCAAAGTCCTTAAGAGGGACCTTATTTTCATAATGAATTTCTTATATAATATAGCCTAAATATGTAAGTATACTTGCACGTGTGAAAATTAGCACATATGAGGAACTTAAATTTGTCAAGGAAGTTGCCACAACTACATGAGTTATTCTAGACCCAGTTTACAGGTACCCAATTCCATCATCTGCGCTGCTGGATATTGTTCCTTTCTGTTGTAGCACGTCTTTAACTAGTATGCATTAATTTCTTTATTTTAATTCTTATGTTAGTTTTCATTTACTGTTCTTGTGTTATGCCTTCTAGTTATTTGTGTACCAGTGTGGAGTTTGATATGTTATTGTTGGTTTGTTCAGTGGGAACTAGAGACGGAGATGAAGTTCGTTGTTCCGACATTCCGAATTCACAACCATCTCAAGTAAAGCATATTAGTTTTAGGTCTTCATCTAATTTAGAAAACTATGTATTTATATTCAAATTTATTGTAAGTTTGTAGTTTGGATATTTATTAAGATGTATATATATACTTTGAAAAATAATATATTATGTTTTTTAAAATGTATTGTGTAGTTCATATCATATAGCAATAACTAGATAATTAATTAAAAAAACCACCACAAAAGTTTATTTTTAACAATGATTAATCGTTGTTGACGCAAAAAGCTTGGGTTTAGCAGCGACATAAACTGATATGTTCGACTTGTTATCACTAAAAATATGTGTTTAGCAGCAACATTACCTGACAGTATTAACTACTTTTAATGGTGGATTTGTTGTCACTAAATACTCGTATTTAGTAACAACATATTATGATGTTATTAGCAATATATAGTGACAAATTTTACCGTTGTTAATGAAGTGTATATAGTGGCGACAATTATAGTCACTGAATGTGGTCGGCCTGTCAGTAGCGGCAAAGCTTTAGTGGCGGCAGACCTTTTAGTGACGACATTTTACCGTCGGAGTGACTTTTAGTCACGGGACCTATCCTGACGAGACTTAGCCCGCTGCTAAAGGTTAGTGACGGCAAATACCCCTTTAGCAGTTATTTAATGCCGATGTTATAGGGTAAAACTCTACTAGTGTGAGTTGGAGAATTAGAAGTGAAAAAACTTCCTTTTGAATCAACAAATGGAAAGGAGTTTTCATGAAAAAGAACATTTCGCGAAGTATAAACACAACCAGAAACTGCTAAGCACTTATATCCTTGATACTTCGCACAATATCCTAAGAAAACACACGGTTCAGATATGTGCATGAGTTTGGTTTTATTAAATGGTCTTAAATGCGGAAAGCATAGACACCCAAACACACGCAGAACGAGTAATTAGGAGGAGACTTAAACAACTTTTCATGAGAAGATGTATTTGACAGGCTAGCAGATGGTAACCTGTTAATAAGAAACGTGGCAGTAAAGAATGCATCAGTCAAGAAGTGAAGAGGCACCGAAGCTTGAGCTAGAAGTGTCAGCCCCAATTCCACGATGTATCTGTGCTTACGCTCAACAATGCCTTTCTGTTCTGATGAGTATGGACAAGTTATCCTATGAGCTATCCCAAACTGAGGAAGGTAGGTTGACATAAATTGAAATTCGCCCCCTCCATCTGATTGAACAACTTTGAGTGAGTGACCAAGTTGTTTCTCGGCCAACCTGTGGAAATCAACAAAACACTGAGCAACATCACTTTTCTTATGTAAGAAATATATCCAAGTGTATCTGCTGAATGCGTCGACTATACTGAGCTAATATCTATGTCCATTTGACGTACATGCTGCAGGACCCCATAAATCAACCTGCACAAGTTGTAGTGGATTAGAATACACTGTCAGGGATGATTTATATGGTTGTTTCTTACTTTTTCCAATCGCACAAGCAGTGCACTGCATGGGAGAATGAGAAACAGGATAATTGTGAAGCCTCAGAAAATTAACAAGTAGTTTTGTAGAAGGGTGTCCTAACCTCATGTGCCAAGTATGAGCTGATTCATTTGATTTCCAGGAGGAGATAAAGCACATGAATTTAGACTGATCAAGCGAATCAGATGAGATAATCGATGATGAAGAGTCAGGTGTAGATGGATCAATACGAATAGAAAGAGTATTGCACCCAGAAGAAACTTGAAATTGATCATCATTATTCATGTCAAGCACAACATTCTTATTTTCAGAAATCAATTCAGTACACGAAGACACAACAGAGTTTACAACACCATTATTCTTAAGAACATCATGACTCAACCACATACTTGACTTATCACAACTATTTTGCCTAAACTTAGAAAAATCTAGCTTATACAAACCAGCACTTTCATAACCATGTAACAACACATTGTGATTTTGCGAATCCTTTATCACACAGCAGGTATCATGAAATTCGAAATAGACTCTGTTATCCTTGGCGAACTGAGAAACATAAAGAAAATTCTTAGTTACACTATGAGTATATAACATATTATGTAAATGTAAAGAACGAGATTGAGTTGGAATAAAAGTTGAACCTATAACAGTTATATTTAAGGTAGAACCATTACCAACAACAACCTTACCTTGACCTGTGTAAGGTACACAGTTTGGATATTGATTCGGTGGAGCATGCGTTAGATGATTCGTGGCACCTGAATCAGGGAACTAGTTTGAGTCATGCTGCACCATAGGAGCAGTCGTAGCTAGATGAACTTGAGGGTTGCTGATCATTGACTGAGTATCCAGATGCACCAAATTGAGAACCAGCAACAGATGGTGCAGTTGGAGTTCCTGGGAGAGGACAGAATACTACATTGGGGGTAAATATACTACATTCCATGAGCATGGCCTACAACAGGATACATCATAGGTGATGTATACAAGGGAGGGACAGAATACTGAGTAGGAAAGGTCTGTTGTTGATACGACTAAAGTGGAACCGGAGAGAAACTAGGTTGAGATGTAAACTGCTGATTAACATAAGAACTCGGAAAAGAACCATTAGGCGAGTGAACCACATATGCATTGTTTGAATAGTTGAACTGAGACACAGACTGTTCAGTTGAATCATCCCATTGTGTGGAACACATATTAACACTTGGAGAGGGTGAGGCAGCAGGATCAGTAACACCTGTGAAATTGACATTAAATCGATGATAACATCGATGAACCAGGTGACCAAATTTTCCACACAGCTGGCATTGTGGCATGTTTGAACCATAGCCCCTGCATCAGCCTCTACCCCTTCCAGGATTGAAATTGTTCTGATTGAAGTTGTTCTGAACCTGTTGTGAGCCCTGATTTACAGAAGGTGTCATCACATTTTCAGCTGTAGTTTGATTGGAAGAACCTGCCAGGGATGGCGAAGCCAATTCTTCATTAACAGGCTCGTTAATCTTCATCACATCCTTATGATTAATTGCAACATTTGCTGTCAAATTAACATCAAACAACAGATCTGTTTGTCTTGCTTCAGCATCCAAGAGCACAGAACTGACAGGCGCCGTGTCATATGGATTCCTAATCGCATGAATCACATATATGCCATTGTCATACTGGTCTTTAACTCCATTCAGTACAATGGATATTTGCTGCATTTCTTCAATCGGATGTCCACAGCTGGCCAAGCTGTCACATGCCGACTGAATCAACGTCAGGTAGTCTCGCATTGACTGATGTAGTAGCTTCGTTACTTTCAGTTTGTCATACAAGTGCATTATCCGCCTTTTTGATGATGAAGAAAAGTCTCGATGTAGCTTCTGCCATATAGACGTTGTTGTCATGCATCCAATTAAATCACCACTTACTTGCGACGATACCGAAGCTAACATCCATGAAGCTAATGAACTATCTTTCAGGACATATTTGAGGTAGTCAGGATTCAGATTCTCTGTTCCATCAGGATCAATCAGAGTTGGTTGAATCGTCACATTTCCGTAGAGATGTGATTCAAGATTATGACCTCTAACCGACAACAGGACCTGCTGCTGCCACGACTGAAAGTTCTCTTCGCCTTCAAGTTGAGAGACCTTCTTGTTCAAGAAGGATGCAGAAATCTCTTCCATTGATTCACAGAATTCACAATCCAAAGAAACGCAACAATATAAACAGGCTAATCAGCTAACATAACACACAACAATCAATTTTGCAGATAACATAATCGCATATAATCATATCGCGGGAAGGCAACAGCTCTGATACCATGTTAATGTCTATGAAATCATGAAGATTGAAAGAAAAAGTATAAAGGAAACTTCCTTGAAGATGAAGTAATCAGAATGAGCTATTTTCAAAAGTTAGTTATACAGTTATAAGTATCGGGTATTTATAGAAAACAACTCTTCTATATTTACATATAGATCCCTGACTGAAATTGCAACTACGTCCTCAACTCTAATGAAAGCATACTTGTATCCTAACATCCTTTTAGCCACTTCCAATGTGTCGATTAAAATTTATTGTATCTCACATTCCATACCTTAGACCGGCCCTTATAGCCTATGGATTACCACCTGTGAGACACTTTCAATTACAACATTGCTCCATCTATTCCACACCGCTAGTTCCACCCCATATAGAATCGCCTTAGCCTCCGTTACAATTGCCTTTGTATCCCGTTCGTACGTGTTCCAACCCGCAATTATCCTTCCATACGAGTCCCTAACTACAACCCCAGTTCCACCCTTGCCCGTTTTACTATCCCACGCTCCATCACAATTAACTTTTATCGTACCTTGGGCCGGTCTTGTCCAACGAGCTGGTCGAACCGTGTCTGTCCTCTCGGTGGCGTTCGGTGGCTACTCCCTCGCCGACCAGCACTCTTGGGACAGGGTGCTGTCCGATTGGATTACGTGGGTTGGTTTCGGCGTGTCATCCTCGTGTATCGCTCGGCACCGCTCCTTCCATATTTCCCATGCCAATGTCTCCGCCCGTAGCCTCCTTTGCATGCCTTCTTCGCCCTCCCCCTCAGACAAAAGCACTATCGTGTCGAGCTACGCCTCTGTTATGGATCCCCGATCGGCACTCCATGTTATGCCAATTCCACCAAGCCACGCTCCTCTCGTCCAGTCACATTGGGTCATGGCATGCTCGATGTCCTCCACCTTGGTGCAAAACGGGCATTCACTTGTGACATTCACACCTCGCCTAGCTAGGATCGCCCGGACCGGTATTGCTTGGTGCCCTGCTTGCCATAAAAAAGATTTTACCTTAGGTGCGGCGATTCCCTTCCATATTAGGGTCCACCTCGTGTTTTACGATCGATTGTTGGTTTGTCCCATGGGTTCCATGTTAGCTTGCCGAAGCTCTCTTAGCTTCCGATACACAAGTCTCAGTTCCGCTCTACCCGTTCTCGTCATTGGCAACACCAACCCATCCTCCCTCGGTTGGTTACTCAAGTAGATGGATTGGATGGCTTGCAAGTCTCGCTCCATTGCCTCGTCTCGGATTACACGAAGGTCCCATCTTCTTGGTTCAGTCGTTACCAGTTCGGCCACCCGCATGTTCTCCATATCTGGGGTTGCGTTGGCTCGGTCCAGCTGGAGACTCGGTCTTCCCGGGAATCATGCATCCCCAAACACCCATATGTGTCTCCCATCGCCAACTCGGCGACTTATACATAATTGGAATGGTTATTATTTAACTTAATACAATTAGATTTCTTTTCCAGTTTTTTAATAAAAACATCGTAATTGATATCTAAACAATTCACTTTAAACTAAATGATCAATCATACTTTTAAACTTCTTTTATTGCGTTAATTAATAAAAAGTAAATCAAACTTTAATAATTTTGCAAACTGCAAACAACAAATCGAAGTTAGATTCTAGCAATTAACAAATCAATTGTTATTTTTTTTTAACGGAAATCATGTTATTTAACGGAGAAATTTTTTCACATTTCAATTATACCCTCAAAACAAACTATTTATTTTAGGAAAAAGTATGGAAAATATGTAACATGTTTGCTCAAATTATTATTTGATGGAACGTTTTTTGGACTGCTGGTTTGTGATTTACTATGTTTGATTTTGTAGGTTTTAGATGAAATGTTAGTTTTTCCGTCAGTTTGACCATTAAAGTATGACACATGCGCGACATGTGACCTCATATTTAAACGTTACAAAATAAAATTTATGAAATGTCCAATTTACCCTTACCTATTTCCTATCATATCGACTCAATTTCTTATGTTTTCCTTTTGTCTTTTTCACCTTCCCTCATTCTCTCCTTCTTTTTCACTATTTCTAAACTATAATCCTCCCACTCTTACTCATTTGCATCTCCTTTTACCCTGGGTTTTTCTCCAATCCCCATATTCCACAAAACGAAGTAACACATCATCGAAATGCACCAATCAATCAACAAACTGCACCAGTCGAGCGTACCAGCCAAGTCGAACCATCACGATTCCCGTCGATGTCTCCCTTGTACGGAGAAGCAACCACATCAAGGTAACATAAGTAGTCCCGATTTCACATAAAAATTACAACTTTACTGAAATTTGTTTGTTTAAACTTTCATTTTTTCAAAGGTGACAAAATTCAAGGAGAATTTGAATGTGGTATGTGGAATGATTATTTATATCTCATTTAAACATAGTACATATTTTCCCAATACGACATATTATATCTACGACATACTGGGTGGATCTATAAACCTCGTTAAGTTGATTACTTGTTTAAAAAGTATATATTTATTTATTAGTAACGAATCATATCAATATTAATTTAGTTCAAAATTAAAAAAATATATGATATTTTTAAAGAGAATGGTAAAAAATGCATTATAATATAAAATGATGCAATAATATTTAAATAAAAATAAGTAAAATATATTAATATTTTTAAATGCAATTGTCATCTAAATTGATCATGACTGATTTTCTCTTAAAAATGTTTTTCATGAAAATCTGTAAAATTCATATTCAAAAATGTTAAACTTGTAAAACAACAACAACAATTAACAGATCTCTATGTCCACACTCAACCCCGTTTATGAGATTTTTCTTCCATATACCTAGAAGTATTCTGTATCATATATGTATATATATATATATAGCTTAGTACATATAAAGAGACAAATAATTAGTGATATACTCTTTAGGGAAAGAAAGTTTTTTGTCAAAAGTTTGAGGTAACGAATTTAGTAACTAAGAAATTAGAAATTGCAGGGAAGAAAAAAAAACAAGAAAGTAACGGAGTTGTTGAAGTAGATATGTCATATGTATAGGTCTTACAAGGAAAGTTACTAGTAAAAGGAAAATTAAAAAAAAAAAAAAATACAAGTGATGGGAATCAAACCACTGCCTTCTTTTAGACAAGAGTTAATGTATTCCCACAAACTATACAACCTTTTATGTTAAATATTGTCCTTAAAAGAATTATTAAAATTATACTAGTGATATAACTAGATAAAAACATTTTTTAAATAAAAAAATCAAGTAGGATCCTAGGACCCCACTCAGTACATACTAAATTTTTCGATGTGTGGAATCCGCTGTGGTGATACGATTCCAGTTTTTGTATTGCTAGACTTTTGTCGCGAAACACAGGAAGAAGTCGAGCGCGGAAACCCCGACAACGACACTTGCTGCAATAACTGAGATTGGGGTTGAGTTTGAACACGATTTTGCGCTTGACACTAGACGAAGACGAGGCGTTTCTGGAGGCACGAGACGCCGACAGAGCTGCTGAGAAAAGGGAAGAAGCGAATGGGAATTATGGGAATTATGGTTAATGAGGGAGGGGAGGAAGGAATGAAGGTTTACAAATGTTTACACAGTACGATAACATGACACGAACACGCATGAAAAAAATTGTGTACGCGGAAGCATATTAGCGAACGCGATAACACGATAGTATAAAAACGAAAGTATTTTTGTAGTTAGATATCAGAACAAGTCACACACGATAACACGATAAAGTTGGACTTTTTTTTGGCAAACTATAAAGTTAGACTTGAAAATCTATTTTTTGAATACTTTTCTTTTAAATAAATCTCATTTAAAAGTTTATTTAGATATTTAATTTCTAGAGTTTATTAATTCTACATTAAAATCTTGTGAAATATGATGTTTGAATTGATAATTGGCTAATATATGATATTGTCCCCTAATGTTTGGCCAGATTTTCAGTTTCCCCTCTAAAGTTTAATTCGTAAATTTTTATTCCCTCGTGTTTGGCTAAAGTGCAAGTTTGCCCCATCTGTCAAATTTTCCATAATAAGTTTTGAAAATTACAATAAAAACAAAGAAGAAATCTTTCAAAAATGTCACAATTTAACCATCCCAAACGTTTTCAAATGTTACAATTGAGTCCCGATTCAATCAAGACTCGATTGAACCCCAATCGAGGGGGCTTGGGTCTGAGTCTTGACCCAGACTGACCCCTGATGTGTGGGGTACCAGATCTGGGTCAAGACCCAGACCCGAGCCACCCCGATTGGGGCTCAATCGAGCTCCAATTGAATTGGGGTTGAACCAATCCCCAATCGGGGGGGGGGGGGGGGGGGGGGGGGGGAGCTCGAGTCTGAGTCTTGACCTGGTCACCCACCCTATTTTGAATTTTAAGTTTAATAAATCTTTTTATTAATTTATATATATTTATAGGTGGTGAAATTATTTTTAAATTATTTGTTATGTATTTGCTTTATTCATTTTTACTTTTCATCCAATACACCAGCGTCACATTACTATTATGTTAGTCAACTTGACGATCAACAGTAATTTTAACTAAAATACAATATTATAAAACATAAAGTATCATAAAAAAATATAGAGGTACTAACCGATAACATAACATGTGTTAAACATATGGTATTATTGAAATCATTAACCCTTAAACATACTGAAATAATACTATTTCTAATATATACTTCTAAATCTAACTATATATATAATTTCCAATAACAAATAATTTAAGCAAATATTTTACAAAACTCTACCCAATTTTCTAGTAATTAATATAAGAATATTGATATTACATGTTACAAGTTTTAATCACATATTTCAAAAGAAGGAATTGTTATTAATATACGAGTTCATAAAAGTTGTGTACGTTAAATGGTGGTAATTGTGTCGTGTCTAATCGTCTTGTGTCACTAATCGTGTCGTGTCTAAACGGATAAGTCTTAAACGTGTCTCAAAACTTCAAACACGAACACGACACGATTAACTAGCAGATCACGTGTAACACGATACGCGACACAATTAGTTTTAATGAACAAAAAAGACTGAAAACATGTCGGGTCATACGACACGACACAACACGATTATACACGAAGTTGTTAGACACGATACGACACGACACCACACATAATTCATTAATTTTACAAGTTATTTCACATGTTTTTTTAATGGAAAAAAAAACACATATTTTTTCGAACATAAATTCATATATTTAAAGTATGATCTTCAAAGTTCAATATTAAAAAGTAGGGTTAATAGTCAAAGTGCCCCCTAATGTTTGAGTGAAATTTAGGATTGCCCCTTAAAGTCTAAAATTTTAAATATTAGTCCTAAAGTTTGGACGATTTCAAAAATCGCCCCTTTCCGTCATAAGTCCGTTAATTTGGAACGGAAAACACAACATGTGCCCTGCACGTGACTTCACCTAAGATTGAAAGACCAAATTGTCCTACCCTCTTCTTATTCATTGTTCCCATCTTCTTCTTGGTCTTCTCCTGAAGCTTTCAGAGTCACACCGGAACTGCAAAGGAAGACCGGAACTGCAGCAGAAAAAGAAGAAGCACGATCGTTGCAGCCACACCCCACGGAGAGCTCCCCTCTGACGGCTGCCTGTAGCCAACAGCAGCCACCCTTCTAACGAAAGACGTCGTTCACGATCGAACTCCCTTTTCTCTCTTCGTTTTTGTCACAGAATTAAACATTCTTCTTCTTCAACAAGATTATAATCTGGAGTCGGCAATCTCTCCTTGTTTTGGCTTCTGAATCAAATGCTATAGCTGTTCTTCGTTATGGCTCCAGCTGCAGGACTAGACAGGCCACTCAAAGAGACACCGACTTGGACAGTCGCCCTTGTCACCGCCGTGTTTGTTATCATGACAGTGGTTCTGCAATATTTTATGACAGTGGTTTCAGAGTCGTCGGAAGAAAGCTATGTTAGAGGCTCTAGAGAAGATCAAAGCTGGTGGGTTGCTCTGACTCTATCTCTATCTCTAGTACTCCTAATAAGGGAAAGCTACTTTGGCACCATGAAGATGTTCCTTGGCGTCGGTTTCTTGCTCCAGGGGACAGCATCGACCATTGCTCCAAGCATGTAAGAACCAACCACGATTCAAACAATCTTGTTCCCGAGCCATGGCGGCTCCAATCCGGTGCTCCTCCGCCTCGAGGTGGGCTTCCTGAGCCGACTCTAGCGACTCCTTGGTGGCGACCAGCTCGATCGTCAGCTCCTCCACTGTCTTCTCAGGGCCAAGCCGCCACACTTGAAGAAGGTGACTTGGACGGCTCATGAAACAGAGTCGAGTCTAGAGCATGGTTTACCTAGGAGGCACAAGACAAGGTCCAGTTACAGATCTCGGTATTGTTTACTCTGTCTCGGTACTGTTCGAGAGATTCAAAGCTTGTAGCTAATGTAGGGCGGTGTTTCATTAGTAACTAAATTTTGTCTTGTTTGTGACATGATTATAAGTGACTTAAAAGTACACTAGCTAGCTAGTTGTTCAGTCTGCATGCAGTTGGGTTTGTTAGTTGTCTGTCTGTAGTCTGTACATAAGTTAGGAGATCATATTGTATGTAAAATATACAGGAGAATCCTCTTCTTCTGCTTCATTCCTCATAAATAAAGCCAAACGGTCTTGAAAACTCTATATTATATATAACTTACAAGACCAAAGCGGGGCCACCAGCTGGAGCGATGCAGCTAAGCCTTCAAGCAGAATCTGCTTCCTTCGAAACTGGTATGTTTTTCTGCCATGCTCTGTTTTCCTTCAAGCAGACGTGGTATGCTTGTGATGCAGGTGTGGTATGTTTTATGTTCCTTCAAGCAGGCTTGAGACGACACTCTTGGACATTGAAGTCGACGGCGTCGGTGAACACCAGCACTCTTGGACATTGAAGTCGACGGCGTCGGTGACGAAGGCTTGCGAGTTGCGACGGAGGCTTGCGACGAAGGCTTGAAGTTAAAGAATGATTTTTTTTTTATTTTAATTGAATAAAATAATTATTTATTATGTATTTCAATTGAATAAAATAATTATTTATTCATATGTGTTGTTATTTAAAGAAAAAAACGTGACGTGTCTAGTTACAGAAGGAGGGCATTTTGGTCTTTAATATTTATGTGAAGTCATATGCTAGGCACATGACCGTTTTCCGTTCCAAATTAACGGACTTATGACGGAAAGGGGCGATTTTTGAAATCGTCCAAACTTTAGGACTAATATTTAAAATTTTAGACTTTAAGGGGCAATCCTAAATTTCGCCCAAACATTAAGGGGCACTTTGACTATTAACCCTAAAAAGTAAGTGAATATTCCAGTATTTATTTTATTATTATTATACTTAAATGTCTCTAAACGTGTCACATGTATACACAACACGATTAGTTAATCGTGTGTCTAAACGTGTCACACAGGTATACACGACACGATTAGTTAATCGTGCTTATACAAATATCTGCAAATCAGAAGTGCTTAAACACGATTATTAATCGAATCTAAATGTATAAGAGATATTTAAACATGTGATGTGTTAAAGTTAAATTCATATACGTAGTAAAGTAGATCGTGTCGTGTCGTTTAATTGTGTCACGTCAGAATTTGTCAACCCTATGTACGATTAATTGTCTACACTTCCGCAACTACTTAAAATCATACATTTTTACATCATTTCCTTTGTACAAAAAGTACTTTCCTAATTTCAAATTAAAATCATCAAAAATGAAATTTTAGTTTAAGTTGCTTTAACGAACTTAGTAGCTTGGAAGTTATATGGTGTATTTTTTTAAAAAAGAAATATTTGATTTTTCAGTGTATCCAAGAAGAGAACGGAACGGATTAGATTGGATCTGAGCAATACAGCTATCGATCGACAGCTAGGTTTAAGTGGTTGGAGTTGAAGGAATGTGGTTGCTATTTTTTTCATCTTCCACTTATAATGAATGATTCCTTATACAAATAATATATATGATATTTGGTTTTATATAGTTGGTTTTGTAGTATTGGCCGTCTATTGGTAAAAAAACCGCCCAAATAAATTCGGTAGTAATAAACGGACCCCACAACTATCTCTTTATTATATATATATATATATATATAGGTATTTTCATGATAAAAAATACAAATAAAAATTATACACGCATATACATTCTATCATAGAGAAATCTTAATCATCTTACAATTTATATTGATGTCAGTTATTTTGAAAACTTAAATCACTATCCTTTAGTTCGGGACATATCATATAACCTATAAACAATTAATGTTATCAAAACCAAATCAGACCGGTAGTCCGATCGGAAACCAGATCCATGTTCGGTTTGATTCAGCTAAAAGATCGAAATGCATATAAACAGTATTTGAACCGGGTTAGATCGATCGATTTCCGGTTCTAATTTTTTGGGGTGTGGTTTAAATTTTTTTGGGTGTTTCCCTTTGGTTTAAACCGATTTCTTCGGTTCGACCAAACATTTTTTTCGGTTGAGAAATTATGTTTAAAATTTAGACCTATTGTGTTTGATTTTTAGACTATTATGTTATGTATGTTCAAAGTTTGAGGTAATTATGTTGTGTTTGAGAGTTATGTGTATGTTTGATACTATTTAGTTTGTGTGTTTGAGACTATGTAGTTTGAGGTAATTATGTGTGTGTTTGATACTATGTAGTTTGTATTTATATATTCAGTTTTTTTTTGCTTGTGAATAGTGAAATACACGTCAAAATGGATCCGATCGAGTTGAACCGGCCGAACCGAAAACCGATCCGCTCGCCGGTTCGAGGTTTGGTCCAGTTCTGATAACTGCTATAAATTGTAATTTCACCTTTAACGAATCCGTTTATACTTTTGTTTGCTCTTTTGTAAGTGAAAGTAATATATATATATATTTACAAGGACGAAGCAACCTTAGACCTAGGGGTAATTGCCCCCCTCAACTTTCAATTATGTGTAAATTTGACCCTAAAAATACAATAATTGTAAATTTAGTCCATTTGAATAATATATTTGCCCCCACTGAATTTTTTTAGTTCAACAATTTGCCTTTACTCTAATATTTGCCCCCACTCGATAACTTTTCTGGCTTCGTCCTTGTATATATATATATATATTGTAGTTTGAAGGAATTCATGTTATCATAATATTCAAACATATTATATATATTGTAGTTTGAAGGAATTCATGTTATCATAATATTCAAAGATATATTATATATATATGCTAGCTTACGACATATTTCAAGATGGCCATGTGCTGCATAGTGGTATCATGAATGTGACATTTTGGACGGGAATGGTTACGTATTCTAGTGCCCTAATCAGTAGTAGCATAACATAGTTGGGGATGAGACGGGTTTAACGAGAACCAATATGAACTGTAAACTGTTGTTTTAAAAAAATAGTTTTGAAATATATTAATGAATATGTTGAAAAACTTTATAAAATTAGTTAAGGCTATATTGAAAATAAAATTAACGTCTTAATCAAATAAGATATGTAATCAACTTTCTCGTAAGATAAACTAAAGTATCCACTGTCCACCACTACCGTATATGTGAGGATTACAGATAAAATTCACCCACTTTTAAATAGTTAATTAATAATAATAGTATTTTTTATATTTGTCATGATTTTTAGGAGAAATTCTACAGGTAAAGCACTTATTACTTTTTTAAAAACCACGAATTGTGATTTTGGTTAATTTATTCTTCAAATTATATTAATTTTTTTTAAATTTAAAAAGAATAAAAATAGATTAATTTATTAAAAAAAGTAGTAAAATGGAGAAAAAAATTCAAATATATTTGAGATTATTTCAAATATTTTTTTCTTGATTTTTAGTAATTTTTGTTAATTTTATAATAAAATAATATTAATAAAGGACAAAACGAGAAAAAATCATAAATTGTGCCCTTTAACAAGTATGGCCTTCAAATAAATTTCCGTAATTTTTTTTTTAGTTAAATGGTTTTATTTTCACAAAATAAATACAACTTTTATACAAGGATCAAAATAATAAATAACTAAAAAAGTAGGTAGTGGGAAATCAAGACCTAGAAATGTGAAATTTAAGAGGGACTATTAAATTGCCTTCTGATTTCAATTTGTAATATTATTTTAGAAAAAGTATGAAACTCAAAATACAAAGTATTTGAAAATGTTGTTATTGTACTTTAGGTTTGTTATTCCAGAATTAAGTCCTTAAATACTTTTTAAATTTTACACAATCTACTAGTTAAGCTTTTAAATTATATAAATAGTATATTGTATGAACTTTTTATATTGAGTCTTTTTACAGAATTAAGTCTTTATATTATATATTTATAATTTACGTATATTAAAGAACATTTTAATTATTATGTATAATACAGTATCTTATTTTCGTAATTACTTTATGATTATAAATTCAATAATGACTATTATTATAAATGCTTTGAAAATTGCTGGTAAAATTCTATATTGTGATTCTTTTTCATATGTGGAACTATGAAATATGAATAGTATACTTTGTTTCACTTGTGCCCATGAAAATGTCGAGACCGACAGCTTTTTACTTCATCCTTTGAAGTTTGATGGAGTTTTCATTGTCAAAGAATTCTTTTGTTATCGCTTTCCTAAAAAAACTCATCTTTTTCCTTACGCAAAAGGAAAAAGGCCCTCACCACCCAGCATTTACAATAAAGAAAGTTATCACCTTGAGATGATTTAACTAAGCTTTACCTAGGTCGGAAATAAATATTCGGATAGTTTGAAAATTGAGTGAAAATTGTAAAAAACAATAATAATTAAAAATATATGATCTGGTTTATGGATGATTTTTTCTAGTTTGCATTTGAATTGTTCGATCGGCGAGTCTAAAAATGTGTAGTGTGAGGTTCAACATATAAATTTAGTTATTCAATAGTTATTTTAACGTTTTAATCGATTTAGTATCAAATTATATAAATATTTTTAAATTAAATTATTTAATTTAATTTTGAATACTTATTTTGGTTTTGGATGTGTATTTTTAAAATTTTAAATTTAAACTAAAAGAAAATACTTCGAAAATCTGTAATACGAACTAACAATTTATTTTTTTCTATACGATTTCAAAAATATAGGTATCCAATATAAATAAACAAAAAAGTTCCGCTGGACCTATTTTACATCTACCTTAAACTATCAGTCATTTTTTTTTTCGGCCACGCCTATCAGTCATTCAATGTTTCGTTTTTAATTAAAGATTTTGAATTTAAGTCTTAAAAATAACATATCCACGTAAAATATAATATTTTCCTTTAGTTTTCCTTCAATTCGAGATTTCGACAAATGAGAAGGGAAGGAGGGAAATAAGGTGAGAAAGAGAATAAATGTATGTCACCGTGGTACAAATTTAATTTGCAGCCATCCACTACTATGTACATATTCAATATTTTTGTAGTTATCAAACTACAGTTCAAAATTGTGAAAAATTCATACTTTTAATTAAATTTTTTACGACTGCACTACTAATTTAAATTATTTTTTCTATACTCTTTAAATATAATTATTAAAATAATTCACGTATTATTATATTAAATATATTATTAATGTTATTAGTAATTAACTAATGTTCCCTTCATTTAATATTTTGTAAATTTAATTTTTTCTTATTATAAAATATATTTTATATTAAATACAAAATAATATATTTCGCTTGTGCGGATCAGATATGTACTAAATAAAGGACTCGCTCTGTCTATAGAAGAGCGTCCCCACGCCATCCCCACTTGCTTTTCTCCTTTCTTTATTTACTTTCCCTTTGTCTCTTCCGTTTCCGTCTCTACTTTCTCCTCCGCCCTCACCAGTCGGCAGTCACTCCACTCCACACTCGAGAAGCTCACTGTTTGTGCAACAAAGGCAAGAACATAGATGCAGATTTCTTCCTTTGTGGGAGACGTCCTGTTGTTTGCGGTAAAGGTGCAAGCTTGACTCTGCATTTCGTGGATTATTCTAGCTTGGTTCCCCTCCGAATTGGAAGCAATGGATGGAAACGGAACGATTCGCAACCTGCTACTTCTGGCTCTCGCTGTCTTGCTGCTGCTCGGTGGCGGTGTGTCCTCCGCTCCGAGTTCTTCTCCTGCAAGTAAGTTGTATGACAATGGCGGATTTCGTATGGGTTTTGTTAGGTTTTGCGTCGATATGAAAGCTGCTTCCCCGATCTGATTCGTCTCTAAGTTATAGATGCACGTGCTTCCATTTCTTCACTATCGATTATGGAAATGCTGAGCTACTAGATAGTATCCAGTACAACGTTAATGAGCAGTGTTTCCTACGTTCAAGTTCATATGGCGTTAGCAGTATGTGCAATGGAATCTGGTAACTAGATATGATTCTTGATTTTCGCAGGGATTGTTAATGGGTTGGTCTCAAATGCGGCGTCAGCTTTATTGAAGAGGCTTTCTTCACTCAAAGCCACCACTAAGACAGGTTAAATCTTTGATGCTAGTGAAGCGCCAAACCTTATCTGCTTGTTAATTTTCTTTTACTTTCACCTGTTATCATTTTTGCGATAAATAATGTTTACACATGAAAATCGTGCAGCAATCGCTGGACGTCCATTGATGAAGTTTGAGAGCGGATACGTAGTCGAAACAGTGTTTGATGGGAGCAAACTAGGGATTGAGCCTCACTCTGTGGAAGTTCTTCCGAATGGAGAGCTTCTGGTTCTCGACTCTGCGAATAGTAACCTCTACAAGATGTCTTCTTCGCTCTCTCTTTGTGAGTCATCTTTTAATGACTGAGTTTGCTTCCTTTTAGGGATTTCTTCATTGGCCAGTGCTACTGCATTTTTGCCTCTGACATCATTTTCTTTAATGATAATATGAACAATCTGTTGTTTTGGTTATGTGAAGGAACAATGACATCTGTTTTTGTATGCTTCTTTATTCTATCTTTGGATTTCACTGACTGGCCTTCTGAGTATATACTACAGAAGAATTGATCATTTTCAGCATCCTTCTGTTATAGAAACACATTCATTTGGTTCTGTGAGGAGTTTCGTCTCCCAGTCTGTAGTAGTTTGTACTGTTTACTCTTAAAATGATTTTATGACATTGACATTGAGTAATGTGGTTCATTTCTGATTCTTGAAGTAACGTTTTGAACTACTTTCTGTAGTTTGTTTCTCTAATTTGTTTTGGTTTAATTTTTACTAAAACTATTCTTTAGATGTACTTCATATACATATATCATCAGTAACCTATTGATGTGGCATCAAATGCAGATAGTAGGCCAAAACTGGTTGCAGGATCCCCTGAAGGGAACTCGGGTCATGTCGATGGAAGGCCAAGAGAAGCCAGATTGAACCATCCAAAGGGGCTCACTGTGGATGACAAAGGAAATATTTACATAGCAGACACCGCCAATATGGCGATCAGAAAGATTGGTGATTCAGGTAGAATAATGAATTCCATCCTTTACTACCAACTAGTCAGTATAGTTGGATTGACTCCTTTTTGAGTATGCAATACTAATGTCTCAAAGCCCTAGTAGATTCAGACCATGTTTGGAGGTTGCATGCTGCTACTTAGTACTTACCACTACTTGGCTGTAATGTGAGCCTTCAAATCCAAGCTTATATAGTAGGTTTTTTCCTTTTTTATTCATAATGTAGGGGTTACAACTATTGCTGGAGGGAAATCAGGGAAGGGAGGGGGCCATGTCGATGGACCAAGTGAAGATGCTAAGTTTTCTGATGATTTCGATGTGGTTTATGTTGGAAGCAGCTGCTCTCTTCTTGTCATCGACCGAGGAAATCGTGCTATCCGGGAAATCCAACTTCATTTTGATGATTGTGCTTATCAGTATGGTAGCGGTTTCCCTCTTGGTAAGTGAAGATCAGAATATCATGTACGTTAAAAATCATATATTAAAGTTTACTTAGTCTTGACTGTATATTACAGGGTTTGCTGTGCTTCTTGCTGCTGGCTTCTTCGGTTACATGTTAGCTATGCTGCAGCATAGAGTTACTGCTATTGTATCCTCCCAAAATGTGAGTTCTTGAAGACTCCAATTTCAAATCTTTGTGCTTTATGCATCTGCAATCACCTAAATCAGACCATGTGTTCTTTTGTAGGAACATGAGATGGCGAAACCGAATTTCTCAACAAGTCCCTATCAGAAACCTTCAAAATCATCATTGAGGCCACCTCTGATCCCAACTGAAGATTCAGAGCCGGAGAAGCAAGAAGAAAGCTTCTTCGGGTCCCTGGGGAAGCTATTTGCTGGCGCGGGGTCATCTGCCATGGAGATTCTTGGAGCAATGTTTCCCATTTTCAAGAGAGGTTCAACGAGCTATGAACAGATTAATCAGTACCATCATCATCAGCAAAAGCAATCCAATAGTTGGCCTCTGCAGGAGAGTTTTGTAATACCGGATGAAGATGAGCCACCCTCCATCGAAGCAAGGGACACAACTCCAAAGAAGACTTATGCGTTCATGTCGAAAGATGCAGAGAAGCTGCAGCAATGGAGACAAAGTAGAGCTTTCTATAGCAATGGAGGATGGGAGGGAGATTACAACCATCAGCAACAGCTGTATGCACAGCAGAAGCAGCAACAACAGCAGCAGCTGCAGCAGCATTCACAGCAAAAGCAGCAGCATTCACAGCAGAAACAGCAGCAACAGCAGCAACATCATCATCACCGCTACCATTCATCTATTCCACACACTTACTACGAACAAAACTTTGAGAAGACGAATGAGATAGTATTTGGAGCGGTTCAAGTGCAGAAACGCGAAGCTGTGGTGAAGCCAGTTGATTATGGAGAGTCGATTTATGATCACCATAACATTCGCCCACGAGTGGGCTACAACCACGGCTACTAATAAATCTACTTGAAAACTATCAAGTTTATAAGATCATTGTTCATCTGGGTATTGATCGTTGATGTGTTTGAAATTTTGAGGGTACAGGTGGGAAGTGGATTGGGTTCGGGGTTTCCTTGGAAGGGCGAGAGTATAGGCTCTGTATGGCAGGATATTTGTTTGCATTCATAAGAAATATATAATTTTGAAAATGGACATGTTTAGATGGTTTTAGATCTGTCACAATGTTGGACTCGACCAAAAACTGACATGAACCTGACACAGATCAATGGCCAAAAAAAACACCCTGACACAGATCATACTTTACTCAGGACGATGTACTGACTGAACTTCATGTTTTTTTTTCTAGTTTAACTTCAAGAATTTTTTCAAAAAATAAACATATTAAAAATAATATTTAAAAAAGTAAATATAAAAAAAATGATATGAGGGTTGTGACACCTTTTATTGAGTCTTAATGGTGCAGTGAAAAACTCATAACCATGGTTATAACTGTTACTGTTTAATATGTTTAACTAAACCATTATGGTGCAGTACGGTTATTGTGATGAATTTTCTACCCATAAAGGTTATGATATTTGAGTTATATCCATGGTTATTATATAAATATAAGAATTAATTATTATTATTAATAAACTAATATATACTAAATAATGGAAGTTACGTACTCTACATAGATGTAATAAATAACCATGATGTTAGTTTTATATATTTTTTATTGTTGGCAATAAAGATTTATGTATTTTTTAAAATAAAATTTTCGGTATTTTATTATATTACATGTGTTGAATAAATATGGGTATACATGTAAAACTAACCACGATTATTTTAATGGTTATGATATTGAAAATTGTACCCGTAATGATTATGGTATGTGGTTTCAAAATATGGTATGATTATGATATTTGTCATACCCGTACCATACCCTAACCACCGACAGCCCTAGACTTGACCCAAGTAGTGTTTCTAATTCAAGGCGCTACTTGTAGTAGCGCATTGACTCAAGTCGCTACCTACTTGAGTCAAATCTCTACCACCGAGTTGGACGTGGTACTCCATGACGCGGTCGCGGTGGTGAAAGCTCCAGTAGAGGAATGTACGGACCGCCTGCTAAATATAGAGTTCTAATTCAAGGCACTAATTGTAGTAGCGCATTGACTCAAATCGCTACCTACTTGAGTCAAATCTCTACCATCGAGTTGGACGTGGTACTCCAGGACGCGGTCGCGGTGGTGAAAGCTTTAGTAGAGGATCTTGAGTTCCATCGCCAACATCAGTCATCTACAGAAGAATCTGAACAGGAGGAAGATTCTGATGTGGACGAACAAGGTGCATAAGACTGTTACGCAATGTCATCAATGAAAAAGAAGAATTGAAGTTCAATGCTCAGGGTCGTGTTTGTAGTAATAATCACTACATGAAAATCAGGTTTTGTGAATGAAATTTTGCAAGGAAAATAATCCCTTTAAATTTACAACTATTTGTAAGGGATTTGTTAGGGTTAAGTGGGGAGAATAATAATTAGGGAAATTCCTCACAAAATATATTTTCCTTACTATAATTCTTACAGATTTGTTAGGAAAAGATTTTAGAGGAATAATGAAGATATTTTGTAACTGATTTTCCTTATAAATATTTTTAAGGATAATCCATCACTAATTACCTTTTTCAATCCTAAATTTTGTAAGGGATTTATTGCTCCTCACAAAATGTATTCATTTGCAAGAGATTTATATCTCCTTAAAAAAATATATTTGTTTTGTAAGGGAAAACCCTCAGCCCAAGCATTGAATACGGTAAATGGACGTATAATTGCTAAGTGTTGTAAAATTTAGGTCAAGGTTTTCTCTATTCAATTATTTTCTCAGCAAAGGCTCAACCCATGACAGCAAACCCATGACAGCAAACTACTCAAACCCATGACAGCAAGCCTCAGCCCCTAACTCCAACCGTGACTCCCCTTAAGGAAACCTAATTCTGTTCATTTCCTCTTAATTGAACACCATTTCTTAGCTCAACCCATGACTGTGAATTGCTCACCATTTCTTCCCGAATTCTGCTCGCTCGGTCACTCCAAATTCATCTCGCTCGCTCCATCCGAATTGTTCTCGCTCGCTCCGAATTTTGGTCGCTCGGCGGTTCCGATAAAATGTGAGCAATCTTATTACCTGGTAGATTAGGAATGGAATCTGACTGTCCTTACTCATTGAAATCCTGCCAATGCATACCAGCATCCTTGCAAGCCAATTCATTTACTGCTGATAAACTGTTCCAATGAACAAATGAAGATTTTAACAGCTGTAAAAGTAGAACCAGTATTCAGTAAAGAATATAGGAAAAATATAGAATAGAATACTGTCTAAATTCATTCTCTTCGTTAATAGAATAGAACCAGTATCTGTTTGAAAAATCCGATCATGTTTTGAACCAGTATTCTATCAATTGAAAAAATCGACCATGTTTGAACCAGTATTCTATCAATTGTTTGACCAGGTATAGAATAGATCCAGTATCTATCCTAAATAAAAAATATAGAAGAGAATCTGAGTTTTCATCGTTATGCTAATGAATCTAAGATGTCGTTCTGCCTGCAAAAGATAATTAGAGAATGAGCAATCCTTGGTTTTATTTGAAAATGAGCATTCATAATGTATGTGAACCTACCAGTAATGTGCCCTCCAAGCTATGCGTGGATGGAGTAACCGATAACGCAATAAAATAAGGAATCAAGACCTTGTGCATCTGCAAGAAAATTATCAACACAATAAAGAGGACATAAATAGTTCCTCACGAAAGCAAAGATCTCAGATTCCTCAAAACTCAATATAGATTCGGTTTTCAAACATGACATGATTAAATAAATTAATTACTAAATTGTTAGAATAAAAACAAAGGTAAAATACCTAAAATAAACATGTACATGAAAATAAAAATGCAACAATAAGTAAAAGTTAAGTAATTAAAAGTAAAAAAGAGGCTTAAAGACATATCATTAATACGAATAGTATTTGCCTATTTGGGTTATCTATTTTGTAAGCGCACTACAAAAATGAGGTTCTAAGAAACAACTAATGTGTAAAAAAGGCTAATACGAATCAGTAGTGGACGCAATTCTAATGAAATTGTTCTTTTCCTCATGTAACATTTTTGTTAAATATAACTTGATATATGAGCTTTTTGTTAAATATTTTTCTAAGTTGATTGAATCTTTATTTTAATAGCATCGTGAAGTTCTTAGAGTTAAATAATTGTGAGTCTTCTGTTCAGGTACTTAAATAACTGTAAGTAGTTATGGACCGTAGTTGGATGAAACGTCGGTTTGATAACAGAGGTTTAACTAGTGAGTTCGAAAGAGGAGTAGATGAGTTTCTTAACTTTGCATATTCAAATTCTTCCTTTGTTAGTATGGGAAAGATCAAGTGTCCTTGTCGCAAGTGTAAAAACTTGTGCTATCATAATCCGGATGATGTAACTACTCACCTCTATGCACATGGGTTTCTTGATGATTATATTCACTGGGTTTCTCATGGAGAGCCAATTCGTAGAGACACACCTTTAAGTTCAGAAAACACTAATCCATACAGACAAATGGTGATGCAAGCAGTTACTTCTAATTTTGACTGTGATTCAACAACAGATGAACCTAATATTGAGACATCAAAATTTTATTCCTTACTGAATGTTGTTGATGAACCAATCTGGGAAGGTTGCAAGAAGCATACTAAGCTATCAGCCATGTCACAATTATTGAATTTGAAATTAGAATGTCATATGAGTGATAAAGGTTTTGATCGTCTTCTTAGCACGGTAAAAGACATGCTTCCAGAAAATGATAAGCTAGCTAACAACTTTTACGAGACCAAGAAATTGATGAATATGCTTGGACTTAAATATGAAAAGATTGATGTTTGTATAAATAATTGCATGTTGTACTACAAAGAAAATGTGAACAAAGTTAATTGTTCTGTGTGTGGACATGATCGGTTCAAGACAGAAAAACTAACAAAAGGTGGTAGAAAGAAGGGCATTCCGTACAAGGTACTGCGTTATTTACCTTTGACCCCAAGACTTCATCGTCTTTATATGTCCGAAAAAACAGCTAAACACATGACATGGTATGCTTCTCACTAGTATTTTGAGGGTTATATGTCACACCCTTCAGATGGTGAGGCATGGAAACACTTTGACGAAATCCATCCTTCATTTGCATCAGATCCAAGAAATGTCCGAATTGTCTTATGGATGGATGGATTCAACCCTTTTGGACAATATGGAAAGCAGTATAGTTGTTGGCCAGTGGTTATTACTGTGTACAATTTGCCTCCTTGGATGTGCATGAAAATTCCATACATGTTCATGAGTTTAGTCATCCCAGGTCCATCTAGTCCAGTAAAAGATTTGGATGTGTTCTTAAGACCATTGATAGATGAGTTGAATATGCTATGGAGTGTTGGAATAGAAACATACGATATATCAAGAAAACAACACTTCCAGATGAAAGTGGCTCTCTTGTGGACGATTAGTGATTTTCCAGGTTATGCTATGTTATCTGGATGGAGTACAGATGGACGATTATCATGTCCATATTGTATGGATCGTACTAAGTCATTCCGACTTGATAGTGGAAGAAAGACATCATTTTTTGATTGTCATCGTCAATTCCTACCTATAAATCACCCGTTCAGAAAACAAAAGGATTTATTCAAGAAGGGTGTCATAGAGAAAGATGGGCCACCTCCTAGATTATGTGGTGAAGATGTTTGGAAAAGGGTTTGTAGTTTACCTAATATTAGGTTCGGGAAAAAATATGAAAAGGAACGTATTGTCGGGTTTGGTAAGGAACATAATTGGGTTAAAAGAAGTATTTTTTGGGAATTGCCTTACTGGAAGACAAATTTGATCCATCACAATCTTGATGTAATGCATATTGAGAAAAACTTCTTTGAAAATATTTACAACATAGTGATGGATGTCAAAGAAAAAAGTAAAGACAATCTAAATGCTAGAGTCGACTTGAAAAAGTACTGCAAGCGACCAGAGTTGGAATTGATCTCTGAGAATGGTAAGGTCATGAAACCTAAAGCTTCTTACACATTGAGCAAGGAACAACAAGGAGTTGTTTGTGAATGGATCAAAGAGCTGAAATTTCCTGATGGTTACGCATCAAATGTTTCACGGTGTACAAGAAAAACTGAAGTTTCTTCTAAGGGGTTTAAAAGTCATGATTGTCACATGTTTATGGAGAGATTGCTTTCAGTTATTGTAAGGGACATGGTTCCAAATTCTGTTTGGGATGTATTAACTGAGATCAGTTACTTTTTTAGAGACATATGTTCTACTATTCTTCGAGTTGATCATATGGAGAAACTTGAGAAGAATATTGTAGAGATACTATGTAAGTTGGAGAAAATATTTCCTCCTTCATTTTTTGATTCTATGGAGCACTTACCTGTCCATTTACCGTATGAGGCTAAAATTGGAGGCCCGGTGCAATATTGATGGATGTATCCATTTGAGAGGTAAACTTTATTTCATTTCATATTAATTGATTTAGGATAGATATAGTTTAGCCAAATTATCACATGTTTTTTGTTGTTGCATTTTTCAGATTTTTAATGGAGCTAAAGAAAAGTGTGCGAAATAAAGCTCATGATGAGGGCTTTATATGTGAAGTTTACATCATAAGGGAAGTTTCAACATTTTGCTCTTTCTACTTTGAGCCAAGTGTTGAAACAAAATTGTCAAGAGTACCACGAAATGATGGTGGAGTTATGGACTTGAATGGGTGCCTATCTATTTTTCGTCATCCTGGTAGATCATTTGGTCCCGATTTACCTAAGATGCAACCAACCGATGCTGAAATGAAAATTGCACATACATAAGTTCTATTGAACACTATAGAAATTGCACCCTTTTCCGAGTAAGTTTTAATTTAAAGTTTCGTCAACTTTTAATTATGTTATATTTTATTAAATCATAAACATATGATACGAAAACTAATTATATTTATATAATGTATTTTGAACTTGCAGGAGATTTGATAACCACATTCGGCAGTTAATGCCACACATAAATGAAGAATCACTAGAAAGATTACGTGCATCTGATTTTGCTGATTGGTTGAAAAAATACGTAAGTTGAAGTTATTTATAACAAGTATTTGTTACTATATATTACTATTTAATCTATTTATAATTTAATATTCTTATGTCATATTATTTTATAATAGGTGATAGAAGAAGGAGGTCAAGTAGATAGAAACATCTTAGCAATTGCTCTGGGTCCATCGACTTCAGTAAAATGCTACAAAGCATATTTCACTAATGGTTTTTCCATATAAAAGAATACGGTCAAGGAAAATGCACTATGAACAGCGGTGTTTGTGTGAGGGGTAGTTGTTATAATGAAGAAGAAGGTGACTATTATGGCATGTTAGTTGACATTTGGGAGCTTGAATACTTGAGCAAGGAGTGCAAAGTTGTTCTCTTCAAATGTGATTGGTATGATACAGACAGAGGGATCAAAGTTCATCCTCGTCATGGTACTGTTGAAATTAATAATCGGTCAAGATTGTCAACAGACTCACCGTTTGTGTTGGCTCAACAAGCTCATCAAGTTTACTATTTGAGTTATCCATCAAAAAAGAGAGAAAGAAGAGATTGGTGGGTTGTATGTAAAATCAAAGCAAGAAGTAGATATGAAATTCCTATGAATGAAGATTCAACTCTCGCAAATGATGAGTTTTATCAAGAAGACGTGACGACTGATGTAGCCATTATTGATATGGGGTTTGAGCTTGACAATCCAGATATGCTTGTTTATAAAGATCATACAGATGCATTAGATACCGAACAAATACACGAGTTGGAAAGAAGAAATGAATTTGAACAGATGGATGTAGATAGTGATGGTCGAGAAGAGAGGGACGAGGAGGAGGAATGGAATGAGGAAGAAGAAGAAGAAGAAGAAGAAGAAGAAGAAGAAGATGATGATGAAATTTATTTTTGAATATTAAGTATTATACTTCTTTGTGGTATCTTTGAAATTAATCTTTCTAAGTTATTTACATTTCTTTTTGCAATATGAGGCATAACAAGTTTTGTTTGTATGTTGATTAGGAATATGTTTCGGGGTCGTGGTAAAGCTATTCTTCGAGGAGGAGGTAGAAGGATTTTTTCTGGTACATCAATTGAGGGGGAGGCATCATCGAACCATACATGGACCGCTCCATCTGATAACCATCTTAACGTCTCTGAAGAATCAATTGATGAGGTTAACAATGAAGATAATGAAAACAACGTTGAAGTTAATGTTGAACATGAAGAACAAGAGCAACTGGAACAATCAAATGTGCAAGAGGTGAACTTAGCTAATTTGGATGAAATATTATCGATATCATCTGGGCGTTGGTATGTTACTTAACTTTCAACATATATTTTTTTACATAATATCAATGATGTTGAACATAACAATAGAAAACAATTGTTGGTAACAATTTATCTATAGCTTCTCGCATCATACTGCTGTTCGTGCTCTCACTCGTGTCGTGAAGGAAGTTTTTGTGGGTCTGTACGAGAAATGAAAGGATGTTCCCATCGATGTTCGTGAATTCTACTGGAAAAAGTTTAAGGTACTAATTTATTTTAATGATGCACCAACTGTAGAGTTGAGTGAGATTTGGTGAGTGCACTGCTGATATTAAATTCTGATTTAGATTAGAACTCTTCTCTGGTATACGTGAGATTTATGATTTAGACATGAATGGTTCCTGGGACAGTTTGGGCAATATCAAGATAGTTATTTGTTTTTATTATAGTATGTTCTACTGATACTAATTTTCTATTTTTTGTTGCATGTCTGGGTTAGGAGAGAATGGGATTTGATGATGATAAGTATGACCTTATGGAAGCATTTGAGAGAACAGCTGCATCACGTTACACTAGTACGTTGAATGGTGCAAGGACTCAGACTTTAAAAGATCTTAAGAAAAACTAGACCCCGGCACGCGCTAAGAAGGACTCAGAGTTTTTAAATTTTATAATTTCATTATCTTATGCAAATTAAGTTTAGTTTTACATTAATAATATTTTTATGAAGTGATCAACTCTTGTATTATCCTAGGAGTCGGGTTGATCATGTTCTCGTAAGATTTCACGCACGACCAATGACGACAACGTGCACGCGCGTAGCGCGTGCCAGGGTCTAGTATAACCATTAGGGAAATACACTTAAGTGATTACAAAAATTTCAGTATAGTTTAGTAGTTAATTAGATATATCTATATATATACGCAATACATATCTACATATTATGAAGGTACATTGTTGAGTTTATTCCAATTTTACTCTAAACACTTGATTAAAAATATTATTTGAATTGTAAAACTAAACTTAAATTATCTAATATAATTAAATAAAATTAATTTTATTTTAAATATTTTTAAAAAATTATTCGAGCAACCGGGAGCCTCTTTAGTAGTGGTTCTTGGTCCCGGTTGCTCGAGCAATTTTTTAAAAATATTTGCTACTAAGAATATGATCAAACAAATATAAGTCGATATTTGATAAAGTTGACATTGCGCATTGTTTATAGTCATACTATGAGTATTTTCACTCACATACCATCTCATAATATCTCATCTCATATCAACTATCGCGTAATGCCCGACCTCGAACTAATTTCTATGAGTATTCATACAGGCTATTACAACGACTATTACAAATCTATCATGATAATATCAACTATCGTATAATGCTCAATCTCGAACATTCTATGAGTAATTTTCACTCATGTATCATGTCATACTATCTTATCTCATACCAACTATCGTTAATGCTCGACCTCGAACTTTCTATGAGTATTCATACCAACCTCGAACTTTCTATGAGTATTTTCACTCAGACAACATTCGTAGGATTCAGTTCTATGCGCTCATACTATTTGAGATTTAAGACGTACGCTCATAAGTCAGAACTCGTCAATGAATGCATTCAATATACTCTTAAGGTATCTTAACACGTTCACTACCATGTCTATAAAATAATGACTATTACAAATCTACCATGACAACATCAAGAAATTATCACTAATTAGCACAAAAAAATAAAATTATATATTTGATCAATTTATTTCTTGTTTTATTACTTTGATATTTTCAGAGTTAAGTTTAATTATATTTTAATTTCAGATATATTTATCAAATGTTTAATTCTCATATCAACACCTTAAGCATGATATATATTTGATCAATTTATTTCTTGTTTTATTACTTTGATATTTTCAGAGTTAAGTTTAATTATATTTTAACTTCAGATATATTTATCAAATGTTTAATTCTTATATCAACACCTTAAGCATGATAAATATTGATCAATTTATTTCTTGTTTTATTACTTTGATATTTTCAGAGTTAAGTTTAATTATATTTTAATTTCAGATATATTTATCAAATGTTTAATTCTCATATCAACACCTTAAGCATGATAAATATTTATCATATTTGTTTCTAAAAATATGATAAAAAACAATATATGTCGATATTTGGACAAAATACGTATTTTACTTTCGACATCCAACCAGCCTTTCTTTGAGTATTTTACTCCCGACATCCTATCGACATTTCTTTGAGTATTTTACTCCCAACATCCGACCGACCTTCGTTTGAGTATTATAGTCCCGACATCCGATCCTTTTTTAAGTATTATACTCCTTACATCCGACTTTTTTCGACAGCCGGCCTTTCTTTGAGTATTATACTCATGACATCTAACCTTTCTTTGGTTATTATACTGTCGATATCTCCGGGATTTGAACCTGTGCGCTGTCAGTATATATAATTTAAGACGCACGCCTTAACCGGCTGTCTCATAAGTTCGAACATGCCAGTGAATACGTTTAATATACTCTTAAGATCTCTTAACAAACTCACTACCATGTCTATGAAACGACGATTGTCAAAAATCTACTGTGACAACATCAAGAAATTACCAGAAAAATTTACCCAAAAAATAAAATTAGATATATTTGATTAACTTTTTCCTTATTTTTTTATTTTGATATTTTCAGAGTTATTTTACTTTAATATTTCTTGAGTTCATAAAGTAGGGTTGAGATTTAGGTAAATTCATATGTTAATTTTAGGTATATTTAAAATGTAGAGTTAAGTAAAGAAATACTCATAGAATCTAAATTTGATCAATCCCAAAAATATTTTCTAAATATAATAAATAATAAACACTGAAAATTAATATTGATTTTTATATTTCAGTAAAATTTCAACACATCACCGGAGTTATTTTAATTTTGTAGTAAAATATTTTTGTTACTTTTTTCTTGACATGAAATACCTAAATTTTGGATAATATTAGTTTGGAGTAATAACATATTAACAACTTTGGGCAGTTGGAATCATTTATGCATTAATAGTAATAATATAAAAAAAGTATAATTTTTTAAACTTTTTAATAATATCATTTTTTGAAAATAATATATAATTTATAATTATCAATATAAAAAATATATACATTAATCAAATATCTCCTTTCAAATTTGATTTTTTTTTTGTATTTATTGTTTCATGCGATAGATTATGTATATTCAACATATAAATATAGTAAATTTTGATCAATTATAATTCTATTTTAATTTATAGATGAAATCTACTTTTATAACGACAATGCTCACAATTCAATTTTTTTAACTTCTTGGAAAGAAGAGAGAATTTTTGAAGAAAAAAATATATATAATTAATTGTATAAACATTAAAAAAGTCACAATTACCAAAAGAAAAATATGACGACTTGAGAACATAATATATAATTATCATTATTATTTAAAATTGTAAAGTTATATAAAATAACAAATATAGTAATTAAATGAAATGAAATGAAATATATTTAAAAAAATTGGATAAATAATAAATGGGTTTTCTTCTTCTACTCGAATTTAAATTTCACACATAATTATATTGTCCATTTTAAATTTCAAACTTGATTATATTGTACATTTTAAATTTCGAATAATAGATAATGCATATTTGAAATATTAATTCAATCTAAATTTTCTCAGTTGTAGATGATATTATAAGTTTTATAAGTGATTTAAGTGTTTAGATTCACTGTTCTCTTAATGTCCAATAAAGTGAAAATATAATTTCATTTGTTAGCGATATAAAAAAATGGCGCATGAGAAAAAAGAAAGAGATAGTGATAATGGTGTGGTTGGTTAATACGTATGTCTCCCATTATAAGGTTATAAGTTCGAGTCTTCGTAGAAATATTTTTTTATAACATTTCTGAGAAAACATTTAAATGACCAAAATAGTGATGATAAATGTAAACTATTTAGATTATTACAGGGTATTCTTGTATATTTACAGACGGCGGTTACAAAAACCACTTCTGCCTTAATAATATAGATTAATACAATTAATATAGTAATACATAATAAATTATTAACATATTTGTATTATAATATTAAAATTATTGTAAGTATACCTATAATATACCATTATGTTGATATTAATAATTGATATTTCAATCATGATATTAATATACCATAATATTATAATCTTAATATTACATTTTAATTTTTAAGGATCCAAATATACTTAATATTTAATATTAAGATACTTAATATTGGAGATATAAAATTTCTGTTGGAGATTGAAGAGATTGTGGTTGGTGGAATAGTGAGAGAGATGGGAGAGAGGGGGATAATGTGAGAGATTTTATCGTAAAAAATGGATGTGGATGGTGAAAGAAAAATAATAAAATAATATGGAGAGAGAGTGATGTGGATAAATAATAAAATAATAAAATGTGAAATTACTAAAATAGTTTATTAAATAATGTATGTATTTAACCGTTTCATGTAATTAAAGGGTATTTTAGTAATTTAAATTGATGGCGGTTACATAAACATGTTCAGCCTTAATAATATAGATGATGTTGCTCAGCTTAAGGATCATAACCCTGGATGGATGAATAAGGATATATGGAATTCATTGGTTGAAAAATGGGAAAAAACTAAATGGAGAGCAAAATCAGAAGCTGCACGTAAAAATCGAATGACAGAGAAAGATGGATCAATCACTAAACACAGTGGAGGATCAATCTCTGTTGATGAGCATATGCAAAGAATGGTATTGAATATGGTAACATTTAATATATATGCATATATATATATATATATATAACGTTTCTCATAAATTTGTTTTATTATTATTGTAGACTAGACAACTAGGTCGAGAACCGACTCAAGGAGAGTTTTTCCGGAGGCTCCATCGTTTGAAGAGAAGTGAAGATCAATTCATTGACAAAAAATCAAAAAGGGTCATTGTAAGTTATGCTTTATTATATATTCCTTTGTTCTTCTAATATTATATATCTCATGATAAAGTCTATAGTGTTATTCTTGTTGATAAATAGTTAGTATTATTATATATTTTTCTCTTTTTAGGAGGGCTATGATACAGATGTTGTGGTAAAGTATGGTCATGATGGTGCATCCCAAGTTTAGTTCGATAAAAATTCATGGATTAAAGCAGCTGGATTTCCTAAGAAAGGAAAGTTGTATGGTTCCGGGCCCAAGGTGGATCCAAAGATCCTATTAGGATCCGAAAGTTCTTCATCCTCAGATACATGGTACAAGAGTACAAGTTCAAGTTGAAGGATTCGAAATACGCACACCGACGAGAAGTATAAAAAGTTACAAGATGTAGTGGAACTACAACAAGCACAAATTTCAGCTCAACAATCTCAGATCAACCAAATGCAAGCATTAGCGCAAAGCATGATGGAGCAATTTGCCAAACAAGGTCAGGAGTTTAATCCCTTTCAACGGGATAATGGTTCTAATACATAAGTTGTTGCATAATTTCTATTTAGATATTTTTGACTAAGTATGTATTATTTAGATACATTGTTAATTGTTATCTCTTTAGTTAAGACTTTGAATGTTTAAACTATAAACTTGTTTCATATAATAATATATATATATATGTGTGTGTATTATGTTACATGTTATAAATATAATACATATATATATATATATATATATATATTTATAAAATTATTTATAGTGATTTTCCTTAATAATCCCTTTGTAAATTTACTAAATAAAACCCTTGAAAAAATCCTTTATAATTTACTAGGGAAAATACTCATAAAATTCCCTAAATAAGTTTGTGAGAGAATTGTTTTTTAAAAGTTTGCTAAGTATTTTATAAGGAAAATTTGTTGAAACTTTTTGCAAGGGATTTTCCTTTTAAATTGCTTTTTTTCTAGCAAGCTTATTTGTTAAGGGTAGATCCCTTAGAAAATTCCTTACAAAGTGAAAATTCTAAGGGATTTTTGAAATTCAACCCTCACAAAAAACAAATTTCTTGTAGTGAATGATTCAACTTTCGCAAGTTGGTGTGGTTGTATTGTTAGAAAACGGACAAATGCACCGTTGATGGTTAAAGATTGGAAGGACATACCAAAAGAACCAATTGATTATCAACAAAAGATGTTGATGTTAGTTTCTGTAAGTCTTCTGAGTAATTACTAGTTGCTATTTCTTTTTCCGGTAGTCGACATTTGTCTGATTGTTTGCTAATTGTGTCTGTTAAGAGAAGTTCATTGTCCCTGAGGATGATAACTTGAAGCAGTTGATTCTAATGTACCAGAGAGAGAAGTACATAAACTACACGGCTAACCTTAAAAGAATGTATTTTGATAAGTCTTCAACCAATGAGGAAAGATTAATGCATGTTCCGTCGAATATAGTAAAAAAGGGTTGGATCTGTCTTGTTAACTGGTTTATCTCGGATGAGTTTAAGGTAATGTAACTTGCATTGACATTGTTGAATATTGTTAAGTATGTGTTCTCACTTTGCTTATACGTTAACATGTTGGTCCAAACGGTGTGCCTATGTTGAAGGTTTTGAGTGAGCGTAACAAACAAAATAGGTCTCACCAAGTGATGCGTCATACAACGGGGAGTTGTAGCTTTAAGAAGCGAGAACATGAGGAGGTAACCTTATTAACTACCATGTAGGTCCGATATTGGATAAATTGTTTTTAAATGTTGTGATACATTTTGGATACTTGTCCATAGATTGTTAAAAACAATGGAAAGCATCCAGGGGAATATCACATGTTCCTTAAAAATCACTTGGACAATTATGGGTAAGGATGCACTATATGAGCAAGTCAGGTAATCTAAAAAATGTCGAGTTCGTATTACAAAAATTTCAAGGATGTTGGAGAGTGAGCAATTAAAGAATGTACGAGAAGAAGTGGCTAAGGTAAGATAAGAGACTGTGCAACTGAGGGCCTTGGTGGAGGAGAGTGTTCGCAAGGCGGAGGATGCTTTTAATCAATTAACTGTGTTTCAAGAAAATATGATTGCTTTTAAAGGGATATGGCGATGATGAGAATGGCTCGGAAACCCAAGGCACCTAAACAGACCCAAGACGGTTGAACATTATGCATGTTGATCTAACTATTTTATATTATTGTATATTCGAAAGTTTGATCAACGAAGGAATATCACTGATACAGAGGAATAACATCTCAAACTATAGCGATTGTAAACAACAATCAGGGTTGACATTTGTTCGTAACAGATTTCATCATTTCGTAACCACAAAATGCGACGCGAAAAACATATTATGGTAAAAATATTGCACGAACACCAATTACGCATGAATGGTGATGGTCTTGTGTCGCTATTAAAGATGGAGACTCCATATTTTTAGTGGCGATATATTACCGCCGAAGGGACCTTTAGCAACGGGGCCTTTCCCGACGAGACTTAGTCTCCTACTAAAGCTTAGTGACGGAAAATGGGGTATTTGTGATGATTTTATGACGATGTAATAGCCATACATTATTGTAAGTGCTGTGTTTTTTTATTATTGAATACAGGGTAAAGTTGGATTTGGTTGTGGATTTTTGATTGGGAAGTCCCTCCAATGTTTCCCCAGGAAAAGAGAGTTGTTCGTAAATTCGAAAAAATGCATAAGGACTTGGAAGAACAACTATACGTTACACGCCGAGAAAATAAATTCTTAGTTGTTTGTGTAGTTGGTTGTAGTTCTATGTTTGTGGTTTTTACTGCTTTCGTTGTTACCTTCTTCCTGAAAATGAACTAATATGTAGTTGGCCTTAGTCTGTGTAGTTGGTCTTAGTCTATGATGTATTTGGAACGTCTTGGTAAGCTAATGCAGTGGACTTTCACTGTCATCTGTAATGTTTAATGTACCTTAGTGATATGTGTTATGTTGTTATATACACCATCATCATGTTTTACGTTATGTTGTTATTATATACACAGGATGTTTTATTTAATGTTGTCTAATGCACCATAATGTTTTATGGTTTATTGTTATATGAGGTTCTATGTTTCTTGCGTTGTTACTCGAAAAATAGCAAACAGATTTGTTCTTAAACAGAAAGTAACAAAATGACTTCCACATCAAATGCAACCATGTTCTTAGACAAACCATCTGAACAACATGAGTTCCACATCAAATGCAACCATTCTCTTACAAAAGTCATCAACATCAACACGCAAACAAGTTCTTACCCTAAACCATCAACATAAGATGCAATCTAGTACAACCCAAAGACATTGTATTATATCATTTCTACACAAACTTAAACTAACCATATCCCAAAAACCTACTCCTCATGCCTTCACTGTGTTGATTTCAACCTGGGTGATCTCCTTGGTCCTCATTGTCTCTGGTTGAGTTGCTTCTTAGGTGTTTGACTTGTCGAAGGCTGAGGTGCACTACAAGTAACAATGTCTGTAATCATTCACATATTGGGGAAAGAAAATGCACCATGAAGTAAGTATTGTCACATATTGGGGAAATAAAATGCTACAGTTGTTACGCCCTACATCAAAACAACAATCGGACGACAAATTTGCCTCACCACCTTCAATCGTCAACAATCGGTTCTGAAGAACACCAGACAAACACAGAACATGGAGGAAATCAAGGCTTTGGCACGTAATTAACTCAGAATCGCAACAAAATCGACCGGAAATTGAAAGATATGAGGATTCGTCAAAGAGGAAAATGTGCGGATCTAAAGGAAGAACCGTGTCGAGCCAAAGGAAGAATACCAACAGTTCCCCCCCTTAAAACTCAGTAGTTGCCCTGAAGTAAAGTGAAGAATTAAGGGGAAAAAGACAATTTTGGCCTTTTATTCTTCTTAAGTTATGAACACGAGACGATCACGTGCAAATTAACAGAAAACATAGACGAAAAGATAACAGAGGTTGCATATAACAACATCTTAAAACATCACGGTGCACAAAACAACACTTTAAAATAAATGGGTGCATTTAACAACATCAGCAAAACATCCGGATGCAATGGAGCAATTTATCCTAAATGCTTTAACAAACTTTGGCAATCTTCTGCACTAATCAAATTAAATTTTTTCTTTTGCATATTGTTCTCACAATCATGTAAGAGAATTTCAGATTTTGTGACTCATTCATTAAATACTTATAAGCATTCGTCGCTTTAATTTCAGAATATATCATGGTGTTAAGTGTCACTTTTTTGCATGACTTTATTATATATATATTACATATTATAGATAGATTTAGATTTATTAGGATTCCATTAAATTGGTATATATACATACCAATCAACCCATCATCTTGTACAATTCATTTAGCAATATGAAATAATTCTCGAATTATTTTGCTTTCTACTTTTCTTGCCATGTAATATGTTATTAGAGAAAGAAAGTTGATCCCTCAACCTTCATCTTCACAAACAACATCCCAGATTCTCGACAGTAACTTCTTCAAGTTTCTCATGACGACCAAGACCGCAATTCACCTATCGCGGAAGACTCGGTCACACTGAAACTAAGTGCTACAAGAAGCATTTCTACCCTCCAGGATATCAACCACCACGATCGTCTAAATCACAATCAATCCCCTCTAGAAGTATCAACACGACAATACAGGGTAAACTCCTCGCTCATATTTCTGATCTTAAATATAAGAATTCAAGCTATTGGATTGTTGATTCACGAGCAGTGTGACATATTTGTTATGAACGAAACTTATTTACTCGTTTATATGTCGTTAACAATGTATCAGTTCAATCACCCAACCATTCCCGAATAATCGTCACACTAGCTGGATTGGTGACATTGTCATCACACTTGGAATTGCATGATGTGTTATATGTCCTTCCCTTTCGTTTCAACTTAATCTACGTTGGTTGCTTATTACAAAATTTCAATCTTACCATATTTTTTCAGAAAACACATGTCTTATTTAGGACCAACAATCCGTGATAGGAACAAATACTTTTCACCAAGGGGCCTACCTACTCAAAGGTTCACGATAAACTGCTACTGATCCTCCGTTAGTTTTAAATTCCACTGACGAGATGCTTGTTTCAAGCCATATAGAGATTTTAAAAGCTTACAAACCAGATTACTCTTCTGAATATTGCCCTGCTGATGGTTGAATCCTTGAGGTATTTCCATGTAAACCTCTTCGAAGAGATCTCCCTGCAAAAAAGCTGTAACCACATCCATTTGATATAATGGCCAATTAAGGTTAGATGCAATAGCTAATACAGTCCTTACTGTAACCATCTTTGCCTCGGGGCTGAAGGTATCTAAATAATCTACTCCATATCTCTGATTATACCCCTTTGCCTGGCTTTGTGGCGCTCCACAGTACCATCCAATTTATATTTAACCTTGAATACACATCTACATCCTATTGTTGTATTTCCCTTGGGTAGAGAAACAAGCTCCCAGGTTCGATTTTCTTCTAAAGATGAAATTTCTTCCTGCATTGCGGATATCCAATTTGGATCTTTTGTAGCTTCTGCATATGTTTGTGGCTCTGTCTCTATATTTGAATTCAAAACAAAACAATGATAATATCCCTTCAAGCCCTGATAAGATAACACGTTCAACATAGGATAACAAGTAGAAACAGTGTTAGAAATTTCAAAATCACTATGCCAAAGAGATGCTCTAACTTGTCTTGATGACCTTCTCAATGCAACCTGGTCATTTCATGAATCAGTCATTTGAGGAGGACCATTCTGTTCAGAAATATCATCATTACCTGTCAGATCATCAAACTCTTCAGCAGGTTCCTGTGATTGCCTATTACGAATATCGTTTTCATCATAATATGGGCAGATGTTATCGGCAAACATCCGTCCATTATTCTCAGCCAAAAACGAATAGGGAAACACATGCTCATAAAACAAAATATCTCGACTAATGTAGGTTTTCTTTGTTTTAAGATTAAACAGCTTGTAACCTTTCTGATTCACTGCATAACCCAAAAACACACTAGGAAAAGAGCTAATATCAAATTTGTTTTGGGGGAATCAAGTTCTTACCATAACAAAGACATCCCCAAAGATGTTCTAATTTCGGTGTTGTTCCATGCAATTTCTGATATGGAGATACAAAATTTAAAACAGATGAAGGTAACAAGTTAATTATATAGCATGATGTCAACACACACTCCCCCGAGAAGATATCAAGCAGATTACTTTGAATTTTCAAGGAACGCGACACCTCAAACAGATGTCTACGTTTTCTTTCTGCAACATCATTCTGCTGGGCGTATATGGACAGGTAGTTTGATGGACAATCCTTTTCTTAAAAGAACTGTTTACTATTTTCATTAACAAATTCACGACCATTATCAGTACGAACAGTTTTAAGAGAACATGAATGTTGATTTTCAACAAGAATAATGAAATCCTTCAAGAGCATGAATGCATCAAATTTAAATTGCATTAAAAACACCCAAGTACATCGCGTATAATCATCCACAACAGTGAGAAATAAACGTTTATCATCATATGTTTGACAAGAAACGGGACCCCAAACATCTGAGTGGATCAAATCAAAGGGTTTGTTCAACTGACTGTTACTATTAGGGAAAGGTAGTGTAGTCAACTTAGCCCGAGGACAAACAATACACTTTTGTTTTAACGAATTGTCATTACATTCATTATTCAGCAATAAAATTTTAGAAAAAACAGAATCGGATACATGGCCCAACCTCCTATGCCACAATTCATGAATATAAACAAAAGAATTCAAGGGCTTTACAGAAACAGTTTTATCATCTATGGAAATCACATAACAAAAATACAATCCATTTATTTCTATACCAATCTGCATTGGTTTCCCATTGTAGAGGTCCTAAAAAATACCAAACTTATGGTAAAATATGAAAGAGCATTTCATATCTTTTGTAATCTTTGAAACTGACAACAAGTTGTATTTAAAAATCGGAATGTATAAAACATTCTTGGTAGTAAATCCATTGTGAAAGGTATAATCCCATATGTGAGTAACATATTAAAACTTTCCACCTGGAAGATAAACTTTTGATTCCATGACTCTCTTTATATTCTTGAGCCAATCAAGATTATATATCATATGATTTGTCGCACCAGTGTCAATTATTCAAGAAGAGCTGCTTGTTTCAGAATTCCCCAAAAGCTTAACAATCTGATCATATTGCTCTTTCGTGAGTGATTGATAACTACAGGATGATCCTTGGACAGACTCTTGAACTGATCCCTGCATAGAAGAGGTATCAGATGAAAATGCATTGTATGCTGCTTGTGCAGAACCAACTTTATTCTTCCTTTTATTCTTCAATTCAGGATGTAAGGACCAGCAAAAATTGATAGTGTGGCTCTTCTTGTTGCAGTGCTGGCACGTCCAGGTCTTCCTTGCATTACCAGGATTATTTATTGGATTGGTATAATTGGAAAACATGGATGAAGTATCACTTGTTGACATAGCTGAGGATAACAATCCTGGAGAAGATATAAATCCTCTTTGACTCTCTTCCTAGATAAGAAGTGTATAAGCTTCATTCAATGTTGGTAAAGGCACTCTCATCACTAAATTGGATATGGCATTTCCATAATCGTTTAGTCCCATTAGGAACTGGAAAAGCTTGACATTATTGGCATAATCAAGACGAGCTTTAGTAACGTCGCAATTACAGGTCGGTGCACCACAGATTGCTGAGAATTCGTCCCAGGAAATTTTGAGTCTGCTGAAGTAGGCCGTGATAGAATACAGTCCCTGCTGTGTGATCGAAATTTCCCAATGAAGCTGCTATATACGAGAGTCATTGATCTTGTCAAACCTTTCTTGCAGCGCGTTCCAAACAGAGTGAGCATCTTCAGAGTAAATGATTGTGCTCAGTAAATCTTTTGATACGACATTCAAGATCCAGACGAAAACGAAGGCGCTGCATCTGTCCCATTGGTGATGCATGGTTTCTGGAAGATCCTCCTTCTTGCAGGTTTCATTTATGAAACCGATCTTGTTCTTGGCCAGGAGAGCAATTCGCATGCTGCGACTCCAAATTGAATAATTTTCTGATCCAATCAAATTGGATAGAAATAAGGGATAGGCTTGTGGTGTCATATGGATGTAAAAATAGTGGGTGATCAGAATCAATTGTTTGATTCACTGCAACTTCTGCCATCACGATCAAAGATACAATGGGAAAGGGAAGAGTATCAAAGAGAAGATGAAAGACTCCAGGATCGATAAAAAAACGAAGCTTTCTTCAACAGCTTCACAACTCTGATACCATATTAAGTAACGAATCAAAGAAAAGACTGAAAGGAATTTGAACTGAAATTCTCGTATATCAATTTCAATTGAGAATGGTTGTTTAAATACAATCAGAATTCTACTCTACTATGGAAAGAATACAGGTTAAACAGTTAAAAACGTCATACTAATTTCCTAAAGTATCTAACCAATCCTTAATTCTATAAATAATAACATACAAGTATAATTTCCTAAAGTATCTAACTAATCCTTAATTCTATAAATAATAACATACAAGTCCTAAAAGACTTGTTCTGCTACTACTCCCTTTATCAACCTCGATCTTCATCAATTATTTGTCCATTCTCATGAGATTGATCTTCAATAAATAATACAAAACATTGTAAAGAATGGTCAAAATAACACAGAACTCTTAAAATATCATAAATTCGAAACTAATATAGAGAAAAACTTCGATAGAAAAACTTCGATCGTAAAAGAACAAAAAATTGGATAAAAGTTATAAAAAAAATAGTTTTATAAATTTGGAAGGAGTTTGTTGTGATTCTGTTCTATGCCTCCTAATCTTCTTAAAGAAACCCTTTTATACCAGACATAAAATGAAGAACATCTGAGAATTTACGTGGATAAGATGTTTCAAACCATGCAAAGGAATTTACATGGATAAGATATATGTTTCAAAACCATGCAAAGGGCAGCCACATTTTATTGAATTATTCGTCCGAAAGTGTCTGGGATACATAATATAGTGTAATTTGAAGGCACGCAGAAAACTAGTTGTCTCCTTATGCGAGAACCCCTTTCTCTCTCCATTTCCAATTACAAAGGGTTTCTTCTATATTAGGCATCTGCAGAGTGGCTAACTGCCTTCTACTACATACTATTATTACCTCTCCTTACAGCTACAATATAGCTCAGTTTGAGGTTCGGAAAGATGACTGACGACTTGGTGACAGCAGGAAGGTCTGATGCTCCCTGTTGTACTTGAGTTCCTCAGCCTCCCTTGGAGAGATCTGGTACGATTCGGTGATCACCTGAAGCGGAAGAGCCCGAAACACAGAGGTGTAACCGACCAAGGGGCTTTTCATGGGCTGACCGGAGGTCTTGAAGGTAATCCACTCGAATCCGTTGGCCCCTGCTCTTGCTACGGTGGCGAAGAACTGTGGGATCACAAACATGCTGCCTTGGGTAACCTTCTCGTCGAACACGTTCTGTCCGTTCTGTCCTACGATCTGGATGTGGGCGTCACCTCCGGTTACGTACACGATTCGATGGTCAGTCATTGCCCAGTTAGGGCTGTACAGAGCATTCTGCATGTATGAAACAAGCACATACATAATCATAAATATTATATATATACATATATATACAGATATGTGTGTATCATACTGAATGTTATATAAAATACCGGGAGAAGATGGCCTCGCTCAGCGCTCATATCCATGTACCGAAGAATGGGCATCTTCTGCATGTTGATAACGTTGAGTCTTCCCGCCTGTCTAGCGTGGACATCCGCCTCTCTGAATGTCTCGATGTTCTGCTTGATTTTCATCGTACAGAATGTCTCCTCGAAGCCATTGCCGCCGAACCCCATCTCGCGTGATCCGCCATACGGGTGTCGAGACCCTTGCATCTGACGACGCTCTTCCTCCTCCAATTCTTCTTCTTCCTCAGGCGCTACCATCCGCATCCTCTCCTGAGCGTTGACGATGTATCCTCGGTTGTCTTCTCTCTGCAAGTTTCTCACGATTTCTACGGGGACATTGTACGCCTCTGCAAGAAGTCCCTCATCCAAGCCTTGGAATATCTTCTGGAAGTTGAATCGTCCGCCATGTCTTCCGCCCTGCATCTGTTGTTGTTGCGCAGGTACTCCTCCAGCTAAGAAGAAGGCCTGGTATTTCAAAACCGGAAAAGCTAATATAGTTAGTGGATAGGTTCACCGACACTGACTATGAAGTTTTAGTGCACTCTATAAGCTTCAAGATTCAATTACCCATGCTATAGGTCAGATAGATATTAGTTACACTAAATTTGTAAGAATTATTATGTTGCGTTTTGTATGATAGGATCAAGACTAGGTAATATAACATAAGATGTTAAACATTACTCTGAAATGTTGGTCGAGCTGATTGGCTTGGTTGTTGAGGTCAACGATGGAAACAGCCACGAGGTCTTCATTGCCATCGTTGTGGCACCAATGCACAGTACCCTCTGGTATGGCAATGATATCTCCACGACGAACGCGGCGCACCTTCTGGTGAAGGTCCCTTCCGCTTGATTCCTGTCCCTCTTCCTCCTGCCACCTCTGACGGCCGCCACTGCCGGAATCCTGACCAGAGTGGTATGTCTCAGCGCATCCTGGGAAGGTTATTCCCAGCAAGCCGCTGCCTTGCTCGATATAAGCAAGGCGCGGTGCACTGACATACTCTGGCAAGAAAAGAGCATTGGGTCGCAAGATATTTCTTATGGCGACCACCCCAGCACACTGGAACTGGTCCTCTTGTTCATCCCAGAACTCAGTGACGCCACCCTCATGCTCTATGCGGTGGACAGGCTGGGAGGAGCTGATCCTGTCGAGGCGGCACTGTTGAGCTTGGCTCAGGCCCGTTAAAGCGTAGCCTTTTCCGAGGGCTAGCTGAACTACGAACGAGAAGGCTATTGCAGCAAGCAGCGCTTTAATGGCGGCCATTTTTGAGGGATGACTGGTGAGTGATCTGGGTTAATTGGGACTGAGAAGATGAGTTTATAGTGGAGACGATGTGGAGTTATGTGAGTCCGTGTGGCATTCGGGATCTGCCATGTTTACTGCATGGATGGCATGTCTTGTTATTGTGTCGCCATGGAAACACCTCTTGCGAGTTTGTAAGCAATGTGTTGGCCATGCATGTTCTGGTTTGTTTTGGTGTGTGTCCATTTGTCCCTCCATGTCTCTTCTACATTATATCAAACAAAAAAAAAAACTGAAATAATTTTTAAGTTTTATTATTATATTAATAAAATTTATTTAACTTATAAAATAAAAGTATATATATATCTTTCTTATTAATATAATTTTAGTTAATATTATTTCATTTACCTATAAGTTTATAATATTGATCATTTTTTTATATATTCATTACATCATTATATGTAAATTATACTATATTCCGTTGTAGTTAATTATATGTTATTTTTTCTTTATTTTTTAACTACAAATATGTGAAACCTATATATACAATATATAATATAACTTAATAAATTATAATAATATAAATTAATAAGTTATATGACAAATTTAAATTCTAATTATATATTTTTATTTATATATAATCTTATAATCGAGGTAAAAACTAGTAAATAATTAATTCGAAAAGAATTAATTAGTCTAACAATATAATTAATTTATTTCAATATTAAGTAATTAATTACAATATAATTATAATTATAATTAAATAATAATGAATTAATATTTTATAATAGCTGAATAAAGTAAAAAAATGATGAACAAGATAATTATTAATATGTAAAATATTTAACTGTTTTATTAAGTCAGAGTTGGTTATAATTAATAATCAAATAATTGTTATACATTATAAAAGGAAATCTCTAATAATTAAGTCAGAGTTGGTTTATACATTATAAAAGGAAATCTCTAATATATTTTTAAGGTGTTTAAACAGAGATAAAAATATCGTTTTATATCTTTCTTATGCTTAAGCCTAATTAAAAATAGTAAATAATTTCAAATCACACTTTTATTTATTAGTGAAAATTTACTAACAAAGTTTTATCTCTCATTGAAACAAAACATATTATATAAATTTCTTTCGATGCTCTTGCGCTTATTTTTAAGAAATAAATACTACAAAAAATTCATACAACACGTACAACATGAGATATAAATAATTTATATGAATTATACAAAATTTGTAAAAAAAAAAACACCTATATAATATATTTATATTTATTAAATAGGAGTGTAGAAATATTTAGGCTTTAAAGTCTCGTATGGGTCATTACCCACCTTAGGTGTTCCATGATTTCAGATGCCCTTTAAGAGTCATATACACCCTATAAAGAATTCTAGTCCCTATTCTAGATCTTTCAGGTAGTAAAGAAACAGCAACATTTTGTTATCTTGGATAACAGCATTCACTAAGAATGCAGCTCCACCAAGATAATTTTGGCACAATATATAATATTAAATACATAGTCATGAATTAAGATAATTAGTCCAAGAGTGTACTCCGAAGTACATGAAAGCTAGTCTCACAAGCATGCCAAACTATCACGCACCCAACAAAAATAAGTAAAATTAATCAAAGACCAAGTGTTAAAAACTTAAAATTGCACGCTGGCCGGTTATACTGGACTTCTTATGGACTGGATCTATTGTTCAGCATTGATGGGCTTGTTCTTATGTTTTGGCCCGTGTTTGTTTGATCCGTTTTGTTGTCCGGCCCAGTTTATTATTGAGACTGATATTTGTATTCTTTTGTGGCTTTTCTTCAATTTTGGATTGTTTAAGGTGTAATTGAACAATAGTTTGTAGGGTTTTGGTATTTAAGGGTGATAGTGTGCCAAATGAAGAATCAGACTAAATGATTCTCAAGTGCTTCTGTTATTTGTTTCTTCGTTTTAGGGTTTTCTAGATTTCTCAATTTGTCCGATTCCATTTTCAACATGGTATCATAGCCTAAGACGATTTCGTCTTACCTGTGATCTTTCCCCTGCCTGTTCTGTGGTGTTCTTGGCAATCTCTCCGTCCCGACGGTTTGTATTCCTTGCGATTTTCTTAATCGCTTTCTCTGTCCCGACGATTCGTCTTCCTTTCGCGATTTTCTTAATCGCGTCTCTGGCCGAAGTATTTTCTTGTTATTTTCGGATTCTTGTGGTGGTTAACTTTGTCATTGTCGGAGTTTTCGTTGGTTGTGTCTCTGTTGATGATTCAGTTCTTCCTGACTGAGGCTTCGATTGACGATTTGTTTTCTTTATTTTCGATTATAAAGGTAACCGTATATTTCTTGTTTCTCTGGTGTTTTTGTATCATGACTGAGGATAAGGTTGTCAATGAGGCAGTTCATCGTGCCACCGATGACAATGATGATGATGTTATGGCCATAGTAGGGTCCCATCACCCTTTGTTCTTGCATGCCAGTGACAACCCAGGTGTAAGTATGATTTCTACTACTCTAACAGGGCCTAAAAATTATGCTATGTGGAGTCGTGCTATTAGATTTACCCTGTTAGGTAGGAACAAATTAGGGTTCATAACTGGAACTTGCATGCGTGAGAAATACGATCTTGCTTTTCACCACTTATGGGATAGGTGTAATGCTGTGGTAATAGGATGGATTACAAATTCAATTGCTAAAGATCTTGCTAGTGTATATATGTATATTGATAGTGCCTTCTGATACGATCTTCCAGGAGTCGGCACTTTCGAGGGTAGGTGGTGATACGATTCTCCCAAGGCTCAGAATATTGCTGTCAGAATTCCGACTCTGTAAAGGGTTCCCTTTTCCGCGGCGCTCTGCTCCGAATTGATCCGAGTGATGAATACGAAAGTCGCAGATAATTGAGTCCTCTTTCTGTAATGGGCTGGCTAGTCGAATTCCAATATATATTCCGCCTTCTAGACCGATTTTGGTAAGGTCGGTCCTCCTGGATACGATTCTGCCGAGACTAGAATATACGAGGATAGATGACGGATGAATGATGGATCGATTGGATCACACAAAGGCAGCGACAAGCCCTTGATACCTCCACAATGGATTCTCCAAGATATGACGCACTCGAAGATTCCAAAGCTTGAACCTTGGATATGACGCACCAAGATTCAATTGCCGGATATGACACACCAACAATCAATTTCTCATTCAATGAACAAGAAGAACAATGTGGCTAGCACACAAGTTTGTAAAAAGGTTGATTCCTCTCTAATTTCGGTCACCCTAGCTACTTATCCTAAAAGAAGTAAAACCCTAGACTAATTTGGGCCTAAGGAAAGCTCTCCTATGGGCCGAATTTTATTCTCCTCCTCTTATTGGGTTTGGTTGCCTTGTGGACCGTTTGCCTCATTAAAACCCCCCTTTGTAAAACCCAGTGGGACAAAACCAAAGGTCGGGAAAAAGAGTACAAACGAGCCCCTCTTGACTTAGTCCATTCGAGCAACCAAGAGGTTCTTAGGCTCCATGTCTCCGGACGGAATGATAGTTGGTCCTATGCGGTCCAGTAGTGTGGTGATTGTATGTCCAAGCTTCCTAGCCCTTGATCGTGTCATTGGTCCACTCGGCACGGTTATCTCACCCCTGTCTTCAAGTGTGGGCCGCATTTCTTCCATGATCACATCATCCCCTCCCTCTTCAAAAGGATTTGTCCTCAAATCCGGATCATCTGCAACAAAAGGAAGCAAATCAGTAATGTTAAAACTTGAACTAACATTATACTTCCCTTCGAGGTCTAGTTGATAAGCATTGTCGTTGATCTTCTTTAGGACTCGGAATGGGCCATCCACTCTAGGCATCAACTTGGATTTCCTCTCGACTGGAAACCTATCCTTCCTCAAGTGCACCCACACGAGGTCTCCTTCCTCAAAGGTTACCTTACGTCGGCCCTTGTTGGCTTGCTTTGCATACGACTTCGTCCTTTCCTCGATGTTGCGCTTGGCCTTTTCATGGATCTGTTTGACAATTTCAGCTTTCTTCTTTCCATCTAAGTTAGTCCTTTCACTCATAGGCAAAGCGGTTAGATCCAAAGGAGACAAATGGTTAAATCCATAAACGATTTCAAACAGTGAAAACTTGGTAGCGAAATGTGTAGCTCGGTTATACGCAAATTCAACATGTGGCAAGCATTCTTCCCAAGTTTTCAAATTCTTCTTAATCAAGGTGCGTAGCAAATGAGACAAGGTCCTATTCACTACTTCGGTTTGTCCATCAGTTTGAGGGTGGCAAGTAGTTGAAAATAGCAGTTTAGTCCCTAGCTTAGACCACAGTGTTTTCCAAAAGTAGCTCAAGAATTTAGCATCTCTATCACTAACAATGGTCCTAGGCATTCCATGCAAGCGAACAATTTCTTTGAAGAATAAATCAGCTATATGAGACGCATCATCAGTTTTATGGCATGCAAGGAAATGAGCCATTTTTGAAAACCTATCCACAATCACAAAGATGGAATCCTTTCCAGTCCTAGTCCTAGGCAATCCAAGCACAAAATCCATAGATATATCGGCCCACGGTTGTTCAGGAATCGGTAAGGGCATATACAAACCTTGGGACTGTACCTTTGCTTTGGCTTGTTTGCAAGTGACACATCTTCCACATATCCGCTCGACATCCCTTTTCATTTGCGGCCAATAGAAGTGTTCTTGCCATGTTTGCAAGGCTCGAACTAGCGCATACAACTCCTTGTCATAGGTCGGGTAGTTTAGGGCAGCTCCTCCAAGCTTCTCACTAAAGAAGGCTATGGGCCTCTTCTCTTGTGTCAAAACAGCTCCAATACCTACACCCGAAGCATCACACTCAATTTCAAAGGTTTTAAGAAAGTTCGGTAAAGATAAAAGGGTGCATTGGTGAGTTTGTCCTTCAAAGCTTGGAATGCTTTTTCTTGTGCGTCCTCCCACTTAAACCCAACACTCTTCTTGATCACTTCGGTGAGAGGTGCGGCTATGGTACTAAAATCCCTCACGAATCTCCGATAGAAACTCGCAAGTCCATGAAAGCTCCGCACTTCGCCTATGGTAGTTGGCGTCGGCCAATCGCGGATGGCCTTAACCTTCTCTTCGTCCACCTTAATACCATCTGCACTTATAACAAAACCTAAAAACACAAGGTGATCCGTACAAAAAGTGCACTTCTTAAGGTTAGCATAAAGCTTCTCCTTTCGAAGAACCATCAAAACAGATTTTAAGTGCCCAACATGCTCTTCTAAGCTTCGACTATAGACTAAAATGTCATCGAAGTAAACAACCACAAAAATTCCAATGTAGTTACGCAGGACATGATTCATCAATCTCATGAAAGTGCTAGGTGCATTAGTTAATCCAAAGGGCATGACTAACCACTCATATAAGCCATGTTTAGTTTTAAAAGCTGTTTTCCATTCATCACCTTCTTTCATCCTAATTTGATGATAACCACTCTTAAGATCTATTTTAGAAAATATCGTGGATCCATGCAGCTCATCTAACATGTCATCTAATCGAGGAATAGGATGGCGATACTTTACAGTGATATTGTTGATGGCTCGGCAATCGACGCACATCCTCCAAGTCCCATCCTTCTTAGGGACGAGTAGGACCGGTACCGCGCATGGGCTCATGCTTTCGCGGATGTATCCTTTGTCCATCAAGTCGTTCACTTGTCGTTGAAGCTCCTTGGTCTCCATAGGATTAGTTCGGTATGCAGGTCGGTTAGGTAGTGAAGCTCCCGGTACAAAATCGATTTGGTGTTCGATACCCCGAAGGGGCGGTAATGCGTGGGGAGTTTCATCCGGCAAGACGTCTTCAAAATCCTGCAAAAGGGAAACGATGTTGCTCGGCAAATCCGGCACGGGATTAGTGATACTCAACAACGTTTCTTTGTACATAAGTAGTATAACGGGTTGCTTAGAGGACAAAGCCCTCTTTACAACGCTAGACCTCACCACAAAATTGGACTGCCTCACGGGTTCACTCACGGGCGTAAACTCACATCTCTCGGCTTTGGCTTTCCTCAAACTCTCACACTCATTTTGGGTAAGGGTACTTGTGTGTTCACTCACATTAGTTCCTTTGTGTTGTCGAAGTCGAAGTTGATCTAGGTGTATCTCATGCGGCGGCATGGGAGCAAGTGTGGTCTTTCGGCCCTTAAACTCGAAAGAATAACGGTTGGTGAACCCATCATGTATGACTCTCCTTGAGACACTCTTACTTCCTTGAGACAATCGTCTAAGCTTTTGATGTAGTTCCCTATGGTAATGGTTAGGAACAAACCTCTTCCTCAAAAGATTTTTCAGTTCATCCCAAGTATCTACGGGTGGATCACGATTACGTCGTCTACTCGTCACGATTTGATCCCACCAATTTATAGCATAATCACAAAATTCAGTTGCGGCTACTTGTACTTTTCTAAGCTCCGAAAGATTTTGACAATCGAACACAAGTTCGATCTTCTTTTCCCACTCCAAATAAGCATCCGGATCATTCTTCCCGTGGAAAGGTGGGATTTTTAACTTGAGACCACCAAGTTGATCTTCAAGCCGACCTCTTTCCCGCCGTGGTCTCCTTTGGTCCCGATTGGAGTGGCGGCTGCCCCTACTATAATAGTTGGACGATTGAACCTCTTCATCGTCTGCTTGAGGTTGAGCTCTTCTTGGAAGATTCCCCATAGGTGGCGGCATGGCTCGATTAATGGACTCTTGTATGATAGGTCCTAATTCTTGCTGCATCATTCGCCGAATCTCATTGCGAAGAATTCGCAAATCCGGGGGTTCGTTCCTTGCCCCTTGAGCTTGATTGGTGCTCTCCTCTCCATTACTTGCGTGGTTTGACATGATAATGCGCAAGGACCTGATTATCACACAACACAAATCAGCAAAATTAAGTCTCGAAAGTGTGCTCTGATACCACTTGATACGATCTTCCAGGAGTCGGTACTTTCGAGGGTAGGTGGTGATACGATTCTCCCAAGGCTCAGAATATTGCTGTCAGAATTCCGACTCTGTAAAGGGTTCCCTTTTCCGAGACGCTCTGCTCCGAATTGATCCGAGTGATGAATACGAAAGTCGCAGATAATTGAATCCTCTTTCTGTAATGGGCTGGCTCGTCGAATTCCGATATGTATTCCGCCTTTTTGACCGATTTTGGTAAGGTCGGTCCTCCTGGATATGATTCTGCCGAGACTAGAATATACGAGGATAGATGACGGATGAATGATGGATCGATTGGATCACACAAAGGCAGTGACAAGCCCTTGATACCTCCACAATGGATTCTCCAAGATATGACGCACTCGAAGATTCCAAAGCTTGAACCTTGGATATGACGCACCAAGATTCAATTGCCGGATATGACACACCAACAATCAATTTCTCATTCAATGAACAAGAAGAACAATGTGGCTAGCACACAAGTTTGTAAAAAGGTTGATTCCTCTCTAATTTCGGCCACCCTAGCTACTTATCCTAAAAGAAGTAAAACCCTAGACTAATTTGGGCCTAAGGAAAGCTCTCCTATGGGCCGAATTTTATTCTCCTCCTCTTATTGGGTTTGGTTGCCTTGTGGACCGTTTGCCTCATTAAAACCCCCCTTTGTAAAACCCAGTGGGACAAAACCAAAGGTCGGGAAAAAGAGTACAAACGAGCCCCTCTTGATTTAGTCCATTCGAGCAACCAAGAGGTTCTTAGGCTCCATGTCTCCGGACGGAATGATAGTTGGTCCTATGCGGTCCAGTAGTGTGGTGATTGTATGTCCAAGCTTCCTAGCCCTTGATCGTGTCATTGGTCCACTCGGCACGGTTATCTCACCCCTGTCTTCAAGTGTGGGCCGCATTTCTTCCATGATCACATCACCTTCTTGATATGGAAAGATTTAAAGGAAAGATTCAACAAGGGTAGTGGTCCTAGGACTTATCAGTTGCATATGGAAATAGTCATGACTCGCCAAGGTCTTGATTATGTTTACACATTTTTTTACAAAACTTAGACTTCGCTGGGCAGAATACGGTGCTACTTGTGCCTTACCTCACATTGAGGATGGTGATTTTAAAAAACACATAGAGCATAAGGATAACCAAAGGTTATTCCAATTTTTGATGGGTTTGAATGAAACGTATTCTGGTGTGAAAAGTCAATTGCTTTTGTGGAATCCTTTTCCTTAGGTCAATCAGGCTTATAATCTTGTGATGCAAGAAGAAATCCAAAGAGGAATAACTTCGGCTATGAATTCTAGTTTTGATTATAGTGTTGCAAATATATCAGTTAGTTTAGACAAACCGAAAGGAAATCAAAATTTGGAATACACCTTTTGCAATAAAAAAAGGTCATATTATTGAAAGATGTTTTTCTTGAGGGTGTGACTTCTGTAAAAAGAAGGGACACTCAAAGGAAACCTGTTTTAAACATAGAGATTTTTTGAAAGCAAAAGAGCAAAATTCCAAAGTTAATGTTGCCTCTTCTGAGACTGGTGACATTAGTTCTGTTTCTCATAAAAATGTTTCTAATGATGCATCTTCGAGCTCTTTTGTGCAAGGTTCTATCACCCTTACCCGAGATCAATTTGAGAAGCTATTGCACAGTATTGGACAGGTTGGCAGCACTACTTCAACAGGTGCTACCCCTACCGAGGAGCATCGTGTTAACACAACAGATATATCCCTTAATTCTTTTGTTCAGCATAATAATGATTATTGGATTTTAGATACTGGGGCAACATATCACATGACCAACATAAATGATTGGTTATGTGATCATAAGTTGGTTCCAGGGACTAAAGTTCAATTACCAAATGGGGGATATTCCTGTGTTATCGGTGTTGGAAATTTGACCTTTAGTAAGAATGAGAAACTTATGAATGTTCTCTATATACCCGAGTTTAAATACAATATGTTATCAGTTTCTAAACTTACTAAAGAGTTAAATTGTTATGTGGTTTTTTACCCCAAGTTTGTTGTCCTGCAGGACCTCTCAAATGGGAAGGTCTTGGGGACTGGTAAAAAGTTTGCGGGGCTATATTTCTTTAAGAATGGTTGTGGCAATGTTGCATTGGATATGTGTTCTTCTGTTGTTAACAATGTAATGTTGTGGCATAAACGTCTTGGGCATATTTCTTTGAAAGCCTTGGAACATATTGATTCTCTTAATTTGCCTAAGAATAATTTTTTTGATATGGAAGAGTGTCCTATTTGTCCCAAGGCTAAGATCATTAGAAAATCTTTCCCTCTTTCTGATTCTAGAGCTGATGTTGTGTTTGATTTTATACATGCGGATGTGTGGGGGCTTTATCATACTCCCACACATGAAAATAAAAAGATTTTTGCTGACTTTGGTGGATGATTTTTCAAGAGTTACCTGGATTCATCTAATTATGTTTAAATCTGATGTCATTATTATTCTGAAACACTTTGTTTCTATGGTCGAAAATCAGTTTCAAAAGAGAATTAAAGGTTTCAGAACAGGTAATGGTAGAGAGTTTTTTACTGAACAACTGAAAGATTTTTTTAAAGAAAAGGGAATTGCTCATCAAAGCAGTTGCCCTTATACCCCCCCCCCCCCCCCCCCCCCCCCAACAGAATGAGAGGGTTGAAAGGAAGCATAGACATATTTTGGAAGTAGCTAGGGCACTTAAGTTGCAAGCTTTTCTTCCAAAGGAGTTTTGGGGTGATTGTGTGCTTACTGCATGTTATCTGATTAATCTGATGCCCTCTAAGTTGTTAGATGGAAAGTCACCCATTGAGGTTTTAGGAAAAAGAAAACTTGTGATTGATCACCTAAAGGTGTTTGGGTGTCTTTGTTATGCAAAAAGTATGTTGGTGACTGATATATTTGCCTCCAGAGCAATACCATCTGTTTTGTTGGTTTTTTCTGAGACTCAAAAAGGTTATACACTCTATGATTTAATTGAGAAAAATATTTTGTTAGTCGTCATGTGCAATTTAATGAGAAGATATTTCCTTTTGAGAATGGCAAATCAGATCAGTTACCCATATGTTTTGAGTATCATGATGAGTCGAAATCCTATGATGTGAGCATCCCTCAAGATGCAAATACTGAGGATAATAGCACTGATATCAGTGCAAGAAATCCAAATGATGATGCTATTGATGGCACTGATGGAATCTCACCGAATGATGAGTCTCAGAATGACTTTGATGGTGATGCTGTCCCAAATACAAATGAAAGCATGAGCAGATCTGGAGGGACTGTAAAGCCTCCAATATGGATGAAGGATTATCAGGTTTCAAATGTATACTGTACTCATTCTATTGATAAATTTGTATCGTATGACAAATTATCTCATGGTTATCAAGCTTATTTGAGTTCAGTTTCTAAGTTGACCGAACCTGACACCTTTTCTGAGGCTGTGAAAGATAAGGTTTGGATCCAGGCCATGGAGGATGAAATTCAGGCTTTACAGCAGAATGAAACTTGGGAGTTGGTTCCACTCCCAGCAGGTAAAAAATCGATTGGTTGCAAATGGATTTACAAATTAAAGTACAAATCTGATGGAACTTTAAATAGATATAAAGCCAGATTAATGGCTAAAGGATATAGTCAGAAACACGAAATTGACTATTTTGATACATTTTCTCATGTTGCAAAGATGAATACTGTGAGAGTGATTTTAGCTTTAGCATATATGTATGAGTGGCCCCTTTATCAAATGGATGTTTACAATGCTTTTTTGCAAGGAGATTTGGATGAAGAGGTTTATATGAATGTTCCAGAAGGTGTTGTTGATAAAAAAAACTGTCAGCTTGTTTGCAAATTGCGAAAATCTTTATATGGTTTAAAGCAAGCTAGTAGGCAATGGAACATTAAGTTGAGTGATTCTCTTGTTAGTGCTGGATATATACAATCGAAGTATGATTATTCCTTATTCACAAAGCATGATGGTCATCAACTGGTTGTTCTTCTTGTTTATGTAGATGATTTGCTTATATGTGGGAATAGTGATGCCTTGATTTCCGAATTGAAGCATGTTTTAAAAACGAATTTTAAAATGAAGGATCTTGGTGAATTGAAATATTTCATTGGCATTGAGATAGCTCGATCTGAAAAAGGATTCGTACTCTGTCAAAGGAAATATGCTTTGGAACTCATTTATGATGTTGGATTATCTGGTGCTAGAACGGGTAGAACTCCTATGGAACAAAATGTGAAGTTTACTAGCTTTGATTATGATAGACATCTCGGTGTTAATGCAGAGGATGAACCCCTAGATGATGTTACTCTTTATAGAAGACTGGTAGGGAAACTGTTATACTTGACTATTACTCGACCATATATTTCCTTTGCTGTGCAAAATCTTAGTCAATATATGCAAAATCCAAAATGTTTTCATCTTGCGTCGGCCCTTAGGATTGTCAGGTATATAAAAAGGGAATAAGGTAAAGGTATTCTTCTTTCAAAAAGTTCGGTTCCTAAACTTGCGGCTTACTGTGATTCTGACTGGGCTAGTTGCATTGAATCAAGAAAACATGTTACTGGTTTTTGCGTAATGTTGGGAAATTCTTTGGTTAGTTGGAAAGTAAAATAAACAGACCACCGTTTCTAAATCATCTGCTGAATCTGAGTAAAGAAGTATGGGTGCTTGTCTTTCTGAGATAATTTGGCTCATAGGATTGATGAAAGAATTGAGTTTCAAACATGATGATCCTGTTATTTTACACTATGACAACAAAGCTGCTATTCAGATTGTTAATAATCCCGTTTTTCACGAACGAACAAAACATATAGAATTGATTGTCATTATATTCGTGAAAAATTGCTTGAGAAAGTTGTGCAGCTTGAATATATAAAGACAGGTAATCAACTAGCTGATTTGTTCACCAAGCCCCTTGGAACTCAACAACATTACTTCTTGTCTGGAAAATTGGGTATGAAGAACATCTTTAGTGGATAGGGGAGATACAATCAGATCAGTCATGACAGACTTTGAGCGGGAATGTTAAATTTGCAGGCTGGCTGGTTATACTGGACTTCTTATTGACTGGATCTATTCTTCAGCATTGATGGGCTTGTTATTATGTTTTGGCCCGTGTTTGTTTGGTCCGGTTTGTTGTTCGGCCCGGTTTATTATTCAGACTGATATTTGTATTCTTTTATGGCTTTTCTTCAATTTCAGATTGTGTAAGGTGTAATTGAACAATAGTTTGTAGGGTTTTGTTATTTAAGGGTGATAGTCTGCCAAATCAAGGAATCAGACTAAATGATCCCCAAGTGCTTCTGTTCTTCGTTTCTTCGTTTTAGGGTTTTCCAAATTTCTCAATCTGTCCGATTCCATTTTCAACACTAAGTTTATAAATTCTTAGTAGACTATAATGAGAATTAATGTAATTGAGTTGTTAAAAGAATCAACACAAATACGTGCGCTACACGAAGGGCCGACGCGCCTCAGAGAGTTTTATCTCAACAAAAGTTAATGTAATGAATCAAAAGGTCAACAATCACAATTACACAAACTACGCACACACAAATCTAAATGTTCTTGGAGATCTAACAAATATGATTTCAGTAAACAAATTTCAACAATGGCTAACGATTAATTACTCAACATGGAACTACTATCTATCATGCAAATATTTAGGTGTGCATAAATAAATACGTACTCTAATTTACTTTGGAGAGTTCAGGAACGTAACCTGAAAAGTTGTTCTTTTCCGAAACATATTTAGCTTGGTGAAAACTTTTCCAAGAAAGCTCATTTTCCTGCAAGTCTTCAACTCCGAGGATATTGCACATTGCTGAAAGCTTAAAGAGGGGGACACATGCACCCTCCAAAAATAAACAACCAAACACATATTCTACATTATCATTTTCAAAACTTGCTTATGGGGTGTTACTACACTTTGTTACTGAAAGTTTCAAGGACCAATATCACTTTAATTACTGAAAGTTTGGTGGACTAAAATCACTTATATATAATTAAAAGTTTGGAGACCAAAATCACCATAATCAAAAGTTCAAGTACTAAAATCACCATGAGTAACAATTCGAGGAGCAAAGTCACAACAATAAAAAGTTTATGGATAAAATTCAAAATAAAAGTACAAGGACTTAAATCACCACAACTCAAAATTGAGGAGCTATAATCTCCATAAATAAAAGTCGAGACTAAAGTCTGATCTTGAAAGCCCAAATACTAATGTTTCTCAAAGAATAATAATTTGTTTTTTTTTGGCCAAAAAAGAATAATAATTAGAGATTGAAGTCTCGACAAACAAAAATATAAAGAATTAAGGAACCTTAAAAGTAATTGAATGAACCAATATTCAGAACTACACATAATATATCATAAATTTCAATGAACACGTAGTGATTCTATTAGTCATGATTCTTACACACTTCAAATTAAAACATGAGTGATCTATAATATACAAGAAGTTAGCCATTTATCTCAATAAACCCACACACATACGGATATTTGTTATGGATTAATATTCACATAATAGAAATAAAGCATGACTAACTTAAAAATTATTAAAAAAAAAATATAACTAATCCAAATTTGTCTAATAATTAAATAATGTCCTCTAAAACTATAGGTAAAAAATCCAATCATAAAATATTGGCACCCGACCGAAATAGTAAAAAACTCGATCCCTCCGGACAGATTTCACCCCTAATTTGTGGTCGTGCAGGCCACAACCATGGGAACAATTGGCGCCCACCAAGGCTGTAACCATGGTGGTTTGCGGTTGCGGACACAGGTTGCAACTGTGGTGGCTCGTGACCATGAAGGCCACAACGGTTAGTCACCATCTAAGCGTATCTTACAACACGAAGCCTTCTCTTCATGTTGTCGTTCGTTGAACGAAAACCAACCTGTTAGGTTTTGGTACCACTAATGTAAATTGCTAATCAATAGCCATATTAAACAAGGAAAAACACTTACCTTAACGATTAATGTTCAAGAGTGTGTCAAGACAAAAATTTCTTATTGTGGAAAGATTCGTACTCAGACAGATTATGATCTTACGTACTTCAATTCACTACGGGAGAGATGGTGTTTACCGGCCAAAAATGGTATTTTTAACGGCTGGAAAATCCAACCGTTAATTTATCACGGCTCAAATCATTTGAGCCGTAAAAGTAAGCGCCAGGACAATTATCACGGCTCAATTTCATTTGAGCCGTGATAATTGCCGGCCCAAACTCACACCAGCCGCAAAAATATTTATTGCGGCGCTTTTGCGTTGAGCCGCGATAATTATTATTATTTTTTTTAAACCTTTATTATTCACGGACCATTTGGATTTGAGCCATGAAAATATGAATTTTAAAAAAAAATTAATTCGGTCGTATTCAGTAACAATTCGACATCTCCGATGATGATGAAGGTAACGATGAACATTTCTCAACCATTTCCATTCTCCTCCTCACACTCCCAACTGCTCTCTTTCGTACCGGCGCCACCATCCATCTCCGTATCTCTCCCGCTGCGCAGCATCCCCAGCAGCTACGGCTGGCCGCTGATGGGTCCCATCTCAGACCGCCTCAACTACTTCTGGTTCCGCAGAAGAGGAGTTCATGCCCGCTGGAGAGGAGAGCACGCTGGCGTTGAAGTCGGTGTTGTCTTCTTCGAGGTTCCCATCCCGACAGGGTTTAGGCGAGGCAGGCTTACGAGGCGAGGCGGGCGAGTGAAGATATGCAGATGAAGTCGAGGCGGGCGAGTGAAGATATACAGAAGGACAAGTGCTTGAATTCGAGTATGAAGTTGAAGTAGAGTTATCAGCAAGAAGTCGTCGCCTTTGGCCGAACGTGGAGGAGATAAAGGTAGAGAAATGAGAGGTGGTTGAGGTAGTCTGCTTGAGCTTGCATGGCAGTCATTTCTTCGAAAAACAGAAGAAGGCATCATGAAAGTGAATGCAAAGTGCCCCATGCTTGTGAAAGTCAAAAAGACAATTGGGGCATCGTAAAAGTGAAGAAGACAAATGGAAACAAGACAAACAAGAAAAGAAAGCTGAATTTTTTTATTAAAGAAGCGGGGGAATTTTTTTTATTAAAGAAGCGGGGGAATGGTTCAAGAAGCGGGAAGATTATTTTTTTGAAATTTTGAATTTACCCGGCTCAAAGTAAAATGAGCTGTTAAAAATGTTTTTCTTAAAAATAATTAATAATTTAAAAAGGGGCGGCTAAATAGGTTGAGCCGTGATAAATATATATATATTTTTTAAATAACGTGACAATACTTTTTTTTATCACGGCCCAACCCCAATTTGAGCGTGATAAAGGTAGTGACTTATCTGTATATATGCGAATATAAAAAGTGATTACATACAGAAAGGAAAATGGTATGAAACAGAATACTCAATGAAACGTTATTGACCTACGCATAGTTTCAATCACCATTTGATTTCATAATCCAACATATATGGTTTTATAAGGGTTCTTTGATCCCGTAAGGCCATCAAAGTAAATATGTTTTTTTTTATTACATTAAACTTAATATTTACTAATTAGATTATATTTTTTTTTATAAAATGTTCTCTATTACTACTTATGATCCCACTCACATGAATATAAGTCCAGTAACCATATGACCCAATTCGCATATAAGTCCAGTACTTAGAGAGTTCTATATTCGAGGATGCACTTGACAAGATATAATTTGAACAATGATTGCGTTATCCGCCATGGAAGGGAAGCTAAGGTCACCCAAAATGTAAATTTGACTGCTTATTACCAACGCGTAGTACATGAGGTTGCTTTATTGCTTTACATAAAAGACGAAGGAGGCCTTCATAACTCAAGGCCATTAGTCACAAAAAACCCTAATTTACTTCATGCATCAGCTCTCCTCTGAGAGAAAGCTCCACGGGTGGGGCTAAAAAGGGTGGTCTCCCTTCTACTGTATTTGAGTCTCCTTGCGTCCTCTCTCGAGACCTGGTATGCATTGGCTACCACCTCATCAGGCAATGCCCTAATCACAGAGGTACGGCCTGCAAGGGGGCTGATCATGGCGTTGTCACTGGTCTTGAACGCTATCCATTCGAATCCCTCGCTCGCCGCTTTCTTGGCCACTGCAAAGTTCTGAGGTACCACCACGACCTGACCCTCACGAAGCTCATCGTCGAAGACAGTTTGGCCATTGTCATTCACTATCTGAATCCTGGCTCGACCTCTTATGGCGTACATTACGCTATGGGCATTCAGGTTCCACATTGGCGCCACCATCGCATTCTGCAGTCAAAATTTGCAGATTAGGGTTACGGTAATGCATGATTCCAAATTAATTAACAAAGTTTTTAAACGCACGCTTTGAAGGGACCCTCTCTGAGCACTGAGTTGAAGCCAGAAGAGAATGGGAAGGTTATGGCTGTTGAGGGTGCTGATGTGGCCGACTTGCGGGACGTACACATCAGCACGGGAAGGGTCTCCGATGTTCTCCCTCAACCTCATCGCGCAGAGAGTCTCCTCAAGACCATTGTCATCAACTCCATAACCACCGCGGCCTTGGTATCTCTGGCCTTCCCAGCCCCGTCTACCACCTCCATATCCACCACGGCCTCGGTATCTCTGGCTCTCTCTCTCCGTCTCCTCTTCCCATTCACCACGAACAGGTGGCCTAAGCACCTGAAGGCTACCGCCCTCCACCCTCACGATGTTGTTCCTGTTGTCGTTCTCACCCTGCAGCTTTCTTGCAAGCTCTATGTCGACATTGAATGCTTCTGCGAGGAATTCAGCGTCGAAACCGCAGAAGATGTTGTTACATTCACCGCCTCTGGATCTGCCACCGAATTGGCCGCCAGCTTGGTGAATCTGTTGGCTGCGTCGGGTTTGTCCTCCGCGCTCAGCTTGTCCCTGCCAGCTGCTTCCTCCCTGCTGTTGCAGGTGCTCATCTTCAGGGTTTCCAGCAAGATAGAAGCTCTACACATTATCATTATACAATCCCCATTAATATATATATATATAGGAAGTAGCAAGAGACTTCAGTTCATTACCCTAGGGTTGATATCGAGCTGGTTAAGATTGCTGCTAATGTCGAGGAGAATAACAGCGACGATGGGTCTGTTTCCGTCGTTGTAGATCCAGTGAGCAACACCATTAGGCAACGCAATGACGTCACCTTGTCGGAACCGCCGAACCTTCTGGTGCCTGTCTTGTTGGAACCTGCCGCCCTCTCCTTTTTCAAATTGTCCTTGCGGTCCGAACTCAGACTGCTGTTGAGACATCTGGTAAGTCTCGGGACAACCCGGGAGTACAATTCCTTGCAGACCCTGTTCACCTGTAAATATATTGATATATAAACACCAACTAGGGTTATAGTCTATATAGAAAGCTCAATCAATGCATGAACTGTACAATAAAACAGAAGTTAAAATATCCGACCCTCGATGATGTGGATGAGCTGAGGGGAGTTGACGAAGTTGGGCAAAAGAAGGCCGTTGGGTTCGATGGTGTAGCGAACGACAGCCACGCCAGCGCATTGGAACATCTGGTGGTTGTGGTCCCAGGTCTCGATCAGACCGGCCTCGGACTGTATCTGGTTGGTTGGCTCAACAGCATCGAGACGATTGATTTGGCATTCGTTCATGCCCTGGTACTGGCTGCGGCCTTGACCGAAGCTACCGTGGATAGCAGCGAGGAAGCATATTGCGAGAAAGGAAAGCAACACAGGCTTAGCCATTGCTGCTAACTGAGTATTGTATGAGGAATGGGAGTTGGAGTTGAGGAATGAGTGGGAAATTAAGTGTCTATATATAGATGGAAGAGTTGGGACCCATAAGAGTTTTGTAGTAAGATTTGTGCTGCCATTTTTCAGCTTGCATGGCCTCCGTCGGTCCACCTCATGCCAACGGTGATGGCATGTGGCTGTTGGAGTCAGATAGGAGACGACATGCGTTGCAAACTGACGAATCTGTCTGCACTTGTAATTCTTCAACCCCTGAGAAGTGGCTGGGCAACATCGCTTACTTCACGCATGCATGCAGATATGTTGTATATGAAGAATTATATCATATACCCGATTGATGTATATATCATAGAGTTTTTTAATACGTTAACTATTGTTCATGTTAAAAAGGGCTGATTATGGGCGTGGTGGTCCGGTCCTAAAGGCAAGACCGAGACCGAAATTTCAGTCTTGCCTTCTGTTGGGTATCGATAGTGACAACCCAGTAAGGAAAAGGTCTCGAAGGCCCAATAACTATAGAGGGGGTAAACCCATAACATTCGAACCGGACCGGCCTCCATAGAATGGCCCAGAACCGAGCCCAAAGTCTCTGAGGACACCATGAGTGCTCGTCATTCTTTACCAGGCCGTGACCTCTCACTGCTCGCCATGAGAGTGCTCGCCCCGAAGAGAGCCCTGCCTCTCTCCTCTTGTCCCACTAAACCGTTAATAACAGAGTGGCCATGATATCCCGCGTATCTCGGTCACATATTCACTAAAGATTAGATTTGGTAACTGCAATATCTCGCAGTAACTACCATATCCCACGATCCGAAGTTGGAGCAGAAGCGTCTTCCCAACCTTGTCTGACATTTAATTCACTGCCAGATCAGCATCCAGGATTTTACGATCCAACATTTGGCGCCGTCTGTAGGAACGAGCAATTCAGCCATGAGAACTCGATCCCAAAGCAATCGTCGGAACCAGACTAGGGAGCGATCCTCAGATAGCTCTGATTCCGCCGCCGCTTCACCGCTTCAACAGGAACCTGCCAGCCGAGCAGGAGTTAATGCCGTTCCTCTGCGAACAGCTCGAGAGCATGTCGGTGATTCAAGACCGACCCCCGCTGCTGATCAAAACGGAGCCCCGGCACCGCAGACAGTCCACATTGCTGGGCAAAATATTAATTTAACCCCAGAGATGGTCTCCCTGCTGGAAGCCATCCTAGGACAGGCGCGCCACCAAGCCCCTGCTCCTCAAGAAAACAATCCCTCTGCTCCTAAGGAAAACCACCGCCCTGCTGCCACAGGGCCCTCACCTTCGGAAGCGGCAAATCCTGGTCCCACTGCGCCTCAGGAGGATCAGGAGATGACGTCAGGTCAGCAGTCCCTACCTCCGGCACACACCAAGGATCCAGCAACCGCGTATACTGCCAATCCTTCCGGTCCTCCTCCACCCGGAACCTCGCCTATGTACTGCACTGTGGATCAGATGGATGACCTCATCAACAAAAGGCTCCAGGAAAGACAGCTGACAGTCGTAGCTCCCTTCAAGGAGCAGTCCGCTCATCCTTTTACCGACGGGCTCGTCGCCATCAATGCCTCGTCGAGGTGGGCTGCCCATGGGAAAGGATGTCGAGAGCTACTGCAGATACCACAAGTGCAAGGGCCATAAGACAGATGACTGCAAAAGTTTGAAGCGGGACATAGAGAGGCTGATTCAGGGGGAATGTTAAAAGAATTTGTGGCAGGGCGAGACCGAAGTCGAACGCCCCCCAGGAGGCATCGTTCGTCAGCCCCTGCAGAACAAGCTGAGCCATCTGGAAGCAAGAGGAGAGTGAATCTGATTGCAGGAGGATTCGGCGCAGGCGGCGAGAGGTCAAGCGCCAGGGAGGTCTACGCCACTCAGATCTCTACAGCAGTTCAGTTGGGGACGCGGCCCCGACCTGAAGAGAACATTGTCATCTCATTCTCTGAAGATGATTTGGCACATGTCACCCCCCCCCCCCCCCCCCCCCCCATAACGATGCTCTGGTCATCACGGCAGATATTGACGGCTGTGACGTTGCAAGGATTCTGGTCGACGGAGGCAGCTCGACAGACATCCTGTTTCTGAACGCTTTTGAGAATATGGGCAAGTCCAAACGCGACCTGAAGAGGGTCGACTTTCCACTGATCGGGTTTGCGGGAAGAACAACTTATCCACTGGGGGCTATAACCATGCCAGTGATTTTTGGCGAGGGATGGAAGAGAATCAAGGTGTCGGTCACTTTCCTGGTGGTCGATTCACCTACATCCTACAATGCCATCATAGGGAGGACCACGATCAACCCAAACAAGATTGTGGCCTCCACTGTCCACCAGAAGATGAAGTTCCCTACTCCCAACGGGATTGGAGAAGTGCTCGGAGATCAGCCTTCCTCGCGGCAATGTTATGTGAACTGTTTACGCAGGAAGAACCAAAGGGAGGCGCTCGCCATTAAAACAGAGGTCGACCCCCGCGAGGACTTGGCTCGGCTAGCACCTATGGAGGAATTGGAAGAGGTCGAGATCGATGGTCCAGACAAGAAGGTGCGCATTGGGACCACCTTGAAAGAGGATCAGAAGGAGGTTATGACCGCCCTCCTCAAGGAATTTAAAGAGCTCTTCGCCTGGCAGCCGAGCGACATGCCAGGAATCAGCACATATATCATCTCCCACGAGCTCAGGATAGACCCCTCCATCAAACTGATCGCCCAAAAGAGAAGATCATTCGGGACGGATAAGCGTTTGGCGATCAGGCAGGAAGTCGGCAGGTTGATTGAGGCTGACTTCGTCAGAGAGGTGAGATTCCAGAGCTGGGTCGCCAACCCAGTTTTGGTTAAGAAATCAAACGGCAAGTGGAGGATGTGCGTCGACTTCCGCGACTTGAACAAGGCTTGCCCCAAGGATTCATATCCCCTTCCGAGGATTGATCAGCTGGTCGACGCTACCTCGGGTCATGAGATGCTGAGCTTCATGGACGCCTACTCAGGTTACAACCAGATCAGAATGCATCCAGACGATGAGGCTCACACCGCTTTTTATGCTGATGGGGATATTCTGTGCTACAAGGTTATGCCCTTTGGCCTTATCAATGCTGGGGCAACTTATCAACGGATGGTGAAACGACTGTTCCAGGACATGCTGGGAAGGAACATGGAGGCCTACGTGGATGATATGCTCGTCAAAACCATCAAGGGCAATCCTCACACGGCGGACCTCCGCGAAGCTTTTGAATGCATGAGAAGACACAGTGTTCGCCTGAATCCTGCCAAATGCGCATTTGGGGTCAAGTCCGGTAAATTTCTGGGTTTTATGGTCAGTGAAAGAGAAATCGAAGCAAACCCAGAAAAGCTGAAGGCCATAGAGGAAATGAAGTCGCCAACCTGCCACAGGGAAGTCCAGTGCCTGAACGGACGCCTAGGTGCTCTCAACCGCTTCCTCTCCAAAGCGAGCGACAGGTCCCTCCCATTCTTCAAAACCCTGAGGGCCAACCGCAAGTTCGAGTGGACGCCAGACTGCGAGGAAGCGTTCCAGTCCTTGAAGAGGCATATCCAAACACTCCCAGCTCTAGCAAAGCCCGTTCCAGTTATTGCTGCTCGGAAGCTGAGACCTTACTTTCATGCGCACGACATCACGGTCCTCACCAATCAACCTCTCAAAAACTTCCTGATGAAGCCAGATTCTTCAGGAAGAATGGTCAAGTGGGCGATCGAGCTCAGCGAGTTCAAGATCAAATTTGCGCCAAAAACGGCCATCAAAGGTCAAGCACTAGCTGATTTTATAGTGGAAAGCACGAGTAACGGTCAAACAGAAGCAGAGAACAGGCCAAGCCAGTCAGCATACGACAATCAAATCTGGGAACTCTATACGGATGGGTCTTCATCAAAAGAAGGCTCGGGGGCAGGTTTAATTCATATTCCTCCTGAGGGCGAGCCTCTGAAGTACGCGACCGCCTTGACATTTCCGGCGACCAATAATGAAGCAGAATATGAGTCTCTTATCACTGGACTCAGACTAGCAAAAGGAATGGGTATAACTGCGCTTAAGGTAAAAAGTGACTCAGAGCTTATTTTCAATCAAGTTAATGGCGTCTACGAGGCAAGGGGAGAAAAGATGAAGAAATATCTCAGCATTGCCAAAAAGCTGGTCGCGGAAATCCCAAATTTCGCGATTGAGTCTATTCCTCGCCAAGAAAACCAGATGGCAGATTCTTTGAGTAAACTGGCCTTCGGAGGGGCGACAGTCCAGGATGTACAATTTCTGGAGAAAGCTCTATGCCAGTTATCTAATCATCGATGGAGAACTCTACAGAAGAGGCTATTCGACGCCTTACTTGAGATGTGTTGCTCATCCTAAAACAGAAAAGGTTTTTCGAGAAGCTCACGAAGGAGCAGCAGCATGTCATGAAGGTGCTCGATCACTAACCAGGAAAATATTCAGATTGGGATATTACTGGCCGACCTTGGGAAAAGATGCAGCCGAGTTAACACAGAAGTGTGAGATTTGCCAGCAGTTTGCACCACGATCGGGTCGACCATCGACACCATTATCCCCAATGGCGGGTGCCTGGCCATTCGCTCAATGGGGAATCGATATATTGGGTCCTTTTCCCATTAGCACTGGTCAGCGTACTCACATTATAGTGGCAATCGACTACTCCACTAAGTGGGTAGAGGAGAAATCTCTAGTTTCGACAACAGAATTCCAGGTCATCAAGTTCCTGCAGGTCAACATATTCTCCAGCTCAGTACATCATCCTCAAACGAATGGGCAAGCTGAAGCAGCCAACAAGGTTGTCTTAGAAGTACTCAAGAAAAGGGTTCGAGCATTCAAAGGGAACTGGGCAGATGAACTGGAAAACGTATTATGGGCAATCAGAACGACGCCTAAGGCGGCCACAGGAGAAACGCCTTTCAGTTTAGTGTACGGATCAGAAGCAGTAGCACCAGCCGAATTAGCAGTGCCTACCCACAGAGTCTTACACTTTAACGCGGAGGCAAATGAGATCGAGCGCAGAACTGACCTCGACTTAGCAGAGGAAAAGAGATGGCTCTCGGAAAAGACACAAGCAAAGATGCGCTTGGAGACCGCTCGGTATTTCAACAGAAAAGTCAGCGCTCGCCAATTTTTCGTGGGGGAGATTGTTATGAGAAGGAATGAATTCACAAGGCTGGACAGTAAAAATAAACTTTCAGCAAAATGGGAAGGACCGTACAAATTAGTAGAGATCGCCGCACCAGGATCCTACTATTTGGAAACCACCGAAGGCGAGAGGTTACCCTGTCCATTTAATTCTGAGCATTTAAGAAGATTTTATACATAGCTTGTAATCAAATTGTTATGTCAATAAAAGAAAGTCATTCCTTCATAAAGCGTGTCCACTCGAAGCAAGCCGAAGGCAAAATCCCTGACGCCAAAGTCAGGCCAAAAAGCCCTAACAACAAAGTTAGGCCAAAAGCCCTAGTAACAAGGCTAGGCCAAAAGCCCTGACGCCAAAGTCAGGCCAAAAGCCCTGACGCCAAGGTCAGGCCAAAAAGCCCTAACAACAAAGTTAGGCCAAAAAGCCCTAACAACAAAGTTAGGCCAAAAGCCCTAGTAACAAGGCTAGGCCAAAAGCCCTGACGCCAAGGTCAGGCCAAAATACCCTAACGCCAAAGTTAGGTCAAAAAGCCCTAACAACAAAGTTAGGCCAAAAGCCCTAGTAACAAGGCTAGGCCAAAAGCCCTGACGCAAAGGTCAGGCCAAAAAGCCCTAACAACAAAGTTAGGCCAAAAAGCCCTAACAACAAAGTTAGGCCAAAAGCCCTAGTAACAAGGCTAGGCCAAAAGCCCTAATGCCAAAGTCAGGCCAAAAAGCCCTAACAACAAAGTTAGGCCAAAAAGCCATAACAACAAAGTTAGGCCAAAAGCCCTAGTAACAAGGCTAGGCCAAAAATCCCTAACAACAAAGTTAGGCCAAAAGCCCTAGTAACAAGGCTAGGCCAAAAGCCCTGACGCCAAAGTCATGCCAAAAGACCTAGCAATAAAGTTAGGCAAAACAAAAAAAAAACTGACGCCAAAGTTAGGCCAAAAGCCCTGACGCCAAAGTCAGGTCAAAAGATCTAGCAATAAAGTTAGGCAAAACAAAGAAAGCCCTGATGCCAAAGTCATCAGAAGTTTATGCTTTTAAGTGTCAGAAGTTTATGCTTAGAAAGTTCGACTTATACTTGGTCTAAGGCTTTAAGGGTCGAAGACATTACAAAGCAAGAAAAGTGGAGAGTAATTATGATTAAGACATTGAATGAATAGCCAAACATGTTCAAAGTCGAATAAAGGCTCATGAATATAAAAGGCATTCAATATAAAAAAAAAACAAGTCTTAAATAAGTAATTACTAACCAAAACAAAAATTACAAAGCCAGCTAGGATGGCTTAAGGAGTACTGGGCTCGCCTTCAGGAGCAGCCTCTTCAGCAACAGCGGGCCGAGAAGGGCGACTCCGCAAGAAGCTCTTCAAGGATGCAACTTCCCCAAGGGGAAAGTTGGGGTCGACCGCCTGGACCTCCTCCACCAGGTCTTGAAGAAAATCGGCAATCGCCGACTTCATCACCTTCAAGGCCTGGTCCTCAAAGTCTTCGGAGGCCTTGAACTCAACCACGACTTGGGGTGAAGGAACCGCCTTCAGCTAATCAGCCAGCCGGTTCTTCTCCTCCTCTAGGGCAATCCCCCTGGCTTCAGCAGCATCCCTCTGGGCGTCAGCTGCGACCCTTTGCGCCTCACCGGCGACCCGAAGAGCGTCCGACTCGACCAGTTGAGCACGAACCTCCTTCAACTCAGCCTCTAGGCGAGCCCGGACCGCTTCTCCTTCATCAAGACACCGATGAAGGGCTTCAAAATCTTGAAGGGCAGCCGCCACATCGGCCTCCCTCCGCTTGATATCAGCAAGGAGGTGCTGCTCCTTGCTGAAATACTCTGACCGGGCATTGTCTACCAAAGCGATCGCCGCGTCAGCAGTCGTCTTGATAGCCTCCAGCTGCCCAGGGGTGATCCCCGTGCTCCGGTATTGCTCCAGCTCGACAAGCAGGTCTGAATGCTTGCCGGCGAGCTCGCCGAAGACACGGCCGATCATCACCTCTTCCCGAACGAGCTGACAACAAAAGAAAAATGAGAATTGTCAGGACACGAACAAAAGGGAACGACTATGGAAAAAGGAAAAGAAACGAGGCCTTACCAGAGCGACTCGTTCGTAGTGAGACCGAAGGAACCCCTCGATCTGAGGAAGCTCCGTGGGGATGGACGAACGGTCCTTGGGGGGAATTATCCCATCAAGGAGCCGCATGCACAAGTCCGGGCTACCCCAGAGGCTCTTCTGGGCAGGGCAGGCCTTCTTTGAAAGGTCCCCACAAGGGAACCAAGCACCCCGAGAGTTCGCAACCTTGAGCGGCTGGAACAAGCTCGCCATGGAGCAATACTCCTCCCCTGGAACCCTTGAGGAGCTGGGGGCATCGGGCCCCTTCTTTTGGGTCTTACACTCCTTCGGGGGGACCGCGGACGCCGTAGGAGGTGGGGGCGCCAAAGATAAAACCTTCCCCTGGCCAGCCGTAGGGCCCTGAGGGGAAGGAGGGATGACCGCGGAAGCAGGAGCCTTCCCTTTGCCAGTGGAATGACCCTCAGGAGGAGGAGGAGGAGGAGGAGGAGGATGCTGTTCAACAGCCGGTTGCTCCTCACTCCTGACCTTCTTGGAAGGTGGAGGAGAAGGGTCTCGGACCACGTCAACCGTGGACTTTTCTGCAAAACAAAAAGAAGAAAGTCGCGTCAAACAAATGCAGGAAATTTAGAAACAAGGCGGAATATGGAAATAATACAATGTGAAACAACATACCTCGCTGGCAAGGGCCAGCAGGGGCCGAAGGAAGGGCCTCATCTGGTTTCCTCTTGGACGATCGCCTAGAGGGGGGAGGAGGAGAGCTCAGCAGCGCCTGGTCGGGGGACAACCCCGTCGATTCCTGGTCATCAAAGAGACCTATCAGTTTTCGGCTCTTGCTTACGACCTTGCCTACAAGTGATAAAACAAGATAAGAGTTAGAGAATTACCCAATCATCAAAGATTGGCGTGGCTTGATGAATGCCCGCCATCTCAAGGGCATTCTCAGTAGTCTCCGTCACTGAGCGGATGGACTTGAACTGGAACGACCGATGCAGCCGATACAGGTCGTCGATGGCATTCCGGTCACTCCCTGACAATTCTTCAAAGGAATGAGGAAAATCCTTGTCCAGAGCAAACAATTTCCAGGGTACACCCCCCTTGTACAAGAAGTAAAACTTCTTGTAGTTGGAGTTAGTGGCCCGGAAATCATCGACCAGGCGGACATGGACGTTCCAAATCCATCCCTGAGGGCCTCCCCACTCTGAAAACTTCGGCTAGCGGGGTTGGAAGTGGTGGATGTAGTTTGCCCCTGCTGCCAGTCGGAAGAAACACCGGAACAAGGCCAGTGAATACACCCATTCCTGGCGTATACACAGGAACTTGAAACCGACCCACATCCTGAGGGCATTCGGAATGAGCTGCGTGGGGTGAATCCCGTAAAACTGACACAAGGTCTGTAAATCCTCATAGAGAGGAAAACGCAACCCAGCATCGATCTGGGCCGCATAAATGTAAACCGCTCCGTCGTGAGGAAAATGCAGACCTAAGCCAGGATACCTAGGAGCATCCTCCACGCTGAAGCCACCGAGCGCCACCACGGTCTTAAAGTAAGCCGGCTTCAATTCATTAGGCTTGACGTCTGCTCGAATAAATTCAGATATAGCAATGATAAACATAAAAAACAATGAACAGCAGAGGATATCACCAAAACAGAGCATTGAAAGAACAGAGATTTACCTTTCGGAGAAAAGATGGGCGTTTGAAGCACAAGCCCATCTACCACCACTGGGGTGGCTGCAGACCTCCCCGCGTCAGGCTGTTTCCCCGCTGAGGAGGGCACAGCTTCATCCCTAATGGTCAAGGGAACACTGGCATTCTGAGGAGCGTTGGCTTTGTTAGCACCTTTGATGGCCATACGTTTGACTCTCTGACTTCTGGGGGCCATGGAAATGGTCGAAATGAGAACTGAAGAGGATTGAAAGAGAAAGGAGAAGGATTCGCAAAGAGGCTCTGGAAATCTGAAGGAGTGAATAAGCGTAAAGAACAAAACAGAGAAACTGATGTTTCTTATATAGGCCCAAAAAGGAGTAACCGCCACGGACGAATCGAAGCGACACAGAGAATAATTGCACCTTTTTGGAAAAAACCGAAGCAATGTCAGAATTTTAAGAGACACCTCGGGGAGACAAACGGTTGGCTGGTGCAAACAGCTGTCAGACTACCCTAGGTTTACGGAAAAGTAAATGTCAGGCGTGCCTCAAGTGACCGTTCGATTTATGGACAACTGTGCAGTTATTAAATGCTAACAAGAAAGATAGACTTTCATAAACCTAGATTACCTCGAGTGATCGCCAAAGGGGAATAAAAGGAAGGATATCTTTTCAGCTTTGAACGAAGAAAAAACTGCTCGCCAAACGAGCTCAAAATGCCTCAAAGGTCATGAACCAGTGCAAGAAACAAAGAAAACCGAAACTGAGACGTCACTATCTAAAACCCTACCAGGAAATAAAGCTCGACTGAAGAAACTTCAATCAAGCTTCGGGGGCAAATGTTGGGTATCGATAGTGACAGCCCAGTAAGGAAAAGGCCTCGAAGGCCCAATAACTATAGAGGGGGTAAATCCATAACATTCGAACCGGACCGACCTCCATAGAATGGCCCAGAACCGAGCCCAAAGTCTCTGAGGATACCACGAGTGCTCGCCATTCTTTACCAGGCCGTGACCTCTCACTGCTCGCCATGAGAGTGCTCGCCCCGAAGAGAGCCCTGCCTCTCTCCTCTGGTCCCACTAAACCGTTAATATCAGAGTGGCCATGATATCCCGCGTATCTCGGTCACATATTCACTAAAGATTAGATTTGGTAACTGCAATATCTCGCAGTAACTACCATATCCCACGATCCGAATCTTCAGCAACTCAATATACACTAAGATATTCAGTTGCCCTTATACGGTTCTATCTCTCTTACCCTATAAATACCCTTGCTTTACATACGTTCTTTACGTTTTGAGTTTTATACACACATATACTCATTTAAGCATCGGAGAGGGACCTAGAGACACCCCCTCTGTTGCGCTCCCGTACCTGCAGGTTCACCGGAGTTGGAGCAGAAGCGTCTTCCCAACCTTGTCTGGCATTTAATTCACTGTCAGATCAGCATCCAGGATTTTACGATCCAACACCTTCTGGAGGACCGAGACCAACCTCGGCCGAAAAAGCCCGCCTGAGTAGGTCTTTCTTGACCCGGGCCGGTCTCGGTACCGGACCAAATTTGGCCCAAAAAAAAATAATTGTCCAAATATTACATCATAGGAATCAAAGTAACAAACATATAAAGGACAAATCAAAAAGTAACAAATCAATCAAGTAACAAACATACAAAGTTCATTTTCTCTCATAGTTCCAAACATACATCACTGTTTTTAGGGTTTGCATAGTAAATTCGGTCTGGGCTTGTCCTAATCGGGCTTTCGAGAAAAATGCCCGAGACCAAGCCCAACCTTGAAGAAAAAAAACCGTTCGCTCGGTCTCAGTCCTAGTCAAGCTAGTCTCAAGTCGGTCTTGTCAGGAATTCGGTCCAATAGTCTGTTTTGATCACCCGTAATGTTATTAGATGGCAAATTCTGCAAATGGTTTTACTAAGGTAATTCTTTGTATTGAAATATGATTATTACAATATTATACTTATACAACTTATTGTTTTCTAACTCATGATGACTCTTAATTCGATATCCCTCCAAACTTTCTGCATTTTACTGAATAAGGTTTCGAGGGAATCGAGTCCCTGTTTCAAATTATTTGCTCGACAAATTAGATCGAACAATTGAACACCATCTCTGCCCTTAATGTATGTTGTGAAGAGTCATTTCTACAGTTCTTTTGCAGGTGTGAATTCCGTAGACTGATGCACCGGGTCTGGTTCCATATTGTCGAGCATTCGGGAACAAACGATTAAATCGTCTTGTTCCCATTTAGAGTAGTCTGGATCCTCGGTTATAGGCGGTTCTGACACGCTTGTGAGGTGGTGCAGCTTTACGTGACCTCCAATCTTCATCCGAATTAATCGGGACCACATGGAGTAGCTATCCTCATTGTGTTTTACACCCAAATTTATTGTTGGTACCGAAACTAACTCCTTCTGTGTGTGGTTGTTTAACAGCAAAGCTGCCAATTGGGCCACCAATGATGGTTCTGTTACAACGCGTGCAGCAGAGTTGATACTGCCATCTTCTAAGGTTTCCATAGCCACAAACTGATTGGGTAGATGATGAATGTCGAGAAAGGTCGATCCTTAATTGATCGAACAACCATTCGGCTCTGATACCATGTTAACTGATAGATGAGAAATTCAGCAACTGGTTTTACTAAGGTAATTTTTTGTATTGAAATCTGATTATTACAAGTCTATACTTAGACAACTGATTTATATCTAACTCTCATGATGACACTAATGTGAATTGTTGACATTTAGTGTGTAGATTGTTGACAACATGTCAACAATCCTATTCCCTTTTTGACTATTAGTAATCTAACCTCTTTTTGACTTCTTTTCTAACACTCCCCCTCAAAGTGAATAGTGTGATCTCCAATATTTAACCTGCACAATACACCTTCAAAGGTTCTTCAATTCACACCCTTTGTTAGAATATCTGTGAGTTGATCTTCTGATCGTACAAATGGAAGAGTGAGGATTCATTTTTCCAAGTTATCTTTGATAAAATGACGATCCACTTCAACGTGCTTTGTTCGGTCGTGTTGCACTGGATTCTCATAAACACTAATGGTCGCACGATTATCACACATTAGTTGACATACTTCTTGCACTATAACACCAATTTCTGTTAGCAGGTTTCGTAACCATAATACTTCTGTCAAAGCTCGAGTTATTCCTCCTAACTCTGCTTCAGCACTTGAAAGGGCCACAACCTTATGTTTTGAACTTTTCCATGCAACTAAGTTCCATCCAACTAGAACAAAATATCCTGAAATTGATCTCCTATCCATCGGACTGCCTGCCTAGTCTGCATCTGTGTATGCTTCTATTCGTAGGTGTCCATTCTTCTGAAATAGGACCTCACTGTCTGGCGACTTCTTTAAATATCGAAAAACTCTCAGGGCACCATCCATGTGATCTGCTTGTGGTTTATGGATAAACTGACTTAAAACTCTCTCTGCATATGAAATGTTTGGTCGCGCGTGAGAGAGATAAATCAATTTTCCCACCAGATGCTTGTATCGCGTACAACCTGCCGACTCAGCTCCCTCTACTATCTTCAACCCATGATTCATCATGATAGGTGTATCTAAAGGTTTACAATCAAGTAGCCCAGTTTCTACTAACAAATCTAGGAAGTACTTTCTTTGAGAAATAAAATACCTATCTTGGAGCGCATTACCTCTATCCCAAGAAAGTATCTAAGTTCACCTAGATCCTTCATTTCAAATTCTTGAAATAAACTTCTCCTAAGATGGGCTATTTCTTCATGATCATCTCTTGTAATAATCATATCGTCTACATAGATGATTAAACATGCTACCTTTCTTGTTTCTTGAGAAATAAGGTATGGTCTGAATTACTCTGCTTGTAACCATGCTTTTTCATATCCACTATAAATCTCTAAGTCCATGTCCTAGGTGACTGTTTCAATTTGTATAATGCCTTCCTTAGTTTGTATACCTCCGATCCTTGAAATCCTGTCCTGAAACACGGAGGTGGTCCATATACACTTCTTCCTCCAAATCACCCTGTAAGAATGCATTTTTCACGTTGAACTAATGAAGTGGCCAATCCTTATTTGCTGCTACTGAGAACAAGACTCTAATAGTATTAATTATAGCAACAGGAGATAAGGTTTCTAAATAATCAATACCATGTGTCTGTGTGTAGCCTTTCGCTACCAAACTCGCCTTGTATCTGTCGATTAATCTGTTAACTCGATGCTTTATAGTGAACACCCAACAACATCCTACTGCTCTTTTTCCTGGAGGCAACATACATTTTCCCCATGTCACATTTTTTTCCAATGCATCCATTTCTACCTCCATAGCCCTGCACCATTCTGGATCTGCAAGAGCTGCTTCTATTGATCTGGGAATATCTTGATTGCATATGGATGCAGTGAAAGCATTTGCAGTCGGTGTTAGGCTCCATCTGGCTAGGTTGACTATAGGGTACCGACTTCCTTTTGGATTGTACTCTGGTTCATACCGGATTGGTGGAACACCTCTATTCTTTCTTGATGGCAACATATACTTCTCTTGGACTTGTTTCACTGTCTCCTGTATTTCTTCATTTGTTGGTCTTGGATTACTAGAATTATATGTGGAGGAGTGAATATCAGAATGAACCATAGTAGGAGTACTAAACTCAGGGATATTCATCGGGAGTGACATGGCTGAATCAGGAGAAACATGTAATGTGGGAGTCGACGTCTTAGTGGTTCCGCCTACTTGCTCTTTTGGAACTGTTTTAGGGCTAAGTGGTGTGAACCATGTTGGACTACTTAACCAATCTAGTGGTGGGCTATTCAGAATCTCCCATAGACGACAAATTAGGTTGAGTACTAAAATTCAGTTTCAAGGAAATTGCAGTCCATCGTAGTGTACATACGATGATTGCGAGGATTATAGCAGCGGTAGCCTTTTTGATGAATCCCATAACTCAGAAATACAGACTTAATAGAACACAAATCAAATTTTGAGAGTTATGTTTTAGGAATATGAACAAAAATAGAACACCCAAAAATACGAGGTTGTAGTGTCAAGGTTGTTGGGAGACTCATATTTTTGGACACAACTTGAAGAGGTGTTTGAAGATTTAAAGCCTTAGTTGGAAGAAGATTCTGGAGATATACTGAGGTTGCAATTACTTCAGGCCAAAAAGAGGTAGGAACATGTTACTCAGGCACGATAGCTCTTGTCATTTCAAGAATTTCACAATTTTTTCTTTTTGCTACTCCGTTCTATTGTGGAATATGTGGGCAGGATGTCTGATGAATGATACATTTTTCTTCATAGAAGTTTTTAAGAGTTGAGTTAACAACATCTCCTCCATTATCGGAGCAGATGTTTATGATTTTTGGCGAGTATACATGTCTCACATGGGACACTGTTATTTGACAAAAACAACTCGAGAAATAAAGTATGAAGTTACCCTGCGGATGGGTGTCCCAGCTTCGATGCCACAACCACTGTTGCCAATCAACTATCCCGTTAACAAGCGGTGCAGTTCCGTGTTGAGCCACTTCATCCACATAATACAGTCCTTGATGCTCAAAACCACGTCCAATGACTCTCCCCAACTGAATATCCTGCAGTAGACAAAAGGATGGGTATATTAGTATTGTGCAATCGAGCTCTTTGTCACATGACTAATAGAGAGCAGTTTGCATGAGAGACTGGGCACATAAAGACAATTTTGCCATTTCAGAGTCGGAGATACTGCAACAGTTCCTGCTCCATCGACCTATGAGAGACCTCCATTTGCATTCTGTATCATTTTCTTGTTTGGTACGGAATGGGTTATAAAGTCTCGTTTATCAAATGTGATAGTATCTGTTACACCGCAGTCAAATATCCACCGATCATCTTTAACACAGTCATTATTTTTAAATAAACTAACTGAGGGACTAATTTCACTATTTCCTGAATGTTTGGCCTTGTTTTTGTGATTATTTCTTACTTTAGGGTCAGAAATATCAAAGTCATAAGTTTTTGGCCGAATTTGCAAATAGTCAAGAGATGAAAGGTTGAAGTGTAAAAAACCTCAAAACCCTATACCTCCAGCCGATTCACACATAGCAGTCACAACACCCACTCCTTCTCTATTGAAACCTGCGGTTGGGGCTTCCTCATTGTTCCCTTCGTCGGAGCCGCCGAACACCACAGTTCTGTTGCCGGCTCCTGCGGCGGTGTCTCTCCTTTGGATCCTCCATCCTTATGGAAACCTGACCAATTGGTAGCACTCCGATTTGTTGTGCCGTGGCTTCCCACAGTGTCTACATCGTAGGTTTTTCCTGTCAACGTTGCCTTCGTAAGATGATTTCCAACCTCTGGTGACTGATCGCGTATTGGCGGTGTGGCCGAACGAGGGATAGGATCCGGTTTGAGCTTGGCCGAAGGGAGGACCAGAGGTGGCGTGGTCAAAGGCTGTCTTCTCAGCAAACCCGGGGCGGGCCTTCGTATCAAATCCGGAGCCGATTCCAGAGCCGATTCCGGGATTGGTGGCCTAACTTCTTTAGCAGCCCTTGCCATCACCTGTCGCTGGTCCCTCTCCGACCGGATGACCGAATACGCTATCTCCACTTCCAGTAACGGGTTCTCTTTAAGTAAATCCCGTTTTTCTTGATCGAACTCATCATTGACTGCATGTAGAAATTGGTACAGTTTTGTCTCTACTCGCTTGATATTCCAGATTGTTATGTCGTTTGAATGTTTCATCGGATTTGGGTCTCTTAATTCGATATCCCTCCAAACTTTCTGCATTTTACTGTATAAGGTTTCGAGGGAATCGAGTCCTTGTTTCATGCTACTTGCTCGACAAATTAGATCGAACAATTGAACACCATCTCTGCCCTTAATGTATGTTGTGAAGAGTCATTTCTACAGTTCTTTTGCAGTTGTGAATTCCGCATACTGATGCACAAGGTCTGGTTCCATATTGTCGAGCATTCGGGAACAAACGATTAAATCGTTTTGTTCCCATTTAGAGTAGTCTGGATCCTCGGTTCTAGGCGGTTCTGGCACGCTTGTGAGATGGTGCAACTTTACATGACCTCCAATCTTCATCCGAATTAATCGGGACCACATGGAGTAGCTGTCCTCATTGAGTTTTACACCCAAATTTATTGTTGGTACTGAAACTAACTCCTTCTGTGTGTGGTTGTTTGACAGCAAAGCTGCCAATTGGGCCGCCAATGATGGTTCTGTTACAATGCATGCAGCAGAGTTGATACTGCCATCTTCTAAGGTTTCCATAGACACAAACTGATTGGGTAAATGATGAATGTCGAGAAAGGTCGATCTTTAATTGATCGAACAACCATTCGGCCCTGATACCATGTTAACTGATAGATGATAAATTCTGCAACTGGTTTTACTAAGGTAGTTCTTTGTATTGAAATCTGATTATTACGAGTCTATACTTATACAACTGATTTATACCTAACTCTCATGATGACAGTAATCTGAATTGTTGACATTTAGTGTGTAGATTGTTGACAACATGTTGTCAACAATACTAATCCATTTTTGACTATTAGTAATCTAACCTCTTTTTGACTTCTTTTCTAACAGATAGGGAATCAATTCAAAGTTAATTGTTTTATTCCATATATATGAATGAAGAAAAATAGTTAACTAGGTGTCTTGAGGAGCAACTTATTGCTCTTCTACTTTCACATACTAGAAAAGTCATGATTTTTTTTCGTACTTTTACAAATAGATCAATTTGATCTAGAACACATTTACCATTTCTAAATTTATTGTAATCTTCCAATTAAAGTTATATTTTCTTAAAATCATTCAGCGTACAGCTGCCTAAACTATAATATTTTCTTCAATATATATATATATATATGTATGTGTATATGATACTATATGATGTTAAAGTGATGTATCATTATTGGATTGATAATAGCAAAATGTTTTTAAAGTATTATGATTAAAGTATATTTTTTTTTTTAATAATGTTATGTTATGATTTAAGTTGCTACAGAAATTATCAGAGAATGAAGAAATCGAAGAGTCTGCTAGGGTTTGTTTAATGGATCATTTGGGTTCTATGCTTTAGCACCCAATCACCGTATATTATATAATAACTGATAAACAATATTTATAACATAAGTCCTCCAAGAACAACATAAATAAAAAATACAAAATAACAGAATAAACCTCGTAACAATAATAAAAGATGATAACACTTTATCATTTTAATCTTCTTTAATTTGACCCTGAAGAGTTGATTGATTGATCTTCAACACTCTCCCTCAATCTATCAACTCCATATATGTATTTAAGACCAAGCTTCTTTATCAAATATCCATGTTGATTTCCAGCAAAAGCCTTTGTAAAGAGATCTGCTACTTGTTCTCCAGTCAGGACATGGTGAGTCTTGATAATACCTGCACTAATATTTTCTCTAACAAAGTGACAGTCTATTTCTATATGTTTTGTCCTTTCATGAAAAATAGGGTTACATGAAATCTGAATTGCAGCCTTATTATCACAAAATAACGAAACAGAATCTGAATGAACTATACCAAGTTCAGATATCAACCCTTTTAACCATACAATTTCAACAACAGTAACTCCCATGCTTCTATATTCAGCCTCAGCTGAAGATCTAAATATAGTATTATGTTTTTTTACCTTCCAAGATATCAAAAAATCACCTAATTATACACAATAACCAGAAACAGATCTTTTAGTTTCTAGACATGCAGCCCAGTCTGAATCACAAAAGGCACTCAAATTAAGAGAACTAGAAGCAGATAAGAATAAGCCTAGTCCAGGTTGAGCCTTAACATAACGAACAATTCGAAAAGCAACATCCAAATGAGATTGTTTAGGAGCATGCATAAACTGACTTAATTTCTGAACAACAAAACAGATATCAGGTCTTGTTACAGATAGATATAACAACTTACCTATAACCTTCCTGTAAAATATTGCATCAGATAAAGGAGTATCACTGGAAATGTCATTTTTGGACTCATCATATGCAAGTGAGGTTAGAGATAAGTTTAATTCCATTGGGGTTTTACTAGGTTTTGAACCTAGCAAGCCAACCTCTGAAATTAACTCAAGAGCATACTTATGTTGATTAAGAACAATACCTTCTCGAGATCTAGCTATTTCCAAACCCAAGAAATACCTTAGATCTCCCAAATCCTTCATTTTGAAGTGAATCTGAAGAACATCCTTCAGTTCAACAATTAAAATACTGTTGATACCTGTAATCAGTAAATCATCTACATATACTAACATAACAACAATGTCAACACCCTTTTGTTTGGAAAACATTGAGTAATCATGCTTGCTTTGCTGAAAACCATGAGAAACTAAAGCAAAAGTCAATTTAATAAATAAGATGAGAAGTGTCGTAGGATGAAGGGGAGGAGTTAGTGAAAGAATTGAAGAGAAATAGGGAAGAGAGGAGTGATTAGAGAGAGTAAAAAAAAAAAGTGAAAAAAAAAATATCGGTAATTATCGATTTCGGTTTCTCGTACGGTGTTTAAGTTCCGAACGATTTAGGTATATTTTTCTTCCATTTAATATTGTATTTGTATTTCCTAATGTTATTATTTATGTTATAAAAAAAAAAGTTTGTATACATATATTATATATTTATGTATAATATACTTGTTAATATATATATATATATGTATAATATATTTTTATATTATGTTTATGTAATACTATATATATCTATATGTATAATATATATTTATATTATGTTTATGTATTACTATATATATCTATATGTATAATATATATTTATATTAAGTTTATGTATTACTATATATATCTATATGTATAGATTATGACATGTATAGGATTGGGCCTTTTGTATTCCATAAACCTCTGTAAATGTAATAACTTAGTAGTGACATTTACTTTATCGCACTTGCATTGCATTTTTCTAAAAAAAAATGTAAGTTCCGTTCATTTTGTCTTGTATCCTTAGGACGTTTCACATATCATCTTTGGTAAGGATGAAGTAGACAAACCACTGTCCTCACACCAAGGCCATTCAGCCCCCCACGGTCGAAATTGCCCGAATATGGAAAGTCATGACAAAAGAGGATCAAAAGTACGTGAATGAGAACATTGGCGAGGTTCATGAACTCGCAAACTACAAAGTCAACTGGGCTCTCCTCGATGCTTTGTCTGATTTTTGGGATGTAAAAAACGTCGTCTTCGTGATAAACAACAATGAACTCACACCTACGCTCAAAGAATACCGTCAGCTCATTCAAGGGGTAGATTGGGATCGTGGAATTGTTCAACCCGACCTCCAACAAAGAGGCGAAGATAGTACCTTGGCCAAACTGCTCAAAGTCACAACAAACAAAATGTTCACCCAGCTCAGGTTGAATGGGGGTCATGGCTTATCTATTGAATTTTTGGTATATTGGATAGAGCACCGAATTTCCGATAAAACAAATGCCCCGGGGAGATGCCATGCTTTTATTTTACTTGTTTTGGGAACGTTCGTATTCCCCTTTTCTAATGGTCTCATCGACTTAGCTATGGCTAAAGTCGTTACCCAAGTAATAGAAGGCAAGGATTTCGTGACGGCATTGCTCGCCGAAACCATTGCATCTCTAAACATTTTAAAAACCAAAGGGAAAGGATAACTAAAGCAAGTCCGGCCTTACTTCATATTTGGTTCTTAAGCCATATAAAATAATTTGGCATGAATTTTCCTCGGGCAAACTTTTTAGGTGACAAAAAGGGTTATCTCTAGAATGATAGGTCGATCATTGTTCGAAGCTAAGAAGTGGAAAGCCCTCGACTGGAAAATCTATATTTCAAAATTAACGCATAAGGACATTTTATGGACGGCTAGATGGTTACCCATCCACCGTTCTACGATCCTTAAATGCAAAACTTTCGAGGGAGTTTCGCTTCTCATCCATCGAGGATCCATGACCACCTACCCTTCCAGATATTCTGGTGCACATTCATGGACCCCCAAGATCATACAAGTGGCACAGCCGAGCAGACATTGCAAACTCACTACGAGACTCAGTTCCACAAGTGAATGATGATTGGGGAAACTGAGTCCCACTATTGGAAGGCTCCACGACAAAGGAAAACGAATACCATGCGACAACAGAGTACATTCATAAGTTCTACTCGGCACCCGCAAGTCCGCCTTTTGACCCGAAGGAGATAATCGGGGATAGAACCAAGATATCACCGCCATCTCACGAGGACATCTACGCAATCATGAAATCTAGGGTGGAAATTCAAAGTATTGCTTGGGCTGATGAACACTCTAGATCCAACGCCTCCGCAATGAGTTACGGTGTGTGCGAAATGAAGTGAGAAGTCGGGATCGAACCTTGGATAAATGTGAGGGCAAAATAGCTAAGTTGAATGACACCCTTGAACAGTCCAGACGAAGGGCGAGGTAATTAAAAAGATTTTCAAAATGCATGTCCCCGACCTTCCTTCGAACCAAGGAGCAAGCGACAAATGCACTCAACGAGCCGCGTCGTCGTGTGAAACGTCTTAAGAATTAGACTTTGATTGACCAACTCCTTTTAGAGTATTGTTTGAAAAAACTTTTGTCGTATATGTCATCAAAGCCTACGAATGGAATGAACGGAACATGTATATTTAAAAAACCAAAAAAAAACATGCATGATCAATTGTGTATTTATCATTCTTACTATTATATTTGAATGATTTAGGCACATCTGGCAAGAACAGGCCCGATACGCACTCGTGGTTTTGTTCAACGGGAACGAATGGAGCAACAAAATCAAAGCCCTCCACCAGGTTTTCCGGAACCCATGCGACATTTGACAACTCCGGCACCTCAAGAATACGAAGAGAGGATCACCCAACTAGAACAAACTATACACACCATGAATGCTTGCATGGCTGGCATGATATCCCGGTTCGAGCAAATGTTGGTTTTTCTAAACGCCGAGGCAGCCACCTCGTCTTCTCAAGCAACACATCCACCCGTAGTACTTCATCAATCCATGCCAAGTACTTTGGTCTTACCCGACCAAGCTCCACCTACCACATATGCTCACCCCGAGCAAGCTCCACCTCCCACATATGGCCATCCTGACCAAGCTCCACCTCCCACTTATGGTCATCTTGTCCAAGCTCCACCTCCCACATATGGCCATCCCAAAACATCCTACATACGACTTTCCTAATCAAGTCCCACTACCCGTACATGAGCCTCATGAGCAAGCGTTTCCTCTTCAACATGATCGGGTTGCACCTCCTATACCTGTTTACCCCAACCAGGTCACACGACCCACGTTTGGCCTCCCCAATTACTCGGTCACAGTCGTCTCGGTCGAGACCGAACAAGACAAGTGGTTGAAGCATATTGAAGAAAAGATGAGGTCTATTCAAGGAGTAGATCGATTGGGAGACTTGAATTTCTCTGATCTTGCTCTATTTCAGGAAATCCCAATGCCCGATAAATTTAAGGTGCCAGACTTTGAAAGGTTCGATGGAACAGGACATCTGATTGTTTACCTTAAGATCTACATGGCGAAAATGACTCCATATGAGAAGTATACCAAGTTGATGGTCTAGACTTTCCAGGAAAGTTTGAAAGGGGAGGCGCTGGTCTTGTTCGCAGGATTAAGAACGGAGCAAGTGCCAAATATCGAGGTGCTAGCCAAGCCTTTCCACCGCCGATATAAGCATAATCTGGATAACGCTCCTACTCGCCTTGATCTTCAGGCTATAGAGAAGAAAGAGGGACAATCTTTCAAAGATTATGTGTTTGAGTGGAGGGGAAAGACCAACTGCATGAACCCGCCTCTCAGGCAGAACGAGTCAGTCCTGATTTTTATCAGCACTCTTAAGGGTATATATTATACCCAAATGATGAGTCAATCCACAGCGGAATTTTCAAATCTCATCATGACGGGCGAATTAATTGAGCGAGGGCTTCGGTCCGGAAAGATTGAAGACACATACAAAAGTGCAGCGGATCCTAAGAAAACAGGAACAAAGAAGCCTACCCCGACCATAGGCGCGGTCTATCCCAACCCTTACAAGGCTCCTTACTCGGCTTCGTATCAACAATACCAACCATCACCGGTGGTCCCGATACCTCAGGCTCCTTACTCGGCTCCGTATCAACAATACCAACCATCACCGGTGGTCCCGATGCCTCAGGCTCCTCGAGCCCCACAAGGATCAACCTCTCTGCCTAACCCACAAGATTCTGTCAACCGATGTGGGAAGCAAAGGAGATTTCGAGAGCCCCGACAATTTACCCTTCTTCCAATACCATTGGTTGAATTGTACAAGAAGGCTTTGGCTCAAGGGCTCATAGCTCTTGAGGTTCTGAGCCCCGAAATGAGAATTCTGGCTAATGAACCAAATTCAAAATGTGAGTTCCACATGGGAGCACCTGGGCACACCACTAACAATTGCCCTCGCCTGAAGCACCGAATCCAAGACCTTATTGATCATAAATACCTTGTCTTAAATCCCATTTCGACATTGAATGTCAATACCAGTCCGCTACCCAACCACGCTTCAGGCTCAGTCAACATGATATTCTTAGAAGAAGGACCAACCCCTTTGGTCAGCCCCATGGGTAAGGAGATGCTAAAAAATTATGTTTCGATGATCACCCCACTAATCATTGACTACGTACCGCAAGGACCATCACCATTCAAGTACGAGAGCAACAAAAGGGTACCTTGGAACTATGGGGGTAAGCGGAAGGATCTGCAAAAAATGAAGACATTTTCAGTATGACTCGATCTGGACGTTGCTATATCCAGCCAGAAAACCCACCCAAAGAGAAAGAGGTGGAGGGAGCCCAAAGGAAGAAGGTAACTAAAGAAGAAGTGAGCAATTTCATGAAGATTGTAAAGGATGTTGAATACAAGGTCGTGGACCAGTTGCGCAGAACCCCAGCGCAATTATCTCTGTTGGCTCTGTTGTTGAGTTATGAACCACACCGAGAGGCATTAATGAATGTTTTGAAGGAAGCCCTGGTACCAAAGGAAATTTTAACCCGCCAAGTAGAGAATCTCATCGGTTCGGTTTTTGCTAGCCAAATCGCCTTCGGGGATGAAGAGTTGGGTTCTGAGGGACAACAACATGTCAAGGCCCTCCACATCGTGTGCAAGAGCAAGGGATACGTTGGCGAGAGCCAGCACCAGACAGAGCTGAGCTAATGGTGGGGAAGATCATGTTGGGCAACCACTTCATCTTAGGACGTGGTCTGGGAATCCATGGTCAAGACATCAAACAGCTAGTAGCTCCGAGGAAGAACAAAGACACTTTCGGACTAGGAATCTATCCTAATTTCAAAGATTACGAAGTCGCGCGAAGGAAACGTTTAACCGGAAATTCAGAGGCATTGTTGTTTCCTCCCCTTGCTGTTTAATTTCCTGGACCACCACAAATGATCCAACCCGACGGCGTTGCTTCTCACGAAGGCTTATCATACTTGTTTTCAATCGGTGTCACCATTGGAGCCCTGCTTGATGAAGGTCCCTCAGGCCTTTTCGTCCGTCCACTTGCTAGTGGGGATAATATCACAAACTGGATGACATTACCTGCTTATGCGTTTTCTCTTCGTAATAATGAGAACAATACCTCTAGAGAACACAAGGGGAACCATGATTCAATCTCGTACAAGGACACACTCGCCGAATCTGATTCTGTACATTACGGAGAAGGATCAGGTGAGGAGGATGCCACGAAAGAAATTGAAGAAAGTTGGTACATGTATGATAGAGACAAACTCCTAACAACAGAAGTCACTGAGGTCATAAACATCGACACTCCTGAGGACCCACGCGAATTGAAGATTGGGACAAGTCTGAGTCTCAACCAAAGAACTCAGATGATGGATTTGCTAAAAGAGTATCAGGAGATTTTTACCTAGTCATATGCTGACATGCGAGGCCTTGATTCGTCAATCGGGGAACACGTTCTGCCACTATACACTGAGAACTTTCGACCCAAAAGACAACACCTGAGGAGACAAAGTCCCGACCTAATCCTTAAAATTAAGGAAGAGATCATCAAGCAAATCGACGCTGGATTCTTAGAAGTTTGCAACTATTCTGAATGGGTAGCAAATATTGTTCCAGTACCCAAGAAGGACGGTTGTGTCCGCGTCTGTGTCGACTATCGAGATCTTAACAAAGCCAGACTGAAGGATAATTTCCCTCTGCCTCATATCGATATGTTGGTCGACAACACTGCACGTCATACGATGTTCTCATTCATGGACGGATTCTCAGGATACAACCAAATCAAGATGTCTGAGGCAGATAAGTCAAAAACCACATTTGTCACGATGTGGGACACATTTTGTTACAGAGTTATGCCTTTCGGTTTAAAAAATGCAGGGGCGACCTACCAAAGGGCAATGGTGACACTGTTCCATGACATGATGCACAAACATATCGAGGTGTACGTAGATGATATGATTGCAAAGTCTCAAGAAGGTGAATATCACTTGATCAATTTACGCATGCTATTTGAAAGGCTCAAGAAGTACAAGTTGCGTTTAAACCCGACTAAATGCAATTTTGGAGCCACATCAGGCAAGTTATTTGGCTTCATAGTCAGTGAGAATGGAATTGAGGTAGACCCTGACAAAGTCAATGCGATACAATATTTACCACCACCATCGACCGTCAAGCAGGTCCGAAGCCTTTTAGAACGTTTGAATTACATTGCGCGTTTCATCGCAAATATGACAACCAAGTGTCAACCTTTATTTCGCCTTTTACGTAAGAACGCTCAGATAATTTGGGATGAAGAATGCCAGAATGCCTTAGAGTCCATAAAAAATACTTAATGAGCCCACCAGTCCCGGTGCCGCCAACTCCAGGACGACCGCTCATTATGTATTTAACAGTGCGCCAAGACTCGTTGCGCTGCATGTTGGGACAACTCGATGTGACTGGAAAATATGAACATGCGATATACTACGTGAGTAAGAAGTTTACGGAGGGTGAAACAAAGTATCAAGAGGTGGAAAGGATATGTTGTGCACTCGTGTGGGTAATGCAGCGACTTCGCCAGTATACGTTGTATTACACCATACGTCTGTATTCGAAGATGGATCCCGTGAGATACCTCTTAGATAAGCCAGCATGGACAAAAAATATCGCCAAGTGGAAAGTTCAATTACCTGAGTATGACATAGAATTCGTGCCTCGAATTTCGGTGAAGGGGCAAGCAATCGCCGATCATTTAGCAGAGTTTCCCATAGACGACGATCACTTGATCAACTCCAAATTCCCAGATGGTGAGATCATGCAAGTAGAAGTAGAAGGGATGCCGAAGGCAAATTGGAGGATGTACTTCGACGGTGCTATGAATTCAGTCGGATGGGGTATTGGGGCAGTGCTCATCTCACCAAAGGGGCAACACTTCCCAGTGGCAGCCAAGGTCACCTTCCACTGCACCACCAACATCGCAGAATACGAGGCATGTGTTCTCGGCATGCGCGCTGCACTAGACCTCGAAGTGAAGAAACTAGAAGTGGTCGGAGATTCAATGTTAATCATCCTCCAAACGACAGGGGGAGGTAAGACGAGGGATGCCAAACTTCAGCCATACCACGAGCACCTTGAGGATTTAGCTGCAGAATTTGAAGACATCACTTTCACTCATATGTCGAGAAATAAAAACCAATTTGCAGACGCATTTGCAACACTCGCATCGATGAGTAAAATTTCGTCGAGAAATCAAGTACTGCCAGTAGAGATCAAGATCAAAGAGGTTCCAGCCTATTGTTGTGCAGTCGAAGGGTCAGACGGTCAGTCGTGGTTCACTGATATAAAAAAATACCTGGAGTCCGGAGAGTTCCCAGAAGGTGCCACAAGAAATGACCAGAAAGTCGTACGAAGGATGGCTTGCAATTATTTTCTTAGTGGCTCGACATTATACAAAAGATCATTTGATGATACCCTCTTGAGATGCGTGAATGCCAAAGAAGCTGAGCGCTTAATGGAAGAAATTCATGAAGGTTGTTGTGGCCCACACATGGGCGGGCGAATGTTATCAAAAAAGATAATGAGACTTGGATACTTTTGGTCCACCATGACATCTGATTGATTGTATGAGACACGTCCAACATTGTCACCTCTGTCAAGTGTACGCAGACCAAATCCACGCGCCACCACACGAGCTCTATCCCATTACTTCCCCGTGGCCTTTCTCAATGTGGGGTATCGATGTAATCGGTATGATCTCTCCAAAGGCGTCCAATGGTCATCAATTCATATTGGTGGCGATCGATTATTTCACCAAGTGGATAGAGGCTATTAGCCTAGCGTCAGTAACGACAAAAGCGGTCGAGCGTTTCATTAGGCAGGATATCATCGCGCGTTATGGGGTGCCGGAGTCAATCATCACAGATAATGCCAAAAATCTTAATAATAAATTGGTTGATAGGTTGTGTGACCAATTTAAGATCAAGCATCGAAATTCGTCTCCATATCGCCCACAAATGAATGGCGCAGTAGAAGTAGCAAATAAGAATATCAAGAAGATCATAGAGAAAATAAATGTAAATTATAAGGACTGGCACAACAAGCTACCTTGGGCACTTATGGCATACAGGACCTCAATACGGACCTCAACAGGGGCAACCCCATTTTCCCTTGTTTACGGGACTGAAGTCGTGCTGCCAATTGAAGTATAAATCCCGTCAGTAAGGATCCACGCTGAAGCAGAGATGGACACATCAGAATGGGCGAGATGCAGATACGAGCAATTAAACCTCATAGATGAAAGGCGACTCATCGCGATGTGTCATAGGCAATTGTACCAACAACGCATGGCTCCTGCATTTAACAGGAATGTATGTCCAAGAGAGTTACAAGCAGGCGATCTAGTTCTCAGAAAAATCCAGCTAGTCAATCCAGACTCTCGAGGAAAGTTCGTGCCTAAATATGAAGGGTCTTATGTCGTTAAAGGGGTTTTCAGTAGATGAGCCATGATCATCACTGATATGGATGGCCAAGAACCCCCAGTCCAATCAATATGAATGCAGTTAGAAAATACTATCCTTAAGGACTTCGTAACCAGAATACGAACCTTCAAAAGTGAGAGAAAATTTCCGCTAAATCGAAAACCCGAAAGGGCGGTTTAGGCAAAATTTAGGGAAGAGTGGCATGATTGAAAATCCCAAAAGGACAATCATGGCAAAAGGAGAGGAATCAAATCCCTGCTAGGTTGAAAACCTGAAAGGGCGACCTAGACAAAAATTAAGGGAACCGAGAGGTGCGGTAAAAAAAAACGTAGTAAAAGGAAAGAAAATCGAGAGAAGAAAATAAAAATAAAAAATCATCAACGACCAAGACCTGTAGTTATCCAGCTTCTTGGAGTCACAAAAAAAAATGAGTGGAGCCTTTAGGTGTTCAGCCTTCGCAAGTCACCATCGACGACCAGGACCTGTAGTTATCCAGCTTATGGGGAAAAATGATGAGTGAAGCCTTTAGGTGTTCGGCATTCGCAACTCATCCTCGACGACCAGGACCTGTAGTTATCCAGCTTCTGGGAATCACAAAGCTGATGAGCGGAGCCTTTAGGTGTTCAGCCTCCACAAGTCATCCTTGACGACCAAGACCTGTAGTTACCCAGCTTCTGGGAGTCACAAGTCGATAAACGGAGCCTTTAGGTGTTCAACCTCCGCAAGTCATCCCCAACGAGTCACAAGCCGACTGACGAGCAGAGCGTTTAGGTGTTCAGCCTCCGCAAGTCATCTTCGACGACCAGGACCTGTAGGTGTCCAGCTTCTGGGAGTCACAAGCTGATGAACATTTAAGCGCCCGGTCTCCGAAAATCATTGTCAACAATCGGGACTTGTAGATGTCCAACTTCCGAAAGTTGCGCGATAATGTTTGTCTACTATGTAAATAATGAAGCAAGAGCAGCCAAAATCAGTCGTTTGTCTTTGAACACACACACATGAGATCAATTCCATGAGTGCGTGTTCAAAGAGGGGCAACTGTAAACACCTGATTTTAGCTCATGGTCAAATTACCGTACGCAAGCAATCTAGCCAAGGGAAATCGATATTTAAAAAAAAAAGTTATTTAAAAAAAAAAAATTAATAAAAAAATATATGAACGTGAAACATGACCATGTTCCTCTTTTTGTACAAGTTGGTCTTTTTTATTATTTTAAATAATAATAATAATAATAAAAAAATAAAATGCAAATTGTGTATAAATAGATGAGAAGTGTCGTAGGATGAATGGGAGGAGTTAGTGAAGGAATTGAAGAGAAATAGGGAAGAGAGGAGCGAGTGATTAGAGAGAGTAAAAAAAAAGTAAAAAAAAATATATCGGTAATTATCGATCTCGGTTTCTCGTACGGTGTTTAAGTTCCGAACGATTTAGGTATATTTTTCTTGCATTTAATATTGTATTTGTATTTTCTAATGTTATTATTTATGTTATAAAAAAAAAGAGTTTATATACATATATTATATATTTATGTATAATATACTTGTTAATATATATATATATATGTATAATATATATTTATATTATGTTTATGTTATCTATTAATCTATATATATAATATCTATTTGTATTATGTCTATGTAATACTATATATATATATATATATTATGTATATGTAAAAAATAAAAATGACTTAGGTCTTTCCCAAACTTTGATGAAGGTTACAACTCGGTCCTTGGACTTTCGGGTCATTTCTGGGACGTTATCGAATGTTTTAAACCAAACCGGAAAACTTTTGGGTCATTTGTGCAAATTTTGAATTTTTTTCTTAATTCAGCTCGTTTTTAAAAAAAAAAAATTACATTTTGATTTCTAAACTTTTCTAGACATTCAATGATTTCTCAAAATGTTACAAATAAGTCTAGAATAATTTTCGGGTTGTTTTTTGGAATTTAACCAAGTGTTACAAATAAATCTAGAATAATTTAGGGTCAATTCTGTAATTTTTAAAAAAATATTTTCAGTTCAGTTAATTTTTTTTCGAAAATTACATTTTTGATTCCTAAATTTTTCTGGACATTCCAAGTCTTTTCAAAATGTTACAAATAAGTTTAGAATAATTTTCGGGTTATTTTAGAACTTTACCAAGTATTACAAATAAGTCCAGAATAGTTTAGGGTCATTTCTGTAATTTTCGAAATATTTGTCCAATTCAGCTCAAATTTTAATAAATTGCATTTTTGTCCCTATATTTATTTTGACATCCTATAACTTCTCAAAATGGGACAAATTAGTCCAACGTGCTTAAAATCTTCAAAAATCATTTGTGCATGTTTTGACACGTTTAAAATGGCTCGAGAGTTAAACTATTTTTATTTTTTCGAGCACGATGAACTTTAGTTCTCTTTTGTTTATTTAAAATTAACTCATAAAAAAAAATGTTTATACATGGTTTAAGGAAAATGCATATAGTCATTTTGGGCCAAGCATGATCAAAACGAGCAATTCGGGTAAATGAAAAAAATTTCAAAAGCAAACTAAAGTACCGAAAGGGCGGATTATGAGCTTGCGAGCTTTTAAGACGTAATCAAACCCCCGAACTCAATTCTCTGGACGTAGATCTTTCTAAGCCCTAGGATGTTAATTCCATGTACCCTATGCAAAAATTTAGGATTTCGATTAGCCTTCATTTAATCGGTGGCGACTCTTTCAATTTTTTCGGTCCGGTTGATGACCCGCTCGACCGGACTCTTCGCTCGCCAAGACCTGACATTTCAAAAAGAAAATAACAAATATTTTTCAAACGGGTCGGGGAAAGTCGGATCCGACGTCCGACACCCCTTATAAATACTTTACTACAACCCCATTTACAGGTAACCTGACTTATTTTGTTGTCAAACTCCCGACTGAATTTATCATCAAAGGGAAACAATGGGTAAAACCCAAACATTCTTTCCTGTAGATTTACGATCATCGCTTGAATTCAGAGGCGTTGACATCAAAATTCCACCACCAAAATGATGTTTCATAAATGTCGACATAGCATTCGAGTCATTGACATCATATTATAGTAAAAAAAAAATGATAGCTTCAAAATCAATAAATACGACACTAACGATGAAAGACAATGGATATCACAAAATTTCATCAATTATCAACTTCGTGGATCGATACCTAAAAATACAAAACAAAATCGAATGATTGTTCTTAAAGTTGCTAAGTAGAATTGAAATGTTTCTCCCAAAGAACCTTGTTAGTATTAACATCTTACAAGTGTGAAGCAAAATTGAAACCTTCATCTTAAAATAATTTCATCAATATCATGCGTACGTGAATCTTCTAATCTTAACAAATCATTCCAGTAGTCATAGCATTTGACTTCTATGGTAAGATTTTGGAATCGACGAACGCATAACTAAATCTGCAAACTAGAATTGAAATAACTGTTGGTAAAGAACTCCATCAGAATCAACTTTGTGCATTATATCGAATGTTCTGAATATATAACTTGGCGAAAAAATGTTTGATCCAATTGTTACTTTCCGGAAATACTAATTTAATACTTAATAGGTGCACCTTGAATCGAAATAGGTGTACCTAAATATGACAAATAATAATAAATATTAGTAACACTAACAAAGAGCATTAGAAATGACATGTGTAATTCATAAAATGGTATCTTATTCTGATTACTCATTGGAGTGGAAATTCATCATTTTGAAAAATGAATTTTTAGTCACTTATATTGATAAATGTTAATTTTTTATTTACATTTGTGTTATTTAGTTATTTATATATAAAAACAAATGTTCAAATCACATTCCGTTGATTTATTTTTTTTAGTTTAAAAAGTGTCTTGCATAATTTTTTGTGTTGAAATACTAAAAAAAAAACATCTTCTAAAATCAACGCATTTGCCTTCTAGACTAGACAATAAACAAGAAATGATAGACAAAATGGTCGGATAATAAACGGAGTGGCCAGTTAGTCATATTTAAAATGTAAATAACTACTTATCAATGTAAGAGTAAATATAAGTAATAATAAAATGACACGGAACAAATATAAGTAACCTCATAAATTGGTAACACGTTTTTTTCCCTTCATTATCTTATACAAAAAATTTCAGTATAAAATCTGTGTAAAGTAACTTCAAACTTGTTCCCCGATTTAGATGTTGTGAAATAAAACTTTTTTTTCGTAGTGAAGCCTCCATCGTCCTCGCGTATGTTTTAATCATGAAAAAAAAACTATTTAATTAAATAAGTGGCAAAAATCTTACAAAAGTCAATATAAAGGATTTGATTGCGATATGAATCATAATTTACAAGGAAAGTACGTACAAACCATGAAAAATAAAATAAGAAAAATAAAACATTCGACAGCTTCACTATCCTTCATGCACAAACTGATTCTATTGCATGTAATACAAAGCTTCACCCATCCATCGCACACCACAAATGACTCTACCCATCTACCTACGCGTAAATGTATGTAGTTTACAGACATATCAATCAATCATTGGAACATCATCGCGCTATCCCCATCAAATTCCATATCCTCTATGTTGGGGTCCCAGAAGAAGCCACACACGTCGTCCATTTTGGCGTTGATCAGGTCCTGAGAATTATTACAGTGTAGAAGATGAAGTAGCGATGTTTGTGGGGTAGGATTGTTGTCGAATCCCGAAGAGACTGGATTCGGGTTATTGCTGTTGTTGTTATAGAAAACATGTGGAATGGTCGAAATAGGAGGAGATTGATTGGTTGCTGGGTTGTGGAACTGCATAGATGATTGATGATCATGAAGGTGATAGTGGTGGTGGTTCAGTTCATTGCTGTTCTCCGCCTTGCTTCTGTGAAAAACTCTACACAGCACCCAATCCTCCTATAATATATATGCATACATGCAGATACATATAGATATATATTAGAGACACGTGAGATTATAATCCAAATCTCAACCTGAAAAACATCTGTAGAGATATAATAATCCATTCAAGTCTCATCAGCCGTGTCACGAAAGTTACGCAGACTCTGGAATCAATGTTTATCTGACTTTTGGAAACAGACAACTCAGCTAACTTTCTTCTCCGATATTCCTCTCTATCTCTTTCGTGTTGTTACTTTCAATACACAGTGCATGGCTCGACAAGGTTATTTACCCTTTCTTGCACTTGCTTTTCGGGTTGTAATGCTCAATTATAAACTTTAGCTTTTCACAAATGAATGACTTTTGTGGTGGTCGTGTGTGTTATCCATCTCTACTACGAGGTGACAGAAAGAGGCTTCCCCTTTCCCATGTTAATTACGTTTTCAATGGATCTAGCTAATCACTTCATATTATCTCAACTTTAGACATTTTGGTGCAAGCAAATATAGTAAGTATACCTTAGGGAGCATATGTGGAGTCTCCAAGCGAAATTCGTGCATAATCCAACCCGTCTTGATCCCGTTCGGAGCTCTATTACGGTAGAACACGAGTGTCTTTCTCATCCCTACGATCTCACGTGTTACTGGATCGTAAACCGTGCGATCTTTGCCCGTGGCTTTCCAGTACCCAGTTACAGTAGCTCGATTGGTCCGAAACCCTGTAGTATATTTTCGATCTCGGAAGCTGAAGAAAAACCATTCCTCCGCGTTCAGCTTTGCCACCTCTAGAAAAACACAAACAAAAATAAAACATGAGTCTTTAATTTGCTACTGTTGGAGTTGCATGCGTGTGTTGTGTTGACGTCCATTTCAAACGACCTAATTTCTTGTACCTAAAGAAACTACAAGAAGCTTAGTTTATTGTGTTCATATACGTTCAAAAGGGAAAGATATGGTTATTGAAACATGTACAAATCTTGCATTACAAGCTCAAGTAAGAGGTGAGGGATGCTTTTAGAACTGCTTTTTATGCCCCCACTACCTGCTTTTTCAAAAAGGTCTTCATTTACCTTTGGGAGAGGGGATATCTTGAGACAAAAGTTTCACAATCACTGTATCACATATAGGTCGGCAATACCATGGTGAATACCCGAAAACCATGGTTATAACCGTAATTTTTTTATATAGTTAACTGTACTATTATGGTGTGGTGCGATTATCGTGATCAATTTCCTACTTGTAATGGTTATGGTGTTTTGGTCATACTCATTGTTATAAACATGAATATTATATATATACAATTATTTAATATTAATATATTAGTATATACTAATAATAAAAGTAGAATTTTTACTTTATACATTTCTCGAATTCAGGATTTCTATAATGAACTCTAATTGAATAGTGTTAATGTTAATTTTGAATGGTGTTATTGTTGAATATTTTTGTTTTTGTAACATAAATTTATGTATTTATTAAGATAACGTGTATGGTGTTGCATTACTTTCACATGTGGTAATAAATATGGGTAAACGGATAGACGGGTAAAACTGTGGTTAATAACCACAGTTATGGATATGGTTATGGTATTGAAAATCGTACCCGTAATGGTTATGATATGCAGTTTAAGAATATGATATTGTTATGATATTTGTTACCCCTATCATATATACTATAATATTGTACATATAATATATATAAGTTTTTATTCTCCAAGTACGTACATACAATTGCATTGCATGTGTCACGAAGACGGGGTTGAACGTCTATATATATAAAATATAGGAGTTCTGTCGAGAGCATGCATGAACTTCATCTGTAACTACATAGACGACTAAATTTCCCATCGTGAAGTTTTCTTAGGTTAAAAAATGATTTATTTGACCTAATTATGTCCATGTTCCAGGAATTACCAACCGAATAAATTCGATTCGGAATCCATTAAGGAATGAAGAGTCGTAGATACATCTCAGTCATTTTAAAATTGAATCAACAGGTAAAGTAATTTGATTAGTCTCAAAGATCTGACGAAGAATAAAGCAACTTAACCTACCTATAAAACCATCTTCATATATAGATAGATTAAAAAAATGAAATTAAAAACTTTAAAAATCATCAGTCACATAATGAAAGCTACTAGAATCTCTTACATTATTTATCGAACTAAACCTCATTAAGGATGGCCAAAAAAAACGAATGATGTTATGTATAATTAAAAAAAAAAAAAACTATTCGGTTCGTCGATAACTAGCTTAAGAAATGTCTCATAAATGACATAAAGACAACATTAATTATTGTTTTATCGGGCACCAAGTTTTGTATGAGAAACCAACTTGTGAAAGATTTTTTTTCCTCTCCTAATAATTTTTTTTTTCTGTTGATGGCGTCGTTTCAACAAACCCTGCGTGTAAACCCTTTGATTCATGCAACTTTTTTACTTCTAAAAAGATAGATTTTTGCCTCCCTTAGCTTGGAAAAACTTCCTATGACAACCGAACAGTGTGTTTTATGCTAGTGCAAACACCAGATTGTAGATGATGCAGATTGCATATGATTATATATATGTGACAAATTTTAGACAGAAAGAAACATAGGGTTAGAGATCAATACATACCGGGAAGCTGCCAAGGCTCACATGTATGTAAATCCACTTCTACTAAGGTACCCTTGAGTGCTTCCTCATTGGAGATCTTCTTGTAAAGATAATGACATACCAACTCCTCGTCGCTCGGATAGAATCTGAAACCAGGCGGCAGCGTCAATCCAATGTCCTTCAAACCCATGATGTTTTGACAATTTCTGGGCTGCAGATGTTGTCTGTCACCACACTTTCTTGTTATTTTGAAGAATATTGTAGATATATAGCTCAATGCAGAAGATTTGTTTCGTTAATTTCAGACTTGAAACCTTATAAACTGGCAGAATGAGAGGCCTATTTATATGTAGTGAGGAAAGGGAAGACAGCAAAAGTCTTGACTTTGCCTGTAAGAATCTCTTACAGTAGTACTTCTAGCAACCTCCACGATACTACGTGATAGATTTTATTGTAGGTAATTATTAAAGGAGAGTGACACATAAAGAAAATGAGAAAAGTTGTGGTTAACTAGATTCGTTTTTTGATAATTTGGTGCACTTTATATATTATTTAAAATAGAAAAATATATATATGGATCCTAAAGTAATTTATTATATTTTTATTCATTGGATATATACTACTCTAATTAAGTGCAATTGGATAAAACTTTGTTTGGAAGAAAAGAAAGTTCTGCAAGAAATCCTTAGTCTGTGGGGTAAGGAGGAAGAATTTGCTGAGCAATTAATGCAACTTATGTACAAAAGCCAAACATCTTTTATCATCTTTTATTAAGGATACCCTCCAAAACACATTCCTTTTTTTTTAATCTGCTTAAAGTATCTTAAGAAATATAGTTTGGATGGATTAAGTCATTTAATGATCCGAGGCAAACCTTGTGATTCTTGAGATTTGAAGTTAATTCTAATATTTCAAACTGAAATCACTATTATTTATCATTGTTGCATAACTAATAATTATAATCTTCTAAAACGTACCAAAAATGTTATATCATTAAATAATATTTCTTTATTTTAATATAACATTGCAGTATTTGAATACTTATGAATATATATATATATATATATATATGTATTAACTGTCTTTACTATAATATTTTATAATTTTGAATATTATAATAAAGAGTCATAATGTTTATAGTACTCTTTGAGGTATAAACTACTTTTTAAGGGTTACATGTCAAATTTCTAGCTAATTTTTTAAGGGTGACTTACTAACCTAACTTTTTAGTTAGAGCAATTTATATTGTTGGCTGATGTATTGTCAAGGATGGTTGTGAGTGACATACATGAGAAGAAGCTAAGAGGGATAACACTGAGTAGGAGCTGCCCGGAGGTACATCATTTGTTCTTTGCGGATGATTCACTATTTTTTTTGTACTTGGAACAGTAGAGAACGCTAGACGACTGAAGGAGCTCATCATGAAGTATTGTAAGGTATCGAACCAACGAGTAAACGAGTCGAAATCCACCCTCACATTCAATAAGGGGCGGATCCGAACAGGTGCAGGGAGATAGAGGAAACCCTACAAATACCAAGCACGAACGAACCGTGAAAATACCTGGGCCCCGGAAGTTTGGGGGAGATCAAAGAAGGAGACACTGGGATACTTAAAGGAAAGAATCAGAAATAAGATCATTGGATAGAGAGTGAAGACGCTCAACCAATCGGGTAAGGAAATACTCATCAAATCAGTGATAATGGCGATCCCGACATATGTAATGTGTATGTTCAAACTACCAAAAACTTGGTGTGCGGAGGTTAACTCGATGATTGCGGACTTTTGGTGGGGGCAAACAAAATACGAATGAGGGAAGGAAGATTCATTGGAGAAGATGGGATGCCCTCACCAAGAACAAGCTCAAAGGAGGATTGAGATTTAGAGAAGTTGAATCTTTCAATACAACCCTTCTAGTTAAAATGGTCGGGAGAATGACAACCGAACCCAACGCACTATGGGTTTGGGTTATGTGCGACATCTACTACCCGGGGAGAGATATATTCACGGCCCGCAAGGGTAGGAGAGCCTCGTGGGGATGGACAAACTTGCTATGCGGAAGCAATCGACTCTTGAGTGAAGGACTATGGAGGATGGGAGATGGGAAATCCATCTGAGTATTCGGAGACTCGTGGGTTGACACGGTCGAAGGATTCAAGATTGAGCTCAGTCCGGACTGCGAGGTGAACCAGGACATCAAGGTAGCCGAACTCCTCAACCATGACAGAATCTGGAACGCTGAACTCGTCTGAACCATCATTGAGCCGAGAGGGGCCGCAAAGATGCTGCAAATCCATGTGTCGAGAAGGGTAGGGGCAGACCGGCTAATCTGGCCGCATACGAACGATGGGAGTGTGACGGTTCGATCGGCATACCACCGGATGAGGGAGCTATCTGAGACTCACCCCAACTTCAACACCACCACGGGAGACAGCAATGAGGACCGATGGATAGCCATATGGAAATGCAACATGATACTGAAAGTCAAAAACTTCAAGTGGCGACTCCAATCGAACTCGTTGTCGGTAATGAAGAATCTCCAAAGGAGATGGATGAATGTGCCGGTAAGTTGCCCGATATGTGGAATGGAAGAGGATATGGAACACATGTTGTATAAATGCAGGTGGACGGAAGGGGTCTGGACCTAGCTGCTTGGGCTTGGACCGCATCACCACGATAACACCCAACTTGACGAATGGATGCGGGAAAGAAAAGAAGAAATAGGTATGACGACGACATCAGAAGAAACTAGATGGGGATTATGCATGGTGATTTGTTGGACAATATGGAAGGCAAGGTGTTGTGCGGTCTTTTAAGGCGAACTCGAGACGAAATGATGGTCTAACCGAACGACAACCGTGGAGAGACTGGACCGAGGGAGACCAAAAGATGGAGTGCACCGGAACAAGGAGAAGTCAAGGTGAATTGTGATGCGTTATGGTGTCCTCTAACAAAGATGGGAGGGATCGGTGCAGTCGCTAGGGACGGGGAAGGTCGACTAATAGGGTAACGAACAGGAGAATGCAAGGGACAGACGAAACAACGATGGAGACAGAAGTCATCATGCTATGAATGAAACTGGTATTTGATAAAGGATGGGATCAGGTAGTGGTCGAATCGGACTCGGAGGTGGTGATCAACCAACTGAACAACAAAGCACACCACTGGAGGATCAAAACAATTTGCGAGAACATCAAAGTTTAGCGAGAGAAGTTGAAGTGATAGCATGAAAGAAGATTCGACGATCCGCGAATGAAAGCGCAAATTGGATAGTGAAACAAGCAAGATTGGGAGTGCGACTAAGTGATTGGGTCGACAGATCCCACTCTTATTTAGTAACATTTTGATTAATGATTGTAATAACATCGAGACTAGTTTGATTCCGGAATGAATACAAGTATCTTTTATGACCAAAAACAAAAAAAGTTAGAGCAATTTGCTAACTCCGTCCGTTTTTTCTGTTAACTTAAACAACATAATATAAAATTATTATAATTCACAAATTAAATATAACTTAGAAGTTTAGCAAACAAGTTGCTGTGAAATAATAAATATATAGCTAACAATTTGCATATAATATATGGGATATTAGTTCAGCTAGTTGGTATTTAACATTTTTTTATATGAAAAGTGAATATAAGATTTTTCTAATGAAACATGATATTATATATTTTTAATTTAAGTACATTACTATTAAAAAATAATTAAGAATTATATGCATATGTTATCTTAATAAAAAAAACGATAAAAAGCAGAGTAAGAATTATTATAATATAATTTTAGCACGATGCAGATTAACTAAATAAAGTTTTATTATCTTTTACTTCGAAAGAATACTTATTTGTTTATCAGTAAAAGAGTTTATGTAGAATAAATCTCCTCTATATCTATCTATCTATATATATGGAACCATCTATGAGAATAATTGAGGTGCCCATTTTGAGTGTTTGTTTCTTGTACCAAATTTTTATTGATTTGTCAATTCTCATCCACATTCATTCTTAGGTCGACAATTTTGCTGTTAGTCTCTGTTTTGCTTCCTTTTATGTAATTAGAGTGGATGACGAGCATAACCGAACTGAGATCCTCTCAATAAAGTTATTTGCCAACAACTCCCTTAACTGACTAGATAGCTAAATATTAGGTAAAAACAACCTATATATATTCATCTTCTACCACGTGGCATATTTTGTATGTGGAGGGTGTTAGTAAACCGGTCCCGACAAGGGTCGAATGAACAAGCTAGCTAACTAGTCAGAAACAAAACATGACTTCTCGTAGTTGTTGTTTGACGCGCTGCAGCTCGGTGAGTCGATCAAGATATAGGGTTTTGCATAGCATCCTCACTAATAACGGAGATACTTAGTTTCCTTGTTCATTCATTATTACAAAACATAGATGAACAAACTATATCCGACTCGTCCCGGTCAATGATGATATCGACGTGGATCATTTCATCGCCTCAAAATTGGCTTTCTGTGAGTTAACATGGGTAATTAGGCTTAACCATTCCGAAAATGACAGATTTATAAGCTACTAACTCATATGTTGTAGAAACCGTGAGATGTTCTGCCGTCTTCTAACACGTTAAAGTATTCACATGTTACCAATACCATGCAGAAATAGAAACATAGATCAATGTGGTCCTCATCGTAGTAATAATAATATATATATACAGACAAGATACTATGATCTGTGGGATTGTATGTCTCCAAGAAAAACAAAGAGAAATGTCCAACGCTTGGCTTTGTCGTTGTAGGGCATAGCTTTAATTATGTTTTTTCTTCTTGTTTTGAAAAAACAAATAATTGTTTGGGGAAAAAATACTCCATAATTAATATAAGTTAGAAGATGTCCGTGATCAAATCAACGATTCTTTATAGGTATTTAATAAGAGGAGAGGGATATCCTCTAATCCTATTATTTGCACGCATATTTGAGATTATTTTTCCTTCAAAATATACCGTATTTGAAAATTAAATACTAAATAACCAATTTTCAAAACTATTTATCAATTCATGACTGACTATTGCGGGTAAGACTATTTAGTCGTATACGTGATTGTAGTCGCGGATAGGGTAAAAAATCATATTCGTGACTCCGAGTTGCGGGTGTAGGGAAAATAAAATTGCAGAACAACTTCTTCCTCCCCTCATCAACCCTCCTATTGTCACCATCGTGCCCAAATGGTGCCTCCCTATGCCCAAGTCGTGTCCATGCCATATCGCGTCCTCCCCTCGTGCCTCATCCCACGTGTCGTCTTGTGTCTTCAGTCGTTCTTCTGAGGTGTCTCCAACCGAGTGTAAGGTCTTTTTTTTATTGTTAAGTTGATGTAATTGCTATTTAGGATGCTTACAATATTTACGTGAGTACAATTAATATAAAAATAATTAATCAATAGGACATATATTTTATATTTTCAGATAGACTTGAACCCCTGCAACCTGCATCGTATTTAGAACCTCTCACCCATTTGTACGGACAAGAGTTGGATAAGAGTGCTTCGTTGTCTCTGATCCACTTCAACAATGTTGAGTGACACATGTCAAACCACGTTTATCGTCAATTTCACTTCCAATAGCCTATCCCAACCCAGTTGAAGACCGTCAATAATGGGATAGGTTGCATAAATTGTGGTGGGATAAATTGCCCCGTGTTCTGTGGATCATCAAAGCATGCTTTCTACATAGAGTTGTGAGGGAAGAGGGTTGGACTTCCAATACCGAAACTTGTTGAAGTACCCACCTCTGACTATATGACATGGTACCGTAGGTATACGATGATGATGATTCACGAGAGATCATCCTTCCTCGTGGATCGAGAACAAGAAACGTCAAACCCCTGGTGCAGTTTAAACTACAATGGAAACCAATTCATTTTAACGGTGAGTTAAATTTTTAATTGTTTCATTTCCATAATTGATTTGTTCTTTTATTAGTTTTTAATTGATTGCATACACGAACTCATTGGTGAGTTTGATCAGCTTGTGACACAACCGATGACGTTAAGTTCTGATGAGGATCAGACCGACTGACAATTTTACGTAACCGTTCTTCAACCACCAGTGACTCAGTCTACTTAAGTAGAAGAGAGGGTTGCTGAAGCACCAAGACCCGCCAAGATAAGAAATATTCGGGATTAAGATAGGGTTCGGAAGATAGAGAGGGTGATCAAGATAGGGGTGGTAGAGAGACACACTACAAGAAACTCGAGCATCGACGTCGGTGAAAAATCGTTGCTAAAGGCATAAATACCGTGGTTAACGTTTAACAACGACGAGATCTTCGTGACGGTAACCCCCGTTGTTAACGGTTTATAGGTCGACAATTTTCCGTTGTCAAGGGTCTGCTTTACATCGATATCAGGTTGTTGTTAAACACAGATAAAATACGGCAATACCTTGCCAATGTTATAGATTACTTTTAGTGATGACAAATGTTTGTCGATTTTTTGGCCAATTTTTTTATGTTATTTTTTTGGACGATTTTTTATTATTTTTGTTCATACATGGCTTAATCCTTCTTCATCCATGGCTGTCTTGGCTCATCAAACATGACTTCATCCATCGAGCTCACTTCGGTTCATCCATGGTCGATTTCTTCTCAGCCCATCATCCATGGAGTCTTCGGTTCTGCAGTGTTCCAACATGGTTCCAGCATCGTTGAGTATGGAGTCTTCGGTTTACATCGGTGTAGCATCGTTCCAGCATGGTTCCAGCTGTTCATCCATGGTGTCTTCCAACTTCGACGAGACCAGATGCTTCAGTTCTCTACGTACTGTTCCATCTCTGACGAGACGAGTTGCTTCGGTTCTCTACGAAACCAGACGAGCTTCGGTTCTCTACGAGACGAGACGAGCTTCGGTTCCAGCTTTGACGAGAGGGAAAGGGTGAGGGTGAAGTGAAGTGAGGTTGTGAAGTAAAGTGAAGTGAGGGTGAGGGAAGTTAAAAGCGGAATTTTTTTTTCACGGCATCAACAATAGTCATCACTATATAAACTATTTTACAACAATAATTGAATCTGTTGCTCAATGACTATACTAATGTCGACAATGTATTGACACACAAACCTATTCTTACATTTTCTCGGTACTTATGTTTTAACAACGACAATATTTATTAGTTACGACATACATCTGTTGTTGTTATAACTATATTTACTACAAAAAAAAATCGGATTTAAATATGTACATTTACAACGAAAAAGTCATCTGCTACTGATGGAGTCATTTAACATCAACTTTTGGTCGACATTACACATTCATCAGTGTAAAAAATAAACTAACGGCAAAAATTAACACTAAATATATATATCTTATAACAGTGAAAAATATATTGTGCCTAATAAGTAAGAATAAGGACAACAAAAATTGCCGACACAATATACATATATTCAACTACAACTGCTAGCGTCAACACGAAACTGTCGTCGCTGTTGCCACAGATTCTTGTAGTGAGAGGTATTAATTTTAGATACTATTATTAAATTATGTATTTATTTTATTTTATATCTTGAGTTAATTTTGAAAAAGATACTAATATTTTAAAACTTAATTTAAATTGATACTTAACGACCCGAAGAGCATTTAAATTGGTACCAAAAAGGCAAAAACTGATATTTCTAAAGTATATGATTTTAAGATACCCCGAAGAGCATTTATAAAAGTAAATATTTTGTCATCATCTCCCAAAAAATGGTAAAATTTTAGATTGAATAGATAAATAAAATAGAAGTACAAACAAACATATTTTTTTTAATAAAGTATTTGTATATTTTATTTAAAAAATAACTTTACATGTGACGGTTAGTCGCAAGTAGGATTCTGTTAGTTTAGGAACGACAGTTAATACTTATGTTACACATGCAACTGTAAGTCGCGGGTAAGAGTTAAACTATTTCCGTGTGACTGCCAGTCACATATAATAGTAAATGCTCTTATACACGACTGACAGTCGCAATTATTATTGAAATAAATATTACTCACAAATAAAATTCGCGGATTGATATAATTTAATAAATAAATTTAAAAACAGATTATTTTGTTATTTTATTTTTTTAATAGGGTATATTTTGGAGTGGAAAAATTCCACATTTCATGTTTATTGTGCAATAACTGTCTAGCTGTTATTAAAGCTCGCAAACATGGTTGATTAACTATCTAGTTTATTCTTAATATATTTTTTCTAATTAAATCTGAATTACGCGTCGGTCGATACAAATAACGCGTCATCGGTTTTAGACACATATTGTATGGTCGACTTTAGAGACACCCTACGTCCTTGCCCAAATTATGGGGTATGATTGATTTGTAGGCATTATGTGTGTTATACGTTATGTTAAATACTTAATATCAATAAATTTAATTTAATTTCTTAATATCAATAAATTTAATTTAAGTAGTTAATATCAAATAGTTCAAAATAATTATTCCTATGATAAAATAATGACTTTTTTCAAAAACTGTTCATTTTAGAAAAAATATTTGAAAAAGTGTATATCGAAATTTTTTTTTTAGGAAAGTATGCATACGCGCGACGCGCCTATTGAATAGGCACACCCCTGGGATGCGCCTACTGCAATAGGCGCATCCCAGGGGTGCGCCTATTGCCCAAACTTTTTTTTTTTTTTCGCAAAAACACCCGTCTATCAGAAACCACGTTGATTTTAAGTCTGCTTAGGAGATCATTGCGTACATGAATTTGAATTGTATTGGTTAGTCGTACGGTGAGGACAGAAGAAAGCTGATCCCCTTCCAATGGTTAGGAAGGGTCTTGGATCAAGAGGACAGAAGATCAATTTGTTAACAAAAGGGTCTTGGATCAAGAGGACAGAAAATCAATTTGTTAACAAAAGGGTCTTGGATCAAGAGGACAGAAGATCAATTTGTTAACAAAATGGTCTTGGATCAAGAGGACAGAAGATCAATTTGTTAACAAAAGGGTCTTGGATCAAGAGGACAGAAAATCAATTTGTTAACAAAAGAGTCTTGGATCAAGAGGACAGAAGATCAATTTGTTAACAAACCACGGAGATGATTGTCTCACGCGTTGCTTTATCCCAGTATTCACAAGTCCAAATTCCTCTACGCGCACCAAATTCCTCCATGTATGCTTTTTTTCCTACTATATGCTTACTTTTTGAAAAACATCTGATTTTGAGCCTGCTTATACGGTTTTCCTCCTACATAGAAATTGAGAGATAGTCTCTCCAATAAAGAAGAAAGGAAGTTATCAGAAGTTAAATACTTTAGGTTCCTGCCCTAAATTTTCCAACTTGTTCTGAACAACATCCGCGAGGTCAAACATTGAAACAAAGTTGTTTATTCACAAGTTTCTGAATGAGACTTTTCTTCAAATACACTAGCTAGTTTGACATTTTCAGGAATTACTGCTGCAAAATAACTCTTTTGGGGTTACTTTAGGTTCCTGCCCTAAATTTTCCAACTTGTTTTGAACAACATCCGCGAGGTAAAACACTGAAACAAAGTTGTTTATTCACAAGTTTCTGAATGAGACTTTTCTTCAAATACACTAGCCAGTTTGACATTTTCAGGAGGAAAACCATTTCTTCTTAGAACTTCCTTTCTTCTTTACTGGAGAGAGTATCTCTCAATTTCTATTTAGGAGGAAAACCATAAGCAGGCTTGAACTCAGATAAAAAGCTATAGTCATTGGAGAAGCTTTACAAGATATTCGGAAGATTCAGAATCTTGTGAATAAATAACTTTGTTTCATTGTTGTTCAGAACAAGTTGGAAAATTTAGGAAAGGAACCTAAAGTAACCCCAAAGAGCTCTTTTGCAGGAGTAATTCCTGAAAATGTCAAACTAGCTAGTGTATCTGAAGAAAAGTCTAATTCAGAAACTTGTGAATAAACAACTTTGTTTCATTGTTGTTCAGAACAAGTTGGAAAATTTGGAGGAAAACCTGTGAATACTGAGATAAAGCAACGCGTGAGACTATCTCTCAATTTCTATTTAGGAGGAAAACCATAAGCAGACTTAAAATCAACGTGGTTTCTGATAGACGAGTGTTTTTGCGAAAAAAAAAAAAGTTTGGGCAATAGGCGCGTCCTAGGGATGCGCCTATTGCAGTAGGCGCACCCCTGGTCAAAAAATAATTATTGGAGGGTCCAGTTCGTTTCAATTATCTTCGTGACAGTTCAATGTCTTTGCATGGACTTTTTTCGAAAAGTATTTATTTTCGATTTTTTTTTTGAAATAGTATATATATAAAAAAAAAATATTTAGCAAAATGTGCATATGTGCATGTAGGCCAGTAGCGATTTTCATTTTTTTTTTAGACGCATCAAAGTGTAAATGGATTTTGAAAATCGCTACTTTGAGAAGACACATCAGAGAAGACAAAACCATTCACAACAGTATCAAACAAGGAAAATGATTTTTTCAAATTTTTTTTCTAAAGTAAATACTTTTTGAAAAAGTTCAAGGAAAATGGAAGGTTTGATCAAGAGAAATGAGTCAATTTGATTACTTTGAGAAGACACATCAGAGTGTAAATGGATTTTCAGTGGGTGGAGGAGCAGGATACGGAATTTAACCTCATTCACAACCAAAAAGGAAGTACCAATCAAGAAAAATGGAATTTGTTAGATGGGGATCGAGTAATCTCATCGAGTTTCTCAAATCGGTTGGTGTAGAGACGCATGATTAGATCTCTCAGCAAGATGTTGGAGCAATTATAGCGCGGTATATCAATGACAACAAACTGAATCACCCTACGAAGAAGAGAGTAGTTTGTGATGAAAGACTTCAATTTCTATTTAGGAGGAAAACCATAAGCAGACTTAAAATCAACGAGTACACTATGCAGAAAATCAAGAGTCTTCAGATGCCGAAGAAAAAGGCAGTGGAAACCCCAAAGAGCTCTTTTGCAGGAGTAATTCCTGAAAATGTCAAACTAGCTAGTGTATCTGAAGAAAAGTCTAATTCAGAAACTTGTGAATAAACAACTTTGTTTCATTGTTGTTCAGAACAAGTTGGAAAATTTGGAGGAAAACCTGTGAATACTGAGATAAAGCAACGCGTGAGACTATCTCTCAATTTCTATTTAGGAGGAAAACCATAAGCAGACTTAAAATCAACGTGGTTTCTGATAGACGGGTGTTTTTGCGAAAAAAAAAAGTTTGGGCAATAGGCGCGTCCTAGGGATGCGCCTATTGCAGTAGGCGCACCCCTGGCGTGCGCCTATTGCAGTAGGCGCACCCCTGGCGTGCGCCTATTGCAGTAGGCGCATCCCTAGGACGCGCCTATTGAATAGGCGCATCCCAGGGGTGCGCCTATTGAATAGACGCATCCCTAGGATGCGCCTATTCAATAGGCGCGTATACATACTTTCCTAAAAAAAAAATTTCGATATACACTTTTTCAAATATTTTTTCTAAAGTGAACAGTTTTTGAAAAAATTCTAAAATAATATGTTTATGTTAAATACTTATAATATATTTTTTTTTAATAACAATTGGCTATTAATTATTTTAGAGTAATTCTCTTACCAAAAAAATAGGCTACATTTTTATAACCAAAATATATTGAGTTAATACACTTAATCATCCAAACAAAAATATTATCGTATTCAGATACGCGTATGACCCGCTAATGATGAATGGTATATATTTGATACATATGTAAACATACTTATGACCCGTTCTTTTCACGGAAAACTTATGGAAATCAGTTTAGATTCCGTAAGAAGTAATTTTTTTCGCAGAATTGAAAAATTCGGTTTAGACATTCCGAGCTGGGTAGACTTACACATTCCGTCCCAAAACCTCGGATTTCCTAAGTCTTGCGCGCTATGAATCTGGAATAGGTATGGAAAATACTTTTTTACGTTCAATATATTTTGTTAATTCCAACGCTACCCTTCATTTAGGCCTCACCAAATTCACGACCGAAGAAGCTCCCTGCTTCATTACTCTTTCCCTTCATCATCAACCGAAACTCCTTGCTCTTCATTAGGTACGAATCCCCTGTGTTCCTGATTCTGGATTCGTGATGAATTGTATTGAGTTGAAGTTCATGATGTTTTGTGGTTGAAGTTTGTTGAAATATATTGCAGGTTGTTTTGTATTGAGTCAAGTTATGGAGCCCATCTTTGGCACCTAGCCCAATGCTGAAGATACCTGACCCAACCATGTCCAAGTGATCTGTCTGTTGATATTTGCCCCGTTTCGTTTTGATTAGTTGTAGGGTTATTTCTACAATTTCTTTTCTTTTTGGATGTAAAAGACATTTAGTTTTTCTAGATTTTATTATTTAAGGGTGAAGATGTCTCAAATTAAGGAACGACTTCTAAGGATCCCCAAGTCTGTTTTCTCCGTTCTAGGGTTTTGATATCTTCGTATCTTCGATTCTCTCTAAAATCTTCATGGTATCAGAGTCATTGTGAGGTTTTCTGACCTCTGTGATATGGTTGTTTCAATCCTTCCTTCATCTTGCATCATTAGAACTGAAGGAAATCGTTCGGTTTATTATCGGAAACTGGTGTCTCTTCAATGCGACGGTTCCTGTTCTTGGCACCTCTTCATCTTCTTGCCTTCACCGAGAAGGTTGGTTGCAATTCTCATTGCAATCTCTGGTATCTTTTACTCAAACTTTTGGCTATCTTTACCCTTAATATTGTTGCAATTGTGATAAGTTCTTGATACTCGTTGATCTTAGTCGGTTTTGTTACCTTCGGCTTGTTGGATTGAGATTGTGTTGTTTCTATTACCCTCGGCTTATTCGATTGAGATTACTGGTTCTTATTGTTGCCCTCGGCTTGTTGGATTGAGATTGTGTTGTTATTACCCTCGGCTTATTCGTTTGAGATTGCTGGTTCTTATTGTTACCCTAAGCTTGATACTTGTTGATCGTTTTTTTCTTCGGCTTATCTTGTGAGATTATTGTTCAGTTTTTTTAATAAATAGTCGAAGAAAAACCTCATCAAGAGGTAAAGAAATATGCCAAAGATTAGATTGATCGTGAAGTTATGGCAACTGTTGATTTCCATCACCCTCTTTATCTGCATCCAAGTGATAATCCTGACACGAATATGATCTCTACTGTGTTGACTGGTCCTGAATATTATGCTATGTCGTATAGAGCTATTCGGTTTACTCTGTTAGTAAGGAACAAGTTAGGCTTTATCAATGGTACATGCTTGCGTGAAAATTATGATCCTGCTTTTCATCATTTGTGGGATAGATGCAATGTTGTTGTCTTAGGCTGGATTACTAATTCTATTTCTAAAGATCTTTCAAATGGTACAATGTACACTAAGGATGCATACCTTGTATGGAAAGATCTTAAGGAACGTTTTGATAAATTCAATGGCCCTAGATCATATCAAATACATATGGAAATTGTCATGACTCGTCAGGGACTTGATTATATCTCTGCATTATTTTCTAAACTACGTGTTCTTTGGGCTGAATTTGACTCTGCATGTGCTCTTCCTCACATTGATCATGTTGATTTTAAGAAGCATATAGAACATAAGGAAAATCAAAAGTTGTTTCAATTTTTGATGGGATTGAATAAAAACTATTCAAATGTGAGAAGTCACTTGCTTTTATGGACACCTTTGCCTACTGTAAACCAAACATACAACCTGCTTATGCAGGAGGAAAGCCAAAGAGGTATTACTTCCACTATGAATGTTGCCTTGAATACTAAATTTGCAAATGTTTCCTTACATTTTGAAAAACCAAAAGGAAACCAAAATCTGGAGTGTACTCCTTGTCATAAACGTGGGCACACTGTAGATCGATGTTATGGTAAGGGATGTGACTTCTGTAAAAAGAAGGGACATGCTAAGGATAAATGTTTTAAATATATAGTTTTTTGAAAAATAAAGGGAACCATGTTAGGGGCAATGTTGCCTCCACAAGGACTGGCGACATTGACCCTAAAACCCTTAATAGTTCTAATGAATCTCTATTGAATAATAGTGTTCAAGGAGGCGTCACTTTTACCCGGGATCAATTCGAAAAGTTCCTTCAAACAGTGGGAGGTGCAAGTAGCATTACAGCAGGGGAAAGTGCTACCGCCCTTCAAGATTCATATGCAAATACGGCTGGTATATCTTTAAACTCGATTTACTCATATGAGAAAAGTCATTGGGTCTTGGATACAGGAGCTACAAACCACATGACCAACATAAATGATTGGTTATGTGGCTCTAGGGAAGCTCTTGGAACCAAGATCCAGTTACCAAATGGGTGATGTTCTGATGTTCACTGTGTTGGATATATTTTTTTGGATTCCAACAAGAAATTATGGGATGTTATGTACATACCTGATTTTAAATACAATCTGCTTTCGGTTTCAAAACTTGCAAGTGATCTGAACTGTTCTGCATTCTTTTACCCTAACCTGACTATCCTACAGGACCTCTCAAATGGGAAGGTCTTGGGGATTTGTGAGGCAAGGGCTGGACTCTATTTCATAAGCTAACCTTGCAGATCAGTTATGTATCTTGTAACATATTTTGTTGTAAATAATGAAAAGTTGTGGCATAAACGTTTTGGGCATGCATCTATTTAAGTGTTTGAACATATTGATTCCTTGGATGTTATTAAGGATAAATGTGTTGATATGAGTGATTGTCCCATTTGTCCCAAAGTAAGAATTGTTAGAAGTCCTTTTCCCATTTCAAATTCTAGAACAAATGCTATATTTGATCTTGTGCATGCAGTTGCGTGGGGACCTTATCATTGCCCCACACACGATGATAAATGGTATTTTTTTAACATCGGTAGATGATTTTTCTAGAACCACATGGGTGCATCTTATGCAATTCAAATTTGATGTTTGCATTGTTGTGAAGGATTATATTTCTATGATTGAGAATCAGTTTAGCAGGAGGATAAAATGTTTTAGAACGGAGAATGGAAAAGATTTTTCAATGAGCATATGAAAAGGTTGTTGTGTGATAAGGGGATCAATCATCAGAGTTCTTGTCCTTACACACCTCAATAGAATGGTAAGGCCGAAAGAAAGCATGGACATCTTCTTGAAATCGGAAAGACCCTAAGATTGCAAGGGTATGTCCCAAACAAATTCTGGGGTGATTGTATCCTTACAGACTGCTACCTGATTAATCGCATGCCTTCCAGAATTTTAGGAGGTAAGTCTCCTTATGAAATGTTGAATGGAAAAAAACCCAATATAAATCACCTTAGGTTGTTCGGTTTCTTGGCTTATGCCAAGAATATGGTTGTGACCGACAAGTTGGCCTCCAGAGCTAACCCATCTGTTTTAATGGGATACTCTGAGATACAAGCTCTATGATTTAACTGAAAAAATGGTTTTTTGTTAGTAGAGATGTGACTTTTAATGAGACCATATTCTCTTTTGGGACTGGTAGACTTGATCAGTTACCCATATTCTTTGACCCTCAGATAAATGATTATGATGATGTTAGCAACCCAAAAATTGCGGAAACTGAGGATGAAAATAGAGGAAACCCACAGGACTCAGATGGGGCCCCTTCAAATGATGAGTCTATTATTGACTCTGATGAAGGAGTAAATCCTTCTTCTGGTATTCCTCCCAAACCTACGATAAGTAGGTCTTGAAGGGATGTTAGACCACCGATATGGATGAAAGACTATCAGGTGTCTAATGTCTCAAATGTGCATTGCATTAAGAATTATGTCTCATATGATGAATTGTATGATAAGTATCAATGTTATGTTTCATCTATGTCTAACCTGGTTGAACCAGAAACCTTTCGAGAAGCTGAGAAAAATAGGTTATGGGTTGAAGCAATGCAGGAAGAAATAAATGCATTGGAAGAAAATCATACATGGGATCTGGTTTCATTGCCAAAAGGTAAATCTGTTATAGGCTGCAAATGGGTATATAAACTTAGATTTAATTCTGATGGAAGGTTGAGTAGATACAAAGCTAGACTTGTGGCATTAGTTTGAAACTTTTCCGCCAGTTGAAAAAATGAACACTGTCTGAACTGTATTAGCCCTAGCCTCTATTAATTGTTGGCCCCTATATCAGATGGATGTCCATAACACCTTTTTACAAGGTGATTTGGACGAAGAGGGCTATATGCGAATTCCTGACGACTTTTATGACTGTAAAACAGACTTAGTTTGCATGTTAAGAAAGTCTTTATATGGCCTCAAGCAAGCAAGTAGACATTTGAATTTAAAGCTGTCTGATGTGTTGCTTAAGGCATGTTATAGACAATCCAAGTTGAACTATTCGCCTTTTACTAAGAAAGTAGGTAATCAAATTGTTGTTCTTCTTATATATGTTGATGACCTGCTCATTTCTGGGAATAGTGCCGAATTGATATATGAATTGAAAACTGCCTTAGAATCTAGCTTTAAGATGAAAGACGTGGGGGAGTTAAAGTATTTTTTGGGTATAGAAGTTTCCAGGTCTGATAAAGGGTTGGTATTGTCGCAAAGAAAGTATGCTTTAGAGTTGATATTTGAGGTTGGGCTTTCAGGTGCGAAGGTGAGTAAAACACCAATGGAAGCAAATTTAAAACTGACTAGTCGAGAATATGATGAGCACATGAAGCTGAACCAAAATGATAAACCCCTATATGATGTAAGTCTATCTAAACGGCTGATAGGGAAATTATTGTATATGACAATTACCAGACCAGCTATATCTTTTGATGTTCAGAATTTAAGCCAGTATATGCAGGATCCTAAGGATACGCATTTAGAAGCAACCTTAAGAGTGATCAGGTATGTGAAACGTGAACCAGGTAAAGGGATTTTATTGTCCTTTGATTCTTCTTCAGATCTTGTTGGTTTCTGTGATTCTGATTGGGCTGGATGGATAGAGACTAGAAAGTCTGTAACTGATTTTTGCATAATGTTGGGTAAGTCTCTCATTTCATGGAAGGTCAAGAAACAGAGTACTCTGTCTAGATCTCTGGCTGAGTCAGAGTACCAAAGCATGGGTTCAGCCTTGTCTGAAATTATTTGGCTCGGAAATTTACTGAGTGAACTTGGATCAGAACAAGTTAAGCTTGTCGTGTTACATTGTGACAACAAGGCTGCGATTCAAATAGCAAATAACCATGTTTTCCATGAGAGAACAAAGCACATAGAAATTGATTTTCATTATATAAGAGAGAAATTGTTGGATGGTATTATTGAGCTTAGACATGTTAGATCTGGAAAACAAATGGCTGACTTATTTACAAAAGCGTTGGCAAGCCAACAACATTATTTCTTATCTGGGAAGCTTGGCATGAAAAATCTGTTTGGAAGACAGGGGGAGATACAACCTTAGGGGGAGTGTTGAAATATATTGCAGGCTGTTTTGTATTGAGTCCAGTTATGGAGCCACTCTTTGCCACCAAGCCCAATGCTGAAGATACCCGACCCAACCGTGTCTAAGTGATATGTTTGTTGATATTCGCCCTGTTTCGTTTTTATTAGCTGTAGGGTTCTTTCTGCAAATTCTTTTCTTTTTGGATGTAAAGGACATTTAGTTTTGCTAGGTTTTATTATTTAAGGGTGAAGAAGTCCCAAATGAAGGAACGACTTCTACGGATCCCCAAGTCTGTTTTCTCCGTTCTAGGGTTTTGATATCTTCGATTCTCTCTAAAATCTTAAAAGTTCATGCTGTTTCTGGATTCGTGATGAATTGGATTCGACATGATTTGGATTCAGTTGAAGTTCATGTTGTTTTGTTGTTGAACTTTTGCAGTTTAGGATGAATTTTGTTGTTGATTTGGATTCGGTTTACTTATATTTTTGCTGCTTTGTGCTGAATTTGTCGTCAAATTTGCTGTTTTGTGCTGATTTTGAGAAGAGTGCATGTGCTGAAGAGTATATTTGTTGTTTTAGATTGAGTTGTTGCTTGTACAGCAGCTTCTGGACTGTACCGGAGCCTTCAACAATTTTGATCGTGATGTATATGTTTAGAAAATATGGAAATGGATTATGGTTTATATTGTATATGCTGTAATAGAATGTTATTATTTGGAATAGTGTAATTAATGATATTATGGTTCACATAATTATAAAGTCAATGGGTCTTTGTGAAAAGAACGAATTTATAATAAAATTTACATTAATTACACCAATTTGTTTTGATTAATTAAAGAGTTTTTTCCTTTAAAATTAAATAAATTATTTAAAAAAGTTTTTTTAAATTATTAGTTAATTATATTTAATTTATTATTATTATAATTTTTTTAAACTACTTAATACAAATTATATGTATTATATACTATACATATACAAGGAGAGACAAATATGTCATTTTACCACATTCCATTTCATTTCCATATACAATTCCACCAATGAAATAACAGAATTCCTTATTCCATTCCACCCAAAAATCAATTTCATATTTTTATCTATTATTGCTAGGCTTGTTCATGAACCGGTTCGACCCCGAACTGGTTCAGAACTGAACTGGTCTGGTTTGTAAAAAACCAGTACTTTTTTCTATTACAAAAAATGATATGGTTTAGGTAAAAAAAACTGGTCTGGTTCGAATCGATTTGAATTGGTCTAGTCTGGTTTTTTAATAATAAATTTGGTTAGGAAACAATCTGGTTAGGAAAAACACTGAACCGACTGAAAAAATACTGAACAACTTGAAAAACACACTGAACTGACTGAAAAAACACTGAACCGACTGAAAAATACACTGAATCAGCTGAACAACACATACTGAACCGACTGAAAATCTGTTCCACAATCAACTGAAATCCTGTCCAACATCAACATACGAGAGTCTAATACATCTCTAGGTTTGGTTTATTGAAGACATCTCTTGGTCTGGTTTAATTTTAGGCCGATTTAGTTGCTTTTGCTTCAAACCGGTTCTAAAATTATATGGGTTTAAAGTGGTTTGATTTAAATTTAAGTATAAACCAGTATAAAAAAACGAGTCGATTCGAACTAATTTTTTGGTACTATTTTGAACTGGTCTACCTGAAGCCTAAAAACACTGGTCTGATTTTGATACTAGTTCGGTCGAACATGTTTGAACCAGACCAGACCAGTTCAGATGATCGGTTTAAATGAACAAGCATAGTTATTCGTTATTCTCTATTTCGAATTTCTTATTCCGAATTCCGTAAAAAAAACGCACTGATAGTTTCATTGTATAATATTTTGTTATACGAAAAATCATAATCATAATAATTAGGAAGAGGACAAAAGAATTATTTGTCTCAACATGTATCATATGATGTCAATAATTCTGGTAGCATAAGCAAACTGAAGATGACTAAGCTGGGGTCTCTATAATTAGAGGAATACATATATCTGTGAAATTATGAAGCTTGCCTACATTCTTTCAGTTGATATGTATGTATATGAAATTGACAGAACGATACATACAGTTCACCATGCTAATAATTAACCATTCCAATAATTGCATTTCTAGTTGAAGAGGGATGATATGGATAGCCTGGCCCCCCCGATCATTCATCGTGACAGATCTTTCATTTTCATCTTCTAATGAAATTTATTGTTATTACTATCTGCTATGTTTTATACCATCTTGTTCCTCCCTTACCATGTAAAGTATTCTTCAATTATATTAATAAAATTATTTCTCTGTATTAACTATTTTAAGTAGGATCTGGAATTATACGTTCACTCGTTTAAAGAAAGAGTCTGGATATGTTTCACGTCATAAAGTGCAATTTCTGTCATAAAATTAATGCAAACAATCTTATTATAACAAGACATTATATATATTATAACGTAAGGAAACATAAGGGTAAAATTTATAATTTTGTCTATTGAGATTTTATATTTTTGATATGATGTTATAGTTAGTAGTTTTATTTTTAAACAACAGCATGTTGTCCGATAATTTTTCCACCAATATTATAGAAATATAAAGGGTTTAATACGATTATATTATTTAACTCAAACATTAGGATGTATAGTCTTATTTCTACGTATAGAATATGCGAAGAAAATTAAATATGAGTTTCTACATATTCATTATAGGAAGCTTGAACGAATAAGAAACCCAAACTATTCTGTTGTTGGCGATGTTTTGTTTCTGGAGTCAGGAGTCGATGAGACAAAATGCATGAGATCATCGACCAATTAATGAACAAGAAGATGAAACGGTACCTACTGTTACTTACTTAAGAAGGTAGTTTTCTAGAGAGAGAAACACATTACAGCGGGGGAATATTCCAAAACGAAATATCTTGCCACGTATACACGGGAGAAGACGACATGTGAAACCTAAAACCGAGGTACACGGAAACACTTGGGTTACGTAGTATTCTGTCCAATAAGTCTAGGAGAAATGATTGATTATGCACAGAGAAAAACGAAGGGCATTATGTAAATTTAAAGTTTATTATTTTATATACGTACAATCTAATTAAATATACTTGGAACTGAAATATACTCAGTATAAAAAGATTTTCAGTACTTTGGGATGAAGTCAAAAATATATTTCAGCTTAGGCAAAAATTAGAGTAAAAGTAACTAGTGGAAGTAAATAAATTTAGAAAAATAAGTATAAAGTTTCATAAAGTTAAATTGAAATGAATTGTATTTTTTAGGGTTAAAATTCTGCATACTGTTAAAATTTCTAAAGATAAGAGGTATTATATAGTCCTTCTTTGGCTTCGTCGTATCCGTTGGACCATATTAAAATATTCTTTAAACAAATTCTAAAATTCTATACATATTTGTCTTTTTAGTATGTATTTCATAATCCTCATACCTCCATAATGATAATAAATAAATTTAACAAAAGATTAAATAATTATGAAGACTATAATGTGACACGCGCGAGCACGTTGCCGTCATTGGTCGTGTGTGAGGTGTTACGAATGTATAATTCGATCATTCGAACTTTGAAGATAATACAAAAATAATACGATAATTAAACATTTGATTAATATATAATTGAAGTAAAACTAAACTTAGTTCGCATAAAATAATGAAATAAAATTTAAAAACTCTAATTATTTTTAAGAAATTGTTCAAGCGACTGGGAGTAAGGAATATACTATCCAGGGAGGGACATATTCACGACTCGAAAGGGTGGGAGAGCCTCGTGGGGATGGACAAGCTTGTTGAGTGGTCGGGATAGACTCTTGAGCAATGGACTGTGGAGGATTGGAGACGGGAAAACCATCCGAGCGTTTGGGGACCCGTGGGTTGACACAGTCGAAGGCTACAAGATAGATATCAGACCGGACTGCGAGGTGAACCGGGGCATCATGGTGGCCGAACTCCTCAATCAGGACCGAACCTGGAATGCTGAACTCATCGGAGTCATCGTCGAACCAAGGGTGGCAACGAAGGTGATGCAGGTTCAGGTGCCGAGAAGGGCAGGTGCAGACCGACTGATATGGCCACATACAAACGACGGGAGCGTGATAGTCCGATCGACATACCACCAGATGAGGGACCTAGCCGAGACTCATCCAAGCTCCCCATCACCTCCAGAGATAGCATTGAGATCGGGTGGCGCGGCATATGAAAATGCAACATGATACCAAAAGTAAAGAACTTCACGTGGCGTCTTCAATCGAACTTGTTTCCGCTCATGACGAACCTTCGAAGGAGAGGGATGAATATGCCAGTAAGTTGCCCAATATGTGGAATGGATGGGGATAAGGAACATATGTTGTACAAGTTCAGGTGGACGGAAGGGGTATGAGCCGAATTACTAGGGCTCAGACCGAACCACCACGACAATCACCACTTTGAAGAATGGGTGCGGGCAAGAAAAGAGGAAGTAGGTATGACGAGGACCACTCAAGAAACAAGGTGGAGACTATGTATGGTGACATGTTGGACAATATGGAAAGCGAGATGTCGAGCGGCTTTTGATGGATAAATGCCGAACCCGATGGCGACGGTGGAAGAAGTGAGGCGAACCCGTGAGGTGATGGGGGGCGAGCCGAACACAACGTAGGATGAGATGGAACCGAGGGAGACCGAACGTTGGGGTGCACCAAAACAAGGTGAAATCAAGATAAATTGTGATACGTCATGGTGTCATCGAATAAAGATGGGAGGGATTGGTGTAATAGCAAGGGATGAGGAAGGCCGAATGAAAGGAGGGACGAATAGGACGATGCAGGGACCAGATGCAACAGCATTGGAGGCACAAGTCATCATGTTCGGGATGAAATTGGCAATAGAGAAAGGATGAGACCAAGTAGTGATCGAATCGGACTGGGAGGTGATGATCAACCAACTGAACAACAAGGCACATCACTGTAGGAGCGATACGATGCGAGAATATCAAAGCTTTAGCGCGAGGAGTTGAAGCGATTGCATGGAAGAAGATTCACCGATCAGCGAATGAGAGCCCAAATTGGATCGCAAAACAAGCCAGACTGGGAGTGCGACTAAGCGAATGGGTCGAAAGACCCCCACTTTTACTTAGTAACATTTTGAGTAGTGATTGTCATAGCATTGAAACTAGTCTTATTCTGGAATGAATACAGGTATCTATTGTGACAAAAAAAGAAGGAAATACCGGTCACTCGAGCAATTTCTTAAAAATAATTAGATTTTTTAATTTTTATTTCATTATTTTACGCAAATTAAGTTTAGTTTTACATCAATAATATTTTAATCAAATATTTAATTCTCGTACTATTCTTGTATTATCTTAGAAGTCAGAACGATCGAATCATACCTTCGTAACACCTCACACGTGACCAACAACGACAACGTGCACGCGCATAGCACATGTCGTAGTTTAGTATAATCATTAGGGAAATACACTTTAGTGAATTTAAAAGGTTTCACTTAAAATATTTTTACAATTTATATGTATAAGACATATATATCTACATGTTATGAAGGTACAATCCTTTATTTACAATTATATGTATATATTTATTCATATTTTTCTATAATTATTCAATGAGTGTAAATAGTCTTTTAAAAGACAATATAATGATATATAATGATACAAAACACATTAATAGTCAACAAAATAAAAACAATTTAAATTAAGGAACGTTATTATAGGAAATTAAGATATATAACTACGTCCTTAGTAATTTAAGAGTTCATTGATTTAGGTAACAAAACATTTATATATACTACATTTCGAGTATGTATACCTGTAATTCCACTTGCAGTTCCTTTGAAATCTCATTTATTAACCAAAACGTTTGTTGTTGGCAGCGTGGTGTCATGTGATAATATAATATATAACTGATAGTGACTAAAAACATGGTAAAAAAAATATTTCGACGTTTGACAAAGTTTGATTTTGTGATTTTTTTATAGTCATCATAAAGTCGCACTGAAAACAGTTTACGTGATATTTGAAAATGTTAGTGAACATTTTTGTGATTTATTTGATATCTTGAAATAAATTTTTAGTTTATTTAAATAGTCCACCAAGACTTCTGCATAAAAGCGATTATGCAGAAAATCCAAACATACCAGTCTTGTGTCGTTACAAAGTACATTAAGCTTAAGAACCTGAAAAAAATGATCATTTGTGCATCTATTGTGCACCCTAATACAGTCGCTCAGTCTTGTCCATCAAGACTTCTGCATAAAAACGATTACGTATGAAATCCAAACATATCAGTCTTGTGTCCTTACAAAGTACATTAAGCTTAAAAACAAGAAACAAATGTTTATTTGTGCATATCTGTTGCACCCTTAATTTGTGCACCCCTAATAGGTTTGCTCAGTCTTGCATGCCTTAGCCAACTAATGTTTTTTCAGCGTCCCTGAATTTGAACTTGGGCAGTTTGATACCATTATTTTCCGACGATTACTGGCATCAATCTTTGGTTGTCGCCTTAGCCAATACGGACATTAATTTACTCGCTATGATATCAACATTTTTCGACTTGAACCTTTTTAGTCTTGCCCGCATTAGCCAACTATTTGTTTTCCCATTACCTACTTCAATCTACCCGCTCTTGTATCGACATTTTCCGACTTGAACCGTTTTAGTATTGCCCACCTTAACCAACTAGTTTTTTTTTCCCAATACCGACCTCAATCTACCAGCTCTTATACTGACATTTTCCGACTTGAACCGTTTTAGCATTGCTCGCCTTAGCCAGCTATTTTTTTCCAACGTCTAGGGCTGACAATGGTTAGAGTATGGTACGGGTATGACAAATACCATAATCATATCATATTTTTAAACCACATACCATAACCATAACCATAACCATTACAAGTACAATTTTCAAAACCATAACCATTAAAATAACTGTGGTTATTAACCATGGTTTTACCCATATACACATATTTATTCCACACATGTAATCTAATAAAATACCGAAAATTTTATTTAAAAAAATACATAAATCTATATTGTCAACAATAAAAATATATAAAACTAACAACATAGTTATTTATTACATGTATGTACATTCACTCCCATTATTTAGTATATATTAGTTTATTAATAATAATTAATTATTATATATGTATAATAACCATGGGTATATCTCAAATACCATAACCATAACCAATTTGGGTAGAAAATTCATCACCATAACCGCACCATAACATAATGGTACGGTTAACCATTTTAAACAGTAACAGTTATAACCATGGTTATGGGTTTTTCACCGCACCATTGCCGGCCCTACCAACGTCCCAGGATTTGAAACTTGACACACCCTGATACCAACATTTTTCGAGTACTTTTTCTACTGTCTTCAGAATTTGAACATGGTCAATCTAATGCCGACCTCAATCTTAATCGTCGTCTTTGTCAATACCGACCTCAATTTAACCCCCCCCCCCCTCTAAGAGTATTCATTTATTCAAAGTCGGCAAGATTAGAACTTGGGCACTCTGATACCATATAAGATTTCAGACGTACACCTTAACCAACTGTCTCATGAATCCGAACTTGTGAGTATACATTTAAGATTTCTTAACACATTCACTACCATTTCTATGAAACAACTATTACAAATCCTACTATGGAAACGTTAAGAAAATTTAAGTGTTATTTTTTAAAAATAAAATGAAATTAGATATTTGATTAACTTATTCCTCATTTTGTTTTTCAATCTTACGGTGTGTTAAGTGTTGTTTAGATTTTAAAATCAAATATATTTGAAAATAAAATTAGATATATTCTTGTATTTTAAAATGAGATATTTTACTGTGATCTTTTTTTGCCACAATGTTTATTATTTGTTTGGGTATTGATGTGCATGTGTATTATAGAGATTTATTAACCTTCAAGTTTTGAGATTAAATAATGAAATACTCATACTCTAAATTTGACCAACACTAAAGAATCATTAAATTATGAAAAGATAATTAATAACAATTGTAGAGAATTTATAAAAGTGATAGTATTCTTATAGCATAATCACAAATTTAATTTTTGATTAGGACAAAATTTTATACAAACAAATTTTAGAGCAATAAATATAAGTTAAGTGTATTAAAAAATATTTAAGGACTACTTATCTAGTGAAAAAATGTGTTATTGTAATAATGAAAGGTTTTGAGTTCAAAACTTTGCTGGAGTTTTTTAAAGAGATTTTCTATCCATAAATTGCATTTAAAAAATTAGTTGAGAGCGAAAATATAAACTACCAAAGTAATTATGATATGTTTAGATTACTTAGATTATAAATAATTTTGTGTTTTATGAATAATACATACGGCCTTTATAAATAGTATTGATATAATAATATTTATTATTTAATGATATATTCAATATAAATAGTATGTTATTTGAAATCGAAACTGATTTACGTATATCTATACTTACATAGAATGATGTCGAAGTTGTTCCTTCCAGCTCATCTAGGGTTAGGGGTTTGCTGTCATTCGCAGGGGAATAGGAGTGTATTGAGTGACGCTTTGATATTCTTCTTTATTTCGTTAATTTGAAGCCGATAACTCTCTCTCCCTTTGTATTTTGATATATCTGGAAATGGCTAAGATTCACTCCCACAAGTTAAAAGGGCTCGGATAGACATCCATCGTCGTCCCCATCCGAGCTAACTTGCTTCACATATCAATCATTTTGCTCCATAATTATAAAATATCAGGCATCTATATGAAATTAAAATAGCATTATTTAACGGTGAATTATTAGATGGATTACACAGAAAAATAGAGGGAGATGAATATATAGTTATATATTATCCTTATAAATAAATTAAGGAAGGAAAAAAACACGAAAGTGAACCCTAAAAATATATGTGAGATTGAATCTTGTATCATAACCAAGCTCTTTAAAAAATAAATTAATTGCTTTCTCTCTTTTGAGAATACTCAAATATCGCAAAAGGAATCAAAAAAATCTTGATTTGTTTTTATTACATAAGGTCTTATTACATGAAGAAGAAACAATTAAAGTTGTAAACTAAAGTTATAAACTAAAGTTATAAACTTACAATGAACATGAAATTGATATAAGTAATTTTTAGGTAATTAAATATATTTTTTTCATCAAATGGTCGTCCCCCGCCCTTTGCTACCATTTTTGAATCTTTTATTAATTAAAAATAAAAGGAATTGTATTGTTCATTCATGTATTATGATTTTAAAGTATTGAATCACTAGTCATTGATATGAATGTTAGACATAATTTTACTCTTTTTTTTCTTAAGAGAATATTTTATTCATTATTCAAAAATAAAGTTCAAAATATCACTATAACAATTTTACATTAATAAAAAGTTAAAAGAGAGATTGGAGGGTGTGAAACGCAATTATTCATACGCAACTTCATTCATGTTTTCGTGGATCGTCCTCTAGGTGACACTTATTTGGTGTTTGTGACATAAATGATACGTCTTATAGACTCAAAATGTTTCGTCAATAAGTTTATTTTTCGAGAATTTAATTAATAATATTACTCGTATCAGTATCTGTCTAAACTTTCTTGTATTTTTTTAACTTACATAGAAATTTATTTTAAACTAGTTATTGAGTTTCGTTTTGTGGAGAATTTGTGGTTAAATTAATATACTAAAGAACATGTGCTTTATATTCTAGATTAATTAGGTATAGTAACTTAAGTAAGTTAAAATTATATAATATTATATGTTATTAAAATACTATTTCCTTTATTACACGCAACGAAAAGTGATTAAATAAGAGTATTTGATTATAATATTATAGTAAAAAACATATCTACCGTATCTAAATAATATAATAATAATAATAATAATAATAATATAATTTGCACGCGTATCATGGACGCGCTGCTCCCTCCCGTAACCTAGCGAAAGCTTCGCTCGGTTCCGAGGCACGCCACCAGCTCAAGGATCGATCTCCCCCAGCTCGACTTCCAGCTTGTTTTTTGCTCGCGTGATCACCATTCCAGCTTAGGAGAGTGTCTTCGCCGATTGATCCAGCTCAATTGCTTCCTCAGAGTCATCGTCAGCTGCACTCCTGGGAAGCCCCCTGCACCTGCCGATCAGGATTTCCGCTCTCGTGGCTCACCTTATCTCGACTACTACCTGCAATTGCGATACCAAATCAAAGTATTTCCTCCCCCATATTTGTTCTCTCTTTTCCTCGTGTCTTCCTCCTGTTTGCAGGTGGTTGTTGCTGTTGTGTGCTTGTCCGGACCGATGGCTGCGTCGAACTCTGCTGGTGAGGCTGCCCCAGGAATGGCCTTGCTCAGTTTGGTGTCTTCAGGTAACCTCAGTTTGGATAGAGGACCAAAAAATAGGGCCCTTGGAATGCTTTTGTCGGATAGGAGTGTCAAGAACAATGTTGTTATGAATGTGCTGAAAGATGCCTGGGCTAGGTTTGGTCCGGTTACAATTGCCGAAGTGAATGATTCGACTCTAGTGTTTGATTTTGCTAGCTTGAAAGATAAGGAGCAGATAATTGACCTCTCGCCTTGGTCGATACATGGACATTGCCTAAACATTAGATCATGCCCGCTGAATAGAGCTGTTGCAGATGTGGATTTTTTCAGATTGCAGGTTTGGGTTCAGATTCATGGATTAAGCTTGGAGATGATAAACAAACCAAACGCTCAGAGTATTGGGGACAGTATTAGGGTTTGTTTCAAAACGGAAGATCATAGACTGATGAAGCAGCGAACCTACCTAAGGGTGCTGGTTGATCTCGATATCTCGTTCCCTGTCATGCCTCGTTTCAAGTGGATTGATTCAAGTGGCAATGAAAAGTGGGCATCAGTTAGGTACGAGAGGCTCACGGACCTATGCTACGGATGTGGTGTCATAGGGCATTCATCAAAATCTTGCTCGGAATCGGTGGTCAAGGACACTTTGGATGGTTCACCTTTGTATGGACCTTGGTCTACTTGCAATCGCCCCAAGATGAACACCCGTTCGGTCTGTGTGTGTGTGTGGGGGGGGGGGGGGGCACGGCCGGCCACCTCCAGAGACCCACGAGTCCAGTCTTGGAGCCAAGTGATGCAGACTCAAGGGGCTAAGTTTCAACAAGGATTGGGGGGCAGGGGTCTCCATTTCGCGAATGGGCAACCAGGCAGATCGGGGTGGCGTGCTTGGGGAGACCAAAGAAGCCATGTCTCAAGCTATAACTCCAACAACACCCCCTCTGTCAGAAACATCCCGAGGCAGGTTACACAGAATCAAGAGGAGGCTACTTCCTCCAAGAAGACCGATTCGACTGATCTGCAACCTATGCTGCAGAATGCCGACCAACAGATGAACACGGTGGGAATGCAGGGTGGAATCAATAAGGAGATGCTGGAGGAGGGGGAATTACCCGAGGAGGAGTTGCAACGGATCTTGGCAACTGCTACACCGTTAACACCGACCCAAACAGATTCTCAAGGGACAAGCATATTTGACAAGAATGATGTCTTGTACGGTGATCAGGATAACTTGCAGTCTGCTTTGGGTGGCCCCAAGTCGGACGTGGTGAATAAGGAACCATGCCGTGACAGTCAAGGAATCGAGGTGTCTGATACGGCTGTCTTGGTGGTCAAGGAACCTAATCTGGACGGGATGGACCGAGGCCTGGACGGGACTTGGAGAAGCTCAGACTGGAAGGGGGCCGTGACAAAACAACCAGAAATCAAGAGGGCGGTTCCCCTAGGTCAAAGGGAGGGGTCTGCGAAACGAAGGAAAACACAAAGTGGACCCTCATTCTTGGGAAATGGGGGAATGATATGTTTTGGGAAAGACGACTACAAACAGGAAACATCGATGGTGTCTATCAAGGAGGGTGATGAAAGAAGAGGGGGGAGAAGGACAAGGCAATCAGAGAAGGCAAAGCTGTCCGGTGGCTGTCAATCGACTGCCACTGGCTCGAAATGATCTACATAAGCTGGAATTGTCAAGGGTTAGGGTCTCCCTTGACAATTCGACACCTAAAAGACTTGGTAAGGGGCTCGCATCCGTCTATCGTCTTCCTCATGGAGACGAAGAAGAATGAAGCCCATTGCGAGAGAGTAAGACGTGAAGTTGGTTTGGAATTTGCAGCATATGTTCAACCGGTTGGTGCGAGTGGAGGTTTAGCCCTTTGGTGGACAAAGGAGGTAAACCTAAAGGTGATCTCGAGTGACAAAAATTTCATTGATACGACGGTGTGTAGTAGTGATTTTAGAGGTATGACGAGAGTCACGTGGGTCTATGGGGACTCGGTTTTTGCTAGGAGGACTTTGAATTGGGCAGCTTTACGAGGCATGGGGACGAGTAGGCGAGACCCGTGGATTTGTATTGGGGATTTCAATGACATCTCCCACCAAAGGGAGAAGGAGGGGGGTGGCCCAAAGGACCAAAATAAAATGGACGGTCTCAACAACCTTTTGGATGATCTTAACCTCGAGGATATTGGCTATAAGAGATCCATATTCACTTGGACAAATAACTGGAGAGGAGGGGATAGGATTAGAGAAAGGCTTGATAGGGCAATTGCAAATCCCGAGTGGCTTGCGGTTTTTCCATCGGCACAATGCATCCATGGGCTCTTCATTGGATCCGACCATGCACCTATTAGTATTCATATTCGGAGCGCAGAGACGCGAGGCAAGAAGCAATTTCGTTTCGAGGAAATGTGGTTGGAAAAGTACGAATGCTTGGACATCATCAACTCGGCTTGGCAAAGAGGAGGACCGATTGTTCATGGGCACGGTCTGAAATTGAAACTGGATCGGTGTAGGGTGGCTTTGGCCGAATGGAGCTCTAAGGAGTTCAAGCATAACTTAGCGGAGATTGCGCGAGTCAAGAACCAACTCCGACATGCCACGGCTTCCATTAACCATGGGGCGGGTATGGATGAAGAGAAAGTTCTTAAATCAAAGCTTCATGCCCTTTGGAAACGGGAGGAGATATACTGGAAGCAAAGGTCGAGGATTAAGTGGTTGGGCCACGGTGATAGGAACACAAAATTCTTTCACCAAACTACACTCTCAAGAAGAAGGCGAAATGAAATTCTCCGACTTAAGGATGTGAATGGGGTGTGGATCGAAGGGGATAAGAGGGTCCGAACTGAAATGCATGGGTTTTTTGCCAATTTGTTTACCTCGGACGGAGGGGGGGCCGACCGACCACATCCTTTGATCAAATACTACATTGTGTGTCGAACATGGTCTTTCCTGATATGAACAGTGGTCTCACGGCCTTGGCGTCAGTTGAGGAGGTGAGGAGGGCTTGTTTTCAGATGAGGGGATCTAAGGCACCGGGCCCAGATGGCTTCTCGGGGACGTTTTACCAAAAGAGTTGGGCCACGATCTGGACAGACTTGCACACTTCGGTAACGCTTTCCTTGCAACAGGTATAATGCCTTCCTTTCTTAACCATACCCATATTACTTTGATTCCTAAAATGGTTAGCCCAGAGTGTGCTTCTGATTTTAGACCAATAAGTCTGTGCAACTTTGGTTATAAAGTAATTTCTAAGGTTCTGGCGAATAGATTAAAAACCTATTTGCCAGAACTGGTCACCCCGTTCCAAAGTGCGTTTGTTTCAGGGAGACGCATTCAGGACAGTATTATAATAGAGCACGAGATGTTCCATTACCTCAAGTCAAGAGGCAAGCCAAGAACGACCTCAGGGAGGTCGGAATGTGCGCTAAAGATCGATATGCAGAAGGCCTATGATCGTGTTGAATGGGACTTCCTTATTGCAAGCTTGAGACAGAGGGGATTCAATGACAAATGGATAGCTTGGATTAAGGCATGCGTGTCGACGGTTACCTATAAGGTCTTGGTCAATGGAAAACAGTCGGACATCATCCGCCCTTCAAGGGGTCTAAGACAGGGTGACCCTCTATCACCTTATCTTTTCATCTTGGTTGCTGATGTTCTATCTAGATTACTTGACGACCAGGTTGCGAAGGGGGCCTTTAGAGGTATCCGCCCAAAGAGGTCGTGTCCAGAGATTCAGCACCTCTTTTTTGCGGATGACTTGATCATTTTCATGAAAGGCTCGTTGACCCAAGCAACGAACCTAAAGAACACTCTAGGGGACTACTGCTCAGCCTCAGGACAGAAGATCAATTTCTCCAAATCAACACTGTATTTCAATTCTGGAGCACATGAGGATTACAAAAAGAGCATTTCGGACCTGTTCGGGGTGGCGCAGTCGACAAACCCGAGCTTCTACTTGGGTCTCCCGACCATCTGGGGGAGATCGAAGAGGGAGGCTCTTGGATACATAAAGGAGAGAGTTCAGGATAAGATCCAGTGTCGGCGCAACAAATTGCTTAATCATGCGGGAAAAGAGGTACTCATAAAGTCTGTTCTTAGTGCCATCCCGACGTACGTTATGCATGTATTCAGGATCCCGACAACATGGTGCAACGACGTTGATAGACTCATGGCCCGTTTCTGGTAGGGATTACGATAGGGGAATAGGAAGATTCATTGGAAGAACTGGGGCTCTATGGCAAACCCGAAGTCGGTGGGAGGGTACGGATTCAGAGACATGAACAACTTTAACAGGGCGATCCTGGCGAACATGGCCTCTCGAATCATTCATGAACCGGATGCTCTGTGGGTAAGATTTCTAAAGGGGATCTACTTCCCGAACACATCATTTATGCAGGCTTCGGCGGGGGCAAGGGCATCGTGGTCTTGGGCGAGTCTCCTTGAGGGACGGGATGTCATTCGTGATAAGGGGGGGTGGACGCTTGGAGATGGGAGGTCAATCCGCCCGTTCGACGACCCATGGGTTCCAAACAGGCCAGACTTCAGGATTCGACCGGCTGTGGCTGCGGCCGATCAACTACCCGCGCAAAGGGTGGCTACATGGTTCCTTCATCGGCAGCGGGGGTGGGACGAAGCCATTATTCGTGACGCCGTCCACCCAGATGACGTCCCCGCGGTTCTGCAGGTCCCCATTTCGACTGTGGACACCGTGGATGTCCATACATGGCCCCATACAAGATCGGGCATCATTTCCGTCAAGTCCGCCTACCATGCCTTGCACGAAGATCAAGCTCGAAACATGCGGATCACAGCTCCAAATACCAGACAACCAATGGTGAGACCGATGGTATGGAAGGCCGTTTGGGCCGGAAACGTGTGGCCAAAGATCAAGGCTTTCGCGTGGAAGCTCGCTCACGACGTCCTCCCTACGAAGGCGACCATTGCTAGGCGCGGCGTGAATATTGATAACCTTTGTTCGGTTTGCCGTGTAAGTGATACTCGTGAACATATGCTGTTAGGTTGTCCATGGGTGAAACAGGTGTGGTCATCTTACTCGCCCCAATCGGATGTCGCCGTGGGCTGCCTCTCGGTCGACGATTGGCTCGGGGTAGTCACGGACTTCACCGGGAGATGCGGAAACAGCGATCAAAGGACTGGAGAAGGCTAATGGTGGTCTCCTGGGTTATTTGGAAGACAAGGTGCAAGTACGTGTTCGAAAATGCACGGTCGTTCATCCCTGCGATCCATAGCGAGATAACCCGAACCATGGAAGAGTTCGGGCCGATCGGCAATCGGGACAGAGTACACACGCAGGTCCAAGCGTGGCTCGGGCCGCCACCGGGTGTCATCAAGATCAATTGTGATGGAGCTTGGTCGAGCAATTCTTTGAATGGAGGGTTCGGAATCATAGCGCGGGACAATATGGGAGTGGTTCGTGGAGGAGCAACTGGGGTACGTCTTGTAGGCTCGGTGGACGAGATCGAAGCGGTGCGGTTCTTCAAGGGGTCCAACTCGCTATTGACAATGGTTGGACTCGGGTTATCATAAAGACAGACGCCATGAATATCATCATCCATATTCGAGGGCGGGATGTTGCTTGGAGGATTGCCCCTTTCTTAACAAATGCGGTTAACCTAGCTACTTCTATTAGGGAGATCGCTTGGGAGCATGTTCCCCGATCCGCAAACTTTTGTGCGGATTGGTTAGCGAAGAATGTATTAGCGGGGTTGTGTCCTTCAGATTGGGTGAACTCACCACCAACCCCTTTACTTCGGTGTATTTTTACGGATGTAATCTTGTACTCTATTCCGGTTTCGGATGTTGATTGATTTTGAAGTTCTCTTTGGCCAAAAAAAAATAATAATAATAATATAATATTATTTGATGAAGTAGTTTTTCATGTGTAGTAAATTGTACCACATGACAAAATAACTAATAAAGTTTGAACAGAAGTTGTTCGTCGGCCGCGAAGAAAATAAGTCAAAATAATAGGCCACAAACAATTAATAAAGTTTGAATAAACTAGTATTAGGGCCCAAGTACCTTCCTTGCATGTAGAAAGAAGCCTAATTGATTTAAAATCAGATCACTTCCTGTTTAAAAATAATTGAGAAGAGACGTGTTTTGTTCGATATAGGGGTGACTAATCGTGTATACGTGCGTATGTGTTATGTTGTGTATCAATACGTTTATCGTGTAACACTTACCAAACACAAAACACACAATAAACTTATTGTGTCAAGTTCCTCAACACGAACACGGCACATTTTTTTGTGTGTTCATGTCGTATCGTGTTGTTTTAAGTTAATCAGTTATATCTGCGAAAATTATAAGAAAATAACAGAATAATGAATTGATCATAGTAAGAATTATCAATTCAAACATACGATTTCACGAGTTTTTAATGTAAAACTGAAAAATTCTAAAAATTAAATATCAAAATAGACTTTTAAAAGGTATTAAATGAGACTTGGTTGGAAAATATGAAAAAAATAGACTTTTAAGTCCAACTTTATGGTGCGTGTTGAGTTTTGTGTTCTGATACATAAACACAAACACAACACGAAAATACTTTCGTGTTATCGTGTTGTTGTTATATCATATGCTTCCACGAACACAATTTTTTCGCGTTGTGTCAGAAATTAATTGTCAGTCCTAGTTAGATATATATTTTAATATTGAATATAAGTTAAAAATTGTATAAAAGTGATATATAGCGAATTTATTTATTAAATCTATATATTATAGTTTTCTAGATTATTAATATTTTTTAGCTAAGAATTAATTTAACTTTAAAACTAGTAGCAGTATTTCTAATATTAATTATTCTATTGTTTTAATATTATTAATTATAATAAAAATAAAAATATTAAGTTTATTCAGTCGTGAAAATAATTAATAGTACATAAATTAATAATAAAAATTAACACCAACAATTATTAATATGATAATAATTAATACGTTTAAGATAAATTTTATGGTTTGGTTTTGTGACTTCTATTAATGTTGTGTACTTATAAAAATGCTACAATAACTAGTATTTTTCATATATTTATTTTAGTAATAGTAACAATTTTTTATATTTTGATTATACCAATAATATTTAATTTATTTTCTTATTTTACAAAAAACATTGATTCTATAATTCTTATAAAAAAACTTAATTTCCACACAAATGATATTTATAAACTATAGTATTATGCATTTTTGTTGTGTATTAAATTCACCACATAAAAGAATTTAAAAATTATAAATATACATGTGAAATGAGAAAAGAATATGATTGAAGTATTGTAACGTATGTTGAGAATTAACGATACGTACATTTTGGATGATTTTAAAATAGATTACATGAGATGTCATCTAGAATGAGAATTATGTATGTGACATGGATCAGTTAAAATAGATAAAATTAACTAGGAATCACAATTTTTTACGTAATACGAACACACGCAAAAATGTCATGTTCGTGAAAACATATGACTAAACGACAACTACACGATAGCACAGACAAGATAACGTTTTTGTATCGTGTGCATGTTTAAATATCACAACCTAACATGTACGATTAAGTAATGTTGGTAAGTTTGATTTTTTACTATATTTTTTAAAAATGTTTTGTTTAATATCTTTTAAAACACTAAGTATTTAATTTTTAAAGATTGTAAATTAAGAACTTATGAAAATGTTAGTTTTTAGTTTAAATCACTAATTAACGATGGTTTTGCTCTCTTAATTAAATACGTTTCATATATGTAACTATTTTATAAGATAAAATATTGACAATACATTTTATAAATGTTTTGACACAAACGAGGAAGGAAGAGTTGGGTGTGCCAATACCACTATCATACTACATGAGTGGACAAAAATCCTACCAAGTGCACCTAGCTCGGACCGGGCAAGCCATCCCAACCACCGAACCGAGTCACCTTATGGAGACCACAATATACAACCCTATTATCCCTACATTCAACCGATGCTCACAACCGAACCACATCGAGACACACCAACCACAACAATAAAGCCGAAGCCAAACCAACCTTGTACCCACCAAACCAGCCATCCACCCGTATACACCACCAAACCAGCCATCCACCCGTATACACCACCAAACCAGCCACCATAAAACCGTATATACCACCAAACCAGCCACCCACCCAAACCAGGCCGAACCATACTCAAACAGAGATTACATCCTATGTCACCGAGATGCCTACCTCTAGCCAAACCGTCCGGTCACCCAAGACAGACCAGGAGCCCCAGCTGACCGAACCGAAACAACCAGCTATGCATGGAGAAACCAAGTGTTATGCATGGAGGAACCGACCGAGACAACCACATCAAGCATACGAGGGGGTAACAGAAAAACAAATGAACCGCCTCAAACAATCACTTGTCTCACCAATTATCATCCAAATGTCGGAAGGATTCGGTTAGAAAAATGATCCCATGGATACGACGGAGGTCCGAGCATACATAGTAGAGACTCCACCTGAGTCACCACAATCGGGAAGCGAGCGAATGCACAAGGTGAAGGAGACGGGTCTATGCCCGTTCATGAATAAAATGCATCTCATGAGAAGTTGGGAAGGGGAGGAAGAGGTGGTGGTCTCGAAAAGAGCTAAATGTGATGCGGCACCCAAAACCGAACCGAAGGGGGAGAAGGGAACTAGTAGTAGAAGAGGAAGAAAGAAAAATACTGCAAAATATATCCATGCGAGGAAAAGGGTTCTAAAAGTGCGAGAGGAGGAGGGACTTGTGGACGTTCCAGTTATGATGAATGAGGAGACACAGGAGATCGAATCGGGTTCTGGTGTCTGTCCCGAAACAGCCACATGGGATCAATGAGAACACTGGTTTGGAACTGTGTTTGGGGTGTTCCTTGACAGTTCGACAATTGAAAGACCTCAACGGGAAGTATCACCCGGAAATAATTTTTCTAAAGTAGACGAATAATGGTGATGCTTATTGTGAGCAAATTCGAGAACAAATTGGCCTAGAGGAGGCTTTTTATGTACAACCGGTTGGGAGAGCGGGAAGTCTAGCACTATGGTGGAGTAGAAACATCCAAATCCAAATTTTGGGAGCAAATCCACACATGATTGATACAAGGGTGACAGATCAGTTGGGGCACTCATCCTTTTACACATGGGTACATGCACATACGGATGATGGTGCGAGGTATAGAAATTGGGAGGAACTACGCGTGGTGGGGATGGGCCGAACCAAACCATGGTGTTGCCAAGGGGATTTCAACGAAATTATGCATCATCACGAAAAAGGAGGGCGGACACATGAAACCGCAAAGAAAACTTGATGCATTTAACAACTTGGTGGAAGATATAAAGATGGAGGATATGTGATCAAAAGGGCAACAATTTACTTGGTGTAATAACAGAAGTGGGTCGGAATGGGTGTATGAGAGGTTGGATAGGGTGCTCGTCAATGCGGGATAGGCATCAGTATTTCCAAATGTCGAATGTGTGAATGAAATTGCGGTGGGATCAGATCACTCTCCTTTGATTATCACGAAATGGAGGGAGCCATATCGAGGGCCAAGAAAGTTCAGATTTGAAGAAATGTGGCTTGAGAACCCGGAATGTAAAGAGGTGATTCAAACCTCATGGGGGGATGAGGAGCCGAACCGGCCGAACCAACCGTTACTCTAGTCGAGACTTGGCAAGTGCAGGCGAAGTCGCAATGGATGGAGTAAGAGTAGCTTCGGAAATAACATGATACAAATGGGAGAGACGAAAAAAAGATTACAACAAATTGGGAGAGGTCCGTACAATATAGAAAATCAGGAGGAGGAGATTAAGCTCAAATGCAGAATTAGAGATCTATGGAACCGGGAAGAACTATATTGGAAACAAACGGAGAGAGTAAAGTGGCTAACCCAAGGTGATCGAAACACAACTTTTTTCATCTCACAAAAAACTCAAGAATGAGGAGAAACCGCCTAACCCGACTCAATGGGAAAGAGGGGAATGGATCACCAAGGATCCAGAGATTATGGAGGAGGTTAGGGTCTATTATGAAAAGGCTTTTACCACAGAATTGGTTTACCCAGACTACACTATATTGGATAGTCTACCAAATCAGATCAGTGAGGAGATCAATTCTGATTTGACGAGGAGGGTGACAATGGAGGAAGTCAAGGATGCAGCTTTTCATTTGGGAAGCTCAAAGGCGCCAGGACCAGACAGATTCCCGGGATTATTCTATCAGAAGAACTGGAACATAGTAGGCCCATATGTATTCACCGCGGTCAAAACCTTCCTCGAAACAGGTATCTTTCCTACATCCCTAACTCAAACTGATATAATCTTGTTGCCAAAAGTTCCAAATCCGATACATGCTGCTGAATTTAGGCCCATAAGTTTGTGTAATTTTTTGTATAAGGTGATAACAAAAGTGCTGATGAATAGATTGAAAGTATATCTATCATATTTTATCACCCCATTTCAGAGCGCATTTGTAGCAGGCCGACTTATACAGGACAACATCATGGTGGCACATGAGGTTCTCCATTATCTGGAAAACAAAGGCAAACCGAATAGGGCGGAATGTGCGCTAAAACTAGACATGCAAAAAGCATATGACCAGGTATAATGGGAGTTCTTACTGAAGAGCTTGGAGAAGAGGGGTTTTGGCACAAAATGGGTAGGGTGGATGAGAGCATGCATACAAACACCAACATACAGGGTGTTCGTGAATGAGAACCGAACTACCACCATCAAACCGAGCAGGGGAATCAGACAAGGTGATCCGCTATCACCTTATTTGTTCATTCTTTTGGCGGATGTACTATCACGGATGGTGGAAAGGGATATTCAAGAAGGGAAATTGAGAGGTATTATAGTGAGAAGGGGTTGTTCGGAACTCCATCACTTATTTTTTGCAGATGACTCACTCTTCTTTTTCCAAGGAACAAAAGAGAATGCAAGTCACCTGAAGGATTTTATAATGCAGTATTATAGAGCATTAGGCCAAAGAATAAACGAGGCAAAGTCCACCCGTACTTTCACCAAGGGAGCCGATCGGTCTATATGTAGGGAAGTTGAGGATGTCTTACAAATCCAAAGCACTCGCAACCGGGTAAATATCTAGGCCTACCCGCGGTTTGGGGAAGATAAAAAAGGCGGCTTAATATGGATGTTGTTCTGCTGTTGAGCTACTTTTCACTGTTGTCTGTGTTTGTGCACGACTGATTGGCAAGATGAAGAAGACATGTGCTTCATGCTGGCTTGAATATTTTTCGTTTATCTGCTGCTCTCATATGCTAGCCGAACTGCAGAGAACCTCTGCTGCGTTTCCTAGTCATTGAAGGTGGTTGAATTCGTTTTTTGGTTTGTTGCTGTTGTTCATTCAGCTACTATGGATTCAACTGCGGTTCTGTCAATTCATTTATTGATGCAATAGGTTCTGGTCGGTCTGATTCTTGGAGCCCAGACATATGAGGCAAAAGTACCTTTCCATTATCAGTCGAATGTACAGAATCTCCTAAAGTGACTGCAGGATTCTCTTCAAAAAATGAAGAAGACTCTTCATAGTGTAGTTGTTGTTCTACGTCCTGTAAGGCATGGCTGGTTCTTGCCATTTCAGATGTTACTTATTTGACCTCTTTTGCATGCATATCTGCTAGAAGAACTTGATTAACCACATATTCACTCCAAGTAGACAAGTTTGAGGCATCTTTGCGTTCTGACCTGTGCTCCATTCAACTGAGGTTATGTGCCTTATTCATTCAATCATTCAACAACATTAAAGTGATCTGAGTTGTCCTATGCTCGGTCGTGAGGGAAGCGAGACATGAGGCTCAAGAACTCGCAATATCGAGCAATCAAGGAGTCTCAAAGGAGTCTGTGTTTGTGCACGACTGATTGGCAAGATGAAGCAAACATGTGCTTCATGCTGGCTTCTGCTTCATGCTGGCTTGAATATTTTTCGTTTATCTGCTGCTCTCATATGCTAGCCGAACTGCAGAGAACCTCTGCTGCGTTTCCTAGTCATTGAAGGTGGTTGAATTCGTTTTTTGGTTTGTTGATGTTGTTCATTCAGCTACTATGGATTCAACTGCGGTTCTGTCAATTCATTTATTGATGCAATAGGTTCTGGCCGGTCTGATTCTTGGAGCCCAGACATATGAGGCAAAAGTACCTTTCCATTATCAGTCGAATGTACAGAATCTCCTAAAGTGACTGCAGGATTCTCTTCAAAAAATGAAGAAGACTCTTCATAGTGTAGTTGTTGTTCTACGTCCTGTAAGGCATGGCTGGTTCTTGCCATTTCAGATGTTACTTATTTGACCTCTTTTGCATGCATATCTGCTAGAAGAACTTGATTAACCACATATTCACTCCAAGTAGACAAGTTTGAGGCATCTTTGCGTTCTGACCTGTGCTCCATTCAACTGAGGTTATGTGCCTTATTCATTCAATCATTCAACAACATTAAAGTGATCTGAGTTGTCCTATGCTCGGTCGTGAGGGAAGCGAGACATGAGGCTCAAGAACTCGCAATATCGAGCAATCAAGGAGTCTCAAAGGAGTCTGTGTTTGTGCACGACTGATTGGCAAGATGAAGCAAACATGTGCTTCATGCTGGCTTCTGCTTCATGCTGGCTTGAATATTTTTCGTTTATCTGCTGCTCTCATATGCTAGCCGAACTGCAGAGAACCTCTGCTGCGTTTCCTAGTCATTGAAGGTGGTTGAATTCGTTTTTTGGTTTGTTGCTGTTGTTCATTCAACTACTATGGATTCAACTGCGGTTCTTTCAATTCATTTATTGATGCAATAGGTTCTGGTCGGTCTGATTCTTGGAGCCCAGACATATGAGGCAAAAGTACCTTTCCATTATCAGTCGAATGTACAAAATCTCCTAAAGTGACTGCAGGATTCTCTTCAAAAAATGAAGAAGACTCTTCATAGTGTAGTTGTTGTTCTACGTCCTGTAAGGCATGGCTGGTTCTTGCCATTTCAGATGTTACTTATTTGACCTCTTTTGCATGCATATCTGCTAGAAGAACTTGATTAACCACATATTCACTCCAAGTAGACAAGTTTGAGGCATCTTTGCGTTCTGACCTGTGCTCCATTCAACTGAGGTTATGTGCCTTATTCATTCAATCATTCAACAACATTAAAGTGATCTGAGTTGTCCTATGCTCGGTCGTGAGGGAAGCGAGACATGAGGCTCAAGAACTCGCAATATCGAGCAATCAAGGAGTCTCAAAGGAGTCTGTGTTTGTGCACGACTGATTGGCAAGATGAAGCAAACATGTGCTTCATGCTGACTTCTGCTTCATGCTGGCTTGAATATTTTTCGTTTATCTGCTGCTCTCATATGCTAGCCGAACTGCAGAGAACCTCTGCTGCGTTTCCTAGTCATTGAAGGTGGTTGAATTCGTTTTTTGGTTTGTTGATGTTGTTCATTCAGCTACTATGGATTCAACTGCGGTTCTGTCAATTCATTTATTGATGCAATAGGTTCTGGCCGGTCTGATTCTTGGAGCCCAGACATATGAGGCAAAAGTACCTTTCCATTATCAGTCGAATGTACAGAATCTCCTAAAGTGACTGCAGGATTCTCTTCAAAAAATGAAGAAGACTCTTCATAGTGTAGTTGTTGTTCTACGTCCTGTAAGGCATGGCTGGTTCTTGCCATTTCAGATGTTACTTATTTGACCTCTTTTGCATGCATATCTGCTAGAAGAACTTGATTAACCACATATTCACTCCAAGTAGACAAGTTTGAGGCATCTTTGCGTTCTGACCTGTGCTCCATTCAACTGAGGTTATGTGCCTTATTCATTCAATCATTCAACAACATTAAAGTGATCTGAGTTGTCCTATGCTCGGTCGTGAGGGAAGCGAGACATGAGGCTCAAGAACTCGCAATATCGAGCAATCAAGGAGTCTCAAAGGAGTCTGTGTTTGTGCACGACTGATTGGCAAGATGAAGCAAACATGTGCTTCATGCTGGCTTCTGCTTCATGCTGGCTTGAATATTTTTCGTTTATCTGCTGCTCTCATATGCTAGCCGAACTGCAGAGAACCTCTGCTGCGTTTCCTAGTCATTGAAGGTGGTTGAATTCGTTTTTTGGTTTGTTGCTGTTGTTCATTCAACTACTATGGATTCAACTGCGGTTCTTTCAATTCATTTATTGATGCAATAGGTTCTGGTCGGTCTGATTCTTGGAGCCCAGACATATGAGGCAAAAGTACCTTTCCATTATCAGTCGAATGTACAAAATCTCCTAAAGTGACTGCAGGATTCTCTTCAAAAAATGAAGAAGACTCTTCATAGTGTAGTTGTTGTTCTACGTCCTGTAAGGCATGGCTGGTTCTTGCCATTTCAGATGTTACTTATTTGACCTCTTTTGCATGCATATCTGCTAGAAGAACTTGATTAACCACATATTCACTCCAAGTAGACAAGTTTGAGGCATCTTTGCGTTCTGACCTGTGCTCCATTCAACTGAGGTTATGTGCCTTATTCATTCAATCATTCAACAACATTAAAGTGATCTGAGTTGTCCTATGCTCGGTCGTGAGGGAAGCGAGACATGAGGCTCAAGAACTCGCAATATCGAGCAATCAAGGAGTCTCAAAGGAGTCTGTGTTTGTGCACGACTGATTGGCAAGATGAAGCAAACATGTGCTTCATGCTGACTTCTGCTTCATGCTGGCTTGAATATTTTTCGTTTATCTGCTGCTCTCATATGCTAGCCGAACTGCAGAGAACCTCTGCTGCGTTTCCTAGTCATTGAAGGTGGTTGAATTCGTTTTTTGGTTTGTTGATGTTGTTCATTCAGCTACTATGGATTCAACTGCGGTTCTGTCAATTCATTTATTGATGCAATAGGTTCTGGCCGGTCTGATTCTTGGAGCCCAGACATATGAGGCAAAAGTACCTTTCCATTATCAGTCGAATGTACAGAATCTCCTAAAGTGACTGCAGGATTCTCTTCAAAAAATGAAGAAGACTCTTCATAGTGTAGTTGTTGTTCTACGTCCTGTAAGGCATGGCTGGTTCTTGCCATTTCAGATGTTACTTATTTGACCTCTTTTGCATGCATATCTGCTAGAAGAACTTGATTAACCACATATTCACTCCAAGTAGACAAGTTTGAGGCATCTTTGCGTTCTGACCTGTGCTCCATTCAACTGAGGTTATGTGCCTTATTCATTCAATCATTCAACAACATTAAAGTGATCTGAGTTGTCCTATGCTCGGTCGTGAGGGAAGCGAGACATGAGGCTCAAGAACTCGCAATATCGAGCAATCAAGGAGTCTCAAAGGAGTCTGTGTTTGTGCACGACTGATTGGCAAGATGAAGCAAACATGTGCTTCATGCTGGCTTCTGCTTCATGCTGGCTTGAATATTTTTCGTTTATCTGCTGCTCTCATATGCTAGCCGAACTGCAGAGAACCTCTGCTGCGTTTCCTAGTCATTGAAGGTGGTTGAATTCGTTTTTTGGTTTGTTGCTGTTGTTCATTCAACTACTATGGATTCAACTGCGGTTCTTTCAATTCATTTATTGATGCAATAGGTTCTGGTCGGTCTGATTCTTGGAGCCCAGACATATGAGGCAAAAGTACCTTTCCATTATCAGTCGAATGTACAGAATCTCCTAAAGTGACTGCAGGATTCTCTTCAAAAAATGAAGAAGACTCTTCATAGTGTAGTTGTTGTTCTACGTCCTGTAAGGCATGGCTGGTTCTTGCCATTTCAGATGTTACTTATTTGACCTCTTTTGCATGCATATCTGCTAGAAGAACTTGATTAACCACATATTCACTCCAAGTAGACAAGTTTGAGGCATCTTTGCGTTCTGACCTGTGCTCCATTCAACTGAGGTTATGTGCCTTATTCATTCAATCATTCAACAACATTAAAGTGATCCGAGTTGTCCTATGCTCGGTCGTGAGGGAAGCGAGACATGAGGCTCAAGAACTCGCAATATCGAGCAATCAAGGAGTCTCAAAGGAGTCTGTGTTTGTGCACGACTGATTGGCAAGATGAAGCAGACATGTGCTTCATGCTGGCTTCTGCTTCATGCTGGCTTGAATATTTTTCGTTTATCTGCTGCTCTCATATGCTAGCCGAACTACAGAGAACCTCTGCTGCGTTTCCTAGTCATTGAAGGTGGTTGAATTCGTTTTTTGGTTTGTTGCTGTTGTTCATTCAGCTACTATGGATTCAACTGCGCTTCTGTCAATTCATTTATTGATGCAATAGGTTCTGGCCGGTCTGATTCTTGGAGCCCAGACATATGAGGCAAAAGTACCTTTCCATTATCAGTCGAATGTACAGAATCTCCTAAAGTGACTGCAGGATTCTCTTCAAAAAATGAAGAAGACTCTTCATAGTGTAGTTGTTGTTCTACGTCCTGTAAGGCATGGCTGGTTCTTGCCATTTCAGATGTTACTTATTTGACCTCTTTTGCATGCATATCTGCTAGAAGAACTTGATTAACCACATATTCACTCCAAGTAGACAAGTTTGAGGCATCTTTGCGTTCTGACCTGTGCTCCATTCAACTGAGGTTATGTGCCTTATTCATTCAATCATTCAACAACATTAAAGTGATTTGAGTTGTCCTATGCTCGATCGTGAGGGAAGCGAGACATGAGGCTCAAGAACTCGCAATATCGAGCAATCAAGGAGTCTCAAAGGAGTCTGTGTTTGTGCACGACTGATTGGCAAGATGAAGCAAACATGTGCTTCATGCTGGCTTCTGCTTCATGCTGGCTTGAATATTTTTCGTTTATCTGCTGCTCTCATATGCTAGCCGAACTGCAGAGAACCTCTGCTGCGTTTCCTATTCATTGAAGGTGGTTGAATTCGTTTTTTGGTTTGTTGCTGTTGTTCATTCAGCTTCTATGGATTCAACTGCGCTTCTGTCAATTCATTTATTGATGCAATAGGTTCTGGTCGGTCTGATTCTTGGAGCCCAGACATATGAGGCAAAAGTACCTTTCCATTATCAGTCGAATGTACAGAATCTCCTAAAGTGACTGCAGGATTCTCTTCAAAAAATGAAGAAGACTCTTCATAGTGTAGTTGTTGTTCTACGTCCTGTAAGGCATGGCTGGTTCTTGCCATTTCAGATGTTACTTATTTGACCTCTTTTGCATGCATATCTGCTAGAAGAACTTGATTAACCACATATTCACTCCAAGTAGACAAGTTTGAGGCATCTTTGCGTTCTGACCTGTGCTCCATTCAACTGAGGTTATGTGCCTTATTCATTCAACAACATTAAAGTGATCTGAGTTGTCCTATGCTCGGTCGTGAGGGAAGCGAGACATGAGGCTCAAGAACTCGCAATATCGAGCAATCAAGGAGTCTCACAGGAGTCTGTGTTTGTGCACGACTGATTGGCAAGATGAAGCAAACATGTGCTTCATGCTGGCTTCTGCTTCATGCTGGCTTGAATATTTTTCGTTTATCTGCTGCTCTCATATGCTAGCCGAACTGCAGAGAACCTCTGCTTCGTTTCCTAGTTATTGAAGGTGGTTGAATTCGTTTTTTGGTTTGTTGATGTTGTTCATTCATCTACTATGGATTCAACTGCGGTTCTGTCAATTCATTTATTGATGCAATAGGTTCTGGCCGGTCTGATTCTTGGAGCCCAGACATATGAGGCAAAAGTACCTTTCCATTATCAGTCGAATGTACAGAATCTCCTAAAGTGACTGCAGGATTCTCTTCAAAAAATGAAGAAGACTCTTCATAGTGTAGTTGTTGTTCTACGTCCTGTAAGGCATGGCTGGTTCTTGCCATTTCAGATGTTACTTATTTGACCTCTTTTGCATGCATATCTGCTAGAAGAACTTGATTAACCACATATTCACTCCAAGTAGACAAGTTTGAGGCATCTTTGCGTTCTGACCTGTGCTCCATTCAACTGAGGTTATGTGCCTTATTCATTCAATCATTCAACAACATTAAAGTGATCCGAGTTGTCCTATGCTCGGTCGTGAGGGAAGCGAGACATGAGGCTCAAGAACTCGCAATATCGAGCAATCAAGGAGTCTCAAAGGAGTCTGTGTTTGTGCACGACTGATTGGCAAGATGAAGCAAACATGTGCTTCATGCTGGCTTCTGCTTCATGCTGGCTTGAATATTTTTCGTTTATCTGCTGCTCTCATATGCTAGCCGAACTGCAGAGAACCTCTACTGCGTTTCCTAGTCATTGAAGGTGGTTGAATTCGTTTTTTGGTTTGTTGCTGTTGTTCATTCAACTACTATGGATTCAACTGCGGTTCTGTCAATTCATTTATTGATGCAATAGGTTCTGGTCGGTCTGATTCTTGGAGCCCAGACATATGAGGCAAAAGTACCTTTCCATTATCAGTCGAATGTACAGAATCTCCTAAAGTGACTGCAGGATTCTCATCAAAAAATGAAGAAGACTCTTCATAGTGTAGTTGTTGTTCTACGTCCTGTAAGGCATGGCTGGTTCTTGCCATTTTAGATGTTACTTATTTGACCTCTTTTGCATGCATATCTGCTAGAAGAACTTGATTAACCACATATTCACTCCAAGTAGACAAGTTTGAGGCATCTTTGCGTTCTGACCTGTGCTCCATTCAAATGAGGTTATGTGCCTTATTCATTCAATCATTCAACAACATTAAAGTGATCTGAGTTGTCTTATGCTCGGTCGTGAGGGAAGCGAGACATGAGGCTCAAGAACTCGCAATATCGAGCAATCAAGGAGTCTCAAAGGAGTCTGTGTTTGTGCACGACTGATTGGCAAGATGAAGCAAACATGTGCTTCATGCTGGCTTCTGCTTCATGCTGGCTTGAATATTTTTCGTTTATCTGCTGCTCTCATATGCTAGCCGAACTGCAGAGAACCTCTGCTGCGTTTCCTATTCATTGAAGGTGGTTGAATTCGTTTTTTGGTTTGTTGCTGTTGTTCATTCAGCTACTATGGATTCAACTGCGCTTCTGTCAATTCATTTATTGATGCAATAGGTTCTGGTCGGTCTGATTCTTGGAGCCCAGACATATGAGGCAAAAGTACCTTTCCATTATCAGTCGAATGTACAGAATCTCCTAAAGTGACTGCAGGATTCTCTTAAAAAAATGAAGAAGACTCTTCATAGTGTAGTTGTTGTTCTACGTCCTGTAAGGCATGGCTGGTTCTTGCCATTTCAGATGTTACTTATTTGACCTCTTTTGCATGCATATCTGCTAGAAGAACTTGATTAACCACATATTCACTCCAAGTAGACAAGTTTGAGGCATCTTTGCGTTCTGACCTGTGCTCCATTCAACTGAGGTTATGTGCCTTATTCATTCAATCATTCAACAACATTAAAGTGATCTGAGTTGTCCTATGCTCGGTCGTGAGGGAAGCGAGACATGAGGCTCAAGAACTCGCAATATCGAGCAATCAAGGAGTCTCAAAGGAGTCTGTGTTTGTGCACGACTGATTGGCAAGATGAAGCAGACATGTGCTTCATGCTGGCTTCTGCTTCATGCTGGCTTGAATATTTTTCGTTTATCTGCTGCTCTCATATGTTAGCCGAACTACAGAGAACCTCTGCTGCGTTTCCTAGTCATTGAAGGTGGTTGAATTCGTTTTTTGGTTTGTTGATGTTGTTCATTCAGCTACTATGGATTCAACTGCGGTTCTGTCAATTCATTTATTGCTGCAATAGGTTCTGGCCGGTCTGATTCTTGGAGCCCAGACATATGAGGCAAAAGTACCTTTCCATTATCAGTCGAATGTACAGAATCTCCTAAAGTGACTGCAGGATTCTCTTCAAAAAATGAAGAAGACTCTTCATAGTGTAGTTGTTGTTCTACGTCCTGTAAGGCATGGCTGGTTCTTGCCATTTCAGATGTTACTTATTTGACCTCTTTTGCATGCATATCTGCTAGAAGAACTTGATTAACCACATATTCACTCCAAGTAGACAAGTTTGAGGCATCTTTGCGTTCTGACCTGTGCTCCATTCAACTGAGGTTATGTGCCTTATTCATTCAATCATTCAACAACATTAAAGTGATCTGAGTTGTCCTATGCTCGGTCGTGAGGGAAGCGAGACATGAGGCTCAAGAACTCGCAATATCGAGCAATCAAGGAGTCTCAAAGGAGTCTGTGTTTGTGCACGACTGATTGGCAAGATGAAGCAAACATGTGCTTCATGCTGGCTTCTGCTTCATGCTGGCTTGAATATTTTTCTTTTATCTGCTGCTCTCATATGCTAGCCGAACTGCAGAGAACCTCTGCTGCGTTTCCTATTCATTGAAGGTGGTTGAATTCGTTTTTTGGTTTGTTGCCGTTGTTCATTCAGCTACTATGGATTCAACTGCGCTTCTGTCAATTCATTTATTGATGCAATAGGTTCTGGTCGGTCTAATTCTTGGAGCCCAGACATATGAGGCAAAAGTACCTTTCCATTATCAGTCGAATGTACAGAATCTCCTAAAGTGACTGCAGGATTCTCTTCAAAAAATGAAGAAGACTCTTCATAGTGTAGTTGTTGTTCTACGTCCTGTAAGGCATGGCTGGTTCTTGCCATTTCAGATGTTACTTATTTGACCTCTTTTGCATGCATATCTGCTAGAAGAACTTGATTAACCACATATTCACTCCAAGTAGACAAGTTTGAGGCATATTTGCGTTCTGACCTGTGCTCCATTCAACTGAGGTTATGTGCCTTATTCATTCAATCATTCAACAACATTAAAGTGATCCGAGTTGTCCTATGCTCGGTCGTGAGGGAAGCGAGACATGAGGCTCAAGAACTCGCAATATCGAGCAATCAAGGAGTCTCAAAGGAGTCTGTGTTTGTGCACGACTGATTGGCAAGATGAAGCAGACATGTGCTTCATGCTGGCTTCTGCTTCATGCTGGCTTGAATATTTTTCGTTTATCTGCTGCTCTCATATGCTAGCCGAACTGCAGAGAACCTCTGCTTCGTTTCCTAGTCATTGAAGGTGGTTGAATTCGTTTTTTGGTTTGTTGCTGTTGTTCATTCATCTACTATGGATTCAACTGCGGTTCTGTCAATTCATTTATTGATGCAATAGGTTCTGGTCGGTCTGATTCTTGGAGCCTAGACATATGAGGCAAAAGTACCTTTCCATTATCAGTCGAATGTACAGAATCTCCTAAAGTGACTGCAGGATTCTCTTCAAAAAATGAAGAAGACTCTTCATAGTGTAGTTGTTGTTCTACGTCCTGTAAGGCATGGCTGGTTCTTGCCATTTCAGATGTTACTTATTTGACCTCTTTTGCATGCATATCTGCTAGAAGAACTTGATTAACCACATATTCACTCCAAGTAGACAAGTTTGAGGCATCTTTGCGTTCTGACCTGTGCTCCATTCAACTGAGGTTATGTGCCTTATTCATTCAATCATTCAACAACATTAAAGTGATCCGAGTTGTCCTATGCTCGGTCGTGAGGGAAGCGAGACATGAGGCTCAAGAACTCGCAATATCGAGCAATCAAGGAGTCTCAAAGGAGTCTGTGTTTGTGCACGACTGATTGGCAAGATGAAGCAAACATGTGCTTCATGCTGGCTTCTGCTTCATGCTGGCTTGAATATTTTTCGTTTATCTGCTGCTCTCATATGCTAGCCGAACTGCAGAGAACCTCTGCTGCGTTTCCTATTCATTGAAGGTGGTTGAATTCGTTTTTTGGTTTGTTGCTGTTGTTCATTCAGCTACTATGGATTCAACTGCGCTTCTGTCAATTCATTTATTGATGCAATAGGTTCTGGTCGGTCTGATTCTTGGAGCCCAGACATATGAGGCAAAAGTACCTTTCCATTATCAGTCGAATGTACAGAATCTCCTAAAGTGACTGCAGGATTCTCTTCAAAAAATGAAGAAGACTCTTCATAGTGTAGTTGTTGTTCTACGTCCTGTAAGGCATGGCTGGTTCTTGCAATTTTAGATGTTACTTATTTGACCTCTTTTGCATGCATATCTGCTAGAAGAACTTGATTAACCACATATTCACTCCAAGTAGACAAGTTTGAGGCATCTTTACGTTCTGACCTGTGCTCCATTCAACTGAGGTTATGTGCCTTATTCATTCAACAACATTAAAGTGATCCGAGTTGTCCTATGCTCGGTCGTGAGGGAAGCGAGACATGAGGCTCAAGAACTCGCAATATCGAGCAATCAAGGAGTCTCAAAGGAGTCTGTGTTTGTGCACGACTAATTGGCAAGATGAAGCAAACATGTGCTTCATGCTGGCTTCTGCTTCATGCTGGCTTGAATATTTTTCGTTTATCTGCTGCTCTCATATGCTAGCCGAACTCCAGAGAACCTCTGCTGCGTTTCCTATTCATTGAAGGTGGTTGAATTCGTTTTTTGGTTTGTTGCTGTTGTTCATTCAGCTACTATGGATTCAACTGCGCTTCTGTCAATTCTTTTATTGATGCAATAGGTTCAGGTCGGTCTGATTCTTGGAGCCCAGACATATGAGGCAAAAGTACCTTTCCATTATCAGTCGAATGTACAGAATCTCCTAAAGTGACTGCAGGATTCTCTTCAAAAAATGAAGAAGACTCTTCATAGTGTAGTTGTTGTTCTACGTCCTGTAAGGCATGGCTGGTTCTTGCCATTTCAGATGTTACTTATTTGACCTCTTTTGCATGCATATCTGCTAGAAGAACTTGATTAACCACATATTCACTCCAAGTAGACAAGTTTGAGGCATATTTGCGTTCTGACCTGTGCTCCATTCAACTGAGGTTATGTGCCTTATTCATTCAATCATTCAACAACATTAAAGTGATCCGAGTTGTCCTATGCTCGGTCGTGAGGGAAGCGAGACATGAGGCTCAAGAACTCGCAATATCGAGCAATCAAGGAGTCTCAAAGGAGTCTGTGTTTGTGCACGACTGATTGGCAAGATGAAGCAAACATGTGCTTCATGCTGGCTTCTGCTTCATGCTGGCTTGAATATTTTTCGTTTATCTGCTGCTCTCATATGCTAGCCGAACTGCAGAGAACCTCTACTGCGTTTCCTAGTCATTGAATGTGGTTGAATTCGTTTTTTGGTTTGTTGCTGTTGTTCATTCAACTACTATGGATTCAACTGCGGTTCTGTCAATTCATTTATTGATGCAATAGGTTCTGGTCGGTCTGATTCTTGGAGCCCAGACATATGAGGCAAAAGTACCTTTCCATTATCAGTCGAATGTACAGAATCTCCTAAAGTGACTGCAGGATTCTCTTCAAAAAATGAAGAAGACTCTTCATAGTGTAGTTGTTGTTCTACGTCCTGTAAGGCATGGCTGGTTCTTGCCATTTCAGATTTTACTTATTTGACCTCTTTTGCATGCATATCTGCTAGAAGAACTTGATTAACCACATATTCACTCCAAGTAGACAAGTTTAAGGCATCTTTGCGTTCTGACCTGTGCTCCATTCAACTGAGGTTATGTGCCTTATTCATTCAACAACATTAAAGTGATCCGAGTTGTCCTATGCTCGGTCGTGAGGGAAGCGAGACATGAGGCTCAAGAACTCGCAATATCGAGCAATCAAGGAGTCTGTGTTTGTGCACGACTGATTGGCAAGATGAAGCAAACATGTGCTTCATGCTGGCTTCTGCTTCATGCTGGCTTGAATATTTTTCGTTTATCTGCTGCTCTCATATGCTAGCCGAACTGCAGAGAACCTCTGCTGCGTTTCCTAGTCATTGAAGGTGGTTGAATTCGTTTTTTGGTTTGTTGCTGTTGTTCATTCAGCTACTATGGATTCAACTGCGGTTCTTTCAATTCATTTATTGATGCAATAGGTTCTGGTCGGTCTGATTCTTGGAGCCCAGACATATGAGGCAAAAGTACCTTTCCATTATCAGTCGAATGTACAGAATCTCCTAAAGTGACTGCAGGATTCTCTTCAAAAAATGAAGAAGACTCTTCATAGTGTAGTTGTTGTTCTACGTCCTGTAAGTCATGGCGGGTTCTTGCCATTTCAGATGTTACTTATTTGACCTCTTTTGCATGCATATCTGCTAGAAGAACTTGATTAACCACATATTCACTCCAAGTAGACAAGTTTGAGGCATCTTTGCGTTCTGACCTGTGCTCCATTCAACTGAGGTTATGTGCCTTATTCATTCAATCATTCAACAACATTAAAAAGATCTGAGTTGTCCTATGCTCGGTCGTGAGGGAAGCGAGACATGAGGCTCAAGAACTCGCAATATCGAGCAATCAAGGAGTCTCAAAGGAGTCTGTGTTTGTGCACGACTGATTGGCAAGATGAAGCAAACATGTGCTTCATGCTGGCTTCTGCTTCATGCTGGCTTGAATATTTTTCGTTTATCTGCTGCTCTCATATGCTAGCCGAACTGCAGAGAACCTCTGCTGCGTTTCCTAGTTATTGAAGGTGGTTGAATTCGTTTTTTGGTTTGTTGATGTTGTTCATTCATCTACTATGGATTCAACTGCGGTTCTTTCAATTCATTTATTGATGCAATAGGTTCTGGTCGGTCTGATTCTTGGAGCCCATACATATGAGGCAAAAGTACCTTTCCATTATCAGTCGAATGTACAGAATCTCCTAAAGTGACTGCAGGATTCTCTTCAAAAAATGAAGAAGACTCTTCATAGTGTAGTTGTTGTTCTACGTCCTGTAAGGCATGGCTGGTTCTTGCCATTTCAGATGTTACTTATATGACCTCTTTTGCATGCATATCTGCTAGAAGAACTTGATTAACCACATATTCACTCCAAGTAGACAAGTTTGAGGCATCTTTGCGTTCTGACCTGTGCTCCATTCAACTGAGGTTATGTGCCTTATTCATTCAATCATTCAACAACATTAAAGTGATCCGAGTTGTCCTATGCTCGGTCGTGAGGGAAGCAAGACATGAGGCTCAAGAACTCGCAATATCGAGCAATCAAGGAGTCTCAAAGGAGTCTGTGTTTGTGCACGACTGATTGGCAAGATGAAGCAGACATGTTCTTCATGCTGGCTTCTGCTTCATGCTGGCTTGAATATTTTTCGTTTATCTGCTGCTCTCATATGCTAGCCGAACTGCAGAGAACCTCTGCTGCGTTTCCTAGTCATTGAAGGTAGTTGAATTCGTTTTTTGGTTTGTTGCTGTTGTTCATTCAGCTACTATGGATTCAACTGCGGTTCTTTCAATTCATTTATTGATGCAATAGGTTCTGGTCGGTCTGATTCTTGGAGCCCAGACATATGAGGCAAAAGTACCTTTCCATTATCAGTCGAATGTACAGATTCTCCTAAAGTGACTGCAGGATTCTCTTCAAAAAATGAAGAAGACTCTTCATAGTGTAGTTGTTGTTCTACGTCCTGTAAGGCATGGCTGGTTCTTGCCATTTCAGATGTTACTTATTTGACCTCTTTTGCATGCATATCTGCTAGAAGAACTTGATTAACCACATATTCACTCCAAGTAGACAAGTTTGAGGCATCTTTGCGTTCTGACCTGTGCTCCATTCAACTGAGGTTATGTGCCTTATTCATTCAATCATTCAACAACATTAAAGTGATCCGAGTTGTCCTATGCTCGGTCGTGAGGGAAGCAAGACATGAGGCTCAAGAACTCGCAATATCGAGCAATCAAGGAGTCTCAAAGGAGTCTGTGTTTGTGCACGACTGATTGGCAAGATGAAGCAGACATGTGCTTCATGCTGGCTTCTGCTTCATGCTGGCTTGAATATTTTTCGTTTATCTGCTGCTCTCATATGCTAGCCGAACTGCAGAGAACCTCTGCTGCGTTTCCTAGTCATTGAAGGTAGTTGAATTCGTTTTTTGGTTTGTTGCTGTTGTTCATTCAGCTACTATGGATTCAACTGCGGTTCTTTCAATTCATTTATTGATGCAATAGGTTCTGGTCGGTCTGATTCTTGGAGCCCAGACATATGAGGCAAAAGTACCTTTCCATTATCAGTCGAATGTACAGATTCTCCTAAAGTGACTGCAGGATTCTCTTCAAGAAATGAAGAAGACTCTTCATAGTGTAGTTGTTGTTCTACGTCCTGTAAGGCATGGCTGGTTCTTGCCATTTCAGATGTTACTTATTTGACCTCTTTTGCATGCATATCTGCTAGAAGAACTTGATTAACCACATATTCACTCCAAGTAGACAAGTTTGAGGCATCTTTGCGTTCTGACCTGTGCTCCATTCAACTGAGGTTATGTGCCTTATTCATTCAATCATTCAACAACATTAAAGTGATCCGAGTTGTCCTATGCTCGGTCGTGAGGGAAGCAAGACATGAGGCTCAAGAACTCGCAATATCGAGCAATCAAGGAGTCTCAAAGGAGTCTGTGTTTGTGCACGACTGATCGGCAAGATGAAGCAGACATGTGCTTCATGCTGGCTTCTGCTCCATGCTGGCTTGAATATTTTTTGTTTATCTGCTGCTCTCATATGCTAGCCGAACTGCAGAGAACCTCTGCTTCGTTTCCTAGTCATTGAAGGTGGTTGAATTCGTTTTTTGGTTTGTTGCTGTTGTTCATTCATCTACTATGGATTCAACTGCGGTTCTGTCAATTCATTTATTGATGCAATAGGTTCTGGTCGGTCTGATTCTTGGAGCCCAGACATATGAGGCAAAAGTACCTTTCCATTATCAGTCGAATGTACAGAATCTCCTAAAGTGACTGCAGGATTCTCTTTAAAAAATGAAGAAGACTCTTCATAGTGTAGTTGTTGTTCTACGTTCTGTAAGGCATGGCTGGTTCTTGCCATTTCAGATGTTACTTATTTGACCTCTTTTGCATGCATATCTGCTAGAAGAACTTGATTAACCACATATTCACTCCAAGTAGACAAGTTTGATGCATCTTTGCGTTCTGACCTGTGCTCCATTCAACTGAGGTTATGTGCCTTATTCATTCAATCATTCAACAACATTAAAGTGATCCGAGTTGTCCTATGCTCGGTCGTGAGGGAAGCGAGACATGAGGCTCAAGAACTCGCAATATCGAGCAATCAAGGAGTCTCAAAGGAGTCTGTGTTTGTGCACGACTGATTGGCAAGATGAAGCAAACATGTGCTTCATGCTGGCTTGAATATTTTTCGTTTATCTGCTGCTCTCATATGTTAGCCGAACTGCAGAGAACCTCCGCTGCGTTTCCTAGTCATTGAAGGTGGTTGAATTCGTTTTTTGGTTTGTTGCTGTTGTTCATTCAGCTACTATGGATTCAACTGCGGTTCTTTCAATTCATTTATTGATGCAATAGGTTCTGGTCGGTCTGATTCTTGGAGCCCAGACATATGAGGCAAAAGTACCTTTCCATTATCAGTCGAATGTACAGAATCTCCTAAAGTGACTGCAGGATTCTCTTCAAAAAATGAAGAAGACTCTTCATAGTGTAGTTGTTGTTCTACGTCCTGTAAGGCATGGCTGGTTCTTGCCATTTCAGATGTTACTTATATGACCTCTTTTGCATGCATATCTGCTAGAAGAACTTGATTAACCACATATTCACTCCAAGTAGACAAGTTTGAGGCATCTTTGCGTTCTGACCTGTGCTCCATTCAACTGAGGTTATGTGCCTTATTCATTCAATCATTCAACAACATTAAAGTGATCCGAGTTGTCCTATGCTCGGTCGTGAGGGAAGCGAGACATGAGGCTCAAGAACTCGCAATATCGAGAAATCAAGGAGTCTCAAAGGAGTCTGTGTTTGTGCACGACTGATTGGCAAGATGAAGCAAACATGTGCTTCATGCTGGCTTCTGCTTCATGCTGGCTTGAATATTTTTCGTTTATCTGCTGCTCTCATATGCTAGCCGAACTGCAGAGAACCTCTGCTGCGTTTCCTAGTCATTGAAGGTGGTTGAATTCGTTTTTTGGTTTGTTGCTGTTGTTCATTCAGCTACTATGGATTCAACTGCGGTTCTTTCAATTCATTTATTGATGCAATAGGTTCTGGTCGGTCTGATTCTTGGAGCCCAGACATATGAGGCAAAAGTACCTTTCCATTATCAGTCGAATGTACACAATCTCCTAAAGTGACTGCAGGATTCTCTTCAAAAAATGAAGAAGACTCTTCATAGTGTAGTTGTTGTTCTACGTCCTGTAAGGCATGGCTGGTTCTTGCCATTTCAGATGTTACTTATTTGACCTCTTTTGCATGCATATCTGCTAGAAGAACTTGATTAACCACATATTCACTCCAAGTAGACAAGTTTGAGGCATCTTTGCGTTCTGACCTGTGCTCCATTCAACTGAGGTTATGTGCCTTATTCATTCAACAACATTAAAGTGATCTGAGTTGTCCTATGCTCGGTCGTGAGGGAAGCGAGACATGAGGCTCAAGAACTCGCAATATCGAGCAATCAAGGAGTCTCACAGGAGTCTGTGTTTGTGCACGACTGATTGGCAAGATGAAGCAAACATGTGCTTCATGCTGGCTTCTGCTTCATGCTGGCTTGAATATTTTTCGTTTATCTGCTGCTCTCATATGCTAGCCGAACTGCAGAGAACCTCTACTGCGTTTCCTAGTCATTGAAGGTGGTTGAATTCGTTTTTTGGTTTGTTGCTGTTGTTCATTCAGCTACTATGGATTCAACTGCGGTTCTTTCAATTCATTTATTGATGCAATAGGTTCTGGTCGGTCTGATTCTTGGAGCCCAGACATATGAGGCAAAAGTACCTTTCCATTATCAGTCGAATGTACAGAATCTCCTAAAGTGACTGCAGGATTCTCTTCAAAAAATGAAGAAGACTCTTCATAGTGTAGTTGTTGTTCTACGTCCTGTATGGCATGGCTGGTTCTTGCCATTTCAGATGTTACTTATATGACCTCTTTTACATGCATATCTGCTAGAAGAACTTGATTAACCACATATTCACTCCAAGTAGACAAGTTTGAGGCATCTTTGCGTTCTGACCTGTGCTCCATTCAACTGAGGTTATGTGCCTTATTCATTCAATCATTCAACAACATTAAAGTGATCCGAGTTGTCCTATGCTCGGTCGTGAGGGAAGCGAGACATGAGGCTCAAGAACTCGCAATATCGAGCAATCAAGGAGTCTCAAAGGAGTCTGTGTTTGTGCACGACTGATTGGCAAGATGAAGCAGACATGTGCTTCATGCTGGCTTCTGCTTCATGCTGGCTTGAATATTTTTCGTTTATCTGCTGCTCTCATATGCTAGCCGAACTGCAGAGAACCTCTGCTTCGTTTCCTAGTCATTGAAGGTGGTTGAATTCGTTTTTTGGTTTGTTGCTGTTGTTCATTCATCTACTATGGATTCAACTGCGGTTCTGTCAATTCATTTATTGATGCAATAGGTTCTGGTCGGTCTGATTCTTGGAGCCCAGACATATGAGGCAAAAGTACCTTTCCATTATCAGTCGAATGTACAGAATCTCCTAAAGTGACTGCAGGATTCTCTTCAAAAAATGAAGAAGACTCTTCATAGTGTAGTTGTTGTTCTACGTCCTGTAAGGCATGGCTGGTTCTTGCCATTTCAGATGTTACTTATTTGACCTCTTTTGCATGCATATCTGCTAGAAGAACTTGATTAACCACATATTCACTCCAAGTAGACAAGTTTGAGGCATCTTTGCGTTCTGACCTGTGCTCCATTCAACTGAGGTTATGTGCCTTATTCATTCAACAACATTAAAGTGATCCGAGTTGTCCTATGCTCGGTCGTGAGGGAAGCGAGACATGAGGCTCAAGAACTCGCAATATCGAGCAATCAAGGAGTCTCAAAGGAGTCTGTGTTTGTGCACGACTGATTGGCAAGATGAAGCAGACATGTGCTTCATGCTGGCTTCTGCTTCATGCTGGCTTGAATATTTTTCGTTTATCTGCTGCTCTCATATGCTAGCCGAACTGCAGAGAACCTCTGCTTCGTTTCCTAGTCATTGAAGGTGGTTGAATTCGTTTTTTGGTTTGTTGCTGGTGTTCATTCATCTACTATGGATTCAACTGCGGTTCTGTCAATTCATTTATTGATGCAATAGGTTCTGGTCGGTCTGATTCTTGGAGCCCAGACATATGAGGCAAAAGTACCTTTCCATTATCAGTCGAATGTACAGAATCTCCTAAAGTGACTGCAGGATTCTCTTCAAAAAATGAAGAAGACTCTTCATAGTGTAGTTGTTGTTCTACGTCCTGTAAGGCATGGCTGGTTCTTGCCATTTCAGATGTTACTTATTTGACCTCTTTTGCATGCATATCTGCTAGAAGAACTTGATTAACCACATATTCACTCCAAGTAGACAAGTTTGAGGCATCTTTGCGTTCTGACCTGTGCTCCATTCAACTGAGGTTATGTGCCTTATTCATTCAATCATTCAACAACATTAAAGTGATCCGAGTTGTCCTATGCTCGGTCGTGAGGGAAGCGAGACATGAGGCTCAAGAACTCGCAATATCGAGCAATCAAGGAGTCTCAAAGGAGTCTGTGTTTGTGCACGACTGATTGGCAAGATGAAGCAAACATGTGCTTCATGCTGGCTTGAATATTTTTCGTTTATCTGCTGCTCTCATATGCTAGCCGAACTGCAGAGAACCTCTGCTGCGTTTCCTCGTCATTGAAGGTGGTTGAATTCGTTTTTTGGTTTGTTGTTGTTGTTCATTCAGCTACTATGGATTCAACTGCGGTTCTTTCAATTCATTTATTGATGCAATAGGTTCTGGTCGGTCTGATTCTTGAAGCCCAGACATATGAGGCAAAAGTACCTTTCCATTATCAGTCGAATGTACAGAATCTCCTAAAGTGACTGCAGGATTCTCTTCAAAAAATGAAGAAGACTCTTCATAGTGTAGTTGTTGTTCTACGTCCTGTAAGGCATGGCTGGTTCTTGCCATTTCAGATGTTACTTATATGACCTCTTTTGCATGCATATCTGCTAGAAGAACTTGATTAACCACATATTCACTCCAAGTAGACAAGTTTGAGGCATCTTTGCGTTCTGACCTGTGCTCCATTCAACTGAGGTTATGTGCCTTATTCATTCAATCATTCAACAACATTAAAGTGATCCGAGTTGTCCTATGCTCGGTCGTGAGGGAAGCGAGACATGAGGCTCAAGAACTCGCAATATCGAGCAATCATGGAGTCTCAAAGGAGTCTGTGTTTATGCACGACTGATTGGCAAGATGAAGCAAACATGTGCTTCATGCTGGCTTCTGCTTCATGCTGGCTTGAATATTTTTCGTTTATCTGCTGCTCTCATATGCTAGCCGAACTGCAGAGAACCTCTGCTGCGTTTCCTAGTCATTGAAGGTGGTTGAATTCGTTTTTTGGTTTGTTGCTGTTGTTCATTCAGCTACTATGGATTCAACTGCGGTTCTGTCAATTCATTTATTGATGCAATAGGTTCTGGTCGGTCTGATTCTTGGAGCCCAGACATATGAGGCAAAAGTACCTTTCCATTATCAGTCGAATGTACAGAATCTCCTAAAGTGACTGCAGGATTCTCTTCAAAAAATGAAGAAGACTCTTCATAGTGTAGTTGTTGTTCTACGTCCTGTAAGGCATGGCTGGTTCTTGCCATTTCAGATGTTACTTATTTGACCTCTTTTGCATGCATATCTGCTAGAAGAACTTGATTAACCACATATTCACTCCAAGTAGACAAGTTTGAGGCATCTTTGCGTTCTGACCTGTGCTCCATTCAACTGAGGTTATGTGCCTTATTCATTCAACAACATTAAAGTGATCCGAGTTGTCCTATGCTCGGTCGTGAGGGAAGCGAGACATGAGGCTCAAGAACTCGCAATATCGAGCAATCAAGGAGTCTCAAAGGAGTCTGTGTTTGTGCACGACTGATTGGCAAGATGAAGCAAACATGTGCTTCATGCTGGCTTCTGCTTCATGCTGGCTTGAATATTTTTCGTTTATCTGCTGCTCTCATATGCTAGCCGAACTGCAGAGAACCTCTGCTGCGTTTCCTAGTCATTGAAGGTGGTTGAATTCGTTTTTTGGTTTGTTGCTGTTGTTCATTCAGCTACTATGGATTCAACTGCGGTTCTTTCAATTCATTTATTGATGCAATAGGTTCTGGTCGGTCTGATTCTTGGAGCCCAGACATATGAGGCAAAAGTACCTTTCCATTATCAGTCGAATGTACAGAATCTCCTAAAGTGACTGCAGGATTCTCTTCAAAAAATGAAGAAGACTCTTCATAGTGTAGTTGTTGTTCTACGTCCTGTAAGGCATGGCTGGTTCTTGCCATTTCAGATGTTACTTATATGACCTCTTTTGCATGCATATCTGCTAGAAGAACTTGATTAACCACATATTCACTCCAAGTAGACAAGTTTGAGGCATCTTTGCGTTCTGACCTGTGCTCCATTCAACTGAGGTTATGTGCCTTATTCATTCAATCATTCAACAACATTAAAGTGATCCGAGTTGTCCTATGCTCGGTCGTGAGGGAAGCGAGAGATGAGGCTCAAGAACTCGCAATATCGAGCAATCAAGGAGTCTCAAAGGAGTCTGTGTTTGTGCACGACTGATTGGCAAGATGAAGCAGACATGTGCTTCATGCTGGCTTCTGCTTCATGCTGGCTTGAATATTTTTCGTTTATCTGCTGCTCTCATATGCTAGCCGAACTGCAGAGAACCTCTGCTTCGTTTCCTAGTCATTGAAGGTGGTTGAATTCGTTTTTTGGTTTGTTGCTGTTGTTCATTCAGCTACTATGGATTCAACTGCGGTTCTGTCAATTCATTTATTGATGCAATAGGTTCTGGTCGGTCTGATTCTTGGAGCCCAGACATATGAGGCAAAAGTACCTTTCCATTATCAGTCGAATGTACAGAATCTCCTAAAGTGACTGCAGGATTCTCTTCAAAAAATGAAGAAGACTCTTCATAGTGTAGTTGTTGTTCTACGTCCTGTAAGGCATGGCTGGTTCTTGCCATTTCAGATGTTACTTATTTGACCTCTTTTGCATGCATATCTGCTAGAAGAACTTGATTAACCACATATTCACTCCAAGTAGACAAGTTTGAGGCATCTTTGCGTTCTGACCTGTGCTCCATTCAACTGAGGTTATGTGCCTTATTCATTAAATCATTCAACAACATTAAAGTGATCCGAGTTGTCCTATGCTCGGTCGTGAGGGAAGCGAGACATGAGGCTCAAGAACTCGCAATATCGAGCAATCAAGGAGTCTCAAAGGAGTCTGTGTTTGTGCACGACTGATTGGCAAGATGAAGCAAACATGTGCTTCATGCTGGCTTCTGCTTCATGCTGGCTTGAATATTTTTCGTTTATCTGCTGCTCTCATATGCTAGCCGAACTGCAGAGAACCTCTACTGCGTTTCCTAGTCATTGAAGGTGGTTGAATTCGTTTTTTGGTTTGTTGCTGTTGTTCATTCAACTACTATGGATTCAACTGCGGTTCTGTCAATTCATTTATTGATGCAATGGGTTCTGGTCGGTCTGATTCTTGGAGCCCAGACATATGAGGCAAAAGCACCTTTCCATTATCAGTCGAATGTACAGAATCTCCTAAAGTGACTGCAGGATTCTCTTCAAAAAATGAAGAAGACTCTTCATAGTGTAGTTGTTGTTCTACGTCCTGTAAGGCATGGCTGGTTCTTGCCATTTCAGATGTTACTTATTTGACCTCTTTTGCATGCATATCTGCTAGAAGAACTTGATTAACCACATATTCACTCCAAGTAGACAAGTTTGAGGCATCTTTGCGTTCTGACCTGTGCTCCATTCAACTGAGGTTATGTGCCTTATTCATTCAACAACATTAAAGTGATCCGAGTTGTCCTATGCTCGGTCGTGAGGGAAGCGAGACATGAGGCTCAAGAACTCGCAATATCGAGCAATCAAGGAGTCTCAAAGGAGTCTGTGTTTGTGCACGACTGATTGGCAAGATGAAGCAAACATGTGCTTCATGCTGGCTTCTGCTTCATGCTGGCTTGAATATTTTTCGTTTATCTGCTGCTCTCATATGCTAGCCGAACTGCAGAGAACCTCTGCTGCGTTTCCTAGTCATTGAAGGTGGTTGAATTCGTTTTTTGGTTTGTTGCTGTTGTTCATTCAGCTACTATGGATTCAACTGCGGTTCTTTCAATTCATTTATTGATGCAATAGGTTCTGGTCGGTCTGATTCTTGGAGCCCAGACATATGAGGCAAAAGTACCTTTCCATTATCAGTCGAATGTACAGAATCTCCTAAAGTGACTGCAGGATTCTCTTCAAAAAATGAAGAAGACTCTTCATAGTGTAGTTGTTGTTCTACGTCCTGTAAGGCATGGCTGGTTCTTGCCATTTCAGATGTTACTTATATGACCTCTTTTGCATGCATATCTGCTAGAAGAACTTGATTAACCACATATTCACTCCAAGTAGACAAGTTTGAGGCATCTTTGCGTTCTGACCTGTGCTCCATTCAACTGAGGTTATGTGCCTTATTCATTCAATCATTCAACAACATTAAAGTGATCCGAGTTGTCCTATGCTCGGTCGTGAGGGAAGCGAGAGATGAGGCTCAAGAACTCGCAATATCGAGCAATCAAGGAGTCTCAAAGGAGTCTGTGTTTGTGCACGACTGATTGGCAAGATGAAGCAGACATGTGCTTCATGCTGGCTTCTGCTTCATGCTGGCTTGAATATTTTTCGTTTATCTGCTGCTCTCATATGCTAGCCGAACTGCAGAGAACCTCTGCTTCGTTTCCTAGTCATTGAAGGTGGTTGAATTCGTTTTTTGGTTTGTTGCTGTTGTTCATTCATCTACTATGGATTCAACTGCGGTTCTGTCAATTCATTTATTGATGCAATAGGTTCTGGTCGGTCTGATTCTTGGAGCCCAGACATATGAGGCAAAAGTACCTTTCCATTATCAGTCGAATGTACAGAATCTCCTAAAGTGACCGCAGGATTCTCTTCAAAAAATGAAGAAGACTCTTCATAGTGTAGTTGTTGTTCTACGTCCTGTAAGGCATGGCTGGTTCTTGCCATTTCAGATGTTACTTATTTGACCTCTTTTGCATGCATATCTGCTAGAAGAACTTGATTAACCACATATTCACTCCAAGTAGACAAGTTTGAGGCATCTTTGCGTTCTGACCTGTGCTCCATTCAACTGAGGTTATGTGCCTTATTCATTCAATCATTCAACAACATTAAAGTGATCCGAGTTGTCCTATGCTCGGTCGTGAGGGAAGCGAGACATGAGGCTCAAGAACTCGCAATATCGAGCAATCAAGGAGTCTCAAAGGAGTCTGTGTTTGTGCACGACTGATTGGCAAGATGAAGCAAACATGTGCTTCATGCTGGCTTCTGCTTCATGCTGGCTTGAATATTTTTCGTTTATCTGCTGCTCTCATATGCTAGCCGAACTGCAGAGAACCTCTACTGCGTTTCCTAGTCATTGAAGGTGGTTGAATTCGTTTTTTGGTTTGTTGCTGTTGTTCATTCAACTACTATGGATTCAACTGCGGTTCTGTCAATTCATTTATTGATGCAATAGGTTCTGGTCGGTCTGATTCTTGGAGCCCAGACATATGAGGCAAAAGCACCTTTCCATTATCAGTCGAATGTACAGAATCTCCTAAAGTGACTGCAGGATTCTCTTCAAAAAATGAAGAAGACTCTTCATAGTGTAGTTGTTGTTCTACGTCCTGTAAGGCATGGCTGGTTCTTGCCATTTCAGATGTTACTTATTTGACCTCTTTTGCATGCATATCTGCTAGAAGAACTTGATTAACCACATATTCACTCCAAGTAGACAAGTTTGAGGCATCTTTGCGTTCTGACCTGTGCTCCATTCAACTGAGGTTATGTGCCTTATTCATTCAACAACATTAAATTGATCCGAGTTGTCCTATGCTCGGTCGTGAGGGAAGCGAGACATGAGGCTCAAGAACTCGCAATATCGAGCAATCAAGGAGTCTCAAAGGAGTCTGTGTTTGTGCACGACTGATTGGCAAGATGAAGCAAACATGTGCTTCATGCTGGCTTCTGCTTCATGCTGGCTTGAATATTTTTCGTTTATCTGCTGCTCTCATATGCTAGCCGAACTGCAGAGAACCTCTGCTGCGTTTCCTCGTCATTGAAGGTGGTTGAATTCGTTTTTTGGTTTGTTGTTGTTGTTCATTCAGCTACTATGGATTCAACTGCGGTTCTTTCAATTCATTTATTGATGCAATAGGTTCTGGTCGGTCTGATTCTTGAAGCCCAGACATATGAGGCAAAAGTACCTTTCCATTATCAGTCGAATGTACAGAATCTCCTAAAGTGACTGCAGGATTCTCTTCAAAAAATGAAGAAGACTCTTCATAGTGTAGTTGTTGTTCTACGTCCTGTAAGGCATGGCTGGTTCTTGCCATTTCAGATGTTACTTATATGACCTCTTTTGCATGCATATCTGCTAGAAGAACTTGATTAACCACATATTCACTCCAAGTAGACAAGTTTGAGGCATCTTTGCGTTCTGACCTGTGCTCCATTCAACTGAGGTTATGTGCCTTATTCATTCAATCATTCAACAACATTAAAGTGATCCGAGTTGTCCTATGCTCGGTCGTGAGGGAAGCGAGACATGAGGCTCAAGAACTCGCAATATCGAGCAATCAAGGAGTCTCAAAGGAGTCTGTGTTTATGCACGACTGATTGGCAAGATGAAGCAAACATGTGCTTCATGCTGGCTTCTGCTTCATGCTGGCTTGAATATTTTTCGTTTATCTGCTGCTCTCATATGCTAGCCGAACTGCAGAGAACCTCTGCTGCGTTTCCTAGTCATTGAAGGTGGTTGAATTCGTTTTTTGGTTTGTTGCTGTTGTTCATTCAGCTACTATGGATTCAACTGCGGTTCTGTCAATTCATTTATTGATGCAATAGGTTCTGGTCGGTCTGATTCTTGGAGCCCAGACATATGAGGCAAAAGTACCTTTCCATTATCAGTCGAATGTACAGAATCTCCTAAAGTGACTGCAGGATTCTCTTCAAAAAATGAAGAAGACTCTTCATAGTGTAGTTGTTGTTCTACGTCCTGTAAGGCATGGCTGGTTCTTGCCATTTCAGATGTTACTTATTTGACCTCTTTTGCATGCATATCTGCTAGAAGAACTTGATTAACCACATATTCACTCCAAGTAGACAAGTTTGAGGCATCTTTGCGTTCTGACCTGTGCTCCATTCAACTGAGGTTATGTGCCTTATTCATTCAACAACATTAAAGTGATCCGAGTTGTCCTATGCTCGGTCGTGAGGGAAGCGAGACATGAGGCTCAAGAACTCGCAATATCGAGCAATCAAGGAGTCTCAAAGGAGTCTGTGTTTGTGCACGACTGATTGGCAAGATGAAGCAAACATGTGCTTCATGCTGGCTTCTGCTTCATGCTGGCTTGAATATTTTTCGTTTATCTGCTGCTCTCATATGCTAGCCGAACTGCAGAGAACCTCTGCTGCGTTTCCTAGTCATTGAAGGTGGTTGAATTCGTTTTTTGGTTTGTTGCTGTTGTTCATTCAGCTACTATGGATTCAACTGCGGTTCTTTCAATTCATTTATTGATGCAATAGGTTCTGGTCGGTCTGATTCTTGGAGCCCAGACATATGAGGCAAAAGTACCTTTCCATTATCAGTCGAATGTACAGAATCTCCTAAAGTGACTGCAGGATTCTCTTCAAAAAATGAAGAAGACTCTTCATAGTGTAGTTGTTGTTCTACGTCCTGTAAGGCATGGCTGGTTCTTGCCATTTCAGATGTTACTTATATGACCTCTTTTGCATGCATATCTGCTAGAAGAACTTGATTAACCACATATTCACTCCAAGTAGACAAGTTTGAGGCATCTTTGCGTTCTGACCTGTGCTCCATTCAACTGAGGTTATGTGCCTTATTCATTCAATCATTCAACAACATTAAAGTGATCCGAGTTGTCCTATGCTCGGTCGTGAGGGAAGCGAGAGATGAGGCTCAAGAACTCGCAATATCGAGCAATCAAGGAGTCTCAAAGGAGTCTGTGTTTGTGCACGACTGATTGGCAAGATGAAGCAGACATGTGCTTCATGCTGGCTTCTGCTTCATGCTGGCTTGAATATTTTTCGTTTATCTGCTGCTCTCATATGCTAGCCGAACTGCAGAGAACCTCTGCTTCGTTTCCTAGTCATTGAAGGTGGTTGAATTCGTTTTTTGGTTTGTTGCTGTTGTTCATTCATCTACTATGGATTCAACTGCGGTTCTGTCAATTCATTTATTGATGCAATAGGTTCTGGTCGGTCTGATTCTTGGAGCCCAGACATATGAGGCAAAAGTACCTTTCCATTATCAGTCGAATGTACAGAATCTCCTAAAGTGACTGCAGGATTCTCTTCAAAAAATGAAGAAGACTCTTCATAGTGTAGTTGTTGTTCTACGTCCTGTAAGGCATGGCTGGTTCTTGCCATTTCAGATGTTACTTATTTGACCTCTTTTGCATGCATATCTGCTAGAAGAACTTGATTAACCACATATTCACTCCAAGTAGACAAGTTTGAGGCATCTTTGCGTTCTGACCTGTGCTCCATTCAACTGAGGTTATGTGCCTTATTCATTCAATCATTCAACAACATTAAAGTGATCCGAGTTGTCCTATGCTCGGTCGTGAGGGAAGCGAGACATGAGGCTCAAGAACTCGCAATATCGAGCAATCAAGGAGTCTCAAAGGAGTCTGTGTTTGTGCACGACTGATTGGCAAGATGAAGCAAACATGTGCTTCATGCTGGCTTCTGCTTCATGCTGGCTTGAATATTTTTCGTTTATCTGCTGCTCTCATATGCTAGCCGAACTGCAGAGAACCTCTACTGCGTTTCCTAGTCATTGAAGGTGGTTGAATTCGTTTTTTGGTTTGTTGCTGTTGTTCATTCAACTACTATGGATTCAACTGCGGTTCTGTCAATTCATTTATTGATGCAATAGGTTCTGGTCGGTCTGATTCTTGGAGCCCAGACATATGAGGCAAAAGCACCTTTCCATTATCAGTCGAATGTACAGAATCTCCTAAAGTGACTGCAGGATTCTCTTCAAAAAATAAAGAAGACTCTTCATAGTGTAGTTGTTGTTCTACGTCCTGTAAGGCATGGCTGGTTCTTGCAATTTCAGATGTTACTTATATGACCTCTTTTGCATGCATATCTGCTAGAAGAACTTGATTAACCACATATTCACTCCAAGTAGACAAGTTTGAGGCATCTTTGCGTTCTGACCTGTGCTCCATTCAACTGAGGTTATGTGCCTTATTCATTCAATCATTCAACAACATTAAAGTGATCCGAGTTGTCCTATGCTCGGTCGTGAGGGAAGCGAGACATGAGGCTCAAGAACTCGCAATATCGAGCAATCAAGGAGTCTCAAAGGAGTCTGTGTTTGTGCACGACTGATTGGCAAGATGAAGCAGACATGTGCTTCATGCTGGCTTTTGCTTCATGTTGGCTTGAATATTTTTCGTTTATCTGCTGCTCTTATATGCTAGCCGAACTGCAGAGAACCTCTGCTTCGTTTCCTAGTCATTGAAGGTGGTTGGATTCGTTTTTTGGTTTGTTGCTGTTGTTCATTCATCTACTATGGATTCAACTGCGGTTCTGTCAATTCATTTATTGATGCAATAGGTTCTGGTCGGTCTGATTCTTGGAGCCCAGACATATGAGGCAAAAGTACCTTTCCATTATCAGTCGAATGTACAGAATCTCCTAAAGTGACTGCAGGATTCTCTTCAAAAAATGAAGAAGACTCTTCATAGTGTAGTTGTTGTTCTACGTCCTGTAAGGTATGGCTGGTTCTTGCCATTTCAGATGTTACTTATTTGACCTCTTTTGCATGCATATCTGCTAGAAGAACTTGATTAACCACATATTCACTCCAAGTAGACAAGTTTGAGGCATCTTTGCGTTCTGACCTGTGCTCCATTCAACTGAAGTTATGTGCCTTATTCATTCAATCATTCAACAACATTAAAGTGATCCGAGTTGTCCTATGCTCGGTCGTGAGGGAAGCGAGACATGAGGCTCAAGAACTCGCAATATCGAGCAATCAAGGAGTCTCAAAGGAGTCTGTGTTTGTGCACGACTGATTGGCAAGATGAAGCAAACATGTGCTTCATGCTGGCTTGAATATTTTTCGTTTATCTGCTGCTCTCATATGTTAGCCGAACTGCAGAGAACCTCTGCTGCGTTTCCTAGTCATTGAAGGTGGTTGAATTCGTTTTTTGGTTTGTTGCTGTTGTTCATTCAGCTACTATGGATTCAACTGCGGTTCTTTCAATTCATTTATTGATGCAATAGGTTCTGGTCGGTCTGATTCTTGGAGCCCAGACATATGAGGCAAAAGTACCTTTCCATTATCAGTCGAATGTACAGAATCTCCTAAAGTGACTGCAGGATTCTCTTCAAAAAATGAAGAAGACTCTTCATAGTGTAGTTGTTGTTCTACGTCCTGTAAGGCATGGCTGGTTCTTGCCATTTCAGATGTTACTTATATGACCTCTTTTGCATGCATATCTGCTAGAAGAACTTGATTAACCACATATTCACTCCAAGTAGACAAGTTTGAGGCATCTTTGCGTTCTGACCTGTGCTCCATTCAACTGAGGTTATGTGCCTTATTCATTCAACAACATTAAAGTGATCCGAGTTGTCCTATGCTCGGTCGTGAGGGAAGCGAGACATGAGGCTCAAGAACTCGCAATATCGAGCAATCAAGGAGTCTCAAAGGAGTCTGTGTTTGTGCACGACTGATTGGCAAGATGAAGCAAACATGTGCTTCATGCTGGCTTCTGCTTCATGCTGGCTTGAATATTTTTCGTTTATCTGCTGCTCTCATATGCTAGCCGAACTGCAGAGAACCTCTGCTGCGTTTCCTAGTCATTGAAGGTAGTTGAATTCGTTTTTTGGTTTGTTGCTGTTGTTCATTCAGCTACTATGGATTCAACTGCGGTTCTTTCAATTCATTTATTGATGCAATAGGTTCTGGTCGGTCTGATTCTTGGAGCCCAGACATATGAGGCAAAAGTACCTTTCCATTATCAGTCGAATGTACAGAATCTCCTAAAGTGACTGCAGGATTCTCTTCAAAAAATGAAGAAGACTCTTCATAGTGTAGTTGTTGTTCTACGTCCTGTAAGGCATGGCTGGTTCTTGCCATTTCAGATGTTACTTATTTGACCTCTTTTGCATGCATATCTGCTAGAAGAACTTGATTAACCACATATTCACTCCAAGTAGACAAGTTTGAGGCATCTTTGCGTTCTGACCTGTGCTCCATTCAACTGAGGTTATGTGCCTTATTCATTCAACAACATTAAAGTGATCCGAGTTGTCCTATGCTCGGTCGTGAGGGAAGCGAGACATGAGGCTCAAGAACTCGCAATATCGAGCAATCAAGGAGTCTCAAAGGAGTCTGTGTTTGTGCACGACTGATTGGCAAGATGAAGCAAACATGTGCTTCATGCTGGCTTCTGCTTCATGCTGGCTTGAATATTTTTCGTTTATCTGCTGCTCTCATATGCTAGCCGAACTGCAGAGAACCTCTGCTGCGTTTCCTCGTCATTGAAGGTGGTTGAATTCGTTTTTTGGTTTGTTGCTGTTGTTCATTCATCTACTATGGATTCAACTGCGGTTCTTTCAATTCATTTATTGATGCAATAGGTTCTGGTCGGTCTGATTCTTGGAGCCCAGACATATGAGGCAAAAGTACCTTTCCATTATCAGTCGAATGTACAGAATCTCCTAAAGTGACTGCAGGATTCTCTTCAAAAAATGAAGAAGACTCTTCATAGTGTAGTTGTTGTTCTACGTCCTGTAAGGCATGGCTGGTTCTTGCCATTTCAGATGTTACTTATATGACCTCTTTTGCATGCATATCTGCTAGAAGAACTTGATTAACCACATATTCACTCCAAGTAGACAAGTTTGAGGCATCTTTGCGTTCTGACCTGTGCTCCATTCAACTGAGGTTATGTGCCTTATTCATTCAACAACATTAAAGTGATCCGAGTTGTCCTATGCTCGGTCGTGAGGGAAGCGAGACATGAGGCTCAAGAACTCGCAATATCGAGCAATCAAGGAGTCTCAAAGGAGTCTGTGTTTGTGCACGACTGATTGGCAAGATGAAGCAAACATGTGCTTCATGCTGGCTTCTGCTTCATGCTGGCTTGAATATTTTTCGTTTATCTGCTGCTCTCATATGCTAGCCGAACTGCAGAGAACCTCTGCTGCGTTTCCTAGTCATTGAAGGTAGTTGAATTCGTTTTTTGGTTTGTTGCTGTTGTTCATTCAGCTACTATGGATTCAACTGCGGTTCTTTCAATTCATTTATTGATGCAATAGGTTCTGGTCGGTCTGATTCTTGGAGCCCAGACATATGAGGCAAAAGTACCTTTCCATTATCAGTCGAATGTACAGAATCTCCTAAAGTGACTGCAGGATTCTCTTCAAAAAATGAAGAAGACTCTTCATAGTGTAGTTGTTGTTCTACGTCCTGTAAGGCATGGCTGGTTCTTGCCATTTCAGATGTTACTTATTTGACCTCTTTTGCATGCATATCTGCTAGAAGAACTTGATTAACCACATATTCACTCCAAGTAGACAAGTTTGAGGCATCTTTGCGTTCTGACCTGTGCTCCATTCAACTGAGGTTATGTGCCTTATTCATTCAACAACATTAAAGTGATCCGAGTTGTCCTATGCTCGGTCGTGAGGGAAGCGAGACATGAGGCTCAAGAACTCGCAATATCGAGCAATCAAGGAGTCTCAAAGGAGTCTGTGTTTGTGCACGACTGATTGGCAAGATGAAGCAAACATGTGCTTCATGCTGGCTTCTGCTTCATGCTGGCTTGAATATTTTTCGTTTATCTGCTGCTCTCATATGCTAGCCGAACTGCAGAGAACCTCTGCTGCGTTTCCTCGTCATTGAAGGTGGTTGAATTCGTTTTTTGGTTTGTTGCTGTTGTTCATTCATCTACTATGGATTCAACTGCGGTTCTGTCAATTCATTTATTGATGCAATAGGTTCTGGTCGGTCTGATTCTTGGAGCCCAGACATATGAGGCAAAAGTACCTTTCCATTATCAGTCGAATGTACAGAATCTCCTAAAGTGACTGCAGGATTCTCTTCAAAAAATGAAGAAGACTCTTCATAGTGTAGTTGTTGTTCTACGTCCTGTAAGGCATGGCTGGTTCTTGCCATTTCATATGTTACTTATATGACCTCTTTTGCATGCATATCTGCTAGAAGAACTTGATTAACCACATATTCACTCCAAGTAGACAAGTTTGAGGCATCTTTGCGTTCTGACCTGTGCTCCATTCAACTAAGGTTATGTGCCTTATTCATTCAACAACATTAAAGTGATCCGAGTTGTCCTATGCTCGGTCGTGAGGGAAGCGAGACATGAGGCTCAAGAACTCGCAATATCGAGCAATCAAGGAGTCTCAAAGGAGTCTGTGTTTGTGCACGACTGATTGGCAAGATGAAGCAAACATGTGCTTCATGCTGGCTTCTGCTTCATGCTGGCTTGAATATTTTTCGTTTATCTGCTGCTCTCATATGCTAGCCGAACTGCAGAGAACCTCTGCTTCGTTTCCTAGTCATTGAAGGTGGTTGAATTCGTTTTTTGGTTTGTTGCTGTTGTTCATTCATCTACTATGGATTCAACTGCGGTTCTGTCAATTCATTTATTGATGCAATAGGTTCTGGTCGGTCTGATTCTTGGAGCCCAGACATATGAGGCAAAAGTACCTTTCCATTATCAGTCGAATGTACAGAATCTCCTAAAGTGACTGCAGGATTCTCTTCAAAAAATGAAGAAGACTCTTCATAGTGTAGTTGTTGTTCTACGTCCTGTAAGGTATGGCTGGTTCTTGCCATTTCAGATGTTACTTATTTGACCTCTTTTGCATGCATATCTGCTAGAAGAACTTGATTAACCACATATTCACTCCAAGTAGACAAGTTTGAGGCATCTTTGCGTTCTGACCTGTGCTCCATTCAACTGAAGTTATGTGCCTTATTCATTCAATCATTCAACAACATTAAAGTGATCCGAGTTGTCCTATGCTCGGTCGTGAGGGAAGCGAGACATGAGGCTCAAGAACTCGCAATATCGAGCAATCAAGGAGTCTCAAAGGAGTCTGTGTTTGTGCACGACTGATTGGCAAGATGAAGCAAACATGTGCTTCATGCTGGCTTGAATATTTTTCGTTTATCTGCTGCTCTCATATGTTAGCCGAACTGCAGAGAACCTCTGCTGCGTTTCCTAGTCATTGAAGGTGGTTGAATTCGTTTTTTGGTTTGTTGCTGTTGTTCATTCATCTACTATGGATTCAACTGCGGTTCTGTCAATTCATTTATTGATGCAATAGGTTCTGGTCGGTCTGATTCTTGGAGCCCAGACATATGAGGCAAAAGTACCTTTCCATTATCAGTCGAATGTACAGAATCTCCTAAAGTGACTGCAGGATTCTCTTCAAAAAATGAAGAAGACTCTTCATAGTGTAGTTGTTGTTCTACGTCCTGTAAGGCATGGCTGGTTCTTGCCATTTCATATGTTACTTATATGACCTCTTTGGCATGCATATCTGCTAGAAGAACTTGATTAACCACATATTCACTCCAAGTAGACAAGTTTGAGGCATCTTTGCGTTCTGACCTGTGCTCCATTCAACTAAGGTTATGTGCCTTATTCATTCAACAACATTAAAGTGATCCGAGTTGTCCTATGCTCGGTCGTGAGGGAAGCGAGACATGAGGCTCAAGAACTCGCAATATCGAGCAATCAAGGAGTCTCAAAGGAGTCTGTGTTTGTGCACGACTGATTGGCAAGATGAAGCAAACATGTGCTTCATGCTGGCTTCTGCTTCATGCTGGCTTGAATATTTTTCGTTTATCTGCTGCTCTCATATGCTAGCCGAACTGCAGAGAACCTCTGCTTCGTTTCCTAGTCATTGAAGGTGGTTGAATTCGTTTTTTGGTTTGTTGCTGTTGTTCATTCATCTACTATGGATTCAACTGCGGTTCTGTCAATTCATTTATTGATGCAATAGGTTCTGGTCGGTCTGATTCTTGGAGCCCAGACATATGAGGCAAAAGTACCTTTCCATTATCAGTCGAATGTACAGAATCTCCTAAAGTGACTGCAGGATTCTCTTCAAAAAATGAAGAAGACTCTTCATAGTGTAGTTGTTGTTCTACGTCCTGTAAGGTATGGCTGGTTCTTGCCATTTCAGATGTTACTTATTTGACCTCTTTTGCATGCATATCTGCTAGAAGAACTTGATTAACCACATATTCACTCCAAGTAGACAAGTTTGAGGCATCTTTGCGTTCTGACCTGTGCTCCATTCAACTGAAGTTATGTGCCTTATTCATTCAATCATTCAACAACATTAAAGTGATCCGAGTTGTCCTATGCTCGGTCGTGAGGGAAGCGAGACATGAGGCTCAAGAACTCGCAATATCGAGCAATCAAGGAGTCTCAAAGGAGTCTGTGTTTGTGCACGACTGATTGGCAAGATGAAGCAAACATGTGCTTCATGCTGGCTTGAATATTTTTCGTTTATCTGCTGCTCTCATATGTTAGCCGAACTGCAGAGAACCTCTGCTGCGTTTCCTAGTCATTGAAGGTGGTTGAATTCGTTTTTTGGTTTGTTGCTGTTGTTCATTCAGCTACTATGGATTCAACTGCGGTTCTTTCAATTCATTTATTGATGCAATAGGTTCTGGTCGGTCTGATTCTTGGAGCCCAGACATATGAGGCAAAAGTACCTTTCCATTATCAGTCGAATGTACAGAATCTCCTAAAGTGACTGCAGGATTCTCTTCAAAAAATGAAGAAGACTCTTCATAGTGTAGTTGTTGTTCTACGTCCTGTAAGGCATGGCTGGTTCTTGCCATTTCAGATGTTACTTATATGACCTCTTTTGCATGCATATCTGCTAGAAGAACTTGATTAACCACATATTCACTCCAAGTAGACAAGTTTGAGGCATCTTTGCGTTCTGACCTGTGCTCCATTCAACTGAGGTTATGTGCCTTATTCATTCAACAACATTAAAGTGATCCGAGTTGTCCTATGCTCGGTCGTGAGGGAAGCGAGACATGAGGCTCAAGAACTCGCAATATCGAGCAATCAAGGAGTCTCAAAGGAGTCTGTGTTTGTGCACGACTGATTGGCAAGATGAAGCAAACATGTGCTTCATGCTGGCTTCTGCTTCATGCTGGCTTGAATATTTTTCGTTTATCTGCTGCTCTCATATGCTAGCCGAACTGCAGAGAACCTCTGCTGCGTTTCCTAGTCATTGAAGGTAGTTGAATTCGTTTTTTGGTTTGTTGCTGTTGTTCATTCAGCTACTATGGATTCAACTGCGGTTCTTTCAATTCATTTATTGATGCAATAGGTTCTGGTCGGTCTGATTCTTGGAGCCCAGACATATGAGGCAAAAGTACCTTTCCATTATCAGTCGAATGTACAGAATCTCCTAAAGTGACTGCAGGATTCTCTTCAAAAAATGAAGAAGACTCTTCATAGTGTAGTTGTTGTTCTACGTCCTGTAAGGCATGGCTGGTTCTTGCCATTTCAGATGTTACTTATTTGACCTCTTTTGCATGCATATCTGCTAGAAGAACTTGATTAACCACATATTCACTCCAAGTAGACAAGTTTGAGGCATCTTTGCGTTCTGACCTGTGCTCCATTCAACTGAGGTTATGTGCCTTATTCATTCAACAACATTAAAGTGATCCGAGTTGTCCTATGCTCGGTCGTGAGGGAAGCGAGACATGAGGCTCAAGAACTCGCAATATCGAGCAATCAAGGAGTCTCAAAGGAGTCTGTGTTTGTGCACGACTGATTGGCAAGATGAAGCAAACATGTGCTTCATGCTGGCTTCTGCTTCATGCTGGCTTGAATATTTTTCGTTTATCTGCTGCTCTCATATGCTAGCCGAACTGCAGAGAACCTCTGCTGCGTTTCCTCGTCATTGAAGGTGGTTGAATTCGTTTTTTGGTTTGTTGCTGTTGTTCATTCATCTACTATGGATTCAACTGCGGTTCTGTCAATTCATTTATTGATGCAATAGGTTCTGGTCGGTCTGATTCTTGGAGCCCAGACATATGAGGCAAAAGTACCTTTCCATTATCAGTCGAATGTACAGAATCTCCTAAAGTGACTGCAGGATTCTCTTCAAAAAATGAAGAAGACTCTTCATAGTGTAGTTGTTGTTCTACGTCCTGTAAGGCATGGCTGGTTCTTGCCATTTCAGATGTTACTTATATGACCTCTTTTGCATGCATATCTGCTAGAAGAACTTGATTAACCACATATTCACTCCAAGTAGACAAGTTTGAGGCATCTTTGCGTTCTGACCTGTGCTCCATTCAACTAAGGTTATGTGCCTTATTCATTCAACAACATTAAAGTGATCCGAGTTGTCCTATGCTCGGTCGTGAGGGAAGCGAGACATGAGGCTCAAGAACTCGCAATATCGAGCAATCAAGGAGTCTCAAAGGAGTCTGTGTTTGTGCACGACTGATTGGCAAGATGAAGCAAACATGTGCTTCATGCTGGCTTCTGCTTCATGCTGGCTTGAATATTTTTCGTTTATCTGCTGCTCTCATATGCTAGCCGAACTGCAGAGAACCTCTGCTTCGTTTCCTAGTCATTGAAGGTGGTTGAATTCGTTTTTTGGTTTGTTGCTGTTGTTCATTCATCTACTATGGATTCAACTGCGGTTCTGTCAATTCATTTATTGATGCAATAGGTTCTGGTCGGTCTGATTCTTGGAGCCCAGACATATGAGGCAAAAGTACCTTTCCATTATCAGTCGAATGTACAGAATCTCCTAAAGTGACTGCAGGATTCTCTTCAAAAAATGAAGAAGACTCTTCATAGTGTAGTTGTTGTTCTACGTCCTATAAGGCATGGCTGGTTCTTGCCATTTCAGATGTTACTTATATGACCTCTTTTGCATGCATATCTGCTAGAAGAACTTGATTAACCACATATTCACTCCAAGTAGACAAGTTTGAGGCATCTTTGCGTTCTGACCTGTGCTCCATTCAACTGAGGTTATGTGCCTTATTCATTCAATCATTCAACAACATTAAAGTGATCCGAGTTGTCCTATGCTCGGTCGTGAGGGAAGCGAGAGATGAGGCTCAAGAACTCGCAATATCGAGCAATCAAGGAGTCTCAAAGGAGTCTGTGTTTGTGCACGACTGATTGGCAAGATGAAGCAGACATGTGCTTCATGCTGGCTTCTGCTTCATGCTGGCTTGAATATTTTTCGTTTATCTGCTGCTCTCATATGCTAGCCGAACTGCAGAGAACCTCTGCTTCGTTTCCTAGTCATTGAAGGTGGTTGAATTCGTTTTTTGGTTTGTTGCTGTTGTTCATTCATCTACTATGGATTCAACTGCGGTTCTGTCAATTCATTTATTGATGCAATAGGTTCTGGTCGGTCTGATTCTTGGAGCCCAGACATATGAGGCAAAAGTACCTTTCCATTATCAGTCGAATGTACAGAATCTCCTAAAGTGACTGCAGGATTCTCTTCAAAAAATGAAGAAGACTCTTCATAGTGTAGTTGTTGTTCTACGTCCTGTAAGGCATGGGTGGTTCTTGCCATTTCAGATGTTACTTATTTGACCTCTTTTGCATGCATATCTGCTAGAAGAACTTGATTAACCACATATTCACTCCAAGTAGACAAGTTTGAGGCATCTTTGCGTTCTGACCTGTGCTCCATTCAACTGAGGTTATGTGCCTTATTCATTCAATCATTCAACAACATTAAAGTGATCCGAGTTGTCCTATGCTCGGTCGTGAGGGAAGCGAGACATGAGGCTCAAGAACTCGCAATATCGAGCAATCAAGGAGTCTCAAAGGAGTCTGTGTTTGTGCACGACTGATTGGCAAGATGAAGCAGACATGTGCTTCATGCTGGCTTCTGCTTCATGTTGGCTTGAATATTTTTCGTTTATCTGCTGCTCTCATATGCTAGCCGAACTGCAGAGAACCTCTGCTTCGTTTCCTAGTCATTGAAGGTGGTTGGATTCGTTTTTTGGTTTGTTGCTGTTGTTCATTCATCTACTATGGATTCAACTGCGGTTCTGTCAATTCATTTATTGATGCAATAGGTTCTGGTCGGTCTGATTCTTGGAGCCCAGACATATGAGGCAAAAGTACCTTTCCATTATCAGTCGAATGTACAGAATCTCCTAAAGTGACTGCAGGATTCTCTTCAAAAAATGAAGAAGACTCTTCATAGTGTAGTTGTTGTTCTACGTCCTGTAAGGTATGGCTGGTTCTTGCCATTTCAGATGTTACTTATTTGACCTCTTTTGCATGCATATCTGCTAGAAGAACTTGATTAACCACATATTCACTCCAAGTAGACAAGTTTGAGGCATCTTTGCGTTCTGACCTGTGCTCCATTCAACTGAGGTTATGTGCCTTATTCATTCAATCATTCAACAACATTAAAGTGATCCGAGTTGTCCTATGCTCGGTCGTGAGGGAAGCGAGACATGAGGCTCAAGAACTCGCAATATCGAGCAATCAAGGAGTCTCAAAGGAGTCTGTGTTTGTGCACGACTGATTGGCAAGATGAAGCAAACATGTGCTTCATGCTGGCTTGAATATTTTTCGTTTATCTGCTGCTCTCATATGTTAGCCGAACTGCAGAGAACCTCTGCTGCGTTTCCTAGTCATTGAAGGTGGTTGAATTCGTTTTTTGGTTTGTTGCTGTTGTTCATTCAGCTACTATGGATTCAACTGCGGTTCTTTCAATTCATTTATTGATGCAATAGGTTCTGGTCGGTCTGATTCTTGGAGCCCAGACATATGAGGCAAAAGTACCTTTCCATTATCAGTCGAATGTACAGAATCTCCTAAAGTGACTGCAGGATTCTCTTCAAAAAATGAAGAAGACTCTTCATAGTGTAGTTGTTGTTCTACGTCCTGTAAGGCATGGCTGGTTCTTGCCATTTCAGATGTTACTTATATGACCTCTTTTGCATGCATATCTGCTAGAAGAACTTGATTAACCACATATTCACTCCAAGTAGACAAGTTTGAGGCATCTTTGCGTTCTGACCTGTGCTCCATTCAACTGAGGTTATGTGCCTTATTCATTCAATCATTCAACAACATTAAAGTGATCCGAGTTGTCCTATGCTCGGTCGTGAGGGAAGCGAGACATGAGGCTCAAGAACTCGCAATATCGAGCAATCAAGGAGTCTCAAAGGAGTCTGTGTTTGTGCACGACTGATTGGCAAGATGAAGCAGACATGTGCTTCATGCTGGCTTCTGCTTCATGTTGGCTTGAATATTTTTCGTTTATCTGCTGCTCTCATATGCTAGCCGAACTGCAGAGAACCTCTGCTTCGTTTCCTAGTCATTGAAGGTGGTTGGATTCGTTTTTTGGTTTGTTGCTGTTGTTCATTCATCTACTATGGATTCAACTGCGGTTCTGTCAATTCATTTATTGATGCAATAGGTTCTGGTCGGTCTGATTCTTGGAGCCCAGACATATGAGGCAAAAGTACCTTTCCATTATCAGTCGAATGTACAGAATCTCCTAAAGTGACTGCAGGATTCTCTTCAAAAAATGAAGAAGACTCTTCATAGTGTAGTTGTTGTTCTACGTCCTGTAAGGTATGGCTGGTTCTTGCCATTTCAGATGTTACTTATTTGACCTCTTTTGCATGCATATCTGCTAGAAGAACTTGATTAACCACATATTCACTCCAAGTAGACAAGTTTGAGGCATCTTTGCGTTCTGACCTGTGCTCCATTCAACTGAGGTTATGTGCCTTATTCATTCAATCATTCAACAACATTAAAGTGATCCGAGTTGTCCTATGCTCGGTCGTGAGGGAAGCGAGACATGAGGCTCAAGAACTCGCAATATCGAGCAATCAAGGAGTCTCAAAGGAGTCTGTGTTTGTGCACGACTGATTGGCAAGATGAAGCAAACATGTGCTTCATGCTGGCTTGAATATTTTTCGTTTATCTGCTGCTCTCATATGTTAGCCGAACTGCAGAGAACCTCTGCTGCGTTTCCTAGTCATTGAAGGTGGTTGAATTCGTTTTTTGGTTTGTTGCTGTTGTTCATTCAGCTACTATGGATTCAACTGCGGTTCTTTCAATTCATTTATTGATGCAATAGGTTCTGGTCGGTCTGATTCTTGGAGCCCAGACATATGAGGCAAAAGTACCTTTCCATTATCAGTCGAATGTACAGAATCTCCTAAAGTGACTGCAGGATTCTCTTCAAAAAATGAAGAAGACTCTTCATAGTGTAGTTGTTGTTCTACGTCCTGTAAGGCATGGCTGGTTCTTGCCATTTCAGATGTTACTTATATGACCTCTTTTGCATGCATATCTGCTAGAAGAACTTGATTAACCACATATTCACTCCAAGTAGACAAGTTTGAGGCATCTTTGCGTTCTGACCTGTGCTCCATTCAACTGAGGTTATGTGCCTTATTCATTCAACAACATTAAAGTGATCCGAGTTGTCCTATGCTCGGTCGTGAGGGAAGCGAGACATGAGGCTCAAGAACTCGCAATATCGAGCAATCAAGGAGTCTCAAAGGAGTCTGTGTTTGTGCACGACTGATTGGCAAGATGAAGCAAACATGTGCTTCATGCTGGCTTCTGCTTCATGCTGGCTTGAATATTTTTCGTTTATCTGCTGCTCTCATATGCTAGCCGAACTGCAGAGAACCTCTGCTGCGTTTCCTAGTCATTGAAGGTAGTTGAATTCGTTTTTTGGTTTGTTGCTGTTGTTCATTCAGCTACTATGGATTCAACTGCGGTTCTTTCAATTCATTTATTGATGCAATAGGTTCTGGTTGGTCTGATTCTTGGAGCCCAGACATATGAGGCAAAAGTACCTTTCCATTATCAGTCGAATGTACAGAATCTCCTAAAGTGACTGCAGGATTCTCTTCAAAAAATGAAGAAGACTCTTCATAGTGTAGTTGTTGTTCTACGTCCTATAAGGCATGGCTGGTTCTTGCCATTTCAGATGTTACTTATATGACCTCTTTTGCATGCATATCTGCTAGAAGAACTTGATTAACCACATATTCACTCCAAGTAGACAAGTTTGAGGCATCTTTGCGTTCTGACCTGTGCTCCATTCAACTGAGGTTATGTGCCTTATTCATTCAATCATTCAACAACATTAAAGTGATCCGAGTTGTCCTATGCTCGGTCGTGAGGGAAGCGAGAGATGAGGCTCAAGAACTCGCAATATCGAGCAATCAAGGAGTCTCAAAGGAGTCTGTGTTTGTGCACGACTGATTGGCAAGATGAAGCAGACATGTGCTTCATGCTGGCTTCTGCTTCATGCTGGCTTGAATATTTTTCGTTTATCTGCTGCTCTCATATGCTAGCCGAACTGCAGAGAACCTCTGCTTCGTTTCCTAGTCATTGAAGGTGGTTGAATTCGTTTTTTGGTTTGTTGCTGTTGTTCATTCATCTACTATGGATTCAACTGCGGTTCTGTCAATTCATTTATTGATGCAATAGGTTCTGGTCGGTCTGATTCTTGGAGCCCAGACATATGAGGCAAAAGTACCTTTCCATTATCAGTCGAATGTACAGAATCTCCTAAAGTGACTGCAGGATTCTCTTCAAAAAATGAAGAAGACTCTTCATAGTGTAGTTGTTGTTCTACGTCCTGTAAGGCATGGGTGGTTCTTGCCATTTCAGATGTTACTTATTTGACCTCTTTTGCATGCATATCTGCTAGAAGAACTTGATTAACCACATATTCACTCCAAGTAGACAAGTTTGAGGCATCTTTGCGTTCTGACCTGTGCTCCATTCAACTGAGGTTATGTGCCTTATTCATTCAATCATTCAACAACATTAAAGTGATCCGAGTTGTCCTATGCTCGGTCGTGAGGGAAGCGAGACATGAGGCTCAAGAACTCGCAATATCGAGCAATCAAGGAGTCTCAAAGGAGTCTGTGTTTGTGCACGACTGATTGGCAAGATGAAGCAAACATGTGCTTCATGCTGGCTTCTGCTTCATGCTGGCTTGAATATTTTTCGTTTATCTGCTGCTCTCATATGCTAGCCGAACTGCAGAGAACCTCTGCTGCGTTTCCTATTCATTGAAGGTGGTTGAATTCGTTTTTTGGTTTGTTGCTGTTGTTCATTCAGCTACTATGGATTCAACTGCGCTTCTGTCAATTCATTTATTGATGCAATAGGTTCTGGTCGGTCTGATTCTTGGAGCCCAGACATATGAGGCAAAAGTACCTTTCCATTATCAGTCGAATGTACAGAATCTCCTAAAGTGACTGCAGGATTCTCTTCAAAAAATGAAGAAGACTCTTCATAGTGTAGTTGTTGTTCTACGTCCTGTAAGGCATGGGTGGTTCTTGCCATTTCAGATGTTACTTATTTGACCTCTTTTGCATGCATATCTGCTAGAAGAACTTGATTAACCACATATTCACTCCAAGTAGACAAGTTTGAGGCATCTTTGCGTTCTGACCTGTGCTCCATTCAACTGAGGTTATGTGCCTTATTCATTCAATCATTCAACAACATTAAAGTGATCCGAGTTGTCCTATGCTCGGTCGTGAGGGAAGCGAGACATGAGGCTCAAGAACTCGCAATATCGAGCAATCAAGGAGTCTCAAAGGAGTCTGTGTTTGTGCACGACTGATTGGCAAGATGAAGCAAACATGTGCTTCATGCTGGCTTCTGCTTCAGGCTGGCTTGAATATTTTTCATTTATCTACTGCTCTCATATGCTAGCCGAACTGCAGAGAACCTCTACTGCGTTTCCTAGTCATTGAAGGTGGTTGAATTCGTTTTTTGGTTTGTTGCTGTTGTTCATTCAACTACTATGGATTCAACTGCGGTTCTGTCAATTCATTTATTGATGGAATAGGTTCTGGTCGGTCTGATTCTTGGAGCCCAGACATATGAGGCAAAAGTACCTTTCCATTATCAGTCGAATGTACAGAATCTCCTAAAGTGACAGCAGGATTCTCTTCAAAAAATGAAGAAGGCTCTTCATAGTGTAGTTGTTGTTCTACGTCCTGTAAGGCATGGCTGGTTCTTGCCATTTCAGATGTTACTTATTTGACCTCTTTTGCATGCATATCTGCTAGAAGAACTTGATTAACCACATATTCACTCCAAGTAGACAAGTTTGAGGCATCTTTGCGTTCTGACCTGTGCTCCATTCAACTGAGGTTATGTGCCTTATTCATTCAACAACATTAAAGTGATCCGAGTTGTCCTATGCTCGGTCGTGAGGGAAGCGAGACATGAGGCTCAAGAACTCGCAATATCGAGCAATCAAGGAGTCTCAAAGGAGTCTGTGTTTGTGCACGACTGATTGGCAAGATGAAGCAAACATGTGCTTCATGCTGGCTTCTGCTTCAGGCTGGCTTGAATATTTTTCATTTATCTACTGCTCTCATATGCTAGCCGAACTGCAGAGAACCTCTACTGCGTTTCCTAGTCATTGAAGGTGGTTGAATTCGTTTTTTGGTTTGTTGCTGTTGTTCATTCAACTACTATGGATTCAACTGCGGTTCTGTCAATTCATTTATTGATGGAATAGGTTCTGGTCGGTCTGATTCTTGGAGCCCAGACATATGAGGCAAAAGTACCTTTCCATTATCAGTCGAATGTACAGAATCTCCTAAAGTGACCGCAGGATTCTCTTCAAAAAATGAAGAAGGCTCTTCATAGTGTAGTTGTTGTTCTACGTCCTGTAAGGCATGGCTGGTTCTTGCCATTTCAGATGTTACTTATTTGACCTCTTTTGCATGCATATCTGCTAGAAGAACTTGATTAACCACATATTCACTCCAAGTAGACAAGTTTGAGGCATCTTTGCGTTCTGACCTGTGCTCCATTCAACTGAGGTTATGTGCCTTATTCATTCAACAACATTAAAGTGATCCGAGTTGTCCTATGCTCGGTCGTGAGGGAAGCGAGACATGAGGCTCAAGAACTCGCAATATCGAGCAATCAAGGAGTCTCAAAGGAGTCTGTGTTTGTGCACGACTGATTGGCAAGATGAAGCAAACATGTGCTTCATGCTGGCTTGAATATTTTTCGTTTATCTGCTGCTCTCATATGTTAGCCGAACTGCAGAGAACCTCTGCTGCGTTTCCTAGTCATTGAAGGTGGTTGAATTCGTTTTTTGGTTTGTTGCTGTTGTTCATTCAGCTACTATGGATTCAACTGCGGTTCTTTCAATTCATTTATTGATGCAATAGGTTCTGGTCGGTCTGATTCTTGGAGCCCAGACATATGAGGCAAAAGTACCTTTCCATTATCAGTCGAATGTACAGAATCTCCTAAAGTGACTGCAGGATTCTCTTCAAAAAATGAAGAAGACTCTTCATAGTGTAGTTGTTGTTCTACGTCCTGTAAGGCATGGCTGGTTCTTGCCATTTCAGATGTTACTTATATGACCTCTTTTGCATGCATATCTGCTAGAAGAACTTGATTAACCACATATTCACTCCAAGTAGACAAGTTTGAGGCATCTTTGCGTTCTGACCTGTGCTCCATTCAACTAAGGTTATGTGCCTTATTCATTCAACAACATTAAAGTGATCCGAGTTGTCCTATGCTCGGTCGTGAGGGAAGCGAGACATGAGGCTCAAGAACTCGCAATATCGAGCAATCAAGGAGTCTCAAAGGAGTCTGTGTTTGTGCACGACTGATTGGCAAGATGAAGCAAACATGTGCTTCATGCTGGCTTCTGCTTCATGCTGGCTTGAATATTTTTCGTTTATCTGCTGCTCTCATATGCTAGCCGAACTGCAGAGAACCTCTGCTTCGTTTCCTAGTCATTGAAGGTGGTTGAATTCGTTTTTTGGTTTGTTGCTGTTGTTCATTCATCTACTATGGATTCAACTGCGGTTCTGTCAATTCATTTATTGATGCAATAGGTTCTGGTCGGTCTGATTCTTGGAGCCCAGACATATGAGGCAAAAGTACCTTTCCATTATCAGTCGAATGTACAGAATCTCCTAAAGTGACTGCAGGATTCTCTTCAAAAAATGAAGAAGACTCTTCATAGTGTAGTTGTTGTTCTACGTCCTGTAAGGCATGGGTGGTTCTTGCCATTTCAGATGTTACTTATTTGACCTCTTTTGCATGCATATCTGCTAGAAGAACTTGATTAACCACATATTCACTCCAAGTAGACAAGTTTGAGGCATCTTTGCGTTCTGACCTGTGCTCCATTCAACTGAGGTTATGTGCCTTATTCATTCAATCATTCAACAACATTAAAGTGATCCGAGTTGTCCTATGCTCGGTCGTGAGGGAAGCGAGACATGAGGCTCAAGAACTCGCAATATCGAGCAATCAAGGAGTCTCAAAGGAGTCTGTGTTTGTGCACGACTGATTGGCAAGATGAAGCAAACATGTGCTTCATGCTGGCTTCTGCTTCATGCTGGCTTGAATATTTTTCGTTTATCTGCTGCTCTCATATGCTAGCCGAACTGCAGAGAACCTCTGCTGCGTTTCCTATTCATTGAAGGTGGTTGAATTCGTTTTTTGGTTTGTTGCTGTTGTTCATTCAGCTACTATGGATTCAACTGCGCTTCTGTCAATTCATTTATTGATGCAATAGGTTCTGGTCGGTCTGATTCTTGGAGCCCAGACATATGAGGCAAAAGTACCTTTCCATTATCAGTCGAATGTACAGAATCTCCTAAAGTGACTGCAGGATTCTCTTCAAAAAATGAAGAAGACTCTTCATAGTGTAGTTGTTGTTCTACGTCCTGTAAGGCATGGGTGGTTCTTGCCATTTCAGATGTTACTTATTTGACCTCTTTTGCATGCATATCTGCTAGAAGAACTTGATTAACCACATATTCACTCCAAGTAGACAAGTTTGAGGCATCTTTGCGTTCTGACCTGTGCTCCATTCAACTGAGGTTATGTGCCTTATTCATTCAATCATTCAACAACATTAAAGTGATCCGAGTTGTCCTATGCTCGGTCGTGAGGGAAGCGAGACATGAGGCTCAAGAACTCGCAATATCGAGCAATCAAGGAGTCTCAAAGGAGTCTGTGTTTGTGCACGACTGATTGGCAAGATGAAGCAAACATGTGCTTCATGCTGGCTTCTGCTTCAGGCTGGCTTGAATATTTTTCATTTATCTACTGCTCTCATATGCTAGCCGAACTGCAGAGAACCTCTGCTTCGTTTCCTAGTCATTGAAGGTGGTTGAATTCGTTTTTTGGTTTGTTGCTGTTGTTCATTCATCTACTATGGATTCAACTGTGGTTCTGTCAATTCATTTATTGATGCAATAGGTTCTGGTCGGTCTGATTCTTGGAGCCCAGACATATGAGGCAAAAGTACCTTTCCATTATCAGTCGAATGTACAGAATCTCCTAAAGTGACTGCAGGATTCTCTTCAAAAAATGAAGAAGACTCTTCATAGTGTAGTTGTTGTTCTACGTCCTGTAAGGCATGGGTGGTTCTTGCCATTTCAGATGTTACTTATTTGACCTCTTTTGCTTGCATATCTGCTAGAAGAACTTGATTAACCACATATTCACTCCAAGTAGACAAGTTTGAGGCATCTTTGCGTTCTGACCTGTGCTCCATTCAACTGAGGTTATGTGCCTTATTCATTCAATCATTCAACAACATTAAAGTGATCCGAGTTGTCCTATGCTCGGTCGTGAGGGAAGCGAGACATGAGGCTCAAGAACTCGCAATATCGAGCAATCAATGAGTCTCAAAGGAGTCTGTGTTTGTGCATGACTGATTGGCAAGATGAAGCAAACATGTGCTTCATGCTGGCTTCTGCTTCATGATGGCTTGAATATTTTTCGTTTATCTGTTGCTCTCATATGCTAGCCGAACTGCAGAGAACCTCTGCTGCGTTTCCTAGTCATTGAAGGTGGTTGAATTCGTTTTTTGGTTTGTTGCTGTTGTTCATTCAGCTACTATGGATTCAACTGCGGTTCTTTCAATTCATTTATTGATGCAATAGGTTCTGGTCGGTCTGATTCTTGGAGCCCAGACATATGAGGCAAAAGTACCTTTCCATTATCAGTCGAATGTACAGAATCTCCTAAAGTGACTGCAGGATTCTCTTCAAAAAATGAAGAAGACTCTTCATAGTGTAGTTGTTGTTCTACGTCCTGTAAGGCATGGGTGGTTCTTGCCATTTCAGATGTTACTTATTTGACCTCTTTTGCATGCATATCTGCTAGAAGAACTTGATTAACCACATATTCACTCCAAGTAGACAAGTTTGAGGCATCTTTGCGTTCTGACCTGTGCTCCATTCAACTGAGGTTATGTGCCTTATTCATTCAATCATTCAACAACATTAAAGTGATCCGAGTTGTCCTATGCTCGGTCGTGAGGGAAGCGAGACATGAGGCTCAAGAACTCGCAATATCGAGCAATCAAGGAGTCTCAAAGGAGTCTGTGTTTGTGCACGACTGATTGGCAAGATGAAGCAAACATGTGCTTCATGCTGGCTTCTGCTTCAGGCTGGCTTGAATATTTTTCATTTATCTACTGCTCTCATATGCTAGCCGAACTGCAGAGAACCTCTACTGCGTTTCCTAGTCATTGAAGGTGGTTGAATTCGTTTTTTGGTTTGTTGCTGTTGTTCATTCAACTACTATGGATTCAACTGCGGTTCTGTCAATTCATTTATTGATGCAATAGGTTCTGGTCGGTCTGATTCTTGGAGCCCAGACATATGAGGCAAAAGTACCTTTCCATTATCAGTCGAATGTACAGAATCTCCTAAAGTGACTGCAGGATTCTCTTCAAAAAATGAAGAAGACTCTTCATAGTGTAGTTGTTGTTCTACGTCCTGTAAGGCATGGCTGGTTCTTGCCATTTCAGATGTTACTTATATGACCTCTTTTGCATGCATATCTGCTAGAAGAACTTGATTAACCACATATTCACTCCAAGTAGACAAGTTTGAGGCATCTTTGCGTTCTGACCTGTGCTCCATTCAACTAAGGTTATGTGCCTTATTCATTCAACAACATTAAAGTGATCCGAGTTGTCCTATGCTCGGTCGTGAGGGAAGCGAGACATGAGGCTCAAGAACTCGCAATATCGAGCAATCAAGGAGTCTCAAAGGAGTCTGTGTTTGTGCACGACTGATTGGCAAGATGAAGCAAACATGTGCTTCATGCTGGCTTCTGCTTCATGCTGGCTTGAATATTTTTCGTTTATCTGCTGCTCTCATATGCTAGCCGAACTGCAGAGAACCTCTGCTGCGTTTCCTAGTCATTGAAAGTGGTTGAATTCGTTTTTTGGTTTGTTGCTGTTGTTCATTCAGCTACTATGGATTCAACTGCGGTTCTTTCAATTCATTTATTGATGCAATAGGTTCTGGTCGGTCTGATTCTTGGAGCCCAGACATATGAGGCAAAAGTACCTTTCCATTATCAGTCGAATGTACAGAATCTCCTAAAGTGACTGCAGGATTCTCTTCAAAAAATGAAGAAGACTCTTCATAGTGTAGTTGTTGTTCTACGTCCTGTAAGGCATGGCTGGTTCTTGCCATTTCAGATGTTACTTATATGACCTCTTTTGCATGCATATCTGCTAGAAGAACTTGATTAACCACATATTCACTCCAAGTAGACAAGTTTGAGGCATCTTTGCGTTCTGACCTGTGCTCCATTCAACTAAGGTTATGTGCCTTATTCATTCAACAACATTAAAGTGATCCGAGTTGTCCTATGCTCGGTCGTGAGGGAAGCGAGACATGAGGCTCAAGAACTCGCAATATCGAGCAATCAAGGAGTCTCAAAGGAGTCTGTGTTTGTGCACGACTGATTGGCAAGATGAAGCAAACATGTGCTTCATGCTGGCTTCTGCTTCATGCTGGCTTGAATATTTTTCGTTTATCTGCTGCTCTCATATGCTAGCCGAACTGCAGAGAACCTCTGCTGCGTTTCCTAGTCATTGAAGGTGGTTGAATTCGTTTTTTGGTTTATTGCTGTTGTTCATTCAGCTACTATGGATTCAACTGCGGTTCTGTCAATTCATTTATTGATGCAATAGGTTCTGGTCGGTCTGATTCTTGGAGCCCAGACATATGAGGCAAAAGTACCTTTCCATTATCAGTCGAATGTACAGAATCTCCTAAAGTGACTGCAGGATTCTCTTCAAAAAATGAAGAAGACTCTTCATAGTGTAGTTGTTGTTCTACGTCCTGTAAGGCATGGCTGGTTCTTGCCATTTCAGATGTTACTTATATGACCTCTTTTGCATGCATATCTGCTAGAAGAACTTGATTAACCACATATTCACTCCAAGTAGACAAGTTTGAGGCATCTTTGCGTTCTGACCTGTGCTCCATTCAACTGAGGTTATGTGCCTTATTCATTCAATCATTCAACAACATTAAAGTGATCCGAGTTGTCCTATGCTCGGTCGTGAGGGAAGCGAGACATGAGGCTCAAGAACTCGCAATATCGAGCAATCAATGAGTCTCAAAGGAGTCTGTGTTTGTGCACGACTGATTGGCAAGATGAAGCAAACATGTGCTTCATGCTGGCTTCTGCTTCATGCTGGCTTGAATATTTTTCGTTTATCTGCTGCTCTCATATGTTAGCCGAACTGCAGAGAACCTCTGTTGCGTTTCCTAGTCATTGAAGGTGGTTGAATTCGTTTTTTGGTTTGTTGCTGTTGTTCATTCAGCTACTATGGATTCAACTGCGGTTCTTTCAATTCATTTATTGATGCAATAGGTTCTGGTCGGTCTGATTCTTGGAGCCCAGACATATGAGGCCAAAGTACCTTTCCATTATCAGTCGAATGTACAGAATCTCCTAAAGTGACTGCAGGATTCTCTTCAAAAAATGAAGAAGACTCTTCATAGTGTAGTTGTTGTTCTACGTCCTGTAAGGCATGGCTGGTTCTTGCCATTTCAGATGTTACTTATATGACCTCTTTTGCATGCATATCTGCTAGAAGAACTTGATTAACCACATATTCACTCCAAGTAGACAAGTTTGAGGCATCTTTGCGTTCTGACCTGTGCTCCATTCAACTGAGGTTATGTGCCTTATTCATTCAACAACATTAAAGTGATCTGAGTTGTCCTATGCTCGGTCGTGAGGGAAGCGAGACATGAGGCTCAAGAACTCGCAATATCGAGCAATCAAGGAGTCTCAAAGGAGTCTGTGTTTGTGCACGACTGATTGGCAAGATGAAGCAAACATGTGCTTCATGCTGGCTTCTGCTTCATGCTGGCTTGAATATTTTTCGTTTATCTGCTGCTCTCATATGCTAGCCGAACTGCAGGGAACCTCTGCTGCGTTTCCTAGTCATTGAAAGTGGTTGAATTCGTTTTTTGGTTTGTTGCTGTTGTTCATTCAACTACTATGGATTCAACTGCGGTTCTGTCAATTCATTTATTGATGCAATAGGTTCTGGTCGGTCTGATTCTTGGAGCCCAGAAATATGAGGCAAAAGTACCTTTCCATTATCAGTCGAATGTACAGAATCTCCTAAAGTGACTGCAGGATTCTCTTCAAAAAATGAAGAAGACTCTTCATAGTGTAGTTGTTGTTCTACGTCCTGTAAGGCATGGCTGGTTCTTGCCATTTCAGATGTTACTTATATGACCTCTTTTGCATGCATATCTGCTAGAAGAACTTGATTAACCACATATTCACTCCAAGTAGACAAGTTTGAGGCATCTTTGCGTTCTGACCTGTGCTCCATTCAACTGAGGTTATGTGCCTTATTCATTCAATCATTCAACAACATTAAAGTGATCCGAGTTGTCCTATGCTCGGTCGTGAGGGAAGCGAGACATGAGGCTCAAGAACTCGCAATATCGAGCAATCAAGGAGTCTCAAAGGAGTCTGTGTTTGTGCACGATTGATTGGCAAGATGAAGCAAACATGTGCTTCATGCTGGCTTCTGCTTCATGCTGGCTTGAATATTTTTCATTTATCTGCTGCTCTCATATGCTAGCCGAACTGCAGAGAACCTCTGCTGCGTTTCCTAGTCATTGAAAGTGGTTGAATTCGTTTTTTGGTTTGTTGCTGTTGTTCATTCAACTACTATGGATTCAACTGCGGTTCTGTCAATTCATTTATTGATGCAATAGGTTCTGGTCGGTCTGATTCTTGGAGCCCAGACATATGAGGCAAAAGTACCTTTCCATTATCAGTCGAATGTACAGAATCTCCTAAAGTGACTGCAGGATTCTCTTCAAAAAATGAAGAAGACTCTTCATAGTGTAGTTGTTGTTCTACGTCCTGTAAGGCATGGCTGGTTCTTGCCATTTCAGATGTTACTTATTTGACCTCTTTTGCATGCATATCTGCTAGAAGAACTTGATTAACCACATATTCACTCCAAGTAGACAAGTTTGAGGCATCTTTGCGTTCTGACCTGTGCTCCATTCAACTGAGGTTATGTGCCTTATTCATTCAACAACATTAAAGTGATCCGAGTTGTCCTATGCTCGGTCGTGAGGGAAGCGAGACATGAGGCTCAAGAACTCGCAATATCGAGCAATCAAGGAGTCTCAAAGGAGTCTGTGTTTGTGCACGACTGATTGGCAAGATGAAGCAAACATGTGCTTCATGCTGGCTTGAATATTTTTCGTATATCTGCTGCTCTCATATGTTAGCCGAACTGTAGAGAACCTCTGCTGCGTTTCCTAGTCATTGAAGGTGGTTGAATTCGTTTTTTGGTTTGTTGCTGTTGTTCATTCAGCTACTATGGATTCAACTGCGGTTCTTTCAATTCATTTATTGATGCAATAGGTTCTGGTCGGTCTGATTCTTGGAGCCCAGACATATGAGGCAAAAGTACCTTTCCATTATCAGTCGAATGTACAGAATCTCCTAAAGTGACTGCAGGATTCTCTTCAAAAAATGAAGAAGACTCTTCATAGTGTAGTTGTTGTTCTACGTCCTGTAAGGCATGGCTGGTTCTTGCCATTTCAGATGTTACTTATATGACCTCTTTTGCATGCATATCTGCTAGAAGAACTTGATTAACCACATATTCACTCCAAGTAGACAAGTTTGAGGCATCTTTGCGTTCTGACCTGTGCTCCATTCAACTAAGGTTATGTGCCTTATTCATTCAACAACATTAAAGTGATCCGAGTTGTCCTATGCTCGGTCGTGAGGGAAGCGAGACATGAGGCTCAAGAACTCGCAATATCGAGCAATCAAGGAGTCTCAAAGGAGTCTGTGTTTGTGCACGACTGATTGGCAAGATGAAGCAAACATGTGCTTCATGCTGGCTTCTGCTTCATGCTGGCTTGAATATTTTTCGTTTATCTGCTGCTCTCATATGCTAGCCGAACTGCAGAGAACCTCTGCTGCGTTTCCTAGTCATTGAAGGTGGTTGAATTCGTTTTTTGGTTTGTTGCTGTTGTTCATTCAGCTACTATGGATTCAACTGCGGTTCTGTCAATTCATTTATTGATGCAATAGGTTCTGGTCGGTCTGATTCTTGGAGCCCAGACATATGAGGCAAAAGTACCTTTCCATTATCAGTCGAATGTACAGAATCTCCTAAAGTGACTGCAGGATTCTCTTCAAAAAATGAAGAAGACTCTTCATAGTGTAGTTGTTGTTCTACGTCCTGTAAGGCATGGCTGGTTCTTGCCATTTCAGATGTTACTTATATGACCTCTTTTGCATGCATATCTGCTAGAAGAACTTGATTAACCACATATTCACTCCAAGTAGACAAGTTTGAGGCATCTTTGCGTTCTGACATGTGCTCCATTTAACTGAGGTTATGTGCCTTATTCATTCAACAACATTAAAGTGATCCGAGTTGTCCTATGCTCGGTCGTGAGGGAAGCGAGACATGAGGCTCAAGAATTCGCAATATCGAGCAATCAATGAGTCTCAAAGGAGTCTGTGTTTGTGCACGACTGATTGGCAAGATGAAGCAAACATGTGCTTCATGCTGGCTTCTGCTTCATGCTGGCTTGAATATTTTTCGTTTATCTGCTGCTCTCATATGCTAGCCGAACTGCAGAGAACCTCTGCTGCGTTTCCTAGTCATTGAAGGTGGTTGAATTCGTTTTTTGGTTTGTTGCTGTTGTTCATTCATCTACTATGGATTCAACTGCGGTTCTGTCAATTCATTTATTGATGCAATAGGTTCTGGTCGGTCTGATTCTTGGAGCCCAGACATATGAGGCAAAAGTACCTTTCCATTATCAGTCGAATGTACAGAATCTCCTAAAGTGACTGCAGGATTCTCTTCAAAAAATGAAGAAGACTCTTCATAGTGTAGTTGTTGTTCTACGTCCTGTAAGGCATGGCTGGTTCTTGCCATTTCAGATGTTACTTATTTGACCTCTTTTGCATGCATATCTGCTAGAAGAACTTGATTAACCACATATTCACTCCAAGTAGACAAGTTTGAGGCATCTTTGCGTTCTGACCTGTGCTCCATTCAACTGAGGTTATGTGCCTTATTCATTCAATCATTCAACAACATTAAAGTGATCCGAGTTGTCCTATGCTCGGTCGTGAGGGAAGCGAGACATGAGGCTCAAGAACTCGCAATATCGAGCAATCAAGGAGTCTCAAAGGAGTCTGTGTTTGTGCGCGACTGATTGGCAAGATGAAGCAAACATGTGCTTCATGCTGGCTTCTGCTTCATGCTGGCTTGAATATTTTTCGTTTATCTGCTGCTCTCATATGTTAGCCGAACTGCAGAGAACCTCTGCTGCGTTTCCTAGTCATTGAAGGTGGTTGAATTCGTTTTTTGGTTTGTTGCTGTTGTTCATTCAGCTACTATGGATTCAACTGCGGTTCTTTCAATTCATTTATTGATGCAATAGGTTCTGGTCGGTCTGATTCTTGGAGCCCAGACATATGAGGCCAAAGTACCTTTCCATTATCAGTCGAATGTACAGAATCTCCTAAAGTGACTGCAGGATTCTCTTCAAAAAATGAAGAAGACTCTTCATAGTGTAGTTGTTGTTCTACGTCCTGTAAGGCATGGCTGGTTCTTGCCATTTCAGATGTTACTTATATGACCTCTTTTGCATGCATATCTGCTAGAAGAACTTGATTAACCACATATTCACTCCAAGTAGACAAGTTTGAGGCATCTTTGCGTTCTGACCTGTGCTCCATTTAACTGAGGTTATGTGCCTTATTCATTCAACAACATTAAAGTGATCTGAGTTGTCCTATGCTCGGTCGTGAGGGAAGCGAGACATGAGGCTCAAGAACTCGCAATATCGAGCAATCAAGGAGTCTCAAAGGAGTCTGTGTTTGTGCACGACTGATTGGCAAGATGAAGCAAACATGTGCTTCATGCTGGCTTCTGCTTCATGCTGGCTTGAATATTTTTCGTTTATCTGCTGCTCTCATATGCTAGCCGAACTGCAGAGAACCTCTGCTGCGTTTCCTAGTCATTGAAGGTGGTTGAATTCGTTTTTTGGTTTGTTGCTGTTGTTCATTCATCTACTATGGATTCAACTGCGGTTCTGTCAATTCATTTATTGATGCAATAGGTTCTGGTCGGTCTGATTCTTGGAGCCCAGACATATGAGGCAAAAGTACCTTTCCATTATCAGTCGAATGTACAGAATCTCCTAAAGTGACTGCAGGATTCTCTTCAAAAAATGAAGAAGACTCTTCATAGTGTAGTTGTTGTTCTACGTCCTGTAAGGCATGGCTGGTTCTTGCCATTTCAGATGTTACTTATTTGACCTCTTTTGCATGCATATCTGCTAGAAGAACTTGATTAACCACATATTCACTCCAAGTAGACAAGTTTGAGGCATCTTTGCGTTCTGACCTGTGCTCCATTCAACTGAGGTTATGTGCCTTATTCATTCAATCATTCAACAACATTAAAGTGATCCGAGTTGTCCTATGCTCGGTCGTGAGGGAAGCGAGACATGAGGCTCAAGAACTCGCAATATCGAGCAATCAAGGAGTCTCAAAGGAGTCTGTGTTTGTGCGCGACTGATTGGCAAGATGAAGCAAACATGTGCTTCATGCTGGCTTCTGCTTCATGCTGGCTTGAATATTTTTCGTTTATCTGCTGCTCTCATATGTTAGCCGAACTGCAGAGAACCTCTGCTGCGTTTCCTAGTCATTAAAGGTGGTTGAATTCGTTTTTTGGTTTGTTGCTGTTGTTCATTCAGCTACTATGGATTCAACTGCGGTTCTTTCAATTCATTTATTGATGCAATAGGTTCTGGTCGGTCTGATTCTTGGAGCCCAGACATATGAGGCAAAAGTACCTTTCCATTATCAGTCGAATGTACAGAATCTCCTAAAGTGACTGCAGGATTCTCTTCAAAAAATGAAGAAGACTCTTCATAGTGTAGTTGTTGTTCTACGTCCTGTAAGGCATGGCTGGTTCTTGCCATTTCAGATGTTACTTATATGACCTCTTTTGCATGCATATCTGCTAGAAGAACTTGATTAACCACATATTCACTCCAAGTAGACAAGTTTGAGGCATCTTTGCGTTCTGACCTGTGCTCCATTCAACTGAGGTTATGTGCCTTATTCATTCAACAACATTAAAGTGATCCGAGTTGTCCTATGCTCGGTCGTGAGGGAAACGAGACATGAGGCTCAAGAACTCGCAATATCGAGCAATCAAGGAGTCTCAAAGGAGTCTGTGTTTGTGCACGACTGATTGGCAAGATGAAGCAGACATGTGCTTCATGCTGGCTTCTGCTTCATGCTGGCTTGAATATTTTTCGTTTATCTGCTGCTCTCATATGCTAGCCGAACTGCAGAGAACCTCTGCTTCGTTTCCTAGTCATTGAAAGTGGTTGAATTCGTTTTTTGGTTTGTTGCTGTTGTTCATTCAACTACTATGGATTCAACTGCGGTTCTGTCAATTCATTTATTGATGCAATAGGTTCTGGTCGGTCTGATTCTTGGAGCCCAGACATATGAGGCAAAAGTACCTTTCCATTATCAGTCGAATGTACAGAATCTCCTAAAGTGACTGCAGGATTCTCTTCAAAAAATGAAGAAGACTCTTCATAGTGTAATTGTTGTTCTACGTCCTGTAAGGCATGGCTGGTTCTTGCCATTTCAGATGTTACTTATTTGACCTCTTTTGCATGCATATCTGCTAGAAGAACTTGATTAACCACATATTCACTCCAAGTAGACAAGTTTGAGGCATCTTTGCGTTCTGACCTGTGCTCCATTCAACTGAGGTTATGTGCCTTATTCATTCAATCATTCAACAACATTAAAGTGATCCGAGTTGTCCTATGCTCGGTCGTGAGGGAAGCGAGACATGAGGCTCAAGAACTCGCAATATCGAGCAATCAAGGAGTCTCAAAGGAGTCTGTGTTTGTGCGCGACTGATTGGCAAGATGAAGCAAACATGTGCTTCATGCTGGCTTCTGCTTCATGCTGGCTTGAATATTTTTCGTTTATCTGCTGCTCTCATATGTTAGACGAACTGCAGAGAACCTCTGCTGCGTTTCCTAGTCATTGAAGGTGGTTGAATTCGTTTTTTGGTTTGTTGCTGTTGTTCATTCAGCTACTATGGATTCAACTGCGGTTCTTTCAATTCATTTATTGATGCAATAGGTTCTGGTCGGTCTGATTCTTGGAGCCCAGACATATGAGGCAAAAGTACCTTTCCATTATCAGTCGAATGTACAGAATCTCCTAAAGTGACTGCAGGATTCTCTTCAAAAAATGAAGAAGACTCTTCATAGTGTAGTTGTTGTTCTACGTCCTGTAAGGCATGGCTGGTTCTTGCCATTTCAGATGTTACTTATATGACCTCTTTTGCATGCATATCTGCTAGAAGAACTTGATTAACCACATATTCACTCCAAGTAGACAAGTTTGAGGCATCTTTGCGTTCTGACCTGTGCTCCATTCAACTGAGGTTATGTGCCTTATTCATTCAATCATTCAACAACATTAAAGTGATCCGAGTTGTCCTATGCTCGGTCGTGAGGGAAGCGAGACATGAGGCTCAAGAACTCGCAATATCGAGCAATCAAGGAGTCTCAAAGGAGTCTGTGTTTGTGCACGACTGATTGGCAAGATGAAGCAGACATGTGCTTCATGCTGGCTTCTGCTTCATGCTGGCTTGAATATTTTTCGTTTATCTGCTGCTCTCATATGCTAGCCGAACTGCAGAGAACCTCTGCTTCGTTTCCTAGTCATTGAAAGTGGTTGAATTCGTTTTTTGGTTTGTTGCTGTTGTTCATTCAACTACTATGGATTCAACTGCGGTTCTGTCAATTCATTTATTGATGCAATAGGTTCTGGTCGGTCTGATTCTTGGAGCCCAGACATATGAGGCAAAAGTACCTTTCCATTATCAGTCGAATGTACAGAATCTCCTAAAGTGACTGCAGGATTCTCTTCAAAAAATGAAGAAGACTCTTCATAGTGTAGTTGTTGTTCTACGTCCTGTAAGGAATGGCTGGTTCTTGCCATTTCAGATGTTACTTATTTGACCTCTTTTGCATGCATATCTGCTAGAAGAACTTGATTAACCACATATTCACTCCAAGTAGACAAGTTTGAGGCATCTTTGCGTTCTGACCTGTGCTCCATTCAACTGAGGTTATGTGCCTTATTCATTCAATCATTCAACAACATTAAAGTGATCCGAGTTGTCCTATGCTCGGTCGTGAGGGAAGCGAGACATGAGGCTCAAGAACTCGCAATATCGAGCAATCAAGGAGTCTCAAAGGAGTCTGTGTTTGTGCGCGACTGATTGGCAAGATGAAGCAAACATGTGCTTCATGCTGGCTTCTGCTTCATGCTGGCTTGAATATTTTTCGTTTATCTGCTGCTCTCATATGTTAGCCGAACTGCAGAGAACCTCTGCTGCGTTTCCTAGTCATTGAAGGTGGTTGAATTCGTTTTTTGGTTTGTTGCTGTTGTTCATTCAGCTACTATGGATTCAACTGCGGTTCTTTCAATTCATTTATTGATGCAATAGGTTCTGGTCGGTCTGATTCTTGGAGCCCAGACATATGAGGCAAAAGTACCTTTCCATTATCAGTCGAATGTACAGAATCTCCTAAAGTGACTGCAGGATTCTCTTCAAAAAATGAAGAAGACTCTTCATAGTGTAGTTGTTGTTCTACGTCCTGTAAGGCATGGCTGGTTCTTGCCATTTCAGATGTTACTTATATGACCTCTTTTGCATGCATATCTGCTAGAAGAACTTGATTAACCACATATTCACTCCAAGTAGACAAGTTTGAGGCATCTTTGCGTTCTGACCTGTGCTCCATTCAACTGAGGTTATGTGCCTTATTCATTCAACAACATTAAAGTGATCCGAGTTGTCCTATGCTCGGTCGTGAGGGAAACGAGACATGAGGCTCAAGAACTCGCAATATCGAGCAATCAAGGAGTCTCAAAGGAGTCTGTGTTTGTGCACGACTGATTGGCAAGATGAAGCAGACATGTGCTTCATGCTGGCTTCTGCTTCATGCTGGCTTGAATATTTTTCGTTTATCTGCTGCTCTCATATGCTAGCCGAACTGCAGAGAACCTCTGCTTCGTTTCCTAGTCATTGAAAGTGGTTGAATTCGTTTTTTGGTTTGTTGCTGTTGTTCATTCAACTACTATGGATTCAACTGCGGTTCTGTCAATTCATTTATTGATGCAATAGGTTCTGGTCGGTCTGATTCTTGGAGCCCAGACATATGAGGCAAAAGTACCTTTCCATTATCAGTCGAATGTACAGAATCTCCTAAAGTGACTGCAGGATTCTCTTCAAAAAATGAAGAAGACTCTTCATAGTGTAGTTGTTGTTCTACGTCCTGTAAGGCATGGCTGGTTCTTGCCATTTCAGATGTTACTTATATGACCTCTTTTGCATGCATATCTGCTAGAAGAACTTGATTAACCACATATTCACTCCAAGTAGACAAGTTTGAGGCATCTTTGCGTTCTGACCTGTGCTCCATTCAACTGAGGTTATGTGCCTTATTCATTCAACAACATTAAAGTGATCCGAGTTGTCCTATGCTCGGTCGTGAGGGAAACGAGACATGAGGCTCAAGAACTCGCAATATCGAGCAATCAAGGAGTCTCAAAGGAGTCTGTGTTTGTGCACGACTGATTGGCAAGATGAAGCAGACATGTGCTTCATGCTGGCTTCTGCTTCATGCTGGCTTGAATATTTTTCGTTTATCTGCTGCTCTCATATGCTAGCCGAACTGCAGAGAACCTCTGCTTCGTTTCCTAGTCATTGAAAGTGGTTGAATTCGTTTTTTGGTTTGTTGCTGTTGTTCATTCAACTACTATGGATTCAACTGCGGTTCTGTCAATTCATTTATTGATGCAATAGGTTCTGGTCGGTCTGATTCTTGGAGCCCAGACATATGAGGCAAAAGTACCTTTCCATTATCAGTCGAATGTACAGAATCTCCTAAAGTGACTGCAGGATTCTCTTCAAAAAATGAAGAAGACTCTTCATAGTGTAGTTGTTGTTCTACGTCCTGTAAGGCATGGCTGGTTCTTGCCATTTCAGATGTTACTTATATGACCTCTTTTGCATGCATATCTGCTAGAAGAACTTGATTAACCACATATTCACTCCAAGTAGACAAGTTTGAGGCATCTTTGCGTTCTGACCTGTGCTCCATTCAACTGAGGTTATGTGCCTTATTCATTCAATCATTCAACAACATTAAAGTGATCCGAGTTGTCCTATGCTCGGTCGTGAGGGAAGCGAGACATGAGGCTCAAGAACTCGCAATATCGAGCAATCAAGGAGTCTCAAAGGAGTCTGTGTTTGTGCACGACTGATTGGCAAGATGAAGCAGACATGTGCTTCATGCTGGCTTCTGCTTCATGCTGGCTTGAATATTTTTCGTTTATCTGCTGCTCTCATATGCTAGCCGAACTGCAGAGAACCTCTGCTTCGTTTCCTAGTCATTGAAAGTGGTTGAATTCGTTTTTTGGTTTGTTGCTGTTGTTCATTCAACTACTATGGATTCAACTGCGGTTCTGTCAATTCATTTATTGATGCAATAGGTTCTGGTCGGTCTGATTCTTGGAGCCCAGACATATGAGGCAAAAGTACCTTTCCATTATCAGTCGAATGTACAGAATCTCCTAAAGTGACTGCAGGATTCTCTTCAAAAAATGAAGAAGACTCTTCATAGTGTAGTTGTTGTTCTACGTCCTGTAAGGCATGGCTGGTTCTTGCCATTTCAGATGTTACTTATATGACCTCTTTTGCATGCATATCTGCTAGAAGAACTTGATTAACCACATATTCACTCCAAGTAGACAAGTTTGAGGCATCTTTGCGTTCTGACCTGTGCTCCATTCAACTGAGGTTATGTGCCTTATTCATTCAATCATTCAACAACATTAAAGTGATCCGAGTTGTCCTATGCTCGGTCGTGAGGGAAGCGAGACATGAGGCTCAAGAACTCGCAATATCGAGCAATCAAGGAGTCTCAAAGGAGTCTGTGTTTGTGCACGACTGATTGGCAAGATGAAGCAAACATGTGCTTCATGCTGGCTTCTGCTTCATGTTGGCTTGAATATTTTTCGTTTATCTGCTGCTCTCATATGCTAGCCGAACTGCAGAGAACCTCTGCTGCGTTTCCTAGTCATTGAAAGTGGTTGAATTCGTTTTTTGGTTTGTTGCTGTTGTTCATTCAACTACTATGGATTCAACTGCGGTTCTGTCAATTCATTTATTGATGCAATAGGTTCTGGTCGGTCTGATTCTTGGAGCCCAGACATATGAGGCAAAAGTACCTTTCCATTATCAGTCGAATGTACAGAATCTCCTAAAGTGACTGCAGGATTCTCTTCAAAAAATGAAGAAGACTCTTCATAGTGTAGTTGTTGTTCTACGTCCTGTAAGGCATGGCTGGTTCTTGCCATTTCAGATGTTACTTATTTGACCTCTTTTGCATGCATATCTGCTAGAAGAACTTGATTAACCACATATTCACTCCAAGTAGACAAGTTTGAGGCATCTTTGCGTTCTGACCTGTGCTCCATTCAACTGAGGTTATGTGCCTTATTCATTCAACAACATTAAAGTGATCCGAGTTGTCCTATGCTCGGTCGTGAGGGAAGCGAGACATGAGGCTCAAGAACTCGCAATATCGAGCAATCAAGGAGTCTCAAAGGAGTCTGTGTTTGTGCACGTCTGATTGGCAAGATGAAGCAAACATGTGCTTCATGCTGGCTTCTGCTTCATGCTGGCTTGAATATTTTTCGTTTATCTGCTGCTCTCATATGCTAGCCGAACTGCAGAGAACCTCTGCTGCGTTTCCTAGTCATTGAAGGTGGTTGAATTCGTTTTTTGGTTTGTTGCTGTTGTTCATTCAGCTACTATGGATTCAACTGCGGTTCTGTCAATTCATTTATTGATGCAATAGGTTCTGGTCGGTCTGATACTTGGAGCCCAGACATATGAGGCAAAAGTACCTTTCCATTATCAGTCGAATGTACAGAATCTCCTAAAGTGACTGCAGGATTCTCTTCAAAAAATGAAGAAGACTCTTCATAGTGTAGTTGTTGTTCTACGTCCTGTAAGGCATGGCTGGTTCTTGCCATTTCAGATGTTACTTATTTGACCTCTTTTGCATGCATATCTGCTAGAAGAACTTGATTAACCACATATTCACTCCAAGTAGACAAGTTTGAGGCATCTTTGCGTTCTGACCTGTGCTCCATTCAACTGAGGTTATGTGCCTTATTCATTCAATCATTCAACAACATTAAAGTGATCCGAGTTGTCCTATGCTCGGTCGTGAGGGAAGCGAGACATGAGGCTCAAGAACTCGCAATATCGAGCAATCAAGGAGTCTCAAAGGAGTCTGTGTTTGTGCGCGACTGATTGGCAAGATGAAGCAAACATGTGCTTCATGCTGGCTTCTGCTTCATGCTGGCTTGAATATTTTTCGTTTATCTGCTGCTCTCATATGTTAGCCGAACTGCAGAGAACCTCTGCTGCGTTTCCTAGTCATTGAAGGTGGTTGAATTCGTTTTTTGGTTTGTTGCTGTTGTTCATTCAGTTACTATGGATTCAACTGCGGTTCTTTCAATTCATTTATTGATGCAATAGGTTCTGGTCGGTCTGATTCTTGGAGCCCAGACATATGAGGCAAAAGTACCTTTCCATTATCAGTCGAATGTACAGAATCTCCTAAAGTGACTGCAGGATTCTCTTCAAAAAATGAAGAAGACTCTTCATAGTGTAGTTGTTGTTCTACGTCCTGTAAGGCATGGCTGGTTCTTGCCATTTCAGATGTTACTTATATGACCTCTTTTGCATGCATATCTGCTAGAAGAACTTGATTAACCACATATTCACTCCAAGTAGACAAGTTTGAGGCATCTTTGCGTTCTGACCTGTGCTCCATTCAACTGAGGTTATGTGCCTTATTCATTCAACAACATTAAAGTGATCCGAGTTGTCCTATGCTCGGTCGTGAGGGAAGCGAGACATGAGGCTCAAGAACTCGCAATATCGAGCAATCAAGGAGTCTCAAAGGAGTCTGTGTTTGTGCACGACTGATTGGCAAGATGAAGCAGACATGTGCTTCATGCTGGCTTCTGCTTCATGCTGGCTTGAATATTTTTCGTTTATCTGCTGCTCTCATATGCTAGCCGAACTGCAGAGAACCTCTGCTGCGTTTCCTAGTCATTGAAAGTGGTTGAATTCGTTTTTTGGTTTGTTGCTGTTGTTCATTCAACTACTATGGATTCAACTGCGGTTCTGTCAATTCATTTATTGATGCAATAGCTTCTGGTCGGTCTGATTCTTGGAGCCCAGACATATGAGGTAAAAGTACCTTTCCATTATCAGTCGAATGTACAGAATCTCCTAAAGTGACTGCAGGATTCTCTTCAAAAAATGAAGAAGACTCTTCATAGTGTAGTTGTTGTTCTACGTCCTGTAAGGCATGGCTGGTTCTTGCCATTTCAGATGTTACTTATATGACCTCTTTTGCATGCATATCTGCTAGAAGAACTTGATTAACCACATATTCACTCCAAGTAGACAAGTTTGAGGCATCTTTGCGTTCTGACCTGTGCTCCATTTAACTGAGGTTATGTGCCTTATTCATTCAACAACATTAAAGTGATCCGAGTTGTCCTATGCTCGGTCGTGAGGGAAGCGAGACATGAGGCTCAAGAATTCGCAATATCGAGCAATCAATGAGTCTCAAAGGAGTCTGTGTTTGTGCACGACTGATTGGCAAGATGAAGCAAACATGTGCTTCATGCTGGCTTCTGCTTCATGCTGGCTTGAATATTTTTCGTTTATCTGCTGCTCTCATATGCTAGCCGAACTGCAGAGAACCTCTGCTGCGTTTCCTAGTCATTGAAGGTGGTTGAATTCGTTTTTTGGTTTGTTGCTGTTTTTCATTCAGCTACTATGGATTCAACTGCGGTTCTGTCAATTCATTTATTGATGCAATAGGTTCTGGTCGGTCTGATTCTTGGAGCCCAGACATATGAGGCAAAAGTACCTTTCCATTATCAGTCGAATGTACAGAATCTCCTAAAGTGACTGCAGGATTCTCTTCAAAAAATGAAGAAGACTCTTCATAGTGTAGTTGTTGTTCTACGTCCTGTAAGGCATGGCTGGTTCTTGCCATTTCAGATGTTACTTATATGACCTCTTTTGCATGCATATCTGCTAGAAGAACTTGATTAACCACATATTCACTCCAAGTAGACAAGTTTGAGGCATCTTTGCGTTCTGACCTGTGCTCCATTCAACTGAGGTTATGTGCCTTATTCATTCAATCATTCAACAACATTAAAGTGATCCGAGTTGTCCTATGCTCGGTCGTGAGGGAAGCGAGACATGAGGCTCAAGAACTCGCAATATCGAGCAATCAAGGAGTCTCAAAGGAGTCTGTGTTTGTGCGCGACTGATTGGCAAGATGAAGCAAACATGTGCTTCATGCTGGCTTCTGCTTCATGCTGGCTTGAATATTTTTCGTTTATCTGCTGCTCTCATATGTTAGCCGAACTGCAGAGAACCTCTGCTGCGTTTCCTAGTCATTGAAGGTGGTTGAATTCGTTTTTTGGTTTGTTGCTGTTGTTCATTCAGTTACTATGGATTCAACTGCGGTTCTTTCAATTCATTTATTGATGCAATAGGTTCTGGTCGGTCTGATTCTTGGAGCCCAGACATATGAGGCAAAAGTACCTTTCCATTATCAGTCGAATGTACAGAATCTCCTAAAGTGACTGCAGGATTCTCTTCAAAAAATGAAGAAGACTCTTCATAGTGTAGTTGTTGTTCTACGTCCTGTAAGGCATGGCTGGTTCTTGCCATTTCAGATGTTACTTATATGACCTCTTTTGCATGCATATCTGCTAGAAGAACTTGATTAACCACATATTCACTCCAAGTAGACAAGTTTGAGGCATCTTTGCGTTCTGACCTGTGCTCCATTCAACTGAGGTTATGTGCCTTATTCATTCAACAACATTAAAGTGATCCGAGTTGTCCTATGCTCGGTCGTGAGGGAAACGAGACATGAGGCTCAAGAACTCGCAATATCGAGCAATCAAGGAGTCTCAAAGGAGTCTGTGTTTGTGCACGACTGATTGGCAAGATGAAGCAGACATGTGCTTCATGCTGGCTTCTGCTTCATGCTGGCTTGAATATTTTTCGTTTATCTGCTGCTCTCATATGCTAGCCGAACTGCAGAGAACCTCTGCTTCGTTTCCTAGTCATTGAAAGTGGTTGAATTCGTTTTTTGGTTTGTTGCTGTTGTTCATTCAACTACTATGGATTCAACTGCGGTTCTGTCAATTCATTTATTGATGCAATAGGTTCTGGTCGGTCTGATTCTTGGAGCCCAGACATATGAGGCAAAAGTACCTTTCCATTATCAGTCGAATGTACAGAATCTCCTAAAGTGACTGCAGGATTCTCTTCAAAAAATGAAGAAGACTCTTCATAGTGTAGTTGTTGTTCTACGTCCTGTAAGGCATGGCTGGTTCTTGCCATTTCAGATGTTACTTATATGACCTCTTTTGCATGCATATCTGCTAGAAGAACTTGATTAACCACATATTCACTCCAAGTAGACAAGTTTGAGGCATCTTTGCGTTCTGACCTGTGCTCCATTCAACTGAGGTTATGTGCCTTATTCATTCAATCATTCAACAACATTAAAGTGATCCGAGTTGTCCTATGCTCGGTCGTGAGGGAAGCGAGACATGAGGCTCAAGAACTCGCAATATCGAGCAATCAAGGAGTCTCAAAGGAGTCTGTGTTTGTGCACGACTGATTGGCAAGATGAAGCAGACATGTGCTTCATGCTGGCTTCTGCTTCATGCTGGCTTGAATATTTTTCGTTTATCTGCTGCTCTCATATGCTAGCCGAACTGCAGAGAACCTCTGCTTCGTTTCCTAGTCATTGAAAGTGGTTGAATTCGTTTTTTGGTTTGTTGCTGTTGTTCATTCAACTACTATGGATTCAACTGCGGTTCTGTCAATTCATTTATTGATGCAATAGGTTCTGGTCGGTCTGATTCTTGGAGCCCAGACATATGAGGCAAAAGTACCTTTCCATTATCAGTCGAATGTACAGAATCTCCTAAAGTGACTGCAGGATTCTCTTCAAAAAATGAAGAAGACTCTTCATAGTGTAGTTGTTGTTCTACGTCCTGTAAGGCATGGCTGGTTCTTGCCATTTCAGATGTTACTTATATGACCTCTTTTGCATGCATATCTGCTAGAAGAACTTGATTAACCACATATTCACTCCAAGTAGACAAGTTTGAGGCATCTTTGCGTTCTGACCTGTGCTCCATTCAACTGAGGTTATGTGCCTTATTCATTCAATCATTCAACAACATTAAAGTGATCCGAGTTGTCCTATGCTCGGTCGTGAGGGAAGCGAGACATGAGGCTCAAGAACTCGCAATATCGAGCAATCAAGGAGTCTCAAAGGAGTCTGTGTTTGTGCACGACTGATTGGCAAGATGAAGCAAACATGTGCTTCATGCTGGCTTCTGCTTCATGTTGGCTTGAATATTTTTCGTTTATCTGCTGCTCTCATATGCTAGCCGAACTGCAGAGAACCTCTGCTGCGTTTCCTAGTCATTGAAAGTGGTTGAATTCGTTTTTTGGTTTGTTGCTGTTGTTCATTCAACTACTATGGATTCAACTGCGGTTCTGTCAATTCATTTATTGATGCAATAGGTTCTGGTCGGTCTGATTCTTGGAGCCCAGACATATGAGGCAAAAGTACCTTTCCATTATCAGTCGAATGTACAGAATCTCCTAAAGTGACTGCAGGATTCTCTTCAAAAAATGAAGAAGACTCTTCATAGTGTAGTTGTTGTTCTACGTCCTGTAAGGCATGGCTGGTTCTTGCCATTTCAGATGTTACTTATTTGACCTCTTTTGCATGCATATCTGCTAGAAGAACTTGATTAACCACATATTCACTCCAAGTAGACAAGTTTGAGGCATCTTTGCGTTCTGACCTGTGCTCCATTCAACTGAGGTTATGTGCCTTATTCATTCAACAACATTAAAGTGATCCGAGTTGTCCTATGCTCGGTCGTGAGGGAAGCGAGACATGAGGCTCAAGAACTCGCAATATCGAGCAATCAAGGAGTCTCAAAGGAGTCTGTGTTTGTGCACGTCTGATTGGCAAGATGAAGCAAACATGTGCTTCATGCTGGCTTCTGCTTCATGCTGGCTTGAATATTTTTCGTTTATCTGCTGCTCTCATATGCTAGCCGAACTGCAGAGAACCTCTGCTGCGTTTCCTAGTCATTGAAGGTGGTTGAATTCGTTTTTTGGTTTGTTGCTGTTGTTCATTCAGCTACTATGGATTCAACTGCGGTTCTGTCAATTCATTTATTGATGCAATAGGTTCTGGTCGGTCTGATACTTGGAGCCCAGACATATGAGGCAAAAGTACCTTTCCATTATCAGTCGAATGTACAGAATCTCCTAAAGTGACTGCAGGATTCTCTTCAAAAAATGAAGAAGACTCTTCATAGTGTAGTTGTTGTTCTACGTCCTGTAAGGCATGGCTGGTTCTTGCCATTTCAGATGTTACTTATTTGACCTCTTTTGCATGCATATCTGCTAGAAGAACTTGATTAACCACATATTCACTCCAAGTAGACAAGTTTGAGGCATCTTTGCGTTCTGACCTGTGCTCCATTCAACTGAGGTTATGTGCCTTATTCATTCAATCATTCAACAACATTAAAGTGATCCGAGTTGTCCTATGCTCGGTCGTGAGGGAAGCGAGACATGAGGCTCAAGAACTCGCAATATCGAGCAATCAAGGAGTCTCAAAGGAGTCTGTGTTTGTGCGCGACTGATTGGCAAGATGAAGCAAACATGTGCTTCATGCTGGCTTCTGCTTCATGCTGGCTTGAATATTTTTCGTTTATCTGCTGCTCTCATATGTTAGCCGAACTGCAGAGAACCTCTGCTGCGTTTCCTAGTCATTGAAGGTGGTTGAATTCGTTTTTTGGTTTGTTGCTGTTGTTCATTCAGTTACTATGGATTCAACTGCGGTTCTTTCAATTCATTTATTGATGCAATAGGTTCTGGTCGGTCTGATTCTTGGAGCCCAGACATATGAGGCAAAAGTACCTTTCCATTATCAGTCGAATGTACAGAATCTCCTAAAGTGACTGCAGGATTCTCTTCAAAAAATGAAGAAGACTCTTCATAGTGTAGTTGTTGTTCTACGTCCTGTAAGGCATGGCTGGTTCTTGCCATTTCAGATGTTACTTATATGACCTCTTTTGCATGCATATCTGCTAGAAGAACTTGATTAACCACATATTCACTCCAAGTAGACAAGTTTGAGGCATCTTTGCGTTCTGACCTGTGCTCCATTCAACTGAGGTTATGTGCCTTATTCATTCAACAACATTAAAGTGATCCGAGTTGTCCTATGCTCGGTCGTGAGGGAAGCGAGACATGAGGCTCAAGAACTCGCAATATCGAGCAATCAAGGAGTCTCAAAGGAGTCTGTGTTTGTGCACGACTGATTGGCAAGATGAAGCAGACATGTGCTTCATGCTGGCTTCTGCTTCATGCTGGCTTGAATATTTTTCGTTTATCTGCTGCTCTCATATGCTAGCCGAACTGCAGAGAACCTCTGCTGCGTTTCCTAGTCATTGAAAGTGGTTGAATTCGTTTTTTGGTTTGTTGCTGTTGTTCATTCAACTACTATGGATTCAACTGCGGTTCTGTCAATTCATTTATTGATGCAATAGCTTCTGGTCGGTCTGATTCTTGGAGCCCAGACATATGAGGTAAAAGTACCTTTCCATTATCAGTCGAATGTACAGAATCTCCTAAAGTGACTGCAGGATTCTCTTCAAAAAATGAAGAAGACTCTTCATAGTGTAGTTGTTGTTCTACGTCCTGTAAGGCATGGCTGGTTCTTGCCATTTCAGATGTTACTTATATGACCTCTTTTGCATGCATATCTGCTAGAAGAACTTGATTAACCACATATTCACTCCAAGTAGACAAGTTTGAGGCATCTTTGCGTTCTGACCTGTGCTCCATTTAACTGAGGTTATGTGCCTTATTCATTCAACAACATTAAAGTGATCCGAGTTGTCCTATGCTCGGTCGTGAGGGAAGCGAGACATGAGGCTCAAGAATTCGCAATATCGAGCAATCAATGAGTCTCAAAGGAGTCTGTGTTTGTGCACGACTGATTGGCAAGATGAAGCAAACATGTGCTTCATGCTGGCTTCTGCTTCATGCTGGCTTGAATATTTTTCGTTTATCTGCTGCTCTCATATGCTAGCCGAACTGCAGAGAACCTCTGCTGCGTTTCCTAGTCATTGAAGGTGGTTGAATTCGTTTTTTGGTTTGTTGCTGTTTTTCATTCAGCTACTATGGATTCAACTGCGGTTCTGTCAATTCATTTATTGATGCAATAGGTTCTGGTCGGTCTGATTCTTGGAGCCCAGACATATGAGGCAAAAGTACCTTTCCATTATCAGTCGAATGTACAGAATCTCCTAAAGTGACTGCAGGATTCTCTTCAAAAAATGAAGAAGACTCTTCATAGTGTAGTTGTTGTTCTACGTCCTGTAAGGCATGGCTGGTTCTTGCCATTTCAGATGTTACTTATATGACCTCTTTTGCATGCATATCTGCTAGAAGAACTTGATTAACCACATATTCACTCCAAGTAGACAAGTTTGAGGCATCTTTGCGTTCTGACCTGTGCTCCATTCAACTGAGGTTATGTGCCTTATTCATTCAATCATTCAACAACATTAAAGTGATCCGAGTTGTCCTATGCTCGGTCGTGAGGGAAGCGAGACATGAGGCTCAAGAACTCGCAATATCGAGCAATCAAGGAGTCTCAAAGGAGTCTGTGTTTGTGCGCGACTGATTGGCAAGATGAAGCAAACATGTGCTTCATGCTGGCTTCTGCTTCATGCTGGCTTGAATATTTTTCGTTTATCTGCTGCTCTCATATGTTAGCCGAACTGCAGAGAACCTCTGCTGCGTTTCCTAGTCATTGAAGGTGGTTGAATTCGTTTTTTGGTTTGTTGCTGTTGTTCATTCAGTTACTATGGATTCAACTGCGGTTCTTTCAATTCATTTATTGATGCAATAGGTTCTGGTCGGTCTGATTCTTGGAGCCCAGACATATGAGGCAAAAGTACCTTTCCATTATCAGTCGAATGTACAGAATCTCCTAAAGTGACTGCAGGATTCTCTTCAAAAAATGAAGAAGACTCTTCATAGTGTAGTTGTTGTTCTACGTCCTGTAAGGCATGGCTGGTTCTTGCCATTTCAGATGTTACTTATATGACCTCTTTTGCATGCATATCTGCTAGAAGAACTTGATTAACCACATATTCACTCCAAGTAGACAAGTTTGAGGCATCTTTGCGTTCTGACCTGTGCTCCATTCAACTGAGGTTATGTGCCTTATTCATTCAACAACATTAAAGTGATCCGAGTTGTCCTATGCTCGGTCGTGAGGGAAGCGAGACATGAGGCTCAAGAACTCGCAATATCGAGCAATCAAGGAGTCTCAAAGGAGTCTGTGTTTGTGCACGACTGATTGGCAAGATGAAGCAGACATGTGCTTCATGCTGGCTTCTGCTTCATGCTGGCTTGAATATTTTTCGTTTATCTGCTGCTCTCATATGCTAGCCGAACTGCAGAGAACCTCTGCTGCGTTTCCTAGTCATTGAAAGTGGTTGAATTCGTTTTTTGGTTTGTTGCTGTTGTTCATTCAACTACTATGGATTCAACTGCGGTTCTGTCAATTCATTTATTGATGCAATAGGTTCTGGTCGGTCTGATTCTTGGAGCCCAGACATATGAGGCAAAAGTACCTTTCCATTATCAGTCGAATGTACAGAATCTCCTAAAGTGACTGCAGGATTCTCTTCAAAAAATGAAGAAGACTCTTCATAGTGTAGTTGTTGTTCTACGTCCTGTAAGGCATGGCTGGTTCTTGCCATTTCAGATGTTACTTATATGACCTCTTTTGCATGCATATCTGCTAGAAGAACTTGATTAACCACATATTCACTCCAAGTAGACAAGTTTGAGGCATCTTTGCGTTCTGACCTGTGCTCCATTCAACTGAGGTTATGTGCCTTATTCATTCAATCATTCAACAACATTAAAGTGATCCGAGTTGTCCTATGCTCGGTCGTGAGGGAAGCGAGACATGAGGCTCAAGAACTCGCAATATCGAGCAATCAAGGAGTCTCAAAGGAGTCTGTGTTTGTGCACGACTGATTGGCAAGATGAAGCAAACATGTGCTTCATGCTGGCTTCTGCTTCATGCTGGCTTGAATATTTTTCGTTTATCTGCTGCTCTCATATGCTAGCCGAACTGCAGAGAACCTCTGCTGCGTTTCCTAGTCATTGAAGGTGGTTGAATTCGTTTTTTGGTTTGTTGCTGTTGTTCATTCAGCTACTATGGATTCAACTGCGGTTCTGTCAATTCATTTATTGATGCAATAGGTTCTGGTCGGTCTGATTCTTGGAGCCCAGACATATGAGGCAAAAGTACCTTTCCATTATCAGTCGAATGTACAGAATCTCCTAAAGTGACTGCAGGATTCTCTTCAAAAAATGAAGAAGACTCTTCATAGTGTAGTTGTTGTTCTACGTCCTGTAAGGCATGGCTGGTTCTTGCCATTTCAGATGTTACTTATATGACCTCTTTTGCATGCATATCTGCTAGAAGAACTTGATTAACCACATATTCACTCCAAGTAGACAAGTTTGAGGCATCTTTGCGTTCTGACCTGTGCTCCATTTAACTGAGGTTATGTGCCTTATTCATTCAACAACATTAAAGTGATCCGAGTTGTCCTATGCTCGGTCGTGAGGGAAGCGAGACATGAGGCTCAAGAATTCGCAATATCGAGCAATCAATGAGTCTCAAAGGAGTCTGTGTTTGTGCACGACTGATTGGCAAGATGAAGCAAACATGTGCTTCATGCTGGCTTCTGCTTCATGCTGGCTTGAATACTTTTCGTTTATCTGCTGCTCTCATATGCTAGCCGAACTGCAGAGAACCTCTGCTGCGTTTCCTAGTCATTGAAGGTGGTTGAATTCGTTTTTTGGTTTGTTGCTGTTTTTCATTCAGCTACTATGGATTCAACTGCGGTTCTGTCAATTCATTTATTGATGCAATAGGTTCTGGTCGGTCTGATTCTTGGAGCCCAGACATATGAGGCAAAAGTACCTTTCCATTATCAGTCGAATGTACAGAATCTCCTAAAGTGACTGCAGGATTCTCTTCAAAAAATGAAGAAGACTCTTCATAGTGTAGTTGTTGTTCTACGTCCTGTAAGGCATGGCTGGTTCTTGCCATTTCAGATGTTACTTATATGACCTCTTTTGCATGCATATCTGCTAGAAGAACTTGATTAACCACATATTCACTCCAAGTAGACAAGTTTGAGGCATCTTTGCGTTCTGACCTGTGCTCCATTCAACTGAGGTTATGTGCCTTATTCATTCAATCATTCAACAACATTAAAGTGATCCGAGTTGTCCTATGCTCGGTCGTGAGGGAAGCGAGACATGAGGCTCAAGAACTCGCAATATCGAGCAATCAAGGAGTCTCAAAGGAGTCTGTGTTTGTGCACGACTGATTGGCAAGATGAAGCAGACATGTGCTTCATGCTGGCTTCTGCTTCATGCTGGCTTGAATATTTTTCGTTTATCTGCTGCTCTCATATGCTAGCCGAACTGCAGAGAACCTCTGCTGCGTTTCCTAGTCATTGAAAGTGGTTGAATTCGTTTTTTGGTTTGTTGCTGTTGTTCATTCAACTACTATGGATTCAACTGCGGTTCTGTCAATTCATTTATTGATGCAATAGGTTCTGGTCGGTCTGATTCTTGGAGCCCAGACATATGAGGTAAAAGTACCTTTCCATTATCAGTCGAATGTACAGAATCTCCTAAAGTGACTGCAGGATTCTCTTCAAAAAATGAAGAAGACTCTTCATAGTGTAGTTGTTGTTCTACGTCCTGTAAGGCATGGCTGGTTCTTGCCATTTCAGATGTTACTTATATGACCTCTTTTGCATGCATATCTGCTAGAAGAACTTGATTAACCACATATTCACTCCAAGTAGACAAGTTTGAGGCATCTTTGCGTTCTGACCTGTGCTCCATTTAACTGAGGTTATGTGCCTTATTCATTCAACAACATTAAAGTGATCCGAGTTGTCCTATGCTCGGTCGTGAGGGAAGCGAGACATGAGGCTCAAGAATTCGCAATATCGAGCAATCAATGAGTCTCAAAGGAGTCTGTGTTTGTGCACGACTGATTGGCAAGATGAAGCAAACATGTGCTTCATGCTGGCTTCTGCTTCATGCTGGCTTGAATATTTTTCGTTTATCTGCTGCTCTCATATGCTAGCCGAACTGCAGAGAACCTCTGCTGCGTTTCCTAGTCATTGAAGGTGGTTGAATTCGTTTTTTGGTTTGTTGCTGTTTTTCATTCAGCTACTATGGATTCAACTGCGGTTCTGTCAATTCATTTATTGATGCAATAGGTTCTGGTCGGTCTGATTCTTGGAGCCCAGACATATGAGGCAAAAGTACCTTTCCATTATCAGTCGAATGTACAGAATCTCCTAAAGTGACTGCAGGATTCTCTTCAAAAAATGAAGAAGACTCTTCATAGTGTAGTTGTTGTTCTACGTCCTGTAAGGCATGGCTGGTTCTTGCCATTTCAGATGTTACTTATATGACCTCTTTTGCATGCATATCTGCTAGAAGAACTTGATTAACCACATATTCACTCCAAGTAGACAAGTTTGAGGCATCTTTGCGTTCTGACCTGTGCTCCATTCAACTGAGGTTATGTGCCTTATTCATTCAATCATTCAACAACATTAAAGTGATCCGAGTTGTCCTATGCTCGGTCGTGAGGGAAGCGAGACATGAGGCTCAAGAACTCGCAATATCGAGCAATCAAGGAGTCTCAAAGGAGTCTGTGTTTGTGCACGACTGATTGGCAAGATGAAGCAGACATGTGCTTCATGCTGGCTTCTGCTTCATGCTGGCTTGAATATTTTTCGTTTATCTGCTGCTCTCATATGCTAGCCGAACTGCAGAGAACCTCTGCTGCGTTTCCTAGTCATTGAAAGTGGTTGAATTCGTTTTTTGGTTTGTTGCTGTTGTTCATTCAACTACTATGGATTCAACTGCGGTTCTGTCAATTCATTTATTGATGCAATAGGTTCTGGTCGGTCTGATTCTTGGAGCCCAGACATATGAGGTAAAAGTACCTTTCCATTATCAGTCGAATGTACAGAATCTCCTAAAGTGACTGCAGGATTCTCTTCAAAAAATGAAGAAGACTCTTCATAGTGTAGTTGTTGTTCTACGTCCTGTAAGGCATGGCTGGTTCTTGCCATTTCAGATGTTACTTATATGACCTCTTTTGCATGCATATCTGCTAGAAGAACTTGATTAACCACATATTCACTCCAAGTAGACAAGTTTGAGGCATCTTTGCGTTCTGACCTGTGCTCCATTCAACTGAGGTTATGTGCCTTATTCATTCAATCATTCAACAACATTAAAGTGATCCGAGTTGTCCTATGCTCGGTCGTGAGGGAAGCGAGACATGAGGCTCAAGAACTCGCAATATCGAGCAATCAAGGAGTCTCAAAGTTCGTAGATCCAAAACCGACTTCACAGCAACTGGTTCATCTTCCGAGCAGACTTGTGCTCGGTTCTCCTTGGAAGACAAGCAGACCTGTGCTTGGTCGATTTCAGCTCCAGGGCAGCTTCAGTGCATTTCTAGTGCTCCAGCCGTGCATCTGTGGTGCCTCAGCCGTGTCAGTGTAGTGCATTTCAGTGTTCCAGACGTGTGCATCTCCAGTGCTCCATGCATTCTCTTGCCATTTCTAATGCCTCAGCCATCCTCAGCAGTGTACCTCCAATGCACCTATAGTGCAGCAGCAGTGCTTCTGTCGTGCCATATAAGTGGATCCATAATTCTTTAAGCTTCAAGTGCATCATTCAAGTTCAAAAGTGTTAGGATCAATGTTTTTTAGTTTTTCAAAACTTTAGAAGGTTAAACTAGAAATGGGAATGTTAGGATATATGGTTTAGAGTGTTCTAGAGTATTCTAGGGTAGTCCTAATGTTTTGGACATCTCCACATAAGTCCCTAGATACTACTATATATAGTCATCTACCCCTCATGTATTTCTTAAGTTTAGGCAATGCAAAGATGAAGTTTTCTTTAGTTATTGCCCTAAACTCACAATTCTCCCCAACCAGCCCTAAACACTAATAAACCAAACGGGTAAGGAGGTTCTCATCAAATCGGTGATAACAGCGATACCGGCATATGTGATGAGCTTATTCAAGCTACCAAAGACATGGTGTGATAATAGCGAGGTTTTGGTGAGGACAATCAAATGAGGGCCAAAACATTCATTGGAAAAAGTGGGATGTACTCACAAAGAACAAGCTTATTGGAGGTTTGGGCTTTAGAGAATTGGAAACCTTCAACATGGCGTTACTAGTTAAAATGGTTGGGAGGATTCAAATCGAACCAAATGCACTATGGGTTCGGGTAATGTGTGGGATCTACTATCCGGGAAGATACATTATAACAGCTAGAAAGGGAGTAAGAACATCTTGGGGGTGGACAAGTCTCTAAAGTGGGCGAGATAAAGTAGTGAGTGACGGACTATGGAGAATAGGATACGGGATGAATAAAGAGCTTTTGGAGACCCATGGGTAGACACAATCGAAGGGTACAAGATAGACATCCGACCGGATTGCGAGATAGGCTGCGAACTTAAGGTGTCCGACTTGTTTACCGCGAACCGAACCTGGAATGCCGACTTGATTCATGCGATGCTCGAACCGGCAACAACGACAAAGGTCCTGCAGGTCCATATACCACAGATTGGAGGGGAAGATCGCTTGATATGGCCGCACACAAAAGAGGGAACCGTCACGGTTCAGTCGGTTTATAACCGAATGAAGGAGAGGGCCGAAGATACCCCAATGAGTTTGGAAAACCAAGGAGCTTCAAGTGAAAGAGGATGACGAGCAATATGGAATAGTGATACCATTCCAAAGATCAAGCAGTTCATGTGGAAACTCCAATCGAACTCGTTACCACTAATGAAGAATCTTCGAAGAAGGTGTATGAATGTACCGGTAAGTTGCCCAATATGTGGTATTGATGAGGATAGAGAGCATATGATATATAAATGTAGGTGAACGGAAGAGGTATGGACCGACTTGCTAGGGCTCGATCCAAATCAACAAGGATCACAATGTTTCGAGGATTGGGTAAGGACACGTCAAGAAGAAACAGGGATGCAAGAAGTAACCAAACCGCAAGGTGGAACCTATGCATGACGATATGTTGGTGATATGGAAGGCAAGATGTCGAGCGGCATTCGAAGGCAAAATGCCGAACCCAAGGAAAATCATCGAGGAAGCAAGGCGCATCCAAGTGAAACAAAGAACCAAACCAACAACAGGCCAGGAACTACAGAACCGGACATAAATAGAGAGGTGGGCAGCTCCAAACCAAGGTGAAATCAAGATCAATTGTGATGCGGCTTGGTGCCCTAGGTCAAGAAAAGGTGGACTTAGAGTAATTGCAAGAGATGACCGAGGACGAGTTTTGGGAGGGGCAAACATAAATTTAATAGGCTCGGATGCTACAACAATGGAAGCTCAAGCCGTGTTGCTCGGATTGAGTTGGTAATGGAAAAAGGATGGAACAATGTAGTGGCGGAATCGGACTCGGAGATAGTGATAAACGAATTGCAAGGAAAGTCACATCAATGGCTAATCGAAACAGTGTGTGACGAGATCAAAACACTAGCACGAGGAGTGAATATGATCACATGGAGAAAAGTCTGACGAATCGCAATTGAAAGTGCCAATTGGATCGCAAGACAAGCTAAATTAGGAGTGTGTCTAACTAATTGGGTCTAAAGACCCCCACTCTTACTTCGTAGTACTTTGAATAATGATTGTAATAGTGTAGAGGACAATGTTACCCGGGTTTGAAATGGAAGTATATTTATGACCAAAAAAAAAAAACCTTCTAATTTGTGTGTGTCTTGTGCTCTATTTTTTAACCATGGATTTGAGGTTTCCCATAAAGAGAATACTCGTGTGTCTATCATTTTCTAAATCAAGGAGATCACCTTCCAGAGTAGAAAAGGCCAAGTTGTACTTTTTCGATGAGTAATTCATTTCCAATCTTGTCGTGGCAGTGAATTCTGTAGGAACAGTAATTCTCAAGTCTTGACGGGACACTCAGTAAGCGCTGATTGAGTGTCAACTAGATGGTGATCACGAACATCGTCGAAGTTTTGATGAACCAACAAGAAGGGGAGCGCAACATAGAGGGTTCATCTGAGTTCCACTCCGATGCTTAAATGACTACACTTACGTTGTATGAACTGAGAATGTTATTAATGCATGAAAATCATGAGTATTTACAGGGATGTAAGACCAAACCGTTTTTGGTAATCAAATCTCTGTGTATATTTGTTGTTGTGGCTATAAGGATTGTAGTTTCCTTATATAATCTTTGTAGAATATGTGTCCGAGATATTTAGGATAATATTCCTGTATATTTGGAATCGGTTGTGGGACCATAGATGAGAGGTTGGACTCTCTTAGCGAGCGCTTCCATGGCGAGCACCAGGAAGGCTTTGACCATGGTCTTGGCGACCATTAGGGGCTTTGGCGACCACTTTGGATCCGAGTTTGATACTGGACTACTCTATGGGTTCCAGCTTACCCTAAGTGTGGGCCGATTCAGTCTTGAAATGTTTGGGTTTGTCCCATCTGAAGTTATATTGGGCCAAGAAGGCCTTGTGGAATTTGTGTCGTACTGGGCCGTCAATATCGATACCCAACATTTGCCTCTGAAGCAAGATTGAAGAAGTTTCAGTCGAGCTTGACCTGTTAGGAAGGGTTGAGATAGTGACGTATAATTGGGTGTTAGATGATGCTTTGTTTAAGATATACCCTATATTGCTCTGTATCCTTTTGGCAAACGCTTTCATTGTTAGGGTTTATGAATGTTGTTTATCTACTCTTTTGGCGAATGCTACCGTTGTTAGAGTTTTTTGGGAGGCTTACTTGTGTACCTTGGTGAACGCTTTGGTTCATAGGGTTTAGCCATTCAATGAGTACGTTGTCTATGGACGGGGAAGTCGAAAGGATGTATGTACATGCACGTCTCTTCAACTTCTGTACTAGTGGAATATGCTAACACCTTTTTGTATTGTTCCACCCTTTTGTCTCCCAGATGCAACTGTTCATTTTCGAATGTTGCTTCAAATTTTGCCTCAAAGGGGTAATCATTGCTTGGGTTTTCTACAGGCAACCGTTCTGTTTCCCCATTTTTGGCTATAAAAACCTTTCCTTTGGCATTTTGCACTTTACACATTCTATGTTGAGTCTTTGCTTTCCAAAATCTTCAAGTGTTATTCGTTCATCAGTGCTTCACTACCCTTTGTTCAAACTTCCCTTTTTCACCTGAAAGTTAATATTTTTTAATGATCATGGTTGACAACAAGACTTTTGGCAAGGGCTTTTGTTCCAAACCTTCACCGGTTCACTCCTCTTCTAATCAGAGGGTGACAACCCCTAGGGCTTCAAATGCCCCTACTATGAGGGACTCTCTCAGGGTTCCCATACCCTAACATCGGGATAGAGGGTTCCAGTGCCAAAATAGACTTATGGGAGTCACACCGCCACGAGCATTGTGGTAGATGTGCCTGAGGCCAACGTTTTGACCTTCTTCCCTAAAGGTAGTTTTCCTTGCTTTTCCCTTCTTTTTTGGGTGGTTTGGTTTTTTCCTTTCGCATTTTTAGTCTTGTTCTTGACTTTGTCGTGGTGCTTAGATATTAAGGTTAATGAACTCAGATCGGTTCAGTTTAAGGTTGTAGTTGCCTAGGCGGGTTTCAGAGAAGTTGATGGGCCTAGGTATCCGGTCCTAGGGCTGCATTATCCAAGGGAAGGAGAAGTTTACACCTACGCGTCCCAGATTGATGCTGGGTTGAGGTTTCCTTTGTGGAGGACTTGAAGGCGTTTTGTTGTTAATATTGGATAACTCCTAAGCAACTAGTACCTAATGCCCACAGGATGTAGGTTGGGTTTGAAATTATGTACATGCGTCAAGGATGGACGTATTCACTCTCATTGTTCCGGTGCTTTTATCGCTTGTCTACTGGGGCAACTTCCTTAACCATTTCCATATTCGGTGACCGATGTTTGAAGAATGGATTCTCAGATAGTGGAATTGGAACGTCCATTTTCGGATAGTGGACAACTTTCGGGCCACCAACTCGAATTATAAGAAGTTCTACTTCTTTTACAAGGGTTGTGTGCCTTGGGATCTCCATCAAACGGGGCGAGATCTTCCCCCTGTCTTTTGCGAGCTATCATGGTGTGATAGGAATGTCATCGATGACTTGTTCCAACGTCACAAGCAGTTGGGCTTCTTTTCAGTCCGCTCGGTCGTGAATATTAAAGAGTCTATGCTTCAAATGGCGGGCATTCAACAGTGCTCACCAGTTTTTCTTGGCTGAGTAATTTTCTAACTTTTCGCTTTTCTGCTTTGTGTGTTGTAGGCACCCGGGGACCTAAACTATTTATCATGTTTTCCAAGCAGACTAAGATAGGATTGTCTGGAGCCTAAGCCACTTTGAGTCCTCCCCCCTGCTGCAAGGTGCGCGACCAAGCACAAGCCCGAGGAGGAACATTTTGGGACCACCTCTGGCGATCACCTGAGTGGTATTATAGGTTTTGACTTCTATTTTTATTCTTTCCTTTTGACTTGCCACGTGTCATGACTGATGTCTTCTGTACTTTCTTTTTCAGGGAAGGCCCCAACCACTACTGTTGATGCCCTTTCGAAGAAGGCGAGAGGATCGGCTAAAGACCAGGTTACGCTACTGGGGCTAATCTTTCCCCCAGAATGAGGTCCCTTCTCCTCCAGAGCTTCCTGTTGCCCTTGTGGGCGACCATGCTGCCCCTAAGCCTTCAAGAGCGGCTGAGGCTCGGAAGAGGATCCCGACCCGGCGCTTTGCCATGACCACCACTTCCAAGTCTCCCATCACAGGGGAGTACTGTCTGCTGGTTTCTCTTCACCAGACGATAAAGGGGGCTGATCCAAGGGTTCTTTCGGGAGACGGAGATATCTGATAGAACGATGCTGGAGGGCAACACAAACCTCTGCATGCACCTTATGAACAGGATCCTTCCTCCTCAGGATTGGGGGGGACGTCCCGACTTAGTTGAACGACATTGAGGTCGTGATGAGTACGTATTTCGAGCGTCTGGCCCTAGTAAGTTCTTATCCTTTGTACTCTATGATCTTTCCTTCTCTTTTGACCCCTTGAATCTTCTAATTTTCATCTGAGTGTAGACAGCGATCGGGCGAATCGTGGGGGAGCTCGCCGATAACAAGGTTGACCTGTTTATCGAGTTGGAGCAGTTCAGGAATTTGGAATGCGACCCCGCTGATGTCGAGGAGATGAGGTAGAAGGTTGAAGCCTCGACTGAGCTGGTGGAGCAGACTCGAAGGAAGTTCGAGGAGAGCGAGAGGGAGTTTCTAGCCTATATCAAGATGAGATAAGATCTGGTCAAGCTTACTGAGGAGGGAAGACTCCGGGTTCAGGGTCGTCCCGTCTTAGCAGAGCGTGGTCGAGGACTTTAAGAAGTCTGATGAGTTAACCGACTGGGCCTTGGAGGAGATGAAGGTTGAGGGGTCTGCCTATCTCCAGATCATGGTCGTTGAAATCCGGAATATGGATACCAAGTATCCTCTTCGAGAGGTGAAATTGCTTCACGACTTCATGGAGAGCGGCTATGCCAAGGATGCCTCTCGTACGACTGTTGTTGGTGAGGAAAAGATTGCACCTGGAGCCGAAAAGGAGATTGTGATCCTTGAAGAGCCCAGTTCTTGATGCTCTAAGCATCAAGGTGACTGAGTTAATGCATATGTTAAAGTCGCGAATATGCTATGTCAAGAAGGATTACAACCTCACAAAGTCACCTGACCTCCCTTGTGCTTTTTCTCTTTTTCCTTCTCCTTTGTATTGAACCCCTATTTTTAATAAGAATTGCTTTATTTTCCTTTTTCCGAAAAGTGTAATTATTTTGCTTCGACTTTTGCCTCAGATATGTATAATTGATGCCTTTGCACTGTTTAACTTCGAATACATTTGGTTATTTTTTATGTCAAATTGTTGGGTAGCTTTAGGAAATTTTACCGTTCTCGTTTTCAACTTCACTTCAGCTCTAGTCAAAATCTTACCTCCTTCTAACTTAAGTAAAAAGAGTTTCTCTTGAGGAGTTTTTTTACTTTTTTTATTTTGAAACGTTTAAGATTTAGGAGGGAATGTTACCTTTGAAGGTTCTTCCGTTCCTTAAGGCTTTTGTGGAATGACTGTTATTTTAGGGAACTATTATATAAGGATTGGTTATGCCTTTAAGGGAACAATTATTTTTACAGATTTGTTCCCTTTGAGGGAACTGTTGTCCTTAGATTCGTTCGCCTTCGAGGAAATTGTTATCTTAGATTCGTTGTCCTTTGAGGGAGTCGTTATTTTAGATTTGTTCGTCTCTTTGCCTTTTAGAGTAATTGTTACCTTCGAAGGTTCGCTCACTCTCGTAAGCGTTTCCTCGAAGAGACTGTTACTTTAAATAGTTCGCCCACTACTTTTTGCCTAACTTGATGGAATTGTTACCATTCTGTGGGTTCGTTTGCCTTTCTATTTAGGTCTTTTTTTACTCGAAGGGACTATCATTTCGATAGTTCTTCCACTCCTTTTGCCTAATTTAGGGGTAATTGTTACCTTGCTGGTTTGTTCGACCCTCTTTAATTTCTATGTCTTTTGGGAGAGGAATTGTTACCTTTGAAGGTTTGTTTGCAGTCCTCCTTTTGCCTAACTGAGGAGAATGGCGCCTTGTTGGTTCGTCCGCCTCTTTAATTTAGGTCTTATTGTTTTTAGAGGGACTGTTACCTTGCTGGTTCGTCCGCTCTTGAGGTTTCATTCGTTGATGTTTGTGTGGTTATGTTTTTTAAGAAGGAAGATTTTGCTTTATTGACATTCTTTGATTACAAGCTATGCATAAATCCTTTCTAAGTGTTCAGAATTAAAAGGACAAACTAACCTTGCACCCTCCATATTTTCCAAGTAACACGCCCATGGTGCGATAATGCCTTCCCACTTGGTTCAGACTTTGTTGTGCTGGGCTAAATTTGTGAATTCATTTTGTCTCATAATCATCTCCCCCACGAAAAATTTGTGAATTCATTTATGGGTAGGGCACGACTATTTTGGAGGGTGTCGCTGCTTCAGATCTGTACACTAAACTAAATGATGTTTCCCCCGTTGTTTTTTTGTGCGTCGTTCTGATGGCCCACGTCACATTGTGCACCTCATCTACCCAGTTTCCCTTTAAGGCTTGAACTCTCGTTTTCAGACCTACCAGGACTACTTTGTTGGCTACTTCAGTCTGTTCGTTAGTTTGGGTATGATGCATTGAGATGAATCGATGATCAATGTTGTAATATTCGCACAACCATTTGAGTTATTTTTCCACAAATTGTGCCCCATTGTCACTTATGTGTATCTTGGGGACGCAAAAACGCGAGATTATGTTGACCTTCAAGAACATGATCACTTGAAATTCAGTTGTAGAGGTAAATGCTTTCACCTTTATCCACTTGGAAAATAGTCTACTGCCACAATGATGTGGGTTCTTTGCCCATTGCTTATCGGAAACAGTCCAAAAATGTTGACTTCCCATTGAACAAAGGGTCAGGTGCCCGCCATGGGGGAAAGTAATGTGGGTGGTCGATCAGTTCTAGGTGCGAAATGTTGACATATTTAACATCTCTTTGTCAATTTGGATGTGTCGTTGCTCAAAGTTGGCTAGTAGTAGCCTAATTTGAAAATTTTACGCTTCAATGAGTGTGCACCTTCATGGCATGTGCCAACTCGTGCGCTTCATGCAAGACCCTTTTTGTGTTTGGAAAAGAGATGCACCGTAAATAAGGGGTCCAGAATCCTCGTCTGTACATCTACTAATCTATAAGGAGGTAGTTGGCGGCAATTCGACTTACCTTGGTAGCCTCACCTTCATCTTTGGGTAGGGTCCCCTTTGTCAAAAGGTACTAGAATAGAATCATCCAGTTGTCCTGCGTCTGAATGTTAAAGACTTCTCCTAAGTTTTCAAGTACAGAGTATAATGCATGTTCAGGATGTGTACTTCCTGCATTCTAATTCTTCGAAATGCGAGCTTACTTAGGGAGTCCGCCAGTTGGTTGTCATGATGAGACATTGACTAGATCGCAAAAGTTGGTAATTCAGTAATAAGTCCTTTTACGATACTAATGTACTTCTTCATTTCCCTCCTTTCGCTCCGTAATTGCCATTAATCTGGTTGACAATTAATTCAGAGTCACTTTTCACCTTCAGTGGGGTTATACCCATTCTCTTGGTGAGTCGCGGTCCAATTATGAGTGATTCGTATTCTGATTCTTTGTTGGTCGCCTTAAATGGAAGGGCAATCACATATTTGAAAGGCTCGCCCAAAGGAGGGATGAAAACTAATCTTGCCCCGAGCCTTCTTTTGAAGCAGCGAGACATTCTGGTACAAACAGATAGATCATAGAGACACACAGAGAGAGACCATCAACAGCGGAAGCAGCGAGGCAGCAGTGAAGCTAAACGGCAACAACGAAAAGTGAGCAAAACGGCAATAGCGACGAGGCGAGCAGTGGACCAGCAGCGGCGTAATGGAGCCTGGAGAGGAGGATTGCTAAGCATCAATTTTCAGAATTGCCTGGTCGCTTGGGGAGGAGAAGATGACTCCAAAATACCAGCGATTTTCTCACCCCTACCTAAACAAGGACAAAATGAATATGATGAAGAAGAAAACTGCAAGTATTTTGGAATCCTGGTTCTTCGATCTGATCTTCTGTATTATTCAATTTGATCCACTTTTGAGAATTTTCCCTTATGTGTATAGATTTGTTGAGATCAATTTTAGTCATCATTAGATATAATGTACTCGGTAAGTTTATAGAGATATTTTGTGGATTGTTAATTATGATGATTTTTCTGATGAACTTCAATGATTATCGTCACTCGTTTCTTAACAATTATGATCATTTTATGTTTTATGTATTTTATTTTTAAATAAAGTGATTCAGACGAATCGGTTTCGAACCAGTTCAGATAAAGATCGATAAATCGGCCAAAAATTGAAGCGGTGTACCGTACCTTACCTAAAATGTGGTAAATGTATAACTAATTCAGCCCTGAACCGGTTCATGTCCAACCCTAGTAATCGTTGCTTGTAAAATTACACAAATACCCCTTAATAAATCTAATTAGTTTATATTTATCATGACTATTTTGTTCATTTAAATATTTTCTCAAAAGATTGTAAAAAAATTATATATGTGGAAATTCAAACATATGACCTTATAACTAAAAGACATATGTATTAACCAGTTACTCACATTTGTAACATTACAAAATGTACAAAATGATAATTATATTTTTCTCTATCACTATCCTTCTCTCTTTTCTCATGCACTAATTTATATATATATATATATATATATTTATCTCTACTATTTATAAAGCGGTGTGGATTTTATAACCGCCATCTGCATAATTACACAAATACCCCTTAATAATCTAAATAATTTAAACTTATCCAGCCTATTTTGGTCATTTACCTTTTATCTCTCCACAATTTTATTGAATGCAATTTACGGATTGCAAAACCCTTAAAATAGGACTCCAACGAACTTATGAATTCAAGAACTTTCACTATTAAAAGACACAGTCTTCCACTAGATCAATAGTACTCAGATGGATACACTTAAGTTATATTTATTGCTCGAAATATGTAAGTGTTTTTAATTTTTTTGTAAAATTTTGTCCCATTGAAAATTTAAATTTGTGGCTATGCTGTCTACAATTATAGCGAAAAGTTTTTTTTTCTTTAAAAATTCTCTCCTTTCTTCATTATTATCCATTATATTTTTATCATTTCATGTTATTCATACTTACTTCTTTTATCTTCTACAACATGTTTCTCATCTATTCCCCTTCATAAAGAAAACTGAAAAATCTGTGAATTTGAAAACTTAGATCATCATCATTATAAAAATCTCATTTTAACAATAAATTTAGAGAATTTAAACAGAATTAACATCAATCAAAATTGACATACATTTATATTTTGAATATACATAATATATTGTCTAAAGCGACAAATAATTAATACATACAAAATAGTAAAGTTTGCAAAATCAAAATTGGTGTGGAAAAATAATTTTGATATATTTTTCATGTTATGGATTTTTCTTAATTAATTAAATTTATTTTTAGTTGTTATGTTAATTTATGTAATATACTTGATTGTTATTTGATCTATAATTTTTTCCAAATATATATTAAATTAAAATCTAAATAATATTTAATCAATGGTAACTTTGAAAATATTAAATTAAAAAATCAGAAATAACTTAATCAAATATCTAATATTATTTTAGAAAAAATAACGTTTAAATTTTCTTGATGTTGACACAGTAGTTTTGTAATAATTGTTGTTTCATAGACATTGTAGTGAGCATGTTAAAATATCTTAAACGATTACCGATAATAGTTGTTTCAAATCCTGGGGACGTCAGAAAAAATATTTGGCTAAGGCTGAAGAGATGCAAGTCGGAAAAAGTAGATGGCTAAAGTGGGCAAGACTAATATCGGTATCAGAGTAAGTAGGTTAAAATCCTTGGGACGTTAGGGAAAATAGTTGGCTAAGGTGCTGACAAGATTGAGGTCGTGTCGAACAAAAGACTGACATATAATATGTTTGGACTTTATGCGAAATCGCTTTTATACAGAAGTTCTTGGGTAAACTATTTAAATGAACGAAAGCATTTACTTCAAGGATATCAAAAAAATTACAAAACTATTCACTTACTTTATTAAATGTCCCGTAAACTGTTTTCACTACGACCTAGTATTGTGATGAATATAAACAATGCGCAAAGTTAAATTTTGCCAGACGTCAACATATTTGTTTTTTTTGGCCAAAAAAAAACATATTTGTTTTTGATTATGTTTTTAGTTAGAGTCAGTTATATATTGTTTTATCACATGACAACACGCAGTCAACAACAATGGTTGGTTAAGAAATGATACTTCGAAGGAATTACAGGTATACATACTCTAAATGTTGTATACATAAATGTTGTGTTACATAAATCATTAAACTCTTAAATTACTAAGAACGTAGTTGTATATCTTAATTTCTTGTAATTTTATTTCTTAATTTAAATTGATTTTTTCATTGACTATTAATATTAGGGAAAAATCTAAAAATGGTCCAACATGTTTGCACAAAACTTTAGTTGCACCAACAAGTTTTTTTTTTTTTGCGATGGTAAATGGTTCAACATGTTTAAAAACGATGGTAATTGGTACTTCTGTTACTTCTCTATTAAAAAATTCGATTAAATATTTTTCATATTTGCAAAATTAACTGAATATTTTTTAAAATGTTTAAAATAAACCCTACAACCTTACAATAATGTTACAAACAAGTCCCGACTCGGTTCAAGTCACACCGAGGGTCCCCTAGCCAGGGTCCGAACCCAGACCAGGTCCCTAAGGTTAGGTGACCTGGTCCGGGTTCGGACCCAGACCATAGTACCCCGATTGCGACTCAATTGGAGCCCCAATGAAGATGGACTGAAATTAGTCCAAACCGATTGGGGCTCAGACCTAGACATTAGGTCCCCTGATTGGGGCTCAATCCGTCTGCACCAGGATCGGTCTAAATCGATTGGGTTCCAGTTGAGACCCAACCATGAGTCCTATGGTCTGGGTCCGAGCCCAGACGAGGTCTTCAAGGTTGGGTGACCTGGTCTGGGTTCAGACTCTAGCTAGGGGACCCTCGGTGTGGCTCAAATCGAGTCAGGACTTGTTTGTAGCATTATTATAAGTTTGTAGTGTTTAGTTGTAATATTTAGAAAAATATTTGGTTAATTTTGCAAATATAAAAAATAGTTAACGGATTTTTTTAACAGAGAAGCAACGAAAATGCCAAATACCATCGTTTTCAAACACGTTGGACCATTTTAAACATTTTTGGTTGAAAATTCATTTTGTACAAACATGTTGGACCATTTTTCGACTCTTCCATTAATGTTATTTTGTATCACTATATATAATTATATTATCATTTAAGAGACTATTTACACTCAATGGATAGTTATAGAAAAACTTGATTCAACACATACATATGTCATTTACAATAGTAAATAAAGGGTTGTACCTTCATAACATATATATATATGTCTCACAATTGAAAAAATATTTTAACTGAAAGCTTTCTAATCCACTAAACTGTATTTTCTTAATGATTATACTAGATTACAACATGCATTACGCGTGTGCACGTCGTCGTTGTTGGTTGTGCGTAAGGTCTAACGAAGACTTGTTTGTTCCAAGTCTTAGTATAATACAATAATAGTACGAAAATTAAACATTTGATTAAAATATTACGTGCTAGACTCTAGTATTATTTATATATAAGAATGTTTCCTCAAACCTAGAAGTTATTTTATTTTAGTATTATTAATTAAATTTCTTTTTTAAGTTAGTGACTCTACTAAATACATTAATTTCTATGTAAGCCTTTTCAAGAATGTTGGATATTAATTATTTATACTAGCAATATTTTTCACAAACTCCAAAGCAGTATAGTTACTACAAATATTATGAGTGGAATAAACAAGGGTAAACCCATTTAGATTATCTAGTCTAGATTATCTTTCTATTAGACTTTATCATTTAGTCTATTTATATTAATTAGGTTGTCCTTTTTATATTTAACTTATTCTTTACAATTATATATATAGTTAGATAGATAGTATGAGTATTTTTATAGATAGTATCGATATATATAGTTAGCTATCTCTATACTATATATATGTAGTTCTCTATGTACAAGAAAACAATTTTCACAAGACAATGGAATCCGATGTTTTTCTTGTTCTTCTCTTTCACACTTTCATGTTCTATTAATTCTAACATGGTATCCGAGCTTAGTCTATCCTAAGACCAAATCTGTTACAGTTGCAGCTTCAATTCAGCATCAAACAACTCCATCGATTCTTCAATTCATCCATCAATTTGTCAATTCAGATTGCAACTCCAATTTAGCATCACCATTACTTGTGCAGTACGAGATCGGTTTCAACTCTTTATTGGGATTCATCATCAGTTACTAATCATCTTCCTCATCAGATTGTGCTGGATTACCTGATTGATGCTGCGATTTTGTGTTGGATCATTGCTGCAATTCTGTTGCTGCAATTCTGTGGTCGTTCTTTGTTGGATTCTTTGTTCAATATAGGTTGGATTTAATCACTGATTTGCTGATCCAACACCTCTAGAAACAATACTGAATTAATTGTGCTGAAATGTTGGTTTCGTATCGTGAAGATGTGTGATCACATTGAGTTTGCACACCCAAGTTTTTTTATGACTTACATTGGATTCAATACAATAGTGGAATGCTGTAATTCATATTCAGATTTTAGATTAGTTTGTTGGCCACTACGGCATGACCACAACAAGATGACTGAGATGGCACCGTGATGGCATGACCAGGATGACCCTTCTTTCTTTTACTTTTACGGCATGACCACAATGAAATGACCAGTATGGCACCACGATGGCATGGACAAGTCTTTTTCCTTTTCATTTGGATTTTATCTTGAAAACTTGTATTCAAATGTGGAGTATCTCACCAATGATGAAGATATGCGAGCTCAATTCGATTGGGGATTTGATCGAGATTGGATTTGGGATCCGGCACAAGAAAATAAGCATTGAAAGTTTGGGGACCAATTGAGCAAATTTCAAAATTTGAGGATCAAAATCAAGAAAAACAAATAACATGGGTGAATGCTAGAGCATTATGTAGTCTAGTCTAGATTAATAGAACATGAAAACGTGAAGAAGATGAACAAGAAAAACATCTAATTACATTGTCTCGTGAAACTTGTTTTTTGTTTTAAATAGAGAACTATGTATATATAGTATAGAGAGAACTAACTCTATATGTATATATCAATACTATGTATAAAGATACTCATACTATCTATCTAACTATATATATAATTGTAAAGAATAAACTAAATATAAAGGGATAACCTAATTAATATACATAGACTAAAGGATAAAGTCTAATAGAAAGATAATCTAGACTAGACTACATATTATTCTAATACTCACACATGTTCTTTGCTTTTATTGATTTATATTACTCTAAGATTCACCCATGTTCTTTACCCTTCTTGATTTTAATTCTAAAACTTTGAAATTTGGTGAATTGGTCCCCAAATTTCCAATGCTTATTTGCTTGGGTCAGGTCCCAAATCCAATCTTGATCAAATCCCAATTGAATTAAGCTTGCACATCTTCATCATTGGTAAGATACTGTAAATTCAAATACAAGTTTTTCAAGATAAAATCCAAATAAAAAAGAAAAAGACTAGGTCATGCCATCGCGGTGCCATCTTGATCATCTCGTCGTGGTCATGCCGTAAAAGAAAGAGGGTTATTCTGGTCATGCCATCGTGGTGTCATCTTGTTCATCTCGTCATGGTCATGTCGTGGTAGCTAAAAAACTAATCTAAAATCTGAATTCCAGCATTCCAAACTTCTATTGAATCCATTGTAAAGCTTCAAAAAACTTGGTTGTGCAAACTCAATGTGATCACACTTCTTCACGATACCAAACCAGCATTTCAGCACAATTAATTCAGCATTGTCTGTAGAGGTATTAGACCAACAAATCAGTGATAAAACTCAGACAATATTGATAAAAGAATCCAACAAAGAATGGCAGCAATAATCCAGCACAAAATCGCAGCAATGATCCAGCACAGAATCACAACAATTAAGTAAGCCACCACAAAATCTCAGCAATAATCCAACACAGAATGGCAGTAGAGCACCAGCTCAATTACAACATTATCACAAGCAATTGCACATTAGATTTGGCCTTAGGATAGACTAAGCTCTGATACCATGTTAGGATTAATAGAAAATGAAGACGTGAATGAGATGAACAAGAAAAACATATGACTCCATTATATTGAGAAACGTATTAAATTGTACATAAAGAGCTATGTATATATAGTATAGAGAGAACTATATATATATATCGATATTATCTATAAAGATACTCATACTATCTATCTGACTATATATATAATCGTAAAGAATAAAATAAATATAAAGGGATAACCTAATTAATATAGATAGACCAAAGGATAAATTCTAATAGAAAGATAATCTAGACTAGACTATATAGCATTCTAACATTCACCCATGTTCTTTGTTTTCTTGATTTATATTACTCTAACATTCACCCATGTTCTTTGCTCTTCTTGATTTTAATTCTCAAACTTTGAAATTTGGTGAATTGGTCCCCAAATTTCCAATGCTTATTTGCTTGTGTCGGGTCCCAAATCCAATCTTGATCAAATCCCAATTGAATTAAACTTGCACATCTTCATCATTGTGTCGGGTCCCAAATAGACTGGATCATGCCATCGCGGTGCCATCCTGATCATCTCGTTGTGGTCACACTGTAAAAGAAAGAAGGGCCATTTCAGGTCATGCCATCGCGGTGCCATCTTGTTCATCTCGTCATGGTCATGCCGTAGTAGCTAAAAAGCTAATCTAAAATCTGAATTCCAACATTCCAATATTCTATTGAATCCATTGTAAATCTTCAAAAAACTTGGTTGTGCAAACTCAATGTGATCAGACATCTTCACGATACCAAACCGACATTTCAACACAATTAATTCAGCATTGTTTCTAAAGGTCTTGGATCAAAATATCAGTGATTAAATTCAAACAATATTGAGCAAAGAATATAGCAAAGAACTAGCAAATAATCGCAGCAATGATCTAGCACAAAATCGCAACGATGATCCAGCACAGAATCACTGCACTTAGGTAAGCCACCACATAATCGCAGCAATAATCCAACATAGAATCGCAGTAGATCACCAGCTGAATAACAACATTATCACAAGCAATTGCACAACAGATTTGGTCCTAGGATAGACTAAGCTCTGATACCATGTTAGGATTAATATAACATGAAGATGTGAATGTGATGAACAAGAAAAACATCTGACTCCATTGTATTGAGAAACTTATTAAATTGTACTTACAGAACTATGAATATATAGTATAGAGAGAACTATTTATATATATCGATATTATCTATACAAATACTCATAGTATCTATCTAACTATATATATAATTGTAAAGAATAAAAATAAAATAAAAGGATAAACTAATTAATATAGATAGACTAAATGATAAAGTCTAATAGAAAGATAATCTAGACTAGACTACATAATATTCTAACATTGACTCATGTTCTTTGCTTTTCTTGATTTATATTACTCTAACATTCACCCATGTTCTTTGCTCTTCTTGATTTTAATTCTCAAACTTTGAAATTTGAAAAATTGGTCCCCAAATTTACAATGCTTTTTTGCTTGAGTCGGGTCCCAAATCCAATCTAGATTAAATCCCAATCGAATTAAGCTCGCACATCTTCATCATTGGTGAGATACTCTACATCCAAATACATGTTTTCAAGCTAAAATCCAAATGAAAAAGAAAAAGACTGGATCATGTCATCGCGTTATTTTGATCATCTCGTCATTGTCATGTCGTGAAAGAAAGAAGAGTCATTCTGGTCATGCCATAGCGGTGTCATCTTGTTCATCTTGGCATGGTCATGCCGTAGTAGCTAACAAGCTAATCTAAATTCTGAATTCCAACATTCCAATATTCTATTGAATCCATTGTAAATCTTCAAAAAACTTGGTTGTGCAAACTCAATGTGATCACACATCTTCACGATAGCAAACTGGCTTTTCAGCATAATTAATTCAGCATTGTTTGTAGAAGTATTGGATTAACAAATCAGGGATTAAATTCATCCATTGAGCCCTAGGATAGACTAAGCTCTAATACCATGTTAGGTTTAATATAACATGATGACGTGAATGAGATAAACAAGAAAAACATTTGACTCCATTGTATTGATAAACTTATTATTTTGTACATAGAGAAGTATGTATATATAGTATAGAGAGAACTATCTATATATATCGATAATATCTATAAAGATACTCATACTATCTATCTAATTATATATATATAATTATAAAGAATAAACAAAATATAAAGGGATAAACTAATAAATATAGATAGCCTAAAGGATAAAGTCTAATAGAAAGATCATCTAGATTAGACTACATAATATTATAACATTCACTCATGTTATTTGCTTCTTTTGATTTATATTACTCTAACACTTTCCATCAACTCCCATTTCCAACCCTTCCAACTTTCGTCCCTTGCACAGACCCATCATTCTCAAGCACAGACCTCCCCCTTATTAACATTGCGGTGCAGAATCCTCTTCACCGTATAAATTTCCATTTTGGGATTCGGTTGGACTCCTGGGTTAGTGTCGTTTCACCTTATTCTTCATTCTTAACTTTTGTTTGCTATTTCGCAAGATTTTTGCTCCAGGAAGGATCAATTCATTTGAATACTTCGTTCCTCCGTGCATGACAGGTCTGCATATACAAAATTTCATTTTTTTTCCGCTACATCAGTTCCAATTTGTGTGTCTTTGTTCGATTTTGATTGTTGCTGGTTCGACAAAACGTTTGGGTTAGGGTTTCCTATTCCAGTTGCTTATTATGTGTTTTTTTTAGAATTATGAACTGTTGTTTGTTGGAGATTGATGATTTAGTTCTAAAGTTTGGATTTTTGCTGTCAAAGTTTGGATTTGTTTCCCGAAAATTTAACCCTGTGGCGTTTTTTATTTATCATTGTTGTTTATGGGATTAATTTTGTTCCTTTTTATGTGTAGTGGGTAACGTTTGTTTCGCATTTTGTTATCAAATCATTATATATGTTTGGGGATTACGATTGATGTGTTCGTTATACTTAGTAATGGGAAGCAAAGAGTTCTTATATACTCTTTACATTACGCACGGGGGCAAATGGATTGACACTGGTGGGAATCATGCATACGAAGGTGATGAGAAACCATTTGTCATACCGTGGGAGAATATCAATTGCGAGTTTTTTTCTGGATTAGCGACAATAGATTGTAATCTAGTAGAAAATGGTGCAATACTATATATTTCACCGAACGGAAATTCCAACATGAATTTGATTATAATCAGTCATGAAAATGATCTTCCTCAAATTTTCGTGTCCTAGGGTAGTTCACCAAATGTTGAAATGTATGTTATGCCTCCACTGAGTTAAGAGGAGTGTGTTAAAGATTCATTTGTTATGATGGTGAGCAACAAAGTTATCCAGAAAGCGAAGGCGGGAAGGCATAAGGAATCCAACCTAGTCATTGGTAAAAAGCAAGTTCTTAAGGAATCCAAGAAAATCGAAGATTGACCAACTGTTGACAAGGGGAGGAAATCAGTTGTTGAGGAATATGTGAGTAATGACTCAATCTTTTCGGATGATGTTACGTTAGCGGATCTTCTCAATGATTTAAAGAATTTCCTATTCGGTAATGAGATGTCTGAGAATACGAATATGGAAGGTCCATCCTTTATACCAGGTGCGGAAGAAACTACTGCAAATGCCAAAGAACATATGAGAAGAAAAAAACGCGGGAAAAAAGCACCGTTAGAAAAAGAATGGTCATGGGAAGTTTCTGGTTTTGGAGTATAGTTAAGCGATTGTAGGAGTGATATATTGGACATTGTCAACAAAGCGGATTTTCAAGATGATGTGTCAAGATGTGCATTCTTTGAAAATTATAATTAGGAAAAGCATGGGGAAAATTTTGAGATTGAACTTGGAATGTTATTCGTTAGTCCGTCGGCCTTCAGGAAGGCTATGAGAGACCAAATGATATTTTATGGTTAGGACATTGTCATTCTGATGAACAACAAGACCCAAATGGAAGTATACTGCACACATAAGTTCTCATTCAAAGTGATCGCCCACAGGGTGAACAAGGAAAACACAGTGCAAATTCGTGAGTTGGCAAAGGAACATGAATGTCTGAGGGTTCATATTAACCATAACGTAAGATACACACGGGGGGGGGGGTACAACTTCAATGATATGCTTAGGGACAACCCAAAGTTAAAGGTATTTGTATTGTTCATGCTTATGTATGATTTGCTTTCATATGCACGTATTCAAACATTTCTTTTATGTTGCAGAATCGTAATATTCATTGTGAGATACAAAGACAATATGGATGGAAAGTTAATAGGTTTGTCATCTCTCAGGGCCTCAAAGTGGAAAAGAAAAACTTATTTGAGGATCGTAGTGAAAAATATTCCAGAGCTAGGGACTACGTTGCGACCTTACTAGAGCATAATCCAGGGAGCACAATCGTTGTCCCCAATGATTCAATCTCGAGTCCATTAAGATCCAGATTTGAAAGGATGATAAATGCAGAAGTAAGAAAAAGGGTATGGTCGGCTTCATGTGCATACACGTACCAGAGACATACATAGGTCACAAACATAGGTCACCACATACGCAAACCACAAAATGTTCTTCATACTCCGTTACAAACAAATTACATACTACGTAGCTACATATTCGACTTACTCCTTCGAAATTGAACTTAGAACAAAAACAACAATAACAATTATCAACGCAACAACTAACATTTAATTGGGACGACTTTCAAGAGTTCGGGCTTTCGCAACATCCAATAGTTCTTTCAAATGTTTTTTCTTTGTTGAAATTGCATAACTGCAATCCTGCCATACGGGCACTTAGATGGATCTTACCAATAAAAAAAACATTCAGGATTTTGTACCGACTATCACATAAACAACAACATACAGGTAGAATGTATGACAATTTGAGTTCGAAAAGGACAAATAATTGAAGAAAAAGAATTAGGGTTACCAATTAGGGTTACCCACTATGAAATTACCTCAAAACTGGGGCAACTGTGGAAACGACGAGAAATATTATGTCACGTACCAGTTGATTTCACGAAGCAAACAAGACCGCAGTAACACATTCTCATACGCGAAACTCCATAGCAGGGGTTAAGGGAAGAGCTTGACCGAGAATGCACCTTTCGTCGATTGCCAACCACCATATGAGCAGATTTGTCCTCAGACTTCATGATCCAAGCTGCGTGGGGTTGTTCCAAGCTTTTCTTTCTTCCGTAGCTATATGGGTTGTTCTTCAATGGTCCAACCTGTTCTTTCGCCAGTACAAGAAACAAGGTATATAGCATTGGAATTAAATCTTTGCTAGGAGGACTTATGCCACTGCTAAAACCTAGCATCAACGAAATCTTTGTAACCGTAGATCCCGATGCTAAAGGATTCAGCACACACAGTATATCGTGACTAAAGGTCCGCCGTTGCTGAATGAACGGTTTCCTTAACCTCTAGCGTCGAATAAAAGCCCATGGTATTCATGTGTAATTACCCTCAGCCTATTATAGATATTGAATAAACCCTCCGACCACAAAATATGTCGTTCTTAAATTACACCCATAAGTCACCGTGTCTTGCCATGGCTATTAGTTGTGTTTTGTGTCGACGCATTTTGATGCAATAAATTTTAATTAACTACCCGAATTTTGTCGATGATTATTTTAGATAAATTGCATCGACTAACTTTTAATGCAAGGATTGTAATACCATCCCACATTCATGGTCGATACATGTCATACATGCGACCTAAATTGCACTGTTTGCTTGGCATAGATGTTTTGTCTATCTTTAGCGAAAACAATTGTCATTGTTAAAACTTGACAATGAAGTCTTCGAAGTCTGTTTCAGATAAAGATTAAGCGCATCAACGTTTACTAACTGTATTGGACTGCTGTAATGAGTTTCATTTTTCGTTGCAAAAGCATCTGCAACTAGTTTCATACTAAATGCTGACAACATTTCCCACACACTGATATATATATATAAACACCTGTTCCTACAAAGTCTACCATCCAAACAACAAAATATAGGACATTATATCTAAGATCACCTATCAGGCGACACATACAGAAGTTCCAATACACGCCACATACACACTGACAAATAGAGTTTTTAGATGTTCCACAAAATGAAGGAGTTCACTGTTTCGGAAAGTAATATTATTTATAAAGACCTACCACCGACCTTCAATTCTCATGCATTTAGATCTGCGAACACCCAAATAAAAGATTGCCATAAGTGGCCCATAAAAGCACATTTCCTCCCATTTTTCAATCAGCAATAATGGGTGCCCATTTGACAAATAGGACATGTAAGATTGCCATAAGTGACCCAACCACACAAGTTTGCATAAGCACGGAAGTCATTTATTGTTCAAAGTACTGCAGCGCGCATTTGAAAGTTCTCATTATGATGTGCATCATATGTTAACGCACCAACCTGCCACAAACCGTCCAACTCATTTATCAACAGTTGTAGGTACACGTCAATGTCATTTGTCGGCGCCTTACGCCCTGGAATCAACATTGACAACAAATAATTGATATCTTTCAAGCACATCTCTGGGGGAACATTGTAGGGTATCAATACCACTAGAAACAAGCTATATGGGTGGATATTATGACTGTAAGTGTCAAATCCATATGTAGTTAATCAAGGTCAAACATTGTGTGGCTCTGCACCGAAGGCTGGGAGCATCCTGTCAAGTCTTTTCAAAGCGTATGAGCATGATGCTTAAAAACACCATCCTTTATTCAGTGTGTATGGTGTCAGGACATGGATGGAATTGTTTTGGGTCACATGAAATATCTTTGCAACCTTGAAGTGAGTGGAAAATATCGAACTACTTTCACTTGTAGTTTCCCATCCTTTGGCTTTGATTTTTCAGGAATGTCCATTCCTCCTTCGTGGTTTTGACCTTGGATCCATCGAGATGACCCACATGTTGGGCATGCATCTAAATTAACGTATTCATTTCTGAACATAATATAGTCATTAACACAAACATGTATTTTCTGGTAGTCCAAAACTAAGCTGGATATAAATTTCTTTTCCTCATAGTATGATTTTGGTTGTATTATCGGGGGAGGACTTTACTAAGCATGTGAAGCAACTCATCAGAAAACTTGTTAGAAACATTGTACATGGAATTAATAAAGAAATCTTGTTTTAGGATACACAACCTGGGTATAAGCTTTTCTCACAATCTTCTAACAACTTATAAAATGTCCTAGCATCTGCATTTGGTTCCTCACCCTGGTTCCGAGTCATATCACCGAATCCACCAGTTACCATATCCTCCATGTCATCCCGAGATGTTGTGTTCCTCCTGTAAAACAAACTTTCTTCGTATTCCTCCCTGTGGTCCACCCAGGTAGTGTAAGTCGGTAGTATTCCATGCTTTTCAAGATGTAATTTGATAGGTCTTCTTCCCAACAAGAATCCACCAACACAGTTATTGCAAGGAAAGTAAATTTTTCCCATCCAAAGATGAATGAGAGTATGCAAAGTCTAGGAAAGAAATAACATCGACCTTATATTCTCAACTTTGTCGAGGTTTGGTCATCAAACTCTTATCAATCCCTGTGGAGCCTGTGTTTAGTAAAAAGAACAAATTGGTACAAATCAGGTTACCGTCGTATTGACACATAATTATCATGCAATTAACTTTCTGTAATTCCAGTAGTTGTCAACATAAACCAAGTACTAAACACGTAGGTGGACTAAATCAGGAGAGCGGACGCCATAAGGTTTGGTGAAAATTCAATCCATTATACTTTCAATGAATCAGCTCATATATGCTCGAATTGAAGACAACATGCATTTAACTAAACATTTCAACCATCTCACGATACGAATAATTCATCCAAAAAAATAGACTTGCCAATAAAGGGCCGTGTATTTGGAAGTTAGTTATACACATCCATGAGTCTCATAACAGGGTGCTATAGATGCTTGGTCACATATCAGCTGCTCTTTCGAGCTTCATAAAGCAGTTCCACAACTGATCTTAGCTTACATCAGTTTGGGTGTTCAAATGGTGTAATTGAATTAACTAATGACAGAACAAATCGGCTCCACCATTTCATAGAGGCTAAGTATGGAAAGATGTATGCTCGATAATAATTGAACCATCAGAAGCTGCAGCACAAACAATTTGACAGTACAGGTGCGAAAAAAGATCAGAAGGTCATACCTCTTCAATTTTCGTTGTTTTGCGATTATGCACACTTAGGAGCTGATGTACTACACCAAGGGAGCTATTTGCAAATGCTGCATCAAAGTTTTTACAAATTAGTGTCGTGGTATAGATCTGATTCAGACTGGCCTTCTTTTCATCGTTTATGTGATCTTCGGGAGGCTAGACTGAGTAGGGAATGAACATGTTTAAATAATGGTGTTTCGGGGTAAAACGATTATGTACTGTCATTTTAACATGTTTGTATTCGATTTAGTAACGGCAAATGCAATACCACCCATGATCTAACGTCGACACAGTTCACACATCAATTGCATCAACATATATTGTTAATAATACATTGTTTTAGTTTTAACACAGTATGTTATTACTGATTGTAAGTATTAACATCGGATAACTTCTTGGCAGAAGATATTTGGGGGCTTAGACAAATTGCTGCGGTAAAAGTACATACTATAACAAGGTTTCATCCATGGTCAATTTTACGATTCTAGAAAGGGTATATTACCACGTAAGATTCTTCAATAACTGTTGAATATGTTTAACAACAACGTCATTGTGACAACACATCATTTTCGTGGTTGTTGAAACAGATTCTTGTAGTGATGCTCAAAACAAACTATACCGTCCTCAGCTGCACCAAAAACAGTTTGAAACCACATGCCCATAAAACAGGTGAGCAGAAAGCATTACCTTATCGAAAACAACAGTCAGGATTTTGCAGATACACGTATGGGTGAGGATGCAGGGGAGTCCCAAATTCTGTAGTAAATGTAGAATCAATTACTGTCGTGGTATAGATCGATAACAGAATTGTTCACTCTTCACTGTGTAGGTGTTCAAAGGGAGGCTCTGTTCTGTTAGTTGTACATCCTTGTTATCTGATTTACTAACCACAAATGCATTATCACCTACGATCTAATGTCGACACCATTCACATGTATATTGCATCGACAAATGTTGATAATAAACCATTGTTTTTGCAATAAACCGGTCTTCTATTACTGAATATATGTAGTAACATCGTATATGTATTTCACACATGTTTTTTGGGGGCTTTTACAAATTGATGCGGCAAAAGTACAGACTATAATAGTGCTTCGACTATGGAAAATTTTACGTATCTAAAAAGGTTATGTTCCTACGTACTATAAATATGAAACTGTAGAAGATTTTTAGCCACACCATGCTTGTGACAGCACATTATTTTCGTGGTTGTCGATGCAGATTATTGTAGTGCGCACCTTCAGATCTGCAAATCCTGCAAAGGTTGAAGCTGGATGTAACCAGAGAAGGTAAGGGGAAAATTGGGAACTTCAAGTTTGAAAAATGTCACATGCACAAAACGTGACTAATTTTAGCGGGGATAATTAATGGTAGTTACTAACATAAATCATTCTGTCACATTTTGAAACATGAGTAACGGTTGGGCTCAAATTTCAACGGTTCAATTACATTTGTCAACATAAGTGATTGTTCAGGTAATTAACACAATAAACACAAGTATGGAAATTTAGAAATACCAAAAGTGCGGAATGGGAGGGGTTCATCCAATATCATTTTGGCACCACAGATTAAGTATTGTTTATTAAATTTGCACTATAAAAGTATTAGGGTGCTTCAACAATTGCACTTCAATTTAACGCTCAGTGTATTATAACTCTTTATTAAAAAAAAAATATAGCGTTTATTTATTTATTTGAATAAAGTTAATTAATATAGTATGAATTAATTTTGTATATATTATATATTAATGCATAATATTTTTATTAAGGTAAAATAAATTTTAAGTTTTCTAAAATTATCTAAATTCATAATGACACTCAACATTATTAACCCAGTTATCATAATTATCAGAACCCGATCAGACTATCGGTCCGCCCGCGAATCGGACCCCTATCTAGTTTGGTTCAATCAAAAAACCAAAATGTATGGTGTATCCGGTTGAACAGGTGTGAACCGACTACTTTTTTTTAAAACTGAATGGTTTTCGGTTATACTTTTTTTGGTGGTTTTATTTATTTGTTTAACTGAACGGTTCTATTTTTTTCCCGCGGACCGATTTAGTTCTTCTTCAATTTGCTTCAGTTCTTCTTCAATTCCATGCCTGGTAAGTGGGAACAGCTAAACACCTAACGCCTGCCATCGTTCCTTGTGTAGAAGGATTACCAAAGACTCTACGACTTCTTCTACACAACTGTCGTCCTCGACAAAGCGGAGAAGATCGGGATCTCCAGGGAAGAGGCGTGCCATAACATACTGCTCACCACCTGCTTCAACTCCTTCGGCGGCATGGAACTCTTTTTCCCCAACTTCATCAAGTGGATCGAACTCGTCAGCGTTAATCTCCACACGCATTTCGCGAAGGAAATCAGGAGCTGGTCAGGAAGGGGAGGTTCTGTTCGGGACCAGCTGTTCAGGTACCAGCCTAGCGAAGGAAATCAGGACCAGACGTTAAATTCAAGTCACCGATATAATCGAGCAAATTCAAGTTCGATTTGAAGTGCTTTGTCTGCTCTTGAGTTACCAATCCCAAGGTATTTGCTCAGGTGGTTATGCTTTCGTATGAACCTCCTTGAACAACCGCTACCACTGCAGGATTCTGTACTGCTTTCTTCTTGAAAGATTGGAAGATTTTGATGCTTGTTCTTCGGTTTCGGAGTTCGATCTTTTCGGAAATGAGTCTTCTCCTAGGATATGGAGATGCTCCTGTTGGAGAAATGCATGTTAGTATGTGCTCCCAAGATTCTTATAGGGATAATTTCCATCTTCAATAGTAATTGCTATGATTGCCTGAAGAACAGTATTCTCATTAAGTGTGAATGAAAAGAGTTTTTCAATTGATTAAGGCTAATCCATTCTTGGTTAGAATGTACCTTCACGGCGTCGATGTTCTTTTGCTTCATATCCGTCACGGTATGAAGGTAGGTAAACTTTGCAATGGATGTCATGAAAAGTAGTTTGTATTTTTATAATTGTTTTTATTTCTGCATGATGAATTGGGAACTGATCCAACGGTTCGAAATAACACTAGTAATTATTACTTACGAAATGCCTTGCGGGTCGCAATAGCACAGATTAAATTTGGTCAATATACCCACCCCAAGTCTTCACAGTTCACAAACCTCTACCTCCCTACAGAAATCCATATTACAATATTAACTACATCATCATCACCTCCCTTCCTCCTTCGGCAATGCTCTGTACTCTGTAGAGTCGGTCGCTACGACTTCAATCCCCATCTTGGGTTATGTTTTCTAATATTCTTCAGTTCCTGAAGAAACATAACCCACATATACGAAAATAAGAACAAACAATATAGAATATAGATTTTATAATGTGTTTGGCTTTGGCATGGCCAACATAAGTAAGATAGATACGTACCAGCTTCATCTCAATATCTGACCTCTTCAACTCAATATAGGTGTGCTGCTCATCTTCTTCAGCAACAACTATCTTGGATGATTTCTCATCTAAGTTTTTTTGCGAACTTCTCTGCTTCATGTTCGCATACTTGTTCGTCTTCAACACCTTCAGTACCTCTACAACAGACAAGATTACGTTTCAGTCTGAATGTTAACACAATATATATATACATAATGTATGTATGTACCTTGAGTGGGGATAAGGCGATAAGTGTGAGCAAGAGCAAGGGTTTCATTAGGTCGGAGAAGCTTGGCTCTGGTGAATCGAACTGGCTTGGCAATGCGTCTCTCATCGCTCGTTGGCTCCGGCAATGGGATGATTTGAGAGACGTAGTGACCTGGATTCAGGTTCATGACGTCACTAGCACTGATGGGACAAGACAGCCTCTCTATCGTACCGGAGGGATACTGTATCACTAGGGCAGCTGCATCAATGGCCTGACAGTTTCCCATCACTCTTCCCCTTCTGTTTGTTGAAGAAGATGATAATGGAATAGGAAGAGGAAAGAGGTTGACAGTCAGTCTCTCACCATACTGTGGAGAACCGAGACGAGAGGTTTAATTATAAATATGGGAGGGGATTGAGGAAAGGCTGAGTCATCAGACATTCGGCATTAGTTGTCTTGTGGTAAGGAGTTTTTAAAAAATAGGTATTTTAATTGCGATTTAAATTATGTAAAAAAATATTAAATTTGGATTTACGGATTGACCGTATGCTTTGCCGTAAGTTGAGATATGAAAATTTGCCTTAAAAAAATATAACTCAGACTCTGTAAGTCCAAACTGACCACGGTGAACGTCATTTATACTGTAATTCAATTATCTAACTACGGCAATTTTTTTGATTAGAAATACAGTGATATTTTTAACCTAACATCACTTGTCTTATAATTTGATCGAAATAAATAAATATATTAGGTGAGAAATTTAATTATGTACTTACTCAAAATAAATAAATAAAAAAACTACAGTGCGTAGCTAATTTAATTACGAATTAAATTACGCTAACTAGACATTAATTTTTTACTTTTAAACTGACTGTATAATACGATACGTAAAAAATTCTATATACGATACAAAAACAACCAAACATTGTTTTAAACAGTAAATTCACTGTATTAAACAGTAAAGTTTTTAATAGATACATAATTTTATTTTTAATTAAACATTGAGTCGTTAAGAAAACGTAAAAAAGCAAAAAAAAAAAAAAAAAACGCCACCTCCATTGGCGTTTTTCATAAAAGCGCTACATGGGGTAGCGTTTTTTGAAAAACACTACTCCGAGTAGCACGCGTTGTAAAAACGCTACCCCAGTAGCGCTTATATACATTTTGCTAAATATTTTTTCAGTATACTTATTGTTTCAAAAAAAAATTGGCACAGTGCCTACTCTTTGAAAAAACTCTGGTAAGTAATTATTGATAAAGAAAAATATTGATAGATTAGATTAGGAGAATATCGAAACGCAAATACCAATGTCCACCGACACTGACCACCTTAGATAGTACTAAAGGACTTAGTGGCCACCGACGCTGAGCTGGCAGTGGCAGGCTGGAAGAATTAGTGTTCTTTATTATTTGCTTGCTTGCTTGGTAATTGGGAATAGAGATGACAATCGTGTCGTGTATAAATATATTTGGTGTCTAAACGGATAAATGTTAAACGTGTCTAAACATGTCTCGTATCTAAACGTATAAGTCGTTAATTATGTCTAATCGTATAGAGTTGTTTAGACACATGATTTGTTAAAGTCAAACTCATACACGTTTTAAAGCAGATCTATACACAAATTCATATATACAAAGTAAAGCATTCAAAGTTCAATATTAAAAAGTAAATGAGTATTTCAATATATCAACATAGAGGATTTATATAAATTACCTTATTCGGAAAATGGTTAATTACAAAAAAAAAGTAGTACTCAAATTTTGGTTATTTTGTTGAATATTAAACATGAAATTATAAATAATAATAAATTAAAAAGTTCTAAGTAGACTAAAATTTGATTATTTTTGTAGTAATCAATTCTAATTAGAACTAGTATTATTCATAAGATCGATACCAATTTTCAAAATAAATTTGATATTTTTTTTTATTAGGAATAAAATATGATTTGCTTTTACATTTTTACAAATGTTTTGATTTGCTTTTACTAATGAGTAAAACTTGACTACGGTTGGCCTGGGAAGAGAAGATAGGATGTGGCTGGGCTAGGAAGAGTTGGGTTGGGCTGCTTGTGTATTTCTAATACACTCCCAAAAATGTTTATACACTCCCATAATCTATATTTATACTTAATTAATATATTTATTTTTTAATTACAAATATTTATATGTTCATACTTATTATCCATCAAATATAATATTATCTATTTTAGTCTATATAGTCTATAATACTTGTTCATACTTGATATAGATATACATTATATATCATCTATGTATATATTAATTTGGCTATAATGTATATAATTATGACAAACATATAATGTATATTCATAATTTATTATTGGTTCATGTCAAATATATAATTTTCATGCTTATGTGGCAAATCAAGTAAAACCCCATAAATTACTTCAAACCTTCTCATTTATAAAACCACATAAGTTACAAATCAAGTAAGTGTGCATATGAAATTTTGTTATTAAGTTTTCTTTCTAAGACTAAATTATAATTAATTTTATGTATTACATATATTTTTTTGTCTAAATTAATAGTTGCATATCTAAGTATAACATTATATACTCAATTATAATTATGCATGCAATATAAATTTTAACACATATATAAAAAAATATATTAATAATATGTAGCCAAATTATATATATGGAAAGAAAACAAATATATATGATTTTTTTTATTATAAATACATTGTGATAAATGTTAAAATACATTTGTTATTATAGAAAATTTGTATTATAAATACATTGTTACTTTTATTTCCTTTCGATTCATTTGTTATTATTAACATAACGACAATAAATAAAAAAGAATTATAATGAGACTAAAATATTGTATAAATATAATAATAAAATTTACATTTACATTTTAGTATTTTATAAAGTCCACTAAATACAATATATTTAAGATAAAATCATAAATATACCTATAAAAATAATGGACTTGGATCAATTTAATTCATGGGTCTGGTTAATGGGTCCCTTACTCTATTAGTAGAAATTTATGTCTAACCCAATTAATAGAAGTAATCCTGTACATGATTAGACATGACACGATTAGACACGTTTAGATACGACACGATTAATTAACCGTGTGTTTATCGTGTATTTGCATGTTAGATGTGTTTAAACACGATTATTAATCGTGTCTAAACGTATAAGAGTTGTTTAGACACACTAGCTTAGTAAACATGTCGTGTCTAAACGTGTAAATTGCAGATAGCTTGCATGATCGTTTAAAAATATTATGTCATAAATTATCACCCCTATTTGGAATGATTAAGATGCTTCCTATTCAATTCTGTCCTAATTGGCGTTCTTCTTTTGGAATAAATAAATCTACTACACAGTCAAAATGTCAAACTGATAACTGTAATTGTATTATATGTAAATTGTTACCTAATGTTTTTTAATGTTAAATTGCTAATTAAACTTCTAAGTTAGAAGTGTTTTTGATAACTTTGTCCAACTGTAATATTAATTTCTATACAAAATAGTTTTTTTTTAAATAATGCAAAAAGACCTTAAAATTGTATTACCATGATAAAATAATCTTAAATTTATATACAAACACATTAAGAAAAAAATAATATGAAATCATATATGTTACAAAAAGAATCAAAGTAATTAACTATAAGCCAACATCAAAATAAAATTCGGAATATTTTAAGAAATATTAAGTATAATATTTTATGTACAAATCTTCTAAAACATAAAATATAAAAGTTTTTAAAAGAGAAAGAATTCAAGATGGTTCGAATAAAGATTATAGTGAGTAATATCTCAATGTATGAGTTTGTCTAAAAAAACATGTTTGAGATTTGCCAATTTTGAGTTGTAAATAACTATGTTTGCTATATTTAAATTTAATTTGTAAATTTTAATAATTTTATGCGTTCTTATATAATGTTTGAAGTCATTTTATCATTATAAAAATCATTTGTTTTTTGCAAAAAATTAAAGTTAATTATTCCGTTAAATTTAAAGAAAATGCAGGAGACTAATAAATTGCTCTTATAAACTTGTATATATAGTACAAGTTTAACTAGCAATTTCCTAAATCACCCTAATAACAAATTTAAGAAAAATAGAATTCATAATAATTAAAGAAAGTGCAGTTTACAGTAGACAGTAGGTTACCATTTGAACTTTGTTATAAAACCCCATTAAAAATTAATTATAATATTAATTATTAAGGCTTCTTATTGGCAAATAATGTGATTTTTTTTTTAAAAGTAACATAGTTACTTTTTTTATTTTAAAAAATAAGTATACAGATTTATTTTTTAGAAAAATGGGTATACGCGCACCCCGGGGTCGCGCCTTTTGGACATAGGCGCACCCCGGGGGTGCGCCTGTGCCATGTTTTTTTTTTTAAAAATCTTTTTTTTTGGAATATGATGGCTCGATATTTAATTAAAAATAAAATTATTTATCTATTAAATTTTTTTTAAAAAAATTATAGTAAGTAGATATTTTAATTGTGATTCAAATGATGCAAAAAATATTAAATTTGGATTTACGGATTGACTGTACAGCATGCCGTAAGTTGAGATATGAAAATTGTACTTAAAAAATTATAACTCGGACCATGTAAGTCCAAACTCAACACGGTTAACGTCATTTAAGTCGTAAATCAATTATCTAAGTTGAATAATTTTTTTGATTAAAAATACAGTGATTTTGTAACCTAACATCGTTTACACCCAAATTTGACTAAAATAAGTAAATGCATTAGGTGAGAAATTTAATTATATACTTACTCAAAAAAAATCAAAAACATTACGGTGCGTAGATAATTTAATTACGAATTAAATGACGCTAACTATGCGTTAATTTTTTACTTTTAGATTGACTGTACAATACGGTATGTAAAAAACTCTACATACGATACAAAAACTTCCAAATAGTGTTTTGCATAGTAAAATTACTGTTTTCCAAATACTGTTTACTGTTTAAACAGTAACTTTACTATGCAAAACACTATTTGGAAGTTTTTTTATCGTATGTAGAGTTTTTTATGTAGCGTATTATACAGTCAGTCTAAAAGTAAAAAATTAACGCATAGTTAGCGTCATTTAATTCGTAATTAAATTATCTACGCACCGTAATGTTTTTGATTTTTTTTGAGTAAGTATATAATTAAATTTCTCACCTAATGCATTTACTTATTTCGGTCAAATTTGGGTGTAAACGATGTTAGGTTACAAAATCACTGTATTTTTAATCAAAAAAATTATCCTACGCAGATAATTGATTTACGACTTAAATGACGTTAACCGTGTTGAGTTTGGACTTACATGGTCCGAGTTATAATTTTTTAAGTACAATTTTCATATCTCAACTTACGGCATGTCGTACAGTCAATCCGTAAATCCAAATTTAATATTTTTTGCATCATTTGAATCGCAATTAAAATATCTACTTACTATAATTTTTTAAAATATTTTTAATAGATACTTAATTTTATTTTTAATTAAACATCGAGCCATCATATTCCAAAAAAAAAGATTTTAAAAAAAAAACATGGCACAGGCGCACCCCTAGGGTGCGCTTATTTAAAGGCGCACCCCCGGGGTGCGTCTATGTCCAAAAGGCGCGACCCCGGGGTGCGCGTATACCCATTTTAAAAAAAAAAATCTGTATACTTATTTTTTTAAATAAAAAAAGTAACATAGTTACTTTTAAAAAAAAAATCAAATAATGTACATCAATTTTGTAATAAAATAATAGTGTAGGTACTAGGTATGTATAAATCGTAGATAATTAGTTATATTTATATATTAATCGCCTCTGTGCTTATATGCATTCATTATATATATATATATATATATAGAAGGACAAAATAGATAAATGTTTCTTTTCTTTTTGGCCAAGAAAATAGATAAATGTTTAATGCCTAGTGGATTACACTACTTGCATATTGGCCAAAAAAAAATATTACACTACTTGCACGCTTAAAGCCGAACAAGTTAAATATATGGGAAACAAAAAATATGAAGTGGTCATATCATGTCATACTGTCATAGTACTTGTCATTCTCTCATGACAGCTTAAAAGCTAATTGTTAGTTCCGATTATTCAACAACTTTACAATTTTCCTAAGATTATTAGTGAAACGAGGAAACATAAGCAAAAAGTAACCCTAGAACGACAAAGAAGACTATATGGAGGATCATATGGCTACACACTATTGGGATTGGATTTCTCAGATGTTGACTGAATGTTGATTCAGTAATGATTTGGATACCGATTGGCTGATGACCGCAAACCTTCGTCGGAGTTCTGATAAACCTGCAAGAAGGGGAGCATAACATATGAGGTTCCTCTAGGTCCATCTTCGATACTTAAATGAGTATATTGTATGAACTCAGAAGGTAAAGTAACATATGTAAAGCAGAAGTATTTATAGGGATGGAATACCGAACCGTTTATGGTAACCGAATATATCTTTAAATATTCTGGCGTGGTAGATAAAGATAGCAGATATTACGGTTATCACATAATATTGCAGTTATCTTATGTGATCTAAGTAGAATATGTGTGTGAGATATGCGAGACATTGTGGGTGTATATTCAGTGTCGGTTGTGAGACCAGAGTTGAGAGGTTTGACTCTCTTGGCGAGCACTCCCATAGCGAGCAGTGAGAGACTTTGACCTTGGTATTTGACGATCAGTAAAGACTTTGGCGACCACCTTAATTTCGGGTTGTACACTGGACCGCTTTATGGGTTCCACCTTACCCTTAGTGTAGGTTGTCTAGTCTTGAATGGTTTGTTGTTTACCCCTATGAAATGTTATTGGGCCTCGGAAGCCTGATGGGCTTTGTTCCGTATTGGTCTGTCACTATCGATACCCAACATTTGGCCCGAAGCTTGAGTGAAGTTTCTTCGGTCGAGCTTGATCTTGTAAGGAAGGGTTTGACATGGTAACTTCTTGATTGGACATTTGATGCCTTGCTTAATATTTGTGCCTTTCGATGCTCCGTATCCTTTAGCGAACAGTTTTGGTTTCTAGAGTTTTGGAATGTTAATCATTTACCCTCTTGGGAGAACGCTTTGGTTGACAGGGTTTGTCTTTGCTCATTCGCTACTCTTTTGGCGAACGCTACCATTGCTAGTGTATTGGGAGAGGCTTGCTTGAGCCCTTAGGAAAACAGTTTTATTCGTAGGGATTTGAGAATTTAATGAATGCACTGTTCGTAGGCGAGAAGTCGAAAGGACGTATGATACATGCACTTCTCTTTGACTACTGTAATAAGGGATAAGCTGACAGCTTTCCGAAGCGTTTTAACCCTATGTTTCCACCCCGGTGCAGGACCAGAGGGCCTCTGTACCAAAACCAACCTCCGGGAGCCACGAAGTCGCACCGATTGTGGTGGACGTGCCTCAGACCAATGTTCCAGCCTTTTCTCCGACAAATAGTTTTTTGTCTTTTCTTTTTTCCTTTAAGAGGCAAATCTCCCTGTTTTTTGCTATTTTAGTATTGCTCTTACCTTGCCATGATGTTTTCTTAGATATTAATCCCAATGAACTGAGGTCGGCTCAGTTCAAGACTATGATTGCCTTGATGGGTTTAGGAGAAACAGATGCACCTAGGTATCTGGGCCTAGGGTTGCATTACTCGTAGGAATGAGAGGTTTACATCTATGCGGCCCAGATCGATGATGGGTTGCGTTTTCCTCTTTGTGAAGATTTGAAGGTTTTGTGTTGCTATTATGGGATTGGTACCACACAACCGGTCCCCAACGCCATCCGGATGTGGGTTGGGTGTAAGTTTATGTGTTTACGTAGGGATGGACATATGCACTTTCTTTCTTCCGGTGTTTCTATCGGTTGGCTGTCGAGGCTAATCACCTTCATCACTTCCAAAATCGCTTGCCGAAGTTTCAGGAAGGGAGGATCCAGGCATGGAATTGGAATGTTCACTTTCGACTGGTGGACGACTTCCGGGCCACCAACTCAAATTACAAGAAGTATTATTTCTTCTATAAGTATGGTGTGCCTTAGGAGCAACGTCACAAGCAGTCGGGCTTCTGTTCAGCCCGCTCGGTCGCGAACACTTCAAAGTCCATGCTTACGCCGGCGGACATTCAACAGTTCGTGCCAATCTCTATTGATTGGGTAATTATCTGACCCTTTCATTTTCTGCTTTTTCTGTTGTAGGCACTCGGTGACCTAAATTTCTCAGACTATTTTCCAAGCAGGCTAAGACAAGGTTGTCTGCTACCCAAGCAGGCTAAGACAGGGTTGTCTGCTACCCAAGCGATCTTGAGTCCACCTCATCCTCCTTCCAAGCGCACGACCAAGCACAGGCCTAAGAAGGAACATCCTCGGGCTACCTCTAAAATCCTCAAGAGGTACTTTTTAGGATATAACTTTTGTTTCTCTTGTCTCTTTTTGACTTGCCTTTAGGGTTTACACATTTCTTTGCTTGTTTTTAGAGAATGATAAAGCCGAGGTGGCTCCTGCTTCTGCTCAAGCCAAACAGGCGAGGAGTTCGGGCGAGGATCGTTCTACTGCTGTCAGGGGAGTCATTATTCTAACATATGAAATGACAATCTTACCCCTAAACCCTACGATTCACTCAGAACACCAAGAATACACCATGAAGAACACTCTGAGTTGCTATATGTCGCAACCAATGTTGGCCAAGTGAAGAAGATGTGAGTTGTTGTGCCAGAGCAGAAGATCCTCAGCAGTTATGTGCTTCAGAATCTCGAACAGAAGATTCTCGTCGAAATGCGTGAACCCAATTTGCGTGAACCAAGATGCGTGAACCCAACCTCCATCGGGAATCATCTCGATTTTGAGTCTCTGGAGCATCAATCTTCAATTTCAATCGAATCAATCAAAGTCGATTTTGTGATTTCTTCAATTTATTCCACTGTGATTTCGGATTCTGCTATGGAAGATGAAAAATAGTAAAAGAGAAAAATGACGAACAGTACGAAGATGAAGAACCTGGGTTTCAGTTCTGTACTGATGTTCTTCAGAACCTGAGTTTAAGTTTTTCAAATCCTAGGTTTCACTGAATAGTTTCTAAATTAAAGAGTTCATTCTAACTTGAAATTTGATTAAATGGTTACATATGTTATTCTAGAATGTGATTAAATGGTTACATATATTTCCTTGTAATGTGATTAAATGGTTACGTATGTTTTCTTAAAATGTGATTAAAGGGTTAGTGTTTTCCAGAACAACAAGGTTCATAGAAACCTCATTGCAAATTTTACTACAATATACATTCACTTCTGGATGGACAACTCTACGGTTGAATTTTCATCTTATCACTACGCGAGTATATACTTCATTATGGATATTACACAATGTGGCGGATGTTCACAATCACATCGCTCATATTCTGCTCACTCATACAAAAGGCAACTATGAATTTTATCTAAATTAGTTTTCACTTCATCTACTGAAAAAGAAGCCATCTCATTAACATGAATGCATTTTTTTTTTCATTCATAACTTGATGCTCCGATCAACATCACCACTAGGTGGAATCGTAGAAATAACGAAGGAAGTTGAAAGCTAATATCTACTAGCATTCACTTCTCAATAAAATACAACAAGAAACTATCATAAAATCAAATTTCAAATGGAGATAGTTAAAATCATAGCAGCAGAAGAAGGGAGGAAATCGAATATAGCTTAAAACGTAGTGGAATTAAGCATGAAAATAGTCCATCACGGACCTGAGAATGGTGTATGGCCTTTTCTAGCAGCCGCTTCGCGAACATGACGAATCGTGCAAGCAACTCAAGAGCTTGCCGTCTTGTAGACGAATGACTGAGTCATTTTCTTCGTCTCTGTGATTGAATCGATGAAACTGAAATTATTCGTTAGCAAAATTCATAAGTTTTCCTTTTATCTTCATCATCTTCATAAATATGAGTCTTCGCACAGAGGTAGAGCAGAGGAAACATGGAAGAGACTCGTGAAAGTAACATAAGGGTAGAAACATCTTTTCAAATATTGTAAATTAGTGAAATAGGGGTTAAGTGCTATGTACATGTGAAATTCACAGAAAATTTGACGGTTGACTAACAAATTAACCAATTAATCACATTGTAAAAAATATGTGTAATCATTAAGTCAATCAGCAAAACCAATTAATTACATTTTGAAACATGTGTAACAATTCTGCACAATGGTCAAACAAGTGTAACCATTAAAGTAATTAACCCACTTTTTATTGCTTGCTCTTTTTGAACTTCTTAGTCTCTTTTAACTTGGACCCTTTTTCATGTTGTCAGCTCGTCCGTGAAGAGACGGTATTCAGGCGAATTGTATGGGAGCTTGTCGATAAGCGGGTGATCTACTTATTACGCTGGAGCAGTTTCGAAGTTTGGGATATACTCTTGAGGACATGGAGGAGTTGAAGCGGAGGGCCGAGGCATCCACTGAGGTGGTAGAGCAGGCTCGGCGGGAGTCTGCGGAGAGGGAGAAGGAGTTGCTCGCCTCGATCAAGATAAGGAAGGATCAGGTGGTGCTCGTCGACGATGGCGGGCTTCGGGCTGAGGTTCGAACCATGGAAGTTGACAAGTACTCCACTCAGATGGAGGCGGAGGTCACTCGCCATCAGGGCTAGTTGAGGGACGCCCGAGCTCAGAGGGATGCCTCCAAGGCTGAGAAGAAACATATTAAGCTAAGGCTTAAGGTTGTCCCATCCCCTAGAGTGTGGTCGAGTACTTTAAGAAATCCGAGGAGTTTGCCGACTACGCCTTGGAGATGATGAAGGTTGAGGTGACTACCTATCTCCATGTCTTGGTCAACGAGATCCAAGGGATAGATCCCCAAGTTTTCTTTCCAGGAGGTGAAGTCTCTTCAGGACTTCATTGAGAGCGGCTACACCAAGGAAGTTTCCCCTGCTGCTGTTGGCAAGGAGGATGCTGCCCCCGAGGCCTGGAAGGAGACTACAACCCATGATGAGCCCAAACCTTGATGCTCCAGGCCCCAGGTGACCGATTTAATGCAGAGCTTCAAGTTGAAGGAGTCTGCTGCGCTAAGAAGGATTACAACCTCGCCCCAGGTGGACTGCTTATGCTTTACTATTCCTCCTTTTGTATGTTGTCCCCCATTTATGAATGAGAGTTTGTTCTTTCCCCATGAATTGCGGGTCGTTATCTCTTATGAGTATCTTAGGGATGCCAAATCGTGAAATTATATTGATCACGTGAAATTCAGTTGTAAAGGTCAATGTCTTTGCCTCTATCCACTTGGAGAAATGTTCGATCCCCACGATAATGTGGATTCTTTGCCTATTTCTTATGGGAAAGGTTCTCAAGATGTCTATTCCCCATTGGAGAAAGGTTAAACGCCCGCCATTGGAGATAGCAATGTTAGTGGTCGACCAGATCTTAGTGCGAACTGTTGACAAGTTGTGCACTTCTTTGTTAATTTAGTTACGTCTTTCGAACTGGATTTCTCGGATGTTGACTGCATGATGATTCAGCAATGATTTGGATGACGATTGGTTGATGACCACAAGTCTTCGTCGGAGCTCCAATGAACCTGCAAGAAGGGAACGCAACAAAAGAGGTTTCTGTAGGTCCCACTTCGATGCTTAAATAAGTATACTGTTTGTATGAACTCATAATGTAAAGTAACGTATGTAAAGCATGAGTATTTATAGGGATGGAAAACCAAACCGTTTTTGGTAACCGAATATATTTGTAAATATTGTGTCGTTATATATAAGAATCGCAGATATTACGGTTATCACGTAATAATGCAGTTGCCTTATGTGATCTTTGTAGAATATGTGCCCGATATATGCGGGACATTCTGGTTGTATATTCAGTGTCGGTTGTGGGAGAAGAGTTGAGAGGTTTGATTCTCTTAGCGAGCGCTCCCATGACGAGCAGTGGGAGGCTTTGACCTTCGTCTTTGGCGACCAGTAGAGACTTTGGCGACCAGTAGAGACTTTGGCGACCACCTTGATTTCGGGTTGGACACTAGACCACTTTATGGGTTCAAGCTTACCCTTAGTGTCGACCGACCCAATCTTGAATGGTTCGGATTTTACCCCTCTGAAATGCTATTGGACCTCGGAAGCCTGATGGGCTTTGTTCTGTATTGGGCTGTTAATATCGATACACAACACATACCTTCATGCAGCGAGCCATCACCTCTTTAAATATGTGAATAAGTGTTTTGATTTACAACAGAAGCTATAAGGTTTTTAAGCCTAGACAAATCAGACCCTAAATAAACAGAATAGGAAAAGTACACTAAATAAACCCCAAACTAATTTATAGTAATAACTAAGTCTCTAAACTAAACTTCCACATCAGTTTGTACTTCAACACTTCCCCTTAAACTAATGCTTGAAAAAATATCCTTCAGGCCAAGCTTTTTCAGAAAAAAAATAATGGTTAACTCTTCCCCAAAGGCTTAGTAAAAATATATGCAACCTGTTCACTAGACTTCACAAAACTGGTTAAAATAATACATGCATTAATTTGTTTGCTTATAAAATGACAATCAATTTCTATGTACTTGGTGCGTTCATGATACATGGGATTTGAAACAATCTGAATAGTTGCTTTGTTATCACAAAATAGAGTGGTTGGAGAATGAGAAATAACACCCAATTCTCCCAATAATCCTCTTAACTAAATGATTTCTGACACAGTTGAACCTATACTTCTATATTCTGCAAAAGATTTAGATGCAGTAGCCTATTTTTTAAGGGTTAAATACCAAGTAGCTACCTGAACCTTGGACGTTTTGCAACGAGCTACCCGAACAAACAGGCTACTTCAACTTTGAAGAAGGTTCAAATAGTTACATCCGTCCAATTTCTGACGACTTTCCGAAGACTTTCCAACGACTTTCCGATGATAGTTAACGGAAAATTGGACGGAGGTAGCTATTTGCACCTTCTTCAAATTTGAGGTAGCCCGTTTTGAATTTTCAAAGTTCGGGTAGCTCGTTGCAAAACGTTCAAGTTCAGGTAGCTACTTGGTATTTAACCCATATTTTAACCTTCCAGGAAATTAAAGATTTTCCCAAAAAAATACAATAACCAAGCACTGATTTTCGGGTTTCAATACTACTACCCCAATCAGAATCACAATAAGCAGAAATTCTAAACAATCATCAGATGATAAAAGAATTCTCAAACCTTGTTGATGCTTAACTTACCTAATTACTCTTTGCACAACATCCAAATGTGACTGTTTTGGACTCTGCATAAATTGGCTTAAGCACTGATCTGAATAAGTTATGTCAGGACAAGTAATTGATAAATAAAGTAGCTTACCAATCAGCTTTCTATAAGAAATGGGATTATCCAATAGATCATCATATTTATTCAGTTCGAAATTCAAATCATATCCCTTATTTGTAAATTTAAAATTCTGATCCATTGGAGTATTACTTGGTTTTCCACCGAGCAATCCAAATTCAAACAAAAGTTCAAGCGTATAATTTCTTTGGCACATAACTATTCCTTCGTGTGAACGACCAATTTCTATACCAAGGAAATACTTTAACTCATCCAAATATTTCATCTTGAAATTGTTATGTAACGATGCTTTCAATTCATGGATCAAAGAGCTACTATTTTCAGTAATCAACAAATCATCAACATAAACAAGTAAAACCACTATTTCGTTACCTTTTTTTCTTGGTAAACATAGAATAATCGTATAAACTTTGATGATAACCATTCTAAATAAGTGAATCAGTTAACTTAACATTCCATTGTCTAGAGACCTTTTTTAATCCAAAAAGTGATTTAAGTAATCGACAAACATGATTCTCCCCCTCATTACTAAATCTCTGAGAGATTTGTATATAAACCTCTTATTTTAAATCACCTTGAAGAAAAACGTTATACACATCCATTTGAAAAAGAGATCAATTAGATTTTGCTGATATAGATAAAATTATCCTAACAGTTACCATTTTTGCAACGGGAGAAAACGTTTATGCATAATCTATATCTTCTTTTTAATTAAATCCTTTCTCTACAAGCCTAGCCGTATAGCGTTCAATAAATCCACCTGAATTATACTTAACACGAAAAATCCATGTACATCAAATTCCACGTTCCCCTTTGAGTAAGAGAACAATTTTCCAAGTGGTACTATTTTCTAAAGCAGATATTTCATCTTTCATTGCATTTATCCAATTTTCATTTTTGCAAGCTTTAGTAAAAGAACTTGGTTATGTTAGTTTACTAATAGAACTAGCAAAAAAACTTAAAGAAGACAAAGCATGATAAGACACACAATTTTGAATTGGATATTTAACACTACAATTATTCTGCAAAACATAGTCATTTTTCCAAACTTAAGTTTTAATTATCCTACCTGATCTCTTAGGATGCAATATGGGTTCAGTTTCTAAGTTTTCATTTTCGACAAAATCAGGGTTGTACGAAAAATACTGGATAACTTCATCATTTTCTGCATTATTATCATTTAACTTATCAACAGCTAACATTTTTTATATCTGTAAAAAATCAACATCATCATATTTGTTAGTAATTTTATCAAGAAATAAATTTCATGTGTATGAATTATCATATTTATATGAAAATACATTCTCAACAAATCTAACATCTCTACTAACAAATATTGTTTCATTACTCAAATTCAGCAACTTGTACCTCTTTTGTGTGAGAGAATATCCCAACAAAACGATATTCAAACTTATCAGCATTAGGCAAGACTTTAGCATAACAAAGACAACCAAATATTCGCAAATGATCAAGTCTAAGTTTTCGGTTCATCAATTTTTCATACGGTGATATACCCCCTAATAGTTGGCATAAAATTTATAAGATAACAAGCAGTCAAAATGCATTCACCCCAAAAACTAGATGGTATATTAAGTTATATTTTTAAAGACCTAGCTACTTCATGTACATGCTTATATTTTCTTTCTACTGTTCCATTTTGTTGAAGCGAATACACACAAGTACTTTGATAAATTATTCATTTTGATTTGAAAAGTTCATTACAGTGGTTATTAAAAAAACTCTATTCCATTATCAGTTCGAATTATTTTGATTGTTTTTTCAAACTGATTCTCAACTAATGTGATAAAATGTTTAATGACAACAATATCATATGATTTAAGGTGCAGTAAGTAAGTCCAAGTATTTCTATTGTAATTATCAACAATTCTAAAAAAGAACCTTTTATTATAATGCGTGATTTTATTGTAAGGTCCCCAATCATCCATATGAACAAGAGCAAAACATTCAACTGACTTAGACTCGCTATTTAGGAGCGGAAACCTATGTTGTTTGGCCATACGACAAACACTACAATCAAACAAACTCTTATTCTAAAAACAAACAAACTCAATAGACTTTATTATACTTAAAATTTGCATTGAGGGATGCCCCAAGAGTTTGTGCCAGAGTACGGTATGAGGATATGGCAAAATGTTGGCTCTAAGGGCTATAGAGGGCTTAATTTCGGTATAAAAAAATATAGCCCTCCGGCCTCTCTACCAATCGCCAACACCGCTCCATTGTAACGATCGTGCATGATTACCAATTTAGGATAAAATGACACTGAATATGACAAGTCTTTAGTCAACTTTGTTATTGAAAGCATGTTGTATCTAAAATCAGGCAAATAGAGCACATCATGCAAAGAACGATTCCCAAATATTCTAAAATTTCCCACACCATGAACAAATGAATTTGAACCATCGGGCAATTGAATCTTAGAACTAACAGTTTTAAAATCATATAACCAATCAGATCTGTAACTCATATGATTCGTGGCACACGTATCTAATATCAAGCAATTTCTTATACTAGATAAACAGGTTGAGTTGGACTGTATACCTGCCACGTTGGCCTTGGAGGAGGATTCTGATTGCATCTTGCTTACCAATCGTGCAATCTCTTCAATTTGCATGCCATATGTCACCTCTTCCACACAGCTTGTGGTGGTAACGTTTGCCATAATATTAACAGAATCAGATTCTCCTGATGAAACCATGAAAATGCCTATGCAGAAAATCGATAACCAGCTAAAGAACTTTCAAATACCGATATGCAATCTTTGATTTGATCGAAAAAGTTGGTTCAGGTCATGCCCGATGATGAATTGGTGAAAAATGTGTAGATCTTCTCTTAAAAGTCAGCTTAACAACCACACGAATAACCACAAGTAATAGATCTATTCTTCAAAGAGCCGAAAATAACAGTACCGAAACAACAATGCTTGAAGGCCGAAAAAATAAAAGCACAAAATATGTTCAACTTTAACAACCGAAAGCTTTATCAACCACAGAAAAGGGCGAAAAATTTAACAAATGAGGTCTGGTCAACTTTATAACCGAAAGATAGTATATGTTCTTGTGACTGGAGAATGGAAATGTTAAAGTATGTCCCACATTGGTGGGTTTCTAAACAATTATGCACAGCATATACAACAAGGCTAACTTCTCCTATCACCAATTGATTTTAGGATGGAACCCAAATTGTATAATGTGGTTCCTATTTGGGTTTGGCTCGGGACCGTTAATAAAATTTAACAGGAACAACTGAAACGAATAACCACACGTAATAGACTTGTTCTTCAATGAGCCGAAAATAACAGTACCGAAACAACATTGCTTGAATGCCGAAAAAATAACAATACAAAATTTGTTCAACTTTAACAACCGAAAGCTTTATCAACCACAGAAAAGGCCAAAAGCTTGAACAAGTGAGGTCTGATAAACTTTATAACCGAAAGATAGTATATGTTCTTGTGACTGGAGAATGGAAATGTTAAAGTGTGTCCCACATCGGTGGGTTTCTAAACAATTATGTACAACATATACAACAATGTTAACTTCTCCTATCACCAATTGGTTTTAGGATGGAACGCAGGTTGTATAATGTGGTTGATGTTTGGGTTTAGCTCGACCCTGATAATAAAATCTAAAATGGTATGAGAATCCGGTTTCCATTTGACGGTGTTGAATTGTTTCCCATTGCGGGTGACCGCTGTGGGTTAGTTGTGTCTCATTTACTCCGCGTACCAGAGTCTGGGTTGGACTTGGACGTGAGAGGGGATTTGTTGAGTCTCAACTCGTCTGGATTAAAAGTGTTGGTGCTGACAGGGGAATGTTGAAGTATGTCCCACATCGGTGGGTTTCTAAACAATTATGCACCACATATACAACAAGGCTAACTTCTCCTATCACCAATTGGTTTTAGGATGGAACCCAAGTTGTATAATGTGATTGCTATTTGGGTTTGGCTCGGGCCCGTTAATAAAATTTAACAGGAACAATCGAAAGCTTTAACAAGTGAGGACTGTTCAACTTTATAGCCGAAAGATAGTTTCTATTCTTGTGACTGGAGAATGGTGAAATATTACAATCGAAGGCAAATATCACAGCAGATAACAACCACGACCGAAAGAAAAAAATCATGGCGGCTAAGAACATAGTGGAAAGAGAAGTATATGTTCTTGCTTCAGTTTAGCAACACAACGAACTGCAACCATAGAAAGAACCGAAGAGTACCGTGAAGATCTGTTCTGGTATCAGTTCATCACAGTAAAAAAAACTTTTCAAGAAAATAATGTGGATATATTGAAAGAAAACAATTTATCAACCACATAAACGGACTTCAACAGAAGAAATATGGAACTGAAACAACACAGTAACCAGAGAATATCAAAGGAAGCGGATAACTATGATCTCTTCAAAAAGAAGTGATCTACCACATCACTACTCTGATATCATATTAAAACGAGGAAACAGAAGCAAAAAGTAACGAAGGAAGAAACCGACATGGAGGATCATATGGATACACACCTTCGTGAGGCGAGTCATCGCCTCTTTAAATAGGTGAATAAGTGTTTCTGTTTTACAACAGAAGTTATAAGGTTTTAACCCTAGAAAAATCAGTCCCTAAATAAACAGAATATGAAAACTACAGTAAATAAACCCCAAATTAATAGAAACTTCCACATAAGTTTGAACTTCAACAATTATAATAAGGTAATTAATGCTAATATGAAAGGAACATCCTGTCCTCAACGATCAACTTATGAATTTAATGTATTTATGGGAAGAAAAAAAGTGGATAGACATTTAAATCGTGACTTAAACGTTGCAAATAACATTTAGTTTAGACCCTAGAGGATTGAAACTCGACGTCGTTTGCATTTTTACGATCATAGTTTAGTTATTTACCTGTTTTAATTATTTTTACTTTTTTAGTAGGTATATAATTAAATTTTTATCTAATGTAATTTGTTTCATAATTTGACTATAAAGTCAAACAAAGTCAAGTTGGAATTCAACTATATAACTTTTCAAGAACATTAAATTAAATAAATACATTAGATATTTGATTGAAGTACAATATAAAATCTACCCACAAGAGTCTTAACTTCCAAACTAAATGTACAGTACGACATGACAAAGGTTACAAATATATATTTATGTATACGTAAAGAGCAAAGAAACAAAGGTGTGCACCGAGTGAAATTTTGAACTCACTATTTTATGGTGTGCCTATTACCTATTTTTTTAAATCATATTTAATTTTTACATATGTATGCTTTTTTCAAAAAAAACAACATCCGCAAATGGCCCAAAAATGTATCGAAAGGGTTCGACCACTTCAGACTTATAGTAAATCAGTTCGATTAAACTTACGGTTCAAATAATGGATGCTTGATATTTTATTGTTTCTGCTGTTCTTTTTTTTTTTTTTTGGTTCGAAATTTCCGCTATTCATCATAATGATAAGTCTACAATGGTGGTTTATTTATTTTTGTACTTCATACGGGTGTCCTAGGGGACCCTCATTTAATGTGTTTGCTCCACAAATAATACTGTCAACCAACCCTTCCGAAGTATATATGCTGACTATAAATATTCTTCAATTATTATGTCTATATTACTTATACAACCAGATTATTGGAAGTAACATTCCCTTTTTCTCAAAGGTTAGGGACCAATTATAAAGTTTTCTATTTTTATAAATTAAATTTTAAAAAACAAAAAATTTAAGACCAATCGCGGTGTATATTCCATCCAGATGATGTGTATTGCACAAAGCCGATATAAATTATTCTCGAATGAAATTAATTGATTATAGGAAACCTTTTGCTTTCATTAACTCGAATTAGTGGGATTATAAAAACTACAATTAAAGTCTATCATTAGTGTCTCCTCTTTATTTTTATTATTATTTTTTGAGTTTATTGGTCACCGAACTTGGTGCCATGGCACGAAAGTAGGTCCACTATCGAAGGACTAGAAATTTGCACAACTTTTCATCAGTTCGTGGGGTTTTAGGTAACAATTAGGGCTAATCATGGGCGGGCCGGGCCGGTCCTGAAGGCAAGACCGAGACCGAGACCGAAATTTCGGTCTTGCCTTTTGGAGGGCCAGGACCGAGACCGACCTCGGCCAAAAAAGCCCGCCCGAGTCGGTCTTTCTTGACTCGGGCCGGTCTCGGTCCTAGACCGAATCTACACTAAAAAAAAAAAACTATGAATTCACGGTATTCTTTAGTAAAGGGCGAATGAATAGTTCACCTCTCAAAGAAACACTATGAACTCTTTATATTATTTAGTAAATTTATCAAGATGCACATTTTATAGAGATAGAAAACCTCCAAAATTCACATTATTTTCGGTGTGGTATTATGAAAATCTCAAATACACATACATTCGGTCCGGGCCGGTCCTAAACGGGCTTTCGGGAAAAAAGCCCGAGCCCGAGACCGAGACCGACCTTGAAGGAAAAAACCCGCCCGTTCGGTCTCGGTCTTAGTCGGTCTCGGTCCTAGTCGGGCCGGTCTCGGGCCGGCCTTGTCGGGAATTCGGTCCTACAGTCTTTTTTGATCACCCCTAGTAACAATGACCTAACACGTAACAATTTTGCAAGGATTTGCAATACATATTCATAAACTTGTTAATAGTGCCGCAAATTATTATTTTTAAATAAAAGCTATTTTTTCATTGATTTTATTATTTCATATAGGTAATTATGTTATTCTAGTGCTAGTTACGATTATTTTACCTGTAATAAATAATAAATATGGTATTAACTTTATTTTATTTGTTTTTTCTGGCCAATTATTTCTTTATATATATATATATATATATAGAATGAGAAATAACATTAATAGAAAATAGGGTTAATTGTCAATTTGCCCCCTAATGTTTGGCCGAATTTAAGAATCTCCCTTAATGTTTCAAATTTTAAATTTTTGTCCTAATGTTTGGACGAAATAAAAAATTATCATTTCCGTCATAAAACCGTTTATTTGAGAGGGTAAACCCAACATGTGCACTGCATGTGCCTTTTCTTAAGTTGAAATGACACAACTACCCTTAAGTTGAAATGACTGATTGACTTCTCCAACGATCCAGATGGACTTCTTCGATAGCAAGAGCAAGGCGGTGAAGCTCCGCAGCCAGCAAACTCCTCTAATCCTCGGTGGACGATCAAGTCCGTCAAGGGAAAGGAAAACGTCGTCCGCCTCAAAAGCTTCCACGAAAGCTATCTCATGGTGTTGGATACTCCCTTCCTCCTCGGCGTCACAGGAAAGAAGGCGCTTCTGATGACGCCACCGGATACTCCATCACTCACGAGGAGAGCTGGAGCTGATTCAGGAAACGTTGTCCTTGATTTGGAAGGATGTCCTTGGAATGGTCCCACAACCATGCATCTTCAACTGCGAAGCGATGGATTTTCTCGTCGACCCGAACATCCCTCCAACAAAAACCAAATGTCGGATCAGAATGTCTGACGACGTGGATTTCGGCTTCAGCCTTAGCAAATCTTGAGGCGTTAGGTCATCTTCGTCTTTCACGTTTACGTCAACCGTTCTTACTGTCATTAGAAGCTCTAAAAGTTCAGAGTGATGGTTTCCAACGACGACCACATGAAGGGTGGTTCTTCCGTCCTTGTTCTTCACGTTGATGATGTCTTGAACATTTAGGGTGTCGCTATCGATCAACTGCTTTATCAACTCCATCTGTCGGTCCAATCTTCTGAACCTTGGAGTCTAGAAGCCCGAGACTGCCATGTGAAGAAAAGTTTCTCCTACATTGTTTCTGATAGAGATTGAGGAAGGAGAAGCGGCTAGGAGAAGCACTGGATACTCCATCACTCACGAGGAGAGCTGGAGCTGAATCAGGAAACGTAAAGCGGCTCCACACTTGAAATCTAAGAACTAAGCGGTTATGTCATAACAAAATGAATATATACAACAAAATCAGTTTCTCAGATAAATCTCATTTTGTTGTAGCATTGACGACGATCGGGATCGGGTAGGGGCAAGTATTGCCACAAGGGTACACACAATCAATGATCTTAACTCGGGCACGATCAAAGAACCAATCTCCAAATGCTACAGACATAATCTGCAGAAAAAACAGAACACAAATGAAGAATCATCCTATGACATGACAATGTTAGGGGAAGTTGTTGAGCGGCGGCTCTGTCGCACACTCTCCGTCGTCGGCGGCGACTAGGTACTTGTCGAGGTGGCTGCGGAGCTTCACCACCTTGCTCTTGCCATCGAAGAATTCCACCTGGATTGTTGGAGAAGTCAGTCATTTCAACTTAAGGGCACTTGTGTCATTTCAACTTAAGAAAAGGCACGTGCAGTGCACATGTTGGGTTTACCGTATCAAATAAACAGTTTTATGACGGAAAGGAGGGATTTTTTATTTCGTCCAAATATTAAGACTAAAATTTAAAATTTTAAACATTAAGAGGGATTCTTAAATTCGCTCCAAACATTAAGGGGCAAATTGACAATTAACCCTAGAAAATATGATAGTTCGTGTATTATATTAATTTGAATATATTGTATATCAAATTTAGGTCAAATTCAATTTTGTTGAAATAATAGTGTTGTAATAGTTAAATTAATATTTTTTGGCTAGAAAATCCAAAGTTTGTTTAACAAAAATTAGAAAACAATTTTAAATTTTTTGAATATGAATATATGAATAAAATCGTAATCCACAAAATATTGTTATGACAAATATTGTTATGAATAGAACTATAATATTAGAAATTATATTAGCATGTTTACGATCATGATAAGGTGATTGTATCTATCATAAATATTGCACATACTCATATCACTGTTAGCCCTAGACCTTCACGCCTTTTTCACGAGTGCTAAAATACACCTTAGGAAATAAGTAAAACTACAAATTTAACACTTTTAACACTGCGGTTATTTTTTTCAAAAAGACTGAAACACCATATTAGCAATAATAATTACACATAATGATAAAAATAGACTTGTTCATTAACTGATTCGGCTGAACTAGTCTGGTTCAAACCGGTTCGACCGAACTAGTCTCAAAACCACACTAGTGTTTTTAGGCTTCAAGTAGACCAGTTCAAAATAGTACCATAAATTCAGTTTGAATCGACTCATTTTTTAATATTGGCTTATACTTAAATTTAAATCAAACCACTTTAGACCTATATAAGTTTAGAACCGATTTGAAGCCAAATCAATTAAACCGATCTGAAATTAAATCAAACCTAGAGATGTCTTCAATAAACCAAACCTAGAGATGTATTGGAGTCTCGTATGTTGATGTTGGACATGATTTCAGTTGATTGTGGAACAGATTTTCATTCGGTTCAGTGTATTTTTCAGTCGGTAATGTATTTTTCAGTCAGTTCAATGTTTTTTCAGTCGGTCCAATGTCTTTTTTAGTTGGTTTAATATTTTTCAGTCGGTTCAGTGTATTTGACATAATTTTCAATTTCGGTTTGAACCAGATTATTTCCTAACCAAAATTGTTATTAAAAAAATAGATCAAACCAGTTCTGAATCGGTTCGAACTAAACCATTTTTCACATAAAGCAAACCAGTTTTTTTATAAACAGAAAAAAAGTACTGATTTTTTATATACCAATTCAGTTCTGAACCGGTTCATGAACAAGCCTAGATAAAAATAAAATATTGACATAGTACTTGAGTGTTGTTTTTGTTTAGAGAATAAATTAGGGGTGAGCAAAAAATACTGGTTGGACCGAGATCGGTCCGAGACCGGCCCGACTAAGACCGAGACCGACTAGGACCGAGACCGAGCGGGCGGGTTTTTTCCTCTAAAGTCGGGATTGGGCTCGGGTTTGGGTTTTTCCCCGAAATTCCCGATTAGGACCGGCCCGGCCCGAGTTGCCTAAAAACCTAATACATAATACTATATATACTATACAAGTATAGTAGTATACAACAACTCACAAAGTCTCCATGTGTGTTTGGATTGTATGTTCTATATTTATAATGTGTGTTTGGATTGTATGTTTGATACTTGATTTATTGTGTTTGTATGTTCTAAATTTGGTGAAAATTCGGACATTTTTTTTTTTTAAAATTTGGATTGAAAATTTCGGTAATGGACCGAGACCGGCCCGAGTCAAGCAAGACTGACTCGGGCGGGCTTTTTATATCGAAGTCGGTCTCGGTCTCGGTTCTCCAAAAGTGAAGACCGAAATTTCGGGCTCGGGCTCGGTCTTGCCTAAAAAACCGGCCCGGACCGCCCAAGCTCACCCCTAGAATAAATGACTAAAATTAACATTACTGTAACTTAACTATTTATATAATAACATAACGGTATAATACTTGTTTTAATTAAAAATCTCGAATTTAAATTTGAAAATATAAAAATATTCAATAATATTCATACACAATACTAAGAACATTTCCGGTTCTAGTGTTTTTGGGGTGGTTTAAATTTTTTGGGTAGTTCTATTCGGTTTAAACCGACTTTTTCAGTTCGACCGAGCAACTTCTTCGGTTTAGAAGTTATATTTAAAGTGTAAGCCTATTGTGTTTGATTTTGAGACTATTGTTTTATGTATGTTCAAAATTTGAGGTAATTATGTTGTGTTATATTGTGTTTGAGAGTAATGTGTATGTTTGAGACTAACTAGTTTGTGTGTGTTTGAGAAAATGTAGTTTGAGCTAATTATGTGTGTTTGAGACTATATAGTTTGTAATTGTATTTTCAGTTTGTTTTGTGAATAGTGAACCGCACGTCAAACCAAATCCTACTGGGTTAGACCAACCGAACCGGGAACCGGCCCATCGCCGGTTCAAGGGCCGGTCCGGTTATGATAACGCTGCTCTAAAGTGTAACCCTATATCCCAATTTCCAAACTTTTATGTATATATAAGATAATTCAGGGGCTCCCTATATTATAATGCGCAGCCTGAGAAGCCACACTAGTGTTAGTCAGCGTGTTTGGGAATTGAATTAATTCTCTTACTAATAGTTATATTAATCACATAATCAATCTATATATTAATTTAGTAAGCTAATTTACAATTTTGGCAAGTAATAAAATAAATCAGTTACGTGTTAAAAAATAAATGAACTTAATTTCTTAGTTCACCTCAGCTTATATACATATATATTATTTAATAATGCGTAAATGTCTTGTAAATAAATGTATGCACTTAAAATTTTCAAAGCATCCTCCTTACATCTCAAAAAAAAATAGATTCATTTCTTGTGGTCCGTTTTTTCAATTTAATTAATAATAATTCACTAAAAATAATTACTTCACTTTTTATACTATTATATGTCAATATTAAAATTATTCAATTTTATATTAACTTTGATATTATAATCATTGTGTACTAATTATGGTTATGTTTGAAATGTAAAATATATCAATAAACCAAAATTATTAATATCATAAATAATTTTTCTTATATGTTTGTCTAAATCAACTGTTATTAGAAATGAATAATAAACTGGAATATATGCTAAAAATATAATTATGGTTAATTAATTTAAATAATAACATGATCCACAATTACATATAGAGTTTAAATTTAATTATAAAACTTATGAATTCAATGTTTTTTTTTTGGCCAAATCAATTCAATGAGTTTAAATATTTATTATTGTGGACAGTGAACTCTACCTTTATTTTCAATTTTACCACGATAATATGTTTAAGGGTTAATTACATGAACCGTTACTTATGTTGGCACATGTGATTGAACCGTTGAAACTTGAATTCAACCGTTACTTATGTTTCCATATGTGATTGAACAGTTCAGTTTTATAATGACTGAACAGTTCAGTTTTATAACTGCTGTTGTTTGTCACAGTTAACTACTGTAATGTGTTTGTCACGTGAGCTGCTTATATGGTGAACTTCTGAAACTACCCTAAACATTGTATACTTAATCAGTTTATTCCTTAGGTGTTAGAGATGTTTGAGCGCGAAATTCTGGAGAATGAATGAATAACTCACGAACTCACGGTGAGAACACAGAAGTCATGAGGTCTGATGATGAATATTGTCCTATAGGGTTTGACCACCGTAGAAAGGTTCGATCTCGGTCAATCTCTTCCCCTAATCCCTACCACGAAGCTTCGCCGTTTCCATGGATGCCCCAATTTCGAGGTAATTTGACAGTGGGTAACCCTAATTGGCATAACAGTGGGTAACCTGATCGCTCCTACACACCAACCCAGAGGTACGTCTCATCATCTCTCTATGTATGTCATAAGTTCATATTCACTGTTTCTAGATGCAGTAGTTTGATATGATTTGGATCTTGTTTCTGAGTTTTTATTGTATTTGTATATGGGTGGTGATTTTGATTCCAATCTATAATCTTGATGATGCCATCTTAATCTATATAATCTTTCTGTCGTTCGTCGAAGTTTGATTCTGAATGGAAAATCTAATATTCTCAGCTGAGGCAGTCGTGGGAGGTGTTAAGCAGCAGAAGAAGGCTGGAGCAGAAGGAAGGAACCGCAAAGCCTTGGGCGATATTGATAACTTGCAATCTGTTCGAGGAAATGCCGGCAAGGTTCCATCTCGACCCATTACAAGGTTTCTTTTTTATTTCTGCACTGGTTTCTTGCTTATGGAACATAATATCTTTGTCGGATCTACTTACCCATGATTTTGTCTTGATTTCAGGAGCTTCTGTGCTCACCATCTTGCAAACGCACAAGCTGCTGCTAAGAACAATAAGGTAAGTGGAATGTTGACTCTTTACTCTTGATCCATCATTTGCCTTTTATTTTTAAATAAACAAAACTTCTCTTGTTCTGCATAAACAAGTCTGCGTAAATGTTAATGCAGGAGCAGCTGCTTGAGTGGACACTTACTGTCTTGACTCAATACGTCTTTTTAGTCCGCTTCATCAAGGCAGCTCTGGCCGATTAGAAAGTAAAAAATAAAAAACTTGATCTTAATATGAAAGATTAGAGCTTTGAATATATTTTTTTAATCCATTTGTTGTGATGAACTGCAGATGGAGAATATGGTCTACTTCTTTGCTGAGCTTGGACTGATGAACCATGTCACTCTAGAATACTGTTCATCAATGGTAGCTGCTGCTGCTGTCTTTGCTTATATAACTATAGTTGTTGATATTCATAGTGTTGTTTGAACAGGGGTTGTCCTAAGCTGTTAGTGAATTACCACTCCAAAGCCAAAGATACGTCTCTCCGGGTTGTTTACAAGAAATACTCGAATACTCTGAAAGACGATGTGGCATTTGTCTCGCATGCTAAAGCTCTTCTTGAAATAGTTTGATGAAAATGTGATTGTAGTGGAGACATGTTTGTTTGAAAGTCATAAAGATTGTGACTTCTTCATTCTTTGATTGATGAAGTAGTTTGTAGTAAAAAGTTGATGATTTCATTTGAGAGTGAAATGAAATGAAAGCTTCATTTGCTGATATGTTCTTTATAAATTACAAACAAAATCAGATATTCAAGAAAAAAATGAAATGAAATGGTTGCAAATGTGGTGACTTATCTTTGTAGAGAAGTTGTTAAATGATGTTTTATCTTCTCTTAAATATTATTAAACGGTTACTTTAGTTGGACATTTTGTTACCTAATCGTTACTACATCATAATCCATAAACATAAAAGGGGCGTAGAATCGTCTTAAAATTAGGTCGCGTGACTTGCACGTGACAGTCAGACGGAAATATGTGACGAAAACTTAATGGAATAACCGTTTAGTCACATCCTCAAACTTAATTAACGGTTCAGTCACAAAAAAAATAGATGAGTAACCTTGTAATCACACAAGTCAAAGATAAGTAACTGTTAAGATAATTAACCCTATGTTTAAATTATAAAAAGGGTAAAATAAGACATTACCCCTTAAAGTTTACGTTGATTTTAAGTTCCCCCTTAAAGTTTAAAATTTTAAATTTTAGTCGTAATATTTGAACCGGATGAAAAATTCACATTGTCGTGACTTTACCGTTTAATACTAATGGAAATGTGATCATGTGCACACCAGATGCCTTTTTAATATATTAAATGAACAAAATTGCCCTCCGTGGAGCTTCAACAACACGATGCTTCACCGTCTTCATCAGAGTTTCACCAGAGCTTCACAAAACTGAGTTTGGAGTCGGTGGTGGAGAAAGCACCAATGGTGGTGGTGAGTTGATTGGAGTCAGTGGTGGAGAAAGCACCTACACTAGCAGCGGTTCGATCGAGGCGCTTCCACACTTGAACTTAATACAATCCACCAATTTCTTCACAGCCGGAACATCGCACTCCTCCGACAATCTCTGCCTATACAGATCTGCCATGCAATTTTGTTCACTGTGAAACTCAACTTCCTTGTTGGACGCCACAACCTCAGCACACGCCTTGTCATCTCCGACAAAGTAGTTGTAATTGTACGAGAAATATCCCAACTTCGGTAACTGACAGATCGCTAGCCACCGTTGTTCCTGTTATCTTGTTCTTTGAGATATCGAGGAACTCCAGGCTTTTCAAACGGGCATGATGTTGGTGTCGTTCAGGCTCCAATGTTTTATTGTGTATCCCTCATGCATTTCGTCTTAGCTTATATGGTGCATAGTGTTGGATCGTGAAATTCTGAATGCTAATCTGGCAGTGAATTGAATGCCAGACAAGGTTGGGATGACGCTTCAGCTCCAACTCCGGTGAACCTGCAAGTAGGGGAGCGCAACAGAGGGGGTGCCTATGGGTCCCTCTCCGATGCTTAAATGAGTATGTGTGTGTATAAAACTCAAAACGTAAAGAACGTATGTAAAGCAAGGGTATTTATAGGGTAAGAGAGATAGAACCGTCTATGGCAGCTGAATATCTTAGTGTATATTGTATTGCCAAAGATTCGGATCGTCAGTTACTGCGAGATATTGCAGTTACCAAATCTATTCCTTAGTGAATATGTGACCGAGATATGCGGGATATCGTGGCCACTTCCTTATTAACAGTTTTGTGGGACCAGAGGAGAGAGGCAATGCTCTCTTCGGGGCGAGTACTCCCATGTCGAGCAGTGGAAGGTCGCGACCTGGTAGAGAATGGCGAGCAGTCTGGGAGCCTTTGGCGTCCCTATAGACTTTGGGCTCGATTCTGGATTACTCGATGGTGTGCCAAGTTTGGCTTGTAGTTGGGCCGATCCGGTTCGGATGTCATGGGTTTACCCCCTCTATAGTTATTGGGCCTTCGAGGCCTTTTCTTACTGGGCTGTCACTATCGATACCCAACATTTGCCCCCGAAACTTGATTGAAGTTCCTTCAGTCGAGCTTGATTTCCTGGTAGGGTTTTAGATAGTGACGTCTCTGGTAATGGTTCAGGACCTTTGAGACACTTCGAGCTCATTTGGCGAGCAGTTTCTTCTCTGTTCAAAGCTGAAAGAATATCCTTCCTTTTATTCCCTTTTGGCGATCACTCGAGGTGACCTAGGCTTATGGAAGTCTATCTTTCTTAGTTAGGCGATCATTACCTACCCGAGGTATTTCTGCTAAAGCCTTATTAGTGCGTAGGCGACCATCTTGTCTCCTTAGTGGACTTTTAGCATTTAATAACTGGTCAGTTGTCCAGAAATCGAATGGTCACCTTAGGCACGCCTGTCCTTTACTTTTCCGTAAACCTAGGGTAGTCTGACAGCTGTCTGTACCAGCCAACCGTTTGTCTCTTGGAATTCTGACATTGCTTCGGTTTTCTCCAAAAGGGTGCAATTATTCCCCTTTTGGTCTATATAAGAAAGCCATCGTATTCTAACGAATAATTGCACCCTTTTGGAGAAAACCGAAGCAATGTCAGAATTCCAAGAGACAAACCTTTCAGTTTCTGTATTCTGTCTTTTACGCTTATCCACTCTCTTAGATTTTCAGAGCTTCATTGCGAACCTTTCCATTTCCTTTCCCAACCTACTTCAGCCTTCTTCCAATATTTCCATGGCTCCCCGCAGTCAGAGAGTCAAGCACATGGCTCCCAAGGGCGCCAACAAAGCCAACACTCCCAGAAATGCTGATGTCCCCTTGACCATCAGGGATGAGGTCGTGCCCCCCTCAGTGGAGGAACAGACTGATTTGGGAAGGACTGCAACCACTCCTGTGGTGGTGGACGGGCCTGAGCTGAACACGCCCATCTTCTCTCCGAAAGGTAAACCTTCGCCCTTTTACTGCCCTGCTTTGGCAATATCCTATGTTTCCTTTGTTTTTTATACCTGCTGTGCTATACTTGAACTGTTCTGAGTAGATGTCAAGCCTAACGAATTGAAGCCATCGTATTTTAAGACCATGGTGGCGCTTGGTGGCTTTAATGCAGAGGATGCTCCTAGGTATCCTGGCTTAGGTCTGCATTTTCCTCACGATGGAGAGGTTTACGTTTATGCGGCCCAGGTCGATGCTGGGTTGCGTTTTCCTCTCTGTGAGGATTTGCAGACATTGTGCCAGTTTCACGGGATTCATCCCACGCAGCTCGTTCCGAATGCCCTCAGGATGTGGGTCGGTTTCAAGTTCCTGTGCATACGCCAAGAGTGGGAGTATTCACTGGCCTTGTTCCGATGTTTCTTCCGACTGGCAGCAGGGGCGAACCACCTCCACCATTTCCAACCACGCTGGCCGAAGTTTTCCGAATGGGGAGGCCCTCATGCATGGAGTTGGAATGTTCATGTCCGTCTGGTTGACGATTTTCGGACCACCAACTCCAATTATAAGAAGTGTTACTTCATTTATAAGGGGGTGGGGTGCCTTGGAAATTGTTGATCCCGGACAAGGATTTCCCTCCTTCCTTCGAGGAGCTATCAGAGAGTGATCGGAACGCCATCGATGACCTATACCGGTCGCATCGGTCGTCCCAATTCAAGTCCATTCGCTCAGTGGTTGAAACTACTGAGAACATGCTTGAGATGGCAGGCATTCATCGAGCCACGCCAATCTTTGATGATTGGGTAACTTTCTAACCTTTTTCCTTGTTTTATCGTTTGTAGGCAAGGTCGTAGGCAAGAGCCAAAAACTGATAGGTCTCTTTGATGACCAGGGATCGGTGGGACTGTCCTCCGACCAGGCATTGCTGAACTCTCCTCCTCCCCCCTCTAGGCGTTCGTCCAAGAGGAAGTCTGAGGAGGTGCTTCCCTCGGCCACTGCTGACCCTCGCCAACCAGGTATGTTGCTTTGTTATTCGTAGATTTAACGTCTTCATACTTTGCGTTTTTTTGTTTTTGACATTTTGTCTTGTTGTTTTGCAGAGGAGTCCTCGACCAACATGGCCCGGGATCCTCCTCCTCCTCCCTCCAAGAAGGTCAGGAGTGAGGAATGCCCGGAAGTCGACCAGCATCCTCCTCCTTCCCCTCCTGGGGGCCCTTCCACTAATAAAGGGAAGGGTCTGGACGTGGTGCCCCCTTCTCCCTCTCCCAGGGCCCTTCTGCCACCAAGGGGAAGGTTTTGACATTAGCACCTCCTGTTCCTACTGTGCCCACGGTTCCTCCTAAGGAGTCTGGGACCAAGAAGAAGGGGCATGCTGCTTCCAGCTCATCGAGGGCTCCTGTGGAGGAGCATTGCTCCCTGGCCAACTTGTTTCAGCCGCTTGAATCAGCGAATTCTCGGGAGACTTGGGTCCCTTGTGGGGACCTTACGAATAAGGGGTACCCTCTCCAGAAGAGCCTCCGGGGTAGCCCGGATATGTGTATGCGGCTTATGGACGGGATAATTCCCCCTACGGACCGCTCGATTGTTCCCACGGAACTTCATCAGATCGAGGGGTTCCTTCGGTCCCACTTTGAACGAGTGGCTTTGGTAAGATCTCATATTTTTATTTCGTAGAGTCCTTTCTTTGTCGTTCCCTTATTGTTTGTTGTCCTGACAGCTTTTATTCTATATTTGTTGCCAGTTCGTTCGGGAAGAAGTGATTCTTGGCCGTGTCTTCGGGGAGCTCGCCGACAAGTATTCCAGTGTGCTCGTCGAGCTGGATCAGTACCGAAGCACGGGGGTCACTCCTGAGCAATTGGGGACTATCAAGACGACTGCGGATGCAGCGATCGCCTTGGCAAATGATACGCGGGAGGAATACCTCAAGAAGGAGAAGCACCTCCTTGCTGATGTCCAGAAGAGGGAGGCTGAAGCCGCTGCCGCTCTTCAGGACTTTGACGCTCTTCACCTGTGTTTAGATAAGGGAGAGATCGTCCGAGTTCGCCTAGATGCTGCACTTAAGGAAGCTCAAGCGCAAGGGGCAGAATCGGAGGCTCGCAGGGTCGCTGCCGAGGCGCAAAGGGCCGTTGCTGATGCCCAGAGGGAAGCTGCGGTGGCCCAGATGGAAGCTGCGGAGGCTCGGAGGGAAGCTGCGGAAGCCCGGGGTATTGCCCTGGAGGAGGAGAGGGATCGGCTAGCTGCACAATCGAAAGCCGTCCCTTCGCCCCAGAGCGTAGTCGAGGCATTCAAAGCCTCTGAGGATTTTGAAGACTGCGCTCTGAAAGTGTTGAAGTCGGCGATCGCCGATTTTCTCCAAGTCCTGGTGGATGATGTCCGGGCGGTCGATCCCAATTTTCCCCTTGAGGAAGTTGGGTCCTTGAGGAGCTTCCTCCGGAGTCGTAACTCTCAGTCTACCCTTGTTGCTGAAGGGGTTGTTCCAGCTATGGCTGAAGAGGTTGTTCCCGAAGGCGGACCAAGCCTTCCTGCCCCCGAAGTCGAGCAAATTGTCCCTGCCCCTGAAGGCGAGCCAAGTGCCTCTGCCCCCGAGGATCCCCCAAGCCTGAAGTCTCCATCTCTTTTATTGACAATATTTGCCTTTTGGATAGCTGTTTTTCTTTGTAATTTTTTGTTTTTCTTTTAATTATTTATTTGATTTAAGACTTGGCTTCTTTTATTGAATGCCTTTATATTCATAAGCCTTTTATTCGACTTTGAACATGCTTGGCTATTTATCCAACGTCTTAATCATAATTACTCTTCGACTTCCTTTTGACTTGTAATGTCTTCGACTCTTGAAGTCTTAGACCAAGCATAAGTCGATCTTTCTAAGGATAATACTTATGATACTTAAAAGCATAAACTTCTAAGTTCAAAGAGATATTACCTTCTTTGAAGTTTAGACCTTCGAGGTCATCCTAAGGCTTTGTCATCCATAGTGATCGCCTAAAATTCTTTGTTAGCAGATCACTTTGTTTGGTTTTGGCGTCTGCTTCTCATCTTGCCTAACTTTATTGCTATGTCTTTTGGCCTGACTTTGGCGTCAGGGCTTTTTTGTTTTGCCTAGCTTTATTGCTAGGTCTTTTGGCCTGACTTTTGGCATCAGGGCTTTTTGTGCCTGATTCGGTTATCAGGTTTTTGCCTGACTCTTGGCGTCAGGTCTTTTGAGGCCTAACTTTGTTGTTAGGGCTTTTGTGGCCTAGTTTTGTTGCTAGGGCTTTTGGCCTGTCTTTGGCGACAGGGCTTTTTGGCCTAGCTTTGTTGCTAGGGCTTTTGGCCTGTCTTTGGCGACATGGCTTTTTGGCCTAGCTTTGTTGCTAGGGCTTTTGGTCTGTCTTTGGCGACAGGGCTTTTTGACCTAGCTTTGTTGCTAGGGCTTTTGGCCTAACTTTGTTGTTAGGGCTTTTGGCCTGACTTTGGCGACATGGCTTTTGACCTAGCTTTGTTGCTAGGGCTTTTGGCCTAACTTTGTTGTTAGGGATTTTGACCTAACTTTGTTGTTAGGGCTTTTTGGCCTGACTTTGGCGTCAGGGCTTTTGAGGCCTAGCTTTGTTGCTAGGGCTTTTGAGGCCTGACTTTGGCGTCAGGGCTTTTTGGCTTCGGCTTGCTTCGAGTGGACACGCTTTATGAAGGAATGGCTTTCTTTTATTGACATAATCAGTTTGATTACAAGCTATGCATAAAATCTTCTTAAATGCTCAGAATTAAATGGACGGGGTAAACTCTCGCCTTCGGTGGTTTCCAAATAGTAGGATCCTGGTGCGACGATCTCTACTACTTTGTATGGTCCTTCCCATTTGGCTGAAAGTTTGTTTTTACTGTCCAGCCTTGTAAATTCATTCCTTCTCATAACCATCTCCCCCACGAAAAATTGGCGAGCGCTGACTTTTCTGTTGAAATACCGAGCGGTCGCCAAGCGCATCTTTGCCTGTGTCTTTTCCGAGAGCCATCTCTTTTCCTCTGCTAAGTCGAGGTCAGTTCTGCGCTCGATCTCATTTGCCTCCGCATTAAAGTGTAGGACTCTGTGGTAGGCACTGCTAATTCAGCTGGTGCTACTGCTTCTGATCCGTACACTAAACTGAAAGGCGTTTCTCCTGTGGCCGCCTTAGGCGTTGTTCTGATTGCCCATAATACGTTTTCCAGTTCGTCTGCCCAGTTCCCCTTGAATGCTCGAACCCTTTTCTTGAGTGCTGCTAAGACAACCTTGTTGGCTGCTTCAGCTTGCCCATTCGTTTGAGGGTGATGTACTAAACTGAAGCGATGGTCGATATGATACTCTTCACAGAGCCATTTCAACTCCTTTCCAACGAATTGCGGACCATTATCGCTGATGAGTATTTCGGGAATACCAAACCTGGAGAATATGTTGACCTGGAGGAACTTGATAACTTGGAATTCCGTTGTCGAAGCTAGAGCTTTCGCCTCTACCCACTTAGTGAAGTAGTCGATTGCCACTATAATGTGAGTACGCTGACCAGTGCTAATGGGAAAAGAACCCAATATATCGATTCCCCATTGAGCGAAGGGCCAGGCACCCGCCATTGGGGATAATAATGTCGCTGGTCGACCCGATCGTGGTGCAAACTGCTGGCAAATTTCACATTTCTGTGTTAATTCGGCTGCGTCTTTGTTCAAGGTCGGCCAGTAATATCCCAATCTGAATATTTTCCTGCTTAGCGATCGAGCGCCTTCATGACATGCTGCTGCCCCTTCATGAGCTTCTCGAAGAACCTTTTCTGTTTCGGGCAGAGCAACACATCTCAAGTAAGGCGTCGAATAACCTCTTCTGTAGAGTTCTCCATCGATGATTAGATAATTGGCTGTGAGTCTTCTAATCCTAGTGGATTCGCCTTCGTCCTCTGGGAGGATGCCTTCTTTCAAATAATTCTGGAACGGGGTCATCCAGGTGACCTGTTCTTGAATGTTGAAGACCTCCGCTCTGTTTTCAAGGACTGAACATAGGGCATTTTCCAGAAATTGCACATCCTGGATTGTCGCCCCTCCGAAGGCTAGCTTACTTAAAGAATCTGCCATCTGGTTTTCTTGGTGAGGAATGAATTCAATCGCGAAATTTGGGATTTCTGCGACCAGCTTTTTGGCAATGCCGAGATATTTCTTCATCTTTTCTCCCTTTGCCTCGTATGCGCCATTAACCTGATTGACAATGAGCTCTGAGTCGCTTTTTACTTTAAGCGCAGCTATACCCATTCCTTTTGCTAGTCTGAGTCCAGTGATAAGAGTCTCATATTCTGCTTCGTTATTGGTCGCCGGGAATGTCAAGGCGATCGCGTATTTCAGAGGCTCGCCCTCAGGAGGAATAAGAATTAAACCTGCCCCCGAGCCTTCTTTTGATGAAGACCCATCCGTATAGAGTTCCCAGATTTGATTGTCGTTTGCTGACTGACTTGGCCTATTTTCTGCCTCCGCTTGACCGTTACTCGTGCTTTCCACTATGAAATCAGCTAGTGCTTGACCTTTGATGACCGTTTTTGGCGCAAATTTGATCCTGAACTCGCTGAGCTCGATCGCCCACTTGACCATTCTTCCTGAAGAATCTGGCTTCATCAGGAAGTTTTTGAGAGGTTGATTGGTGAGGACCGTGATGTCGTGCGCATGAAAGTAAGGTCTCAGCTTCCGAGCAGCAATAACTAAGGCATAGAGATACTTCTCAATCTGGACATATTTTATTTCTGCTGAGTTGAACATTTTGCTAATAAAATACACTGGACTCTGAACATTATTCTCCTCCCTTATTAAGACAGCACTGGCTGCCACATCGCTAATGCCTAAATAAAGGAAAAGCTGCTCGCCTGGAACGGGTTTTGCCAGAGCTGGGAGTGTTTGAATATGCCTTTTCAAGGACTGGAATGCTTCCTCGCAGTCTGGCGTCCACTCGAACTTGCGGTTGGCCCTCAAGGTTTTGAAGAACGGGAGGGACCTATCGCTTGCTTTGGAGAGGAAGCGGTTAAGAGCAGCTAGTCGACCGTTCAGGCACTGGACTTCCTTATGGCAGGTTGGCGACTTCATTTCTTCTATGGCCTTTAGCTTTTCCGGGTTTGCTTCAATGCCCCTTTCGCTGACCATAAAACACAGGAACTTCCCGTACTTGACTCCAAAGGCGCACTTTGCTGGGTTCAGGCGAACGCTGTGTCTCCTCATGCATTCAAAAGCTTCACGGAGGTCGGTGGTATGAGGATTGCCTTTGATGGATTTGACGAGCATATCATCTACGTAGGCCTCCATGTTCCTTCCCAGCATGTCCTGGAACAGTCGGTTCACCATCCGCTGATAAGTTGCCCCGACATTGATGAGACCAAAGGGCATCACCTTGTAGCATAGAATGTCCCCGTCAGCATAGAAAGCAGTGTGGGCCTCGTCATCTGGATGCATTCTGATTTGGTTGTAGCCTGAATAGGCGTCCATGAAGCTCAGCATCTCATGACCCGAGGTAGCATCGACCAACTGATCAATTCTCGGAAGGGGATATGAATCTTTGGGGCAAGCCTTGTTTAAGTCGCGGAAGTCGACGCACATCCTCCACTTGCCGTTTGATTTCCTGACCAAAACTGGGTTAGCGACCCAGCTCTGGAATCTTACTTCTCTGACGAAGTCAGCTTCAATCAACCTGCCGACTTCCTGCCTGATCGCCAAACGCTTATCAGTCCCGAATGATCTTCTCTTTTGGGCGATCGGCTTGATGGAGGGTCTATCCTGAGCGCATGAGAGATAATATCTGTGTTGATTCCTGGCATGTCGCTCGGCTTCCAGGCGAAGAGCTCTTTGAATTCCTTGAGGAGGGCGGTCATGGCCTCCTTCTGATCCTCTTTCAAGGTGGTCCCAATGCGCACCTTTTTGTATGGACCATCGATCTCGACCTCCTCCAATTCCTCCATGGGTGCTGGCCGAGCCAAGTCCTCGCGGGGATCGGACTCTGTCTCGATGGCGAGAGCCTCCCTTTGGTTCTTCCTGCGCAGGCAGTTCACATAACATTGTCGCGAGGAAGGCTGATCTCCGAGCACTTCTCCAATCCCATTGGGAGTGGGGAACTTCATCTTCTGGTGGACAGTGGAGGCCACAATCTTATTTGGGTTGATCGTGGTCCTCCCTATGATGGCGTTGTAGGATGTAGGTGAATCGACCACCAGGAAAGTGACAGACACCTTAATGCTTTTCCACCCCTCGCCAGATATTACTGGCATGGTTATAGCCCCCAGTGGATAAGTTGTTCTTCCCGCAAACCCGATCAGCGGAAAGTCGACCCTCTTCAGGTCGCGTTTGGATTTGCCCATCTTTTCAAAGGCGTCCAGAAACAGGATGTCGGTCGAGCTGCCTCTGTCGACCAGAATCCTTGCAACATCACAGCCGTCAATATCTGCCGTAATGACCAGAGCATCGTTGTGGGGCGTGGTGACGTGTGCTAAATCATCTTCAGAGAATGAGATGACAATGTTCTCTTCAGGTCGGGTCCGCTTCCCCAACTGAACTACCGTAGAGATCTGAGTGGCGTAGACCTCTCTGGCGCTTGACCTCTCGCCGTCTGCGCCGAATCCTCCCGCAATCAGATTCACTCTCCTCTTGCTTCCAGAAGGCTCAGCTTGATCTGCAGGGGCTGGTGAACGATGCCTCCTGGGGGGCGTTCGACTTCGGTATCGCCCTGCCACAAATTCCTTCAACATTCCCCCCTGAATCAGCCTCTCTATATCTCGCTTCAGAATCTTGCAATCGTCTGTCTTATGGCCCTTGCACTTATGGTATCTGCAATAGCTCTCGACATCCTTGCCCATGGGTAGCCCACCTCGACGAGGCATCGGTGGCCTCGCCAAGGATCTCCTCTCCATCTCGACTAGTACCGCTGAGATCTGCCTATTTAAAGGCGTGAAGTACTCAGGGACCTCTGGATGGCGAGGCGCTGGAAGAGACTCGACTCGGGGCTTACTTTCTTTTCCCTTCTTCTCCTTCTTTACCTCATTCTTACCATCGCGTCGGGGTTCATGGGTTACCCTTAGCGAGGTCGTCAGGAGGCTAGCCTCGATGTTTGCGCGTTCAAGGTCTATGAAACCTTTTGCCCTGGACGCCAACTTCTCCAATGTCTCTATCTCCTTCACATGGTAGCTGTTTCGCAGCTTTCTCGAGGCCTTGTTGGCCACATCCAGACCTCTGTAGAATGCTCGAATGATCTCCCCATCCGAGATTCGGCGATCTAATTCTGTGACGTTTTGATGAAAACGCCCGTAGAAGTTGGACAGCGACTCTCCAGGCTGCTCTTTGACCGAGTCAAGGGCGACCACGCTCTTCAGCAACTGGCGCTCGCCCATATATCTCTCCAGGAACTTGCTTCTCAACTCTGCCCAAGTTCCGATTGATCCTGCAGGGAGGCCGAAGAACCAGGACGAAGCCGAACCCGAAAGAGTAGATGGAAATAGCAAAGCCCAAATGATTGGGATCGTTTGACTTACCCAGAAGGGAGGCCTCATGCTTGTTGACATGTACGGTGGGATCTCCTCCACCGCTATACTCAGGTATGGCCCGAGCAACCACATCCTTCGGGATTTTGATAGCGACGAGCGCGTCGGTAAAAGGATGAGAGGACTGCTCCTTGAAGGGAGCCACGACTGTCAACTGTCTTTCCTGGAGCCTTTTGTTGAGGAGGTCATCCATCTGATCCACAGTGCAGTACATGGGAGAGGCTCCGGGTGGAGGAGGACCGGAAGGATTGGCAGTATATGCGGCTGCTGGCTCCTTGGTGTGTGCTGGAGGTAGGGACTGTTGACCTAACGTCATCTCCTGATCCTACTGAGGCGTAGTGGGACCAGGATCTGCCGCTTTTGAAGGTGAAGGCCCTGTGGCAGCAGGGCGGTGGTTTTCCTTAGGAGCAGAGGGATTGTTTTCCTGAGGAGCAGGGGCTTGGCGGCGCGCCTGTCCTAGGATGGCTTCCAGCAGGGAGACCATCTCGGGGGTTAAATTAATATCCTGCCCCGCAATGTGGATTGTCTGCGGTGCAGGGGCTCCGTTTTGATCAGCAGCTGGGGTCGGTCTTGAATCACCGACATGTTCTCGAGCTGTCCGCAGAGGAACAACATTAACTCCTGCTCGGCTGGCAGGTTCTTGTTGAAGCGGCGGCGGAATCAGAGCTATCTGAGGATCGCTCCCTAGTCTGATTCCGACGGTTGCTTTGGGATCGAGTTCTCATGGCTGAATTGCTCTTTCCCACAGACGACGCCAAATGTTGGATCGTGAAATCCTGATCTGGCAGTGAATTGAATGCCAGACAAGGTTGGGATGACGCTTCAGCTCCAACTCCGGTGAACCTGCAAGTAGGGGAGCGCAACATAGGGGGTGCCTATGGGTCCCTCTCCGATGCTTAAATGAGTATGTGTGTGTATAAAACTCAAAACGTAAAGAACGTATGTAAAGCAAGGGTATTTATAGGGTAAGAGAGATAGAACCGTATATGGCAGCTGAATATCTTAGTGTATCTTGTATTGCCAAAGATTCGGATCGTCAGTTACTGCGAGATATTGCAGTTACCAAATCTAATCCTTAGTGAATATGTGACCGAGATATGCGGGATATCGTGGCCACTTCCTTATTAACGGTTTTGTGGGACCAGAGGAGAGAGGCAAGGCTCTCTTCGGGGCGAGCACTCCCATGTCGAGCAGTGGAAGGTCGCGACCTGGTAGAGAATGGCGAGCAGTCTAGGAGCCTTTGGCGTCCCTATAGACTTTGGGCTCGATTCTGGATTACTCGATGGTGGGCCAAGTTTGGCTTGTACTTGGGCCGATCCGGGTCGGATGTCATGGGTTTACCCCCTCTATAGTTATTGGGCCTGCGATGCCTTTTCTTACTGGGCTGTCACTATCGATACCCAACACATAGTTTCCTCTAATTTGTTTAGTGAACCATAATTATCGCACTATCCTGATTTCCTCAACTCTCACTCCTTCAATGGCGGAGAACTTCCGTCTTTAAGGAGAAGTTTAGGGGAAAACTTAAATTGGAGAACTTCCGTCTGTCTTCCCCTAAAGGCGTGAATCGAAATTTTTATCCGTCCAAATGGTTTGAGTTAGTCCATATATCAAATGGTTTCATTTAGTCCATGTTCATCATTTATGAATTCTTCTCTACTGTGTAGAAGTTTTGTTCATGTTGCTTGTAAACTTTATGGAATGTTACAGGTAGAATTTACTTGGAATATTCTGGTGCTTGGAACAGAAGATCCCTGACAGAGATGTCCTTAAATCTGATATCAGGAGCCGACTAAACTGACGGAAGCCGTTTATCCAATTCGAAGAGGAAATCAACATTTCCCTGCGGCAGCTCCAAAGCGGATTTGGTCGACGAAAATTCTAGATTTAGATTCTGGACGAAATTCCAAGCATCCACGAACCATTGTCCCTCTGATTTGGTATCGCTGGTTCCGAAATTCGTCGAATTCGAAGAATTCATCACAGGGAAGACGAATAATCTCAACCTCGCGGAAGACCTAAATGTATTAAAGTAGTACCACCGGTGGTGGCCTTCCCCTATCTCCTTCAATTCTTCGCCGGTGGTGGACATATACTCCTATTTCAATCCACTCACTACTTGTGTTGTGAGGAAGAAGATTACAGCGGGAGGGAGTGCTTGAACAGAGTAGGACAATGTTGTCCATTGAAAACGTAGAAAACTCAAATGGCAAGCACATCATGAAAATTCCGTCCATAATAAACGACCAATGATAGAAATGGGGCATTTTTATTTCAGTTCAAACATTAGAACTAAAATTTAAAATTTTAAATATTAAGGGGGAAACTTAAAATCAGAGTAAATTTTAAGGTGGTAATGTTGTATTTTACCGTTATAAAAATAAAATGACAAGGTCAGACCTTAACCATGGCATTTGTATATCACCAACCAGCTAGTGAATTTTAAATATAATTTAATAATGTATTTTATAATTACTGAAATATTTGTTAGTAATATAAAAGAAATAAATTTGTGATTTAACAATAATTTTCGAAATTTGTGATTTAACAATAATTTTCAAAATTTAAAATGCATAAAATTATTAAATGAGAAAATTGCCTCTAGAAAATGAATTTTGTCTAAAAATACTAAGTCTCGTATCAAAATGGTCTCCTTAAGGCAATTTCGCCTTCCTCACTGTAAATGGTTTATGTAAGAGAAAATTTGAGACAATTATCTCCCAGGATAAAACAGTGTCGTTAAAGCAAAATAAACACGGTATTTTCCTTAACCGAACAGAAAAATACATGAACTCAGACTTTGACGGAAATTCAAATACAACTGGAACTCAAATCTGACTTAACTCTGGAACAATATATCTATTGATACTTTTCGAATTTTTTCAAGATTGTCTTCAAATAAGAAGAATCATCCATATTTATAGGGTTAATGACTCATTTAGTCGTTGTAATTAAGGTAACCCATAAATTATTTTAGAAAAACTAAGGCTAAATTAATTGTTAAAAACAGAAAATACCAACAACTATATTACATTAGGAAATAATTTATTAAGGAATATTTTATTATGAATTATTTCATTAGAAAATATTTCATTAATATTATAATATTTCCTACTATATTAAATCAAAATCATATTTTGTAATATTGTTTCCTTCCTCATTTACATTTTTCATTTCACAAGTAAAATTGAGTTGGTTTAGGATTAAACTGGCCTAGCCCAAATCATATCCGTCAGCTGGTCCACAACCAACAATCCCTACATGAAAGAAGAAATGAGAGAATTCCTGTACGCTTTATAGTTGAAATAAGAGTAACGGTCTTGAAGTTTTTTTTGCTTGAGATTTGAGATTCTGCCCACTCATCATTGTTTCACTCAGGATAATCATATCCAGTTTGAACCTATGTGCAAATTCATTGATAGTAAAAATGGCCATCTTACTACCTAGGCCTCTACAATTCAACAGTTCAAATCTAAATTATCTCTTGGCATACTAATCATGAAAAATAATAGCTAATCGAAACCAAAGCAACAGAGAGAAATTACTGTCCTCCCTTTAAAATCGGTCGGTCTGAACTTCTTGTTGGAATATCCAAGCTCGTCTGAGATCCAAGCATCCTCCTTGAAGGGGATTGACTCCGTCTTCTTTCCGAGTGAGGTCTTCCTTCCTCTAAGGCTCGGTTTCCATGGATCTCCGTCATTTCTCCAAGGTCGGCTTTCCCGATAGCACCCTCACCGACCTTGGCCTTCAAACAGGTACGAATTTGTCCTTCCGTTTTTTCCATGTTCAGACCTTGCGTTTCCTTTCTTTTCACTGATTGGCCACGTGAAGGATGGAAGCTGCCACATGTTTCAAGAGTTCCTTCCAGGTGTCCTCGCTTTCTTTTTTTGCCTTTTCAGACCAATGGATCTGAGTTGAGCAAATTTTATTTGTTCATGGGCTTGGTCATTCGGTTCCTTATGCAGCAGCCCATAACCCAAATCCGTTTTTGAAAGTCCCCTTTCAGAGGGTAAACCGTCTTTTCCCTTCCCACCGAAGACTCAGACTCAGGGTCAGTTCCTTCATTCCCGTTGAGTAATGGGATTTTTTTTTATCGGAAGTCAGGATCTGCGAACTGGTGAAGGGGATTAGATATCCGGTGGGGTCTTAGATACGGTGGACTGTCAAGGATTAGAAATCTTGAAGAAAGGATTTAGGAAGAGAAGAGAATTTCACAACAATTGATCAGGTGATCTTATTCAGTAGGCCAGTCTTCCTTATAAAGTAAGGAAGAGCCTTCATCAGTTCGTTACAACAACTTCAACCAACAACAGCTCAATATCACTATTTACAATTGACTCCTTAACTTTCTATACATGACACTTTAGTCCCTCAACTTCCTATTACATGACAAAACTCCCCTCCTAAATATACGTGTCCTCACGGATCAAACTCAGGAAATCGAAGTTGTAAGTCATCGAAAAACTCCTAACTTGCATCTGTTCATGGACGCCCTTTCCACTTGACTAACACTTTGACAACAACCCTATTATTCCTTTCGGGGAGCTTCCTTTCGATCACAGCTTCTGGAACAAACAACTGATTGGAGTGTTGATCTACTGCTGATGAATTGTCCTACAGATACCATGCGCTTTCTTCAGCAAAGAAACGTGAAATGTAGGGTGTATTAATGAACTTGCTGGTAAATCCAGGCGATATGCAACCGAGCCCACTCGTTCCAAAACCAAATAGGGACCATAATACTTCAGACTCATCTTCGTTTGAGCTGTAGAACGAACTGACAGCTGCTGAAAAGGGTGTAGCTTCACACTCAATCTCCCACTTGAAAGACTCGATCTATCCTCCTTCTATCAACATATTGTTTCATTCTGTTAATAGCTCGTAACAGATGATGGCGAAAAATTCGTGAAGTTTCTTCCCTTGCTTGTAACAGCTCATCCACAGCCACAATCTTTGAATCTCTTTGAACATATGGAATGTGTAAGGGAGGCTGAAATCCATACAGAGCCTGAAATGGACTCATCCCAATTGTCGTATGATGTGTTGTATTATACCAATATTCTGCTAACGACAGCCACTTGACCCAACTGGATGGCCTATCCGCAGCCATACACCGTAGATACCCCTCCAAACACTTCTTAACAGCCTCGGTTTGCCCATCGGACTGAGGATGATAGGCTGTAGACATTGCTAGCTGAACACCTTGCAATTTGAAAAAGGCTTGCCAAAAATTTCTCAGAAAAACAGAATCACGATCTGATACAATCGTATTAGGATAGCCATGTAATTTATAAACACCATCTAAGAATATTGATGCCACTTGTGCAGCTGAATAGGGATGACTCAATGCCATAAAATGAGCGTACTTGGTAAATCGATCAACAACAACGAAGATTACCTATTTTCCTTGAGATGGAGGTAAGCCCACTATAAAGTCCATTGAAATATCAGTAAAACCCCCACTAGGAGTAGGTAATGGACGCAGCAATCCTGGAGAGGCAACTGTCTCATATTTAAACCTTTGACAAATTTCACAATCTCGAACAAAAGCACGAACATCCTTGGATAAACCCCTCCAATAAAAGAGGCTCTGAATCCTTTGGTAAGTAGCATGTACCCCAGAATGACCTCCCCCAGCCGAGCCATGATACAGCATTAAGACTTCCTTCCTGACCTCCATACAATTACCCACAACAATCCTGCCTCTCCTTCTTAATAAAGTTCCATCATATAAAAAATGTGAAAGAGCAGCAGGCAATGGAACAGCAGTAAGACCATTTAAGATTTGCTGAATATCAATATCATGCTCATACGACTCAGCTATATTCTTCAATAATAGAGGCTGTATAGAAGATACAGATACCTGAAAGATTTCTGCTCCAGATACCCTTGACAGAGCATCAACCACCGAATTGTCACAGCCTTTCTTATAGACTATTTCATAGTCATACCCCATCAATTTGGCCAACCAAGCATGCTGCAAAGGAGTGGACACCTTCTGCTCTAACAAGTGCTTAAGACTCTTCTGATCCGTCCTGATTGTGAATCGCCTGGTGACCAAATAATAGTGTCAGTGAGGAACCGCGAACATGATAACCAACAGCTCCTTTTCGTAAACAGAAAGAGCCTGCCTTCTTGGTGACAATGCCTTGCTTATAAAAGCAATTGGGTGGACATCCTGCATTAAAACAGCACCTATACCAAGGGATGAAGCATCTGTTTCAATAACAAATTCTTTCGAAAAATCGGGCAACCTTAAAACTGGAGCAGTAGTAAGAGCGGCCTTCAAGTGTTGGAATGCAGCTGCTGCAGAGCCTGTCCAGATAAAACTGTCCTTCTTTAATAAATCTGTCAATGGTCTGGCCAACATCCCATATCCACGAATAAATCTTCTGTAACAACCCGTCAAACCCAAGAATCCCCTTAACTGTTTGATAGTTAGAGGAATTGGCCACTGCTTGACAACCTCTATTTTTGCAGGATCCGTTGCTACACCTGCAGCTGAAATAATATGTCCCAGGTACTCCACATATGTTCCACCAAAACAACATTTTGATTCCTTGGCAAACAGATTGTTATCCCTCAATATTGCCAGGACCCGAGCCAAGTCCTGCAGATGGTCCTCTTCGTTTGCACTATAGACCAAAATATCGTCGAAAAAGACCAATACACACTGCCTCAATAACGAACTGAATGTTGCATTCATTAAAGACTGAAATGTAGCTGGAGCATTGGTTAATCCAAAAGGCATCACTAAAAATTTAAAGTGACCTTGATAAGTGTGGAATGCAGTCTTATAGATGTCTCGTGTGTGCATCCTGATTTGATGATAGCCCGATCGAAGGTCCAGCTTGGAGAAAATAGTAGCCCCTCCTAATTCATCCAGCAGCTCCTTAATCAGAGGAATAGGGAATCGGTTCTTCACCATTGCTTCGTTCAATCTTCTATAATCGATGCACATTCTCCAAGCACCATCTTTCTTTTTCACCAACACAATTGGAGAGGAAAATGGACTCTTGCTGTGCTGAACCACTCCCAATTCCAGCAATTCCTTCGTCATTTGTTTGATGATGTCCTTCTATGCCGAGGGATATCTATACGGACTTTGACTGATCGGCTGTGTTCCTTCCTTCAACAGAATCTGACGATCACAGCTTCTTCTTGGTGGCAGTGCATTAGGCACTTGGAAGACATCCGAGAATTCCTCCAGTAATCTGCGAATAGCTTCTCCCATTCTTGCTCCTTTAATCTTAGGAGTCAAGAAAGGAGGGTCCCTAGCATGTTCCTCTGCTACTTGTATGGTGCATAAGTGGATGGTAGCCAATTGAGCATCCTTGGCCAACAATCCTTGCATCTTTTCTACTGAACAAACAGACAGTCCATTCAATCCTTCCCCCTTAAGCTCACATACCACGCCATTTATGGAAAATTTCATGGTAACCTTTTTGAAATTCCATACGATATCATCAAGAAGTGTTAGCCATTGAATTCCTAGTACCAAGTCATAGTTATCCAATGGCAACATATAGACATCCGTGGTAAACCACAGCCCTTGCATCATCCACTGAAAGTTGGGACATACCGAAGTGATGGCCAGATGAGACCCGTTCGCAACACTGACCGATAATGGTTTTACCTCTTTCTATAGGCACCTTAGTTTGATAACTGTCTTCTCATTAATGAAGTTGTGTGTCGATCCTGAGTCAATTAAGATATGCAATTGTCGGCTACCAATTGACCCCACCACTTTCATAGTCGAGAACGAGTGAACTCTAGTCAAGGCGTGAATGGAAATCTGTGGCTCGTCTAGTATCTGCTCCTCTTCTTCCAACTGACCTTCCACCTCTTCGCCCACCACGATCAAGAAAACTTGTTTGTTGCTGCACTTATGACCAGGGAAGAATTTCTCGGTACACCAGAAACACTCCCCTCTGGCTCTTTTTGCGTTCAACTCCTTACTCGTGAGTGACTTGGAAGGTCTGTTCCCCAATATTGGATTTGTCAAAGTGCTGCTTGGCTGTGATGTTGCTGCTGCTGAAGGCGTGGGCAGTAATGGAACTACTGCTGAACTGGATGGAGGTGGAATGCTTGTATAGTGGGGATTATATCGCCCATTCTGCTTCGGAGCCGAAGATAAAGCAGCATTCGTGATTTCTTGTAATCTTGATAAAGAGTATGCATCATGGAGTGATTTCGGCCGGAACATCTTCACTGGGAAACGTAACTCCGACTTCAATCCTCTCAAGAATATGCTTACAGCATACTCCTCACAGATGGTCACCTTGTTTAGTAAGGCATCGAATTTTCTGCAATAATCCTTCAATGATTCTGTCTGAACTAATGTTGTCAACTCCTCCATTGCATCCGAGAATTGAGCTGTAATAGCTCTCACATATTCCGGCCACGATAAATCCACCATGGATAATCTTCAAGTTCTCATATAGGATTGATGCCATTGCAAAGCATCCCCTTCCAAATGCACCACAACATACCTCAGTTTCTCGGATTCTGGTGTGTTATCCATTGAAAAAAAATGGTCACATTTGTACAGCCATCCCTGCAAGTCCTCTCCTCCGAACTTTGGGAAATCGACCTTGCCAATTCTCATCGTTCTGTTGTACGATGAGCTTCTCGACTGAGACTCCACCGAGGAATCGCCATCTGCTATCCTCGCTCTGTTGTTACGAAAGAATTGCTCCTGTTGAAGCGCCAATGTCTTCACGATCTGCTGCAAATCACTCACAGATTGTGAGTGATGCTGATTGTGCATCTCCATTCGATCTTCCAACCTCTGGAATTGCTCTCGCCACGCTTGTTGCTCCACCACTTTGTTCGCTTCTTGACTTCTTGTTGACGCCGCCATGCCAATTCCACCAGCTCCGAGGAGGATCAGGTGCTCTGATACCAATGTCAAGGATTAGAAACCTTGAAGAAAGGATTTAGGAAGAGAAGAGAATTTCACAACACTTGATCAGGTGATCTTATTTAGTAGGCCAGTCTTCCTTATAAAGCAAGGAAGAGCCTTCATCAGTTCGTTACAACGACTTCAACTAACAACAGCTCAACTATCACTATTTACAATTGACTCCTCAACTTTCCATACATGACATTCTAGTCCCTCAACTTCCTATTACATGACATGGACGGGATGTGATTTCCGGTGCTGGAGTTCGCGTTTATGCCCAACTGCCTGGCTGCCCCTATTTTTTTCACTGACATTTTCTTCCGGTGGTTAACCATCATCCAAGGGCCATATCCACAGATAGTTTCTTCCGCGTTTATGTACTCGAGTCCCGCACAGTTCGAGGGCGAGCAAACTAGGCTATGGGTTTTCAAGTAAGTTAAGGTTAGCTTGATTTTCCTCTGGTTGATGATAGAGTCGATACTCTTCTCCGTTTCCATTTGATTGGTGTTTTGCACAACTATCGAAATAGTACCCATGGTTGTAGTTACTATCCTTATGCCTCAGCATACCACAGGAGAAATAAATCGAGGTTAAACCTTCATAGAGTAAATCTAACTGAAGCTTGTCAATTTTAAAAAATAGAAGTAACTGTTCTAGAAGATTAACTTGAACACAAAATCTAGCAAATTTTCCCCTTTCTCCATTGACAGTAGCCATATCAATTTTCACCTAAACCCAGGTGGTTCCCAATTTTTTCCAAATAGGTTGGTTCATAGTACTCTGATGGAAGCATGAAAATCATCATCCAAATATCCGCCGCAATTAGTTTTGTTGTGGCCGGTTGGAATTTTGATTTCCACACCCTCATGGTCAGAAATGAGGAATTAATGAACCACAGACACGGTGGTCTCCCTTTTAGGACAGAATCGAGATCTTCTCTTGACCAGAAGGCTACCTAGAAGAATTCGTGTCCAAGGTCCATGACCTCGAACCCATTCTGAGTTTTCCGAAGAATCCATAAACACCTACACAAGTAAGTATAGTCCATCGATTTTCCAAATAGTTTTATGATAATGTCTTGAACCTGTGATTTTCTCATTTCTATATTTTCTTCACGGGAGAATAATATTTTGATGCATTTTACATCAAGAAATTCATTCACTTCTTCCTCAGTATCATCATATAGGTGTTGTTCAAAGTAGAAAGTCTTTTCAAAGGCTCCTGGTGTAATACCCATTAACTTTTTTTGTAGGATAATTTTCCATTGTTTGCCTCCTTAGGAGAACACCCCTCATTGAAGTAGCAGGGAGTAAGATCGCCTTCGAGCGTTCGGACATTAAGCAACAAAGCAGAGATCAAAGTAGGAGAGAGGGAAGAGGATTTGAACAACTAGTATTACTTAATGTATCGTAATTTTTTCTACTTCTTTTTGTTTGATAATTGATATATTCTGATTGAAAGCATACAACAATAATAACCTATGATTTATTGCTGTATTTTCGGACATTAATTAGTTATGAAAAAATCAGTCGAGAATGCAGTTATATTCTTTTCATACTTTTCTTTAAAATATTTGATTTATAATTATATATTTGTATAACTTTAATTATAAGCTAATCATAAATTTTGATACGTGTAATACACGTACTACTAATCTATTTATTTCTTTTTATATAAATCTAGGAACCAGATTTTCTAAAAACAAATGGGAATCATATTGATCATCTATCCAGATGAGTTTAATTGAACCACTGCCCCTATTTATAAAAATCGACAAACTCCAATTGAAATTGATATATGAAGGAATTAGTTCCCAAACTCCAATTGAAATTGATATATGAAGGAATTAGTTCCCTGTAATTCAATTGTGAGATGGGCAGACACAATAATACATATTTCAATATGGGGAAAGATCCACAAGTTTCAAACCATGAACACCAAGCTTTGAATTTGGAAAAGGGATAGGGAACGACGCAGCAATGAATTCAGGGTTGTAACCTGGATAGGGAGATGCAGATCGAAAAGAGAGACATGGCCATTTGGGCAAATGAACAAAGTCGTGGCTATAGACCTTGGATGGTGGTGAACCACTGGAAAAGAACGCCGGCGAAAAGTCTTCGGTCTCCCATGAACAACAACACCCTCGGTTCCAGAAGAGATGATTTAAATGGTAATACTAAAAAGATTTTTTTTGTTCAAATTTAATAATTAATTATCAAACTAACCATCTCATTTTCGAATTTTCCAATATAGGACTAGTTAGCGTTTAGAACGTCTGTTAACAGAAAAAAACAACTCTTGACCCCCTAAATTGTCGTAATCGCTAACACGGTTAACGTTTTTAACTACCCGAAGTAAAAAACGCTAACTGCGTTACATTTTCGATAATTTTATATATATTTATTGTGTGTTAAAAGTTGAAATACGATTTTATAATAATGAGTTTACTCATGTGACTTTAGTAAAGAGCTTCCCCATGTGACATTTTCCATTGTCAGAGCTTCCCCATGTTAGAGTTTCCGTCTATGACATTTTACATACTAATATAGGGAAAAGTATGAAAAGATGTAATATGTTTGCCCAATGTGGTGAAAGCGACACATTTGTTGTTTTTGAAGCAACATATTTGTTGTTGTTGGTTTTTGATGCAGTCGTTAAGTTTCCGTCCAAAACAGCCGTTAAGTGCCCACATGACTTGCACGTGACCTCCGTGTAGTGTGAAATTTATCAAATGCCCCTGTCTTCTTTAGTGTTGTTATATGCAGTGTTCCCTGCTAGAAGGGCTACCCTTTTCCTGGTTTCTTCATCGTCTTTCTGTCTGTGGTTGCATCAGTGTTGTTCTCTCTATCAATCGCGTTCTCTCAATTTATCTTCACTGACTCTCCATAGTCACCTAGATCCTCAGAGTCGTAAGTACCCTCAGTTTCAAACTCTGATCGGCAACTGAATCACGTTCCCCGATACTTCTGTTGTATTTTCATCTATTCTGATGATTGATTGGTATTCTATTGTTGGTATCTGATATTTGATTGCTAGATTTATGTTTGATGCTGCAAATTATTCTGAATATTTCATTGAAAATGATGTCATGTTTCTTCGTTTCTTCATGGTAATTTTTTTTGCTTTAATTTCTGTTCCCCGTGTTCGTGCGGGTCCTTCTGCATACTGCTGGAAACAGTTAAATTGACTATCTGGTTGGATTGGTATTGTGGAAATCATGAAAATATAATGCAATGCCCTGCGACAATTGAACGGACTACATGTTGTAATCTTAAATTTTATAAAAAGAATAATTGCAATGAATTTTACTGTTAGAGAGTTGAACTTATAGATTATGATTGTTCTTCGTTCTCATGCTCATTAGGTTGCCAATGGAAAGTACGTGCGATTGCAATGGATTAGGTCACTTCAGATGTGCCTGCCTCAAGCCATTTTGGTCCCATATAGCTCTCTGAAGTGTATTACAAATTATTCCTCATAAAATGTAATGAGTGATGTCATTAGATGTCATTTCTTTTCCATTGTAAAGAGTTATTTAATATTTATTTTACTGATTTAACACTTGCATAATATAATGCATACCTTGCGGGAAAAGCTTAGATGTGGGCAGCACTATTGCCAAACACTCTGCCACAGCGGGCACTGTCCCCCTTGTCTTGAGACAATCTTCAGATGCCACAGCGGCCACAACCTGACTCGGTGTTGTGGTTCCAAAGACATTAGATGCATCTTTGCTGAAGCTACGGTAGACTATCTTGTTTTTTTTTTTTGTAATAGGATTGAGGTGGTATTATGTTTTTTGTTACAATGTTGTTGAGCATTTCAAGGTATTTTGTAAAGGCAAAAGACAGTTAAGGTAACAAGTAGGAAGTTCTTTTGAATCTGCATGAGTTCTGTCTATTTTGCGTGACAAATTTTAATTTACAGGTGGAATTCAATTCGGTTATGGTGGTAGACTTTTTCACCAATCATTCAAAACATGTTACATCAAATTTCAATTGTTCATAACCATTTTTCATCAAAACACAACAATTACAAAACGTGAGTTATCCAAAACAACACACACACTAACTTAATTAACTTACAACCGCTCTGCAAACATCACTACAGCTAATTCACACGCTAACACACTTCAACTAATAACAACAATAACAGTTTTTTCCAACAGCAAACAACAGCATCACAAGACTGAGAAGGTAATATCTCTACAGCATCTGAACAAGACTGAGAAGGTAATATGATTAGGCCTCATTCCCAGAATTTGTGAAAGAACAAATGGATTTCCCCAGTTCAGGTTCCCCATTTCGGGCTGAACCAGAAACGACCAGAGTCCACGATACAAGATTCCTAACATGCATTTCATCGAACACCTTAAGCCCGTCATTCAAGATGCCACACTTCAAATACATCTCAATGAGCTTATTCTGGGTGAAAGTATAATTCGTGAATCTCAACTTGATAACCTTACTATTTACTTGAGCTCCAAGAAACAGAGACCCTGATATCCCCGGGACGGAAAGAGAAGAGGTAATGGAAGATACATCTTTGCTAGAAAATGGGTGGGAGAATGAAGAGGAATTGCGGCGATACAATGTGAGAAGTGGAAGTCTCAAACTTGATAAAAGTAGGGGTAACTTCGGCATTTCTAAAATATTCTATTTAAATGTTTAAAAAATATGTCACGTGCGTGGCACATGAGAGTTTTTAACGGGACAACAAACGTAAAACACAAACGTTTTAATCTAAAACCTACAGAATGAAACATGTTACATCAAATACCTACAGCCCAAAACAAGTTTCATCAGTCACCAATTTCGGCAAACATATTACATCTTTTTCATACTTTTCTACACTAATATATGAGCTTCCCCATGTAACTGTCTGAGCTCCCCATGTAAAACAAAATTGTTGTAAAAGTTAACCGCATTAGCGTTTAAAACACTTTAGGGGTTTTAGTTTTTTTGGTTAACAGACGTTCTAAACGGTAACCCCGTTAGCGATTTTTACTTTTCAAAATAAAAAACGCTAATGGAATTAGCGTATAGTTCTATTTTGAGAAATTCAAAACTAAGAGGGTTAGTTTTGTAATTAATTGTTAAATTTGAAAACAAATCTATTAAAACGGTGTCTGACAAAAAGAAAAAGTGTAGAATAGTAGGAAAGAGAAAGATCAACTGTTCAAAATCAAACCTTGTGGACCGAAAAATGAGATTGGGTCGACTTTGAATAACCAGACCGGTAAGGTGCAAAAGATACGCCATATGTTTAAAGCATTCCCAGATCTCTTAACTACAGTTATCATAACCGGACCGCTGGTTCGATCGGGAATCGGACTCCTGTTCGGTTTGGTTCAATCAAAAGACCGAAATGCATGTTGGACTCGGTTGGACCAGTGTGAACCTGCATGTTTTTGAAGAACTTATCGCTTTTAAAAAACTGGTCGATTCCGGTTCCTTTTTTTTGTTAAACTGAGTAACCGGCCGACCGATTCTTTCGATTTCAGTCGTGTTTCAATTAGGTTCTTGTCGTGTCTTTTGTTAAGCCTTACATATCAATTAGGTTTCTCCGTTTCTGCATTCAATTTCATACTCACTGTCAGTTGTTCAGTTCCAGACATCCAATTTTCCTTTGTCTTCAGCCAGTTCCAGCCTTCCTTCGTCCAGGTACAGATCCAGCATTAGGCTTCTTCGCGTTCGACATCCAGATGGTTCGACGTTTGGCGTTCGGCTTCTTGGCGTCCAACTGGTTTTGAAAGTTTAGTTTTTTTGCAGCTCAGCCTCATCTTCGGCCTGCCGTGCAAGCCTCGACCTCATATCGTTCGCCTCGATTCTCGTCGAACTCGTCATTGGCCTCTCAATTAACGAGAAGTTGCGAAAATGCGAGTTCTAGAAAAAGGACCTGAAGCTGAAGATGTGAGTTATTGAAATGATCCAATCGACGAGAGGGATTATCATGCAACAACCCGGTTGAGTATAGCAAGCCCAAGGCGCACCCAAGCATTTGATGCAGCGTAACATCTCGCAGCTAATCGGCGAGAGGGATTATCATCTGATTTTTTTAAAAAAAAATTAACTGTAACTTCTCTTCTCTCGGCCCTAGCCTCGTCCACATCTAATGCAACAGGAGAAAGGGGACGAAGTGAAAGTGGGTTTGCTGGTGGGGGTGGCGGGACGGAGATGGCAGGCGGGAGGTGGACGAAACCTCTGCTCTGTCCATTCAACTGCTGCTAGTAGTTCTGATTCTGAAAGTTCCTCTAAGTATGGTTTGGGGCATTATCGTTGTTGAAGCAACTGTAGATAAATATTGCAGAGTTGAACAGGTGAACTTCCTTTCCTTTTACTGCATATTTTATCAAAATATCTTCTTTTTTGGTGCGTTGTGGGTAAATGAGTTCAATTTTTATATTTTCTCTTGAAATTGGACACAACAGTATGCAATCAAGGGATTTTCAGATGCATTAGATGCTATTCCCATGGCACTTGCAGAGAACAGTGGTCTTCAAATGATAAGGAATACATATGCATGATAGCTTCATATATACGCAAAGTTAGGTTGTGTTTGAGAATATTATATTAAAATAATTTTATTATTGTATCGATTTTATGTATTTTTATATTTTTCTTAATTTCTGCATCGTGAATCAGCTAGTCCGGTTCTGATAACACTACTCTTAACACTTGGCCAAGGAACCGAAGCCACCTGTCACCTTGAAAAAGAATACGGGGTCAAAGGTCAAGTTTTCTTAAACAGATTCAGCAGAACGAAATGGGTGAAATACCGAGCGTAGGGAGGAAGTCTCCTCCATGATGCTGAATCTTGAGTAATTACAGCACGTAAATAATTTAATTACGATATAAAAAACGATAAAAAATTATACATAAATAGATACACATATATGTATATATGTGTATATATATGTGTACGTATATATATAGAAGTTTTTTTTATGTCGTATCATACGGTTAGCTCAAAAGTCAAGTCTCAACACCTAGTTAGTGTCATTTATGTCGTAATTAATCTATCTACCTGCTGTAATGTTTTTAATTTTTTTTGAATAAGTATATAACTATAATTTTCACCTAATTCATTTTATCATTCTGATCAAATTATTGAACAAATGACGTTAGGTTAAAAAATAAATATATACCTAATAAAAAATCCAAAAAAAAATAGATTAGGTAGATAATTGAATTTTACCATAAATGACGTTAACTGTATTGAGTTTGGACTTACATGATTTGAATTATTTTTTTTTAAGTCAACTTTTCATATCTCAACTTAGAGTAGAACGTATGGATCAATCCGTAAGTCCAAATTCAATATTTTTTGTATCATTTGAATTGAAATTTAAATATCCACTTACAATAATTAAAACAAATTACTTTACCTTAACACGCCACTTGGGGTAGCACACGCTAGGGATGCCAAATTCTTACGCAACACGATAACACAATAAACTAACAGGAACATACACACGATTTGTCACCCTTAGCACACGCTACCCTGGGGTGCAAGTTGTGATTTACCACACACCCCAAGGCCGTGTGTATACCAAATTTGTAAAATAATTTTTTTTTGAATATATGTGTTTCTAAATATTTTTTTGTCTTTAATAGGAGTATGATTATTTTTGGCGTCGCCAGGATTTGAACTGACGCATTCTGATACAATGTAAGACGTAAGATGTATGCCTTAACCAATTGTCTCAAAAGTCCAAACTTATAATTGAATGCATTCAGTATACGCTTAAGTCATCTTCTTAAGTTGATGCTCTGCATCATTAACCAAAATTAGAGCTCCATACCACAATTTGGGGAGCAGAACAACTAAACCCCTTCAGGAGGGAAAACGGGAAAAAGAGTTACACTGGAGCAATTCCGACAGAAGGAGGAGCCGATGGTCATCACGTCAGCTTGGGGGAGCTGAGAAAAGGAGAAAGACGGGAAGTTATCCCTACCTTTTCTTCGATCTCTCCTCAAAATAAATTTTATGAATAGTACAAATGTAGATAATATAGATATTTCTGCTTGCAATTATAGTCGACTCATTTCAATTTGAACGTTGGTGTCTGAAGGGGTGTAGGAAGAAATCTAGTAATTAATGAAATTGATTATTCTTACAGAGACGAAACGATGTCGAATAGAGATAATTTAAATATGCAAGCAGGAAAATTGAATTTCGATAATTTCAAGAGTGTAAATTCCAGGGGTTTGAGTGGCTGAATTTTAATCCTTTGGAACTCCGTTAGTCTCAACCTATCAACATGTTTTTTTGGCAGAATTGGAGTTGAATGGGAAATACGGATTCAGTATTCCGACATTTATTTCGCTGAATTGGAATTCAACGAATTTCGTATTCCTAGAGAGTTAGGAATATGTATTCGATCTCTCTCGGAATACGAAATATGTGAACAAATGACAAAAATACCCTCCAAGTTTTAATTACCTTTGAACAAAGGAAAATACCTTTGTACTGTGTAATTATTTATATTTTAATTAATATAGTATGTACTTAATTAAATTACTACAAAGTTTTTATGAAAATATACTTTTTATCAATTAATTATATTTTTTATTTAATTGATTAATTCTATTATAGTATAATTTAATTACTTATTTTTTTTAAAGTTTTTAATAAAATAGATTTTATGTTTAATTAATCTTAATTTAAACTTTTCAAATTATTTAATATATTTGTTTACAAATTAATTGTATTATGTATTATACGTATTAAAGTAAAGGGTATATATGTCATTTTACATTATTTCATTCAATTTCCATATATCATTCCACCAACCGTTTCAAATGACATATTCTATTCCATTTCAATCAACCAAACAAACAACATCATATTATAATCTCTGATTCAATACTCTATTTTTTTATTCACTATTCACTATTCTGTATTCCTTATTTTTTAGTTCACCAATCAAACATCTCGTAAAAGTTGAAATTCATGCTTTGGTTGAGATATCTTCTTTGCATTTCAATTGAGTTTTATATGTGTAGATATTGATGAAAGATTGAAGTTGTGGTATAATGATTAATGAGTTCAGTAGTAATCTATTTTTGACATATGTTATCAGATGATATTTTAAAAAAAACAATTGTATTAATGTATAGTATTCTAAATCTTGTTAATCTTATGTGTTGGATCGTAAACTCCGGGTTGCTGATCTGGCAGTGAATTGAATACCAGATGACGGTTGACACAATGCCTTCGCTTTAGCTCCGGTGAACCTGCAAGTAGGGGATCACAACAGATGGGGTGTCTCTTGGTCCCTCTCTGATGCTTAAATGAGTATATGTGTGTGTATATAACTCAAAACGTAATGAATGTATGTAAAGCAAAGATATTTATAGAGTAGGAGAGACCAAATCGTATAAGGTAACCGTATATCTTAGTGAATATTGTGTTGTTGAAGATATTGCAGTTACGGCGAGATATTGCAGTTACCATATCTAATCCTTAGTGAATATGTGTCCAAGATACGCGGGATATCGTGGCCACTTCCTTTTTAACTGTTGGTGGGACCAGAGGAGAGAGGCAAGGCTCTCTTCGGGGCGAGCACTCCCATGGCGAGCAGTAGGATGTCGTGACTTGGTGAAGAATGGCGACCAGCTAAGGAGCCTTTGGCGTTCATATCGTCCTGGGCTCGATCCTGGGCCACTCTATGGTGGGCCAGGTTGACTTTGACTTAGGCTGGTCCGGTTCGAATATCTTGGGTTTACCCCTCCAGGGTTATTGGGCATTTTCCTTATTGGGTCGTCACTATCAATACCCAACATTTGCCCCTGAAGCTTGATTGAAGTTCCTTCAGTCGAGCTTGATTCCTTGGTAGGGTTTGAGATAGTGACACTTTAGATTTTGTTTTCCTTGTCTCTTTTTGTGGTTCATGACTTTAGGGACACTTCATGCTTGTTTGGCGATCAGTCATCCCATTGTCCAAAATTGAAGGAATATTCTCCGTTTTATTCCTTCCTGGCGATCACTCGAGACAGTCTAGGCTTGCGAAGGTTTACTTTTATCTGCTAGGCGATCATTACCTATAAAAGCGGTTTCCTAAAAAGGCCTATTAGTGCGCTGGCGATCACCTTGTCTGTTTGATGGACTTTAGCATTTAATAACTGCACAGTCATCCAGAAGTCGAACGGTCACTTAAAGCACGCCTGTCATTTAATATTCTGTAACCCAAGGGTAGTCTGATAGCTTTCTGCACTGGCCGACCGTTTGTCTCCCCGAGGTCTCTTAGAATTCTGACATGGTTTCTATTTTTTCCAAAAAGGTGCAATTATTCTTCTGTGTCGTTTCGAGTCTGTCTGTGGTGGTTACTTCTTATTTTGTCTATATAAAGGACATCAGTTCCCTCATTTTGTCTTTTACGTTTTCATTCCTTCAGACTCTAGAGCCTTCTCTATTTTCTGATATCCTTCTCTGCAAACTTCTCCTTTCTTCTTATCAATCTTTCCGATTCACATCCTAGCAACATCCATGGCCACCCGCAGCCAAACAGGAAAGACCAAGCAGACAGCCAACAGGACCTCTTCTTCGTCCCCTAAGGTGCCGAAGAACACCAATGCCCCCTTGACCATTAGGGACGGCTCTACACCAGCCTTGACTGAGAGGCAGACTGACCTTGGAAGGTCCGCAGCCACGCCTGTGGTGGTGGATGGGACGGAAATCCACCCCCCCATCTTTTCTCCAAAAGGTAAATACTCTGTTTTATTGCTCTGTTCTGAGAGTATCCCCTGTTTTCCTTATTTTTATACTTGTTCTTGCCATATCTGAACTGCTCGAGTAGATTCCAAGCCCAACGAACTGAAACCGAATAGATGTACAAGGGGGGCGTGTCTTGGAATTGTCTACGCCAGATAGGGATTTCCCTCCTGCATTCGACGAGCTATCCAGGAGCGACCAGAATGCCATCGATGACCTGTTCCGTTTGCATCGATCATCCAGTTTTCACCCCATCCACTCGGTGGCGGAGACCACCGAAAATATGCTCGAGATGGCAGGCATTCATCAGGCCACGCCACTTATTGATGATTGGGTAATTCTTCTAATCTTTTTTCTGTTTATTGGTTGTAGGCAACCGGGGCCGAAAACTCATAGGTCTCTTTGATGACCAGGAGCGACCGGAATGCCATCGATGACCTGTTCCGTTTGCATCGATCATCCAGTTTTCACCCCATCCACTCGGTGGCGGAGACCACCGAAAATATGCTCGAGATGGCAGGCATTCATCAGGCCACGCCACTTATTGATGATTGGGTAATTCTTCTAATCTTTTTTCTGTTTATTGGTTGTAGGCAACCGGGGCCGAAAACTCATAGGTCTCTTTGATGACCAGGGAAAGTCGGGTCTGTCTGCGGACCAGGCGTCGTTGAATCCTCCTCCTCCTCCTTCTAAACGTTCCTCTAAGAGGAAGCCCGAGGAGGAACTTCCCATGGCCACTGTTGGCCCTCGCCAACCAGGTACATTGCCTTGCTATATGATGATCTTTGTTTCCACACTTTGAAGTTTTGGGGTTTGACATATCTGCTTATTCTTTAGCAGAGAAGCCCACCGCTGATGTGGCCCGGGACCCTCCTCCTCCCCCTGCCAAGAAGGTCAGGAGCGAGGACCACCCGGTTTTTCCCAAGAGTCCTCCTCCTCCTCCTAAGGGCTCCATTACCCCCGGGGAGAAGGCTTTAACCTTGGCGGCCCCTTCTCCTTCTGAGTCCTCAGTCCCTATTCCTCCCAAGGGATCTGGGACTCAGAAGAAGGGGTCTGATGCTCCCAGCTCTTCGAAGACTCCTCCCGAAGAGTACTGCTCCTTGGCGAGCATGTTCTAGCCGCCCAAGGCTGCGAATTGTCGGGGCGTTAGGTTCCCCTGCGGAGACTTCTCGAAGACGGGGGTCTCCGATAAGAAGATTCTCCGGGGCAACCCGGATTTATGCATGCGACTCGTTGAGGGGATAATTCCTCCCAGGGATCGCTCCGCGGTTCCCTCGGAGCTGCACCATATCGAGGGGTTCATGAGGACCCATTTCGAACGACTTGCTCTGGTAAGGCTTCAACTCTTCACTATGTTTTCATATTGCTTGCTCTTTTTCATAGCCTAAAAACGTTTTTTACTCTTTGTTGCCAGCTCATTCGAGAAGAGGTGGCGGTTGGTCGAATCGTCAGGGAGCTCGCCAACAAACAGACTGACCTCCTTGTTGAGTTGGGGCACGTGGTTCTCCCCAGGACAGATGGAGGCCATAAAGTCGACTGCTGACGCGGCAGTTTCCTTGGTGGAGGGTGCTCGGGAAGAGTACTTCGGAAAGGAGGAAAGGCTCCTTGCTGATGTGAAGAGGAGGGAAGCCGATGCAGCGGTTGCCCTTCAAGAGTCTTAAACCGATGAAGGGGAGGATGTCAGGGCTCGCCTGGAGGCTGAGCTTAAGGAGGCCCGAGCCCAAAGGGCAGAGGCCCGAGCCCAAAGGGCAGAGGCCCGAGCCCAAAGGGCAGAGGCCCGAGCCCAAAGGGCAGAGGCCCGAGCCCAAAGGGCAGAGGCCCGAGCCCAAAGGGCAGAGGCAGAGGCTCAACGAGTCCCCGCTGAGTCCCAGAGGGATGCTGCTGAAGCCAGGGGGATCGCCCTGGAGGAGGAGAAGGAACAGCTGACTGCGCAGCTGAAGTATGTTCCTTCCCCCCAAAGTGTGGTCAATGACTTTAAGGCCTCTGAAGAGTTCGTTGACTACACTTTGGAGGTGATGAAGTCGGAGATTGCCGACTTCCTCCAAGTCATGGTCGAGGATGTCCAGGCTGTTGATCCCAACTTCCCTGTTCGGGAAGTCGAGTCCCTTAAGCCCTTCCTTCGGAGTTCCCTTCCTCAGGAAACCCCCGCAGTTGTTGCTGAAGAGGTCGACCTAGCTGCTGCTGTCGAGGAGGTTGCCCCCGAAGGCGAGCCAAGTACTCCTGCTCCTGAAGACCCCAAGGCCTGAAGCCTCCACCTCTCCGGCGATCATATGCTGCTTTTGTTTCTAGATACTTGTTTTAGATAATAGTTGTTTATCCTTCTTTGTAATTATTTTTTGAATTCAGACTCGGTTATTATTTTTCTTTATAATATTGAATGCCTTCTATATTCGCAAGCCTTTATGTTTATTTGACTTTGAATGCGTTGGCGATTCCTTCGAGGTCTTAGCCATAATGACCTTCGACTTTTCCTTCACTTTATGAGTGTCTCGACCCTTAGGGTTTTTTGACTTTTCTTTAGGCTCAAAATGATAAGACTTCATAGAATCATTCATTTATCCCGCCAAGTATAAACTCCTTAAGGAAAATATCGTAAGACTTAAAAGTATAGACTTCTAGGCTTGAAGATGAATAATCTTATTGAAGTTTAAACTTTTGGAGTGCTCGACTCTACGAAAGGAACTTGTTACTTGAAGCTTCACTTTCCATAGTGATCGCTTAAGACTCCTTGTCCATCTTCCATAATTCGCTTCATGAAGGAATCGTCACCCTTAGCAGATAACTTCTCTAAAATTTGTCCAACTTATAAGAAGATAGTTTCCTTGATGGATTGATTATCTTCGTCGTCAGGGTTCCTACCTGATTTTGGTATCAGGTCTTTTTGCCTGACTTTGGCGTCAGGTCTTTTGATTTGCCTAACCCTGTTGCTAGGTCTTTTGGCCTGACTTTGGCGTCAGGGCTTTCGTTTTGCCTAACTCTTTTGCTAGGTCTTTTGGACTGACTTTGGCGTCAGGGCTTTTATTTTTGCCTAACTCTTGTTGTTAGGTCTTTTGGCCTGACTTTGGCGTCAGAGCTTTTGGTCTGACTTTGGCGTCAAGGCATTCAGCCTGACTTTGGCGTCAGGGCTTTCGATTTTGCCTAACTCTTGTTGTTAGGTCTTTTGGCCTGACTTTGGCGTCAGGTTTTTCGGCCTGACTTTGGCATCAGGGCTTTCGGTTTTGCCTAACTCTTGTTGTTAGGTTTTTTGGCCTGACTTTGGCGTCTGGGCTTTTGGCCTAACTTTGTTGTTAGGGCTTTTTCTTCAATTTGATTCGAGTGGCCATGCTTTATGAAGGAATGACTTGCTTTTATTGACATAACATTTTGATTTACAAGCTATGTATGAAATCTCCTTAAATGTTCAGAATTGAATGGACGAGGTAACCTTTCTCCTTCAGTGGTTTCCAAATAGTAAGATCCTAGGGCAGCGATCTCTACTGCCTTGTATGGTCCTTCCCATTTAGCTGAAAGCTTATTCTGACTGTCCAGTATTGTAAATTCGTTCCTTTTCATAACCATCTCCCCCACAAAAAATTGGCGAGCGCTAACTTTTCTGTTGAAGTATCGAGCGGTCGCCAGACGCATCTTTGCTTGTGTCTTTTCTGATTGCCACCTTTTTTCCTCTGCCAGGTCGAGGTCAGTCCTGCGTTCGACTTCGTTTGCCTCAGTGTTAAAGTGTAGGATTCTATGGGTAGGCACTGTTATTTCGACGGGCGCCACTGCTTCTGATCCATACACTAAACTGAAGGGTGTTTCTCCAGTGGTTGTCTTAGGCGTTATTCTGATAGCCCATAATACGTTTTTCAGTTCTTCCACCCAATTTCCTTTGAGTGCTCGAACCCTTTTCTTGAGTCCTGCTAAAACAACCTTGTTGGCTGCTTCAGCTTGTCCATTCGTTTGAGGATGATGCACTGAGCAGAAACGATGGTCGACATGGTATTCTTCACAGAGCCATTTGAGCTCCTTTCCTATGAATTGCGGACCATTATCACTGATAAGTATCTTAGGAATGCCAAACCTGGAAAATATGTTGATCTTCAGGAACCTGATGACTTGAAATTCCGTTGTAGAAGCCAAAGCTTTCGCCTCTATCCACTTAGTGAAGTAGTCGATCGCCACTATGATGTGAGTGCGTTGACCAGTGCTAATAGTAAAAGGACCCAATATATCCATTCCCCATTGAGCAAAAGGCCAGGCACCTGCCATTGGGGACAATAGTGTTGGCGGTCGACCTGATCGTGGTGCAAATTGCTGGCAAGTCTCGCACTTCTGCGTTAATTCAGCCGCATCTTTTCCCAAAGTTGGCCAATAGTATCCCAGCCTGAATATCTTTCTTGTTAATGATCGAGCACCTTCGTGACATGCTTCCACCCCTTCATGAGCTTCTCGGAGAACCCTTTCTGTTTCTGGATGAGCAACACACCTTAAGTAAGGAGTCGAGTAGCCTCGCCTGTAGAGTTCTCCATCTATAATCAGGTAACTGGCTGAAAGTCGTCTTATCCTCGTAGATTTGCCTTCGTCTTCTGGGAGGATCCCCTCTTTTAAGAAATTCTGGAACGGAGTCATCCATGTGACCCGTCCTTGAATGTTGAAGACTTCTGCTCTGTTATCAAGAACTGAACATAAGGCCTTTTCCAGGAATTGTACATCTTGAATTGTCGTTCCTCCAAATGCCAGCTTACTTAAGGAGTCTGCCATCTGGTTCTCCTGGCGAGAAATAGACTCAATCGCAAAATTTGGAATTTCTGCGAAGAGCTTCTTGGCGATGCTGAGGTACTTTTTCATCTTTTCCCCCTTGCCTCATAAGTGTCATTGACCTGATTGACAATAAGTTCCGAGTCTGTTTTTACCTTAAGCGCAGATATGCCCATTCCTTTTGCCAGTCTGAGTCCAGTAATAAGAGCCTCGTACTTTGCTTCATTATTGGTTGCCTGAATTGTCAGGGCGATCGCATATTTCAAAGGCTCGCCTTCCGGAGGAATGAGAATTAAACCTGCCCCCGAGCCTTCTCTCGATGAAGATCCATCTGTATAAAGCTCCCAGATTTGATTGTTGTCTGCTGACTGACTTGGCCTGTTATCTACTTCTGTTTGACCATTACTTGTGCTTTCCACAATGAAATCAGCTAGTGCTTGAACTTTGATGGCCGTTTTTAGCGCAAATTTGATATTGAGCTCGATCGCCCACTTGACCATTCTTTCTGAAGAATCTGGTTTCATCGGGAAGTTTTTGAGAGGTTGATTGGTGAGGACCATGATGTCGTGTGCATGAAAATAAGGTCTCAGCTTTCGAGCAGCAATAACTAAGGCATAGAGATACTTCTCAATCTGGACATATTTTATTTCTGCCGAATTAAACATTTTGCTAATAAAATACACTGGACTCTGAACATTATTTTCATCCCTTATCAAAACAGCACTGGTTGCCACGTCGCTGATGCCTAGATAAAGGAAGAGGTGCTCGCCTGGAATGGGCTTTGCCAGAGCTAGAAGTGTTTGGATGTGCTGCTTCAAGGATTGGAACGCCTCCTCACAGTCTGGCTTCCACTCAAACTTGCTGTTGGCCCTCAGAGTTTTGAAGAACGGGAGGGACCTGTCGCTCGCCTTGGAGAAGAAGCGATTGAGCGCAGCTAGGCGACCATTTAGGCATTAAACCTCCTTGTGGCAGGTTGGCGACTTCATCTCTTCTATGACCTTGAGCTTTTCCGGGTTTGCCTCGATACCTCGTTCGCTGACCATGAATCCCAGGAATTTACCAGACTTGACCCCGAAGGCGCACTTTGCAGGGTTTAGGCGAACACTATGCGTCCTCATACATTCGAAAGCTTCACGGAGGTATGTTGTGTGAGGATTGCCCTTGATGGTTTTGACGAGAATGTCGTCCACATAAGCCTCCATATTTTTCCCCAGCATGTCTTGGAACAGGCGGTTCACCATCCACTGATAAGTCGCCCCGGCATTGATTAGACCAAAGGGCATCACCTTGTAACAAAGAATGTCCCCGTCTGCATAAAAATCGGTATGCGCCTCATCATCTAGGTGCATGCGTAACTGGTTGTAGCCTGAATAGGAATCCATGAATCTCAGCATCTCGTGACCAGAGGTAGCATCGACCAACTGATCAATCCTGGGAAGGGGTTAGGAATCCTTAGGGCAAGCTCTGTTCAGGTCACGAAAGTCGACATACATCCTCCACTTGCTGTTTGACTTCTTGACCAAAACTGGGTTGGCGGCCCAGCTCTGGAATCTCACTTCTCTGACAAAGTCAGCTTCAATCAGCTTGCCAACCTCCTGTCTGATCGTCAACCGTTTGTCTGTCTCGAACGATCTTCTTTTCTGAGCGATCGGCTTGATAGAAGGGTCTATCCTGAGCTCGTGAGAGATAATATCTGTACTGATACCTGGCATGTCGCTCGGCTGCCAAGCGAAGAGCTCCTTGAATTCCCTGAGGAGGGCAGTCATGGTCTGCTTCTGATCTTCATTCAAGGTGGTCCCAATGCGCACCTTCTTATCTTGGCCATTGACATTGACTTCTTCCAACTCTTCCATAGGCGTTGGTCGAGCCAGATCCTCGCGAGGGTCGACCTCTGTCTCGATGGCGAGGGCCTCCCTTTGGTTCTTCCTGCGCAGGCAGTTCACATAGCATTGTCGCGAGGATGGTTGGTCGCCAAGTACTTCTCCAATCCTGTTGGGTGTTGGGAACTTCATCTTCTGATGGACTGTGGAGGCCACAATCTTGTTGGGGTTGATTGTGGTCCTCCCCAGGATGACGTTGTAAGATGTAGGTGAGTCGACCACCAGGAAAGTGACCCGTACCTTGATGCTTTTCTATCCCTCGCCCAAAATCACCGGCATGGTTATTGCACCCAGTGGATAAGTTGTTCTCCCAGCAAACCCGATCAGTGGAAAGTTGACTCTCTTCAGGTCACGCTTGGATTTGCCCATTTTCTCGAAGGCGTCCAGGAATAAAATATCTGTCGAGCTCCCTTCGTCGATCAGAATCCTCATTACGTCACAGCCATCGATATCAGTCGTGATAACCAGAGCATCATTATGGGGGGTTGTGACATGTGCCAAATCATCTTCGGAGAATGAGATGACAATGTCCTCCTCAGGTCGGGGTCGCTTTCCCAGCTGGACCGCTGTAGAAATCTGAATCGCATAGACTTCCCTGGCGTGTGACCCCTTGCCTCATGCGCCAAATCCTCCCGCAATTAAATTTACCCTTCTCTTGCTCTGAGATGGATCACTTTGTTCCGCAGGAGCCGGAGAACGATTTCTCTTTGGTGGCGTCCGACTTCTATCTCGCCCTGCCACAAATTCCTTCAACATTCCCCCTTGAATTAGCTTCTCGATGTCCGACCGGATATACAATTGAAGAAGCATATATATGATTATTCACTTCTCAAGTGTGTAAGTAATCAAGTCAAGAGACTCTCTCTTGCGCGCAGGGGGGGTGCAAACCACAGATTTGGTTAGCACTTCGGACCATTTGGCTTGTGTGCGTGCCCACGACATGCGTACACGATTGTCGGACCGGAAAGCTTGTCTAGCGTGAGCCGGTTTTTGCTAAACCGGATTATAAAAGTTGTCCAGATTCAATGTAATTTTTCTTTTTGTCTAAATACATTGAACCGGTGTAATTAATGAATTAATTACCGTTTGTATTAATTATCGTAATTAATCACGATTGCATTTATGTCAAACCTCATAATTGAGCCTATAAAATCCCTCACAATTCTGTCATTTTGACACACCAAATCCTCTCAACTCTTTCAACATTTCTGAAGTTGTTCATCATGTTCATCCTCCTCTCCTTTGCTCTTCGTGTTGACGATTTGCAAAGTTCTCTAAGGTCGTCGTGTTCGATCTTTCTAGTCTTTTATTTGTTCAAGTCGTCGTGTTCGGTATTGAAAGTCGTTGTGTTCTACTGATTTCCAAAGGAAATCGAACTTGGTTCAGTTCAGCCAGTCACAATTTCGTGCTAAATAAAAACTGGTGTCGTCGTTGAATCCTAGGAGGTAATAGGCCTAAAATATACCCTTGCACAAATCTTTCACGGTTGGGGAGGACTAAATTACCTTAAGGAAACCGTGCTTAACACGGGCCTCGACTTGTTATCGCCACCTTTGCATGGTTATAAATTTATTTACAAATTATTCCTTGAACTTTTGATTAATACATATTGGTCATTAATATAATTACTATTTAGTAACAGGAGAGACAAGACAAAGGATGGAAATACAAGCAAGGGTAGATCCGGAATTTCAAAAAAAAAAATCAATCCGTTCAATTAAGTATCACATGATTGAACTTAACGGTTCAACGAACGGAATGTGTCACATTTCATTTAAAACCAACAAAATAAAACATACTAAATCAAATACCTACAACCCAAAACATGTTGCATCAATTATAAATTTTGGCAAACATATTATATATTTTTCAGAATTTTGCCAATGCACTATTAACCCAAGTCTTAAATTCGTTGCTAATAGTATGAGAGATTGATTGATTTAAATCACTCGGCTAAGTACATAGAAATGTTCGACTTTTGCTCCCTTACTCATTTAGGTTACTTGGTCCTACCTTCACTTGGGCTAAATGTGTAAAAATGGTGATTTTGTCCAACTAACACTTCACATGATTGTTTTTAACCCTGATTGGATGTTTAAATTCCCAAATGCGACCCACTAGGTTGAGATTTGGCCATTATCCTTACTTCTCTTCCACAATAGCGACTTTGTGTATAAAACTGACAGTCCTTTTAGATTTGAGAATATTGTGTCCAAAACTGACAAACTTTTTTTTATTTGAGAGTATCTGGTTTGACCATCCAAATTTAAGACTATGTGGTTTAACTAGGGATGATCAAAAAAGACTGTAGGACCGAATTCACGACAAGACCGGTCCGAGACCGGCCCGACTAGGACCGAGACCGACTAGGACCGAGACTGAACGGGCGGGTTTTTTTCTTCAAGGTCGGTCTCGGTCTTGGGCTTTTTTCCCGAAAGCCCGTTTAGGACCGGCCCAGACCGAATATATGTGTATTTGAGATTTTCATAATACCACACCGAAAATAATGTGGATTTTGGAGGTTTTCTATCTCTATAAAAGGTGCATCTTGATAAATTTACTAAAGAAAATAGAGAGTTCATAGTGTTTCTTTGAGAGGTGAACTATTCCTTCGCCTTTTACTAAAAAATACCGTGAACTCATAGTTTGTTTTTTTTGGTGTAGATTCGGTCCAGGACCGAGACCGGCCCGAGTCAAGAAAGACCGACTCGGGCGGGCTTTTTTGGCCGAGGTCGGTCTTGGTCTCGGTCCTCCAGAAGGCAAGACCGAAATTTCGGTCTCGGTCTTGCCTTCAGGACTGGCCCGGCCCGCCCATGATCAGCCCTAGGTTTAACCATTTAGATTGCAAAAATATGGTCAACGACACTTAGCACGAGATGAATGTTGGAATCAAAAAACTTTTGGTACCATATTCTGAAGTGTTTTTTTTTTAAGGCACGAGATGAATAACCAGAAGCGTGTTATTTCTGATTTGAAGGCTTACCAGGTAAGCCTTACCTGCTTAACTTGGAGCATTCCCAAAAAAGTAAATACTCATATATCTTAAATGAGGAGGTGGGTCTTTGGGCCATGAAATCCAGATATCAGTGGCTTTCGAATGATGATAGGAACACTAAATACTACCATGTCACTACTCTAGTGAAAAGAAACCATTCAAAAATTAGGATTGTTAAGATCTCTTGGGAGAAGTGGATATATTTATGACCAAGCACTGATTAAAAATCTCCTTTAAGAGTTCTTCAAAAAGTTGTTTTCCATCGAACGAGAGTTAGTATCGATTCTCTCGGATTTTGCTTTCAACCCACCAACTGCTTTAAATGCTCAAATGATTAGATCTCTAGAACTCCCTGTCTCTGATACTAAAATTTTACAAGCTCTATCTTGTCTTAGTCCACTCAAAGGCCCGATGCAAGATGACGTTCCTCCTATCTTTTATTTAAAAAAATGGGAGATTATGAGGAACTTAGTAGGTACAATAATTAAAAAGGTTTTCTTCGGTCACCCCATCCCAAATAAAATCAATGACACATTTGTGTGACTAATACCAAAAATTGACGACCGTGAATTGGTCAAACAATTCAAATCCATCATCCTTTGTAATAACTACTATGAACTGATCTCAAGGTGATAGTCATCAAGATTAAACCGTTTATGCATCACCTCATATCGCCTTTCCAAACTAGTTTTATTCTTGGTCGTACAACAGTCGATAATGTGGTAATACTTACAGTGGTTATTCATTTTTTGGATAAGAAAAAAAAATCACTGCAGAAAGGTTCCAATAGATTAGAATGTGACTTCATTTTCGAAATGTTGACCCACTTTAAGTTTCCCAAGGTTATCATAGAGTGTGTCTCTTCTGCTTCGATCTCCATCCTCCTCAATAGTGGAAACTTGGATCATTTTTGCTCCACACGTGGTCTGAGACAAGTTGGATCTATTTGTTTTATGTTAGATGTGTTAAAATTTGTGAGGAGACCTGAGAAACGGAGGGACACGAACAAGGAAAACCCTAGACGGATGAGAGCAAAAATGAAAAACTGGAAGTGTACTTTATTCGGCTGAGATCATTTGCATTTATAGTCGGTCGAGTTTTGGCTAATAATTACAACTCAGGTCCTCATTATTCTAACCCTAGCTAATCTGACCCAAAAAGAAATAAAAATACAATACATCCTATAATAATTGTAAACACTTGATTTTGGCTCGGGGTCAAAATACTGTACGAGAGGATCTGAGCCGAGAAAAATTTAGACGAATTAAAAAAGAAAAAATGAACCCCAAACCCCAAACCTCAAATCCTAAATCCCTAAACCTCAAACCCCAAACCTTAGAACCCTAAACCTCAAATCCCAAACCCTAAGACCCAAACCCTAAACCCCAAACCTAAAACCCCAAACCTTAAAATCCCAAACCCTAAATCTAAAAACCCTTAACCTAAAACCCCAAACCCTTAAACCCTAAACCTAAAACCCCAAACCATAAACCCCAAACCCTAAACCCCAAACCCCAAACCCCAAACCCTAAACTCCAAACCCTAAATCCCAAACCCTAAACCCCAAACCTATATCATAAACCCTAAACCCCTAAAAATTCTCGGTCAAAACCCATCACCATGCCATCCACTTGACCACCAACCTGGTCACCATGCCACCCTTTGTCACCATTGATCATTGTCCACCATGCCATCTACTTGGCCACCATGTCACCCTTTGATTATTTCCCACCATGTCATTCCTCTTATTTTATTTCCCAATTGCAATAAAGAAATATTATGCAAATTCTATAAATAGAGTAAACAAAGACAAAAAAAAAATGAAGACGAAGCCACGATAAGGATGGGAAGATGCTGAAGGCTACGACATAGGGAGAAGACCAAGGAAGAAAATGAAAAAAAATATAGAGAGTGAGAGTGGAAAAAAAAAGTGAGAGTGAGTGAGTGAAAAATATCGATAATTATCGGTCTCGGTTTCTCGTATGGTAATGATTTAGGTATATCTCCCTCATATTCAATATTGTATTTTCTAATGTGAATTAAAATGAGGTTTTATATACATATATTAGATATCTATGTAATACTATATATATATGTATGTATAATGTCTATGTGATACTATATATATGCATATGAATAATATATATATTATGTATATGTGATAAAAAAAAATATTTTCAAAAAATGACTTAGGTAATCCCTGAACTTTGATGAAGGTTACAACTCGGTCCTTGGACTCTCGGGTCATTCTAGGACTTTATCCAGTGTTATAAACAAAACTAGAAACGTTTTGGGTCATTTGTGTAAATTTTGAAATATTTTCTTTAATTCAACTCAATTATTTTTTTAATTTACATTTTGTTTTCTAAACTTTTAGACATTCCATAAATTCTCAAAGTGTTACAAATAAGTCCAGAATAAGTTTCAGGTTATTTTGGAACTTTACCAAGTGTTATAAATAAGTCCAAAATAGTTTAGGGTCATTTATGAAATTTTCAAAATATTTTTCCAATTCAGCTCAAATTTAAATAAATTTCATTTTGGTCCCTACATATTTCTGGACATCCTATGACTTCTCAAAATGGGACAAATTAGTCCAACGAGCTTAATATCTTCAAAATCATTCGTGCATGTTTTGACACGTTTAGAATGGTTCCAAAGTTAAACCACTCTTTGTTCGAGCACGATTAACTTTTTCTATCCCCGTTGTTATAGGTATATAGGTCGACAATTTGTCGTTGTAAATGGCTTGCCGCTGTTAGCATGTGGCTCCCCACGTCAACTTTACAGCGGAATCAGGTTGTTGTTAAACACAGATGAACGACGACAACACTTTACCGATGTTATAGATTACTCTTAGTGATGAAAATTGTTTGTCGATTTTTTGACCGATTTTTTGGTCGATTTTAAATTATTTGTGTTCATCCATGGCTTCTTAATCCTTCTTCATCCTTCTTCATCCATGGATTCTTCATCCTTCATCATCCATATACCATCACTTTATCATCTATGGCTTCATCCATGGCCGATTGTTTCACAACACTTCATCCATGGTAAAGGCATCGGAGAACCAACACTTCTCCAGCTCCAGCTCGCCTTCTACAAGTCCAGCTTGACTTCTCCCAGCTCCAAGTCGCCTTCTCCAGCTCTAGCTCTAGCAGGCCTTCATCCATGGAACTTCGAGCAGCTCCAATACTTCATCCATGACAGGTCGGTCGAGCTTCAACTCGCCTCCAGCTCAAGGTCCAGTTCTGTTGGTGCGAGAGGAAGACGAAAGGGTGAAGACGAGAGGGAGCTGAGAGGAAGACGAGAGGGTGAAAGGAAGAAAGGGTGAGCTTCAATCCAGCGGGCAAACGTTGAATGAAGGTAAGGTGAAGGTGAAGGGAAGTAAGACGAGAGGAAGACGTTGAATGAATCTGTAAATATGTTGTTGAATGAAAATAATTTGAATTTTTAAATCAGAGCGGGAAAAAAATTTGAAAATTTGATTTTTTAACAACAACAATAGTCGTCACTAAATAAACTATTTTACAACAATTAAATCTATTGTTGAATGACTATACTAATGTCGATAATATATTGACACGCAAACCTATTCTTACATTATCCTGATACTTATGTTTTAACGATGATAAAATTTATTAGTTACAGCATACATCCGCTGTTGTTATAGATATATTAACGATAAAACGTTTCGCATTTAAATATGTACATTTACAACGGAAATGTCGTGTGCTACTAATGAAGTCATTTAACATCATGTGTTCGTCGTCATTACACATGCATCCATGTAAAAAAAAAGTGACGAAAAAAATTAACACTAAATGTATCTTATAACGGTGGAAAACATATTGTGCCTAATAAGTAAGAATAACGACAACAAAAATTGTCGACACAATATACACACATTCAACATCAATTCTTAGCGTTAACACAAAATTCTCGTCACGGTTGCACAAGTTTCTTGTAGTGATAGTCCAAGTTTTATTTTATTCTAAAGCTTTAATTTCATTTTTCATGGCATTTATCCAATTAGGATCGAGTGAAGCATTAGAATAATTTTCAGGTTCAACAGTTTTATCCAACGAACTTATAAAATACTTGTGATTGGAATTGATAGCATCATAGCAAACCTGATGGATGATTGGGTACGCAATGGTACTGCCAGACATTACATAGTCCTTTTGGCAAGTAGGAGCTCGAATTGATCGAGATGACCTTCATGGTTCTTCATTAGGAACTTGTAAATATTCTTGGTTGTTTGATTCATCCTAATTATCAAGATGTTCAGGTTGGATGGGATCAGGATTTTTATCTCGGGGTGTATCCGTATGGGGCAAACTTGGATTGATGTTAACTGATTTGACTGAGTTATCGAGAAATAACGTTTCGCTTGTTTTTTCCGGACACTTGAAGGGAAAAATGTCATCCATGAATTTGACATCTCTACTTGCAAAAAACAACATTTAGTTTGTAAATTCAACATGTATGCTTTTGGGGTTAATGAATACCCCATCATGACACATGCAACATAACGTAATGCAAACTTATCAAAATTAGGCATAATTTTAGCATAACATAAACATCCAAACACACGAAAATAAGCCAAATTCGGTTTCTTGCCTAGTAATTTTTCATGAGGGGATTTTTCATCAAGTACAGGTGTCAGCATTAAATTGATCAAATAACATGTTAAAATGCAATCTCCTTAAAATTTTGAAGGAATATCTGGTTCTAACTTAATTGCTCTAGAAATTTCTAAAATATGTTTTCTCTCCACCACTACATTCTGTTGTGGAGTGTATGGACAGCTACTCGCATGCACTGCCCCTTGATTTTTAAACAGTAAACAACATTGATCATTGTAAAACTGCACAGACAGACACACACCCTTATCAATTCTTACCCTTTTAGCATATGTATTAAACTGATTTTTACAAGTATCAAAAATTATTTAATGATAACTATCATGCAATGTACCTCCATCTCAATTTCGATTTTGTAATAATATGAATAAGTTAAATGGTGATTTTCTTTACAATTCCACATATGAAAAAGGAAACTTCATGCTTTGAGCTGGGAGGTTGTGACTCTTCCAAATCATAAAGGTGGTTTATGTATTCCTAAAACTAGAGAAAAGAACTAGGTTATGCTCACAAACTTCGTTTCGACGCTTGAAAAATTGGTGGCCTCTTGAGAAAACATTCTAAACTCTAGGTATTTTAACCCATTAAATAATACCTGGGTCTTGCCCTGGAAAATTTTGAATCAAGGAATAAAAATTATGCGGAAGGGGGAGTGTTGTGTTATTGGTGTGGGAGATAAAGTGAACTTTTGGTTAGATAAGTGAGTGGGTGACTCAAATCTTAAATCTCTAATCCAAGGGCCGCTATCTTTTAGGGATGACAATTTAATAGTGAAATATATTATTAGTTATAATAGGGATTTGAATTTTGCAGGATTATCTTTTCATGTTCCTGAAAATATCAAAGACTGCATTACTGCTTTCCTGAGACACTTCCTTGTGGGCTAGCCTGACAGAAATGTATGGATGGGATCGCCAAAAGGTATTCCATCAGTTGAGGATTAAAATGAAACGACGCCAGTCCCATGATACAATGTTGTGTAAATATGATTGGGTGTCACAGTGTGACACGATCCAAGGATCATACATTATGTTTGGTTATGCCAACATGATCGCACCTCATCGACTTCCATGCTCCACACAAGGAGCATTGATATTAACCGGGTTTGTCATTTATGTGGCCTATTTGAGGAAAACACTTTACACATTCCTTGAGAGTACGTGGTGGCAAAACAATATGGTATGATATCAGTGTCCCTATTGACATAAATTTCAACATTAATTCCCTCTCTATTTGGCTTAAGTCAAACCATGTGAATAATTTACAATCTTCACAGGAATAGAGTGGAGATTAGTGTTTTCAACTGTGATTTGGTTTATTTGGAGATAATAGAAACACAATCATTTTTACTTCCAAATCGATAGGGGCAAATATTTCTTTACTAATATTCTCGCAGTCAAATGATATTTCAACTAACTTAGAAAAATAGACAGAAATCAAACATCGGGACGCCATTGAAGTGGTTGGATCCCGCTGGAATATGAATGGACAACTGAACACTACTGGCCCTACCACTGACAATCCTGGACCAGTGGGGAGTGCATGAGGACTTAAAAATCACTTAGGAGAATGGATAAAGAGATTACAAAGGTGACTTGGGACGACAAATAACCTAATGGTAGAACTATTGAGAATTCAGTAAGGTCTTGTGTTTGCCAGAAACATGAGGATAAATGATATTTATGTTGAATCGGACTATACACTTGATCATGGAGGATGTAAATGAAGATAGGTCACTTATACCTCTAATATTTGATTGCAGGAACTTACTGTTGGAGTTTAGGAGACACAAAATCATACACGCGTTCTGTGGAGAGAATAAAGTTGTGGATTGACAAAGGAAGCGATCACAATTGAGGAGCAAAACTTGTATTAATTTGTCATCTAGTTTAAATATGTATCTCGTACTTATTTACAAAAAATAAATTAAAAAATTCTATGAAATATTAGAAGTGATTATATTTTTACTTCAATGAAATTATTGTGTAATTGTTTTTATAGCTTTCAATCAAAATCATGTTGAAATGAAAATATTGTTTCACATGAATTATACTTGACATATTTTTTCATATATCAATATCTAAAGAATTTAAACTCAAAAATCAGATAAACATGAAATGAAGCTACTCACTACAATTGTGAAGTAAATAATGGTTTAGAAGATACTCATAATATAGATAAAATAATAACCAAAAAGTAGATTTACGTGAAGATGAACATTATGTAATACTCTTTATATAGAAAGAACATTTAAATTTTCAAAGTTTGATTCACAGTTTGTTATGAGCTTTATTCGCTTCTCCAAATACAATCTTTGATTTCAAACATCACAAGTCTTATTCAATTAATTGTATAATATGGTAAATTGCTCATTTGCCCTTTAAAGTTTGGGAAAAGTATGAACAAAACACCCGGATGTTTTTTTTTTTGCAACTACACCAACATGTTTTTTGACGCCAATAAGTCCACCAAGATGTTTCATTTTGTTGGTAATTGCATCTTCCGTTAAGTGTCACGTGGAAGTCATGTGCAACCGTTTATTTCGAACCAATGCAATGTAGAAAGACGTTTTCACCCCACATGGTTTAAATTCATCATCTTCTTCATTTTGAACGAGCTTCTTCTGTCTTACTGCGGGGTCCCAAGCCCTATCCAATCCCAAGCAACAACGTAGCTCCATATTTTTCCAAGAAGTTCATGGGCACTCTAAGTTCATCGAGACCGGAAACTTCTCAAGATTAGTGCCAGTTGATAAAGAAGCAGAAGGTCGTGGAGGTGGTGGAGAAGCGGCAGTCTCAAACCTCAAATCCTGAACTAACTCCAAATAATCTGCTCCCCAGGAAAAAGTAATGTTAGAAACCGAATATAATATGTACATGGGACAATAGCAACCGAATATAATATGTACATGAGACAATAGCAAACAAGATAACTGAAGCTTGATGTTGTTGGCAAACAACTGGACGTCGACACATAAGCTTATTCAAAAATTCATCCACCTATCAGAGTAGTCGTTTGGTCATTGATTTGATAAAATCGAGCAAAATTGAACATTCAGAAAACTCCAGTTATGCACAAAATTTGCCGAAAAGGCGCCACTACCTTCTTGTAGGTGTGCAACTTCTCATCTTCAACTACAATATCTCCATCTTTTTCTTCACTTCCTCCACCGTGACATGAGTGCTACCACCCCATTTCCTCTCCAAAAGCTCAGCATGGTGTGGAGCAGAGAGATAACTCTTCTCAGCAGTCTGAAGAACCTGGAAATCCTTGGAAGTTTCCGGTATGGTCCTTTTGGCCCTTGTCAAGAAAGCAGGGGGGATTTCATCAACTACAGCTCGGGCAACGAACAATGCAAGGATATCAACAACATCTAATATATCGACAACTAGGTCATCAGCATACTCGAGAAGCAACACAAAACCATTTCTGATTTGAGGTGGACTGATGACGTCAGCATATAAGGCTGCTACATCCACATCACCCAATTCCCTGATATCTGATGCTGCTACATCCACATCACCAGTACTAAAGTATTCCTCTACAATGGACACAACAACTTTCTTGTATTCATCCAACGGATCAGAAACAGTTGTTCCAACAAGTTGATAAGGCTCCTGTATGAGAAATATATATATAGCTTATGTTAGTACCTGAATAAGAAGAAATATAAAAGGCAACGATTCAGTGGATCATGTAAAATACCAAATGACGCAGGAAAGCACTTACCCCACCGCTATCATAGTTTGGGTCGTTTCGGTCAATGTGGGTTTCACAATCAGTGTCGAGCAGCTTTCCCCACGTCCGAGAAAAAACCTAAAGAGACAAAAGAGATTAAACCCAAGACATTTCATGGAATTAATTAATGAAGTGGTGAAGGGGATTGAGCTCCAATTCGAAAGGGCCTCGGAGTCGGGGACTGAGATAGCTGCGATGCTGGAAGTCAGAAAATTTCCTCCATGCTGAGATTGCTGCGATGCTGAGATTGCTCGGAGTCTTAATGCAGTTGCTTCTAAGATGGTGCAAGTTATAACTTTTCCCCCTCCATTAGTTGTATCTTCATAAACTTGCACTTCCATGGATGCTAAGGAAGAGGTGAGGATGCATAACATGAAGTAAATGTGCACAGTATAGTACAGATGAACAATGGTGAGGACCAGTGGAGACAAACAAGATGCACAGGAGGGTAAATGGAGGGGAGGAGTTGAAGACGTTCTCAAATAGGAGGAACATAATAGACTGGGGTATAAAAAGGAATATAATTCTACTAATACATCACGGGATAGGCACGTGACTTGAATTTGACGAAAAACGAACCAGTAGTGACGGAAATGTATATTTACCAACAAATGAAAACATGTGGGTATTAAGACAAACATTATGGTTGCAATTACCAATCTTGACAAACATCCAGGTGTTTTTTTTATACTTTCCCTTAAAGTTTGGCCACATTTCGAAATTCTCCTAAAATTTAATTTTGCAAACTTTCATTCATAACGTTTTGGAGAAATTTTGATTTTTTAATTTTCATAAATTTTCCATTCAAACTTAACAAAATATATTTTGAAAATTGAAAACATAACAGAATATATTTAAAAATATCATAATTAAATCCATCAAAATGTTTATACATATTATTACAATTAAGTTTCAAGTTAATGAATACTTGATTGAGATTCCATTAAATGAGTTAGATATGAGTTTTGACCCTACCAACTCGCCTACAAACATGTGGAATAGCCTCATCTAACCCCTCTATATAGCCTCAATTGTAAGTACAAGGACTGAGAAAGAGGAATAGCGATCGGACCGATTGTGTTAGTGAGTTTCACTTGGGGTCAGTCTCGTGACTACCTAAGTATCTACGAATTAATCACAAATTATATGAAAAATGAATCGTGTTAAAACATGCTCAAGTATATACGCTTATAATTTTTTACGGATCAAACTACAAAATCCATACATGACACATGAGTAACTGCATGAAGCACAGACAAGTGTCAATTTGAATTTTGCAAAATAAAATTTGTAGGTCAACCCTTTAACTCACTCACGCAACCAATAATCAACACACTATTATAATATTATATATTACACTGATCCACTAATTCAGTGTTGCAACAACTTATAATTCAGAGTTACAACTTAAACATGACTTATTTTTTTGGGATTGGATCGTGGTCAAAATACACGCAGGTTGAGAAATGCTCAAACCAAGTACGAAGTTGTAATTGGTAGGTCCAAAATCAGCAATCCTAGTTGTGTTAAATAAGATGCCAAAATCACCCTCCATCAGACCAGAAAAACTTTCAAAAGAACTTAACCTGGCAAATACACTTCACCACGAATGGAGATCAAGGACAGACACTTCTCTAAGGAAAGGAAAGCAAGCAAGACATGGTTTCTGAAATCACTAGCAGGACAGAATCATCAACATGAAACAAGTTATATAGAAAACAACTGTCAATGGCATATTCTACAAGCTATATAGCCAATGAAACAAAGCATTACTAGCAAATTGGTTCCTAATATCAAATGCATTAGAAAATGGAGCTACCAAGAACACGCTTAATTAGGTACCATTTCAACCAAGGTATATGAACAACACTTACTTTTCTAAAGGAGTTTCAGAATGCCTTTATCAGTTTAGGACACTTACATGCAGTCATGTCTACCAGGGAGACTCCGCAAACACCATACTCATATAGGAAGCTGCATAAGACTTACCATTATGGAGAGGGCCTCCAAGTCAGTAACTTGTATCTTCTATCTACCCTGAGTTTTTAATGACTTTATGAAAGGAATATCTCTACTTACATTTAGCAGAAAAAGACACACATGCAACTGAATACGATTCTTGAAGCTAAACCAAAGTTAATTCTTCCTTACTTCACAGATCACGCAAAGATCATTACCTAACTATCCTGTGAAGTACCCATCCTATAATGCAATTCAACCAATGGTCCTTGTGGGCATGAAATTGTGAAGTAACCAAAGTTGTTAGACAGTATAACAAAGTTAGTATAGTATGTGAAATTGAAATTAAAGTACAACAGATCTTGTCTGGAAAGAGGAGAACAGCTGATACAATGACAGATCTGCTACCATTAACTTGAACATTAAAACCAAAAGTTCATGGTTGCAGCAGAGTTTTCAATTTCTCAGAATAACAGATGGCATTAACACAAGGTCGAACACTAGCAATATAAACATAACATATTGCCAGTAGCAGCATGAGGATGAGGGGCTTGAGTCACGACTAATTGGATCGAGAGTGCAGTCTCCTCCTCTCAAGGTCCAGCTAAAATTGAGAAGATTGATTTTAGTTATTTTCTTTATACAAGCATACATATATAGGAAGAAGAAAAGAAGAGCTTAAAGGTCTTACCACTTTCTTCACTCGATCATTGGCAGCATGAGTACCTCCACTAACAGTCTCAGGGATGTATGGGCTACTAACCCGCACCTCATTCATCACAACTATGACGGTCTTATCCCAACGTACTGGTAGCCTGATCAAACCAAAGAATTATATTTATATCTTTGGGAATGGATAAAATAAGTATAGAAAAAAAAATTGAAGAATAATTTATCTAAGTTAAAATTCATGAATTTACTTAAAACAATGAAAATGTAAAACCATAGGGATGAAAGAATCTTAAGAGCATGCTCGACACTGTGTAGCAATCCATCTAAACTTTTCTGTTTGCTTCAACTCATTTTTTGGTTGAATTTTCAAGTGAAACTGCTGCTGTAACATCTATCTAGCAACTAAAAGTACACTTTATCTTTCCACGTTGGTACTAAATGTTCTAATTTCAACCGATTAGTGCAATCCAGGAATAAGAGAGAACTTGCACAACATTATTAGTAATTCACATCCCCAAATTTCCTACCATCCAATTTTTGCGACAGTCTAAAATCTGCAGTTCTATATTAGTATATTTCATAGTTTACGGAAAACATAAAATCTCTACATTTTTAAATATGTTCTTAAAGATGGCTAAAATATAAATTAAAGCAACGATTACTTCTTCCTTTGGCTGAAACCCTGGAATCTGCATTAAATAAACTCCAATAAAACGAAACAACAATTTGAAGGCAAAGGCAGCAACATACGTCTTAGACAAGGCATCGAAAATGTTCTGCGCCTCGGTCGTTACACCAACACCTATCCTATCGGCCTCTGCTTCTGCCTGCCTGCAGATTCCATAGACACGAGATTGCGGTCGAGATTCAACAAGCCGAAGAAAGAAGATTCAAGAAATAGGACGCAAAATAAAAACCTTAATGCGAGCTCCTCTCTAGCTTTCAAGCTGTCGAGATCAATGTAACACTTATTGAGATCAAGGGGGTCTTCACCGTGACCCAGGAAACTGAACTCCTTGATGTAATTAGCCTTGAGCAGCCTTACGTTCCGGCGCGTCCCCTGCTTCGAACCCTCTTGTGGACTTATCCGTTAAGAAATTCAATTCAATCATATTCGAATGGGAAGGATAAGAAGCAGAGATGAACAATAATACAACGCATGAATGGAAATAATAGAAAGGAAGATCGGAAGGAAGGATATGAAGGACGAGGATGTTGGAGGCGCGGTCGTAGGTGATGACCTGACCCTCGAACTCGTCACCTAAGGTAGTCTTGATAGAGAGGAAGCAGCCGACCGCCGATTCCTCCGCGTAGCTGCTCGCTTCCATGGCTAAGAGAGAGAACGGAGCGAGAGAGTCTCCCCCGAGTAATGCCTTTCCTTTCTTCTTCTGTCTGGCGATGACGTTGGGGCGGAATAAATTGCGAATCGACCTTTCATTCCGGCGGCCGGCCCAGTTACCTAATGATCACCGGCCCAGCCAATATTCTTTTATAGGTTTATTTATTATTTTTTGAATCATGTCACAAAATTCAAAAAACAAATATCATTTAATTACACAAAGACGAGATTTAAAAAAATGGCCATTAAGACGAGATAATTATTAAATACTGGATATCTGACATGCACAAAAACACAACTAGTAGTATATTATATATATATAAGTATTTTTATAGTATAATATATAATACTTATTTAAATTATTTTTAAATACATATAGACTATAATATTTTTATAAAAAATAAAGAAGTTTAGGGTTATCACGTTACTTTTTAAGTGCATACAAATTGTACTCTCGCGCGGAGAGGTCTTGCTATTGATTGTCTATGCCCGTCTTATCTTGTGAGTGAAACTCGAGAGCATATGTTATTTGTTTGTCCTTGGGTAAAACAGGTGTGGTCTCTTTACATGGATCGGTCAGGGATCGAGTTGGGGCTACATTCGGTGGACGAGTGGCTTGCTTCGGTCACACACTTCGTAGGTGCTCGGGGGAGATCACGGTCATGGCGTCGGCTCATGGTGGTGGCGTGGGTAATATGGAAAACCAGGTGTAAGCTCGTGTTCGACAACATCCAACCTTTTGTGCTCGCGATACACCAGGAAATAAATCGGACCTTGGAGGAGATGGGCTCGACAGAACACCCGGATCGGCTCTAAGGGCAGATCCAGGCGTGGCTCGGGCCAACCCCGGGGGTGATAAAAATCAATTGTGATGGTGCTTGGTCGAGCAACACACTGCGGGGGGGATTCAGAGTCATTGCAAGGGACAACGCAGGTGTGGTTCGAGGAGGCGAGTGTGGGGTACGGCTTGCAGGCTCGGTGGATGAGATAGAAGCATTTGCGGTTCTTCATGCGGTCCGCCTTGCCATCGACAACAGGTGGCCTCGGGTCATTATCGAGACGGACGCCATGAATATTATCAAACATATTCAGAGGCGGGAGTTCGCTTGGAGGATTGATCCCATTTTGTCTAATGCGGTTACCATGTCATCCTCGATTAGGGAAATTGCATGGGAGCACATTCCACGATCCGCCAACTCTTGTGCGGATTGGTTAGCGGAGAATGTTTTAGCGGGGTTGTGTCCTATGGATTGGGTGTTATCGCCACCAACTCCTTTACTTCGTTGTATTTTTGCGGATAACATTATGTACTCGAATCCGTTTTCGGATGTTGAATGATATATGAAGTTTTATTGGCCAAAAAAAAAAGTGCATACAAACTATAATAATTTTTTAAAAAGTATATTATTATAAGTTTTAATTACTTACAATAAAAATATTAAATTTAAAAATTCATTAAATAATTAATTATATAGATAAGTTATTATAATTTATATTATGAAAAACAAAATTATAAATTATATTAAGTGTATTTGTTCATAAAATTTAGTTAAAAATACATGAGCAAATAATAAAAATTAATATTAAAAATAAAATAATAATTAATACTTTTAAGTTAAATATTTGTATGTTTTTTTTATATTAATGCATGTGTTTACAAAAGACTATTAAAATCATGGATTAATTACTTAAATCGTTACACATGTTTGATCAATGTGATTAATTGGTTAAACATGTTTTTTCGCGTGACTGAATGGTTGCACATGTGTCAATCACGTGACCCTTCCCTCAAAATATGAAATGACGGATATGCCCTTCTGTCACCTTTCATGACCCAATTTCTGTCAGACTACATCTTTGCGGTTCTCTTTTCTACCTCTCCAGTTCGTTTGGCATCTCCACAACTACTCCACCTCTGAACTCACCTCACGTAAGCTGTTACACTTTTCCTCTTAATTTTTCTTTCAATTTTTTTACTTTCTCCGATTTCGGATTGTTTTCGAGTTGTTGCGACTTTCATTTCTGTTCTTGAAGAGTTCTTTCCTCACTGTGCGTTATTCATGCTCATAATCTATTCATTTCTCAAATTGGCACTTCGATTTCCAAATAGTTGTGGAGTGGGATTTCATGGATCAATCGTCAACGTTTCAATTTGAGTTTTTGGATTCAAGTTTGAGGCCAATGTGTGTTTTTTCCATTGGGATCCGGGATTAGAAAAGCATCCATGGATATGGAATGTTGTTGGTATGACCCTAAGAAGAGAGCTTATACTGTCAAAGTTGATTCAATTCGTTAGTGATGACCACCTCGTAAGAACATCTCCAGTGAGATTTTCAAAGAAGAAAAAACGCTCAATGTTTGGTTGGGGAAGAGAAAAATAGGGGTCTTTCTATTAGACTTCCGCTTAAGAACATTGTGGGAATGTTTTTACAGAACTTGGGATATGGGCATAAGGAAGTGGTTGATCCCGTAGTGACAAAGAAGGGTAGCATGGTTAAGGATGATGTTGGTGAAGATCATCATGGGTCTTGTGCCAATTTCTTGCATTTCGTTGTTCACTTGTTTGCACATACCTTTGCTCAGACATTTCCATTTCCATTTAAAGCTAGTAGGAAGCACTTTCAAAAATCACGGGATGAAGTGAAAAATGATTTTGGTTCAGAACCGAAGACCGTGTCTTGTGGTTTGAAGCAAAGAGGATAAAAAAGAAGTCCAATAGAATGGTTCAGGAGGAAGAAAACCATTTTCAGTTTGACCCACTTGAAGGATTTGTTTAGTTCATTTTTGATCAGTTTTAGATTCAAGAACAACACTTTTGCTGTTGTAAGTATATTGATGAAATCTATAGTTATTACAAGAAAATTGAGACAAGATTGTGTCTTTTGGTTCCTGGCAAGAGATGTTTTGTTATAACTTGCGGTCTAAGCTTTAGTTACTTGCTGTCAGTGATCTCTATAGTTATTACTTGCTATGAAAACATGATTTTTGTGGCTCAAGAAACTCTGACCCATAATCACAGGTGTCACAAGAGGGGTAATCTGAAGGACCCATAATTACATAACCCATATTACTCAATTATCTGAATTTTTGTCGGAACTGAAACATCGTATTTCTACTGTTAATGCACTTTAACCTATTAAAAACATTTTAAGAATACAAACATAATTATTTAATCACATTACAAGCAAACATATGTAACTATTTAATAACAATCTAGGATTACATACGTAACCATTTAATCACATTTCAAGTCGAGAATCACCACTTAAATTTAGATTTTGTTCCAAAAAAACTCAGGTTCTGAAGAACATCAATACATAATACATCTTCTTACCTCCATTTCAACAAAAGATGCTGCAACAAATTCAAATACATCTACTTGTTTAGTATAGAATACATCTTATTGTCATCGAAATCCTCAATTCGGTGCCTCTCTCTTCCACTCGCACCTCTGTCTGCTTTCCAATTTTGAGATCTCTCTTATTCCTTCTTCCACTCCAAGTAGGATTCTTACCAAAATTAGTTTTTTTTTTCACAATCGAAGGAAAATTTGGGATGAAATACTCAAACTGCTAGCAAATACATCAAAATTGGAGCAACCATGGAACCATGGAACCTCCAAATTCACGACCCAATGTCTCTGAATGACCAAATTAAAGTCATGGTCGATCGGTTCATGAAGGAAGAAATTGAGGAACTCTGTTCAAAGCTTTCAAAGAAATGAGAGCTCGGAGAGTAAAGTTAATTCCACTACCAGTGTGCGAAAAGAATGAAGAAGGGGTCTTCATCTAAATTCTTCAAGTGCTGATTCCGCTACTCTGCTCTTTACGAGTAGAGATTCTTCAAGTGATAACTTCTAGAGGATGAAGAATAGGTCTTCATCTTCTTATCCCTTTGACAATACTTAATTAATGAAGGTAAGGGTAATTTGGTCATTTTATGTATCCAAATAGTGACTTAACGGTGATTTTTAATAATGAACAGTAAAAATGACGAATTAGTCAAATGTTGAAACATATGTAACTATTCTGCACAAGTTATAACCAATTAGTCACATGGGCAAACATGTGTAACCATTCGAGTAATTAACCCTAAAATCATTACTATTTTTTTTATTTTAGAAAAAGTAATAATAAATTGTTTTATATAAATAGAATTTTAATAATTCAAAAATATGTTGAATTATAAATATGAAAAAAAAATAGGGATAAAAGTTATTTAGGTACCTCAAAAGTCATATTTATATAGATAGGTACCTCACAAAACATTTGTTACTTTCGAGTACCTCAAAAGTTATAAATGTATCTACTTTAATTGGGTACCTGAAAAAAAAATTGGGTACCTGAAAGTAACAAAAAAAACAATTCAATAACGTCAAAGTAAATATATTCGATTGCTATAATAAAACAACTTAGAGATACCTGAAAGAAACAATAAAATAAAGTAGAGTTACCTTAATGGAACAAAATACTACATACGTGACAGATACATGACCGAAATATTAAAGTAGATACATTTATAATTTTTGAGGTACCCGAAAATAACAATTTTTTTAAGGTATCTATTTGTAAAAACGTGACTTCTGAGGTGCCTAAATGACTTTTATCCCATAAAAAATATATATGTAAATGTCCATATAATACTCTTAACTTTTATGGTTTATTACTTCTATCAATATTCGTATAAAAACATTAGTATTTTTCTAATAGTAATGTTTTAGTATACATATTATATTTTATCTATTTTATTAACTGTAAATTATATTGAGTTTATAAATATATAACATTTAATTTTGTGACATTGTACACGTTTATTTTGATATTATTGTAATTAAGTAGGTGATGGTGATATGTCCCTTATGCCTCATTTTAATAAGAATATTATGGGATATATGAAATGCATCCTCAATTAATCTATATTTTAATTTGTCCGAGTAAATTTATATTTTAATTGTAAATTATATTGAATTTATAAATGTATAACATTTAATTTCGTGACATTGTTAAAAATTATTTTGATATTATTGTAATTAAGTAGGTGATGTTGATATGTCACTTATGTCTCATATTAATAAGAGTATTATGTAATAGATGAAATGTATCCTTAATTAATATATCTTTTAATTTGTAAAAGTAAATTTTAATATGTACATACTTGATATTCATAAAATATAATATTATGTATTTTATATTACATAAATTTGACTACACAAAATATATTTAAGAAAAAATCATAATTTTAATGTGAAATAAAAAGAAATTATATAAGTTTTGTAACTTATCTTGAAAATGAATGAGAGACTTTGAAGGATTTTAAAGTGATTTACATGATATGCCACATAGGAATGAGAAATTTATGATTGACATGAATCAATTAGAATATGTTAATTTAACATTAGGATTTAGAAAATACAACAAAAAACTTATTTATCAACATTCTATATGATTTAGCCAAATTAATATATATATATATATATATATATATATATATATATATATATATATAAAGATAGAGATGCTATGTTTTTATATATTAGATTTTGGTGAAAAATAATTATGTTGTTAAATAGTGCAATAAGTATTAAATTATATTAATTATCATTCAATTTTTTATGTAGTACTGAATTAATAGTATCATGTTACGAGTTCATAGAAAAATTATCACTTTCACCTAATTCATGTGACCCTACGTTGTACTTAAAGCAGTCTTTCACTTATTTTGGCCACTTATGTTTTTTTGTGTAGCTAAATGACTATGTACGTTTAGAAAATGTGCATTTTTTGGCTAAACATGTTATATTCAGTCACATATGTTTGACAAATGTGATTAAATGATCACAAAAATGACGATTTTACCCTTATCTTTTATCTTGTGTTCTTTCATGGGTTTTCACGTCCGAAATCTGATTTCGAGTCCAAATTTGCGCAAATCTGGGTTCGAATCGAACCCAGGAACGTAGATCTAGGCTCAAATCGAACCTAGAGACACATATCTGAGTTTGAATTGAACCCAGAAATGCACATCTAGGTTCGAATCACTCCCTTTTAGTAGAGAGCGAGGGTAAAACAGACGGAGAGTATTAGCTCTATCTCTATTGTTTCTGAATCAGCAACGATTGAGACTCTGTTTCAACTCTGTTCTTGCTTCTTCATGCTTTGCTTCTCCAAGCAGAGGACAAGCCTGATGTCATCAACTCCTTCAATGTGTTTGAGGTCAAGAAGGTTAGATTTTTCTTTCTGGGTTTCAAGTATTATTTTGAATTTGAATGGGTTTTGATTTTTGTGACAAATCTTAACTAGGTTTTGATTTTTGTGACGAATCTCAATTGGGTTTTGATTGTTGTGACGAATCTTACTGGGTATTTATTTTTGTAACGAATCTTAACTCAGTTTTGATTTTAATGAAACATGATGATGAACATGAAAAACAGTGGAAAAGTATTTTAATCATTTTTCGCATAATTTGTTTTTGTAATCATTCATTCACATTTTGAAACATAAGTAACTGTTTAGCACAAGTTTCAAATGTTCAGTCACATGTGTCAACATAAGTGACTGTTGAGATGATTTACCCTATATATAATAGGAAAATTCTATATGAAAATTGTACATTTAATGACACACAATAAATGAGGGTCAGATATGATAACAAAAATATTTCCTTCTACAATTAACCTAGACTAGTACATAGGGGTGACAATTTTGGACACGACCCATGGGCAGGTCTCCCATGGGTCGTGTTTGGGTTGAAGATTTTGGACTCGTGGGTTATTCTGACACGATTTGTCCAACCCGTATGACAAATAGGGTTGGGGTTGGGTCGTACCTATCAACCTGTGGGTCAACCCGTGGACCCATATAACTAAATATATTTTATAATAAATTAATTTTGAAGTTCATGGATTGCACGGGTCGTGTGAGTCATTGGGTCACGTGGGTCGCATGGGTCATGTGGGTTTCATTAATCAGTGGGTGATATGGGGCGACCGGTCACGTGGGTCGACGGGTTGATTCACAAATTTTATATTGTACAAATTAAAATGACACGGGCCCACAGGTCATACGAGTTGACCAGTGGACCCGCGGGTCGTGTACGAGTATTGAAAATTGATCCATCATGGATTATGGGTCGTGTTTGGGTTGAGCATATTTTGACACGACTCACGGTTGACCCGTCGACACGAATTGATACCCCTACTTGTTCATCAAATTTGGACCTCTCTCGGTTATTTTTGTATATGCATAAAACCTTCCACAACTTCGCAAATATGGGATCTTCATGTGTCGCAAGGTGATCAACCCCTGAAACCTCTCTTTGTACGCGGGTTCGTGTCATTTCCCCTCCCCCCCCCCCCACCACCAAACTCAAACGATACCTCATCGTGATGCTTCTCAATCTGAATCTGGAACTGCCACACGGTTTCCTCAGGGTCCCAACTGGCCTCGCTCTAGGGTAGTCTCTTCCACTTGATCAAGTACTCGTGCATCATCTTTTTGTACTTCTGGCAGATTATATCGACCTGAAATAATCTTGTCGTCACCGCGATGATAGGAGGCGTTGGTCCCAATTGTTGTGCATGAAGACTCTTTTCAGTCTGAGTCCTCCTTATCCACTCGAAATATCTTTAACATGTTGACATGAAACACTGAACGTAACTTGAGTTATTGTTTAAGCTTGAACTTGTAAGCAACCTTGCCCACTCTCTTAAGGATTCAGAATGACCCCTCGTAACATTGCAATAACCCATTGTGCAGTTTCTTGTATCGTAGGACCTGATGTAGTTTGATTATCACTATGTTGCCCACCTCAAACTGTTTGTCGTACCTCTTGGTATTAACCAACCTTTTCATTCGCTTGGTGGTCTTGTGTAAACATGACTACGGCAAATTTATATGCTCGTCTCACCTTTTTTGCGAAGTTGTACGTCGTTGAACTTTGACTGGCATACCTTGTCGCAACTGCACTTGGCATTAATGTTTGTTGTTCTATCACAATCTCGAGCAGGCTTTGATTTTTCATCTCACTGCAAGTTGTATGAGAAATGAATTACATCAAGTAACTTCGCCCAGTCTGTCTATGTGGTGTTGACATGGTGTTTTAGGTATGTCTCCAGCAAGACATTGATCTTTTTTGTTTGACTGTCGATTCGCCTAACTGTCACAAAGATTTTGAATAACGCGGTTCAAAATTTCCTCTAAAATGTAAGTCTCTACCACTCACGATTACCCATGGAACCTCCTAGTACTTTACCACGTTTCGCATTAACAACTTAACGACTTCCTCAGTTGGGCAATATTTTATCGCCAGAATGAAAGTCACATACTTAGAAAAGTTGTCCACCACCACCACGATAGTTTGTCTTCCTCCGAACTTTGGAATATTTACGATGAAGTCCATGGAAATGCTTTTTCATGGAGGTTTCCACTCGATAATGTAGTGCATCTTCCCATTTGCATACACCCCCTTCAACAATTTGGCCAAGTAATGAGACTTCCGCTTGAGAAAATATGCACTTCTCCCTTTTCATGTAAAGTTCGTTATTCAGGACTTTGAAAACCTGTCTCAAGTGATTTATGTGCTCGGTTAGCGACCGACTATATATAACGATATCATCAAAGTACACAACTACAAATCAATCAAGAAATGTATGTAATACCTTGTTCATCAAAGTACAAAATACAGTCGATGCATTCCTAATGATATTACCAATAATTTGTAGCTCTTATAACGCGTTAGAGAAACATTTTTGGGACATCCTCCTTGACAATCTGAACCTGATAATAACCCGAACACAGTCTAACTTTGTGAACAATCACACTCTGCCTAATTGATCGAATAAGTTGACAATGAGTGAAATGATATACTTATTATTCACCATGTATTTGTTCAAGGTTCGATATTTTACGCACATGCAAAAGGAACCTTCATGCTTCTGGAACAGAATTAGTACACTATACGGGGACTTTGATGGCTAAATGTGCCCCTCTTCCAACAAATTATTCAACTGCTTCCTCAAATCTTCCAACTCCGGATGTCCATGCAGTATGACGTCATTGTAGAGGGATGGACTTTTGACAGTAACTCAATATGATGGTTCATCTTTCTCTTAAGCGACAACTTTGAAGGCAATCAATTAGGCATGATATTAACACTTTCTTCACCACATTTATTTCTCTACTCGATCATTCACCTACCTTTAAAGCGATAAGGAATGTTACTTCATTTTTCTGCACTCCCCGATTAAGCTGTATGACTAAAAGTATAATTGACCCACAACATCCTAGGCATTTAGCTGACACCACATATTATTTTTGTGGATCCAATACACATAACATTTACAAAAGGAACCAATAGAATATTGATACGATCGAGGAATTCTATTTTGAAAATACAATTATGGTCATCGAGTAGAATTACTTCAGTGCCCTCTTTTCCGAACCACAAACCAACTTATATTTCCACAACTCTCGCTACACCACTCGTTTGAACTTGTTGGGACTTCACCATCTCCAGTCAATTCGCTTGTTTCTAAACTTCAGTCCCACCTTCCCTACATCATTCTTAGAGATAAAGAAGTTTGTTGCACATGTACTACAAGTGCGCTCATGGGTGTGCCAACAATATTCATGTCTACGAACATCATCCATTTCTTGTCGAACCTTTTGATTAAGCCCAATATTTTAATTGCCCCATTTCTCAATTCCTCTGTCGCTTTCTCCTCTTCCTCTCAAGTTATGACAAATAGTTTTTTCTTCATTAGACATTATTTGGCATGATGATTCCTTTTACATAGGAAAAAAAACTTCATGGGTAGCAGGACGCCCACTCTTACTATATTCATTAGTCTAAACGACATTTTCCTTATGTAGATGCAATTTCATGAACTTGTCTCTCACAGAAATTGTTTTGTCATTGCTCTTGGAATCATTATTGACTTTCTCCCTCTACAACTCTAGTCCAACCAAAGTTTGAGCATGTCTACAAATTGATGAAAATTCTCCTTTGAGTCCAACTTTGGATAGAAAGTCTAACATTTTTTAACCCTCAGACGTAGTTCTGCGGTTTGCCTTCTAAACAGAGATGTCGTTATATACTCCAAGCTTGATCAACTACATTCTCTTAGTAGAATATTTTGGATAATTCACTCTTGAACTCCTTATGTGTTGTGATGGGTTTGTCCTCCTCGTCATATGACATGTTTCTCCATAACATCAAAACATCTCCAACTAAATAGGACGCAATAGTGCTAACCTTTTTTTCTTCATCTTTTATTTGCACGAAGAGTAAGTACTGCTCTATCGTGTAGAGAAATTGTCCACATCCTTATTTGAATGCCCCTCCTTCAACTTAGACGAGTATTGCACATCAGGGTGTGACGAATGTTGCATGTTGTTGATACATCTTCCATAGTTTCCTAAAAATTGGTAACCTCTCGATGCATCTCCTCACTCATCGATCCTATCTTGTAACAAGTTGTTGCACATATCCACCAATGAGATTGCCTCAACCGCCACTTGTTGATAGGACCAGATTTGACACTCAACGTTGACCAAACAAGTGGTGTTGTTTTCTAGGATGTCTCGATTTTCAGCGATGGCATCCTCAACTCTCCCCATTCAAACTTTAAGTCCATCAATAACATCCCTATAACGATTCCTACCCTATTATAGATTGACATTCTCTCCAGAAACAATAATAACCCTTATTCGTTACAAAAAAGTGTCTTTGATACCACTTGTCATGGGTTTAGAGAAAAACTATTATTCTCAATTAACACGTGCAGTCTTAGGTTGTCTCTAAGCAACCTTTCCCTCAACTCATATAGAAAGTCATAAGAACAATCTAGATTGAGAGGAACAACTTCTCTATATTACTCTCTGAATTATCTGGTGAATACAAATGAGAGGAGAGACACCTTTATATACAAGTGAGTAAAAATCTTTATGGAAATTTTACATTTAATGATAGAATAATTGGAATTTTTTTCAAATGTAACCCAAATTTAATAATTAATTACCAAACTAACCCTCACATTTTCGAATTTACTAAAATAGGACATAACGTTGACGGGGTTATCATTTTGGGGGCTATTTTTTTTTAATTTAAATTAGATACCTTTATGGGACAATTGTTTTTTTACAGGTCAAGAACAAAAAAAATGGTGTCAAAGGGCAAATTTTGCATGTCAAAACCTAATATTGACAGACACCCAACAGAGGAAAATCATTTTTCTACCTAGCTGCAAAGAGAAGATTGAGACATTTCACTCCCCTCCCTACCCTAATTAAATCAATATTTTTATCCCAATGTGCTCTACATATACTGTATATTACTTAGGTTAGCTACTGTCATAAGTAGGGCTGGCAATGGTTAGGGTATGGTACGGGTATGTCAAATACCATAACCATACCATATTTTTAAACCACATACCATAACCATAACCATTATGGGGACAATTTTCAATACCATAACCATCAAAATTGTTAAAACTATGGCCCAATTGTTACTTTCAGCCTGCATTCTACTTGATATGGGCTTTCAGCCCTGTTATGGGCTTCTAGCTCACCAGCACACATGGACCATCATTCTAGACTCTTCCGGCGGTTCGTCTTCTGGTCTGATCGGTTCATCTTCTGGTCTGCTGGTTTAACTGTTGCGATGGTTCAATATTCATTCATTGTTTCTAGACTCTTCGGTTCTTTCGTTCATTCATTCATTACTCAGACGCTTTGTTTCCTTTTCTTCAGTTGTATTGGATATTTTAGTATATTAGGGTTTTAAGGTGAAGGGATTCCGAATGAAGGAATAATCCCTAATGATCCTTACGTCGATTTTGTCAGTTCATCGTATAGTTTTCTGGGGTTCTCTATCGTTCCTTCCTAAAATATCATCTTCGATTCTCCACAAAATAACATGGTATCAGAGCGTTGAAGCAAAACCTTGCTTCTGATATTCATCGATCCTGTGTTCTTTCTCTTGTTGGTGTACGATTTCTTCGCGAAATCAGTTTGGGCTCTAGCGGTTTTTTCTGCTCTTACTGATTCTTCTTGAAAGAGTCTTGGTGTATGATTTTTCCTGTAAGGAAAAATCATTCCTAGCTACGGATCTCTTCACCTTTTAACAAGTGATCTTGTTCAGTCCCACAGCGGTTATAGGTTGCGATTTTCATTGCAACCGTCGGTATTCTCTATCTTGTCACTTGACTTTGCGCCTAGCTTGTTATTGTTGCTGTGGTCTGGATCTTGTTGAAATCTGTTGGTATTGTCTGATTATTCGCTGGATCTTGTTGATAGTTGTTGGTATTACTTGGCTCATTGTTGTTGTGAAATCACCGTTGGTTGTTTTTTGTTGGTCTTGTTGTTATGGCTGAGGAAAAAATTCATCAGGAGGCAAAACTTGCCACCGATGATACTAATCCAAATACCATGGCTTCTGTTGATTCTCATCATCCCTTGTATTTGCAAGCTAGTGATAATCCTGGAACTTGTATTGTTGCTGATAAACTGACTGGTCTTGAGAATTATGTTATGTGGAGTAGGGCCATTCGGTTTACTTTGCTAGGAAGAAACAAACTAGGATTTATCACTCGTACTTGTGTTCGTGAAAATTATGATCCTGTTTTTCACCATCTATGGGATAGATGCAATGCTGTTGTTCTTGGTTGGTTGACAAATTCTATTTCAAAAGATTTGGGTGGTGGTTTGATGTATACTGAGGATGCTTATCTCATTTGGAAAGATTTGAAAGAAAGATTCGATAAAGTTAGTGGCCCTAGAACTTACCAAATACATATGGAAATTGTGATGACTAGGCAAGGTCTTGATTCTATCTCAACTTTTTTTTTCGAAACTGAGAGTTCTTTGGGCTGAATATGATACTGCATCTGCTCTCCCTCATATCGATCATGAAGATTTTAAAAAGCATGTTGAGCATAAAGATAATCAGAGGTTGTTTCAATTTTTGATGGGTTTGAATGATAATTATTCGAATGTGAGAAGTCATCTATTACATTGGACTCCTTTGCCTACTGTTAATCAGGCTTATAATCTTTTGATGCAAGAGGAAAGCCAAAGAAATGTTTCTACTACTATGAATTCTGTGATGATGACTAAGTCTGCTAATGTGTCTCTAAGTTCAGATAAACCGAAAGGAAATCAATACTTAGAGTGCTCATATTGTCATAAACGTGGGCACACTGCTGACCGATGCTACGCAAAGGGGTGTGACTTCTGTAAAAAGAAGGGTCACTCCAGAGACAATTGTTATAACTCAAAGAGTTGAAGGCGAAGGGTAACAATCCTAAGGGCAGCAGTAACTCCACCAAAATTGGTGACACTGATCCTATTTTTTTAAATAACTCCACTAATAGTGATGTCTCTTTGAATTGTGGAGTACAAGGTGGAATTACTTTCTCACGTGAACAATTTGAGAAATTTTTGCAGACAGTGAGTGGAGCTGGAGGCACTGCTTCTGGGGCAGGAGCTGGAGGCACTGCTGCTGATGCAGGTGCAGCCCTCTCTCACGACTCACATTCGAACACAGCCGGTATATCTTTAAACTCTGTATACAATTGTGATAGAGATATATGGATTATGGATACAGGGGCAACCAACCACATGACCAACAGAAATGATTGGTTATGTGGTATTAAGGTAGCCCCTGGAACCAAAGTCCATCTGCCTAATGGTGAATACTCTGAAGTGCATAGTATTGGAAATGTGATGCTTGATTCTGGAAAAGAGTTGCGAAATGTGTTGTATCTGCCCAATTTTAAATACAATCTCCTTTCAGTTTCAAAAATTATAAATGACTTGAACTGTTCTGCATTGTTTTACCCTAAGCTTGCTATCCTGCAGGACCTCTCAAATGGGAAGGTCTTGGGGACTGGTGAGGAGAAATCTGGGTTGTATTTCATGAAAATTCCTTGGAGATCAGTCAGTCAGTTTGTAATTAGTCCCGCTATGAATAATATCATGTTGTGGCATAAACATTTTGGACATGCTTCTTTTAAGGCTCTTGAGCATGTAGATTCTGTTGACATTGTTGGAAATAAGAAATCAAGCATGAGTGATTGTTCTATCTGTCCTAGAGCCAAAATTGCCAGAAATCGTTTTCCTATTTCTGCTTCTAGAACAGATACTATCTTTGATATGGTGCATGCGGATGTTTGGGGGCCTTATAATTGCCCCACTTATGATGAAAAGAAATATTTCTTGACTCTAGTTGATGATCATTCAAGGGTGACTTGGGTTTACCTTATTCAGTTCAAATCGGATGTGTTTTTGGTCCTGAGAAATTATATTGCCATGATAGAAAATCAGTTTCAAAGAAGGATAAAATGCTTGAGAACTGCTAATGGAAAATAATTTTTTAATGATCATATGGAAAAACTGTTGACTGATAAGGGTATCATTCATCAAAGTAGTTGCCCCTATACCCCTCAACAGAATGGTAGGGTAGAAAGGAAGCATAGGCACTTGCTAGAAATAGCAAGAGCCTTAAAGTTGCAAGGATCAATTCCAAATATTTTTTGGGAGATTGCATTCTTACAGCTTGCTACCTTATTAACTTGATGCCTACCAAGTTGTTGAAGGGTAAGTCCCCCATTGAGGTTTTAAGTGGTAAGAAACCTGTGATACATCATTTGAGAGTGTTTGGTTGCCTTGCATATGCTAAGAACATGGTCGTGAATGATAAGCTGGCTTCCAGAGCTATCCCTTCAGTAATGATGGGATACTCTGTGACCCAGAAGGGATACAGACTCTATGATTTAACAGATAAAAAAAATTTCGTTAGTAGAGATGTCATATTTAATGAGAGTATCTTTCCCTTTGGGAATAGTAAGCTTGATCAATTACCCGTGTTCTTTGAGCAGCATATAGATTCCGATGATGTTAGCAACCTTGAGAATGTTGAAACTGAGGATATTATGAGAACTACCGAGAGAAACACGTCGGATGAGATTCATGAGATCTCAACCGAAACTCTCTCAGGTGATGAGTCTTCTAATGACCCTGATGAGAGAGGTGGTTCTCAGGTAGATGGAGATTCTGGACCTGTCAGGAGTAGAACAGGTAGAATCATTAGGCCTCCTATATGGATGAAAGATTATGAGGCTTCTAATGTTCATTGCCCATATTCTATTGATAAATACATTTCGTATGATGGATTGTCCCATGATTATCAGTGTTTTACTTCTTCGATATCTAAACTGGTTGAGCCAGAAAGTTTCCTTGAGGCTGTGAAAGACAGGTTATGGGTTAATGGAATGAGAGAAGAAATAAAGGCGCTTGAGGAGAACCACACCTGGGACTTAGTCCCAGCCCCTACAGGTAAATCTATAATTGGTTCTAAATGGGTGTACAAATTAAAATATAATTCTGATGGCAGCCTTAGTAGATATAAAGCTAGATTGGTTGCAAAAGGGTACAATCAAAAACACGGTATAGATTATTTTGAGACATTCTCACCCGTTGTTAAGATGAATACAGTGCGTACCATTTTGGCCCTAGCTGCTATCTATAAGTGGCCGCTCTATCAGATGGATGTGCACAATGCCTTTCTACAAGGTAATCTAGATAAGGATGTTTACATGCGTATTCCTGAGGGGTTCAGTGATGGTAAGATTGATTTGGTTTGCAAATTGAGAAAATCCCTTTACGGTCTTAAACAGGCTGGTAGACAATGGAATATGAGGTTATGTGATGTTCTGGTTAAAGCTAGATATAGTCAGTCTAAGAATGATTATTCCCTGTTCACCAAGCATGATAAAGATCAAATGGTTGTTTTGCTAATATATGTTGATGATTTACTCATTTCTGGTAATAGTGAGAATCTGATAAATGAACTGAAAACAGTCTTACAATCCAGCTTCAGAATGAAAGATTTGGGCGAATTACGGTATTTTTTAGGAATTGAAATTGCTCGGTCTGAGAAGGGTCTTTTTTTAACTCAAAGAAAATATGCCTTAGAACTTATTTCTGAAGTTGGATTGTCTGCTGGAAAGGTTAGCAAGACACCAATGGAGATGAACTTTAAATTGACCAGTCGGGATTATGATAAACACCTGAATATGAATGAGGATGATAAATCCCTAGATGATGTGAGTCTTTATAGACGGATGATAGGGAAGCTGTTGTACTTGACTATTACTAGACCTGATATAACGTTTGCAGTGCAAAACTTGAGTCAGTATATGCAGGATCCAAAACACTCCCATCTTGATGCAGCCCTAAGGGTAATCAGGTATGTCAACTTCGAACCAGGTAAAGGTATTTTATTATCTAGTGATTCTGACCCGAGCCTAGTTGGTTTTTGTGATTCTGATTGGGCTGGGTGCATAGAAACTAGAAAATCTGTCACTGGTTATTGCATCATGTTGGGAAAATCTGTTGTTTCATGGAAAGTTAAGAAACAAAACACTGTCTCTAGATCTTCTGCAGAATTTGAATATAGGAGTATGGGTTCAGCTTTATCTGAAATAATATGGCTTAGAAATTTGTTGAATGAGTTGGGTATGAAACAAACTGAACCTGTTACTCTATATTGTGATAACAAAGCTGCTATTCAAATTGCAAGTAATCCTGTCTTTCATGAGAGAACCAAGCATATTGAGATAGATTGTCATTACATTAGAGAGAAGTTGCTTGATCATGTTATTAAACTTGAGCATATTAGTTCTATAAATCAGTTGGCTGACCTGTTTACTAAGGCATTAGGGGGACAACAGCATCATACGTTATGTGGATAGTTGGGAATGAGAAACCTGTTTGCAAGACAGGGGGAGCAGCAAACAAGTATGAAAATTCTGGAAGGAATGCAGTCTGAGGGGGAGTGTTAAAACTATGGCCCAATTGTTACTTTCAGCCTGCATTCTACTTGATATGGTCTTTCAGCCCTGTTATGGGCTTCTAGCCCACCAGCACACATGGACCATCATTCTAGACTCTTCCGGCGGTTCGTCTTCTGGTCTGATCTGTTCATCTTCTGGTCTGCTGGTTTAACTGTTGCGATGGTTCAATATTCATTCATTGTTTCTAGACTCTTCGGTTCTTTCGTTCATTCATTCATTACTCAGACGCTTTGTTTCCTTTTCTTCAGTTGTATTGGATATTTTAGTATATTAGGGTTTTAGGTGAAGGGATTCCGAATGAAGGAATAATCCATAATGATCCTTACGTCGATTTTGTCAGTTCATCGTATAGTTTTCTGGGGTTCTCTTTCGTTCCTTCCTAAAATCTCATCTTCGATTCTCCACAAAATAACAAAAATAACTGTGGTTATTAACCATGGTTTTACCCGTATACCCATATTTATTCCACATGTAATATAATAAAAGACCGAAAATTTTATTTTAAAAAATATATCTATCTATATTACCAACAATAAAAATATATAGCACTAACATCATTTAACATTAACACTAAAATCATTCAACATTCATATGATTCAACATTAACATTCACACCACTGACTTAACATTAAAATTCAACAAATACCCATAACGAGTAACGATTCAACACCTCTAACCATTTCACATTTGTCGTATTTGTTTCTATCAATCATCATCTTCCTCAATATCATCAATTGATTTCACTTTTCTTATCTTCATAGATGCAACTATAACAAAGAAAAATAGTGTATTAGTACAAATTATGTAATGAAGTGAATTAAGCAAAAAATAAACATTTTACTACCTTTTTGAGCGCCCATCCACATCCAATCCTGGGTGCACATTAGTGCTTCCACAGTATTTGCAGTTAAGGAGCTCCAATGTTTACTTACCCACCTACCACTTGTTGAAAATGCTGATTCTGACGCCACAGTTGAGACTGGAATTGCGAGCAAATCTCCCGCAATCATTTGCAAAGTTCAGTACTTTACTCCCTCAATTCTCCACCATCCTAACAAATCAAAGTCATTACTCCTTGGATGGACATATGCATTTAGGTAGGTTGATCAATTAGCTTTTGCCTTTTGTTCGCGACATAATTGTCAACTCTGAAAAAGTGTCGTCTTTATCCACTGTACTAGCATTAAACCTTGAACTTGTTGTAGACGCACTTCTTTCCTTATCGCGGTTTACCTTAGATGAATATTGTTGCACCAATTTGACGCAATAAGTATGAACCTTTGCGATCTCCTTATCAACATCTTCTTCAGCATAAATTTTGGGAAAATACAATTCAACCAACATCATCTTGAATCTAGGATCCAAAATAGATGAAACAACCATCAATCCATGAATGTTATCCCAATATGAATAAAACTTACTCAAAATACTATCCGCCATCGATCTAATGATTTGCTTCTGATCATGGCGCCACTCTTTCAATGTAATCTTGATTTTGCATACATACACAAAAAATAAGTTTGTAGTGGGTTATGATGTTCCTGAAAACAACTCTGTCACAGAATGAAATACTTGAAACTTATCCCTGATTTCTCTAGCAAACTTCCAATCATCTTCAGATGGCAAAGATTTATATTGTGGTTCTCTTTGTTTCAAGCGGTTGAATGTCTCTTTATACTCTAGTGCAACACATAACATTAAGTAAGTTGAGTTTCACCTAGTCTTGCAGTCATGAACTAGTTTTCTTGGGCAATTGATTTGCAACTGTCGAGCAGCTTCTTCAAACCTCTGCATTCGCTTAGGTGAACCAGTCCAAAATGCAACACTAGTACGAATCTTATCAATAGATTCTTCTATCTCACTCAATCCTTGCTTCACAATCAAGTTCAATATATGTGCAGAACACCTCATATGAAATAATGTTTCATCTAATAACAACTTAGAGAGATCTAACCTTTGTAGCATCTTTATAATCATAGCATCATTTGTAGAGCAATTATCAACTGTAATAGTGGAAAGCTTCCGATCAACATTCCAATCCAAGAAAGTTTCCACCATTATGGATGAAAGCACCTCAGATGTATGAGGGCATCGCACCTGAATGAACCTACAAAAATAAGAAAATACATAATCGTTATAAGAATATTCAACAATAACTCCATATATTCTAAAAAAAACAAATACATAAAAGTACCTAATAAGACGACTTTGCAATGTCCAGCTCTCATCGATGAAATGTGATGTTATCACCATATATCCTTTATTTTGATTACTCGCAGTCCACATATCAGTCGTAAAAGCAATCCTGCTGTTGTTTTTATCTAAAAGTTTCATAGACTTTTCTCTCTCAATGGTGTACATCTTTAAAATATCACTCTTCACAGTGTTACGACTAAGAGCTTTATACAATGGTTGCACACATGCCATAAAATTTCGAAAATATTCGTATTCTGTAAAAGCTAATGGTAGTTCATGCATGATAATCATCTTTGCAAATTCAGTCCTTGCAACTGCTTGATCGAAATTGAAAGAAGTTAGAGTTGGGGTACCATCTATCTTTGATTGACGGTTGAGTATCATTTGTAAAGGACCAATTTGCGACTTTCTTTTCAAACTACCATTAAGATGTGCCCGTAGGTGGCTAGTCCCAGATTGTGGTTCTGCCCCAAGAGACTTGTTGCAATAGTTGCAAAATGCTCTTCCTTTTCCATCAACTTTTTTTCTTTTGAAATGGTCTCATACCTTTGATGTCCTCTTCTTTCTACCGTCGTCAACTTCATCCAACTTAACACCTTCTTCATTCATATATTCTGTGTGTTTATCAGTTGTACATTCACTTGCAGTGGATGCACCTTGAACAACAACATTGATTTGTGTGTCAGATATATATATCATAGGAAAATGTGTCTCAATGTCTACCTCTGGTTCTGTTGTATTATCCATTACAGGATTGTGAGAACTTTCACAGAGGTCACGGTCTAGGAAGTAAACTAATAGATACGAAACCATGCATCTACATTACAGTCAAAATTAAAACATCTATCAAGGAGGTCACGGTCTAGGAAGTAAATCTCACAGTGAAAACATCTACCAGTGAAAAAATGAGCAGATATGCAAGAAAGCCTGCTATTTCAGAGGAATCATAGACTCAATAATATTTACAGCCAACGTAACTGCTTAACCATGGATCTGAATGCAACAATGTACAAAATCAGTAAAAAAAAACGTCCAGATCTGCATACTCAACATATATATTACAAGGAATAAAACTAAATTCAACGTCGCAGGAACCGAAAGAGACTGGAACTGCATTAGATAGTAGCTAAACGCAATGTTTAAAGCACAGAGCTATGTGTCGGGACACAACAATACGAATCGAAACCTTAGATAAACAAAAGAGAGCGGAGGGAATACCTGAGAAAGAGGATGAACTAGAGTAATTATTGTTGTACAGTCTGATTGGAAGCTTTATCTATGATGTACAACTGAACAAGTCAACAATTCATTATTTAGTATAATAATATATTTTAAAAAGAGAGCTTTATCTTTTTTTTGTCGGACAAGAGAGCTTTAATGCTTTATATCTTTAGCTGTAATTTATATTTAGTATAATATATATATTAGTTTATTAATAATAAATAATTATTATATTTATATAATAACCATGGTTATAACCATGAGTATAACTCAAATACAATAACTTTAACCATAACCATTAAGGGTAGAAAATTCATCACCATAACCCCACCGCGCCATAATGGTACGGTTAACCATATTAAACAGTAACGGTTATAACCATGGTTATGAGTTTTTCACCGCACCACTGTCAGCCCTAGTCACAAGTAAAGAAAAGATGTTCATCTCTGTAATCATTATCCGAGTGGATTACCTAATAATAATATCTTGATTTTAATAATTATCTCAGTGATTTTAATAATTACCTAATCATTATGCTAAACATCAAAAGTCTTAGAAAAAAATACCACAAACATGACGTATAATGAAGACAAGTAACTCATAAATATGTTGAGTTTATAACTAAAACGATGTTTGAACTTCACCTATTATTTTGGCCAAAAATAAATCATCTATTATATAAAAACAGCTAACTTTATTAGTTTCACATTTTTCTATGTATACTTTTACCGTGCGTTTGGTTACATCTGGGCAAAAATAAATCGGTTTGGTAGAACTGTAGCACTTCTGAATTGGTTTGACCGAAACGGTTCAAAAACAAATTGTTAAAAAATATAGCAGTTTTGATGGACCACAAAAAAATGATTAATATATGATAAATCGTACCATTTTTTAAATTAATTTTATTCATCATCTCCCACTTCCATTCCCACCACCCTTTTGACCTTATTAGATTCACCTAAATGGCATCTTCTTCTTCATCTCAACCACCTCCGAGCGGCGGATCCAAGTAGAAGAGAGTGGGCTCCGACGACGACAACGATTCCAATTTTTTTCCTCTACTACATGATCTTCTTCCTCAGTATCGACTTCCTCATCAGAGGCGGAGGCGGCGTAAGAGAAGCTAACCTCTTGTTGCCCTTGGAGACCTTAACAACGGGAGATCTCGAAAATTCTGCCAATCGCTTCTTCTTCTTTGCTATTCTCTCGCGCTCAGCTTGGAGCTTCTTGACGTTGCCCTCAATCCGTCCCTGGTAGTGAAGACACTTGAAACTGGGAGGATCCTTATCTCAGTCTGGAGCAGGTTCGTCCAACCATTGTTGATGCTCATGCTTCGTTCATGATTGGGAGGAATTATCGCGCTTGGAGGTTCAAGTGATGATTCGAAATTGGGGGCAAAACAATAGGTATCTTCGATGAACAAACCTTAATTTTTTTCTCTCCAGATCTTATCATGTAAAATCAGTAACAGTTCCTCTTTCACTTTTGCATGATCAATTTGGGTGCCGATTTCTTTGTATATATAGGAAATCATAGCTAATCTTGTGTAAAAATTAAGAATTTTTGCATTTTATTTCTTTTATATACAAAAAGGTTTGGTTGAACCGGTTCATAAAAGGTACGGTAAATCAACCAAAATATGGAGTGGTTCGGACGAGGGGATCGAACTGTACCTTTATCACATTTTAGGTCAGGTACGGTTCTGAACAGGTTCAACCTCGAACCGATTCATGCTCAGACCTACGTTTGGTTGGTGGAATAGAGAATAAGAATATGAAATAAATAATAAAAGGTTACAATATGATTTTGTTTGATTGTTTGATTGAAATTGAATGAATTATAAAATTCCAATGTTTGGTTGGTAGAATAATATATATATATATATATATATATTGAATGTAATAAAGTAAAATAACATATATGCCCTTTGTTTTAATATGTATAATATATAATAAAATTAATTTGTAAAAAATTATATTAATTAATTTGAAAAGTTTAAAATAAAAAATTAATTAAATCAAAATATAAATATATAATTAATAAAATTAAAAATATAACTAATTAATTAAAAGTATATTTTAATAAAAAAAACTTTGTAATAATGTAATTAAGTAAAAATTATATTAATTAAAATTTAAATAATTAAACAAGGGTGTTTTTGTAATTAAAGAACAGTGGAGGGTATTTTTGTCATTTGTCCACTTATTCCGTATTTCAGGAGGGATCAAATACATATTCCTAGCTCTCTAGGAACAGAATATGTTGAATTCCAATTCCATGATACAAACGTCTGAACACGGAATACGCAATTCATATTCCATATTCCACTCAATTCTGCAAACCAAACATACTGATATAGAACATTCTAAAATACATAATGTACTCTTTCTTAGTCATTGTGTGTAAAACACATTTTGAAGATCAAGCACTTCACTTTTAGATATTTTTCCTTTCTTAGAAGCAATTACGTGATAAAAACACATGTATATGTCCATTCATATTTAACAAATATAAGCATATTTTCTTTTATTTTTGAACATTCTGATAGACAAATGTGATTTTTTGTCCCTCCTGAAAAAGTAGAAGGGTAAACTATAACTTTGTCAACTAATATTTGGATAAATTTCGATAATTCCCTTTAATGTTTGTTTTTGAAAGAACAAAAACATTCTCAACGTTTGACCATTTTCAAATTGTCTCCTTTTGTTATTTTCATTTAACTTAACAGAATATATTTTAAAAATTGCAAACATAACATAATATTTTTAAAAGTGTCACAATTAATCAAAGGGGTTAGAGTTTAAATCTTTATCCAGACTAACTCATCAATGGGTAGCAATGGTTTGAGTCAAGACCCTAGAATCTTTAGTTAGGGCTACGTCGAGCGCTCATTAAATCAAAACTTAATTGTAATATAAATTATTTTTGAAAGGTTTAATTGAGATATTTTTAAAAATATTTTGTTCTTTTTTCAATTCTCGAAACATATTCTCTAGTAAAATTTGACAAATGAGAAAACTAGTAACATTATTAAATGTTAAGGGAAAAAAAATAAAAAAACAAACATTAATGAAATTCTTAAAATATACCCAAACATTAAGTTGGAACTTCATTGCTAACGAAAGTCATCGTCTCTTTTCATCATCAAAATGAGCTCGCTACACTCACATACTAATATGACTATATGCCAAATTTTGGCAACTCGCCCTCTTTTGTATACTCTCTGTTTTGGTCCTTTTGGATATCTAAATATATTTTTTAGTTATTTTTTTTTTCCAGACCAAAGACAGTATATAAACTTAAGTCCTATAAAAACTTATTACCTATTAATTATTCTAATAATATGAAATAACTTCATTAATAAAAAAATATATATTTAGAATACTAGTAATCTATAATAATCTCTTGTAATATTAAAACTAATTGAATTAAAAAGGTTGTACTTATTATTTTGTAACAACGGGTCATCAGTTTTCACAAGAGCAGGCGAGGTACATAGAACCAATCTCTTCATTGCAAAAATAAAGTTTGCAAATTTGAAGCATATTCCCACACAAAAAACAAATCAATCTCTGAAACTCGCCTTTATAAAGGTTGTAGCAATCAAGAAAATGGAGCTACCTACGAATAAAGAAACAAATGGAGAACGGGAGTTCCAGGTGGATATTCTGCAGATGGAAGCATAGATTCCTCGTCTGTGAATCTATGCAAAAGGGTAACCTGCAGGATCAGTTAAACATAAGTTCTTAAGGACTTTATATCCCCAAACTCATCAGCATCTAATTCTTGGAATCTTAAAAGAAAAGATGGACTCGACTATCTCCATTGAGGATCTGCTATTGGCATCTCAATTATTCAGAGATTTAAGTCCACTAACATTCTTTTGACAGACAAGTTTGAAGCAAAGGTAAGTACTAACTACTAAGTAGGTTGTTAGTAAACACAATGAAATGACAGTTCAAAGAAAATTCATACCTAAATAATCTATCGGTAAGAGTAACCTCAGATTTGTTGGCAGAAATAAAAACTTGGGTTAGCCAACTGCAAGAACGCTGAATACTTTTTGACTATTTTGACCCCGAACATACAACCGTCTGCATCTGAAGTCTGAACCCCATTTGGTTGATCTCTAATAGCACTCACAATGTATGAATTTTGTATAAACTAAATATAGTGGCTTTAGCATGTTTAATAGGTTCAATTACGTGACTTTACATGTGATTATGTTTGTTTTCCCATACAAGAACCTACCTAGGATGCAAGAACCCACTTGGGATAGTTAACATAATGGATGGAGTGGCAGACTTAAACCAGCAAAACTTAGTATTACAGGTACAATCATTATGATTCACAGGTTCCCTTCATTAGAAAGATTGTTGCATGCACCGAGAGATTTGCTCCCAACCAATCACCACTCTATCAAAAAGAACATATGTGTCATCGAAATGCTTACATGTGATTGGCCAGGAGTGCCACATTGTCCGTACTCTAGGTGTGTGTAATAATTCGTCTAAGAGCTGACACTAAATATGTAGACATAACTTTAGTGGCTACAGGTGAGAAACATACTGAACAATTCGAAGAAATTGAGAAAGATAACAGATCCGAACCTGAGACAGAGTTAGTAGTCTCTGGAGTTGATAGCCATGTTTGCAAACCTAGCATGACGTTGTGTCTGTCCTGAGGATAGTGAGAGACCCTTGATGGCTGAATGCTCAAAGGAGCTCCTCTTTATACACTTTTTCAACTCCAAAGCCTTGGGAATCACTCAATCCCCATTTCAAATGTTCTAAGAACAAACAGTAACGCAGTGTGATGATAATTTAACTGATGAGAACACAGGGTCAGATAAAATGGGACAAATGGTGGCAGCATAAAATCATCAATCATCTACAGATTTAAATGAGACCTGTATACAAATTACAGTAGGAAATAGTGCCTGAAGCGGGTAAAATAGTGCAGTATACCACGTGTAGTAAAAACCTCAAGAGAGACTCAAATGAAAGCAGATAAGAGTGCTATACAACAAGAGCACTGTACAGAAAGTGACACGAGCAAAAATGGGGTACATTACATAAGCTTCTTTAGCCTACAGAAAACAAATAATAAAAGCAGGATCAGCATGAACCTCAGGATGATGAATCATAGTTATTTGACATCTCAAGTTTTTCTTCTTCTTGTTCTTCTTTCCCAAACGTGGATTCTTCCATCTCTAAGGGGTTTTCTACAGGAGGAAGCTCCTTGCACATCAAGTGCTTTCGGCGTTGAAACATCAACAGGACAAAAATGCCATCTGTCTTTACAACATCGTACCCTGCTTTTCGATACATGTTGAATGGGCCTTCATCAACCATTCTGCAATGCAAGTATACTTGTTTTGAGGAACCCAATTGCGCTATTAGTTCTTCTCCAGCCTTCAAAAGATGCCAACCAATCCGTCGCCTGAAAATTTTCAAGAAATTACATAACTAAAGAAGGTCAATAATCTCAAACTAAAATATCCATCCACATTTTTTTCACAAATTGTATTTCACAGATGTACAACCAAAGAACCTCAGGAGTTACGGTGAATGAACAAAGAACGAAGCCTGCATTATATCAAATTTTCGGCATTAGAGTGGAGTGAAGTATAGGTATACCTTCTGAGATTCTCCCTTACAGTCATGTTACAGATATAAGGTGTATTCTTTGGAGGGGTTGGGGTAGGAGGAGAAGCGTTAGCACCCCTTTTATCAAAGCATACCTCCACAGTCCCTGCCAACTCTCCTTCTTCTGCATCGTTCCTCCTGTAAAACCCTATCAGCGTTGCGGCGTGCGGCATCACGCTCCTCCTCTCAATCAAATACTGCTTCACCAGAAACCCCAACACAGAGACATAACCCGATGGTAGAAGCATGGACACCGCAAACGATTCAGCGAGTAACTGGACTGTTTCATCTATCTCATCTGCCCTCATTACCCTAACCCCTAAATACCCCGATTCCAATTCTTGATAATACACATAACCCTCCAAGAGTTTAAGCTTGTTGAATTCTTCGTCGGTGAGAAACCGTTGGGTCTTAAATGGGTCGTCGATGAATGGAGTTGATCTCGAGGTTGAGTTGTTGTTGGCAGTGGTGGTGGTGTCTGTTGTTAACGGTGGTGGAGGCGGCGTAGATTGGGAAAATGAAGATTTGAAATGACTACTGTGAAATGAGGAGTTTTTGAGATGAGGAAAGGAAGAGGCAAAACGAGAGAGGTGGTTGTTTCTGAAGTTAATATGGTGGCGGCGGTGGTTATGGAGGTCAAGGGAGAGGGAGATTGAGAAGGTCGCGGCCATTGATGGAGGGAGACGGAGATACTGCAAGTGTAAGAGATTCCAGCAAAGATGATAAGGCAAATTTTGTAAGAAACAGAAAGCAGAAGCTGACCGGGTTCCTCCTCCTGCCTGAACCAATCTTGTGGTGCACATTAACATAGATGACGACCTAAATCCGGTTTAGGCTCGAACTCATATTGGATTCGGCTTCCCATGGGAGCCCAGGCACATCTTCCGATTTCAAATGGAACTTAAACAGTCTACCGGCGTATTATCAAGTAAGGATTACTGAAATTCTAATTTATTCTTTTAGCAATTTATATGTTTGTTAATATTACTATTTAGTTCAAAGAGTTAAATACTATTTTGTCGTTTAATATTTGTTGGAAAATTGAGTTTTTTTTAATGTTTAAAAATTAAAGGTTTGTTCTTAATATTTAATCAAAAGTTTGGTTTTTCATTTTTTTTAAATCTAAATTTAATCGAATTTACTTTAAAATTGCAAAAACAAAAATAGAATATACTTATAAAAATCTCACAATAAAAGTCTTACTTTTTTTTATATGGTACAATTGAGTTCTCATTCGATTTAGGCTAAATAAAACCCTAATCAAGTCTCAGTCGAATCAATACTCAATTGTAACATATCAAAAGTTTTAAAGGTTTAAATTGTGTCATTTTTATAAGTATTCTATTATTTTTTCAATTTTTAAAACAAGTTGTGTTAGTTTTCGATAAAAAAAAAATTAACGAAAGGGGGAAACTTGAAATTTTTTCAAAATTGATTTGGGCTAAATAAAACCCTAATTGAGTCTCAGTCGAATCGATACTCAATTGTAAAATATAAAAAAAGGTTTTAAAAGGTTAAATTGTGATATTTTTTATAAGTATTTTATTATTTTTGCAATTTTTAAAACATGCTCTGTTAATTTTCTATAAAAAAAATTAACGAATGGGAAAAACTCAAATTTTTTCAAACATTAATAATCAATCTTTTCAATGGGAAATTTTATGTGCAGACCATCGACTACTTTATACAGACCACTTTTATTGAAAGACAAAATGCTCTACAGTCTAAAACGGTGAAATATTCATGCTTCTACTTAATTTTGAACCTTAAATCTTTTACATACTAGCTAAAGCTTTTAGGACTACACTACTACTTCCAATTGTTTTTTTTATATACTTCAAATATAGTTATTGAAATAAATCTCACACATATTATTATATAGTTTATTTATTGATATTCTTTAGTAATTAACATTAGTTCAATGTCGTTTGTTTAATTATAGTTTTAATTAAATTATGTATGTACTGTATTGATTTTTTGAAATGGTTGAAAATAAGTAATATTCTAAAGGGTAAAATATGACATTGCTCTCTAAAGTTTGACCTATTTTTCAATTTCCCACTTAATGTTTAAATCGTAATTTTTTTCTCCTAATGTTTGAGAAAGTGAAAGTTTCCCTCATTCTGTCTAATAACCGTTTAATTCTGACGGAAACCCCATCATGTTCAGATCACGTGATTTTGAACTTTTTGAAAGGACAAAATTGCACTCCATTGAAGGAACCACCATATGAATTGCAACTCTTCCATAGGATCGATCTACCTTTCTCTGGGATCTCTTTTCGTGACTGAAAGAGATGGGTATACATATATATAGAGAGAGAAAGAGAGACATATCTTTATTGAGAGCAATTTTGTTATTTCAAAATGTAAAAATATCACGTGAATGACACATAACTTTTATTGCTGTCAGAACTAAACGGTTGTTGGATGGAATTGGTGAAACTTTCACTTTTCTCAAACATCAAGAGAAAATTTGTACGATTTAAACATTAAGGGGAATGAAAAACGAGACAAACTTTAGGGGCAATGTCGTATTTTACCCTATTCTAAATTTAGAATATATAGACTATCAGAATACTCATTTTGTAAAAAAAAAAAATCATCTATCTCTAAAAAAACAGAAAGACTACAATATGTAGATAATTAAATTAGAATTTTAATGACACGGGCACGCACCCAAGCCAAATGGTTCGAATTGCTAACCAAATCTGTGGTTTGCACACCCCCTGCGTGCGCGCTCAAGAGAGAGCCTCTTGACTTGGTTACTTACACACTTGAGAAGTGAATTATCATATATACTCACCCCAAATATGTAATCCGGTCAGTGTGGTACTATTTTTCACTAGAGAAATACACTTCTCTTCCATTCCACATTGATTTTGCTAAATTTGAGCCCAAAGCCCAAAATTTGTCTAATTTGCTTCCAAGCCCATTTTTAAGCCTAATATTCCAACAAGAAGATGGAGGGAGAAGTAGAGAAAGTTCATGAATCTATCGGAAGCTAGTTCTCGCTCACAGACTCGGTAGTCCAGACACTTGGATGATAAACTATCAAGGGCATAAACAATAACTATGAACATAACAAGCTAAGGGGATATTTGGGTTATCAATTTACTTGAACATCACATGAATGACACGTGATGTATATTTGACGGACAACAAACAACAATGTACGGAAAAGTGCAATTACAAACATAATGAAAATACGTGTTAAAACAAACAATATGGGTGCAAATGTGCAATTACCAATCGAGACAAACATCCGGGGTGTATTTTCATACTTTTCCCGATGTTCAAAGACTATTGTGGAGCATCTGAGAGATATGTCAAAAATTGGAAGACGAAAAAGGTGATCCACCAAAAATGGTAGTGCATGAGCTACGAATTGGAAGACGGGTTAGAGGGAGAGATTTCGTCGTCCTCGGGAAGAGGGAACGACGGTGGCAATGGCGTCCATTGTAGGCTAGGATACGGAAGCAGAGTCTCCTCAATTTGGCTTCGTCAGAAGAACCAGAATTGTATCGCAGAAGTAGAGCGAGTGAGAGTAGAATAAAACGAAGTTGAGATTCGAAGCAACAACCCTCTTCGTCCTTTGAAAATTCTGACTCCGATAACCCATAAGATATACACCGAACGAGTTCAGATTTCGAGGTAGATTTCGAAGTAGATTTCGATTGCTTCTGTTGGAGAAACATCGTGGTGGTGGAGCCACATATATAAGTCATACCGACATCATCATCACCACATATCATTATTATTTCTTTTACTTTTATTTATTATTATTATTTATTTTTCCTTTTTCTTCCGACTTCTTCATTCTTCCTCCCCTCCATCGTCGAAGAAAGCTTTCCTTTTTTATTTATTCTTTACTTTACCTTACCTTTATTTTTTCAGAGAAAACCCTTCTTCTCGTCCACTCCACCGAGCAACTCCTTGCACCGCAGCCATTCCTTCGATTCCTTCGTTCGCTTGGGATCTGCGGTTGTTGCTGATTTCGACGACGTCGGTGTTGCCCACGACCACAGAAGCTTGTCCTCTTTCATCTGCGGCTCTTTCCCCCTTTTTATGTGGTCGTTGTTCCACAAGTCGGTCCAGCTATGGCTGCTTCTGGTGGCGGCGATGTTGCATACGACTACTCCTCTGAAGGCCCCCCTTCGTCCGTTTCTGTGTGGCCTCTCTCGGTGTTTCGACCTTCTGGTTGCTCACGGCTGCTCCTCCACGGGCCTCTTCTCTGGCTTCCCGTCGGCAAATTTTCGATTGATTGGCTGTTTGCTGTCCCGAGTAGTGCTGCAATTTTCAGCATAAAATTCTCTAGTATGTTAGTTGAATTTTGATTGGTGATGTTGTGATTTTGGTTGATCTGGGCTACTTTTGGAAATTGCCGAATAGATTTTGCTTGGGGTTTTTTGAGTTGATTTGGTCGAGAGGTATGAAACGATGATGATCTTGTTGTGAGTTCCAGAATCAAGAACACTGCTTTGATACCATGTTGTATTGTATTGTATTGAATATTGATATTGGGTTGTATTGAGAGACTTGATTGAATTGAGAATTTTGTATATTGACAATCTGTATTTTTGGTACATATGAGGTGTCTATTTATACACTTAATCCTAACAACTATATTTGTCTAACAACTATATTTCTAACAGCTATATCTTCTAACAACTATATTTTAACCGAGCTATATCTTCTAACAACTATATTTTAACCGCTCTATTCTAACAGTTCTATATCTTCTAACAATTAGTGCACAAGCAAAATGGAATAAGTTATATTCCAAGTTGGAATATTCCTTAGTTTAGTCTTGGACGACTGTTAGTTACCCTTAAATTTGAACATTTTAGGGCAGTATTTTGAACATACTTATCCCTTGGACCACCTTTCATTTAGCCTTGAAAAAATTAGAGTGAATTGGAAGATAAGGAAACTCAATGCTGGGTCAGAGTTATGTCAGACATTTTACTACGTTCATTTGGGTCAGCAAGGAATTCAATGCTGCAGTTTTAGTTAGGTCAATGATTTCACTGCATGTAGATACAAGTTTACTATCCCACCTATTGAAATTAAGCTTCTCGTTAGAATTTCATCATCGTTGCTTGCAATATTTCGGGATTGCCAAGTGAGTACAAAAGCATATTCAAGTAGCACTTTATATGTATAAGGATCTGTAATCCTTATGTACTTACCCATTTCACCACATTGCTTTGACACTAAAACTACACAAATAGCATTCGTATTTACTGCTGCTGCCAAAGCTTTGGTACCACCGACAATTCTGCATCTGCCTGATGACGAAGCGCCTACGGGGAATATAATAATATATGCTTAAATTGGCACCTAACATTTTGCTATTCAGTTCTACATTGTCACTTCCCATACTGTACTCTTATGGCTGATGGTGAGGCGGTGCAACTTCAATGCATCAAGCATGTTTAATTTGAGGATAGATGAAAATGGCAGTTGGGATGTATTTAAGATCCTCACCTGCCAACACATTGGGAGACTTTTCATTTGTGTATATATAATAGACATCTTCTTGTCATTCTCTACAAGCTCCATCATAGAGAACAATGGCTTCAACAATCAGTGCAGAAGTCGAGATTAAGTCGTCTGCAGACAAGTTCTGGGGTGGTCTGAGGGACTCAACCAATATCTTCCCCAAGGCTTTTCCCGACCAATACAAGGCCATTGTTGTGGTCGAGGGAGATGGAAAGGCACCTGGCTCCGTTCGACACTTCACTTATGGTGAAGGTAATTCAAGTTATAAAAGTAAAAAGAAGCATATTTTTGTTCTTTTTACTTTTAATGTAGATTAGTGAAAGAAAACAAAATCCTATTTCTGCAGGGTCTCCAATTGTGAAGGAATCATGGGAGAAAATCGAGGAGGTAGATGAGGAGAAGAAGTTTGTGACATATGCTGTGGTGGAAGGAGACCTCCTGAAATACTACAAGCACTTCAAAGGAAGCATCACTGTGGTTCCAAAGGGAGAAGGAGAAGGAAGCTTGGTGAAGTGGAGCTGCGTGTTTGACAAGGCGAGCGATGAAGTCCCTGACCCGCATGTTGTTAAGGACTTTGCCGTGAAGAACTTCGTTGAGCTTGATGATATCCTCCTCAAGGCGTAGATGTTTAATAGACTCCATCCTCATCTTCAGCAAAGAGGCTCTGGAGTAGTCTTGTTGGAGAAGTTTGAGTTGCTTTATGGTCAAGTAAATAATGTGTGGTACGTGTAGCTCCACACTACCCTTGCAAAATAATTAAATTATGAGTTCTACACTCTCTATAAAACCAATTTATCTATCTATTCTTCCTGATTACTACAGACTTGAAGGTAAAGTACATTATTGATGAAGCTTTCTGAAAACTACGGTTCTGAGAACTCTGTAGATCCAACAAATACGCTACAAAGGTTAAAAAACTTCCAATCCTATTTACAGAGAAAACTTGTGTAGAATTTCACAGTAAATTCTTGAATTTCATCAATCTTAAGGTATCAGGAGAATCAACTGTATTTGTCGTATCTTATCCGATGAGAAGGAGCTCGGAGTTGAACTTCAACTTCCATGAGCTCATGTCTGTCTCAACAACTAATGAAATGATGGTACATTGAAGCTGTAAAATGACACCGCCTTCCTCAGCTGTATCAATATAAAGAGATACGAAAAGCACTCAAAAAGAATCCGATGAAAAAGAATCATTCTGTTTGTAAGCATTTATTTTGTGTAAACCCAAGTCTTCGAATTTGGGGTTTTACGAACCCAGATAGAGTTATCAATTCGGGTTGAGTTGACCCGACTCGCAGGTATGTGACCTGGACCCATTGACGGGTCAACCCGCATGACCCGTGTCACAACGTCTACACTATTTACGTCTTCATGTACCAAAGTATTTCAAAGCTACATTAACAACACTTTTATTCTGTAATTCTATATTTTGATTCTATTTTTTTAAACCATTTTCTGACGCAAATAAACTCAAAAGAGACGAAAGCTGAGAACAAAAAAAAGATTACTGTTTTCCTTCACCATTACTCAAAAGAGACGCTATACGGATGAAGATCGGGTCATTTTCGGATCGGGTTGGAAAATGACACCTCGAAATCCATTTTCAGCCATGGCAAACACCATCCAGAGGTATCATATCCAGGTTTGTCTCCAAAGTTCGGATCAGCTGTTCTGTTCCTATAGATCTTCAAAACTTGTATGCTTTAGTTTACATAGCATTAAATCAACTGTATCAAGATAGGACTCTTTGTACTTTGCAAGGCTGCACATCTTATTTTATACCCAAAGAATGATGATTCTTTGGGTTGAATTCTTCCTTCCACAAATGAAGAAAGAATTGCAGAAACTTTAAACTTGAGTATAATGAAAAATCACTTATATTTTGCTATTATGGTCATTTATGTTGCTATTATGGTCACTTATATATATATATTTTTTTTAACTAAACGGTTATTTACGCTTCACTTTTTTTGGTTAATACCAAGGAGTTATATGAACTTTGAACGTTTTACAACGAGTTACCCGAACTTTGGAAATTCAAAACGGGCTACCTCAACTTGGACGAAGGTTGTCGGACGTCGAATCCGACTTTCCCCGACCCGTTTGAAAAATATTTTCCTTTTTCGTTTGAAAATGTCGGGTCTTGGCGAGCGACGGGTCCGGTCGAGCGGGGTCATCAACCAGACCGAAAAATTGAAAGAGTCGCCACTGATTAATTGAAGGCTAATCGGTTCGGGGGTTAGAAAGTCTACGTCCAGAGAATCGAGTTCGGGGGTTTGATTACGTCTTAAAAGCTCGCGAGCTCATAATCCGCCCTTTCGGTACTTTAGTTTGCTTTTTGAATTTTTTTTCAATTTGCCTGAATTGCCAATTTTGATCATGCTTGACACAAAAAGACTACATGCATTTTCTTTAAATTAAACAAATCATGTACAAACAATTTTTTTTTTGAGTTAATTTTAAATAAACAATAGAGAACTAAAGTTAATCGTGCTCGAAAAAAAAATAGTTTAACTCTTGAGCCATTTTAAACGTGTCAAAACATGCACGAATGATTTTTGAAAATATTAAGCTCATTGGACTAATTTGTCCCATTTTGAGAAGTTATAGGATGTCAAAAACAAATAGGGACCAAAATGCAATTTATTAAAATTTGAGCTGAATTGGACAAATATTTCGAAAATTACATAAATGATCCTAAACTATTCTGGACTTATTTGTAATACTTGGTAAAGTTCTAAAATAATCCGAAAATTATTCTAGACTTATTTGTAACATTTTGAAAAGTCATGGAATGTCCAGAAAAATTTAGGAATAAAAAATGTAATTTTCGAAAAAATTATAACTGAACTGAAAATATTTTTTTTAAATTACAGAATTGACCCTAAACTATTCTAGATTTATTTGTAACACTTGGTAAAATTCAAAAACAAAAACGAAAAATTATTCTAGACTTATTTGTAACATTTTGAGAAATCATAGAATGTCTAGAAAAGTTTGGAAATCAAAATGTAAATTTTTAAAAAAACGAGCTGAATTAAGAAAAAAGTTCAAAAATTGCACAAATTGCCCAAAACCTTTTCGGATTGGTTTATAACACTCGATAACGTCCTAGAGATGACTCGAGAGTCCAAGGACCGAGTTGTAACCTTCATCAAAGTTTGGGAAAGTCCGAAGTCATTTTTCTTTTTTGAAAATATATTTTTCACATATACATAATATATATATATATATATATATATTATACATATATAGTAATACATAAACATAATATAAATATATATTATACATATAGATATATATAGTATTACATAAACATAATATAAATATATATTATACATATAGATATATATAGTAATACATAAACATAATATAGATATATATTATACATATACATATAGATATATATAGTAATACATAAACATAATATAAATATATATTATACGTATAGATATAATAGTATTACATAAACATAATATAAATATATATTATACATATAGATATATATAGTATTACATAAACATATATCATACATATATATATACATATATATATACATATATATATTAACAAGTATATTATACATAAATATATAATATATGTATATAAACTCTCAATTTTATTTCACATTTAGAAAATACAAATATGGTATTGAAGATGAGAGAAATATACCTCACTCATTGGAGGTTAAAATACCGTACGCGAAACCGAGACTGATAATCATCGATATTTGTTTTTCACTCTTTTTCTCTCATTTTTTTTCTTCACTCCTTTGAAGTTGAAACTCACCGTAGCTTTCTCCCCATCCTCCTCAAATCACCATAGCATTCCTTGTATTTATAGAACAAATTGCATCTTATTTAATTAATTTACAAAAAACTTTTTTTAATAATAAAAAATAAAAACAGTGGAAATGAGGAAATTTTCCACCGTTGGAATTTTTTATTAAATTTTTTTATAATATTTTTTTTTAGTTTTCAAATATGTATATACATATATATATATATATATATATATATATATATGTATATATATACTATAAATATTTTCCCAATCTCGATTACTCGCATACGGTATTCTGATCCCGAGCCAAAATCAGGTGTTTACAGTTGCCCCTCTTTGAGCACGCGCTCATGGAAGTGATCTCATGAGTGTGTGTTCAAAGACAAACAAGTGATTTTGGCTTCTCTCTCTTCATTATTTACATACTAGACAAACATTATCGCACAACTTTCGGAAGTTGGATATCTAAAAGTCCTGATTGGTGACGATGATTTGCGGAGACTGAGCGCCTAAACGTTCCTCACCTTGTGATTCCCAGAAGTTGTACACCTACATATCCTGCTTGTCGAGGGTTCCTTGCGGAGGCTGAACACCTAAAGGCTCCGCTTGTCGGCTTGTGACTCCGAGAAGCTAGATAACTACAGGTCCTGATCGCTGAGGATTACTTGCAGAGGCTGAACACCTAAAGGCTTCGCTCGTCGTTTTTTCCCCAGAAACTGGTTAACTACAGGTCCTGGTCGTCGATGATGACTTGCGAAGGCTGAACACCTAAAGGCTTCGCTCATCGTTTTTTTTGCCAACAACGAGCTGGAAGTTGAGGAATTTTATGGCCAGAAGCATATTTGATGATGATTTGCGGGGGTTGAGCACCTCAAAGCCCCGTCCGTCGGCCTGTAACTTTCAGAAGCTGGACATCTACAGGTTCTGATCGTTGGGGATGACTTGCGGAGACTGAGCACCTAAAGACTCCGCTTGTCGGCTTGTGTCTCCTAGAATTTGGATAACTATAGGTCCTGGTCGTCGAGAATGACTTGCGGAGGTTGAAAACTTAAAAACTCCGCTTATCAACTTGTAATTCAATTTGGAGGTAAAAACCCTTCTCGAGATGTCTGACTACTTGTGTGGACTTCTCAGACTTTTTTCTCATTAATCGACTTTGGAGTCCTTCTTGATGGAGTTCCCTAAAGCCATTCACGCTATGTTCACAAGGTGTATCCATGCAAGTTGTCGAGCCAACTCAAATTAATGCCGATCACAACTTATTTTTATTGCTACTGTGGGAAACACTATCGTTCACTTTTGAGCATTATTTTTTATTTTTTTATCTCTTGATTTTATTTCCTTTTGCTACGATATTTTTTTTACTGCACCTCATTTTTTTTACTGCACCTCTCGATTCCCTTAATTTTTGCCTAGGTTGCCCTTTTGGGTTTTCAACCTAGCAGGAATTTGATTCCTTTCCTTTTGCCATGATAGCCCTTTTTAGGAATTTTTAATCATGTCCCTCTTCCCTAAATTTTGCATAAACCACCCTTTCAGGTTTTCGATTTAGCGGGAATTTCTCTAATTTTTGGAGGCTCGCTTTCTAATTATGAGTTTTTGTTTTGCATCCACATTGATTGGATTAGGGAGTTCTCTGTTGTACATGTCAGTGATGATCAATGACTCCCCCGCTGAAAATATCTTTGATGACATAAATCCCTTCATATTTAGGTACAAACTTGCCCCGAAAGTCTGGATTGACTTGGAGTTTTTTTTAATTCTATCAGTTTTCTATCTTTTTGCTATAGTATTTTTTTTACCGCACCTCTCGGTTCCCTTAATTTTTGCCTAGGTTGCCCTTTCGGGTTTTCAACCTTGCAGAGATTTGATTCATCTCCTTTTGCCATGATTGTCCTTTTTGGGATTTTCAATCATGCCCCTCTTCCCTAAATTTTGCATAAACTGCCCTTTCGGGTTTTCGATTTAGCGAGAATTTTCTCTCACTTTTGGAGGTTGCCTTTATGGTTACAAACTCCTTAATGATAGTATTTTCTGACTGCGTCCATATTGATTGGAGTGGGGTTCTTTGTCGTCCATGTCGGTGATGATCATGGCTCCTCTACTGAAAGTCTCTTTGGCGTCATAAGACCCTTCATATTTAGGGGCAAAGTTTCCCAGAGAGTCTGGATTGACTCGAAGAATTTTTTTTTCTGCGAATTAGATTGCTTGCTTGTAATTCCTGTTAAATGCACGAGTCATGCGTTGCTGGTACAAATGCCCGTAAAACTGCGCGATGAGTCACCTTTCATCTATGAGGTTTAATTGCTCGTATCTGCATCTCACCCATTCTGATTCATCCATCTCTGCTCCAGCGAGGATCCAGGATTTCTACTTCAATTGGCAGCACGACTTCAGTCCCGTAAACAAGGGAAAATGGGGTTGCCCCTGTTCGTACCTGTATTGAGGTCATGTATGCCATGAGTGCCCAAGACAGCTTATCATGTCAGTCCTTTAATTGTTGCTTCCACTGCGTCATTCATTTGTGGGTGATATGGAGATGAATTTTTATAGTTGACCATAACTCATCGACCAATTTAGATTTCTGGCATTGTCGGTGATGATTGACTTCAGCATCCCATGACACACGATGATGTCCTCCCTGATGAAAATTCAACGGCCTTTGCCGTTATTGACGCCAGGGTAATAACCTCTATCTCTTGGTGAAGTAATCGATTGAAATCAATATGAATCGATGACCGTTTGACGCCTTTGGGAAAGTTATGTTGATTACATCGATGCCCCACATTGAGAAAAACCATGGGAAAATCATGGGATAGAGCTCGTGCAGTCGCGCGTGGATTTGGTCCACGTACACATGACAGAGGTGATATTATTGGACATGTTCTATACAGTCAACCGTCATGGTGAACCAAAAGTACCTAAGTCTCGTACGTTCATGTGTGGGCATCAACAACCTTCATAAATTTCTTCCATTAGAGGCTCAGCTTCTTTAGCATTCACGATCTCAAATGGGTATAGTCGGGTCATTGGGAAATTAATAGAAGTCATTCCTCGCATGACCATTCATACATTTTCTTGTTGCGTTCTCCGGGAACTCCATACGCCAGGTATCTTTTTATATCAGTGAGTCATGGTTGACCGTCTGATTCTTTGATTGTACAACAATAGGGTGAAACCTCTTTGATTTTGATCTCCATTGGAAGTTTTTGGTTTCCCGGAGAAATTTTACTCATGGGTGCGAGTGTTGCCAATTTGTTTTATACTCAAGGACGCAAATAAGAACACAAGGTGATCGATGGCCTGCTTCTCTTCTTCGCAGCTATCATTCCCGTGGTGACGATGTTGCTGGCGTCGATGATGTTGTCCCTCCATGGGTTTCTCCATCCTTCGGTAAATCCAAACAGTTGGAAGTACTCCGCCTTTCTGTTACGAAATTTTCCGTAGTGGCTACATTTCAAGCATTTCCGATCGACGCTGCCAACAATGGCATCTCTCTGCATCGACAACGACGTATCTCCTGTTGTCAACAACAACGAGCGTAAACAATGGCATCTCCTCTGCAGGATTCAACAACGATGTCTGTCCCATGTCAACAGTGGTGACTCTGATGCAGGAGTCAACAACAACGTCTTCCCCGTGTCAACAATGACGACTTTTATGCAGGGGTCAACAACGACGTCTGTCCTGTGTCAACAATGACATCTTGATGGCGTCTCCCTTATGTTAACAACAACGTCTCTTCAGCTCTATTTTAGTCGCCTCTGCTTTAGCTCGATCAAATGACAAGGAGTTGTTTTTCTCATCTCCTTTACTTTGTAAAACAATCTTCCCTTTTCCGGTGGTCGAATGTGAGCTGGTGGCGTGGGTCAGTTTGACTACGATTGTCACTTTCTCTAAGCGAGGTGTAACATAGAAGACAGACTCAATTCTGATGATGGTAACCTCGGTGTCCCTTCTTGCTGTCGTACCCATTACTTATCTCTAGTCGTTTCCTTGATCGGATAGTTGCATAAGGCGATTCTACCTCACGTAACGGGGTTTTGTCATAGTAAATCTCGTTTTTCCTAATCATACTCCTCACTCACTGCATTCAGGAATTGATACAATTTGGTATCTGCTTTATTTTATGTTCGAAATTGCAATGTTGTTTGGGCCAACGGATCCTTCTCCGTAATGAATGGAGTCAGATTCGGCAAGGGTGCCTCACTAACGAGTAGACGATCAAAAAGGCATGAGGGAGCTTCATCAAGCAGAGCTCCAATGGTAATACCAGTTGAAAATAAGCCTGACAAGCCCTTGTGAGCATCAATGTCATCGAGTTGGATCACTTGTGGTGTGACTGGGATGAAACGGCGAGGGGATGAAACAACAATGTCCCTGAACTTTTGGCTAAATGTTTTCTCCGGACGACTTCGTATTCTTTGAAATTAGGATGGAAATCCAGTCCAAAAAGTGAATTTGTCCTTCCGGGTGTGGGAAGGTCATATGTGGGAGGTGAAGCTTGGTGAGGATGGCAAAAGTGTCTAACATGGATTGATGAGGTGCCACAACAGTAGTGTTGCTCGGGAAGACGAGGTAGGGGATACTGTGGTAGTCACGTCTGTCTGGAGCTTAGAAAAGCAAAAATACGCTCGACTTAGGAAGTCATGTCAACGATTGACTGCACTGTGCGGGAACTCATGACGTGCATGGTTTGTTCTAGTAGAATGATTCTCTCATCGTGTTCTTGAGGTGCTGGAGTCTTCGAATGTCGCATGGATTCCTGAAAACCTAAATCCAAAATATCGTAGTAAGAAGGATGAATACACAATTGATCATGCATGATTGATTTAAAAAATTCTGCATGTTCCGTTCATTCCATTCGTAGACTTTGATTGCATGTATGGCAAAAGGTTTTTTAAAAATATACTTTATAAGGATTTGGCCAATTGATGTCTAGTTCTTAAGACGTTTCACACAACGACGTAGCTCATTGAGTGCATTTGTTGATTGTTCCTTGGTTCGAACGAAGATCGAGGACATGTATTTTGAATTTTTTTTTATTTGCCTTGTTCTTCGTATGAACTGTTCAAGGGTGTCATTCAACTTAGCAACGTTGCCCCCACATTTTTCCAAGGTGCTCCCATATTGCTAGAATGACAGTGGTTGTTTGAGTCTATCCCCGATGATCTCCTCTAGGTCGAAAGACGAATTTGCAGGTGTCGAATGGAACTTGTGAACGTATTCCGCTGTTGTTTAATCACGCAGACACGTTTTCCATATTCCAAAATTCAGACAAGGCGTTAAGGAGAATCCAATTGACTATGTAGTTTGTGAGCTCGTGAACCTCGTCAATCTTCTTGTTCACGTATTTCTGATTCCCTTTTGTCATGGCTTTCCATATTCGGGCAATTTCGACCGTAGGGGGCTGTATGGCCTTAATGCGAGGGCAATGATTTTTTTCATCCTTACCAAAGATGGTGCGTGAAACGTCTTAAGGATACAAGATTGAATGAACGGAACTTACATTTGTTTTTTTGAAAAATGCAATGCAAGTGCGAGATTGTAAACTTCATTAGTAAGACACGTATTACATTTACAACAGTCTGGAATATATAATACAAAAGGCCCAATCCTATACATGTCATGATCTAGGGCCAAAACAACACATTTACATCAATGGACCAAACTTCTTCATGGGCCAAACATCTTTTATAGAGTTGTTGGGTTGATTTCTAATTCTCAACTGTTGGGCCGAATCTTCTTCATGAATTGTGGGTCAATCTCGTATCCAAATACTTGGACCAAATTCTCATTTACATCAGTTGAGCCCAAAAATGAAAATACACACAAAATTGGTAAAGGTTAAACACAGTGTGGAGCTTTTGTTCTAAATAGATGGAATTTCTAGGTCCTCTGAACCAGCGGAACCTCACCCCCTAAAGAGGATCACGGGTCCATTCCGATCATTGAGTTGAGTTGTTTGAGTGCGTGCCGGCGGTCCAAACCGCTCCGGACGCATTCCCCTACTAAACTCCTTAAGCTCTTAATGTGCTCTAGGTCCGAGCGGATAATGGTAACCAGCGTGGTGTGTGCAAAACAAGAATTTAACCTTTTTTTTTATTACAATTACATCACCTTTTAGACAAAAATTGAAACTGCAACCAATAGCAAACAGTCAAAACGGATAAGGCAAAATATAATATGACAAAGCAAACATGACAAAGCCTAAACTCTCTAAAGAGATCCCCAACAGAGTCGCCAAATTGTCGGACGTCGAATTCGACTTTCCCCGACCAGTTTGAAAAATATTTATCTTTTTCGTTTGAAAATGTCGGGTCTTGGCGAGCGACGGGTCCGGTCGAGCGGGGCCATCAACCGGACCGAAAAAATTGAAAGAGTCGCCACCGATTAATTGAATGCTAATCAGAATCCTAAAATTGCCTAGGGTACATCTAGTTAACATCCTAGGGCTTAGAAAAGTCTACGTCCAGAGAATCGAGTTCGGGGGTTTGATTACGTCTTAAAAGCTCGTGAGCTCATACTCCGCCCTTTCGGTACTTTAGTTTGCTTTTTAATTTACTTGAATTGCCCGTTTTGATCATGCTTGACCAAAAAAGACTACATGCATTTTCTTTAAATTAAACAAACCATGTACAAACAAATTTATTTATTTTTGAGTTAACTTTAAATAAACAAGAGAGAACTAAAGTTAATCGTGCTCGAAAAAAAAAGGGTTTAACTCTTGAGCCATTTTAAACGTGTCAAAACATGCACGAATGATTTTTGAAGATATTAAGCTCATTGAGCTAATTTGTCCCATTTTGAGAAGTTATAGGATGTCAAAAACAAATAGGGGCCAAAACGCAATTTATTAAAATTTGAGCTGAATTGGACAAATATTTTGAAAATTACAGAAATGACCCTAAACTATTCTGGACTTATTTGTAATACTTGGTAAAGTTCTAAAATAACCCGAAAATTATTCTAGACTTATTTGTAACATTTTCAAAAGTCATGGAATGTCCAGAAAAATTTAGGAATTAAAAATGTAATTTTCGAAAAAATTATAACTGAACTGATTTTTTTTTTTAAAATTTACAGAATTGACCCTAAACTATTCTAGATTTATTTGTAACAATTGCTAAAATTCAAAAAAACAAATTGAAAATTATTCTAGACTTATTTGTATCATTTTGAGAAATCATAGAATGTCTATAAAAATTTAGAAATCAAAATGTAAATTTTTAAAAAAACGAGCTGAATTAAGAAAAAAGTTCAAAAATTGCCCAAAACCTTTCTGGTTTGGTTTATAACACTCGATAACGTCCCAGAAATGACGCGAGAGTCGAAGGACCGAGTTGTAACCTTCATCAAAGTTTGGGAAAGACCTAAGTCATTTTCTTTTAAATATTTTTTTCACATATACATAATATACATATATTATACATATAGATATATATAGTAATACATAAACATAATATAAATATATATTATACATATAGATATATATAGTATTACATAAACATAATATAGATATATATTATACATATAGATATATATAGTAATACATAAACATAATATAGATATATATTATACATATAGATATATATAGTAATACATAAACATAATAGAAATATATATTATACATATAGATATAATAGTATTACATAAACATAAACATAATATAAATATATATTATACATATATATATATATATATATATATATATTAACAAGTATATTATACATAAATATATAATATATGTATATAAACTCTCAATTTTATTAAAATGTATTTTATTTCCACATTGTATTTGGGTATTTGGTTCTTTAAAATTTAGAAAACATAAAAAAAAAAAAAGAATAATATAAAGTGGGAAGTTAATGCTCCTTTATTTTCAAATCAAAAACTCATAGACACTTACACTAAGACCAAAGTCTTATCCATTTGTAGATGGAGCTTCAACAACAGCTAGGTCTAGTGGGAAGTTATGAGCATTACACTCGTGCATAACTTCCATACCAAGGTTAGCACGGTTAAGAATATCAACCTAGGTATTAATTACACGACCTTGACTATCAACTACAGATTGGTTAAAATTGAAACCATTTAGGTTGAAAGCCATAGTGTTGATACCTAAAGCAGTGAACCAGATACCTACTACAGGCCAAGCAGCTAGGAAGAATGGTAAAGAACGAGAGTTGTTGAAACTGGCGTATTGGAAGATCAATCGACCAAAATAACTGTGAGCAGCTACGCTATTATAAGTCTCTTTCTCTTGACCGCACATTTAGAAAATACAAATATGATATTGAAGATGAGAGAAATATACCTAACACATTGGAGGTTAAAATACCGTACGAGAAACCAAGACTGATAATCATCGATATTTGTTTTTCACTCTTTTTTATCTCATTTTTTTTCTTCACTCCTTTGAAGTTGAAACTCACCGTAGCTTTCTCCTCATCCTCCTCAAATCACCATAGCATTCCTTGTATTTATAGAACAAATTGCATCTTATTTAATTAATTTACAATTTTTTTTTTATAATAATAAAACGTTTTTTTTATAATAAAAAATAAAAATGGATGAAAAGAGGAAATTTTCCACCGTTGCAATTTTATATAATTTTTTTTTTTTTTAGTTTTGAAATATATATATATGTATATGTATATATATATATATATATATACTATATATATATATATATATACTATATATATTTTTCCAATCTCGATTACTCACATACAGTGTTTTGATCCTGAGCCAAAATCAGGTGTTTACAAAGGTGAAAATAGCGATCTCCGTCCAATTTACCGTTAACTGTTGATAGAATTTCGTCGGAGATTCATAAGAAATTGGACGAAGGTATCTATTTGCACCTTCTTCCAAGTTGAGGTAGTCTGTTTTGGATTTTTAAAGTTCGGGTAGCTCGTTGCAAAACGTCCGAAGTTCAGGTAGCTCCTTCGTATTTAACCTAATTTTTTTAAACATATCATATTCAATCACTTATTTTGACACATGTGATTAAATAATCACTAAAATGACGACTTTGCTCTTCCATTTTATCTTGTTCTTCACATTCTTCATGTTCATGTTCGAATTATATTTCAAACTCAAATTTGCGCAAATCTATGTATGAATTGAACCCATAAACACGAATCTGGGTTCAAATTGAACATAAATCTGCATGTCGGGTTTAAACTGTACCCAAATTCGTAGATCTGGATTAGAAATCAGATTTTGAGTAAGAAGAGTTTGAAAATGAAGATTATGAAGATGAACATGAAAATAAAGAAGATAAGAAAAATACTATTTTAATCATTTCCCCTAATTCTTTTTTAATTTTGAAACATAAATAAATGTTTAGTACATGTTTTAACTGTTCAGTCACATGTGCTCAAATATGTGACTGTTGAAGTAATTTATTCTGACATTTAACATGTGGAGATGAAAAGGCTAACTCTAATGTATAATTGGAAAAAGTCTGAAAATGGTGTAACATGTTTGCACAAAACTTTAATTGCACCAACATGTTTTTTTTTTGTGATGGTTAATTGTTCAACATGTTTGAAAATAATGGTAACTCGTACCTCCGTTAATTCCCGGTAAAAAATTCTGTTAATTTTTTTTTAATATATTTGCAAAATTAACCGATTTTTTTTAAAATGTTACAACTAAACCCTACAAACTTATACTATTGTTACAAATAAGTTCTAGCTTGATTCGAGTCACAACAGGGGTCCCCTTCTCAGGGTACGAACCCATACCAGGTCACCCAACCCTAGGGACCTGGTCTGGGCTAAGACCCAGACCATAGGACCCCTGATCGAGGATCAAATGGAGTCTCAATCGGTTTGTACCAAACCTAGCTGGGTTTGGTTCAGACTATTGGGGCTCTAATTGAGCCCCAATCAAGGATTCTATGGTCTGAGTCCGAGTCCAGAGCAGGTCACCAGGGTTGGGTGACATGGTTTGGGTTTGAACCTTGGCTAAGGGATCCCGATGTGGCTCAAATAGAGTCTAGACTTATTTGTAACATTAGATAAGTTTGTAGGGTTTAGTTGTAACATTTAGAGAAACCATTCGGTTAATTTTACAAATATGAAAAATATTTAACAGAATTTTGAATAGAAAATTAACAGAAGTACCAATTACCATCATTTTCAAACATGTTGGACCATTCAATACATTTTGGGTTGAAAAAACATTTTATAAAAACATGTTGAACTATTTTCACATTAATTCTAAATCGCCACTAAGATTGACCAAAAACATTTATGGAAAAATATGATTTGTCTCTTCAACATTTGAATCGTCACACACACGTCTCCTCTCCAGAGAGAAGGGAAAGGGACAGTAGACAGTAATGATGATAAACAACCACTACGGAAGAAGGTGTGATTAACGACTCATAACGACGGATGTTACTTAATTGAGCCGTGAATAATTCATTTTGCGAGTTTTTCACGGCCTAATAGTAATTGAGCCGTTAGTTTTTTTTACGACTAACCTAGTGAGTCGTGAGCTTTCTCTCATTATTCACAGCTTAATTTCAAGTGACATGAATAATGTACTTATTTTTTCATGGCTCAATCTTGGATGAGCCGCCAATATATTTTAAAAAAGAAAAACAAATTCGCGGCTCAAATGTTAGAGCCACTAATTTTTATAGATCCGGGGGCAGTTACAACGTTTCGTAACTGTTCAGTTTGGTCCCTGAAGTTTCTACGATCTACACAAGCACCCTTTATGGGTGCATTTTCCTACATTTCTCTTAACGAAATCCTCAATCTAAGGGGAAAACATGTTCGTCTGAGAACAAACATCAAGGTGTCAATGGTGGTGGTTGTTGTTGCAACCTTAAAAAAAATAACTACAAATTTTTTATTGTACTTTTTTTAGTAGACTTCATTTTAATAGCTGCAATTGGGCTTGTTATATTCTATCTATAAACTGTAATGCATATTAAAAGATATAGGGTAAATTACGAGTTTTTCCCCTAACGGTTGAGCCAATTTTGAGTTTACCCCTTAAAGTTTAAAATTTTAAATTTTAGTCCTAATGTTTGGACTGAATGAAAAATATATCCATTCCGTCTAAAAACCGTTTATATGTGACGGAAGCCTAGTCACATGCTTGGCATGTGAGTTTTTATTTATTTATTTTTAAATGGACAAAACTGCCCTCATTACAATCATTATTGATCGAGTTGAACATCCATCTAAGGTTCTGCAACTTACGGCGAGGAAAACCTCCATACAGGGAGGTGGAAGGGTTGTTTGTTGCAGACACGTCTGTATTCCCAACAGCTCCCGGGGTGAATCCAATGGTCATGTTTCAGGCGATTGCCCACCACTTAAGTTGTTCCTGCTGACATTCAAGAACACCATGCAAGGAAATTGGAGCTCTGATGCTAAATAACCCACCAACATATTCGAACCCATATCCGAAAAGATGATTTTTTTAGTACGATTCAATACTTCTAGGTATTGAGCCAGAAAGATAGTTATGCAACCCCCGTTGTTCAAAATCAATTCCATGAGGAGTTCAAGACTGGAACAGGGGAATTGTAGCAAAAAAATGAATTGCGATTGAGCACCACAACGAGAGAGATAAAGAGCTTAAATGGTAAATACACTAATATTCAATTGGAAGTCGTCTTCAATTGAACTTGAAAATTCAAAGGCAACCGAAGGAAGAAGTAGCAGGTTCCTATTGCGCTTTGCAGAAGAGATGGAGAAGGGGAAACTGCTCCAAGGCCAAGCGATGCCGGAATCGGATCGCAAACCTAATTTGGCCTCCCCCTGCTTCGGTTTTAGTTAGCTCACCGAATCCAGTCCCTGCTCCGAGAACTCCTCCTCTTACTCCTTGTTGTGAACTTCACGAACTTCCCCTGAATTCGAAGTTTGGTTGTCAGAATTGTGTCTGCACTTCGAAGGTGGAATTTCAAGGCGGGTGACGGTGCTCTGTTCTACGATCAGTGCTCTTCCTCCCCGATCAGTGCTCTTCCTCAGCTCTTCCAGAGCCCCAACAATGGAGACAACGACGCATAGAATCACGACGACGAGAATGCTCCAACGATCCATTTGATTCTTTCAAATTATCTGAATTTTAATGGGTATAGAATATAGGCAGAGTATAGTAGAGAGTGGAGAGACAGTAGTGAAAGGAGGGTAATTTGGTCAATTCCGACCTTAAAATTCTCACGTGACCCGCACATGTCAACAAATCTGTATGAAAATAACAGAGAAATGATGGTAAGGAAGAAATTTTAATATTCTCCAAACATTAGGACTAATATTTAAAATTTTAAACTTTAAGGGGGAAACTCAAAATTAACTCAAACTTTAGGTGAACTCGCAATTTACCCAAAGATATATAATTATGTATCACACGTGCAAGAATTTTTTCAAAAACTGTTTACTTTCGAAAAAATATTTGAAAAAGTGTATATCGAATTTTTTTTTTTAGGAAAGTATGTATACGCGCGTCGCGCCTATTGAATAGGCGCATCCTAGGGATGCACCTATTGCCCAAACTTTTTTTTTTCGCAAAAACACCGGTCTATCAGAAACCACGTTGATTTTAAGTCTGCTTATGGTTTTCCTCCTAAATAGAAATTGAGAGATAGTCTCACGCGTTGCTTTATCTCAGTATTCACAGGTTTTCCTCCAAATTTTCCAACTTGTTCTGAACAACAATGAAACAAAGTTGTTTATTCACAAGTTTCTGAATTAGACATTTTCAGGAATTACTGCTCCAAAATAACTCTTTGGGGTTTTCACTATTGACTCTCGTTTGGTTCTCTAAAAATGTGAAGTTTAGATACTAACATTGTTAAAGCATAAGCATAACACATTAACACTAACCAGGCTAGAGAGACGTACATCTCTGACTCAACATCTTCCGAATATCTTGTAAAGCTTCTCCAATGACTATAGCTTTTTATCTGAGTTCAAGCCTGCTTATGGTTTTCCTCCTAAATAGAAATTGAGAGATAGTCTCTCCATTAAAGAAGAAAGGAAGTTATAAGAAGAAATGGTGTTCCTCCTGGAAATGTCAAACTAGCTAGTGTATTTGAAGAAAAGTCTCATTCTGATACTTCTGCAAAGAGCTCTTTTGCAGGAGTAATTCCTGAAAATGTCAAACTAGCTAGTGTATCTGAAGAAAAGTCTAATTCAGAAACTTGTGAACAAGTTGGAAAATTTAGGACAGGAACCTAAAGTATTTAACTTCTGATACTTCTGCAAAGAGCTCTTTTGCAGGAGTAATTCCTGAAAATGTCAAACTAGCTAGTGTATCTGAAGAAAAGTCTAATTCAGAAACTTGTGAACAAGTTGGAAAATTTAGGACAGGAACCTAAAGTATTTAACTTCTTATAACTTCCTTTCTTCTTTACTAGAGAGACTATCTCTCAATTTCTATTTAGGAGGAAAACCATAAGCAGGCTCAAAATCAGATGTTTTTCAAAAAGTAAGCACAGTAGGAAATTTTTTTGAAAAAGCATACATGGAGGAATTTGGTGAGACTAGCGTAGAGGAATTTGGACCTGTGAATACTGGGATAAAGCAACGCGTGAGACTATCTCTCAATTTCTATTTAGGAGGAAAACCAGTGAATTTGACTCATCTCCGCGATTGATCTTCTGTCCTCTTGATCATATCCGTGGTTTGTTAACAAATTGATCTTCTGTCCTCTTGATCATCTCCGTGGTTTGTTAACAAATTGATCTTCTGTCCTCTTGATCCAAGACCCTTTTGTTAACAAATTTATCTTCTGTCCTCTTGATCCAAGACCCTTTTGTTAACAAATTTATCTTCTGTCCTCTTGATCCAAGACCCTTCCTAACCATTGGAAGGGGATCAGCTTTCTTCTGTCCTCACCGTACGACTAACCAATACAATTCAAATTCATGTACGCAATGATCTCCTAAGCAGACTTAAAATCAACGTGGTTTCTGATAGACCGGTGTTTTGCGAAAAAAAATGTTTGGGCAATAGGCGCACCCCTGGCGTGTGTTGGGTATCGATAGTGACGGCCCAGTAAGAAAAGGCCTCGAAGGCCCAATAACTATAGAGGGGGTAAACCCATAACATCCGAACCGGATCGGCCCAAGTACAAGCCAAACTTGGCCCACCATCGAGTAATCCAGAATCGAGCCCAAAGTCTATAGAGACGCCAAAGGCTCTCAGACTGCTCGCCATTCTCTACCAAGTCGCGACCTTCCACTGCTCGACATGGGAGTGCTCGCCCCGAAGAGAGCCTTGCCTCTCTCCTCTGGTCCCACTAAACCGTTAATAACAGAGTGGCCAAGATATCCCGCATATCTCGGTCACATATTCACTAAAGATTAGATTTGGTAACTGCAATATCTCGCAGTAACTGCCATATCCCACGATCCGAATCTTCAGCAACTCAATATACATTAAGATATTCAGTTGCCTTTATACGGTTCTATCTCTCTTACCCTATAAATACCCTTGCTTTACATACGTTCTTTACGTTTTGAGTTTTATACACACATATACTCATTTAAGCATCGGAGAGGGACCCAGAGGCACCCCCTCTGTTGCGCTCCCCTACTTGCAGGTTCACCGGAGTTGGAGCTGAAGCGTCATCCCAACCTTGTCTGGCATTCAATTCACTGCCAGATCAGCATTCAGGATTTCACGATCCAACATTTGGCGCCGTCTGTGGGAAACGAGCAATTCAGCCATGAGAACTCGATCCCAAAGCAACCGTCGGAATCAGACTAGGGAGCGATCCTCAGATAGCTCTGATTCCGCCGCCGCTTCACCGCTTCAACAAGAACCTGCCAGCCGAGCAGGAGTTAATGCTGTTCCTCTGCGGACAGCTCGAGAACATGTCGGTGATTCAAGACCGACCCCAGCTGCTGATCAAAACGGAGCCCCTGCACCGTAGACAGTCCACATTGCGGGGCAGGATATTAATTTAACCCCCGAGATGGTCTCCCTGCTGGAAGCCATCCTAGGACAGGCGCGCCGCCAAGCCCCTGCTCCTCAGGAAAACAATCCCTCTGCTCCTAAAGAAAACCACCGCCCTGCTGCCACAGGGCCTTCACCTTCAGAAGCGGCCAATCCTGGTCCTGTTGCGCCTCAGGAGGATCAGGAGATGACGTCAGGTCAGCAGTCCCTACCTCCAGCACACACCAAGGAGCCAGCAGCCGCATATACTGCCAATCCTTCCGGTCCGCCTCCACCCGGAGCCTCTCCCATGTACTGCACTGTGGATCAGATGGATGACCTCCTCAACAAAAGGCTCCAGGAAAGACAGTTGACAGTCATAGCTCCCTTCAAGGAGCAGTCCTCTCATCCATTCACCGACGCGCTCGTCGCTATCAAAATCCCGAAGGATGTGGTCGCTCGGGCCATACCTGAGTATAGCGGTGGAGGAGATCCCACCGTACATGTCAACAAGCATGAGGCCTCCCTTCTGGGTAAGTCAAACGATCCCAATCATTTGGCTTTGCTATTTCCATCTACTCTTTCGGGTTCGGCTTCGTCCTGGTTCTTTGGCCTCCCTGCAGGATCAATCGGAACTTGGGCAGAGTTGAGAAGCAAGTTCCTGGAGAGATATATGGGCGAGCGCCAGTTGCTGAAGAGTGTGGTCGCCCTTGACTCGGTCAAACAGCAGCCTGGAGAGTCGCTGTCCAACTTCTACGGGCGTTTTCATCAAAACGTCACAGAATTAGATCGCCGAATCTCGGATGGGGAAATCATTCGAGCATTCTACAGAGGTCTGGATGTGGCCAACAAGGCCTCGAGAAAGCTGCGAAACAGCTATCACGTGAAGGAGATAGAGACATTGGAGGAGTTGGCGTCCAGAGCAAAAGGTTTCATAGACCTTGAACGCGCAAACATCGAGGCTAATCTCCTGACGACCTCGCTAAGGGTAACCCATGAACCCCGACGCGATAGTAAGAAGGAGATAAAGAAGGAGAAGAAGGGAAAAGAAAGTAAGCCCCGAGTCGAGTCTCTTCCAGCACCTCGCCATCCAGAGGTCCCTGAGTACTTCACGCCTTTAAATAGGCAGATCTCAGCGGTACTAGTCGAGATGGAGAGGAGATCCTTGGCGAGGCCACCGATGCCTCGCCGAGGTGGGTTACCCATGGGCAAGGATGTCGAGAGCTATTGCAGATACCATAAGTGCAAGGGCCATAAGACAGACGATTGCAAGATTCTGAAGCGAGATATAGAGAGGCTGATTCAGGGGGGAATGTTGAAGGAATTTGTGGCAGGGCGAGACCGAAGTCGAACGCCCCCCAGGAGACATCGTTCACCAGCCCCTGCAGATCAAGCTGAGCCTTCTGGAAGCAAGAGGAGAGTGAATCTGATTGCGGGAGGATTCGGCGCAGGCGGCGAGAGGTCAAGCGCCAGAGAGGTCTACGCCACTCAGATCTCTACGGCAGTTCAGTTGGGGAAGCGGCCAAGACCTGAAGAAAACATTGTCATCTCATTCTCTGAAGATGATTTGGCACATGTCACCATGCCCCACAACGATGCTCTGGTCATTACGGCAGATATTGACGGCTGTGATGTTGCAAGGATTCTGGTCGACGGAGGCAGCTCGACAGACATCCTGTTTCTGGACGCCTTCGAAAAGATGGGCAAATCAAAACGCGACCTGAAGAGGGTCGACTTTCCGCTGATCGGATTTGCGGGAAGGACAAATTATCCACTGGGGGCTATAACCATGCCAGTGATTTTTGGCGAGGGGTGGAAAAGCATCAAGGTGTCGGTCACTTTCCTGGTGGTCGATTCACCTACATCCTACAACGCCATCATAGGGAGGACCACGATCAACCCAAATAAGATTGTGGCCTCCACTGTCCACCAGAAGATGAAGTTCCCTACTCCGAACGGGATTGGAGAAGTGCTCGGAGATCAGCCTTCCTCGCGGCAATGTTACGTGAACGGCCTGCGCAGGAAGAACCAAAGGGAGGCTCTCGCCATCGAGACAGAGTCCGATCCCCGCGAGGACTTGGCTCGGCCAGCACCCATGGAGGAATTGGAGGAGGTCGAGATCGATGGTCCAGACAAAAAGGTGCGCATTGGGACCACCTTGAAAGAGGATCAGAAGGAGGCCATGACCGCCCTCCTCAAGGAATTCAAAGAGCTCTTCGCCTGGCAGCCGAGCGACATGCCAGGAATCAGCACAGATATTATCTCTCATGAGCTCAGGATAGACCCCTCCATCAAGCCGATCGCCCAAAAAAGAAGATCATTCGGGACTGATAAGCGTTTGGCGATCAGGCAGGAAGTCGGCAGGCTGATTGAAGCTGACTTCGTCAGAGAAGTAAGATTCTAGAGTTGGGTCGCCAACCCGGTTTTGGTCAAGAAATCAAACGGCAAGTGGAGGATGTGCGTCGACTTCCGCGATTTAAACAAGGCTTGCCCCAAAGATTCATATCCCCTTCCGAGAATTGATCAGCTGGTCGACGCTACCTCGGGTCATGAGATGCTGAGCTTCATGGACGCCTATTCAGGCTACAACCAGATCAGAATGCATCCAGATGACGAGGCCCACACTGCTTTCTATGCTGACGGCGACATTCTATGCTACAAGGTGATGCCCTTTGGTCTCATCAATGCCGGGGCAACTTATCAGCGGATGGTAAACCGACTGTTCCAGGACATGCTGGGAAGGAACATGGAGGCCTACGTGGATGATATGCTCGTTAAATCCATCAAAGGCAATCCTCATACCACCGACCTCCGTGAAGCTTTTGAATGCATGAGGAGACACAGCGTTCGCCTGAACCCAGCAAAGTGCGCCTTTGGAGTCAAGTCCGGGAAGTTCCTGGGTTTTATGGTCAGCGAAAGGGGCATTGAAGCAAACCCGGAAAAGCTAAAGGCCATAGAAGAAATGAAGACGCCAACCTGCCATAAGGAAGTCCAATGCCTGAACGGCCGACTAGCTGCTCTTAACCGCTTCCTCTCCAAAGCAAGCGACAAGTCCCTCCCGTTCTTCAAAACCTTGAGGGCCAACCGTAAGTTCGAGTGGACGCCAGACTGCGAGGAAGCATTCCAGTCCTTGAAAAGGCATATTCAAACACTCCCAGCTCTGGCAAAACCCGTTCCAGGCGAGCAGCTTTTCCTCTATTTAGGCATTAGCGATGTGGCAGCCAGTGCTGTTTTAATAAGGGAGGAGAATAATGTTCAGAGTCCAGTGTATTTTATTAGCAAAATGTTCAACTCAGCAGAAATAAGATATGTCCAGATTGAGAAGTATCTCTATGCCTTAGTTATTGCTGCTCGGAAGCTGAGACCTTACTTTCATGCGCACGACATCACGGTCCTCACCAATCAACCTCTCAAAAACTTCCTGATGAAGCCAGATTCTTCAGGAAGAATGGTCAAGTGGGCGATCGAGCTCAGCGAGTTCAGGATCAAATTTGCGCCAAAAACGGCCATCAAAGGTCAAGCACTAGCTGATTTCATAGTGGAAAGCACGAGTAACGGTCAAGCGATGGCAGAAAACAGGCCAAGTCAGTCAGCAAACGACGATCAAATCTGGGAACTCTATACGGATGGGTCTTCATCAAAAGAAGGCTCGGGGGAAGGTTTAATTCTTATTCCTCCTGAGGGCGAGCCTCTGAAATACGCGATCGCCTAGACATTCCCGGCGACCAATAACGAAGCAGAATATGAGGCTCTTATTACTGGACTCAGACTAGCAAAAGGAATGGGTATAACAGCGCTTAAGGTAAAAAGTGATTCAGAGCTTATTGTCAATCAGGTTAATGGCACCTACGAGGCAAAGAGAGAAAAGATGAAGAAATATCTCGGCATTGCCAAAAAGCTGGTCGCAGAAATCCCAAATTTCGCGATTGAATTCATTCCTCGCCAAGAAAACCAGATGGCAGATTCTTTGAGTAAGCTAGCCTTCGGAGGGGCGACAATCCAGGATGTGCAATTTCTGGAAAGGGCCCTATATTCAGTCCTTGAAAACAGAGCGGAGATCTTCAACATTCAAGAACAGGTCACCTGGATGACCCCGTTCCAGAAATATTTGAAAGAAGGCATCCTCCCAGAGGACGAAGGCGAATCCACTAGGATTAGAAGACTCGCAGCCAGTTATCTAATCATCGATGGAGAACTCTACAGAAGAGGTTATTCGACGTCATACTTGAGATGTGTTGCTCTGCCCGAAACAGAAAAAGTTCTTCGAGAAGCTCATGAAGGGGCAGCAGCATGTCATGAAGGCGCTCGATCGCTAAGCAGAAAAATATTCAGATTGGGATATTACTGGCCGACCTTGGGAAAAGACGCGGCCGAATTAACACAGAAGTGTGAAATTTGCCAGCAGTTTGCACCACGATCGGGTCGACCATCGACATTATTATCCCCAATGGCGGGTGCCTGGCCCTTCGCTCAATGGGGAATCGATATATTGGGTCCTTTTCCCATTAGCACTGGTCAGCGTACTCACATTATAGTGGCAATCGACTACTTCACTAAGTGGGTAGAGGCGAAAGCTCTAGCTTCGACAACGGAATTCCAAGTTATCAAGTTCCTGCAAGTCAACATATTCTCCAGGTTTGGTATTCCCAAAATACTCATCAGCGATAATGGTCCACAATTCGTTGGAAAGGAGTTAAAATGGCTCTGTGAAGAGTATCATATCGACCATCGTTTCAGTTCAGTACATCACCCTCAAACGAATGGGCAAGCTGAAGCAGCCAACAAGGTTGTCTTAGCAGGACTCAAGAAAAGGGTTCGAGCATTCAAAGGGAACTGGGCAGACGAACTGGAAAACGTATTATGGGCAATCAGAACAACGCCTAAGGCGGCCACAGGAGAAACGCCTTTCAGTTTAGTGTACGGATCAGAAGCAGTAGCACCAGCTGAATTAGCAGTGCCTACCCACAGAGTCCTACACTTTAACACGGAGGCAAATGAGATCGAGCGCAGAACTGACCTCGACTTGGCAGAGGAAAAGAGATGGCTCTCGGAAAAAACACAGGCAAAAATGCGCTTGGCGACCGCTCGGTATTTCAACAGAAAAGTTAGCGCTCGCCAATTTTTCGTGGGGGAGATGGTTATGAGAAGGAATGAATTTACAAGGCTGGACAGTAAAAACAAACTTTCAGCCAAATGGGAAGGACCATACAAAGTAGTAGAGATCGCCGCACCAGGATCCTACTATTTGGAAACCACCGAAGGCGAGAGGTTACCCCGTCCATTTAATTCAGAGCATTTAAGAAGATTTTATGCATAGCTTGCAATCAAACGGATTATGTCAATAAAAGAAAGCCATTCCTTCACAAAGCGTGTCCACTAGAAGCAAGCTGAAGCCAAAAAGCCCTGACGCCAAAGTCAGGCCTCAAAAGCCCTAGCAACAAAGCTAGGCCAAAAGCCCTGACGCCAAAGTCAGGCCACAAAAGCCCTAACAACAAAGTTAGGCCAAAAGCCCTGACGCCAAAGTCAGGCCACAAAAGCCCTAGCGACAAAGTTAGGCCAAAAGCCCTAGCAACAAAGCTAGGCCAAAAGCCCTAGCAACAAAGCTAGGCTAAAAGCCCTGACGCCAAAGTCAGGCCACAAAAGCCCTAACAACAAAGTTAGGCCAAAAGCCCTGACGCCAAAGTCAGGCCACAAAAGCCCTAACAACAAAGTTAGGCCAAAAGCCCTGACGCCAAAGTCAGGCCACAAAAGCCCTAGCGACAAAGTTAGGCCAAAAGCCCTAGCAACAAAGCTAGGCCAAAAGCCCTAACAACAAAGTTAGGCCAAAAGCCCTGACGCCAAAGTCAGGCCACAAAAGCCCTAACAACAAAGTTAGGCCAAAAGCCCTGACGCCAAAGTCAGGCCAAAAAGCCCTAGTAACAAAACTAGGCCAAAAAGCCCTAGCAACAAAGCTAGGCCAAAAAGCCCTAGCAACAAAGCTAGGCCAAAAAAGCCCTAGTAACAAAACTAGGCCACAAAAGCCCTAACAACAAAGTTAGGCCTCAAAAAACCTGACGCCAAAAATCAGGCAAAGCCTTGACGCCAAAGTCAGGCCAAAAGACCTAGCAAAATGTTAGGCAAAATAAAAGCCCTGACGCCAAAGTCAGGCCAAAGAAAGTTTAGGCGATCACTATTGATGATAAAACCTGACAAACTCCAAATCCCCTGTTATTAGGCCAACACCTCAAAGGTTTAAACTTCAAAGAAGGTAATATCTCTTTGAACTTAGAAGTTTACGCTTTTAAGTATCAAAAGTATTATCCTTAGAAAGTTTAACTTATGATTGGTCTACGGCTTTAAGGGTCGACGACATTACCAAGCAAGGAAAAAGTGGAAAGTAATTATGAGTAAGATATTGGATAGCTAAATATGTTCGAAGTCGATTAAAGGCTCAAGAATGTAAAGGCATTCAATAGAAAAACCCAAGTCTTCGATAAATAATTACAAACCAAAAACGGAGAATACAAAAATAGCTATTTAAAAAAGAAAAATACGGTCGCCAAAGAGTTGGGGACTTCAAGCTTTGGGGTCCTCGGGGGCAAAGACGCTCTGCTCGCCTTCGGGGGCAAAGACGCTCTGCTCGCCTTCGGGGGCAGAAGTACCGGGCTCGCCTTCAGGAGCAGCCTCCCCAGCAACAGAGGGCTGCGAAGGCTGACTCCGCAGGAAGGTCTTCAAGGAGGCAACTTCCCCAAGAGGAAAGTGGGGATCGACCGCCTGGACCTCCTCCACCAGGCCTTGAAGAAATTCGGCAATCGCCGACTTCATCACCTTCAAGGCCTGGTCCTCAAAGTCTTCGGAGGCCTTGAACTCCTCAATCACGGCATGGGGTGAAGGAACCGCCTTCAGCTGATCAACCAGTCGGTTCTTTTCCTCCTCTAGGGCGACCCCCTAGCTTCGGCAGCATCCCTCTGGGCCTCCGCGGCGACCCTAAGAGCGTCTGACTCGACCAACTGGGCACGAGCTTCCTTCAACTCGGCCTCCAGGCGAGCACGGACCGCCTCCCCTTCATCAAGGCACTGATGAAGGGCCTCAGCTTCATGAAGGAAGGCTGCAGCATCAGCCTCCCTCTTCTTGACATCAGCAAGGAGGCGCTGCTCCTTCCTGAAATACTCCTCCCGGGCGCCGTCCACCAAGGTGATTGCCATGTCAGCGGTCTTCTTTATGGCCTCCAACTGCCCGGGGGTGACCCCTGTGCTTCGGTATTGCTCCAGCTCGACAAGCAGATCAGAGTGCTTGTCGGCGAGCTCGCCGAAAACGCGGCCGAGGATCACCTCTTCCCGAACGAGCTGACAACAAAAGCACAAGGAAAATGTCAAGTCATCAAAATAAAAAGGAATGACAAGGAATAAATAATGGAAAGAAGGCGAGATCATACCAGGGCAACTCGTTCGAAGTGGGTCCGTAAGAACCCCTCGATCTGAGGAAGCTCCGTAGGGACAATCGAACGGTCCTTGGGAGGAATTATCCCATCAAGGAGCCGCATGCACATATCCGGGCTACCCCGTAGGCTCTTCTGGGCGGGGTACCCCTTCTTGGCAAGGTCCCCACAAGGGACCCAAGGCCTCCGAGAGTCCCCAGCCTTAAAAGGCTGGAACAAGCTCGCCATGGAGCAGTACTCCTCGGCGGGAGCCCTCGAGGAGCTGGAAGCAGCAGGCCCCTTCTTTTGGGCCCCAGACTCCTTAGTAGGAGCCGTGGGCACTGAAGAGGCGGGAGGCGCCAAAGACAAGGCCTTCTCCTTAGCAGCGGAAGGGCCCTGAAGAGAGGGAGAAGGAGACGCCGTGTCCAAACCCTTCCCTTTGCTGGCAGAAAGGCCCTTAGGAGGGGAAGGAGAAGGATGTTGGTCGACATCAGGGTGCTCTTCACTCCTGACCTTCTTAGAAGGAGGAGGAGGAGGGTCCCGGGCCACGTCCGCCAAGGACTCCACTGCAAAGCAACAAGACAATAAGTCAGGAGTCAGAGAACCGCAGAATGTAAAAACATTAAATCAACAAAAGGCGAGGTAGTACCTGGTTGACGAGGGCCAGTAGTGGCCGAATGAAGCGTCTCCTCGGGCTTCCTCTTGGTCGAACGCCTAGAAGGAGGAGGGGGAGAGCTTAGCAGCACTTGGTCGGAGGACAATCCCGCCAATCCCTGGTCATCAAAGAGACCTATCAGTTTTTTGCTCTTGCTTACAACCTTCCCTACAAGTAATAAAACAAGGGAAGAGTTAGAAAATTACCCAATCATCAAAGATTGGCGTAGCTTGATGAATGCCCGCCATCTCAAGGGCATTCTCGGTAGTCTCCGCCACTGAGCGGATGGACTTGAACTGAGATGACCGATGCAGCCGATATAAATCGTCGATGGCATTCCGATCACTCCCGGACAATTCTTCGAAGGAGGGAGGAAAATCCTTGTCCGGAGCAAACAATTTCCAAGGTACGCCCCCCTTATACAAGAAGTAAAACTTCTTGTAATTGGAGTTAGTGGCCCGGAAATCATCGATCAGGCGGACATGGACGTTCCAAGCCCATCCTTGAGGGCCTCCCCACTCCGAAAACTTCGGCCAGCGGGATTGGAAGTGGTGGAGGTGGTTAGCCCCTGCTGCCAGTCGGAAGAAGCACCGGAACAGGGCCAGTGAATATACCCATTCCTGGCGTAAGCATAGGAACTTGAAGCCGACCCACATTCTGAGGGCATTCGGGACAAGCTGTGTGGGGTGAATCCCGTAAAACTGACACAAGGTCTGTAAATCCTCACAGAGAGGAAAACGCAACCCAGCATCGATCTGGGCCGCATAAATGTAAACCTCTCCATCGTGAGGAAAATGCAGACCTAGGCCAGGATACCTAGGAGCATCCTCCGCACTGAAGCCACCAAGCGCCACCATGGTCTACTCAGAATGATTCAAGTATGGCACAGCAAGTATAAAAACAAAGGAAAACAGAGGATATTGCCAAAATAGAGCAATAAAATGGCGAAAGTTTACCTTTTGGGGAAAAAATAGGCGTGTTCAGCTCAGGGCCATCTACCACCACTGGGTGGCCGCAGACCTTCCCACGTCAGGCTGTTTCCCCGCTGAGGAGGGCACAACTTCATCCCTAATGGTCAAGGGAACACCGACATTCTGAGGGGCGCTGGATTTGTTAGCACCCTTGATGGCCATGTGTTTTATTCGCTGACTTCTGGGGGCCATGGAAATGGTCGAAATGAGAACTGAAGAGGATTGAAAGAGAAAGGAAAGGTTTGCAGTGAAGTTCTGAAAATCTGAAGGAGTGGATAAGCGTAAAAAACAAAATGCAGAAACTGACGTTTCTTATATAAGCCCAAAAAGGAGTAACCGCCACGGACGAATCGAAGCGACACGGAGAATAATTGCGCCTTTTTGGAAAAAACCAAAGCAATGTCAGAATTCCAAGAGACACCTCGGGGAGACAAACGGTTGGTTGGTGCAGACAGCTGTCAGACTACCCTAGGTTCACGGAAAAGTAAATGTCAGGCGTGCCTCAAGTGACCGTTCGATTTCTGGACAACTGCGCAGTTATTAAATGCTAACAAGTCCACTAAGGAGACAAGAGGGTCGCCAGCGCACTAATAAGCGCTATTAGAAGTACCTCGGGCAGGTAGTGATCGCCTAGCCAAGAAAGATAGACTTTCATAAACCTAGATTACCTCGAGTGATCGCCAAAGGGGAATAAAAGAAAGGATATTTTTTCAACTTTGAGCGAAGAAAAAACTGCTCGCCAAGCAGGCTCAAAATGCCTCAAAGGCGCTGAACCATTACCAAAGACGTCACTATCTAAAACCCTACCAGGAAATCAAGCTCGACTGAAGGAACTTCAATCAAGCTTCGGGGGCAAATGTTGGGTATCGATAGTGACGGCCCAGTAAGAAAAGGCCTCGAAGGCCCAATAACTATAGAGGGGGTAAACCCATAACATCCGAACCGGATCGGCCCAAGTACAAGCCAAACTTGGCCCACCATCGAGTAATCCAGAATCGAGCCCAAAGTCTATAGAGACGCCAAAGGCTCTCAGACTGCTCGCCATTCTCTACCAAGTCGCGACCTTCCACTGCTCGACATGGGAGTGCTCGCCCCGAAGAGAGCCTTGCCTCTCTCCTCTGGTCCCACTAAACCGTTAATAACAGAGTGGCCAAGATATCCCGCATATCTCGGTCACATATTCACTAAAGATTAGATTTGGTAACTGCAATATCTCGCAGTAACTGCCATATCCCACGATCCGAATCTTCAGCAACTCAATATACATTAAGATATTCAGTTGCCTTTATACGGTTCTATCTCTCTTACCCTATAAATACCCTTGCTTTACATACGTTCTTTACGTTTTGAGTTTTATACACACATATACTCATTTAAGCATCGGAGAGGGACCCAGAGGCACCCCCTCTGTTGCGCTCCCCTACTTGCAGGTTCACCGGAGTTGGAGCTGAAGCGTCATCCCAACCTTGTCTGGCATTCAATTCACTGCCAGATCAGCATTCAGGATTTCACGATCCAACAGCGTGCGCCTATTGCAGTAGGCGCACCCCTGGCGTGCGCCTATTGCAGTAGGCGCGACGCGCGTATACATACTTTCCTAAAAAAAAAAATTCGATATACACTTTTTCAAATATTTTTTCGAAAGTAAACAGTTTTCGAAAAAAATCCACGTGCAACACACACGTTCTCCGTCTAATATTTATAAAATTTTATCGTTAGTATTTGATTTGCTTATTGATCAAATGTTTATAAATTATTCTATCGTAGTCTAATTTATGAATTTTATATAAATATAAAAGTAAATGTAACGGATCTTTTAATAACATGTTATATCACATCTTTTTAGTTTTAAGTACACGTAAAAAAAGTAAGAACAAAATACATATATTTTATTATTTTATAAAAAAACATCTTGCACAAAGGCAAATTAAAAACTATTATTAGATAATGCTAAATTTTGGTATGAATTTCCATAATGTAATATTTTACCTTACCTTAGAGTCTTATTCATATACAATCCAACATACTATCGAGTTCAGACTTAATATCTAACTATATATATTAATTTGATTAAGTATCCTATAATTTTGACAAGTATTTAACACAATTTTCTCTATCATAATGTAATAATAATTAAATTTGAATGGTCTATGTAAAAAAAAAGTTAAGTTACATCCATGTCATCATTATCTCACATCCACATGGATATCTAAAATTAATTAAAAGCTCCACATTCAATTTCAAAAGATGTTACATTTATAAGTATGTCAAATTAAATTTTGCCTTCAAACAATAGTAAATTGCAAGTTTTGCACCTAATAATTTACTTTGGAAAATTACACAAAAATTAAAAGTGAAATAAATCTATATATATATGTTATATATTAATTTGACTAAGTATCCTATAATTTTGACAAATAAGCATTTAACACAATTTTCTGTATCATAGTGTCATAATAATTTAATTTGATTTGTCCCTATAAAACAAAAGTTAGATCCATGTCATCATCACATCAACATGGATACTCTAAAATTAATCAAAACCTCCACGTTCAATTTCAAAAGATGTTACATTTATAAGTATGTCAAATTAAATTTTGTCTTCAATCAATAGTAATTGCAAGTTTTGCACCTAATAATTTACTTTATAAAATTACACAAAAATTAAAAGTGAAATAAATAAATCAGAATGAAAACACAACATTGTTTTAAAAACCCGTTGTAAAATAAATTGAAATAAATAAATGATAAACAAGACTTATGATATATAAATTATATTTAATATATATTTAAGCCTAATTTATAATAATAGTTTAGCTTATTTAACTTAAAAAAAGAATTAAGTGTTGAAAGTACATAATATTTATCATGGAAAAATGATAAACAATATTAACTAAGTTAATTAAAAAATGAACTAACTAGATAGTAAATGTATTTTGTTTTGTCAAGAATTAAAATATATAACTATTTATTTATTTTTAAATTTAAAACACAAAAAGGTAAAAATAAATCAAATTTTAAACAAAAGTTTTAAATGTGTACACAATCATGTTTGTTGAGAAAAGTTTTTTGAAAAGAAAATTATAATACACTAATATTAAAATTTTAAACTTAAGTATATAAACACTCATGTTAGATTTTCATTTATGTATTCATAATTATAAAATTAAATAAAAATGATACTTTTCAAAAAAATTGTACAATAATTATTTAATATTGCTATTTAGTAATTATTATTATATTTGACGTAAATTTATATATATATATATATAATAAAATAATAGTATTCTAAATAGTGTATATGTATATATAATGTTTTAAGTTATGTTTGTGTATATAAGTTTCACATATTTTTAACTATGAAAAAAAAATTAAAAAAACAACTAACTATTACTAAATAAAATGTTTATAAATAATTTTTTTTATAGTGCTATTAGTAAATGAATTTAACATATATGTAATTACTATACTATACATAATAAATGTTATACAAAAAGGTAAATTGAATAATATTATATTAATAACAAAAATGAGAGTTTTTTCAAAAAGTATATACTTTAGTTTTTTTATTTAGGAAAGTATGTATAGAAAAAATATATTTGAAAAAATAGATATACGCGCACCCCCAGAACGCGCCTTTGGACAATACGCGCACCCCCAGGACGCGCCAATTGCATAGGACGCGCCTTTAAACAGTATTTTAAACAGTATCTTTACTGTTCAAAACACTATTTGGAAGTTTTTGTATCGTATGTAGAGTTTTTTACGTACCGTATTATACAGTCAGTCTAAAAGTCAAAAATTAACACATAGTTAGCGTCATTTAATTCATAATTAAATTATCTACGCACCGTAATTTTTTTGATTTTTTTTGAGTAAGTATATAATTAAATTTCTCACCTAATGCATTTACTTATTTCGGTCAAATTTGGGTGTAAACGATGTGGGGTTACAAAATCACTGTATTTTTAATCAAAACAATTATCCTACGTAGATAATTGATTTACGACCTAAATGACGTTAACCGTGTTGAGTTTGGACTTACATGGTCCGAGTTATAATTTTTTAAGTCAAATTTTCATATCTCAACTTACGGCATGCCGTACAGGCAATTCGTAAATCCAAATTTAATATTTTTTGCATCATTTGAATCGCAATTAAAATATCTACTTACTATAATTTTTTTAAATATTTTTAATAGATACATAATTTTATTTTTAATTAAACATCGAGTCGTCATTATAGAACAATTTTTTTTTTTTAAAAAAAAAAGAGACCCCCAACGCTGCCAATTGCATAGGCGCATGTTGGGGGTGCGCCTATTCAATAGGCGCACCCCCAACATGCGCCTATTCAATAGGCGCACCCCCAACACGCGCCTATGCAATTGGCGCGTCCTGGGGGTGCGCGTATTGTCCAAAGGCGCGTTCTGGGGGTGCGCGTATATCTATTTTTTCAAATATTTTTTTTCTATACATACTTTCCTAAATAAAAAAACTAAAGTATATACTTTTTGAAAAAACTCCAAAAATGATAATATTTTTATTTTGAAGTTGAGTTAATCATATCAATATAATAATATAATTAAAATGTAATGTAATGTAATTTGATTTAATTTAATTTATTTTTGTTAATTAATATAATAATTTAAATTTTATATTAAACTTTATGTATATAACGATAACTCAAATATTATTTTATATTCTACGCAAGATGCAGGTGAGTTCTCTAGTATGTTTAATATTTTGTAACAGTAATCCTATATACGTAGACGGATAGATATAGATGTTTATTAAAGCAAAGTAGAGTACATGTGGTTAGAGGTGTTGGTCAACCGCGGGTCGTGTCAAAATTTACTAAACTCAAACACGATCCATCAATTTGTACGGGTCAATTTTTGTTACCCAAACACGACCCACAGGTCGACGGGTCAACCCGCCCAGTCCAAAAATTGCATTGCAAATTTATGGGTCAACCCACGATCTACGCGACCCACGACCTACACTATACCGTCGACTTCATGCATCATTTTTATATATAGATTTACAACACGTTATTTTCACAGAATATGAATGGAATAGGTGATACGAATTTCGTATGAAATTGTTCTTTTGGGAAAATTGGAAAATTTTAGAATACGGAATCCTAGAGGGGTGGTGTTAGGGATTCTGACCAAAAACCCAAGATTGCCCAAGCCAAGCGGGGTGAGAATACAGAATAAGGATGCAAACAACGATTTTTGCCCTCAATTGATTTAAGTAATTCCTAAACTACCCTCACTCCTTCACTTCTACGTCTCCTTCATTTCATCCATCCTACGAATCAAACTTCTTCATCCCCATTTACGGCTTCTCTTCCTAGTTCCTCCTTCTCTTCATCCTTCATCTTTCAATCGAGCCCATAAACGCGATTATGGGTTTGATCAAACCCAGAAATGCAATTTCTATTCGAATAGAACCTAGAATTTCTAGGGTCTATTCGAGAACCCATAATTCACTATTCTAGGTTCTTGTTATTGTTCGGGATTCTGGGTTATGGAATCATGGCATTACCTAGAAACACGATTTATATTCGAACAAAACCCAATTTTTTGGATTCTTGTTATTGTTCTTGGTCGAAATTCTAGGTTCTGGAATCATGGCATTACCTGCCACCATGAAAGTAATGGGTCTCGGGTTAGTACTCGGGATGATCACCTTCATAGCTTTCTTGACCGAAGCATCAATAGAATTACTGCTTCGTTTTAGTAGAGCTAGGAAATTGGTATGAAGGTGATGTTTTGTGTGGAATTGATTTCTGAGTTTAAGATATGCAAATGTTTGAATATGAAGGTGATGTTTTGTCTAGAACATCTTCAAGTAGAAACCACCATGAAGGTGTTCTTGAAGGTTGGTTTGGCACACACTTCTGGAACAGTCGAACCTTCAAACGAATCGGCCATATACTAATCCGAATAATGTTCCAATTCTTGAAAAACTCTATTTGATCATCACCATTGTTGTATTTGTGATACACTTGATTGTTGTCACTGTTACATCTGCATTGTCTGTTGCACTCGCGGTTGTGTTCCTGGTAATCACGGTCGGGATTTCAATCACCAAGTTGGTAAGTGGAGGAATTGTGATACCGAGGTTTCTACCCGATGTTTGATATCATGACATGTTAGTATATTTGTAATGGAATAGGTGTATTGTTATTCATAATGGAATATTATATTTCAGATAGTGTAATTAATGATATTATGGTTCAGTTAACTATATTGTTGATGAGTATTGATAAAAATAATGGATTTAAATTAAAATTTACATTAATTCAACTATTTTATCTTAATTAATTAACTCATTTTTTAATATTAGTTAAATAAAGAATTAGATCAATTATTTTCAAAAAACAAAATTAATTATTAATTAATTATATATAAGTTTTTACTATTCTTAATTTTTAAAATTAATTTACAAGTTATTTGTATTATATACTATATATATGAAAGTAAGGGCATAAATGTCATTTTACCATATTCCATTCCACCAAATAAACATTGGAATTCCTTATTCCATTTCATTCCAATCCATCAAATAAACAACTTCATATTATTGTCTCATATTCCTTATTTTCTATTCATATTCCCTATTCCGAATTTCGTGAAAAAAACGCATCGTTAGACTATACAGATTTAAAGCTAATTTGGACTATACAAATTTAAAGCTCAACCACATAAGATTTAAAGCATATATATTATTTTTTCAAAACAGCAAATCAAAAATTATTCAACTTAATTCAACTTTAACATGATGACAAGAACGAAGCAATACCCAATCATCCATAAATGAGAATACAATGGTACCTTATCATCCATGTTGTTAGCTTTCTGTTGAACAATAGCTGGCACAACAGTGGTAGGCTCCATCCGGCACAACAGTGGTAGGCTTGTTGTTAGCTTCGTCTGATCTATTGAACTTCAGAAAGTGGTAGGTGAGGTCGTCCGTCTGCTTCACAACAGTTTGTCTGTCCGCTTCACAATAGTGTTGAATGAGGAGGAAGGAGAGGGGTTGCGGCCTACAGGAGACTGTCTTAAAATTGAACGTCTTCGAGCGGGGGAGCGGGGCTGCGGGGGATCGTCTTCAAAGCGAACGTTTTCGAGCGGGGGAGCAGGAACTTCAGTAAGTGCAACGTTTGAAGGAGACAAGGAATGGAGTGAGGAGTGGCTGTGTGTTTGAAGTGAAGGATTGTGTGCAACTGTGCTTCTAGGTTTAGAGTTATAATATATTTATTTTATTTTTATATAATATTTAATAATATATTATAAATTATTCAACGAGTCGATGGTTTGACCTGTGGGTCGAAGGTTACGACCCAAACACGATTCGTTTTTTGGACAAATCAGGTAGGTCGGGTCAAAATGACCCGTAGGTCAAAAATTTTGAACCCAAACATGACTCGTAAACGGATCAACTGCGGGTCAGTGCCCAAAATTAAGACTCCTACATGTGGTATATCACAATGTGATTTAATCCTAATATTTAAATCACCTTCCATTGGAATTCCCGTAATCAAATAGGTCATTTTATCTTTAGTAATATCATGTATTACAAACTATCATAGTATGATATATAGTATGACATGTTTAGCGGTTGAACGTTTAATTTCTTAACTAAAAGTCTTCAATTCAAACACTCATAATAAAAAGAACATTTATCGACCCTCTGTGTGAGTGAAGTTTATTTTAAATGTGGAGTAAGTCTACCCAAATGTGTTACTATATTATGATAGAAATTTTTATTCGGGACTATTTATTCAAACTTCAAAGTTCCTGGTTTCTTTATTCGGAACTCCCTTCTAACTCACCTTTGTTGATTAATTCGCCTTTGTTAATTAATTGGAAGTTCTTCTGTCTTCTTGACTTGTTCAATCATGTTGATGTTATGAAGGACTTGGTACATATATAAGACGAAATCGTGTCCAAAGTTAAAGAATGATGACAAATTTAATCATTCCAAAAGTCCAGTTGAGCAATGAAAAGGGTCCTCCATAAAACATATAGGAGGAAGACGAACCTGAAAAATATTGCAAGTGAGAATGTAAGAGGTGGAACAATGTTGATGAGAGTAATCCCCCAAGCGTTGGAGAGCTCAACTCTAGTCCCTGTTAACGAGCAAGCATGCGACATAAATCTCCAGAAAATAGTGAAATTCTGATCGATATATATATATGTTACCGGAAAAGGAGAAAGAGAAAAGGGAGAAAGGTTAGAGTGCAAAGTGCATCACTATGGCGACCTTATTAACCACCATATTCCCTGTTTGGACAAGAACCACCTCTATCATCCCCAGAAATGTTTGTGGTGATGATCAACTCCTGCTCTCTCTCTCAAGTCTGCGTCGATCTCTGCTGTTACTACCTCTCTCCACCAATACACAAGATATTTAATTACAGCAGAAAGTCTACCATCACTGATGAAGATGAAGGTCGCATCAACCTCTAGCCAATAAAAAATGGTTGCTTTGGGGCGATATAGATTGTCTTTGTTGGAAAAATAGACTTGATATGGTTTGGGGTCATGTGTGAAAATTTTAAAATTTTTGGTGCAATCTTATAGTTTGAATGTGAAATGCAAAACATGCGAAGAATACTTAATCTCACATCAGTTGAAAGTGTGATTTTAGTCAATATATAAAGTTTTTAAATTCATAAGAGAGTAACAACTTGCATGACAATAAAATCACATGACAATAAACTCTCGGGCGCGCTTCGGGGTGCAAATCATCGCCCACCAATGGGGGCGATTTGGTTCAAGACCCAGACATACGATTGGGGTTCAATCTAGTCTAGATTCAATCGAAACTTAATTGTAACATTTGAAAAGGTTAAATTATGACATTTATGAAAGTTTTCGAATATTATTTCATTTTAAAAAACTTATTATGTTAAATTTGGATAGAAAAATGATGAAATGGAAAAACTCAAACTTTGGCTAAACATGAAGGAAGAAAAATTTGCAATTTAAATTTTAAGGAGAAAAATTAAATTTTGATTCAACATTATGGACAATGTGATATAAAACCCTATATAAAAATAATGGTTAAATACCAAGTAGCTACCTGAACGCACATTTTGCAACGAGCTACCCAAACTTTGAAAATTCAAAACGGCCTACCTCAACTTTGAAGAAGGTGCAAATAGCTACATCCGTCTAATTTTCCGTCAACTGTCGTCGAAAATTCGTTCGAAAGTCGTTAGAAAATCGTTAGAAAATCGTTAGAAAATCGTTGGAAAATCGTAGGAAATTTGTTAAAAATTGGACGGAGGTAGCTATTTGCACCTTCTTCAAAGTTGAGGTAGCCCTTTTTGAATTTGCAAAGTTCAGGTAGCTCGTTGCAAAACGTCCAAAGTTTCAGGTAGCTACTTGGTATTTAACCCTAAAAATAATTGAATAAGTTTTAGACTATTTAGAAAATAAGTTTTGGTTAGATCGTTTAAAAAGTTGCTAGTTTTTTTTATCCTTACACTACGGGAGAGGAGGCCATCACCGACCGGAAATACAATTTCTAACGGCTGGAATTTGCAGCCGTTAGTAATTCACGGCTCAACTGTATTTGAGCCGTTACAGGAAGAGTCAGCATCATTTCCACAGCTCAAATCCAGTTGAGCCGTGACTAATGACGGCTCAGACTCAAACGAGCCGCGGAATTAATTATCGCGGCTCGTTTAAGTTGAGCCGCGATAATTATTTTTTTAGCTTAATTATTTTGGACGGCTCGTTTTGGTTGAGCCGTCCAAAATATATATTTTTTTTAAAAAAATAATAATAATTGCATCTTTTTTTTGGGCATCCAGTCGATTCTCCTTCCGCGGTTCTTTGTCCAAGCTTCGCCAAGCTGCATCCAAGCGGTTCTTTGTCTTCTTTAGGTAAAATGAAGGAAAAACCAATCCCGACTATGAAAGGAAGGATCATCCCTGCAGCTGCAATCGCTAGGGCTTTCCGACCCGTTCGCCGGATTACAAACATGTCCATCTCGACACCGACGAGGAACAGGAAGTAGAGGAGACCGACGTTCGCCATTGTCTCGAGCACTAAGCTTCGCCAAGCTGCATCCAAGCTTCGTCCAAGCTTCGCCACCGCACTTCGTCCAGCGACTAACTCTTACAGACCTCGTCTTCGTCGTTGACATTTCTACGCTGGAGAACTCCATCGCCACCATGGCAAGATACGGATCCGAGCTTAGCGAGTACCTGCGGCGGTGTTGACTTCTTCGTGGTTCCCATCCCGACTGGGTTTAGGCGAGGCAGGCTTGCGAGGCGGGCGAGTGAAAATATGCAGGAGGCGGGGAGTCTTCTTGGAGGCGAGGCGAGCGACTGGGGGAGGCGAGGCGGGCGACTGGGGCAGTCTTCTTTTTTTGGAGGCAGGAGGCGGGAGTCAAAGGAAGAAGCGGGGGAATGGCTCAAGAAGACAAAGGAATGGCTGAATTGTTTTATTAAATACAACAAAGGAAGAAGTGGGGGAATACAAAAGAAAGCTGAATTGTTATATTAAATAAGTGGGCGAATGGCTCAAGCAGCGGGGAAATGGTTCGAAGCGGGAAGATTAATTTTTTGAAATTTTGAATTTATCACGGCTCAACCCCAATTTGAGCCGTGATAAATGAGCAGAATAAAAAAAAAAGTATTATCACGGCTCAACCCCAATTTGAGCCGTGATAAATGAGCTGAATAAAAAAAAATACGTATTATCACGGCTCAACTCCAATTTGAGCCGTGATAATCGGAACGGCTCAGTAAATCGAGCCGTCAAATAAGTCCAACCACGGCTCAATATCAATTGAGCCGTGATAGTGAAATAAATTTGACTTATCACGGCTCAACACACATTGAGCCGTGATTGTTGACCGTTATATCTCATCTCTCCAGTAGTGTTAATTGTCAAGAAAGGTATATTTTAATTAGTTGATAAATTTGTTTTGTAACCAACATGACATGAATTCATAATGTATATCTACGAAAACTCTAAAACAAATCTTAAGCTTCTTGTCAAATTTCACATTTCACAATCTATCTTACTCTCACCTCATCATTCCTTTTTATTTTTATTTTATGTACATATTATTATCTATTGCCATTTTTGTAAAGACTTTAGATTTTGTATTTATAAAAATACAATTATACTTAGAGTAAAAACTTAATTTTATGTATATATCTTTTTATTTGTTATAAAATTTTCAATAATATTATAATACTAAAAATATAATTTATATTGTATAAAATAATGTTACACTTTTCATTCAATCTTTATTATTTTTATTCAATAATAATGGTATATAATAAATAAGGATAGGGAAAAGTATGAAAAAGATGTAACATGTTTGTCAAAATTGGTAACTGATGCAACTTGTTTTGGACCTCTGGTTTTTGATGTATTATGTTTCATTTTGTTGGGTTTTGAAGAAACGTTTGGTTTTCCGTTATTTTTTCCGTTTAAATTGTACATGTGCATCTCACGTGACTGTTTTTACGGTTAAAAAATAATAATTAAAAATACAGAAACTACCTTCGTCATCGTACTACTCTTCGACCACTTCCCCCATGGCCGCTGCCCACTTCCCCCATGGTCGCTGCCTCACCCCTCGAAACTTCTTCCCCGCCATTGTCTTCATCTCCCGCTGAGTCCCACGCCGCCCTCCACGCTTCGCCTCGATAGTAATCTCGTGGACAAACCGTTATTTTCTCGCTCTCCATAGTCGACTCTTCGTGCTTCAAACTTGGATCTGCTTTGTCAGGCGGTCGGAGAAGTCGCTAACCGGAGGTTGAATGAACTGTATGCTCGTAAGCAGCACTTTTCGACTTTTGTTCCGTTGAAGCCACTCAACTCCGATGTTGCCCATCTTTCGCAGAACTCTATGTTGTACCATCAACTCTTGGATTATCAGGTCAGTGATCGTTACTGGTTTTACTATGCAAATGTTGAAGACGAAACGATGGAGCATAAACTGACATTTATTTTACACTGAATCAGATTTAAGATTTGGAGAAGCAGAAGCAGCAGATGATAATGAAGCAGCAACATCAGCAGATATCTGATTCATCTGGGCTCTGGGCGAGAAGATTGATTCAATTAGTTACTTTGACGAGTGCCGATAGAACTAGGGTTAGAATTTCTCAAACAAGATTCCCAAGCTCTTCTGTCTCGGTGATGATCGTCGTCTTCTTCGTCGCTGCTGGTGTCCTCGTCGAAAGGATTCTCTCTGTGGAAGATGCATCACTTCTTGGAGCTCTTCTTCTGTATGAACTCGTTATCTACGGTCTCCTACGTCCACGTCACCTTCTTCTTCTTCCGGTTGAGCTTCAAGACCAGAGTCGTGTTGGCATTCTGCGACGAGGATTATGGAGACGGATCCAGCACCGTCACGGTCGTCGTAACGTTGGCTGCTGAATCTGATTCATCATTTGAACAAGCAGAGATCTGATTCATCTGGGCTCTGAGCTCCACATATGACTTGTGGAAGGAAGGAAGAGTATCCGAGTACTAGTAACGGCTGACCGATGAGGCTTTCACCTGCTGCGTGGTCTTCGCTGCAGCAGTCCGTGCAGCACCAACACCATGGGTCCGGAATGACGGCAGTGTTCTTCGAAGCACCAGCCAGAAAGAGGGAGAGCTCCATAACTGGAGTATTCTTGCCCCGCCGAGCCGGACCTCAGCCAGAGCCGCGTAAGAAACCAGGTCAGTGTCGCTTTATCTTGATTCTCTGTCAGTGACTTGGGGTTTCCTGTCCTTCCTACGCCGAAACGACGCCGTGTATCCGCCTTCGTCGCTAGAAGAATCAGTTGCATCTGCATCCGTAAAAGAAACTCTAAAGGAGGGCATCCAACCATCACTTGAAGAAGACAATGGCATTTGTGGAATTTTACACATAATGGAGGTCACGTGCAAAACATGTGACGAGTTAACAGAAATTTTTAATGGACACAAACGGATTTCATCAAAAACCAACAACATTAAACATGTTGCATAAAAAAAACATTGACTCGCTTTTACCACTTTGTGTCAAATATGTTACATCTTTTCATACTTTCCCTAATAAATAACAAAGTTTTACTTATCGGTGTGGTTTTTCTTTCCTATTCAACAGTTCTATGAGTCCGTTTCTCTTTGAGCTTCTCTTACCGAATTGAGAGAAACCAAGAAATAACCCAACTTCCAAAATCAACAACTTGGGGAGGGAAAGCATTAATTTTGAATCTCAATAAGAAATTTCATCAAGAAAAACTAAAAATCTCAACTTAGTAAAGAATCTTCCTTTTCTTATCACTGTCTTCGGATTCAATGTTAAGATCTGAACCTAACCTAATTTTATTGGAGGGTTTGTACTTGTACACGTCAATCTTGTTTTGACCGACCCATTGATCCGAACAAAACTTGAATACGGATCGGGTTCGTGTAGTTTTCACATTGGGACAAATATTGATTGATAGGTTTACTCCCTAGTTCAGGTTTCCCACAGTTAAGTTTAATACCCCTTCTAGGTCATATTCTGATAGAGTACGACCTTGTATTTCTCCAAACTTGGTCCATTGCCACATGTACACAACATTACATTGCTCTAGCGATGTTCCAGTTTAAATGTCTTGTTTCCTCTGTTGACGAAGCCAAGAACGAGCAACCACTCTTCATTTCATGCTCGCTGCAATTCGTGTTAAGCAAGGAAAGTAAATTCTTTTGTGCATAACGTGCAATTGCAAGTAATAACGTGCATGTGAATTCTTCATCGGAGTTTTGATGAGTCTGTCAGGTCAGGTCAGATACATAGAAAAAGGCTACTATGTGGGGATTTTAAGACGTAAGTGTTCTTGATTCCACAAAGAGTTGAGAAACTTGTGATTTTGTGATAACCCCATGTCCAGATATGGACATAATCAAGGGGGAAGTTGGTGTTTTCAGTACCCAACCACCATCCAATGTTGGATTTGAGAAACAATCGACTCCGACAACTCCACCGCAGCCATCGACAACATGCAAATTTAATCCAGCAGTGCTTTTCATTATAGTGATTCTAGCAGCACTAGTGTTGCTATGTGGCCTTCTTCACTTGTTATTTAAGTTTCTGATGAAACACAAACCCTTCTTACCTGGCAGCTCTGATTCCAACCCAAACAATCGAGTGTTCAGGTTTGATACTGTCCAGACACAACTTCAATAGTTGTTCCACCTACATGATTCGGGCCTCGACCAAGACTTCATTGATGCCCTTCCTGTTTTTAGGCTTGGCCAAATAAACCGGTTTGGGCGAACTGGTCTGGTCTGGAACTGGTTTGGTTCGAACTGGTTCGACCAAACTAGTTCCAAAACCAGACCAGTGTTTTTTTGCCTTTAAATAGAACAGTTCAAAATAGTACCAAAAATCCTGTTCGAATCGGTTCGACTCGACTTGTTTTTTATACTGGTTTATACTTAAATTTCAATCAAACCACTTTAAATTAAGTCGGTCTGATGAACCAAACCAGACCAGTCTCCAGACCGTCAGTCTGAAATATCACTTACAACTCAGTCAACGAGCTCACTTTACTGAGGCTCAGTTATCTACTTATCTCATATCTCAATATAATATCAATATCTGACTTATCTTATTATCTTAATCTCTATCTCAGATTCTCAGATATGAATATACTCTCATTCTCTCTCGACAGTAGACAGAACACAAGAACACCCTAATTAGGTTTTCTCGACGCAGCTCCTCAAGTCGACCAGACATTGACGCAGCTCCTCGACGCACGGACACATCAGCAGCCTGCGACGACGCAACTCCTCGCTCGACTCGGCCGAACCACCAACTGACCAACATGAGTCAAGAAATGAAAGTAAGTCACAAACCCTACTTTGAATCGTTCGGTGTTTGAATCGTATAAGGTGTTTGAATAGATTTGGTATTTGAATCGTTTAATTGATGCATGAATTGGTACTGCTGATTTGGTAATGCTGATTTTGTCGATGCTGAGTTGGTAAATGTTGAAGGGAGAATGATGATTTATTCGGGTCTACTTTAGTAATGCTGTTGCTGATTTGGTAATGCTGATTTACTAATGCTCACTGAATTACTCGAATTTGGCTGATTTCATTGTTTAATAATGTTCAGATTTCACTGCCGGATAAAAACTCTGTCAATAGTGTACATAAGAGAAAGAGGAATTTCAATACCATTAACATAGACGTAGTAGCCGTGGAGACACCAGGTTCAGGTTGAGAGCCCAAGATGGTTGAATCTCTAATTTGTACTCAAGATTGGATCAGAGGATTTTCTTCTAACATGTTAGCAGAAGAAGATTTTGAAGAGTTAGAGAAACTCGAGAATGGTATTTATTAAGTTCTAAAATTTCTTTAAAGATTTAACTTGTACTTACATTGAGTTTTATCTAACATGCATGATTCATATATGTGTTTGTGTTTTCTTTTTTGTAGATTTTCGTAAGGAGAATCCTCAACAAAGTTTAGAGGTCATTTCTCTTCACTAGCGAGATCACACTTAAGGTAATTAATCAGTTAAGGTATTTTGTACTTGAGGTGATCTTAAATTGTATGTATTGTGTGTGCAGCTTCAGACAATGAACAAGTCGTAAATTTGAAGATTTTCGGTATGTATTGTACTGTATGTGTTAAGTTTCAACTTTTGAATGGTTAGTACATTTGAAGACTTTGGTATGTTTGTAGTGTATTGTATGTTTTAGTTTCAGTAGTTTAAGACAATGAACATGATGTTCAGCAGTTTCAGTTTCAGAACAATCAGACTTTGGTAAGTTTAGTTTCAGTTTCGCTTGGCAACGAACAAGTGTTGATGAATGCCTTGATGAATGTTGAAGTTGGAATTTGGATGATATGTGTATTAATGTATTCTGTATTTCTGTTAGAGTTGGAGTGGGATGCTGTACTGTATGCATTGAATATTGATGTATTCAGTTTCTGTATTCTGTATTCAGTTTCAGTTGCAGCTATTTTTTGGCCGGTTTGAACCGGACCGGTTCTTAACCAACATTATTATAAAAACAGACCAGAACAGTTCGAACCGATTTTGAATCGGTTCAAATCAGACCAGTTCTTTTTGCCATAAACCAGACCAGTTTTTTTAGAAACATAATAAAGTACTGGTTTTTGGCAAACCAGACCAGTTCAGTTCTTAACTGGTTCGACCCCGAACCAGTTCATGAACAAGCCTACTGTTTTTTACTATAAAGAGCTAATAGGGTCAAAAGAGCCATTTGATTGTGTTGTCTGTCTCTGTGAGTTCTCTGAGATGGATAAGCTGAGTCTGCTGCCATTCTGCAGCCATGCCTTCTATATAAACTGTATAGACGCATGGCTTCTGTCCAATTTGAATTTCCCTCTATGTAGAGGGAATATGTACAATCCTGGTTTTACAACTCAAAAACCAATGTTCTTTGATCTTGAGGATCCCAGGGGAGCTGAAGAATAATTAGAAGAAGGTTTGTCACGCAATGCTTCTCGGCACCTGAAGGCGACAACATCCTCAATCAAAGAAGGGTGTTTTTAGTTAGGCTTAGGAAATTAAGAAGCTCCAATAGTGGTAGAGATGATAGAGGAGGAGAGACAAGTTGTAGTAGTTTGGATCTAAGGAGATGTTATTCATCGATGGTATCATACCAGTATATAGTTACTGAATCAGAGCTGGAAGTTCGAGCAGCTTTCTGCTCCAGCGGGAGAAACAGGGGTGGAAGTATGCGAATCTGGAGGCATGTAGAGTAAAAGTGTCAAATTCCACTCGAGCAGACGTCATGACTGAGGAAGAGATCATGCTAAGGGGACGAGGATTGGTATTACTAGTGAATGTGAAAGCTTTTCTGTCTCTAAGATTTGGCAATGTTAAAAGGAAGAGTAAGTTGCGGAGTTCTGTGGACATCCAGAGAGACCATGATTTATCTGCCATGATTATGATTAAGTCGTTGTTCTTGTTTCTCGTTTGTTTTCATTGCACACCATTCGCCAGTATTAGAGACACATGAATATACATTATCATTTTTTTCAGCAACAACAAATGTGAAGAATAAATGGTTAGGTGTATGTGGTAGATCAAACCTACCACCTGCCGATAGTGGTGAAAGAATGAGTATAATGATTTATTTATACATTAGGGACCATATTGTTAGTTTGCAAAGCTTAGTTGTTACTTGGAGAGTAGTATGAAGCAATAGGACCCGAGCAAATACTTTCAGAAATAATACGAAAAGCTTCTTCTTCTTAGTTATACGTTTGTTCATGGTATCAGGGTTAAAGGAGCTTCTCGATGAATACCTGAAGAGCAACGTGAATCTAGTTTGTTGTTGAGTTTAGGAGATTCGTGGATCAGTGTGAAGCCTTTTTGATCGTTCGTTGTTTCTTCTGTTCGTTCGGTACGTAACTTTGTGTCTTGTTGCTGTTTCGTTGTGTGCTTGTTTCTTTTGTTGATTACTCGTTGCTTCTTTTGTTATTGTTTTGTTATCTGTTTCCGATTCAATTGAGCTCCGGTGCGAAACCACAACAGTGTTTCATTGTTGAGTTTTTGTGATATGTGTTCTGGTGATGGTTGGAGTTCTGACGTCTGCAAATGATGCGTGACCCTCATGTAGGAGCCACCACGCTCTGAATGAAGCTAATCACATGGTTGATGCGACGAGTGGTGATCGACTATACCTTCACCCCTTTGATGCTCCACGAACACTGGTTGATTTGTTTACAATTTACCGTCTCTGATGCTGCTCCCTCCAGGAACGCCGTTTCTTTGTTTTCAACTTACCAGTGATAACTATCAACTATGGGTATGTGCTATTTCTGATGCTTTTGTGTGAAAAATAAGTTGTATTTTATTAATAAAAGTTGTAAACATGACGACATGCTAGATACATTTCAATTGGAATCTTTATAATGTGATTGTAAAAGGATGATTAAATATTGTCATTACTAAAAATCTTCTTCATTGTTTGTTTTATAATTTTACTACCCTTATTATATTAAATGTTCAACAAGAGCGTTTTAATAAGATTGATGACACACAAATTTTTCATTTCAGCATTGAATTGTATTGCACTAAAGAGTGAAATTTTTCATTTCAGTAAAATCAAAATGGTTTTGGATGAGCTAGTTGTGATAAAATCAAAATTATTTTAAACTAAACCATACACCAGTTGAAGTTAAGATCATAGGATCTTACTTAAAATCGACTAAATTGAACTTTATAATCAATCGATATTTATGGTATGGTTGTGGCAGTGTTATCAGAATCGGACCGGACCGCCAGTTCGCCGGTTTGGTTCAGATAAAAGACAGTTTTGCAAGTGAACAGTGTTTGAACTGGTGTGAACCGACTGGTTTTGCAAAAAACAAACGATTTTTTTAAAAACTGACCAGTTTCCGATTCTTTTTTAGGATGATTTTTTTTTCACAGACCAATCAGATTTTTTCGGTTTAAACCAATTAGTTTTGTTCTACACAAAGCCACAAACCGATTGGTTTAGAGTTAAACCGATTGGTTTAAAGTTAAACCGACTAGGTTTTCTCGCTTCTTGCTCAGTGCTCAGTCGTCTTCTTCTTATTCATTCAGCCATCACCTCTTATGCTCACAGAGAGTATCTCCAAGGCGTTGCTCCAAACTCCTTTCGTTCTCATAGCTCATCATAAGTCTTTCCATCTCTCTCGATGAAGAGGATATGACCATTCCTAATCTTCCTCTTCTGATTTGTCGAGGATGTTGGTTTGGTTTTAGATCTCTAATAGAATCCATTAGGGACATCGGCATAGATCGCGATTACCTATGTAGAAATTCGCTTGGTTCTGATTTCGAGCATTTAGTATCTCCGCTGATTTCTGGTGCTCCGATTGAGATACAATTGCTTACACCGACGAGAGGTTATCAATTTTTCACCTCCTTTGGATTTTCAGGCCTGAAATAGGAACCGAAGGGAGCGAAATCCAGTAATCAATTGTTATTGATTGATTGAGAAGGGAGATGTGTCTTTTTGTTGAATGGCAAAGATTGGATTTGATGGAAGACGGCACACATATTTTCTTTCTTTCGTATGCAGGAAAACATTAAATTTTATAGGGGATTTAAGAGGCTCCTAACCACATTGCTCGTTTCCTCTGTTTTCAAATCTTTTCTGCTTTGAACATTGACAAGATAAGTGCGGACCGTGACCTTGATGTCTACCGCAACCTGCTCACAAAGCTTGTTCAAGTCAAAGAACTGCTAAGGGAATATGTTGAAAGGTAATGCCATTTTCATCAACATGTCAACTATTCGTTGACTTATCTAATGGTATACATCCCTCGAAAAAAAATTGTCTTTCAGGGAAAAAAAGAAGAGAGAAGAAAGGGCATCAAGTTTCCAAAAGACCAATAAGGCAATCACAACATAATTCACTAGTAACTTCATTCATCATTATGTTGCCTTTAGTAATCAATAACAATTCCGTTGCCTTTAATAAGCAATTGTTATTGATTGATTGAGAACAGTGAACCGCACACTGAACTGAATTCGGCCGGGTCGGACCGGACGAACCAGAAACCGCCCCTCATCGGTTCAAGAGCCGGTCCGGTTATGATAACACTGTTTTGTCGTGTTACTTTTATCTACATTGACTCATTCACATTTTTCGGAAATAATAATTAATTACAAACATAAAAGAGAATCTCCACCCCTCAGTTCGCACCAAATGCGCTACACATAATTTTCCAAAAAAGCATTACATTGATTTTGACACTTTAATTATTATTATTATTTTTTTGCAAATTCACTTTGCTAAAAAACTCGTGATACTGACGTTAAAACTAAAAGTGACATGATTTTTTTGGTGCCGACAAAGCTGCCAAAATTTACTTTCTCATCTTTTACCAATGATATATGATAGGGGTCCGGAATCCATATTTACAGCAAGGTTAGTGATTTATCATTATATTACCTACGGGTGAGCAAATTACCCATTTGGACCCGAAACCTATCCTGAACCGACACTTCAGGTAGGTTCTGGGTAGACGTTTTAAAAATTGGGTAGTTTCCGGGAAAAAATTTGAGAACCTATTTATTCGGTTCTGGTTCTCTTATGTGGGTACCCTAAAATAACCGGAACCGGTTCTATATATATATTAAAAAAAGAAGAAGATAGAAACCCTAGTATACTAGAGAACCGCAGCCTCTATCATTATCAATTATCAGAGTGTATGTATCCAGGGAGGATTGGAATCCGTTTTCCCGCGCGTGTGCTTGACGCGCTGCTCTCTCCAAGAGAGGTCATTTATGACTAACCACAAATTCCAACGGCAACTCAAATCCTTGCTGCTAAGGATTCTGTGACACCACTGCCAAAATCCAACAGCTCCACGACAAATTCAGCAATCATCTGCTGAAGGGTTGCTAGGAATTTCCTCGCCAATTCATCAAGCTGATCAATCTGGATCAATTGTCCGATTCCACTTTTGAAACCCTAGGTCTGAAATCTGCAAATCTTTTTTCTTCTTGAGTGCTCTGCCTTTTCTCCTTGTCTTAGTAGGTTGCGGAGGCGATTGTGAGCTCGAACCGAACCGATCCAGTTATCATGGCCAGTCAGACCAACTCCGAAGGTGGAAGGAAGCAGGGGATCCAACCACTGCGTCTGGTGCCCTCGTCTGGCCTGAGTAATCAATCACCGAAGGGGTTTAGGGTCCTGGGTATGCTCATTGCCGATAAACAGATCAAGAACACGGTGATTCAGAATGTGTTGAGGGAAGCCTGGGCTCGATATGGTCCAGTTCGTTACACGGAGGTAACCGAATCAACCCTTATGTTTGAATTCGATAGCTTGAAGGATAGGGATAGCGTGCTCGATCTGTCTCCGTGGTCCATTCACGGACATTGTTTGAACCTTAGACCTTGCCCGCCAAACATGTCGATCACGGATATAGATTTCAGGTCGGTTCAGATTTGGGTCCAAGTACATGGCCTTAGTTTGGAGATGTTTAATAAGGACAATGCAGAATGTATAGGGGCGAGTATAGGCAAATGTATCAAGGTCGAGGACAGCCACATGATAAACCAGAGGACCTTTCTTAGGGTTCAAGTTGAAATCCAGATTTCGGAACCTTTGATTACAGGCTTCGAGTGGTTGGATTCGAAGGGGCAGGTGAAGTGGGCTTTTGTGCGGTATGAGAGGCTGACTGACGTGTGTTACAAGTGTGGCCGCATAGGCCACATATCATTAACATGCTCGGAGGATCAAATCATGGATGAGCATACTCTTTGTCCTAGGTATGGATCATGGCTATCGGTCGCACGGCCAAGATCAAATACTAGGTGGGTGAACATAGGAGGGACTTCCAAACAACCAGCTAAGAGGGAGCCAGTCCTTAAAAAAGCCAGTGAATGGATGAAGGAAATTCCGGGCTTCTCGCAGTATGGAAGATCGCACCAGGGCGAGGCCGCATCAGGGAACAACCTGAGCAGAGCTGCCAGCAACACTTCCTTGTCAGTGCCATCTCCAATCCCGTCAATGGATGGATCCACTCCAGTCTGTGGAGGATCCACTCCAGTCTGGATCAGAATCGGGCTCAGTTTCTGTGCCTGAGGTCAAGCCCTCCTCGCCAATGGATGATCAACCATTCACAAGTGGTGTGGACCAAACTGAACCGGTGGAGGTATCCAATACCTCGACCCCTGCAACCATTATTTTCGATCTAAACGCAGCTTCGGATGAGAAGCAGGGGGAACCCGAGAACCAAGGTTTGTCCAATTCATTTGTTGACCTGACACTAAACATTGCAGCTTCTATGGGTGAGCCAACTGTCCAAACTGCGAGTCACAAGGATCAAGAACAACTGCTTACCGACCCTAACCCACAGATATCAACACAACCTGGGCATTCTGAAGACCGTGCTGCCGACCCGACATTATCTTGCCCGGTTGATCCTATATCCCCACATCAACCAGGGGATGGCTTCATCGGGCAGGAGAATCAAGGGAGAGGGCACGGGGGGAAGACTAGTCTTGGGCCACATGTGAAGAGAAGAGCCAATACCAATGTCGATCTTAATCAAGGATAAAGAAGAAAGATATATACGTCGAAAGCTACCCTGCGTAAAGGTGGGATGGCCTCGACAAATCCATGTCAATCCGATACAACCAGTTCTCATGGTAGCAGGAACAGGAGTTCTTTTACCAAATCTACCCCAACTCAAAACACGGGTTCCGTTGGCTGTCCCAAAATAGCCACGGGGGGTAGATGATCATCATTAGCTGGAACTGTCAGGGGTTAGGGTCTCCCCTGACGGTTCGTCACTTAAAAGACCTGGTGACGGGTTCTCGGCCTGCGATCGTTTTTTTGATGGAGACTGGTTGATCGTAAAATCCTGGATGCTGATCTGGCAGTGAATTAAATGCCAGACAAGGATGGAAAGACGCTTATGCTCCAACTCCGGTGAAGGGGAGCGCAACAGAGGGGGTGTCTCTGGGTCCCTCTCTGATGCTTAAATGAGTATATGTGTGTATAAAGCTCAAAACGTAAGGAACGTATGTAAAGCAAGGGTATTTATAGGGTAGGAGAGATCAAACTGTATAAGGCAACTGAATATCTTAATGTATATTGTGTTGCTGAAGATTCGGATCGTGGGATATGGCAGTTACTGCGAGATATTGCAGTTACCAAATCTAATCTTTAGTGAATATGTGACAGAGATATGCGAGATATCATGGCCACTCTCTTATTAACGGTTTAGTGGGACCAGAGGAGAGAGGCAAGACTCTCTTCGGGGCGAGCACTCTCATGGCGAGCAGTGAGAGGTCGCGGCCTTAGTGAAGAATGGCGAGCACTCAGGGCGTTCTCAGAGACCTTGGGCTCGGTTCTGCGCCATTCTATGGAGGGCCGAATTTAACTCGTACTTAGGCCGATCCAGTTCGAATGTCATGGGTTTACCCCCTCTATGGTTATTGGGCCTTCGAGGCCTTTTCCTTACTGGGCTGTCACTATCGATACCCAACATTTGCCCCCGAAGCTTGATTGAAGTTTCTTCAGTCGAGCTTGATTTCCTGGTAGGGTTTTAGATAGTGACGTCTCAGATTCGGTTTTCTTCGCCTTTTGTAATGGTTCATGACCTTTTAGGCATTTCGAGCTCGTTTGGCGAGAAGTTTATTCTTTGTTTAAAGATGAAAAAATATCGTTCCTTTTATTCCCCTTTGGCGATCACTCGAGGTAACCTAGGCTTATGAAAGTCTATCTTTCTTGGTTAGGCGATCACTACCTACCCGAGGTATTTCTGATAAAGCCTATTAGTGCGCTGGCGACCACCTTGTCTCCTTAGTGGACATTTAGCATTTAATAACTGCACAGTTGTCCAGAAATCGAACGGTCACTTGAGGCACGCCTGTCATTAACTTTTACTTTAAGACCATGGTGGCGCTTGGTGGCTTCAGTGTGGAGGATGCTCCTAGGTATCCTGGCTTAGGTCTGCACTTTCCTCACGAAGGAGAGGTTTACATTTATGCGGCCCAGATCGATGCTGGGTTGCGTTTTCCTCTCTGTGAGGATTTGCAGGCATTGTGCCAGTTTTACGGGATTCACCCCACGCAGCTCGTTCCTAATGCCCTCAAGATGTGGGTCGGTTTCAAGTTCTTGTGGATACGCCAGGAATGGGCGTATTCACTGGCCTTGTTCCGGTGTTTCTTCCGACTGGCAGCAGGGGCGAACCACCTCCACCACTTCCAACCACGCTGGCCGAAGTTTTCAGAGTGGGGAGGCCCTCAAGGATGGATTTGGAACGTCCATGTTCGTCTGGTTGATGATTTCCGGGCCACTAATTCCAACTACAAGAAGTTTTACTTCTTGTACAAGGGGGGTGTACCCTGGAAATTGTTTACTCCGGACAAGGATTTTCCTCCTTCCTTCGAAGAATTGTTAGGGGGTGACCGGAACGCCATCGACGACCTGTATCGGCTGCATCGGTCGTCCCAGTTCAAGTCCATTCGCTCAGTGGCGGAGACTACTGAGAATGCGCTTGAGATGACGGGCATTCATCAAGCCACGCCAATCTTTGATAATTGGGTAATTTTCTAACCCTTATCTTGTTTTATAATTTGTAGGCAAGGTCGTAAGCAAGAGCCGAAAACTGATAGGTCTCTTTGATGACTAGGGATCGGCGGGATTGTCCTCCGACCAGGCGCTGCTGAGCTCTCCTCCTCCCCCTCTAGGCGTTCGTCCAAGAGGAAGTCCGAGGAGGTGCTTCCTTCGGCCACTACTGACCCTCGCCAACCAGGTATATCACCTCGCCTTTTGTGGATTTAATGTTTTCACACTCTGCAGTTTTTTGGTTTCTGACATCTTGTCTTGCTATTTTGCAGAGAAGTCCTCGTCAGACGCGGCCCGGGACCCTCCTCCTCCTACTTCTAAGAAGGTCAGGAGTGAGGAGTACCCTGAGGTCGACCAGCATCCTCCTCCTCCCCCTCCTAAGGGCCCTTCTGCCAGCAAGGGGAAGGGCCTGGACGCGGCGCCCCCTTCTCCCTCTCCTCAGGGCCCTTCCGCCACTAAGGAGAAGGCCTTCTCCTTGGCGCCTCCCGCTCCTTCGGTGCCCACGGTTCCTCCTAAGGAGTCTGGGACCCAGAAGAAGGGGCCTGCCGCTTCCAGCTCTTCGAGGGCTCCCGCCGAGGAGTACTGCTCCATGGCAAGCTTGTTCCAGCCTTTTAAGGCTGTGGACTCTCGGGGGCCTTGGGTCCCTTGTGGGGACCTTGCCAAGAAGGGGTACCCCGCCTAGAAGAGCTTCCGGGGTAGCCCGGATATGTGCATGCGGCTCCTTGATGGGATAATTTTCCCCAAGGACCGCTCGATTGTCCCTACGGAGCTTCCTCAGATCGAGGGGTTCTTGCGGACCCACTTCGAACGAGTTGCCCTGGTATGATCTCGCCTTATTTTCCGTTCTTTCTTCATTGTCATTCCTTTTTCTTTTGATGACCTGACATTTTTCCTTGTGTTTTCGTTGTCAGCTCGTTCGGGAAGAGGTGATCCTTGGCCGCGTCTTCGGCGAGCTCGCCGACAAGCACTCTAATCTGCTTGTCGAGCTGGAGCAATATCGAAGCACGGGGGTCCCCCCCGGACAGTTGGAGGCCATCAAGAAGACCGCTGACGTGGCGATCACCTTGGTGGACGGCGCCCGGGAGGAGTACTTCAGGAAGGAGCAGCGCCTCCTTGCTGATGTTAAGAAGAGGGAGGCTGATGCTGCAGCCTTCCTCAAGAAGACGAGGCCCTTCATAGGTGCCTTGATGAAGGGGAAGCGGTCCGAGCTCTCCTAGAGGCCGAGTTGAAGGAGGCTCGTTCTCAGGTGGCCGAGTCGGACGCTCTTAGGGTCGCCACGGAGACCCAGAGGGATGCTGCTGAAGCTAAAGGCAGGGGGATTGCCCTGGAGGAGGAGAAGAACCGGCTGGCTGATCAGCTAAAGGCGGTTCCTTCACCCCAAGTCGTGGTCGAGGAGTTCAAGGCCTCCGAGGACTTTGAGGACTAGGCCTTGAAGGTGATGAAGTCGGCGATTGCCGATTTTCTCCAAGACCTGGTGGAGGAGGTCCAAGCGGTCGACCCCAACTTTCCCCTTGGGGAAGTTGAATCCCTGAAGAGCTTCTTGCGGAGTCGCCTTCCTCGGCCCGCTGTTGCTGAAGGGACTGCCCCTGAAGGCGAGCCCAGTACTCCTGCCCCCGAAGGCGAGCAGAGCACCCTTGCCCCCGAGGATCCCAAAGCTTGAAGCCTCCAACTCCTTGGCGACCGTATTTCTTCATCTTTTTTAGATAGCTGTTTTTGTAATTTTTTGTTTCAGTTTGTAATTATTTATTTAAGACTTGGTTTCTTTATATGCCTTTATATTCATGAGCTTTTAATTGACTTCGAACATATTTGGCTATCCAATGTCTTAATCATAATTACTCTCGACTTTTCTTGCTGTATAATGGCTTCGACTCTTAAAGTCTCAGACCGAGCATAAGTCTATACGAAATTTTCTCAAGACAATACTCTGACACTTAAAAGCATAAACTTCTAAGTTCAAAGAGATATCACCTTCCTTAAAGTTTAAACCTTCGAGGTATTTGCATAATAATAGGGAATTTCTGGATTTTAAGGCTTCGTCATCCATAGTGATCGCCTAAAATTCCTTATCCGCTGTTTAATAGGTTGATAGTAGATCTCTTTGTCTGTCTTTGGCGTCTACTTTCCCGTTTTTGCCTAATTCTATTGTTAGGACTTTTTGGCCTGACTTTGGCGTAAGGGCTTTTATCTTGCCTAAATTTTTGCTAGGTCTTTTGGCCTGACTTTGGCGTCAGGGCTTTTGGCCTAGCCTTGTTACTAGGGCTTTTGGCCTAACTTTGTTGTTAGGGCTTTTGGCCTAGCCTTGTTACTAGGGCTTTTGGCCTATCTTTGGCGATATGGCTTTTGGCCTAGCCTTGTTACTAGGGATTTTGGCATAACTTTGTTGTTAGGGCTTTTGGCCTAGCCTTGTTACTAGGGCTTTTGGCCTGACTTTGGCGTCAGGGCTTTTGTGCCCGATTTGGTTATCAGGTCTTTGCCTGACTTTTGGCGTCAGGTCTTTTTTCTTTGACTTTCTTCGAGTGGACACGCTTTATGAAGGAATGGCTTTCTTTTATTGACATAACAGTTTGATTACAAACTATGTATAAAATCTTCTTAAATGCTCAGAATTGAATGGACGAGGAAACCTCTCGCCTTCGGTGGTTTCCAAATAGTAGGATCCTGGTGCGGCGATCTCTACTACCTTGTACGGTCCTTCCCATTTGGCTGAAAGTTTATTTTTACTTTCCAGCCTTGTGAAGTCATTCCTTCTCATAACCATCTCCCCCACGAAAAATTGGCGAGCGCTGACTTTTCTGTTGAAGTACCGAGCGGTCGCCAAGCGCATCTTTGCTTGTGTCTTTTCCGAGAGCCATCTCTTTTCCTCTGCTAAGTCGAGGTCAGTTCTGCGCTCGATCTCATTTGCCTCCGCGTTAAAGTGTAGGACTCTGTGGGTAGGCACTGCTATTTCGGCTGGCGCTACTGCTTCTGATCTGTACACTAAACTGAAAGGCGTTTCTCCTGTGGCCGCCTTAGGTGTTGCTCTGACGGCCCATAATACGTTTTCCAGTTCATCTACCCAATTCCCTTTGAATGCTCAAACCCTTTTCTTGAGTCCTGCTAATACAACCTTGTTGGCTGCTTCAGCTTGCCCATTCGTTTGAGGATGATGCACTGAGCTGAAACGATGGTCGACATGATATTCTTCACAGAGCCATTTCATCTCCTTCCCAACAAATTGCGGACCATTATCACTAATATGTATTTTAGGAATGCTAAACCTGGAGAATATGTTGACCTGTAGGAACTTGATGACCTGGAATTATGTTGTCGAAGCTAGAGCTTTCGCCTCTATCCACTTAGTGAAGTAGTCGATTGCCACTATAATGTGAGTACGCTGACCAGTGCTAATAGGAAAATGACCCAATATATCGATTCCCCATTGAGCGAAAGGCCAGGCACCCGCCATTGGGAATAATAGTGTTGATGGTCGACCCGAACGTGGTGCAAACTGCTGGCAAGTCTCACACTTCTGTGTTAATTCGGCTGCATCTTTTCCCAAGGTCGGCCAGTAATATCCCAATCTGAAGATTTTCCTGGTCAGTGATCGAGCACCTTCATGACATGCTGCCGCCCCTTCGTGAGCTTCTCGAAGAACCTTTTCTGTTTCAGGATGAGCAACACACCTCAAGTAAGGAGTCGAGTAGCCTCTTCTGTAGAGTTCTCCATCGATGATTAGATAACTTGCTGCGAGTCTTCTAATCCTCGTGGATTCGCCTTCGTCCTCTGGGAGGATCCCTTCTTTTAAATAATTCTGGAACGGGGTCATCCATGTGACCTGTCCTTGAATGTTGAAGACCTCTGCTCTGCTTTCCAGGACTGAACATAGGGCTTTTTCTAGAAATTGCATATCCTGGATTGTCGTCCCCCCGAATGCCAGTTTACTCAAGGAATCTACCATATGGTTTTCTTGGCGAGGAATAGACGCAATCGCGAAATTTGGGATTTCCGCGACCAGCTTCTTGGCAATGCTGAGATATTTCTTCATCTTTTCTCCCCTTGCCTCGTAAGCGCCATTAACCTGATTGACAATAAGCTTCGAGTCACTCTTTACCTTAAGCGCAGTTATACCCATTCCTTTTGCCAGTCTGAGTCCAGTGATAAAGAGCCTCATATTCTGCTTCATTATTGGTCGCCGGGAATGTCAAGGCGATCGCGTACTTCAGAGGCTCGCCCTCAGGAGGTATAAAAATTAAACCTGCCCCCGAGCCTTCTTTTGATGAAGACCCGTCCGTATAGAGTTCCCAGATTTGATTGTTGTCTGCTGACTGACTTGGCCTGTTTTCTGCTTCTGTTTGACCGTTACTCGTGTTTTCCACTATAAAATCAGCTAGTGCTTGACCTTTGATGGCCGTTTTTGGCGCAAATTTGATCTTGAACTCGCTGAGCTCGATCGCCCACTTGACCATTCTTCCTGAAGAATCTGGTTTCATCAGGAAGTTTTTGAGAGGTTGATTGGTGAGGACCGTGATGTCGTGCGCATGAAAGTAAGGTCTCAGCTTCCGAGCAGCAATAACTAAGGCATAGAGATACTTCTCAATCTGGACATATTTTATTTCAGCTGAGTTGAACATTTTGCTAATGAAATACACTGGACTCTGAACATTATTTTCCTCCCTTATTAAGACAGCACTAGCAGCCACATCGCTAATGCCTAGATAAAGGAAAAGCTGCTCGCCTGGAACGGGCTTTGCCAGAGCTGGGAGTGTTTGGATATGCCTCTTCAAGGATTGGAACGCTTCCTCGCAGTCTGGCGTCCACTCGAACTTGCGGTTGGCCCTCAGAGTTTTGTAAAATGGGAGGGACCTGTCGCTCGCCTTGGAGAGGAAGCGGTTGAGAGCAGCTAGGCGTCCAATCAGGCATTCGACTTCCTTGTGGCAGGTTGGCGACTTCATCTCTTCTATGGCCTTTAGCTTTTCCGGGTTTGCTTCGATTCCCCTTTCGGTTACCATGAAACCCAGAAATTTACCGGACTTGACCCCAAAGGCGCACTTGGCAGGGTTCAGGCGAACACCGTGTCTCCTCATGCATTCAAAAGCTTCGCGGAGGTCCGTTGTGTGAGGATTGCCCTTGATGGTTTTGACGAGCATATCATCCACGTAGGCCTCCATATTCCTCCCCAGCATGTCCTGGAACAGTCGGTTCACCATCCGCTGATAAGTTGCCCCGACATTGATGAGGCCAAAGGGCATCACCTTGTAGCACAGAATGTCCCCATCAGCATAAAAAGCGGTGTGAGCCTCATCGTCTGGATGCATTCTGATCTGGTTGTAGCCTGAGTAGGCGTCCATGAAGCTTAGCATCTCATGACCCGAGGTAGCATCGACCAGTTGATCAATCCTCGGAAGGGGATATGAATCCTTGGGGCAAGCCTTGTTCAAGTCGCGGAAGTCGACGCACATCCTCCACTTGCCGTTTGATTTCTTGACCAAAACTGGGTTGGCGACCCAGCTCTGGAATCTCACCTCTCTGACGAATTCAGCCTCAATCAACCTGCCGACTTCCTGCCTGATCGCCAAACGCTTGTCTGTCCCGAATGATCTTCTTTTTTGGGCGATTGGCTTGATGGAAAGGTATATTCTGAGCTCGTGGGAGATGATATTTGTGCTGATTCCTGGCATGTCGCTCAGCTGCCAGGCGAAGAGCTTTTTAAATTCTTTGAGGAGGGCGGTCATGGCCTCCTTTTGATCCTCCTTCAAGGTGGTTCCAACGCGCACTCTTCCATAGGTGCTGGCCGAGCCAAGTCCTCGCGTGGGTCGGCCTCTGTTTCAATGGCGAGCGCCTCCATTTGGTTCTTCCTGCGCAAACAGTTCACATAGCATTGCCACGAGGAAGGCTGATCTCCGAGCACTTCTCCAATCCCGTTGGGAGTGGGGAACTTCATCTTCTGGTGGACAGTGGAGGCCACAATCTTGTTCGGGTTGATCGTGGTCCTCCCTATGATGGCGTTGTAAGATGTAGGTGAATCGACCACCAGGAAAGTGACCGATACCTTGATGCTCTTCCATCCCTCGCCAAAAATCACTGGCATGGTTATAGCCCCCAGTGGATAAGTTGTCCTTCCCGCAAACCCAATCAGCGGAAAGTCGACCCTCTTCAGGTCACGTTTGGACTTGCCCATTTTCTCAAAAGCGTCCAGAATTAGGGTATCTGTCGAGCTGCCTCCGTCGACCAGAATCCTTGCAACGTCACAACCGTCAATAACTGCTGTGATAACCAGAGCATCGTTGTGGGGGGTGGTGACATGTGCCAAATCATCTTCAGAGAATGAGATGACAATGTTCTCTTCAGGTCGGGGCCGCTTCCCCAACTGAACTGCTGTGGAGATCTGAGTGGCATAGACCTCCCTTGCGCTTGACCTCTCGCCGCCTGCACCGAATCCTCCCGCAATCAGATTTACTCTCCTCTTGCTTCCAGATGACTCAGTTTGTTCTACAGGGGCTGGCGAACGATGTCTCCTGGGGGGCGTTCGACTCCTGTCTCACCCTGCCACGAATTCCTTCAACATTCCCCCTTTAATCAACTTCTCTATATCCCTCTTCAAAATGCGGCAGTCATCTGTCTTGTGGCCCTTGCACTTGTGGTATCTGCAATAGCTCTCGACATCCTTTCCCATGGGCTTCCCACCTCGACGAGGCAATGGTGGCCTCGCCAAGGATCTCCTCTCCATGTCGACTAGTACCGCTCAGATCTGCCTATTTAAAGGCGTGAAGTACTCAGGGACCTCTGAATGGCGAGGCGCTGGATTAGACTCGACCCGGGGCCTGCTGTCTTTTCCCTTCTTCTCCTTCTTCACCTCTTTCTTACCATCGCGTCGGGGTTCATGGACCACCCTTAGCGAGGTCGTCAGGAAGTCCGCCTCTGTATTCGCCCTCTCAAGGTCTATGAAACCTTTTGCTCTGGACGCCAACTCCTCCAGCGTTTCAATCTCCTTCACATGATAGCTGTTTCGCAGCTTCCTCGAGGCCTTGTTGGCCACATCCAGACCCCTGTAAAATGCTCGAATGATCTCCCCATCCGAGATTCGGCGATCTATCTCCGTGACGTTCTGATGGAAACACCCATAGAAGTTGGATAGCGACTCTCCAGGCTGTTGTTTGAACGAGTCAAGGGCGACCACGCTCTTCAGCAACTGGCGCTCGCCCATATATCTCTCCAGGAACTTGCTTCTTAACTCTGCCCAAGTTCCGATTGATCCTGCAGGGAGGCCGAAGAACCAGGACGAAGCCGAACCCGAAAGAGTAGATGGAAATAACAAAGCCAAGTGATTGGGATCATTTGACTTACCCAGGAGAGAGGCCTCGTGCTTGTTGACATGTACGGTGGGATCTCCTCCACCGCTATACTCAGGTATGGCCCGAGCAACTACATCCTTTGGGATTTTGATGGCGACGAGCCCGTCGGTAAAAGGATGAGCAGACTGCTCCTTGAAGGGAGCTGCGACTGTCAGCTGTCTTTCCTGGAGCCTTTTATTGAGGAGGTCATCCATCTGATCCACAGTGCAGTACATAGGCGAGGTTCCGGGTGGAGGAGGACCGAAAGGATTGGCAGTGTACGCGACTGCTGGCTCCTTGGTGTATGCCGGAGGTAGGGACTGCTAACCCGACGTCATCTCCTGATCCTCCTGAGGCGCGGTGGGACCATGATTTGCCGCTTCCGAGGGTGAAGACCCTGTGGTAGCAGGGCGGTGGTTTTCCTTAGGAGCAGAGGGATTGTTTTCTTGAGGAGCAGGGGGATTGTTTTCTTGAGGAGCAGGGGCTTGGCGGCGTGCCTGTCCTAGGATGGCTTCCAGCAGGGAGACCATCTCTGAGGTTAAATTGATGTCTTGCCCAGCAATGTGGATTGTCTGCGGTACCGGGCCTCCGTTTTGATTAGTAGCGGGGGTCGGTCTTGACTCACCGACATGTTCTCGAGTTGTTCGCAGAGGAACGGAATTAGCTCCTGCTCGGCTGGCAGGTTCCTGTTGAAGCGGTGAAGCGGCGGCAGAATCAGAGCTATCTGAGGATCGCTCCCTGGTCTAGTTCCGACGGTTGCTTTGGGATCAAGTTCTCATGGCTGAATTGCTCGTTTCCCACAGACGGCGCCTAATGTTGGATCGTAAAATCCTGGATGCTGATCTGGCAGTAAAATTAAATTCCAGACAAGGATGGAAAGACGCTTCTGCTCCAACTCCGGTGAACCTGCAGGTAGGGTAGCGCAACAGAGGGGGTGTCTCTGGGTCCCTCTCTGATGCTTAAATGAGTATATGTGTGTATAAAGCTCAAAACGTAAGGAACGTATGTAAAGCAAGGGTATTTATAGGGTAGGAGAGATCAAACTGTATAAGGCAACTGAATATCTTAATGTATATTGTGTTGCTGAAGATTCGGATCGTGGGATATGGCAGTTACTGCGAGATATTGCAGTTACCAAATCTAATCTTTAGTGAATATGTGACCGAGATACGCGGGATATCATGGCCACTCTCTTATTAACAGTTTAGTGGGACCAGAGGAGAGAGGCAAGACTCTCTTCGGGGCGAGCACTCTCATGGCGAGCAGTGAGAGGTCGCGGCCTTAGTGAAGAATGGCGAGCACTCAGGGCGTTCTCAGAGACCTTGGGCTCGGTTCTGGACCATTTTAAGGAGGGCCGAGTTTAACTCGTACTTAGGCCAATCCGGTTCGAATGTCATGGGTTTACCCCCTCTATGGTTATTGGGCCTTCGTGGCCTTTTCCTTACTGAGCTGTCACTATCGATACCCAACAGAGACGAAGCAGACCGAAGCCCACTGTGAGGTGCGAAGAAGAATAGGGATGGACTTCAGTTCTTACGTCCTTTCTATAGGGGCTAGTGGAGGTCTAGCTCTTTGGTGGAACAAAGAGGTGGACATCCACATATCTGCAAAAGATAAGAATTTCATGGACACTATTATTCGGGATGACAACGCGGGAAACGAATACAGAATTACTTGGGTCTATGGAGATGCCAACTTTACTAGGAGAACAATAAATTAGGAAACATTACGGGGTATTGGCCGAGGTAGGCTAGAACCGTGGGCATGTATGGGCGACTTTAACGACATCTCCCACCATCGGGAGAAGGTAGGGGCACTAGAAAGGATCAAAGGAAGATAGATGGTTTCAACCACCTTATGGAGGACCTCCTCCTTGAGGATATCGGGTTTAAGGGACCATCGTTTACTTGGTCCAACAACAGAAAGGGTTCGGATCGCATCCGTGAGAGACTAGACCGGGTTCTTTGTTAGGAGTTGTGATAAGCAAGTATGTTTATTATAGAACACCTACACCTCTAGGATAGTTTCGGTTCATCAAGGTCATCAAGGTGTTCTTGAGTGTTCTTGGATGTTCTAGTGTCTTCTTGTATCTTCTAGCCTATAGCTTAGTATCTAGTCATTTCTCTTGTATTTGCTCATTAGATTAGACTATAAATAGGTGGTGAATCTGTTTGTAAAACTTAACTTGAATCAATTGAAGAAGTTCATCTCTAGTTCGGTTATTGCTCTGTTTTTCTAGTTATTCTGTTGTAACAGAATTGTCGATACCTTCCTCCCTAAGCAACCTCATCTTCTTCAATTTCTTCTTCCAATCTCATCTGAGATTGACTAATATGGTATCAGAGCTGCAAGAATCTGGTGACAGCAACATCTGATTCGAATTCAAGCAGCAATTTCAATTGTGATTTCTCTGCTCTGTTCTTCGCCGTCGACTGCTCTGTTCTGTGCTGCAATGGAAGATCTGCTTCCTCCTGCCTTCTCCAACAAACGTGTGTCTTCTCACAGGAGATGACAACTTCCAGCTTTGGAAACAGCAGGTATTACTTGCTGTTCGTGGATTTAATCTAGAATCACATCTATATGGCGTTAGGGACATTCCGATGCAAATAGTTAATGAAAATGGTGAAAATGTGCCAAATCCTGTCTATGCTTCATACCTGCAACGTGATAGTGCATTGGCTTCATGGCTGTTAGTATCTATATGTCCTCAAGTCAATAGATACCTGCTAGGATGCATGACAGTGAGTTCTATCTGGTCCAAGCTGCATCAAATGTTCTCATCTTCATCAACTACTAGAGTTATGAGTCTCTTTGGAAGATTAAAGGCAAGGAAGCTTATAACTCAGTCTGTCTGTGATTACCTAGCTGACATACAGTCCACTTGCGATAGTTTGGCGAGCTGTGGTCATCCTATTGATAAAATGCAGCAGATATCAATCATTTTAGATGGAGTTCAAGGACAGTTTGATAATGTTGTTGTTGTTATACACGCAAGTAGGAATCCGTATGATCTTGCGTCTGTTAGTTCAGTTCTATTGGATGCTGAAACGAGAAACCGTGATCAGCTGTTTGATCCTTTAGTTCTACCTCAAGCAATGGTGCATAGCAATGAAGATGGCGTGAAGAATCAGCTGCCTACTGCTGCAAATTCTGGTTTCAATTCTGGTTTCGGACAGAATGGAAGTGGTTCTGGTGGACAGAATCAGAATTCTGGTTCTCAAAATCAGAATCAATTTCAATACACAAATCAAAACAATGGAGGAAGAGGCTCTGGTCGAGGTAGAGGAGGAAACAGGCCTCAATGCCAATTGTGTGGCAAGGTAGGACACCTTGTCAACAGGTGCTACAAGAGGTTCGATGTCAACTTCCAAGGCATCAATTCAGGTGGACAGATATCTGCCAATGTCTGTCAATCTTCATGGAACAACTGGAATGAGTCTAATGATCAGCATCATTCGACTTCAAGTTATCAATCTGTGCCTCAACCTCAGCAACAGCATACCTTCGGTGTTTCTCAACCTCTGGTCCAGCATTCTCAGCCTCTGTTCCAGCAGCATCAACTCGGTGCTTCAGCTGCAAATCCTGCTGTCAATCCAGCTGTGTATCTGCCTTCACCTTCAGCCTTCAATCCTGCAATGTATCTGCCTTCAGCTCCTTCAGTTGGACAATATCCATACATGTTTCCCTATGGATCATCATTCGGTATGGCGCCTCCTGGTGCTAGTGCTGCAGCTGCTCAAGAGATAAATCCCCAAGCAAACTTCACTTCTTTGCCTCAGCCACAACAGGTTCGTACAGATCAGATCTGGTATCCAGATTCTGGAGCTTCGAACCACATATCCAATGTCCAACCGGTTGGAACTGAACCATACAAAGGTGCAGGTACAATTCAAGTAGGAAATGGTGCTCAATTGTCGATCTCTCATATAGGAACATCCGTGATAAATACTTGTTCTAAATCGTTATTTCTTAATAATCTGCTTTATTCTCCTGAAATCACTAAAAACTTAGTTTCTGTCTCTCAGTTTTCCAGGGATAATGCTGTGTTTTTTGAGTTTCATCCTACGTGTTGTCTCATTCGTGATTCTGCAACTAAGAAGGTCTTACTTCAAGGAGAAGAATCTGGAGGGCTATACAAGTTAGATTTTAGTAGTTTTACTCCTAGATTGTCTAATAAGAACTCTGATTTTGAGAGTAGTTGTCATAGTACTAGAATTGTTGATTCGGCCATGATATGGCATCAAAGACTTGGACATGCATCATCCAAAGTCTTAAGTTCTGTATTTTCTCAGTTTGATAATAAGTGTTCAGCTTCTTATGGTTGATGCTCAGCTTGCTCAGTTGGAAAAAGCATACGTCTCCCGTTTTCTAACTCTTCAACTAAATACGATAAGCCTCTTCAGTTGATTGAGGTTGATCTTTGGGGACCTGCCCCGGTGACGTCTAATGGAAAAAGATTTTATATGAGTATAGTTGATGTTTTCTCACTATATACTTGGATCTATTTTTTAGAGAAGAAAAGTGATGCTGCTAATGTGTTCATCCAGTTTCATACCTTGGCCGAGCGACAACTATCATGTTCACTCCAAGCAGTTCAAACCGATGGTGGAGGTGAGTTTAAAACTCTCTCATCTTACTTTGTTAGCAAAGGTATTGCTCATAGAATTACTTGCCCATATACTTCTGAGCAAAATGGAATAGTCGAAAGAAAACATAGGCATATTGTAGAAATGGAACTAACACTTATGTATCAAGCAAGCTTGCCTATGCAGTATTGGAGTGATTCATTTTTCACAGTTGTGTTCCTAATCAATAGGCTCCCTACTCAGGTACTTTCTAACTTGTCTCCTCATGAAAAATTGTTTGGAAAGGTACCTGATTATTCCATATTACGAGTCTTTGGTTGCTTGTGTTTCCCGTTTACTCGTCCATTTAACAAACACAAACTTGACTTTCGATCTACTCCTTGTGTTTTTCTGGGATATTGTTCACAACAGCATGGTTACAGGTGTTTGGATTCAAATGGTAAGCTTTATATTTCACGTCATGTTCGGTTTCATGAAAATGAGTTTCCATTTGCTGATAAAAATGGCAAGTTCATGTTATCCTCTGCTCCGAAGAGCACTCACACAAGTAATCCGTTTTTTCTTCCATTTGGCTTTGTTGATATACCTGCTGATCATACTAATACATCTCCTGCTTGTCCTGGAATTTCATCTCCTTCTATGTCTCTTCCAACTAATGAGTTGTCAAATTCTGGTGTGGATGTACCAGGTGTTGAGTCGGTTTCTGAGGTGGAGGCTCCTGGAGCTGGTTCTTTGGATGAAACATCGAGGGAATATGATTCAGAACCGTCATCCTTTCATGCAGCTCTTCGGACCTCACATTGGACTCAAGCTGTTCATGATGAGTTACAAGCCTTATCGACCAATAACACCTGGTCTCTGGTTACTCTACCTGAAGGTCGTATTCCAGTAGGGTGCAAATGGATCTTTAAGGTGAAACGTAACTCTGATGGTTCGGTAAACAGGTACAAAGCAAGGTTAGTTGCTAAAGGGTTTTCTCAAAAACCTGGCTTTGATTTTGATGAAACTTTCAGTCCTGTGGTTAAATCACCTACTGTTCGTATTGTGTTGTCTTTAGCCTTGACTAACAAGTGGCAACTTAGGCAAATTGATGTGAATAATGTCTTTCTTCATGGTGATCTTACAGAAGAAGTGTTTATGACTCAGCCTCCCGGTTTTGAGCAACGAGATTCCTTTGGGAATGTTTTGGTATGCAAGCTTCATAAGGCTTTGTATGGTTTAAAACAGGCACCAAGAGCTTGGTTTGAAAAGCTCAAACATTTTCTTTTAGGTCGATTAATGTTTCAAGTTTCTAAATCAGATAACTGTTTGTTCATCAAAAGGTCTTCTACTGGTTCTATGTTTCTTTTAGTGTATGTAGATGATATAGTTGCGACTGGTCATGATCAGTATGATATTGAGGAAGTAATTTCTCAGATCAATACTGAATTCAAACTCAAGGACTTGGGATCTCTTAACTATTTTTTGGGTATGGATGTGCAGGTAAAAGACGATTGTCTTCTTCTCAGTCAGCACAAGTATATTTCGGAACTGCTGAGTAAAACAGGTTTGAGTGATTCGTATCCTATGCCTACACCTATGACAGGTAATTTCTTATCAAAAATCTTGTGTGATAAGGAGAGTGTTCCGTGTCCAAATGATGATCTGTATAGAAGTACTGTGGGTGATCTTCAACATATTTGTGCTACTCGTCCTGATATTGCATTTGCTGTGAACAAACTAAGTCAGTTTGTTCAAGCACCGTCATTAGTTCATTGGAATGCTTTGGTTCATGTGTTGAAGTACCTCAAAGGTACTCTGTTTCATGGGGTTTTGTTTCAAGCCCCTCCTGTACCTACTAATGAAGTGTCCCTTGTTTCCTATGCAGATGCAGATTGGGGTAGTGATCCAACTGATAGGAAGTCTATATCAGGTCACTTTCTTCTTCTTACTGGCAATCCGATTGTGTGGAGTTCCAAAAAGCAATCGGTTATATCTAGATCATCTGCTGAAGCCGAGTACAGAGCAATTGCAAATGCTATATGTGAGATTATGTGGGTGACTTCCTTACTTCAGGAACTTCAGGTTTCTTTATCATCCATTCCAGTTGTTTGGTATGATAATACAAGTGCAGTTGGTTTGACAGAAAATCCCATACATCATTCGAAAATGAAGCATGTTGAGATGGATCTTAGTTTTGTTAGGGAAAAGGTGAATAATGGTCAAGTGATTGTTAACTTTGTTCCCTCTGATGATCAGTTTGCAGATATTCTAACAAAACCGCTCACTGAAAAGAGTTTTGTTCCTCTTCGTCAAAAGCTTGGTGTGTACTCCTTGGAAGAAGTTGAGGTGTTGTCCAAATGTCTCACTGAAGGCATTAGCATTGATTCGGCTGATGCTTCTTGATTAATGCTCCTTGATTGCTGGAATTGTTTGATGATACTCGTTTCTGTCTGCCTGAATATGATGCTCAATGGTGTTTATATCTGTCATGTGCCATATTTTGTGTTCTAATCTGGTCTTGATTGTTCTCTAAGTGTGCTGTTCTGTTTCTTTTTCTTGTGCTATCATCTCTTATTTGAATTAGGAGACTACTATGTTCTTGCTTTTCGTGATTGAGATATTCGTCATAAAATTGTTGTCAACCCGGGTGTATTGATTTCATACTCGGTATGTGTGTCTTCATCTCTTCATCATTGATCATACTTTTCTTGTTTTCCTTGTGATCGTATATTGGTGATCTCTGCCTTCTCTTGTTCTTCATGATCTCACCTTGATGAAGGCTATTCCTAGAGAATGTTCTATATTGATAGCTCATGGGGTTTAGTTCAAAAATAATCATTGAAGAAGACAACGTCAAAGATACTTCTTCTTTGATTTGAGAATGAAAAGATGAAGGCTCAAACCTTCCAACCTCAATGAAAAGATGAAGGCTCAAACCTTCCTATCAATGAAAAAAAAATGAAAAAAAAAATGAAAAAAAAGGTGTATAGAATGAAGGTGAAAGGAAAGTCAAGAAAAAGTGCATATGAAAATAAAAAATGCTGAATCTCTATAAGGATGCCTACATCAAGGTTGGAGTATATCATGAGTCTTTAGAAGGGATTTCTCTTATATATCTCATGAGGTTGAAACAAGTATTAGGTATGGTTGATTTGGATGAGAAGTTGTGCAGTATATTGAGTTGTGATCAATGCTAACAGGTTGAATCTGTTTTATGATGTTGATATCTTGAAAATAAATTGAGATGATATGATGAAGAAAAGGAAGTTGAATGGCAGCTTAGAGGATGATCAAGGTTGATAAGAGCTGCAAGAAGGTGGTCATGATGAGGTTTTAAAAAACATTGAGCTAAGTATGTAGAAGGATGGAAGAGTATTTCAAACAAAAGCAACAATCAAGCAAGCTTATTCAAAAAAAGGATCTTGGATAGGGAATGTTAGAAGTTGTGATAAGCAAGTATGTTTATTATAGAACACCTACACCTCTAGGATAGTTTCGGTTCATCAAGGTCATCAAGGTGTTCTTGAGTGTTCTTGGATGTTCTAGTGTCTTCTTGTATCTTCTAGCCTATAGCTTAGTATCTAGTCATTTCTCATTAGATTAGACTATAAATAGGTGGTGAATCTGTTTGTAAAACTTAACTTGAATCAATTGAAGAAGTTCATCTCTAGTTCGGTTATTGCTCTGTTTTTCTGGTTATTCTGTTGTAACAGAATTGTCGATACCTTCTTCCCTAAGCAACCTCATCTTCTTCAATTCCTTCTTCGAATCTCATCTGAGATTGACTAATATTCTTGCCAACCAAGCTTGGTGCGGTCTGTTCCCGGCAGCCCAATGCATTCACGACATCATGGTGGGGTCGGATCACGCTCCAATTTTGTTACACCTCGCGTTTAAGGAAAGTCGATCGACAAAAAGATTCCGCTTCGAAGAGATGTGGTTCGAAAAATCTGAATGTCACGATGTTATCAAAGCGGCTTGGCAGGAGGATAGCTCGGTGGGGACAGCTTATGATATGATATCTAAGCTGAATCGGTGTAGCAAAACTCTTTCCGAGTGGAGCTGCAAGGTTTTCAAGAACAACGCAATGGAAATTAGAAAGGTTAAGAATCAGATTAGAAGGCTTCCGAATCGGCTTGACCTCCAGTCAGTTCAGGAGCTGGACCGGGCTCTAAAATCTAGACTCCACGCACTTTGGAAAAGAGAGGAGAGATCTATTGGGCACAAAGGTCTCGGGTGAGGTGGCTTAACTCGGGCGATCGCAACACGACCTTCTTCCATCAATCTACCTTATCAAGGCGAAGACGGGGCTTGGATTCAAGGGGAGGTACTTATTAAAAACGAGCTAAACCGGTTCTACTCTCACCTTTTCACTTCGGAGAGGCCGAATGGAGGTACCCGACCAGATTTGACCCAAGTGCTGGAGTGTGTTGGCACCCAAATATCCTCGGTCGTAAATGATAGCCTCACGTGTTGTGCATCGGGAGAGGAGGTTAAGAGGGCGTGCTTTCAAATGGGGGGATCAAGGGCACCGGGCCCAGATGGGTTCTCAGGTTCCTTCTACCAGAAGAGTTGGGGTACAATCGGTTCGGACTTGCTCACTTTCGTCAATGCATTCCTCGAGACAGGTATCATGCCCCCGATCCTTAACTCCACTGATATTACTTTAATCCCTAAATTGCCTAATCCCGTGAGTGCCTCTGATTTCAGACCTATTAGTTTATGCAACTTCGGATACAAAATTATTTCTAAGGTTCTGGCGAATAGGCTCAAAACCTATTTGCCAGAACTTATCACCCCGTTCCAAAGTGCATTTGTTTCATGCAGGCGGATTCAGGATAGTATCATTATAGCTCATGAAATGTTCCAATACCTGAAGACTCGTGGTAAACAGAGAGGTACAAACGGGAGGTCGGAGTGCGCTCTCAAAATTGATATGCAAAAGGCCTACGACCGCATAGAGTGGGACTTGCTCCTTGAAGGTCTTAGGAGGAGAGGTTTCTCAGAGAAGTGGATTCAGTTGATCAATGCTTGCATCTCAACGGTCTCCCACCGGCTCATAATCAACGGCACACCTTCGGATCAAATCATCCCCTCGAGGGGGCTTCGCCAGGGTGATCCGCTTTCACCCTATTTGTTTATATTGGTTGCTGACATTTTGTCAAGGATGCTTGATGACCAGGTTTCCAAAGGGATCTTTAGGGGTATTCGGCCGAGGAGGGGGTGTCCCGAGATTCAGCACCTCTTCTTCGCGGATGATTCTCTCCTCTTCCTGAAGAGCTCACGAGAGGAGGCCGTGGCCCTCAAAAGAACTCTGGATAGGTACTGCTCTCTATCGGGTCAAAAGATCAACTTATCTAAGTCAACATTGTTTTTCAATTCAGCCGCGGACGAAGCTCATAAGGCGGACATCTCGGCAGTCTTCGGTGTTGCACAGTCTCTTAACCCGGGGTTCTACTTGGGCTTGCCCACGATTTGGGACAGGTCTAGGAAGGACACGTTGAGCTACCTTTTGGAGAGGGTCCGAGACAAGATCCAGAACTGGAAGAATAGAATGCTCAATCAAGCGGGTAAGGAGGTTTTGATAAAGGCGGTTCTGACTTCGATCCCCACCTACGTCATGCATGTGTTCAAGCTCCCATCTTCTTGGTGCTCGGAGGTAAATAGATTAATAGCTCGTTTTTGTTGGGGATCAAGTGAGGGCACCAAGCGCATCCACTGGAAAAGGTAGGAGGCTATGACACTACCTAAATCTGATGGAGGTTACGGGTTTAGGGAAATGCAAGCCTTCAATAGGGCTATCCTTGCAAATATGGCACATCGTATCCTCAAGGAACCGGAGTCTCTATGGGTTCGGGTTTTGAAAGGTGTGTACTTTCCAAATACATCTTTTATGCAGGCTGTCAAGGGTAATAGACCGTCCTAGGCATGGGTCAGCATGCTCGAGGGGCGAGACGTCATCAAGGAGGACGACGTGTGGGCTCTAGGGAACGGATCAGCCATAAGGCCATTTCATGATCCTTGGGTCCCTAATCAACCGAACTTTCGGATCCGCCTGATTCAGCAGCTGCAGGACCACTTAGCGGTGTCGATCGACCAGTGGGTGAATCATGAGGACAGATCTTGGCGCGAGGAGCACATCAGGCAGCTGGTCCACCCGTCGGATGTTGAAGCTGTCCTCGCAGTGCCTATACCCTTTCAACCGCAGTCGGATGTCCTCCGGTGGACACATTCTCGGTCTGGCGACATCACGGTAAGATCGGCTTACCACTGTATCCACAACAGATCAACGTCTTCGAGAATAGACTTGAATCACCGTCCCATGACGGACCTCCCGGGTGTATGGTCAGCTATTTGGAAAGCCGAGGTATGGCCAAAGATACGCGCTTTCATTTGGAAACTAGCGGCTAGGTCCCTACCTACTGGAGGCGGCCTGGTTCGGCGAGGAGTCCCTGTCTCGGGACAGTGCCAACAGTGTGGGGTGGAGGACACAAACGAACATGCGCTTTTCGGTTGTCCTTGGATGCACCAGGTATGGCTTAGACATATGAATCTCGCAGCTTTGAACATGGCCCGACAATCCTTGGACGACTGGCTCACATGGGCAGCAAAAGGAAACCAGTCGCGCCGGGGGAACAAGACGCATTCATGGCCTCGACTCATGATCGTGGGCTGGGCGGTGTGGAAGGCTCGATGCAAGCTCATCTTCGAAGGTACCCCACCGGTGGTGGATCACGTCCTCAAGGAAATTGACAGGATCGGCCAAGAGATGGTGAAGCTCCCTAGCATCCACGGGCAACGGCGACAGAACAGGGTCGCATGGTCAAGGCCTCCATCCTACACAATCAAAATCAACTGCGACGCCTCATGGTCCGCATCCACGGGTCGGGGAGGTGTGGCGGTCATTGCTAGGGACGACTTGGGTTACGTCGTGGGAGGCTCCTCTTTCGTCAAAAATGCGTTCTCGCCCGAGGTAATGGAGGCCGAGGCAATTCTGGCCGCGGTTGATTTGGCCGATCGCATGGGGTGGACGAGAGTCATGTTTGAATCTGATGCCCTAGGCGTCATAAACCACCTTCGTGGGACGGATTTCAGTTGGAGATTGGACACAATCTTGTCCAATGCGACCTCTAAGGCTTCCGGGATGGAGTTAGCCGAATGGATTCACATACCACGATCCGCAAATGCATGTGCGGATTGGGTTGCTAGGAGTACTTTAGCGGGGTCTTGCCCTTCGGGCTGGGTGTCATCACCCCCGACCCCCCTGCTTTCTTTACTTTTGTCGGATGATAGTTTGTACCCGAACTCTTCCTCTATTACGCATTAATCAAAGTTGAACGTTTTTTGGGCCAAAAAAATAATTATCAGAGTGTCTTGGTCTTCTACCTCTCTTGAAGAACCTTCTACCTCTGAGACTCTTCCACCGTTTGAAAGTGAAGAACCGCAGCCTCTCTTCAAAGTTGAAGAACCGCAACCTTCGCGACGGCGCCTCTTCGACGTAGACTCTTCAATCGACGGTTTGGATTCATATCAGAAGGCATGGAGTACGTTCTTAAGGTAACCAATAAATGCCTTTACCGTCTTATGATCACCTGTTTGCAGAATCCAGAGGAAACTATGTTGCTATACTGAGTCTTAATTTGATTTGCATGATTACTGTCGCTAGTTGCTTCATTGAGTATACATGAAAAAGGTCATGAGTTGAGATAACATCACTTGGAGAACAAACCAGAGGGACTGAAGAGGTGGCTGAAGCTGGTGGCTTGGGAGTCATTAATTTTATTAATGACGTAGAATGGAGACCATTACTCTTGGTGATAAAAGAATTGGAATAAAAACAAGTGTACTGGAAGAGAAGGTTACTGCTTGTAACATGTTATGTTGTTATGTTGATGAGCTGAAGGAAGGGTTTTATCCTTGGATTGATCAGGTTGGTCTTTCACTTTGAACTTTCTCATGCTCTTTGACGGTTTAATTACTATAGGTCTCACACAAGATATCTTTGTCATCTGCAGGTTGCTCCAATTTTGGTGCCTCTTCTTAAGTTTTATTTCCATGAAGAAGTTAGGAAAGCTGTTGTTTCAGGTACTGGATACTCAAGGTCTCTTTTGCCGTGTCTGTATTTTTTGAATTTCATATGTAAATCATGTTTTTTTTTTTAATTTAAATTCAAAGTAGCCATGCCCGAGATGCTACGTTCTGCCAAATTAGCCATTGAGAAAGGCCTAGCGCAGGGGCGCAACGAAACTTACATAAAACAACTATCTGACTACATTATTTCTAAGGAAAAAGCAGTTCTTTATCAATGTTTGTTTCTTAAAAAATGTCTCTCCTCTCCTGCCTCCACATTTTGTTTTGTTGTATTAAAACGACTCATCGTGATTTTGTAGTAAGTGTCAGAAATGCATTGTTGTACTCCAAGATTCTACATCAATGTTGTTGTCTTATGGGACATTGAAAATGTTATTCTTTTGTAGGGTTGACTAACACCAAGACTGTCACTATTAAGCCAACTAAGGAGCAATTCGGTCTGCTTACCAGTGCCACTACCAGGACCAAGAAGCAGAACAAGCCTGCAACTTTGCTCAACATGTCTGCCACTCCCCAGTGTTGTCCATCTAGTATTGATCATTACAGTTGATATTTGGTTATTATTTCATGTCACTATATTGATGATGAGCTGTTAACATGTAAAAAGTACCACTTTGCGTGGTTTCTTCAATGCGATATATTTGTTACGCTTGGCTTCTGAAATTTCAATGATAACCGGTATCAAACCAGAATCGAACCGGAACCAAACCGAAATTGAACCGGAACAGAACCAATATCAAATTGAAACCGAACCGAGGATGCAAAGCAACCGGTTCCTAACAGGGTACCCGGAACCGTTTGTACAAACAGGTTCCGGGTAGGTTCCGGTTCCAAAAGTAAACGGGTAAGTTCCGGTTCCAAAATTTAATACCCTATATTAAACTGGGTAGGTTCCAGGAACCCCTAAATTTACAGGGTACCCGGAACCGCTCACCCCTAATATTACCTACTCCTGAGTAAAGTCCACCAAAATGAACAGCAAACTCCACACGCAAGAGGGGGAGATTCTAAGAAAGAAGCTTACCGATGATGAAGAATCCGAAGATCGTTTTCCTAAATGTTACCAATGAAACAGAAAGACGTACGATTACTTTATTTGCAAAATTACAGACTATATAATAACAGTACTAATAATAAGAATAATGTACACGAAACACCACCACCTAAATGAGGGAGAGAAAATGTCAAAGAAATAAGAGCCGCGTCCAGGAGCATCACTAGAAACACAAAGAATACCGGATCCTCAACTGAGACAGGAAAAGGGAAAATACCGCCTCAAAAATATAAAAGATGGAGAATCAAACAAAGTGGATTGCTGCACTATCTCTACTACAAACAATATGAGAAGGAGCTTCTCAGTTCTTTTTCAAGAATATAAAAGCTAATATTCAATAAATATAGTGAATGCATCAACCACCTTTGATTGTTGTGTACCTCTCTGCAGAAATTGCAGCTTCACAATCCATATGGGAAATGGCTGATTTGTCCTTCCTCCAAGACAGCTTTGTTATTTGAATTATACGCTATTCTTATACGCATCACCAGGGATTTCTGAGATAACAATAACAAATCCAATAATGTTACTGCAAAATATGTCCTCATCCCTCCAAAGAGTAATTGATCCAAACTATTCTGAGTATCAAACATGCAAATCTATAAAATTCCCCGATAAGGTTAATGATTGGTTATCATTAGGCATACCTATGTGCTTACACAAAATACAATGTGCTTGAGCAACACATCAGGGATCAAGATCCTACTGCGGAAATTATTTTGATACCAAGTACGTAAAAAATATGCACTACATTGAAGCTAAACAAATGCAGATAGATCAGTTCTGTAGTAGTAGAGCGACAGAAGATATATATAACAAGAGAAATTTATACCTTCCCATGCTGGCTGTTAGTGACTGTCAAAGTTTGTGTAACTGTCCCAGTGGCAGCTAAAGTGTTGCCGCTGGCTGGATCCAAGTGTAGCTGTAGAAACTGCGGAGGGTAGCAAGAGAAGATAAGTCATGTACAACACAAATTCTAAAGCTTAAATAAGCTGCAAATAGATCAAGATATAATTGGCTAGCTATTATAGTATGTCTTACCTTCGGAACTGCTGCTTGAAATATAAAGTCTGTATAGATATTTTGAGACAAATTGGTAAAAGTAGCTTGAATCACCGTCTTCTGTGGATTTCCAGGAGGCTTTGAGAAGGAAAAGTTTACTCTCATGGAATTGCTCTCAAATGCAACTATTGATGGATACTCTGGACCATTTTTTCCTGTTGCATCAAGATAAGACCGTGAATACTTTTAACTATAGGTATGTATATGTGTGTGTTTAGGGAATTTTACAAAATATTTATTACCAGGTACAGGTGGGTTGGTACCAAGCCCATCCAGTAAATCAAGAATAGGGGCAACCACAGCGGGAGTGGCAGCTGGAGTAACGAGCTGTAGAGAAGACAAGGATAAAACGTCGACTGTGGAAGCTTTGTCTTGAATAGCTGTACATATGTCAGGTGTGTTCTGTACAGGAGCATCTCCAATTGACAAAAGATCCAACAGAACATCTGCTCCCCCTTTTGTGCCCTGATTCGTACCTAAAATGCAGCAACAGAGTATAAAGTATAAACTACAAATGACTAGGAAATATCAGCAAAATGGACACTGGAATAAAACATTGAAATGACAATGTATTACATTTATCTGGTGATGAAGAATTGTTACGATCAACAATTTCTATAGTAAATTAAATTATTATGACTCTGCATGTGCCACATATATATCAGAAATATGTGGGCAGTGCGGAAGTCAACAATGAAGTGAAACAGCCTAGAAATATACAGGACGTTTTTCTTACTTACCAGGTTGCACAGAGGAAGATAGGATATCAACACCAAGAAGATCTTGAAGAAAGTCATTGCCAGAAGAGTTAGGTACAGGAACATCATCACCCAGATCAAGTAAATCAACAAGAGGTGCAGCAGTAGGAGGTTTGGCAACTCCATTTGGAACTTTAATAGAAGATCCCATGGAAATCGATCCATTTGCTGTGACTGAACCAGCCTTTCTTCTACAACAAGTCGCTTCATCCAGAACTGGCATCCTTTCAACCAGTGCAGATCTACACAATTATGCATTACGATTTAGGTCGGGTAGAATGATCATGTGTGCCGGAGGATAGCTGAAGTGATTTCTATGCTTAGATGAGCAGAAGTTATGCATTCAATAGGGAACACCTAGAATCTACTCAATAAGATACGTAAAACAAGTTCGAAGTACGTACGTAATATTTTTATGCTTTTCAAGTATAGAGTTGAATTCGATAGATCTTTGCTGCAATTCAAGAACCAGGCTTCCTTTGTGCTGAAAAATTATATCCTTGATCCTCCTATAACAGACGGAGGAGAAAATATTAGATCATAAATTCAGTTCTACCATTAATTAAAGCACGGTCGCCAATTTTGAGCACGTCTAGACCACGATGACGAATTTTAGAGAAGTCGAACTTTGATGAGGCGATAGCATTGCAAGATGTTCATAAAAAGAGTGCCAACAAAATGAATCAAACAGACATGCAGAGTTTTCACTTAACAGGTCATAAAAATATAATGGACATTAACAGATATGTTCAACACAATTCATACTCTGAGCAAGATGGAAGTCGTGAAGACAGCTTCAACAGAGCAACCAAAGCTATTGATTTAGTGGCCAGATCAGAAGAATGTTGTTTAATAGCAGTCTCAACAACATCCACAGCATCAGACTCTGTTACCTGCTCAAGCACAAAGAACATAAATTTTAAGGATATCAGACACCTGCAACAAGTAATCAAGTACTTCACCATTATATAGGTTTTGACTCATTCCATGTTATTATGATGAATAAATTGAAATGTGAATGTATTGACGCAGAACTCTCAGAATGTGTATGTGCATAAGATAGCAGTCAAGCATCTTGACCGAGCAACTTCACCATCTCATTCTTGCGCTCTGCTTCTCAAACAATGTCAGAATTATGTTGACAACATATTTCGATTTGGAAATCGCCTTAACGAAATAAAACAATTAAATGGCCCCTTAATATTCCTACACAGAGTGATCAAGAACTGATGAACCTACATCTTTACTTAAATAAGACAGAAGCAACAATGCACTTACTGTTATAGGATCCTCTATGTCAAGCATTCCAGCATTATTAACCAGCAAGTCACCGTACTCCCCAATGCACCAAACTGCAACCCGAACGAGACTTTCCTGATTAAATGACAAATAAACCCTTTTCAAATTTATCACACTACTCTGGAACTGGAATTTGAGATAGGGTGGTGGTTTAAGTACAAAGATTACCTGTTCGGAAGATGACTGGAATGCTTGATATAATGCTCTAACAGTATATCCATGAAGATCAGGCGTGTTACTGATCACCACAATCAACGCGTTACATACATCATCTTTGACAAAATTTCCAGCCTACAAAGGTGACATTAAGATACAGCATTAGCCTGAAAAATTTGGAGCTCACAGGAACTGTGCTTTCGGAAAAATTCTTCCAAGCTATGAAAAATGTTTTATGGTTCGAAAAATGCTAGAGTAAATCATAGCATTAAGGAATAATCAGGAACCAAAATTACGCGATAGCACTCATGGATCTGACATGAAACATAGTTTTGAAAAAGGTGAACCGATAAAAATAAGTTTAAATCACACATCATAATGTGTCACAGGCCTCCTAATAAATGATGTCTACAAGAGTTGAAGCTTCAGAATTTGGAGCCATACCTCGGAAAGAACCTTCAACATTTGGTCGATGTACCATATTTTCTCTGGGGAAAACCTTTAACATGAATAAAAAGAATCAAGAATTAACGTTTATCCCTCAGAGAGATGTAGTTTCCACTACATCAGCTTTTATAGCAATAAATGAAGGTATTGTCAAGAAACCGATTCTACATCTTAGTATGTTGATGTTAATCATAAAGACTGACTGTTAGAACGGCAAATAAACAAGCTGGACCAAAAAATTCTAGTAGCCACGTCAAATGTAGAAACAAATGGCTTGAAACTAGAGAGATGGAAAGGTTCTCTTCATAATGAGATCAATATTTATTCCTTCAGACCATTTAATTGATTAAACTTGTGAAACGAATTTAAGATTTTTAGTCAGTGTTGCTTCTAATCAAGCCAGGATAAAGACAGCTCCAACCATCCAAATGCACCATAATTCCTGTATCCTTCTACTTTTTTTGGCGTATAAAATATATAATAGTTACTTCCTTCGAGAAACAGAGATATGAAAGGACTACTTGTGCTCATCAAATATTTAAGTAAAAGACTAGGGTCATACCAAAATAATGACCTCGAAAAGATTGTCAGCACAAATATCTTCAATTGTTACCAACTAGATCCCACTACAGGCGTACATAAACACTGCAGTAAGTTTATAGTATTACGAAGGAACTCACTTTTCAATAATGGAGCAAATTTTAGGAGTGAGATCTTCCTTAAATTCCTGTTCACTAACTTCAAGATAATCAATAAGTTCTTTTACAAGTGGCTTCACATTGCTCTCGTTCACCAGCAGATAAACCAACTCTAAGGCCCTCTTCCGAAGTGAAGCATCTGAATCCTGCAGAGAAAAATCAAGTCACAACTGTATTGCTTCACGCATTGGGGTACGTTTAATAGAACAAGGAGTTCGTAATACTTTCGGTAACAACAAGCTAAAGAAACAAGATTCAACATATGATATCCCAAAGATGAGAAAATTCTCCTTAGGCTATACCTTTACACATTCCAAAATTGTCGCACGATGTCTCTGTACAGCTTGACCATCCACTGAGATAGCCTTCATCAGCATATTTAGTGCCACGTATCTGTCAAAAACTCATGTTGCTCATTGTTAATTTATCCATACCAGAGAAGACAGCTCCAAAGGCTAATTGGAATATTCAATAACCCAATAACCAAGCAAACAGAAAGTAGTGTTCATTGGAACAGAAAATCTTGGTATAACAGATATGGATAATACAAAGCTTTATTCTAGCACAAAGGTACTCCACATCCATGGAAAAGAAGAGCAAATACAATAAATAATCCTACAGCAATAAGGAAGGGATGAGAACCTAGGTAACATTTCACAAGGTCATCCGTCAAGATCTCATCCCTATAAGCACCACCACAATAGCTAAGGAAATATATATAGAGAGAGAGAAAGCTTTGTCTAACTAAATTTTTAGAAAATACCTAATATTATTGTCACGGTTGGACAGAAATCTTCCCAAGATATTGATGGCTAGCACGCGTAACCCGCTATTATCTTCAATGCTCATAATTGTCTCTACACATTCGTATAAAATTGCATTCCCTGCATTTTTGTTTGATTCGGTTTTGGTTGCAACCTACATATGTACCAATAAAGATGATCAAAAGTATCAATATGCAAATGTTAGCACTAAAACACAAGAAAAGCACACTTCTTGTTCAACAACTTGCATTTATTTTTGAATAGTTAGAGCCTTTATAAGCACTAGTAGGACGCAATAAAAAGAGCTCACGGTATCTACAAAAACAAAGCAGTAGAAGGCTTTCCTTTGTAACAATTCACCACTTGGGATACACTGAATTAAAAGCTAACAGCTCTTCCAAAAGGCAACTGCATTTGAATATTACCGTAGAAGACCATCCACCCTAGCTGCTCATCTAGATCCTCAGTAGTATGAGATAGGCATTCCAAAAAATAATTAATATTTAAGGCAACTATACTAATAATGGTAAAACCAATAACCTTTTAGGATCGAAACAAGTCCAATGACTGCATCAATGTTTCTTTCAATCACATATATTCCTGGTCTTTTACATTGTCAACAAAATGTTAAAAGTAAATTATGCGTGAAATAGACAAAAGTTTTATTCAGACTGAGGTAGTGAAGTGAAAACTCGGTCAAGGCTTGATGTAGTATATCTCTCTGCTATTTTGATTTGCAAAAGATAAGATTACATGCTAGTGCCTTATAGCGAATATTTCCATCCTGCCTCCTCAAACTGTGGTAGCTTCGTTGAAATATGCAGCAGTAAGACTCAAAAGAACTTTTGGATCAGAACGGCGCTTTTTTAGATTTCACAAAGACACTAAACATTTCAAGACATGTGCAACAATAAATATTTAAAATTGCAAGCAGTAAAATAAATCTGATCCACCATGGAACTTAAATTCAAAAACTTGCAAAACCTTAGATCTTGAAGCAGACTTTAAGGTTCTCAGGATGCCAAAATTTAGCAAACAATCAACCGGGAATTTTCTAGTTTGGACTTTCATGCTGAATGCAACAGAAAGGGGTATCCCACACTTAACGATTTCAGTACATGTAAAGTTTTTTTATCCAGAAACAAAGATATGTATGTTTCCATTTTAACATCTGATAATCTTCATCCAAACATGAAGCGTCACTGCACGATGCTTTTCATTACTATAAAAAGAAGAAGTCATGATATAGGCAGGTCTTACATTTTTCTCTAAAGAGAAGAATAACAAGGCCATTCTGAAACTTCAATTAGTTTGGAAAGACTGATCTACAGATCTAGGGAGAAATATTATTTCTCTGGCATTGTCGTTTGGGCATCTATCAACCTATCTGAGTATTCAAATGTTTCTTGGTAATGACCACATAAGTCACAGGCAGTAGGGATAAAAAGTGCACAAAAACTACTCACCTGTGCAAGTATGTCATTCATGCAATCACTAGCATCGGCATCTCCTTGGCCCAAAACTCGTAGAAGCCTAAGCAACCTGATGTGGAGGAAAGGGTCTGTAATACCGGCAATGTCATATTCGGGTGCATATGCACTATTCACAACATCCTTCAAGGTTTTGACAAGTCCCTCAGTGCATTTCTAGAAACAGGGTGAAAATCATTCACATGATAAACAAAGTATACTTGAAAAAGCATTCTGGAACATTCTTGAGAAACCTCATATGAGGCCATTACATTTTTTTAATCATAACCTAGATACACAGATTTTTGAAGTAGAACAGCAAGCCAAATGCCCTTGCATAAAGACTAAAAGGAGAAAAGACAAAAGTTATAACAGATGAAAAAGGTAAAACACTAAGAAATTCTGGATCAACATTGGCTGAGAAAATCTACAAAATATTAATCTAGAAAATCTATAAGTACCGGTTGAAGCTATGAAAAGTTTACACCAGCTCCTCATAATTGATAACTCAAATAGAACTCTCACAAAATGTTTTTAACTTTTCTTACTTTGAGTCATACTCTAAACCAACAACAACAATGCCTTTATATAGGCATTCTACAAACAAGAACAATAAAAACTATTAATGGAGACTCTTAACCTTTCATCTACTAACTATGACTCTTGACCTTTCATCTACACAAAAACTCTTGACCTTTTATTTTCCTCTATTAACTTCTAACTTCAATACTCAATAAAAGCAACATTTAGTTTATTATTCAACAAAACTCCCCCATAAACTTAAATGCTTCTACCATCCTTCATGCCGATCATCTTCTTGAATTTGTAGAAATATACCTTCGGTAGCGGTTTTGTAAAGATATCCGCAACTTGATCCTGACTTGCCACATGCACCAATTCCACACTTCCTTCCTTAACATGATCTCGGATAAAGTGAAAACGAACATCGATGTGTTTGCTTCTTTCATGATTCACTGAGTTCTTTGCTAACTCAATTGCTGATTTATTGTCAACTTGAATCATAGTTGCACCTTGTTGCTTTAACTCCATCTTGCTCAACAATTCTACTAGCTCCCATGTGTTGTTGCGGTCAATCGCCTTAATTTCCTCGTCCATGGCAGTTTGCCACTTCTTGTCTCGCACTGCCTCTTCAAAACTAATATTTTCATCATCTGCCAAAAGACATACAAGGTGTGCCTCATTAGTTGAATCATACAGATCTTGCAAACTTCGAGTCCTGGGTTGTAGTGGTTCATCTTCATCACCGGTAGTTTCAGAATCTCGTTGTTTGCTTGTTGATGCAACGACGGATGATTCTCCATCTTTGATGTCAACTTCAGACGAATCGTTCCATCCCCATTCACTTGCTTCGTTTACTCGCACATCACGACTCACCATCACCTTCTTATTTATCGGGTCGAATAGCTTGTACCCTTTTGTCTTCTCATCATACCCAATAAAAATGTACATTTTGCTTTTGTCTTCAAGCTTCGTTCTTCGTTGATCCGGTACGTGTGCATAAGCCACACTCCCGAACACTTTAAGATGAGAAACTGTTGGCTTTTGTCCGCTCCACGCCTCTTGTGGTGTTTGATCTTCTAACTTCAAATGTGGACATCGATTTTGTACATAAACAGCACATTGAACAGCTTCCGCCCAGAATTCTTTTGGCATCTTCTTGCTCTTGAGCATTGATCGTACCATGTCGAGAATAGTCTGATTCTTCCTCTCAGCCACACCATTTTGTTGAGGAGAGTATGGTGCAGTTAGAAATCTCCTTATGCCTTGCTCCTCGCAATACTCCATGAAAACCGTTGAAGTATATTCTCCACCTCTATCAGATCGTATGGCTTTGATGTGTTTACCGGTTGCCTTCTCCACCATCACTTTGAACTTCTTGAACACCTCGAATGTCTCAGATTTTTCTTTCAAAAAATAAACCCACGTTTTTCGTGAGAAATCATTGATAAAAGTAATGAAGTACCTTTTACCGCTGAAAGATTCGGGGTTGATTGGTCCACATATGTCGGTATGAACCAATTCGAGAATATCTTTTGTTTGATAATTTGCCTTCTTTTGAAACGAGGTTCTTGCTTGCTTGCCAAGCACACATTCTTCACAAAATTTGCCCTCATAGTCCATGTCCGGCAACCCGTGCACCATGTTCTTCTTTGCTAGCATTTTTAGACCTCCATGATGTAGGTGACCAAAGCGGAGATGCCATAGAGATGCCTTGTCTTCTACGTTGACTTGTAAACATTTTTCTCGCACGCATCTCAAATTTAGTTTGTACATTCGATTTCTTCCCATCTCGACTAGAGCAACCGTACACCCATGCTTATCCTTCAAGTGTAGTACCCGATCTTTTATGAGTATCGAGTAACCTTTCTCCGTGAGTTGCCCCAAACTCAAAATGTTGGTCTTGAGATCTGGTACATAATAGACATCTTGGATTGACCCTATCAACCCATCCTTTCGTAAGTAACAAACCGTACCTTGACCTTTGACCTCCACCTCTGAAGCATCTCCAAACGACACATGACCATCTTCAATCTTTTTCATATTTTTGAACAAGTACTCGTGACCACACATATGGTTGCTTGCCCCCGAGTCGAGATACCACAACGTGTCATTGTTGATGTTGTCTTCACTTTGAGCCATCAAGAGAAAACCGTCATTCTCTTCATCTTCCAAGGCCAAGTTAGTTGTTTCTTCCACCTTTTTATCGGATCGACAATCTTTTGCAAGATGCCCCACGTTACCGCAGCTATAACATTTGTTGGAGTAGCAATCCTTCGCATAGTGACCATACTTGTGACACTTGTAGCACTCGATATTGGAATAGTTCGACTGACCGCCTCTTCCTCGACCGCGTTCTCTTCCACGCCAGTTTGGCCGACTCGGCTGTTCATTCTCCTTATAGTATCCTTCATGACCGCCGCGACCTCTTCCACGACCACGCCCTCTACCTCGGAAATTTTGAGAATAGAGTACCTTTTCGTCTTTAATTGTCGCCTTGGTTTGGAGTGCTTGCTCTAGTGTCTCCTCCTTCTTTTTCTTCTTACGTTGTTCATGTGCCTCGAGAGAACCGGCAAGCTCGTCGACAGTAAGCGTAGCAAGATCCTTTGACTCTTCTATCGCACACACAACATTCTCGTAATTGTCGGTTAAAGATCTCAAAATCTTCTCCACAACTCGTGCATCGGTTATCGCTTCACCATTACGAATAAGTTGATTTACCACGACTTGTACACGCGTGATATAGTCGGATACAACTTCCGACTCCTTCATCTTCATGCTCTCAAATTCGCCACGAAGTGTTTGGAGACGCACTTGCTTAACTCGGTCGGCTCCTTTGAACACATTTTCTAATATGTCCCACGCTTCTTTTGAAGTAGTTGCACCGGCAATCTTCTCAAAGCCCGACTCGTCAACGGCACGGAACAACATGTATAGTGCCGCCTTATCCTTCGATCGCGTCTCTTTTAACGCCTTATTTTGAGCCGCCGAAAATCCCGTGGTATTTTCTGGTTCTTCGAAACCTTCTTTCACCACCTCCCACGAATCTTGAGATCCGAGAAGAGCTTTCATTTGAATGTTCCAATTCTCATAATTTCCCTTCGTTAGTCGTGGTAACGACATATGACCCGTCACACTCTCCATTGGCTCTGATACCAATTTGATAACTCAAATAGAACTCTCACAAAATGTTTTTAACTTTTCTTACTTTGAGTCATACTCTAAACCAACAACAACAATGCCTTTATATAGGCATTCTACAAACAAGAACAATAAAAACTATTAATGGAGACTCTTAACCTTTCATCTACTAACTATGACTCTTGACCTTTCATCTACACAAAAACTCTTGACCTTTTATTTTCCTCTATTAACTTCTAACTTCAATACTCAATAAAAGCAACATTTAGTTTATTATTCAACAATAATGATGAATGATATTTATAGAAAACCAGTAAGCATACAAATTATATCTAATAAACAAAACAACAAGGAAAACAAATTATGTCAGAAAACTGCAGTAACAATATTGCTAGATGAATAAAAGCACCAACAGTATGCTCTTGACACTAAGTGTATAGAATCTGCTAAATCAATAAGATCAGTACAAGTGAATGAGATGGCTACTGACAGATCATGCCAGAACATCTATGAGGATGATGAGCATGACAGATTAACAAACAGAAGAGAGCAACTAAGAAGGCATAGACTCGATACCTTTCTAAAATGTTCAAGTGCCTCAGGATTCACTTTACAAAGATCAGTGCAAAGTTGAATGCCTGTGATTAGAACCCCGTGATGCTTTTCTTTGAGCAAGAAGGCAGCGGGGTTTATGAAATTTTCAGCAAGGTCCGGGACTTTCTTAATTATCCTTATAGAGCATAGTGCTGCCTGTAGTGAATGAACAAAATCGTGAATGGAGTCTAGAAAGTGGATACAATGCAGTATAAGAATCAATTAACAAGTTACAAAATTAAAAAGATTAAGGGGAGAAAAACTACATGATTGAAATGTACAGTTAAATCATCGATTAAATGTGCTATCTATCAAACTTTTAATCTAAAACTGTTTTCTATTTAAGCAGGTCTTAAACCGTTGAGATACCAAAGAATTTCATACCTTCCAATTCCAAAACATATATCCCAATCAAGGAATCAGTATTCATTTTTAATTATCTTTTCTAGCTTATAATATGAGTATAAAAAATAAGTGCAACAACCAAATGAGAAATCAATGATGACCCTTGCTTCTGCATATTCCTAAGGCAAAAGGTGTCACTCAATCAAGAAGACTTAGAAGATTCTTTAATGGTGAAGGAAATAATTTCATTAACAAGGCATGCAGAATATGCAGGATGAGCAAAACAGGAGAAGCAAATTAAAAAGGTCTAGAAAAAACTTATGGACAGGCGAAAAGTCAGAAATTTAAAAGAAATTAACATAAGCAGACTGTGTGGCTGAGTGCATCAAGGTTCTTTAATCAGTACAGACTGCAGAAGAGATCTCTTGATGATATTGCAATTTTAATCTGATAACCAGCTTTATTTATACCATTTCGAATAAACCAGACTTCGTTTTATTTGTGAAATAGCATTCAATGATATGCAATATTAGTAGGTAGTTTATAGAACATGAGAGAATTATGGAAGTGCCTGCAGGATACAGAACTTCTATCCAGCTAAAGGGAATGCAAGAGGATATTGTAATAAGTGCATTCCAGTCAAATCCAACAAAAATCTATAAAGCACTCTTTCTAAAATTCAAATGCATCACCAAGAGCAGCAAAACAAATATTATTCCACCAAGAAGAGAAATCTTCAATTGACAGATAAGTTAACCAGTTCTCACTTGAATTCTCATTCAATAGATTGATCCCCAGAAAATGTATCTATCTCATTTATAGGTGGAATATAATAGAGCATTTATCATCTCCAAAAGCTGTCGTTAAACACCATATGAATTATGTTCTCACCTTTTTCCGGATATTTGGATCTCGAAATTGCAGCAACCTCTCAACTTCTGGTGCAAGATCGCGCGCCATCTCAGCTGAGCAAATATTTCCAAGAGCACATAGTGCAAGTCCCACAATGTATTGGTTTGTGTGATTTAGATCTCTATACATAAGTTAAGGTCAAGAATTATATGAAATACTTTCAATTTCTTTTGGCATAAATGATGAAAAAATGATTTTACAATTATATGCAATTAAAATCAACAAAATAACATAGCATTTCTTGTTTAAAGCTTAGAAATCTAATGGAAAAGGATACTGCTTCAATGAATTTGTCACCAACATAAGAACTTCTTGTCTCTCATCAAGAAGCAGCATCAAACCAAGATAACCAATCCTCTTCTCAGGGAATCCAGCAGATGCAATCAACTTAAGACACTCCATTTGACCAAAATGAGTAGGATAACCAAGCATGTGAATGAACATGAGTTTTGCCAGGTTACGATGTCTGTATTCATAATCATTTTCGTTAATTGAAGCACGTATTGCAGCACATTCTTTTCTTACAACTGCACGCTCTTCTGCTGCAGTTTTGCAGGCACGAATTGCTCGAATCATATCCCTGCATTCACAGCAGAAAAGATATGAAATCAGACTTTCTGAAAAGAAAAAAAAAACACTATCCTTGAATGCACTACATCATCAATATACTATTTAAATCTTATAAGGAGAATGACAGTAAATTTCTTATGATCTTGTTCAAAAGCTTTTCTCATGATATAAGATAATTAGATAGAATATATGAGATATATTAGCAAGCTTCACGTGGTACAGACTAATTTGGGGGGGTGCATAAGTTGCCAACAACTATGATTATGAGCACTTTGAGTGAGATGAGATACTGTATTAAATTGATATAAGTTGCAAACGGGGTGCATCTAAAGTGCAAACTATACAAAATCATCAGTTTTGCTACAGTAAAAGATTCCAACGTAAAGGAGAAAACAATATATATATATATATGTTCAAAAAGTCAGGAGGAAACTGTACAAGATTTCACGCAGGAACTTGGCCAAGTAATCTTTGGAAATTTTCAAATCGCAAGCTAGTTTGCTTAACCATAGTATATCCAGATGTAAACCAAGCTAAACAAGTTCAATCAGAAAGTCAATTATTCAGTCCATGTATGGTCATTGGAGCCAGGCAGCTAGTCCTTGAAATTTTCATGTTCTGAATTTTAGCTTATAAAAGTAGCATTTATCTACTCTAAGTCAGGATTTTTCAGAGCTGCAGCCCAATTATTAGCCCTTTAATTCAGAACTCCATATCTTTCAAAAAGCAGTAGAACAGGCGTAATTTTCATCCAAGGCCATTTTTCACACATACATCATAATCATACTCCATTTTTGGCTCAATTCATAATCTAAGAACGTATGAGTACGATCACTCAAAATTTATAGTTACAAATTTGAGGTAAGAGTAAAAAAGATATGGCAATACCTATTTAGCGCAAACTTTTAGTTCAAATAAAATGACGATCCACACATCTAACACCATAATCCGCACATTATAGATTGATAGAACTATTTCTAGCTAGGCACTACAGCTAAAGACTTATAAGGCACTCTAGCTTACAAATTACAAATGTTCAGTATTTTGTCTAATCAATGCAATCTGAAACGCAAAAACCGACACCACAAATACCGCCAATACATTACGTTTCATCTCCTTCGAGAATTGGACCATAAATCTATCAGACTGCACAAGGAACGACGTATGCAAAAATGCTTCCTGTGATCTAAAAGTGCGCGGAACCGTTAGATGAGTAGAGCTGACCTCAAACGCGTTCCTGACGAGAATGGATTCATGATCGAATCCAAAATTGAAGCAGTGGCTTCAACTCAAATCAGATCCGAAGAATAGAGCCAGAACCGAAGTAGATCGACCGGGAGAACTCCTCCGATTAGATACGTAAATGGATCCTCGAATGGAATCACCAAGCGCCGAAGTATGCGAAATGGATAACCGCGAAATGGATAACCGCGAAATGGCCAACGTGATTGGATCTACCGTTCCTTCTGTTCTTCTCTTACGATGATAAATTTTTGTATATTGCTGTCAGTGTGGAAAATTGAAAAACACGAACAGTAGACAGAATTTCATTTTGGGTTAATAGGCTCAATGTATTTTGTCACGTGTGAATGGTATTTTTTTTAAAATAAATATTAATTATTTAAATGGTTAAACATGTTTGACAAGTGAGACTGATTGATCATTTTTACTGTTCATCGCTAAATATCAATGTTAAGTCACTATTTTAACATATAAAATAACAATATTATCATTCTTTAATTAATTTATTTACCGTAAACCCTAAATCGAATATTGTTACTTCACCTCCACATCCTCTACAAAGGACCACCAGTTATCCATCTTCTTGAACACTTCAATAGTGTCCTAAAAAGCAAGATACGTTTTACCCTCGATGTACCTCTAGAAGCTTCGGTCCACAATCCCGTGATACTCCTCCCAAAATAGATATTCTATGATATATGGTTGGAAGTTATTATATGTACTTTGCCCATTTCAAATGAAGTTATTTCATTTTATGAGTTTAGACAAAATGGTTGGAAGTTAATCATGTCTTGATTGAAAAGTTTGGTATGCGATTGATTATATGGTTAACTAAGCTCATTTTACACATTGATCCATCAATTTTAGATACTGGTATTGTGAATGAGAAGGACTGGGGCATCAGTTTGTTGAATGAACATGTTAATGAGGATGACACTAATGAAGATGACAACAGTTGGTATAGGGAGAGTGGGGAAGACCAAGGTGAAAATGGATACATATGTAGATGGACGATGATGGGTGGTCGTTCTCATGATGGCTCATCTGAATGGAAAGAAACGGTAAAAAGCTATCTGAGGTGCTTTGGTTGAAAGTTGTGATTTGAAGAAGTAAAGCCCTACACCAGCATCTCATGAAGTGATTTACCAATGTTGTTTTAGTACTGACTTATAGGCCTTACCATTTTGAAACTGTTTTGTGACTTGATGCAGAACTTGTTTTGGTGTAAATGGATGTTTCTGTAAACATTTGAATGAAACCTCGTATTCCCACTGTTAATGCACTCTATCCATTTAATCACATCTATATGAAACATGCCTAACTATTTAATCACATACTATGATTACATGTTCAACCTATTAATCACATTTTAAGAAAACATATGTAACCATTTAATCACATGACAAGAAACATGGGTAACCATTTAATCACATTCTAGGATAACATGTGTAACCATTTAATCAAATTTCAAGTTAGCATGAATTCTTTGATTTCAATACTATTCAATGAAACCCATGATTTGAAGAACTGAAACCCAAGTTTTGAAGAACATCAATACATAACATCAGAATTGAAACCCATTTCAACAAAATATTCAACAACATATTCAACACACAACTACTTATTTAGTACATTGATCAAAATTAAAGAATACACAACGATTAATGTAGCATATAACTTCTAAATGCTTTGATTGGCAGAAATTGAAGCAGTATTTGCATTCGTCAAAAGACACAAGAATCGGAACTACACAAGAATCTGGACATTGTCAAAGATTTGTCTCTTGGTGATGTCGTAGACTAGTAAGGCCCCGACTGCTCCTTTATAGTAAGTACTTGTTATTGCTCGGTGCCATTCTTGACCCGCTGTGTCCCATATTTGTGCTTTGACTGTTTTTCCCTCAACCTACAAAGCATAATACTATGTTACAGAGAAATGCAGATCTAGGAATTAGGATAGAATGCTCTAGTAGATGAACAATTATAGATAACTGGTGGAATTAAAACACCAGAGACCTGACAACTAGGAAATATAGTAGATGCACATTGCATGCAATCCTCAATAAAGAATAAGAGATCACCTATCAATTACTCCTCAAAATGAAGAGTTTCACTTCGTAGCTCATAATTCCTAATGGGAAATAAAATGGGATATCTCTTCATATCCCAAATAAATAAATCGACAAACTTATATATTGTTTAAAATATCCAAGAGTGTACGTGATAACAACCATCGCCAAGAAAAATAATCAAGTTTTCTTTAGCCAACATAAGTCTATAAACGAATTCACAGAAAAGCGAAGTTGCAACGATCAATCACTACGATAGATGATGCAATAACAAATGCCAAGCTCAGGAGTCGCTCACAAGAATCAATTAAAACCATCATAGTTTGCTAGTTGCATAACCAAGCAGTGATAAAAAGCTGACCTGAAGCGTCCTCGTGGCAAACTCGACACCGACAGTGGACTTGGACTCCAAGCAAAACTCATTTCTAGTACACCTCGAAAGAATAGTGGATTTGCCTACCGCCGAGTCTCCAATCAACACAATCTTAAACAGGTAATCGTAATCATGATCGCCCCTATTCGCCATTTACCCTACTTGAAGTAGTGCCAAGACAAAGAATCATGAACAACCGACAATTGAAGAATTTGTTTCAATTAGGGTTCTTACCAAAATTAAAGTCAAATTGGGACAAAATACTATAAATCCTTAGAATTACCTCAACATGGGAGCACCCATGAAACCTACGACCGAAATTCTTCCAAATACCTGCAGATTTGACGGAGGAAATTCTTCCAAATACTCGGTGCTTTCCTTCTTCATCTTCGATCAACGCGGGACGTACAACTCCTTTGGTTCAAATGATAGTCACTTATAATAAATGAGACAAGGGTATTTGCCATCCCACCTCTCCATAGCCCTTTCTGCAAAAGTATATCTCTGCCGCTACACATGCTTGCCCAACCCCAGGAGGCCCGACCACTTCCTTCCGATGAAAAGTCACTATGTGGATAGTAGATACCCATAAGAACACGAGCCCATAATGAATTGGGGTCTTTGAATATTATGTTTGCCATCTTCATGAGGAGAGCCATGTTATATGTTTCAAGTTCTCGAAAGGGAAAAGTATGGAAATGGTTCAACATATTTGCACAAAATGATTTTTAGTGCAACTTTTTTTTTTGTGACGGTTAATGGTCAATACGTTTCAAAATGATGGTAATTGGTACCTCAGTTACTTTTCTGTTAAAAAATTTCGTTAAAAATTCTTCATATTTGCAAAATTAACCAAATATTTTTCTAAATGTTACAATTAAACCCTGCAAACTTACACTAATGTTTCAAACAAGTCCCGACTCGATTCAAGCCACACCGGGGGTCCCCTAGTCAGGGTCCAAACCCAGACCAGGTCACCCAACCCTGGGGACCTAATCTTGGCTCAGACACAGACCATAAGACCCCCGATTGGGGCTCAATTGGAGACCCGATCGTTTGAACCGAACCCAACTAAGTTTGGTCCAAACCGATTGGGGCTCCAATTGAGCCCCAATCGTTTGAATATAACCAAGCCAGGTTCGGTCCAAACCGATTGGGGTTCTATTTGAGCCACAATCGGGGGTGCTCTGGTTTGAGTCCAAACCTTGACCAGGTCCCCATGGTTGGGCAACCTAGTTTGGGTCTGAATTTAGAATATAAGACCCCAGATTAGGGCTCAATTAAAACCCAAATTGTTTGAACCGAACCCAACCATGCTCAGTCCAAACCGATTGGGTGTATAATGTTATTTACCAGACAGACAAATGAAGACGATAAAGACACAAGAAAAAGCCTGGTTTTCCATTCTTGATTGGATGGTAAATCTTTTCATTGATCAATAAAAGGGTTGGTTTTACACAACTGCAAAAGAAAAATGGATTTCATGGGATGTAGGGAAGTAGTATTATAGGTCTTAGGGACTTATTTGATTAGGATGAAAATACAAAAAGCTAAAACGAACTAGGGATATAAGAAGAAAATATATAACAACTACTATTGAACAAAAATATTGGAGCCCTTAATAGGAAATGGTTGTTATGGATAATAACTATATAGAATTTATAAGGGTAACTTATAGTTGACCATTCCCATTCAATGACTTCCTTAATAATTAATCACTATATTTTTACTGTGTAATTGAATGAATTAGGATAATTACTTTTGACAATAAAATTCTAATTAGGAATTGCTGCTATTGTATATCATTAACGGTAATACCAATGATACTTACAATAATAATAGTAATAATAATAGTAATAATAATATTGATTGATTATAGTTGATAAATATGTTTGAAGTCAGTTTACTTAAATGAAAACTTATATTATGTAAATTATGTTTGATTATTTAAAAGATAATATGTATCATATGTTTGATTAGTTTATTATAGGGTAAATTACAATATAGAAGCTTTTCAAATTTATTTCTAGCACTATAATAAATTAATCAAAAACCAGCCATTAGTTTATGTATTGCATGAAATTTAACGCAAGGAAAGTTTATAATGTAATAGTTACTAAACGGTATTTTACACTAAGGGGGAGTTTGATTGAATGTATTAGGTAATACACATATTAGATAATAGATGTATTATTTAGTTAATACTATGTATGGATGAGACATGTATTAAGATATGGTTTTATCTACAGAATCTAGTGTCAAACCGGTTGGAAGACAAGATATTGGCCAACATATATTGAATTTTCCTTCATACAAATGTCACAACTTGTTGGAAGAAAGACTCTCACGCGCTCCCAGGGTGGAAAATCGATATGATTTGCTTCCCCCGGTTCGGATCGCCCCACGTATGCGCCCGAATTATGTTGACACGATTGTCGATCTCAAAAACCTCCCTTGCGTGAGCCGGGTTTTGCTAAAACCCACAATTATTATTCTCACCAGGATCATACTCAAATTGAATTTTATTGATTTGTTACGCTTTTTTGTTATCGTGTTTCTTTTATTGTTGGTATATAGTTTTATAATTAATTTTGCATTAGTTTTGCAAAATATAATTAGGACAATTATTGTCCAAATTAAGTCATGAGAGGTGGTAAAACTCTATAAATAGGGTTTGATTCTTCTCAATTCAACATACTTGAGAAAATTCAAAAATTACATTGTAAATTTGCTTTGGTATGAGTCTAAAAATTTGGCCACATTAAAGTTGTGCGTTTCATGTCAGAATTTCCGCTCAAGTCCAAGTTCAGGTATTGCACAGTTCAACTAAATGAAATTCTGTGTTTGTTTCACGTTAAAGACATTGTTTTATACTAGGAGATAATCTTCCAATTTTATCCTCTTACACGAACCTATTACGGCGAAAGTCGCGAAATCCCTTTGAGGAGATCGATTTCATATGGGACTCAATATTTTTAACAAAAGTCATTTTCTAAGGGTAATTTTTTCATTTTGTCAATTTGCGTGTTATTCTCCATTTATATTTAATTTAAATACACAACAATTTTGAATTACAAATTTAAATTCTCATATATTCCTAACAAAACGTTCAATTGAAATTTTGATAATTTTATGGCTCGTTTGTTCGATAATGTAATAACTCAATATGGACAGTGTTCAACATATATCTGACTGACACGTAAATATGGATTGTGTCCTACAATAAATATATATATATATATATATGACTATAGTATTATTAAAGGATTTCTTTTAATGGCAATACCATTTGCATATACACTAATAACTTTGACCTAATAAACATAACTGAACTATATATATATATATATATAATTTTATTTAACAGATAGAAGAATGAAGACTATCAAGACACGAGCAAAAGCCTGGTTTTCCATTCTTGATTTGATGGTAAATCTTTCAATTGATCAATGAAATGGTTGGTCTTACACAACTGTAAAAGAAAAATGGATTCCATGTGATGTAGGGGAGTAGCATTATTGGGCTTAAGGAAAAATTTGATTATGATGAAAATACGAAAAGCTAAAACGAATTAGGGATATAAAAAGAAAATATATAACACTTAATATTGAACAGAAATATTGGAGCCCTTAATAGGAAATGGTTGTTATGGATAATAACTATACATAATTTATTAGGGTAACTTATAGTTGGCCATTCCCATTCTTTGACCTCCTTAATAATTACTCGCTATATTTGTACTGTGTAATTGAATGAATTAGGATAATTACTTTTGACAATAAATTTCTAATTAGGAATTGCTGCTATTGTATATCATTAACGGTAATACTGATATTTACAATAATAATAATAATAATAATATTTATTTACTATTGATAAATACGTTCTAAGTCATTTTACTTAAATAAGAACTTATATTATAGTAAGTTATTAACATGACGCGCAAACATTATTTATAACGTAATATGTATCATATATTTGATTAGGTTCAGATTGCCCCACGTATGCGCCGACATTATGCGGACACGATTGTCGCTCCCCAAAACCTCCCTTGCGCAAGCCAGGTTTTGCTAAAACCCACAATTATTGTTTTACCAGAATCATACTCAAATTGAATTTTATTTATTTGTTACGTTTTTTTTGTAATCTTGTTTCTTTTTTTTATTGTTGGTATATAATTTTATAATTAATTTTGCATTAGTTTTGCAAAATATAATTAGGGCAATTATGGTCCTAATTAAGTCATTAGAGGTGATAAAACTCTGTAAATGGGGTTTGATTCTTCTTAATTCAACACATTTGTGAAAATCCAAAAATTACATTGTCAATTTGATTTGGTGTGAATCCAAAAATTTGGCCACTTTAAAATTGTGAGTTTCGCGTCAGAATTTCCGTTCAAAACCAAGTTCAGGTATTGTACAGTTCAGTAAAGTTAAATATCGTGTTTGTCCAAGTTAACAACATTGGTTTATACTAGGAAATAATATTCCCATTTTATCCTCTTACACGAACCTATTACGGCAAAAGTCGCAAAATTATTTTTAGGAGATCAGTTTCGTATGGGACTCAATATTTTTAACAAAAGTCATTTTCTAAGGGTAATTATTTCATTTTGTCAATTTGCGTGTCATTCTCCTTTTATATTTAATATAAAAACAAAACAATTTTGAATTATAAATTTAAATTCTCGTATATTCCTAACAAAACGTTCAATTGAAAATCTTGATAATTTCATTGCTCGTTTGTTCGACAATGTAAGAACTCAATATGGACAGTGTTCAACATATATCTAACCGACATGTAAATATGGATTGTGTCCTACAATATATATATGTATGACCATAGTATTAGTAGAGGATTTCTTTTAATGGCAATACCATTTACATATACAATAATAACTTTGACCTAATAAACGTAACTAAACTATGTATATATATATATAATGTTATTTACGATATAGAAGAATGAAGACTATCAAGACATGAGCAAAAGCCTGGTTTTCCATTCTTCATTGGATGATAAATCTTTCGATTGATCAATCAATGGTTGATCTTACACAAATACAAAAGAAAAATGGATTCCATGGGAGGTAGGGGAGTAGTATTTATTTAGCTTAGGGACAAATTTGATTATGATGAAAATACGAAAAGCTGAAACGAATTAGGGATAGAAAAAGAAAATATATAAAACCTAATATTGAAAAGAAATATTGGAGCCCTTAATAGGAAATGGTTGTTATGGATAATAACTATACATAATTTATTAGGGTAACTTATAGTTGGCCATTCCCATTCTTTGACCTTCTTAATAATTACTCGCTATATTTTACTGTGTAATTGAATGAATTATGATAATTACTTTTGATAATAAATTTCTAATTAGGAATTGCTTCTATTGTATATCATTAACGGTAATACCGATGATATTTACAATAATAATAATAAAAATAATATTGATTGATTATTGATAAATATGTTAAAAGTTGGTTTACTTAAATGAGAACTTATATTATAGTAAGTTATTAACATGTCGCGCAAACATTATCTGAAAGATAATATGTATCATATATTTGATTAGTTTATTATAGGGTAAATTACAATATAGAAGCTCTTCAAATTTATTTCTAGCACAGTAATAGTTTAATCAAAAATCTGTCATTAGATTATGTCTTGCATGAAATTTAACGAAATGAAAGTTTATATTGTAATAGTTATTAAACGGTACTTTACACCAAAGGGGAGTTTGCTTGAAAGTATTAAGTAATACACGTATTACATAATAGATGTAGTATTTAGTTAATACTATGTATGGATGAGACATGTATTAAGACATGCTTTTATGATATTGAATTTTCCTTCATACAAGTGTAACAACTTGTTGGAAGAAAGACTCTCACGCGCTTCCAGGGTGGAAAATCGATATGATTTGCACCCCCGGTTCGGATCGCCCCACGTATGCGGTCACATTATGCGGACACGATTGTTGCAGCCAAAAACCTCCCTTGTGCAAGGTGGGTTTTTCTAAAACCCACAATTATTATTTTGACCAGGATCATACTCAAATTGAATTATTTATTTGTTTCGCTTTTCTTGTAATCTTGTAATCTTGTTTCTTTTTTACTGTTGGTATACACTTTTATAATTAATTTTGAATTAGTTTTGTAAAATATAATTAGAGCAATTATGGTCTTATTTAAGTCATTAGAGGTGATAAAAACCTATAAATAGGGTTTGATTTTTCTCAATTAGACACACTAAGAAAATCCAAAAATTGCATCGTCAATTTGCTTTGGTATGAGTCCAAAAAATGTTCCCAATTTACGTTGATAGTCACGAAATTCCTACGAGGAGATTGATTTTATATGGGACTCAATATTTTGAACTAAAATCATTTTCTAAGGGTTGTTTTTTCATTTCGTCAATTTGCGTGTTATTCTCCATTTATATTTAATTTAAATAAAAAAATGAATTACAAATTTAAATTCTACTATATTACTAACTTAAAAGTTCATTTGAAATTTTGATAATTTTATTGATCGTTTGTTCGACAATGTAATAGCTCATTATGGACACTGTTCAACATATATATGAGCGACATATCAATATGGATTGTGACCTACAATATGTATGTACATGACCATAGTATGAATTGAGGATTTCTTTTAATGGCAATACTATTTGCATAGATAATAATAACTTTGACCCAACCCATCCAACACACAATCGCCGCGAGGTTAAGGATTGTTGGGGTGTTGCTTATTACACTCAACATTGCAGTGGTGATCATCCTTATTACCACTACACTTCACCATTGTACTAGGAATCGATTCAGAACACGTCGTTCGAGCATCGCTATAACACACCATGAACAGTGCTGCAATATTACAATATATATGTATTATATATATTATCAAACCATACAAACATAACTCAATTATATATTTATATATAATTTTATTTACCAGACAGAAGAATGAAGACTATAAAGACACGAGTAAAATCCTGGTTTTCCATTCTTGATTGGATGGTAAATCTTTCGATTGATCAATAAAAGGGATGGTCTTAAACTACCGTAGAACTATTGTATTATATATATTATCAAACCATACATACATAACTGAACTATATATTTATGTATAATTTTATTTACCAGACAGAAGAATGAAGACTATAAAGACACGAGCAAAGTCCTGGTTTTCCATTCTTGATTGGATGGTAAATCTTTCGATTGATCAATAATAGGGTAGGTCCTACACAACTGCAGAAAAAAAATGGATTCCATGGGATGTAAGGGAGTAGTATTTGTAGGGCTGATGGACTAATTTGATTGGGATGAAAATATGAAAAGCTAAAACGAATTAGAGATATAAAAAGAAAATATATAATACCTAATATTCAACAGAAATATTTGAGCCCTTAATAGGAAATTGTTGTTATTGGTAATAACTATACATAATTTATTAAGGTAACTTATAGTTGGTAATTCCCATTCTTTGAGCTCCTTAGTAATTACTCGCTATACTTTTATAGTGTAATTGAATGAATTAGGATAACTACTTCTGACAATAAATTTCTAATTAGATATTGTTGTTATTGTATATCATTAACGACCTTACCGATGATATTTATGATATATAATAATAATAATAATAATTGTTTATTGATAAATATGTTCAGAGCGAGTTTTCTTAGATGAAAACTTATATTATAGTAAGTTATTAAAAATTCACGCAAATTTTATTTAAAAGATAATATGTATCATATATTTGATTAGTTTATGATAGGGAAAATTATAATATTGAAGTTCTTCAAGTTTATTTCTAGCACTCTAATAAATTAATCAAATATCAGTCATAGGTTTATGTAATGCATTAAATTTAACGCAACGAAAGTTTATATTGTAATAGTTACTAACCGTTTTTGTTTCACTAAGGAGACGTTTGATTGAATATATTAGGTAATACACGTATTAGTTAATAGATGTATTATTTAGTTAATAGATGTATTATTTAGTTAATACTATGTATGGGTGGGACATGTATTCACATATGCTTTTATATATCTAGTCTCACACCGGTTGGAAGAGAAGACATTGGGCAATATATATTGAATTTTACTTCATACAAGTGTAACAACTTGTTGGAAGAAAGACCCCATTTGGACCCATCGATTCGGGTCGACCCACGTATGCGCCAGCATTATGCGCACACGATTGTCGCTCCCAAAAACATGCCTTGTGCGAGCCGAGTTTTGCTAAAACCCACAATTATTATTCTGACCAGGATCATATTCAAATTAAATTTTATTTATTCGTTACGCTTTTTTTGTACTCTTGGATTTGTTTTACTATTATTATACACTTTTATAATTAATTTTGAATTAGTTTTGCAAAATATAATTAGGGCAATTATGGTCTTATTTAAGTCATTAGAGGTGATAAAAACCTATAAATAGGGTTTGATTTTTCTCAATTAGACACAATGAGAAAATCCAAAAATTGCATCGTCAATTTGCTTTAGTATGAGTCCAAAAATTTGGCCACATTAAAGTTGTGAGTTTTGCGCCAGAATTTCCGTTCAAGTCCAAGTTCAGGGATTGTACAGTTCAGGAAAGTGAAATATCGTGTTTGTTTCACGTTAAGGATACTGTTTTACACTAGGAGATAATCTTCCCATTTTATCCTCTTACATGAATCTATTACGGTGATAGTCGTGAAATTGCTATGACGAGATCGATTTTATATGGGACTCAATATTTTGAACAAAACTTATTTTCTAAGGGTTGTATTTTCATTTTGTCAATTTGCGTGTTATTATCCATTTATATTTAATTTAAATCCAAAAAAAATTGAATTACAAATTTAAATTCTCCTATATTACTAACAAAAAGTTCAATTGAAATTTTGATAATTTTATTGATCGTTTGTTCGACAATGTAATAGCTCATTATGGACATCGTTCAACATATATATTGAGCGACATGTCAATATGGATTGTGACCTACAATATGTATGTACATGACCACAATATGAATTAAGGATTTCTTTTAATGGCAATACCATTTGCATAGACAATAATAACTTTGACCCAACCCATCCAACACACAATCTCCTCCAGGTTAAAGATTCTTGGGGTGTTGCTTGTTTCACTCAGCATTGCAGTGGTGATCATCCTTGTTACCACTACACTTCACTATTGCACTTGGAATCGATTCAGAACACGTCGGTCGGGGATCGCTATAACGCACCATGAACAGTGCTGCAATATTACAATATATATGTATTATATATATTATCAAACCATACATATATAACTGAACTATATATTTATATATAATTTTATTTACAAGACAGAAGAACGAAGACTATAAAGACACGAGCAAAAGCCTGGTTTTCCATTCTTGATTGAATGGTAAATCGTTCGGTTGATCAATAAAATGGTTGGTCTTACACAACTGCAGGACAAAAATGGAGTCAATGGGATGTAGGGGAGTAGTATTTGTAGGGCTTAGGGACTAATTTGATTGGGATGAAAATATGAAAAGTTAAAACGAATTAGGGATATAAAAAGAAAATATATAAAACCTAATATTCAACATAAATATTTGAGCCCTTAATAGGAAATTGTTGTTATTTGTAATAACTATACAAAAGTTATTAAGGTAACTTATAGTTGGCAATTCCCATTCTTTGAGCTTTTTAATGATTACTCGCTATACTTTTACAGTTTAATTGAATGAATTAGGATAACAACTTTTGACAATATATTTCTATTTAGAAATTCTTGTTATTGTATATCATTAATGGTAGTACAGATGATATTTATGATATATAATAATATTAATAATAATTGATTATTGATAAATATGTTCATAGTGAGTTTACTTTAATGAAAACTTATATTATACTAAGTTGTTAAAAAGACGCGCGAAGTTTATTTAAAAAATCATATGTATCATATATTTGATTAGGGAAAATTATAATATTGAAGTTCTTCAAATTTATTTCGAGCACTCTAATAAATTAATCAAATATCAGTCATAGGTTTATGTATTGCATTAATTTTAACGCAACGAAAGTTTATATTGTAATAGTTACAAACCTTTTTTTTCACTAAGGGGACGTTTGATTGAATGTATTAGGTAATACACGTATTAGTTAATAGATGTATTATTTAGTTAATACTATGTATGGATGGGACATGTATTCACATATGCTTTTATATATCTAGTCTCACACCGGTTGGAAGAGAAGACATTGGGCAATATATATTGAATTTTACTTCATAGAAGTGTAACAACTTGTTAGAAGAAAGACTTACAGGCGCCCCCACAGGGGAAAATCGATATGATTTGGACCCCTCGGTTCGGGTCGACCCACGTATGCGCCCGCATTATGCGCACACGATTGTCGCTCCCAAAAACATGCCTTTGCGAGCTGTGTTTTGCTAAAACCCACAATTATTATTCTGACCAGGATCATACTCAAATTAAATTTTATTTATTCGTTACGCTTTTTGTTGTACTATTGGTATACACTTTTATAATTAATTTTGAATTAGTTTTGCAAAATATAATTAGGGCAATTATGGTCCTATTTAAGTCATTAGAGGTGATAAAAACCTATAAATAGGGTTTGATTTTTCTCAATTGAACACACTAGAGAAAATCCAAAAATTGCATCGTCAATTTGCTTTGGTATGAGTCCGAAAATTTGGCTACATTAAAGTTCTGAGTTTTGCTTAAGAATTTTTGTTGAAGTGCAAGTTCATGGATTGTAAAGTTCAATTAATTAAAATATTGTGTTTGTTTCATGTTAAGGACACTGTTTTACACTAGGAGATAATCTTCCCATTTTATCCTCTTACACGAATCTATTGTGGTGATAGTCACGAAATTGCTACGAGGAGATTGATTTTATATGGGACTCAATATTTTCAACAAAAATCATTTTCTAAGGGTTGCTTTTTCATTTCGTCAATTTGCGTGTTATTCTCCATTTATATTAAATTTAAATCCAAAAAAAATTGAATTACAAATTTAAATTCTCCTATATTACTAACAAAAAGTTCAATTAAATTTTGATAATTTTATTGATCGTTTGTTCGACAATGTAATAGCTCATTATGGACACTGTTCAACATATATATGAGCGACATGCCAATATGGATTGTGACCTACACAATGTATGTACATAAACACAGTGTGAATTGAGGATTTATTTTAATGGCAATACCATTTGCATAGACAATAATAACTTTGACCCAACCAATCCAACACACAATCTCCGCGAGGTTAAAGATTCTTGGGGTGTTGCTTATTTCACTCAGCATTTCAGTGGTGATCATCCTTGTTACCACTACACTTCACTATTGTACTAGGAATCGATTAAGAACACGTCGTCCGGGCATCGCTGTAACTCACCATGAAATATTACAATATATCTATACCAGGAGATAATCTTCCCATTTTATCCTCTTAGACGAATCTATTACGTTGATAGTCACGAAATTGCTATGAGGAGATCGATTTTATATGGGACTCAATATTTTGAACAAAAATCATTTTCTGAGGGTAATATTTTTCATTTCTTCAATTTGCGTGTTATTCTCCCTTTATATTTAATTTAAATCCAATAAAAAAATTGAGTTACAAGTTTAAATTCTCCTATATTACTAACAAATAGTTCAATTGAAATTATGATAATTTTATTGCACGTTTGTTCGACAATGTAACAGTTTAATATGGACAGTGTTCAACATAAATATGACTGGCATGTCAATATGGATTCTGTCCTACAATATGTATATACATGACCACAGTATGAATTAAGGATTTCTTTTAATGGCAATACCATTTGCATAGACAATAATAACTTTGACCCAACCTATCCAACACACAATCTCCGCGAGGTTGAAGATTCTTGGGGTGTTGTTTGTTGCACTCAGCATTGCAGTGGTGATCATCCTTGTTACCACTACACTTCACTATTGTACTAGGAATCGATTCAGAACACGTCGTTCGGGCATCGCTATAACTCACCATGAAATATTACAATATACATGTATTATATATGATATCAAACCATACAGACATAACTGAACTATATAATTATATATAATTTTATTTAGCAGACAGAAGAATGAAGACTATAAAGACACCAGCAAAATCCTGGTTTTCCATTCTTGATTGGATGGTAAATCTTTCGATTGATCAATAAAAGGGTTGGTCTTACACAACTGCAGAACTATTGTATTATATATATTATCAAACCATACAGACATAAATGAACTATATATTTATATATAATTTTATTTACCAGACAAAAGAATGAGGACTATAAAGACACGAGCAAAATTCTGGTTTTCCATTCTTGATTGGATGGTAAATCTTTCAATTGATCAATAAAAGGGTTGGTCTTACACAACTGCAGAACTATTGTATTATATATATTATCAAACCATACACACATAACTAAACTATATATTTATATATAATTTTATTTATTAGGCAGAAGAATTAAGACTATAAAGACACGAGCAAAATCCGGGTTTTCCATTCTTGTTTGGATGGTAAATCTTTCGATTGATCAATAATATGGTTGGTCCTACACAACTACAGAACAAAAATGGTTGGATTCCTTGGGACGTAGGGGAGTAGTATTTGTAGGGACGAGGGACTAATTTGATTGGGATGAAAATATGAACAGCTAAAACGAATTAGGTATATAAAAAGAAAATATATAATACCTAATATTCAACAGAAATATTTGAGCCCTTAATAGGAAATTGTTGTTATTTGTAATAACTATACAGAATTTATTAAGGAAACTTATAGTTGGGTATAGGTACGGTGACCATTTGGGTATAGGTACGGTAACATTTTGGGTATACGTAGTACCCTATGTCTAGATAAAGTTAGTTATGTTGTTTGGGTCACATTTCGGGTTATATTATGTTTTGGATCAGAATCTTTGTAATGGACGTTAAAATGCTGTTCGGCAATGATATAAAATGGTGTTGTTAATGTTCAAATGCTGTTATGTTGTTATTAATGCTATTCTATTGGTGCTGTTATTCGGGCTATTGGTGTTCAAATGTTGTTGTTGTTGCTGTTATTGGTGTTGTTAAACGCTGTGAAAATGCTGTTATTGCTGTTGTAATGTTGTTAAAATGCTGTCATAATGCTGTCATAGTGCTGTTTTACACCAATTATGCTATTTTATGCTGTTTTATACATGTTTTAATGCTGTTTTATACATGTTTTAATGCTATCATAGTGCTGTGTAGTAACATTTCGGGTCATTTGACAGCATGTTTTAGCTGTTATATGCTGCAATGTTTCTGTTTCTTGTTGTTGCAATGTTACAACATGATTTCGGGTTTTGCTGATTCTTGTTTCGGTTTTACAGCATGATTTCGGTTGTGCACCAATTCTGATTATACAAACAGCATAAACAACATGATTTTGGTTTTACAGATAAACAGCATAAACACCAATTCCGGTTATACAAACAACATGAGTTTCAATACACAAAACACAGCAGAACTAACATCCATAGACAACCAGTTAGTTGTTTTTTCCAATCAAACACAGCATAACTAACATACTAAGACAAACAACCAAAACAACTAGAATCTTTGCCCTTTGCTCCAATTTTTGAATCTTCAATTCGAACTCTTTGGTCGTTTTCTCTATTTTCTGAGCAACTATCCTTGAATGCATGCACATCGACAAGTCACACCAATTGAAAAACCCACAACCTTTGATTTTCAGTTCGTTCTGTACAAAAACAAGTCGCACTATCATTAGACAAAGGGATGAACAACTATGAATTCATGAATTGTTTAACAAACTTACATTATAGCGGGGGCATCCATAAAATCTTCGTCCATAGTTCTTGAAAGTCCAAGACGTCTTCAATTCAGCCGGAAGCTTGCAGCCGCATAGTCGGACATCTTCTCTTGTCATCGACTTACCTGAAACAACAGACATACCTGGCTGATTGAGCGATTTGGGGGAGAAGAGGGAACCCTAGAATGAAGAACAACTTCAAAAACTTCAAACAATTCTGTTTCAAAATGAAGAACGGCTATTCTAATGAATGATCTTAAGGGCAGAATCGTCATATCCAATTTCGAATCCAAACTCTTACCATTTTCGTCGAAAATTAACGGCTGTTTGGGTCGAGTTTCCTAATTGCTCATTTCATAATCTTCGGTTTGGCTTTTGGAAAAAAGAAGTTGGGTTTGTATTTTGGTTTTAGTCCAAAGTTGGGTTTGCTTTTTGGTAATTAACCCTAGGGTAAATTACAATATAGAAGCACTTCAAATTTATTTCTGGCACTGTAATAAATTAATCAAAATTTAGTCATTAGTTTATGTATTGCATGGAATTTAACGCAATGAAAGTTTATATTGTAATAGTTACTAAACGGTACTTTACACTATAGGGGCGTTTGATTGAATGTATTAAGTAATACACGTATTAGATAATAGATGTATTATTTAGTTAAAACTATGTATGGATGAGACATGTATTACGATATGCTTTTATATACAGAATCTAGTCTCACACCGGTTGGAAGACAAGATATTTGGCCAAAATATATTGAATTTTCCTTCATACAAGTGTCAAAACTTTTTGGAAGATAGACTCACGCGCTCCCAGGGTGGAAAATAGTTATGATTTGCACCCCCCGGTTTGGATCGCCCCACGTATGCGCCCACATTATGCGGACACGATTGTCTCTCCCAAAAACCTCCCTTGCGCAAGCCGGGTTTTGCTAAAACCCACAATTATTATTTTGGACCAGGATCATACTCAAATTGAATTTTATTTATTTGTTACACTTTTTTTGTAATCTTGTTTCTTTTTTATTGTTTGTATATAATTTTATAATTAAGTTTGCATTAGTTTTGCAAAATATAATTAGGGCAATTATGGTCTTAATTAAGTCATTAGAGGTGATAAAACTCTGTAAATAGGGTTTGATTCTTCTCAATTCAACACATTTGTTAAAATCCAAAAATTACATTATCAATTTGCTTTAGTATGAGTCCAAATATTTGGCCACATTAAAGTTGTGAGTTTCGCGTCAGAATTTCCTTTCAACACCAAGTTCAAGTATTGTACAAATCAGTTAAGTGAAATATCGTGTTTGTCTCACGTTAACGACATTGTTTTATACTAGGAGATAATCTTCCCATTTTATCCTCTTACACGAACCTATTACGTCGAAAGTCGCGAAATTCTTTTTTGGAAATCGGTTTCGTATGTGACTCAATATTTTTAACAAAAGTTATTTTCTAAGGGTAATTTTTTCATTTTGTCAATTTGCGTGTTATTCTCCCTTTATATTTAATTTAAATAAAAAAAAATTTGAATTACAAATTTAAATTCTCATATATTCCTATCAAAAAGTTAAATTAAAAATTTTGATAATTTTATTGCTCGTTTGTTCGACAATGTGTTAGGATGTATGATCTAGTGTATTCTAGGTAGTTCTAATGTTTCCTAGATATCACTATATATAGTCATATACTCCTCTTGTAATCTTCAAGTTTAAAGCAATCTAAAGATGAAGTTTTCTCTCTTCATTGCTTTAATCTCATCATTCTCTCCACATTGTCTAAATTCCTAACATGGTATCAGAGCCAAACCTTTCCTAGGGCTTAGGTACGAAATCTTCATTCTGTTACAAATTTCGGTTGCAAATTTCGGTTGCAAATTTCGTTGCAAACCGTGAGTATTTCCATTGGAAATTCAATTCCATCAATTCGGCGAGCATCAATAAAACAGAAAATTCCACCAGGAATCTTCAATTCGGCGAGCATCAATCTTCAATTCCGTGATCTGTTTCTCAATTCAATGATCTATTCCATCGGCATTAGCATCTCCAGCAGAACGCATCAGTTCTTCGAACCGAACGATTCCTTTCAGTGGATCGAATCCTTCCAGCAGCAAGATCATTGGTTCAGATAAGATGATTCTTGATGATTGTGATGCTGTTCAGTTCATTTCGATTCTGAAAGTTGCTGTTCTGTTTCTTGCGCTTTTGCTATATTCAATTGTGATTCTGAGATGCTCTGCGATGCTGTAGTTCGTTGCTTCCAGCAAAACGCATCAGAATGCATTCTGAGATGCTGTAGTTCGTTGCGCTTTTGCTATATTCAGTTGTGGATCGAATCCTTCCAGCAGAACGCATCAGTTCTTCAATTTTGGTGCTGATTCTGTTCGTTCTTATCAATTGTGATTCTGAGATGCTCTGCGATTCTGTGCTTAGTTCGAATCTACTATGCTGCTGCTGTGAGATGCTCTGCGATCCTGTGCTTAGTTCGAATCTTAGTTCGAATCTATTCTACAGCTGCTGCATTCTGTGCGATTCTTATCAATTTTGCTACTGCTGCATTCTGGTGTGAATTGCTGTTCTACTGAGATACAGAGCTGCAGTATAATTCTGTTGCTTGGTTGTTTATGAAACTGTTGATGTTGTGGTTCGTGTGTTGCTGAGCCGATCAATTGCTGTGATGATGCTGTTGTTACTGAGCCGATACATTGTTATGGCTGTGATTCTTGAAGCAGACCTGTGCTTCATGTTGCTTGTTGAAATTTAGGAGTTGATTCATGCCTCAAGGTTTTGATGAGATTACTTTGACCTTTGCAAGCAAGTTTGAGTTCCGAGCATACGGTTTCTTCCTGTTTTTTTTAAGCCTAAAATGGTATGATCGATGGATGACCAAGAAGGTACCACAGACATGACCATGGCGGCATTGCTTTTGTTTACTCTGTTGTTCGTCTGTCTCGGCTACCTACGTGCTTGTGTTCGGTTTGAAGAATCGATGTCAAACTGAGCAGACATGGACATGATTTGAGTTGTTACTTGAAAAATTCTGCAGCAGTTTAGTGATTTGAGTTGCACTATGCATGGACGTGAGGACTGCGAGACATGAGGCTCAAGATCTCGCAAAATCGAGCAATCGAGGAGTCTCAAAGTTCGTAGATCCAAAACCGACTTCACAGCAACTAGATCATTCTTGAACAGACCTATGTTCGTTCATTCAAGATGTCAAACCAAGCAGACCTGCGCTTGTTCTTGTGCAAACATAATGCAGCTCTAGTGCACCAGTCGTGCTTCAGTCGTGCCTCAGCTAGGTAGTGCAACACCAGTGCTCCAGCAGTACAGCTATAGTGACATAGTGCTTCACCAGTGCAGCAGTAGTGCTCAACCAGTGCTCCAGTAGTACAACCATGGAGCTTCAGCAGAATTTTAAGTTTTTTTTTTTTTTTTTATTTTAAAAGCTTTACAAGGTTAACTAGTAAGGGGAATGTTAGGATGTATGATCTAGTGTATTCTAGGTAGTTCTAATGTTTCCTAGATATCACTATATATAGTCATATAGTCCTCTTGTAATCTTCAAGTTTAAAGCAATCTAAAGATGAAGTTTTCTCTCTTCATTGCTTTAAGCTCATCATTCTCTCCACATTCTCTAAATTCCTAACACAATGTAATATCTCAATATCGACAGTCTTTAATATATATTTAAGTGACATGTAAATATGGATAGTGTCCTACAATATATATATATATATATATAGATATGTATGACCATAGTATTATTAGAGGATTTCTTTTCATGGCTATACCATTTGCATATATAATAATAACTTTGACCCAATAAACGTAACTTAACTATATATATATAATGTTATTTACCAGATAGACGAATGAAGACTATAAAGACAATAGCAAAAGCCTGATTTTCCATTCTTCATCGGATGGTAAATCTTTCGATTGATCAGTAAAAGGGTTGGTCTTACACAACTGCAGAACAAAAATGGATTCCATCGGATGTAGGGGAGTAGTATTTGTAGGGCTTAGGGACTAATTTGATTGGGATGAAAATATGAAAAGCTAAAACGAATTAGGGATATAAAAAGAAAATATATAACACCTAATATTCAATAGAAATATTTGAGCCCTTAATAGGAAATTGTTGTTATTGGTAATAACTATGCATAATTTATTAAGGTAACTTATAGTTGGCAATTCCTATTCTTTGAGCTCCTTAATAATTCCTCGTTATACTTTGTTGTTATTGTATATCATTAACGGTAGTACCGATGATATATATAATATATAATAATAATAATAATAATAATAATAATAATAATAATAATAATAATAATAATAATTGATTATTGATAAATATGTTCAGAGTGAGTTTACTTAGGGATATAAAAAGAAAATATATAATAGCTAATATTCAATAGAAATATTTGAGCTCCTTAATAATTCCTCGTTATACTTTGTTGTTATTGTATATCATTAACGGTAGTACCGATGATATATATAATATATAATAATAATAATAATAATAATAATAATAATAATAATAATAATAATAATAATAATAATAATAATAATAATAGTAATACTAATAATTGATTATTGATAAATATGTTCAGAGTGAGTTTACTTAGGGATATAAAAAGAAAATATATAATAGCTAATATTCAATAGAAATATTTGAGCCCTTAATAGGAAGTTGTTATTATTGGTAATAACTATACTTAATTTATTAAGGTAACTTATAGTTGGCAATTCTCATTCTTTGAGCTCCTTAATAATTACTTGTTATACTTTGTTGCTATTGTATATCATTAACGGTAGTACCGATGATATATATAATATATAATTTAATAATAATAGTAATTATAATAATTGATTATTGATAAATCTGTTCAAAGTGAGTTTACTTATATGAGAACTTATTTTATAGTAAGTTATTAACAAGAACCGCAAATTTGATTTATTTGATTTATGTATCATATATTTGATTAGTTTATTATAGGGCAAATTATAATATAGAAGTTCTTCCAATTTATTTCCAGGACTCTAATAATTAATCAAATATTAGTCATAGGTTTATGTATTGCCTGAAATTTAACACAACGGAAGTTTATATTGTAATAGTTACTAACCGGTACTTTACATTAAGGGGACGTTTGATTGAATGTATTAGGTAATACACACATTAGTTAATAGATGTATTATTTAGTTAATGAATGTATTATTTAGTTAATACTATGTATGGATGAGACATGTATTCACAAATTGGAAGAGAAGACATTGGCCAATATTTATTGAATTTTACTTCATACAAGTGTAACAAATTGTTGGAAGAACGAATTTGGGCCCTTCAGTTCGGGTCGACCCACGTATGCGCCCGCATTATGGGCACACGATTGTCGTTCCCAAAAACATGTCTTGTGCGAGTCGGGTTTTGCTAAAACCCACAATTATTATTCTTACCAGGATTATACTCAAATTGAATTTTATTTATTCGTTACGCATTTTTTTGTACTCTTGGATGTTTTTTACAGTTGGTATAAAGTTTTATAATTAATTTTGCATTAGTTTTGCAAAATATAATTAGGGCAGTTATTGTCCTATTTAAGTCATTAGAGGTGATAAAAACCTATAAATAGGGTAAAAAATTTGGCCACATTAAAGTTGTGAGTTTCACGTCAGAATTTCCATTCAAGTCCAAGTTCTGGTATTGTACAGTTCTGTTAAGTGAAATATCGTGTTTGTTTCACAATAAGGACACTGTTCTATACTAGGAGATAATCTTCCGATTTTATCCTCTTACACGAATCTATTACAGCGATAGTCACGAAATTGCAATGAGGAGATCAATTTTATATGGGACTCAATATTTTTAAAGAAATTCATTTTCTAAGGGTAATTTTTTCATTTCGTCAATTTGCGTGTTATTCTCCATTTATATTTAATTTAAATCCAAAAACAAATTGAATTACAAATTTAAATTCTTCTATATTACTAACAAAAAGTTGAATTGAAATTTTGATAATTTTATTGATCGTTTATTTGAAAATGTAATAGCTCAATATGGATAGTGTTCAACATATATACGACCGACATGTCAATATGGATTGTGTCCTACAATATTTATATACATGGCCACATTATGAATTAAGGTTTTCTTTTAATGCCAATACCATTTGCATAGACAATAATAACTTTGACCCAACCCATCCAACATACAATCTCCGCGAGGTTGAAGATTCTTGGGGTGTTGTTTGTTACACTCAGCATTGCAGTGGTGATCATCCTTGTAACCACTACACTTCACTATTGTACTAGGAATCGATTCAGAACACGTCGGTCGGGCATCGCTATTACGCACCATGAACAGTGCTGCAATATTACAATATATATGTATTATATCAAACCATACAGACATAACTAAACTATATATTTATATATAATTTTATTTATCAAACAAAAGAATGAAGACTATAAAGACATGAGCAAAATCCTGGTTTTCCATTCTTGATTGGATGGAAAATCTTTCCAATGATCAATAAAAGGGTTGGTCTTACACAACTGCAGAACAAAAATGGATTCCATGGGATGTAGGTGAGTAGTATTTGTAAGGCTTAGGGAATAATTTGATTGGGATGAAAATATGAAAAGCTAAAACGAATTAGGGATATAAAAAGAAAATATATAATACCTAATATTCAATTGAAATATTTGAGCGCTTAATAGGAAATTGTTGTTATTGGTAATAACTATATAGAATTTATTAAGTTAACTTATAGTTGGCAATTCCCATTCTTTGATGTCCTTAATAATTACTCGCTATAATTTTACTGTGTAATTGAAGGAATTAGGATAACTACTTTTGTCATTAAATTTCTAATTAGGAATTGTTGTTATTGTATATGATTAACCGTAATACATCTGATATTTATAATATGTAATATTAATACTAATAATAATTGATTATTGATAGATATGTTCACAGTGAGTTTACTTAAACGAGATCTTATAATATAGTAAGTTATTAACAAGATGCGCAAATTTTATTTAAAAGATAATATGTATCATATATTTCTTTAGTTTATTAGAGGGTAAATAATAATATCGAAGTTCTTCAAATTTATTTCTAGCACTCAAATAAATTAATCAAATATCATTCATAGGTTTATGTATTGCATTAAATTTAACGCAACGAAAGTTTATGCTGTAATAGTTACTAACCGGTACTTTACACTAAGGGGATATTTTTTTGAATGTATTACGTCATACACGTATTAGTTAATAGATGTATTATTTAGTTAATACTATGTATGAATGGAACAGTGCTGCAATATTACAATATTTATGTATTATATATATTATCAAACCATGCAGACGTAACTGAACTATATAGTTTTATTTACCAGACAGAAGAATGAAGACTATAAAGACACGAGCAAAAGCTTCGTTTTCCATTCTTGATTGGTTGGTAAAGCTTTTGATTGATCAATAAAAGGGTTGGTCTTACACAACTGCAAAACAAAAATGGATTCCATGGGATGTAGGGGAGTAGTATTTGTATGGCTTAGGAACTAATTTGATTGCGATGAAAATATGAAAAGCTAAAACGAATTAGGGATATAAAAAGAAAATATATAATACGTAATATTCAACGGAAAAATTTGAGCCCTTAATAGGAAATTGTTGTTATTGGTAATAACTATACAAAATTTATTAAGGTAACTTATATTTGACAATTCCCATTTTTGAGCACCTTAATAATTACTCCCTATACTTTTACTAAGTAATTGAATGAATTAGGATAACTACTTTTGACAATAAATTTATTATTAGGAATTGTTGTTATTGTATATCACTAACGGTAGTACCGATGTTATTTATAATATATAATAATAATAATAATAATAATAATAATAATAATAATAATAATAATTGATTATTGATAAATATGTTCAGACTGAGTTTACTTAAATTAGAACTTATATTATAGTAAGTTATTAACAAGAAGCGCAGATTTTATTTAAAATATAATATGTATCATATATTTGATTAGTTTATTACAGGGCAAATTATAATATAGAAGTTCTTCAAATTTATTTCTAGCACTCTTATCAATTAATCAAATATTAGTCATAGCTTTATGTATTGCATTAAATTTAACGCAACGAAAGTTTATATTGTAATAGTTACTAACCGGTACTTTACACTAAGGGGACGTTTGATTGAATGTATTAGGTAATACACGGATTAGTTAATAGATGTATTACTTAGTTAATACTATGGATGGATGGGACATGTATTCACATATACTTTTATGTATCTAGCCTTAAATCGGTTGGAAGAGAAGACATTGGCCAATATATATTAAATTTTACTTCATACTAGTGTAACAACTTGTTGGAAGGAACACTCTCACGCGTTCCCACAAGGGAAAATCGATCCGATTTGGACCCCTTAGTTCGGGTCGATACACGTATGCGCTTGCATTATACGCACACGATTGTCGTTCTGAAAAACATGCCTTATGCGAGCCGAGTATTGCTAAACCCCACAATTATAATTCTGACTAGGATCACACTCAAATTGAATTTTATTTATTCATTACACTTTTTTTTGTACTCTTGTTTTTTTTACTGTTGGTACACAGTTTTATAATTAATTTTGCATTAGATTTGCAAAATAGAATTAGGGAAATTATGGTCCTATTTAAGTCATTAGAGGATATAAGACCCTATAAATAGGGGTTGATTCTTCTGAATTGAACACACTCGAGAAAATCCAAAAATTGCATCCTCAATATACTTTTTTATGAGTCCAAAAATTTGGCAACATTAAAGTTGTGAGTTTCGCGTATGAATTTCCGTTCAAGTCCAATTTCAGGTATTTTACAGTTCAATTAAGTGAAATATCATGTTTGTGTCACATTCAGGACATTGTTTTATACTAGGAGATAATCTTCCAATTTTATCCTCTTACACGAATGTATTACAGTGATAGTCACGAAATTTCTATGAGGAGATCGATTTTATATGGGACTTAATATTTTGAACAAAAATCATTTTCTAATGGTAATTTTTTCATTTCGTCAATTTGCGTGTAATCTCCATTTATATTTAATTTAAATCCAAAAAAATTTGAATTATAAATTTAAATTCTGCTACATTACTAACAAAAACTTCAATTGATATTTTGATAATTTTATTGCTCGTTTGTACGACAATGTAATAGCTCAATACGGACACTGTTCAACTTATATATGACCGACATGTCAATATGGATTGTGTCCTACAATATGTATATACATGACCAGAGTATGAATTAAGGATTTCTTTTAATGGCAATACCATTTGGATAGACCCAACCCATCCAACACACAATCTCCGCGAGGTTGACGATTATTGGGGTGTTGTTTGTTGCACTAAGCATTGCAGTGGTGATCATCCTTGTTACCACTACACTTCACTATTGTACTAGGAATCAATTCAGAACACGTCGGTCGGGCATCGCTATAACGCACCATGAACAATGCTGCAATATTACAATATATATGTATTATATATATTATCAAACCATGCAGAAGTAACTGAACTATATAGTTTTATTTACAAGACAGAAGAATGAAGACTATAAAGACACGAGCAAAAGCTTGGTTTTCCATTCTTGATTGGTTTGTAAAGCTTTTGATTGCTCAATAAAAGGGTTGGTCTTACACAACTGCAAAACAAAAATGTATTCCATGGGATGTAAGTGAGTAGTATTTGTAGGGCTTAGGTACTAATTTGATCGGGATGAAAATATGAAAATATAAAACGAATGAGGGATATAAAAATAAAAAATATAATACCTAATATTCAACAAAAATATTTGAGCCCTTAATAGGAAATTGTTGCTATTGGTAATAATTATACAAAATTTGGATTTTCTAATAATTATATCTAAAAATTTGGCAACATTAAAGTTGTGAGTTTCGCGTCAGAATTTCCGTTCAAGTCCAAGTTCAGGTATTGTACAATTCTGTTAAGTGAAATATCATGTTTGTTTCACGTTAAGGACATTGTTTTATACTAGGAGATAATCTTCCCATTTTATCCTCTTACATGAATGTATTACGGTGATAGTCACAGAATTGCTATGAGGAGATCGATTTTTTATGGGACTCAATATTTTGAACAAAAATAATTTTCTAAGGGTAATTTTTTCATTTCGTCAATTTGCATGTAATCTCCATTTATATTTAATTTAAATCCAAAAAAAAATTTAATTGTATATTTAAAATCTCTTACATTACTAACAAAAAGTTCAATTGAAATTTTGATAATTTTATTGCTCGTTTGTACGACAATGTAATAGCTCAACATGGACAGTTTTCAACATATATATTACCGACATGTCAATACGGATTGTGTCCTACAATATGTATATACACGACCAGAGTATGAATTAAGGATTTCTTTTAATGGCAATACCATTTGGATAGACAATAATAACTTTGACCCAACCCGTCCAACACACAATTGCCGCGAGGTTGAAGATTCCTGGGGCGTTATTTGTTGCACTCAGCATTGCAGTGGTGATCGTCCTTATTACCACTACATTTCACTATTGTACTAGGAATTGATTCAGAACAGGTATGTCGGGCATCGCTATAACGCACCATGCTACAATATTACAATATATATGCATTATATATATTATCAAACCATACAGATGTAACTGAACTATATATTTATATATAATTTTATTTACTAGACAGAAGAGTGAAGACTATAAAGACACAAGCAAAAGCCTGATTTTCCATTCTTGAATGGATGGTAAATCTTTCGATTGATGAATAAAAGGGTTTGTCTTACACAATTGCAGAACAAAAATGGATTCCATGGGACATAAAAAGAAAATATATAATACATAATATTCAACGAAAATATTTGAGCCCTTAATAGGAAATTGTTGTTATTGGTAATAACCATACAGAATTTATTAAGGTAACTTATAGTTGGCAATTCCCAGTCTTTGAGCTCCTTAATAATTACTCGCTATACTTTTATTGTGAAATTGAATGAATTAGGATAACTACTTTTGACAATAAATTTCTAATTCGGAATTGTTAATATTGTATATCATTTACAGTAATACCCATGTTTTTTATAATGTAATAATAATAATAATAATAATAATAATAATAATAATAATAATAATAATAATAATAATAATAATAATAATAATAATAATAATAATAATAATAATAATAATAATAATAATAATAATAATTGATTATTGATAAATATGTTCAGAGTGAGTTTACTTAAATGAGAACTTATATTATAGTAAGTTTTTAACAAGACGCGCAAATTTTATTTAAAAGATAATATTTATCATATATTTGATTAGTTTATTAAATGGAAAATTATAATATCAAAGTTCTTCAAATTTATTTCTAGCACTCTAATAAATTTAAATATCACTCATATGTTTAAATATTGCATTAAATTTAACGCAACGAGAATTTATATTGTAAGACTTATTAACTAGTACTTTACACTAAGGGGACGTTTGATTGAATGTATTAGGCAATACACATATTAGTTAATAGATATATTATTTAGTTAATAGATGTATTATTTAGTTAATACTATGTATGGATGGGACATGTATTCATATATTCTTTTATATATCTAGTCTCACAGTGGTTGGAAGAGAAAACATTGGCCAATATATATTGAATTTTACTTCATACAAGTGTAACAACTTGTTGAAAGAAAGACCCTCACGCGCTCCCACAGGGGAAAAGCGATCCGATTTGGCCCCTCGGTTCGGGTCGACCCACGTATTCGCCCGCATTATGCCACACGATTGTCGCTCCCAAAAACATGCCTTGTGCGATCCGAGTTTTGCTAAAACCAACAATTATTATTCTGACCAGGATCATACTCAAATTCAATTTTATTTCACGTTTTTATACAATTTATAATTAATTTTGCATATTTTTAAATAGGGTTTGATTCTTCTCAATTGAACACACTCGAGAAAATCCAAAAATCGCATTGTCAATTTGCTTTGGTATGAGTTCAAAAATTTGGCCACATTAAAGTTGGTATGAGTGATTCTAATATCATCACATCTGATTTTACATCTCAAACAACAATTGAATATTTGGTTGCTGCATTAAAAACATAGGACTCAGCACAACTCTGGTATATGCGGCTTGGACACCCTTCCTCTAAGATACTCACAAACTTTTTGAGGCTGCACAATCATCCTGTCACGCATGATACTTCTCTTTGTCATACCTGTGCTATAGGTAAGAGCAAGAAATTGCCATACTCTACTTCCACAACTGTGTATAAGCATCCTTTAGAATTGGTACAAGTGGATGTTTGGGGTCCAGCTGCGTGTTCATCCAATGGCAATCACTACTATCCGAGCATTGTCGATGCCTATAGTAGATATACATGGATCTATTTGTTTTTTATCTAAGAAGAGTGATGTTACTAAGTGTTTTGTTTAGTTTCATACACTTGCAGAAAAACAACTCGGTCATTCCTTGAAGGCAGTACAATCAGATGGTGGTGGATAATTTAAATTTATTGAGGCATACCTTCCTTAGTTTGGAGTGCATCATAGGATCACATGTCCTTACTCATCTCAACAGAATGGGATTGTCGAAAGGAAGCACAGGAATGTGGTTGAGCTTGGTCTGACTCTGTTAGCCCAATCATCAGTGCCTCTTCATTATTGGTCAGATGCATTCTTCACTGCAACTTTTCTTATTAACAGATTGCCTTCATCTAGTCTTAGGAATATGTCTCCTCATGAACGCTTGTTTGGTTCCTCGCCTGATTACTCTCTTCTCAGGGTCTTTGGATGCCTTTGTTTTCCTCACATCAGACCATTTAATAAACATAAACTTGCTATGCGTTCTGAACCTTGTGTTTTCTTGGGATATTGTGCGAAGTATCAAGGTTACAAATGTTTGTCAGCTTCTGGGCGTGTATACACTTCCAGGAATGTTAATTTTCATGAACAAACCTTTCCTTTTGCTGATTCAAAAAGTAGTTTTTTCACTTCTTCTGCTCCTACTCAGAACAACACATCTGTTTCGTTTTTCGTTCCTTGTGATACTATGTTTAATAGAAGTTCTAATGATGATGCTGTTGCTGACCCTGTTTCTTTTCCTCAGATAACTCCTCCTTATGTTAATAGGGATTCTATTTCATCTCCTAACAATTCAAATTTGAAGTCGAATGATTCTGTTGACATGGATCATGCTGATATTAGAAATGTTCAATATGATCTAGATATTTCAGCTCAGGAGGTAGGTTGTTCTTCTGATAGACCTGTTTTACCTTCTATTACTTATAGATTACAAAGTTCTAGTCTTGTTCCTAGTACTGATAGATTGTCTGCTGTATCTATGGAGCCTTCTGTAGTTACATCACTTGTTTCACGTTCAACTGTGTCTGGTAATGTTCATCCGATGCAAACCAGGTCGAAAACTAATGCATTGAATAGTTCTTCTCTTCAGGCTTTAGTTGTCTCTGTTAATTCACATGATGCCTTAGTTCACGATGAGCCAAAGTCTAGTCATCAGGCACTAAATTGTCCACACTGGAAGGCTGCAGTCGAAGAGGAATATGCCGCCTTGCAGGATAATAAAACGTGGTCTGTTGTGGAGCTGCCTTCTGGTCGTATTCCAATAGGATGTAAGTGGTTGTTTAAGATCAAGAAAAATGTTGATGGTACCATTGCTAGATACAAAGCTAGGTTAGTTGCAAAAGGATTTTCTCAGAAACCTGGGTTTGATTTCAAGATACGTTCAGTCCGGTTGTTAAATCTGCTACTGTGAGGATTGTTTTGTCTCTTGCTTTGTCTCACAAGTGGAGTCTTAGACAGATTGACATAAATAATGCTTTTATTCATGGTGAATTGACAGAAGAAGTGTTTATGCTTCAACCTCCATGATTTGAACAGGTTTCGTCAAATAATGTTCCTCTTGTGTGTAAACTGACAAAGGCTCTCTATGGCTTTAAACATGCTCCTCGTGCTTGGTTCCAAAAGCTCAAGTTCTTTTTGATTTCTCAGCTTGACTTTCATGCGTCCATTGCTGATACTTGCTTGTTCATTAGAACAACAAGTTTGTCTTCTGTTTTCCTTCTAGTATATGTAGATGATATAGTTATCACAGGTCCGTCTGCTTCTGATATTTCAGATGTTATTCATGCTATTAATAAAGAGTTCAAGTTGAAAGATCTTGGAAGTCTGAGTTACTTTCTTGGCATGGAAGTGATAGCCACAGATGAGTTTTTGCTTTTAAATCAAAAGAAATATGCTCAGGATTTAATTGATCGTCTTGGCTTGACAGATGAGGCTGGTTTTTCTACTCCTATGACTGAGACATGTTTATCTAAGACAGGTATGGTCAATTCTTCAGATTTTTTTGATGATGTTACATTGTATAGAAGTACAATCAGTGCTTTACAACATATATGTGTGACAAGACCTGATATTAACTTCTCCGTAAACAAGCTTAGTCAGTATATGCAGACTCCAAGGATTGGGCATTGGAAAGCTGTTTTGCATATTGTGAGATACCTGAAGAGTACTATAGATCATGGATTAATGTTTCGATCAAACACATTTCCTGTGAAAGGCATATCACTGACTTCATTTGCTGATGCAGATTGGGGAGGCGATGTCATTAATAGAAATTCTATTTCAGGACATTTTTTGCTGCTGAATGGGAATCCGATAATCTGGAGTTCCAAGAAACAAATTGTGGTGGCTAGATCGAGTGCAGAGGTAGAGTTTTGTGCCATTGCAAATGCAGTTTGTGAAATTATATGGGTGAAGTCATTGCTCACTGAAATGGGGCTGAATCTTTCCTCTGTTCCTATAGCTTGGACTGACAGCACAAGTGCTGCTGCACTATATGAAAACCCAATACAACACTCGAAAATGAAGCATGTTGAGATAGATTTGTTTTTTGTTAGAGAAAAAGTAAATTCTGGTCAAGTGTTGGTTAATTTTGTTCATTCTAATGCTCAAGTTGCTGACATTTTAACTAAGCCGCTTACAGAGAAGTTGTTTGTGCCTTGCAGAAAAAAACTGGGTGTCTTCTCTATTGATGAACTGCCTTGTGATAGTATGGTTGTTCAAGCTTCATCCATAGATTTATCTGAGGTATATGAGTAATCTCTGTCATCTATATCATGAGTCATCTGTGATATATGTCGGGTTAGATGTTGATATTCGTGATTCAATGTTTTCTCATTGCTTGTGTCTATATCTGCTGTGTTTTTTTTCTATGTTTTTTTTTCTTATGAGTATGTGTTTTCTATTATATGTCATGGTTTTCTGCATAGCATGTCAATCTTTCTTGGCTCATATGACTCATACATCATTGTTTGAACCATTAATGTTTGTTCGTTAGGTATTCATACTGTGTTATATGCTATGATCATGTGTGGTGCTATCATCGGTTTGTACAGCTTGCAGTCTGTGTTTGTCTTTCAGCTGTGTCATTTATCATCTCTGTGTTTGTTCATCTCTCTGTAAAAAAGGAAGAATGAAAAGAAGACATTCAACAAAATACAATCAAGGTGATTGATATCTTGGCATATATCATGGCTTGATTCCAAAAACAGAATCAGTCCAAAGAAAACGTCAAGATACTTTAGATTGATTCTTGAGGAAGAAAAGAAAAGGGCTCAAACCCTTCTGCCAAGAAAAAAAAATCAAATATTCAAAATTAGCATCAAGAGATTGATCGAATATGAACAGAGTATGATCAGTTGAAAGGTTGTTTAGGCATTCTGGATTTCTTGATGTACATTCTGTTTGGATATGTCCATCATGAATGGTAGTTTATAATGCATCTGTGGATATCTGATAATGGACATTGTGTGTTCAAGCAATTGAGCTTGATTTATATGAGCTGTGAAAGATTTATATGCGTATGTTAAAGAATGTGATAATATGATAAGGAAATATCATGGTTAGTTAAAAATATCAGAGGGATTAAATGCAGTATATATATGTCATAGAGCAAGGATGATTACTAAAATCTTGAATATTGAATGTCTATTGACATGTATTGCGATGATAACTTCATATAGTAGTCAGATGATTTGCTTGAGCAGAATGGGTGTCAGATTTCGTTTCAGATTTCAGGAAGTGTTTATGATTAGCAAGTTGAAGCGAGGGACAACAAAATTCAAGAAGAAATTGAAGAAGTTGATTTCAAGAAGAAATTGGATCTTGAATGGGGAATGTTAGGGTATATGTATAGATACATATATGTTGAGGATCAGTTTAGAATTAATCATAAGGGACTGAAGTGCAAATAGATAGAAATGTAGGCTATAAATAGAAGTCGGTTGTAACGATTACAACTAACTTGAAATGAAGCTGATTTCCATTTCTTAGATTACAAGTAATCTCTTTTCCTTTCTGTTAATGATATGAAGATCATAACAAGAATTTCCGTTCAAGTCCAAGTTCAGGTATTGTACAGTTCAATTAAGTGAAATATCGTGTTTGTTTCACGTTAAGGACACTGTTATATACTAGGAGATAATCTTCCCATTTTATCCTCCTACACGAATCTATTACGGTGATAGTCACGAAATTAATATGAGGAGATCGATTTTATATGGGACTCAATATTTTGAACAAAAATCATTTTCTGAGGGTAATATTTCCATTTTGCCAATTTGCGTGTTATTCTCCATTTATATTTAATTTAAATCCAAAACAAATTGAATTACAAATTTAAATCATCCTTGTTACCACTACACTTCACTATTGTACTAGGAATCGATTCAGAACACGTCGGTCGGGCATCGCTATAAAGCACCACGAGCAATGCTGCAATATTACAATATATATGTATTATATATATATATTATCAAACTACACAGACGTAACTGAACTATATATTTATATATAATTTTTTTTACCAGACAGGATAATGAAGACTATAAAGACACGAGCAAAAGCTTGGTTTTCCATTCTTGATTGGATGGTAAATCTTTCGATTGATCAATAAAAGGGTTGGTCTTACACAACTGTAGAACAAAAATGGATTCCATGGGATGTAGCAGAGTAGTATTTGTATGGCTTAGGGACTAATTTGATTGGGATGAAAATATGAAAAGCTAAAACGAATTAGGGATATAAATAGAAATATATAATACCATATATTCAACAGAAATATTTGATACCTTAATACGAAATTGTTGTTATTGGTAATAACTATACATAATTTATTAATGTAACTTATAGTTGCCAATTCCCATTGTTTGAGCTTCTTAATAATTATTCCCTATACTTTTACTATGTAACTGAATGAATTAGGATAACTACTTTTGACAATAAATTTCTAATTAGGAATTGTTGTTATTGTATATCATTAACGGTAATGCCGATGATATTTATAATATATAATAATAATAATAATAATAATTGAATATTGATAAATATGTTCAGAGTGAGTTAACTTAAATGAGAACTTATATTACAGTAAGTTATTAACAAGACGTGCAAATTTTATTTGAAAGATAATATGTATAATATATTTGATTAGTTTATTATAGGGCAAATTATAATATAGAATTTTTTCAAATTTATTTCTAGAACTCTAATGAATTAATCAAATATCAGTCATAGGTTTATGTATTGCATAAAATTTAACGCAACGAAAGATTATATTGTAATAGTTACTAACCGGTACTTTACACTATGGGGACGTTTGATTGAATGTATTAGGTAATACACGTATTAGTTAATAGATGTATTATTTAGTTAATCTATGTACGGATGCGACATGTATTCACATACGCTTTTATATATCTAGTCTCACACTGGTTGGAAGAGAAGAGATTGGCCAATATATATCGAATTTTACTTCATACAAGTGTAACAACTTGGTGGAAGAAAGACTCCCATGCGCTCCCACGCGCTCCCACAAGGGAAAATCGATCCGATTTGGACCCCTCGGTTCGGGTCGACCCACGTATGCGCCCGCATTATGTGCACACAATTGTCGCTCCCAAAAACATTCCTTGTGCGAGTCAAGTTTTACGAAAAGCCACAATTATTATTCTGACCAGGATCATACTCAAATTGAACTTTATTTCTTCGTTACACTTTTTTTTCTACTCTTGGATTTTTTTTTACTGTTGGTATATAGTTTTATAATTAATTTTGCATTAGTTTTGGAAAATATATTTAGGGTAATTATAGTCCTATTTAAGTCATTAGAGAATATAAGAACCTATAAATAGGGTTTCATTCTTCTCAATTGAACACACTGGAGAAAATTGAAAAATTGCATTGTCAATTTACTTTGGTATGAGTCCAAAAATTTGGCCACATTAAAGTTGTGGGTTTCGCGTTAGAATTTCCGTTAAAGTTCAAGTTCAGGTATTGTACAGTTCAGTAAAGTGAAATATCGTGTTTGTTTCACGTTGAGGACACTATTATAATTAGGAATGGTGGTTATTGTATATCATTAACGGTAGTACCGATGATATTTAAAATATATAATAATAATAATACTAATCATAATTGATTATTGATAAATATGTTTAGAGTGAGTTTACTTAAATGAGAATTTATATTATAGTAAGTTATTAACAAGACACAAATTTAATTTGAAAGATAATATGCATCATATATTTAATTAGGATATTATAGGGCAAATTATAATATAGAATTTCTTCAAATTTATTTCTAGCACTCTAATAAATTATTCAAATATCAGTCATAGGTTTATGTACTGCATTAAATTTAACGCAACGAAAGATTATATTGTAATAGTTACTAACCGGTACTTTACACCATGGGGACGTTTGATTGAATATATTAGGTAATACACGTATTAGTTAATAGATGTATTATTTAGTTAATACTATGTATGAATGGGACATGTATTCACATAAGCTTTTATATATCTAGTCTCACACTGGTTGGAAGAGAAGACATTGCCAATATATATTGAATTTTACTTCATACAAGTGTAACAACTTGCTGGAAGAAAGACTCCCACGCGCCCCCACAAGGGAAAATCGATCCGATTTGGACCCCTCGGTTCGGGTCGACCCACGTATGCGCCCGCATTATGCGCACACAATTGTCGCTCCCAAAAACATGCCTTGTGCGAGTCAAGTTTTACGAAAACCCACAATTATTATTCTGACCAAGATCATACTCAAATTGAACTTTATTTCTTTGTTACACTTTTTTTTCTACTCTTGGATTTTTTTTACTGTTGGTATACAGTTTTATAATTAATTTTTCATTAGTTTTGAAAATATAATTAGGGAAATTATGGTCCTATTTAAGTCATTAGAGGATATAAGACCCTATTAATTGGGTTTGATTCTTCTCAATTGAACACACTGGAGAAAATCCAAAAATTGCGTTGTCAATTTACTTTGGTATGAGTCCAAACATTTGACCACTTTAAAGGTGTGAGTTTCGCGTCATAATTTCTGTTCAAGTCCAAGTTCAGGTATTGTACAGTTCAGTTAAGTGAAATATCGTGTTTGTTTCACTTTAAGGAAACTGTTATATAATAGGAGATAATCTTCCCATTTTATCCTCTTACACGAATCTATTTCGGTGATTGTCATGAAATTTCTATGAGGAGATCGATTTTATATGGGACTCAATATTTTGAAAAAAAATCATTTGATTGGGAAGTAGGGGAGTAGTATTTGTAGGGCTTCGGGACTCATTTGATTGGGATGAAAATCTAAAAAGGTAAAATGAATTAGGGATATAAAAAGAAAATATATAATACCTAATATTCAACATAAATATTTGAGCCCTTAATAGGAAATTGTTATTATTGGTAATAACTATACAGAATTTATTAAGGTAACTTATAGGTGGCAATTCCCATTCTTTGAGCTCCTTAATAATTACTCCCTATTCTTTTACTGTGTAATTGTAAGAATTAAGGTAACTACTTTTGACAATAAATTTCTAATTAGGAATTCTTGTTATTGTATATCATTAACGGTAGTACCGATGATAATTATAATATATAATAATAATAATTGATTATTGATATATATGTTCACAGTGAGTTTACTTAAATGAGAATTTATATTAGGGTTAATAGCTCTAATGGTACCTTATGTTTGGGTCATGTGATCGGATGGTACCGTATCTTTTTTGATGTGGTCAAATGGTTCGTTATGTTTGGAGCATGTTGTTCTATGGTACTCTGTTAGTCAACCGTTAGATGTTTATGTTAAATGATCCATGTCAGCACCACGTCAGCGCCACATCAGCGCCGCGTAGATATATAATATAATATTTAATTTAAAAAATAGGGAAAAATATAAAACAATTATAAAAATGTTTTAAACTTTATATATTAATAAAAAATATTTTCTATAAATTTGTTATAAACAAAATCAAAAATTGAAAAAAACATAATAGGGTTGGACCCTTGGGGTCCAATTGACCCAGCCAAGGGTCGAACCCTGGGCTGGGTTCGACCCAGACCTGGTCGCCCAGGTCAGGCGAGCTGGTGGGGGTCCAATTCAGCCCAGGGTTCGACCCTTAGCTGGGTCAATTGGACCCAAGGGTCCAACCCTAGTTTGTTTTTTCAATTTTCGATTTTTTTTTAAAAATTAATAATTGTTTTTATTAATATATACACTTTAAATATTTTTTGAAAGTTTTTATAATTTTTCCGATTTTTATTAAGTTTTCTATTTATTTTTATTTTCCATCCGCCACATCAACACCACGTCAACATTCCGTTAGTTAACCTTGACGGCAACAGTAATTTGGACCAAATAGCAGCATTGCGAAACATATGGTACCATAAAACAACATAGGGGTACCATCCGATCACATGGACCAAACATATAGTACCATTGAACCTATTAACCACGATATGGTACCATCTGATCACAAGACGTGCAAATTTTATTTGAAAGATAATATGTATTATGTATTTGATTAGTTTATTATAGGTCAAATTATAATATAGAAATTCAAATTTATGTCGAGCACTCTAATAAATTAATCAAATATCAGTCATATGTTTATGTATTGCATTAAATTCAACGCAACAAAAGTTTATATTGTAATAGTTACTAACCGGTACTTTACACTAACAAAACATTTGATTGAATGTATTAGGTAATACACGTATTAGTTAATAGATGTATTATTTAGTTAATACTTTGTATGGATGGGACATGTATTCACATATGCTTTTATATATCTAATTTCACACCGGTTGGAAGAGAAGACATTGGCCAATATATATTGAATTTTACTTCATACAAGTGTAACAACTTGTTGGAAGAAAGAGTTTCACGCGCTCCCACAGGGTAAAATCGATCTTATTTGGACCCCTCGGTTCGGGTCGACCTACGTATGCGCCCGCATTATGCGCACACGATTGTCGCTCCCAAAAGCATACCTTGTGCGAGTAGAGTTTTGCTAAAACCCACAATTATAATTATGACCAAGATCATACTCAAATTGAATTTTATTTCTTCGTTACGCTTTTTTTTTGTACTCTTGGATTTTTTTTACTGTTGGTATACAGTTTTATAATTAATGTTGCATTAGTTTTGAAAATATAATTAGGAAAATTACGGTCCTATTTACGGAGATAGTCACGAAGCTGCTATGAGGAGATCGATTTTATATGGGACTTAATATTTTGAACAAAAATCATATTCTGAGGGTAATCGTTTTCATTTCGTCAATTTGCGTGTTATTCTCCATTTATGTTTAATTAAAATTTAAATAAAAAAAATGAATTACAAATTTAAATTCTCCTATATTACTAACAAAAAGTTCAACTGAAATTTTGATAATTTTATTGCACGTTTGTTCGACAATGTAATAACTCAATATGGATAGTGTTCCACATATATATGACCCACATGCCAATATGGATTGTTTACTAAATTATGTATATACATGACCAGAATGAATTAAGGATTTCTTTTAATGTCAATACCATTTGCATAGACAATAATAACTTTGACCCAACCCATCCAACACACAATCTCCGCGAGGTTGAAGATTCTTGGGGTGTTGTTTGTTGCACTCAGCATTGCAGTGATGATCATCCTAGTTACCACTATACTTCATTATTGTACTAGGAATCGATTCAGAACACGTTGGTTAGGCATGGCTATAACGCAGCATGAACAGTGCTGCAATATTATAATATATATGTATTATATATATTATCAAACCACACAGACGTAAGTGAACTATATATTTATATATAATTTTATTTACCAGATAGAAGAATAAAGACTATAAAGACACAACCAAAAGCTTGGTTTTCCATTCTTGATTAGATGGTAAATCGTTCGGTTGATCAATAAAAGGGTTGGTCTTACACAACTATTGAACAAAAATGGATTCCATGGGAAGTAGGGGTTAGTGTTTGTAATGCTTAGGGACTAATTTGATTGGGATAAAATATCAATAGCTAAAACGAATTAGGGATTTAAAAAGAAAATATATAATACCTTATATTCAACAAAAATATTTGAGCCATTAATAGGAAATTGTTGTTATTGGTAATAACTTATAATACCTAAAATTCAACATAATATATTAAGGTAACTTATAGTTGGCAATTCCCATTCTTTGAGCTCCTTAATAATTACTCCCTATACATTTACTGTGTAATGGAACGAATTACGATAAGTACTTTTGAATAAAAATTTCTATTTATAAATTGTTGTTATTGTATATCATTAACGGTAGTACCAATGATATTTTTAATATATAATAATAATAACAATTGGTTATTGATAAATATATTCAGAGTGAGTTATTAAAAAGACGCACAAATTTTATTTAAAAGATAATATGTATCATATATTTGATTAGTTTATTATAGGGCAAATTATAATAGAGAAGTTCTTCCAATTTATTTCGAGCACTCTAATAAATTAATCAAATATTAGTCATAGGTTTATGTATTGCATTAAATTTAACGCAACGAAAGTTTATATGGTAATAGTTACTAACCGGTACTTTACACTAAGGGAACGTTTGAATGAATGTGTTAGGTAATACACGTATTAGTTAATAGATGTATTATTTAGTTAATACTATGGATGGATGGGACTAGGGGTGAGCAAAAGGTGTCTGATTCGGTATGGTCCGGTCATGAGACTGGACCGAAAATTTTGGTCCATTAATTTCAGTATTTAGACCGAAACCAGAACTGTTTGGACCGTTTATATGGTCTTGGTTTTTTCGGTAATGGTTCGGTCTAGACCATTTGGACCGTTTAGACCGTTAGACATAATTATTTATTTATTTTTCTATTATGTATATATATCACTGTACAAAAACACAATAGAAGAACCTAATTTTATTAATTCTTTATAAAATATAAAATATATCAAAATAATGTTTTATTCATTTGACATAATTTTGTTATAAATGGAAATCAACCGATTAGACCGACTTTTTAAAAATCATTTTGAAATCAAAATAACTATACTATCCAATATAATTTAATATCATAATATAGAATTATATAAATTACTATAAGAGGATAGTATCTAATATAATTTATTAATGTTATAACAATTTATTATTGATCGAAACGTTTTTCATTCAAATTATATTATATATTTTTTTTCGAGTATTATTTCATAATTAATTCTATCAAATAAGACATATATAATAAATTCACTAAAAAATAGTTAATGGTCTCCAATGGTCCCCATGGTCAGTGTAATAGCTCAATATGGACAGTGTTCAACATATATATGACCGACATGTCAATGTGGATTGTGTCCTACAATATGTATATACATGACCACAGTATGAATTAATGATTTCTTTTAATGGCAATATCATTAGCATAGACAATAATAACTTTGACCCAACCCATCCAACACACAATCTCCGCGAGGTTGAAGATTCTTGGGGTGTTGTTTGTTGCACTCAACATTGCAGCGGTGATCATCCTTGTTACCACTACATATCACTATTGTACTACGAATCGATTCAGAACACGTCGGTCAGGCATCGCTATAATGCACCATGAATAGTGGTACAATATTACAATATATATGGATTATATATATTATCAAACCATACAGACGTAACTGAACTATATATTTATATACAATTTTATTTACCAGACAGAAGAATGAAGACTATAAATACACGAGCAAAAACCTGGTTTTGCATTCTTGATTGGATGGTAAATTGTTTGGTTGATCAATAAAATGGTTGGTCTTAGATAACAGCAGAACAAAAATGGATTCCATGGGATGTAGGGGAGTAGTATTTGTAGGGCTTTGGGACTAATTTGATTGGGATGAAAATATGAAAAGCTAAAATGGATTAGGGATATAAAAAGAAAATATATAATACCTAATATTCAACAGAAATATTTGAGCCCTTAATAGGAAATTGTTGTTATTGGTAATAACTATACAGAATTTGTTAAGGTTACTTATAGTTGGCAATTCCCATTCTTTGAGCTCCTTAATATTTACTCCCTATAGTTTTACGGTGTAATTGAATTAATTAGGATAACTAGTTTTGACACTAACTTTCTAATTAGGAATTGTTGTTATTGTATATCATTAACGGTAGTACCGATGATATATATAATATATAATAATAATTAATTATTGATAAATATGTTTAGAGTGAGTTTACTTAAATGAGACCTTGTATTATAGTAAGTTATTACAAAGACACCCAAATGTTATTTAAAAGATAATATGAATCATATAGTTGATTAGTTTATTAAAGGGCAAATTATAATAAAGAAGTTCTTCAAATTTATTTCGAGACCTGTAATAAATTAATCAAATATCAGTTATAGGTTTATGTATTACATTAAATTTAACGCAACAGAATTTTATATTGTAATAGTTACTAACCGATACTTTACACTAAAGGGCCGTTTGATTGAATGTATTAGTTAATAGATGTATTATTTAGTTAATACTATATATGGATGGGACATGTTTTCACATATGCTTTTATATATCTAGTCTCAAACGTTGGCCAATATATATTGAATTTTACTTCATACAAGTGTAACAACATGTTGGAATAATGACTCTCAGGGGAAAAAAAAATGATTTGGACGCCTCGGTTTGGGTCGACCAACGTATGCGCCCGCATTATGCGCACATGATTGTCGCTCCCAAAAACATGCCTTGTGCGAACCGAGTTTTGGTAAACCCCGCAATTATTATTCTAACCAGGATCATACTCAAATTGAAATTTATTTCTTCGTGACGCTTTTTTTTGTACTCTTGGATTTTTTTATTGTTGGTATATAATTTTATAATTAATTTTGCATTAGTTTTGCAAAATATAATTAGGGAAATTATGGCCCTATTTAAGTCATTAGAGGTTATAAGACCCTATACATAGGGTTTGATTCTTCTCAATTGAACAGACTGGAGAAAATCGAAAAATTGCATTGTCAATTTTCTTTGGTATGAGTCCAAAAATTAGGACACATTAAAGTTGTGAGTTTCGCGTCAGAATTTCCGTTGAAGTCCAAGTTCAGGTATTGTACAATTCAGTTAAGTGGAATATCGTGTTAGTTTCACGTTAAGGACACTGTTCTATACTAGGAGATAATCTTCCCATTTTATTCTCTTACACGAATCTATTACGTTGATAGTCATGAAATTGCTATGAGGAGATCGATTTTATGTGGAACTCAACATTTTGAACAAAAATCATTTTCTGAGCGTAAGTTTTTTCATTTCGTAAATTTGGATGTTATTCTCCATTTATATTTAATTTAAATCCAATAAAACATATATATTGCACGTTTGTTCGACAATGTAATAGTTCAATATGGACAGTGTTCAACATATATATGACTGACATGTCAATATGGATTCTGTCCTAAAATACGTATATACATGACAACAATATGAATTAAGGATTTATTTTAATGGCAATACCATTTGCATAGACAATAATAACTTTGACCCAACCCATCCAACACACAATCTCCGCGAGGTTGAAGATTCTTGGGGTGTTGTTTGTTGCACTCAGCATTGCAGTGGTGATCATCCTTGTTACCACTACACTTAACTATTGTACTAGGAATCGATTCAGAACACGTCGGTCGGGCATCACTATAACGCACCATGAACAGTGCTGCAATATTACAATATATATGTATTATATATATTATCAAACCATACAGACGTAACTGAACTATAGATTTATATATAATTTTATTTACCAGACAGAAGAACGAAGACTATAAAGACATGAGCAAAATCCTGGTTTTCCATTCTTGATTAGATGGTAAATCGTTCGGTTGATCAATAAAAAGGTTGGTCTTACACAACTGCAGGACAAAAATGGATTCAACGGTTTATAGGGGAGTAGTATTTGTAGGACTTAGGGACTAATTTGATTGGGATGAAAATATGAAGGTAATAACTATAGTTGGCAATTGCCATTCTTCGAGCTCCTTAATAATTACTCCATATACTTTTACTGTGTAATTGAATGAATTAGGATAACTAGAGTCGGGATGTTGTTTGAAATTATGATCTTTTTTTGATATTGCACCATCAAACGCAGGGAATCAATTTCATCATTCATTTCGGCCCGGATTGTGTCGAACTTCTTCAAAGCCCTCTTTCCATACTAGCACATTGGAGGGTCTGCCCATTCAAAGAAATTGTAGTGACTCCCGCATGAAGACGTTTTCCACTGCATATTTCGAACACAATTAGTGGATGAGGGATGATCAAATTCGGTTTACTATTCCAAATTAGGGTTTCCAAACTACTAAAATTGGGACAAATTAAACCCAAATTACCGAATATCTTGGGCACCCATAGAACATACGCACGAAGTTCTTCGCCGTACCAGCTGGAATTGCATGCGACAACAACCCACAGTGGCATAATCGGCAGTCATACTCGTGGAATGTCTTCAGTGGGGACTTCAGTTTGGAAGATGAAGACGAAGACGTACAGTACTTACCTGGAGGCATGGAGAACTTCAACAGCAATCTTCAAGCTTCCCACCAGCTTCAGGAGACATGCACAGCACACCCTTCCCACGACACACAACACAAATGGTTCGGCAAACATTTGGGCGGGATACTATATAGGTTGATAAGGGCATAAATGGTATTTCAAAATTTATTTTCTAAAGGCAGAGTCACGTGACAGACCACGTGCTAACTTAACGTACGTATTCAACAGAAGTCAGACGGAAGTACAAAAAACCATTTTGACTAAACATGTTGTACCTAAAACCATCAGATGGGATGGAAAACAATTTTGGTGAAACATGTTGCACCATTTTCATACTTTTCCCAATTTTATATTGTAATACTTACTAACCGGTACTTTACAATAAGGGGATGTTTGATTGAATGTATTAGGTAATACACATATTATTTAATAGATGTATTATTTAGTTAATACTATGTATGGATGGGACATGTATTCACATATGCTTTTATATATCTAGTCTCACACCAGTTGGAAGACAAGACACTAGACAATATATATTGAATTTTACTTCATACAAGTTCAACAACTTGTTGGAAGAAAGACTCCCACGCGCTCCCACATGGGAAAATACATATGATTATGACCCCTCGGTTCGGGTCGACCCACGTATGCGCCTGCATTATGCGCACACGATTGTCGCTCCCAAAAACATGCCTTGTGCGAGCCGAGTTTTGCTAAAACCCACAATTATTATTCTGACCAGGATCATACTCAAATTGAATTTTATTTATTCGTGACACTTTTTTTTGTACCCTTGGATCTTTTTTACTGTTGGTATACAGTTTTATAATTTATTTTGCATTAGTTTTGCAAAATATAATTAGGGCAATTATGAACCTATTTAAGTCATTAGATGATATAAGACCCTATAAATAGGGTTTGATTCTTCACAATTGAACACGTTGGAGAAAAACCAAAAATTGCATTGTCAATTTGCTTTGGTATGAGTCCAAAAATTTGGCCACATTAAAGTTCTGAGTTTCGCGTCAGAATTTTTGTCCAACTTCAGGTATTGTACAGTTCAGTTAAGTGAAATATCGTGTTTGTTTCACGTTAAGGGCACTATTCTATACTTGGAGATAATCTTCCCATTTTATCATCTTACACGAATCTATTACGTTGATAGTCACGAAATTGCTATGAGGAGATCGATTTTATATGGGACTCAATATTTTGAACAAAAATCATTTTCTGATGGTAATTTTTTTCATTTCTTCAATTTGCGTGTTATTCTCCATTTATATTTAATTTAAATCCACTAAAAAAATTTGAGTTACAAGTTTAAATTCTCCTATATTACTAACAAATAGTTCAATTGAAACTTTGATAATTTCATTGCACGTTTGTTCGACAATGTAATAGTTCAATATGGATAGTGTTCAACATATATATGACTGACGTGTCAATATCGATTCTGTCCTACAATATGTATATACACGACCACAGTATGAATTAAGGATTCCTTTTAATGGCAATAGCATTTGCATAGACAATAATAACTTTGACCCAACCCATCCAACACACAATCTCCGCGAGGTTGAAGATTCTTGGGATGTTGTTTGTTGCACTCAGCATTGCAGTGGTGATCATCCCTGTTACCACTACACTTCACTATTGTACTAGGAATCGATTCAGAACACGTCGGTCGGGCATCGCTATAACGCACCATGAACAGTGCTGCAATATTACAATATATATGTATTATATATATTATCAAACCATACAGACGTAACTGAACTATATATTTATATATAATTTTATTTACCAGACAGAAGAACGAACACTACAAAAGACACGAGCAAAAGCCTCGTTTTCCATTCTTGATTAAATCGTAAATTGTTCCGTTGATCAATAATATGGTTGGTCTTACACAACTGCAGGACAAAAATGGATTCAATGGGATGTATGGGAGTGGTATTTGTAGGTATTAGGGACTAATTTGATTGGGATGAAAATATGAAAAGTTAAAACGATTGAGGGATATAAAAAGAAAATATATAATACCTAATAATGAACAGAAATATTTGAGCCCTTAATAGGAAATTGTTGTTATTGGTAATAACTATACAGAATTTATTAACGTAAAATATAGTTGGCAATTGCCATTCTTCGAGCTCCTTAATAATTACTCCCTATAATTGTACTATGTAATTGAATGAATTAGGATAACTAGTCTTGACAATAAACTTCTAATTAGGAATTGTTGTTATTGTATTTCATTAAAGGTAGTAGACATTTATAATATATAATAATAATAATAATTGATTATTGATAAATATGTTCAGAGTGAGTTTACTTAAATGAGAATTTATATTATAGTAAGTTATAATCAAGAACCGCAAATGTTATTTAAAAGATAATATGTATCATATATTTGATTAGGTTATTATATGGCAAAGTATAATAGAGAAGTTTAAATTTATTTCGAGCACTCTAATATATTAATCAAATATCAGTAATAGGTTTATGTGTTGCATTAAATTTAACGCAACAAAATATTATATTGTAATACTTACTAACCGGTCCTTTACAACAAGGGGACGTTTGACTGAATGTATTAGGTAATACACATATTATTTAATAGATGTATTATTTAGTTTATACTATGTATGGATGGGACATGTATTCACATGTGCTTTTATATATCTAGTCTCACACCGGTTGGAAGACAAGACACTAGACAATATATATTGACTTTTACTTCATACAAGTTCAACAACTTGTTGGAAGAAAGACTCCCACGCGCTCCCACAGGGGAAAATACATATGATTTGGACCCCTCAGTTCGGGTCGACCCACGTATGCGCCTGCATTATGCGCACACGATTGTCGCTCCCATAAACATGCCTTGTGCGAGCCGAGTTTTGCTAAAACCCACAATTATTATTCTGACCAGGATTATACTCAAATTGAATTTTATTTCTTCGTTACGCTTTTTTTTGTACCCTTGGATCTTTTTTACTGTTGGTATACAGTTTTATAATTTATTTTACATTAGTTTTGCAAAATATAATTAGGGCAATTATGGTCCTGTTTAGGTCATTAGACGATATAAGACCCTATAAATAGGGTTTGATTCTTCTAAATTGAACACGTTGGAGAAAAACCAAAAATTGCATTGTCAATTTGCTTTGGTATGAGTCCAAAAATTTGGCCACATTAAAGTTCTGAGTTTCGCGTCAGAATTTCCGTCCAAGTTCATGTATTGTACAGTTCAGTTAAGTGAAATATCGTGTTTGTTTCACGTTAAGGGCACTGTTCTATACTTGGAGACAATCTTCCCATTTTATCCTCTTACACGAATCTATTACGTTGATAGTCACGAAATTGCTATGAGGAGATCGATTTTATATGGGACTCAATATTTTGAACAAAAATAATTTTCTGATGGTAATTTTTTTCATTTCTTCAATTTGCGTGTTATTCTCCATTTATATTTAATTTAAATCCACTAAAAAAATTTGAGTTACAAGTTTAAATTCTCCTATATTACTAACAAATAGTTCAATTGAAACTTTGATAATTTCACTGCACGTTTGTTCGACAATGTAATAGTTCAATATGGATAGTGTTCAACATATATATGACTGACGTGTCAATATCGATTCTGTCCTACAATATGTATATACATGACCACAGTATGAATTAAGGATTCCTTTTAATGGCAATACCATTTGCATAGACAATAATAACTTTGACCCAACCCATCCAACACACAATCTCCGCGAGGTTGAAGATTCTTGGGATGTTGTTTGTTGCACTCAGCATTGCAGTGGTGATCATCCCTGTTACCACTACACTTCACTATTGTACTAGGAATCGATTCAGAACACGTCGGTCGGGCATCGCTATAACGCACCATGAACAGTGCTGCAATATTACAATATATATGTATTATATATATTATCAAACCATACAGACGTAACTGAACTATATATTTATATATAATTTTATTTACCAGACAGAAGAACGAACACTACAAAAGACACGAGCAAAAGCCTCGTTTTCCATTCTTGATTAAATCGTAAATTGTTCCGTTGATCAATAAAATGGTTGGTCTTACACAACTGCAGGACAAAAATGGATTCAATGGGATGTATGGGAGTAGTATTTGTAGGTATTAGGGACTAATTTGATTGGGATGAAAATATGAAAAGTTAAAACGATTGAGGGATATAAAAAGAAAATATATAATACCTAATAATGAACAGAAATATTTGAACCCTTAATAGGAAATTGTTGTTATTGGTTATAACTATACAGAATTTATTAAGGTAAAATATAGTTGGCAATTGCCATTCTTCGAGCTCCTTAATAATTACTCCCTATAATTGTACTGTGTAATTGAATGAATTAGGATAACTAGTCTTGACAATAAATTTCTAATCAGGAATTGTTGTTATTGTATTTCATTAAAGGTAGTAGACATTTCTAATATATAATAATAATAATAATTGATTATTAATAAATATGTTCAGAGTGAGTTTACTTAAATGAGAATTTATATTATAGTAAGTTATAATCAAGAACCGCAAATGTTATTTAAACGATAATATGTATCATATATTTGATTAGGTTATTATATGGCAAAGTATAATAGAGAAGTTCAAATTTATTTCGAGCACTCTAATAAATTAATCAAATATCAGTAATAGGTTTATGTGTTGCATTAAATTTAACGCAACAAAATATTATATTGTAATAGTTACTAACCGGTGCTTTACAATAAGGGGACGTTTGACTGAATGTATTAGGTAATACACATATTATTTAATAGATGTATTATTTAGTTTATACTATGTATGGATGGGACATGTATTCACATGTGCTTTTATATATCTAGTCTCACACCGGTTGGAAGACAAGACACTAGACAATATATATTGACTTTTACTTCATACAAGTTCAACAACTTGTTGGAAGAAAGACTCCAACGCGCTCCCACAGGGGAAAATACATATGATTTGGACCCCTCGGTTCGGGTCGACCCACGTATGCGCCTGCATTATGCGCACACGATTGTCGCTCCCATAAACATGCCTTGTGCGAGCCGAGTTTTGCTAAAACCCACAATTATTATTCTGACCAGGATTATACTCAAATTGAATTTTATTTCTTCGTTACGCTTTTTTTTGTACCCTTGGATCTTTTTTACTGTTGGTATACAGTTTTATAATTTATTTTACATTAGTTTTGCAAAATATAATTAGGGCAATTATGGTCCTGTTTAGGTCATTAGACGATATAAGACCCTATAAATAGGGTTTGATTCTTCTAAATTGAACACGTTGGAGAAAAACCAAAAATTGCATTGTCAATTTGCTTTGGTATGAGTCCAAAAATTTGGCCACATTAAAGTTCTGAGTTTCGCGTCAGAATTTCCGTCCAAGTTCATGTATTGTACAGTTCAGTTAAGTGAAATATCGTGTTTGTTTCACGTTAAGGGCACTGTTCTATACTTGGAGACAATCTTACCATTTTATCCTCTTACACGAATCTATTACGTTGATAGTCACGAAATTGCTATGAGGAGATCGATTTTATATGGGACTCAATATTTTGAACAAAAATAATTTTCTGATGGTAATTTTTTTCATTTCTTCAATTTGCGTGTTATTCTCCATTTATATTTAATTTAAATCCACTAAAAAAATTTGAGTTACAAGTTTAAATTCTCCTATATTACTAACAAATAGTTCAATTGAAACTTTGATAATTTCATTGCACGTTTGTTCGACAATGAAATAGTTCAATATGGATAGTGTTCAACATATATATGACTGACGTGTCAATATCGATTCTGTCCTACAATATGTATATACATGACCACAGTATGAATTAAGGATTCCTTTTAATGGCAATAGCATTTGCATAGACAATAATAACTTTGACCCAACCCATCCAACACACAATCTCCGCGAGGTTGAAGATTCTTGGGATGTTGTTTGTTGCACTCAGCATTGCAGTGGTGATCATCCCTGTTACCACTACACTTTACTATTGTACTAGGAATCGATTCAGAACACGTCGGTCGGGCATCGCTATAACGCACCATGAACAGTGCTGCAATATTACAATATATATGTATTATATATATTATCAAACCATACAGACGTAACTGAACTATATATTTATATATAATTTTATTTACCAGACAGAAGAACGAACACTACAAAAGACACGAGCAAAAGCCTCGTTTTCCATTCTTGATTAAATCGTAAATTGTTCCGTTGATCAATAAAATGGTTGGTCTTACACAACTGCAGGACAAAAATGGATTCAATGGGATGTATGGGAGTAGTATTTGTAGGTATTAGGGACTAATTTGATTGGGATGAAAATATGAAAAGTTAAAACGATTGAGGGATATAAAAAGAAAATATATAATACCTAATAATGAACAGAAATATTTGAGCCCTTAATAGGAAATTGTTGTTATTGGTAATAACTATACAGAATTTATTAAGGTAAAATATAGTTGGCAATTGCCATTCTTCGAGCTCCTTAATAATTACTCCCTATAATTGTACTGTGTAATTGAATGAATTAGGATAACTAGTCTTGACAATAAATTTCTAATTAGGAATTGTTGTTATTGTATTTCATTAAAGGTAGTAGACATTTATAATATATAATAATAATAATAATTGATTATTGATAAATATGTTCAGAGTGAGTTTACTTAAATGAGAATTTATATTATAGTAAGTTATAATCAAGAACCGCAAATGTTATTTAAAAGATAATATGTATCATATATTTGATTAGGTTATTATATGGCAAAGTATAATAGAGAAGTTCAAATTTATTTCGAGCACTCTAATAAATTAATCAAATATCAGTAATAGGTTTATGTGTTGCATTAAATTTAACGCAACAAAATATTATATTGTAATAGTTACTAACCGGTGCTTTACAATAAGGGGACGTTTGACTGAATGTATTAGGTAATACACATATTATTTAATAGATGTATTATTTAGTTTATACTATGTATGGATGGGACATGTATTCACATGTGCTTTTATATATCTAGTCTCACACCGGTTGGAAGACAAGACACTAGACAATATATATTGACTTTTACTTCATACAAGTTCAACAACTTGTTGGAAGAAAGACTCCAACGCGCTCCCACAGGGGAAAATACATATGATTTGGACCCCTCGGTTCGGGTCGACCCACGTATGCGCCTGCATTATGCGCACACGATTGTCGCTCCCATAAACATGCCTTGTGCGAGCCGAGTTTTGCTAAAACCCACAATTATTATTCTGACCAGGATTATACTCAAATTGAATTTTATTTCTTCGTTACGCTTTTTTTTGTACCCTTGGATCTTTTTTACTGTTGGTATACAGTTTTATAATTTATTTTACATTAGTTTTGCAAAATATAATTAGGGCAATTATGGTCCTGTTTAGGTCATTAGACGATATAAGACCCTATAAATAGGGTTTGATTCTTCTAAATTGAACACGTTGGAGAAAAACCAAAAATTGCATTGTCAATTTGCTTTGGTATGAGTCCAAAAATTTGGCCACATTAAAGTTCTGAGTTTCGCGTCAGAATTTCCGTCCAAGTTCATGTATTGTACAGTTCAGTTAAGTGAAATATCGTGTTTGTTTCACGTTAAGGGCACTGTTCTATACTTGGAGACAATCTTCCCATTTTATCCTCTTACACGAATCTATTACGTTGATAGTCACGAAATTGCTATGAGGAGATCGATTTTATATGGGACTCAATATTTTGAACAAAAATAATTTTCTGATGGTAATTTTTTTCATTTCTTCAATTTGCGTGTTATTCTCCATTTATATTTAATTTAAATCCACTAAAAAAATTTGAGTTACAAGTTTAAATTCTCCTATATTACTAACAAATAGTTCAATTGAAACTTTGATAATTTCATTGCACGTTTGTTCGACAATGTAATAGTTCAATATGGATAGTGTTCAACATATATATGACTGACGTGTCAATATCGATTCTGTCCTACAATATGTATATACATGACCACAGTATGAATTAAGGATTCCTTTTAATGGCAATAGCATTTGCATAGACAATAATAACTTTGACCCAACCCATCCAACACACAATCTCCGCGAGGTTGAAGATTCTTGGGATGTTGTTTGTTGCACTCAGCATTGCAGTGGTGATCATCCCTGTTACCACTACACTTCACTATTGTACTACGAATCGATTCAGAACACGTCGGTCGGGCATCGCTATAACGCACCATGAACAGTGCTGCAATATTACAATATATATGTATTATATATATTATCAAACCATACAGACGTAACTGAACTATATATTTATATATAATTTTATTTACCAGACAGAAGAACGAACACTACAAAAGACACGAGCAAAAGCCTCGTTTTCCATTCTTGATTAAATCGTAAATTGTTCCGTTGATCAATAAAATGGTTGGTCTTACACAACTGCAGGACAAAAATGGATTCAATGGGATGTATGGGAGTAGTATTTGTAGGTATTAGGGACTAATTTGATTGGGATGAAAATATGAAAAGTTAAAACGATTGAGGGATATAAAAAGAAAATATATAATACCTAATAATGAACAGAAATATTTGAGCCCTTAATAGGAAATTGTTGTTATTGGTAATAACTATACAGAATTTATTAAGGTAAAATATAGTTGGCAATTGCCATTCTTCGAGCTCCTTAATAATTACTCCCTATAATTGTACTGTGTAATTGAATGAATTAGGATAACTAGTCTTGACAATAAATTTCTAATTAGGAATTGTTGTTATTGTATTTCATTAAAGGTAGTAGACATTTATAATATATAATAATAATAATAATAATTGATTATTGATAAATATGTTCAGAGTGAGTTTACTTAAATGAGAATTTATATTATAGTAAGTTATAATCAAGAACCGCAAATGTTATTTAAAAGATAATATGTATCATATATTTGATTAGGTTATTATATGGCAAAGTATAATAGAGAAGTTCAAATTTATTTCGAGCACTCTAATAAATTAATCAAATATCAGTAATAGGTTTATGTGTTGCATTAAATTTAACGCAACAAAATATTATATTGTAATAGTTACTAACCGGTGCTTTACAATAAGGGGACGTTTGACTGAATGTATTAGGTAATACACATATTATTTAATAGATGTATTATTTAGTTTATACTATGTATGGATGGGACATGTATTCACATGTGCTTTTATATATCTAGTCTCACACCGGTTGGAAGACAAGACACTAGACAATATATATTGACTTTTACTTCATACAAGTTCAACAACTTGTTGGAAGAAAGACTCCAACGCGCTCCCACAGGGGAAAATACATATGATTTGGACCCCTCGGTTCGGGTCGACCCACGTATGCGCCTGCATTATGCGCACACGATTGTCGCTCCCATAAACATGCCTTGTGCGAGCCGAGTTTTGCTAAAACCCACAATTATTATTCTGACCAGGATTATACTCAAATTGAATTTTATTTCTTCGTTACGCTTTTTTTTGTACCCTTGGATCTTTTTTACTGTTGGTATACAGTTTTATAATTTATTTTAAATTAGTTTTGCAAAATATAATTAGGGCAATTATGGTCCTGTTTAGGTCATTAGACGATATAAGACCCTATAAATAGGGTTTGATTCTTCTAAATTGAACACGTTGGAGAAAAACCAAAAATTGCATTGTCAATTTGCTTTGGTATGAGTCCAAAAATTTGGCCACATTAAAGTTCTGAGTTTCGCGTCAGAATTTCCGTCCAAGTTCATGTATTGTACAGTTCAGTTAAGTGAAATATCGTGTTTGTTTCACGTTAAGGGCACTGTTCTATACTTGGAGACAATCTTCCCATTTTATCCTCTTACACGAATCTATTACGTTGATAGTCACGAAATTGCTATGAGGAGATCGATTTTATATGGGACTCAATATTTTGAACAAAAATAATTTTCTGATGGTAATTTTTTCATTTCTTCAATTTGCGTGTTATTCTCCATTTATATTTAATTTAAATCCACTAAAAAAATTTGAGTTACAAGTATAAATTCTCCTATATTACTAACAAATAGTTCAATTGAAACTTTGATAATTTCATTGCACGTTTGTTCAACAATGTAATAGTTCAATATGGATAGTGTTCAACATATATATGACTGACGTGTCAATATCGATTCTGTCCTACAATATGTATATACATGACCACAGTATGAATTAAGGATTCCTTTTAATGGCAATAGCATTTGCATAGACAATAATAACTTTGACCCAACCCATCCAACACACAATCTCCGCGAGGTTGAAGATTCTTGGGATGTTGTTTGTTGCACTCAGCACTGCAGTGGTGATCATCCCTGTTACCACTACACTTCACTATTGTACTAGGAATCGATTCAGAACACGTCGGTCGGGCATCGCTATAACGCACCATGAACAGTGCTGCAATATTACAATATATATGTATTATATATATTATCAAACCATACAGACGTAACTGAACTATATATTTATATATAATTTTATTTACCAGACAGAAGAACGAACACTACAAAAGACACGAGCAAAAGCCTCGTTTTCCATTCTTGATTAAATCGTAAATTGTTCCGTTGATCAATAAAATGGTTGGTCTTACACAACTGCAGGACAAAAATGGATTCAATGGGATGTATGGGAGTAGTATTTGTAGGTATTAGGGACTAATTTGATTGGGATGAAAATATGAAAAGTTAAAACGATTGAGGGATATAAAAAGAAAATATATAATACCTAATAATGAACAGAAATATTTGAGCCCTTAATAGGAAATTGTTGTTATTGGTAATAACTATACATAATTTATTAAGGTAAAATATAGTTGGCAATTGCCATTCTTCGAGCTCCTTAATAATTACTCCCTATAATTGTACTGTGTAATTGAATGAATTAGGATAACTAGTCTTGACAATAAATTTCTAATTAGGAATTGTTGTTATTGTATTTCATTAAAGGTAGTAGACATTTATAATATATAATAATAATAATAATTGATTATTGATAAATATGTTCAGAGTGAGTTTACTTAAATGAGAATTTATATTATAGTAAGTTATAATCAAGAACCGCAAATGTTATTTAAAAGATAATATGTATCATATATTTGATTAGGTTATTATATGGCAAAGTATAATAGAGAAGTTCAAATTTATTTCGAGCACTCTAATAAATTAATCAAATATCAGTAATAGGTTTATGTGTTGCATTAAATTTAACGCAACAAAATATTATATTGTAATAGTTACTAACCGGTGCTTTACAATAAGGGGACGTTTGACTGAATGTATTAGGTAATACACATATTATTTAATAGATGTATTATTTAGTTTATACTATGTATGGATGGGACATGTATTCACATGTGCTTTTATATATCTAGTCTCACACCGGTTGGAAGACAAGACACTAGACAATATATATTGACTTTTACTTCATACAAGTTCAACAACTTGTTGGAAGAAAGACTCCCACGCGCTCCCACAGGGGAAAATACATATGATTTGGACCCCTCGGTTCGGGTCGACGAATGTATGCGCCTGCATTATGCGCACACGATTGTCGCTCCCATAAACATGCCTTGTGCGAGCCGAGTTTTGCTAAAACCCACAATTATTATTCTGACCAGGATTATACTCAAATTGAATTTTATTTCTTCGTTACGCTTTTTTTTGTACCCTTGGATCTTTTTTACTGTTGGTATACAGTTTTATAATTTTTTTTACATTAGTTTTGCAAAATATAATTAGGGCAATTATGGTCCTGTTTAGGTCATTAGACGATATAAGACCCTATAAATAGGGTTTGATTCTTCTAAATTGAACACGTTGGAGAAAAACCAAAAATTGCATTGTCAATTTGCTTTGGTATGAGTCCAAAATTTGGCCACATTAAAGTTCTAAGTTTCGCGTCAGAATTTCTGTCCAAGTTCATGTATTGTACAGTTCAGTTAAGTGAAATATCGTGTTTGTTTCACGTTAAGGGCACTGTTCTATACTTGGAGACAATCTTACCATTTTATCCTCTTACACGAATCTATTACGTTGATAGTCACGAAATTGCTATGAGGAGATCGATTTTATATGGGACTCAATATTTTGAACAAAAATAATTTTCTGATGGTAATTTTTTCATTTCTTCAATTTGCGTGTTATTCTCCATTTATATTTAATTTAAATCCACTAAAAAAATTTGAGTTACAAGTATAAATTCTCCTATATTACTAACAAATAGTTCAATTGAAACTTTGATAATTTCATTGCACGTTTGTTCAACAATGTAATAGTTCAATATGGATAGTGTTCAACATATATATGACTGACGTGTCAATATCGATTCTGTCCTACAATATGTATATACATGACCACAGTATGAATTAAGGATTCCTTTTAATGGCAATAGCATTTGCATAGACAATAATAACTTTGACCCAACCCATCCAACACACAATCTCCGCGAGGTTGAAGATTCTTGGGATGTTGTTTGTTGCACTCAGCACTGCAGTGGTGATCATCCCTGTTACCACTACACTTCACTATTGTACTAGGAATCGATTCAGAACACGTCGGTCGGGCATCGCTATAACGCACCATGAACAGTGCTGCAATATTACAATATATATGTATTATATATATTATCAAACCATACAGACGTAACTGAACTATATATTTATATATAATTTTATTTACCAGACAGAAGAACGAACACTACAAAAGACACGAGCAAAAGCCTCGTTTTCCATTCTTGATTAAATCGTAAATTGTTCCGTTGATCAATAAAATGGTTGGTCTTACACAACTGCAGGACAAAAATGGATTCAATGGGATGTATGGGAGTAGTATTTGTAGGTATTAGGGACTAATTTGATTGGGATGAAAATATGAAAAGTTAAAACGATTGAGGGATATAAAAAGAAAATATATAATACCTAATAATGAACAGAAATATTTGAGCCCTTAATAGGAAATTGTTGTTATTGGTAATAACTATACATAATTTATTAAGGTAAAATATAGTTGGCAATTGCCATTCTTCGAGCTCCTTAATAATTACTCCCTATAATTGTACTGTGTAATTGAATGAATTAGGATAACTAGTCTTGACAATAAATTTCTAATTAGGAATTGTTGTTATTGTATTTCATTAAAGGTAGTAGACATTTATAATATATAATAATAATAATAATTGATTATTGATAAATATGTTCAGAGTGAGTTTACTTAAATGAGAATTTATATTATAGTAAGTTATAATCAAGAACCGCAAATGTTATTTAAAAGATAATATGTATCATATATTTGATTAGGTTATTATATGGCAAAGTATAATAGAGAAGTTCAAATTTATTTCGAGCACTCTAATAAATTAATCAAATATCAGTAATAGGTTTATGTGTTGCATTAAATTTAACGCAACAAAATATTATATTGTAATAGTTACTAACCGGTGCTTTACAATAAGGGGACGTTTGACTGAATGTATTAGGTAATACACATATTATTTAATAGATGTATTATTTAGTTTATACTATGTATGGATGGGACATGTATTCACATGTGCTTTTATATATCTAGTCTCACACCGGTTGGAAGACAAGACACTAGACAATATATATTGACTTTTACTTCATACAAGTTCAACAACTTGTTGGAAGAAAGACTCCCACGCGCTCCCACAGGGGAAAATACATATGATTTGGACCCCTCGGTTCGGGTCGACGAATGTATGCGCCTGCATTATGCGCACACGATTGTCGCTCCCATAAACATGCCTTGTGCGAGCCGAGTTTTGCTAAAACCCACAATTATTATTCTGACCAGGATTATACTCAAATTGAATTTTATTTCTTCGTTACGCTTTTTTTTGTACCCTTGGATCTTTTTTACTGTTGGTATACAGTTTTATAATTTTTTTTACATTAGTTTTGCAAAATATAATTAGGGCAATTATGGTCCTGTTTAGGTCATTAGACGATATAAGACCCTATAAATAGGGTTTGATTCTTCTAAATTGAACACGTTGGAGAAAAACCAAAAATTGCATTGTCAATTTGCTTTGGTATGAGTCCAAAAATTTGGCCACATTAAAGTTCTGAGTTTCGCGTCAGAATTTCCGTCCAAGTTCATGTATTGTACAGTTCAGTTAAGTGAAATATCGTGTTTGTTTCACGTTAAGGGCACTGTTCTATACTTGGAGACAATCTTCCCATTTTATCCTCTTACACGAATCTATTACGTTGATAGTCACGAAATTGCTATGAGGAGATCGATTTTATATGGGACTCAATATTTTGAACAAAAATAATTTTCTGATGGTAATTTTTTCATTTATTCAATTTGCGTGTTATTCTCCATTTATATTTAATTTAAATCCACTAAAAAAATTTGAGTTACAAGTTTAAATTCTCCTATATTACTAACAAATAGTTCAATTGAAACTTTGATAATTTCATTGCACGTTTGTTCGACAATGTAATAGTTCAATATGGATAGTGTTCAACATATATATGACTGACGTGTCAATATCGATTCTGTCCTACAATATGTATATACATGACCACAGTATGAATTAAGGATTCCTTTTAATGGCAATAGCATTTGCATAGACAATAATAACTTTGACCCAACCCATCCAACACACAATCTCCGCGAGGTTGAAGATTCTTGGGATGTTGTTTGTTGCACTCAGCATTGCAGTGGTGATCATCCCTGTTACCACTACACTTCACTATTGTACTAGGAATCGATTCAGAACACGTCGGTCGGGCATCGCTATAACGCACCATGATCAGTGCTGCAATATTACAATATATATGTATTATATATATTATCAAACCATACAGACGTAACTGAACTATATATTTATATATAATTTTATTTACCAGACAGAAGAACGAACACTACAAAAGACACGAGCAAAAGCCTCGTTTTCCATTCTTGATTAAATCGTAAATTGTTCCGTTGATCAATAAAATGGTTGGTCTTACACAACTGCAGGACAAAAATGGATTCAATGGGATGTATGGGAGTAGTATTTGTAGGTATTAGGGACTAATTTGATTGGGATGAAAATATGAAAAGTTAAAACGATTGAGGGATATAAAAAGAAAATATATAATACCTAATAATGAACAGAAATATTTGAGCCCTTAATAGGAAATTGTTGTTATTGGTAATAACTATACAGAATTTATTAAGGTAAAATATAGTTGGCAATTGCCATTCTTCGAGCTCCTTAATAATTACTCCCTATAATTGTACTGTGTAATTGAATGAATTAGGATAACTAGTCTTGACAATAAATTTCTAATTAGGAATTGTTGTTATTGTATTTCATTAAAGGTAGTAGACATTTATAATATATAATAATAATAATAATTGATTATTGATAAATATGTTCAGAGTGAGTTTACTTAAATGAGAATTTATATTATAGTAAGTTATAATCAAGAACCGCAAATGTTATTTAAAAGATAATATGTATCATATATTTGATTAGGTTATTATATGGCAAAGTATAATAGAGAAGTTCAAATTTATTTCGAGCACTCTAATAAATTAATCAAATATCAGTAATAGGTTTATGTGTTGCATTAAATTTAACGCAACAAAATATTATATTGTAATAGTTACTAACCGGTGCTTTACAATAAGGGGACGTTTGACTGAATGTATTAGGTAATACACATATTATTTAATAGATGTATTATTTAGTTTATACTATGTATGGATGGGACATGTATTCACATGTGCTTTTATATATCTAGTCTCACACCGGTTGGAAGACAAGACACTAGACAATATATATTGACTTTTACTTCATACAAGTTCAACAACTTGTTGGAAGAAAGACTCCCACGCGCTCCCACAGGGGAAAATACATATGATTTGGACCCCTCGGTTCGGGTCGACGAATGTATGCGCCTGCATTATGCGCACACGATTGTCGCTCCCATAAACATGCCTTGTGCGAGCCGAGTTTTGCTAAAACCCACAATTATTATTCTGACCAGGATTATCCTCAAATTGAATTTTATTTCTTCGTTACGCTTTTTTTTGTACCCTTGGATCTTTTTTACTGTTGGTATACAGTTTTATAATTTTTTTTACATTAGTTTTGCAAAATATAATTAGGGCAATTATGGTCCTGTTTAGGTCATTAGACGATATAAGACCCTATAAATAGGGTTTGATTCTTCTAAATTGAACACGTTGGAGAAAAACCAAAAATTGCATTGTCAATTTGCTTTGGTATGAGTCCAAAAATTTGGCCACATTAAAGTTCTGAGTTTCGCGTCAGAATTTCCGTCCAAGTTCATGTATTGTACAGTTCAGTTAAGTGAAATATCGTGTTTGTTTCACGTTAAGGGCACTGTTCTATACTTGGAGACAATCTTCCCATTTTATCCTCTTACACGAATCTATTACGTTGATAGTCACGAAATTGCTATGAGGAGATCGATTTTATATGGGACTCAATATTTTGAACAAAAATAATTTTCTGATGGTAATTTTTTCATTTATTCAATTTGCGTGTTATTCTCCATTTATATTTAATTTAAATCCACTAAAAAAATTTGAGTTACAAGTTTAAATTCTCCTATATTACTAACAAATAGTTCAATTGAAACTTTGATAATTTCATTGCACGTTTGTTCGACAATGTAATAGTTCAATATGGATAGTGTTCAACATATATATGACTGACGTGTCAATATCGATTCTGTCCTACAATATGTATATACATGACCACAGTATGAATTAAGGATTCCTTTTAATGGCAATAGCATTTGCATAGACAATAATAACTTTGACCCAACCCATCCAACACACAATCTCCGCGAGGTTGAAGATTCTTGGGATGTTGTTTGTTGCACTCAGCATTGCAGTGGTGATCATCCCTGTTACCACTACACTTCACTATTGTACTAGGAATCGATTCAGAACACGTCGGTCGGGCATCGCTATAACGCACCATGATCAGTGCTGCAATATTACAATATATATGTATTATATATATTATCAAACCATACAGACGTAACTGAACTATATATTTATATATAATTTTATTTACCAGACAGAAGAACGAACACTACAAAAGACACGAGCAAAAGCCTCGTTTTCCATTCTTGATTAAATCGTAAATTGTTCCGTTGATCAATAAAATGGTTGGTCTTACACAACTGCAGGACAAAAATGGATTCAATGGGATGTATGGGAGTAGTATTTGTAGGTATTAGGGACTAATTTGATTGGGATGAAAATATGAAAAGTTAAAACGATTGAGGGATATAAAAAGAAAATATATAATACCTAATAATGAACAGAAATATTTGAGCCCTTAATAGGAAATTGTTGTTATTGGTAATAACTATACAGAATTTATTAAGGTAAAATATAGTTGGCAATTGCCATTCTTCGAGCTCCTTAATAATTACTCCCTATAATTGTACTGTGTAATTGAATGAATTAGGATAACTAGTCTTGACAATAAATTTCTAATTAGGAATTGTTGTTATTGTATTTCATTAAAGGTAGTAGACATTTATAATATATAATAATAATAATAATTGATTATTGATAAATATGTTCAGAGTGAGTTTACTTAAATGAGAATTTATATTATAGTAAGTTATAATCAAGAACCGCAAATGTTATTTAAAAGATAATATGTATCATATATTTGATTAGGTTATTATATGGCAAAGTATAATAGAGAAGTTCAAATTTATTTCGAGCACTCTAATAAATTAATCAAATATCAGTAATAGGTTTATGTGTTGCATTAAATTTAACGCAACAAAATATTATATTGTAATAGTTACTAACCGGTGCTTTACAATAAGGAGACGTTTGACTGAATGTATTAGGTAATACACATATTATTTAATAGATGTATTATTTAGTTTATACTATGTATGGTTGGGACATGTATTCACATATGCTTTTATATATCTAGTCTCACACCGGTTGGAAGACAAGACACTAGACAATATATATTGACTTTTACTTCATACAAGTTCAACAACTTGTTGGAAGAAAGACTCCCACGCGCTCCCACATGGGAAAATACATATGATTTGGACCCCTCGGTTCGGGTCGACCCACGTATGCGCCTGCATTATGCGCACACGATTGTCGCTCCCATAAACATGCCTTGTGCGAGCCGAGTTTTGCTAAAACCCACAATTATTATTCTGACCAGGATTATACTCAAATTGAATTTTATTTCTTCGTTACGCTTTTTTTTGTACCCTTGGATCTTTTTTACTGTTGGTATACAGTTTTATAATTTATTTTACATTAGTTTTGCAAAATATAATTAGGGCAATTATGGTCCTGTTTAGGTCATTAGACGATATAAGACCCTATAAATAGGGTTTGATTCTTCTAAATTGAACACGTTGGAGAAAAACCAAAAATTGCATTGTCAATTTGCTTTGGTATGAGTCCAAAAATTTGGCCACATTAAAGTTCTGAGTTTCGAGTCAGAATTTCTATCCAAGTTCATGTATTGTACAGTTCAGTTAAGTGAAATATCGTGTTTGTTTCACGTTAAGGGCACTGTTCTATACTTGGATACAATCTTCCCATTTTATCCTCTTACACGAATCTATTACGTTGATAGTCACGAAATTGCTATGAGGAGATCGATTTTATATGGGACTCAATATTTTGAACAAAAATAATTTTCTGATGGTAATTTTTTCATTTCTTCAATTTGCGTGTTATTCTCAAATTATATTTAATTTAAATCCACTAAAACAATTTGAGTTACAAGTTTAAATTCTCCTATATTACTAACAAATAGTTCAATTGAAACTTTGATAATTTCATTGCACGTTTGTTCGACAATGTAATAGTTCAATATGGATAGTGTTCAACATATATATGACTGACGTGTCAATATCGATTCTGTCCTACAATATGTATATACATGACCACAGTATGAATTAAGGATTCCTTTTAATGGCAATAGCATTTGCATAGACAATAATAACTTTGACCCAACCCATCCAACACACAATCTCCGCGAGGTTGAAGATTCTTGGGATGTTGTTTGTTGCACTCAGCATTGCAGTGGTGATCATCCCTGTTACCACTACACTTCACTATTGTACTAGGAATCGATTCAGAACACGTCGGTCGGGCATCGCTATAACGCACCATGATCAGTGCTGCAATATTACAATATATATGTATTATATATATTATCAAACCATACAGACGTAACTGAACTATATATTTATATATAATTTTATTTACCAGACAGAAGAACGAACACTACAAAAGACACGAGCAAAAGCCTCGTTTTCCATTCTTGATTAAATCGTAAATTGTTCCGTTGATCAATAAAATGGTTGGTCTTACACAACTGCAGGACAAAAATGGATTCAATGGGATGTATGGGAGTAGTATTTGTAGGTATTAGGGACTAATTTGATTGGGATGAAAATATGAAAAGTTAAAACGATTGAGGGATATAAAAAGGAAATATATAATACCAAATAATGAACAGAAATATTTGAGCCCTTAATAGGAAATTGTTGTTATTGGTAATAACTATACAGAATTTATTAAGGTAAAATATAGTTGGCAATTGCCATTCTTCGAGCTCCTTAATAATTACTCCCTATAATTGTACTGTGTAATTGAATGAATTAGGATAACTAGTCTTGACAATAAATTTCTAATTAGGAATTGTTGTTATTGTATTTCATTAAAGGTAGTAGACATTTATAATATATAATAATAATAATAATTGATTATTGATAAATATGTTCAGAGTGAGTTTACTTAAATGAGAATTTATATTATAGTAAGTTATAATCAAGAACCGCAAATGTTATTTAAAAGATAATATGTATCATATATTTGATTAGGTTATTATATGGCAAAGTATAATAGAGAAGTTCAAATTTATTTCGAGCACTCTAATAAATTAATCAAATATCAGTAATAGGTTTATGTGTTGCATTAAATTTAACGCAACAAAATATTATATTGTAATAGTTACTAACCGGTGCTTTACAATAAGGGGACGTTTGACTGAATGTATTAGGTAATACACATATTATTTAATAGATGTATTATTTAGTTTATACTATGTATGGATGGGACATGTATTCACATGTGCTTTTATATATCTAGTCTCACACCGGTTGGAAGACAAGACACTAGACAATATATATTGACTTTTACTTCATACAAGTTCAACAACTTGTTGGAAGAAAGACTCCCACGCGCTCCCACAGGGGAAAATACATATGATTTGGACCCCTCGGTTCGGGTCGACCCACGTATGCGCCTGCATTATGCGCACACGATTGTCGCTCCCATAAACATGCCTTGTGCGAGCCGAGTTTTGCTAAAACCCACAATTATTATTCTGACCAGGATTATACTCAAATTGAATTTTATTTCTCCGTTACGCTTTTTTTGTACCCTTGGATCTTTTTTACTGTTGGTATACAGTTTTATAATTTATTTTACATTAGTTTTGCAAAATATAATTAGGGCAATTATGGTCCTGTTTAGGTCATTAGACGATATAAGACCCTATAAATAGGGTTTGATTCTTCTAAATTGAACACGTTGGAGAAAAACCAAAAATTGCATTGTCAATTTGCTTTGGTATGAGTCCAAAAATTTGGCCACATTAAAGTTCTGAGTTTCGAGTCAGAATTTCTATCCAAGTTCATGTATTGTACAGTTCAGTTAAGTGAAATATCGTGTTTGTTTCACGTTAAGGGCACTGTTCTATACTTGGATACAATCTTCCCATTTTATCCTCTTACACGAATCTATTACGTTGATAGTCACGAAATTGCTATGAGGAGATCGATTTTATATGGGACTCAATATTTTGAACAAAAATAATTTTCTGATGGTAATTTTTTCATTTCTTCAATTTGCGTGTTATTCTCAAATTATATTTAATTTAAATCCACTAAAACAATTTGAGTTACAAGTTTAAATTCTCCTATATTACTAACAAATAGTTCAATTGAAACTTTGATAATTTCATTGCACGTTTGTTCGACAATGTAATAGTTCAATATGGATAGTGTTCAACATATATATGACTGACGTGTCAATATCGATTCTGTCCTACAATATGTATATACATGACCACAGTATGAATTAAGGATTCCTTTTAATGGCAATAGCATTTGCATAGACAATAATAACTTTGACCCAACCCATCCAACACACAATCTCCGCGAGGTTGAAGATTCTTGGGATGTTGTTTGTTGCACTCAGCATTGCAGTGGTGATCATCCCTGTTACCACTACACTTCACTATTGTACTAGGAATCGATTCAGAACACGTCGGTCGGGCATCGCTATAACGCACCATGATCAGTGCTGCAATATTACAATATATATGTATTATATATATTATCAAACCATACAGACGTAACTGAACTATATATTTATATATAATTTTATTTACCAGACAGAAGAACGAACACTACAAAAGACACGAGCAAAAGCCTCGTTTTCCATTCTTGATTAAATCGTAAATTGTTCCGTTGATCAATAAAATGGTTGGTCTTACACAACTGCAGGACAAAAATGGATTCAATGGGATGTATGGGAGTAGTATTTGTAGGTATTAGGGACTAATTTGATTGGGATGAAAATATGAAAAGTTAAAACGATTGAGGGATATAAAAAGGAAATATATAATACCAAATAATGAACAGAAATATTTGAGCCCTTAATAGGAAATTGTTGTTATTGGTAATAACTATACAGAATTTATTAAGGTAAAATATAGTTGGCAATTGCCATTCTTCGAGCTCCTTAATAATTACTCCCTATAATTGTACTGTGTAATTGAATGAATTAGGATAACTAGTCTTGACAATAAATTTCTAATTAGGAATTGTTGTTATTGTATTTCATTAAAGGTAGTAGACATTTATAATATATAATAATAATAATAATTGATTATTGATAAATATGTTCAGAGTGAGTTTACTTAAATGAGAATTTATATTATAGTAAGTTATAATCAAGAACCGCAAATGTTATTTAAAAGATAATATGTATCATATATTTGATTAGGTTATTATATGGCAAAGTATAATAGAGAAGTTCAAATTTATTTCGAGCACTCTAATAAATTAATCAAATATCAGTAATAGGTTTATGTGTTGCATTAAATTTAACGCAACAAAATATTATATTGTAATAGTTACTAACCGGTGCTTTACAATAAGGGGACGTTTGACTGAATGTATTAGGTAATACACATATTATTTAATAGATGTATTATTTAGTTTATACTATGTATGGATGGGACATGTATTCACATGTGCTTTTATATATCTAGTCTCACACGGGTTGGAAGACAAGACACTAGACAATATATATTGACTTTTACTTCATACAAGTTCAACAACTTGTTGGAAGAAAGACTCCCACGCGCTCCCACAGGGGAAAATACATATGATTTGGACCCCTCGGTTCGGGTCGACCCACGTATGCGCCTGCATTATGTGCACACGATTGTCGCTCCCATAAACATGCCTTGTGCGAGCCGAGTTTTGCTAAAACCCACAATTATTATTCTGACCAGGATTATACTCAGATTGAATTTTATTTCTCCGTTACGCTTTTTTTTGTACCCTTGGATCTTTTTTACTGTTGGTATACAGTTTTATAATTTATTTTACATTAGTTTTGCAAAATATAATTAGGGCAATTATGGTCCTGTTTAGGTCATTAGACGATATAAGACCCTATAAATAGGGTTTGATTCTTCTAAATTGAACACGTTGGAGAAAAACCAAAAATTGCATTGTCAATTTGCTTTGGTATGAGTCCAAAAATTTGGCCACATTAAAGTTCTGAGTTTCGAGTCAGAATTTCTATCCAAGTTCATGTATTGTACAGTTCAGTTAAGTGAAATATCGTGTTTGTTTCACGTTAAGGGCACTGTTCTATACTTGGATACAATCTTCCCATTTTATCCTCTTACACGAATCTATTACGTTGATAGTCACGAAATTGCTATGAGGAGATCGATTTTATATGGGACTCAATATTTTGAACAAAAATAATTTTCTGATGGTAATTTTTTCATTTCTTCAATTTGCGTGTTATTCTCAAATTATATTTAATTTAAATCCACTAAAAAAATTTGAGTTACAAGTTTAAATTCTCCTATATTACTAACAAATAGTTCAATTGAAACTTTGATAATTTCATTGCACGTTTGTTCGACAATGTAATAGTTCAATATGGATAGTGTTCAACATATATATGACTGACGTGTCAATATCGATTCTGTCCTACAATATGTATATACATGACCACAGTATGAATTAAGGATTCCTTTTAATGGCAATAGCATTTGCATAGACAATAATAACTTTGACCCAACCCATCCAACACACAATCTCCGCGAGGTTGAAGATTCTTGGGATGTTGTTTGTTGCACTCAGCATTGCAGTGGTGATCATCCCTGTTACCACTACACTTCACTATTGTACTAGGAATCGATTCAGAACACGTCGGTCGGGCATCGCTATAACGCACCATGAACAGTGCTGAAATATTACAATATATATGTATTATATATATTATCAAAACATACAGACGTAACTGAACTATATATTTATATATAATTTTATTTACCAGACAGAAGAACGAACACTACAAAAGACACGAGCAAAAGCCTCGTTTTCCATTCTTGATTAAATCGTAAATTGTTCCGTTGATCAATAAAATGGTTGGTCTTACACAACTGCAGGACAAAAATGGATTCAATGGGATGTATGGGAGTAGTATTTGTAGGTATTAGGGTCTAATTTGATTGGGATGAAAATATGAAAAGTTAAAACGATTGAGGGATATAAAAAGAAAATATATAATACCTAATAATGAACAGAAATATTTGAGCCCTTAATAGGAAATTATTGTTATTGGTAATAACTATACAGAATTTATTAAGGTAAAATATAGTTGGCAATTTCCATTCTTCGAGCTCCTTAATAATTACTCCCTATAATTGTACTGTGTAATTGAATGAATTAGGATAACTAGTCTTGACAATAAATTTCTAATTAGGAATTGTTGTTATTGTATTTCATTAAAGGTAGTAGACATTTATAATATATAATAATAATAATAATTGATTATTGATAAATATGTTCAGAGTGAGTTTACTTAAATGAGAATTTATATTATAGTAAGTTATAATCAAGAACCGCAAATGTTATTTAAAAGATAATATGTATCATATATTTGATTAGGTTATTATATGGCAAAGTATATTAGAGAAGTTCAAATTTATTTCGAGCACTCTAATAAATTAATCAAATATCAGTAATAGGTTTATGTGTTGCATTAAATTTAACGCAACAGAATATTATATTGTAATAGTTACTAACCGGTGCTTTACAATAAGGGGACGTTTGACTGAATGTATTAGGTAATACACATATTATTTAATAGATGTATTATTTAGTTTATACTATGTATGGATGGGACATGTATTCACATGTGCTTTTATATATCTAGTCTCACACGGGTTGGAAGACAAGACACTAGACAATATATATTGACTTTTACTTCATACAAGTTCAACAACTTGTTGGAAGAAAGACTCCCACGCGCTCCCACAGGGGAAAATACATATGATTTGGACCCCTCGGTTCGGGTCGACCCACGTATGCGCCTGCATTATGCGCACACGATTGTCGCTCTCATAAACATGCCTTGTGCGAGCCGAGTTTTGCTAAAACCCACAATTATTGTTCTGACCAGGATTATACTCAAATTGAATTTTATTTCTTCGTTACGCTTTTTTTTGTACCCTTGGATCTTTTTTACTGTTGGTATACAGTTTTATAATTTATTTTACATTAGTTTTGCAAAATATAATTAGGGCAATTATGGTCCTGTTTAGGTCATTAGACGATATAAGACCCTATAAATAGGGTTTGATTCTTCTAAATTGAACACGTTGGAGAAAAACCAAAAATTGCATTGTCAATTTGCTTTGGTATGAGTCCAAAAATTTGGCCACATTAAAGTTCTGAGTTTCGCGTCAGAATTTCCGTCCAAGTTCATGTATTGTACAGTTCAGTTAAGTGAAATATCGTGTTTGTTTCACGTTAAGGGCACTGTTCTATACTTGGAGACAATCTTCCCATTTTATCCTCTTAGACGAATCTATTACGTTGATAGTCACGAAATTGCTATGAGGAGATCGATTTTATATGGGACTCAATATTTTGAACAAAAATAATTTTCTGATGGTAATTTTTTTCATTTCTTCAATTTGCGTGTTATTCTCCATTTATATTTAATTTAAATCCACTAAAAAATTTTGAGTTACAAGTTTAAATTCTCCTATATTACTAACAAATAGTTCAATTGAAACTTTGATAATTTCATTGCACGTTTGTTCGACAATGTAATAGTTCAATATGGATAGTGTTCAACATATATATGACTGACGTGTCAATATCGATTCTGTCCTAAAATATGTATATACATGACCACAGTATGAATTAAGGATTCCTTTTAATGGTAATAGCATTTGCATAGACAATAATAACTTTGACCCAACCCATCCAACACACAATCTCCGCGAGGTTGAAGATTCTTGGGATGTTGTTTGTTGCACTCAGCATTGCAGTGGTGATCATCCCTGTTACCACTACACTTCACTATTGTACTAGGAATCGATTCAGAACACGTCGGTCGGGCATCGCTATAACGCACCATGAACAGTGCTGCAATATTACAATATATATGTATTATATATATTATCAAACCATACAGACGTAACTGAACTATATATTTATATATAATTTTATTTACCAGACAGAAGAACGAACACTACAAAAGACACGAGCAAAAGCCTCGTTTTCCATTCTTGATTAAATCGTAAATTGTTCCGTTGATCAATAAAATGGTTGGTCTTACACAACTGCAGGACAAAAATGGATTCAATGGGATGTATGGGAGTAGTATTTGTAGGTATTAGGGACTAATTTGATTGGGATGAAAATATGAAAAGTTAAAACGATTGAGGGATATAAAAAGAAAATATATAATACCTAATAATGAACATAAATATTTGAGCCCTTAATAGGAAATTGTTGTTATTGGTAATAACTATACATAATTTATTAAGGTAAAATATAGTTGGCAATTGCCATTCTTCGAGCTCCTTAATAATTACTCCCTATAATTGTACTGTGTAATTGAATGAATTAGGATAACTAGTCTTGACAATAAATTTCTAATTAGGAATTGTTGTTATTGTATTTCATTAAAGGTAGTAGACATTTCTAATATATAATAATAATAATAATTGATTATTGATAAATATGTTCAGAGTGAGTTTACTTAAATGAGAATTTATATTATAGTAAGTTATAATCAAGAACCGCAAATGTTATTTAAAAGATAATATGTATCATATATTTGATTAGGTTATTATATGGCAAAGTATAATAGAGAAGTTCAAATTTATTTCGAGCACTCTAATAAATTAATCAAATATCAGTAATAGGTTTATGTGTTGCATTAAATTTAACGCAACAAAATATTATATTGTAATAGTTACTAACCGGTGCTTTACAATAAGGGGACGTTTGACTGAATGTATTAGGTAATACACATATTATTTAATAGATGTATTATTTAGTTTATACTATGTATGGATGGGACATGTATTCACATGTGCTTTTATATATCTAGTCTCACACGGGTTGGAAGACAAGACACTAGACAATATATATTGACTTTTACTTCATACAAGTTCAACAACTTGTTGGAAGAAAGACTCCCACGCGCTCCCACAGGGGAAAATACATATGATTTGGACCCCTCGGTTCGGGTCGACCCACGTATGCGCCTGCATTATGCGCACACGATTGTCGCTCCCATAAACATGCCTTGTGCGAGCCGAGTTTTGCTAAAACCCACAATTATTGTTCTGACCAGGATTATACTCAAATTGAATTTTATTTCTTCGTTACGCTTTTTTTTGTACCCTTGGATCTTTTTTACTGTTGGTATACAGTTTTATAATTTATTTTACATTAGTTTTGCAAAATATAATTAGGGCAATTATGGTCCTGTTTAGGTCATTAGACGATATAAGACCCTATAAATAGGGTTTGATTCTTCTAAATTGAACACGTTGGAGAAAAACCAAAAATTGCATTGTCAATTTGCTTTGGTATGAGTCCAAAAATTTGGCCACATTAAAGTTCTGAGTTTCGCGTCAGAATTTCCGTCCAAGTTCATGTATTGTACAGTTCAGTTAAGTGAAATATCGTGTTTGTTTCACGTTAAGGGCACTGTTCTATACTTGGAGACAATCTTCCCATTTTATCCTCTTAGACGAATCTATTACGTTGATAGTCACGAAATTGCTATGAGGAGATCGATTTTATATGGGACTCAATATTTTGAACAAAAATAATTTTCTGATGGTAATTTTTTTCATTTCTTCAATTTGCGTGTTATTCTCCATTTATATTTAATTTAAATCCACTAAAAAATTTTGAGTTACAAGTTTAAATTCTCCTATATTACTAACAAATAGTTCAATTGAAACTTTGATAATTTCATTGCACGTTTGTTCGACAATGTAATAGTTCAATATGGATAGTGTTCAACATATATATGACTGACGTGTCAATATCGATTCTGTCCTAAAATATGTATATACATGACCACAGTATGAATTAAGGATTCCTTTTAATGGTAATAGCATTTGCATAGACAATAATAACTTTGACCCAACCCATCCAACACACAATCTCCGCGAGGTTGAAGATTCTTGGGATGTTGTTTGTTGCACTCAGCATTGCAGTGGTGATCATCCCTGTTACCACTACACTTCACTATTGTACTAGGAATCGATTCAGAACACGTCGGTCGGGCATCGCTATAACGCACCATGAACAGTGCTGCAATATTACAATATATATGTATTATATATATTATCAAACCATACAGACGTAACTGAACTATATATTTATATATAATTTTATTTACCAGACAGAAGAACGAACACTACAAAAGACACGAGCAAAAGCCTCGTTTTCCATTCTTGATTAAATCGTAAATTGTTCCGTTGATCAATAAAATGGTTGGTCTTACACAACTGCAGGACAAAAATGGATTCAATGGGATGTATGGGAGTAGTATTTGTAGGTATTAGGGACTAATTTGATTGGGATGAAAATATGAAAAGTTAAAACGATTGAGGGATATAAAAAGAAAATATATAATACCTAATAATGAACATAAATATTTGAGCCCTTAATAGGAAATTGTTGTTATTGGTAATAACTATACATAATTTATTAAGGTAAAATATAGTTGGCAATTGCCATTCTTCGAGCTCCTTAATAATTACTCCCTATAATTGTACTGTGTAATTGAATGAATTAGGATAACTAGTCTTGACAATAAATTTCTAATTAGGAATTGTTGTTATTGTATTTCATTAAAGGTAGTAGACATTTCTAATATATAATAATAATAATAATTGATTATTGATAAATATGTTCAGAGTGAGTTTACTTAAATGAGAATTTATATTATAGTAAGTTATAATCAAGAACCGCAAATGTTATTTAAAAGATAATATGTATCATATATTTGATTAGGTTATTATATGGCAAAGTATAATAGAGAAGTTCAAATTTATTTCGAGCACTCTAATAAATTAATCAAATATCAGTAATAGGTTTATGTGTTGCATTAAATTTAACGCAACAAAATATTATATTGTAATAGTTACTAACCGGTGCTTTACAATAAGGGGACGTTTGACTGAATGTATTAGGTAATACACATATTATTTAATAGATGTATTATTTAGTTTATACTATGTATGGATGGGACATGTATTCACATGTGCTTTTATATATCTAGTCTCACACGGGTTGGAAGACAAGACACTATACAATATATATTGACTTTTACTTCATACAAGTTCAACAACTTGTTGGAAGAAAGACTCCCACGCGCTCCCACAGGGGAAAATACATATGATTTGGACCCCTCGGTTCGGGTCGACCCACGTATGCGCCTGCATTATGCGCACACGATTGTCGCTCCCATAAACATGCCTTGTGCGAGCCGAGTTTTGCTAAAACCCACAATTATTGTTCTGACCAGGATTATACTCAAATTGAATTTTATTTCTTCGTTACGCTTTTTTTTGTACCCTTGGATCTTTTTTACTGTTGGTATACAGTTTTATAATTTATTTTACATTAGTTTTGCAAAATATAATTAGGGCAATTATGGTCCTGTTTAGGTCATTAGACGATATAAGACCCTATAAATAGGGTTTGATTCTTCTAAATTGAACACGTTGGAGAAAAACCAAAAATTGCATTGTCAATTTGCTTTGGTATGAGTCCAAAAATTTGGCCACATTAAAGTTCTGAGTTTCGCGTCAGAATTTCCGTCCAAGTTCATGTATTGTACAGTTCAGTTAAGTGAAATATCGTGTTTGTTTCACGTTAAGGGCACTGTTCTATACTTGGAGACAATCTTCCCATTTTATCCTCTTAGACGAATCTATTACGTTGATAGTCACGAAATTGCTATGAGGAGATCGATTTTATATGGGACTCAATATTTTGAACAAAAATAATTTTCTGATGGTAATTTTTTTCATTTCTTCAATTTGCGTGTTATTCTCCATTTATATTTAATTTAAATCCACTAAAAAATTTTGAGTTACAAGTTTAAATTCTCCTATATTACTAACAAATAGTTCAATTGAAACTTTGATAATTTCATTGCACGTTTGTTCGACAATGTAATAGTTCAATATGGATAGTGTTCAACATATATATGACTGACGTGTCAATATCGATTCTGTCCTAAAATATGTATATACATGACCACAGTATGAATTAAGGATTCCTTTTAATGGCAATAGCATTTGCATAGACAATAATAACTTTGACCCAACCCATCCAACACACAATCTCCGCGAGGTTGAAGATTCTTGGGATGTTGTTTGTTGCACTCAGCATTGCAGTGGTGATCATCCCTGTTACCACTACACTTCACTATTGTACTAGGAATCGATTCAGAACACGTCGGTCGGGCATCGCTATAACGCACCATGAACAGTGCTGAAATATTACAATATATATGTATTATATATATTATCAAACCATACAGACGTAACTGAACTATATATTTATATATAATTTTATTTACCAGACAGAAGAACGAACACTACAAAAGACACGAGCAAAAGCCTCGTTTTCCATTCTTGATTAAATCGTAAATTGTTCCGTTGATCAATAAAATGGTTGGTCTTACACAACTGCAGGACAAAAATGGATTCAATGGGATGTATGGGAGTAGTATTTGTAGGTATTAGGGACTAATTTGATTGGGATGAAAATATGAAAAGTTAAAACGATTGAGGGATATAAAAAGAAAATATATAATACCTAATAATGAACAGAAATATTTGAGCCCTTAATAGGAAATTGTTGTTATTGGTAATAACTATACAGAATTTATTAAGGTAAAATATAGTTGGCAATTTCCATTCTTCGAGCTCCTTAATAATTACTCCCTATAATTGTACTGTGTAATTGAATGAATTAGGATAACTAGTCTTGACAATAAATTTCTAATTAGGAATTGTTGTTATTGTATTTCATTAAAGGTAGTAGACATTTCTAATATATAATAATAATAATAATTGATTATTGATAAATATGTTCAGAGTGAGTTTACTTAAATGAGAATTTATATTATAGTAAGTTATAATCAAGAACTGCAAATGTTATTTAAAAGATAATATGTATCATATATTTGATTAGGTTATTATATGGCAAAGTATAATAGAGAAGTTCAAATTTATTTCGAGCACTCTAATAAATTAATCAAATATCAGTAATAGGTTTATGTGTTGCATTAAATTTAACGCAACAAAATATTATATTGTAATAGTTACTAACCGGTGCTTTACAATAAGGGGACGTTTGACTGAATGTATTAGGTAATACACATATTATTTAATAGATGTATTATTTAGTTTATACTATGTATGGATGGGACATGTATTCACATGTGCTTTTATATATCTAGTCTCACACCGGTTGGAAGACAAGACACTATACAATATATATTGACTTTTACTTCATACAAGTTCAACAACTTGTTGGAAGAAAGACTCCCACGCGCTCCCACAGGGGAAAATACATATGATTTGGACCCCTCGGTTCGGGTCGACCCACGTATGCGCCTGCATTATGCGCACACGATTGTCGCTCCCATAAACATGCCTTGTGCGAGCCGAGTTTTGCTAAAACCCACAATTATTGTTCTGACCAGGATTATACTCAAATTGAATTTTATTTCTTCGTTACGCTTTTTTTTGTACCCTTGGATCTTTTTTACTGTTGGTATACAGTTTTATAATTTATTTTACATTAGTTTTGCAAAATATAATTAGGGCAATTATGGTCCTGTTTAGGTCATTAGACGATATAAGACCCTATAAATAGGGTTTGATTCTTCTAAATTGAACACGTTGGAGAAAAACCAAAAATTGCATTGTCAATTTGCTTTGGTATGAGTCCAAAAATTTGGCCACATTAAAGTTCTGAGTTTCGCGTCAGAATTTCCGTCCAAGTTCATGTATTGTACAGTTCAGTTAAGTGAAATATCGTGTTTGTTTCACGTTAAGGGCACTGTTCTATACTTGGAGACAATCTTCCCATTTTATCCTCTTAGACGAATCTATTACGTTGATAGTCACGAAATTGCTATGAGGAGATCGATTTTATATGGGACTTAATATTTTGAACAAAAATAATTTTCTGATGGTAATTTTTTTCATTTCTTCAATTTGCGTGTTATTCTCCATTTATATTTAATTTGAATCCACTAAAAAAATTTGAGTTACAAGTTTAAATTCTCCTATATTACTAACAAATAGTTCAATTGAAACTTTGATAATTTCATTGCACGTTTGTTCGACAATGTAATAGTTCAATATGGATAGTGTTCAACATATATATGACTGACGTGTCAATATCGATTCTGTCCTAAAATATGTATATACATGACCACAGTATGAATTAAGGATTCCTTTTATTGGCAATAGCATTTGCATAGACAATAATAACTTTGACCCAACCCATCCAACACACAATCTCCGCGAGGTTGAAGATTCTTGGGATGTTGTTTGTTGCACTCAGCATTGCAGTGGTGATCATCCCTGTTACCACTACACTTCACTATTGTACTAGGAATCGATTCAGAACACGTCGGTCGGGCATCGCTATAACGCACCATGAACAGTGCTGAAATATTACAATATATATGTATTATATATATTATCAAACCATACAGACGTAACTGAACTATATATTTATATATAATTTTATTTACCAGACAGAAGAACGAACACTACAAAAGACACGAGCAAAAGCCTCGTTTTCCATTCTTGATTAAATCGTAAATTGTTCCGTTGATCAATAAAATGGTTGGTCTTACACAACTGCAGGACAAAAATGGATTCAATGGGATGTATGGGAGTAGTATTTGTAGGTATTAGGGACTAATTTGATTGGGATGAAAATATGAAAAGTTAAAACGATTGAGGGATATAAAAAGAAAATATATAATACCTAATAATGAACAGAAATATTTGAGCCCTTAATAGGAAATTGTTGTTATTGGTAATAACTATACAGAATTTATTAAGGTAAAATATAGTTGGCAATTGCCATTCTTCGAGCTCCTTAATAATTACTCCCTATAATTGTACTGTGTAATTGAATGAATTAGGATAACTAGTCTTGACAATAAATTTCTAATTAGGAATTGTTGTTATTGTATTTCATTAAAGGTAGTAGACATTTCTAATATATAATAATAATAATAATTGATTATTGATAAATATGTTCAGAGTGAGTTTACTTAAATGAGAATTTATATTATAGTAAGTTATAATCAAGAACCGCAAATGTTATTTAAAAGATAATATGTATCATATATTTGATTAGGTTATTATATGGCAAAGTATAATAGAGAAGTTCAAATTTATTTCGAGCACTCTAATAAATTAATCAAATATCAGTAATAGGTTTATGTGTTGCATTAAATTTAACGCAACAAAATATTATATTGTAATAGTTACTAACCGGTGCTTTACAATAAGGGGACGTTTGACTGAATGTATTAGGTAATACACATATTATTTAATAGATGTATTATTTAGTTTATACTATGTATGGATGGGACATGTATTCACATGTGCTTTTATATATCTAGTCTCACACCGGTTGGAAGACAAGACACTAGACAATATATATTGACTTTTACTTCATACAAGTTCAACAACTTGTTGGAAGAAAGACTCCCACGCGCTCCCACAGGGGAAAATACATATGATTTGGACCCCTCGGTTCGGGTCGACCCACGTATGCGCCTGCATTATGCGCACACGATTGTCGCTCCCATAAACATGCCTTGTGCGAGCCGAGTTTTGCTAAAACCCACAATTATTGTTCTGACCAGGATTATACTCAAATTGAATTTTATTTCTTCGTTACGCTTTTTTTTGTACCCTTGGATCTTTTTTACTGTTGGTATACAGTTTTATAATTTATTTTACATTAGTTTTGCAAAATATAATTAGGGCAATTATGGTCCTGTTTAGGTCATTAGACGATATAAGACCCTATAAATAGGGTTTGATTCTTCTAAATTGAACACGTTGGAGAAAAACCAAAAATTACATTGTCAATTTGCTTTGGTATGAGTCCAAAAATTTGGCCACATTAAAGTTCTGAGTTTCGCGTCAGAATTTCCGTCCAAGTTCATGTATTGTACAGTTCAGTTAAGTGAAATATCGTGTTTGTTTCACGTTAAGGGCACTGTTCTATACTTGGAGACAATCTTCCCATTTTATCCTCGTAGACGAATCTATTACGTTGATAGTCACGAAATTGCTATGAGGAGATCGATTTTATATGGGACTCAATATTTTGAACAAAAATAATTTTCTGATGGTAATATTTTTCATTTCTTCAATTTGCGTGTTATTCTCCATTTATATTTAATTTAAATCCACTAAAAAAATTTGAGTTACAAGTTTAAATTCTCCTATATTACTAACAAATAGTTCAATTGAAACTTTGATAATTTCATTGCACGTTTGTTCGACAATGTAATAGTTCAATATGGATAGTGTTCAACATATATATGACTGACGTGTCAATATCGATTCTGTCCTAAAATATGTATATACATGACCACAGTATGAATTAAGGATTCCTTTTAATGGCAATAGCATTTGCATAGACAATAATAACTTTGACCCAACCCATCCAACACACAATCTCCGCGAGGTTGAAGATTCTTGGGATGTTGTTTGTTGCACTCAGCATTGCAGTGGTGATCATCCCTGTTACCACTACACTTCACTATTGTACTAGGAATCGATTCAGAACACGTCGGTCGGGCATCGCTATAACGCACCATGAACAGTGCTGAAATATTACAATATATATGTATTATATATATTATCAAACCATACAGACGTAACTGAACTATATATTTATATATAATTTTATTTACCAGACAGAAGAACGAACACTACAAAAGACACGAGCAAAAGCCTCGTTTTCCATTCTTGATTAAATCGTAAATTGTTCCGTTGATCAATAAAATGGTTGGTCTTACACAACTGCAGGACAAAAATGGATTCAATGGGATGTATGGGAGTAGTATTTGTAGGTATTAGGGACTAATTTGATTGGGATGAAAATATGAAAAGTTAAAACGATTGAGGGATATAAAAAGAAAATATATAATACCTAATAATGAACAGAAATATTTGAGCCCTTAATAGGAAATTGTTGTTATTGGTAATAACTATACAGAATTTATTAAGGTAAAATATAGTTGGCAATTTCCATTCTTCGAGCTCCTTAATAATTACTCCCTATAATTGTACTGTGTAATTGAATGAATTAGGATAACTAGTCTTGACAATAAATTTCTAATTAGGAATTGTTGTTATTGTATTTCATTAAAGGTAGTAGACATTTCTAATATATAATAATAATAATAATTGATTATTGATAAATATGTTCAGAGTGAGTTTACTTAAATGAGAATTTATATTATAGTAAGTTATAATCAAGAACCGCAAATGTTATTTAAAAGATAATATGTATCATATATTTGATTAGGTTATTATATGGCAAAGTATAATAGAGAAGTTCAAATTTATTTCGAGCACTCTAATAAATTAATCAAATATCAGTAATAGGTTTATGTGTTGCATTAAATTTAACGCAACAAAATATTATATTGTAATAGTTATTAACCGGTGCTTTACAATAAGGGGACGTTTGACTGAATGTATTAGGTAATACACATATTATTTAATAGATGTATTATTTAGTTTATACTATGTATGGATGGGACATGTATTCACATGTGCTTTTATATATCTAGTCTCACACCGGTTGGAAGACAAGACACTAGACAATATATATTGACTTTTACTTCATACAAGTTCAACAACTTGTTGGAAGAAAGACTCCCACGCGCTCCCACAGGGGAAAATACATATGATTTGGACCCCTCGGTTCGGGTCGACCCACGTATGCGCCTGCATTATGCGCACACGATTGTCGCTCCCATAAACATGCCTTGTGCGAGCCGAGTTTTGCTAAAACCCACAATTATTGTTCTGACCAGGATTATACTCAAATTGAATTTTATTTCTTCGTTACGCTTTTTTTTGTACCCTTGGATCTTTTTTACTGTTGGTATACAGTTTTATAATTTATTTTACATTAGTTTTGCAAAATATAATTAGGGCAATTATGGTCCTGTTTAGGTCATTAGACGATATAAGACCCTATAAATAGGGTTTGATTCTTCTAAATTGAACACGTTGGAGAAAAACCAAAAATTGCATTGTCAATTTGCTTTGGTATGAGTCCAAAAATTTGGCCACATTAAAGTTCTGAGTTTCGCGTCAGAATTTCCGTCCAAGTTCATGTATTGTACAGTTCAGTTAAGTGAAATATCGTGTTTGTTTCACGTTAAGGGTACTGTTCTATACTTGGAGACAATCTTCCCATTTTATCCTCTTAGACGAATCTATTACGTTGATAGTCACGAAATTGCTATGAGGAGATCGATTTTATATGGGACTCAATATTTTGAACAAAAATAATTTTCTGATGGTAATTTTTTTCATTTCTTCAATTTGCGTGTTATTCTCCATTTATATTTAATTTAAATCCACTAAAAAAATTTGAGTTACAAGTTTAAATTCTCCTATATTACTAACAAATAGTTCAATTGAAACTTTGATAATTTCATTGCACGTTTGTTCGACAATGTAATAGTTCAATATGGATAGTGTTCAACATATATATGACTGACGTGTCAATATCGATTCTGTCCTAAAATATGTATATACATGACCACAGTATGAATTAAGGATTCCTTTTATTGGCAATAGCATTTGCATAGACAATAATAACTTTGACCCAACCCATCCAATACACAATCTCCGCGAGGTTGAAGATTCTTGGGATGTTGTTTGTTGCACTCAGCATTGCAGTGGTGATCATCCCTGTTACCACTACACTTCACTATTGTACTAGGAATCGATTCAGAACACGTCGGTCGGGCATCGCTATAACGCACCATGAACAGTGCTGAAATATTACAATATATATGTATTATATATATTATCAAACCATACAGACGTAACTGAACTATATATTTATATATAATTTTATTTACCAGACAGAAGAACGAACACTACAAAAGACACGAGCAAAAGCCTCGTTTTCCATTCTTGATTAAATCGTAAATTGTTCCGTTTATCAATAAAATGGTTGGTCTTACACAACTGCAGGACAAAAATGGATTCAATGGGATGTATGGGAGTAGTATTTGTAGGTATTAGGGACTAATTTGATTGGGATGAAAATATGAAAAGTTAAAACGATTGAGGGATATAAAAAGAAAATATATAATACCTAATAATGAACAGAAATATTTGAGCCCTTAATAGGAAATTGTTGTTATTGGTAATAACTATACAGAATTTATTAAGGTAAAATATAGTTGGCAATTGCCATTCTTCGAGCTCCTTAATAATTACTCCCTATAATTGTACTGTGTAATTGAATGAATTAGGATAACTAGTCTTGACAATAAATTTCTAATTAGGAATTGCTGTTATTGTATTTCATTAAAGGTAGTAGACATTTCTAATATATAATAATAATAATAATTGATTATTGATAAATATGTTCAGAGTGAGTTTACTTAAATGAGAATTTATATTATAGTAAGTTATAATCAAGAACCGCAAATGTTATTTAAAAGATAATATGTATCATATATTTGATTAGGTTATTATATGGCAAAGTATAATAGAGAAGTTCAAATTTATTTCGAGCACTCTAATAAATTAATCAAATATCAGTAATAGGTTTATGTGTTGCATTAAATTTAACGCAACAAAATATTATATTGTAATAGTTACTAACCGGTGCTTTACAATAAGGGGACGTTTGACTGAATGTATTAGGTAATACACATATTATTTAATAGATGTATTATTTAGTTTATACTATGTATGGATGGGACATGTATTCACATGTGCTTTTATATATCTAGTCTCACACCGGTTGGAAGACAAGACACTAGACAATATATATTGACTTTTACTTCATACAAGTTCAACAACTTGTTGGAAGAAAGACTCCCACGCGCTCCCACAGGGGAAAATACATATGATTTGGACCCCTCGGTTCGGGTCGACCTACGTATGCGCCTGCATTATGCGCACACGATTGTCGCTCCCATAAACATGCCTTGTGCGAGCCGAGTTTTGCTAAAACCCACAATTATTGTTCTGACCAGGATTATACTCAAATTGAATTTTATTTCTTCGTTACGCTTTTTTTTGTACCCTTGGATCTTTTTTACTGTTGGTATACAGTTTTATAATTTTTTTACATTAGTTTTGCAAAATATAATTAGGGCAATTATGGTCCTGTTTAGGTCATTAGACGATATAAGACCCTATAAATAGGGTTTGATTCTTCTAAATTGAACACGTTGGAGAAAAACCAAAAATTACATTGTCAATTTGCTTTGGTATGAGTCCAAAAATCTGGCCACATTAAAGTTCTGAGTTTCGCGTCAGAATTTCCGTCCAAGTTCATGTATTGTACAGTTCAGTTAAGTGAAATATCGTGTTTGTTTCACGTTAAGGGCACTGTTCTATACTTGGAGACAATCTTCCCATTTTATCCTCTTAGACGAATCTATTACGTTGATAGTCACGAAATTGCTATGAGGAGATCGATTTTATATGGGACTCAATATTTTGAACAAAAATAATTTTCTGATGGTAATTTTTTTCATTTCTTCAATTTGCGTGTTATTCTCCATTTATATTTAATTTGAATCCACTAAAAAAATTTGAGTTACAAGTTTAAATTCTCCTATATTACTAACAAATAGTTCAATTGAAACTTTGATAATTTCATTGCACGTTTGTTCGACAATGTAATAGTTCAATATGGATAGTGTTCAACATATATATGACTGACGTGTCAATATCGATTCTGTCCTAAAATATGTATATACATGACCACAGTATGAATTAAGGATTCCTTTTATTGGCAATAGCATTTGCATAGACAATAATAACTTTGACCCAACCCATCCAACACACAATCTCCGCGAGGTTGAAGATTCTTGGGATGTTGTTTGTTGCACTCAGCATTGCAGTGGTGATCATCCCTGTTACCACTACACTTCACTATTGTACTAGGAATCGATTCAGAACACGTCGGTCGGGCATCGCTATAACGCACCATGAACAGTGCTGAAATATTACAATATATATGTATTATATATATTATCAAACCATACAGACGTAACTGAACTATATATTTATATATAATTTTATTTACCAGACAGAAGAACGAACACTACAAAAGACACGAGCAAAAGCCTCGTTTTCCATTCTTGATTAAATCGTAAATTGTTCCGTTGATCAATAAAATGGTTGGTCTTACACAACTGCAGGACAAAAATGGATTCAATGGGATGTATGGGAGTAGTATTTGTAGGTATTAGGGACTAATTTGATTGGGATGAAAATATGAAAAGTTAAAACGATTGAGGGATATAAAAAGAAAATATATAATACCTAATAATGAACAGAAATATTTGAGCCCTTAATAGGAAATTGTTGTTATTGGTAATAACTATACAGAATTTATTAAGGTAAAATATAGTTGGCAATTTCCATTCTTCGAGCTCCTTAATAATTACTCCCTATAATTGTACTGTGTAATTGAATGAATTAGGATAACTAGTCTTGACAATAAATTTCTAATTAGGAATTGTTGTTATTGTATTTCATTAAAGGTAGTAGACATTTCTAATATATAATAATAATAATAATTGATTATTGATAAATATGTTCAGAGTGAGTTTACTTAAATGAGAATTTATATTATAGTAAGTTATAATCAAGAACCGCAAATGTTATTTAAAAGATAATATGTATCATATATTTGATTAGGTTATTATATGGCAAAGTATAATAGAGAAGTTCAAATTTATTTCGAGCACTCTAATAAATTAATCAAATATCAGTAATAGGTTTATGTGTTGCATTAAATTTAACGCAACAAAATATTATATTGTAATAGTTACTAACCGGTGCCTTACAATAAGGGGACGTTTGACTGAATGTATTAGGTAATACACATATTATTTAATAGATGTATTATTTAGTTTATACTATGGATGGATGGGACATGTATTCACATGTGCTTTTATATATCTAGTCTCACACCGGTTGGAAGACAAGACACTAGACAATATATATTGACTTTTACTTCATACAAGTTCAACAACTTCTTGGAAGAAAGACTCCCACGCGCTCCCACAGGGGAAAATACATATGATTTGGACCCCTCGGTTAGGGTCGACCCACGTATGCGCCTGCATTATGCGCACACGATTGTCGCTCCCATAAACATGCCTTGTGCGAGCCGAGTTTTGCTAAAACCCACAATTATTGTTCTGACCAGGATTATACTCAAATTGAATTTTATTTCTTCGTTACACTTTTTTTTGTACCCTTGGATCTTTTTTACTGTTGGTATACAGTTTTATAATTTATTTTACATTAGTTTTGCAAAATATAATTAGGGCAATTATGGTCCTGTTTAGGTCATTAGACGATATAAGACCCTATAAATAGGGTTTGATTCTTCTAAATTGAACACGTTGGAGAAAAACCAAAAATTACATTGTCAATTTGCTTTGGTATGAGTCCAAAAATCTGGCCACATTAAAGTTCTAAGTTTCGCATCAGAATTTCCGTCCAAGTTCATGTATTGTACAGTTCAGTTAAGTGAAATATCGTGTTTGTTTCACGTTAAGGGCACTGTTCTATACTTGGAGACAATCTTCCCATTTTATCCTCTTAGACGAATCTATTACGTTGATAGTCACGAAATTGCTATGAGGAGATCGATTTTATATGGGACTCAATATTTTGAACAAAAATAATTTTCTGATGGTAATTTTTTTCATTTCTTCAATTTGCGTGTTATTCTCCATTTATATTTAATTTAAATCCACTAAAAAAATTTGAGTTACAAGTTTAAATTCTCCTATATTACTAACAAATAGTTCAATTGAAACTTTGATAATTTCATTGCACGTTTGTTCGACAATGTAATAGTTCAATATGGATAGTGTTCAACATATATATGACTGACGTGTCAATATCGATTATGTCCTAAAATATGTATATACATGACCACAGTATGAATTAAGGATTCCTTTTATTGGCAATAGCATTTGCATAGACAATAATAACTTTGACCCAACCCATCCAACACACAATCTCCGCGAGGTTGAAGATTCTTGGGATGTTGTTTGTTGCACTCAGCATTGCAGTGGTGATCATCCCTGTTACCACTACACTTCACTATTGTACTAGGAATCGATTCAGAACACGTCGGTCGGGCATCGCTATAACGCACCATGAACAGTGCTGAAATATTACAATATATATGTATTATATATATTATCAAACCATACAGACGTAACTGAACTATATATTTATATATAATTTTATTTACCAGACAGAAGAACGAACACTACAAAAGACACGAGCAAAAGCCTCGTTTTCCATTCTTGATTAAATCGTAAATTGTTCCGTTGATCAATAAAATGGTTGGTCTTACACAACTGCAGGACAAAAATGGATTCAATGGGATGTATGGGAGTAGTATTTGTAGGTATTAGGGACTAATTTGATTGGGATGAAAATATGAAAAGTTAAAACGATTGAGGGATATAAAAAGAAAATATATAATACCTAATAATGAACAGAAATATTTGAGCCCTTAATAGGAAATTGTTGTTATTGGTAATAACTATACAGAATTTATTAAGGTAAAATATAGTTGGCAATTGCCATTCTTCGAGCTCCTTAATAATTACTCCCTATAATTGTACTGTGTAATTGAATGAATTAGGATAACTAGTCTTGACAATAAATTTCTAATTAGGAATTGTTGTTATTGTATTTCATTAAAGGTAGTAGACATTTCTAATATATAATAATAATAATAATTGATTATTGATAAATATGTTCAGAGTGAGTTTACTTAAATGAGAATTTATATTATAGTAAGTTATAATCAAGAACCGCAAATGTTATTTAAAAGATAATATGTATCATATATTTGATTAGGTTATTATATGGCAAAGTATAATAGAGAAGTTCAAATTTATTTCGAGCACTCTAATAAATTAATCAAATATCAGTAATAGGTTTATGTGTTGCATTAAATTTAACGCAACAAAATATTATATTGTAATAGTTACTAACCGGTGCCTTACAATAAGGGGACGTTTGACTGAATGTATTAGGTAATACACATATTATTTAATAGATGTATTATTTAGTTTATACTATGTATGGATGGGACATGTATTCACATGTGCTTTTATATATCTAGTCTCACACCGGTTGGAAGACAAGACACTAGACAATATATATTGACTTTTACTTCATACAAGTTCAACAACTTGTTGGAAGAAAGACTCCCACGCGCTCCCACAGGGGAAAATACATATGATTTGGACCCCTCGGTTCGGGTCGACCCACGTATGCGCCTGCATTATGCGCACACGATTGTCGCTCCCATAAACATGCCTTGTGCGAGCCGAGTTTTGCTAAAACCCACAATTATTGTTCTGACCAGGATTATACTCAAATTGAATTTTATTTCTTCGTTACGCTTTTTTTTGTACCCTTGGATCTTTTTTACTGTTGGTATACAGTTTTATAATTTATTTTACATTAGTTTTGCAAAATATAATTAGGGCAATTATGGTCCTGTTTAGGTCATTAGACGATATAAGACCCTATAAATAGGGTTTGATTCTTCTAAATTGAACACGTTGGAGAAAAACCAAAAATTGCATTGTCAATTTGCTTTGGTATGAGTCCAAAAATTTGGCCACATTAAAGTTCTGAGTTTCGCGTCAGAATTTCCGTCCAAGTTCATGTATTGTACAGTTCAGTTAAGTGAAATATCGTGTTTGTTTCACGTTAAGGGCACTGTTCTATACTTGGAGACAATCTTCCCATTTTATCCTCTTAGACGAATCTATTACGTTGATAGTCACGAAATTGCTATGAGGAGATCGATTTTATATGGGACTCAATATTTTGAACAAAAATAATTTTCTAATGGTAATTTTTTTCATTTCTTCAATTTGCGTGTTATTCTCCATTTATATTTAATTTAAATCCACTAAAAAAATTTGAGTTACAAGTTTAAATTCTCCTATATTACTAACAAATAGTTCAATTGAAACTTTGATAATTTCATTGCACGTTTGTTCGACAATGTAATAGTTCAATATGGATAGTGTTCAACATATATATGACTGACGTGTCAATATCGATTCTGTCCTAAAATATGTATATACATGACCACAGTATGAATTAAGGATTCCTTTTATTGGCAATAGCATTTGCATAGACAATAATAACTTTGACCCAACCCATCCAACACACAATCTCCGCGAGGTTGAAGATTCTTGGGATGTTGTTTGTTGCACTCAGCATTGCAGTGGTGATCATCCCTGTTACCACTACACTTCACTATTGTACTAGGAATCGATTCAGAACACGTCGGTCGGGCATCGCTATAACGCACCATGAACAGTGCTGCAATATTACAATATATATGTATTATATATATTATCAAACCATACAGACGTAACTGAACTATATATTTATATATAATTTTATTTACCAGACAGAAGAACGAACACTACAAAAGACACGAGCAAAAGCCTCGTTTTCCATTCTTGATTAAATCGTAAATTGTTCCGTTGATCAATAAAATGGTTGGTCTTACACAACTGCAGGACAAAAATGGATTCAATGGGATGTATGGGAGTAGTATTTGTAGGTATTAGGGACTAATTTGATTGGGATGAAAATATGAAAAGTTAAAACGATTGAGGGATATAAAAAGAAAATATATAATACCTAATAATGAACAGAAATATTTGAGCCCTTAATAGGAAATTGTTGTTATTGGTAATAACTATACAGAATTTATTAAGGTAAAATATAGTTGGCAATTGCCATTCTTCGAGCTCCTTAATAATTACTCCCTATAATTGTACTGTGTAATTGAATGAATTAGGATAACTAGTCTTGACAATAAATTTCTAATTAGGAATTGTTGTTATTGTATTTCATTAAAGGTAGTAGACATTTCTAATATATAATAATAATAATAATTGATTATTGATAAATATGTTCAGAGTGAGTTTACTTAAATGAGAATTTATATTATAGTAAGTTATAATCAAGAACCGCAAATGTTATTTAAAAGATAATATGTATCATATATTTGATTAGGTTATTATATGGCAAAGTATAATAGAGAAGTTCAAATTTATTTCGAGCACTCTAATAAATTAATCAAATATCAGTAATAGGTTTATGTGTTGCATTAAATTTAACGCAACAAAATATTATATTGTAATAGTTACTAACCGGTGCTTTACAATAAGGGGACGTTTGACTGAATGTATTAGGTAATACACATATTATTTAATAGATGTATTATTTAGTTTATACTATGTATGGATGGGACATGTATTCACATGTGCTTTTATATATCTAGTCTCACACCGGTTGGAAGACAAGACACTAGACAATATATATTGACTTTTACTTCATACAAGTTCAACAACTTGTTGGAAGAAAGACTCCCACGCGCTCCCACAGGGGAAAATACATATGATTTGGACCCCTCGGTTCGGGTCGACCCACGTATGCGCCTGCATTATGCGCACACGATTGTCGCTCCCATAAACATGCCTTGTGCGAGCCGAGTTTTGCTAAAACCCACAATTATTGTTCTGACCAGGATTATACTCAAATTGAATTTTATTTCTTCGTTACGCTTTTTTTTGTACCCTTGGATCTTTTTTACTGTTGGTATACAGTTTTATAATTTATTTTACATTAGTTTTGCAAAATATAATTAGGGCAATTATGGTCCTGTTTAGGTCATTAGACGATATAAGACCCTATAAATAGGGTTTGATTCTTCTAAATTGAACACGTTGGAGAAAAACCAAAAATTGCATTGTCAATTTGCTTTGGTATGAGTCCAAAAATTTGGCCACATTAAAGTTCTGAGTTTCGCGTCAGAATTTCCGTCCAAGTTCATGTATTGTACAGTTCAGTTAAGTGAAATATCGTGTTTGTTTCACGTTAAGGGCACTGTTCTATACTTGGAGACAATCTTCCCATTTTATCCTCTTAGACGAATCTATTACGTTGATAGTCACGAAATTGCTATGAGGAGATCGATTTTATATGGGACTCAATATTTTGAACAAAAATAATTTTCTGATGGTAATATTTTTCATTTCTTCAATTTGCGTGTTATTCTCCATTTATATTTAATTTAAATCCACTAAAAAAATTTGAGTTACAAGTTTAAATTCTCCTATATTACTAACAAATAGTTCAATTGAAACTTTGATAATTTCATTGCACGTTTGTTCGACAATGTAATAGTTCAATATGGATAGTGTTCAACATATATATGACTGACGTGTCAATATCGATTCTGTCCTAAAATATGTATATACATGACCACAGTATGAATTAAGGATTCCTTTTAATGGCAATAGCATTTGCATAGACAATAATAACTTTGACCCAACCCATCCAACACACAATCTCCGCGAGGTTGAAGATTCTTGGGATGTTGTTTGTTGCACTCAGCATTGCAGTGGTGATCATCCCTGTTACCACTACACTTCACTATTGTACTAGGAATCGATTCAGAACACGTCGGTCGGGCATCGCTATAACGCACCATGAACAGTGCTGCAATATTACAATATATATGTATTATATATATTATCAAACCATACAGACGTAACTGAACTATATATTTATATATAATTTTATTTACCAGACAGAAGAACGAACACTACAAAAGACACGAGCAAAAGCCTCGTTTTCCATTCTTGATTAAATCGTAAATTGTTCCGTTGATCAATAAAATGGTTGGTCTTACACAACTGCAGGACAAAAATGGATTCAATGGGATGTATGGGAGTAGTATTTGTAGGTATTAGGGACTAATTTGATTGGGATGAAAATATGAAAAGTTAAAACGATTGAGGGATATAAAAAGAAAATATATAATACCTAATAATGAACAGAAATATTTGAGCCCTTAATAGGAAATTGTTGTTATTGGTAATAACTATACAGAATTTATTAAGGTAAAATATAGTTGGCAATTGCCATTCTTCGAGCTCCTTAATAATTACTCCCTATAATTGTACTGTGTAATTGAATGAATTAGGATAACTAGTCTTGACAATAAATTTCTAATTAGGAATTGTTGTTATTGTATTTCATTAAAGGTAGTAGACATTTCTAATATATAATAATAATAATAATTGATTATTGATAAATATGTTCAGAGTGAGTTTACTTAAATGAGAATTTATATTATAGTAAGTTATAATCAAGAACCGCAAATGTTATTTAAAAGATAATATGTATCATATATTTGATTAGGTTATTATATGGCAAAGTATAATAGAGAAGTTCAAATTTATTTCGAGCACTCTAATAAATTAATCAAATATCAGTAATAGGTTTATGTGTTGCATTAAATTTAACGCAACAAAATATTATATTGTAATAGTTACTAACCGGTGCTTTACAATAAGGGGACGTTTGACTGAATGTATTAGGTAATACACATATTATTTAATAGATGTATTATTTAGTTTATACTATGGATGGATGGGACATGTATTCACATGTGCTTTTATATATCTAGTCTCACACCGGTTGGAAGACAAGACACTAGACAATATATATTGACTTTTACTTCATACAAGTTCAACAACTTGTTGGAAGAAAGACTCCCACGCGCTCCCACAGGGGAAAATACATATGATTTGGACCCCTCGGTTCGGGTCGACCCACGTATGCGCCTGCATTATGCGCACACGATTGTCGCTCCCATAAACATGCCTTGTGCGAGCCGAGTTTTGCTAAAACCCACAATTATTGTTCTGACCAGGATTATACTCAAATTGAATTTTATTTCTTCGTTACGCTTTTTTTTGTACCCTTGGATCTTTTTTACTGTTGGTATACAGTTTTATAATTTATTTTACATTAGTTTTGCAAAATATAATTAGGGCAATTATGGTCCTGTTTAGGTCATTAGACGATATAAGACCCTATAAATAGGGTTTGATTCTTCTAAATTGAACACGTTGGAGAAAAACCAAAAATTACATTGTCAATTTGCTTTGGTATGAGTCCAAAAATTTGGCCACATTAAAGTTCTGAGTTTCGCGTCAGAATTTCCGTCCAAGTTCATGTATTGTACAGTTCAGTTAAGTGAAATATCGTGTTTGTTTCACGTTAAGGGCACTGTTCTATACTTGGAGACAATCTTCCCATTTTATCCTCTTAGACGAATCTATTACGTTGATAGTCACGAAATTGCTATGAGGAGATCGATTTTATATGGGACTCAATATTTTGAACAAAAATAATTTTCTGATGGTAATATTTTTCATTTCTTCAATTTGCGTGTTATTCTCCATTTATATTTAATTTAAATCCACTAAAAAAATTTGAGTTACAAGTTTAAATTCTCCTATATTACTAACAAATAGTTCAATTGAAACTTTGATAATTTCATTGCACGTTTGTTCGACAATGTAATAGTTCAATATGGATAGTGTTCAACATATATATGACTGACGTGTCAATATCGATTCTGTCCTAAAATATGTATATACATGACCACAGTATGAATTAAGGATTCCTTTTAATGGCAATAGCATTTGCATAGACAATAATAACTTTGACCCAACCCATCCAACACACAATCTCCGCGAGGTTGAAGATTCTTGGGATGTTGTTTGTTGCACTCAGCATTGCAGTGGTGATCATCCCTGTTACCACTACACTTCACTATTGTACTAGGAATCGATTCAGAACACGTCGGTCGGGCATCGCTATAACGCACCATGAACAGTGCTGCAATATTACAATATATATGTATTATATATATTATCAAACCATACAGACGTAACTGAACTATATATTTATATATAATTTTATTTACCAGACAGAAGAACGAACACTACAAAAGACACGAGCAAAAGCCTCGTTTTCCATTCTTGATTAAATCGTAAATTGTTCCGTTGATCAATAAAATGGTTGGTCTTACACAACTGCAGGACAAAAATGGATTCAATGGGATGTATGGGAGTAGTATTTGTAGGTATTAGGGACTAATTTGATTGGGATGAAAATATGAAAAGTTAAAACGATTGAGGGATATAAAAAGAAAATATATAATACCTAATAATGAACAGAAATATTTGAGCCCTTAATAGGAAATTGTTGTTATTGGTAATAACTATACAGAATTTATTAAGGTAAAATATAGTTGGCAATTGCCATTCTTCGAGCTCCTTAATAATTACTCCCTATAATTGTACTGTGTAATTGAATGAATTAGGATAACTAGTCTTGACAATAAATTTCTAATTAGGAATTGTTGTTATTGTATTTCATTAAAGGTAGTAGACATTTATAATATATAATAATAATAATAATTGATTATTGATAAATATGTTCAGAGTGAGTTTACTTAAATGAGAATTTATATTATAGTAAGTTATAATCAAGAACCGCAAATGTTATTTAAAAGATAATATGTATCATATATTTGATTAGGTTATTATATGGCAAAGTATAATAGAGAAGTTCAAATTTATTTCGAGCACTCTAATAAATTAATCAAATATCAGTAATAGGTTTATGTGTTGCATTAAATTTAACGCAACAAAATATTATATTGTAATAGTTACTAACCGGTGCTTTACAATAAGGGGACGTTTGACTGAATGTATTAGGTAATACACATATTATTTAATAGATGTATTATTTAGTTTATACTATGTATGGATGGGACATGTATTCACATGTGCTTTTATATATCTAGTCTCACACCGGTTGGAAGACAAGACACTAGACAATATATATTGACTTTTACTTCATACAAGTTCAACAACTTGTTGGAAGAAAGACTCCCACGCGCTCCCACAGGGGAAAATACATATGATTTGGACCCCTCGGTTCGGGTCGACCCACGTATGCGCCTGCATTATGCGCACACGATTGTCGCTCCCATAAACATGCCTTGTGCGAGCCGAGTTTTGCTAAAACCCACAATTATTGTTCTGACCAGGATTATACTCAAATTGAATTTTATTTCTTCGTTACGCCTTTTTTTGTACCCTTGGATCTCTTTTACTTTTGGTATACAGTTTTATAATTTATTTTACATTAGTTTTGCAAAATATAATTAGGGCAATTATGGTCCTGTTTAGGTCATTAGACGATATAAGACCCTATAAATAGGGTTTGATTCTTCTAAATTGAACACGTTGGAGAAAAACCAAAAATTGCATTGTCAATTTGCTTTGGTATGAGTCCAAAAATTTGGCCACATTAAAGTTCTGAGTTTCGCGTCAGAATTTCCGTCCAAGTTCATGTATTGTACAGTTCAGTTAAGTGAAATATCGTGTTTGTTTCACGTTAAGGGCACTGTTCTATACTTGGAGACAATCTTCCCATTTTATCCTCTTAGACGAATCTATTACGTTGATAGTCACGAAATTGCTATGAGGAGATCGATTTTATATGGGACTCAATATTTTGAACAAAAATAATTTTCTGATGGTAATTTTTTTCATTTCTTCAATTTGCGTGTTATTCTCCATTTATATTTAATTTAAATCCACTAAAAAAATTTGAGTTACAAGTTTAAATTCTCCTATATTACTAACAAATAGTTCAATTGAAACTTTGATAATTTCATTGCACGTTTGTTCGACAATGTAATAGTTCAATATGGATAGTGTTCAACATATATATGACTGACGTGTCAATATCGATTCTGTCCTACAATATGTATATACATGACCACAGTATGAATTAAGGATTCCTTTTAATGGCAATAGCATTTGCATAGACAATAATAACTTTGACCCAACCCATCCAACACACAATCTCCGCGAGGTTGAAGATTCTTGGGATGTTTTTTGTTGCACTCAGCATTGCAGTGGTGATCATCCCTGTTACCACTACACTTCACTATTGTACTAGGAATCGATTCAGAACACGTCGGTCGGGCATCGCTATAACGCACCATGAACAGTGCTGCAATATTACAATATATATGTATTATATATATTATCAAACCATACAGACGTAACTGAACTATATATTTATATATAATTTTATTTACCAGACAGAAGAACAAACACTACAAAAGACACGAGCAAAAGCCTCGTTTTCCATTCTTGATTAAATCGTAAATTGTTCCGTTGATCAATAAAATGGTTGGTCTTACACAACTGCAGGACAAAAATGGATTCAATGGGATGTATGGGAGTAGTATTTGTAGGTATTAGGGACTAATTTGATTGGGATGAAAATATGAAAAGTTAAAACGATTGAGGGATATAAAAAGAAAATATATAATACCTAATAATGAACAGAAATATTTGAGCCCTTAATAGGAAATTGTTGTTATTGGTAATAACTATACAGAATTTATTAAGGTAAAATATAGTTGGCAATTGCCATTCTTCGAGCTCCTTAATAATTACTCCCTATAATTGTACTGTGTAATTGAATGAATTAGGATAACTAGTCTTGACAATAAATTTCTAATTAGGAATTGTTGTTATTGTATTTCATTAAAGGTAGTAGACATTTCTAATATATAATAATAATAATAATTGATTATTGATAAATATGTTCAGAGTGAGTTTACTTAAATGAGAATTTATATTATAGTAAGTTATAATCAAGAACCGCAAATGTTATTTAAAAGATAATATGTATCATATATTTGATTAGGTTATTATATGGCAAAGTATAATAGAGAAGTTCAAATTTATTTCGAGCACTCTAATAAATTAATCAAATATCAGTAATAGGTTTATGTGTTGCATTAAATTTAACGCAACAAAATATTATATTGTAATAGTTACTAACCGGTGCTTTACAATAAGGGGACGTTTGACTGAATGTATTAGGTAATACACATATTATTTAATAGATGTATTATTTAGTTTATACTATGTATGGATGGGACATGTATTCACATGTGCTTTTATATATCTAGTCTCACACCGGTTGGAAGACAAGACACTAGACAATATATATTGACTTTTACTTCATACAAGTTCAACAACTTGTTGGAAGAAAGACTCCCACGCGCTCCCACAGGGGAAAATACATATGATTTGGACCCCTCGGTTCGGGTCGACCCACGTATGCGCCTGCATTATGCGCACACGATTGTCGCTCCCATAAACATGCCTTGTGCGAGCCGAGTTTTGCTAAAACCCACAATTATTGTTCTGACCAGGATTATACTCAAATTGAATTTTATTTCTTCGTTACGCCTTTTTTTGTACCCTTGGATCTCTTTTACTTTTGGTATACAGTTTTATAATTTATTTTACATTAGTTTTGCAAAATATAATTAGGGCAATTATGGTCCTGTTTAGGTCATTAGACGATATAAGACCCTATAAATAGGGTTTGATTCTTCTAAATTGAACACGTTGGAGAAAAACCAAAAATTGCATTGTCAATTTGCTTTGGTATGAGTCCAAAAATTTGGCCACATTAAAGTTCTGAGTTTCGCGTCAGAATTTCCGTCCAAGTTCATGTATTGTACAGTTCAGTTAAGTGAAATATCGTGTTTGTTTCACGTTAAGGGCACTGTTCTATACTTGGAGACAATCTTCCCATTTTATCCTCTTAGACGAATCTATTACGTTGATAGTCACGAAATTGCTATGAGGAGATCGATTTTATATGGGACTCAATATTTTGAACAAAAATAATTTTCTGATGGTAATTTTTTTCATTTCTTCAATTTGCGTGTTATTCTCCATTTATATTTAATTTAAATCCACTAAAAAAATTTGAGTTACAAGTTTAAATTCTCCTATATTACTAACAAATAGTTCAATTGAAACTTTGATAATTTCATTGCACGTTTGTTCGACAATGTAATAGTTCAATATGGATAGTGTTCAACATATATATGACTGACGTGTCAATATCGATTCTGTCCTACAATATGTATATACATGACCACAGTATGAATTAAGGATTCCTTTTAATGGCAATAGCATTTGCATAGACAATAATAACTTTGACCCAACCCATCCAACACACAATCTCCGCGAGGTTGAAGATTCTTGGGATGTTTTTTGTTGCACTCAGCATTGCAGTGGTGATCATCCCTGTTACCACTACACTTCACTATTGTACTAGGAATCGATTCAGAACACGTCGGTCGGGCATCGCTATAACGCACCATGAACAGTGCTGAAATATTACAATATATATGTATTATATATATTATCAAACCATACAGACGTAACTGAACTATATATTTATATATAATTTTATTTACCAGACAGAAGAACGAACACTACAAAAGACACGAGCAAAAGCCTCGTTTTCCATTCTTGATTAAATCGTAAATTGTTCCGTTGATCAATAAAATGGTCGGTCTTACACAACTGCAGGACAAAAATGGATTCAATGGGATGTATGGGAGTAGTATTTGTAGGTATTAGGGACTAATTTGATTGGGATGAAAATATGAAAAGTTAAAACGATTGAGGGATATAAAAAGAAAATATATAATACCTAATAATGAACAGAAATATTTGAGCCCTTAATAGGAAATTGTTGTTATTGGTAATAACTATACAGAATTTATTAAGGTAAAATATAGTTGGCAATTGCCATTCTTCGAGCTCCTTAATAATTACTCCCTATAATTGTACTGTGTAATTGAATGAATTAGGATAACTAGTCTTGACAATAAATTTCTAATTAGGAATTGTTGTTATTGTATTTCATTAAAGGTAGTAGACATTTCTAATATATAATAATAATAATAATTGATTATTGATAAATATGTTCAGAGTGAGTTTACTTAAATGAGAATTTATATTATAGTAAGTTATAATCAAGAACCGCAAATGTTATTTAAAAGATAATATGTATCATATATTTGATTAGGTTATTATATGGCAAAGTATAATAGAGAAGTTCAAATTTATTTCGAGCACTCTAATAAATTAATCAAATATCAGTAATACGTTTATGTGTTGCATTAAATTTAACGCAACAAAATATTATATTGTAATAGTTACTAACCGGTGCTTTACAATAAGGGGACGTTTGACTGAATGTATTAGGTAATACACATATTATTTAATAGATGTATTATTTAGTTTATACTATGTATGGATGGGACATGTATTCACATGTGCTTTTATATATCTAGTCTCACACCGGTTGGAAGACAAGACACTAGACAATATATATTGACTTTTACTTCATACAAGTTCAACAACTTGTTGGAAGAAAGACTCCCACGCGCTCCCACAGGGGAAAATACATATGATTTGGACCCCTCGGTTCGGGTCGACCCACGTATGCGCCTGCATTATGCGCACACGATTGTCGCTCCCATAAACATGCCTTGTGCGAGCCGAGTTTTGCTAAAACCCACAATTATTGTTCTGACCAGGATTATACTCAAATTGAATTTTATTTCTTCGTTACGCTTTTTTTTGTACCCTTGGATCTTTTTTACTGTTGGTATACAGTTTTATAATTTATTTTACATTAGTTTTGCAAAATATAATTAGGGCAATTATGGTCCTGTTTAGGTCATTAGACGATATAAGACCCTATAAATAGGGTTTGATTCTTCTAAATTGAACACGTTGGAGAAAAACCAAAAATTGCATTGTCAATTTGCTTTGGTATGAGTCCAAAAATTTGGCCACATTAAAGTTCTGAGTTTCGCGTCAGAATTTCCGTCCAAGTTCATGTATTGTACAGTTCAGTTAAGTGAAATATCGTGTTTGTTTCACGTTAAGGGCACTGTTCTATACTTGGAGACAATCTTCCCATTTTATCCTCTTAGACGAATCTATTACGTTGATAGTCACGAAATTGCTATGAGGAGATCGATTTTATATGGGACTCAATATTTTGAACAAAAATAATTTTCTGATGGTAATTTTTTTCATTTCTTCAATTTGCGTGTTATTCTCCATTTATATTTAATTTAAATCCACTAAAAAAATTTGAGTTACAAGTTTAAATTCTCCTATATTACTAACAAATAGTTCAATTGAAACTTTGATAATTTCATTGCACGTTTGTTCGACAATGTAATAGTTCAATATGGATAGTGTTCAACATATATATGATTGACATGTCAATATCGATTCTGTCCTACAATATGTATATACATGACCACAGTATGAATTAAGGATTCCTTTTAATGGCAATAGCATTTGCATAGACAATAATAACTTTAACCCAACCCATCCAACACACAATCTCCGCGAGGTTGAAGATTCTTGGGATGTTGTTTGTTGCACTCAGCATTGCAGTGGTGATCATCCCTGTTACCACTACACTTCACTATTGTACTAGGAATCGATTCAGAACACGTCGGTCGGGCATCGCTATAACGCACCATGAACAGTGCTGCAATATTACAATATATATGTATTATATATATTATCAAACCATACAGACGTAACTGAACTATATATTTATATATAATTTTATTTACCAGACAGAAGAACGAACACTACAAAAGACACGAGCAAAAGCCTCGTTTTCCATTCTTGATTAAATCGTAAATTGTTCCGTTGATCAATAAAATGGTTGGTCTTACACAACTGCAGGACAAAAATGGATTCAATGGGATGTATGGGAGTAGTATTTGTAGGTATTAGGGACTAATTTGATTGGGATGAAAATATGAAAAGTTAAAACGATTGAGGGATATAAAAAGAAAATATATAATACCTAATAATGAACAGAAATATTTGAGCCCTTAATAGGAAATTGTTGTTATTGGTAATAACTATACAGAATTTATTAAGGTAAAATATAGTTGGCAATTGCCATTCTTCGAGCTCCTTAATAATTACTCCCTATAATTGTACTGTGTAATTGAATGAATTAGGATAACTAGTCTTGACAATAAATTTCTAATTAGGAATTGTTGTTATTGTATTTCATTAAAGGTAGTAGACATTTATAATATATAATAATAATAATAATTGATTATTGATAAATATGTTCAGAGTGAGTTTACTTAAATGAGAATTTATATTATAGTAAGTTATAATCAAGAACCGCAAATGTTATTTAAAAGATAATATGTATCATATATTTGATTAGGTTATTATATGGCAAAGTATAATAGAGAAGTTCAAATTTATTTCGAGCACTCTAATAAATTAATCAAATATCAGTAATAGGTTTATGTGTTGCATTAAATTTAACGCAACAAAATATTATATTGTAATAGTTACTAACCGGTCCTTTACAATAAGGGGACGTTTGACTGAATGTATTAGGTAATACACATATTATTTAATAGATGTATTATTTAGTTTATACTATGTATGGATGGGACATGTATTCACATGTGCTTTTATATATCTAGTCTCACACCGGTTGGAAGACAAGACACTAGACAATATATATTGACTTTTACTTCATACAAGTTCAACAACTTGTTGGAAGAAAGACTCCCATGCGCTCCCACAGGGGAAAATACATATGATTTGGACCCCTCGGTTCGGGTCGACCCACGTATGCGCCTGCATTATGCGCACACGATTGTCGCTCCCATAAACATGCCTTGTGCGAGCCGAGTTTTGCTAAAACCCACAATTATTATTATGACCAGGATTATACTCAAATTTAATTTTATTTCTTCGTTACGCTTTTTTTTGTACCCTTGGATCTTTTTTACTGTTGGTATACAGTTTTATAATTTATTTTACATTAGTTTTGCAAAATATAATTAGGGCAATTATGGTCCTGTTTAGGTCATTAGACGATATAAGACCCTATAAATAGGGTTTGATTCTTCTAAATTGAACACGTTGGACAAAAACCAAAAATTGCATTGTCAATTTGCTTTGGTATGAGTCCAAAAATTTGGCCACATTAAAGTTCTGAGTTTCGCGTCAGAATTTCCGTCCAAGTTCATGTATTGTACAGTTCAGTTAAGTGAAATATCGTGTTTGTTTCACGTTAAGGGCACTGTTCTATACTTGGAGACAATCTTCCCATTTTATCCTCTTAGACGAATCTATTACGTTGATAGTCACGAAATTGCTATGAGGAGATCGATTTTATATGGGACTCAATATTTTGAACAAAAATAATTTTCTGATGGTAATTTTTTTCATTTCTTCAATTTGCGTGTTATTCTCCATTTATATTTAATTTAAATCCACTAAAAAAATTTGAGTTACAAGTTTAAATTCTCCTATATTACTAACAAATAGTTCAATTGAAACTTTGATAATTTCATTGCACGTTTGTTCGACAATGTAATAGTTCAATATGGATAGTGTTCAACATATATATGATTGACATGTCAATATCGATTCTGTCCTACAATATGTATATACATGACCACAGTATGAATTAAGGATTCCTTTTAATGGCAATAGCATTTGCATAGACAATAATAACTTTAACCCAACCCATCCAACACACAATCTCCGCGAGGTTGAAGATTCTTGGGATGTTGTTTGTTGCACTCAGCATTGCAGTGGTGATCATCCCTGTTACCACTACACTTCACTATTGTACTAGGAATCGATTCAGAACACGTCGGTCGGGCATCGCTATAACGCACCATGAACAGTGCTGCAATATTACAATATATATGTATTATATATATTATCAAACCATACAGACGTAACTGAACTATATATTTATATATAATTTTATTTACCAGACAGAAGAACGAACACTACAAAAGACACGAGCAAAAGCCTCGTTTTCCATTCTTGATTAAATCGTAAATTGTTCCGTTGATCAATAAAATGGTTGGTCTTACACAACTGCAGGACAAAAATGGATTCAATGGGATGTATGGGAGTAGTATTTGTAGGTATTAGGGACTAATTTGATTGGGATGAAAATATGAAAAGTTAAAACGATTGAGGGATATAAAAAGAAAATATATAATACCTAATAATGAACAGAAATATTTGAGCCCTTAATAGGAAATTGTTGTTATTGGTAATAACTATACAGAATTTATTAAGGTAAAATATAGTTGGCAATTGCCATTCTTCGAGCTCCTTAATAATTACTCCCTATAATTGTACTGTGTAATTGAATGAATTAGGATAACTAGTCTTGACAATAAATTTCTAATTAGGAATTGTTGTTATTGTATTTCATTAAAGGTAGTAGACATTTCTAATATATAATAATAATAATAATTGATTATTGATAAATATGTTCAGAGTGAGTTTACTTAAATGAGAATTTATATTATAGTAAGTTATAATCAAGAACCGCAAATGTTATTTAAAAGATAATATGTATCATATATTTGATTAGGTTATTATATGGCAAAGTATAATAGAGAAGTTCAAATTTATTTCGAGCACTCTAATAAATTAATCAAATATCAGTAATAGGTTTATGTGTTGCATTAAATTTAACGCAACAAAATATTATATTGTAATAGTTACTAACCGGTGCTTTACAATAAGGGGACGTTTGACTGAATGTATTAGGTAATACACATATTATTTAATAGATGTATTATTTAGTTTATACTATGTATGGATGGGACATGTATTCACATGTGCTTTTATATATCTAGTCTCACACCGGTTGGAAGACAAGACACTAGACAATATATATTGACTTTTACTTCATACAAGTTCAACAACTTGTTGGAAGAAAGACTCCCACGCGCTCCCACAGGGGAAAATACATATGATTTGGACCCCTCGGTTCGGGTCGACCCACGTATGCGCCTGCATTATGCGCACACGATTGTCGCTCCCATAAACATGCCTTGTGCGAGCCGAGTTTTGCTAAAACCCACAATTATTGTTCTGACCAGGATTATACTCAAATTGAATTTTATTTCTTCGTTACGCTTTTTTTTGGACCCTTGGATCTTTTTTACTTTTGGTATACAGTTTTATAATTTATTTTACATTAGTTTTGCAAAATATAATTAGGGCAATTATGGTCCTGTTTAGGTCATTAGACGATATAAGACCCTATAAATAGGGTTTGATTCTTCTAAATTGAACACGTTGGACAAAAACCAAAAATTGCATTGTCAATTTGCTTTGGTATGAGTCCAAAAATTTGGCCACATTAAAGTTCTGAGTTTCGCGTCAGAATTTCCGTCCAAGTTCATGTATTGTACAGTTCAGTTAAGTGAAATATCGTGTTTGTTTCACGTTAAGGGCACTGTTCTATACTTGGAGACAATCTTCCCATTTTATCCTCTTAGACGAATCTATTACGTTGATAGTCACGAAATTGCTATGAGGAGATCGATTTTATATGGGACTCAATATTTTGAACAAAAATAATTTTCTGATGGTAATTTTTTTCATTTCTTCAATTTGCGTGTTATTCTCCATTTATATTTAATTTAAATCCACTAAAAAAATTTGAGTTACAAGTTTAAATTCTCCTATATTACTAACAAATAGTTCAATTGAAACTTTGATAATTTCATTGCACGTTTGTTCGACAATGTAATAGTTCAATATGGATAGTGTTCAACATATATATGATTGACATGTCAATATCGATTCTGTCCTACAATATGTATATACATGACCACAGTATGAATTAAGGATTCCTTTTAATGGCAATAGCATTTGCATAGACAATAATAACTTTAACCCAACCCATCCAACACACAATCTCCGCGAGGTTGAAGATTCTTGGGATGTTGTTTGTTGCACTCAGCATTGCAGTGGTGATCATCCCTGTTACCACTACACTTCACTATTGTACTAGGAATCGATTCAGAACACGTCGGTCGGGCATCGCTATAACGCACCATGAACAGTGCTGCAATATTACAATATATATGTATTATATATATTATCAAACCATACAGACGTAACTGAACTATATATTTATATATAATTTTATTTACCAGACAGAAGAACGAACACTACAAAAGACACGAGCAAAAGCCTCGTTTTCCATTCTTGATTAAATCGTAAATTGTTCCGTTGATCAATAAAATGGTTGGTCTTACACAACTGCAGGACAAAAATGGATTCAATGGGATGTATGGGAGTAGTATTTGTAGGTATTAGGGACTTATTTGATTGGGATGAAAATATGAAAAGTTAAAACGATTGAGGGATATAAAAAGAAAATATATAATACCTAATAATGAACAGAAATATTTGAGCCCTTAATAGGAAATTGTTGTTATTGGTAATAACTATACAGAATTTATTAAGGTAAAATATAGTTGGCAATTGCCATTCTTCGAGCTCCTTAATAATTACTCCCTATAATTGTACTGTGTAATTGAATGAATTAGGATAACTAGTCTTGACAATAAATTTCTAATTAGGAATTGTTGTTATTGTATTTCATTAAAGGTAGTAGACATTTATAATATATAATAATAATAATAATTGATTATTGATAAATATGTTCAGAGTGAGTTTACTTAAATGAGAATTTATATTATAGTAAGTTATAATCAAGAACCGCAAATGTTATTTAAAAGATAATATGTATCATATATTTGATTAGGTTATTATATGGCAAAGTATAATAGAGAAGTTCAAATTTATTTCGAGCACTCTAATAAATTAATCAAATATCAGTAATAGGTTTATGTGTTGCATTAAATTTAACGCAACAAAATATTATATTGTAATAGTTACTAACCGGTGCTTTACAATAAGGGGACGTTTGACTGAATGTATTAGGTAATACACATATTATTTAATAGATGTATTATTTAGTTTATACTATGTATGGATGGGACATGTATTCACATGTGCTTTTATATATCTAGTCTCACACGGGTTGGAAGACAAGACACTAGACAATATATATTGACTTTTACTTCATACAAGTTCAACAACTTGTTGGAAGAAAGACTCCCACGCGCTCCCACAGGGGAAAATACATATGATTTGGACCCCTCGGTTCGGGTCGACCCACGTATGCGCCTGCATTATGCGCACACGATTGTCGCTCCCATAAACATGCCTTGTTCGAGCCGAGTTTTGCTAAAACCCACAATTATTATTCTGACCAGGATTATACTCAAATTTAATTTTATTTCTTCATTACACTTTTTTTTGTACCCTTGGATCTTTTTTACTTTTGGTATACAGTTTTATAATTTATTTTACATTAGTTTTGCAAAATATAATTAGGGCAATTATGGTCCTGTTTAGGTCATTAGACGATATAAGACCCTATAAATAGGGTTTGATTCTTCTAAATTGAACACGTTGGACAAAAACCAAAAATTGCATTCTCAATTTGCTTTGGTATGACTCCAAAAATTTGGCCACACTAAAGTTCTGAGTTTCGTGTCAGAATTTCCGTCCAAGTTCATGTATTGTACAGTTCAGTTAAGTGAAATATCGTGTTTGTTTCACGTTAAGGGCACTGTTCTATACTTGGAGACAATCTTCCCATTTTATCCTCTTAGACGAATCTATTACGTTGATAGTCACGAAATTGCTATGAGGAGATCGATTTTATATGGGACTCAATATTTTGAACAAAAATAATTTTCTGATGGTAATTTTTTTCATTTCTTCAATTTGCGTGTTATTCTCCATTTATATTTAATTTAAATCCACTAAAAAAATTTGACTTACAAGTTTAAATTCTCCTATATTACTAACAAATAGTTCAATTGAAACTTTGATAATTTCATTGCACGTTTGTTCGACAATGTAATAGTTCAATATGGATAGTGTTCAACATATATATGACTGACGTGTCAATATCGATTCTGTCCTACAATATGTATATACATGACCACAGTATGAATTAAGGATTCCTTTTAATGGCAATAGCATTTGCATAACCAAAAATAACTTTGACCCAACCCATCCAACACACAATCTCCGCGAGGTTGAAGATTCTTGGGATGTTGTTTGTTGCACTCAGCATTGCAGTGGTGATCATCCCTGTTACCACTACACTTCACTATTGTACTAGGAATCGATTCAGAACACGTCGGTCGGGCATCGTTATAACGCACCATGAACAGTGCTGCAATATTACAATATATATGTATTATATATATTATCAAACCATACAGACGTAACTGAACTATATATTTATATATAATTTTATTTACCAGACAGAAGAACGAACACTACAAAAGACACGAGCAAAAGCCTCGTTTTCCATTCTTGATTAAATCGTAAATTGTTCCGTTGATCAATAAAATGGTTGGTCTTACACAACTGCAGGACAAAAATGGATTCAATGGGATGTATGGGAGTAGTATTTGTAGGTATTAGAGACTAATTTGATTGGGATGAAAATATGAAAAGTTAAAACGATTGAGGGATATAAAATAAAAATATATAATACCTAATAATGAACAGAAATATTTGAGCCCTTAATAGGAAATTGTTGTTATTGGTAATAACTATACAGAATTTATTAAGGTAAAATATAGTTGGCAATTGCCATTCTTCGAGCTCCTTAATAATTACTCCCTATAATTGTACTGTGTAATTGAATGAATTAGGATAACTAGTCTTGACAATAAATTTCTAATTAGGAATTGTTGTTATTGTATTTCATTAAAGGTAGTAGACATTTATAATATATAATAATAATAATAATTGATTATTGATAAATATGTTCAGAGTGAGTTTACTTAAATGAGAATTTATATTATAGTAAGTTATAATCAAGAACCGCAAATGTTATTTAAAAGATAATATGTATCATATATTTGATTAGGTTATTATATGGCAAAGTATAATAGAGAAGTTCAAATTTATTTCGAGCACTCTAATAAATTAATCAAATATCAGTAATAGGTTTATGTGTTGCATTAAATTTAACGCAACAAAATATTATATTGTAATAGTTACTAACCGGTGCTTTACAATAAGGGGACGTTTGACTGAATGTATTAGGTAATACACATATTATTTAATAGATGTATTATTTAGTTTATACTATGTATGGATGGGACATGTATTCACATGTGCTTTTATATATCTAGTCTCACACCGGTTGGAAGACAAGACACTAGACAATATATATTGACTTTTACTTCATACAAGTTCAACAACTTGTTGGAAGAAAGACTCCCACGCGCTCCCACAGGGGAAAATACATATGATTTGGACCCCTCGGTTCGGGTCGACCCACGTATGCGCCTGCATTATGCGCACACGATTGTCGCTCCCATAAACATGCCTTGTGCGAGCCGAGTTTTGCTAAAACCCACAATTATTATTCTGACCAGGATTATACTCAAATTTAATTTTATTTCTTCGTTACACTTTTTTTTGTACCCTTGGATCTTTTTTACTGTTGGTATACAGTTTTATAATTTATTTTACATTAGTTTTGCAAAATATAATTAGGGCAATTATGGTCCTGTTTAGGTCATTAGACGATATAAGACCCTATAAATAGGGTTTGATTCTTCTAAATTGAACACGTTGGACAAAAACCAAAAATTTCATTGTCAATTTGCTTTGGTATGACTCCAAAAATTTGGCCACATTAAAGTTCTGAGTTTCGTGTCAGAATTTCCGTCCAAGTTCATGTATTGTACAGTTCAGTTAAGTGAAATATCGTGTTTGTTTCACGTTAAGGGCACTGTTCTATACTTGGAGACAATCTTCCCATTTTATCCTCTTAGACGAATCTATTACGTTGATAGTCACGAAATTGCTATGAGGAGATAGATTTTATATGGGACTCAATATTTTGAACAAAAATAATTTTCTGATGGTAATTTTTTTCATTTCTTCAATTTGCGTGTTATTCTCCATTTATATTTAATTTAAATCCACTAAAAAAATTTGACTTACAAGTTTAAATTCTCCTATATTACTAACAAATAGTTCAATTGAAACTTTGATAATTTCATTGCACGTTTGTTCGACAATGTAATAGTTCAATATGGATAGTGTTCAACATATATATGACTGACGTGTCAATATAGATTCTGTCCTACAATATGTATATACATGACCACAGTATGAATTAAGGATTCCTTTTAATGGCAATAGCATTTGCATAACCAAAAATAACTTTGACCCAACCCATCCAACACACAATCTCCGCGAGGTTGAAGATTCTTGGGATGTTGTTTGTTGCACTCAGCATTGCAGTGGTGATCATCCCTGTTACCACTACACTTCACTATTGTACTAGGAATCGATTCAGAACACGTCGGTCGGGCATCGCTATAACGCACCATGAACAGTGCTGCAATATTACAATATATATGTATTATATATATTATCAAACCATACAGACGTAACTGAACTATATATTTATATATAATTTTATTTACCAGACAGAAGAACGAACACTACAAAAGACACGAGCAAAAGCCTCGTTTTCCATTCTTGATTAAATCGTAAATTGTTCCGTTGATCAATAAAATGGTTGGTCTTACACAACTGCAGGACAAAAATGGATTCAATGGGATGTATGGGAGTAGTATTTGTAGGTATTAGAGACTAATTTGATTGGGATGAAAATATGAAAAGTTAAAACGATTGAGGGATATAAAATAAAAATATATAATACCTAATAATGAACAGAAATATTTGAGCCCTTAATAGGAAATTGTTGTTATTGGTAATAACTATACAGAATTTATTAAGGTAAAATATAGTTGGCAATTGCCATTCTTCGAGCTCCTTAATAATTACTCCCTATAATTGTACTGTGTAATTGAATGAATTAGGATAACTAGTCTTGACAATAAATTTCTAATTAGGAATTGTTGTTATTGTATTTCATTAAAGGTAGTAGACATTTATAATATATAATAATAATAATAATTGATTATTGATAAATATGTTCAGAGTGAGTTTACTTAAATGAGAATTTATATTATAGTAAGTTATAATCAAGAACCGCAAATGTTATTTAAAAGATAATATGTATCATATATTTGATTAGGTTATTATATGGCAAAGTATAATAGAGAAGTTCAAATTTATTTCGAGCACTCTAATAAATTAATCAAATATCAGTAATAGGTTTATGTGTTGCATTAAATTTAACGCAACAAAATATTATATTGTAATAGTTACTAACCGGTGCTTTACAATAAGGGGACGTTTGACTGAATGTATTAGGTAATACACATATTATTTAATAGATGTATTATTTAGTTTATACTATGTATGGATGGGACATGTATTCACATGTGCTTTTATATATCTAGTCTCACACCGGTTGGAAGACAAGACACTAGACAATATATATTGACTTTTACTTCATACAAGTTCAACAACTTGTTGGAAGAAAGACTCCCACGCGCTCCCACAGGGGAAAATACATATGATTTGGACCCCTCGGTTCGGGTCGACCCACGTATGCGCCTGCATTATGCGCACACGATTGTCGCTCCCATAAACATGCCTTGTGCGAGCCGAGTTTTGCTAAAACCCACAATTATTGTTCTGACCAGGATTATACTCAAATTGAATTTTATTTCTTCGTTACGCTTTTTTTTGGACCCTTGGATCTTTTTTACTTTTGGTATACAGTTTTATAATTTATTTTACATTAGTTTTGCAAAATATAATTAGGGCAATTATGGTCCTGTTTAGGTCATTAGACGATATAAGACCCTATAAATAGGGTTTGATTCTTCTAAATTGAACACGTTGGACAAAAACCAAAAATTGCATTGTCAATTTGCTTTGGTATGAGTCCAAAAATTTGGCCACATTAAAGTTCTGAGTTTCGCGTCAGAATTTCCGTCCAAGTTCATGTATTGTACAGTTCAGTTAAGTGAAATATCGTGTTTGTTTCACGTTAAGGGCACTGTTCTATACTTGGAGACAATCTTCCCATTTTATCCTCTTAGACGAATCTATTACGTTGATAGTCACGAAATTGCTATGAGGAGATCGATTTTATATGGGACTCAATATTTTGAACAAAAATAATTTTCTGATGGTAATTTTTTTCATTTCTTCAATTTGCGTGTTATTCTCCATTTATATTTAATTTAAATCCACTAAAAAAATTTGAGTTACAAGTTTAAATTCTCCTATATTACTAACAAATAGTTCAATTGAAACTTTGATAATTTCATTGCACGTTTGTTCGACAATGTAATAGTTCAATATGGATAGTGTTCAACATATATATGATTGACATGTCAATATCGATTCTGTCCTACAATATGTATATACATGACCACAGTATGAATTAAGGATTCCTTTTAATGGCAATAGCATTTGCATAGACAATAATAACTTTAACCCAACCCATCCAACACACAATCTCCGCGAGGTTGAAGATTCTTGGGATGTTGTTTGTTGCACTCAGCATTGCAGTGGTGATCATCCCTGTTACCACTACACTTCACTATTGTACTAGGAATCGATTCAGAACACGTCGGTCGGGCATCGCTATAACGCACCATGAACAGTGCTGCAATATTACAATATATATGTATTATATATATTATCAAACCATACAGACGTAACTGAACTATATATTTATATATAATTTTATTTACCAGACAGAAGAACGAACACTACAAAAGACACGAGCAAAAGCCTCGTTTTCCATTCTTGATTAAATCGTAAATTGTTCCGTTGATCAATAAAATGGTTGGTCTTACACAACTGCAGGACAAAAATGGATTCAATGGGATGTATGGGAGTAGTATTTGTAGGTATTAGGGACTAATTTGATTGGGATGAAAATATGAAAAGTTAAAACGATTGAGGGATATAAAAAGAAAATATATAATACCTAATAATGAACAGAAATATTTGAGCCCTTAATAGGAAATTGTTGTTATTGGTAATAACTATACAGAATTTATTAAGGTAAAATATAGTTGGCAATTGCCATTCTTCGAGCTCCTTAATAATTACTCCCTATAATTGTACTGTGTAATTGAATGAATTAGGATAACTAGTCTTGACAATAAATTTCTAATTAGGAATTGTTGTTATTGTATTTCATTAAAGGTAGTAGACATTTATAATATATAATAATAATAATAATTGATTATTGATAAATATGTTCAGAGTGAGTTTACTTAAATGAGAATTTATATTATAGTAAGTTATAATCAAGAACCGCAAATGTTATTTAAAAGATAATATGTATCATATATTTGATTAGGTTATTATATGGCAAAGTATAATAGAGAAGTTCAAATTTATTTCGAGCACTCTAATAAATTAATCAAATATCAGTAATAGGTTTATGTGTTGCATTAAATTTAACGCAACAAAATATTATATTGTAATAGTTACTAACCGGTCCTTTACAATAAGGGGACGTTTGACTGAATGTATTAGGTAATACACATATTATTTAATAGATGTATTATTTAGTTTATACTATGTATGGATGGGACATGTATTCACATGTGCTTTTATATATCTAGTCTCACACCGGTTGGAAGACAAGACACTAGACAATATATATTGACTTTTACTTCATACAAGTTCAACAACTTGTTGGAAGAAAGACTCCCATGCGCTCCCACAGGGGAAAATACATATGATTTGGACCCCTCGGTTCGGGTCGACCCACGTATGCGCCTGCATTATGCGCACACGATTGTCGCTCCCATAAACATGCCTTGTGCGAGCCGAGTTTTACTAAAACCCACAATTATTATTATGACCAGGATTATACTCAAATTTAATTTTATTTCTTCGTTACGCTTTTTTTTGTACCCTTGGATCTTTTTTACTGTTGGTATACAGTTTTATAATTTATTTTACATTAGTTTTGCAAAATATAATTAGGGCAATTATGGTCCTGTTTAGGTCATTAGACGATATAAGACCCTATAAATAGGGTTTGATTCTTCTAAATTGAACACGTTGGACAAAAACCAAAAATTGCATTGTCAATTTGCTTTGGTATGAGTCCAAAAATTTGGCCACATTAAAGTTCTGAGTTTCGCGTCAGAATTTCCGTCCAAGTTCATGTATTGTACAGTTCAGTTAAGTGAAATATCGTGTTTGTTTCACGTTAAGGGCACTGTTCTATACTTGGAGACAATCTTCCCATTTTATCCTCTTAGACGAATCTATTACGTTGATAGTCACGAAATTGCTATGAGGAGATCGATTTTATATGGGACTCAATATTTTGAACAAAAATAATTTTCTGATGGTAATTTTTTTCATTTCTTCAATTTGCGTGTTATTCTCCATTTATATTTAATTTAAATCCACTAAAAAAATTTGAGTTACAAGTTTAAATTCTCCTATATTACTAACAAATAGTTCAATTGAAACTTTGATAATTTCATTGCACGTTTGTTCGACAATGTAATAGTTCAATATGGATAGTGTTCAACATATATATGATTGACATGTCAATATCGATTCTGTCCTACAATATGTATATACATGACCACAGTATGAATTAAGGATTCCTTTTAATGGCAATAGCATTTGCATAGACAATAATAACTTTAACCCAACCCATCCAACACACAATCTCCGCGAGGTTGAAGATTCTTGGGATGTTGTTTGTTGCACTCAGCATTGCAGTGGTGATCATCCCTGTTACCACTACACTTCACTATTGTACTAGGAATCGATTCAGAACACGTCGGTCGGGCATCGCTATAACGCACCATGAACAGTGCTGCAATATTACAATATATATGTATTATATATATTATCAAACCATACAGACGTAACTGAACTATATATTTATATATAATTTTATTTACCAGACAGAAGAACGAACACTACAAAAGACACGAGCAAAAGCCTCGTTTTCCATTCTTGATTAAATCGTAAATTGTTCCGTTGATCAATAAAATGGTTGGTCTTACACAACTGCAGGACAAAAATGGATTCAATGGGATGTATGGGAGTAGTATTTGTAGGTATTAGGGACTAATTTGATTGGGATGAAAATATGAAAAGTTAAAACGATTGAGGGATATAAAAAGAAAATATATAATACCTAATAATGAACAGAAATATTTGAGCCCTTAATAGGAAATTGTTGTTATTGGTAATAACTATACAGAATTTATTAAGGTAAAATATAGTTGGCAATTGCCATTCTTCGAGCTCCTTAATAATTACTCCCTATAATTGTACTGTGTAATTGAATGAATTAGGATAACTAGTCTTGACAATAAATTTCTAATTAGGAATTGTTGTTATTGTATTTCATTAAAGGTAGTAGACATTTATAATATATAATAATAATAATAATTGATTATTGATAAATATGTTCAGAGTGAGTTTACTTAAATGAGAATTTATATTATAGTAAGTTATAATCAAGAACCGCAAATGTTATTTAAAAGATAATATGTATCATATATTTGATTAGGTTATTATATGGCAAAGTATAATAGAGAAGTTCAAATTTATTTCGAGCACTCTAATAAATTAATCAAATATCAGTAATAGGATTATGTGTTGCATTAAATTTAAAGCAACAAAATATTATATTGTAATAGTTACTAACCGGTGCTTTACAATAAGGGGACGTTTGACTGAATGTATTAGGTAATACACATATTATTTAATAGATGTATTATTTAGTTTATACTATGTATGGATGGGACATGTATTCACATGTGCTTTTATATATCTAGTCTCACACCGGTTGGAAGACAAGACACTAGACAATATATATTGACTTTTACTTCATACAAGTTCAACAACTTGTTGGAAGAAAGACTCCCATGCGCTCCCACAGGGGAAAATACATATGATTTGGACCCCTCGGTTCGGGTCGACCCACGTATGCGCCTGCATTATGCGCACACGATTGTCGCTCCCATAAACATGCCTTGTGCGAGCCGAGTTTTGCTAAAACCCACAATTATTATTATGACCAGGATTATACTCAAATTTAATTTTATTTCTTCGTTACGCTTTTTTTTGTACCCTTGGATCTTTTTTACTGTTGGTATACAGTTTTATAATTTATTTTACATTAGTTTTGCAAAATATAATTAGGGCAATTATGGTCCTGTTTAGGTCATTAGACGATATAAGACCCTATAAATAGGGTTTGATTCTTCTAAATTGAACACGTTGGACAAAAACCAAAAATTGCATTGTCAATTTGCTTTGGTATGAGTCCAAAAATTTGGCCACATTAAAGTTCTGAGTTTCGCGTCAGAATTTCCGTCCAAGTTCATGTATTGTACAGTTCAGTTAAGTGAAATATCGTGTTTGTTTCACGTTAAGGGCACTGTTCTATACTTGGAGACAATCTTCCCATTTTATCCTCTTAGACGAATCTATTACGTTGATAGTCACGAAATTGCTATGAGGAGATCGATTTTATATGGGACTCAATATTTTGAACAAAAATAATTTTCTGATGGTAATTTTTTTCATTTCTTCAATTTGCGTGTTATTCTCCATTTATATTTAATTTAAATCCACTAAAAAAATTTGAGTTACAAGTTTAAATTCTCCTATATTACTAACAAATAGTTCAATTGAAACTTTGATAATTTCATTGCACGTTTGTTCGACAATGTAATAGTTCAATATGGATAGTGTTCAACATATATATGATTGACATGTCAATATCGATTCTGTCCTACAATATGTATATACATGACCACAGTATGAATTAAGGATTCCTTTTAATGGCAATAGCATTTGCATAGACAATAATAACTTTAACCCAACCCATCCAACACACAATCTCCGCGAGGTTGAAGATTCTTGGGATGTTGTTTGTTGCACTCAGCATTGCAGTGGTGATCATCCCTGTTACCACTACACTTCACTATTGTACTAGGAATCGATTCAGAACACGTCGGTCGGGCATCGCTATAACGCACCATGAACAGTGCTGCAATATTACAATATATATGTATTATATATATTATCAAACCATACAGACGTAACTGAACTATATATTTATATATAATTTTATTTACCAGACAGAAGAACGAACACTACAAAAGACACGAGCAAAAGCCTCGTTTTCCATTCTTGATTAAATCGTAAATTGTTCCGTTGATCAATAAAATGGTTGGTCTTACACAACTGCAGGACAAAAATGGATTCAATGGGATGTATGGGAGTAGTATTTGTAGGTATTAGGGACTAATTTGATTGGGATGAAAATATGAAAAGTTAAAACGATTGAGGGATATAAAAAGAAAATATATAATACCTAATAATGAACAGAAATATTTGAGCCCTTAATAGGAAATTGTTGTTATTGGTAATAACTATACAGAATTTATTAAGGTAAAATATAGTTGGCAATTGCCATTCTTCGAGCTCCTTAATAATTACTCCCTATAATTGTACTGTGTAATTGAATGAATTAGGATAACTAGTCTTGACAATAAATTTCTAATTAGGAATTGTTGTTATTGTATTTCATTAAAGGTAGTAGACATTTATAATATATAATAATAATAATAATTGATTATTGATAAATATGTTCAGAGTGAGTTTACTTAAATGAGAATTTATATTATAGTAAGTTATAATCAAGAACCGCAAATGTTATTTAAAAGATAATATGTATCATATATTTGATTAGGTTATTATATGGCAAAGTATAATAGAGAAGTTCAAATTTATTTCGAGCACTCTAATAAATTAATCAAATATCAGTAATAGGTTTATGTGTTGCATTAAATTTAACGCAACAAAATATTATATTGTAATAGTTACTAACCGGTCCTTTACAATAAGGGGACGTTTGACTGAATGTATTAGGTAATACACATATTATTTAATAGATGTATTATTTAGTTTATACTATGTATGGATGGGACATGTATTCACATGTGCTTTTATATATCTAGTCTCACACCGGTTGGAAGACAAGACACTAGACAATATATATTGACTTTTACTTCATACAAGTTCAACAACTTGTTGGAAGAAAGACTCCCATGCGCTCCCACAGGGGAAAATACATATGATTTGGACCCCTCGGTTCGGGTCGACCCACGTATGCGCCTGCATTATGCGCACACGATTGTCGCTCCCATAAACATGCCTTGTGCGAGCCGAGTTTTGCTAAAACCCACAATTATTATTATGACCAGGATTATACTCAAATTTAATTTTATTTCTTCGTTACGCTTTTTTTTGTACCCTTGGATCTTTTTTACTGTTGGTATACAGTTTTATAATTTATTTTACATTAGTTTTGCAAAATATAATTAGGGCAATTATGGTCCTGTTTAGGTCATTAGACGATATAAGACCCTATAAATAGGGTTTGATTCTTCTAAATTGAACACGTTGGACAAAAACCAAAAATTGCATTGTCAATTTGCTTTGGTATGAGTCCAAAAATTTGGCCACATTAAAGTTCTGAGTTTCGCGTCAGAATTTCCGTCCAAGTTCATGTATTGTACAGTTCAGTTAAGTGAAATATCGTGTTTGTTTCACGTTAAGGGCACTGTTCTATACTTGGAGACAATCTTCCCATTTTATCCTCTTAGACGAATCTATTACGTTGATAGTCACGAAATTGCTATGAGGAGATCGATTTTATATGGGACTCAATATTTTGAACAAAAATAATTTTCTGATGGTAATTTTTTTCATTTCTTCAATTTGCGTGTTATTCTCCATTTATATTTAATTTAAATCCACTAAAAAAATTTGAGTTACAAGTTTAAATTCTCCTATATTACTAACAAATAGTTCAATTGAAACTTTGATAATTTCATTGCACGTTTGTTCGACAATGTAATAGTTCAATATGGATAGTGTTCAACATATATATGACTGACGTGTCAATATCGATTCTGTCCTACAATATGTATATAGATGACCACAATATGAATTAAGGATTCCTTTTAATGGCAATACCATTTGCATAGACAATAATAACTTTGACCCAACCCATCCAACACACAATCTCCGCGAGGTTGAAGATTCTTGGGATGTTGTTTGTTGCACTCAGCATTGCAGTGGTGATCATCCCTGTTACCACTACACTTCACTATTGTACTAGGAATCGATTCAGAACACGTCGGTCGGGCATCGCTATAACGCACCATGAACAGTGCTGCAATATTACAATATATATGTATTATATATATTATCAAACCATACAGACGTAACTGAACTATATATTTATATATAATTTTATTTACCAGACAGAAGAACGAACACTACAAAAGACACGAGCAAAATCCTCGTTTTCCATTCTTGATTAAATCGTAAATTGTTCCGTTGATCAATAAAATGGTTAGTCTTACACAACTGCAATACAAAAATGGATTCAATGGGATGTATGGGAGTAGTATTTGTAGGTATTAGGGACTAATTTAATTGGGATGAAAATATGAAAAGTTAAAACGATTGAGGGATATAAAAAGAAAATATATAATACCTAATAATGAACAGAAATATTTGAGCCCTTAATAGGAAATTGTTGTTATTGGTAATAACTATACATAATTTATTAAGGTAAAATATAGTTGGCAATTGCCATTCTTCGAGCTCCTTAATAATTACTCCCTATAATTGTACTGTGTAATTGAATGAATTAGGATAACTAGTCTTGACAATAAATTTCTAATTAGGAATTGTTGTTATTGTATTTCATTAAAGGTAGTAGACATTTATAATATATAATAATAATAATAATTGATTATTGATAAATATGTTCAGAGTGAGTTTACTTAAATGAGAATTTATATTATAGTAAGTTATAATCAAGAACCGCAAATGTTATTTAAAAGATAATATGTATCATATATTTGATTAGGTTATTATATGGCAAAGTATAATAGAGAAGTTCAAATTTATTTCGAGCACTCTAATAAATTAATCAAATATCAGTAATAGGTTTATGTGTTGCATTAAATTTAAAGCAACAAAATATTATATTGTAATAGTTACTAACCGGTGCTTTACAATAAGGGGACGTTTGACTGAATGTATTAGGTAATACACATATTATTTAATAGATGTATTATTTAGTTTATACTATGTATGGATGGGACATGTATTCACATGTGGTTTTATATATCTAGTCTCACACCGGTTGGAAGACAAGACACTAGACAATATATATTGAATTTTACTTCATACAAGTTCAACAACTTGTTGGAAGAAAGACTCCTACGCGCTCCTACAGGGGAAAATAGATCCGATTTGGGCCCCTCAGTTCGCGTCGACCAACGTATGTGCCCGCATTATGCGCACACGATTGTCGCTCCCATAAACATGCCTTGTGCGAGCCGAGTTTTGCTAAAACCCACAATTATTATTCTGACCAGGATTATACTCAAATTGAATTTTATTTCTTCGTTACGCTTTTTTTTGTACCCTTGGATCTTTTTTACTGTTGGTATACATTTTTATAATATATTTTACATTAGTTTTGCAAAATATAATTAGGGCAATTATGGTCCTGTTTAGGTCATTAGACGATATAAGACCCTATAAATAGGGTTTGATTCTTCTAAATTGAACACGTTGGACAAAAACCAAAAATTGCATTGTCAATTTGCTTTGGTATGAGTCCAAAAATTTGGCCATATTAAAGTTCTGAGTTTCGCGTCAGAATTTCCGTCCAAGTTCATGTATTGTACAGTTCAGTTAAGTGAAATATCGTGTTTGTTTCACGTTAAGGGCACTGTTCTATACTTGGAGACAATCTTCCCATTTTATCCTCTTAGACGAATCTATTACGTTGATAGTCACGAAATTGCTATGAGGAGATCGATTTTATATGGGACTCAATATTTTGAACAAAAATAATTTTCTGATGGTAATTTTTTTCATTTCTTCAATTTGCGTGTTATTCTCCATTTATATTTAATTTAAATCCACTAAAAAAATTTGACTTACAAGTTTAAATTCTCCTATATTACTAACAAATAGTTCAATTGAAACTTTGATAATTTCATTGCACGTTTGTTCGACAATGTAATAGTTCAATATGGATAGTGTTCAACATATATATGACTGACGTGTCAATATCGATTCTGTCCTACAATATGTATATACATGACCACAGTATGAATTAAGGATTCCTTTTAATGGCAATAGCATTTGCATAACCAAAAATAACTTTGACCCAACCCATCCAACACACAATCTCCGCGAGGTTGAAGATTCTTGGGATGTTGTTTGTTGCACTCAGCATTGCAGTGGTGATCATCCCTGTTACCACTACACTTCACTATTGTACTAGGAATCGATTCAGAACACGTCGGTCGGGCATCGCTATAACGCACCATGAACAGTGCTGCAATATTACAATATATATGTATTATATATATTATCAAACCATACAGACGTAACTGAACTATATATTTATATATAATTTTATTTACCAGACAGAAGAACGAACACTACAAAAGACACGAGCAAAAGCCTCGTTTTCCATTCTTGATTAAATCGTAAATTGTTCCGTTGATCAATAAAATGGTTAGTCTTACACAACTGCAATACAAAAATGGATTCAATGGGATGTATGGGAGTAGTATTTGTAGGTATTAGGGACTAATTTAATTGGGATGAAAATATGAAAAGTTAAAACGATTGAGGGATATAAAAAGAAAATATATAATACCTAATAATGAACAGAAATATTTGAGCCCTTAATAGGAAATTGTTGTTATTGGTAATAACTATACAGAATTTATTAAGGTAAAATATAGTTGGCAATTGCCATTCTTCGAGCTCCTTAATAATTACTCCCTATAATTGTACTGTGTAATTGAATGAATTAGGATAACTAGTCTTGACAATAAATTTCTAATTAGGAATTGTTGTTATTGTATTTCATTAAAGGTAGTAGACATTTATAATATATAATAATAATAATAATTGATTATTGATAAATATGTTCAGAGTGAGTTTACTTAAATGAGAATTTATATTATAGTAAGTTATAATCAAGAACCGCAAATGTTATTTAAAAGATAATATGTATCATATATTTGATTAGGTTATTATATGGCAAAGTATAATAGAGAAGTTCAAATTTATTTCGAGCACTCTAATAAATTAATCAAATATCAGTAATAGGATTATGTGTTGCATTAAATTTAAAGCAACAAAATATTATATTGTAATAGTTACTAACCGGTGCTTTACAATAAGGGGACGTTTGACTGAATGTATTAGGTAATACACATATTTTTTAATAGATGTATTATTTAGTTTATACTATGTATGGATGGGACATGTATTCACATGTGGTTTTATATATCTAGTCTCACACCGGTTGGAAGACAAGACACTAGACAATATATATTGAATTTTACTTCATACAAGTTCAACAACTTGTTGGAAGAAAGACTCCTACGCGCTCCTACAGGGGAAAATAGATCCGATTTGGGCCCCTCAGTTCGCGTCGACCAACGTATGTGCCCGCATTATGCGCACACGATTGTCGCTCCCATAAACATGCCTTGTGCGAGCCGAGTTTTGCTAAAACCCACAATTATTATTCTGACCAGGATTATACTCAAATTGAATTTTATTTCTTCGTTACGCTTTTTTTTGTACCCTTGGATCTTTTTTACTGTTGGTATACAGTTTTATAATATATTTTACATTAGTTTTGCAAAATATAATTAGGGCAATTATGGTCCTGTTTAGGTCATTAGACGATATAAGACCCTATAAATAGGGTTTAATTCTTCTAAATTGAACACGTTGGAGAAAAACCAAAAATTGCATTGTCAATTTGCTTTGGTATGAGTCCAAAAATTTGGCCACATTAAAGTTCTGAGTTTCGCGTCAGAATTTCCGTCCAAGTTCATGTATTGTACAGTTCAGTTAAGTGAAATATCGTGTTTGTTTCACGTTAAGGGCACTGTTCTATACTTGGAGACAATCTTCCCATTTTATCATCTTACACGAATCTATTACGTTGATAGTCACGAAATTGCTATGAGGAGATCGATTTTATATGGGACTCAATATTTTGAACAAAAATAATTTTCTGATGGTAATTATTTTCATTTCTTCAATTTGCGTGTTATTCTCCATTTATATTTAATTTAAATCCACTAAAAAAATTTGAGTTACAAGTTTAAATTCTCCTATATTACTAACAAATAGTTCAATTGAAACTTTGATAATTTCATTGCACGTTTGTTCGACAATGTAATAGTTCAATATGGATAGTGTTCAACATATATATGACTAACGTGTCAATATCGATTCTGTCCTACAATATGTATATACATGACCACAGTATGAATTAAGGATTCCTTTTAATGGCAATACCATTTGCATAGACAATAATAACTTTGACCCAACCCATCCAACACAAAATCTCCGCGAGGTTGAAGATTCTTGGGATGTTGTTTGTTGCACTCAGCATTGCAGTGGTGATCATCCCTGTTACCACTACACTTCACTATTGTACTAGGAATCGATTCAGAACACATCGGTAGGGCATCGCTATAACGCACCATGAACAGTGCTGCAATATTACAATATATATGTATTATATATATTATCAAACCATACAGACGTAACTGAACTATATATTTATATATAATTTTATTTCCCAGACAGAAGAACGAAGACTATAAAGACACGAGTAAAAGCCTCGTTTTCCATTCTTGATTGGATGGTAAATCGTTCAGTTGATAAATAAAATGGTTGGTCTTACACAACTGCAGGACAAAAATGGATTCAATGGGATGTATGGGAGTAGTATTTGTAGGTATTAGGGACTAATTTGATTGGGATGAAAATATGAAAAGTTAAAACGAATTAGGGATATAAAAAGAAAATATATGATACCTAATATTCAATAGAAATATTTGAGCCCTTAATAGGAAATTGTTGTTATTGGTAATAACTATACAGAATTTATTAAGGTAACTTATAGTTGGCAATTGCCATTTTTCTAGCTTCTTAATAATTACACCCTATATTTTTACTGTGTAATTGAATGAATTAGGATAACTAGTTTTGACAAAAAATTTCTAATTATGAATTAGTTATTGTATATCATTAACGGTAGTACCAGTGATATTTATAATATATAATAATAATTGATTATAGATAAATATGTTCAGAGTGAGTTTACTTAAATGGGAACTTGTATTACAGTAAGTTATTAACACGAACGGCAAATTTTATATAAAAGATAATATGTATCATATATTTGATTAGTTTATTATAGGGAAAATTATAATACAGAAGTTCAAATTTATTTCGAGCACTCTAATAAATTAATTAAATAGATGTAATAGGTTTATGTGTTGCATTAACTATAACGCAAAGAAATAAGGGGACGTTTGAATGTATGTAGTAGGTAATACACATATTATTTAATAGATGTATTATTTATTTAATACTATGTATGGATGGGACATGTATTCAAATATGCTTTTATATATCTAGTCTCACACCAGTTGGAAGACAAGACATTGAACAATATATATTGAATTTTACTTGATACAAGTTCAACAACTTGTTGGAAGAAAGACTCCCACGCGCTCCCACATGGGAAAATAGATCCGATTTGGACCCCTCAGTTCGCGTCGACCCACGTATGTGGCCGCATTATGCGCACACGATTGTCGCTCCCAAAAACATGCCTTGTGCGTGCCGACTTTTTTTCAAAAACCCAGAATTATTATTCTGACCAGGATCATGCTCAAATTATATTTCAGTTCTTCGTTACGCTTTTGTTGGCACTCTTGGATCTTTTTTACTATTGGTATACAATTTTATAATTAAGTTTGCATTAGTTTTGCAAAATATAATTAGGGCAATTATGTTCCTATTTAAGTCATTAGAGGATTTAAGACCCTATAAATAGGGTTTGATTCTTCTTAATTGAACACATTTGAGAGAAACCAAAAATTGCATTGTCAATTTGCTTTGGTATGAGTCCAAATATTTGGCCACATTAAAGTTCTGAGTTTCGCGTCAGAATTTCCGTCCAAGTTAAGTATTGTACAGTTCAGTGTGAAATATCGTATTTGTTTCACGGTAAGGACACTGTTCTATACCCGGAGATAATATTCCCATTTTATCTTCTTACACGAATCTACTACGTTGATAGTCACGAAATTGCTATGAGGAGATCTATTTTATATGGGACTCAATATTTTGAACAAAAATCATTTTTTGAGGGTAATTTTATTCATTTCTTCAATTTGCGTGTTATTCTCCATTTATATTTAATTTAAATCCAATAAAAAAATTGAGTTACTAGTTTAAATTCTCCTATATTACTGACAAATAGTTCAATTGAAATTTTGATAATTTTATTGCACGTTTGTTCGACAATGTAACAGTTTAATGTGGACAGTGTTCAACATATATATGACTGGCATGTCAATATGGATTCTGTTCTACAATATGTATATACATGACCACAGTATGAATTAAGGATTTCTTTTAATGGCAAAACCATTTGCATAGACAATAATAACTTTAACCCAACCCATCCAACACACAATCTCCGCGAGGTTGAAGATTCTTGGGGTGTTGTTTGTTGCACTCAGCATTCCAGTGGTGATCAATCTTGTTACCACTACACTTCACTATTGTACTAGGAATTGATTCAGAACACGTCGGTCGGGCATCGCTATAACGCACCATGAACAGTGCTTCAATATTACAATATATATGTATTATATATATTATCAAACCATCCATACGTAACTGAACTATATATTTATATATAATTTTATTTACCAGACAGAAGAACGAAGACTATAAAGACACGAGTAAAAGCCTCGTTTTCCATTCTTGATTGGATGGTAAATCGTTCAGTTGATAAATAAAATGGTTGGTCTTACACAACTGCAGGACAAAAATGGATTCAATGGGATGTATGGGAGTAGTATTTGTAGGTATTAGGGACTAATTTGATTGGGATGAAAATATGAAAAGTTAAAACGAATTAGGGATATAAAAAGAAAATATATGATACCTAATATTCAATAGAAATATTTGAGCCCTTAATAGGAAATTGTTGTTATTGGTAATAACTATACAGAATTTATTAAGGTAACTTATAGTTGGCAATTGCCATTCTACTAGCTTCTTAATAATTACTCCTTATACTTTTACTGTGTAATTGAACGAATTAGGCTAACTAGTTTTGACAATAAATTTCTAATTAGGAATTGATGTTATTGTATATCATTAACGGTAGTACCAGTGATATTTATAATAATTAATTATTGATAAATATGTCTAGAGTGAGTTTACTTAAATGGGAACTTATATTATAGTAAGTTATTAACAAGAACGGCAAATTTTATTTAAAAGATAATATGTATAATATATTCGATTAGTTTATTATAGGGAAAACTATAATAGAGAAGTTCAAATTTATTTCGAGCACTCTAATAAATTAATCAAATATCAGTAATAGGTTTATGTGTTGCATTAAATTTAACGCAAAGAAATTTTATATTGTAATAGTTACTAACCGGAACTTTACAATAAGGGGGCGTTTGAATGAATGTATTAGGTAATACACATATTATTTAATCGATGTATTATTTAGTTAATACTATGTATGGATGGGACATGTATTCACATATGGTTTTATATATCTAGTCTCACACCAGTTGGAAGACAAGACATTGAACAATATATATTGAATTTTACTTGATACAATTTCAACAACTTGTTGGAAGAAAGACTCCCACGCGCTCCCACAGGGAAAAATAGATCCGATTTGGACCCCTCAGTTCGCGTCGACCCACGTATGCGCCCGCATTATGCGCACAAGATTGTCGCTCCCAAAAACATGCCTTGTGCGAGCCGACTTTTTTTCAAACACCCATAATTATTATTCTGATCAGGATCATGCTCAAATTTAATTTTAGTTCTTCGTTACGCTTTTTTTGGTACTCTTGGATCTTTTTTACTGTTGGTATACAATTTTATAATTAATTTTGCATTAGTTTTGCAAAATATAATTAGGGCAATTATGGTCCTATTTAAGTTATTAGAGGATATAAGACCCTATAAATAGAGTTTGATTCTTCTCAATTGAACACATTTGAGAGAAACCAAAAATTGCATTGTCAATTTGCTTTGGTACGACTTCAAATATTTGGCTACATTAAAGTTCTGAATTTCGCGTCAGAATTTCCGTCCAAGTTCAGGTATTTTACAGTTCAGTGTGAAATATCGTATATGTTTCACGGTAAGCACACTGTTCTATACCAGGAGATAATCTTCCCATTTTATCCTCTTACACGAATCTATTACGTTGATAGTCACGAAATTGCTATGAGGAGATCGATTTTATATGGGACTTAATATTTTGAACAAAAATCATTTTCTGAGGGTAGATTTTTTCATTTCTACAATTTGCGTGTTATTCTCCCTTAATATTTTATTTAAATCCAATAAAAAAAATTGAGTTACCAGTTTAAATTCTCCTATAATACTAACAAATAGTTCAATTGAAATTTTGATAATTTTATTACACGTTTGTTCGACAATGTAACAGTTTAATGTGGACAGTGTTTAACATATATATGACTGGCATGTCAATATGGATTTTGTCCTACAATATGTATATACATGACCACAGTATGAATTAAGGATTTCTTTTAATGGCAAAACCATTTGCATAGACAATAATAACTTTGACCCAACCCATCCGACACACAATCTCCGCGAGGTTGAAGATTCTTGGGGTCTTGTTTGTTGCACTCAGCATTGCAGTGGTGATCATCCTTGTTACCACTACACTTCACTATTGTACTAGGAATCGATTCAGAACACGTCGGTCGGGCATCGCTATAACGCACCATCAACATTGCTGCAATATTACAATATATATGTATTATATATATTATCAAACCATCCATACGTAACTGAACTATATATTTATATATAATTTTATTTACCAGACAGAAGAACGAAGACTATAAAGAAATGAGCAAAAGCCTGGTTTTTCATTCTTGATTGGATGGTAAATTGTTTGGTTGATCAATAAAAGGGTTGGTCTTAAACAACTGCAGGACAAAAACGGATTCATTGGGATGTAGGGGAGTAGTATTTGTAGGGCTTAGGGACTAATTTGATTGGGATGAAAATATGAAAAGTTAAAACGAATTAGGGATATAAAAAGAAAATATATAATACCTAATATTCAACAGAAATATTTGAGCCCTTAATAGGAAATTGTTGTTATTGGTAATAACTATACAGAATTTATTAAGGTAACTTATAGTTGGCAATTGCCATTCTTCTAGCTTCTTAATAATTACTCCTTATACTTTTACTGTGTAATTGAATTAATTAGGATAACTAGTTTTGACAATAAATTTATAATTAGGAATTGATGTTATTGTATATCATTAACGGTAGTACTTGTTAGAGTATTATGTAGTCTACATTAGTCTTTATCTTTAGTTTATCTATATTAATTAGTTTACCCTTTTAGATTTAGTTTATTATATATATAGTTAGATAGATAGTATGAGTATCTTTATAGATAGAATAAATATATATATAGATAGTTATCTCTATACTATATATATCTAGTTCTTTATTTACAAAAAAAAAACAAGTTTCTCAATAATGGAGTGAGATGTTTCTCTTATTCATCTACTTCACACATTAATGTTCTTTTAATCCTAACATGGTATCAGAGCCTTATTTCCAAGCCCCGAATCATTCCTGTTGCTGATCTGTGATTTGCTGATACAATGTCTCTTCAACAATGCTGAATTAATTGTGCTGAAATCCCGATTTGGTATCGTGAAGATGTGATCAAATTGAGTTTGCACAACCAAGTTTATTGATGATTTACAATGGATTCAATAGAAGATTGGAATGCTGGAATTTAGATTTTAGATTAGTTTGTTAGCTACTACGGCATGACCACGACGAGATGACCGAGATGGAACCGAGATGGCATGACCGAGTTTTTTTTTCTTTTTTTTTTTTTCGTTTTCATCTGGATTTTAGCTTGAAAAACTTGTATTTGAATGTGTAGTATCTCACCAATGATGCATATGTGCAAGCTCAATTCGATTGGGGATTTGATCGAAGATTGAATTTGGGATCCGACACAAGCGAAGAAGCATTGGCAATTTGGGGACTAATTCAGCAAATTTCAAGAAAAATAAAGAACATGGGTGAATGTTAGAGTATTATGTAGTCTAGATTAGTCTTTATCTTTAGTTTATCTATATTAATTAGTTTATCCTTTTAGATTTAGTATATATATAGTTAGATAGATAGTATGAGTATCTTTATAGATAGAATAAATATATAGATAGATAGTTATCTCTATACTATATATATCTAGTTCTTTATGTACAAAAAAAACAAGTTTCTCAATAATGGAGACAGATGTTTTTCTTATTCATCTCCTTCACGTCTTCATGTTCAATTAATCCTAACATGGTATCAGAGCTTTCTTTCCAAGGACCGAATCATTCCCGCTGTTAATCTGTGATTTGCTGATACAATGTCTCTTCAACAATGTTGAATTAATTGTGCTGAAATCCCGATTTGGTATCGTGAAGATGTGTGATCAAATTGAGTTTACACAACCAAGTTTTTTGATGATTTACAATGTATTCAATAGAAGATTGGAACGCTGGAATTCATATTTTAGATTAGTTTATTATCTACTACGGCATGACCACGACGAGATGACCAAGATGGCACCGCGATGGCATGACCGAGTTTTTTTTTCGTTTTCATCTGGATTTTAGCTTGAAAAACTTGTATTCGAATATGTAGTATCTCACCAATGATGTAGATGTGCGAGCTTAATTCGATTGAGGATTTGATCGAGACTGGATTCGGGATCCGACACAAGCGAAGAAGAATTGGAAATTTGGGGACCAATTCAGCAAATTACAAGAAAAACAAAAAACATGGGTGAATGTTAGAGTATTATGTAGTCTAGATTAGTCTTTCTCTTTAGTTTATCTATATTAGTTAGTTTATCCTTTTAGATTTAGTTTATTATATATATAGTTAGATAGATAGTATGAGTATCTTTCTAGATAGAATAAATATATATAGATAGTTATCTCTCTACTATATATATCTAGTTCTCTATGTATTAAACAATAAGTTTCTCAATAATGGAGTCAAATGTTTCTCTTATTCATCTACTTCACACATTAATGTTCTTTTAATCCTAACAGTACCAGTGATAGTTATAATAATTGATTATTGATAAATATGTCCAGAGTGAGTTAACTTAAATGGGAACTTATATTATAGTAAGTTATTAACAAGAACGGCAAATTTTATTTAAAAGATAATATGTATCACATATTTGATTAGTTTATTATAGGGAAAATTATAATAGAGAAGTTCAAGTTTATTTCGAGCACTCTAATAAATTAATCAAATATCAGTAATAGGTTTATGTGTTGCATTAAATTTAACGAAGTAAATTTTATATTGTAATAGTTACTAACCGGTACATTACAATAAGGGGACGTTTGAATGAATATATTAGGTAATACACATATTATTTAATAGATGTATTATTTAGTTAATACTATGTATGGATGGGACATGTATTCACATATGGTTTTATATATGTAGTCTCACACCAGTTGGAAGACAAGACATTGAACAATATATATTGAATTTTACTTGATATAATTTCAACAACTTGTTGGAAGAAAGACTCCCACGCGCTCCCACAGGGGAAAATAGATCCGATTTGGACCCCTCAGTTCGCGTCGACCCACGTATGCGCCCGCATTATGCGAACACGATTGTCGCTCCCAAAAACATACCTTGTGCGAGCCGACTTTTTTTTAAAAACCCATAATTATTATTCTGACTAGGATCATGTTCAAATTGAATTTTAGTTCTTCGTTACGCTTTTTTTGGTACTCTTGGATCTTTTTTACTGTTGGTATACAATTTTATAATTAATTTTGCATTAGTTTTGCAAAATATAATTAGGGCAATTATGGTCCTATTTAAGTCATTAGAGGATATAAGACCCTATAAATAGGGTTTGATTCTTCTCAATTGAACACATTTAAGAGAAACCAAAAATTGCATTGTCCATTTGCTTTGGTATGAGTCCAAATATTTGGCCACATTAAAGTTCTGAGTTTCGCGTCAGAATTTCCAAGTTAAGTATTGTACAGTTCAGTGTGAAAAATAGTATTTGTTTCACGGTAAGGACACTGTTCTATACCAGGAGATAATCTTCCCATTTTATCCTCTTACACGAATCTATTACGTTGATAGTCACGAAATTGCTATTAGGAGATCGATTTTATATGGGACTTAATATTTTGAATAAAAATAATTTTCTGATGGTAATTTTTTTCATTTCCTCAATTTGCGTGTTATTCTCCATTTCTTCAATTGATGTTATTGTATATCAATAACGGTAGTACCAGTGATATTTATAATAATTGATTATTGATAAATATGTCCAGAGTTAGTTTACTTAAATGGGAACTTATATTATAGTAAGTTATTAACAAGAACGACAAATTTTATTTAATAGATAATATGTATCATATATTTGATTAGTTTATTATAGGGAAAATTATAATAGATAAGTTCAAATTTATTTCGAGCACTCTAATAAATTAATCAAATATCAGTAATAGGTTTATGTGTTGGATTAAATTTAACACAAAGAAATTTTATATTGTAATAGTTACTATCCGGTACTTTACAATAAGTGGACGTTTGAATGAATGTATTAGGTAATACACATATTATTTAATAGATGTATTATTTAGTTAATACTATGTATGGATGGGACATGTATTCACATATGGTTTTATATATCTAGTGTCACACTAGTTGGAAGACAAGACATTGAACAATATATATTGAATTTTACTTGATACAATTTCAACAACTTGTTGGAAGAAAGACTCCCACGCGCTCCCACAGGGGAAAATAGATCCGATTTGGACCCCTCAGTTCGCGTCGACCCACGTATGCGCCTGCATTATGAGCACACGATTGTCGCTCCCCAAAACATGCCTTGTGCGAGCTGACTTTTTTTCAAAAACCCATAATTATTATTCTGACCAGGATCATGCTCAAATTGAATTTTAGTTCTTCGTTACGCTTTTTTTGGTACTCTTGGATCTTTTTTACTGTTGGTATACAATTTTATAATTAATTTAGCATTAGTTTCGTAAAATATTATTTGGGCAATTATGGTCCTATTTAAGTCATTAGAGGATATAAGACCCTATAAATATGGTTTGATTCTTCTCAATTGAACACATTTGAGAGAAACCAAAAATTGCATTGTCAATTTGCTTTGGTATGAGTCCAAATATTTGGCCACATTAAAGTTCTGAGTTTCGCGTCAGAATTTCCGTATAAGTTCAGGTATTTTACAGTTTAGTGTGAAATATCGTATATGTTTCACGGTAAGGTCACTGTTCTATACCAGGAGATAATCTTTCCATTTTATCATCTTACACGAATCTATTACGTTGATAGTCACGAAATTGCTATGAGGAGATCGATTTTATATGGGACTTAATATTTTGAACAAAAATCATTTTCTGAGGGTAATTTTTTTCATTTCTTCAATTTGCGTGTTATTCTCCCTTTATATTTTATTTAAATCAAATATAAAAAATTGAGTTACAAGTTTAAATTCTCCTATATTACTAACAAATAGTTCAATTGAAATTTTGATAATTTTATTGCACGTTTGTTCGACAATGTAACAGTTCAATATGGACAGTGTTCAACATATATATTACTGGCATGTCAATATGGATTCTTTCCTACAATATGTATATACATGACCACAGTATGAATTAAGGATTTCTTTTAATGGCAATACCATTTGCATAGACAATAATAACTTTGACCCGACCCATCCGACACACAATCTCCGCGAGGTTGAAGATTCTTGGGGTGTTGTTTGTTGCACTCAGCATTGCAGTGGTGATCATCCTTGTTACCACTACACTTCACTATTGTACTAGGAATCGATTCAGAACACGTCGGTCGGGCATCGCTATAACGCACCATGAACAGTGCTGCAATATTACAATATATATGTATTATATATATTATCAACCCATACATACGTAACTGAACTATATATTTATATATAATTTTATTTACCAGACAGAAGAACGAAGACTATAAAGACACGAGCAAAAGCCTGGTTTTCCATTCTTGATTGGATGGTAAATTGTTTTGTTGATCAATAAAAGGGTTGGTCTTAAACAACTGCAGGACAAAAATGGATTCATTGGGATGTAGGGGAGTAGTATTTGTAGGGCTTAGGGACTAATTTGATTGGGATGAAAATATGAAAAGTTAAAACGAATTAGGGATATAAAAAGAAAATATATAATACCTAATATTCAACAGAAATATTTGAGACCTTAATAGGAAATTGTTGTTATTGGTAATAACTATACAGAAATTATTAAGGTAAAATATAGTTGGCAATTGCCATTCTTCGAGCTCCTTAATAATTACTCCCTATAATTGTACTGTGTAATTGAATGAATTAGGATAACTAGTCTTGACAATAAATTTATAATTAGGAATTGTTGTTATTGTATTTCATTAAAGGTAGTAGACAGTTATAATATATAATAATAATAATAATTGATTATTGATAAATATGTTCAGATGAGTTTACTTAAATGAGAATTTATATTATAGTAAGTTATAATCAAGAACTGCATATGTTATTTAAAAGATAATATGTATCATATATTTGATTAAGTTATTATATGGCAAAGTATAATAGAGAAGTTCAAATTTATTTCGAGCACTCTAATAAATTAATCAAATATCAGTAATAGGTTTATGTGTTGCATTAAATTTAAAGCAACAAAATATTATATTGTAATAGTTACTAACCGGTGCTTTACAATAAGGGGACGTTTGACTGAATGTATTAGGTAATACACATATTATTTAATAGATGTATTATTTAGTTTATACTATGTATGGATGGGACATGTATTCACATGTGGTTTTATATATCTAGTCTCACACCGGTTGGAAGACAAGACACTAGACAATATATATTGAATTTTACTTCATACAAGTTCAACAACTTGTTGGAAGAAAGACTCCCACGGGCTCCCACAGGGGAAAATAGATCCAATTTGGACCCCTCAGTTCGCGTCGACCCACGTATGCGCATGCATTATGCGCACACGATTGTCGCTCCCAAAAACATGTCTTGTGCGATCCGACTTTTTTTCAAAAACCCATAATTATTATTCTGACCAGGATCATGCTCAAATTGAATTTTAGTTCTTCGTTACGCTGTTTTTGGTACTCTTGGATCTTTTTTACTGTTGGTATACAATTTTATAATTAATTTAGCATTAGTTTTGCAAAATATAATTAGGGCAATTATGGTCCTATTTAAGTCATTAAAGGATATAAGACCCTATAAATAGGGTTTGATTCTTCTCAATTGAACACATTTGAGAGAAACCAAAAATTGCATTGTCAATTTGCTTTGTATTAGTCCAAATATTTGGCCACATTAAAGTTCTGAGTTTCGCGACAGAATTTCCGTCCAAGTTCAGGTATTGTACAGTTCAGTGTGAAATATCGTATATGTTTCACGGTAAGCTCACTGTTCTATACCAGGAGATAATCTTTCCATTTTATCCTCTTACACGAATCTATTACGTTGATAGTCACGAAATTGCTATGAGGAGATCGATTTTATATGGGACTCAATATTTTGAACAAAAATCATTTTCTGAGGGTAATTTTTTTCATTTCTTCAATTTGCGTGTTATTCTCCCTTTATATTTTATTTAAATCAAATATAAAAAATGAGTTACAAGTTTAAATTCTCCTATATTAGTAACAAATAGTTCAATTGAAATTTTGATAATTTTATTGCACGTTTGTTCGACAATGTAACAGTTCAATATGGACAGTGTTCAACATATATATGACTGGCATGTCAATATGGATTATGTCCTACAATATGTATATACATGACCACAGTATGAATTGAGGATTTCTTTTAATGGCAATACCATTTGCATAGACAATAATAACTTTGACCCGACCCATCCAACACACAATCTCCGCGAGGTTGAAGATTCTTGGGGTGTTGTTTGTTGCACTCAGCATTGCAGTGGTGATCATCCTTGTTACCACTACACTTCACTATTGTACTACGAATCGATTCAGAACACGTCGGTCGGGCATCGCTATAACGCACCATGAACAGTGCTGCAATATTACAACATATATGTATTATATATTATCAAACCATCCATACGTAACTGAACTATATATTTATATATAATTTTATTTACCAGACAGAAGAACGAAGACTATAAAGACACGAGCAAAAGCCTGGTTTTCCATTCTTGATTGGATGGTAAATTGTTTGGTTGATCAATAAAAGGGTTGGTCTTAAACAACTGCAGTACAAAAATGGATTCATTGGGATGTAGGGGAGTAGTATTTGTAGGGCTTAGGGACTAATTTGATTGGGATGAAAATATGAAAAGTTAAAACGAATTAGGGATATAAAAAGAAAATATATAATACCTAATATTCAACAGAAATATTTGAGCCCTTAATAGGAAATTGTTGTTATTCGTAATAACTATACAATATTTATTAAGGTAACTTATAGTTGGCAATTGCCATTCTTCTAGCTTATTAATAATTACTCCTTATACTTTTACTGTGTAATTGAATGAATTAGGATAACTAGTTTTGACAATAAATTTCTAATTAGGAATTGATGTTATTATATATCATTAACGGTAGTACCAGTGATATTTATAATAATTGATTATTGATAAATATGTCCAGAGTGAGTTAACTTAAATGGGAACTTATATTATAGTAAGTTATTAACAAGAACGGCAAATTTTATTTAAAGGATAATATGTATCATATATTTGATTAGTTTATTATAGGGAAACTTATAATAGAGAAGTTCAAATTTATTTTGAGCACTCTAATAAATTAATCAAATATCAGTAATAGGTTTATGTGTTGCATTAAATTTAACGCAAAGAGATTTTATATTGTGATAGTTACTAACCGGTAATTTACAATAAGGGGACGTTTGAATGATTGTATTAGGTAATACACATATTATTTAATAGATGTATTATTTAGTTAATACTATGTATGGATGGGACATGTATTCACCTATGCTTTTATATATCTAGTCTCACACCAGTTGGAAGACAAGACATTGAACAATATATATTGAATATTACTTGATACAAGTTCAACAACTTGTTGGAAGAAAGACTCCAACGCGCTCCAACAGGGGAAAATAGATCCGATTTGGACCCCTCAGTTCGCGTCGACCCACGTATGCGCCCGCATTATGCGCACACGATTGTCGCTCCCAAAAACATGCCTTGTGCTAGCCGACTTTGTTTCAAAAAGCCATAATTATTATTCTGACCAGGATTATGCTCAAATTGAATTTTATTTATTCGTTACGCTTTTTTTGGTACTCTTGGATCATTTTTACTATTGGTATACAATTTTATAATTAATTTTGCATTAGTTTTGCAAAATATAAGTAGGGCAATTATGGTCCTATTTAAGTCATTAGAGGATATAAGACCCTATAAATAGGGTTTGATTCTTCTGAATTGAACAAATTTGAGAGAAACCAAAAATTGAATTGTCAATTTGCTTTGGTATGAGTCCAAATATTTGGCCACATTAAAGTTCCAAGTTTCGCGTCAGAATTTCCGTCCAAGTTAAGATATTGTACAGTTCAGTGTGAAATATCGTATATGTTTCACGGTAAGGACAATGTTCTATAGAAGGAGATAATCTTCCCATTTTATCCTCTTACACGAATCTACTACGTTGATAGTCACGAAATTACTATGAGGAGATCGATTTTATATGGGACTCAATATTTTGAACAAAAATAATTTTCTGAGGGTAATTTTTTTCATTTCGTCAATTTGCGTGTTATTCTCCCTTTATATTTAATTTAAATCCAATAAAAAAAATTCAGTTACAAGTTTAAATTCTCCTATATTACTAACACATAGTTCAATTGAAATTTTGATAATTTTATTGCACGTTTGTTCGACAATGTAACAGTTCAATATGGACAGTGTTCAACATATATATTACTGGCATGTCAATATGGATTCTTTCCTACAATATGTATATACATGTTCACAGTATGAATCAAGGATTTCTTTTAATGGCAATACCATTTGCGTAGACAATAATAACTTTGACCCAACCCATCCAACACACAATCTCCGCGAGGTTGAAGATTCTTGGGGTGTTGTTTGTTGCACTCAGCATTGCAGTGGTGATCATCCTTGTTACCACTACACTTCACTATTGTACTAGGAATCGATTCAGAACACGTCAGTCCGGCATCGCTATAATGCACCATGAACAGTGCTGCAATATTACAATATATATGTATTATATATATTATCAAACCATACATACGTAACTGAACTATATATTTATATATAATTTTATTTACCAGACAGAAGAACGAAGACTATAAAGACACGAGCAAAAGCCTGGTTTTTCATTCTTGATTGGATGGTAAATCGTTCGGTTGATCAATAAAAGGGTTGGTCTTAAACAATTGTAGGACAAAATGGATTCATTGGGATGTAGGGGAGTAGTATTTGTATGGCTTAGGGACTAATTTGATTGGGATGAAAATATGAAAAGTTAAAACGAATTAGGGATATAAAAAGAAAATATATAATACCTAATAATCAATAGAAATATTTGAGCACTTAATAGGAAATTGTTGTTATTGGTAATAACTATACAGAATTTATTAAGGTAATATATAGTTGGCAATTGCCATTCTTCTAGCTTCTTAATAATTACTCCCTATACTTTTACTGTGTAATTGAATGAATTAGGATAACTAGTTTTGACAATAAATTTCTAATTAGGAATTGTTGTTATTGTATATCATTAACGGTAGTACCAGTGATATTTATAATATATAATAATAATTGATTATTGATAAATATGTTCAGAGTGAGTTTACTTAAATGGGAACTTATATTATAGTAAGTTATTAACAAGAACGACAAATTTTATTTAAAAGATAATATGTATCATATATTTGATTAGTTTATTATAGGGAAAATTATAAAAGAACGACTTTTTACTGTTGGTATACAATTTTATAATTAATTTTGCATTAGTTTTGCAAAATATAATTAGGGAAATTATGGTCCTATTTAAGTCATTAAAGGATATAAGACCCTATAAATAGGGTTTGATTCTTCTCAATTGAACACATTTGAGAGAAACTAAAAATTGCATTGTCAATTTGCTTTGGTATGAATCCAAATATTTGGCCACATTAAAGTTCTGAGTTTCGCGTCATAATTTCCGTCCAAGTTCAGGTTTTGTACAGTTCAGTGTGAAATATCGTATCTGTTTCACGGTAAAGACACTGTTCTATACCAGAAGATAATCTTTCCATTTTATCCTCTTACACGAATCTATTACGTTGATAGTCACGAAATTGCTATGAGGAGATCGATTTTATATGGGACTCAATATTTTGAACAAAAATCATTTTCTGAGGGTAATTTTTTTCATTTCTTCAATTTGCGTTTTATTCTCCCTTTATATTTTATTTAAATACAATAAAAAAAATTGAGTTACAAGTTTAAATTCTCCTATATTACTAACAAATAGTTCAATTGAAATTTTGATAATTTGATTGCACGTTTGTTCGACAATGTAACAATTCAATATGGACAGTGTTGAACATATATATGACTGGCATGTCAATATGGATTCTGTCCTACAATATGTATATACATATGACCACAGTATGAATTAAGGATTTCTTTTAATGGCAATAGCATTTGCATAGACAATAATAACTTTGACCCAACCCATCCAACACACAATCTCCGCGAGGCTGAAGATTCTTGGGGTGTTGTTTGTTGCACTCAGCATTGCAGTGGTGATCATCCTTGTTACCACTACACTTCACTATTGTACTAGGAATCGATTCAGAACACGTCGGTCGGGCATCGCTATAACGCACCATGAATGGTGTTGCAATATTACAATATATATGTATTATATATATAATCAAACCATACATACCTAACTGAACTATATATTTATATATAATTTTATTTACCAGACAGAAGAACGAAGACTATAAAGAGATGAGCAAAAGCCTGGTTTTCCATTCTTGATTGGAAGGTAAATCGTTCGGTTTATCAATAAAAGGGTTGGTCTTAAACAACTGCAGGACAAAATGGATTCATTAGGATGTAGGGGAGTAGTATTTGCAGGGCTTAGACATAATTTGATTGGGATGAAAATATGAAAAGTTAAAACGAATTAGGGATATAAAAAGAAAATATATAATACCTAATAATCAACAGAAATATTTGAGCCCTTAATAGGAAATTGTTTTTATTGGTAATAACTATACATAATTTATTAAGGTAACTTATAGTTGGCAATTGCCATTCTTCTAGCTTCTTAATAATAATTCCCTATACTTTTACTGTGTAATTGAATGAATTAGGATAACTAGTTTTGACAATAAATTTCTAATTAGGAATTGTTGTTATTGTATATCATTAACGATAGTACCAGTGATATTTATAATATATAATAATAATTGATTATTGATAAATATGTTCAGAGTGAGTTTACTTAAATGGGAACTTATATTATAGTAAGTTATTAACAAGAACGACAAATTTTATTTAAAAGATAATATGTATCATATATTTGATTAGTTTATTATAGGGAAAATTATAATAGAGAAGTTCAAATTTATTTCGAGCACTCTAATAAATTAATCAAATATCAGTAATAGGTTTATGTGTTGCATTAAATTTAACGCAAAGAGATTTTATATTGTGATAGTTACTAACCGGTAATTTACAAGAAGGGGACGTTTGAATGAATGTATTAGGTAATACACATATTACTTAATAGATGTATTATTTAGTTAATACTATGTATGGATGGGACATGTATTCACCTATGCTTTTATATATCTAGTCTCACACCAGTTGGAAGACAAGACATTGAACAATATATATTGAATATTACTTGATACAAGTTCAACTACTTGTTGGAAGAAAGACTCCCACGCACTCCCACAAGGGAAAATAGATCCGATTTGGACCCCTCAGTTCGCGTCGACCCACGTATGCGCCCGCATTATGCGCACACGATTGTCGCTCCCAAAAACATACCTTGTGCGAGCCGACTTTTTTTCAAAAACCCATAATTATTATTCTGACCAGGATCATGCTCAAATTGAATTTTATTTCTTCGTTACGCTTTTTTTGGTACTCTTGGATCATTTTTACTATTGGTATACAATTTTATAATTAATTTTGCATTATTTTTGCAAAATATAAGTAGGGCAATTATGGTCCTATTTAAGTCATTAGAGGATATAAGACCCTATAAATAGGGTTTGATTCTTCTCAATTGAACACATTTGAGAGAAACCAAAAATTGCATTGTCAATTTGCTTTGGTATGAGTCGATAGATTTGGCCACATTAAAGTTCTGAGTTACGCGTCAGAATTTCCGTCCAAGTTCAGGTATTGTACAGTTCAGTGTGAAATATCGTATCTGTTTCACGTAAGGACACTGTTCTATAGAAGGAGATAATCTTCCCATTTTATCATTTTACACGAATCTACTACGTTGATAGTCACGAAATTGCTATGAGGAGATCGATTTTATATGGGACTCAATATTTTGAACAAAAATCATTTTCTGAGGTTTTTTTTTTCATTTCTTCAATTTGTTATTATCCCTTTATATATAATTTAAATCCAATACAAAAAATTGAGTTACAAGTTTAAATTCTCCTATATTACTAACAAATAGTTCAATTGAAATTTTGATAATTTTATTGCACGTTTGTTCGACAATGTAACAGTTCAATATGGAAAGTGTTCAACATATATATTACTGGCATGTCAATATGGATTCTTTCCTACAATATGTATATACATGTTCACAGTATGAATTAAGGATTTCTTTTAATGTCAATACCATTTGCGTAGACAATAATAACTTTGACCCAACCCATCCAACACACAATCTCCGCGAGGTTGAAGATTCTTGGGGTGTTCTTTGTTGCACTCAGCATTGCAGTGGTGATCATCCTTGTTACCACTACACTTCACTATTGTACTAGGAATCGATTCAGAACACGTCAGTCCGGCATCGCTATAATGCACCATGAACAGTGCTGCAATATTACAATATATATGTATTATATATATTATCAAACCATACATACGTAACTGAACTATATATTTATATATAATTTTATTTACCAGACAGAAGAACGAAGACTATAAAGACACGAGCAAAAGCCTGGTTTTTCATTCTTGATTGGATGGTAAATCGTTCGGTTGATCAATAAAAGGGTTGGTCTTAAACAATTGCAGGACAAAATGGATTCATTGGGATGTAGGGGAGTAGTATTTGTATGGCTTAGGGACTAATTTGATTGGGATGAAAATATGAAAAGTTAAAACGAATTAGGGATATAAAAAGAAAATATATAATACCTAATAATCAATAGAAATATTTGAGCACTTAATAGGAAATTGTTGTTATTGGTAATAACTATACAGAATTTATTAAGGTAATTTATAGTTGGCAATTGCCATTCTTCTAGCTTCTTAATAATTACTCCCTATAGTTTTACTGTGTAATTGAATGAATTAGGATAACTAGTTTTGACAATAAATTTCTAATTAGGAATTGTTGTTATTGTATATCATTAACGGTAGTACCAGTGATATTTATAATATATAATAATAATTGATTATTGATAAATATGTTCAGAGTGAGTTTACTTAAATGGGAACTTATATTATAGTAAGTTATTAACAAGAACGACAAATTTTATTTAAAAGATAATATGTATCATATATTTGATTAGTTTATTATAGGGAAAATTATAATAGAGAAGTTCAAATTTATTTCGAGCACTCTAATAAATTAATCAAATATCAGTAATAGGTTTATGTGTTGCATTAAATTTAACGCAAAGAGATTTTATATTGTGATAGTTACTAACCGGTAATTTACAATAAGGGGACGTTTGAATGATTGTATTAGGTAATACACATATTATTTAATAGATGTATTATTTAGTTAATACTATGTATGGATGGGACATGTATTCACCTATGCTTTTATATATCTAGTCTCACACCAGTTGGAAGACAAGACATTGAACAATATATATTGAATATTACTTGATACAAGTTCAACAACTTGTTGGAAGAAAGACTCCAACGCGCTCCAACAGGGGAAAATAGATCCGATTTGGACCCCTCAGTTCGCGTCGACCCACGTATGCGCCCGCATTATGCGCACACGATTGTCGCTCCCAAAACCATGCCTTGTGCTAGCCGACTTTGTTTCAAAAACCCATAATTATTATTCTGACCAGGATTATGCTCAAATTGAATTTTATTTATTCGTTACGCTTTTTTTGGTACTCTTGGATAATTTTTACTATTGGTATACAATTTTATAATTAATTTTGCATTAGTTTTGCAAAATATAAGTAGGGCAATTATGGTCCTATTTAAGTCATTAGAGGATATAAGACCCTATAAATAGGGTTTGATTCTTCTGAATTGAACAAATTTGAGAGAAACCAAAAATTGAATTGTCAATTTGCTTTGGTATGAGTCCAAATATTTGGCCACATTAAAGTTCTGAGTTTCGCGTCAGAATTTCCGTCCAAGTTAAGATATTGTACAGTTCAGTGTGAAATATCGTATATGTTTCACGGTAAGGACAATGTTCTATAGAAGGAGATAATCTTCCCATTTTATCCTCTTACACGAATCTACTACGTTGATAGTCACGAAATTGCTATGAGGAGATCGATTTTATATGGGACTCAATATTTTGAACAAAAATAATTTTCTGAGGGTAATTTTTTTCATTTCGTCAATTTGCGTGTTATTCTCCCTTTATATTTAATTTAAATCCAATAAAAAAAATTCAGTTACAAGTTTAAATTCTCCTATATTACTAACACATAGTTCAATTGAAATTTTGATAATTTTATTGCACGTTTGTTCGACAATGTAACAGTTCAATATGGACAGTGTTCAACATATATATTACTGGCATGTCAATATGGATTCTTTCCTACAATATGTATATACATGTTCACAGTATGAATTAAGGATTTCTTTTAATGGCAATACCATTTGCGTAGACAATAATAACTTTGACCCAACCCATCCAACACACAATCTCCGCGAGGTTGAATATTCTTGGGGTGTTGTTTGTTGCACTCAGCATTGCAGTGGTGATCATCCTTGTTACCACTACACTTCACTATTGTACTAGGAATCGATTCAGAACACGTCAGTCCGGCATCGCTATAATGCACCATGAACAGTGCTGCAATATTACAATATATATGTATTATATATATTATCAAACCATACATACGTAACTGAACTATATATTTATATATAATTTTATTTACCAGACAGAAGAACGAAGACTATAAAGACACGAGCAAAAGCCTGGTTTTTCATTCTTGATTGGATGGTAAATCGTTCGGTTGATCAATAAAAGGGTTGGTCTTAAACAATTGCAGGACAAAATGGATTCATTGGGATGTAGGGGAGTAGTATTTGTATGGCTTAGGGACTAATTTGATTGGGATGAAAATATGAAAAGTTAAAACGAATTAGGGATATAAAAAGAAAATATATAATACCTAATAATCAATAGAAATATTTGAGCACTTAATAGGAAATTGTTGTTATTGGTAATAACTATACAGAATTTATTAAGGTAATATATAGTTGGCAATTGCCATTCTTCTAGCTTCTTAATAATTACTCCCTATACTTTTACTGTGTAATTGAATGAATTAGGATAACTAGTTTTGACAATAAATTTCTAATTAGGAATTGTTGTTATTGTATATCATTAACGGTAGTACCAGTGATATTTATAATATATAATAATAATTGATTATTGATAAATATGTTCAGAGTGAGTTTACTTAAATGGGAACTTATATTATAGTAAGTTATTAACAAGAACGACAAATTTTATTTAAAAGATAATATGTATCATATATTTGATTAGTTTATTATAGGGAAAATTATAATAGAGAAGTTCAAATTTATTTCGAGCACTCTAATAAATTAATCAAATATCAGTAATAGGTTTATGTGTTGCATTAAATTTAACGCAAAGAGATTTTATATTGTGATAGTTACTAACCGGTAATTTACAATAAGGGGACGTTTGAATGATTGTATTAGGTAATACACATATTATTTAATAGATGTATTATTTAGTTAATACTATGTATGGATGGGACATGTATTCACCTATGCTTTTATATATCTAGTCTCACACCAGTTGGAAGACAAGACATTGAACAATATATATTGAATATTACTTGATACAAGTTCAACAACTTGTTGGAAGAAAGACTCCAACGCGCTCCAACAGGGGAAAATAGATCCGATTTGGACCCCTCAGTTCGCGTCGACCCACGTATGCGCCCGCATTATGCGCACACGATTGTCGCTCCCAAAACCATGCCTTGTGCTAGCCGACTTTGTTTCAAAAACCCATAATTATTATTCTGACCAGGATTATGCTCAAATTGAATTTTATTTATTCGTTACGCTTTTTTTGGTACTCTTGGATCATTTTTACTATTGGTATACAATTTTATAATTAATTTTGCATTAGTTTTGCAAAATATAAGTAGGGCAATTATGGTCCTATTTAAGTCATTAGAGGATATAAGACCCTATAAATAGGGTTTGATTCTTCTGAATTGAACAAATTTGAGAGAAACCAAAAATTGAATTGTCAATTTGCTTTGGTATGAGTCCAAATATTTGGCCACATTAAAGTTCTGAGTTTCGCGTCAGAATTTCCGTCCAAGTTAAGATATTGTACAGTTCAGTGTGAAATATCGTATATGTTTCACGGTAAGGACAATGTTCTATAGAAGGAGATAATCTTCCCATTTTATCCTCTTACACGAATCTACTACGTTGATAGTCACGAAATTGCTATGAGGAGATCGATTTTATATGGGACTCAATATTTTGAACAAAAATAATTTTCTGAGGGTAATTTTTTTCATTTCGTCAATTTGCGTGTTATTCTCCCTTTATATTTAATTTAAATCCAATAAAAAAAATTCAGTTACAAGTTTAAATTCTCCTATATTACTAACACATAGTTCAATTGAAATTTTGATAATTTTATTGCACGTTTGTTCGACAATGTAACAGTTCAATATGGACAGTGTTCAACATATATATTACTGGCATGTCAATATGGATTCTTTCCTACAATATGTATATACATGTTCACAGTATGAATTAAGGATTTCTTTTAATGGCAATACCATTTGCGTAGACAATAATAACTTTGACCCAACCCATCCAACACACAATCTCCGCGAGGTTGAAGATTCTTGGGGTGTTGTTTGTTGCACTCAGCATTGCAGTGGTGATCATCCTTGTTACCACTACACTTCACTATTGTACTAGGAATCGATTCAGAACACGTCAGTCCGGCATCGCTATAATGCACCATGAACAGTGCTGCAATATTACAATATATATGTATTATATATATTATCAAACCATACATACGTAACTGAACTATATATTTATATATAATTTTATTTACCAGACAGAAGAACGAAGACTATAAAGACACGAGCAAAAGCCTGGTTTTTCATTCTTGATTGGATGGTAAATCGTTTGGTTGATCAATAAAAGGGTTGGTCTTAAACAATTGCAGGACAAAATGGATTCATTGGGATGTAGGGGAGTAGTATTTGTATGGCTTAGGGACTAATTTGATTGGGATGAAAATATGAAAAGTTAAAACGAATTAGGGATATAAAAAGAAAATATATAATACCTAATAATCAATAGAAATATTTGAGCACTTAATAGGAAATTGTTGTTATTGGTAATAACTATACAGAATTTATTAAGGTAATATATAGTTGGCAATTGCCATTCTTCTAGCTTCGTAATAATTACTCCCTATACTTTTACTGTGTAATTGAATGAATTAGGATAACTAGTTTTGACAATAAATTTCTAATTAGGAATTGTTGTTATTGTATATCATTAACGGTAGTACCAGTGATATTTATAATATATAATAATAATTGATTATTGATAAATATGTTCAGAGTGAGTTTACTTAAATGGGAACTTATATTATAGTAAGTTATTAACAAGAACGACAAATTTTATTTAAAAGATAATATGTATCATATATTTGATTAGTTTATTATAGGGAAAATTATAATAGAGAAGTTCAAATTTATTTCGAGCACTCTAATAAATTAATCAAATATCAGTAATAGGTTTATGTGTTGCATTAAATTTAACGCAAAGAGATTTTATATTGTGATAGTTACTAACCGGTAATTTACAATAAGGGGACGTTTGAATGATTGTATTAGGTAATACACATATTATTTAATAGATGTATTATTTAGTTAATACTATGTATGGATGGGACATGTATTCACCTATGCTTTTATATATCTAGTCTCACACCAGTTGGAAGACAAGACATTGAACAATATATATTGAATATTACTTGATACAAGTTCAACAACTTGTTGGAAGAAAGACTCCAACGCGCTCCAACAGGGGAAAATAGATCCGATTTGGACCCCTCAGTTCGCGTCGACCCACGTATGCGCCCGCATTATGCGCACACGATTGTCGCTCCCAAAAACATGCCTTGTGCTAGCCGACTTTGTTTCAAAAACCCATAATTATTATTCTGACCAGGATTATGCTCAAATTGAATTTTATTTATTCGTTACGCTTTTTTTGGTACTCTTGGAACATTTTTACTATTGGTATACAATTTTATAATTAATTTTGCATTAGTTTTGCAAAATATAGGTAGGGCAATTATGGTCCTATTTAAGTCATTAGAGGATATAAGACCCTATAAATAGGGTTTGATTCTTCTGAATTGAACAAATTTGAGAGAAACCAAAAATTGAATTGTCAATTTGCTTTGGTATGAGTCCAAATATTTGGCCACATTAAAGTTCTGAGTTTCGCGTCAGAATTTCCGTCCAAGTTAAGATATTGTACAGTTCAGTGTGAAATATCGTATATGTTTCACGGTAAGGACAATGTTCTATAGAAGGAGATAATCTTCCCATTTTATCCTCTTACACGAATCTACTACGTTGATAGTCACGAAATTGCTATGAGGAGATCGATTTTATATGGGACTCAATATTTTGAACAAAAATAATTTTCTGAGGGTAATTTTTTTCATTTCGTCAATTTGCGTGTTATTCTCCCTTTATATTTAATTTAAATCCAATAAAAAAAATTCAGTTACAAGTTTAAATTCTCCTATATTACTAACACATAGTTCAATTGAAATTTTGATAATTTTATTGCACGTTTGTTCGACAATGTAACAGTTCAATATGGACAGTGTTCAACATATATATTACTGGCATGTCAATATGGATTCTTTCCTACAATATGTATATACATGTTCACAGTATGAATTAAGGATTTCTTTTAATGGCAATACCATTTGCGTAGACAATAATAACTTTGACCCAACCCATCCAACACACAATCTCCGCGAGGTTGAATATTCTTGGGGTGTTGTTTGTTGCACTCAGCATTGCAGTGGTGATCATCCTTGTTACCACTACACTTCACTATTGTACTAGGAATCGATTCAGAACACGTCAGTCCGGCATCGCTATAATGCACCATGAACAGTGTTGCAATATTACAATATATATGTATTATATATATTATCAAACCATACATACGTAACTGAACTATATATTTATATATAATTTTATTTACCAGACAGAAGAACGAAGACTATAAAGACACGAGCAAAAGCCTGGTTTTTCATTCTTGATTGGATGGTAAATCGTTCGGTTGATCAATAAAAGGGTTGGTCTTAAACAATTGCAGGACAAAATGGATTCATTGGGATGTAGGGGAGTAGTATTGGTATGGCTTAGGGACTAATTTGATTGGGATGAAAATATGAAAAGTTAAAACGAATTAGGGATATAAAAAGAAAATATATAATACCTAATAATCAATAGAAATATTTGAGCACTTAATAGGAAATTGTTGTTATTGGTAATAACTATACAGAATTTATTAAGGTAATATATAGTTGGCAATTGCCATTCTTCTAGCTTCTTAATAATTACTCCCTATACTTTTACTGTGTAATTGAATGAATTAGGATAACTAGTTTTGACAATAAATTTCTAATTAGGAATTGTTGTTATTGTATATCATTAACGGTAGTACCAGTGATATTTATAATATATAATAATAATTGATTATTGATAAATATGTTCAGAGTGAGTTTACTTAAATGGGAACTTATATTATAGTAAGTTATTAACAAGAACGACAAATTTTATTTAAAAGATAATATGTATCATATATTTGATTAGTTTATTATAGGGAAAATTATAATAGAGAAGTTCAAATTTATTTCGAGCACTCTAATAAATTAATCAAATATCAGTAATAGGTTTATGTGTTGCATTAAATTTAACGCAAAGAGATTTTATATTGTGATAGTTACTAACCGGTAATTTACAATAAGGGGACGTTTGAATGATTGTATTAGGTAATACACATATTATTTAATAGATGTATTATTTAGTTAATACTATGTATGGATGGGACATGTATTCACCTATGCTTTTATATATCTAGTCTCACACCAGTTGGAAGACAAGACATTGAACAATATATATTGAATATTACTTGATACAAGTTCAACAACTTGTTGGAAGAAAGACTCCAACGCGCTCCAACAGGGGAAAATAGATCCGATTTGGACCCCTCAGTTCGCGTCGACCCACGTATGCGCCCGCATTATGCGCACACGATTGTCGCTCCCAAAACCATGCCTTGTGCTAGCCGACTTTGTTTCAAAAACCCATAATTATTATTCTGACCAGGATTATGCTCAAATTGAATTTTATTTATTCGTTACGCTTTTTTTGGTACTCTTGGATCATTTTTACTATTGGTATACAATTTTATAATTAATTTTGCATTAGTTTTGCAAAATATAAGTAGGGCAATTATGGTCCTATTTAAGTCATTAGAGGATATAAGACCCTATAAATAGGGTTTGATTCTTCTGAATTGAACAAATTTGAGAGAAACCAAAAATTGAATTGTCAATTTGCTTTGGTATGAGTCCAAATATTTGGCCACATTAAAGTTCTGAGTTTCGCGTCAGAATTTCCGTCCAAGTTAAGATATTGTACAGTTCAGTGTGAAATATCGTATATGTTTCACGGTAAGGACAATGTTCTATAGAAGGAGATAATCTTCCCATTTTATCCTCTTACACGAATCTACTACGTTGATAGTCACGAAATTGCTATGAGGAGATCGATTTTATATGGGACTCAATATTTTGAACAAAAATAATTTTCTGAGGGTAATTTTTTTCATTTCGTCAATTTGCGTGTTATTCTCCCTTTATATTTAATTTAAATCCAATAAAAAAAATTCAGTTACAAGTTTAAATTCTCCTATATTACTAACACATAGTTCAATTGAAATTTTGATAATTTTATTGCACGTTTGTTCGACAATGTAACAGTTCAATATGGACAGTGTTCAACATATATATTACTGGCATGTCAATATGGATTCTTTCCTACAATATGTATATACATGTTCACAGTATGAATTAAGGATTTCTTTTAATGGCAATACCATTTGCGTAGACAATAATAACTTTGACCCAACCCATCCAACACACAATCTCCGCGAGGTTGAATATTCTTGGGGTGTTGTTTGTTGCACTCAGCATTGCAGTGGTGATCATCCTTGTTACCACTACACTTCACTATTGTACTAGGAATCGATTCAGAACACGTCAGTCCGGCATCGCTATAATGCACCATGAACAGTGCTGCAATATTACAATATATATGTATTATATATATTATCAAACCATACATACGTAACTGAACTATATATTTATATATAATTTTATTTACCAGACAGAAGAACGAAGACTATAAAGACACGAGCAAAAGCCTGGTTTTTCATTCTTGATTGGATGGTAAATCGTTCGGTTGATCAATAAAAGGGTTGGTCTTAAACAATTGCAGGACAAAATGGATTCATTGGGATGTAGGGGAGTAGTATTTGTATGGCTTAGGGACTAATTTGATTGGGATGAAAATATGAAAAGTTAAAACGAATTAGGGATATAAAAAGAAAATATATAATACCTAATAATCAATAGAAATATTTGAGCACTTAATAGGAAATTGTTGTTATTGGTAATAACTATACAGAATTTATTAAGGTAATATATAGTTGGCAATTGCCATTCTTCTAGCTTCTTAATAATTACTCCCTATACTTTTACTGTGTAATTGAATGAATTAGGATAACTAGTTTTGACAATAAATTTCTAATTAGGAATTGTTGTTATTGTATATCATTAACGGTAGTACCAGTGATATTTATAATATATAATAATAATTGATTATTGATAAATATGTTCAGAGTGAGTTTACTTAAATGGGAACTTATATTATAGTAAGTTATTAACAAGAACGACAAATTTTATTTAAAAGATAATATGTATCATATATTTGATTAGTTTATTATAGGGAAAATTATAATAGAGAAGTTCAAATTTATTTCGAGCACTCTAATAAATTAATCAAATATCAGTAATAGGTTTATGTGTTGCATTAAATTTAACGCAAAGAGATTTTATATTGTGATAGTTACTAACCGGTAATTTACAATAAGGGGACGTTTGAATGATTGTATTAGGTAATACACATATTATTTAATAGATGTATTATTTAGTTAATACTATGTATGGATGGGACATGTATTCACCTATGCTTTTATATATCTAGTCTCACACCAGTTGGAAGACAAGACATTGAACAATATATATTGAATATTACTTGATACAAGTTCAACAACATGTTGGAAGAAAGACTCCAACGCGCTCCAACAGGGGAAAATAGATCCGATTTGGACCCCTCAGTTCGCGTCGACCCACGTATGCGCCCGCATTATGCGCACACGATTGTCGCTCCCAAAACCATGCCTTGTGCTAGCCGACTTTGTTTCAAAAACCCATAATTATTATTCTGACCAGGATTATGCTCAAATTGAATTTTATTTATTCGTTACGCTTTTTTTGGTACTCTTGGATCATTTTTACTATTGGTATACAATTTTATAATTAATTTTGCATTAGTTTTGCAAAATATAAGTAGGGCAATTATGGTCCTATTTAAGTCATTAGAGGATATAAGACCCTATAAATAGGGTTTGATTCTTCTGAATTGAACAAATTTGAGAGAAACCAAAAATTGAATTGTCAATTTGCTTTGGTATGAGTCCAAATATTTGGCCACATTAAAGTTCTGAGTTTCGCGTCAGAATTTCCGTCCAAGTTAAGATATTGTACAGTTCAGTGTGAAATATCGTATATGTTTCACGGTAAGGACAATGTTCTATAGAAGGAGATAATCTTCCCATTTTATCCTCTTACACGAATCTACTACGTTGATAGTCACGAAATTGCTATGAGGAGATCGATTTTATATGGGACTCAATATTTTGAACAAAAATAATTTTCTGAGGGTAATTTTTTTCATTTCGTCAATTTGCGTGTTATTCTCCCTTTATATTTAATTTAAATCCAATAAAAAAAATTCAGTTACAAGTTTAAATTCTCCTATATTACTAACACATAGTTCAATTGAAATTTTGATAATTTTATTGCACGTTTGTTCGACAATGTAACAGTTCAATATGGACAGTGTTCAACATATATATTACTGGCATGTCAATATGGATTCTTTCCTACAATATGTATATACATGTTCACAGTATGAATTAAGGATTTCTTTTAATGGCAATACCATTTGCGTAGACAATAATAACTTTGACCCAACCCATCCAACACACAATCTCCGCGAGGTTGAATATTCTTGGGGTGTTGTTTGTTGCACTCAGCATTGCAGTGGTGATCATCCTTGTTACCACTACACTTCACTATTGTACTAGGAATCGATTCAGAACACGTCAGTCCGGCATCGCTATAATGCACCATGAACAGTGCTGCAATATTACAATATATATGTATTATATATATTATCAAACCATACATACGTAACTGAACTATATATTTATATATAATTTTATTTACCAGACAGAAGAACGAAGACTATAAAGACACGAGCAAAAGCCTGGTTTTTCATTCTTGATTGGATGGTAAATCGTTCGGTTGATCAATAAAAGGGTTGGTCTTAAACAATTGCAGGACAAAATGGATTCATTGGGATGTAGGGGAGTAGTATTTGTATGGCTTAGGGACTAATTTGATTGGGATGAAAATATGAAAAGTTAAAACGAATTAGGGATATAAAAAGAAAATATATAATACCTAATAATCAATAGAAATATTTGAGCACTTAATAGGAAATTGTTGTTATTGGTAATAACTATACAGAATTTATTAAGGTAATATATAGTTGGCAATTGCCATTCTTCTAGCTTCTTAATAATTACTCCCTATACTTTTACTGTGTAATTGAATGAATTAGGATAACTAGTTTTGACAATAAATTTCTAATTAGGAATTGTTGTTATTGTATATCATTAACGGTAGTACCAGTGATATTTATAATATATAATAATAATTGATTATTGATAAATATGTTCAGAGTGAGTTTACTTAAATGGGAACTTATATTATAGTAAGTTATTAACAAGAACGACAAATTTTATTTAAAAGATAATATGTATCATATATTTGATTAGTTTATTATAGGGAAAATTATAATAGAGAAGTTCAAATTTATTTCGAGCACTCTAATAAATTAATCAAATATCAGTAATAGGTTTATGTGTTGCATTAAATTTAACGCAAAGAGATTTTATATTGTGATAGTTACTAACCGGTAATTTACAATAAGGGGACGTTTGAATGATTGTATTAGGTAATACACATATTATTTAATAGATGTATTATTTAGTTAATACTATGTATGGATGGGACATGTATTCACCTATGCTTTTATATATCTAGTCTCACACCAGTTGGATGACAAGACATTGAACAATATATATTGAATGTTACTTGATACAAGTTCAACAACTTGTTGGAAGAAAGACTCCAATGCGCTCCAACAGGGGAAAATAGATCCGATTTGGACCCCTCAGTTCGCGTCGACCCACGGATGCGCCCGCATTATGCGCACACGATTGTCGCTCCCAAAAACATGCCTTGTGCTAGCCGACTTTGTTTCAAAAACCCATAATTATTATTCTGACCAGGATTATGCTCAAATTGAATTTTATTTATTCGTTACGCTTTTTTTGGTACTCTTGGAACATTTTTACTATTGGTATACAATTTTATAATTAATTTTGCATTAGTTTTGCAAAATATAGGTAGGGCAATTATGGTCCTATTTAAGTCATTAGAGGATATAAGACCCTATAAATAGGGTTTGATTCTTCTGAATTGAACAAATTTGAGAGAAACCAAAAATTGAATTGTCAATTTGCTTTGGTATGAGTCCAAATATTTGGCCACATTAAAGTTCTGAGTTTCGCGTCAGAATTTCCGTCCAAGTTAAGATATTGTACAGTTCAGTGTGAAATATCGTATATGTTTCACGGTAAGGACAATGTTCTATAGAAGGAGATAATCTTCCCATTTTATCCTCTTACACGAATCTACTACGTTGATAGTCACGAAATTGCTATGAGGAGATCGATTTTATATGGGACTCAATATTTTGAACAAAAATAATTTTCTGAGGGTAATTTTTTTCATTTCGTCAATTTGCGTGTTATTCTCCCTTTATATTTAATTTAAATCCAATAAAAAAAATTCAGTTACAAGTTTAAATTCTCCTATATTACTAACACATAGTTCAATTGAAATTTTGATAATTTTATTGCACGTTTGTTCGACAATGTAACAGTTCAATATGGACAGTGTTCAACATATATATTACTGGCATGTCAATATGGATTCTTTCCTACAATATGTATATACATGTTCACAGTATGAATTAAGGATTTCTTTTAATGGCAATACCATTTGCGTAGACAATAATAACTTTGACCCAACCCATCCAACACACAATCTCCGCGAGGTTGAATATTCTTGGGGTGTTGTTTGTTGCACTCAGCATTGCAGTGGTGATCATCCTTGTTACCACTACACTTCACTATTGTACTAGGAATCGATTCAGAACACGTCAGTCCGGCATCGCTATAATGCACCATGAACAGTGTTGCAATATTACAATATATATGTATTATATATATTATCAAACCATACATACGTAACTGAACTATATATTTATATATAATTTTATTTACCAGACAGAAGAACGAAGACTATAAAGACACGAGCAAAAGCCTGGTTTTTCATTCTTGATTGGATGGTAAATCGTTCGGTTGATCAATAAAAGGGTTGGTCTTAAACAATTGCAGGACAAAATGGATTCATTGGGATGTAGGGGAGTAGTATTGGTATGGCTTAGGGACTAATTTGATTGGGATGAAAATATGAAAAGTTAAAACGAATTAGGGATATAAAAAGAAAATATATAATACCTAATAATCAATAGAAATATTTGAGCACTTAATAGGAAATTGTTGTTATTGGTAATAACTATACAGAATTTATTAAGGTAATATATAGTTGGCAATTGCCATTCTTCTAGCTTCTTAATAATTACTCCCTATAGTTTTACTGTGTAATTGAATGAATTAGGATAACTAGTTTTGACAATAAATTTCTAATTAGGAATTGTTGTTATTGTATATCATTAACGGTAGTACCAGTGATATTTATAATATATAATAATAATTGATTATTGATAAATATGTTCAGAGTGAGTTTACTTAAATGGGAACTTATATTATAGTAAGTTATTAACAAGAACGACAAATTTTATTTAAAAGATAATATGTATCATATATTTGATTAGTTTATTATAGGGAAAATTATAATAGAGAAGTTCAAATTTATTTCGAGCACTCTAATAAATTAATCAAATATCAGTAATAGGTTTATGTGTTGCATTAAATTTAACGCAAAGAGATTTTATATTGTGATAGTTACTAACCGGTAATTTACAATAAGGGGACGTTTGAATGATTGTATTAGGTAATACACATATTATTTAATAGATGTATTATTTAGTTAATACTATGTATGGATGGGACATGTATTCACCTATGCTTTTATATATCTAGTCTCACACCAGTTGGAAGACAAGACATTGAACAATATATATTGAATATTACTTGATACAAGTTCAACAACTTGTTGGAAGAAAGACTCCAACGCGCTCCAACAGGGGAAAATAGATCCGATTTGGACCCCTCAGTTCGCGTCGACCCACGTATGCGCCCGCATTATGCGCACACGATTGTCGCTCCCAAAACCATGCCTTGTGCTAGCCGACTTTGTTTCAAAAACCCATAATTATTATTCTGACCAGGATTATGCTCAAATTGAATTTTATTTATTCGTTACGCTTTTTTTGGTACTCTTGGATCATTTTTACTATTGGTATACAATTTTATAATTAATTTTGCATTAGTTTTGCAAAATATAAGTAGGGCAATTATGGTCCTATTTAAGTCATTAGAGGATATAAGACCCTATAAATAGGGTTTGATTCTTCTGAATTGAACAAATTTGAGAGAAACCAAAAATTGAATTGTCAATTTGCTTTGGTATGAGTCCAAATATTTGGCCACATTAAAGTTCTGAGTTTCGCGTCAGAATTTCCGTCCAAGTTAAGATATTGTACAGTTCAGTGTGAAATATCGTATATGTTTCACGGTAAGGACAATGTTCTATAGAAGGAGATAATCTTCCCATTTTATCCTCTTACACGAATCTACTACGTTGATAGTCACGAAATTGCTATGAGGAGATCGATTTTATATGGGACTCAATATTTTGAACAAAAATAATTTTATGAGGGTAATTTTTTTCATTTCGTCAATTTGCGTGTTATTCTCCCTTTATATTTAATTTAAATCCAATAAAAAAAATTCAGTTACAACTTTAAATTCTCCTATATTAGTAACACATAGTTCAATTGAAATTTTGATAATTTTATTGCACGTTTGTTCGACAATGTAACAGTTCAATATGGACAGTGTTCAACATATATATTACTGGCATGTCAATATGGATTCTTTCCTACAATATGTATATACATGTTCACAGTATGAATTAAGGATTTCTTTTAATGGCAATACCATTTGCGTAGACAATAATAACTTTGACCCAACCCATCCAACACACAATCTCCGCGAGGTTGAAGATTCTTGGGGTGTTGTTTGTTGCACTCAGCATTGCAGTGGTGATCATCCTTGTTACCACTACACTTCACTATTGTACTAGGAATCGATTCAGAACACGTCAGTCCGGCATCGCTATAATGCACCATGAACAGTGCTGCAATATTACAATATATATGTATTATATATATTATCAAACCATACATACGTAACTGAACTATATATTTATATATAATTTTATTTACCAGACAAAAGAACGAAGACTATAAAGACACGAGCAAAAGCCTGGTTTTTCATTCTTGATTGGATGGTAAATCGTTCGGTTGATCAATAAAAGGGTTGGTCTTAAACAATTGCAGGACAAAATGGATTCATTGGGATGTAGGGGAGTAGTATTTGTATGGCTTAGGGACTAATTTGATTGGGATGAAAATATGAAAAGTTAAAACGAATTAGGGATATAAAAAGAAAATATATAATACCTAATAATCAATAGAAATATTTGAGCACTTAATAGGAAATTGTTGTTATTGGTAATAACTATACAGAATTTATTAAGGTAATATATAGTTGGCAATTGCCATTCTTCTAGCTTCTTAATAATTACTCCCTATACTTTTACTGTGTAATTGAATGAATTAGGATAACTAGTTTTGACAATAAATTTCTAATTAGGAATTGTTGTTATTGTTTATCATTAACGGTAGTACCAGTGATATTTATAATATATAATAATAATTGATTATTGATAAATATGTTCAGAGTGAGTTTACTTAAATGGGAACTTATATTATAGTAAGTTATTAACAAGAACGACAAATTTTATTTAAAAGATAATATGTATCATATATTTGATTAGTTTATTATAGGGAAAATTATAATAGAGAAGTTCAAATTTATTTCGAGCACTCTAATAAATTAATCAAATATCAGTAATAGGTTTATGTGTTGCATTAAATTTAACGCAAAGAGATTTTATATTGTGATAGTTACTAACCGGTAATTTACAATAAGGGGACGTTTGAATGATTGTATTAGGTAATACACATATTATTTAATAGATGTATTATTTAGTTAATACTATGTATATTCACCTATGCTTTTATATATCTAGTCTCACACCAGTTGGAAGACAAGACATTGAAAAATATATATTGAATATTACTTGATACAAGTTCAACAACTTGTTGGAAGAAAGACTCCAACGCGCTCCAACAGGGGAAAATAGATCCGATTTGGACCCCTCAGTTCGCGTCGACCCACGTATGCGCCCGCATTATGCGCACACGATTGTCGCTCCCAAAAACATGCCTTGTGCTAGCCGACTTTGTTTCAAAAACCCATAATTATTATTCTGACCAGGATTATGCTCAAATTGAATTTTATTTATTCGTTACGCTTTTTTTGGTACTCTTGGATCATTTTTACTATTGGTATACAATTTTATAATTAATTTTGCATTAGTTTTGCAAAATATAAGTAGGGCAATTATGGTCCTATTTAAGTCATTAGAGGATATAAGACCCTATAAATAGGGTTTGATTCTTCTGAATTGAACAAATTTGAGAGAAACCAAAAATTGAATTGTCAATTTGCTTTGGTATGAGTCCAAATATTTGGCCACATTAAAGTTCTGAGTTTCGCGTCAGAATTTCCATCCAAGTTAAGATATTGTACAGTTCAGTGTGAAATATCGTATATGTTTCACGGTAAGGACAATGTTCTATAGAAGGAGATAATCTTCCCATTTTATCCTCTTATACGAATCTACTACGTTGATAGTCACGAAATTGCTATGAGGAGATCGATTTTATATGGGACTCAATATTTTGAACAAAAATAATTTTATGAGGGTAATTTTTTTCATTTCGTCAATTTGCGTGTTATTCTCCCTTTATATTTAATTTAAATCCAATAAAAAAAATTCAGTTACAACTTTAAATTCTCCTATATTAGTAACACATAGTTCAATTGAAATTTTGATAATTTTATTGCACGTTTGTTCGACAATGTAACAGGTCAATATGGACAGTGATCAACATATATATTACGGGCATGTCAATATGGATTCTTTCCTACAATATGTATATACATGTTCACAGTATGAATTAAGGATTTCTTTTAATGGCAATACCATTTGCGTAGACAATAATAACTTTGACCCAACCCATCCAACACACAATCTCCGCGAGGTTGAAGATTCTTGGGGTGTTGTTTGTTGCACTCAGCATTGCAGTGGTGATCATCCTTGTTACCACTACACTTCACTATTGTACTAGGAATCGATTCAGAACACGTCAGTCCGGCATCGCTATAATGCACCATGAACAGTGCTGCAATATTACAATATATATGTATTATATATATTATCAAACCATACATACGTAACTGAACTATATATTTATATATAATTTTATTTACCAGACAGAAGAACGAAGACTATAAAGACACGAGCAAAAGCCTGGTTTTTCATTCTTGATTGGATGGTAAATCGTTCGGTTGATCAATAAAAGGGTTGGTCTTAAACAATTGCAGGACAAAATGGATTCATTGGGATGTAGGGGAGTAGTATTTGTATGGCTTAGGGACTAATTTGATTGGGATGAAAATATGAAAAGTTAAAACGAATTAGGGATATAAAAAGAAAATATATAATACCTAATAATCAATAGAAATATTTGAGCACTTAATAGGAAATTGTTGTTATTGGTAATAACTATACAGAATTTATTAAGGTAATATATAGTTGGCAATTGCCATTCTTCTAGCTTCTTAATAATTACTCCCTATACTTTTACTGTGTAATTGAATGAATTAGGATAACTAGTTTTGACAATAAATTTCTAATTAGGAATTGTTGTTATTGTATATCATTAACGGTAGTACCAGTGATATTTATAATATATAATAATAATTGATTATTGATAAATATGTTCAGAGTGAGTTTACTTAAATGGGAACTTATATTATAGTAAGTTATTAACAAGAACGACAAATTTTATTTAAAAGATAATATGTATCATATATTTGATTAGTTTATTATAGGGAAAATTATAATAGAGAAGTTCAAATTTATTTCGAGCACTCTAATAAATTAATCAAATATCAGTAATAGGTTTATGTGTTGCATTAAATTTAACGCAAAGAGATTTTATATTGTGATAGTTACTAACCGGTAATTTACAATAAGGGGACGTTTGAATGATTGTATTAGGTAATACACATATTATTTAATAGATGTATTATTTAGTTAATACTATGTATGGATGGGACATGTATTCACCTATGCTTTTATATATCTAGTCTCACACCAGTTGGAAGACAAGACATTGAACAATATATATTGAATATTACTTGATACAAGTTCAACAACTTGTTGGAAGAAAGACTCCAACGCGCTCCAACAGGGGAAAATAGATCCGATTTGGACCCCTCAGTTCGCGTCGACCCACGTATGCGCCCGCATTATGCGCACACGATTGTCGCTCCCAAAAACATGCCTTGTGCTAGCCGACTTTGTTTCAAAAACCCATAATTATTATTCTGACCAGGATTATGCTCAAATTGAATTTTATTTATTCGTTACGCTTTTTTTGGTACTCTTGGATCATTTTTACTATTGGTATACAATTTTATAATTAATTTTGCATTAGTTTTGCAAAATATAAGTAGGGCAATTATGGTCCTATTTAAGTCATTAGAGGATATAAGACCCTATAAATAGGGTTTGATTCTTCTGAATTGAACAAATTTGAGAGAAACCAAAAATTGAATTGTCAATTTGCTTTGGTATGAGTCCAAATATTTGGCCACATTAAAGTTCTGAGTTTCGCGTCAGAATTTCCGTCCAAGTTAAGATATTGTACAGTTCAGTGTGAAATATCGTATATGTTTCACGGTAAGGACAATGTTCTATAGAAGGAGATAATCTTCCCATTTTATCCTCTTACACGAATCTACTACGTTGATAGTCACGAAATTGCTATGAGGAGATCGATTTTATATGGGACTCAATATTTTGAACAAAAATAATTTTATGAGGGTAATTTTTTTCATTTCGTCAATTTGCGTGTTATTCTCCCTTTATATTTAATTTAAATCCAATAAAAAAAATTCAGTTACAACTTTAAATTCTCCTATATTAGTAACACATAGTTCAATTGAAATTTTGATAATTTTATTGCACGTTTGTTCGACAATGTAACAGGTCAATATGGACAGTGTTCAACATATATATTACGGGCATGTCAATATGGATTCTTTCCTACAATATGTATATACATGTTCACAGTATGAATTAAGGATTTCTTTTAATGGCAATACCATTTGCGTAGACAATAATAACTTTGACCCAACCCATCCAACACACAATCTCCGCGAGGTTGAAGATTCTTGGGGTGTTGTTTGTTGCACTCAGCATTGCAGTGGTGATCATCCTTGTTACCACTACACTTCAGTATTGTACTAGGAATCGATTCAGAACACGTCAGTATGGCATCGCTATAATGCACCATGAACAGTGCTGCAATATTACAATATATATGTATTATATATATTATCATACCATACATACGTAACTGAACTATATATTTATATATAATTTTATTTACCAGACAGAAGAACGAAGACTATAAAGACACGAGCAAAAGCCTGGTTTTTCATTCTTGATTGGATGGTAAATCGTTCGGTTGATCAATAAAAGGGTTGGTCTTAAACAATTGCAGGACAAAATGGATTCATTGGGATGTAGGGGAGTAGTATTTGTATGGCTTAGGGACTAATTTGATTGGGATGAAAATATGAAAAGTTAAAACGAATTAGGGATATAAAAAGAAAATATATAATACCTAATAATCAATAGAAATATTTGAGCACTTAATAGGAAATTGTTGTTATTGGTAATAACTATACAGAATTTATTAAGGTAATTTATAGTTGGCAATTGCCATTCTTCTAGCTTCTTAATAATTACTCCCTATACTTTTACTGTGTAATTGAATGAATTAGGATAACTAGTTTTGACAATAAATTTCTAATTAGGAATTGTTGTTATTGTATATCATTAACGGTAGTACCAGTGATATTTATAATATATAATAATAATTGATTATTGATAAATATGTTCAGAGTGAGTTTACTTAAATGGGAACTTATATTATAGTAAGTTATTAACAAGAACGACAAATTTTATTTAAAAGATAATATGTATCATATATTTGATTAGTTTATTATAGGGAAAATTATAATAGAGAAGTTCAAATTTATTTCGAGCACTCTAATAAATTAATCAAATATCAGTAATAGGTTTATGTGTTGCATTAAATTTAACGCAAAGAGATTTTATATTGTGATAGTTACTAACCGGTAATTTACAATAAGGGGACGTTTGAATGATTGTATTAGGTAATACACATATTATTTAATAGATGTATTATTTAGATAATACTATGTATGGATGGGACATGTATTCACCTATGCTTTTATATATCTAGTCTCACACCAGTTGGAAGACAAGACATTGAACAATATATATTGAATATTACTTGATACAAGTTCAACAACTTGTTGGAAGAAAGACTCCAACGCGCTCCAACAGGGGAAAATAGATCCGATTTGGACCCCTCAGTTCGCGTCGACCCACGTATGCGCCCGCATTATGCGCACACGATTGTCGCTCCCAAAACCATTCCTTGTGCTAGCCGACTTTGTTTCAAAAACCCATAATTATTATTCTGACCAGGATTATGCTCAAATTGAATTTTATTTATTCGTTACGCTTTTTTTGGTACTCTTGGATCATTTTTACTATTGGTATACAATTTTATAATTAATTTTGCATTAGTTTTGCAAAATATAAGTAGGGCAATTATGGTCCTATTTAAGTCATTAGAGGATATAAGACCCTATAAATAGGGTTTGATTCTTCTGAATTGAACAAATTTGAGAGAAACCAAAAATTGAATTGTCAATTTGCTTTGGTATGAGTCCAAATATTTGGCCACATTAAAGTTCTGAGTTTCGCGTCAGAATTTCCGTCCAAGTTAAGATATTGTACAGTTCAGTGTGAAATATCGTATATGTTTCACGGTAAGGACAATGTTCTATAGAAGGAGATAATCTTCCCATTTTATCCTCTTACACGAATCTACTACGTTGATAGTCACGAAATTGCTATGAGGAGATCGATTTTATATGGGACTCAATATTTTGAACAAAAATAATTTTATGAGGGTAATTTTTTTCATTTCGTCAATTTGCGTGTTATTCTCCCTTTATATTTAATTTAAATCCAATAAAAAAAATTCAGTTACAACTTTAAATTCTCCTATATTAGTAACACATAGTTCAATTGAAATTTTGATAATTTTATTGCACGTTTGTTCGACAATGTAACAGGTCAATATGGACAGTGTTCAACATATATATTACGGGCATGTCAATATGGATTCTTTCCTACAATATGTATATACATGTTCACAGTATGAATTAAGGATTTCTTTTAATGGCAATACCATTTGCGTAGACAATAATAACTTTGACCCAACCCATCCAACACACAATCTCCGCGAGGTTGAAGATTCTTGGGGTGTTGTTTGTTGCACTCAGCATTGCAGTGGTGATCATCCTTGTTACCACTACACTTCACTATTGTACTAGGAATCGATTCAGAACACGTCAGTCCGGCATCGCTATAATGCACCATGAACAGTGCTGCAATATTACAATATATATGTATTATATATATTATCAAACCATACATACGTAACTGAACTATATATTTATATATAATTTTATTTACCAGACAAAAGAACGAAGACTATAAAGACACGAGCAAAAGCCTGGTTTTTCATTCTTGATTGGATGGTAAATCGTTCGGTTGATCAATAAAAGGGTTGGTCTTAAACAATTGCAGGACAAAATGGATTCATTGGGATGTAGGGGAGTAGTATTTGTATGGCTTAGGGACTAATTTGATTGGGATGAAAATATGAAAAGTTAAAACGAATTAGGGATATAAAAAGAAAATATATAATACCTAATAATCAATAGAAATATTTGAGCACTTAATAGGAAATTGTTGTTATTGGTAATAACTATACAGAATTTATTAAGGTAATATATAGTTGGCAATTGCCATTCTTCTAGCTTCTTAATAATTACTCCCTATACTTTTACTGTGTAATTGAATGAATTAGGATAACTAGTTTTGACAATAAATTTCTAATTAGGAATTGTTGTTATTGTTTATCATTAACGGTAGTACCAGTGATATTTATAATATATAATAATAATTGATTATTGATAAATATGTTCAGAGTGAGTTTACTTAAATGGGAACTTATATTATAGTAAGTTATTAACAAGAACGACAAATTTTATTTAAAAGATAATATGTATCATATATTTGATTAGTTTATTATAGGGAAAATTATAATAGAGAAGTTCAAATTTATTTCGAGCACTCTAATAAATTAATCAAATATCAGTAATAGGTTTATGTGTTGCATTAAATTTAACGCAAAGAGATTTTATATTGTGATAGTTACTAACCGGTAATTTACAATAAGGGGACGTTTGAATGATTGTATTAGGTAATACACATATTATTTAATAGATGTATTATTTAGTTAATACTATGTATATTCACCTATGCTTTTATATATCTAGTCTCACACCAGTTGGAAGACAAGACATTGAAAAATATATATTGAATATTACTTGATACAAGTTCAACAACTTGTTGGAAGAAAGACTCCAACGCGCTCCAACAGGGGAAAATAGATCCGATTTGGACCCCTCAGTTCGCGTCGACCCACGTATGCGCCCGCATTATGCGCACACGATTGTCGCTCCCAAAAACATGCCTTGTGCTAGCCGACTTTGTTTCAAAAACCCATAATTATTATTCTGACCAGGATTATGCTCAAATTGAATTTTATTTATTCGTTACGCTTTTTTTGGTACTCTTGGATCATTTTTACTATTGGTATACAATTTTATAATTAATTTTGCATTAGTTTTGCAAAATATAAGTAGGGCAATTATGGTCCTATTTAAGTCATTAGAGGATATAAGACCCTATAAATAGGGTTTGATTCTTCTGAATTGAACAAATTTGAGAGAAACCAAAAATTGAATTGTCAATTTGCTTTGGTATGAGTCCAAATATTTGGCCACATTAAAGTTCTGAGTTTCGCGTCAGAATTTCCATCCAAGTTAAGATATTGTACAGTTCAGTGTGAAATATCGTATATGTTTCACGGTAAGGACAATGTTCTATAGAAGGAGATAATCTTCCCATTTTATCCTCTTATACGAATCTACTACGTTGATAGTCACGAAATTGCTATGAGGAGATCGATTTTATATGGGACTCAATATTTTGAACAAAAATAATTTTATGAGGGTAATTTTTTTCATTTCGTCAATTTGCGTGTTATTCTCCCTTTATATTTAATTTAAATCCAATAAAAAAAATTCAGTTACAACTTTAAATTCTCCTATATTAGTAACACATAGTTCAATTGAAATTTTGATAATTTTATTGCACGTTTGTTCGACAATGTAACAGGTCAATATGGACAGTGATCAACATATATATTACGGGCATGTCAATATGGATTCTTTCCTACAATATGTATATACATGTTCACAGTATGAATTAAGGATTTCTTTTAATGGCAATACCATTTGCGTAGACAATAATAACTTTGACCCAACCCATCCAACACACAATCTCCGCGAGGTTGAAGATTCTTGGGGTGTTGTTTGTTGCACTCAGCATTGCAGTGGTGATCATCCTTGTTACCACTACACTTCACTATTGTACTAGGAATCGATTCAGAACACGTCAGTCCGGCATCGCTATAATGCACCATGAACAGTGCTGCAATATTACAATATATATGTATTATATATATTATCAAACCATACATACGTAACTGAACTATATATTTATATATAATTTTATTTACCAGACAGAAGAACGAAGACTATAAAGACACGAGCAAAAGCCTGGTTTTTCATTCTTGATTGGATGGTAAATCGTTCGGTTGATCAATAAAAGGGTTGGTCTTAAACAATTGCAGGACAAAATGGATTCATTGGGATGTAGGGGAGTAGTATTTGTATGGCTTAGGGACTAATTTGATTGGGATGAAAATATGAAAAGTTAAAACGAATTAGGGATATAAAAAGAAAATATATAATACCTAATAATCAATAGAAATATTTGAGCACTTAATAGGAAATTGTTGTTATTGGTAATAACTATACAGAATTTATTAAGGTAATATATAGTTGGCAATTGCCATTCTTCTAGCTTCTTAATAATTACTCCCTATACTTTTACTGTGTAATTGAATGAATTAGGATAACTAGTTTTGACAATAAATTTCTAATTAGGAATTGTTGTTATTGTATATCATTAACGGTAGTACCAGTGATATTTATAATATATAATAATAATTGATTATTGATAAATATGTTCAGAGTGAGTTTACTTAAATGGGAACTTATATTATAGTAAGTTATTAACAAGAACGACAAATTTTATTTAAAAGATAATATGTATCATATATTTGATTAGTTTATTATAGGGAAAATTATAATAGAGAAGTTCAAATTTATTTCGAGCACTCTAATAAATTAATCAAATATCAGTAATAGGTTTATGTGTTGCATTAAATTTAACGCAAAGAGATTTTATATTGTGATAGTTACTAACCGGTAATTTACAATAAGGGGACGTTTGAATGATTGTATTAGGTAATACACATATTATTTAATAGATGTATTATTTAGTTAATACTATGTATGGATGGGACATGTATTCACCTATGCTTTTATATATCTAGTCTCACACCAGTTGGAAGACAAGACATTGAACAATATATATTGAATATTACTTGATACAAGTTCAACAACTTGTTGGAAGAAAGACTCCAACGCGCTCCAACAGGGGAAAATAGATCCGATTTGGACCCCTCAGTTCGCGTCGACCCACGTATGCGCCCGCATTATGCGCACACGATTGTCGCTCCCAAAAACATGCCTTGTGCTAGCCGACTTTGTTTCAAAAACCCATAATTATTATTCTGACCAGGATTATGCTCAAATTGAATTTTATTTATTCGTTACGCTTTTTTTGGTACTCTTGGATCATTTTTACTATTGGTATACAATTTTATAATTAATTTTGCATTAGTTTTGCAAAATATAAGTAGGGCAATTATGGTCCTATTTAAGTCATTAGAGGATATAAGACCCTATAAATAGGGTTTGATTCTTCTGAATTGAACAAATTTGAGAGAAACCAAAAATTGAATTGTCAATTTGCTTTGGTATGAGTCCAAATATTTGGCCACATTAAAGTTCTGAGTTTCGCGTCAGAATTTCCGTCCAAGTTAAGATATTGTACAGTTCAGTGTGAAATATCGTATATGTTTCACGGTAAGGACAATGTTCTATAGAAGGAGATAATCTTCCCATTTTATCCTCTTACACGAATCTACTACGTTGATAGTCACGAAATTGCTATGAGGAGATCGATTTTATATGGGACTCAATATTTTGAACAAAAATAATTTTCTGAGGGTAATTTTTTTCATTTCGTCAATTTGCGTGTTATTCTCCCTTTATATTTAATTTAAATCCAATAAAAAAAATTCAGTTACAAGTTTAAATTCTCCTATATTACTAACACATAGTTCAATTGAAATTTTGATAATTTTATTGCACGTTTGTTCGTCAATGTAACAGTTCAATATGGACAGTGTTCAACATATATATTACTGGCATGTCAATATGGATTCTTTCCTACAATATGTATATACATGTTCACAGTATGAATTAAGGATTTCTTTTAATGGCAATACCATTTGCGTAGACAATAATAACTTTGACCCAACCCATCCAACACACAATCTCCGCGAGGTTGAAGATTCTTGGGGTGTTGTTTGTGGCACTCAGCATTGCAGTGGTGATCATCCTTGTTATCACTACACTTCACTATTGTACTAGGAATCGATTAAGAACACGTCGGTCGGGCATCGCTATAACGCACCATGAACAGTGCTGCAATATTACAATATATATGTATTATATATATTATCAAACCATACATACGTAACTGAACTATATATTTATATATAATTTTATATACCAGACAGAAGAACGAAGACTATAAAGACACGAGCAAAAGCCTGGTTTTTCATTCTTGATTGGATGGTAAATCGTTCGGTTGATCAATATAAGGGTTGGTCTTAAACAATTGCAGGACAAAATGGATTCATTGAGATGTAGGGGTGTAGTATTTGTATGGCTTAGGGACTAATTTGATTGGGATGAAAATATGAAAAGTTAAAACGAATTAGGGATATAAAAAGAAAATATATAATACCTAATAATCAATAGAAATATTTTAGCACTTAATAGGAAATTGTTGTTATTGGTAATAACTATACAGAATTTATTAAGGTAACTTATAGTTGCAATTGCCATTCTTCTAGCTTCTTAATAATTACTCCTTATACTTTTACTGTGTAATTGAATGAATTAGGATAACTAGTTTTGACAGTAAATTTCTAATTAGGAATTGTTGTTATTGTATATCATTAACGGTAGTACCAGTGATATTTATAATATATTATAATAATTGATTATTGATAAATATGTTCAGAGTGAGTTTACTTAAATGGGAACTTATATTATAGTAAGCTATTAACAAGAACGACAAATTTTATTTAAAAGATAATATGTATCATATATTTGATAAGTTTATTATAGGGAAAATTATAATAGAGAAGTTCAAATTTATTTCGAGCACTCTAATAAATTAATCAAATATCAGTAATAGGTTTATGTGTTGCATTAAATTTAACGCAAAGAGATTTTATATTGTGATAGTTACTAACCTGTAATTTACAATAAGGGGACGTTTGAATGATTGTATTAGGTAATACACATATTATTTAATAGATGTATTATTTAGTTAATACTATGTATGGATGGGAAATGTATTCACCTATGCTTATATATATCTAGTCTCACACCAGTTGGAAGACAAGACATTGAACAATATATATTGAATATTACTTGATACAAGTTCAACAACTTGTTGGAAGAAAGACTCCAACGCGCTCCAACAGGGGAAAATAGATCCGATTTGGACCCCTCAGTTCGCGTCGACCCACGTATGCGCCCGCATTATGCGCACACGATTGTCGCTCCCAAAACCATGCCTTGTGCTAGCCGACTTTGTTTCAAAAACCCATAATTATTATTCTGACCAGGATTATGCTCAAATTGAATTTTATTTATTCGTTACGCTTTTTTTGGTACTCTTGGATCATTTTTACTATTGGTATACAATTTTATAATTAATTTTGCATTAGTTTTGCAAAATATAAGTAGGGCAATTATGGTCCTATTTAAGTCATTAGAGGATATAAGACCCTATAAATAGGGTTTGATTCTTCTGAATTGAACAAATTTGAGAGAAACCAAAAATTGAATTGTCAATTTGCTTTGGTATGAGTCCAAATATTTGGCCACATTAAAGTTCTGAGTTTCGCGTCAGAATTTCCGTCCAAGTTAAGATATTGTACAGTTCAGTGTGAAATATCGTATATGTTTCACGGTAAGGACAATGTTCTATAGAAGGAGATAATCTTCCCATTTTATCCTCTTACACGAATCTACTACGTTGATAGTCACGAAATTGCTATGAGGAGATCGATTTTATATGGGACTCAATATTTTGAACAAAAATAATTTTCTGAGGGTAATTTTTTTCATTTCGTCAATTTGCGTGTTATTCTCCCTTTATATTTAATTTAAATCCAATAAAAAAAATTCAGTTACAAGTTTAAATTCTCCTATATTACTAACACATAGTTCAATTGAAATTTTGATAATTTTATTGCACGTTTGTTCGTCAATGTAACAGTTCAATATGGACAGTGTTCAACATATATATTACTGGCATGTCAATATGGATTCTTTCCTACAATATGTATATACATGTTCACAGTATGAATTAAGGATTTCTTTTAATGGCAATACCATTTGCGTAGACAATAATAACTTTGACCCAACCCATCCAACACACAATCTCCGCGAGGTTGAAGATTCTTGGGGTGTTGTTTGTGGCACTCAGCATTGCAGTGGTGATCATCCTTGTTATCACTACACTTCACTATTGTACTAGGAATCGATTAAGAACACGTCGGTCGGCATCGCTATAACGCACCATGAACAGTGCTGCAATATTACAATATATATGTATTATATATATTATCAAACCATACATACGTAACTGAACTATATATTTATATATAATTTTATATACCAGACAGAAGAACGAAGACTATAAAGACACGAGCAAAAGCCTGGTTTTTCATTCTTGATTGGATGGTAAATCGTTCGGTTGATCAATATAAGGGTTGGTCTTAAACAATTGCAGGACAAAATGGATTCATTGAGATGTAGGGGTGTAGTATTTGTATGGCTTAGGGACTAATTTGATTGGGATGAAAATATGAAAAGTTAAAACGAATTAGGGATATAAAAAGAAAATATATAATACCTAATAATCAATAGAAATATTTTAGCACTTAATAGGAAATTGTTGTTATTGGTAATAACTATACAGAATTTATTAAGGTAACTTATAGTTGCAATTGCCATTCTTCTAGCTTCTTAATAATTACTCCTTATACTTTTACTGTGTAATTGAATGAATTAGGATAACTAGTTTTGACAGTAAATTTCTAATTAGGAATTGTTGTTATTGTATATCATTAACGGTAGTACCAGTGATATTTATAATATATTATAATAATTGATTATTGATAAATATGTTCAGAGTGAGTTTACTTAAATGGGAACTTATATTATAGTAAGCTATTAACAAGAACGACAAATTTTATTTAAAAGATAATATGTATCATATATTTGATAAGTTTATTATAGGGAAAATTATAATAGAGAAGTTCAAATTTATTTCGAGCACTCTAATAAATTAATCAAATATCAGTAATAGGTTTATGTGTTGCATTAAATTTAACGCAAAGAGATTTTATATTGTGATAGTTACTAACCTGTAATTTACAATAAGGGGACGTTTGAATGATTGTATTAGGTAATACACATATTATTTAATAGATGTATTATTTAGTTAATACTATGTATGGATGGGAAATGTATTCACCTATGCTTATATATATCTAGTCTCACACCAGTTGGAAGACAAGACATTGAACAATATATATTGAATATTACTTGATACAAGTTCAACAACTTGTTGGAAGAAAGACTCCAACGCGCTCCAACAGGGGAAAATAGATCCGATTTGGACCCCTCAGTTCGCGTCGACCCACGTATGCGCCCGCATTATGCGCACACGATTGTCGCTCCCAAAACCATGCCTTGTGCTAGCCGACTTTGTTTCAAAAACCCATAATTATTATTCTGACCAGGATTATGCTCAAATTGAATTTTATTTATTCGTTACGCTTTTTTTGGTACTCTTGGATCATTTTTACTATTGGTATACAATTTTATAATTAATTTTGCATTAGTTTTGCAAAATATAAGTAGGGCAATTATGGTCCTATTTAAGTCATTAGAGGATATAAGACCCTATAAATAGGGTTTGATTCTTCTGAATTGAACAAATTTGAGAGAAACCAAAAATTGAATTGTCAATTTGCTTTGGTATGAGTCCAAATATTTGGCCACATTAAAGTTCTGAGTTTCGCGTCAGAATTTCCGTCCAAGTTAAGATATTGTACAGTTCAGTGTGAAATATCGTATATGTTTCACGGTAAGGACAATGTTCTATAGAAGGAGATAATCTTCCCATTTTATCCTCTTACACGAATCTACTACGTTGATAGTCACGAAATTGCTATGAGGAGATCGATTTTATATGGGACTCAATATTTTGAACAAAAATAATTTTCTGAGGGTAATTTTTTTCATTTCGTCAATTTGCGTGTTATTCTCCCTTTATATTTAATTTAAATCCAATAAAAAAAATTCAGTTACAAGTTTAAATTCTCCTATATTACTAACACATAGTTCAATTGAAATTTTGATAATTTTATTGCACGTTTGTTCGTCAATGTAACAGTTCAATATGGACAGTGTTCAACATATATATTACTGGCATGTCAATATGGATTCTTTCCTACAATATGTATATACATGTTCACAGTATGAATTAAGGATTTCTTTTAATGGCAATACCATTTGCGTAGACAATAATAACTTTGACCCAACCCATCCAACACACAATCTCCGCGAGGTTGAAGATTCTTGGGGTGTTGTTTGTGGCACTCAGCATTGCAGTGGTGATCATCCTTGTTATCACTACACTTCACTATTGTACTAGGAATCGATTAAGAACACGTCGGTCGGCATCGCTATAACGCACCATGAACAGTGCTGCAATATTACAATATATATGTATTATATATATTATCAAACCATACATACGTAACTGAACTATATATTTATATATAATTTTATATACCAGACAGAAGAACGAAGACTATAAAGACACGAGCAAAAGCCTGGTTTTTCATTCTTGATTGGATGGTAAATCGTTCGGTTGATCAATATAAGGGTTGGTCTTAAACAATTGCAGGACAAAATGGATTCATTGAGATGTAGGGGTGTAGTATTTGTATGGCTTAGGGACTAATTTGATTGGGATGAAAATATGAAAAGTTAAAACGAATTAGGGATATAAAAAGAAAATATATAATACCTAATAATCAATAGAAATATTTTAGCACTTAATAGGAAATTGTTGTTATTGGTAATAACTATACAGAATTTATTAAGGTAACTTATAGTTGCAATTGCCATTCTTCTAGCTTCTTAATAATTACTCCTTATACTTTTACTGTGTAATTGAATGAATTAGGATAACTAGTTTTGACAGTAAATTTCTAATTAGGAATTGTTGTTATTGTATATCATTAACGGTAGTACCAGTGATATTTATAATATATTATAATAATTGATTATTGATAAATATGTTCAGAGTGAGTTTACTTAAATGGGAACTTATATTATAGTAAGTTATTAACAAGAACGACAAATTTTATTTAAAAGATAATATGTATCATATATTTGATTAGTTTATTATAGGGAAAATTATAATAGAGAAGTTCAAATTTATTTCGAGCACTCTAATAAATTAATCAAATATCAGTAATAGGTTTATGTGTTGCATTAAATTTAACGCAAAGAGATTTTATATTGTGATAGTTACTAACCGGTAATTTACAATAAGGGGACGTTTGAATGATTGTATTAGGTAATACACATATTATTTAATAGATGTATTATTTAGTTAATACTATGTATGGATGGGAAATGTATTCACCTATGCTTTTATATATCTAGTCTCACACCAGTTGGAAGACAAGACATTGAACAATATATATTGAATATTACTTGATACAAGTTCAACAACTTGTTGGAAGAAAGACTCTAACGCGCTCCAACAGGGGAAAATAAATCCGATTTGGACCCCTCAGTTCGCGTTGACTCACTTATGCGCCCGCATTATGCGCACACGATTGTCGCTCCCAAAAACATGCCTTGTGCTAGCCGACTTTGTTTCAAAAACCCATAATTATTATTCTGACCAGGATTATGCTCAAATTGAATTTTATTTATTCGTTATGCTTTTTTGGGTACTCTTGGATCATTTTTACTATTGGTATACAATTTTATAATTAATTTTGCATTAGTTTTGCAAAATATAAGTAGGGCAATTATGGTCCTATTTAAGTCATTAGAGGATATAAGACCCTATAAATAGGGTTTGATTCTTCTGAATTGAACAAATTTGAGAGAAACCAAAAATTGAATTGTCAATTTGCTTTGGTATGAGTCCAAATATTTGGCCACATTAAAGTTCTGAGTTTCGCGTCAGAATTTCCGTCCTAGTTAAGATATTGTACAGTTCAGTGTGAAATATCGTATCTGTTTCACGGTAAGGACAATGTTCTATAGAAGGAGATAATCTTCCCATTTTATCCTCTTACACGAATCTATTGCATTGATAGTCACGAAATTGCTATGAGGAGATCGATTTTATATGGGACTCAATATTTTGAACAAAAATAATTTTATGAGGGTAATTTTTTTCATTTCGTCAATTTGCGTGTTATTCTCCCTTTATATTTAATTTAAATCCAATAAAAAAATTCAGTTACAACTTTAAATTCTCCTATATTACTAACACATAGTTCAATTGAAATTTTAATAATTTTATTGCACGTTTGTTCGACAATGTAACAGATCAATATGGACACTGTTCAACATATATATGACTGGCATGTCAATATGGATTCTGTCCTACAATATGTATATACATGACCACAGTATGAATTACGGATTTCTTTTAATGGCAATACCATTTGCATAGACAATAATAACTTTGACCCAACCCATCCAACACACAATCTCCGCGAGGTTGAAGATTCTCGGGGTGTTGTTTCTTGCACTCAGCATTGCAGTGGTGATCATCCTTGTTGCCACTGCACTTAACTATTGTACTAGGAATCGATTCAGAACACGTTCTGTCGGGCATCGCTATAACGCACCATGAACAGTGCTGCAATATTACAATATATATGTATTATATATATTATCAAACCATACATACGTAACTGAACTATATATTTATATATAATTTTATTTACCAGACAGAACAATGAAGACTATAAAGACACGAGCAAAAGCCTGGTTTTCCATTCTTGATTGGATGGTAAATCGTTCGGTTGATCAATAAAAGGGTTGGTCTTAAACAACTGCAGGACAAAATGGATTCATTGGGATGTAGGGGAGTAGTATTTGTAGGGCTTAGGGACTAATTTGATTGGGATGAAAATATGAAAAGTTAAAACGAATTAGGGATATAAAAAGAAAATATATAATACCTAATAATCAACAGAAATATTTGAGCCCTTAATAGAAAATTGTAGTTATTGGTAATAACTAATTAACTATATAGAATTTATTAAGGTGACTTATAGTTGGCAATTGCCATTCTTCTAGCTTCTTAATAATTACTCCCTATACTTTTACTGCGTAATTGAATGAATTAGGATAACTAGTTTTGACAATAAATTTCTAATTAGGAATTGTTGTTATTGTATATCATTATCGGTAGTACCAGCCATATTTATAATATACAATAATAATAATAATTGATTATTGATAAATATGTTTAGAGTGAGTTTACTTAAATGGGAACTTATATTATAGTAAGTTATTAAAAAGAACGACAAATTTTATTTAAAAGATAATATGTATCATATATTTGATTAGTTTATTATAGGGAATATTATAATAGAGAAGTTCAAATTTATTTCGAGCACTCTAATAAATTAATCAAATATAAGTAATAGGTTTATGTGTTGCATTAAATTTAACGCAAAGAAATTTTATATTGTAATAGTTACTAACCGGTACTTTACAATAAGGGGACGTTTGAATGAATGTATAAGGTAATACACATATTATTTAATAGATGTATTATTTAGCTAATACTATGTATGGATGGGACATGTATTCACATAAGCTTTTACATATCTAGTCTCACGCCAGTTGGAAAACAAGACATTGAACAATATATATTGAATTTTACTTGATACAAGTTCAACAACTTGTTGGAAGAAAGACTCCCATGCGCTCCCACAGGGGAAAATAAATCCGATTTGGATCTTTTTTACTATTGGTATACAATTTTATTATTCATTTTGCATTAGTTTTGCAAAATATAATTAGGGCAATTATGGTCCTATTTAAGTCATTAGAAGATATAAGACCCTATAAATAGGGTTTGATTATTCTCAATTGTACACATGGGAGAGAAACCAAAAATTGTATTGTCAATTTGCTTTGGTATGAGTCGAAATATTTGGCCACATTAAAGTTCTGAGTTTCGCGTCAAAATTTCTGTCCAAGTTCAGGTATTGTACAGTTCAGTGTGAAATATAGTATTTGTTTCACGTTAATGACACTGTTCTATACCAGGAGATAATCTTCCCATTTTATCCTCTTACACGAATCTATTGCATTGATAGTCACGAAATTGCTATGAGGAGATCGATTTTATATGGGACTCAATATTTTGAACAAAAATAATTTTCTGAGGGTAATTTTTTTCATTTCGTCAATTTGCGTGTTATTCTCCCTTTATATTTAATTTAAATCCAATAAAAAAAATTCAGTTACAAGTTTAAATTCTCCTATATTACTAACACATAGTTCAATTGAAATTTTGATAATTTTATTGCACGTTTGTTCGTCAATGTAACAGTTCAATATGGACAGTGTTCAACATATATATGACTGGCATGTCAATATGGATTCTTTCCTACAATATGTATATACATGTTCACAGTATGAATTAAGGATTTCTTTTAATGGCAATACCATTTGCGTAGACAATAATAACTTTGACCCAACCCATCCAACACACAATCTCCGCGAGGTTGAAGATTCTTGGGGTGTTGTTTGTTGCACTCAGCATTGCAGTGGTTATCATCCTTGTTACCACTACACTTCACTATTGTACTAGGAATCGATTCAGAACACGTCGGTCGGGCATCGCTATAACGCACCATGAACAGTGCTGCAATATTACAATATATATGTATTATATATATTATCAAACCATACATACGTAACTGAACTATATATTTATATATAATTTTATTTACCAGACAAAAGAACGAAGACTATAAAGACACGAGAAGAGGCCTAGTTTTCCATTCTTGATTGGATGGTAAATCGTTCGGTTGATCAATAAAAGGATTGGTCTTAAACAACTGCAGGACAAAAATGGATTCATTGGGATGTAGGGGAGTAGTATTTGTAGGGCTTAGGGACTAATTTGATTGGGATGAAAATATGAAAAGTTAAAACGAATTAAGGATATAAAAAGAAAATATATAATACCTAATATTCAACAAAAATATTTGAGCCCTTAATAGGAAATTATTGTTATTGGTAATAACTATACAGAATTTAGTAAGGTAATTTATAGTTGGCAATTGCCATTCTTCTAGCTTCTTAATAATTACTCCCTATACTTTTACTGTGCAAATGAATGAATTAGGATACCTAGTTTTGACAATAAATATCTAATTAGGAATTGTTGATATTGTATATCATTAACGGTAGTACCAGCCATATTTATAATATATAATAATAATAATTGATTATAGATAAATATGTTCAGAGTGAGTTTACTTAAATGGGAACTTATATTATAGTAAGTTCTTAACAAGAATGGCAAATTTTATTTAAAAGATAATATGTATCATATATTTGATTAGTTTATTATAGGGAATATTATAATAGAGAAGTTCAAATTTATTTTCAGCACTCTAATAAATTAATCATATATCAGTAATAGGTTTATGTGTTGCATTAAATTTAACGCAAAGAAATTTTATATTGTAATAGTTACTAACCGGTACTTTACAATAAGGGGACGTTTGAATGAATGTATTAGGTAATACACATATTATTTAATAGATGTATTATTTAGTTAATACTATGGTATGGATGGGACATGTATTCACATATGCTTTTATATATCTAGTCTCACACCAGTTGGAAGACAAGCAATTGAACAATATAAATTGCATTTTACTTGATACAAGTTCAACAACTTGTTGGAAGAAAGACTCCCACGCGCTCCCACAGGGGAAAATAGATCCGATTTGGACCCCTTAGTTCGCGTCGACCCACGTATGCGCCCGCATTATGCGCACACGATTGTCGCTCCCAAAAACATGCCTTGTGCGAGCCGACTTTTTTTCAAAAACCCATAATTATTAATCTTACCAGGATCATGCTCAAATTGAATTTTATTTCTTCGTTACGCTTTTTTTGTACTCTATGATCTTTTTTACTGTTGGTATACAATTTTATAATTAATTTTGCATTAGTTTTACAAAATATAATTAGAGCAATTATGGTCCTATTTAAGTCATTAGAGGATATAAGACCCTATAAATAGGGATTGATTCTTCTCAATTGAACACATTTGAGAGAAACCAAAAATTGCATTGTCAATTTGCTTTGGTATGAGTCCAAATATTTGGCCACATTAAAGTTCTGAGTTTCGCGACAGAATTTCCGTCCAAGTTCAGGTATTGTACAGTTCAGTGTGAAATATCGTGTTTGTGTCACGTTAATGACACTGTTCTATACCAGGAGATAACCTTCCCATTTTATCCTCTTACAAAAATCTATTACATTTATAGTCATGAAAATACTATGAGGAGATCGATTTCATATGGGACTCAATATTTTGAACAACAATAATTTTGTGAGGGTAATTTTTTTTTCATTTCGTCAATATGCGTGTTATTCTCCATTTATATTTAATTTAAATCCAATATAAAAATTGAGCTACAAGTTTAAATTCTCCTATATTACTAACAAATAGTTCAATTGAAATTTTGATAATTTTATTGCACGTTTATTCGACAATGTAACAGTTCAATATGGACAGTGTTCAACATATATATGACTGGCATGTCAATATGGATTTTGTCCTACAATATGTATATACATGACCAAAGTATGAATTAAGGATGTCTTTTAATGGCAATACCATTTGCATAGACAATAATAACTTTGACCTAACCCATCCAACACACAATCTCCGCGAGGTTGAAGATTCTTGGGGTGTTGTTTGTTGCACTCAGCATTGCAGTGGTTATCATCCTTGTTACCACTACACTTCACTATTGTACTAGGAATCGATTCAGAATACGTCGGTCGGGCATCGCTATAACGCACCATGAACAGTGCTGCAATATTACAATATATATGTATTATATATATTATCAAACCATACATACGTAACTTAACTATATATTTATATATAATTTTATTTACCATACAAAAGAACGAAGACTATAAAGACACGAGAAGAGGCCTGGTTTTCCATTCTTGATTGGATGGTAAATCGTTCGGTTGATCAATAAAAGGATTGGTCTTAAACAACTGCAGGACAAAAATGGATTCATTGGGATGTAGGGGAGTAGTATTTGTAGGGCTTAGGGACTAATTTGATTGGGATGAAAATATGAAAAGTTAAAACGAATTAAGGATATAAAAAGAAAATATATAATACCTAATATTCAACAAAAATATTTGAGCCCTTAATAGGAAATTATTGTTATTGGTAATAACTATACCGAATTTAGTAAGGTAACTTATAGTTGGCAATTGCCATTCTTCTAGCTTCTTAATAATTACTCCCTATACTTTTACTGTGCAAATGAATGAATTAGGATACCTAGTTTTGACAATAAATATCTAATTAGGAATTGTTGATATTGTATATCATTAACGGTAGTACCAGCCATATTTATAATATATAATAATAATAATTGATTATAGATAAATATGTTCAGAGTGAGTTTACTTAAATGGGAACTTATATTATAGTAAGTTATTAACAAGAATGGCAAATTTTATTTAAAAGATAATATGTATCATATATTTGATTAGTTTATTATAGGGAATATTATAATAGAGAAGTTCAAATTTATTTTCAGCACTCTAATAAATTAATCAAATATCAGTAATAGGTTTATGTGTTGCATTAAATTTAACGCAAAGAAATTTTATATTGTAATAGTTACTAACCGGTACTTTACAATAAGGGGACGTTTGAATGAATGTATTAGGTAATACACATATTATTTAATAGATGTATTATTTAGTTAATACTATGGTATGGATGGGACATGTATTCACATATGCTTTTATATATCTAGTCTCACACCAGTTGGAAGACAAGCAATTGAACAATATAAATTGAATTTTACTTGATACAAGTTCAACAACTTGTTGGAAGAAAGACTCCCACACGCTCCCACAGGGGAAAATAGATCCGATTTGGACCCCTTAGTTCGCGTCGACCCACGTATGCGCCCGCATTATGCGCACACGATTGTCGCTCCCAAAAACATGCCTTGTGCGAGCCGACTTTTTTTCAAAAACCCATAATTATTAATCTTACCAGGATCATGCTCAAATTGAATTTTATTTCTTCGTTACGCTTTTTTTTGTACTCTATGATCTTTTTTACTGTTGGTATACAATTTTATAATTAATTTTGCATTAGTTTTACAAAATATAATTAGGGCAATTATGGTCCTATTTAAGTCATTAGAGGATATAAGACCCTATAAATAGGGATTGATTCTTCTCAATTGAACACATTTGAGAGAAACCAAAAATTGCATTGTCAATTTGCTTTGGTATGAGTCCAAATATTTGGCCACATTAAAGTTCTGAGTTTCGCGACAGAATTTCCGTCCAAGTTCAGGTATTGTACAGTTCAGTGTGAAATATCGTGTTTGTGTTACGTTAATGACACTGTTCTATACCAGGAGATAACCTTCCCATTTTATCCTCTTACAAAAATCTATTACATTTATAGTCACGAAAATACTATGAGGAGATCGATTTCATATGGGACTCAATATTTTGAACAACAATAATTTTGTGAGGGTAATTTTTTTTTCATTTCGTCAATATGCGTGTTATTCTCCATTTATATTTAATTTAAATCCAATACAAAAATTGAGCTACAAGTTTAAATTCTCCTATATTACTAACAAATAGTTCAATTGAAATTTTGATAATTTTATTGCACGTTTATTCGACAATGTAACAGTTCAATATGGACAGTGTTCAACATATATATGACTGGCATGTCAATATGGATTTTGTCCTACAATATGTATATACATGACCACAGTATGAATTAAGGATGTCTTTTAATGGCAATACCATTTGCATAGACAATAATAACTTTGACCCAACCCATCCAACACACAATCTCCGCGAGGTTGAAGATTCTTGGGGTGTTGTTTGTTGCACTCAGCATTGCAGTGGTTATCATCCTTGTTACCACTACACTTCACTATTGTACTAGGAATCGATTCAGAACACGTCGGTCGGGCATCGCTATAACGCACCATGAACAGTGCTGCAATATTACAATATATATGTATTATATATATTATCAAACCATACATACGTAACTTAACTATATATTTATATATAATTTTATTTACCATACAAAAGAACGAAGACTATAAAGACACGAGAAGAGGCCTAGTTTTCCATTCTTGATTGGATGGTAAATCGTTCGGTTGATCAATAAAAGGATTGGTCTTAAACAACTGCAGGACAAAAATGGATTCATTGGGATGTAGGGGAGTAGTATTTGTAGGGCTTAGGGACTAATTTGATTGGGATGAAAATATGAAAAGTTAAAACGAATTAAGGATATAAAAAGAAAATATATAATACCTAATATTCAACAAAAATATTTGAGCCCTTAATAGGAAATTATTGTTATTGGTAATAACTATACCGAATTTAGTAAGGTAACTTATAGTTGGCAATTGCCATTCTTCTAGCTTCTTAATAATTACTCCCTATACTTTTACTGTGCAAATGAATGAATTAGGATACCTAGTTTTGACAATAAATATCTAATTAGGAATTGTTGATATTGTATATCATTAACGGTAGTACCAGCCATATTTATAATATATAATAATAATAATTGATTATAGATAAATATGTTCAGAGTGAGTTTACTTAAATGGGAACTTATATTATAGTAAGTTATTAACAAGAATGGCAAATTTTATTTAAAAGATAATATGTATCATATATTTGATTAGTTTATTATAGGGAATATTATAATAGAGAAGTTCAAATTTATTTTCAGCACTCTAATAAATTAATCATATATCAGTAATAGGTTTATGTGTTGCATTAAATTTAACGCAAAGAAATTTTATATTGTAATAGTTACTAACCGGTACTTTACAATAAGGGGACGTTTGAATGAATGTATTAGGTAATACACATATTATTTAATAGATGTATTATTTAGTTAATACTATGGTATGGATGGGACATGTATTCACATATGCTTTTATATATCTAGTCTCACACCAGTTGGAAGACAAGCAATTGAACAATATAAATTGAATTTTACTTGATACAAGTTCAACAACTTGTTGGAAGAAAGACTCCCACACGCTCCCACAGGGGAAAATAGATCCGATTTGGACCCCTTAGTTCGCGTCGACCCACGTATGCGCCCGCATTATGCGCACACGATTGTCGCTCCCAAAAACATGCCTTGTGCGAGCCGACTTTTTTTCAAAAACCCATAATTATTAATCTTACCAGGATCATGCTCAAATTGAATTTTATTTCTTCGTTACGCTTTTTTTTGTACTCTATGATCTTTTTTACTGTTGGTATACAATTTTATAATTAATTTTGCATTAGTTTTACAAAATATAATTAGGGCAATTGTGGTCCTATTTAAGTCATTAGAGGATATAAGACCCTATAAATAGGGATTGATTCTTCTCAATTGAACACATTTGAGAGAAACCAAAAATTGCATTGTCAATTTGCTTTGGTATGAGTCCAAATATTTGGCCACATTAAAGTTCTGAGTTTCGCGACAGAATTTCCGTCCAAGTTCAGGTATTGTACAGTTCAGTGTGAAATATCGTGTTTGTGTTACGTTAATGACACTGTTCTATACCAGGAGATAACCTTCCCATTTTATCCTCTTACAAAAGTCTATTACATTTATAGTCACGAAAATACTATGAGGAGATCGATTTCATATGGGACTCAATATTTTGAACAACAATAATTTTGTGAGGGTAATTTTTTTTTCATTTCGTCAATATGCGTGTTATTCTCCATTTATATTTAATTTAAATCCAATACAAAAATTGAGCTACAAGTTTAAATTCTCCTATATTACTAACAAATAGTTCAATTGAAATTTTGATAATTTTATTGCACGTTTATTCGACAATGTAACAGTTCAATATGGACAGTGTTCAACATATATATGACTGGCATGTCAATATGGATTTTGTCCTACAATATGTATATACATGACCACAGTATGAATTAAGGATGTCTTTTAATGGCAATACCATTTGCATAGACAATAATAACTTTGACCCAACCCATCCAACACACAATCTCCGCGAGGTTGAAGATTCTTGGGGTGTTGTTTGTTGCACTCAGCATTGCAGTGGTTATCATCCTTGTTACCACTACACTTCACTATTGTACTAGGAATCGATTCAGAACACGTCGGTCGGGCATCGCTATAACGCACCATGAACAGTGCTGCAATATTACAATATATATGTATTATATATATTATCAAACCATACATACGTAACTTAACTATATATTTATATATAATTTTATTTACCATACAAAAGAACGAAGACTATAAAGACACGAGAAGAGGCCTGGTTTTCCATTCTTGATTGGATGGTAAATCGTTCGGTTGATCAATAAAAGGATTGGTCTTAAACAACTGCAGGACAAAAATGGATTCATTGGGATGTAGGGGAGTAGTATTTGTAGGGCTTAGGGACTAATTTGATTGGGATGAAAATATGAAAAGTTAAAACGAATTAAGGATATAAAAAGAAAATATATAATACCTAATATTCAACAAAAATATTTGAGCCCTTAATAGGAAATTATTGTTATTGGTAATAACTATACCGAATTTAGTAAGGTAACTTATAGTTGGCAATTGCCATTCTTCTAGCTTCTTAATAATTACTCCCTATACTTTTACTGTGCAAATGAATGAATTAGGATACCTAGTTTTGACAATAAATATCTAATTAGGAATTGTTGATATTGTATATCATTAACGGTAGTACCAGCCATATTTATAATATATAATAATAATAATTGATTATAGATAAATATGTTCAGAGTGAGTTTACTTAAATGGGAACTTATATTATAGTAAGTTATTAACAAGAATGGCAAATTTTATTTAAAAGATAATATGTATCATATATTTGATTAGTTTATTATAGGGAATATTATAATAGAGAAGTTCAAATTTATTTTCAGCACTCTAATAAATTAATCATATATCAGTAATAGGTTTATGTGTTGCATTAAATTTAACGCAAAGAAATTTTATATTGTAATAGTTACTAACCGGTACTTTACAATAAGGGGACGTTTGAATGAATGTATTAGGTAATACACATATTATTTAATAGATGTATTATTTAGTTAATACTATGGTATGGATGGGACATGTATTCACATATGCTTTTATATATCTAGTCTCACACCAGTTGGAAGACAAGCAATTGAACAATATAAATTGAATTTTACTTGATACAAGTTCAACAACTTGTTGGAAGAAAGACTCCCACACGCTCCCACAGGGGAAAATAGATCCGATTTGGACCCCTTAGTTCGCGTCGACCCACGTATGCGCCCGCATTATGCGCACACGATTGTCGCTCCCAAAAACATGCCTTGTGCGAGCCGACTTTTTTTCAAAAACCCATAATTATTAATCTTACCAGGATCATGCTCAAATTGAATTTTATTTCTTCGTTACGCTTTTTTTTGTACTCTATGATCTTTTTTACTGTTGGTATACAATTTTATAATTAATTTTGCATTAGTTTTACAAAATATAATTAGGGCAATTATGGTCCTATTTAAGTCATTAGAGGATATAAGACCCTATAAATAGGGATTGATTCTTCTCAATTGAACACATTTGAGAGAAACCAAAAATTGCATTGTCAATTTGCTTTGGTATGAGTCCAAATATTTGGCCACATTAAAGTTCTGAGTTTCGCGACAGAATTTCCGTCCAAGTTCAGGTATTGTACAGTTCAGTGTGAAATATCGTGTTTGTGTTACGTTAATGACACTGTTCTATACCAGGAGATAACCTTCCCATTTTATCCTCTTACAAAAATCTATTACATTTATAGTCACGAAAATACTATGAGGAGATCGATTTCATATGGGACTCAATATTTTGAACAACAATAATTTTGTGAGGGTAATTTATTTTTCATTTCGTCAATATGCGTGTTATTCTCCATTTATATTTAATTTAAATCCAATACAAAAATTGAGCTACAAGTTTAAATTCTCCTATATTACTAACAAATAGTTCAATTGAAATTTTGATAATTTTATTGCACGTTTATTCGACAATGTAACAGTTCAATATGGACAGTGTTCAACATATATATGACTGGCATGTCAATATGGATTTTGTCCTACAATATGTATATACATGACCACAGTATGAATTAAGGATGTCTTTTAATGGCAATACCATTTGCATAGACAATAATAACTTTGACCCAACCCATCCAACACACAATCTCCGCGAGGTTGAAGATTCTTGGGGTGTTGTTTGTTGCACTCAGCATTGCAGTGGTTATCATCCTTGTTACCACTACACTTCACTATTGTACTAGGAATCGATTCAGAACACGACGGTCGGGCATCGCTATAACGCACCATGAACAGTGCTGCAATATTACAATATATATGTATTATATATATTATTAAACCATACATACGTAACTGAACTATATATTTATATATAATTTTATTTACCATACAAAAGAACGAAGACTATAAAGACACGAGAAGAGGCCTGGTTTTCCATTCTTGATTGGATGGTAAATCGTTCGGTTGATCAATAAAAGGATTGGTCTTAAACAACTGCAGGACAAAAATGGATTCATTGGGATGTAGGGGAGTAGTATTTGTAGGGCTTAGGGACTAATTTGATTGGGATGAAAATATGAAAAGTTAAAACGAATTAAGGATATAAAAAGAAAATATATAATACCTAATATTCAACAAAAATATTTGAGCCCTTAATAGGAAATTATTGTTATTGGTAATAACTATACAGAATTTATTAAGGTAACTTATAGTTGGCAATTGCCATTCTTCTAGCTTCTTAATAATTACTCCCTATACTTTTACTGTGCAAATGAATGAATTAGGATGCCTAGTTTTGACAATAAATATCTAATTAGGAATTGTTGATATTGTATATCATTAACGGTAGTACCAGCCATATTTATAATATATAATAATAATAATTGATTATAGATAAATATGTTCAGAGTGAGTTTACTTAAATGGGAACTTATATTATAGTAAGTTATTAACAAGAATGGCAAATTTTATTTAAAAGATAATATGTATCATATATTTGATTAGTTTATTATAGGGAATATTATAATAGAGAAGTTCAAATTTATTTTCAGCACTCTAATAAATTAATCAAATATCAGTAATAGGTTTATGTGTTGCATTAAATTTAACGCAAAGAAATTTTATATTGTAATAGTTACTAACCGGTACTTTACAATAAGGGGACGTTTGAATGAATGTATTAGGTAATACACATATTATTTAATAGATGTATTATTTAGTTAATACTATGGTATGGATGGGACATGTATTCACATATGCTTTTATATATCTAGTCTCACACCAGTTGGAAGACAAGCAATTGAACAATATAAATTGAATTTTACTTGATACAAGTTCAACAACTTGTTGGAAGAAAGACTCCCACGCGCTCCCACAGGGGAAAATAGATCCGATTTGGACCCCTTAGTTCGCGTCGACCCACGTATGCGCCCGCATTATGCGCACACGATTGTCGCTCCCAAAAACATGCCTTGTGCGAGCCGACTTTTTTTCAAAAACCCATAATTATTAATCTTACCAGGATCATGCTCAAATTGAATTTTATTTCTTCGTTACGCTTTTTTTTGTACTCTATGATCTTTTTTACTGTTGGTATACAATTTTTTAATTAATTTTGCATTAGTTTTACAAAATATAATTAGGGCAATTATGGTCCTATTTAAGTCATTAGAGGATATAAGACCCTATAAATAGGGATTGATTCTTCTCAATTGAACACATTTGAGAGAAACCAAAAATTGCATTGTCAATTTGCTTTGGTAAGAGTCCAAATATTTGGCCACATTAAAGTTCTGAGTTTCGCGACAGAATTTCCGTCCAAGTTCAGGTATTGTACAGTTCAGTGTGAAATATCGTGTTTGTGTCACGTTAATGACACTATTCTATACCAGGAGATAACCTTCCCATTTTATCCTCTTACAAAAATCTATTACATTTATAGTCACGAAAATACTATGAGGAGATCGATTTCATATGGGACTCAATATTTTGAACAACAATAATTTTGTGAGGGTAATTTTTTTTTCATTTCGTCAATATGTGTGTTATTCTCCATTTATATTTAATTTAAATCCAATACAAAAATTGAGCTACAAGTTTAAATTCTCCTATATTACTAATAAATAGTTCAATTGAAATTTTGATAATTTTATTGCACGTTTATTCGACAATGTAACAGTTCAACATGGACAGTGTTCAACATATATATGACTTGCATGTCAATATGGATTTTGTCCTACAATATGTATATACATGACCACAGTATGAATTAAGGATGTCTTTTAATGGCAATACCATTTGCATAGACAATAATAACTTTGACCCAACCCATCCAACACACAATCTCCGCGAGGTTGAAGATTCTTGGGGTGTTGTTTGTTGCACTCAGCATTGCAGTGGTTATCATCCTTGTTACCACTACACTTCACTATTGTACTAGGAATCGATTCAGAACACGTCGGTCGGGCATCGCTATAACGCACCATGAACAGTGCTGCAATATTACAATATATATGTATTATATATATTATTAAACCATACATACGTAACTGAACTATATATTTATATATAATTTTATTTACCATACAAAAGAACGAAGACTATAAAGACACGAGAAGAGGCCTGGTTTTCCATTCTTGATTGGATGGTAAATCGTTCGGTTGATCAATAAAAGGATTGGTCTTAAACAACTGCAGGACAAAAATGGATTCATTGGGATGTAAGGGAGTAGGGGAGTAGTATTTGTAGGGCTTAGGGACTAATTTGATTGGGATGAAAATATGAAAAGTTAAAACGAATTAAGGATATAAAAAGAAAATATATAATACCTAATATTCAACAAAAATATTTGAGCCCTTAATAGGAAATTATTGTTATTGGTAATAACTATACAGAATTTATTAAGGTAACTTATAGTTGGCAATTGCCATTCTTCTAGCTTCTTAATAATTACTCCCTATACTTTTACTGTGCAAATGAATGAATTAGGATACCTAGTTTTGACAATAAATATCTAATTAGGAATTGTTGATATTGTATATCATTAACGGTAGTACCAGCCATATTTATAATATATAATAATAATAATTGATTATAGATAAATATGTTCAGAGTGAGTTTACTTAAATGGGAACTTATATTATAGTAAGTTATTAACAAGAATGGCAAATTTTATTTAAAAGATAATATGTATCATATATTTGATTAGTTTATTATAGGGAATATTATAATAGAGAAGTTCAAATTTATTTTCAGCACTCTAATAAATTAATCAAATATCAGTAATAGGTTTATGTGTTGCATTAAATTTAACGCAAAGAAATTTTATATTGTAATAGTTACTAACCGGTACTTTACAATAAGGGGACGTTTGAATGAATGTATTAGGTAATACACATATTATTTAATAGATGTATTATTTAGTTAATACTATGGTATGGATGGGACATGTATTCACATATGCTTTTATATATCTAGTCTCACACCAGTTGGAAGACAAGCAATTGAACAATATAAATTGAATTTTACTTGATACAAGTTCAACAACTTGTTGGAAGAAAGACTCCCACGCGCTCCCACAGGGGAAAATAGATCCGATTTGGACCCCTTAGTTCGCGTCGACCCACGTATGCGCCCGCATTATGCGCACACGATTGTCGCTCCCAAAAACATGCCTTGTGCGAGCCGACTTTTTTTCAAAAACCCATAATTATTAATCTTACCAGGATCATGCTCAAATTGAATTTTATTTCTTCGTTACGCTTTTTTTTGTACTCTATGATCTTTTTTACTGTTGGTATACAATTTTTTAATTAATTTTGCATTAGTTTTACAAAATATAATTAGGGCAATTATGGTCCTATTTAAGTCATTAGAGGATATAAGACCCTATAAATAGGGATTGATTCTTCTCAATTGAACACATTTGAGAGAAACCAAAAATTGCATTGTCAATTTGCTTTGGTAAGAGTCCAAATATTTGGCCACATTAAAGTTCTGAGTTTCGCGACAGAATTTCCGTCCAAGTTCAGGTATTGTACAGTTCAGTGTGAAATATCGTGTTTGTGTCACGTTAATGACACTATTCTATACCAGGAGATAACCTTCCCATTTTATCCTCTTACAAAAATCTATTACATTTATAGTCACGAAAATACTATGAGGAGATCGATTTCATATGGGACTCAATATTTTGAACAACAATAATTTTGTGAGGGTAATTTTTTTTTCATTTCGTCAATATGTGTGTTATTCTCCATTTATATTTAATTTAAATCCAATACAAAAATTGAGCTACAAGTTTAAATTCTCCTATATTACTAATAAATAGTTCAATTGAAATTTTGATAATTTTATTGCACGTTTATTCGACAATGTAACAGTTCAACATGGACAGTGTTCAACATATATATGACTTGCATGTCAATATGGATTTTGTCCTACAATATGTATATACATGACCACAGTATGAATTAAGGATGTCTTTTAATGGCAATACCATTTGCATAGACAATAATAACTTTGACCTAACCCATCCAACACACAATCTCCGCGAGGTTGAAGATTCTTGGGGTGTTGTTTGTTGCACTCAGCATTGCAGTGGTTATCATCCTTGTTACCAGTACACTTCACTATTGTACTAGGAATCGATTCAGAACACGTCGGTCGGGCATCGCTATAACGCACCATGAACAGTGCTGCAATATTACAATATATATGTATTATATATATTATCAACCCATACATACGTAACTGAACTATATATTTATATATAATTTTATTTACCATACAAAAGAACGAAGACTATAAAGACACGAGAAGAGGCCTGGTTTTCCATTCTTGATTGGATGGTAAATCGTTCGGTTGATCAATAAAAGGATTGGTCTTAAACAACTGCAGGACAAAAATGGATTCATTGGAATGTAGGGGAGTAGGGGAATAGTATTTGTAGGGCTTAGGGACTAATTTGATTGGGATGAAAATATAAAAAGTTAAAACGAATTAAGGATATTAAAAGAAAATATATAATACCTAATATTCAACAAAAATATTTGAGCCCTTAATAGGAAATTATTGTTATTGGTAATAACTATACAGAATTTATTAAGGTAACTTATAGTTGGCAATTGCCATTCTTCTAGCTTCTTAATAATTACTCCCTATACTTTTACTGTGCAAATGAATGAATTAGGATACCTAGTTTCGACAATAAATATCTAATTAGGAATTGTTGATATTGTATATCATTAACGGTAGTACCAGCCATATTTATAATATATAATAATAATAATTGATTATAGATAAATATGTTCAGAGTGAGTTTACTTAAATGGGAACTTATATTATAGTAAGGTATTAACAAGAATGGCAAATTTTATTTAAAAGATAATATGTATCATATATTTGATTAGTTTATTATAGGGAATATTATAATAGAGAAGTTCAAATTTATTTTCAGCACTCTAATAAATTAATCAAATATCAGTAATAGGTTTATGTGTTGCATTAAATTTAACGCAAAGAAATTTTATATTGTAATAGTTACTAACCGGTACTTTACAATAAGGGGACGTTTGAATGAATGTATTAGGTAATACACATATTATTTAATAGATGTATTATTTAGTTAATACTATGGTATGGATGGGACATGTATTCACATATGCTTTTATATATCTAGTCTCACACCAGTTGGAAGACAAGCAATTGAACAATATAAATTGAATTTTACTTGATACAAGTTCAACAACTTGTTGGAAGAAAGACTCCCACGCGCTCCCACAGGGGAAAATAGATCCGATTTGGACCCCTTAGTTCGCGTCGACCAACGTATGCGCCCGCATTATGCGCACACGATTGTCGCTCCCAAAAACATGCCTTGTGCGAGCCGACTTTTTTTCAAAAACCCATAATTATTAATCTTACCAGGATCATGCTCAAATTGAATTTTATTTCTTCGTTACGCTTTTTTTTGTACTCTATGATATTTTTTACTGTTGGTATACAATTTTATAATTAATTTTGCATTAGTTTTACAAAATATAATTAGGGCAATTATGGTCCTATTTAAGTCATTAGAGGATATAAGACCCTATAAATAGGGATTGATTCTTCTCAATTGAACACATTTGAGAGAAACCAAAAATTGCATTGTCAATTTGCTTTGGTATGATTCCAAATATTTGGCCACATTAAAGTTCTGAGTTTCGCGACAGAATTTCCGTCCAAGTTCAGGTATTGTACAGTTCAGTGTGAAATATCGTGTTTGTGTCACGTTAATGACACTGTTCTATACCAGGAGATAACCTTCCCATTTTATCCTCTTACAAAAATCTATTACATTTATAGTCACGAAAATACTATGAGGAGATCGATTTCATATGGGACTCAATATTTTGAACAACAATAATTTTGTGAGGGTAATTTTTTTTTCATTTCGTCAATATGCGTGTTATTCTCCATTTATATTTAATTTAAATCCAATACAAAAATTGAGCTACAAGTTTAAATTCTCCTATATTACTAACAAATAGTTCAATTGAAATTTTGATAATTTTATTGCACGTTTATTCGACAATGTAACAGTTCAACATGGACAGTGTTCAACATATATATGACTGGCATGTCAATATGGATTTTGTCCTACAATATGTATATACATGACCACAGTATGAATTAAGGATGTCTTTTAATGGCAATACCATTTGCATAGACAATAATAACTTTGACCCAACCCATCCAACACACAATCTCCGCGAGGTTGAAGATTCTTGGGGTGTTGTTTGTTGCACTCAGCATTGCAGTGGTTATCATCCTTGTTACCAGTACACTTCACTATTGTACTAGGAATCGATTCAGAACACGTCGGTCGGGCATCGCTATAACGCACCATGAACAGTGCTGCAATATTACAATATATATGTATTATATATATTATCAACCCATACATACGTAACTGAACTATATATTTATATATAATTTTATTTACCATACAAAAGAACGAAGACTATAAAGACACGAGAAGAGGCCTGGTTTTCCATTCTTGATTGGATGGTAAATCGTTTGGTTGATCAATAAAAGGATTGGTCTTAAACAACTGCAGGACAAAAATGGATTCATTGGAATGTAGGGGAGTAGGGGAATAGTATTTGTAGGGCTTAGGGACTAATTTGATTGGGATGAAAATATGAAAAGTTAAAACGAATTAAGGATATTAAAAGAAAATATATAATACCTAATATTCAACAAAAATATTTGAGCCCTTAATAGGAAATTATTGTTATTGGTAATAACTATACAGAATTTATTAAGGTAACTTATAGTTGGCAATTGCCATTCTTCTAGCTTCTTAATAATTACTCCCTATACTTTTACTGTGCAAATGAATGAATTAGGATACCTAGTTTCGACAATAAATATCTAATTAGGAATTGTTGATATTGTATATCATTAACGGTAGTACCAGCCATATTTATAATATATAATAATAATAATTGATTATAGATAAATATGTTCAGAGTGAGTTTACTTAAATGGGAACTTATATTATAGTAAGGTATTAACAAGAATGGCAAATTTTATTTAAAAGATAATATGTATCATATATTTGATTAGTTTATTATAGGGAATATTATAATAGAGAAGTTCAAATTTATTTTCAGCACTCTAATAAATTAATCAAATATCAGTAATAGGTTTATGTTTTGCATTAAATTTAACGCAAAGAAATTTTATATTGTAATAGTTACTAACCGGTACTTTACAATAAGGGGACGTTTGAATGAATGTATTAGGTAATACACATATTAATTAATAGATGTATTATTTAGTTAATACTATGGTATGGATGGGACATGTATTCACATATGCTTTTATATATCTAGTCTCACACCAGTTGGAAGACAAGCAATTGAACAATATAAATTGAATTTTACTTGATACAAGTTCAACAACTTGTTGGAAGAAAGACTCCCACGCGCTCCCACAGGGGAAAATAGATCCGATTTGGACCCCTTAGTTCGCGTCGACCCACGTATGCGCCCGCATTATGCGCACACGATTGTCGCTCCCAAAAACATGCCTTGTGCGAGCCGACTTTTTTTCAAAAACCCATAATTATTAATCTTACCAGGATCATGCTCAAATTGAATTTTATTTCTTCGTTACGCTTTTTTTTGTACTCTATGATCTTTTTTACTGTTGGTATACAATTTTTTAATTAATTTTGCATTAGTTTTACAAAATATAATTAGGGCAATTATGGTCCTATTTAAGTCATTAGAGGATATAAGACCCTATAAATAGGGATTGATTCTTCTCAATTGAACACATTTGAGAGAAACCAAAAATTGCATTGTCAATTTGCTTTGGTAAGAGTCCAAATATTTGGCCACATTAAAGTTCTGAGTTTCGCGACAGAATTTCCGTCCAAGTTCAGGTATTGTACAGTTCAGTGTGAAATATCGTGTTTGTGTCACGTTAATGACACTATTCTATACCAGGAGATAACCTTCCCATTTTATCCTCTTACAAAAATCTATTACATTTATAGTCACGAAAATACTATGAGGAGATCGATTTCATATGGGACTCAATATTTTGAACAACAATAATTTTGTGAGGGTAATTTTTTTTTCATTTCGTCAATATGTGTGTTATTCTCCATTTATATTTAATTTAAATCCAATACAAAAATTGAGCTACAAGTTTAAATTCTCCTATATTACTAATAAATAGTTCAATTGAAATTTTGATAATTTTATTGCACGTTTATTCGACAATGTAACAGTTCAACATGGACAGTGTTCAACATATATATGACTTGCATGTCAATATGGATTTTGTCCTACAATATGTATATACATGACCACAGTATGAATTAAGGATGTCTTTTAATGGCAATACCATTTGCATAGACAATAATAACTTTGACCTAACCCATCCAACACACAATCTCCGCGAGGTTGAAGATTCTTGGGGTGTTGTTTGTTGCACTCAGCATTGCAGTGGTTATCATCCTTGTTACCAGTACACTTCACTATTGTACTAGGAATCGATTCAGAACACGTCGGTCGGGCATCGCTATAACGCACCATGAACAGTGCTGCAATATTACAATATATATGTATTATATATATTATCAACCCATACATACGTAACTGAACTATATATTTATATATAATTTTATTTACCATACAAAAGAACGAAGACTATAAAGACACGAGAAGAGGCCTGGTTTTCCATTCTTGATTGGATGGTAAATCGTTCGGTTGATCAATAAAAGGATTGGTCTTAAACAACTGCAGGACAAAAATGGATTCATTGGAATGTAGGGGAGTAGGGGAATAGTATTTGTAGGGCTTAGGGACTAATTTGATTGGGATGAAAATATAAAAAGTTAAAACGAATTAAGGATATTAAAAGAAAATATATAATACCTAATATTCAACAAAAATATTTGAGCCCTTAATAGGAAATTATTGTTATTGGTAATAACTATACAGAATTTATTAAGGTAACTTATAGTTGGCAATTGCCATTCTTCTAGCTTCTTAATAATTACTCCCTATACTTTTACTGTGCAAATGAATGAATTAGGATACCTAGTTTCGACAATAAATATCTAATTAGGAATTGTTGATATTGTATATCATTAACGGTAGTACCAGCCATATTTATAATATATAATAATAATAATTGATTATAGATAAATATGTTCAGAGTGAGTTTACTTAAATGGGAACTTATATTATAGTAAGGTATTAACAAGAATGGCAAATTTTATTTAAAAGATAATATGTATCATATATTTGATTAGTTTATTATAGGGAATATTATAATAGAGAAGTTCAAATTTATTTTCAGCACTCTAATAAATTAATCAAATATCAGTAATAGGTTTATGTGTTGCATTAAATTTAACGCAAAGAAATTTTATATTGTAATAGTTACTAACCGGTACTTTACAATAAGGGGACGTTTGAATGAATGTATTAGGTAATACACATATTATTTAATAGATGTATTATTTAGTTAATACTATGGTATGGATGGGACATGTATTCACATATGCTTTTATATATCTAGTCTCACACCAGTTGGAAGACAAGCAATTGAACAATATAAATTGAATTTTACTTGATACAAGTTCAACAACTTGTTGGAAGAAAGACTCCCACGCGCTCCCACAGGGGAAAATAGATCCGATTTGGACCCCTTAGTTCGCGTCGACCAACGTATGCGCCCGCATTATGCGCACACGATTGTCGCTCCCAAAAACATGCCTTGTGCGAGCCGACTTTTTTTCAAAAACCCATAATTATTAATCTTACCAGGATCATGCTCAAATTGAATTTTATTTCTTCGTTACGCTTTTTTTTGTACTCTATGATATTTTTTACTGTTGGTATACAATTTTATAATTAATTTTGCATTAGTTTTACAAAATATAATTAGGGCAATTATGGTCCTATTTAAGTCATTAGAGGATATAAGACCCTATAAATAGGGATTGATTCTTCTCAATTGAACACATTTGAGAGAAACCAAAAATTGCATTGTCAATTTGCTTTGGTATGATTCCAAATATTTGGCCACATTAAAGTTCTGAGTTTCGCGACAGAATTTCCGTCCAAGTTCAGGTATTGTACAGTTCAGTGTGAAATATCGTGTTTGTGTCACGTTAATGACACTGTTCTATACCAGGAGATAACCTTCCCATTTTATCCTCTTACAAAAATCTATTACATTTATAGTCACGAAAATACTATGAGGAGATCGATTTCATATGGGACTCAATATTTTGAACAACAATAATTTTGTGAGGGTAATTTTTTTTTCATTTCGTCAATATGTGTGTTATTCTCCATTTATATTTAATTTAAATCCAATACAAAAATTGAGCTACAAGTTTAAATTCTCCTATATTACTAACAAATAGTTCAATTGAAATTTTGATAATTTTATTGCACGTTTATTCGACAATGTAACAGTTCAACATGGACAGTGTTCAACATATATATGACTGGCATGTCAATATGGATTTTGTCCTACAATATGTATATACATGACCACAGTATGAATTAAGGATGTCTTTTAATGGCAATACCATTTGCATAGACAATAATAACTTTGACCTAACCCATCCAACACACAATCTCCGCGAGGTTGAAGATTCTTGGGGTGTTGTTTGTTGCACTCAGCATTGCAGTGGTTATCATCCTTGTTACCAGTACACTTCACTATTGTACTAGGAATCGATTCAGAACACGTCGGTCGGGCATCGCTATAACGCACCATGAACAGTGCTGCAATATTACAATATATATGTATTATATATATTATCAACCCATACATACGTAACTGAACTATATATTTATATATAATTTTATTTACCATACAAAAGAACGAAGACTATAAAGACACGAGAAGAGGCCTGGTTTTCCATTCTTGATTGGATGGTAAATCGTTCGGTTGATCAATAAAAGGATTGGTCTTAAACAACTGCAGGACAAAAATGGATTCATTGGAATGTAGGGGAGTAGGGGAATAGTATTTGTAGGGCTTAGGGACTAATTTGATTGGGATGAAAATATGAAAAGTTAAAACGAATTAAGGATATTAAAAGAAAATATATAATACCTAATATTCAACAAAAATATTTGAGCCCTTAATAGGAAATTATTGTTATTGGTAATAACTATACAGAATTTATTAAGGTAACTTATAGTTGGCAATTGCCATTCTTCTAGCTTCTTAATAATTACTCCCTATACTTTTACTGTGCAAATGAATGAATTAGGATACCTAGTTTCGACAATAAATATCTAATTAGGAATTGTTGATATTGTATATCATTAACGGTAGTACCAGCCATATTTATAATATATAATAATAATAATTGATTATAGATAAATATGTTCAGAGTGAGTTTACTTAAATGGGAACTTATATTATAGTAAGGTATTAACAAGAATGGCAAATTTTATTTAAAAGATAATATGTATCATATATTTGATTAGTTTATTATAGGGAATATTATAATAGAGAAGTTCAAATTTATTTTCAGCACTCTAATAAATTAATCAAATATCAGTAATAGGTTTATGTTTTGCATTAAATTTAACGCAAAGAAATTTTATATTGTAATAGTTACTAACCGGTACTTTACAATAAGGGGACGTTTGAATGAATGTATTAGGTAATACACATATTATTTAATAGATGTATTATTTAGTTAATACTATGGTATGGATGGGACATGTATTCACATATGCTTTTATATATCTAGTCTCACACCAGTTGGAAGACAAGCAATTGAACAATATAAATTGAATTTTACTTGATACAAGTTCAACAACTTGTTGGAAGAAAGACTCCCACGCGCTCCCACAGGGGAAAATAGATCCGATTTGGACCCCTTAGTTCGCGTCGACCCACGTATGCGCCCGCATTATGCGCACACGATTGTCGCTCCCAAAAACATGCCTTGTGCGAGCCGACTTTTTTTCAAAAACCCATAATTATTAATCTTACCAGGATCATGCTCAAATTGAATTTTATTTCTTCGTTACGCTTTTTTTTGTACTCTATGATCTTTTTTACTGTTGGTATACAATTTTTTAATTAATTTTGCATTAGTTTTACAAAATATAATTAGGGCAATTATGGTCCTATTTAAGTCATTAGAGGATATAAGACCCTATAAATAGGGATTGATTCTTCTCAATTGAACACATTTGAGAGAAACCAAAAATTGCATTGTCAATTTGCTTTGGTAAGAGTCCAAATATTTGGCCACATTAAAGTTCTGAGTTTCGCGACAGAATTTCCGTCCAAGTTCAGGTATTGTACAGTTCAGTGTGAAATATCGTGTTTGTGTCACGTTAATGACACTATTCTATACCAGGAGATAACCTTCCCATTTTATCCTCTTACAAAAATCTATTACATTTATAGTCACGAAAATACTATGAGGAGATCGATTTCATATGGGACTCAATATTTTGAACAACAATAATTTTGTGAGGGTAATTTTTTTTTCATTTCGTCAATATGTGTGTTATTCTCCATTTATATTTAATTTAAATCCAATACAAAAATTGAGCTACAAGTTTAAATTCTCCTATATTACTAACAAATAGTTCAATTGAAATTTTGATAATTTTATTGCACGTTTATTCGACAATGTAACAGTTCAACATGGACAGTGTTCAACATATATATGACTGGCATGTCAATATGGATTTTGTCCTACAATATGTATATACATGACCACAGTATGAATTAAGGATGTCTTTTAATGGCAATACCATTTGCATAGACAATAATAACTTTGACCTAACCCATCCAACACACAATCTCCGCGAGGTTGAAGATTCTTGGGGTGTTGTTTGTTGCACTCAGCATTGCAGTGGTTATCATCCTTGTTACCAGTACACTTCACTATTGTACTAGGAATCGATTCAGAACACGTCGGTCGGGCATCGCTATAACGCACCATGAACAGTGCTGCAATATTACAATATATATGTATTATATATATTATCAACCCATACATACGTAACTGAACTATATATTTATATATAATTTTATTTACCATACAAAAGAACGAAGACTATAAAGACACGAGAAGAGGCCTGGTTTTCCATTCTTGATTGGATGGTAAATCGTTCGGTTGATCAATAAAAGGATTGGTCTTAAACAACTGCAGGACAAAAATGGATTCATTGGAATGTAGGGGAGTAGGGGAATAGTATTTGTAGGGCTTAGGGACTAATTTGATTGGGATGAAAATATGAAAAGTTAAAACGAATTAAGGATATTAAAAGAAAATATATAATACCTAATATTCAACAAAAATATTTGAGCCCTTAATAGGAAATTATTGTTATTGGTAATAACTATACAGAATTTATTAAGGTAACTTATAGTTGGCAATTGCCATTCTTCTAGCTTCTTAATAATTACTCCCTATACTTTTACTGTGCAAATGAATGAATTAGGATACCTAGTTTCGACAATAAATATCTAATTAGGAATTGTTGATATTGTATATCATTAACGGTAGTACCAGCCATATTTATAATATATAATAATAATAATTGATTATAGATAAATATGTTCAGAGTGAGTTTACTTAAATGGGAACTTATATTATAGTAAGGTATTAACAAGAATGGCAAATTTTATTTAAAAGATAATATGTATCATATATTTGATTAGTTTATTATAGGGAATATTATAATAGAGAAGTTCAAATTTATTTTCAGCACTCTAATAAATTAATCAAATATCAGTAATAGGTTTATGTTTTGCATTAAATTTAACGCAAAGAAATTTTATATTGTAATAGTTACTAACCGGTACTTTACAATAAGGGGACGTTTGAATGAATGTATTAGGTAATACACATATTATTTAATAGATGTATTATTTAGTTAATACTATGGTATGGATGGGACATGTATTCACATATGCTTTTATATATCTAGTCTCACACCAGTTGGAAGACAAGCAATTGAACAATATAAATTGAATTTTACTTGATACAAGTTCAACAACTTGTTGGAAGAAAGACTCCCACGCGCTCCCACAGGGGAAAATAGATCCGATTTGGACCCCTTAGTTCGCGTCGACCCACGTATGCGCCCGCATTATGCGCACACGATTGTCGCTCCCAAAAACATGCCTTGTGCGAGCCGACTTTTTTTCAAAAACCCATAATTATTAATCTTACCAGGATCATGCTCAAATTGAATTTTATTTCTTCGTTACGCTTTTTTTTTGTACTCTATGATCTTTTTTACTGTTGGTATACAATTTTTTAATTAATTTTGCATTAGTTTTACAAAATATAATTAGGGCAATTATGGTCCTATTTAAGTCATTAGAGGATATAAGACCCTATAAATAGGGATTGATTCTTCTCAATTGAACACATTTGAGAGAAACCAAAAATTGCATTGTCAATTTGCTTTGGTAAGAGTCCAAATATTTGGCCACATTAAAGTTCTGAGTTTCGCGACAGAATTTCCGTCCAAGTTCAGGTATTGTACAGTTCAGTGTGAAATATCGTGTTTGTGTCACGTTAATGACACTATTCTATACCAGGAGATAACCTTCCCATTTTATCCTCTTACAAAAATCTATTACATTTATAGTCACGAAAATACTATGAGGAGATCGATTTCATATGGGACTCAATATTTTGAACAACAATAATTTTGTGAGGGTAATTTTTTTTTCATTTCGTCAATATGTGTGTTATTCTCCATTTATATTTAATTTAAATCCAATACAAAAATTGAGCTACAAGTTTAAATTCTCCTATATTACTAACAAATAGTTCAATTGAAATTTTGATAATTTTATTGCACGTTTATTCGACAATGTAACAGTTCAACATGGACAGTGTTCAACATATATATGACTGGCATGTCAATATGGATTTTGTCCTACAATATGTATATACATGACCACAGTATGAAATAAGGATGTCTTTTAATGGCAATACCATTTGCATAGACAATAATAACTTTGACCTAACCCATCCAACACACAATCTCCGCGAGGTTGAAGATTCTTGGGGTGTTGTTTGTTGCACTCAGCATTGCAGTGGTTATCATCCTTGTTACCAGTACACTTCACTATTGTACTAGGAATCGATTCAGAACACGTCGGTCGGGCATCGCTATAACGCACCATGAACAGTGCTGCAATATTACAATATATATGTATTATATATATTATCAACCCATACATACGTAACTGAACTATATATTTATATATAATTTTATTTACCATACAAAAGAACGAAGACTATAAAGACACGAGAAGAGGCCTGGTTTTCCATTCTTGATTGGATGGTAAATCGTTCGGTTGATCAATAAAAGGATTGGTCTTAAACAACTGCAGGACAAAAATGGATTCATTGGAATGTAGGGGAGTAGGGGAATAGTATTTGTAGGGCTTAATTAAGGATATTAAAAGAAAATATATAATACCTAATATTCAACAAAAATATTTGAGCCCTTAATAGGAAATTATTGTTATTGGTAATAACTATACAGAATTTATTAAGGTAACTTATAGTTGGCAATTGCCATTCTTCTAGCTTCTTAATAATTACTCCCTATACTTTTACTGTGCAAATGAATGAATTAGGATACCTAGTTTTGACAATAAATATCTAATGAGGAATTGTTGATATTGTATATCATTAACGGTAGTACCAGCCATATTTATAATATATAATAATAATAATTGATTATAGATAAATATGTTCAGAGTGAGTTTACTTAAATGGGAACTTATATTATAGTAAGGTATTAACAAGAATGGCAAATTTTATTTAAAAGATAATATGTATCATATATTTGATTAGTTTATTATAGGGAATATTATAATAGAGAAGTTCAAATTTATTTTCAGCACTCTAATAAATTAATCAAATATCAGTAATAGGTTTATGTTTTGCATTAAATTTAACGCAAAGAAATTTTATATTGTAATAGTTACTAACCGGTACTTTACAATAAGGGGACGTTTGAATGAATGTATTAGGTAATACACATATTAATTAATAGATGTATTATTTAGTTAATACTATGGTATGGATGGGACATGTATTCACATATGCTTTTATATATCTAGTCTCACACCAGTTGGAAGACAAGCAATTGAACAATATAAATTGAATTTTACTTGATACAAGTTCAACAACTTGTTGGAAGAAAGACTCCCACGCGCTCCCACAGGGGAAAATAGATCCGATTTGGACCCCTTAGTTCGCGTCGACCCACGTGTGCGCCCGCATTATGCGCACACGATTGTCGCTCCCAAAAACATGCCTTGTGCGAGCCGACTTTTTTTCAAAAACTCATAATTATTAATCTTACCAGGATCATGCTCAAATTGAATTTTATTTCTTCGTTACGCTTTTTTTTGTACTCTATGATCTTTTTTACTGTTGGTATACAATTTTATAATTAATTTTGCATTAGTTTTACAAAATATAATTAGGGCAATTATGGTCCTATTTAAGTCATTAGAGGATATAAGACCCTATAAATAGGGATTGATTCTTCTCAATTGAACACATTTGAGAGAAACCAAAAATTGCATTGTCAATTTGCTTTGGTAAGAGTCCAAATATTTGGCCACATTAAAGTTCTGAGTTTCGCGACAGAATTTCCGTCCAAGTTCAGGTATTGTACAGTTCAGTGTGAAATATCGTGTTTGTGTCACGTTAATGACACTGTTCTATACCAGGAGATAACCTTCCCATTTTATCCTCTTACAAAAATCTATTACATTTATAGTCACAAAAATACTATGAGGAGATCGATTTCATATGGGACTCAATATTTTGAACAACAATAATTTTGTGAGGGTAATTTTTTTTTCATTTCGTCAATATGCGTGTTATTCTCCAATTATATTTAATTTAAATCCAATACAAAAATTGAGCTACAAGTTTAAATTCTCCTATATTACTAACAAATAGTTCAATTGAAATTTTGATAATTTTATTGCACGTTTATTCGACAATGTAACAGTTCAATATGGACAGTGTTCAACATATATATGACTGGCATGTCAATATGGATTTTGTCCTACAATATGTATATACATGACCACAGTATGAATTAAGGATGTCTTTTAATGGCAATACCATTTGCATAGACAATAATAACTTTGACCTAACCCATCCAACACACAATCTCCGCGAGGTTGAAGATTCTTGGGGTGTTGTTTGTTGCACTCAGCATTGCAGTGGTTATCATCCTTGTTACCAGTACACTTCACTATTGTACTAGGAATCGATTCAGAACACGTCGGTCGGGCATCGCTATAACGCACCATGAACAGTGCTGCAATATTACAATATATATGTATTATATATATTATCAACCCATACATACGTAACTGAACTATATATTTATATATAATTTTATTTACCATACAAAAGAACGAAGACTATAAAGACACGAGAAGAGGCCTGGTTTTCCATTCTTGATTGGATGGTAAATCGTTCGGTTGATCAATAAAAGGATTGGTCTTAAACAACTGCAGGACAAAAATGGATTCATTGGAATGTAGGGGAGTAGGGGAATAGTATTTGTAGGGCTTAGGGACTAATTTGATTGGGATGAAAATATGAAAAGTTAAAACGAATTAAGGATATTAAAAGAAAATATATAATACCTAATATTCAACAAAAATATTTGAGCCCTTAATAGGAAATTATTGTTATTGGTAATAACTATACAGAATTTATTAAGGTAACTTATAGTTGGCAATTGCCATTCTTCTAGCTTCTTAATAATTACTCCCTATACTTTTACTGTGCAAATGAATGAATTAGGATACCTAGTTTTGACAATAAATATCTAATGAGGAATTGTTGATATTGTATATCATTAACGGTAGTACCAGCCATATTTATAATATATAATAATAATAATTGATTATAGATAAATATGTTCAGAGTGAGTTTACTTAAATGGGAACTTATATTATAGTAAGGTATTAACAAGAATGGCAAATTTTATTTAAAAGATAATATGTATCATATATTTGATTAGTTTATTATAGGGAATATTATAATAGAGAAGTTCAAATTTATTTTCAGCACTCTAATAAATTAATCAAATATCAGTAATAGGTTTATGTTTTGCATTAAATTTAACGCAAAGAAATTTTATATTGTAATAGTTACTAACCGGTACTTTACAATAAGGGGATGTTTGAATGAATGTATTAGGTAATACACATATTAATTAATAGATGTATTATTTAGTTAATACTATGGTATGGATGGGACATGTATTCACATATGCTTTTATATATCTAGTCTCACACCAGTTGGAAGACAAGCAATTGAACAATATAAATTGAATTTTACTTGATACAAGTTCAACAACTTGTTGGAAGAAAGACTCCCACGCGCTCCCACAGGGGAAAATAGATCCGATTTGGACCCCTTAGTTCGCGTCGACCCACGTATGCGCCCGCATTATGCGCACACGATTGTCGCTCCCAAAAACATGCCTTGTGCGAGCCGACTTTTTTTCAAAAACTCATAATTATTAATCTTACCAGGATCATGCTCAAATTGAATTTTATTTCTTCGTTACGCTTTTTTTTGTACTCTATGATCTTTTTTACTGTTGGTATACAATTTTATAATTAATTTTGCATTAGTTTTACAAAATATAATTAGGGCAATTATGGTCCTATTTAAGTCATTAGAGGATATAAGACCCTATAAATAGGGATTGATTCTTCTCAATTGAACACATTTGAGAGAAACCAAAAATTGCATTGTCAATTTGCTTTGGTAAGAGTCCAAATATTTGGCCACATTAAAGTTCTGAGTTTCGCGACAGAATTTCCGTCCAAGTTCAGGTATTGTACAGTTCAGTGTGAAATATCGTGTTTGTGTCACGTTAATGACACTGTTCTATACCAGGAGATAACCTTCCCATTTTATCCTCTTACAAAAATCTATTACATTTATAGTCACAAAAATACTATGAGGAGATCGATTTCATATGGGACTCAATATTTTGAACAACAATAATTTTGTGAGGGTAATTTTTTTTTCATTTCGTCAATATGCGTGTTATTCTCCAATTATATTTAATTTAAATCCAATACAAAAATTGAGCTACAAGTTTAAATTCTCCTATATTACTAACAAATAGTTCAATTGAAATTTTGATAATTTTATTGCACGTTTATTCGACAATGTAACAGTTCAATATGGACAGTGTTCAACATATATATGACTGGCATGTCAATATGGATTTTGTCCTACAATATGTATATACATGACCACAGTATGAATTAAGGATGTCTTTTAATGGCAATACCATTTGCATAGACAATAATAACTTTGACCTAACCCATCCAACACACAATCTCCGCGAGGTTGAAGATTCTTGGGGTGTTGTTTGTTGCACTCAGCATTGCAGTGGTTATCATCCTTGTTACCACTACACTTCACTGTTGTACTAGGAATCGATTCAGAACACGTCGGTCGGGCATCGCTATAACGCACCATGAACAGTACTGCAATATTACAATATATATGTGTTATATATATTATCAACCCATACATACGTAACTGAACTATATATTTATATATAATTTTATTTACCATACAAAAGAACGAAGACTATAAAGACACGAGAAGAGGCCTGGTTTTCCATTCTTGATTGGATGGTAAATCGTTCGGTTGATCAATAAAAGGATTGGTCTTAAACAACTACAGGACAAAAATGGATTCATTGGGATGTAAGGGAGTAGTATTTGTAGGGCTTAGGGACTAATTTGATTGGGATGAAAATATGAAAAGTTAAAACGAATTAAGGATATAAAAAGAAAATATATAATACCTAATATTCAACAAAAATATTTGAGCCCTTAATAGGAAATTATTGTTATTGGTAATAACTATACAGAATTTATTAAGGTAACTTATAGTTGGCAATTGCCATTCTTCTAGCTTCTTAATAATTACTCCCTATACTTTTACTGTGCAAATGAATGAATTAGGATACCTAGTTTTGACAATAAATATCTAATTAGGAATTGTTGATATTGTATATCATTAACGGTAGTACCAGCCATATTTATAATATATAATAATAATAATTGATTATAGATAAATATGTTCAGAGTGAGTTTACTTAAATGGGAACTTATATTATAGTAAGGTATTAACAAGAATGGCAAATTTTATTTAAAAGATAATATGTATCATATATTTGATTAGTTTATTATAGGGAATATTATAATAGAGAAGTTCAAATTTATTTTCAGCACTCTAATAAATTAATCAAATATCAGTAATAGGTTTATGTGTTGCATTAAATTTAACGCAAAGAAATTTTATATTGTAATAGTTACTAACCGGTACTTTACAATAAGGGGACGTTTGAATGAATGTATTAGGTAATACACATATTATTTAATAGATGTATTATTTAGTTAATACTATGGTATGGATGGGACATGTATTCACATATGCTTTTATAAATCTAGTCTCACACCAGTTGGAAGACAAGCAATTGAACAATATAAATTGAATTTTACTTGATACAAGTTCAACAACTTGTTGGAAGAAAGACTCCCACGCGCTCCCACAGGGGAAAATAGATCCGATTTGGACCCCTTAGTTCGCGTCGACCCACGTATGCGCCCGCATTATGTGCACACGATTGTCGCTCCCAAAAACATGCCTTGTGCGAGCCGACTTTTTTTCAAAAACCCATAATTATTAATCTTACCAGGATCATGCTCAAATTGAATTTTATTTCTTCGTTACGCTTTTTTTTGTACTCTATGATCTTTTTTACTGTTGGTATACAATTTTATAATTAATTTTGCATTAGTTTTACAAAATATAATTAGGGCAATTATGGTCCTATTTAAGTCATTAGAGGATATAAGACCCTATAAATAGGGATTGATTCTTCTCAATTGAACACATTTGAGAGAAACCAAAAATTGCATTGTCAATTTGCTTTGGTATGAGTCCAAATATTTGGCCACATTAAAGTTCTGAGTTTCGCGACAGAATTTCCGTCCAAGTTCAGGTATTGTACAGTTCAGTGTGAAATATCGTGTTTGTGTCACGTTAATGACACTGTTCTATACCAGGAGATAACCTTCCCATTTTATCCTCTTACAAAAATCTATTACATTTATAGTCATGAAAATACTATGAGGAGATCGATTTCATATGGGACTCAATATTTTGAACAACAATAATTTTGTGAGGGTAATTTTTTTTTCATTTCGTCAATATGCGTGTTATTCTCCATTTATATTTAATTTAAATCCAATACAAAAATTGAGCTACAAGTTTAAATTCTCCTATATTACTAACAAATAGTTCAATTGAAATTTTGATAATTTTATTGCACGTTTATTCGACAATGTAACAGTTCAATATGGACAGTGTTCAACATATATATGACTGGCATGTCAATATGGATTTTGTCCTACAATATGTATATACATGACCACAGTATGAATTAAGGATGTCTTTTAATGGCAATACCATTTGCATAGACAATAATAACTTTGACCTAACCCATCCAACACACAATCTCCGCGAGGTTGAAGATTCTTGGGGTGTTGTTTGTTGCACTCAGCATTGCAGTGGTTATCATCCTTGTTACCACTACACTTCACTGTTGTACTAGGAATCGATTCAGAACACGTCGGTCGGGCATCGCTATAACGCACCATGAACAGTGCTGCAATATTACAATATATATGTATTATATATATTATCAACCCATACATACGTAACTGAACTATATATTTATATATAATTTTATTTACCATACAAAAGAACGAAGACTATAAAGACACGAGAAGAGGCCTGGTTTTCCATTCTTGATTGGATGGTAAATCGTTCGGTTGATCAATAAAAGGATTGGTCTTAAACAACTACAGGACAAAAATGGATTCATTGGGATGTAGGGGAGTAGGGGAGTAGTATTTGTAGGGCTTAGGGACTAATTTGATTGGGATGAAAATATGAAAAGTTAAAACGAATTAAGGATATAAAAAGAAAATATATAATACCTAATATTCAACAAAAATATTTGAGCCCTTAATAGGAAATTATTGTTATTGGTAATAACTATACAGAATTTATTAAGGTAACTTATAGTTGGCAATTGCCATTCTTCTAGCTTCTTAATAATTACTCCCTATACTTTTACTGTGCAAATGAATGAATTAGGATACCTAGTTTTGACAATAAATATCTAATTAGGAATTGTTGATATTGTATATCATTAACGGTAGTACCAACCATATTTATAATATATAATAATAATAATTGATTATAGATAAATATGTTCAGAGTGAGTTTACTTAAATGGGAACTTATATTATAGTAAGGTATTAACAAGAATGGCAAATTTTATTTAAAAGATAATATGTATCATATATTTGATTAGTTTATTATAGGGAATATTATAATAGAGAAGTTCAAATTTATTTTCAGCACTCTAATAAATTAATCAAATATCAGTAATAGGTTTATGTGTTGCATTAAATTTAACGCAAAGAAATTTTATATTGTAATAGTTACTAACCGGTACTTTACAATAAGGGGACGTTTGAATGAATGTATTAGGTAATACACATATTATTTAATAGATGTATTATTTAGTTAATACTATGGTATGGATGGGACATGTATTCACATATGCTTTTATATATCTAGTCTCACACCAGTTGGAAGACAAGCAATTGAACAATATAAATTGAATTTTACTTGATACAAGTTCAACAACTTGTTGGAAGAAAGACTCCCACGCGCTCCCACAGGGGAAAATAGATCCGATTTGGACCCCTTAGTTCGCGTCGACCCACGTATGCGCCCGCATTATGCGCACACGATTGTCGCTCCCAAAAACATGCCTTGTGCGAGCCGACTTTTTTTCAAAAACCCATAATTATTAATCTTACCAGGATCATGCTCAAATTGAATTTTATTTCTTCGTTACGCTTTTTTTTGTACTCTATGATCTTTTTTACTGTTGGAATACAATTTTATAATTAATTTTGCATTAGTTTTACAAAATATAATTAGGGCAATTATGGTCCTATTTAAGTCATTAGAGGATATAAGGCCCTATAAATAGGGATTGATTCTTCTCAATTGAACACATTTGAGAGAAACCAAAAATTGCATTGTCAATTTGCTTTGGTATGAGTCCAAATATTTGGCCACATTAAAGTTCTGAGTTTCGCGACAGAATTTCCGTCCAAGTTCAGGTATTGTACAGTTCAGTGTGAAATATCGTGTTTGTGTCACGTTAATGACACTGTTCTATACCAGGAGATAACCTTCCCATTTTATCCTCTTACAAAAATCTATTACATTTATAGTCATGAAAATACTATGAGGAGATCGATTTCATATGGGACTCAATATTTTGAACAACAATAATTTTGTGAGGGTAATTTTTTTTTCATTTCGTCAATATGCGTGTTATTCTCCATTTATATTTAATTTAAATCCAATACAAAAATTGAGCTACAAGTTTAAATTCTCCTATATTACTAACAAATAGTTCAATTGAAATTTTGATAATTTTATTGCACGTTTATTCGACAATGTAACAGTTCAATATGGACAGTGTTCAACATATATATGACTGGCATGTCAATATGGATTTTGTCCTACAATATGTATATACATGACCACAGTATGAATTAAGGATGTCTTTTAATGGCAATACCATTTGCATAGACAATAATAACTTTGACCTAACCCATCCAACACACAATCTCCGCGAGGTTGAAGATTCTTGGGGTGTTGTTTGTTGCACTCAGCATTGCAGTGGTTATCATCCTTGTTACCACTACACTTCACTGTTGTACTAGGAATCGATTCAGAACACGTCGGTCGGGCATCGCTATAACGCACCATGAACAGTGCTGCAATATTACAATATATATGTATTATATATATTATCAACCCATACATACGTAACTGAACTATATATTTATATATAATTTTATTTACCATACAAAAGAACGAAGACTATAAAGACACGAGAAGAGGCCTGGTTTTCCATTCTTGATTGGATGGTAAATCGTTCGGTTGATCAATAAAAGGATTGGTCTTAAACAACTACAGGACAAAAATGGATTCATTGGGATGTAGGGGAGTAGGGGAGTAGTATTTGTAGGGCTTAGGGACTAATTTGATTGGGATGAAAATATGAAAAGTTAAAACGAATTAAGGATATAAAAAGAAAATATATAATACCTAATATTCAACAAAAATATTTGAGCCCTTAATAGGAAATTATTGTTATTGGTAATAACTATACAGAATTTATTAAGGTAACTTATAGTTGGCAATTGCCATTCTTCTAGCTTCTTAATAATTACTCCCTATACTTTTACTGTGCAAATGAATGAATTAGGATACCTAGTTTTGACAATAAATATCTAATTAGGAATTGTTGATATTGTATATCATTAACGGTAGTACCAGCCATATTTATAATATATAATAATAATAATTGATTATAGATAAATATGTTCAGAGTGAGTTTACTTAAATGGGAACTTATATTATAGTAAGGTATTAACAAGAATGGCAAATTTTATTTAAAAGATAATATGTATCATATATTTGATTAGTTTATTATAGGGAATATTATAATAGAGAAGTTCAAATTTATTTTCAGCACTCTAATAAATTAATCAAATATCAGTAATAGGTTTATGTGTTGCATTAAATTTAACGCAAAGAAATTTTATATTGTAATAGTTACTAACCGGTACTTTACAATAAGGGGACGTTTGAATGAATGTATTAGGTAATACACATATTATTTAATAGATGTATTATTTAGTTAATACTATGGTATGGATGGGACATGTATTCACATATGCTTTTATATATCTAGTCTCACACCAGTTGGAAGACAAGCAATTGAACAATATAAATTGAATTTTACTTGATACAAGTTCAACAACTTGTTGGAAGAAAGACTCCCACGCGCTCCCACAGGGGAAAATAGATCCGATTTGGACCCCTTAGTTCGCGTCGACCCACGTATGCGCCCGCATTATGCGCACACGATTGTCGCTCCCAAAAACATGCCTTGTGCGAGCCGACTTTTTTTCAAAAACCCATAATTATTAATCTTACCAGGATCATGCTCAAATTGAATTTTATTTCTTCGTTACGCTTTTTTTTGTACTCTATGATCTTTTTTACTGTTGGAATACAATTTTATAATTAATTTTGCATTAGTTTTACAAAATATAATTAGGGCAATTATGGTCCTATTTAAGTCATTAGAGGATATAAGGCCCTATAAATAGGGATTGATTCTTCTCAATTGAACACATTTGAGAGAAACCAAAAATTGCATTGTCAATTTGCTTTGGTATGAGTCCAAATATTTGGCCACATTAAAGTTCTGAGTTTCGCGACAGAATTTCCGTCCAAGTTCAGGTATTGTACAGTTCAGTGTGAAATATCGTGTTTGTGTCACGTTAATGACACTGTTCTATACCAGGAGATAACCTTCCCATTTTATCCTCTTACAAAAATCTATTACATTTATAGTCATGAAAATACTATGAGGAGATCGATTTCATATGGGACTCAATATTTTGAACAACAATAATTTTGTGAGGGTAATTTTTTTTTCATTTCGTCAATATGCGTGTTATTCTCCATTTATATTTAATTTAAATCCAATACAAAAATTGAGCTACAAGTTTAAATTCTCCTATATTACTAACAAATAGTTCAATTGAAATTTTGATAATTTTATTGCACGTTTATTCGACAATGTAACAGTTCAATATGGACAGTGTTCAACATATATATGACTGGCATGTCAATATGGATTTTGTCCTACAATATGTATATACATGACCACAGTATGAATTAAGGATGTCTTTTAATGGCAATACCATTTGCATAGACAATAATAACTTTGACCTAACCCATCCAACACACAATCTCCGCGAGGTTGAAGATTCTTGGGGTGTTGTTTGTTGCACTCAGCATTGCAGTGGTTATCATCCTTGTTACCACTACACTTCACTGTTGTACTAGGAATCGATTCAGAACACGTCGGTCGGGCATCGCTATAACGCACCATGAACAGTGCTGCAATATTACAATATATATGTATTATATATATTATCAACCCATACATACGTAACTGAACTATATATTTATATATAATTTTATTTACCATACAAAAGAACGAAGACTATAAAGACACGAGAAGAGGCCTGGTTTTCCATTCTTGATTGGATGGTAAATCGTTCGGTTGATCAATAAAAGGATTGGTCTTAAACAACTACAGGACAAAAATGGATTCATTGGGATGTAGGGGAGTAGGGGAGTAGTATTTGTAGGGCTTAGGGACTAATTTGATTGGGATGAAAATATGAAAAGTTAAAACGAATTAAGGATATAAAAAGAAAATATATAATACCTAATATTCAACAAAAATATTTGAGCCCTTAATAGGAAATTATTGTTATTGGTAATAACTATACAGAATTTATTAAGGTAACTTATAGTTGGCAATTGCCATTCTTCTAGCTTCTTAATAATTACTCCCTATACTTTTACTGTGCAAATGAATGAATTAGGATACCTAGTTTTGACAATAAATATCTAATTAGGAATTGTTGATATTGTATATCATTAACGGTAGTACCAACCATATTTATAATATATAATAATAATAATTGATTATAGATAAATATGTTCAGAGTGAGTTTACTTAAATGGGAACTTATATTATAGTAAGGTATTAACAAGAATGGCAAATTTTATTTAAAAGATAATATGTATCATATATTTGATTAGTTTATTATAGGGAATATTATAATAGAGAAGTTCAAATTTATTTTCAGCACTCTAATAAATTAATCAAATATCAGTAATAGGTTTATGTGTTGCATTAAATTTAACGCAAAGAAATTTTATATTGTAATAGTTACTAACCGGTACTTTACAATAAGGGGACGTTTGAATGAATGTATTAGGTAATACACATATTATTTAATAGATGTATTATTTAGTTAATACTATGGTATGGATGGGACATGTATTCACATATGCTTTTATAAATCTAGTCTCACACCAGTTGGAAGACAAGCAATTGAACAATATAAATTGAATTTTACTTGATACAAGTTCAACAACTTGTTGGAAGAAAGACTCCCACGCGCTCCCACAGGGGAAAATAGATCCGATTTGGACCCCTTAGTTCGCGTCGACCCACGTATGCGCCCGCATTATGCGCACACGATTGTCGCTCCCAAAAACATGCCTTGTGCGAGCCGACTTTTTTTCAAAAACCCATAATTATTAATCTTACCAGGATCATGCTCAAATTGAATTTTATTTCTTCGTTACGCTTTTTTTTGTACTCTATGATCTTTTTTACTGTTGGTATACAATTTTATAATTAATTTTGCATTAGTTTTACAAAATATAATTAGGGCAATTATGGTCCTATTTAAGTCATTAGAGGATATAAGGCCCTATAAATAGGGATTGATTCTTCTCAATTGAACACATTTGAGAGAAACCAAAAATTGCATTGTCAATTTGCTTTGGTATGAGTCCAAATATTTGGCCACATTAAAGTTCTGAGTTTCGCGACAGAATTTCCGTCCAAGTTCAGGTATTGTACAGTTCAGTGTGAAATATCGTGTTTGTGTCACGTTAATGACACTGTTCTATACCAGGAGATAACCTTCCCATTTTATCCTCTTACAAAAATCTATTACATTTATAGTCATGAAAATACTATGAGGAGATCGATTTCATATGGGACTCAATATTTTGAACAACAATAATTTTGTGAGGGTAATTTTTTTTTCATTTCGTCAATATGCGTGTTATTCTCCATTTATATTTAATTTAAATCCAATACAAAAATTGAGCTACAAGTTTAAATTCTCCTATATTACTAACAAATAGTTCAATTGAAATTTTGATAATTTTATTGCACGTTTATTCGACAATGTAACAGTTCAATATGGACAGTGTTCAACATATATATGACTGGCATGTCAATATGGATTTTGTCCTACAATATGTATATACATGACCACAGTATGAATTAAGGATGTCTTTTAATGGCAATACCATTTGCATAGACAATAATAACTTTGACCTAACCCATCCAACACACAATCTCCGCGAGGTTGAAGATTCTTGGGGTGTTGTTTGTTGCACTCAGCATTGCAGTGGTTATCATCCTTGTTACCACTACACTTCACTGTTGTACTAGGAATCGATTCAGAACACGTCGGTCGGGCATCGCTATAACGCACCATGAACAGTGCTGCAATATTACAATATATATGTATTATATATATTATCAACCCATACATACGTAACTGAACTATATATTTATATATAATTTTATTTACCATACAAAAGAACGAAGACTATAAAGACACGAGAAGAGGCCTGGTTTTCCATTCTTGATTGGATGGTAAATCGTTCGGTTGATCAATAAAAGGATTGGTCTTAAACAACTACAGGACAAAAATGGATTCATTGGGATGTAGGGGAGTAGGGGAGTAGTATTTGTAGGGCTTAGGGACTAATTTGATTGGGATGAAAATATGAAAAGTTAAAACGAATTAAGGATATAAAAAGAAAATATATAATACCTAATATTCAACAAAAATATTTGAGCCCTTAATAGGAAATTATTGTTATTGGTAATAACTATACAGAATTTATTAAGGTAACTTATAGTTGGCAATTGCCATTCTTCTAGCTTCTTAATAATTACTCCCTATACTTTTACTGTGCAAATGAATGAATTAGGATACCTAGTTTTGACAATAAATATCTAATTAGGAATTGTTGATATTGTATATCATTAACGGTAGTACCAGCCATATTTATAATATATAATAATAATAATTGATTATAGATAAATATGTTCAGAGTGAGTTTACTTAAATGGGAACTTATATTATAGTAAGGTATTAACAAGAATGGCAAATTTTATTTAAAAGATAATATGTATCATATATTTGATTAGTTTATTATAGGGAATATTATAATAGAGAAGTTCAAATTTATTTTCAGCACTCTAATAAATTAATCAAATATCAGTAATAGGTTTATGTGTTGCATTAAATTTAACGCAAAGAAATTTTATATTGTAATAGTTACTAACCGGTACTTTACAATAAGGGGACGTTTGAATGAATGTATTAGGTAATACACATATTATTTAATAGATGTATTATTTAGTTAATACTATGGTATGGATGGGACATGTATTCACATATGCTTTTATATATCTAGTCTCACACCAGTTGGAAGACAAGCAATTGAACAATATAAATTGAATTTTACTTGATACAAGTTCAACAACTTGTTGGAAGAAAGACTCCCACGCGCTCCCACAGGGGAAAATAGATCCGATTTGGACCCCTTAGTTCGCGTCGACCCACGTATGCGCCCGCATTATGCGCACACGATTGTCGCTCCCAAAAACATGCCTTGTGCGAGCCGACTTTTTTTCAAAAACCCATAATTATTAATCTTACCAGGATCATGCTCAAATTGAATTTTATTTCTTCGTTACGCTTTTTTTTGTACTCTATGATCTTTTTTACTGTTGGTATACAATTTTATAATTAATTTTGCATTAGTTTTACAAAATATAATCAGGGCAATTATGGTCCTATTTAAGTCATTAGAGGATATAAGACCCTATAAATAGGGATTGATTCTTCTCAATTGAACACATTTGAGAGAAACCAAAAATTGCATTGTCAATTTGCTTTGGTATGAGTCCAAATATTTGGCCACATTAAAGTTCTGAGTTTCGCGACAGAATTTCCGTCCAAGTTCAGGTATTGTACAGTTCAGTGTGAAATATCGTATTTGTGTCACGTTAATGACACTGTTCTATACCAGGAGATAACCTTCCCATTTTATCCTCTTACAAAAATCTATTACATTTATAGTCACGAAAATACTATGAGGAGATCGATTTCATATGGGACTCAATATTTTGAACAACAATGATTTTGTGAGGGTAATTTTTTTTTTTCATTTCGTCAATATGCGTGTTATTCTCCATTTATATTTAATTTAAATCCAATACAAAAATTGAGCTACAAGTTTAAATTCTCCTATATTACTAACAAATAGTTCAATTGAAATTTTGATAATTTTATTGCACGTTTATTCGACAATGTAACAGTTCAATATGGACAGTGTTCAACATATATATGACTGGCATGTCAATATGGATTTTGTCCTACAATATGTATATACATGACCACAGTATGAATTAAGGATGTCTTTTAATGGCAATACCATTTGCATAGACAATAATAACTTTGACCTAACCCATCCAACACACAATCTCCGCGAGGTTGAAGATTCTCGGGGTGTTGTTTGTTGCACTCAGCATTGCAGTGGTTATCATCCTTGTTACCACTACACTTCACTGTTGTACTAGGAATCGATTCAGAACACGTCGGTCGGGCATCGCTATAACGCACCATGAACAGTGTTGCAATATTACAATATATATGTATTATATATATTATCAACCCATACATACGTAACTGAACTATATATTTATATATAATTTTATTTACCATACAAAAGAACGAAGACTATAAAGACACGAGAAGAGGCCTGGTTTTCCATTCTTGATTGGATGGTAAATCGTTCGGTTGATCAATAAAAGGATTGGTCTTAAACAACTACAGGACAAAAATGGATTCATTGGGATGTAGGGGAGTAGGGGAGTAGTATTTGTAGGGCTTAGGGACTAATTTGATTGGGATGAAAATATGAAAAGTTAAAACGAATTAAGGATATAAAAATAAAATATATAATACCTAATATTCAACAAAAATATTTGAGCCCTTAATAGGAAATTATTGTTATTGGTAATAACTATACCGAATTTAGTAAGGTAACTTATAGTTGGCAATTGCCATTCTTCTAGCTTCTTAATAATTACTCACTATACTTTTACTGTGCAAATGAATGAATTAGGATACCTAGTTTTGACAATAAATATCTAATTAGGAATTGTTGATATTGTATATCATTAACGGTAGTACCAGCCATATTTATAATATATAATAATAATAATTGATTATAGATAAATATGTTCAGAGTGAGTTTACTTAAATGGGAACTTATATTATAGTAAGGTATTAACAAGAATGGCAAATTTTATTTAAAAGATAATATGTATCATATATTTGATTAGTTTATTATAGGGAATATTATAATAGAGAAGTTCAAATTTATTTTCAGCACTCTAATAAATTAATCAAATATCAGTAATAGGTTTATGTGTTGCATTAAATTTAACGCAAAGAAATTTTATATTGTAATAGTTACTAACCGGTACTTTACAATAAGGGGACGTTTGAATGAATGTATTAGGTAATACACATATTAATTAATAGATGTATTATTTAGTTAATACTATGGTATGGATGGGACATGTATTCACATATGCTTTTATATATCTAGTCTCACACCAGTTGGAAGACAAGCAATTGAACAATATAAATTGAATTTTACTTGATACAAGTTCAACAACTTGTTGGAAGAAAGACTCCCACGCGCTCCCACAGGGGAAAATAGATCCGATTTGGACCCCTTAGTTCGCGTCGACCCACGTATGCGCCCGCATTATGCGCACACGATTGTCGCTCCCAAAAACATGCCTTGTGCGAGCCGACTTTTTTTCAAAAACCCATAATTATTAATCTTACCAGGATCATGCTCAAATTGAATTTTATTTCTTCGTTACGCTTTTTTTTGTACTCTATGATCTTTTTTACTGTTGGTATACAATTTTATAATTAATTTTACAAAATATAATTAGGGCAATTATGGTCCTATTTAAGTCATTAGAGGATATAAGACCCTATAAATAGGGATTGATTCTTCTCAATTGAACACATTTGAGAGAAACCAAAAATTGCATTGTCAATTTGCTTTGGTATGAGTCCAAATATTTGGCCACATTAAAGTTCTGAGTTTCGCGACAGAATTTCCGTCCAAGTTCAGGTATTGTACAGTTCAGTGTGAAATATCGTGTTTGTGTCACGTTAATGACACTGTTCTATACCAGGAGATAACCTTCCCATTTTATCCTCTTACAAAAATCTATTACATTTATAGTCACGAAAATACTATGAGGAGATCGATTTCATATGGGACTCAATATTTTGAACAACAATAATTTTGTGAGGGTAATTTTTTTTTCATTTCGTCAATATGAGTGTTATTCTCCATTTATATTTAATTTAAATCCAATACAAAAATTGAGCTACAAGTTTAAATTCTCCTATATTACTAACAAATAGTTCAATTGAAATTTTGATAATTTTATTACACGTTTATTCGACAATGTAACAGTTCAATATGGACAGTGTTCAACATATATATGACTGGCATGTCAATATGGATTTTGTCCTACAATATGTATATACATGACCACAGTATGAATTAAGGATGTCTTTTAATGGCAATACCATTTGCATAGACAATAATAACTTTGACCTAACCCATCCAACACACAATCTCCGCGAGGTTGAAGATTCTTGGGGTGTTGTTTGTTGCACTCAGCATTGCAGTGGTTATCATCCTTGTTACCACTACACTTCACTGTTGTACTAGGAATCGATTCAGAACACGTCGGTCGGGCATCGCTATAACGCACCATGAACAGTGCTGCAATATTACAATATATATGTATTATATATATTATCAACCCATACATACGTAACTGAACTATATATTTATATATAATTTTATTTACCATACAAAAGAACGAAGACTATAAAGACACGAGAAGAGGCCTGGTTTTCCATTCTTGATTGGATGGTAAATCGTTCGGTTGATCAATAAAAGGATTGGTCTTAAACAACTACAGGACAAAAATGGATTCATTGGGATGTAGGGGAGTAGGGGAGTAGTATTTGTAGGGCTTAGGGACTAATTTGATTGGGATGAAAATATGAAAAGTTAAAACGAATTAAGGATATAAAAAGAAAATATATAATACCTAATATTCAACAAAAATATTTGAGCCCTTAATAGGAAATTATTGTTATTGGTAATAACTATACAGAATTTATTAAGGTAACTTATAGTTGGCAATTGCCATTCTTCTAGCTTCTTAATAATTACTCCCTATACTTTTACTGTGCAAATGAATGAATTAGGATACCTAGTTTTGACAATAAATATCTAATTAGGAATTGTTGATATTGTATATCATTAACGGTAGTACCAGCCATATTTATAATATATAATAATAATAATTGATTATAGATAAATATGTTCAGAGTGAGTTTACTTAAATGGGAACTTATATTATAGTAAGGTATTAACAAGAATGGCAAATTTTATTTAAAAGATAATATGTATCATATATTTGATTAGTTTATTATAGGGAATATTATAATAGAGAAGTTCAAATTTATTTTCAGCACTCTAATAAATTAATCAAATATCAGTAATAGGTTTATGTGTTGCATTAAATTTAACGCAAAGAAATTTTATATTGTAATAGTTACTAACCGGTACTTTACAATAAGGGGACGTTTGAATGAATGTATTAGGTAATACACATATTAATTAATAGATGTATTATTTAGTTAATACTATGGTATGGATGGGACATGTATTCACATATGCTTTTATATATCTAGTCTCACACCAGTTGGAAGACAAGCAATTGAACAATATAAATTGAATTTTACTTGATACAAGTTCAACAACTTGTTGGAAGAAAGACTCCCACGCGCTCCCACAGGGGAAAATAGATCCGATTTGGACCCCTTAGTTCGCGTCGACCCACGTATGCGCCCGCATTATGCGCACACGATTGTCGCTCCCAAAAACATGCCTTGTGCGAGCCGACTTTTTTTCAAAAACCCATAATTATTAATCTTACCAGGATCATGCTCAAATTGAATTTTATTTCTTCGTTACGCTTTTTTTTGTACTCTATGATCTTTTTTACTGTTGGTATACAATTTTATAATTAATTTTACAAAATATAATTAGGGCAATTATGGTCCTATTTAAGTCATTAGAGGATATAAGACCCTATAAATAGGGATTGATTCTTCTCAATTGAACACATTTGAGAGAAACCAAAAATTGCATTGTCAATTTGCTTTGGTATGAGTCCAAATATTTGGCCACATTAAAGTTCTGAGTTTCGCGACAGAATTTCCGTCCAAGTTCAGGTATTGTACAGTTCAGTGTGAAATATCGTGTTTGTGTCACGTTAATGACACTGTTCTATACCAGGAGATAACCTTCCCATTTTATCCTCTTACAAAAATCTATTACATTTATAGTCACGAAAATACTATGAGGAGATCGATTTCATATGGGACTCAATATTTTGAACAACAATAATTTTGTGAGGGTAATTTTTTTTTCATTTCGTCAATATGTGTGTTATTCTCCATTTATATTTAATTTAAATCCAATACAAAAATTGAGCTACAAGTTTAAATTCTCCTATATTACTAACAAATAGTTCAATTGAAATTTTGATAATTTTATTACACGTTTATTCGACAATGTAACAGTTCAATATGGACAGTGTTCAACATATATATGACTGGCATGTCAATATGGATTTTGTCCTACAATATGTACATACATGACCACAGTATGAATTAAGGATGTCTTTTAATGGCAATACCATTTGCATAGACAATAATAACTTTGACCTAACCCATCCAACACACAATCTCCGCGAGGTTGAAGATTCTTGGGGTGTTGTTTGTTGCACTCAGCATTGCAGTGGTTATCATCCTTGTTACCACTACACTTCACTGTTGTACTAGGAATCGATTCAGAACACGTCGGTCGGGCATCGCTATAACGCACCATGAACAGTGCTGCAATATTACAATATATATGTATTATATATATTATCAACCCATACATACGTAACTGAACTATATATTTATATATAATTTTATTTACCATACAAAAGAACGAAGACTATAAAGACACGAGAAGAGGCCTGGTTTTCCATTCTTGATTGGATGGTAAATCGTTCGGTTGATCAATAAAAGGATTGGTCTTAAACAACTACAGGACAAAAATGGATTCATTGGGATGTAGGGGAGTAGGGGAGTAGTATTTGTAGGGCTTAGGGACTAATTTGATTGGGATGAAAATATGAAAAGTTAAAACGAATTAAGGATATAAAAAGAAAATATATAATACCTAATATTCAACAAAAATATTTGAGCCCTTAATAGGAAATTATTGTTATTGGTAATAACTATACAGAATTTATTAAGGTAACTTATAGTTGGCAATTGCCATTCTTCTAGCTTCTTAATAATTACTCCCTATACTTTTACTGTGCAAATGAATGAATTAGGATACCTAGTTTTGACAATAAATATCTAATTAGGAATTGTTGATATTGTATATCATTAACGGTAGTACCAGCCATATTTATAATATATAATAATAATAATTGATTATAGATAAATATGTTCAGAGTGAGTTTACTTAAATGGGAACTTATATTATAGTAAGGTATTAACAAGAATGGCAAATTTTATTTAAAAGATAATATGTATCATATATTTGATTAGTTTATTATAGGGAATATTATAATAGAGAAGTTCAAATTTATTTTCAGCACTCTAATAAATTAATCAAATATCAGTAATAGGTTTATGTGTTGCATTAAATTTAACGCAAAGAAATTTTATATTGTAATAGTTACTAACCGGTACTTTACAATAAGGGGACGTTTGAATGAATGTATTAGGTAATACACATATTAATTAATAGATGTATTATTTAGTTAATACTATGGTATGGATGGGACATGTATTCACATATGCTTTTATATATCTAGTCTCACACCAGTTGGAAGACAAGCAATTGAACAATATAAATTGAATTTTACTTGATACAAGTTCAACAACTTGTTGGAAGAAAGACTCCCACGCGCTCCCACAGGGGAAAATAGATCCGATTTGGACCCCTTAGTTCGCGTCGACCCACGTATGCGCCCGCATTATGCGCACACGATTGTCGCTCCCAAAAACATGCCTTGTGCGAGCCGACTTTTTTTCAAAAACCCATAATTATTAATCTTACCAGGATCATGCTCAAATTGAATTTTATTTCTTCGTTACGCTTTTTTTTGTACTCTATGATCTTTTTTACTGTTGGTATACAATTTTATAATTAATTTTACAAAATATAATTAGGGCAATTATGGTCCTATTTAAGTCATTAGAGGATATAAGACCCTATAAATAGGGATTGATTCTTCTCAATTGAACACATTTGAGAGAAACCAAAAATTGCATTGTCAATTTGCTTTGGTATGAGTCCAAATATTTGGCCACATTAAAGTTCTGAGTTTCGCGACAGAATTTCCGTCCAAGTTCAGGTATTGTACAGTTCAGTGTGAAATATCGTGTTTGTGTCACGTTAATGACACTGTTCTATACCAGGAGATAACCTTCCCATTTTATCCTCTTACAAAAATCTATTACATTTATAGTCACGAAAATACTATGAGGAGATCGATTTCATATGGGACTCAATATTTTGAACAACAATAATTTTGTGAGGGTAATTTTTTTTTCATTTCGTCAATATGTGTGTTATTCTCCATTTATATTTAATTTAAATCCAATACAAAAATTGAGCTACAAGTTTAAATTCTCCTATATTACTAACAAATAGTTCAATTGAAATTTTGATAATTTTATTACACGTTTATTCGACAATGTAACAGTTCAATATGGACAGTGTTCAACATATATATGACTGGCATGTCAATATGGATTTTGTCCTACAATATGTACATACATGACCACAGTATGAATTAAGGATGTCTTTTAATGGCAATACCATTTGCATAGACAATAATAACTTTGACCTAACCCATCCAACACACAATCTCCGCGAGGTTGAAGATTCTTGGGGTGTTGTTTGTTGCACTCAGCATTGCAGTGGTTATCATCCTTGTTACCACTACACTTCACTGTTGTACTAGGAATCGATTCAGAACACGTCGGTCGGGCATCGCTATAACGCACCATGAACAGTGCTGCAATATTACAATATATATGTATTATATATATTATCAACCCATACATACGTAACTGAACTATATATTTATATATAATTTTATTTACCATACAAAAGAACGAAGACTATAAAGACACGAGAAGAGGCCTGGTTTTCCATTCTTGATTGGATGGTAAATCGTTCGGTTGATCAATAAAAGGATTGGTCTTAAACAACTACAGGACAAAAATGGATTCATTGGGATGTAGGGGAGTAGGGGAGTAGTATTTGTAGGGCTTAGGGACTAATTTGATTGGGATGAAAATATGAAAAGTTAAAACGAATTAAGGATATAAAAAGAAAATATATAATACCTAATATTCAACAAAAATATTTGAGCCCTTAATAGGAAATTATTGTTATTGGTAATAACTATACAGAATTTATTAAGGTAACTTATAGTTGGCAATTGCCATTCTTCTAGCTTCTTAATAATTACTCCCTATACTTTTACTGTGCAAATGAATGAATTAGGATACCTAGTTTTGACAATAAATATCTAATTAGGAATTGTTGATATTGTATATCATTAACGGTAGTACCAGCCATATTTATAATATATAATAATAATAATTGATTATAGATAAATATGTTCAGAGTGAGTTTACTTAAATGGGAACTTATATTATAGTAAGGTATTAACAAGAATGGCAAATTTTATTTAAAAGATAATATGTATCATATATTTGATTAGTTTATTATAGGGAATATTATAATAGAGAAGTTCAAATTTATTTTCAGCACTCTAATAAATTAATCAAATATCAGTAATAGGTTTATGTGTTGCATTAAATTTAACGCAAAGAAATTTTATATTGTAATAGTTACTAACCGGTACTTTACAATAAGGGGACGTTTGAATGAATGTATTAGGTAATACACATATTAATTAATAGATGTATTATTTAGTTAATACTATGGTATGGATGGGACATGTATTCACATATGCTTTTATATATCTAGTCTCACACCAGTTGGAAGACAAGCAATTGAACAATATAAATTGAATTTTACTTGATACAAGTTCAACAACTTGTTGGAAGAAAGACTCCCACGCGCTCCCACAGGGGAAAATAGATCCGATTTGGACCCCTTAGTTCGCGTCGACCCACGTATGCGCCCGCATTATGCGCACACGATTGTCGCTCCCAAAAACATGCCTTGTGCGAGCCGACTTTTTTTCAAAAACCCATAATTATTAATCTTACCAGGATCATGCTCAAATTGAATTTTATTTCTTCGTTACGCTTTTTTTTGTACTCTATGATCTTTTTTACTGTTGGTATACAATTTTATAATTAATTTTACAAAATATAATTAGGGCAATTATGGTCCTATTTAAGTCATTAGAGGATATAAGACCCTATAAATAGGGATTGATTCTTCTCAATTGAACACATTTGAGAGAAACCAAAAATTGCATTGTCAATTTGCTTTGGTATGAGTCCAAATATTTGGCCACATTAAAGTTCTGAGTTTCGCGACAGAATTTCCGTCCAAGTTCAGGTATTGTACAGTTCAGTGTGAAATATCGTGTTTGTGTCACGTTAATGACACTGTTCTATACCAGGAGATAACCTTCCCATTTTATCCTCTTACAAAAATCTATTATATTTATAGTCACGAAAATACTATGAGGAGATCGATTTCATATGGGACTCAATATTTTGAACAACAATAATTTTGTGAGGGTAATTTTTTTTTCATTTCGTCAATATGTGTGTTATTCTCCATTTATATTTAATTTAAATCCAATACAAAAATTGAGCTACAAGTTTAAATTCTCCTATATTACTAACAAATAGTTCAATTGAAATTTTGATAATTTTATTACACGTTTATTCGACAATGTAACAGTTCAATATGGACAGTGTTCAACATATATATGACTGGCATGTCAATATGGATTTTGTCCTACAATATGTATATACATGACCACAGTATGAATTAAGGATGTCTTTTAATGGCAATACCATTTGCATAGACAATAATAACTTTGACCTAACCCATCCAACACACAATCTCCGCGAGGTTGAAGATTCTTGGGGTGTTGTTTGTTGCACTCAGCATTGCAGTGGTTATCATCCTTGTTACCACTACACTTCACTGTTGTACTAGGAATCGATTCAGAACACGTCGGTCGGGCATCGCTATAACGCACCATGAACAGTGCTGCAATATTACAATATATATGTATTATATATATTATCAACCCATACATACGTAACTGAACTATATATTTATATATAATTTTATTTACCATACAAAAGAACGAAGACTATAAAGACACGAGAAGAGGCCTGGTTTTCCATTCTTGATTGGATGGTAAATCGTTCGGTTGATCAATAAAAGGATTGGTCTTAAACAACTACAGGACAAAGATGGATTCATTGGGATGTAGGGGAGTAGGGGAGTAGTATTTGTAGGGCTTAGGGACTAATTTGATTGGGATGAAAATATGAAAAGTTAAAACGAATTAAGGATATAAAAAGAAAATATATAATACCTAATATTCAACAAAAATATTTGAGCCCTTAATAGGAAATTATTGTTATTGGTAATAACTATACAGAATTTATTAAGGTAACTTATAGTTGGCAATTGCCATTCTTCTAGCTTCTTAATAATTACTCCCTATACTTTTACTGTGCAAATGAATGAATTAGGATACCTAGTTTTGACAATAAATATCTAATTAGGAATTGTTGATATTGTATATCATTAACGGTAGTACCAGCCATATTTATAATATATAATAATAATAATTGATTATAGATAAATATGTTCAGAGTGAGTTTACTTAAATGGGAACTTATATTATAGTAAGGTATTAACAAGAATGGCAAATTTTATTTAAAAGATAATATGTATCATATATTTGATTAGTTTATTATAGGGAATATTATAATAGAGAAGTTCAAATTTATTTTCAGCACTCTAATAAATTAATCAAATATCAGTAATAGGTTTATGTGTTGCATTAAATTTAACGCAAAGAAATTTTATATTGTAATAGTTACTAACCGGTACTTTACAATAAGGGGACGTTTGAATGAATGTATTAGGTAATACACATATTAATTAATAGATGTATTATTTAGTTAATACTATGGTATGGATGGGACATGTATTCACATATGCTTTTATATATCTAGTCTCACACCAGTTGGAAGACAAGCAATTGAACAATATAAATTGAATTTTACTTGATACAAGTTCAACAACTTGTTGGAAGAAAGACTCCCACGCGCTCCCACAGGGGAAAATAGATCCGATTTGGACCCCTTAGTTCGCGTCGACCCACGTATGCGCCCGCATTATGCGCACACGATTGTCGCTCCCAAAAACATGCCTTGTGCGAGCCGACTTTTTTTCAAAAACCCATAATTATTAATCTTACCAGGATCATGCTCAAATTGAATTTTATTTCTTCGTTACGCTTTTTTTTGTACTCTATGATCTTTTTTACTGTTGGTATACAATTTTATAATTAATTTTACAAAATATAATTAGGGCAATTATGGTCCTATTTAAGTCATTAGAGGATATAAGACCCTATAAATAGGGATTGATTCTTCTCAATTGAACACATTTGAGAGAAACCAAAAATTGCATTGTCAATTTGCTTTGGTATGAGTCCAAATATTTGGCCACATTAAAGTTCTGAGTTTCGCGACAGAATTTCCGTCCAAGTTCAGGTATTGTACAATTCAGTGTGAAATATCGTGTTTGTGTCACGTTAATGACACTGTTCTATACCAGGAGATAACCTTCCCATTTTATCCTCTTACAAAAATCTATTACATTTATAGTCACGAAAATACTATGAGGAGATCGATTTCATATGGGACTCAATATTTTGAACAACAATAATTTTGTGAGGGTAATTTTTTTTTCATTTCGTCAATATGTGTGTTATTCTCCATTTATATTTAATTTAAATCCAATACAAAAATTGAGCTACAAGTTTAAATTCTCCTATATTACTAACAAATAGTTCAATTGAAATTTTGATAATTTTATTACACGTTTATTCGACAATGTAACAGTTCAATATGGACAGTGTTCAACATATATATGACTGGCATGTCAATATGGATTTTGTCCTACAATATGTATATACACGACCACAGTATGAATTAAGGATGTCTTTTAATGGCAATACCATTTGCATAGACAATAATAACTTTGACCTAACCCATCCAACACACAATCTCCGCGAGGTTGAAGATTCTTGGGGTGTTGTTTGTTGCACTCAGCATTGCAGTGGTTATCATCCTTGTTACCACTACACTTCACTGTTGTACTAGGAATCGATTCAGAACACGTCGGTCGGGCATCGCTATAACGCACCATGAACAGTGCTGCAATATTACAATATATATGTATTATATATATTATCAACCCATACATACGTAACTGAACTATATATTTATATATAATTTTATTTACCATACAAAAGAACGAAGACTATAAAGACACGAGAAGAGGCCTGGTTTTCCATTCTTGATTGGATGGTAAATCGTTCGGTTGATCAATAAAAGGATTGGTCTTAAACAACTACAGGACAAAAATGGATTCATTGGGATGTAGGGGAGTAGGGGAGTAGTATTTGTAGGGCTTAGGGACTAATTTGATTGGGATGAAAATATGAAAAGTTAAAACGAATTAAGGATATAAAAAGAAAATATATAATACCTAATATTCAACAAAAATATTTGAGCCCTTAATAGGAAATTATTGTTATTGGTAATAACTATACAGAATTTATTAAGGTAACTTATAGTTGGCAATTGCCATTCTTCTAGCTTCTTAATAATTACTCCCTATACTTTTACTGTGCAAATGAATGAATTAGGATACCTAGTTTTGACAATAAATATCTAATTAGGAATTGTTGATATTGTATATCATTAACGGTAGTACCAGCCATATTTATAATATATAATAATAATAATTGATTATAGATAAATATGTTCAGAGTGAGTTTACTTAAATGGGAACTTATATTATAGTAAGGTATTAACAAGAATGGCAAATTTTATTTAAAAGATAATATGTATCATATATTTGATTAGTTTATTATAGGGAATATTATAATAGAGAAGTTCAAATTTATTTTCAGCACTCTAATAAATTAATCAAATATCAGTAATAGGTTTATGTGTTGCATTAAATTTAACGCAAAGAAATTTTATATTGTAATAGTTACTAACCGGTACTTTACAATAAGGGGACGTTTGAATGAATGTATTAGGTAATACACATATTAATTAATAGATGTATTATTTAGTTAATACTATGGTATGGATGGGACATGTATTCACATATGCTTTTATATATCTAGTCTCACACCAGTTGGAAGACAAGCAATTGAACAATATAAATTGAATTTTACTTGATACAAGTTCAACAACTTGTTGGAAGAAAGACTCCCACGCGCTCCCACAGGGGAAAATAGATCCGATTTGGACCCCTTAGTTCGCGTCGACCCACGTATGCGCCCGCATTATGCGCACACGATTGTCGCTCCCAAAAACATGCCTTGTGCGAGCCGACTTTTTTTCAAAAACCCATAATTATTAATCTTACCAGGATCATGCTCAAATTGAATTTTATTTCTTCGTTACGCTTTTTTTTGTACTCTATGATCTTTTTTACTGTTGGTATACAATTTTATAATTAATTTTACAAAATATAATTAGGGCAATTATGGTCCTATTTAAGTCATTAGAGGATATAAGACCCTATAAATAGGGATTGATTCTTCTCAATTGAACACATTTGAGAGAAACCAAAAATTGCATTGTCAATTTGCTTTGGTATGAGTCCAAATATTTGGCCACATTAAAGTTCTGAGTTTCGCGACAGAATTTCCGTCCAAGTTCAGGTATTGTACAGTTCAGTGTGAAATATCGTGTTTGTGTCACGTTAATGACACTGTTCTATACCAGGAGATAACCTTCCCATTTTATCCTCTTACAAAAATCTATTACATTTATAGTCACGAAAATACTATGAGGAGATCGATTTCATATGGGACTCAATATTTTGAACAACAATAATTTTGTGAGGGTAATTTTTTTTTCATTTCGTCAATATGTGTGTTATTCTCCATTTATATTTAATTTAAATCCAATACAAAAATTGAGCTACAAGTTTAAATTCTCCTATATTACTAACAAATAGTTCAATTGAAATTTTGATAATTTTATTACACGTTTATTCGACAATGTAACAGTTCAATATGGACAGTGTTCAACATATATATGACTGGCATGTCAATATGGATTTTGTCCTACAATATGTATATACACGACCACAGTATGAATTAAGGATGTCTTTTAATGGCAATACCATTTGCATAGACAATAATAACTTTGACCTAACCCATCCAACACACAATCTCCGCGAGGTTGAAGATTCTTGGGGTGTTGTTTGTTGCACTCAGCATTGCAGTGGTTATCATCCTTGTTACCACTACACTTCACTGTTGTACTAGGAATCGATTCAGAACACGTCGGTCGGGCATCGCTATAACGCACCATGAACAGTGCTGCAATATTACAATATATATGTATTATATATATTATCAACCCATACATACGTAACTGAACTATATATTTATATATAATTTTATTTACCATACAAAAGAACGAAGACTATAAAGACACGAGAAGAGGCCTGGTTTTCCATTCTTGATTGGATGGTAAATCGTTCGGTTGATCAATAAAAGGATTGGTCTTAAACAACTACAGGACAAAAATGGATTCATTGGGATGTAGGGGAGTAGGGGAGTAGTATTTGTAGGGCTTAGGGACTAATTTGATTGGGATGAAAATATGAAAAGTTAAAACGAATTAAGGATATAAAAAGAAAATATATAATACCTAATATTCAACAAAAATATTTGAGCCCTTAATAGGAAATTATTGTTATTGGTAATAACTATACAGAATTTATTAAGGTAACTTATAGTTGGCAATTGCCATTCTTCTAGCTTCTTAATAATTACTCCCTATACTTTTACTGTGCAAATGAATGAATTAGGATACCTAGTTTTGACAATAAATATCTAATTAGGAATTGTTGATATTGTATATCATTAACGGTAGTACCAGCCATATTTATAATATATAATAATAATAATTGATTATAGATAAATATGTTCAGAGTGAGTTTACTTAAATGGGAACTTATATTATAGTAAGGTATTAACAAGAATGGCAAATTTTATTTAAAAGATAATATGTATCATATATTTGATTAGTTTATTATAGGGAATATTATAATAGAGAAGTTCAAATTTATTTTCAGCACTCTAATAAATTAATCAAATATCAGTAATAGGTTTATGTGTTGCATTAAATTTAACGCAAAGAAATTTTATATTGTAATAGTTACTAACCGGTACTTTACAATAAGGGGACGTTTGAATGAATGTATTAGGTAATACACATATTAATTAATAGATGTATTATTTAGTTAATACTATGGTATGGATGGGACATGTATTCACATATGCTTTTATATATCTAGTCTCACACCAGTTGGAAGACAAGCAATTGAACAATATAAATTGAATTTTACTTGATACAAGTTCAACAACTTGTTGGAAGAAAGACTCCCACGCGCTCCCACAGGGGAAAATAGATCCGATTTGGACCCCTTAGTTCGCGTCGACCCACGTATGCGCCCGCATTATGCGCACACGATTGTCGCTCCCAAAAACATGCCTTGTGCGAGCCGACTTTTTTTCAAAAACCCATAATTATTAATCTTACCAGGATCATGCTCAAATTGAATTTTATTTCTTCGTTACGCTTTTTTTTGTACTCTATGATCTTTTTTACTGTTGGTATACAATTTTATAATTAATTTTACAAAATATAATTAGGGCAATTATGGTCCTATTTAAGTCATTAGAGGATATAAGACCCTATAAATAGGGATTGATTCTTCTCAATTGAACACATTTGAGAGAAACCAAAAATTGCATTGTCAATTTGCTTTGGTATGAGTCCAAATATTTGGCCACATTAAAGTTCTGAGTTTCGCGACAGAATTTCCGTCCAAGTTCAGGTATTGTACAGTTCAGTGTGAAATATCGTGTTTGTGTCACGTTAATGACACTGTTCTATACCAGGAGATAACCTTCCCATTTTATCCTCTTACAAAAATCTATTACATTTATAGTCACGAAAATACTATGAGGAGATCGATTTCATATGGGACTCAATATTTTGAACAACAATAATTTTGTGAGGGTAATTTTTTTTTCATTTCGTCAATATGTGTGTTATTCTCCATTTATATTTAATTTAAATCCAATACAAAAATTGAGCTACAAGTTTAAATTCTCCTATATTACTAACAAATAGTTCAATTGAAATTTTGATAATTTTATTACACGTTTATTCGACAATGTAACAGTTCAATATGGACAGTGTTCAACATATATATGACTGGCATGTCAATATGGATTTTGTCCTACAATATGTATATACACGACCACAGTATGAATTAAGGATGTCTTTTAATGGCAATACCATTTGCATAGACAATAATAACTTTGACCTAACCCATCCAACACACAATCTCCGCGAGGTTGAAGATTCTTGGGGTGTTGTTTGTTGCACTCAGCATTGCAGTGGTTATCATCCTTGTTACCACTACACTTCACTGTTGTACTAGGAATCGATTCAGAACACGTCGGTCGGGCATCGCTATAACGCACCATGAACAGTGCTGCAATATTACAATATATATGTATTATATATATTATCAACCCATACATACGTAACTGAACTATATATTTATATATAATTTTATTTACCATACAAAAGAACGAAGACTATAAAGACACGAGAAGAGGCCTGGTTTTCCATTCTTGATTGGATGGTAAATCGTTCGGTTGATCAATAAAAGGATTGGTCTTAAACAACTACAGGACAAAAATGGATTCATTGGGATGTAGGGGAGTAGGGGAGTAGTATTTGTAGGGCTTAGGGACTAATTTGATTGGGATGAAAATATGAAAAGTTAAAACGAATTAAGGATATAAAAAGAAAATATATAATACCTAATATTCAACAAAAATATTTGAGCCCTTAATAGGAAATTATTGTTATTGGTAATAACTATACAGAATTTATTAAGGTAACTTATAGTTGGCAATTGCCATTCTTCTAGCTTCTTAATAATTACTCCCTATACTTTTACTGTGCAAATGAATGAATTAGGATACCTAGTTTTGACAATAAATATCTAATTAGGAATTGTTGATATTGTATATCATTAACGGTAGTACCAGCCATATTTATAATATATAATAATAATAATTGATTATAGATAAATATGTTCAGAGTGAGTTTACTTAAATGGGAACTTATATTATAGTAAGGTATTAACAAGAATGGCAAATTTTATTTAAAAGATAATATGTATCATATATTTGATTAGTTTATTATAGGGAATATTATAATAGAGAAGTTCAAATTTATTTTCAGCACTCTAATAAATTAATCAAATATCAGTAATAGGTTTATGTGTTGCATTAAATTTAACGCAAAGAAATTTTATATTGTAATAGTTACTAACCGGTACTTTACAATAAGGGGACGTTTGAATGAATGTATTAGGTAATACACATATTAATTAATAGATGTATTATTTAGTTAATACTATGGTATGGATGGGACATGTATTCACATATGCTTTTATATATCTAGTCTCACACCAGTTGGAAGACAAGCAATTGAACAATATAAATTGAATTTTACTTGATACAAGTTCAACAACTTGTTGGAAGAAAGACTCCCACGCGCTCCCACAGGGGAAAATAGATCCGATTTGGACCCCTTAGTTCGCGTCGACCCACGTATGCGCCCGCATTATGCGCACACGATTGTCGCTCCCAAAAACATGCCTTGTGCGAGCCGACTTTTTTTCAAAAACCCATAATTATTAATCTTACCAGGATCATGCTCAAATTGAATTTTATTTCTTCGTTACGCTTTTTTTTGTACTCTATGATCTTTTTTACTGTTGGTATACAATTTTATAATTAATTTTACAAAATATAATTAGGGCAATTATGGTCCTATTTAAGTCATTAGAGGATATAAGACCCTATAAATAGGGATTGATTCTTCTCAATTGAACACATTTGAGAGAAACCAAAAATTGCATTGTCAATTTGCTTTGGTATGAGTCCAAATATTTGGCCACATTAAAGTTCTGAGTTTCGCGACAGAATTTCCGTCCAAGTTCAGGTATTGTACAGTTCAGTGTGAAATATCGTGTTTGTGTCACGTTAATGACACTGTTCTATACCAGGAGATAACCTTCCCATTTTATCCTCTTACAAAAATCTATTACATTTATAGTCACGAAAATACTATGAGGAGATCGATTTCATATGGGACTCAATATTTTGAACAACAATAATTTTGTGAGGGTAATTTTTTTTTCATTTCGTCAATATGTGTGTTATTCTCCATTTATATTTAATTTAAATCCAATACAAAAATTGAGCTACAAGTTTAAATTCTCCTATATTACTAACAAATAGTTCAATTGAAATTTTGATAATTTTATTACACGTTTATTCGACAATGTAACAGTTCAATATGGACAGTGTTCAACATATATATGACTGGCATGTCAATATGGATTTTGTCCTACAATATGTATATACACGACCACAGTATGAATTAAGGATGTCTTTTAATGGCAATACCATTTGCATAGACAATAATAACTTTGACCTAACCCATCCAACACACAATCTCCGCGAGGTTGAAGATTCTTGGGGTGTTGTTTGTTGCACTCAGCATTGCAGTGGTTATCATCCTTGTTACCACTACACTTCACTGTTGTACTAGGAATCGATTCAGAACACGTCGGTCGGGCATCGCTATAACGCACCATGAACAGTGCTGCAATATTACAATATATATGTATTATATATATTATCAACCCATACATACGTAACTGAACTATATATTTATATATAATTTTATTTACCATACAAAAGAACGAAGACTATAAAGACACGAGAAGAGGCCTGGTTTTCCATTCTTGATTGGATGGTAAATCGTTCGGTTGATCAATAAAAGGATTGGTCTTAAACAACTACAGGACAAAAATGGATTCATTGGGATGTAGGGGAGTAGGGGAGTAGTATTTGTAGGGCTTAGGGACTAATTTGATTGGGATGAAAATATGAAAAGTTAAAACGAATTAAGGATATAAAAAGAAAATATATAATACCTAATATTCAACAAAAATATTTGAGCCCTTAATAGGAAATTATTGTTATTGGTAATAACTATACAGAATTTATTAAGGTAACTTATAGTTGGCAATTGCCATTCTTCTAGCTTCTTAATAATTACTCCCTATACTTTTACTGTGCAAATGAATGAATTAGGATACCTAGTTTTGACAATAAATATCTAATTAGGAATTGTTGATATTGTATATCATTAACGGTAGTACCAGCCATATTTATAATATATAATAATAATAATTGATTATAGATAAATATGTTCAGAGTGAGTTTACTTAAATGGGAACTTATATTATAGTAAGGTATTAACAAGAATGGCAAATTTTATTTAAAAGATAATATGTATCATATATTTGATTAGTTTATTATAGGGAATATTATAATAGAGAAGTTCAAATTTATTTTCAGCACTCTAATAAATTAATCAAATATCAGTAATAGGTTTATGTGTTGCATTAAATTTAACGCAAAGAAATTTTATATTGTAATAGTTACTAACCGGTACTTTACAATAAGGGGACGTTTGAATGAATGTATTAGGTAATACACATATTAATTAATAGATGTATTATTTAGTTAATACTATGGTATGGATGGGACATGTATTCACATATGCTTTTATATATCTAGTCTCACACCAGTTGGAAGACAAGCAATTGAACAATATAAATTGAATTTTACTTGATACAAGTTCAACAACTTGTTGGAAGAAAGACTCCCACGCGCTCCCACAGGGGAAAATAGATCCGATTTGGACCCCTTAGTTCGCGTCGACCCACGTATGCGCCCGCATTATGCGCACACGATTGTCGCTCCCAAAAACATGCCTTGTGCGAGCCGACTTTTTTTCAAAAACCCATAATTATTAATCTTACCAGGATCATGCTCAAATTGAATTTTATTTCTTCGTTACGCTTTTTTTTGTACTCTATGATCTTTTTTACTGTTGGTATACAATTTTATAATTAATTTTACAAAATATAATTAGGGCAATTATGGTCCTATTTAAGTCATTAGAGGATATAAGACCCTATAAATAGGGATTGATTCTTCTCAATTGAACACATTTGAGAGAAACCAAAAATTGCATTGTCAATTTGCTTTGGTATGAGTCCAAATATTTGGCCACATTAAAGTTCTGAGTTTCGCGACAGAATTTCCGTCCAAGTTCAGGTATTGTACAGTTCAGTGTGAAATATCGTGTTTGTGTCACGTTAATGACACTGTTCTATACCAGGAGATAACCTTCCCATTTTATCCTCTTACAAAAATCTATTACATTTATAGTCACGAAAATACTATGAGGAGATCGATTTCATATGGGACTCAATATTTTGAACAACAATAATTTTGTGAGGGTAATTTTTTTTTCATTTCGTCAATATGTGTGTTATTCTCCATTTATATTTAATTTAAATCCAATACAAAAATTGAGCTACAAGTTTAAATTCTCCTATATTACTAACAAATAGTTCAATTGAAATTTTGATAATTTTATTACACGTTTATTCGACAATGTAACAGTTCAATATGGACAGTGTTCAACATATATATGACTGGCATGTCAATATGGATTTTGTCCTACAATATGTATATACACGACCACAGTATGAATTAAGGATGTCTTTTAATGGCAATACCATTTGCATAGACAATAATAACTTTGACCTAACCCATCCAACACACAATCTCCGCGAGGTTGAAGATTCTTGGGGTGTTGTTTGTTGCACTCAGCATTGCAGTGGTTATCATCCTTGTTACCACTACACTTCACTGTTGTACTAGGAATCGATTCAGAACACGTCGGTCGGGCATCGCTATAACGCACCATGAACAGTGCTGCAATATTACAATATATATGTATTATATATATTATCAACCCATACATACGTAACTGAACTATATATTTATATATAATTTTATTTACCATACAAAAGAACGAAGACTATAAAGACACGAGAAGAGGCCTGGTTTTCCATTCTTGATTGGATGGTAAATCGTTCGGTTGATCAATAAAAGGATTGGTCTTAAACAACTACAGGACAAAAATGGATTCATTGGGATGTAGGGGAGTAGGGGAGTAGTATTTGTAGGGCTTAGGGACTAATTTGATTGGGATGAAAATATGAAAAGTTAAAACGAATTAAGGATATAAAAAGAAAATATATAATACCTAATATTCAACAAAAATATTTGAGCCCTTAATAGGAAATTATTGTTATTGGTAATAACTATACAGAATTTATTAAGGTAACTTATAGTTGGCAATTGCCATTCTTCTAGCTTCTTAATAATTACTCCCTATACTTTTACTGTGCAAATGAATGAATTAGGATACCTAGTTTTGACAATAAATATCTAATTAGGAATTGTTGATATTGTATATCATTAACGGTAGTACCAGCCATATTTATAATATATAATAATAATAATTGATTATAGATAAATATGTTCAGAGTGAGTTTACTTAAATGGGAACTTATATTATAGTAAGGTATTAACAAGAATGGCAAATTTTATTTAAAAGATAATATGTATCATATATTTGATTAGTTTATTATAGGGAATATTATAATAGAGAAGTTCAAATTTATTTTCAGCACTCTAATAAATTAATCAAATATCAGTAATAGGTTTATGTGTTGCATTAAATTTAACGCAAAGAAATTTTATATTGTAATAGTTACTAACCGGTACTTTACAATAAGGGGACGTTTGAATGAATGTATTAGGTAATACACATATTATTTAATAGATGTATTATTTAGTTAATACTATGGTATGGATGGGACATGTATTCACATATGCTTTTATATATCTAGTCTCACACCAGTTGGAAGACAAGCAATTGAACAATATAAATTGAATTTTACTTGATACAAGTTCAACAACTTGTTGGAAGAAAGACTCCCACGCGCTCCCACGGGGGAAAATAGATCCGATTTGGACCCCTAAGTTCGCGTCGACCCACGTATGCGCCCGCATTATGCGCACACGATTGTCGCTCCCAAAAACATGCCTTGTGCGAGCCGACTTGTTTTCAAAAACCCATAATTATTAATCTTACCAGGATCATGCTCAAATTGAATTTTATTTCTTCGTTACGCTTTTTTTTGTACTCTATGATCTTTTTTACTGTTGGTATACAATTTTATAATTAATTTTACAAAATATAATTAGGGCAATTATGGTCCTATTTAAGTCATTAGAGGATATAAGACCCTATAAATAGGGATTGATTCTTCTCAATTGAACACATTTGAGAGAAACCAAAAATTGCATTGTCAATTTGCTTTGGTATGAGTCCAAATATTTGGCCACATTAAAGTTCTGAGTTTCGCGACAGAATTTCCGTCCAAGTTCAGGTATTGTACAGTTCAGTGTGAAATATCGTGTTTGTGTCACGTTAATGACACTGTTCTATACCAGGAGATAACCTTCCCATTTTATCCTCTTACAAAAATCTATTACATTTATAGTCACGAAAATACTATGAGGAGATCGATTTCATATGGGACTCAATATTTTGAACAACAATAATTTTGTGAGGGTAATTTTTTTTTCATTTCGTCAATATGCGTGTTATTCTCCATTTATATTTAATTTAAATCCAATACAAAAATTGAGCTACAAGTTTAAATTCTCCTATATTACTAACAAATAGTTCAATTGAAATTTTGATAATTTTATTACACGTTTATTCGACAATGTAACAGTTCAATATGGACAGTGTTCAACATATATATGACTGGCATGTCAATATGGATTTTGTCCTACAATATGTATATACATGACCACAGTATGAATTAAGGATGTCTTTTAATGGCAATACCATTTGCATAGACAATAATAACTTTGACCTAACCCATCCAACACACAATCTCCGCGAGGTTGAAGATTCTTGGGGTGTTGTTTGTTGCACTCAGCATTGCAGTGGTTATCATCCTTGTTACCACTACACTTCACTGTTGTACTAGGAATCGATTCAGAACACGTCGGTCGGGCATCGCTATAACGCACCATGAACAGTGCTGCAATATTACAATATATATGTATTATATATATTATCAACCCATACATACGTAACTGAACTATATATTTATATATAATTTTATTTACCATACAAAAGAACGAAGACTATAAAGACACGAGAAGAGGCCTGGTTTTCCATTCTTGATTGGATGGTAAATCGTTCGGTTGATCAATAAAAGGATTGGTCTTAAACAACTACAGGACAAAAATGGATTCATTGGGATGTAGGGGAGTAGGGGAGTAGTATTTGTAGGGCTTAGGGACTAATTTGATTGGGATGAAAATATGAAAAGTTAAAACGAATTAAGGATATAAAAAGAAAATATATAATACCTAATATTCAACAAAAATATTTGAGCCCTTAATAGGAAATTATTGTTATTGGTAATAACTATACAGAATTTATTAAGGTAACTTATAGTTGGCAATTGCCATTCTTCTAGCTTCTTAATAATTACTCCCTATACTTTTACTGTGCAAATGAATGAATTAGGATACCTAGTTTTGACAATAAATATCTAATTAGGAATTGTTGATATTGTATATCATTAACGGTAGTACCAGCCATATTTATAATATATAATAATAATAATTGATTATAGATAAATATGTTCAGAGTGAGTTTACTTAAATGGGAACTTATATTATAGTAAGGTATTAACAAGAATGGCAAATTTTATTTAAAAGATAATATGTATCATATATTTGATTAGTTTATTATAGGGAATATTATAATAGAGAAGTTCAAATTTATTTTCAGCACTCTAATAAATTAATCAAATATCAGTAATAGGTTTATGTGTTGCATTAAATTTAACGCAAAGAAATTTTATATTGTAATAGTTACTAACCGGTACTTTACAATAAGGGGACGTTTGAATGAATGTATTAGGTAATACACATATTATTTAATAGATGTATTATTTAGTTAATACTATGGTATGGATGGGACATGTATTCACATATGCTTTTATATATCTAGTCTCACACCAGTTGGAAGACAAGCAATTGAACAATATAAATTGAATTTTACTTGATACAAGTTCAACAACTTGTTGGAAGAAAGACTCCCACGCGCTCCCACGGGGGAAAATAGATCCGATTTGGACCCCTAAGTTCGCGTCGACCCACGTATGCGCCCGCATTATGCGCACACGATTGTCGCTCCCAAAAACATGCCTTGTGCGAGCCGACTTGTTTTCAAAAACCCATAATTATTAATCTTACCAGGATCATGCTCAAATTGAATTTTATTTCTTCGTTACGCTTTTTTTTGTACTCTATGATCTTTTTTACTGTTGGTATACAATTTTATAATTAATTTTACAAAATATAATTAGGGCAATTATGGTCCTATTTAAGTCATTAGAGGATATAAGACCCTATAAATAGGGATTGATTCTTCTCAATTGAACACATTTGAGAGAAACCAAAAATTGCATTGTCAATTTGCTTTGGTATGAGTCCAAATATTTGGCCACATTAAAGTTCTGAGTTTCGCGACAGAATTTCCGTCCAAGTTCAGGTATTGTACAGTTCAGTGTGAAATATCGTGTTTGTGTCACGTTAATGACACTGTTCTATACCAGGAGATAACCTTCCCATTTTATCCTCTTACAAAAATCTATTACATTTATAGTCACGAAAATACTATGAGGAGATCGATTTCATATGGGACTCAATATTTTGAACAACAATAATTTTGTGAGGGTAATTTTTTTTTCATTTCGTCAATATGAGTGTTATTCTCCATTTATATTTAATTTAAATCCAATACAAAAATTGAGCTACAAGTTTAAATTCTCCTATATTACTAACAAATAGTTCAATTGAAATTTTGATAATTTTATTACACGTTTATTCGACAATGTAACAGTTCAATATGGACAGTGTTCAACATATATATGACTGGCATGTCAATATGGATTTTGTCCTACAATATGTATATACATGACCACAGTATGAATTAAGGATGTCTTTTAATGGCAATACCATTTGCATAGACAATAATAACTTTGACCTAACCCATCCAACACACAATCTCCGCGAGGTTGAAGATTCTTGGGGTGTTGTTTGTTGCACTCAGCATTGCAGTGGTTATCATCCTTGTTACCACTACACTTCACTGTTGTACTAGGAATCGATTCAGAACACGTCGGTCGGGCATCGCTATAACGCACCATGAACAGTGCTGCAATATTACAATATATATGTATTATATATATTATCAACCCATACATACGTAACTGAACTATATATTTATATATAATTTTATTTACCATACAAAAGAACGAAGACTATAAAGACACGAGAAGAGGCCTGGTTTTCCATTCTTGATTGGATGGTAAATCGTTCGGTTGATCAATAAAAGGATTGGTCTTAAACAACTACAGGACAAAAATGGATTCATTGGGATGTAGGGGAGTAGGGGAGTAGTATTTGTAGGGCTTAGGGACTAATTTGATTGGGATGAAAATATGAAAAGTTAAAACGAATTAAGGATATAAAAAGAAAATATATAATACCTAATATTCAACAAAAATATTTGAGCCCTTAATAGGAAATTATTGTTATTGGTAATAACTATACAGAATTTATTAAGGTAACTTATAGTTGGCAATTGCCATTCTTCTAGCTTCTTAATAATTACTCCCTATACTTTTACTGTGCAAATGAATGAATTAGGATACCTAGTTTTGACAATAAATATCTAATTAGGAATTGTTGATATTGTATATCATTAACGGTAGTACCAGCCATATTTATAATATATAATAATAATAATTGATTATAGATAAATATGTTCAGAGTGAGTTTACTTAAATGGGAACTTATATTATAGTAAGGTATTAACAAGAATGGCAAATTTTATTTAAAAGATAATATGTATCATATATTTGATTAGTTTATTATAGGGAATATTATAATAGAGAAGTTCAAATTTATTTTCAGCACTCTAATAAATTAATCAAATATCAGTAATAGGTTTATGTGTTGCATTAAATTTAACGCAAAGAAATTTTATATTGTAATAGTTACTAACCGGTACTTTACAATAAGGGGACGTTTGAATGAATGTATTAGGTAATACACATATTAATTAATAGATGTATTATTTAGTTAATACTATGGTATGGATGGGACATGTATTCACATATGCTTTTATATATCTAGTCTCACACCAGTTGGAAGACAAGCAATTGAACAATATAAATTGAATTTTACTTGATACAAGTTCAACAACTTGTTGGAAGAAAGACTCCCACGCGCTCCCACAGGGGAAAATAGATCCGATTTGGACCCCTTAGTTCGCGTCGACCCACGTATGCGCCCGCATTATGCGCACACGATTGTCGCTCCCAAAAACATGCCTTGTGCGAGCCGACTTTTTTTCAAAAACCCATAATTATTAATCTTACCAGGATCATGCTCAAATTGAATTTTATTTCTTCGTTACGCTTTTTTTTGTACTCTATGATCTTTTTTACTGTTGGTATACAATTTTATAATTAATTTTACAAAATATAATTAGGGCAATTATGGTCCTATTTAAGTCATTAGAGGATATAAGACCCTATAAATAGGGATTGATTCTTCTCAATTGAACACATTTGAGAGAAACCAAAAATTGCATTGTCAATTTGCTTTGGTATGAGTCCAAATATTTGGCCACATTAAAGTTCTGAGTTTCGCGACAGAATTTCCGTCCAAGTTCAGGTATTGTACAGTTCAGTGTGAAATATCGTGTTTGTGTCACGTTAATGACACTGTTCTATACCAGGAGATAACCTTCCCATTTTATCCTCTTACAAAAATCTATTACATTTATAGTCACGAAAATACTATGAGGAGATCGATTTCATATGGGACTCAATATTTTGAACAACAATAATTTTGTGAGGGTAATTTTTTTTTCATTTCGTCAATATGTGTGTTATTCTCCATTTATATTTAATTTAAATCCAATACAAAAATTGAGCTACAAGTTTAAATTCTCCTATATTACTAACAAATAGTTCAATTGAAATTTTGATAATTTTATTACACGTTTATTCGACAATGTAACAGTTCAATATGGACAGTGTTCAACATATATATGACTGGCATGTCAATATGGATTTTGTCCTACAATATGTATATACATGACCACAGTATGAATTAAGGATGTCTTTTAATGGCAATACCATTTGCATAGACAATAATAACTTTGACCTAACCCATCCAACACACAATCTCCGCGAGGTTGAAGATTCTTGGGGTGTTGTTTGTTGCACTCAGCATTGCAGTGGTTATCATCCTTGTTACCACTACACTTCACTGTTGTACTAGGAATCGATTCAGAACACGTCGGTCGGGCATCGCTATAACGCACCATGAACAGTGCTGCAATATTACAATATATATGTATTATATATATTATCAACCCATACATACGTAACTGAACTATATATTTATATATAATTTTATTTACCATACAAAAGAACGAAGACTATAAAGACACGAGAAGAGGCCTGGTTTTCCATTCTTGATTGGATGGTAAATCGTTCGGTTGATCAATAAAAGGATTGGTCTTAAACAACTACAGGACAAAAATGGATTCATTGGGATGTAGGGGAGTAGGGGAGTAGTATTTGTAGGGCTTAGGGACTAATTTGATTGGGATGAAAATATGAAAAGTTAAAACGAATTAAGGATATAAAAAGAAAATATATAATACCTAATATTCAACAAAAATATTTGAGCCCTTAATAGGAAATTATTGTTATTGGTAATAACTATACAGAATTTATTAAGGTAACTTATAGTTGGCAATTGCCATTCTTCTAGCTTCTTAATAATTACTCCCTATACTTTTACTGTGCAAATGAATGAATTAGGATACCTAGTTTTGACAATAAATATCTAATTAGGAATTGTTGATATTGTATATCATTAACGGTAGTACCAGCCATATTTATAATATATAATAATAATAATTGATTATAGATAAATATGTTCAGAGTGAGTTTACTTAAATGGGAACTTATATTATAGTAAGGTATTAACAAGAATGGCAAATTTTATTTAAAAGATAATATGTATCATATATTTGATTAGTTTATTATAGGGAATATTATAATAGAGAAGTTCAAATTTATTTTCAGCACTCTAATAAATTAATCAAATATCAGTAATAGGTTTATGTGTTGCATTAAATTTAACGCAAAGAAATTTTATATTGTAATAGTTACTAACCGGTACTTTACAATAAGGGGACGTTTGAATGAATGTATTAGGTAATACACATATTAATTAATAGATGTATTATTTAGTTAATACTATGGTATGGATGGGACATGTATTCACATATGCTTTTATATATCTAGTCTCACACCAGTTGGAAGACAAGCAATTGAACAATATAAATTGAATTTTACTTGATACAAGTTCAACAACTTGTTGGAAGAAAGACTCCCACGCGCTCCCACGGGGGAAAATAGATCCGATTTGGACCCCTAAGTTCGCGTCGACCCACGTATGCGCCCGCATTATGCGCACACGATTGTCGCTCCCAAAAACATGCCTTGTGCGAGCCGACTTTTTTTCAAAAACCCATAATTATTAATCTTACCAGGATCATGCTCAAATTGAATTTTATTTCTTCGTTACGCTTTTTTTTGTACTCTATGATCTTTTTTACTGTTGGTATACAATTTTATAATTAATTTTACAAAATATAATTAGGGCAATTATGGTCCTATTTAAGTCATTAGAGGATATAAGACCCTATAAATAGGGATTGATTCTTCTCAATTGAACACATTTGAGAGAAACCAAAAATTGCATTGTCAATTTGCTTTGGTATGAGTCCAAATATTTGGCCACATTAAAGTTCTGAGTTTCGCGACAGAATTTCCGTCCAAGTTCAGGTATTGTACAGTTCAGTGTGAAATATCGTGTTTGTGTCACGTTAATGACACTGTTCTATACCAGGAGATAACCTTCCCATTTTATCCTCTTACAAAAATCTATTACATTTATAGTCACGAAAATACTATGAGGAGATCGATTTCATATGGGACTCAATATTTTGAACAACAATAATTTTGTGAGGGTAATTTTTTTTTCATTTCGTCAATATGTGTGTTATTCTCCATTTATATTTAATTTAAATCCAATACAAAAATTGAGCTACAAGTTTAAATTCTCCTATATTACTAACAAATAGTTCAATTGAAATTTTGATAATTTTATTACACGTTTATTCGACAATGTAACAGTTCAATATGGACAGTGTTCAACATATATATGACTGGCATGTCAATATGGATTTTGTCCTACAATATGTATATACATGACCACAGTATGAATTAAGGATGTCTTTTAATGGCAATACCATTTGCATAGACAATAATAACTTTGACCTAACCCATCCAACACACAATCTCCGCGAGGTTGAAGATTCTTGGGGTGTTGTTTGTTGCACTCAGCATTGCAGTGGTTATCATCCTTGTTACCACTACACTTCACTGTTGTACTAGGAATCGATTCAGAACACGTCGGTCGGGCATCGCTATAACGCACCATGAACAGTGCTGCAATATTACAATATATATGTATTATATATATTATCAACCCATACATACGTAACTGAACTATATATTTATATATAATTTTATTTACCATACAAAAGAACGAAGACTATAAAGACACGAGAAGAGGCCTGGTTTTCCATTCTTGATTGGATGGTAAATCGTTCGGTTGATCAATAAAAGGATTGGTCTTAAACAACTACAGGACAAAAATGGATTCATTGGGATGTAGGGGAGTAGGGGAGTAGTATTTGTAGGGCTTAGGGACTAATTTGATTGGGATGAAAATATGAAAAGTTAAAACGAATTAAGGATATAAAAAGAAAATATATAATACCTAATATTCAACAAAAATATTTGAGCCCTTAATAGGAAATTATTGTTATTGGTAATAACTATACAGAATTTATTAAGGTAACTTATAGTTGGCAATTGCCATTCTTCTAGCTTCTTAATAATTACTCCCTATACTTTTACTGTGCAAATGAATGAATTAGGATACCTAGTTTTGACAATAAATATCTAATTAGGAATTGTTGATATTGTATATCATTAACGGTAGTACCAGCCATATTTATAATATATAATAATAATAATTGATTATAGATAAATATGTTCAGAGTGAGTTTACTTAAATGGGAACTTATATTATAGTAAGGTATTAACAAGAATGGCAAATTTTATTTAAAAGATAATATGTATCATATATTTGATTAGTTTATTATAGGGAATATTATAATAGAGAAGTTCAAATTTATTTTCAGCACTCTAATAAATTAATCAAATATCAGTAATAGGTTTATGTGTTGCATTAAATTTAACGCAAAGAAATTTTATATTGTAATAGTTACTAACCGGTACTTTACAATAAGGGGACGTTTGAATGAATGTATTAGGTAATACACATATTAATTAATAGATGTATTATTTAGTTAATACTATGGTATGGATGGGACATGTATTCACATATGCTTTTATATATCTAGTCTCACACCAGTTGGAAGACAAGCAATTGAACAATATAAATTGAATTTTACTTGATACAAGTTCAACAACTTGTTGGAAGAAAGACTCCCACGCGCTCCCACAGGGGAAAATAGATCCGATTTGGACCCCTTAGTTCGCGTCGACCCACGTATGCGCCCGCATTATGCGCACACGATTGTCGCTCCCAAAAACATGCCTTGTGCGAGCCGACTTTTTTTCAAAAACCCATAATTATTAATCTTACCAGGATCATGCTCAAATTGAATTTTATTTCTTCGTTACGCTTTTTTTTGTACTCTATGATCTTTTTTACTGTTGGTATACAATTTTATAATTAATTTTACAAAATATAATTAGGGCAATTATGGTCCTATTTAAGTCATTAGAGGATATAAGACCCTATAAATAGGGATTGATTCTTCTCAATTGAACACATTTGAGAGAAACCAAAAATTGCATTGTCAATTTGCTTTGGTATGAGTCCAAATATTTGGCCACATTAAAGTTCTGAGTTTCGCGACAGAATTTCCGTCCAAGTTCAGGTATTGTACAGTTCAGTGTGAAATATCGTGTTTGTGTCACGTTAATGACACTGTTCTATACCAGGAGATAACCTTCCCATTTTATCCTCTTACAAAAATCTATTACATTTATAGTCACGAAAATACTATGAGGAGATCGATTTCATATGGGACTCAATATTTTGAACAACAATAATTTTGTGAGGGTAATTTTTTTTTCATTTCGTCAATATGTGTGTTATTCTCCATTTATATTTAATTTAAATCCAATACAAAAATTGAGCTACAAGTTTAAATTCTCCTATATTACTAACAAATAGTTCAATTGAAATTTTGATAATTTTATTACACGTTTATTCGACAATGTAACAGTTCAATATGGACAGTGTTCAACATATATATGACTGGCATGTCAATATGGATTTTGTCCTACAATATGTATATACATGACCACAGTATGAATTAAGGATGTCTTTTAATGGCAATACCATTTGCATAGACAATAATAACTTTGACCTAACCCATCCAACACACAATCTCCGCGAGGTTGAAGATTCTTGGGGTGTTGTTTGTTGCACTCAGCATTGCAGTGGTTATCATCCTTGTTACCACTACACTTCACTGTTGTACTAGGAATCGATTCAGAACACGTCGGTCGGGCATCGCTATAACGCACCATGAACAGTGCTGCAATATTACAATATATATGTATTATATATATTATCAACCCATACATACGTAACTGAACTATATATTTATATATAATTTTATTTACCATACAAAAGAACGAAGACTATAAAGACACGAGAAGAGGCCTGGTTTTCCATTCTTGATTGGATGGTAAATCGTTTGGTTGATCAATAAAAGGATTGGTCTTAAACAACTACAGGACAAAAATGGATTCATTGGGATGTAGGGGAGTAGGGGAGTAGTATTTGTAGGGCTTAGGGACTAATTTGATTGGGATGAAAATATGAAAAGTTAAAACGAATTAAGGATATAAAAAGAAAATATATAATACCTAATATTCAACAAAAATATTTGAGCCCTTAATAGGAAATTATTGTTATTGGTAATAACTATACAGAATTTATTAAGGTAACTTATAGTTGGCAATTGCCATTCTTCTAGCTTCTTAATAATTACTCCCTATACTTTTACTGTGCAAATGAATGAATTAGGATACCTAGTTTTGACAATAAATATCTAATTAGGAATTGTTGATATTGTATATCATTAACGGTAGTACCAGCCATATTTATAATATATAATAATAATAATTGATTATAGATAAATATGTTCAGAGTGAGTTTACTTAAATGGGAACTTATATTATAGTAAGGTATTAACAAGAATGGCAAATTTTATTTAAAAGATAATATGTATCATATATTTGATTAGTTTATTATAGGGAATATTATAATAGAGAAGTTCAAATTTATTTTCAGCACTCTAATAAATTAATCAAATATCAGTAATAGGTTTATGTGTTGCATTAAATTTAACGCAAAGAAATTTTATATTGTAATAGTTACTAACCGGTACTTTACAATAAGGGGACGTTTGAATGAATGTATTAGGTAATACACATATTAATTAATAGATGTATTATTTAGTTAATACTATGGTATGGATGGGACATGTATTCACATATGCTTTTATATATCTAGTCTCACACCAGTTGGAAGACAAGCAATTGAACAATATAAATTGAATTTTACTTGATACAAGTTCAACAACTTGTTGGAAGAAAGACTCCCACGCGCTCCCACAGGGGAAAATAGATCCGATTTGGACCCCTTAGTTCGCGTCGACCCACGTATGCGCCCGCATTATGCGCACACGATTGTCGCTCCCAAAAACATGCCTTGTGCGAGCCGACTTTTTTTCAAAAACCCATAATTATTAATCTTACCAGGATCATGCTCAAATTGAATTTTATTTCTTCGTTACGCTTTTTTTTGTACTCTATGATCTTTTTTACTGTTGGTATACAATTTTATAATTAATTTTACAAAATATAATTAGGGCAATTATGGTCCTATTTAAGTCATTAGAGGATATAAGACCCTATAAATAGGGATTGATTCTTCTCAATTGAACACATTTGAGAGAAACCAAAAATTGCATTGTCAATTTGCTTTGGTATGAGTCCAAATATTTGGCCACATTAAAGTTCTGAGTTTCGCGACAGAATTTCCGTCCAAGTTCAGGTATTGTACAGTTCAGTGTGAAATATCGTGTTTGTGTCACGTTAATGACACTGTTCTATACCAGGAGATAACCTTCCCATTTTATCCTCTTACAAAAATCTATTACATTTATAGTCACGAAAATACTATGAGGAGATCGATTTCATATGGGACTCAATATTTTGAACAACAATAATTTTGTGAGGGTAATTTTTTTTTCATTTCGTCAATATGTGTGTTATTCTCCATTTATATTTAATTTAAATCCAATACAAAAATTGAGCTACAAGTTTAAATTCTCCTATATTACTAACAAATAGTTCAATTGAAATTTTGATAATTTTATTACACGTTTATTCGACAATGTAACAGTTCAATATGGACAGTGTTCAACATATATATGACTGGCATGTCAATATGGATTTTGTCCTACAATATGTATATACATGACCACAGTATGAATTAAGGATGTCTTTTAATGGCAATACCATTTGCATAGACAATAATAACTTTGACCTAACCCATCCAACACACAATCTCCGCGAGGTTGAAGATTCTTGGGGTGTTGTTTGTTGCACTCAGCATTGCAGTGGTTATCATCCTTGTTACCACTACACTTCACTGTTGTACTAGGAATCGATTCAGAACACGTCGGTCGGGCATCGCTATAACGCACCATGAACAGTGCTGCAATATTACAATATATATGTATTATATATATTATCAACCCATACATACGTAACTGAACTATATATTTATATATAATTTTATTTACCATACAAAAGAACGAAGACTATAAAGACACGAGAAGAGGCCTGGTTTTCCATTCTTGATTGGATGGTAAATCGTTCGGTTGATCAATAAAAGGATTGGTCTTAAACAACTACAGGACAAAAATGGATTCATTGGGATGTAGGGGAGTAGGGGAGTAGTATTTGTAGGGCTTAGGGACTAATTTGATTGGGATGAAAATATGAAAAGTTAAAACGAATTAAGGATATAAAAAGAAAATATATAATACCTAATATTCAACAAAAATATTTGAGCCCTTAATAGGAAATTATTGTTATTGGTAATAACTATACAGAATTTATTAAGGTAACTTATAGTTGGCAATTGCCATTCTTCTAGCTTCTTAATAATTACTCCCTATACTTTTACTGTGCAAATGAATGAATTAGGATACCTAGTTTTGACAATAAATATCTAATTAGGAATTGTTGATATTGTATATCATTAACGGTAGTACCAGCCATATTTATAATATATAATAATAATAATTGATTATAGATAAATATGTTCAGAGTGAGTTTACTTAAATGGGAACTTATATTATAGTAAGGTATTAACAAGAATGGCAAATTTTATTTAAAAGATAATATGTATCATATATTTGATTAGTTTATTATAGGGAATATTATAATAGAGAAGTTCAAATTTATTTTCAGCACTCTAATAAATTAATCAAATATCAGTAATAGGTTTATGTGTTGCATTAAATTTAACGCAAAGAAATTTTATATTGTAATAGTTACTAACCGGTACTTTACAATAAGGGGACATTTGAATGAATGTATTAGGTAATACACATATTATTTAATAGATGTATTATTTAGTTAATACTATGGTATGGATGGGACATGTATTCACATATGCTTTTATATATCTAGTCTCACACCAGTTGGAAGACAAGCAATTGAACAATATAAATTGAATTTTACTTGATACAAGTTCAACAACTTGTTGGAAGAAAGACTCCCACACGCTCCCACGGGGGAAAATAGATCCGATTTGGACCCCTAAGTTCGCGTCGACCCACGTATGCGCCCGCATTATGCGCACACGATTGTCGCTCCCAAAAACATGCCTTGTGCGAGCCGACTTGTTTTCAAAAACCCATAATTATTAATCTTACCAGGATCATGCTCAAATTGAATTTTATTTCTTCGTTACGCTTTTTTTTGTACTCTATGATCTTTTTTACTGTTGGTATACAATTTTATAATTAATTTTACAAAATATAATTAGGGCAATTATGGTCCTATTTAAGTCATTAGAGGATATAAGACCCTATAAATAGGGATTGATTCTTCTCAATTGAACACATTTGAGAGAAACCAAAAATTGCATTGTCAATTTGCTTTGGTATGAGTCCAAATATTTGGCCACATTAAAGTTCTGAGTTTCGCGACAGAATTTCCGTCCAAGTTCAGGTATTGTACAGTTCAGTGTGATATATCGTGTTTGTGTCACGTTAATGACACTGTTCTATACCAGGAGATAACCTTCCCATTTTATCCTCTTACAAAAATCTATTACATTTATAGTCACGAAAATACTATGAGGAGATCGATTTCATATGGGACTCAATATTTTGAACAACAATAATTTTGTGAGGGTAATTTTTTTTTCATTTCGTCAATATGCGTGTTATTCTCCATTTATATTTAATTTAAATCCAATACAAAAATTGAGCTACAAGTTTAAATTCTCCTATATTACTAACAAATAGTTCAATTGAAATTTTGATAATTTTATTACACGTTTATTCGACAATGTAACAGTTCAATATGGACAGTGTTCAACATATATATGACTGGCATGTCAATATGGATTTTGTCCTACAATATGTATATACATGACCACAGTATGAATTAAGGATGTCTTTTAATGGCAATACCATTTGCATAGACAATAATAACTTTGACCTAACCCATCCAACACACAATCTCCGCGAGGTTGAAGATTCTTGGGGTGTTGTTTGTTGCACTCAGCATTGCAGTGGTTATCATCCTTGTTACCACTACACTTCACTGTTGTACTAGGAATCGATTCAGAACACGTCGGTCGGGCATCGCTATAACGCACCATGAACAGTGCTGCAATATTACAATATATATGTATTATATATATTATCAACCCATACATACGTAACTGAACTATATATTTATATATAATTTTATTTACCATACAAAAGAACGAAGACTATAAAGACACGAGAAGAGGCCTGGTTTTCCATTCTTGATTGGATGGTAAATCGTTCGGTTGATCAATAAAAGGATTGGTCTTAAACAACTACAGGACAAAAATGGATTCATTGGGATGTAGGGGAGTAGGGGAGTAGTATTTGTAGGGCTTAGGGACTAATTTGATTGGGATGAAAATATGAAAAGTTAAAACGAATTAAGGATATAAAAAGAAAATATATAATACCTAATATTCAACAAAAATATTTGAGCCCTTAATAGGAAATTATTGTTATTGGTAATAACTATACAGAATTTATTAAGGTAACTTATAGTTGGCAATTGCCATTCTTCTAGCTTCTTAATAATTACTCCCTATACTTTTACTGTGCAAATGAATGAATTAGGATACCTAGTTTTGACAATAAATATCTAATTAGGAATTGTTGATATTGTATATCATTAACGGTAGTACCAGCCATATTTATAATATATAATAATAATAATTGATTATAGATAAATATGTTCAGAGTGAGTTTACTTAAATGGGAACTTATATTATAGTAAGGTATTAACAAGAATGGCAAATTTTATTTAAAAGATAATATGTATCATATATTTGATTAGTTTATTATAGGGAATATTATAATAGAGAAGTTCAAATTTATTTTCAGCACTCTAATAAATTAATCAAATATCAGTAATAGGTTTATGTGTTGCATTAAATTTAACGCAAAGAAATTTTATATTGTAATAGTTACTAACCGGTACTTTACAATAAGGGGACGTTTGAATGAATGTATTAGGTAATACACATATTAATTAATAGATGTATTATTTAGTTAATACTATGGTATGGATGGGACATGTATTCACATATGCTTTTATATATCTAGTCTCACACCAGTTGGAAGACAAGCAATTGAACAATATAAATTGAATTTTACTTGATACAAGTTCAACAACTTGTTGGAAGAAAGACTCCCACGCGCTCCCACAGGGGAAAATAGATCCGATTTGGACCCCTTAGTTCGCGTCGACCCACGTATGCGCCCGCATTATGCGCACACGATTGTCGCTCCCAAAAACATGCCTTGTGCGAGCCGACTTTTTTTCAAAAACCCATAATTATTAATCTTACCAGGATCATGCTCAAATTGAATTTTATTTCTTCGTTACGCTTTTTTTTGTACTCTATGATCTTTTTTACTGTTGGTATACAATTTTATAATTAATTTTACAAAATATAATTAGGGCAATTATGGTCCTATTTAAGTCATTAGAGGATATAAGACCCTATAAATAGGGATTGATTCTTCTCAATTGAACACATTTGAGAGAAACCAAAAATTGCATTGTCAATTTGCTTTGGTATGAGTCCAAATATTTGGCCACATTAAAGTTCTGAGTTTCGCGACAGAATTTCCGTCCAAGTTCAGGTATTGTACAGTTCAGTGTGAAATATCGTGTTTGTGTCACGTTAATGACACTGTTCTATACCAGGAGATAACCTTCCCATTTTATCCTCTTACAAAAATCTATTACATTTATAGTCACGAAAATACTATGAGGAGATCGATTTCATATGGGACTCAATATTTTGAACAACAATAATTTTGTGAGGGTAATTTTTTTTTCATTTCGTCAATATGTGTGTTATTCTCCATTTATATTTAATTTAAATCCAATACAAAAATTGAGCTACAAGTTTAAATTCTCCTATATTACTAACAAATAGTTCAATTGAAATTTTGATAATTTTATTACACGTTTATTCGACAATGTAACAGTTCAATATGGACAGTGTTCAACATATATATGACTGGCATGTCAATATGGATTTTGTCCTACAATATGTATATACATGACCACAGTATGAATTAAGGATGTCTTTTAATGGCAATACCATTTGCATAGACAATAATAACTTTGACCTAACCCATCCAACACACAATCTCCGCGAGGTTGAAGATTCTTGGGGTGTTGTTTGTTGCACTCAGCATTGCAGTGGTTATCATCCTTGTTACCACTACACTTCACTGTTGTACTAGGAATCGATTCAGAACACGTCGGTCGGGCATCGCTATAACGCACCATGAACAGTGCTGCAATATTACAATATATATGTATTATATATATTATCAACCCATACATACGTAACTGAACTATATATTTATATATAATTTTATTTACCATACAAAAGAACGAAGACTATAAAGACACGAGAAGAGGCCTGGTTTTCCATTCTTGATTGGATGGTAAATCGTTCGGTTGATCAATAAAAGGATTGGTCTTAAACAACTACAGGACAAAAATGGATTCATTGGGATGTAGGGGAGTAGGGGAGTAGTATTTGTAGGGCTTAGGGACTAATTTGATTGGGATGAAAATATGAAAAGTTAAAACGAATTAAGGATATAAAAAGAAAATATATAATACCTAATATTCAACAAAAATATTTGAGCCCTTAATAGGAAATTATTGTTATTGGTAATAACTATACAGAATTTATTAAGGTAACTTATAGTTGGCAATTGCCATTCTTCTAGCTTCTTAATAATTACTCCCTATACTTTTACTGTGCAAATGAATGAATTAGGATACCTAGTTTTGACAATAAATATCTAATTAGGAATTGTTGATATTGTATATCATTAACGGTAGTACCAGCCATATTTATAATATATAATAATAATAATTGATTATAGATAAATATGTTCAGAGTGAGTTTACTTAAATGGGAACTTATATTATAGTAAGGTATTAACAAGAATGGCAAATTTTATTTAAAAGATAATATGTATCATATATTTGATTAGTTTATTATAGGGAATATTATAATAGAGAAGTTCAAATTTATTTTCAGCACTCTAATAAATTAATCAAATATCAGTAATAGGTTTATGTGTTGCATTAAATTTAACGCAAAGAAATTTTATATTGTAATAGTTACTAACCGGTACTTTACAATAAGGGGACGTTTGAATGAATGTATTAGGTAATACACATATTATTTAATAGATGTATTATTTAGTTAATACTATGGTATGGATGGGACATGTATTCACATATGCTTTTATATATCTAGTCTCACACCAGTTGGAAGACAAGCAATTGAACAATATAAATTGAATTTTACTTGATACAAGTTCAACAACTTGTTGGAAGAAAGACTCCCACGCGCTCCCACGGGGGAAAATAGATCCGATTTGGACCCCTTAGTTCGCGTCGACCCACGTATGCGCCCGCATTATGCGCACACGATTGTCGCTCCCAAAAACATGCCTTGTGCGAGCCGACTTTTTTTCAAAAACCCATAATTATTAATCTTACCAGGATCATGCTCAAATTGAATTTTATTTCTTCGTTACGCTTTTTTTTGTACTCTATGATCTTTTTTACTGTTGGTATACAATTTTATAATTAATTTTACAAAATATAATTAGGGCAATTATGGTCCTATTTAAGTCATTAGAGGATATAAGACCCTATAAATAGGGATTGATTCTTCTCAATTGAACACATTTGAGAGAAACCAAAAATTGCATTGTCAATTTGCTTTGGTATGAGTCCAAATATTTGGCCACATTAAAGTTCTGAGTTTCGCGACAGAATTTCCGTCCAAGTTCAGGTATTGTACAGTTCAGTGTGAAATATCGTGTTTGTGTCACGTTAATGACACTGTTCTATACCAGGAGATAACCTTCCCATTTTATCCTCTTACAAAAATCTATTACATTTATAGTCACGAAAATACTATGAGGAGATCGATTTCATATGGGACTCAATATTTTGAACAACAATAATTTTGTGAGGGTAATTTTTTTTTCATTTCGTCAATATGCGTGTTAATCTCCATTTATATTTAATTTAAATCCAATACAAAAATTGAGCTACAAGTTTAAATTCTCCTATATTACTAACAAATAGTTCAATTGAAATTTTGATAATTTTATTACACGTTTATTCGACAATGTAACAGTTCAATATGGACAGTGTTCAACATATATATGACTGGCATGTCAATATGGATTTTGTCCTACAATATGTATATACATGACCACAGTATGAATTAAGGATGTCTTTTAATGGCAATACCATTTGCATAGACAATAATAACTTTGACCTAACCCATCCAACACACAATCTCCGCGAGGTTGAAGATTCTTGGGGTGTTGTTTGTTGCACTCAGCATTGCAGTGGTTATCATCCTTGTTACCACTACACTTCACTGTTGTACTAGGAATCGATTCAGAACACGTCGGTCGGGCATCGCTATAACGCACCATGAACAGTGCTGCAATATTACAATATATATGTATTATATATATTATCAACCCATACATACGTAACTGAACTATATATTTATATATAATTTTATTTACCATACAAAAGAACGAAGACTATAAAGACACGAGAAGAGGCCTGGTTTTCCATTCTTGATTGGATGGTAAATCGTTCGGTTGATCAATAAAAGGATTGGTCTTAAACAACTACAGGACAAAAATGGATTCATTGGGATGTAGGGGAGTAGGGGAGTAGTATTTGTAGGGCTTAGGGACTAATTTGATTGGGATGAAAATATGAAAAGTTAAAACGAATTAAGGATATAAAAAGAAAATATATAATACCTAATATTCAACAAAAATATTTGAGCCCTTAATAGGAAATTATTGTTATTGGTAATAACTATACAGAATTTATTAAGGTAACTTATAGTTGGCAATTGCCATTCTTCTAGCTTCTTAATAATTACTCCCTATACTTTTACTGTGCAAATGAATGAATTAGGATACCTAGTTTTGACAATAAATATCTAATTAGGAATTGTTGATATTGTATATCATTAACGGTAGTACCAGCCATATTTATAATATATAATAATAATAATTGATTATAGATAAATATGTTCAGAGTGAGTTTACTTAAATGGGAACTTATATTATAGTAAGGTATTAACAAGAATGGCAAATTTTATTTAAAAGATAATATGTATCATATATTTGATTAGTTTATTATAGGGAATATTATAATAGAGAAGTTCAAATTTATTTTCAGCACTCTAATAAATTAATCAAATATCAGTAATAGGTTTATGTGTTGCATTAAATTTAACGCAAAGAAATTTTATATTGTAATAGTTACTAACCGGTACTTTACAATAAGGGGACGTTTGAATGAATGTATTAGGTAATACACATATTATTTAATAGATGTATTATTTAGTTAATACTATGGTATGGATGGGACATGTATTCACATATGCTTTTATATATCTAGTCTCACACCAGTTGGAAGACAAGCAATTGAACAATATAAATTGAATTTTACTTGATACAAGTTCAACAACTTGTTGGAAGAAAGACTCCCACGCGCTCCCACAGGGGAAAATAGATCCGATTTGGACCCCTTAGTTCGCGTCGACCCACGTATGCGCCCGCATTATGCGCACACGATTGTCGCTCCCAAAAACATGCCTTGTGCGAGCCGACTTTTTTTCAAAAACCCATAATTATTAATCTTACCAGGATCATGCTCAAATTGAATTTTATTTCTTCGTTACGCTTTTTTTTGTACTCTATGATCTTTTTTACTGTTGGTATACAATTTTATAATTAATTTTACAAAATATAATTAGGGCAATTATGGTCCTATTTAAGTCATTAGAGGATATAAGACCCTATAAATAGGGATTGATTCTTCTCAATTGAACACATTTGAGAGAAACCAAAAATTGCATTGTCAATTTGCTTTGGTATGAGTCCAAATATTTGGCCACATTAAAGTTCTGAGTTTCGCGACAGAATTTCCGTCCAAGTTCAGGTATTGTACAGTTCAGTGTGATATATCGTGTTTGTGTCACGTTAATGACACTGTTCTATACCAGGAGATAACCTTCCCATTTTATCCTCTTACAAAAATCTATTACATTTATAGTCACGAAAATACTATGAGGAGATCGATTTCATATGGGACTCAATATTTTGAACAACAATAATTTTGTGAGGGTAATTTTTTTTTCATTTCGTCAATATGCGTGTTAATCTCCATTTATATTTAATTTAAATCCAATACAAAAATTGAGCTACAAGTTTAAATTCTCCTATATTACTAACAAATAGTTCAATTGAAATTTTGATAATTTTATTACACGTTTATTCGACAATGTAACAGTTCAATATGGACAGTGTTCAACATATATATGACTGGCATGTCAATATGGATTTTGTCCTACAATATGTATATACATGACCACAGTATGAATTAAGGATGTCTTTTAATGGCAATACCATTTGCATAGACAATAATAACTTTGACCTAACCCATCCAACACACAATCTCCGCGAGGTTGAAGATTCTTGGGGTGTTGTTTGTTGCACTCAGCATTGCAGTGGTTATCATCCTTGTTACCACTACACTTCACTGTTGTACTAGGAATCGATTCAGAACACGTCGGTCGGGCATCGCTATAACGCACCATGAACAGTGCTGCAATATTACAATATATATGTATTATATATATTATCAACCCATACATACGTAACTGAACTATATATTTATATATAATTTTATTTACCATACAAAAGAACGAAGACTATAAAGACACGAGAAGAGGCCTGGTTTTCCATTCTTGATTGGATGGTAAATCGTTCGGTTGATCAATAAAAGGATTGGTCTTAAACAACTACAGGACAAAAATGGATTCATTGGGATGTAGGGGAGTAGGGGAGTAGTATTTGTAGGGCTTAGGGACTAATTTGATTGGGATGAAAATATGAAAAGTTAAAACGAATTAAGGATATAAAAAGAAAATATATAATACCTAATATTCAACAAAAATATTTGAGCCCTTAATAGGAAATTATTGTTATTGGTAATAACTATACAGAATTTATTAAGGTAACTTATAGTTGGCAATTGCCATTCTTCTAGCTTCTTAATAATTACTCCCTATACTTTTACTGTGCAAATGAATGAATTAGGATACCTAGTTTTGACAATAAATATCTAATTAGGAATTGTTGATATTGTATATCATTAACGGTAGTACCAGCCATATTTATAATATATAATAATAATAATTGATTATAGATAAATATGTTCAGAGTGAGTTTACTTAAATGGGAACTTATATTATAGTAAGGTATTAACAAGAATGGCAAATTTTATTTAAAAGATAATATGTATCATATATTTGATTAGTTTATTATAGGGAATATTATAATAGAGAAGTTCAAATTTATTTTCAGCACTCTAATAAATTAATCAAATATCAGTAATAGGTTTATGTGTTGCATTAAATTTAACGCAAAGAAATTTTATATTGTAATAGTTACTAACCGGTACTTTACAATAAGGGGACGTTTGAATGAATGTATTAGGTAATACACATATTATTTAATAGATGTATTATTTAGTTAATACTATGGTATGGATGGGACATGTATTCACATATGCTTTTATATATCTAGTCTCACACCAGTTGGAAGACAAGCAATTGAACAATATAAATTGAATTTTACTTGATACAAGTTCAACAACTTGTTGGAAGAAAGACTCCCACGCGCTCCCACAGGGGAAAATAGATCCGATTTGGACCCCTTAGTTCGCGTCGACCCACGTATGCGCCCGCATTATGCGCACACGATTGTCGCTCCCAAAAACATGCCTTGTGCGAGCCGACTTTTTTTCAAAAACCCATAATTATTAATCTTACCAGGATCATGCTCAAATTGAATTTTATTTCTTCGTTACGCTTTTTTTTGTACTCTATGATCTTTTTTACTGTTGGTATACAATTTTATAATTAATTTTACAAAATATAATTAGGGCAATTATGGTCCTATTTAAGTCATTAGAGGATATAAGACCCTATAAATAGGGATTGATTCTTCTCAATTGAACACATTTGAGAGAAACCAAAAATTGCATTGTCAATTTGCTTTGGTATGAGTCCAAATATTTGGCCACATTAAAGTTCTGAGTTTCGCGACAGAATTTCCGTCCAAGTTCAGGTATTGTACAGTTCAGTGTGAAATATCGTGTTTGTGTCACGTTAATGACACTGTTCTATACCAGGAGATAACCTTCCCATTTTATCCTCTTACAAAAATCTATTACATTTATAGTCACGAAAATACTATGAGGAGATCGATTTCATATGGGACTCAATATTTTGAACAACAATAATTTTGTGAGGGTAATTTTTTTTTCATTTCGTCAATATGTGTGTTATTCTCCATTTATATTTAATTTAAATCCAATACAAAAATTGAGCTACAAGTTTAAATTCTCCTATATTACTAACAAATAGTTCAATTGAAATTTTGATAATTTTATTACACGTTTATTCGACAATGTAACAGTTCAATATGGACAGTGTTCAACATATATATGACTGGCATGTCAATATGGATTTTGTCCTACAATATGTATATACATGACCACAGTATGAATTAAGGATGTCTTTTAATGGCAATACCATTTGCATAGACAATAATAACTTTGACCTAACCCATCCAACACACAATCTCCGCGAGGTTGAAGATTCTTGGGGTGTTGTTTGTTGCACTCAGCATTGCAGTGGTTATCATCCTTGTTACCACTACACTTCACAGTTGTACTAGGAATCGATTCAGAACACGTCGGTCGGGCATCGCTATAACGCACCATGAACAGTGCTGCAATATTACAATATATATGTATTATATATATTATCAACCCATACATACGTAACTGAACTATATATTTATATATAATTTTATTTACCATACAAAAGAACGAAGACTATAAAGACACGAGAAGAGGCCTGGTTTTCCATTCTTGATTGGATGGTAAATCGTTCGGTTGATCAATAAAAGGATTGGTCTTAAACAACTACAGGACAAAAATGGATTCATTGGGATGTAGGGGAGTAGGGGAGTAGTATTTGTAGGGCTTAGGGACTAATTTGATTGGGATGAAAATATGAAAAGTTAAAACGAATTAAGGATATAAAAAGAAAATATATAATACCTAATATTCAACAAAAATATTTGAGCCCTTAATAGGAAATTATTGTTATTGGTAATAACTATACAGAATTTATTAAGGTAACTTATAGTTGGCAATTGCCATTCTTCTAGCTTCTTAATAATTACTCCCTATACTTTTACTGTGCAAATGAATGAATTAGGATACCTAGTTTTGACAATAAATATCTAATTAGGAATTGTTGATATTGTATATCATTAACGGTAGTACCAGCCATATTTATAATATATAATAATAATAATTGATTATAGATAAATATGTTCAGAGTGAGTTTACTTAAATGGGAACTTATATTATAGTAAGGTATTAACAAGAATGGCAAATTTTATTTAAAAGATAATATGTATCATATATTTGATTAGTTTATTATAGGGAATATTATAATAGAGAAGTTCAAATTTATTTTCAGCACTCTAATAAATTAATCAAATATCAGTAATAGGTTTATGTGTTGCATTAAATTTAACGCAAAGAAATTTTATATTGTAATAGTTACTAACCGGTACTTTACAATAAGGGGACGTTTGAATGAATGTATTAGGTAATACACATATTATTTAATAGATGTATTATTTAGTTAATACTATGGTATGGATGGGACATGTATTCACATATGCTTTTATATATCTAGTCTCACACCAGTTGGAAGACAAGCAATTGAACAATATAAATTGAATTTTACTTGATACAAGTTCAACAACTTGTTGGAAGAAAGACTCCCACGCGCTCCCACAGGGGAAAATAGATCCGATTTGGACCCCTTAGTTCGCGTCGACCCACGTATGCGCCCGCATTATGCGCACACGATTGTCGCTCCCAAAAACATGCCTTGTGCGAGCCGACTTTTTTTCAAAAACCCATAATTATTAATCTTACCAGGATCATGCTCAAATTGAATTTTATTTCTTCGTTACGCTTTTTTTTGTACTCTATGATCTTTTTTACTGTTGGTATACAATTTTATAATTAATTTTGCATTAGTTTTACAAAATATAATTAGGGCAATTATGGTCCTATTTAAGTCATTAGAGGATATAAGACCCTATAAATAGGGATTGATTCTTCTCAATTGAACACATTTGAGAGAAACCAAAAATTGCATTGTCAATTTGCTTTGGTATGAGTCCAAATATTTGGCCACATTAAAGTTCTGAGTTTCGCGACAGAATTTCCGTCCAAGTTCAGGTATTGTACAGTTCAGTGTGAAATATCGTGTTTGTGTCACGTTAATGACACTGTTCTATACCAGGAGATAACCTTCCCATTTTATCCTCTTACAAAAATCTATTACATTTATAGTCACGAAAATACTATGAGGAGATCGATTTCATATGGGACTCAATATTTTGAACAACAATGATTTTGTGAGGGTAATTTTTTTTTTTCATTTCGTCAATATGCGTGTTATTCTCCATTTATATTTAATTTAAATCCAATACAAAAATTGAGCTACAAGTTTAAATTCTCCTATATTACTAACAAATAGTTCAATTGAAATTTTGATAATTTTATTGCACGTTTATTCGACAATGTAACAGTTCAATATGGACAGTGTTCAACATATATATGACTGGCATGTCAATATGGATTTTGTCCTACAATATGTATATACATGACCACAGTATGAATTAAGGATGTCTTTTAATGGCAATACCATTTGCATAGACAATAATAACTTTGACCTAACCCATCCAACACACAATCTCCGCGAGGATGAAGATTCTTGGGGTGTTGTTTGTTGCACTCAGCATTGCAGTGGTTATCATCCTTGTTACCACTACACTTCACTATTGTACTAGGAATCGATTCAGAACACGTCGGTCGGGCATCGCTATAACGCACCATGAACAGTGCTGCAATATTACAATATATATGTATTATATATATTATCAACCCATACATACGTAACTGAACTATATATTTATATATAATTTTATTTACCAGACAAAAGAACGAAGACTATAAAGACACGAGAAGAGGCCTGATTTTCCATTCTTGATTGGATGGTAAATCGTTCGGTTGATCAATAAAAGGATTGGTCTTAAACAACTGCAGGACAAAAATGGATTCATTGGGATGTAGGGGAGTAGGGGAGTAGTATTTGTAGGGCTTAGGGACTAATTTGATTGGGATGAAAATATGAAAAGTTAAAACGAATTAAGGATATAAAAAGAAAATATATAATACCTAATATTCAACAAAAATATTTGAGCCCTTAATAGGAAATTATTGTTATTGGTAATAACTATACAGAATTTATTAAGGTAACTTATAGTTGGCAATTGCCATTCTTCTAGCTTCTTAATAATTACTCCCTATACTTTTACTGTGCAAATGAATGAATTAGGATACCTAGTTTTGACAATAAATATCTAATTAGGAATTGTTGATATTGTATATCATTAAAGGTAGTACCAGCCATATTTATAATATATAATAATAATAATTGATTATAGATAAATATGTTCAGAGTGAGTTTACTTAAATGGGAACTTATATTATAGTAAGGTATTAACAAGAATGGCAAATTTTATTTAAAAGATAATATGTATCATATATTAGATTAGTTTATTATAGGGAATATTATAATAGAGAAGTTCAAATTTATTTTCAGCACTCTAATAAATTAATCAAATATCAGTAATAGGTTTATGTGTTGCATTAAATTTAACGCAAAGAAATTTTATATTGTAATAGTTACTAACCGGTACTTTACAATAAGGGGACGTTTGAATGAATGTATTAGGTAATACACATATTATTTAATAGATGTATTATTTAGTTAATACTATGGTATGGATGGGACATGTATTCACATATGCTTTTATATATCTAGTCTCACACCAGTTGGAAGACAAGCAATTGAACAATATAAATTGAATTTTACTTGATACAAGTTCAACAACTTGTTGGAAGAAAGACTCCCACGCGCTCCCACAGGGGAAAATAGATCCGATTTGGACCCCTTAGTTCGCGTCGACCCACGTATGCGCCCGCATTATGCGCACACGATTGTCGCTCCCAAAAACATGCCTTGTGCAAGCCGACTTTTTTTCAAAAACCCATAATTATTAATCTTACCAGGATCATGCTCAAATTGAATTTTATTTCTTCGTTACGCTTTTTTTTGTACTCTATGATCTTTTTTACTGTTGGTATACAATTTTATAATTAATTTTGCATTAGTTTTACAAAATATAATTAGGGCAATTATGGTCCTATTTAAGTCATTAGAGGATATAAGACCCTATAAATAGGGATTGATTCTTCTCAATTGAACACATTTGAGAGAAACCAAAAATTGCATTGTCAATTTGCTTTGGTATGAGTCCAAATATTTGGCCACATTAAAGTTCTGAGTTTCGCGACAGAATTTCCGTCCAAGTTCAGGTATTGTACAGTTCAGTGTGATATATCGTGTTTGTGTCACGTTAATGACACTGTTCTATACCAGGATATAACCTTCCCATTTTATCCTCTTACAAAAATCTATTACATTTATAGTCACGAAAATACTATGAGGAGATCGATTTCATATGGGACTCAATATTTTGAACAACAATAATTTTGTGAGGGTAATTTTTTTTTCATTTCGTCAATATGCGTGTTATTCTCCATTTATATTTAATTTAAATCCAATACAAAAATTGAGCTACAAGTTTAAATTCTCCTATATTACTAACAAATAGTTCAATTGAAATTTTGATAATTTTATTGCACGTTTATTCGACAATGTAACAGTTCAATATGGACAGTGTTCAACATATATATGACTGGCATGTCAATATGGATTTTGTCCTACAATATGTATATACATGACCACAGTATGAATTAAGGATGTCTTTTAATGGCAATACCATTTGCATAGACAATAATAACTTTGACCTAACCCATCCAACACACAATCTCCGCGAGGTTGAAGATTCTTGGGGTGTTGTTTGTTGCACTCAGCATTGCAGTGGTTATCATCCTTGTTACCACTACACTTCACTATTGTACTAGGAATCGATTCAGAACACGTCGGTCGGGCATCGCTATAACGCACCATGAACAGTGCTGCAATATTACAATATATATGTATTATATATATTATCAACCCATACATACGTAACTGAACTATATATTTATATATAATTTTATTTACCATACAAAAGAACGAAGACTATAAAGACACGAGAAGAGGCCTGGTTTTCCATTCTTGATTGGATGGTAAATCGTTCGGTTGATCAATAAAAGGATTGGTCTTAAACAACTGCAGGACAAAAATGGATTCATTGGGATGTAGGGGAGTAGGGGAGTAGTATTTCTGGGGGCTTAGGGACTAATTTGATTGGGATGAAAATATGAAAAGTTAAAACGAATTAAGGATATAAAAAGAAAATATATAATACCTAATATTCAACAAAAATATTTGAGCCCTTAATAGGAAATTATTGTTATTGGTAATAACTATACAGAATTTATTAAGGTAACTTATAGTTGGCATTTGCCATTCTTCTAGCTTCTTAATAATTACTCCCTATACTTTTACTGTGCAAATGAATGAATTAGGATACCTAGTTTTGACAATAAATATCTAATTAGGAATTGTTGATATTGTATATCATTAACGGTAGTACCAGCCATATTTATAATATATAATAATAATAATTGATTATAGATATATATGTTCAGAGTGAGTTTACTTAAATGGGAACTTATATTATAGTAAGGTATTAACAAGAATGGCAAATTTTATTTAAAAGATAATATGTATCATATATTTGATTAGTTTATTATAGGGAATATTATAATAGAGAAGTTCAAATTTATTTTCAGCACTCTAATAAATTAATCAAATATCAGTAATAGGTTTATGTGTTGCATTAAATTTAACGCAAAGAAATTTTATATTGTAATAGTTACTAACCGGTACTTTACAATAAGGGGACGTTTGAATGAATGTATTAGGTAATACACATATTATTTAATAGATGTATTATTTAGTTAATACTATGGTATGGATGGGACATGTATTCACATATGCTTTTATATATCTAGTCTCACACCAGTTGGAAGACAAGCAATTGAACAATATAAATTGAATTTTACTTGATACAAGTTCAACAACTTGTTGGAAGAAAGACTCCCACGCGCTCCCTCAGGGGAAAATAGATCCGATTTGGACCCCTTAGTTCGCGTCGACCCACGTATGCGCCCGCATTATGCGCACACGATTGTCGCTCCCAAAAACATGCCTTGTGCGAGCCGACTTTTTTTCAAAAACCCATAATTATTAATCTTACCAGGATCATGCTCAAATTGAATTTTATTTCTTCGTTACGCTTTTTTTTGTACTCTATGATCTTTTTTACTGTTGGTATACAATTTTATAATTAATTTTGCATTAGTTTTACAAAATATAATTAGGGCAATTATGGTCCTATTTAAGTCATTAGAGGATATAAGACCCTATAAATAGGGATTGATTCTTCTCAATTGAACACATTTGAGAGAAACCAAAAATTGCATTGTCAATTTGCTTTGGTATGAGTCCAAATATTTGGCCACATTAAAGTTCTGAGTTTCGCGACAGAATTTCCGTCCAAGTTCAGGTATTGTACAGTTCAGTGTGATATATCGTGTTTGTGTCACGTTAATGACACTGTTCTATACCAGGATATAACCTTCCCATTTTATCCTCTTACAAAAATCTATTACATTTATAGTCACGAAAATACTATGAGGAGATCGATTTCATATGGGACTCAATATTTTGAACAACAATAATTTTGTGAGGGTAATTTTTTTTTCATTTCGTCAATATGCGTGTTATTCTCCATTTATATTTAATTTAAATCCAATACAAAAATTGAGCTACAAGTTTAAATTCTCCTATATTACTAACAAATAGTTCAATTGAAATTTTGATAATTTTATTGCACGTTTATTCGACAATGTAACAGTTCAATATGGACAGTGTTCAACATATATATGACTGGCATGTCAATATGGATTTTGTCCTACAATATGTATATACATGACCACAGTATGAATTAAGGATGTCTTTTAATGGCAATACCATTTGCATAGACAATAATAACTTTGACCTAACCCATCCAACACACAATCTCCGCGAGGTTGAAGATTCTTGGGGTATTGTTTGTTGCACTCAGCATTGCAGTGGTGATCATCCTTGTTACCACTACACTTCACTATTGTACTAGGAATCGATTCAGAACACGTCGGTCGGGCATCGCTATAACGCACCATGAACAGTGCTGCAATATTACAATATATATGTATTATATATATTATCAACCCATACATACGTAACTGAACTATATATTTATATATAATTTTATTTACCAGACAAAAGAACGAAGACTATAAAGACACGAGAAGAGGCCTGATTTTCCATTCTTGATTGGATGGTAAATCGTTCGGTTGATCAATAAAAGGATTGGTCTTAAACAACTGCAGGACAAAAATGGATTCATTGGGATGTAGGGGAGTAGGGGAGTAGTATTTGTAGGGCTTAGGGACTAATTTGATTGGGATGAAAATATGAAAAGTTAAAACGAATTAAGGATATAAAAAGAAAATATATAATACCTAATATTCAACAAAAATATTTGAGCCCTTAATAGGAAATTATTGTTATTGGTAATAACTATACAGAATTTATTAAGGTAACTTATAGTTGGCAATTGCCATTCTTCTAGCTTCTTAATAATTACTCCCTATACTTTTACTGTGCAAATGAATGAATTAGGATACCTAGTTTTGACAATAAATATCTAATTAGGAATTGTTGATATTGTATATCATTAACGGTAGTACCAGCCATATTTATAATATATAATAATAATAATTGATTATAGATAAATATGTTCAGAGTGAGTTTACTTAAATGGGAACTTATATTATAGTAAGGTATTAACAAGAATGGCAAATTTTATTTAAAAGATAATATGTATCATATATTAGATTAGTTTATTATAGGGAATATTATAATAGAGAAGTTCAAATTTATTTTCAGCACTCTAATAAATTAATCAAATATCAGTAATAGGTTTATGTGTTGCATTAAATTTAACGCAAAGAAATTTTATATTGTAATAGTTACTAACCGGTACTTTACAATAAGGGGACGTTTGAATGAATGTATTAGGTAATACACATATTATTTAATAGATGTATTATTTAGTTAATACTATGGTATGGATGGGACATGTATTCACATATGCTTTTATATATCTAGTCTCACACCAGTTGGAAGACAAGCAATTGAACAATATAAATTGAATTTTACTTGATACAAGTTCAACAACTTGTTGGAAGAAAGACTCCCACGCGCTCCCACAGGGGAAAATAGATCCGATTTGGACCCCTTAGTTCGCGTCGACCCACGTATGCGCCCGCATTATGCGCACACGATTGTCGCTCCCAAAAACATGCCTTGTGCAAGCCGACTTTTTTTCAAAAACCCATAATTATTAATCTTACCAGGATCATGCTCAAATTGAATTTTATTTCTTCGTTACGCTTTTTTTTGTACTCTATGATCTTTTTTACTGTTGGTATACAATTTTATAATTAATTTTGCATTAGTTTTACAAAATATAATTAGGGCAATTATGGTCCTATTTAAGTCATTAGAGGATATAAGACCCTATAAATAGGGATTGATTCTTCTCAATTGAACACATTTGAGAGAAACCAAAAATTGCATTGTCAATTTCCTTTGGTATGAGTCCAAATATTTGGCCACATTAAAGTTCTGAGTTTCGCGACAGAATTTCCGTCCAAGTTCAGGTATTGTACAGTTCAGTGTGATATATCGTGTTTGTGTCACGTTAATGACACTGTTCTATACCAGGATATAACCTTCCCATTTTATCCTCTTACAAAAATCTATTACATTTATAGTCACGAAAATACTATGAGGAGATCGATTTCATATGGGACTCAATATTTTGAACAACAATAATTTTGTGAGGGTAATTTTTTTTTCATTTCGTCAATATGCGTGTTATTCTCCATTTATATTTAATTTAAATCCAATACAAAAATTGAGCTACAAGTTTAAATTCTCCTATATTACTAACAAATAGTTCAATTGAAATTTTGATAATTTTATTGCACGTTTATTCGACAATGTAACAGTTCAATATGGACAGTGTTCAACATATATATGACTGGCATGTCAATATGGATTTTGTCCTACAATATGTATATACATGACCACAGTATGAATTAAGGATGTCTTTTAATGGCAATACCATTTGCATAGACAATAATAACTTTGACCTAACCCATCCAACACACAATCTCCGCGAGGTTGAAGATTCTTGGGGTGTTGTTTGTTGCACTCAGCATTGCAGTGGTTATCATCCTTGTTACCACTACACTTCACTATTGTACTAGGAATCGATTCAGAACACGTCGGTCGGGCATCGCTATAACGCACCATGAACAGTGCTGCAATATTACAATATATATGTATTATATATATTATCAACCCATACATACGTAACTGAACTATATATTTATATATAATTTTATTTACCATACAAAAGAACGAAGACTATAAAGACACGAGAAGAGGCCTGGTTTTCCATTCTTGATTGGATGGTAAATCGTTCGGTTGATCAATAAAAGGATTGGTCTTAAACAACTGCAGGACAAAAATGGATTCATTGGGATGTAGGGGAGTAGGGGAGTAGTATTTCTGGGGGCTTAGGGACTAATTTGATTGGGATGAAAATATGAAAAGTTAAAACGAATTAAGGATATAAAAAGAAAATATATAATACCTAATATTCAACAAAAATATTTGAGCCCTTAATAGGAAATTATTGTTATTGGTAATAACTATACAGAATTTATTAAGGTAACTTATAGTTGGCATTTGCCATTCTTCTAGCTTCTTAATAATTACTCCATATACTTTTACTGTGCAAATGAATGAATTAGGATACCTAGTTTTGACAATAAATATCTAATTAGGAATTGTTGATATTGTATATCATTAACGGTAGTACCAGCCATATTTATAATATATAATAATAATAATTGATTATAGATATATATGTTCAGAGTGAGTTTACTTAAATGGGAACTTATATTATAGTAAGGTATTAACAAGAATGGCAAATTTTATTTAAAAGATAATATGTATCATATATTTGATTAGTTTATTATAGGGAATATTATAATAGAGAAGTTCAAATTTATTTTCAGCACTCTAATAAATTAATCAAATATCAGTAATAGGTTTATGTGTTGCATTAAATTTAACGCAAAGAAATTTTATATTGTAATAGTTACTAACCGGTACTTTACAATAAGGGGACGTTTGAATGAATGTATTAGGTAATACACATATTATTTAATAGATGTATTATTTAGTTAATACTATGGTATGGATGGGACATGTATTCACATATGCTTTTATATATCTAGTCTCACACCAGTTGGAAGACAAGCAATTGAACAATATAAATTGAATTTTACTTGATACAAGTTCAACAACTTGTTGGAAGAAAGACTCCCACGCGCTCCCTCAGGGGAAAATAGATCCGATTTGGACCCCTTAGTTCGCGTCGACCCACGTATGCGCCCGCATTATGCGCACACGATTGTCGCTCCCAAAAACATGCCTTGTGCGAGCCGACTTTTTTTCAAAAACCCATAATTATTAATCTTACCAGGATCATGCTCAAATTGAATTTTATTTCTTCGTTACACTTTTTTTTGTACTCTATGATCTTTTTTACTGTTGGTATACAATTTTATAATTAATTTTGCATTAGTTTTACAAAATATAATTAGGGCAATTATGGTCCTATTTAAGTCATTAGAGGATATAAGACCCTATAAATAGGGATTGATTCTTCTCAATTGAACACATTTGAGAGAAACCAAAAATTGTATTGTCAATTTGCTTTGGTATGAGTCCAAATATTTGGCCACATTAAAGTTCTGAGTTTCGCGACAGAATTTCCGTCCAAGTTCAGGTATTGTACAGTTCAGTGTGATATATCGTGTTTGTGTCACGTTAATGACACTGTTCTATACCAGGATATAACCTTCCCATTTTATCCTCTTACAAAAATCTATTACATTTATAGTCACGAAAATACTATGAGGAGATCGATTTCATATGGGACTCAATATTTTGAACAACAATAATTTTGTGAGGGTAATTTTTTTTTCATTTCGTCAATATGCGTGTTATTCTACATTTATATTTAATTTAAATCCAATACAAAAATTGAGCTACAAGTTTAAATTCTCCTATATTACTAACAAATAGTTCAATTGAAATTTTGATAATTTTATTGCACGTTTATTCGACAATGTAACAGTTCAATATGGACAGTGTTCAACATATATATGACTGGCATGTCAATATGGATTTTGTCCTACAATATGTATATACATGACCACAGTATGAATTAAGGATGTCTTTTAATGGCAATACCATTTGCATAGACAATAATAACTTTGACCTAACCCATCCAACACACAATCTCCGCGAGGTTGAAGATTTTTGGGGTGTTGTTTGTTGCACTCAGCATTGCAGTGGTTATCATCCTTGTTACCACTACACTTCACTATTGTACTAGGAATCGATTCAGAACACGTCGGTCGGGCATCGCTATAACGCACCATGAACAGTGCTGCAATATTACAATATATATGTATTATATATATTATCAAACCATACATACGTAACTGAACTATATATTTATATATAATTTTATTTACCAGACAAAAGAACGAAGACTATAAAGACACGAGAAGAGGCCTGGTTTTCCATTCTTGATTGGATGGTAAATCGTTCGGTTGATCAATAAAAGGATTGGTCTTAAACAACTGCAGGACAAAAATGGATTCATTGGGATGTAGGGGAGTAGGGGAGTAGTATTTGTAGGGCTTAGGGACTAATTTGATTGGGATGAAAATATGAAAAGTTAAAACGAATTAAGGATATAAAAAGAAAATATATAATACCTAATATTCAACAAAAATATTTGAGCCCTTAATAGGAAATTATTGTTATTGGTAATAACTATACAGAATTTATTAAGGTAACTTATAGTTGGCAATTGCCATTCTTCTAGCTTCTTAATAATTACTCCCTATACTTTTACTGTGCAAATGAATGAATTAGGATACCTAGTTTTGACAATAAATATCTAATTAGGAATTGTTGATATTGTATATCATTAACGGTAGTACCAGCCATATTTATAATATATAATAATAATAATTGATTATAGATAAATATGTTCAGAGTGAGTTTACTTAAATGGGAACTTATATTATAGTAAGGTATTAACAAGAATGGCAAATTTTATTTAAAAGATAATATGTATCATATATTTGATTAGTTTATTATAGGGAATATTATAATAGAGAAGTTCAAATTTATTTTCAGCACTCTAATAAATTAATCAAATATCAGTAATAGGTTTATGTGTTGCATTAAATTTAACGCAAAGAAATTTTATATTGTAATAGTTACTAACCGGTACTTTACAATAAGGGGACGTTTGAATGAATGTATTAGGTAATACACATATTATTTAATAGATGTATTATTTAGTTAATACTATGGTATGGATGGGACATGTATTCACATATGCTTTTATATATCTAGTCTCACACCAGTTGGAAGACAAGCAATTGAACAATTTAAATTGAATTTTACTTGATACAAGTTCAACAACTTGTTGGAAGAAAGACTCCCACGTGCTCCCACAGGGGAAAATAGATCCGATTTGGACCCCTTAGTTCGCGTCGACCCACGTATGCGCCCGCATTATGCGCACACGATTGTCGCTCCCAAAAACATGCCTTGTGCGAGCCGACTTTTTTTCAAAAACCCATAATTATTAATCTTACCAGGATCATGCTCAAATTGAATTTTATTTCTTCGTTACGCTTTTTTTTGTACTCTATGATCTTTTTTACTGTTGGTATACAATTTTATAATTAATTTTGCATTAGTTTTACAAAATATAATTAGGGCAATTATGGTCCTATTTAAGTCATTAGAGGATATAAGACCCTATAAATAGGGATTGATTCTTCTCAATTGAACACATTTAAGAGAAACCAAAAATTGCATTGTCAATTTGCTTTGGTATGAGTCCAAATATTTGGCAACATTAAAGTTCTGAGTTTCGCGACAGAATTTCCGTCCAAGTTCAGGTATTGTACAGTTCAGTGTGAAATATCGTGTTTGTGTCACGTTAATGACACTGTTCTATACCAGGATATAACCTTCCCATTTTATCCTCTTACAAAAATCTATTACATTTATAGTCACGAAAATACTATGAGGAGATCGATTTCATATGGGACTCAATATTTTGAACAACAATAATTTTGTGAGGGTAATTTTTTTTTCATTTCGTCAATATGCGTGTTATTCTCCATTTATATTTAATTTAAATCCAATACAAAAATTGAGCTACAAGTTTAAATTCTCCTATATTACTAACAAATAGTTCAATTGAAATTTTGATAATTTTATTACACGTTTATTCGATAATGTAACAGTTCAATATGGACAGTGTTCAACATATATATGACTGGCATGTCAATATGGATTTTGTCCTACAATATGTATATACATGACCACGGTATGAATTAAGGATGTCTTTTAATGGCAATACCATTTGCATAGACAATAATAACTTTGACCTAACCCATCCAACACACAATCTCCGCGAGGTTGAAGATTTTTGGGGTGTTGTTTGTTGCACTCAGCATTGCAGTGGTTATCATCCTTGTTACCACTACACTTCACTATTGTACTAGGAATCGATTCAGAACACGTCGGTCGGGCATCGCTATAACGCACCATGAACAGTGCTGCAATATTACAATATATATGTCTTATATATATTATCAAACCATACATACGTAACTGAACTATATATTTATATATAATTTTATTTACCATACAAAAGAACGAAGACTATAAAGACACAAGAAGAGGCCTGGTTTTCCATTCTTGATTGGATGGTAAATCGTTCGGTTGATCAATAAAAGGATTGGTCTTAAACAACTGCAGGACAAAAATGAATTCATTGGGATGTAGGGGAGTAGTATTTGTAGGGCTTAGGGACTAATTTGATTGGGATGAAAATATGAAAAGTTAAAATGAATTAAGGATATAAAAAGAAAATATATAATACCTAATATTCAACAAAAATATTTGAGCCCTTAATAGGAAATTATTGTCATTGGTAATAACTATACAGAATTTATTAAGGTAACTTATAGTTGGCAATTGCCATTCTTCTAGCTTCTGAATAATTACTCCCTATACTTTTACTATGCAAATGAATTAATTAGGATACCTAGTTTTGACAATAAATATCTAATTAGGAATTGTTGATATTGTATATCATTAACGGTAGTACCAGCCATATTTATAATATATAATAATAATAATTGATTATAGATAAATATGTTCAGAGTGAGTTTACTTAAATGGGAACTTATATTATAGTAAGGTATTAACAAGAATGGCAAATTTTATTTAAAAGATAATATGTATCATATATTTGATTAGTTTATTATAGGGAATATTATAATAGAGAAGTTCAAATTTATTTTCAGCACTCTAATAAATTAATCAAATATCAGTAATAGGTTTATGTGTTGCATTAAATTTAACGCAAAGAAATTTTATATTGTAATAGTTACTAACCGGTACTTTACAATAAGGGGACGTTTGAATGAATGTATTAGGTAATACACATATTATTTAATAGATGTATTATTTAGTTAATACTATGGTATGGATGGGACATGTATTCACATATGCTTTTATATATCTAGTCTCACACCAGTTGGAAGACAAGCAATTGAACAATATAAATTGAATTTTACTTGATACAAGTTCAACAACTTGTTGGAAGAAAGACTCCCACGCGCTCCCACAGGGGAAAATAGATCCGATTTGGACCCCTTAGTTCGCGTCGACCCACGTATGCGCCCGCATTATGCGCACACGATTGTCGCTCCCAAAAACATGCCTTGTGCGAGCCGACTTTTTTTCAAAAACCCATAATTATTAATCTTACCAGGATCATGCTCAAATTGAATTTTATTTCTTCGTTACGCTTTTTTTTGTACTCTATGATCTTTTTTACTGTTGGTATACAATTTTATAATTAATTTTACAAAATATAATTAGGGCAATTATGGTCCTATTTAAGTCATTAGAGGATATAAGACCCTATAAATAGGGATTGATTCTTCTCAATTGAACACATTTGAGAGAAACCAAAAATTGCATTGTCAATTTGCTTTGGTATGAGTCCAAATATTTGGCCACATTAAAGTTCTGAGTTTCGCGACAGAATTTCCGTCCAAGTTCAGGTATTGTACAGTTCAGTGTGAAATATCGTGTTTGTGTCACGTTAATGACACTGTTCTATACCAGGAGATAACCTTCCCATTTTATCCTCTTACAAAAATCTATTACATTTATAGTCACGAAAATACTATGAGGAGATCGATTTCATATGGGACTCAATATTTTGAACAACAATAATTTTGTGAGGGTAATTTTTTTTTCATTTCGTCAATATGTGTGTTATTCTCCATTTATATTTAATTTAAATCCAATACAAAAATTGAGCTACAAGTTTAAATTCTCCTATATTACTAACAAATAGTTCAATTGAAATTTTGATAATTTTATTACACGTTTATTCGACAATGTAACAGTTCAATATGGACAGTGTTCAACATATATATGACTGGCATGTCAATATGGATTTTGTCCTACAATATGTATATACATGACCACAGTATGAATTAAGGATGTCTTTTAATGGCAATACCATTTGCATAGACAATAATAACTTTGACCTAACCCATCCAACACACAATCTCCGCGAGGTTGAAGATTCTTGGGGTGTTGTTTGTTGCACTCAGCATTGCAGTGGTTATCATCCTTGTTACCACTACACTTCACTGTTGTACTAGGAATCGATTCAGAACACGTCGGTCGGGCATCGCTATAACGCACCATGAACAGTGCTGCAATATTACAATATATATGTATTATATATATTATCAACCCATACATACGTAACTGAACTATATATTTATATATAATTTTATTTACCATACAAAAGAACGAAGACTATAAAGACACGAGAAGAGGCCTGGTTTTCCATTCTTGATTGGATGGTAAATCGTTCGGTTGATCAATAAAAGGATTGGTCTTAAACAACTACAGGACAAAAATGGATTCATTGGGATGTAGGGGAGTAGGGGAGTAGTATTTGTAGGGCTTAGGGACTAATTTGATTGGGATGAAAATATGAAAAGTTAAAACGAATTAAGGATATAAAAAGAAAATATATAATACCTAATATTCAACAAAAATATTTGAGCCCTTAATAGGAAATTATTGTTATTGGTAATAACTATACAGAATTTATTAAGGTAACTTATAGTTGGCAATTGCCATTCTTCTAGCTTCTTAATAATTACTCCCTATACTTTTACTGTGCAAATGAATGAATTAGGATACCTAGTTTTGACAATAAATATCTAATTAGGAATTGTTGATATTGTATATCATTAACGGTAGTACCAGCCATATTTATAATATATAATAATAATAATTGATTATAGATAAATATGTTCAGAGTGAGTTTACTTAAATGGGAACTTATATTATAGTAAGGTATTAACAAGAATGGCAAATTTTATTTAAAAGATAATATGTATCATATATTTGATTAGTTTATTATAGGGAATATTATAATAGAGAAGTTCAAATTTATTTTCAGCACTCTAATAAATTAATCAAATATCAGTAATAGGTTTATGTGTTGCATTAAATTTAACGCAAAGAAATTTTATATTGTAATAGTTACTAACCGGTACTTTACAATAAGGGGACGTTTGAATGAATGTATTAGGTAATACACATATTATTTAATAGATGTATTATTTAGTTAATACTATGGTATGGATGGGACATGTATTCACATATGCTTTTATATATCTAGTCTCACACCAGTTGGAAGACAAGCAATTGAACAATATAAATTGAATTTTACTTGATACAAGTTCAACAACTTGTTGGAAGAAAGACTCCCACGCGCTCCCACAGGGGAAAATAGATCCGATTTGGACCCCTTAGTTCGCGTCGACCCACGTATGCGCCCGCATTATGCGCACACGATTGTCGCTCCCAAAAACATGCCTTGTGCGAGCCGACTTTTTTTCAAAAACCCATAATTATTAATCTTACCAGGATCATGCTCAAATTGAATTTTATTTCTTCGTTACGCTTTTTTTTGTACTCTATGATCTTTTTTACTGTTGGTATACAATTTTATAATTAATTTTACAAAATATAATTAGGGCAATTATGGTCCTATTTAAGTCATTAGAGGATATAAGACCCTATAAATAGGGATTGATTCTTCTCAATTGAACACATTTGAGAGAAACCAAAAATTGCATTGTCAATTTGCTTTGGTATGAGTCCAAATATTTGGCCACATTAAAGTTCTGAGTTTCGCGACAGAATTTCCGTCCAAGTTCAGGTATTGTACAGTTCAGTGTGAAATATCGTGTTTGTGTCACGTTAATGACACTGTTCTATACCAGGAGATAACCTTCCCATTTTATCCTCTTACAAAAATCTATTACATTTATAGTCACGAAAATACTATGAGGAGATCGATTTCATATGGGACTCAATATTTTGAACAACAATAATTTTGTGAGGGTAATTTTTTTTTCATTTCGTCAATATGTGTGTTATTCTCCATTTATATTTAATTTAAATCCAATACAAAAATTGAGCTACAAGTTTAAATTCTCCTATATTACTAACAAATAGTTCAATTGAAATTTTGATAATTTTATTACACGTTTATTCGACAATGTAACAGTTCAATATGGACAGTGTTCAACATATATATGACTGGCATGTCAATATGGATTTTGTCCTACAATATGTATATACATGACCACAGTATGAATTAAGGATGTCTTTTAATGGCAATACCATTTGCATAGACAATAATAACTTTGACCTAACCCATCCAACACACAATCTCCGCGAGGTTGAAGATTCTTGGGGTGTTGTTTGTTGCACTCAGCATTGCAGTGGTTATCATCCTTGTTACCACTACACTTCACTGTTGTACTAGGAATCGATTCAGAACACGTCGGTCGGGCATCGCTATAACGCACCATGAACAGTGCTGCAATATTACAATATATATGTATTATATATATTATCAACCCATACATACGTAACTGAACTATATATTTATATATAATTTTATTTACCATACAAAAGAACGAAGACTATAAAGACACGAGAAGAGGCCTGGTTTTCCATTCTTGATTGGATGGTAAATCGTTCGGTTGATCAATAAAAGGATTGGTCTTAAACAACTACAGGACAAAAATGGATTCATTGGGATGTAGGGGAGTAGGGGAGTAGTATTTGTAGGGCTTAGGGACTAATTTGATTGGGATGAAAATATGAAAAGTTAAAACGAATTAAGGATATAAAAAGAAAATATATAATACCTAATATTCAACAAAAATATTTGAGCCCTTAATAGGAAATTATTGTTATTGGTAATAACTATACAGAATTTATTAAGGTAACTTATAGTTGGCAATTGCCATTCTTCTAGCTTCTTAATAATTACTCCCTATACTTTTACTGTGCAAATGAATGAATTAGGATACCTAGTTTTGACAATAAATATCTAATTAGGAATTGTTGATATTGTATATCATTAACGGTAGTACCAGCCATATTTATAATATATAATAATAATAATTGATTATAGATAAATATGTTCAGAGTGAGTTTACTTAAATGGGAACTTATATTATAGTAAGGTATTAACAAGAATGGCAAATTTTATTTAAAAGATAATATGTATCATATATTTGATTAGTTTATTATAGGGAATATTATAATAGAGAAGTTCAAATTTATTTTCAGCACTCTAATAAATTAATCAAATATCAGTAATAGGTTTATGTGTTGCATTAAATTTAACGCAAAGAAATTTTATATTGTAATAGTTACTAACCGGTACTTTACAATAAGGGGACGTTTGAATGAATGTATTAGGTAATACACATATTATTTAATAGATGTATTATTTAGTTAATACTATGGTATGGATGGGACATGTATTCACATATGCTTTTATATATCTAGTCTCACACCAGTTGGAAGACAAGCAATTGAACAATATAAATTGAATTTTACTTGATACAAGTTCAACAACTTGTTGGAAGAAAGACTCCCACGCGCTCCCACAGGGGAAAATAGATCCGATTTGGACCCCTTAGTTCGCGTCGACCCACGTATGCGCCCGCATTATGCGCACACGATTGTCGCTCCCAAAAACATGCCTTGTGCGAGCCGACTTTTTTTCAAAAACCCATAATTATTAATCTTACCAGGATCATGCTCAAATTGAATTTTATTTCTTCGTTACGCTTTTTTTTGTACTCTATGATCTTTTTTACTGTTGGTATACAATTTTATAATTAATTTTACAAAATATAATTAGGGCAATTATGGTCCTATTTAAGTCATTAGAGGATATAAGACCCTATAAATAGGGATTGATTCTTCTCAATTGAACACATTTGAGAGAAACCAAAAATTGCATTGTCAATTTGCTTTGGTATGAGTCCAAATATTTGGCCACATTAAAGTTCTGAGTTTCGCGACAGAATTTCCGTCCAAGTTCAGGTATTGTACAGTTCAGTGTGAAATATCGTGTTTGTGTCACGTTAATGACACTGTTCTATACCAGGAGATAACCTTCCCATTTTATCCTCTTACAAAAATCTATTACATTTATAGTCACGAAAATACTATGAGGAGATCGATTTCATATGGGACTCAATATTTTGAACAACAATAATTTTGTGAGGGTAATTTTTTTTTCATTTCGTCAATATGTGTGTTATTCTCCATTTATATTTAATTTAAATCCAATACAAAAATTGAGCTACAAGTTTAAATTCTCCTATATTACTAACAAATAGTTCAATTGAAATTTTGATAATTTTATTACACGTTTATTCGACAATGTAACAGTTCAATATGGACAGTGTTCAACATATATATGACTGGCATGTCAATATGGATTTTGTCCTACAATATGTATATACATGACCACAGTATGAATTAAGGATGTCTTTTAATGGCAATACCATTTGCATAGACAATAATAACTTTGACCTAACCCATCCAACACACAATCTCCGCGAGGTTGAAGATTCTTGGGGTGTTGTTTGTTGCACTCAGCATTGCAGTGGTTATCATCCTTGTTACCACTACACTTCACTGTTGTACTAGGAATCGATTCAGAACACGTCGGTCGGGCATCGCTATAACGCACCATGAACAGTGCTGCAATATTACAATATATATGTATTATATATATTATCAACCCATACATACGTAACTGAACTATATATTTATATATAATTTTATTTACCATACAAAAGAACGAAGACTATAAAGACACGAGAAGAGGCCTGGTTTTCCATTCTTGATTGGATGGTAAATCGTTCGGTTGATCAATAAAAGGATTGGTCTTAAACAACTACAGGACAAAAATGGATTCATTGGGATGTAGGGGAGTAGGGGAGTAGTATTTGTAGGGCTTAGGGACTAATTTGATTGGGATGAAAATATGAAAAGTTAAAACGAATTAAGGATATAAAAAGAAAATATATAATACCTAATATTCAACAAAAATATTTGAGCCCTTAATAGGAAATTATTGTTATTGGTAATAACTATACAGAATTTATTAAGGTAACTTATAGTTGGCAATTGCCATTCTTCTAGCTTCTTAATAATTACTCCCTATACTTTTACTGTGCAAATGAATGAATTAGGATACCTAGTTTTGACAATAAATATCTAATTAGGAATTGTTGATATTGTATATCATTAACGGTAGTACCAGCCATATTTATAATATATAATAATAATAATTGATTATAGATAAATATGTTCAGAGTGAGTTTACTTAAATGGGAACTTATATTATAGTAAGGTATTAACAAGAATGGCAAATTTTATTTAAAAGATAATATGTATCATATATTTGATTAGTTTATTATAGGGAATATTATAATAGAGAAGTTCAAATTTATTTTCAGCACTCTAATAAATTAATCAAATATCAGTAATAGGTTTATGTGTTGCATTAAATTTAACGCAAAGAAATTTTATATTGTAATAGTTACTAACCGGTACTTTACAATAAGGGGACGTTTGAATGAATGTATTAGGTAATACACATATTATTTAATAGATGTATTATTTAGTTAATACTATGGTATGGATGGGACATGTATTCACATATGCTTTTATATATCTAGTCTCACACCAGTTGGAAGACAAGCAATTGAACAATATAAATTGAATTTTACTTGATACAAGTTCAACAACTTGTTGGAAGAAAGACTCCCACGCGCTCCCACAGGGGAAAATAGATCCGATTTGGACCCCTTAGTTCGCGTCGACCCACGTATGCGCCCGCATTATGCGCACACGATTGTCGCTCCCAAAAACATGCCTTGTGCGAGCCGACTTTTTTTCAAAAACCCATAATTATTAATCTTACCAGGATCATGCTCAAATTGAATTTTATTTCTTCGTTACGCTTTTTTTTGTACTCTATGATCTTTTTTACTGTTGGTATACAATTTTATAATTAATTTTACAAAATATAATTAGGGCAATTATGGTCCTATTTAAGTCATTAGAGGATATAAGACCCTATAAATAGGGATTGATTCTTCTCAATTGAACACATTTGAGAGAAACCAAAAATTGCATTGTCAATTTGCTTTGGTATGAGTCCAAATATTTGGCCACATTAAAGTTCTGAGTTTCGCGACAGAATTTCCGTCCAAGTTCAGGTATTGTACAGTTCAGTGTGAAATATCGTGTTTGTGTCACGTTAATGACACTGTTCTATACCAGGAGATAACCTTCCCATTTTATCCTCTTACAAAAATCTATTACATTTATAGTCACGAAAATACTATGAGGAGATCGATTTCATATGGGACTCAATATTTTGAACAACAATAATTTTGTGAGGGTAATTTTTTTTTCATTTCGTCAATATGTGTGTTATTCTCCATTTATATTTAATTTAAATCCAATACAAAAATTGAGCTACAAGTTTAAATTCTCCTATATTACTAACAAATAGTTCAATTGAAATTTTGATAATTTTATTACACGTTTATTCGACAATGTAACAGTTCAATATGGACAGTGTTCAACATATATATGACTGGCATGTCAATATGGATTTTGTCCTACAATATGTATATACATGACCACAGTATGAATTAAGGATGTCTTTTAATGGCAATACCATTTGCATAGACAATAATAACTTTGACCTAACCCATCCAACACACAATCTCCGCGAGGTTGAAGATTCTTGGGGTGTTGTTTGTTGCACTCAGCATTGCAGTGGTTATCATCCTTGTTACCACTACACTTCACTGTTGTACTAGGAATCGATTCAGAACACGTCGGTCGGGCATCGCTATAACGCACCATGAACAGTGCTGCAATATTACAATATATATGTATTATATATATTATCAACCCATACATACGTAACTGAACTATATATTTATATATAATTTTATTTACCATACAAAAGAACGAAGACTATAAAGACACGAGAAGAGGCCTGGTTTTCCATTCTTGATTGGATGGTAAATCGTTCGGTTGATCAATAAAAGGATTGGTCTTAAACAACTACAGGACAAAAATGGATTCATTGGGATGTAGGGGAGTAGGGGAGTAGTATTTGTAGGGCTTAGGGACTAATTTGATTGGGATGAAAATATGAAAAGTTAAAACGAATTAAGGATATAAAAAGAAAATATATAATACCTAATATTCAACAAAAATATTTGAGCCCTTAATAGGAAATTATTGTTATTGGTAATAACTATACAGAATTTATTAAGGTAACTTATAGTTGGCAATTGCCATTCTTCTAGCTTCTTAATAATTACTCCCTATACTTTTACTGTGCAAATGAATGAATTAGGATACCTAGTTTTGACAATAAATATCTAATTAGGAATTGTTGATATTGTATATCATTAACGGTAGTACCAGCCATATTTATAATATATAATAATAATAATTGATTATAGATAAATATGTTCAGAGTGAGTTTACTTAAATGGGAACTTATATTATAGTAAGGTATTAACAAGAATGGCAAATTTTATTTAAAAGATAATATGTATCATATATTTGATTAGTTTATTATAGGGAATATTATAATAGAGAAGTTCAAATTTATTTTCAGCACTCTAATAAATTAATCAAATATCAGTAATAGGTTTATGTGTTGCATTAAATTTAACGCAAAGAAATTTTATATTGTAATAGTTACTAACCGGTACTTTACAATAAGGGGACGTTTGAATGAATGTATTAGGTAATACACATATTATTTAATAGATGTATTATTTAGTTAATACTATGGTATGGATGGGACATGTATTCACATATGCTTTTATATATCTAGTCTCACACCAGTTGGAAGACAAGCAATTGAACAATATAAATTGAATTTTACTTGATACAAGTTCAACAACTTGTTGGAAGAAAGACTCCCACGCGCTCCCACAGGGGAAAATAGATCCGATTTGGACCCCTTAGTTCGCGTCGACCCACGTATGCGCCCGCATTATGCGCACACGATTGTCGCTCCCAAAAACATGCCTTGTGCGAGCCGACTTTTTTTCAAAAACCCATAATTATTAATCTTACCAGGATCATGCTCAAATTGAATTTTATTTCTTCGTTACGCTTTTTTTTGTACTCTATGATCTTTTTTACTGTTGGTATACAATTTTATAATTAATTTTACAAAATATAATTAGGGCAATTATGGTCCTATTTAAGTCATTAGAGGATATAAGACCCTATAAATAGGGATTGATTCTTCTCAATTGAACACATTTGAGAGAAACCAAAAATTGCATTGTCAATTTGCTTTGGTATGAGTCCAAATATTTGGCCACATTAAAGTTCTGAGTTTCGCGACAGAATTTCCGTCCAAGTTCAGGTATTGTACAGTTCAGTGTGAAATATCGTGTTTGTGTCACGTTAATGACACTGTTCTATACCAGGAGATAACCTTCCCATTTTATCCTCTTACAAAAATCTATTACATTTATAGTCACGAAAATACTATGAGGAGATCGATTTCATATGGGACTCAATATTTTGAACAACAATAATTTTGTGAGGGTAATTTTTTTTTCATTTCGTCAATATGTGTGTTATTCTCCATTTATATTTAATTTAAATCCAATACAAAAATTGAGCTACAAGTTTAAATTCTCCTATATTACTAACAAATAATTCAATTGAAATTTTGATAATTTTATTACACGTTTATTCGACAATGTAACAGTTCAATATGGACAGTGTTCAACATATATATGACTGGCATGTCAATATGGATTTTGTCCTACAATATGTATATACATGACCACAGTATGAATTAAGGATGTCTTTTAATGGCAATACCATTTGCATAGACAATAATAACTTTGACCTAACCCATCCAACACACAATCTCCGCGAGGTTGAAGATTCTTGGGGTGTTGTTTGTTGCACTCAGCATTGCAGTGGTTATCATCCTTGTTACCACTACACTTCACTGTTGTACTAGGAATCGATTCAGAACACGTCGGTCGGGCATCGCTATAACGCACCATGAACAGTGCTGCAATATTACAATATATATGTATTATATATATTATCAACCCATACATACGTAACTGAACTATATATTTATATATAATTTTATTTACCATACAAAAGAACGAAGACTATAAAGACACGAGAAGAGGCCTGGTTTTCCATTCTTGATTGGATGGTAAATCGTTCGGTTGATCAATAAAAGGATTGGTCTTAAACAACTACAGGACAAAAATGGATTCATTGGGATGTAGGGGAGTAGGGGAGTAGTATTTGTAGGGCTTAGGGACTAATTTGATTGGGATGAAAATATGAAAAGTTAAAACGAATTAAGGATATAAAAAGAAAATATATAATACCTAATATTCAACAAAAATATTTGAGCCCTTAATAGGAAATTATTGTTATTGGTAATAACTATACAGAATTTATTAAGGTAACTTATAGTTGGCAATTGCCATTCTTCTAGCTTCTTAATAATTACTCCCTATACTTTTACTGTGCAAATGAATGAATTAGGATACCTAGTTTTGACAATAAATATCTAATTAGGAATTGTTGATATTGTATATCATTAACGGTAGTACCAGCCATATTTATAATATATAATAATAATAATTGATTATAGATAAATATGTTCAGAGTGAGTTTACTTAAATGGGAACTTATATTATAGTAAGGTATTAACAAGAATGGCAAATTTTATTTAAAAGATAATATGTATCATATATTTGATTAGTTTATTATAGGGAATATTATAATAGAGAAGTTCAAATTTATTTTCAGCACTCTAATAAATTAATCAAATATCAGTAATAGGTTTATGTGTTGCATTAAATTTAACGCAAAGAAATTTTATATTGTAATAGTTACTAACCGGTACTTTACAATAAGGGGACGTTTGAATGAATGTATTAGGTAATACACATATTATTTAATAGATGTATTATTTAGTTAATACTATGGTATGGATGGGACATGTATTCACATATGCTTTTATATATCTAGTCTCACACCAGTTGGAAGACAAGCAATTGAACAATATAAATTGAATTTTACTTGATACAAGTTCAACAACTTGTTGGAAGAAAGACTCCCACGCGCTCCCACAGGGGAAAATAGATCCGATTTGGACCCCTTAGTTCGCGTCGACCCACGTATGCGCCCGCATTATGCGCACACGATTGTCGCTCCCAAAAACATGCCTTGTGCGAGCCGACTTTTTTTCAAAAACCCATAATTATTAATCTTACCAGGATCATGCTCAAATTGAATTTTATTTCTTCGTTACGCTTTTTTTTGTACTCTATGATCTTTTTTACTGTTGGTATACAATTTTATAATTAATTTTGCATTAGTTTTACAAAATATAATTAGGGCAATTATGGTCCTATTTAAGTCATTAGAGGATATAAGACCCTATAAATAGGGATTGATTCTTCTCAATTGAACACATTTGAGAGAAACCAAAAATTGCATTGTCAATTTGCTTTGGTATGAGTCCAAATATTTGGCCACATTAAAGTTCTGAGTTTCGCGACAGAATTTCCGTCCAAGTTCAGGTATTGTACAGTTCAGTGTGAAATATCGTGTTTGTGTCACGTTAATGACACTGTTCTATACCAGGAGATAACCTTCCCATTTTATCCTCTTACAAAAATCTATTACATTTATAGTCACGAAAATACTATGAGGAGATCGATTTCATATGGGACTCAATATTTTGAACAACAATGATTTTGTGAGGGTAATTTTTTTTTTTCATTTCGTCAATATGCGTGTTATTCTCCATTTATATTTAATTTAAATCCAATACAAAAATTGAGCTACAAGTTTAAATTCTCCTATATTACTAACAAATAGTTCAATTGAAATTTTGATAATTTTATTGCACGTTTATTCGACAATGTAACAGTTCAATATGGACAGTGTTCAACATATATATGACTGGCATGTCAATATGGATTTTGTCCTACAATATGTATATACATGACCACAGTATGAATTAAGGATGTCTTTTAATGGCAATACCATTTGCATAGACAATAATAACTTTGACCTAACCCATCCAACACACAATCTCCGCGAGGATGAAGATTCTTGGGGTGTTGTTTGTTGCACTCAGCATTGCAGTGGTTATCATCCTTGTTACCACTACACTTCACTATTGTACTAGGAATCGATTCAGAACACGTCGGTCGGGCATCGCTATAACGCACCATGAACAGTGCTGCAATATTACAATATATATGTATTATATATATTATCAACCCATACATACGTAACTGAACTATATATTTATATATAATTTTATTTACCATACAAAAGAACGAAGACTATAAAGACACGAGAAGAGGCCTGGTTTTCCATTCTTGATTGGATGGTAAATCGTTCGGTTGATCAATAAAAGGATTGGTCTTAAACAACTGCAGGACAAAAATGGATTCATTGGGATGTAGGGGAGTAGGGGAGTAGTATTTGTAGGGCTTAGGGACTAATTTGATTGGGATGAAAATATGAAAAGTTAAAACGAATTAAGGATATAAAAAGAAAATATATAATACCTAATATTCAACAAAAATATTTGAGCCCTTAATAGGAAATTATTGTTATTGGTAATAACTATACAGAATTTATTAAGGTAACTTATAGTTGGCATTTGCCATTCTTCTAGCTTCTTAATAATTACTCCCTATACTTTTACTGTGCAAGTGAATGAATTAGGATACCTAGTTTTGACAATAAATATCTAATTAGGAATTGTTGATATTGTATATCATTAACGGTAGTACCGGCCATATTTATAATACATAATAATAATAATTGATTATAGATATATATGTTCAGAGTGAGTTTACTTAAATGGGAACTTATATTATAGTAAGGTATTAACAAGAATGGCAAATTTTATTTAAAAGATAATATGTATCATATATTTGATTAGTTTATTATAGGGAATATTATAATAGAGAAGTTCAAATTTATTTTCAGCACTCTAATAAATTAATCAAATATCAGTAATAGGTTTATGTGTTGCATTAAATTTAACGCAAAGAAATTTTATATTGTAATAGTTACTAACCGGTACTTTACAATAAGGGGACGTTTGAATGAATGTATTAGGTAATACACATATTATTTAATAGATGTATTATTTAGTTAATACTATGGTATGGATGGGACATGTATTCACATATGCTTTTATATATCTAGTCTCACACCAGTTGGAAGACAAGCAATTGAACAATATAAATTGAATTTTACTTGATACAAGTTCAACAACTTGTTGGAAGAAAGACTCCCACGCGCTCCCTCAGGGGAAAATAGATCCGATTTGGACCCCTTAGTTCGCGTCGATCCATGTATGCGCCCGCATTATACGCACACGATTGTCGCTCCCAAAAACATGCCTTGTGCGAGCCGACTTTTTTTCAAAAACCCATAATTATTAATCTTACCAGGATCATGCTCAAATTGAATTTTATTTCTTCGTTACGCTTTTTTTTGTACTCTATGATCTTTTTTACTGTTGGTATACAATTTTATAATTAATTTTGCATTAGTTTTACAAAATATAATTAGGGCAATTATGGTCCTATTTAAGTCATTAGAGGATATAAGACCCTATAAATAGGGATTGATTCTTCTCAATTGAACACATTTGAGAGAAACCAAAAATTGCATTGTCAATTTGCTTTGGTATGAGTCCAAATATTTGGCCACATTAAAGTTCTGAGTTTCGCGACAGAATTTCCGTCCAAGTTCAGGTATTGTACAGTTCAGTGTGATATATCGTGTTTGTGTCACGTTAATGACACTGTTCTATACCAGGATATAACCTTCCCATTTTATCCTCTTACAAAAATCTATTACATTTATAGTCACGAAAATACTATGAGGAGATCGATTTCATATGGGACTCAATATTTTGAACAACAATAATTTTGTGAGGGTAATTTTTTTTTCATTTCGTCAATATGCGTGTTATTCTCCATTTATATTTAATTTAAATCCAATACAAAAATTGAGCTACAAGTTTAAATTCTCCTATATTACTAACAAATAGTTCAATTGAAATTTTGATAATTTTATTGCACGTTTATTCGACAATGTAACAGTTCAATATGGACAGTGTTCAACATATATATGACTGGCATGTCAATATGGATTTTGTCCTACAATATGTATATACATGACCACAGTATGAATTAAGGATGTCTTTTAATGGCAATACCATTTGCATAGACAATAATAACTTTGACCTAACCCATCCAACACACAATCTCCGCGAGGTTGAAGATTCTTGGGGTGTTGTTTGTTGCACTCAGCATTGCAGTGGTTATCATCCTTGTTACCACTACACTTCACTATTGTACTAGGAATCGATTCAGAACACGTCGGTCGGGCATCGCTATAACGCACCATGAACAGTGCTGCAATATTACAATATATATGTATTATATATATTATCAACCCATACATACGTAACTGAACTATATATTTATATATAATTTTATTTACCATACAAAAGAACGAAGACTATAAAGACACGAGAAGAGGCCTGGTTTTCCATTCTTGATTGGATGGTAAATCGTTCGGTTGATCAATAAAAGGATTGGTCTTAAACAACTGCAGGACAAAAATGGATTCATTGGGATGTAGGGGAGTAGGGGAGTAGTATTTCTGGGGGCTTAGGGACTAATTTGATTGGGATGAAAATATGAAAAGTTAAAACGAATTAAGGATATAAAAAGAAAATATATAATACCTAATATTCAACAAAAATATTTGAGCCCTTAATAGGAAATTATTGTTATTGGTAATAACTATACAGAATTTATTAAGGTAACTTATAGTTGGCATTTGCCATTCTTCTAGCTTCTTAATAATTACTCCCTATACTTTTACTGTGCAAGTGAATGAATTAGGATACCTAGTTTTGACAATAAATATCTAATTAGGAATTGTTGATATTGTATATCATTAACGGTAGTACCAGCCATATTTATAATACATAATAATAATAATTGATTATAGATATATATGTTCAGAGTGAGTTTACTTAAATGGGAACTTATATTATAGTAAGGTATTAACAAGAATGGCAAATTTTATTTAAAAGATAATATGTATCATATATTTGATTAGTTTATTATAGGGAATATTATAATAGAGAAGTTCAAATTTATTTTCAGCACTCTAATAAATTAATCAAATATCAGTAATAGGTTTATGTGTTGCATTAAATTTAACGCAAAGAAATTTTATATTGTAATAGTTACTAACCGGTACTTTACAATAAGGGGACGTTTGAATGAATGTATTAGGTAATACACATATTATTTAATAGATGTATTATTTAGTTAATACTATGGTATGGATGGGACATGTATTCACATATGCTTTTATATATCTAGTCTCACACCAGTTGGAAGACAAGCAATTGAACAATATAAATTGAATTTTACTTGATACAAGTTCAACAACTTGTTGGAAGAAAGACTCCCACGCGCTCCCTCAGGGGAAAATAGATCCGATTTGGACCCCTTAGTTCGCGTCGATCCATGTATGCGCCCGCATTATGCGCACACGATTGTCGCTCCCAAAAACATGCCTTGTGCGAGCCGACTTTTTTTCAAAAACCCATAATTATTAATCTTACCAGGATCATGCTCAAATTGAATTTTATTTCTTCGTTACGCTTTTTTTTGTACTCTATGATCTTTTTTACTGTTGGTATACAATTTTATAATTAATTTTGCATTAGTTTTACAAAATATAATTAGGGCAATTATGGTCCTATTTAAGTCATTAGAGGATATAAGACCCTATAAATAGGGATTGATTCTTCTCAATTGAACACATTTGAGAGAAACCAAAAATTGCATTGTCAATTTGCTTTGGTATGAGTCCAAATATTTGGCCACATTAAAGTTCTGAGTTTCGCGACAGAATTTCCGTCCAAGTTCAGGTATTGTACAGTTCAGTGTGATATATCGTGTTTGTGTCACGTTAATGACACTGTTCTATACCAGGATATAACCTTCCCATTTTATCCTCTTACAAAAATCTATTACATTTATAGTCACGAAAATACTATGAGGAGATCGATTTCATATGGGACTCAATATTTTGAACAACAATAATTTTGTGAGGGTAATTTTTTTTTCATTTCGTCAATATGCGTGTTATTCTCCATTTATATTTAATTTAAATCCAATACAAAAATTGAGCTACAAGTTTAAATTCTCCTATATTACTAACAAATAGTTCAATTGAAATTTTGATAATTTTATTGCACGTTTATTCGACAATGTAACAGTTCAATATGGACAGTGTTCAACATATATATGACTGGCATGTCAATATGGATTTTGTCCTACAATATGTATATACATGACCACAGTATGAATTAAGGATGTCTTTTAATGGCAATACCATTTGCATAGACAATAATAACTTTGACCTAACCCATCCAACACACAATCTCCGCGAGGTTGAAGATTCTTGGGGTATTGTTTGTTGCACTCAGCATTGCAGTGGTGATCATCCTTGTTACCACTACACTTCACTATTGTACTAGGAATCGATTCAGAACACGTCGGTCGGGCATCGCTATAACGCACCATGAACAGTGCTGCAATATTACAATATATATGTATTATATATATTATCAACCCATACATACGTAACTGAACTATATATTTATATATAATTTTATTTACCAGACAAAAGAACGAAGACTATAAAGACACGAGAAGAGGCCTGATTTTCCATTCTTGATTGGATGGTAAATCGTTCGGTTGATCAATAAAAGGATTAGTCTTAAACAACTGCAGGACAAAAATGGATTCATTGGGATGTAGGGGAGTAGGGGAGTAGTATTTGTAGGGCTTAGGGACTAATTTGATTGGGATGAAAATATGAAAAGTTAAAACGAATTAAGGATATAAAAAGAAAATATATAATACCTAATATTCAACAAAAATATTTGAGCCCTTAATAGGAAATTATTGTTATTGGTAATAACTATACAGAATTTATTAAGGTAACTTATAGTTGGCAATTGCCATTCTTCTAGCTTCTTAATAATTACTCCCTATACTTTTACTGTGCAAATGAATGAATTAGGATACCTAGTTTTGACAATAAATATCTAATTAGGAATTGTTGATATTGTATATCATTAATGGTAGTACCAGCCATATTTATAATATATAATAATAATAATTGATTATAGATAAATATGTTCAGAGTGAGTTTACTTAAATGGGAACTTATATTATAGTAAGGTATTAACAAGAATGGCAAATTTTATTTAAAAGATAATATGTATCATATATTAGATTAGGTTATTATAGGGAATATTATAATAGAGAAGTTCAAATTTATTTTCAGCACTCTAATAAATTAATCAAATATCAGTAATAGGTTTATGTGTTGCATTAAATTTAACGCAAAGAAATTTTATATTGTAATAGTTACTAACCGGTACTTTACAATAAGGGGACGTTTGAATGAATGTATTAGGTAATACACATATTATTTAATAGATGTATTATTTAGTTAATACTATGGTATGGATGGGACATGTATTCACATATGCTTTTATATATCTAGTCTCACACCAGTTGGAAGACAAGCAATTGAACAATATAAATTGAATTTTACTTGATACAAGTTCAACAACTTGTTGGAAGAAAGACTCCCACGCGCTCCCACAGGGGAAAATAGATCCGATTTGGACCCCTTAGTTCGCGTCGACCCACGTATGCGCCCGCATTATGCGCACACGATTGTCGCTCCCAAAAACATGCCTTGTGCGAGCCGACTTTTTTTCAAAAACCCATAATTATTAATCTTACCAGGATCATGCTCAAATTGAATTTTATTTCTTCGTTACGCTTTTTTTTGTACTCTATGATCTTTTTTACTGTTGGTATACAATTTTATAATTAATTTTGCATTAGTTTTACAAAATATAATTAGGGCAATTATGGTCCTATTTAAGTCATTAGAGGATATAAGACCCTATAAATAGGGATTGATTCTTCTCAATTGAACACATTTGAGAGAAACCAAAAATTGCATTGTCAATTTGCTTTGGTATGAGTCCAAATATTTGGCCACATTAAAGTTCTGAGTTTCGCGACAGAATTTCCGTCCAAGTTCAGGTATTGTACAGTTCAGTGTGAAATATCGTGTTTGTGTCACGTTAATGACACTGTTCTATACCAGGAGATAACCTTCCCATTTTATCCTCTTACAAAAATCTATTACATTTATAGTCACGAAAATACTATGAGGAGATCGATTTCATATGGGACTCAATATTTTGAACAACAATGATTTTGTGAGGGTAATTTTTTTTTCATTTCGTCAATATGCGTGTTATTCTCCATTTATATTTAATTTAAATCCAATACAAAAATTGAGCTACAAGTTTAAATTCTCCTATATTACTAACAAATAGTTCAATTGAAATTTTGATAATTTTATTGCACGTTTATTCGCCAATGTAACAGTTCAATATGGACAGTGTTCAACATATATATGACTGGCATGTCAATATGGATTTTGTCCTACAATATGTATATACATGACCACAGTATGAATTAAGGATGTCTTTTAATGGCAATACCATTTGCATAGACAATAATAACTTTGACCTAACCCATCCAACACACAATCTCCGCGAGGTTGAAGATTCTTGGGGTGTTGTTTGTTGCACTCAGCATTGCAGTGGTTATCATCCTTGTTACCACTACACTTCACTGTTGTACTAGGAATCGATTCAGAACACGTCGGTCGGGCATCGCTATAACGCACCATGAACAGTGCTGCAATATTACAATATATATGTATTATATATATTATCAAACCATACATACGTAACTGAACTATATATTTATATATAATTTTATTTACCAGACAAAAGAACGAAGACTATAAAGACACGAGAAGAGGCCTGGTTTTCCATTCTTGATTGGATGGTAAATCGTTCGGTTGATCAATAAAAGGATTGGTCTTAAACAACTGCAGGACAAAAATGGATTCATTGGGATGTAGGGGAGTAGGGGAGTAGTATTTGTAGGGCTTAGGGACTAATTTGATTGGGATGAAAATATGAAAAGTTAAAACGAATTAAGGATATAAAAAGAAAATATATAATACCTAATATTCAACAAAAATATTTGAGCCCTTAATAGGAAATTATTGTTATTGGTAATAACTATACAGAATTTATTAAGGTAACTTATAGTTGGCAATTGCCATTCTTCTAGCTTCTTAATAATTACTCCCTATACTTTTACTGTGCAAGTGAATGAATTAGGATACCTAGTTTTGACAATAAATATCTAATTAGGAATTGTTGATATTGTATATCATTAACGGTAGTACCAGCCATATTTATAATATATAATAATAATAATTGATTATAGATAAATATGTTCAGAGTGAGTTTACTTAAATGGGAACTTATATTATAGTAAGGTATTAACAAGAATGGCAAATTTTATTTAAAAGATAATATGTATCATATATTTGATTAGTTTATTATAGGGAATATTATAATAGAGAAGTTCAAATTTATTTTCAGCACTCTAATAAATTAATCAAATATCAGTAATAGGTTTATGTGTTGCATTAAATTTAACGCAAAGAAATTTTATATTGTAATAGTTACTAACCGGTACTTTACAATAAGGGGACGTTTGAATGAATGTATTAGGTAATACACATATTATTTAATAGATGTATTATTTAGTTAATACTATGGTATGGATGGGACATGTATTCACATATGCTTTTATATATCTAGTCTCACACCAGTTGGAAGACAAGCAATTGAACAATATAAATTGAATTTTACTTGATACAAGTTCAACAACTTGTTGGAAGAAAGACTCCCACGCGCTCCCACAGGGGAAAATAGATCCGATTTGGACCCCTTAGTTCGCGTCGACCAACGTATGCGCCCGCATTATGCGCACACGATTGTCGCTCCCAAAAACATGCCTTGTGCGTGCCGACTTTTTTTCAAAAACCCATAATTATTAATCTTACCAGGATCATGCTCAAATTGAATTTTATTTCTTCGTTACGCTTTTTTTTGTACTCTATGATCTTTTTTACTGTTGGTATACAATTTTATAATTAATTTTGCATTAGTTTTACAAAATATAATTAGGGCAATTATGGTCCTATTTAAGTCATTAGAGGATATAAGACCCTATAAATAGGGATTGATTCTTCTCAATTGAACACATTTGAGAGAAACCAAAAATTGCATTGTCAATTTGCTTTGGTATGAGTCCAAATATTTGGCCACATTAAAGTTCTGAGTTTCGCGACAGAATTTCCGTCCAAGTTCAGGTATTGTACAGTTCAGTGTGAAATATCGTGTTTGTGTCACGTTAATGACACTGTTCTATACCAGGAGATAACCTTCCCATTTTATCCTCTTACAAAAATCTATTACATTTATAGTCACGAAAATACTATGAGGAGATCGATTTCATATGGGACTCAATATTTTGAACAACAATGATTTTGTGAGGGTAATTTTTTTTTCATTTCGTCAATATGCGTGTTATTCTCCATTTATATTTAATTTAAATCCAATACAAAAATTGAGCTACAAGTTTAAATTCTCCTATATTACTAACAAATAGTTCAATTGAAATTTTGATAATTTTATTGCACGTTTATTCGCCAATGTAACAGTTCAATATGGACAGTGTTCAACATATATATGACTGGCATGTCAATATGGATTTTGTCCTACAATATGTATATACATGACCACAGTATGAATTAAGGATGTCTTTTAATGGCAATACCATTTGCATAGACAATAATAACTTTGACCTAACCCATCCAACACACAATCTCCGCGAGGTTGAAGATTCTTGGGGTGTTGTTTGTTGCACTCAGCATTGCAGTGGTTATCATCCTTGTTACCACTACACTTCACTGTTGTACTAGGAATCGATTCAGAACACGTCGGTCGGGCATCGCTATAACGCACCATGAACAGTGCTGCAATATTACAATATATATGTATTATATATATTATCAAACCATACATACGTAACTGAACTATATATTTATATATAATTTTATTTACCAGACAAAAGAACGAAGACTATAAAGACACGAGAAGAGGCCTGGTTTTCCATTCTTGATTGGATGGTAAATCGTTCGGTTGATCAATAAAAGGATTGGTCTTAAACAACTGCAGGACAAAAATGGATTCATTGGGATGTAGGGGAGTAGGGGAGTAGTATTTGTAGGGCTTAGGGACTAATTTGATTGGGATGAAAATATGAAAAGTTAAAACGAATTAAGGATATAAAAAGAAAATATATAATACCTAATATTCAACAAAAATATTTGAGCCCTTAATAGGAAATTATTGTTATTGGTAATAACTATACAGAATTTATTAAGGTAACTTATAGTTGGCAATTGCCATTCTTCTAGCTTCTTAATAATTACTCCCTATACTTTTACTGTGCAAGTGAATGAATTAGGATACCTAGTTTTGACAATAAATATCTAATTAGGAATTGTTGATATTGTATATCATTAACGGTAGTACCAGCCATATTTATAATATATAATAATAATAATTGATTATAGATAAATATGTTCAGAGTGAGTTTACTTAAATGGGAACTTATATTATAGTAAGGTATTAACAAGAATGGCAAATTTTATTTAAAAGATAATATGTATCATATATTTGATTAGTTTATTATAGGGAATATTATAATAGAGAAGTTCAAATTTATTTTCAGCACTCTAATAAATTAATCAAATATCAGTAATAGGTTTATGTGTTGCATTAAATTTAACGCAAAGAAATGTTATATTGTAATAGTTACTAACCGGTACTTTACAATAAGGGGACGTTTGAATGAATGTATTAGGTAATACACATATTATTTAATAGATGTATTATTTAGTTAATACTATGGTATGGATGGGACATGTATTCACATATGCTTTTATATATCTAGTCTCACACCAGTTGGAAGACAAGCAATTGAACAATATAAATTGAATTTTACTTGATACAAGTTCAACAACTTGTTGGAAGAAAGACTCCCACGCGCTCCCACAGGGGAAAATAGATCCGATTTGGACCCCTTAGTTCGCGTCGACCAACGTATGCGCCCGCATTATGCGCACACGATTGTCGCTCCCAAAAACATGCCTTGTGCGAGCCGACTTTTTTTCAAAAACCCATAATTATTAATCTTACCAGGATCATGCTCAAATTGAATTTTATTTCTTCGTTACGCTTTTTTTTGTACTCTATGATCTTTTTTACTGTTGGTATACAATTTTATAATTAATTTTGCATTTGTTTTACAAAATATAATTAGGGCAATTATGGTCCTATTTAAGTCATTAGAGGATATAAGACCCTATAAATAGGGATTGATTCTTCTCAATTGAACACATTTGAGAGAAACCAAAAATTGCATTGTCAATTTGCTTTGGTATGAGTCCAAATATTTGGCAACATTAAAGTTCTGAGTTTCGCGACAGAATTTCCGTCCAAGTTCAGGTATTGTACAGTTCAGTGTGAAATATCGTGTTTGTGTCACGTTAATGACACTGTTCTATACCAGGATATAACCTTCCCATTTTATCCTCTTACAAAAATCTATTACATTTATAGTCACGAAAATACTATGAGGAGATCGATTTCATATGGGACTCAATATTTTGAACAACAATAATTTTGTGAGGGTAATTTTTTTTTCATTTCGTCAATATGCGTGTTATTCTCCATTTATATTTAATTTAAATCCAATACAAAAATTGAGCTACAAGTTTAAATTCTCCTATATTACTAACAAATAGTTCAATTGAAATTTTGATAATTTTATTACACGTTTATTCGATAATGTAACAGTTCAATATGGACAGTGTTCAACATATATATGACTGGCATGTCAATATGGATTTTGTCCTACAATATGTATATACATGACCACGGTATGAATTAAGGATGTCTTTTAATGGCAATACCATTTGCATAGACAATAATAACTTTGACCTAACCCATCCAACACACAATCTCCGCGAGGTTGAAGATTTTTGGGGTGTTGTTTGTTGCACTCAGCATTGCAGTGGTTATCATCCTTGTTACCACTACACTTCACTATTGTACTAGGAATCGATTCAGAACACGTCGGTCGGGCATCGCTATAACGCACCATGAACAGTGCTGGAATATTACAATATATATGTATTATATATATTATCAAACCATACATACGTAACTGAACTATATATTTATATATAATTTTATTTACCATACAAAAGAACGAAGACTATAAAGACACAAGAAGAGGCCTGGTTTTCCATTCTTGATTGGATGGTAAATCGTTCGGTTGATCAATAAAAGGATTGGTCTTAAACAACTGCAGGACAAACATGAATTCATTGGGATGTAGGGGAGTAGTATTTGTAGGGCTTAGGGACTAATTTGATTGGGATGAAAATATGAAAAGTTAAAACGAATTAAGGATATAAAAAGAAAATATATAATACCTAATATTCAACAAAAATATTTGAGCCCTTAATAGGAAATTATTGTCATTGGTAATAACTATACAGAATTTATTAAGGTAACTTATAGTTGGCAATTGCCATTCTTCTAGCTTCTTAATAATTACTCCCTATACTTTTACTATGCGAATGAATTAATTAGGATACCTAGTTTTGACAATAAATATCTAATTAGGAATTGTTGATATTGTATATCATTAACGGTAGTACCAGCCATATTTATAATATATAATAATAATAATTGATTATAGATAAATATGTTCAGAGTGAGTTTACTTAAATGGGAACTTATATTATAGTAAGGTATTAACAAGAATGGCAAATTTTATTTAAAAGATAATATGTATCATATATTTGATTAGTTTATTATAGGGAATATTATAATAGAGAAGTTCAAATTTATTTTCAGCACTCTAATAAATTAATCAAATATCAGTAATAGGTTTATGTGTTGCATTAAATTTAACGCAAAGAAATTTTATATTGTAATAGTTACTAACCGGTACTTTACAATAAGGGGACGTTTGAATGAATGTATTAGGTAATACACATATTATTTAATAGATGTATTATTTAGTTAATACTATGGTATGGATGGGACATGTATTCACATATGCTTTTATATATCTAGTCTCACACCAGTTGGAAGACAAGCAATTGAACAATATAAATTGAATTTTACTTGATACAAGTTCAACAACTTGTTGGAAGAAAGACTCCCACGCGCTCCCACAGGGGAAAATAGATCCGATTTGGACCCCTTAGTTCGCGTCGACCAACGTATGCGCCCGCATTATGCGCACACGATTGTCGCTCCCAAAAACATGCCTTGTGCGAGCCGACTTTTTTTCAAAAACCCATAATTATTAATCTTACCAGGATCATGCTCAAATTGAATTTTATTTCTTCGTTACGCTTTTTTTTGTACTCTATGATCTTTTTTACTGTTGGTATACAATTTTATAATTAATTTTGCATTAGTTTTACAAAATATAATTAGGGCAATTATGGTCCTATTTAAGTCATTAGAGGATATAAGACCCTATAAATAGGGATTGATTCTTCTCAATTGAACACATTTGAGAGAAACCAAAAATTGCATTGTCAATTTGCTTTGGTATGAGTCCAAATATTTGGCCACATTAAAGTTCTGAGTTTCGCGACAGAATTTCCGTCCAAGTTCAGGTATTGTACAGTTCAGTGTGAAATATCGTGTTTGTGTCACGTTAATGACACTGTTCTATACCAGGAGATAACCTTCCCATTTTATCCTCTTACAAAAATCTATTACATTTATGGTCACGAAAATACTATGAGGAGATCGATTTCATATGGGACTCAATATTTTGAACAACAATAATTTTGTGAGGGTAATTTTTTTTTCATTTCGTCAATATGCGTGTTATTCTCCATTTATATTTAATTTAAATCCAATACAAAAATTGAGCTACAAGTTTAAATTCTCCTATATTACTAACAAATAGTTCAATTGAAATTTTGATAATTTTATTGCACGTTTATTCGACAATGTAACAGTTCAATATGGAAAGTGTTCAACATATATATGACTGGCATGTCAATATGGATTTTGTCCTACAATATGTATATACATGACCACAGTATGAATTAAGGATGTCTTTTAATGGCAATACCATTTGCATAGACAATAATAACTTTGACCTAACCCATCCAACACACAATCTCCGCGAGGTTGAAGATTCTTGGGGTATTGTTTGTTGCACTCAGCATTGCAGTGGTGATCATCCTTGTTACCACTACACTTCACTATTGTACTAGGAATCGATTCAGAACACGTCGGTCGGGCATCGCTATAACGCACCATGAACAGTGCTGCAATATTACAATATATATGTATTATATATATTATCAACCCATACATACGTAACTGAACTATATATTTATATATAATTTTATTTACAAGACAAAAGAACGAAGACTATAAAGACACGAGAAAATGCCTGGTTTTCCATTCTTGATTGGATGGTAAATCGATCGGTTGATCAATAAAAGGATTGGTCTTAAACAACTGCAGGACAAAAATGGATTCATTGGGATGTAGAGGAGTAGTATTTGTAGGGCTTAGGGACTAATTTGATTGGGATGAAAATATGAAAAGTTAAAACGAATTAAGGATATAAACAGAAAATATATAATACCTAATATTCAACAGAAATATTTGAGCCCTTAATAGGAAATTATTGTCATTGGTAATAACTATACAGAATTTATTAAGGTAACTTATAGTTGGCAATTGCCATTCTTCTAGCTTCTTAATAATTACTCCCTATACTTTTACTGTGCAAATGAATGAATTAGGATACCTAGTTTTGACAATAAATATCTAATTAGGAATTGTTGATATTGTATATCATTAACGGTAGTACCAGCCATATTTATAATATATAATAATAATAATTGATTATAGATAAATATGTTCAGAGTGAGTTTACTTAAATGGGAACTTATATTATAGTAAGTTATTAACAAGAACGGCAAATTTTATTTAAAAGATAATATGTATCATATATTTGATTAGTTTATTATAGGGAATATTGTAATAGAGAAGTTCAAATTTATTTTCAGCACTCTAATAAATTAATCAAATATCAGTAATAGGTTTATGTGTTGCATTAAATTTAACGCAAAGAAATTTTATATTGTAATAGTTACTAATCGGTACTTTACAATAAGGGGACGTTTGAATGAATGTATTAGGTAATACTCATATTATTTAATAGATGTATTATTTAGTTAATACTATGGTATGGATGGGACATGTATTCACATATGCTTTTATATATCTAGTCTCACACCAGTTGGAAGACAAGCAATTGAACAATATAAATTGAATTTTACTTGATACAAGTTCAACAACTTGTTGGAAGAAAGACTCCCACGCGCTCCCACAGGAGAAAATAGATCCGATTTGGACCCCTTAGTTCGCGTCGACCCACGTATGCGCCCGCATTATGCGCACACGATTGTCGCTCCCAAAAACATGCCTTGTGCGAGCCCACCTTTTTTCAAAAACCCATAATTATTAATCTTACCAGGATCATGCTCAAATTGAATTTTATTTCTTCGTTACGATTTTTTTTTGTACTCTATGATCTTTTTTACTGTTGGTATACAATTTTATAATTAATTTTGCATTAGTTTTACAAAATATAATTAGGGTAATTATGGTCCTATTGAAGTCATTAGAGGATATAAGACCCTATAAATAGGGATTGATTCTTCTCAATTGAACACATTTGAGAGAAACCAAAAATTGCATTGTCAATTTGCTTTGGTATGAGTCCAAATATTTGGCCACATTAAAGTTCTGAGTTTCGCGACAGATTTTCTGTCCAAGTTCAGGTATTGTACAGTTCAGTGTGAAATATCGTGTTTGTGTCACGTTAATGACACTGTTCTATACCAGGAGATAACCTTCCCATTTTATCCTCTTACAAAAATCTATTACATTTATAGTCACGAAAATACTATGAGGAGATCGATTTCATATGGGACTCAATATTTTGAACAACAATAATTTTGTGAGGGTAATTTTTTTTTCATTTCGTCAATATGCGTGTTATTCTCCATTTATATTTAATTTAAATCCAATACAAAAATTGAGCTACAAGTTTAAATTCTCCTATATTACTAACAAATAGTTCAATTGAAATTTTGATAATTTTATTGCACGTTTATTCGACAATGTAACAGTTCAATATGGACAGTGTTCAACATATATATGACTGGCATGTCAATATGGATTTTGTCCTACAATATGTATATACATGACCACAGTATGAATTAAGGATGTCTTTTAATGGCAATACCATTTGCATAGACAATAATAACTTTGACCCAACCCATCCAACACACAATCTCCGCGAGGTTGAAGATTCTTGGGGTGTTGTTTGTTGCACTCAGCATTGCAGTGGTTATCATCCTTGTTACCACTACACTTCACTATTGTACTAGGAATCGATTCAGAACACGTCGGTCGGGCATCGCTATAACGCACCATGAACAGTGCTGCAATATTACAATATATATGTATTATATATATTATCAACCCATACATACGTAACTGAACTATATATTTATATATAATTTTATTTACAAGACAAAAGAACGAAGACTATAAAGACACGAGAAAATGCCTGGTTTTCCATTCTTGATTGGATGGTAAATCGATCGGTTGATCAATAAAAGGATTGGTCTTAAACAACTGCAGGACAAAAATGGATTCATTGGGATGTAGAGGAGTAGTATTTGTAGGGCTTAGGGACTAATTTGATTGGGATGAAAATATGAAAAGTTAAAACGAATTAAGGATATAAACAGAAAATATATAATACCTAATATTCAACAGAAATATTTGAGCCCTTAATAGGAAATTATTGTCATTGGTAATAACTATACAGAATTTATTAAGGTAACTTATAGTTGGCAATTGCCATTCTTCTAGCTTCTTAATAATTACTCCCTATACTTTTACTGTGCAAATGAATGAATTAGGATACCTAGTTTTGACAATAAATATCTAATTAGGAATTGTTGATATTGTATATCATTAACGGTAGTACCAGCCATATTTATAATATATAATAATAATAATTGATTATAGATAAATATGTTCAGAGTGAGTTTACTTAAATGGGAACTTATATTATAGTAAGTTATTAACAAGAACGGCAAATTTTATTTAAAAGATAATATGTATCATATATTTGATTAGTTTATTATAGGGAATATTGTAATAGAGAAGTTCAAATTTATTTTCAGCACTCTAATAAATTAATCAAATATCAGTAATAGGTTTATGTGTTGCATTAAATTTAACGCAAAGAAATTTTATATTGTAATAGTTACTAATCGGTACTTTACAATAAGGGGACGTTTGAATGAATGTATTAGGTAATACTCATATTATTTAATAGATGTATTATTTAGTTAATACTATGGTATGGATGGGACATGTATTCACATATGCTTTTATATATCTAGTCTCACACCAGTTGGAAGACAAGCAATTGAACAATATAAATTGAATTTTACTTGATACAAGTTCAACAACTTGTTGGAAGAAAGACTCCCACGCGCTCCCACAGGAGAAAATAGATCCGATTTGGACCCCTTAGTTCGCGTCGACCCACGTATGCGCCCGCATTATGCGCACACGATTGTCGCTCCCAAAAACATGCCTTGTGCGAGCCCACCTTTTTTCAAAAACCCATAATTATTAATCTTACCAGGATCATGCTCAAATTGAATTTTATTTCTTCGTTACGATTTTTTTTTGTACTCTATGATCTTTTTTACTGTTGGTATACAATTTTATAATTAATTTTGCATTAGTTTTACAAAATATAATTAGGGCAATTATGGTCCTATTGAAGTCATTAGAGGATATAAGACCCTATAAATAGGGATTGATTCTTCTCAATTGAACACATTTGAGAGAAACCAAAAATTGCATTGTCAATTTGCTTTGGTATGAGTCCAAATATTTGGCCACATTAAAGTTCTGAGTTTCGCGACTGATTTTCCGTCCAAGTTCAGGTATTGTACAGTTCAGTGTGAAATATCGTGTTTGTGTCACGTTAATGACACTGTTCTATACCAGGAGATAACCTTCCCATTTTATCCTCTTACAAAAATCTATTACATTTATAGTCACGAAAATACTATGAGGAGATCGATTTCATATGGGACTCAATATTTTGAACAACAATAATTTTGTGAGGGTAATTTTTTTTCATTTCGTCAATATGCGTGTTATTCTCCATTTATATTTAATTTAAATCCAATACAAAAATTGAGCTACAAGTTTAAATTCTCCTATATTACTAACAAATAGTTCAATTGAAATTTTGATAATTTTATTGCACGTTTATTCGACAATGTAACAGTTCAATATGGACAGTGTTCAACATATATATGACTGGCATGTCAATATGGATTTTGTCCTACAATATGTATATACATGACCACAGTATGAATTAAGGATGTCTTTTAATGGCAATACCATTTGCATAGACAATAATAACTTTGACCCAACCCATCCAACACACAATCTCCGCGAGGTTGAAGATTCTTGGGGTGTTGTTTGTTGCACTCAGCATTGCAGTGGTTATCATCCTTGTTACCACTACACTTCACTATTGTACTAGGAATCGATTCAGAACACGTCGGTCGGGCATCGCTATAACGCACCATGAACAGTGCTGCAATATTACAATATATATGTATTATATATATTATCAAACCATACATACGTAACTGAACTATATATTTATATATAATTTTATTTCCCAGACAAAAGAACGAAGACTATAAAGACACGAGAAAATGCCTGGTTTTCCATTCTTGATTGGATGGTAAATCGATCGGTTGATCAATAAAAGGATTGGTCTTAAACAACTGCAGGACAAAAATGGATTCATTGGGATGTAGAGGAGTAGTATTTGTACGGCTTAGGGACTAATTTGATTGGGATGAAAATATGAAAAGTTAAAACGAATTAAGGATATAAACAGAAAATATATAATACCTAATATTCAACAGAAATATTTGAGCCCTTAATAGGAAATTATTGTTATTGGTAATAACTATACAGAATTTATTAAGGTAACTTATAGTTGGCAATTGCCATTCTTCTAGCTTCTTAATAATTACTCCCTATACTTTTACTGTGCAAATGAATGAATTAGGATACCTAGTTTTGACAATAAATATCTAATTAGGAATTGTTGATATTGTATATCATTAACGGTAGTACCATCCATATTTATAATATATAATAATAATAATTGATTATAGATAAATATGTTCAGAGTGAGTTTACTTAAATGGGAACTTATATTATAGTAAGTTATTAACAAGAACGACAAATTTTATTTAAAAGATAATATGTATCATATATTTGATTAGTTTATTATAGGGAATATTATAATAGAGAAGTTCAAATTTATTTTCAGCACTCTAATAAATTAATTAAATATCAGTAATAGGTTTATGTGTTGCATTAAATTTAACGCAAAGAAATTTTATATTGTAATAGTTACTAATCGGTACTTTACAATAAGGGGACGTTTGAATGAATGTATTAGGTAATACTCATATTATTTAATAGATGTATTATTTAGTTAATACTATGGTATGGATGGGACATGTATTCACATATGCTTTTATATATCTAGTCTCACACCAATTGGAAGACAAGCAATTGAACAATATAAATTGAATTTTACTTGATACAAGTTCAACAACTTGTTGGAAGAAAGACTCCCACGCGCTCCCACAGGAGAAAATAGATCCGATTTGGACCCCTTAGTTCGCGTCGACCCACGTATGCGCCCGCATTATGCGCACACGATTGTCGCTCCCAAAAACATGCCTTGTGCGAGCCCACCTTTTTTCAAAAACCCATAATTATTAATCTTACCAGGATCATGCTCAAATTGAATTTTATTTCTTCGTTACGATTTTTTTTTGTACTCTATGATCTTTTTTACTGTTGGTATACAATTTTATAATTAATTTTGCATTAGTTTTACAAAATCTAATTAGGGCAATTATGGTCCTATTTAAGTCATTAGAGGATATAAGACCCTATAAATAGGGATTGATTCTTGTTAATTGAACACATTTGAGAGAAACCAAAAATTGCATTGTCAATTTGCTTTGGTATGAGTCCAAATATTTGGCCACATTAAAGTTCTGAGTTTCGCGACAGATTTTCCGTCCAAGTTCAGGTATTGTACAGTTCAGTGTGAAATATCGTGTTTGTGTCACGTTAATGACACTGTTCTATACCAGGAGATAACCTTCCCATTTTATCCTCTTACAAAAATCTATTACATTTATAGTCACGAAAATACTATGAGGAGATCGATTTCATATGGGACTCAATATTTTGAACAACAATAATTTTGTGAGGGTAATTTTTTTTTCATTTCGTCAATATGCGTCTTATTCTCCATTTATATTTAATTTAAATCCAATACAAAAATTGAGCTACAAGTTTAAATTCTCCTATATTACTAACAAATAGTTCAATTGAAATTTTGATAATTTTATTGCACGTTTATTCGACAATGTAACAGTTCAATATGGACAGTGTTCAACATATATATGACTGGCATGTCAATATGGATTTTGTCCTACAATATGTATATACATGACCACAGTATGAATTAAGGATGTCTTTTAATGGCAATACCATTTGCATAGACAATAATAACTTTGACCCAACCCATCCAACACACAATCTCCGCGAGGTTGAAGATTCTTGGGGTGTTGTTTGTTGCACTCAGCATTGCAGTGGTTATCATCCTTGTTACCACTACACTTCACTATTGTACTAGGAATCGATTCAGAACACGTCGGTCGGGCATCGCTATAACGCACCATGAACAGTGCTGCAATATTACAATATATATGTATTATATATATTATCAAACCATACATACGTAACTGAACTATATATTTATATATAATTTTATTTACCAGACAAAAGAACGAAGACTATAAAGACACGAGAAAATGCCTGGTTTTCCATTCTTGATTGGATGGTAAATCGATCGGTTGATCAATAAAAGGATTGGTCTTAAACAACTGCAGGACAAAAATGGATTCATTGGGATGTAGAGGAGTAGTATTTGTACGGCTTAGGGACTAATTTGATTGGGATGAAAATATGAAAAGTTAAAACGAATTAAGGATATAAACAGAAAATATATAATACCTAATATTCAACAGAAATATTTGAGCCCTTAATAGGAAATTATTGTTATTGGTAATAACTATACAGAATTTATTAAGGTAACTTATAGTTGGCAATTGCCATTCTTCTAGCTTCTTAATAATTACTCCCTATACTTTTACTGTGCAAATGAATGAATTAGGATACCTAGTTTTGACAATAAATATCTAATTAGGAATTGTTGATATTGTATATCATTAACGGTAGTACCATCCATATTTATAATATATAATAATAATAATTGATTATAGATAAATATGTTCAGAGTAAGTTTACTTAAATGGGAACTTATATTATAGTAAGTTATTAACAAGAACGACAAATTTTATTTAAAAGATAATATGTATCATATATTTGATTAGTTTATTATAGGGAATATTATAATAGAGAAGTTCAAATTTATTTTCAGCACTCTAATAAATTAATTAAATATCAGTAATAGGTTTATGTGTTGCATTAAATTTAACGCAAAGAAATTTTATATTGTAATAGTTACTAATCGGTACTTTACAATAAGGGGACGTTTGAATGAATGTATTAGGTAATACTCATATTATTTAATAGATGTATTATTTAGTTAATACTATGGTATGGATGGGACATGTATTCACATATGCTTTTATATATCTAGTCTCACACCAATTGGAAGACAAGCAATTGAACAATATAAATTGAATTTTACTTGATACAAGTTCAACAACTTGTTGGAAGAAAGACTCCCACGCGCTCCCACAGGAGAAAATAGATCCGATTTGGACCCCTTAGTTCGCGTCGACCCACGTATGCGCCCGCATTATGCGCACACGATTGTCGCTCCCAAAAACATGCCTTGTGCGAGCCGACCTTTTTTCAAAAACCCATAATTATTAATCTTACCAGGATCATGCTCAAATTGAATTTTATTTCTTCGTTACGCTTTTTTTTTGTACTCTATGATCTTTTTTACTGTTGGTATACAATTTTATAATTAATTTTGCATTAGTTTTACAAAATCTAATTAGGGCAATTATGGTCCTATTTAAGTCATTAGAGGATATAAGACCCTATAAATAGAGATTGATTCTTGTCAATTGAACACATTTGAGAGAAACCAAAAATTGCATTGTCAATTTGCTTTGGTATGAGTCCAAATATTTGGCCACATTAAAGTTCTGAGTTTCGCGACAGATTTTCCGTCCAAGTTCAGGTATTGTACAGTTCAGTGTGAAATATCGTGTTTGTGTCACGTTAATGACACTGTTCTATACCAGGAGATAACCTTCCCATTTTATCCTCTTACAAAAATCTATTACATTTATAGTCACGAAAATACTATGAGGAGATCGATTTCATATGGGACTCAATATTTTGAACAACAATAATTTTGTGAGGGTAATTTTTTTTTCATTTCGTCAATATGCGTGTTATTCTCCATTTATATTTAATTTAAATCCAATACAAAAATTGAGCTACAAGTTTAAATTCTCCTATATTACTAACAAATAGTTCAATTGAAATTTTGATAATTTTATTGCACGTTTATTCGACAATGTAACAGTTCAATATGGACAGTGTTCAACATATATATGACTGGCATGTCAATATGGATTTTGTCCTACAATATGTATATACATGACCACAGTATGAATTAAGGATGTCTTTTAATGGCAATACCATTTACATAGACAATAATAACTTTGACCCAACCCATCCAACACACAATCTCCGCGAGGTTGAAGATTCTTGGTGTGTTGTTTGTTGCACTCAGCATTGCAGTGGTTATCATCCTTGTTACCACTACACTTCACTATTGTACTAGGAATCGATTCAGAACACGTCGGTCGGGCATCGCTATAACGCACCATGAACAGTGCTGCAATATTACAATATATATGTATTATATATATTATCAAACCATACATACGTAACTGAACTATATATTTATATATAATTTTATTTACCATACAAAAGAACGAAGACTATAAAGACACGAGAAGAGGCCTGGTTTTCCATTCTTGATTGGATGGTAAATCGTTCGGTTGATCAATAAAAGGATTGGTCTTAAACAACTGCAGGACAAAAATGGATTCATTGGGATGTAGGGGAGTAGTATTTGTAGAGCTTAGGGACTAATTTGATTGGGATGAAAATATGAAAAGTTAAAACGAATTAAGGATATAAAAAGAAAATATATAATACCTAATATTCAACAAAAATATTTGAGCCCTTAATAGGAAATTATTTTTATTGGTAATAACTATACAGAATTTAGTAAGGTAACTTATAGTTGGCAATTTCCATTCTTCTAGCTTCTTAATAATTACTCCCTATACTTTTACTGTGCAATTGAATGAATTAGGATACCTAGTTTTGACAATAAATATCTAATTAGGAATTGTTGATATTGTATATCATTAACGGTAGTACCAGCCATATTTATAATATATAATAATAATAATTGATTATAGATAAATATGTTCAGAGTGAGTTTACTTAAATGGGAACTTATATTATAGTAAGTTATTAACAAGAACGGCAAATTTTATTTAAAAGATAATATGTATCATATATTTGATTAGTTTATTATAGGGAATATTATAGTAGAGAAGTTCAAATTTATTTTCAGAACTCTAATAAATTAATCAAATATCAGTAATAGGTTTATGTGTTGCATTAAATTTAACGCAAAGAAATTTTATATTGTAATAGTTACTAACCGGTACTTTACAATAAGGGGACGTTTGAATGAATGTATTAGGTAATACTCATATTATTTAATAGATGTATTATTTAGTTAATACTATGGTATGGATGGGACATGTATTCACATATGCTTTTATATATCTAGTCTCACACCAATTGGAAGACAAGCAATTGAACAATATAAATTGAATTTTACTTGATACAAGTTCAACAACTTGTTGGAAGAAAGACTCCCACGCGCTCCCACAGGAGAAAATAGATCCGATTTGGACCCCTTAGTTCGCGTCGACCCACGTATGCGCCCGCATTATGCGCACACGATTGTCGCTCCCAAAAACATGCCTTGTGCGAGCCGACCTTTTTTCAAAAACCTATAATTATTAATCTTACCAGGATCATGCTCAAATTGAATTTTATTTCTTCGTTACGCTTTTTTTTTGTACTCTATGATCTTTTTTACTGTTGGTATACAATTTTATAATTAATTTTGCATTAGTTTTACAAAATATAATTAGGGCAATTATGGTCCTATTTAAGTCATTAGAGGATATAAGACCCTATAAATAGGGATTGATTCTTCTCAATTGAACACATTTGAGAGAAACCAAAAATTGCATTGTCAATTTGCTTTGGTATGAGTCCAAATATTTGGCCACATTAAAGTTCTGAGTTTCGCGACAGATTTTCCGTCCAAGTTCAGGTATTGTACAGTTCAGTGTGAAATATCGTGTTTGTGTCACGTTAATGACACTGTTCTATACCAGGAGATAACCTTCCCATTTTATCCTCTTACAAAAATCTATTACATTTATAGTCACGAAAATACTATGAGGAGATCGATTTCATATGGGACTCAATATTTTGAACAACAATAATTTTGTGAGGGTAATTTTTTTTTCATTTCGTCAATATGCGTGTTATTCTCCATTTATATTTAATTTAAATCCAATAAAAAAATTGAGCTACAAGTTTAAATTCTCCTATATTACTAACAAATAGTTCAATTGAAATTTTGATAATTTTATTGCACGTTTATTCGACAATGTAACAGTTCAATATGGACAGTGTTCAACATATATATGACTGGCATGTCAATATGGATTTTGTCCTACAATATGTATATACATGACCACAGTATGAATTAAGGATTTCTTTTAATGGCAATACCATTTGCATAGACAATAATAACTTTGACCCAACCCATCCAACACACAATCTCCGCGAGGTTGAAGATTCTTGGGGTTTTGTTTGTTGCACTCAGCATTGCAGTGGTGATCATCCTTGTTACCACTACACTTCACTATTGTACTAGGAATCGATTCAGAACACGTCGGTCGGGCATCGCTATAACGCACCATGAACAGTGCTGCAATATTACAATATATATGCATTATATATATTATCAAACCGTACATACGTAACTGAACTATATATTTATATATAATTTTATTTACCAGACAAAAGAACGAAGACTATAAAGACACGAGAAGAGGCCTGGTTTTCCATTCTTGATTGGATGGTAAATCGTTCGGTTGATCAATAAAAGGATTGGTCTTAAACAACTGCAGGACAAAAATGGATTCATTGGGATGTAGGGGAGTAGTATTTGTAGAGCTTAGGGACTAATTTGATTGGGATGAAAATATGAAAAGTTAAAACGAATTAAGGATATAAAAAGAAAATATATAATACCTAATATTCAACAAAAATATTTGAGCCCTTAATAGGAAATTATTTTTATTGGTAATAACTATACAGAATTTAGTAAGGTAACTTATAGTTGGCAATTTCCATTCTTCTAGCTTCTTAATAATTACTCCCTATACTTTTACTGTGCAATTGAATGAATTAGGATACCTAGTTTTGACAATAAATATCTAATTAGGAATTGTTGATATTGTATATCATTAACGGTAGTACCAGCCATATTTATAATATATAATAATAATAATTGATTATAGATAAATATGTTCAGAGTGAGTTTACTTAAATGGGAACTTATATTATAGTAAGTTATTAACAAGAACGGCAAATTTTATTTAAAAGATAATATGTATCATATATTTGATTAGTTTATTATAGGGAATATTATAGTAGAGAAGTTCAAATTTATTTTCAGAACTCTAATAAATTAATCAAATATCAGTAATAGGTTTATGTGTTGCATTAAATTTAACGCAAAGAAATTTTATATTGTAATAGTTACTAACCGGTACTTTACAATAAGGGGACGTTTGAATGAATGTATTAGGTAATACTCATATTATTTAATAGATGTATTATTTAGTTAATACTATGGTATGGATGGGACATGTATTCACATATGCTTTTATATATCTAGTCTCACACCAATTGGAAGACAAGCAATTGAACAATATAAATTGAATTTTACTTGATACAAGTTCAACAACTTGTTGGAAGAAAGACTCCCACGCGCTCCCACAGGAGAAAATAGATCCGATTTGGACCCCTTAGTTCGCGTCGACCCACGTATGCGCCCGCATTATGCGCACACGATTGTCGCTCCCAAAAACATGCCTTGTGCGAGCCGACCTTTTTTCAAAAACCTATAATTATTAATCTTACCAGGATCATGCTCAAATTGAATTTTATTTCTTCGTTACGCTTTTTTTTTGTACTCTATGATCTTTTTTACTGTTGGTATACAATTTTATAATTAATTTTGCATTAGTTTTACAAAATATAATTAGGGCAATTATGGTCCTATTTAAGTCATTAGAGGATATAAGACCCTATAAATAGGGATTGATTCTTCTCAATTGAACACATTTGAGAGAAACCAAAAATTGCATTGTCAATTTGCTTTGGTATGAGTCCAAATATTTGGCCACATTAAAGTTCTGAGTTTCGCGACAGATTTTCCGTCCAAGTTCAGGTATTGTACAGTTCAGTGTGAAATATCGTGTTTGTGTCACGTTAATGACACTGTTCTATACCAGGAGATAACCTTCCCATTTTATCCTCTTACAAAAATCTATTACATTTATAGTCACGAAAATACTATGAGGAGATCGATTTCATATGGGACTCAATATTTTGAACAACAATAATTTTGTGAGGGTAATTTTTTTTTCATTTCGTCAATATGCGTGTTATTCTCCATTTATATTTAATTTAAATCCAATAAAAAAATTGAGCTACAAGTTTAAATTCTCCTATATTACTAACAAATAGTTCAATTGAAATTTTGATAATTTTATTGCACGTTTATTCGACAATGTAACAGTTCAATATGGACAGTGTTCAACATATATATGACTGGCATGTCAATATGGATTTTGTCCTACAATATGTATATACATGACCACAGTATGAATTAAGGATTTCTTTTAATGGCAATACCATTTGCATAGACAATAATAACTTTGACCCAACCCATCCAACACACAATCTCCGCGAGGTTGAAGATTCTTGGGGTTTTGTTTGTTGCACTCAGCATTGCAGTGGTGATCATCCTTGTTACCACTACACTTCACTATTGTACTAGGAATCGATTCAGAACACGTCGGTCGGGCATCGCTATAACGCACCATGAACAGTGCTGCAATATTACAATATATATGCATTATATATATTATCAAACCGTACATACGTAACTGAACTATATATTTATATATAATTTTATTTACCAGACAAAAGAACGAAGACTATAAAGACACGAGAAGAGGCCTGGTTTTCCATTCTTGATTGGATGGTAAATCGTTCGGTTGATCAATAAAAGGATTGGTCTTAAACAACTGCAGGACAAAAATGGATTCATTGGGATGTAGGGGAGTAGTATTTGTAGAGCTTAGGGACTAATTTGATTGGGATGAAAATATGAAAAGTTAAAACGAATTAAGGATATAAAAAGAAAATATATAATACCTAATATTCAACAAAAATATTTGAGCCCTTAATAGGAAATTATTTTTATTGGTAATAACTATACAGAATTTAGTAAGGTAACTTATAGTTGGCAATTTCCATTCTTCTAGCTTCTTAATAATTACTCCCTATACTTTTACTGTGCAATTGAATGAATTAGGATACCTAGTTTTGACAATAAATATCTAATTAGGAATTGTTGATATTGTATATCATTAACGGTAGTACCATCCATATTTATAATATATAATAATAATAATTGATTATAGATAAATATGTTCAGAGTGAGTTTACTTAAATGGGAACTTATATTATAGTAAGTTATTAACAAGAACGGCAAATTTTATTTAAAAGATAATATGTATCATATATTTGATTAGTTTATTATAGGGAATATTATAGTAGAGAAGTTCAAATTTATTTTCAGAACTCTAATAAATTAATCAAATATCAGTAATAGGTTTATGTGTTGCATTAAATTTAACGCAAAGAAATTTTATATTGTAATAGTTACTAACCGGTACTTTACAATAAGGGGACGTTTGAATGAATGTATTAGGTAATACTCATATTATTTAGTTAATACTATGGTATGGATGGGACATGTATTCACATATGCTTTTATATATCTAGTCTCACACCAGTTGGAAGACAAGCAATTGAACAATATAAATTGAATTTTACTTGATACAAGTTCAACAACTTGTTAGAAGAAAGAATCCCACGCGCTCCCACAGGAGAAAATAGATCCGATTTGGACCCCTTAGTTCGCGTCGACCCACGTATGCGCCCGCATTATGCGCACACGATTGTCGCTCCCAAAAACATGCCTTGTGCGAGCCGACCTTTTTTCAAAAACCCATAATTATTAATCTTACCAGGATCATGCTCAAATTGAATTTTATTTCTTCGTTACGCTTTTTTTTTGTACTCTATGATCTTTTTTACTGTTGGTATACAATTTTATAATTAATTTTGCATTAGTTTTACAAAATATAATTAGGGCAATTATGGTCCTATTTAAGTCATTAGAGGATATAAGACCCTATAAATAGGGATTGATTCTTCTCAATTGAACACATTTGAGAGAAACCAGAAATTGCATTGTCAATTTGCTTTGGTATGAGTCCAAATATTTGGCCACATTAAAGTTCTGAGTTTCGCGACAGAATTTCCGTCCAAGTTCAGGTATTATACAGTTCGGTGTGAAATATCGTGTTTGTGTCACGTTAATGACACTGTTCTATACCAGGAGATAACCTTCCCATTTTATCCTCTTACAAAAATCTATTACATTTATAGTCATGAAATTACTATGAGGAGATCGATTTCATATGGGACTCAATATTTTGAACAACAATAATTTTGTGAGGGTAATTTTTTTTTCATTTCGTCAATATGCGTGTTATTCTCCATTTATATTTAATTTAAATCCATTAAAAAAATTGAGCTACAAGTTTAAATTCTCCTATATTACTAACAAATAGTTCAATTGAAATTTTGATAATTTTATTGCACGTTTATTCGACAATGTAACAGTTCAATATGGACAGTGTTCAACATATATATGACTGGCATGTCAATATGGATTTTGTCCTACAATATGTATATACATGACCACAGTATGAATTAAGGATTTCTTTTAATGGCAATACCATTTGCATAGACAATAATAACTTTGACCCAACCCATCCAACACACAATCTCCGCGAGGTTGAAGATTCTTGGGGTGTTGTTTGTTGCACTCAGCATTGCAGTGGTGATCATCCTTGTTACCACTACACTTCACTATTGTACTAGGAATCGATTCAGAACACGTCGGTCGGGCATCGCTATAACGCACCATGAACAGTGCTGCAATATTACAATATATATGCATTATATATATTATCAAACCGTACATACGTAACTGAACTATATATTTATATATAATTTTATTTACCAGACAAAAGAACGAAGACTATAAAGACACGAGAAGAGGCCTGGTTTTCCATTCTTGATTGGATGGTAAATCGTTCGGTTGATCAATAAAAGGATTGGTCTTAAACAACTGCAGGACAAAAATGGATTCATTGGGATGTAGGGGAGTAGTATTTGTAGGGCTTAGGGACTAATTTGATTGGGATGAAAATATGAAAAGTTAAAACGAATTAAGGATATAAAAAGAAAATATATAATACCTAATATTCAACAGAAATATTTGAGCCCTTAATAGGAAATTATTGTTATTGGTAATAACTATACAGAATTTATTAAGGTAACTTATAGTTGGCAATTGCCATTCTTCTAGATTCTTTATAATTACTCCCTATACTTTTACTGTGCAATTGAATGAATTAGGATACCTAGTTTTGACAATAAATATCTAATTAGGAATTGTTGCTATTGTATATCATTAACGGTAGTACCATCCATATTTATAATATATAATAATAATAATTGATTATAGATAAATATGTTCAGAGTGAGTTTACTTAAATGGGAACTTATATTATAGTAAGTTATTAACAAGAACGGCAAATTTTATTTAAAAGATAATACGTATCATATATTTGATTAGTTTATTATAGGGAATATTATAGTAGAGAAGTTCAAATTTATTTTCAGCACTCTAATAAATTAACCAAATATCAGTAATAGGTTTATGTGTTGCATTAAATTTAACGCAAAGAAATTTTATATTGTAATAGTTACTAACCGGTACTTTACAATAAGGGGACGTTTGAATGAATGTATTAGGTAATACACATATTATTTAATAGATGTATTATTTAGTTAATACTATGGTATGGATGGGACATGTATTCACATATCCTTTTATATATCTAGTCTCACCCAGTTGGAAGACAAGCAATTGAACAATATATATTGAATTTTACTTGATACAAGTTCAACAACTTGTTGGAAGAAAGACTCCCACGCGCTCCCACAGGGGAAAATAGATTCGATTTGGACCCCTTAGTTCGCGTCGACCCACGTATGCGCCCGCATTATGCGCACACGATTGTCGCTCCCAAAAACATGCCTTGTGCGAGCCGACCTTTTTTCAAAAACCCATAATTATTAATCTTACCAGGATCATGCTCAAATTGAATTTTATTTCTTCGTTACGCTTTTTTTTGTACTCTATGATCTTTTTTACTGTTGGTATACAATTTTATAATTAATTTTGCATTAGTTTTACAAAATATAATTAGGGCAATTATGGTCCTATTTAAGTCATTAGAGGATATAAGACCCTATAAATAGGGATTGATTCTTCTCAATTGAACACATTTGAGAGAAACCAAAAATTGCATTGTCAATTTGCTTTGGTATGAGTCCAAATATTTGGCCACATTAAAGTTCTGAGTTTCGCGACAGAATTTCCGTCCAAGTTCAGGTATTATACAGTTCGGTGTGAAATATCGTGTTTGTGTCACGTTAATGACACTGTTCTATACCAGGAGATAACCTTCCCATTTTATCCTCTTACAAAAATCTATTACATTTATAGTCATGAAATTACTATGAGGAGATCGATTTCATATGGGACTCAATATTTTGAACAACAATAATTTTGTGAGGGTAATTTTTTTTTCATTTCGTCAATATGCGTGTTATTCTCCATTTATATTTAATTTAAATCCAATAAAAAAATTGAGCTACAAGTTTAAATTCTCCTATATTACTAACAAATAGTTCAATTGAAATTTTGATAATTTTATTGCACGTTTATTCGACAATGTAACAGTTCAATATGGACAGTGTTCAACATATATATGACTGGCATGTCAATATGGATTTTGTCCTACAATATGTATATACATGACCACAGTATGAATTAAGGATTTCTTTTAATGGCAATACCATTTGCATAGACAATAATAACTTTGACCCAACCCATCCAACACACAATCTCCGCGAGGTTGAAGATTCTTGGGGTGTTGTTTGTTGCACTCAGCATTGCAGTGGTGATCATCCTTGTTACCACTACACTTCACTATTGTACTAGGAATCGATTCAGAACACGTCGGTCGGGCATCGCTATAACGCACCATGAACAGTGCTGCAATATTACAATATATATGCATTATATATATTATCAAACCGTACATACGTAACTGAACTATATATTTATATATAATTTTATTTACCAGACAAAAGAACGAAGACTATAAAGACACGAGAAGAGGCCTGGTTTTCCATTCTTGATTGGATGGTAAATCGTTCGGTTGATCAATAAAAGGATTGGTCTTAAACAACTGCAGGACAAAAATGGATTCATTGGGATGTAGGGGAGTAGTATTTGTAGGGCTTAGGGACTAATTTGATTGGGATGAAAATATGAAAAGTTAAAACGAATTAAGGATATAAAAAGAAAATATATAATACCTAATATTCAACAGAAATATTTGAGCCCTTAATAGGAAATTATTGTTATTGGTAATAACTATACAGAATTTATTAAGGTAACTTATAGTTGGCAATTGCCATTCTTCTAGATTCTTTATAATTACTCCCTATACTTTTACTGTGCAATTGAATGAATTAGGATACCTAGTTTTGACAATAAATATCTAATTAGGAATTGTTGCTATTGTATATCATTAACGGTAGTACCATCCATATTTATAATATATAATAATAATAATTGATTATAGATAAATATGTTCAGAGTGAGTTTACTTAAATGGGAACTTATATTATAGTAAGTTATTAACAAGAACGGCAAATTTTATTTAAAAGATAATACGTATCATATATTTGATTAGTTTATTATAGGGAATATTATAGTAGAGAAGTTCAAATTTATTTTCAGCACTCTAATAAATTAACCAAATATCAGTAATAGGTTTATGTGTTGCATTAAATTTAACGCAAAGAAATTTTATATTGTAATAGTTACTAACCGGTACTTTACAATAAGGGGACGTTTGAATGAATGTATTAGGTAATACACATATTATTTAATAGATGTATTATTTAGTTAATACTATGGTATGGATGGGACATGTATTCACATATCCTTTTATATATCTAGTCTCACCCAGTTGGAAGACAAGCAATTGAACAATATATATTGAATTTTACTTGATACAAGTTCAACAACTTGTTGGAAGAAAGACTCCCACGCGCTCCCACAGGGGAAAATAGATTCGATTTGGACCCCTTAGTTCGCGTCGACCCACGTATGCGCCCGCATTATGCGCACACGATTGTCGCTCCCAAAAACATGCCTTGTGCGAGCCGACCTTTTTTCAAAAACCCATAATTATTAATCTTACCAGGATCATGCTCAAATTGAATTTTATTTCTTCGTTACGCTTTTTTTTGTACTCTATGATCTTTTTTACTGTTGGTATACAATTTTATAATTAATTTTGCATTAGTTTTACAAAATATAATTAGGGCAATTATGGTCCTATTTAAGTCATTAGAGGATATAAGACCCTATAAATAGGGATTGATTCTTCTCAATTGAACACATTTGAGAGAAACCAAAAATTGCATTGTCAATTTGCTTTGGTATGAGTCCAAATATTTGGCCACATTAAAGTTCTAAGTTTCGCGACAGAATTTCCGTCCAAGTTCAGGTATTATACAGTTCGGTGTGAAATATCGTGTTTGTGTCACGTTAATGACACTGTTCTATACCAGGAGATAACCTTCCCATTTTATCCTCTTACAAAAATCTATTACATTTATAGTCATGAAATTACTATGAGGAGATCGATTTCATATGGGACTCAATATTTTGAACAACAATAATTTTGTGAGGGTAATTTTTTTTTCATTTCGTCAATATGCGTGTTATTCTCCATTTATATTTAATTTAAATCCAATAAAAAAATTGAGCTACAAGTTTAAATTCTCCTATATTACTAACAAATAGTTCAATTGAAATTTTGATAATTTTATTGCACGTTTATTCGACAATGTAACAGTTCAATATGGACAGTGTTCAACATATATATGACTGGCATGTCAATATGGATTTTGTCCTACAATATCTATATACATGACCACAGTATGAATTAAGGATTTCTTTTAATGGCAATACCATTTGCATAGACAATAATAACTTTGACCCAACCCATCCAACACACAATCTCCGCAAGGTTGAAGATTCTTGGGGTGTTGTTTGTTGCACTCAGCATTGCAGTGGTGATCATCCTTGTTACCACTACACTTCACTATTGTACTAGGAATCGATTCAGAACACGTCGGTCGGGCATCGCTATAACGCACCATGAACAGTGCTGCAATATTACAATATATATGCATTATATATATTATCAAACCGTACATACGTAACTGAACTATATATTTATATATAATTTTATTTACCAGACAAAAGAACGAAGACTATAAAGACACGAGAAGAGGCCTGGTTTTCCATTCTTGATTGGATGGTAAATCGTTCGGTTGATCAATAAAAGGATTGGTCTTAAACAACTGCAGGACAAAAATGGATTCATTGGGATGTAGGGGAGTAGTATTTGTAGGGCTTAGGGACTAATTTGATTGGGATGAAAATATGAAAAGTTAAAACGAATTAAGGATATAAAAAGAAAATATATAATACCTAATATTCAACAGAAATATTTGAGCCCTTAATAGGAAATTATTGTTATTGGTAATAACTATACAGAATTTATTAAGGTAACTTATAGTTGGCAATTGCCATTCTTCTAGATTCTTTATAATTACTCCCTATACATTTACTGTGCAATTGAATGAATTAGGATACCTAGTTTTGACAATAAATATCTAATTAGGAATTGTTGCTATTGTATATCATTAACGGTAGTACCATCCATATTTATAATATATAATAATAATAATTGATTATAGATAAATATGTTCAGAGTGAGTTTACTTAAATGGGAACTTATATTATAGTAAGTTATTAACAAGAACGGCAAATTTTATTTAAAAGATAATACGTATCATATATTTGATTAGTTTATTATAGGGAATATTATAGTAGAGAAGTTCAAATTTATTTTCAGCACTCTAATAAATTAACCAAATATCAGTAATAGGTTTATGTGTTGCATTAAATTTAACGCAAAGAAATTTTATATTGTAATAGTTACTAACCGGTACTTTACAATAAGGGGACGTTTGAATGAATGTATTAGGTAATACACATATTATTTAATAGATGTATTATTTAGTTAATACTATGGTATGGATGGGACATGTATTCACATATCCTTTTATATATCTAGTCTCACCCAGTTGGAAGACAAGCAATTGAACAATATATATTGAATTTTACTTGATACAAGTTCAACAACTTGTTGGAAGAAAGACTCCCACGCGCTCCCACAGGGGAAAATAGATTCGATTTGGACCCCTTAGTTCGCGTCGACCCACGTATGCGCCCGCATTATGCGCACACGATTGTCGCTCCCAAAAACATGCCTTGTGCGAGCCGACCTTTTTTCAAAAACCCATAATTATTAATCTTACCAGGATCATGCTCAAATTGAATTTTATTTCTTCGTTACGCTTTTTTTTTGTACTCTATGATCTTTTTTACTGTTGGTATACAATTTTATAATTAATTTTGCATTAGTTTTACAAAATATAATTAGGGCAATTATGGTCCTATTTAATTCATTAGAGGATATAAGACCCTATAAATAGGGATTGATTCTTCTCAATTGAACACATTTGAGAGAAACCAAAATTGCATTGTCAATTTGCTTTGGTATGAGTCCAAATATTTGGCCACATTAAAGTTCTGAGTTTCGCGACAGAATTTCTGTCCAAGTTCAGGTATTGTACAGTTCAGTGTGAAATATCGTGTTTGTGTCACGTTAATGACACTGTTCTATACCAGGAGATAACCTTCCCATTTTATCCTCTTACAAGAATCTATTACATTTATAGTCACGAAATTACTATGAGGAGATCGATTTCATATGGGACTCAATATTTTGAACAACAATAATTTTGTGAGGGTAATTTTTTTTTTCATTTCGTCAATATGCGTGTTATTCTCCATTTATATTTAATTTAAATCCAATAAAAAAATTGAGCTACAAGTTTAAATTCTCCTATATTACTAACAAATAGTTCAATTGAAATTTTGATAATTTTATTGCACGTTTATTCGACAATGTAACAGTTCAATATGGACAGTGTTCAACATATATATGACTGGCATGTCAATATGGATTTTGTCCTACAATATGTATATACATGACCACAGTATGAATTAAGGATTTCTTTTAATGGCAATACCATTTGCATAGACAATAATAACTTTGACCCAACCCATCCAACACACAATCTCCGCGAGGTTGAAGATTCTTGGGGTGTTGTTTGTTGCACTCAGCACTGCAGTGGTGATCATTCTTGTTACCACTACACTTCACTATTGTACTAGGAATCGATTCAGAACACGTCGGTCGGGCATCGCTATAACGCACCATGAACAGTGCTGCAATATTACAATATATATGCATTATATATATTATCAAACCGTACATACGTAACTGAACTATATATTTATATATAATTTTATTTACCAGACAAAAGAACGAAGACTATAAAGACACGAGAAGAGGCCTGGTTTTCCATTCTTGATTGGATGGTAAATCGTTCGGTTGATCAATAAAAGGATTGGTCTTAAACAACTGCAGGACAAAAATGGATTCATTGGGATGTAGGGGAGTAGTATTTGTAGGGCTTAGGGACTAATTTGATTGGGATGAAAATATGAAAAGTTAAAACGAATTAAGGATATAAAAAGAAAATATATAATACCTAATATTCAACAAAAATATTTGAGCCCTTAATAGGAAATTATTGTTATTGGTAATAACTATACAGAATTTATTAAGGTAACTTATAGTTGGCAATTGCCATTCTTCTAGATTCTTTATAATTACTCCCTATACTTTTACTGTGCAATTGAATGAATTAGGATACCTAGTTTTGACAATAAATATCTAATTAGGAATTGTTGCTATTGTATATCATTAACGGTAGTACCATCCATATTTATAATATATAATAATAATAATTGATTATAGATAAATATGTTCAGAGTAAGTTTACTTAAATGGGAACTTATATTATAGTAATTTATTAACAAGAACGGCAAATTTTATTTAAAAGATAATACGTATCATATATTTGATTAGTTTATTATAGGGAATATTATAGTAGAGAAGTTCAAATTTATTTTCAGCACTCTAATAAATTAACCAAATATCAGTAATAAGTTTATGTGTTGCATTAAATTTAACGCAAAGAAATTTTATATTGTAATAGTTACTAACCGGTACTTTACAATAAGGGGACGTTTGAATGAATGTATTAGGTAATACACATATTATTTAATAGATGTATTATTTAGTTAATACTATGGTATGGATGGGACATGTATTCACATATCCTTTTATATATCTAGTCTCACCCAGTTGGAAGACAAGCAATTGAACAATATATATTGAATTTTACTTGATACAAGTTCAACAACTTGTTGGAAGAAAGACTCCCACGCGCTCCCACAGGGGAAAATAGATCCGATTTGGACCCCTTAGTTCGCGTCGACCCACGTATGCGCCCGCATTATGCGCACACGATTGTCGCTCCCAAAAACATGCCTTGTGCGAGCCGACTTTTTTTCAAAATCCCATAATTATTAATCTTACCAGGATCATGCTCAAATTGAATTTTATTTCTTCGTTACGCTTTTTTTTTGTACTCTATGATCTTTTTTACTGTTGGTATACAATTTTATAATTAATTTTGCATTAGTTTTACAAAATATAATTAGGGCAATTATGGTCCTATTTAAGTCATTAGAGGATATAAGACCCTATAAATAGGGATTGATTCTTCTCAATTGAACACATTTGAGAGAAACCAAAAATTGCATTGTCAATTTGCTTTGGTATGAGTCCAAATATTTGGCCACATTAAAGTTCTGAGTTTCGCGACAGAATTTCCGTCCAAGTTCAGGTATTATACAGTTCGGTGTGAAATATCGTGTTTGTGTCACGTTAATGACACTGTTCTATACCAGGAGATAACCTTCCCATTTTATCCTCTTACAAAAATCTATTACATTTATAGTCATGAAATTACTATGAGGAGATCGATTTCATATGGGACTCAATATTTTGAACAACAATAATTTTGTGAGGGTAATTTTTTTTTCATTTCGTCAATATGCGTGTTATTCTCCATTTATATCTAATTTAAATCCAATAAAAAAATTGAGCTACAAGTTTAAATTCTCCTATATTACTAACAAATAGTTCAATTGAAATTTTGATAATTTTATTGCACGTTTATTCGACAATGTAACAGTTCAATATGGACAGTGTTCAACATATATATGACTGGCATGTCAATATGGATTTTGTCCTACAATATGTATATACATGACCACAGTATGAATTAAGGATTTCTTTTAATGGCAATACCATTTGCATAGACAATAATAACTTTGACCCAACCCATCCAACACACAATCTCCGCGAGGTTGAAGATTCTTGGGGTGTTGTTTGTTGCACTCAGCATTGCAGTGGTGATCATCCTTGTTACCACTACACTTCACTATTGTACTAGGAATCGATTCAGAACACGTCGGACGGGCATCGCTATAACGCACCATGAACAGTGCTGCAATATTACAATATATATGTATTATATATATTATCAAACCGTACATACGTAACTGAACTATATATTTATATATAATTTTATTTACCAGACAAAAGAACGAAGACTATAAAGACACGAGAAGAGGCCTGGTTTTCCATTCTTGATTGGATGGTAAATCGTTCGGTTGATCAATAAAAGGATTGGTCTTAAACAACTGCAGGACAAAAATGGATTCATTGGGATGTAGGGGAGTAGTATTTGTAGGGCTTAGGGACTAATTTGATTGGGATGAAAATATGAAAAGTTAAAACGAATTAAGGATATAAAAAGAAAATATATAATACCTAATATTCAACAGAAATATTTGAGCCCTTATTAGGAAATTATTGTTATTGGTAATAACTATACAGAATTTATTAAGGTAACTTATAGTTGGCAATTGCCATTCTTCTAGATTCTTTATAATTACTCCCTATACTTTTACTGTGCAATTGAATGAATTAGGATACCTAGTTTTGACAATAAATATCTAATTAGGAATTGTTGCTATTGTATATCATTAACGGTAGTACCATCCATATTTATAATATATAATAATAATAATTGATTATAGATAAATATGTTCAGAGTAAGTTTACTTAAATGGGAACTTATATTATAGTAAGTTATTAACAAGAACGGCAAATTTTATTTAAAAGATAATACGTATCATATATTTGATTAGTTTATTATAGGGAATATTATAGTAGAGAAGTTCAAATTTATTTTCAGCACTCTAATAAATTAACCAAATATCAGTAATAGGTTTATGTGTTGCATTAAATTTAACGCAAAGAAATTTTATATTGTAATAGTTACTAACCGGTACTTTACAATAAGGGGACGTTTGAATGAATGTATTAGGTAATACACATATTATTTAATAGATGTATTATTTAGTTAATACTATGGTATGGATGGGACATGTATTCACATATCCTTTTATATATCTAGTCTCACCCAGTTGGAAGACAAGCAATTGAACAATATATATTGAATTTTACTTGATACAAGTTCAACAACTTGTTGGAAGAAAGACTCCCACGCGCTCCCACAGGGGAAAATAGATCCGATTTGGACCCCTTAGTTCGCGTCGACCCACGTATGCGCCCGCATTATGCGCACACGATTGTCGCTCCCAAAAACATGCCTTGTGCGAGCCGACCTTTTTTCAAAATCCCATAATTATTAATCTTACCAGGATCATGCTCAAATTGAATTTTATTTCTTCGTTACGCTTTTTTTTTGTACTCTATGATATTTTTTACTGTTGGTATACAATTTTATAATTAATTTTGCATTAGTTTTACAAAATATAATTAGGGCAATTATGGTCCTATTTAAGTCATTAGAGGATATAAGACCCTATAAATAGGGATTGATTCTTCTCAATTGAACACATTTGAGAGAAACCAAAAATTGCATTGTCAATTTGCTTTGGTATGAGTCCAAATATTTGGCCACATTAAAGTTCTGAGTTTCGCGACAGAATTTCCGTCCAAGTTCAGGTATTATACAGTTCGGTGTGAAATATCGTGTTTGTGTCACGTTAATGACACTGTTCTATACCAGGAGATAACCTTCCAATTTTATCCTCTTACAAAAATCTATTATATTTATAGTCACGAAATTACTATGAGGAGATCGATTTCATATGGGACTCAATATTTTGAACAACAATAATTTTGTGAGGGTAATTTTTTTTTCATTTCGTCAATATGCGTGTTATTCTCCATTTGTATTTAATTTAAATCCAATACAAAAATTGAGCTACAAGTTTAAATTCTCCTATATTACTAACAAATAGTTCAATTGAAATTTTGATAATTTTATTGCACGTTTATTCGACAATGTAACAGTTCAATATGGACAGTGTTCAACATATATATGACTGGCATGTCAATATGGATTTTGTCCTACAATATGTATATACATGACCACAGTATGAATTAAGGATTTCTTTTAATGGCAATACCATTTGCATAGACAATAATAACTTTGACCCAACCCATCCAACACACAATCTCCGCGAGGTTGAAGATTCTTGGGGTGTTGTTTGTTGCACTCAGCATTGAAGTGGTGATCATCCTTGTTACCACTACACTTCACTATTGTACTAGGAATCGATTCAGAACACGTCGGTCGGGCATCGCTATAACGCACCATGAACAGTGCTGCAATATTACAATATATATGTATTATATATATTATCAAACCGTACATACGTAACTGAACTATATATTTATATATAATTTTATTTACCAGACAAAAGAACGAAGACTATAAAGACACGAGAAGAGGCCTGGTTTTCCATTCTTGATTGGATGGTAAATCGTTCGGTTGATCAATAAAAGGATTGGTCTTAAACAACTGCAGGACAAAAATGGATTCATTGGGATGTAGGGGAGTAGTATTTGTAGGGCTTAGGGACTAATTTGATTGGGATGAAAATATGAAAAGTTAAAACGAATTAAGGATATAAAAAGAAAATATATAATACCTAATATTCAACAGAAATATTTGAGCCCTTAATAGGAAATTATTGTTATTGGTAATAACTATACAGAATTTATTAAGGTAACTTATGGTTGGCAATTGCCATTCTTCTAGATTCTTTATAATTACTCCCTATACTTTTACTGTGCAATTGAATGAATTAGGATACCTAGTTTTGACAATAAATATCTAATTAGGAATTGTTGCTATTGTATATCATTAACGGTAGTACCATCCATATTTATAATATATAATAATAATAATTGATTATAGATAAATATGTTCAGAGTAAGTTTACTTAAATGGGAACTTATATTATAGTAAGTTATTAACAAGAACGGCAAATTTTATTTAAAAGAAAATACGTATCATATATTTGATTAGTTTATTATAGGGAATATTATAGTAGAGAAGTTCAAATTTATTTTCAGCACTCTAATAAATTAACCAAATATCAGTAATAGGTTTATGTGTTGCATTAAATTTAACGCAAAGAAATTTTATATTGTAATAGTTACTAACCGGTACTTTACAATAAGGGGACGTTTGAATGAATGTATTAGGTAATACACATATTATTTAATAGATGTATTATTTAGTTAATACTATGGTATGGATGGGACATGTATTCACATATCCTTTTATATATCTAGTCTCACCCAGTTGGAAGACAAGCAATTAAACAATATATATTGAATTTTACTTGATACAAGTTCAACAACTTGTTGGAAGAAAGACTCCCACGCGCTCCCACAGGGGAAAATAGATCCGATATGGACCCCTTAGTTCGCGTCGACCCACGTATGCGCCCGCATTATGCGCACACAATTGTCGCTCCCAAAAACATGCCTTGTGCGAGCCGACTTTTTTTCAAAAACCCATAATTATTAATCTTACCAGGATCATGCTCAAATTGAATTTTATTTCTTCGTTACGCTTTTTTTTGTACTCTATGATCTTTTTTACTGTTGGTATACAATTTTATAATTAATTTTGCATTAGTTTTACAAAATATAATTAGGGCAATTATGGTCCTATTTAAGTCATTAGAGGATATAAGACCCTATAAATAGGGATTGATTCTTCTCAATTGAATACATTTGAGAGAAACCAAAAATTGCATTGTCAATTTGCTTTGGTATGAGTCCAAATATTTGGCCACATTAAAGTTCTGAGTTTCGCGACAGAATTTCTGTCCAAGTTCAGGTATTGTACAGTTCAGTGTGAAATATCGTGTTTGTGTCACGTTAATGACACTGTTCTATACCAGGAGATAACCTTCCCATTTTATCCTCTTACAAGAATCTATTATATTTATAGTCACGAAATTACTATGAGGAGATCGATTTCATATGGGACTCAATATTTTGAACAACAATAATTTTGTGAGGGTAATTTTTTTTTCATTTCGTCAATATGCGTGTTATTCTCCATTTGTATTTAATTTAAATCCAATACAAAAATTGAGCTACAAGTTTAAATTCTCCTATATTACTAACAAATAGTTCAATTGAAATTTTGATAATTTTATTGCACGTTTATTCGACAATGTAACAGTTCAATATGGACAGTGTTCAACATATATATGACTGGCATGTCAATATGGATTTTGTCCTACAATATGTATATACATGACCACAGTATGAATTAAGGATTTCTTTTAATGGCAATACCATTTGCATAGACAATAATAACTTTGACCCAACCCATCCAACACACAATCTCCGCGAGGTTGAAGATTCTTGGGGTGTTGTTTGTTGCACTCAGCATTGCAGTGGTGATCATCCTTGTTACCACTACACTTCACTATTGTACTAGGAATCGATTCAGAACACGTCGGTCGGGCATCGCTATAACGCACCATGAACAGTGCTGCAATATTACAATATATATGTATTATATATATTATCAAACCGTACATATGTAACTGAACTATATATTTATATATAATTTTATTTACCAGACAAAAGAACGAAGACTATAAAGACACGAGAAGAGGCCTGGTTTTCCATTCTTGATTGGATGGTAAATCGTTCGGTTGATCAATAAAAGGATTGGTCTTAAACAACTGCAGGACAAAAATGGATTCATTGGGATGTAGGGGAGTAGTATTTGTAGGGCTTAGGGACTAATTTGATTGGGATGAAAATATGAAAAGTTAAAAGGAATTAAGGATATAAAAATAAAATATATAATACCTAATATTCAACAGAAATATTTGAGCCCTTAATAGGAAATTATTGTTATTGGTAATAACTATACAGAATTTATGAAGGTAACTTATAGTTAGCAATTGCCATTCTTCTAGATTCTTAATAATTACTCCCTATACTTTTACTGTGCAATTGAATGAATTAGGATACCTAGTTTTGACAATACATATCTAATTAGGAATTGTTGCTATTGTATATCATTAACAGTAGTACCAGCCATATTTATAATATATAATAATAATAATTGATTATAGATAAATATGTTCAGAGTGAGTTTACTTAAATGGGAACTTATATTATAGTAAGTTATTAACAAGAACGGCAAATTTTATTTAAAATATAATATGTATCATATATTTGATTAGTTTATTATAGGGAATATTATAGTAGAGAAGTTCAAATTTATTTTCAACACTCTAATAAATTAACCAAATATCAGTAATAGGTTTATGTGTTGCATTAAATTTAACGCAAAGAAATTTTATATTGTAATAGTTATTAACCGGTACTTTACAATAAGGGGACGTTTGAATGAATGTATTAGGTAATGCACATATTATTTAATAGATGTATTATTTAGTTAATACTATGGTATGGATGGGACATGTATTCACATATCCTTTTATATATCTAGTCTCACCCAGTTGGAAGACAAACAATTGAACAATATATATTGAATTTTACTTAATACAAGTTCAACAACTTGTTGGAAGAAAGACTCCCATGCACTCCCACAGGGGAAAATAGATCTGATTTGGACCCCTTAGTTCGCGTCGACCCACGTATGCGCCCGCATTATGCGCACACGATTGTCGCTCCCAAAAACATGCCTTGTGCGAGCCGACTTTTTTTCAAAAACCCATAATTATTAATCTTACCATGATCATGCTCAAATTGAATTTTATTTCTTCGTTACGCTTTTTTTTGTACTCTATGATCTTTTTTACTGTTGGTATACAATTTTATAATTAATTTTGCATTAGTTTTACAAAATATATTTAGGGCAATTATGGTCCTATTTAAGTCATTAGAGGATATAAGACCCTATAAATAGGGATTGATTCTTCTCAATTGAATACATTTGAGAGAAACCAAAAATTGCATTGTCAATTTGCTTTGGTATGAGTCCAAATATTTGGCCAATTTAAAGTTCTGAGTTTCGCGACAGAATTTCTGTCCAAGTTCAGGTATTGTACAGTTCAGTGTGAAATATCGTGTTTGTGTCACGTTAATGACACTGTTCTATACCAGGAGATAACCTTCCCATTTTATCCTCTTACAAGAATCTATTATATTTATAGTCACGAAATTACTATGAGGAGATCGATTTCATATGGGACTCAATATTTTGAACAACAATAATTTTGTGAGGGTAATTTTTTTTTCATTTCGTCAATATGCGTGTTATTCTCCATTTGTATTTAATTTAAATCCAATACAAAAATTGAGCTACAAGTTTAAATTCTCCTATATTACTAACAAATAGTTCAATTGAAATTTTGATAATTTTATTGCACGTTTATTCGACAATGTAACAGTTCAATATGGACAGTGTTCAACATATATATGACTGGCATGTCAATATGGATTTTGTCCTACAATATGTATATACATGACCACAGTATGAATTAAGGATTTCTTTTAATGGCAATACCATTTGCATAGACAATAATAACTTTGACCCAACCCATCCAACACACAATCTCCGCGAGGTTGAAGATTCTTGGGGTGTTGTTTGTTGCACTCAGCATTGCAGTGGTGATCATCCTTGTTACCACTACACTTCACTATTGTACTAGGAATCGATTCAGAACACGTCGGTCGGGCATCGCTATAACGGACCATGAACAGTGCTGCAATATTACAATATATATGTATTATATATATTATCAAACCGTACATACGTAACTGAACTATATATTTATATATAATTTTATTTACCAGACAAAAGAACGAAGACTATAAAGACACGAGAAGAGGCCTGGTTTTCCATTCTTGATTGGATGGTAAATCGTTCGGTTGATCAATAAAAGGATTGGTCTTAAACAACTGCAGGACAAAAATGGATTCATTGGGATGTAGGGGAGTAGTATTTGTAGGGCTTAGGGACTAATTTGATTGGGATGAAAATATGAAAAGTTAAAAGGAATTAAGGATATAAAAAGAAAATATATAATACCTAATATTCAACAGAAATATTTGAGCCCTTAATAGGAAATTATTGTTATTGGTAATAACTATACAGAATTTATGAAGGTAACTTATAGTTAGCAATTGCCATTCTTCTAGATTCTTAATAATTACTCCCTATACTTTTACTGTGCAATTGAATGAATTAGGATACCTAGTTTTGACAATACATATCTAATTAGGAATTGTTGCTATTGTATATCATTAACAGTAGTACCAGCCATATTTATAATATATAATAATAATAATTGATTATAGATAAATATGTTCAGAGTGAGTTTACTTAAATGGGAACTTATATTATAGTAAGTTATTAACAAGAACGGCAAATTTTATTTAAAATATAATATGTATCATATATTTGATTAGTTTATTATAGGGAATATTATAGTAGAGAAGTTCAAATTTATTTTCAGCACTATAATAAATTAACCAAATATCAGTAATAGGTTTATGTGTTGCATTAAATTTAACGCAAAGAAATTTTATATTGTAATAGTTATTAACCGGTACTTTACAATAAGGGGACGTTTGAATGAATGTATTAGGTAATACACATATTATTTAATAGATGTATTATTTAGTTAATACTATTGTATGGATGGGACATGTATTCACATATCCTTTTATATATCTAGTCTCACCCAGTTGGAAGACAAGCAATTGAACAATATATATTGAATTTTACTTAATACAAGTTCAACAACTTGTTGGAAGAAAGACTCCCATGCACTCCCACATGGGAAAATAGATCCGATTTGGACCCCTTAGTTCGCGTCGACCCACGTATGCGCCCGCATTATGCGCACACGATTGTCGCTCCCAAAAACATGCCTTGTGCGAGCCGACTTTTTTTTCAAAAACCCATAATTATTAATCTTACCATGATCATGCTCAAATTGAATTTTATTTCTTCGTTACGCTTTTTTTTGTACTCTATGATCTTTTTTACTGTTGTTATACAATTTTATAATTAATTTTGCATTAGTTTTACAAAAAATAATTAGGGCAATTATGTTCCTATTTAAGTCATTAGAGGATACAAGACCCTATAAATAGGGATTGATTCTTCTCAATTGAACACATTTGAGAGAAACCAAAAATTGCATTGTCAATTTGCTTTGGTATGAGTCCAAATATTTGGCCACATTAAAGTTCTGAGTTTCGCGACAGAATTTCCGTCCAAGTTCAGGTATTGTACAGTTCAGTGTGAAATATCGTGTTTGTGTCACGTTAATGACAATGTTCTATACCAGGAGATAACCTTCCCATTTTATCCTCTTACAAGAATCTATTACATTTATAGTCACGAAATTACTATGAGGAGATCGATTTCATATGGGACTCAATATTTTGAACAACAATAATTTTGTGAGGGTAATTTTTTTTTCATTTCGTCAATATGCGTGTTATTCTCCATTTATATTTAATTTAAATCCAATAAAAAATTGAGATACAAGTTTAAATTCTCCTATCTTACTAACAAATAGTTCAATTGAAATTTTGATAATTTTATTGCACGTTTATTCGACAATGTAACAGTTCAATATGGACAGTGTTCAACATATATATGACTGGCATGTCAATATGGATTTTGTCCTACAATATGTATATACATGACCACAGTATGAATTAAGGATTTCTTTTAATGGCAATACCATTTGCATAGACAATAATAACTTTGACCCAACCCATCCAACACACAATCTCCGCGAGGTTGAAGATTCTTGGGGTGTTGTTTGTTGCACTCAGTATTGCAGTGGTGATCATCCTTGTTACCACTACACTTCACTATTGTACTAGGAATCGATTCAGAACACGTCGGTCGGGCATCGCTATAACGCACCATGAACAGTGCTGCAATATTACAATATATATGTATTATATATATTATCAAACCATACATACGTAACTGAACTATATATTTATATATAATTTTATTTACCAGACAAAAGAACGAAGACTATAAAGATACGAGAAAAGGCCTGGTTTTCCATTCTTGATTTGATGGTAAATCGTTCGGTTGATCAATAAAAGGATTGGTCTTAAACAACTGCAGGACAAAAATGGATTCATTGGGATGTAGGGGAGTAGTATTTGTAGGGCTTAGGGACTAATTTGATTGGGATGAAAATATGAAAAGTTAAAACGAATTAAGGATATAAAAAGAAAATATATAATACCAAATATTCAACAGAAATATTTGAGCCCTTAATAGGAAATTATTGTTATTGGTAATAACTATACAGAATTTATTAAGGTAACTTATAGTTGGCAATTGCCATTCTTCTAGATTCTTTATAATTACTCCCTATACTTTTACTGTGCAATTGAATGAATTAGGATACCTAGTTTTGACAATAAATATATAATTAGGAATTGTTGTTATTGTACATCATTAACGGTTGTACCAGCCATATTTATAATATATAATAATAATAATTGATTATAGATAAATATGTTCAGAGTGAGTTTACTTAAATGGGAACTTATATTATAGTAAGTTATTAACAAGAACGACAAATTTTATTTAAAAGATAATATGTATCATATATTTGATTAGTTTATTATAGGGAATATTATAGTAGAGAAGTTCAAATTTATTTTCAGCACTCTAATAAATTAACCAAATATCAGAAATAAGTTTATGTGTTGCATTAAATTTAACGCAAAGAAATTTTATATTGTAATAGTTACTAACCGGTACTTTACAATAAGGGGACGTTTGAATGAATGTATTAGGTAATGCACATATTATTTAATAGATGTATTATTTAGTTAATACTATGGTATGGATGGGACATGTATTCACATATCCTTTTATATATCTAGTCTCACCCAGTTGGAAGACAAACAATTGAACAATATATATTGAATTTTACTTAATACAAGTTCAACAACTTGTTGGAAGAAAGACTCCCATGCACTCCCACAGGGGAAAATAGATCTGATTTGGACCCCTTAGTTCGCGTCGACCCACGTATGCGCCCGCATTATGCGCACACGATTGTCGCTCCCAAAAACATGCCTTGTGCGAGCCGACTTTTTTTCAAAAACCCATAATTATTAATCTTACCATGATCATGCTCAAATTGAATTTTATTTCTTCGTTACGCTTTTTTTTGTACTCTATGATCTTTTTTACTGTTGGTATACAATTTTATAATTAATTTTGCATTAGTTTTACAAAAAATAATTAGGGCAATTATGGTCCTATTTAAGTCATTAGAGGATACAAGACCCTATAAATAGGGATTGATTCTTCTCAATTGAACACATTTGAGAGAAACCAAAAATTGCATTGTCAATTTGCTTTGGTATGAGTCCAAATATTTGGCCACATTAAAGTTCTGAGTTTCGCGACATAATTTCCGTCCAAGTTCAGGTATTGTACAGTTCAGTGTGAAATATCGTGTTTGTGTCACGTTAATGACAATGTTCTATACCAGGAGATAACCTTCCCATTTTATCCTCTTACAAGAATCTATTACATTTATAGTCACGAAATTACTATGAGGAGATCGATTTCATATGGGACTCAATATTTTGAACAACAATAATTTTGTGCGGGTAATTTTTTTTTCATTTCGTCAATATGCGTGTTATTCTCCATTTATATTTAATTTAAATCCAATAAAAAATTGAGCTACAAGTTTAAATTCTCCTATCTTACTAACAAATAGTTCAATTGAAATTTTGATAATTTTATTGCACGTTTATTCGACAATGTAACAGTTCAATATGGACAGTGTTCAACATATATATGACTGGTATGTCAATATGGATTTTGTCCTACAATATGTATATACATGACCACAGTATGAATTAAGGATTTCTTTTAATGGCAATACCATTTGCATAGACAATAATAACTTTGACCCAACCCATCCAACACACAATCTCCGCGAGGTTGAAGATTCTTGGGGTGTTGTTTGTTGCACTCAGCATTGCAGTGGTGATCATCCTTGTTACCACTACACTTCACTATTGTACTAGGAATCGATTCAGAACACGTCGGTCGGGCATCGCTATAACGCACCATGAACAGTGCTGCAATATTACAATATATATGTATTATATATATTATCAAACCATACATACGTAACTGAACTATATATTTATATATAATTTTATTTACCAGACAAAAGAACGAAGACTATAAAGACACGAGAAAAGGCCTGGTTTTCCATTCTTGATTTGATGGTAAATCGTTCGGTTGATCAATAAAAGGATTGGTCTTAAACAACTGCAGGACAAAAATGGATTCATTGGGATGTAGGGGAGTAGTATTTGTAGGGCTTAGGGACTAATTTGATTGGGATGAAAATATGAAAAGTTAAAACGAATTAAGGATATAAAAAGAAAATATATAATACCAAATATTCAACAGAAATATTTGAGCCCTTAATAGGAAATTATTGTTATTGGTAATAACTATACAGAATTTATTAAGGTAACTTATAGTTGGCAATTGCCATTCTTCTAGATTCTTTATAATTACTCCCTATACTTTTACTGTGCAATTGAATGAATTAGGATACCTAGTTTTGACAATAAATATATAATTAGGAATTGTTGTTATTGTACATCATTAACGGTTGTACCAGCCATATTTATAATATATAATAATAATAATTGATTATAGATAAATATGTTCAGAGTGAGTTTACTTAAATGGGAACTTATATTATAGTAAGTTATTAACAAGAACGACAAATTTTATTTAAAAGATAATATGTATCATATATTTGATTAGTTTATTATAGGGAATATTATAGTAGAGAAGTTCAAATTTATTTTCAGCACTCTAATAAATTAACCAAATATCAGTAATAAGTTTATGTGTTGCATTAAATTTAACGCAAAGAAATTTTATATTGTAATAGTTACTAACCGGTACTTTACAATAAGGGGACGTTTGAATGAATGTATTAGGTAATGCACATATTATTTAATAGATGTATTATTTAGTTAATACTATGGTATGGATGGGACATGTATTCACATATCCTTTTATATATCTAGTCTCACCCAGTTGGAAGACAAACAATTGAACAATATATATTGAATTTTACTTAATACAAGTTCAACAACTTGTTGGAAGAAAGACTCCCATGCACTCCCACAGGGGAAAATAGATCTGATTTGGACCCCTTAGTTCGCGTCGACCCACGTATGCGCCCGCATTATGCGCACACGATTGTCGCTCCCACAAACATGCCTTGTGCGAGCCGACTTTTTTTCAAAAACCCATAATTATTAATCTTACCATGATCATTCTCAAATTGAATTTTATTTCTTCGTTACGCTTTTTTTTGTACTCTATGATCTTTTTTACTGTTGGTATACAATTTTATAATTAATTTTGCATTAGTTTTACAAAAAATAATTAGGGCAATTATGGTCCTATTTAAGTCATTAGAGGATACAAGACCCTATAAATAGGGATTGATTCTTCTCAATTGAACACATTTGAGAGAAACCAAAAATTGCATTGTCAATTTGCTTTGGTATGAGTCCAAATATTTGGCCACATTAAAGTTCTGAGTTTCGCGACATAATTTCCGTCCAAGTTCAGGTATTGTACAGTTCAGTGTGAAATATCGTGTTTGTGTCACGTTAATGACAATGTTCTATACCAGGAGATAACCTTCCCATTTTATCCTCTTACAAGAATCTATTACATTTATAGTCACGAAATTACTATGAGGAGATCGATTTCATATGGGACTCAATATTTTGAACAACAATAATTTTGTGCGGGTAATTTTTTTTTCATTTCGTCAATATGCGTGTTATTCTCCATTTATATTTAATTTAAATCCAATAAAAAATTGAGCTACAAGTTTAAATTCTCCTATCTTACTAACAAATAGTTCAATTGAAATTTTGATAATTTTATTGCACGTTTATTCGACAATGTAACAGTTCAATATGGACAGTGTTCAACATATATATGACTGGCATGTCAATATGGATTTTGTCCTACAATATGTATATACATGACCACAGTATGAATTAAGGATTTCTTTTAATGGCAATACCATTTGCATAGACAATAATAACTTTGACCCAACCCATCCAACACACAATCTCCGCGAGGTTGAAGATTCTTGGGGTGTTGTTTGTTGCACTCAGCATTGCAGTGGTGATCATCCTTGTTACCACTACACTTCACTATTGTACTAGGAATCGATTCAGAACACGTCGGTCGGGCATCGCTATAACGCACCATGAACAGTGCTGCAATATTACAATATATATGTATTATATATATTATCAAACCATACATACGTAACTGAACTATATATTTATATATAATTTTATTTACCAGACAAAAGAACGAAGACTATAAAGACACGAGAAAAGGCCTGGTTTTCCATTCTTGATTTGATGGTAAATCGTTCGGTTGATCAATAAAAGGATTGGTCTTAAACAACTGCAGGACAAAAATGGATTCATTGGGATGTAGGGGAGTAGTATTTGTAGGGCTTAGGGACTAATTTGATTGGGATGAAAATATGAAAAGTTAAAACGAATTAAGGATATAAAAAGAAAATATATAATACCAAATATTCAACAGAAATATTTGAGCCCTTAATAGGAAATTATTGTTATTGGTAATAACTATACAGAATTTATTAAGGTAACTTATAGTTGGCAATTGCCATTCTTCTAGATTCTTTATAATTACTCCCTATACTTTTACTGTGCAATTGAATGAATTAGGATACCTAGTTTTGACAATAAATATATAATGAGGAATTGTTGTTATTGTACATCATTAACGGTTGTACCAGCCATATTTATAATATATAATAATAATAATTGATTATAGATAAATATGTTCAGAGTGAGTTTACTTAAATGGGAACTTATATTATAGTAAGTTATTAACAAGAACGACAAATTTTATTTAAAAGATAATATGTATCATATATTTGATTAGTTTATTATAGGGAATATTATAGTAGAGAAGTTCAAATTTATTTTCAGCACTCTAATAAATTAACCAAATATCAGTAATAAGTTTATGTGTTGCATTAAATTTAACGCAAAGAAATTTTATATTGTAATAGTTACTAACCGGTACTTTACAATAAGGGGACGTTTGAATGAATGTATTAGGTAATGCACATATTATTTAATAGATGTATTATTTAGTTAATACTATGGTATGGATGGGACATGTATTCACATATCCTTTTATATATCTAGTCTCACCCAGTTGGAAGACAAACAATTGAACAATATATATTGAATTTTACTTAATACAAGTTCAACAACTTGTTGGAAGAAAGACTCCCATGCACTCCCACAGGGGAAAATAGATCTGATTTGGACCCCTTAGTTCGCGTCGACCCACGTATGCGCCCGCATTATGCGCACACGATTGTCGCTCCCAAAAACATGCCTTGTGCGAGCCGACTTTTTTTCAAAAACCCATAATTATTAATCTTACCATGATCATTCTCAAATTGAATTTTATTTCTTCGTTACGCTTTTTTTTGTACTCTATGATCTTTTTTACTGTTGGTATACAATTTTATAATTAATTTTGCATTAGTTTTACAAAAAATAATTAGGGCAATTATGGTCCTATTTAAGTCATTAGAGGATACAAGACCCTATAAATAGGGATTGATTCTTCTCAATTGAACACATTTGAGAGAAACCAAAAATTGCATTGTCAATTTGCTTTGGTATGAGTCCAAATATTTGGCCACATTAAAGTTCTGAGTTTCGCGACAGAATTTCCGTCCAAGTTCAGGTATTGTACAGTTCAGTGTGAAATATCGTGTTTGTGTCACGTTAATGACACTGTTCTATACCAGGAGATAACCTTCCCATTTTATCCTCTTACAAGAATCTATTACATTTATAGTCACGAAATTACTATGAGGAGATCGATTTCATATGGGACTCAATATTTTGAACAACAATAATTTTGTGAGGGTAATTCTTTTTTCATTTCGTCAATATGCGTGTTATTCTCCATTTATATTTAATTTAAATCCAATAAAAAAATTGAGCTACAAGTTTAAATTCTCCTATATTACTAACAAATAGTTCAATTGAAATTTTGATAATTTTATTGCACGTTTATTCGACAATGTAACAGTTCAATATGGACAGTGTTCAACATATATATGACTGGCATGTCAATATGGATTTTGTCCTACAATATGTATATACATGACCACAGTATGAATTAAGGATTTCTTTTAATGGCAATACCATTTGCATAGACAATAATAACTTTGACCCAACCCATCCAACACACAATCTCCGCGAGGTTGAAGATTCTTGGGGTGTTGTTTGTTGCACTCAGCATTGCAGTGGTGATCATCCTTGTTACCACTACACTTCACTATTGTACTAGGAATCGATTCAGAACACGTCGGTCGGGCATCGCTATAACGCACCATGAACAGTGCTGCAATATTACAATATATATGTATTATATATATTATCGAACCATACATACGTAACTGAACTATATATTTATATATAATTTTATTTACCAGACAAAAGAACGAAGACTATATAGACACGAGAAGAGGCCTGGTTTTCCGTTCTTGATTGGATGGTAAATCGTTCGGTTGATCAATAAAAGGATTGGTCTTAAACAACTGCAGGACAAAAATGGATTCATTGGGATGTAGGGGAGTAGTATTTGTAGGGCTTAGGGACTAATTTGATTGGGATGAAAATATGAAAAGTTAAAACGAATTAAGGATATAAAAAGAAAATATATAATACCTAATATTCAACAGAAATATTTGAGCCCTTAATAGGAAATTATTGTTATTGGTAATAACTATACAGAATTTATTAAGGTAACTTATAGTTAGCAATTGCCATTCTTCTAGATTCTTAATAATTACTCCCTATACTTTTACTGTGCAATTGAATGAATTAGGATACCTAGTTTTGACAATAAATATCTAATTAGGAATTGTTGTTATTGTACATCATTAACGGTTGTACCAGCCATATTTATAATATATAATAATAATAATTGATTATAGATAAATATGTTCAGAGTGAGTTTACTTAAATGGGAACTTATATTATAGTAAGTTATTAACAAGAACGACAAATTTTATTTAAAAGATAATATGTATCATATATTTGATTAGTTTATTATAGGGAATATTATAGTAGAGAAGTTCAAATTTATTTTCAGCACTCTAATAAATTAACCAAATATCAGTAATAAGTTTATGTGTTGCATTAAATTTAACGCAAAGAAATTTTATATTGTAATAGTTACTAACCGGTACTTTACAATAAGGGGACGTTTGAATGAATGTATTAGGTAATGCACATATTATTTAATAGATGTATTATTTAGTTAATACTATGGTATGGATGGGACATGTATTCACATATCCTTTTATATATCTAGTCTCACCCAGTTGGAAGACAAACAATTGAACAATATATATTGAATTTTACTTAATACAAGTTCAACAACTTGTTGGAAGAAAGACTCCCATGCACTCCCACAGGGGAAAATAGATCTGATTTGGACCCCTTAGTTCGCGTCGACCCACGTATGCGCCCGCATTATGCGCACACGATTGTCGCTCCCAAAAACATGCCTTGTGCGAGCCGACTTTTTTTCAAAAACCCATAATTATTAATCTTACCATGATCATTCTCAAATTGAATTTTATTTCTTCGTTACGCTTTTTTTTGTACTCTATGATCTTTTTTACTGTTGGTATACAATTTTATAATTAATTTTGCATTAGTTTTACAAAAAATAATTAGGGCAATTATGGTCCTATTTAAGTCATTAGAGGATACAAGACCCTATAAATAGGGATTGATTCTTCTCAATTGAACACATTTGAGAGAAACCAAAAATTGCATTGTCAATTTGCTTTGGTATGAGTCCAAATATTTGGCCACATTAAAGTTCTGAGTTTCGCGACAGAATTTCCGTCCAAGTTCAGGTATTGTACAGTTCAGTGTGAAATATCGTGTTTGTGTCACGTTAATGACACTGTTCTATACCAGGAGATAACCTTCCCATTTTATCCTCTTACAAGAATCTATTACATTTATAGTCACGAAATTACTATGAGGAGATCGATTTCATATGGGACTCAATATTTTGAACAACAATAATTTTGTGAGGGTAATTCTTTTTTCATTTCGTCAATATGCGTGTTATTCTCCATTTATATTTAATTTAAATCCAATAAAAAAATTGAGCTACAAGTTTAAATTCTCCTATATTACTAACAAATAGTTCAATTGAAATTTTGATAATTTTATTGCACGTTTATTCGACAATGTAACAGTTCAATATGGACAGTGTTCAACATATATATGACTGGCATGTCAATATGGATTTTGTCCTACAATATGTATATACATGACCACAGTATGAATTAAGGATTTCTTTTAATGGCAATACCATTTGCATAGACAATAATAACTTTGACCCAACCCATCCAACACACAATCTCCGCGAGGTTGAAGATTCTTGGGGTGTTGTTTGTTGCACTCAGCATTGCAGTGGTGATCATCCTTGTTACCACTACACTTCACTATTGTACTAGGAATCGATTCAGAACACGTCGGTCGGGCATCGCTATAACGCACCATGAACAGTGCTGCAATATTACAATATATATGTATTATATATATTATCGAACCATACATACGTAACTGAACTATATATTTATATATAATTTTATTTACCAGACAAAAGAACGAAGACTATATAGACACGAGAAGAGGCCTGGTTTTCCGTTCTTGATTGGATGGTAAATCGTTCGGTTGATCAATAAAAGGATTGGTCTTAAACAACTGCAGGACAAAAATGGATTCATTGGGATGTAGGGGAGTAGTATTTGTAGGGCTTAGGGACTAATTTGATTGGGATGAAAATATGAAAAGTTAAAACGAATTAAGGATATAAAAAGAAAATATATAATACCTAATATTCAACAGAAATATTTGAGCCCTTAATAGGAAATTATTGTTATTGGTAATAACTATACAGAATTTATTAAGGTAACTTATAGTTAGCAATTGCCATTCTTCTAGATTCTTAATAATTACTCCCTATACTTTTACTGTGCAATTGAATGAATTAGGATACCTAGTTTTGACAATAAATATCTAATTAGGAATTGTTGTTATTGTACATCATTAACGGTTGTACCAGCCATATTTATAATATATAATAATAATAATTGATTATAGATAAATATGTTCAGAGTGAGTTTACTTAAATGGGAACTTATATTATAGTAAGTTATTAACAAGAACGACAAATTTTATTTAAAAGATAATATGTATCATATATTTGATTAGTTTATTATAGGGAATATTATAGTAGAGAAGTTCAAATTTATTTTCAGCACTCTAATAAATTAACCAAATATCAGTAATAAGTTTATGTGTTGCATTAAATTTAACGCAAAGAAATTTTATATTGTAATAGTTACTAACCGGTACTTTACAATAAGGGGACGTTTGAATGAATGTATTAGGTAATGCACATATTATTTAATAGATGTATTATTTAGTTAATACTATGGTATGGATGGGACATGTATTCACATATCCTTTTATATATCTAGTCTCACCCAGTTGGAAGACAAACAATTGAACAATATATATTGAATTTTACTTAATACAAGTTCAACAACTTGTTGGAAGAAAGACTCCCATGCACTCCCACAGGGGAAAATAGATCTGATTTGGACCCCTTAGTTCGCGTCGACCCACGTATGCGCCCGCATTATGCGCACACGATTGTCGCTCCCAAAAACATGCCTTGTGCGAGCCGACTTTTTTTCAAAAACCCATAATTATTAATCTTACCATGATCATTCTCAAATTGAATTTTATTTCTTCGTTACGCTTTTTTTTGTACTCTATGATCTTTTTTACTGTTGGTATACAATTTTATAATTAATTTTGCATTAGTTTTACAAAAAATAATTAGGGCAATTATGGTCCTATTTAAGTCATTAGAGGATACAAGATCCTATAAATAGGGATTGATTCTTCTCAATTGAACACATTTGAGAGAAACCAAAAATTGCATTGTCAATTTGCTTTGGTATGAGTCCAAATATTTGGCCACATTAAAGTTCTGAGTTTCGCGACAGAATTTCCGTCCAAGTTCAGGTATTGTACAGTTCAGTGTGAAATATCGTGTTTGTGTCACGTTAATGACACTGTTCTATACCAGGAGATAACCTTCCCATTTTATCCTCTTACAAGAATCTATTACATTTATAGTCACGAAATTACTATGAGGAGATCGATTTCATATGGGACTCAATATTTTGAACAACAATAATTTTGTGAGGGTAATTCTTTTTTCATTTCGTAAATATGCGTGTTATTCTCCATTTATATTTAATTTAAATCCAATAAAAAAATTGAGCTACAAGTTTAAATTCTCCTATATTACTAACAAATAGTTCAATTGAAATTTTGATAATTTTATTGCACGTTTATTCGACAATGTAACAGTTCAATATGGACAGTGTTCAACATATATATGACTGGCATGTCAATATGGATTTTGTCCTACAATATGTATATACATGACCACAGTATGAATTAAGGATTTCTTTTAATGGCAATACCATTTGCATAGACAATAATAACTTTGACCCAACCCATCCAACACACAATCTCCGCGAGGTTGAAGATTCTTGGGGTGTTGTTTGTTGCACTCAGCATTGCAGTGGTGATCATCCTTGTTACCACTACACTTCACTATTGTACTAGGAATCGATTCAGAACACGTCGGTCGGGCATCGCTATAACGCACCATGAACAGTGCTGCAATATTACAATATATATGTATTATATATATTATCGAACCATACATACGTAACTGAACTATATATTTATATATAATTTTATTTACCAGACAAAAGAACGAAGACTATATAGACACGAGAAGAGGCCTGGTTTTCCGTTCTTGATTGGATGGTAAATCGTTCGGTTGATCAATAAAAGGATTGGTCTTAAACAACTGCAGGACAAAAATGGATTCATTGGGATGTAGGGGAGTAGTATTTGTAGGGCTTAGGGACTAATTTGATTGGGATGAAAATATGAAAAGTTAAAACGAATTAAGGATATAAAAAGAAAATATATAATACCTAATATTCAACAGAAATATTTGAGCCCTTAATAGGAAATTATTGTTATTGGTAATAACTATACAGAATTTATTAAGGTAACTTATAGTTAGCAATTGCCATTCTTCTAGATTCTTAATAATTACTCCCTATACTTTTACTGTGCAATTGAATGAATTAGGATACCTAGTTTTGACAATAAATATCTAATTAGGAATTGTTGTTATTGTACATCATTAACGGTTGTACCAGCCATATTTATAATATATAATAATAATAATTGATTATAGATAAATATGTTCAGAGTGAGTTTACTTAAATGGGAACTTATATTATAGTAAGTTATTAACAAGAACGACAAATTTTATTTAAAAGATAATATGTATCATATATTTGATTAGTTTATTATAGGGATTATTATAGTAGAGAAGTTCAAATTTATTTTCAGCACTCTAATAAATTAACCAAATATCAGTAATAAGTTTATGTGTTGCATTAAATTTAACGCAAAGAAATTTTATATTGTAATAGTTACTAACCGGTACTTTACAATAAGGGGACGTTTGAATGAATGTATTAGGTAATGCACATATTATTTAATAGATGTATTATTTAGTTAATACTATGGTATGGATGGGACATGTATTCACATATCCTTTTATATATCTAGTCTCACCCAGTTGGAAGACAAGCAATTGAACAATATATATTGAATTTTACTTAATACAAGTTCAACAACTTGTTGGAAGAAAGACTCCCATGCACTCCCACAGGGGAAAATAGATCTAATTTTGGACCCCTTAGTTCGCGTCGACCCACGTATGCGCCCGCATTATGCGCACACGATTGTCGCTCCCAAAAACATGCCTTGTGCGAGCCGACTTTTTTTCAAAAACCCATAATTATTAATCTTACCATGATCATGCTCAAATTGAATTTTATTTTTCGTTACGCTTTTTTTTGTACTCTATGATCTTTTTTACTGTTGGTATACAATTTTATAATTAATTTTGCATTAGTTTTACAAAAAATAATTAGGGCAATTATGGTCCTATTTAAGTCATTAGAGGATACAAGACCCTATAAATAGGGATTGATTCTTCTCAATTGAACACATTTGAGAGAATCCAAAAATTGCATTGTCAATTTGCTTTGGTATGAGTCCAAATATTTGGCCACATTAAAGTTCTGAGTTTCGCGACAGAATTTCCGTCCAAGTTCAGGTATTGTACAGTTCAGTGTGAAATATCGTGTTTGTGTCACGTTAATGACACTGTTCTATACCAGGAGATAACCTTCCCATTTTATCCTCTTACAAGAATCTATTACATTTATAGTCACGAAATTACTATGAGGAGATCGATTTCATATGGGACTCAATATTTTGAACAACAATAATTTTGTGAGGGTAATTCTTTTTTCATTTCGTCAATATGCGTGTTATTCTCCATTTATATTTAATTTAAATCCAATAAAAAAATTGAGATACAAGTTTAAATTCTCCTATATTACTAACAAATAGTTCAATTGAAATTTTGATAATTTTATTGCACGTTTATTCGACAATGTAACAGTTCAATATGGACAGTGTTCAACATATATATGACTGGCATGTCAATATGGATTTTGTCCTACAATATGTATATACATGACCACAGTATGAATTAAGGATTTCTTTTAATGGCAATACCATTTGCATAGACAATAATAACTTTGACCCAACCCATCCAACACACAATCTCCGCGAGGTTGAAGATTCTTGGGGTGTTGTTTGTTGCACTCAGCATTGCAGTGGTGATCATCCTTGTTACCACTACACTTCACTATTGTACTAGGAATCGATTCAGAACACGTCGGTCGGGCATCGCTATAACGCACCATGAACAGTGCTGCAATATTACAATATATATGTATTATATATATTATCGAACCATACATACGTAATTGAACTATATATTTATATATAATTTTATTTACCAGACAAAAGAACGAAGACTATATAGACACGAGAAGAGGCCTGGTTTCCCGTTCTTGATTGGATGGTAAATCGTTCGGTTGATCAATAAAAGGATTGGTCTTAAACAACTGCAGGACAAAAATGGATTCATTGGGATGTAGGGGAGTAGTATTTGTAGGGCTTAGGGACTAATTTGATTGGGATGAAAATATGAAAAGTTAAAACGAATTAAGGATATAAAAAGAAAATATATAATACCTAATATTCAACAGAAATATTTGAGCCCTTAATAGGAAATTATTGTTATTAGTAATAACTATACAGAATTTATTAAGGTAACTTATAGTTGGCAATTGCCATTCTTCTAGCTTCTTAATAATTACTCCCTATACTTTTACTGTGCAAATGAATGAATTAGGATACCTAGTTTTGACAATAAATATCTAATTAGGAATTGTTGCTATTGTATATCATTAACGGTAGTACCAGACATATTTATAATATATAATAATAATAATTGATTATAGATAAATATGTTCAGAGTGAGTTTACTTAGATGGGAACTTATATTATAGTAAGTTATTAACAAGAACGACAAATTTTATTTAAAAGATAATATGTATCATATATTTGATTAGTTTATTATAGGGAATATTATAATAGAGAAGTTCAAATTTATTTTCAGCACTCTAATAAATTAATCAAATATCAGTAATAGGTTTATGTGTTACATTAAATTTAACTCAAAGAAATTTTATATTGTAATAGTTACTAACCGGTACTTTACAATAAGGGGACGTTTGAATGAATAATACACATATTATTTAATAGATGTATTATTTAGTTAATACTATGGTATGGATGGGACATGTATTCACATATCCTTTTATATATCTAGTCTCACCAAGTTGGATAACAAGCAATTGAACAATATATATTGAATTTTACTTGATACAAGTTCAACAACTTGTTGGAAGAAAGACTCCCACGCGCTTCCACAGGGGAAAATAGATCTGATTTGGAACCCTTAGTTCGCGTCGACCCACGTATGCGCCCGCATTATGCGCACACGATTGTCGCTTCCAAAAACATGCCTTGTGCGAGCCGACTTTTATTCAAAAACCCATAATTATTAATCTTACCAGGATCATGCTCAAATTGAATTTTATTTCTTCGTTACGCTTTTTTTTGTAATCTATGATCTTTTTTACTGTTGGGATACAATTTTATAATTAATTTTGCATTAGTTTTACAAAATATAATTAGGGCAATTATGGTCCTATTTAAGTCATTAGAGGATATAAGACCCTATAAATAGGGATTGATTCTCCTCAATTGAACACATTTGAGAGAAACCAAAAATTGCATTGTCAATTTGCTTTGGTATGAGTCCAAATATTTGGCCACATTAAAGTTCTGAGTTTCGCGACAGAATTTCCGTCCAAGTTCAGGTATTGTACAGTTCAGTGTGAAATATCGTGTTTGTGTCACGTTAATGACACTGTTCTATACCAGGAGATAACCTTCCCATTTTATCCTCTTACAAGAATCTATTACATTTATAGTCACGAAATTACTATGAGGAGATCGATTTCATATGGGACTCAATATTTTGAACAACAATAATTTTGTGAGGGTAATTTTTTTTTCATTTCGGCAATATGCGTGTTATTCTCCATTTGTATTTAATTTAAATCCAATACAAAAATTGCGCTACAAGTTTAAATTCTCCTATATTACTAACAATAGTTCAATTGAAATTTTGATAATTTTATTGCACGTTTATTCGACAATGTAACAGTTCAATATGGACAGTGTTCAACATATATATGACTGGCATGTCAATATGGATTTTGTCCTACAATATGTATATACATGACCACAGTATGAATTAAGGATTTCTTTTAATGGCAATACCATTTGCATAGACAATAATAACTTTGACCCAACCCATCCAACACACAATCTCCGCGAGGTTGAAGATTCTTGGGGTGTTGTTTGTTGCACTCAGCATTGCAGTGGTGATCATCCTTGTTACCACTATACTTCACTATTGTACTAGGAATCGATTCAGAACACGCCGGTCGGGCATCGCTATAACGCACCATGAACAGTGCTGCAATATTACAATATATACGTATTATATATATTATCAAACCATACATACGCAACTGAACTATATATTTATATATAATTTTATTTACCAGACAAAAGAACGAAGACTATAAAGACACGAGAAAAGGCCTGGTTTTCCATTCTTGATTTGATGGTAAATCGTTCAGTTGATCAATAAAAGGATTGGTCTTAAACAACTGCAGGACAAAAATGGATTCATTGGGATGTAGGGGAGTAGTATTTGTAGGGCTTAGGGACTAATTTGATTGGGATGAAAATATGAAAAGTTAAAACGAATTAAGGATATAAAAAGAAAATATATAATACCTAATATTCAACAGAAATATTTGAGCCCTTAATAGGAAATTATTGTTATTAGTAATAACTATACAGAATTTATTAAGGTAACTTATAGTTGGCAATTGCCATTCTTCTAGCTTCTTAATAATTACTCCCTATACTTTTACTGTGCAAATGAATGAATTAGGATACCTAGTTTTGACAATAAATATCTAATTAGGAATTGTTGCTATTGTATATCATTAACGGTAGTACCAGACATATTTATAATATATAATAATAATAATTGATTATAGATAAATATGTTCAGAGTGAGTTTACTTAGATGGGAACTTATATTATAGTAAGTTATTAACAAGAACGACAAATTTTATTTAAAAGATAATATGTATCATATATTTTATTAGTTTATTATAGGGAATATTATAATAGAGAAGTTCAAATTTATTTTCAGCACTCTAATAAATTAATCAAATATCAGTAATAGGTTTATGTGTTACATTAAATTTAACTCAAAGAAATTTTATATTGTAATAGTTACTAACCGGTACTTTACAATAAGGGGACGTTTGAATGAATAATACACATATTATTTAATAGATGTATTATTTAGTTAATACTATGGTATGGATGGGACATGTATTCACATATCCTTTTATATATCTAGTCTCACCAAGTTGGATAACAAGCAATTGAACAATATATATTGAATTTTACTTGATACAAGTTCAACAACTTGTTGGAAGAAAGACTCCCACGCGCTTCCACAGGGGAAAATAGATCCGATTTGGAACCCTTAGTTCGCGTCGACCCACGTATGCGCCCGCATTATGCGCACACGATTGTCGCTCCCAAAAACATGCCTTGTGCGAGCCGACTTTTTTTCAAAAACCCATAATTATTAATCTTACCAGGATCATGCTCAAATTGAATTTTATTTATTCGTTACGCTTTTTTTTGTACTCTATGATCTTTTTTACTGTTGGGATACAATTTTATAATTAATTTTGCATTAGTTTTACAAAATATAATTAGGGCAATTATGGTCCTATTTAAGTCATTAGAGGATATAAGACCCTATAAATAGGGATTGATTCTCCTCAATTGAACACATTTGAGAGAAACCAAAAATTGCATTGTCAATTTGCTTTGGTATGAGTCCAAATATTTGGCCACATTAAAGTTCTGAGTTTCGCGACAGAATTTCCGTCCAAGTTCAGGTATTGTACAGTTCAGTGTGAAATATCGTGTTTGTGTCACGTTAATGACACTGTTCTATACTAGGAGATAACCTTCCCATTTTACCCTCTTACAAGAATCTATTACATTTATAGTCACGAAATTACTATGAGGAGATCGATTTCATATGGGACTCAATATTTTGAACAACAATAATTTTGTGAGGGTAATTTTTTTTTCATTTCGGCAATATGCGTGTTATTCTCCATTTGTATTTAATTTAAATCCAATACAAAAATTGAGCTACAAGTTTAAATTCTCCTATATTACTAACAAATAGTTCAATTGAAATTTTGATAATTTTATTGCACGTTTATTCGACAATGTAACAGTTCAATATGGACAGTGTTCAACATATATATGACTGGCATGTCAATATGGATTTTGTCCTACAATATGTATATACATGACCACAGTATGAATTAAGGATTTCTTTTAATGGCAATACCATTTGCATAGACAATAATAACTTTGACCCAACCCATCCAACACACAATCTCCGCGAGGTTGAAGATTCTTGGGGTGTTGTTTGTTGCACTCAGCATTGCAGTGGTGATCATCCTTGTTACCACTACACTTCACTATTGTACTAGGAATCGATTCAGAACACGTCGGTCGGGCATCGCTATAACGCACCATGAACAGTGCTGCAATATTACAATATATATGTATTATATATATTATCAAACCATACATACGTAACTGAACTATATATTTATATATAATTTTATTTACCAGACAAAAGAACGAAGACTATAAAGACACGAGAAAAGGCCTGGTTTTCCATTCTTGATTGGATGGTAAATCGTTCGGTTGATCAATAAAAGGATTGGTCTTAAACAACTGCAGGACAAAAATGGATTCATTGGGATGTAGGGGAGTAGTATTTGTAGGGCTTAGGGACTAATTTGATTGGGATGAAAATATGAAAAGTTAAAACGAATTAAGGATATAAAAAGAAAATATATAATACCTAATATTCAACAGAAATATTTGAGCCCTTAATAGGAAATTATTGTTATTAGTAATAACTATACAGAATTTATTAAGGTAACTTATAGTTGGCAATTGCCATTCTTCTAGCTTCTTAATAATTACTCCCTATACTTTTACTGTGCAAATGAATGAATTAGGATACCTAGTTTTGACAATAAATATCTAATTAGGAATTGTTGCTATTGTATATCATTAACGGTAGTACCAGACATATTTATAATATATAATAATAATAATTGATTATAGATAAATATGTTCAGAGTGAGTTTACTTAGATGGGAACTTATATTATAGTAAGTTATTAACAAGAACGACAAATTTTATTTAAAAGATAATATGTATCATATATTTGATTAGTTTATTATAGGGAATATTATAATAGAGAAGTTCAAATTTATTTTCAGCACTCTAATAAATTAATCAAATATCAGTAATAGGTTTATGTGTTGCATTAAATTTAACGCAAATAAATTTTATATTGTAATAGTTACTAACCGGTACTTTACAATAAGGGGACGTTTGAATGAATGTATTAGGTAATACACATATTATTTAATAGATGTATTATTTAGTTAATACTATGGTATGGATGGGACATGTATTCACATATGCTTTTATATATCTAGTCTCACACCAGTTGGAAGACAAGCAATTGAACAATATATATTGAATTTTACTTGATACAAGTTCAACAACTTGTTGGAAGAAAGACTCCCACGCGCTCCCACAGGGGAAAATAGATCCGATTTTGACCCCTTAGTTCGCGCCGACCCACGTATGCGCCCGCATTATGCGCACACGAATGTCGCTCCCAAAAACAAGCCTTGTGCGAGCCGACATTTTTTCAAAAACCCATAATTATTAATCTTACTAGGATCATGCTCAAATTGAATTTTATTTCTTCGTTATGCTTTTTTTTGTACTCTATGATCTTTTTTACTGTTGGGATACAATTTTATAATTAATTTTGCATTAGTTTTACAAAATATAATTAGGGCAATTGATACGATCTTCCAGGAGTCGGCACTTTCGAGGGTAGGTGGTGATACGATTCTCCCAAGGCTCGTAATATTGCTGTCAGAATTCCGACTCTGTAAAGGGTTCCCTTTTACGCGACGCTCTGTTCCGAATTGATCTGCGTGATGAATACGAAAGTCGCAGATACTTGAATCGTCTTTCTGGAATGGGTGGGCTCGTCGAATTCAGATATGTATTACGTCTTCTAGACCAATATTGGTAAGGTCGATCCTCCTGGATACGATTCTGCCGAGACTAGAATATACGAGGATAGATGACGGATGAATGATGGATCGATTGGATCACACAAAGGCAGCGACAAGCCCTTGATACCTCCATAATGGATTCTCCAAGATATGACGCACTCGAAGATCCCAAAGCTTGAACCTTGGATATGACGCACCAAGATTCAATTGCCGGATATGACACACCAACAATCAATTTCTCATTCAATGAACAAGAAGAACAATGTGGCTAGCACACAAGTTTGTAAAAGAGGTCTATTATGTCTCATTTCGGCCACCCTAGCTACTTATCCTAAAAGAAGTAAAAACCTAAACTAATTTGGGCCTAAGGAAAGCTCTCCTATGGGCCGAATTTTATTCTCCTCCTCTTATTGGGCTTGGTTGTCTTGTGGACCGTTTGCCTCATTAAAACCCCCTTTGTAAAACCCAGTGGGACAAAACCAAAGGTCGGGAAAAAGAGTACAAACGAGCCCCTCTTGACTTAGTCCATTCGAGCAACCAAGAGGTTCTTAGGCTCCATGTCTCCGGACGGAATGATAGTTGGTCCTATGCGGTCCAGTAGTGTGGTGATTGTATGTCCAAGCTTCCTAGCCCTTGATCGTGTCATTGGTCCACTCGGCACGGTTATCTCACCCCTGTCTTCAAGTGTGGGCCGCATTTCTTCCATGATCACATCATCCCCTCCCTCTTCAAAAGGATTTGTCCTCAAATCCGGATCATCTGCAACAAAAGGAAGCAAATCAGTAATGTTAAAACTTGAACTAACATTATACTTCCCTTCGAGGTCTAGTTGATAAGCATTGTCGTTGATCTTCTTTAGGACTCGGAATGGGCCATCCACTCTAGGCATCAACTTGGATTTCCTCTCGACTGGAAACCTATCCTTCCTCAAGTGCACCCACACGAGGTCTCCTTCCTCAAAGGTCACCTTACGTCGGCCCTTGTTGGCTTGCTTTGCATACGACTTCGTCCTTTCCTCGATGTTGCGCTTGGCCTTTTCATGGATCTGTTTGACAATTTCAGCTTTCTTCTTTCCATCTAAGTTAGTCCTTTCACTCATAGGCAAAGCGGTTAGATCCAAAGGAGACAAAGGGTTAAATCCATAAACGATTTCAAACGGTGAAAACTTGGTAGCGGAATGTGTAGCTCGATTATACGCAAATTCAACATGTGGCAAGCATTCTTCCCAAGTTTTCAAATTCTTCTTAATCAAGGTGCGTAGCAAAGTAGACAAGGTCCTATTCACTACTTCGGTTTGTCCATCAGTTTGAGGGTGGCAAGTAGTTGAAAATAGCAGTTTAGTCCCTAGCTTAGACCACAGTGTTTTCCAAAAGTAGCTCAAGAATTTAGCATCTCTATCACTAACAATGGTCCTAGGCATTCCATGCAAGCGAACAATTTCTTTGAAGAATAAATCAGCTATATGAGACGCATCATCAGTTTTATGGCATGCAAGGAAATGAGCCATTTTTGAAAACCTATCCACAATCACAAAGATGGAATCCTTTCCAGTCCTAGTCCTAGGCAATCCAAGCAGAAAATCCATAGATATATCGACCCACGGTTGTTCAGGAATCGGTAAGGGCATATACAAACCTTGGGAATGTACCTTTGCTTTGGCTTGTTTGCAAGTGACACATCTTCCACATATCCGCTCGACATCCCTTTTCATTTGCGGCCAATAGAAGTGTTCTTGCATCACCTTCAAGGTCTTAGTGATCCCAAAATGTCCCATCAATCCTCCGCCATGGGCTTCCCTAACTAACAATTCTCGCATCGAACAGTTAGGTACGCATAATCTATTTTCAAACAAAAGAAACCCGTCGTGCCTTACATACTTTCCATGAGCGAATTTAGCACATGCTTTAAAGATATCTTGGAAATCCGAGTCAGTTTCATAGAGCTCCTTTATGTATTCAAAGCCTAAAAGCTTAGCATCCAAAGTAGAGATCAAGGCATACCTTCTTGATAGAGCATCGGCAACAATATTTTCATTACCTTGCTTATACTTGATCACATAAGGAAAGGTTTCGATGAACTCCATCCACCTAGCATGTCGTTTGTGGAGCTTTTGTTGACCCTTCAAATGCTTCAAGGATTCATGGTCGGTGTGAATGACGAACTCCTTGGGCCATAGATAGTGTTGCCATGTTTGCAAGGCTCGAACTAGCGCATACAACTCCTTGTCATAGGTCGGGTAGTTTAGGGCAGCTCCTCCAAGCTTCTCACTAAAGAAGGCTATGGGCCTCTTCTCTTGTGTCAAAACAGCTCCAATACCTACACCCGAAGCATCACACTCAATTTCAAAGGTTTTAAGAAAGTTCGGTAAAGATAAAAGGGGTGCATTGGTGAGTTTGTCCTTCAAAGCTTGGAATGCTTTTTCTTGTGCGTCCTCCCACTTAAACCCAACACTCTTCTTGATCACTTCGGTGAGAGGTGCGGCTATGGTACTAAAATCCCTCACGAATCTCCGATAGAAACCCGCAAGTCCATGAAAGCTCCGCACTTCGCCTATGGTAGTTGTCGTCGGCCAATCGCGGATGGCCTTAACCTTCTCTTCGTCCACCTTAATACCATCTGCACTTATAACAAAACCCAAAAACACAAGGTGATCCGTACAAAAAGTGCACTTCTTAAGGTTAGCATAAAGCTTCTCCTTTCGAAGAACCATCAAAACATGCTCTTCTAAACTTCGACTATAGACTAAAATGTCATCGAAGTAAACAACCACAAAAATTCCAATGTAGTTACGCAGGACATGATTCATCAATCTCATGAAAGTGCTAGGTGCATTAGTTAATCCAAAGGGCATGACTAACCACTCATATAAGCCATGTTTAGTTTTAAAAGCTGTTTTCCATTCATCACCTTCTTTCATCCTAATTTGATGATAACCACTCTTAAGATCTATTTTAGAAAATATTGTGGATCCATGCAGCTCATCTAACATGTCATCTAATCGAGGAATAGGATGGCGATACTTTACAGTGATATTGTTGATGGCTCGGCAATCGACGCACATCCTCCAAGTCCCATCCTTCTTAGGGACGAGTAGGACCGGTACCGCGCATGGGCTCATGCTTTCGCGGATGTATCCTTTGTCCATCAAGTCATTCACTTGTCGTTGAAGCTCCTTGGCCTCCATAGGATTAGTTCGGTATGCAGGTCGGTTAGGTAGTGAAGCTCCCGGTACCAAATCGATTTGGTGTTCGATACCCCGAAGGGGCGGTAATGCGTGGGGAGTTTCATCCGGCAAGACGTCTTCAAAATCCTGCAAAAGGGAAACGATGTTGCTCGGCATATCCGGCACGGGATTAGTGATACTCAACAACGTTTCTTTGTACATAAGTAGTATAACGGGTTGCTTAGAGGACAAAACCCTCTTTACGACGCTAGACCTCACCACAAAATTGGACTGCCTCACGGGTTCACTCACGGGTGTAAACTCACATCTCTCGGCTTTGGCTTTCCTCAAACTCTCACACTCATTTTGGGTAAGGGTACTTGTGTGTTCACTCACATTAGTTCCTTCGTGTTGTCGAAGTCGAAGTTGATCTAGGTGTATCTCATGCGGCGGCATGGGAGCAAGTGTGGTCTTTCGGCCCTTAAACTCGAAAGAATAACGGTTGGTGAACCCATCATGTATGACTCTCCTATCAAATTGCCACGGTCTACCGAGTAATATATGGCCGGCCTCCATAGGTAACACATCACATAAGATCTCATCCTCATACTTGCCTATGGCTAAAGGCACCAACACTTGGCGACTCACAATCAATTCGCCGGCACCATTAAGCCATTGTAGCTTAAATGGTTTCGGATGCTCCCTAGTTTTCAATCCTAGTTTCTTAACCATCAATTCACTAGCAACATTATTGCAGCTCCCACCATCAATAATAAGGAGGCAAACTTTACCTCGAACCAAACATCGCGTGTGAAACAAGTTCTCCCGTTGTTCTTTAGCCGCATCCTTGACTTGAATGCTTAAAGAACGTCGAGTCACCAATAACTCTCCGGCAGTGGGAAACTCGATGTCATCCGGTTCGGTATCATCCTCAAGCGGTTCATCCTCAGTTTCAATCTCCCCGTTGTCCAAAAGGATCATCACCCGCTTGTTGATGCATTCATTAGCATAGTGTCTGCGGCCTTGGCATTTAAAGCACTTGACATCCCGGTTTCGAGACGAGCTTGCCACGGCTTTGCCCTTCGCATCTTGAGGCGTAGTGGCTGGGTTTGGTTCAGGTCTCGGTTTGATTTGAGGTTTATCCACTCGGTTGAAATGGGTCCGAAAAGAGCCCCTCCGCTTGAGTTGTTGCTCGACCAACATGGCTTTGTGAAGCAGCTCTTCAATATTGCCATAGGTTTGGAGTTCCAACCTATCTTGAAGGTCACGATTTAACCCACTCAAGAACCTAGCCATGGTAGCTTCGTTATCCTCAATCACATCGGCCTTGAGCATAAGTGACTCCATCTCTTGAAAGTAATCCTCAACACTCTTACTTCCTTGAGACAATCGTCTAAGCTTTTGATGTAGTTCCCTATGGTAATGGTTAGGAACAAACCTCTTCCTCAAAAGATTTTTCAGTTCATCCCAAGTATCTACGGGTGGATCACGATTACGTCGTCTACTCGTCACGATTTGATCCCACCAATTGATAGCATAATCACAAAATTCAGTTGCGGCTACTTGTACCTTTCTAAGCTCCGAAAGATTTTGACAATCGAACACAAGTTCGATCTTCTTTTCCCACTCCAAATAAGCATCCGGATCATTCTTCCCGTGGAAAGGTGGGATTTTTAACTTGAGACCACCAAGTTGATCTTCAAGCCGACCTCTTTCCCGCCGTGGTCTCCTTTGGTCCCGATTGGAGTGGCGGCTGCCCCTACTATAATAGTTGGATGATTGAACCTCTTCATCGTCTGCTTGAGGTTGAGCTCTTCTTGGAAGATTCCCCATAGGTGGTGGCATGGCTCGATTAATGGACTCTTGTATGATAGGTCCTAATTCTTGCTGCATCATTCGCCGAATCTCATTGCGAAGAATTCGCAAATCCGGGGGTTCGTTCCTTGCCCCTTGACCTTGATTGGTGCTCTCCTCTCCATTACTTGCGTGGTTTGACATTATAATGCGCAAGGACCTGATTATCACACAACACAAATCAGCAAAATTAAGTCTCGAAAGTGTGCTCTGATACCACTTGATACGATCTTCCAGGAGTCGGCACTTTCGAGGGTAGGTGGTGATACGATTCTCCCAAGGCTCGTAATATTGCTGTCAGAATTCCGACTATGTAATTATGGTCCTATATAAGTCATTAGAGGATATAAGACCCTATAAATAAGGATTGATTCTTCTCAATTGAACACATTTGAGAGAAACCAAAAATTGCATTGTCAATTTGCTTTGGTATGAGTCCAAATATTTGGCCACATTAAAGTTCTGAGTTTCGCGACAGAATTTCCGTCCAAGTTCAGGTATTGTACAGTTCAGTGTGAAATATCGTGTTTGTGTCACGTTAATGACACTGTTCTATACCAGGAGATAACCTTCCCATTTTATCCTCTTACAATAATCTATTACATTTATAGTCACGAAATTACTATGAGGAGATCGATTTCATATGGGACTCAATATTTTGAACAACAATAATTTTGTGAGGGTAATTTTTTTTTCATTTCATCAATATGCGTGTTATTCTCCATTTATATTTAATTTAAATCCAATACAAAAATTGAGCTACAAGTTTAAATTCTCCTATATTACTAACAAATAGTTCAATTGAAATTTTGATAATTTTATTGCACGTTTATTCGACAATGTAACAGTTCAATATGGATAGTGTTCAACATATATATGACTTGCATGTCAATATGGATTTTGTCCTACAATATGTATATACATGACCACAGTATGAATTAAGGATTTCTTTTAATGGCAATACCATTTGCATAGACAATAATAACTTTGACCCAACCCATCCAACACACAATCTCCGCGAGGTTGAAGATTCTTGGGGTGTTGTTTGTTGCACTCAGCATTGCAGTGGTGATCATCCTTGTTACCACTACACTTCACTATTGTACTAGGAATCGATTCAGAACACGTCGGTCGGGCATCGCTATAACGCACCATGAACAGTGCTGCAAAATTACAATATATATGTATTATATATATTATCAAACCATACATACGTAACTGAACTATATATTTATATATAATTTTATTTACCAGACAAAAGAACGAAGACTATAAAGACACGAGAAAAGGCCTGGTTTTCCATTCTTGATTGGATGGTAAATCGTTCGGTTGATCAATAAAAGGATTGGTCTTAAACAACTGCAGGACAAAAATGGATTCATTGGGATGTAGGGGAGTAGTATTTGTAGGGCTTAGGGACTAATTTGATTGGATGAAAATATGAAAAGTTAAAACGAATTAAGGATATAAAAAGAAAATATATAATACCTAATATTCAACAGAAATATTTGAGCCCTTAATAGGAAATTATTGTTATTAGTAATAACTATACAGAATTTATTAAGGTAACTTATAGTTGGCAATTGCCATTCTTCTAGCTTCTTAATAATTACTCCCTATACTTTTACTGTGCAAATGAATGAATTAGGATACCTAGTTTTGACAATAAATATCTAATTAGGAATTGTTGCTATTGTATGTCATTAATGGTAGTACCAGCCATATTTATAATATAAAATAATAATAATTGATTATAGATAAATATGTTCAGAGTGAGTTTACTTAGATGGGAACTTATATTATAGTAAGTTATTAACAAGAACGGCAAATTTTATTTAAAAGATAATATGTATCATATATTTGATTAGTTTATTATAGGGAATATTATAATAGAGAAGTTCAAATTTATTTTCAGCACTCCAATAAATTAATCAAATATCAGTAATAGGTTTATGTGTTGCATTAAATTTAACGCAAAGAAATTTATATTGTAATAGTTACTAACCGGTACTTTACAATAAGGGGACGTTTGAATGAATGTATTAGGTAATACACATATTATTTAATAGATGTATTATTTAGTTAATACTATGGTATGGATGGGACATGTATTGATATATGCTTTTATATATCTAGTCTCACACCAGTTGGAAGACAAGCAATTGAACAATATATATTGAATTTTACTTGATACAAGTTCAACAACTTGTTGTAAGAAAGACTCCCACAGGGGAAAATAGATCCGATTTGGACCCCTTAGTTCGCGTCGACCCACGTATGCGCCCGCATTATGCGCACACGATTGTCGCTCCCAAAAACATGCCTTGTGCGAGCCGACATTTTTTCAAAAACCCATAATTATTAATCTTACCAGGATCATGCTCAAATTGAATTTTATTTCTTCGTTACGCTTTTTTTTGTACTCTATGATCTTTTTTACTGTTGGGATACAATTTTATAATTAATTTTGCATTAGTTTTACAAAATATAATTAGGGCAATTATGGTCCTATTTAAGTCATTAGATGATATAAGACCCTATAAATAGGGATTGATTTTTCTCAATTGAACACATTTGACAGAAACCAAAAATTGCATTGTCAATTTGCTTTGGTATGAGTCCAAATATTTGGCCACATTAAAGTTCTGAGTTTCGCGACAGAATTTCCGACCAAGTTCAGGTATTGTACAGTTCAGTGTGAAATATCGTGTTTGTGTCACGTTAATGACACTGTTCTATACCAGGAGATAACCTTCCCATTTTATCCTCTTGCAAGAATCTATTACATTTATAGTCACGAAATTACTATGAGGAGATCGATTTCATATGGGACTCAATATTTTGAACAACAATAATTTTGTGAGGGTAATTTTTTTTTCATTTCGGCAATATGCGTGTTATTCTCCATTTGTATTTAATTTAAATCCAATACAAAAATGGAGCTACAAGTTTAAATTCTCCTATATTACTAACAAATAGTTCAATTGAAATTTTGATAATTTTATTGCACGTTTATTCGACAATGTAACAGTTCAATATGGACAGTGTTCAACATATATATGACTGGCATGTCAATATGGATTTTGTCCTACAATATGTATATACATGACCACAGTATGAATTAAGGATTTCTTTTAATGGCAATACCATTTGCATAGACAATAATAACTTTGACCCAACCCATCCAACACACAATCTCCGCGAGGTTGAAGATTCTTGGGGTGTTGTTTGTTGCACTCAGCATTGCAGTGGTGATCATCGTTGTTACCACTACACTTCACTATTGTACTAGGAATCGATTCAGAACACGTCGGTCGGGCATCGCTATAACGCACCATGAACAGTGCTGCAATATTACAATATATATGTATTATATATATTATCATACCATACATACGTAACTGAACTATATATTTATATATAATTTTATTTACCAGACAAAAGAGCGAAGACTATAAAGACACGAGAAAAGGCCTGGTTTTCCATTCTTGATTGGATGGTAAATCGTTCGGTTGATCAATAAAAGGATTGGTCTTAAACAACTGCAGGACAAAAATGGATTCATTGGGATGTAGGGGAGTAGTATTTGTAGGGCTTAGGGACTAATTTGATTGGGATGAAAATATGAAAAGTTAAAACGAATTAAGGATATAAAAAGAAAATATATAATACCTAATATTCAACAGAAATATTTGAGCCCTTAATAGGAAATTATTGTTATTGGTAATAACTATACAGAATTTATTAAGGTAACTTATAGTTGGCAATTGCCATTCTTCTAGCTTCTTAATAATTAATCCCTATACTTTTACTGTGCAATTGAATGAATTAGGATACCTAGTTTTGACAATAAATTTCTAATTAGGAATTGTTGCTATTGTATATCATTAACGGTAGTACCAGTCATATTTATAATATATAATAATAATAACTGATTATAGATAAATATGTTCAGAGTGAGTTTACTTAAATGGGAACTTATATTATAGTAAGTTATAAACAAGAACGGCAAATTTTATTTAAAAGATAATATGTATCATATATTTGATTAGTTTATTATAGGGAATATTATAATAGAGAAGTTCAAATTTATTTTCAGCACTCCAATAAATTAATCAAATATCAGTAATAGGTTTATGTGTTGCATTAAATTTAACGCAAAGAAATTTATATTGTAATAGTTACTAACCGGTACTTTACAATAAGGGGACGTTTGAATGAATGTATTAGGTAATACACATATTATTTAATAGATGTATTATTTAGTTAATACTATGGTATGGATGGGACATGTATTGATATATGCTTTTATATATCTAGTCTCACACCAGTTGGAAGACAAGCAATTGAACAATATATATTGAATTTTACTTGATACAAGTTCAACAACTTGTTGGAAGAAAGACTCCCACGCGCTCCCACAGGGGAAAATAGATCCGATTTGGACCCCTTAGTTCGCGTCGACCCACGTATGCGCCCGCATTATGCGCACACGATTGTCGCTCCCAAAAACATGCCTTGTGCGAGCCGACATTTTTTCAAAAACCCATAATTATTAATCTTACCAGGATCATGCTCAAATTGAATTTTATTTCTTCGTTACGCTTTTTTTTGTACTCTATGATCTTTTTTACTGTTGGGATACAATTTTATAATTAATTTTGCATTAGTTTTACAAAATATAATTAGGGCAATTATGGTCCTATTTAAGTCATTAGAGGATATAAGACCCTATAAATAGGGATTGATTCTTCTCAATTGAACACATTTGACAGAAACCAAAAATTGCATTGTCAATTTGCTTTGGTATGAGTCCAAATATTTGGCCACATTAAAGTTCTGAGTTTCGCGACAGAATTTCCGACCAAGTTCAGGTATTGTACAGTTCAGTGTGAAATATCGTGTTTGTGTCACGTTAATGACACTGTTCTATACCAGGAGATAACCTTCCCATTTTATCCTCTTACAAGAATCTATTACATTTATAGTCACGAAATTACTATGAGGAGATCGATTTCATATGGGACTCAATATTTTGAACAACAATAATTTTGTGAGGGTAATTTTTTTTTCATTTCGGCAATATGCGTGTTATTCTCCATTTGTATTTAATTTAAATCCAATACAAAAATGGAGCTACAAGTTTAAATTCTCCTATATTACTAACAAATAGTTCAATTGAAATTTTGATAATTTTATTGCACGTTTATTCGACAATGTAACAGTTCAATATGGACAGTGTTCAACATATATATGACTGGCATGTCAATATGGATTTTGTCCTACAATATGTATATACATGACCACAGTATGAATTAAGGATTTCTTTTAATGGCAATACCATTTGCATAGACAATAATAACTTTGACCCAACCCATCCAACACACAATCTCCGCGAGGTTGAAGATTCTTGGGGTGTTGTTTGTTGCACTCAGCATTGCAGTGGTGATCATCCTTGTTACCACTACACTTCACTATTGTACTAGGAATCGATTCAGAACACGTCGGTCGGGCATCGCTATAACGCACCATGAACAGTGCTGCAATATTACAATATATATGTATTATATATATTATCATACCATACATACGTAACTGAACTATATATTTATATATAATTTTATTTACCAGACAAAAGAGCGAAGACTATAAAGACACGAGAAAAGGCCTGGTTTTCCATTCTTGATTGGATGGTAAATCGTTCGGTTGATCAATAAAAGGATTGGTCTTAAACAACTGCAGGACAAAAATGGATTCATTGGGATGTAGGGGAGTAGTATTTGTAGGGCTTAGGGACTAATTTGATTGGGATGAAAATATGAAAAGTTAAAACGAATTAAGGATATAAAAAGAAAATATATAATACCTAATATTCAACAGAAATATTTGAGCCCTTAATAGGAAATTATTGTTATTGGTAATAACTATACAGAATTTATTAAGGTAACTTATAGTTGGCAATTGCCATTCTTCTAGCTTCTTAATAATTAATCCCTATACTTTTACTGTGCAATTGAATGAATTAGGATACCTAGTTTTGACAATAAATTTCTAATTAGGAATTGTTGCTATTGTATATCATTACCGGTAGTACCAGTCATATTTATAATATATAATAATAATAACTGATTATAGATAAATATGTTCAGAGTGAGTTTACTTAAATGGGAACTTATATTATAGTAAGTTATAAACAAGAACGGCAAATTTTATTTAAAAGATAATATGTATCATATATTTGATTAGTTTATTATAGGGAATATTATAATAGAGAAGTTCAAATTTATTTTCAACACTCCAATAAATTAATCAAATATCAGTAATAGGTTTATGTGTTGCATTAAATTTAACGCAAAGAAATTTATATTGTAATAGTTACTAACCGGTACTTTACAATAAGGGGACGTTTGAATGAATGTATTAGGTAATACACATATTATTTAATAGATGTATTATTTAGTTAATACTATGGTATGGATGGGACATGTATTGATATATGCTTTTATATATCTAGTCTCACACCAGTTGGAAGACAAGCAATTGAACAATATATATTGAATTTTACTTGATACAAGTTCAACAACTTGTTGGAAGAAAGACTCCCACGCGCTCCCACAGGGGAAAATAGATCCGATTTGGACCCCTTAGTTCGCGTCGACCCACGTATGCGCCCGCATTATGCGCACACGATTGTCGCTCCCAAAAACATGCCTTGTGCGAGCCGACATTTTTTCAAAAACCCATAATTATTAATCTTACCAGGATCATGCTCAAATTGAATTTTATTTCTTCGTTACGCTTTTTTTTGTACTCTATGATCTTTTTTACTGTTGGGATACAATTTTATAATTAATTTTGCATTAGTTTTACAAAATATAATTAGGGCAATTATGGTCCTATTTAAGTCATTAGAGGATATAAGACCCTATAAATAGGGATTGATTCTTCTCAATTGAACACATTTGACAGAAACCAAAAATTGCATTGTCAATTTGCTTTGGTATGAGTCCAAATATTTGGCCACATTAAAGTTCTGAGTTTCGCGACAGAATTTCCGACCAAGTTCAGGTATTGTACAGTTCAGTGTGAAATATCGTGTTTGTGTCACGTTAATGACACTGTTCTATACCAGGAGATAACCTTCCCATTTTATCCTCTTACAAGAATCTATTACATTTATAGTCACGAAATTACTATGAGGAGATCGATTTCATATGGGACTCAATATTTTGAACAACAATAATTTTGTGAGGGTAATTTTTTTTTCATTTCGGCAATATGCGTGTTATTCTCCATTTGTATTTAATTTAAATCCAATACAAAAATGGAGCTACAAGTTTAAATTCTCCTATATTACTAACAAATAGTTCAATTGAAATTTTGATAATTTTATTGCACGTTTATTCGACAATGTAACAGTTCAATATGGACAGTGTTCAACATATATATGACTGGCATGTCAATATGGATTTTGTCCTACAATATGTATATACATGACCACAGTATGAATTAAGGATTTCTTTTAATGGCAATACCATTTGCATAGACAATAATAACTTTGACCCAACCCATCCAACACACAATCTCCGCGAGGTTGAAGATTCTTGGGGTGTTGTTTGTTGCACTCAGCATTGCAGTGGTGATCATCCTTGTTACCACTACACTTCACTATTGTACTAGGAATCGATTCAGAACACGTCGGTCGGGCATCGCTATAACGCACCATGAACAGTGCTGCAATATTACAATATATATGTATTATATATATTATCATACCATACATACGTAACTGAACTATATATTTATATATAATTTTATTTACCAGACAAAAGAGCGAAGACTATAAAGACACGAGAAAAGGCCTGGTTTTCCATTCTTGATTGGATGGTAAATCGTTCGGTTGATCAATAAAAGGATTGGTCTTAAACAACTGCAGGACAAAAATGGATTCATTGGGATGTAGGGGAGTAGTATTTGTAGGGCTTAGGGACTAATTTGATTGGGATGAAAATATGAAAAGTTAAAACGAATTAAGGATATAAAAAGAAAATATATAATACCTAATATCCAACAGAAATATTTGAGCCCTTAATAGGAAATTATTGTTATTGGTAATAACTATACAGAATTTATTAAGGTAACTTATAGTTGGCAATTGCCATTCTTCTAGCTTCTTAATAATTAATCCCTATACTTTTACTGTGCAATTGAATGAATTAGGATACCTAGTTTTGACAATAAATTTCTAATTAGGAATTGTTGCTATTGTATATCATTACCGGTAGTACCAGTCATATTTATAATATATAATAATAATAACTGATTATAGATAAATATGTTCAGAGTGAGTTTACTTAAATGGGAACTTATATTATAGTAAGTTATAAACAAGAACGGCAAATTTTATTTAAAAGATAATATGTATCATATATTTGATTAGTTTATTATAGGGAATATTATAATAGAGAAGTTCAAATTTATTTTCAGCACTCCAATAAATTAATCAAATATCAGTAATAGGTTTATGTGTTGCATTAAATTTAACGCAAAGAAATTTATATTGTAATAGTTACTAACCGGTACTTTACAATAAGGGGACGTTTGAATGAATGTATTAGGTAATACACATATTATTTAATAGATGTATTATTTAGTTAATACTATGGTATGGATGGGACATGTATTGATATATGCTTTTATATATCTAGTCTCACACCAGTTGGAAGACAAGCAATTGAACAATATATATTGAATTTTACTTGATACAAGTTCAACAACTTGTTGGAAGAAAGATTCCCACGCGCTCCCACAGGGGAAAATAGATCCGATTTGGACCCCTTAGTTCGCGTCGACCCACGTATGCGCCCGCATTATGCGCACACGATTGTCGCTCCCAAAAACATGCCTTGTGCGAGCCGACATTTTTTCAAAAACCCATAATTATTAATCTTACCAGGATCATGCTCAAATTGAATTTTATTTCTTCGTTACGCTTTTTTTTGTACTCTATGATCTTTTTTACTGTTGGGATACAATTTTATAATTAATTTTGCATTAGTTTTACACAATATAATTAGGGCAATTATGGTCCTATTTAAGTCATTAGAGGATATAAGACCCTATAAATAGGGATTGATTCTTCTCAATTGAACACATTTGACAGAAACCAAAAATTGCATTGTCAATTTGCTTTGGTATGAGTCCAAATATTTGGCCACATTAAAGTTCTGAGTTTCGCGACAGAATTTCCGACCAAGTTCAGGTATTGTACAGTTCAGTGTGAAATATCGTGTTTGTGTCACGTTAATGACACTGTTCTATACCAGGAGATAACCTTCCCATTTTATCCTCTTACAAGAATCTATTACATTTATAGTCACGAAATTACTATGAGGAGATCGATTTCATATGGGACTCAATATTTTGAACAACAATAATTTTGTGAGGGTAATTTTTTTTTCATTTCGGCAATATGCGTGTTATTCTCCATTTGTATTTAATTTAAATCCAATACAAAAATGGAGCTACAAGTTTAAATTCTCCTATATTACTAACAAATAGTTCAATTGAAATTTTGATAATTTTATTGCACGTTTATTCGACAATGTAACAGTTCAATATGGACAGTGTTCAACATATATATGACTGGCATGTCAATATGGATTTTGTCCTACAATATGTATATACATGACCACAGTATGAATTAAGGATTTCTTTTAATGGCAATACCATTTGCATAGACAATAATAACTTTGACCCAACCCATCCAACACACAATCTCCGCGAGGTTGAAGATTCTTGGGGTGTTGTTTGTTGCACTCAGCATTGCAGTGGTGATCATCCTTGTTACCACTACACTTCACTATTGTACTAGGAATCGATTCAGAACACGTCGGTCGGGCATCGCTATAACGCACCATGAACAGTGCTGCAATATTACAATATATATGTATTATATATATTATCAAACCATACATACGTAACTGAACTATATATTTATATATAATTTTATTTACCAGACAAAAGAATGAAGACTATAAAGACACGAGAAAAGACCTGGTTTTCCATTCTTGATTGGATGGTAAATCGTTCGGTTGATCAATAAAAGGATTGGTCTTAAACAACTGCAGGACAAAAATGGATTCATTGGGATGTAGGGGAGTAGTATTTGTAGGGCTTAGGGACTAATTTGATTGGGATGAAAATATGAAAAGTTAAAACGAATTAAGGATATAAAAAGAAAATATATAATACCTAATATTCAACAGAAATATTTGAGCCCTTAATAGGAAATTATTGTTATTGGTAATAACTATACAGAATTTATTAAGGTAACTTATAGTTAGCAATTGCCATTCTTCTAGCTTCTTAATAATTAATCCCTATACTTTTATTGTGCAATTGAATGAATTAGGATACCTAGTTTTGACAATAAATTTCTAATTAGGAATTGTTGCTATTGTATATCATTAACGGTAGTACCAGTCATATTTATAATATATAATAATAATAACTGATTATAGATAAATATGTTCAGAGTGAGTTTACTTAAATGGGAACTTATATTATAGTAAGTTATAAACAAGAACGACAAATTTTATTTAAAAGATAATATGTATCATATATTTGATTAGTTTATTATAGGGAATATTATAATAGAGAAGTTCAAATTTATTTTCAGCACTCTAATAAATTAATCAAATATCAGTAATAGGTTTATGTGTTGCTTTAAATTTAACGCAAAGAAATTTATATTGTAATAGTTACTAACCGGTACTTTACAATAAGGGGACGTTTGAATGAATGTATTAGCTAATACACATATTATTTTATAGATGTATTATTTAGTTAATACTATGGTATGGATGGGACATGTATTCACATATGCTTTTATATATCTAGTCTCACACCAGTTGGAAGACAAGCAATTGAACAATATATATTGAATTTTACTTGATACAAGTTCAACAACTTGTTGTAAGAAAGACTCCCACGCGCTCCCACAGGGGAAAATAGATCCGATTTGGACCCCTTAGTTCGCGTCGACCCACGTATGCGCCCGCATTATGCGCACACGATTGTCGCTCCCAAAAACATGCCTTGTGCGAGCCGACATTTTTTCAAAAACCCATAATTATTAATCTTACCAGGATCATGCTCAAATTGAATTTTATTTCTTCGTTACGCTTTTTTTTGTACTCTATGATCTTTTTTACTGTTGGGATACAATTTAATAATTAATTTTGCATTAGTTTTACAAAATATAATTAGGGCAATTATGGTCCTATTTAAGTCATTAGAGGATATAAGACCCTATAAATAGGGATTGATTCTTCTCAATTGAACACATTTAACAGAAACGAAAAATTGCATTGTCAATTTGCTTTGGTATGAGTCCAAATATTTGGCCACATTAAAGTTCTGAGTTTCGCGACAGAATTTCCGTCCAAGTTCAGGTATTGTACAGTTCAGTGTGAAATATCGTGTTTGTGTCACGTTAATGACACTGTTCTATACCAGGAGATAACCTTCCCATTTTATCCTCTTACAAGAATCTATTACGTTGATAGTCACGAAATTGCTATGAGGAGATCGATTTCATATGGGACTCAATATTTTGAACAACAATAATTTTGTGAGGGTAATTTTTTTTTCATTTCGGCAATATGCGTGTTATTCTCCATTTGTATTTAATTTAAATCCAATACAAAAATGGAGCTACAAGTTTAAATTCTCCTATATTACTAACAAATAGTTCAATTGAAATTTTGATAATTTTATTGCACGGTTATTCGACAATGTAACAGTTCAATATGGACAGTGTTCAACATATATATGACTGGCATGTCAATATGGATTTTGTCCTACAATATGTATATACATGACCACAGTATGAATTAAGGATTTCTTTTAATGGCAATACCATTTGCATAGACAATAATAACTTTGACCCAACCCATCCAACACACAATCTCCGCGAGGTTGAAGATTCTTGGGGTGTTGTTTGTTGCACTCAGCATTGCAGTGGTGATCATCCTTGTTACCACTACACTTCACTATTGTACTAGGAATCGATTCAGAACACGTCGGTCGGGCATCGCTATAACGCACCATGAACAGTGCTGCAATATTACAATATATATGTATTATATATATTATCAAACCATACATACGTAACTGAACTATATATTTATATATAATTTTATTTACCAGACAAAAGAACGAAGACTATAAAGACACGAGAAAAGGCCTGGTTTTCCATTCTTGATTGGATGGTAAATCGTTCGGTTGATCAATAAAAGGATTGGTCTTAAACAACTGCAGGACAAAAATGGATTTATTGGGATGTAGGGGAGTAGTATTTGTAGGGCTTAGGGACTAATTTGATTGGGATGAAAATATGAAAAGTTAAAACGAATTAAGGATATAAAAAGAAAATATATAATACCTAATATTCAACAGAAATATTTGAGCCCTTAATAGGAAATTATTGTTATTGGTAATAACTATACAGAATTTATTAAGGTAACTTATAGTTGGCAATTGCCATTCTTCTAGCTTCTTAATAATTAATCCCTATACTTTTACTGTGCAATTGAATGAATTAGGATACCTAGTTTTGACAATAAATTTCTAATTAGGAATTGTTGCTATTGTATATCATTAACGGTAGTACCAGTCATATTTATAATATATAATAATAATAACTGATTATAGATAAATATGTTCAGAGTGAGTTTACTGAAATGGGAACTTATATTATAGTAAGTTATAAACAAGAACGGCAAATTTTATTTAAAAGATAATATGTATCATATATTTGATTAGTTTATTATAGGGAATATTATAATAGAGAAGTTCAAATTTATTTTCAGCACTCTAATAAATTAATCAAATATCAGTAATAGGTTTATGTGTTGCATTAAATTTAACGCAAAGAAATTTTATGTTGTAATAGTTACTAACCGGTACTTTACAATAAGGGGACGTTTGAATGAATGTATTAGGTAATACACATATTATTTAATAGATGTATTATTTAGTAAATACTATGGTATGGATGGGACATGTATTCACGTATGCTTTTATATATCTAGTCTCACACTAGTTGGAAGACAAGCAACTGAACAATATATATTGAATTTTATTTGATACAAGTTCAACAACTTGTTGGAAGAAAGACTCCCACGCGCTCCCAAAGGGGAAAATAGATCCGATTTGGACCCCTTAGTTCGGGTCGACCCACGTATGCGCCCGCATTATGCGCACACGATTGTCGCTCCCAAAAACATGCCTTGTACGAGCCGACTTTTTTAAAAAAAAACAGAATTATTATTCTTACCAGGATCATGCTCAAATTGAATTTTATTTCTTCGTTACGCTTTTTTTTGTACTCTATGATCTTTTTTACTGTTGGTATACAATTTTATAATTAATTTTGCATTAGTTTTACAAATTATAATTAGGGCAATTATGGTCCTATTTAAGTCATTAGAGGAAATAAGACCCTATAAATAGGGTTTGATTCTTCTCAATTGAACACATTTGAGAGAAACCAAAAATTGCATTGTCAATTTGCTTTGGTATGAGTCCAAATATTTGGCCACATTAAAGTTCTGAGTTTCGCGACAGAATATTTTGTCAATATTTGGTCAAATATTTGGTCACGTTAATGACACTGTTCTATACCAGGAGATAACCTTCCCATTTTATCCTCTTACAAGAATCTATTACATTTATAGTCACGAAATTACTATGAGGAGATCGATTTCATATGGGACTCAATATTTTGAACAACAACAATTTTGTGAGGGTAATTTATTTTTCATTTCGTCAATATGCGTGTTATTCTCCATTTATATTTAATTTAAATCCAATACAAAAATTGAGCTACAAGTTTAAATTCTCCTATATTACTAACAAATAGTTCAATTGAAATTTTGATAATTTTATTGCACGTTTATTCGACAATGTAACAGTTCAATATGGACAGTGTTCAACATATATATGACTGGCATGTCAATATGGATTTTGTCCTACAATATGTATATACATGACCACAGTATGAATTAAGGATTTCTTTTAATGGCAATACCATTTGCATAGACAATAATAACTTTGACCCAACCCGTCCAACACACAATCTCCGCGAGGTTGAAGATTCTTGGGGTGTCGTTTGTTGCACTCAGCATTGCAGTGGTGATCATCCTTGTTACCACTACACTTCACTATTGTACTAGGAATCGATTCAGAACACGTCGGTCGGGCATCGCTATAACGCACCATGAACAGTGCTGCAATATTACAATATGTATGTATTATATATATTATCAAACCATACATACGTAACTGAACTATATATTTATATATAATTTTATTTACCAGACAAAAGAATGAAGACTATAAACACACGAGAAAAAGCCTGGTTTTCCATTCTTGATTGGATGGTAAATCGTTCGGTTGATCAATAAAAGGATTGGTCTTAAACAACTGCAGGACAAAAATGGATTCATTGGGATGTAGGGGAGTAGTATTTGTAGGGCTTAGGGACTAATTTGATTGGGATGAAAATATGAAAAGTTAAAACGAATTAAGGATATAAAAAGAAAATATATAATACCTAATATTCAACAGAAATATTTGAGCCCTTAATAGGAAATTATTGTTATTGGTAATAACTATACAGAATTTATTAAGGTAACTTATAGTTGGCAATTGCCATTCTTCTAGCTTCTTAATAATTAATCCCTATACTTTTACTGTGCAATTGAATGAATTAGGATACCTAGTTTTGACAATAAATTTCTAATTAGGAATTGTTGCTATTGTATATCATTAACGGTAGTACCAGTCATATTTATAATATATAATAATAATAACTGATTATAGATAAATATGTTCAGAGTGAGTTTACTGAAATGGGAACTTATATTATAGTAAGTTATAAACAAGAACGGCAAATTTTATTTAAAAGATAATATGTATCATATATTTGATTAGTTTATTATAGGGAATATTATAATAGAGAAGTTCAAATTTATTTTCAGCACTCTAATAAATTAATCAAATATCAGTAATAGGTTTATGTGTTGCATTAAATTTAACGCAAAGAAATTTTATGTTGTAATAGTTACTAACCGGTACTTTACAATAAGGGGACGTTTGAATGAATGTATTAGGTAATACACATATTATTTAATAGATGTATTATTTAGTAAATACTATGGTATGGATGGGACATGTATTCACGTATGCTTTTATATATCTAGTCTCACACTAGTTGGAAGACAAGCAACTGAACAATATATATTGAATTTTATTTGATACAAGTTCAACAACTTGTTGGAAGAAAGACTCCCACGCGCTCCCAAAGGGGAAAATAGATCCGATTTGGACCCCTTAGTTCGGGTCGACCCACGTATGCGCCCGCATTATGCGCACACGATTGTCGCTCCCAAAAACATGCCTTGTACGAGCCGACTTTTTTAAAAAAAAACAGAATTATTATTCTTACCAGGATCATGCTCAAATTGAATTTTATTTCTTCGTTACGCTTTTTTTTGTACTCTATGATCTTTTTTACTGTTGGTATACAATTTTATAATTAATTTTGCATTAGTTTTACAAATTATAATTAGGGCAATTATGGTCCTATTTAAGTCATTAGAGGAAATAAGACCCTATAAATAGGGTTTGATTCTTCTCAATTGAACACATTTGAGAGAAACCAAAAATTGCATTGTCAATTTGCTTTGGTATGAGTCCAAATATTTGGCCACATTAAAGTTCTGAGTTTCGCGACAGAATATTTTGTCAATATTTGGTCAAATATTTGGTCACGTTAATGACACTGTTCTATACCAGGAGATAACCTTCCCATTTTATCCTCTTACAAGAATCTATTACATTTATAGTCACGAAATTACTATGAGGAGATCGATTTCATATGGGACTCAATATTTTGAACAACAACAATTTTGTGAGGGTAATTTATTTTTCATTTCGTCAATATGCGTGTTATTCTCCATTTATATTTAATTTAAATCCAATACAAAAATTGAGCTACAAGTTTAAATTCTCCTATATTACTAACAAATAGTTCAATTGAAATTTTGATAATTTTATTGCACGTTTATTCGACAATGTAACAGTTCAATATGGACAGTGTTCAACATATATATGACTGGCATGTCAATATGGATTTTGTCCTACAATATGTATATACATGACCACAGTATGAATTAAGGATTTCTTTTAATGGCAATACCATTTGCATAGACAATAATAACTTTGACCCAACCCGTCCAACACACAATCTCCGCGAGGTTGAAGATTCTTGGGGTGTCGTTTGTTGCACTCAGCATTGCAGTGGTGATCATCCTTGTTACCACTACACTTCACTATTGTACTAGGAATCGATTCAGAACACGTCGGTCGGGCATCGCTATAACGCACCATGAACAGTGCTGCAATATTACAATATGTATGTATTATATATATTATCAAACCATACATACGTAACTGAACTATATATTTATATATAATTTTATTTACCAGACAAAAGAATGAAGACTATAAACACACGAGAAAAAGCCTGGTTTTCCATTCTTGATTGGATGGTAAATCGTTCGGTTGATCAATAAAAGGATTGGTCTTAAACAACTGCAGGACAAAAATGGATTCATTGGGATGTAGGGGAGTAGTATTTGTAGGGCTTAGGGACTAATTTGATTGGGATGAAAATATGAAAAGTTAAAACGAATTAAGGATATAAAAAGAAAATATATAATACCTAATATTCAACAGAAATATTTGAGCCCTTAATAGGAAATTATTGTTATTGGTAATAACTATACAGAATTTATTAAGGTAACTTATAGTTGGCAATTGCCATTCTTCTAGCTTCTTAATAATTAATCCCTATACTTTTACTGTGCAATTGAATGAATTAGGATACCTAGTTTTGACAATAAATTTCTAATTAGGAATTGTTGCTATTGTATATCATTAACGGTAGTACCAGTCATATTTATAATATATAATAATAATAACTGATTATAGATAAATATGTTCAGAGTGAGTTTACTTAAATGGGAACTTATATTATAGTAAGTTATAAACAAGAACGACAAATTTTATTTAAAAGATAATATGTATCATATATTTGATTAGTTTATTATAGGGAATATTATAATAGAGAAGTTCAAATTTATTTTCAGCACTCTAATAAATTAATCAAATATCAGTAATAGGTTTATGTGTTGCATTAAATTTAACGCAAAGAAATTTTATATTGTAATAGTTACTAACTGGTACTTTACAATAAGGGGGCGTTTGAATGAATGTATTAGGTAATACACATATTATTTAATAGATGTATTATTTAGTAAATACTATGGTATGGATGGGACATGTATTCACGTATGCTTTTATATATCTAGTCTCACACCAGTTGGAAGACAAGCAACTGAACAATATATATTGAATTTTACTTGATACAAGTTCAACAACTTGTTGGAAGAAAGACTCCCACGCGCTCCCACAGGGGAAAATAGATCCGATTCGGACCCCTTAGTTCGGGTCGACCCACGTATGCGCCCGCATTATGCGCACACGATTGTCGCTCCCAAAAACATGCCTTGTGCGAGCCGACTTTTTTAAAAAAACCCAGAATTATTATTCTTACCAGGATCATGCTCAAATTGAATTTTATTTCTTCGTTACGCTTTTTTTTGTACTCTATGATCTTTTTTACTGTTGGTATACAATTTTATAATTAATTTTGCATTAGTTTTACAAAATATAATTAGGGCAATTATGGTCCTATTTAAGTCATTAGAGGAAATAAGACCCTATAAATAGGGATTGATTCTTCTCAATTGAACACATTTGACAGAAACCAAAAATTGCATTGTCAATTTGCTTTGGTATGAGTCCAAATATTTGGCCACATTAAAGTTCTGAGTTTCGCGACAGAATTTCCGTCCAAGTTCAGGTATTGTACAGTTCAGTGTGAAATATCGTGTTTGTGTCACGTTAATGACACTGTTCTATACCAGGAGATAACCTTCCCATTTTATCCTCTCACAAGAATCTATTACATTTATAGTCACGAAATTACTATGAGGAGATCGATTTCATATGGGACTCAATATTTTGAACAACAATAATTTTGTGAGGGTAATTTATTTTTCATTTCGTCAATATGCGTGTTATTCTCCATTTATATTTAATTTAAATCCAATACAAAAATTGAGCTACAAGTTTAAATTCTCCTATATTACTAACAAAAAGTTCAATTGAAATTTTGATAATTTTATTGCACGTTTATTCGACAATGTAACAGTTCAATATGGACAGTGTTCAACATATATATGACTGGCATGTCAATATGGATTTTGTCCTACAATATGTATATACATGACCACAGTATGAATTAAGGATTTCTTTTAATGGCAATACCATTTGCATAGACAATAATAACTTTGACCCAACCCGTCCAACACACAATCTCCGCGAGGTTGAAGATTCTTGGGGTGTCGTTTGTTGCACTCAGCACTGCAGTGGTGATCATCCTTGTTACCACTACACTTCACTATTGTACTAGGAATCGATTCAGAACACGTCGGTCGGGCATCGCTATAACGCACCATGAACAGTGCTGCAATATTACAATATGTATGTATTATATATATTATCAAAACATACATACGTAACTGAACTATATATTTATATATAATTTTATTTACCAGACAAAAGAATGAAGACTATAAACACACGAGAAAAAGCCTGGTTTTCCATTCTTGATTGGATGGTAAATCGTTCGGTTGATCAATAAAAGGATTGGTCTTAAACAACTGCAGGACAAAAATGGATTCATTGGGATGTAGGAGAGTAGTATTTGTAGGGCTTAGGGACTAATTTGATTGGGATGAAAATATGAAAAGTTAAAACGAATTAAGGATATAAAAAGAAAATATATAATACCTAATATTCAACAGAAATATTTGAGCCCTTAATAGGAAATTATTGTTATTGGTAATAACTATACAGAATTTATTAAGGTAACGTATAGTTGGCAATTGCCATTCTTCTAGCTTCTTAATAATTAATCCCTATACTTTTACTGTGCAATTGAATGAATTAGGATACCTAGTTTTGACAATAAATTTCTAATTAGGAATTGTTGCTATTGTATATCATTAACGGTAGTACCAGTCATATTTATAATATATAATAATAATAACTGATTATAGATAAATATGTTCAGAGTGAGTTTACTGAAATGGGAACTTATATTATAGTAAGTTATAAACAAGAACGGCAAATTTTATTTAAAAGATAATATGTATCATATATTTGATTAGTTTATTATAGGGAATATTATAATAGAGAAGTTCAAATTTATTTTCAGCACTCTAATAAATTAATCAAATATTAGTAATAGGTTTATGTGTTGCATTAAATTTAACGCAAAGAAATTTTATGTTGTAATAGTTACTAACCGGTACTTTACAATAAGGGGACGTTTGAATGAATGTATTAGGTAATACACATATTATTTAATAGATGTATTATTTAGTAAATACTATGGTATGGATGGGACATGTATTCACGTATGCTTTTATATATCTAGTCTCACACTAGTTGGAAGACAAGCAACTGAACAATATATATTGAATTTTATTTGATACAAGTTCAACAACTTGTTGGAAGAAAGACTCCCACGCGCTCCCAAAGGGGAAAATAGATCCGATTTGGACCCCTTAGTTCGGGTCGACCCACGTATGCGCCCGCATTATGCGCACACGATTGTCGCTCCCAAAAACATGCCTTGTACGAGCCGACTTTTTTAAAAAAAAACAGAATTATTATTCTTACCAGGATCATGCTCAAATTGAATTTTATTTCTTCGTTACGCTTTTTTTTGTACTCTATGATCTTTTTTACTGTTGGTATACAATTTTATAATTAATTTTGCATTAGTTTTACAAATTATAATTAGGGCAATTATGGTCCTATTTAAGTCATTAGAGGAAATAAGACCCTATAAATAGGGTTTGATTCTTCTCAATTGAACACATTTGAGAGAAACCAAAAATTGCATTGTCAATTTGCTTTGGTATGAGTCCAAATATTTGGCCACATTAAAGTTCTGAGTTTCGCGACAGAATATTTTGTCAATATTTGGTCAAATATTTGGTCACGTTAATGACACTGTTCTATACCAGGAGATAACCTTCCCATTTTATCCTCTTACAAGAATCTATTACATTTATAGTCACGAAATTACTATGAGGAGATCGATTTCATATGGGACTCAATATTTTGAACAACAACAATTTTGTGAGGGTAATTTATTTTTCATTTCGTCAATATGCGTGTTATTCTCCATTTATATTTAATTTAAATCCAATACAAAAATTGAGCTACAAGTTTAAATTCTCCTATATTACTAACAAATAGTTCAATTGAAATTTTGATAATTTTATTGCACGTTTATTCGACAATGTAACAGTTCAATATGGACAGTGTTCAACATATATATGACTGGCATGTCAATATGGATTTTGTCCTACAATATGTATATACATGACCACAGTATGAATTAAGGATTTCTTTTAATGGCAATACCATTTGCATAGACAATAATAACTTTGACCCAACCCGTCCAACACACAATCTCCGCGAGGTTGAAGATTCTTGGGGTGTCGTTTGTTGCACTCAGCATTGCAGTGGTGATCATCCTTGTTACCACTACACTTCACTATTGTACTAGGAATCGATTCAGAACACGTCGGTCGGGCATCGCTATAACGCACCATGAACAGTGCTGCAATATTACAATATGTATGTATTATATATATTATCAAACCATACATACGTAACTGAACTATATATTTATATATAATTTTATTTACCAGACAAAAGAATGAAGACTATAAACACACGAGAAAAAGCCTGGTTTTCCATTCTTGATTGGATGGTAAATCGTTCGGTTGATCAATAAAAGGATTGGTCTTAAACAACTGCAGGACAAAAATGGATTCATTGGGATGTAGGGGAGTAGTATTTGTAGGGCTTAGGGACTAATTTGATTGGGATGAAAATATGAAAAGTTAAAACGAATTAAGGATATAAAAAGAAAATATATAATACCTAATATTCAACAGAAATATTTGAGCCCTTAATAGGAAATTATTGTTATTGGTAATAACTATACAGAATTTATTAAGGTAACTTATAGTTGGCAATTGCCATTCTTCTAGCTTCTTAATAATTAATCCCTATACTTTTACTGTGCAATTGAATGAATTAGGATACCTAGTTTTGACAATAAATTTCTAATTAGGAATTGTTGCTATTGTATATCATTAACGGTAGTACCAGTCATATTTATAATATATAATAATAATAACTGATTATAGATAAATATGTTCAGAGTGAGTTTACTTAAATGGGAACTTATATTATAGTAAGTTATAAACAAGAACGGCAAATTTTATTTAAAAGATAATATGTATCATATATTTGATTAGTTTATTATAGGGAATATTATAATAGAGAAGTTCAAATTTATTTTCAGCACTCTAATAAATTAATCAAATATCAGTAATAGGTTTATGTGTTGCATTAAATTTAACGCAAAGAAATTTTATATTGTAATAGTTACTAACTGGTACTTTACAATAAGGGGGCGTTTGAATGAATGTATTAGGTAATACACATATTATTTAATAGATGTATTATTTAGTAAATACTATGGTATGGATGGGACATGTATTCACGTATGCTTTTATATATCTAGTCTCACACCAGTTGGAAGACAAGCAACTGAACAATATATATTGAATTTTACTTGATACAAGTTCAACAACTTGTTGGAAGAAAGACTCCCACGCGCTCCCACAGGGGAAAATAGATCCGATTCGGACCCCTTAGTTCGGGTCGACCCACGTATGCGCCCGCATTATGCGCACACGATTGTCGCTCCCAAAAACATGCCTTGTGCGAGCCGACTTTTTTAAAAAAACCCAGAATTATTATTCTTACCAGGATCATGCTCAAATTGAATTTTATTTCTTCGTTACGCTTTTTTTTGTACTCTATGATATTTTTTACTGTTGGTATACAATTTTATAATTAATTTTGCATTAGTTTTACAAAATATAATTTGGGCAATTATGGTCCTATTTAAGTCATTAGAGGAAATAAGACCCTATAAATAGGGATTGATTCTTCTCAATTGAACACATTTGACAGAAACCAAAAATTGCATTGTCAATTTGCTTTGGTATGAGTCCAAATATTTGGCCACATTAAAGTTCTGAGTTTCGCGACAGAATTTCCGTCCAAGTTCAGGTATTGTACAGTTCAGTGTGAAATATCGTGTTTGTGTCACGTTAATGACACTGTTCTATACCAGGAGATAACCTTCCCATTTTATCCTCTTACAAGAATCTATTACATTTATAGTCACGAAATTACTATGAGGAGATCGATTTCATATGGGACTCAATATTTTGAACAACAATAATTTTGTGAGGGTAATTTATTTTTCATTTCGTCAATATGCGTGTTATTCTCCATTTATATTTAATTTAAATCCAATACAAAAATTGAGCTACAAGTTTAAATTCTCCTATATTACTAACAAAAAGTTCAATTGAAATTTTGATAATTTTATTGCACGTTTATTCGACAATGTAACAGTTCAATATGGACAGTGTTCAACATATATATGACTGGCATGTCAATATGGATTTTGTCCTACAATATGTATATACATGACCACAGTATGAATTAAGGATTTCTTTTAATGGCAATACCATTTGCATAGACAATAATAACTTTGACCCAACCCGTCCAACACACAATCTCCGCGAGGTTGAAGATTCTTGGGGTGTCGTTTGTTGCACTCAGCACTGCAGTGGTGATCATCCTTGTTACCACTACACTTCACTATTGTACTAGGAATCGATTCAGGACACGTCGGTCGGGCATCGCTATAACGCACCATGAACAGTGCTGCAATATTACAATATGTATGTATTATATATATTATCAAAACATACATACGTAACTGAACTATATATTTATATATAATTTTATTTACCAGACAAAAGAATGAAGACTATAAACACACGAGAAAAAGCCTGGTTTTCCATTCTTGATTGGATGGTAAATCGTTCGGTTGATCAATAAAAGGATTGGTCTTAAACAACTGCAGGACAAAAATGGATTCATTGGGATGTAGGAGAGTAGTATTTGTAGGGCTTAGGGACTAATTTGATTGGGATGAAAATATGAAAAGTTAAAACGAATTAAGGATATAAAAAGAAAATATATAATACCTAATATTCAACAGAAATATTTGAGCCCTTAATAGGAAATTATTGTTATTGGTAATAACTATACAGAATTTATTAAGGTAACGTATAGTTGGCAATTGCCATTCTTCTAGCTTCTTAATAATTAATCCCTATACTTTTACTGTGCAATTGAATGAATTAGGATACCTAGTTTTGACAATAAATTTCTAATTAGGAATTGTTGCTATTGTATATCATTAACGGTAGTACCAGTCATATTTATAATATATAATAATAATAACTAATTATAGATAAATATGTTCAGAGTGAGTTTACTTAAATGGGAACTTATATTATAGTAAGTTATAAACAAGAACGGCAAATTTTATTTAAAAGATAATATGTATCATATATTTGATTAGTTTATTATAGGGAATATTATAATAGAGAAGTTCAAATTTATTTTCAGCACTCTAATAAATTAATCAAATATCAGTAATAGGTTTATGTGTTGCATTAAATTTAACGCAAAGAAATTTTATATTGTAATAGTTACTAACTGGTACTTTACAATAAGGGGACGTTTGAATGAATGTATTAGGTAATACACATATTATTTAATAGATGTATTATTTAGTAAATACTATGGTATGGATGGGATATGTATTCACGTATGCTTTTATATATCTAGTCTCACACCAGTTGGAAGACAAGCAACTGAACAATATATATTGAATTTTACTTGATACAAGTTCAACAACTTGTTGGAAGAAAGACTCCCACGCGCTCCCACAGGGGAAAATAGATCCGATTTGGACCCCTTAGTTCGGGTCGACCCACGTATGCGCCCGCATTATGCGCACACGATTGTCGCTCCCAAAAACATGCCTTGTGCGAGCCGACTTTTTTAAAAAAACCCAGAATTATTATTCTTACCAGGATCATGCTCAAATTGAATTTTATTTCTTCGTTACGCTTTTTTTTGTACTCTAGGATCTTTTTTACTGTTGGTATACAATTTTATAATTAATTTTGCATTAGTTTTACAAAATATAATTAGGGCAATTATGGTCCTATTTAAGTCATTAGAGGAAATAAGACCCTATAAATAGGGATTGATTCTTCTCAATTGAACACATTTGACAGAAACCAAAAATTGCATTGTCAATTTGCTTTGGTATGAGTCCAAATATTTGGCCACATTAAAGTTCTGAGTTTCGCGACAGAATTTCCGTCCAAGTTCAGGTATTGTACAGTTCAGTGTGAAATATCGTGTTTGTGTCACGTTAATGACACTGTTCTGTACCAGGAGATAACCTTCCCATTTTATCCTCTTACAAGAATATATTACATTTATAGTCACGAAATTACTATGAGGAGATCGATTTCATATGGGACTCAATATTTTGAACAACAATAATTTTGTGAGGGTAATTTATTTTTCATTTCGTCAATATGCGTGTTATTCTCCATTTATATTTAATTTAAATCCAATACAAATATTGAGCTACAAGTTTAAATTCTCCTATATTACTAACAAATAGTTCAATTGAAATTTTGATAATTTTATTGCACGTTTATTCGACAATGTAACAGTTCAATATGGACAGTGTTCAACATATATATGACTGGCATGTCAATATGGATTTTGTCCTACAATATGTATATACATGACCACAGTATGAATTAAGGATTTCTTTTAATGGCAATACCATTTGCATAGACAATAATAACTTTGACCCAACCTGTCCAAAACACAATCTCCGCGAGGTTGAAGATTCTTGGGGTGTTGTTTGTTGCACTCAGCACTGCAGTGGTGATCATTCTTGTTACCACTACACTTCACTATTGTACTAGGAATCGATTCAGAACACGTCGGTCGGGCATCGCTATAACGCACCATGAATAGTGCTGCAATATTACAATATGTATGTATTATATATATTATCAAACCATACATACGTAACTGAACTATATATTTATATATAATTTTATTTACCAGACAAAAGAATGAAGACTATAAACACACGAGAAAAAGCCTGGTTTTCCATTCTTGATTGGATGGTAAATCGTTCGGTTGATCAATAAAAGGATTGGTCTTAAACAACTGCAGGACAAAAATGGATTCATTGGGATGTAGGGGAGTAGTATTTGTAGGGCTTAGGGACTAATTTGATTGGGATGAAAATATGAAAAGTTAAAACGAATTAAGGATATAAAAAGAAAATATATAATACCTAATATTCAACAGAAATATTTGAGCCCTTAATAGGAAATTATTGTTATTGGTAATAACTATACAGAATTTATTAAGGTAACTTATAGTTGGCAATTGCCATTCTTCTAGCTTCTTAATAATTAATCCCTATACTTTTACTGTGCAATTGAATGAATTAGGATACCTAGTTTTGACAATAAATTTCTAATTAGGAATTGTTGCTATTGTATATCATTAACGGTAGTACCAGTCATATTTATAATATATAATAATAATAACTGATTATAGATAAATATGTTCAGAGTGAGTTTACTTAAATGGGAACTTATATTATAGTAAGTTATAAACAAGAACGGCAAATTTTATTTAAAAGATAATATGTATCATATATTTGATTAGTTTATTATAGGGAATATTATAATAGAGAAGTTCAAATTTATTTTCAGCACTCTAATAAATTAATCAAATATCAGTAATAGGTTTATGTGTTGCATTAAATTTAACGCAAAGAAATTTTATATTGTAATAGTTACTAACTGGTACTTTACAATAAGGGGGCGTTTGAATGAATGTATTAGGTAATACACATATTATTTAATAGATGTATTATTTAGTAAATACTATGGTATGGATGGGACATGTATTCACGTATGCTTTTATATATCTAGTCTCACACCAGTTGGAAGACAAGCAACTGAACAATATATATTGAATTTTACTTGATACAAGTTCAACAACTTGTTGGAAGAAAGACTCCCACGCGCTCCCACAGGGGAAAATAGATCCGATTCGGACCCCTTAGTTCGGGTCGACCCACGTATGCGCCCGCATTATGCGCACACGATTGTCGCTCCCAAAAACATGCCTTGTGCGAGCCGACTTTTTTAAAAAAACCCAGAATTATTATTCTTACCAGGATCATGCTCAAATTGAATTTTATTTCTTCGTTACGCTTTTTTTTGTACTCTATGATCTTTTTTACTGTTGGTATACAATTTTATAATTAATTTTGCATTAGTTTTACAAAATATAATTAGGGCAATTATGGTCCTATTTAAGTCATTAGAGGAAATAAGACCCTATAAATAGGGATTGATTCTTCTCAATTGAACACATTTGACAGAAACCAAAAATTGCATTGTCAATTTGCTTTGGTATGAGTCCAAATATTTGGCCACATTAAAGTTCTGAGTTTCGCGACAGAATTTCCGTCCAAGTTCAGGTATTGTACAGTTCAGTGTGAAATATCGTGTTTGTGTCACGTTAATGACACTGTTCTATACCAGGAGATAACCTTCCCATTTTATCCTCTTACAAGAATCTATTACATTTATAGTCACGAAATTACTATGAGGAGATCGATTTCATATGGGACTCAATATTTTGAACAACAATAATTTTGTGAGGGTAATTTATTTTTCATTTCGTCAATATGTGTGTTATTCTCCATTTATATTTAATTTAAATCCAATACAAAAATTGAGCTACAAGTTTAAATTCTCCTATATTACTAACAAAAAGTTCAATTGAAATTTTGATAATTTTATTGCACGTTTATTCGACAATGTAACAGTTCAATATGGACAGTGTTCAACATATATATGACTGGCATGTCAATATGGATTTTGTCCTACAATATGTATATACATGACCACAGTATGAATTAAGGATTTCTTTTAATGGCAATACCATTTGCATAGACAATAATAACTTTGACCCAACCCGTCCAACACACAATCTCCGCGAGGTTGAAGATTCTTGGGGTGTCGTTTGTTGCACTCAGCACTGCAGTGGTGATCATCCTTGTTACCACTACACTTCACTATTGTACTAGGAATCGATTCAGAACACGTCGGTCGGGCATCGCTATAACGCACCATGAACAGTGCTGCAATATTACAATATGTATGTATTATATATATTATCAAAACATACATACGTAACTGAACTATATATTTATATATAATTTTATTTACCAGACAAAAGAATGAAGACTATAAACACACGAGAAAAAGCCTGGTTTTCCATTCTTGATTGGATGGTAAATCGTTCGGTTGATCAATAAAAGGATTGGTCTTAAACAACTGCAGGACAAAAATGGATTCATTGGGATGTAGGAGAGTAGTATTTGTAGGGCTTAGGGACTAATTTGATTGGGATGAAAATATGAAAAGTTAAAACGAATTAAGGATATAAAAAGAAAATATATAATACCTAATATTCAACATAAATATTTGAGCCCTTAATAGGAAATTATTGTTATTGGTAATAACTATACAGAATTTATTAAGGTAACGTATAGTTGGCAATTGCCATTCTTCTAGCTTCTTAATAATTAATCCCTATACTTTTACTGTGCAATTGAATGAATTAGGATACCTAGTTTTGACAATAAATTTCTAATTAGGAATTGTTGCTATTGTATATCATTAACGGTAGTACCAGTCATATTTATAATATATAATAATAATAACTAATTATAGATAAATATGTTCAGAGTGAGTTTACTTAAATGGGAACTTATATTATAGTAAGTTATAAACAAGAACGGCAAATTTTATTTAAAAGATAATATGTATCATATATTTGATTAGTTTATTATAGGGAATATTATAATAGAGAAGTTCAAATTTATTTTCAGCACTCTAATAAATTAATCAAATATCAGTAATAGGTTTATGTGTTGCATTAAATTTAACGCAAAGAAATTTTATATTGTAATAGTTACTAACTGGTACTTTACAATAAGGGGACGTTTGAATGAATGTATTAGGTAATACACATATTATTTAATAGATGTATTATTTAGTAAATACTATGGTATGGATGGGATATGTATTCACGTATGCTTTTATATATCTAGTCTCACACCAGTTGGAAGACAAGCAACTGAACAATATATATTGAATTTTACTTGATACAAGTTCAACAACTTGTTGGAAGAAAGACTCCCACGCGCTCCCACAGGGGAAAATAGATCCGATTTGGACCCCTTAGTTCGGGTCGACCCACGTATGCGCCCGCATTATGCGCACACGATTGTCGCTCCCAAAAACATGCCTTGTGCGAGCCGACTTTTTTAAAAAAACCCAGAATTATTATTCTTACCAGGATCATGCTCAAATTGAATTTTATTTCTTCGTTACGCTTTTTTTTGTACTCTAGGATCTTTTTTACTGTTGGTATACAATTTTATAATTAATTTTGCATTAGTTTTACAAAATATAATTAGGGCAATTATGGTCCTATTTAAGTCATTAGAGGAAATAAGACCCTATAAATAGGGATTGATTCTTCTCAATTGAACACATTTGACAGAAACCAAAAATTGCATTGTCAATTTGCTTTGGTATGAGTCCAAATATTTGGCCACATTAAAGTTCTGAGTTTCGCGACAGAATTTCCGTCCAAGTTCAGGTATTGTACAGTTCAGTGTGAAATATCGTGTTTGTGTCACGTTAATGACACTGTTCTGTACCAGGAGATAACCTTCCCATTTTATCCTCTTACAAGAATATATTACATTTATAGTCACGAAATTACTATGAGGAGATCGATTTCATATGGGACTCAATATTTTGAACAACAATAATTTTGTGAGGGTAATTTATTTTTCATTTCGTCAATATGCGTGTTATTCTCCATTTATATTTAATTTAAATCCAATACAAATATTGAGCTACAAGTTTAAATTCTCCTATATTACTAACAAATAGTTCAATTGAAATTTTGATAATTTTATTGCACGTTTATTCGACAATGTAACAGTTCAATATGGACAGTGTTCAACATATATATGACTGGCATGTCAATATGGATTTTGTCCTACAATATGTATATACATGACCACAGTATGAATTAAGGATTTCTTTTAATGGCAATACCATTTGCATAGACAATAATAACTTTGACCCAACCTGTCCAAAACACAATCTCCGCGAGGTTGAAGATTCTTGGGGTGTTGTTTGTTGCACTCAGCACTGCAGTGGTGATCATTCTTGTTACCACTACACTTCACTATTGTACTAGGAATCGATTCAGAACACGTCGGTCGGGCATCGCTATAACGCACCATGAATAGTGCTGCAATATTACAATATATATGTATTATATATACTATCAAACCATACATACGTAACTGAACTATATATTTATATATAATTTTATTTACCAGACAAAAGAATGAAGACTATAAACACACGAGAAAAAGCCTGGTTTTCCATTCTTGATTGGATGGTAAATCGTTCGGTTGATCAATAAAAGGATTGGTCTTAAACAACTGCAGGACAAAAATGGATTCATTGGGATGTAGGGGAGTAGTATTTGTAGGGCTTAGGGACTAATTTGATTGGGATGAAAATATGAAAAGTTAAAACGAATTAAGGATATAAAAAGAAAATATATAATACCTAATATTCAACAGAAATATTTGAGCCCTTAATAGGAAATTATTGTTATTGGTAATAACTATACAGAATTTATTAAGGTAACGTATAGTTGGCAATTGCCATTCTTCTAGCTTCTTAATAATTAATCCCTATACTTTTACTGTGCAATTGAATGAATTAGGATACCTAGTTTTGACAATAAATTTCTAATTAGGAATTGTTGCTATTGTATATCATTAACGGTAGTACCAGTCATATTTATAATATATAATAATAATAACTGAGTATAGATAAATATGTTCAGAGTGAGTTTACTTAAATGGGAACTTATATTATAGTAAGTTATAAACAAGAACGGCAAATTTTATTTAAAAGATAATATGTATCATATATTTGATTAGTTTATTATAGGGAATATTATAATAGAGAAGTTCAAATTTATTTTCAGCACTCTAATAAATTAATCAAATATCAGTAATAGGTTTATGTGTTGCATTAAATTTAACGCAAAGAAATTTTATATTGTAATAGTTACTAACTGGTACTTTACAATAAGGGGGCGTTTGAATGAATGTATTAGGTAATACACATATTATTTAATAGATGTATTATTTAGTAAATACTATGGTATGGATGGGACATGTATTCACGTATGCTTTTATATATCTAGTCTCACACCAGTTGGAAGACAAGCAACTGAACAATATATATTGAATTTTACTTGATACAAGTTCAACAACTTGTTGGAAGAAAGACTCCCACGCGCTCCCACAGGGGAAAATAGATCCGATTTGGACCCCTTAGTTCGGGTCGACCCACGTATGCGCCCGCATTATGCGCACACGATTGTGTATCCCAAAAACATGCCTTGTGCGAGCCGACTTTTTTAAAAAAACCCAGAATTATTATTCTTACCAGGATCATGCTCAAATTGAATTTTATTTCTTCGTTACGCTTTTTTTTGTACTCTATGATCTTTTTTACTGTTGGTATACAATTTTATAATTAATTTTGCATTAGTTTTACAAAATATAATTAGGGCAATTATGGTCCTATTTAAGTCATTAGAGGAAATAAGACCCTATAAATAGGGATTGATTCTTCTCAATTGAACACATTTGACAGAAACCAAAAATTGCATTGTCAATTTGCTTTGGTATGAGTCCAAATATTTGGCCACATTAAAGTTCTGAGTTTCGCGACAGAATTTCCGTCCAAGTTCAGGTATTGTACAGTTCAGTGTGAAATATCGTGTTTGTGTCACGTTAATGACACTGTTCTATACCAGGAGATAACCTTCCCATTTTATCCTCTTACAAGAATCTATTACATTTATAGTCACGAAATTACTATGAGGAGATCGATTTCATATGGGACTCAATATTTTGAACAACAATAATTTTGTGAGGGTAATTTATTTTTCATTTCGTCAATATGCGTGTTATTCTCCATTTATATTTAATTTAAATCCAATACAAAAATTGAGCTACAAGTTTAAATTCTCCTATATTACTAACAAATAGTTCAATTGAAATTTTGATAATTTTATTGCACGTTTATTCGACAATGTAACAGTTCAATATGGACAGTGTTCAACATATATATGACTGGCATGTCAATATGGATTTTGTCCTACAATATGTATATACATGACCACAGTATGAATTAAGGATTTCTTTTAATGGCAATACCATTTGCATAGACAATAATAACTTTGACCCAACCCGTCCAACACACAATCTCCGCGAGGTTGAAGATTCTTGGGGTGTCGTTTGTTGCACTCAGCACTGCAGTGGTGATCATCCTTGTTACCACTACACTTCACTATTGTACTAGGAATTGATTCAGAACACGTCGGTCGGGCATCGCTATAACGCACCATGAACAGTGCTGCAATATTACAATATGTATGTATTATATATATTATCAAACCATACATACGTAACTGAACTATATATTTATATATAATTTTATTTACCAGACAAAAGAATGAAGACTATAAACACACGAGAAAAAGCCTGGTTTTCCATTCTTGATTGGATGGTAAATCGTTCGGTTGATCAATAAAAGGATTGGTCTTAAACAACTGCAGGACAAAAATGGATTCATTGGGATGTAGGAGAGTAGTATTTGTAGGGCTTAGGGACTAATTTGATTGGGATGAAAATATGAAAAGTTAAAACGAATTAAGGATATAAAAAGAAAATATATAATACCTAATATTCAACAGAAATATTTGAGCCCTTAATAGGAAATTATTGTTATTGGTAATAACTATACAGAATTTATTAAGGTAACGTATAGTTGGCAATTGCCATTCTTCTAGCTTCTTAATTATTAATCCCTATACTTTTACTGTGCAATTGAATGAATTAGGATACCTAGTTTTGACAATAAATTTCTAATTAGGAATTGTTGCTATTGTATATCATTAACGGTAGTACCAGTCATATTTATAATATATAATAATAATAACTAATTATAGATAAATATGTTCAGAGTGAGTTTACTTAAATGGGAACTTATATTATAGTAAGTTATAAACAAGAACGACAAATTTTATTTAAAAGATAATATGTATCATATATTTGATTAGTTTATTATAGGGAATATTATAATAGAGAAGTTCAAATTTATTTTCAGCACTCTAATAAATTAATCAAATATCAGTAATAGGTTTATGTGTTGCATTAAATTTAACGCAAAGAAATTTTATATTGTAATAGTTACTAACTGGTACTTTACAATAAGGGGACGTTTGAATGAATGTATTAGGTAATACACATATTATTTAATAGATGTATTATTTAGTAAATACTATGGTATGGATGGGATATGTATTCACGTATGCTTTTATATATCTAGTCTCACACCAGTTGGAAGACAAGCAACTGAACAATATATATTGAATTTTACTTGATACAAGTTCAACAACTTGTTGGAAGAAAGACTCCCACGCGCTCCCACAGGGGAAAATAGATCCGATTTGGACCCCTTAGTTCGGGTCGACCCACGTATGCGCCCGCATTATGCGCACACGATTGTCGCTCCCAAAAACATGCCTTGTGCGAGCCGACTTTTTTAAAAAAACCCAGAATTATTATTCTTACCAGGATCATGCTCAAATTGAATTTTATTTCTTCGTTACGCTTTTTTTTGTACTCTAGGATCTTTTTTGCTGTTGGTATACAATTTTATAATTAATTTTGCATTAGTTTTACAAAATATAATTAGGGCAATTATGGTCCTATTTAAGTCATTAGAGGAAATAAGACCCTATAAATAGGGATTGATTCTTCTCAATTGAACACATTTGACAGAAACCAAAAATTGCATTGTCAATTTGCTTTGGTATGAGTCCAAATATTTGGCCACATTAAAGTTCTGAGTTTCGCGACAGAATTTCCGTCCAAGTTCAGGTATTGTACAGTTCAGTGTGAAATATCGTGTTTGTGTCACGTTAATGACACTGTTCTATACCAGGAGATAACCTTCCCATTTTATCCTCTTACAAGAATCTATTACATTTATAGTCACGAAATTACTATGAGGAGATCGATTTCATATGGGACTCAATATTTTGAACAACAATAATTTTGTGAGGGTAATTTATTTTTCATTTCGTCAATATGCGTGTTATTCTCCATTTATATTTAATTTAAATCCAATACAAATATTGAGCTACAAGTTTAAATTCTCCTATATTACTAACAAATAGTTCAATTGAAATTTTGATAATTTTATTGCACGTTTATTTGACAATGTAACAGTTCAATATGGACAGTGTTCAACATATATATGACTGGCATGTCAATATGGATTTTGTCCTACAATATGTATATACATGACCACAGTATGAATTAAGGATTTCTTTTAATGGCAATACCATTTGCATAGACAATAATAACTTTGACCCAACCCGTCCAAAACACAATCTCCGCGAGGTTGAAGATTCTTGGGGTGTTGTTTGTTGCACTCAGCACTGCAGTGGTGATCATCCTTGTTACCACTACACTTCACTATTGTACTAGGAATCGATTCAGAACACGTCGGTCGGGCATCGCTATAACGCACCATGAATAGTGCTGCAATATTACAATATATATGTATTATATATATTATCAAACCATACATACGTAACTGAACTATATATTTATATATAATTTTATTTACCAGACAAAAGAATGAAGACTATAAACACACGAGAAAAAGCCTGGTTTTCCATTCTTGATTGGATGGTAAATCGTTCGGTTGATCAATAAAAGGATTGGTCTTAAACAACTGCAGGACAAAAATGGATTCATTGGGATGTAGGGGAGTAGTATTTGTAGGGCTTAGGGACTAATTTGATTGGGATGAAAATATGAAAAGTTAAAACGAATTAAGGATATAAAAAGAAAATATATAATACCTAATATTCAACAGAAATATTTGAGCCCTTAATAGGAAATTATTGTTATTGGTAATAACTATACAGAATTTATTAAGGTAACGTATAGTTGGCAATTGCCATTCTTCTAGCTTCTTAATAATTAATCCCTATACTTTTACTGTGCAATTGAATGAATTAGGATACCTAGTTTTGACAATAAATTTCTAATTAGGAATTGTTGCTATTGTATATCATTAACGGTAGTACCAGTCATATTTATAATATATAATAATAATAACTGAGTATAGATAAATATGTTCAGAGTGAGTTTACTTAAATGGGAACTTATATTATAGTAAGTTATAAACAAGAACGGCAAATTTTATTTAAAAGATAATATGTATCATATATTTGATTAGTTTATTATAGGGAATATTATAATAGAGAAGTTCAAATTTATTTTCAGCACTCTAATAAATTAATCAAATATCAGTAATAGGTTTATGTGTTGCATTAAATTTAACGCAAAGAAATTTTATATTGTAATAGTTACTAACTGGTACTTTACAATAAGGGGGCGTTTGAATGAATGTATTAGGTAATACACATATTATTTAATAGATGTATTATTTAGTAAATACTATGGTATGGATGGGACATGTATTCACGTATGCTTTTATATATCTAGTCTCACACCAGTTGGAAGACAAGCAACTGAACAATATATATTGAATTTTACTTGATACAAGTTCAACAACTTGTTGGAAGAAAGACTCCCACGCGCTCCCACAGGGGAAAATAGATCCGATTTGGACCCCTTAGTTCGGGTCGACCCACGTATGCGCCCGCATTATGCGCACACGATTGTCGCTCCCAAAAACATGCCTTGTGCGTGCCGACTTTTTTAAAAAAACCCAGAATTATTATTCTTACCAGGATCATGCTCAAATTGAATTTTATTTCTTCGTTACGCTTTTTTTTGTACTCTAGGATCTTTTTTACTGTTGGTATACAATTTTATAATTAATTTTGCATTAGTTTTACAAAATATAATTAGGGCAATTATGGTCCTATTTAAGTCATTAAAGGAAATAAGACCCTATAAATAGGGATTGATTCTTCTCAATTGAACACATTTGACAGAAACCAAAAATTGCATTGTCAATTTGCTTTGGTATGAGTCCAAATATTTGGCCACATTAAAGTTCTGAGTTTCGCGACAGAATTTCCGTCCAAGTTTAGGTATTGTACAGTTCAGTGTGAAATAACGTGTTTGTGTCACGTTAATGACACTGTTCTATACCAGGAGATAACCTTCCCATTTTATCCTCTTACAAGAATCTATTACATTTATAGTCACGAAATTACTATGAGGAGATCGATTTCATATGGGACTCAATATTTTGAACAACAATAATTTTGTGAGGGTAATTTATTTTTCATTTCGTCAATATGCGTGTTATTCTCCATTTATATTTAATTTAAATCCAATACAAAAATTGAGCTACAAGTTTAAATTCTCCTATATTACTAACAAATAGTTCAATTGAAATTTTGATAATTTTATTGCACGTTTATTCGACAATGTAACAGTTCAATATGGACAGTGTTCAACATATATATCACTGGCATGTCAATATGGATTTTGTCCTACAATATGTATATACCTGACCACAATATGAATTAAGGATTTCTTTTAATGGCAATACCATTTGCATAGACAATAATAACTTTGACCCAACCCGTCCAACACACAATCTCCGCGAGGTTGAAGATTCTTGGGGTGTCGTTTGTTGCACTCAGCACTGCAGTGGTGATCATCCTTGTTACCACTACACTTCACTATTGTACTAGGAATCGATTCAGAACACGTCGGTCGGGCATCGCTATAACGCACCATGAACAGTGCTGCAATATTACAATATGTATGTATTATATATATTATCAAACCATACATACGTAACTGAACTATATATTTATATATAATTTTATTTACCAGACAAAAGAATGAAGACTATAAACACACGAGAAAAAGCCTGGTTTTCCATTCTTGATTGGATGGTAAATCGTTCGGTTGATCAATAAAAGGATTGGTCTTAAACAACTGCAGGACAAAAATGGATTCATTGGGATGTAGGAGAGTAGTATTTGTAGGGCTTAGGGACTAAGAGCCCTTAATAGGAAATTATTGTTATTGGTAATAACTATACAGAATTTATTAAGGTAACGTATAGTTGGCAATTGCCATTCTTCTAGCTTCTTAATAATTAATCCCTATACTTTTACTGTGCAATTGAATGAATTAGGATACCTAGTTTTGACAATAAATTTCTAATTAGGAATTGTTGCTATTGTATATCATTAACGGTAGTACCAGTCAAATTTATAATATATAATAATAATAACTAATTATAGATAAATATGTTCAGAGTGAGTTTACTTAAATGGGAACTTATATTATAGTAAGTTATAAACAAGAACGGCAAATTTTATTTAAAAGATAATATGTATCATATATTTGATTAGTTTATTATAGGGAATATTATAATAGAGAAGTTCAAATTTATTTTCAGCACTCTAATAAATTAATCAAATATCAGTAATAGGTTTATGTGTTGCATTAAATTTAACGCAAAGAAATTTTATATTGTAATAGTTACTAACTGGTACTTTACAATAAGGGGACGTTTGAATGAATGTATTAGGTAATACACATATTATTTAATAGATGTATTATTTAGTAAATACTATGGTATGGATGGGATATGTATTCACGTATGCTTTTATATATCTAGTCTCACACCAGTTGGAAGACAAGCAACTGAACAATATATATTGAATTTTACTTGATACAAGTTCAACAACTTGTTGGAAGAAAGACTCCCACGCGCTCCCACAGGGGAAAATAGATCCGATTTGGACCCCTTAGTTCGGGTCGACCCACGTATGCACCCGCATTATGCGCACACGATTGTCGCTCCCAAAAACATGCCTTGTGCGAGCCGACTTTTTTAAAAAAAACCAGAATTATTATTCTTACCAGGATCATGCTCAAATTGAATTTTATTTCTTCGTTACGCTTTTTTTTGTACTCTAGGATCTTTTTTACTGTTGGTATACAATTTTATAATTAATTTTGCATTAGTTTTACAAAATATAATTAGGGCAATTATGGTCCTATTTAAGTCATTAGAGGAAATAAGACCCTATAAATAGGGATTGATTCTTCTCAAGTGAACACATTTGACAGAAACCAAAAATTGCATTGTCAATTTGCTTTGGTATGAGTCCAAATATTTGGCCACATTAAAGTTCTGAGTTTCGCGACAGAATTTCCGTCCAAGTTCAGGTATTGTACAGTTCAGTGTGAAATATCGTGTTTGTGTCACGTTAATGACACTGTTCTATACCAGGAGATAACCTTCCCATTTTATCCTCTTACAAGAATCTATTACATTTATAGTCACGAAATTACTATGAGGAGATCGATTTCATATGGGACTCAATATTTTGAACAACAATAATTTTGTGAGGGTAATTTATTTTTCATTTCGTCAATATGCGTGTTATTCTCCATTTATATTTAATTTAAATCCAATACAAAAATTGAGCTACAAGTTTAAATTCTCCTATATTACTAACAAATAGTTCAATTGAAATTTTGATAATTTTATTGCACGTTTATTCGACAATGTAACAGTTCAATATGGACAGTGTTCAACATATATATGACTGGCATGTCAATATGGATTTTGTCCTACAATATGTATATACATGACCACAGTATGAATTAAGGATTTCTTTTAATGGTAATACCATTTGCATAGACAATAATAACTTTGACCCAACCCGTCCAACACACTATCTCCGCGAGGTTGAAGATTCTTGGGGTGTTGTTTGTTGCACTCAGCACTGCAGTGGTGATCATCCTTGTTACCACTACACTTCACTATTGTACTAGGATTCGATTCAGAACACGTCGGTCGGGCATCGCTATAACGCACCATGAACAGTGCTGCAATGTTACAATATATATGTATTATATATATTATCAAACCATACATACGTAACTGAACTATATATTTATATATAATTTTATTTACCAGACAAAAGAATGAAGACTATAAACACACGAGAAAAAGCCTGGTTTTCCATTCTTGATTGGATGGTAAATCGTTCGGTTGATCAATAAAAGGATTGGTCTTAAACAACTGCAGGACAAAAATGGATTCATTGGGATGTAGGGGAGTAGTATTTGTAGGGCTTAGGGACTAATTTGATTGGGATGAAAATATGAAAAGTTAAAACGAATTTAGGATATAAAAATAAAATATATAATACCTAATATTCAACATAAATATTTGAGCCCTTAATAGGAAATTATTGTTATTGGTAATAACTATACAGAATTTATTAAGGTAACTTATAGTTGGCAATTGCCATTCTTCTAGCTTCTTAATAATTACTCCCTATACTTTTACTGGGCAATTGAATGAATTAGGATACCTAGTTTTGACAATAAATTTCTAATTAGGAATTGTTGCTATTGTAAATCATTAACGATAGTACCAGTCATATTTATAATATATAATAATAATAACTGATTATAGATAAATATGTTCAGAGTGAGTTTACTTAAATGGGAACTTATATTATAGTAAGTTATAAACAAGAACGACAAATTTTATTTAAAAGATAATATGTATCATATATTTGATTAGTTTATTATAGGGAATATTATAATAGAGAAGTTCAAATTTATTTTCAGCACTCTAATAAATTAATCAAATATCAGTAATAGGTTTATGTGTTGCATTAAATTTAACGCAAATTTTTTTTATATTGTAATAGTTACTAACCGGTACTTTACAATAAGGGGACGTTTGAATGAATGTATTAGGTAATACACATATTATTTAATAGATGTATTATTTAGTTAATACTATGGTATGGATGGGACATGTATTCACATATGCTTTTATACATCTAGTCTCACACCAGTTGGAAGACAAGCAACTGAACAATATATATTGAATTTTACTTGATACAAGTTCAACAACTTGTTGGAAGAAAGACTCCCACGCGCTCCCACAGGGGAAAATAGATCCGATTTGGACCCCTTAGTTCGGGTCGACCCACGTATGCGCCCGCATTATGCGCACACGATTGTCGCTCCCAAAAACATGCCTTGTGCGAGCCGACTTTTTTAAAAAAACCCAGAATTATTATTCTTACCAGGATCATGCTCAAATTGAATTTTATTTCTTCGTTACGCTTTTTTTTGTACTCTAGGATCTTTTTTACTGTTGGTATACAATTTTATAATTAATTTTGCATTAGTTTTACAAAATATAATTAGGGCAATTATGGTCCTATTTAAGTCATTAGAGGAAATAAGACCCTATAAATAGGGATTGATTCTTCTCAATTGAACACATTTGAGAGAAACCAAAAATTGCATTGTCAATTTGCTTTGGTATGAGTCCAAATATTTGGCCACATTAAAGTTCTGAGTTTCGCGACAGAATTTCCGTCCAAGTTCAGGTATTGTACAGTTCAGTGTGAAATATCGTGTTTGTGTCACGTTAATGACACTGTTCTATACCAGGAGATAACCTTCCCATTTTATCCTCTTACACGAATCTATTACGTTGATAGTCACGAAATTGCTATGAGGAGATCGATTTCATATGGGACTCAATATTTTTAACAACAATAATTTTGTGAGGGTAATTTTTTTTTCATTTCGTCAATATGCGTGTTATTCTCCATTTATATTTAATTTAAATCCAATAAAAAAATTGAGTTACAAGTTTAAATTCTCCTATATTACTAACAAATAGTTCAATCGAAATTTTGATAATTTTATTGCACGTTTATTCGACAATGTAACAGTTCAATATGGACAGTGTTCAACATATATATGACTGGCATGTCAATATGGATTTTGTCCTACAATATGTATATACATGACCACAGTATGAATTAAGGATTTCTTTTAATGGTAATACCATTTGCATAGACAATAATAACTTTGACCCAACCCGTCCAACACACTATCTCCGCGAGGTTGAAGATTCTTGGGGTGTTGTTTGTTGCACTCAGCACTGCAGTGGTGATCATCCTTGTTACCACTACACTTCACTATTGTACTAGGAATCGATTCAGAACACGCCGGTCGGGCATCGCTATAACGCACCATGAACAGTGCTGCAATATTACAATATATATGTATTATATATATTATCAAACCATACATACGTAACTGAACTATATATTTATATATAATTTTATTTACCAGACAAAAGAATGAAGACTATAAACACACGAGAAAAAGCCTGGTTTTCCATTCTTGATTGGATGGTAAATCGTTCGGTTGATCAATAAAAGGATTGGTCTTAAACAACTGCAGGACAAAAATGGATTCATTGGGATGTAGGGGATTAGTATTTGTAGGGCTTAGGGACTAATTTGATTGGGATGAAAATATGAAAAGTTAAAACGAATTTAGGATATAAAAATAAAATATATAATACCTAATATTCAACATAAATATTTGAGCCCTTAATAGGAAATTATTGTTATTGGTAATAACTATACAGAATTTATTAAGGTAACTTATAGTTGGAAATTGCCATTCTTCTAGCTTCTTAATAATTAATCCCTATACTTTTACTGGGCAATTGAATGAATTAGGATACCTAGTTTTGACAATAAATTTCTAATTAGGAATTGTTGCTATTGTATATCATTAACGATAGTACCAGTCATATTTATAATATATAATAATAATAACTGATTATAGATAAATATGTTCAGAGTGAGTTTACTTAAATGGGAACTTATATTATAGTAAGTTATAAACAAGAACGACAAATTTTATTTAAAAGATAATATGTATCATATATTTGATTAGTTTATTATAGGGAATATTATAATAGAGAAGTTCAAATTTATTTTCAGCACTCTAATAAATTAATCAAATATCAGTAATAGGTTTATGTGTTGCATTAAATTTAACGCAAATTTTTTTTATATTGTAATAGTTACTAACCGGTACTTTACAATAAGGGGACGTTTGAATGAATGTATTACGTAATACACATATTATTTAATAGATGTATTATTTAGTTAATACTATGGTATGGATGGGACATGTATTCACATATGCTTTTATACATCTAGTCTCACACCAGTTGGAAGACAAGCAACTGAACAATATATATTGAATTTTACTTGATACAAGTTCAACAACTTGTTGGAAGAAAGACTCCCACGCGCTCCCACAGGGGAAAATAGATCCGATTTGGACCCCTTAGTTCGGGTCGACCCACGTATGCGCCCGCATTATGCGCACACGATTGTCGCTCCCAAAAACATGCCTTGTGCGAGCCGACTTTTTTAAAAAAACTCAGAATTATTATTCTTACCAGGATCATGCTCAAATTGAATTTTATTTCTTCGTTACGCTTTTTTTTGTACTCTAGGATCTTTTTTACTGTTGGTATACAATTTTATAATTAATTTTGCATTAGTTTTACAAAATATAATTAGGGCAATTATGGTCCTATTTAAGTCATTAGAGGAAATAAGACCCTATAAATAGGGATTGATTCTTCTCAATTGAACACATTTGAGAGAAACCAAAAATTGCATTGTCAATTTGCTTTGGTATGAGTCCAAATATTTGGCCACATTAAAGTTCTGAGTTTCGCGACAGAATTTCCGTCCAAGTTCAGGTATTGTACAGTTCAGTGTGAAATATCGTGTTTGTGTCACGTTAATGACACTGTTCTATACCAGGAGATAACCTTCCCATTTTATCCTCTTACACGAATCTATTACGTTGATAGTCACGAAATTGCTATGAGGAGATCGATTTCATATGGGACTCAATATTTTTAACAACAATAATTTTGTGAGGGTAATTTTTTTTTCATTTCGTCAATATGCGTGTTATTCTCCATTTATATTTAATTTAAATCCAATAAAAAAATTGAGTTACAAGTTTAAATTCTCCTATATTACTAACAAATAGTTCAATTGAAATTTTGATAATTTTATTGCACGTTTATTCGACAATGTAACAGTTCAATATTGACAGTGTTCAACATATATATGACTGGCATGTCAATATGGATTTTGTCCTACAATATGTATATACATGACCACAGTATGAATTAAGGATTTCTTTTAATGGTAATACCATTTGCATAGACAATAATAACTTTGACCCAACCCGTCCAACACACTATCTCCGCGAGGTTGAAGATTCTTGGGGTGTTGTTTGTTGCACTCAGCACTGCAGTGGTGATCATCCTTGTTACCACTACACTTCACTATTGTACTAGGAATCGATTCAGAACACGTCGGTCGGGCATCGCTAAAACGCACCATGAACAGTGCTGCAATATTACAATATATATGTATTATATATATTATCAAACCATACATACGTAACTGAACTATATATTTATATATAATTTTATTTACCAGACAAAAGAATGAAGACTATAAACACACGAGAAAAAGCCTGGTTTTCCATTCTTGATTGGATGGTAAATCGTTCGGTTGATCAATAAAAGGATTGGTCTTAAACAACTGCAGGACAAAAATGGATTCATTGGGATGTAGGGGAGTAGTATTTGTAGGTCTTAGGGACTAATTTGATTGGGATGAAAATATGAAAAGTTAAAACGAATTTAGGATATAAAAATAAAATATATAATACCTAATATTCATAATAAATATTTGAGCCCTTAATAGGAAATTATTGTTATTGGTAATAACTATACAGAATTTATTAAGGTAACTTATAGTTGGAAATTGCCATTCTTCTAGCTTCTTAATAATTACTCCCTATACTTTTACTGGGCAATTGAATGAATTAGGATACCTAGTTTTGACAATAAATTTCTAATTAGGAATTGTTGCTATTGTATATCATTAACGATAGTACCAGTCATATTTATAATATATAATAATAATAACTGATTATAGATAAATATGTTCAGAGTGAGTTTACTTAAATGGGAACTTATATTATAGTAAGTTATAAACAAGAACGGCAAATTTTATTTAAAAGATAATATGTATCATATATTTGATTAGTTTATTATAGGGAATATTATAATAGAGAAGTTCAAATTTATTTTCAGCACTCTAATAAATTAATCAAATATCAGTAATAGGTTTATGTGTTGCATTAAATTTAACGCAATTTTTTTTTATATTGTAATAGTTACTAACCGGTACTTTACAATAAGGGGACGTTTGAATGAATGTATTACGTAATACACATATTATTTAATAGATGTATTATTTAGTTAATACTATGGTATGGATGGGACATGTATTCACATATGCTTTTATACATCTAGTCTCACACCAGTTGGAAGACCAGCAATTGAACAATATACATTGAATTTTACTTGATACAAGTTCAACAACTTGTTGGAAGAAAGACTCCCACGCGCTCCCACAGGGGAAAATAGATCCGATTTGGACCCCTTAGTTCGGGTCGACCCACGTATGCGCCCGCATTATGCGCACACGATTGTCGCTCCCAAAAACATGCCTTGTGCGAGCCGACTTTTTTAAAAAAACCCAGAATTATTATTCTTACCAGGATCATGCTCAAATTGAATTTTATTTCTTCGTTACGCTTTTTTTTGTACTCTAGGATCTTTTTTACTGTTGGTATACAATTTTATAATTAATTTTGCATTAGTTTTACAAAATATAATTAGGGCAATTATGGTCCTATTTAAGTCATTAGAGGAAATAAGACCCTATAAATAGGGTTTGATTCTTCTCAATTGAACACATTTGAGAGAAACCAAAAATTGCATTGTCAATTTGCTTTGGTATGAGTCCAAATATTTGGCCACATTAAAGTTCTGAGTTTCGCGACAGAATTTCCGTCCAAGTTCAGGTATTGTACAGTTTAGTGTGAAATATCGTGTTTGTGTCACGTTAATGACACTGTTCTATACCAGGAGATAACCTTCCCATTTTATCCTCTTACACGAATCTATTACGTTGATAGTCACGAAATTGCTATGAGGAGATCGATTTTATATGGGACTCAATATTTTGAACAACAATAATTTTGTGAGGGTAATTTTTTTTTCATTTCGTCAATATGCGTGTTATTCTCCATTTATATTTAATTTAAATCCAATAAAAAAATTCAGTTACAAGTTTAAATTCTCCTATATTACTAACAAATAGTTCAATTGAAATTTTGATAATTTTATTGCACGTTTAATCGACAATGTAACAGTTCAATATGGACAGTGTTCAACATATATATGACTGGCATGTCAATATGGATTTTGTCCTACAATATGTATATACATGACCACAGTATGAATTAAGGATTTCTTTTAATGGCAATACCATTTGCATAGACAATAATAACTTTGACCCAACCCGTCCAACACACTATCTCCGCGAGGTTGAAGATTCTTGGGGTGTTGTTTGTTGCACTCAGCACTGCAGTGGTGATCATCCTTGTTACCACTACACTTCACTATTGTACTAGGAATCGATTCAGAACATGTCGGTCGGGCATCGCTACAACGCACCATGAACAGTGCTGCAATATTACAATATATATGTATTATATATATTATCAAACCATACATACGTAACTGAACTATATATTTATATATAATTTTATTTACCAGGAAAAAGAATGAAGAATATAAAGACACGAGAAAAAGCTTGGTTTTCCATTCTTGATTGGATGGTAAATCGTTCGGTTGATCAATAAAAGGATTGGTCTTAAACAACTGCAGGACAAAAATGGATTCATTGGGATGTAGGGGAGTAGTATTTGTAGGGCTTAGGGACTAATTTGATTGGGATGAAAATATGAAAAGTTAAAACGAATTAAGGATATAAAAAGAAAATATATAATACCTAATATTCAACATAAATATTTGAGCCCTTAATAGGAAATTATTGTTATTGGTAATAACTATACAGAATTTATTAAGGTAACATATAGTTGGAAATTGCCATTCTTCTAGCTTCTTAATAATTACTCCCTATACTTTTACTGTGCAATTGAATGAATTAGGATACCTAGTTTTGACAATAAATTTATAATTAGGAATTGTTGCTATTGTATATCATTAACGATAGTACCAGTCATATTTATAATATATAATAATAATAACTGATTATAGATAAATATGTTCAGAGTGAGTTTACTTAAATGGGAACTTATATTATAGTAAGTTATAAACAAGAACGGCAAATTTTATTTAAAAGATAATATGTATCATATATTTGATTAGTTTATTATAGGGAATATTATAATAGAGAAGTTCAAATTTATTTTCAGCACTCTAATAAATTAATCAAATATCAGTAATAGGTTTATGTGTTGCATTAAATTTAACGCAATTTTTTTTTATATTGTAATAGTTACTAACCGGTACTTTACAATAAGGGGACGTTTGAATGAATGTATTACGTAATACACATATTATTTAATAGATGTATTATTTAGTTAATACTATGGTATGGATGGGACATGTATTCACATATGCTTTTATACATCTAGTCTCACACCAGTTGGAAGACCAGCAATTGAACAATATACATTGAATTTTACTTGATACAAGTTCAACAACTTGTTGGAAGAAAGACTCCCACGCGCTCCCACAGGGGAAAATAGATCCGATTTGGACCCCTTAGTTCGGGTCGACCCACGTATGCGCCCGCATTATGCGCACACGATTGTCGCTCCCAAAAACATGCCTTGTGCGAGCCGACTTTTTTAAAAAAACCCAGAATTATTATTCTTACCAGGATCATGCTCAAATTGAATTTTATTTCTTCGTTACGCTTTTTTTTGTACTCTAGGATCTTTTTTACTGTTGGTATACAATTTTATAATTAATTTTGCATTAGTTTTACAAAATATAATTAGGGCAATTATGGTCCTATTTAAGTCATTAGAGGAAATAAGACCCTATAAATAGGGTTTGATTCTTCTCAATTGAACACATTTGAGAGAAACCAAAAATTGCATTGTCAATTTGCTTTGGTATGAGTCCAAATATTTGGCCACATTAAAGTTCTGAGTTTCGCGACAGAATTTCCGTCCAAGTTCAGGTATTGTACAGTTTAGTGTGAAATATCGTGTTTGTGTCACGTTAATGACACTGTTCTATACCAGGAGATAACCTTCCCATTTTATCCTCTTACACGAATCTATTACGTTGATAGTCACGAAATTGCTATGAGGAGATCGATTTTATATGGGACTCAATATTTTGAACAACAATAATTTTGTGAGGGTAATTTTTTTTTCATTTCGTCAATATGCGTGTTATTCTCCATTTATATTTAATTTAAATCCAATAAAAAAATTGAGTTACAAGTTTAAATTCTCCTATATTACTAACAAATAGTTCAATTGAAATTTTGATAATTTTATTGCACGTTTAATCGACAATGTAACAGTTCAATATGGACAGTGTTCAACATATATATGACTGGCATGTCAATATGGATTTTGTCCTACAATATGTATATACATGACCACAGTATGAATTAAGGATTTCTTTTAATGGCAATACCATTTGCATAGACAATAATAACTTTGACCCAACCCGTCCAACCCACTATCTCCGCGAGGTTGAAGATTCTTGGGGTGTTGTTTGTTGCACTCAGCACTGCAGTGGTGATCATCCTTGTTACCACTACACTTCACTATTGTACTAGGAATCGATTCAGAACATGTCGGTCGGGCATCGCTACAACGCACCATGAACAGTGCTGCAATATTACAATATATATGTATTATATATATTATCAAACCATACATACGTAACTGAACTATATATTTATATATAATTTTATTTACCAGGAAAAAGAATGAAGAATATAAAGACACGAGAAAAAGCTTGGTTTTCCATTCTTGATTGGATGGTAAATCGTTCGGTTGATCAATAAAAGGATTGGTCTTAAACAACTGCAGGACAAAAATGGATTCATTGGGATGTAGGGGAGTAGTATTTGTAGGGCTTAGGGACTAATTTGATTGGGATGAAAATATGAAAAGTTAAAACGAATTAAGGATATAAAAAGAAAATATATAATACCTAATATTCAACATAAATATTTGAGCCCTTAATAGGAAATTATTGTTATTGGTAATAACTATACAGAATTTATTAAGGTAACATATAGTTGGAAATTGCCATTCTTCTAGCTTCTTAATAATTACTCCCTATACTTTTACTGTGCAATTGAATGAATTAGGATACCTAGTTTTGACAATAAATTTATAATTAGGAATTGTTGCTATTGTATATCATTAACGATAGTACCAGTCATATTTATAATATATAATAATAATAACTGATTATAGATAAATATGTTCAGAGTGAGTTTACTTAAATGGGAACTTATATTATAGTAAGTTATAAACAATAACGGCAAATTTTATTTAAAAGATAATATGTATCATATATTTGATTAGTTTATTATAGGGAATATTATAATAGAGAAGTTCAAGTTTATTTTCAGCACTCTAATAAATTAATCAAATATCAGTAATAGGTTTATGTGTTGCATTAAATTTAACGCAAAGAAATTTTATATTGTAATAGTTACTAACCGGTACTTTACAATAAGGGGACGTTTGAATGAATGTATTAGGTAATACACATATTATTTAATAGATGTATTATTTAGTAAATACTATGGTATGGATGGGACATGTATTCACGTATGCTTTTATATATCTAGTCTCACACCAGTTGGAAGACAAGCAACTGAACAATATATATTGAATTTTACTTGATACAAGTTCAACAACTTGTTGGAAGAAAGACTCCCACGCGCTCCCACAGGGGAAAATAGATCCGATTTGGACCCCTTTGTTCGGGTCGACCCACGTATGCGCCCGCATTATGCGCACACGATTGTCGCTCCCAAAAACATGCCTTGTGCGAGCCGACTTATTTTCAAAAACCCAGAATTATTATTCTTACCAGGATCATGCTCAAATTGAATATTATTTATTCGTTACGCTTTTTTTTGTACTCTAGGATCTTTTTTACTGTTGGTGTACAATTTTATAATTAATTTTGCATTAGTTTTACAAAATATAATTAGGGCAATTATGGTCCTATTTAAGTCATTAGAGGAAATAAGACCGTATAAATAGGGTTTGATTCTTCTCAATTGAACACATTTGAGAGAAACCAAAAATTGCATTGTCAATTTGCTTTGGTATGAGTCTAAATATTTGGCCACATTAAAGTTCTGAGTTTCGCGACAGAATTTCCGTCCAAGTTCAGGTATTGTACAGTTCAGTGTGAAATATCGTGTTTGTGTCACGTTAATGACACTGTTCTATACCAGGAGATAACCTTCCCATTTTATCCTCTTGCACGAATCTATTACGTTGATAGTCACGAAATTGCTATGAGGAGATCTATTTCATATGGGACTCAATATTTTGAACAACAATAATTTTGTGAGGGTAATATTTTTTTCATTTCGTCAATATGCGTGTTATTCTCCATTTATATTTAATTTAAATCCAATAAAAAAATTGAGTTACAAGTTTAAATTCTCCTATATTACTAACAAATAGTTCAATTGAAATTTTTATAATTTTATTGCACGTTTATTCGACAATGTAACAGTTCAATATGGACAGTGTTCAACATATATATGACTGGCATGTCAATATGGATTTTGTCCTACAATATGTATATACATGACCACAGTATGAATTAAGGATTTCTTTTAATGGCAATACCATTTGCATAGACAATAATAACTTTGACCCAACCCGTCCAACACACAATCTCCGCGAGGTTGAAGATTCTTGGGGTGTTGTTTGTTGCACTCAGCACTGCAGTGGTGATCATCCTAGTTACCACTACACTTCACTATTGTACTAGGAATCGATTCAGAACATGTCGGTCGGGCATCGCTACAACGCACCATGAACAGTGCTGCAATATTACAATATATATGTATTATATATATTATCAAACCATACATACGTAACTGAACTATATATTTATATATAATTTTATTTACCAGGAAAAAGAATGAAGAATATAAAGACACGAGAAAAAACCTGGTTTTCCATTCTTGATTGGATGGTAAATCGTTCGGTTGATCAATAAAAGGATTGGTCTTAAACAACTGCAGGACAAAAATGGATTCATTGGGATGTAGGGGAGTAGTATTTGTAGGGCTTAGGGACTAATTTGATTGGGATGAAAATATGAAAAGTTAAAACGAATTAAGGATATAAAAAGAAAATATATAATACCTAATATTCAACATAAATATTTGAGCCCTTAATAGGAAATTATTGTTATTGGTAATAACTATACAGAATTTATTAAGGTAACATATAGTTGGAAATTGCCATTCTTCTAGCTTCTTAATAATTACTCCCTATACTTTTACTGTGCAATTGAATGAATTAGGATACCTAGTTTTGACAATAAATTTATAATTAGGAATTGTTGCTATTGTATATCATTAACGGTAGTACCAGTCATATTTATAATATATAATAATAATAACTGATTATAGATAAATATGTTCAGAGTGAGTTTACTTAAATGGGAACTTATATTATAGTAAGTTATAAACAATAACGGCAAATTTTATTTAAAAGATAATATGTATCATATATTTGATTAGTTTATTATAGGGAATATTATAATAGAGAAGTTCAAATTTATTTTCAGCACTCTAATAAATTAATCAAATATCAGTAATAGGTTTATGTGTTGCATTAAATTTAACGCAAAGAAATTTTATATTGTAATAGTTACTAACCGGTACTTTACAATAAGGGGACGTTTGAATGAATGTATTAGGTAATACACATATTATTTAATAGATGTATTATATAGTTAATACTATGGTATGCATGGGACATGTATTCACATATGCTTTTATATATCTAGTCTCACACCAGTTGGAAGACAAGCAATTGAACAATATATATTGAATTTTACTTGATACAAGTTCAACAACTTGTTGGAAGAAAGACTCCCACGCGCTCCCACAGGGGAAAATAGATCCGATTTGGACCCCTTAGTTCGGGTCGACCCACGTATGCGCCCGCATTATGCGCACACGATTGTCGCTCCCAAAAACATGCCTTGTGCGAGCCGACTTATTTTCAAAAACCCAGAATTATTATTCTTACCAGGATCATGCTCAAATTGAATATTATTTATTCGTTACGCTTTTTTTTGTACTCTAGGATCTTTTTTACTGTTGGTGTACAATTTTATAATTAATTTTGCATTAGTTTTACAAAATATAATTAGGGCAATTATGGTCCTATTTAAGTCATTAGAGGAAATAAGACCGTATAAATAGGGTTTGATTCTTCTCAATTGAACACATTTGAGAGAAACTAAAAATTGCATTGTCAATTTGCTTTGGTATGAGTCTAATTATTTGGCCACATTAAAGTTCTGAGTTTCGCGACAGAATTTCCGTCCAAGTTCAGGTATTGTACAGTTCAGTGTGAAATATCGTGTTTGTGTCACGTTAATGACACTGTTCTATACCAGGAGATAACCTTCCCATTTTATCCTCTTGCACGAATCTATTACGTTGATAGTCACGAAATTGCTATGAGGAGATCTATTTCATATGGGACTCAATATTTTGAACAACAATAATTTTGTGAGGGTAATATTTTTTTCATTTCGTCAATATGCGTGTTATTCTCCATTTATATTTAATTTAAATCCAATAAAAAAATTGAGTTACAAGTTTAAATTCTCCTATATTACTAACAAATAGTTCAATTGAAATTTTTATAATTTTATTGCACGTTTATTCGACAATGTAACAGTTCAATATGGACAGTGTTCAACATATATATGACTGGCATGTCAATATGGATTTTGTCCTACAATATGTATATACATGACCACAGTATGAATTAAGGATTTCTTTTAATGGCAATACCATTTGCATAGACAATAATAACTTTGACCCAACCCGTCCAACACACAATCTCCGCGAGGTTGAAGATTCTTGGGGTGTTGTTTGTTGCACTCAGCACTGCAGTGGTGATCATCCTAGTTACCACTACACTTCACTATTGTACTAGGAATCGATTCAGAACATGTCGGTCGGGCATCGCTACAACGCACCATGAACAGTGCTGCAATATTACAATATATATGTATTATATATATTATCAAACCATACATACGTAACTGAACTATATATTTATATATAATTTTATTTACCAGGAAAAAGAATGAAGAATATAAAGACACGAGAAAAAACCTGGTTTTCCATTCTTGATTGGATGGTAAATCGTTCGGTTGATCAATAAAAGGATTGGTCTTAAACAACTGCAGGACAAAAATGGATTCATTGGGATGTAGGGGAGTAGTATTTGTAGGGCTTAGGGACTAATTTGATTGGGATGAAAATATGAAAAGTTAAAACGAATTAAGGATATAAAAAGAAAATATATAATACCTAATATTCAACATAAATATTTGAGCCCTTAATAGGAAATTATTGTTATTGGTAATAACTATACAGAATTTATTAAGGTAACATATAGTTGGAAATTGCCATTCTTCTAGCTTCTTAATAATTACTCCCTATACTTTTACTGTGCAATTGAATGAATTAGGATACCTAGTTTTGACAATAAATTTATAATTAGGAATTGTTGCTATTGTATATCATTAACGGTAGTACCAGTCATATTTATAATATATAATAATAATAACTGATTATAGATAAATATGTTCAGAGTGAGTTTACTTAAATGGGAACTTATATTATAGTAAGTTATAAACAATAACGGCAAATTTTATTTAAAAGATAATATGTATCATATATTTGATTAGTTTATTATAGGGAATATTATAATAGAGAAGTTCAAATTTATTTTCAGCACTCTAATAAATTAATCAAATATCAGTAATAGGTTTATGTGTTGCATTAAATTTAACGCAAAGAAATTTTATATTGTAATAGTTACTAACCGGTACTTTACAATAAGGGGACGTTTGAATGAATGTATTAGGTAATACACATATTATTTAATAGATGTATTATATAGTTAATACTATGGTATGCATGGGACATGTATTCACATATGCTTTTATATATCTAGTCTCACACCAGTTGGAAGACAAGCAATTGAACAATATATATTGAATTTTACTTGATACAAGTTCAACAACTTGTTGGAAGAAAGACTCCCACGCGCTCCCACAGGGGAAAATAGATCCGATTTGGACCCCTTAGTTCGGGTCGACCCACGTATGCGCCCGCATTATGCGCACACGATTGTCGCTCCCAAAAACATGCCTTGTGCGAGCCGACTTATTTTCAAAAACCCAGAATTATTATTCTTACCAGGATCATGCTCAAATTGAATATTATTTATTCGTTACGCTTTTTTTTGTACTCTAGGATCTTTTTTACTGTTGGTGTACAAGTTTATAATTAATTTTGCATTAGTTTTACAAAATATAATTAGGGCAATTATGGTCCTATTTAAGTCATTAGAGGAAATAAGACCGTATAAATAGGGTTTGATTCTTCTCAATTGAACACATTTGAGAGAAACTAAAAATTGCATTGTCAATTTGCTTTGGTATGAGTCTAATTATTTGGCCACATTAAAGTTCTGAGTTTCGCGACAGAATTTCCGTCCAAGTTCAGGTATTGTACAGTTCAGTGTGAAATATCGTGTTTGTGTTAGGTTAATGACACTGTTCTATACCAGGATATAACCTTCCCATTTTATCCTCTTGCACGAATCTATTACGTTGATAGTCACGAAATTGCTATGAGGAGATCTATTTCATATGGGACTCAATATTTTGAACAACAATAATTTTGTGAGGGTAATTTTTTTTTCATTTCGTCAATATGCGTGTTATTCTCCATTTATATTTAATTTAAATCCAATAAAAAAATTGAGTTACAAGTTTAAATTCTCCTATATTACTAACAAATAGTTCAATTGAAATTTTGATAATTTTATTGCACGTTTATTCGACAATGTAACAGTTCAATATGGACAGTGTTCAACATATATATGACTGGCATGTCAATATGGATTTTGTCCTACAATATGTATATACATGACCACAGTATGAATTAAGGATTTCTTTTAATGGCAATACCATTTGCATAGACAATAATAACTTTGACCCAACCCGTCCAACACACAATCTCCGCGAGGTTGAAGATTCTTGGGGTGTTGTTTGTTGCACTCAGCACTGCAGTGGTGATCATCCTTGTTACCACTACACTTCACTATTGTACTAGGAATCGATTCAGAACATGTCGGTCGGGCATCGCTACAACGCACCATGAACAGTGCTGCAATATTACAATATATATGTATTATATATATTATCAAACCATACATACGTAACTGAACTATATATTTATATATAATTTTATTTACCAGGAAAAAGAATGAAGAATATAAAGACACGAGAAAAAGCTTGGTTTTCCATTCTTGATTGGATGGTAAATCGTTCGGTTGATCAATAAAAGGATTGGTCTTAAACAACTGCAGGACAAAAATGGATTCATTGGGATGTAGGGGAGTAGTATTTGTAGGGCTTAGGGACTAATTTGATTGGGATGAAAATATGAAAAGTTAAAACGAATTAAGGATATAAAAAGAAAATATATAATACCTAATATTCAACATAAATATTTGAGCCCTTAATAGGAAATTATTGTTATTGGTAATAACTATACAGAATTTATTAAGGTAACATATAGTTGGAAATTGCCATTCTTCTAGCTTCTTAATAATTACTCCCTATACTTTTACTGTGCAATTGAATGAATTAGGATACCTAGTTTTGACAATAAATTTATAATTAGGAATTGTTGCTATTGTATATCATTAACGATAGTACCAGTCATATTTATAATATATAATAATAATAACTGATTATAGATAAATATGTTCAGAGTGAGTTTACTTAAATGGGAACTTATATTATAGTAAGTTATAAACAATAACGGCAAATTTTATTTAAAAGATAATATGTATCATATATTTGATTAGTTTATTATAGGGAATATTATAATAGAGAAGTTCAAGTTTATTTTCAGCACTCTAATAAATTAATCAAATATCAGTAATAGGTTTATGTGTTGCATTAAATTTAACGCAAAGAAATTTTATATTGTAATAGTTACTAACCGGTACTTTACAATAAGGGGACGTTTGAATGAATGTATTAGGTAATACACATATTATTTAATAGATGTATTATTTAGTAAATACTATGGTATGGATGGGACATGTATTCACGTATGCTTTTATATATCTAGTCTCACACCAGTTGGAAGACAAGCAACTGAACAATATATATTGAATTTTACTTGATACAAGTTCAACAACTTGTTGGAAGAAAGACTCCCACGCGCTCCCACAGGGGAAAATAGATCCGATTTGGACCCCTTAGTTCGGGTCGACCCACGTATGCGCCCGCATTATGCGCACACGATTGTGTATCCCAAAAACATGCCTTGTGCGAGCCGACTTTTTTAAAAAAGCCCAGAATTATTATTCTTACCAGGATCATGCTCAAATTGAATTTTATTTCTTCGTTACGCTTTTTTTGTACTCTATGACCTTTTTTATTGTTGGTATACAATTTTATAATTAATTTTGCATTAGTTTTACAAAATATAATTAGGGCAATTATGGTCCTATTTAAGTCATTAGAGGAAATAAGACCCTATAAATAGGGATTGATTCTTCTCAATTGAACACATTTGACAGAAACCAAAAATTGCATTGTCAATTTGCTTTGGTATGAGTCCAAATATTTGGCCACATTAAAGTTCTGAGTTTCGCGACAGAATTTCCGTCCAAGTTCAGGTATTGTACAGTTCAGTGTGAAATATCGTGTTTGTGTCACGTTAATGACACTGTTCTATACCAGGAGATAACCTTCCCATTTTATCCTCTTACAAGAATCTATTACATTTATAGTCACGAAATTACTATGAGGAGATCGATTTCATATGGGACTCAATATTTTGAACAACAATAATTTTGTGAGGGTAATTTATTTTTCATTTCGTCAATATGCGTGTTATTCTCCATTTATATTTAATTTAAATCCAATACAAAAATTGAGCTACAAGTTTAAATTCTCCTATATTACTAACAAATAGTTCAATTGAAATTTTGATAATTTTATTGCACGTTTATTCGACAATGTAACAGTTCAATATGGACAGTGTTCAACATATATATGACTGGCATGTCAATATGGATTTTGTCCTACAATATGTATATACATGACCACAGTATGAATTAAGGATTTTTTTTAATGGCAATACCATTTGCATAGACAATAATAACTTTGACCCAACCCGTCCAACACACAATCTCCGCGAGGTTGAAGATTCTTGGGGTGTTGTTTGTTGCACTCAGCACTGCAGTGGTGATCATCCTTGTTACCACTACACTTCACTATTGTACTAGGAATCGATTCAGAACACGTCGGTCGGGCATCGCTATAACGCACCATGAACAGTGCTGCAATATTACAATATATATGTATTATATATATTATCAAACCATACATACGTAACTGAACTATATATTTATATATAATTTTATTTACCAGACAAAAGAATGAAGACTATAAACACACGAGAAAAAGCCTGGTTTTCCATTCTTGATTGGATGGTAAATCGTTCGGTTGATCAATAAAAGGATTGGTCTTAAACAACTGCAGGACAAAAATGGATTCATTGGGATGTAGGAGAGTAGTATTTGTAGGGCTTAGGGACTAATTTGATTGGGATGAAAATATGAAAAGTTAAAACGAAATAAGGATATAAAAAGAAAATATATAATACCTAATATTCAACAGAAATATTTGAGCCCTTAATAGGAAATTATTGTTATTGGTAATAACTATACAGAATTTATTAAGGTAACGTATAGTTGGCAATTGCCATTCTTCTAGCTTCTTAATAATTAATCCCTATACTTTTACTGTGCAATTGAATGAATTAGGATACCTAGTTTTGACAATAAATTTATAATTAGGAATTGTTGCTATTGTATATCATTAACGGTAGTACCAGTCATATTTATAATATATAATAATAATAACTGATTACAGATAAATATGTTCAGAGTGAGTTTACTTAAATGGGAACTTATATTATAGTAAGTTATAAACAATAACGGCAAATTTTATTTAAAAGATAATATGTATCATATATTTGATTAGTTTATTATAGGGAATATTATAATAGAGAAGTTCAAGTTTATTTTCAGCACTCTAATAAATTAATCAAATATCAGTAATAGGTTTATGTGTTGCATTAAATTTAACGCAAAGAAATTTTATATTGTAATAGTTACTAACCGGTACTTTACAATAAGGGGACGTTTGAATGAATGTATTAGGTAATACACATATTATTTAATAGATGTATTATTTAGTAAATACTATGGTATGGATGGGACATGTATTCACGTATGCTTTTATATATCTAGTCTCACACCAGTTGGAAGACAAGCAACTGAACAATATATATTGAATTTTACTTGATACAAGTTCAACAACTTGTTGGAAGAAAGACTCCCACGCGCTCCCACAGGGGAAAATAGATCCGATTTGGACCCCTTAGTTCGGGTCGACCCACGTATGCGCCCGCATTATGCGCACACGATTGTCGCTCCCAAAAACATGCCTTGTGCGAGCCGACTTTTTTAAAAAAACCCAGAATTATTATTCTTACCAGGATCATGCTCAAATTGAATTTTATTTCTTCGTTACGCTTTTTTTTGTACTCTAGGATCTTTTTTACGGTTGGTATACAATTTTATAATTAATTTTGCATTAGTTTTACAAAATATAATTAGGGCAATTATGGTCCTATTTAAGTCATTAGAGGAAATAAGACCCTATAAATAGGGATTGATTCTACTCAATTGAACACATTTGACAGAAACCAAAAATTGCATTGTCAATTTGCTTTGGTATGAGTCCAAATATTTGGCCACATTAAAGTTCTGAGTTTCGCGACAGAATTTCCGTCCAAGTTCAGGTATTGTACAGTTCAGTGTGAAATATCGTGTTTGTGTCACGTTAATGACACTGTTCTATACCAGGAGATAACCTTCCCATTTTATCCTCTTACAAGAATCTATTACATTTATAGTCACGAAATTACTATGAGGAGATCGATTTCATATGGGACTCAATATTTTGAACAACAATAATTTTGTGAGGGTAATTTATTTTTCATTTCGTCAATATGCGTGTTATTCTCCATTTATATTTAATTTAAATCCAATACAAAAATTGAGCTACAAGTTTAAATTCTCCTATATTACTAACAAATAGTTCAATTGAAATTTTGATAATTTTATTACACGTTTATTCGACAATGTAACAGTTCAATATGGACAGTGTTCAACATATATATGACTGGCATGTCAATATGGATTTTGTCCTACAATATGTATATACATGACCACAGTATGAATTAAGGATTTCTTTTAATGGTAATACCATTTGCATAGACAATAATAACTTTGACCCAACCCGTCCAACACACTATCTCCGCGAGGTTGAAGATTCTTGGGGTGTTGTTTGTTGCACTCAGCACTGCAGTGGTGATCATCCTTGTTACCACCACACTTCACTATTGTACTAGGAATCGATTCAGAACACGTCGGTCGGGCATCGCTATAACGCACCATGAACAGTGCTGCAATATTACAATATATATGTATTATATATATTATCAAACCATACATACGTAACTGAACTATATATTTATATATAATTTTATTTACCAGACAAAAGAATGAAGACTATAAACACACGAGAAAAAGCCTGGTTTTCCATTCTTGATTGGATGGTAAATCGTTCGGTTGATCAATAAAAGGATTGGTCTTAAACAACTGCAGGACAAAAATGGATTCATTGGGATGTAGGGGAGTAGTATTTGTAGGGCTTAGGGACTAATTTGATTGGGATGAAAATATGAAAAGTTAAAACGAATTTAGGATATAAAAATAAAAAATATAATACCTAATATTCAACATAAATATTTGAGCCCTTAATAGGAAATTATTGTTATTGGTAATAACTATACAGAATTTATTAAGGTAACTTATAGTTGGAAATTGCCATTCTTCTAGCTGCTTAATAATTACTCCCTATACTTTTACTGGGCAATTGAATGAATTAGGATACCTAGTTTTGACAATAAATTTCTAATTAGGAATTGTTGCTATTGTATATCATTAACGGTAGTACCAGTCATATTTATAATATATAATAATAATAACTGATTATAGATAAATATGTTCAGAGTGAGTTTACTTAAATGGGAACTTATATTATAGTAAGTTATAAACAAGAACGACAAATTTTATTTAAAAGATAATATGTATCATATATTTGATTAGTTTATTATAGGGAATATTATAATAGAGAAGTTCAAATTTATTTTCAGCACTCTAATAAATTAATCAAATATCAGTAATAGGTTTATGTGTTGCATTAAATTTAACGCAAAGAAATTTTATATTGTAATAGTTACTAACTGGTACTTTACAATAAGGGGACGTTTGAATGAATGTATTAGGTAATACACATATTATTTAATAGATGTATTATTTAGTAAATACTATGGTATGGATGGGACATGTATTCACGTATGCTTTTATATATCTAGTCTCACACCAGTTGGAAGACAAGCAACTGAACAATATATATTGAATTTTACTTGATACAAGTTCAACAACTTGTTGGAAGAAAGACTCCCACGCGCTCCCACAGGGGAAAATAGATCCGATTTGGACCCCTTAGTTCGGGTCGACCCACGTATGCGCCCGCATTATGCGCACACGATTGTGTATCCCAAAAACATGCCTTGTGCGAGCCGACTTTTTTAAAAAAACCCAGAATTATTATTCTTACCAGGATCATGCTCAAATTGAATTTTATTTCTTCGTTACGCTTTTTTTTGTACTCTAGGATCTTTTTTACGGTTGGTATACAATTTTATAATTAATTTTGCATTAGTTTTACAAAATATAATTAGGGCAATTATGGTCCTATTTAAGTCATTAGAGGAAATAAGACCCTATAAATAGGGATTGATTCTACTCAATTGAACACATTTGACAGAAACCAAAAATTGCATTGTCAATTTGCTTTGGTATGAGTCCAAATATTTGGCCACATTAAAGTTCTGAGTTTCGCGACAGAATTTCCGTCCAAGTTCAGGTATTGTACAGTTCAGTGTGAAATATCGTGTTTGTGTCACGTTAATGACACTGTTCTATACCAGGAGATAACCTTCCCATTTTATCCTCTTACAAGAATCTATTACATTTATAGTCACGAAATTACTATGAGGAGATCGATTTCATATGGGACTCAATATTTTGAACAACAATAATTTTGTGAGGGTAATTTATTTTTCATTTCGTCAATATGCGTGTTATTCTCCATTTATATTTAATTTAAATCCAATACAAAAATTGAGCTACAAGTTTAAATTCTCCTATATTACTAACAAATAGTTCAATTGAAATTTTGATAATTTTATTACACGTTTATTCGACAATGTAACAATTCAATATGGACAGTGTTCAACATATATATGACTGGCATGTCAATATGGATTTTGTCCTACAATATGTATATACATGACCACAGTATGAATTAAGGATTTCTTTTAATGGTAATACCATTTGCATAGACAATAATAACTTTGACCCAACCCGTCCAACACACTATCTCCGCGAGGTTGAAGATTCTTGGGGTGTTGTTTGTTGCACTCAGCACTGCAGTGGTGATCATCCTTGTTACCACTACACTTCACTATTGTACTAGGAATCGATTCAGAACACGTCGGTCGGGCATCGCTATAACGCACCATGAACAGTGCTGCAATATATATGTATTATATATATTATCAAACCATACATACGTAACTGAACTATATATTTATATATAATTTTATTTACCAGACAAAAGAATGAAGACTATAAGACACGAGAAAAAGCCTGGTTTTCCATTCTTGATTGGATGGTAAATCGTTCGGTTGATCAATAAAAGGATTGGTCTTAAACAACTGCAGGACAAAAATGGATTCATTGGGATGTAGGGGAGTAGTATTTGTTGGGCTTAGGGACTAATTTGATTGGGATGAAAATATGAAAAGTTAAAACGAATTAAGGATATAAAAAGAAAATATATAATACCTAATATTCAACAGAAATATTTGAGCCCTTAATAGGAAATTATTGTTATTGGTAATAACTATACAGAATTTATTAAGGTAACTTATAGTTGGAAATTGCCATTCTTCTAGCTTCTTAATAATTTCTCCCTATACTTTTACTGTGCAATTGAATGAATTAGGATACCTAGTTTTGACAATAAATTTATAATTAGGAATTGTTGCTATTGTATATCATTAACGGTAGTACCAGTCATATTTATAATATATAATAATAATAACTGATTATAGATAAATATGTTCAGAGTGAATTACTTAAATGGGAACTTATATTATAGTAAGTTATAAAAAAGAACGGCAAATTTTATTTAAAAGATAATATGTATCATATATTTGATTAGTTTATTATAGGGAATATTATAATAGAGAAGTTCAAATTTATTTTCAGCACTCTAATAAATTAATCAAATATCAGTAATAGGTTTATGTGTGCATTAAATTTAACGCAAAGAAATTTTATATTGTAATAGTTACTAACCGGTACTTTACAATAAGGGGACGTTTGAATGAATGTATTAGGTAATACACATATTATTTAATAGATGTATTATATAGTTAATACTATGGTATGCATGGGACATGTATTCACATATGCTTTTATATATCTAGTCTCACACCAGTTGGAAGACAAGCAATTGAACAATATATATTGAATTTTACTTGATACAAGTTCAACAACTTGTTGGAAGAAAGACTCCCACGCGCTCCCACAGGGGAAAATAGATCCGATTTGGACCCCTTAGTTCGGGTCGACCCACGTATGCGCCCGCATTATGCGCACACGATTGTCGCTCCCAAAAACATGCCTTGTGCGAGCTGACTTATTTTCAAAAACCCAGAATTATTATTCTTACCAGGATCATGCTCAAATTGAATATTATTTATTCGTTACGCTTTTTTTTGTACTCTAGGATCTTTTTTACTGTTGGTGTACAATTTTATAATTAATTTTGCATTAGTTTTACAAAATATAATTAGGGCAATTATGGTCCTATTTAAGTCTTTAGAGGATATAAGACCCTATAAATAGGGTTTGATTCTTCTCAATTGAACACATTTGAGAGAAACCAAAAAATTGCATTGTCAATTTGCTTTGGTATGAGTCCAAATATTTGGCCACATTAAAGTTCAGAGTTTCGCGACAGAATTTCCGTCCAAGTTCAGGTATTGTACAGTTCTGTGTGAAATATCGTGTTTGTGTCACGTTAATGACACTGTTCTATACCAGGAGATAACCTTCCCATTTTAACCTCTTACACGAATCTATTACGTTGATAGTCACGAAATTGCTATGAGGAGATCGATTTCATATGGGACTCAATATTTTGAACAACAATAATTTTGTGAGGGTAATTTTTTTTTCATTTCGTCAATATGCGTTTTATTCTCCATTTATATTTAATTTAAATCCAATAAAAAAATTGAGTTACAAGTTTAAATTCTCCTATATTACTAACAAATAGTTCAATTGAAATTTTGATAATTTTATTGCACGTTTATTCGACAATGTAACAGTTCAATATGGACAGTGGTCAACATATATATGACTGGCATGTCAATATGGATTTTGTCCTACAATATGTATATACATGACCACAGTATGAATTAAGGATTTCTTTTAATGGCAATACCATTTGCATAGACAATAATAACTTTGACCCAACCCATCCAACACACAATCTCCGCGAGGTTGAAGATTCTTGGGGTGTTGTTTGTTGCACTCAGCATTGCAGTGGTGATCATCCTTGTTACCACTACACTTCACTATTGTACTAGGAATCGATTCAGAAAACGTCGGTCGGGCATCGCTATAACGCACCATGAACAGTGCTGCAATATTACAATATATAAGTATTACATATATTATCAAACCATACATACGTAACTGAACTATATATTTATATATAATTTTATTTACCAGACAAAATAATGAAGACTATAAAGACACGAGAAAAAGCCTGGTTTTCCATTCTTGATTGGATGGTAAATCGTTCGGTTGATCGATAAAAGGATTGGTCTTAAACAACTGCAGGACAAAAATGGATTCATTGGGATGTAGGGGAGTAGTATTTGTAGGGCTTAGGGACTAATTTGATTGGGATGAAAATATGAAAAGTTAAAACGAATTAAGGATATAAAAATAAAATATATAATACCTAATATTCAACAGAAATATTTGAGCCCTTAATAGGAAATTATTGATATTGGTAATAACTATACATAATTTATTAAGGTAACTTATAGTAGGCAATTGCCATTCTTCTAGCTTCTTAATAATTACTCCCTATACTTTTAATGTGCAATTGAATGAATTAGGATACCTAGTTTTGACAATAAATTTCTAATTAGGAATTGTTGCTACTCTATATCATTAACGGTACTACCAGTCATATTTATAATATATAATAATAACAATTGATTATAGATAAATATGTTCAGAGTGAGTTTACTTAAATGGGAACTTATATTATAGTAAGTTATTAACAAGAACGACAAATTTTATTTAAAAGATAATATGTATCATATATTTGATTAGTTTATTATAGGGAATATTATAATAGAGAAGTTCAAATTTATTTTCAGCACTCTAATAAATTAATCAAATATCTGTAATAGGTCTATGTGTTGCATTAAATTTAACGCAAAGAAATTTTATATTGTAATAGTTACTAACCGGTACTTTACAATAAGGGGACGTTTGAATGAATGTATTAGGTAATACACATATTATTTAATAGATGTATTATTTAGTTAATACTATGGTATGGATGGGACATGTATTCACATATGCTTTTATATACCTAGTCTCATACCAGTTGGAAGACAAGCAACTGAACAATATATATTGAATTTTACTTGATACAAGTTCAACAACTTGTTGGAAGAAAGACTCCCACGCGCTCCCACAGGGGAAAATAGATCCGATTTGGACCCCTTATTTCGCGTCGACTCACGTAAGCGCCCGCATTATGCGCACACGATTGTCGCTCCCAAAATCATGCCTTGTGCGAGCCGACTTATTTTCAAAAACCCAGAATTATTATTCTTACCAGGATCATGCTCGAATTGAATTTTATTTATTCGTTACGCTTTTTTTTGTACTCTAGGATCTTTTTTACCGTTGGTATAAAATTTTATAATTAATTTTGCATTAGTTTTACAAAATATAATTAGGGCAGTTATGGTCCTACTTAAGTCTTTAGAGGATATAAGACCCTATAAATAGGGTTTGATTCTTCTCAATTGAACACATTTGAGAGAAACCAAAAATTGCATTGTCAATTTGCTTTGGTATGAGTCCATATATTTGGCCACATTAAAGTTCTGAGTTTCGCGACAGAATTTCCGTCAAAGTTCAGGTATTGTACAGTTCAGTGTGAAATATCGTGTTTGTTTCACGTTAAGGACACTGTACTATACCAGGTGATATTCTTCCCGTTTTATCCTCTTACACGAATCTATTACGTTGATAGTCACGAAATTGCTATGAGGAGATTGATTTTATATGGGACTCAATATAATGAACAAACCTCAATTTCTGAGGGTAATTTTTTTAATTTCGTCAATTTGCGTGTTATTCTCCATTTATATTTTATTTAAATCCAATAAAAAAATTTGAGTTACAAGTTGAAATTCTTCTTATTACTAACAAATAGTTCAATTGAAATTTTTATAATTTTATTGCACTTTTGTTGGACAATGTAACAGTTCAATATGGATAGTGTTCAACATATATATGACTGGCATGTCAATATGGATTCTGTCCTACAATATGTATATACATGACTACAGTATGAATTAAGGATTTCTTTTAACGGCAATACCATTTGCATATACAATAATAACTTTGACCCAACCCATCCAACACACAATCTCAGCGAGGTTGAAGATTCTTGGGGCGTTATTTGTTTCACTCAGCATTGCAGTGGTGATCATCTTTGTTACCACTACACTTCACAATTGTACTAGGAATCAATTTAGAACACGTAGGTCGTGCATCGCTATAACGCACCATGAACAGTTCTGCAATATTACAATATATATATATTATATATATTATCAAACCATACATACGTAACTGAACTATATATTTATATATAATTTTATTTACCAGACAGAAGAACGAAGACTATAAAGACACGAGCAAAAGCCTGGTTTTCCATTTTTGATTGGATGGAAAATCGTTCGGTTGATCAAAACAATGGTTGGTCTTTAATAACTGCAGCACAAAAATGGATTCATTGTGATGTAGGGGAGTAGTATTTGTAGGGCTTAGGGAATAATTTGATTGGGATGAAAATATGAAAAGTTAAAACGAATAAGGGATATAAAAAAAATATATATAATACCTAATATTCAACAGAAATATTTGAGCCCTTAATAGGAAATTGTTATTATTGGTAAAAACTAAACAGAATTTATTAAGGTTACTTATAGTTGGCAATTGCCATTCTTCCAGCTTCTTAATAATTACTCCATATACTTTTACTGTGTAATTGAATGAATTAGGATAACTAGTTTTGACAATAAATTTCTAATTAGGAATTGTTGTTATTGTATATCATTAACGGTAGTACCAATGATATTTATAATATATAATAATAATAATAATTGATTATTGATAAATACGTTCAGAGTGAGTTTACTTAAATGAGAACTTATATTATTGTAAGTTATTAATAAGAACCGCAAATTTTATTTAAAAGACAATATCTATCATATATTTGATTAGTTTATTATATGGCAAATTATAATAGAGAAGTTCAAATATCAGTAATAGGTTTATGTGTTGCATTAAAATTAACGCAGCGAAATTTTATATTGTAATAGTTACTAACCGGTACTTTACAATAAGGGGACGTTTGAATGTATGTATTAAGTAATACACATATTATTTAATAGATGTATTATTTAGTTAATATTATGAACGGATGGGACATGTATTCACATATGCTTTTATATATCTAGTCTCACACCGGTTGGAAGACAAGACATTAGACAATATATATTGAATTTTACTTCATACAAGCACTACAAGAATTTGTTGCAACAGCAACGAAACTTCCGTGGATGAATGTGTAATGTCGACCAACATTTGATGTTAAATAACTCCATCAGTAGCAGGTGAATTTGTCATTGCAAACGTACATATTCAAATGCGAAACGTTCTGTCATAAATATAGTGATATCAGTAACGGTTATTTGCCATCACTAATCAATTTTTGTCGTCCTTAAAAGATAAGTACCGGGAAAATGTAAGAATAGGTTTACGTGTCAATATATTGTTGACATTAGTATAGTCATTCAACAACATATTTAATTGTTGGTGTAAAATACTTTATTTAGTGACGACTATTGTTGTTGTTAAAGAATCAAATTTTCAAATTTTTTTCCCGCTCTGATTTAAAAATTCAAAATTTTTTCATTCAACAACTTATTTACACGTTTTACAAAACAGGTTCACTTATCTTCACTTCCTTCCCTTCACCTTCTCTTCATCAAAACGTTTTCCAAAGGATTGAAGCTCACCCTCCCTTCCTTTCACCTTCTCGGCGAGTTGAAGCTTGACCTCGAGCTGGAGGCGAGTTGAAGATCGACCGACCTGTCATGGATGAAGTGTTGGAGCTGCTCAAAGTTCTATGGATGAAGGCCTGCTGGAGCTGGAGTTGGAGAAGGCGACTTGGAGGTGGAGAAGTCGAGCTGGAGCTGGAGAAGTCGAGATGCACCTGTAGAAGGCGAGCTGGAGCTACAGAAGTGCTGGTTCTCCGTTGCCTTCACCATGGATGAAGCCATAGATGATGAAGTGACGATATATGGATGAATAAGCCATGCATGAAGAAGGAGGGAGAAGCCATGGATGAAGAAGGATGAAGAAGCCATGGATGAACACAAATAATTTAATATCGGACAAAAAAATCGTAGAAAAAAAATCGACCAACAACAACCTGAGTCCGCTCTAACATCGGAAAAGAGTTGTCTCCGTTCATCTGTGTTTAACAACAACCTGATTCCGCTGTAAAGTTTTCGTTGGGAGACACACGCTAACAGCGGTAAGCCTTTTACAACGTCAAAGTGTTGACGCATAGACCTTTAACGACGGGGGCTACCGCAACGAAGATTTTGTCGCTGTTCAGAATTAACAACGGTATTTATGCAGTTAGCAACACATTTTTGCCAATGTGTATGCTCGATCACTCTAATAAATTAATCAAATATCAGTAATATGTTTATGTGTTGCATTAAAATTAACGCAGCAAATTTTTATATTGTAATAGTTACTAACCGGTACTTTACAATAAGGGGACGTTCGAATGAATGTATTAGGTAATACACATATTATTTAATAGATGTATTATTTAGTTAATATTATGAATGGATGGGACATGTATTCACATATGCTTTTATATATCTAGTCTCACACCGGTTGGAAGACAAGACATTGGACAATATATATTGAATTTTACTTCATACAAGCACTAAAAGAATTTGTTGCAACAGTAACGAAACTTCCGTGTTGACGCTAACAGTTGTAGTTAAATATATGTATATTGTGTCGACAGTTTTTGTTGTCATTATTATTACTTATTAGGCACAATATGTTTTCCATCGTTATAAGATCCATTTAGTGTTTATTTTTGCCGTCACTTTATATTTTACATGGATTAATGTGTAATGTCGACCAACATTTGATGTTAAATAACTCCATCAGTAGCAGGTGAATTTTTCATTGCAAATGTACATATTCAAATGCGAAACGTTCTGTCATAAATATAGTGATATCAGTAACGGTTATTTGCCATCACTAATCAATTTTTGTCGTCCTTAAAAGATAAGTACCGGGAAAATGTAAGAATAGGTTTACGTGTCAATATATTGTCGACATTAGTATAGTCATTCAACAACATATTTAATTGTTGGTGTAAAATAGTTTATTTAGTGACGACTATTGTTGTTGTTAAAAAATCAAATTTTCAAATTTTTTTCCCGCTCTGATTTAAAAATTCAAAATTTTTTCATTCAATAACTTATTTACATGTTTTACAAAACAGGTTCACTTCCTTCCCTTCACCTTCTCTTCATCAAAACGTTTTCCAAAGGATTGAAGCTCACCCTCCCTTCCTTTCACCCTCTCGGCTTCCTCTCGGCGAGCTGAAGCTTGACCTCGAGCTGGAGGCGAGTTGAAGCTCGACCGACCTGTCATGGATGAAGTGTTAGAGCTGCTCAAAGTTCCATGGATGAAGGCCTGCTGGAGCTGGAGCTGGAGAAGGCGACTTGGAGGTGGAGAAGTCGAGCTGGAGCTGGAGAAGTCGAGCTGTACCTGTAGAAGGCGAGCTGGAGCTACAGAAGTACTGGTTCTCCGATGCCTTCACCATGGATGAAGCCATAGATGATGAAGTGACGATATATGGATGAATAAGCCATGCATGAAGAAGGAGGGAGAAGCCATGAATGAAGAAGGATGAAGAAGCCATGGATGAACACAAATAATTTAAAATCGGACAAAAAAATCGTAGAAAAAAAATCGACTAACAACAACCTGAGTCCGCTCTAACATCGGAAAAGTGTTATCTCCGTTCATCTGTGTTTAACAACAACCTGATTCCGCTGTAAATGTTTCGTTGGGAGCCACACGCTAACAGCGGTAAGCCTTTTACAACGGCAAAGTGTCGACGTATAGACCTTTAACGACGGGGGCTACCGCAACGAAGATTTTGTCACTGTTCAGACTTAACAACGGTATTTATGCAGTTAGCAACGCATTTTTAACAATGTGTATGCTCGAGCACTCTAATAAATTAATCAAATATCAGTAATAGGTTTATGTGTTGCATTAAAATTAACGCAGCGAAATTTTATATTGTAATAGTTACTAACCGGTACTTTACAATAATGGGACGTTTGAATGAATGTATTAGGTAATACACATATTATTTAATAGATGTATTATTTAGTTAATACTATGAATGGATGGGACATGTATTCACATATGCTTTTATATATCTACTCTCACACCGGTTGGAAGACAAGACATTGGACAATATATATTGAATTTTACTTCATACAAGCACTACAAGAATTTTTTGCAACAGCCATGAAACTTTCGTGTTGACGCTAACAGTTGTAGTTAAATATATGTATATTGTGTCGACAGTTTTTGTTGTCATTATTATTACTTATTAGGCACAATATGTTTTCCATCGTTATAAGATCCATTTAGTGTTTATTTTTGCCGTCACTTTATATTTAACATGGATGAATGTGTAATGTCGACCAACATTTGATGTTAAATAACTCCATCAGTAGCAGGTGAATTTGTCATTGCAAATGTATATATTCAAATGCGAAACGTTCTGTCATAAATATAGTGATATCAGTAACGGTTATTTGCCATCACTAATCAATTTTTGTCGTCCTTAAAAGATAAGTACCGGGAAAATGTAAGAATAGGTTTACGTGTCAATATATTGTCGACATTAGTATAGTCATTCAACAACATATTTAATTGTTGGTGTAAAATAGTTTATTTAGTGACGACTATTGTTGTTGTTAAAAAATCAAATTTTCAAATTTTTTTCCCGCTCTGATTTAAAAATTCAAAATTTTTTCATTCAACAACTTATGTACACGTTTTACAAAACAGGTTCACTTATCTTCACTTCCTTCCCTTCACCTTCTCTTCATCAAAACGTTTTCCAAAGGATTGAAGCTCACCCTCCCTTCCTTTCACCCTCTCGGCTTCCTCTCGGCGAGTTGAAGCTTGACCTCGAGCTGGAGGCGAGTTGAAGCTCGACCGATCTGTCATGGATGAAGTGTTAGAGCTGCTCAAAGTTCCATGGATGAAGGCCTGCTGGAGCTGGAGCTGGAGAAGGCGACTTGGAGGTGGAGAAGTCGAGCTGGAGCTGGAGAAGTCGAGCTGCACCTGTAGAAGGCGAGCTGGAGCTAGAGAAGTGCTGGTTCTCCGATGCCTTCACCATGGATGAAGCCATAGATGATGAAGTGACGATATATGGATGAATAAGCCATGCACGAAAAAGGAGGAAGAAGCCATGGATGAAGAAGGATGAAGAAGCCATGGATGAACACAAATAATTTAAAATCGGACAAAAAAATCGTAGAAAAAAAATCGACCAACAACAACCTGAGTCCGCTCTAACATCGGAAAAGTGTTGTCTCCGTTCATCTGTGTTTAACAACAACCTGATTCCGCTGTAAAGTTTTCGTTGGGAGCCACATGCTAACAGCGGCAAGCCTTTTACAACGGCAAAGTGTCGACGCATAGACCTTTAACGACGGGGGCTACCGCAACAAAGATTTTGTCGCTGTTCAGACTTAACAACGGTATTTATGCAGTTAGCAACGCATTTTTTCCGATGTGTATGCTCGAGCACTCTATTAAATTAATCAAATATCAGTAATATGTTTATGTGTTGCATTAAAATTAACGCAGCGAAATTTTATATTGTAATAGTTACTAACCGGTAGTTTACAATAAGGGGATGTTTGAATGAATGTATTAGGTAATACACATATTATTTAATAGATGTATTATTTATTTAATACTATGAATGGATGGGACATGTATTCACATATGCTTTTATATATCTAGTCTCACACCGGTTGGAAGACAAGACATTGGACAATATATATTGAATTTTACTTGGTACAAGTTCAGCAACTTGTTGGAAGAAAGACATCCACGTGCTCCCACGGGGAAAGTAGATCCGATTTAGACCTCTCGGTTCGGGTCGACCCACGTATGCGCCCGCATTATGCGCACACGATTGTCGCTCCCAAAAACATGCCTTGTATGAGCCGAGTTTTGCTAAAACCCACAATTATTATTCTGACCAGGATCATACTCAAGTTGAATTTTATTTATTCGTTACGCTTTTTTTTGTACTCTAGGATCTTTTTTACTGTTGGCATACAGTTTTATAATTAATTTTGCATTAGTTTTGCAAAATATAATTAGGGCAATTATGGTCCTATTTAAGTCATTAGAGGATATAAGACCATATAAATAGGGTTTGATTCTTCTCAATTGAACACATTTGAGAGAAACCAAAAATTGCATTGTCAATTTGCTTTGGTATGAGTCCAAATATTTGGCCACATTAAAGTTCTGAGTTTCGCGTCAGAATTTCTGTCCAAGTTCAGGTATTGTACAGGTCAGTGTGAAATATAGTGTTTGTTTCACGTTAAGGACACTGTTCTATACTAGCAGATAATCTTCCCATTTTATCCTCTTACATGAATATATTACGTTGATAGTCACGAAATTTCTATAAGGAGATCGATTTTACATGGGACTCAATACTTTGAACAAATATCATTTTCTGAGGGTAATTTTTTCATTTCGTCAATTTGCGTGTTATTCTCCAGTTATATTTAATTTAAATCCAATAAAAAAATTTGAGTTACAAGTTTAAATTCTTCTATATTACTAACAAATAGTTTAATTGAAATTTTGATAATTTTATTGCACGTTTGTTCGACAATGTAATAGTTCAATATGGACAGTGTTCAACATATATATGACAGGCATGTCAATATGAATTATGTCCTACAATAAGTATATACTTGACCATAGTATGAATTAAGGATATCTTTTAATTGCAATACCATTTGCCTAGACAATAATAACTTTTACCCAACCCATCTAACAAACAATCTCCGCGATGTTGAAGATTCTTGGGTTGTTGTTTGTTGCACTCAGCATTGCAGTGGTGATCATCCTTGTTACCACTACACTTCACTATTGTACTAGGAATAAATTCAGAACACGTCGGTCGGGATCGTTATAACGCACCATGAACAGTGCTGCAATATTACAATGTATATGTATTATATATATTATCAAACCATACATACGTAACTGAACTATATATTTATATATAATTTTATTTACAAGACAGAAGAAAGAAGACTATAAAGACACGAGCAAAAGCGTGGTTTTCCATTCTTGATTGGATGGTAAATTGTTATGTTGATCAATAAAAGGGTTGGTCTTACACAACTGCAGGACAAAAATGGATTAAATGGGATGTAGGGCAGTAGTATTTGTAGGGATTATGGACTAATTTGATTGGGATGAAAATATGAAAAAATAAAACGAATTAGGGATATTAAAAGAAAATATATAATACCTAATATTCAACAGAAATACTTAATAGGAAATTGTTGTTATTGGTAATAACTATACAAAATTTATTAAGGTAACTTATAGTTGGCAATTGCCATTCTTCGAGATCCTTAATAATTACTCCCTATACTTTTACTGTGTAATTGAATGAATTAGGATAACTAGTTTTGACAATAAATTTATATTAGGAATTGTTGTTATTGTATATCATCAACGGTAGTACCAATGATATTTATAATATATAATAATAATAATAATTGATTATTAATAAATACGTTCAGAGTGAGTTTACTTAAATGAGAACTTATATTATAGTAAGTTATTAACAAGAACCGCAATTTTATTTAAAAGACAATATCTATCTTATATTTGATTAGTTTATTATATGGAAAATTATAATAGATAAGTTCAAGTTTATTTCGAGCACTCTAACAAATTAATCAAATATCAGTTATAGGTTTATGTGTTGCATTAAATTTAACGCAACGAAATTTTATATTGTAATAGTTACTAACCGGTACTTTTCAATAAGGGGACGTTTGAATGAATGTATTAGGTAATACTCATATTATTTAATGGATGTATTATTTAGTTAATATTATGGTATGGATGGGACACGTATTCACATATGCTTTTATATATCTAGTCTTACACCGGTTGGAAGACATGACATTGGACAATATATTTTGAATTTTACTTGATACAAGTTCAACAACTTGTTGGAAGAAAGACTCCCATGTGCTCCCACAGGGGAAAATAGATCTGATTTTGACCCCTCGGTTCAGGTCGACCGACCTATGCGCCCGCATTATGTTCACGCGATTGTCGCTCCCAAAAACATGCCATGTGCGAGCCGAGTTTTCCTAAAACCCACAATTATTATTCTGACCAGGATCATACTCTAATTGAATTTTATTTATTCGTTACACTTTTTTTTGTACTCTTGGATCTTTTTTATTGTTGGTATACAGTTTTATAATTAATTTGGCATTAGTTTTGGAAAATATAATTAGGGCAATTATGCTCCTATTTAAGTCATTAGAGGATATAAGACCCTATAAATAGGGTTTGATTCTTCTCAATTGAACACATTGGAGAGAAACCAAAAATTGCATTGTCAATTTGCTTTGGTATGAGTCCAAAAATGTGTCCACATTAAAGTTCTGAGTTTCGCGTCAGAATTTCCGTCCAAGTTCAGGTATTGTACAGTTCAGTTAAGTGAAATATCGTGTTTGTTTCGCATTAAGGACACTGTTCTACACATTAAGTGAAATCTTCCCATTTTATCCTCTTACACGAATCTATTACGTTGATAGTCACGAAATTGCTATGAGTATACGGGACTCAATGTTTTGAACAAAAATCATTTTCTGAGGGTAATTTTTTTCATTTCGTCAATTTGCGTGTTATTCTCCATTTATATTTAATTTAAATCCAAACAAAAAAATTGAGTGTTAGGTTATAAGTATAGTTACATATAACATTGTTGTCAATTGTGAAAATAGATTGAGGACCAATATGTAATTTCTAGTTTCTAGTCTACTATATATATACTGTTTCTGTAACAGATTTAACTAACTTTGGAGAAATGGAAATATTAACTTCTCGGTTACTTTCTTTCTAATCTATAGATGTCTTTTTTTACAAACTTTAAGAAGACAGTATTTACGCTAGATTGCTTAAGCAGGCTATAACTGATACAAATAAAGCTTATAAATTTTATCTCGACGTACGTTGAAATTATAGATGAAACATATATCAACATTGATTATGTTCTTGTAGTGATGAATACGTAATTATGACTATAAAATAGATAGAGAACTTTGAGAACTATCTTTTTGTTTACCTTGTACTATTTGTTCTTATTTCTAGTGAATGATTCGTTCAATCAGTTTTACGAGATAAATCTTAATTGATGTATATGGTAACATAAATTTGAACAAGAAAAAAACATGATGGTATATTTGAGAACAGGCTGCTGTGCCATCTTGAGGCCAAGCGACATCGCTCTGTAATCCTTCCACTGTTGGGAACGGGAGGTTTTCGTTGCTCTGTTAGACCAGCCTGACGCAGTGCCCTTCACACTATGAACTCTGGAAGTGCGAGCCTTCGCTCAGACTACATGACTCAAATCTCAACATGAAATGGGAAGAGAAGTTCAAAGTCGTGTTAGACTCGACCCAACGAGTCATATCCAATATTCCATCATATTAATGCTCCCACATGGGTTACAAGTTTATGTTAACAAGCTCGACAATTAAATTAGTAATTTAATTGTATTTAAATTAATTAATTGCTATATAACTTACCGATGTGGGATAAGTCACTGGTTTTGTAGTTGATTTTGTTCCGACAAATAATGTCTTTAAACGAAAAATATAGATAAGGTCATATTGGTGGAATAATTTTCAGAATCTTTCATTTTTAACGGTATTGTTAAATGTTTTTTTTTTACACAAATGGGACCCATTGATAATACTTCTAATAATTATTATTACTTTGTCCTTTAGTCACTAAAGTTAATTATATAGTGTCATCAATGTAAAAATTCAATTTTATTCTCTATATAAAATAATACAACGTGTTTCAAAATTAGACACATGCACTACGAATTTCCACACTTTCGGTATAATAATGTTAAAAACGATAAGAATAAACGTTCTTCGATTTAATAATATATTATGATGGACATATATTACTATTTAAATATATGTATATACATATATATATATATATATATATATATATTTGGCTTAAATACATTCAGAAAGTAAAGTTTTTTACTATCTTAGTTAGAATTTTTATCATTATGTTAGAGAGAGTAAGGTAACTTTGTGTCAAAGTAATGCCATGAATTTTTTCACTCCGATATATATTTCATGATGTTAGAATAATCTAAAAGACAAGAAAGTCAAAAGTTATCACTAATGGAAAGTAAGGCAAGATTGTCAAAAGCTGAATAGTATTATAGCAATATGTAAAGCTGAATAGTATTATAGCAATATGTAAAAGCTGTATAAGTACCTTGTATCCTTGTATAGCTGAAATCAAGTAATGAAGTATCAGTTTACCAGAAATATAAACAGAAATACCTGTGTTAACATGGTATCAAAGCAGGTTCATCATATACCAGAATAACCCTCAATCCAACCGATCCAACAACTGATTTCATAACCAAGCCAACAACCAATCCAACAACCAAGCCAACAACCAGTCCAACAACCGAAACCAACAAACAATCCAACAACCAATCGGATCAACAATGTCCGATGAAGAAAGCCATCATTCCCACGCCCAAACGGGGTCAGGTATTAGCGACGACGATCTAACCCTCAAAATAGCCAACGTCTTAAGAAAGGGTCTCAACCTCGGTCATAAACCAGAAAAAAGCCTACCCGAAACAGTCACAGTGAGTATCAAGTTAATCGGTCAGAATTATCATTTATGGGCCAGATTAATGCAAATTGCGATTGGGGGAAGGGGACGATTACAACATATCACCTGGGATCCGGAACCACCAAGCCGAACCGAATCCGGGTACGAGAGGTGGAAACAAGACGACCTCATAGTTTTTTCATGGATGATTCAAAACATCGGGCCTCAATTGGCGAACAACGTCGCACATTATCCTACTTCCCGGGATCTATGGAAGGCACTACAGACAACATATGGGAGTGGTAAGGATTCTTTGCAAATTTTCGATTTACACAATCGAGCTGCAAAAATGATGCAGGGATTACTTACGCTCGAAGACTTCTGGCTTTTGATCCAATCCCTATGGGGAGAAATCGAAGCCAGGAGGCCGAACCCAATGGCATGCAGTCAAGACATCACGGCATATAATCAACTTTGGAACGAGACCAAGTTGTATCAGTTCTTAGGGGGCATCGATTCCAAATTCGATGGAATCAAACGGGAATTATTGCGACAGGATCGACTTCCCTCAGTCGAAGAGGCGTACGCCTCAATCCGGAAGGAGGCCGCCCGGCTCCACATCATGGGAGCGGCAACCTCCGACGGAGCATCATCGGGAATTAGCGAGGGACTTCTATCTAGGAGCAATTGGACCGACATCAACACAACAAATTCAGCCTCAGCAAATTCGGCAAAAGGAGGCCGGAATCAAAGCAATCGGTCGGAAACCACCTGGAAACCCGGGGAATCGTCATCCCGCATCGATAAAAACAAGTTGAAGTGCACTCACTGTGGGATGAATCGGCATACCAAGGAGGGCTGCATTCGACTGGTCGGATATCCCGACTGGTGGGACGACAGCCGGAAGAACAAGGAGAAGAACCGCGCCAACGTTGTGATGGGCGGCTCGGTGGCCACCGGCATCCACGGGCACGGCGAAGAACAAGCCGAAGTCCAGCAGTTCCAGCAGCTCCGCACCCCTCCTCGGCCGCCATCAACATCCGAAGGGAGCCCATCCTTCGCCGGAGTCACAGGAAGCAGCGGCGGCAACAATCGGGACGACGGGAACCCTCGGACGAGAGCTGCCAAAGGAGAGAACCAGATTGGAGAGTGGAGTGGCTGGGACTTCACGAATGGTGCGGTGAGCAAGGTAAAGGGACTTGGAAATTGCATCCAAGTCCCTCAACTTCGAACCCGACTGTTTTTGGACTGAATCTTGTGAAAACTGAAGAAATGGCCCAATTTAATTTCGGATCAGTCCCTGCACAATTAAAAAATGCATATTCAGTCCATAAAGATCTACTTAAAAATCACCGGTGGATTTTCGACTGCGGAGCAACCGATACTATGACATATGATGCATGTGACCTTAACAATATTGTCAAGTCTCGGGTTGAGTATATTAATACTGCAGATGGAGCTAAGGTTCGGGTGACAGGAATGGGAACTATAGATATTTCTCCAACACTGAGAATATCAAATTGTCTCCTTGTTCCAACACTCTCGAATAAATTATTGTCGGTATCCCATGTCACCAAAGAGCTGAATTGTACTATGGTGATGAATCCGGATTTTTGTTTACTGCAGGATATCCAGACGGGAGGGATTATTGGGCGTGGCACTGAATGCGCTGGTTTGTACTACGTTGATGAAGTGGCTCAATCCAGTTCGGTGTTACTCGCTCACGGTACTTCAGAAAGAGAGGTTTGGCTCTGGCACAGGAGATTGGGTCATCCATCCTCGGGTTATCTAAAACTTTTATTTCCTAAGTTGTTTTTGGATAAAAGTAGTAAGTTTTTTTGTGAGACGTGTATTCTTGCAAAAAGTCATAGACAATCGTTTAAGCCTAATAGCACTCGTATGAATTCCATGTTTTCCTTAGTGCATTCTGATGTGTGGGGTCCAGCACCTATATCTGGGGGTCAAAATCTTAGATATTTTCTGTTGTTCGTTGATGATTGCACTCGTATGACATGGGTTTATTTTCTAAAACAAAAATCTGAAGTGTTTGACAAGTTCACTCACTTTTTCCAAATGGTCCAAAATCAATTCCAGAAAAATATAAAAATTCTTAGGTCCGATAATGGGGGGGAATTTGTCAATCAACATATGAAAAATTTCTTTTCAGAAAAAGGAATTGTTCATCAAACCTCTTGTCCGCACACTCCAGAACAAAATGGTGTGGCTGAAAGAAAAAACCGGATTCTTCTTGAAATGACAAGATCCTTACTCATTGAATCCAAAGTTCCAAAAACTTTTTGGCCTGAGGCAGTTGCTACGGCAACATACCTTTTAAATCGTCTTCCCACGAGAATTCTTAATCTCAAAACACCAATTCAAAGCCTCTCTGAAATTACAAAAATACCCTCGATCCTTACCCTAACTCCTAGGATCTTTGGTTGTTCCGTGTTTGTCCACATACCAAAAAATGACCGCACCAAATTTGATCCGTGTGCAGTCAAGTGTGTATTTGTAGGCTATGGAGTCAATCAAAAAGGGTATCGGTGTTATGATCCTAAAAGTCGTCATGTGTTCACCACAATGAACTGTGATTTCCTTGAAACAGAGTACTTCTATCACCAGTCCAGTGTTCAGGGGGGGAGTCATATAGATGATCCACTGGATTTGGTATGTAATTCCGATATCTCCTATGAAAGAACAAGCCTCTCCGATGAAAGACCGAAAGAGTAAGATAATCCAACTACTGAGGCAACATCTGATACGTCAGTACCGAACAGTGAACTAAGAGTCACAACCAATGTTCCACCGACTGAGGTATCTGAGGTAAGCCCGGTAAGATCTCCTGAAAGGGAGAATCTCGATTTTCTTGTAGAAGAACCAGGTGAACAAGAGGAGATAATAACTGGAGGATACAAATTACCTCCAAGAGAGAATCGGGGAAGGCCACCCAAGAGATACACACCAGTTTGGGAGACAAGGAAATCAAGGTATCCAGTGACAAATATAGTAAGGGGGAGGCTAAGTGAAGAGGCAAATGCATTCACAATGTCTATTCTTACTGAAGAAATTCCAAGTACGATCAAAGAAGCTCAACAGTCCAGGAAGTGGCGAAAAGCAATGGATGTTGAAATGGATGCACTGAAAAAAAAATGAGACGTGGGAAATGTGCAAGTTACCAGTTGGGAAGAAACCAGTGGGCTGTAGGTGGGTATATACTATCAAATACAAGCAAGACGGCTCCATTGATAGATACAAGGCGAGGTTGGTGGCAAAAGGATATACGCAGACATACGGGATTGACTATTCCGAAACATTCTCTCCCGTAGCCAAAATAGACACAATCAGAGTATTGTTGTCTATAGCTGCAAATAAAGACTGGCCCTTGCACCAGTTTGATGTGAAGAACGCATTTCTTCACGGAGATCTAGAAGAAGAAGTTTATATGGAAGTCCCACCAGGCTACAAAGATGAAACGCAGGAAGGAAAAGTGTGTCGATTAAAAAAGGCACTCTATGGTCTGAAGCAATCTCCTCGTGCATGGTTTGGGAGGTTCACGATTGCCATGAAGAAATATGGATATAAGCAGAGCAACTCAGACCATACCTTATTCTTGAAGAAAACAGGAGACCTCATAACTTGTTTAATCATTTATGTTGATGATATGATTATTACAGGGAATGATGAAAAAGAGATGCACAAGCTCAAGAAGAACTTGTTTGAAGAATTCGAGATGAAGGATCTCGGAAATTTGAAATACTTTCTTGGAATTGAGGTATTAAGATCAAGAGAAGGAATCTTTATATCTCAAAGAAAGTATATTTTGGATTTTCTGACAGAAACAGGGATGCTGGAATGCAAACCAGCAGAAACTCCAATGATAGTAAATCACGGCCTACAACTATCAGAAGGAGGAAAACTAGCAGACAAGGAACGATATCAAAGGCTAGTAGGTAAGCTGATATATCTGTCACATACTCGACCAGACATAGCTTATGCTGTTGGAGTAGTGAGTCAGTTTATGCATCAACCTCAAGTGGAGCATATGGAAGCTGTCATGAGAATTATGAGGTATTTGAAGAGAACTACAGGGCATGGAGTTTTGTTCAGAAGAAATGGTCACTTGGAAATACAGGGATATACAGATGCTGATTGGGCAGGCAATCCGATTGATCGAAGGTCCACATCCGGATATTTTACCTTTGTTGGTGATAATCTGGTAACATGGAGAAGTAAAAAACAAAAGGTTGTAGCTCTCTCAAGTGCAGAAGCTGAGTTCCGTGGAATAGCTAAAGGATTAACTGGAATATTGTGGCTAAGGAACTTAATGAAAGAGATTGGGTTTCCACCAACCAAATCATGTGAGCTAAAGTGTGACAATAAAGCCGCAATCAGCATTTCAGAAAATCCAGTTCAGCATGATCGAACCAAACACATTGAGGTGGACAGACACTTCATAAAAGAGAATCTTGAGGCAAAACATATCAGACTGCCATTTGTTCGTTCAGAAGACCAATTAGCGGACATACTCACCAAAGCAGTGAACTCAAAGATTTTCAAAGAAGTATTGAGCAAGTTGAGTATCGGAGATCCGACTACTCAACTTGAGGGGGAGTGTTAGAATAATCTAAAAGACAAGAAAGTCAAAAGTTATCACTAATGGAAAGTAAGGCAAGATTGTCAAAAGCTGAATAGTATTATAGCAATATGTAAAGCTGAATAATATTATAGCAATATGTAAAAGCTGTATAAGTACCTTGTATCCTTGTATAGCTGAAATCAAGTAATGAAGTATCAGTTTACCAGAAATATAAACAGAAATACCTGTGTTAACACATGAAAGTATTCTTCTACAATCTTCTATTGTTCATGGGATCTTAAGAGGGTATCAGAGTTGCTACGATTCTACTACTGTGTCTCGATTTCGTCTGCTGTGAGTTTCTGTTTCTGCATTTTGAACTCGTCTGTTGCGTGATTCTGTTGCGATTTCATCTGCCTCTATCTGTCGATTTTGTTCAAATTGATGGAAGAAATATCGCAAACCTTTCTTCAACAAGAAGGTCTGTCAATTAGAAGGTGAAGAAATTTTTTTGTCGTGGAGACAACAAGTGTTGTTGGCTGTAAGAGGATATAACCTTGAAGGACATCTTTATGTAAATTCAACTATACCTCCTCGCATTCAAACAACTGATGGTGAAGAAGAGCCGAATCCAGATTACCTCAAGTATGTCTAGAAGGACAGCTTACTTGCGTCCTGGATGCTTGCCTCGGTGTCTTTTCAGGTCAGTAGATGACTCATCAGCTGTATGAATGTCTCTTCGATATGGCAGAAACTTCATCGTGACTTTTCTTCATCGTCCACAACTCACATTATGCACCTGTACGATCGACTGAAAGTGAGGAAACTTCCGCAGCAAAATATGTGTGATTATTTGACATCTGTACAGACTGCCTGCGATAGCCTTGCAATCTGTGGCCATCCGATAGAAGAGATGCATCAAATTTCAATTATCTTGAATGGAGTTAAAGGTCAGTTTGACAGTGTGGTGTCTGTGATTCATGCAAGCAGGAATCCTTATGATCTAGCGTCAATTAGCTATGTTCTTCTGGCTGAAGCGAGACAAGTGGATCTGCTATTTGATTTGAATGTCACAGCTAATGTTGCAGTTAACTACACTCTGAATGTGAGAAACAATGGTTCTGGAGGAGCTGATTCTTCAAGCTCACTCAATATAGCACCTTCGTCCACTGGATCGAGCTTAGATGGCATTCAGCCCAATCCTCCTCCTGCTGCTGCAATTCCTCAATCTCAGAATTATAATTCATCAGGTTCTGGAAGAAGCAGAGGTCGTGGGCGTGAATATGGCAACAATCGCCCACAGTGTCAGCTGTGTGGGAAATTTGGCCATCTGGTACATCGGTGTTACCATAGATTCAATGTCAATTTTACGGGAGTGACAGATCCAGGAAATGCTGTATCACCTTATGTTAACCTCTGCTCAACACAATGGGATGATGTTGGTGATAATTATCCTACTGAAAAATTTGTGTCAATGCCTTCCTCAAGTCCTCTATTACCTTCAGCTTCTACTACCTCTGTTCAGAATCCTCCTATGAATTTTATACCTAATCCTTATCAGCACACTCCTTATAAGTCTAACACCTACTCTCCTCATCCTTATGTGCTCTCGACACAAATACATTCTCATAAGATGCATGGCAATTCTAGTCATGCTGCTTATCAAGTTCCTACTTCACGTTTCGTTTATTCTCCCATGTTTTCAATGCCACCAACAGTTCCAACCTCTCTATATGCTTCGTCTTCAGTCAGTTCTATACAAGGAATTGATCAAGCACTGGACAATCAATGAGTTATCAGCAATGCTCAAGCTCATTCTGCTGTGACAGCCTAGGGTGCGCAACACGACTCAACCTGGTTTCCTGATTCTGGTGCCACTAATCACTTGACCAATGCTACTCCTTCTTACTTCAATGGATGCATCCTATACAATGGTCAAGGTAAGGGTACAGTGGGTAATGGCTTTATAGGATCTTAGTATAGCTACTATAGGATCTGCTGCTGTTCCTCCTAGTTCTTTCAATATGGATTCTAGAAAACTGTTTCTTCATAATATGCTTTATACCCCGTCTGTAACTAAAAATTTGTTATCTATCTCTCAGTTCGCCAAGGATAACAAGGTTTACTTCGAGTTTCATGCCAATTATTGTTTGATCAGAGATGCTCATTCGCACAATGTTCTGCTTAGTGGTTCGAAAAATTCTTGTTTATACAAACTCGATTTGTCAAAACTGTCTCATTGTCAATTTGTTAAGTCTAGTCTTCCTATTAGTAATAGTTCTAATTCGGTGTTTTTTGTTGAAAACTCTAGTGTTGATGATTGTAAGATGAATGTTGCTTCAAGTATTTCTGAGTTTTACAATAAATTGAATCTTACGGTGGTTTCTCCTGTTGTTTCTTATGATCAGAATTATATTCCTAAAATGGAAAATATGATTTTTGTTCATGTTGATTCTAAAGATAACACATATGGTGTTATATCATCTGATACTGTTGATCATATGGATCTTGATTGTCTAATGTCCACTTTAGACAACAAAGAGTCTTCTCAGATGTGGCATATGCGCCTTGGTCATCCATCAAATAAAATTCTTGTTAATTTTCTAAGGATTCATAATCATCTGGTTGTTCATTCACCTATACAATGTGCTGCATGTGCTGTGGGTAAGAGTAAGAACCAACATTTCTCTTCATCATCCACGGTTTATACTCATCCTTTGGAATTGGTTCAGGTTGATCTTTGGGGACCAGCTGCATGTACTTCAAATGGGAACTTTTACTACTTGAGTACTGTAGATGCTTTTAGTCGATTCACTTGGATTTATTTCTTAACAAAGAAAAGTGATGCTGCTCAATGTTTTGTGGACTTTCACAGAATGGCTGAAAAACAACTTGGATATTCTCTCAAAGCGGTGCAATCTGATGGAGGAGGAGAATTTCGTTTCTTGACAACATATCTTACTCAATTCGGATTCACTCATATGATTACCTGTCCTTATTCGTCCGAGCAAAATGGGATTGTTGAACGCAAGCACATACACATTGTGGAGCTCGGGCTTACTCTGCTTGCACAGGCTTTGGTACCACTGCATTTTTGGTCAGATGCGTTTTTTTACCGCTGTTTGTTTTATAAACATACTTCCTTCATAGTGTTTGGCAAAGAAATCACCTCATGAGAAGTTATTTGGTTATGTTCCTGATTACTCCTTCTTACGGGTGTTTGGGTGTTTGTGTTTCACTCATTTAAGACCGTATAACAAACACAAACTTGCCCACAGATCGGAGCCTTGTGTTTTCTTAGGATATTGTTCAAAATATCGTGGGTATAAGTGTTTATCTGCTGCAGGGAGAGTATACACAACTAGGAAGGTGGTGTTTCATGAAAACTCTTTTCCCTTTGCAGATACCAAAGGCAGCTTCTTTACTTTGGTTTCTCCTACTAAAAACTATACCTCTATGCCATTTTTTTTTACCCTGTGATACTCACTTTTCTCCTTCTTCTTCTAATCAGGTTACGGAATATGAGCCTCCTCGTGCCTTCTTTCCAGCTATTACACCTCCCCCGGTTATTCCTAACTCTTCTTCCTCTTTTCCTACAAACTTTATACCTGCTGAATTATCGTTATCTACTTCTTCTCAAAATCCAGTTAATACTTCTTGTCCAGAGGTAGTTCCAATGATACTTGTCTGCAGGATGTTCTGGTATTGTCTCATATTACTCCTTATCTTTCTACTATCAAATATCACTTACAAGATTCTCTTTTTGTTCCTATGAATCCTACTGCTGGTTCATCTATGCCTCAGTCATCTTCTAATACTAACAATATTCACATTATGCAGACTCGGTCAAAGAGCAGAGCTGCTCAACGTAATTCTATTAAAGCTCTTCTTACATCTATTGAGGCTCCTGATGCATTGCTTCATGAGGAACCAAAATCAGTCTTCCAAGCTCTTCATAGTTCTCACTGGAAAGAAGCGGTGGAAGCTGAGTATTCTGACTTGCAACATAATAAAACATGGACAGTGGTTGAACTTCCTTCAGGACGGATACCAATTGGGTGTAAATGGCTTTTTAAGATAAAGAAGAATGCTAATGGATCAATTGCTCGATATAAAGCCAGGTTAGTTGCTAAAGGTTTCTCTCAAAATCCTGGTTTTGATTTTCAAGAAACATCTAGTCTGGTTATTAAGTCTGCTACTGTTCGTGTGGTGTTGTCCCTTGCTCTATCTCATAAATGGACATTACGCCAAGTTGATATTAATAGTGCTTTTCTTCATGGTGATTTATCTGAGGAAGTCTATATGATTCAGCCTTCGGGGTTTGAACAAGTGTCTTCTTCAGATTCTTTGCTTGTTTGTAAACTTCAAAAGGCATTGTATGGTCTTAAGCAGGCACCGCGTTCTTGGTTTGAAAAGCTCAAAAGTTTTCTCATTTCCAAATTGCAATTTCAAGCATCAGTTGCTGATAGTTGTCTATTCACCAAACATTCTAATCATGGTTCTGTGTTTTTGTTAGTCTATGTTGATGACATTGTAGTTACTGGTCCTTCGTCTTCTACAATAGCTGATGTGATAAATGTATTCAATAATGAATTTCAACTTAAGGATATTGGTAGTTTGAGCTATTTCTTGGGAATGGAGGCGACTGTTGCTGATGACTTTCTGTTACTCAACCATAAGAAATATATTCAGAATCTCATTTGTAAGCTTGATCTTGATAAGTCGACTGGCTTTCCTACGCCGATGACAGGTAATTGTTTGTCAAAAACAGGTATGATAACATGTGATGAATCATTTGATGATGTTACTTTGTATAGGCGTACCATTGGGGCCTTGCAGCACATTTGTGTAACTAGACCTGATATAAATTTTTCTATGAACAAACTCAGTCAATATATGCAGAATCCTTCGGTAAGTCATTGGAAATCCGTTATACATATTTTGAAATAATTATTTTCCTGTAAAAGAGGTGTCATTAACTTCTTATTGTGATGCAGACTGGGGTGGGGATATTGTTGATAGGAAGTCCATCTCCGGTCATTATCTGCTTCATAATGGGAACCCGATCATTTGGGGCTCCAAGAAACAATTCGTGGTTGCAAGGTCTAGTGCTGAGGCTGAATTCAGGGCAATTGCCAATGCGGTTTGTGAAATCATATGGGTTAATTCTCTTCTTACAGAAATGTGATTGCCTTTGTCTTCGGTTCCTACTGTCTGGACAGACAGTTCTAGTGCTGCAGCGATTACAGAAAATCTCATTCAATACTCGAAAATGAAACATGTTGAAATTGATATGTTTTTTGTTCGAGAGAAGGTGAACTCTGGACATGTTATGGTTAACTATATTCCGTCAAGTGAGCAAATTGCATACATTCTTACTAAACCATTAACTGAAAAGTTGTTTGTTCCATGTAGGAAGAAGTCGGTCGTTTGTTCGCTTCTGGAGTTAACTGAGAATAAGTCAGGAGGAGGTAGTGACCTGTATGTTTCAGCAGAGTGACACTGTGATCTATCTTCTAGGTATCATATGATGTGTTAGTGAAACATTAGTATGCATCAGTTTGATCATTTGCTGCAGAATATGATCATGTTGTTTATCTTGATTATTCTGATGTGTGTGTTCATTTTCATCAAATTTAGCCTGCTAATTAAGCATGTTTCATTGGGTAGTTTGCACATTTTATTTCATGACATGTAGATAAGTTTTGGCACCTGAGTTATCATGTTCAGATTAATCTTGCGGTCATATCCTATGCTTGTAAGGAGCTCATGTTAAGAGAGTTTATCTGGAGTATATGTGGGTTAGTATTTGGAGGTATGCTTTACATGAAGGATTGTGTCTATCATTAAGTTTCTGCTGTGTCTTCTCTCTGTCAGATATCTCAATCAAATGATTATATTGGCATAAAACATGGCTTGACTCCAAAAACAAAGGTCATTTCAAAGGAAACGTTAAAGATACTTTGAGATGTCTCTTGAGGAAGAAAAGATAAGGGCTGAAACCCATCAGCCATTGTTGGTAAGATAAGGGCAAAAACCCTTCTGTCAATAAGAAAAAAAATAGAAAAGAGATCAGTCAAAGACTAGATCAAAAGCATCTGAAAATAAAAACAAGATTGATTCGGAAGATTTAGTAAAATTCAAACAGTTGAGTGAAGTTCAGCAGGGATGTTTGTTCAGTTGTATGATTTTATGTATAAGCATAGTTCAGATCTAAGATCCATTATACTCCAAGGTGAATTCATATAGGAATGTTTTCTCAGGTGTAATATATGTTTTGCAAGAATAGACTGCATGTTGTTCATGTGCTGAGACTGATCTAGATGAATATGATTTTAATTGTGCTTGAACTGTGCAGTGGATAGTGTGAAATTCAGTTGGAAAGTCCGGATGAGATCATATGCATATGTCAAGAATAATGGGATGATATACATGATCATTAGTCTCGTATGTGACGATCTCTAATTGCAATTGATGTTTTTCAACATGTGTGCATATTGAAATTCATGAACATAGACTCGGTATAGACAGGTTTGTCAATTTTGAAGACTCTGTTTTGAAGATTTCATTTTTCTATTGGAGACTTCATCTAAGTTAGTGTTCAGAAAAATGAAGATCAGGGCTGGAAATTGGATCTTGATTGGGGAATGTTAGGTTATATGTATAATTACATATAACATTGTTGTCAATTGTGAAAATAGATTGAGGACGAATCTGTAATTTCTAGTTTCTAGTCTACTATATATATACTGTTTCTGTAACAGATTTACCTAACTTTGGAGAAATGGAAATCTGAAGTTCTCGATTGCTTTCTTTCTAAGTAAGTCTTATTCTACAATCTTCTATTGTTCATAGGGTCTTAAGATTGAGTTACAAGTTTAAATTCTTCTATATTACTAACAAATAGTTCAATTGAAATTTTGATAATTTTATTGCACGTTTGTTCAACAATGTAATAGTTCAATATGGACAGTGTTCAACATATATATGACTGACATGTCAATATGGATTTTGTCCTACAATATGTATATACATGACCACAGTGTGAATTAGGAATTTCTTTTAATGGCAATACCATTTGCATAGACCATAATAACTTTCACCCAAGCCATCCAACACACAATCTTCGCGAGGTTGAAGATTCTTTGGGTGTTGTTTGTTGCACTCAGCGTTGCAGTGGTGATCATCCTTGTTACCACTACACTTTACTATTATACTAGGAATCGATTCAGAACATGTCGGGCGGACATCAGTATAACGCACCATGAACAGTGCTGCAATATTACAATATATATATATTATAAAACCATACTGACGTAACTGAACTATATATTTTTATATAATTTTATTTACCAGACAAAAGAACGAAGACTATAAAGACACGAGCAAAAGCTTGGTTTTCCATTCTTGATTGGATGGTAAATCGTTCGGTTGAAAATAGATCCGATTTGGATCCCTCGGTTCGGGTCGACCCACGTATGCACCCGCATTATGCGCACATTATTGTCGCTCCCAAAAACATGCCTTGTGCGAGCCGAGTTTTGCTAAAACTCACAATTATTATTCTGACCAGTATCATACTCAAATTGAATTTTATTTCTTCGTTATGCTTTTTTTTTTTGTTCTGTTGGTTCTTTTTTACTGTTGGTATACAGTTTTATAATTTATTTTGCATTAGTTTTGCACAATATAATTACGGCAATTATTGTCCTATTTAAGTCATTAGAGGATATAAGACCCTATAAACAGGGTTTGATTCTTCTCAATTGATCACATTGGAGAAAAAACAAAAATAGCATTGTCAATTTTCTTTGGTACCAGTCCAAAAATTTGGTCACATTAAAATTCTAAGTTTCGCATCAGAATTTCCATCCAAGTTCAGGTATTGTACAGTAGTTAAGTGAAATATCATGTTTGTTTCACGTTAAGGACATTGTTCTATACTAGGAGATAATCTTCCCATTTTATCCTCTTACACGAATCTATTACGTTGATAGTCACGAAATTGCTATGAGGAGATAGATTTTATATGGGACTCAATATTTTGAAGAAATATCATTTTCTGAGGGTAATTTTTTTTCATTTCTTCAATTTGCGTGTTATTTTCCATTTATATTTAATTTAAATCCAATAAAAAATATTGAGTTACAAGTTTAAATTATCCTATATTACTAACAAATAGTTCAGTTGAAATATTGATAATTTTATTGCACGTTTGTTCGACAATGTAATAGTTCTATATGGACAGTTTTTAACATATATATGACTGACATGTCAATATGGATTTTGTCCTACAATATGTATATACATGACCACAGTATGAATTAAGGATTTCTTTTAATGGCAAACCATTTGCATAGACAATAATCACTTTACCCAACCCATCCAACACAAAATCTCCGCAAGGTTGAACATTCTTGGGGTGTTGTTTGTTGCACTCAACATTGCAGTGGTGATCATCCTTGTTACCACTACACTTCACTATTGTATTAGGAATCGATTCCGAACACGTCGGTCGGGCATCACTATAACGCATCATGAACAGTTAGGCAATATTAAAATATGTATTATATATATTATCAAACCATACAGTTTTAACTTAACTACATATTTTTATATAATTTTACTTACCAGACAGGAGAACGAAGACTATAAAGACACGTGCAAAAGCCTGGTTTTCCATTCTTGATTGGATGGTAAATCGTTCGGTTGATCAATAAAAGGGTTGGTCTTTCACAACTGCAAGACAAAATGGATTCAATCAGATGTAGGAGAGTAGTATTTGTAGGGCTTAGGGACTAATTTGATTGGGATATAAAAAGAAAATATATAATACCTAATATTCAACAGAAATATTTGAGCCCTTAATAGGAAATTGTTGTTATTGGTAATAACTATACAGAATTTATTAAGGTAACTTATAGTTGGAAATTCCCATTCTTTGAGCTCCATAGTAATTACTCCCTCTACTTTTACTGTGTAATTGAATGAATTAGGATAACTAGTTTTGACAATATATTTCTAATTAGGAGTTGTTGTTAGTGTAAATCATTAACTGTAGAACCAATGATATTTATAATATATAATAATAATAATATTTGATTATTGACAAATAGGTTCAAAGTGAGTTTACTTAAATGAGAACTTATATTAAAGTAAGTTATTAACAAGAACCGCAAATTTTATTTCAAAGATAATATGTATCATATATTTGGTTAGTTTATTATAGGGAAAATTATAATAGACAGGTTCAAATTTATTTCGAGCACTCTAATAAATTAATAAAATATGAGTAATAGGTTTATATGTTGCATTAAATTTAACGCAACAAAATTATATATTGTAATAGTTACTAACTGGTACTTTACAATAAGGGGACATTTGATTGAATGTATTAGGTAATACACATATTATTTAATAGATGTATTATTTAGTTAATTCTATGTATGGATGGGACATGTATTCACATATGCTTTTATATATCTAGTCTCACACCGGTTGGAAGACAAGACATTGGACAATATATATTGAATTTTACTTCATACAAGTTCAACAACTTGTTGGAAGAAAGACTCCATCGGGGAAAATAGATCTGATTTAGACCCCTCGGTTCCGGTCGACCCACGTATGCACCCGCATTATGCACACACGATTGTCGCTCCCAAAAACATGCGTTTTGCGATCCGAGTTTTGCTAAAACCCACAATTATTATTCTGACCAGAAACGTACTCAAATTGAATTTTATTTATTCATTCCGTTTTTTTTTGTACTCTTGGATCTTTTTTACTGGTGGTATACAGTTTTATAATTAATTTTGCATTTGTTTTGCAAAATATAATTAGGGCAATTATGGTCCTATTTAAGTCATTATAGGATATAAGACCTTATAAATAGGGTTTGATTCTTTTCAATTGAACACATTTGAGAGAAACCAAAAATTGCATTGTCAATTTGCTTTGGTATGAGTCCAAATATTTGGCCACATTAAAGTTCTGAGTTTCGCGACAGAATTTCCGTCCAAGTTCAGGTATTGTACAGTTCAGTGGGAAATATCGTGTTTGTGTCACGTTAATGACACTGTTCTATACCAGGAGATAACCTTCCCATTTTATCCTCTTACACGAATCTATTACGTTGATAGTCACGAAATTGCTATGAGAAGATCGATTTCATATGGGACTCAATAGTTTGAACAAATATAATTTTGTGAGGGTAAAACCAAAAATTGCATTTTCAATTTGCTTTGTTATGAGTGCAAAATTTTGGCCACATTAAAGTTCTGAGTTTCACATCAGAATTTCCGTCCAAGTTCAAGTATTTTACAGTTCAGTTAAGTGAAATATCGTGTCTGTTTCATGTTAAGGACAACGTTCTATAATAGGAGATAATCTTCCCATTTTATCCTCTTACACTAATCTATTACGTTGATAGTCACGAAATTGCTATGAGGAGATCGATTTTATATGGGACTCAATATTTGGAAAAAAAAAAATCATTTTCTGAGGGTAATTTTTTTCATTTCTTCAATTTGCCTGTTATTCTCCATTTATATTTAATTTAAATCCAATAAAAATATTGTGTTACAAGTTTAAATTATCCTACATTACTAACAAATAGTTCAATTGAAATTTTGATAATTTTATTGCACATTTGTTCGACAATGTAATAGTTCAATATGGACAGTGTTCAACATATATATGACTGACATGTCAATATGGATTATGTCCTACGATATGTATATACATGACCACAGTATGAATTAAGGAGTTCTTTTAATGGCAATACCATTTGCATAGACAATAATAAATTTTACCCGACCCATCCAACACACAATCTCCGCGACGTTGAAGATTCTTGGGCTGTTGTTTATTGCACTCAGCATTGCAGTGGTGATCATCCTTGTTACCACTAAACTTTACTATTGTACTAGGAATCAATTCAGAACATGTCGGTCGGGCATCGCTATAACGCACCTTGAACAGTGCTGCAATATTACAACATATATGTATTGTACATATTATCAAACCATACAGACGTAACGGAACTATATATTTTTATATATTTTTATTTATCATACAGAAGAACGAAGACTATAAAGATACGAGGAAAAGTCTGATTTTCCATTTTTGATTGGATGGTAAATCGTTCGGTTGATCAATAAAAGGGTTGGCTTACACAACTATAGGACAAAAATGGATTCAATGGGATGTAGGGCAGTAGTATTTGTAGGGATTAGGGACTAATTTAATTGGGATGAAAATACGAAAAGTTAAAACGAATTAGGGATATATAAAGAAAATATATAATACCTAATACTCAACGGAAATATTTGAGCCCTTAATAGCAAATTGTTTTTATTGGTAATAACTATACAAAAGTTATTCAGGTAACTTATGGTTGGCAATTCCCATTCTTTGAGCTCCTTAATAATTACTCCCTATACTTTTATTGTGTAATTGAATGAATTAGGATAACTAGTTTTGATAATAAATTTCCATGAACAGTGCAGCAATATTACAATATATATATATTATCAAACCATACAGACGTAACTGAACTATATATTTATGTATAATTTTATTTACCAGACAGAAGAACGAAGAATATAAAGACACGAGCAAAAGCTTAGTTTTCCATTCTTGATTGGATGGTAAATCGTTCGGTTTATCAATAAAAGGGTTGGTCTTACACAACTGCAGGACAAGAATGGATTTAATGGGATGTAGGGGAGTAGTAATTGTGGGGCTTATGGACTAATTTGATTGGGATGAAAATATGAAAAGTTAAAACGAATTACGGATATAAAAAGAAAATATATATACCTAATATAGAACAGAAATATTTGAGCCCTTAATAGGAAATTGTTGTTATTGGTAATAACTATACAGAATTTATTAAGGTAACTTATAGTTGGCAATTCCCATTCTTTGAGCTCCTTAATAATTACTCCCTATACTTTTACTATGTAGTTAAATGAATTAGGATAACTAGTATTGACAATAATTTTCTAATTAGGAATTGTTGTTATTGCATATCATTAACGGTAGTACCAATGATATTTATAATATATAATAATAATAATAATTGATATATTGAGAAATATGTTCAGAGTGAGTTTACTTAAATGGGAACTTATATTATAGTAAGTTATTAACAAGAACGGCAAATTTTATTTAAAAGATAATATGTATCATATATTTGATTAGTTTATTATAGGAAAAATTATAATAGAGAAGTTCAAATTGATTTCGAGCACTCTGATAAATTACACCGGTTGAAATAGAAGACATTGGACAATATATATTGAATGTTACTTCATACAAGTTCAACAACTTGTTGGAAGAAAGACTCCCACGAGCTCCCACATGGGAAAATAGATCCGATTTGGACCCCTCGGTTCAGCTCGACCCACGTGTGCGCCTGCATTATGCGCACACGATTATCGCTCCCAAAAACATGCCTAGTGCGAGCCGAGTTTTGCTAAAACCTACAATTATTTTTCTGCCCAGGATCATACTCAAATTGAATTTTATTTCTTTTTTACACTCTTTTTTGTACTCTTGGATCTTTTTTACTGTTGGTATACAATTTTATAACTAATTTTGCATTAGTTTTGCAAAATATAATCACGACAATTATGGTCCTATTTAAGTCACTAAAGGATATAACACCCTATAAATAGAGTTTGATTCTTCTCAATTGAACACATTGGAGAGAAACGAAAAATTGCATTGTCAATTTGCTTTGGTATGAGTCAAAAAATTTAGTCACATTAAAGTTCTGCGTTTCGCGTCAGAATTTCCGTCCAAGTTCAGGTATTGTACAGTTCAGTTAAGGGAAATATCGTGTTTGTTTCACGTTAAGGACACTATTCTATACTGGGAGATAACCTTCCCATTTTATCCTCTTGCACGAATCTATTACGTTGATAGTCATCAAATTGCTATGAGGAGATCGATTTTATATGGGACCCAATATTTTGAACAAAAATCATTTTCTGAGGGTAATTTTTTTCATTTCGTCAATTTACGTGTTATTCTCCATTTATATTAAATTTAAATCCAATAAAACAAATTGAGTTACAAGTTTAAATTCTCCTATATTACTAACAAATAGTTCAATTGAACTTTTGATAATTTTATTGAACGTTTGTTCGACAATGTAATAGGTCAATATTGAGAGTGTTCAACATATATAGGACTGACATGTCAATATGGATTCTGTCCTAAAATATGTATAGGACTGACATGTCAATATGGATTCTGTCCTAAAATAATGGTAATACCATTTGCATAGACAATAATAACTTTGACCCAACCCATCCAACACACAATCTCCGCGAGGTTGAAGATTCTTGGGGTGTTGTTTGTTGCACTCAGCATTGCAGTGGTGATCATCCTTGTTACCACTCCACATCACTATTGTACTAGGAATCGATTCAGAAAACGTCGGTTGGGGATCGCTATAACGCACCATGAACAGTGTTGTAATATTACAATATATATGTATTATATATATTATCAAACCATACAGACGTAAGTGAACTATATATTTATATATAATTTTATTTAACAGACACAAGAACGAAGACTATAATGACACGAGCAAAACCCTGGTTTTGCATTCTTGATTAGACACTAAATGGTTCGGTTGATCAATAAAAGGGTTGGCCTTACACAACCGCAGGACAAAAATGGATTCAATGGGATGTAGGGGAGTAATATTTGTAGGGCTTAGGGACTAATTTGATTGGGATGAAAATATGAAAAGTTAACACGAATTAGGGATATAAAAAGAAAATATATAATACCTAATATTCAACAGAAATATTTAAGCCCTTACTAGGAAATTGTTGTTATTGGTAATAAGTATACAGAATTTCTTATGGTAACTTATAGTTGGCAATTCCCATTCTTTGTGCTCCTTAATCATTACTCCCTATACTTTTACTGTATAATTGAATGAATTAGGATAACTAGTTTTGACAATAATTTTCTAGGAATTGTTGTTTTAGTATATCATTAACGGTAGTACCAATGATATTTATAATATATAATAATAATAATAATTGATTATTGATAAATATGTTCAGAGTGAGTTTACTTAAATGAGAACTTATATTATAGTAAGTTATTAACAAGAACCGCAAATTTTATTTAAAAGATAATATGTGACATATATTTGATTAGTTTATTATAGGGCAAATTATAATAGAGAAGTTCAAATTAATTTCGAGCACTCTAATAAATTTATCAAATCTGAATAATAGGTTTATGTGTTGCATTTAATTTAATGCAAAGAAATTTTATATTGTAATAGTTACTAACCGGTACTTTACAATAAGGGGACGTTTGATTGAATATATTAGGTAATACACATATGATTTAATAGATGTATTATTTAGTTAATATTATGTATGGATGGGACATGTATTCACATATGCTTTTATATATCTAGTCTCACACCGGTTGGAAGAGAAGACTTTGGACAATATATATTGAATTTTATTTCATACAAGTTCAACAACTTGTTGGAAGAAAGACTCCCACGTGCTCCCACAGGGGAAAATAGATCTGATTTGGACCCCTCTGTTCGGGTCTACCCACGTATGCGCCCGCATTATGCACACACGATTGTCGCTCGCAAAAACATGCCTTGTGCGTACCGAGTTTTGCTAACACCTACAATTATTATTCTGCCCATGATCATACTCAAATTGAATTTTTTTTATTTGTTATGCTTTTTTTGTACTGGTGGATCTGTTTTACTGTTGGTATACAATTTTATAATTAATTTTGCAAAATATAATCACGACAATTATGGTCCTATTTAAGTCATTAGAGGATATAAGACCCTATAAATAGGGTTTGATTTTTCTCAATCGAACACTTTGGAGAGAAACCAAAAATTGCATTGTCAATTTGCTTTGGTATGAGTCAAAAAATTTAGTCACATTAAAGTTCTGCGTTTCGCGTCAGAATTTCCGTCCAAGTTCAGGTATTGTACAGTTCAGTTAAGGGAAATATCGTGTTTGTTTCACGTTAAGGACACTGTTCTATACTGGGAGATAATCTTCCCATTTTATCCTCTTGCACGAATCTATTACGTTGATAGTCATCAAATTGCTATGAGGAGATCGATTTTATATGGGACCCAATATTTTGAACAAAAATCATTTTCTGAGGGTAATTTTTTTCATTTCGTCAATTTGCGTGTTATTCTCCATTTATATTAAATTTAAATCCAATAAAACAAATTGAGTTACAAGTTTAAATTCTCCTATATTACTAACAAATAGTTCAATTGAACTTTTGATAATTTTATTGAACGTTTGTTCGACAATGTAATAGGTCAATATGGAGAGTGTTCAACATATATAGGACTGACATGTCAATATGGATTCTGTCCTAAAATATGTATAGGACTGACATGTCAATATGGATTCTGTCCTAAAATAATGGTAATACCATTTGCATAGACAATAATAACTTTGACCCAACCCATCCAACACACAATCTCCGCGAGGTTGAAGATTCTTGGGGTGTTGTTTGTTGCACTCAGCATTGCAGTGGTGATCATCCTTGTTACCACTCCACATCACTATTGTACTAGGAATCGATTCAGAAAACGTCGGTTGGGGATCGCTATAACGCACCATGAACAGTGTTGTAATATTACAATATATATGTATTATATATATTATCAAACCATACAGACGTAAGTGAACTATATATTTATATATAATTTTATTTAACAGACACAAGAACGAAGACTATAATGACACGAGCAAAACCCTGGTTTTGCATTCTTGATTAGACACTAAATGGTTCGGTTGATCAATAAAAGGGTTGGCCTTACACAACCGCATGACAAAAATGGATTCAATGGGATGTAGGGGAGTAATATTTGTAGGGCTTAGGGACTAATTTGATTGGGATGAAAATATGAAAAGTTAACACGAATTAGGGATATAAAAAGAAAATATATAATACCTAATATTCAACAGAAATATTTAAGCCCTTACTAGGAAATTGTTGTTATTGGTAATAAGTATACAGAATTTCTTATGGTAACTTATAGTTGGCAATTCCCATTCTTTGTGCTCCTTAATCATTACTCCCTATACTTTTACTGTATAATTGAATGAATTAGGATAACTAGTTTTGACAATAATTTTCTAGGAATTGTTGTTTTAGTATATCATTAACGGTAGTACCAATGATATTTATAATATATAATAATAATAATAATTGATTATTGATAAATATGTTCAGAGTGAGTTTACTTAAATGAGAACTTATATTATAGTAAGTTATTAACAAGAACCGCAAATTTTATTTAAAAGATAATATGTGACATATATTTGATTAGTTTATTATAGGGCAAATTATAATAGAGAAGTTCAAATTAATTTCGAGCACTCTAATAAATTTATCAAATCTGAATAATAGGTTTATGTGTTGCATTTAATTTAATGCAACGAAATTTTATATTGTAATAGTTACTAACCGGTACTTTACAATAAGGGGACGTTTGATTGAATATATTAGGTAATACACATATGATTTAATAGATGTATTATTTAGTTAATATTATGTATGTATGGGACATGTATTCACATATGCTTTTATATATCTAGTCTCACACCGGTTGGAAGAGAAGACTTTGGACAATATATATTGAATTTTATTTCATACAAGTTCAACAACTTGTTGGAAGAAAGACTCCCACGTGCTCCCACAGGGGAAAATAGATCTGATTTGGACCCCTCTGTTCGGGTCTACCCACGTATGCGCCCGCATTATGCACACACGATTGTCGCTCCCAAAAACATGCCTTGTGTGTACCGAGTTTTGCTAACACCTACAATTATTATTCTGCCCATGATCATACTCAAATTGAATTTTTTTTATTTGTTATGCTTTTTTTGTACTGGTGGATCTGTTTTACTGTTGGTATACAATTTTATAATTAATTTTGCAAAATATAATCATGACAATTATGGTCCTATTTAAGTCATTAGAGGATATAAGACCCTATAAATAGGGTTTGATTTTTCTCAATCGAACACTTTGGAGAGAAACCAAAAATTGCATTGTCAATTTGCTTTGGTATGAGTCAAAAAATTTAGTCACATTAAAGTTCTGCGTTTCGCGTCAGAATTTCCGTCCAAGTTCAGGTATTGTACAGTTCAGTTAAGGGAAATATCGTGTTTGTTTCACGTTAAGGACACTGTTCTATACTGGGAGATAATCTTCCCATTTTATCCTCTTGCACGAATCTATTACGTTGATAGTCATCAAATTGCTATGAGGAGATCGATTTTATATGGGACCCAATATTTTGAACAAAAATCATTTTCTGAGGGTAATTTTTTTCATTTCGTCAATTTGCGTGTTATTCTCCATTTATATTAAATTTAAATCCAATAAAACAAATTGAGTTACAAGTTTAAATTCTCCTATATTACTAACAAATAGTTCAATTGAACTTTTGATAATTTTATTGAACGTTTGTTCGACAATGTAATAGGTCAATATGGAGAGTGTTCAACATATATAGGACTGACATGTCAATATGGATTCTGTCCTAAAATATGTATAGGACTGACATGTCAATATGGATTCTGTCCTAAAATAATGGTAATACCATTTGCATAGACAATAATAACTTTGACCCAACCCATCCAACACACAATCTCCGCGAGGTTGAAGATTCTTGGGGTGTTGTTTGTTGCACTCAGCATTGCAGTGGTGATCATCCTTGTTACCACTCCACATCACTATTGTACTAGGAATCGATTCAGAAAACGTCGGTTGGGGATCGCTATAACGCACCATGAACAGTGTTGTAATATTACAATATATATGTATTATATATATTATCAAACCATACAGACGTAAGTGAACTATATATTTATATATAATTTTATTTAACAGACACAAGAACGAAGACTATAATGACACGAGCAAAACCCTGGTTTTGCATTCTTGATTAGACACTAAATGGTTCGGTTGATCAATAAAAGGGTTGGCCTTACACAACCGCAGGACAAAAATGGATTCAATGGGATGTAGGGGAGTAATATTTGTAGGGCTTAGGGACTAATTTGATTGGGATGAAAATATGAAAAGTTAACACGAATTAGGGATATAAAAAGAAAATATATAATACCTAATATTCAACAGAAATATTTAAGCCCTTACTAGGAAATTGTTGTTATTGGTAATAAGTATACAGAATTTCTTATGGTAACTTATAGTTGGCAATTCCCATTCTTTGTGCTCCTTAATCATTACTCCCTATACTTTTACTGTATAATTGAATGAATTAGGATAACTAGTTTTGACAATAATTTTCTAGGAATTGTTGTTTTAGTATATCATTAACGGTAGTACCAATGATATTTATAATATATAATAATAATAATAATTGATTATTGATAAATATGTTCAGAGTGAGTTTACTTAAATGAGAACTTATATTATAGTAAGTTATTAACAAGAACCGCAAATTTTATTTAAAAGATAATATGTGACATATATTTGATTAGTTTATTATAGGGCAAATTATAATAGAGAAGTTCAAATTAATTTCGAGCACTCTAATAAATTTATCAAATCTGAATAATAGGTTTATGTGTTGCATTTAATTTAATGCAACGAAATTTTATATTGTAATAGTTACTAACCGGTACTTTACAATAAGGGGACGTTTGATTGAATATATTAGGTAATACACATATGATTTAATAGATGTATTATTTAGTTAATATTATGTATGTATGGGACATGTATTCACATATGCTTTTATATATCTAGTCTCACACCGGTTGGAAGAGAAGACTTTGGACAATATATATTGAATTTTATTTCATACAAGTTCAACAACTTGTTGGAAGAAAGACTCCCACGTGCTCCCACAGGGGAAAATAGATCTGATTTGGACCCCTCTGTTCGGGTCTACCCACGTATGCGCCCGCATTATGCACACACGATTGTCGCTCCCAAAAACATGCCTTGTGTGTACCGAGTTTTGCTAACACCTACAATTATTATTCTGCCCATGATCATACTCAAATTGAATTTTTTTTATTTGTTATGCTTTTTTTGTACTGGTGGATCTGTTTTACTGTTGGTATACAATTTTATAATTAATTTTGCAAAATATAATCACGACAATTATGGTCCTATTTAAGTCATTAGAGGATATAAGACCCTATAAATAGGGTTTGATTTTTCTCAATCGAACACTTTGGAGAGAAACCAAAAATTGCATTGTCAATTTGCTTTGGTATGAGTCAAAAAATTTAGTCACATTAAAGTTCTGCGTTTCGCGTCAGAATTTCCGTCCAAGTTCAGGTATTGTACAGTTCAGTTAAGGGAAATATCGTGTTTGTTTCACGTTAAGGACACTATTCTATACTGGGAGATAATCTTCCCATTTTATCCTCTTGCACGAATCTATTACGTTGATAGTCATCAAATTGCTATGAGGAGATCGATTTTATATGGGACCCAATATTTTGAACAAAAATCATTTTCTGAGGGTAATTTTTTTCATTTCGTCAATTTGCGTGTTATTCTCCATTTATATTAAATTTAAATCCAATAAAACAAATTGAGTTACAAGTTTAAATTCTCCTATATTACTAACAAATAGTTCAATTGAACTTTTGATAATTTTATTGAACGTTTGTTCGACAATGTAATAGGTCAATATGGAGAGTGTTCAACATATATAGGACTGACATGTCAATATGGATTCTGTCCTAAAATATGTATAGGACTGACATGTCAATATGGATTCTGTCCTAAAATAATGGTAATACCATTTGCATAGACAATAATAACTTTGACCCAACCCATCCAACACACAATCTCCGCGAGGTTGAAGATTCTTGGGGTGTTGTTTGTTGCACTCAGCATTGCAGTGGTGATCATCCTTGTTACCACTCCACATCACTATTGTACTAGGAATCGATTCAGAAAACGTCGGTTGGGGATCGCTATAACGCACCATGAACAGTGTTGTAATATTACAATATATATGTATTATATATATTATCAAACCATACAGACGTAAGTGAACTATATATTTATATATAATTTTATTTACCAGACACAAGAACGAAGACTATAATGACACGAGCAAAACCCTGGTTTTGCATTCTTGATTAGACACTAAATGGTTCGGTTGATCAATAAAAGGGTTGGCCTTACACAACCGCAGGACAAAAATGGATTCAATGGGATGTAGGGGAGTAATATTTGTAGGGCTTAGGGACTAATTTGATTGGGATGAAAATATGAAAAGTTAACACGAATTAGGGATATAAAAAGAAAATATATAATACCTAATATTCAACAGAAATATTTAAGCCCTTACTAGGAAATTGTTGTTATTGGTAATAAGTATACAGAATTTCTTATGGTAACTTATAGTTGGCAATTCCCATTCTTTGTGCTCCTTAATCATTACTCCCTATACTTTTACTGTATAATTGAATGAATTAGGATAACTAGTTTTGACAATAATTTTCTAGGAATTGTTGTTTTAGTATATCATTAACGGTAGTACCAATGATATTTATAATATATAATAATAATAATAATTGATTATTGATAAATATGTTCAGAGTGAGTTTACTTAAATGAGAACTTATATTATAGTAAGTTATTAACAAGAACCGCAAATTTTATTTAAAAGATAATATGTGACATATATTTGATTAGTTTATTATAGGGCAAATTATAATAGAGAAGTTCAAATTAATTTCGAGCACTCTAATAAATTTATCAAATCTGAATAATAGGTTTATGTGTTGCATTTAATTTAATGCAACGAAATTTTATATTGTAATAGTTACTAACCGGTACTTTACAATAAGGGGACGTTTGATTGAATATATTAGGTAATACACATATGATTTAATAGATGTATTATTTAGTTAATATTATGTATGGATGGGACATGTATTCACATATGCTTTTATATATCTAGTCTCACGCCGGTTGGAAGAGAAGACTTTGGACAATATATATTGAATTTTATTTCATACAAGTTCAACAACTTGTTGGAAGAAAGACTCCCACGTGCTCCCACAGGGGAAAATAGATCTGATTTGGACCCCTCTGTTCGGGTCTACCCACGTATGCGCCCGCATTATGCACACACGATTGTCGCTCCCAAAAACATGCCTTGTGCGTACCGAGTTTTGCTAACACCTACAATTATTATTCTGCCCATGATCATACTCAAATTGAATTTTTTTTATTTGTTATGCTTTTTTTGTACTGGTGGATCTGTTTTACTGTTGGTATACAATTTTATAATTAATTTTGCAAAATATAATCACGACAATTATGGTCCTATTTAAGTCATTAGAGGATATAAGACCCTATAAATAGGGTTTGATTTTTCTCAATCGAACACTTTGGAGAGAAACCAAAAATTGCATTGTCAATTTGCTTTGGTATGAGTCAAAAAATTTAGTCACATTAAAGTTCTGCGTTTCGCGTCAGAATTTCCGTCCAAGTTCAGGTATTGTACAGTTCAGTTAAGGGAAATATCGTGTTTGTTTCACGTTAAGGACACTGTTCTATACTGGGAGATAATCTTCCCATTTTATCCTCTTGCACGAATCTATTACGTTGATAGTCATCAAATTGCTATGAGGAGATCGATTTTATATGGGACCCAATATTTTGAACAAAAATCATTTTCTGAGGGTAATTTTTTTCATTTCGTCAATTTGCGTGTTATTCTCCATTTATATTAAATTTAAATCCAATAAAACAAATTGAGTTACAAGTTTAAATTCTCCTATATTACTAACAAATAGTTCAATTGAACTTTTGATAATTTTATTGAACGTTTGTTCGACAATGTAATAGGTCAATATGGAGAGTGTTCAACATATATAGGACTGACATGTCAATATGGATTCTGTCCTAAAATATGTATAGGACTGACATGTCAATATGGATTCTGTCCTAAAATAATGGTAATACCATTTGCATAGACAATAATAACTTTGACCCAACCCATCCAACACACAATCTCCGCGAGGTTGAAGATTCTTGGGGTGTTGTTTGTTGCACTCAGCATTGCAGTGGTGATCATCCTTGTTACCACTCCACATCACTATTGTACTAGGAATCGATTCAGAAAACGTCGGTTGGGGATCGCTATAACGCACCATGAACAGTGTTGTAATATTACAATATATATGTATTATATATATTATCAAACCATACAGACGTAAGTGAACTATATATTTATATATAATTTTATTTAACAGACACAAGAACGAAGACTATAATGACACGAGCAAAACCCTGGTTTTGCATTCTTGATTAGACACTAAATGGTTCGGTTGATCAATAAAAGGGTTGGCCTTACACAACCGCAGGACAAAAATGGATTCAATGGGATGTAGGGGAGTAATATTTGTAGGGCTTAGGGACTAATTTGATTGGGATGAAAATATGAAAAGTTAACACGAATTAGGGATATAAAAAGAAAATATATAATACCTAATATTCAACAGAAATATTTAAGCCCTTACTAGGAAATTGTTGTTATTGGTAATAAGTATACAGAATTTCTTATGGTAACTTATAGTTGGCAATTCCCATTCTTTGTGCTCCTTAATCATTACTCCCTATACTTTTACTGTATAATTGAATGAATTAGGATAACTAGTTTTGACAATAATTTTCTAGGAATTGTTGTTTTAGTATATCATTAACGGTAGTACCAATGATATTTATAATATATAATAATAATAATAATTGATTATTGATAAATATGTTCAGAGTGAGTTTACTTAAATGAGAACTTATATTATAGTAAGTTATTAACAAGAACCGCAAATTTTATTTAAAAGATAATATGTGACATATATTTGATTAGTTTATTATAGGGCAAATTATAATAGAGAAGTTCAAATTAATTTCGAGCACTCTAATAAATTTATCAAATCTGAATAATAGGTTTATGTGTTGCATTTAATTTAATGCAAAGAAATTTTATATTGTAATAGTTACTAACCGGTACTTTACAATAAGGGGACGTTTGATTGAATATATTAGGTAATACACATATGATTTAATAGATGTATTATTTAGTTAATATTATGTATGGATGGGACATGTATTCACATATGCTTTTATATATCTAGTCTCACACCGGTTGGAAGAGAAGACTTTGGACAATATATATTGAATTTTATTTCATACAAGTTCAACAACTTGTTGGAAGAAAGACTCCCACGTGCTCCCACAGGGGAAAATAGATCTGATTTGGACCCCTCTGTTCGGGTCTACCCACGTATGCGCCCGCATTATGCACACACGATTGTCGCTCCCAAAAACATGCCTTGTGCGTACCGAGTTTTGCTAACACCTACAATTATTATTCTGCCCATGATCATACTCAAATTGAATTTTTTTTATTTGTTATGCTTTTTTTGTACTGGTGGATCTGTTTTACTGTTGGTATACAATTTTATAATTAATTTTGCAAAATATAATCACGACAATTATGGTCCTATTTAAGTCATTAGAGGATATAAGACCCTATAAATAGGGTTTGATTTTTCTCAATCGAACACTTTGGAGAGAAACCAAAAATTGCATTGTCAATTTGCTTTGGTATGAGTCAAAAAATTTAGTCACATTAAAGTTCTGCGTTTCGCGTCAGAATTTCCGTCCAAGTTCAGGTATTGTACAGTTCAGTTAAGGGAAATATCGTGTTTGTTTCACGTTAAGGACACTATTCTATACTGGGAGATAATCTTCCCATTTTATCCTCTTGCACGAATCTATTACGTTGATAGTCATCAAATTGCTATGAGGAGATCGATTTTATATGGGACCCAATATTTTGAACAAAAATCATTTTCTGAGGGTAATTTTTTTCATTTCGTCAATTTGCGTGTTATTCTCCATTTATATTAAATTTAAATCCAATAAAACAAATTGAGTTACAAGTTTAAATTCTCCTATATTACTAACAAATAGTTCAATTGAACTTTTGATAATTTTATTGAACGTTTGTTCGACAATGTAATAGGTCAATATGGAGAGTGTTCAACATATATAGGACTGACATGTCAATATGGATTCTGTCCTAAAATATGTATAGGACTGACATGTCAATATGGATTCTGTCCTAAAATAATGGTAATACCATTTGCATAGACAATAATAACTTTGACCCAACCCATCCAACACACAATCTCCGCGAGGTTGAAGATTCTTGGGGTGTTGTTTGTTGCACTCAGCATTGCAGTGGTGATCATCCTTGTTACCACTCCACATCACTATTGTACTAGGAATCGATTCAGAAAACGTCGGTTGGGGATCGCTATAACGCACCATGAACAGTGTTGTAATATTACAATATATATGTATTATATATATTATCAAACCATACAGACGTAAGTGAACTATATATTTATATATAATTTTATTTAACAGACACAAGAACGAAGACTATAATGACACGAGCAAAACCCTGGTTTTGCATTCTTGATTAGACACTAAATGGTTCGGTTGATCAATAAAAGGGTTGGCCTTACACAACCGCAGGACAAAAATGGATTCAATGGGATGTAGGGGAGTAATATTTGTAGGGCTTAGGGACTAATTTGATTGGGATGAAAATATGAAAAGTTAACACGAATTAGGGATATAAAAAGAAAATATATAATACCTAATATTCAACAGAAATATTTAAGCCCTTACTAGGAAATTGTTGTTATTGGTAATAAGTATACATAATTTCTTATGGTAACTTATAGTTGGCAATTCCCATTCTTTGTGCTCCTTAATCATTACTCCCTATACTTTTACTGTATAATTAAATGAATTAGGATAACTAGTTTTGACAATAATTTTCTAGGAATTGTTGTTTTAGTATATCATTAACGGTAGTACCAATGATATTTATAATATATAATAATAATAATAATTGATTATTGATAAATATGTTCAGAGTGAGTTTACTTAAATGAGAACTTATATTATAGTAAGTTATTAACAAGAACCGCAAATTTTATTTAAAAGATAATATGTGACATATATTTGATTAGTTTATTATAGGGCAAATTATAATAGAGAAGTTCAAATTAATTTCGAGCACTCTAATAAATTTATCAAATCTGAATAATAGGTTTATGTGTTGCATTTAATTTAATGCAACGAAATTTTATATTGTAATAGTTACTAACCGGTACTTTACAATAAGGGGACGTTTGATTGAATATATTAGGTAATACACATATGATTTAATAGATGTATTATTTAGTTAATATTATGTATGGATGGGACATGTATTCACATATGCTTTTATATATCTAGTCTCACACCGGTTGGAAGAGAAGACTTTGGACAATATATATTGAATTTTATTTCATACAAGTTCAACAACTTGTTGGAAGAAAGACTCCCACGTGCTCCCACAGGGGAAAATAGATCTGATTTGGACCCCTCTGTTCGGGTCTACCCACGTATGCGCCCGCATTATGCACACACGATTGTCGCTCCCAAAAACATGCCTTGTGCGTACCGAGTTTTGCTAACACCTACAATTATTATTCTGCCCATGATCATACTCAAATTGAATTTTTTTTATTTGTTATGCTTTTTTTGTACTGGTGGATCTGTTTTACTGTTGGTATACAATTTTATAATTAATTTTGCAAAATATAATCACGACAATTATGGTCCTATTTAAGTCATTAGAGGATATAAGACCCTATAAATAGGGTTTGATTTTTCTCAATCGAACACTTTGGAGAGAAACCAAAAATTGCATTGTCAATTTGCTTTGGTATGAGTCAAAAAATTTAGTCACATTAAAGTTCTGCGTTTCGCGTCAGAATTTCCGTCCAAGTTCAGGTATTGTACAGTTCAGTTAAGGGAAATATCGTGTTTGTTTCACGTTAAGGACACTATTCTATACTGGGAGATAATCTTCCCATTTTATCCTCTTGCACGAATCTATTACGTTGATAGTCATCAAATTGCTATGAGGAGATCGATTTTATATGGGACCCAATATTTTGAACAAAAATCATTTTCTGAGGGTAATTTTTTTCATTTCGTCAATTTGCGTGTTATTCTCCATTTATATTAAATTTAAATCCAATAAAACAAATTGAGTTACAAGTTTAAATTCTCCTATATTACTAACAAATAGTTCAATTGAACTTTTGATAATTTTATTGAACGTTTGTTCGACAATGTAATAGGTCAATATGGAGAGTGTTCAACATATATAGGACTGACATGTCAATATGGATTCTGTCCTAAAATATGTATAGGACTGACATGTCAATATGGATTCTGTCCTAAAATAATGGTAATACCATTTGCATAGACAATAATAACTTTGACCCAACCCATCCAACACACAATCTCCGCGAGGTTGAAGATTCTTGGGGTGTTGTTTGTTGCACTCAGCATTGCAGTGGTGATCATCCTTGTTACCACTCCACATCACTATTGTACTAGGAATCGATTCAGAAAACGTCGGTTGGGGATCGCTATAACGCACCATGAACAGTGTTGTAATATTACAATATATATGTATTATATATATTATCAAACCATACAGACGTAAGTGAACTATATATTTATATATAATTTTATTTAACAGACACAAGAACGAAGACTATAATGACACGAGCAAAACCCTGGTTTTGCATTCTTGATTAGACACTAAATGGTTCGGTTGATCAATAAAAGGGTTGGCCTTACACAACCGCAGGACAAAAATGGATTCAATGGGATGTAGGGGAGTAATATTTGTAGGGCTTAGGGACTAATTTGATTGGGATGAAAATATGAAAAGTTAACACGAATTAGGGATATAAAAAGAAAATATATAATACCTAATATTCAACAGAAATATTTAAGCCCTTACTAGGAAATTGTTGTTATTGGTAATAAGTATACATAATTTCTTATGGTAACTTATAGTTGGCAATTCCCATTCTTTGTGCTCCTTAATCATTACTCCCTATACTTTTACTGTATAATTAAATGAATTAGGATAACTAGTTTTGACAATAATTTTCTAGGAATTGTTGTTTTAGTATATCATTAACGGTAGTACCAATGATATTTATAATATATAATAATAATAATAATTGATTATTGATAAATATGTTCAGAGTGAGTTTACTTAAATGAGAACTTATATTATAGTAAGTTATTAACAAGAACCGCAAATTTTATTTAAAAGATAATATGTGACATATATTTGATTAGTTTATTATAGGGCAAATTATAATAGAGAAGTTCAAATTAATTTCGAGCACTCTAATAAATTTATCAAATCTGAATAATAGGTTTATGTGTTGCATTTAATTTAATGCAACGAAATTTTATATTGTAATAGTTACTAACCGGTACTTTACAATAAGGGGACGTTTGATTGAATATATTAGGTAATACACATATGATTTAATAGATGTATTATTTAGTTAATATTATGTATGGATGGGACATGTATTCACATATGCTTTTATATATCTAGTCTCACACCGGTTGGAAGAGAAGACTTTGGACAATATATATTGAATTTTATTTCATACAAGTTCAACAACTTGTTGGAAGAAAGACTCCCACGTGCTCCCACAGGGGAAAATAGATCTGATTTGGACCCCTCTGTTCGGGTCTACCCACGTATGCGCCCGCATTATGCACACACGATTGTCGCTCCCAAAAACATGCCTTGTGCGTACCGAGTTTTGCTAACACCTACAATTATTATTCTGCCCATGATCATACTCAAATTGAATTTTTTTTATTTGTTATGCTTTTTTTGTACTGGTGGATCTGTTTTACTGTTGGTATACAATTTTATAATTAATTTTGCAAAATATAATCACGACAATTATGGTCCTATTTAAGTCATTAGAGGATATAAGACCCTATAAATAGGGTTTGATTTTTCTCAATCGAACACTTTGGAGAGAAACCAAAAATTGCATTGTCAATTTGCTTTGGTATGAGTCAAAAAATTTAGTCACATTAAAGTTCTGCGTTTCGCGTCAGAATTTCCGTCCAAGTTCAGGTATTGTACAGTTCAGTTAAGGGAAATATCGTGTTTGTTTCACGTTAAGGACACTGTTCTATACTGGGAGATAATCTTCCCATTTTATCCTCTTGCACGAATCTATTACGTTGATAGTCATCAAATTGCTATGAGGAGATCGATTTTATATGGGACCCAATATTTTGAACAAAAATCATTTTCTGAGGGTAATTTTTTTCATTTCGTCAATTTGCGTGTTATTCTCCATTTATATTAAATTTAAATCCAATAAAACAAATTGAGTTACAAGTTTAAATTCTCCTATATTACTAACAAATAGTTCAATTGAACTTTTGATAATTTTATTGAACGTTTGTTCGACAATGTAATAGGTCAATATGGAGAGTGTTCAACATATATAGGACTGACATGTCAATATGGATTCTGTCCTAAAATATGTATAGGACTGACATGTCAATATGGATTCTGTCCTAAAATAATGGTAATACCATTTGCATAGACAATAATAACTTTGACCCAACCCATCCAACACACAATCTCCGCGAGGTTGAAGATTCTTGGGGTGTTGTTTGTTGCACTCAGCATTGCAGTGGTGATCATCCTTGTTACCACTCCACATCACTATTGTACTAGGAATCGATTCAGAAAACGTCGGTTGGGGATCGCTATAACGCACCATGAACAGTGTTGTAATATTACAATATATATGTATTATATATATTATCAAACCATACAGACGTAAGTGAACTATATATTTATATATAATTTTATTTAACAGACACAAGAACGAAGACTATAATGACACGAGCAAAACCCTGGTTTTGCATTCTTGATTAGACACTAAATGGTTCGGTTGATCAATAAAAGGGTTGGCCTTACACAACCGCAGGACAAAAATGGATTCAATGGGATGTAGGGGAGTAATATTTGTAGGGCTTAGGGACTAATTTGATTGGGATGAAAATATGAAAAGTTAACACGAATTAGGGATATAAAAAGAAAATATATAATACCTAATATTCAACAGAAATATTTAAGCCCTTACTAGGAAATTGTTGTTATTGGTAATAAGTATACAGAATTTCTTATGGTAACTTATAGTTGGCAATTCCCATTCTTTGTGCTCCTTAATCATTACTCCCTATACTTTTACTGTATAATTAAATGAATTAGGATAACTAGTTTTGACAATAATTTTTTAGGAATTGTTGTTTTAGTATATCATTAACGGTAGTACCAATGATATTTATAATATATAATAATAATAATAATTGATTATTGATAAATATGTTCAGAGTGAGTTTACTTAAATGAGAACTTATATTATAGTAAGTTATTAACAAGAACCGCAAATTTTATTTAAAAGATAATATGTGACATATATTTGATTAGTTTATTATAGGGCAAATTATAATAGAGAAGTTCAAATTAATTTCGAGCACTCTAATAAATTTATCAAATCTGAATAATAGGTTTATGTGTTGCATTTAATTTAATGCAACGAAATTTTATATTGTAATAGTTACTAACCGGTACTTTACAATAAGGGGACGTTTGATTGAATATATTAGGTAATACACATATGATTTAATAGATGTATTATTTAGTTAATATTATGTATGGATGGGACATGTATTCACATATGCTTTTATATATCTAGTCTCACACCGGTTGGAAGAGAAGACTTTGGACAATATATATTGAATTTTATTTCATACAAGTTCAACAACTTGTTGGAAGAAAGACTCCCACGTGCTCCCACAGGGGAAAATAGATCTGATTTGGACCCCTCTGTTCGGGTCTACCCACGTATGCGCCCGCATTATGCACACACGATTGTCGCTCCCAAAAACATGCCTTGTGCGTACCGAGTTTTGCTAACACCTACAATTATTATTCTGCCCATGATCATACTCAAATTGAATTTTTTTTATTTGTTATGCTTTTTTTGTACTGGTGGATCTGTTTTACTGTTGGTATACAATTTTATAATTAATTTTGCAAAATATAATCACGACAATTATGGTCCTATTTAAGTCATTAGAGGATATAAGACCCTATAAATAGGGTTTGATTTTTCTCAATCGAACACTTTGGAGAGAAACCAAAAATTGCATTGTCAATTTGCTTTGGTATGAGTCAAAAAATTTAGTCACATTAAAGTTCTGCGTTTCGCGTCAGAATTTCCGTCCAAGTTCAGGTATTGTACAGTTCAGTTAAGGGAAATATCGTGTTTGTTTCACGTTAAGGACACTGTTCTATACTGGGAGATAATCTTCCCATTTTATCCTCTTGCACGAATCTATTACGTTGATAGTCATCAAATTGCTATGAGGAGATCGATTTTATATGGGACCCAATATTTTGAACAAAAATCATTTTCTGAGGGTAATTTTTTTCATTTCGTCAATTTGCGTGTTATTCTCCATTTATATTAAATTTAAATCCAATAAAACAAATTGAGTTACAAGTTTAAATTCTCCTATATTACTAACAAATAGTTCAATTGAACTTTTGATAATTTTATTGAACGTTTGTTCGACAATGTAATAGGTCAATATGGAGAGTGTTCAACATATATAGGACTGACATGTCAATATGGATTCTGTCCTAAAATATGTATAGGACTGACATGTCAATATGGATTCTGTCCTAAAATAATGGTAATACCATTTGCATAGACAATAATAACTTTGACCCAACCCATCCAACACACAATCTCCGCGAGGTTGAAGATTCTTGGGGTGTTGTTTGTTGCACTCAGCATTGCAGTGGTGATCATCCTTGTTACCACTCCACATCACTATTGTACTAGGAATCGATTCAGAAAACGTCGGTTGGGGATCGCTATAACGCACCATGAACAGTGTTGTAATATTACAATATATATGTATTATATATATTATCAAACCATACAGACGTAAGTGAACTATATATTTATATATAATTTTATTTAACAGACACAAGAACGAAGACTATAATGACACGAGCAAAACCCTGGTTTTGCATTCTTGATTAGACACTAAATGGTTCGGTTGATCAATAAAAGGGTTGGCCTTACACAACCGCAGGACAAAAATGGATTCAATGGGATGTAGGGGAGTAATATTTGTAGGGCTTAGGGACTAATTTGATTGGGATGAAAATATGAAAAGTTAACACGAATTAGGGATATAAAAATAAAATATATAATACCTAATATTCAACAGAAATATTTAAGCCCTTACTAGGAAATTGTTGTTATTGGTAATAAGTATACAGAATTTCTTATGGTAACTTATAGTTGGCACTTCCCATTCTTTGTGCTCCTTAATCATTACTCCCTATACTTTTACTGTATAATTGAATGAATTAGGATAACTAGTTTTGACAATAATTTTCTAGGAATTGTTGTTTTAGTATATCATTAACGGTAGTACCAATGATATTTATAATATATAATAATAATAATAATTGATTATTGATAAATATGTTCAGAGTGAGTTTACTTAAATGAGAACTTATATTATAGTAAGTTATTAACAAGAACCGCAAATTTTATTTAAAAGATAATATGTGACATATATTTGATTAGTTTATTATAGGGCAAATTATAATAGAGAAGTTCAAATTAATTTCGAGCACTCTAATAAATTTATCAAATCTGAATAATAGGTTTATGTGTTGCATTTAATTTAATGCAACGAAATTTTATATTGTAATAGTTACTAACCGGTACTTTACAATAAGGGGACGTTTGATTGAATATATTAGGTAATACACATATGATTTAATAGATGTATTATTTAGTTAATATTATGTATGGATGGGACATGTATTCACATATGCTTTTATATATCTAGTCTCACACCGGTTGGAAGAGAAGACTTTGGACAATATATATTGAATTTTATTTCATACAAGTTCAACAACTTGTTGGAAGAAAGACTCCCACGTGCTCCCACAGGGGAAAATAGATCTGATTTGGACCCCTCTGTTCGGGTCTACCCACGTATGCGCCCGCATTATGCACACACGATTGTCGCTCCCAAAAACATGCCTTGTGCGTACCGAGTTTTGCTAACACCTACAATTATTATTCTGCCCATGATCATACTCAAATTGAATTTTTTTTATTTGTTATGCTTTTTTTGTACTGGTGGATCTGTTTTACTGTTGGTATACAATTTTATAATTAATTTTGCAAAATATAATCACGACAATTATGGTCCTATTTAAGTCATTAGAGGATATAAGACCCTATAAATAGGGTTTGATTTTTCTCAATCGAACACTTTGGAGAGAAACCAAAAATTGCATTGTCAATTTGCTTTGGTATGAGTCAAAAAATTTAGTCACATTAAAGTTCTGCGTTTCGCGTCAGAATTTCCGTCCAAGTTCAGGTATTGTACAGTTCAGTTAAGGGAAATATCGTGTTTGTTTCACGTTAAGGACACTGTTCTATACTGGGAGATAATCTTCCCATTTTATCCTCTTGCACGAATCTATTACGTTGATAGTCATCAAATTGCTATGAGGAGATCGATTTTATATGGGACCCAATATTTTGAACAAAAATCATTTTCTGAGGGTAATTTTTTTCATTTCGTCAATTTGCGTGTTATTCTCCATTTATATTAAATTTAAATCCAATAAAACAAATTGAGTTACAAGTTTAAATTCTCCTATATTACTAACAAATAGTTCAATTGAACTTTTGATAAGTTTATTGAACGTTTGTTCGACAATGTAATAGGTCAATATTGAGAGTGTTCAACATATATAGGACTGACATGTCAATATGGATTCTGTCCTAAAATATGTATAGGACTGACATGTCAATATGGATTCTGTCCTAAAATAATGGTAATACCATTTGCATAGACAATAATAACTTTGACCCAACCCATCCAACACACAATCTCCGCGAGGTTGAAGATTCTTGGGGTGTTGTTTGTTGCACTCAGCATTGCAGTGGTGATCATCCTTGTTACCACTCCACATCACTATTGTACTAGGAATCGATTCAGAAAACGTCGGTTGGGGATCGCTATAACGCACCATGAACAGTGTTGTAATATTACAATATATATGTATTATATATATTATCAAACCATACAGACGTAAGTGAACTATATATTTATATATAATTTTATTTACCAGACACAAGAACGAAGACTATAATGACACGAGCAAAACCCTGGTTTTGCATTCTTGATTAGACACTAAATGGTTCGGTTGATCAATAAAAGGGTTGGCCTTACACAACCGCAGGACAAAAATGGATTCAATGGGATGTAGGGGAGTAATATTTGTAGGGCTTAGGGACTAATTTGATTGGGATGAAAATATGAAAAGTTAACACGAATTAGGGATATAAAAAGAAAATATATAATACCTAATATTCAACAGAAATATTTAAGCCCTTACTAGGAAATTGTTGTTATTGGTAATAAGTATACAGAATTTCTTATGGTAACTTATAGTTGGCAATTCCCATTCTTTGTGCTCCTTAATCATTACTCCCTATACTTTTACTGTATAATTGAATGAATTAGGATAACTAGTTTTGACAATAATTTTCTAGGAATTGTTGTTTTAGTATATCATTAACGGTAGTACCAATGATATTTATAATATATAATAATAATAATAATTGATTATTGATAAATATGTTCAGAGTGAGTTTACTTAAATGAGAACTTATATTATAGTAAGTTATTAACAAGAACCGCAAATTTTATTTAAAAGATAATATGTGACATATATTTGATTAGTTTATTATAGGGCAAATTATAATAGAGAAGTTCAAATTAATTTCGAGCACTCTAATAAATTTATCAAATCTGAATAATAGGTTTATGTGTTGCATTTAATTTAATGCAACGAAATTTTATATTGTAATAGTTACTAACCGGTACTTTACAATAAGGGGACGTTTGATTGAATATATTAGGTAATACACATATGATTTAATAGATGTATTATTTAGTTAATATTATGTATGGATGGGACATGTATTCACATATGCTTTTATATATCTAGTCTCACGCCGGTTGGAAGAGAAGACTTTGGACAATATATATTGAATTTTATTTCATACAAGTTCAACAACTTGTTGGAAGAAAGACTCCCACGTGCTCCCACAGGGGAAAATAGATCTGATTTGGACCCCTCTGTTCGGGTCTACCCACGTATGCGCCCGCATTATGCACACACGATTGTCGCTCCCAAAAACATGCCTTGTGCGTACCGAGTTTTGCTAACACCTACAATTATTATTCTGCCCATGATCATACTCAAATTGAATTTTTTTTATTTGTTATGCTTTTTTTGTACTGGTGGATCTGTTTTACTGTTGGTATACAATTTTATAATTAATTTTGCAAAATATAATCACGACAATTATGGTCCTATTTAAGTCATTAGAGGATATAAGACCCTATAAATAGGGTTTGATTTTTCTCAATCGAACACTTTGGAGAGAAACCAAAAATTGCATTGTCAATTTGCTTTGGTATGAGTCAAAAAATTTAGTCACATTAAAGTTCTGCGTTTCGCGTCAGAATTTCCGTCCAAGTTCAGGTATTGTACAGTTCAGTTAAGGGAAATATCGTGTTTGTTTCACGTTAAGGACACTGTTCTATACTGGGAGATAATCTTCCCATTTTATCCTCTTGCACGAATCTATTACGTTGATAGTCATCAAATTGCTATGAGGAGATCGATTTTATATGGGACCCAATATTTTGAACAAAAATCATTTTCTGAGGGTAATTTTTTTCATTTCGTCAATTTGCGTGTTATTCTCCATTTATATTAAATTTAAATCCAATAAAACAAATTGAGTTACAAGTTTAAATTCTCCTATATTACTAACAAATAGTTCAATTGAACTTTTGATAAGTTTATTGAACGTTTGTTCGACAATGTAATAGGTCAATATTGAGAGTGTTCAACATATATAGGACTGACATGTCAATATGGATTCTGTCCTAAAATATGTATAGGACTGACATGTCAATATGGATTCTGTCCTAAAATAATGGTAATACCATTTGCATAGACAATAATAACTTTGACCCAACCCATCCAACACACAATCTCCGCGAGGTTGAAGATTCTTGGGGTGTTGTTTGTTGCACTCAGCATTGCAGTGGTGATCATCCTTGTTACCACTCCACATCACTATTGTACTAGGAATCGATTCAGAAAACGTCGGTTGGGGATCGCTATAACGCACCATGAACAGTGTTGTAATATTACAATATATATGTATTATATATATTATCAAACCATACAGACGTAAGTGAACTATATATTTATATATAATTTTATTTACCAGACACAAGAACGAAGACTATAATGACACGAGCAAAACCCTGGTTTTGCATTCTTGATTAGACACTAAATGGTTCGGTTGATCAATAAAAGGGTTGGCCTTACACAACCGCAGGACAAAAATGGATTCAATGGGATGTAGGGGAGTAATATTTGTAGGGCTTAGGGACTAATTTGATTGGGATGAAAATATGAAAAGTTAACACGAATTAGGGATATAAAAAGAAAATATATAATACCTAATATTCAACAGAAATATTTAAGCCCTTACTAGGAAATTGTTGTTATTGGTAATAAGTATACAGAATTTCTTATGGTAACTTATAGTTGGCAATTCCCATTCTTTGTGCTCCTTAATCATTACTCCCTATACTTTTACTGTATAATTGAATGAATTAGGATAACTAGTTTTGACAATAATTTTCTAGGAATTGTTGTTTTAGTATATCATTAACGGTAGTACCAATGATATTTATAATATATAATAATAATAATAATTGATTATTGATAAATATGTTCAGAGTGAGTTTACTTAAATGAGAACTTATATTATAGTAAGTTATTAACAAGAACCGCAAATTTTATTTAAAAGATAATATGTGACATATATTTGATTAGTTTATTATAGGGCAAATTATAATAGAGAAGTTCAAATTAATTTCGAGCACTCTAATAAATTTATCAAATCTGAATAATAGGTTTATGTGTTGCATTTAATTTAATGCAACGAAATTTTATATTGTAATAGTTACTAACCGGTACTTTACAATAAGGGGACGTTTGATTGAATATATTAGGTAATACACATATGATTTAATAGATGTATTATTTAGTTAATATTATGTATGGATGGGACATGTATTCACATATGCTTTTATATATCTAGTCTCACGCCGGTTGGAAGAGAAGACTTTGGACAATATATATTGAATTTTATTTCATACAAGTTCAACAACTTGTTGGAAGAAAGACTCCCACGTGCTCCCACAGGGGAAAATAGATCTGATTTGGACCCCTCTGTTCGGGTCTACCCACGTATGCGCCCGCATTATGCACACACGATTGTCGCTCCCAAAAACATGCCTTGTGCGTACCGAGTTTTGCTAACACCTACAATTATTATTCTGCCCATGATCATACTCAAATTGAATTTTTTTTATTTGTTATGCTTTTTTTGTACTGGTGGATCTGTTTTACTGTTGGTATACAATTTTATAATTAATTTTGCAAAATATAATCACGACAATTATGGTCCTATTTAAGTCATTAGAGGATATAAGACCCTATAAATAGGGTTTGATTTTTCTCAATCGAACACTTTGGAGAGAAACCAAAAATTGCATTGTCAATTTGCTTTGGTATGAGTCAAAAAATATAGCCACATTAAAGTTCTGCGTTTCGCGTCAGAATTTCCGTCCAATTTCAGGTATTGTACAGTTCAGTTAAGGGAAATATCGTGTTTGTTTCACGTTAAGGAGACTGTTCTATACTAGGAGATAATCTTCCCATTTTATCCTCTTGCAGAAATCGATTACGTTGATAGTCACCAAATTGCTATGAGGAGATCGATTTTATATGGGAATCAATATTTTGAACAAAAATCGTTTTCTGAGGGTAATTTTTTTCATTTCGTCAATTTTTGTGTTATTCTCCATTTATATTAAATTTAAATCCAATAAACCAAATTGACTTACAAGTTTAAATTCTCCTATATTACTAACAAATAGTTCAATTGAACTTTTGATAATTTTATTGAACGTTTGTTCGACAATGTAATAGGTCAATATGGAGAGTGTTCAACATATATAGGACTGACATGTCAATATGGATTCTGTCCTAAAATATGTATAGGACTGACATGTCAATATAGAAGCTCTTCAATTTTATTTCTAGCCATGCCATAACTTAATCAAAAATCAGTCATAGTTTTATGTATTGCATGAAATTTAACTCAATGAAATTTATATTGTCATAGTTACTAACCGATACTTTACACTAACGTGGCGTTTAAGTGAATGTATTAGGTAATACACGTATTAGTTAATAGATGTATTATTTAGCTAATAGATTTATTATTTAGTCAATACTATTAATGGATGGGACATGTATTGACATATGCTTTTATATACATAATCTAGTCTCACACCGGTTGGAATAGAAGATATTGGCCAATATATATTGAATGTTACCTCATGCAAATGTAACAAGTTGTTGGAAGAAGGACTATCACGCACTCCCCCTTGTTCGGGTCGACCCACGTATGCGGCTGCATTATGCGTAGTGATTGTCGCTCCCAACATCGTGCCTTCAGCGAGTTGGAATTTGCTAAAACCCACAATTATTATTTTGACCAGGATCATACTCAAATTGAATTGTATTTCTTCGTTACACTTTTTATGTACTCTTGGATTGTTTTTACTGTTGGTATACAGTTTTATAATTAATTTTGCATTAGATTTGTAAAATATAATTAGGGCAATTATGGTCCTAATTAAGTCATTAGAGGTGATAAAACCCTACAAATAGGGTTTGATTCTTCTCAATTAAATACACTGGAGAAAATCCAAAATTTACATTGTCAACTTGCTTTGGTATGAGTCCAAAAATTTGGCCACATAAAAGTTGTGAGTTTCGCGTCAGAATTTTCGTTCAAGTCGAAGTTCATGTATTGTACAGTTCAGTTAATTTAAATATCGTGTTTGTTTCACGTTAACGACTCTGCATTATACTAGGACATAATCTTCCCATTTTATCACCTTACACGAACCTATTACGGCGATAGTCGCGAAATTGTTACGACGGGATCGATTTTACATGGGACTCAATATTTTTACCAAAAGTCATGTTCTTATGTTAATTTTTTCATTTTGTCAATTTGCGTGTTATTCTCCATTCATATTTATTTTAAATCCAAAATAAAAATTGAATTACAAATTTAAATTTTCCTATATTAGTAACAAAAGTTCAATTGAAAATTTTGATAATTTTATTGCTCGTTTGTTCGACAAAGGAATAGATGAATATGGACCGTGTTCAACATATATATGACCGACAGGTCAATATGGATTGTGTCCTACAATATGTATATATATGACTGGAGTATTAATTAAGGATTTCTTTTAATGGCAATATCATTTGCATAGACAATAATAACTTTTAACCAACCCGTCCAACACACAATCTCCGTGAGGTTGAAGATTCTTGGGGTGGCATGTTGCTCCCATAACCACAACCTCTTCCTCTTCCAGTGCCAACGTTTTGTTGAGGTTGAGACACAGAAGAATTTGAAGGAGTAGGAAGCAAACCTTCATAGTTATTTTGAGAAGTGGATGCATCAGATGATCCAAAGACAGTGTTCTTCAACATCGAACTTTGATTTACAGCAACATTGGCAGCCAAATTGCTGTCAAACAACAGATCGCCTTGTCTGGCTTCTGCATCAAGAAGCACCGAATTAACAGAATCCATATCATACAGATTCCTTCTAGCATGAATCACAGACACAACACTATCAAACTGTCGTTTCACTCCATTGAGAATTATACAAGTCTACTGCATCTCTTCAATCGGGTGACCGCAACTTGCCAAGCTATTACAGGTTGATTGAATCAAGGTCTTATAATCTCTCATAGATTGATGTGGAAGATTTCTAATCTTAAGACGATGATAGAGATACATTATCCTTGTAGTTGACGAAAAAGAGAAGTCTATGTGAAGCTTCTGCCAGATGGATGAAGTTGTCATGCATCCATTGACTCCTCGACTGACCTGTGAAGAAAGAGATGCTAACATCCAAGACGCTAAGGAGTTGTCCTTCTCGATAAACTTCTGATATTCAGGATTTGGCTCTTGTGTTCCTTCCGGTCCAGGTATAGTAGGATTAATGATGACATTTCCATATAAATGAGACTCAAGATTGTGACCTCTAATAGAGAGCAAAACCTGTTGACACCATGACTGGAAGTTCTCCTCACCTTCCAGTAGACACACTTTCTTGTTGAAGAAAGATGATGTAACTTCTTCCATTGATGCAAATACAGAGAAACACACGAGACAAAATTTTGAAAACACAAAGACTTTCTAATGCAATTCGGCGGAACGCGATGTAGATGCAACAATCAAAAGTGTAAAAAACTGAATCAAAATGAACAGATTTGCAGGAACGAGATAGCTCTGATACCATTCTTGTAGATCTCTTTCTCCCTTGTCATTTTCCATTGTTTTGAGGTTAGAGACATGCTTTACTGAAAGGTGGAGACTTTGGTGAAAGGTGGGAGACTTTGGTGAAATGTAGAAGACTTTGGTGAAAGGTAGAAGACTTTAGTGAAAGGTAGGACACTTTGGTGAACGGTGGAAGACTTTGGTTAAAGGTGACAAATTAGGATGGATTGGGGCATGGTTTGGTGTTTTGGTCGAAATGGGGGTTTAGGGGATTAAGGTTTAGGATCTATGGTTTAAGCTTTAAGGTTTGGGGTTTGGGGTTTGAAGTTTAAGGTTTAGGGTTTATAGTTTAGGGTTTAGGGTTTTAGGGTTTAGAATTTTGGGTTGGGTTTGGGTTTTAGGGTTTAGAGTTAAGGTTTAGGGTTTGGGGTTTAGAGTTTAGGGATTAGGGTTTAGGATTTGGGGTTTGGGATTTGGAGTGTGGGGTTTAAGGTTTAGGGTTTGGTGTTTTGGATTTAGGGTCTATTGTAATCGGTTCGGTTCCTTGCGTACGCTATTTTGACCCCGAGCCAAAATCAAGTGTTTACAGTTGCCCCTCTTTGAACACAGACTCATGGAAGTGATCTTATGAGTGTTTGTTCAAATACAAACAACTTATTTTGGTTCCTCTTTATTTTCATAGTAGACACACATCATCGTGCAACCTTCGAAAATTGGACATCTACAAGTCCCGATTCTCATCAGCTTGTAACCCCTAGAAGTTGGACACCTACTTGTCCTGGTTGTCGTGGATTTTTTTTGCCAGAAGCATCGTTGAGGATAACTTGCAGGCGTTGAGCACCTCAAGACCCCATTCATCGGCTTGTGTCTCCCAGAAGCTGGAAAACTACAGATCCTGGTCGTCAAGAATGACTTGCGGGGGCTGAGCACCTCAAGGCCCCATTCCTCGGATTGTGACTCATTGAGGATGACTTGTGGAGGTTAAACACGTAAAGGCTCCGCTCATCGGCTTGTGACTCCAGAAGCTAGATAATTATAGGCCCTGGTCGGATAGAATGACATGCGGGGGTTGAGTACCTTAAGGTCCCGTTCGTCAGCTTGTGACTCATTGGGGATGATTTGCGGATGCTGAACCTAAAGGCTCCGCTCATCGGTAGTGACTCCAGAAGCTGGATAACTACAGGTCCTTGTCGTCGAGAATGATTTGTTGGAGATAACTTACGAATGGTGAACACCTAAAGTTTCCGCTCGTCAGTTTGTGACTTCCAGAAGCTGGATAACTACAGGTCCTACTCGTCGAGATTTGTTTATGCAACTTGTAGAAACTATACACCTATAGGTCCCGATCGTCAAGGATGACAGGTTGAACACCTAAAGGCTCCGCTCGTTGTTGTGAATCCCAAAACTGGATAACTACAAGGTCCTGGTCGTCGAAAATGACTTATGGAGGCTGAACACCTAAAGGCCCCGATTGTTCTTTACCGCACCTCTCGATTCCCTTGGTTTTTTACTAGATCGCCCTTTAGGATTTTCAACCTAGGAAGGATTTGATTCCTTTCCTTTTGCCATAATCACCCTTTTTAGGAATTTTTAATCATGCCCCTCTTTCCTAAATTTTGCATAAACCGCCCTTTCTGGTTACAAGTTCTTTAAGTTTTTGTTTTTTTTACTACGTCCGTATTGATTGGACTCGGGATTCTTTATTGTCCATATAAGTGATGATCACAGCTGCTCCGCTTAAAATCTCTTTGATACCATAAGGTCATTCATATTTAGGCATAAACTTGCCCCTAGAGTCTGGATTGACTTGAAGGATTGTGTTTTTTCTATCTATCCATTCTCTATCCTTTTTCTACGGTATGTTTTTATTGTTTTACCGTACCTCTTAGTTCCCTTAATTTTTGTCTAGGTTGCCCTTTTGGGTTTTCAACCTGGCAATGATTTGATTCCTATTCTTTTTCATGATCAACCTTTCTAGAAATTTTTAATCATACCTTCTTCCCTAAATTTTGCCTAAATGGCCCTTTTGCGTTTTCGATTTAGCGGGAATTTATCTCATTTTGGAGGCTATCTTTCTAGCTATGAGCTCTTTAAAGATTTTTTGAATGCGTGCATATTGATTGGACTGAGGAGTTATTTGTTTTTCATGTCAGTGATGATTATGTCTCCTCCGCTGAAAATCTCTTTGACGACATAACGTTGTTGCCTCGAAAGCCTGGATTGCCTCGAAGGATTTTTTCTGAGAATTTGATTGTCCGCTTGCAATTCTCTCAGATGAATCTTCTTGTTAAATGCGTGAGTCATGTGTTGCTGGTACAATTGCTTGTGGCACTTCTGCTTGAATGAGGATCCTAGCTAACGGCTTCAGTCCCGTAAACAAGGGAGATTGATGTTGCCCTCTTTGAGTGCCTAAGGCAACTTGTCGTGCCAGTTCTTTAGTTGTTGCTTCCATTATTCCATTCATTTGTGGGTGATATTGAGATGAAGTTTTATACTTGATCACAACCCATCGACCAATTTAGATGTTTGGCATTGCCGGTGATGATTGACTTCAGAATCCTATGACGTACGATTATGTCCTGCCTAATGAATACTTCAATGGCATTTGTTGTTATTGACTCCAAGGTAATAAACTCTACCTCAATGGTGAAGTAATCGATCGCCACCAATTTGAATCGATGCCCCGTGGGCTCCTTTGGAATATCATGTTGATTACATCTCTACCCGGCCTTAGGAAATATCATAGGGAAGTCATGGGACAGAGATCGTGAAGTGACGCACAAATATGATCCGCGTACACTTGACAGAAGTGATAATGTTTGACATGTTTTACACAGTCAGACGGCTTGGTGGACCAAACGTATCCAAGTGTCGCACGCTCATGTGTGGGCTGCAACAACCTTCATGATTTGTTTTACATTGGACGCTCAAATTTTTCACCTTTCATGTTTCTCCACCCTTCGGAAATCCGATCAGTTGAATATAACATAATATAGTATCACATATATATAATATTACATATATATTATACATACATATATATATATATATAATAACACTTATATTATACATAAATATACAATATATGTATATAAACTCCTTTTTTATTCACATTAGGGAAGCAAAAAAGACTGTCTGGACCAAAATCCCGACAAAACCGACCTGAGACCGTCCCGAGTAGGACGAAGACCGTGTAGGACCGAGACCGAACATGCGGGGGTTTTCCTCCAACGTCGATATTAGTCTCGGGCGTTTTCCCCAAAAGCCGACTAAGACCGTCCCGACTCAAGTCAAGCAATAAAACATGGGTCTTGGATGGTTGGGCCTTATCAAGTCTTGAAGTTAGCAGAGAGAAAGACTTTCTATTTGAAGGAGAACATCTAGTGCTATTATAGTATATGGTTAGAAAGCCAAAGTATTTGGGCTCCATCTGAATTATAATTAGTTACGGGTCCTTTATGTAACTACTAGTTGGTCTTTTATGTAATTTCAGGTTTTGTTACCACCTGAAATAGTAGCCACTCATCTGAGTGAAAGCAAGCTATTTTGGACGTTGAAATGAAAAACATATTTCGATCAATCTTAAGGTTTCTGTTCTAATGTATGATTTCGTTTCTATTGAATGATTGGTTTCTAAACTTCAACATGGTATTACAGCTTACTGCGTTCCTGGGCAAGCTGTGTATGCTTGATTGATTTTTCTGATGGAGTTCTGTTATTTCCTTCTCGTTTCGCTTGTTTGGTTTCCGCTGTTTTGTGTTTGTGTTTCTGATAGAGTTTTTGACAATTATTTCCTGTATTGGTTTGAATTATGCATTGGTTACCTCTTCTTGTGTGTTTCGTTTCCTCCCCTGATGCAGGTGGCTGGTTTAATCTCTGCATTCAGATGGATGAAAGGTGTTGTATCAAGGTGTTCAACAACTGTTTTTTCTAATACCAAATCCAGTTCTTCTTGCTTTCGGTTTTTCTTCACTAGATGCACCTGAAAGAGTGGTTGCTCTTCTTTATTATCATTATGCTATCTATACTTAGGCTCTCTAAAGCTCCTTTTTTCGGTTATTCTTTCTTCTGATTATGTGCTTTGGTTTTTAGCTATGTTCTTCCCAACATGGATGATACCTCACCTGTGTTTTCAAGTAAGAAAATCTTGTTACTCATTGGAGACGAGAACTTCCAATCCTGGAAGCAACAAGTCTTACTCATAGTGAGGGGTTTCAATCTTGAGGCTCATCTCTTTGGAACCATTGCTGTCCCACAGTATATTGTGGATGCAGCTACTAAAAATATCGAAAATCTCGAGTATCCCAAGTTCATTCAGCGTGACAGTTCCATTGCCTCTTAGCTTCTTGCATCGATTTCTCCTTCGGTCAATAGGCGCCTTCACGGATGCATGACAGCATGCTCCATTTGGCAAAAGCTCCATCAAGTGTTCTCCTTGTCTTTGATTACCTGTATCATGAGTCTGTATGATCATCTTAAAATTCGTAAGCTACCGCATCAACCTATGCGCGACTATCTCACTGAAATACAAACAACTTGTGATAGTCTTGCTAGTTCTGGATATCCCATAGGAGAAATTCAGCAAATCTCCATTATTTTAAATGGTGTGAAGGGTCAATTTGATCATGTTGCTGTTGTTATACATGATAGCTGAAACCCCTATGAAATCACATATGTGTGTTCGGTTCTTTTGGATGTTGAAACAAACCAACGGGATCTCCTGTTTGATATTCATCCTGCTGTTAATCTTGTTACACATTCTGGTATGACCACAACTGGTTCCTCGGTGACTAACTCTACTCATGCCCCTGCTGGTGCCAAAGTTCCTGCTCTGTAGGATCAGTCTACTGATCATGCTACAAATTATGCCATCTCAGCCCATCCTATGGCAAAACAGCATCTGACACACTCTCCTCAATACTATAGGTGTGGTCGTAGTCGCGATCGGAACTCTGGTGGCAATAAACCGCAATGTCAACTGTGTGGTTAGATCGAACATCTTGTTCATCGTTGCTTTCAAAGCTTTAATATCAACATTGTGGGAGTGACCGATTCGAATTATGGTAACTCTGCTGGTGAGAATATAAGTGTTAATTTATGTGCTAACACCTGGTCTGAGCATAGTGATGCAGCCCCATCTCATGAAAATGTGGCTCATGGCCTTGCTCCTCAACATGTTAACCCTTACATCTCTGTTAATCCATATTCAACAAAACCTCAAATTTATCTAAACCTACATATGCACATTACTCTACCAGCCCCACAACATTTTACCTCTTCTGGTTCTGCTGCACCTATGTCTGCCTTCATTTTATATCCAGGCCCTGCACCGCATTCCTATATTCATCAAAGACCTGGAATACCTTCATATGCTATCGGTCAACCTGGACAACCTGCTGATGAACCTCCGTTGATGTCAATTCAGGCTCCTATATCAGTTCCTTCGGCCCTGATGAATCCTCAAGTACAGGTAGCACACCTTCCCTCCTCGTCATTTGTTCAGTCTACTGCTTGGTACCCGGACTCCGGTGCCACAAACCATATCTCTCACATTGCATTTGCAGCTGACACGGTTCCTTCCCATGGACTTGGTAATGTGACAGTAGGTAACGACCTTTTTCTTGATATTTCGGGTATTATCACTCTGTCATTCCTACTGCAAATCTATCTGTTATGCTGAACAATATTCTGCATGTTCCAAATGTTACTAAACCTCTGGTTTTCATTTCGCAGTTCACCAAGGATAATCATGTGTATTTCGAATTTCATCCTTCTCAGTGTGTGATTCGAGAATCCTCTCCGCGTCAGGTGTTGTTGTGTGGAGGTAAACGTGATGGTCCTTACTGCATTGACGTTGCAAAAATTTAGCATATTTTACCTTATTTGGATAGTTAAAATAAAAGCCCTCAGATAGTTTCCAATGCTAGTTGCCTTGCAGCTCATCACGTGTTAGAGTCTAATATGTGACACATGAGGGTAGGTCATCCCTCCTCACAACTCTTGTCTCGCATTTTAAGATTGAATAAAATTGTTGTTTCGGCTTCAAATCAAGATTGTGTTGCTTGTGCCATAGGCAAGAGTAAAAATCTCGTGTTTAACACAACAACATCTACATATGCATCTCCTCTTCAACTTGTTGAGGTGGACCTTTTGGGTCCTACTCCTTACCTGTCCAATGGAAACATGTATTATATGAGTATTGTCGATGTTTATAGCAGGTATACATGGATATATTTCCTTCGGACCAAGAGTGAGACCACTAAAACGTTTATTGACTTTCACAAAGCTGCTGAAAAACAGCTTGGCCTTTCCCTTAAAGTTGTCCAAACAGATGGATGAGCTGAGTTTAAACCTCTGTCATCTTACCTATAGCAGTTTGTCATTCATCATAGGATAACCTGCTCTCATACGTCTAAGCAGAATGACATTGTGGAAAGAAAACACTGTCATATTGTTGAGTTAGGGTCCACTCTCATAGTTCAAACCTCCATGCCATTACATTACTGGAGTGGTGCGTTTTTTACTGTTGTGTTCCTTCTAAATAGACTTCCAACTCGTGTGTTAGCTGACATTTCTCCACATGAATGTTTGTTTAAAATACAGCCCGATTATCTATTTCTCCATGTGTTTGGATGCGCACGTTTCCCTCATCTCCGAGCCTACAACACATACAAACTTCACTTTTGTTTTGTTCCGTGTGTCTTGCTTGGAAATTGCTCTTCATATCATGGCTAGAAATGCTTAGATGCAACTAGTAGAATATATATTTTTTGGCATGTAATCTATCATGAATTTGTATTTCCATTTGCAGATAAGTCTGGTCCTTTTCTTACCTCAACAGCTGTGAAGAACACGGTAACCTCTCTTCCTTTTTTCTTACCATGGATTACTCTATTCTGTATTATACATGTACCTCAGCTCCGCAATCTCCTGATTCAGAGCACGTCGCGGGTCCAGTTCAGCCTTCTGAGTGTATGCCATCACTTCATGCTAATTACATTCCACCATCATCATCCCCTGCATCAGCAGCAAACTCAACCCCTGGAGGTGTTTCACCCTCTCTACCTACAGCACTTATGGTCAGGTATGTTCCTGCCAACTCATCCAGTTCATGTTCTGGTCTTGTTCCTCTCTGTGTCTCCACTGATCAGGTACCTACTAAGTCACATACTAAGCATATTAGCAATCCTGCTCCTACTAGTTCAATACTACCATCAACCATTCAGTATATACCCTTGAGCTCCAATGATTCAACCTTAGTTCCTCAACCTCAGCCTACTGCCTCGCGTCTTTCCACTCACTCCATGCAAACTCAGTCCAAGACTAAGTCTAATCAGGCCTTGACACCATCATCCTCCTTCGCTCTCATGGATACAATCTTAGAACCCACGAATATCCATGAAGCTATAGCACATTCTTGCTGGGCTTCTGCTGTAAGAGTTGAACTGGATGCTCTTGCTACCAACAAACTCTGGTCCCTGGTTTCCCTTCTACCTAGACGACACCCCACCAGTTGTCAGTGGATTTTTAAAATATAAAAGAAGCATGATGGTTATGTAGATCGCTTCAAGGCTAGACTCGTAGCTCCTGGTGTCTCTCAGAAACCCGACTTCTCTCAGAAACCCGGCTTCGACTTTCAAGACACCTTTAGTCCAATTTCGAAACCTCAAACGATGCGCATTATCCTCACTATTGCATTAACACATCACTGGACTCTTCGGAAAATTGATATAACCAATGCCTTCCTTCATGGATAATTGCTTGAAGAAGTCTACATGACCCAACCACCGGTCTTTTAGCTAGACAACTCAAATGGAACTGCTATTGTCTGCCAGCTAGACAAGGCAGTCTATGGTCTCAAACAGGCACCTCGTGCTTGGTTGCAACGATTGAAGTGTTTTTTACTTAATTCTCTGTCATTTACTGTTTCCAATTCTGATAGTTGACTTTTTTATTAACTTTTTTGACCTAGGTTCTCTGCTTCTTCTTGTTTATGTAGATGAAATTGTCATCACCGGGAACTCATAGGACATTATAAGTGATGTCATTGCTCAACTCAACAAATAATTTCAGCTCAAGGATCTTTGTGTCCTTAATCACTTCCTTGGAATGGAAGTTCAACGCACTTCTGACTATCTCCTTTTGGGGCAAAAAAGTAAATCACTGATCTTCTTCCAAAAACTGGCCTAACCAATGTTGAACCTCTTCCCACACCGATGACGGGTCAATGCATGACAAATTCAGCTATGATCTTTTATCAAGAAAATGTTTTTGATGGTTTACTCTACAGAAGTACATAGGGTATGGTTTAATTCCAAAAACACGGTGTTTGATTGTTTCTGGAGACAACCTTTAAGACACTCCATGATCACACTCTTGAGGATAAAAATATGAAAGAAAAATCTTTCAATCACACGGGTAAGAAATAGGCTCAACCTCTCTATCGTCCATGTCAAAATCAACCGAACTGTACCTTCAGTTTATTGCGTCAACCATATTTGTTTTTTTGCGTTTTTCACACAATTAGCTGGGTGCTTAAAGATTTCTAAACCTATCATATTAGATGTTCGAAATCGTTTGTTCTGCTATACCAGGTTTATATGATACTTCATGTATGTCAATCATTCAGCTACTATGCAGAATTGTGCCTCTCCCCATTCTGCAGACCCAGATTCTGCAAACCAAACTTGATTTGGGAATATTAGATTACATGGTCAGCAAGCCAAAGTATTTGGGGCTCCATTTGAATTACAATTAGTTAAGGGTCCTTTATGTAATTACTAGTTGGTATTTTATGTAATTTCATGTTTTATTACCACCTCAAATAGTAGACACTCATCTCATTGAAGACAAGCTATTTTGGACGTTGAAATGAAAAACATATTTCGATCAATCTTAAGGTTTCTGTTCTAATGTATGATTTCGTTTCTACTGAATGATTGGTTTCTAAACTTCTACAGGCGCATCAAGTTTTGAAGTAGGGCTGAGCAGTAAGTCTTTCATCGTCTCCGTCTCTCCTACATTGCAAAGGATCTCTAGTAAGTCTCTGTTGGCTTTCCCTGTTGTAACGTTTCCATCGTCCGCAGCATCGTCCTCTGTCTTTCTCTAAGTCTCTGTCTCTCTGTCTCAGCATCGTCCTCAGAACTTGAAGCTTTTCTGCAGCACGCCAGTACCGCGAGAACTTGATTGGGATCCTTCTTTCTCAACATTGGGCTTCTTCTTTTGTCGATTGGGATTCTCCGCAGCACACCAACAATCCATTTCGTCGACAATTGATTCTCTGAAGCTTCTCCGCAGCACACCAAAAATCGATTTCGTCGACAATCGATTCTTCGAAGCTTCTCCGCAACACGCCAAGAATCTATTTCGTCGATTTATTTTATATCTCTTCAAAGCTTCTCGATTGGGATTTGTTTTTCAAAATTTCGGTCCAAGACAGAGACACACCTTAGTCAAGCGAGACTGACTCGGGGTTATTTTTTCCCAAAATTAGTCTTGGGCTCGGTTTCGATCCTCCAAAAGTAAGGACCGAAATATCGGGCTCGGGCTAACCAAAAATATCGGCATGTCCTGCCCGAGCTTACCAATAACCTAAATTATTCGGAGATTAAATACCATAGGATAAGTCGAGATCGATAATTACCAAAAACAAAATTTCACTCACTCTCAACTTTTTTTCATTTCCTTTCATTTCTTCCTTTTCTCTTCTTTCATTCCTCTTCACTCTCTTCTCCTCACCCCCCGGTAGCCTTTGACTTCCTTCTACCCTTCTTTCTATTTATAGAAGAATTGCATTCCTATTTTATTATTTTTTTTAATAATTAAAAAACAAAATTGCTGTAAAGAAGAAACATGACCATGCAGCCATGTTCCTTCGGCCGAAAGCTCAAGCTTTCGACCGAATGTATATGTAAATATATATATATATATATATATATATATATATATATATATATAATCCTTATTTGTTTTCATATATATATATATATTACTACCTCAATTTTTCTCGGTTCAATTCCTCGCGTACTTGTTTTTACCCCGGGTCAAAATCAGGTGTTTATAGTTGCCCCTCTTTAAACACGCACTCATGGAATTAATCTCATGAGTGTGTGTTCAAATACAAAGAACTGATTTTGGCTTCTCTCGATTCATTATTTACACATTAGACAAATATTATCGTGCAACTTTCGGAAGTTGCACAACTACAAGTCCCGATTGTTCACGATGATTTGAGTAGACTGGGCGCCTAACCACTCATCATCTTGTGACTCCAATAAATTTGAAACCTACAGGTCTGTTAGGATACATGTATAGTATGGTTGCTTGGTATGTAAGGCATTGTGCCGTATGTTTCAAGTATGTGTAAGAATATGCTAGAATGTGGTAGAGTGTTCAAGTCTGGTATTGTATAGATTTCCGAGTATAGAATCAGTATAAATAGGTCTGGTATGTCATCTACTTAGGTAACTTGAATGAGAAGTAAAGTTTTCAAGTCTGTTATTTATGTTATTCCGTTTATTCTTCTTTGTTCATTCGTAAGCTTTCTCTGCAAATCCACATTGAGCTCAGTTTACTGATATGGTATCAGAGCCAATCTGATTCTTTATCTTGCTGCGCTTCATCTCGGCTGTGACGCAATTCGAATCGACCTGAAGAGATCGGCAATTGTCAATCAGGTTCTATCTTTCTGATTCCTCTGTTTAGTTTGGTTTGTTATCTGCTCTGTATATTTGTTCAATCTGTCATGGATGAGATTATTCCAGCTTTCTTCAACAAGAGAGTCTGTCAGTTGACAGGCGAAAATAATTTCCAAGCCTGGAAACAACAGGTTTTGTTAGCTATTCGTGGTCTAAATCTGGAAGGATACATGTTCAGAACACTGCAGGTTCATAAATTCATTGACGATGATGATGGCAATAAGGTTCTAAATCCTGAGTTTGCAAAGTTCTATCAACAAGATTCTTCTCTTGCTTCGTGGTTACTGGCCTCCATTTCATCACCGATCAACAAAGGCTTGGTCGGATGCATGACAGCAGCCTCTATCTGGAATAGACTGCATTATAATTTTTCTTCGTCGTCGACTACGAGAATAATGAGTTTGTATGACATATTGAAGGTTAGGAAACTTCTTAATCTATCTATGAGAGATTATCTAACGGAAATTCTGCTTACCTATGACAGCTTAGCAAGTTGCGGACATCCGATAAAGGAGATGCAACAAATATCGATCATATTGAACGGAGTAAAAGGTCAATATGACAGTTTTGTTGCAGTCATTCATGCCAGTCGTAATCCATAAGATCTTGCATTGATCTCTTCTGTTCTTCTGGATGCTGAAGTTCGCCAAAGAGATGTGTTGTTTGATGGATCGCTTGCTGCTGCAAATGTGGTGGTCAAACGAGCTGAACAAGAAGAAAAGCATTCAGGAAATACATGCCAGTCAAAATCTCAATTTGATACTGGACAACCTGTTACTCATATTCATACTCTAGATTATGAATCTGCCTATGGACGTGGAAGGGGCAGGGGAAGAGGAAATAACAAACCGCAGTGCCAACTTTGTGGAAAGTTTGGACACTTGGTACATAAGTGTTACCAGCGGTTTAATATTCATTATCAGGGTGTTACTGCACAGTCCGGTGACCATATCAATGCTAATCTTGCCACAACTCATTGGAATGAAGATGATGCTATGTCATACTCAACTTCTGGTTCTTCCAAAGGTTATTCATCCAATTATTCGCCAAACACTGCTACGGTGCCACCCTTGCCTACTGGAATGCAATTTGTTCCAATTAATAATTCTCACAATTTTGCATCTGCTAATCCAATGTATATGCCTGCTTACTCTCATCCTTTAGTCAATCAGTGCATTTCTCGTTCATCTGCTGCTACATCTTATCCATTCACGCTATTACAATATGGTCATCCTGTTGCATTTGCTCCTTCTCAATCTGGTTCAATCACTGGTCCCAATGAAACGTCTATTCAAGCTAATCTGACATCCGCAATGCAATCTGGATCCAACATTTCTGATAAGGCATGGTATCCAGATTAAGGCGCAACCAACCACTTCTCCTCTAGCATGCCTCCTAGTGCTCAGTCGTATTCTGGCTCTGGTAAGGTCCAAGTTGCAGATGGTAACTATCTTTGCATTAGTGGTATATGCACATCGGTTATCAATACTTCTGTTAAACCTCTTGTTTTACAGAATCTGCTTTGTATACCTCAAATAACTAAAAACTTGGTCTCTGTCTCGCAATTAACCAAGGATAACCACGTATACTTTGAATTTCATCCATCGTATTGCGTGGTTAAAGATTCAAGTAGTCATCAGGTTTTGCTACGTGGATCGCAATGTGGAGGATTATATAAACTAGATTTCAGTTGTTTTTCGAATAAACATGTTCTGAATTCTGTTGATAAGGTTGATAGTTGTTTTTCTGTTGAGTGTAATAAAACTGAAAATGCTACTCAGTTTGCTGTTTGTAATGCAGCTCAAATAAAAATTTCTCCTACTGTTTTGCACCAACGCCTTGGTCACCCATCTAAGCAGACTCTTTCCTTTATTATCAAATAGAACAATTGGAATTTATCAGCTCAAATTCCTATGTGTACTGCTTGTTCTATTGGAAAGAGTTGTAAGCTGCCTTTTTCGGAATCCAACACTGTTTATCAATTTCCTTTGGAATTGATTGAAATGGATTTATGGGGACCTGCTCCCTTGGTTTCTAATAGCAATGCGTATTACTTGAGCATTGAAGATGTGTTTACTCATTATACATGGATTTACTTCTTAAAGAATAAAAGTGATGTTTCAATCATCTTTCCACAGTTTCAAAGGGCAGTAGAGAATCAACTCGGGTTCACTATAAAGGTTGTTCAAACGGATGGTGGAGGGGAGTTCAAAGCCTTGGCTCCGTATCTGCTGCAACATGGTATCAACCATAGGTACACATGCCCCTACACATCTAAACAAAATGGTATAGTTGAGTGAAAACACATACATATAGTAGAGATGGGTTTGACATTACTAAAACAATCATCTTTACCTATGCAGTATTGGAGCGATTCATTTTTTACCGTTGTGTTTTTAATCAATAGATTACCATCCTCTGTTTTGGACGATATATCGCCTCATGAAAAACTGTTTTCCAAAGCACCTGATTATGATTTCTTACGGGTGTTTGGTTGCCATTTCTTTCCTTACATTCGTCCTTTTAACAAGCACAAGTTAGATTTCAGGTCTACCGCTTGTGTCTTCATTGATTACTGTGCCAATCAACACGACTATAGGTGTCTTGATGAATCGGACAAAGTATATGTCTCAATACATGTTAGATTCAATGAAACGGTCTTTCCTTTTGCTGAGAAGTCTGGTCCGTTCATGCAGTCAGGAGCTGTAAAAAACAAAGCTACTTCTTTACCATTTTTCTTGCCATTCAATTCCTCGTTGTGTACTCCTGTTGATATATTTGCACTTAATAACAATTATGTTGCTGCAGATATCAGTTCACCTGTTACTTCTTTGTGCCCAGCAGTCTCTGCTTAGGAACCCGTTGTGTTAGCTGATGAGCATTCAGCTCATCATGAAGTCACTCCTACTAGAAGTTTACCTGTGACAGATCAAATTAATATGGAGACTCTGCCTTTATCAGATGAAATTGCAGACTCTACACCTGCTCAGGCTCAGGTACCTGTCACGTATGTTATTCAAGATTCTGCTTTTGTGCCTTTAATTTCTGATAATGAGGTTTCTGATTTAGTGTCTCAACCTACTGATCCACCTATATGTGTTTCGTCTAATCGATCTGTTTTTTCTCCGATTCGAACTAATACTCATCATATGCAGACTAGATCGAAAGCAAGAATTGTAGGTGCATTAACATTGTCTTTTGTTGGGACATCTGAGTTATCTCATCTTGAACCTTATGATATTCATTCTGCTATGTTGTGTCCTCTGTGGTCTGCTGCTGTGAAAGAGGAGTTGCAAGCACTTGTTCAAAATAACACTTGGAAGTTAGTTACTTTACCAGGTGGGAGAATACCTATTGGATGTAAGTGGCTCTTTAAAATTAAGAAAAATTCAGATGGGTCCATTGCTCGTTACAAGGCTAGACTTGTGGCAAAGGGGTTTTCACAAAAACTGGGCTTTCATTTCTAAGATACTTTCAGTCTCGTGGTTAAGGCTGCAACAGTCAGAATTATTCTCACACTTGCTTTGACACACAAATGGCAGTTGAGGCAAGTAGATGTTAATAATGCCTTTCTACATGGGGAGCTGTCAGAAGATGTGTATATGGTACAGCCACCCGGATTTGAAAAGACTAATTCTAATGGCAATGTTTTGGTTTGCAAGTTAAACAAAGCATTGTATGGTCTCAAGCAAGCTCCGAGAGCTTGTTTGAAAAATTAAAATGTTTTTTACTTAATACTCTGTTCTTTACAGTTTCTCTTGCAGATAACTGCTTGTTTATTAAGAAGACAAGTTCAGATACTGTTTTTCTACTTGTATACGTTGATGACATCGTTATTACAGGTAGTGATACTTGTGCTATAGAGTCTGTCATTAGAGATATGAATGATAAGTTCAAATTGAAAGATCTTGGTTCGTTAAACTACTTCCTGGGTATGGATGTTCAGATTCATGATGATAGTTTGATTCTTAGTCAAAGAAAATATATATGTGATCTTCTTCATAAAACTCGTCTATCTAATTCTGTGCCTTTGCCTACTTCTATGTCAGAAAAGTTTTTAAGTTGCTGAATTACATGATCAATCACCACCTGCAGATGAACATCTATACAGAAGTATAGTTGGTGCTCTTCAACATGTCTCTATAACAAGACCTGACATACATTTTGCAGTCAATAAACTCAGTCAATACATGCAACAACCGACTGTGTGTCATTGGAAGGTAGTTCTTCGTGTGCTATGATATCTTAAAGGTACTATTGATCATGGACTATTGTTTAGCTCAAATTTTGTGGATTCATCAGCTGTTACTCTAGTTTCATATGCCGATGCTGATTGGGGTAGTGATTTGGTAGATCGCAAATCAGTTTCTGGTCATTATTTGTTGCTTAATGGTAATCCTATTGTGTGGAGTTCAAAGAAACAACCGGTGATATGCAGATCCTCTGCTGAAGCGGAATATAGGTCCATTGCAAATGCAGTTTGTGAGGTAATGTGGGTTACTTCTTTGCTATCAGAGTTGGAGGTAAAACTGACATTTGTGCCTATTATATGGAGTGACAATACAGGAGCAGTTACGTTAACTGAGAATATTATTCGTCACTCTAAAATGAAACATGTTGAGATAGATTTATGTTTTGTTTGTGAAAAAGTTCTGAATGGACAAGTGGTAGTAAATTTTGTGTCTGCTACTGATCAGCTTGCTGATATATTAACGAAACCCATTACTGCAAAATGTTTTGTTCCTTTTAGAAAGAAGCTTGGGGTGATGTCTTTCAAAGAGTTAACATGTTTATCTGAGTATGGCAATGTAGATATCATTGACGATGCTGATCTGGAGAATGGGTCTGATGATGACTGTTTTTTTTTTTCATCTTAGAATTCTGATAAGAGGGTTGTTATCGTCTCTGGATCTGTTTTGTTTTCAGTGGTTTTTCTTCTACTTCATTTGGATTGTCTTCTGTTTGTTCTTACTTTCATTTTCTTCTGGTTTGGTTTGTTATGTGTGTTCTTGGATTCTGTATACACCTGGTTGCTCTGGTTGTTGTTACTTGTTCTTATAAATTTCTCTCAGCTGTTTCTTGTCTTGATCATGCTTTCTTTTTCGGACTTGAGCCTTTGTTATCAGTATGAGCTGCTAGTCTCCTTTCTTCTAATTGTTCTAATATTGTTCTCTGTGTCTGGTGATTCAGATCACTGGTATTGAATAGACTGGTTTTCACCTGTTTTTGTTTTACTGGCATAGGGTGAAGTTTGAATCCAAAAATAACACTTCTAGAAGAAAACGTTAAAGATACTTCGAGAAGTTGTTTGAGGATGAAAAGATGGAGGAAAATGAAAACATGCCAACTTCATTGGTAGGATATAGGCAAATGAAAACCTCTCTGTCAGTTGTAAATATAAAAAAAAAAAAAATCAATCGATTCAAAGGTGATTCAATTAAAAGTAGATAGAAGAGAATTCAAAATATAGCAAATATCGGGTGAAAGCTGTGTTTCTATTCTGATCTGTGTGATTTGTGTCTCAGACATGGAGGGATAGATATAAGGATGGTTGATTAAAAGTTGTGTTAGCTGTCATACTGATTGTTCTAATGGCTTGTCTTGGAAAACGAGAGTGGTTATCAAGTATGAGGAATGGATGTGCTAAATTCTTTATAAGGATGATAATTGTTGTTGGAGTGTTCTTGTGTATACAGGTATTCGGTGGACATAGATGGAAACTAAACTGTTTGAAATGGTAAAGTAATGCAGCCAACAGAAGTTCAGAAATCTGAATGTTGTTAGATATGGAAATCACTTGATGAAGATGCTTGGATTATGATTTTTCAAAGATGAAAATCAAACTTCTTAAGGGAATTTTAAGAGAAGTAAAGTTTTCAAGTCTGTTATTTCTATTATTCTGTTTCTTCTTCTTTCTTCATTCCTAAGCTTTCTCTACAAATCCACATTGAGCTCAGTTTACTGATAAGGTCCTAGTCGTTGAGGATGACATGCGGAAGCTAAACACCTAAAGGCCATACTCGTTGGCATGTGACTCGTTAGGGATGACTTACATAGGTTGAGCACCTCAAGGCTTCACTCATCAGCGTGTGAATCCCACCAGCTGGATAACTACAGGTCCTGGTCGTCGAGGATGACTTGCGGAGGCTGAACACCTAAAGGCTCCGTTTGTCAGCTTGTGACTTGGTGAAGATGACTTGTGGAGGATGAACACCTAAAAGTTACGCTCGTCGGCTTGTGACTCCCAGAAAATGGATAACTACAGGTCTTGGTCGTCGAGGAGGATTTACGGAGTCTGAACACCCAAAGGATCCGCTCATCGACTTGTGACTTACGTTAGAGCTCAAAAATCTTGTTGAGACGTGTGATTGCTTGCGCAGATCTCAGACTGTTTTCTTACTAGTCGACCTTGGAATTCTTCTTGATGGAGCTGCCTAAAGTCATTCATGCTACGTCCACCTATCATGGGCACATTCTCAAACGTGAAGCAATACATGTTTATGCAATTTTCTCTTTGTTATGAATAAACACGTTTTGGAAAAAAGGATATAGGGATCTTAAAAGCTTTCTTGTAGTCGGTTATGGGTGAATGTGACCCATTTAGATTATGTTTCTAACATTAAAGTTCTCTTTGAAACAAGCCTTTGAGACCATAAAGGATTCACATGATTCAATCTTGTAGAATGTGTATCCATGGGAGTTAGTCCAGGCAGCTCAAACTAATGTCAATCACAGTTTCTCTTAATTGCTACCGTGGGGGAAACAATGTCGTCTACTTTTGAGTATTTGTTTATATTTTTTTTGTCTCTAGATTTCCTTTCCTTTTGCTACGGTTTTTTTTATCGCACCTCTCGATTCCCTTAACTGTTGCCTAGGTCGCCCTTTCGGGTTTTCAACCTAGCAGGGATTTGATTCCTCTCTTTTTGCCTTGATTGCCCTTTTGGGTATTTTCAATCATTCCTCTCTTCCTTAAATTTTGCCTAAACCGCCCTTTCAGGTTTTCGATTTAGCGGGAATTTTCTCTAACTTTTGGAGGTTCGCTTTCTGGTTACGAACTCTTTAAGAATAGTATTTTCTGACTGCGTCCATATTGATTGGACTGGGAGTTCTTGGTTGTCCAAATCGATGATGTTCATGGCTCCTCCACTGAAAACCTCTTTGATGACATAAGGTCCTTCATATTTAGGCACGAACTTACCCCGAGATTCTGGATTAACTCGAAGGATTTTCTGAGAACTAGATCGCATGCTTATAATTCTCTTGAACGCACCTTCCTGTTAAATGCACGAGTCATGCGTTGCTGCTATAATTGGTCGTGGAATAATGCGATGAGCCTTCTTTCATCTATGAGGTTTAATTACTCGTATTTGTATGTCGCCCATTCTGACTCATACATGCATGCCTCAGCGAGGATCTTAGTTGACGGGATTTCTACTTCAATTGGCAGCACGACTTCGGCCCCGTAAATAAGGGAGAATGGGGTTGCCCCTGTTGATGTCTATATTGAAGTCATGTATGCCATGAATGCCCAAGTCATCTTGTCGTGGCAGTCCTTATAATTGACTGTCATTTTCTCTATGATCCTCTTATTTGTTGCTTCCACTTAGCCATTCATTTGTGGACGATATGGAGACGAATTTCTATGCTTGATTTAAATTTGTCACACAACCCATTAACCAATATATTATTCACATATTTGGCATTATCTGTGATGATTGACTCCTTCACCTCATAACGCGCGATGATATCCTGCCTAATGAAACTCTCGACCGCCTTTTCCGTTACGCACACCAGGATGATAGCCTCTACCTACTTGGTGAAATAATCGATTGCCGCCAATATGAATTAATGTCCATTGGATGCCTTTGGAGATATCATATCGATTACATCGATGTTCCACATTGAGAATGGTCGTGGGGAATTCATGGGATAGAACTCGTGTGGTGGTGCATGGATTTGTTCTGCGTACACTTGACAAAGGTGACAAAGGTGACAAAAGTGACCGTCCTTCTTGAGAATTGGAACAATATTTGCTACCCACTCATAATAGTTGCAAACTTGTAGGAATCTAGCGTCAATATGTTTGATGATCTCTTCCGTAATCTTAAGGATTAGGTCGGTTTTTTGTCTCCTTAGATGTTGTCTCTTGGGTCAGAAGTTCTCAGTGTCGAGCGACTGAATGTGCTCCACGATTGTTTAATCAAGACCTGGCATATCAGCATATGACCAGGCAAAGATATCCTGCAACTCTTTTAGCGAATCCATCATCTGAGTTCTTGGGTTAGGACTCAGACCTGTCCCAATCTTCAATTCGTGTGGTTCCTCGAGAGTGTCGATGTTTATGACCTCAATGTCTTCTGTTGTTAGGAGCTTGTCTCTCTCGTACCTGTCCCAACTTTCTACAATAGCTTTCGTGACATCCTCATCACCGAATCCATCTCCGTAATGTATAGAATTGGATTCGGCAAGGGTGTCCTTGTACGAGATTGAATCATGGTTGCCTTTATGTTCTCTAAAGGTATTGTTCTTAGAGAAAAAACAGAAGAGAAAGGAGATTAATGTTAGAAGTAGGTAGAATGAGATATAATTTTTAGAACATGATGAATTAACAAAAGAGGGGTTTTATTTGATGTGGTCATGATAAATTTCGCCTTTTCCAAAAACGCGGGGCTCATGACATATGCCCTACATGGAATACATCTCTATTCAAAAGGTCCTACTCATTATTACTAAGAGAAAGGGCATACGTGTTAGAGTATTATGTAGTCTAGATTAGTCTTTATCTTTAGTTTATCTATATTAGTTAGTTTATCCTTTTAGATTTAGTTTATTATATATATAGTTAGATATATAATATGAGTATCTTTATATATAGAATAAATATATATAGATAGTTATCTCTATACTATATATATATATATATAGTTCTCTATGTACTAACAAACAAGTTTCTCAATAATGGAGTCAGATGTTTTTCTTATTCATCTCCTTCACGTCTTCATGTTCTTTTAATCCTAACAATACGCAGGTAATGTCATCCAGTTCATGATAGTCTCCCGACTATCAAGTGGACGAACAAAAAGTCCTCCGGGAGCTTCATCATCAGAGCTCCAATTGTGACACCGATCAAAAACAAGTCTGATAAGCCTTCGTGAGAAGCAACGTCATCGGGTTGGATTACTTGTGGTGGGCCAGGAAATGAAACAGCGAGTGGAGAAAACAACAATGCCCCTGAATTTACGGTTAAACGTTTCCTTCTGACGACTTCGTAATCTTTAAAACTAGGATGGAAACCCAGCCTGAAAGTGCCTCTGTTCTTTCTAGGAGCTACTGCGTGTATGATGCCATGACCGTGGATTCCCAGATCGCGTTTTAAGATGAAGTTGTTACCTAGCATGATCTTCCCCACTGTTACCTCGGGTCTGTCTGGTGCTGGCTCTCCTGAATCCCTAATCACATAAATGAGATCGAAGGCATGGAAAGACAATGCATCTTCGGTCTCGATTCTGATGAAAGATACATAATTCTCCTTATAAATGTTGTAGTATTCCTCCCCATCGATCACAAATAGGCGATCCTTCGAGATAAATTTCACTTTTTCATGTAGGGTAGAAAGCATTGCCCTATTAACGTGTATCCAAGGTCTTCCCAAAAGTAGAATGTAGACCCCTGGAATGTCCAAGACTTTGAAAGATAGGCTAAACACACATGGACCAATCTCCAATGATAATTCAATTTCCCTTTCGACCTCCCTTATATTGCCTTCAAAAGCTCGAACAACACTCTTGCTTGGACGGATGAGTGACGAATCTATATTCATATGTTGGAGGGTGGACATCAGGCATACATTTAAAGTTGAGCCGTTGTCAATCATTACTCTTGAGAGCACATATCCGTTGTTCTTGCACACGATGTGGAAGACCTTGACATATTGTTGTCCCTCAAAACCCAACTTTTCATCCTCGAATGCGATTTGGCTAGCAAAAACCGAACCGATGAGCTTCTCCACTTTGCGGGTTGAAATTTCCTTTGGTACCAGGTCTTCCTTCAAAACTTTCATTAATTCATCTCTGTGTGGTTCAGAACTTAACAACAGAGCCAACAAAGATATATGCGTTGGGCTTCTGCGTAGCTTGTCCACAACCGTGTACTCAACATTCTTTACAATCTTCATGAAGTTGCTCGCTTCTTCTTCAGTTACCTTCTTCTTGTGGGTTCCTTCCACCTTCTTCTCCTCAGGTGGGTTTTCTGGCTAGATATAGCAACGTCTGGATCGAGTCATACTGAAGATGTTTTCATTTTCCGCGGATCCTTCCGTGTGACCCCCATAGATCCAAGGTACCCTGTTGTTGCTGTCGTACTTGAATGGTGCTGGTCCTTGCGGTACGTAGTCAATGATGAGTGGGGTGATCATCAAAACATAATTTTTAAGCATCTCCTGACCCGTGGGGCAGACCCAATGGATTGGTCATTCTTCTAAGAAGATCATGTTGACTGAGCATGAAGCGTAGTTGGGTAGCGGATTGGTATTGACATTCAGTGGCGAAATGGGATTTAAGCCCAGGTACTTATGATTTTTAACGTCTTGGATTCAGTATGCAGGCGAGGGCAATTGTTAGTGGTGTTCCCAAGTGCTCCACGTGGAACTCGCATTTTGAATTTGGTTCATTAGCATAAATTATCGTTTAGGGGCTGATAACCTCAGGACCTATGAGCCCTTGAGTCAAAGCCTTCTTGTACAATTCCACCAACGGTATTGGAAGCGGGGTAATTTGGACGAACTGAACCATATCACATGTGAATCGTATCGTTTTTCAATAAGTTCAATCGAGTTGAGTCGATTCGGAAGTAGTATGATATTTTGAATGAAATGTGGAGTGATTCGACCAAACAATTAAAAACTGGTTTATAAGAAGGAAACTGTACTATTTTAACAATAAATTTTACTTTTATATATTCTAATTATTTTTATCATTTTATTTATAAATGATTTAGCTATTTTAAGATATTTATTTTTCAAATTTTCTATGTATTACTGGATTTATTGTTAAAATGTATAAATTTAAATATTTTATATTACTTATTTTTTAAAATAAAATATACGATTGGACCAGTTTAGAATAAATTTTTAATCTGATGCACAAATGATAAGATAAATTTTTAAAAAAGTGAAGTGGTTCGAATGAATAGATCGAACCATGTTTTGTCACATTTAAATAATGGGAAAAGTATGAAAAAGATGTAAGATGTTTGCCCCCGGTGGTAAAAGCGACCCAATATTTGTTTTTGATATAGTATGTTTGGTGGTGTAGGTTTTTGATGAATTCCGTTTGTGTCCATTAAAAAATTCCGTTATCACCTGAAATGTCTTACACGTAACTTTTTGTCGGTGTGAAATTCCAAAAATGTCATCACTTCTTCACTGCTATTATATGCCGTCTTTCCTCCATAAAAGCAGATACTTTGGAATTTAAGCAGGTGATTTTTTTATTTCTGCCATGCATAATATTAATCGCCAGTAAAGTAATTGATAGACTAGAATAAGCGGCAGTTAAAATCACCAGTAATTAGAAGCTTGTGTTTTTTTTTTGATAATTTTGGATTAAAATAACCGCTATAGGTGACAATTAATCACCCAAGTTCAAAATACACAACCAAAATTAACTAACTTTAACAATGCGCGAAACAGAAAAGCCCACGGCGTCTTTCCGGAGCGCGATAATAGTTTCCGTCGGAGGAGAGTTATGAATTTCGAACACATGTCGCTGATTGAGCGCCACACCCGCCATTATATCCGCTACTGCATTCGCTTCTCGAAAAATATGTCTGAACTTCATTCTTTCGAACTGCATCAATAGCTTCCTGCAATCGGCAATGATCGGCATTAGTTTATGATTTGACATATTTTCATCAGAGATTACCTTCTGGGCTAAGAGGGCGTCCGTCTCAAGGTGGATAGAATTTAATCCGAGTGTCTTTGCCAAAAGCAGTCCGTCTCGGATGGCCCAACATTCCGCAGTGAGACTGTTTGAGCAACCCAAATTCCTTGTGAAACCTGCAACCCATTGACCCCTGCAGTCTCTGATGACCCCACCGGCACCTGCGAGACCTTGATTTCCCTTAGCAGCTCCATCTGTGTTAATTTTAAACCAATCCTCTTTGGGAGGAATCCAACTAATATCAATGGAAATGAACTCATTAGCCCTGTCAGTCTCAAGACAAACATTTTTGTGAAACTTTGCCTGAGATAAAGATAAAGAATAGACAGAAGAAAAAGCAGGTTTATCATTAAAAATAAGAGAGTTCCTATTTTTCCAAATGTTCCAAATTGCGTAAGGAAAGAAGTACTTCCACTCGACACCTTGAATATTGACTCCCGTTTCCTGACAACCCTTCTTGATCCACTCATTCAAAGGGCAGTCGATAGATTGGCCCAGATTAGGCGGTCCAGTGGCAGAAATCCACATCTCTTTAGCATGCTTACACCCACGCAATATGTGATCTATGTCCTCCACCCCAGAGTAACAAATTTGGCACAGAGGGCTCAAATTACATCCTCTATGGTTCAGTAGTTTGTTGGTGGCAAGTCTATCTTTTAGGCATAACCAGATAAAATACTGAATTTTTGGAATAGTCTGAATCTTCCAAACCCAGTCCCATTGGTTAATCACCTGATTATTTGTGTCATGACCAGCTAAAAGAGAGTATGCGGATGCCGTAGAGTACTTCCCCGAGTGTGTACCATTCCAAATTTGTGTGTCCGAGGAAACATTGGTCTTGTCCCCTGGAGTACCTCGAAACATGTCCACAAGATTTTTGGGGAATTCAAAGGACGTTCTATCTAGTTTCCACACTTCGTTTTGGAAGACATCTCCTACCATCGTTTTAGAAGCTTGTGTTGCTTATGTAAACTCACCTTTGTGTAAACATTTGGGAAGTCCTCCTTGAGAGGGTCGAGACTGGTGTCCCACTTTGTCTGTGTCAAATAGATGGTTGTGTCTCTAGGAAATCCAACCTTGCACAAAAATTGTTCAATTTCTACTGCACTTAAAAATTATTTCTTCTGCAGCATCCCTATTCCTACTACTTGACAGTAGTGATTCTTCTTCAACATCTTCACTCTTAAGTCCACCGTCAAGAATCGCCCATCGGACTTTATACTAGAGTCCTTAGCCTCTCAACCACAGTGTTCACTACCTCGCGAACCTCGGGCTGCAACTCCAATGTCCCACTAAACATCACCAAACATTCCAACGACTTGAACTTGTTCTCCTTTATTTTTTTATCTTCATCCTCATATATAAAAACGGAACCGGTCTTATGTTCTTCCTCCTCCTAAAGATTGGTTCAACGTGGTCAACAATATAATCCCTGGTAACTCTACTAGGGACCTTCACAAGTTCTTTCGTTGAGTTCTCATCAAAAGGTTGTTGGGCTACTGTGATGACTCCGTCCAAGCTTCGTATAAACTTATGAATATCATACATGGCTCCAAAGCTCTTGCTCCCCTCCCTAAAGAAGAAGAAAAATAACCATTAATATATTGTTACTATAATTTTTCCTGCAAGACAAGGCAATCTTATCTTAGGAATTAGGAAGAGGAGGATCAATCATCTCTATGATTCGATTCTAAATGACACCCACCTACTACACTAACTTTACTGTTAGCTAGGTAAATTCACAATTGCTAAGAGCGAAGTCGATTTTACGAAGAACCAGAAAGAAAACAGATAATTCATTAAGTCCTTTCATTTAATTAATTCCATAATGAATTCAGAGATCCATACTTGACTTGTAATGAAGGAAAGGAGCACACTAACTTAGCTACCTGCTGCTTCTGATGTCAGCTAGCTAGGTTAGAAATGGAAATGAGGTCTCATAAATGGAAATGAGGTCTTGTTCTGAAGTCCTGTCTTCATAATGGGTACGATCCAATAGTCCTGTCTTCTAGCTAGCTAGAAGAGAGAGTGCAACCCATAGATTAGATACTCGACGAGTGTGGTTATTTTTCTTCAATGATGCTGTCCACTTTCAATTGTTCTTTAAACTTTCTAACTAAACTTGTGAGGTTAAGTTAGTTAGTTCGTCAACAGTACGTAACCGCTTTATATGCATCAGCATCAGCATTGCGCATATACTAAATCTTCTACAGAGGCACATGCATGCATGCAGCAGATTTAATGGAAGATATATATATATATATAAATCAACTACATGCATGGATCCATACATACATCTACATACATACATGGTGTGAATCAAAATGGTCCCGCCTAATCATATTACCCAGCATCACGAACATCGTGATGGTCAGTATCCCAGCTACCACTTGTCTCAAATCAGCACCACCCATAATCTCGTTTCGATCAAGATCCTCTGTCCGTCCTTTCTCTTTCTTTCTTAGATGATGACAAAATTAGAAGACTGGGATCAGCTACTGGTGTTTTGGTAGCTACTAGAGGGTAGTTCTGTTATTTTCATTTTCTGTTATTTTAACGTGTTATTTTAAAGTTCAAATAATCTAACACGTGATCTGCACGTGTTCAATTTAAACGGATAAATTGACGGAAAAATTAACGTTTTTTCAAAAACCAACAGAATGAAACATGCTGCATAAAAAATCCGCGGTCCAAAAACAAGTTACATCGATTACTAATTTTGTCAAACATCTTACATATTTTTCATACTTTTACCTTAAATAATACATATAGTTTTTGAACCGGGTTGGCAGGTACGCCACACCTAATTGGCTAATTAAAATAAGAGCACGAACTTGGAATGGAATCTCAGTCTCTTTTGAAGCTAGCTACTGTCTGAAACAATTAGTGAGACGTTGACATTGGATTTCGTAAAGACAGTGAAAATCCCCTGGTAGTTACCGTTGACTATTGCTTCATATTATTTATTTATTATTCTAAGAACACGGTAGTCGGTAGAGGTTTCATAATACAGACAAGATTCTAGTGAATCCCCAAACATCGATGACGTCGATGCCTGTAAACTTTCTATAATTAGGTCGAAATAGCAGAACAAGAAACAGAGCCCACACATTAATCAGGGGGTTATTGCTGTCGTCGTCGTCCGACTCTAGTGAACCGACCGACTGTCCGACATTTACTTTTTCTTGGTTTGATCATCAAAGTTGAGAAGCTCGTCCAACAGTTTATCGTCCAAGTATTCGAACTCGAAAACTGTTCCTCCTCCATGGCCTGCTCCTCTGCTGTTGCTGTTGCTGCTGCTGCTGCTTCCACCACCTTGCGCAGAAGTGTCGGAAGGGTATTCATTGGGGAAGTTAAGGACGGCGAGTGAACCCTTCATTGTATACGCCGCCCTATCGTACGCCCTCGCGGCCTCCTCTGCAGTGTTGAAAGTCCCGAGCCAGAGACGCGCACCCTGTCGGTTGGAGTTACGAATCTCTGCCGCGAACTTCCCCCATGGACGCCGCCTTACTCCGCGGTACTTGACACTCTTGTCTTCTTCATCTTCCTTGGCGTTGGACTGGCCTCCTTCCATCTTGAACGGATGCTTGACAAACTGGGTTCCATCCTCCTATTTATAATGAGTGAATTCGAGTGTTGACAATGGGATCAGATGATAGAGCAGCTGTAAATGCGGATGTATTCAACGTGAGAAGACTGTTGATAGATTGTGATTCGGAGGATGACGCAGAAACGTAGTCATGGTTTTCTGTCATACATGAGACGATGGCTTTTCATCACAGATTACTCTGTTTCGGAATCTCACTAGTGTCGTTCCTTTCCTTTCCATCGTACATATATAATATTAGTAATAATGTTGTATTATAATATTGATAATTTTTTTGTTACTCTTTTAATATGGATGATTCGTAAGCTATTGGATGGTAGAAGATGTTTTGTTTGTGGTTGATGGGTCGACTATTAAGGTTGAGTAAAAATAGGTGAATCTGAAGGGAAAAAAAAATAATAAAAACCAAATCGAAAATTTATATATATAATATGTTCACAAATAAATAAAGTGAGATTTTTTATTCAATTTGATTGCTCCAACACTATACTTATGTTACAAATGCATGTGTGATATGACATTTTTACTTAGGTGGACAACTTTAAATTGCTCCAAAACTTCTTATTTAATCTTGAAAACCGTTTTGTTTTATTATAATTTATCACTTATTTCTCCTCCCAAAAACATTATTAACATTTGTTTTTCACCGTTTTGTTTTATTATAATTTATCACTTATTTCTCCTCCCAAAAACATTATTAACAATTATTTTTTCATCGTTTTGTTTTATTATAATTTATCAATTATTTCTCCTCCCAAAAAAATTATTAACATTTTTTTTAACAAAATTAATTCTCTAATTTTATTGTTTTTTTATATATTTGCTAAAAAATCTCTATTAATGTCTAATGAGTCTATATTTTGAAGAAAAAAATATTTTTTAATTTGTTTTTTTATGTAAATCATCTAGTATAACATAAAAAATAAAATAATTTGAATGTATATTTTCAATATAAATAATTAGATTGTTTTTTTCATTATCACAATACTACGAAATTTAAACTATATTACTTATATATTTATTTCTTTTTGTTCATTATTAAAATATATTCCAAACCATATACATTTAAAGTAATTTAAAAATTATATCTTTTAACAATAAAAGATCAATAATTTATATACATATATATATAATTGCAACATTATTAATGTATTTATATATAATAATAATAATTAATATTTATTATTATCATTGTTTTTCTATACATTTATAATTAGTTTTAACAATAATATATAAAAATAGTTTTCATTATATATAATTTCAATATGATATTTGTCTACTAAATTAATTATCAATCGAGACCTTAATAATTTTTTTGTCTAAATGCCTAATTTACATTGAACAATTAATATAACTTTATAATTATTTTAGTTTTTGTTTCATATATTCATTACATACTTTTAATTAACTTTTCCATTAAATATATTTCATGTTGTTAAAATCTGATATGTATTTGGGCTTATTATTCAATCTGGAAGGCTTCACGGCTTGGTCTTCACTTTGGGCTTGGTCTTCTTCATTTGTCAGCAGCCCATCTTCATCTGGACTGCAGCCCACGTCTTTATAAGCAGCCTATTGCCGAGTCGTTTCATTGCTTGTCGTTTCCTTTTCTCCGTCGTTTCATTTCTTACCTTGTTAATTGAACCGTCGTTTCATTTCTTTCGTTGTAATTAATCAGACTCCTTTTATTTAAGGGGGAGGGACTTCCGGATGAAGGAACAAGTCCCGATGAACCCCAATTGCTGCGTCTCTTTAGGTTTTCTCTGCAAATCCGTTTTCTAGGGTTTGATATCTTCGATTCAATCCACCACTCTTCACCAGTTTTCACCAGTTTTCACATGGTATCAGAGCCAAAGGCGTTCTAGCCTTGCTCATCTTCTTCTCCTTCATCCGATTTTGGTTCTTGTGGCGGTTATTCTCTGTCTGTGAGAATCGTATCCTCTTGTTCGACGGTTCGTTCTCTGTTTCTCGGTCCTTCTTCTTGAGGACTGAGACTCTCTTTGCGACTGTGACCTTCCTTTGCCAGAGATCCTCCTTGGTGAAAGACTGTGTTGCAGTTTTTTTTTCATACTCTTCGACTGACGGTTTGTTGTTTCTGACCATTTCTTTTCTTGGTCCGAAGGTAACCTCTGTCGTCGTATTATTGCTGCCTCTGTTAGGTTCTTTTGGGATTATCTTTGCCTTTTCTGTTGTTCCTGCTGTTATCTCTGTGTTATCTTGTGGTTGCTTATCTGCTGTTTTTTTGATATTATTGCCTCTGTTGTTTTTTGATGACTGATGAAAAGCCTGCTGAAAAAATTAGTAAATATGAAAATGATGATGTTGATGATGAGGCCATGGCTAAAGTAGGGTCTCATCATCCTCTATTCTTGCATGCTAGTGACAATCCCGGTGTTAGCATGATCTCTGTTTCTTTGACTGGGCCTGAAAACTATGCTATTTGGAGCCGTGCTATTCGTTTTACTTTGTTGGGTAGAAGCAAGTTAGGTTTTATTACTGGAACTTGTATTCGTGAAAAATATGATCATGTTTATCATCATTTGTGGGATAGATGCAATGTTGTTGTTTTGGGATGGATCTTGAATTCAATATGTAAAGATCTTTCTAGTGGTTACATGTATACTAAAAATGCTTTTTCTGTGTGGAAAGACCTTAAAGAGAGATTTGATAAGGTCAGTGGTCCAAGGACCTATCAGTTGCATTTAGAAATCATTATGACTAGACAGGGTCTAGATTCCATTTCTGCTTTTTTCACTAAGTTGAGACTTTTTTGGGCTGAATATGATGTTGCTTGTGCCTTACCTCATATTGAGGGTGAGGATTTTAAGAAACATATTGAGCACAAAGATAATCAACATCTGTTTCAGTTTTTAGCTGGTTTGAATGATACTTATTATGGTGTTAGAAGTCATCTGCTTCTTTGGAATCCTCTCCCCTCTGTTAATCAAGCATATAATCTCCTTATTCAAGAGGAAACCCAAAGGGGGATTACTTCTGCTATGAATTCTTCCTCTGTATATGTGAATGCCTCTCTTAGTATGGATCGACCTAAGGGAAATCAGAATTTGGAATGTACTCATTGTAAGAAGAAGGGGCATACTTTTGAAAAGGTGTTTTGCCTGAGGCTGTGACTTCTGTAAAAAGAAGGGACATGCTAAGGACAATTGTTTTAAATACAAGGAATTTTTGAAAGGAAAGAATGGTTCAAAAGTTAACACTGCCTCTTCTGAAAATAGTGATACCAATTCCGACTTATCAAAGTTGTTTTCTGATGATCTTTCTTTGAGTTCTGCTGTTCAAGGTAACATTACCCTTTCACGTGGTCAATTTGAAAAGCTGTTACAAACAGTAGGACAGGTTGGAAGCACTGCAAAACCAGCAGGTGCTACCCCTATGGAAGATCATCGTGTAAATACAGCAGGTATATCTTTAAACACTATTATATCCTCCTATAATGACTATTGGATCCTAGACACTGGAGCAACAGACCACATAACCAACAGAAATGATTGGTTATGTGAGAATAGGTTGTTTTCAGGAACTAGGGTTCAATTGCCTAATGGGGATTTCTCTATTGTCAAAAGTATTGGAAATTACTTCTTTAATAAGGATAAGAAATTGATGAATGTTCTGTATTTTCCTGAGTTTAAATACAGTCTTTTATCAGTTTCTAAACTTACTAAAGAATTGAACTATTCTGTGATTTTTTACCCTAAGTTTGCTGTCCTGCAGGACCTCTCAAATGGGAGGGTCTTGGGGACTGGTGAGCTTAGATCCGGTTTGTACTTCATTAGAACAGGCTGTGTTGATACATCATGTAATTCTTCTTCTGCTGTTTCCAATATTATGTTGTGGCATAAGCGTCTTAGACATATTTCGTTAAAGGCATTGGAACACTTGGATTCTATTGATTTACCAAAGAATAAAATTTCTGATATATCTGAATGTTCCATATGTCCAAAGGCGAAAATAGTTAGAAAACCTTTTCCTATATCTGTATCAAGAGTTGATAGTACATTCGATCTTATTCATGATGATGTTTGGGGCCCTTTTAATTCTACAACTCATGATAACAAAAGATTTTTCCTTACATTAGTGGATGATTTTTCAAGAGTTACTTGGATTCACTTAATGCAGTTTAAATCCGATGTTGTTGTTGTGTTGAAACAGTTTGTTATCATGGTTGAGACCCAATTCGGTAAGAAAATTAAGGCCTTCAGATCGAATAATGGTAAGGAATTTTTCAATGAGAACGTTAAAGTTCTCTTTCATGAAAAGGGAATTGCTCATCAAAGCAGTTGCTCTTATACTCCCCAACAAAATGGGAGAGTTGAGCGTAAGCATCGACATCTCCTGGAAGTAGCCAAGGCACTTAAGTTGCAGGCTTCACTTCCTAATGAGTTTTGGGGTGATTGTGTTTTAACTGCTTGCTATCTGATCAATTTGATGTCATCTAAGGTACTGAATGGAAAATCTCCTATGGATATGTTGAGTAACAAAAAACCGGTGATTAGTCACCTTCGGGTATTTGGATGTCTTTGCTATGCGAAGAATATGCAGGTAGCTGACAAATTTGCCTCTAGGGCTATCCCATCCATTTTGGTGGGATACTCAGAGTCTCAAAAGGGATATAGATTGTATGACTTGTTGGAAAATAAATATTTCATTAGTAGGGATGTCCAGTTCAATGAAAAATTATTTCCCTTTGAGAATAGCAAAACTGATCAGTTGCCCATATTCTTCGATTATGATGCTGATTCAGACTCCTATGATGTGAACATCCCTCGTGATGTAGGAACTGAGGAGATTAGTGCGGATAGTCCAAATGATGATATCATTCATGATACTGATGGAAACAGGCTAAATGATGAGTCTGATAATGACTCTGATAGCAGTATTGTCCCTATTACACAGGATCCTTCTATGCCTGTTCTTAGCAGGTCAGGTAGAGCTATAAAACCTCCTATATAGATGAAAGACTACCAGGTTTCAAATGTATCTTGTCCGCATTCTATAAGCAGATTTATGTGCTATGATGGTTTGTCTGATAATTATCAGGTATATCTGAGTTCAACTTCAAGGATTGTTGAACCCATAAATTTTTCTGAGGCGGTTAAGGATGAATCCTGGATACGTGCAATGGAGGATGAAATAGAAGCTCTTGAACAAAACCAGACCTGGGACTTGGTGACTCTTCCCCAAGGTAAAAAAGCAATCGGATGTAAGTGGGTATACAAATTAAAATTCAATTCTGATAGTTCGTTGAATAGATATAAGGCCAGGCTTGTTGCTAAGGGGTATAATCAAAAGCATGGTATAGAATATTTTGATACCTTCTCGCCTGTTGTTAAAATGGGTACTGTTAGAACTGTGCTTGCCCTTGCTTCTGTTTATAACTGGCCCCTCTATCAAATGGACGTATACAATGTTTTTTTACAAGGTGATTTAAATGAGGAGGTATATATGCATGTTCCTGAAGGATTCGTTGATAAAATGGGCACTCAGCTTGTCTGCAAATTGTGAAAATCGTTGTATGGTTTAAAACAGGCAAGTAGGCAATGGAATATTAAGCTGACCAATTCTCTTGTTGATGCTGGATATAATCAGTCGAAGCTTGACTATTCTTTGTTTACCAAAAGGGTTGGAACTGATCTGGTTATTCTTATGATATACGTGGATGATTTGCTTATTTGTGGCAATAGTGATGTTCTAATATCTGATTTAAAGCATGTTCTTGAATCGTGTTTTAAAATGAAAGATTTGGGTGAATTGAGATATTTCCTTGGTATTGAAATATTTCGATCTAATGAAGGGATGATCCTCTGTTAAAGGAAATATGCATTAGAGCTTATTATAGATGTTGGTCTTTTGGGTGCTAACACAATTAGGACTCCTATGGAGCAAAATGTGAAATTTACTAGTGTGGAATATGATAGGCATCTGAATGTCAATGTTGAGGATGAACCCCTAAGTGATGTCACCATTTATAGGAGACTGATAGGGAAACCTTTGTACCTAACCATTACTTGCCCAGATATTTCATTTGCAGTGCATAATCTTAGCCAATTCATGCAAAATCCGAAGGATTCTCACCTAGAAGCTGCAATGCGAATTGTCAAGTATATCAAAAGGGAACCAGGTAAAGGTATCCTTATGTCATCTGAATCGTTTTCTGAAATTGTTGCCTATTGTGACTCTGATTGGGCCAGTTGCATTGTTTCTAAAAAATCAGTTACTGGTTTTTGTATCATGATAGGCAAGTCCTTAGTCAGTTGGAAGGTTAAGAAACAGACTACTGTTTCTAAATCTTCGGCTGAAGCTGAATATAGGAGTATGGGTGCTTCATTGTCTGAAATTATTTGGATTAGAGGATTAATGGAAGAGTTGGGTTTTAAGCAAAATGTTCCATCTGTTTTATATTGTGATAGTAAGTCTGCTATTCAGATTGTGAATAATCCTGTCTTTCATGATAGAACCAAGCATATTGAAATAGATTGCCATTATGTTAGAGAAAAATTGGTTGACAAAGTTGTGCAGCTTGAGCATGTTAAGAGAGGTGATCAATTAGCAGTCTTATTTACCAAGCCTCTTGGAACACAACAACATCAAATTTTATCTGGCAGACTTGGAATGAAGAATGTATTCTTTGGTCAGGGGGAGAACACTTCACCTCTTCCAGATTGAGGGGGAGTGTTAAAATCTGATATGTATTTGGGCTTATTATTCAATCTGGAAGGCTTCACGGCTTGGTCTTCACTTTGGGCTTGGTCTTCTTCATTTGTCAGCAGCCCATCTTCATCTGGACTGCAGCCCACGTCTTCATACGCAGCCCATTGCCGAGTCGTTTCATTGCTTGTCGTTTCCTTTTCTCCGTTGTTTCATTTCTTACCTTGTTAATTGAACCGTCGTTTCATTTCTTTCGTTGTAATTAACCAGACTTTTTTTATTTAAGGGGGAGGGACTTCCGGATGAAGGAACAAGTCCCGATGAACCCCAATTGCTGCGTCTCTTTAGGTTTTCTCTGCAAATCCGTTTTCTAGGGTTTGATATCTTCGATTCAATCCACCACTCTTCACCAGTTTTCACACATGTAATGCTTATTTTATGAAATGACAAATAGTATTATGGTATAATATTAATGCATATTAATTTGAGATTGTAATAGTTATGAGAGTAACGTTACTTTAGATTAGTAACCTGTTTGATATTGTTTTTATAACTAATTCAATTATAATTTATATCTATCTATCCATATTTATTAATTTGTCTTGAATTACAAGTGTGACAAATAAGTTTAGTGATAGATTTTCTCACTCCTAATATTAAATTAATTTATTTTAATAGGTTAATGTCAAGAATACAATTATCATTGCTAAATTGCATGTTATATAAATCACTTTAGAATCCTCTAACTATTCTCATTCATTCTAAAGATAAGTTACAAAACTTTAATTATTTCTATTTATTTCACATGTATATTTATAGTTTTTGCTTATTATATAAAAAAAACTCAATAATAGTATTTTTTTTGTAGTCTATATTTATTTAAAGACTAAAGTAAATAAATTATAAAATATACATTATGAAAAATAAATATATTTACTGCGTAAAAGTGAATCAGATATCTGGTAAATACTTTAATTTATGATTCGTTCTTGTTAATTTGGTTTAGAGTTTCATCTGATTCAGTTTGTAACCTTTAAAGACCACGAAAATTGGATCCATCATTAATTTTTATATAACAATTAATTAATACAAAATAATACTAATTTAGTTGTTCAAATAGTTTTTAAGTTATTCCATTAGTTTTAGTAAAAGATTATATATATATATATATATTGTTGAGCTGTTTTATTTTTGGAATGTGATTTTTTTTTATTAAAGAAATTGTTAGGACATATGTAAATTACATATGTTCAAGGATAAGTTTGTAATTAAAAAAGAGGGACTAGTTTGCAATTATAGGATAGCCGTGGGTTATAAATAGTAGAAGATTTAACAGATTAACTAACTTTTGAATTGAAAAACATTCTGACTTTTTCTCTTCCAAGTAAGATTTCTTTCTTTCATTTTCTGTTTAATCTGAGGTTCCTAACAGAAATCGCTTTACTTGAACAAATAAAGCGTCGTGACACGGGGTGACAGAAGTTCAGGATTACAATCATTCACTAATAAATGTACTAATGGTAGTGGTGGTCTTTCAACCCAATCACTTAGATTCACTCCCATTCTAGCTTGTTTAGCTATCCAATTCGCGCATTCATTCGATGTCATTGGAATAGCCCTCCATTGCACACACTCGATACGATTTGCTAGTGCTCAAATGTTCCGTATTGTGGTTGCGAGCCTCCAATGCAGCGGTTCCCCTATTATATGTTTGTGAACCGTTTGCGAGTCTATTTCCATGATGATGTTTCAATTGCTAGCCTTATGCCTTCTTGTAGGGCCTTTGCTTCCATGATTTCGATGTCATTGCTCCACTCCCTACGGTTCATCCCTCCTAGCACTTTGCCTTCGCTATCCCATGTATGACCCCTATTCCCGCTCTTCATGTTTGCTTACACCACGATACATCGCAGTTGATCTTTATGGTATTGCCGGTTGGTACTTTCCATGGTTCAGGCTGTCTTCTCTATTGGGCCATAGGTGTCGTGTGTCCGTTTACCTTTTGCTCAGCGACGACTTGTTGGATTTCGGAGATAGCCACCATTGGGTTCGACATCTTGTTCTCGAAAGCGGCCTTGCATCGTATCTTCCATATATGCCAACATGTGAGGAGGGTTTTAACCCACCTTGTCTCACGCACCACGCCCTGGCTCCCCTGTTCGTTGCACCTCGTCTCGAGCCATGTCGACACGTCCGGCCTGGTTGTTCGGTCTAAGTGGGTACCTAATATGCCGAACCACACCGGTTCCGTCCATGCGCATTCTAGGAGCATGTGTTCCCGTGTCTCCTCCTCCCCACATATTGGACGTGTCGGATTTACATTCATCCCCCTCCTAACCATATTTGACATCACGGCTAAAGAGTTCGTGACTAGCCTCCCTATAAAGTTCTTTACCTTAGGAATAACTTTCGATGTCCATATGTTCTTCCATAGGTTGGCATTTGCGTGTGCCCCCCATGTGGACCCGGGTCTTCGCGTAGTTTGTGGTAGACCGAACGTACTTGTGTTGACCCGTCCTTTATGTGGGGCTAAATATACTGGTACCTCCCCTCTTCCGCCGGTATTGTCATGCTAAGTATATGCTCGGCGTCGACATGGTTGACTATGCTTCTCACCATAGTTTCGTTCCATCACCCTAGGGTGATATCAAGTGGCTTACCCTTAGTTCACTTCGATGTTCCACAATGTGTTTGGCTCCTACCCTCCTTCCCTCCTTTGAGTATATCCACGGGTCCTCAAAAACACGTATGTCATCTCCCGAACCAATCAACCATAGCCCTCCTTCTTCATGATGTCTCGTCCATGTGTTAGACTACTCCAACCCCAGGACGATCGTTCGACACGTTTTGCTTCGAGAAAGGATGTCCGGGGGTAGTACATGCCCTTTAGTACTTGGGAACATTGTGTATTCGGTTCCTCTATTACTCGGGCTGTCATCTTTGTAAGCAAAGCCGAGTTAAAGCTCTGTAGTTCCCGAAACCCTAGCCCCCACGTCTCTTCTGCTTTCGTGAGCACCTCCCATCTTCTCTAGTGTGTTCTCTTCCCGTCAACTGTTTACCCCCACCAGAAATCTGCAATGAGCGCGTTTACCTCCGCGCAGCATGTTTTTGGTAGGTGGAACACACTCATTACATATGTGGGGATCGCCGTGATAATTGCTTTGATTAGGTCTTCTTTCCCTGCCTGATTCAATCTTTTTGGCCTCCATCCCTCTAATTTGTCCTTGATCTTTGCTTTGAGTGATCCTAGTGCCTCCTTCTTTGATCTCCCCTATATCGAAGACAATCCCAAGTATTTTCCCAGGTCACTCGTGCTCTGTATGTTCAGCGCTGCTTCAACATCCCTCCTATCCTCCCGGTTCGCCCCTTTATCGAAATATAGGGTCGATTTGTCAATATTGATCCGTTATCCTGACACTCGGCAATATGACTCCAGAATCTCTCTTAGTTTGGTACCACTCTCTGTTGTGCCTTTTATGAAGAACAAAAAGTCATCTGCAAAGAACAAGTGGTTGAGCTACGGGCATTGTTTCCTCATCCCGATTCCTTGAATTTGCTTTTCCCGGGTCGCCCCACCTATTCTCCTTGATAGTACATCCGCCAGTAGAATGAATAGGTAGGGAGACAATGGATCACCTTGTCATATTCCTCGTGTAGGCTTAATTGTTTCGGACCGATCACCATTGACGACCACTTGGTACGTGGATGTCGATATGCATTCTCGGATCCACCCGAGCCATCTTTCCGCAAAGCCCCTCTTCGTTAGCATGTCCAGGAAGAAGTCCCACTCCACCCTATCATAGACCTTTTGCATGTCAATCTTGAGTGCGCACTCGGGCCTGTTATCCTTCGTGCTCATGTGTAGGTGATGGAAAACTTCATGTGCCATCATGATGTTATCCTGTATGTGTCTACCTGATACAAATGCACTCTGAAAAGGAGAGATAAGATCTGCTAGATACAACTTTAAACGGTTCACCAATACTTTTGATATGATTTTAGAAAGGAAATTACAGCAGCTGATAGGCCTAAAATCCGTTGGCATGATATGATGTATCATGCTGATAAGCATACTTGTATACATCACCTATGATGTATCCTGCTGTAGGCTATGCTCATGGAATGCAGTATGTTTACCCTCAATCATTAACTCCTCTCCCAGGAACTCCAACTGCACCATCTATTGATGGTTCTCAATTAGGTGCATATGGACAACATCTGGATACTCAGTCAATGATCAGCAACCCTCAAGTTCATCTAGCTACGATTGCTCATATGGTGCAGCATGACTCCAACTGGTTCCCTGATTCTGGTGCGACGAATCATCTAACACATGCTCCACCAAATCAATATCCAAACTATGTACCTTACACAGGTCAAGGTAAGGTTTTTGTTGGTAACGGGTCTACATTAAAAATAACTGCTATAGGTTCAGCTTCTATTCCAACTCAATCTCGTTCTTTACATTTACATAATATGTTATATACTCCTAGTGTAACTAAGAATTTGCTTTCTGTTTCTCAGTTCGCAAGGATAACAGAGTCTATTTCGAATTTCATGATACCTACTATGTGATAAAGGATTCGCAAAATCACAATGTGCTGTTACGTGGTTATGAAAGTGCTGGTTTGTATAAGCTAGGATTTTCTAAGTTTAGGCAAAATAGCCGTGATAAGTCAGGTATGTTGTTGAGTCATGATGTTCTTAAGAATAATGATGCTGTAAACTCTGTTGTGTCTTCATGTACTGAAATGATTTCTGAAAATAAGAATGTTGTGGTTGACCTGAATAATGATGATCAATTTCAAGTTTCATCTGGGTGCAATACTCTGTCTCTTCGTATTGATCCATCTACACCCGACTCTTCATCGTCGATTGTCTCATCTGATTCGCTTGATCAATATGATTTCATGTGCTTCATCTACTCCTTAAAATCAAATGAATCAGCTCATACTTGGCACATGAAGTTAGGACACCCTTCTACAAAACTGCTTGTTAATTTTCTAAGGTTGCACAATTATCTGGTTTCTCGTTCTCCCATGCAGTGCACTGCTTGTGCGATTGGCAAAAGTAAGAAACAACCATATAAATCATCCATGACAGTGTATTCTAATTCACTACAACTTGTGCAGGTTGATTTATGGGGTTCTGCAACATGTGCGTCAAATGGACATAGATATTACCTCAGTATAGTCGATGCATTCAACAGATATACTTGGATATATTTCTTACATAAGAAAAGTGATGCAACTCAGTGTTTTGTTGATTTTCACAGGGTGGCCGAGAAACAACTTGGTCACTCACTTAAAGCTGTTCAATCAGATGGAGGGGGCGAATTTCAATTTATGTCAACCTACCTTCCTCAGTTTGGGATAGCTCCTAGGATAACTTGTCCATACTCATCGTGGAATTGTTGAGCGTAAGCACATACATATCGTGGAATTGGGGCTGACACTTCTAGCTCAAGCTTTGGTGCCTCTTCACTTCTGGACTAATGCATTCTTTACTACCACGTTTCTTATTAACAGGTTTCCATCTGCTAGCTGACACTTCTAGCTCAAGCCCGTGTGTTTGGGTGTCTATGCTTTCCGCATTTAAGACCGTTTAACAAAATCAAACTCATGCACAGATCTGAACCATGTGTTCTCTTAGGATATTGTGCTAAGTATCAAGGATATAAGTGCTTAGCAGCTTCTGGTCGTGTTTATACTTCGCGAAATGTTATTTTTCTTGAAAACTCCTTTCACTTTGCAGATTCAAAAGGAATTTTTTTCACTTCGAATTCTCCAACTCAAAATTATACATCTCCACCTTTTTTTCTTCCTTGTGATAAGAATTTTCTTTAGCCATCCTCTCCTGAGGATGGGAATGATGCTGCATCTTTTCCTATACTTACTCCTCCGTCTGCTGATAGAGATTTATCTTGTAGTTCTCAGGTTCTGGTATGTTCTATTTCCCCTAATCTTGTTCATCAATCAATAAATTCTGGAGATAATATGGTGTCTATGAATCCTGTAAATGATAATGTTTTGTCTGATAATAGGAATGATTCTTCTGTTTTTCCTACGGTGACTTACAGGTTACAGGATTCCAGATTAGTTCCAAGTTCATCAACTACAACTTCTACTGATGACATTAATGCAGTAAATTTGGATTCCTCGCCTACTTCTAAGAATGTTCATCATATGGAGACAAGGTAAAAAACGAGAGGTGGAAATCAAGTGTCTTTACAAGCTATGCTTACAACGGTAGAATGTACTGATTCTTTGATTAACTCAGAGCCTAAGTCTATACATTAAGCTCTGCATAGTTCTCATTGGAGAGCTACAGTGGAAGAAGAATATTCTGCTCTTCAACTCAACAAAACCTGGTCATTGTTCAGTTACCTCAAGGAAGAATTCCAATTGGATGTAAGTGGCTCTTCAAGATTAAGAAGAATGCTGATGGGACTATAGCCAGGTACAAGGCCAGGTTAGTTGCAAAAGGTTTTTCTCAGAAACCTGGGTTTGATTTTCAGGACACTTTCAGTCCGGTAGTCAAACCTGCCACGGTAAGGATTGTTCTATCTCTTGCTTTATCTCATAAGTGTAGTTTGAGGCAGATTGATATAAACAACGCCTTTCTTCATGGAGATCTGTCTGAAGAAGTATATATGGTTCAACCTCCTTGGTTTGAACATGTATCAAATACGGATGTTCCTCTGGTTTGTAAGCTGCAAAAGGCCCTATATGGTCTCAAACAAGCACCTGGTGCTTGGTTTGAGAAACTGAAACATTTCTTGTTGTCTAACCTTCTGTTTCAAGCCTTAGTAGCTTATAGTTGTTTGTTTATCAAACATTCAGACTCAGGATCTGTGTTTCTGTTAGTTTATGTAGACGACATTGTAATTACTGTCTCTTCTAATTCTGGTATAGCTGATGTAATTCAGGCTATAAATCAGGAGTTTCAGCTCAAAGACTTGGGCAATATTAGATATTTTCTTAGTATGGAGGTGTTGGCTTCTGATACATTTCTTCTGTTGAATCATAAGAAATACATTCAAGATCTGATTGACAAACTAGGCCTGACTGATTCTTCGAGTTTTCTTACGCCTATGACTGGTAATTGCTCGTCTAAATTTGGTATGATCACTTGCTCTGAATCATTTGAGGATGTCACTCTTTACAGAAGCACTATAGGAGCCTTGCAACATATCTGTGTTACAAGACCAGTTTTTAGTTTCCCGGTGAACAAGTTAAGTCAGTTCATGCAGACTCCATCTAAAAATAATTGGAAGGCTGTGTTACATATAGTTCATTACTTAAAGGGTACCTTAGATCATGGTCTCATGTTTAGGACTAGTCTATTTCCTGTAAATAAAATTCCGTTAACATCCTATTCTGATGCAGATTGGGGAGGAGATATTTCTAATAGAAAATCTATTTCTGGTCATTACTTATTACTAAATGCGAATCCTATTAATTGGAGTTCGAAGAAACAAACGGTAGTGGCTAGTTTCGAAGAAACAAACGGTTGAAGCTGAGTTTCGAGCAGTCGCAAATGTTGTTTGTGAAATTCTCTGGGTCAAGTCATTAACTCAAGGATATGGGTCTTCAAGTATCTTATGTTCGTGTTGTTTGGACGGTTAGCACTAGTGCTGCTGCTCTGTCTGAAAATCCTATACAACATTCTAAAACGAAACATGTTGAGATAGATTTATTTCTTGTAAGGGAAAAGGTAAATTCAGGACATGTTATTGTTAATTTTGTTCCATCAGGTGAGCAGTTAGCTGATATACTTACTAAACCATTAACTGAAAAACTGTTTGTGCCTTGCAGGAAGAAACTGGGAAATGTTTTGGTGGATGAACTCAATGGTCACCTGTGAAAAGAAGTTGGTTGTATGGTCTTCGATTCAGATAATACTTCTTCTGATTAGTAGTAGAGTACTCTAGTTTTTTCAATTTGTGCTTGTATACTTTTGCTGCTGAGTTGTGTCTTGCTGGTTTTTCAGTTTCCAAGTAGTCTATTTGTCGCTTTATTCTTGTATTATCATGATGTGTCATACATTTGTGCATGTGTGGTCTTAGTTTTAATCAAATCTTCAGTGTTATTCTAGGTCATCTGTTGGCTTGACAATTTTTGTTTCATGTTCTATCAATCCATTTATTCCATTTATGGCATTTATGGCATTCGTGTCTTGATGATAGTTCTTGTTTTCTGTAAGTCTTTGTCTGTCAACATAAAAACGAAAACAAAAAAGATAATATGTGTACTGATAGAGTTACTTGGAATAAAACATGGCTTGATTGCAAAAATAGATTTCAATCTAAAGACAACGTCAAGATACTTTAGATTGAGTCTTGAGGAAGAAAAGATAAGGGAACTGAAACCCTTCAGTCATGGTTGATAAGATGTGGGCTCAAACCCACCTGTCAAGGAAAAAAAATGAAGTGAAATGGAAATCATATACATTCTGAAATGATGGTCAAGATGATGTTGACAGGAATGAGGCTTGACAGAAATGAGCCTGTTCTTCAAAATTACGAATGTGATTGTCTATGTCAGTTGTATTACCTGCAATGTGAAATGTGAATGTTTCATATATGTGTATCATGACCTGTGATATCAGAGTATTCATAGAAGAGTTGCAGATGTTATAGGCTATATGTTGTGATGGATTTATTTGAATATGACTGAGATAGTGTCAAGATAACAGATTGATCTTGATATGACCAGAATGCGTATGGTTAGAAGATATGACTCATGTGCACAATATGTATGATCAGATTGATTGTCTTGAGTATTGTGTGCGGTAGATCAGCTTTGGCAATTGTAAATCTCAGGAATCTCAGCTGTATGGTTTATACATTGCAGGTTTTTGTTCAAATTCACTCAGGTTTTTGTAGTCTCTGTTGGTAGTTCACGCAAAAGAGTTTAAGTCAGTTGAAGGAAGAAGAGATCAATGATTTGGATCTTCAAGAGGGAATGTTAGGATACAAGTATGCTTTCATAAGAGTTGAGGACGTAGCTGCAATTTCAGTCAAGGATCTATATGTAAATATAGAAGAGTTGTTTTCTATAAATACCCGATGCAACTTTAAATGGTTCACCAATACTTTTGATATGATTTTATAAAGGAAATTACAGCAGCTGATAGGCCTTAAATCCGTTGGTTGTATGGGGTTCGACACTTTGGGTATTAGGACAATATCGATATTATTTTGTGTGTTTAGGAGAGTACCTGTTCTGAGGAAGGCCTTGACCGCTGTGATGACATCCGCTCCCACGATATTCCAGTTCCGTTAATAGAACAGCCCTGGGAAACCGTCCGGCCCGGGTGCGCGACATCCTCCTAACTGGTATGTGGCATTTCTTATTTCAGTGTCCATCACCTCACGTGTTCAATCCTCATTCATTTTGGTCGTAATCTGGTTGGGAATCCATCGAAGGAACTCCTCCCCCTACTATGTTTCCTGCGCTGTGAACATAACCCCGAAGTATTCCCTTAGTAGATCGAAATTTCTCTTCTCCTGTGTAATCCACTCCCCATTTGAGCCCCTTAATCGACATATCAGATTTCTCCTTTTTCTTGCTATCGTTGTTTGATGGAAGAACGTAGTGTTACGATCCCCCTCCTTTAACCATTTAACTCTAGACCTTTGCCTCCAATATGTCTCTTTCCGGGTCCATAGGTCTTCGATTTTTCTTTTTAGCCTCATCTCCTCCCGAACCGCATCTTGGTCCATGTGTCCTTGCATGTGTCACCTTAATTCATCCTTTGCTTTCGTGATTTCCTTGAGGTTGTTTCCAAAGTTGGTTCGGCTCCATGCTGTTAGGTGCCTTCGGCATGTTTGCAGTGTGGCTTGGACACCATGTAAATCGCGCCTCGAGGTTGGTGCTTCCCATGGCTTTCGAATTACATCCTTACACGTTGGATTTTCGAGCCACATTGCCTCGAATTTGAACCTCCGAGCATGTCTTCTTTTTGGCCTATCGAGTTGAACCATCAAAGGTGTATGGTCCGACCCTAGTGCAAGCTCGTTTATGCATCTCCCTTGATGGTACCGAGCAGCCCATAAGGAGTTAATGAGTACCCGGTCTAGCCTTTCGCTTACTCTATGTATGCCACTCCGGTTGTTGCACCATGTGTATGGATTTCCATTTGCCCACAAGTCTTTCAAATGTAAATCCTCGATTAGTCTTTGGAAATCGTCCATGTGTCTTGATGATTTATTTCTTCCACCCTCCATCTTGTGATGATGACATATTGTGTTGAAATCTCCCAAGACCATCCATCTCCCACTTCGGCCTTGTCTTATGGTTCTAAGGAGATTCCAATTTTGAGTCCGTTCGGTAGCCTTCGTGCTAGCATACACCCATGTAATGTCGATTATGTCATCTTGCTTAGTGAGTTTTACCTCACAATCTATGAAGTTTCGGTTAGCATACCTAACTGAAACGGTGGTCTCCGCCTTCCACCATATTTCTAGCCCTCCCGGTGTTCCATTCGGGTTAACATAGTTTTTGTTTTCCATCCCTATTCGTGCTCTTATTCTCTCGCAATAGGTATCCCCATTCTTCGTTTCCATCAGAAAAATTATATTTTGGCGATAACTTTTGTTGAGGTCTTGAAAGTGTTGAATTATCCCTAAATCTTGACAATTTCATGACATTGTTCTCATTGATCCCGTGTGGATGTTACGCGACAGCCACCAGAACCCTTTGTCAGGTCATTCCTTTCCTGCGCTTCATTACTTCCTTCCTTTGTAGTCCCGGCCTTCCTCCTACGGACAGAGGATACTCAGCTAACTTTCTTCCTCGGGCTGCATCTCAGCCTTTGCCCCTTTCGACCCTCCACCTTTGGTTCCACCTAGTTTTTTATTCGCTTTGAGCACGGTTGCTCCTCCATGTCCTCCCCTTTACGTTTCAGTGTCATCTTGTTGAGTTAAAGCCTAAGTCCAGTCAATTGGGTTCGGATGGTTGGGACAGGCGATGTGGGAGATGTGGTTGGTGTGTCCGGTGTGTTCTCTACTGTATAGTTATGGATGGGTATGGTGGCTTCGGTTATGGGGCTTAGGGTTTGGTGGTTGGGTAAGTACGTGATTGTGTTTTTTTTTTTTTTGGGGGGGGGGGGGAGGGGGGGTTCAGTGAGGTATTGTGGGTTCGGTGTGGTGTATATAGGCACGGTTGGGGCTTGTTAATGTTTATGGAACAATGACGAAAGATTAAGAAGAAAAACAGAAAGAAGACTTACTTGAAGATGGAGAACTCAGATTAAACTTTCATTCCAAGTTAGTTATCACAATTACAAGTAGCAGGTATTTATAGAACACTACTCTTCTATATTTACATATAGATCCTTAACTGAAATTGCAACTAAGTCCTCAACTCATATGTAAACATACTTATATCCTAACATTCCCTCTTGAAAATGCAATTTCTTGATTTCCTCTTCCTTCTAACCGACAGATTTCAATTCTGACTTTGATAGATGTACTCTGTTTTGTTTTGAACCATTTTCCTTTGAAACAAAAATCTGCATTGCATACACCATACTGCTGAGAATATCACAAACCTGAGGTTAACAATTACCAAAGCAAATCTACTGATTGCAATACTCAAGACAATCAATCTGATCACACATATTATGCATACAAGGCATAGCTTCTAATCATACTAATTCTGGTCATATCATGATCAATCTATCATCTTGACACTATCTCAGTCATATTCGTATAAATCAACCACAACATATAGGCCATAAAACCTGCAATTCTTCTCTGACCGCAACAAAGAATTCTTATGTCAACACTATATTGATCTTCTTTTCTAAATATTCTTTTTTTTCTTATTCTCTTTTCTTTTCAATAATTTTTATTGAACTTATTCCTTGACAGGAGGGTTTGAGCCCTCTTCTTATCAACAATGGCTAAAGGGTTTCAGTTCCCTTGTATTTTCTTCCTCAAGATCCAATCTACAGTATCTTGGCGTTGTCTTTAGATTGAAATCTATTTTTGGAATCAAACCATGTCTTATGCCGAGGGAATATATCAGCACACTTGCTGATTATATACCACTGATGATTTGTTTTTCCTGTTGACAGAAGAAGAATGATAGAAAAGGAAGTATCCTCAAGACACGAATGCCATGCCTATACTAGTCACTACACTACACATATTTAATGTAAAGAACACAACATGCAACTGAGAATAAGATATCACAGAATAAAGAAGAATGCAACTTATAAACTAAATGCCAGAAGTTGATTGACAGACATGTAACAGAAATTGCCAAACAACCGAAAAAAAATGTATAACACAAAACATTGATTAAAAACTAAGACCACAGATGCACAAATATATGACTCATCATGATACTAATTGAGTAAAGGCACACATGTAGACAACTTGGAAACTGAAAAACCAGTAAGACAAAACTCAGCAGCAGAAGCACACATGCACACAATACCAGAGTACACTATTACTAATCAGAATAGATATTATCTAAGTCGAAGACCAAACTATCAGTTTCTTTAGGCTTATGACCATGTAGCTCATCCACGAAAAAATTCCCCAGTTTCTTCCGGCATGGTACAAAAAGTTTTTCACTTAATGGTTTTGTAAGAATATCAACTAACTGCTCACCTGAAGGAACAAAACTGACAATAACATGCCCTGAGTTTACCTTTTCCCTGACAAAAAATAAATCTATCTCAACATGTTTCATTTTTTTAATGTTGTATAGGATTCTTAGATAAGGCTGCAACACTAGTGGTGTCAGCCCAAACAACTGGAACATATGATAACCGAAGACCCATATCCATGAGTAATGACTTGACCCAGAGAACTTCACTAACTGCATTTGCTACTGCTCGAAACTCAGCTTCAACACTTGATATTTCCACAACAGTTTGTTTATTCGAACTCCAGATAATAGGATTCCCATTAAGTAACAAGTAATGACCAGAAATAGATTTTCTATCAGAAATGTCTCCTCCCCAATCTGCATCAGAATACGATGTCAACGAAAATTTATTCACAGGAAATAAACTTGTCCTAAACATGAGACCATGATCTAAAGTACACTTTAAGTAACGAACTATGTGTAACACAACTTTCCAATTAGTTACAGGTGGAGTATGCATGAACTAACTTAACTTGTTCACCGAGAAATTAATATCTGGTCTTGTAACATGTATATGCTGCAAAGCCCCTATAGTACATCGATAAAGACTAACATCCTCAAACGAATCAGAACATGTAATCATACCTAATTTAGACAAACAATTACCTGTCATAGGCGTGGGAAAACTCAAAGACACAGCTGTTGGATTGTAAACTTCTGGTTGCTGATCTGGCAGTGAATTGAATGCCAGATGACGGTTGAACAATGCTTTCGCCTTAGCTCCGGTGAACCTGCAAGTAGGGGATCGCAACAGAGGGGGTGTCTCTAGGTCCCTCTCCGATGCTTAAATGAGTATATGTGTGTGTATATAGCTCAACACATAATGAATATATGTAAAGCAAAGGTATTTATAGAGTAGGAGAGACCAAACCATATAAGGTAACCGTATATCTTAGTGAATATTGTACTGTTGAAGATTTGGATAATAGAGATTGCAGTTACGGCGAGATATTACAGTTACCATATCTAATCCTTAGTGAATATGTGTCCGAGATACGCGGGATATCGTGGCCACTTCCTTATTAACGGTTGGTGGGACCAGAGGAGAGAGGCAAGCCTCTCTTCGGGGCGAGCACTCCCATGGCGAGCAGTAGGAGGTCGTGACTTGGTGAAGAATAGCGACCGGCTAGGGAGCCTTTGGCGTTCATATCGTCCTGGGCTCGATCCTGGGCCACTCTATGGTGGGCGGGGTTGACTTTGACTTAGGCTGGTCCGGTTCGAATATCTTGGGTTTACCCCCTCCAGGGTTATTGGGCCTTCGAGGCCTTTTCCTTATTGGGTTATCACTATCAATACCCAACATTTGCCCCCGAAGCTTGATTCAAGTTCCTTTAGTCGAGCTTGATTCCTTGGTAGGATTTGAGATAGTGACACTTTAGATTTGGTTTTCCTTGTCTCTTTTTGTGGTTCATGACTTTAGGGACACTTCATGCTTGTTTGGCGATCAGTCATCCCGTTGTCCAAGACTGAAGGAATATTCTCCGTTTTATTCCTTCTTGGCGATCACTCGAGGCAGTCTAGGCTTGCGAAGGTTTACCTTTCTCTGCTAGGCGATCATTACCTATAAAATGGATTTCCTAGAAAGGCCTATTAGTGCGCTGGCGGTCACCTTGTCTGTTTGATGGACTTTAGCATTTAATAACTGCACAGTCATCCAGAAGTCGAACGGTCACTCGAAGAACGCCTGTCATTTAATATTCCGTAACCCAAGGGTAGTCTGACATCTTTCTGCACTGGCCGACCGTTTGTCTCCCCGAGGTGTCTCTTAGAATTCTGACATTGTTTCGATTTTTCAAAAAGGTGCCATTATTCTTCTGTGTCGTTTCGATTCTGTCTGTGGCGGTTACTTCTTATTTTGTCTATATAAGGGACAGCAGTTCCCTCATTTTGTCTTTTACGTTTTCATTCCTTCAGACTCCAGAGCCTTCTCTGTTTTCTAATATCCTTCTCTGGAAACTTCTCCTTTCTTCTTGTCAATCTTTCTGATTCACATCCATGGCCACCCGCAGCCAAACAGGAAAGACCAAGCAGACGGCCAACATGACCTTTTCTTCGGCCCCTAAGGTGCCGAAGAACACCAATGCCCCCTTGACCATTAGGGACGACTCTACACCAGCCTTGACTGAGAGACAGACTGACCTTGGAAGGCCCGTAGCCACGCATGTGGTGGTCGATGGGCCGAAAATCCACACACCCATCTTTTCTCCAAAAGGTAAATACTCTATTTTATTGCTTTGTTCTGAGAGTATCCCCTGTTTTCCTTATTTTTATACTTGTTCTTGCCATATCTGAACTGCTCGAGTAGATGCCAAGCCCAACGAACTGAAACCGACTTATTTTAAGACGGTGGTGGCGCTTGGTGGTTTTGGTGTAGTGGATGCTCCTAGATACCCAGGCCTGGGTCTGCATTACCCTCGCAATGGAGAGGTCTACATATATGCGGCCCAGATCGATGCTGGGTTGCGTTTTCCTCTCTGTGAGGGTCTACAGGCATTGTGACGGTTTTACAGGATACATCCCACTTAGATCGTACCCAACGCCATTAGGATATGGGATGGATTCAAGTTCCTGTGTATACGTCAAGAATGGACGTATTCACTGGCCTTGTTCCGGTGCTTTTTCCGATTGGCTGTTGGGACGAACCACCTCCACCACTTCCAGTCCCGGTGGTCGAAGTTCGCGGAATGGAGAGGCCCGTCATGGAGTTGGAACGTTCATGTTCGGTTGGTCGACGATTTCCGAGCCACCAACTCCAACTATAAGAAGTTTTACTTCTTCTACAAGGGGGCGTGTCTTGGAAGTTGTCTACGCCAGATAGGGATTTCCCTCCTGCATTCGACGAGCTATCCGGGAGCGACCGGAATGCCATCGATGTCCTGTTCTGTTTGCATCGATCATCCAGTTTTCACCCCATCCACTCGGTGGCGGAGACCACCGAAAATATGCTCGAGATGACGGGCATACATCAGGCCACGCCACTTTTTGATGATTGAGTAATTCTTCTAATCTTTTTTCTGTTTATTGGTTGTAGGCAACCGGGGCCGAAAACTCATTGGTCTCTTTGATGACCAGTGAAAGGCGGGGCTGTCCGCGGACCAAGCGTCGCTGAATCCTCCTCTTCCTTCTTCTAGGCGTTCCTCTAAGACGAAGCCCGAGGAGGAACTTCCCATGGCCACTGTTGGCCCTCGACAACCAGGTACATTGCCTTGATATATGGTGATATTTATTTCCACACTTTGAAGTTTTGGGTTTTGACATATCTGCTTATTCTTTTGCAGAGAAGCCCACCGCTAATGTGGCCCGAGACCCTCCTCCTCCCCCTGCCAAGAAGGCCAGGAGCGAGGACCTCCCGATTCTTCCCAAGAGTCCTCCTCCTCCTCCTAAGGGCTCCACTGCCTCCGGGGAGAAGGCTTTAACCATGGCGTCCCCTTCTCCTTCCGATTCCGTAGTCCCTATTCCTCCCAAGTGATCTGGGACTCAGAAGAAGGGGTCTGATGCCCCCAGCGCTTCGAAGACTCCTCCTGAGGAGTACTGCTCCTTGGCGAGTATGCTCCAGCCGCCCAAGGCCGCGAATTCTCGGAGCGTTTGGTTTCCCTGCGGAGACTTCTCGAAGAAGGTGGTCTCCGACAAGAAGATTCTCCGGGGCAACCCAGATTTATGCATGCGACTCTTTGAGGGGATAATTCCTCCCAGGGATTGCTCTGCGGTTCCCTCGGAGCTGCACCATGTCGAGGGGTTCATGAGGACCCATTTCGAACGACTTGCTCTAGTAAGGCTTCAACTCTTCGCTATGTTTTCACAATGCTTTCTCTTTTTCATAGCCTAACAACTTTTTTACTCTTTGTTGCCAGCTTGTTCGAGAAGAGGTGGCGGTTGGTCGAATCGTCGGGGAGCTCACCAACATGTAGACTGGCTTGCTTATTGAGTTGGAGCAGTACCGGAGCACGGGGTTCTCCCTAGGGCAGATGGAGGCCATAAAGTCTACTGCTGACGCGACAGTTTTCTTGGTGGAGGGTGCCCGTGAAGAGTACTTCAGGAAGGAGGAAAGGCTCCTTGCTGATGTGAAGAGGAGGGAAGCCGATGCAGCGGTCGCCCTTCAAGAGTCTGAAGCCCTTCATCGGTGCTTAGATGAAGGGGAGGCTGTCAGGGCTCGCCTGGAGGCTGAGCTTAAGGAGGCCCGAGCCCAAAGCGCAGAGGCAGAGGCTCAACGGGTCACCACTGAGTCCTAGAGGGATGCTGCTGTAGTCATGGGGATCGCCCTGGAGGAGGAGAAGGAACAGCTGACTGCGCAGCTGAAGTCTGTTCCTTCCCCCCAAAGTGTGGTCAACGAGTTCAAGGCCTCTGAAGAGTTCGTTGACTGCGCTTTGGAGGTAATGAAGTCGGAGATTGCCGACTTCCTCCAAGTCCTGGTCGAGGATGTCCAGGCGGTTGATCCCAACTTCCCTGTTCGGGAAGTCGAGTCCCTTAAGACCTTCCTCCGGAGTTCCCTTCTTCAGGAAACCCTCGCAGCTGTTGCTGAAGAGGTCGACCCAGCTGCTGCTGTCGAGGAGGTTGCCCCCGAAGGCGAGCCAAGTACTCCTGCTCCTGAAGACCCGAAGGCTTGAAGCCTCCACCTCTCCGGCGATCATATGCTGCTTTTGTTTCTACATATCTGTTTAGATTAATGTTTTTATCCTTCCTTGTAATTATTTTTTTAATTCAGACTTGGTTATTATTTTTCTTTATAATATTGAATGCCTTCTATTTCGCAAGCCTTTATGTTTATTTGACTTTGAATGCATTGGCGATTCCTCTGAGGTCTTAGTCATAATGACCTTCGACTTTTCCTTCACTTTATGAGTGTCTCGACCCTTAGGGTTTTTGGACTTTTCTTTAGGCTCAAAATGATAAGACTTCATAGAATCATTCATTTATCTCACCAAGTATAAACTCCTTAAGGAAAATATCTTAAGACTTTAAAAGTATAGACTTTTAGGCTTGAAGATGAATAACCTTGTCGAAGTTTAAACTTTTGGAGTGCTCACCTCCATGAAAGGAACTTGTTACTTGAAGCTTCACTTTCCATAGTGATCGCTTGAGAATCCTTGTCCATCTTCCATAATTTGCTTCATGAAGGAATTGTTACCCTTAGCAGATAACTTCTCTAAAATTTGTCCACCTTATAAGAAGATAGTTTCCTTGATGGATTGATAATCTTTGTCGTCACGGTTCCTGCCTGATTTTGGTATCAGGTCTTTTTGCCTGACTTTGGCGTTAGGTATTTTGATTTGCCTAACCCTGTTGCTAGGTGTTTTGGCCTGACTTTGGCGTCAGGGCTTTTGGCCTGACTTTGGCGTCAGGGCTTTGGTTTTGCCTAACTCTTGTTTTTAGGTCTTTTGGCCTGACTTTGGCGTCATGGCTTTTGTCTTGCCTAACTCTTGTTATTAGGTCTTTTGTCCTGACTTTGGCTTCAGGGCTTTTGGCCTGACTTTGGCGTCAGGGCTTTTGGCCTGACTTTGGCGTCAGGGCTTTTGATTTTGCCTAACTCTTTTTGTTAGGTATTTTGGCCTGACTTTGGCGTCAGGGCTTTTGGCCTGACTGTGGCATCAGGGCTTTTGATTTTGCCTAACTCTTGTTGTTAGGTCTTTTGGCCTGACTTTGTCGTCAGGGCTTTTGGCCTGACTTTGGCGTCAGGGCTTTTGGTTTTGCCTAACTCTTGTTGTTAGGTCTTTTGGGCTTACTTTGACGTCAGGGCTTTTAGCCTGACTTTGGCGTCAGGGTTTTCGGTTTTTCCTAACTCTTGTTGTTAGGTCTTTTGGCCTGACTTAGGCGTCAGGTCTTTTGGCCTGACTTTGGCGTCAGGGCTTTTGGCCTGAGTTTGGCGTCAGGGCTTTTGGCCTAACTTTGTTGTTAGGGCTTTTTCTTCGATTTGATTCGAGTGATCATGCTTTATGAAGGAATGACTTGCTTTTATTGACATAACATTTTGATTTACAAGCTATGTATGAAATCTCCTTAAATGTTCAGAATTGAATGGACGAGGTAACCTTTCTCCTTCAGTGGTTTCCAAATAGTAGGATCCTAGGGCAGCGATCTCTACGACCTTGTATGGTCCTTCCCACTAAGCTGAAAGCTTATTCTAACTCTCCAGTCTTGTAAATTCGTTCCTTCTCATAACCATCTCCCCCACGAAAAATTGGCGAGCGCTGACTTTTGTGTTGAAGTATCGAGTGGTCGCCAAATGCATCTTTGCTTGTGTCTTTTCTGATTGCCACCTCTTTTCCTCTGCCAGGTCGAGGTCAGTCCTGCGTTCGACTTTGTTTGCCTTAGTGTTGAAGTGTAGGATTCTATGGGTAGGCACTGCTATTTCGGCGGGCGCCACTGCTTCTGATCCATACACTAAGCTGAAGGGTGTTTCTCCAGTGGCTGTCTTAGGCGTTGTTCTGATAGCCCATAATACGTTTTTCAGTTCTTCCGCCCAATTTCCTTTGAATGCTCGAACCCTTTTCTTGAGTCCTGCTAAAACAACCTTGTTGGCTGCTTCATCTTGCCCATTCGTTTGAGGATGATGCACTGAGCTGAAACGATGGTCGACATGGTATTCTTCACAGAGCCATTTGAGCTCCTTTCCTATGAATTGCGGACCATTATCACTGATAAGTATTTTAGGAATTCCAAATCTGGAAAATATGTTGATCTTCAGGAACTTGATGACTTGAAATTCCATTGTAGAAGTCAAGTCTTTCGCCTCTATCTACTTTGTGAAGTAGTCGATCGCCACTATAATGTGAGTGCGTTGACCAGTGCTAATAGGATAATGACCCAATATATCCATCCCCCATTGAGCAAAAGGCCAGGCACCTGTCATTGGGGACAATAGTGTTGGCTGTCGACTTGATCGTGGTGCAAATTGCTGGCAAGTCTCTCACTTCTGCGTTAATTCAGCCGCATCGTTTCCCAAAGTTGGCCATTAGTATCCCAGCCTGAAGATCTTTCTTGTTAATGATCGAGCACCTTCATGACATGCTGCCACCCCTTTGTGAGCTTCTCGAAGAACCCTTTCTGTTTCTGGATGAGCAACACACCTTAAGTAAGGAGTTGAGTAGCCTTGCCTGTAGAGTTCTTCATCTATAATCAGGTAACTGGCAGAGAGTCGTCTTATCCTCGTATATTCGCCTTCGTCTTCTGGTAAGATCCCCTCTTTTAAGAAATTCTGGAACGGAGTCATCCATGTGACTTGTTCTTGAATGTTTAAGACTTCTGCTCTGTTATGCCAGCTTACTTAAGGAGTCTACCATCTGGTTCTCTTGGCGAGGAATAGACTCATTCGCAAAATTTGGAATTTCTGCAACGAGCTTCTCGGCGATGCTGAGGTACTTTTTCATCTTTTCCCCCCTTGCCTCATAAGTGCCATTTACCTGATTGACAATAAGTTCCGAGTCGCTTTTTACCTTAAGCGCAGATATGCCCATTCCTTTTGCCAGTCTGAGTCCAGTAAGAAGAGCCTCGTACTTTGCTTCATTATTGGTCGCCTGAAACGTTAAGGCGATCGCATATTTCAAAGGCTCGCCCTCAGGAGGAATGAGAATTAAACCCGCCCCGAGCCTTCTCTCGATGAAGATCCATCTGTATAAAGCTCCCAGATTTGATTGTTGTCTGCTGACTGATTTGGCCTGTTATCTGATTCTGTTTGACCATTACTTGTGCTTTCCACAATGACATCAGCTAGTGCTTGACCTTTGATGGCCATTTTTGGCGCAAATTTGATCTTGAACTCGCTGAGCTCGATCGTCCACTTGACCATTCTTCCTGAAGAGTCTGGTTTCATCAGGAAGTTTTTGAGAAGTTGATTGGTGAGGACCGTGATGTCGTGTGCGTGAAAATAAGGTCTCAGTTTTCGAGCAGCAATAACTAAGGCATAGAGATACTTCTTAATCTGGACATATTTTATTTCTGCCGAATTAAATATTTTGCTAACTAAATACACTGGACTCTGAACAATATTTTCCTCCCTTATCAAAACAACACTGGCTGCCACGTCGCTGATGCCTAGATAAAGGAAGAGTTGCTCGCCTGGAATGGGCTTTGCCAGAGCTGGGAGTGTTTGGATGTGCTGCTTCAAGGATTGGAACGCCTCCTCACAGTCTGGCGTACACTCGAACTTGCGGTTGGCCCTTAGAGTTTTGAAGAACGGGAGAGACTTGTCGCTCGCCCTGGAGAGGAAGCGATTGAGAGTGTTAGATTTACTAGAACATGAAGACGTGAAGGAGATGAACAAGAAAAATATCTTACTCCATTATTGAGAAACTTGTTCTTTAGTACATACAGAACTAGATATATATAGTATAGAGATAACTATCCATATATATTTATTCTATCTATAAAGGTACTCATACTATCTATCTAACTATATATATAATAAACTAAATCTAAAAGGATAAACTAACTATTATAGATAAACTAAAGATAAAGACTAATCTAGACTACATAATACTCTAACATTCGCCCATGTTATTTATTTTTCTTGATTTTGATCCTCTAACTTTGAAATTTGCTGAATTGGCCCCCAAACTTCCAATGCTTCTTCGTTTGTGTCGGATCCCAAATCCAATCTCGATCAAATCCCCAATCGAATTGAGCTCGAACATCTGCATCATTGGTGAGATACTACACATTCGAATACAAGTTTTTCAAGCTAAAATCCAGATGCAAACGAAAAAAAAGAAGAAGAAAACAACTCGGTCATGCCATCGCGACGCCATCTTGGTCATCTCGTCGTGGTCATGCCATAAAATAAAGAAGGGCCATCCCGGTCATGTCATCGCGGTGCCATCTCGGTCATCTCGTTGTGGTCATGCCGTAGTAACTAACAAACTAATCTAAAATCTGAATTTCAGCATTCCGATCTTCTATTGAATCCATTGTAAATCATCAAAAACTTGGTTGTGCAACTCAATTTGATCACACATCTTCACGATACCAAATCGGGATTTTAGCACAAATAATTCAGCATTGTTGAAGATGCATTGTATCAGCAAATCACAGATCAGCAACAGGAATGATTCGGTCCCTGGAAAGAAGGCTCTAATACCATGTTAGGATTAAAAAAAACATGAAGGCATGAAGGAGATGAATAAAAAAAACATCTGACTCCATTATTGAGAAACTTGTTCTTTAGTACATACAGAACTAGATATATATAGTATAGAGATAACTATCTATATATATTTATTCTATCTATAAAGGTACTCATACTATCTATCTAACTATATATATAATAAACTAAATCTAAAAGGATAAACTAACTAATATAGATAAACTAAAGATAAAGACTAATCTAGACTACATAATACTCTAACAGAGAGCAGCTAGGCGACCATTTAGGCATTGAACCTCCTTATGGAAGGTTGGCGACTTCATCTCTTCTATGTCCTTGATCTTTTCCGGGTTCGCCTCGATACCTTGCTCGCTGACCATGAATCCCAGGAATTTACTAGACTTAACTCCAAAGGTGCACTTTGCAGGGTTTAGGCACTCGAAAACTTCGCGGAGGTTTGTTGTGTGAGGATTCCCCTTGATGGTTTTGATGAGCATGTCATCCACATAAGCCTCCATGTTTTTCCCCAGCATGCCTTGGAAAAGGCGGTTCACCATCCGCTGATAAGTCGCCCCGACATTGATTAGACCAAAGGGCATCACCTTATAACAAATAATGTCCCCGTCTGCATAAAACGCGGTATGAGCCTTATCATCTGGGTGCATGCGTATATGGTTGTAGCCTGAATAGGCGTCCATGAAGCTCAGCATCTCGTGACCAGAGGTAGCATCGACCAACTGATCAATCCTGGGAAGGGGATAGGAATCCTTGGGGCAAGCTCTGTTCAGGTCGCGGAAGTCAACGCACATTCTCCACTTGCCGTTTGATTTCTTGACCTAAACTGGGTTGGCAACCCAGCTCTGGAATCTCACCTCTCTGACGAAGTCAACTTCAATCAGCCTGCCAACCTCCTGTCTGATCGCCAGGCGTTTGTCTATCCCGAACGATCTTTTTTTATGAGCGATCGGCTTGATAGAAGGGTCTATCCTGAGCTCGTGAGAGATAATGTCTGTACTGATACTTGGTATGTCGCTCGGCTGCCAGGCGAAGAGCTCCTTGAATTCTCTGAGGAGGGCAGTCATGACCTGCTTATGATCTTCATTCAAGGTGGTCCCAATGCGTACCTTCTTATCTGGGCCATCGACCTCGACTTCTTCCAACTCTTCCACAGGCGCTGTTCGAGCCAAATCCTCGCGAGGGTCGGCCTCTGTTTTGATGGCGAGGGCTCACTTTGGTTCTTCCTGCACAGGCAGTTCACATAGAATTGTCGCGAGGAAGGCTGGTCGCCAAGTACTTCTCCAATCCCGTTGGGTGTGGGGAACTTCATCTTCTGATGGACTGTGGAGGCCACAATCTTGTTGGGGTTGATTGTGGTCCTCCCCATGATGGCCCTATAAGATGTAGGTGAGTCGACCACCAAGAAAGTGACTGGTACCTTGATGCTTTTCCATCCCTCGCCCAAAATCACTGGCATGGTTATCGCCCCCAGTGGATAAGTTGTTCTCCCAGCAAACCCGATCAGTGGAAAGTCGACCCTCTTAAGGGTCACGCTTGGATTTGCCCATTTTCTCGAAGGCGTCCAGGAATAGAATATCTGTCGAGCTCCCTCCGTCGATCAGAATCCTCATAACGTCGCAGCCGTTGATATCAGCCGTGATAACCAGAGCATCAATATGGGGGGTTGTGACATGTGCCAAATCATCTTCGGAGAATGAGATGACAATGTCCTCCTCAGGTCGGGGTCGCTTTTCCAGCTGAACCGCTGTAAATATCTGAGCCGCGTAAACTTCCCTTGCGTGTGACCCCTCTCCTCCTGCGCCAAATCCTCCCGCAATCAAATTTACCATTCTCTTGCTCTGAGATGGATCAGTTTGTTCAGCAGGAGTCGGCGAACGATGTCTCCTAGGTGGCGTTCGACTTCTATCTCATCCTGCCTCAAATTTCTTCAGCATTCCCCCTGAATCAGCTTCTCGATGTCCCGTTTGAGAATGCGACAATCATCAGTCTTGTGGCCCTTGCACTTGTGGTATCTGCAGTAACTCTCGACATCCTTCTCCATGGGCTGGACACCCCTATGAGGCATCGGTGGCCTCGCCAAAGATCTCCTCTCCATCTCGACTAGTACCGCTGAGATCTGCCTGTTTAAAGGCGTAAAGTACTCAGGGACCTCTGGATTTCTGGGCGCTGGATTAGGCTCTACCCGGGGCCTGCTGTCTCTTCCCTTTTTCTCCTTCTTTACCTCCGTCTTACCATCACTTCGGGGCTCGGTAACCACCCTTAGCGAGGTCGTCAGAAAGTTAGCCTCGGCGTTCGCTCTCTCAAGGTCTAAGAAACCTTTCGCCCTGGACGCCAGTTCCTCCAACGTCTCAATCTCCTTCACATGATAGCTGTTGCGCAGCTTTCTCGAGGCCTTGTTGGCCACATCCAATCCTCGATATAAGGCTCGAATGATCTCCCCATCTAAAATTCGACGATCTATCTACGTGACGTTTTGATGAAAACGTCCAAAAAAAATGGCCAGTGACTCTCCAGGCTGCTGTTTGACCGCATCCAGAGAGACCACGCTTTTCATTAGCTGGCGCTCGCCCATGTACCTCTCCAGGAATTTGCTTCTTAACTTTGCCCAAGTTCCTATAGATCCTGCAGGGAGGCCGAATAACTAGGACGAAGCCGAACCCGAAAGAGTGGATGGAAATAACAAAGCCAAGTGATTGGGATCATTTGACTTACCCAGAACATAGGCCTCGTTCTTGTTGACGTGTATGGTGGGATCTCCTCCACCATTGTATTCAGGTATAGCCCGGGCGACTACGTCTTTCGGGATTTTGATGTAGACGAGATCGTCGGAGAAGGGATGAGCAGATCGCTCCTTGAAAGGAGTTGCCACTGTCAGTCGCCTTTCCTGGAGCCTTTTATTGATGAGGTCATCCACCTGGTCCAGGGTGCAATTTTTTGGCGAAGTCCCGTTCGGCGAGGGACCAGAAGGATTGGTGGAGTAGGTAGCCGCCGGCGGTTCGGTGGATGCCGGTGGTAGGGACTGGTGCCCCGATGTCATCTCCAGATCCTCCTGGGGAGTTGTGATGCCAGGATTCGCGGTTTCAGTCGGTAACGACTTTGTGGTAGCAGGGCGAGTGTTTCCTTCAGGAGCAGGAGCTTGTCGGCGAGCCTGTCCTAGGATGGCTTCCAGCAATGATATCATCTCCGGGGTTAACTGGATGTTTTCCCCAGCGATGTGGACTGTTTGCGGTGCTGGAGACTCGGTATGGTTGGGAACAGGGGTCGGTCTGGAATTACCGACATATTCTCGGGCCATCCTTAGAGGCACGACATTGGGGGCTGCCTAGCTGGAGCAGCGAAGTGGAGACAGAATCAGAGTTGTCCGAGGATTGCTCGCGAGTCTGGTTCAGGCGGTTGTTTTGTGATCGAGTTCTCATGGCTGTATCACTCGGTTCCTACAAACGGCGTCAAATGTTGTATCGTAAACTCCTGGTTGCTGATCTGACAGTGAATTGAATGTCAGATGACGGTTGAACAATGCTTTTGCCTTAGCTCTGATGAGCCTGCAAGTAGGGGATCACAACAGAGGGGGTGTCTCTGGGTCCCTCTCCGATGCTTAAATGAGTATATATGTGTGTAGATAGCTCAAAAACGTAATGAATGTATGTAAAGGAAAGGTATTTATAGAGTAGGAGAGACCAGACCGTATAAGGTAACCGTATATCTTAGTGAATATTGTGATGTTGAAGATTTGGATAATAGATATTGCAGTTACGACGAGATATTGCAGTTACCATATTTAATCCTTAGTGAATATGTGTCCGAGATACGCGGGATATCGTGGCCACTTCCTTATTAACGGTTGGTGGGACCAGAGGAGAGAGGCAAGACTCTCTTCGGGGCGAGTACTCCCATGGCGAGCAGTAGGAGGTCGTGACTTGGTGAAGAATAGCGACCAGCTAGGGAGCCTTTGGTGTTCATATCGTCCTGGGCTCGATCCTGGGGCCACTCTATGGTGGGCCAGGTTGACTTTGACTTAGGCTGGTCCGGTTCGAATATCTTGGGTTTATCCCCTTCAGGGTTATTGGGCCTTCGAGGCCTTTTCCTTATTGGGCTGTCACTATCAATACCCAACAATAGCCAGTCCTAGTTTATTAATTAGATCTTGAATGTATTTCTTATGATTTAGCAGAAGATAAGTATCAGAAGCCAACACCTCCATACCAAGAAAATAGCTAAGATTGCCCAAGTCTTTGAGCTGAAATTCCTGATTAATAGCGTGAATCACGTAAGCTATAACATAGTTAAAAGAGCAAATAAAAACAATGTCATCTACATAAAATAAAAGAAACACAGATCCTGAGTCAGAATGTTTGATAAACAAGTAACTATCTGCAACCGACGCCTGAAAAAGATGATGCGAAAATAAGAGATGTTTAAGTTTCTCAAACCAAGCACGATGTGCTTGTTTAAGACCATACAAAGCCTTTTGTAGCTTACAAACCAGAGGAACTTCCATAGTTGAGACCTGTACAAAACCAGGAGGCTAAAACATATACACTTCTTCAGAAAGATCCCCATGAAGAAACACATTGTTTATATCAATTTGTCTCAAACTCCACTTATGAGATAATGCAAGAGATAAAACTATCCTTACTCTGGCAGGTTTTACTACCGGACTGAACGTGTCCTGGAAATCAAACCCAGGTTTGTGAGAGACCCTTTTGCAACTAACCTAGCCTTGTACCTAGATTTAGTCCCATCAACATTCTTCTTAATCTTGAAGAGCCACTTGCATCCAATTGGAACTCTGCCCTGAGGTAGCTGAACAATGGACCAAGGTTTGTTGAGTTGAAGAGCATAATATTCTTCTTCCACTGCAGCTCGCTAATGAGAACTATGCAGAGCTTGATGTAAAGACTTAGGCACCAAATTAATTAAAGAATCAGTAGGTTCAACCGATGTGAGCATAGACTGTAGAGACACTTGATTAACACCTCTCGTTTTAGACCTTGTCTGCATAGGATGAACATTTTTAGAGGTAAGAGATGAATTCACAACATGCATATCATCACTAGAACATGTATTTAATGAACTTGGAATTAATCTGGAATCCTGTAACTTGTAAGTCATTGTGGGAATGCACTGTTTAGAAACAGGAGAAACATATCTATTATGAGGCATCACATTTTCAGCTGATGGATTCATCGACATCACATTATCTCCAGAATTCATAGACTGAATTGGAGAAACAGAATGTACAGGAACATGAGAAGTAGAAGATAACTCTGTAACATCAGAACGGGGAGCAAGTATAGGAAATGAAGAAGCATCATTCCCACCCTCATGAGAAGAAGATTCGAGAAAATTATTATCACAAGGCAGAAAGAACGGAGAAGATGTATAATTCTGAGTTGGAGAGTTTGAAGGAAAAAAACTTCCTCTTGAATCCGCAAATGGAAAAGAATTTTCATGAAAAATAACATTCCTCGATGTATAAACACGACCAGAAGCTACTAAGCATTTATATCCTTGATACTTAACACAATACCCCCAAAAAAGCACGGTTCAGATCTATGCATGAGGTTGGTTTTGTTAATGGTCTCAAATGGGGAAAGTAGATACACCTAAATACACACAAAAACAAGTAATCTGGAGGAGACTTAAACAATTTCTCATAAGGTGATATATTTGAAAGACTAGCATATGGTAACCTGTTAATGAGAAATGTAGCAGTAAAGATTGCATCAGTCCAGAAGTGAAGAGGTACCGATGCTTGAGGTAGAAGTGTCAGACCCAATTCCACTATGTGTCTATGCTTGCGCTCTACAATGCCATCCTGTTCTGATGAATATGGACAATTTATCCTATGAGCTATCCCAAACTGAGTAAGATAGGTTGATAGAAATTGAAACTCGCCTCCACCATCTAATTGAACAGCGTTGAGTAAATGACCAAGTTGTTTTTCGGCCAACCTGTGAAAATCAACAAAACACTATGCAACATCACTTTTCTTGTTTAAGAAATATATCCAAGTATATCTACTGAATGCATCTACAATACTAAGATAATATCTGTGCCCATTTGACGCACATGCTGCAGGACCCCATAGATAAATCTGCACAAGTTCTAACAGATTAGAATAAACTGTCAATGAGGATCTATATGGTTGTTTCTTACTCTTGCCAATCGCACATGCAGTGCACTGCATTGAGGAATGAGAAACAGGATAGTTATGAAGCCTCAGAAAGTTAACAAACAACTTTGTAGAAGGATGTCCTAACCTCACGTGCCAAGTATGAGCTGATTCACTTGACTTTAGAGATGAGAGAAAACAAAGAAACTCAGATTGATCAAAAGTATTAGATGGCATAACCTATGAAGAATTAGGTGTAGAAGGATCAATACAAATAGATATAGTATTGCACGGAGATGAAACATTGAACTGATCATCATCACAATTATCATTACCAAATATCTCATTCTTATTATGAGTCACCAATTCAGTACAAGAAACATTACTACCAATATCAGACACTGCAGAGTTTACAGTAACTTTATTCTTTCTACTATCATGACTCAACCACATACTCGACTTATCAATGCTAGTCTGCCTAAACTTTCAAAGATCTAGCTTATACAACCCAGAACTCTCATAACCACACAGCAGCACTTTGTGTGTTTGAGAATCCTTTATCACACAGTAGGTATCATGGAATTCGAAATATACCCTGTTATCCTTGGCGAATTGAGATACAGAAAGCAGATTCTTAGTTACGCTAGGAGTATATAACATATTATGTAAATGTAAAGGACGTGACTGAGTAGGAATAGAAGCTGAACGTATAGCAGTTATATTTAAAGTAGAGCCATTACCAACAACAACCTTACCTTGACTTGTGTATGGGATACAAGCAGGATACTAAGTCGGTGGAGCATGTGTGAGATGATTCGTGGCTCTTGAATCAGAAAACCAGTTGGAGTCATGCTGCACCACTGGAGTAATAGTAGTTAGATGCACTTGAGGATTGCTGATCTTTGACTGAGTATCCATATGTTGTCTAGATGCACCTATTTGAGAACCAGAAATGGAAGGAGCAGTAGGAGTTCCTGGTATAGGACGCAATGAATGAGGATAAACATACTACAGACCACTAAAAGGATCTACAGCAGGATATATCATAGGTGACGAATATTGAGGAGGGGCAGAAATCATTGGAGGAAAGGTTTGTTATTGATATAACTAAAATTGAACCAGAGATAAACCAGGTTGTGAAGCAAAAGAATTATGAGCTGACTAATTAACATAAGTATATGGAGAAGGAACATAAGAAGAGTGAACTACTGAGGCATTGTTTGAAGAAATGAACTGAGGAGATACATAATTTTCACTTTAATCGTCCCATTGTGTAGAGCACAAATTCATAGTTAGATAGGATGAGGCAGCAGGATCAGTAACACCTTTGAAGTTGACATTAAATCGATGATAACATCGATGAACTAGCTGGCCAAATTTACCACACAGCTGACATTGTGGCCTATTTGAACCATAGCCCCTGCCTCTACGTCTTCTAGGATTGAAGCCATTCTGAACCTGTGATCCCTGATTTGCAGTAGATGACATCAAATTATCATCAGTAGTTTGATTTGAAGGACCAGGTAGAGATGATGAAGCCAATTCATTATTAACAGTTTCATTGTTCTTCATCGTTGGCTTATGATTAACTGCAACATTTCCTGTCAGATTAACATCAAACAACAGATCTGTTTGTCTTACCTATGCATCCAAGAGAACAGAATTGACAGACGCCATGTCATACAGATTCCTGCTTGCATGAATCACTGATATGACGTTTTGTCGTATTGACCTTTAACTCTATTCAACGCAATTGATATTCGCTGCATTTCTTCAATCGGATATCCACAGCTGGCCAAGCTGTCACAAGCCGACTGAATCAATGTCAGGTAGTCTCGCATAGAATAATGTGGTAGTTTCCTCGCTTCCAATCTGTCATACAAGTGCATTATATGTGTTGTTGATGATGAAGAAAAATCACGATGAAGCTTTTGCCAGATGGAAGCTGCTGTCATGCATCCTATGAGTCCACAACTTACTTGTGATGAAATAGATGCTAGCATCCATGACACTAGTGAACTATCCTTCTGAACATATTTTAGATAGTCTGGATTCGGATTCTCTGTTCCATCAGGATCAATCAGAGTTGGCGAAATCATAACATTTCCATAGAGATGTGCTTCAACCTGTTGACGTCACAATTGAAAGTTCTCCTCGCCTTCAAGTTGATAGACATTCTTGTTGAAGAATGATGCAGAAATCTCTTCCATTGATGCACATAATTCACAATTCGAAAAACGTAACAAGCTAAACAAGAGAATCAACTAACAGAACACACACAAATCAATTTTGGAGATAACAGAATCATAGCTAACCGTATCGCAGGAAGGCAACATCTCTGATACCATGATAATGTCTATGGAACAATGACGAAAGATTAAGAAGAAAAACAGAAAGAAGACTTACTTGAAGATGAAGAAATCAGATTAAGCTTTCATTCCAAGTTAGTTATCGCAGTTACAAGTATCAGGTATTTATAGAACACTACTCTTCTATATTTACATTTAGATCCTTGACTGAAATTGCAACTAAGTCCTCAACTCATATGTAAACATACCTATATCCTAACAGGGCTTGTTTTGTGGGTTGTCTTGGTTGTGGTTTAGTTGGGCTAATGAGGATGGATGTGTTGTATGTTCGGCCTCGTATCCATGGGGGGGGGGGGGGGGGGATTTGGTGGTGCTTGCATGTATGGGTCTTTGTAAGTGGTTCGGTTTTGGGCGAGTGTATGTGTTTGTGGGGTTTGGATCATGATGGCCATGGTGTGGTCCATCTCTGCGTCTTGGTGCTTGGTATGCTCAGCCCCTCCCTCGGTCTCCTCATGCTGTCCACTCAATTGGACCCCATCGGTGTCCATTTGGTCGGTCGTGACACTCCCATCCGTATCCCCTTCCTTCTTTCCCCCCATCGGTGCCTCGGTCGACATTGGTTGTTTAGTTCCCTTTTCTTTACTCGACCATTACGTTGAACCATGGTTTTCTCATGGTTGGTTTCCCCTTGGGGCTACCCCCTTCCTCCTCCCTACCTTGATGTCGAACTGTGCTAGCCTTTGGGCGTACTCCTACTAGCCACGGTCCATACGCGGGTTGTGTTGGGTCATGTTCCGCCATATTAACCTCACTCTTACATGCTTGGGTCGTATGCCTGAGCACTCCACATCCGTAACAATAGTCGGATAACGTCTCGTATTTAATGGTAGCCCATCGTTCCGACCCATTGGAATTTGTCCACCAAAATACCGCTATCAACAGTACATCAACATTGATCATAACACGGCTACGTCAAATTCGTTTAGCAGAGTTTCTTCTCCAATTGGTTGGATGGATTCCTTCCTTGCTTCGATCAGCCGAACTAGTTTGGAAGTGGTATGGTATTTAGATAAAATATGGAGCGGTTCGACCGAACCACAAAAAATTGGTTTATAAATGCTAAACTGTACCGTTTTATGAACCACTTTTTCAAATATAAATAAGTGCTTTCCCTATTGTACATGAACCATCATGTTCATAAGTGCTTTCCCTATTTGAAAACATTTTAATTTTCAATCTTTCGATGAATCGTTTGATGTATGATAAATTTGGAATATTTTATATTAGCTTTTTATTTAAAGAAATATACGAATGAACTTATTCAAAAGTGGTATGGCAAATTGGTAAAAAAGTTGAGTGGTTTGGATGAATGGATGTAACCATACCTTACCACATTTTAGGTAAGGTACGATTCTTGGACCGGTTTGGCCCCGAACCAGTTTATGTCCACCCCTAGTCCAAGCCGAACGGACTATGAGGTGTCATCCAAAGAGACTCGTCTGATACCGATAATGTCACCCGACCTATCGAAGGTACACTTGAGTTCCTCAATTCTGTCGACAAATCATTGTCTCGCCCAATTAAGGCATCCAAAGAACACATATAAGGTGTCTTCACAGGTTAGTAGGACATTTCGATGAATGTTTTTCCTAAATATACCCCTATTTTATAATTAAATACCAAAATGTCTTTTTTGTTAAACAAATACGAAAGTATACCTACTTTAGTATACTCTAAGTCGCGGGTGGATAACTGAGTTGTGCCATCAGTTATACCCGCGACTACCAATCGCGTTTGGTTGAGAAATTAATCCTACCCGCGACTCTTAGTCGCGGGTGGGTGAGAATTAAATTCCACCCGCGACTCCAAGTCGCGAGTGGGGTAGCTTAAAAACACAGCAGCCCCCCTTGCCTGCTGTGTTTTCTATGTAGATTGAATAATTGTGTTGAAGTTAGTTAGTGTGTTTTGTTTATTTGCTTATGTAGATAAAATTGTGAGGTAGATTGCATAATTATGTATAATTGTTGTATAATTTGAATGTGTTTTTTTTGGCAAAATTTCAATTTTTATATTGCATTATTTTGTACAGACCATGTAACGTGGCCAAGGTAGTTCTTCACGGCGGTATTTCACTTCGCAAAAGGAGTCGATTGATCCGTCTCTTTTATATACTCAACTGCAACACATGTCACAAGATACGGTAAAGTTATTTTTATTAATAATTTAAATGTAATTTGTACATTCTTAATTATTGTTACATATTTCCCTTTAAATATTAATTAAATTATAGGTTAGTGCTAGTAGTCGCTGGAAAGACGATAAATATTGGCGAGTTGGAAAATGTTGGGTTTTAGATCATATGACGCGTTATTGGGTAGATATAGCTGGGTTTGGATGGGCATCAGATATTTCGCGTATTAAAATTGATGCGGGTTTACTACACGCCCTTGTTGAGAGGTGGCGACCCGAGACACATACCTTTCACCTAAGATGGGGGGAAATGACCGTAACACTTAGAGACGTCCAAATATTATTGGGTTTACGGGTTAGTGGTCCGCCCGTAACAGATGGGTATCGATTGATAGAGGGTCAACCAATAAGGGTCGATCTACCAGCTTTATGCTCAAGATTACTAGGACTATTCCCTTCACGTAAGCAAGACGAGATCGACCGAAACGATGTCACTCTTGCCTAGTTGAAGCGGGTTTTGAGAAGAAAGAAGGTGATGCAGATTGGATTCCATCAACAGAAGAAGAAGTCATTATGAGAGCCCGATGATATATTTTGCATCTAATGGGAGAATTTGTATTCCCTAACACTAGTGGGAACAAAGTTGCACTAGAGTATCTTTCGTTATTGAAAGATCTACATTTGACAACTCAATTCAGTTGGGGTTCTGCTATATTGAGCTATCTGTATTCCAGGATGTGCAAACCGGCGGTGCCTAAGAGAACCAACGCAACCGGATGTGCTGTATTACTACAAGTACATAATCATTCACAATACTTTAGTAAGAATATATTTATATTGTCGTAGTCTCACACATTCTGTTACTAACTTGGTAAAGCTTTGGTCGTGGGAGCATCTGTCTGTTGAGAGACCGATAATCAAGAATAAAGGATTAATGAGTATGATTGCTCCCTTGGGGATGAGGTAAGTTTTTGCGTTTATATTAATCGTATATTGCAATTTAATATTTTCTAGTGCATGTGATTGAATTTTCTTTTGTGCAATATTAGGTGGGTATCACCAAAGTCGGGGGGAAAAATCCTACTCCACACGTTCGACAGTTTTACAGAGATGAATTGACAGCATTCAAAGGTCATTTGGGCCCCGTATGGACAATATCTACTGGGTCACCTACCAAAGATATGCACTGAAGATCTTTGGTGTTGCCTTCTGAGACTACCCTTGATCCACTTCAATGTTGTGGAGTGGAACATGCTTGATCGCGTATAGAGGCAGTTCTCTATAGCCCAGCATATTCCCGAGATTTGGAAGATCGCTGGGACTGGGACAGATTGCACAAATTTAAATGGGATAAGAACACTATTGAACTATGGATTATGAAACATGCACGGTATCAGACAATGTGGAATAGTCGACTAAATATGGAAATCCCCCGACTGGTAGCCGTAACCCTTGGTGAGTACTTAGCTAGGTATAATCAACTGACAATTACACTAATTGGGGAACCTCCAGTTGAGCAACAACCAGTTCAAGATGTGATTCCCCCGGTCTGGTTTGCCTCATGGAAATCAATCAATGTTGCTTGTATGTGATTCCCCCGGTCCAGTCTGGCAATAGTTTTATTTTCTTCAACATTTTATTTTATTACTAATATATTTTTATGGTAATTTCTTTTGTAAGATGCGGAGTCTTAGACATCCTGCCAAATTAACGAAGAAAATTTTAAAGAAGACTACGGGGAGTCTTTTGAAGTAACATGATGAGGAGTCTTTTGAAGTAATGCGATACACGCATAAGCTGTCTGGGGAGACTGGTCAAATTTACAAAATTTTAGATGAGCCGAACACATCTAGTGAGGAAGAAGTCCCGGACACTACATGGGACGCTCTAGATCCACATGAACAAGAGATCCAAACTTCAAGGGAGGAAAGACAACCTAGAAGAGTGGATAAGAGTAGGAATGTGAGAGGTTAGCAAGGGTGTGCTAACAGGGATACTAGTAGGGGTGGTGTACGCAGGACTTGGATGCCTTAATTGATTATGTGTTAAAATTAAGAATATATGTATTTAACATTCTAACTTAATTTATGTTAATTATGAATTTGACATTTCTAGTCAATCAAACAGGTGTATTAAACAAACATGTCTATTTTACATACACTACTATTTAACAAACACTACAACTTTATCGACATTACTATTTTACAGACACATCTATTTTACAATTCTAAAAAGGGAACATGCACCACTGTCATCTGCAATTCTGTCATTAAACTGACATACAAAAATAAAATATAGTTAGGCAAAATTGGTAACTAGTTACAAAGCTACAATTAACATGATTAGAAATTCTGACCTGGTTGATTACATGACCTTTTATTGTGGCCGACTTGTCCACACTTTCGACATTTCTTTGGTTGACTAGAGCCACTAGTGTCCATCTCATTGTGAATTATAACCTTTCGCCGATAACGTTTAGAAATCAACATTTGTGGACCACAATGTACCATTGAACCGTTCCAAGCAAGCCACCAATATGGATCTGGCAAGGGTTCAAATTTAGGCTGGTATGTTCGCTATAATATTCCAAACGAAAGTAGGGATCAACATATGGTATCAGGCCAGAGTTTGTGAAATGTATTGTTGCCATTCCATGTGCACATGGAATACGAAATAACGTCCACTCCTCGCAGTCACAACTCATATCTGCTAAGTTTACAACATACGTCTTGTTCACACGAGTACGCACTCTGTAGACTTCTACATAAGAATATATTTCTACTTGTAAAGTGGTTGATTTTTCCTATGTGGAAGACAAAACTTCTCTAACTTTAGGTAGAACACGTGACCCATTGCATTTTCCCTTTCATATATTATGCGTCGATCAACATAATATGTATTTAGCAGTGTAAAGGTAACCTCTACCAATGTCGTAATTGTTAAGGATCGAGCACCCTTTAAAACCTTATTAAACACTTCTGAATAATTTGTTGTCATGACCCCATATCTTTGTTCTCCGTCACGTGCTAGACACCATTGGGGGAAATTACTTAAGTTCGTTAACCACCTCGAATATTTTCCTTCATTCATGGTACTAAAATAGTGCCAATATCGCCCAAACTTAACCTTAGATGTGGTCCACGCCATTTCAGAAAAAAACAAAACTCAACTCTCTGTTTTTGAAAATTTTGTTGAAGTTACTAGCTAGATGTCACGCAGTATCTGTGAACCCCTATGGGTGCTGGAAAGACATTTGCAACTCTCACTTTAATACCACCATGCCGATCAGATATTGTACATACAGGTCTTTATTCTTTCATGACATGTTGTCGGAGACGCTCTAAAAACCATGTCCACGATGCGGTATTCTTAGTGTCAGCAAAGGCAAAACACAATGGAAATATCAGATTCTTAGCATCGTATCCCATTTCGGCTAATAATTTACCACTGTATTTTCCATACAGATGTGTGGCATCAATGCTTATTAGTGGACGACAATGGGAGAAATCTTCCATTGAAGGTTTATATGCCCCAACCCAATTACCAAATATGACACCCTCCTTAGTGGGAACTCCTTTCTATTCGTAAAAAATGGACTCAGGATTAGAATGAGATAAACAAACCATCAACGAATGGAGACATTGAAATGCACTTTCATGGGTACCAAACATTCCGTTAATTACCTGTTGTTTAGCGTACCACACTTTTCGGTATGACGCACTTTGCATGTACTTATCATTTACTACTTGTTGCAAATCACAAATTCTAATACCCGTGTTGTTATACACATATGGATATATCAATTCCGCAATTAATTTGCAATCAAGTTGTCTATGATGTTGTATAGTTGTGAAATTGCTACAGGAGTGTGGAGGACCTATTTTAGTGATCTACCAATTTACCATTTTATTCTGCCACAATTTAACGTGTTGTTGGAGTGCAGCTTTACTCTCGTATTCAGTCCCTACTTGAAAATCACTTGTATCTAAAGATGATCCACCGTGCGTGACCATCCAACCGGTACATTCAAAATCATCTTGCCAATCTCCTGATGTAAATTCAGGAGGGAACTGTTTGAACGTCATTGGTTAACTAGACTGTGCATCACCACCTGTTTCATCATCAGACAATCGTAGCGCACAATGAGCCAAATTTGTAGGAGATTCAGCTTATGTGTCATCTCCCAAAGAAGAATCTTCTCCTTTTTCATCTTTAAACATGTCATCTTCATTATTAACTTCACCAACTCCTACTTTTGTAACTACGTATAATTCCATGTACTCACCACATACTTGAATCACATCATACAATGATTCATCATTAGTGACGGGATACATTTTATTACCCGATTTCCAAATGAGGCCAATTTCAATTATATTAGGCCCAATATCGCAGACTACAGAAACAAGCTCTTTTAGGTGGGGAAGACTGGTTGTGGTTTCAGTATAACTAATTGCGGACGTACCGTCAATATAATTAACAACTTCATCGTCTACTGTAATTCTACCGTCATAACGAAGAATGAGAGTCACCATTTTTTGAATAATTCAAACACCTAGTTAATAAGAAAATATTAGATAATAATTGATATTTTTCTTTACAAAAAATTATACAATATAAAATTATTATTTAAGGACAAAAGAATATGGAGTACCTTAAGGACAAATATCTTCACGTACTCCTAGTTGGTGAACAACGGAAGAACACTCCTTTGGTGAACAACGGGCGAACACTCATTGGCGAATACTCGTGGTAGAAAAATCGAACGAATAATGCGGAATTAGTTTATAGAACAACAACCTGCGACTCGCAGTCACGGGTAGGTATATCACAACACCACCCCACGACAAATGAGAACACAACTACCCGCGATTGGGAGTCGCGGGTGAACTTCAGCTAACTTTCCACTCGCGACTCCAGTCACGTGTGGAACGTTAGATGTAACGGTCTTTCCATGCGCGACTGGGAATCGCGGGTAGATATACTTTCGTATTATTTTTAAAAACGAGGACATTTTGGTATTTAATTATAAAATGGGGTATATTTGGACTCATACCAAAGCAAATTGACAATGCAATTTGGGGTATATATGGGGTATACTTCCACTACGATCCCTTTTTATAAGTGTTGGGACCTTTCCCGATGAATGTCACGTTGGTTCTTCAAATGTATCCCAACACACAACTGGAACTATAAAATGATGGTATTCATCAAAATGAATGTAAATTTGAACTGCAGAAAAGTGGAAACGAAGTAGGAGTATCCATCCAGATGTAGCAGCATCAGTGGGCGACATGTTCTCCAAAAGCAGCAAGCGAAGATAGTGGATTGATAACGAGGAAGAAAAAGGGAGATCATGGCGATAAGGAACAATACTATGAAATGCTTGGGTTACTCAAATAATCAAAGACCGCAATCTAAGATGTTTCCCTAGTTTATTATTATCATTATGAATCAAGATCAAGTGATAATTTATATGTTGGTCGTGACTCTAAACCGGCTCAATTTTACTTGCAAACGGTTAATGAGAAAGGAAACAATATTATGAAATATGATTGTTGATATAATATATTAGAAAGTATTCCCTGAATATTCTACACAATATTACCTACAATATTGTTACTATATTTTATATAACTTTATACATTTGTCATATTAAAGAAATATTATAATATTAATAGAATATTTTATAATAGAATAATTCCTAATGGAATATTTCGTAATAGAATGTTTTCTAATATAATATAGATATTTGTAATTTCGGTTTTAAAAATTAATTTAGCTTTAGTTTTTATAAATTTATTTATCGGTTGCCTTAATGACAATGAGTACCATTAACCCTATAAATAGAGTTGGTTCTTCGCATTTGAAAATAATATCGAAAAATCAAAAAATTACCATCAGGTATATTGGTCAAGAATTAAGTCAGATCCACATTCATAGTTCAATTCAAATTTCTGGTAAGTCTAAGTTCAAGTATTCTTTAGTTCAGTTACGGGAAACACAGTGTTAGTTTCGCCTTAACGACACTGTTTTATCTTGTGAGACAATCATCCAAATTTACCCCTAACACGAACCACTTACAGTGAGGAGGGGCGAAACTGTCTTAAGTAGACTATTTTGACACACGACTCAGTATTTTTCGACAAAATCTATTTTCTAGTGGCAAATTTGTCAGTTCATCAATTTCCATGTTATTCAACAATTGTATGCATTATTGATCCGAAAATTATTATTAAATTAAAAAATTTAATCTTCTATAGTAGTAACAATCTTAAGGAAATTTGTTTGGGTTTTAGTAATTTCAGGAGATTAAGAACCATTTCAGTTCATTAATTTGTGTAATCTGAAATAATAATTTCCGGTAAAATAATTCAGCATTTTATGTTTCATAATAATGACTGCAAATAACAATGATATTGAAATCAGTGCTTGATTAGTGGCTCAAATTGAATTCCCTAATGCGTCATTGAATGCGCCCGTCGTTGCGCCGACTTGGGGGATAACCATTACTTGTCAGGCTGGACTTGTTTATGCTGAAAAGCCCGAGAAATTTGACAGGTCAAACTTCATGAGGTGGCAGAAGAAGGTGAAGTTTTATTTGACCACCCTGAGCTTGGCTCGATTCCTGACTAAAGAACCACCAACCCAAAGCGAGGATTATGATCAAGGGTATTTAGCTCTAGAAGCTTGGAATCACTCTGATTATTTATGTAGACATTATGTAATGAATTGTTTGTCTGATTCATTGTATGATGCATATAGTAAAACAAAGTCCGCTACAAAGTGACAGCATGCCTTGGATCAAAAGTATGAGTCCGAGGATGCCGGGAAAATTAAATTCCTAGTTAGTCGCTTGTTTGACTATAAGATGATAGCTAACAAACCATGTATGAAACATGTGATAGATCTACAGCTCCTCCTCCAGAGTATCCATGCCGAAAAGATGGAAATCGCGGAGTCGTTTCAAGTGTCTATCATAATTAAGAAGTTTCCTCTGTAGTGGAATATCATCAAGGGTTACCTGAAGCAGAAGTGGAAGGAGATTACCATGGTCGAGCTGCTTGGAAGGATCAACGTGCAAGAGCAGTACATCAATGTTGCATGAGGAATTCCAATCGTCCCCATGAACATGATGGCCTCCGCCAAGACAAATGTGGTGGAGCATGGGCAAAACAGACATGCTGCCAAAGGCAAGTAGAAGAAGCATAAATGATTCATTCCGGGTCCTAAGGGCAGAGTTTCAAAAACGTTGGGATCCAAACCACAAGGATTTATTGGTGCCTATTATACTGTGGTAAAACTGGCCATAAATCTAATGCTTGCAGGTTTCCTAATAGAAAGGAGATCAACATGGTCCAGGCAATCAACGAAGACCTTGACGACATAAACTTGTATGCGGTGGTGTCTCAGGTGAGCACGTCTGTTCGGATAAAAGATTATTCTTTAATTTTGAAGAAGTATATTATGAGAAGAGCTTGTACATGGGCAATTCCGACTAATCCGAGGTCAATGGCAAAGGAAACGTCATTTTGAAGATAACTTCTGGGAAAGTGTTGACATTGAAGAATGTGTTATATGTGCCAGCCATTCACAGGAACCTGGTGCCAGAATCTCTCCTCAACAAGCATAGCTTCCGTCTTATAGTTTAGTCGTATAAATTTGTACTAACAAAGATTGGGATGTACGTGGGTAAGGGTTATGAATGTGGGGGGATGTTCAAACTCAATGTAATTGCTATTAAGCATAAGATAAACAATAATAAAATTGTTTCTTCTGCTTACTTGATTGTGTCTCCTAATCTTTGGCATGGTTGATTAGGACAAGTTCATTATGATACCTTGCGAAGGTTAATTAATATGAATCACATTCCTACATTTCAAATTAATCTCAAACATAAGTGTGAAATATGTGTCGAGGTTAACGAGATTATCCTTTCATTCAGTTGAAAGGAATACATAACCTCTTGATTTAATATATAACGACATTTGTGACTAAAGTTTGTCCAAATAAGAGATGGAAATAAGTACTTTATTACTTTTGTGGATGATAGTACAAAATATGTTATGTATACTTGGTAAAAAGTAAAGATGAAACTATAGAAAAGTTCGTGCTTTATACACAAGAAGTTGAAAATCAACTTAACAAGAAAATCAAGATATTGCGTAGTGATAGAGTTGGCGAGTATGATACTCCATTTGGTGTGTTTTGTGCTCAAAATGGAATCATACATGAGGTCACCGCACCCTATTCACCTCAATCAAAAGGGGTGGCGGAAAGAAATAATCAAATATTGGAAAAGATTATGAATTCAATGTTGATAAGTTTTAGGTTACCTCCAAACATGTGGGGGAAATCTACTTTAAGTAGTAATTATCTTTCAAATAAGGTACCGCGAAAGAAAAAAGAGAAAACACCTTTCAAATTATGGAAAGGTAGATATCCTTCTTTAAATCACCACCGAGTGTGGGGGTGTCTTGCTAAAGTGATTGTGTCTCCTCCTGAAATGGTTAGGATTTGACGAAAACCTATTGATTGCATCTTCATAGGATATGTTCAAAACAGTAATGCTTATCGGAAAATTTCGGATATACATAAAGATACAATAATGAAATCAAGAAATGCATATTTCGTTGAAGAAGTATTTTCGGCAAAATCTAAGGGGAATGCAAGTTCGTCGAAACGCACTTATGAGACTATTAATGGCCTAGACCTAGAAAAAGAAGAAAATGTTGAGGTAAAACCTGAGGTAGAACCCAGGAAATGTAAACGGCTCGGGTAGAAAAATATTTTGGTCCAATTTTTTTAACCTATATGCTTGAAGCTGATGAACCTAAAACATTTCAAGAAGTCGGAAATTCTTCTGAAGGACCTCTATGGAAAGAGACAATCAATAGTGAAATTTATTTCATCTTGCAAAATCATACTTAGGAACTAGTGGATCTTCCTCAAGGGATCCAAGCCACTAGGTTACAAGTGGAGTTTTAAAAGAAAAAATGAAAACAATGGATCAATTGATAAGTATAAGGCTACACTTGTAATTAAGGGTTACAACCAGAGAGAATGTCTTGATTACTTTGAAACATATTCTCCGGTCACTAGAATAGCATCCATAAGAGTAATACTTGCAATAGCAGCATTGAGAAATTTGGGAATACATCAAATGGATGTAAAAACAGCTTTATTAAATGAAGATTAGAGGAAGAAATCTACATGGAACAACCTGCGAGTTTTGTTGCGCCGGGGCAAGAAACAAAAGTTTGTAAATTGATGAAATCATTATACGGTTTAAAACAGGCACCTAAACAGTGCCATCAGAAATTTTACAATGTCATCTTGGAAAAAGGATTTCAAATAAATGAATGTGACAAATGCATCTATGTGAAAGATACAAATGAAGATTATGTCATTTTGTGTCTTTATGTTGATCACATGCTTATCGTTGGAAGTAACGATAGGATGATTAAATCCAAAAAGGATATGTTGAATTAAAGATTTGTCATGAAAGATATGAGGCTTGGTGATGTAATTCTTGGTCTTAAACTTAATCAGACATCAGAAAGAATTGCTATAACTCAATCTCATTGTATCGATAAGATATTAGAGAAATTCAACAAGGATGACAAAAAGGAGGTATGAACTCCAATACATCCAAATAAGCATTTCTCAAGAAATACAGGAACAAGCATCTCTCAAGTTGAGTACGCTAGGATTATGTGTAGGGTCATGTACTTGATGACTTGTACTAGACCCGATATATCACACGTTGGCGTGTTGAGTAGATATACCAGTAATCCAAGTACTGATCATTGGGATGGAATCAAAAGATTACACAGGTACTTCAGATATGGGTTGCACTAAACAAGATGTCCTACTGTTACAAAAGGACGTAGACATGCCAATTGGATATCAACATCACGAGACTCGAACTCCACAAGTTGATTCGTGTTTACCCTATGGGGTGCAGCCATATCGTGGAAATACTATAAGAAAATAGTTATAGCCAGATCCACCATGGAATCTGAGTTTATAGCACTTGATTAATGTGCTGAAGAAGCTGAATGGCTACACCATAATTTCTTGAGGATATTCCTAGGTGGCCAAGCCTAGTGCATGCAATAAGCATATATTCCGATAGTCAATATGCGATTGGCAAGGCACAAAGTCATATGTATAATGGTAAGTCTAAACATATTCATCGTAAACATAATTCCATTAGACAATTGCTCTCGACAGGAATTACCACAGTCGATAATGTTAAATCGAAAGGTAATATAGAGACTATGCTAACCAGAGGGTTAAATAAAAAGGCATGTTGGCCAATCCTCAAAAGAAATGAAACTAAACCCCGTGAAGTAAACACTTTTGAGAAGGTAAACCCAACCTAGTTGACTGGAGATCCCAAGATCTAGGTTGAAAGGGACAACATAATAATAAGATTAAAATTAGATCAATGTGGGAGATTTAATCCCCAATTCCACTTTTATGATGAGACAGGGTGGTGATAATGGACGACGTTAACCAAATACTTTTAATGATTCAGGACTGTAGAAATCTCAGTACAGTGTTGGAGGAACAGTGGAGATAAGGAATCACCTAATCAAGTGAGAAGAGGGGTCGCTTCGAAAGAAATTGTTGAGGGCACAATTCTTAGAAACGTTTGCAAAATCAGGCAGTGCTCATGGCCAGAACGAGCATGAATGTGTGAACTGAAAAATACTTGGAAGATACTTGTGTGAGTTATATTATCATTTACACCAACAGCAGTCACTTCAAAAACATCGCATCTACTAACTAGCCAGAAACGTCGATGTAATTTCACAACGGAGAGTTCAAAGGGTAACAACTACCTATTATATGTAGATATCGACCGTTGAACTCTTATTCAGAGTCTAGAGCATCTAGGAATTCTCTCATTTCTCCATTCATGTGGGGGATTGTTGGTCGTAGCCTAGGCATTGGGCCGGTCTCACTCGACCTCATATGCCACAAAGACGAAGAATCATGATTATTTAATGATGACACAAAACATTCGAATTCTGAATTTTCAAGAACATCAGAAGTGATAAAAGAAGACAACGAAAACTTAGGTGAGTCTATATGAATAGAAATAGTATTGCAATCAGAATCAGTCTTCATCGAAGAATCAGAAGCCACAACATCAACCAAAACATCATTTTTCTTATTCATAGACAAATCAGTTTCATCTGACAACTGAGAACAACAGTTATTCATTTTAGCAGAATTTACAGTCACAATCTTATTCATACTTCCATGCTTACTAAACAGACACTTATTAACAGTAGAAAACTGACATAATTTTGACAAATAAAGCTTATATAATCTAGCATTCTCATGACCATGAAGCAGCACTTGATGAGTTTGTGAATCTTTGATCAAACATTGAGTAGGATGAAATTCGAAATACACTCGATAATCCTTTGCGAACTGAGACACAGAAAGCATATTCTTAGTCACACAATGAGTATAAAGCATATTGTGAAGATGAAGAGAACGAGAGTGAGAAGGAATAACTACAGAACCTATAGCTGAAATATTAAGTGAAGAGCCATTACCAACGACTACTTTACCTTGACCGGAGTAACGAACACAGGCTGCATTCGGATGAAGAGATGCATTGGTAAGGTGATTAGTAGCTCAGGAATCCGGAAACCAGCTGACATCATGCTAAACAACTGGAGCAATAGATGCAATATGTGCTTGTGGATGACTTACTAATGATTGAGTGTCCATGTTGAAGCCTGTGACTCCTGAAATCGATCCAGCTATAGAGGGAGCAGTAGGCGTACCAGGTATAGATGGATGCATAGATGAATGAAGAGGATAAGAATTAGTAGGAGACTGATAAACTAATGGAGGATTGACAACTTGATAAGCCGGAGGAGGATAGAAAACAGGTGAGTTAAAAGAAGGAGAACAAGCATAAACATTTGGATAGGAAGGAAGATATGAAAGAAGCTGAACAGATGAATTACTAGCTGACGGATTGTATGAAGGCTGAGCAAATGAAGAGTACATCGGAGGAGATGGCCTGGCAGAGTGATGCGTAACAGAGGAAGGTAGTTCACCAGCATCCTCCCACTGAGACGAACACAGATTCACATTCAGTGTATATGATGCCCCTGGATCTGTAACACTAGTAAAATTCACATTAAACCTGTGATAGTAACGGTGAACCAGGTGGCCAAACTTTCCGCAAAGTTGACATTGAGGTCGATTTGAGCCATATCCTCTACCTCTACCTCTGCCTGAGTTGAACTGCTGAGATGAGCTGAAATTCTGATTTGATTCTGATTTGAAGCACCACTGGTAGATGATTGAAACTGACTATTAGAAGATGTCTGGGTAAGAGGATTCACAGTGGCGAATACAGAATTGACACTCTAACGAGATACTTCATTATTCATTGAGGACGACTGATTTACCACGACATTAGAAGATATACTGCTATCAAATAGAAGATCGGACTCTCTTGTTTCTGCATCTAACAAAATAGAGCTAACTGATGTCATATCATATGGATTCCTGCTAGCATGTATTACTGAGATTACATTGTTAAATTGTCCTTTAACACCATTAAGGACAATTGATATCTGCTGCATTTCCTAGATCGGATGACCACAGCATGCTAAGCTGTCACAAGAAGATTGAACAGACATCAAATAATCATGCATTGATTGATGTGGTAGTTTTCTAACCTTGAGACCATCATACAGATGTATGTTAGAGTATTATGTAGTCTATATTAGTCTTTATCTTTAGTTTATGTATATTAGTTAGTTTATCCTTTTATATTTAGTTTATTATATATATAGTTAGATAGATAGTATGAGTATCTTTATAGATAGAATAAATAAATAAATATATATATATAGTTATCTCTATACTATATATATCTAGTTCTCTATGTACTAAATAACAAGTTTCTCAATAATGGAATCAGATGTTTTTCTTAATCATCTCCTTCAAGTCTTCATGTTCTATTAATCCTAACATGGTATTCTTCATGTTCTTTTAATCCTAACATGGTATCAGAGCCTTCTTTCCAAGGACCAAATCATTCCTGCTCCTGATCTGTGATTTGTTGATACAATATCTCTTCAACAATGTTGAATTAATTGTGATCAAATTGACTTTGCACAACCAAGTTTTTGATGATTTACAATGGATTCAATAGAAGATTGTAATGCTGGAATTCACATTTTAGATTAGTTTGTTAGCTACTACGGCATGACCACGACGAGATGACCGAGATGGCACCGCGTTGGCATGACTGAGTTTTTTTCTTCTTTTTTAGTTTGATAAAACTTGTATTCGAATGTGTAGTATCTCACCAATGATGCAGATGTGCGAGCTCAATTCGATAGGGGATTTGATCGAGCTTGGATTTGGGATCCGACATAAGGGAATAAGCATTGGAAATTTGGGGACCAATTCAGCAAATTTCAAAGTTTGAGTATTAAAATCAAGAAAAACAAAGAACATGGGCGAATGTTAGAGTATTATGTAGTCTAGATTAGTCTTTATCTTTAGTTTATCCTTTTAGATTTAGTTTATTATTATATAGAGTTAGATAGATAGTATGAGTATCTCTATACTATATATATCTAGTTCTCTATGTACTAAATAACAAGTTTCTCAATAATGGAATCATATGTTTTTCTTATTCATCTCTTTCACGTCTTCATGTTCTATTTATCCTAACATCCTAGTCGTCGAAGATGAAGAAAAATCTATGTGAAGATTTTTCCAAACTGATGTAGCTGTCATGCATCCGATTAAGCCACGACTGACTTGCGACGAAACAGAAGAGAGCATCCATGAAGCTAGGGAGTTGTCTTTCTGAACATACTCCGCATATTCTGGATTCGGCTCTTCTGGTCCATCAGGTCCAGGTATTGATACCGGAATCGTGACATTTCCATATAACAGATAGCAGAAACTGTTGCCTCCATGATTGAAAGTTCTCTTCTCCTTAGAGCTGAGAAACCTTCTTATTGATGAATCATGCAGTAATTTCTTCCATTTCTTCAACAATCAGAGAAAACAATCGAACGAAAACACCGATATACTAGATCACACTAAACACTCACACACACCAGAGTTGCAACAGATGAAGAAATGATTAACAGAGTCACACGATTGAAAGAGGATATGATACCATGTTTGGAACCTCAGATTAAACAGAAAATGAAAGAATGAAAGCTTACTTGGAAGAGAAGAAATCAGATTGTTCTTCAATTCAAAAATTAGGTAATCTGTTACATCTTCTACTATTTATAACCCACGGTTATCCTATAATTGCAAACTAGTCCCTCTTGTTTAATTACAAAATGATCCTTGAACATATGTAATTATACATATGTCCTAACAGTCGAGCGAGAGCGTAGTCTGCTGAGCGACAAGCTACTTGATATCCTTCCTTGTTGTTAAGCCAGGGGGAAGAGCGGTTGTCGTCTCAGTTCCAAAAGCGAATCGGCCGAGAATGAGACCGAACTAAAAAAAGAGTGTCTCACTCGAGTATTGGATGGTACCATGACTTGTTGTCACGTTCCCACAAACAGCGACAGATGTTGGATCACAATTTTTCCACTGCTCGGCTCCTGGTGCTGCTCCGGCGACATGCAAGAAGGAAACCCCAGATTTTACCAGTGGGTTCCCCTCCGACGATCAAGTCAGTCGGAGGTTCGTTTTTTGGAGAGCATAATCACCTATCTCTAAAATCAGTTCCCTCAAATGAAGGGGGTAAGAATTAAATATAGAGATACTTAACCTGAGTCCATGGTCAGGTCTTTACCATAGTTATCAGAGCTGTCTCTTGGGCGAGAGAACCATGGTTACTTTAGGAATATTCATTTATAGTTGCTACTCCGCTGTAGACTATTCTTTTAGTTTGTTTAATCCTAGGCGTGCTAAAAGTAACCAGCCTAATTCGTAGGTGTGCAGGCCCACCCAGTGATGTAGACAGTGGATGTGGTGGCACGCACTCATGCTGAGTGCTTTATGTTTTTGGCGCATCCTTATTTGGCGCATCCTTAGTCATTGGCGCATCCTTTATAGGGCGCATTCTTATAGGGCGTATCCTTAGTCTTTGGCGCATCCTTATAGGGAGCATCATTATAGGGCACATCCTTAGTCTTCGGCGCATCCTTATAAGGTGCATCCTTATATATAATTGCGAATCCAATATTCATAGCCCTTCAGTCCCCGAGTCGATTTTAGGCGAGTTGCTGAAAGGCGAGCCAAAAACAAGGCACTCCTACCAAAGGCACTCCGCTCAAAGGCGAGCCAGTCAAAGGTGAGTCGCTGAAAGGCGAGCCGACAAAAGGCGAGCCACTCAAAGTTGAGCCGCTCAAAGGCGTTTAGGCGCCGCTTGTCCTCTTAGGGCGTTGAAGCCTGATATCCAACATCAGCCCCCCGAGCCTAATAGGAGTGTTTTTCCTTTTACGTTTATTCATGCATCTCTCGGATAAAGGCGTCACCTATTACTTACATCATGTTAAAGGTCTTTTAGGTAACTGAGACTTTTAGGCGCAAGGGCAAAAAGGCGTTTGATCTTCGACGGTGGAGCGAGAGCGAGACGGGCAAGGCGTTGCCTTCGCCGTTCGAGCGAGAGCGAGGCACTGCCTTCGCTGGTACAGCGAGTCGAGCGAGAGCATTTCGAGCGAGAGGGAGTCGGGTGAGACATTGCCTTCGCCGGTCGAGCGAGTCTAGCGGGAGCGAGTCTAGCGCTAGTGTTGCCGAGCGAGAGCGTCTCGAGCGAGGGCGTTTCAAACGAGAGCGAACCGGGCGAGGCGTTCCCTTCGCCGGTCGGGAAAGACTAGCGAGAGCGAGTCCAGCGCTAGCATTGCCGAGCGAGAGTGACCAGCGCTAGCGTTTCTGAGCGAGAGAGTTTTAACCGAGAGCGAGCTGAGCGAGGCGTTGCCGGTGCCGGTAGAGCGAGTCGAGCGAGAGCAAGCCGGGCGAGGCGCTGCCTTCGCCGATCGAGCGAGACTAGCGAGCTGCATCCTTATATATAATTATGCATCCAATATTCATAACTCATCAGTCCCCTAGTCCATTTTAGGCGAGCTGCTGAATGGTGAGCCAAAAAAGAGGTGCTCCAACCAAAGGGGCTCCCTCAAAGGCGAGCCGCTAAAAGGCGAGTCGCTGAAAGGCGAGCCGACAAAAGGCGAGCTGCTGAAAGGCGAGTCGAAAAAAGGCGAGACGACAAAAGGAGAGTCGCTAAAAGGCGAGCCGACCAAAGGCGAGCCGCTCAAAGGAGAGCCGCTCAAAGGCGAGCCGCTCAAAGGCGAGCCGCTCAAAGGCGTTTGGGCGCCACTTGTCCTCTTAGGGTGTTGACGCCTGCTATCTAACATATTTTTTGTATGTTTATATAGATATATTCATTACCTTAACAAATAACTGTTATATTAACTCTGCTTATTGTGCAAATACTATTGACGAAATCACATAATATGATGACAATGTACAAAATACAAAATAAATCAAGACATGTTTTTTTATAAAAATGGAAAATTATGTTTTTAATATATTATTTCTATTAAAAAATAGAAAATATGTAATTAAAATTGTATTTATATATAATATTTTATTAAAAGTGCAAAATAAAAAACATACCTAAATATTTATAACAAACTTATTTTTAAATATCATTTTATAAAAATAAAAACAAAATACAGAAAAAATAAATTATTTTTTTATTTTCTGAACATTTATATATACAGTATTTCGTACAAAACATTTATCAAATTTTTATTTTTTTCATCTTTTAACGAAAATTTTCTCTCCTAGCGTTCTATGAGAGAGTTTTCCTGGCGTACATTGTCGACCCTTTCTCTGGTGATCTTGCCGGGAAATAACGGAAGATTGTAGTGAGAGTGCAACGGAGGAAGGAACCCTACAGAAAGTAGATCGATAGAGACTTTTTTTCAAACATTGCATGGAAAAGCGGAAGCTTAAGTCAACCCTACCGGATATAGATAGTGTCACGCGAAAGAAGATTTATGCTCTGGTCCTACTGGTGCGGCTTCATCAGTCTACGCTGCGCAATTGGAGAATGGCTAGGATTTCGAATGTGGATGGAGTGTGAAGGCGCGCAACCTCGTTGGAACCTTTTGCAGAAGAGAAACTGAGGGTTGTGGTCATCTGTTGTTCCGCTGCGTTTGTTCCTACCTTGAAGGATCTCTCCGGTGCACTCTTCCGAGTAAGTATGTGTGTGAGTTTTGTGTTACCCTTTTCTATATTAAATGTGCTTCCAGGAGGACACGCTCATCGTGAGGACTTTTGGATAATGAAGCCATGCAGTTTCCGGCGCCAAGATGACAACTCTGTATCTGGACTCGAACTTAAAGGAGGATGGGGTTGATTGATATGTGGGTGCGATCGTAGCTCAGAAGCACATGAAAAATGTGGCAATCATCAATGTTCTACAAAAGGCTTGGGAAAGTTTCGATTCAGTCAAATTCACAGAGGCCTCGGACACGGTGGTGATGATTGAATTTGAGAATGAGGAGATCAGGAAACGGATATTTAATATATCCCCGTGGTCTGTCTGAGGTCACTGTCTAAGCATTAAAAAATGGGAGTCAATCAGGGGACTTGTGATAGTCAAATTCAAAATGGTTCAATTCTGGGTCCAGATTAAGGACTAGGGTTGGAGATATTCAATGTTGGGAATTCTAAGAAGATCGGTAATAAGATTGACTAATTTATTGAGACAGAAAAGGATACTGGAAAGGTTCGAATGGGAAGTATGGAGATCGCTCTGTGTGTTAGAAATACGAGGCTAAATGAAACTATTTCCTTACCACCTGAATCCGTTGAACCAAACCCAATCATGATCCTTCCGACCACTATACAACATAGTGTCATCCAGAACCCTCTACCCCAACCAAGAAGCCTAAGTTGACCCCCCCTTACCATCCACCATGAAATTCTCTCACCTACCTGGACATACATTACACATCTACAATTAATCATCCATAACCTTCCTCCTATCAAGCCCTTAGAAACCATCAACTTTCATCCCCAAGTCTGACCCAGCCCTGGGTTCGACCCTAGCTGGGTCAATTGGACCCCAAGGGTAGTTCGACCCTGGCTGGGTTATTAAATTTTATTAATAGATAAAGTTTTAAATATTTTTTGAATTTTTTTATAATTTTTTCCCCATTTTTATTAACTTTTCTATTTATTTTTATTTTTCATCCTCCACATCATCACCACGTCAGCATTCCGTTAGTTAACCTTGACGGCAATAGTAATTTGGACAAAATAACAACATTGCGAAACATATGGTACCATAAAACAACATAGGGCTACCATCCGATCACATGGCCCAAACATATGGTACCATTGGACCTATTAACCCATAGTATTATTGATAGCGAGGTGAGGAAGAATAACCAGTTGAATTCTTGTTTTATCACATAGGTATATGCGAATGCGGATCCTCAGAGGGCGAAGGGCGACTTGGATGTGCATGGGTGATTTTAATGTGATCAGTCATCATCATAAAAAAGGTGGAAGACGTAAATCTCAAAGATGGATTGATGAATTCAATGAGACAATTGACAATATCAACATGGAAGATCCGGGCGCGAAAGGATCCAAATTCACATGGTCCAATAACCGACGAGGGGAGGAAAGGGTGTCAGAAAGAATTGATCGGGTCCTCATCAATGAAGCGTGATATGCAAGATATCTGAACATCCAATGTACAAATAACTAGGGGTGGCAATCGTGTCTTGTCGTGTCATAATCGTGTCTTGTCTAAACATGTCTCGTGTCTAAACGGATAAATTTTAAACTTGTCTAAACATGTGTCATGTCTAAACGTATAAGTCGTTTATCGAGTCTAAACGTATAGAGTTGTTTAGACATGGGTTCCGTTAATCTCAAACTTGTATACACTTTAAATCAGATATATACACAAATTCATATATATACAAATCCAAATATACAAAGTAAGGTCTTCATAGTTTAATATTACAAAGTAAGTGAGTATTTTACAAAGGGATATGTTCGATGGAAACATTAGGGATGTGTTATTTTAGTTGCGAGGGGCAACAGCTCCAGGTCCAGATGGTTTTTTGGGTCTATTCTACCAAATGAATTGGCACACCGTTGGTCCAAATGTAATCACGACAGTCAAATCCTTACTCACGTCGAGTGTTTTTCCCTGCACTTTACATTATACAGATATTACCCTCATCCCTAAAATTACAAGCCTAGCGAGAGCAAGTGATTTTTGACCCAATAAGCATTTGCAATTTCATATATAAAATTGTATCCAAAATCTTGGTGAATAAGCTAAAACTCTATTTATTAGATCTTGTCACCCCCTATCAGACTGCCTTTGTGGCAGGTCGTGCAATACGGGACAATATTCTTATTGCTCACAATGTGTTCCATCATATGAAGAATCGAAGGGGCAGCGGTATAATTGAATGTGCCTTGAAACTGGTTATGCAAAATGCGTATGATCGGGTCAAGTGGGGCTTTCTATTGAAAAACCTTGCGAAGAAAGGCTTCTGTGTGAAATGGGTCAAATGGATGAGACAATGCATAACGAATACATCAGACCGCGTCTTGATCAACGGAAGGAGGACAAGTATCATTCAGCCAACTAGGGGGTTGCGGCAATGTGACCCCTTAACTCTGTATTTTTTCATCCTCTTGGCGCTCGTGGTTTCCAAACAAATTGAGGAGGTCATTCAGATGGAGAAGCTGTGAGGTGTCACACTGAAAAGGGGATGTCCAGAGCTGCACAACCTGTTTTGGGCTGATGATTAACTTTTTTCTTTAAAGGTACGGTGGAAAATGCACAGGTTTTGAAGGATATATTGAGCAGGTCCTGCACAGCCTCTGGACAGCACATAAACAATGTGAAATCGAACCGTCTTCAATAAGGGGATTTATGATGACATATGTATGGAGATTGAAAGGATGTTGCAAATTCAAGGCACTTCGGACCCTGGTAAATACCTTGGACTCACATCCATTTGGGGTTGATCGAAGAAGGAAACACTGGGCTATATCAAGAGTAGAATCCGTGACAAGATCCTTGGTTGGAAGTAGAAAACCCTCAACCATGCAGGTAAGGAAATTCTCATACAGGTACTCATTACGACCACTCCCTCGTATGTGATGAGTTTCTTTAAACTTCCTAGGACGTGGTGCTCAGAAATTAATGCCATGATTGAAAAATTCTGGTAGGGAGAATCAAATGAAAGAAAAAAAAACATTGGAAGAAATGGGACGTGGTCATTAGATCCAAGACGATGGGAGGTCTTGGATTCTAGAAATTGGAAACTTTCATTGACACACTTCTCACAAAGATGGTTGCGAGAATTTTAAATGAACCAAATGCACTATGGGTCTGAATCTTCAAGGGACTTTACTTCCCTAACACTGAGTTCAGATCAGCGAGGAAGGGTGGTCGAGCTTCTTGGGGCTGGATGGGTCTGGTCCATGGCAGGGATATCTTGTTTGCGGAGGTGATGTGGCAAATTGGAGATGGCACAGATGTGAAAAACTTTTAGGCCCCATGGGTGGTGACAAAGCCAGGTTTCAAAGTGGAATGGCCAAGTGATAGAGGTCAGCCGCCGGACACGAGAGTTGAGGAACTGATTGGGCCGAACCAAACTTGGGATGAAGAAGTCCTTCGAAACAGTTTCAATGACACAGATGCAGACTGCATTATTAATACGCCACTGCGAATCATACCCTCACCAAATGATATGGCTCTATACAAATGATAGACGTGTTATGGTGAAGTCAGCCTATCATCGGTTGAAGAGAAAGACAGTGCCACGGGGCAAGAGCTAGACCTTGATGATGATGTCTGAAGAATGATATGGAAGGTAAACAATTTGCCCAAGGTTAAGAATTTTTGTGTGGCGTTTACTTTCAAATTCAATTGCGGTTAGCCGAAATCTCAGGCGAAAGGGGATGACAGTGGATGAAGAATGTCCTATTTGTGGGCTCGAGTATACAAGAGAAGACATGATTAGTGGGTGCTGGTGGACTGATGCTGTGTTGTTCGGTGTTCTGGGTATGCGACAGACTCAGAGTCAGATATCGGTCATTAATGAGTGGACCAAGGAACGAATGACAGAAAGGGGAATCACGGGCAGAGCATGAGTAGAGCGACAAAGTCTATGCATGTGGACTTATTGGCATATATGAAAAACCTGATGGAAAACAGCTTTTGAGGGGAAGAGACTAAACCCAATTGAGACGGTTCTTGCTATCAAAGGAGGACACTCGGAGTTGTCAAGGACTGAGCCTCAAAGCAGCACTGGAACCAGAGAAAGTCGAACTGAGAAATGGACAAAATCGGGAGAGAGAGTGATCTGAATCAATTGTGATGCGTGATGGTGGAGCCAAACTAACAGAGGAGGCATTGGCGTGGTGGCAATGAACGAGATTGGTCAGCTGGTGGGAGGACTGAACCGTAGAGGTTAGAGTGATAATGTGGAGTTTTTGAGGCGCAAGCGGTATTGGAGGCCATCAAGCTGGCAGTTCATAGGGGTTGGCAGAAGATTGAAGTAGAAATGGATTTCTTGAGAGTCGTGGAGCGGGTTCAAGAGAAAACAAGCTACTTGAGACTTGACATCACATGCGAGAACATTAAATTCATGGCGCAACACATCTCACACGTCAGTTGGAAGACAATCACGCGTTCAGCTAATGAGAACGCAAATTGGATAGCTAGACAATCTAGATTGGTTGTGCGTTTAAATAATTGAGTTCTCGTTCCCCCAATCCCAATTTAATAGTATATTAGTTGTTGATTGTATAATGATCATCCGTGGTTGCTTTGAATGTGTGTTTCTCTTTATATAAGAAGTATTGAAATGTATATTTAAATATTATATTCTCTCCATGAATAACTATATTTTCAGTAAATAAGATTTATTTATGAAATTATGTTTCCATTTTCTATCTAACGAAAATACACGCTTACCAATAGAACTGCGTAATACACCCTAGACAAATAAAAATATTTACTTATTAACTCAGTCAAATGTATCTTATCTATTTTATATGTATCTAATTTAAAATCAAATGTGTGAATAGATAATAAAATTAAAAATATATAACTTATCATTTAAATAAATTTTTACGCAATAACAGTGTATACTAGTATATGAAAAGACCTATTCAAACGATGATGGGTAAGTTATGTATTTATGATAAATTATTACAATTTGTGGTTGAAATTGGGTCGCTGATGAGGGCATCCGACTACGTCTAGCACAAGTCATCAGAATCGAAGGTTTCCTTTCCCTTCTTCATTCCAACTTTATTTTATTTTTTAATTAATGTAAAAGTATAATGATTTCGAATCTCAATTGATCTCGGTTTTCTTTAAGAAATTACAAACGTGTTGGATTATAAAGTTAAGAGTGACGACAGAAGTTAGTGACGCACTGTGACTGCATTACAACCTAAATGACGACTTCATTACAACTTCTCTTAAAGTTGTGGTCATTCAGCATCTTAGGTAGCTAGAGCTAATGTGACGACTTTTTAGGGCAGTGGATGACAATGACGTTATGAAAGTGAAAGTGAAATAAAGCAAGTTTCTAGGCAGTGAATGCACCAATACAGATTTAACATTTTGTTTTTTAATTAAATAATTAAACGTTGAGTATTACAATTATAATTTTTTGGATAACACTCTATTTTAAAGATGCACCCTTATAAAATTATTTTTGGTATAAAATAATTATGTTATTAATTATTTTTCAACATGGTACTTTCATCTTTGATAGTTTGCCTTAAAATGGGATACAATATACTATTTTATCATTCATAGTAGAGATGACAATTATTTAAGGAATAAAATATTACAATATGAATAAGCATAAAACAATCGTATGTGATGGGTAATGAATATTGGACTGAGTTTTTTTTAACATTTGGCCCAGTAAACCTTCAGACTCCATTTATTAAAAGTCCATTAACAATTGGGCGTCGCCCTTGACGTATGACGCCTAAAGGTGTCGCTTTTAGGGATGCGCCAAAGAAAAGGCGACCTTTTATTTAGTGTCTGACACCGCACTCACCTACCAACTCAGTTGGTGCGCCTGCATACCTAAGAATTAGGCCGGTTGCTTTTAGCACGCCTAGTAATAAACAAGTCAAAAGGATAGTCTACAGTGGAGTAGCAACTACAAAAGAATATTCTTTAAAGTAACTACAGTCATCTTGCCTTAGGGACAACTCAGATAACTAGGGTATGACTTGACTCGACCATGCTTACGGGTATGAAATGTTATAAATAGTGCAATACCACATTCATTCAGGGGTAAGTATTCTCTAAGACCAGAGCATTTTATACTATCTACATATTACATACAAACGAACCTCCAACTCACTTTGTCATCGGAGGGGACATAGCGGGAACATCCCAGGCTTTCCTTTGTGCAGGTCAACGGAGCAAACACTTTGAAGGAGAATACGGTTTATGTGATCCAACACATTGGCGCCGTCTGTGGGAGCCTTTGAACAAAATTCAGCCATGGTTCCACCGGCAACAAGAGAAAAGACTACTTGCGAAGTCAACGAGCACGATTCGCCCCAAAACCTGCAACAACACTTGGGACAAACATCATACATACCAGTTCGAATGGTGCCGCCCCAATCTGCTCCGGAAGAACTCGCCCCTAAGGAACAAGCAGTTCCTGAGGAGCAAAGATATGATCATTATGTGCCAACACCCGCACAGTCTCGTATAGACTCATCGGTGGTAAGGGCGCCGCCTCGTCAGGTAGAGATAGCTTCAGAGATTATATTGACGTCAGCGTTCATAATGGCTCTCGAAGAGCTTTTGGACCTGAGGGATCAGAGGGAGGCTGCTCGAACAGCTCAGGCGGCAAACGCTCAAGCAGCACATGAGGCTACGTCTCGACCACGAGATGTACTAGGACACCCGCCAAGAGTGGCTTTACCTACAAGTGCCGCCACGATGGGCACCGGTGTGACAACGGCTCCGCCTCCTGGTATATTAACCAAGGAGGATGTCAAAGAGCTCATTACTCAAACATTGAAGGAGCAAAAGGGTCTAACCGTGCCCCACCTATGACATAGGTCAACGCATCCCTTCAGTCCATAAATATTGTCGGCGTCATTGTCATCTCACGTGGAACCGACTTTTCGGATAGATACATATAATGGTCATAGTGATCTTGTTTTCCATATACAATACATGAAAACTCTTTGTTGGGGAGAACAAGTGACGAAACGCATCTTGCACTACTTTTTCCTGCTTCCTTGGGAGATGTCCCTGCGTATTGGTTTTTCAATCTCCCTAAGGCGTCAATAAAGTCATAGGGAGAATTGAAGGAAAAATTCATCATACAATACATGAGAGGGCATTGCATCCTAAAAAGAGTGGGAACGCTCGATCACCTAAGGCAAAAGGGAGAAGAAAGATTTAGCGACTTATATTTTAGATTCAATAAAGAACTAGATGGAATCGATCAAGCCATCACGGAAGGGGAGACTATTCGCGCTTTTATACGAGGATTGGGACCAAGGGTTTCGACTTTGTATGATAGCGTGAGTGTTATACCGGTCACCACTGTAGAAGAAATGGTCGACCGAGTCAAGTCTTACATAGACTTGGAAATTGCAAGGGAAGGAAGGAAGGCCAACAAGGAGGTATTTAAAAAAGATACTTCGGATGGGAAAATACCAGAACATCGCTCCTCTAATTATGGACAGGATGATAGGCGTCGCTCATTTGGACCTCGCCCTCAAAGAGAAGTTTTTCAAAAACCTGACACGGTTATGGGAAGCAATCCTAACCAATATGGTCGATATCATCGGTGTAAGGAGCACCACACGGATGACTGTTATATCCTGAAAAGGGATATTGAGAGGTTGATCCAACAAGGACATTTGAAAAACTTATTGGCCCGACGCTAGAGGAGTAGGAGTCCAAGGCGGGCATCACCTAAGAATGTTCAAACAGGGATAAACATGTGCGTCTACGGAGGTGTACGCCTCTCAAATGTCAGGAACCTCCAAGTTAGGAAAGCGCCTGAGAGAAGAAGAGGCAATGATCATTTCCTTTTCAGAAAAAGAAATGGGACATGTCACTTCCCCGCATGATGACGCCTTGGTGATTACAATGGGGGTTGACATGTTCAACATGAAGAGGGTATTGGTGGACTCAGGGAGTTCAACCGATATTCTATTTCTGGATGCTTATAAAATAATGGGAAGGAAGGAAAAAGACTTGAAAAATGTCAATTTTCCATTGATGGGATTCGCCTTGCATACCACTTACCCGGTAGGGGCTGTGACTTTGCCGGTTAGCCTGGCCTAAGAATTAGGCCGGTTGCTTTTAGCACGCCTAGTAAAAAACAAGTCAAAAGGATAGTCTACAGTGGAGTAGACACTACAGAAGAACATTCTTTAAAGTAACTACGGTCATCTTGCCTTGGGGACAGCTCAGATAACTAGGGTATGACTTGACTCGACCATGGTTACAGGTATGAAATGTTATAAATAGTGCAATACTATTAGACATTATGGTTTAGAGTATGCTAGGGTTAGTCCTAATGTTCTTAATAATTTCAAGTTAGTCCCTAGCACTCATATATATAGACTACTCTATCCTATGTAATAAACTAAGCTAAGGAATGCAAATGAAGTTCTCTATTACTATTGCCCTTAGCTCTTCCTTCTTTCCACACACATTGCCATGAGTTTCATTCTACTAAACAATAGAACTCCAACATGGTATCATAGCCTCAATCCTGGCTACCATTCACGTCTCTATTGTTTCCTTTTCGTTTTTGCTTGCAGCAGCTCCAAAAAGAGCTTTCTCGTCTCTGTTTCTTGCTGCTGTTATCTTGATCATTATCCTCTCTTCTATGGTTGAAGCTTCGAATCTTTGTTGTTTTTCTTTATCTTGTTCGTGCAGCTGGGGACTCTCTGCTCACTATGCAGATCTGTTCTCTACTGAAACGATTATTAAACCTCTGTTTTGTTGCGTCTTACTGAAGCTTTGTTCTGCTGCTGCTGTGCGTGTTTTCGTTTGTCGTTGTTATTGTTATTCTGCCTTGTTCTTCAAATCTCTGTCGTGTTAGTCGCTGTTATCAGAAGCTTGTCAGATCATCTGCTCGTTATGCAGTTCGGTCTCGACTTCTGCTTGCTGCGTTTCTGTGCGTCTCTGTTTTTGTCTGTTTCTACATTTCTGTTCTGCACCTTCTCATTTTCTGGTTTCTGTTATTCTGGTTCGGCTGGTCTCATGTGGTGCTTTGTTATTTGCTGCTGTGGTTTATCATTCACTCCAGGCTGCTTCAATGTTGTTGCTATGACTGAATCTTCATCTTTGCTGCTCTGTCTTTTATTTTCTTTTCTCTATTTTCAGCATCCTCGAGTTGCCATGTTTTGCTGCGTGTATTCAACACGTTTACTGCTTTATCTATGTTTTGCTGCGTGTATTCAACACGTTTACTACATCTCGAGTGTCTTCCTTCCTTGCTAAGAAATGGCTTTGTCTCCCTTTCAACTTTCATCCAAGTGCAGCAACTCTAATCAGGAATAGCAGCACACAACATCAGACGCACCTAATGTGTTCGATATATTGCCTCACACGACTCTGGAGCAGACCTGTGCTTCGTGTCATGTTCGATTCACCCATTCCATAGCTCAGCCAACGTCCAAACCACAGCATACAAGACCAGTGCAACTCCAGTGCTTCTGCAGTGCAGGCGCAGTGCTCAACATGTGCTCAGCCTGTGCAGCTCCAGTGCCTCCAGCGTGCAGCCTCAGTGCCTCCAGTGTGCAGATCCTGTGCATCTTCAGTGCCTCCACCGTGCATCTTCAGTACATCCAGTGTGCATCCTCAGTGCCTCCAGCGTGCTCAGGCTGTGCCCAGACAGTGCTCAGGCTGTGCACAGACAGTGCTCAGGCTGTGCACAGACAGTGCTCAGGCTGTGCACAGACAGTGCTCAGCAAGTCCAAAAGATCAAGGATCCTTTTTAATGTTTTTAAAACTTGAGGAGTTTAATCTTGTAAGGGGAATATTAGACATTATGGTTTAGAGTATGCTAGGGTTAGTCCTAATGTTCTTGATAATTTCAAGTTAGTCTCTAGCACTCCTATATATAGACTACTCTATCCTATGTAATAAACTAAGTTAAGGAATGCAAATGAAGTTCTCTATTACTATTGCCCTTAGCTCTTCCTTCTCTCCACACACATTGCCGTGAGTTTCATTCTACTGAACAATAGAACTCCAACAAATACCACCTTCATTCAGGGGTAAGTATTCTCTAAGACCAGAGAATTTTATACTATCTACATATTACATACAAACGAACCTCCGACTAACTTTGTCATTGGAGGGGAACCAACGGGAACACCCCGGGCTTTCTTTTGTGCAGGTCAACGGAGCAAACGCTTGGAAGGAGAATACGGTTTATGTGATCCAACAGTATGTGTGCACATATATAAAAGAATGATAGCACAATAATACTAAGCCATGTTAATTTTTGTATTTATATATCACAATACAATAAACTTGTGCTACTAATTTGATTTTTCAGTACTTCCTTAACATTTTAAAACTCTAACTAGTTATTTAATGTTCAAATATTGTAATTTCCTAACAAGATAATAACTTGTATATATAACAATAGATATGATTCCTTGGAACAAACGCTTGGAAGGAGAATGCGGTTTATGTGATCTAACAGTATGTGTGCACATATATAAAAGAATGATAGCACAATAATACTAAGCCATGTTAATTTTTGTATTTATATATCACAATACAATAAACTTGTGCTACTAATTTGATTTTTCAGTACTTCCTCAACATTTTAAAACTCTAACTAGTTATTTAATGTTCAAATATTGTAATTTCCTAACAAGATAATAACTCGTATATATAACAATAGATATGATTCCTTGGAAATTTTTACACAACTTACACTTTGTTTGGGTAATTGTTGTTGTTGTTGGTTGGTTTTGATAAATGACCAAACACTATCTAGTTCTAGTCTTCTCAAATGTTTTTTAGCTACTAATCATCCCTACATAGTTTAATGTCTAATTATCTAAATCGTTAAGCGGTTTCATCCACCTTACTAAATCCATAAACTTAAATACACTCTTAATTCAATTCTTCTAGCCCGATCCATAAAGTCAATGTTCCACTTCAACACTCCCCATCAATATATTTCATCTTGTCAATCTTGTCTTTCTGTTGATGTTGGTCTTTTGTTTTTGTATTTCAATAATATATATTCTTCTTGTTGAATCGAGTGGATCTTTGATTCCTCATCTCGATTTATTTCCATCTCGTCAAAACTTCATGCTTTCATATCTTTGTCTCCTCAAAATCTTCATATTCATCGTATGTATGAGTTTTTTCCATTAGAGTTTTATGACTTTGAAACTCTTTCTCTAATTGTTCTTGAGAATTTATATTTCCTTATTTGGGCACTTTACAAATCGCTACATGAACTTTACTTTTTCAAAAACGGTTACTTGTACTTTCGGAGTTAGAGAAAATTGCTACATCTGTTAAGTTTTCTATTAAGTATGGATGGAATATGACATGGCAGCACATGATTGGTTCATGTTTTAAGAAACTATATGGATTTTAAAAACATACACGAAAAATAAAAAATAAACAATGGAAAAATATGAATTTTTAATATAATACTTTTTTGAAAAAAATGAAATAAAAAAAAATAAATATTTTTTTAAATGTTGTTTCATATTTTAAATAAAAATAATAATTTTAAATTTCTTATTTTCCCTCTTAATTTTCTATTTTGAAAAAAAAATACTTATAGATTTTAACATTATGGATCAATTATGTGTTGTCACGTCATTTTTCATTCATATTTAACCGAAAACTTTACGGATGTAGTAATTCACCCTAACTCCTAAAGTACATGTAACACTTCAAAGAAAAGTTAATATATCATTCTATAAAGTGTTCACAACATGTTCTTATCGCGGAATAGGAATGAAATAGGTAGTACGGATTCCATATGAAGTTATTCTTTTCGCGGAATTGAAAATATTTGGCTTACGGAATCCTAGAGGGGTGGTGTTAGACATTCTAACTCAAAACCTCAGATTTCCTAAGTCGGGCGGGCTCACAATTAGGAATAGAGGTGAAAATGATGAAAATTACCCGTATGTACTTTTCGCATTGACTAAACTAGCCTCCATAGTTGCTCCTTCAAGAAACCCAACCGAAAGAAGAGCTCCTTTGACAACTGCTTCTTCGTCCCTCTCCAACAGCAAGAAGAGCTCTTTTCCAGCATCTGCAAATTGGGTGAAGCATCTCTAATCCCACAACTACTCCAAAGTTGAAAAACATCATGTACGGTTTCCCTAAATCCTTTTTTGATTTATGTATGTCTTGCCTTTAGGGTTTGCTTGATTGTTTGTTTCGACTGGATTTTAGTTTAGGGCTTTGATTGTTCTTGTGTTCGATTGGATCTTCACAAACTGTCATTAGGGATACACAAATGCCTTTTACCTTAATATAATATCATCACCATCCATTTCTGATTAGCCTTATCTGTTCTTTGATTCAACATTAGATCTGTGTGTTCTTTTCTGTGCCTGAAAGTGTAGCTGCAAGAATTGAGTTGCCCGACTCCTTCTACAATCTATCGTCACAAGAAGTAAAAAGAAAAGCACAGATGAGATGAGAAAGAAGAAGCTTGTAGATTCCCAACTTCTTATTCCAAAGTCTTACAAGGAAAAGCATGCCAAGGCTGAATGAAGGAAGTATAATAGAGCCATTGTGCGGTTCCAATTCCCTGATGGTGTTGTATTGCAAGGCACATTTGCACCATGGGAGCTCACTAGTTCTCTCTATGAGGACAGTTCGCTTGTTCTACATCTTACAGAAGCGGGTTCATCTTGAAACATGAAAATTAAGTTATCAGAGTGTCAAACTTGATATTGATTGTTGGATTTTGATGAATCCTTAACAAACGAGACTTTTTTAAGCATTCTTTAGAGATGCCAGATCATTTCTTACCTCACATGAAATCAAAGATTAGTTTCTATAGCATCTGCATACTTACTTTTATGATGGTTCTGATGTTAAAATATGTTATTAGTTAGTTAATGAATATAAAAGAGACTTCCTTCACATATTATTACTACACAGCTTGTTGTGGATTTGTTTCTTCACTTTGAATGAACCAAATAAATGGATTTGATTTTTTGTTTATGTTGTTGATTATGTCTATGTTTTGTGTGTATTTTCAACTTAGTAGCTTGAATCGATATGGGTTGATTTCAGCTCGGACTTTGATTTTTGTTCTTCGAGTTGTCGATATGCTTGTATCGATATGGGTTGCTTGAATCGATATGGGTTGATCAGTTTAAAATGTAACTCAGATTAATATTACGGTGTTGGGATCAGTATTACGACGTTGTATAATTTTGGTTTAAGACGCTAATTTGTTTTGTATTATGTAAGTCTGGTCATTACATTAATTCAACTATTTTTTCTTAATTAAATAACGGATTTTTTCTTTAATATTAATTAATTATTTTAAAAGATTTTTTCAACTATCAATTAAATATATTAATTTTTAAATTAATTATTACAAACTAATTATATTATATACTATACATATAAAAAGAGGGGCAAGTATGTCATTTTAACACATTCATTCCATTTCCATGTACCATTCCACACACAAAAAAGAATCCTTCTTCCATTCCATTTTATTCCACCAAAGTAACAACTTCATATTCTTATATCATATTCCTTAATCACTATTTCTATTTTCTATTTCGTATTCCTTTTTCTGAATTCTGTGAAAGAAACGCACCGTCAAAGTTGATGTGACGATTTAATTATTAATCCTAAACCTAAATATATTCTTAACCCAGTTTTCCTAACTGTAACCCGTAAAGTTAATGTTCCACTTTAACAACTTTACCATTAAGAATTCAAACTAAAGATATCTCCAATTACAATCCGATTCCTAAAGTGTAATTGATGAACCTGCAAGAGAAGGTTGTACTTGTAGTGTACAACTTTCCCATCAACTTTTCCATCCAAATTTAACATAATTAGTTTCAAAAATTGCAAAAATAATCGAAAACTTTCAAAAATATCACAATTTAACCCTTTCAAACTTATTTAAATGTTACAATTGAGTGTTGATTCGACTAGGACTCCATTGAACCCTAATCGAGGGGTCTCGGGTCTGGGTCAAGACCTAGACCAGGTCCCCTACCTATGGAGGGGTCTGTCTGGGTCAAGACTCAGACCTGAGCCCCAATCGAATCGGGATTCAATTGTAACATTTGTGAAAAGTTTGAAATAGTTAAATTGTGATATTTTTGAAAGTTTTCTGCTATTTTTGCAATTTTCGAAACTAATTTTGTTAAATTTGGATGGAAAAGTTAACAGAGAGGACAAACGTTCACCTTTGTCAAACTTGAGGATAAAATTTTACGATTTAAACAATAAGGGAGAAACTGAAATCAGTCAAACTTTAGTGTGCAATGTCGTATTTTATCCTATAATTTATAAATTTGTATTTCATAATATAATTTATAACAACTTCTATATAATTAATTATTTCATGCATTTTTTTATTTTATTAGAAACAAATCAAACGTATAACAATGAACTTTTTGAAAAATTATTATAGTATATATTTACTTAAAAAAATATGTTTATAAACTTTATAATAGTAAATGCTTATTTTTTTAAACTACTTTAGTATATATTCACTAAAAATTAATTTAAACAAGTGTTACATTATATACTATAAAAAATAACTTATATTAAATTAAAAATAAAACATACTACTAATTGCACAAACTGCATGCAATATATTCTAACATTAAAAGAGTATTGGGGGTATTTGATTGAATATCTTATTTAATACACGTTTTAGTTAGTACACGTATTAATTAATATTATGTTTGCATGGAACATGTATTAAGATATATTTATATACACAAAACATAAGACAATGTTTGATTCAGTATAAAATTATACGTAAATATGTTGTCACGTAAATATGTTCAACACATGAATTAAGATATTTTTTAAAATAAAACATATTCATATTTAAAAAATTGGAAAACATTTTACGAACACACACACAAAAATGAGAGAGTATCTCATTTGAGTCATAACCGCTTCAATCCACCTCGACTTCTCTACTCTCATCTTTGCAATTTCATCCATAAAATGTTACCCCCAATCATAAAGCTTCAAAACCTTCATGTTCTCAAACGATTCTATGTGGATGAATTTTGATGAAAGATATAAAATAAAGCACTACTATGGCTTTACAAACATGTGGAACTAAGGGAGATCAGAAAAGACGGACTGGATCAAAATTCCGACAACACCAGTCTAAGATTAGCCTGAATTGCCCGACTCGAGCTTAAGACCGAGACCGAACGAGCAAAGTTGTTTTCTTTCAGGTTGGGATCGAGATCGTTTTTTTTTTCAAAAGCCCGATTAGGACTGGGCCGACCCGACTAGGACTTCTCCATCTACAACTGGGCCGACCCGACTAGGACTTCTCCATCTACAACTTCTCTAAGCAACATATACCGTTTCTATCTTCTTCAATGGAATTTACTTTCTCTGGTAGCGTGTTCTGGAGTAGTTCCAGGTCTTTATTCTTGCCATCAAGACTCTCAAGGACGCCGGGTGTTGAGTATTGATAGTGACGGCCCAATAAGGGAAAGGCCTCAGAGGCCCAATAACATTGCAGCGGGTAAAATCCATATCATCCAGACCGGGCCGGCCTACATTAAGGTTGATCTGGCCCTCAAATAGCGTTCCAGTATCAAACCAAGCCAAAGTATGGTCACACCAACCGTCACTAAAGATATGGTCACGATATCCCACGTATATCAGGCACATATTCTCTAAAGATTACATACGGTAACTGAAATATTACGGCATAACCGTAATATCTGCTATCCTAATCATCACCGGCACAATATTCACCAAGATATTATGTTGCCTATAACGGTGTCATCTCTTCACTCTATAAGTACCTCTGCTTTTGACAGTTCATTACGTTTTGAGCTCATACACACAGTATACTCATTTATGCATCAGAGAGAGACCTAGAGACACCCCCTCTGTTATGATCCCCTTCTTGCAGGTTCATCGGAGATAAGGCGAGAGCGTTCATCATTAATCCTTTGACATTCAATTAACTGCCAAGTCAGCACCTGGGAGATTCAGACCCAACATTTGGCGCCATCTGTGGGAATCGAGTAAAACAGTCATGCAAACTCGTTCCCAAAGCAATCGTTGGAACCAGGCAAATGAGCAGTCCTTAGACAGCTCTGATTCCGTTGTCTCTTCGCCGCTCCCCCAAGAACCTGCTAGCCAAGCAGTCCCTAATGCCGTCCCTCCGAGGCCGGCACGCGAACATGTTGGCAATTCCAGACCGACCTCCGTTCCAAACGCCGCAGAGATTCCAGCGCAGCAAACCGTTCACGTGTCTGGGGAAAACATTCAGTTAACCTAAGAGATAATATCCCTCTTGGAGACTATCTTAGGACAGGCTCTCAGACAAGCCCCCGCTCCTCAGGAAAATCCTTGCCCCGCAGGTCCAAGACAAGCAGAGACTGGAAATCCGGGCACCACAGCCCCTTAAGAAGATCAAGAGATGACTTCGGGACCCCAGTCCTATCTCTGGCTTCCACTAAGGTGCTGGAAGCTACCTACTATGTCAATCCATCAAGTGCATTCTTGACCAAGTTGAGGAGCTTATCAGTAAAAGGCTCAAGGAACGGCGTGGTACCGTCATGCCTCACTTCCGGGAGCCATCAGGTCATCCCTTCACTACCGACCTGGTCACGATCAAGATCCCAAAGGATGTCGTCGACAGGGCCATCCCCGAATACAGTGGTCGAGGCGATCCTATCATACATGGCAACAAACATGAAGCCTCTCGGTTGGGTAAGTCGACCGATCTGAATCACTTAGCCCTGTTATTTCCGTCGACCCTTTCGGGTTCGGCGTCGTCCTGGTTCTTCAGCCTCCCTACAGGATCGATAGGGACCTGGTCTGAGCTCAAAAACAAATTCCTGGAGCGATACATGGGCGAGCGCCAACTTATGAAAAGTGTGGTCACCTTGGATGTAGTCTGACACCGAAGAGAATCATTGGTCGACTTCTACGGACGTTTTCATAAGAAAGTCACGGAAATAAATCTCCGGGTCATAGATGGGGAGATAATTCGAGCTTTTTACCGAGGACTCGATGTGGCCAACAAAGCCTCAAGGAAACTGCGCAGCAGCTACCACGTGCAGAAGATAGAGACGATGAAAGAGTTGGCAGTAAGGGCGAAAGGTTTTATATACCTTGAGAGGGCGAATTCTGAAGACAATTTCCTGACAACCTCGCTAAGGTTGGTTCCTGATCCCCGACGCGATGGTATGAAGGAGAACACAGATAAGAAGGGTCGAGACATCAAGCCCAGAACAAAAAACGCAGGACCTAGACATCCAGAGGTCCCCGAGTATTTTACGCCTTTAAATTGGAAGCTCTCGGCAGTACTAGTCGATATGGAAAGAAGGTCTCGCAAGAGTTCTAAGCCTATGGGGAAAGACACCGAGAGCTATTGCGACATCGAAAAGATGATACAGATAGGCATGTTGAAGGAATTTGTGGTCGGACGAGACAGAAGTCGAACGCTACCATGTAGAAATGACTAGCCAGTTCCGCCCGAGCAGTCTGGCTCATCCCAGAGCAGGAGAATGATTAACCTGATTGATGGAGGATTTGGTGCCGGAGGCGAGGGGTCGCATGCAAGGGAGGTCTATACAACTCAACTTTCTACAGCTGTACAGCTGGGAAAGCGACCTCGACCTGAAGAATATATTGTCATCTCATTCTCCGAGGATGAGCTGACACATGTAACCCCCCCCCCCCCCCCATAATGATGCGCTGGTTATCACAGCTGAACTCGACGGTTGCGATATGAAGAGAATTCTGATCGACGGAGGCAGCTCGACAAATATCTTATTTTTGGACGCCTTTGAGAAGATCGACAAATCCAAAAGTGACCTTAAGCGAGTTGACTTTCCCCTAATCGGTTTTGCTGAGAAAACATCTTATCCGTTGGGAGCCATAACCCTGCCGGTAATTCTTGGCGAAGGATGAAAGAGCATAAAGGTGTCGGTCACCTTCTTAGTGGTCGACTCACCTACATCGTACAGCGCCATCCTGGGGAGGACCACAATCAATCCTCATAAGATTGTGGCCTCTACAATTCACCAAAAAGTGAAGTTCCCCACACCAAATGGGCTCGGAGAAGTTCTTGGCGACCAGCCTTCCTCACGACAATGTTATGTGAACTGCCTTTGCAAGAAGAACCAAAGGGAAACCCTCGCCATCGAGACAGAGGCCGACCCACATGAGGACCAGGCTCAACCAGCACCAATGGAGGAGTTAGCAGAGGTCGAAATTGATGGTCCAGTAAAGAAGGTGCGCATTGGGACCACCTTGAACGACGACTAGAGAAACGCCCTGATTACCCTCTTGAAGGAATTCAAAGAACTCTTCGCATGGAAGCCCAACGACATGCTTGGCATCAGAATCGATATAATTTCTCATGATCTAAGAATAGATCCCTCGAAAAAGCCGATTGCTCAGAAAAGAACGTCATTCGGATCAGACAGGAAGTAGACAGGTTGATCTAAGCCGACATTGTAAGGGAGGTGAGATTTCAGAGCTGGGTCGCCAATCCAGTTCTTGTTAAAAAATCAAACGGAAAGTAGAGAATGTGCGTCGACTTTCGCGACCTTAACAAAGCTTGTCCGAAAGATTCATATCCCCTTCCTCGAATTGATCAGTTGGTCGACGCAACCCCTGGTCATGAAATGCTGAGCTTTATGGATGCCTATTCAGGTTACAATCAGATCCGGATGCACCCAGCCGATGAAGCCCACACATCCTTCTATGCAGACGGAGATATACTTTGCAACAAAGTGATGCCCTTCGGTCTAATCAATGTCGGGGCGACATATTAGCGAATGGTAAACTGATTGTTTCAGGACATGCTGGGGCGTAACATGGAGGCTTATGTGGACGACATGCTCGTTAAAACAATAAAAGGTAGTGCTCACACAGAAGACCTTCGAGAAGTGTTTGAGTGCATGAGAAGGCATAGTGTTCGCCTAAACTGAGCGAAGTGTGCCTTCGGGGTCAAGTCCGGCAAATTTCTGGGATTTATGGTAAGCGAACGCGGAATTGAGGCGAACCCGTAAAAATCAAAGCCATTGAAGAGATGAAGTCACCAACTTGCCACATGGAGGTCCAATGTCTGAATGTCCGCTTGGCCGCACTCAATCGCTTCCTTTCTAGGGTGAGCGACAGGTCACTTCTGTTCTTCAAGACTTTCAAGGCCAACCGCAAGTTCGAGAGGACGCCGGAATGCGAGGCTGCCTTCCAATCCTTAAAGGAGCACCTTCAAACACTCCCAGCTCTGGCGAAACCTATTCCTGGCGAGCAGCTCTTTCTTTATCTAAGCATTAGTGAGGTTCCAGCTAGTGTCGTATTAATAAGAGAAGAGGAAAATGTGCAGAGTTCAGTGTATTTTGTTAGCAAGATGTTTAATTCAGCTGAAATAAAATATGTCCAGATTGAGAAGTATCTTTATGCCTTAGTTATTGCTGCTCGAAAGTTAAGACCATACTTCCACAAACAAGCTATTATAGTCCTCACTAACCAGCCTCTCAAACACTTCGTTCTGAAGCGAGACTCTTCAGGAAGAATAGTTAAATGGGCGATCGAGCTGAGTGAATTCAAGATCAAATTTGCGCCGAAACAGCCATCAAAGGTCAAGGATTGGCAGATTTTATAGTGGAAAGCAAAGACAATGGTCTAACAGACGGAGTTTATCGGCAGATACAAGACAAGGCTGGGTACTCTATACGGATGGATCCTCTTCAAGAGAAGGCTCGGGGGCAGTATTAATTCTCATCCCCCCCTGAGGGAGAGCCTTTAAAGTATGAGATCGCCATTACTTTTAAGGCGACCAACAACGAGGCTGAATATGAAGCTCTTATTACTGGACTCCGACTCGCTAAAGGAATAGGAATAACATCACTCAGGGCAAAAAGCGATTCAGAGCTAATTGTTAATCAAGTTAATGGCACCTACGAAGCAAAGGGGGAAAAGATGAAGAAGTACCTCGAATTAGTTAAGAAACTAATCGACAAAATTCCAACTTTCGCGATTGAGTCTATTCATCACCAAGAAAACCAGCTGGCAGACTCCCTAAGCAAGTCAGTGTTTGGAGGAACAAGAATTCAGGATGTGCATTTTCTGGAACAAGCTCTATATTCAGTTCTCGACAATCGAGCAAAAGTCTTCAACATTCAAGGGCAGGTAACATGGATAACTCCATTCCAGAACTTGTTGAAAGAATGAATCCTCTCAGAAGTCGAAGGCGAGTCCACGAAAATAAGCCATCTCTCGACAAGTTATCTTCTAATAGATGGAGAACTCTATAAGCGAGGATATTCAACTCCCCATCGAAGGTGCAACTCTCATCCAGAGACATAAATAATTCTCCGTGAAGCTCACGAAGGAGTTGTCGCATTCCGTGAAGGTGCACGCTCATTGACGCGCAAAATCTTCAGATTAGGCTATTATTGGCCAACCTTGAGGAAAGATGCGGCAGAAATGACAAAGCAGTGCGCGACTTGTCAACAATTCGCACAACGATCCAGTTGACCACCAACATTGCTATCCACGACTTGTCAACCTTTTGCCCAATGGAGTATAGACATCTTGGGTTCCCTTCCCATCAGCACTGGGCAACGAACCCACATGATAGTGATGATCGACTACTTCACCAAATGGATAGAGGCGAAAGCTTTGGCCTCTACAACTGAATTCCAAGTGATCAAGTTCCTGAAGGTCAACATATTTTCGCGGTTCGGCGTTCCCAAGATACTCATAAGTGATAATGGTCCACAATTCATAGGAAAATAACTTAAGTGGCTCTGCAAAGAATACCATATCGATCACAGATTCATATTAGTGCATCATCCTCAAACGAATGGGCAAGCCGAAGCAGCCAACAAAGTTGTCCTAGCATGGCTCAATAAGCTAATTCAAGCCTTCAAAGGAAACTGGGCAGAAGAGCTGGAAAATGTATTGTGGGCTATTCGAACAACACCCCAAACGGCAAGGGGGAAACACCATTCAGTTTAGTGTACGGATCAGAAGCAGTAGCACCCGCCGAAATAGCGCTGCCTACTCACAGAATCCACACTTCAACACTGAAGCAAACGAAATCGAGCGCAGAACAGACCTTGATCTTGCAGAAGAAAAGCGATGGCAATCGGACAAAGCCAAAGCTAAAATGTGACTGGCGACCGCCCGATATTTCAACAGGAAAGTCAGCGCTCGCCAATTTTTTGTGGGGGAGATGGTTAGGCGAAGGAATGACTTCACAAGATTAGACAACCAGAATAAGCTTTCAGCTAAGTGGGAAGGTCCATACAAAGTAGTAGAGATTGCCACCCTAGGATCTTACTACTTGGAAACCACAGAAGGTATAAGGCTGCCTCGTCCATTCAATTCCGAACATTTAAGTATATTTTATGCATAGCTTGTAATCAATATATTATGTCAATAAAGCAAATCATTCCTTCATAAAGCATGGCCACTCGAACCAAAACGAAGGAGAAAATACATGATATCAAAATTGGGCAAAAGACCTAAAGTCAAATTTAGGTGAAAGACCTGACGCCAAATTTAGGCAAAAGAGCTGACGTCAAAGTTAGGCAAAAGATCTGATATCAAAATTGGGCATAAGAATTAAACTCAAATTTAGGCGAAATACATAACGCCAAGGTTAGGCACACAACCTGATATTCAAATTGGCCAAAAGACCTGATCTTCAAATTGGGCAAAAGACCTGATATCAAAATTGGGCAAAATACCTAAAGTCAAATTTAGGCGAAAGACCTAACGCCAAGGTTAGTCACAAAGACCTGATATTCAAATCGGGCAAAAGACCTGACATCGGAGTTAGGCACAAGACCTGATATCAAAATTGGGTGAAATACCTAACACTGAGGTTAGGCACAAGACCTGATATCAAAATCAGGCGAAAAGACCTACGGTAAAAGTCAGGTAGAAGTCCTGATTGTTAGAGGATATATACATTTGTAATATAGTTTAGGATGTGATGTGTAGATTGATAGAAGTATGTGGGCTGTTTTGTAATTACCTAGAATTACAACTGTCAACACTTCCTATATAAGGAAGGATGTACTGAACTTTTCAGATTCAACAATGAAATTAGCGTATTCTTCAATCTTCTCAATTCAGTAAATTCCTTTCATCTCAAGATCCTTTCATGGTATCAGAGCTCCAGGCTGTGAAGTCTGTGTGATTTTCGTTCATTTTTAGCAAGGATTTAGAGTCTTTCATCAGTTCATAGCTGTCTTCCTGGTCTTCACCAAATTCAGGTTCAACCGTGACATAAACTGTGGTTCAGATATCAATCTAGAATACTTCGATGGAGTTCACTCCAAAACAGTTCTCAAACAAGGTTATTCACATCAAGTTAGATGAAACAAACTATCTTCAATGGAAACAACAAATATGCTTCACAATTTCTAGCCATCGACTTGAAGAGTACCTTGATGGTTCGGCTAGAGTAGAAGAGTTCGTTCTGAATGCAGATGGAACAAAGGTGATTAATCCTGCATATAGAGCTTACAAAGAACAGGATAGTGCCTTAGCTTCTTGGTTGTTGACATCGATTTCATCACCACTGCTACCTAATCGCGTTCAATGTAAGTCTTCACATGAGATTTGGCAAGCTCTTCTTCAGATTTTTTCTGTTGCTTCTACGACTCGGGTTATGCAGTCGTTGTGTTCATTGCAATCTCAACGGAAAAGAGACATATCGATGCGTGAGTATCTTGGAAGGATACAATTGCTGTGTGATAGCCTAAGAAGTTCCGATCATCCAATCTCGGAGACGATGCAAATCAGCACCATACTTGCTGGATTGACTGCTGATTATGAACATATAGTGGCTGTTATCACTGCAAGTAGACAACCATACGATTTAGCTGGAGTATCAAGTGTCTTGTTGGATGCGGAGGCTCGACAACAAGATAACCAACTGCAAATTGGTTCGCATTCAGTTGTATTCAATGCTCAAGCAGCTCCTAGTTCAATTTCAGCTCCTGGTTCGGTTTCAACTCCTGTTATACCGAATCAATCGTCATCCTCCCAAGCTCCACCTTCAACAAATGTGTATGCTCAGCAAGGTTATCCACCTTCTAACTCATACGGTCGAGGAAGAGGTAGAGGAAGCAATAACAACACCAACAAGCCACAATGTCAACTATGTGGTAAATTTGGACATCTTGTGGCAAGGTGTTGGTACAGGTTTGATCATAACTTTAGTGGTGTCACTTCTCAAGCACAGCCACAGTATCAAAACAACATGAGAGGTCAAGCAAACGCTGCTGAATTTTGCTTGCCACCTGAATTCAATTCGGTTCAATCTCTACCTCAGTATTCAGTTCAGCCGATTCAAGTTCTGCAGCCCTCTCCTGTTCAACAGCTTTCGTTTCAATCTTCTCAAGCTCCACTACAGCTCTCATTTCAGCATACATCTCCTTCTACTCATCCTCATCTGTATGGTCCTCCTAACAGATCTCCTGACCAAGATAATCGAAGTGGATCAAATACAAATGCATTTCATGTTCACAATGCGTCTGCTTCGGCTTCTGAAGTGGGAGCTGCCAATACTGCTTGGTTTCCAGACTCGGGAGCATCTCATCACCTCACAAATTCCCCTATGAACGTGTCTAATGCAGCCCCGTATAATGGTCAAGGTAAAATTTGTGTTGGAAATGGAAATACTATAGAAATTTCTCACACAGGTATATCTCGTCTTCATTACAATAATAGATCTGTTATACTAAGAAATATTCTTATTGCCCCTAATATTACTAAGAACTTGTTATCAGTTTCTCAATTTGTAAAGGATAATCATGCTTATTTTGTGTTCTTTCCTCATGGTTGTGTTGCGAAGGACTTGACCACACATCAAGTGCTTCTGGAGGGAACTGAAGCGGATGGCCTCTACAAGTTGCTTCTGTCTTCTTCTGCGTATGCCAACTCTTCGTCTGTAGTATTTCCTGTGTGTGCTTCTATAGATAAGTCTGTGTGTGATCATATGGAGACTCACTCAAGTAATGGTAGCAAGAATAAAGTGAGTAGTGTCACCTATGATAAGTCTGATTTTTCTGGTTCAATGTGTTTCAATGCTGAAGTTTCAATGTCTTTAGGTCATAATACTGCATGTAGTCCTATTATAAAAGATTTGAGTAATAATAAAATGAATGTTTCTGTGCAAAATGGCTTAGTATCTACTACTACTTTATGTTCCAAAGGTCAACTGAAATCTGATCTTTCTAAACATGATGCTGTTTTAGCTGAAAATTCTGATGTTAGGTGTGTGAATAATTCTGGTGTCTCATGTCCCACAAAGAGTCCATCTTCTGATTTTATTTGCAATGATGTTGAACACAATATAATTCACCATAATTATGTTCCTCTTTCTATGCACAATGAGTCACCAAGTGACCTTGATACAAGTTCAAAGGTTCATCAACAAGCTGAATGTTTCGGTGCTAATGTGCTTGTGACTGATGTTTCGGTTTCTTCATTTATGTGGCACCAGAGGTTAGGAAATCCATCGAACCAAGTCTTGAAGCAGGTTATCAATTATGGATTATCATGTAGTGATAAGATTGACAAGTCTCTCATGTGTATAGCTTGCAAAGTAGGGAAAAGTCACAAGCTTCTTTTCAATCCGACTAAGAGTGTGTACTCAGCTCCTCTTGAATTGCTTCAGGTAGATGTTTGGGGACCTGCTCCTCTAATGTCGAATGGATCCAGGTACTACATTATTTTTGTTGATGCATATTCGAGATTTACATGGTTGTATTTCTTGGCTCACAAGAGCGATGCAGCCTCGGTTTTCAAAACGTTTCAAGGTTTTGCTGAAAAACAACTGAATTGCTCAATTAAAGCTGTCCAAACTGACAATGGAGGTGAGTTCTTAGGTTCATTTCATTCTAACTTGATCTCATCTGGTATATTGCACAGATTCACTTGCCCGTACACATCTCAGCAAAATGGTATGGTTGAGAGGAAACATAGACACATAGTGGAACTTGGTCTTACTCTTCTTGCTCATTCATTTGTACCTTTCAAATACTGGACTGATGCTTTTGCCACAGCTGTATACTTGATCAATAGGTTGCCTACTACTGTGTTAGACAACAAATCTCCGTTTGAAAAGCTATTTAACAAACTTCCTACTTATTCTCTTCTTCGTGTGTTTGGGTGTCTTTGTTTTCCGCATGTTCGTGACTTTAATAAACATAAGTTCGATTATAGATCTAGACCATGTATTTTTCTAGGATATTCGTCTGCTCATTTGGGTTATAAATGTATTGATAGAATGGGAAGAGTATATATATCTCGACATGTTCAGTTTGATGAATCTGTTTTTCCTCATGCTAATAGTCAATCTATTTCAAGTCTTTCTTTTAATTCTTCAAGTCATACAGATAGTCTATCTTGGTTTACATCTGGTTCAACAGGGATACCTATACCTGTTCTAAATACTGATTCAGGTGGAATTACTTTACAGGACAATGCAAGTGTTCGGCCTACAAGTGTTCGGTCACATGATATGGATCCGTTGAGTGTTGAACCTGAATCAGTCAGTTCATCACTTTCGACGTCATGTGTTCAAAGATCTTCACCAGATCAGTCTAGACCTGAATCGGTTGAAAGATCAGATCGACTCAGCTCAGATCATCTGATTTCTACTCCTACAAATGCTATTGAATCATCTGTTTCAAATCATATGCTTTCTCATAATTCTGTTTTTCCTGCTTTAGATTCAAACATTACTCATTCTTCTCATGATAAAACTGTGGTTGTCTCAGGTCTACAAGCTCCATCTTCAATTGCAAATGGTTCGGCTAATCCACATTCAACTAGCACACGTTCTAGACATGGTCCTCAACCTTCAAATCATGCTATGGTCACCAGATCGAAGTCTAAGTCTTTTGCAAATGCATTGATGGCTTCCACTGCAGATGTGAGTGAACCAACAAATGTTTATGTGGCTCTACAATTTCCAGAATGGAGAGAAGCTATTCAGAAAGAGATCGAAGCCTTGCATGAAAAGGGCACCTGGACTCTCACATCTCTACCTCCTGGGAGACATCCTGTAGGTCGCAAATGGATCTTTAAGATAAAAAGGAAAGCAGATGGCACTGTGGAAAGGTATAAGGCTCGAATTGTGGCAAAAGGGTTCTCTCAAAAGGTGGGGTTTGATTACATGGACACGTTCAGTCCAGTTGCAAAACATGCCACAGTCAGAATTATCCTCTCCCTTGCCTTATCATTTCATTGGACATTAAGACAAATAGATGTGAATAATGCCTTTTTAAATGGAAATTTACGTGAAGAAGTGTATATGTCACAGCCTCCAGGTTTTGAAGTTACAGATGCTTTAGGAAACATGATGGTTTGCAAACTCACCAAGGCTCTGTATGGCCTCAAACAAGCTCCAAGAGCTTGGTTTGAAAAACTTCGGGAGTGTTTGCTTACCAATCTTTCCTTCTCAAGTTCTCAATCTGACAATTGCTTGTTCATTAAGAGAATATCTGATAAATTTGTTTATCTTTTGGTGTATGTTGATGACATAGTTGTTACATGTTCGTGTAATGATCTCATTGAGTCTACTATCACCAGTCTAAATGAGCATTTTTCATTGAAGGATTTGGGCAAACTCAACTACTTTCTTGGCATGGAGATTCAGTCTGGCCCTGATTTCAAAGTATTGAGTCAAAGGAAATACATCACTGATTTGTTGTCTCGTGTTAACATGGCCGAATGCAAACCATCTCCCACACCTTTGGTAGGTTTTCCTCTTCTTACATCCACTTCTGGCTTAGGTATGCCCCTTTCTGATCCATCTTTATATAGGAGCACTGTAGGAGCTTTACAACATGTTTGTTACACTCGACCTGACATAAGCTATAGTGTTAACAGATTAAGTCAGTTTCTTCATAGGCCTACAGAAGCTCATTGGGCAGCGGTTAAACGAGTCTTGAGATATTTGAAAGGGTCAATTGATCATGGCTTATTATTCAAATGTTCTTCTTCTCTTGATCTTGTAGGTTTTACAGATTTAGACTGGGGTGCTGACACAGATGACAGGAGGTCAACAAGTGGCCATTGCTTGTTCTTGGGTGGAAATCCTATAGTGTGGTGTTCTAAGAAGCAAACTGTGGTGTCAAGATCAACTGCTGAAGCAGAATTTCGCAGTATGGCCAATGCATTGTGTAATATCATTTGGGTAAAATCCTTACTCACTGAGCTCAGTTTATCATTATCATCAGTTCCAGTGCTTTGGTGTGATAATACAAGCACAATTTCTATTGCGGCTAACCCAGTTCAACATGCTAAGATGAAACATGTAGAACTGGATCTTTTCTTTGTTCGTGAAAAGGTATCACAGGGGTTGGTCCAAGTCAATTATGTTCCTGGCTCAGAGCAATTGGCGGATTCACTCACCAAACCTCTAACTGAGAAGTCATTCATCCCTCTTCGAAGAAAACTTGGAGTTTGTTCACTTTCTGAAGCCTTGGCCGAAGGATCAAGTGTTTCAGCTCATATGTCATATCTCACATCAACGCATCACATTTCTTCAAATGAAGTTGTATCTCAAGTATCCTCTGTATCATTGATGATCAATCTACCATAATATGTGAATTGAAAGTGTTCAAGGGCATGTACAAGTATATCACTTCACGGATTTGAGAAGAATTCTTGTTGTGTTTAATAAGATGTGGTTGAAGTTTTAAAAGGTCTTGATATGAGTTTCATACTTAAACTTCTATGTGATATATATAGTGTTGTGTTCTTTGTTTCGACATTTTGTGAACAGGATTTCTTAAGTCAAGGATCATCAAGCAAAGATCAAAGTTTTAAGTCAAACAGAAGATGGGAAGGATAAAAGAAAGTGAAGAGCATTGGTGAATGTTAGAGGATATATACATTTGTAATATAGTTTAGGATGTGATGTGTAGATTGATAGAAGTATGTGGGCTATTTTGTAATTACCTAGAATTAACACTGTCAACACTTCCTATATAAGGAAGGATGTACTGAACTTTTCAGATTCAACAATGAAATTAGCGTCTTCTTCAATCTTCTCAATTCAGTAAATTCATTTCATCTCAAGATCCTTTCACTGATGCAAAAGGTGAGCGATCCGTCAAGGGTTCCCTTATAAGTTGGGCAAAATTTAAGATGGGACAATCAAAGCGAACAAATCCGTATCAAAGGTAACAGTTCCTTTACGAAACAAACACAAGAAAGTGGGTGAACGAACCTAAGGCGATCACTTACGATGAAGGAGCCTTGAGTAACAAGTTCCTCAGGATTAGGCGAACACTCCAAAGGGTTAAAACCTTAACAAGCTGACACATCTTCAAAAGATGATAGTTTTCCTTAAAGGCATAATCCTCGAGTAACAGCTACTTTAAAAGATAACTTGGCGAGGGGAGTCGATAAATCTATAAAGACTTATCATTCTTCCTTCTAAGCCTAAGGAAAGGTCCAAGACCCTATGTGGCGAGATCATCACAAATTGAAGAGAAATTGAAAATAAATATGATAAAGACATCGGAAGAACGCCAAACATATTCAAAGTCAAACAGATACAAAGGCTTGTGGATATAAAAGCAATCTATATTATTATTAATAAACTGAGTCTGATATCAAAAGGTAATTACAAGCTTTCCCAAAAAACACGGGGAAATAAAAAATGTGATCATCGGGGGAGTTCGGGGCTTCAGGATTTGGGCCCTTCAGAACAACAGTTTCCGGCTCGACCTCGGGGGCAACTTTCTCGCCAACAGCAGTAGGAGCCTCCTTGGATAAGTCGCTCTCGATGAAAGCCTGAAGAGACTTCACCTCCCGGAGAGGAAATTTGAGGTCAATCCCCTGAATCTCGTCGACCAGGATTTAAAGGTAGGCAGCCACCTTGGCCTTCATCACCTCAAAAACGCAGTCGGTAAACTCATCAGACTTTTTAAAGTCCTCTACCACACTTTGGGGGTAAGGGACAGACTTTAGTCATAGAGAAAGCTGCTCCTTCTCCTCGGCGAGCTGACGCCTCTCCACCTCCAAGGCGTCCCCTTTGGCCTCAGCCTCCTTCAACTGAGCCTTCAGACGAGCATTCGCCGCCTCCACCTCAGCGGATCTCGGTGCTCGTTCGCGTGTCATTGTCGAGAGACACTTCATCCTCCTTTTCCTTCATGACGGCGAGGAGTCTTTGCTCCTTCTCAAAGTACTCCTCATGAACATGCTCCACCAGGAAAACGGCTGACTCAACCTTATACTACATACCCTCCATCTGATCAGGGGAGAACCCCAAACTCTGATACTGCTCTAACTTGATAAGTAGGTAGTCTGCTTATGAATGAGCTCCCCTACGATCCGACCGATGGCCAACTCCACCCGGATGAGCTGACAACAAGAAAAAGGGGTAAAGTACAATCAAATTAAGGAAAGGTCAAAGGGTAATTTGATGATAAATAAAGAAAGAAGAACTTACCAAGGCAATCCGCTCGAAGTGCGTCCTCATGACCCCTTCGATGCTGGTCAGCTCGGAGGGGATCAGAGCTCTATCCTGAGGAGGAACAATCCCCTCGAGGAGATGCATGCATAGATCCGGGTTACCCCGAAGTGTCAGCTGGTCGGAAATCTCCACCTTCTGGAGATTCCCCCAAGGGGCCCACACGCCCTGGGGGTTCACCGCCTTTGGCGGATGGAACAATCCCACCAAGGGGCAATACTCCCCAAAAGAAGTCTTCGAGGAGCCCGTGGCGGCGCCAAGGGTCTGCACCCTCTTCCGAGCCCAGTCTCCTTGGGAGGATTGGGAACAGACTTGTCGGAGCCAGGCGTGGCAACCTCTGCGACCACGACAACCTTCTCCTTAGGGGCAGTAGAACCCTTGGGGGGGAGCAGGGCGTTCCTAGTCCGAACTCCTGGTTTTCTTGGCGGGAGTAGGATTTGGAGCCACATCAGTAGTGGTATTCCCTGTAAAAGGTTAGCAAAGGTATTAGAAACCTAAGACTAAAGCAGAGGAAGGAAAAGTTAAAATGCAGTTGCATACCTTGCTGGCGATCGCCAGAAGTAGTCGAAGGTTGTTCCTCCTTAGGCTTGCATTTGGAGGAACAGATGGAAGGAAGAGGTGGAAGACTCATCGACTCTTGATCTGGAGACAGCCCCGCCTTATCCTGCTTGGAAAACAGACCAATGAGTTTGAAGCTCCGAGGGTCTACAACCAACAAAGGAAAAGAGTCAGAACTTTACCGAATTAATAGAAAGTGGCGATGCCTAATGAATGCCCGCCAGCTCAAGCATTGACTCTGAAGTTTCCGTCACTGAGAGGATCGAACAGAAGTTTGATTGACGATGCAGTCGCAAGAAGTCATCGATGGCGTTCCAATCGCTCACGGTCAACTCTCCAAATCTAGGAGGAGTATCCCTTTCCGGCTGAAATAACTCCCATGATACACTACCCTTGCAAAAGAAGTAAAACTTCTTGTAGTTGGAGTTGGTATCACGGAAGTCGTCTACCAAGCGAAAATGAACATTCTAGTTCTAAGTTTGGCCCCTCCACTCCTCGAAATTGGGCCACCGAGTCTGGAAGTGGTGGAGATGGTTCGCCCTGGCGACCAATCGATTGAAGCACCGGAACAGAACCAGTGAATACGTCCAATCTTAACGTAAACACATGAACTTGAACCCAACCCACATCTTGATGGCGTTGGGTACTAGTTGCGTAGGACCTATCCCGTAAGAGCAGCAAAGCTCCTGCAAATCCTCACAGAGAGGAAAACACAATCCAGCATCGATCTGGGTCGCATAAACGTAAACCCCTCCATCACGAGGATAGTGCAATCCTAAGCCCGGGTATCTGGGGGCATCCGCTTCTCTTAAGCCTGTTACGGCGACCACTGCCTTGAACTAAGTCGGCTTCAGTTAATTGAAGTTTGAATGTCCTATTTTGTTAGGCTTGGTTAGGTCTCCAACTACTGCCACACTACCGTAGATTGGTTCGAGGTTGTATGTTACTTGGGGAATACTGTACACCTTTCCAGAGGTGAGGGACAACAAGAATATCAGATACCGATCTTAGTCGATTCCATTTTTATTTCCTTCAAAAATTTTGTCCAATACAAAAATCAGCCTGAGTCAACCAAGACCGACTCATACAAATATTTTTGGTCGAACTCGATCTCTATCTTCCAGAAGTCAGGACCAAAAATTTGGTCTCGATCTTTCCAAAAACCCGGTCTGTCCCGCCCATGATCATCCCTATGTAGAACGACGTGATTTTATAAATTGACTTTGGGAACAACATGATTTTAAAAACACATGTGGAACTACACTAAGTAAAATATGTAGACGAACAGTTAAATAACTACTTCTAAGTTTTTTTCTCATGATACATGCATATAAAGCGTAAGACAAAATAAAGCAAATGATATATGTTTGTTTAATATTATTTTTAAAAAATATCATATAGACGAGTAAGTATTAAATATCATTGAGTAAATTATTTATTATTTTTTAACTATTTTGTTTAACTATTGATTATATGTCACATATTATCGTCGAAATGAATTCATAATTATTTCTGAATTTGAATGATACACATCAACTGTTGTTGCGTTTGACTTAGTGCTTCAATTTTTGTAAAATAAAATATATATGAAAAAATTAATGATGGAAATTAATAAATAGTATTATCTTATCTTATATTTTATTTAATGAAGTACTTTATTTTGTTAATTATTATTAGATAATTTGAGTAAATAATCATTTTAAAATATTTTATATTAAAATCCACTAAATTTGATATAAAAAAAAATGAAAACCATCATGATAAACTATTATTACGTATGGTTAATAGAGTGAAGTTAGTTAAGTAGAATTTTACTATGCAGTAAATAATATCATAAATATTTAATGTATTAGTTAATACATTATTAACACTATAATTATGTATTAGCTAATTTATAAGTATTAGTTACTACCTCCATTATTTTTAGGGGTGAACGAGAAGACCACGAAGATCGCGACCAAATAGAGATCGAACGCGACGTAACCATTTGTGGACAGAAACCAACAGTCTTGGCTTATTGGCCTTTTTCGGTCGTAGCCTTATTTCGGTCCTAGACTGTTAAGACCATTGGAAACCATTATCGTTTTTAGTGAATTTATTATATATGTCTTATTTCGATAGAATTAATTATACAAGAACGTTCGAGAAAAAAATATAATATAATTTGAATGAAAATGGTTTCGATCGATAATAAATTATTATAACATTAATAAATTATTTTAGATACTATCCTCTTATAGTAATTTATATAATTCTATATTATGATATTAAATTGTATTGGATAGATAGTATAGTTATTTTGATTTCGAAATGATTTTTAAAAACTCGATCTAATCGGTTGATTTCAATTTAGAACGAAATTATGTCAATTGAACAAGCTCCTACAGGAGACCACCAGCATGTGACAATCTCCTCTCTTATGTGGCGGGCAATATGGACGAGCAAGGTGTGGTCGAAAGTGTAGGCATACATGTGGAAGCATGCTATGAACTCATTAGTGTTGCGGTCGAACTTGGTCCGTAGACGCATTCCAACATCTCTTGTGTGCCCAGCTTGCGACGAGGGAACACATGACGATCGACTGCAGATAGACAATACGTGTTTAACTTGGTGTGTTTGGAATCACCATGGACAGAACAAACAGGGATCCGATCAACACCTGACTAAGCAATATGTCCTCAGCTAGTAGAGGCAAGAGTTTGGAAAATCAAAATAGATGGATTTTTTGTATGTTAACTTGTTGGTTTATTTGGAAATCAAGGTGAAAACTAGCTTTTGAGGAAAGAACGCCAATCCACTACAAGAACCTCGAGCATCGACGTCAGTGAAAAATCATTGCTAAAGGCATAAATACTATTGTAGACGTTTAACAACGACGAGATCTTCGTGATGGTAGCCCCCGTCGTTAAAGGTTTATAGGATGACAATTTGCCGTTATCAAAGGCTTGCCACTGTTAACACGACACTCTCCACTTCTGTTTTACATAGGTATCACGCTGTTGTTAAAGATAGTTCAAAAGCGACAACATACTGTTGATGTTATAGATGAGTTTTACTGATGAAATACTTCAGTTTATGACTTTGACAGACTATTTTTACGTCGAAATACAGTCCATTAACTTGTTGTTAATACGTGTATTTAGTGATAACAACCACTAATATCAGTTTATGTCCCTGCTAAACACAAACTTTTGTGTCAACAACCACTAATGATTGTTAAAGACAAACTTTTGTGATGTATTTTTATTAATTATCTAGTTAGTTCTATATCATATGAACTATACAATACATTTTAAAAAATATAATATATTATTTGTCCAGGTATATATATGCATCTTAATAAACATCCAAACTATGAGAACTTACAATAAGTTTACTTGTAAATACATCATTTTCTCAATCAGATGAAGACCTACAACTAATATGCTTTTATACTTGAGATGGTTGTGAATTTGAAATGCTGTAACTATGAACTTCATCTATGTCTTTAATTCACGATCACCTACAATAATCCAACAATATCACGTGATCATATAGAAAATAAACACAATAAATGAAATAACAAAATTATTTAACACAATAGTCTAAAACACACTACATAATACTAGACATATTAACACAATAGTTTAACCACGACATAACACAGGATACCTCAATACGACAGTTCAAACACACTTCTTAACAAGAGATCATCATCAACAGATCGTCATTAATTTTGGTGCAATTGCAAAGCATTGCAAAGACTAATCAACAACATGCAAATTGAAAATATATAAAGTGCAATTTTATAAAAAAACAGGATGTTTATGTTTTTAGGAAGTAAAACCTGAATTTCAAGAACTGCTTCACTAGTTCGTGTCGGTTGAATTCTAGCTTCAGGGATCAGATTTTTGGCCTTGTGGCACTACAACACCAAGTTATTCGAGCCATACTAATAAAAGAGAGTACAAAAATACGAGCAACATAGAAACATGTAAGAATATGCATCAGATACAACTAAACCATCAAATCCAACTAAACCATCAAAAATGCAACCCCCTCCCTAATCCCGATAGACTTTGAATCAAGCTTTTAATAATGGAGTTTGGTCAAGGTGTGCACTGTATAACAATGTAAAGGAAACATCACACTCTTGCCATGATTGTAATATAGAGAACAAAATAAACTATCATTGAATACAACACAATTCAGATCCATTAACATTCTCTATATTCTACTACTTTACAATATGCAACAAATAATATAAAGGAGCATAAACATATGAAATGCACCAGCACTTTGTACATGAGTGTTGTTCTGGAGAGATTGACGACGATTCTGGGTTCCGACAGAACCCAGATTTGTTGATTCTGGGTTTTGACAGAACCCAGATTCGTTGATTCTGGGTTTCGACAAAACCCAGACACATGATTCTGAGTTCTGTCCAACCTAGAAAAAACGTTCATCTCCTGAGGATTAATACAGAGCTATAGCCAATGCTATATGTGAGATACTTTGGGTCAAGTCTCTACTCCAAGAACTTGGTGTCCATCTTTCATCTATTCATGTGGTGTGGTGTGACAACACTAGTGTTGTAGGTCTAACTGAAATTCCTATTCATCATTCGAAAATGAAACATGTTGAAATTGATGTAAGTTTTGTGCATGAAAAAGTTAGTAGTGGTCATGTGCTTGTTAATTTCGTGTCATCTGATGACCTGTTTGCAGACATTCTTACGAAGCCTCTAACTGAAAAGTTCTTTATTCCTCTTAGAAAAAAAACTTGGTGTTTACTCTCTTGAAGAGGTTGATGATCTTTCTCAACGTTTAATATAAGGTGTCTGATTTGTTTTGATGTTGGTTGATTGTATTCTCTCATCATTACTAGTATATGTCTTGTTCACTTGTGCTTATGAGTTGTTGCTTGAGTGTACTGTTTTAAATTCTTAGCTGGTTTGTTATGCTCTAATCTGCATATTCAGTTATGTGTTCTTGTACTGTTATCATTCTCAAAAACTCTTGATCTATACCTGTCATTCTTTTCTCTCCTTTGGTTTGTGTCATAACACATTCATCAAATAGGTATTTGTATTGTCTGTTTACTCTGGAACTATTCATTTTCTCTACTTTTCTTTGTCCTTCATTGTATGTTTTCATTGTGATCATGTATTGGTGAAGTTCTTCCTCTCTTGTCCTCATTGATCTCAGAATGATTATGAGTCATCCATAGTTAAAATGGCATCTCATGGGGTTTGATTTCAAATATAATCAATGAAGAAGACAACGTAAAAGATACTTCTTCATTTGTTTGAGAAAAAAAAAATGAAGGCTCAAACCTTCCAATCCCAAAACAGATAAGGAATTCAAAAGATGATCCATTGTTGAAGACAATGAAAAGAAAATCAAAAGACACGAAAGAAGAAAGAAGGAAATTGAATCAGTGCAAGGATGACTCTATATCAAGTTTTGCTATGTGTCATGGGGGCTTTAGAAGTTGGCTTCACATTTACATCTGACAAGGTTGAAACTAACAGATGTAGCGATTGATGCAAAGTTGAGAAGATGTATGAAAATCCGAGTATCAAGCAATACATCATCTTTGTTTGAGTTTGGTTTATGACTTGTGAACCTTTGGTGTTGAATTGTGATGAATCTATATGATCTCTTATTTTGGATTGTGATGATATGACGAAGAGCAGGAGAAGTGAAATCAAGATTAGTGTATGATCTCAAATCGGTTGAGAATGAAGAATGGAAGTAGCTTGGGTATTTTAATTGAAAACTGAACAAGCATGAAGATAGTGAGGAGAAGACAATCAAAACAAGATCAAACAAGAGTTCTCAAAGAAAGAACTTGGATAGGGAATGTTAGGGGTTATGAAAAGTATTTGTTGTTTCGGCTTAAGAAGTGTGTTATCCGTGTTTTCTATGTATATGTCTTTAGTCTTCTAGCAATCTTCTTGAGTATTTCAGAATGTCACTTGTAATCTTCTCATTAATCTATTACTTAGACTATAAATAGGTGTCATGTTCATTGTAAAGATTAACCTGTTGAATCAATGTGAAATCAGTTTCTGCTCTGTTTCTGTTATAACATAATTTTGTTACTTCGCTCCCAAGCAACTACTTTTGTTTTAACGACGACAAAATTGATTAGTTACGGCAAACAACTGTTATTGCTATCGCCATATTGACGACAAAATGTTTCGCATTTGAATATGTACATTTACAACAGAAAAGTTACCTGCTACTAATGGAGTTATTTACGATTCGGTGTTGGTCGACATTACACATTCATCCATGTAAAAACTAAAGTGACGGCAAAAATTAACACTAAATGTATCTTATAACGATGGACAATATATTGTGACGAATAAGTAATAATAACGACCACAAAAACTGCTGACACAATATACACGCAATCAATATTAGCATATATGCTCAAGTAGAAGAATGAGGATTTGTCTTCATTATTACCCTTGTCTAGGGACTTCTATGTTATTATTATTATGGGGTCAATATGTAATTAGGAGGTTTTAGGTTTCTATTAATACTGTGACTATACTGTTGATGTAGGCAGATTTGATCATTCTGGATAATGAATTTCAGTATTTTCATTTCTTTTTCATTCTGTTGATTTCAATATCTCTCCTAGCTTAGGTTAAGAATGTTAACATGGTATCAAATGCTTGCTTTGATTCTGGTATGCTTTTCGTTTCCGGTGATTGTTCTTGCGTTTTCCTTCTTGGTTGAGTAGCAGCTGCTATAGTACTGTTTTACTCGGCTTCGTCTTCTTCAATTTCAGCTCTTAATCGGCTTTGTGATGTGTTCCTTTATATTCTTTACTCTCTCGTCTTCCCTATATTGTGTTGTTTACCAGTTAATTATGTGTTATTAGCTCTTCGGCATTTTGCTGAGGCAGAATTCTAATGTGTTTCTGTCCTCAGCTGTGATCGACTGGGTTTGTTGGTGGTATTCTGCACATGTGTGCTGAAATATCATTATTATCTTCGCCGTCTCTATATGTCTGCCTATGTTGGCTGATTAGTTCAGTTGCTCGCTATGCTATTAGTGTTTCATTCATCCTGAAGCTCTTTGTTCCTTTGGTCTGAGTTTTCTTTTCTCATGTTTTTTTTTTCGGTTCATCATGGATGGCACCTCTCCTGCTTTTGCAAGTACGAAAATCTCACTCCTTACAGGAGATGAGAATTTTCAATTTTGGAAACAACAGGTCCTACTTACAGTGAGGGGGTTTCTACCTTGAACCGTATCTCTTCGGTACTCTTGTTCTTCCTCAGTTTCTTGTTGATGCTGCAGGTAACAATACTCCCAATCATCAGTACAACAAGTTCATACAGCGTGACAGTTCAATTGACTCCTGGCTCCTAGCTTCTATATCCTCGTCTGTGAATAGGTGTCTCTTAGGTTGCATGATAGCTTGTTCCATTTGGCAAGAGCTGCATCCAAGATATTGCGCCATCGGAGAGCAAAACATAAAGTCTGAGGTGGGTTTTCTCTCATCAAAGTCACCACTATAGTCCGTATCGTTATACCAGTCATCCAGAGGTTCTCGGATCTCTAGCAAGTTTCTAGCAGAGAGCACGACGATGTCCTTAAGATATCACAAGATATTATTTACTGCCTACCATTTCTTCAATCCGGGTTCAGCTTGGTACCGACATACCATGCCGAATTGCGTGATAAATATCAGACTGAGTACACAATATTGCACACATCAGGCTTCTAACTGCACTTAGCTACCTAATATATTTATCTGGTTCATATAACCATTTTGAGAGGTTGACCAACGTAAATTGTAGTTTCAATTGGTTTGCAGTTACTCATGTTGAACATTTCCAACACTTTGTTTATGTAGCTTTCCTGTGGCGATATCTCAAGATCTGAATCCCAAGGATGTGCGTCGCTTCACCCATGTTCTTCATCCCAAATAGAAAAGACAATCAGGCATTTACACGTGTGAGGAACTTCAAACTATTTACGACTATGAATATGTCATCTACATATAAAATCATAACAACAAAGTTGAGTCCATACCCTTTTGGTGTACACGCAATGATTCTCATCCATCAGGAGAAATCCATTTTCCACGACCAAATCATGAACTATGCGGTACCACTGCTTAGAGAACTATTTCAGACCATAGATCAATTTGTGAAGTTTGCAAACTAAGTGCTCATGGTCTTTCTGCACAAAGCATTCAAACCACTCCATATAGATCTCTCCTTCTAACTCACCATTGAGGAAGACGGTCTTAACGTCTATCTAGTGCAGTTCCAAGTCTAGACTCACTGCAATTGCCATAATCAATCAAGTTGGGATACTCAACTTTTCATCAGCCTTGAGCTTCATCTTACGAACCCATCTAGCTCTATTTCTCTATGTCCTCTCGAAGGTCGACCAGTGTCCAAACACCGTTCTTCCTTATAAATTTCATCTCGTCCAAAGTGTTCATCTCATCTTCGTTTACTTTCATCCATTCTTATTAGAAGGCTCCATTGAGAGCTTCTCTAACGTCTTACGGCACAATAACCATATCGTCAGATATTAGGGTGTTTAGTTCTCCATCACCTTGAAATGCATATCGCCTGGAGGAAAACTTATGTTCTAGCCCACGGCCTAACAACTCACTACTACCAGGGTATAACCATAATCACTCCCACTGAGAATGACATCCCTAATGCTCCCACTGTCAACAAGATCATCAGAAGCGGAATCTTTTCCATTCGCTCCAGCAGGTCGTGAATCTGCCGGATGACGAACTGATTCATCATATGCAGTTACAACTCTCCCACTCGAATTAACGGGTGTCTGCTCAACTTGATCTTGAACCTCGTACAGAGATCGATCCAAATCAATATCTCCGTTCTTAGGAAATTCGTTCTCTAAAAACGTTACATCTCGTGATTCGATCTCGGTAACATTCCCACTGTTCTGCTCGACTATAAACACATACCCCTTGGAGGTATCAGAGTAACCAAAAATACTCTTTTTTCTATAGGTCCAATCCTTTCCCAAACTTATTTGAGAAATCATGGGTGTAAGCGGCATCCCCCCTATGGATGCATATGGTGAAGGTCCAGAACTTATTACAGTCCAAAACTCATATGGAGTGAAGTTAACTATCTTCGTCGGCGCATGGTTCAGGATGTAGCCAGCAGTCTCCAAAGCGTTTCCCCATAAGGAAATCAACAATTGAGTCTGCGCTATATCGACTGAACCATTTCAAGTAGCGTTCATTGCGCCTCTCTGCAAAACCATTTTTCTGAGAGGTGAAAGGAATTGTCAACTGATGAATGATTCCCTTTTCATTACATAAACCGTTAAATTCCGCTGAAAGGTACTCTTCTTCCACGATCAGGGTAGAGGGTATTTACCCTCCTGCCTAACAGGTGTAATCATCTGTAAGTGTAATGAAATTTCGCGCTCCGTGCCGAACCCTGACACTAAGAGGGTCATAGACATCAGAATGGATTAATTGCTAATGGAAATTTGACTCTAGCTGCCTAACCAAAAAAGCGTTCTGGTAGAATTTTCTGCTAGACAATTTAAACAAGTAGACGACTCCAGTTGTGAGATATTGGACAACAAACCACATTGGGTTAGCCACTGCATTCTATGTTGACCTTTATAGTCAAATCTAGCTTGTCTTTCATTCTCATATCGCAAACATGAAATTACTATTGTTGCATGAATCCAAATCTGAAACAATAAATCCACCAAAAATATTATTAAAGCCAAACGAAGTTGAATCTAAAAACAATTGGACGGAAGATTCATGAAAATATAATATAAAACCGAATTTCATTAATCCTAAGACTGAAATAACATATCGGTGAATGTGCGGAGCATAGAGGATATCACATCAAACTAAGACTCGACCACCACGCAAGCGCAGCTCACAAGTTATAATCCCTTCGACTTCAACACGAAAGTTGTCGTCAATGTACATCCACCTAATTTTACAAGGGACTCTATGGCACTCTACGAAAACGTCACGATCACTTTCTATGTGATTTGTCGATCCTGAATCCAGAATCCACAAAGGACATGACTCAGTCAACATATCTGTACTAGAAACATAAAGTTCACTAAGTAGCCAACAATACATTTAGGTCGGATCAATTTAGGACATGCCTTCACAAAGTGTACACACTAGCCACAGTTGGAGCATTTCCTGTATTTAGGCTTCTCGGCCTTACGCGATCATTTTCGCGGTGTTGTTTTCGAAAGAGTCCTTGAGTTCACCTCAGTCTTTATCTACTTAGCCTTCAACGCATTTGCGCCATCGCGCTGTGCATTACTCATTCGCCTTCAGCGACTCTTCTTAGGTGTAGAGGATGGCGTCACACGCACCTCAACGTTAGGTCCAACGACCTTGGGTCTGTCCTCTTCAACTCAAAGTGTCTTAGAAGGTGTTTGAAGGTAGTGAGGTCCTTAGAATGAGTTCTTTAGATTTTCATCTATTTCTATGAGTTAGGAAAATAGCGAATTACGACATGGATTTGACGCTCATCGGTGACTAACTGACCGTTCTCCTTGAGTTTTACGATCATATTGGCCACATGCCTCAGATGTTATCTCGTGGAGTGCTGAGGATTCATCATGTATGAATCAAACTTAATGTTGAGTGAGCACTGCTAAGGAGTCGTATAGAACCATTTCTAGCCTACAAAGTATCCTACAGTCCTTTAGCCGTGTGTTAAGCTCAAACTCATCCACCGTACTCAACATCATGGCGCACGTCTAAGCATCATTAACCTCCCACTCAAATGGAAATTTTTTGATGATTTGTTAATCTAGAATCGGGTCTTTTCATAATCGTCTTGATGTGGTTAATGGATTTCTACTTAGGACCATCTTTATATGGTTTCTCCGGATTTTATAGATGTCATCGTTAAGTCTAAGACCTTTGTCCAACTAAGCGATGATGTTCTTCATGGCAATCTAATTTCTCTAACTAAAGGAAATTCTAATAGGATCATCGAGACACAAGGAACAATGTTCTATTACATGTAAAAGACAAGTCTTAGACCGATAGGACAAACTTGAGAACATACTTAAACCCGAGGGACAACCATAGCTATGCCGAGAAGCACTCACCATCTCTAAGCATGCCGTAAAGTCACTACTATCAACCGCACTAAACTAAAGTGTTCGAATCTTACAAAGCAATTGTCCTAGTATTATTCAAGGAAATTCGGAGAACCTCGCAGACTAACCGATCAGTTTACACTCGGGAACATTTTCCTATGTGTAGTTCGTACTCATCCAAACTTCCAAAAGTCTACTAAGGCCAATCCTAAAGTTTTGCTATCTATGCTAAGCAAAAACTAGATCTTCCTATCTAGGTAATCTAATACATGCAAGCAAAGAAACAAACCATACATGTGAGTACACACACATATATTTTGATACCTTTCAAAAATAAATTAATTTGAAGATAATTTGTAATTTTCAAAATTTTGAGGACTAAAGTCATCTTAACCAAAAGTTTAGGGATCAAAATCACCATGAATAATAATTTGGAGACCAAAGTCTCAACAAATAAAAAATCAGGGACTAAACTTTCATCAAACAAAAATAATTAACATGTTAAACCAATTTTCACAGAGTATGCTAGGATCTCAACAATCACAACGTAGTCAATTCTACCAGTCATGGAGTCAAGAGCCAAGCATATATAAAGTAAGGCAAAACTATCAACCCTGCAGAAAACACAAAGTAACCCAGGTATCTCAAGGAACCCACACAGTGTTCTATCTATCCAGTCATGCAATATAAAATAATATAAGGTTCTCCCACTAATTCAAATTGGTCTAACAATTAATTAAATTAGCCCAACAAATATTAATGAAAAGGTCCAGACACGTTTACCGGACGAAAATAAATCACTAGGACCCACAGAAGATCCAGAATCGGTACCAAATTCGTTTCAAGTCAATTCAGGATGGTCGGAGCCTCAGAATTAGCTCAGACAGGTCCAGACAACACAAAACCATATGAACCCGCCCAACTAGTCGGTCTGAACCGAACTGGTTCAGTTAGCTCAAACTGACCAGGTCGAATTGAACCTTCCGATCGGTTCAAACCGAACAAACGAACCAACCCGGACTGGATTACAAAGAACCATCCCATTGAACGAACGAGGTTCTTTATCGTGATTGGGATTTCGAGCAGTGCACGACAATTTGGAAACCAACCTACTATGGCTCTGATCCCAATGGTGGAATTTGTACGAAACATGCAATCCATTAGGAAACAACATAACACATAATTAAGTTACCTCCTGGAACAATTGCCTTAGCAGAAGCGGATCTGCCAGAGGTTGGGATCACGGTCTGCCGGACGGGAGGACACGCCACGGTTTGACGGGCAATGACCTATAATACCACAGCTACTGACCTATGTCTAAACTGTAGGGCGGCTAACTATCATCATCATCGACATCAGGTTTTTCCTAACCCTGAGCACCCATATATATATTGATATATAGAAGGATAGGTATTAAGGTGAGATACACAACTGGGCTTATGTAAATGGACTCCCACTTATGGGCGACCCATTATCCTAAAACCAATAAGAAAGAACAGCAAAAAAACCCTAACCAGTACAATGAAACCAATCTCTAAGTAATCACTACCAAACTCCCCACATAATTCTTCCTCGAGTAACATAACAAACTCTTATGCCAAATACAAAATGTAGCTTCAACTATTAATTTAATTCTATATAACACGCAGTAGCTGATTTAAACGATTATCACAATCAAGTTAAAGCTGAAAACTGAGTACCAACATAAATTACAGCCTACGCTAAATTATAGTTGAAGACCCCTCCTACGCAAAATTACAACAATCACGAAAACACAAAAATACCAGCACCTTAAGTTTATTACGAAAATTGAGAAAATGATCTCAAATTCCAGAATTCAATTAACAATTAATCTAGATTTCAAAATCCCAATTACCCATAAATCACAATAAAAGCACGATTTTGACGTTGTCAAAGCAGAAAATCAAAAATATGTACCTGTACATGGTGGGGATTTTTGAATGGAGGAATTGCAAAACTCACCAATACGTTGCTGAATATGTCTCTTCTTCTTCTTCAATCTGCGTGATAGAGAGATGTGGGGAGTCGCTGGCTCTACTGAAGCCAATTGTCCTTCTTCCTAGGGAGGCTGTCTCTTCCAACGGCAACGACGATGAAGAAGAAGATAGTCTGATAGGGTTTTAGAGACAAGAATGGTATATTAGTAAGTTTAAGTTTGAAGAAGGTCACGTGCACAGTACATGCGCGAGTTTAATGGAGATAATTAACTGATGTAACCGTTCAGTTATATCTGCCAACATAAGTAACGGTTGAGCTCAAGTTTGAACCGTTCAGTCACATGTGTCAACATAATTAACGGTTCGGGTAATTGAACCATATAATTATGTAAATATAAAAAAACAATTTAAAAATTATAATATGTAGATATTTTAATTACTATTCAAATTAAGCAAACAAAATAATAAATTGGACTTACGAATTGACTGTATGCTCTGCCGTAAATTGAGATATGAAAATTTAACTTCAAAATATATAGGTAAGACTGTGTTAGTCCAAACTCATCACGGTTAACGTCATTTATGTCGTAATTCAATTATTTACATACAATAATGTTTTTGATTATATATATATTTAGTTTTTTAACCTAACATTGTTTTTTTATGATAAATTTAATTATATACTTACTCAAAAAAAAATCAAAAAACATTAGATAAATAGATAATTTAATTACGACATAAATGACGTTAATTTTACGTCGTTTTTTGATTTTATGTCTGACCGTATAATACGATAGACAAAAAAACTATACATACATCTATAATTTGTGTGTATAGTTATATATGCATAGTTTTTTGTCTATCGTATTATACAGTCAGTCAGAAAGTCAAAAATCAATGCCTAGTTAACGTCATTTATGTCATAATTAAAGTATCTACGCACTATAATTGTTTTGATATTTTTTAGTAAGTAGATACTTAAATTTCTCACCTAATGCATTTAATCATTCTGGTCGTATTATAGGATAAACGATGTTAGCTTAAAAAAACAAATTTATATTTAATCAAAAAAATCCAAAACAAATTGTAGTAGGTAGATAATTAAATTACGACATAAATGACGTTAACCGTGTTGAGTATTGTTTTAAGTTAAATTTTCATATCTCAACTTACAGGTAAGGGTTGGCCTGAACCGGTTCGGGGCTGAACCGGTTCGAGGCTGGACCGGTTCAAGACTGAACCAGTTCATGAACCGTACCATTACCACATTTTAAATAGGTACGGTTTACCACTCCAGTTTTTTACCGCTCCAGATTTCGACTATTTTACTGTACTGGTTCAGAACCGGTTCAGCCGAACCACATTATATATATATTTTTTAAAAAAACTATAATAATACATAATAAATAATACATAATACATAAACCATAATCTATAAATCATAATCATAATCATAATCTAAAAACCATAATCCATAAATCATAATGCATAATCCATAAACCATAATCCATAAACCATATAACATAATTCATTATATTAATGTAGATTATAAATCATCACCGAACCAACATTGGTCTAATGACTTAGAGTAGATATTTAAAAAATTTAATATAATATTATATTAAAACTGGTACAAGAAGTGGTACAGTTTACCGTTTGTGAACCGATTTTTTGTAACTCTTCTAAACTGCTCCATATTTTTGCCAAAAACAATGTTTGGTTCATGAACGTACGGTTCACAAATGATAAGGTTCAAAATTGATTTGGTTTATGCCTACCCTTACTTACAGCAGAGCGTACAGTCAATCTGTAAGTCCAAATTTAATATTTTTTGCATCATTTGAATCACAATTAAAATATCTACATACTATATTTTATTATTTTTTTTAATATTAACATATTTTTATTTTTAATTAAACATTGAGTCGTCATCGAAAACAAATGGCCCACTTGGGCTTGGCAATACACACTACCCTGGGTGCACATATTATTAAAACAATAAAAAAGTAACGCGCTACTAACAGTAGCGCATATACTCAAATTTAGAAATATTTTTTGGGTTAATTATCAAATAGGTAACCCAACTTTACATGGTATGGCAAGTAGGTACCTAATTATTTTTGGCCTCAAATAGGTTACCCAAATTTGTGAAATTAACAAATAGGTACCTACCGTAAATTTTTTGTTAAGAATAAACGGAAAATAACGTGAGTAGCAAACAAGTACCTGAACTTGACATGGTTTGACAAACAGGTACCTGAACTTACACGAATTAGCAAATAGATACATGTGAATCGGTTTGGCTGAACCACTTTATTTTTTATTTTTTTAAAATAGAGTTTATATACCAACAACATGCATGACCCAACTCCAGATGTTCTCGATGAATTAAGAAAGCATCATGAACCCATTGCTCGACTCCATCACCATCCCGAACCCATCGATCTCTGTTATCCCCGGTCGAGATAAAATCGCTCTCGACTGCCAAAACGAATACAAACAACTTGACTCAAAATCTAAACCTAGTTCGGAGATGAACATCGTTGACAAACCCGACATGTAAAGAACATCTCAGAGTAGTATTCACTATTCAATGTTTGTAGTAAATTGGAGTTTTTTTTTTCAAAAAAAAATAAGCATTTGAAAAACAAAATTAGAAAAGTAAATATATAAAAAATATGCAGAACCGTCCAAGATTCTTTATAATTCTCAAAAAAATGAAAATAAAGAAAGCGATCGAAAAATGTCTTGTTTTTATTATAAGATTATAGTTGGATCCACGTCTGAATTGGTACAAAAAAGACTTATAAAATTGAAGACATTCAATAGATTTGATATTTTGAAGACTTGATTAATAACAATAGATAGCGATTTTTTGTTTTTTCTGTAGTGATGGAGACTGCACAACATTTGAACGTGTCACATTATTTGAGGATCATGCAAATTATATACGTGTAAATTAAGCTCACTTTCTTAATTTATAAATATACACTGTTTTAAAACTATGTTCCCCGGCACCCTATTATCATATCTAAATGATACTGCATTGGTTTCACCTTATTTATTAATGTATCTAGTTAGTAAAATTTTGTAACTCACCACTATTACATATATTACAATGCTCTACTCGTTCTTAATTTCAAATTATTTTACTTTTATAGCGCAACGTGCACATAGAATGCATATATAAACTAAAAATATACGATGTCATTTATCAATTAAATAATTCTTTACAGCTACTTTCACATGAAATATATTTATATTTTCTTAGAGTAGTATACGAAAAGTTATTATTAATTTAATTACTACAAGAAAGCATTATTTATATATATATTAACAAAAATAAACAAATATATCTATAGGAAATAAAAATATAATATTATAGTAAAAAAAAATGAAATACATATACTAAATTGATTAATACTATTTGATGATGTTGATTCTTCCAATACGTCGTACAGGCTCAAAATTATCGGTTGTGCCACTTGATAAAATCTAAAATCGTTTTGAGCAAGAAACTCCATAATTGAATTTATAAGTTTCAAAATTATTATTGGTGGTGAGAAGTGTTTTATCTAGAATTCACATTTCTAACACAACACAATTAAATAATTTGTAATTTATACAAGAAAAAATTATGAAAAGATATAATATGTTTTCCAAATTGGTAACTCATGCAACTTAATTTGGATCGTGGATTTTTGATGTATTATGTTTCATTTTATTGGTTTTTGAAGAAACGTTTGATTTTCCATTACTTTTTCCGTTTAAATTGTACACGTGCATCTCACGTCAGTTGTTTTTTAAACGTTTAAAAAAAATTCAAAATACTAAAACTACCCTCCTAATCTTTTCCTCCAATTACTGAACTGATGTCCATCTATATCCCCCGCTTCATCCTTTATTCCTCTTGATTACCGAACGTCATTCCCCTTAACCAGCCCTCGCAAATCGGTTCCTCCTCCGGAATCGGTTCCTCCTCCTCATTCCTCTGGTTTAGGGTTTAGGCTGTGTATGGTGATTATTGAATCGGAGTACGTGATGTCGGGCAACGTGGAGGTTTTGTTGGGAGGTCTTGTTGTTGTGGAGGATCATTATGTTTAGCGGGTTGAGGAGGTTGGCGGTGAAATATTGGGACCGTTGTAGAAACTAGCTATCTCCAGTGACGACAAGTGGTTGGCAGCGTTTACTCATGATAGGCAGCTCTTGGTTATGCCGACTGACTTCTCGAAGATTAAGTTTTCTTGCAATTGTGAGGTTGTTTGATTCTTTTTGCCGCAAAAAGGCTTCTTTAAACAGTCAATTGTAGTTGAATATTGGTGTTTCACTCCTCCTCGTTCTCGTTCTCTTTCTTCTTCTTTTTCTTGTTGTTGTTTACCAAAGCTCTCTTTCTTTTGTTGATTTATCGTGTTTATGATAATCAGTTCTACATTGAATTCAGAGACAAACGAGAATGTGGCGATAAAGAAGATTGCAAATGTTTTCGACAATAAGATTGACGCCAAAATGACCCTTAGGGAGATCTAAGTGCTTCGCCACATGGATCATGAAAACGTCAGTGAGTGGTTCAAGATATAATTTATTTTCTTTTTGTGGGATCTTTTAAGCTCCTACTTAGCATACAAGCTTATGGACACTGATCTGCATCAAATAATTTGTTCCAACCAAGCTTTATCAGAGGAGTATTGCCAGGTTTAATAGAACTATTAAATGTTAGAACTGTTAAATGTTAGAACTGTTAAATGTTATTTATTATTTAATTGTTTATGAAGGTTTATTACTACTGAATATCGCAACTGTCAGTTTGATTGTAATTGATAAATAATCCTCTCAGATATTGGTGCATGCTTCTTATATCTATATAATTCAATGACTTGTCCAATTTACATCAATTCAGAATATCAGTACATATAACACCCTAAGAAATGGATTCGTAGGTTTTTATCAGTTATGTTGCCTTAGTTGCATTACATAGATTTATAGCAATGATATAATCTCGAGTGTAGTTTTGATTACTGAACCTCCAGCATTCTCCGTTTTTTTTTTATCTCTCGCAAATGATTATTCCATGTCATCTAAGTCTAACATTGAACCTATCATCAGTATATTTCTCTTAATTTTGAGTATTTCGTTTACTTGCTAACCAATCATACGGTTCTGTGACTATCCTTTTTGTGTAGTACTTCCTGTATCAGATCTTACGTGGGTTAAAGTACATACATTTTGCTCATGTACTGCATACGGACTTGAAGCCTAGCAATCTCCTGCTGAATGCAAATTGTGAACTGAAAAAATGTGATTTTGGACTTGCTCGTGTTACCTCCAAAACTGATTTTACGACTAAGTGTGTATTTACAAGATGGTACAGAGCAACTCTTCTTGAGATGTAACATACTTATTTCTTCCATATATGCAGTCAGCTCTTCCTCCAGAACAACGAGGTTGGTGTGGGATGGACAGTGTGGTGCTTTATTGGGATGACATGCTCTTAATGGTGTGTCCTATTGAAGAATCAGTGTAAAATTGGTGGTTAATTTATGTTGTAAGAGTTGATCAAATCTGATTATACGCTCTCCTTTGTAATGACTTTGCTCATCATGTTCAATAAACTACTGTTTGTTTATGTACCACTAATTGATAAGGCTTATTATGTTGTCATTTTGAGCCGTTAGGTTCTGTTTTGTGGTTTTTGTGAACTTGGTATTGCAAGTTGGAATTTTGTAAACGTGGATGACAGTTAACTTTGGAAATTAGTGGTTCTATTGAAATGACATTGGTTATGTGTGTATTCTCGGACAGATTTTGAAATGCATGTGGAATTCAGTGGGTTATATTGGAAGACTTTTTGTCCAGTCAACCAAAACATAGTACATCTACTTTCAATTTGTCAACAAACGTTTATCATCAAACGCCAACACTTACCAAATGTATGTTATCATGAACTAATAAATACATTAACATCATTAACTAAAAGTCGCTCCGCTACGCAAACATAACTACTTTAAATAGACATCCTAAGATACTTCAACCAATAACCAATTTTAATATTACAACAAACAGCAGTACCACAAGCAATCCAACAGCACTAAGCAACATCCTTTCTCTCCTACGAACAAGAATAACTTTGGCCTCGATCTTGGCATGCATTTCTCGATATTTGGTTATGACCCTCCTTCCGTATATGCACATTGGGGGTGGCACCACTCAAAATAGTCACTATCGTGGTTCTGAAATCAAGTTTCTTCACGGTAAAATCAGGGTTTCGAAGAGAGATTTGGGAGAGATTTTCAAATTGATACAACAATTAGGGTTAAAAACCAAAGGATCGGCAAACATACCTTATAATTGGGACACTCATAGAACATTCGACTGAAATTCTTTAATGTTAAAACGGGTTTAGCATGCGTGGTGAACCCACAGTAGCAAATCAACGGGTGCTCTACATCTGGCTTCAAGCTTGGTGAAAAGGTGGTTGAGTAATGTGGTGTCATTGTTGTTGGGAGACACGGAGATCCGAGAAGAAATGGACAAACACTTCGAAAATTTGAAAAATTCGTGCAAAGCATGAATGAAAAACAAGCAGGGAATTGTTGCATATATGAAGAAGACAAATACATTTGTGGAATTTCACACTAAATGGAGGTCACGTGCAAGACATGTGAGGAGTTAACGGATATTTTTAACGGACACAAACATACTTCATCAAAAACCAACAACATCAAACATGTTGCATCAAAAACAAACATTGTGTCTCTTTTACCACTTTGGGAAAACATACTACATCTTTTTCATACTTTTCCCTTTATACAAATATGAGCGTGACAAGAATTTAATCTTGTGTCTAAAAAATTATGATTCATTTAAACACGATTAATAAACATGTTTAATCAACTCTAACATGCAGGTAAACGAGAGTAATTATGTGTCTTATCATAAAGTGTATGATTTGTGATACATTTGAACTTATTTATGTAGTCTAGTCGTAATTGTTTATAGACTCACTTAAGTCCTTGAGTAATAATGTTGCTTCAAGTTCGCTAAAATATGAGCTTTATTTACTTATGAATTATATGTGGTTTCAAATATACACTTTATTTACTTATAAATTATTTGTGGGTTCTAAATGTGACATTTGAAATTTATTTGTTAAAACATGACATTGGTGTGACTGAAATGAGATTTATCACGATCTTGATGAACAAGAAAGAAAGAAAGAAAGAGACAACTTGGAGAGTAAGGTAATAACTGAAACTAAAGAAACAGATTATCACACTAAACAGAATGTCTATCTTTCATGCAAGTTACTTTACACAATGAAGATGAATCCTTTATATAGGATTTAGAATGCAACTGCTCCTACTTCTTCTTGATTATTCTATAAACATCATGAAGACTCTTGAAGATACTATAATGATCCTAGAAGCTACACGGCTCTCCATATTCTGAAATGCTGATAACAACACCTTGTATCCTCTGTTTTCTTTTTGATATTATATTTTCCTTATTCAAACATCCCTACATTCCTCTATGAAGTTCTTGTTTTCTTCTCAACACATCTGACTATCACTTGACAAACCGTGGTTGTGCAACTCTCTAAAGATTAGATCACTGACTCTTAATGAACTGATCAAAACATTTTGTTTTAAGATACACTCCTGTCATTCATACCTTGAATTTGATCAAAGGTTTAAGCAAAAGACTTCACACCCAAAGTGCTTCTTATAATTAAAACTACATTTGTTCAGATCAAACACAAGACTCATTACTATCTCAAACCCAAGAACATAACTCATTTTTGACCAACTAACAGCTTAGATTGAGCTACATCACATGAACCACACAGTTCATATTCATCAGTATTGATCTGATTTGTTTCTTTCTTTCTAATTTTTTTTAACATGTGTCTTTTGAAATGCATGTGAATTTTTTTTTCAGCTAACAGAGAGGTTTTAACCTCTATCTTACCAGTGAAGCTGGGAGGTTTCAGTCTCCATCTTACCATCCTCAAACTTTTGTAGAGTAGCTTGACTTTTTCTCTACAATTTTTTTTTGGGGGAATCTAAACTTCACCCTGTGCCAGCATAATACTTTTCATATCATATTTTTCAGATCAATTAACTCAGTCAGATAAGAGAAGTGTGATGTAGAGCAAGCTGAGTCAGCTGAGACAAGATGAATTAAGGTTAAGAACATCAAAACCACTAAAGTCGAACACACTGATCATTCTAGGTCAATATTGAACCATAAACATCATATCTAGTATAAAAGCTATGCAGAACTCATATCAAATTAGCAGATAGAATGTGAGAAAAAAAAAAGAGGCAAATCATTTCACTTAAAGTAGACATAAGCATATCCCAGACAGCACACATAGAATTAAAAGTCAAATCAGGAAGACTATAGATGATGAGAGGAGAACAAAAAAACTTCACAAGGTGAGAGATGAAACTTAGAGAAGATGTAACACCAGAAGATCTCATCATGATAAACCATTATCAACATTATTAGAACATAGAGATCCATTAGCAGCACATCTAATCAGAAAACAAAACTAGAACTAGATACTTATGAGCAAATCAAGCAACTAACATATTATAGCCCCACTAAAAAAATAGAATACTAGAAGCATTAATCTTCATCAAGAGATACAAGATCATCCTCAAGAACTGAAATACTGTCACATACAGGATCATAAGTCGTCCAATTGTTGTTAAAAGACTGAACTCCCAGTTTATTCCTGAAACGGACAAAGGCTTTTTCAGTAAGGGGTTTAGTTAGAATATCATCTAATTGTTCTGAGGCAGGTAGAAAATTAACAATGACTTGACCATTCTGGACTTTCTCTCTAACAAAACAAAGACAAGTTCAACATGTTTCATTTTCGAATGTTTATAGGATTTTCAGTCAAAGCAACAACCCATAAGAAACATGTTGTCACACCATACAATTGGAACATTGGAGATTTTCACACCAAGCTCAGTTAATAAAGAAACAACCCAAAGAATTTCACAAACAACATATGTCACTGCTCTATATTCAGCCTCAAAGGATGACTGAGAGATGACAGTCTGCATCTTTGAACTCCAGACTGTTGGATTGTTGTTCAAGAGTAACTAGTGTCGTAACAAAGACTTCCTTTCTATAACATCACTCCCCCAATCAGCATCCGCAAATGATACAAGTGTTACCTCATATGAAGGAACACAAGAAGACATGAAAAGCAATCCAAAGTCAATTGTACCTTTTAGATACCTTAGTACTCTGATAACATCTTTCCAATGGAACTGAAGTGGCTGCAACATAAATTGGCTTAACTTGTTAACTGAAAAATGGATATCTGGTCTTGTAATGCACACTTGTTGTCAGGCTCCAATTGTACTTCTATAGAGATTAACATCATCAAAAATAGTGTTTTTCACAGAAGATATTCCCTTCATCGAAAAATTCCCATACATGGGAGTGGGCAGAGGACTGGAATTAGCTAGGCCAGTCTTCGTGATTAGATAAGTTATATACTTCTTTTGCCCTGGCAGCAGACAATCTTCACCTACCTGAACATCCATTCGAAGAAAATAGTTTAGTATTCCCAAATCTTTCAGTTTAAATTCAGCATTTATTTGTGAGATCACACATTCAATTTTGTCATAACCACTCCCTGTAATGACAATGTCATCCACATAGACAAGGAGGAAAACACTTCCATGATCAGTTTTATTCAAGAAACAAACACGAATCAGCTAAGGAAACACTGAAATGAAGAGTAGTGAGCAAGAAATGTTTAAATCTTTCAAACCAAACATGGGGAGCTTGTTTAGGCCCATAGAGTGCTTTGTTGAGTTTGCAAACAAGAACTTTTTCATCCTGGTCATGTTGTTCTAAGCCTGGTGGTTGAGTCATGTATACATCTTCATGAAGCTCCCCATGAAGGAATGCATTGTTCACATCCACTTGTCGGTGTACCCATTTATGAGTCAAACCTAAAGTAAGTATAATTCGAACAGTTGAGGCTTTTACAACATGCCTAAATGTATCCTGAAAGTCAAAGCCAGGTTTTTGGGAAAACCCATTTGCTACCAGCCGAGTTTTGTATCTGCTACTGACCCATCAGGATTTCTTTTAATTATAAAAAGCCATTTACACCCAACTGGTATTCGTCCACCTGGAAGAGATGTGAGACACCATGTGTTATTAACGGCTAGTGCAGTTAGCTCATCTTGAACTGTATTGGCCCAATGAGGACACTTTATGGCACTACAAACGTCATCAGGTTCATAGCCAAGAAGATAACGAGGTGATATTGTAACTGAGGTGAGAGCTTTCAAGGCATGTCTTGTCTTCAACTTAGTCTGCATTGGATGAGTTGACATGGTGTGCATCTGATGTGAATCAAAACAATGAGATGCAGGTTTGGATTTTGATCGTGTCTATACAAGATGAACATTAGAGCAGAGTGAAGAATTAGAAGTGGTTACACAAACAGGTAAGATAGAACCATTTCCTGTAGTTCTGGTAATGGGAGGATCTGTCACAGGAACGAGCTGAGAATTATTAAGGTTGTACCTGAGAGAGGATTGATCGGTTGAAGGTTGACCACCTACCTGATAAAAAGAATGATTTGCATAATTAGCATTAACACTTACCACAGGTGGGACTGGAACAAGATTAGATCCACTAGGTATGTAGCGAATAGCAGGACTTGGAGAAGCAGTTAAACCATTAACAACAGAATCATCAGTATTCCTTTGTGAAGAGAATAAAGGAGTGACTGCTATAGGCGAATTGTTGTGATGAGCTGGTTGAGAGATGTATGTGTCACTAACAGATGTAATATTAGTAAAATGATCAACAGGTAGACACATAGATGAATTAAAAGGAAGAAATAATGACTCATAAGTGTGAGTGTTCTTGACAGCAAAGGGAAAAATTGCTTCCTGGAACTTCACATGGCTAGACACATAAATTTGTCTTGAGACATCTAAACACTTGTATCCATGTTGATTAGAACAATACCCTAAACACGCAGGGAGAAAATCGAAAATTCATCTTATGTTTGTTATATGGTCGAAGAAGGGGGTAACATAAGCAACCAAAACCTCTAAGAAAATCATAGTTAGGTGATGTATCAAATAACTTTTCGTGATGAGATATATTGTTCAACACCTTGGTGGAAAGTCGATTAATCAAGAAGACTGCAGTGAAGAAAGCATCACTCTAGTATTGGTGAGGAAGTGATGCTTGCTTCATCAAGGTGAGTCCCATTTCTACAATGTGATGGTGCTTCCTTCCAGCAATGTCGTTATGCTCTGAGGTGTATGAGCATGTGAGTCTATGAGAAAATACCAAACTAAGCAAGATAAGAATCAAGTATTTTAAATTCTCCCCCACCATCGGTCTGAATTGCTTTCAATGAACACCCAATTTATTTTTCAACCTGCTTATGAAACTGAGGAAAAAACTTCACAACATCGCTTTTCTTTTGCAGGAAGTAAATCCATGAATATCGAGTACATATATCAACAAGACTAAGATAATATATACAACCATTTGATGTTGTTGGAGCAGGACCCAAGAGGTCCATTTCTACAAGCTCAAGAGGATTATGATACACATAATCAGTTGGCTTGAATGGTAATTTACAACTTTTACCAATTGCACAAGCATTGCAATGAGAATTTCCAGACAACATAGACATCTTATTATTTTGAATAATAAAGGCTAAAATCTTATCAGAAGGATGACCCAATCTTTGATGTAAAACAGAAGAAGTCACTTTTAATTGGCCAACAAAACATGATTTGGATGCTTGATTATCAAGAGCATGAAGATTATTACATGAAGGTAGTATACTACTATTCTTATCAATCTTGTAAAGACCTCCACTCTCAACTCATGTCATTAGAACCTCTTTTGAGTAGCATCCCGAACCAGACAGTAACTTGGGTGAAACTCAAAGAAGACTCCATTATCCTTGGTGAACTGAGACACAGAGACAAGATTTTTAGTAATATCAGGTGTGTATAACAGATTATGAAGCACAAGAGGTTTAGATGCAGTGTTAATAATCGATGTACCTATACTGTTTATATCCAAGAAAGTGTCATTTGCCACTTGAACCTTACCTGGTCCTGTATAAGGTTGAACATGAGTACCTGTAGGTGGACCGTGAGTGAAATGATATATTTCTCCGGAGTCAGGATACCATGCTTTATCTGATTGTTGAGCATGAGTGACAGTCAGGTTGGCTTGAGTAGTTAAATCACCTGCGGATTGGCTGAAAGCTGATGCTGAAGGATTGAGCTGAGTAGGATGATATGCTGGAAGATAGTATTGAAAGGGAGCAGGGATGTATGGATTAAACACAGGTGGATATGTAGGAGTATGGATTGGAGAATGTATAGGACTCATAATTTGCTGATACATCTGAGCAGAAGCTGGATTTTGCTGAAACAATGGCACGGATGAATTGGATACCTCCTTGATGAACTTCTCCTTCATCACTCTAGTTCACCATGGTTGTAAGATCGGCTCTTCCATCTGTAGGTTGTGCTGTTACACCTTGGAAGTGCACGTTGAAGGTTGAAAGCATATAGAGTGTCAAGAGGTCTAGAGTGTCCTGTATCTGGTACACTGCTTTGAATTTCATTAGACGATTTGACTGCAACATTCGCAACTGATATTGGACTATCAAACATTGGATATGTTGGAGTATGGATTGGAGAATGTATAGGACTCAGAATTTGCTGATACATCTGATCAGAAGCTGGATTTTGCTGAAACAAAGGCACGGATGAATTGGACAACTCCTTGATGAACTTCTCATTCATCACTCCAGTTCCCCATGCCTGTAAGATCGGCTCTCACATCTGCTGGTTGTGCTGTTACACCTTGGAAGTGCACGTTGAAGCGTTGAAAGCATCTATTCGCCATATGACCGAATTTGCCACATAACTGGCATTGTGGCTTAGTGTTGCCAAATCATCTGCCCCTACCTCTTCCTCTGCCATATCCAGTGGAATTTGCTTGTAATTCATGAGTGATTTGTTGATTCGGAGGATTCTGTCCAGTGTCAAGAGGTCTAGAGTGTCCAGTATCTGGCACACTGCTTTGAATTTTATTAGACGATTTGACTGCAACATTCGCAACTGAGATTAGGCTATCAAACGTTAGATCTTTCTGCATACCCTCTACATCCAAAAGAACTGGACTAATGGAAGCTAAATCATAAGGATTCCTGCTTGCATGTATGACTGAAGCTACATTGTCATACTGCCCCTTCACACCATTGAGAATAATGGAGATTTGTTGCATCTCCTCTATAGGATGTCCGCATCTTGCTAAGCTATCGCATATTAACTGGACTTCAGTCAGATATTCCCGCATTGGTTGATTGAATTGTTTCCTCACCTTTAGTCTATCATAGACACTCATAATCCTTGTGGTCGAAGAGGATGAAAAGTGTTGGTGAAGCTTGGTCCATATTGAACAAGTTTTCATCCATCCTACTAATCCATTGCTTGCTGAAGAAGAGATTGAAGCAAGCAACTAGGATGCCAGGGAGTTGTCTTGCTGAGTGAATTTTGCATATTATGGATTTACAATCGTTTCTCCTTCACCATAATCAATCATAGGAGAAACATGAAGATAGCTGAATAGGTAATCTTCGAGATTTAGACCTCTAACTGCAAGTAGAACTTGCTGCTTCCATGACTGGAAGTTGTCTTCTCCTGTGAGTTGACAAACTCTTTTGTTAAAGAACGAATGATTGAATTCATCCATGGCGAAGAGCAATATGAAGATTTTGACAGGTGCGAGAAATTCCAAAGGAAACATACTTAATTGCAGAACTGATTGTGATTATTCAGAGTTTTGCAGGATATGGCTCTGATACCATGTGAGTGAAATGAGATTTATCACGATCTTGATGAACAAGAAAAAAAGAATGAAGTATAAAGATAACTTGGAGAGTAAGTAATAACTAAAACAAATAAACAAATTAACAGACTGAATAGAAATTGTATCTTTCATTCAAGGTATTTTACACAATGAAGATGAATCCTTTATATAGGATTTAGAATGCAACTGCTCCTACTTCTTCTTGGTTATTCTAGAAACAACATGAAGACTCTTGAAGATACTACAATGATCCTAGAAGCTAAACGGCTTGTACCCTCTGTTTTCTTCTTGATATTACATTCTCCTTATTCATACATCCAAAAAAATTGGTAGATTTTTTGATTTGTGTACAAGTTTTGGGCCAAAATGTGCAAAACCTTCAACTTATTTTTTACATTTGTTCATGTATTTATATCGTTTTCGTATGACACGTGTCTTATTCATACCATATATACTGTGAGGAGATATGATATATGTTTAAGACTGGCTCTATTAGAGACGACACAACAAATTAAGTGACACATCAAGATACGAACCGACCCTAGTTATATTTGACTTAATCAAATGAAATTGTATTTTGGGTTAACTATCTATTTGGTTACTTATGTTTGTCAAAGGTTACCTTTTGATCATTTATGTTATTTGGAAGTTAAATGATTACCTATGTTTCATGATGTGACTATTTGATTCAAAATTATATTATTTAATCAGTTATGTCAAGTTTTTTTCGTTTAAATTGCTAACTTCCTTCTTCCTCCATCTTCCTCAATTGCATCAGTCACTTTGGAATGGGAAGAAGACATAAAAAAACGTGAAGAAGAATAGAGGAAATTTATTTTCGATATATGTATATTAGCATGTGATATATTAATAGTAAAAAGTAACGAAAGTTCTTGATTTAGATCAAACAGTAACATTATTAATTATAAAAGACTAAATAAAACAAATTTGAATTATCAAATGTAAGTAACTAAATAAATAAATAATTTTTTATTTTTTTAAACTAAATATCAGTTGAAAATTGGGCCCACGTGATGTAATTAGATCCAATTTTAAAATCATACTATATATAAGCTAGGCAATCGGCAAATGTTACTGGAGTATTAACACATGCAATCGTCGCCTCAACATTTGATTTGTGTAACTTTAGTCCTAAAAATGTATGTATTTTCATTTTAGTTTTTTAATTTCTTATATTTGCCCCTCTAATTAATTTTTTTACTATTTACCATTAGACTAATTATTACTCTTAATGACTTAAATTTTTGACTTTGTCCCTGATTTTTCGTTTGATATCTATGTACCTATCTATATACATGTCATAGGTTTCAACCTGAGAAGCTTAGTGTGACCCCTATAAATATAGCTCCACTCGACTAGACCTAATAAAATAGGGAAAAGTATGAAGAATATTTAACATGTTTGCCGAAATTGGTAAGTGATGCAGCTTGTTTTGTGTCAATAGTTTATGATGTATTATGTTTCATTTTGTAGGGTTTAGATGAAACATTTGTTCTTCCGTTTAATTTCTTCATCTGCATCTCAGAAATCAACGAAAACCAGAGAATTTTGCATGCTGCAAGAAAACCCATTTGTGAAGGAAAGGAATACAGATGAATTGAGGCCCTCAATAATGCTTCCAAACTGCATGTAGGACTGACAATGGTGCGGTGAAAAACTCATAACCATGGTTATAACCGGTACTGTTTAATATGGTTAACCGTACCATTATGGTGCGGTGCAATTATGGTGATGGATTTTCTACCCATAATGGTTATGGTTATGGTATTTGAGTTATACCCATGGTTATAACCATGGTTATTATATAAATATAATATTTATTTTTTATTAATAAACTAATTTATATAATATACTAAATATAAATTATATAATTGAAAATTTGAAATTTGAAATTGTTGAAGATTGAAGGCGCCAAAGTCCAACGATTGTAATATAGATTGATGTATTTTTAAAATAAATTTTTAAATCTTTTATTATATTACATGTGTGGAATGAATATGGGTATACGGGTAAAACCATTGTTAATAACCACAGTTATTTTAATGGTTATGGTATTGAAAATTATACCCATAATGGTTATGGTTATGGTTATGGTTATGGTTATGGTATGTGATTTAAAAATATGGTATGGTTATGGTATTTGGCATACTCTGACCATACACTAACCATCGACAGACCTAACTGCATGGTACACGCCAGTAGAGAGCTTCCTCCACCACAAATCTCCAAAATATGATTTTTACGACAGATTCTAAGTTAGCGGAAATTGGGGGAAATGGGTCGAGAAATTAATTAAAATCTCAACTCAATCTCATCCCAACCTAGGTCTGGAGAATCGGAATCAACCCAGGTTTGGAGAATCATATTTTTTAATTTATTCCAAATTGAAGAAGAAATAAGATGAAGAAAGAGAACACCTTGAAGCTTATCAGCACTAAGTACTTCGAGTTCGTGATTGATTCAACATCCTTGCCTACTCTCAAATTTTAGCTCTCAGATTGGCTCGTCAAAGAGAAGACAAAGTTCACAAACCAGTCACTACCCAAAACTAGAAACCTACCTTCTCTGGCATACGATTTTAACGCAGTGTCGACGACAGCATTGACGAGCTCCCCTTCAATTTTGGACTGTGGTGTTCTTCCTGTTCTTTGAATGAATAATACGGTTTATGGTTAATAAGCTAATTAAAGATAGGTAATATTGTCATTTCATATGATAGAAAGTGATTTCACAATGATTTTTTACGATGAGTGGTAACATAACCAATTAGTCACATTTTGAAACATGTGTAGCCATTCTGCATAATGGCCAAACATGTGTAACCATTGAAGTAATTAACCCTTTCTCATATGACATCCAAAAACAATTTCATTTGGCAAAAGATAGAGAAAAAATGCAACTCGTGCCTTCAATTCCAAAAACAAAATGACCTTTTTTTTAAACGAATAACAACAGAGAAAAGGAGAACTGAATAAAATACTGAGACAAAAGCGATCAAAAAATACCCAAAAAGGGATGAGTAGTGATTAATTGAATCAAGTATACCCTCATATCTCATAGCTTAATGAATCATATGCGACCATAAAGCACGACGGATGATCGACCTTCGCATCAACATCAACGCACAAAGGTGCAAGTGTGTCCCCTGCAGTGTCATGGAAAGATTACGCGATGGTGAATAGAAGACCATCGACGACGCCAGCCAATCGATCAATAGTTTGTATGGTGTTCATCATTGGGCGAACGGGTAAAGAAATATCATTCAAATGAAAACGAAACAACCAAGTTTAGTGCAATGAACTAAAATGACTCCAATACACTGAAGCAACACTGAAGACGAAGAAGACCGGGGTATTTAATGTATTTTTCACTTAAAGTAGGTCACGCCGAACGCTCCTGCCAAGTTAACGACAAGTTTTCACAGCAACAAACATACTTCATATAAAACTAACAACAACAAACTTGTTTCATTAAAAACAAACAGGGTGTTGCTTTTACAATAATAGGCAAACATATTACATTTTTTTCATATTTTTTCCAATAAAATATGTACAACTCATAAGACATTCCTTTATATTAAATTCTTAATAAGACAGGTTTTACACGGTCAGAATGTCCTTACAATATTTTAAGAATGGTGAATCATCATCGATTAACGTATTTAATGATGATTCATTATCAAGTGGATATACACCTCTTCATATAAAAATTCATCCTTCTTAACATTATGATAAATGTATAAACATAATTACAATTATGATAACATTAGACAAGATTCATCTGTATATGTTCAGTAGAATCTTTAATTATAAGAATCTACACTCTTTATTCTTATTATTACATTTACACACCTCCCACGAGTTTCGCAGCCACATTTAGTATCTCGTTCAAACAATCTACTGTTTTGTGATCCAATAAGTTCATCGACCGACCTGATTCAATCTGATCGGGATGTTCTGCGATGATGATGAGAAAGTAGAATACCAAAGAGGAGGATTGCATCATAATTGCTATTTAAACAACTATTAACTCTTAAGGGGGTGTTGGGGACAATAATTGGACTACGAGACAACAAATTTGTTCTTTGTTACCAATCATATCAGCCGTAACAATAGGCAACAAGTCCAAGGGTGGTTCACGTAGATACATAATTAATCACCAGTTCTGATTGCTTTCTTTATTAGTAGATCAGCAACTCCGTTAACTTAACAAAACACATATCTGAAACTACAATAACAGTTTTCTGCAATCAAAGATTAACGATATAAGTGGTCTATCTTCATCTACATTCTCTATAGTCAAATTTATAACATCTTGGGCATTCAACGTCGATATCATTGATCCCCATGTTTCTAACCTAAACTAGTTAATCTATTATCCTCATAGCTCTGTCATTAGATTGTTTGTCATCTCAAGCCATCTTTGAAAACTATTTAGCTAGCACCACGTACTATCTAGTTGGATCTAATCGAACCCTAAACAAAATTTGGTGTCATCTAAAGCCTTTGTTATATGGACTCAATGGAGCGCAACCACAGTTATTCTAGTTCATGACGTTCTATCCCAGTTTATGTTGCTAGTGGATCCCTCTTCTAGTCAAAGCATTAACCCTTTTTTTTATATTAAATTTAACCATTTATTTAGTTATGGTTCATCATTTTAAAATAAATTGAATAAAGAAAAAAAACATATAAAAGACATTAATCTTTTTAAAAATAGTATACGAGTTTTTTAAAAAAATTAACAAGAAAACCATGAGTATTGAAAATATGGCAAGAATACTAAGATTATTTTTAAAATAAAAAAGGCATTAATCTTTTTAGAAAATAGTATACGAGTTTTTTAAAAAAATTAACAAGAAAACCATGAGTATTGAAAATATGGCTAGAATACTAAGATTATTTTTTAAAAAAAAAGGCATTAATCAAACTCCTTAAAAATGTAAGGAGGAAGGTGATAATTTTTCTTATACGTACCAGGGCAAGATTGTCATTTCCTCATAACTATAACACGTTCAGATTAATTTAATTGATTTTCACTTAAAGGTTGCAAGGTTGTTACAATATAATATTTAGATGACCGACCTAATAGTTATAAATTTGGGCCCACCTTAAATGGGTCAGTTATGCAATAATAAGCCCAACTAATTTGTAAAGTTAAAGAAGAGCCACACACCAAAAATGAAGGATTTTCTATTCTACAAAAGGAGCATCACTTACTTGATAATGTAAATATGTACTTGATAAACAAAAAAATATACGATGAATGATGCGAATTATGCTTCAATAGGCAATGTTGTATATTTGAACCTATGTGACTATACGAAAGTCATTATCTTGCCTCAAAACAGATTAATTCATTATTATTGAAATGTATTTATTCAAAAAAAAAAAAATTGAAATTTAATAACTAAAGTCTGAATGATTAGTGCTACCATTTAACGTATGATTAGTACAAAAAGTTATCTGTTAATTAATCTTTATTTTAGTTTCTTAATTCTACAAATGGTAGAGTTTCTCTTATCATTTTAAACTTTTATGATTACCGTGTTTTTGTGGTCAATCTGACCATTTATGAAAGTATAGGGTGGATTTATTTTCAGTATTTTCTCCTTTGGACCATTTAGTAATTTGTAAGAACGTTTTTAGTATATTAGGGTTGATGGGGGATGGGGGATGGGGGGCAAATGAATTGAAACCCCCAAGAGAACCCATCATATCGGGTCTTCAGTTCTTCGGTTCAATCAGTTCGACTTCTTTATTTGTCTTGTTCGATAAAATTGAAATGGTATCAGAGCTCCTCGTCTACGGTGAAAACCTGTTGTGTCATTATTCCTCAAAAATGCTTCAGTTTTTTCACGCAATTGATTTATGAGGAAACTGTCATTTCCTCTCTAGTGTTCTCATCAATGTTGCATTCTCTTCTCTTTGAAGAGTCTTCTCTTCTCTGATATCGGTTGTTCTTCACTGATTCATCTTCTTGATCTTGATATTTGTTTTTATTACCCACGGCTTGTTCAAGCGGTTCTTTCCTTCACCGGAGTCATCTTTGGGAGTTTTACCTTACCCTCGGCTTCTTTGGTGCTTCCTCACCAATCTGTATCTCGGTGACATTCTTTCCTTACCGTCGGCATAAAAGAACTGCTTACCAGATTTTTTCCGAAATCTTGCCTCCTACCCTCAACTTCTCGGAAGGAAATCGGTGTCTCTTTCGCCGATTTAGTGATATTCTGGTCCATAGTCCCGTAAATCCCCTATTTCGTGTTATCTGAACCAATGTATTCTAATAAGGTTATTGATGGTTGGACATACTACCACAGTGGAGGTTCAAGACACCCTTGCGGATGTTAAAGACACAAGTGTTGTAGCAGGTGTGGAGGCGGTAAATCTATGGTCCGACTCCGAGGTATTGGTGCATCCTAACCACCCTCTTTATCTTCATCCCTCAAACAGCCCAGGTATGAGCCCCATTTCTATAAAACTTACGGGTCCTGAGAACTACACTATGTGGAGCCGTGCTATGATGGTAACTCTGCGAGGGAAGAACAAATTAGGGTTTGTGGGTGGATCTTTTGATAAGAATCTGTTTGATGCTTCTCTACATGCTTTATGGGAAATGTGTAATGATGTTGTTTTCGGATGGATTTTAAACTCTCTTTCTGGAGATCTTTCAAGCAGTATCGTGTATTCAACATCTTCGTATCTGGTTTGGAAAGACCTTAGGGAGAGGTATGATAAGGTTACTCGTCCCTGTCTCTAACAGTTACATAGGGAAATTTGCACTACACAACAAGGGTTAGACTTTGTATCAACCTTTTTCACCAAACTAAAGCTTTTATGGTCTGAATATGATGTTGCTAGTGCCCTTGACCCCTGTGATTGCGAGAAATTTAAGAAGCACATCATTCATTATGACAATCAGAGACTCTGTCAATTTTTAATGGGTCTAAACAGTACCTTTTCAAATGTCTGAAGTAATCTTTTGCTTCGGGTTCCCTTACCTAGCTTGGATCAAGCCTATAACATGGTTATCCAAGAGGAGTATCAGAGAGGTGTTACTGGTGTGGCATCTGTAATGCAGTCTCCTCTTCTGATAATAAGGTCAAGACCAATTTGATTGTTGAGTGTGATTTGTCATAAAAAAATGTCACACAAAGGACAGATGATATGCTAAAGGCTGTGATTTTTGCCATAAGAAAGGTCATGTAAGAGACAATTGTTTCAAAATAAGGGATATCAAGAAGGCAAAGGGGCCTAATTTTCAAGTTAATAATGCTCTGTCATTAATAATTGTTCCTCTGATATAGTCCATGTTAACTCGACCGTTAATCAAAAACTGCAGGGAGGAGTGAGTCTCACATCTGAGCAGTTTGGGCAGCTCCTTCATTCCATCAATCGTGATGACGCCTCTTCAGTGCAGGCTTCTCCTGACACAGGTGCCCACGCTAATATGGCAAGTATAACTAGCCTTAATTCTCATGACCAAAATGATGACACTTGGATTTTAAATACAGGTGCTACTAATCATATGACAAAAGGGTCTGATTGGCTTGAGAATTGTAGGTTAGTTAACAAGCCAAAAGTTCAAGTTGCCCAATGGTATTCATGTTTCTGTGGATAGTATAGGTGAATACAGATTCAGTTCGGATAAATATTTAAGAAATGTGTTATATTTGCCTCATTTCAAGTATAACCTGATTTCTGTTCCAAATTAACATCTGAACTAAATTGTTCTATCAGATTTTACTCCAAATATTATGTTCTTTAGGACCTCTCGAGTGGGAGGGTCTTGGGAACTGGTAGAGAGGAATCTGGACTGTTTGTATTTAGACCATTAAATGATGTGCATTTTTCTGTTCCTGTAAATGTAGCATTGTCTTCTTTTAGAAAGGGTGATCAGATGATGTTGTGGCATATGCGTTTTGGTCATGCTTCTCCACATTCTTTGCAACATGTAACAGAACTAAATTTTCCTAAGAACAAAAATACAGTGATTGAGAATTGTGTTGTTTGTCCCTCTGCGAAAATTACTCGTTTGCCTTTTCATGTATCTGTTTCAATAGTTGCTTCTCTTTTTTATTTGATTCATGTTGATGTGTGGGGCCCCTATCAAAAGCAAACTTATGATGGAAATCAATAATTTCTTACTCTTGTGGATGATTTTTCTAGAGTTACTTGGATTTATCTGATTGTGAACAAATCTGATGTTTATGTCGCTCTTAAGGAAGTAATCGTGTTGATTCATAATCAGTTCAATATTGGAATAAAAAAGATTAGATCAGACAATGGCCGATAATTTTTCAATGATTATCTTAATGCCTTGTTTAAAGAAAAAGGGATTATTCATGAGAGTATTGTGTGTATACGCCACAGCAAAATAGTAGAGTGGAACGAAAGCATAGACATATGTTAGAGGTTGCTAGATCTTTGAAATTGCAAGCGCATCTAGAATGTGGAATATCGCCAAAATCTCTTTATGGGACAAAGAAAGCATCTCGAATGTGGAATATCAAATTGACTGAGACACTCATTAATAATAGGTACTCTCAGTCAAAACTTGATTACTCTCTATTTACAAAATGTGTTGGTGATCAGATTGCTGTGTTGCTTGTGTATATTGATGACCTGGTTATATCTGGAAATAGTGCGGAAATGATTGCTCATTTGAAAGAAATTCTCATGAAAACGTTTAAAATGAAGGATGTTGGCGATCTCGAATATTTTTTAGGCATTGAAATTGCAAGATCTAATCAGGGTCTGATTCTTAATCAGAGAAAGTATGCGCTTGAGATGATATATGAACATGGTCTTTCAGGTTGTAAAGCTGTGAAAACTCCTATGGAGTTAAATGTAAAGTATACTAGCATATCTTATGATAAGCATGTTGGAACAAATGTTGGTGATTTGTTTTTAGAAAAACGTGATATATATATAGGAAATTGATTGGCAAGTTGTTGTACCTGACTATTACCCGTCCTGGTATTTATTTTTCGGTCCAATGTTTGAGCCAATATATGCAAGAACCAAAGAAATCTCATATGGACGCTGCATTAAGGATTGTAAAGTATGTTAAGAATGATCCAGGTTTAGGAATATTTCTTGATTCGAAAAGTGAGCATGTTTTAACTGCTTTCTGTGATTCTGATTGAGCTAGTTGTTTGGAGAGTAGAAAGTCTGTTTATAGGTTATTGTATCAAGTTGGATAATTCCTTGGTTTCCTGGAAAGTAAAGAAGAAAAAAAAATTGTATCTAGGTCTTCGGCTGAGGTTGAATATAGAAGCATGGGGACTACTCTTTCCGAGATTATATGGTTATCTAGGCTATTGACTGAACTGGGAACTCCTCAAACACAACCGGTAAGAATGTTTTGTGATAACTAAGCTGCCTTGCAGATTGCTTCAAATCCGGTATTCCATGAAACAACGAAGCACATAGAGATTGACTGTCATTATATTCGTGAGAAGATTCAAGAAGGAGTGGTAAAAACCTGTCATGTGAAAAAGACTACGGATGAACTGACATATATCTTTACAAAGGCCTTATCAAGTCGTCAGCATAGTTTTCTCAAAAATCAACTTGGAGTCAATAATATTTTTCAATGACATGAATGTTCAGATTGAGGGGGAGTTTTATGATTAATATGTTTTTGTGGTCAATTTGGCCATTTATGAAAGTATAAGGTAGATTTATTTTCAGTTTTTTCTTCTTTGGACCATTTGGTGATTTGTAAGAACGTTTTTAGTATATTAGGGTTGATGGGGGATGGGGGTCAAATGAATAGAAACCCCCAAGAGAACCCATCATATCGGGTCTTCAGTTCTTCGGTTCAATCGGTTCGACTTCTTCATTTGTCTTGTTCGATAAAATTGAAATAAACGACTCATTACTCGTCGGCCCCTTTCTTTTTGATTGAGCAAATTTTAGTCTCAATTAATTTAGTTTAATCTTGAAACTGAGATGAAAAAATAACTTATAATTCTGATCTTGGAACTGAAAATCAATAGACACTAATTAATATGATATTCATTTTTTTTTAGTCTATCTCTTTACCTAAATGAACCAGTTATATTAACACAAATAATAGACATATATCAATTGTCTCGATCGTATTTATCACATCACATACCCTATCAAGTTCTAGTAATGCAATTTTCAAACAAAGGCAACAACATGGAATAACCAATAATTGTCTCAAAATGCAGATTCCTTTTTTTTTTGCCAACATAAACTTTCCTTCAATTTAACAACGTATTCGGTTTGTCCAATAACAATAAAGATAGTAGAGGAGATGGCGGTGTACAAACCCAATTTACCGAACACATCTCTCTTTTAGATTGCTTAGAAATCCAATCCGCACATCTATTGGTGGTTCGTCTTGCCCAACTCCATTTGACACTTTCTATGTGGGATGCCACCTCATGGATCGAGGTGACTATGTTCTCCAATCGCCAATCCGTATCCTTGGCCGACCCATCCAATAATTTAATCATTTTTTCGGAGTCTGATTCGATGATCACTTCCTTCCATTCGTGTTGGACGACCATTTCCACGCCTTGTAGGATTGCCCGGGCCTCCATGTTTTCCGCCGAGATGTCCCTCTTAGTCGAGTTTCTCCCCGCGATCACGTTGCTCTTATCGTCTCTACCGATCACTCTCGTGCCTCCCTTCGTCGAGCCTTCGTCTCATACGCCATCACAGTTTATTTTGATCGTACCTTGCTCGGGTGGTCTCCATGCCATGCTTCGGTTTGTCACTCCCCCTGTCGGTGGAGTTTCGCGGTTAGGTTGCCCTCCTGTTCCCGATTCCCGAGCTAGTTTTAGGCATCGCTCGAGTGTAGGGTCGGTCGGGGTGTCGCGTTGTTGTGGTACGTCCAGCATCGCTCCTTCCAGATCTCCCAATCCACGGTTTCCATTGTTGTTTTGAGGTTGTCTCCTTCTCCCGTGCTTTCCCCCTCTTTGGTCATGACTTCCGTGACCCATTCCTCTTACTTTGGTCTCTCGGCCTCCTCCCACCGAACACCTATGGTTCCGAACCATATAGGACTCACCCATTGACATTCCAATAGTGTGTGGTCTATTGTTTCTACCTCGGTGCAAAAGGGGCATGTTGGTGCTACCTGTATGCCCCTCCTATGTAGTTCATCATTCACCTGTAATGCACGATTACAACTTCTCCTAATGAATTGTTTTACCTTTGGGATAGTTGGGCATGTCCATATGTCCTTCCACGCCTTCAGATCCAGCCTTCTAGATGATGAGGCTCTATTTGTCATCGTCGGTTCGCTCCTTTCTTTGAGCCGCCAATAGACCAGTTTCGGGTGTACCTTGCCCGAGGTGGATGTCGGTCACACCACCCTATCCCGAGTTGGTATACTCGGTAGGTGTATGGATGTGATAGCAACTCGTTCCGGATCGGTAATGACACCTTCAAGTGGTCGTGTGTTCCATCCACCTACATCACCGCCGATTAGGTCTTCAACCCTACGATCCGGGTCCCCTCTCTCGGCTCCCTGCCCATTCAGCTGATTCCCTACCAATCCCGGGATCCATCTCTTTGCTTGGAATAAGTCAGATTTCGAGTAGTAGATACATTTGATCACCCTCACCCAGTATGCGTCCGGATTATTTTGGAGCATCCATACCATTTTGGTAAGCATAGCATCGTTGAATGTATTGATGTCGCGAAAACCCATTCCACCTAGAGCCTTTGGTTTGGTCATGTATTCCCAAAATGCAGATTCTAACATAGCTTGTTTGACTTCTCCGTTTCAATTTTCAGTTTATATTCGACTTTGAAGTTTCAATCTTAAAGTGAAAGACAGTATGAACAAAAACACTAGTAATTCAAGACCGTGTATGATTCGGCTCAAAACTGACTGGTTAGGGTTTAACTGATTGTGTTGATAAATTGTGTTTGGCCGTGCTCTTGGTTGTCGCATTCAATCATCTTCAATTTTGTATATGATTCGATTCAATAGGAGAGGCTCAATGTTTTACACTCCACGAAGAACACTATTGAATTCATGGAAGTTATCAATTTCAAATATGGTTTAGCACCAATTGATGACGAGGAAAGACAAGGGAAGGTAAAATTGTCTTTAGAAAATCATTCTATTTACTATTATTGGTTTTAAAAACAAGGATATATATATTTTTTTTTTTAAAGAAGGATTAAATATTCGTGTTTGGTAAAAATAGCTTCAAGAGGTAATTCAATTTTGAAATACTCGAGAAAAACTATAAATTAAAGTAGTTTAAAAGTAAAACAAACATAATATCCCATATACATATATATAATAGTTTTGGAAAGAAAAATAATCCCTTATTTTGTGAAGCATGATATTTCATATATATTGAGTCTATAATTGGTAAATTATGTGTCGTGTTAAACATATCAAGCACGAACACACACAATCAGATTATCGTATGATGTTCTTAACACGAACACGACACTCAATTTTCATGTAAGTGTATATTTTGTTATATGTGTTAATTTAGTCGGTTTTACCTTCTCATCATGCGCGATTCATAATAAAATGTCAAAATAATAAACTGCCATATTAAGTTTTATAAATTCAAATATCAAATTTCTTGAGTTCCTAATATAGTCTTGACGTTGGCCAAAAAACTATAGAGTTACAAATCTAAAAATTAAACTATCAAATGAAGTTTTAAGAATTATTCAACTAAATTTATTTAAAAAAATAAGGAAAAAATCAAACTTACCTGTCGGTCTAACTATATTGTGTTATGGTACATATCTTGTTTTTAATATTTAAACACGAACCTAATACGAAAATTACTCGTATTATCATTTAATCATATAATTTAACTAGTTCATTATTTTTTATGTAATGTCATATTACATAAAAAATTGTAGGTACATGCATCATTTCCACAAGGTAATTTGTAAAACGTTTGGAAGTATCCGTCCACTGGTCCTTTGCTGTCCTTGCCTTTCCTTATAAATAAGCTCAAATTCATGGGGATTAATTTGCTTTTATTAATAAGACAAAAGACAGGCTTCAAAGCATTAACCAAATGCCAACCCCTAACTCACATCTTTAATTCAAACATCCTTTCTATCTATATATCAAAATTATTTTATTACTTTCAGTGGGGGACAGATTGTGGATATTAAAAAAAAAGGCTGCTGTGTGCTCTTAATATTATATCTAAACTTATTGTGTGTGTTTTCCTTCTCGTGTTGTGTCTTAAAAGGGTCATAAAGAGAACAATATTATTGGAATGCTAGCCGGTAAAGGGGAAGATGTGGATATTTCTATTTCGAGGGTTTAAATTCGAGATCTCTGGTTATATAACAAACCACTCAATCGCCATATTAATAGTTACACCTAAATTATTATTATTATTATAGTAATTATCCTTTTGTCTTTTTTTTTTCAGAAATATTGGATCTCCAAAATGTAATTTTTTTGTATTTTTAGAAGAAAAAAAAATACATTTAGGAAAGTTTGTATTTAAGGGATGTTTATTGTTGGTCATTTTACATTACATGTTTATTAGCACGTAATAACATATAAAAATTGGATACACTACTAGTCAAATAATTAAAAATACATTATTAAATAACACACATTTATTTTTGTTCCGTTACTAAAATAGAGCTTGAACACCTACTAACAAACTCATGAATTTATTTATTTTTGCCAACAATTAACTTTTCATTCATAACAAATGAGATTAGTTCGATTACATAGACTTATCCAAGATAAGTAAACGAGAAAGGGGAGTTGGGGGTCTAACAACCCAATCCATAGGACACAACCTTGAAAACGCATGTTTGGCGATCCATTGGCGATCCAGTCCGCACACGTGTTCACGGTTCTAGGTATTTTATCCCAGTCTAATCTTTGTATAGGACTAGCTAGAGATATAGTGTTTGACAACACTTATTCCACCCTCCACGCGAAGTGTCTTCCAGTAAGGTGGTCGATGACTATTGCGGAATCAGATTCAACGATTACGTTTTGCCACCCGTATGTCACTGTGATCTGGACTCCTTCGGGAATCGTCGTAGCTTCTAGCTCCTCGGCCGAGTTCCCCATGATTCTTCCATGCCATCCACACAACAGTCTTTTCTCTTGATCACGTACTATCATACCAATTGCTCCTTGGCGAGAAGAGGAACACTAGGCTACATCAACTTTTATTTTAATTTGTCCATCTTCTGGTTTCCTCCACTTACCGACTCAAGATGGAGTTTTCCTTCTTACCGAGCTGATTTGGATTGAGGCAAGTTCAGCTTTTATCTGCGTGATATCCCTCGCCACAGCTTCCGGATTTGGAAATTTATCCACATAGAAGAACTTGCACCTGGTCTTCCAAATTTGCCAACATATCAGCATACAAAGGTGTCATTTCTCAATTGTGCTTCCCCTGGGTGACGCGGTCAACCTGCCTGTTGGATCGTAAACTGCTGATTGTTGATCTGGTGGTGAATTGAATGTCAGGTGACGGTTGAATAATGCTCTCGCCTTAGCTCCGGTAAACCTGAAGGTAGGGGATCGCAACAGAGGGGGTGTCTCTGGGTCCCTCTCCGATGCTTAAATGAGTATATGTGTGTGTATAGCTCAAAACGTAATGAATGTATGTAAAGCAAAGGAATTTATAGAGTAGGAGAGACTAAACCGTATAAGGTAACCGTATATCTTTGTGAATATTGTGTTGTTGAGGATTTGGATAGTAGATATTGTAGTTACGGCAAGATATTGCAGTTACCATATCTAATCCTTAGTGAATATGTGCCCGAGATATGCGGGATATCGTGGCCACTTCCTTATTAACGGCTGGTGGGACCAGAGGAGAGAGGCAAGGCTCTCTTCGGGGCGAGAACTCCCATGGTGAGCAGTAGGAGGTCGCGACTTGATAAAGAATGGCGACCAGCTATGGAGCCTTTGGCGTCCATATCAACCTGGGCTCGATCTTGGGCCACTCTATGGTGGGCCAGATTGACTTTGACATAGGCCGGGCCAGTTCGAATAACTTGAGTTTACCCCCTCCATGGTTATTGGGCCTTCAGGGCCTTTGTTTCTTCAGTCGAGCTTAATTTCTTGGTAGGGTTTGAGATAGTAAAACTTTAGATTTGGTTTTCCTTGTCCCTTTCTGTGGTTCATGACTTTATGGACACTTCGTGCTTGTTTGGCGATCAGTTGTTCCATTGTCCAGGGCTGAAGGAATATTCAATATTTTATTCCTTCTTGGCGATCACTCTAGCCAGTCTAGGTTCATGAGGGTTTACCTTTTTCTATTAGGAGATCATTACCTTTGAAAATGATTTTCCCAAAAGAGCCTTTTTAGTGCGCTGGCGATCACTTTGTATGATTGATGGACTTTAGCATTTAATAACTGCAAAGTCATCTAGAAGTCGAACGGTCATTTGAAGCACGCCTGTCATTTAATATTTCGTAACCTAAGGGTAGTCTGACAGCTTTCTGCACTGGCCGACCGTTTGTCTCCCCGAGGTGTCTCTTAGAATTCTGATATTGTTTCGATTTTTTCCAAAAAAGTGCAATTATTCTCTGCGTCGTTTCGATTCTGTCTGTGGAGGTTACGCCTTTTTTGTCTATATAAGGGACAGCAGTTCCCTTATTTTGTTCTTTACGCTTTCATTCCTTCAGATTCTAGAACTTCCTCTGTTTTCCGATTTCATCTTATGCAATCTTCTCCTTCTATTCGGCTATCTTCTAACCTTCCACCTTAGCAAAATCCATGGCCACTCGCAGCCAATCGACCGGCAATACCAAAATGACGGCCAACAGACCTTCTTTTTCGGCCCCTAAGGTGCCAAAGAATGCCAATGCCCCCTGTCAATCAGGGACGGTTCTAGACCAGCCTCGGATGGGAGGCAAACTGACCTGGGAAGGTCCGCTGCCACGCTTGTAATGGTGGATGGGCCGGAAATCCACACGCCCATCTTTTCTCTAAAAGGTAAATACTCTGTTTTGTTTCTGTTCTGAGAATATCCCCTGTTGTTTTTTGTTTTCATATTTGTTCTTGCCATATCTGAACTGCTCAAGTAGATGCCAAGTCCACTGAACTGCTCAAGTAGATGCCAAGTCCAACGAACTGAAGCCGGCTTATTTTAATACGGTGGTCTCCCTTGGTGGTTTCGGCAAAGTGGATGCCCCCAGGTACCCAGGCCTAGGACTGCATTACCCTCGCGACAAAGAGGTTTACATCTATGCGGCCCAGATCGATGCCAAGAAGGTCAGGGGTTTAGGCGAGGATCACCCGGCTCTTCCCAAGAGTCCTCATCCTCCTAAGGGCTCCGTTGCCCCCAAAGTAGAAGGCTCTGGCCTTGGCGGCACCTACCCCTCCTAAGCCCTCGGCCTCTATTCCTCCCAAGGAACCTGGGGCTCAGAAGAAGGGGCCCGATGCCCCCGGTACTTCGAAGACTCTTCCTAAGGAGTACTGCTCCTTGGCGAGCATGTTCCAGCCGCCCAAGGCTGCCAATTCCCGGGGCGTTTGGTTCCCTGATGGAGACTTCTCAAAGACGGGGGTCTCTAACAAGAAGATTCTCCGGTGCAACCCGGATTTATGCATACGACTCCTGGAGGAGATAATTCCTCCCAAGGATCGTTCCGCGGTTCCCTCGGAGCTGCACCTCATCGAGAGGATGATGAGGACACATTTCGAACGAGTCGCCCTGGTAAGACTTTAACTCTTCGTTATGCTTTCGTATTACTTGTACTTTTTCATAGACTAATAGCCCTTTTACCCCTTGTTCCCTTTGTTGCCAGCTCGTTCGAGAGGAGGTGGCGATCGGTCAAGTCGTTGGGGAGCTCGCCGACAAGCAGACTGACCTGCTTGTCGAGCTGGAGCAGTATCGGAGCCTGGGGTTCTCCCCGAGACAGCTGGAGGTCATGAAGTCAACTGCCGACTCAGCAGTTCTTCTGGTGGAAGGTGCTCGAGAGGAGTACTTCAGGAAGGAGGAGAGGCTCCTTGCTGATGTCAAGAAGAGGAAGGCTGATGCAGCAGTCGCCCTTCAAGAGTCTGAGACCCTTCATCGGTGATTAGATGAAGGTGAGGCTGTTAGGACTCGCCTGGAGGCTGAGCTCAAGGAGGCCCGAGCCCAAAGGGCAGAGGCAGAAGCTCAACGGGTCGCCGCTGAGTCTCAGAGGGAAGCTGCTGAGGCTCAGAGGGAAGCTGCTGAGGCTCAGAGGGTTGCTGCTGAAGCCAGGGGATCGCCCTGGAGGAGGAGAAGAAACAGCTGTCTGCACAGCTGAAATCTGTTCCTTCCCCCCAAAGTGTGGTCAACGACTTCAAGGCATCTGAAGAGTTCGTTGACTGTGCTTTGGTGGTGATGAAGTCAGAGATTGTTGACTTTCTCCAAGTCCTGGTCGAGGATATCCAGGCGATTGACCCCAACTTCCCTGTTCGGGAAGTTGAGTCCCTTAAGCCCTTCCATCGGAATTCCCTTCCTCAGGAAACCCTTGCTGCTGTTGCTGAAGAGGTCGACCCAGCTGCTGATGTCGACGAGGTTGCCCCCGAAGGCGAGTAGAGTATCCCTGCTCCTGAAGACTCCAAGGCCTGAAGCCTCCACCTCTCCGGCGTTCATATGTTTATTTTGTTTCTAGATAATTGTTTCTTTATCTTTTTGGTATTTTGGGTTGATCTGTAATTATTTTTTCAATTAAAGACTCGCTTTTTATTGAATGCTTGTTTATTCATAAGCTTTTGTGTTTGTTCGACTTTGAATGTATTGGCGATTCCTCCGATATCTTAATCGTAATTGCCTTCAACCTTTTCTTTCACTTTATGAGAGTCTCAACCCTTAAGGTTTTTGGAATTTTCTTTAGGCTCAACATGATAAAAAATCATTTCAACCATAGAATGTCGCGCGCGTACATGGACGCGCTACTCTCTCCTGAAACTTAGCGAACGTATCGCTCGTTTCCGAGGCACGCCACCAGCTCAGGGAACGATCTCCCCCAGCTCGTCTTCAGCTCGTATTCAGCTCGATTTGCTCGCGCGATCATCATTCCTTCTTAGGAGAGTGTCTTCGCTAATTGATCCCGCACAATTTCTCTTCATCGTCCACAGCTGCTGCACAACTCTGCCGACCTCTGCACCTGCTGAACAGGGCATCTGCACTTTGGGCTTACCATTTGTCGATCGCAAGCTGCAATTGCCTTGGAAAATCAAAGTATTCCCTATCCCTTACCTGTTCTCTCCTTTCTACGTGTCTTTCTCCTGTTTGCAGGTGGTTGTTGCGGTTGTATGCTTGTCCGGACCGTGGTGCCGATGGCTGCGTCTAACTCAATTGGTGAAACTGCCCCGGGTATGGCTTTGCTGAGTTTGGTGTCTTCAGGTAACCTCGGTTTGGATAGAGGACCCGAGAATAGGGCTCTAGGGATGCTATTGTCTGATAGGAATGTTAAGAACAATGTTGTTATGAATGTGCTTAAAGAAGCTTGGGCTAGGTTTGGTCCGGTTAACATTGCTGAGGTCAACGATTCGACTCTAGTGTTTGATTTTGCTAGTTTGAAGTATAAGGAGCAGATAATTGACCTCTCGCCTTGGTCGATTCATGGTCATTGCCTAAATATTAGATCATGCCCGTTGAATAGAGCTGTTGCAGATGTGGATTTTTTCAGACTGCAGGTTTGGGTTCAAATTCACGGGTTAAGCTTGGAGATGATAAACAAACCAAATGCTCAGAGTATTGGGGACAGTATTGGGGTTTGTTTGAAAACGGAAAAGGACAGAGTGATGAAGCAGCGAACTTTCCTAAGGGTGCTGGTCGATCTGGATATTTCGTCCCATGTCATGCCTCGCTTTAAATGGATTGATTCCAGTGGCAACGAAAAGTGGGCCTCGGTTAGGTACGAGAGGCTCACGGATCTATGCTACGGATGTGGAGTCATAGGACACTCATCAAAATCTTGCTCGGAACCGGTGGTTATGGACCACTCGGATGGATCACCGTTGTATAGGCTTGGACTACATGCGATCGCCCCAAGATGAACACCCGTTGGGTCTGTGTGGGGGGTGGTGTATGGTCGGCCACCTCCAGAGATCCACGGGTCCAGTCTTGGAGCCAAGTGATGCAGCTACATGGGGCAAAGGTTCAACAAGGGTCAGGTTGCAGGGGCTTCCCATATGCAAATGTGCAACCAGGACGATCGGGGTGGAGAGCTTGGGGAGACCAAAGGAGCCATGTTTCAAGCTATAATTCGAACAATGCTCCCTCAGTTAGAAACATTCCGAGGCAGGTAACACAGATCCAAGAAGAGGCGACATCCTCCAAGAAGACTCAACCTACCGATCAGCAGCCTATGCTGCAGAATGATGACCAACATATGGGTGTTGGTGGGGTGCAGGGTGGCAACAACAGGGATATGATGGAGGAAGGGGAACTGCCCGCGGAGGAGATCCAACGGATCTTGGCAACAGCTACCCCGTTGACGCCAAACCAAACCGATTCGCTAGGGACCAGCATCTTCGATAAGAATGCTGTCATGTATGGTGAGCAGGACAATCTGCAGTCTGGAACAGGAGGCCCGAAGTCAGACGTGGTGAACAAGGAACCGTTCCTTGACGTTCAAGAAATGGAGGTGTTTGACACGGCTGTAATGGTTGTGACTGACCCTACTCTGGACGTGAAGGACCGAGGCCTGGACGGGACTTGGAGAAGCTCGGACTGGAGGGGTGCTGTGTCAAAACAACCAGAACAGAAGAGGACGGGACCCCTTGGTCAAAAGGAGGGGTCTGCCAAACGAAGGAAAACACAAAGTGGACCCTCAATCATGGGAAATGGGGGAATGATCTGCTTTGGGAAGGAGGACCTAAATCAGGAAACAACGATGGTGTCTATCAAGGAGGGTGATGGAAGAAAAGGGGGGAGAAGGACGAGGCAATCGGAGAAGGCAAAGCTGTCTGGTGGCTGTCAATCGACAGCCACTGGGTCAAAATGATTTACATAAGCTGGAATTGTCAAGGGTTAGGGTCTCCCTTGACAATTCGACATCTAAAAGACTTGGTAAGGGGCTCTCATCCGTCTATTGTCTTCCTCATGGAGACGAAGAAGAATGAAGCCCATTGCGAGAGAGTGAGACGAGAAGTTGGTTTGGATTTTGCAGCATATGTTCAACCGATTGGTGCGAGTGGAGGTTTATCCCTTTGGTGGACAAAGGAGGTAAACCTCAAGGTTGTTTCGAGTGACAAAAATTTCATAGATACGACGGTGTGTAGTAGTGACTTTAGAGGCATGACGAGAGTCACGTGGGTCTATGGGGACTCGGTATTTGCTAGAAGGACACTGAATTGGGCAGCTTTGCGAGGCTTGGGGGCGAATAGGCTGGATCCGTGGGTTTGCATTGGCGACTTCAATGACATCTCCCACCAAAAGGAGAAGGAGAGGGGTGGCCCGAAGGACCAAAATAAAATGGACGGCTTCAACAACCTCTTGGATGATCTCAACCTCGAGGATATAGGCTACAAGGGATCCATTTTTACTTGGAGCAACAATCGGAGAGGAGGGGATAGGATTAGAGAAAGACTTGATAGGGCGATGGCAAACCCCGAGTGGCTTGCGCTTTTTCCATCGGCACAATGCCTCAATGGGCTCATGATTGGGTCCGACCATGCCCCAATTAGCATTGACCTTCGGAGTGAAGAGACAAAAGGCAAGAGGCAATTTCGCTTCGAGGAAATATGGTTGGAGAAGGATGAATGCTTATACATAATCAACTCGGCTTGGCAAAGAGGGGGGCCGTTAGTTCATGGACACGGGCTGAAATTAAAACTGGATCGGTGTAGGTTGGCTTTGGCCGATTGGAGCTCCAAGGAGTTCAAGCACAACTTAGTGGAGATTGCGAGGGTTAAGAACCAACTCCGACATGCTTCGGCCGCCATTAACCATGGGGCGGGTGTGGATGAAGAGAAAGCTCTTAAATCAAAGCTTCATGCCCTTTGGAAGCGGGAGGAGATATACTGGAAGCAAAGGTCGAGGATTAAGTGGTTGGGCCACGGTGATAGGAACACAAAATTCTTTCACCAAAATACACTCTCGAGAAGAAGGCGTAATAAAATTCTCCGACTTAAGGATGCGAATGGGGCGTGGATCGAAGGGGATAAGAAGGTCAGAACTGAAATGCATGGTTTTTTTGCAAACTTATTTTGCCTCGGACGGGGGGGGGGGGGGGGGGAAGACCGACTTCATCCTTTGATCAAATCCTGGAATGTGTGCCGAACATGGTCTCACCGGACATGAATGTTGATCTTACGGCCTTGGCGACCCTTGAGGAGGTGAAGAGGGCATGTTTTCAGATGGGGGGATCTAAGGCACCGGATGGCTTCTCGGGGACATTTTACCAAAAGAGTTGGGCCACGATCGGGACGGACTTGCACACGTCGGTTAACGCTTTCATTGCAATAGGGAGACGCATTCAGGACAGTATTATAATAGCGCACGAGATGTTCCATTATCTCAAGTCAAGAGGCAAGCCAAGAACGACCTCGGGGAGGTCGGAATGTGCGCTAAAGATAGATATGCAGAAGGCCTACGATCGTGTTGAATGGGACTTCCTTCTTGCAAGCTTGAGACAGAGGGGATTCAATGACAAATGGATAGCTTGGATTAAGGCATGCGTGTCGTCGGTCACCTATAAGGTCTTGGTCAATGGCAACCAATCTGACATCATCCGCCCGTCAAGGGGATTGAGACAGGGTGACCCTCTCTCACCTTATCTTTTCATCTTGGTTGCTGATGTTCTATCTAGATTACTTGACGACCAGGTTGAGAAGGGCGCCTTTAGAGGTATCCGCCCAAAGAGGTCATGTCCCGAGATTCAACACCTTTTTTTTGCGGATGACTCGATTCTATTCCTGAAAGGCTCGTTGGCCCAAGCAACGAACCTCAAGAACACTCTAGGTTCCTACTGCTCAGCCTCAGGACAGAAGATCAATTTCTCCAAATCAACACTGTATTTCAATTCTGGAGCTCATGATGATTACAAAAGGAGCATTGCGGATCTGTTCGGGGTAGCTCAGTCGAGCAACCCGGGGTTCTATTTGGGTCTTCCGACCATCTGGGGAAGTTTGAAGAGGGAGGCTCTCGCCTACCTCAAGGAGAGGGTCCGGGATAAGATCCAGTGTTGGCGCAACAAACTGCTTAATCATGCGGGAAATGAGGTACTTATCAAGTCTGTACTCAGTGCCATCCCGATGTATGTTATGAATGTCTTCAGGATCCCGACCACCTGGTGTAACGACGTTGATAGCCTCATTGCCCGGTTCTGGTGGGGATCACGGGAGGGAAACAGGAAGATTCACTGGAAGAACTGGGGCTCAATGGCGAACTCGAAGTCTGTGGGAGGGGACGGCTTCAGAGACATGAACAATTTTAACAGGGCGATTCTGGCGAACATGGGTAAGAGCCTCATGAGCCGGATGCACTTTGGGTAAGATTTCTCAAGGGGATCTACTTCCCGAACTCCTCATTTATGCAGGTATCAGCGGGGGGAAGGGCTTCGTGGTCTTGGGCGAGTCTCCTTGAGGGCTGGGATGTCATTCGAGAGGAGGGGGTGTGGACGCTTGGAGACGGGAGATCTATCCGTCCGTTCGACGACCCATGGGTACCAAACAGGCCCGACTTCAGGATACGACCTGCAGCTGCCGACGATCAACTACCCTCGCAAAGGGTAGTCTCATGGTTTCAGCAACATGACCGCTGGTGGGACGAGACCATTATACGCGACGCGGTGCACCCAGACGATGTCCTCGCTGTCCTGCGGTGCACCCAATCGGATGTCGACGTTGGAACCCTCTCGGTCGATGACTGGCTTGGGGTGGTCACGGACTTCTCCGGGCGGCGTGGGAAACAGAGATCCAAGGAATGGTGAAGGCTCATGGTGGTGGCCTGGGTAATTTGGAAGACAAGGTGCAAGTTCGTGTTCGAAAATGCACAACCGTTCGCCCCAGCGATCCACAACGAGATAAGCCGAACCATGGAAGAGTTGGGGTCGAATGGGCACCGGGACAGAGTCGAAACGCAGGTTCAAGTGTGGCTCGGGCCTCCACCGGGAGTCATCAAGATCAATTGTGATGGAGCATGGTCGAGCAATACTTTGTAAGGAGGATTCAGGGTCATTGCGCGGGACAACATGAGCGTGGTTCGTGGGGGAGCAACCGGGGTCCGACTCATTGGCTCGGTGGACGAGATCGAAGCCGTGGCGGTTCTTCAGGGGGTCCAACTCGGAATCGACAATGGTTGGACTCGGGTGATCATCGAGACGGACGCCATGAACATCATCAATCACATTCGAGGGCGGGATGTAGCTTGGAGGATTGCCCCCTTTTGGTCAAACGCGGTTAACCTAGCTTCTTCGATTAGGGAGATCGCTTGGGAGCATGTTCCCCGATCCGCAAACTCTTGTGCGGATTGGTTAGCGAAGAATGTATTAGCGGGGTTGTGTCCTTCGGATTGGGTGAACTCACCACCAACCCCTTTGCTTCAGTGTATTTTTACGGATGTAATCTTGTACTCTATTCCGGTTTCGGACGTTGATTGATTATGAAGTTTCATTTGGCCAAAAAAAAAAAATGATAAAACCTTATAAAATTATCCCTTTATCTCACCAAGTATAAACTCCTTAAGGAAAATATCTTAAGACTTAAAAGTATAGACTTCTAGGCTTGAAGATGTATAACCTTATTGGTGTAAACCTTTCGGAATGTTCGCCTTCGCGAAAGGAACTTGTTTCTTAAAGCTTTACCTTCCATAGTGATCGCTTAAGATTCATTGTTCCTCTTTCCTAATTTCTCCGAAATTTGTCTGACTTATGTTGGATCGTGAAATCCTGAATGTTGATCTGGCAGTGAATTGAATGCCAGACAAGATTGAGATGACGCTTCAGCTCCAACTCCTGGTGAACCTGCAGGTAGGGGAACGCAACAGAGGGGGTGCCTCTGGGTCCCTCTCCGATGCTTAAATGAGTATATGTGTGTATAAAACTCAAAACGTAAAGAACGTATGTAAAGCAAGGGTATTTATAGGGTAAGAGAGATAGAACCGTATAAAGGCAACTGAATATCTTAATGTATATTGAGTTGCTGAAGATTCGGATCGTGGGATATGGCAGTTACTGCGAGATATTGCAGTTACCAAATCTAATCTTTAGTGAATATGTGACCGAGATATGCGGGATATCTTGGCCACTCTGTTATTAACGGTTTAGTGGTACCAGAGGAGAGAGGCAAGGCTCTCTTCGGGGCGAGCACTCCCATGTCGAGCAGTGGAAGGTCGCGACTTGGTAGAGAATGGCGAGTAGTCTGAGAGCCTTTGGCGTCTCTATAGACTTTGGGCTCGATTCTGGATTACTCGATGGTGGGCCAAGTTTGGCTTGTACTTGGGCCGATCCGGTTCGGATGTCATGGGTTTACCCCCTCTATAGTTATTGGGCCTTCGAGGCCTTTTCTTACGGGGCCGTCACTATCGATACCCAACATTTGCCCCCGAAGCTTGATTGAAGTTCCTTCAGTCGAGCTTGATTTCCTGGTAGGGTTTTAGATAGTGACGTCTTTGGTAATAGTTCAGCGCCTTTGAGGCATTTTGAGCCTGTTTGGCGAGCAGTTTTTTCTTCGCTCAAAGTTGAAAAAATATCCTTTCTTTTATTCCCCTTTGGCGATCACTCGAGGTAATCTAGGTTTATGAAAGTCTATCTTTCTTGGCTAGGCGATCACTACCTGCCCGAGGTACTTCTAATAGCGCTTATTAGTGCGCTGGCGACCCTCTTGTCTCCTTAGTGGACTTGTTAGCATTTAATAACTGCGCAGTTGTCCAGAAATCGAACGGTCACTTGAGGCACGCCTGACATTTACTTTTCCGTAAACCTAGGGTAGTCTGACAACTGTCTGCACCAACCAACCGTTTGTCTCCCCGAGGTGTCTCTTGGAATTCTGACATTGCTTTGGTTTTTTCCAAAAAGGCGCAATTATTCTCCGTGTCGCTTCGATTCGTCTGTGGCGGTTACTCCTTTTTGGGCTTATATAAGAAACGTCAGTTTCTGCATTTTGTTTTTTACGCTTATCCACTCCTTCAGATTTTCAGAACTTCGCTGCAAACCTTTCCTTTCTCTTTCAATCCTCTTCAGTTCTCATTTCGACCATTTCCATGGCCCCCAGAAGTCAGCGAATAAAACACATGGCCATCAAGGGTGCTAACAAAGCCAGCGCCCCTCAGAATGTTGGTGTTCCCTTGACCATTAGGGATGAAGTTGTGCCCTCCTCAGCGGGGAAACAGCCTGACGTGGGAAGGTCTGCGGCCACCCCAGTGGTGGTAGATGGCCCTGAGCTGAACACGCCTATTTTTTCCCCAAAAGGTAAACTTTCGCCCTTTTATTGCTCTATTTTGGCAATATCCTCTGTTTTCCTTTGTTTTTATACTTGCTGTGCCATACTTGAATCATTCTGAGTAGATATCAAGCCTAACGAACTGAAGCCGGCTTACTTTAAGACCATGGTGGCGCTTGGTGGCTTCAGTGCGGAGGATGCTCCTAGGTATCCTGGCCTAGGTCTGCATTTTCCTCACGATGGATAGGTTTACATTTATGTGGCCCAGATCGATGCTGGGTTGCGTTTTCCTCTCTGTGAGGATTTACAGACCTTGTGTCAGTTTTACGGGATTCACCCCACACAGCTTGTCCCGAATGCCCTCAGGATGTGGGTCGGCTTCAAGTTCCTATGCTTACGCCAGGAATGGGTATATTCACTGGCCCTGTTCCGGTGCTTCTTCCGACTGGCAGCAGGGGCTAACCACCTCCACCACTTCCAATCCCGCTGGCCGAAGTTTTCGGAGTGGGGAGGCCCTCAAGGATGGGCTTGGAACGTCCATGTCCGCCTGATCGATGATTTCCGGGCCACTAACTCCAATTACAAGAAGTTTTACTTCTTGTATAAGGGGGGCGTACCTTGGAAATTGTTTGCTCCGGACAAGGATTTTCCTCCCTCCTTCGAAGAATTATCCGGGAGTGATCGGAATGCCATCGACGATTTATATCGGCTGCATCGGTCATCTCAGTTCAAGTCCATCCGCTCAGTGGCGGAGACTACCGAGAATGCCCTTGAGATGGCGGGCATTCATCAAGCTACGCCAATCTTTGATGATTGGGTAATTTTCTAACTCTTCCCTTGTTTTATTACTTGTAGGGAAGGTTGTAAGCAAGAGCCAGAAACTGATAGGTCTCTTTGATGACCAGGGATCGGCGGGATTGTCCTCCGACCAGGCATTGTTGAACTGTCCTCCTCCCCCTTCTAGGCGTTCGTCCAAGAGGAAGCCCGAGGAGGTGCTTCCCTCGGCCACTGCTGACCCTCGCCAACCAGGTATGTTGCCTTGTTATTCGTAGATTTAACGTCTTCATACTTTGCGGTTTTTTGTTTTTGACATTTTGTCTTGTTGTTTTGCAGAGGAGTCCTCAACCGACATGGTCCGGGATCATACTCCTCCTCCCTCCAAGAAGGTCAGGAGTGAGGAATGTCCGGAAGTCGACCAGCATCCTTCTCCTCCCCCTCCTGGGGGTCCTTCCGCTAATAAAGGGAAGGGTCTGGACGCGGTGCCCCCTTCTCCCTCTCCCCAGGGTCCTTCTGCCGCCAAGGGGAAGGTTTTGACCTTAGCTCCTCCTGTTCTTACTGTGCCCATGGCTCCTCCTAAGGAGTCTGGGACCAAGAAGAAGGGGCATGCTGCTTCCAGCTCATCGAGGGCTCCTGTGGATGAGCATTGCTCCCTTGCCGGCTTGTTTCAGCCGCTTGAATCAGCGAATTCTCGGGAAACTTGGGTCCCCTGTGGGGACCTTATGAAGAAGGGGTACCCTCCCCAGAAGAGCCTTCGGGGCAGCCCGGATATGTGTATGCGGCTTCTGGACGGGATAATTCCCCCCGCGGACCGCTCGATTGTTCCCACGGAACTTCATCAGATCGAGGGGTTCCTTCGGTCCCACTTCGAACGAGTGGCTTTGGTAAGATCTCATACTTTTATTTCGTAGAGTCCTCTCTTTGTCGTTCCCTTATTGTCTGCTGTCCTGACAGCTTTTATTCTATATTTGTTGCCAGTTCGTTCGGGAAGAGGTGATTCTTGGTCGTGTCTTCGGGGAGCTCACCGACAAGTATTCCAGTGTGCTCGCCAAGCTGGAGCAGTACCGAAGCACGGGGGTCACTCCTGAGCAATTGGGGACTATCAAGACGACTGCAGATGCAGCGATCGCCTTGGCAGATAATACCCGAGAGGAATACCTCAGGAAGGAGCAGCGCCTCCTTGCTGATGTCCAGAAGAGGGAGGCTGAAGCCGCTGCCGCTCTTCAGGACTTTGACGCTCTTCACCTGTGTTTAGATCAGGGAGAGATCGTCCGAGTTCGCCTAGATGCTGAACTTAAGGAAGCTCAGGCGCAAGGGGCAGAATCGGAGGCTCGCAGGGTCGCTGCCGAGGCGCAAAGGGACGCTGCTGACGCCCAGAGAGAAGCTGCGGTGGCTCAGATGGAAGTTGCGGAAGCCCGGGGGATTGCCTTGGAGGAGGAGAGGGATCGGTTAACTGCACAATTGAAAGCCGTCCCTTCGCCCCAAAGCGTAGTTGAGGCATTCAAAGCCTCTGAGGAGTTTGAGGACTGCGCTCTGAAGGAGATGAGGTCGGCGATCGCCGATTTTCTCCAAGTCCTTGTGGATGAGGTCCAGGCGGTCGATCCCAACTTTCCTCTTGGGGAAGTCGCCTCCTTGAAGACCTTCCTGCGGAGTCGTCCTTCGCAGCCCTATGTTGCTGGAGAGGCTGCTCCTGAAGGCGAGCCCAGTACTTCTGCCCCTGAAGACGAGCAGAGCGCCCTTGCCCCCGAGAACCCCGAAGCTTGAAGTCCCCAACTCCTTGGCGACCATCTTTATCTTTTTTAGATAGCCATTTTTGTACTTTCTGTTTTTGGTTTGTAATTATTTATCGAAGACTTGGGTTTTTCTATTGAATGCCTTTATATTCTTTAGCCTTTAATCGACTTTGAACATATTCAGCTATCCAATATCTTACTCATAATTACTTTCCACTTTTTCCTTGCTTGGTAATGTCATCGACCCTTAAAGCCGTAGACCAATCATAAGTTAAACTTTCTAAGGATAATACTTTTGACACTTAAAAGCGTAAACTTCTAAGTTCAAAGAGATATTACCTTCTTTGAAGTTTAAACCTTTGAGGTGTTGGGCTAATAACAGGGGATTTGGAGTTTGTCAGGCTTTATCATCAATAGTGATCGCCTAAACTTTCTTTGGCCTGACTTTGGCGTCAGGGCTTTTATTTTGCCTAACATTTTGCTAGGTCTTTTGGCCTGACTTTGGCGTCAGGGCTTTGCCTGATTTTTGGCGTCAGGTTTTTTTGAGGCCTAACTTTGTTGTTAGGGCTTTTGTGGCCTAGTTTTGTTACTAGGGCTTTTTTGGCCTAGCTTTGTTGCTAGGGCTTTTTGGCCTAGCTTTGTTGCTAGGGCTTTTTGGCCTAGTTTTGTTACTAGGGCTTTTTGGCCTGACTTTGGCGTCAGGGCTTTTGGCCTAACTTTGTTGTTAGGGCTTTTGGCCTAGCTTTGTTGCTAGGGCTTTTGTGGCCTGACTTTGGCGTCAGGGCTTTTGGCCTAACTTTGTTGTTAGGGCTTTTGGCCTAGCTTTGTTGCTAGGGCTTTTGGCCTAACTTTGTCGCTAGGGCTTTTGTGGCCTGACTTTGGCGTCAGGGCTTTTGGCCTAACTTTGTTGTTAGGGCTTTTGTGGCCTGACTTTGGCGTCAGGGCTTTTGGCCTAGCTTTGTTGCTAGGGCTTTTGAGGTCTGACTTTGGCGTCAGGGCTTTTTGGCTTCAGCTTGTTTCGAGTGGACACGCTTTGTGAAGGAATGGCTTTCTTTTATTGACATAATCAGTTTGATTACAAGCTATGCATAAAATCTTCTTAAATGCTCTGAATTAAATGGACGGGGTAACCTCTCGCCTTCGGTGGTTTCCAAATAGTAGGATCCTGGTGCGGCGATCTCTACTACTTTGTATGGTCCTTCCCATTTGGCTGAAAGTTTGTTTTTACTGTCCAGCCTTGTAAATTCATTCCTTCTCATAACCATCTCCCCCACGAAAAATTGGCGAGCGCTAACTTTTCTGTTGAAATACCGAGCGGTCGCCAAGCGCATTTTTGCCTGTGTTTTTTCCGAGAGCCATCTCTTTTCCTCTGCCAAGTCGAGGTCAGTTCTGCGCTCGATCTCATTTGCCTCCGCGTTAAAGTGTAGGACTCTGTGGGTAGGCACTGCTAATTCAGCTGGTGCTACTGCTTCTGATCCGTACACTAAACTGAAAGGCGTTTCTCCTGTAGCCGCCTTAGGCGTTGTTCTGATGGCCCATAATACGTTTTCCAGCTCTTCTGCCCAATTCCCTTTGAATGCTCGAACCCTTTTCTTAAGTCCGGCTAAGACAATCTTGTTGGCTGCTTCAGCTTGCCCATTCGTTTGAGGGTGATGTACTGAACTGAAGCGATGGTCGATATGATACTCTTCACAGAGCCATTTCAACTCCTTTCCAACGAATTGCGGACCATTATCGCTGATGAGTATTTTGGGAATACCAAACCTGGAGAATATGTTGACCTGCATGAACTTGATAACTTGGAATTCCGTTGTCGAAGCTAGAGCTTTCGCTTCTACCCACTTAGTGAAGTAGTCGATCGCCACTATAATGTGAGTACGCTGACCAGTGCTAATGGGAAAAGGACCCAATATATCGATTCCCCATTGAGCGAAGGGCCAGGCACCCGCCATTGGGGATAATAATGTCGATGGTCGACCCGATCGTGGTGCAAACTGCTGGCAAATTTCACACTTCTGTGTTAATTCGGCTGCGTCTTTTCCCAAGGTCGGCCAGTAATATCCCAGTCTGAATATTTTTCTGCTTAGCGATCGAGCGCCTTCATGACATGCTGCTGCCCCTTCATGAGCTTCTCGAAGAACTTTTTCTGTTTCGGGCAGAGCAACACATCTCAAGTAAGGCGTCGAATAACCTCTTCTGTAGAGTTCTCCATCGATGATTAGATAACTGGCTGCGAGTCTTCTAATCCTAGTGGATTCACCTTCGTCCTCTGGGAGGATGCCTTCTTTCAAATAATTCTGGAACGGGGTCATCCAGGTGACCTGTTCTTGAATGTTGAAGATCTCCGCTCTGTTTTCAAGGACTGAACATAGGGTCCTTTCCAGAAATTGCACATCCTGGATTGTCGCCCCTCCGAAGGCTAGCTTACTCAAAGAATCTACCATCTGGTTTTCTTGGCGAGGAATGAATTCAATCGCGAAATTTGGGATTTCCGCGACCAGCTTTTTGGCAATGCCGAGATATTTCTTCATCTTTTCTCCCTTTGCCTCGTATGCGCCATTAACCTGATTGACAATGAGCTCTGAGTCGCTTTTTACTTTAAGCGCAGCTATACCCATTCCTTTTGCCAGTCTGAGTCCAGTGATAAGAGCCTCATATTCTGCTTCGTTATTGGTCGCCGGGAATGTCAAGGCGATCGCGTATTTCAGAGGCTCGCCCTCAGGAGGAATAAGAATTAAACCTGCCCCCGAGCCTTCTTTGATGAAGACCCATCCGTATAGAGTTCCCAGATTTGATTGTCGTTTGCTGACTGACTTGGCCTGTTTTCTGCCTCCGCTTGACCGTTACTCGTGCTTTCCACTATGAAATCAGCTAGTGCTTGACCTTTGATGACCGTTTTTGGCGCAAATTTGATCCTGAACTCGCTGAGCTCGATCGCCCACTTGACCATTCTTCCTGAAGAATCTGGCTTCATCAGGAAGTTTTTGAGAGGTTGATTGGTGAGGACCGTGATGTCGTGCGCATGAAAGTAAGGTCTCAGCTTCCGAGCAGCAATAACTAAGGCATAGAGATACTTCTCAATCTGGACATATTTTATTTCTGCTGAGTTGAACATTTTGCTAATAAAATACACTGGACTCTGAACATTATTCTCCTCCCTTATTAAAACAGCACTGGCTGCCACATCGCTAATGCCTAAATAGAGGAAAAGCTGCTCGCCTGGAACGGGTTTTGCCAGAGCTGGGAGTGTTTGAATATGCCTTTTCAAGGACTGGAATGCTTCCTCGCAGTCTGGCGTCCACTCGAACTTACGGTTGACCCTCAAGGTTTTGAAGAACGGGAGGGACTTGTCGCTTGCTTTGGAGAGGAAGCGGTTAAGAGCAGCTAGTCGGCCGTTCAGGCATTGGACTTCCTTATGGCAGGTTGGCGACTTCATTTCTTCTATGGCCTTTAGCTTTTCCGGGTTTGCTTCGATGCCCCTTTCGCTGACCATAAAACCCAGGAACTTCCCGGACTTGACTCCAAAAGCGCACTTTGCTGGGTTCAGGCGAACGCTGTGTCTCCTCATGCATTCAAAAGCTTCACGGAGGTCGGTGGTATGAGGATTGCCTTTGATGGATTTAACGAGCATATCATCCACGTAGGCCTCCATGTTCCTTCCCAGCATGTCCTGGAACAGTCGGTTCACCATCCGCTGATAAGTTGCCCCGGCATTGATGAGACCAAAGGGCATCACCTTGTAGCATAGAATGTCGCCGTCAGCATAGAAAGCAGTGTGGGCCTCGTCGTCTGGATGCATTCTGATCTGGTTGTAGCCTGAATAGGCGTCCATGAAGCTCAGCATCTCATGACCCGAGGTAGCATCGACTAGCTGATCAATTCTTGGAAGGGGATATGAATCTTTGGGGCAAGCCTTGTTTAAGTCGCGGAAGTCGACGCACATCCTCCACTTGCCGTTAGATTTCCTGACCAAAACTGGGTTGGCGACCCAGCTCTGGAATCTTACCTCTCTGACGAAGTCAGCTTCAATCAACCTGCCGACTTCCTGCCTGATCGCCAAACGTTTATCAGTCCCGAACGATCTTCTCTTTTGGGCGATCGGCTTGATGGAGGGGTCTATCCTGAGCTCATGCGAGATAATATCTGTGCTGATTCCTGGCATGTCGCTCGGCTGCCAGGCAAAGAGCTCTTTGAATTCCTTGAGGAGGGCGGTCATGGCCTCCTTCTGATCCTCTATGGGTGCTGGTCGAGCCAAGTCCTCGCGGGGATCGGCCTCTGTCTCGATGGCGAGCGCCTCCCTTTGGTTCTTCCTGCGTAAACAGTTCACATAACATTGCCGCGAGGAAGGCTGATCTCCGAGCACTTCTCCAATCCCGTTCGGAGTAGGGAACTTCATCTTCTGGTGGACAGTGGAGGCCACAATCTTATTTGGGTTGATCGTGGTCCTCCCTATGATGGCGTTGTAGGATGTAGGTGAATCGACCACCAGGAAAGTGACCGACACCTTGATGCTTTTCCACCCCTCGCCAAAAATCACTGGCATGGTTATAGCCCCCAGTGGATAAGTTGTCCTTCCCGCAAATCCGATCAGCGGAAAGTCGACCCTCTTCAGGTCGCGTTTTGATTTGCCCATCTTTTCGAAGGCGTCCAGAAACAGGATGTCTGTCGAGCTGCCTCCGTCGACCAGAATCCTTGCAACATCACAGCCGTCAATATCTGCCGTAATGACCAGAGCATCGTTGTGGGGCGTGGTGACATGTGCCAAATCATCTTCAGAGAATGAGATGACAATGTTTTCTTCAGGTCTTGGCCACTTCCCCAACTGAACTGCCGTAGAGATCTGAGTGGCGTAGACCTCTCTGGCGCTTGACCTCTCGCCGCCTGCGCCGAATCCTCCCGCAATCAGATTCACTCTCCTCTTGCTTCCAGAAGGCTCAGCTTGATCTGCAGGGGCTGGTGAACGATGTCTCCTGGGGGGCGTTCGACTTCGGTCTCGCCCTGCCACAAATTCCTTCAACATTCCCCCCTGAATCAGCCTCTCTATATCTCGCTTCAGAATCTTGCAATCGTCTGTCTTATGGCCCTTGCACTTATGGTATCTGCAATAGCTCTCGACATCCTTGCCCATGGGTAACCCACCTCGGCGAGGCATCGGTGGCCTCGCCAAGGATCTCCTCTCCATCTCGACTAGTACCGCTGAGATCTGCCTATTTAAAGGCGTGAAGTACTCAGGGACCTCTGGATGGCGAGGTGCTGGAAGAGACTCGACTCGTGGCTTACTTTCTTTTCCCTTCTTCTCCTTCTTTATCTCCTTCTTACCATCGCGTCGGGGTTCATGGGTTACCCTTAGCGAGGTCGTCAGGAGATTAGCCTCGATGTTTGCGCGTTCAAGGTCTATGAAACCTTTTGCTCTGGACGCCAACTCCTCCAATGTCTCTATCTCCTTCACGTGATAACTGTTTCGCAGCTTTCTCGAGGCCTTGTTGGCCACATCCAGACCTCTGTAGAATGCTCGAATGATTTCCCCATCCGAGATTCGGCGATCTAATTCTGTGACGTTTTGATGAAAACGCCCGTAGAAGTTGGACAGCGACTCTCCAGGCTGCTGTTTGACCGAGTCAAGGGCGACCACACTCTTCAGCAACTGGCGCTCGCCCATATATCTCTCCAGGAACTTGTTTCTCAACTCTGCCCAAGTTCCGATTGATCCTGCAGGGAGGCCGAAGAACCAGGACGAAGCCGAACCCGAAAGAGTAGATGGAAATAGCAAAGCCAAATGATTGGGATCGTTTGACTTACCCAGAAGGGAGGCCTCATGCTTGTTGACATGTACGGTGGGATCTCCTCCACCGCTATACTCAGGTATGGCCCGAGCAACCACATCCTTCGGGATTTTGATAGCGACGAGCGCGTCGGTGAATGGATGAGAGGACTGCTCCTTGAAGGGAGCTATGACTGTCAACTGTCTTTCCTGGAGCCTTTTGTTGAGGAGGTCATCCATCTGATCCACAGTGCAGTACATGGGAGAGGCTCCGGGTGGAGGCGGACCGGAAGGATTGGCAGTATATGCGGCTGCTGGCTCCTTGGTGTGCGTTGGAGGTAGGGACTGCTGACCTGACATCATCTCCTGATCCTCCTGAGGCGCAGCAGGACTAGGATTGGCCGCTTCTGAAGGTGAAGGCCCTGTGGCAGCAGGGCGGTGATTTTTTTTAGGAGCAGAGGGATTGTTTTCCTGAGGAGCAGGGGCTTGGCGGCGCGCCTGTCCTAGGATGGCTTCCAGCAAGGAGACCATCTCGGGGGGTAAATTAATATCCTGCCCCGCAATGTGGACTGTCTGCGGTGCAGGGGCTCCATTTTGATCAGCAGCTGGGGTCGGTCTTGAATCACCGACATGTTCTCGGGCTGTCCGCAGAGGAACAGCATTAACTCCTGCTCGGCTGGCAGGTTCCTGTTGAAGCGGTGAAGCGGCGGCGGAATCAGAGCTATCTGAGGATCGCTCCCTAGTCTGATTCCGACGGTTGCTTTGGGATCGAGTTCTCATGGCTGAATTGCTCGTTTCCCACAGACGGCGCCATATGTTGGATCGTGAAATCCTGAATGCTGATCTGGCAGTGAATTGAATGCCAGACAAGATTGAGATGACGCTTCAGCTCCAACTCCTGGTGAACCTGCAGGTAGGGGAACGCAACAGAGGGGGTGCCTCTGGGTCCCTCTCCGATGCTTAAATGAGTATATGTGTGTATAAAACTCAAAACGTAAAGAACGTATGTAAAGCAAGGGTATTTATAGGGTAAGAGAGATAGAACCGTATAAAGGCAACTGAATATCTTAATGTATATTGAGTTGCTGAAGATTCGGATCGTGGGATATGGCAGTTACTGCGAGATATTGCAGTTACCAAATCTAATCTTTAGTGAATATGTGACCGAGATATGCGGGATATCTTGAACACTCTGTTATTAACGGTTTAGTGGGACCAGAGGAGAGAGGCAAGGCTCTCTTCGGGGCGAGCACTCCCATGTCGAGCAGTGGAAGGTCGCGACTTGGTAGAGAATGGCGAGCAGTCTGAGAGCCTTTGGCGTCTCTATAGACTTTGGGCTCGATTCTGGATTACTCGATGGTGGGCCAAGTTTGGCTTGTACTTGGGCCGATCCGGTTCGGATGTCATGGGTTTACCCCCTCTATAGTTATTGGGCCTTCGAGGCCTTTTCTTACGGGGCCGTCACTATCGATACCCAACAACTTATAATAGGATACCTTCCTTCATGGATTGATCATCTTCGTCGTTAAGACTACTGCCTGATTTTGGTAACGGGTCTTCTGCCTGACTTTGGCGTCAGGTCTTTCGTTTTGCCTAACTCTGTTGTTAGGTCTTTGGCCTGACTTTGGTGTCAGGGCTTTCATTTTGTCTAACTCTATTGTTAGGTCTTTGGTCTGACTTTGGCGTCAAGGCTTTTGTTTTGCCTAACTCTATTGCTAGGTCTTTGGCCTAACTTTGGCGTCAGGGCTTTTGTTTTGCCTAACTCTATTGCTAGGTCTTGGGCCTGACTTTGGCGACAGGCCTTTTGTTTTGCCTAACTCTATTGCTAGGTCTTTGGCCTGACTTTGGCGTCAGGTCTTTTGTTTTGCCTAACTCTATTGCTAGGTCTTTGACCTGACATTGGCGTCAGGGCTTTTGTTTTGCCTAACTCTATTGCTAGGTCTTTGGCCTGACTTTGGCGTCAGGGCTTTTGTTTTGCCTAACTCTATTGCTAGGTCTTTGGCCTGACTTTGGCGTCAGGGCTTTTGTTTTGCCTAACTCTATTGCTAGGTCTTTACCCTGACTTTGGCGTCATGGCTTTTTGGCCTAACTTTGTTGTTAGGGCTTTTGGTCTGACTTTGGCGTCAGGGCTTTTGGCCTGACTTTGGCGTTCGCCCAATATTTATATTGGGTCTTTTATATTCAATGCCTGATTCGGTCATCAGGTCTTCGCCTGACTCTTGGCGTCGGGTCTTTTTCTTCGATTTAATTCGAGTGGTCATGCTTTCTGAAGGAATGACTTGCTTTTATTGACATAACATTTTGATTACAAGCTATGTATGAAATCTTCTTAAATGTTCATAATTGAATGGACGGGGTAACCTTTCACCTTCAGTGGTTTCCAAATAGTAAGATCCTGGGGCGGCGATCTCTACTACCTTGTATGGTCCTTCCCACTTAGCTGAAAGCTTATTCTGACTGTCCAGTCTTGTAAATTCGTTCCTTCTCATAATCATCTCCCCCACCAAAAATTGGCGAGCGCTAACTTTTCTGTTGAAGTATCGAGCGGTCGTCAGGCGCATCTTGGCTTGTGCTTTTTCTGATTGACACCTTTTTTCCTCTGCCAAGTCGAGGTCAGTCCTGCGCTTGACTTCGTTTGCCTTAGTTTTAAAATGCAGGATTCTGTGGGTAGGCACTGCTATTTCGGTGGGTGCCACTGCTTCTGATCCGTACACTAAACTGAAGGGTGTTTCTCCAGTGGTTGTCTTAGGCGTTGTTCGGATAGCCCATAATACGTTTTCCAGTTCTTCTGCCCAATTTCTTTTGAATGCTCGAACCCTTTTCTTGATTCCTGCTAAAACAATCGTGTTGGCTGCTTCAGCTTGCCCATTCGTTTGAGGATGATGCACTGAGCTGAAACGATGGTCGACATGGTATTCTTCACAGAGCCATTTGAACTCTTTTCCTATGAATTGCGAACCATTATCACTGATAAGTATTTTAGGAATGCCAAACATGGAAAATATGTTGATCTTCAGGAACTTGATGACTTGAAATTCCGTTGTAGAAGCCAAATCTTTCGCATCTATCTACTTTGTGAAGTAGTCGACCGCCTCTATGATGTAAGTGCGCTGACCAGTACTAATAGGAAAATGACCCAATATATCCATCCCCCATTGAGCGAATTCCCAGGCACCTGCCATTGGGGACAACAGTGTTGGCGGTTGACCTGATCGCGGTGCAAATTGCTGGCAAGTCTCGCACCTCTGCGTTAATTCAGCCGCATCTTTTCCCAAAATTGGCCAGTAGTACCCCAGCCTGAAGATTTTTCTTGTCAATGATCGTGCACCTTCGTGGCATGCTGCCCCTTCATGAGCTTCTCGAAGAACTCTTTCTGTTTCTGGATGAGCAACACACCTTAGGTAAGGAGTCGAGTAGCCTCGCATGTAGAGTTCTCCGTTTATAATCAAGTAACTGGCTGAAAGTCGTTTTATCCTCGTAGATTCGCCTTCGTCTTCTCGGAGAATTCCCTCTTTTAAGAAATCTTGGAACAGACTCATCAATGTGACCTGTCCTTGAATGTTGAAGACTTCTGCTTTGTTGTCAAGAACTGAACATAAGGCTTTTTCTAGGAATTGTACGTCTTGAATTGTGGTTCCTTCGAATGTCAGCTTACTCAAAGAGTCTGCCATCTGGTTCTCTTGGCGAGGAATAGATTCAATCGCAAAATTTGGAATTTTTGCGATGAGTTTCTTGGCAATGCTGAGGTACTTCTTCATATTTTCCCCTCTTGCCTCGTAAGTGCCATTGACTTTATTGACCATAAGTTCTGAGTCGCTTTTTACCTTAAGCGCAGATATGCCCATTACTTTGTCCAGTCTGAGTCCAGTAATAAGAGCCTCATATTCTGCTTCGTTATTGGTCGCCTGGAACGTTAAGGCGATCGCATACTTAAAAGGCTCGCCTTCAGGAGGAATGAGAATTAAACCTGCCCCTGAGCCTTCTCTTGATGAAGATCCATCTGTATAAAGCTCCCAGATTTGATTGTTGTCTGCTGACGGACTTGGCCTGTTATCTGCTTCTGTTTGACCATTACTTGTGCTTTCTACAATGAAATCAGCTAGTGTTTGACCTTTGATGGTCGTTTTTGGCGCAAATGTGATATTGAACTCGCTGAGCTCGATCGTCCACTTGACCATTCTTCCTGAAGAATCTGGTTTCATCAGGAAGTTTTTGAGAGGTTGATTGGTGAGGACCGTGATGTCGTACGCGTGAAAATAAGGTCTCAGCTTTCGAGAAGCAATAACTAAGGCATAGAGATATTCTCAATCTGGACATATTTTATTTCTGCCGAATTAAACATTTTGCTAATATAATACACTGGACTTTGGACATTATTTTCCTCCCTTATTAAAACGGCATTGGTTGCCACGTCACTGATGCTCAGGTAAAGGAAGAGTTGCTCGCCTGGAATGGGTTTTGCCAGAGCTGGGAGTGTTTGGATGTGCTGCTTCAAGGATTGGAACGCCTCCTCGCAGTCTAGCGTCCACTCGAACTTGCAGTTGACCCTTAGAGTTTTGAAGAATGGGAGGGACCTGTCGCTCGCCCTGGAGAGGAAGCGATTGAGAGCAGCTAGGCGACCATTCAGGCATTGGACTTCCTTATGGCATGTTGGCGACTTCATCTCTTCTATAGCCTTGAGCTTTTCCGGGTTCGCCTCGATACGCCATTCGTTGACCATGAATCCTAAGAATTTCCCTGATTTGACCCCAAATGCGAGGGGTCACTTTCCCAGCTGGACCGCTGTAGAAATCTGAGTCGTATAGACTTCCTTTGCATGTGACCCCTCGCCTCCTGCGCTGAATCCGCCCGCAATCAGATTCACCGTTATCTTGCTCTGAGATGGGTCAGTTTGTTCAGCAGGAGCTGGCGAACGATTTCTCCTCGGTGGCGTTCGACTTCTATCACGCCCGACCACGAATTCCTTCAGCATTCCCCCTGAATTAGCTTCTCGATATCCTGCTTCAAAATGCGGCAATCACCAGTCTTGTGGCCCTTGCACTTGTGGTATCTGCAATAGCTCTCTATATCCTTCCCCATGGATATATCGGTGGACTCGCCAGAGATCTTCTTTCCATCTTGACTAGTACCGCCGAGATTTGCCTGTTTAGAGGCGTAAAATACTCAGGGACCTCTGGATTTCTGGGCCCTGGGTTTGGTTCTGCTCGGGGTCTGTTGTCTCGTCCCTTCTTCTCCTTCTTAACCTCCTTCTTACCATCGCGTCGGGGCTCGGGAACAACCCTTAGCGAGGTCGTCAGGAAGTTAGCATCGGCGTTCGCCCTTTCAAGGTCTATGAAACCTTTCGCCCTGGCCGCCAGTTCCTCCAACGTCTTAATTTCCTGAACATGATAACTGTTGCGCAGCTTTCTCGAGGCCTTGCTGGCCACATCCAATCCTCGATAGAAGGCTCGAATGATCTACCCATCTGAGACTCGATGGTCTATCTCCGTGACATTTTGGTGGAAACGTTCGTAAAAATCAGTCAGCGACTCTCTAGGCTACTACTTGACCGCGTCCAGAGCGACCACGCTTTTCATAAGTTGGCACTCTCCCATATCTCTCTCCAGGAACTTGCTTCTCAATTCTGCCCAAGTCCCTATAGATCCTGCAGGGATGCCGAAGAACCAGGACGAAGCCGAACCCGAAAGAGTTGACGGAAATAATAAAGCCAAGTGATTGGGATCATTTGACTTACCCAGAAGAGAGGCCTCATGCTTGTTGACATGTATGGTGGGGTCTCCTCCACCACTGTATTCAGGTATAGCCCGGGCGACTACGTCTTTCGGGATTTTGATGGTGACTAGATCGTTCCTTGAAGGGAGCTGCGACTGTTAGTCGTCTTTCCTGGAGCCTGCTGATGATGAGGTCGCCCACCTGGTCCAGGTTGCAATTCTTTGGCGAAGTCCCATTCGGCATGGGACCAGACGGATTGGTGGAATAAGTAGCCGTCAGCGGTTCGGTGGATGCCGGGGGTAGGGACTGGTGTCCCAATGTCATCTCCTGATCCTTTTGGGGAGCTGTGGTGCCAGGATTCACAGTTTCAGTCGGTAAGGGCCCCGTGGCAGTGGGGCGAGTGTTTCCTTGGGGAGAAGGGGCTTGTCGGTGAACCTGTCCTAGGATGGCTTCCAGCAATGATATCATCTCCGGAGTTAACTGGATGTTTTCCCCGGCGATGTGGACGGTTTGCGGTGCTGGAGTCTCGGTATGGTTGGGAGCAGGAGTCGGTCTGGAATTACCGACATGTTCTCGGGTCGTTCTCAGGGGGACGGCATTGGGTGCTGCATGGCTGGCAGGTTCTTGATGAAGCGGCGAAGCGGCGGCGGAGTCAGAGCTGTCCGAGGGTTGCTCGTGGGTCTGGTTCCGGCGATTGTTTTGCGATCGAGTTCTCATGGTAGTATTACTTGATTCCCACAAACGACGCCAAATGTTGGATCGTATACTTCTGATTGCTGATCTGGCGATGAATTGAATGTCAGGTGACTGTTGAATAATGCTCTCACCTTAGCTCTGGTAAACCTGCAGGTAGGGGATCGCAACAGAGGGGGGGTCTCTGGGTCCCTCTCCGATGCTTAAATGAGTATATGTGTGTGTATAGCTCAAAACGTAATGAATGTATGTAAAGCAAAGGTATTTATAGAGTAGGAGAGACTAAACCGTATATCTTTGTGAATATTGTGTTGTTGAAGATTTGGATAGTAGATATTGCAGTTACGGCAAGATATTGCAGTTACCATATCTAATCCTTCGTGAACATGTACCCAAGATATGCGGGATATCGTGGTCACTTCCTTATTAACGGCTGGTGGGACCAGAGGAGAGAGGCAAGGCTCTCTTCGGGGCGAGCACTCCTATGGTGAGCAGTAGGAGGTCGTGACTTGATGAAGAATGGCGACCAGATATGGAGTCTTTGGCGTCCATATCAACCTGGGCTCGATCTTGGGTCACTCTATGGTGGGCCAGATTGACTTTGACATAGGCCGGGCCAGTTCGAATAACTTGGGTTTACCCCCTCCATGGTTATTGGGCCTTCGAGGCATTTTCCTTATTGGGCTGTCACTATCAATACCCAACACTGCCCATCCATTCTTACACCAAAGTCTGGTTAACTTCATTCATCTGTTCACCAAGGAAGGGCTGCCACATTTGTTGCGTCCATGGGCACCCGAATAGGAGGTGTTCTCTGGTTTTACACGCATCACACGTCATGCACAAGGGAGACACCGGAACTCCTCTCCTAGCCAAGTTTGCTCTCGTTGCCAGCGAGTTCGATGTTAACCTCCACACAAACGATTTAATCTTAGGTCATACCTTCGCCGACCAATTCGCAGTCCATAGTGCAGTGTTCCCCATAGCAGGTTGTTGGCTCGGGTTCCTATTATTTGACCTGCGACTTTCATGAATGTTGTGGTATGCCGACTTAACCAACATTCTACAATATTTGGTGTGAGGCCATCGAAGGATGTCACTCCGATGCTTGAGGGAGATTATGACGTTTAGGGTGGCCTCTGCATCGTCATCATCAACTACAACTCTGACCACCTCGTATTTCCATGTGTGCCCTTGATGGTCAATCCAATATGCCGCATTGCCATATCCTGAAGATTCCACGCCTGCAAGTGGCTTCATCCGCTAGCCCTCTCGGCCCAGGACCCATGGATCAGCAAACGGTCGAATCGATCGACCATCTCCCAATGACCATAAACTGTTCTCCTTCAAAATGTCCCTCCCTTTTATGATACTAGCTCAACCTCACGATGACCTACTGCCTTTGACCGCCTACAAGAACTCTGTATTAGAAAAGAAAATGCCTTTTAACATCTTTACTCACAACACGTTTGTCTCCTACAGGATTCTCGCAGACGATTTGGACAGCATAGCAGAGTTGAAAGCCTGCAGCTCTCTAAACCTATATCCCCCATCGTTCTTTGATTTTTTTTCATTGCATCCCAAGCTTCGCAGTGGATCTTCCTGTCTCCATTGCTTGCTCCACACCAAAATTGAGCTATCAAGGTATTGACCTCGGCACACCAAGTTGAAGGCAATTTGAACACATTCATTTCGTATGTTGGGATCGTCGTCACGACTGCTTTAATGAGGACTTATTTGCCCTCTTGGTTGAGGAGACGGTTTCTCCAAATATATATTTTATCATGTATTCACTCCTTAAGATAGTATAATATCTCTTTTCTCGATCGACCCCAAATCGTTGGGAGACCCAATTAGAAACCGGGTTTGACACTCGTTGAATCCCAAACACATCTCTTATCTCTTGCTTGAAGTTTTCGTCCGCAGCCGAGTTAAAATAGAGGCTTAATTTAGCAAACTTGACCTTATGTCCTGACACTCGACAATACTGCTCGATGAGTCCTCGGAGATGTCTTGCCTTATCTGTTGGATCGTGAAATCCTGAATGCTGATCTGGCAGTGAATTGAATACCAGACAAGGTTGGGATGACGCTTCAGCTCCAACTCCGGTGAACCTGCAAGTAGGGGAGCGCAACAGAGGGGGTGCCTCTGGGTCCCTCTCCGATGCTTAAATGAGTATATGTGTGTATAAAACTCAAAACGTAAAGTACGTATGTAAAGCAAGGATATTTATAGGGTAAGAGAGATAGAACCGTATAAAGGCAACTGAATATCTTAATGTATATTGAGTTGCTGAAGATTCGGATCGTGGGATATGGCAGTTACTGCGAGATATTGCAGTTACCAAATCTAATCTTTAGTGAATATGTGACCGGGATATGCGGGATATCTTGGCCACTCTGTTATTAACGGTTTAGTGGGACCAGAGGAGAGAGGCAAGGCTCTCTTCGGGGCGAGCACTCCCATGTCGAGCAGTGGAAGGTCGCGACTTGGTAGAGAATGGCGAGCAGTCTGAGAGCCTTTGGCGTCTCTATAGACTTTGGGCTCGATTCTGGATTACTCGATGGTGGGCCAAGTTTGGCTTGTACTTGGGCCGATCCGGTTCGGATGTCATGGGTTTACCCCCTCTATAGTTATTGGGCCTTCGAGGCCTTTTCTTACTGGGCCGTCACTATCGATACCCAACATTTGCCCCCGAAGCTTGATTGAAGTTCCTTCAGTCGAGCTTGATTTCCTGGTAGGGTTTTAGATAGTGACGTCTTTGGTAATGGTTCAGTGCCTTTGAGACACTTCGAGCTCATTTGGCGAGCGATTCCTTCTCTGTTCAAAGCCGAAAGAATATCCTTCCTTTTATTCCCTTTTGGCGATCACTCGAGGTGACTCAGGCTTGTGGAAGTCTATCTTTCTTAGTTAGGCGATCATTATCTACCCGAGGTATTTCTGCTAAAGCTTTATTAGTGCGTTGGCGACCACCTTGTCTCCTTAGTGGAATTTTAGCATTTAATAACTGCACGGTTGTCCAGAAATCGAACGGTCACTTGAGGCACGCCTGACATTTACTTTTCCGTAAACCCAGGGTAGCTTGACAGCTGTCTGTACCAGCCAACCGTTGTCTCTTGGAATTCTGACATTGCTTCGGTTTTTTCCAAAAGGGTGCAATTATTCCTCTGCGTCGCTTCGATTTGCTCGTGGCGGTTACTCCCCTTTTGGTCTATATAGGAAACGTCAGTTTCTGCATTTTGTTTTTTACGCTTATCCACTCCTTCAGATTTTCAGAACTTCGCTGCAAACCTTCCCTTTCTCTTTCAATCCTCTTCAGTTCTCATTTCGACCATTTCCATGGCCCCCAGAAGTCAGCGAATAAAACACATGGCCATCAAGGGTGCTAACAAAGCCAACATGCCCAGAAATGCTGATGTCCCTTTGACCATCAGGGATGAAGTCGTTCCCCCTTCAGTAGAGGAACAGACCGATTTGGGCAGGACTGCAACCACTCCTGTGGTGGTGGACGGGCCCGAGCTGAACACGCCTATTTTTTCCCCAAAAGGTAAACTTTCGCCCTTTTATTGCTCTGCTTTGGCAATGTCCTCTGCTGTTCTTTGCTTTTTATGTTTATCATTGCAATATTTGAATTTGTTCGAGTAGACGTCAAGCCTAATGAATTGAAGCCGGCTTATTTTAAGACCGTGGTGGCGCTCGGTGGCTTCAGCGTGGAGGATGCTCCTAGATATCCTGGCCTAGGTCTGCATTTTCCTCACGATGGAGAGGCTTACATTTATGCGGCTCAGATCGATGCTGGGTTGCGTTTTCCTCTCTGTGAGGATTTACAGACCTTGTGTCAGTTTTACGGGATTCACCCCACACAGCTTGTCCCGAATGCCCTCAGGATGTGGGTCGGTTTCAAGTTCCTATGCTTACGCCAGGAATGGGTATATTCACTGGCCCTGTTCCGGTGTTTCTTCCGCCTGGCAGCAGGGGCAAACCACCTTCACCACTTCCAATCCCGCTGGCCGAAGTTTTCAGAGTGGGGAGGCCTTCAGGGATGGGTTTGGAACGTCCATGTCCGCCTGGTCGACGATTTTCGGACCACCAACTCCAATTATAAGAAGTGTTACTTCTTTTATAAGGGGGGGGTGCCCTGGAAATTGTTGATCCCGGACAAGGATTTCCCTCCTTCCTTCGAGGAGCTATCAGAGAGTGATCGAAACGCTATTGATGACCTATACCGGTCGCATCGGTCTTCTCAGTTCAAGTCCATCCGCTCAGTGGCGGAGACTACCGAGAATGCCCTTGAGATGGCGGGTATTCATCAAGCCACGCCAATCTTTAATGATTGGGTAATTTTCTAACTCTTATCTTGCTTTATTACTTGTAGGGAAGGTTGTAAGCAAGAGCCAGAAACTGATAGGTCTCTTTGATGACCAGGGATTAGCGGGGTTGTCCTCCGACCAGGCATTGCTGAACTCTCCTCCTCCCCCCTCTAGGCGTTCGTTCAAGAGGAAGTCTGAGGAGGTGCTTCCCTCGGCCACTGCTGACCCTCGCCAACCAGGTACGTTGCTTTGTTATTCGTAGATTTAATATCTTCATACTTTGCGGTTTTTTGTTTTTTTTTTGACATTTTGTCTTGTTGTTTTGCAGAGGAGTCCTCAACCAACATGGTCCGGGATCATGCCCCTCCTCCCTCCAAGAAGGTCAGGAGTGAGGGATGTCCGGAAGTCGACCAACATCCTTCTCCTCCCCCTCCTGGGGGTCCTTCCGCTAATAAAGGGAAGGGTCTGGACGCGGTGCCCCCTTCTCCTTCTCCCCAGGGTCCTTCTGCCGCCAAGGGGAAGGTTTTGACCTTAGCTCCTCCTGTTCTTACTGTGCCCATGGCTCCTCCTAAGGAGTCTGGGACCAAGAAGAAGGGGCATGCTGCTTCCAGCTCATCGAGGGCTCCTGTGGATGAGCATTGCTCCCTTGCCGGCTTGTTTCAGCCGCTTGAATCAGCGAATTCTCGGGAAACTTGGGTCCCCTGTGGGGACCTTATGAAGAAGGGGTATCCTCCCCAGAAGAGCCTCCGGGGCAGCCCGGATATGTGTATGCGGCTTCTGGACGGGATAATTCCCCCCGCGGACCGCTCGATTGTTCCCACGGAACTTCATCAGATCGAGGGGTTCCTTCGGTCCCACTTCGAACGAGTGGCTTTGGTAAGATCTCATACTTTCATTTCGTAGAGTCCTCTCTTTGTCGTTCCCTTATTGTCTGTTGTCCTGACAGCTTTTATTCTATATTTGTTGCCAGTTCGTTCGGGAAGAGGTGATTCTTGGTCGTGTCTTCGGGGAGCTCACCGACAAGTATTCCAGTGTGCTCGCCGAGCTGGAGCAGTACCGAAGCACGGGGGTCACTCCTGAGCAATTGGGGACTATCAAGACGACTGCAGATGCAGCGATCGCCTTGGCAGATAATACCCGAGAGGAATACCTCAGGAAGGAGCAGCGCCTCCTTGCTGATGTCCAGAAGAGGGAGGCTGAAGCCGCTGCCGCTCTTCAGGACTTTGACGCTCTTCACCTGTGTTTAGATCAGGGAGAGATCGTCCGAGTTCGCCTAGATGCTGAACTTAAGGAAGCTCAGGCGCAAGGGGCAGAATCGGAGGCTCGCAGGGTCGCTGCCGAGGCGCAAAGGGACGCTGCTGACGCCCAGAGAGAAGCTGCGGTAGCTCAGACGGAAGCTGCGGAAGCCCGGGGGATTGCCTTGGAGGAGGAGAGGGATCGGTTAACTGTACAATTGAAAGCCGTCCCTTCGCCCCAGAGCGTAGTTGAGGCATTCAAAGCCTCTGAGGAGTTTGAGGACTGCGCTCTGAAGGAGATGAGGTCGGCGATTGCCGATTTTCTCGAAGTCCTGGTGGATGAGGTCCAGGCGGTCGATCCCAACTTTCCTCTTGGGGAAGTCGCCTCTTTGAAGACCTTCCTGCGGAGTCGTCCTTCGCCGCCCTCTGTTGCTGGCGAGGCTGCTCCTGAAGGCGAGCCCAGTACTTCTGCCCCCGAAGGCGAGCAGAGCACCCTTGCCCCCGAGAACTCCGACGCTTGAAGTCCCCAACTCCTTGGCGACCGTATTTATCTTTTTTAGATAGCCATTTTTGTATTTTCTGTTTTTGGTTTGTAATTATTTGTCGAAGACTTGGATTTTTCTATTGAATGCTTTTATATTCTTGAGCCTTTAATCGACTTCGAACATATTTAGCTATCCAATATCTTACTCATAATTACTTTCTTGCTTTGTAATGTCGTCGACCCTTAAAGCCGTAGACCCATCATAAGTTAAACTTTCTAAGGATAATACTTTTGACACTTAAAAGCGTAAACTTCTAAGTTCAAAGAGATATTACCTTCTTTGAAGTTTAAACCTTTGAGGTGTTGGCCTAATAACAAGGGATTTGTAATTTGTCAGGCTTTATCATCGATAGTGATCGCCTAAACTTTCTTTGGCCTGACTTTGGCGTCAGGGCTTTCATTTTGCCTAACATTTTGCTAGGTCTTTTGGCCTGACTTTGGCGTCAGGGCTTTGCCTGACTCTTGGCGTCAGGTTTTTTGAGGCCTAACTTTGTTGTTAGGGCTTTTGTGGCCTAGTTTTGTTACTAAGGCTTTTTTGGCCTAACTTTGTTGTTAGGGCTTTTGGCCTGTCTTTGGCGACAGGGCTTTTTGGCCTAGCTTTGTTGCTAGGGCTTTTGGCCTAACTTTGTTGTTAGGGCTTTTGGCCTGTCTTTGGCGACAGGGCTTTTTGGCCTAGCTTTGTTGCTAGGGCTTTTGGCCTAACTTTGTTGTTAGGGCTTTTGGCCTAACTTTGTTGTTAGGGCTTTTTGGCCTAGCTTTGTTGCTAGGGCTTTTGAGGCCTGACTTTGGCGTCAGGGCTTTTGGCCTAGCTTGGTTGCTAGGGCTTTTGGCCTAACTTTGTTGTTAGGGCTTTTTGGCCTAGCTTTGTTGCTAGGGCTTTTGAGGCCTGACTTTGGCGTCAGGGCTTTTGGCCTAGCTTGGTTGCTAGGGCTTTTGGCCTAGCTTTGTTGCTAGGGCTTTTGAGGCCTGACTTTGGCGTCAGGGCTTTTGGCCTAGCTTGGTTGCTAGGGCTTTTGGCCTAGCTTTGTTGCTAGGGCTTTTGAGGCCTGACTTTGGCGTCAGGGCTTTTTGGCTTCAGCTTGCTTCGAGTGGACACGCTTTGTGAAGGAATGGCTTTCTTTTATTGACATAATCCGTTTGATTACAAGCTATGCATAAAATCTTCTTAAATGCTCTGAATTAAATGGACGAGGTAACCTCTCGCCTTCGGTGGTTTCCAAATAGTAGGATCCTGGTGCGGCGATCTCTACTACTTTGTATGGTCCTTCCCATTTGGCTGAAAGTTTGTTTTTACTGTCCAGCCTTGTAAATTCATTCCTTCTCATAACCATCTCCCCCACGAAAAATTGGCGAGCGCTAACTTTTCTATTGAAATACCGAGCGGTCGCCAAGCGCATTTTTGCCTGTGTTTTTTCCGAGAGCCATCTCTTTTCCTCTGCCAAGTCGAGGTCAGTTCTGCGCTCGATCTCATTTGCCTCCGCGTTAAAGTGTAGGACTCTGTGGGTAGGCACTGCTAATTCAGTTGGTGCTACTGCTTCTGATCCGTACACTAAACTGAAAGGCGTTTCTCCTGTGGCCGCCTTAGGCGTTGTTCTGATGGCCCATAATACGTTTTCCAGTTCGTCTGCCCAGTTCCCTTTGAATGCTCGAACCCTTTTCTTGAGTCCTGCTAAGACAACCTTGTTGGCTGCTTCAGCTTGCCCATTCGTTTGAGGGTGATGTACTGAACTGAAGCGATGGTCGATGTGATACTCTTCACAGAGCCATTTCAATTCCTTTCCAACGAATTGCGGACCATTATCGCTGATGAGTATTTTGGGAATACCAAACCTGGAGAATATGTTGACCTGCATGAACTTGATAACTTGGAATTCCGTTGTCGAAGCTAGAGCTTTCGCCTCTACCCACTTAGTGAAGTAGTCGATCGCCACTATAATGTGAGTACGCTGACCAGTGCTAATGGGAAAAGGACCCAATATATCGATTCCCCATTGAGCGAAGGGCCAGGCACCCGCCATTGGGGATAATAATGTCGATGGTCGACCCGATCGTGGTGCAAACTGCTGGCAAATTTCACACTTCTGTGTTAATTCGGCTGCGTCTTTTCCCAAGGTCGGCCAGTAATATCCCAGTCTGAATATTTTCCTGCTTAGTGAACGAGCACCTTCATGACATGCCGCTGCCCCTTCATGAGCTTCTCGAAGAACTTTTTCTGTTTCGGGTAGAGCAACACATCTCAAGTAAGGCGTCGAATAACCTCTTCTATAGAGTTCTCCATCGATGATTAGATAACTGGCTGCGAGTCTTCTAATCCTAGTGGATTCGCCTTCGTCCTCTGGGAGGATGCCTTCTTTCAAATAATTCTGGAACGGGGTCATCCAGGTGACCTGTTCTTGAATGTTGAAGACCTCCGCTCTGTTTTCAAGGACTGAACATAGGGCCTTTTCCAGAAATTGCACATCCTGGATTGTCGCCCCTCCGAAGGCTAGCTTACTCAAAGAATCTGCCATCTGGTTTTCTTGGCGAGGAATAAACTCAATCGCGAAATTTGGGATTTCCACCACTAGTTTTTTGGCGATGCCGAGATATTTCTTCATCTTTTCTCCCTTTGCCTCGTAGGCGCCATTAACCTGATTGACAATAAGTTCTGAATCACTTTTTACTTTAAGCGCTGTTATACCCATTCCTTTTGCCAGTCTGAGTCCAGTGATAAGAGCCTCATATTCTGCTTCGTTATTGGTCGCCGGGAATGTCAAGGCGATCGCGTATTTCAGAGGCTCGCCCTCAGGAGGAATAAGAATTAAACCTGCCCCCGAGCCTTCTTTTGATGAAGACCCATCCGTATAGAGTTCCCAGATTTGATTGTCGTTTGCTGACTGACTTGGCCTGTTTTCTGCCTCCGCTTGACCGTTACTCGTGCTTTCCACTATGAAATCAGCTAGTGCTTGACCTTTGATGGCCGTTTTTGGCGCAAATTTGATCCTGAACTCGCTGAGCTCGATCGCCCACTTGACCATTCTTCCTGAAGAATCTGGCTTCATCAGGAAGTTTTTGAGAGGTTGATTGGTGAGGACCGTGATGTCGTGCGCATGAAAGTATGGTCTCAGCTTCCGAGCAGCAATAACTAAGGCATAGAGATACTTCTCAATCCGGACATATTTTATTTCTGCTGAGTTGAACATTTTGCTAATGAAATACACTGGACTCTGAACATTATTCTCCTCCCTTATTAAAACAGCACTGGCTGCCACATCGCTAATGCCTAAATAGAGGAAAAGCTGCTCGCCTGGAACGGGTTTTGCCAGAGCTGGGAGTGTTTGAATATGCCTTTTCAAGGACTGGAATGCTTCCTCGCAGTCTGGCGTCCATTCGAACTTACGGTTGGCCCTCAAGGTTTTGAAGAACGGGAGGGACTTGTCGCTTGCTTTGGAGAGGAAGCGGTTAAGAGCAGCTAGTCGGCCGTTCAGGCATTGGACTTCCTTATGGCAGGTTGGTGACTTCATTTCTTCTATGGCCTTTAGCTTTTCCGGGTTTGCTTCAATGCCCCTTTCGCTGACCATAAAACCCAGGAACTTCCCGGACTTGACTCCAAAGGCGCACTTTGCTGGGTTCAGGCGAACGCTGTGTCTCCTCATGCATTCAAAAGCTTCACGGAGGTCGGTGGTATGAGGATTGCCTTTGATGGATTTAACGAGCATATCATCCACGTAGGCCTCCATGTTCCTTCCCAGCATGTCCTGGAACAGTCGGTTCACCATCCGCTGATAAGTTGCCCCGGCATTGATGAGACCAAAGGGCATCACCTTGTAGCATAGAATGTCCCCGTCAGCATAGAAAGCAGTGTGGGCTTCGTCGTCTGGATGCATTCTGATCTGGTTGTAGCCTGAATAGGCGTCCATGAAGCTCAGCATCTCATGACCCGAGGTAGCATCGACTAGCTGATCAATTCTTGGAAGGGGATATGAATCTTTGGGGCAAGCCTTGTTTAAGTCGCGGAAGTCGACGCACATCCTCCACTTGCCATTAGATTTCCTGACCAAAACTGGGTTGGCTACCCAGCTCTGGAATCTTACCTCTCTGACGAAGTCAGCTTCAATCAACCTGCCGACTTCCTGCCTGATCGCCAAACGTTTATCAGTCCCGAACGATCTTCTCTTTTGGGCGATCGGCTTGATGGAGGGGTCTATCCTGAGCTCATGCGAGATAATATCTGTGCTGATTCCTGGCATGTCGCTCGGCTGCCAGGCAAAGAGCTCTTTGAATTCCTTGAGGAGAGCGGTCATGGTCTCCTTCTGATCCTCTTTCAAGGTGGTCCCAATGCGCACCTTTTTGTCCGGACCATCGATCTCGACCTCCTCCAATTCCTCCATGGGTGCTGGTCGAGCCAAGTCCTCGCGGGGATCGGCCTCTGTCTCGATGGCGAGCGCCTCCCTTTGGTTCTTCCTGCGTAAACAGTTCACATAACATTGCCGCGAGGAAGGCTGATCTCCGAGCACTTCTCCAATCCCGTTCGGAGTAGGGAACTTCATCTTCTGGTGGACAGTGGAGGCCACAATCTTATTTGGGTTGATCGTGGTTCTCCCTATAATGGCGTTGTAGGATGTAGGTGAATCGACCACCAGGAAAGTGACCGACACCTTGATGCTTTTCCACCCCTCGCCAAAAATCACTGGCATGGTTATAGCCCCCAGTGGATAAGTTGTCCTTCCCGCAAATCCGATCAGCGGAAAGTCGACCCTCTTCAGGTCGCGTTTTGATTTGCCCATCTTTTCGAAGGCGTCCAGAAACAGGATGTCTGTCGAGCTGCCTCCGTCGACCAGAATCCTTGCAACATCACAGCCGTCAATATCTGCCGTAATGACCAGAGCGTCGTTGTGGGGCGTGGTGACATGTGTCAAATCATCTTCAGAGAATGAGATGACAATGTTTTCTTCAGGTCGGGGTCGCTTCCCCAACTGAACTGCCGTAGAGATCTGAGTGGCGTAGACCTCTCTGGAGTTTGACCTCTCGCCGCCTGCGCCGAATCCTCCTGCAATCAGATTCACTCTCCTCTTGCTTCCAGAAGGCTCAGCTTGATCTGCAGGGGCTGGTGAACGATGTCTCCTGGGGGGCGTTCGACTTCGGTCTCGCCCTGCCACAAATTCCTTCAACATTCCCCCCTGAATCAGCCTCTCTATATCTCGTTTCAGAATCTTGCAATCGTCTGTCTTATGGCCCTTGCACTTGTGGTATCTGCAATAGCTCTCGACATCCTTGCCCATGGGTAACCCACCTCGGCGAGGCATCGGTGGCCTCGCCAAGGATCTCCTCTCCATCTCGACTAGTACCGCTGAGATCTGCCTATTTAAAGGCGTGAAGTACTCAGGGACCTCTGGATGGCGAGGCGCTGGAAGAGACTCGACTCGTGGCTTACTTTCTTTTCCCTTTTTCTCCTTCTTGACCTCCTTCTTACCATCGCGTCGGGGTTCAGGGGTTACCCTTAGCGAGGTCGTCAGGAGGTTAGCCTCGATGTTTGCGCGCTCAAGGTCTATGAAACCTTTCGCTCTGGATGCCAACTCCTCCAATGTCTCTATCTCCTTTACGTGATAGCTGTTTCGCAGCTTTCTCGAGGCCTTGTTGGCCACATCCAGACCTCTGTAGAATGCTCGAATGATCTCCCCATCCGAGATTCGGCGATCTAATTCTGTGACGTTTTGATGAAAACGCCCGTAGAAGTTGGACAGCGACTCTCCAGGCTGCTGTTTGACCGAGTCAAGGGCGACCACGCTCTTCAGCAACTGGCGCTCGCCCATGTATCTCTCCAGGAACTTGCTTCTTAACTCTGCCCAAGTTCCGATTGATCCTGCAGGGAGGCCGAAGAACCAGGACGAAGCCGAACCCGAAAGAGTAGATGGAAATAGCAAAGCCAAATGATTGGGATCGTTTGACTTACCCAGAAGGGAGGCCTCATGCTTGTTGACATGTACGGTGGGATCTCCTCCACCGCTATACTCAGGTATGGCCCGAGCAACCACATCCTTCGGGATTTTGATAGCGACAAGCGCGTCGGTGAATGGATGAGAGGACTGCTCCTTGAAGGGAGCTATGACTGTCAACTGTCTTTCCTGGAGCCTTTTGCTGAGGAGGTCATCCATCTGCTCCACAGTGCAGTACATGGGAGAGGCTCCGGGTGGAGGCGGACCGGAAGGATTGGCAGTATATGCGGCTGCTGGCTCCTTGGTGTGCGCTGGAGGTAGGGACTGCTGACCTGACGTCATCTCCTGATCCTCCTGATGCGCAGCAGGACTAGGATTGGCCGCTTCTGAAGGTGAAGGCCCTGTGGCAGCAGGGCGGTGATTTTCCTTAGGAGCAGAGGGATTGTTTTCCTGAGGAGCAGGGGCCTGGCGGCGCGCCTGTCCTAGGATGGCTTCCAGCAAGGAGACCATCTCGGGGGTTAAATTAATATTCTGCCCCGCAATGTGGTCTGTCTGCGGTGCAGGGGCTCCGTTTTGATCAGCAGCTGGGGTCGGTCTTGAATCACCGACATGTTCTCGGGCTGTCCGCAGAGGAACAGTGTTAACTCCTGCTCGGCTGGCAGGTTCCTGTTGAAGCGGTGAAGCGGCGGCGGAATCAGAGCTATCTGAGGATCGCTCCCTAGTCTGATTCCGACGGTTGCTTTGGGATCGAGTTCTCGTGGCTTTTAACCACGTGGTCGTGGGTTCGATTCCCACAGACGGCGCCAAATGTTGGATCGTGAAATCCTGAATGCTGATCTGGCAGTGAATTGAATACCAGACAAGGTTGGGATGACGCTTCAGCTCCAACTCCGGTGAACCTGCAAGTAGGGGAGCGCAACAGAGGGGGTGCCTCTGGGTCCCTCTCCGATGCTTAAATGAGTATATGTGTGTATAAAACTCAAAACGTAAAGTACGTATGTAAAGCAAGGATATTTATAGGGTAAGAGAGATAGAACCGTATAAAGGCAACTGAATATCTTAATGTATATTGAGTTGCTGAAGATTCGGATCGTGGGATATGGCAGTTACTGCGAGATATTGCAGTTACCAAATCTAATCTTTAGTGAATATGTGACCGGGATATGCGGGATATCTTGGCCACTCTGTTATTAACGGTTTAGTGGGACCAGAGGAGAGAGGCAAGGCTCTCTTCGGGGCGAGCACTCCCATGTCGAGCAGTGGAAGGTCGCGACTTGGTAGAGAATGGCGAGCAGTCTGAGAGCCTTTGGCGTCTCTATAGACTTTGGGCTCGATTCTGGATTACTCGATGGTGGGCCAAGTTTGGCTTGTACTTGGGCCGATCCGGTTCGGATGTCATGGGTTTACCCCCTCTATAGTTATTGGGCCTTCGAGGCCTTTTCTTACTGGGCCGTCACTATCGATACCCAACATTATCCAATGATCCTCTCATGAAAAATATTGAATCATCGACGAAGAAAATATGTTGAATCTCCGGCAACCCTCTTTCGGACGTGCACCATAAATGTTCCCCAAACAAACCTGTGTCTCCAACATTCTTGATAACATATCATCAACCAATATATAAAGGTCAGGGGAAATAGGGTCTCCCTGTCTAAGCCCTCTTGAAGGTCGAATAGTTCTTGTGTTTTTCCAGTTTACGTTAACTTGGTATGATACAGTGGAGATGCACGTTTCCACTAAACCTACCCATTTGTCACAGAAACCCCTCCTCTTCAATGACTCCCACAAGAAATTCCACTTCACCCAGTTGTAAACTTTCTGCATGTCTATCTTTAGGGCACATTATGTTCGCCCGGTGGTTCTTACCATTCTTCTTCTTGTCTTTAGGAAATGGAACAACTCCTGGGCAATGATGATGTTGTCCTGGATCCTTCTTCCTAATACAAAGGCACTCTGGTACAGGGTGATCAGTCCTCGCAAAAGGTTTTAAACCTATTTTCCAGAATGTTAGATATAATTTGTAATCAAAGTTGCATAAACTTATGGGTCTGAAGTCCGAGGTAGTAATAGGATTTATAATCTTTGAATCAAGGTAATATCGGTTTGGTTAAGGAACAAGGGCATAATACGTGTTGAGAGGAAATAATTGATAGAAGTGATTATGTCTGGTCCCATTACGATCCAATTCTTTTGAAAAAAGGTCCCAGAAAAAACATCCGGTCCCAGTGCTCTCGACCCCCCCAGCTGAAACACAGTGATTCTCACTTTATCCTTGAATGTCAGTCGAACCAACCGATTGTTCGAAGCTTGTAATATCTGATTGGGAAGACAACTCTGTGTTTCTTCTAACTCACTCCCATATCCACTACATGGTCGATCCGACTTGAATAAGTTGGCATAGAAATAATGAATATCCTGTTTAATACCAGTTTCTCCTTATATCCACTCTCCCTCATGATTCTTTAACCACGGAATTTTATTTCGTCGATGTCTCGCAAGCGTGGTTTGGTGAAACAAATTTTGTGTTCTTGTCCCCGTGTGTCAACCACTGCACTCTCGATCTCTACTTCCGGTATATTTCCTCCCTCTTTCATAGAGCATGGATTCAGGATTTTAGTGCTCCTTGTTCAAGTTCTTCCTCCTCATTCATATTTCTTTTTTTCAAGTATTTTAGTCTCTGTTCCACCTTGCTGATTGCAATGATGATGTTTTTGAACACCTTTTTACTCCATTCAGATAGGTGTTTCTTACACTTTTCAAGCTTCGGTCTGAGGTCTTTCGTAGAACGTGTCGGCCCTCCCCCGTTTCAAGTGTTACGGATGATCTCGCTCGAGCCACATATCCTCAAATCTGAACTTCTTCCTACTGTTGCGATCGGTGAACTCCAACACTAGAACAATAGGAGAATGATCTGAATCGATGGATAACTCGTTTAAGCACTGAGCCTTTGGGAATTATGAGCTCCACATTCGGTTTCTTATTGCTCGATCCAATCTCTCCTTAACTCTGTCTAAGCCCCTCCTATTGTTCGTCCATGTAAACATCTGACCCTTGAAGCCCATGTCCTCCGCCTGCAGGTGTTTCATCATATTATTGAAACCATCGATTTTATATTGTTCTTTACACCTTCCCTCTATCTTCTCTCGGTGGTAAGATATATCGTTGAAATCACTGAGGCAAATGCACACATTTCTCCTATTCGATCCTAATCTTTTAAGGTCCTCCCAGTTCCGTGTTCGGCTTGCATAATCTGGATCACTGTATACCCAAGTAGACATGAAATTACTTCTGAATAGCCTGCTCGAGATCCTACAATCAATGAGATTTTTATCCTTTGCGAGAATTTGCACATTAACCTCCTTAGTCCACCACAGTGCTAGTCCTTCACTAGCTCCTACCAGATTCACATAATCTGCATGCTCCATTCCTACTTGTCGCCTTATACTTTCACAGTAGGTCTCAACTTGTTTGGTTTCCATCATAAAAATCCATGGCAGGTTGACAGCCCTTTATTAAGTCTTTTAGTTGACGAACTGTTAGGGGATACCCTAACCCCTGGCAGTTCCAATTGATTAGGCTCATTGGGAACGTGTGGATGTTTGGGGACAGACATTAGAACCCCTTCTTTGACTTCGCCTTAAACTATCACACGATTCTCCATTTGTTACGTTACCCTTGTTCCGTCCTCTTACAACTATCATTCGTGACACTTGGGAGTTCCCCTCCCTCTCGTTTGGATCGACTTTTCTGTATCTGATTGCTTTACCCGCTGTCTTTTCACTCCCCATTCTTCCGTTTGTGGTTCACCTTTTCGCTTTTGTATTGGTTGGTCCTTACCTTTCATTAGGCTTATGGGGCATCGTTATTGTCCTTAGTTGATGTGAGGAGGCTGCTTCGTGTGATTGATTTATTTGTGGGGGTAACTGTTAAAGATGGATGGAGCGTTTCACCGGGAGGACGGCGTTGTCCAGAGGAAGGCTGACTTGGGAATGTTGCGAGGTCCATCCTTCATAAACCAGTTGGGTCCTCCCCTGTAACAAGTGACTGAGGATGATGTCTAGGCTTTGGTTGATAAGATATGCTTTAGTTTGACCTGTTGGTGCATGGATCAGGGGCACTGTTTCTCTGCATAGTACTGTTCCCGTAGATTTAAGAATACTGGGCATTTCCCCGTTGTTTGCTAAGGTGGGGGGGAGTTCGTTATCCGGATTAGGTAATTCGTGCTCCTCTTCCTCCTTCTCTAGGAGGACATTCAGATCGAAACTTCGACATGGTTGTATCATTGATGGTTGGACTTCCGTTCTAAGTTGTCTCTCCTCCATCTCTAAATAGTCGTATCTTCCCAGGTAATCAACTGCTTGGTTTCTTTTGTTGTGATCTGCACTACCTATACTTTCGTCATTTGGCAGAGTGCGAGAGTTTTCATTTCGGCCCATTGACTGCTGATGTCCAGTGTAGCTCTTCGACATATCCCCTCTCGAAGATTCGATCTTCTCATTTTCTTTAGCATCTCGCATCACATCTCTCCAGGATCTCCTTTGTATATCTCTCGGTCTAGTATTTTGACTGCTTCCTCCTCCTACATGGAACCAGCTGCTATTCATTCGAGGCATCTGCCCCGAGAGCCAAGAGACATAAAGAGAGAAAGCAAGTTTGAGTTCAGACATTTTGACTTCTTCCCCACAAACTTGGGATGTATGCCGTAGTCTTCCACACCCGTAACAGAAGTCAGATAGAGACTCATATTTGATAGAGACCCACTTCTCCTGACCCTTCGCATTAGACCACCAGAACCCAGCCATCAAGGGTGATTCAGAGTTTATCTCTAGTTTCACTCGCAAAAAGTTCCTCTGGTGCATAACTTGTTCTGTTTCTACCATAATACATCAGCCAACTTGGTTCCCTATTCTATAGGCAGTTTCCTTGTTATGCATATCCAAACTCAGTCCATGGATCTGTACCCAAATCTGTAGCATACCAAACTCCATCTCCTGTAGGCACATGTCGGCACTGCATGTTCTGAGGTGTATACAGTGGCATTTGACCGACCATGGTGATTGATCCATTATTTAATATTTATCTCTTGCGTTATCATTTTTGTAAAACAATTAAAGTTCAGGTAAGAATTTGGTTATTAACTCAAAAACAAAAAAAAAAAAAAAATACTAGATGATTTTTTTATATAAAGAATGAGGGTCAAATCCTATATTTTATATATGATATTTTATTAATTATAGCAGGGTTCAAATCCTATATTTTAATAATAATCAAATAAGTAATTGAACATATGGATTGAGCAAGTAGGTAGCTGAACTATTTTTTGAAGCAAATCGATAGATATACTTTTTGGATTGAGCAAATACAACATCCGTTTTAACTTTACGTTAAAAAAAATAAGATTCATCACATGTAATAAACGAATTTGACTATCCTTTCTAGAATTAACAAGGTGGATATGAACGAAGAGTTTGGAATAATCAATTTTTATTTATTTTTAACATAAGTTAACAAAGTTTTGTATTTGTTTATTCAAAAAATTAAGGTTACTTATTTACTTAAAAAAATGTTCAAATACATAATTATCAAACCATATAAAGTTCAACTATATTTGATAATCATCCTATTATAATATTCATAAACTATACTCATACATAACAAATACATTTTGTCCATATTTTGTATGGTAATTATGCCTCTAAGTAGTACAACCTTTCATACGACTTCATTAACCCTTACAAATGTTATATCTATATATTAATATTTATTTGGTCAAAAAAATATATTAATATTTAATAAAAAATAATAATTATTAACCAATGATACAACTTACTACGTCCAAAGGGAGGAAGAACTTTGAACTTAATGAAAACTGGTGAAAATATTTACTATTACATCCTATTTCTGGTCAAAGATTTCTAGATGTAGACAAAGAAGGTGAATGTGGGGTTTGTAGTTCACAACAAAGAGATGAAAGGGAATATATATATATATATAAGAAAGAATGAATGATCTTTTAATTGTTTGAATGGTAATGATTTGAGTTGGATAAGTGGTGCATCTTTAATTAGCGATACTATTATAATATGTATCTTTGAATTTTAAGAATGTCGTTTAAAATATATATGTAAAAAAAAACTATTTTATAGAATGAGATGATCGAGTTGAAGGTCATTGATGGGTTTATAATGGACGCCTTATTTTAAAAAGTCATTATATCACTGACTTAAATATAATCTTATTGATTTGTATAATCCATTTATATAAGGTGTCGCCCGTTAATATATGCTAGAGGCGTCGCCCATTATAAGTTAGGATAATGTCACATTAAATGGAGGTCTGACAGCATTAAATGAGATTAAATATCTCTGATATTTAATAAATAAGGACCCCTGTCCCATCTGAAGGTCAGTTTGACCTCAGTTAAACTGACTAACCAAGGTAAAAAGGAAGCACTGTTCATCAGGTTAAGCAAAGACTAGAAATACCAGCATTTATTATCATTTATTTTTCTCTGATTTTTACCACATCCGCATAAAAGCTCTTCAAAGTCTTAGAACTGACTTAAGCTTCGGAGTGGAATAAACGGGTCGACCCGAAGTTGTCTTTTCTACACAGGTTCAACCCGAAGGAGCGACGCCTGTAGAGACAACGATTTACAGGACTCAACAGTCATAGTATTAAAAGTTTAGTGTAAATCGATATTCATAAAAATTAGATATAGGTTATATAAATATTTGTAAAATATCAGTTCAAATGAGAGTTTTAAAATATGTTGAAATATACGAAGAACTTTTATTTTTAAGTTCATAGAGTTATGAGAAAATATAAAAACATTTACCAACATATACATGAACAATAAATAAATACGGAAATATTCTCAATATTTAAAAAAAAATACCAAAGTATACCTGCCCGCGAATGAGATCCACGGATAGAAGTTTGTTTTTTTGCCACCCGTGAATCCCATTAGCGGGTGAATACATAAGTCGTACCCGCGAATACCATTCGTGTGTGGTGAAGTATGCGGTTGCTTATGAAAAAAAAGTTGTTGATTGAATAGAAGAGCGAGAGAGACTTTGGTGGCTGATTTTGGAACAAAGCTAGCCCATTTTTTCTCAGATTTTACAGCTTTTACTGGTGTCTTCTGTTTGGCCTTTGATTTGTTGAGGCAATATGACACTCCCAAATCAGATTTGCGGATGAAATTTACACTCTTGAATCGCATTCGTGAATAGGATTTACACATGCGAATGTCATTCGCGGGTGATGTTTTTATATGTTCATCCGTAAATATCATTCGTGGGTGGGTATACTTTCGTATTTTTTAAAAAACTAAAAATATTTCCGTATTTTTTTTTTCCAGGTATATGTTGGTTGAAGATATGTTTATATACATGTGCCTAATCTATAGTGTTAGAAAAAAAATAGTTTGGCTGAATTGAACTGTACCACATGCGAATTGTAACTCTTTTAAATTGGTTCGACTGAACTGGTTCAACAAACAATCAATATTTTCACTAAAATATAAATAAGTTCAGTCGAATTTTAAAATGGTAAATTGTTATGTTGTAAGATATGTTTCTAATTTTACTATTTAATAAAAACACATTATCTAAATTATAATTATTTGTTTATTAAATCATTTTATTTTATTTTTTAAACATCGGATTGATCATTAAATTTTATAATCTTGAAATATTTTACAATAGTTATATTTTTTTAAAAACAATACAACTCGAACCAGTTTAGAACATGTTCGAAAGTGAAAAGATTAATTTACAAAAAATAAACAAATATAGAGCGATTTAAACATAAGGAGGCATGAAGCCATAGAGAGGTGAGGGGGACAATTGTCCTCCCTCAACTTATAGATTTGTGTCAATTTTGGTCTAAAAAATATATTTATTTTCAATTTAACCGTTTACATTCTTACTTTTGCCCCCTCTGAAATTTTTTTACTTTAACTATTTACCTTATACTAATTATTGTCCACACTAACTTAAATTTTTGAATTCATCCCTGCTTATAAGTTGAACTATATGTACATTACATTTTAAATAAAATACAATTTCAACCTGATTTGATGCTGAACCCGTTCATGTCTATCCTTAATAATCGATATATGAGTTTTGATGCAGTCGTGAAAATGTGTTGGCTTCACCCTCAACGATCCAACGACAAAGTAAAATTACGTAAGGTGTCTCTCTCCTCATTCATCCTCTAGCTAGAAAAGTTTCCCCTGAAAATGACTATTTGTCTCTTCCCATCCATCTCTATTACTTCCCCTTATTTTGAGGTTTGGACTTTGAATAACTGCTTGCTAATCAAACTACAAAATTAATTTTAAATTTAATTGTGTAATCACCTTAAACCAAATTAATAATAAAGAGATCATCAGTCTGAGCATCGTCGTATGTATGCGAACACAGTAATGCAGCGGCGAGTTTCGTCAACTTATGTCTGTCTTCTTCTAATCAAATCCCATTTTTAGTTATCTTTGAATCTTCAAACCCTAGATAATTAATTGCTTCACTTGAGCGATTCATCGGGACCCAATCCACCAAGAAACCACAAACACGCCGAATATCCATCAAAATTATACTTGACTCTGCATCATCAATGATTCAAACGACAGATAGCTGTTAATGAGTTTGGGTTGGTTTAAGACGCACACGTTAGTTAAAGTTTTCATTAGTTCAAACAAATACAACATAAGAGTCAAATTTTTTGATATAATAAAAAGACAATTTTTATTGTACAATAAAACTAAGGGTCGACCTGACCTAAGAACGTCATACACATTACTCAGACTGAAAAATTAAGTAGGCAAAATCGCTTATTGGCTATATAATTCAATTTTCTAATTAAAAGATATTGATAAATTATAAAATAATTTAAAATCTCCAAAAAAGACTTGATTACACATAAAATGCCAAAAAATAAAATAAAAATAGACATGATTATATATATATTTTCTAGCTAGGGGAAGTTTTTTCTTGGATTTATACATTCATCATTTTCTGTAATCTCTAGCAATTCTTAATAATAGAAGAACGCAACCAGTATAAATAATTTATTCATCTACTAATATTAATATATAAGCATTATTACGATGATTGGACATAAATCGTCTCATGAGTCGTGACTGAATTTCGAATTATATATAAAAATTAAAAAATGGTATATACAAACAGTTTATTATCATAATCTTGACTATTTTGTATTTTTTTTCTTAAGGGTTAAGATATTACATTAACTCCATATTGTTCGATCAAATTTGGAGTTTAAATTGTATTTTTTTACCTCATATTTCGTCAAAATTCAAGTTTTCATATTCCGTCAACTTTTTCATCAAAGTTTAGCAAACTAAGTTTTGAAAATTGTAAAACTAACATAAAACTTACAAAAAATAACACAATTGAATCTTTCCAAACTCTTTCAAATATTGATTTAGTCTCAATCGGAAGAGCTTAGGTCTGGATCTTGACCCATACCTCATTTCCCATCCATTGGGGGTCGATCTAGTTCTTGATCGGAGCTCCTGAATTATTTAAAAAAAAGTAAGGAATGATTAAATTATTTTCTTTTTTATTATTTTTATATATTTTAAAATTTATTCTGTTAAATTTATTTGGAAAAGTTAAGGTATAGAACAAACTCAAATTTTGATCAAACATAAGATAAGAAAATTTTAGGATTTAAACTTTAAAAGAAAAACTCAAAATTTGACCAAATTACCATTTTTTTCCCTCTTAAATAGGATAGTATTTTTAAAAATGATTTATAATAGATTCAAAGTGTTTCATCCCATTTGGAAAAGACAATATTTTAATTCTTCAAATTTTAATCTCCAAGTTATTATTATGGTACATATTATATTGATATTTGTTGTAGATTGAGTTCTATTTGGTCCATCATACGTACACGTGCAGTAGTGTCCCCTTTCTGCAAAATGCTGTCGGCTTGACTGGTTTGTGAGACACATAATTTAAGCCCGCGTTTTATTTCTTGTCTTCGACAACCAAACTTGCACTCCTCTCACTCTCTATCCTATCCTTCCTTCAATTATTAGTTCTCAACAATAATTATGGAAATTAATTATTTATGGCTGAAGATGGTTGGCCTTTCTAACAGTGCAAAACATTTAATTTTTATTTTATTATATAGAACTTATTTTAATAAGGTTATTTATTATCAATTAAATGATCTTAAGCCTTTTTCAGTTGCACAACTCACCATTTATGCAGATTTACTTCCATTAGTCCAATAATGAAAAGTGAAAACAGAATTTACTCCTTCCTCCCCCATACTCTCCTTTCCACTTTCCCTATCTCTTATCCATCTTTTCTTTATATATTCTTTCTCATTAAAATGGTGAATAAATCTGATCGGTTCACTCCAAATTGTTTTGATTTTTTCTCTTCAAATTAGGTTCTTTATGCAATTCTGTCTATTGAGAGAATCTCGTCAATATGACTGTTTCGCAATGCAATTATCAATTTTGTTCCTTCAATGAATGTTCATTGAATTTTTCTTCTTCAACTCTATATATTTTGAGCTATTAATTTAGAGAATTTTTATTTTCACATCATCGACAACTTTATACATACCACTTTTACTGAAATACTAAAATGGTTTAATCGCTTTATACATATTTGTTCTTACTAATTTTAAGAAAACTAATTATCAAATTGATCTCATATTTTTGTAGTAACCAATCTACAGTCTAAAATAGTGAAAAAAATCATGTTATATCTAGTTTTGAACATTAGACCTCTTACATGCTAGCTAAAAGTTTTACCATTACACTACTAATTCCAATTGATTTGTTTATATACTTCAAATATAGTTATTAAAGTAATTTTTGTATTATTGTATTAAACATCACATCTTTATTTATTGTTGCTCCTTAGTAATTAACTTTTATTCAACTTTGTTTATTTAATTATAGTTTTAATTTAATTATGTATTTACTGTATTAAAATTTTGAAATGGTTGAAAAATAAGTAATATTCTAAATTTAGTATTTATAGGCTACTAAAATACTTATTTTAAAAATATTGTTTTCAACCATTTCTAAAATTTTCACATCAACCATAAAATGAGTTGTAATTCTAAAATTAACAACACTACTTTGACCAAATTTTATGATCAATATGAAAATTGAAACTTAACACCATATGTGTTTAGAGATGGTTGATAAAAATGTTTTCAAAATGAGTATTATGGTAGCCTATAGATACTAAATTTAGAATATTACTTATTTTTTTAACCATTTCAAGATTTTAATACAATAGATACATAATTAAATTAAAACTATAATTAAACAAACGATGTTAAACAAAATTTAATTACTAGGGTGCATCAATAAATAAACATGTGATGTTTAATACAATAATATAAGAGTTGCTTCAATAACTATATTTGAAGTATATAAAAAAACAATTAAAATTAGTAGTGCAATGGTAAAACTTTTAGCTAACATATAAGAGGTTTAAGGCAACACTTGTTAGAAACATGATTTTTTTACTATTTTAAACTATAGTTTGGTGACGATGAAAATATGAGGTAAATTTGATAATTAATTTCCTTAAAATTAATAAAGAAAAATATGTAAAAAGTTATTAGGGCATATTAGTTTTTTCAACAAAGGTGATATGTATAAAATAATTGATGGTCTGCAAATAGAATTTTCCATTAAATTATTAATATAAAAATTTGGATTAGAACGAACATATCTTGAATTCTGATTAATTTATTAATATAAAAATTTGAGTTAGTCCGGAACTTTTTTTAAAAGTATTTATTTTAGAATTTTTGTTTGAAAAAGTATATATGTAAAAAAAGTATTTAGCAAAATGTGCATATGCGCAGGTGGAGGTATCGTTTTTAAGAAAATCGCTACTACCAGTAGCGTTTTTTTTTTTGTTTTTTTTTTGAAAAGAAATCATAAAAAAATTACAATAAGTAGATATTTGAATTTCGATTCAAATGATGCAAAAAAATATTAAATTTGGACTTACGGATTGACTGTAGGCTCTGCCGTAAGTTGAGATATGAAAATTTGACTTAAAAATATATAACTCATACCGTGTAAGTCCCAACTGACCACGGTGAACGTCATTTATGTCGTAATTAAAATATCTACCTAGATTAAGTTTTTTGATTTTTTTTGAGTACGTACATAATTAAATTTCTCACCTAATGCATTTGATTATTTCGGTCAAATTTTAAGACAAGCGATGTTAGGTTACAAAATCATTGTATTTCTAATCAAAAAAATTACTCTAGGTAGATAATTCAATTACGACATAAATGACGTTCACCGTGGTCAGTTTGGACTTGAAGGGTATGAGTTATATTTTTTTAAATCAAATTTTCATATCTCAAATTACGGCAGAGCCTACAGTCAATCCGTAAGTCCAAATTTAATAATTTTTGCATCATTTGAATCGAAATTCAAATATCTACTTACTGTAATTTTTATAAAAAAAATTAAGATTTTTTTAATTTTTTTTCAAAAAATAAAAACGAAAAACGCTACTACCCTACCTGCGCAGATGCACATTTTGCTAAATATTTTTTTGTATATATACTTTTTCAAAAATAAATTCTGACATGGTTACTTTTTGAAAAATATCGTTAGTCCGCGAACCTATCTTGAGTCACACAAATTCGTCGGGAATAATCTTTTCTAATGAACCCAGTCTCAGTCTCGATCCTTACCATTCTGAACCTGAAATTTAAAGTTTTATTTAGAAACAATCTGCTAGATAATACAAACTTGGCTTTAATTAATACATCAATCAATAAGTCAAAACATATTAGTGGAGTTATATCAAGGGAAACATTTTGGAAAAGTTGCGTAATTTTCGTTTATTTTGTCCTCTACATTTTGATTTTTTTTTTTCTAACTTCACAATGAAAAACTAAATACCAAAGTAATACTACTTTTTTGTTTACCAAACTAAGAGCGATTAAAAGGAGCTATGTTCTTAGGCTCCCCAACCATTCAAGTTGAATTTTGTCTTCGGTTTACTTTTGAATAATAATATTTTTAATTCATTAAAAAATGATATATGAGTTTACCTGTGGTAAATAATTTTAAAAATTGTTTTGAACCTTAGTTTATGAATTATATTTAGGTTGAAACTCAATCACATTTGTTTGGTTAGATTTAAATTTTGTTTATCTATGTAATACATAATTTGTTCATATTTTTTTCAAGAAGGTTTAAGAAAATCTTCACTTACAAAAATGATTTTCAAGGTACCTATAAACCTCCTAATTTAGAAATATCAATTTTTATCATCGCAAAAAAAATATTTTTTGCAATTTGTAGCTAAGTAAATTATGATATCCAAATAAATAATGTTGAGTTTCATCAACAACAACAATTTGTAAATTCGGTCAAAGCTGGCAATTTAATGTTAAGAATTTTATGTCAATTTTGATTGCTTTTTTAGATTGTTGTGGAGGTCAAAACTCAACAGTGCTTCTTATTTTTGTTGTTGTTAAAACATATAATTTGATTAGCTACCAAATATTTTTTTTTCAATTTTTTATCCAAATGGTCTAAAAAAATCCTCACATTCAAAAAAGTTATTAGGGGTTAAAAAATCTTCAATTTTATGTTATCTCGTACTAATGTGAATGTTAGGCCGAATAAAGATTAATGGGAATACATGTTTTAAATTATGATTTAAAATTTTTCTTACAAGTCTACTTGCTAATGATCATTTTCGCATGTAGAAGTTGATATTTACCTATGAATCTCATAAGATTTATCGGGTTTACTATTTTAAAAGGGCAACCAGTAAATTCCATATACATTTATAATTAGTTTGGTAGAAATAAATATTATTGTGTTACTTTTGTATTTAGTTTTTCGAAAAGTGTCGTTTTGAGAAGAAAAAAAAACTATATTTTGATACTTATTAGACACTACAATTTCAATTGTCCAACTAATTTCTATGAACATTTTAACATATATTTCCTTTTTTATATATAAAAAATAATCGAATAATGTGATTTTTTTGCATGGTTTTCTACTTATATTACTTTCCTTTTTTTAATCCCGTTCTACTTATTTGCTCATTATTATTATGAAACAAAAAATAGTTAGCATTAAAATTCTCTTATGTTAAAGTGTTTTATCTTCATAGAACTAGATCGGACCAGTGTCCGATGCTATCTCTCTTTCGTGATATTAGTGAGCATGTTAATGAAACTTTTATACTTGAAATTATTTGGTTGGATCACCCTGATTTCAAAAACCTTGTTGCTCAAACTTGGACCTCTGCCATGAACAACCATCAACATGCTTTTGCTATCTTCCCTATCAAGGCTAGAGTCCGGAAAAGAATTACTTTTGGTAACATCTAGGGAAAAGAAAATTTTGATTTTCCTTGAGACCACTCAGAAAATCTTTAATAATAACCCTAATTCTCTCTTACTCGAGAGTGAAAGAAGTCTAAAAAATGATTATCTTGATATCTTGAATCAAGAAGAGAAGTTTGGAGCTTTGAAATCTATAGCAACATTTCTGATGGGGATAGATACAAAATACTACCATGTCACCACTCTCATTAGGAGAAACCATGCTAAAATTGGTATGATTAGGGATGGTTAGGGGAATTGGCTCTCTGATCCGAATCTCATCAAGCTTCAATTTCATGATTTTTTTCATAAAGTTATTCTCCTCGGAGAAGCTCTAGGTTCCTCATGTTTTAAACTTATTTTTCAACCCGGTCAATGTGTTTTCCCTTCAGATGATAACATCCCTTGACTGCGGTGTTACTGTTGAGGAAAATAAAAAGGTTTTGTTCTCTCTAAGCTGAGGAAAAACTGGGACATTGTAGGGGGTCGGTTTGTTCCACTATTTTTAAAGTTTTCTCGAGGAATCCCCTACCCAGAAATCTTAATGACACTTTGATTTGTTTGATCCCAAATAAATTCATCCCATTAGTCTTTATAACATTGTTTACGAACAATCCTGGATTTGTTTTTACGAATAATCCTGAATTTATTTTTACGAACAATCCTGAATTTGTTAAGCAATTTCGTCACATTAGTCTTTGTGACACTGTTTACAAAGTTATCTCTAAACTGATTGTCAATAGGATAAGACCCCTTATGTAGTATCTCATCTCCCTATTCCAGGGTAGCTTTATCCCGAGTAGGAGATCTGTTGATAATGTTCTCATCCTTAGAGAGTTTTTTCAATCTCTTAAGCTTAAAAAAGGAAACTTTGCATTGATGGTTTTAAAGTTAGACTTGGAAAAAGCTTATGACAAGCTTGAATGAGATTTTATCTATAAAACCTTGTTTCACTTTAATTTTCCAGTGGATCTCACCAAGGTTATTATAGAGTGTGTTTCCTCCACCTCTATTACAATCTTGCTGAATGAAGGTAAAGTTGACACATTCCTTCCCTCTCGTGGTCTCATGCAAGGGTGTCCTCTATCTTCTTACCTTTTTATCTTGTGCATGAACTATCTGAGTTTTCTGATTGAGGAGGAAACAAAAAGAGAAAGTGGATTCCTATGAAGTTAGGAAGGGGCACGGTTGACCTTTCTCATCTTTTATTTACTGATGATCTTATCTTGCTCGGATCAACTACCGTGCAGACCTCTGAAACAATGAAACATACTCTGGATAAATTTTGCTCCATCTCGGGTCAAAAACTCAATCTTGAAAAATCTCAAGTTGTCTTTTCAAAAAACTTGTCGATCACGACGATTAATCCTTTGTCTAGTCTGTTAGGGTTGAAAAAGTGAAAAACGTGGTCTCTTATTTGAGTTTCTCAATGAACATGTCTAATAAGGACGTAAACTCTTTTAACTTCATTATGGACAAGATCAAGAAAAAATTGTCCGGATGGAGAACAAAACTGTTCTGACCTATGTCCCTTCTTATGTCATGCAATGCACCTATCTACCTGTTGCTATTTGTAATGACCTGGATAAGTTGAATAGGGACTTCCTCTGAGATTCTACTGATGTGAAGAGAAAATTTCATGCTTTGTACTGAAATTCAGTTACCCTACATAAAAAGGTTGGGGGGGATTGAATATACCTCTGACTAGATAAAGATATCTCGCTATGCTTGCAAACGTTTCATGGAGATGTGCGCCAAATTTTGAGCCTCGGGTTAGGATCCTTAAGTTAAAATACTTCAACCCCAATAGAAAACCTCCTCACGTGGGTTCTCTAAATTGGAAAGCTTTGGTCCATGAGAAAAATTCATTGGATAAGAGAATGGGTTGGGCTATTGGAGATGGCTCCAAAGTGAAATTTTGGTCAGATATTTGGATGGGGCACACCACCATTAGATCTGCTATTAGTGGTCCTCTTGCCCAATATGAGGACCATGTTACTATTAAGGACCTTACCCGTGGATCTTGTAAATGAGATTTTGATCAATTATCTTTCATTCCCCCTAATTATTTAAAAGAAAACATATGAGGCACCCCGACTAGTGAGGTTTTGGACACTATTGATAGAAAAAATTGAATGGGAGACCCAAAAGGACATGAGTCTTCTTTGTATAGTATGTGGGCACCAGGAAGAAAATACCATTCATATCCTTCGCGACTGCTTAATCGTCAAGAAAGTTTGGATTGATCTCAGAATTCCTCTAAATTATAATAACTTCTTCTTCACTAATCTTTCTGATTGTGTGGAATCAAATTGTAGGTCCACCCTTATGCATGTGAAAAGAAATCGAGTGGAGATTTTTCTTCGCCCAAACTGTTTGGTTCCTACGGAAGAATAAGAATTCATGTACTTTCAATAATCCACATGTTAAAATAGATGTTCCTAATCTTTCTTTGTTTCAGGGAAAGAACCTTTCATATGCGTGTAAAATGATTAAGGCTAAGAAAACTAGTTGCACCATACGTGTGAGTTGGACCTCTCCAGCTCAGAGATGGACTAAAGTCAACACGGATGAGTCAGCTATGGGTAATCCAGGACCAACATGGAGTGCAGGGGTCTCAGGAATGAATGAGCATATTGGGTGAAAGATTTCAAAGATGGATTGGAATTACAAACAGTCTCATCACCGAACTGTGGGCTATCGGGGATGGGCTAACAATGACGATCAACATAAGGTGCAAGATTTACACGTGGAATCTGATGCACATGAAGCTATTAACATAACAATAGAGTTTATAAATGTAAAAAGATCACTTATGTTTTTAATTTTGGATTACATAAATATTGTACTGAATTTCAAAAAAGTAAAAAATTGTCAAATCTTTGGGAAAACGAATGGAGTCATGCACGCTCCGGTAAAAGATGTAGTTGGAATTGAAGATCACTTCCATATTATTTGGAATACTCCTACATATGTATGAAATTTATTATATTTTGATAGAGTGGAAATTTTTTTCTAGATAAGTCAGATCAGTATTAGATAATATAGTATATAATGTTATTACTTTTTACAAACAAAAAATAATAGTAGGGTTGCGCTTGGCATTGGGATTAGGAATGTTTTAGGCAAACCTTTTAAGTCTTATCATTTCGATATTGGGAAATCTATCCCTAAATAGTCTACTTAATTGTTGTCCTCTTATCACCCTTTTCGCATGACTTTTTACCTAATTCATATGATTACAAATTTAATATGTTTTACTATTTGTTTGCTTGGTGTTTAACATGACTAATAATGGTATATAAAATTCTTAAAAAAAAACTTAATTACCTATATAAGTGAAAGTCGTTTTAATAGTTTTATTATTCAGAACTTTCAATTTCTTCAAATGGGTCCTTCTATTTTTATTGTTTTGATAATTTTCTATTCTAATTTTCGGAATTTCACTTAAAGCAACTATTTTTTTTTCAACTTTGTCCTAAAACTGTAAATTCTGTTTTTAAAATAAGTTGCAATAATTTTGTTATTATAATAAATTGATTACAAGTCTTAAGAGATCAGAGTTGTTTTATTATAAAATGAAGAGAAAAAAACATGCTTAATATAATAATAACAAAGGAAGAATCTCAAGTATTGAGCATAAACTTCATTAGTTGTGTAGTGAGGAAAAATATGATGTGTTTTTTGGGCAAGGCTATATATCTATTTATAACGTTTTTGATTTTTCATGAATGTTGTATTTATTTACCAAAAAAAAAAATGAATGTTGTATTTTATTTTTTGTGTAGTGTCATAAAGGGGTCCCATTTGGAGAACAATACCGTTGACACGTAGTATGATACGGATTATAAATATTTGTTTATTCTTAAAACTTTTAAATAAGGTCGAAACGTTAACTAGTGTCTTAAAAAAACAGTGGCACCGTAATTCATGATTAATGATAAATGGGAATTGGAAATGGAGTAGCTACATATGTAGCTACATGTCGAAACTCTAAAAACTAAAATAATAATAATTCTAACAAGACAAAATAATTATTTCACACATTTCATTACGACATGATTTTTAAAAAATAAAATAAAAGTTTTTTTAATAGATAAAATAAAAAGAATTGATTGCGTACCAAACGGGAGTAGAATCACATTACAACTGTAGAAGCACATTACAACTGTAGAAGCACCAAATATTGTTTACCATTATTTAAATAATCATTTTAGAGTACACAGCAACTTTTCATATATATATATATAATTAGGGTAATCGTAAAAGCTACAATAGTACAGTATAGAATATAGATTATTTGTGTAACTATGTAAAAGTTATATGTATATTATTTGCTTTAAAATATATTTGAAGGTTAAATGAAAAATTAATTAGACTGAAATGGTAACATAACTTCTAATAACACCAGAGACAACACATAGTGTATGCACGCACGAAAACATTCACGTAATTGATTTATTAATCTTTTTAAAAATATATATAAATAAAGGGATAATAATCTCTGTCTATCTATCTATCTATCTATCTATAAATTAACCTAAAATATATGCAATTATGACAAATAAGTTTTTTGATACATTTTTTCACTCTTAATGTCAAATTAATTTATTTTATTTAGTTTATGTCAATTATTACAATTATCACTCCTAAGTGACATGTCATTTAAATCACTTTAAACTTCTCCAAACATTTTCATTTATTCTCAACGTCTTGATAATTTTTCTTTGGTTCACATGTATATTTATAACTTTATCTTAAATATATTGTATATAGTAAAATTTATATAATACTAAAATCATATATATTATTACAATGAAATGCATTACATTAATTAAGAATGCATTCAATTTATTAAATAATAATTTTATCATAGTCACTCATCAACATCATGTGCTTTATTATAATTATAATTTAATATAAAATTTAACACATTAATAATAGCATGGAGGTAATTTTGTAACATTTTTATATAAGTGTATGAATATAATAGAAGTCATTAAATCCTAAAGGATATCGATGAGTCTGCTGATAATTTTCCTGGCGCGTGGTGTCCAGTTTCGCCTCTCTCCTCTTCAGCTAGGGTGAGTGATTTCCGCCGGCCAAGCTTGGCTTCTTCCCCGCATTCATTGCGGTGCTGACAATCGATCCACAGCTTTCAAAGCAGCAGAGACAGCAAACTGCCAAATCAGTCAAGCCAGGCCAATCGGCTCGGTCCAAGAAATCCTGCTGCGGTCAGTTTCGGTCAAAGGTTTCCAATCAACGACAGGGATTCTTCTGCATTAAATCCCAATCAATCGGTGAAGAATCCAAGGGTGGGCCGATTCTCTCTGCTGTGCGACAAGACAGCTCCATGGCGGACCAATCAAAACCGAGAAACCCAAAATCCCCATGCAACTTTAGAACCGAAACACCTGCCTTCACAAAGAAACCCTAATCTTCAAAATTTTGGGGTTTTCTCTGTTTCTGTACTGAACCATCCGTTTTTTGTCTTTTAATTTCTTTCTGTCTACTTGACTGACTGCAGGAAGGCCACGACGTTGTGAGTACGTGTGGACTACGGAGGGGATGACGAGTCCCCAAGCCAATTCCGGAGAACAAAATAATGCCCGGGACGTCCTAGACCTAAACAACGATCCCCCCTACGAGGAAGGTGTCCGGTATGTCGGGAAACTTATATCTCAAAAGCCAATTAAGATGAACGTCATACATAGCGTGCTTGACCAAGCTTGGATAAGATTTAGTGCTGTCAAAATATCTGAAATTGCTCCGGGAATTCTGGAATTTGTATTCGGCAAAGATGAGGATAGAATAAGGATCACTGATATGTCGTCGTTGGCTATCAACGGGCACATCCTAAGCATCAAGAGATGGGACCCGTACGTTGGGTTGAGTGAGGTTGAATTCAACAGGGTTATGTTCTGGGTCCAAATCCATGACCTGGGGTACAAAAAATTCAGCACCAATAATGCCCGAAAAGTGGGGGAGAGGATAGGGAAATGCATTGAGGTGGAACCGAACCATGTCCTAGTAAAAAGGAGTTACTTGAGAGTCAAGGTTGAGGTGTGTTTGGATTTAGGGTTCGAGAAGAAGAAACGAAGAAGAAGAATGCTCTCTGGATTCAAAGATGATAACTTGATTTTAAATCGTTCAACAGTGCAACAGATATAAAGCAAAGTAGGCGAGAGTCAGACAAAACAGTACTACCCCGAGAATTGCAACTAAGTCCCTAATACTAAACTAATTGATGCTTGGGCCTCAAGCAACACTATTTACATATTGATCCTAAACATAAGTGTTAGACACACTTATATCCTAACCTTCCCTATGCTTGATCTTGACTTTAAAACTTGATCTTTGGTCGCCAAATGCACTTGTGGTCGCCAACTGAACATTTGGTCGCCAAATGAACTTAATCATGTCATTGTGGTCGCCAACTGCACTAGTGGTGGCCAAAACTTCAAAGTATGAGTGATGTGAGCTGATCCGAAACTAGATTTTCCCTGAAATTTGTCAGTCTGCAGTAAATCCATTCTCTGGAACGAAGTACTTGCCTGTTCCTAATTGACACATCTGAGCAGTATATGTAGCATGGGTGAGTTCTCCTAGCTGAGATGCATAATGTAATTTTTTGAGCATCTGTGCTGTCTTTAGTATATGTAATCAGAACTCCGATCATAGGACGATTATTGCCTATAATCTGAGACCATGAACAAGTCTGAAAATACGAAAAGCAGTACCAAGTATTCACAATCATATGCATGATTCTCTCTATTCAAGATCAGTAAACTATTGCCAAAGTGCATCAGACAACCTAATATAATCAGTTTAACTGCTGCTTTATTCATTCATTTGGAATGTTTTGAAATTTGAGAGATTCAGAACATGACAGAGGAGTTTGAGCTCCTATCTTACCAGTATGACTGCAAGGTTTGAGCCTTGATCTTTTCATCCTCAAAAGTGAAAACTCAGTATGAATTGTCATTTTATTATGGTTTTCACTCTGTTTTTGGACTCAAGCCATACCCTATGCCATGTTTAATGCAGCAGTATTATTTTTTTTCTCTTTTTTTTTTTTTCAGAGATGCACAAGGGCAAGGTTTATGATCAGAGAAGTGAGAAATGCTCAGATGACAAGCGATACTCAGGCATATGCTAGACATGTAAATCAGACAAGAACAGATCATGATTACAAGCACTAATTGAACAAGATTGAGTTGATCATTCATGCATAAAGACAGACAGAGGTAAAACAATTACAGAGATGCAGTCAACAGGAAAACTCAGAGAACATACGTATAGCTGTTCTGAAATGTATAGGTCAAGGCAGGATACTAAGTTGACAGAGAAAGAATAAACTTACAGATTGTTCATTGAGCAGTGGAACCAAGCTGAAGGAATGGGGAGACGCCACGATCCTCCAGTTCCTCCAGTGAGAAGACTCCAAGTTTTTTTCTGCATGGAATGAAAAACTTTTCTGTCAGAGGTTTGGTCAAAATGTCAGCTGTCTGTTCTGAAGCTGGAATGAAGTTAACTAAGACATCCCCATTGTGAACTTTCTCTCTGATGAAGAAGAGATCAATCTCTACATGTTTCATCTTGGAATGATGGATGGGGTTCTCAGACAGAGCTACAGCACAGTGGGTGTGTGAAGTCCAATTTCCTTGAGAAGGGATTGGACCCACATGATCTCACACATGGCATTGGAAATGGCCCTAAATTCAGCCTCTGCACTGGACCGAGATACTACGGTCTGCTTCTTAGAGCTCCATACAATGGGATTACCATTTAGGAGAAGATAGTGCCCTGAAATGGAGCGGCGATCAGTTTGATCACCACCCCAGTCAGCATCAGAGAAGGAGGTAAGAGTAATGTCTTTGACAGGTGAGGGTGTTGGTCTGAACAGCAGACCGTGATTGAGAGTACCTTTAAGATAGCTCAGGACGTGAATAACAGCCTTCCAGTTGCTGTTATTTGGTGCCTGCATAAACTGACTCAGTTTGTTTACCGCAAAATGAATGTCTGGTCGAGTGACACAGACATGTTGCAGAGCACCTATTGTGCTCCTATATAGCGTTTCATCATGAAAGAGATCATAACAGGAAGACATACCTGACTTTGACAGACAAGTACCTGTCATTGGAGTGGGGAAATCAGATTCATCATTCAAACCTACCTTATCCAGAAGTTCCTGAACGTACTTTTTCTGATTTTACAGGATAAAGTCATCACCTGAAACTACTTCCATGCCAAGGAAGTAGTTCAGGTTTCCTAGATCTTTCAGCTGAAACTGTGCATTTATAGAGTCAACAATGTTAGAGACAAGATTAACAGAGGTACCAGTTATAACAATGTCATCCACATAGACAAGTAATAGCACAAAAGAATCAGAAGTAGATTTGATAAACAGACAGCTATCCGAGGTTGAGACATGAAAACCAAGAGAGTTCAGAAGAAAAAACTTCAGTTTTTCAAACCAGGCTCTGGGAGCCTGCTTTAGACCATATAAAGCTTTTTGAAGTTTGCAAACCAGGTTAGGAGTATTAGAGTGAACCCCAAAACCAGGAGGTTGTGTCATGTAGACCTCCTCTTGGAGGTCGCCATGAAGGAAAGCATTATTAATGTCCACCTGTCTGATACACCATTTATGAGTAAGAGCTAAGGAAAGAACAATACGGACAGTGGCAGATTTAATGACAGGACTGAAGGTTTCCTAAAAATCAAAACCTGGTTTTTGGGAAAAACCTTTGGCAACAAGACGAGCCTTGTATCTGACAACAACCCCATATGCATTTCTTTTGATTTTAAAAATCCATTTACAACCTATAGGGATTCGACCTGTAGGTAGGGGAACAAGGGTCCAGGTGCTGTTGGTAGAAAGAGCTGTGAGCTCTTCCTGCACAGCCTTAAGCCAATGAGGTGACTGAAGAGCCTCGTGAATGCTACGAGGCTCAGAGTTGGCCAGGTCTGTGGACAGGGCAAGGGAAGTGGACATCTCATGAAGGGAAGTCTTAGACCTGGTTTGCATGGGATGCATATTGGTGGAAGATTTGGGGCGAGAGGGCCGAGAGGATGTGGGTGGATGGTCTTGTGGGGAGGTGGGGTAGGACTGGTCAGAGTGAGCTGGTGGTGGTGGTGTAGAGGAAACAGGATCAGAAATAGGAACAAGGGTAGAACCAGAGGGGACGTATCTACAGACTTCAGTGGGAGAGCTAAGGTCAGGAGCAGGAACAGGGACAGAGGGAGGCTGAGGTAAAGTGGTGTTTTGGGAGGGTGTGGTGGAGGGTAAGCTGGACTCACCTGACGTGTGGGCATGCACAGGAGGTCCTGAGGAATGAGTAACAGTGGAGGGAACAGAGGTGGGTTGTTAGAAGAAGGGGTCACAAGGTATGAAAAATGGCTTGGAAGGAGTAGAGGCTTTTGGTGTGTTTGAAGCATAGAAAGGTCCTGTGGTGTCACTGAAAGGAAATGTTGTCTCATGAAAGACAACATTTCGTGACACATAAACTCTTCCTGATGAAGAGAGACACTTATAGCCATGGTGGTCAGAACAGAACCCAATGAATACACAAGGTTCTGATCTGAAGGACAGCTTGTGAGACTTGTAAGGTCTCATGTGGGGAAAGCATAAATAGACAAAGACTCTCAGAAAGGAGTAGTCAGGCTTGGTATTGAAAATAAGCTCATGAGGAGAACAGTTCTCCAGAGTCTTGGAAGGCAAACGATTAATTAAGAAAACTGCAGTGGAGAAGGCATCCGTCCAGTAGTGAAGAGGGACGGATGACTGTGCAAGCAGTGTAAGACCCAATTCAACAATATGGCGGTGCTTACGCTCCACCATGCCATTTTGTTGGCTTGAATATGGGCAGGTGATCCTATGAACTATACCATATTGAGCTAAGTATGCAGTAAGAAAGTGGAACTCACCTCCTCCATCAGATTGCACATCCTTGAGCTTCGTGCCAAGTTGCTTTTCTGCTAAGAGATGAAACTCACAGAAGGCCTTAGTAGCATCAGACTTACGGTTCAGAAAGTAAATCCAAGTAAATCTAGAATAGGCGTCAACAATACTAAGATAGTAATTGCTATTGCTAGAGGAGAAGGGGGCAGGACCCCAGAGATCTACCTGAACCATTTCAAGTGGATAAGAGTAGACAGTTTCCGAAGGCTGATAAGGGAGGGTTTTACTCTTACCCACTGCACAGGCAGCACACTCAGAGGATATGTGTTTAGTGGGCAAATTTTGTAATCTCAAGAAGTTAACAAGAATATTCCTAGATGGGTGGCCTAACCTCATGTGCCATAGGTGAGAAGGATCAGTTGTTTTCAAAGAGCTGAGAAAGCAGCTTATTTCAAAATCAGGTAATGCATTAGAGGATGCATTATTAAAACAAGTGACATCAGAAGAATCATCAGAAACAACAGCATTATAAGCAGGAAGAGAAACAGAGGTACCATGATAAACATCAAACGCAGCAGAATTATCATTACTAATAACCGGAAAGGCAGTGTTTTGTGCAGATAAAACTGCATTATTACAGAAAGACTGAAACTCAGTAGAAAGATTCAAACACTGATCTGGACTAACAGTAGCAGATTCAACTAAATTATTAGACATAGACCTAAAACTAGAGAAGTCTAGGTGATAAAGACCCCCTGACTCATAACCCTTGAGCAACACCTTGTTGGAGAGTGAATCCTTGATCATGCAATGCGATGGGTGAAATTCAAAATAAACCTGATTATCCTTTGAAAACTGAGATACAGAAAGCAGGTTTTTAGTGACAGCAGGGGTGTAAAGTAAGTTATTTAAAAGCAATGGTTTTCCAGTGGAAGGTAAAGTAGAAGAACCAATAGCAGAAATATCAAGAGTAGAGCCATTTCCAACTAAGACCTTACCTGGGCCAGAATAAGGAGAAGTCATGTTCTGGAAAGGCTGAGCATTCGTCAGGTGATTCGTGGCTCCTGAGTCTGGGAACCAGCTGCCATCAGAGGTGGATGGGGTATGGCTGCTGGTTAGCAGATGATTTGCTTGAGTGGGTTGAGGTGATGCAGAGTGAGCAGGAATAGGGTTCAGGTGAGGCTCAGGATTGGGAAATACTTGATATGGCTGAGGTGGGAAACATGGAGGTGCCATCATGTAGGGGTAGACAGGTGGTAAGGGTGAAGGATAGGGTGAGCACTGCATAACAGAGTGTGTTTGGGTATTAGGAGGATGGATGGTTGTGGTCTGAGGTTGTTGAGGTTGATTCTGAACTTTGTGCAGCTGAGGTGGTGGGTAGGGTTGGTTCAGTTGTTGTTGTTGGTAAGGGTCAGGCTCAGTGTCATAGGCAGCCAGGTTTGCTGAAGGTGCAGGAGAATTGGACTGAGGATCAGTCACACCAGTAAATTGCACATTAAACCTGTGGAAACATCTGTGCACCAAGTGCCCAAATTTCCCACACAGCTGGCATTGGAGTCTGCTGTTACCATATCCCCTACCACGCCCCCTACCCCTCCCAGATTGTTGATTACCAAATAGAGGGGGACCATAGGAAAATGATTGAGCATTTTGGTTTGTGGGTTGGGGAGTGGGTAGGAGACCAGACATGGGTGACTGGATGGTATTTTCAGGCATACCACCAGGGTTGTTTTCAGCATACGACACAAGAGGCTTACTGGGGTTGGGAACCTTAGCAGAAGCTATGTTGACACTAGCACTAGCATCAAATAGGATGTCAGACTGCCTAGACTCAGCATCTAATAACACAGAACTCACAGAAGCGATAGTGTAAGGATTTTGGCTAGCATGAATGACAGCAATGACATTATCATATTGACCCTTTACCCCATTCAAAATAATCGAGATTTGTTGCATCTCTTCTATAGGGTGACCACAGCTAGCTAAACTATCACATGTGGTTTGTATTTCAGTGAGGTAGTCTCTCATAGGCTGATGCACATGCGTCCTAACCTTAAGTCTATCATATAAATGCATGATTCTGGTGGTGGAAGATGATGAAAAATCTCTATGAAGCTTTTGCCAAATGGCAGCAGCTGACATACACCCTATAAGACCCCTACTGACCTGAGAGGAGACAGAGGCAAGAAGCCAAGAAGCGAGGGAGCTGTCCTGCTGGAGGAACTTCGTGTATGCAGGATTTGGAACAGCAGCCCCAGTTTCATCTTCCAGAAACTGAGGTACGTTAGCTCCATGAAGATGGCTTTCCAGGTTATACCCTCTTACAGAGAGTAGAACCTGCTGTTTCCATTGCTGGAAATTCTCCTCACCAAGTAGCTGAGCTACTTTCTTGTTGGCGAAGGCAGAGCTAGATTCTTCCATGAATCAGGAAGGGAGGTTGAAAGGAGAAGATTTCAGGCTCGATCGAGCTCTGATACCATGTTTGGATTTAGGGTTCGAGAAGAAGAAACAAAGAAGAAGAATGCTCTCTGGATTCAAAGATGATAACTTGATTTTAAATCGTTCAACAGTGCAACAGATATAAAGCAAAGTAGGCGAGAGTCAGACAAAACAGTACTGGCCCGAGAATTGCAACTAAGTCCCTAATACTAAACTAATTGATACTTGGGCCTCAAGCAACACTATTTACATATTGATCCTAAACATAAGTGTTAGACACACTTATATCCTAACAAGGTGGAGGTCACAAAACCGTTAATGGCCGGTTTCTGGTGGACTAATTCAAAAAGAGTGGAGAAATGGGCAACGATCAAGTACGAGCGCCTATCCGACTTTTGTTATGGATGCGGGACTTTGGGGCATACAACCCCGACATGTAAGGCCGAAGTTAAGAGATCCGAGACAAACCCGAATGCCCCTGCTTACGGCCCCTGGCTGATCGAGACTCAGCCAAAAACAATGATGTCGAGGGAGAGCCACACGGATGATGAAGGACACAGAACCCCGGGTGCCAGAACCGAGACTCGAAAGACCTGGTATGACATCATGGAGGAAGCGCGGGCTGAGGTAAAACACCAGGAGGTGACACCCGCAGAGGCAGAACCAACCCGACAAAAATCAAAAGAGAAGGGACAGTTCGGGCAGGAAGGCTCGGGAAAGACAAAGGATGATGAACAGATGGATGCTGAGATGGCGTTAGTGACAACTGAGCCGACTCCTATGCAGATGACAGACCAGACGGACAAGCTGGATCTCAACCATCCACCAACAGAAGCCATGATCATAGCCTACCAGCCACATCAAACCGAAACAAACTCCCCCCAGCCAAACCTGTCAACTGCCCACATGAACTGAAAACTCCATGGCCACAATACCTAGACCAGCCCCACCCAAACTAGACCATTCCCATACTCAGCAACCGCCATATACTAACCCATACCCCCATACCAAACACACCACCACGTATAACCCACCTGCCCGACCAAGACGAACCGCCAGCCACACCGACCCACCCATACCTTCCCCAACCGTACACCGTGGAAAACCCGCCCGATACCCCATCACATACAACCAATACCGACCACCAACCCATGATGACCGGCCTTAGCCCTTTCATGAACCGGATGACTCTCAAAAGGGCTCACATGGAAGACGAGGAGGAAGGGTACCAAACCAAGAGACAGCGCGTCGAACCAACCAAGGCCACTACATGCACCGAGGGAAACAACTGAGAAGTGGCTCTTGGCAACATAAACCGTAAGAAGAAGGTGGCTCTTGTCAACATGATAGCCGAAGCAACTGAGAAAGGAAGCATGGAATGTACGGGGGTCGCTGTTGGCAACAGGTATGCCGAAGAAAATGAACAAGGAGACATGGAAAACACGGGTTGTGGTGCCTGTCCCGAAACAGCCACACGGCCCCAATAAGCCTACTCGTATGGAATTGTCAATGGTTAAGGTCTACCTTGACAATCCAAAACTTGAAAGACCTCAAGAGAAGGTATCGCCCGAACATTATATTTTTAATGGAGACGAAGAATGGGGATACCTTTTGCGAGACGATTAGGAAGCAAGTAGGGATGGCAAATGCGAAGCACATATCTCATCGAGGTGCATCCGGGGGTTTAGCGTTGTGGTGGGATGAGGAAACAAAAGTCGACATAACCTACGAGAGCCACAATATCATTGATAGCGAGGTCACCTTCAAGGAGCATAATGAGCCGAACACGATTACCTGGGTGTATGCCGATACGGATGAACAACGAGAAATTGAACAACTGGAATACAATAAGAAATCTGGGAAGTGGTCGAACCATGAGATGGGTAGTTGTTGGCGATTTCAACACCATAAGTAAACCGCATGAGAAAGAGGGGGGTCAAGCAAATCCCCAATGGCAAATGGACATATTCAATAACTTCATGGAGGATATTCAAGTAGAAGACATGGGCTCTAAAGGCCAACCTTTCACATGGTGCAATAATAGGAGCGGGGATGACCGAATTAGCCAACGTTTGGATCGGTCCCTCATCAACTCAAGATGGGGGAGGGACTACCCAAAGAGCCAATGCATCAACGAACTCGCACTTGGCTCAGACCATACACCTATCATTATCAGGACAACCGAACCAAAAATGAGAACCCCAAGACGTTTCAAGTTCGAGGAAATGTGGATGGAGGAACCGAGATGCAAGGAGGTTATTAATGAGTCGTGGCAACCGTCCATTCCAACTAGGGATGGGAAATGTCTAACCAAAAAAATGAGAAGATGCCGTAAGGGGCTTGACACTTGGAGTAGAAGACATTTCGGCAATAACAAGAGGAAACTGGTTGAGCTTAAAGACCAGCTGAAGCAACTAACCGGTCCTAATAGAACCCAAGCCGAAGTGGAGAGTGAAAGGACCATCAAGAACCGAATCAAAGAAGTGGGCCGTCAAGAGGAATTATATTGGAGGCAAAGATCTTGGGTAAAATGGTTATCGGATGGGGATCGAAACACTACATTTTTTCACCTCACAACGACATCGAGAAGAAGAAGAAATAACATTTGTCGAATAAAAGACCACGGGGGACAATGGATCACAAAAGAGGCAGACATAGCTCAAGAGATGAGAAGGTACTTTGGCTCAATATTTACCTCCGATGGACATCAACCGGATGGGGGGATGTTGGATTGTATACCCCACCAAGTAACCGAGAGAATGAATCATGAATTGACAAAACCGATTGAGGACAAGAAGATCAAGGGGGCAACGTTTCAGATGGGGGGGATCTAGGGCTCCAGGTCCGGATGGTTTCCCGGGCATGTTTTATCAAAGGAATTGTCAAACCGTAGGCCCAAGCGTTATCACCGCAGTCAAAGCCTTCTTCAGATCAGGTACCCTACATACTTCCTTAAATCAAACGGATGTTGTTCTTATCCCAAAAATCCAAAACCCCATAGCTCCAACTGATTTTCGCCCTATTAGTTGTTGCAACTTTGTATACAAGATTATATCAAAAGTGATGGTGAATAGGCTAAAAACCTATTTACCAGATCTTATCACCCCCTACCAGAGTGCATTTGTGACAGGGCGAGCAATCCAGGATAACATATTGGTGGTCCATGAAGCCTTTCATTACCTAAAGTCCAGGACACATACAAACAAGGTGGAGTGCGCGCTCAAGGTTAACATGCAAAAAGCATATGATCGGGTCGAATGGGGGTTCCTCATAGAGAGTCTCCGGAAAAGGGGATTTGCGGAACAATGGCTAAAGTGGATCAAGGAATGCATCGAGACAACAACATACCAAGTGCTCGTTAATGGCGAGAGGACATCGACAATCCGACCTACAAGGGGTATTAGACAAGGTGATCCACTGTCACCTTACCTATTTATACTCTTAGCTGATGTACTATCAAGGAACATTGAGCAGGAGACAGCCCAAGGGGGCCTTGTCGGGATAAAGCTAGGGAGAGCGTGCCCCGAACTTCACCATATGCTATTTGCGGATGACTCGATTTTCTTCCTAGAGGGAACCACCACGAATGCTAGGTGCCTAAAAGAGATCATAGAGACATATTGCAAAGCCTCGGGTCAAAGGATCAATGAAGCAAAATCGACCCTATACTTTAACAAGGGGGCCGATCGATCCAAGACCCGGGAAATAGAAGAGGTCCTGAACATCAAAGGAACAACCGACCCGGGGAAATATTTGGGCTTACCAACAACGTGGGGAAGGTCGCGGAAGGCAGCAATGGGGTACCTAAAGAATAGGATCCGGGACAAACTAGTGGGGTGGCAGCCCAAAACCTTCAACCAAGCGGGGAAAGAGGTCCTCATCAAAGCGGTGATAACCGCGATTCCCACTTACGTTATGAGCATTTTTAGTCTTCTTAATACATGGTGTGCGGAGATAAATTCGATGATAGCGGATTTTTGGTGGGGCTCGACCATGGATAGGAAAAAGACACATTGAAAAAGATGGGAGATCTTAACAAAGTCAAAGAGTTCGGAGGGCCTAGGTTTTCGAGAGTTACAAACCTTAAACAAGTCGCTCCTCACAAGGATGGCGGCTAGAGTCATGGAGGACCCATCGGCTTTATGGGTGCGAATCCTAAAGGGGCTATATTTTCCGAATGACAATTTCCTCGAGGCAACAAAGGGAGGACGAGCGTCATGGGGATGGAGTAGCATAATTGAAGGTCGGGATGTCCTAAAACGAGAAGGGCTATGGAGAGTTGGGAATGGAGTCGACATAAGGATATTCTCGGACCCGTGGCTCACTCAGAAACCGGGCTACAGAACCACAACTCGGATTGAACCACCAGCAGCCACAGGAACAGCTCAAGCCGAACCTACCGTAGCTGAGCTCATCACAGAGGAAGGCACATGGAACACACATCAAACAAGGTAGCTGCTCGGGGACGAAGACGCGAAGCTCATTTTAAACATGCCCCTGCATGTTAACAGCACAGAGGACAAGTTCATATGGCCCCACTCTCGAGGCGGTGATCCAAATGCGCGCTCAGTTTATCACAGACTGCGTGAAACCCAAACTGCAGTGACAGAGCCGACAAACCAAGGTAACCGAACGAACGATGACACAGGGTTATGGAAGTCTATATGGGGGGCCAACGTACTGCCAAAGGTACGTAATTATGCATAGAGGTTGGCAACAAACGCCTTACCTGTCAAGGCCAACCTGATCAAGAGAGGAGCGGCAGTGACACCTCGCTGCTCAATGTGTGATGGAGAGGAGAACCGCGAGCACATGAACTCGGGGTGCAGATGGACAACACAAATCTGGGAAGCCATTACAGAAGCCAACAATCGCCCGATGCAAGGTGAAGACACAACAGCATGGCTAAACAACGTAAGGAGGACACAGACGGCGAGAGGACCCGAACTGAATGAGGCATGGGAAACCTGTCTCATAACGACCTGGTTCATATGGAAAGCAAGGTGCAAGGCCGAGTTCGAGGGCGTACATCCTAACCCCGGAACGATTGTGGAAGAGATCCGTCGTGCAAGGGCCGAACAACCAACACAGAGGCAGGATAACTATGGCCAAAGACCAAGACCGAACCACAAGTAGGAGAAACCGGCTATCGGTACCACCAAGATCAATTGCGACGCCTCGTGGTGCCCAAGAACGAACATGGCAGGTATAGTAATTGTGGCCCGTGACTTTAGAGGGGAAGTAATAGGGGGCATGAGCAGACGGTTAAGGTGTGATAACATAGTAATGATGGAAGCATTGGCCTTACACGAGGGAGTCCGACTTGCATTGGAGAAGAGACGGAATAATGTGATTATGGAGTCGGATGCACATGTCGTGATAAACCAGATACTAGGAGGGAACCATGAATGGATAACCGAGACCCTCGTCTCCAACATACGAGCACTAGCGATCGAGATTGATCCAGTGCAATGGCGAGCTATCCCGAGGTTGGCGAATGAATGCGCAAACCGGATCGCGAAGCAAGCTAGAATGGGAGTGCGTCTTAACGATTGGGTCTCCCGACCCCCACTCTCTCTTTCATGTTTAATTGTGAAGGATTGTAATGACGAACATACGTGACTTTTTGTCACGCCGTTTTATTTTATCAAATGAAACGAGTAATTTGGCCAAAAATAAATAAATTAAATCCTAAAGGTGAAATAAAAAGTTGATAGAGAGATGTGAGGAGAGAGATGAGAGTTTTAGTCAGAAGCAGACAAATGCACATGCAGCCAAGGTGTTTGAGATAATGCCAACAAGAAGTTAAGGTTCGTTTGTAGCAAACCGGGTTCAGTTTCAGCTGAACTGTGCACCACGTGCCCCCTCTCTCACCTTCACTGTGTGGGATTTGACAGCGTCCTGATATTTGCGGGACTGAAACACATTTTGGTGTTGCCATTCACTTTTCAAATCCGGACTTCTCGTTTCTGACCTAAGGGCGACGAAGGAGGCGATTGGCAAGCTTATCCACGCGGCTTGTCGATTCGAGCTCGAATTGGTGTGAGGTGTGATGTGCAGATCATCCGGGGGTGGAATCACTCTTGCTGCGGTTTCATTGCCCGGGTAAGCTGCAGTTCTTTTCCAAAAAGCCTGCTTAGTCCTGCTAGGGTGATCTCTTGACTTTTGCTGCTTTGCTAGCTGCTTAGTTTAGTTGATTGCTTGCTGCCGGATTTAGTGCTTTAGTTTCGAGAGTTGCCTTTACCTTAGTTTAGCCATTTCTGTTTTTTCCTACTTCTTTTCTGAAGTTGTGTAGGAGGGAGGCGACCGTAGTGCAGTTGTCTGGGCCATGAATCGCCAAAACAAACCGGGAATAGAGAGGCTCCTCGAAGAGCCGCTCTGCCTTTGATCTCTAAACCCCCTCAACTGATTGCAGGTTGTGTGGTGGGGAAAATGGTTTCCCAGAAACCAGTAAAAAACAGTGCAGTGTATCAGGTTCTTAAAGCTGAGTGGGCGACCTATGGGAATGTGAATATGACAGATCTGGAGGAGGGAATTATGGCCTTTGACTTCGAAAACGAAAGAGATAGAGATAGGGTATTGGATATGTCCCCTTGGGCCATCCATGACCAATGTCTAAACCTGAAGCTGTGCACAACGAACCAGTGCACTAGTGAAGTCGATTTCAGGAAGATCTAGATGTGGGTGCAAATCCACGACCTCAGTCAAGACATGCTCAATATTGTGAATGCAAACCAAATTGCTAACAGTATTGAGCCGTGTTTAGATTTGGAAGAGGAGAAGGAGATGCAGAATAGGGGGTACATTCATTTTAAAACTGAAGTGGTTATATCAGAGAGGCTGCCTGCAGGGTTCTGGTGGGTAAATGGCAGAGGTCATGAACGTTGGGCACATATAAAGTATGAGAGGCTTTCGGATTTCTGCTATGAGTGTGGTCTATTGGGCCACATCTCTCTGGTTTGTCAAAGTGAAATCGTTTGTTCGGAGGTTAATGGAAGGCTGCCGATGTATGGGCCTTGGTTAACATGTGCCCGACAGAGAAGGCAGTCAGGGTGGACTACAATAGGAGGGGGAAGTAAGATAGCTCCACCTAGGAGAGACCCGAATAGGAAGACTTGGAAGGACATGATGCGGGAAGGGAGCATAGGGCCCGGTTCTCATGCTCCACAGAGTTCAAACCTTAAGGTGGAAGTAGTGGAGGAGCTGCCCCCCTTGGCTATTGCACCACCCGTTACATCCAGAGAGGAGGCTTTAAATAGTAGTGATCCGATTTGGGATGAAGGGCAGCCTCAGGAGCATGTAGGTGCTTAAGAGGTTAACCTAAGCCTTTCCCTACAACCTCTAGCTGCGGGCTGGGTCCTGGACCTCAATGCCGATCCACCCACTAACGGACTCTGGGAAGAGGAATCCAAGGAGAAAGACAAAGCCATAGACACAGGCTCAGACTGGTTTGCGCTTCTAAACGCTGAATTAGGTCCTAGCAAGGAGAACGATATCAGCCTCGATCGGCTATCCATTGGGGCTGATCCCCAGGAAGGTAGGCTTAGGGAGGACCAGCATAAGTTGTTCTCGTTTTCGGCCACTACGGGAACGGGGATGACTGCTGGATCACAGCCTCTTGAGCAAGGGCCAAAACTGAGCAAGAAAAGGAAAATTCCAGGGTACAGACCAAGGGAAGTGGGAGGTAGAGTGCATATTGGGAAGGAGGGCCTAGGCCGGGAAGGAAGGAAGGGACAAGAAACGGGAAGCCTGAAATGGGAAGAGGTAGGCGGGAACGTACGGAAAGAACAGATTCTGGTGGCTGTTCTAAAACAGTCATACAGAGCCAATGAACGTCCTTAGTTGGAACTGTTAGGGGTTAGGGTCTCCCCTGACGGTTCGCCACCTAAAGAACCAAGAAAAAAGGCTCCGTCCGGCTATTATTTTCCTTATGGAAACTAAACAACCAGAGTCTTTTTGTGACCGTGTAAGAAGGGAAGTAGGCATGAGTAATGCGATGTATGTCAACCCGGTGGGAATTAGTGGAGGGTTGGCGTTATGGTGGACCAATGAAGTTGTTCTTTGCTTCAAGCAAATTAGAAAGAACATTATTGACTGTGAGGCTCAGCTAGGCTCGGATGGGGAGCTGATCCTAATGACTTGGGTCTATGGGGATTCCGATTTTAGAAGAAGAACGTGTAATTGGGATCAGATTAGGGCGATGGGTGTAAATCGGAATGCCCCATGGATCATGATAGGTGATTTTAACGATATATGCCATCACTCGGAGAAGTAGTGGGAAGGAGGAAGGACCAAAGGAAGATTGACGGCTTTCTTAGTCTCCTAAATGATACTGGATTGGGAGACCTCGGTTTCAGCGGCCAATGCCACACTTGGTCAAATAACAGAAGCGGGGATGATCGAATAAGGGAAAGGCTGGACCGAGTGGTGGTAAACGAGGCTTGGAATAGGAAATTCCCAAGGGCACAATGTTTTCATGGATTGATGATAGGATCAGACCATGTTCCTTTGTCCTTAAGACTGGACCTTCAGGAAGCAAGAGGTAGGAAACGGTTCAGATTTGAGGAGATGTGGTTCGAGAAACCACAATGCTTTGATGTCATTAAAGGTGCTTGGACTGATCAGGGAAGGAATAATAGGGAGGAAGGGTACCATAGAAAGATGGGTCATTGCCGAGTGGAGCTTACTAAGTGGAGCAAGCTTCACTTCGGCAACAACAGAACTGAAATTGAAAAGACACAGCTCTGACTAAACGCTCTTGCCCTTCATGGCCAGAATCCGGACTCAAGCCTTGAAGAGAGGTGTCTAAAGTCCAAGCTTCATGCTCTTTGGAAGTATGAAGAAATTTATTGGAAGCAACGGTCGAGGATCCGTTGCCTACGAGAAGGAGACCGTAATTCAAAGTTCTTCCACCAATCGACCACTGACCGGAGGAGAAGAAACAAAATTGTCAAGATTCAGGATAGGGGCGGTCGGTGGCTTGAGGAGGAGGCCGAAATATTTGATGAAATCCATGTTTTTTTCTCAGCCTTGTTTGGGGCTAACAGGGAGGGGGAACCGAGGGACAGGGTCGGGTTGGGGGAGTCAGCCGAGCTGTTCCACTGCCTGCCTGCTGATGTTGGGGACAACATTAATAATGACCTGCTAAGGGATGTTACAGATTCTGAAATCAGGACTGCGGTGAATCAGTTGGGGGGGGGGGGGGGGGGGCGAGGGCTCCGGGGCCAGACGGTTTCTCGGGTTCTTTCTTTCAACGGACTTGGAGCGTCATAGGCCCAGACATCGTCACCATGGTCAAGACCTTCCTCTCAACAGGTATTTTCCCACCCTTCCTCAATAATACTGATGTTACCCTCATCCCTAAGATTCCTTTCCCTATATCTGCATCAGATTTCCGTCCGATAAGTTTGTGTAACTTCGGTTACAAGATTGTGTCTAAGGTTCTGCCAAACAGGCTTAAGCCCTGGTTTCCAGACCTGATCACACCCTTTCAAAGTGCTTTCGTGGCAAGCTGGCAAATTCAAGACAATATCCTCATTGCCCACGAAATGTTCCATCACCTGAAGGTAAATAAGGGAAGATGGGGATCAGTGGATGGCCCGGATTGTGCTCTTAAGGTGGATATGGAGAAAGCATACGACCGGGTCGAGTGGGACTTCCTCTTGGAAGTCCTTAGAAGAAGAGGGTTTGATGAGAAGTGGGTCGGTTGGATTAAGGGTTGCGTCATATCGGTCTCGTATCAAATTGTGGTTAATGGTAAAAGAACGAGGACCATTACACCGTTGAGAGGTCTTAGGCAAGGGGACTCGTTGTCCCCTTATCTATTTATATTAGTGGCGGACGTGCTATCAAGACATATTGAGCAAAGGGTTCGTGATAAGCAGTTAGTAGGGATCAAGCCTAAGAGTTCGTGCCCGGAGATCCACCATTTGTTGTTCGCGGACGACTCCCTGTTTTTCCTTAAAGGTTCGGTCCAAAATGCTCAAGCCCTTAGGGCCACTCTCGACGACTACTGCATGGCATCAGGCCAAAGAGTGAACTTCGCCAAGTCGGTGATGTAGTGTGGGCAGCAGCACCTCGAAGAATCGGCCCGTCAGATTGCGCAGGTTTTTGGGATTAACTTGGTGACCGACCCCGGGAAATATTTGGGGTTACCATCTGTGTGGGGGCGGTCTAAATGTGCAGCCCTGAGATTTTTGGAGGGGAGGATTGATAGCAAAATATCGGGTTGGCGGTCAAAGCTTCTCAACAATGCTGGCAAAGAAATCCTCATCAAAGCGGTAATTTCAGCAATCCCAACTTTTGCTATGAGTGTTTTTAAATTGCCTAAGACTTGGTGCAGTAAAATGAATGGTATTATAGCTCGGTTTTGGTGGGGAGCTACAAACGGGGATCGTAAGATCCATTGGAGGATTCCTGGCCATTTTGATAGAAGGCTGGGCACTCGACCATTAACAAGAGAGCAGGCCCAGGTACCTCTCAGTAACTAGATTGATTCTGTCGCTCGGTCTTGGTCTGTGGAGTCGGTTAGAGCTGCTGTCACGGAAGAAGAAATGCAGCTGGTTCTGGCTGTCCCGATTCCGATCCGGGAGAAACCAGACCAGCTGGTTTGGCCTCATGATAGGCAAGGGAAGGTGACTGTAAAATCATCCTATCACCATATCCGGGCTCTAGGGGCAGGGGAGGAGTGTAGCATCAGGAATCCTACAGGTACTGCAGGTCTGCAGGGGCCGAACTTGTGGGTGGGGGTCTGGAACTCGAAGACCCTCCCGAAAGTCCAGATGTTTGTCTGGAAGATAATGTCAAATGCAGTGGCGGTGCGGGCTAATCTTGGGCGAAAAGGGATACCGATTGATTCGGGATGGCCTATTTGAAACCAACCGGAAACGCTCGAGCACCTACTGTGGGATTGCACCCGGGTAAGGCAGGTATGGATGGGTATTATGTTAGGTAACTCAGATAAAACCAGAAAAGAGAAAAACTAAGCTTACTTGAGAGTGAAGATAACAATCTGTTCTTCAATTCAAAAGTTAGTTTAATCTGTTACACCGACTTCTATTTATAACCTACAACTATCCTATAATTGCAACCAGATCCTTCTTGTTTATTTACAAACAGATCCTTGAACATATGTAATTATACATATGTCCTAACATTCCCTATTGAAGATCTGATTTTGAATCTGATTGACACCTTCGTTTTTCTTCCTTTTCATTCTTGAAAATAAAATTTGAAATTTATCCCAATCCAAATGATTGAGCAGCTGAGCAGCATCTGAGCAACATCCCTTCTCTTGTCTTCAATGAACTATTGTCTTCACAGGTAAAGTATGACTTCATCTGAATATCCTTGAATTCTGTCTTCTCCTATGACAGCACTTCATACCATACTATCAATATACCCAAGTAAATACGATTGATCAATCTCAAGTATTCATCAACTGATTCCTCAACTGCTCAATGACTTTGAACAATGCCACATTCATAATGAACATGCTCGACTCAATGCACCACTATAACACACTCTGATTCATATATGCAGAAATCAATTACAGCATATATACTTCACCGTTCTGTTTTGATAAATTCTTAAGGAATACCACACTCCTGATACAAAACCAGCACACATATATTCACTAGATGGACATGAAACTAGAGTTTGATCCAGCAATCTCAAAAACAAATCTTATTTCATTCACGACAACTGCATTGACATCATAAACTAGACTATTGTACTCATTCTTTTCCATTCTTCTTTTTCTTCTTCCTTTCCTCTTTTTTTTCCAGACTTATCATTTTTTATTTGAATTGCTCCTTGACAGAAGGGTTTGAGCCCTTATCTTATCAACATTGGTTGAAGGGTTTGAGCCCTTATCTTTACTTCCTCAAGAACCAATCTGAAGTATCTTATCGTTGTCTTGAGATTGAGTTCTATTTTTGGAATCAAACCAATGTTTTATGTCAAGGAGATATGCTGCAATCCTCTTTTTTTTTTTTTTTTTTTTCTGGAACTACAAATGTCAATGCAGTCATCGATAACAAAACAGATCAGTCATGAAATTAACTAAAGACCACACTCTAGCCATTGCACCACACAAACAGAATATAAGCGAGCCCATATAATGTACCTATCATATGATAATCCAGAGAATCAACAAAACATACAATGAACTATAAACGCCAAAACTGATTTAACCAACATGAAAAAGAATGTACTTCAGTAGCACACATAGACAAAGATGAATCACGAGAATGAAAACAGTCAAAGCACTAACAGATAAAAGAATCAGGAAAACAGCTTGAAACTGAACAATACAACACTCACTAGAATATATCAACAACATGGATATAAGCACTAACACACAAGAAAGACATAAACTCAAAGATTACTCAGAATCAGCATCTTTACCAGACAAATGTCTATCAATCCCATTATGATCTATCAACTCTTCCACAGAGAATATCCCCAGCTTCTTCCTGCAAGGCACAAACATCTTTTCAGTCAACGGTTTAGTGAGAATGTCTGCCACTTGTTCATTTGATGGAACAAAATTAACAATGACATGACCAGAGTTAACTTTTTCTCTAACAAAAAACAAATCGATTTCAACATGTTTCATATTTGAATGTTGAATCAGATTCTCAGACAATGCTGCAGCACTGGTACTGTCTGTCCACACCACGGGCACTGAAGATAACACCAAACCCATCTCAGTAAGCAAGGATTTAACCCAGATAATCTCACACACAACATTAGCTAATGCACGGAACTCAGCCTCAGCACTCGACCGAGCAACTACTGACTGCTTCTTTGAGCTCCAAATTATCGGATTACCATTCAATAGTAGATAGTGTCCTGAAATTGATTTCCTATCAGAGATGTCACCACCCCAATCTGCATCAGAGTAGGAAGTTAAAGAAATTTCTTTAACAGGAAACAAGTTAGTACGAAACATGAGACCATGATCAATCGTACCTTTCAAATACCGAACAATATGTAAAACAGCTTTCCAGTGATTAACACTAGGAGTTTGCATGAATTGACTAAGTTTATTGACTGAGAAATTAATATCAGGACGAGTAACACATATGTGTTGAAGAGCACCAATAGTACTACGGTATAAGGTAACATCATCGAAACTTTCTGAGCAAGTAATCATACCTGTTTTAGATAAGCATGTACCAGTCATTGGAGTGGGACAGGTAGACACCGAAGTGAGACCAAGTTTGTCAACCAGATCTTGCACATACTTATTTTGATTCAGTAATAAAAAATCACCAGTAGCTAAAACTTCCATGCCCAAAAAATAACTGAGATTTCCCATATCTTTAAGTTGAAGCTCCTCATGTATAGCCTTAATAACATTAGAAATCATGACAGCCGAAGGACCTGTAACAACAATATCATCAACATAGACTAAAAGAAAAACAGAACCAACCTCACTGTGTTTGATGAACAAGCAGCTGTACGCAACAGAGGCCTTGAACTGCAGTTGATGTAGAAGAAAGCACTTGAGCTTCTCGAACCACGCCCTTGGTGCCTGTCTTAAACCATATAGAGCCTTGTGAAGCTTGCAAACTAACGGAGCATTGGTGTTGGATGTATGTTCAAAACCCGGTGGTTGAACCATAAACACCTCCTCAATCTGTCTCAATGACCACTTATGAGAAAGAGCTAAAGATAAGACAATTCTAACCGTAGCTGATTTTACCACAGGGCTAAACGTTTCCTGAAAGTCGAATCCAGGCATTTGAGAGAAACCCTTTGCCACCAGTCGAGCTTTATACCGAGCAATGGATCCATCAGAATTCTTCTTGATCTTAAAGATCCATTTACAACCAATGGGAATCCTTCCTGATGGCAGCTGAACAATCGACCATGTTTTGTTTGTTTGAAGAGCTGAAAATTCCTCTTCAACAACTGCTCGCCAATGAGAACTATTTAAGGCTTGATGAATGGACTTAGGCTCTGTTGTGAGTAAAGCATCAGAAGACTCAACATTTGTTAGTAAAGCCTGAAGAGAAGTTTGATTCTGAGCATGAGCTTTGGACCTTGTAACCATTGGATGAATACTAGAAGGAATAACATATGAATTAGTACTAACAATAGGAGTAACGACAGGTATAGGAGAAGAAGCAGAGCTAGGAACTAAATTTGAACCATAGAGCCTATATGAAACAACATGTAAAGAAACAGAAGAAGACACAGGATGCATCACAGGAGGAATCACATCATTAACAGTCTGTACCACAGGAGAAGCAGCAGCATTATCAGAGACATCAGCATTATCAGGTGTATTAAAACATGGAAAGCATGAACTTGTAGCATTGTGATGAGCAGAATCAGGCGATGGAGAAGGAGGTTATTGAACTGGTACAGTGACAGAGTCGGCAGGAAGAACAAATCCATTTGATTCAACCGAAGTAAACTGAGCATCACACGGAATAAAGAAAGGAGACGATGTGTAATTATGAGTAGGAGCATTAGATGTAAAAAAATTACTCTTAGCATCACCAAATGGAAATACAGACTCATGAAACACAACATTCCTAGATGTATACACACGGCCAGACGAAGACAAACATTTATAACCATGATACTTTGCACAATATCCCAAGAACACGCATGGTTCAGAACGAGGAGCAAGTTTAGTTTTATGAAATGGCCTAAGATGAGGAAAACACAGGCAGCTAAACACTCGTAAGAATGAATAATCAGGAGCAGATGAAAACAGTTTTTCATGTGGAGACACATTCTGCAAACTTACTGAAGGTAACCTGTTAATGAGGAATGTGTATGTGAAAAACGCATCTGACCAATAATGGAGTGGAACCGAAGCTTGAGCTAACAGAGTTAGACCCAGCTCAACAATGTGTCTGTGTTTGCGTTCCACAATCCCGTTCTGCTCCGAGGAGTATGGACACGTGATGCGATGAGCTATTCCAAATTGGGGAAGATATGATGACAGAAACTGGAACTATCCTCCACCATCCGATTGGACTGCTTTAACAGAAAATCTGAGCTGCTTCTCTGCAAGTTTATGAAACTCTACAAAACATTGAGCAGCATCATTCTTCCTTTTGAGAAAATAAATCCATGTATATCGACTATAAGCATCCACTATACTGAGGTAATAGTTATGACCATTCGAAGAACAGGATGCAGGACCCCAAAGATCAACTTGAACAAGTTCTAAGGGTGATGTATAAACAGACAAGGAAGAATGATATGGCTGTTTCTTGCTTTTACCAATAGCACACGCAGAACATTGTGAAGAAGAATGAACAATTGGATGATTATGCAACCTCAGAAAATTAACAAGTATCTTATTGGACGGATGTCCCAGCCTCATATGCCATAATGACGATGAATCATGTTTATTTAAAGTTGTCACAAAGCATTCAAACTCAGATTTCTCAAGAACACCAGAAGTGATAAATGACGATGAGAAGGATTTTGATGGATCTATACGAATAGACAAAGTATCGGAACCAGAATCATAACTTTCGATTGAATCAGATGACAAAACATTAATCGAAACATCATTTTTCTTATTTATAGATGTACTAAAGTCAGACAACAACTGAGTACTATCATCATCTACTGCAACTGAATTCACATTCGCAATCTTATTCAATCTAGCATGATTACTAAACAGACCCTTATTATTAGAATAACAGAAGAACTTGGACAGATCAAGCTTATATAATCCAGCATTCTCATGTCCATGAAGCAGCACTTGATTTGTTTTTGAATCTTTGATCAAACAGTGAGTATGATGAAATTCGAAATAGACTTGATTATCCTTTGCGAACTGTGAAACAAAGAGTAAATTCTTAGTCACACACGGAGTATAAAGCATACTGTGAAGATGTAAAGCCCGAGTGTTAGACGGAAGTACTGCAGAACCTATAGTAGAAATATTAAGAGAAGATCTGTTACCAACAACAACTTTACCTTGACCGGAGTAAGGAACACATATGGTACTCGGATGAGGCAAGGCATTGGTAAGGTGATTAGTCGCGCCAGAATCTGGAAACCACCTGAGATCATGTTGCACAACTGGAGCAATGGACGCCATGTGAGCTTGCAGATTACTTATCATCGACTGAGTATCCATGTTGAAGACTGAGGCTCCCGAAACTGATCCAGCTTACGATGGAGCAGTTGGATCAGTAGGTGTACTAGGCATAGATAGATGCACATGATAAGAAACCGTAGGAGACTGATAAACAGGTTGAGGATTGACAGCTTGATATACATGAGGATTGTAAAAGGTCGATGGATTAAAGAAGGTAGGACCAGAATAACTATTCGGATAAGCAGGAAGGTATGAAGGAGGTTGGAGGTAGGACTGAGGTTGAACTGATGGATAGCCAGCTTGAGGATTGTAAGGAGGTTGAGGAACCGAAGAGTACATATGAGGAGATGAATTGACTGATTGAGTTGAAACAGGGGAAGACATATCAGCATCCTCCCATTGAGACGAACACAGGTTCACATTTGGTGTCGATGATGCTCCTGGATCTGTAACACCGGTGAAATTCAGATTAAACCTGTGATAGCACCTGTGAACTAGGTGACCAAATTTTCCGCAAAGCTGACATTGAGGTCTATTAGATCCATATCCTCTGCCTCTATCTCTGCCTCTACCTGAGTTAACCTACTGAGAAGAACTATAATTCTGATTCTGATTCTCATTTGCAGTAATATTTGAAGGAGACTGAAACTGATTCTCAAGACAAGATTGATTAACAGAATTTGAATTGGTTGACACTGAATTCACATTTGAACCTGACACTTCATTCTTCATGGATGATGACTGATTTACCACAACATTTGCGGATATGCTTCCATCGAAAAGAAGATCAGTCTGTCTTGTTTCTGCATCTAGCAATACAGAACTAACCGATGCCATATCGTATGGATTCCTGCTAGCATGTATTACTGAGACGACATTATCGAATTGTCCCTTAACACCATTAAGTACAATCAATATCTGCTGCATCTCCTCGATCGGGTGGCCACAACTTGCTAAGCTGTCACAAACAGACTGAACAACCATCAAGTAATCGCGCATGGATTGATGTGGCAGTTTTTTTTACCTTAAGCCGATCATACAAGTGCATGATTCTGGTCGTCGAAGCTGAAGAGAAGTCTCGGTGAAGCTTTTGCCAGATTGCAGATGCTGTCATAAATCCAATTAAGCCACGGCTGACTTGCGACGAAACATACGCTAACATCCACGAAGCTAGAGAACTGTCTTTCTGAACATATTTTGCATATTCAGGATTCAGTTCTTCTCCTCCATCAGGTCCAGTTATTGACATCGGAATCGTGACATTTCCATATAGGTGAGCTTCAAGATTGTGGCCGCGAACAGCTAATAGAACTTGTTGTCTCCATGATTGAAAGTTCTCTTCGCCTTCTAGCTGAGATACTTTCTTACTGACAAAAGATTCAGTGATATCTTCCATTTCAATCCGCACATAGAAAACAATCGCACACAGCACAGAAATACCAAATCACCGTAATCGATCAGGTAACCGGGTAATCAGCGGAAGAGATAGCGATTAATGGAGTCGCAGGATTGAAAGCGGCTCTGATACCATGTTAGGTAACTCAGATAAAAATAGAAAAGAGAAAAACTAAGCTTACTTGAGAGTGAAGATAACAATCTGTTCTTCAATTCAAAAGTTAGTTTAGTCTGTTACACCGACTTCTATTTATAACCTACAACTATCCTATAATTGCAACCAGATCCTTATTGTTTATTTACAAACAGATCCTTGAACATATGTAATTATACATATGTCCTAACATATTATTGGTTTCGATAATACCAGTGACCATTGCTCTGATGTTAGGGGCTGGCTAATGAGGAGGTTCAGCGAGCTTGGTCCGGACCTAAACTAGAATCGGGATCGGTGGGCAGCGGTGCTGAATACGTGCTGGTGTGTTTGGAAGGCAAGGTGCGCATTGGTGTTCGATGGGAAGCCTCCCGTTGCTGATCTGGTGGTTGCAGCTGCTAGGAGGCTCTTGCTCGACTCCAAGCTGCTGCAGCAAACTCCAGGACAGCAGTAGAATCGGGTCGTGGTCACTCCAATTTCGCCAGCTATGCAGAACACGGGGCTGAACATCTGGACTAGGCGGGAAATGGGAAGAATTAAAGTGAACTGCGATGCGTCGTGGGATCGTGCCACGGGGCGAGGCGGGATCGGTATCATTACCCGCGACCATGAAGGGCAGATTGTCGGTGGTTTCCAAGGAGCGGATCGTGCTGCCTCGAGTGACATGCTCGAAGCGAAGGCGATTCTTGCAGGTGTTGAATTAGCTATAGAGAACGGATGGGATTCGGTTATGTTCGAATCGGACTCAGAAGTCGTCATTAACCAAGTAAGAGGGATCGCCAAATTTTGGCAAAAAGAGACTATTATTCAAAATAGTCTCTATTTGGCGGCTTCCATTGGTAATACGGCTTGGTCAAGGGTTCCTCGAAACGCAAACCGGGCGGCGGACTGGTTAGCGAAACAAGTCAATGTGGGGATGTGTAATTGGGCTTGGGAAAACCAACCCCCATCTTCGTTATTGGAAATTTTGCAGTTAGATAGTGACTTGTACCGGGATCTTTCCCGAACCCAAACTGTTTATTAATGATTATCGGAGTTACTATTGGCCAAAAAAAAAACATTCATATAGTTTTTAAAAATATTATGTAACATATATATTATATATTTATAAACTTATCATATTTTATTAATTCACAAATAAATAAATAAAATTTTGTTGATATGTTCAATATTCCTAATACAATTAAAACAATTACTGATGATTTGAACGTTTTTATAAATGTATTACATTAATAGAAGTCACAAAAATACGAAAACATTAACTTAAAATTATTAATGAGCATTGTATTATAACTGTTAATATTATTTTTTAATATTTATTCATGTATTTTAATTATTTTTATCAATAAGAGACTTAATACTAATATTCTATAATATAATTTATAATATTAAAACAGATGAAATAATTTATATTATGAAGAAATACCAATAGGATTAATATTACTTATAAATATACTTAATTTTTTATTGTATAATATTAAGTTAAATTTATTCTTAACTAAAACTTTTATAAATTTAGAAATTAATAAATAATAAATAAGTTTACATGTATATTATATAGTTTTTCATTAAATAGATAATATAAAAAATATTTATCGCGCAACGCTCTCTAGTATTATTAATATTTGCAAAGGCTACATCTTACAATTTTAAAAGACACTGTTTTAATTGAAATTTGAAAACAATAATTTAATGTGAAAAATGGAGACTTAGAGAAAAAAATAGGTATATATTATTGGTATACCATGATGTTAATATTCAATTAATAATATGATTACAGTTGATCAATTACTATAGAATTTTATCTAATTAATTTCATTTAGGATAAGCTAAATATTAAATCCTAATTGAACTCTTTCAATATTGAAATAAGTATAAATAAAAGAAATCAATATAAAATAATACAAAATCATGATTTTGAGATTTTCACCTACATCATTACCCACACATTTAGATGATATGATCCAATTCCACTCCAGCAACTGTGGGAATCTCTTTCCGCTAGGGTTAGTGTGAGAGATTTAATCAGACGCCATTTGGCTCAATCCCTAGCATCCATTGCTAGAATCCAATCACCATCGACAACAACAATCGAAAACAAAATTTCAGTACCAAACAACATAGCAACAATCAGAATCCAATACCACAACAAGATTCCAGTTTTCCAAACTCACAGCTCAAGCACTTAACGCGGGAGCCCTACCGAAACCCCCAGCCAATCATAGCTACCAACTCCAGCAGTACCATGCAACATGAATGGGGGAGGAAAATGACCGTTTCTTCTATATGACCAAACCCTAATCTTCCTTTTGTTTTCTTTTACTTATGTCCTTGCAGGAAGCAGCGACACAGTGATGACATGTGGACCACGACAAGGATGAGTAGTCCTCGCGCCAATTCCAGTGAACAAAACAGACCCTGGGACGTCCTGGACCTGAGTTCAAATCCGCGCTAGGAGGAAATGGACTGTTTTGTCGGTAAGATCATCTCCCAAAAACCATTTAAGATGAACGTGATACATAGTGTGCTAGACCAGACTTGGACTAGATATAGTGCTGTTAAGATATCTGAAACTGCCCCGAGGATATTGATATTCGATTTTGAAAAAGATGAGGATAGAAACAAGAGAATTGATTTGTCGTCATGGACGATAAATGTTCACATACTAAGCATCAAAATATGGTACCCGAGCATAGGTCTAAATGAGGTGGATTTCAATAGGGTGTTGTTTAAGGTACAAGTCCATGATTTGGGATATGAGAAATTCAGTACTGTCAATGCCCAGAAAAATTGGTGAAAGAATTGGGAGGTGTATCGAAGTTGAACTGAATGTAGAAACAATGAAGATGAATTTTTTTGAGAATGAAAGTAGAAGTACATGTGAATAAACTACTGATGGTAGAGTTTTGGTGGACAAACTCTCAAGGGAAAGAAAAATGGGCAACAGTCAAATACGAACGCATGTCCGAATTTTACTACGTATGTGGTACCCTGGGCCACACAACCCAAACATGTAAAGAAGAGGTGCAAATGTCGGAAACAAACCCACGAGCCCCCGCTTACGGACCTTGGTTGGTGGGAATGAGACCGAAGTACATGAGCACAAAAGACCAAAAAGCAGGAGAGGGAGGACACATGATGCCAGAGGCGAAAGCAGTGGTAAGGAAAACTTGGTATGATACCATGATCGAAATAAGGAATGAGGAAGGGGAGAAGCAACTGGACCATACCAATGAAGGAGACACCTGAACCGAAAACATGGAGAAGGGAGGCATGGGGCAACAAATGACAGAGGAAGGTATGGAGTTTGAGATGGAAGGCAACATGAAGGAAGAAAGGGGCAGCAATACCGGGGAGATACCAACGAAGGGAGCCATAATAGACCTAAATGAACTACCGGTTGAAACATCGACGATCATACACAAAACCCAAATGACTCAACCCCTACCCAACTGAACCACCTTGCAAATGCCCTATGAAGCCAACTGGCCCCATAACATGTACCCAACCCAACACCATCCACAACCACCAATTGAAGTCTCACCCCCCCCCCCCCCCCATGCTGAATAACTACCCTAGGATCACACATTTCCCAGACAACACCGAAACCCCACAAGCCCCCGATCACCCAAAACTGCCCCAACCATACACAGTCTAAACCCCCTAGAAACACCACCTAAGACACCCACCCACGAACACCAGAACCTGTCATCGAGCCTCATCCCCTTTATGAACAAGATGACACTCAAACATTTGAATGAAGAACCAGACGATGAGTTTCCCCGAGCGAATAGAACAAAGACAGAAATGAGTGGTGAAATACAAGTGGAAGTGGAGATGAGAATGATAGGGAAGAGAACAACGAGCCCTAAGAGGAAAGTGACACGAGCGAAGACGGTACAGAAGAAAAAAGAGATTAAGCAAAGCACAAATACATCAACAAGGGTTGAGACCTGCATGAAGGAAATGGGTTCTGGTGGTTGTCTCGAAATAGCCACACGACACCAATAAGCCTAATCTCGTGGAATTGTCAAGGGTTGATGTCTTCCTTGACAATTCAACACCTAAAAGACCTCAACAAGATGTATCACTCAAACACAATCTCTCTTATGAAAACAAATAATGGGGATACCTACTGTGAGACGGTTCAAATGAGAATCGGTATGACAAACAAGGCATACATCAATCCCAGGGAAACATCAGGAGGTTTAGCTCTATGGTGGGACGATGCCACGATAGTACGAATCCTTTTTGCAAGCCATAACATCATTGACTGCAAAGTCTCGATGAAACAAGATGAGGAGCCGAGCTTCATCACATGGGTGTATGCGGGCACGAATGAACAGAAGAGAGCGAACAACTGGTGCAACAATAGGAGCGGGGCCGAACGAATAAGCCAACGACTAGATAGAGACCTCCTCAACTCAAAATGGACAGGAAAATACCCAAGGAGCCAATGAATAAATGAGCTAGCCCTAGGCTCATATTACTCCCCGTTGATAATCCAAACAGCCGAACCAAAGAGGAGAAGTAAAAGGAGGTTCAAATTTGAGGAATGTGGCTTGAAGATCCAACTTGCAAGAAGGTTATATGGGAGGCATGGGTATCGGTTCCACCGAACATTGAAGGGAGATGGGTAGTTATCAAACTGACCAAATGCCGAAGGATATTAACACAATGGAGCAAAGAAAACTTTGGAAACAATGCAAGGAAAGTGGGCGAAATGAAAGACCATCTGAGGAGGATTGTCTGACCTACCATGAACCATACCAAAGTGGAAGAGGAAAGAAGAATTACAACTCAATCACAGACCTATGGAAAAAGAAAGAGTTGTATTGGAAACAACGATCCCGAGTTAAGTGGTTAGCGGAAGGAGACCGAAACACTACGTTCTTCCACCTTACCACAACGTCAAGGAGACGAAAGAACAATATATGCCTAATAAGAGGGAGGGACGGAAGATGGATCACAAACGAACTTGGCATCGCGATGGAACTAAGACAATACTTCGGTGAGATCTTCAGTTCCGACATACCTCTACCGAATGCAGCGATCTTAGAATGCATCCCACACCAAATAGCACAGAATATGAACCAAGAACTGACCCGCATTGTATCAGACAAGGAGATCAGAACAACAACGTACCAATTGGGCGGGTCTAGGGCACCGGGTCTGGATGGTTTCTCGGGTCTGTTTTATCAACGAAATTGGCAAACTGTGGGACCAAATGTCATCAATGCTTTCAAAGCTTTCTTCAGGTTAGGTAAACTTCATACTCCCTTAAACCAAACAGATTTAATCTTGATCCCAAAAGTTCCAAACAGTACACTATCCACCGACTTTAGACCGATAAGATGTTGCAATTTCTTATACAAGATCATATCAAAAGTTATGGTAAATAGACTAAAAAACTATTTACCAGAACTTATTACCCCTACCAAAGTGCATTTGTGGCAAGTAGAGCGATCCAGGACAACATCTTGGTGGCCCACGAGGCGCTCCACTATCTCAAATAAAAAAGAACAGCAAACAAGGTCGAATGCGCACTAAAGGTAGATATGCAGAAAGCGTATGACCGGGTGGAATGAGGCTTCTTAATTGCCAGCTTAAGGAAGAGGGGTATCGATGAACGATGGATCAAATGGATTAAGGAGTGCATAGAGACAACAACATATCGAGTGGTAGTGAATGGCGAACGGTCAACAACAATTAGGCCAACACGAGGAATCTGACAAGGTGACCCCTTATCACCTTACCTGTTCATTCTCCTAGTTGACGTACTATCAAGGAACATAGAACATGAATCACATGAAGGAAGGCTTGTCAGAATAACCCTAGGAAAGAGATGCCCTGAATTGCACCACATGCTCTTTGTAGACGACTCACTTTTCTTCCTAAATGGGACGACCACCAATGCCCAACGCCTCAAAGGCATACTAGATGCATATTGTCAGACATCGGGACAAAGGATTAATGAAGCAAAATCGACCCTCTATTTCAATAGAGATGCTGACCCGTGCAAGAAAAGAGAAGTGGAAGAAACACTAAATATTAAGAGCATGAGGGATCCAGGAAAGTACTTAGGCTTACTAACAATATGGAGTAGGTCGAAGAAGGAAGCAATGAGATACCTCAAGAACAAGATCCGTGAAAAACTGTCAAGATGGAGATCAAATGCACTAAATCGGGCAGGAAAGGAAGTGTTGATTAAAGCGATCATTACGGTGATACCCACATATGTAATGAGCATTTTCAACCTACCTAAAACATGGTGCTCGTTAATCAATTCATTAATAGTGGATTTATGGTGGGGCACAACTACAGACAGGAAGAGGACACAAGATCCGTGAAAAACTGTCAAGATGGAGATCAAATGCACTAAATCGGGCAGGAAAGGAAGTGTTGATTAAAGCGATCATTACGGTGATACCCACATATGTAATGAGCATTTTCAACCTACCTAAAACATGGTGCTCATTAATCAATTCATTAATAGTGGATTTCTGGTGGGGCACAACCACAGACAGGAAGAGGACACACTGGAAGAGATGGAATATTCTAACAACCTGGAGTACTCGACTTTCGAGAGCTCCAGACTTTAAACAAGGCCCTCCTCACCAAGATGGCAGCACAGATTTTACAAGAACCAACGACATTGTGGGTACGAATATTGAAGGGATCGTATTTCCAAAATTGTAGTTTCCTAGAGGCTCGAAGGGGTGGAATAACATCTTGGGGTTGGAGTAGCCTCATAGTAGGAAGGGATGTGCTCAAACAAGATAAACTATGGACAATTGGCACAGGGGAAGGCATCAGGATATACTCGGACCCATGGGTATACTCGAAACATGGCTCCCGAGTCGAAGGCAGACCGCCAGACGACACACGGTAAGAACCCCGAGTCAGTGACCTGATCGGGCAAGGAAGACGATGGGATGAACACAAAGTTTGGGGTGCTGTCATAAGCAGGGATGCAGAGATCACATTGAACATGTCAATCCCATATGACCGAACGAAATACAAATACATATGGCCATACTCGAAGGATGGTACACCACAAGCAAGATCGGTTTATCATCGGTTGCGCGAAGTACAAGTCAACTATACGAACCACGGAGGTAGTAACAACCAAGACAATGGACTATGGAAGGCCATATGTGGGCAAGCATCATACCAAAGGCAAAGAGCTACGTATGGAGGTTGGCAACAAATGCAGTGGCAGTGAAGATGAATATGTTGTGCTGGGGTATGACAGCTGACTCGGGATGCCTAGTGTGCGGGGAGGATGAGTCAAGAGAGCATATGGTGTTTGGGTGTAGGTGGACCGACCCAGTGTGGAGCGCGATGCTAGGCGTTAGACGGGACGACACACAGGATCTGGAAATCACACAGTGGCTGGAAGAACGGCGACGGGAAAGTGGCGTAACGGGACACCAGCCAGAGTTGAGATGGGAGACATGCATGGTCACGACCTGGTATATCAAGGTGCAAAGCAGAGTTTGAGGGAATACAACTGAACCCCATGAACGTAATAGACGAGATCTGACAGGCACTGGCCGAGCATAGGGGAGCGGGACACACCCATAATGAGTGATCGACTAGAAAACACCATAAATGAGAGAAACCGAGCAACAGTTTGATCAATATCAATTGTTATGCCTCGTGGTGCTCAAGAACAAACACGGCAGGGATCGGTGTGGTGGCTCAGAATGGAGAAGGGAAAATCACGGGGGGAATCAATAGGAAGCTCACAATATCACGACAATGGAGACTATGAAAATACATGAAGGGATAAGATTAGCAAAGGAGATGAGTTGGATCAACATTATACTTGAATCTGACTCCCATGTGGTTATCAAACAAATTCGAGAAGGCGTGACAGATTGGAGATTAACAACTATAATCTCGAACATCCTAGCACTAGCAAGTGATATTGAGCAAGTCCAATGACGAGCTATTCCCAGGACGACGAATGAATGCACGAACTAGATAACGAAAGAAGCAAGAATTGTAGTGCGTCTTAAAAATTGGGTCTCCCAACCCTCACTCCCACTTATCTGTCTAGTAGTGAATGATTGTAACAATGAACTCCTGTGACATGAACTTCCATGATGTCACGCCATTTTATTTCATAAAATGAAACAAGTATTTTGGAAAAAACAAATTAGGTAATATCAACTAGGGGTGAGCGGTTCCGGGTACCCTGTAAATTTAGGGGTTCCCGGAACCTACCCAGTTTAATACAGGGTATTAAATTTTTGAACCGGAACCTACCCGTTTACTTTTGGAACCGGAACCTACCTGGAACCTGTTTGTACAAATGGTTTCGGGTACCCTGTTAGGAACCGGTTGCTTTGCATCCTCGGTTCGGTTCCGGTTTGATACTGGTTCTGTTCCGGTTCAATTTCGATTTGGTTCCGGTTCGATTCCGGTTGGGTACCGATTATCATTGAAATTTCAGAAGCCAAGCATAATAAATATATCGCATTGAAGAAACCACGCAAAGTGACACTTCTTACATGTTAACAGCTCATCATCAATATAGTGACATGAAATAATAACCAAATATCAACTGTAATGATCAATAATAGATGGACAACACTGGGGAGTGGTAGACTTGTTGAGCAAAGCTGCAGGCTTGTTCTGCTTCTTGGTCTTGGTAGTGGCAAGCAGAACGAATTGCTCCTTAGTTGGCTGAATAGTGACAGTGTTAGTTTTAGTCAACCCTACAAAAGAATAACATTTTCAATGTCCCATAAGAAATAGTCTTTTCTGGAATCTGAACGACTCTCAACTGCCTCTAGATTAGACAACAACATTGATGTAGAATCTTGGAGTAGAGCAATGCATTTCTGACACTCACTACAAAATCACAATGAGTCGTTGTTTTAATACAACAGAGCAAAATGTGGAGGCAGGAGAGGAGAGACATTTTTTAAGAAACAAACATTGATAGAGAAATGCTTTTTCCTTAGAAAATACCATATACATAAAATGAGATTTCAAGAAAATTATCTTGTTTAATGTTAAAGGTTAAATTCAAGAAAATAACGGAATAATTACAAACATACCCTTAATGATGTTTTAGAACAACATGAAGCAACCGATAACACGCAAAATATAACTCGACTGAGAACTGCCAATCAAGTTTCACCTCTACATTAGCATGTAAACCATCCTCCACAGGACGCACAGAACCATGATTAGAATGCTGGAGCTGTTTAAAATATTGGAAAAGTGTAGCCGGTAGCTGTAAAGACTGAGTCACATGTGAAGCATCCATCCCAAATAGACCACGTTTCCCAGAAACTCTTGTCAGTACTTCAATGCACATGAGAATGACATATCATGGATCTATACCACTAACACTTTCCTTCTCCTCACAGAAAACAGAAGGACTCTATACATGGAGTATTATATTGAATAAACCAACTATTAAGTTATGTATGTGTTTTTTCACCACACTCATCCGTTCATGTCCTACAAAATGAGCAAATATATGACAGAAATCAATATTCATATTGACCAAAGAGAAAAAAGTAGCAGGCTAGTTCTACGAAATTACTATTGTTCTTTATAATCAATAATAATATTGCCAACAACAACAACTTCAGCTCCCAAGCAGCTATAGCACCAGTGACTCCCAAGCCACCAGCTTCAGCCACCTCTTCAGTCCATCTGGTTTGTTCTCCAGGTGATGTTATCTCAACTCACGACCTTTTTCATGTATACTCAATGAAGCAACTAGCAACAGTAATCATGCAAATCAAATTAAGACTAAGTATAGCAACATAGTTTCCTCTGGATTCTGCAAACAGGTGATCATAAGACGGTAAAGGCATTGATTGGTTACCTTAAGAACGCACTCCATGCCTTCTGATATGAATCCAAACCGTCGATTGAAGAGTCTACGTCGAAGAGTCAAGACGCCGGAGAGGTGCTGTCGCGAAGGTTACGGTTCTTTAACTTTGAAGATAGGTTGCGGTTCTTCACTTTCAAACGGTGGAAGAGACTCTCAGAGGAAGAAGGTTCTTCAAGAGAGGTAGAAGACCAAGACATACTCTGATAATGATAGAGGCTGCGGTTATCTAGTGTACTAGGGTTTCTATCTTCTTCTTTTTTTAATATATATATATAGAACCGGTTCCGATTACTTTAGGATACCCAGATAGGAGAACCGGAACAGAATAAATAGGTTCTCAAATTCTTTTCCCGGAACCTACCCAATTTTTAAAACGTCTACCCGGAACCTACCCGAAGTTTCTGTTCCGGATAGGTTCCGAGTCCAAATGGGTAATTTGCTCACCACTTATCAACAAGCTAATAATGAGTACATTTATATAAAATAAAACATCCATAATTATCAAATATATATATATATATACATATATATATATATATATAATAAAACAAATCAAAGATATTAACTTTTTGACTTGTCAGAATTCATAAAAATTTATTATAAGTAATACACTCCTTTTAGACAAATGCACCAAAAATCGATTTTTTTTTTTAAAAGTAACTATGTTGCTTTTTTTATTTAAAAATGCAAGTATACAGATTTTGTTTTTAGAAAAATAGGTATACGCGCACTCCGGGGTCGCGCCTTTTTGACATAGGCGCACCCCTAGTCAAAAAAGTGGCGCCCGTTATGTTTTTTTTGTAAATTATTTTTTTGGAATATTTGGAATATTTTTTTCTGTTAATAGATACATCATTTTATTTTTAATTAAACATCGAGCCATCATATTCCAAAAAAATTTTTTTTTTTAAAAAACATAACAGGCGCCACTTTTTTGAATAGGCGCACCCTAGGGTGCACCTATGTCAAAAAGGCGCGACCCCGGGGTGCGCGTATACCCATTTTGCTAAAAACAAAATCTGTATACTTTATTTTTTAAATAATTAAAAAAAAATCCCAAAATTCAACCTTTTCCTCCCAAGCAATAAACTATCTACTCTTTTTTTTTTGGCCAAAAGAACTCCGTATAAATTATCACAAAAATTGGGGGCTATTCGCCACCCGGTACAACTCCGAGTCCATCTGTAACAAAAGAAGAAGAGGGGTTGGTGGTCGAGAGACCCAATCACTATGACACATCCCCCCTATTACTATCTTAGCTACCCAGTCCGCACATTTGTTCGCGGCTCTAGGGATTCTAATCCAGGTCACATGTTGAAATGACCCGGCCAAAAACAAACTATTATGTATAATAGTTTCTATTTCCCAAAAATGGACTTTACCCAAAATGTGGTTAATCACCACCTCGGAATCGGATTCGAAGACGACCGACTCCCACCTATTCCGAACCGCAAGATTGACGCCTAACAAAATTGCCCTAGCTTCCAAGGTATCTATGGAACCCGATACCTCTGACGCATGAGCCCCGACAACGATACTACCCGTGTGATCCCGGGCAATCACACCAATTCGACCTTTTCCATCCGCAATAGACCTAGCCACGTCCACATTAATCTTAATCCACCCTTCGGCCGGGTGGACCCATCGTTGCCGAACCGAGCTGGTCGGACCCAGCCTTTGAAGACCACCATCACGCTGCATGTTTCCAATCTGTAGAGGGCATAACAAATTGGAATTCTGCAGCCGATGGTGGAGTTGGCCCTGCATTCTAACTCCAGAAGAACTCACCTCCCCCACCTGCTGCCTCACGCCCTGCACAAGCAAGATCGAGCTGGGAGCACGCCCCTCGTAGACGAACCCGCACCTGCTCTTCCAAATAAACCAGGCTGCAGTCAAGATACAATTCCAGGTGGGAGCCTTGTCTCGGGACCCCCTCAGCTCGTCCCACCTCCTACTCAGCCACTCTGATACCGTGGCACTTCCGAGCCACAAATGATCATGGCCCAGTAGCGCCCTCCAGACTGGCTGGACCCAGCTGCACTCCAGCACAAGGTGTTCGATCGACTCCACCTTGTCACAGAAAGGACAGCATAGCTCCACCTGCATACCCCTCTTGACCAGAGCTTCTCTAACAGGCAAGGCTCTAGCAAGTAGCTTCCAGCAGAATAGCTTCACTTTTGGCAATATATCTGACTTCCAAATAACATCCCAGAGAGAAGAAACTGGGCATACCTGTACTGCTGGATTGTCGATACAAGGGTGGCCAGCTGGGACCGCAAGGTCGTGGCAATGAAGGTCTGCATGATCGAGGGATCTCAGGTGGTGATAGGCCGAACGCACCGTGATCCTCCCATTTCTGGCGAAGGGCCAGACCAGCTGATCTACTCTTGGCTCCAACGGGATAGGAGTATCCAAGATCCAAAGAGCTTCCGTGGGGTTCACGGCAGCCCTGACTGCCTCCTCATTCCAATCCCTAGCTTCCCTGTCCAACCAGTCCTCGAGACGAACCCCTGCATGTTCCCTTGAGATAGGTCTAGGCCCGAGCCTAGTGTCGTAACGCCCCGGAATCCACGCATCCACGAATGGCCTGATTGAGGCCCCATCTCCAACCGACCAAACTGCGCCTCCGCATAGAACCCGTCTTCCTTCAAGAAGGCTGGACCACGCCCAAGAGGATCTACTTCCTCTCCCCACTTGGAGAAACCCCGAGTTGGGGAAATAGATCCCCTTAAGCACTCGGACCCATGTGGCATTGGGCTCTCTCAATACTCGGTGCGCCATTTTGCTTAACAGAGCTGAATTGAAGGTCTCCAACTCCCTAAATCCCAATCCTCCGAGCATTTTTGACTTAGTCATATTGCTCCATCGAACCCAATGAATCTTCCGATTGCCATTTGATGCCCCCCACCAAAAACGTGCTATCAAACCATTGATCATTTTGCACCACGTCTTTGGTAGTTGGAAGACGCTCATAGCGAACGCCGGGATGGCCGAGATCACCCCTTTAATCAAGATCTCCTTGCCCGCACTATTAAAAAGTTTTGACCGCCACCATTGAAGCTTGGACACAATTCTGTTTTTAAGGAAAGCTAGGGCTTCGCACTTTGATCGTCCCCACAACGAGGGGAGGCCCAAATATTTCCCGGGATCCGCCACTTGACTCATACCAAACAGCTCCACTATCTCGGCCAGATTGCTGAAATCCCCTGCAGAACCGCCATAAATAGCAGATTTGTTGAAGTTTACCTTTTGTCCCGATGAATTGCAATACTCATCAAGTGTGTCCTTTAAAACCCGCGCATTCTCTAATGTCCCTTTGATAAAGAACATAGAATCATCCGCGAATAGAAGATGATGAACCTCCGGGCATTCCCTCGACAGTTTGACCCCTTTAAGCACTCTCGAGTCCACTCTTTGCTCCACCCTTCTTGATAGCACATCGGCTACCAAAATAAACAAGTAAGGGGACATCGGGTCCCCTTGTCTAAGTCCTCTCTCCGGCTTTATGATCCGCGTATGTTTACCATTTACAAGAACTTGGTATGTCACGGACCACCATACCCATCTCAAGTCGAAGCCTCTTGTAATAAGGATTTGCTTTAGGAACTCCCAATCAATGCGGTTGTAAGCTTTCTCCATATCGAGTTTCAAAGCACAAGCGTTTGTGTTCTTCGAATTCTTCATGAAGTGAATCATTTCGTGCGCCACAAGGATATTGTCTTGGATCTGACGACCTGAGACGAAGGCACTTTGAAAAGGGGTTATAAGGTCTGGCAACCAGTTTTTAAGTCTGTTTGCCAGAACCTTAGCTACAATTTTATAGCCAAAATTGCATAGGCTTATCGGGCGATAATCAGATGCACTCACAGGATTCGGGATTTTAGGGATAAGGGAAATGAACGTATGATTTATATAGGGAGGGAACATACCAGTAGAGAGGAAGGACTTGACCATGGTGACGATGTCTGGGCCTATGACTTGCCATGAACGTTGGTAGAAAGACCCCGAGAACCCATCCGGCCCCGGAGCCCTCGACCCCCCCAGTTGAAACACCGCATCCCGGACTTCCCTCTCTGATGCCTCTCTAGAAAGACTCGCATTCATTGAATCTGTCACATCCCTAGGGAGGCATTCCAATATAGAGAATTGTCTCGGCCTACCCGAGAAAGAGGTACCCTCCCGTTTAAACAGATTTACGAAGTGACCGTGGATTTCCGCCATAATCCGATTCTCATTGTCTATCCAATTCCCTTGAGCGTTCTGAATTCTCAAGATCTTGTTCCTCCTTCTCCTATAAATCGTAGTTTGGTAGAAGAATTTGGAATTTCGATCCCCCTCTCTAAGCCATCGCACCCTCGACCTCTGCCTCCAGAATATCTCTTCGTTTTTCCACAAGGCGTGGAGCTTAGATTTAAGAGCCTTTTCTACCTGTAACAGATTCCCATCCGGAGCAGCCTTTGAGATGTCGCCCAGCCTCTTCTTCGTTGCCTCAATATTGATTCTGTTATTACCAAAGTTCTTTCTGCTCCAAAGAGTGAGATCTGTTCTGCATGCCGAATGTTTTGAATTGTACTCGACTTGTCTAGTCAGCTTGCCTCCTCTAGTCCAAGCCCCCTTGATGACCTCAAGACAATCTGGTTTTTCAAACCACATGTCTTCAATTTTGAATGATTTTGCCCCCCTGTAATCAGCTGCTTCTAGTTTGATGTGGATAGGCGCGTGGTCGGACCCAACCATTAAACCATGGAAGCATTGGGCTTTAGGAAATAAGTCGGTCCATGCCTCATTCGCCAATGCTCTGTCGAGCCTATCCACGATTCGTTCCGCCCCCTGTCGATTATTGGACCAAGTTTGCATAGGTCCGTTGAAGCCAAGGTCCCCCATGTGTAAGTCCCCAATAAGGCTATTGAAAGCTATCATTTTTCGGTGATCTTTTGGTCTGCCTCCTACCTTCTCCCATTGGGCCGAGATATCGTTGAAGTCACCGAGGATTAACCACGGTGTTGATCGACCTTGGCCAATCCCTCTTAGCCGGTTCCAGTTCAAGGACCGCCCTCTGAAATCGGGATCCCCGTAGATCCAAGATATGCACATTAATGGCCCCTGGTTTCCCACTTGTACCTCACTGTCCACTATATTTTTACTGATGTGGGTTACCTGCAGTTTTACTTCACTTGACCACCAAAGCGCCAACCCTCCAATCAAACCCACTGGGTTCACATACAATGCCTGGCTTAACCCTACTTGTCTTCTAACCCTCTCACAAGAAGCCTCCGGTTGCTTAGTCTCCATGAGGAAGACTATGTCAGGCCAGAGTCTTCTTATTTGGTCTTTTACGTGTCGAATTGTCAGGGGAGACCCCAACCCCTGACAATTCCAACTTAGGACACTCATTGATCCGTGGTGGCTGTTGAAAAACAGCCACCTGATTCCTTTGTTTTACCATCCTTAGACGGTGCTTTTTCATCCTCCTTCTCGGGCCTAGACGCAGATCCTGTCCGGCCTCTTGTGTTTTTCAGTCTCCATGGTTCAGCTCTAGGGGGCCTGACCTTCCCTTAGAAAGGCCAGGGTCAGCCTGAAACTTTCTCTTCTTTCCCTGGTTCTGAGTGCCCGGGTCAGCCGAACTCCTGAACTCGATCAGGGGTACATTATGCTTGCTGTTAACCCGTGTTTGGAGACTCTTTGCAACCTTCTGATCAAACAGGCGAGAACATGGGTGACTGTTAATGCCAGGGACCTTATTTGGATGGGGCAGTTTGGAGCTGCTTTCAGCTTGCACTGGTTCAGACGGGTAGGTGATAAAGGGAGCGGACTGGATAGAGGTGAGGTGAGATTCGGGGTGGTAGGGCCTTATAGTTTGTGGATATGTTAAGAGATGGGAGGCGAAGGCTTCGGGGAGGGAAAGGCTTATGTTTTGTGGTGATTGTGGGGGAGGACAAACAGGATGGGGGGGAGGTGGAAGGATAGGCAGGTAGGTTGTTTCCACTAGGGCAGAGGATTCATTTTTGGTTTGAGGGTGCTGGGATGACCGGGAGGGAAGAGGTAGTGGTGGGAGGCTCGGCCGAGCTGGGGGGTTGAGGGTGAGATAGGAGAGGGTTCGAGATGGGTGGCATAATGGGTGATATGGGTTGAGCGGGGAGGAGTGGAGGTAGGCAGAGGACCTTCCAGGTACAGGGACAGTGATGTTCCAGTCATATGATCACTCAGGACCCCAGAAGTAGGCTGATCAGCATCCCTTTCAGGCTCTTCATCAATCGGCTCAGCATTCAAATCAAGGAGGACCAATCCTCTCCTCAAAGGAGAAAGGTCCAGCTTCTGCAGAAGGGGTATGTTCTTCGGCGATCCCAAGTTCCCGCGGATAGGAGAAGCTGGCTCAGAGATTCTGATAGGCGGGACAGAGGACATGTTCTGGAGATGGGGCACAGACATATCCGGTGGTTCCAGCTTCAAATGAACAGCCCCTACATTTACGGATTTCTCCACAGCAGCTCCCTCCTTCATCATATCCTGCCACGTTTTCCTAGTCGGGTCCCGATTTGTCTTTGGGGTAGGAACCACCATTCCTGGTTTGAGCCAGGAGTTGTGTTTTCGCTGCCTGGGACAGGAGGTCCAAGGGCCATACATCGGGAGTTTGTTGTTCTCTTCTGACACAACAATGTCCTTATCGCAGGTCTGAGTCGTGTGACCCAATCTTCCACATCCGAAGCATAAGTCAACAAGCCGTTCATATCTGATTTGAGCCCACTTGTCCATACCACGATCATTCGTCCACCAGAACCCGGGAGAGACCGGATCAACAACGTCTATTTCCAACTTCATGCGCATATAGCCCCTCTCTAGCATATCCTTCTCATTATCAATGAAGAGATTTTTCCCACTTCTGGAGGCAATGTTCACCGCATTCTCCATGTTCAGCATTTCCGGGCTTAGACCATGAACTTGCGCCCAAATCTGCATTTTCCTAAAGTCTATTTCCTCAAGGCTGTGATTTTGTTGACTTATCCTTAGGTTCAAGCAATTTCCATGAATAGCCCACGGCGACAGATCCATCACGCCATTTCGATCCTCCTCACACGCAAAGTCAAAGGCCATGATACCGTCTCTTAATTCTGACATTACAACTGTGCCATAGCTTCCCCAAGCAGCCTTCAACACCGTAAACACAGCATTGCACTTGATTTTTTTGACAGATACCATCATACCAACATCCCTGATTTGACGACGACTGGGGGATTTCGGGATCAGTGGAAGAGGGGCCCTGCGGGGGCGCTCTCCACCGTCATTCATGGCAGCCATAGTCCAGAGACCTTCACCTAGGTCTCACCTTCCTGCAAAACTGAAGAAAAGAAAAGAGGGAACACACACAGAAAAGGGCAATAAAGGCACGAAGTAAATGGCAGGGTGTCACGGTTAGTTCAGTTCAAGGGGAGGAAGAACTCGCTGTGACTTTCCAGCTCCGAAACGGACAAGCTCCGCGCTAAATTTGCAGGTATCCCACACAGAGGGCTCTAGTGGGCGAAGGGTGTCGATCTTCAGCTAGGTTGGGGAGTAAAGGCTTCCCCAAATGAGACGAATTAGGCTGTCAGTTCACTCAGACCAAATCTCAAACACCTTCTGTGCCATGTATTTTAGGGTAGTTTTGATTTTCTCTCTCTACCGCACTCTCTCTCATCTCTCCCTTTGCTATTACCATTCAAACTATCTACTCTACTCTACAGAACGGCAAAATAGAAGAAAAAAAATGCTATATATTATTGTTTACCTTCCTATAGTTTATATGTTTCTTTAATTATGTACTCTTTTTTTGGCTAATTTAGTGTTCCATTACTGTGTGAACTATCTTTTGTTTCATCAATAATATTCCCTTTTCATAAAGAAATAGATAAATAATTGGGCAATAAGTAAGGAAGGATGAATTCAGACGACTAAATGCAATTAAGGGTACGAATTGGAACATATCAAAAGTACACGAGTGTAATAATAACTATATAATTTGGTAAAAAAAATAATAACTATATTAAATAATATATAAGTAAAAATAATGTTATTTATGGGGATGGAAAAAGAAGTCATTAATTAAATTGGGGAGACAAAATATGAATATAATTAAGAGAATGATAGGTAAGCTGAACGCCTCGAAGATAGACAGACACACGTCATCAGGTGCAAGAACAGGTGTACCTGCTTTTAATCACCGGCATTTTCATTTTCTTTTTATTTTCATTTTTTTAAAGATATTTCAATGAATTCAAATTTCAAGAATTATTTTTAGTGGATTTTATTTTAGAACTACAAGAGTTTTGATCAAATTTATTCTTAGTAGATTTTATTGCTAAATATGTTATTTAGTGACGATATAATTGTTTATGACTATTATAGGTCTATGCCATCAACTTAAATGATGATGTTAATAGTAATGTTCAGTTAAGATAATTATCACTACTTTTGATTTAATTGAAAAACAAAACTAATGTAAATATATGTCGATTTTAAATAATTTAATCAGTAACATACTAACTGAAAACGAAATAAGATATTATTAGTGTCACTATTCATCTATTGATATTTATCCACAACTAGGTGCAGTATATTGCCGCAACTAATTCAATTAAATCACATTTACTTTTAAAAATACACCATTCTAAAAATATAATTTATTATTATAAAAATGTTTGCTTGGCTCCGCCAGGCCTACCACTGCTCTCCAATAGACTCGATGCCAATGTTTGATATCCCGCGGAGAGACAGTGCCAATATTATTTCATTTTACATTATAATTGTTATTGTTTTCTTAGTGCAACTTTAAAGATAAAATAAAATAACATCATTTTTTATTTTTGGTATATTAATCCGTGAATTTTTAATTTTATGTTCTACGCTTAACAATCACGTAAGTGTATTGGCGGTTCAACTTGAGATATGCCACCGTTTTTTGTGTATTTAGTTATACGTGTATCGTTCTACCTGATACGATAAGTATCGTGCGTGGAATAAACGTATTTTTCAAATCCAAGGAAATATATAGAATAAGCAAATAATTGAGCTTTGAGAAGAAGTATATATATAATTAGTTTAATGTTAATTCAAATGGTGAGTATAAATTAGATACCAACGGACATTTGGTCAAACGGTATCATCTCTTACTTAGAAGCAAGAGGTCACGAGATCGATTCTCGATGTAACCAAGATTAATTATTGGATGACCAAAAAAAAAAAGTATAAATTAGATGATTGAATGCTGAGGAAATGCGGGTTTCTATGTGGATGAATGACACGGCGCGGACGTGGAATGAACAGGTGGTTCGTCGTTAGGTGCGGCCGGAGGAAGTCCAGCAGGTTCTCCAGGTGCCCATCCCGATCATTTCCAGGGAAGACCAGCTGAGATGGCCTTACACGAGGGATGGCGGCTTCTCTGTGCGGACTGCTTACCATGCCCTCGCGGTAGGGCAGTCACACTCGCACGGGCAGGCTATGGGCAACGTCAACTGGAGGGACATATGGGGATCGAAGGCCTGGCCGAAGGTGAAAGTCTCCATGTGGAAACTTCGGTCGAACGCTCTGCCTCTGCGTGCAAACCTGGAAAGGCGAGGATTGCCAACCTGTCTGTTGTGCCCGTTCTGTGCAGAGGAGGAAGATGGGCAGCATTTGGTCATGGGATGTTCCTGGACGCATCCAATCTGGGCTCAGGTTCTGAACTTGGACGTGGCTGGAGCGGACGCAGGGGTCATGTCGGCGTGGATCTTCTCTGGGCAAAGCAACACCGACCAAGGATTGCCAACAACCTCTGCAGCGTGGGAGGTATGCATGCTGACCTGTTGGGTGCTCTGGAAGGGGCGTTGCAGGTTCGTCTTCGAGAACCGGACTCCAAACACTGCTGCCATGGTGAGCGAGATACAGGCAGCCACGGAGGAGGTGATCAGGGCGAGGGCGAGGCCGAAGAGCAGTGCCACAAACCTACAGACCAGGCAGCCGAGACAGCCTTGGACCAGACCGGACCCGGGTGTGATAAAGCTGAACTGTGATGCAGCTTGGTGCTCCACAACGAGGCGAGGCAGAATCAGGATTATTGCTCGGGACAACGCCGGGAAGGTGTGCGGAGGTCTACACCGATCCGTGGATGGTGGTTCGATGGAGGAACTCGAAGCCCTGACAATTTTGGAGGGGGTTATTTTAGCCAGGGCTTGCGCTTGGAATCGGATAGTTATAGAGTCAGACGCCGAGGTGGTGATCAACCACCTTCGTGGTCGGGTTTTTGTTTGGAAACTTGAAACAATTTTGAGTAATGTTAGAGTGCTAGCTATGTCTTTGTGTAGCGTGTCTTGGGTTGCCATTAGGAGGTCCGCAAACTGTTGTGCGGATTGGGTGGCAAAACAAGCTAAGTAACGGGTGTGTCCTATGGATTGGGTTGTACGACCCCCACCCGAGTTAGAGAGTATGTTAAGGGAGGATGGTTCCTTGTAATCGTTTCTATTTCATTCATGTAATAGAAGTTTTGTTGATGGCCAAAAAAAAAAAAGTATAAATTAGATAAACACTCCACGTCTTATCACTGTTATGCATATATTTTATAAATGAGATTTGACTCCAACTATAAATTCTTCAATTTGCTTGGTGATATTTATAAAACTAATCTACATGGAGCCATGTTGAGACAGATTTTTCAATATTTAGTATTATATACTTTTAAACTTAAAAAAAATATTTTTAATTAATTCCTTAAAATTCTATGTATAGAAAGATATCCACCACCTTCAAATGTCTAAAAAAGGATCTTACCAACTAAACTATCCCAATTAAATGTTCTTTACAATCATCGAGCAAAAACTAAAACCATTTGTGTGTTGATGCTATGATTATGGGATGAGACCCAGCCACCCAGCTCCTTATAAATTTGTCATATAAGGACATAGAATGAAATATAAGGTTATGCGGACGGAGATTAGTTTTTGTAAATTTAAATTTAAAAACTAATTATTATTTTTAGTTAATTCCTAAACAATAGATTTAGTTATTTATGTTTAATTTTTATTTGCAATTAAGATAAATTTCTGGTTTAGTATTTATATATAGTATAAACAATTTTTGTTGTGTAATTATGCATTTGGAGTGATGGATTATGCCCCCCATTAAGGAGACCATACGCCATTACAATATTAGATCCTAGGTAAGCTGCTGTCTTCGACTATGCCTATGGTTCTCCTCTAGCTAGTGTTTATAAACCTCCTCTTATCTCTGCCATTCCATTTCCTTCCCCAAACGAATATGACTGGCACTGGATCTCCATGTGGCGCCTGCAAATTCCTCCGCCGGAAATGCGCAAGGGGATGTGTATTCGCACCTTACTTCTGTCACGAACAAGGCGCAACGCATTTCGCGGCCATCCACAAGGTGTTCGGAGCTAGTAATGTCTCCAAGCTTCTCTCTAACCTGCCGGTGAATGAACGTTGTGAGGCTGCCGTTACTATCTCCTATGAGGCTCAGGCGAGACTCCAAGACCCTATCTATGGCTGTGTCTCACATATCTTTGCCCTGCAACAGCAGGTAACTATTTCATCAAGCAACACCAATTGGATTTCACTTAGACATAAACCTTAATTATATGGATATAGAGATAGATCAACAAATGGAAGCTAGGGTTAAGAATTTTCGACAATTGTTGATATCGTATGTCACGTAATTGAAGAGCCTTAAATGTCTGTTGGTAAATGAGCTCGAAACTTATGGTTTTCTTTTGTAGGTTTTCAGTTTACAAGCACAGTTAGCTTGTCTGAAGGACCAAGCTTCTCAGAGTGTACAGTCTTCTTCAAGAGCAAACCCTAGCAATGACCAGAAATCATACCTCCCCACTACCATCCAACCACTTCATACTCCTTCAAATATGCAACAATTTACTCTGAACGACATTGGTTCTTTCGGAGCAATGACTTACCATCACAACAATAATGGTTCCCTTGATTCGAACTCCACAGTGAAGTACGAAAACTCATCGCTTCTTGCTGAAGACAACGTGTCTTTCAGTAGCTTCGAGGGGGCATCCATGGACATTCAAAGCAACACCAGAAATTGGGTTTTTCAAGATTCTGAAGATCTCGAATCTATTGCTTTCAATTATGCTCGACAGTGGTGAAACTCAGCTTCGTTGCTGTTGGAGGAATTGATTATAAGCATGACGAGAGATGAAATACCATTGATGATCGAAGAGACGCCACGTATAGTTTAGAGATTAATTAGACTAAAGTTTCTGCGCAATTGCTATTTCCTATATAGTGGAGCAGAACCAGAAACCCTAGCTACAAAACTTCATTCAAAGAGATGGAGGTGGAGTGTTAAGTTCCTCCATCTATGGCGTTTTGGTCTTTAATGTAGAATTGTCTCTTCAATAAAGATGCTTTAAACAATACCAACGACAGTGTACTTCTCTTTATGGAAAAGCTAAGACAAGGTTGGTAGTGAGCTAAATTGTGTTAAGTGAACCTTTTTAGGTAGCTTAAACAATGACCATTTCATGGCATTTTTAGGGACAACATGTTATCATAAGAGAACCATGTAAATTCCCACTTCTAAGCATAGTTATCAAAACTGGATCAGACCGCCGGTCTGGATTAATCCCGGTCCTAAATAGTGAACCTAGTTCAATCGATGTCAACTAGTCGATTTTCGATTCTTAATAACTTTTTTTTTCCGAGTGGAAAAACTCACAATCTCTCCACAACCTCCGCTACCATCAAGAACAAAAACATTTCATTTTTAAAACTCTGAGTTGGTGATTGAACATTCCTTTCTTCTTTGATCTAATCTTGATTTATGTGGATCATTTGGAGCCACTACTAGAAATAGTGTTTTTACTGGCGAAGAAAAAAAACAAGTTCATCAGTAAAAGTCGTCGACAAAACTATTTTACTAGTGACACATAAAAATTTACCAATAAAGGTTCGTTACCGGCGAGGTAATTTACTTCGCCGGTAAAAGTCACTTTTGCAGTCGAAGTAAATTACCTCAATGGTAAAAGTAAACTTTTACCGTCGACGTAAATTACCTCGCCAGTAAAAGTAAACTTTTATCGGCTAATTAAATTAGTCCGCCGGTAAAAAAACTTTTATCGACGAAGTAAATTACTTCACCAGTAAAAGTTTACTTTTAAATCTGTCCTGAGTTTGGTCCTCAGCCGCATTCCTCAGTCTTGGTTTCAGTTGATGCATATCTGCTTTGTTTAGGTTTAAAGAGGTGCGGGAAGAGCTGTCATCTCCTGTGGTTGAATTATCTGCGAGTGCGATTGCCGTCTCCGTTTGCTGTATGGTGGTTGTTCTGCCGTATCATACTGCCATCCCACCATCTTTTGTACAGGCATCCTGCGTCCCAACCATCACCATGAGTCAGCCAAATAAAGTAAGTCCCAAACCCTAATTTCTAATCCAAATAAATTGTTGTCAGATGCGACCCTGCATGAATTGCAGCCATAAATAGTTACTATTCATATACCAGTCAGATTCAACCCAACGTTTCACCTTGGTTTTATGTTTGAAGAGAGCCATCAATTCAGGGAGAGCCATTTGTATGGAGTTGAAGAGGCTTCGTTCTATCTGAGGAATGGTTTTAACAGTTTTAACTTCTGTTTTTTCCTTGCTTTGTTGTTTCTGGCTATTCTTCCTAATGCAAGGTAAAAGTATGCCCTGGCCTGCTAGTTGTGGTCTCACCGCTCTACATTTGGTTGGCATTCATGTCTTTTCTGCCACACAAGGAAAAAAGGTACGACTAAGTGCATTTATTTTGTGAACTTTACATGTGTAACTTTTCCATTGTTGACCCACAACGGTGATTACTTTCATACTAAAGAAGCTGGTAAAAATAAAATGGAAATGGTTAGTATAATTGCAGTATTGGATGAAGAGAGGATAGTAACTGCATCCACTTTTTTTTAGCATAGATTCCTTTTTCCAGTATTATCTACTTATCTGTATCGTTGCCTTATCCGTCATGGAGAGCTTTTCAGATCTCTTTAGGGACAAGTATAATCAACACGAATACTCTACTGCTGTCATGGTGAATCTCTGTCGATGCTTTACTACACTCATGAAATTTGTCATCATGATTAAACTTAAGGTACAATCTCATAAGCAGATCGCCAAAGTCCGTCGACCTATTGTCCTAGGCCTCATATTATGTACCTCCCATGCTCTCACTTTAATGGCTATGGCGCCCCAATAGAAATTTACAAGCTTCTGGAGCATCATGACGAAGTTGGAAATGGTGAGACTCAAGATTTTAATTTGTTTTTCATTCATATCATCCCCCTACCCTCACCTAAAAAAACTAGACTTTGAGCATACTTATGTTGTCATATTTGCTTCAGGTTCTCTTTTATCTGATGGAAGTGAGTGACATATATAGATACCCTGGGATTAGATACCCATCATCATTCTTCGTGCCTGATTTTGTAAGTTGCTGCTTTCATGTTTGTGCTATACATTCTTACGTACTTCCATTCATGCTTCTAGTCTTTTTGTACCTTAACTTATTTATTGTTGTTGTGCAGGTCAATAAGAATGCTAAGACACATTTTATGTATTTTCAAAGTCAGACTCATAGTAGACAGTAGATTTAATTATGCATTTGTTCTAAATATCGATATTGCTAAATAATAGAGAATATTTTTTGTTGTTGATATGCTTATGGTCATGATGAATATATGTTATGATGGATTTTGTATATCTTCTTGATTAATAAAAACAATCTATTAATTGAGTTTTATTTTAAGTGTAGTTTTATTTGTAATTTGAGACTTGGTAATAAATATATTACTATAAAAACTTTTATTGGTAAAAATAAACATTTACCGGTGAGATATCTCGCTAATAACAATAAACATTTACCAGTGAGATATCTCGCCGTTAAAAATATACATTTACCGGCGAGATATCTCACCGGTACAAAAAGACACTTGGTTGCGAAATATCTTGCCGGTAAAAATAAATATTTATCGACGAGATATCTTGCCGGTAAAAACAATATTTAGTGGTGAGATATCACACCGGTAAATGGGTATGTTTGTCCTTCAACACAAATCTATATAAACTTTTACTAACGAGTTATTTCGTCGGTAAATGTTTTTTTCCGGTGTTCTCTATCTCACCGTTAGAAGTTTTACCGACTGCGTTTCAGCGACGACTTTTACCGACGAATAACATCGCCGACAAGACTTTTACCAGCGAAAAAAACTTTTTACCCATGACTAAACTTCGCCGGTAAAAACATTATTTCTAGTAGTGAGGGGACAAACTTATGGGTCTTGTCGAAACGTGCTTCCTTTATAAGGCACAACATCCTTCTCAGATGAGACATTGCTAGCAATTGTCAATTACAGTGTTTGACCAGTGTTCTTGTTCTTGTTCCGTATTGTCTGAATTGATCTGGGTTACACTCAACGTTGGATCTTCTGGCTTTATGCAAAGACTAAGCAGTTAAATCTTCATTTTATTTGTCACATGATTGTACTTGCTATTGTTGGAGTTCACAAACTTATCGAATCTTCAAGATTCAATTGAATATACAATCAAATTTTGATGAGAAATGAGTAATTTGTTGAGATTTAAGTATGGATTATTGCCATCAAAATGCCCCTAATCAACTTGATTCATTCATTTTTCATAATTCATTTTGTGTATCTCCTGCTAGACTCTAATGGGAGGTATAATGATGGGCTAGAGGTGGGCGGGAGGAGAGTTGACAGAAGTGGAGGTCGATTGGAGGAGGCATAAGGGGAGTAGGTGGATGGAGATACATAGGCGGGTTGTAGGAGGGGCGATCTGGAGGGGGTGGCTGGTGGTTCTGTTGAAGGTGGACAGAGGATGTGGGGAGGGGTTGAAAGGGCAGCTGTAGGTGGCGGACGAGCTGTAGATGGCGAGCGGGTGGCGGCGACGAGCGGTTGGCGATGGCGAGCGGGAGGGGGCTAGTGAAGTGAGAGGATATAGAGACTTGGGAATTAGGAGGCTTCCACTGGAGAAGGCTTGGAAGGTGAAGGTAGAAGATCAAGAGATTTCTAGAAGGAGATAAGGGCGGATCGAGAGTTGAACTGTTTGAATCGGCGATCAAACCGTATGAATCGAGAACCGCTACCTTTACTAGTTTGATTCTGATAACTATGCTTCTAAGTGTTGGATGTCGGATATGAGTTTCCTTTTTTTTTTTTTTTTTGAAAATACTTATTTGTTCGTTCAAAAAATGTTGGGTCTTGGCGTGTAGCAGGCCCGGTCGAGCAGGGTCATTGTGAGCAAACTGAGATTGAAGGAGATCTGATCCTTCAAGTAACTAACTTGCTAAGCAAGTAACTAATTGAAATAGAGTATTGAACTCAACAGAATTTCATTCATCTATTCAAGTTAAGTTTACAACTAAAAGATGTGATCCTTATATAGTATGACATACGCGAATGATTCTAAACTAATCCTAAATCTACTTGAAGCTTCATGAACATCCTAGAACATACTTAAACACACTAGATGAAACTAAAACCTATACACGACTTCTAAAGGTTAGAACCTCACAGCTTCATTGATATCTTCAGCAATCTTCAATACTCTTTTACAGTAATCTTCATACTGTGACATACATCCTAACATTCCTCTGTGAATATTTTTTATATTTTTCTTTTTTTAATCATCACCTGATTGATTAAGCTGAGAAAATCAAACAGGTATATGAAAACCTTTGTTCTAACAACCTTTGGTCTGAAAACATCAGGTGATGAACTGATTAAACTGTTAGGATGTATCAATGTGATGAACATTTGGTTTTCAAACCAAAGGTTGTTTCTGATAAAATGATTAAACAACCTTTAGTCTGAAAACCTGTCATTGATGCAGATGTTAGCAACACATTTCTTTGTACATAATACCAATTATCTATTAGACTACACACTAATAGATCAATTCATAGACTTAGAATATCAACCTCAAGAAAATCAATCATGTGTGATATGATAACAACATCAATTGAAGCTCATTTCACTATATCATTCGTGAGAACCATCATCAAAATTCTTCTTTTCTTCTATACTTCTTTTTTTCATTCTATGCTCTCCGTGTTTCTTTTCTTTCATTGATATTCTTCTTTGATTTTTTTTTTAATTTAATGGAAGGGAGGTTTGAGCCTCCTTCTTACCAATGAAACTGGGAGATTTGAGTCTCCATCTTACCATCCTCAAATTCCAGAAGAGTATCTTAACGTTGTCTCTTCAAGAATTATTTTTGGAATCTAAGCTTCACCCTATGCCATTAATAAATCAATTATAGATCAGATGGTTCTCCAAAGATATGAAAATGAGAACCAACTGGAGCTATCAAAATCACAAACAACAACATTCAAGAGCATCAAGATCAACCAAGTCAGACAAAATGATCACGACAGTGTAATCATGATCTATAAATAGCATTTCTGTAAAAAAAACTCTGCATTTATCAGATCAACAACAGATGTGCAGACATTAAAGACAAAACAAATATCATCAGAAAACAGATGACATAACCATGCACGATTCACAAAACATAGTCAATTAGGATGACAATATTTTTCTCAAGAAGAAAAAAAACTTGCACCAGAAATATCAGAACATAGAAACAATAGAAGAATACTGAATGACGGTATTAAAAGATAGAAAAGCATACCAACGAGCCAAAACACCACAAACCACTACCAACTACCATTATACAAAAATACTCAGACTAATCAGATGCAATCGATAGAATATCCTCATCACAGGATGATGATAAACCTGTAGTGCACTCAAGCACAGAGTCATTGAATATGCCACTATCCATGCTACTATCCCTGAAGGACAACACTCACAGCTTTTTCCTGAGACAAACATATGATTTCTCAGTGAGTGGTTTAGTTAAAATGTCATCAGCTTGATCAGAAGCAGGCACAAATTAACTATAACCTAACCATTCTTAACTTTTCCCTAACAAAAGAGAGATCAAGTTCAACATGTTTCATTTTAAAATGTTGTATTGGGTTTTCAGATAATGCCACAGCACCTGTGTTATCACACCATACAATTGGAATATTTGACAATTTCACACCAAGTTCAGTTAACAACCCAAAGCACTTCACATACAACATTTTCCACTGCTCTATACTCAACCTCTAAAAATGATCTAGAGATAACAGACTGCTTCTTAGAGCTCCACACAATGGGATTGTTATTTAATAAGAGATAATGACCAGAGACAAATTTTCTGTCAAGAACATCACTCCCCCAATCAGCGTCAGCAAACGAAACTAGATTTACCTCAGATGAAGGAGCACAAGATCACCTGAAGAGTAAACCATAATCGATTGTACCTTTAAGATACCTCAGTACCCTGATAACAACCTTCCAATGAAATTTATACGGCTGCTGCATGAACTGACTTAACTTGTTAACCGCAAAATGAATGTATGGTCGAGTGATACATACATGCTGTAATGCTCCAATGGTGCTTCTGTAAAGATTAACATAATCAAATATATCATTGTGATCAGTATAAAGACCCTTAACCAAAAAATTTCCAAACATAGGAGTAGGCAACATAGAGGAATTTTGTAACCCATTCTTGACAAGCAAATCAGTAATATACTTCTTCTGTCCGAGGAGCAAACACTCATCCCTTACCTGCACATCCATACCAAGAAAATAGTTGAGTAATCCTAAGTCTTTCAATTTAAACTCACTGTTAATCTGAGCAATTGTCCTTTCAATTTCAGCAGAATTACTACCAGTGACTACTATGTTATCCATATATACTAATAGAAAAAAACTTCCCTGATCAGTTTTCTTTAAGAATAAACATGAATCAGCAAGAGACACACTGAACTGAAGACTATTGAGTAAAAAATATTTGAAACGTTCAAACCAGGCCCTTGGAGCTTGCTCTAAACCATAGAGTGCCTTGTTTAACTTGCAAACAAGTACTTGTCCTGTCTGATCATGATGCTCAAAGCCTGGTGGTTGTGTCATGTACACATCTTCATTTAACTCCCCATGAAGAAACGCATTGTTTACATCTACCTATCGAAGCAACCACTTATGAGTTAGTGCCAATGTGAGAATGATTCTAACCGTTGGAGCTTTGACTATTGGACTAAAGGTATCCTGAAAATCGAATCCAGGCTTTTGGGAAAACCCTTTTGCCACAAGTCTGGCTTTATACCGCAACACCGAACCATCCTGATTCCTTTTTATCTTGAATAACCATTTACAACCTACTGGAATCCTTCCTCCTGGAAGTGTTGTGAGATACCACGTGTTATTGACAGCCAAGGCTGTGAATTCATCTTGAACTTCATTGGCCCAATGCTTACTCTGCATAGCACTGTAAATATCTTTTGGCTCATTCTCAAGTAAATCATCATAGGAAGCATTACAGATGTAAGAGCTTGCATAGATTGTTGTTTCTGTGACCTTGTCTGCATATGATGAGTGGATTGTGCTGTACGATGCTGAGGAGATTCAACACTTGTATTAACTGCATTTTTTCCTTTTGACATTGTCTGCATAGAATGAACATTAGATGTAATTAAAGGATTCAAAAATTTTGCACACACAGATAATCCAGCTGTATTACTTGTTAGAGAACTATCATTTACTGAAACAAGTTGAGAATCACAGAGATTGTACCTTACAGATGACTGATCTAGAGAGGAATTGTCTATCACTTGATGAAATGTTAACCCATCAGTAGCATTTGAAGGACAATTAACCACAGGGATTGCAGGAACCAGATTTGTTCCATCAGGGATGTATCGTATAGTTACATTCTGATTATCATTTGAAGAATCAGAATTCTGTACACTCCTTTGAATTTTTGATTGGCTGTTAACTGGCGTAGAACTAGTGGAAAGCTGCACTCTTGTGATAGAACCATAGGTATCACTGACATCTGAAACCTGCATAACATCATCTATAGGAGAACACATAGTTGAATTAAAAGGAAGCAAAAATGGGTATGATGTCTGAGTGTTCTTTATAGCTGATGATTGCATAAACTCACCTTTGGATTCTGCAAAAGGAAATATACTTTCCTAAAAATTTCACATGACGTGAAACATATATCCTACCTGATGCATCAAGACACTTATACCCGTGTTGGTTTGAGCAATATCCTATAAACACACACAGTGCTGATCTATAATCAAGTTTGTGTTTATTAAAAGGTCTGAGCAGAGGATAACACAAACAACCAAACACTCTAAGAAAGGTATAATCAGGTTGAACATTAAAAAGTTGTTCATGAGGAGAAACATGATCTAATACCTTGGTAGGAAGTCCGTTGATCAGAAAAACAGACGTGAAAAAGCATCACTCCAATACTGCCGTGAGAGTGAAGCTTGTTTCATGAGTGTGAGACCCATCTCCACTATATGCCGATACTTTCTCTCAACTATACCATTCTGCTCTGATGTGTATGGACAAGTCAGTCTGTGAATGATTCCATATTGAGCAAGATATGGTGCAAAAGATTTGAACTCTCCTCCTTCATCTGTCTGAATCGCCTTAAGTGACCCTCCAATCTGTTTCTCAGCCTGCTTGTGAAACTGAGGGAAGATTTTATTAACATCACTTTTTCTTTGCAAAAAATATATCCACGAATAACGAGTGCATACATTAACTATACTCAGAAAATATAGACATCCGTTAGAAGTAATAGGAGCAGGCCCAGAGGTCCATTTCTACTAATTCCAAAGGATGACTATACACAGATTCAGATAACTGAAATGGTAATTTACAACTCTTACCAACAACACAAGAATTGCAGAGATTTTTTTCCTGTTATGACAGACAATTGATTATTCTTTATTACAGAGTTTAGAATCTGATCTGAACGATGTCCTAATCTTTGATGAAGAACAGATGAAGTAATCTTCAATTGACCAACAAAACATTTTTTGTCATTATTCATTATCATATTTTCATTACATGAAGTCTGCAACACAATTCTACTTCTACTCGGCATCTGACTAAGATCTATCTTATACAAACCATCACATTTAACTCTTGTCAATAACACCTTCTTCGATCCAGCATCACGAACAAGACAACAATCATGATGAAACTCAAAAACAACTCCATTATCCTTGGTGAACTGAGACACAGAAACAAAGTTCTTAGTAATCTTAGGAGTATATAACAGATTGTTAAGAACAAGAGGTTTACTTGCAATATTAATGACAGAGGTACCTATATAGTTTATATCTAGACATGTACCATTGTCCACTTGAACTTTACCTGAACCTATGTAGGGATGAACAGCCTTACCTGCTGGTGATCCATGAGTGAAGTGATTTGTTGCTCCAAAGTCTGGATACCACGCCTTATCCGACTGGACAAATGGAGCAGCAACAAAATTTGCTTGAGCAGAATTATCACCAGAAGATGAGTTCATATTAGGATGAAACAAATTAGACATAGAGTTCATATTTGGTTGATGAACTTGCAGTTGATTCATGACAGAGGTTTGAGGCATGTGCATCTGAGGAGGATTCGGTTGAGTTGGGTGAAACATCCCCCACCACCTTCGTCCCAGTGAGTAGATGTCAGATTCACACTCATCTTATTGGATTGAGCTGCCACTCCTTGATAATACACATTAAATCTTTGGAAACATCTATTGACAAGATGTCCAAACTTTCCGCATAGTTGACATTGAGGCTTATTGTTCCCAAATCCTCTGCCCCTGCCTCTTCCTCTTCCATACCTGTTGTTGTTGTTCTGAAATTCAGGTATGAGATGCTGAGTCTGATGATTCTGACTTGTGTCTACTGTCCTCACTTGTTCTGAGTCTTTTGTACTTGTACTCTTGTTTGCTTGCTCTTCTCCTGACGATTTCATAGTGACATTTGTCACTGATATAGAACTATGAATTAGTTGATCCTTCTGCCTGGCCTCTGCATCTAGAAGAATTGAACTAATGGCTGCCAAGTCATAAGGATTACGACTAGCATGAATAGCATAAACAACATTATCGTATTGTCCTTTAACTCCATTAAGGATGATAGAGATTTTTTGCATCTCTTCTATAGGATGGCCACATCCTGCTAGGCTATCACAAACTAGCTGAATCTCAGTTAGATATTCATGCATTTCCTGATTAAATTGCTTCCTAACCTTCGATCTATCGTATAGATTCATGATCCTTGTAGTTGATGATGACGAGAAGTGCTGATGTAGTTTCATCCAGATCGAGCAAGTTGACATGCATCCTACCAAGCCTTTGCTTATTGAAGATGATATGAAAGCTAGAAGCCAGGATGCCAGAGAGCTATCTTGCTGCACAAACTTGGCATAGTCAGGATTGACTATCTTCTCGCCTTCTCCATCATCGATCAGTTGAGGAACTTGCAGAGTTCCAAAGAGATATCCTTTGAGATTTAATCCTTGAACTGCAAGAAGAACTTGATGCTTCCACGATTGAAAATTATATTCGTCAATGAGCTGACACACTCTATTGTTCATGAATGAAGGATTGTTCTCATCCATTGATGCTTTGACAGAAATTGAGAGTTTCTGAGATATACCAGAAGAGAATTGATCGCCATGATGATTTCTTCAGAGATATGATGCAGAAAGATGTGATCGTGGCTCGGATACCATGTGAGGAAACTGAGATTGAAGGAGATCTTAATCTTCAAGAAAGGAAGAAATCACATAAACGAAAACTTGCTAAGCAAGTAACTAACTGAAACAGAGTATTGAACTCAACAGAATTTCATTCATCTATTCAAGTTAAGTTTACAACACAAAGATCTGATCCTTATATAGTATGACAAACTCGAATGATTCTAAACTAATCTCGAATCTACTTGAAGCTTCATGAACATCCTAGAACATACTTGACCACACTAGATGAAACTAAAACCTATACATGACTTCTAAAGGTTAGAATCTCACAGCTTCATTGATATCTTCAGCAATCTTCAATACTCTTTTACAGTAATCTACATACTGTGACATACATCCTAATAGTCATCAATCAGACCGAAAAAATGAAAGACACGCTATTAGGGTATAAGAAGACAAAGTATTAGGACCCAACTGAATTATATATGTTAAGGGTCTTTTATGTAATTACTAGGATTGGTCCTTTATGTAATTTCTTGTTTTTGTCACCGCCATATAATCAGACACTCTCCTGAGTAATTGTCAGCTTGTTTCGATGGAATGAAATTGATAATGCTAACAACAATGCATATGCCTTACATTCTAATTTCTATTGATGTTTGATTTCTAAATATCAACATGGTATCATAGCTTATTACGTTCCTGTGCAAGGTGTGTCTTTCAATTGATTATACTTCCGCTAGTGCTGCTTGATTTGTTGACTGAGTTTCAGCTTTTTCAAGCTTTTCCATCCCAGTCTATCTCTGTTGGTTCATTTTATAATCTCTGGTATTTATGTTTTTCGGTTTTCCTCCCCTATATCGGTCTGAATTTTGCGTTGTTTGTCTTTTTTTCCGTTTCGTCCCCTCCCCTGATGTAGTTGCTTGTATTAATCTCTCCATTCAGATGAGTGATATCTGATTTGTTTCGGTCTTCAACAACTGTTTGTTGTAATACCAACTCCAAGTTCTCTTCTTTTTAGTTTCTTTCTAGATGCACTTGAAAACGTGGCTACTATCTTTTACTATCGACATGTCATTTGTGCTTTGTTTCAGTTGAAGCTTCCCTTTCATTTTTCTTTCTGTTTTGTTATTTTTGGTTTCGTTCTACTGGGTTCTATCATGGATGATAGCTCTCTTGTGTTTTCGAGTAAGAAAAACTCGTTACTCATTGGAGACGTGGACTTTTAATCTTGGAAGTAACAAGTCTTACTCACTTTGAGGGATTTCAATCTTGAGTCTCACCTCTTTGGTACTATTGTAGTCCCACAATTCGTTGTGGATGCTGCTGGTAACAATACCGAAAATCCTGAGTATGCCAAGTTCTTTCAATGTGACAATTCCCTTTCGTCTTGACTCCTTACTTCGATTTCACCCTCTGTCAATCGATGCTTTCTTGGATGTATGACAACATACTACATTTGGCAAAAACTTCATCAAGTGTTTTCTTTGTCTTCCACTACTCGTATCATGAGTTTTGAATATTGTCTTAAAATCGATAAGCTCCCTCATCAATCCATGCGTGATTATCTCACAGAAGTCTAAACCACATGTGACAACCTAGCTAGTTGTGGTCACCCCATCGAAGAAATCTAACAAATGTCTACCATTTTTAACGGTGTGAAAGGCCAATTTGATCATGTTATTGTTATACATGCCAACCAAAACCCCTCTCATATTACATTTGTGTGTTTGGTCCTTGATGCTATAACAAGGCAACGTGATCTCCTGTTTGACATTACTCCTGCTGCTAATCTGGTTACTCACTCTGTTATGAACACAACTGGTCTATATGTTGCTGATTCTGTCCATTCCCTTGCTGTTGTTAAAGTTAATTATGTGGTGAATCATTCTACTAATCATGCTGTCAACCATCCCGCCTCAGCTCAACCTGTGTGACACCAACATTAGGCGCTGTCTCCTCAATACAATGGACGTGGTCGTGGTCGCGGTCGGAACAATGGTGGCAAAAAACCATAGTGTCAACTGTGTGGTAAGATCAGATACCTCGTTTATCGTTGTTTTCAACTTTTCAATATCAATTTTGTAGGAGTGACTGATCCGAATTCCGACAACTTCAATGATGCGCCTATGAGTGCTAATGTATGTGCTAACACTTGGTCTGACCATAGTGATGTTGCACCATCACCCTCAAATGTGTCTCCCTACCTAACACGGAACATGTCCCTTCCTATCCTACTATCAATACATATCTGTCCCAGCTGCAATACTTTCAGGGCCAACATCTGCAGATCCCTCACCCTGCACCACAACATTTTGTTCATCATGTTACAGCTCCAGCCATACATGCTTACATTACATATTCAACCTACTGCTTGGTATCCATACTCCTATGCCACAAACCATCTCACTCACACCGCATCCTCAGCCGACACAGTCCTATTCAATGGTTCAGGTAAAGTGAGAGTAGGTAATGGGTCGTATCTTGAGATTTCGGGTATCAGTAATTCTGTAACTCATAATCCCAATAGATTTCTTATGCTGAACAATATTATTTATGCTCCAAACATCACTAAAAGTCTTATTTATGTATCGCAGTTCACCAAGGTTAACCATGTCTATTTCGAATTCCACCCTTCTCAGTGTGTGATTCGTGATTCCTCTTCGCATCAGGTTCTGCTGCGTGGAGCTAAACGTGATGGATTTATTGCACTGATCTTGCAAAATTTGAGTGTGTCTTACCTTATTTTTCTTCGCCTGTTCGAATAAGTGTTCTATGTTATTGTCCGATGCTCGTTGTCTTGCAACTCATCGTGTGTTAGAGTCTAATGTGTCGCATATGAGGCTTGGTCATCCCTCCTCACAACTCTTGTCTCGCATTCTAAGATTGAATAAAATTTTTGTTTTAACTTCAAAGGAAGATTGTGTTGCTTGTGCTATAGGAAAAAGTAAAAAAACTCCATTTTCAAACAACAACTTGAATTTATGCTTTTCTTCTTGAACTTATAAAAGTGGATCTTTGGGGTCCTACGCCTTACCTGTCCAATGGAAACAGGTACTATATGAGTATTATCGATGTTCTTAGTAGGTATACGTGGATATATTTCCTTCAGAACGAGAGTGAGGCCACCAAAACCTTTGTTGATTTTCACAAAGCTGCTGAAAAATAGCTTGGTCTCCCTTTTAAAGCTGTCCAAATAGAAGGATGAGCTGAATTTAAACCTCTGTCTCCCTATATACAACAAGTCGACATTTTCCATAGGATCACTTGTCCTCATACATGTGAGCAGAATGGCATTGTGGAGACATAACATCGCCACATAATTGAGTTAGACCTCACTCTCATGGCTCAAGCTTCCATGCCATTACATTACTGGATGGATGCATTCTTTCCTGCTATTTTTCTTGTAAATAGGGTGCCTACTAGTGTTTTAGATGACATTTCTCCTCATGAATTGTTGTTTAAAAAGTAGCCCGATTATATGTTTCTTCGTGTGTTTGGATGTCTTTGATTTCCTCACCTCCGCGCCTACGACACAAACAAACTTGATTTTCATTCTGTCCCGTGCGTTTTTCTTTAATATTGCTCTTCGTATCATGGATATAGATGCTTAGATGCAACTGGTAGAATCTACATCTCCCGGCATGTCACATTTATGAATCCATATTTCCATTTGTAGATAAGTTTGGCCACTTTCTTACATCCGCAGCTGTGAAGAACGCGGTAACATCTCTACCTTTCTTCTTACTTTTTAACACTTCTCTTTTGGATATTGAAAGTACTCCAGTTGAGCAACCTCGTGATACTCAGCAAGTGTCCGACCTAGTTCAACATTTAGAGTCTATGTCGTTACCTCAACCTGACAGCACACAACCATCTATCTCACCTGAATCAGTGCCGAATTCATCCCCTGTTCTTCCATCTGCTGTTGACTTACCAACAGTTTCCATTTCTCTTCCTATACCATCCGTAATCAAGTATGTCCCTGCTAGCGCATCCCTTTTTGTACCTGATTCTGGTCTTGTATCTGTATCTGCCTTTGATGACCAGGTTCCTACTCAGTCCAACACCCGGCATACCAGCATCCCTGCACATGCTCGTTCATTACCATACTCAACCATTCAATATATACCCCTGAGCTCCACTGACTCCACCTTAATTACTCACGTCAGCCTAATGCACCCTGTCTCCCCACTCACCCCATACAAACGCGTTCTAAGTCCAAATATCATCATGCCCTGAAAACCTCATCTTGAACTGCTCCCTTGGACACCATAATAGAACCCACAAACATTCATGAAGCTATGAAACACTCCTGTTGAGCTTCTGCTGTAAGGGCTGAATTGGATGCTCTTGTTACCAACAAAACCTGCTCCCCGATTCCACTCCGTCGTGGTCGTCATCCCATCAACTGCAAGTGTCTCTTTAAAGTAAAGAAGAAGCTAGATGGCTCTGTGGATTGCTTCAAGGCCATACTCGTAGCTCGTGGTTTCTCTCAAAAACCATGATTCGATTTTCAAGACACCTTTAGCCCAGCCGTGAAACCTCAAACCATGCGTATCATCCTCAATATTGCCTTAACTCATCACTAGACTTTTCGACAAATAGATATAAAAATGCATTCCTTAATGGGGATTTGCTTGAAGAAGTCTACATGATTCAGCCTCCTTGCTTCCAGCACTCCAATGGAACTGCTCTAGTCTGTCAGCTGCACAAGGCAATCTATGGTCTCAAGCAAACACCCCGTGCTTGGTTCGAGCGATTGATATATTTTTTTACTTAACTCTATTCTATTTAATGTTTCAAATTCATATAGTTGTATTTTTTTATTAAGTTTTATGACTTAGGTTCTGTGTTTATCTTTCTTTATGTAGATGACATTGTCATCACAGGGAGCTTCGACGAGATTATAGGGGATGTCATTTCTTATCTCAATAAAGAATTCCAGCTTAAGGATCTTGGTATCCTCCATCACTTCCTTTGCATGGAGGTTCATCGCACCTTAGACTATCTCATTCTAGGTCAAATTGACCCCATTGACTCTACATTGTAAGCATAGTGCAAATTGGAACTATCAAGAATGATTTTAAACGTAAAATCAATTAATTTAAGATTTAACCATAGAGAGATGAATGTTACACATATTAATTTGGATTTGTGAAGTCCCATCATAATCTTATGGTGATATATGGATCATGCATTTCAAAATCAACGCCGCCCACTGAAGACATTAATATGCAGAATCATTAGAGAATTCAACCCTCTCATCATTAACCAATAAAGACGGTAGAAAAGGTAAGAACCTCGAGCATACTAGCTATAAATATAAATTTATACATATCAAATCTGCAACCAAACACACCATGTCTACATCTTTATATGTGTTCACTGTAGCTTGCTGCCGCTTCATCATCATCATCTTTACCTTCTTCTTCATCTTCCTCCAGTCCAGCTGAAGGGTTCGTATAATTTTCTGAATATATAATCAAATATAGTACTGCCTCTAGCTAGTTTGTAATTTTTATTAATTAATAATTAGCAGCTTCAAGAAATTCCTAAAATGATCATCTTGTTGCATGAGCTCCTCGATAAATGAGCAGGTAATATAGACCTAATTTCTCACTCATGTTTACTAGTTTCTTCTCTTTTCTCTCTCTCTCTCTCTTGTTTAAATCTGAAAAAAATTGAAATTTGTCAATACTGGGGTTGATGTAGGGATTGTTGGAGGGTCGAAACCACCTTCAAGTGGAATACCTCGTCAGACTGCAAGGCTGCTCTCTCTCCTTTATAGATGATGATGAATTCATCTCGGTTTTTTTCATGTTGGACACATTCAAATTCATCATGATTTTAAAACTCTATAAACCCTAACCAATATACTTGACTTGCAGGAGTCGCTGCATCGTTAGTTCATTACAAGATCAGTTCGTGGTTGCATTTACAGAGATCTGTCTAACTTACAAATGAGCGTATACCTACTCATTTGTTAGTTAATCTTTGAGAATTTAAATAATTTAATAGATAATATTATATAAAATTATGATTTGTTATTTTCGTCTAATTTATTATTAAAAAATTATATTATATTTATTATCTTACTCTATTTTTATAACAAATTATTATTTGAACATTAAAAACAATATATATAATTGATTTAACTCTGTCAATATTTGTTAACAAATTGTAACTTTATACAAGAATATCAAAATTGAACTAAAACATTATATATAAATTTGAAAAATTCAACTAATTAACAACTAGGTCATTCTAATTATTTTTATATTCTACAAATACATAACGACACTGTTCCATAAATAAACTAAACACTACGGAAATAGCAGAATATGCCACGTTCAACAAGGGACATATTTACAAAGACATCACAAATTCTATTCTGATCCATTTCATCGACATAAATGTTCAATCCTTTCTTTTTATACTTAGTCATTTTAATGGCTTTATTTTTAGTTTCCTACAAATCTTTTTTGTAAAGACTCGATCATTTGCGGCGCATTTGACAATTTTATTTTGGGTATTTAGTTTTGTTTCACTAAATGTCTCTGTTTATTTCTATTTGGTATTTAGCATGCTGCGATTCAATGCTTCGCCTTTGACACCTCACATTTGATAATTTACTATCTTCGAACTTAGCCTTACTTCAACTTTCCATACTTAGCCTTATTTTGACTAAGTGTAAATACTAACGGACACTTGATCTAACAGTATCGCCCTTGCCTAGGTGCAATAGGTCTGGAGATTGATTCTCAGCATGTCCCAAGATTATTCCTTGATTGGCCAAACCTTTTTTTTTTTTCTGATCGCCCAAACAAACCTCCACATATGTTTTCATCGGAGGGGAAACAACGGGAATTTCCCGGGCTTTCCTTCCGTGCAGGTCAACGGAGCAGCTAGGAGGTATAAGAGAAGAAATTCCAGTTTATGTGATCCAACACATTGACGCCGTCTGTGGGAATTTATTGAACGAAATCAGCCATGGTTCCCCTACAACTCGAGCAAAGACTAACAACCGACAGGTTAATGAAGATGACTCACTCCAAAACCTCCAACACCACTTGGGACTATCATCATTCATACCGTCCCAGTCTGTTCAACCCAGTCAACCTGCCCAGGAAGCACCTCCCGTCCATGCAAAGCAAAGGCCTGGGTCTAAGACACCAGGACCAACACATTCTAGTATTGCCTCCACTGCGGAAAGGGCGCCGCCTCAATTGGAGGTAACTCTGGAGATTGTTTTGACACTAGCGTTTATGGCGGCCCATGACGAGCTCTTAGATAGAACATAGCAAAGAGCAGCTACCCGAGTAGCTCAACAGGTGTGCCTGTAGGATGGAAGAAGTCACCTCTAGGCCCCAAAATTTACTAAGGGCTCCACGACCAGCTCCTCTCCTTGCGAGCGCCGCCACAATAGGCACCAGGGCGACAATGACTCATCCCCCTGACATAATGACCAAGGAGGAAGTCGAGGAGCTTGTCGCCCAGAAGATGAAGGAATAGAAGGGCAGAGCATGCCACGTCCGCGGGATAGGGCGTCACACCTATTTTCCCTAGAGATCTTGTGTGTCACTGTACTGCCTCATGTGCAGACACTTCCAGATTGATTATTATCGAGGATAAGGTGACCCAGTCAAACGTATTTAGAGGCACGAAGCCTCCTTATTGGTACGAACAAACGATCACAATCATTTCACGCTTCTCTTTGCAGCTACTTTGGTAGGCGTCGCGTCTCATTGTTTTTTCGGTCTTCTTAAGGCGTCAGTTAAATCATGGAGAGATCTGAAGGAAAAAATTATTAATCAATATATGGGAGGACGCCAACTGCTAAAAAGTATTGGAACTCTGGACCACTTGAAGCAATAGAATGATGAAAGCTTAGGTGAGTTCTACAGCAGGTTTAATAAGGAACTGACTAGAATTGATCAAGCGATCAAGGAAGGGGAGACTATCCACACTTTTGTAATAGCCGTGGGACCAAGAGGCTCGATCTTGTACGATAGTTTGAGTATTAACCCTGTGAATATGGTAGAGGAAATGGAGGGGCGTGTAAAGTCTTATACATACTTGGAAATTGCAAAGGAGGGAAGGAAGACAAACATAGAAGTATTTAAAAAGGATGCTCTAGAAGGAAAAAGATCGGATCAACGTCCTTTGAAATTCGGGCATCATGACAAGCGTCACCAATTTATGCCCTGCTCACAACGAGATGTGTTCGAGAAGTTCACGCCTTTTAATAGAGACATTTCAGTTGTTCTTGGAAAATGGAAAGGAAGGATTTGGCGACACCTCTGTCGCACATCGGATCCGACTTTTCCCGACCCCTTTTTGAAAAAATATATTTATTTTGTTTTTCGTTTCGCTTGAAAATGTCGGGTCTTGGCGAGCGATGGGTTCGGTCGAGCGGGGTCATCAACCGGACCGAAAAAATGAAAGAGTCGCCACCGATTAATTAAAGGCACCTTTAACATCTTAGGGCTTGGAAAGGTCTACGTCCAGAGAATCGAGTTCGAGGGTTTGATTACGTTTTAAGGGATCACAAGCCCATAATCAGCCCTTTCAGTACTTTAGTTTGTTTTTGAATTTTGTTTTTCAATTTACCCGAATTGCCCGTTTTAATCATACTTGGCCCAAACGATTACATGTGTTTAAAAAAAACTAACCAAACCATATACAAGGATTTTTTTTTATTTACGAGTTAATTTCAATTAAATAAGCAAGTGAGAATAAAATTAACCATGCTCGAAAAAAAAGTGGTTAATCTTTGGAGACATTTTAAATGTGTCAAAAATACACGAATGATTTTGAAGATATTAAGATCGTTGTACAAATTTGTTACATTTTGAGATGTTATAGGATGTCAAAAAACATTTAGGGACCAAAATGCAATTTATTAAAATTTGAGCTGAACTGAATTATTTTTGGAAAATTGCATAAATGACGCTAAACTATTCTGGACTTATTTGTAACACTTGGTAAAGTTCCAAAATAACCCGAAATTATTCTGGACTTATTTGTAACACTTTGAGAAGTCATTGAATGTTTAGAAAAGATTAGGAATCAAAATTGTATTTTTAAAAAAAATTTGAGCTCAAATAAAATTGTTTTACAAATTGTACAAATAGGCCAAACCGTTTCTGGTTTGGTTTATAACACTCGGTAAAGTCCCAAAATGACCCTAGAGTCCAAGGACCGAGTTGTAACCTTCATCAAAGTTTGGGAATGACCAAAGTCATTTTGGAAATATATTTTTCACATATTCATAATATTTATATATTATACATATACATATAGTATCACATATATATTATACATGTATCACATATACATAATATTTTTGCATGGTCGAAAACCCCGCTTTACTTGAAGAAATAAAATGTCTTGACTCGGGGTCACGATTGTTCGGGATAACAATCATTTGCTATTAAACATGATAATGGTAGTGGTGGTCCTTCGACCAAATCACTTAGACTCACTCCCATTCTCGGTTGTTTGGCTATCCAATTCGCACATTCGTTCGAAGTCCTTGGTATAGCCCTCCATTGTACTTGCTCGGTCCGATTTGCTAGTACCCGAATATTCCGTATCGTGGTTGACAACCTCCAATGCAGAATTTCCCTCTATCTGTCTTTGAACCATTTGTGAGTCTGTTTCTATGATGATGCTGTGCCATCCTCGTTCAATCGCTAGTCTTATTCCGTCTTGTATGACCCTTGCTTCCATGGTTTCAATATCATTAATCCACTTCCTTCGGTTCATACCACCAACCACCTTGCCGTCAATATTCCGTGCTATGATCCCTATACCCGCTCTTTTTTCACCACGATGCATCGCAATTGATCTTGATGGTGTTTCTCGGTGGTGCTCACCATTGTTCTTGCGATCCTCTTTCTTGGGTCGTTGGAGGTGTGTGTCCGTTTGCCTTGTGCTCTTCTAATGCATGTTAGATTTATGAAATTACCACCATCGGGTTCGGTAGCTTGGACTCGAAGGCGACCTTGCATCTTGTCTTCCATATGTGCCAACATGTTAGGAGGGTTTTCACCCACCTTGTGTCTCGCACCATGTCCTGCCCTCCTGGTTCATTCCATCTTCTCTCGAGCCATGTGGCCACATCCAAGCTGTTTGTTCGGTCGATGTGGACCCCTAGGATTCCAAACCACACCGGTTACATCCATCTACATTCGAAGAGCATGTGTTCCCATGTCTCCACTTCCCCGCATATCAAACTTACATTTATCCCCCTTCGGGCCATATTGGACATCACAACCAAAGCATTCCTCACAAGCCTCCATATGAAGTTATTTACCTTGGGGATCACCTTCGATGTCCATATGTCATTCCATAGGTTGGTATTTTCGTTCGCCCCCCACGTTGGCCTAGTTCTTCACGTAACTTATGATAGACCGAACAGACTTGGGTTGAGCCATCCTTTGTGTGTGGCCATATATATCGGTCCCCCTTCCTTTGGTATTGGTATGCTAAGAATGTGCTTGACATATTCATGGTTGACTATGCTTCTCACCATAGGCTCGTTCCATAGCCCCTCGGGTATGATAAAATGGCTCATCCTTAGTTTTTTTTGGCCCAAAGGCTCACCTTTAGTTCACTCCCATGTTCAACATTGTTTTCGACACCCACTCTCATTCCCTCCTTTGGGTATATCCATCGGTCCTCGAAAACTCGTATGTCCTCTCCCGAACCAATTTGCCACAACCTCTCCTTATTCATGATGTTCCGACCATGTGTTAGACTATTCCAACCCCATGACGATCGACCGCCATGCTTTGCTTCAAGGAAAGATATCCGGGGGTAGTACATGACCTTTAGCACTTGTGCGCATAGGGTGTTTGGTTATTCTATTACTCTGGCCTCCATCTTTGCTAGCAGTGCCGAGTTAAAGCTCTGGAGTTCTCGGAACCCTAATCCACTCGCCTCCTTAGCTTTTGTGAGTGTTAGGATATATGTATAGTTACATATGAATGTTTGGGGATTATCCTGCAATATTCTAGAATTAGTAAGTGAGGACCATATTGTAATATCTTAAGACTTACAGGTTATAAATAGTCTTAGGGTGTAACAAATTTATCTTAACCCTGAAATGAATGAAACAAGTAGCTTCGACCGCAAGTAAGTCTTCATCTTCTTCTCTCTTTGATTTCTCTACTTATGTTTAAGTTCCTAACATGGTATCAAAGAAAGAACGATTCTGCTCAAGTTTTGCAAACGCAATTACGGTGGCTGCTGATCGATTGAAGTGATCAATCTCGTCGACTCCATGGAAGAAATTTATGCTGCATTCTTAAACAAGAAAGTCTCACAGCTGATTAGCGAGGAGAATTTCCAATGATGGCGACAACAAGTGTTGCTATCTGTAAGAGGATACACTCTGGAAAGTCATCTCTACGGCAATGTCACAATTCCAGCTCGAATTCCTGGACCAGATGGAGATGATGAACCTAATCCAGAATACCAGAAGTATGTTCAACTGGATAGTTTGCTAGCTTTCTGGTTGCTCACCTCAGTGTCGTCGCAAGTTAGCAGTGGCCTCATAGGATGCATGACCGCTGCATCAATATGGCAGAAGCTTCACATAGATTTTTCTGCATCATCAACAACAAGGATCATCCATTTGTATGATCGACTAAAGGTTCGTAAACTACCTCATCAAACAATGCGTGATTACTTGACAATGATTCAAATTGCTTGTGATAGCTTAGCCTCTTGTGGTCATCCAATTGAGGAAATGCAACAAATATGAATCATTCTTAATGGAGTCAAAGGATAGTATGACAGTATAGTTTCGGTTATTCATGCAAGCCGTAATCGTTATGATATTGGTTCGGTGAGTTCTGTGCTGTTGGATGCGGAAGCTAGGCAGAGTAATTTATTGTTTGATTCTAATTTGTCTGCTCATATGGCTGTAAATCGAGGTTCTGGTGGAAATAAGGATATAATGGAGTCAGCTATGTCTAAGACTAATCAGTCTATGACTAATAATCAGGGCGAATCATCTGATGGAATTTTACCAACACCTGTCAATGAAGGTCATCCTAATGAATTATGCAATTCCACTGCTGTTCTACATCAACAATCTCCCCAATATGGCCGTGGTAGAGGTCGTGGTAGAGGTTATGGAAACAAAATGCCACAATACCAATTGTGTGGTAAGTTTGGTCATTTGGTTTACCGGTGTTACCAGAGGTTCAATGTTACATTACAGGTGTTACTAATCCAAACAATGCTAATTCTGCAAGTGTCAAGCACCGTTGATGGGATGATGCCTCAGCAGGATCTAATCTACCACACCAATCATATCCTCAACAACAACAGCAGTTTCAAGCACCGTCAATGATATCTCCAATGCCAATAATACCGAATCAGTCTCAGCATCAGCTTCAGCAGCATTAGCCTCAGCCTCAGCCTTATTCTTCTGTCTACTCTCCTAATCCTTATGGTGCCCCTTCATCAATGTTTCATTTGTATATGTACTCTCCTTCTGGTCCGATGCAATTCAATCCTTTCTCAGCTCCTCAAGCAAACATTGCCTCTGTTGCTCCGATAGTTCAAGCAGATATAAACTGGTTTCCTGACACTACAAGAAAGTTGTTCTATAGTAACAGAGTAAAATCGTCGCTAAGTGGTCATTTGTCGCTGCTAAGGTCAAAATTCGATGGTAAGAGTTGTGCCTGTAGGCCTAATGCTAAAAGTCTAAGCAACGAAAATATGCTGACACTAAAGGTTTGCCGTTGCTGGAATGAATAGTTTCCTTAGCCTTTAGCATCAACATATTGCCAATGGTGTTCATGTGTAATTACCATCAACATCTTTTAATGCTAGAACACTGTATTACCAGCCAAAGGTAACGGTCCATGCATGTCGCACGTGCGACAAAAAATGCACTGTTTGTGTTTCTTTAGCAACCAAAAATGTCGTTGTCAAAATTGGTATATATAACATATGCTCAAACATTGATATATATATATACATAACACCGGTTCTTAACAAGTCTCATATCCAAACAACAAAATGTACACCCATACATCTAAGACCACAAATTAAGCGATCATACAAGAATTCCAAAACACAACACATAGACATTGACAAGTTATGTTTTAGACCCCCACAAAATTCAGATGTTTTGCTAAATAAGAATGCAATACAAACGTGAAGGTAGATATTTTGAAGATGTTTCAGTTCATGATATTTTGTGTAATAGATCTCCACAGGAAATGTTCTACCTGGAATTGTGAAGATGGTGCAGTTGAAGAAGTATCGAGAGAACTTTTCTGCATCTAGTGTGGCAGATGTCACTATAAGCCTAAGATGAGGTCTCCTTTTAATGAGCTTCTTAAGAAGTCCAAAAAGAACATATGTATGGATGATCCTCTCGTGAGCCTCATCAAAATAACATACGCATGACAACAGAGTAGAGAGTACTGGGACAAGTTCTCGTCAATTAGCTAGCATCCTTCTTCCATTCAGGCATGTCATAAGCCAATAGCCCAACACCTCTAAGCTCTTGAGCGAGATGCCTCTCTCTTGTCTCCGACATTGGATCTTCCCAAGGGCGATTCAGATCCTTCGGAATAGAATGGAGCATGGTTCTTTGCTGTTGTTCACACACTTCCCTATGCTCCTTGATGAGAGCAGACTGTAATGCAGCATCACGACTCAAATAACCTTCAGGATTCTTAAATGTCTTCACATGCGACATATCCACTGAGTATCTAGTTTGCCCGTTTAGAAAAGCATGTTCATCCTCATTAAGATCAATCACGAGCTCTTCCTCAACTCCATCTTCCTTGTACATCATTACATCTCATTCATCATCAAACATAGGATATTCACCAACCGAGAGCACACGGGAAGAGATCAACTGCTTTGCTTCCTACCTCTCCGGGGAGCTCATCATTTTCAATGGTTGTCTAGAGGGTGCCGCATCCTCCTCCACGATCCTAATCCCCGAAAGACATGTCCGTGCGACAGGCCCCTCCCTCGGCCCTGACATTGGGTTTGTCCTGAAACTATCATCCTTCGCATTATTAATCCTCTGTGTAGCCATCCGTGGGCGCGGACGAGGCCGAGCCAGGGCGCCCCTTGAATCAAAACACCATCTCCAAAACCGTGAATCAAAACACCCTGGGCAATAACAATAACAACACCATCTCCAATCGACACAAGCAGCAAGAAAGAAAAACTCAACAGAGCTGTTTATTCACGAAAAGAAAGCAAAATTGAAAACATAAAAAATAACTATGTGGGAGAGTGAGAGAGAAACTCACCAAAGCTTTTTCTTTACGAGGAAGCCGCCTACCAGCAAGCCGTAAACCCTAGGAGATGAGGAAGCGGAGTGTGTGCCACTGGAAGCGACGCGGGAGACGAAAGATGGGTTGAAATTTGAAACCTATCTTCTTCTTTAATCAGATAGGTTTCGGTAATTTTGCAATAGTATATCACTTTGAAAATGTGTAAATAACTTTCACTGAGCAAATGTGTAAACCTGGAACTGGAAACAACTTTCACTTAACAGTAATTTTGAATTCAAATTTTGAATGGAGTTTTTTTTTTTATCCAAATCGAAATTCAAATAGAGTCGGAGTTTTAAATTTGTTTATTTATTTTAGTAATATTTTCCCTTTTCAGTGTTAGTAATTAATAGCTGGCGAACTCAATATGTCTCTTCGGTATTCAATTTAGTAACAACAAATTCAATATTAACTACGATTTAACGTCGATACTGTTTACACTTATATAGCATCAATACATGTTGACGATAAAATAGTGCATCTGCAATATCATTCACTTCTATTACCGATTATATATATTACCCTCGGATATTTAGTTGACATATATTTTTTTGGGATTTACACAAATTGCTGCGGCAAAAGTACACACTAAAACAACGTTTCAACTATGGCAAACTTGTCGACTCTAAAAACAGTATATTACTTCGTAATATAGTGTTGAAACAGAAGAAGACTTTTACCAACGAGATCCTTGTGACAACACATGTTTTTCGTGGTTGTTGATACATATTCTTGTAGTGTGATTCAGGTGCCACAAATCATCTAACTAATGCATCTCCAGCCAAACAGCATACCTGCGTACCATATACTCGGCAAGGTAAAGTAATGGTTGGTAATGGATATTCTTTGAGTATTTCTGCAATATGCTCAGCATTAATTCCAAATGATTCTAGAATTTTGAGATTACAAAATATGCTCTATACTCTAAATGTGACTAAAACCCTGCTTTATGTGTCTCAGTTCGCAAAGGATAATCATGCCTACTTTGAATTTCATGCAAATCACTGTGTGGTTCGTGATACTTCTACAGATTCAGTGCTGCTCCAAGGATATGAATGCTCTGGATTGTATAAGCTTGATATGACAAAATTAAGAAATAATAAGCCTGTAATTCATTCTAGTGATACTTACAGGCCTAAGTCTAGGAATATGGTTACCAACAGTTGTCTTGAGTGTTGTAATTCATCGATGACTAGTAATAATGAAGATTTTCATAATAAAACATATCCTTCTTGTTATTCACCCCATATTCCTGTCACAGATTCGATAATAAAATCAGACATTGATTGTTTAGATCTGCATGATTCGTCTGTTTTTTCAAATTCTTTACGTAGTCAGTCTGAAATTATGCCTGCTAGGATATCAGAAGATGTACCAGCTAATATACATATTGCTCCACCTGTTGCTATTGATGATGGTGAGTTTTTGTGTTTTGTTTCTAAGCTGAATTCTAAAGACTCATCATCCATTTGGCACATGAGAGTTGGTCATCTGTCTAATAAGCTTCTTCAAATTTTTTTGCGAATTCATAATCTTCCAATACCTCATAACACCGATCAGTGTATAGCTTGTGCTATTGGCAAAAGCAAAAAAAAATGGTATCATTCTTCTCCTACTGTCTATTCCCATCCCCTTGATGTGTGGGGTCCTGCTGCATGTTCTTCTAATGGTCATCGTTATTATCTTGGTATAGTAGATGCATATAGTAGGTACGCTTGGATATATTTTATGCAGAAAAAAAATGATTCAACTCAGTTATTTGTTGAGTTTTACAGGTCAGCTGAGAAACAACTGGGATACAAGCTTAAGGCAGTCCAGTCTGATGGGGGAGGTGAGTTTCAGTTTTTATCCACGTATCTACCTCAGTTTGGTATAAATCATCGTGTTACTTGTCTTTACTCTTCTAAACAGAATGGCATAGGTGAGAGGAAACATAGACATATTGTTGAGTAAGGATTAACTCTTCTTGCTCAACCCTCAGTACCATTACATTACTGGTCTGATGCCTTTTTTACTTCAGTATTTTTGATCAATAGGTTACCTTCATCTGCTCTGTCCAAGGTTTCTCCACCTAAAAAACTCTTTGGCTTGTTGCCTGACTATTCCTTTCTTCGTGTTTTTGGATGCTTGTGCTTTCCTCATCTGCGTCTTTTTCATAAACACAAACTGTCTTTCAGATCCGAGCCATGTGTTTTTCTAGGCTATTGCTCCAAATATCATGGATATAAATGTCTTGCAGCATCATGGCGTGTGTACACTATGAGGAATGTGTTTTTTCATGAATCCACATTTCCTTTTTCTGATTCTAAAGGTAAGTTCTTTACTTCTTCCTTTCCTACTTAGAATTATACTTCCATGCCATTTTTCTTACCATGTGACTCTCAGTTTATAGCTTCTTCTGATTCTGATAATGAGCTACTTCCTCCTTCTGATCCTGTTTATATGTTTGATCTTCCATCTCCTTCTTTGGGTAATGATTCTGCTTTTCCATTAAAATTTTATTCTCCTATCAATATGTCTCCTTTTGTAGTTACTTTTACTATGTTGCCTGATAATGCTTCTATTCCAGTTACTAGGCTGATTTCTGATCCTGTTACTTCTGTTACTGATCATGTTACTTCTGTTACTGATCATGTTACTTCTGTTTATCCAACATATGTTTTAGAATTATCTTTACCTAATGTCACTTCCGGTGATGATGCTCACTAAATTCCTTCCACTATATCTTACAGATTACAAGGATCAATGTTAGTTCCTCAAGCCACTAGTATTGTTGATTCTCGTAATAATGAAGGTTCTGTTAATAGACATTCTATGCAAACAAGGTCTAAAACAGATCTCTCTAGACTCTTCTGACTACTAATGACAATATTGAAGATCTCAGTGATTCTGAACCAAAATCCATTCATTAGGCTTTACTCAATCCACATTAGAAAAATGCTGTAAATGAAGAACTGTCCGCTCTTTATACTAACAATACCTGGACTGTTGTTCCTCTTCCTTCAGGTAGGATTCCTATTGGTTGCAAGTGGATTTTTAAAATAGAAAAGAATGTTGATGGGTTTGTTGCGAGATACAAAGACAGACTAGTTGCTAAAGGATTCTCTCAGAAAGCAAATTTTGATTTACAAGATACCTTTAGTCCAGTTGTGAAGTCATCCACAGTTAGAATTGTATTGTCTCTTGCATTACCTCATAAATGGAGTCTTAGGAAAATTGATATTAATAATGCCTTCTTACATGGGGATTTGACAGAAGACGTATATATGATTCAACCTCCAGGATTTGAGCAAATCTCTTCTTCTAAAACCGAGTCTCATTTGGTTTGCAAGTTACAAAAGGCGTTGTATGGTCTTAAACAAGTACCCCGTGCTTGGTTTGAAAAATTAAAGGATTTTCTTATTCATAAACTTCAGTTATGTGCATCTGTTGTAGATAGCTGTTTGTTTATCAAACAGGACAAAGGGTTTTCTGTGTTTGTATTGGTTTATGTCGATGACATTGTTGTTACAGGAAATTCTTCTTCTGTTATTTCAGAAGTCATTCATTCGATTAATCAGGAGTTTCAGTTAAAGGATTTAGGAAGTTTGAACTATTTTCTTGGTATGGAAGTTTCTGCATCTGACAATTATTTGTTGTTAAATTAGAGAAAATATATTCAGGAACTGATTGAGAAGCTTTGTCTCACCGAAGCTTCATGATTTCCTACTCCGATGACTGGAACTTGTCTAACTAAGTCAGGTATGATTAATTGTACTGAATTGTTTGAAGATGATCATCTGTTTTGCAGTACTATTGGTGCACTTCAGCATATTTGTATCACAAGGCCAGATATTCAGTTATCTGTTAATAAACTCAGTCAGTTCATGCAAAGAGCAAGCACCAGTCATTGACAGGCAGTGTTACATATTGTTAGATACTTAAAAGGGACTATAGAACATGGTTTGATGTTCAGGTCTAACCCTTTTCCTATGCAGGGGATATCTTTAGTTTCTTACTCTGATGCAGACTGGGGAGGAGATATCTCTGACAGAAAATCCATTTATGGACATTATCTGTTGTTCAATGACAATCCGATACTTTGGAATTCAAAAATAAATCTGTGGTGGCACGTTCTTGTGCTAAAGTTGAGTTTAGATCTATTGCTAATGCAGTATGTGAAATCATGTGGGTTAAGTCCCTGTTAATGGAAATGGGTCTCCAATTGTCTTCAGTGCCTGTGGTATGGACAAATAGTACAAGTGCGGTATCTTTGTCTGAAAATCCTACTCAACGTTACAAAATGAAACATGTTGAGATTGATATTTTCTTTATCAAGGAAAAGGTGAAATCTGGTCATGTTTTAGTCAATTTTGTTTTGTCTGGTAATCAGGTAGCAGATGTTTTAACAAAACCATTGACAGAAAAACAATTTGTTCCTTGCAAGAAAAAACTTGGAGTTTTCTCTGTGGTTGAGTTGGAAGATGTTGACACTGTAACGATTCAGGAGGCTCGTGAAATTGAAGAATAATTTTTGTTGAAAATCATATATCTGATAATCATGAGTGGTAGTTATTAAAGGCATGCCAGTTCTATGAAGAGTAGTCTTTATCATTACAAATGTTTGTAGTTACTTGATGCTTGCACTTCTCAGTTTTTTTTTCTGAGATATATATATGTGAACTTTTTCAGTATGATTGAGTATGTCTACATGATTGAGTGTCTTGTCTTGTCCTGTTCTTTTCACATATAGTTCATATCATAAAAATCAGTTTTTGGCATTCACAGAATTCTTATAGGTCTGTCTATGTTGCGTATCATTTGTCTGAATGTTCTTGCACTAAGTTGTTTTTCTATTTTATGTGTGGTGTAGAATCTACACTCAGTGTCATTCAAGGGTAAACATGGTTGGCATATCTGTTTTTCATCTTTTCAAAAGATCAATGAAGGATAAAATGAAGCAGAGTTTTTCATCAGTTATGAGTTATCTGCTTATGGTCTTGGCATAAAACATAGTTGAATTCCAAAAATCGAGTTTAATCTCGAAGTAAAAGTCAAGATAATTCAAGGTTGCTCTTGAGGAAGGCAAGATGAGAGCAGAAACCCTCCAGCTATGTTGGTAGGATAAATGCTCAAATCCTTTTGTCAAGAGAAGAAAAATTATGAGAAAATAAAAAAATGTGATATGGAAAGATCATAAAAGAATAAAAAGGATGAATCAGATATGCTTTTCCAAATGTTTGTCTTGTATGAAGACTGTGATTAGATGAAAATACTCATCATAAAATAGTTAAAGAGTTCAGTTGTTTGGATGTAATTCAGATTGATTGGTAAGGAACTGTGACTAGATATGTGAATATGTGTATGATGTGATTGATTTATGTGCATATGATATATGTGTGTTAGCTTGATGGGACAAGTGTTAATCATTTAGTATGATTCAGTCATGTTAGAAAAAGAGCTCATAGATACATCTGAGGAAAAGACTGCTGAAATTTAGCTGCTGAGTATAATTAAAAGGATTTGGTTAATGTTATGGATGAATCTTGATTGATGTGCATAGTTTAATAACAATCTGATGGTTGTGAAGTAAGTGTTTTTCAGCAGAAAAGTATTAGGTTGTGATTATCAATCAGAGGTTGGCTATCAGTTGAGTTCCGATTGTCAGGATTGACAAAGGTGTTGAAGAGCAATGCATGACTGGTTTTCGAGAATTTAAGAAGTTCATTGATGTTGATCTTCATGGGAGAATGTTAGGATATATGTATAGCTACATATGAATGTTTGGGGATTATTCTGCAATATTCTAGAATTAGTAAGTGAGGACCATATTGTAATATCTTAAGACTTAAAGGCTATAAATAGTCTTAGGGTGTAACAAATTTATCTTATCCCTGAATGAATGAAACAAGTAGCTTCGGCCGCAAGTAAGTCTTCATCTTCTTCTCTCTTTGATTTCTCTACTTATGTTTAAGTTCCTAACACTGAGCACCTCCCATCTTCTCTAGTGTGTTCTTTTCCCGTCTACTGTTTGCCCCCACCAGAAATCCGCTATGGGTGCGTCTATCTCCGCACACCATGGTTTTGGTAAGCATAACACACTCATGACGTACGTGGGGATAGCCGTGATGATCGCTTTGATAAGGACTTACTTCCCTACTTGGTTCAGTGTTTTTGGCCTCCAACCTGTTAGCTTGTTCTTAATCTTAGTCTTTAGTGACCCTAGTGCCTCCTTTTTAGATCGCCCCCATATTGATGGCAAGACCAGATACTTACCCGGATCACTTGTGCTTTGTATGTTCAGTGCCATCTCGACATCCCTCCTGTCCTCTCGGTTCGCCCCTTTGGTGAAATACATGGTCGACTTATTCATTTTTATCCGTTGTCCTGACACTCGACAATATGACTCCAGTATGCTCCTAAGGTTGGTTGCGTTTTCAGTTGTGCCTTGTATGACGAATAGTGAGTCATTTGCAAAGAACAAATGATGGAGCTGCGGACACTGTTTCTTCATCTTGGTCCCCTGAATTGTCTTTTACATAGCCGCGTTACATAGCCGCCCAACCTTTTCGCCTCGATAGTACATCCATCAGTAAAATGAATAGGTAGGGTGATAAGGGGTCACATTGTCGTATCCCTCGGGTTGGCTTGATAGTCTCAGACCGATCTCCATTGACCACTACTTGGTACGTAGTTGTCGATATGCATTCTCTGATCCACCCGAGCCATTAATCCGCGAAACCCCTCTTCCTTAGTGTGTATAGGAGAAAGTCTCACTCCACCTTGTCGTATGCCTTCGGCATGTCAATTTGTAAAGAACACTCGGGCCTATTCTTCTTTCATGTATGTGTCTACCTGATACAAACGCACTCTGAAACGGACTGATAAGATCTGCTAGATACATCTTTAAACGGTTCACCAACACTTTTGAAATGATTTTGTAGAGGAAATTACAACAGCTAATAGGCCTGAAATTCGTTGGTTGCATAGGGTTCGATACTTTTGGTATTAGGAAAATATCGGTATTATTTGGGGTGTTTAGGAGAGTACATGTTCTGAAGAAAGCCTTGTCCGCAGTGATGACATCCGCTCCCACGATATTCTTGTTCCGTTGATAGAACAACGCCGAAAAATCGTCTGGCCCAGGAGCGCGTGACCCCCCTAACTGATATGTGGCATTTCTGATTTCAATGTCTGTCATCTCCTCTGTTAAGCTATTATTCATTTCGATCGTAATCTGGTGTGGTACCCATAGTAGGAACTCCAACCCCGAACCGCTTCTTGGTCCATGTGCCCTTGCATATGCCACCTTAACTCATCTTTTGTTCTCGTGAGTTCTTTTAAGTTGTTTCCAAATTGGGTTCGGCTTCAAGCAAGTAGGTGTTTTCAGCATGTTTGGATCTTGGTTCGGACTCCATATAGATCATGTCGTGAGGTTGGTGCTTCCCATTCCTTACGTATTACCTCCTTGCACGTCGAGTCTTCGAGACACATTGCCTCGAATTTAAATCGGCGAGCTTGTCTTCTCCTCGGCCTCTCGAGATGGACCATCAATGGTGTCTGGTCCGACCCAATTGCGAGCTCGTTTATGAATCTCCATATTTGGTACCGTGCATCGAACAATGAGTTAATAAGCACCTGGTATATCCATTCGCTCACTCTATGTATGCCACTCCGGTTATTGCACCATGTGCAAGGATTCCCATTAGCACCTAAGTCTTCCTTATGTAGGTCATCAATCATTTTCTTGAACTCATCCATGTACCTTGATGATTTCCTTCTCCCACCCTCCTTTTCGTGATGGGGACATATAGTGTTGAAATCCCCCAAGATCATCCATCTCCCCTTCGGCCTTGTCCTATTGTCCTTAGGAGATTCTAGTTTTGAGACCGTTCGGTGCCTTCAGACTCGCATACACCCATGTAATGTACATTGTGTCACCATGCTTTGTGAGTTTTACCTCACAATCAATGTAGTTTCGGTCAGCATACCTAACATAAACCATGGTCTCCGCCGTCCACCACAATGCTAGTCCTCCCGATGTTCCGTTTAGGCTAACATAGTATTTGTTTTCCATTCCTATCCGTGCTCTTATTCTCTCGCAGTAGGTGTCCCCATTGTTCGTTTCCATCAGAAATATGATATTTGGGTGATACCCCTTGTTGAGGTCTTATAGGTGTTGAATTGTCAAGGCAGACCCCAAACCCTGACAATTCCATGACAATGTGCTCATTGATCCCGTGTGGCTGTTTTGGGACAGCCACCAAAACCATTTGTTAGCTTGTGTGTTTCCTCCTCTTCATTTTCCCCTCCTTAGTAGCCCCAGCCTTCCTTCTTCGAATAGTGGATGCCCGACTGATTTTCTTTCTCGGGCTGCACCTTAGCCTTGACCCTTTCTTGCCGGCCCCCTCCACCTTCGGTTTCGCCTATTTTTTCATGCGTTTTGATCCCGGTTGCTCCTCCATTTCCTCTCCTGTTCGTTTCAATGTCATCTTGTTTAGGTAGGGGCTGAGCCCGGTCGGTTGGTTGTGGTTAAATGGCTTAGGCAATGCGGGTGATGTGCGTGGTGTGTCAAGTGGGTTCTCTACTATATAGTTGTGGATGGGGGTGGTGGCTTCGGTTATGGGTATAGGTGTAGGGTGATCATGTAGGTATGCGATTGTGGGTGGGCTAGGGTTTGTCGGGTTCTCGGTGGGTGGCGGCTCAGGCAGGTATTGTGGGTTCGACTTTGGGTGGCTGGCTAGGGCGTCGGCTCTGTGTGTTCGCCTTCGTATCCATGGGGGGAGATTTGGTGGTGTTGTCATATGTGGAGTTGGGTAGGTTGCTTGGTTTTGGGTGGTAAGCTGTGTTTGTGGGGTAGTGGTATGGATCATGATAGCCATAGTGTGGTCCATTGCGGTTTCTTGGCTCACAGTCAGTTCATTTCTTTCCTCGGTCTCCTCTTGTTGCCCCCTTGTTTAGACCCCGTCGGTGGCCATATGGTCTGTCATATTACTCCCTTTTGTGTCACCCCCATTCGGCCCGTTTGGCGGTACATCACTCGGTATTGGATACTTGACTCCCTTCTCCTTGTTTGATTTCCCTGCCTCGACCATAATGTCGAACCATGATTTCCTCACGTATGAGGGAGGTAAAAACGCTTGGTTGTCTCTTCTACATTTTGCACTTGCTCCGTCCTTAACCCTGCAAACTAGACCAGTGCTTTCCCTTTCAAACTTTCCCGGAAGGTCTGGACAATCGACTTGGTATACTGCTGATATGGATTCGTTTTTCCATGTATATCTTTAGGTGAACAACAGGGTTCCCTATTCCATCGAACCTTCCAAAGTCAGGCAAGTTGAATTTGTCAGGCATCAGGATTTCCTCAAATAGAGTTAGATCAGAGAAGTCCAGGTCTACTACTTGAATAGATCAGGAAAAGCTTGCTCTTGAGGGCAATGTACATGTAGAAGAACTTGATTACGACAGTCATATGTAGGGGATGGAGCTTGATTGGGATGTCCATATGTGGGAGGTGGAGCTTGGCCAGGATGTCCATATGTAGGAGGTGAAGCTAGGTTCGGATGGCCATATGTAGGAGGCAGAGCTTGTTCGGGGTGACCACATGTGGGAGGTGGAGCATGGGCGGGTAAGACCAAACTACTTGGCATGGATTGATGAGGTGCTACAAGAGATGGTGTTGCTTGAGAAGACGAGGTGGCTGCCTGGACATTTAGAAAAAATAAATTTTGCTTGAACCGGGAGGTCATGCCAGCCATGATAGAATTCATGGTGTGTATAGTCTGTTCGAGGTAGATGATCCTCCCTTCGTATTCTTGAAGTTTCGGAGTTGCAAATGTCGCATGGTTTCCGAAAACCTAGTAGAGGGTTTTGATTTTGTTGCTCCGTTCGTTCCCATTGAACAAAACCGTAAGTGCGTATCGGGCTTGTTCTTGCCAAATGTGCGTAAATCATTCAAATACCATAGTAAGAAGGGTAAATACACAATTGATCATGCATGTTTGGTTTTTGAAAACTCTGCATGTTCCGTTCATTCCATTCATAGACTTTGATGACATATGCGATAAATAGTTTTACAACTATACTCTAAAAGGAGTTGGCCAATCAAAGTCTAATTCTTTAGACGTTTCACACAGTAGTGTAGCTCGTTGAGTGCATTTGTCGGTTGCTCCTTAGTTCGAAGGAAGGTCGGGGACATCCATTTCGAAAATATTTTAATTTGCCTTGTCCTTCATCTGGATTATTCAAGGGTGCCATTTAACTCAGCTATTTTTCCTACACATTTCTCCAAGGTGCGATCCCGAACTCTCACTTCATTTCACACACACCGTAACTCGTTGTGGAGGCGTTGGATCTCATTCTTGGATATAGAGTGTTCATTAACCCAAAGAATACTTTGAATTTCAAACCTAGATTTCATCATTGTGTAGATGTCATTGTAAGATGACAGTGTTTGCTTGGGCCTATCCTTGATTTTCTCCTTCGGGTCAAAAGGCGGACTTGCTGGTGCCGAGTAGAACTTGTGAACGTACTCCGTTGTTGCACGGTATTCGTTTTCCTTTGCCGTGGAGCTTTCCGTCGGATTTATGAATAGTAGGACTTGGTTTCCCCAATCATTATTCACTTGTCGCACTGAGTCTCGAAGCGAGTTTGCAATATCCGCTTTGTTGTGCCACTTGTACGCTCTTGGTGATCCATCGATGTGCACAAGGATATCTTGGAATCTACCAAATTGTCGAAGAACTCGAGATAGGTAGGTGGTCATGGATCCTCGATGGCTGAGAATCGGAACTCCCTCAAAAGTTTTGCACCTAAGGATCATGCGGCGGATGGGTAACCATCTACACGTCCATAGTGTCTTTATGCGTTATTTTCGAAATATAGATTTTCCAATTGAGGTCTTTCCATTTCTCATCTTCGAACAATGATAGACCTAACATTCTCGAGATGACCCTTTTGTCGCCTAAAATGTTTGCCCGGGGAATATTCATGCCAAATTCTTTCATATGGCTTAAGAACCAAATCTGAAGTAAGGTCGGGCTTGCTTTTAGTTCTCCTTTTCCTTTGTTTTTTAAAATGTTTATAAATGCAATGGTTTCGGCGAGCAACGCCGTCATGAAACCCTTGCCTTCTATTATTTGGAGGACGACTTTGGTCATAGCTGAGTCGATGAGACCATTAGAAAAGAGGAATACTACCGTTCCCAAAATAAGTAAAATAAAAGCATGGTATCTCCCCAGAGCATTTGTTTTATCGGCAATTCGGCGGTTGATCCAATATACCAAAATTTCAATAGATAAGCCATGACCCCCATTCAACGTGAGCTCGGTGGACATTTTGTTTGTTGTGAGTTTGAGCAAAGTACTATCTTCGCCTCTTTGTTGAAGGTCGGGTTGAACAATACCACCATCTGAATCTACCCCTTGAATGAGTTGATGGTATTCTTCGAGCTTAGGTTACAGTTCATTGTAGTTTATCACGGATACGACGTTTTTTACATCCCAGAAATCAGACAAAACATCGAGGAGAGCACAGTTGACGTTGTAGTTTGCAAGCTCATGAACCTCGTCAATCTTCTCGTTCACGTACTTCTGATCCTCTTTCGTCATAGCTTTCCATATTCAGGCGATTTCGACCGTGAGGGGCTGCACGGCCTTGGTGCGAGGACAGTGGTTTGTCTGCTTTATCCTTACCAAAGATGATGCGTGAAACGTCCTAAGGATACAAGACAAAAATGCAATGCAAGTGTGAGAAAATAAATGTCACTACTAAGTTATTACATTTATAGAGGTTACGTAATACAAAATGTCCAATCCTATACATGTCGTGATCTAGGGCAAAACAAAACACGAGAAATGGAACAAACATAAAAATGGTAGAAACTTAAGCGCGGTGGGAGCTTTTGTCCTAACGGGATGGAATTTCTAGGTCCTTTAGACCAGTGGAACCTCACCCCTGTAGAGGATCACAGACCTATTCCGATCATCGGGTTGAGTTTTTTTCGTGCGTGTTGGCGGTCTAAACCACTCTAGGTTCATTCTTCTACTAAATTCTCTAAGCTCTTAATGTGCTCTAGGTCCGAGCATGTAATGGTAACCAGCGTAGTGTGTGCAAAACAGGGATATACATCATTTTTGAATTATTACATTTATATTGCTTTTCGGATCAAATTTGAAATTGCAAGCATGAGCAAATAGTCAAAACAAATAGGTAAAATATAACATGGCAAATCAAACATGACAAAGAATAAACCCTCTAAAATCATCCCCAGTAGAGTCACCAAATTGTTGAACGTCAGATCCAACTTCCCCGACCCCTTTTTGAAAAAATGAACTATTTTTCTTTTGTTTTCGTTTCACTTAAAATGTCGGGTCTTGGCGAGCAACCGGTCCAGTCGAGCGGGGTCATCAACCGGACCGAAAAAATGAAAGAATCGCCACCGATTAATTAAAGGTTAATATGAATCCTAAAATTTGCCTAGGGTACACGGTGTTAACACCCTAGGGCTTGGAAAGGTCTACGTCCAGAGAATCGTGTTCGAGGGTTTGATTATGTTTTAAGGGCTCGCAAGCCCATAATCCGCCCTTTCAGTACTTTAGTTTGATTTTGATTTTTTTTTCAATTTACCTGAATTGTCCGTTTTAATCATGCTTGGCCAAAAATATTACATGCATTTAAACAAAAAACTAATTAAACCATATACAAGTATTTTTTTTATTTACAAGTAAATTTCAAATAAATAATAAAACCAAAAAAGGTGGTTTAACATTGAAGTCATTTTAAACGTGTCAAAAATACACGAATGATTTTGAAGATATTAAGCTCGTTGGACTAATTTATCACATTTTGAGAAGTTATAGGATGTCAAAACAAAAATTTAGGGACCAAAATGCAATTTATTAAAATTCGAGCTGAATTGGAAAAAAAATCGAAAATTATCGAAATGACCCTAAACTTGAAAATTATTCTGGACTTAATTGTAACACTTTGAGAAGTCCTAATATGTCCATAAAAGTTTGGAACCAAATATATTTTTTTAAATATTTGAGATGGAAAAACATATTTCTAAAAATTGCACAAATTACCCAAAACTTTCCTGGTTTGGTTTATAACACTCGGTAAAGTCCCAAAATGACCTGAGAGTCCAAGGACCGAGTTGTAACGTTCATCAAAGTTTGGGAATGACCCAAATCATTTTGAATTTTTTTTTTTTACATATACATAATATACGTTTATTATACATATACATATAGTATCACATATGTATTATACATACATCACATATACATAATATATATATATATATATATATATATATATATTAACAAGTATATTATTCATAAATATATAATGCATGTATATAAACTCCCTTTTTTTTATAACATAAATTTCAATAACATTAGGAAATACAATATTAAATACGAGATATATATACCTAAATCGTTGGAAGCTTAAATACCGTACGAGAAACCGATAATTACCGATATTTATTTTCCACCCTAACTTTCTATTTTTTTTCACTCTCTTCGTCCTCTTCTATTTTCTTCCCCTTAGCCTTCGTGAGCTACTCTATTTATAGAAGCAAATGCTTCATATTTTATTAAATGTTTTTTTTTAATATTAAAAAAGAAAAATCGGTGGAAAAGAGGAACATGACCATGTGTAGCCATGTTCCTCATGAGTTGGTCTCACATTTAATTAATTAACTAATTTTGTTTATTTTTTTTGGTTTTCATATATATATATATATGTATATTTTCAATCTCGATTTCTCTCGGCTTAGTTCCTCGCGTACGTTTTTTTTACCCCGGGTCAAAATCTGTTGCTTACAGCCTCCACCACAGCGAAAGGCGATGTGGTCATGGGAAACAATCCAAACTACTATTGTCGATACCATCGTTGCAAAGATGGAGGTTATTGGATTTAGAGGTTACCTTTATCGTAGTTGATGCTCCTGCATCATACAACACCATATTAGGGCGTTCGACGCTAAATCCCAATAAAATGGTGCTGTTCACATACCATGAGTTGCTTAAATTTCCAACGCTTCATTGTATTGGTGTGGTGAAGGGAGATCAACCAGCGACACACAGTTGTTATGTCCAGACAATGCGACGCCATATTTGAAAGAAACAAATTTTGGTGATTCAAACTGAGGAGGACACTCGAGAAGAAAAGAGACACCCTCAGTGGGTTGAGGGATTAAAGAAGGTGGACGTGGCTGGTCCAGAAAAAGAAGTGCAGATTGTAGCGTCGTTGCAAGTAGATGAGGCTAACACTTTGTCAATGCTCTTTGTGGAGTTTAAAGAACTGTTTGCATAGAAACCAAGCGACATGCCAGGGATTAGTAAGGAGGTGATTTTCCATGAACTCAACATTAACCCGAATATCAGACCAATCGCTCAAAAGTGACGCCCCGTAGGTGAAGAAAAGACGATCGCTATCATACAAGAATTTGGAAAATTGGTGGAGGCAAAATTCGTAAAGTAAACCAGGTTCCAAACCTGGGTAACGATTCCGTACTTGTGAAAAAGAGCAATGGGAAATGGAGAATATGTATCGACTTTCGTGATTTGAATAAAGCGTTCCCAAAAGATTCATATCCTTTACCAAGGATTGATCAATTGGTCGACGTTACCTCGAGCCATCAACTTCTCAGTTTTATGGATGCTTACTCTGGCTATAACCAGATAAAAATGTATGATATCAATATTCAGCATACAACCTTTTATGCTGACACTGATATTTATCACTAGACGGTTATGCAGTTTGGATTGATATATGTGGATGCCACTTATCAAAGGATTGTCAACAAGCTTTTTTCTGGAATGATAGGCATCACCATGGAAGCGTATGTGGATGATATGTTTGTAAAGTCGATAAAAGACGTTGACCATGTTAAAGATTTGAAGAAAAGCTTCGAGAGGATGCACTTGTATCAAGCATGTCTAAATCCAGCAAAGTGTGCTTTTGGTGTTCAATCATGCAATTTTCTGGTATATATGGTTAGCCAAAGAGGGATAGAAGTTAACCCTGAGAAATTGGACGGGATTGAAGTAATGAAGAACCCCACTTTCCATAAAGAAGTGCAGAGTTTGAATGGAAGGCTAACGGCGCTAAGTTGTTTCTTAGCGAAAGTGGGGGGACAAATCGCTACCATTTTTACAAGTGCTGAGGTTTAACAAGAAGTTTGAGTGGACGCCTGAGTATGAGAAAGAGTTTCAAGACCTGAAGCAACATCTCAGGACTCTCCCACCATTGGCAAAACCTTCTAAAGGCAACGCCTTGTCTTTGTATTTAAGTATCACTCTGATTGTTGTAAGCTTGGTTTTGGTCAAATAAGTAGGCAAGGGCCAAGTGCCAGTGTATTATGTATCGAAATTCATCGCAAATGCTGAAATAAATTACTTGGAGGTTAAGAAGTATCTTTATGCGTTGGTAATATCGGTTAGGAAGCTACGCCCCTATTTTTCATGAACATGAAATTACTGTCTTAACAAAACAACCGCTAAAGTAGTTCTCGCAAAACCCAGATGCCTCGGGGAGAATGGTCAAATGGGCCATCGAGTTAAGTGAGTTTCAGATTAACTTTGCTCCTAGGACTGCGATTAAGGGACAAGCTTTGGTGAATTTCATTGTGGAATGAACATGTCCTCATCCAGCGACGCCTATAGAAAAAGAAAAAAAGAAACCTTGGATGCTTCATACAGATGGTTCGTCATTAGTTGAAGGCTCGAGGGCAGGATTAATACTGACCCCACCTGATGGTGGCGCCCCGTTACGATACGCTCTAGTGCTTACCTTTAAGGCGGCCAATAATTAGGCAAAGTATGAAGCGATTGTCACTGGTTTACGATTGTCTAAGGCTCTAGGCGTTATTTCTCTTCACGTGTATTGTGATTCGCAATTGTTGGTAAAACAAGTTAAAGGCGAGTATACACTGAAGGGTGAAAAGATGAAGTTATATTGGAAATATGCTAAGGCATTGGCAGAAGGATTCAAAAGGTTTCAGATAGAGGTTATCCCATGAGAAGTGAATCAGGAAGCAGATGCCTTAAGCAAATATGCATGGCAGACAACGCCCATACATGTGCATTTTATAGTAATCATTCATGGGGAGATGATTATGTTATGCGACAACATTAACATGGTAGTAGATTGGGCGACAGAACGCCTATATGAACTTATTTAGAATTCGGAGAGCTCCCTCAGGATGATATCGAATCCAAGAAGATCGTTCACCTAGCTCCAAGTTTTAGAATAATGGACTGAACACTTTATAAGCGAGGATTCTCCATGCCTTACCTCAGGTGCGTCGCTCATCCATATACGACTACCATTTTGAGGGAAGTACATGAAGGATATGTGGCATGTCATGAATAAGCAAAGTCAATTGTGAGAAAAGTTATGAATCAAGGGTATTATTGGCCTACAATGAATCAAGAGGCGACGACTTTGGTCATGAAATATGAATCATGCTAGAAGTATAGACCGAAGATAGTGCGTCCCCCAGCTAAGCTTACCAGTATATGTGATGCGTGGCTGTTTGCCGAATGGAGGATCGACTTGGTAGGCCCTTTACCAAGGTACAAGCAACACACTTACATTATAGTGGAGATTGATTATTTCTCAAAATGAGTTGAAGCAAAGGCGTGGGTATCAACTACAGAATTTCAATTCATCAAATTTCTTAAGTCGAGTATGGTTTCCATATATGGAATCCCAAGCGTTCTGATCAGTGACAATGATCCACAATTCACTGGAAAGAAATTGAAATAGTTTTGCGAGGAGTTAAAATTTGAACATCGGCATGCTTCAATTAAACATGGGCAGGCGAATGGTAAGTCGAAGCGGCGAAAAAGACAGTGTTGAATGGTTTAAAAAGGAGTTTCGACGCCTTTCGAGGAAAGTGGACAGAAGATTTGGAAAATGTGTTATGAGTGTTGCGAACAACTCCTAAACCCGCGACTTGGGAAACAACTTTTAGACATGTGTATGGTTCTGAGGTTGTGGCCCCGACGGAGATAGTGGTGGCGTCCCATACGGTGAAGCATTTCAACGCCCTGCACAATGGTGATACTAGGCATCTTGAATTGGATATGGTTGATGAAAAGAGACGGGGTTCTGAAAAAACTCAAGGTTGGATGCGCCTATCCACGACAAGATACTACAATAGGCGAGTATGAAAAGACATGAATTTGCACATGAAGCTAGAATTAATAAACTGTCTCTGAAATGGGAAGGACCTTACAAGGTCGTCGCCATTCCTCAGCCAAATGTGTATGTCCTAGGAGATCAAGACGGGAATGTATTGAAGAACACTTTTAATGCAGACCATTCAAAACATTTTATACTTGAAAGATGGTACATGCATATGTATTGTAATCTTGTTAACGATTGATGTCAAAGGTGTTGTAATTTTGTTAAGGATTGATGTTGAAGGCGTTGCAAATCAATGCTTATTGGCGAATGCTTAAGTTTGATTAATCGTGAAAGAAAGCAACCCATTTAAAGTTTGTTTAAAGTCTAACTAGAGGATGCAACTAACATGTTTAGGCGAGGCGTTCATCTAAATATCTACGGAGACTCATTTCGTTTATGATTATAATAAAGCGGGGTGATTAGAACAACATCCACACTTAGTCGAAATAAGGCTAAGTATGGACAGTTGAAGTAAGGCTAAGTTCGAAGATAGAAAATTATCAAAGGCGATGTGTCAAAGGCGAAGTGTTGAATCGCAGCATGCTAAATAGTGAATAGAAATAAACAGAGAAATTCAGTGAAATATAACTAAATACCCAAAATAAAATTGCCATAGGCGCCGGAAATGATTGACTCTTTACAAAAAAGATATGCAGGAAACTGAAAAGAGAGACATTAAAATGACTAAGTATTTGAACAAAACATGTTCAAGAAGAAGGTGTTGTGGATATTGCGGAGGAGAAGGTAGCGATTATGGATCAATTGAAGGATTGTTGGATGCGGATGATGTTTTAGGAGCGAGCACTTGAGCAGAAGGGTCTTTGGGCGTTTCCTAAGCAGTGACGGATCCCTCATAGGAAGAGCTCTCATCCTCCGACCCCTCCTTCTTAGTTTCCTTTGGCTCCTCAACTTCTCGACTCTTCAGAGCGAGGTAGCACTTCAAGAAATCCAGTTTGTCCAAAGGGAAGTTAGCGTTGACCTTTTGAATATCCTTGGATGCCTTCTTGAAGATGTAGATCAGCACCTTGCGATTCCATTCCGCAGCAGCAAGTCCTAATGTTGCGCTAGTACGAAAGGTCTATACGGCCTATGTGACGCTTTCTTCCAACCTTTTGGGAAGCTCAGTTTTAAGGAGCTGTGGTTCCTTCATTGCTTGCTTTGCCTCAACAGCAACCTATTTAGAATTTGACGTATCTCTTTGGAGATGGGCCAATTCCCTTTGAAATTTTTCCACAGTCATGGCAATGTTGCTTTCTCTCTTATATGCATCCCTTAAGTTGGTGGCGAGCTGATCCTTTTGGGCTACCTCATTCTCGAATTATTTTTGATCAACTTCTGCGATGTTGAGGTGCCGACGAGTGCACTCCAACTCAAACTCGGTGGTTTGCACCGTTTGGAGTTTTGAAATATTCAGCTCCATCTCCTCAGCTAACCCGATGATGGTGGCGCCCATCGTCAGTAGAGTAGGAATGACCTGGATGAACATAGTGTTAGTAAAATTCCAAAAATATGAAATATTTCAAATAAAATAAATGTAAAGATGAATACCTAGCTCATTATCATAGAGAGTGATTGCCTGACTAAACCCTCCAGAGCGTCCCACTCCAAATTTAGAGGCAGATGAGGGGCATGCTCCAGTCAACAAGTGAAGACCGAAATTGGGTTCTCAACTAGAGTTCCCCTCCACGAGAGGAACCTCCCTTAAGTTGGCACAAGTCTCCCAAGGCTGGTAAGGAATAGCGTCGCCTTGAGTCTCTAATAGGTCTCGCTTCATCTCGAAGTACGAACACTTATAAGGAGGAAGTCGGTCATCTCTAGTGTGCACCACTATTTTTGGAGAGATATGCGCTACTCCGGGTGATCATCCAGCAAGATCATCTCTCCTGACTGTGTCTCCTTGGAACCGGTAGCAGTAGTCCGGGCAGGAGTTTGCGCTTTGTATCTCGACGCTTCAACAGGTGTCACCTATGTCAGATCAAAGGAAGGATCAAATGTCCCCCGTTTTAGGATGCCATTGTGATATTCGGTATAGGTCCACGTGATGCCACCATAGTCCAAGATAGGAGGACCCCCTTTTTAGTGAACATAACATTATTCCTATTACTAACAACACTATTATTAATCCAGTAGGACTTAGGAACCGCACCTTTGAAGGCAACAACGACCTCATTTGTGGGGTCGCTGAACAGTTCAGGCGGGGCCTTGAGGGAATCGAGTGAGTCCTCTATAGGCTTCGCCTTCTTCCGCCCCTTTAAGGAGTGATGGCTTTTACATTTCCTCGAACCCACAGGAGTATCGCTTTTCTTCTCCTTTTCCTTCTTTTTTTTTTTTCATTTGGCGCCGCCTTTTTTCTTTGGAACGTCTAATACGTAAGAAATTAGGGCAAAATACCTTTATGCAAAAAGTAGAAGAAAAATCCATTTAACGTAGTTAAAGCCAGAAGGCAAAGCTCTACAAGGGACACGCCAACTTTCTCTAAATCAGACTCATTGGTCTCTTTGGAGATTATCTGAGGGTACCTCGCTTTACGGTCCAGATATCTGGTTCCTAAGGCATCCACGTCAGTCGAGGATAGTTCCTCAACGACGGGGTAGGGATCCTAACTCGCCTTCGATGATCCTAGGCACCAGGTGACGCCTCCTTGAAAAACGAAGTATGCGTTCTTCCAGTTCGAGTTCCTTGTTCGAAAACCCGTGACCAAGGGATGAGTGGAATCCCAACACCAATCTTTAAAAGGTAGAACCACTCGTGTGGGAAAAACGCACACCCTGAGACGATTCGCATCTAGGCGATAAAAACAATGAAAGATGTTTGAAGAATATGTCCATCCACAACGGAAGCACAAGACTCTGAAGCCCACCCAAGTACGGAGGGTGTTTGGTGAAAGTTGGGTAGGAGAAATTCCATAATGACGTCACAACTCGGCTAGTGGTGGGCAATAGGGAAGTCGTAGCCCTGCATCAATTTGAAGTGGGAAAATGATCTCCTCGCCCTCTTTGGGTTTACACACGGGGTGAAGATTTTTAGGATCCGCATAATCAGGTATGAGAAACTTGGGGGCATGAGCGTCGCTTATCCCTGCCTCAGCCACCGCTTTTTCAAAAACAGTTGAAGAAAGCATATTGGGTTTAAGATCGAGAAAAGGTTTAGGGAGAAAGATATGTCTACCAACATCGGAGTCAGACGACATTTTACAGTATGAGTGAATGACGCGAAGATGATGGGCGTTGAGAGCTAAAGGAAAAGCCCGACCAATGATGAAGGCGATCGGAGCTTGACCGAAATTCTAGAGAGAAATTAGAGGTTTTAGAGAGAGAAAACTCTAAAATTTTGGAAGATAAGTAAAAGTGATAAATGAAAGGGTTTGGGAGGTATTTATAGAACCCCCCCATAGGTCAGTTGAAGGGTCGCCTAGGCTAACCCTAGGTGTTCGAAATGACGAGTTTGCACCTAAAATGGAAGAGTCTCTTCAGTTCTGGAAGCTTCTAGAAGATCCAGACGAAAACTTTGAATTTGAATTTCAAAAAAGTAATCATGGTAGGATAAAAGCAAGCGTCCATGAAAGACACGTGGATTGGAAGAAAAAGCAAGCGTCGCCCTTGGAAAGTACAGATTATCATCAAATTTGTTAACCTCTAGAAAAGTCATCACCTAATAGAAGATGGATCGACATTGATCTATAAGAGAATTGACTTTTGGAGCAAAGTAATAATCCCCAAATGAGCATCGCTCATTTAGGGCTTCGGGGGTAGATGATGGGTTATGAGCTTTGGGCTTGGTCATTTTCACATTTTGCCTAAAAACATTCAAAGCTAGACTTATAGGCCCAATGGTATTATGGTGTCGCTCATATGATATTTATGGTGCCCCTCATATATAACCCCGATAAGGGCGCCACTTCGGAAGGATGTGCCAGAACATAAAAGTACCAGGATTAAGTACATGTCATAACACCTACTGACTAACCTAATATAAACACCTACACTCCTATGGTTTAGCTAAACCTCTTTTAGTCGACCTATGATTAAACTAACTAAAAAGATAGTGTACACTAGAGTAGCCTTCCTACAGACAATCATTACTCCTAGTAACCGTGGTTTGCTCGCTTCAGTCACAACTAAGATTACCATGGTAGGATCTGACCGTACCGTGGTTCAGGTACACATTTGTTATAAATATCTCTCAACCAACCTTATTGATGAGGACTAATATTTCACCTTATCTTGCTATCTGTTGTTCTACATTTATTTCGATCGCCCAAATGAACCTCCACTGATTTTATTAGGGGAAACAACGGGAATTCCCCGAGCTTTCCTTTCGTGCAGGTCAACGGAGCAGCTAGGAGGGATAAGATAAGAAATTCCATTTTATGTGATCCAACAATAAACATACTGAAGAACACCATGATGATTGTTAAGATGATAGGGATGCCCGTTAGGAGCATCGCAGGATTTGACCAATTGTGAAATTGAGATTTGCATGAACCCATTATGAACATCCTACTGCTTGATTTACAACCTTGTTCATCGATAATGGAACCTTCGTCTTATGTATCTTCACTAACTTGCAAATGTATCTTTATGAGCAAATTGTACCTTCAAAATGTCTTTTTTATCAGCAGATTCTACCAATGATCAACGTTAGTCATACCTCAGTGGTTCTGACTTCCGCCTCTTGATCAAACCTTGAAGCTTGAGTTTCATTAGGACTTCGCTGAAGATAGAACATATGTGTTCTTCTTGCAGCAGTACCTTACATTTGGTATTGGCCTACTTCATCGTTATTTCTAGGTTGTCGGATCCAAATTTTGATATCCGCTCTACCAACTTGTCTGTGAGTAGTTGAATTGTCGCTTTTATGAGGACCTCCAACCTACACAAAATAGTAAGTTTAGACAAAAACTGATGGAATAAGCAACTACTAACTCAAATACAAACCACAAGAATGTTTAACTATGCTTTATTAGTTTGATTCATATATTAAACCAAAAATAACAATGCCTTTATAAAGGCATTATACAAACAAGAACAATAAAAACTATTAAAGAAGACTCTTGACCTTTCATCTAACTCTTGACCTTTCATCAACAAAAAAAACTCTTAGACTTTTTATTTTCCTCCATTAATTTCTAACTTTAAGACTCAATAAAACTCCATTTAATGTTTATTATTCAACAAAACTCCCCCGTAAACTTAAATGCTTCTACCATCCGTAATACCAATCATCTTCTTGAATTTGTCTACATATACTTTCGGTAGCGGTTTTGTGAAGATATCCGCAAATTGATCCTAACTTGTCACATGCACCAATTCCATACTTCCTTCCTTAACATGATATCGGATAAAGTGAAAACGAACATCGATGTGTTTGCTTCTTTCATGGTTCACTGGGATCTTTGCTACCTCAATTGCTGATTTATTGTCAACTTGAATCATAGTTTCACATTGTTGCTTTAGCTCCATCTTGCTCAACAATTTTCTAAGTCATATAGCATGACATACACACCATGATGCTGCAACATATTAAGCTTCACATGTCGAGAGTGTCACGATTGGTTGCTTCTTTGAAAACCGAGTAAACGCAGTATCTCCCATAAAGAACACATGTCCCGCGGTACTTTTCCGATCGTCTATATCTCCACACCAATTGCTGTTGAAATAACCAACCAACTTGTAATCTTATGCTTTTGAGTAGAACAATCCGTGTGACACCGTTTCTTGGATGTACCGTAAAATCCACTTCAACGCCTTCCAATGTGAATAAACCGACTCCTCTATGAACCGATTTAAAAGGTCAACACTTAATGAAAGATCTGGCCTTGTGATTGTGATATAGTGAAGGATTCCTATAAAACTCTGATATTTACTCGCATCGACGTGTTCTCCTCCATCGAACTTCGAGAGTTTTGCTCCGGGTTCCATTCGTGTTGAAACAAGATTTCAATTTGTCATCTTGTACTTCTTCAAAATCTATTTTGCACATGTCTCTTGTGATACAAAAATACCTGTCTCTAATTGTCTAACTTCCAAACCAAGAAAAAACTTCATATAGCCCAAATCTGTCATCTCAAATTCCTTTGTCATTGAATCAGTTATGAAATGAAAACGTCTTCCTCCGCTAGGGCATCAGTGAGGAAATCGTCGGGCAATTCAATCGCCCATTGTCACAGCAATCTTTGTTGGGGTTCGTTGCAATCGATAGCGCGAAAAGATGGAGAAGGGGAGAGCAACTTCAATTGAGGGGAGGCGAGAGGGAGAGCCACAACTCAAGGGAGAGTGAGACCTAGGTGACGGACGCGACTGGCGGCAAGGATGGAACCGTGGAATCCGACAACGGGGAATCTGTGTGAGATGGAAGCCTAGCACTAGCCAAGCAAGCCTGTTCTCCCGACTCGGAAAAAACCTAATCCGCACCACCAACCGAGTCGGCCGCCCAATTCCCCCACCAGGGAATCAAAGGGAGGTAATCCTATCTCAGTAGCATAATCATGGTAGTATTTACTTTCAATTCGTAGTGCTTTAGCGATGGATAGTTTTGCTCGAGCACATAAGGCTATGTTAGGTGATGATAGAACTATATTGGGGAAGTTTGTTGACATACCAGAGAATGTGGACATTCTGGCTGAGAACCTGTGTGTGTGAAAGGTAATCTTTGACAAGCACATGAAAGCTATGGTTCTCCATAGTGTTTTGCAGCAATGCTTGGGGCAAGCTTGGGCACAGTCATGGAGGTAGATGACATAATGGGAACAATGGGACTGGACAGAGACTTCATTCGAATTAAAGTGAAGATAGACAGTACCAAACCTCTCCAATCGGGGTTCTAGTACACCAGAAGAAACGGGGAAATAGGTAGGGCCTCAGTCAAGTATGAGCGTCTCCCTGAATTTTGTTTTGGATGTGGTAGGGTAGGCCACACGGAGAGGGCTTGCACCACAGAAATCACAGTGTCAGAGGAGTAACATGGAGGTCCAATGTACGGGCCATGCATTTAGGCGGATCGACCTAAGCGAAGGAGAGAACAATGTAAATTTGTGGGGAAAAGCCCGGGCACTTCTGTGGGGGAAGCGAACCGCAAGAGTTGGAACGATCTTATGCGAGAAAGACAAGATCGTGAGGGTTCCAAAACACCACCCTCTACAAAATTGGAAGAGCATAGAGAGCAACAACAGGAGGGAGGTGTCCAAGAGGACCCAAAGGCGAAAGGAAAAATAGAGGGAGGTACAGAAATTGTGGTGTATGCACAGAAGAAGGGCTAGTGGATTCATTCATATGGAGAGCAGGTAAGGTACACAAACAACACAATAGGCAGACAGACTTGGAAAGGGATGGGCAAAGATTTAGGGGAACACTTCGATAGATATACAGTAGCTCAAGCGTTGGAAGAAGCGGTTGGGTGGAAGAAACTAGAAGGGGGACCCAACTTTTGAAGTGGATAGGCAATACTATCATTGACGGCATGGAGGTAGGGGTAGTGGCACCCAACATGGAAAACAGTACGCTCCAAATAACATCAGGGCCAAATCAGGACCAGAAGTGGCCCGAAATGAAGGATGACTCGGGTATGGGAGGAGATAGAATCATGGAGATTAGGACAAACTTAGAATGTTGTGATGGAAGTGGAGATAGAATCAAGGATACCCGAAGGATGCTGTGATGGAAGTGGAGCTTCCTGAGGTGAGGGTGCAAGAGTGGAATTATATTGTTGAACCATCCGACTAACCCGCAACTAGTGGAGAAGGGAGGACCATGCCCACAGGTCTCAGTCCCTTGATTCAGAAAATCAACCTGACGAGAAAATATGAAGAAGAATCGGAAGCTGAGGGGGAGAGCATATGGTGAAGAAGTAGAAGGGGATGAAGGAAGGGCTCGGTAGGAAGCAGGGCATGTCGAGAGGGAGAGGCAGGGGCAGAAGGGGATGGCAACCTGGGACCATGGTCCGTAGGAAGATCATATCGGTGAGAAGCAAGGTTATGCAGATGGGTTCTGGTAGTTGTCCCGAGACAGCTACCCAATCCGAATGAACTACTAGGTGTGAAATTGTCGGGGGTTGAGATCAGCCCTAACAATTCCGTACCTCGCCGATCTCACGAGGAGGAACAAACTGGACATAATATTCTTAACGAAGACCAAGAACACGTAGGTATACTGCGAAACGGTAAAGAGGAAACTGAAGATGAACAACGGGGTGTACGTAAATCCGATAGGGATTTCAGGCGGGTTGGCGCTGTGGTGGACACGGGAGGTGAAGGTAGTAGTCCACGTAAAAACAGAGTACATGATGGATACTACAATAACAAAAACCAATGGAGGAGGATCTATTCATATTACCTGGATATATGGGAGTACGCATTGGGGAGACCGGCTACTGCTATGGGAGACTCTACGACATATAACACATCGGAGCAGAGGCCCATGGATGTGCGTTGGGACTTCAATGAAATAGCGATGGAGGGTGAAAAGCAAAGGGGCAGACCGAAACAGGCGTGTAAGATGGATGTCTTTAACGAGATGATGAGAGACACAAAATTAGCGGACATGGGATACAAGGGCAACTAGTTTACATGGTGCAATAACAGGGAAGGTGAACACTGAATCCAAGAGCGCCTAGATAGGGCCATTGTGAACCTGGACTGGATCCGAACATTCTCCTATGCAATGGTGATACATAAGTTGCAGATAGGATCTGATCACAGTACACTGTTAATCCACGTAGAGAGACAGCAACCGAATGGCAAAAGACCCTTTAGATTTGAGAAAACCTGGTTGGAGCATACCGGATGTAGGGAGGTGATCACAGGAGTATGGGAGGGGAGGACTAACAGGACCTATCGAGGAGACATTCATACTAGGCTTGGGAGATGCTGAGGAGACATTCATACTAGGCAGAGGTATCAGATTCAATGGATGAAGGCGGGAGACCGCAACACCGCTTATTTCCATCAAACAACGATAGATAGGAGGAGGAAGAACATAGTATGTCGCATGCAAAGGCGGGATGGAATATGGGTGGAGAATGAAGATGACATTATGGACGAATGCAAGAACTATTTTCATCACATCTTTCAGACATAGGGAACGGAGGGCATATCAGAACAAATGAGGGGTATGCCGAACCTGGTGACAGGCTCAGACAATGTGAACCTAACCCGGATGGTGAATCGAGAGGAAGTAAAGAAAGCGATCTTTCAACTGGGTGGAAACAAAGCTTCGGGACTAGACGGCTTCCCAGTATGTTCTATCATCGCTTCTAGGATATGCTCGGGGAAGACGTATTTCGATCGGTAGGAAGTTTCTTCGAATTGGGTACTATTGCCAGGATACTGTTATACTGACATAGTATTAATCCCTAAAATTCCCACCCCTATTAATACATCACACTTTAGACCAATTAGCCTATGCAATTTAAATTACAAAATCATCTCAATTTCACGATAATATCCTTATTGCTCATGAAGTGTTTCATCATCTAAGGACAAACAGGTTGAGAGGGAGGGAAGAGTGTGCGGTTAAGGTAGACATGAGAAAGGCCTATGATCGAGTGGAGTAGGAGTTTGTGATTCAAACACTAAAAGGACTGGGATTCGCAAATCAATGGTGCCAGTGGATTAAAGAATACATATCTAAGGTGCAGTATATCGTAGTGGTGAATGGAAAGAAGACTACCAGGTTCAGGCCATCGAGGGGGCTTAGGCAAGGAGACCTCCTGTCTCCTTACCTATTTATCCTCGTGGAAGATGTGTTATCTCGACAGATAGTTAAGGAAGTGTAATAGCATAGATTGGAAGGGATCCAAATGAGGCGAGCGTGCCCGGAGATACATCACTTGTTCTTCGCGGACGACTCGATTTTCTTCATGCACGCAACAGAGGAAAATGCCCGGGCACTCACAGGCACTATCGAAAGGTCCTGTAAGGCATTAGGACAAAAGGATTAATTTGGAAATATCATGTATCCAATTTCGTAGAGTCGTGACAGATGACACGAAGCAAAGGGTGGCGGTGGTCTTGGGCATTGAGGCCGTACCAAATGCGGGGAAGTATTTGGGACTCCCAACGAATTGGGGAAGGTCGAAGAGGGAAGCGATGATGTATCTAAAGGAAAGGGTCACGAGGAAGATTCACGGGTGGAATACAATGTTCCTCAACAACGCCGGGAAGGAGGTTCTAATTAAGGCGGTTATAACTGCGATACCCACTTATGTTATGTCCTTGTTTAAATTGCCTAAAACCTGGTGTGCAGAAATAGCAAGCATGGTGGCTCGGTTTTGGTGGAATGGAAGAGATGAGAAGAGGAGAGTCCATTGGGTCCGATAGGGGAGGTTTACTCAACCAAAAGATATGGGCGGAATGGGATCCCGAGACATGACGGACTTCAACATAGCGATGTTGACCAGGAAGGCATGGCAGTTGCAAAATGATGGTGAGTGGATGCGGGAAAGAGTCCTAAAAGGTCTCTATTATCCTAGAGGAACCTTGATGGTGGCTTCGGTTGGGGCACGACCCTCATGGGCATGGTCGAGTATTATCACGGGCCGAGACATAATAAAAAATGAAGGAGTATGGCAGGTAAGCACAGTATACCAAATCCGAGCATGGCATGACGCATGGGTGCCTGGATTACCGCACAACCGAATCAGCGATGGGCTAAGGAGAACGAGGAAGGCAATGCGCTGGTTATTCAACTGATCGATAGGGATCGAAGCAGATGGAACTTAATCGAGATCCAACACGACATCACGGAAAGGGAAGCCCAAGCTATTCAAGTGATCCATATTGCCAAGGTACCGAAGCAAGACCACCTGGTCTGGCCAACAGCAGTAGACGCAGTGGCCAGACCGAGCTTGGTATGTTGCTGCTAGGATTATAGAAATAAGGAGAGAAAATGAAAACAGAAACAAACTTACAAATCAAGCTATCCAACTGATTCTTCATTCAAAGTTAGTTAGTTCGGTACATTTCCTCTGTTTATATACAGAATCAGAATTCTATATTTACAACTAAGTCCTTATCATATTTGCACAATGATCCTCAATCTATTCTTACATCCTAACATTCCCCAATCAAGATCTACTTTCTTCAACTTCTTTTCTTTTCTTGATCACATACCTTTTTCTTTCTTCCTTCGCAAGAATTGATCCGATCAACATCTTCTTGCAAAATTGCTTTTGATTGATTATTCACTACTGTTATTGTGGTCGCCAACATGTGGTCGCCAAATGCTCTTGATCTTGTCACTGTGGTCGCCAAACATGTGGTCGCCAACTGAACTTGTGCACATGTGGTCGCCAAATCTTCAACTACCAATGTAATCAAGAAGATCAACATTTTCTTGCAAAATTGCTTTTGGTTGATCATTCACTACTGTAATCATAAGTCTTGCATCTGATTCTTACCACAAGCACAACTTACTCATTCTGCTGATATACAACTGAGTTCATCATTCTTCATCTGCTGACAAAATCATTATCCCATGCACATCTTCACTTTCTAACTCATATTCATACAGATCACTGCCATCATATATGAAACAATTAAAGCTATCTTCACAATTAAAGCTACCTTACTTCATACTCATCACATGATGAGTTTTACAGTAGAGTTAATCTGCTCGAGATCAACTGAAAACTCTACTATGATGATCAACTTATATTTCAAGTTTTTCTTTTTTTTTATTCTGAGTCTATCAATTGCTTTCTTTTCTCTTTTTTTTTTATTGATTTTTTTTTTACTGTATTGACAGAAGGGTTTGAGCCCTTATCTTACCAACAATGACTGGAGGATTTCAGTCCTCATCTTTTCTTCCTCAAGAATTACCCCAAAGTGTCTTTTACGTTTTCTTTGGTGTAGACTGTGTTTTTGGAATCAAGCCATGTCTTATGCCAATATGAACTCAGTAACATAAAGCTTAAGAAGCTGTTCTGATCATCAAGTAAAGCTTACAGAATCACTCATAGCCAGATAACATCTAACACATAACCCATACATATGACAAGTACGCAAGCACAGGTACTCTGTTCTGAGAAAAAATGAGACATGACTTCCAACAGCTCTATCATGTTATCTATATATATGCCAACTCTGATCTATATAATATGAACTAAAATTTGAATAATTGCACTAGACACTCTAATGTAGCAGATTGCAAATGACAAACACACCTGTATATTGCAGTATGAACTAGCCAGCTTGTTAAAGACTTCACTGATTTCAGAATTGATGATTATCCCCAAAGCAGCCCTGCAGAGATAATGAACACATCTGAATTATTCTTCCTGAGAAATAAGACTCCTATCCATTTCTTTTATCGAGCACACTCCCAGTTTTTTCCTGCAAGGAAGAAATAACTTCTCTGTTAATGGTTTTGTCAAGATATCCGCAACTTGTTCACTCGATGGGACATAGTTAATCAATACTTGTCTAGACTGAACCTTCTCCCTTACAAAGAACAGATCAATTTCTACATGTTTCATTTTTGAGTGTTGAATAGGATTTTCAGAAATTGCAGCTGCACTAGTGCTATCCGTCCAGACTTTAGGAACAAATGATACCTGAAGACCCATTTCTGTAATAAGTATTTTTACCCAAACTATCTCACAAACAGCATTGGCAATTGCCCTAAACTCAGCCTCTGCACTTGATCTAGCAACTACTGATTGCTTTTTAGAACTCCAAATGATAGGATTCCCATTCAAGAGTAGATAGTGTCCGGATATGGATTTTCTATCTACAAGGTCACCTCCCCAATCTGCATCACAGTAGGACGTTAACGATATCTCTTTAATAGGAAATGAATTGTTTTTAAACATTAAACCATGCTCAATAGAACCTTTCAGATATCTTACTACATGTAATACAGCTTTCCAGTGACTTACAGATGGATTTTGCATATATTGGCTCAGTTTGTTAACAGAGAAGTTAATGTCTGACCGAGTAACACATATGTGCTGCAATGCCCCAATTGTGCTTCTATACAAGGTTATATCTTCAAATGGTTCATCACATGAAATGATACCTGTCTTTGATAAGCAATTGCCTGTCATTGGCGTAGGAAAGCTTGTTGTAGTATCGAGTCCGAGTTTGGTAATCAGTTCTTGCACATACTTTTTCTGATTGAGCAGCAAGAATTCATCAGTAGCTGTTACTTCCATACCTAGAAAATAGTTCAAGTTCCCTAGATCTTTAAGCTTGAACTCATTATTGATTATACTGATTACCTCACTGATTTCAGAAGACGACGGACCTGTTACCACAATATCATCAACGTATACTAGTAAAAACACAGAACCTTTATCAGTTTTATGAACAAGCAACTATCTGCTACTGAGGCTTTAAATTGTAATATTGTAATAAGAAATTATCTGAGTTTTTCAAACCAAGCACGAGGTGCTTGCTTTAACCCATATAGAGCTTTGGAGAGTTTACAGACAAGTGGCTTATCTGACTGCGAAGCTTGTTCAAAGCCTGGTGGCTGAATCATATAGACTTCTTCAGATAACTCTCCATGTAGAAAGGCATTGTTGATATCAATCTGCCTTAAATTCCATTTGTGAGATAACGCAAGAGATAATACTACACGTACCGTTGCAGATTTTACCACTGGGCTGAACGTCTCCTGGAAGTCAAATCCAACTTTCTGTGAGAAGCCCTTTGCCACTAACCTCGCCTTGTACTTGGCTATAGATCCATCAGCATTTTTCTTTATCTTGAATATCCATTTGCAACCTATTGGAGTTCTTCCTGCAGGTAGCTAAACCACAGACCAGGTTTTGTTAGTTTAAAGAGCAGAATACTCATCATCTACAGCTGTTTTCCAGTGAGGACATTGTATTGCTTGATGGATAGATTTTGGTTCTTCAAGGCGAAGAGTCTCTTGATCATCTACTGTTGCAAGAAGAGACTGAATGGAATGATGCTGAGCTGCTTTAGCCTTTTATCTGGTTTGCATTGAATGGCAATTTTTCTTTGGAGATAACAACTGAATATCTCTAGAACTAGTCGTCATAACAGGAGGATTAGAACTAACATTAATAGACTCTATAGGAACAAGTTGATCATTACTTAATCTATACGAGACTATATGAGGTGAAGAAAAAGAAGAAAAAGGAACCTGATTGCATTGCAACAAACTGGTATTTGGAACAGAGTTATGCGAAGACGTTTGCTCACTGGGTAGAGCCTGAGCCTGAGAGTTAGTAGCAGTTGGTAATGGATACTGATGATTAGACGATGATGAGGTCTGACGAATGACAGATGGAGGTGTAATGTCCTGCTCATGACCATGACCCAATCCGTAATCTTCAACCAGAACCTCTGGTAAAATAAAGTCAGAATCACACGGTAAAAAGAAAGGTTTAGAGGTGTACTTCTGAGTTGGTGAAGATGATGTAAAGAAACTCCCTTTTGTGTCTGCAAATGGAAATGTTTGTTCATGAAACACAACATTTCGAGTTATGTAGACTCTACCTGAGGAGGATAGGCACTTGTAGCCATGATATTTAGAACAATAACCAAGAAACACACATGGTTCTGATCTAAACGCAAGTTTATGTTTGTTAAATTGACGAAGATGCGGGAAACATAAGCAGCCAAACACTTTAAGGAAAGTGTAGTCCAGTTCTGATCCAAAAAGCTTCTGATGTGGTGACATTCTTGCTAAGCTGTACGAAGGCATTATGTTTATTAAGAAGGAAGCTGTGAAGAAGGCGTCAGTCCAGTAATGTAAAGGGACAGACGACTGAGCTAACAATGTCAATCCCAGTTCTACAATATGTCTGTGTTTGCGCTCCACTATTCCATTCTGTTCTGAGGAATAGGGACATGTAATTCTATGAGCTATGCCAAACTGAGATAAGTATGTAGACAAGAAACGAAACTCACCTCCTCCATCTGATTGTACTGATTTGAGAGGATGTCCCAATTGTTTTTCCGCAAGCTTATGAAAATCTATAAAACATTGAGCTGCATCAGACTTGTTCTTTAGAAAATAGATCCAATTGTATCTGCTAAAGGTATCCACTATACTGAGATAGTAGTTAGAACCATTTGAGGAACAAGCTGCTGGTCCCCAGAGGTCAACCTGCACTAGTTCTAGAGGTTTATTATAAACTGTATCTGACATATGATAAGGAAGCTTCTTACTTTTGCCGATTGCACATGCTGTACATTCCTTGGATACATGCTTTGTAGGCTGATTATGCAGTCTTAGGAAGCTAACCAGGATCTTATTTGAGGGATGACCCAGACGCATATGCCATAGATGCGACTCCTTACCTGTTTCTAACGCAGACACAAAACACTCAAGGTCTGTGTTTCCAATAGGATCAGCTGTTATAATTGCAGACTTTTCCTTTAAATCATCAACTTGAATAGAGATGAAATCATTGCTCTTTATTTCATTGACAGAAGTTGAAATACATGATTTTTCAAGAGTACTACAGCAGTCTTTACTATCAGACACAGCTGGAGCAATGACAGTATCAAACTTATTACAACTTGAGTTATCGGACATATCAAACACTTCTGATACAAAACCAGAACTAGATCTAGAGGTAACAAACTGACATCTTTTAAGTTTTGACAGATCAAGTCTATATAGACCCGAGTTTTCGTAACCACGCAGTAATTCAATGTGCAATTTTTCATCACGAATAGAACAATATCCAACATGAAATTCGAAGTATACTGCATTATCCCTGGCGAACTGTGATACAGACAAAAGATTCTTAGTAACAGATGGAGTATACAACATATTATGAAGTAATAAGTTTCGGGAACCATTATTACTACATATATTAACAGAAGGAACTATAGCAGAGCCAATGGCCGAGATATTTAAGGTTGAGCCATTACCCACAGTGACTTTACCTTGGCCATTGTATGGTACGCATGTATTGAACTGAGATGTAGATGCATTTGTCAAGTGGTTTGTGGCTCCTGAGTCAGCAAACCAGTTTGCATCCTGATGATTGTAAAGAGATGCTGTGGCAGTATGAGCCTGAGGGTTGTGAACAACCGATTGGGCATCCATATTGTTTCCTGCTATTGAGCTTGCAATGGATGGTGTATATGGTGTACCAGGTATAGTATTATATGATGGCTGAATGTAATGGCTTGGAACTAAAGGATGCGAGTATTGAAACGCAGCTGAATTGTAAGGTGAGCTATGAGGAACAGAAGTAACATTGTAAGGCTGAATTGAAATACCAGTCGGTAAATTCGAAGGCAAGTTGTACACTTGAGGAGAGAATACTTGAGAAGATGGAGCTTGATAGCTGAATGGCATTGAAGAAGGCTGCATTGGAGAAGACTGACTATTCTGAAGATGCTGAGGCAGATTGGGAACACTTCCTACATGCTGATTACTCTGATTGTCAGCAGCATCCTCCCACTGTGTTGAGCACAGATTCACATTCGGTGCTTGTGTATTACCAGGATCCGTAACCCCTGTAAAATTCACGTTGAATCTATGGTAACACATGTGGACAAGATGGCCAAATTTTCCGCATAATTGGCATTGTGGCCGATTGTTTCCAAATCCTCGGCCACGTCCCCTGCCTCTGCCTTGATTAGAGTAGTTGTTTGTTCCATTGAAGTTGTTGTTCATCTGTCCTGCTGAATCAGAGTATCCTGAGTGTTGAGATGTACTGTCAATCCTGACTTGTGATCCACCATTCCCTGTCATTGATGGACCTGCAGAATCACCATCTGCAGAACTACCATTTCCAAAACCCGTAGGTTTGTTTCCAGAACCAGCATTCACAGTATTCACAGCATTCACAGCTACATTAACATTTGCATTAGCATCAAATAACATATCAATTTGTCTAGCTTCCGCATCTAGAAGAACAGAGCTAACCGAGGCTATGTCATACGCATTTCTGCTCGCATGTATTACAGCTACAACATTATCGAATTGGCCTTTAACTCCATTGAGTATAATCGATATTTGTTGTATCTCCTCTATAGGATGACCACAACTAGAGAGACTATCACATGCTGATTGTATAGCAGTTAGGTAATCTCGCAATGTTTGATGAGGAAGCTTTCTTACCTTCAACTTGTCATATAGATGCATAATTCTTGTTGTGGAGGATGACGAGACGTCTCTGTGAAGTTTCTGCCAGATTGCAGTCGCAGACATGCATCCAGTGAGCCACGACTCACCTGAGACGACACAGATGCCAGCATCCACGACGCCAGCGAGCTATCCTTCTGCACAAATCTGTTGTACTCCGGATTCGGTTCTTCATTTCCATCTGTTCCTATAATGCGAGGCGGAATCGTGTTGTTTCCATAGAGGTGCGATTCGAGGTTGTATCCACGAACAGCTAACAGAATTTGTTGTCGCCATGATTGGAAGTTTTCCTCGCCTTCCAATTGCGACACCTTCTTGTTGAAGAAGGAAGCTGAAATTTCTTCCATTTGACAGCAAAGATCTTCGCGCAGGATGAATCGCAGGTCGCAGAATCACAGAAGCTCTGATACCATGCTAGGATTATAGAAATAAGGAGAGAAAATGAAAATAGAAACAAACTTACAAATCAAGCTATCCAACTGATTCTTCATTCAAAGTTAGTTAGTTCGGTACATTTCCTCTGTTTATATACAGAATCAGAATTATATATTTACAACTAAGTCCTTATCATATTTGCACAATGATCCTCAATCTATTCTTACATCCTAACATTCCCCAATCAAGATCTACTTTCTTCAACTTCTTTTCTTTTCTTGATCACATCCCTTTTTCTTTCTTCCTTCGCAAGAATTGATCCGATCAACATCTTCTTGCAAAATTGCTTTTGATTGATTATTCACTACTGTTATTGTGGTCGCCAACATGTGGTCGCCAAATGCTCTTGATCTTGTCATTGTGGTCGCTGTCATTGGCGTAGGAAAGCTTGTTGTAGTATCGAGTCCGAGTTTGGTAATCAGTTCTTGCACATACTTCTTCTGATTGAGCAGCAAGAATTCATCAGTAGCTGTTACTTCCATACCTAGAAAATAGTTCAAGTTCCCTAGATCTTTAAGCTTGAACTCATTATTGATTATACTGATTACCTCACTGATTTCAGAAGACGACGGACCTGTTACCACAATATCATCAACGTATACTAGTAAAAACACAGAACCTTTATCAGTTTGTTTTATGAACAAGCAACTAAGACAACAGTCGAAAATCCAGGCAACCGCGGGGGAGACGACACCGACGAATAGGAAGTAGCGAGCCCTATGGCAAGGTGATACTATCCCCAAGGTAAAACACTTTCTATGGCGAGCCTTACTTCAATTAGACCCAACTTGTAGTTTCTGTGATGAATTGGAATCAGTAAATCATGCGGTTTTTGAGTATGAATGGACTAAGCGGGTCTGGTTTGGAGCCATGGGTCTCCGATTGGAGATGGAAGGGAGGTCCGACTGAACTAGCTGGGCTCGATTCATGCAGGAGCTGGGCAAGACAGGGGGGACGTGGCGAGGAAAAGCATGATCCTAGGGGAAACTATCGTATGTAAGGTGTGGAAGGAGAGGTGTCGGGCTGTACACAAGGAGGACCAACCCAAACCGGAGCTAACAATCCGAGCTGCAAAGACCTTGGCCGATGAAACATGGCGGGTGCTGGCCCGCGCAGAGGTAACCCAAGCTCGGTCACGGGGCATGCAGGAACAAGCATGGCAGAGACCGAACCGAGACATTGGAAAACTGAACTGTAATGCAGCATGGTACCAAACCTCATTCAAAGGAGGCACGTGGGTTGTGGGGCGGGACTGTACGGGTATGGTCATTGCAGGGCGAAAAACGGAGTGCATCGGCACGAGCGCAAAGTCCCTCGAAGCGAAGGCGATCATCCAAGCAACGGAATTGTCAATCCAACATGCATGGGCCGAAGTGACCATTGAATCCGATGCACAACATGTCATCAACCTCTTACAAGGAGGTAATTCGGGGAACGATTAGGAGATACAATATGTCCTTACGGATATCATCGAGCTAGCCAAGTATATATCTCGAGTCCATTGGCGATTTGTAAGACGATCGGCGATCAGGTGTGCCAATTGGGTAGATATTGGACAACAAGAAACCCGAGATCACTATTTGCATAATATGTAATGGATATTGAGAACTCTAATTATGATTAATTGAAGTTATTTGTTGGCAAAAAAAAAAATCCTTTGCCATTGTGCCTTTACACTCTTCTACCATCTTACCATTGTTGCCCACAAAAATAAGGTCATCAACACAAAGAGTAACAAATAGCACGCTACCTTCATTCTTCTTTACGTAAAGATCATGCTCACAGGGACATTGCTTGACCCATTCTCCTTGAAATATGAATCGAGACGTGTATTCCATGCCTCTGGTGCTTGCTTCAACCCGTAAAGTTCCTACTTCAATTTTAGCTCATTCTTCGTGGTACGTGTTGTCCATACTTATGAACATGCTGATCAATGTTCGCATGCATCTTCACGAAAACTCCCATCTCGTGATTCCACTGTTATAAGAAATATTAGAATAAATGAGTCAATCGATCAACAAAGTAGGAAAATATTGTCAAAAGTAAAATTGTAATGTTGACATAATATAGTCAAATGAAATAATTACTACAGCTACTAAATAAGTAGATAAAGTTGTATAAGTACCTATATGGCTGAGTTGGACATTGTAATGAAATGAAATACCCAAAATTGAGAGACACAGATTTGTATTACCTGTGTTAACAGCATTGCATGTAACCTATGACAGTGGAAAAGATTTGCTACAAGTATTCGATATCCACAACAAAGCAGCAACAACGAGACAAGGCAGTCTTAACATGGAAGAGTTCTGGCTAACTATGCAGTAACTATGGGGGGAAATAGAAGCCTGAAGGACGAAACCCATGGTGTACATCGGACATTGCGGCATATAATGAAATATGGAATGAGACCAACCTCTTCCAGTTTATGGGAGGAATCAACCCGAGGTTTGACGGGATTAAACGGGAAATCCTGAGGGAGGTCCTTTTGTCCTCAGTCGAAGCCGCCTATGCCTCGGTGAGAAAGGAGCCCGCCCGAGTCCAAATTTTAGGAGCGGCAACCAGTGGCAACGGAGCATCATCGGGCATTGGGGGTAGGTTAGCGGTGACATCTTAAAAACTACAAATCGAAGGAGCAACAAACGCAACCACGAATTCATTCGGCCATGACAGAAACGGTTGAATACGGCCAGAACAAACGGAGGATCCTCATCCCGAATCGACCAAATTAACAAGAACAAATTGAAATGTAATAACTATGGCAAGAATCGGTATACGAGGAGGGATACTTCCATTTAGTCGGATACCCCGACTGGTGTGACGAAAGACACAAGGAAAAGGATCGTAGTCGTGTCGTCGCCACGATGAGCAGCCCTACGGCCACCGGCACCCACAGTGCCAACGAGAACTCGGCATATCAAGCAGGAATCCCTCGCCGAAATCCTTATCGGCCCCTGACAGCGCCTAAAGTGGACCCACGCTTCGCCAGAGTCGTAGAGAATAGCGGCGAAGACCACAGCCGATCCTGCGGAAACCCTAGGCGAGGAGAATATTCAGGGACATGGAGAGGAAATGTTGCGGATGGAATGAGAGTGACTGCGGCTGCTCTTCAGGTAAAAGGATTTGGAATTTGCACCAAATTCCCTCTACTTCAAACCATAGCTATTTTGGACCGAAAGTTGTGAAAAGTAACAAAACAACCCAAAATTATTTTAGTTCAGTCCCTGAACATTTGACAAGTGCATATTTTGTCCATAATAATGATAGATTAAAAAATCACTAGTGGATTTTCGACTGTGGTGCAACCGACACTATGACGTATGATGCACGTGATCTTAGGAATATTGTGAAGTCTCAGATTGAATACATTAATACTGCAGATGGGGCAAAGATCCAAGTGACGGGAATGGGAATAGTAGAAAGTTATCCAACCCTGAGGATATCAAATTGTTTACTAGTTCCAAAGCTCTCGAATAAATTATTGTCGGTATCGCATGTCACTAAGGAAATGAATTGTACTATGGTGATGAATCCAAATTTTTTCATACCACAGGATATCCAAATGGGAGTGATTATTGGGTGTGGCACTGAACGCGTTGGTCTGTATTATGTTGATGAAGTAGCATAATAAGGTTCAGTGTTGCTTGGTCACAAAACTTCAGAACGAGAGGCTTGACTATGGCATAAGAGATTGGGTCATCCATCCTCGGGTTATCTAAAACTTTTATTTCCTAAGTTGTTTTTGAATAAGAGGAATAATCTTTTTTGTGAGACTTGTATTCTTGCAAAAAGTCATAAAGAAATGTTTAAGCCAAATAGTACTCGTGTGAATTCTATGCTTTCCTTAGTACATTATGATGTGTGGGGTCCAGCACCTATATATGGGGGTCAAGGTCTTATATATTTTGTGTTGTTTGTCGATGACTGCACTCGTATAACATGGGTGTACTTTTTAAAACAAAAATCCGAAGTGTTTGACAAGTCCATTCCTTCCAAATGATCCAAAATCAATTTCAGAAAAACATTCAAGTCCTTCAATCTGATAATGGGGGGAATTTGTCAATCAACATATGAAACATTTATTTTCAAAAAAAGGAATTATTCACTAAACCTCTTGTCCATACACTCCAGAACAAAATAGTGTGGCCGAAAGGAAAAATCGCATTCTCCTTGAAATGACAACATCTCTACTTATTGAGTCCAAAGTACCGAAAACATTCTGGTCTGAAGCTATTCCCACGATAACATATATCCTTAATCGTCATACTACAAAAATACTAAACCTCAAAACACCGCTTGATATTATCTCTGAAATTACTAAAATTCATCCCTCACTCAGTTTAACTCCTCGGGTGTTTGGATGCTCTTTATTCATACACATACCTAAAAATGACCGCACCAAATTTGATCCAAGTGTAGTCAAGTGTGTGTTTGTAGGATATGGAGTCAATCATAAAGTATATCGGTGTTATAACCTAAAACACGTCACATGTTCACCATAATGAACTGTGATTTCCTTAAAACTGAATATTTCTATCAACAGTCCAATGTTCAGGGGAGTCTTACAGAAGATCCACTGGATTGGGTATGTAGTCCAAACATCTCCTATGATACACAAAGTCTCTCCTATGTTGGTCCAACGGAGCCGGTGAGTCGAACCATTAGGCCAACATCTGAAACGCTAGTAACGACCAGCGCACAACTGATACTCCACTATTTGAGCTATCCGAGGTAAGCCCGGTAAGCCCATTTGAACCTCAAAATGAAAATATTATGGTTGAAGAATCAGAAGAACAAGAGGAGGTAATGACTGGAGGATGTAAATTACCTCCAAGAGAGAATCGAGGGCGGACGCCTAAGAGGTACACACCGAATAGGGAGTTAGGCAGATCCAGGTATTCGGTGGCAAATGCAGTAAGAGGGAGGTTAAGTAAGGAAGCAAAGGCATTCACAATGTCTATTCTCATAGAAGAAGTTCCAAGTACAATCAAAGATGCTCAACAATCCAAGAATTCGCAACAAGCTATGGATGTTAAAATGGAGGCACTAGAAAGGTACAAGACATGAGAGATTTGTCGGTTACCGGTTGGAAAGAACCCAGTAGGTTGTATACTATCAAATACAATCAAAATGGGTCCATTGATAGATACAAAGCGAGATTGGTGGCAAAAGGATATACTCAGACATACATGATTGATTATTCTGAGACATTCTTGCCCGTAGCCAAGATAGACACAATCAGATTATGGCTGTCTATAGCTACAATTAAAGATTTACCCTCCACCAGTTTGATGTGAAGATTGCATTTCTTCATGGAGATCTCGAAGAAGAAGTGTATGTGGAAATCCTACTTGGATACAGAAATGAAATTCGGGAAGAAAAGGTGTGTCAACTAAAAAATGCACTTTATGGTCTGAAACAATCTCCCTGTGCATGGTTTGGGAGGTTCACTATAGCCATGAAGAAATATGGGTATAAGCAAAGACCACACCTTATTCTTGAAAAAGGCGGGAGCCCTAATAACCTATTTGATCATTTATGTCGATGACATGATTATCACAGGTAATGATATAGAAAAAATGCAAAGGCTCAAGAGGAACTTGTTTGAAGAACTCGAAATGAAGGATCTCGGAAATTTGAAATACTTCCTTAGAATCGATCAAGAGAAATAATATTTATATCTCAAAGGAAGTACACTATGGATTTCTTGACAGAGACAGGAATGTTGGAATGCAAACCAGCTGAAACTCCAATGGTAGTAAATCATGACCTACAACTATCAGAGGGAGCTAGACCAGCATATAAAGAACGATATCAAAAGCTAGTGATCTATTATGTGATAATAAAGCAGCAATCAGTATTTAAGAAAATCAAGTTTAACATGATCGGACCAAGCATATTGAAGTGGACAAACACTGCATAAAGGAAAACCTCGAAGCTGGAAACATTAAACTGCTATTTGTTCGCTCTGAGTACCAATTAGGAGATATACTCACCAAAGCAGAGAACTCAAAGACATTCAAAGAAGTATTAAGCAAGCTGAAGAACGGAGATCCGACTACTCACCTTGAAGGGGAGTGTCAAAATATATGAGTCAATGGGTCAAAAAAGTAGGAAAATATTGTCAAAAGTAAAATAGTAATGTTGACATAATATAGTCAAATTAAATAATTACTGCAGTTACTAAATAGGTAGACAAAGTTGTATAAGTACCTGTATGGCTGAGCTGAACATTGTAAGGAAATGAAATACCAGAAATTGAGAGAAACAAAGTTGCATTACGAGTGTTAACAAGAAAGAGGCCTAAGAAGGAAAAAAAACAATTTGAAAGATGGATAAAAAAGATTGATTCCAAAGAGATAATAAAAAGACAAGGAGTACTGCTGCAATATAAGACCAAATATAGCACCAAAGTACATATTGCCAAAAGGTGAACCCACATACTGCGCTAACTCGGTATGAATGTGAGATTGGTCAGGGGAAAACACTTTGCAATCAAATTGATAGGAAGGAACAGATAACTTTGACTTGTCCTTTGTTGGATCTCGGTGTCTCATTCGTTCTCCGGATTTTTGTTTTGGGCGCTTCATAGACCTGCAAGGAGGAAATGTCGGAGTGTTCCCGTCGTTTCCCCTCCGATGCCTAAGTTAGCCGGAGTTTGTATGAATATATGTAAGGTAAAAATGTATGTTGCATTAGTTCTAAAGTGAATATGGGTGAAGGTATTTATAGCATTCACCCTTAACCTAATTTTGGTTACTTCTGACCAAAGTTGTCCAAGGTGGCACCTGGTTAACTGAGTGGAATAGTCTCGAGACTTGTGCCACCTGGTGTCCCGTGCCTAGTGACATTGTGCCTTGTGCTTCGGTTCCACGCCTGGCGTGCTGGTGCCCCCATTCCTTACTGTCGGACCTCGAGTCCTGTACTTTTCAGAGAGGAATATCACTACAAGAAATTTGCTCTACAGCGATGGTAAATCATCGTTGCCGGAAGCACTGTTGGCACTGCTAAAACCCCGTGTCGATGCTAAGAGTCGTGCCAATATACCCCGTGGATAAAGGTATCCACGATGGCAATATGCCGACGCTAAAGATTTGCTGTAGCCGGAATGCATAGTTGGTTTGATCATTAGCATCGCTAATATGCCGACTCTGTTTACGCAAAATTACCGTCGACGGTTATTTAAGGTTAATACTGATTTAGGGTTTCTATATATGTCAGATGTAGAATGAGGGTATTAGTATCAGGGTATTGTTCTCCCTGTTTGTTTTATATTCGATCAAATTTCGTTGAGGCAATATACGTTATTCAATTACAACATTTCCTTGATAGTAATTACACTTACTTAGCGACAGAAGAATTTTGATGGACAAAAAGTTAGACCACGTCAAAAGTAACTTGTCGATGCACGTACAACATTAATAAATATTACCCTGTTCATCATAGTTGATGCTAATATGGAGTTTCAACTACTGTGAAAGTTGTGGCTATAGAAAGTGTTTTGTGGCTGCGGGGTTGTCATGGTTAAATAGTATATGAAGTATCAATTACGGATACAAGTACAGTCCGTCGTAAATGGTTTGTTTTGATACAAATACTAATGTTTTACTATTTTCGAATTGTTAATCATTGTATGCTCGTAGCAAAGCATACCCAAATAGAGAATACATAAACATCTACATATGCCAAGCATACCCAAACAGAGAATACATAAACAGCTACATATGTAGAATCATTTCCAACACATCCGAATTTATATATAGGCAAGCATTTAAAACAAATGTATGGCGACAATTGCAAACCACAAACAGAGATGACATGTTCACATTTACATCAGGTCCAAAATATCCATTTACAATCAGTTCCAAATGAAAATAAAAACTGAGAAGCCACAACACCTAGTGTACCACCATTCGACATAACTACTAAGCAGGAGTACTTACCGCATCTCTCCACGGTTCATGCATTTGGATCTGCAAACATAGAAATCACAGCAATCATGGTAGCATCATATTATAGAATATACCCTACATTGACTAAATGGGTGTACACAATGCAATTAAATCATTAATATACGCACCGTGGGCAAACATTGAACTTTTCATGATAGCAATATCACGTTGAAATGCTTCAATGTTGGCCTGGAACTCCTTGAGTTGTTCACGGAGTTGATCACATTCGATTGTGTTTCTAGCCACCTCCTCCCTTGCTTGCTTTAACTACTCACTTTCCATCATCCGTACAAGCTTTGACACACGACCTCAACGACGCTCAGGTTGGCGAACTTCCTCATACAAGACATCCTTGTCAACTAGAGCCTCCTCCTCCCCAGCCAACTGAGCAACCCTCTTCTTCACTTGGTCCTATTTTGCAAATAGTGTGACAAGAAAATAAGGGAGCAATCAGATACAATATACTGGGTGTGACTATCCCAAAGGCAGTACTACTTACCATTAATGATATGGTTTTATCATCCAGTGGCTGCCCTTTCTTGACCACATGGTTCGTTTTGAACATATGATACTCTTCGGGATGTTTCCCGTTGTTCTTCTCAATCTGCAAAGGGTGCCATATACTTGTTCAAGTTTAGCCAACTATTTATTAAAGATAACAATTTAATGTTAGGATTACCACTTCCTTCTCTCTCCTCGCAAAGGACGAAGTGCCAGCGGCGTGCCTCATGACTTGGTGAGCTTTGTTGGCTTTATAACGATCGCTCTTTAACTTCAAACAATAGGTTACAACCAGTTTACGTTTAAAAAATGCAGCACTCATTAACTGTACAAAAAATATACAGTTGTGATAGGGATTAAGCCACAAACCTTAAACTCGTCAGAGCTGAACCAGTTAACAAGCCACACCCATTCCTCTTTCACCACGTCAGGAGGAATGTTTTGTAACCTTTCTTCATTCGTAAGGTACTTGTCAAAGTACCTTCTCTTGAGATTCACTGTGTAGTTTATGTACTTCTCTTTAAGAGTACAGATGATCAGCTGCTTCAGGTTTTCATCATCCGGTATAACAAATTTCTCCTGCGATGTTGAACAATATGGAAATTTTAGGCTCAGATTTACAGCATTTACAAATAGACAGGTGCAATATCTAAGTACAGTTTCAATTTGAACGATACTGTGTAGGGATTGTCAACAACTTAGACTTACCGCAACCAGCATGAGCATCTTAGCCTCGTAGTCTATGGAAGACGTTGGAATCTCCTTCCAGTCTTTAACCATTAGAGGTGCATTCGTTCGTTTGCGGACGATGCACCCACACCAACTTACAAACACCGATGCATTGTTACTGTAGACTTTACCTCGAGAGTTAAACTTCATAACCTCTTTTTCGTTGACGCCATTTTGAGACAACCTTATGCAACGAGTTCGCCCTCTACGTAGTCTGTCCACTAGTGGCCTTAACTATTCCTCTTGCGCAGCTGACACGTAAAGCAGGTATCGATTAGATAACCAAGTTGGAGAAAAGCAAGCTGTATGGGACAAATTAGAATTTACCTATTTGTATACTTGGTGGTTCCTCCACATAGGGGTCCTCTGACTAGATTTCCTCTTCAGTAGACACTTCCAAAAGAGGTTCGACAGGTAGAGGGACTGCCATGATGTTCTCCACAGGCGTATCCCCTAAAAGCAATGTTTCATACAAGTTACCGAGCACCTAAAATAAAGCAAATACCTAACAAGACAACCTAAAAACAACAAAAAGGTGTAGTAGCGAAAAATAAACTTACTTGTTGCATTCCTGTTTACCTTCCTTGGGGATCTACGTGTCGGTAGCTTTGAAGCTACGGTACCTCTCTCGACCATTCTCCGAGTACCCACCATACTGAGAAGATATTGTTAAACATAGTAGCATAACGTGAAGTCAAACAAGTTTCTGGTGTAAAGTTTCCATCTTTATGTGTTGTTGCAACAATTATCCAAGTCAGGTTCTCAAACTAAGCATTCCGTTAAATGTTGCGCATAAACGAATAACAACGACATGCATGAAACTACAACTGCTTAGGGAGTTGTTAATAGGCCAAGGACCATCGACAAAGGTGAGGCTTCGCTTGCAAGTTTTGTTTTTTAAAACAAAAAATCGTATGGAGAATGGTCGCAAATAGACGAGATACAAGGGTAAAGGATATAAAACATGTAAGTTAGCACCATATACAAACAAAGGGTTTCCTGAACCATACCTTGCTTTGCCGAGAACAAAATCATCCTACGAGAAGTTAGAACCATACCTTGCTGAGGGCGAATGCACACCGGCAGGGTTGTTTTTGTCGATGAGAGAAGATCGTCCTGGAGCACTGGTTGGAGGGAAAACTTGCATAGTGTGAAGACGAAGAACCAAATGACAGTGAAAATTAAGCACGGGAAGAAGAAGAGTCAACCAAGTGATAGGATTGATCCATCAAATCACTCCTTGATGATGAAACCTACTACATCATGTAGGTACCAAGGCGTCGTAGCTGTTTGAACCGAGGTAACGCTTCAGTTTCGTCCTCATCTGTAGCAGCTGTTCCATAAAGGTCAAACAATGGCAAATTGACCCGGTAACACAAATTGGCCCGGTATGAAGAATTGGATGAAACTGGCCCGTGTATTAAAGGCTCGTTCCAAATAATGGCATAAGATGTATAATAACATAATTTGTATAAATTTTAGATTAATTTGTATATACTTATCCTATAGCACAGTATTTCTAAATCATGTTTAAAATCAAAACCTAATTATCCTTATGTATGCAGTTTAAATAATATTCATTTTATGTTTGAAATACAACTTTCTTATGTGTTATAATCATTGATGGGACAAAGTGTTATTCATTATAATATTATACTTTATACAAATGTATACAAATGTAATATTCACTTATACAAATTTTACTTACTTTGATGAAAAATATACTTATTCTTTATATTTAATAATAACATAATTTGTATAATAACATAATTTGTATAAATTTTAGATTAATTTGTATATACTTATCTTATAGCACAATATTTCTAAATCATGTTTAAAATCAAGACATATGTATCCTTATGTATGCAATTTAAATAATATTCATTTTATGGTTGAAATACAACTTTCAAAGGTGTTATATTCATTGATGTGTTAAAGTGTTACCATGTGTCATGGTGTAACTATGTGTCAAAGTGTTACTACTATGTGTCAAAGTGTTACCATGTGTCAAAATGTTACTAAAATCATGTTTATGACACAAAAAACCATGTGTCAAAGTGCAGCCCGACCTCTACATACAACTCGACACATAGCTACTGCAGTTCTACTAATCGACCTCTATATACAACTCGACACAACCTGATATACAACTCGACCTCTATCTGCAGTTCAGCTAATGTGTCAGATTCATCAATTTCGTTGTTGGTACAGTGCATTAGTTCAGCCAGTGCATGCTTCCAGTGCAGCTTCCATTTGCAGCTTTGTTCCAAGTACAGCTTTCTCAAGCAGCTTCCAGTGCATGCTTCCATTTGCAGCTTTGTTCCAACTGCAGCTTTAGTTAGTCTTCGAATCCAGTGCATGAAAAAACAGAACCGTTGCTTCCAGTGTAGCTTCCAAGTGCAGCTTTGTTCCAGGTCACATGGAATGCCCAAGCAGAAGACCTTTATTGCAAGTCACCTTTATCATTTTCCATTTATTTTGCCTATTTTCTCACTTTCAGAGCAATAAGGTCGAGCCTTCGGATTTAGAGTTCGATACTTATCTAAAGGAGTCTCTCCTTGAAGTGTTAGATGATTACTGGACTATACATTCACAGATTCTTGCTGATTATGATGATTTTGTGGACGAGATGCTAATATGCAAACAAAATAGGGCTCAAATTATTACTGGACTATACTTTCACAGATGCATAGTTTGATTTCCATTTCCATGTCCATAATGTTTTTCATTAATATTTTGTGGATCGGACGGTTCTGTATTTTCACATTTGTATTTTCTAGACATAATTAGTTTTAAAACACACAGCAAAATCAAAGGGACTGATTCTGTCAAACTTCCAGTGCAGCATCCTGTTCTACCTCACTTGCTTTTGCCACTCAAAGGGACCGAATCTGTCAAAGACATAGCAGAATATTTGCATTCACAAAGGAGCATTGCCAAGGTTGATTGCAACAAACACAGCTTATTGTCCAACAAATAAAGCAGAATTCCACCGATCCATACAGCAGCACACATCATAGAACGATGCAGCACACAACAATGTATTTGCCGCACACAGCAACTTACGATTCAGCACACAGCAACTTACAGTTATGCAGCACACACCAATGTATAAACAGCAACATACAACAATGTCTAAACAACAGCACACATCAATTTATGAATGAATGAATTTCGATATTCGAAACAAACTTCAATAAAACCATCTCAATTCGGACAAAGCAAACAATTCGATCAATAAAACCAGCTCAATTCCTTTACCAAACAGAATGACAATTCAATGAATCTTATATTACATCAATGACAGAATGAAAGTCCTCACTATTGAACACTCTTCTATTGAACAATTACCTTAACAATCATAGAAACATATAAAGGTCGGGTGAACATCAACTTACGATGCATCCTCATCGTCATCCTCATCCATTGTTCCCTCAAGTCTGTCATCGTCATCGAACAAATCATTCTCAAATTTTGTATCTCTATCACTAGATGTTCCATCATCCATGTCTTCCTCCTCTGGCTCAAGAACTTCTAATTCGTCAAGGCCTTCAGTTGCTTCTGGCAGGACTTGTGTCATCGTTTCCAGCATGGCATCCTCAACAAATATTTCGAGAGCCTCAATGTCATTTCTACACCAATCAACCACATCATCGACAGGAACTACATTGGGTACATCAACAACCAGTGTTGATGTTTACTGATACGTCTCAGCTGATTCCCCGCTCGTTTAACCCCCAAGCACAAATCCTTTTTTGGACTCTGCCCTCAACACCGTGCTCCAATCAGGCTTAATGTTCTCAGGTAAGTAGAAAACTTGTGTGGCCTGAGCTGCAAGTATGAATGGCTCATCTGTCGATAAATAATCTTTGGTATTGACACACACAAATCCATACTCATCAATTTTAATCCCATTGAAGGATGAAAGTATGTTGTACCAATCGCATTTAAACAACACAACTGATAGGTGACCAAGGTACTGCAGCTCAACCACCTCCCTCAACACTCCGTAATAATCAATTGCACCTTCATTGGGGTTGTTATCGGAGGTACTCGCATAGCACGTTGTGTCATCTTTGCACAAGACACCGTTGTTGTCAAAACTCCTCATTAGAGACTGCTCTTTGGTGTGGAAGATGAACTCATTTGCTTTATAACCATTATGTGTCTTAGATCCATATAACGGTCCTCGTGTCAAAGCCTTTAGTTGACGACCACTGTCATTCTCAGCCGATCCATCTATTCGACCAACCTGAGAATGCAAATAATTCCACCGTCAATAAAAGCCACACATGGATATTCCTAATTGTGTTAGAGTGTCATACTCTTCCCTCCAACCATTGTATGAATGTTCTGTTTTGCATAACATCGATGTTCCGCCTACTCACCCGTGCACCTAGTAGTTGCCTCTTGTGTTTACTACGTACATGGACAAGACAACCAATTGAAGTGTTAGATGTAATGCAGTTAAAAGTTTAAGAATAGACATCACAATAAAGGTGAATGCAATACTCGATGAATGGCTTCACTTCTTCAGACTGATTAAGCACATACAAGTGGCACTGCTCCCATTCCGTGTTTGACAGTTCACGGACTATTGCACAACCTATTGGAGTTCCTACCGGCTAGAAGAGCGATAACCCATCTGCCACCCTTGGAGTTACCTCAGTTACTATAATTGACTCATGTCGTGTCAATATGGTCTCAATGTCATGGAGATATCAAGAACAAAATGTCAAACACTCCAGAGCAATATAACCCTCTGCTATTGACCCTTCCAGACGACTACGATTACGCACAAACGACTTCATTATCCCCATTATCCTACGATAAGAACATGTTATTAGTGAGACACCTCCTCTGTCAAAGGTATATTTCATAAACGAGCGTTTAAACTTACATTTCGATTGAATACATGCAACGGTATTGAACTGGCCCAGCTAGTTTTTCTTCCTCTTCTAGATGAGTGATAAGATGGACTGTAATATTGAAGAAACTTGGTGGGAAGATTCTCTCTAGATTGCACATTGTCATGGGTAATTGCGAATCCACCTTCAACAGATCCGACATGTGCAACTCCTTAGAGCATAGAACTCTGAATGTGTTAGTCATGTCTATCACAGCTTTGCATACATGCTTGGGGAGTAATCATTTAATAGCCACATATAGGATAGTTTGCATGAGAACATGGTAGTCATAACTTTTCAACCCAATCAATTTTCTGTCTTTCACGTTAACACAACGTGAAATGTTGGATGAGTAACCGCTAGGAAGTCTCAAGTTCTTAAGGAACTCACAAAGTGTGATATTCTGTTCCTTTGAAAGGGAAAAGCAAGCTCGTGGTAACACCAGTTTTGTTCTTCTACGGAGTGGATGCAATCTCGTTCTTATGTCAAAGGCCTGTAAGGCTAGTCGAGCATTAAGGTTGTCATTCCTTTTACCAGCAAAACCTAATAAAATCCCAATGAGGTTATCACACACGTTTTTTCAATGTGTATCACATCCAACTTGTGAGGGATTAAGAGGTGCTTCCAATAAGGTAATTGGTAGAATATTCTTTTTTTTTTTCAATTTCCAGTAGTTGAGTCTATTCCAACCTGAATGGGTGGTTGAGTCTTACCGAACATGACTGGATCAAGATTCTCTAGCACATGTAACATTTCCTCCCCCGATAGTCTTTGTGGGGCCATCTGTAACTCTTGTTTCCCATCTAACAAACCTTTTTTTCTTCTCCATGGGTGATCGGTGGGGAGGAATATCCTGTGTCCCATAAAAGAACATTTCCTCCCATTCTTCAATCGACAATAATGGGTGTCCATTTGACAGATAGGACATGCCAAATTACCGTAAGTAGTCCAACCAGACAAGTTCGCATAAGCAGGAAGATCATTAATGGTCCAAAGTACGGCTGCGCGCATTTGGAAGTTTTCTTTCTTGTCTCCATCATATGTGAGCACACCATTCGACCATAACTCATTCATCTCTTCGATCAACGGTTGCAGATACACGTCTAAGTCATTTAATAGAGCCTTTTGTCCAGGAATCAACATTGATAGCACGCAGTTCGTATCTTTCAAACACACCTAGGGAGGCACATTGTATGGAATAAGAACAACTAGCCACATGCTATATGGGTGAATTTTATCACTGTATGGATCAAACCCATCTGTAGCTAATCCAAGCCTCACATTCTGTGGGTCTTCCCCAAATTCAGGTAGTACGCTGTCAAGTTTCTTCCAAGCATCTGTATCAGCATGATGACGTGGAATACCATCCTTTAATCATCGTGTATGGTGTCAGGTCATAGAGGAAGCAGTTTAGGGGGACATGAATAATCTTTGCAACCTTGAAGTTAGTGGAAAATATTGAAATACTTTGACTGGTTGCTTCCCTATTTGTCGATTTGATTGCTCTGGTATATTCAGTCCTCCAGTGTTGTGTCGAGGTTTAATCCATCTTGACTCCCCACAAGTTGGACACACATACAAATTGGCATACTCTTTTCTAAATAGTATAAAGTCATTTACACAAGCATGTATCTTTTGGTAGTCCAACCCTAACCCTCCTATAAATTTCTTTGCTTCGTAGTAGGACTTAGGGACTGTATTCCCTGGTGGCAATACTTTTCTTAGCATGTGAAGTAGCTCATCAGCGAACTTGTTAGAAGCATTGTACAGTGCCTTTAGATGCAAAAGTTCAATTAAAAAAGACATCTTGGTGTAGGAGACACAACCTGGTTATAAGCTCTTTTCACAATCTTCTAATAGCTGATAAAATGTCCCAGCTTCTGCATTTGGTTCCTCACCTTCGTCCACCCTCATACCACCAAACCCATCATCCACCATATCCTCCATTTTCCCACGAGAGGATGAATTCCTACCATTAGAGATCACATCTTCGAATTCCTCCCCATGATCCACCAATGTAGTGTAAGTTGACAATATGCCCCATTTTTCAAGATGGAACTTAACAGTAGTTCTTCCTAGCAAGAAAGCAACAACACAGTTATTGCAAGGACAGTAAATCTTACCATCCCAACTTGAACGAGAGTAGGCAAAGTCTAGAAACAAAGCGACCCCTTTCTTATATTCTCCACTTTGCCGAGGTTTGGTCATCCAACTCTTATCCATCGCACTTCTATTTCTGCAAAGAAATATCAACCCAATAAAAAGTTGGCTTGGGATTAAAAAGACAGCACAACAGTCCTAGTTAATCAAATAACTTCCAAAACATGCAGTACAGGATATTCAAAATCAGTTATTGACAGTAATCCATACCATTTGTAACAGATCCAACATTCATTTTCGTTTATGTGTGGATGAAACCAAACAGATTCAGAGAGACAAGTTTCCTCAGTTAGACATGCATAATTTCGGGACCCTAACACAAATATGTGACAGAGAACTCCAAGAAGGTGAGTAATTCAGTTTCTTGTAAGTTAATCGGTTGTTAGACTCAACATTAGAACTCCTTCGATCTAGTTGTCCGTTGGAACCGTACGAGCTGTAGCTATCTTGTTAGTTAATCGGTTGTTATACTCAACAGTAGAATTCCTTAGATCGAGTTGTAGTTGCGAGCAATGTCTGCGTCCTAGAATGTGTGCGAGCAATGTAGTTGCGTCCTGGGAGTCGATCGGCAAGGGTATCCGTTGTTGGATATGGTAGTTCATGGTCCGACGAAGGCTCTGCTCTACAGAGGGAAGATTATGAACTATGCTTGGGATTACCGGAAAACAGTTTATTCTGTTATAACTGCGGGTATACCATTTAGCAATGGCAACACATATATTACCAATGAAATTATGTCGATATTGTTTACCACTTTATTACATCAACTAATTTGGAAAGTAAACCTAATTTTTTGCAATACCAACATCTTGCGTGACTGAACATCAATATTAACCTCAGTTGCGTTTTTTACACATGGATTGGGTCGGCACATACATATTGCGATGGAAAAAGTCAATACTAAAAGATTGCTTGTGCTACGACAAATTTGTTGACACTAAAACATGTCTACGGGGACGTATTAAACTGTCGAAACTGAAATACTGTTTTACCAACACACTCCTTGTGACAACAAATTAATTTCGTGGTTGTTGATACAAATTCTTGTAGTGTATACAGGAGAATACTCCTTCGTGGCACACCTTGACGATCTTGGTGAGCCACTAACCGATGGGCTTTGTTCTTGGGCCTGAAAATCAATTGCCAGGGCCCAAAGGCCAGTATCCATCATATTCCCCCCAAATCCCAATATGAGTGTCGCTCATGTTGGCTTTGATAGGTATTATCGACCTTGGGTCATGGCGTTCTTCTGTTTATCAGTGACTCCAGCTTGTTGCTTAGTGCCTTATAGGAGTGGCGTTTGGCGCGCCATTTGTTGGTCAGTTAGGCTCCCAATTTCAAAATTGTAATTTGAATTTCAAACAGAAGCGGGAAGGAGACGTTTTTTCCGAACCGTTAGCAACCCTTGGCTTCCCGAGGACTTTTCCAACAATCATAGCCCTTAGGGGTAGTGTGATCTTTCACCTCCCTTAGGGAGCTCTTCTATAAATAGGACATTCCTTCTTCATTTTTTTACTTTTACTTTTCTGATTCTTTCTCTCTCTAGATTTGTCTCTGCCTTTTCTCTAGAATTCTGGCAACTCTTTTAGCTTTTCCTCTGGCCGCCCTTGGTTCTCTGATCGCTTCCAAAATAGCTCGATGTTCTCCTTTCGAGCTAAGCCTCTACCCCAGTAGTCAGCGCCTTCTCTCTTCAATGGTAAGCGAATCGGCAAGAGGTTAGGCTAATGTCTTCTTTCCCCCTGATTTAGTGACTAAAAGCCTAATATTACCTATAGGTCTATCTTTAATAGAGTCGTACACGAAGCGTGTATGAGTGACGCTTTTTCTCCCCATTTTCCTATCCCGGATGAGCGTGATCCTGAGAACGCTCATCCCATTTCTAAACTGTGTCAGGGCGAGGAAACTATCTACCACTTTCAGATAGATGCGGGGTTGAGGTTTCCGATATGCCCAAATCTAGACGAAGCTTGTCATTACTACGGCGTCTCCCCTACCCAATTTTCCACCAACTCCTTTCGTACCTGAGTAGGTTTTAAGTGTTTGTGTGAGAAGAGGGGCTATACATACTCTTTAGTCTTGTTTCACCAAGAGAGAATTTAGGGCGGCTACCTTAGAGGTACACACCGGATAGGGAGTCAAGCAGATCCAGGTATCCGGTGGCAAATGCAGTAAGGGGTAGGTTAAGTAAGGAGGCAAAGGCATTCACAATGTCTATTCTCATAGAGGAAGTTCCAAGTATACTCAAATAGGCTCAACAATCCAAGAATTGGCAACAAGCTATGGATGTTGAAATGGAGGCACTAGAAAGGAACAAGACATGGGAGATTTGCAGGTTACCGGTTGGAAAGAAACCAGTAGGTTGCAGGTGGGTGTATACTATCAAATACAACCAAGATAGGTCCATTTATAGATACAAAGCGAGATTGGTGGCAAAAGGATACACTCATACATACATGATTGATTATTCGGAGACATTCTCTCCCGTAGCCAAGATATACACAATCAGAGTATTGCTGTCTATAACTGCAATTAAAGACTGGCCCCTCCACTAGTTAGATGTGAAGAATGCATTTTTTTCATGGAGATCTTGAAGAAGAAGTGTATATGGAAATCCCACCACGATACAAAAATGAAATTCAGGAAGAAAAGGTGTGTCGACTAAAAAAGGCAATTTATGGTCTGAAATAATCTCCCCGAGCATGGTTTGGGAGGTTCACTATAGCCATGAAGAAATATGGGTATAAGCAAAGCAATTCAAACCACACCTTATTCTTGAAAAAGATAGGAGCCCTAATAACCCGTCTGATCATTTATGTCGATTACATGATTATCACAGGGAATGATATAGAACAAATGCACAGGCTCAAGAGAAACTTGTGTGAAGAATTCAAAATGAAGGATCTCGAAAATTTGAAATACTTCCTTGGAATCCAGGTGCTATGATCAAGAGAGGGGATCTTTATATCTCAAAGGAAGTATACTCTGGATTTCTTAACAGAGACAGGAATGTTGGAATGCAAACAAGATGAAACTCCAATGGTAGTAAATCATGGCCTACAACTATCAGAAGGAGTGAGACTAACAGATAAAGAACGATATCAAAAGCTAGTGGGCAAACTTATATATTTGTCACATACTCAATTTCAGCAATCACACCAAATACTAGAAGTGTTTGATAGAGAGAAAATGAAGAAGATGAAAGGGAATAACAGAAATAACAGAAAAACAGAATTGTTTGGAATGCAAGTTTCATTAGCTTTCAAAGTAGTTAAGGTTACAAGAGACTAGAGATCCTATTTATATAGGATTGTAAGACACATTCCATATGATTATAGACTTTTCTATACTATTCTATAGAACCTTGACACATACGGCACTTACCTTAGACACTAAGCAACCTATACAACTCACATAACCATACACAAACATACATCCTAACATTCCCTCAAGAAGTTTGATTCTGAAATTTGATTTTCCAGCTTCCCCTAACATACCATCTTCGTCTTCCTTCTGTCAATCTAATGAATTTGAATAACATTGTGTCTTTGTCTTTAAATCTATGCATCTGCATTCTGCATACCATACCATACACATAAAAGCCATTAACAACACCTGTTACTCGGCAAAACAAAAGCTGCTGATCTACCAATTCATCATACTAATTATCTGATTATTACTAAGATCAACCTTCACCAGATCAACCATACCAATAAAACAATTGCCATTCTGGAAATAACAGCAACAAGTCAGTCTTTCCATTCAAGACACAGATCAATCAGCTGATTGGCAAAGACAGACATCACTTCTTCTGTTTCCATTTCTTCTTCTTTTTTTTCAAGCACTTCTCGAAGCCTTCTTGAACTTGTCTCCTTTGATTTTTTTTTTTAATCTATATTTGACAGAGAGGTTTCCATTTGCCTCTATCTTACCAATGGAGTTGGGAGGTTTCCATTTTCCTCCATCTTTTCATCCTCAAACATCATCTCAAAGTTGCTTGAATGTTTTCTTTGAGAAGTGTTATTTTTGGATTCAAACTCCACCTTATGCCAGAATGTGAAGTCTGTCAATCCCAATCTAACTGAGATCCAGACATAGAATAGAAGACAGCAATGTACCGCTATTACCAACTAAGCAATCACATAATATTGCAAGGAAGAGTGACAAAGATTCTATCTGAAATAATCAGACAATCAACAAGCTGAATCAGTAATCGACAAACTTCTGAATCACAAACCAACATGCATCATCAATGCTCAACAAGTGTATAGATAGTATACACAAATGAAGAACAGCTCAAAGATCAAGATCCAATGATAAACAAACTCATGAGACACAGAATGAGAGAATGCAGCATATCAGGTGAAAACAAAGCTTCAAATTCAAAAAAAAAACAGCTTGAAATCATCCTAATCCATCTTAATACTAACAAACAGCTTACCCTATTGAAGCATAGATCAATCTCGACATGCTTCATTTTTGAATGATGAATTGAATTTTCAGATAGAGCCACTGCACCTGTATTATCACACCAAACAATAGGTACAGCAATTAGTTTTATATCCAGCTCAGATAGCAAAGACACCACCCACATTATTTCACAAACCGCATTCGCAATAGCCCTATATTCAGCTTCAGCTGATGAACGTGATATCACCGGTTGCTTTTTAGAACTCCAAACCACAGGATAACCATTAAGAAGCAAATAATGTCCTGAAACAGATTTTCGATCGACTAGATCACTGCCCCAGTCAGCATCAGCATAAGAGATCAGAACTACATCAGAAGAGGCAACTGGATTAGCACGAAATAACAGACCATGATCAAGTGTTCCTTTAAGGTATCGAAGTACACGAAGAACAGCTTTCCAGTGACACATCAAGGGATGCTGCATATACTGACTCAATTTGTTCACAACAAAATGTATGTCTGGTCTTGTAACACAGACATGTTGTAGAGCACCCATGATACTTCTATACAAAAATTCATCAGCCGGAGGAGACTTACCTTGATCTTCGGCAACTTTTGCTAGAAATTTCCAGACATAGGTGTTGGTAAGGCTGCAGTATTTGACACACCAACTTTGGATAACAAATCCAAAATGTACTTTCGCTGTCCAAGCAACAAACAATCTTCCATAACCTGCACATCCATCCCCAAAAAGTATTTAAGAGTCCCTAAGTCTTTCAATCTGAACTCACTGTTAATTCTGCTAATGACAGATTCTATAGCATTCGTATCACTTCCCGTAATTACAATATCATCAACATAGACCAGAAGAAACACAGTTCCGGCAGTAGATTTACGAATAAACAGACAGTTATCAGCTAACGAAACAGAGAAATCTAAGTTGTTCAACAAAAAACACTTAAGCCTCTCAAACCAAGCTCTCGGAGCTTGTTTGAGACCATATAAGGCTTTATTAAGCTTGCAAACTAACACATTCCCATGTTCATCACACTTTTCAAAGCCAGGTGGTTGAATCATATAAACATCTTTCGCAAGTTCACAATGCAAAAAAGCATTATTGACATCCACTTGTCTAAGTTGCCACTTGTGAGTCATAGCCAATGTGAGAATGATTCAAACAGTTGGTGGTTTAACCACAGGGCTAAACGTGTCCTGGAAATCAAATCCAGATTTTTGAGAAAACCCTTTAGCAACAAGACGAGCCTTATATCGAGCAATAGATCCATCAGAGTTGCGTTTAATCTTAAAAAGCCACTTACACCCTATCGGTATCCTACCACCATGTAAACTAACCAATTTCCACGTATCATTAGCAATCAAAGCATTCAATTCATCATGTACAGCAGATGACCACACACCAGACTGCATTGCAACATGAATATCAGACGGTTCATGCAGATCAACATCACTGATATCAACCTTAGACACAGTAAGAGCAGCAAGAGACTTTGTGTTAGACCTGGTTTGCATCGCGTGATTATTGACTCTAGTTGAAGAACTAGGAATAATCACACTCGAATCAGATAAACCAGCAGACATATAGTGCTGGAACATTGATTACACGTTGTAAACCTTCAGTATTTGCAGGTGCTGGAACAAGAGTAGAGTCAGAGTCTTGAATAACATACCTCACCGTAGGTTGTGTCTCAGTTTCTAAAGATATAACAGGTGAGGATGAGTTACCCTTTTCTTGTCTTCGAGACATATCCTCCTCAGAAGACTGTATAGCCGTAGTATCACCATGAACAACATTTGATGGGTCAGAATCAGATTGACGAACATACCCGGATGGAATAGGAATGTTGTCAGCTGAAATGTTGTCCTGACCTGCAAATTCATTATTATGAACAAGATCATCATCTAAAGCATTACATAGAGTATAATTAAATGGAAGGAAAAAAGGAAGAGAAGTTGCTGTATTTTTTACAGCTCCAGACTGCATAAACGAACCTGCTTTATCTGCGAAAGGAAAGACATTTTCGTTAAACGTCACATGTCAAGATACATATATACGTCCTGAATCATCTAAACACTTGTAGCCATGTTGATTTGAGCAATATACAATGAACACACACGGCGTCGATCTGTAATCCATCTTATGTTTGTTAAATGGCCTAATTAACGGGAAACAGAGACATCCAAACACTCTTAACAACTCATAGTCAGGAGTTTTCAAAAACAGCTTTTCATGAGGTGAAATGTTCTTCAATGCTTTTGTAGGTAATCTGTTAATAAGAAACACAGATGTAAAGAATGCACCAGTCCAGTATTGAAAGGGCAAAGCTGCTTGTTTCATCAACGTCAACCCCATCTCGACTATGTGTCTATGTTTTCTTTCCACTATACCGTTTTCTTCTGAGGTGTAAGGACAAGTGAACCTGTGGTTAATACCGAATTGATTCATGTATGAAGCCAATGCTTTGAACTCTCCACCACCATCTGTTTGTACCGACTTGATCTTGTATCCCAGCTGATTTTCCACAGCCCTATGAAACTGCAGGAACACAACAGAAACATCACTCTTCTTTTTAAGAAAATAGATCCATGTATAACGAGTACATACATCAATGATACTGAGATAATAAATGTTGCCATTTGAAGCAACAGGGGCTGGTCCCCAAAGATCCATTTCAAGAAGATCAAGTGGGTTATCATACTCAGTAACCGAATCATAAAATGGTAACTTGCAGCTTTTTCCTACAGCACATGCCATACAATGAGGTAATTGAGCACTCATATTCCAATTAGCATGCTTTATTATAAGAGACAACACTTGTTGCGAAGGGAGTCCAAGCCTTTGGTGTAAAATCTCAGGAGAAACTTTTATTCGATTCATATTATAGCTCAAAGCAGAGTTCGGTAAATCAGCATTACACTTTATTGACGAAAAACACTCAGATCTTCTATCTAAGGATCTCCTATTATTATTATCAAAAGAGCTAAAATAAAATTTATAAAGGCCTTGGTGTTCTTTTCCACGAAGTAGCACAAGATGAGTATAAGAATCTCGCACCAAGCAGTGAGTGTTATGGAACTCAAAGTAAACCCGATTATCCTTGGTAAACTGCGAAACAGAAACCAAGTTTTTAGTAATCTGAGGAATATACAAAAGATTATTCAACATAAGAGGTTTAGTAGCAGTATTGATTACGGATATTCCAATGCTCGTTATATCAAGAAAACTCCCGTTCGCAACCTGTACTTTACCTAAACCTGCATACGAATGAGAGGCATTTGCTGGTGGAGCTGAATTGGAGAGATGATTCGTGGCACCAGAATCTGGATACCACGCTTTAACCACCATTTGAGCTCCTGCAGCTGAAGTAGTAGATGCTAAGTGAGCTTGACTTGTGTTGTCCATAGCCACGGATGCTGATGATACACTCGGAGCTGCTGAAAATCCTGCAGAATAACCAGTGTTCTGATAATGTTGAATTGGAGGAGCAGAAGCATTGATCGCATTCATTGGAGCCTTTGAATGAATGATCGTCATGGGAGGATACATTGGAGATGAAGGTGCCATGAAGGGACTGAACACAGGAGTAGGAAACATCTGTTGAGAGTAAGAAGACTGAGCAGGCTGATTGAAAACAGGAGGCGAACTGAAAACAGGAAGCTGAATTTGAGATTGTTGTGTCATATATCCAGAACCAGGCAGACTGAAGTTGCTAGGACTCTTTGCTGCTCCATAGGATGTATATGATGATGTATCATCATCATGCCAATTGTTAGAGACAAGATTTGCACTCATACTCTCATTAGCTGCTGCTGTGACACCTTGATAGTGTATGTTAAACCTTTGATAACATCTATTTACCAAATGACCGAATTTACCACAGAGCTGGCATTGCGACTTGTTGTTTCCGTAGCCACGTCCTCTGCCTCTGCCTCTTCCATAGGAGGTGTTGGCCAGTTGATAATCTAGTAGTCGCTGCGTGAAACTGGACTGATTCTGTGGCTGTCCAGAGTCAAAGCTGTTTGTCTGACCAGAATCTTTCATCATCGGTTTTTCTTCAACACTTTTAACCACAGCATTCGCAGCCAATACAGATGTATCAAAAACAGAGTCTCTTTATCTCGCCTCTGCATCCAAAAGAACAGAAGAAATTGATGCTAGATCATAAGGATTACGGCTAGCATGTATTACCGCAACAACACTATCATATTGTCCTTTTACACCATTTAATATGATAGAGATCTGTTGCATTTCCTCTATTGGATGGCCACAACTTGAAAGACTGTCACATGTCAACTGAATTTCTGTCAAGTAATCCCTCATAGATTGATTCAAAAGTTTACGAACCTTGAGTCTGTCATAAAGACTCATGATCCTTGTTGTCGAATAGGATGAAAAGTTCTGGTGCAGCTTGTTCCATATCGCAGAAGCTGTCATGCAACCTACAAGTCCTTTGCTAATTGGAGATGCTATCAATGCAAGCAGCCAAGAAGCTAAGGAGCTATCCTGTTGAGCAAACTTCGAAAATTCAGGATTCGTTATCCTGTTACCTTCTTCATCTTCCAGCAACCTCAGAACAACCAGTGTACCAAACAGATATCCTTCCAGATTCAGTCCTCTAACAGCACGTAAAACTTGTTGTTTCCAGGACTGGAAGTTGTCCTCCCCTGTTAATTGACACACTCTCTTATTGAAAAAAGCAGGTATCAGTTCATCCATGTCAGCAATCGGCAGTAGCAGATAACAGATCTTCAATCAGACTATCAAAAATCGCAGCACAGAGTTTTGATAATAGCAGTGTATGTTCGACAGAATACAGACCTTTCAATCTCCACCGATTTCAGTAGAGAATGAAGTAACAAACCTCTAGAATCTTCAACGATTTCAGCAGAACGATCCTTCTCGAATGTCGTCGACTTCAGCAGATCAGTTGCAGCGGCAATGTTTGGCAGAATCAGCGTGGCTCTGATACCATTTCAGCAATCTCACCAAATACTAGAAGTGTTTGATAGAGAGAAAATGAAGAAGATGAAAGGGAATAACAGAAATAACAGAAAAAACAGAATTGCTTGCAATGCAAGTTTCATTAGCTTTCAAAGTTAAGGTTACAAGAGACTAGAGATCCTATTTATATAGGATTGTAAGACACATTCCATATGATTCTAGACTCTTCTATACTATTCTATAGAACCTTTACACATACGACACTTACCTTAGACACTAAGCAACCTATACAACTCACATAACCATACACAACCATACATCCTAACATTCCCTCAAGAAGTTTGATTCTGAAATTTGATTTTCCAGCTTCCCCTAACACTCAAGCAGATATAGCTTATGCAGTAGGAGTAGTAAGTTAGTTTATGCATAAACCCCAAGTTGATCATATGGAGGCGGTCATGAGTATTATGAGGTATTTGAAGGGCACCTCAGGACATGAAGTTTTGTTCAGAAGAAATGGTCATGTGGAAATACAAGGGTACACAGATGTTGGATGGGCAGGCAACCCAGTTGATTGAAGATCCACATCTAGATATTTTACCTTTATTGGTGATAATCTGGTAACCTGGAAAAGTAAAAAGCAAAAGGTGGTGGCCCTCTCAAGTGCAAAACCAGAGTTCCGTGGGATAGCTAGAGGATTGACAGAGATACTATGGCTGAGAAAATTAATGACAGAAACTGGTTTTCTACTAACAGAATCATGTGAGATACTATGTGACAATAAAGCATCAATCAGTATTTCAGAAAATCCAGTTCAACACGATCGGACCAAGCATATTGAGGTGGAGACACACTGCATAAAAGAAAACCTCGAAGTTGGAAACATTAAACTTCCATTTGTTCGCTCCGAGTACCAATTAGGAGATATACTCACAGCAGTGAACTCAAAGACATTCAAAGAAGTACTAAGAAAGCTGAACATCGGAAATCCAACTACTCACCTTGCGGGGGAGTGTCAAAATAAATGAGTCAATGAGTGAACAAAGTAGGAAAATATTGTAAAAGGTAAAAGAGTAATGTTGACATAATATATTCAAATTAAATAATTACTGCAACTACTAAATAGGTAGACAAAGTTGTATAAGTACGTGTATGGTTGAGCTGAACATTGTAATGAATTGAAATACCATAAATTGAGAGAAACAAACTTGTATTACCTGTGTTAACAAGAAAGAGGGCTAAGAAAGAAAACAAACAATATGAAAGATGGATAAAAAAGATCGTGTCCAAAGAGGTAATAAAAAGACAAGGAGTACTGCTGCAATACAAGACTAAATATAGTACCAAAGTAGAGATTGCCAAAAGTTGAACCCACATACTGCGCTAACTCGGTATGAATGTGAGATTGGTCAGTGGAAAGCACTTTGCAATCAACTTGATATGAAGGAAATAACTTTGACTTCTCCCTCGCCGCTTACATCTATAAAGTATCATAATCAGTAGTCTCTCTTGCATATAATGAACTTTTAGTCTGTAAAATTATGTTGTTTTTACCACTGTAAGGTTTTCTTCATAAGTATAATCTTCTGGGTCAGAGCCCATGTAGCTATTGTATTTTTTTTTTTTGGCCAAACATAGCTATTGTATTGCAGTAGCTCTCTATAGGCATTTGAGCATTGGAGGTCATATCCTCAAGCTGATCAGTCAACTATCCTTTAATACGTTCTGGGTTGCTCAATCACTTGGGCATCCGATGTTGTTGCTTCTTGCACTATATCTGTTGAACTTAATTATTGGAGATGAATCAGTTGATTCAGATTTGACATACTTAGGAAGCGATTCCTCTTGCTTTCTAACCAATCGACACAGGGCGCGCGTAAGCATCCTGCACAGTGCCAAAAGAGCACCAATGAGAATGCAAGATATTACAGTGTGTTATAGTAACTTGTAAAAACCCTGCAAGTACACCATCCATTTCCGTATTATGACCTTAAAATGCATTGACATCCAAATAGATATATAACACCATTAAAAGGAATATATAGGATGATCAAGCGACTGTTAAGAAAAGAAATCAACAACAACACGAACAACCGCACAACAACTACTAAAGAAAAGCATGTATCATGGAGCATCGATGTAGATTTTAATTACTAATAAAACTATAATCCTTCTATAGCTACAAATAGCCTTATGTAGCATAATTAGGCCTTTTTGTTCTTTGTGTTTGAAAAGCATTTAAAGTATACTTTTTCAACAATACGAGAGAGGTTAAATCCTTTAGTTTTGTCTTATTATTTTTATATCGACAGCGTTCTACTGGACTCGCATTGATAACCTTAAGCGAAGAATGAAATTTGGGGTGGAAGTACTGTTCCAAGCTAAGGATGCAGAAATGGAGAAACCTTAAGACATACTCTTTTATGATTAGGTCAAGTTAGGTCAGATTGATGGGGAAAAAAAAAGTTAGGTCAAATTTTATTGAATTTTTGTTTATTGTAAATCTATTGTTTGAATGGGTATTAAGATGTACATACATACATTTATAAATAATATATTATGTTAACTTTAAATATATTGTGTAATTCATATCTTATAGCAAAACCAATATAATTAATAAAAACACTCAACAAAAGTTTGTATGTACCATTGAATTTTAGTTGTTGCGACAAAAAACTTGTGTTTAGCAACATTATTAACTCACATTATTTAGTGTTTCTAATGGTGGGATTGTTGTCACTAAATACATGTGTTTAGCAGTGACATTGACTTACATTTTCAAGTATTTTTAATTGTGGACATATTGTCACTAAATACAAATATTTAGTAACAACAATGAATATTCTAACTGTCGTCAATATAGTGTATATAGTGACGAAATATATTCTCACTTAATATCATCGACCTATTAGTAGCGTCAGACCTTTTAGTGGCAGCATAGTACCATCAGAGAGACCTTTACCTACGGTAGGCTTGTTCCTGAACTAGTTCGAACCCAAACCGGTTTTGAACTGAACTAGAAGTGTTTAAAGCAAATCAGTATTTTTTGGCTCACTAAAAGAACTGGTCTATTTACACATAAAAAACGGGTATGGTTAGAACCGGTTCAAACTCAGCTTGAATTTGTTTGGTCCTATTTTTTTTTAAAAAAAACAAGACTCAATTTCAGTTCAGTAAAAAATATATCTGGTTCGGTCTAAAAACAGAACCAACCCAATGACATTGAACTAAGCACAATACACAAACAAAATACTCCTTTGTACTATTTAATTAACTAGGTTAGACCAGTTTTGTTTATTTTGGCAGGTTCAAAAATTGTATAAGTTTAATTCGGTTTGATTTGAATTTTTAGTATAAACTAGTACAAAAAACGAGTCGATTCGAACTCAATTGAATCCACTGTTTTGAACTGGCTTGCTTTAACCTTAAAAACTGGTTTAGTTTTGGAACTAATTCGACCAAACCGGTTCAGAACCAAACCAATTTTGGTTCAGAACCAGTTTTTTTAAACAAACATAAGCTACGGGACCTATCCCGACGAGATCACTTAGACTACGATTAAAAGTTAGTGACAACAAATGACCAATTGGTAGTGACTTTTTACCATAATTATAGTTGTCCATTCTTGTAGTGGTCGTTAATTATGTTCGAAAATATGGGGACTCCATATCTTATAAAATTAGTGCAGGAAATCTAGGAAAAATTATATATTTATGTATATAAATAGTAATAAATTAATTGAGCAGTTTATTTAAAAAAATTACTAATTAAAGTCAGTTTTAGTTGGTAGTTATTTTTTAAAATTTGGCCCCTAATAATTAAAAAATAATCCCACTATTGCACAAACCTTTTTTTGGCCAACATGCACGTTTCATTTTATTCAAATAAAACGGCGTGACATAAAGTCACGGATGTTCGGAAAGGTTACAATCATTCGCTAACAAACAATTTAAAGGGAGTAGGGGTCGGGAGACCCAATCTTCAAGTCGCACTCCCATCCGTGCTTAATTCGCTAACCAGTTTGCACACTCGTTCGTTGCTCGTGGAGTAGCTCGCCATCGCACATACTCTATATCCTTCGCTAGAGTTCGATTCTTCGAGATCACCGCTTTGAGGCGCCAATCCTTCGCTCCCTCAGTGATTTGCTTGACCACTACTTGGGTGTCGGACTCAATGGTGATGTTCGTCCATTCACGTTCGCGCGCTAGATGTAGGCCTTCTAGAATGGCTATCGCCTCTAGTGTCTCAATGTTGTTTTCCTTAGCGCTCCTAGTCGTTCCTCCTATCACCGTGCCACGCCAATCTCGGGCGATCACCCCAATGCCGCCTCTTTGAGTCCTTGCACACCACGAAGCGTCACAATTGATTTTGGTCTCGCCTGCATTTGGTGTCGTCCAATGTTGTTGCCGATTCTGTGGGTTCCTATTCGGTACCGCAGGTGTTGTCCGCCGTTGTTCCATGGTCGCTTTCTCGATCTCGGTTCTGACTTGGGTTGGGTTCGGTTGTCAATGTTCGAACTCCGCCTTACATCTGGTCTTCCATATGAACCATGCGGTAATCATGCAGCGCTCCCATCTATGTTGGTTCGGTCTGGCACATGTGGCCCGTATCTGGTTCATCCATTGGCGCGTATCCATGCGTGGCATGTCGGCTGGTCTCGTTCCAAGAAATACTGTCCATATAGGTTCCGTCCACTTGCATTCGTAAAGCATGTGTTCGGTTGTCTCCACTTCGCCACATATCGCACACCTCGGATCAATGTGCATCCCCCTTCTTAGGATTGTCATCTTTACCGCCAACGCCTCGGACACTAGCCTCCAAAGAAAGTTTCGAACCTTGGGTATTACGTGTGCCCCCCATATCGCCTTCCATAGTTCCGAGTCACGGTTCACATTCCTTTCTGGTTCGTCCCCTTGGATCTGTAGTGTTCGGAGGTGGTGATAGACCGTCTTCACCCTGGGTTTGCCATCCCTCGAGTGCGGCCATATCTACTCGTCGCGGTCCCTGGAAGGTGTATGCATGTGATGAATTCAGCATCTGTCTCTCCTACAGCCTCACGAACTGCAGCTTCGTCCCACACTCCGATCGGAACGATGAGTTCGGCCACTCTCGGTTCCGTCGTTTGCCCCTCTGGTTGTCTATCGTCCACTCGAAAGCCCGGTTTTGTCGGTATCCAGGGGTCCGAGTATATATGGACATCTTCTCCCGTACCTATCATCCATAGCCCCTCCTGTTTTATCACATCCCGCTCGGCAAGGAGACTACTCCATCCCCATGAGGCAGCCCACCCTTGCTCGCCTCCAAGAAATCACAGTTTGGGAAGTATCTTCCTTTTAATATCCGCACCCACATGGCCGACGGTTCCTTTAGTATGCGAGCTGCCATCTTGGCGAGGAGGGCTTGGTTAAAAGTGTGGAGTTCTCGAAAGCCTAGACCCCCCGAGCCTTTGGATGTTGTGAGGAGTTCCCAATTCTTCCAATGCATTCGTTTTTTCTCCATTGTGGAACCCCACCAAAATGCAGCTATCATTGAATTAATCTCCATACACCAAGTTTTTGGCAAGTTGAATATGCTCATCATGTACGTGGGAATGGCCGTGATGACCGCCTTTATCAATACCTGTTTACCCGCTTGGTTCAATGTTTTCGGTTTCCACCCCTCTATCTTCTCTCTAATTCGGTTCTTTAAGTATCCAATGGCCTCTCTTTTTGATCTCACCCATATTGTAGGTAGATCTAAGTATTTCCCGGGGTTCCCCGTGCTTTTGATGTTGAGAGCTTCTTCCACCCCTCGCTTCGCCATTGTGGTTGCCCCCGTGTTGAAGTAAAGGGTGGATTTAGCCTCATTGATTTTTTGGTCTGATGCTTTGCAATATTCTCCTATCACCTCTTTTAGTCTCGTGGCGTTCTCCACCGTGCCTTGGAGGAAAAACAAAGAGTCATCCGCAAAAAGCATATGGTGCAATTCCGGGCACGTCCTCCCTATGGTAATCCCCTTGATTCGACACTCTTCCACCTCCTGTTCAATCCTTCTAGATAGGACATCCGCAAGTAGAATGAATAAGTAGGGTGATAGTGGGTCCCCTTGACGTATGCCTCTAGTTGGGTGAATGGTTGATGTGCAGTCCCCGTTCACTACCACTTTGTAGGTGGTGGTGGCTAAACATTCTCGTGTCCATCCGATCCATTTTTCATCAAAACCCCTCCTCTTTAAGCTTTCTAGGAGGAAGTCCCATTCCACTCGATCATAGGCTTTTTGCATGTCCACTTTGAGTGCGCACTCGGTTTTATTTGTCGCTTTCCTGGATTTGAGGTAGTGGATTGCCTCATGAGCAATTAAGATGTTGTCCTGGATAGCGCGACCTGATACAAATGCACTCTGATAGGGGGTAATAAGCTCTGGTAAATAGACTTTCAATCTATTCACCATAACTTTCGATATAATCTTGTAGAGGAAATTGCAACATCTAATAGGTCGGAATTCAGTAGGCAAAGTGGGGTTTTGCACCTTAGGGATCAAAATAATATCTGTGTGGTTTAGGGAAGGAGGGAGTATACTTGATCTGAAGAAAGCCTTGACTGAATTGATGACATCTGGACCCACGATTTGCCAGTTTCGTTGTTAGAACATCCCCGGGAAGCCATCCGGGCCCGGAGCTCGTGAACCCCCCCATTTGGTAAGTAGCCTTTCGGATCTCATCATCAGTCACCATAGAAGTCAAGGTACGGTTCATCTCATTGGTAACTTGGTTCGGTATGCAACTTAGGATGGTTGCATTCGGTTGTGTGTGTTCCGTTTGGAATATGTCACCAAAGTATCTCCTCATCTCTCTAGCTACTCCCGGTTCGGTTGTGATCCATTGTCCATCCCCTCCCATGATTCGGCACAAGTTGTTTCGTCTCCTACGGGAATTTGTTGTGAGGTGGAAGAATGTTGTATTCCGATCTCCATTCACTAGCCACTTTACCCGAGACCGTTGTTTCCAATACAGTTCTTCACGTTTCCATAGAGCCCAATTCGGTTCCGGAGCATTCTCTCCTCCTCCATCTCATCTTGGTTCATGTTTGGACCCGAGCACCTTCTTAACTTCTCCTTGCTTTCGGCCATGAGTCTCAAGTTGTTCCCAAAATGTTTTTTGCTCCATTTGGTTAACTCTATTCGGCACTTGTTGAGTTTTTGGACCGTAGCTGGGTCTCTTCTAGATGGTTCGGTCGTGGTCCAAGCCTCACGGATCACATCATGGCAAGTTGGTTCTTCCATCCACATCTCCTCAAATTTAAATCTTCGTCGGCTCTTTTGGTGTGGTGTTGTCGTTTGGATTATCAATGGGGAGTGGTCTGAGCCTAAGGCGAGCTCATTGATGCATCTACTCCTTGGGTAACCCTCGGCCCACCGAGCATTGAGGAGGGCTCGGTCGAGCCTTTGGCATATTCGATCACGTCCAGTTCTATTGTTGCACCATGTGTATGGTTGCCCCTTTGCACCCATGTCCTCCAATCCTAGGTCATCCATTAACTTGTTGAATTCGTCCATTTGTCACTGTGATTTTGGCCGGACTCCTGTTTTTTCATTTTGGTGGCGAATCGTGTTGAAATCCCCGAGCACTAACCATTTGTGTCTCCTAGCATGCCCAATTTGTTTTAGTGCCTCCCGATTAATTCTGCGTTTGTGCTCATCCGTGTCCGCGTAAATTCAAGTGATCCGGCTCGGTACTGTTTCATTCAGTCTTAGAATCTCACAATCAATCATGTTGGTGTCTTTGTGTAGGATTTGGACTTTTGTTTCCTCATCCCACCAAAGAGCTAGCCCCCCCCCCCTGATGCTCCATTAGGGCTCATGTATGTAGTGTTCGCCATGCTTATCCTTCTTCTTATCGTTTCGCAATAGGTATCCCCGTTCTTTGTTTCCATGAGAAAAATAACGTTTGGGCGATACCTCTTCATGAGGTCTTTTAAATGTTGGATTGTCAAGGTAGACCTCAGACATTGAAAATTCCATGAGAGTAGATTCATTGGTCACCCGTGGCTGTTTCGGGATAGCCACCAGAACCCGTGTTGTGTTTTCCTTGGTCGTTGCTCGCATTGACCTCAGTCTCACGGATCATCATTTGTCTTTTCTTCGGGGCTTTCAGTCGAGCTACTCTCTTTCTGGGACTCTTCCTTTGGTGTCCCCTATTATGACTTCCTTCGCTCTTTGTGGACAGAGCTGCCTCTTCAGTCATCTTCATCTGTTTCGGACGGTTCAGTTCGGTATCCTCCTCCTCAGGTGGCCGTTTAAGGGACATCTTCCTCATGAATGGGCTGAGGCCCGATTATGTGTGGTAGTTTTCGGCTTTGATCAGCTTAGGAGGTGTCTCATGTGGGTTTTCCACAGTATAGGGTGTGGGCAGTTCTGGTTGGTTGTGGTTTGAGCTTGGGTCGGGGCTGTCAGGTAGATGGGTGATCATGGGGTAGTCAGGTGGTTCAGGTGTGTGGTGGCCTATGTAGAGGGCAATGGGTTGGTGGTTTTGGGTCTGGAGGGTTGGGTGATGGTTGCGGTTTGTGAGTTGGTGGTGGCTGTGTAACAGATCATGGGTGAGTTTGGGGTGGTATGGTTTCCCAGTTTGCATGGCTTCGTTATCAGTGTTGGTACGGTTTGGGTATGTAACTTGGTCATGGCCTTGGGTGCAGTTTTGGTCAGGGTTGGGTTGTTCTTGGCTTGGTTTTAATGTCTGAGTCGAGTTGGCGGAGGTGTGGATGATCATCGCCATGTCGTTCGGCTCCAAGTTCAGATCGATGTTGTGTGTGCTCCGATCCTCCCTTGGTTTCGCACTGGGGTGCTGTATGTGGCAGGTTTCTATCTCATCCATCTCCATCTCTCCCATGTCAGAAACCCCTCCTGGTGCTTCTTGTGCAGCCTGCTTTCTGCCTTTGGGGCCCGATTGGTCCTTGTGCTGTTTCTCCCTGCGCTCGTCTTCCCGAGCTTCCTCCATAACATCGAACCAGGTCTTCCTTTCTTTGGGTCGAGGACCTGTTGTGTGATGGCTCCCTTCCCCTTCCTCTGATGTCTTGTGTGACCATGGTTTTGGTCGTGTGCCAACCAACCATGGTCCGTATGCCGGGGATCGGGGTTTCACTTCCGATCGAACGACTTCTCCCCTACACGTTTGGGTCGTATGCCCCATGGTCCCGCAACCATAGCAAAAGTCGGACAATCTTTCGTATTTGATCGAAGCCCACTTCTCTATGCCCTGTGAGTTCATCCACCAGAACCCCGACAATAGAGGTTCGTTAACATTGATTTCCACCTTCATCCTCAGGTTGCTTCTCTTCCTCATATCGATCTCTGGTTCTATCTCTATACATGTTCCAATCCTTCCCGCTATCATTCTTGCATTACCTTGGCTGAATTTCTCATAGCCCAAGTCATGCACTTGGACCCAGAATTGAACTTTATGGAAATCCACTTCACTCAAACCGACACTCGGTTCCCATTTCTTTATACTGAGGATGTGACCGTTTATTGCCCATGGCGACATGTCTATTATCTTGCATCTATCCTCTTTATAAGCAAATTCAAGCAATAGAATACCCGGAGCAGTTTCTGATTTCCTAACCATGCCATATTTATCCCAAGCTTTGTCAAGCACACTGTTAATCACTGACATTTTGATCGGTTTCTGAGAAATCACCTTGCCAATGTACCGATCGGTTTCAGCCAATGGGGGGTCCAGGTTCCAGATGTCCCGGTGTCTGCTCTGATCTTCGTCCCTGGCATCCAAGACCGGAGCCCCGTCCGTGGTCCACATGCTCTCAATCCTGTCGCAGCTGCCTTCAAACCTGAAAAAGAAAGGCCAAGGAGAGGTTAGGGTTTGTGTGCTATTACTGTTTTATTGGTTTCGTGCCCTTTGCTTGCTGCATGGTACTGTGGGTGAATGGAGCTCAGTGGATGGATTGGTCTCGCCCATAGGATTTGATTGGTTGGGCTCACCTCCAATTGCAGCAGCAGCGCGGTGGAATCGTGCTCAGACGGACACAGGCTCTGCACTTTCCGATTTGCATTGGATCTGTTTCAGGCAAACATTCCTTTCCTTTGTCGGTATGCTGTCGATGAGATTTGGACTCTAGCAATTAATGTTAGGAAACAGCCAAGGAAATCTGGCGGATGGGATGCTGGGTTTTGCTAAATCTCACGGGAATCGCTCAGGAATCGCACGGAGAGGAATCGCTCACTATTGCACAAACTAGTTGTGAGGTTTTGTGGGTTGATTTTGTTTAGCCAACTCTAAGCTAGCTTTAATGGGTGTACTCGGGTGAAACGTTTGTTAAATTTTATCCATAGACATGTACACTCCTAAGTGAAACTCTTTTTCACAATATCTTGTTCCAACTGATATATTCCAATTGATAATCGAACCTAAGACTAGGAGCACATTGTAATAGTATATCACTGTGCTACTAGACCCTTGATATGAAATCTTTATATATGTACATAAAAGTTACTTATTGCACAAACTTTTAGATTACTGTATTAAGAATGTCATGTTTACTTATTGTTATAATTTAGTAATTAAGTTTTGTTCAACATTATTGTTTTTATTAGAGTTCTAATTAGTTATCTACCTAATATACATTTTTTTAAACATGGTTGAAAAATAAGTAGTATTCTAAATTTAGCATTATAAGTTACCACAATACTCATTTTAAGTTTTTTTTTTAACTATCCCTAAAAATTCACAAACTTAAATTAAATTGGATCTCTAACAAAACATATGAGGTGGAGTTTTGACTTTAGCATCGACCATAAAATTCTATCAAAGTCGTGTTGCTAATTTTTTCACAATTTTACCAACTTTGATAGGATTTTATGGTAGATGTGAAGATCAAAATTCAATATCGTTTGTTTAATTAGAGTTATAATTTAAGTATTTACAAACTATAAAAAAAATATTTTTTTAGAGATGCTAGAAAAATAAGTAGTTTTCTAAATTTAATGTTTATAGTCTACGAAAATACTAATTTTGAGATTTTTTTTCTTCAACTATCGCCAAAATAAATAAATATATTGTAGTAAAACAATAATTAAATTAGAACTCTAACGAAAAATTCGGTATTGAGTTTTGATCTTTTCATCGACGCAATAAATTTCAATCAAAGATGGTAAAATTGTTAAGGTGTCACTGATCCATCAACAATGTGAAGTCACACATGGTTTCTTAGTTTGGAAAAAAAATCGTCCTACACTAGAAGTATTTTGAGATTGACATGATTTGGTTAGATTGCATATATTACGTTGCGATAAAAATAGGCACGTGGCTTGAGCCACAAAGCGCGCACGAGGAATAATACGTTCAACTTTGTAATAACCATGGGCAACACATTAGTTATGTTGAATTAAGAAGAGTAAAGGATGCAATCTGGAAGATTGGTTTATTTGTGTCTTCTTTTGTTATTGTCTTTTGTTTAGGACTATCTTGTTATTATTTAGTTTGTTGGGTTGTTTTTTTGTTTTCAGTGATTACCAAGTGCTGCGTTTTTCCGTCTTCTTCAATCGTTTCGTCTGCTAGGGTTTCTGTATTAAACTCGTTCTTGTCATGCTATCACAACGACTGAGGCGATTTCTGCCCTTGTATCTTCGTTCCTTGCTTCTGATTGATGGTTGGTTGGTGATTCTTTCTCAGTCACCAACGATATAGGGTTTCCGTGATTATCTTGGTCACGGAGAGGTTTGGTTCATTCTTCCTTGTTAATAACTGTGATTCTTCATCTGTTATATCCTTAATTTTTGCCTTTTGGCTGTGGCTGGTATCGATTCGCTTAATCGCTGGTTTTTGTTGTTGGATCTGTGCCGTTTTTGGTATATTGAAGTTTGTTTTTTTTCTGATTCTTGTGCTGATTGTGTCGATTCCTGGACTATGGATATTATATCTGAGAAGGTTTGGTTGTTTGCTGGATTTTTTTAGATTGGAATAGATTATTGGTGTATATCTTCTGGGTTTTTTTTCGGTTCTTGTGATTTCTTTATATGATGGCTGAGAAAATACCCATTAGGGAGGCACGAAAAATTGCCACCGTTGGGGTTGGCCAAGATGCCATGGCTTCTATAGATTTGCATCATCCTCTTTACCTACATGCAAGTGATAATCATAGTGTGAGCATGATATCTGATAAATTAATTGGTCCTGAGAACTATGCCATGTGGAGTAGAGACGTGATAATTTACCTTGTTAGCCAGAAATAAGTTGGGATTTATCAATGGTACTTGCATGAAAGAAAATTATGATGTTGTTTTTCATCACTTGTGGGATAGATGTAATGCAGTAGTCCTAGGCTGAATCATTAACTGGATTACTAAAGATCTTGGAAGTGGTTACATGTATTGTGAAGATGCATTTTTTCTTTGGAAAGATCTTAAGGAACGTTTTGATAAAGTTAGTGAACCTAGGACATATCAACTTCATTTGGAGATTGTTATGACTCGGTAAGGTTTGGATTCCATTTCTGCTTTTTTTACAAAATTGAGGTTGTTGTGGGCCGAATATGATGCTGTTTGTGCCTTGCCCCACATAGAAGGAGATGATTTCAAAAAAAAACATTGAACATAAAGAGAATCAAAAACTTTTTCAGTTCTTGATGGGATTAAATGAAAATTATTCTGGTGTTAGGAGTCATCTTCTTCTATGGAACCCTTTACCTTCTGTGAATCAGGCCTATAACCTTTTGATTCAGGAAGAATGTCAAAGGGGAATTAATGCTATGAATGTTAATGTCGGTGCCTCTAATGCTAATATTGTTTTTAATCCGGAAAAGAAAAAAATAAATCTGAACCTTGAATGTTCTCATTGTCATAAGAAGGGGCATACCATTGAAAGATGTTATAGTTGAGGCTGTGATTTTTGCAAGAAAAAGGACATTCAAAAGATAATTGTTTCAAATATAGAGATTTTTTTAAGGCAAAAAGATCAAATCCTAATGCAAATGCCACTTCTACTGACAATGGGGAATTCAATTCTAATGTTGTTAAAAATTCTGCTAATGATATATCCTCGAGTTCAGGATTGCAGGGTTGTGTTACTCTCAGCCGAGACCAATTTGAAAAGCTTCCGCAAACTGTAAGGCATGCAGGCAGCAATGCAACAGCAGCAGGTGCTACCGCTCCTACTGTAAACACGGCTGGTATACTTTCTAACTCCATTCACTTATATGATAGAGATAATTGGAGTTTAGATACGGGGGCATCTAACCACATGACCAACAGAAATGATTGGTTATGTGGTGAGTAAAATGCAACCGGAACTAGAGTTCAATTACCAAATGGAGAATTTACTAAAGTGGATAGTGTTGGAAGTATGGTGTTTGGTGATAAGAAATTGCAGAACATTTTGCATATACAGGATTTCAAGCATAATTTGTTGTCTATTTCAAAACTCACCTGGTAATTAAATTGTTCTGCAACTTTGGTCATGCTTCTTTGAAAGCATTGGAACATGTTGTTGGATTAGATTTACCTAAGAATAAAGTGTTGGATTTAGTTGATTGTCATGTTTGTCCCAAAGCCAAGATAATAAGAAATTCTTTTCCTATTTCTAAGTCAAGAGCAGATGAAGTTTTTGATCTTATTCATGCTGATGTGTGGGGTCTGTATTATGATGTCACTCATGATAATAAGCGTTTTTTTCTCACATTGGTTGATGATTATTCGAGGGTTACATGGGTTCACTTGATGCAGTTCAAATCGGATGTTTTCCTAGTCCTGAAACATTTTATCAGCATGATTGATACCCAGTTTAAGAAAGAAATAAAATGTTTCAGGACCGATAATGGGAAATAATTTTTTAATGAGCATGTGAACAAACTTTTGGGAGGGGGGGGGAAGTATAATTCATCAAAGTAGTTGTCCCTAAACTCCCCAGCAAAATGGGAGAGACGAAAGAAATCATAGGCATTTGTTGGAAGTTGGTAGAGCCTTAAAGATTCAGGCATTCATACCGAATTGTTTTTGGGGAGAATGTGTTCTGACTACCTGTTATCTAATATATCTGAATCCTTCTAAGATTTTAGGTGGAAAGTCACCTATTGAGATACTGAGTGGGAAACAGCCTAAGGTAAACCATTTGCGTGTATTTGGATGTTTAGTATATGCCAAGAATATGGTGGTAGCTGATAAGTTGGCTTCTAGAGGCATTCCATCAGAAATGATGGGATACTCTGAGACTCAAAAGGGGTATAGGTTATATGACTTGAATGAAAAAAAATCATTGTCAGTAGAGATGTAAAATTCAATGAAAATGTTTTCCCTTTTGAGAGTAGTAAACTTCATCAGATGCCCATATTGCTTGAGCACTGTCTCGATTCTGATTCCAGTGATGATTATAGTCCTAAAAGGATTGAAATTGAGGAAATCAGAAATGAAACAGTTGTGATAACTCCAAATGATGAGCATGAACAATAATCTGATGGAGATGTACCAAATGATGAATCAGAACCTAATTCTGATGGAAATGAGAATTCTATCATCCATGATCCTCCTATTTCTACCACAAGTAGATCAGGAAGGACTATTAAGCCCCCAATTTGGATGAAGGACTATAAAGTGTCCAATTTGTCTCATTCTCATTCTATTGATCAATGTATTTCATATGATAGACTATCTGACGAGTATCAGTGTTATTTGAGTTATGTTTCTCGATTAGTTGAACTTGATACTTTTTCTGAGGCTGTGAAGGAAAAGGCGTGGGTGCAGGCTATGGAAGAAGAAATACAAACCCTTGAGGAAAACTAGACTTGGGAGTTGGTAACACTCCCACAAGGTAAAGCTGCAATCGGCTGTAAGTGGGTTTACAAGCTTAAATACAAATCTGATGGTATTTTGAGATGATATAAGGCAAGATTGGTTGCAAAAGGTTATAATCAAAAGCATGGAATAGACTATTTTGAAACCTTTTCACTTGTTGCTAAGATGAACAATGTTCAGACTATTTTGGCCTTAACATCGATTTATAACTGGCCCCTTTATCAAATGGATGTTTACAATGCCTTTTTACAAGGAGATTTAGACGAAGAAGTTTATATGCAAGTTCCTGATTGTTTTAGTAAAAAGGGAAATAACCTAGTTTGCAAATGAAAAAAATCTGTATGTGGGTTGAAGCAAGCTAGCAGGCAGTGGAATATTAAGTTGTGTAGTTCTCTAGTTAAGGCAGGTTATGTTCAGTCAAAATTTGATTATTCAATGTTTACGAAGCATGATGGGAATCAAATTGTAGTACTCCTTGTTTATGTGGATGATTTGCTCATATCTGGTAATAGTGAGAAGATGATCTCTGATTTGAAATATGTGCTGGAAGCGAGTTTTAAGATGAAGGATTTGGGTGAATTGAGGTATTTTCTGGGAATTGAGATAGCTCAGTCTGAAAAAGGCCTAGTACTCTGTCAGAGAAAATACGCTCTTGAACTCATATCTAGTGTTGGTGTCTCGGGTGGTAAAACATCCAGAACTCCTATGGAGTTGAACTTGAAACTCACGAGCAAAACATATGATGAGCATTTGAATGTGAACAAGGGTGATGCATCCCTAAATGATGTGTTCATGTATAGAAGACTGATAGGGAAGTTACTGTATCTATCCATCACTAGACCTGACATATCATATGTTGTGCAAAATCTTAGTCAATAAATGCAGGAACCGAAAGAGTCTCATCTTGCAGCTGCCTTGAAGATAGTCAGGTACATTAAGCGAGAACCAGGTGAAGGTATATTGTTATCTTTTGATTCTTAGCCTAGTTTGATTGGATATTGTGATTCTGATTGGGCAAGCTGTATTGAAACAAGAAAATCTGTAACTGGGTTTTGTGTATTGTTGGGGAAATCATTGATTTCTTAGAAAGTTAAAAAACAGTTTCTAAGTTTTCCGTTGAGTCTGAATACAGGAGTATGGGATCTTGTTTGATTGAAATAATCTGGCTTAGAGGTCTTTTGGGAAAACTAGGTTGTTTTCAAAGAAATCCTGCTATATTGCATTGTGATAATCGTGCTGCAATTCAAATTGCTAATAATCCCGTGTTTCATGAAAGAACAAAACACATTGCAATTGATTGTCATTACATTCGGGAAAAGTTGTTTGAGTATATTGTGCAGCTGTAACATGTAAGGACAGGTAATCAGATTGCAGATTTGTTCACAAAAGCCCTTGACAGTCAACATCATTATTTCCTCTGTGGGAAACTAGGGATGAAGAACATTTTTATCAAACAAGGGGAGATAGATCATGAACTTCCAGATTGATGGGGAGTGCTGAATTAAGAAGAGTAAAGGATGCAATCTTGAAGATTGGTTTATTTGTGTCTTCTTTTGTTATTGACTTTTGTTTGAGGACTATCTTGTTATTATTTAGTTTGTTGGGTTGTTTTCAGTTTTTCCCAAGCGATGCGTCTCTCCGTCTTCTTACATCGTTTCGTCTGCTAGGGTTTCTGTATTAAACCCGTTCTTGTCATGTTACGTGAACTAGTGATTCACTCAACTCGCTCCTTGTAGTGAACGTGGTACTTTAGGATAAGAGTCATACTTATTAGAATAACCACACTACCACAACCAAAGGAAAAATACGTTGATGTGGTGCCAATCATGTAACTCGAATCACATGAAAACCAAACTCTTTTTGTGGTAAGTTTGAACTTTACATATTTTATTATGTGCGTAAATAATTCTTATGCTTACTAATATTATATTTTAATGAATCAATTGAGAGGTTGAAGGCAAGTTACATGGTATTGCAACAAGAACAACTTGGGAATTAAGGAGGTATGTCAAAAACTCATGCATGATTGTCGTAACACTGAGGAAAAGGGCGTTGTGGCAGCCAGAGAGTGAATTTGAAGGACTTGATGAAGGAGATGGGTTGGGTGACTGAGAGATGTCACAGATGCAGGCGCCAGGCAGAGAACGGAAGGGGACAACTTACCAAATGAGAAACAGACGAAGAAGAAGCTATGCTACAACATTGAAAGACTCAAGTCTGAAAGAGATTTAGGGTTAGGACTTAGGAGATATCATATTTGTTTTATTTAAATAAAACAATATATAAAATTAGAAGAAGCTCTAGAAACAAAGCAATTTACGGTTTCAAAACTGTTTTTTTTTTATGGTTTCATGGAACCGCTTCATAAAATGTCATTCGTTTAGTTAACTGGTATAATTGAACCATTTCGAAAAAATGTACAATTTAAAAGTGGTAATAATCAATAAAGCCGACACTAGAAGAATGTTGCTCTATAACATCGGCGTTAAATAGTTGCTAAAGGTGTATTTGTCGTCACTAACCTTTAGCAGCGGGCTAAGTCTCGTCAGGGTAGGTCTCGTGGCTAAAGGTCACTCCGACGGTAAAATGCCGCCACTAAAAGGCCTGCCGCCACTAAAACCTTGTCGCTACTAATAGGTTGACGACATTCAGTGACAAAAATTGTCGCCACTGAATACACTATATTAACTACGACAACATTTGTCACTATATAATGCTATCAACATCATAATATGTTGTTACTAAATACGTATATTTAGTGACTACATATCCACCATTAAAAACACTTTATACTATCAGCTAATGTTGATGCTAAACCCATGTCTTTAGTGATAACAAGTCCACACTTGATTTTATTAGTTTATGCTGTTACTAAAGACCTGCTTTTCATGGCAACAACCGCTAATCATTGCTAAATACAAACTTTTGTGGTGTGTTTTTATTAATCATCTAGTTATTGTTATATGATATGAACTACACAATACATTTTAAAAAATATAATATATTATTTATCAAAGTATATATATAAATCTTAATAAACATCCACAAACTTACAATAAATTTGAATGTAAACACATTGTTTTCTAAATCAAATGAAGACCTAAAACTAATATGCTTTTATACTTTAGATGGTTATGAATTCGAAATGTCGGAACTACGAACTTGATCTCTGGCTCTAGTTCACGTTCCCCTACAAGGTCCAACAATATCATGTGATCGTATATAAAGGAAACACAATAAATGTAATAACAAAATCATTTAACACAATAATCTCAAACATAGTACATAACAAACACGGCATAGCACAAGACACCTCAGCATAATAGTTCAAACACAGCATATATATATGAATTGATCAAATCATGCAGTCTTAAGATAGATATGTAGTAGAACTGGGTTTAGTAACCATTATACTGTCTTCAGCAGGTAAAACACCTTTACTAGAATTGGAAGAGAGGTGACTGTCCGCAGCCACTTTACGTCCTGCATTAATAGACATCCATGTAAGAACTATATATTGTATTGTCCAACCTCTTCTCAACAATAAATTTCTACTTTCAAAATGCTTCAGTAATTGAACAACTGACCTTCTAACTAAGGGTCCGATCAATTTTTCCCGCAACATAGGATGCGAGACCAGAATCATCAATCTGATCAACAATATATATAACACACATCATCATTATGTCATCACCCACATGAGTGATTGACATACATGTCCTCAACTTCCTACTATATAATCTATTTCTTAATAAATGAATAAGATATATTGCTTTTACCTTATCCATTGTCCCAAGATCCAATTCCTCAATGAATCTTTTGACTACGCTGCATATTATCCTTCACTACACCGATTGAATCTTATAACTTCGTTTTAACTCTGAATAATCTTCTTCTGCATTCACCAATATACCAGATTCAAAATAAGATGAAATTGTCCCCAACTGTGCAAAAAAGACCAAGAACACTCCATTTACAGATACTAAGCATCAAACTCTGTCTGGGATGAAATAGTACACTTAATGATTGTAGTTACACAAGACATTCAACTTGGGGAACTTTTTCTGGGAGCTTGTGGGAGGGCATATGTACATGCTTTGTCATTACCTAGCCAAGGGTCACTCCTGATCTTTCGTCCCAAACAGAATCATATTAGCCTTAATTGATTAGTTAGGATACCTAGAGTTAGTAATAGTGGTGACATCTGCAGATTACAGGTCCTACTGATTGCTAAATTAGCGGAATTAACTTAGTATTAGTAAAGAAAATGGTGAATGGTGAAGTTTCAAATAAAGAAATATTAGATCCCAATTTTGTTGTACTCTACTGAGTAAATTATATTACATATATCCTCAATATATTACACTAATATTAGAATAATGTTGGTTGTTTTCCTCCATGATTTGAGGGTTTCTCATACCTGTTTTTGAGAAAGGCAATAATAATTGGAAAACATAAAAGAAAGAGATACGAACTAAAGTAAACTATCAGGTTTTCACCGAGTTGAGTTTTCCTGTTACAGATGGTGTTTTTAGCTTTTCATCATTTGAATGAGTTTGCTGATACATATATGGTCGGTAGTAATTTTGCAAGGAGCAGTAATGTGCAACAAAGAACGTCTGTCTATTCTATAAGTCACTAAATTCTAGCATGCTTCATCCTCACTAAATTCACCAAATAAGATGGTCACATAAACTTCTGTTACATGATGCATGTTAAGAGAACCTTAGCCAAAACTACATAAATGAAATAAACTAAGAGAATCATTCAGAACTGTTATTAACTCTAAGAATTAGATCTTAATCTAATATGAACTTCTGATACATGAAGTATGGAATTCCTTAGGCTCATGAAGGTTAGACCTTAATCTGCGAACACTAACCAATTCTACCTAATTTCAACTACAAGCACAATCAAAGTCAACATAACTTAAACACAAGAACCCGTCTTATGTCAGTAGAAAATAATTCAAATGTTTCCAAAATAAGGTTAAGAACTAAGCAGACGCGTCTTCATTAAAATGAGGAATATAAGTAGTAAATTGAGAACCCATTACCATTCACTTACTCATAATTCGAAGAAGATGAACTGAAAGATAACTCTTTAGCGAGGTTGTTGGTTTCCTCTTCATCCTCCAGTTTTCGTTCTCCATCTCTAGCCTTCATCGATCGAAACCCTAACTTTCGAGGTTCTACGTCATGAATTTGATTTGAATGTGGAATTAGGTTGGTAATACCGTTGAGTTCGAAATGAACCCAGAATCAAGGTTCTAGGTTCAAATCCTAACGAAGATTCAGGGTCGAGGGATGGAGACATAGCGAAGCGAGGATGCAGAAACATACCAGAGTGACTACACCACATCGGGATGGAGCCGAATAAGGTAAGTGAAGATCCATGAATGGATCCGAATGAAGATGGAGTCGGACGAAGATTCAGGGTTGCGTGAGAGTAGATGAGGAGTAGAGATGAAAAGATATGTGGTTGTATGAGAGTGAGAGGAGAGGTGAGGTAAAAATTAGGTTTTAGACTGTTGTAGACGATTTAGTTCGGTTTAGGCAGTAGATGGTGGTTCAATCGAATTAGTATCGGTTTGGAGGCAGCAATATACCACACCTAATTATGTGTGAATACCGACAGACGCATAGTGACACTGATAATAGTTTTTACCATTAAAAGTTAGTCCGTTACAAATTAGATTATTTAATATCAGCAATATGTTGATACTGGACTTAGGTGAGGTAAATATTTAGGGTAGTGGCGGCAAATTAATAATGGTGACGACCATAAACCGAAGTTGTTTATATATAATTTACAACCACTATATTGGACACTCAATAGACGTTTTTACAATAAAACATCTATTTGTTGTTGAATGTATATATTAATGTCGATGTTGTCCTGACGTTGAATTTTTTTCAAGTTAAACTATTCTACAATGGAAAAAGTCCACACAAATGATGACCTTTAGCTGCGACAAATTATTTGAAATTAAATAATTTGTCTAACTACGATACTAAATGTCGATACAAAATAGTTTATCTAACGATAGTATTTAGTGATAAGAAATTTAGTCTGCAGCTGTAGAGCAATATTAGTTGTAGAGCAATATTCTTGTAGTGTGAGCTGAATCAAATATGTTGTCCACTGCGGATAATATTTTGTACTCAAACTCGGATATTTCAGTTGCAATGAATTAGTATGTTTACCTTGGCCAAAAAAAAAAAATATATGTTGTCCACTATTAATCACAGACTTGGTGGTGGGCATAGGGATTGAGTGACGTAAAAACACTACACTTTCGTCTAGATACTATAACCATGTTATTGAATTCAATTTAGTTTATATAACAATATTTATATTTGGCAAAAACTGAATTGTCAATTCATATGTATTTTTAATATAATAAAGTACAATTAAAATATTGTTTGGACTAAATTTGATTCAAATATTTCAAACATTTAGAAAACAATTTTAATCGGATTTTGTGGTTGATGAAATTTATATCGTTTATTTTGTTATAATATAAATTAATTATCTACCAACTATCATTTTTTGAATTATTATGAGATGTTTGGAAAAAAAATGAAAGTGTTTAAAAAGGGTATTTGTGTGGCCCATAATCCTCAAATTTAGATTATTTTTTCCCGTATTTCTTATAATAAAATCAACAAACTTACAGTAAGTAAATAATTGAAATTAAAATTATAACCAAACAAGAACATTGACTTTGGTCAAAAAATCCAAACAGTAGATTCTAGATTTTAACTAAATTTTGTGGTTGATAGAAAAGTTAAAACATCGTTTCTTAGGTTTGAATTCTAATTTAATTATCAACTTCCTATTATTTATGATATGTTCGTAAAAAATAAATACTTTCTAAATTTGAGAGTTATGAGTCACTTAAATACTCTTTTTTGAAGTGATTGAATCTTTTATGAATATTTTTTAAAAAATTAAAAAATTATAGTAAATAAATAATTAAATTAAAACTATAGTTAAACAAACAACATTATATTTTGATAAACATGTAAAATATGTGATACAACAACAGGAGAAAATGTGAAGTCGTTATTCTTACCCACGGACTCTTTTATTGTCAAAAATTTCATACTTAGGATATTTAATTTTTAAAAGTGCTGGTTTAATTGATTTATTCTTATTCTAACTAAGTTAAGGTGGGTCACTTTATCTTCCGTAAAAAAAACAGTTTTATACGATTGGCCATATAAATGGAGTATGAATTTTAATTGTTTCTATTTAAATATAGGGTTAATAACCACATCTCAACCCCAACCCAACTTTGGGCACTTTACAAATTGTTAACAAAACATTTTTTATTTTTTATTTTGTTACTTGTATTTTCATACTTGGGGCAAATTGCTGTCTCTATAAAGTTTTCCGTTAAATATGTACAAAAAATGACGTGACAACACATAATTAGTCCATAATTTAGAAAACTAAATAATTTTTTAAAAAAATAAGAAAACAATTATAGAAAATTAATAGGAAAAAATTTAGTTGTTAATAGAATATTTTTATTAAAAAATATGAAACAAAATTAGAAAAATCTAATAATTTTTACTTTTTATTTCATATTTTTAATAAAAATATTATATTTAAAACTCTCATTTTCCCTATTAATTTTCCATATTTTATATTATTTGTAGTATTTTTGTAAAACAATAATATAGTTTTTAATTTTATGGACCAATCATGTATTGTCACGTCATTTCCGTCCATACTTAACGGAAGAAGCAATTTTCCCCATGTGTCAAAGTTTCGGTAGTACTTTTTGAAAAATTAAAGTTCGGGTAGTGATTTGTAAAGTGTCCAACGTTGGGGGTAGCAATTTGGTTATTAACCCTTAAATATATGTTAAACCAACTCAACAATCACTTTTGTTGGTACTATGTAAGTGAATGAACACTTACTTTTTTTTTGTAGCTAAATGGTACTTACGTTTCAGAAATATGACTTTTTTGTTAAAGTACTTGTTATATTCAATCACTTAAATTTGACAAATGTGATTCAATGGTCACTAAAATGATGATTTTATTCTTCATTTTTATCTCGTTCTTCACGATCATATCTGAAATATGATTTCAAACTCAAAGTTGCGCAAATTTGGGTTTGAATCGAACTCAACGACGTGAATCTGAGTTCGAATCGAACACAAAAACGTGACCTGGGTATGAATTGAACCTAGAACGAGAATCTTGGTTCGAATCAACACATAAACGTGATTTGTGGTTCGAACCGAATTCAAATCGTTCAAACACAGATGAACAAATTTTGGTTCAAACTGAACCCGAATTTGCATATCTAGGTTCAAAACAAGATTTCGACCTGGTTTTAATCGAGGAAGAAACACTTGAAAATGAAGAAGATAAGGGGAATAGTATTTTAGTAATTTTTTTTTTTGCATTTTTGTTTTGTAACCGTTTAGTCAGATTTTAAAACGTAAGTAAATATATGTGACAACATAAGTGACTATTGAGATAATTTACCTTAAAATATAGTTTTTATTCGTATTACTATTTTTTTTTAATATTATATGGATATAAAAGAGAAATGATAATTTTCGACAAAGTGAAATGGGTTTCTTTTTATAGAAAGATAGTGGTGCACATTCATTTCTACATTTTGACTTAATGTTCAACCAATCAATCGAGTGTCTTGGCAAGAGTGCCATCCTATTGGACCACCTTGATGATGAACAACCTTGATGATGAATATGTTAGTAAAATATAGGAAAATTAAATAATAATTTTAGAAATTAAAAATGCATAAAAATATTGAATGAACATGCAAATTAATGAAATTGCCCCTAGAAAATGAATTTTGCACAAAAATTAATGAGTCTCATATCAAAACGGTATCCTTAAGGTAATTTCGTCTCTCTCATCGTAAATGGTTCGTGTAAGAGGAAAAATTAGGACGATTACCTCATAGGATAAAACAGTGTCGTCAATGCGAAACAAACACGGTGTTTCCCTTAACCGAACTGAACTGGAAACTCGTATCTGAGTTAACTCTAGAGCAATATATCTGTTGGTAATTTTTGAATTTTTCGGGAGTGTATGAGAATGATTTTTAAATGAGAAGAAAAAACTCTATTTATAAGGTTTATGGTACTCATTGTAATTAAGGTAACCCATAAAATTATTTAAAAGCTAAATAATTATTAAAACAAAAAACAAATACCAACGGCTATATTACATAGTAACAATATCCTAGGTATATTGTGCAATATTGTGGAGAATATTAACTATATATTATATCAACTGTTATATTTCCTAATATAATATACCAATAATCATATTTCTTAATATATTATACCAACAATCATAATTCCTAATATATTACTTCATTCCTCATTTACCATTCGCAAGAAAAATTTGGTTGATTTAACCATAAACCGGCCCAGGTCAAATCAGACCGGCCCAAGGGTTGGGTCACGACCAACAATCCCCCACATGAATGGAGATATGAGAGAATTGCTAGACGTTCTAGACTCGGAATAGGAGTTCAACGGTCGACACCTGCATAGGTTAGGTATGTATTATCCTTTGAACTTTCCCTCATGAAATTAAATTGACTTTACTGGCTAGTCAGTAAATGTGATGTCGTGGAAGTGTCTATCGTTGGGTAAATGATAATATAACTCACACAAATATCTTTATAGTATTGTTCAGTTCACGCATTCATGCCCGTTTTGGCCATTGACATTGCTTGGTTCTAGAAGTGTTTCTAAAAAATGTGCCCTCAACAATTCCTTTCGAAGCGACCCCTTTTCTCACTTGCATAGGTGATTCCTTACCTCAAGTGTTACTGCAACACTCTACAATTCTGAATAATTAAAAGAACTTGCTTAACCTCATCCACTATCGTCATTGTTTTTCATTATAGGAATGAACTCGGGGTTTTAAATCCCCCACAGTGATCTATCCTCACTCTTGTGATTAGATTGTCCCTTTGAACTTAGCTCCTGGGATCCAGTCAACTAAGTTGGGTTTTCCTTCTCAAACGTGTTTACTACACGGGCTTCAGTCCCATTCCTCTCGATGTTTGACCAACTTGCTCTTTATTTAACCCTTTGGTTAACGGATCCGCTATATTATCCTTCGATTTGACATAGTCGATTGTGATAACTCCTGTCGAGAGCAATTATCTAATGGAATTATGTCTACGACGAATATGTCTAGACTTACCATTATACATATGACTTTGTTCCCTGCCAATTGCAGATTGACTATCACAATATATGCTTATTGCAGACACTGGTCTTGGCCACCTAGGAATATCTCAAGTACCTAAGTAATCTTCTGATTCCACCCCAATGATCAGTTCTTGGATTACTCGTATATTTACTCAACACACCAACAACGTGTGATATATCAGGTCTAGTACAAGTCATCAAGTACACAACATTATCAATAACCCTATCGTACTCAACTTGAGAGATGCTTTATTCTGTATTTCTTGAGAAATACTTATTTGGATCTATTGGAGTGCAGACCTCCTTTTTGTCATCCTTGGTGAATTTCTCTAATATCATATCAATATAATGAGATTGACTTAGAGCAATTCCTTTTGATGTCCGTTTAATTTTAATTCCAAGAATTACATTGGCAAGGCTCATGTCTTTCATGTCAAATCTCAAATTCAACATATTCTTCGTGGATTGAATCATCTTATCGTTACTTCCAACGATAAGCATGTCATCAACATAAAGACACAAAATGACATAACCTTCATTTGTATCTTTCACGTAGATGCATTTGTCACATTCATTTGTTTTAAATCATTTTTCTAGGATTACATTGTCAAATTTCTGATACCACTGTTTCAGTGTCTGTTTTAGACCGTACAGTGATTTCCCTAGTTACAGACTTTCTTTTCTTGCTCTGACGCAACAAAACCCTCAAGTTGTTCCATGTAAAATTCTTCCTCAAAATCTCCTTTTAAGAAATATGTTTTCACATACATTTGATGTATATCCAAATTTCGCAATGCCGCTATTGCGAGTATCATTCTTATGGAAGTTATTCTCGTGGCCGGAGAATATGTGTCAAAATAATCTAGACCTTCTCTCTGCTTGTAACCCTTAATAACAAGTCTAGTCATATATTTATAAATTAATCCATCTGTTTTCATTTTTCCTTTGAAAATCCACCTGTAACCTAGTGGCTTGGATCTAGGAGGAAGGTCCACTAGTTCCCACGTGTGAATTTGCAAGATGGACTCAATTTGACTATTGATTGACTCTTCCCATAAATGTCCTTCTGAAATTTACGACTTCTTGAAATGTATGAGGTTCCGCTTCAAGCATATAGGTGAAAAAATATGGACCAAAAGATTTTTCTACCCGAACTCGTTTACTTTTCCAGGGTTTTACCTCAACATTTTCTAGGTCTAGACCATTATTTTCAATAGTCTAATAAGTTCGTTTCAACGAACTTGCATTCCCCCTAGATTAAGCTATAAATATTTCTTCAAAGAAATATGTGTTTCTTGATTCCATTATCGTATCTTTATGTATATCTGAAATCTTGGAATCACTGCACAAGATATCGATAAGCATTACTATTTTGAACATAGCCTATGAAGATGCAGTCAACAATTTTTGGTTCAATCCTAACCTCTTTAGGAGGAGGCACCATCACTTTAGCAAGAAACCCCCACACTCGGAGGTGATTCAAATAAGGTCTTCTACCTTTCCATAATTTGAAAGGTGTTTTCTCTTCTTTCTTTCGGGGCACCTTATTTAAAAGGTAATTGCTACTTAAAATAGTTTCCCCCACATGTTCTGAGGTAACCCATAACTTATCAACATAGAATTCATCATCTCTTTCAATGTTCGATTTTTCCTTTCTGCCACCCTGTTTGATTGGGGTGAATAGGGAATGGTGACCTCATGTATGATTCCATGTTGAGCACAAAACTCACCAAATGGAACATCATACTCACCACATCTATCACTACGCAACATCTTGATTTTCTTGTTCAGTTATTTTCAACTTATTGTTTATAAAGCATTAACTTTTCTATAGATTCATCTTTACTCTTCAGCAATTATACATAGCAATATTTTGTGCTATCATCCACAAACGTGATAAAGCACTTATCCTTCCTCTTGTTTCGACAAATTTTAAATCACAAACGTCGCTATGTATTAAATCAAGAGGTTTTGTATTTCTTTCAACTGAATGAAATGATGACCTGCTTAATTTAGCCTCAACACAAATTTCACACATGTTTGAGATCAATTTGAAGTGTAGGGATGTGATTCGTGTTAATTGACCTTCACAAGGTATCGTAATTAACATGTCCTAATCTACCATGACAAAGATTAGGAACTCAATCAAGTAAGCGGAAGAAACAATTTTATTCTTGTTTATTTTAGGCTTAATAGTCATTACATTGAATTTGAATATCCCACACATTCATAACCCTTACCCACATATGTCCCTTTTTTTTGTGAGTGCAAATTTATCTGACTCAAATACGAGACAGAAGCCATGCTTGTTGAGGAGAAATCATGACACCAGGTTCCTACGAATGTCTGGCACATACAACACATTCTTTAATGTTAGCTCTTTCCCGGAAGTCTTCTTCAAAATGACTCTTCCTTTGCCATTGACCTCGGATGAGGCAGAATTTCCCATCTACAAGCTCTCCCTAGAATCAACTTCTTCAAAATTGAAGAATATCCATTTATCCGGACAGACATGCTTGGTGGCACCTTTGTCAACCCACCACTCCCGGGGGTTGGAATCAGCCATGCTCACCTCAGATACCACCGTAGACAAGTTGATGTCGTCAAGGTCTTCAGTAATTTCCTGGACCATGTTGGTCTCCTTTTTCTTAGGAAACCTGCAAGCATTAAATTTATGGTCAGTTTTACCACAGTTATAACACACGCCAATAAATGCTTGTGGTTTGGATCCGGACTTCTTCGAGACTTCGCCTTTAGGGCCCTGAATGAATCCTTTTTGCTTCTTCTGCTTGCCTTTGGCAGCATGTCTGTTCTGCCCATGCACCACCGCATTTTTATTGACGGAGGCCATAGTGCTCATGGGGTCGATTGGAATTCCTCGTGTAACATTCATGTACTGCTCTTACACATTGATCCTTTCGAGCAACTCGACCATGGTCATCTTCTTCCGCTTGTGCTTCAGGTATCCCTTGAAGATATTCCACGCGGGGGTAACTTCTTAAAACGAATATGCGAGTTCCATCTTTTCGGCATGGATACTCTAGAGGAGGAGTTATTGATCTATCACCTTTTTCATACATGGTCTGTTATCTACCATCTTATAGTCAAAGAGGTGACTAACTATGAATTTTTTTTCCCAACATCCTCAGACTCATACGTTTGTTCCAAGGCATACCACAACTCTCTAACAAACTTTGTTTTACTATATACATCATACAATGAATCAGACAAACAGTTCATTACATAATGTCTACATACATAATTCGATTGATTCCAAGCTTCTAGAGCTAAGAAGAACACTTGATTATCATCATCCTTGCTTTGAGTTGGTGGTTCTTCAATCAAGAATCGAGCCAAGCTCATCGTGGTCAAATAGAACTTCATCTTCTCCTGCCACCTCTTGAAGTTTGAGCCGTCAAATTTCTCGGCCTTCTCAGTATGCACAAATCAAGTCGGACGAGTCATGGTTATCCCCTCAGTCGGCGCAACAACGGGCACGTTCGACGACGCATTAGGGACTTCAGTCTGAGCCACTACTCTAACACTGATATCAACATCATTGGTGTTTGCAGTCATTATTCTGAAACATAAAAATGTTGAATTATGTTTTCTAGAAAAAATATTATTTCACAAATTAATGAACCAACCCTGTTCTTTGTCTCGTGGAATTACTAAAACATATTTGCCTTAAGATTGTTAGTAAAATATAAAAGAATTAAATAATAATTTTCGAAATAAAAAATGCATAAAATATTGAATGACAAGCAAATTGACGATATGACGAAATTGCCCCTAGAAAATGGTTTTTTCAAAACAATTACTGAGCCCCGTATCAAAACGGTCTCCATAAGACAATTTCGTCCCCCTCACCGTAAATGGTTCGTGTGAGAGGAAAAATTAGGACGATTACCTCTCAGAATAAAACAATGTCGTCAATGCGAAATAAACACGGTGTTTTCCTTAACTGAACTGAACAATACTTGAACTCAGACTTCGACAGAAATTCGAACACAACTGGGAACTCGAATCTGACGTAACTCTGGAGCAATATGTGTGTTGGTAATTTTCGGATTTTTCGGGAGTGTGTGAGATTGATTTTTAAATGAGAAGAACCAACCCTATTTATAGATTTTATGGTACTCATTGTAATTAAGGTAACCCATAAATTTATTATTAAGAAAGCTAAATAATTGTTTAAAAAACAAAAATACCAACAACTACATTACATTAGGAAACACTCCATTAGAAAATATTTCATTAGGAAATATATTATTAAGAAATATTTATTAGGAAATATTTTATTAATAATATTCTGTTAATATGGCAAATGCATAAAATTATATAAAAACATAGTAACAATATCCTATGTATATTGTGCAATATTGTGGAGAATATTAAGAGAATAATTTATAATATATTATACCAAATGTAATATTTCCTAATATATTATACCAATAATCTTATTTTCTAATATATTATACCAATAATCATATTTCCTAATATATTAATTTCTTCCTAATTTACCATTCACAAGAAAAATTGGACAAATTTAACCATAAATCGGCCCGAATTGAATTAGACCGGCCCAAGAGCTGGGTCACCCCAACGGAATATTCTGGGATGTAAGACCGATAGGAGTTTTAATTAAATAAAACAGTACACCTTATGAACCCAACTATTGATGGTTTAGAATTACCATGCATTTAGACTATACGCAGATCCCATTATTATTTTTAAAGTATGATGTTTTTTTTTTTTTTTTGGCCAACAAGTATGATGATTCAGAAACCATTTTTAAGCCTGTTGGTCCAGCTCTTTTAGTCACCAATAAAAATCATAGTTGGAGAATTCATATTTATTTATTTAATTTACCACATCCAATCTTAACTTATTCATGCATTGTCACAACTCATAACCATTAATAGAGAAAGTAACATGACGGAAAAATGGGCAACATCATCTGTCGGCATAATATTTGTCCCTTTTCTCTGAATTGTCGACATAAAAAGTTGGACAAGAAGTAAGAACAGGAAATATCCACACGTGAAATACATGGAAGCAAAATATAAACTCTTACATAATTGCACGTGTTATATATATGACAGGTAACTAACTACTAATGACAGAGTCAATCAGCTGAAACTTATACATCTAAATACTTTATGCATTATCCACGGTTATATTAAAATAGTTAATAATTAAAACCTGTTATATAGTGCGCTAGCAGCTTAAGCATTCATCTTTTTAAAAGGTATATTTCAATTTGTAGTTACGTATTTAAATAAAACTTGCATCATGCAAGCAGGCAAGCAGGATCCTTCATTTCCACTATATATATTGCCCACTTCATTGTGTTTTACCTAAATTGTTCTTCATCTCCTCCAAGCAATTCTTTGGCAGCCATGGTTGTCGAGCTCTTTGCTTCATTTCTCCTTCTTATCCTTTCCATGCTCCTAGTGCTCCTTACTGGCAGCTACAACGAAGACAAGAATCCGAAATTACCTAAATCATATCCGATCATAGGATCCTACTTTGCCATCTACGCCAACCGTGAGCGACGGGTCCAGTGGCTATCGGACATGATTCAGACCTCACCGTCCGCCACCTTTGTCCTCCACCGCTTCATGGGCCAGCGCCAAGTCTTCACCGGCAACCCTGCAAACGTCCACCATATCTTGAAAACTCACTTCCACATCTACCCAAAAGGAGACCTCCTCCGACGCAGCCTACGTGACTTCCTCGGGGACGGCATTTTTAATGTTAACGGTGACACGTGGAAGTTTCAGAGACAGGTTTCGAGCCACGAGTTCAACCGCAAGTCTCTACGCAGGTTTGTCGAGACTGTTGTCGATACGGAGATCTCCGACCGCCTCGTACCGATTCTTTCATCTGCTGCCGACACCAAGAAGGTTCTGGATCTGCAAGATCTACTTCAGCGGTTCACCTTTGACAACATTTGCAAGATCGCTTTCGGGTAAATTTATTGATACTACTGAAAATTTGTCAGTTTAATTCAACTCTATCATATATTATTTAGAAAAATTACTCGTTCATTCAATTTACTTCGTACATAAAATAATGTTAGTTACAGTTAATTATTTAATTAGTAGTTTGTTATCTGATTTTTTTTTATTATATATATTGATAATAGAGCTTATATAAAGTTGATATTGTCTATTTTGATGTTAAATGAGAATGAAAAGATGCATTTTGAATTTATTGTAATAGCTAGTGACGAATGAATTGAAATCCTCATCGAGCATCAAACTAATTGGAGATAACAGTATTGTTCCCTCCCAAAACTATCTGATACTCACAAAGTTGGGCTGGTAAATTTATTAATTTAGTATGTACATAAGCTTTCATTTGAAGATCTCATCTATCTATCTATTTGCATATACTAGATATGATCCAGCATACCTGTTGCCGTCCTTCCCCCCGGCTCAATTCGCAGATGCATTGGAGGAAGCCGTTCTCATAAGCAGCGGTCGACTGAATTCTATTCTACCTGTCGTTTGGAAGTTAAAGAAGTTTTTCGGGTTAGGCTCGGAAAAGCGTCTCAAGGAGTCAGTTTCTAGGGTACGAGACTTTGCACGCGACCTAATCCGTGACAAGAAGCATCAAATTGAGACAGGGCAGCTACCTCATGAAGAATTGGACATTTTGTCAAGGTTTCTGGTGTCCGGTCATTCAGATGAGAACTTCGTCATCGACATCGTCATTAGTTTCATCCATGCCGGCCGCGACACAACTTCGGCTGCTCTCACATGGTTCTTCTGGCTCGTCTCTCAAAACCCTAGCGCCGAGAAAGAGATCTTAAAAGAGAGTATGGAGAAATCAGGTGGGGCTGCCGCATTGGACGAGGTGAGGGACATGGTTTATACCCAAGGTGCCCTTTGTGAGAGCATGAGGCTATACCCTCCCGTGCCGGTTGATACAAAGGAAGCCATGAAGGACGATTTCTTGCCTGACGGGACCTTGGTGAAGAAGGGCACAAGGGTGGTCTACCATCCCTACGCGATGGGAAGACTAGAGAAATTGTGGGGCGTGGACTGGCCGGAGTTTAAGCCGGAGAGATGGCTCGAGAGAGATGAGGTCTCCGGTAAGTGGAGCTTTGTAGGTAGGGACCCTTACACATATCCAGTGTTTCAGGCGGGGCCGAGGATTTGTCTTGGAAAGGATATGGCCTTCTTGCAAATGAAGAGGGTGGTGGCGGCAGTGCTGCAGCAGTTCAAGGTGGTGCCTGCCGGGCCTGAGCCAGACTACTTTGCGGACTTGACATCCAAAATGAAGGGAGGGTTTCCTGTAAGGATTGAATATAGGTCCAGTAAGAAGTAAAAGAATAATTTAGTTGATAATTAAACAAATGTATGTCTTCAATTTGGTTTAATGTAAGGTTTCATTCATATCAATTGTCGATTATAAGACAGCAAATATATCAGATTAAATATTAAATTGCTAATTAAACTCTACACGACTGTGCAATTTGGTAGATAAACTTTCTAGCTAGTAAATCGTTAATTGAACTCTGACAATATTTCTAATAAAAAAATACTTTCAAAAACTAGTAAAAAATATCATAATATTTTACTATGATTCTAAAATATCCTCAATTTTATATAAAAGAAATACATTTTTTACGATTTTTTTAGAAAAATATTTTACAATTTTACTACTTTTAGTAGTTTCGGATTATGTTATTTTTATAACATGTATTATTTTTTAAATTTTATTTGTGAAATTAAGAATTTAATTTATTAATTTAAATTTTTGCATCATTGTATTATTTTTTTAGATTTTAGGATATTTTTTAAAACTTTTTATTATATTTTCCGTTAAGTTAGTTTTTAATGAAGTTAGCTTTTAATACGATATAAAACATTTAATGAGCAATTTATCGAGAAGTAATATCAACTAGCAAATCTCACACTCATATAAATAAGTTTAGCTTGATATTTAACTTCTCTCTCTATATTCACCATTTATGTGAAATTCGGAAAGAAAATTTAATATAAAAGGAATGGGTCTCATATGTTACATACTTGTTATCAACCACATAGACCTATAACATTTTCTAGTGAATACTGAATTATGACATTTTGGAGTTTATTAAATAAATTAAGTGACGGTGAAAGAGGAGAGGAAAAAAAAAAAAAGGAATCAGTAGGTATAGTGCAATTTTGGCCGACCACAATGCGCTGCGAGCATCCCATTCTGACATTGTGGTCCTCCAGTGAATTATGAAAAGACAAAAACAATGTTGAATTGAAACTTTCTTTGCTTGTTCATGAATCGGTTCGGATCGAACCGATTCATAATTGAACCGGTCTGTTTTGTAAAAAACTAATATTTTTTATGTTTTAAAAGAATTGATCTGGTTTAGGTAAAAAAATGGTCAGGTTTAAACCGATTTAGAATCGGTTCGAACTGGTCTGATCTGTTTTTTTTTAATAACAATTTTGGTTCGAAAATAATTCGTCTCAACCCGAAACTGAACCGACTGAAAATCCTGTTTAACACACTGAACCGACTGAAAAACACTGAACCAACTGAAAAACACACTGACAGACTGGAAAACACACTGACCGACTGAGAAAACACCTAACCGATTGAAAAAACACTGAATCGATTGAAAAATACAATGAACCGACTGAAAATCTGTTCCACAACAACCTAAAATCTTGTCACACATCAATATGCTAGAGTCCAATACATCTGTAGGTTTGGTTTATTGAAGACATCTCTAGGTTTGGTTTAATTTCGGATCGGTTTGATTTATTTTGCTTCAAACCGGTTCTAAAATTATATAAGTTTAAAGTATAAACTAGTATAAAAAAACAACTCGATTCGAGTTGAATTGAAATTACTATTTTGAACTGGTCTAATTGAAGCCTAAAAAACTGGCCTGGTAATAAAACTAGTTCGACCGACCGATTCAAACCATACTAGAAACAGCTTAGCTGAATCGGTTTAAATGAACAAGTTTATTCTTCGCTATAAAATGTATATGTTGGTTTATTAGTTAACCCAACAAAATTTGAGAAACTAAATAATATATAATTGAGTTTCTATTTTCAAACTAAAAATAATTTGGTGGCATGTTGTGTCATTTTGGCATACCTTAAGGTGTGAATTGTGTATTTTTTAGCGCAACTCACTCCCTCTATAGTTCTTGCATACATATTTTTTTTAAATGGGTAAAATATTAAATTGTTCCGTCATGTTTGCTTAGATTTCAAATGTCCCCCTTAATGTTTAAATTGTAAAAAACAAAATACCTCATGTTTGGCCAAATTGCAAGTTTGCCCAAAATACCTTACCTTGGTCATCCCAGGTGTCATCTGGTCAAGTGACCATGGTTGGGTGCTCAATAATATGCCGAATGGCATGTGCTTTTGACAGTCTGTCTTTTCCGTCCTTTTGTCAAGTCTATCCTTGTCATCCCATAAATGGCTGTAATAGGTCAGAGGGCGCTGTATTATAGGCTGAAGGTACTCATTTGTCCCTCTGACATGTATTGTACCATGTACCATCATGTCGCCTATAAGGGGGCCTAGGTTGTGAGAAAGGGGCGTGTCAACTAGTGGTGTGCCCTCTGGCAGTTGCCCTAAGTGGATGGTGTAATGTAAGGGTCGAGGCATTTCTAGTGAGCTCCGGGCGCCACCATGTAATCATATTCACAGAACTTGGTCTGCTAGGGAGTATACGTGCACTAAGGGCGCCACTATGTCTCCTGTCAGGGCGCCACTCAGACATCCCTAAGTCAGGTCGGTTCATAATCGGGTCGTCGGAAAGGTGAGGGCTAATACCCAACATCTTGCCCATCAACTGTAGCTCCGTTTCCTTGTGATTTCTTCAGACTTACATGTTTGTCGAATTGTTCTTCTGGAATGGCGCGCCATAGGGGGCAACACTTTCCCTTTATCCTTTGTACAACTGTCATCTCGCCCCTCTGCCCAATTAATCATAATGCTCTGACAACATGATTACACTTTTCAAATTTTGAATTTCGAACAACCCCGGGGTGACGTGTGACAGTTTCTTCTAGAAGGTTCACAACTTTTCAAAAGACCCTTCGGTTTCCTAGGGGTATTTTTGAAATTTTCCACCAACCCAAAAAAAACATGGACAGGTGATGACTGTTGTGCCTTTTTTCCTCCTGGGTTCACGTACCCTAAGCCTAATTACATTTCAAAAGCCACTTTCGAAAAGGTCATCGAAGAGCCGGGAGTGGACGAGAGGTATTTTTCTAGGTTCCCTATTCTCGATGAGTCAGAGCTTCAAAACCTACATCCTATGAGTCTTCCCCAATTGGGCGAGGAAACCATTTTCCTCCTTCAAATTGCTCTGATTTAGTGGAAATGTGTAAACATTATAACGTTTCTCCTACCCAACTCTCCCTGAATGCTCTTCGCGTTTGGGTCGGTTATCGGGTCTTTTGTCAACGACGTGAATATACATATGCTTTAGTCTTGTTTCGTAACTTTTACTTCCTTGAGTCAAATCGTTTTGGTGTCTTTCTTTTCGTGTCTTGAAACCCCGATGTAAAGGATCAGTCCTGGTACACTTCTCTTGCCATAGTCCAATGTTTAAAAACCCGGAATACCAATTGGAAGAACCGATATTTCTTTTTCAAGGGGGGCGTCTCCTGGTGTCTAACACATAAGGTGTTACGTGACCCATTCCCCTTCGCGTAGGAGCTATTCGAATCGGACATGGAGCCACTCCCCAAATTATCAACGAGCATGAGCATGGCGACGCCACTTACATCTCCAAGGCGACCACCAAGGAGGATTTATGGTTAGTTGGCATCTCATCAGCCGAGTGCTGTACTTCTCCACCCTGGGTAATGACTTCTTTCCTTTTCGCATTGAAGAGGCTGATTTTGCGCGCCTAGCTTACTCCTTTGCTCATATCCCTAAATCGCAGAAACGGGATAACAAAGAGTCAAAGTCGTCCAAGAAGAGTGACGCTCCCGAGGGTTCTTGCAAGAGGAAGAGCCACTCCTCAGGGCACCACGAGAAGAAGGTGGCTCACTAAGAGGATACCATCGATCCTCTTACGGCGCCGCCTAAGGTTCTTAGCCCCGACACTCAGGAGGTTGTTGCCGCCTTCAAAGGCGTGGTTCGCTTCTCTCGCTATGCTAACGATTCACTTCATACTAAGAAATGTGGCACGCCCATCATGACAGATTCCATGATTACTTAGACTTACACCGAGTTTTCTACTGGTTCCACAGCTAAGAAGGTGAGTAGCGACGCCCTAACTTTAGTGGGAGCTTCATCTGCCCCTTCTCGGAGGAAGAATAATCTGGAGCGTCGTGATTAGTCTCCTCCACCGGAGGATGAAGAGGAGACACCTTACTCACTGAAGCGCACCTTTATTGAAGAAGAGGGATTTACTAAGGAAGTCCGAGATGATTTCCCAGAGTGTAACGCTACGCTTGAGCTGAAGGAAAAGGAGAGCTTCACCCTTTTTCCGGGACCAACCTTCAACCTTCGCCGGGATCTGAAGGTAGAGGGAGGCGACGTTGACCCTCTTGAGACATGGGTTCATTGAGAACGCCTTTTTGGCATTCTCTTGGTGAGGGGGGGACTCAATGATGGACCCCAACTTGGGCTTCATCTTCTGACGGGCATCTACCCCCGGATGACAGAGCGCCCATCTCGACGAAAGGTGGTGCCCTAGACGGCTTGGTGCGCCGTGGGCTCACTCTCTTTGCCCAGGTACACTTTCTCTCTTTAAATTTATTTTGTTTAGCATTTTTCTCTAATACTTTGTGCTCTATTTCAGTTGATCCCAATGCAGCTCCAGATGATCGATGCCATAATAAACCTTGTTGATGAAAATGCATGTTGGCGAAGGTGGAGCGATGCCTTTCCGAGGAGAGGGACATCGTAGAGGGTCTGAAGTGTCGTACAAGGGAAAACATCTTCAGGCGACGCTCTCTCGGGCAGCTGACTTGGTTGCCCAAGTCGAGAACCTCCGCAAACAGCTAGATTTGCTGAATGTCCAGTCTGCCAAGATGGAGAAGTGTGTTGTGGGTGTCGAGGAGCGCACCTGCAGGACAGAGGAGAAGGCGGCGCTCCTGGATCAGGGTGCCAAAGCGCTTTGATGAGGCCGTCGAGCAGTATAAGCAGAGCGCCTTCTTCGACATGGACGCAGCCATAGGTTGTCGATCCACGTTCATGGCTGTTTTAAGCTCCATTGAAGAGGAACTTAACAACATTGACCCTACTTTCCTCTTAGAGAAGCTGAAATGCATGAAGGACTACATAGTGATGCAAGCGAGGGAGAAAGAAGTTTAGGAAGATTCTGAGAGCGAGTCTGAGTCTTCAGGAGCGTCTCCCCTTCATCTACCAAGGGTGTGCCAGGATTTGAGCAATCAGGGGAGAAGACTCTAATTCCATCTGACCAGCCTCCTCGCCAGCCCTCGCCTCCCAAAGATAGCGCGTCGTTAAAGGGTCAAGGTAAATAACCATATTCTGTAGAGTAGTTTTTTACTTAGTTATTTTCCTTCTTCCTTTTACTTTGTAGTTTCATTTGGAACATCCGTCCTCTTAATAAGGGAATTTTGGTAGCGGTGACACTACTTTTTTGTATATGGGATATTACGACGTTTGTTTTTAACCTTGCCTTAGTTTCCATCAAGTATTATTGCTCGCTGTATGTGTCTATTCATCCAGCGATGCTTCATATATGTCCTGAGTAAAAATGAAGCATTTCATTTTTATTAGCAGCGACGCTAAACACGCATATGAATACCCCTTGTAAAGTATCCAATTGTTTGATGTCTTACCAAGCGATGCCTTTTAGTAAGGGTTTATACTTAAGCATTTGCCATTAAGTCATTAATAATGTGATAGGAGCGACGCCTTTTATTAAAAAATCAATTTGGGACTTCAATTTTTTTTCCATTAAGTCGTTTCATAAGAGTGGCGCTATTACTGTTCCATAGAAACATTAATTAAGTTAGTACATATGTGGGCCTTCGGCGGAGCCTTTCTAGGCACAATATTTTCAAGTGCTCTGCATTGAATGTGTTCTTGAGTCTCTTTCCATGTTCGTATTCTAGGATATAAGCATTCGATTGGGGGATAGCGACGACCTTATAAGGTCTATCCAATTTTGGTGATAACTTGTTCATCCTATCCTGGAGCGCGAATTCGTTTCTTCTCCATACCCTCTCCCCCACGAAAAAGCTGCGAGATGATACTCGCCCATTGTAGTATCGTATTGCGGAGAGGCGCATCTTCCCTTGTAATTGCTCAGACGCACTTCTCTTTTCATCCGCTACATTTAGCTCGAGACACATCTACTCATCGTTGGTCGTTAGTTCAAAGTGCTTGACCCTATGAGATGCCACAACTATTTCTGTTGGAGCCACTAATTCTGAGTCATACACCAATCCAAAGGGTGTCTCCCGTGTTGCCACTTTGGGTGTAGTCCGTAATGCCCAGAGTACATTCTCCAACTCCTCGTTCCACTTTGGGTGTCTCCTTGTGCGTCCAACCTCTTTTTCAATCCGTTTAGGACAGTCTTGTTTGTTTCTTCGACTTGCCTACACATGCTTGACCAAGCCGTGCCTATGTAATCTTCAATTCTTCTCAAAACCACTTCAATTCGTTTTCCTCAAACTAGGGGTTGTTATCACTAACTAAAACAATCGGGATCCCGTATCTTGAAATGATTCTCGATTTGAGAAATATGATCACTTGGAACTCCATAGTGGATGCCAATGCCTTAGCCTCGATTCATTTTGAGAAGTAGTGGATGGCTACTATGATATAGGAACACTACTCGGATTTTAGGAGTGGTCCTACCATATCAATCCCCCACTGTGCAAAAGGCGAGGCAACGTTTTTGCTTGTTAGCTCTGCAGGCTGGTGTGCCAATTTTGGGTTGTATCTCTGGCATGACTAGCATCATAGTACTATGTGTGTTGCCTCTTTGTTCATAGTGGACCACTAATACCCTTGGTTGAGGACCTTCTGAACGATGGACCTTATCCCTTCATGGCACGCAGGGTATCTTTCGTGGGCTTCCCTTAGAATGGTGGTCGTCTCAGGTTGAGTGACACATATGAGTAAACGTGTGGAAGACCTTTATTGTAGAGCATTCCGTTAATTTATCTTGTAATGGGGAGCTATATTTATGTTTTGCCTTCTTTCGATTTCATCCTCCGGTAGCTCTCCTGATTCCAAGTAATTTTGTATGGGCGTCGCCCAATCGACCACTTTATCAATAATCGCACACTCTTGATTAGTATTCTCACCGATGCTTTCCGCGAAGTGCACCTGAAGGGGAGACGCCTGCCAAGCTTACTTGGTCAAGGCGTACGCCTGCCAATCTTACTTGGTCAAGGCGTACGCCTCTTGGTTTGATTCCCTCGGGACTGTCTCTATTTCGAATTTCTCGAACCCTTCTGATAGTTCCTTAGCTTCTTTCAGGTACAACTTCATTTTTTCTCCCTTCGCGTTGTACTCTTCTTTGACTTGGTTTACCACCACTTAAGAGTCACAGTAGACATGTAGGTAAGCGACACCAATCTCTTTTGCAAGCCTTAACCCGGTGACCAGTGCCTCATATTCGGCCTCGTTGTTTGTGGCCTTGAATGTTTACACCAATGCATATCGCAGAAGAGCGCTGCCATCTAGAGGGGTGAGTAATAGCCCTGCCTCTGAGCCGTCAATAGACGTGGATCCATGTGTGTATAGCGTCCATAGATTTTCCATTGCTCTATGTGCGGGCGATGCCTCGGTGCGCAGGTAAATTCGACGATGAAGTCTTCTAACACTTGCTCCTTTATCGCTATTCTTGGAGCAAACCTTATTCGAAACTTACTTAGTTCGATTGCCAATTTTATCATTCTTTTTGATTCATCTAGCTTTTGCAGGAAGTTCTTTAATGGTTGATTAGTTAAGACCGTGATTTTGTATTCGTGAAAATAAGGGCGGAGCTTCCTGGACGAAATTACCAACGCATAGAGGCACTTCTCAACTTCGAGATAATTCATTTCATACTTGGTGAGAGCCTTGGATACATAATACACGGGTATTTGGCCATTAGATAACTCTTTTACTAAGACTGAGCTAAAAGCTACAGGACTGATACTCAAGTAAAGATAAAGTATCGCTTTTTGATGGCTTTACCAGAGGTAGGAGCGTCCTGAGGTATTGCTAAAGGTCTTGACACAACTTTTCACACTCAGGTGTCTACTCAAACTTCTTGTTGGTATACAACACATGGAAGAAGGGCAGTGACTTCTCTCCTGAATTGGCCATGAAGCGATTGAGCGCACACTAATATGCCATTCAAGCACTGCACTCAAACTTCTTGTTGATATACAACACATGGAAGAAGGCCAGTGACTTCTCTCCTAAATTGGCCATGAAGCGATTGAGCGCGCACTAATATGCCATTCAAGCACTACACCTCTCGGTGATAGGTTGGGCTCTTCATTCCTTCTACCGCTTCCAACTTCTCCTGATTGACCTCGATACCCCTCTGGATGAACATGTATCCCAAGAAGGTCCCCGAGTGGACTCCGAAGGTGTACTTGGAAAGGTTGAAGCGCACCTGATGGAGGTAAATGCGCTCGAACATTTTCCTCAGGTCTTCCACGTGGCTGACGCTCTTGACCGACTTCACCAACATGTCGTCAACGTACGCTTCCATAGTGTCGCAATTCGAGGCAATGGATAGGAATATGTGGGGCATGCCTTGATGAGATCCCTAAAGTCAATGCACGTCATTCACTTGTCGTTATTAGTCTTCACCAATGTTGGAGGTTATGATGTTGTCGTCCTACTTTAGGATCTGTTGAGTGTGTTAAAATGATCGTGGGTCCTTTTGTAATTTTAGAAAGGTTGTGTGTCAACTATAAATAGTCTGGAGAAGTTGTTTTGTGAGTAAGAAGACTTTATGGCTCAAAAATATTTTTCCCGTTATGTTTATGTTATTCCTGTTACGTTATTCACTTTCCTGTTCTTCTAAATTTTTTGCGATTCTTCTCCTGATTCAACCTAAAATCATCTTCATTTGGTTTGAGATCTTGAATATGGTATCAGAGCGCCAGCCAATCAAGAGTTTTGTACGTATTGATTTGAGTTTCTCGCATTTTTTGTTGCTAATCGAAAGCTTTAGAGTTTCTGGTTGTGTAACAGAAATTGAGTTGTGTGCTTGGTCAAGAATGAATCATTTCCTGGAAACAACAAGTGTTGTTCACTATATGTGGTTTTGATTTAGAATCACATCTTGTTGCTCCTTCTACTAACCCTCGTATGCAACAGACTGAAGACGGTTTGAACATAGTCAATCCTTAATTTACGGAGCACCTGATAGTGCCTTGGCCTCTTGGTTGTTAGCTTTAATTTGTTCTCAAGTCAACAAAGGCTTGATTGGATGCATGACATATTATTCTATATGGAGGAAGCTTCATCAGGTGTTTTCATCTTCATCGACAAGTCAGATTATGAGTTTCTATGATTGATTGAAGGTGCGTAAGCTTCCTTATCAATCAATGCGAGATTACCTGGCTATAATCCAGTCCACAAGTGATAGTTTGGCAAGATGTGGGCATCCGATCGAAGAGATTCAACACACTTTATTCTGAATGGGGTAAAATACCAATATGATAATGTTGTTTTTGTCATTCATGCGAGCATAAATCCGTATGAACTTGCCTCAGTGAGTTAAGTCTTTGTTAGATGTTGAAGCTCGATTGCGTGAGAAACTCTTTGACGATGTTTGTGAGTGTTGTTGTTGTTCCACATAATATTGCTTATTATGGTTCTAATCAGTCAACAAGTTCCCAAGCTCCAAGTCCATCTCAAGCTTAGTCACAAACTTCTATTAGTCAAGGTACCTAATCTTCTTAAGCACAGTCTCTGAGTCATCCTGTACCTGAATATCAACCTAACAATGCTGGTCATGGAAGATGACGTGAAGGTGGTAAAGGTAACAAATATGAGTGCTAGCTTTATGATAATCTTGGTCACCTGGTGAACCAGTGCTCTATGGGGTTTAATACTAATTTTGCTGGTATCAATAACGAATCTCCAAGTGAAATCAGTGTTAATGTATGTGAGTCGCAGTCGTCTGATCTGGATTGTACTGATATGAACTCTAGTTCTCCTGGTTCAAACTCTTCAGTTGCGGTACCTTCATATTCTTCAGTTGGGACGCCTTCACATATCGATCCTTTGATGCATCCTACTCCCTTTTATCCATTTCTGATGATCACTCCAAGTGTTCCTAACTATATGCCTTCATTAACTGCGGGATATCTACCTTACTTGCCTAACTATCCTGTTTCTGCCTCTTCCTTTAGCTCTTCCAATCAGTTGTCTAGTTCTCCTCAGGCTAATGTTGATGTGGCCAAACCTTTTGGTTTCTCTGAAGCACTTTGGTATCCAGACTCAGGAGCTATGCATCACCTGACACACCAGCATCCACCTCCAGTTGGTACAGTTCCTTACACTGGCTCATGTAAAATTCAAGTGGGTAATGGTGAGCATTTGGATATTGCTAGGATAGGTACATCAATGGTTAATATTCATAATTCTAAACCATCGTTATTGCATAATCTGCTTTACACACCTAACATCATGAAGAACCTTGTTTCTGTTTTGTAATTCACAAAGGATAATAGTGTGTTCTTTGAATTTCATGGTACTCATTGTTATGTTCGTGATTCCATGACTAGGCGAATTCTTCTTCAAGGTTTTGAATGTGGTGGATTATACAAGTTGGACTTTATTCTTCTCAAGCTTCGTTCGGAATCTGGTTTAAGTTCTAGTTATGGTTTAAGTTCTGATTCTGGTTCTGGTCTAACTTCTTCTTTGCATCTACATGTTTCTACTAGTTTGTCTGAGTCAGTTTCTTGCTGTGTGAGTCGTCTTAATGTTTCATCTATTGTGTGGCACCAACATTTGGGCCATCCTTCGCATAGTGTCATGTCGTCTTTGGGTTAAATAAGTGGTGTTGTTGCCACACCTGCAGTTGATAAGTGTGTGTCATGTGCTGTTGGGAAAGTTGTACGTTCCCTTTTGCTAAATCTCTGTCAGTGTATTATGAACCTTTGGAATTAATTGAAATCGATCTTTGGGGTCCAACTCCTATTTCATCTAATGGCAATTTATATTACATGAGTGTTGTTGATGTTGCAACTAGGTACAGTTGGATTTATTTATTGCGGAAAAAGATTAACATGGCTTGCATTTTTGTTGAATTCCATTCTCTTGTTGAACGACAGTTGGGCCATCTGCTTAAGTTTGTTCAAACATATGATGGGGGAGAGTTCAAGTCATTGACTCCCTTTCTGGTTTAGCATGGAATTAACCATCGTGTAACCTATCCATACACGTTCGAGCAGAATGGAATTGTTGAATGCAAGCATATGGACATTGTGGAGATGGGTCTTAAACTCTTTCATCAAGTAGCCTTACCAATGCAATACTGGTCAGATGCATTCTTTATGGCTGTCTTTCTCATCAATAGGTTACCTTCCAAAGCCCTTTCAGATATATCCTCTCTTCAGATATATCTTAGGGTCTTTGGTTGTTTATGTTTCCCATTCATAAGACCTTTTAATAAGAATAAGATGGATTTTAGATCAACACTGTGTGTTTTTCTAGGTTACTGTTCTAATCAACATGGTTATAGGTGTTTAGATTCGCCAGGAAGAGTTAATGTTTCAAGACATGTTCGATTTCATGAGAATGTTTTTCCTTTTGGTAACAAGGCACATATGTTTCTTCAATCCCCTGCTCCTAAAAATACACAGACATATGCACCATTCTTTATGCCATTCAATTCATCTATTTGTGTTCCTACTGATGAACGTACTTGTATACAGGAACATGACATTGCTCTAGCAATGAACTCTGGTCCTTCAGATTCTTCGCATCCATCTTCTTCTTTGTTTCTTGAAGTTGGCCTGTCTAAGTCTCCTCATAATTCTCCTTTTGATGGTTCTGTCTCAGGGTAGTGTTGGATCGTGAAATCCTGAATGCTGATCTGGCAGTGAATTGAATGCCAGACAAGGTTGGGATGACGCTTCAGCTCCAACTCCGGTGAACCTGCAAGTAGGGGAGCGCAACAGAGGGGGTGCCTCTGGGTCCCTCTCCGATGCTTAAATGAGTATGTGTGTGTATAAAACTCAAAACGTAAAGAACGTATGTAAAGCAAGGGTATTTATAGGGTAAGAGAGATAGAGCCGTATATGGCAGCTGAATATCTTAGTGTATATTGTATTGCCGAAGATTCGGATCGTCAGTTACTGCGAGATATTGCAGTTACCAAATCTAATCCTTAGTGAATATGTGACCGAGATATGCGGGATATCGTGGCCACTTCCTTATTAACGGTTTTGTGGGACCAGAGAAGAGAGGCAAGGCTCTCTTCGGGGCGAGCACTCCCATGTCGTGCAGTGGAAGGTCGCGACCTGGTAGAGAATGGCGAGCAGTCTGAGAGCCTTTGGCGTCCCTATAAACTTTGGGCTCGATTCTGGATTACTCGATGGTGGGCCAAGTTTTTCTTACTGGGCTGTCACTATCGATACCCAACATTTGCCCCCGAAGCTTGATTGAAGTTCCTTCAGTCGAGCTTGATTTCCTGGTAGGGTTTTAGATAGTGACGTCTCTGGTAATGGTTCAGTACCTTTGAGACACTTCGAGCTCATTTGGCGAGCAGTTTCTTCTCTGTTCAAAGCTGAAAGAATATCCTTCCTTTTATTCCCTTTTGGCGATCACTCGAGGTGACCTAGGCTTATGGAAGTCTATCTTTCTTAGTTAGGCGATCATTACCTAGCCGAGGTATTTCTGCTAAAGCCTTATTAGTGCGTTGGCGACCACCTTGTCTCCTTAGTGGACTTTTAGCATTTAATAACTGCACAGTTGTCCAGAAATCGAACGGTCACTTGAGGCACGCCTGACATTTACTTTTCCGTAAACCTAGGGTAGTCTGACAGCTGTCCATGTCAGCCAACCGTCTGTCTCCCCAAGGTGTCTCTTGGAATTCTGACATTGCTTCGGTTTTTTTTCCAAAAAGGTGCCATCATTCCTTTGCGTCGCTTCGATTTGCTTGTGGCGGTTACTCCCTTCTTGGTCTATATAAGAAATGCCAGTTTCTACATTTTGTTTTTTACGCTTATCCACTCCCTCAGATTTCCATAACTTCGCTGCGAACCTTTCTTCTTTCTTTCCCAACCTTCTTCAGCCTTCTTCATCCATTTCCATGGCTCCCCGAAGTCAGAGAGTCAAGCATATGGCCTCTAAGGGCACTAGCAAAGCCAACGCTCCTAGGAATGCCAATGCTCCCTTGACCATCCGGGATGCCGCCATGCCCCCCTCAGTGGGGGAACCGACTGATCTGGGAAGGTCCGCAACCGCTCCTGTAGTGGTGGACGGGCCTGAGCTGAACACGCCTATTTTTTCCCCAAAAGGTAAACTTTCGCCCTTTTATTGCTCTGTTTTGGCAATATCCTCTGTTTTCCTTTGTTTTTATACTTGCTGTGCCATACTTGAACCATTCTGAGTAGATATCAAGCCTAACGAACTGAAGCCGGCTTACTTTAAGACCATGGTGGCGCTTGGTGGCTTCAGTGCGGAGGATGATCCTAGGTATCCTAGCTTAGGTCTGCATTTTCCTCACGATGGAGAGGTTTACATTTATGCGGCCCAGATCGATGCTGGGTTACGTTTTCCTCTCTGTGAGGATTTACAGACCTTATGTCAGTTTTACGGGATTCATCCCACGCAGCTTGTTCCGAATGCCCTCAGGATGTGGGTCGGTTTCAAGTTCCTGTGCATACGCCAGGAATGGGTGTATTCACTGGCCATGTTCCGGTGTTTCTTTCGACTGGCAGCAGGGGCCAACTACCTCCACCACTTCCAATCCCGCTGGCCGAAGTTTTCAGAGTGGGGAGGCCCTCAAGGATGGGCTTGGAACGTCCATGTCCGCCTGGTCGATGATTTCCGGGCCACTAACTCCAATTACAAAAAGTTTTACTTTTTGTACAAGGGGGGTGTACCCTGGAAATTGTTTGCTCCGGACAAGGATTTTCCTCCCTCCTTTGAAGAATTGTCTGGGAGTGATCGGAATGCCATCGACGATCTGTACCGGCTGCATCGGTCATCTCAGTTCAAGTCCATCCGCTCAATGGCGGAGACTACCGAGAATGCCCTTGAGATGGCGGGCATTCATCAAGCCACGCCAATCTTTGATGATTGGGTAATTTTCTAACTCTTATCTTGTTTTATTACTTGTAGGCAAGGTCGTAAGCAAGAGCCAAAAACTGATAGGTCTCTTTGATGACCAGGTATCGGCGGGATTGTCCTCCGACCAGGCGCTGCTAAGCTCTCCCCCTCCTCCTTCTAGGCGTTCGTCCAAGAGGAAGCCCGAGGAAATGCTTCCTTCGGCCACTACTGTCCCTCGCCAACCAGGTATATTTCCTCGCCTTTTGTGGATTTAATGTTTTTACATTCTGCGGTTCTTTGACTTCTGACTTATTGTCTTGTTGTTTTGCAGAGGAGTCCTTGGCGGACGTGGCCCGGGAGCCTCCTCCTCCTCCTTCTAAGAAGGTCAGGAGTGAAGAGCACCCCGAGGTCGACCAACATCCTCCTCCTCCCCCTCCTAAGGGCCCTTCTGCCAGCAAAGAGAAGGGTTTGGACATGGCGCCTCCTTCTCCCTCTCTTCAGGGCCCTTCCGTCACTAAGGAGAAGGCCTTGTCTTTGGCGCTTCCCGCCTCTTCAGTGCCCACGGCTCCTCCTAAGGAGTCTGGGGCCCAGAAGAAGGGGCCTGCTGCTTCCAGCTCCTCGAGGGCTCCCGCCGAGGAGTACTGCTCCATGGCGAGCTTGTTCCAGCCTTTTAAGGCTGGGGACTCTCGGAGGCCTTGGGTCCCTTGTGGGGACCTTGCCAAGAAGGGGTACCCCGCCCAGAAGAGACTACGGGGTAGCCCGGATATGTGCATGCGGCTCCTTGATGGGATAATTCCCCCCAAGGACCGTTCGATTGTCCCTACGGAGCTTCCTCAGATCGAGGGGTTCTTACGGACCCACTTCGAACGAGTTGCCCTGGTATGATCTCGCCTTCTTTCCATTATTTCTTCCTTGTCATTCCTTTTTATTTTGATGACTTGACATTTTTCCTTGTGCTTTTGTTGTCAGCTCGTTCGGGAAGAGGTGATCCTCGGCCGCGTTTTCGGCGAGCTTGCCGATAAGCACTCTGATCTGCTTGTCGAGCTGGAGCAATACCGAAGCACAGGGGTCACCCCCGGGCAGTTGGAGGCCATCAAGAAGACCGCTGACATGGCGATCACCTTGGTGGACGGTGCCCGGGAGGAGTACTTCAGGAAGGAGCAGCACCTCCTTGCTGATGTCAAGAAGAGGGAGGCTGATGCTGCAGCCTTCCTTCATGAAGCTGAGGCCCTTCATCGGTGCCTTGATGAAGGGGAGGCCGTCCGTGCTCGCCTGGAGGCCGATTTGAAGGAAGCTCGTGCCCAGGTGGTCGAGTCGGACGCTCTTAGGGTCGCCGTGGAGGCCCAGAGGGATGCTGCCGAAGCTAGGGGGGTCGCCCTAGAGGAGGAGAAGAACCGGCTGGCTGATCAGCTGAAGGCGGTTCCTTCACCCCAAGCCGTGGTTGAGAAGTTCAAGGCCTCCGAGGACTTTGAAGACCAGGCCTTAAAGGTGATGAAGTCGACCATCGCCGATTTTCTCCAAGAACTGGTGGAGGAGGTCCAGGCGGTCGATCCCAACTTTCCTCTTGGGGAAGTTGCCTCCTTGAAGACCTTCCTGCGGAATCGCCCTTCGCAGCCCTCTGTTGCTGGAGAGGCTGTTCATGAAGGCGAGCCCAGTACTTCTGCCCCCGAAGGCGAGCAGAGCGCCCTTGCCCCCGAGAACCCCAAAGCTTGAAGTCCCCAACTCCTTGGCGACCGTATTTATCTTTTTAGATAGCTATTTTTGTATTTTCCGTTTTTGGTTTGTAATTATTTATTTAAGACTTGGGTTTTTCTATTGAATGCCTTTATATTCTTGAGCCTTTTATTCGACTTTGAACATGCTTGGCTATTTACCCAACGTCTTAATCATAATTACTCTTCGACTTCCTCTTGACTTGTAATGTCTTTCGACTCTTGAAGTCTTAGACCAAGCATAAGTCGATCTTTCTAAGGATAATACTTCTGATACTTAAAAGCATAAACTTCTAAGTTCAAAGAGATATTACCTTCTTTGAGGTTTAGACCTTCGAGGTCATCCTAAGGCTTTGTCATCCATAGTGATCGCCTAAAATTCTTTGTTAGCAGATCCCTTTGTTTGTTTTTTGGCGTCTGCTTCTCATCTTGCCTAACTTTATTGCTAGGTCTTTTGGCCTGACTTTGGCGTCAGGGATTTTTTGTTTTGCCTAGCTTTATTGCTAGGTCTTTTGGCCTAACTTTGGCGTCAGGGCTTTTGTACCTGATTCGATTATCAGGTTTTTGCCTGACTCTTGGCGTCAGGTCTGTTGAGGCCTAACATTGTTGTTAGGGCTTTTGTGGCCTAGCTTTGTTGCTAGGGCTTTTTGGCCTAACTTTGTTGTTAGGGCTTTTGGTCTGTCTTTGGCGACAGAGCTTTTTTGGCCTAGCTTTGTTGCTAGGGCTTTTTGGCCTGACTTTGGCGTCAGGGCTTTTGGCCTAGCTTTGTTGCTAGGGCTTTTTGGCCTAACTTTGTTGTTAGGGCTTTTGGTCTGTCTTTGGCGACAGAGCTTTTTTGGCCTAGCTTTGTTGCTAGGGCTTTTTGGCCTGACTTTGGCGTCAGGGCTTTTGGCCTAGCTTTGTTGCTAGGGCTTTTTGGCCTGACTTTGGCGTCAAGGCTTTTGGCCTAGCTTTGTTGCTAGGGCTTTTGAGGCCTGACTTTGGCGTCAGGGCTTTTTGGCCTAACTTTGTTGTTAGGGCTTTTGAGGCCTGACTTTGGCGTCAGGGCTTTTTGGCTTCAGCTTGCTTCGAGTGGACACGCTTTATGAAGGAATGGCTTTCTTTTATTGACAAAATCAGTTTGATTACAAGCTATGCATAAAATCTTCTTAAATGCTCATAATTAAATGGACGGGGTAACCTCTCGCCTTCGGTGGTTTCCAAATAGTAGGATACTGGTGCGGCGATCTCTACTACTTTGTATGGTCCTTCCCATTTGGCTGAAAGTTTGTTTTTATTGTCCAGCCTTGTAAATTCGTTCCTTCTCATAACCATCTCCCCCACGAAAAATTAGCGAGCGCTGACCTTTCTGTTGAATTAGCGAGCGGTCGCCAAACGCATCTTTGCCTGTGTCTTTTCCGAGAGCCATCTCTTTTCCTCTGCTAAGTCGAGGTCAGTTCTGCGCTCGATCTCATTTGCCTCCGCGTTAAAGTGTAGGACTCTGTGGGTAGGCACTGCTAATTCAGCTGGTGCTACTGCTTCTGATCCGTACACTAAACTGAAAGGCGTTTCTCCTGTGGCCGCCTTAAGCGTTGTTCTGATTGCCCATAATACGTTTTCCAGTTCGTCTGCCCAGTTCCCCTTGAATGCTCGAACCCTTTTCTTGAGTCCTGCTAAGACAACCTTATTGGCTGCTTCAGCTTGCCCATTCGTTTGAGGGTGATGTACTGAACTGAAGCGATGGTCGATATGATACTCTTCACAGAGCCATTTCAACTCCTTTCCAACGAATTGCGGACCATTATCACTGATGAGTATTTTGGGAATACCAAACCTGGAGAATATGTTGACCTGCAGAAACTTGATAACTTGGAATTCCGTTGTCGAAGCTAGAGCTTTCGCCTCTACCCACTTAGTGAAGTAGTCGATTGCCACTATAATGTGAGTACGCTGACCAGTGCTAATGGGAAAAGGACCCAATATATCGATTCCCCATTGAGCGAAGGGCCAGGCACCTGCCATTGGGGATAATAATGTCGATGGTCGACCCGATCGTGGTGCAAACTGCTGGCAAATTTCACACTTCTGGGTTAATTCGGCTGCGTCTTTTCCCAAGGTCGGCCAGTAATATCCCAATCTGAATATTTTTCTGCTTAGCGATCGAGCGCCTTCATGACATGCTGCTGTCCCTTCATGAGCTTCTCGAAGAACCTTTTCTGTTTCGGGCAGAGCAACACATCTCAAGTAAGGCGTCGAATAACCTCTTCTGTAGAGTTCTCCATCGATGATTAGATAACTGGCTGCGAGTCTTCTAATCCTAGTGGATTCGCCTTCGTCCTCTGGAAGGATGCCTTCTTTTAAATAATTCTGGAACGGGGTCATCCAGGTGACCTGTTCTTGAATGTTGAAGACCTCCGCTATGTTTTCAAGGACTGAACATAGGGCCTTTTCCAGAAATTGCACATCCTGGATTGTCGCCCCTCCGAAGGTTAGCTTACTTCAAGAATCTGCCATCTGGTTTTCTTGGCGATGAATGAATTCAATCGCGAAATTTGGGATTTCTGCGACCAGCTTTTTGGCAATGCCGAGATATTTCTTCATCTTTTCTCCCTTTGCCTCGTATGCGCCATTAACCTGATTGACAATGAGCTCTAAGTCGCTTTTTACCTTAAGCGCAGCTATACCCATTCCTTTTGCTAGTCTGAGTCCAGTGATAAGAGCCTCGTATTCTGCTTCGTTATTGGTCGCCGGGAATGTCAAGGCGATCGCGTATTTCAGAGGCTCGCCTTTAGGAGGAATAAGAATTAAACCTGCCCCCGAGCCTTCTTTTGATGAAGACCCATCCGTATAGAGTTCTCAGATTTGATTGTCGTTTGCTGACTGACTTGGCCTGTTTTCTGCCTCCGCTTAACCGTTACTCGTGCTTTCCACTATGAAATCACCTAGTGCTTGACCTTTGATGGCCGTTTTTGGCGCAAATTTGAACCTGAACTCGCTGAGCTCGATGTCCCACTTGACCATTCTTCCTGAAGAATCTGGCTTCATCAGGAAGTTTTTGAGAGGTTGATTGGTGAGGACCGTGATGTCGTGCGCATGAAAGTAAGGTCTCAGCTTGCGAGCAGCAATAACTAAGGCATAGAGATACTTCTCAATCTGGACATATTTTATTTCTGCTGAGTTGAACATTTTGCTAATAAAATACACTGGACTCTGAACATTATTCTCCTCCCTTATTAAGACAGCACTGGCTGCCACATCGCTAATGCCTAAATAGAAGAAACTGCTCGCCTGGAACGGGTTTTGCCAGAGCTGGGAGTGTTTGAATATGCCTTTTCAAGGACTGGAATGCTTCCTCGCAGTCTGGCGTCCACTCGAACTTGCGGTTGGCCCTCAAGGTTTTGAAGAACGGGAGGGACCTGTCGCTTGCTTTGGAGAGGAAGCGGTTAAGAGCAGCTAGTCGGCCGTTCAAGCACTGGACTTCCTTATGGCAGGTTGGCGACTTCATTTCTTCTATGGACTTTAGCTTTTCCGGGTTTGTTTCAATGCCCCTTTCGCTGACCATAAAACCCAGGAACTTCCCGGACTTGACTCCAAAGGCGCACTTTGCTGGGTTCAGGCGAACGCTGTGTCTCTTCATGCATTCAAAAGCTTCACGGAGGTCGGTGGTATGAGGATTGCCTTTGATGGATTTGACGAGCATATCATCTACGTAGGCCTCCATGTTCCTTCCCAGCATGTCCTGGAACAGTCGGTTCACCATCCGCTGATAAGTTGCCCCGGCATTGATGAGACCAAAGGGCATCACCTTGTAGCATAGAATGTCCCCGTCAGCATAGAAAGCAGTGTGGGCCTCGTCTTCTGGATGCATTCTGATCTAGTTGTAGCCTGAATAGGCGTCCATGAAGCTCAGCATCTCATGACCCGAGGTAGCATCGACTAGCTGATCAATTCTCGGAAGGGGATATGAATCTTTGGGGCAAGCCTTGTTTAAGTCGCGGAAGTCGACGCACATCCTCTACTTGCCGTTAGATTTCCTGACCAAAACTGGGTTGGCGACCCAGCTCTAGAATCTTACTTCTCTGACGAAGTCAGCTTCAATCAACCTGCCGACTTCCTGCCTGATCGCCAAACGCTTATCAGTCCCGAATGATCTTCTCTTTTGGGCGATCGGCTTGATGGAGGGGTCTATCGTGAGCTCATGAGAGATAATATCTGTGCTGATTCCTGGCATGTCGCTCGGCTGCCAGGCGAAGAGCTCTTTGAATTCCTTGAGGAGGGCGGTCATGGCTTCCTTCTGATCCTCCTTCAAGGTGGTTCCAATGCGCACCTTTTTATCTGGACCATCGATCTCGACCTCCTCCAATTCCTCCATGGGTGTTGGCCGAGCCAAGTCCTCGCGGGGATCGGCCTCTGTCTCGATGGCGAGCACCTTCCTTTGGTTCTTCCTACGCAGGCAGTTCACATAACATTGTCGCGAGGACGGCTGATCTCCTAGCACTTCTCTAATCCCGTTCGGAATAGGGAACTTTATCTTTTGGTGGACAGTGGAGGCCATAATCTTATTTGGGTTGATCGTGGTCCTCCCTATGATGGCGTTGTAGGATGTAGGTGAATCGACCACTAGGAAAGTGACCGACACCTTGATGCTTTTCCACCCTTCGCCAAATATTACTGGCATGGTTATAGCCCCCAGTGGATAAGTTGTCTTCCCGCAAACCCGATCAGCGGAAAGTCGACCCTCTTCAGGTCGCGTTTGGATTTTCCCATCTTTTCAAAGGCGTCCAAAAACAGGATGTCGGTCGAGCTGCCTCCATCGACCAGGATCCTTGCAACATCACAGCCGTCAATATCTGCCGTAATGACCAGAGCATCGTTGTGGGGCGTGGTGACGTGTGCCAAATCATCTTCAGAGAATGAGATGACAATGTTCTCTTTAGGTCGGGGCCGCTTCCCCAACTGAACTGCCGTAGAGATCTGAGTGGCGTAGACCTCTGTAGCGCTTGACCTCTCGCCGCCTGCGCCGAATCCTCCCATAATCAGATTCACTCTCCTCTTGCTTCCAGAAGGCTCAGCTTGATCTGCAGGGGCTGGTGAACGATGCCTCCTGGGGGGCGTTCGACTTCGGTCTCGCCCTGCCACAAACTCCTTCAACATTCCCCCCTGAATCAGCTTCTCTATATCTCGCTTCAGAATCTTGCAATCGTCTGTCTTATGGCCCTTGCACTTATGGTATCTGCAATAGATCTCGACATCTTTGCCCATGGGTAGCCCACCTCGACGAGGCATCGGTGGCCTCGCCAAGGATCTCCTCTTCATCTCGACTAGTACCGCTGAGATCTGCCTATTTAAAGGCGTGAAGTACTCAGGGACCTCTAGATGGCGAGGCGCTAGAAGAGACTCGACTCGGGGCTTACTTTCTTTTCCCTTCTTCTCCTTCCTTACCTCCTTCTTACCATCGCGTCGGGGTTCAGGGGTTACCCTTAGCGAGGTCGTCAGGAGGTTAGCCTCGATGTTTGCGCGTTCAAGGTCTATGAAACCTTTTGCTCTGGATGCCAGCTCCTCCAACGTCTCAATCTTCTTCACGTGATAGCTATTTCGCAGCTTTCTCGAGGCCTTGTTGGCCACATCCAGACCTCTGTAGAATGCTCGAATGATCTCCCCATCTGATATTCGGCTATCTAATTCTGTGACGTTTTGATGAAAACGCCCGTAGAAGTTGGACAGCGACTCTCCAGGCTGCTGTTTGACCGAGTCATGGGCGACCACGCTCTTCAGCAACTGGCGCTCGCCCATATATCTCTCCAGGAACTTGCTTCTCAATTCTGCCCAAGTTCCGATTGATCCTGCAGGGAGGCCGAAGAACCAGGACGAAGCCGAACCCGAAAGGGTAGATGGAAATAGCAAAGCCAAATGATTGGGATCGTTTGACTTACCCAGAAGGGAGGCCTCATGCTTTTTGACATGTATGGTGGGATCTCTTCCACCGCTATACTCAGGTATGGCCCGAGCAACCACATCCTTCGGGATTTTGATAGCAACGAGCGCGTCGGTGAAAGGATGAGAGGACTGTTCCTTGAAGGGAGCTATGACTGTCAACTGTCTTTCCTGGAGCCTTTTGTTGAGGAGGTCATCCATCTGATCCACAGTGCAGTACATGGGAGAGGCTCCGAGTGGAGGAGGACCGGAAGGATTGGCAGTATATGCGGCTGCTGGCTCCTTGGTGTGTGCTGGAGGTATGGACTGTTGACCTGACGTCATCTCCTGATCCTCCTGAGGCGTAGTGGGACCAGGATCTGCCGCTTCTGAAGGTGAAGGCCCTGTGGCAGCAGGGCAGTGGTTTTCCTTAGGAGCAGAGGGATTGTTTTCCTGAGGAGCAGGGGCTTGGCGGCGCGCCTGTCCTAGGATGGCTTCCAGCAGGGAGACCATCTCGGGGGTTAAATTAATATCCTGCCCCGCAATGTGGACTGTCTGCGGTGCAGGGGATCCGTTTTGATCAGCAGCTGGGGTCGGTCTTAAATCACCGACATGTTCTCGAGCTGTCCGCAGAGGAACAGCATTAACTCCTGCTCGGCTGGCAGGTTCTTGTTGAAGCGGTGAAGCGACGGCGGAATCAGTGCTATCTGAGGATCACTCCCTGGTCTGGTTCCGACGGTTGCTTTGGGATCGAGTTCTCATGGCTGAATTGCTAGTTCCCACAGACGGCGCCAAATGTTGGATCGTGAAATCCTGAATGCTGATCTGGCAGTGAATTGAATGCCAGACAAGGTTGGGATGACGCTTGAGCTCCAACTCCGGTGAACCTGCAAGTAGGGGAGCGCAACAGAGGGGGTGTCTCTGGGTCCCTCTCCGATGCTTAAATGAGTATGTGTGTGTATAAAACTCAAAACGTAAAGAACGTATGTAAAGTAAGGGTATTTATAGGGTAAGAGAGATAGAACCGCATATGGCAGCTGAATATCTTAGTGTATATTGTATTGCCGAAGATTCGGATCGTCAGTTACTGCGAGATATTGCAGTTACCAAATCTAATCCTTAGTGAATATGTGACCGAGATATGCGGGATATCGTGGCCACTTCCTTATTAACGGTTTTGTGGGACCAGAGGAGAGAGGCAAGGCTCTCTTCGGGGCGAGCACTCCCATGTCGAGCAGTGGAAGGTCGCGACCTGGTAGAGAATGGCGAGCAGTCTGAGAGCCTTTGGCGTCCCTATAAACTTTGGGCTCGATTCTGGATTACTCGATGGTGGGCCAAGTTTGGCTTGTACTTGGGCCGATCCGGTTCGGATGTCATGGGTTTACCCCCTCTATAATTATTGGGCCTTCGATGCCTTTTCTTACTGGGCTGTCACTATCGATACCCAACAGGTAGTATCTGATAGTATATTTGATAGTGGTGTTGATTTGCCTGTTCCTCCTAATATTACTGGTGCTTTGTCAGTTCTTTATCATACTTCTTGTTGGATCGCGAAATCCTGAATGCTGATCTGGCAGTGAATTGAATGCCAGACAAGGTTGGGATGACGCTTCAGTTCCAACTCCGGTGAACCTGCAAGTAGGGGAGCGCAACAGAGGGGGTGCCTCTGGGTCCCTCTCCGATGCTTAAATGAGTATGTGTGTGTATAAAACTCAAAACGTAAAGAACGTATGTAAAGCAAGGGTATTTATAGGGTAAGAGAGATAGAACCGTATATGGCAGCTGAATATCTTAGTGTATATTGTATTGTCGAAGATTCGGATCGTCAGTTACTGCGAGATATTGCAGTTACCAAATCTAATCCTTAGTGAATATATGACCGAGATATGCGGGATATCGTGGCCACTTCCTTATTAACGGTTTTGTGGGACCAGAGGAGAGAGGCAAGGCTCTCTTCGGGGCGAGCACTCCCATGTCGAGCAGTAGAAGGTCGCGACCTGGTAGAGAATGGCGAGCAGTCTGGGAGCCTTTGGCGTCCCTATAGACTTTGGGCTCGATTCTGGATTACTCGATGGTGGGCCAAGTTTGGCATGTACTTGGGCCGATCCGGTTCGGATGTCATGGGTTTACCCCCTCTATAGTTATTGGGCCTTCGAGGCCTTTTCTTACTGGGCTGTCACTATCGATACCCAACATTTGCCCCCGAAGCTTGATTGAAGTTCCTTCAGTCGAGCTTGATCTCCTGGTAGGGTTTTAGATAGTGACGTCTCTGGTAATGGTTCAGGACCTTTGAGACACTTCGAGCTCATTTGGCGAGCAGTTTCTTCTCTGTTCAAAGCTGAAAGAATATCCTTCCTTTTATTCCTTTTTGGGGATCACTCGAGGTGACCTAGGCTTATGGAAGTCTATCTTTCTTAGTTAGGCGATCATTACCTACCCGAGGTATTTCTGCTAAAGCCTTATTAGTGTGTAGGCGACCATCTTGTCTCCTTAGTGGACTTTTAGCATTTAATAACTGCTCAGTTGTCCAGAAATCGAACGGTCACCTTAGGCACGCCTGTCCTTTACTTTTCCGTAAACCTAGGGTAGTCTGACAGCTGTCTGTACCAGCCAACCGTTTGTCTCTTGGAATTCTGACATTGCTTCGGTTTTATCCAAAAGGGTGCAATTATTCCTCTACGTCGCTTCGATTTGCTCGTGGCGGTTACTCCCCTTTTGGTCTATTCTGTCTTTTACGCTTATCCACTCTCTTAGATTTTCAGAGCTTCATTGCGAACCTTTCCATTTCCTTTCCCAACCTTATTCAGCCTTCTTCCAATATTTCCATGGCTCCCCGCAGTCAGAGAGTCAAGCATATGGCTGCCAAGGGCGCCAACAAAGCTAACACTCCCAGAAATGCTGATGTCCCCTTGACCATCAGGGATGAGGTCGTGCCCCCCTCAGTGGAGGAACAGACTGATTTGGGCAGGACTGCAACCACTCCTGTGGTGGTGGACGGGCCTGAGCTGAACACGCCCATCTTCTCTCCGAAAGGTAAACCTTCGCCCTTTTACTGCCCTGCTTTGGCAATATCCTCTGTTTCCTTTGTTTTTTATACCTGCTGTGCTATACTTGAACTGTTCTGAGTAGATGTCAAGCCTAACGAATTGAAGCCAGCGTATTTTAATACCATGGTGGCGCTTGGTGGCTTTAATGCAGAGGATGCTCCTAGGTATCCTGGCTTAGGTCTGCATTTTCCTCACGACAGAGAGGTTTACGTTTATGCGGCCCAGGTCGATGCTGGGTTGCGTTTTCCTCTCTGTGAGAATTTGCAGACATTGTGCCAGTTTCACGGGATTCATCCCACGCAGCTCGTTCCGAATGCCCTCAGGATGTGGGTCGGTTTCAAGTTCCTGTGCGTACGCCAAGAGTGGGAGTATTCACTGGCCTTGTTTCGATGTTTCTTCCGACTGGCAGCAGGGGCGAACCACCTCCACCATTTCCAACCACGCTGGCCGAAGTTTTCCGAATGGGGAGGCCCTCAAGCATGGAGTTGGAATGTTCATGTCCGTCTGGTTGACGATTTTCGGACCACCAACTCCAATTATAAGAGGTGTTACTTCTTTTATAAGGGGGGGGTGCCCTAGAAATTGTTTATCCCGGACAAGGATTTCCCTCCTTCCTTCGAGGAGCTATCAGAGAGTGATCAGAACGCCATCGATGACCTATACCGGTCGCATCGGTCGTCCCAATTCAAGTCCATTCGCTCAGTGGTTGAAACTACTGAAAACATGCTTGAGATGGCAGACATTCATCGAGCCACGCCAATCTTTGATGATTGGGTAACTTTCTAACCTTTTTCCTTGTTTTATCGTTTGTAGGCAAGGTCGTTGGCATGAGTTAAAAACTGATAGGTCTCTTTGATGACCAGGGATCGGCGGGACTGTCCTCCGACCAGGCATTGCTGAACTCTCCTCCTCCCCCCTCTAGGCGTTCGTCCATGAGGAAGTCTGAGGAGGTGCTTCCCTCGGCCACTGCTGACCCTCGCCAACCAGGTATGTTGCTTTGTTATTCGTAGATTTAACGTCTTCATACTTTGCGGTTTATTGTTATTCCTCTCAAGAAGGGTTAAGGATGACTAACGACCATGAAATTCTAGGCTAAATCCCTTGATGTTATAGATCACGACGTGGAGCTACAACTTGGTACTTGGAAAGGTAAGGTGGATTTCTCAGTCCCTCCTATGGATGACTTTAACATCGTTTTGGAGATGGAATTCTTGAGATAGTTCACTGTAGTATCTCTTACCCATTATATCTCAGTATGCATCTTAGAAAGTGGTCCATGCATGATACCCACCGTGTCCAAGCCTAACACAACCCAACTTTTATTTGCCATGCAATTCAAGAAAGAATGGAAGAAAGGCGAGGTGTCTTACTTGACTTATATGGAGGAATATGAAATGAAGATTTCCTCCCCTCCACCTAAAGAGATCCAAAGAGTCTTTAAAGACTATGAGAATGTCATGCCTCCAGAGTTGCCCAGACAACTACTACCTAGGAGAAAGGTGGACCATCGGATCGAGTTGGAATCTGTTGCCAAACCACCAGCCAATGCACCTTATTACATGTCATGTCTAGAGCTTAAAGAACTAAGGAGGCAACTTACGGAGCTACTTGATGCCCGATTCATCCAACCCTCCAATTCATTCAGCCTTCCATGTCAACTTGAAGAACTAAAGAGTAACCAATACGAGGAGAGTCTAAGCATGCACCATTTATCATAACGAACACTTTCGACAAAAAAGTAGAAGAAATATTGGCATGCCATGTCATCAGGCGAAAGAGTCATAAGCCACGCCAAGAATACTCGATCAAGTGGAAGGGATTGGTCGAAAGCGAGACAACTTGGGAACCAAAAGAGTCATTGTGGAAGTTTGACAATCATATATGAAGGTTCCATGAAGATACCGCGCTGATGACGCCGCGAAGCTAGGTGGGGGAGAATGTCACAACCTAAATTATTCTAGAGAATTACGTAACTTTATAGAGTCTCCTAGTATTTTGTAGATTACTCTTGAATGTTGTAGTATTGTGTGTAGTATTCTAGAATAGTGTATAAATTCTTAGGGAAGGACTTTGTAGACAATTCTAGAATAATGATCTAGAAAAATTTTCACCCTTTGATTGGTGACAAGTGTCACAATCCTAATCATTCTTTGTACCACGACTTCTTTATAAATAGAGGGAGTCTCATTTGTAAATCACCAAGCAATAAGAAGAAACAAGTTCCCTAATGCTTATCTCCCTATGTAAATTTTTTTCTCTATTGTATTAAGTCACTTAGTAGACTTATTTAGGAGCTTTATGGAGACAAAATCTCCTAAGGTCGCACGAGACATGTGAGGAAATTCCAAGTTCGTGACAATGGGCTTTAAGGAGCTCGAGATTTTCAACCTTGAATTACTAACCAAGATGGATGCTCGATTCATCTCAGAACCTAATGCGTTCTGTTTGAAACCAAGGGTCTGTATTTTGAGCAAGGTGGATTCACTTACGCAAAAAAGGGTAAAGGGCATCATAGGGTTGGTCGAGTTTACTTGCATGTGGAGATGTAATATGAGATGATAGTTTCTGGATAGTAGGAGACGGAAAGAGGATCAAACTATAAAAACATGCATGGATTTACAAAGGTAGTAACACGGGGATTGAGTACCAACTAAACATCCTAGGGTTTGTTGACGTGAAGGTGACGTCCATCATCCAAACCGAGGCAAACTGATGGGACGATGAGTGCATCCGCTAGATCATGAACCAAGAAGTATTAAAAATATCATGCGAGTTCCCCTCCCAACTGAGAGATGTCAAGATATCATTTTATGTCTCCATGACCCAAAATATTCTTCACCAGAAAAATCTCCTTCGGAACAAGCAACAATATAAACTTCGACGGATGACCAGATGGGAAAGCATAACAGAGGAACACTTACTCTATCAGTGTGGGAATATTGAATTGAAAGAACACTTACTCTATCAGTGCGGTTGGACTAGAATGATATGGTTAGGTGTCCTGAGCGTACAGCCCAAGCAATCTCCAGCTAATACCATCGTGGAATGTCTTAATAAGTGAAAGAACGAGCTGAATATCTCTAAGGATGTCAAGTACAAAGTCATGGACCAGCTCCGCAGAACTGCTGCGCAAATCTCTTTGTTGGCTCTTCTCTTGAGTTTAGAACCGCACCAAGTTACATTGATGAACGTTTTGAAGGAAGCCATGGTACCAAATGAAATGTCAACCTGACAAGTAGAGAATCTTGTTGGTTCAGTCTTTGCCATCCAAATCGCCTTCGGGGATGAGGAGTTGGGTTTCGAGGGGCAACAATATGTCAAGTCCCTCCACATCCTGTGCAAGAGAATGGATATGTACTTTCAAGGGTAATGGTTCACAATGCTCAGCCTTGAACGCATGTCCGATGTCCACCGGTTGGTAGTTTCGACACTCATTCACCCAACCAAGAGTGTTGTTCGAGCTTTTAACGGCAACATCAGGGAGATCAAAGTAGAGATTAAATTAGCATTGGAGGTCGGTCCATGTGTGTTCAACGTATCTTTCAAAGTCATGGACATCCTGGGGGATTACAATCTACTTTTGGGAAGGCATTGGATACACGCCGCAGGGGCAATGTCTGCTACCCTACATCAGAAACGGAAGTTCATGTCTGAAGACCGCCTCGTTGTGATCGATGGGGAAGAATATTACAACATTATTTATAAAGCACTATCGTACCCTTCATCGGAATCGAGAGCGAAGATTAACAACTTTTCCACGCCTTCAAGCTCATTTCTGTGATAAAGAATTAAGAAGAGCCAACACTGGACATAGCCAATATAATGGTAGGGAAGATCATGTTGGCATGAACTTCATCTTAGGACGTGGACAGAGAATCCACGTTCAGTGCATCACACACCCGGTAGCTCGGTGTAAGAACAAGAGCACTTTTGGATTGGTATTCCGTCCTAATTTCAAAGAGTACGAAGTCGCCCAGAGGAAACATTTAGCCGTAAGTTCAGGGCATTGAAGTTTCCTCCCTTAACCATTTCATTCCCTGAAAAATGGCAGGAGATCCGACCCAACGATGTTGATGCACACAAGGGCTTGTTAGGCTTATTTTCAATCGGTGTTACCGTTGGAGCTCTACTTGATGATTCCCCCTCAAGCCTTTTCGTTAGTCCACTCACTAGTAGGTAGAACATCAAAAACTGGATCACATTACTTGCTTATGTGCTTTCTCTTAGTAATAATGAATAAGACTTTTCAAAAAAGGATGTATTTCGAATAGGCCATATGTCATGAGCCCCTCAATTTTGGAAAAGAGAAATTTGTCATGGCCACATCAAATGAATCTATTCTTTGTTAATTCATCGTGCTCTCAGTATTATTTCCTTCTGCCTACTTCTGACATTAAGCCCCCCTCCTATTATGCTTCCTTCTCTATGATCAATAAATCTTGAGAACATAAAGAGAATCATGATTCAATCTTGTACCAGAACACCTTTGTCAAATCCGACGATACCTTACGGAGAAGGATCCAGTTTGGAGGTTTTTACGGAAAAAAATGAAGAAAGTTGGGACAGGTATGAGAGAGACAAGCTCCTAACAACGGAATTCACTAAACCATAAATATCGGCACTCCCAAAGAACCACGCGAACTGAAGATCGGGACAAGTCTGAGCCTTGATCAAAGGAGTCGAAAGATCGATTGATTAAAAGAGTACCAGGAGATCTTCACCTGGTCATATGCTGACATTCCAGGGCTCAATTCATCAATCGTGAAACACGTTCGACCACTAGAAACTGAGAACTTCTAACCTAAGATACAACACCTGAGGAGACAGAGTCCCGACCTAATCCTTAAGATTAAGGAAGAAATCATCAAGCAAATCAACGCTGGATTCCAGAAAGTTTGCAACTATACTGAATGGGTGGCAAACATTGTTCCAGTACACAAGAATAATAGTCGCGTCCGCATATGCATCAACTATCGCAATCTTAACAAAGTAAGTCCGAAGGATAATTTTGTTTTTCCTCATATCGACGTGCTAGTCGACAACACCACACGTCATACAATGTTGTCGTAACCCGAACTTCTGTGAAGGGGAAAGCAATAACCGATCATTTAGCGGAGTTTTCCATAGACGACGATCACTTGATCAACTTCGAATTTATAGACGGGGAGATCATGCAAGTAGAAGAAGAAGGAATGACGAAGGCAAGTTGGAATATGTACTTCGACGAGGCTGTGAACTCAACTAGAGGGGGTATCGAGGCAGTGCTCATCTCACCAAAAGGGTGGCCAAGGTCATTTTCTTCTGTACCAACAACATCACATAGTACAAGGCATATGTTCTCGACATGCGCGTCACACTAGACCTTGAAGTGAAGAAGCTAGAAGTGTTCAAAGATTCCATGTTAATCATCCTCCAAACAATATAGGAATGGAAAATGATGGATGCCAAACTACAACCATATCAAAATCACCTTGAGGATCTAGTTGTGGAATTCGAAGATATCATTTTCACACATATGCCGAGAAACGAGAACCAATTTGCAGACGCGTTGGCAATTCTCGCATCAATGAGTAAAATCTCCTTGGAAAACCCAATACAACCATTGGAGATCAAGATCAATGATATTCTGACCTATTGTTGTGCAGTTGAAGAGTGACACGGTCAGCCGTGGTTCACTAACATAAAGATACTTGGAATCTGGAGAGTACGCACAAGGTGCCACAAGAAATGGCTAAAATGTTGTGCGAAGAATGAGTTGGAATTATTTCTTTAGTGGACCAACTTTGTACAAAAGATCATTTGATGATTCCCTTTTGATATGTGGGAATACCAAAAATGTTGAGCGTCTAATGGACAAGATTCACGAAGGTTGTTGCGACCCAAACATGAGCGGACGAATGTTGTCAAAAAAGATAACGAGATTTGGATAATTTTGGTTCACCATGATGGCTGAATGTGTGAGACACGTCCAACATTCTCACCTCTAAACGGTGTACTTGATTTAAATCCACACGCCAACGCAGGGGCTCTATCCTATGAATTCCCCCTGACCTTTCTCAATGTGGGCATCGATGTAATTTGCATTATATCTCCAAAGGTGCCAATGGTCATTGATTCATATTGGTGGCGATCGACTACTTTACCAAGTGAGTTGAGGTTATCACGCTGGTGTTCGTTACGGCAAATTCTGTTGAGCATTTCATCAGGCGAGACATCATTGCGCGCTTCGGGGTACTAGAGTCAATCATCACCAACAATGCCAACAATTTGAATAATAAGTTGGTCAATGGGTTGTGTGACAAATTTAAGATCAAACATAGAAACTCATCTCTCTAACGTCCACATGTAGAAAAATGGGCAATTGTAAACACCCTATTTTATCTAGGGACCAAATTACCGTTATGCGAGGAACTGAGCTAAGAAAAATCAAGATAGAAAAATACAAAAACAAATTATTAGTAGTAGGAAAATAAAAAAAAAAAATTATCTTAGGTTTACTAAAAAGAAAAAAAAATTAAAATAATAACTAAATTATGTATATATATATGTAGTTAAACAAAACTCAAATCACTCTTTCGATCGCCCACCTTTATCCTCGCGCCACCGTTCACATTTGCCCTTGGGCCATGACTTATCTATATATTATATTAATAATTAATTTGGTAAAATAATATTTAAATTTCCCTATAAACTCGAATGGCCAACAACTTCAAAAGAAAAAAAAAGGGAGGAAAACAATACAGAAGAATATAGTCTTGTTCATGAACCGGTTCGGGGTCGAACCGGTTTTCAACTAAATTGGTCTGGTTTGAAAAAAAACAGTATTTTTTTCTGTTTATAAAAAAACTGATATGGTTTAAGGAAAAAAGAGCTGGTCTGGTTCGAACCGATTCAGAACCGATTCAAACTGTTTTGGTCTGATTTTTTTAATAACAAATTTTGTTCGAAAATAATCTGGTTCAAACCCAACCTAAACCGGCTGAAAATCCTGTCCAACACACTGAACCGTCTGAAAAAATACTGAACCAACTGAAAAATACTGAACCGGCTGAAAAAACACTGAACCGACTGAAAAATACACTGAACCGATTGAAAATCTGTTCCATAACTGATTGAAATCCTGTCCAACATCAACATACGACAGTTCAATATATCTCTAGGTTTGGTTTATTGAAGACATCTCTAGGTTTGGTTGAATTTCAGACTGGTTTAGTTGATTTTGCTTCAAACCGGTTCTAAAATTATATAGGTTTAAAGTGGTTTGATTTGAATTGAAGTATAAACTAGTATAAAAAAATGAGTCGAGTCGAACCGATTCAAACTGGATTTTTGGTACTATTTTGAACCTGTCTATTTGAAGTCTAAAAACACTGATTTGGTTTTGGAACTAGTTCAGCCGATTCGATTCAAACCAAACCAGTTCCAGACCAGACTATATCATCTGAACCAGTTAATTTGAACAAGCCAAGAGGAATAGAATTATAGTTAGGTAAAGAAAAAAAATGAGAGAAAATTATTTAAAACGACTTCAATGATTATCAGTCTCGTTCCTCGTACGGTATCTAATCCTTAAATAACTTAGGTATAACTTTCTAGTATTCAATATTGTATTTATATTTACTATTGTGAATAAAGTTTATCTTATGATACTCGGTTTTAACTTCGATATAACTTTGGGGACATTTTACGTATTTGTGCAAGTTATGAGCATTTTGGTCTGTAATAAATAAATAAATTTCAAAATTGATTTAGGTTAGTCATAAACTTTGATGAAAATTACAACTCGGTCCTTGAGTTTTCAGGTCATTGCGAGACTTTACCGATTCTTATTAATCAAACTAGAAAAGTTTTGGTTCATTTCTGCAAATTCTGAAAGTTATTTTCAGTTCTGTTCAAATTTTTAAATAATTGCATTTTGGTCCCTTAATCATTTTGGACATCCAACAACTTCTCAAAGTGTTACAAATATGTCAAGAATATTTTAGGGTCACTTATGCAATTTTTAAAATTGTAATTTCAGTTTAGTTCACATTTTTAAATAATTGCATTTTCAGGCTTGAACCTTTCTGGACATGCCACAACTTCTCGATGTGTTATAAATTAGTCCAGAATAGTTCAATCTTTAAAGGGTTATTTTCGGTTCAGTTCGAGTTTTTAAATAATTTCATTTTGGTATCTAAATCTTCCTGGACATCCCACAACTTCTCAAAGAATTACAAATAAATCCAAAATAGTTTAGGGTCACTTCTGCAGTTTTTTAAAAGGGTTGTCTCCAATATAGTTCGATTTTTTATAATTGCATTTTAGTCATTGAACTTCTCTGGACTTACTACAACTCTCTAAAGTGTTACAAATAAGTCCAAAAAAGTTTAGTCCATTTTTGCACATTTTTAAGAGTTATTTTTAGTTCATTCCTGAACTTCTGAATATCTACATTTTGGTCCTTCAATTTTGTCGGACGTCCCATAAACTTTCAAAGGTGTTACAACTTAGTCCAACATACTTTATATCTTCAAAATCATTCGCATACGTTTGACACGTTTTAAAATGACTCCAAAGTTAAACAACCCTTTTCCAAGCACAATTAGATTTATTCTCGTCTTGTTTATTTATTGTCCAATTAATTCATCTATTAAAAAACATTTGTACGTACTTCATTTAGTTAAATAAATTGTATATAGTCTCTTTAACGAAGTAAGACCAAAACGAGCAGTTCGGTAAAAAAATAATTCAAAAGAAAAGCAAACTAAAGTACCGAAAGGGCGGACTATCGGTTTGCGAGCACTTAAGACGTAATCAAATCCCAGAATTCAATTATTTGGACGTGAGCCTTTCTAATCCCTAAGATGTTAATACCATATACACTAGATAAACTTTAGGATTCCGATTAGCGTTTAATTAATCAGTGGCGACGCTTTCATTATTTTCGATCTGATTGATGACCTTGCTTGATCTGACCTGCCACTCGCCGAGATCCAACATTTTTTCGAGTGAATATATAATTTTTTTTTTAAAAAGCGGGTAATTTGGATCTGGTGTCTGACATTATTTTTCTATAGAGGTGTCAATTCGGGTTGACACGTCACGTTCGAGGCCCCGAGAGTCTAAAGGGATTAACCCGAATGGACGGGTTGATGGGTCAACTTGTGTGACCCAAAACATTTTTTTTAAAGCAATATATAATTTTAAAAAATATGTCTTATAATTTACTATTCAACTATCAGTTTTAACAATCACATTCAAAATGAACTTTAATAAATTTAGTTTTTTCATAATTAACAAAATCTCTATAGCATGATTATCTAAACTGATAAAGTTGAAAATCATTAACTTTGGTGGACCATGAACCAAAATTGATTGTCATTTAATTTAATTTATCATGATATATAATGTTTAAGCTAAAGTAATTGGAGCATTTTTAATATTACTATATAGTAGCAAATAATAATATTTTAAAATGTTTTTTGTGGGTCGGGTTTAGATCAAAATCTATGACCCAACCCTGACCTTCCCTTTGCACGGATTGAACATGTCAATTTGAAATTTTCCCGCGACCCTTATTTTCTTTACCGTGACTCTACTCGGGTCCGAGTCAGTTTTAGGTATGTTGTGATCCTTGGATGATGAAGGTTGAAGAACACAAAGGAGAAAAAGGATTAAAGTGATTCTTCAAAAGTTAGTTGATTCATACAACGACTTACTATTTATAGATGTTATCTTCTATATTATTACAGAATGGTCTCTCAAACTTTATGCATAAATGCACATATATCCTAACATTCTCCATACAAGTTTTGATCTTGAGATTCCTTGATAAGTGATCCATTCATTTGAAGTCATCAAGCAGCTTCAAACAACATTTAGACCAGTCTTGGAACATTCACTACCATACGACCTTTAGATGGAGCCAGTTCTTCCCGTCGGTCCAACCAATAGTTGGAAACATCTTAGCCAACTACTTGTTTTCTCTACACATAGCTGATACTGAATGTCAGTATACCAATACAAGACCACACATACTCATTGGACCAGGCATACATATATCCTATTGACCTTAACTTATCATCACTACTATGTACAAAGTATATACTTATTCTCTACTATCCTATTGTCTCAAATGCATTGTTGTTTATCCACTAAACCAGACCATATGTCCATGAACTAAGCATACCAAATCTCCTCTGAAACTTCGCCAAACATATTAATCTGTCACAACACATCATATCAGTCATTGCTTTTTTTATTTCTTTGATTTCCTTTCATTTGTTTTCAACTCATTGTCATTGCATTTGTTTTCTTCGATTTTTTACTTAACAGAAGATTTTGTGCTCTTTTTTTACCAGCACAGTTGGAAGGTTTCAACCTTTATCTTTTCTACCTCAAGAGAATCTCCATAAGTAGCTTGGCATTTTCTTAAGGAGAATTCTATTTTTGGAATCAAACTATGCCCTATGTCAGGAGTAAATTATTGGAAATAAATCAATTATAATTGACTGATTGATGGAGTAGTAATGGAAGAATACCGTGTGAAAGCAATGAGAAGATAAAACAGGCTTCGGAATAAATGGAGTCATATACCTGGAAAACAAGAGGTGATCTCGATGTACTGAAATACCGTAAACAATAGCAACTGATGAATAGATTAAAGAGACGAACTAAGAAGGTCATCAAGATAAACTGGATAGAGCTGGAGATCAGAAGAAGTTGACCTTAAGCTATATATGTTCGTGAAATGTAGGCGACAATGGCTTGAGTAATTCTTGGACATAAACACCCAACCTACTTCCTACAATAAATGAAAGATTTCTTTGTCAATGGCTTAGTTAATATATCAGCTAGATATTCATTAACTGGGACAAAATTCACGATAATCTCCCCATACTGAACTTTCTCTTGAATGAAGAAGAAGTCAATCTCCACATGTTTCATCTTCGAATGATAGATTACATTTTCAGACATGGCAACAACACTGGTGTTGTCACTCCAAATGACATGTGGTCATTGAGGAGTGAGGCCTATTTCATGAAGAAGTGATCTAACCCACAGAATTTCACATACGACAATGGAAATTGCACGAAATTCATTTTCTGCACTAGATCTTGAGACAAAAAATTGCTTCTTGGAACTCCAAACAATGGGATTGCCATTGAGAAACAAGTAAAGACTGGAGATCAACTTCATGTCAAGGACATCCCCTCCCTAGTCGACATCTGAATAAGACATCAAAGACACCTCGTTAGAAGGTCTGACATGAGTTCTAAACATCAAACCATCATCCAAAGTGTTTTTCAAATAACGAACAACATGAAGAACAAATTCCAAATGGCTAGAACAGGCACACAGATATGTTGTAATGCATATTGGCTCAGCTTATTCACTGCAAAATTAATAGGGTTAATTACTTAATTGGTTACACATGTTTTACCATTGTGCAGAATGGTTACACATGTTTCAAAATGTGATTAATTGGTTTTGAAATGTGACTAATTGTTTTTTTTACTGTTCACCGTTAGAAATCACAGTTAAGTCACTATTTAGATACGTAAAATGACGTAATTACCCCTAGAATTATCTTCAAGAACACATCATCTTTAAGAACAAGAATCGAAAAACCCAGAAATCTGATTTATGGATTTCTGGGTTCTTCGATTCTTATTCTTGAAGATGATTCTAGGGGCATAATAGTCATTTCATAATTCAATAATATGTTTAAAAAATTAATTAACGGTGAAATTAACGGTTTAGTAACGGAATGATCAATTCTTAACGGTTTATGTTTGGAAAAACATGTGTAACCAATTAGTCACATAGCAAAACTAATTAATCACATTTTGAAACATGTGTAACCATTCTGCACAATGGTGAAACATGTGTAACCGATTAAGTAATTAACCCAAATTAATATATGGTCGAGTGACACAGATATGTTGTAATGCACCAATTGTGTTGTGATAGAGTGATTCATCATGAAAGAGATTTGTGCAAGTGTCCATACTTGTTCAAGTGACATAGGTACCTCTTAAAGGAGTCGAAAAACCATTGGCATTAGATAATCCAAGCTTCGAAACCAAATACTGAATGTACTTCTTTTGGTTAAGAAGTAGATAATCTTAACCAGTGACAACTTCCATTCCTAGAAAATAATTGAGACTGCCTAAAACCTTAAGCTTGAACTTGTCATTGATGGCCACAATAACATCCTCAACCATATCAGAAGAAGAACCTCTAATGACTATGTCATCTACATAGCCAAGAAGAATAACAAATTGGATGTTAACAGACTTAATGAACAAACAATTATCAGCTACTGAAACTTTAAAGAAGAGGGAATGTATAAGGGAATACTTTAGCTTCTCAAACCAAGCACAAGGAGCTTATTTTACAGCATATAAGGCTTTTTGTCACTTGAAAAGAGAAATGCAGAACCAGATGAAGATGCAGGCGACTCAAATCTTGGAGACTGAATCTTGTAGACCTCCTCTGATAGATCACCATGGAGGAATGCATTGTTGATATCCACCTGTCGCACGCAGCATTTATGATTCAAAGCAAAAGATAAAACTATTCGAACTGTTGCATATTTCACAACAGGACTAAAGGTCTCTTGAAGTCGAAACCAGGATTTTGGGAGAACCCTTTTGCAACAAGACTGGCCTTGTAGCGAGCTATGTCCCCATTGGAATGTCTCTTGATTTTGAATAGCTATTTGCAACCTATTGGAGTGCAAATAGATGGAAGTGGAACAACAAACTAGGTATGATTGTCCAATAATGCATTCATTTCTTCGTACAAAACAACAACCCATAGTGGATAAAGTAAGGCCTCATGAACAGAATTAGGTTCTTTATTAACCAAATCAATGGATGGATGACAAAAGGCTGTAAGAGCTTGAAGAGAGGAGTCTTGAGATCGGGTAATCATGGGATGAGTGCTAGTTGGAGGCTGAGATGAATAAGAAGAAGGAAGCTGATGGGCAAATTCGGACATGGTGAGCATAGAGTGAATGCTAACAAGTGCACTGGAGGAAGCAGGTATATGAGAAACAGAAGATGGAAAAGGATTAACAAAAGTAGTAGACAAAGTAGAACCAGGAATAGTGACTGATAGAATAATAGGAGCAAGAGGTTGAGTAAGAGGAACAATAGTAGACTCATTAGGAACATACCTAATGGCACCAGAATCAAAAGGCAGAACAGAGAGAACGTAAGCATCATTCGAAGTACCTAAGGAAGGCATGATAATGAAGGGAGCAGAATCATGAGAAGTATGCATATCAGGTGAGGGGTCAATAGGAGCATCAAGAGACTGAAAAAGAGGATCGTAAGGAATGAAAAAAGGCAAACAAAATTTTGAGAAAGGAATAATGAGGCTTCATTTTGAACAGTCTTTCATATGGAGAACACTTATCTAAAACGGCAAAAGGCAACCTGTTGATCAGAAGTACAACAGCAAAGAAGGCCTCAGTCCAGTAATGCAGAGGGACTGACGCCTGGGCCAGCATGGTGAGACCAAGCTCCACGATACTCGTTATATGACGGATTTATCAGTCCTTTGATATGTACATTGAATCTAAGGTAACACATGTGAACAAGATGACCAAATTTATCACACAGCTGGCACTGCATCTTGTTGTTGCCATAACCATGTCCTTGATTGTAAACACCTGATATTGGCTCGAGGTCAAAATATCATACGCGAGGAACCGAACTGAGAAATATCGAGGTAGAAAAACTCAAAAATTTTAAAATATTATTAATAGGAAAATAAATAAAAAATTCTTATGTTAACTAAAAAACAAATGTAGTATTATTTATATATATATATATAAAACTACAGTGGTGTTTTATTAAAAAAACATTATAATGGAGTTTTATTAAATAAACTTATGGAGTTTTATTAAATAAACTTATAGTGGAGTTTTATTTAAAATAAATATAGTGGAGTTTTATTTAAAAACAAATTATAGTGGAGTTTTATAGTGGAGTTTTGTTATAAAATAATTATAGTGGTCTTTATATATTTTTATAAAAAAAAAACTACTATAAATAGAGGAAGACCACAGTTGAGAAGGAAATAAGAAAATAAAGAAGAGGGAAAATATTGATGATACTGAAAACAAATTGAAGAGAGATGAGTGAAAAAATATGGGTGATTGTCGGTCTCGGTTTCTCATATGGTATTTTAAACTGCGAATGATTTAGGTATATCTCCCTCATATTCAATATTGTATTTGTATTTTCTAATATGATTGAAATTGAGGTTTTATATACATATATTATATATCTATGTAATACTATATATATATAGAATATGTGATATTATATCTATATGTATAACATATATGTATTATGTATAATATATATATTACGTACATGTGATAATATATATATGTATATATATAATATATATATATATATATATATATATATATTATGTATATCTGATACTATATATAATCGGTGGCGACTCTTTCATTTTTTTCGGTCCGGTTTATGACCCCACTCGACCGGACCCTTCGCTCGCCAAGACCCAACATTTTCGAACAAAAAAATAATAAAAAAGGGGTCGGGGAAAAACGGATTTGATGTGTGACATCGGCCACGACCCCTGCATGAGTTTGATTGTTGAAAGGAAGGTTGATTAGTTTGCTGAAACATAGGTTGATCAGTACGAGTAGGGAGCAATCCATCTTCAATTAATGACGAATCCTGGTAAGTCTTCGTAGATGACTTTGATGGCAAAAATGAGTTGGAATTTGGCAACTGATTTATGGAAACATTCGCAGAAGCAGAAGCATCAAAGATCCTATCAGATTGGCGAGACTCACCATCTAGAAGAATCGAACTAACAAACGTAATGGCATACCGATTGCGACTATCATGGATAATGTTGAGGATTATCAATATCTGCTGCTTTTGCTTGATAGGATGGCCACATCTGGCCAACTATCATAGGTAGTTTGGATTTCACTCAAGTACTCCGTCATAGATTGATGAACAAGATTCTGAGCTTTCAACTGATCGTACAAATGCATGATGTGAATGGCTGATGAGAAATCTCTATGAAGTTTCTGCCAAATCGACGAAGCTGTCATACAACCAATTAAACAGCGACTGTCCTGAGAGTAGACCGAAGCTAACAGCTAGGATGCCAACGATCTTTCCTGCTGGATGAACTTCGTGTAGGCAAGATTGAGCTGATCATTTTCGTATGCATCTTGAATGATATGCGGAATCACAATCGTGCCATGGAGATGATTCTCAAGGTTATAACCACGAACTGATAGGAGGACTTGTTGTTTCCCCGATTGGAAGTTTTCCCCGCCGACCAGTTGTGCGACTTTCTTGTTTGCGAATGGCAGAGAGTTCTCGTCTATTTGTTCAGGCGAATTGCAGCGAGAAGACACAATCAGACTAGCTCTGATACCATGTTGTGATCCTTGGATGATGAAGGAAGAATATGAATATTTAAGAACACAGAGGAGATAAAGGATTAAACTGATTCTTCAAAAGTTAGTTGATTCATACAACGACCTACTATTTATAGATGTTATCTTCTATATTATTATAGAATGGTCCCTCAATCTTCATGCATAAATGCATATATATCCTAACATTCTCCATACTTGTTTTGATCTTCAGATTCCTTGATAGTTGATCAACACATTTGAAGTCATCAAGCAACTTCAATCAACATCTAAACCACTCGCTTATATTGTCCAAAATATACTTCAGAAATTTGATATATTTATTTAACTAAATTGGTTTAGAATATCTATACTTCTCAATGATTTATTCACGTACGAAAGTGATGCGAAACAACAATACATCTAAACATAACTCTAAAGTTGTGACTACATACTAGTGAAAAAGAATGAAAAGGAACAAAAAAGTAGATAGATGGTAGTGATTTATATAAACCTTTTGTGTTCTAATTACATATATATAAATTACTTTTAGCATAATGACATGCTACATAAGAATTTCTAATGGACAACACGTTTTATTTCGTATATGGACAATAGGTAAAACTTCGGTACAATAGTTATCTTTTCTTAATTGACCTATTTAAATTTAAAAAAAAACTTTCATTTGTTTCTTTTTAAGTTTTTAATACATTTGTAGGGAAAGATGTGATGTGTTAATGCAAATTTACGGGGTTTCAATGGACAATACAATGTAAGTGTTGTTTTTTGAGGTGACACTAGGAGTATTTTGTGACTTATTTTCGTAAACTTGTTCAAACGATATCGGGTTAAGATTCATCGTTAATATAGTTGATGATGATTATAAACAAATAAGAAATTATCCAATGGACTCTCCTACCTATGATGAAAAATCAAAAATCAAAAATTTATTAGAATGATGTCTAATAATATCTGAAATTGACGATGATAAAAAATAGTTATCTAATGGAGGTTGTAATGATCAAATAACCAAAGATACAAAGTTTAACAAACTAGTGTCGAATAATATTTAAATTTATGATGATAAAAAAATGATAAACGGATGTACCTATGATTAAATAATGAAACGAACTAAATAACATGTCTACGGTTTTTACACATAAAAGAAAAATTGTAACATATTTCGTTTAGAATAATAATAAGATTGATAATAATGATTATATATATATATATATATATATATTAAATATAGATCAAAGAAATAACACTAATAGAATTTAGAGGTATACAACTTTTTCATTGAGTTCTTTTATGTTTGACAAACAAAAAAGTCTAATTATATATATCGGTATGGTACCATCTTTTGTCTTTTCAATTTAGTCCCTTATACAAATAGTATTTATATCCAATTCATGGACCAAATTGTTTTTTTGTTCAAATCGATTGCTCAGCAAGCTTCGGAACAAACGAAGAATCCAACCAAGGAGATATATAATCAGAGAGAAGGCAGTAATCAAGCGAACAAGGATCAAGATCTGCAGATGGAGGAATAAGATTCGATCTTGGGAGTCCCGAACGACATGACTTCAAATGTGAGTCACGGCTACGAGCCATGGAATGTGGTCTCCCACTGGAATAAGAATTTGGCCAAAAAGCACAACCCTAACCGGAAACAGCCCTCTGTTGTTCCCTCGGGCGCCGTGAAGCCCTCTGACCTGCGCAACGCGAAGAAGCCAACGGGATCAGACAACATAGGGAAATAAGACAAAAGAAACGTTATTCAAATTGAAGTGGAAAGTGAAGGGGACAAAATTGAAGTGGGCTCAAATTTTTTGGACAGTGCTATTATGGGGCTCAAGAATTGTGAAGAATCTACTCTGGAGTTGGGGAATCAAAAGCAACATATAGACTTCCATCAATTACACGTTACAGGTGTCAGGAAAATGAAGACACATGGAGGGCCACTTGGCAGCACGCATGGCTCAGGCAGGAAGGAAAAAAATGGGGAGACACTAGATGTGACATAGGCCGACTCAACTCCTCTGCATAAAGTCGAATCAGCTATTCTACATCAGGCCAAATTGATTCTACTGAATATGAAGAAGATTTGGTTCCTCATTTTGGGGAAATGACTTGAACGGAAATTCAAGGTACAAATCAAGGTACGGTGAAATCGGGCAAGTCAGAAGAAAATAGAACCCAAGGTCAGTCGAAGAGGCAAAGTCTGGGAGAGCAAAGGATAAATATCCAAAACTCTAGAAGGAAGGAGGTGGAAGAGCACGAAGAGAATCGAGAAAGAAAAAGGATTCATTCGCCTTCTCGTGTCTGTGATTCGTCGGTAGTCCCATCTTAGGAAGGAGGGCGATAATTTATCCTATATTTTTAACAACTCAAATTTCAAACATCTGCCGACGCAAAAGTCAAATTGTCGGTAAAAATATATATTTGGAGATGAAAATTGAATTTCGTCGGTAAAATTGATAGTTGATGTATTTATTTGCCGACGATATACAAATATGGTCGTTAAAGACCCAATCACCGATGCCAATTTCATTTCGTCGGCAAAGCTATGAGATTTTACCGACGAAATTTGATATTGTCGGTGAAATAATTTTTTACTGACGAAAATGAAATTTCGTCGATAAGTTAAGATTTACCAACGAATTTATTTTTTATTCGATAATGATTTTAATTTCAGTAATGATGAAAAATCAAAAATTTATTTTAATGATGTCTAATGATATCTGAAAGTGACGATGACAAAAAAATAATTATCTCATGGAGGTTGTAATGATCAAATAACCAAAGATACAAAGTTTAACAAACTAGTGTCGAATAATATTTAAATTTATGATGATAAAAAAATGATTAACGGATGTACCTATGATTAAATAATAAAACGAACTAAATAACATGTTTACGATTTTTAGAGGTATAAGATTGATAACAATGATAACAATGAATATATATATATTAATTAAAGATCAAAGAAATAACACTAATAGAATTTAGAGGTATACAACTTTTTAATTAAGTCCTTTTATGTTTGACAAATAAAAAGTCTAATTATATATATCGGTATGGTACCATCTTTTGTATTTTCAATTTAGTCCCTTAAACAAATAGTACTTATCTCCAATTCATGGACCAAATTGTTTTTGTTCAAATCGATGGACCCAATTACACAACGCATTCCAATGCTCTCTCTTCTCTATTCTTTATCTTTCTAAATGAGTGTTTCTCCTGCCTTCCTGCGTCCAAAGCATGATCACCATACGGTAGTTAATTCCAACAGTGCCTCCTTCTCTATTGTCCTCGACCCCAATGAGGATAAGCAAGCTCCAAACAAAGAGTCAATTCAGCAACTTAAGTCTTACAAATCTAAACTGATCGGAATTATACCAGGGTTTTTTGAGAAAGTTGTGTACATTGATCATATTATCTTTGACGGCATGGAAGATGAAATAGATAAATTTCCTAAAGTGGAATGCATTAAAAAAAATCTTCACCGGAAGAAAAGTTGTTAATGAGGAAGAAACATGCCCTTGACATAATTGTAAAACTGTTCGGCAAAACAGTTCTTTGCCTATTCCTTGTTAGGCGTCTGTAATTGTTATGGAAAGCAGTGAGCAATTTTGAGATTATGGATATTGGTTACGGATTCTACAAAGTCGTTTTCCAATGTAAGGAGGATCTTTATTTAGTGCTGAGAAATGGTCCTTCATTCATTAACTCTGTTTTCCTCACCATGAGGATGTAGGAACTAAAGTTCCAACCTGCAAAAGCTAAACTATCTGCTGCTACAATTTGTGTAAGAATTTCTCTATTTCCTTCAGAATACTATGAATCGAATTATTTGGAGAAAATTGGAAATCATTTGGGAACACTTCTGAAAATTGATACTAACACACTTAACGGAAAATTGGGGAAATTTTCATGTTTCTGTGCGCAAGTCAATCTCATGCAACCTCTACCCCTCCTCGTGAAAATTAACAACATTCAATTGTAATTTGTTTATGAAGGGATATTATCCCATTGTTACAATTGTGGTAGGGTTGGTCACAAGGAAAATATTTGTGAGCTCAAAATTGTTCAGCAAGCTTCTCAACAAACGAAGAATCCAACCACGGAGACATATAATCAGACAGATGGGAGTAATCAAGCGAACAAGGATCAAGACAGAGTAGATGGAGGAATAACATTCGATCTTGGGAGTCCCGAACGACATGACTTCAAATGTGAATCGCGGCTACGAGCCATGGATGGTGGTCTCCCACTGGAAGAAGAATCTGGCCAAAAGCACAACCCTAACCGGAAACACCCCTCCGTTGTTCCCTCGGGCGCCGTGAAGCCCTCTGACCTGCGCAACGGGAATAAGCCAACGGGATCAGACAACATAGGAAAAATGGACAAAAGAAACGTTGTTTAACTTGAAGTGGAAAGTGAAGGGGACAAAATTGAAGTGGTCTCAAATTTGTTGGAAAATGCTATTATGGGGCCCAAGAATTGTGAAGAATCTACTGTGGAGTTGGGGAATCAAAAAAAAATTGTAACATATTTTGTTTAGATTAATAATAAGATTGATAACAATGAATATATATATATTAATTAAAGATCAAAGAAATAAGACTAATAGAATTTAGAGGTATACAACTTTTTAATTAAGTCCTTTTATGTTTGACAAATAAAAAGTCTAATTATATATATCGGTATGGTACCATCTTTTGTATTTTCAATTTAGTCCCTTAAACAAATAGTACTTATCTCCAATTCATGGACCAAATTGTTTTTTGTTCAAATCGATGGACCCAATTACACAACGCATTCCAATGCTCTCTCTTCTCTATTCTTTATCTTTCTAAATGAGTGTTTCTCCTGCCTTCCTGCGTCCAAAGCATGATCACCATACGGTAGTTAATTTCAACGGTGCCTCCTTCTCTATTGTCCTTGACCCCAAGGAGGATAAGCAAGCTCCAAACAAAGAGTCAATTCAGCAACTTAAGTCTTACAAATCTAAACTGATCGGAATTATAAAAGGGGCTTTTGAGAAAGTTGTGTACCTTGATCATCTTATCTTTGACGGCATGGAAGATGAAATAGATAAATTTCTTGAAGTGGAATGCGTTAATGAGGAAGAAACATGCCCTTTTCATAATCGTTAAACTATTTGGCAAAACAGTTGATTGCCTATTCCTTGTTAGGCGTCTGAAATTGTTGTGGAAAGTAGTGAGCAATTTTGAGATTATGGATATTGGTTACGGATTCTACAAAGTCGTTTTCCAATGTAAGGAGGATCTTGATTAAGTGCTGAGAAATGCTCCTTGGTTTTCCTCACCAAGAGGATGTAGGAACTGAAGTTCCAACCTGCCAAAGCTAAACTATCTGCTTCTACCATTTGGGTAAGAATTTCTCTACTTCCTTCGGAATACTATGCATCGAATTAATTGGAGAAAATTATAAATCATTTGGGAACACTTCTGAAAATTGATAGTAACACACTTAACGGGGAAATGGGGAAATTTTCATTTTTCTATGCGCAAGTCAATCTCATGGAACCTCTACCCCTCCTCGTTAAAATTAACAACATTCAATTGTAATTTGTTTATGAAGGGATATTATCCCATTGTTACAATTGTGGTAGGGTTGGTTACAAGGAAAATATTTGTGAGATCAATATTGTTCAGCAAGCTTCTGAACAAACGAAGAATCCAACCAATGAGACATATAATCAGAGAGAGGGGAGTAATCAAGCGAACAATGATCAAGACTAGTAGATGGAGGAATAAGATTCGATCTTTGGAGTCCCGAACGACATGACTTCAAATGTAAGTCGCGGCTATGGGCCATGGATGGTGGTCTCCTACTAGAAGAAGAATCTGGCCAAAAAGTACAACCCTAACCGGAAACACCCCTCAGTTGTTCACTCGGGCGCCGCGAAACCCTCTGACCTGTGCAACGGGAAGAATCTAACGGGATCAGACAACATAGGGAAAATGGACAAAAGAAACGTTATTCAAATTGAAGTGGAAAGTGAAGGGGACAAAATTGAAGTGGGCTCAAATTTGTTGGAAAGTTCTATTATGGGGATCAAGAATTGTGAAGAATCTACTCTGGAGTTGGGGAATCAAAAGCAACATATAGACTTCCATCAATTACACGTTACAGGTGTCAGGAAAATGAAGACACATGGAGGGCCACTTGGCAGCACACATGGCTCAAGCAGGAAGGAAAAAAATGGGGAGACACTTGATGTGACATAGGCTGACTCAACTCTTCTGCATAAGGTTGAACCAGCTATTCTACATCAGGCCAAATTGATTCTACTGAATATGGAAGAATATTTGGTTCCTCATTTGGGGGAAATGACTTGAACGGAGATTCAAGGTACAAATCAAGGTACGGTGAAATCGGGCAAGTCAGGAGAAAATAGAACCCAAGGTCAGTCGAAGAGGCAAAGTCTGGGAGAGCAAAGGATAAATATCCAAAGCTCAAGAAGGATGGAGGTGGAAGAGCATGAAGAGAATCGAGAAAGGAAAAGGAGTCGTTCGCCTTCTTGTGTCTGTGATTCGTTGGTAGTCCCATCTTAGGAAGGAGGGCAATAATTTATCCTATCTTTTGATCATATTTTACCTAATTGTTTTCATTTTTAGTACAACTAATATAAATTCCAGGGATACTAGGAGTACAAGGGTTAGTGTTAATCTGCCTTCAGAACTTGCGAAGCTGAATATGACTATTTTCATTTGAAACTGTAGACGACTAGGTGGTAATCTAGAAATAAACTGGGTTAACGAATTTATTCGCAGATTCAATTCAGTGTTGGTTATTCTTACTGAGACCATGCTCAGTGGAGATAAACTTATTGCGCAAGCAAAAAAGCTAAACTATGGCCAATTTAAAGCGGTTGGTGCTAGGGGTCTGAGTGGGAGGGATTATTCTCATGTGGAACTCAAAGTATATGAAGCTTCAAATTTTGTGAACATCGGATCAGGATATTCATGCGATCATTAAGGTACCTCTGTTTAACTTTTCGTGGGCCTTGTCTGCCATGTATGTTAGTGTTGACATTACAAAAAGATTAGTGCTCTGACAGAATTTGAAAAATGTAGTTGATAACATGAATTTGCCTTAGGTTGTTATGGGGAATTTTAGAGAAAATGGGGGAATAAAATTAATTGGTCTAGGTTTAATAATTTTATAAACATGTTAGATTATTTCTACCTCGCCGACTTAGGGTTTTCTGGTTCGAGGTTTACTTGGGCTAAGATTTGTAAAGTTGGTCATTTTGTCCTGCAAAGATTGGATAGGGTAGTTCCCAACCCAGATTGGTTCATTAAATTACCTGAGGTCAAAGTTGTTCACCTGCCTAGAACTAACTCTGATTACTGCCCTATTCTTTTGTCCCTATCGAGAAAAAATATAGTGGCTTCTTAGAGAACATTTAGATTTGAAACTATGTGTATGGATCACCCCGATTTTAAAAACTTGGTCAATCATACTTGGTCGTATGCTTTGAACAATCATGAGTTTGCTACCTCTATTTTCCCTAATAGGGCTAGAGAGTGGAACAAGCACACTTTTGGAAACATTTTCATAAGAAAGAAAAGAATTCTTGCTCTACTTGAGGGAGTTCAAAAGAATCTTGGTCAAAAGGTGAATTTTGATAAATTCCAAGTTGCATTTTCTAAAAATTTGGATGATGCCTCGCCTTTGGTTCTGTCTAGAATGTTGGGCTTAAAAAAAGTGGACAGACTAGATTCTTACGTGGGCTTTTCAATGAACTTGTCGAACAAAAGAGTTAGATGTTTTAACTTCATTTTGGACAGAATCAGGAAAAACCTTTCAGGATGGACATCTAAATTGTTATTTATGGCCGACATAAATGTCCTTATAGATTCAGTTATGGCCATTATTCCATCTTATATAATTCAATGCACGGCTATTCTGATTGGGATTTGCAAGGGGTTGGACAACTTAAACATAAATTTCTTGTGGGGATCTACAGAGGATAAAAGGAAGATCCATGCTTTAAATTGGAATTTTGTTATGCTCCCAAAAGAGTTTGGAGATTTGAATATTCCTATTACCATGGAAAGAAATCTAGCTTTACTTGCCAATTTCTCATGGAGATGCCAGAATAATACTAGCCCTTGGGATAAAATTCTGAAGTTCAAATATTTGAATCCAAGTCGGAAACTCAACAGATTGGGATCCATGAATTGGAAAGCATTGGTTTAGTGAAGTTGAACCATGGGCAAAGATATAGGTTGGGTTATTGGAAATGGAAATAAAGTTAATGTTTGGTCTGACTCGTGGATGGGAAAAACAAATCTTAGATCGATCATTGGTGGTACCCTGAATTAGAATGAGGAAAAGCTTCTTGTAAAAGATTAAATGCGGGAATCGGGGGAATACGATTTCTCTCATTTCTAATTCCATCTTCTTGATGAGTCAAAGACAAAATTTGGGCAATTCCGACAGGTTCTTTGGTTGTTATTCATGATAGGTTAGTTTGGATGGGACACGCAAAATGTCTTCTGTTTGTGTCTTATGTCCGTCATTTCATAAAGGAGGAGAGAATCAGGGATCTAGAGCTAGTCTCAGAAAACTGGGATTGGATCTGGAAATGTGATACCATCCCACGCATTAAATCCTTCTTATGGTTGTGTAACCATAATAGGCTTTCCACAACGCAACTACTTCACAAAAGGTGCATGAACATTAACCTAATTTGCCAGATTTGTAGTATCCAAGAGAAAAACATTATACTTATCATTCAGGATTGCATGTCCTTCACGTCTTAAAGGACCAAATCTGAGTCTCAGTCTAGCAAATCGGAAAAGAATCACACCTTAAAGGAGAGGATTTGCATTCTAGACGCGTACATGTGCCTCTCGCGTCTCCATTTTGGAAAGGGAGTTGGTCCTGCTCGTTGAAATAATCGAGAGTGTTGTCGGGTAGGGAGTCGTCGGTTCTGATCGGGGCCATGTTGCAAGGTGAAGAAATGAACCCAAATCGAAGATTGCAGGTGGAAGAAGGATACTGTCGGAATCGCAAAGAGAGAAGAGTATTGTGACACGTGTTTCATATTGTGGGTGCTATTGATCAAGCACGAGTTTGCACTAGCACGGTCTAAACTTAATGTAGTGTCAGAGACCCAAGGATCCGTAATATGTTCCAAACTGTGTAACCTCATAACTTCGATCAGTGACTTAAGACCTGACACAATATTCATTAATTTAGTGTGTTACCAAATGACCTTGAATACAAATTCGAGTCGGCAGGACATTTAGAAAAGCAAGTTGGATTGGTGTTGAAAGAATGGTGAGAAGAGTGTAAAAAACTACTCTTTTCACAATTGTATTGTCTGGTGCACCAATCATGATTTAGTATCGTAATTGTGAATACGACATATACCTTATGAAGTATTTCTAGATGCTTAAATGAGGTTCAACGATCTAGGGTACAACATACTTTCTTATTACATGTTGTTCCAAACTAGATCTTGTATACACCTAACAATTATACAACATATAAAGTACAAGCATACTTTCTTATTGTAGTTTGTTTCAAATGAGAGGTTGTATACACTCCTAGTAGATATACAATAATTAGCTCTCACGAAGTATATCAGTAACACGGTGGAAATCTAATATGAAAGACAAAACAGCTGTTAGAAGTGTGTCTATTTGCTCACTAAGCACTCACATTATCTGTGAGTGATGGATGTAGGAAAATGTACCCATAATGGATGTTAGTATAAGTCACGAGAAGAACGGGGACCGAAGAGTTGAGTTACAAAACATCGTAACTACAGTGAGTTTATAAATAGACAACTTGGGACTGCCTATTGAATGCACACGTATACAATTCTACCCTCCACTGTGTAAGCTAGTGACGTACCTCCTGATCGACATACTCATTGTTTTTCCAAACCACTAACGATCTCACACCCCTCTAGGCTTGTTCATGAACCGGTTCTGGGGTCGAACCGGTTCTGAACTGAACTGGTTTGGTTTGAAAAAAACTAGTACATTTTTCTGCTTCTAAAAAAACTGGTATGGTTTAAGAAAAAAAGAAATGGTCTGGTTCGAACCGATTCAGAATCGGTTCGAACTATTCTGGTCTGTTTTTTTTTATAACAATTTTGGTTCGGAAATAATCTGGTTCAAACCGAACCTAAACCGGATGAAAATCCTGTCCAACACACTGAACCATCTGAAAAAAATACTGAACCAACTGAAAAACACTGAATCGGCTGAAAAAACACTGAACCGACTGAAAAATACACTGCACCGACTGAAAACCACACTGAACCGACTGAAAAATACACTTCACCGACTGAAAAACACACTGAACCGATTGAAAATCTGTTCCAGAACCGACTAAAATCCTGTCCAACATCAACATACGAGAGTCCAATATATCTCTAGGTTTGGTTTATTGAAGACATCTCTAGGTTTGGTTTAATTTTAGACCGGTTTAGTTGATTTTGCTTCAAACCGGTTCTAAAATTATATAGGTTTAAAGTGGTTTGATTTAAATTTAAGTATAAACACGTATCAAAAAACGAGTCGAGTCGAACCGATTCGAACTGGATTGTGGTACTATTTTGAAGGCTAAAAACACTGGTTTGGTTTTGAATCTAGTTCGGCCGAACCGGTTAGAACCAAACCAGTTCCAGACCAGACCATTTCATCCGAATCGGTTCATTTGGACAAGCCAGTCAAGCCTACACCCTTCTGCCATTGCATGCCACTACACCAAATGAAATAAATGTAGTTCTTATATTACAATTGTTTTTCATACTAATGTGTGTATGTCTCATATATGATTTCAATTTAAGCAAATACTTTAAAAAATACCAGCCATTATAATTCAACAATTTATTAGAGTTTCTGTTTCATAGCTTGTCTTGCGATTACACTTGTAACATACATAATGTAATGAATGAATGAATGCGAAAAAATAATTTTACTTTATTCTTGAATACAAAAATCAATTATGATCAGTCGACCTTTCTTCTTCTTCTTCTTCTGTTTATTTATAAGCAAAGCATCCCTTGTTTACCGTCTGTCCGCAGCAAAAAACCGAGTTGCATAAGCTGCTGCATTGGGGTTTGGATGAGTCTGAGCGCGACCAGCAAAGTTTCTACTGGAAATATTATTAGGGCAAGGAGGACCCTTAGATGGAATCTCGGTGCACGAGTTACCAGGAGTTGGAACCGTACCCTGTTGTAGAGACTGTAGTAGTACAAGGTGCCCTAGTTTCATATCTTGAGGAACAACTCTTGCCGCTTCACATTGTCGAGAAAGAATGATCATCATCATCAGAATAACAGACATGGCAGTTGATGCTCTTGCTGTTGCTGGAGGACTCATTGTAATGTCGGGAAAGAAGAAGAGAAAAGCTTAATGTGGTTGTTTTGTTAGAGGGTAAGAAGGAAGGACAAAGGGTCGTACGTATATATAAACTCCAATTACAGATCGAAGACTACTTGAATTCAACATTTTGACCCTTGACTGGTTTATAGGGTTTATTTCTGGGTCATGAAGTTGTTATGTAAGCCGGTCAGGTACGTGCTTAGGAAGATTTAAACTGAATGGGAAAGACGAGACAGACCGGAAATAGCTACGAACATCAGATGATCAACGGGTCAAAGGGGAAACTTTGAATAGATTAATTTTGAATGAAACAATTCCACAAAGTTTATGTTTGATTTGATTAATTATGTAGGACGAGCAGTCATTGTGTTTATGGATCAAGGATCGGTCGGTCCATATGTTCATCAGATGTAAAGGGATATACTTTAAATTAGTTACAGCACATATCTATCTATCTATATTAATTTGGCTATAACCTCTATAATTAAGACATATATGTTTTTATCATGCTTAGTTATCAAAATGAAACAATTTGATTAGTTGGTGGATTAATTTTGGAACTATCAATGATGTGGATTGACCATGTGTACCTCCACAAGCTCTAAAATTCTTCCAAAGGTTCTATTCCATTCTCACAGTGCGTTATAATTATTTTTCAACTTTCTTTTTTATTATATTCATTTTGTATCAAAATGTTACTATTTATTAAAATACAAAAGTATTTTATTTTTGTAGATTATTTTTTCAATATTGTATAATTGTATAACTGAATCAACCTTTAGCTAAATAATTTTTTTATTAATTAAAAAATAGTATATATTAAATAAATGTTTCGTTCTCATTAATATGTCGGTATAAAACTTTAAAAGTATGTATTATTATAATAAAAATAATTGACAAACATTTTATAGATCAATACCTATAAACATCCATATATATAACTTTTTTTTTTGACCAAGTACTCGTTTCATTCGATTATCCATATATATAACTAGTTCATACATCATTACCAACTTAAATATAAAATTATAGTAAACGTTTTATAAAACATTATTTATATTGTGGACCCACCTATAAATTATTTGTATTTAAAGAAAGAATGATAAATGAAGAAAGAAAACTAAGTTAGGCAAGGAGGACCCCATGAGTATGGACCTACCCAGGGTCGAACTCAGGGCTGGGTTTGATAAGACAAACCTCCTAAATCACATGACTTGGTCTAGGTACTACGGAGCCCTCACTTCGACCTTGGCTGGATCAATAGGACCCAAATTGCTCACGCTAGCTTAGCGTTTTTTTCCTTCAATTTTTTTAAATAAATTTATAAATAATAAATTATATATTTTAGCATTTAATTTAATCTTCTAGTTTTTCAATAAAAAATCATTTTTTAATTTACATTTGTTCTGATCAATTTTTTATTTTTATATAATTAATATTTTTAAATTAATTTTTATATAGAAATTATGTTCAAAACTTTAGGATATTTTAGAACTTTTGTTTGAAATTTATATTTTTAAAAAAATTATATTTAAATTAAATGTCATATTATATATAAGGTATTGTTGAATCCACTAACAGTATAAATAACACAAAGCAAGAGATTTGTGGTAAACCTGTAATAACTATACAAAATAGGAGTGGAGTAACTCCGACCCAAAACACAATAAATATGTCAAAACCCTCTAACAAACCCTAATTATATTACTTGTTAAACTATTCTTTGCCTGCAATTTGCGGTTCATCTCATTTGCTTGTACCCAACACCCGAGACCCCTAGTTAAGGGACAGGGCATATTATGCTGATTTTCACAGTGCATAGTTATAATTATCAGCGAATGAACTCCATGAATTTAGGTTTTTAATTTGGAGACATTTTAATTATTTAAATCTGCAATAGCTTCACAAATGATATACGTAACAAACAGACGGTTCAATAGAACCATTTATTAGGGTTTTCATCAAATATAGAAATATAGTAAAAACTACCAAGTGCATACAAAATGCATCAATAATGATTGAATGCAAAGTAATTAAAAATGGCCTCCTCTTATTCTTGTATACAGTAATAATAAGTAGACTATCATTTTTTGCTCTATAGATTGTTTCTAATCATATTTTATTTAGTGTCCGCGGAAACCCTAAAGAGCCGAGTTTCTAAAGCATCATCATGAAGGTTTGGGGGAGCCCGAGCAGCAAAGTTGTGGCTGGGGCCATGGTAATGGCAACCATCCCCGGGTGCAGGTATCTCTGTGCATTTGTTCCCACCGGGTGGAACTGGACCTTGTTGCAAAGATTGTAGAAAAAGGTGACCGACTATCCTTGTTGCTTCACTTGGTCGGACGCCGGTAGGAACAAGGAGTAGTAGGACAGACATGGCAACTGCTGCTGTTACTACACTTGAGAACTTCATTGTCTTGCGAATGAATATAGGGAATCGGCAGTTATTGATGTCGGGAAAGAAGGAGGCTCAGTTAATGTGGTTTGTTGTTGGAGGGAAGGGAAGGGTACGGACTTATATAGAACCACAGTATTTGAAAGGCTTGAATTCATACGTTTTGACCTTTGACTGTTTTTAATTAGTTAATGGATTCAACTTAAGAAATATTTCCAGTTTGATTTAGCCGATATATATAAAGAGAACTTAAGGGGAAACAGTAACATGAACGGTTCAAAGGGGAACAGACATTCTTTGAACTTTTGAGAGGTTGAATGTATGTACGTAATGTAATATGATAAGAAATTCAACAGACGCTATCTATGGTTTCATTTTCTAGCAATGAATTTTATTAACGTGTGTTATCAAATATCAAGGGGACAAAACACACTGCTAGAAAGTTAAACAAATTAGTTTGTACTCACATATCTGACAAAAATGATCGATTAATAAATATATATATATATACATAATGCTACAGTGAAGTGAAGTGTAAACTAATATAATGTCATGATAATGACACATTTAACAATTTACAGTTTTACGGTTTAAAATTAGATTTACAAGTTTTTTGTTTAACCACATGTATTCTGTTATATATGTAAAACTAATAACTTGAGCCTTTAAAACTAGGGGTGTCAATTTTGGACACGCACGTGACACAGACCCATGTATGAAGGAGACTTTAGGGACAGATCAACTTGCAGCACATGACGGTCCCATATTTGGAAAGCTCTAGCAGTTTCCATGCAGATATGGTAACAACCGAAATTTGTCCAGATTCGACGTACAAGTCTAGGTTCATTGTACTAGTGAATATACATCACATGCATATACGTGTTTGCATATGTGACACTCATTAATTGTATGCAATATAAAGTTTTTCATAAGAGATCTCCCCTCACATGTATATAAAGGGGACTCTCCTCTCATTTGTATTCACCAAAAAATTCAGAGAGTAATAAAAGAGTAGTGTTTCTCCCCTATGTCCAGAGTTTGCTTATAGTTTTTTGTACGAGTGAATGAAAGGTTGCTTAGGGACAACCTAAAGTCGGACGAGTGAAGTGAGAGCGATAGTCTCTTTTAAGCCCGTCACAAGTGGTATCAGAGTTATCTTTTCTTGCAACGAAACGAGGATCATGGCCGGCGGTGACAAGAATGTTGTTGCTGGAGAGAATGCCAAGCAATAAAGGGGTAAAAGTCGTTCAAGAGATGTTATTGCTAGATTGGAGGTCCGAATGGGGAGAGTGGAGGATTCCATCGCTGAAGATCGAGACATCCTAGAAGAGCACACCACTCGCATGGGTAATGTTGAAGTCTAGATCAAGTTCTATCAGCAATCGGCGGTTGAGGCAATATCTGTTGTGGATGCGCGCAACGACATGTTGCAAGGTCAGATCACTGAGGTGCAGAACACGTTGCAAGATCATATCCATGAGTTAAATAAGAATGTGGAGGTGATGCATAAGGAGCATGCCAATTGTCAGATAGCCATGACAAGAAGTATAATATATGTCCATCATTCCTCACAACTTAATGTGCAAAATCCATCTAAATAAATTTAATTATTTATTTATATTTGATTTTAATTAGTTTTATATTTTAATTTAATTAATTAAAATTTATATATTAAATTAGATGCAATCTTCATCCCTCCTCATTCTCCACTACCTCCAAAAACAATTGCTCTTTGCACCCTCGTTCGTTTATTCAGATTGACGCTCGTTCGTTTATTCAGATTGACGATGAGGCACCCCTAACTGTCTCGAGCAATTACCCTAATTGCACCTGTCTTGGATCTCTCATCCCAAGAAGCATCGCATTTCAATTTAATAGTTTTGACATTCGGTGAGCTCCAATGAACCCTATTTTCCTTCAAAGGCGATTGGTGCTCTTCAATTAATAGACTTTTTGGCCTCTATGAATTCCTGGTAGGTCCTAAGGAATACCATTACCACCCAAGTAGGGTTAGGTTTATTGTTGAATAGAGCTCTGCACCGTTCCTTTCGGTTGAGTCAACATGCAAAACCACACTTCGCCTAGTTCCTTTCATACGCCTCTCGGCCAGTGGGAGGGATTTTCCGTTGTCAACCAATCAAATATTGGAATTACATATTTCATTTCTATCAACCAAACAACTATCGTATTATTATCTCATATTCTTTATTTTCTATTTTAATTATCTATTCCTTATTATGTATTTCACTAGCCAACAACGTCGTAAATGATTTTATAAGCATGTTTTTATTTGAGTTGCTAAATTGACTAATTTGGTTTACATGGTTTGTGGCTCACGTGGTGCATTTATGTTGAATGAGAGTTTAAGTTTGTAGAACATTAAGTTCAATTTCAATTTCATGTTTGTGTTTGTGTTTGTGTTTATATATGCGTGTGGAAAATAGGGTTATAATTAACCTCATAATTAAAATATTGAGTGAGAGATGAATTTAGGGTTGTTAGACATTGAAAGTTTAACGACTAAAATCTAAACCCAGATTAAATCTACAAACATTTCTCATTAGGTATGTGTTGGGTATCGATAGTGACAACCCAGTAAATAAAAGGCCTCGAAGGCCCAATAACCATAGAGGGGGTAAACCCATGATATTCGAACCACATCGACCTAAGTACGAATCGTACTTGGCCCATCATCGAGTCGCCCTGAACCGAGCCCAAAGTCTCCAGGGACACCAAAGGCTCCCAGACTGCTCGCCATTCTTCACTAGGCTGCGACCTCTCACTGCTCGCCATGAGAGTGCTTGCCCCGAAGAGAGCCTTGCCTCTCTCCTCTGATCCCACTAAACCGTCAATAAGGAAGTGGTCACGATATCCCGCGTATCTCGGTCACATATTCGCTGAAGATTAGATATGGTAACTGCAATATCTCGCAGTAACTGCCATATCCCATGATCCGAATCTTCAGCAACACAATATACACTAAAATATTAAGCTGCCTTATACGGTTTGATCTCTCCTACCCTATAAATACCCTTGCTTTACATACGTTCCTTACGTTTTTGAGTTTTATACACACATATACTCATTTAAGCATCGGAGAGGGACCCAGAGACACCCCCTCTGTTGCGCTCCCCTACCTGCAGGTTCACCGGAGTTGGAGCAGAAGCGTCTTTCCATCCTTGTCTGGCATTTAATTCAGTGCCAGATCAGCATCCAGGATTTCATGGTCCAACATTTGGCGCCGTCTGTGGGAACGAGCAATTCAGCCATGAGAACTCGATCCCAAAACAACCGTCGGAACCAGACTCGCGAGCGATCCTTAGACAACTCTGATTCCGCCGCCGCTTTCCCGCTTCAACAAGAACCTGCCAGCCAGGCAGGAGCCAATGCCGTCCCCCTGCGAACGGCTAGAGAGCATGTCGGTAATTCCAGACTGACCCCAGCTACCAACCACGTCGAGACTCCATCTCCGCAAACCGTCCATATCGCCGGGGAAAACATCTAGTTAACCCCGGAGATAATTTCACTGCTGGACGCCATCCTAGGGCAGGAGCGCCGTCAAGCCCCTGCTCCCCAAGAAAACAACCGCCCTGCTACCATAGGGCCCTTGCCTTTTGAAGCCGCAAATCCTGGCACCACCGCACCTCAGGAGGATCAGGAGATGACATCAGGACAACATTCCATACCTCCGGCATGCACCCAGGAGCCCACAGCTGCGTACACTGCCAACCCTTCCGGTCCTCCTCCATCAGGGACCTCTCCCAGGTACTGCATTGTGGACCAAATGAACGATCTCCTCAATAAACGGATCCAAGAAAGGCGGCTGACAGTCGTAGCTCCCTTCAAGGAGCAATCTTCTCACCCCTTCTCCGACGAGCTCGTCTCCATCAAGATCCCCAAAGACGTGGTTGCTCGGGTCTTACCTGAGTACAGTGGCGGAGGAGACCCCACCTTACACGTCAACAAGTACGAGGCTTCTCTCCTGGGTAAGTCGAATGATCCCAAACACTTGGCTTTTTTATTTCCATCCACTCTTTCGGGTTCGGCTTCGTCCTGGTTCTTCGGCCTCCCTGCAGGATCTATCGGAACTTGGGCAGAATTAAGGAGCAAGTTCCTGGAGAGGTATATGGGCGAGCGCCAATTTCTAAAGAGCGTGGTCGCCCTGGATGCGGTCAAACAGCAGCCTAGAGAGTCGCTGGCCAACTTTTATGGACGTTTCCATCAGAACGTCACAGAGATAGATCGCCGAATCTCGGATGGGGAGATCATTCGAGCATTTTACAGGGGTCTGGATGTGGCCAACAAGGCCTCGAGGAAGCTGCGAAACAGCTACCATGTGAAGGAGATCGAAACGCTGGAGGAGTTGGCGTCCAGAGCAAAAGGTTTCATAGACCTTGAAAGGGCGAACATAGAGGCGGACTTCCTGACAACCTCGCTAAGGGTGGTTTATGAACCCCGACGCGATGGTAAGAAGGAAGTGAAGAAGGAGAAAAAGGTAAAAGACAGCAGGCCCCGGGTGTTAGGATGTAAGAATAGATTGAGGATCATTGTGCAAATATATTGAGGACCTAGTTGTAAATATTGAATTCTGTCTCTGTATATAAACAGAGCAAATGTAACGAACTAACTAACTTTTGGAATCAAGAATCAGTTGATAGCTTGAGTTGTAAGTTTGCTTCGATTTTCTCTCCTTATTTCTTTAATCCTAGCATGGTATCAGAGCTCCTGTGATTCTGCGACCTGCGATTCGTTCTGCGTGAAGATCATTGCTGTCAAATGGAAGAAATTTCAGCCTCCTTCTTCAACAAGAAGGTGTCGCAATTGGAAGGCGAGGAAAACTTCCAGTCATGGCGACAACAAATCCTGTTAGCTGTTCGTGGATACAACCTTGAATCGCACCTCTATGGAAACAACACGATTCCGCCTCGCATTATAGGAACAGACGGAAATGAAGAACCGAATCCGGAGTACAACAGATTTGTGCAGAAGGATAGCTCGCTGGCGTCATGGATGCTGGCATCTGTGTCATCTCAGGTGAGTCGTGGACTCACTGGATGTATGTCTGCGACTGCAATCTGGCAGAAACTTCACAGAGACTTCTCGTCATCCTCCACAACAAGAATTATGCATCTATATGACAAGTTGAAGGTAAGAAAGCTTCCTCATCAAACAATGCGAGATTACCTAACTGCTATACAATCAGCATGTGATAGTCTCTCTAGTTGTGGTCATCATATAGAGGAGATACAACAAATATCGATTATACTCAATGGAGTTAAAGGCCAATTCGATAATGTTGTAGCTGTAATACATGCGAGCAGAAATGCGTATGACATAGCCTCGGTTAGCTCTGTTCTTCTGGATGCGGAGGCTAGACAAATTGATATGTTATTTGATGCTAATGCAAATGTTAATGTAGCTGTGAATGCTGTGAATAATGTGAATGTTGGATCTGGAATCAAACCTACGGGTTTTGGAAATGGTAGTACTACAGATGGTGATTCTGCAGGTCCATCAGTGACAGGGAATGGTGGATCTCAAGTCAGGATTGACAGTACACCTCAAAACTTAGGATACTCTGATTCAGCAGGACAGATGAACAACAACTTCAATGGTACAAACAGCTATGCTAATCAAGGCAGAGGTAGGGGACGTGGCCGAGGATTTGGAAACAATCGGCCACAATGCCAATTATGCGGAAAATTTGGTCATCTTGTTCACAGGTGTTACCACAGATTCAACGTGAATTTTACAGGAGTTACGGATCCTGGTAATTCACAATCACCGAATGTGAATCTGTGCTCAACACAGTGGGAGGATGCTGCTGACAATCAAAGTAATCAGCATGTAGGAAGCGTGTCCAATCTGCCTCAGCATCTTCAGAACAGTCAGTCTGCTTCAATACAGCATTCTTCAATGCCATTCAGCTATCAAACTCCATCTCCTCAAGTATTCTCTCCTCAATTGTACAACTTACCTTCGAGTTTACCAACTGGTATTTCAATTCAGCCTTACAATGTCTCTTCTGTTCCTCATATCTCACCATACAATTCAGCTGCATTTCAGTACTCACAACCTTTAGTTCCAAGCCATTACTTTCAACCGTCGTTCAATACTATACCTACTACACCTTATACACCATCCATTGCAAGCTCAATAGCAGGAAACAATATGGATACCCAATCTGTTGTTCACAATCCTCAGGCTCATACTGCCACGGCTTCTCTTTACAATCAACAAGATGCAAACTGGTTTGCTGACTCAGGTGCCACAAACCACTTGACAAATGCATCTACATCTCAGTTCAATACATGCGTACCATACAATGGCCAAGGTAAAGTCACTGTGGGTAATGGATCAACTTTAAATATCTCGGCCATTGGCTCTGCTATAGTTCCTTCTGTTAATACCTGTAGTAATAATGCTTCTCGAAACTTATTACTTCATAATATGTTGTATACTCCATCTGTTACTAAGAATCTTTTGTCTGTTTCACAGTTCGCCAGGGATAATGCAGTATACTTCGAATGTCATGCGGGATATTGTTCTGTTCGTGATGAAAAATTGCACATTGAATTACTGCGTGGTTACGAAAACTCGGGTCTTTATAGACTTGATCTGTCAAAACTTAAAAGATGTCAGTTTGTTACATCTAGATCTAGTTCTGGTCTTGTTTCAGAAGTTTTTGATATGTCGAATAACTCAAATTGTAATAAGTTTGATACTGTCATTGCTCCAGCAGTGTCTGATAGCAAAGACTGCAGTAGTACTCTTGAAAAGTCATGTATTTCAACTTCTGTCAATGAAATAAAAAACAATGATTTCATCTCTATTCAAGTTGATGATTTAAAGGAAGAGTCTGCAATTATAACAGCTGATCCTATTGGAAACAAAGACCTTGAGTGTTTTGTGTCTGCGTTAGAAACAGGTAAGGAGTCGCAGCTATGGCATATGCGTCTGGGTCATCCCTCAAATAAGATCCTGGTTAGCTTCCTAAGACTGCATAATCAGCCTACAAAACATGTATCAAAGGAATGTACAGCATGTGCAATCGGCAAAAGTAAGAAGCTTCCTTACCATATGTCAGATACAGTTTATACTAAACCTCTAGAACTAGTGCAGGTTGATCTCTGGGGACCAGCAGCTTGTTCCTCAAATGGTTCTAACTACTATCTCAGTATAGTGGATGCATTCAGCAGATACAATTGGATCTATTTTCTAAAGAACAAGTCTGATGCAGCTCAATGTTTTATAGATTTTCACAAGCTTGCGGAAAAACAATTGGGACATTCTCTCAAAGCAGTACAATCAGATGGAGGAGGTGAGTTTCGTTTCTTGGCTACATACTTATCTCAGTTTGGCATAGCTCATAGGATTACATGTCCCTATTCCTCAGAACAGAATGGAATAGTGGAACGCAAACACAGACATATTGTAGAACTGGGATTAACATTGTTAGCTCAGTCATCTGTTCCTTTACATTACTGGACTGACGCCTTCTTCACAGCTTCCTTCTTAATAAACAGAATGCCTTCATACAGCTTAGCAAGAATGTCACCACATCAGAAGCTTTTTGGATCAGAACCGGACTACACTTTCCTTAAAGTGTTTGGCTGCTTATGTTTCCCACATCTTCGTCAATTTAACAAACATAAACTTGCGTTTAGATCAGAACCATGTGTGTTTCTTGGTTATTGTTCTAAATATCATGGCTACAAGTGTCTATCTTCCTCAGGTAGAGTCTATACAACTCGAAATGTTGTGTTTCATGAACAAACATTTCCATTTGCTGACACAAAAGGGAGTTTTTTTACATCATCTTCACCAACTCAGAACTACACCTCTAAACCTTTCTTTTTACCGTGTGATTCTGATTTTATTTTACCAGAGGTTCAGGTTGAAGATCATGGATTGGGTCATGCTCATGAGCAGGACATTACACCACCATCTGTCATTCGTCAGACCTCATCATCGTCTAATCATCAGTATCCATTACCAACTGCTGCTAACTCTCAGGCGCAGGCTATACCCAATGAGCAAACGTCTTCGCATAACTCTGTTCCAAATAATAGTTTGTTGCAATGCAATCAGGTTCCTATTTCTTCTTCTTCTTCACCTCATATAATCTCGTATAGATTAAGTAATGATCAACTTGTTCCTATAGAGTCTATTAATGTCAGTTCTAATCCTCCTACTATGATGACTAGTTCTAGAAATAATCAGTTGATATCTCCAAAGAAAAATTGCCATTCAATGCAAACAAGATCAAAGGCTAAAGCAGCTCAACATCATTCCATTCAGTCTCTTCTTGCAACAGTAGATGATCAAGAGAATCTTCGCTTTGAAGAACCAAAATCTATCCATCAAGCAATACAATGTCCACACTGGAAAGCAGCTGTAGATGATGAGTATTCTGCTCTTCAAACTAACAAAACTTGGTCTGTGGTTGAGCTACCTGCAGGAAGAACTCCAATAGGTTGCAAATGGATATTCAAGATAAAGAAAAATGCTGATGGATCTATAGCCAGGTACAAGGCAAGGTTAGTAGGAAAGGGCTTCTCACAGAAAGCTGGATTTGACTTCCAGGAGACGTTTAGCCCAGTGGTAAAATCTGCAACGGTACGTGTAGTCTTATCTCTTGCTTTATCTCAGAAATGGAATTTAAGGCAGATTGATATAAACAATGCCTTTCTACATGGAGAGTTATCTGAAGAAGTCTATATGATTCAACCACCAGGCTTTGAACAAGCTTCGCAGTCAGACAAGCCGCTTGTCTGTAAACTCTCAAAAGCTCTATATGGGTTAAAGCAAGCACCACGTGCTTGGTTTGAAAAACTCAGATCATTTCTTATTACAAAACTACAGTTTAAAGCCTCAGTAGCAGATAGTTGCTTGTTCATAAAACAAACTGATAAAGGTTCTGTGTTCTTACTGGTATATGTTGATGATATTGTGGTAACAGGTCCGTCGTCTTCTGAAATCAGTGAGGTAATCAGTATAATAAATAATGAGTTCAAGCTTAAAGATCTAGGGAACTTGAACTATTTTCTAGGCATGGAAGTAACAGCTACTGATGAATTCTTACTGCTCAATCAGAAGAAGTATGTGCAGGAACTGATTACCAAACTCGGACTTGATACTACAACTAGCTTTCCTACGCCAATGACAGGCAACTGCTTATCAAAGACAGGTATCATTTCATGTGATGAACCATTTGAAGATATAACCTTGTATAGAAGCACAATTGGAGCATTGCAGCACATATGTGTTACTCGGCCAGACATTAACTTCTCTGTTAACAAACTGAGCCAATATATGCAAAATCCATCTGTAAGTCACTGGAAAGCTGTATTACATGTAGTAAGATATCTGAAAGGTTCTATTGAGCATGGTTTAATGTTTAAAAACAATTCATTTCCTATTAAAGAGATATCGTTAACATCCTACTGTGATGCAGATTGGGGAGGTGATCTTGCAGATAGAAAATCCATATCCGGACACTATCTGCTCTTGAATGGGAATCCTATCATTTGGAGTTCTAAAAAGCAATCAGTAGTTGCTAGATCAAGTGCAGAGGCTGAGTTTAGGGCAATTGCCAATGCTGTTTGTGAGATAGTTTGGGTAAAAACACTTATTACAGAAATGGGTCTTCAGGTATCATCTGTTCCTAAAGTCTGGACGGATAGCACTAGTGCAGCTGCAATTTCTGAAAATCCTATTCAACACTCAAAAATGAAACATGTAGAAATTGATCTGTTCTTTGTAAGGGAGAAGGTTCAGTCTGGACAAGTATTGATTAACTATGTTCCATCGAGTGAACAAGTTGCGGATATATTGACAAAACCATTAACAGAGAAGTTATTTCTTCCTTGCAGAAAAAAACTGGGAGTGTGCTCGATAAATGAAATGGATAGGAGTCTTATTTCTCAGGAAGAATAATTCAGCTGTGTGTTCATTATTTCTGCAAGGTTGCTTTGGGGGTAATCATCGCTTCTGAAATCAGTCAAGTCTTGCAGATGGTATGTCTTTAACAAGTTGGCTAGTTCATACTGCAATATACAGGTGTGTTTGTCATTTCCAATATGCTACATTAGAATGTCTAGTGCAATTATTCAAATTTTAGTTCATATTATATAGATCAGAGTTGGCACATATATAGATAACATGATAGAGCTGTTGGAAGTTATGTCTCATTTTTTTCAGAACAGAGTACCTGTGCTTACATACTTGTCACATGAATGGGTTATGTGTTAGATGTTATCTGACTAGGAGTGATTCTGTAAGCTTTACTTGATGATCAGAACAGCATCTTAAGCTTTATAACTGAGTCTGTATTGGCATAAGACATGGCTTAATTCCAAAAACAGAGTTTACACCAAAGAAAACGTAAAAGACACTTTGGAGTAACTCTTGAGGAAGAAAAGATGAGGACTGAAATCCTCCAGTCATTGTTGGTAAGATAAGGGCTCAAACCCTTCTGTCAATACAATGAAAAGAAAAGCATTCAAAAAAAAAAAAAAAAGAAGAAAGCAATTGACTGAAAAAAAAAAAGAGTAAAGCTGGAAATATAAGCTGATCATCATAGTGGAGTTTTCATTTGATCTCGAGCAGATTAACTCTACAGTAAAATCCATCATGTGATGAGAATGAAGTAAGGTAAGCTGATCTGATGAGAAATGAGATGTGATGTAAAAATAGCTTTAATTGTTTCATATGTGCTGACAATGATCTATATGAATATGAGTTAGAAAGTGAAGATGTGCATTGGATAATGATTCTGTCAGCAGATGAAGAATGACGAATTCAGTTGTATATCAGCAGAATGAGTAAGTCTTCTTGTGATAAGAATCAGATGCAAGACTTATGATTACAGTAGTGAATGATCGATCAAAAGCAATCTTGCAAGAAGATATTCATCTGATCATTACTTGAGAAGGAAGAAATCACGAAGGAAGAAATCAAAATGGCTGAAGGAAGTAGATCTTGATTGGGGAATGTTAGGATGTAAGAATAGATTGAGGATCATTGTGCAAATATATTGAGGACCTAGTTGTAAATATTGAATTCTGTCTCTGTATATAAACAGAGCAAATGTAACGAACTAACTAACTTTTGGAATCAAGAATCAGTTGATAGCTTGAGTTGTAAGTTTGCTTCGATTTTCTCTCCTTATTTCTTTAATCCTAGCACCGGGTCGAGTCTAATCCAGCGCCTCGCCATCCAGAGGTCCCTGAGTACATCACGCCTTTAAATAGGCAGATCTCAACCGTACTAGTCGAGATGGAGAGGAGATCCTTAGCGAGGCCACCGATGCCTCGTCGAGGTGGTCATCCCATGGGAAAGGATGTCGAGAGCTATTGCAGATACCACAAGTGCAAAGGCCACAAGACAGATGACTGCCGCATTCTGAAGCGGGACATAGAGAAGTTGATCCAGGGGGAATGCTGAAGGAATTCGTGGCAGGGCGAGACAGGAGTCGAACGCCCCCCAGGAGACATCGTTCGCCAGCCCCTACTGAGCAAACTGATCCGTCGGGAAGCAAGAGGAGAGTAAATCTGATTGCAGGAGGATTCGGTGCAGGTGTTGAGGGGTCGCACGCCAGGGAGGTCTACGCCACTCAGATCTCCACAGCAGTTCAGTTGGGAAAGCGACCCCGACCTGAGGAGAACATTGTCATCTCATTCTCTGAAGATGATTTGGCACATGTCACCACCCCCCATAACGATGCTTTGGTTATCACGGCAGATATTGACGACTGTGACGTTGCTAGGATTCTGGTCGATGGAGGCAGCTCGACAGACATCTTATTTCTGGACGCTTTCGAGAAGATGGGCAAGTCCAAGCGTGACCTGAAGAGGGTCGATTTTCCGTTGATTGGGTTTGCGGGAAGGACAACTTATCCACTGGGGGCTATAACCATGCCAGTGATTTTTGGCGAAGGATGGATGAGCATCAAGGTATCGGTCACTTTCCTGGTGGTCGATTCACCTACATCCTACAACGCCATCATAGGGAGGACCACGATCAATCCAAACAAGATTGTGGCCTCCATAGTCCACCAGAAGATGAAGTTCCCCACTCCCAACGGGATCAGAGAAGTGCTCGGCGACCAGCCTTCCTCGCGACAATGCTATGTGAACTGTCTGCGCAGGAAGAACCAAAGGGAAGCCATCGCCATTGAAACAGAGGCCGACCCTCGCGAGGACTTGGCTTGGCCAGCACCCATGGAAGAATTGGAAGAGGTCGAAATCGATGGTACGGACAAGAAGGTGCGCATTGGAACCACCTTGAAAGAGGATCAAAAGGAGGCCATGACCGCCTTCCTCAAAGAATTTAAAGAGCTCTTCGCCTGGCAGCCGAGCGACATGCCATGAATCAACACAGATATCATCTCCCACGAGCTCAGAATAGACCCTTCCATCAAGCCGATCGCCCAAAAAAGAAGGTCATTCGGGATAGACAAGCGTTTGGCGATCAGGCAGGAGGTCAGCAGGCTGATTGAGGCTGACTTCGTCAGAGAGGTGAGATTCCAGAGCTGGGTCGCCAACCCAGTTCTGGTCAGAAAATCAAATGGCAAGGGGAGGATGTGCGTCGACTTCCGCGACTTGAACAAGGCTTGCCCTAAGGATTCATACCCCCTTCCTAGAATTGATCAGCTGGTCGATGCTACCTCGGGTCATGAGATGCTGAGCTTCATGGACGCCTACTCAGGCTACAACCAGATCAGAATGCATCTAGACGATGAGGCTCACACCGCTTTTTATGCCGATGGGGACATTCTGTGCTACAAGGTGATGCCCTTTGGCCTCATCAATGCCGGGGCAACTTATCAGCGGATGGTGAACCGCCTGTTCTAGGACATGCTGGGGAGAAACATGGAGGCTTATGTGTATGATATGCTTGTCAAAACCATCAAGGGCAATCCGCACACAGCAGACCTCCGCGAGGCTTTCGAATGCATGAGGAGACACAACGTTCGCCTGAACCCTGCCAAGTGCGCCTTTGGAGTCAAGGCCGGAAAATTTCAGGGTTTCATGGTCAGCGAAAGGGGAATCGAAGCAAACCCAGAAAAGCTAAAGGCCATAGAAGAAATGAAGTCGCCAACCTACCACAAGGAGGTCCAATGCCTGAATGGACGCCTGGCTGCTCTCAACCGCTTCCTCTCCAAAGCGAGCGATAGGTCCCTCCAATTTTTCAAAACGTGAGGGCCAACCGTTAGTTCGAGTGGACGCTAGACTGCGAGGAAGCATTCCAATCCTTGAAGAGGCATATCCAAACACTCCCAGCTCTGGCAAAACCCGTTCCAGGCGAGCAGCTCTTCCTTTATTTATGCATTAGCGAGGTGGCAGTCAGTGCTGTCTTAATAAGGGAGAAAAATAATGTTCAGAGTCCAGTGTATTTCATTAGCAAAATGTTCAACTCAGCTGAAATAAAATATGTACAGATTGAGAAGTATCTCTATGCCTTAGTTATTGCTGCTCGGAAGTTGAGACCTTACTTTCATGCGCACGACATCACGGTCCTCACTAATCAACCACTCAAAAACTTCCTGATCAAGCCAGACTCTTCAGGAAGAATGGTCAAGTGGGCGATCGAGCTCAGCGAGTTCAAGATCAAATTTGTGCCAAAAATGGCCATCAAAGGTCAAGCACTAGCTGATTTCATTGTGGAAAGCACGAGTAACGGTCAAACAGAAGCAGAAAACAGGCCAAGTCAGTCAGCAGACAGCAATCAAATCTGGGAACTCTATACAAACGGGTCTTCATCAAAAGAAGGCTCGGGGGTAGGTTTAATTCTTATTCCTCCTGAGGGCGAGCCTTTGAAATACGCGATCGCCTTAACATTCCCGGCAACCAATAATGAAACAGAATATGAGGCTCTTATCACTGGACTCAGTCTAGCAAAAGGAATGGGTATAACTGCGCTTAAGGTAAAAAGTGACTCAGAACTTATTGTCAATCAGGTTAATGGCACCTACGAGCCAAGGGGAGAAAGGATGAAAAATACCTCAGCATCGCCAAGAAGCTCGTTGCGGAAATCCCAAATTTCGCGATTGAGTCTATTCCTCGCCAAGAAAACCAGATGGCAGATTCCTTGAGCAAACTAGCATTCAGAGGAACAACAATCCAGGTTGTGCAATTTCTGGAAAAGGCCCTATGTTCAGTCCTTGAAAGTAGAGCCGAGATCTTCAATATTCAAGGACAGGTCACATGGATGACTCCGTTTCAGAATTACTTGAAAGAAGGGATCCTCCCGGATGATGAAGGCGAATCCACGAGGATAAGACGACTTGCGACCAGTTATGTGATTATAGATGGAGAACTCTACAGAAGAGGTTACTCGACTCCTTACTTAAGATGTGTTGCTCATTCAGAAACAGAAAAGGTTCTTCGAGAAGCTCATGAAGGGGCGGAAGCATGTCACGAAGGTGCTCGATCGTTGACAAGAAAAATCTTCAGCTTGGGATACTATTGGCCAACATTGGGAAAAGATGCGGCTGAATTAACGCGAAAGTGTGAGACTTGCCAGCAGTTTGCACCACGATCAGGTCGACCATCAACACTATTATCCCCAATGGCGGGTACTTGGCCTTTCCCTCAATGGGGGATTGATATATTAGGTCCTTTCCCTATTAGCACTGGTCAACGCACTCACATTATAGTGGCGATCGACTACTTCACTAAGTGGATAGAGGCGAAAGCTCTAGCTTCTACAACGGAATTTCAGGTCATCAAATTCCTAAAGATCAACATATTCCCCAGGTTTGGAATTCCCAAAATACTCATCAGTATTAATGGTCCGCAATTCATTGGAATGGAGCTAAAATGGCTCTGTGAAGAATATCATGTCGACCATCGTTTCAGCTCGGTGCATCATCCTCAAACGAATGGGCAAGCTGAAGCAGCCAACAAAGTTGTTTTAGCAGGACTCAAGAAAAGGGTTCGAGCATTCAAAGGGAATTGGGCAGAAGAGCTGGAAAACGTATTCTGGGCCATCAGAACAACGCCTAAGTCAGCCACAGGAGAAACACCTTTCAGCTTAGTGTATGGATCAGAAGCAGTAGCACCCGCCGAAATAGCACCCCTACCCATAGAATCCTACATTTTAACGCTGAGGCAAACGAGGTCGAGCGCAGAACTGACCTCGACTTGGCAGAAGAAAGGAGAAGGTTATCAGAAAAAGCACAACCAAAGATGCGCCTGGCGACCGCTCGATATTTCAACAGAAAAGTCAGCGCTCGCCAATTTTTCGTGGGGGAGATGGTTATGAGAAGGAATGAATTCACTAGGATGGACAGTAAAAATAAACTTTCAGCCAAATGGGAAGGACCGTACAAGGTAATAGAGATCGCCGCACCAGGATCCTACTATTTGGAAACCACCGAAGGCGAAAGGTTACCCCGTCCATTCAATTCTGAGCATCTAAGGAGATTTCATACATAGCTTGCAATCAAGCTGTTATGGTAATAAAAGAAAGCCATTCCTTCATAAAGCGTGTCCACTCGAAGCAAGTCGAAGAAAAAAAGACCTGACGCCAAAAGTCAGGCAAAGACCTGATATCCAAATCGGGCACAAAAAGCCCTATGGCCAAAGATAGGCCAAAAAGCCCTGACGCCAAAGTCAGGCCAAAAGCCCTATCGCCAAAGATAGGCCAAAAGCCCTAGCAAAAAGCTAGGCCAAAACACCCTGACGCCAAAGTCAGGCCAAAAGCCCTATCGCCAAAGATAGGCCAAAAAGCCCTGACGCCAAAGTCAGCCCAAAAGCCCTATCGCCAAAGATAGGCCAAAAGCCCTAGCAACAAAGATAGGCCAAAAGCCCTATCGCCAACGATAGGCCAAAAAGCCCCGACGCCAAAGTCAGGCCAAAAGACCTAGCAAAAAGGTTAGGAAAAATAAAAGCCCTGACGCCAAAGTCAGGCCAAAAAGTCCTAACAATGGAATTAGGCAAAAACGGAAGAGCAAACGCCAAAGTCGGACAAAGACATCTGCTATCAAATTAAAACAGCGGATGAAGAATTTAGGCGATCATTACGGATGATAAAGCCTAAAGTTAACAAATTCCCTATTATTATGCAAACACCTCAAAGGTTTAAACTTCAAAAAGGTAATATCTCTTTGAATTTAGAAGTTTACGCTTTTAAGTGTTAGAGTATGGTCCTTAGAAAGTTCGTATAGACTTATGCTTGGCCTAAGACTTTAAGAGTCGAAGCCATTACAAAGCAAGAAAAGTCGAGAGTAATTATGATTAAGACATTGGATGAATAGCCAAACATGTTCGAAGTCAAGTAAAGGCTCGTGAATATAAAGACATTCAATATAAGGAAACCAAGTCTTAAGTCAAATAAATAATTACAAAGGAAACAAAAATTACAAAGGAAAAACCGCTATCTAAAAAGACAAAGAAAATATGGTCGATAACGGAGGTGGAGACTTCAAGCTTTTGGATCCTCGGGGGCAGGGGTGCTTTGCTCACCTTCGGGGGCAGGAAGACTCGGCTCGCCTTCGGGGGAAACCTCTTCAGCCGCAGCTGAGTCAACCTCTTCAGCCGCAGCTGAGTCAACCTGTTCAGCAGCATTAGTAGGCTGAAGGGTGCGACTTCGGAGGAAGCCCTTCAAGGACTCAACTTCCCCAATGGGAAAGTTGGGGTCGACCGCCTGGACATCATCCACCAGGACTTGGAGAAAATCGGCAATCGCCGACTTCATCACCTTCAAAGCGCAGTCCTCAAAATCCTCAGAGGCCTTGAATGCCTCGACTACGCTTTGGGGCGAAGGGACAGCTTTCAGCTGTTCAGCCAGCTGTTCCTTCTCCTTCTACAGGGCGACCCCCTGGCTTCAGCAGCATCCCGTTGCGCCTCCGCGGCGACCCGTTGAGCTTCTGACTCCGCCCCTTGGGCTCGGGCCTCCTTTAGCTCCGCCTCCAGGCGAGCCCTGACAGCCTCCCCTTCATCTAAGCACCAATGAATGGCTTCAGAATCCTGAAGGGCGGCCGCAGCGTCAGCCTCCCTCTTCTTGACATCAGCAAGGAGACGCTGCTCCTTCCTGAAGAACTCCTCCCGGGCACCGTCCACCAAGGCGATCGCCACATCAGCGGTCTTCTTGATGGCCTCCAATTACCCGGGGGTGACCCCCGTACTTCGGTACTGCTCCAGCTCGACAAGCAGGTCAGAATGCTTGTCGGCGAGCTCCCTGAAGACGCGGCCAAGAATCACCTCTTCCCGAACGAGCTGACAACAAACACATAAGGAAAATTGTTAGGACATCAAACAAAAAGGGAACGACAAGGAAAAAAGAACGGAAAGGAGGCGAGATCATACCAGAGCGACTCGTTCGAAGTGGGTCCGCAGGAACCCCTCGATCTGAGGTAGCTCCGTGGGAACAATCGAGTGGTCCTTGGGGGGAATTATCCCATCAAGAAGCCGCATGCACATGTCCGGGCTACCCCGGAGGCTCTTCTGGGCAGGGTACCCCTTCTTCGCAAGGTCCCCGCAAGGGACCCAAGGCCCCCGAGAGTTCGCAGCCTTAAGTGGCTGGAACAAGCTCACCATGGAGCAGTACTCCTCCACAGGAGCCCTTGAAGAGCTGGAAGCGTCGGGCCCCTTCTTCTGGGTCCCAGACTCCTTAGGAGGAACCGTGGGCACAGTAGGAGCGGGGGGCGCCAAGGCCAAAACCTTCTCCTTGGTGGCAGAAGGCCCTGGGGAGATGGAGAAGGAGGCGCCACGTCAAGACCCTTCCCCTTCCTGGCAGAAGGGCCTTTAGTCGGGGGAGGAGAAGGATGCTGGTCGACTTCTGGGTGCTCCTCACTCCTGACCTTCTTGGAGGGAGGAGGAGGAGGGTCCCGGGCCACGTCAGCCGAGGACTTCTCTGGAAAACAACAAGGCAAGATATCAAACACCCAAAAAACTGAAAAGCATGAAAACATCAAATCTACAAATGGCGAGGCAACATACCCGGTTGGCGAGGGCCAGCAATGGCCGAGGCGAGCACTTCCTTAGACTTCCTCTTGGACGAACGCCTAGAGGGGGGAGGAGGAGAGTTCAGCAATGCCTGGTCGGAGGACAACCCCGCTGATCCCTGGTCATCAAAGAGACCTATCAGTTTTCGGCTCTTGCCTACGGCCTTGCCTACAAATGATAAAAGAAGAAAGAGTTAGAAGGGGTTACCCAATCATCAAAGATTGGCGTGGCCTGATGGATGCCCGCCATCTCGAGCATGTTCTCTTTGGTCTCTGCCACGGAGTGGATGGAGAGAAATGAATTTGATCAATGTATCCGGAACAGATCGTCGATGGCGTTCCGGTCGCCCCCGGATAGCTCATCAAACTCGGGAGGAAGGTCCCTATCAGGGGTAGATAACTTTCAAGGCACCCCCCTTGTAAAAGAAGTAGAACTTCTTATAGTTGGAGTTGGTGGCCCGAAAGTCATCAACCAGACGGACATGGACATTCCAAACCCATGCTTGAAGGCCCCTCCATTCAGGAAACTTTGGCCATCGGGACTGGAAATGGTGGAGATGTTTAGTCCCAACCGCCAATCGGAAAAAGCACCGGAACAAGGCCAATGAATACGTCCATTCTTGACGTATGCACGGGAACTTGAATCCAGCCCAGATCCTAATGGCGTTGGGAACGAGCTGCGTGGGATGTATCATGTAGAACCGGCACAAGTCCTGCAAATCCTCGCAGAGAGGAAAACGCAACCCAGCATCAATCTGGGCCGCATATAAGTAAACATCTCCTTGACAAGGGTAATGCAGACCTGTGCCCGGATATCTAGGGACATCCCCCGCACCAAGACCACCAAGTACCACCATCGTCTTGAAATACGCTGGCTTCAACTCGTTGGGCTTGACATCTACTTAGGACGGTTCAAATATAACACAGCAAGTATAAAAAACAAAGAAAAACAGAGGATATTCCCCAAAACAGAGCAGTAAAAGGACGAAGGTTTACCTTTGGGAGAAAAAATAGGCATCTGAAGCTCAGGCCCATCCACCACCACCGGGGTGGCTGCGGACCTCCCTACGTCAATCTGTTCCCCCGCTGAGGGGGGCACATCGCTATTCCTAATGGTCAGGGGGCATTGGTATTCTTAGGGGCATGGGCATTCTTGGGCCCCTTGGTGGCTGTGTGCTTGACTCTCTGACCTCGGGTAGCCATTGAAACAGTTGGGGAAAAAGTTTGAAGAAGACTGAAGAAGAAAGAAGAAGGATTCGCACAAAAAGCTCTGGAAATCTAAAGGAGGGAAGGAGCGTAAAAAACAAAACAGAAAAACTGACGTCTCTTATATAGGCCCAAAAAGAAGTAACCGCCACGGGCGAATCGAAGCGACGCAGGAGAATAATTGCACCTTTTTGAAAATAACCGAAGCAATGTCAGAATTCCAAGAGACACCTCGGGGAGACAAACGGTCGGCCAGTACAGACAGTTGTCAGACTGCCCTTGGTTTACGAAATAATAAATGATAGGCGTGCCCCAAGCGACCGCTCGATTACCAGATAACTGTGTAGTCATTAAATGCTAAAGTCCACTGAGCAGACAAAGTGGTCGCCATCGCATTAATAGGCTATATCAGAAACACTTTTGGTAGGTAATGATCGCCTAGAAAAGAAAGATAAAATTCCTCAGATCAAGGCTACATCGAGTGATCGCCAAAAGGGAATAAAAGGAAGAATACTCCTTCAGCTTTGAACAGTGGAAGAACTGCTCGCCAAACGAGCCTGAAGTGCCTCAAAAGCAACACAATATACACTAAAATATTCAGCTGCCTTATACGGTTTGGTCTCTCCTACCCTATAAATACCCTTGCTTTACATACGTTCCTTACGTTTTCGAGTTTTATACACACATATACTCATTTAAGCATCGGAGAGGGACCCAGAGACACCCCCTCTGTTGCGCTCCCCTACCTGCAGGTTCACCGGAGTTGGAGCAGAAGCGTCTTTCCGTCCTTGTCTGGCATTTAATTCACTGCCAGATCAGCATCCAGGATTTCATGATCCAACAGTATGCTATGTCACTTAGAATTCATAAATGAATCACACTTACCACTACTGAAAATCTGATCTTTACCGACAAAGGTAAAAGGTGAATATTTCGTTGGTAAAAATAAATTTCAGCGGTAAAATGATATTTTTATCGGTAAAGGTATCGTCGGCGAATGCCCCGTTGGCAAAAGTTTATCAACGAAATATGTCATAAATTTATCGTCGGTAAAAATAATTTTTTTGCCGACAAAATTGATTTTGTCGGGAAAGTCAAATTCGTCGGTAAATAGGTATTTACCAAAGAAAAACATTTCGTCAGCAAATAGGTATCTACCGACGAAAAACAATTTCGTCATTAAATACCTATTTGCCAATGAAAAAACTTCGGTCGTTACACGTCTTATGCCAACGAAAAATTCTGGTAAAAAATAATCATTTTAAAAACAATAATGAATAAATTTACAAATAGAAGAGTAATCAAATTGTTACTTAAAATCAGGTTTTTCATATTAGTGGAATAATTAGCTAAAGATAGTAGAAGTAGTGGAAGTAGTAGAATAATTAGCTAAAAATAGTGAAGTAGTGGAGTTAGTGGATTAATTAGCTAAAAATAGGTAGTAACAACAGTGGTATCAGAATTCTCCACAATTTGCTTATGTTTTCTGTTGTTCTTCAAATCATCTTGCTTGATAAACAACAGTGGTATCAGAGCTTAAATTCTTGAGGGATCTGTGAGGTTGAGTGATTGTGGATTTCTTGAGATCATTCACCCATAGCTTATTCTTGAGGGATTTGTGAGGTTGTGTGATTGTCGATTTCTTGAGATCATCCGCCCATAAACACTCTAAGCTCTCATCAAATGGAAGAATCCTTCTGAGGTGTTACTCCACCAAAATTCAATGGCTTAAACTACCAACCTTGGGCTGTCAAAATGGAAGCTTACATGGAGGGCACTGATCTGTGGTAGGCTGTTGAAGAAGATTATGAAATTCCATCTGTTCCACCCAATCCCACACTGGCTCAAATCAAGGTTCAAAGGGAGAAGAAGATGAAAAAGGCACGAGCCAAGTCATGCCTTTATTCGGCTGTCTCACCTGCAATTTTAAGCTGAATCATGTCCATAAAGTCAGCCAATGAAATTTGGGACTTCCTCGAAGAAGAATACAAAGGAGATGAGAGGATAAGGGGCATGATATCTCTGAACTTGATAAGGGAATTCGAAAAGGAGCAAATGAAGGAATCTGAGACCATCCAAGAATACTCACATCGATTGGTGGGACTTGCAAACCAGATTAGAATACTTGGTAAGGAGATGAAGGATACCAGAATTGTGGAGAAGATATTAGTCTCTCTTCCTGGGAGATTTGAAGCAACCATTGCCTCATTGGAGAACACCAAGGACCTATCAACTCTCAAATAGCTCCTTAGTGCTCTTCAAGCTCAAGAGCAAAGACGAATGATGCGTGAAGAAGGGGCAATTGAATGTGCTTTGAAGGACAAGCTGCACTTAAACCAGAAGAGTAAGGAGAACAAATGGAAAGGCAAGCCTAATTCTAGTAATGGCGAGTTAAGTGCGCCAGTTATGGGCCAAAATGGAGGAACTCTTCCTCCTTGTAAGCATTGTGGTAAGGAGAACCATCCTCACTACAAATGTTGGAAGAGGCCAGATATAAAATGCAGGACGTGTCAGAAGATGGGGCATGTAGAAACGATTTGCCCTGAAAAATACAATAAGCCGAATAGAGAAACTCAAGCTGCTGTCCATGAAGAAGAGGATGAGCATCTGTTTGCGGCTTCTTGCTTCACAACAGGAGCATCGAGTGATGGGTGGCTGGTCGATAGTGGATGCACTAATCACATGACTGGTGATATGAGACTCTTCAACCAACTTGACAGGTTAGTTCTTTCCAAAGTGAACATTGGAATGGAAAGTTCATATCTGTTAAAGGAAAAAGGGACAGTAGCTATAGATAGCAATTCAGGTACGAAGCTAATTGATGAAGTGCTATATGTGCCTGAAATTGATCAAAACTTGCTTAGTGTTGCTCAATTGCTAGAAAAGAATTTCAAGCTGTTGTTTGAAGATAAAAAGTGCATTATTATATATTCTAGTAGTAAGGAGCTCATTAGGATCAAAATGAAGGGAAAGAGTTTGGCACTCAATCCATTGGAGGAGGAGCAATCTGCTTTCACAATCAAAGAAGGTATCACAGAGTCTGCACGTAACGATGTCCATACACTCCGTATGGAGTTCTATGAAACCCTAAACCTGGTGGAAACCCTAAGGAATGAACTTACTAAGTGTAGAGAATATGAAGCTTAGACAAAGATACGCTTCACTCGGAGTTGGAGTGGTCGAGGGATCAGATCAAGGACAAACTCTTCCAGTCTTGTTCTTTTGTTTATCCTACAGTTGAAGGCGAAAGTGTTTGTCTTTATGATGATGAACTGACAGATGATCAATCTGTTAGGGTTAAGATCTCTTGTTGAGATTTATCAAAGATGCAATCTTGCAGTCCTTGAACCTGAAGGATATGAGGATGCCAAGATTGATAAGAAATGGCTAGCTGCAATGAAAGAGGATCTTGCCATGATTGAGAAGAGTGAAAACGGAGAGACAAATGCAATTAAGAAGGTTCTTCAGGATAAAACGTGAGCTATGAATGGAATGACAAAACACTTCGAGGTCAAGTATTACTTTTTAGGGAAATATTGGGAGTTTTCAACAACCTGATTTAGGAGGAGTGTTAGTTAAAATCAGTTTTTTCATATTAGTGGAATAATTAGCTAAAGATAGTGGAAGTAGTGAAATAATTAGCTAAAAATAGTGAAGTAGTGGAAGTAGTAGAATAATTAGCTAAAACTAGTGAAGTAGTGGAGTTCGTGGATTATTTAGCTAAAAATAGGTAGTAACTCTTGTATAAATTCTCAATTGCAAATCAAATAAAATCAATCCAAGTTCTCCACATTTTTCTTATGTTTTCTACTGTCCTTCAAATCATCTTGCTTGATAAACAACACAACTATTGATGACTAAATTTACAAAAAATTAAATAATGATGAGTAAACAAATAGAAAAATAAATTTACAAATAGAACTCAATTGCACAATTTGGACACATATTGACGTGATATGATGAAACTTAGAAAGATCAAACAGGAGTAAGTAAACTTCATATCAATGACTGATTTTTACATCTGACTTAACCACTACTGTATATAAAATTGAAACCTCGGCGCAATCAGACTAAAAAGGGAGTGTAGTAGCTGCTCCAACTACGTAAACATCTGAGCAGTATATTAAGATCAAATACGATGTCACTGAGTCATATAACAACCTGAAAATCACCCTTCTTCAGTTGTTGGATCTTCAATTAGGATGTTCCATCTGCAACATATAGTTGACATAGTGAAAAATATGGCCCGAGTTTCTATAGTTGAATCTTCCATGAACACTACTTATCTTGTCAATATAACGTACACTCAGTTTGAAAGAACTACTATGGTAGTGTACCTTCCAAATACCATCGGTAAGGTAATGCATATTGTTAACAACAATACCTTTGTTAAAAACACATCTGCATCGATTTGAGTAAAGCTAATTCAACAATGAATTTAGACAAATTTCAAACGAAATGAGCATCATGGAGTAGAACTTACTTGTCTTTTGCTGACATCTTTGTGAAGCCTATCGCAAGAGCATGCTGCTTTCCTTCTGCCATAATGGCCTGTAATATTCAACTCATACAAATTACATATTATCGAAGAATTTAAGTATTATACTCTATCCAGTAACTGCACTAAAAGGTTATCTACCAAGAAAACTTGGTTAAGTGGGAGCAAATACTTGGTGAGCGTAAAATGAGAGCCTATTGTGCGGAACATTGAAAAGGAATTGTGTTTCATACAACTGGAGTTTCTTAACCAACTTCATCGTACAAACCACTACGAGGAGATGTGAGACCCTGGCACATAATGTTAGCACCACACAGGACAAATCTAATAGTGCCTCTGTCGACCTGTAAAGAGACTGAAGATTAACTACAACAACAAATGCACATCTTCAATCCTACAACAAAAAAAGATTATAGTTCCGACTGAAGCCTTGAGTTCAACTCCTAACAACAAATGCACATCTTCAACCACATAATCAAAACCACCAGTTCAATTCAATCTTTTACTCTTATCAGCAAGCAAAGACACTTCGAGACCCTAAAAATATCACTACGTGCACTACAAAACTGATACGAGGATGAAACGAAGTAGTATCCAGCAACTCTCGCAATAAGGGTAGAGAGACACTACAAGTGCCATTCTACCAAAACAAAATCCCTATTCTTCTCTCCATTCAACCAGATTCTGATAATCATGAACGATTACTCATTCCAGAAAAGAAATCATGAAATCAGATTGAACGAGGATGAACACGAATCAGAGGAAGAATCGAATTTATTTATTGAAAATGGTGGAATTTCCAAGAAATGGAGGGAAACATAGAGGTCGGGAAATTTTGCAGTGGAGCGGGGGATAGACTTATCTTAGCCACCACCTTCTAGAATCGACACATAGGTAAGAGCAATCATGTTGGTCCAGAGAAGAACCGAGACAAATCAGTTGTAAAGGAACCAATGTCGGAGGAAGGGTTTGTGGAGAGAGGATACGGGAAGGGAAGTGGTCGGGAAGAGAGATAGGGAAGAAGGGGAATGGTTTTAACAGTTTAAATTTCAAATATTATCTTTACCGACGACAAATACATATCGTCGGTAAAGATTTATTTTTACCGACGAAAATTACATATAGTCCGTAAATACCTAATTACCGACGATAATTACATGTCGTCGGAAAATACATAAGATTTTACCGATGGCATTGCTAAATTTTGTCGGTAAAAAAGTATGTTACCGATGAAAAAACTAAACCCGAAATTTCGGGCCTTATATTGGGAGAATCGAGACCAAGACCACAATTTTTGAGTCGAGACCAAGACCACACAAAAAAAACGTATGAGTCGGTCTTTTTTGATTAGGGCCGGTCTCGGGCTTGGACCGAATTTTTGCTGCCAGATTTGAGCATGAACTACTGTGGTATGTTGGATCCAACTTTCCCCACCCGTTTTGAATTTTGTTTTTCGCTCAAAATGTCGGGTCTTGGCGATCGACGAGTCTGGTCGAGCGGGGTCATCAACCGGACCGAAAAATGAAAGAGTCGCCACCGATTAGTTAAAGGATAATCGGAATCCTAAAAGTTTGCGTACGGTATATGAAGTTAACATCCTAGGGCTTACAAAGTATCAGTGAATTGAACTAGAACTAGAGAGATTGAACTGAAGAAGAAGATACCTTGGTTAAGAAGAAATGGATAACCGAAATAACAGAACTTTGCTTTCAAGATTTCATTGAAGTTAACTTCTAATCAGTAATACATCCTCTATTTATACAAGAACTAGCAGCTAATCACGGTAATCAACAACAGAAATAACAGAATTATGAACCTTCTCTAATCTTCTAAACTCTTCTAGACAACACTTAAGACTCACGACACACTAACTTGCATAGCAAGTAATCACCTAACACATACATCCTAACATTCCCTTAAGAAGATTGATTTTCTTCTTTCTCAATTTTGATTTCATTGAATTGATCAGCTGAAAACTTCTGCACTGAAATCTACAATCATATGTTTCGATTATTTCACAATCTTCATCTCTAATCATCATACACCTGTATACACTCAAAACTCTCAACACAATGATTAGCACACTTAAACAGTTTCAATCAAAACTGATTCACACACATGATAAACATTTCTTTCATCAGATGAGTGTGAATCAGATCAACATATAATCCATACGCATATCAACATTAACCTCCACAATACAGCTTCACACAAGATCTATCCACTTGATGAGTTAATTCATCAACTCAATCTTCCATAGATTATATAACTATGAATTTTTGCCTTATGCTGACATTTATTTTCAGCTCTCATCATTTTATTCATTGCTTGACTTCGAAATTTTTTTTTACTGACAGAGAGGCTTTCATTTGCCTCTTTCTTACCAATGAAGTTGAGAGGTTTTCATTTGCCTCCATCTTTTCATCCTCAAACAACTTCTCAAAGTTGCTTGAATGTTTTTTTTGAGAAGTGTTATTTTTGGATTCAAACTTGACCCTATGTCAGCTTATGATCACAGAAGGAAGATGAGCTGAAGAAAAAACCACAACAAATGGAAGAACTCAACACAACATAATATCATAGATGTTAAACATCAATAAGCAACCAGATATGTATATGATAAGTGAACAACTCAATCTGAAAAAGAAAACCATCATCATGATAGGCAATAGAATCAACTAAACCATGCAATGGAAAATCATCATCAGAGAATCTAAGTGTAGACTTATGTATGACAGATCAAAGAGCAAATAGAAACAACCAGGACATACTCAGACAGATTGACAGAGAACAAGAGAAACACCTGATAATTCATATTCATCAAAGAGAGATAGATCAGACAAACAATCAACTTAAACAGAATGAGACAACAACTAAACTATAACATGAACACCAAAGATACTATCCTTAGTTAACCTGATTATTATGACCTTCATCCAGCTTATCTGTAATACTAAGAGAATCCGTTAGTTCTTGAAATGATAAAACTCCAAGTTTCCTTCTAAATGGAACAAATTGCTTCTTAGTAATGGGTTTCGTAATTATATCTGCCAATTGTTCTGAAGCTGGAACAAAATTTACCAAAACTTGACCATTTTGCACTTTTTCTCTCACGAAACACAAATCAATCTCAACATGCTTCATCTTCGAGTGATGAATCAGATTTTCAGTTAATGTAACTGCCCCTGTATTATCACTCCACACTATAGGAACAGATGTAAGTTTAATATTAAGTTCAGATAACAAAGAAGTAACCCACATTACCTCACACACTGCATTGGCTATGGCTCTATACTCTGCTTCAGCTGACGATCGAGATATGACTGGTTGTTTCTTGGAACTCCATACAATAGGATTCCCATTCAGCAAGAGGTAATGCCCAGATACTGACTTACGATCAACTAAATCACTCCCCCAGTCAGCATCAGCATATGAGACTAGAGTAACATCAGAGGAAGCAACAGAACTAGCTCTAAACAGAAGACCATGACCTATAGTACCTTTGAGATACCTGAGCACACGCAAAATAGCTTTCCAATGACAAACAACCGGCTGTTGCATATACTGACTTAGCTTATTCACTGCAAAGTGAATATCTGGTTTGGTAACACAGACATGCTGCAAAGCACCCACAATGCTCCTATACAGATGTTCATCAACAAAGGAAGATTCATCAGTGATATCTGCAACCTTAGCTAAAAAATTTCCAGACATCGGAGTGGGAAGAGGATCTGCATCTTTTAGACCTGTCTTATTAATCAGCTCCAAAATGTATTTCTTCTGTCCCAACAACAAGCAATCTTCAGTAACCTAAACATCCATACCCAAAAAATAGTTTAATGTACCTAGATCTTTTAATTTAAATTCTTCGTTGATATCAATCACAATAGAATCTATACTAGCCATATCACTACCTGTTATTACAATATCATCTACATATACTAAAAGAAACACAGTACCTGAGTCACTTTTCTTCACAAACAAACAACTATCTGCAAGAGATACAGAAAACTGAAGAGAAGTGAGTAAAAAACATTTAAGTCTTTCAAACCAAGCTCGTGGTGCTTGTTTTAAACCATAGAGTGCCTTGTTAATTTTGCACACCAAAGCATTACCCTGAGCATCCTTTTTTTCAAACCCGGGAGGCTGTATCATATAAACATCTTTAGCTAATTCTCCATGTAAAAATGCGTTATTAACATCAACTTGTCTCAATTTCCATTTGTGTGTTAAAGCTAAGGTAAGAATAATCCTAACTGTTGGAGCTTTAACCACAGGACTAAACGTATCTTGGAAATCGAAACCAGGTTTTTGAGAAAAAACCTTAGCTAATAAACTGGCCTTATCTCTTGTAATCGAACCATCTGAATTTCTCTTTATCTTGAAGAGCCATTTACACCCGATAGATAGCCTTCCACCTAGTAAGTGAACTAGACTCCACGTATTGTTTGTCACCAAAGCTTGAAGTTCCTCTTGTACTGCAGATGCCCACACAGAACATTTCATAGCAACATGTATATCAGATGGTTCAGTTTGATCATATTTCGACAAATCAATCACAGAAGTAGTCAAAGAAGCTAAATTTCTTGTCTTCGATCAGGTTTGCATAGAGTGTTTATTATTATGAGAAACAACACTATTCCCATTATCATTCGCAATCTGAGAAGATGATACTAGATTAGATGGATTAGTGATATCAGAATCAGGCGAAACAGGGACCATAACCGAGTCCTTTAAGACATACCTGATTGTGGCAGGACTTACCATAGGAGAGGATGACCTTAGAACTGGGTTGATATACACCAGGTTCCTCATGAGAAAAAACAACATTTCCAGGCAAAGAATCCTCAGAAGACAGCATATCTGGACCTGTCAAATGTGAAGGAACAGACACCAAGGGAGTAGAATTTGACTTGTCAGAAACATCTCTACGAATATCTGCATGATGCACATCTTCAGGACTGCATAAAGAAGAGTTAAATGGTAAAAAGAATGGTGAGGTAGTTGCAGTGTTCTTCACAGCTCCAGACTGCATAAAAGACCCTGATCGATCTGCAAAGGGAAACACGCCTTCATTAAACCGAACATGTCTAAACACATATACCCTACCTGAATCATCAAGACATCTATAACCATGCTGATTTGCACAGTGTTCAATGAAGACACATGGAGCTGACCTGAAATCCATCTTGTGTCTATTAAACGGCCTAGTATATGGAAAGCACAAGCAGCCAAAAACTCTCAAAAAACCATAATCAGGGGATTTTGAAAACAATTTTTCATGTGGAGACAAGTTATCAATTACCTTAGACGGAAGCCTGTTTATCAAGAATACTGCAGTAAAAAACGAGTCAGTCTAGTACTGCATTGGCATATATGCATGTTTCATCAATGTTAATCCAGTTTCAACAATATGACGATGTTTTCTCTCAACAATCCCATTCTGTTCTGAAGTATAAGGACATGTAAATCTGTGTTTTATTCCATATTGACTTAACTATGAAGATAAAGCACGAAAGTTTCCACCTCCATCCGCTTGCACAGCCTTAATCGAAAAACCAAGCTGATTCTCCACAGCTTTATGAAATTGTGGAAAAATAGATGACACATCACTTTTCTTTTTCATAAAATAAATCCAAGTGTACGTTGTAAACACATCGACAATACTTAGGTAATAGAGATTACCATTTGATGGAATAGGTGCATGCCCCCATAGATCCATTTCAAGCAACTCTAACGGTGTATGATACTCAGTGTTAGACTCTGCAAAAGGAAGTTTACAACTCTTACCTATAGCACAAGCAGTACACATAGATGTGTTAGAACTGATTTTCAAATTTGATTGTTTTAAAACCATAGACAATGTATGTTGGGACGGATAACCAAGTCTTTGATGAAGAATATCAGAATTCAACTTTATTTGAGTCAAATTGCAACAGTTTGATTGATCAGAACTACAGGTAGACAGATTACAAACCATAGATCTACCAATAGAATCCTTAGAACCAGTCACAGAAAATGCATTATTGTTTTTAACAAAACCACTGAAATCAAGCTTGTACAATCCCCCGCTCTCAGATCCCCTAAGTAACACTTGATGAGTACTTGAATCTCGCACCAGACAATGATTGGAATGAAATTCAAAATACACTCTATTGTCCCTGGTAAACTGCGAGAAAGAAACCAATTTTTTTGTGATTTGAGGAGTACAAAGCATATTATGTAACACCGATGATTTAGAAGCAGTATTGATAAATGTTGTACCTATGCTGTTAATATCAATGAGATTACCATTAGCTACCTGTATCTTACCTGAGCCTGAGTATGATTGAGAACCAGGAGGATTCATCTGAGAAAAATGATTCGTGGCGCCAGAATCAGGATACCAAGCTTTATCCAGTATGTTTTGGCCAGAGGTTGAAATAGTAGTAGTCAGGTGAGCTTGCGGGTGCGTATATCCATAATTGTTGACTGTAACGATGAATTTGGAGGAGACGAGGGTTGAACCGCTTGATCTAATGGTATGACCGATTAATATGAGGGTTTAACTGATTGGAACTGAGGAACAAGAGGCAATGTATGCTGCATATTCATCACAGAAGGCATAACAGAAGGCATAATAGTATATGGATGATATTGAAAACCAAGAGGAGGCGCAGATACAGAAACAAACTGGGTATAGTTTAACGATAGATAAGGATTCATGTAACCAAAAACAGAAGACAACATATTCTGAGATTGAACAGGATTTCCAAAGTTTGATGATCCTGTCATAAACTGCTGAGGAACTGCATTTTGATTTTGGCTCTTGGTCGATCCAACACTCGAGAGAGACATCGCATCGTCGTCATTCTACTACACACAGATAAGATTAGGATTCATACCTTCATTCGGTTGAGCAGTGACACCTTGAAAGTGAATATTGAATCGGTGATAGCACCGATGCACGAGATGTCCGAACTTTGATTATGTCCTGAATCAATGTGAGCAACTTGTCCAGAATCCACAGGTTTCGCAGCTACATCAGAACTTTTAACCACATTAGTTAGATTTAACGAAGTATCAAACATCATGTCTTTTTGTCGAGCCTATACATCAAGAAGAACCGATGAAATAGAAGCAAGATCATATGGATTGCGACTTGCGTGAATCACAGCCACAATACTATCATATTGACCTTTCACACCATTCAAGATTATAGAGATTTGCTGCATTTCATCAATGGCATGTCCACAGCTTGACAGACTATCACATGTTAATTGAATATCAGTTAGATATTCACGCATATACTGTGTGAGAAGTTTTCTGACCTTCAATCGATCGTATAGACTCATTATCCGAGTTGTCGAATATGAGTAGAAGTTCTGATGCAATCTGTTCCAGATTGAAGCAGGGGTCATGCAGCAAACCAGACCTTTGCTGATTGGAGAGGAGATGTAGGCCAGAAGCCACAATGCCAGAGACGAATCCTGTTGCGAATACTTCGTGAATTCTGGATTCAGCACCCTGTTTCCCTCCTGATCATCAATGTATCTCGTAATGTCTATTGATCCAAACAGGTAACTTTCCTAGTTTACACCACGCACATCCAGTAACACATGCTGTTTCCAGGATTGGAAATTATCGTCGCCTGTTACCTGACATATCCGCTTGTTGAAGTATGCAAGTCCAAGCTCATCCATGGCGATCAACAGAAATCACACAGATAACAGAGACAGGTAACATAGAATATGATCGAAATGAATTCGAAGAGAAAGAGAATGAACTGATCTTTTGACGACGAGAATTGCAGCAGATCTTGATCGCAGAACAAAATTTAGCACAGCTCTGATACCATATCAGTGAATTGAACTATAACTAGAGAAATTAAAATGAAGAAGAAGATACCTTGGTTAAGAAGAAATGGATAACCGAAATAACAGAACTTTGCTTTCAAGCTTTCATTGAAGTTAACTTCTAATCAGTCATACATCCTCTATTTATACAAGAACTAGCAACTAATCACGGTAATCAACAACATAAATAACAGAATTATGAACCTTCTCTAATCTTCTAAACTCTTCTAGACAACAATTAAGACTCACGTCACACTAACTTGCATAGCAAGTAATCACCTAACACATACATCCCAACAAAAGGTCTACGTCCAGAGAATCGAGTTCGGGGGTTTGATTACGTCTTAAAACCTCGCGAACTCATAATCCGCCCTTTCGGTACTTTAATTTGCTTTTGCATTTTTTTTCAATTTACCCGAATCGTTTTGATCATGTTTGGCCCAAAAAGACTACATGCATTTTCTTTAAATTAAACAAACCATGTACAAACAATATTTTTTTTATGAGTTAATTTCAAATAAACAAGAGAGAACTAAAGTTAATTGTGCTCGAAAAAAAAATGGTTAAACTCTTAAGCCATTTTAAAGGTGTCAAAACATGCAGGAATGAGTTTTGAAGATATTAAGCTCGTTGGACTAATTTGTCCCATTTTGAGAAGTTATAGGATGTCAAAAAAAATCTAGGGACCAAAATGCAATTTATTAAAATTTGAGCTGAATTGGGCAAATATTTCAAAAATTGCATAAATGACCCTAAACTATTCTGGACTTATTCGTAACACTTGATAAAGCTCCAGAATAACTCGAAAATTATTCTAGACTTATTTGTAACATTTTGAGAAATCATGGAATGTCCAGAAAAATTTAGGAATAAAAAATGTAATTTTGGAAAAAATTATAACTGGACTGAAAATATTTGTTAAAACAAATTACTGAATTGACCCTAAACTATTCCAGATTTATTTGTAACATTTTGTAAAATTCCAAAAAATAAGCCGAATATTATTCTAGACTTATTTGTAACATTTTGTGAAATCATAGAATGTCTAGAAAAGTTTAGAAAAAAATGTAATTTTATCAAAATTTGCACAAATGGCTCAAAACATTTCCGGTTTGGCTTATAACACTCGATAAAGTCTCATAAATGACCTGAGTGTCCAAGGACCGAGTTGTAACCTTCATCAAAGTTTGGGAAGGACATAAGTAATTTTTGAAAATATTGTTTTTCACATATACAATATATATATATATACTGTACATATAGATATAATATCACATATATATTATACATATATAGATATATAACAACTATATTATACATAAATATATAATATCTGTATATAAACTTTTATTTTATAACATAAATAATAACATTAGGAAATACAAATACAATATTAAATGTGAGAAAAATATACCTAAATCGTTCGGAACTTAAACACCGTACGAGAAACCGAGACCGATATATTTTTTTCACTTTTTTTCTCTCTCCAATCACTATTCTCTTCTTTCACTCTTCCTTCATTCCTCCCCATCACCATAGCGTTCACCTTGTATTTATAGAAGAAATCTACTACTTATTTAATTAATTTTAATAAAAAAAACTTTTTTTTAATAATAAAAAATAAAAAAAAAACTGTGGAAAAGAGGAAACAAGGCTATGTGTGCCCATGTGCCAATTTTCCACGTTGGAAAATATTTGTTTTTTTTGGTTTTCAAATATATATATACTCTATATGGATTTTTCAATCTCGATTCCTCTTGGCTCGATTACAACTACCACACGTTTCGTGTAAGTTTTGATCCATAATCAACAACATACATACACGAATGAACTACATAACAGCATACCAAATCCATATCAGCGCACGAAGTGAACTACATGAATGAACTTCACAAGATGAACTTCAAAAGATTGTTGTTAGCACGTTGCTATGTTCAATCATGTTTGCATAGAAATATTGCATATTCAATCATGTTTGCATAAGAAGACAAACTTAGTTGATACAAAGACTACGCTTTACAGAGAGAGATTGGTGAAGATAACAGAACAGTTACTTGAGAAAATAAATTTGTAATTGGTGCGAAAGAGATCGGACACTGGAGAATAGAGCATATAGGTGACGATGGAGATTAGAGTCTTGGTTGTGGCTTGCTGGTGGCGAGGATAAAGGTTGCTGAGGACTGCAGCGAAGGTTGCTGAAAACTACAGAAGCTTCTGATGGAGTGCGTGCTGTTGAATCTGAGTTGGTTTGACTTTAGGGTTTGATTCAAGTGGGCTCTGTTTCTTTGCTTCATAATATCAAACCATTTTATTGAATAGTTGGGTTCGGACAGTTCTTTTGGTAATTTGGGCTTAAAACCCGAGACCGAGATTGAGACCGAAATACAGGGAAAAAACCCGTGTGTATTGACTCAGTCTTAAACTCGGGATGGGCAAATCAGGACGGTTCTGGGACGGTTTTTTCGGGACCAACAGTCTTTTTTGCTCACCCCTAATGCAATGAAGGTATGAGACATACTTTTACGATTCAATTCATGTTAACACACGAGTTAAGTTAAAAGGATCAGCCTGACCACCATATTTATGGGTCACTTATAACGTCTTGGACTCAACCTTTCGAGTTAACAAGTCAACCTGTATTACCCTCAACATCACAAGTATTTTTTTAAACAAATATAAAATTTAACTATGAATAATATGATGAGTTCTTAAACATTAAGCGTCATCTTAGATTCTTAATGTTTACAAAATACACATGAAAACATCACTTAAATAGAGTTGAAAAATCTATAAACTCTAACCTAGTTCTTTATGATAGAGTTGAAGGTCTCTCTTCAAGAAATTTTCGATTAGTGATGAGAGGAGAGGTCTGATGATCATAGTATTCACCCACTGCTCTTCCCCTTGCCTCCATGTCACAGAGATTCCCTAAAGCTAAGGAATCCAGTATATGTAGAGTCCAAATTATGTCTTCTCAATCAACTTTCGGATAAAGCGGCAAACTGAGAGCACTGAACAGAAGGGAGAATCACAAACGACAGAATTGAGATTACACAACATACATGTTAGAAGACTACATGTTAGATAATGCAGCGGAATAGGAAAGAAAAAAAAACATATCCCTAGTTATTTTTAAAGGTCGACAAGTCGGGTTCAGGTCCAGTTTCAGGACTTGAAGCTAAACCTACTTTACTGGTCGGGTTAGGCTGGTCAACCTGAAACTAACATATCCCTTATTGCGTTGACCCGTACTCGACTTGAGCACGAGTCAAATTCATGTTATTTTTGGGTCGCGTAAGATATTAACACCTCTAGATGTACTAACCAAAATCAATACATAGGTGAATGAATACTTGAATGAGAAAGTCCTAAATTTTCATGATTATATACATATTTAAGACGTTGGAGTTATTATGTTGGTCCTTATGTGTGTAGGGATGTATTAACAAGTTAGGTTTATCGAGTTGATATGTTTATAAATGATTGTAAAATTCATTGACCTCTTATGATGGTAAAGTATCAAGTCATGGTAGAACTATCAAAATCCTCAGTTTCAGCGTTAGTTAAAAGTTGTCACTAAATGGCAAATTGTCACTGCTAAAAGTTTTCGCAGTAACCAAAGTCTTGTCTCAATATTCCCAGTGGCTAAAGGTGATACCTACGACAATTTTTCGCCATTAAAATTAGTTTATCGCCACTAAAATTACTTAGTCAACATCCCTTTTGCATCGAATAATTTTGTTCTTGTTCATGTGTAATTTGCATCAACAACATGTTGTTTCTCTAGTACATATACTATATCAAGATTGCATTCATGCTAAATGCTTGTTTCTATGACAGAGTGATGCTGATGCAGTATAAGTGATTCAACATCTCCAACTGTTGCTGATAAAAATACATTTCTCGTACAAGCCTTACTTGTCACAATTCATATAGTATGAATATCTATATTTATTGTTACAAATAGTTTCTTGCCCACTCACTGATGTCGCTGCAAAGTAGACATTTTTATAGCGTTGTCTATGCCAATTCACTGAACACCGATCTTCGAGTTTCTGGGGTCACCAAACTCAATCTTCAATTTTTTGGGTTCGGTAAACTCATATCTTCAATTATTTTGTGTTCATCGAACCCAAATCTTTGAGCCTCTAGGTTCACGGAACCTAGATGTTCAATATTTTGGGTTCAAGGAAGCTAGATATTCGATTTTCTGGGTTCACCGAACCTAGATCTTCGATTTTCTGGGTTCACTGAATCAAGATCTTCGCGTTTTTGGGTTTTGCAAATCCAGAACCTCGAAATTGTGAGATTTGCGAACCTATAAATTTGAAAATCCGTGTTCAGTGAATCCAGCTTAAGTCTATTTTTACCAGATTATTCGAAATTGTGAAATTTGCGAACCTCGAAATGAGTGAAGTTAAGGAATGAGAATTGAACTTAAGGAAGGGAACTCATAAAGTCTATTTTTACCATCTAAATATTTTGTTGAAAAAATATATTTTGTATTAAACATATCTATTATTGAGTATATATCTCGTCGGTAATGTAATAGCATTTACGAGTGATTTATGTCGTCGATAAATGTATACAATTATTGGCGAATAAATTTTTTCGTCGATACTTATTTTTTTTACCAGCCAAACATTAGTTTGTCGGTAATTGTGTACTTTTACCGACAATTTTTTTTAAATCGGTAACACTTTTTTAATTGTGTGGTTAGTAATTTTTTTTTAAATTACTTCTTTTATTGGTGATTTTTGTGGGCAAGGTATTGTCAATGAAATTGATTCGAAATATTGTGGTTCGTACTAAGTATTATAACTTGAGATAAGTATAGGAGAATAGAAATTTGAGATAGTCTTCTGATGAATATAGAAGAGAAATCACGAACATGAGTCCCCCTTAAGTAATATAGGGTCATTGTTTAAGCCTATAAAACTGGGAGTATATCCAAGCCTTACCAGGATGTTAGGTTCTGACAAATAGATTAAGGAGCAAATCTTGTAATTTTTTTTTTTTATTATTTCTATCGTATATTTATGTCTAATGTAAACAACCTACTTATAATGTACATAGTAGTTAGAATAGGTAAAAACTTATAATAGGAAACTTATATTGTAGGTGATTTCTTTCTTAAATAAAATTTTATATTTTCTACATTTCTATTTCTAACACTCCCCATCAAGTGGAATAGTGAGATCTCCAATATTCAACCTGCATACAACATCGCTAAAAAATCTTCCATTTATAACCTCGTTATAATATCTGCCAATTGATCCTTATAATGTATAAACGACACGACGATCACTTTATTTTCCAACTTCTCCCTGATAAAATATCGGTCTACCTCAACATGCTTCGTGCGATCGTGTTGTACTGGATTTTATGAAATACTAATAGTTGCACTATTATCACACATTATCATGTACTCCCCTTTTACAGGATATCCGATTTTATCTAACATCTTTCGTAACCACAACACTTCTGCCAGCCCTCGAGCTATCCCTCTAATTTCTGCTTCAACACTTAACAATGATAAACTTTCTGCTTTTTACTCTTTCAAGGGACTAAATATCCCCCAATTAAGGTGAAATATCATGGAGTTAGCCCTAAAATTGGACTGTGAATAAAATGTTTGTACATTCTTTGTTTAATTTTAAGAAAATGCATGTAATCTCTTTGGTCAAGCATGATCAAAACGGGTGAATCGGACAATATAGGTAAATTGGTGAAAACATAATTCAAAAGCAAACTAAAGTACCGAAAGGACGGATTATGAGTTCGCGAGCTCATAAGACATAATCAAACCCCCGAACTCAAATCTATGGACGTAGATCTTTCCAAGCCCTAGGATGTTAACACCATGTACCCTAGGCAAATTTTAGAATTCCTATTAGCCTTTAATTAATCGGTGGTGGCTCTTTCATTTTTTTCAGTCTGGTTTATGACCCCACTCGACCGGACCCGTCGCTCGCCAAGACCCAATATTTTCGAACGAAAAATAATAATAATAAAGGGGTCGGGGATTTGACGTGTGACATCGGCCACGGCCCCTGCCTGAGTTTGATTGTGGAAAGGAAGGTTGATTAGTTTGCTGAAACATAGGTTGATCAGTAGGAGTAGGGAGCAATCCATCTTCAATTGATGACGAATCCTGGTAAGTCTTCGTAGATGACTTTGATGGCACAAATGAGTTGGAATTTGGCAACTGATTTATGGAAACATTCGCAGAAGCATGAGCAGAAGCATCAAAGATCCTATCAGATTGGCGAGATTTACCATCTAGAAGAATCGAACTAACAAACGTAATGGCATACAAATTGCGACTAGCATGGATAATATTTAGGATTATCAATATCTGCTGCATTTACTCAATAGGATGGCCACTCCACAGCTGGCCAAACTATCATAGGTAGTTTGGATTTCACTCAAGTACTCCCTCATAGATTGATGAACAAGATTCAGAGCTTTCAACTGATTTTACAAATGCATGATGTGAATGGTTGATGAGAAATCTCTATGAAGTTTCTGCCAAATCGACGAAGCTGTCATACAACCAATTAAATCGCGACTGTCCTAAGAGTAGACCGAAGCTAACAGCAAGGATGCCAACGATCTGTCCTGATGGATGAACTTCGTGTAGGCAGGATTCAGCTGATCATTTTCGTATGCATCTTGAATGATATGCGGAATCCCAATCGTGTCATGTTGATGATTCTCAAGGTTATAACCACGAACTGATAGGAGGACTTGTTGTTTCCTCGATTGGAAGTTTTCCCCGCCGACCAGCTGCGCGACTTTCTTGTTTGCGAATGGCAGAGAGTTCTCGTCTATTAGTTCATGTGAATTGCAGCGAGAAGACACAATCAGACTAGCTCTGATACCATGTTGTGATCCTTGGATGATAAAGGAAGAATATGAATATTTAAGAACACAGAGGAGATAAAGGATTAAACTGATTCTTCAAAAGTTAGTTGATTCATACAACGACCTACTATTTATAGATGTTATCTTCTATATTATTATAGAATGGCTCCTCAATCTTCACGCATAAATGCATATATATCCTAACATTCTCCATATTTGTTTTGATCTTCAGATTCCTTGATAGTTGATCAACGCATTTGAAGTCATCAAGCAACTTCATTCAACATCTAAACCACTCGCTTATATTGTTCAAAATATACTTCAGAAATTTGATATATTTATATAACTAATTTGGTTTAGAATATCTATGCTTCTCACTGATTTATTTACGTACGGAAGTGATGTGAAACAACAATACATCTAAACATAACTCTAAAGTTGTGACTACATACTAGTGAAAAAGAATGAAAAGGAACAAAAAAGTAGATAGATGGTAGTGATTTATATAAACCTTTTGTGTTCTAATTACATATATATAAATTACTTTCAGCATAATGACATGCTACATAAGAATTTCTAATGGACAACACGTTTTATTTCGTATATGGACAATAGTTAAAACTTCAGTACAATAGTTATTTTCTCTTAATTGACCTATTTAAATAAAAAAAAATTCATTTGTTACTTTTTAAGTTTTTAATACATTTGTAGGGAAAGATGTGATATGTCAATGCAAATTTACGGGGTTTTCAACGGACAATACAATGTAAGTGTAGTTTTTAGAGGTGACACTAGGAGTTTTTTGTGACTTATTTTCGTCAACTTGTTCAAACGATATCGGGTTAAGATTCATCGTTAATATAGTTGATGATGATTATAAACAAATAAGAAATTATCCAATGGACTCTCCTACCTATGATGAAAAATCAAAAATTTATTAGAATGATGTCTAATAATATCTGAAATTGACGATGATAAAAAATAATTATCTAATGGAGGTTGTAATGATCAAATAACCAAAGATAAAAAGTTTAACAAACTAGTGTCGAATAATATTTAAATTTATAATGATAAAAAAATGATTAACGGATGTACCTATGATTAAATAATGAAACGAACTAAATAACATGTCTACGGTTTTTACACATAAAAGAAAAATTATAACATATTTTGTTTAGAATAATAATAAGATTGATAATAATGATTATATATATATATATATTAAATAAAGATCAAAGAAATAACACTAATAGAATTTAGAGGTATACAACTTTTTAATTAAGTTCTTTTATGTTTGACAAATAAAAAGTCTAATTATATATATCGGTATGGTACCATCTTTTGTCTTTTTAATTAAGTCCCTTAAACAAATAGTATTTATATCCAATTCATGGACCAAATTGTTTTTTTGTTCAAATCGATTGTTCAACAAGCTTCGGAACAAACGAAGAATCCAACCAAGGAGACATATAATCAGAGAGAAGGGAGTAATCAAGCAAACAAGGATCAAGACCAGTAGATGGAGGAATAAGATTCAATCTTGGGAGTCCCAAACGACATGACTTCAAATGTGAGTCGCGGCTACGAGCCATGGATGGTGGTCTCCCACTAGAAGAAGAATCTGGCCAAAAAGCACAACCCTAACCGGAAACACCCCTCCGTTGTTCTCTCGGGCGTCGCGAAGCCCTCTGACCTGCGCAACGGGAAGAAGCCAACGGGATCAGACAACATAGGGAAAATGGACAAAAGAAACGTTATTCAAATTGAAGTGGAAAGGGAAGGGGACAAAACTGAAGTGGGCTCAAATTTGTTGGAAAATGCTATTATGGGGCCCAAGAATTGTAAAGAATCTACTGTGGAGTTAGGGAATCAAAAACAAAATATAGACTTCCATCAATTACACGTTACAGGTGTCGGGAAAATGAAAACACATGGAGGGCCACTTGGCAGCACGCATGGTTCAAGCAGGAAGGAAAAAAATGGGGAGACATTAGATGTGACATAGTTCAACTCAACTCTTCTGCATAAGGTCGAATCAGCTATTCTACATCAGGCCAAATTGGTTCTACTGAATATGGAAGAAGATTTGGTTCCTCATTTAGGGGAAGTGACTTGAACGGAGATTCAAGGTACAAATCAAGGTAATGGTGAAATCGGGCAAGTCATGAGAAAATAGAACCCAAGGTCAGTCGAAGAGGCAAAGTCTGGGAGAGCAAAGGATAAATATCCAAAGCTCTAGAAGGATGTAGGTGGAAGAGCACGAAGAGAATCGAGAAAGGAAAAGGAGTCGTTCGCCTTCTCGTGTATGTGATTCGTCGGTAGTCCCATATTAGGAAGAAGGGCAATAATTTATCCTATCTTTTTAACATCTCAAATTTCAAACATTTTCCGATGCAAAAGTCAAGTTGTCGGTAAAAATATATTTTTGGACGTGAAAATTGAATTTCGTCGGTAAAATTGATAGTTGATGTATTTATTTGCCGACGATATACAAATATGGTCGGTAAAGACCCAATCACCGATGACAATTTCATTTCGTCGGCAAAGACATGAGATTTTACCGACGAAATTTGATATTGTCGGTGAAATAATTATTACTGACAAAAATGAAATTTCGTCAATAAGTTAAGATTTACCGACGGATTTATTTTTTATTAGATAAAGATGAGAATTTCAGTAATGATGAAAAATCAAAAATTCATTAGAATGATGTCTAATGATATCTGAAATTGACGATGATAAAAAATAATTATCTCATGGAGGTTGTAATGATCAAATAACCAAAGATACAACGTTTAACAAACTAGTGTCGAACAATATTTAAATTTATGATGATAAAAAAATGATTAACGGATGTACCTATGATTAAATAATAAAACGAACTAAATAACAATTCTACGGTTTTTTCACATAAAAAAAAATTGTAACATAATTTGTTTAGATTAATAATAAGATTGATAACAATGAATATATATATATTAATTAAAGATCAAAGAAATAACACTAATAGAATTTAGAGGTATACAACTTTTTAATTAAGTCCTTTTATGTTTGACAAATAAAAAGTCTAATTATATATATTGGTATGGTACCATCTTTTGTATTTTCAATTTAGTCGCTTAAACAAATAGTACTTATCTCCAATTCATGGACCAAATTGTTTTTTGTTCAAATCGATGGACCCAATTACACAACGCATTACAATGCTCTCTCTTCTCTATTCTTTATCTTTCTAAATGAGTGTTTCTCCTGCCTTCCTGCGTCCAAAGCATGATCACCATATGGTAGTTAATTCCCACGGTGCCTCCTTCTCTATTGTCCTCGATCCCAATAAGGATAAGCAAGCTCCAAACAAAGAGTCAATTCAGCAACTTAAGTCTTACAAATCTAAACTGATCGGAATTATACCAGTAGTTTTTGAGAAAGTTGTGTACATTGATCATATTATCTTTGACGGCATGGAAGATGAAATAGATAAATTTCCTAAAGTGGAATGCATTAAAAAAAATATTCACCGGAAGAAAAGTTGTTAATGAGGAAGAAACATGCCCTTGACATAATTGTAAAACTGTTCGGCAAAACAGTTCTTTGCCTATTCCTTGTTAGGCGTCTGTAATTATTATGGAAAGCAGTGAGCAATTTTGAGATTATGGATATTGGTTACGGATTCTACAAAGTCGTTTTCCAATGTAAGGAGGATCTTTATTTAGTGCTGAGAAATGGTCCTTCATTCATTAACTCTGTTTTCCTCACCATGAGGATGTAGGAACTAAAGTTCCAACCTGCAAAAGCTAAACTATCTGCTGCTACAATTTGTGGAAGAATTTCTCTATTTCCTTCAGAATACTATGAATCGAATTATTTGGAGAAAATTGGAAATCATTTGGGAACACTTCTGAAAATTGATACTAACACACTTAACGGGAAATTGGGGAAATTTTCATGTTTCTGTGCGCAAGTCAATCTAATGCAACCTCTACCCCTACTCGTGAAAATTAACAACATTCAATTGTAATTTGTTTATGAAGGGATATTATCCCATTGTTACAATTGTGGTAGGGTTGGTCATAAGGAAAATATTTGTGAGCTCAAAATTGTTCAGCAAGCTTCTGAACAAACGAAGAATCCAACCACAGAGACATATAATCAGACAGATGGGAGTAATCAAGCGAACAAGGATCAAGACAGAGTAGATGGAGGAATAACATTCGATCTTGGGAGTCCCGAACGACATGACTTCAAATGTGAATCGCGGCTACGAGCCATGGATGGTGGTCTCCCACTGGAAGAAGAATCTGGCCAAAAGCACAACCCTAACCGGAAACACCCCTCCGTTGTTCCCTCGGGCGCCGTGAAGCCCTCTGACCTGCGCAACGGGAATAAGCCAACGGGATCAGACACCATAGGAAAAATGGACAAAAGAAACGTTGTTTAACTTGAAGTGGAAAGTGAAGGGGACAAAATTGAAGTGGTCTCAAATTTGTTGGAAAATGCTATTATGGGGCCCAAGAATTGTGAAGAATCTACTGTGGAGTTGGGGAATCAAAAGCAACATAGAGACTTCTATCAATTACACGTTACAGATGTCAGGAAAAAGAAAACACATGGAGGGCCACTTGGCAGCACGCATGGTTCAGGCAGGAAGGAAAAAAATGGGTAGACACTAGATGTGACATAGGTCAACTCAACTCTTCTGCATAAGGTCGAACCGACTATTCTACATCAGGCAAAATTGGTTCTACTGAATATGGAAGAAGATTTGGTTCCTCATTTGGGGGAAATGACTTGAACGGAGATTCAAGGTACAAATCAATGTACGGTGAAATCGGGCAAGTCAGGAGAAAATAGAACCGAAGGTCAGTCGAAAAGGCAAAGTCTGGGAGAGCAAAGGATAAATATACAAATCTCAAGAAGGATGGATTTGGAAGAGCACGAAGAGAATCGAGAAAGGAAAAGGAGTCGTTCGCCTTCTCGTGTCTATGATTCGTTGGTAGTCCCAGCTTAGGAAGGAGGGCAATAATTTATCCTATCTTTTGATCATATTTCACCTAATTGTTTTCATTTTAAGTACAACTAATATAAATTCAAGGGATGCTAGGAGTACAAGGGTTAGTGTTAATCTGCCTTCAGAACTTGCGAAGCTGAATATGACTATTTTCATTTGGAACTGTAGACGGCTAGGTGGTAATCTAGTAATAAACTGTGTTAACGACTTTATTCGCAGATTCAATTTAGTGCTGGTTATTCTTACTGAGACCACGCTCAGTGGAGATAAACTTATTGTGCAAGCAAAAAAGCTGAACTATGGCCAATTTAAAGCGGTTGATGATAGGTGTCTGAGTGGGGGGGATTCTTCTCATGTGGAACTCAAAGTATATGAAGCTTCAAATTTTGTGAACATCGGATCAGGAGATTCATGCGATCATTAAGCTACCTCTGTCTAACTTTTCATGGGCCTTGTCTACCATTTATGCTAGTGTTGACATTACAAAAAGATTAGTGCTCTGGCAGAATTTGAAAAATGTAGTTGATAACATGATTTTACCTTAGGTTGTTATGGGGGATTTTAACGACTTTGCCAGTCATTTAGAGAAAATGGGAGAAAAAAATTAATTGGTCTAGGTTTAATAATTTTATAAACATGTTAGATTATTGCTTCTTCGACGACTTAGGGTTTTCTGGTTCGAGGTTTACTTGGGCTAAGATTTGTAAAGGTGGTCATTTTGTTCTGCAAAGATTGGATAGGGTAGTTCCCAACCCAGATTGGTTCATTAAATTACCTGAGGTCAAAGTTGTTCACCTGTCTAGAACTAAGTATGATTACTGCCCTATTATTTTGTCCCTATTGAGAAAAAATATAGTGGCTTCTCAAAGAACTTTTAGATTTGAAACTATGTGGATGGATCACCCCGATTTTGAAAACTTGGTCAATCATACCTGGTCGTATGCTTTGACCAATCATGAGTTTGCTACCTCTATTTTCACTGATAGGGCTAGAGAGTGGAACAAGCACACTTTTGGAAACATTTTCATAAGAAATAAAAGAATTCTTGCTCTACTTGAGGGAGTTCAAAAGAATCTTGGTCAAAAGGTGAATTTTGATAAATTCCAAATTGTATTTTCAAAAATTTTTGATGATGCCTCGCCTTTGGTTCTGTCTAGAATATTGGGCTTAAAAAAGTGGACAGACTAGATTCTTACGTGGGCTTTTCAATGAACTTGTTGAACAAAAGAGTTAGATGTGTTAACTTCATTTTGGACAGAATCAGGAAAAAACTTTCAGGATGGACGTCTAAATTGTTATTTATGGCCGACGGAAATGTCCTTATAGATTCAGTTATGGTCATTATTCCATCTTATATAATTCAATGCACGGCTCTTCCGATTGGGATTTGCAAGGAGTTGGACAACTTAAACATAAATTTCTTGTGGGGATATATAGAGGATAAAAGGAAGATCCATGCTTTAAATTGGAATTTTGTTACGCTCCCGAAAGAGTTTGGAGGTTTGAATATTCCTATTACCATGGAAATAAATCTAGCTTTACTTGCCAATTTCTCATGGAGATGCCAGAATAATACTAGCCATTGGGATAAAATTCTGAAGTTCAAATATTTGAATCCAGATCGGAAACTCAATAGATTGGGATCCATGAATGGGAAAGCATTGGTTTAGGGAAGTCGAACCATGGACAAAGATATAGGTTGGGTTATTGGAAATGGAAATAAAGTTAATGTTTGGTCTGACTTGTGGATGGGAAAAACAAATCTTAGATCGATCATTAGTGGTACCCTGAATTAGAATGAGGAAAAGCTTATTGTAAAATATTAAATGCGGGAATCGGGGGAATGAGATTTCTTTCATTTCTAATTCCATCTCCCTGATGAAGTCAAAGAGAAAATTTGGGCAATTCCGACAGGTTCTTTGGTTGTTATTCATGATAGGTTAGTTTGGATGTGACACACGAAATGTATTCTGTTTGTGTCTTATGTCCATCATTTCATAAAGCATGAGAGAATCAGGGATCTAGAGTTGGTCTCAAAAAACTGGGATTGGATTTGGAACTGTGATACCATCCTGCGCATTAAATCCTTCTTATGGTTGTGTAACCATAATAGGCTTTCCACAACGCAACTACTTCACAAAAGTGGCATGAACCTTAACCCAATTTGCCAGATTTGTAGTATCCATGAGGAAAACATTATACTTATCCTTTAGGATTGCATGGTCGCGAGGAAAGTTTGGAATGATATTGGTATTCCTTATGGTTTAAATGACTTCTATTTGTCTAATCTCTCATCTTGGATTGAGTTGAATTGATGGTTCAAACATTTTCATACGAAAGGAATTGAATGGAGATTTATCTTCCCATCAACCATTTGGTTCATTTGGAAGAACATAAATTCTTATGTTTTCAATAACCCTCATATTTCAGTTGATGTCCCTACTTTATGTTTGATTCAGGCTAAGAGCATCTTAGACAATTTCAAGAGGGAAAATATTCATCAAAGAACAAAGACCATTCGGGTGGGTTGGACGCCTCCCGAACAAGGATGGTTTAAACTTAACACACGGATGGCTCATCAATGGGTAACTTAGACCAGGAAGGCGGAGCGGGGGTAATGCAAAATGAATGGGGAGGTTGGATAAAAGGTTTCTAAATGTGTATTGCAATCACCAATAGTATCGTGGTGGAAGTGTGAGGTATAAGAGACGGTATAACCATGACAGCAAATTTAGGAGTGTAGAATCCACACATCGACGCAGACACACGTGACTAAATTAACTTGATAATTGAGGATCTAGATGCAGATAGACCATTAATGCCTCTCATAGTCGATTACAGGAAACTTCTTTTGGATTCTAACAAATTCAAAATCAAGCACGGGTTCGGGGAACCAAATAGTGTGGCGGATGCTTTGGCTAAGTAAGTTGTTAATCTGGATGAAAACTTTCATACTCTAACGAATCCTCACTCAAACATTTTGAAGCTCCTGATGTTTGTTAGTGAAGGAAAATCTACTACTAGAATAATTAAAAATAATTAGTATTTAGTTTTGGTTTGTTGCTGTTTTTGTTTTACCAAAAATAATTATACTTTCAAAGTTTAATAGTCAAACCTTTTATTTTCAGCATAATTATAAATATGTATTTGGAGACAAGCGTATGCAAATAAGAGTTCGATGGATTTTCTTTTAATAAATAGTCTAAATTCCCTCACATATTTGATCTGATATTTTTTAATAAATAGTCTGAATTCGAACACATATTTGTTTATATTATTATTTGAACAACTTATCTTGATATTTGCATTCACATATCTGTTACATATTGTTATTTTCCTATGATAATGATGGTTTTGTTTATCTGATTTTCAACACTAAAGCACTAGTTAACCCAAATTTAAAACTTGGGGTATTACTCGGACCCAAAAATGCAGTTATGACTTCGATTTCAACCCAAAATGTAGTATTGAGTTTGAATTCAAATTCTTTGTTTATGATTCTAATTCAGCACAAAACAACATTCTTTGTTTCAATTCAACCTAAAATAATATTTTGACTGACTTCAAACTCAAAATTGTAATAACGTTTTTGTTGCGTAGACTAATGAGTTTAATCACACATCATAATAATTTTCTTCTTTTATCGATGAGTCTGATTTAATAACATACATGTTTATTATAATTCTTTATTTCATTCATAAATTAATTTTTACAATGTATGTCGGGTGAACTTAAGCTTAGCTCTTTCATGAGAACTACTGAAAATCTGGTATTTACCGACGAAATTATTCAGTTAGTAAAAGTTGAACATCGCCAAAAATAATTTTAGTCGGTAAAGATATCGTCCAAAAATTCCCCGTCGGCGAAAGTTTACTGACGAAATATGACACACATTTGTCGTGGGTAAAAACATTTTTTGTCGAAAAGGATGATTTTTTCGTCAATAAGTTACTTTTGGCCGACAAAATCGATTTCACGTCTTAAAGAACCAAATTTGTGGCTCAATCAGCAAATCTGAAAAGAATCACACCTTAAAGGAGAGGATTTGCATTCTAGACGCGTACATATGTCTCTCACGTCTCCATTTTGGACAGGGAGCCGGTCCCTCATAACTTCGATCAGCGACTTAAGACCTGGCACAATATTAATAATTTAGTGTGTTACCAAATGACCTTGAATACAAATTCGAGTCGGTAGGACCATTAGAAAAGCGAGTTGGATTGGTGTTGAAAGAATGGTGAGAGGAGTGTAAAAAACTACTCTTTTCAAAATTGTATTGTCTGGTGCACCAATCATGATTTAGTATCGTAATTGTGAATACGACATATACCTAATGAAGTTCAACGATCTAGGGTACAAACATACTTTCTTATTACATGTTGTTCCAAACTAGATCTTGTATACACCTAACAAATATACAACATATAAAGTACAAGCATACTTTCTTATTGTAGTTTGTTTCAAATGAGAGGTTGTATACACTCCTAGTAGATATACAATAATTAGCTCTCACGAAGTATATCAGTAACACGGTGGAGACCTAATATGAAAGACAAACCAACTGTTAGAAGTATGTCTCTTTGCTCACTAAGCACTCACATTATCTATGAGTGATGGATGTAGGAAAATGTACCCATAATGGGTGTTAGTATAAGTCACGAGAAGAACGGGGACCGAAGACTTGAGTTACAAAACATCGTAACTACCGTGAGTTTATAAATAGATACCTTGGGACTGCCTATTGAATGCACACGTATACAATTCTACCCTCCACTGTGTACGCTAGTGACGTACCTCCTGATCGACATACTCATTGTTTTTCCAAACCACTAGCGATCTCACACTTTTCTTCCATTGCATGCCACTACACCAAATGAAATAAATGTAGTTATTATATTACAATTGTTTTTCATACTAACGTGTGTATGTCTCATATTTGATTTCAATTTCAGCAAATACTTTAAAAAATACCAGCCATTATAATTCAACAATTTATTAGTTTCTGTTTCATAGCTTGTCTTGCGATTACACTTGTAACATACAAAATGTAATGAATGAATGAATGCGAAAAAATAATTTTCCTTTATTCTTGAATGCAAAAATCAATTATGATCAGTCGACCTTTCTTCTTCTTCTTCTTCTTCTTCTGTTTATTTATAAGCAAACCATCCCTTTTTTACCGTCTGTCCGCAGCAAAAAAACGAGTTGCATAAGCTGCTGCATTGGCGTTTGGATGAGTCTGAGCGCGACCAGCAAAGTTTCTACTGGAAATATTATTAGGGCAAGGAGGACCCTTAGATGGAATCTCGGTGCACGTGTTACCAGGAAATGGAACTGTACCCTGTTGTAGAGACTGTAGTAGTACAAGGTGCCCTAGTTTCATATCTTGAGGAACAACTCTTGCCGCTTCACATTGTCGAGAAAGAATGATCATCATCATCAGAATAACAGACATGGCAGCTGATGCTCTTGCTGTTGCTGGAGGGCTCATTGTAATGTCGGGAAAGAAGAAGAGAAAAGCTTAATGTGGTTGTTTTGTTAGAGGGTAAGAAGGAAGGACAAAGGGTCGTACTTATATATAAACTCCAAATACAGATCGAAGACTACTTGAATTCAACATTTTGACCCTTGACTGGTTTATAGGGTTTATTTCTGGGGCATGAAGTTGTTACGTAAGCCGGCTAGGTACGTGCTTAGGAAGATTTAAACTGAATGGGAAAGACGAGACAGACCGGAAATAGCTACGAACATCAGATGATCAACGGGTCAAAGGGGAAACTTTGAATAGATTGATTTTGAATGAAACAATTCCACAAGTTTATATTTGATTTGATTAATTATGTAGGACGAGCAGTCATTGTGTTTATGGATCAAGGATCGGTCGGTCCATATGTTCATCAGATGTAAAGGGATATACTTTAAATTAGTTAGAGCACATATCTATCTATCTATATTAAATTGGCTATAACCTCTATAATTAAGACATATATGTTTTTATCATGCTTAGTCATCAAAATGAAACAATTTGATTAGTTGGTGGATTAATTTTGGAACTGTCAATGATGTGGATTGACCATGTGTACCTCCACAAGCTCTAGAATTCTTCCAAAGGTTTTATTCCATTCTCACAGTGCGTTATAATTATTTTTAAACTTTCTTATTTATTATATTCATTTTATATCAAAATGTTACTATTTATTAAAATACAAAAGTATTTTATTTTTGTAGATTATTTTTTCAATATTGTATAATTGTATAACTGAATCAACCTTTAGCTAAATAATTTTTTATTAATTAAAAATAGTATATATTAAATAAATGTTTCGTTCTCATTAATATGTCTGTATAAAACTTTAAAAGTATGTATTATTATAATAAAAATAATTGACAAACATTTTATAGATCAATACCTATAAACATCCATATATATAACTAGTTCATACATCATTACCAACTTAACTATAAAATTATAGTAAACGTTATATAAAATATTATTTATATTGTGGACCCACCTATAAATTATTTGTATTTAAAGAAAGAATGATAAATGAAGAAAGAAAACTAAGTTAGGCAAGGAGGACCCCATGAGTATGGACCTACCCGGGGTCGAACTCAGGGCTGGGTTTGATAAGACAAACCTCCTAAATCACATGACCTGGTCTAGGTACTACGGAGCCCTCACTTCGACCTTGGCTGGGTCAATAGGACCCAAATTGCTCACGCTAGATTAGCGTTTTTTTCCTTCAATTTTTTAAATAATAAATTATATATTTTAGCATTTAATTTAATCTTCTAGTTTTTCAATAAAAAATCATTTTTTAATTTACATTTGTTCTGCTCAATTTTTTATTTTTATATAATTAATATTTTTAAATTAATTTTTATATAGAAATTATTTTCAAAACTTTAGGATATTTTAGAACTTTTGTTTGAAATTTATATTTTTTTAAAAATTATATTTAAATTAAATGTCATATTATATATCTACGTGTCAATGACATGGAGCTGACGTTGTGCTAATTTGGCACAACATGTGCATATCACGTAACCATTTAATATAAAATGTAACAGAAGACTAAACAAAGTCTAAATGACAACATTTCTAGATATAGGGTACTATACATTAACACGAAAAAATTCAATTCAAGGTACGATCAAATAATATGTGTCAAATGTAAGGTATTGTTGAATCCACTAATAGTATAAATAACACAAAGCAAGAGATTTGTGGTAAACCTGTAATAACTATACAAAATAGGAGTGGAGTGACTCCGACCCAAAACACCATAAATATGTCAAAACCCTCTAACAAACCCTAATTATATTACTTGTTAAACTATTCTTTGCCTGCAATTTGCGGTTCATCTCATTTGCTTGTACCCAACACCCGAGCCCCTAGTTAAGGGACAGGGCATCTTATTCTGATTTTCACAGTGCATAGTTATAATTATCAGCGAATGAACTCCATGAATTTAGGTTTATAATTTGGAGACATTTTAATTATTTAAATATGCAATAGCTTCACAAATGATATACGTAACAAACAGACGGTACAATAGAACCATTTATTAGGGTTTTCATCAAATATAGAAATATAGTAAAAGCTACCAAGTGCATACAAAATGCATCAATAATGATTGAATGCAAAGTAATTAAAAATGGCCTCCTCTTATTCTTGTATACAGTAATAATCAGTAGACTATCATTTTTTGCTCTATAGGTTGTTTCTAATCATATTTTATTTAGTGTCCGCGGAAACCCTAAAGAGCCGAGTTTCTAAAGCATCATCATGAAGGTTTGGGGGAGCCCGAGCAGCAAAGTTGTGGCTGGGGCCATGGTAATGGCAACCATCCCTGGGTGCAGGTATCTCTGTGCATTTGTTCCCACCGGGTGGAACTGGACCTTGTTGCAAAGATTGTAGAAAAAGGTGACCGACTATCCTTGTTGCTTCACTTGGTCGGACGCCGGTAGGAACAAGGAGTAGTAGGACAGACATGGCAACTGCTGCTGTTACTACACTTGAGAACTTCATTGTCTTGCGAATGAATATAGGGAATCAACAGTTATTGATGTCGGGAAAGAAGGAGGCTCAGTTAATGTGGTTTATTGTTGGAGGGAAGGGAAGGGTACGGACTTATATAGAACCACAGTATTTGAAAGGCTTGAATTCATAAGTTTTGACCTTTGACTGTTTTTAATTAGTTAATGGATTCAACTTAAGAAATATTTCCAGTTTGATTTAGCCGATATATATATATATATAAAGAGAACTTAAGGGGAAACATTAACATGAACGGTTCAAAGGGGAACAGACATTCTTTGAACTTTTGAGAGGTTGAATGTATGTACGTAATGTAATATGATAAGAATTTCAACAGACGCTATCTATGGTTTCATTTTCTAGCAATGAATTTTATTAACGTGTGTTATCAAATATCAAGGGGACAAAACACACTGCTAGAAAGTTAAACAAATTAGTTTGTACTCACATATTTGACAAAAATGATCGATTAATAAATATATATATATATATACATAATGCTACAGTGAAGTGTAAACTAATATAATGTCATGATAATGACACATTTAACAATTTACAGTTTTACGGTTTAAAATTAGATTTACAAGTTTTTTGTTTAACCACATGTATTCTGTTATATATGTAAAACTAATAACTTGAGCCTTTAAAACTAGGGGTGTCAATTTTGGACACGCATGTGATACAGACCCACGTATGAAGGAGACTTTAGGGACAGTTCAACTTGCAGCACATGACGGTCCCATATTTGGAAATCTCTAGCAGGTTCCATGCAGATATGGTAACAACCGAAATTTGTCCAGATTCGACGTACAAGTCTAGGTTCATTGTACTAGTGAATATACATCACATGCATATACGTGTTTGCGTATGTGACACTCATTAATTGTATGCAATATAAAGTTTTTCATAAGAGATCTCCCCTCACATGTATATAAAGGGGACTCTCCTCTCATTTGTATTCACCAAAAAATTCAGAGAGTAATACAAGAGTAGTGTTTCTCCCCTATGTCCAGAGTTTTCTTATAGTTTTTTGTAGGAGTGAATGAAAGGTTGCTTAGGGACAACCTAAAGCCGGACGAGTGAAGTGAGAGAGATAGTCTCTTTGTAAGGCCGTCACAAGTGGTATCAGAGTTATCTTTTCTTGCAATGAAACGAGGATCATGGCCGGTGGTGACAAGAATGTTGTTGCTGGAGAGAATGCTAAGCAATAAAGGGGTAAAAGTCGTTCAAGAGATGTTATTGCTAGATTGGAGGTCCGAATGGGGAGAGTGGAGGATTCCATCGCTGAAGATCGAGACATCCTAGAAGAGCACACCACTCGCATGGGTAATGTTGAAGTCTAGATCAAGTTCTATCAGCAATCGGCGGTTGAGGCAATATCTATTGTGGATGCGCGCAACGACATGTTGCAAGGTCAGATCACTGAGGTGCATAACACGTTGCAAGATCATATCCATGAGTTACATAAGAATGTGGAGGTGATGCATATGAAGCATGCCAATTGTCAGATAGCCATGACAAGAGGTATAATATATATCCATCATTCCTCACTACTTAATGTGCACAATCCATCTAAATAAATTTAATTATTTATTTATATTTGATTTTAATTAGTTTTATATTTTAATTTAATTAATTAAATTTTTTATATTAAATTAGATGCAAGCTTCAGCCCTCCCCGTTCTCCACTACCTCCAAAAACAATTGCTCTTTGCACCCTCGTTCGTTTATTTAGATTGACACTCATTCGTTTATTCAGATTGACGATGAGGCACCCCTAATTGTCTCGAGCAATTACCCCGATTGCACCTGTCTTGGATCTCTCATCCCAAGAAGCATCGCATTTCAATTTAATAGTTTTGACATTCGGTGAGCTCCAATGAACCCTATTTTCCTTCAAAGGCGATTGGTGCTCTTCAATTAATAGACTTTTTGGCCTCTATGAATTCCTGGTAGGTCCTAAGGAATACCATTACCACCCAAGTAGGGTTAGGTTTATTGTTGAATAGAGCTCTGCACCGTTCCTTTCGGTTGAGTCAACATGCAAAACTACACTTCACCTAGTTCCTTTCATACGCCTCTCGGCCAGTGGGAGGGATTTTCCGTTGTCCACCAATCAAATATTGGAATTACATATTCCATTTCTATCAACTAAACAACTATCATATTATTATCTCATATTCTTTATTTTCTATTTTAATTATCTATTCCTTATTATGTATTTCACTAGCCAACAACGTCGTAAATGATTTTATAAGCATGTTTTTATTTGAGTTGCTAAATTTATTAATTTGGTTTACATGGTTGGTGGCTCACGTGGTAGCATTTATGTTGAATGAGAGTTTAAGTTTGTAGAACATTAAGTTCAATTTCATGTTTGTGTTTATATATGCGTGTGGAAAATAGGGTTATAATTAACCTCATAATTAAAATCTAGAGTGAGAGATGAATTTAGGGTTGTTAGACATTGAAAGTTTAACGACTAAAATCTAAACCCAGATTAAATCTACAAACATTTATCATTAGGTATGTTATGTCACTTAGAATTCATAAATGAATCACACTTACCACTACTGAAAATCTGATCTTTACCGACAAAGGTAAAAGGTGAACATTTCGTTGGTAAAAATAAATTTCGGCGGTAAAATGATATTTTTATCGGTAAAGGTATCGTCGGCGAATGCCCCGTCGGCAAAAGTTTATCGACGAAATATGTCATAAATTTGTCGTCGGTAAAAGCATTTTTTTTGCCGACAAAATCGATTTTGTCGGGAAAGTCAAATTCGTCGGTAAATAGGTATTTACCAAAGAAAAACATTTCGTCAGCAAATAGGTATTTACCGACGAAAAACAATTTCGTCATTAAATACCTATTTGCCAATGAAAAAACTTCGGCTGTTACACGTCTTTTGCCAACGGAAAATTCTGGTAAAAAATAATCATTTTAAAAACAATAATGAATAAATTTACAAATAGAAGAGTAATCAAATTGTTAGTTAAAATCAGGTTTTTCATATTAGTGGAATAATTAGCTAAAAATAGTGAAGTAGTGGAAGTAGTAGAATAATTAGCTAAAAATAGTGAAGTAGTGGAGTTAGTGGATTAAATAGCTAAAAATAGGTAGTAACTCTTGTAAAAATTCTCAATTGCAGATCAAAGAAAATCAATCCAAATTCTCCACATTTTGCTTATGTTTTCTGTTGTTCTTCAAATCATCTTGCTTGATAAACAACAGTGGTATCAGATCTTAACTTCTTTTGGGATCTGTGAGGTTGAGTGATTGTGGATTTCTTGAGATCATTCACCCATAGCTTAATTTCTTGAGGGATTTGTGAGGTTGTGTGATTGTCGATTTCTTGAGATCATCCACCCATAAACACTCTAAGCTCTCATCAAATGGAAGAATCCTTCTGAGGTGTTGCTCCACGAATATTCAATGGCTCAAACTACCAAGCTTGGGCTGTCAAAATGGAAGCTTACATGGAGGGCACTGATCTGTGGGAGGCTGTTGAAGAAGATTATGAAATTCTAGCTGTTCCACCCAATCCCACACTGGCTCAAATCAAGGTTCAAAGGGAGAAGAAGATGAAAAAGGCACGAGCCAAGTCATGCCTTTATTCGGCTGTCTCACCTGCAATTTTCAGCAGAATCATGTCCATAAAGTCAGCCAATGAAATTTGGGACATCCTCGAAGAAGAATACAAAGGAGATGAGAGGATAAGGGGCATGATATCTTTGAACTTGATAAGGGAATTCGAAAAGGAGCAAATGAAGGAAACTGAGACCATCCAATAATACTCACATCGATTGGTGGGACTTGCAAACCAAGTTAGAATACTTGGAAAGGAGATGAAGGATACCAGAATTGTGGAGAAGGTATTAGTCTCTCTTCCTGAGAGATTTGAAGCAACCATTGCCTCATTGGAGAACACCAAGGACCTGTCAACTCTCAAATTGGCAGAGCTCCTTAGTGCTCTTCAAGCTCAAGAGCAAAGACGATTGATGCGTGAAGAAGGGGTAATTGAATGTGCTTTGAAGGCCAAGCTGCACTTAAACCAGAAGAGTAAGGAGAATAAATGGAAAGGCAAGCCTAATTCTAGTAATGGCGAGTTAAGTGCGCCAGTTATGGGCCAAAATGAAGGAACTCTTCCTCCTTGTAAGCATTGTGGTAAGGAGAACCATCCTCACTAAAAATGTTGGAAAAGGCCAGACATAAAATGCAGGAGGTGTTACAAGATGGGGCATGTAGAAACGATTTGCCCTGAAAAATACAATAAGCCGAATAGAGAAACTCAAGCTGCTGTCCATGAAGAAGAGGAGGAGCATCTGTTTGCGGCTTCTTGCTTCACAACAGGAGCATCGAGTGATGGGTGTCTAGTCGATAGTGGATGCACTAATCACATGACTGGTGATATGAGACTCTTCAACCAACTTGACAGGTCAGTTCTTTCCAAAGTGAACATTGGAAATGGAAAGTTCATATCTGTTAAAGGAAAAAGGGACAGTAGCTATAGATAGCAATTCAGGTACGAAGCTGATTGATGAAGTGCTATATGTGCCTGAAATTGATCAAAACTTGCTTAGTGTTGCTCAATTGCTAGAAAAGAATTTCAAGTTGTTGTTTGAAGATAAAAAGTGCATTATTATAGATTCTAGTAGTAAGGAGCTCATTAGGATCAAAATGAAGGGAAAGAGTTTGGCACTCAATCCATTGGAGGAGGAGCAATCTGCTTTCACAATCAAAGAAGGCATCACAGAGTCTGCACGTAACGATGTCCATACTCCGTATGGAGTTCTATGAAACCCTAAACCTGGTGGAAACCCTAAGGAATGAACTTACTAAGTGTAGAGAATCTGAAGCTTAGACAAAGGAAGTCATAACGTCACCAAATGTCAACTTGAGATTGCAAATGTGACCGTAGATATGCTTCGCTCGGAGTTGGAGTGGTCGAGGGATCAGATCAAGGACAAACCCTTCCAGTCTTGTTCTTTTGTTTATCCTACAGTTGAAGGCGAAAGTGTCTGTCTTGATGATGATGAACTGACAGATGATCAATCTATTAGGGTTAAGATCTCTTGTTGAGATTTATCAAAGATGCAATCTTGCAGTCCTTGAACCTGAAGGATATGAGGATGCCAAGATTGATAAGAAATGGCTAGCTGCAATGAAGGAGGATCTTGCCATGATTGAGAAGAATGAAAACGAAGAGACAAATGCAATTAATAAGGTTCTTCGGGATAAAACGTGAGCTATGAATGGAATGACAAAACACTTCGAGGTCAAGTATTACTTCTTAGGGAAATATTGGGAGTTTGCAACAACCTGATTTAGGAGGAGTGTTAGTTAAAATCAGGTTTTTCATATTAGTGGAATAATTAGATAAAGATAGTGGAAGTAGTGAAGTAGTGGAAGTAGTGAAATAATTAGCTAAAAATAGTGAAGTAGTGGAAGTAGTAGAATAATTAGCTAAAACTAGTGATGTAGTGGAGTTAGTGGATTATTTAGCTAAAAATAGGTAGTAACTCTTGTATAAATTCTCAATTGCAGATCAAATAAAATCAATCCAAGTTCTCCACATTTTGCTTATGTTTTCTGCTGTTCTTCAAATCATCTTGCTTGATAAACAACACAAATATTGATGACTAAATTTACAAAAAATTAAATAATGATGAGTAAACAAATAGAAAAATAAATTTACAAATAGAACTCAATTGCACAATTTGGACACATATTGACGTGATATGATGAAACTTAGAAAGATCAAACAGGAGTAAGTAAACTTCATATCAATGAGTGATTTTTACATCTGACTTAACCACCACTGTATATAAAATTGAAACCTCGGCGTAATCAGACTAAAAAAGGAGTGTAGTAGCTGCTCCAACTACGTAAACATCTGAGCAGTATATTAAGATCAAATACGATGTCGCTGAGTCATATAACAACCTGAAAATCACCCTTCTTCAGTTGCTGGATCTTCAATTAGGATGTTCCATCTGTAACATATAGTTGACATAGTGAAAAATATGGCCCGAGTTTCTATAGTTGAATCTTCCATGAACACTACTTATCCTGTCAATATAACGTACACTCAGTTTGAAAGAACTACTATTGTAGTGTACCTTCCAAATACCATCGTTAAGGTAATGCATATTGTTAACAACAATACCTTTGTTAACAACACATCTGCATCGATTTGAGTAAAGCTAATTCAACAATGAATTTGGACAAATTTCAAACGAAATGAGCATCATGGAGTAGAACTTAGTTGTCTTTTGCTGACGTCTTTGTGAAGCCTATCGCAAGAGTATGCTGCTTTCCTTCTGCCATAATGGCCTGTAATATTCAACTCATACAAATTAAATATTATCGAAGAATTTAAGTACTATACTCTATCCAGTAACTGCACTAAAAGGTTATCTACCAAGAAAACTTGGTTAAGTGGGAGCAAATATTTGGTGAGCGTAAAATGAGAGCCTATTGTGCGGAACATTGAAAAGGAATTGTGTTTCATACAACTGGAGTTTCTTAATCAACTTCATCGTACAAACCACTACGAGGAGATGTGAGACCCTGGCACATAATGTTAGCACCACACAGGACAAATCTAATAGCGCCTCTGTCGACCTGTAAAGAGACTAAAGATTAACTACAACAACAAATGCACATCTTCAATCCTACAACAAAAAATGATTATAGAAACAATCTACATTCCAACTGAAGCCTTGAGTTAAACTCCTAATAACAAATGCACATCTTCAACCACATAATCAAAACCACCAGTTCAATTCAATCTTTTATTCTTATCAGCAAGCAAAGACACTTCAAGACCCTAAAAATATCACTACGTGCACTACAAAACTGATACGAGGATGAAACGAAGTAGTATCCAGCAACTCTGGCAATAAGGGTAGAGAGACACTACAAGTGCCATTCTACTAAAAAAAAATCCCTATTCTTCTCTCCATTCAACCAGATTCTGATAATCATGAACGATTACTCATCCAGACAAGAAATCATGAAACATAACCAGATTGAACGAGGATGAACACGAATCAGAGGAAGAATCGAATTTATTTATTGAAAATGGCGGAATTTCCAAGAAATGGAGGGAAACATAGAGGTCGGGAAATTTTGCAGTGGAGCGGGGGATAGACTTATCTTAGCCACCACCTTCTAGAATCGACACATAGGTAAGAGCAATCAGGATGGTCCAGAGAAGAACCGAGACGAATCAGTTGTTAAGGAACCAATGTCAGAGGAAGGATTTGTGGAGAGAGGATAAGGGAAGGGAAGTGGTCGGGAAGAGAGATAGGGAAGAAGGGGAATGGTTTTAACAATTTAAATTTCAAATATTATCTTTACCGACGACAAATAGATATCGTCGGTAAAGATTTATTTTTACCGAAGAAAATTACATATAATCGGTAAAATTTATAGCTATATATTTATTTGATGACAATATATTGAGTTTCGTCCGTAAATACCTAATTACCGACGATAATTCACACAAGATCTATCCACTTGATGAGTTAATTCATCAACTCAATCTTCCATAGATCATATAACTATGAATTTTTGCCTTATGCTGACATTTATTTTCAGCTCTCATCATTTTATTCATTGCTTGACTTCGAAATTTTTTTTTACTGACAGAGAGGCTTTCATTTGCCTCTTTCTTACCAATGAAGTTGGGAGGTTTTCATTTGCCTCCATCTTTTCATCCTCAAACAACTTCTCAAAGTTGCTTGAATGTTTTCTTTGAGAAGTGTTATTTTTGGATTCAAACTTGACCCTATGTCAGCTTATGATCACAGAAGGAAGATGAGCTGAAGAAAAAACCACAACAAATGGAAGAACTCAGCACAACATAATATCATAGATGTTAAACATCAATAAGAAACCAGATATGTATATGATGAGTGAACAACTCAATCTGAAAAAGAAAACCATCATCATGATAGGAAACAGAATCAACTAAACCATGCAATGGAAAATCATCATCAGAGAATCTATGTATACACTTATGTATGACAGATCAAAAAGAAAATAGAAACAACCAGGACATACTCAAACAGATTGACAGAGAGCAAGAGAAACACCTGATAATTCATATTCATCAAAGAGAGATAGATCAGACAAACAATCAACTTAAACAGAATGAGACAACAACTAAACTATAACATGAACAACAAAGATACTATCCTTAGTTAACCTGATTATTATGACCTTCATCCAGCTTATCTGTAATACTAAGAGAATCCGTTAGTTCTTGAAATGATAAAACTCCAAGTTTCCTTCTAAATGGAACAAATTGCTTCTCAGTAATGGGTTTCGTAAGTATATCTGCCAATTGTTCTGAAGCTGGAACAAAATTTACCAAAACTTGACCATTTTGCACTTTTTCTCTCACGAAACACAAATCAATCTCAACATGCTTCATCTTCGAGTGATGAATCGGATTTTCAGTTAATGCAACTGCCCTTGTATTATCACTCCACACTATAGGAACAGATGTAAGTTTAATATTAAGTTCAGATAACAGAGAAGTAACCCACATTACCTCACACACTGCATTGGCTATGGCTCTATACTTTGCTTCAGCTGACGATCGAGATATGACTGATTTTTTCTTGGAACTCCATACAATAGGATTCCCATTCAGCAAGAGGTAATGCCCAGATACCGACTTACGATCAACTAAATCACTCCCCAAGTCAGCTTGAGCATATGAGACTAGAGAAACTTCAGAGGAAGCAACAGAACTAGCTCTAAACAGAAGACCATGACCTATAGTACCTTTGAGATACCTGAGCACACGCAAAACAGCTTTCCAATGACAAACAACCGGCTGTTGCATATACCGACTTAGCTTATTCACTGCAAAGTGAATATCTAGTCTGGTAACACAGACATGCTTCAAAGCACCCACAATGCTCCTATACAGATGCTCATCAACAAAAGAAGTTTCATCAGCGATCTCTGCAACCTTAGCTAAAAAATTTCCAGACATCGGTATGGGAAGAGGATCTACATCTTTTAGACCTATCTTATTAATCAGCTCCAAAATGTATTTCCTCTGTCCCAACAACAAGCAATCTTCAGTAACCTAAACATCCATACCCAAAAAATAGTTTAATGTACCTAGATCTTTTAATTTAAATTCTTAGTTGATATCAGTCACAGTAGAATCTATACTAGCCATATCACTACCTGTTATTACAATATCATCTACATATACTAAAAGAAACACAGTACCTTAGTCACTTTTCTTCACAAACAAACAACTATATGCAAGAGAAACAGAAAACTGAAGAGAAGTGAGTAAAAAACATTTAAGTCTTTCAAACCAAGCTCGTGGTGCTTGTTTTAAACCATAGAGTGCCTTGTTAAGTTTGCACACCAAAGCATTACCCTAAGCATCCTTTTTTTCACACCCGGGAGGCTGTATCATATAAACATCTTTAGCTAATTCTCCATGTAAAAATGCGTTATTAACATCAACTTGTATCAATTTCCATTTGTGTGTTAAAGCTAAGGTAAGAATAATCCTAATTGTTGGAGCTTTAACCACAGGACTAAACGTATCTTGGAAATCGAAACCAGTTTTTTGAGAAAAAACCTTAGCTACTAACCCGGCCTTATATCTTGCAATCGAACCATCTGAATTTCTCTTTATCTTGAAGAGACATTTACACCCAATAGGTAGCCTTCCACCTGGTAAGTGAACTAGACTCCACGTATTGTTGGTCACCAAAGCTTGAAGTTCCTCTTGTACTGCAGATGCCCACACAGAACATTTCATAGCAACATGTATATCAGATGGTTCAGTTTGATCATATTTCGACAAATCAATCACAGAAGTAGTCAAACAAGCTAAATTTCTTGTCTTCGATCATGTTTGCATAGAGTGTTTATTATTATGAGAAACAACACTATTCCCATTATCATTCGCAATCTGAGATGATGATACTAGATTAGATGGATTAGTGATATCGGAATCAGACGAAACAGGGACCATAACCGAGTCCTTTAAGACATACCTAATTGTGGCAGGACTTACCACAGGAGAGGATGACCTTAGAACTGGTTGATGTACACCAGGTTCCTCATGAGAAGAAACAACATTTCCAGGCAAAGAATCCTCAGAAGACAGCATATCTGGACCTGTCAAATGTGAAGGAACAGACACCAAGGGAGTAGAATTTGTCTTGTCAGAAACATCTCTACTAATATCTGTATGATGCACATCTTCAGGACTGCATAAAGAAGAGTTAAATGGTAAAAAGAATGGTGAGGTAGTTGTAGTGTACTTCACAGCTCCATACTGCATAAAAGACCCGGATCGATCTGCAAAGGGAAACACACCTTCATTAAACCGAACATGTCTAGACACATATACCCTACCTATAACCATGCTGATTTGCACAGTGTCCAATGAAGACACATGGAGATGACCTGAAATCCATCGTGTGTCTATTAAACGGCCTAGTATATGGAAAGCACAAGCAGCCAAAAACTCTCAAAAAACCATAATCAAGGGCTTTTGAAAACAATTTTTCATGTGGAGACAAGTTATCAATTACCTTAGACGGAAGCCTGTTTATCAAGAATACTGCAGTAAAAAACGAGTCAGTCCAGTACTGGATTGGCATATATGCATGTTTCATCAATGTTAATCCTGTTTCAACAATATGACGATGTTTTCTCTCAACAATCCCATTATGTTCCGAAGTATAGGAACATGTAAATCTGTGTTTTATTCCATATTGACGAAAGTTTCCACCCCCATCCGTTTGCACAGCCTTAATCGAAAAACCAAGCAGATTCTCCACAGCTTTATGAAATTGTGCAAAAATAGATGACACATCACTTTTCTTTTTCATAAAATAAATCCAAGTGTACCTTGTAAACACATCGACAATACTTAGGTTATAGAGATTACCATTTGATGGAATAGGTGCATGCCCCCATAGATCCATTTCAAGCAACTCTAACGGTGTATGATACTCAGTGTTGGACTCTGCAAAAGGAAGTTTACAACACTTACCTATAGCACAAGCAGTACACATAGATGTGTTAGAACTGATTTTCAAATTTGATTGTTTTAAAACCATAGACAATGTATGTTGGGACGGATAGCCAAGTCTTTGATGAAGAATATCAGAATTCAACTTTATTTGAGTCAAATTGCAACAGTTTGATTGATCAGAACTACAGGTAGACAGATTACAAACCATAGATCTACTAGTAGAATCCTTAGAAACAGTCACAGAAAAAGCATTATTGTTTTTAACAAAACCACTGAAATCAAGCTTGTACAATCCCCCGCTCTCAGATCCCCTAAGTAACAATTGATGACTACTTGAATCTCGCACCAGACAATGATTGGAATGAAATTCAAAATACACTCTATTGTTCCTGGTAAACTGCGAGAAAGAAACCAATTTTTTTGTGATTTGAGGAGTACAAAGCATATTATGTAACACCGATGATTTAGAAGCAGTATTGATAAATGTTGTACCTATGCTGTTAATATCAATGAGATTACCATTAGCTACCTGTATCTTACCTGAGCCTGAGTATGATTGAGAACCAGGAGGATTCATCTGAGAAAAATTATTCGTGGACCCCGAATCAGGATACCAAGCTTTGTCCAGTATGTTTTGGCCAGAGGTTGAAACAGTAGTAGTCAGGTGAGCTTGCGGGTGTGTGTATCCATAATTGTTGACTGTAACGATGAATTTGGAGGAGCCGAGGGTTGAACCGCTTGATATGATGGCATGACCGATTGATATAAGGGTTGAACTGATTGGAACTGAGGAACATGAGGCAATGTATGCTGCATATTCATCACAGAAGGCATAACAGAAGGCATAATAGTATATGGATGATATTGAAAACCAAGAGGAGGCGCAGATACAGGAACAAACTGGCTATAGTTTAACGATGGATAAGGATTCATGTAACCAGAACCAGAAGACAGCATATTCTGAGATTGAACAGGATTTCCAAAGTTTGATAATCCTGTCATAAACTGCTGAGGAACTGCACTTTGATTCTGACTCTTGGTCGATCCAACACTCGAGAGAGACATCGCATCTTCGTCATTCCACTACACAGAGGTAAGATTACCATTCGTACCTTCATTCGGTTGAGCAGTGACACCTTGAAAGTGAACATTGAATCGGTGATAGCACCGATGCACGAGATGTCCGAACTTTCCACTGAGTTGACACTGTGGTTTGTTGTTTCCAAATCCTCTTCCCTTGCCTCTTTCTCTACCATAGGCAGGTTTATTTGGTTGGTAATCTGGTGTATGAACAACAGAGGATGACTGGCTTTGATTATGTCCTGAATAAATGTGAGCAACTTGTCCAGAATCCACAGGTTTCGCAGCTACATCAGAACTTTTAACGACATTAGTTAGATTTAACGAAGTATCAAACATCATGTCTTTTTGCCGAGCCTATGCATCAAGAAGAACCGATGAAATAGAAGCAAGATCATATGGATTGCGACTTCCGTGAATCACAGCCACAATACTGTCATATTGACCTTTCACACCATTCAAGATTATAGAGATTTGCTACATTTCATCAATGGCATGTCCATAGCTTGACAAACTATCACATGGTAATTGAATATCAGCTAGATATTCACGCATAGACTATGTGAGAAGTTTCTAACCTTCAATCGATCGTATAGACTCATTATCCGAGTTGTCGAAGATGAGTAGAAGTTCTGATGCAATCTGTTCCAGATTGAAGCAGGGGTCATGCAGCAAACCAAACCTTTGCTGATTGGAGAGGAGATGTAGGCCAGAAGCCACAATGCTAGAGACGAATCCTGTTGCGCATACTTCGTGAATTCTGGATTCAGAACCCTGTTTCCTTCCTGATCATCAATGTATCTCGGAATGTCTATTGATCCAAATAGGTAACTATCCAAGTTTAGACCACGCACAGCCAGTAACACCTGCTGTTTCCAGGATTGAAAATTATCGTCGCCTGTTAGCTGACATATCCGCTTGTTGAAGAATGCAAGTCCAAGCTCATCCATGGCGATCAACAGAAATCACACAGATAACAGAGACAGGTAACATAAAAGATATGATCGAAATGAATTCGAAGAGAAAGAGAATGAACTGATCTTTTGACGACGAGAATTGCAGTAGATCTTGATCGTAAAACAAAATTCAGCACAGCTCTGATACCATATCAGTGAATTGAACTAGAACTAGAGAGATTGAAATGAAGAAGAAGATACCTTGGTTAACAAGAAATGGATAACCGAAATAACAGAACTTTGCTTTCAAGCTTTCATTGAAGTTAACTTCTAATCAGTCATACATCCTCTATTTAAACAAGAACTAGCACCTAATCACGGTAATCAACAACATAAATAACAGAATTATGAACATTCTCTAATCTTCTAAACTCTTCTAGACAACAATTAAGACTCCCGTCACACTAACTTGCATAGCAAGTAATCACCTAACACATACATCCCAACACAAAGGTCTACGTTAAGAGAATCGATTTACGGGGTTTGATTACGTCTTAAAATCTCGCGAGCTCATAATCCGCCCTTTCGGTACTTTAGTTTGCTTTTGCATTTTTTTTCAATTTACACGAATTGCTCGTTTTGATCATGCTTGGCCCAAAAAGAGTACATGAATTTTCTTTAAATTAAACAAACCATGTACAAACAATTTTTCTTTTATGATTTAATTTCAAATAAACAAGAGAGAACTAAAGTTAATTGTGCTCGAAAAAAAATTGGTTAAACTCTTGAGCCATTTTAAAGGTGTCAAAACATGCAGGAATGAGTTTTTGAAGTTATTAAGCTCGTTGGACTAATTTGTCCCATTTTGAGAAGTTATAGGATGTCAAAACAAATCTAGGGACCAAAATGCAATTTATTAAAAAATCTAGGGACCAAATATTTCAAAAATTGCATATATGACCCTAAACTATTCTGGACTTATTCGTAACACTTGATAAAGATCCAGAATAACCCGAAAATTATTCTAGACTTATTTGTAACATTTTGAGAAATCATGGAATGTCCAGAAAAATTTAGGAATCAAAAATGTAATTTTGGAAAAAATTATAACTGGACTGAAAATATTTGTTAAAACAAATTACTGAATTGACCCTAAACTATTCCAGATTTATTTGTAACATTTGGTAAAATTCCAAAAAATAAGCCGAACATTTTGTGAAATAATGGAATGTCTAGAAAATTTTAGAAAAAAAATGTAATTTTATAAAAAAAATGAATTGAATTAAGAAAAAAAATTCAAAAATTGCACAAATGGCCCTAAACATTTCCGGTTTGGCTTATAACACTCGATAAAGACTCATAAATGACCCAAGAGTGCAAGGACCGAGTTGTAACCTTCATCCAAGTTTGGGAAGGACATAAGTAATTTTTGAAAATATTGTTTTTCACATATACATATATTATACATATACAATATATATATATATATATATATATTGTATATATAGATATAATATCACATATATATTATACATATATATATATATAACAACTATATTATAAATAAATATATAATATCTGTATATAAAATTTTATTTTATAACATAAATAATAACATTAGGAAATACAAATACAATATTAAATGTGAGAGAAATATACCTAAATCGTTGGGAACTTAAACACCGTACGAGAAACCGAGACCGATATATTTTTTTCCACTCTTTTTTCTCTCTCTCCAATCACTCTTCTCTTCTTCTCTTCTTTCACTCTTCTTTCATTCCTCCCAATCACCATAGCATTCACCTTGTATTTATAGAAGAAATCTACTATTTATTTAATTAATTTTAATATTCTTTTTTTTAATAATAAAAAATAAAAAAAACGGTGGAAAAGAGGAAACAAGGCTATGTGTGCCCATGTGCCAATTTTCCAACGTGGAATTTTATTTTTTTTTTATTTTCAAATATATATATATATATATACTCTATATGGATTTTTCAATCTCGATTCCTCTTGGCTCGATTACAACTACTACACGTTTCGTGTAAGTTTTGATCCATAATCAACAACATACATACACGAATGAACTACATAACATCATACCAAATCCATATCAGCATACGAAGTGAACTACATGAATGAACTTCACAAGATGAACTTCAAAAGATTGTTGTTAGCAGGTTGCCAGGTTCAATCATGTTTGCATAGAAATATTGCATATTCAATCATGTTTGCACAAGAAGACGAACTTAGTTGATACAAAGACTACGCTTTACAAAGAGAGATTGGTGAAGACAATAGAACAGTTACTTGAGAAAATAAATTTGTAATTGGTGCGAAAGAGATCGGACACTGGAGAATAGAGCATATAGGTGACGATGGAGATTAGAGTCTTGGTTGTCGCTTGTTGGTGGCGAGGATAAAGGTTGCTGAGGACTGCAGCGAAGGTTGCTGAAAACTGCAAAAGCTTCTGGTGGAGTGTGTGCTGTTGAATCTGAGTTGGTTTGACTTTAGGGTTTGATTCAAGTGGGCTCTGTTTCTTTGTTTCATAATATCAAACCATTTTATTGAATAGTTGGGTTCGGACAGTTCTTTTGGTAATTTGGGTTTAAAACCCGAGACCGAGATTGAGACCGAAATACAGGGGAAAAAACCGTGTGTATTGACTCAGTCTTAAACTCGGGATGGGCAAATCGGGACGGTCCTGGGACGTTTTTTTTCGGGACCAACAGTCTTTTTTGCTCACCCCTAATGCAATGATGGTATGAGACATACTTTTACGATTCAGTTCATGTTCACACACGAGTTAAGTTAAAAGGATCAGCCTGACCGCCATTTTTATGGGTCACTTATAACGTCTTGGACTCAACCTTTCAAGTTAACAAGTCAACCTGTATTACCCTCAACATCACAAGTATTTTTTTTTTTTAAATATAAAATTTAACTATGAATAATATGATGAGTTCTTAAACATTAAGCATCATCTTAGATTCTTAATGTTTACAAAATACACATGAAAACATCCCTTAAATAGAGTTGAAAAATCTATTAACACTAACCTAGTTCTTTATGATAGAGTTGACGGTCTCTCTTCAAGAAATTTTCGATTAGTGATGAGAGGAGAGGTCTGATGATCATAGTATTCACCCATTGTTCTTCCCCTTGCCTCCATGTCACAGAGATTCCCTAAAGCTAAGGAATCCAGTATATGCAGAGTCCAAATTATGTATTCTCAATCAACTTTCAGATAAAGCGGCAAACTGAGAGCACAGAACAGAAGGGAGAATCACAAACGACAGAATTGAGATTACACAACATAAATGTTAGAAGACTACATGTTAGATAATGCAGCGGAATAGGAAAGAAAAAAAAAACATATCCCTAGTTATTTTTAAAGGTCGACAAGTCGGGTTCAGGTCCAATTTCAAGACTTGGGTCGCGTAATTCATGTTATTTTTGGGTCGCGTAAGATATTAACACCTCTAGATGTACTAACCAAAATAAATACATAGGTGAATGAATACTTGAATGAGAAAGTCCTAAATTTTCGTGATTATATACATATTTAAGAAGTTGGAGTTATTAGGTTGGTTCTTATGTATGTAGGGATGTATTAACAAGTTAGGTTTATCGAGTTGATATGTTTATAAATGATTGTAAAATTCATTGACCTCTTATGGTGGTAACGTATCAAGTCATGGTAGCACTATCAAAATCCTCAGTTTCAGCGTTAGTTAAAAGTTGTCACTAAATGACAAATTGTCACTGCTAAAAGTTTTCGCAGTAACCAAAGTCTTGTCTCAATATTCCCAGTGGCTAAAGGTGATACCTACGACAATTTTTCGCCATTAAAATTAGTTTATCGCCACTAAAATTACTCAGTCAACATCCCTTTTGCATCGAATAATTTTGTTCTTGTTCATGTGTAATTTGCATCAACAACATGTTGTTTCTCTAGTACATATACTATATCAAGATTGCATTCATGCTAAATGCTTGTTTCTATGACAGAGTGATGTTGATGCAGTATAAGTGGTTCAACATCTCCAACTGTTGCTGATAAAAATACATTTCTCGTACAAGCCTTACTTGTCACAATTCATATAGTATGAATATCTATCTTTATTGTTACAAATAGTTTCTTGCCCACTCACTGATGTCGCTGCAAAGTAGACATTTTTATAGCGTTGTCTATGCCAATTCACTGAACACCGATCTTCGAATTTCTGGGGTCACCAAACTCAATCTTCAATTTTTTGGGTTCGGTAAACTCATATCTTCAATTATTTTGGGTTCATCGAACCCAAATCTTTTAGCCTCTAGGTTCACGGAACCTAGATGTTCAATACTTTGGGTTCAAGGAAGCTAGATATTCGATTTTCTAGGTTCACCGAACCTAGATCTTCGAGTTTCTGGGTTCACTGAATCATGATCTTCGCGTTTTTGGGTTTTGCAAATTCAGAACCTCGAAATTATGAGATTTGCGAACCTATAAATTTGAAAATCCGTGTTCAGTGAATCCATCTTAAGTCTATTTTTACTAGATTATTCGAAATTGTGAAATTTGCGAACCTCAAAATGAGTGAAGTTAAGGAATGAGAATTGAACTTAAGGAAGAGAACTCATAAAGTCTATTTTTACCAGCTAAATATTTTGTTGAAAAAATATATTTTGTATTAAACATATCTATTATTGAGTATATATCTCGTCGGTAATGTAATAGCATTTACGAGTGATTTATGTCGTCGATAAAAGTATACCATTATTGGCGAATAAATTTTTTCGTCGATACTTATTTTTTTACCAGCCAAACATTAGTTTGTCGGTAATTGTGTACTTTTACCGACAATTTTTTTTTAATTAGTAACACTTTGTTAATTGTGTGGTTAGTAATTTTTTTTTAAACTACTTCTTTTATTGGTGATTTTTGTGGGCAAGGTATTGTCAATGAAATTGATTCGAAATATTGTGGTTCGTACTAAGTATTATAACTTGAGATAAGTATAGGAGAATAGAAATTTGAGATAGTCTTCTGATGAATATAGAAGAGAAATCACGAACATGAGTCCCCCTTAAGTAATATAGGGTCATTGTTTAAGCCTATAAAACTGGGAGTATATCCAAGCCTTACCAGGATGTTAGGTTCTGACAAATAGATTAAGGAGCAAATCTTGTAATCTTTTTTTTTATTATTTCTATCGTATATTTATGTCTAATGTAAACAACCTACTTATAATGTACATAGTAGTTAGAATAGGTAAAAACTTATAATAGGAAACTTATATTGTATGTGATTTCTTGCTTAAATAAAATTTTCTATTTTCTACATTTCTATTTCTAACACTCCCCATTAAGTGGAATTGTGAGATCTCCAATATTCAACTTGCATACAACATCTCTAAAAAATCTTCCATTTATAACCTCGTTATAATATCTGCCAATTGATCCTTATAATGTATAAACGACACGACGATCACTTTATTTTCCAACTTCTCCCTGATAAAATATCGGTCTACCTCAACATGCTTCGTGCGATCGTGTTGTACTGGATTTTATGAAATACTAATAGTTGCACTATTATCACACATTATCATGTACTCCCCTTTTACAGGATATCCGATTTTATCTAACATCTTTCGTAACCACAACACTTCTGCCAGCCCTCGAGCTATCCCTCTAATTTCTGCTTCAACACTTAACAATGATAAACTTTCTGCTTTTTACTCTTTCAAGGGACTAAATATCCCCCAATTAAGGTGAAATATCATGGAGTTAGCCCTAAAATTGGACTGTGAATAAAATGTTTGTACATTCTTTGTTTAATTTTAAGAAAATGCATGTAATCTCTTTGGTCAAGCATGATCAAAACGGGTGAATCGGACAATATAGGTAAATTGGTGAAAACATAATTCAAAAGCAAACTAAAGTACCGAAAGGACGGATTATGAGTTCGCGAGCTCATAAGACATAATCAAACCCCCGAACTCAAATCTATGGACGTAGATCTTTCCAAGCCCTAGGATGTTAACACCATGTACCCTAGGCAAATTTTAGAATTCCTATTAGCCTTTAATTAATCGGTGGTGGCTCTTTCATTTTTTTCAGGCCGGTTTATGACCCCACTCGACCGGACCCGTCGCTCGCCAAGACCCAACATTTTCGAACGAAAAATAATAATAAAAAAGGGGTCGGGGAAAAACGGATTTGACGTGTGACATCGGCCACGGCCCCTGCCTGAGTTTGATTATGGAAAGTAAGGTTGATTAGTTTGCTGAAACATATGTTGATCAGTAGATGACTAATCCTGGTAAGTCTTCGTAGATGACTTCGATGGCACAAATGAGTTGGAATTTGACAACTGATTTATGGAAACATTCGCAGAAGCAGGAGCAGAAGCATCAAAGATTCTATCAGATTGGCGAGATTCACCATCTAGAAGAATCGAACTAACAAACGTAATGGCATACAGATTGCGACTAGCATGGATAATATTTAGGATTATCAATATCTGCTGCATTTACTCAATAGGATGGCCGCTCCACAGCTGGCCAAACTATCATAGGTAGTTTGGATTTCACTCAAGTACTCCCTCATAGATTGATGAACAAGATTCTGAACTTTTAACTGATTGTACAAATGCATGATGTGAATGGTTGATGAGAAATCTCTATGAAGTTTCTGCCAAATCGACGAAGCTGTCATACAACCAATTAAATCGCGACTGTCCTGAGAGTAGACCGAAGCTAACAGCTAGGATGCCAATGATCTGTCCTAATGGATGAACTTCGTGTAGGCAGGATTCAGCTGATCATTTTCGTATGCATCTTGAATGATATGCGGAATCACAATCGTGCCATGGAAATGATTCTCAAGGTTATAACCACGAACTGATAGGAGGACTTGTTGTTTCCTCAATGGGAAGTTTTCCCCGCCGACCAGCTGCGCAACTTTCTTGTTTGCGAATTGCAGAGAGTTCTCGTCTATTTGCTCATGCGAATTGCAGCGAGAAGACACAATCAGACTAGCTCTGATACCATGTTGTGATCCTTGGATGACGAAGGAAGAATATGAATATTTAAGAACATGGAGGAGATAAAGGATTAAACTGATTCTTCAAAAGTTAGTTGATTCATACAACGACCTACTATTTATAGATGTTATCTTCTATATTATTATAGAATGGTTCCTCAATCTTCATGCATAAATGCACATATATCCTAACATTTTCCATACTTGTTTTGATCTTCAGATTCCTTGATAGTTGATCAACGCATTTGAAGTCATCAAGCAACTTCCATCAACATCTAAACCACTCGCTTATATTGTCCAAAATATACTTCAGAAATTTGATATATTTATTTAACTAATTTGGTTTAGAATATCTATACTTCTCACTGATTTATTTACGTACGGAAGTGATATGAAACAACAATACATCTAAACATAACTCTAAAGTTGTGACTACATACTAGTGAAAAAGAATGAAAAGGAACAAAAAAGTAGATAGATGGTAGTGATTTATATAAACCTTTTGTGTTCTAATTACATATATATAAATTACTTTCAGCATAATGACATGCTACATAAGAATTTCTAATGGACAAGACGTTTTATTTCGTATATGTACAATAGTTAAAACTTCAGTACAATAGTTATTTTCTCTTAATTGACCTATTTAAATAAAAAAAATTCATTTGTTACTTTTTAAGTTTTTAATACGTACGTTTGTAGGGAAAGATGTGATATGTCAATGCAAATTTACGGGGTTTTCAACAGACAATACAATGTAAGTGTAGTTTTTAGAGGTAACACTAGGAGTTTTTTGTGACTTATTTTCGTCAACTTGTTCAAACGATATCGGGTTAAGATTCATCGTTAATATAGTTGATGATGATTATAAACAAATAAGAAATTATCCAATGGACTCTCCTACCTATGATGAAAAATCAAAAATTTATTAGAATGATGTCTAATAATATCTGAAATTGATGATGATAAAAAATAATTATCTAATGGAGGTTGTAATGATCAAATAACCAAAGATAAAAAGTTTAACAAACTAGTGTCGAATAATATTTAAATTTATGATGATAAAAAAATGATTAACGGATGTACCTATGATTAAATAATGAAACGAACTAAATAACATGTATACGGTTTTTACACATAAAAGAAAAATTGTAACATATTTTGTTTAGAATAATAATAAGATTGATAATAATGATTATATATATACATATATATATATTAAATAAAGATCAAAGAAATAACACTAATAGAATTAAGAGGTATACAACTTTTTAATTAAGTTCTTTTATGTTTGACAAATAAAAAGTCTAATTATATATATCGGTATGGTACCGTCTTTTGTCTTTTCAATTTAGTCCCTTAAACAAATAGTATTTATATCCAATTCATGGACCAAATTGTTTTTTTGTTCAAATCGATTGTTCAACAAGCTTCGGAACAAACGAAGAATCCAACCAAGGAGACATATAATCAGAGAGAAGGGAGTAATCAAGCAAACAAGGATAAAGACCAGTAGATGGAGGAATAAGATTCAATCTTGGGAGTCCCAAACGACATGACTTCAAATGTGAGTCGCGGCTACGAGCCATGGATGGTGGTTTCCCACTGGAATAAGAATCTGGCCAAAAAGCACAACCCTAGCCGGAGGTAGCCGGAAACACCCCGCCGTTGTTCCCTGCGTCGCGCGCGAAGCCCTCTGACCTGCGCAACGGGAAGAAGCCAACGGGATCAGACAATATAGGGAAAATGGACAAAAGAAACGTTATTCAAATTGAAGTGGAAAGGGAAGGGGACAAAATTGAAGTGGGCTCAAATTTGTTGGAAAGTGCTATTATTGGGCCCAAGAAATGTGAAGAATCTACTGTGGAGTTAGGGAATCAAAAACAACATATAGACTTCCATCAATTACACGTTACAGGTGTCGGGAAAATGAAAACACATGGAGGGCCACTTGGCAGCACGCATGGTTCAGGCAGGAAGGAAAAAAATGGGGAGACATTAGATCTGACATAGTTCAACTCAACTCTTCTGCATAAGGTCGAACCAGCTATTCTACATCAGGCTAAATTGGTTCTACTGAATATGGAAGAAGATTTGGTTCCTCATTTGGGGGAAGTGACTTGAACGGAGATTCAAGGTATAAATCAAGGTAACGGTGAAATCGGGCAAGTCAGGAGAAAATAGAACCCAAGGTCAGTCGAAGAGGCAAAGTCTAGGAGAGCAAAGGATAAATATCCAAAGCTCTAGAATGATGGAGGTGGAAGAGCACGAAGAGAATCGAGAAAGGAAAAGGAGTCGTTCGCCTTCTCGTGTATGTGATTCGTCTGTAGTCCCATATTAGGAAGGAGGGCAATAATTTATCCTATCTTTTTAACAACTCAAATATCAAACATTTTCCGAAGCAAAAGTCAAATTGTCGGTAAAAATATATTTTTGGACATGAAAATTGAATTTCGTCGGTAAAATTGATAGTTGATGTATTTATTTGCTGACGATATACAAATATGGTCGGTGAAGACCAAATCACCGATGACAATTTCATTTCGTCGGCAAAGACATGAGATTTTACCGACGAAATTTGATATTGTCGGTGAAATAATTTTTACTGACAAAAATGAAATTTCGTCGATAAGTTAAGATTTACCGACGGATTTATTTTTTATTAGATAAAGATGAGAATTTCAGTAATGATGAAAAATCAAAAATTCATTAGAATGTTGTCTAATGATATCTGAAATTGACGATGATAAAAAATAATTATCTCATGGAGGTTGTAATGATCAACTAACCAAAGATACAAAGTTTAACAAACTAGTGTCGAACAATATTTAAATTTAAGATGATAAAAAAATGATTAACGGATGTACCTATGATTAAATAATAAAACAAACTAAATAACAAGTCTAAGGTTTTTACACATAAAAGAAAAATTGTAACATATTTTGTTTAGATTAATAATAAGATTGATAATAATGTTTATATATATATATTAATTAAATATCAAAGAAATAACACTAATAGAATTTAGAGGTATACAACTTTTTAATTAAGTCCTTTTATGTTTGACAAATAAAAAGTTTAATTACATATATCGGTATGGTACCATCTTTTGTCTTTTCAATTTAGTCCCTTAAACAAATAGTACTTATCTCCAATTCACGGACCAAATTGTTTTTTGTTCAAATCGATGGACCCAATTACACAACGCATTCCAATGCTCTCTCTTCTTTATCTTTCTAAATGAGTGTTTCTCCTGCCTTCCTGCGTCCAAAGCATGATCACCATACGGTAGTTAATTCCAACGGTGCCTCCTTCTCTATTGTCCTCGACCCCAAGGAGGATAAGCAAACTCCAAACAAAGAGTCAATTCAGCAACCTATGTCTTACAAATCTAAACTGATCGGAATTATACCAGGAGTTTTTGAGAAAGTTGTGTACCTTCATCATATTATCTTTGACGGCATGGAAGATGAAATAGATAAATTTCCTGAAGTGGAATGCATTAAAAAAAATCTTCACCGGAAGCAAAGTTGTTAATGAGGAAGAAACATGCCCTTGACATAATTGTAAAACTATTTGGCAAAACAGTTGATTGCCTATTCCTTGTTAGGCGTCTGAAACTGTTGTGGAAAGCAGTGAGCAATTTTGAGATTTTGGATTTTGGTTACGGATTCTACAAAGTCGTTTTCCAATGTAAGGAGGATCTTGATTCAGTGCTGAGAAATGGTCCTTCGTTCATTAACTCTGTTTTCCTCACCATGAGGATGTAGGAACTAAAGTTCCAGCCTACAAAAGCTAAACTATCTGCTGCTACCATTTGGGTAAAAATTTCTCTATTTCCTTCGGAATACTATGAATCGAATTATTTGGAGAAAATTGGAAATCATTTGGGAACACTTCTAAAAATTGATACTAACACACTTAACGGGGAAATGGGGAAATTTTCATGTTTCTGTGCGCAAGTCAATCTCATGGAACCTCTACCCCTCCTCGTGAAAATTAACAACATTCAATTGTAATTTGTTTATGAAGGGATATTATCCCATTGTTACAATTGTGGTAGGGTTGGTCACAAGGAAAATATTTGTGAGCTCAAAATTGTTCAGCAAGCTTCTGAATCCAACCAAGGAGACATATAATCAGACAGAGGGGAGTAATCAAGCGAACAAGGATCAAGACCAGTAGATGGAGGAATAAGATTTGATCTTGGGAGTCCCGAACGACATGACTTCAAATGAGAGTCGCGGCTATGAACCATGGATGATGGTCTCCCACTGGAAGAAAAATCTGGCCAAAAGCACAACCCTAACCGGAAACACCCCTCCGTTGTTCCCTCGAGCGCCGCGAAGCCCTCTGACCTGTGCAACGGGGATAAGTCAACGGGATCAGACAACATAGGAAGAATGGACAAAAGAAACGTTATTTAAATTGAACTGGAAAGTGAAGGGGACAAAATTGAAGTGGGCTCAAATTTGTTGGAAAGTGCTATTATAGGGCCCAAGAATTGTGAAGAATTTACTGTGGAGTTGGGGAATCAAAAGCAACATAGAGACTTCCATCAATTACACGTTACTGGTGTCAGGAAAATGAAGACACATGGAGGGCCACTTGGCAGCACGCATGGTTCAGGCAGGAAGGAAAAAAATGGGGAGACACTAGATGTGACATAGGCAGACTCAACTCTTCTGCATAAGGTCAAACCGACTATTCTACATCAGGCAAAATTGGTTCTGCTGAATATTGAAGAAGATTTGGTTCCTCATTTGGGGGAAATGACTTCAACGGAGATTCAAGGTACAAATCAAGGTACGGTGAAATCGGGCAAGTCGGGAGAAAATAGAACCGAAGGTCAGTCGAAAAGGCAAAGTCTGGGAGAGCAAAGGATAAATATCCAAAGCTCAAGAAGGATGGAGTTGGAAGAGCATGAAGAGAATCGAGAAAGGAAAAGGAGTCGTTCGCCTTCTCGTGTCTATGATTCGTCGGTAGTCCCATCTTAGGAAGGAGGGCAATAATTTATCCTATCTTTTGATCATATTTCACCTAATTGTTTTCATTTTTAGGACAACTAATATAAATTCAAGGGATGCTAGGAGTACAAGGGTTAGTGTTAATCTGTCTTCAGAACTTGCGAAGCTGAATATGACTATTTTCATTTGGAACTGTAGACGGCTAGGTAGTAATCTAGTAATAAACTGTGTTAACGACTTTATTCGCATATTCAATTTAGTGCTGGTTATTCTTACTGAGACCATGCTCAGTGGAGATAAACTTATTGCGGAAGCAAAAAAGCTGAACTATGGCCAATTTAAAGCGGTTGATGCTAGGGGTCTGAGTGGGGGGGATTCTTCTCATGTGGAACTCAAAGTATATGAAGCTTCAAATTTTGTGAACATCGGATCAGGAGATTCATGCGATCATTAAGGTACCTCTTTCTAACTTTTCGTGGGCCTTGTCTACCATTTATGCTAGTGTTGACATTACAAAAAGATTAGTGCTCTGGTAGAATTTGAAAATGTAGTTGATAACATGATTTTACCTTAGGTTGTTATGGGGGATTGTAACGACTTTGCCAGTCATTTAGAGAAAATGGGAGAAAAAAATTAATTGGTCTAGGTTTAATAATTTTATAAACATGTTAGATTATTGCTTCCTCGACGACTTAGGGTTTTCTGGTTCGAGGTTTACTTGGGCTAAGATTTGTAAAGGTGGTAATTTTGTTCTGCAAAGATTGGATAGGGTAGTTCCCAACCCAGATTGGTTCATTAAATTACCTGAGGTCAAAGTTGTTCACCTGCCTAGAACTAAGTATGATTACTACCCTATTCTTTTGTCCCTATCGAGAAAAAATATAGTGGCATCTCAAAGAACTTTTAGATTTGAAACTATGTGGATGGATCACCCCGATTTTGAAAACTTGGTCAATCATACTTGGTCGTATGCTTTGACCAATCATGAGTTTGCTACCTCTATTTTCACTGATAGGGCTAGAGAGTGGAACAAGCACACTTTTCGAAACATTTTCATAAGAAATAAAAGAATTCTTGCTCTACTTGAAGGGGTTCAAAAGAATCTTGGTCAAAAGGTGAATTTTGATAAATTCCAAATTGTATTTTCTAAATTTTTTGATGATGCCTCGCCTTTGGTTCTGTCTAGAATATTGGGCTTAAAAAAAGTGGACAGACTAGATTCTTACGTGGGCTTTTCAATGAACTTGTTGAACAAAAGAGTTAGATGTGTTGACTTCATTTTGAACAGAATCATGAAAAAACTTTCAGGATGGACGTCTAAATTGTTATTTATGGCCGACAGAAATGTCCTTATAGATTCAGTTATGGCCATTATTCCATCTTATATAATTCAATGCACGGCTCTTCCGATTGGGATTTGCAAGGAGTTGGACAACATAAACATAAATTTCTTGTGGAGATCTATAGAGGATAAAAGGAAGATCCATGCTTTAAATTGGAATTTTGTTACGCTCCCAAAAGAGTTTAGAGGTTTGAATATTCCTATTACCATGGAAATAAATCTAGCTTTACTTGCCAATTTCTCATGGAGATGCCAGAATAATACTAGCCCTTGGGATAAAATTCTTAATTTCAAATATTTTAATCAAGATCGGAAACTCAATAGATTGGGATCCATGAATGGGAAAGCATTGGTTCAGGGAAGTCGAACTATGGACAAAGATATAGGTTGGGTTATTGGAAATGGAAATAAAGTTAATGTTTGGTCTGACTCGTGGATGGGAAAAACAAATCTTAAATCGATCATTAGTGGTACCCTGAATTAGAATGAGGAAAATCTTCTTGTAAAATATTAAATGCGGGAATCGGGGGAATGAGATTTCTTTCATTTCTAATTCCATCTCCCTGATGAAGTCAAAGAGAAAATTTGGGCAATTCCGACATGTTCTTTGGTTGTTATTCATGATAGGTTAGTTTGGATGTGGCACACGAAATGTATTCTGTTTGTGTATTATGTCCATCATTTCATAAAGCAGGAGAGAATCAGGGATCTAGAGCTGGTCTCAGAAAACTGGGATTGGATTTGGAACTGTGATACCATCCTGCGCATTAAATCCTTCTTATGGTTGTGTAACCATAATAGGCTTTCCACAACGCAACTACTTCACAAAAGTGGCATGAACCTTAACCCAATTTGCCAGATTTGTAGTAACCATGAGGAAAACATTATACTTATCCTTCAGGATTTCATGGTCGCGAGGAAAGTTTGGAATGATATTGGTATTCCTTATGGTTTAAATGACTTCTATTTGTCTAATCTCTCATCTTGGATTGAGTTGAATTGATGGTTCAAACATTTTCATACGAAAGGAATTGAATGGAGATTTATCTTCCCATCAACCATTTGGTTCATCTGGAAGAACATAAATTCTTATGTTGTCAATAATCCTCATATTTCAGTTGATGTCCCTACTTTATGTTTGATTCAGGCTAAGAGCATCTTAGACAATTTCAAGAGGGAAAAGATTCATCAAAGAACAAAGACCATTCGGGCACGGGTTCGGGGAACCAAATAGGGTGGGGGATGCTTTGGCTAAGTAAGTTGTTAATCTGGATGAACACTTTCATACTCTAACGAATCCTCACTCAAACAATTTGAAGCTCCTGATGTTTGTTAGTGAAGGAAAATCTACTACTAGAATAATTAAACACAATTAGTATTTAGTTTTGGTTTGTTGCTGTTTTTGTTTTACCAAAAATAACTATACTTTCAAAGTTTAATAGTCAAACCTTTTATTTTCAGCATAATTATAAATATGTATTTGGAGACAAGCGTATGCAAATAAGAGTTCGATGGATTTTCTTTTAATAAATAGTCTAAATTCCCTCACATATTTGATCTGATATTTTTTAATAAATAGTCTGAATTCGCTCACATATTTGTTTATATTATTATTTGCACAACTTATCTTGATATTTGCATTCACATATTTGAACATGTTAGTCCATAAGTTCATTATTGTTTTGTTCATTTTTCTGTTACATATTATTATTTTCCTATGATAATGATGGTTTTGTTTATCTGATTTTCAACACTAAAGCACTAGTTAACCCAAATTTAAAACTTGGGGTATTACTCGGACCCAAAAATGCAGTTATGACTTCGATTTCAACCCAAAATGCAGTATTGAGCTTGAATTCAAATTCTTTGTTTATGATTCAAATTCAACACAAAACAACATTCTTTGTTTCAATTCAACCTAAAATAATATTTTGACTGACTTCAAACTCAAAATTGTAATAACGTTTTTGTTGCGTAGACTAATGAGTTAATTCACACATCATATTAATTTTCTTTTTTTATCGATGAGTCTGATTTAATAACATACATGTTTATTATAATTCTTTATTTCATTCATAAATTAATTTTTACAATGTATTTCGGGTGAACTTAAGATTAGCTCTTTCATGAGAACTACTGAAAATCTGGTATTTACCGACGAAATTATTAAGTTAGTAAAAGTTGAATATCGCCAAAAATAATTTTAGTCGGTAAAGATATCGTCCAAAAATTCCCCGTCGGCGAAAGTTTACCGACGAAATATGACACACATTTGTCGTGGGTAAAAACAATTTTTGTCGAAAAGGATGATTTTTTCGTCAATAACTGACTTTTGGCCAACAAAATCGATTTCACGTCTTAAAGAACCAAATTTGAGGCTCAATCTAGCAAATCGGAAAAGAATCACACCTTAAAGGAGAGGATTTGCATTCTAGACGAGTACATGTGTCTCTCACGTCTCCATTTTGGACAGGGAGTCGGTCCTGCTCGTTGAAATAACCTAGAGTGTTGTCGGGTAGGGAGTCGTCGGTTCTGACCGGGGCCATGTAGCAAGGTGAAGAAATGAACCCAAATCGAAGATTGCAGGTGGAAGAAGGATACTTTCGGAATCGCAAAGAGAGACAAGAAAAGAAACGACTAAAGGAAATATAAGAGTGAAGAGATGAGTGTACTGTAGTTAGGTTTTTAACAACTTAAATTTCAAACATTTGCCGACCCAAAAGTCAAATTGTCAGTAAAAATATATTTTTGGAGATGAAAATTGAATTTCGTCGGTAAATTTGATAGTTGATGTATTTATTTGCCGACGATATACTAATATGGTCGGTAAAGACCCAATCACCGATGATAATTTCATTTCGTCGGCAAAAACATGAGATTTTACCAACGAAATTTGATATTGTTGGTGAAATAAGTTTTTACCGACGAAAATTAAATTTCGCCGGTAAGTTCAGATTTACTGACGAATTTGTTTTTTATTCGATAAAGATAAGAATTTCGGTAGTGGAGTAACTGTTTGTACATCTTAATGACTAATGGTGATGAGATAAGATTTCGAGATTAAAATCATCAAATGAATGATTGGAAAGATAACATATTGAATTCATAAGTCACTCATTGACATAGTTTGCCTTTTGAGCAGGATAAAAGTTAATGGACTCGTGTTTAGATGCATCGTCTTTTTGACAAATGACATACACTCTTTGGGAAAAGGAGAAGAGTGTTGTGACACGTGTTTCATATTATAGGTGCTATTGATCAACCACAGGTTTGCACTAGCACGATCTAAACTTGATGTAGTGTCAGAGACCCAATGATCCGTAATATGTTCCAAATTGTGTGCCCTCATAACTTCGATCAGCGACTTAAGACCTGACACAATATTCATTAATTTAGTGTGTTACCAAATGACCTTGAATACAAATTCGAGTCGGTAGGACCATTAGAAAAGCGAGTTGGATTGGTGTTGAAAGAATGGTGAGAGGAGTGTAAAAAACTACTCTTTTGACAATTGTATTGTCTGGTGCATCAATCATGATTTAGTATCGTAATTGTGAATACGACATATACCTAATGAGGTTCAACGATCTAGGGTACAAACATACTTTCTTATTACATGTTGTTCCAAACTAGATCTTGTATACACCTAACAAATATACAACATATAAAGTACAAGCATACTTTCTTATTGTAGTTTGTTTCAAATGAGAGGTTGTATACACTCCTAGTAGATATACAATAATTAGCTCTCACGAAGTATATCAGTAACACGGTGGAGACCTAATATGAAAGAAAACCAGCTGTTAGAAGTATGTCTCTTTGCTCACTAAGCACTCACATTATCTATGAGTGATGGTCACATTATCTATGAGTGATGGATGTAGGAAAATGTACCCATAATGGGTGTTAGTATAAGTCACGAGAAGAACGGCCGAAGACTTGAGTTACAAAACATCGTAACTACCTTGAGTTTATAGATAGACACCTTGGGACTGCCTATTGAATGCACACGTATACAATTCTACCCTCTACTGTGTAAGCTAGTGACGTACCTCCTGATCGACATACTCATTGTTTTTCCAAACCACTAGCGATCTCACACTTTTCTTCCATTGCATGCCACTACACCAAATGAAATAAATGTAGTTCTTATATTACAATTGTTTTTCATACTAACGTGTGTATGTCTCATATATGATTTCAATTTCAGCAAATACTTTAAAAAATACCAGCCATTATAATTCAACAATTTATTAGTTTCTGTTTCATATAGCTTGTCTTGCGATTACACTTGTAACATACAAAATGTAATGAATGAATGAATGCGAAAAAATAATTTCCCTTTATTCTTGAATACAAAAATCAATTATGATCAGTCGACGATTCTTCTTCTTCTTCTTCTGTTTATTTATATGCAAAGCATCCCTTGTTTACCGTCTGTCCGCAGCAAAAAAACGAGTTGCATAAGCTGCTGCATTGGGGTTTGGATGAGTCTGAGCGCGACCAGCAAAGTTTCTACTGGAAATATTATTAGGGCAAGGAGGACCCCTTAGATGGAATCTCGGTGCACGAGTTACCAGGAGTTGGAACCGTACCCTGTTGTAGAGACTGTAGTAGTACAAGGTGCCCTAGTTTCATATCTTGAGGAACAACTCTTGCCGCTTCACATTGTCGAGAAAGAATGATCATCATCATCAGAATAACAGACATGGCAGCTGATGCTCTTGCTGTTGCTGGAGGACTCATTGTAATGTCGGGAAAGAAGAAGAGAAAAGCTTAATGTGGTTGTTTTGTTAGAGGGTAAGAAGGAAGGACAAAGGGTCGTACTTATATATAAACTCCAATTACAGATCGAAGACTACTTGAATTCAACATTTTGACCCTTGACTGGTTTATAGGGTTTATTTATGGGTCATGAAGTTGTTACGTAAGCCGGCCAGGTACGTGCTTAGGAAGATTTAAACTGAATGGGAAAGACGAGACAGACTGGAAATAACTACGAACATCAGATGATCAACGGGTCAAAGGGGAAACTTTGAATAGATTGATATTGAATGAAACAATTCCACAAAGTTTATGTTTGATTTGATTAATTATGTAGGACGAGCAGTCATTGTGTTTATGGATCAAGGATCGGTCGGTCCATATGTTCATCAGATGTAAAGGGATATACTTTAAATAAATTAGAGCACATATTTATCTATCTATATTAATTTGGCTAGAACCTCTATAATTAAGACATATATGTTTTTATTATGCTTAGTTATCAAAATGAAACAATTTGATTAGTTGGTGGATTAATTTTGGAACTGTCAATGAAGTGGATTGACCATGTGTACCTCCACAAGCTCTAGTATTCTTCCAAAGTTTCTAATCCATTCTCACAATACGTTATAATTTTTTTTCGAACTTTCTTATTTGTTATATTCATTTTGTATCAAAATGTTACTATTTATTGAAATACAAAAGTATTTTATTTTTGTATATTATTTTTTCAATATTGTATAATTGTATAACTGAATCAACCTTTAGCTAAATAATTTTGTATTAATTAAAAAATAGTATATATTATATAAATGTTTCATTCTCATTAATATGTAACTTTAAAAGTATGTATTATTATAATAAAAATAATTGACAAATATTTTATAGATCAATACCTATAAACATCCATATATATAACTAGTTCATACATCATTACCAACTTAACTATAAAATTATAGTAAACGTTTTCTAAAAAATTATTTGTATAGTGGACCCACCTATAAATTATTTGTATGTAAAGAAAGAATGATAAATGAAGAAATAAAACTAAGTTAGGCAAGGAGGACCCCATGAGTATGGACCTACCCACGGTCGAACCCATGGCTGGGTTTGATAAGACAAATCTCCTAGACCACATGACCTGGTATAGGTACTACCGAACCCTCCGTTCGACCTTGGCTGAGTCAATAGGACCCAAATTGCTCCTGCTAGCTTAGCGTTTTTTTCCTTCAATTTTTTCCTTCAATTTATAAATAATAAATTATATATTTTAGCATTTAATTTAATCTTCTAATTTAAAAAAAAATCATTTTTTAATTTACATTTGTTCTGCTCAATTTTTAATTTTTATATAATTAATATTTTTATATAGAAATTATTTTCAAAATTTTAGGATATTATAGAACTTTTGTTTGAAATTTAAATTTGTTTTAATTATATTTAAATTAAATATCATATTATATATATATGTGTCAATGACATGGAGCTGGCGTTGTGCTAATTTGGCACAACATGTGTATATCACGTGACCATTTAATAGAAAATGTAACAAAGACTAAATAAAGACTAAATGACAACATTTCTAGATATAGAGTACTATATGTTGCGTCACGTTTTTTGCGCTCCTCATATTCCGGTGCTACTCCGACGACCTGCAAGAAGGAAACCCCGGTTTTTTCCCGTGGTTTTCCCTAAAATCAGTCAGAAGTTCGTTTGTAGAGAGAATAATGTCATGTATGTCAAAATCCATCCCTTCAAATGAAGGATGCAAGAAATATAAATAGAGATACTTAACCTAAGCTCATGGTCATGTGTTTACCATGGTCAGACCTTTGCGAGGCTGACACCACTAACCATGGTTACTTTGCATCTTTATTGTGTTTTGTGCTGTCTTGTGCTTTGTGCCTTTTTGTATGGTATTGTGCTTTGTGTCATTTTGTTTGGTATTGAGTTTTGCGTCATTTTGTCTGGTATTGAGCTTTGTGTGACTTAGTACTCCACTTGGAGGTATGCTCCTAAGGGCTGATACACGAGTGATGACATCGTAATAATCAAGCCTAGCCGGGTGACTTCGACGGTCTAGAGGTGGCGCTCCATCGTAATATTCCCGAAGATGGCGCGCCCTTTACTATTGTGTGCATGCACTGGAGAAACCCAGCGTGAGGTGGCACCATGTAGCACTTGGTGAGTGTTGGGTATTGATAGTGACATCCCAATAAGGAAAAGGCCTCGAAGGCCCAATAACCATGGAGGGGGTAAACCCAAGTTATTTGAACTGGACCGTCCTGTGCCAAAGTCAATCTGGCCCACCATAGAGTGGCCCAAGATCGAGCCCAGGTTGATATGGATGCCAAAGGCTCCATAGCTGGTCGCCATTCTTCACCAAGTCACGACCTCCTACTGCTCGCGCATAGGAGTGCTCGCCCCGAAGAGAGCCTTGCCTCTCTCCTCTGGTCCCACCAGCCGTTAATAAGGAAGTGGCCACGATATCCCGCATATCTCGGGCACAGATTCACTAAGGATTAGATATGGTAACTGCAATATCTTGCCGTAACTCCAATATCTACTATCCAAATCTTCAACAACACAATATTCACGAAGATATACGGTTACCTTATACGGTTTTGTCTCTCTTACTCTATAAATACCTTTGCTTTACATACATTCAAGACGTTTTTGAGCTATACATACACATATACTAATTCAAGCATCGGAGAGGGACCCTACCTGGAGGTTTGCTGAAGTTGAGGCGAGAGCATTATTCAACCGTCATGCAACATTTGGCGCCGTCTGTGGGAATCGAGTAATACAGCCATGAGAACTTGATCACAAAACAATCGCCGGAACCAGACCCATGAGCAACCCTCGGACAGCTCTGATTCCGCCTCCGCTTCACCGCTCCATCAAGAACCTGCCAGCCAGGCAGCACCCAATGTCGTCCCCCTGAGGACGACCCGAGAGCATGTCGGTAATTCCAGACCGACTCCTGCTCCCAACCATACCGAGACTCCAACACCACAAACCGTTCACATCGCCGGGGAAAACATCCAGTTAACTCCGGAGATGATATCATTGCTGGAGGCCATCATATGACAGGCCCTTATCGACTGAAATTGTGAATCCTAGTGCCTCAGCTCCCCAGGAGGATCAGGAGATGACATCGGGACACCTGTCCCTACCCCCAGCATCCATCGAACCGATGGCGGCTACTTATTCCACCAATCCATCTGGTCCCATGTCGAAAGGGACTTCGCCAAAACAATGCACCTTGGACCAGGTGGACGACCTCATCAACAGGAGGCTCCAGGAAAGGAGACTGACAGTCGCAGCTCCCTTTAAGGAGGATCTGCTCATCCCTTCTCCGACAATCTCGTCGCCATCAAAATCCCGAAAGACGTTGTCGTCCGGTCTATACGTGAATACAGTGGTGGAGGAGACCCCACTATACATGTCAACAAGCATGAGGCCTCTCTTTTGGGTATGTCAAATGATCCAAATCACTTGGCTTTATTATTTCCGTCGACCCTATCAGGTTCGGCGTCGTCCTGGTTCTTCGGCCTCCCTGCAGGATCTATAGGGACTTGGGCAGAATTGAGAAGCAAGTTCCTGGAAAGGTATATGGGCGAACGCCAACTGATGAAAAGCGTGGTCACCCTGGACGTGGTCAAGCAGCAGTCTGGAGAGTCGCTGGCTGATTTTTATGGACGTTTCCATCAAAACGTCACAGAGATACACCGCCGAGTCTCAGATGGGGAGATCATCCGAGCCTTCTAACGAGGGCTGGACGTGGCCAACAAGGCCTCGAGAAATCTGCGCAACATTAGAGGAACTAGCGGTCAGGGCGAAAGGTTTCATAGACCTTGAGAGGGCGAACGCCGAGGCTAACTTCCTGACGACCTCGCTAAGGGTGGTTCCTGAGCCCCGACGCGATGGTTAGATAGAGGTTAAGAAGGATAAGAAGGGACGAGACAACAGGCCCCGAGCAGAACCGAACCCAGGGCCCAGAAATCCAGAGGTCCCTGAGTATTTTACGCCTCCAAACACGTAGATCTCGGTGGTACTAGTCGAGATGGAAAGAAGATCTCTAGCGAGGACACCGATGCCTCGAAGGGGTGGTCAGCCCATGGGGAAGGATACAGATATCTATTGCAGATATCGAGAAGCTGGATATCGAGAAGCTGATTCAGGGGGGAATGCTGAAGGAATTTATGGCGCGACGTGATATGAGTCGAACGCCACCGAGGAGAAATCGTTCTCCAGCTCCCGCTGAGCAAACTGTCCTATCCCAAAGCAAGAGGAGGGTAAATATGATTGCTGGAGGTTTCGGCGCAGGAGGCGAGGGGTCGCATGCAAGAGAGATCTATGCGACTCAGATTTCTACAGCGGTCCAGCTAGGAAAACGACCTCGACCAGAAGAGGACATTGACATCTCGTTCTCCGAAGATGATTTGGCACATGTCACCACTCCCTACAATGATGCCCTGGTTATCACGGCTGATATCGACAGCTGTGACTTGATGAGAATTCTGATCGACGGAGGGAGCTCGATAGATATTTTGTTTCTGGACGCCTTTGAGAAGATGGGCAAATCCAAGCGCGACCTGAAGAGGGTCGATTTTCCATTAATCGGGTTTGTTGGGAGAACGACTTATCCCCTAGGGACAATAACCATGTCGGTGATTTTGGGCGAAGGATGGAAGAGCATTAAGGTATCGGTCACCTTCCTGGTGGTCGACTCACCTACATCGTACAACGCCATCCTGGGGAGGACCACAATAAACCCTAACAAGATTGTGGCCTCCACAGTCCATCAGATGATGAAGTTCCCCACACCCAATGGGATTGGAGAAGTACTTGGCAACCAGCCTTCCTCGCGACAATGTTATGTGAACTGCCTGCGCAGGAAGAACCAAAGGGAAGCCCTCGTCATTGAGACAAAGGCTGGCCCTCGTGAGGATTTGGCTCGACCGGCGCCTATGGAAGAGTTGGAAGAAGTCGAGGTCGATGGCCCGGATAAGAAGGTGCGTGCTGGGACCACCTTGGATGATACTTAGAAGCATACCATGACTGCCCTCCTCAGGGAATTCAAGGAGCTCTTTGCTTGGAAGCCGAGCGACATGCTAGGTATCAGTACAGACATCATCTCTCGTGAGTTCAGGATAAATCCTTCTATCAAGCCGATCGCTCATAAAAGAAGATCGTTCGGGACAGACAAGCGCATGGCGATCAGACAGGAAGTTGGCAGACTGGTGGAAGCTGACTTTGTCAGAGAGGTGAGATTCCAGAGCTGGGTCGCCAACCCAGTTTTGGTCAAGAAATCAAACGACAAATGGAGGATGTGCGTCGACTTCCGCGACATGAACAGAGTTTACCCTAAGGATTCCTATCCTCTTCACAGGATTGATCAGCTGGTCGATGCAACCTCTGGTCACGAGATGTTGAGCTTCATGGACGCCTATTCAGGCTACAACCAGATCCGGATGCACCCAGATGATGAGGGCCATACCGCTTTCTATGCATACGGGGACATTCTTTGTTACAAAGTGATGCCCTTCAGTCTAATCAATGTCGGGGCGACTTATCAGCGGATGGTGAACCGCCTGTTCCAGGACACGCTGGGGAGCAACATGGAGGCTTATGTGGATGACATGCTCGTCAAAACTATCAAGGGCAATCCTCACACAACAGACCTTCGTGAAGCTTTCGAGTGCATGAAGAGGCACAGTGTTCGCCTAAACCCTGCAAAGTGCGCCTTCGGGGTCAAATCTGGTAAATTACTGGGATTCATGGTCAGCGAACGAGGTATTGAGGCGAACCCGGCAAAGCTCAAGGCTATTGAGGAGATGAAATTGCCGACATGCCACAAGGAGGTTCAATGCCTGAATGGTCGCCTAGCTGCTCTCAATCACTTCCTCTCCAGGGCGAGCGACAGGTCCCTTCCGTTCTTCAAAACCCTGAGGGCCAATCGCAAGTTCCAGTGGACGCCAGACTGCGAGGAGGCGTTCCAATCCTTGAAGCAACACATCCAAACACTCCCAATTCTGGAAAAACCCATTCTAGGCGAGCAGCTCTTCCTTTACCTGAGCATTAGTGATGTGGCACCCCGTGCCGTTTTAATAAGGGAAGAAAATAATGTCCAGAGTCCAGTGTATTTTATTAGCAAGATGTTTAATTCCGCAGAAATAAAATATGTCCAGATTGAGAAGTATCTCTATGCCTTAGTTATTGCTGCTCGAAAGCTGAGACCTTATTTTCACGCGCACGACATCACGGTCCTCACCAATCAACCTCTCAAAAACTTCCTGATGAAACCAGATTCTTCAGGAAGAATGGTCAAGTGGGCGATCGAGCTCAGCGAGTTCAAGATCAAATTTGTGCCAAAAACGGCCATCAAAGGTCAAGCACTAGCTGATTTCATTGTAGAATGCACAAGTAATGGTCTAACAGAAGCAGATAACAGGTCGAGTTCATCAGCAGACAACAAACAAATCTGGGAGATTTATACAGATGGATCTTAATCAAGAGACAGCTCGGGGGCAGGTTTAATTCTCATTCCTTCTGAGGGCGAGCCTTTGAAGTATGCGATTGCCCTAACGTTTCAGGCGACCAATAATGCAACAAAATATGAGGCTCTTATTACTGGACTCAGACTGGGAAAAGGAATGCGCATATCTGCGCTTAAGGTAAAAAGCAACTCTAAACTTATTGTCAATCAGGTCAACGACACTTACGAGGAAAGGGGGGAAAAGATGAACAAGTATCTCAGCTTCGCCAAGAAACGCGTCGCAGAAATTCCAAATTTTACGATTGAGTCTATTCCTCGCCAAGAGAACCAGATGGAAAAATCTTTAAGTAAGCTGGCATTCGGAGGAACCACAGTTCAAGACGTACAATTCCTAGAAAAAGCCTTATGTTCAGTTCTTGACAACAGAGCAGAAGTCTTCAACATTCAAGGACAGCTCATATGGATGACTCATTTCCTGAATTTCTTAAAAGAGAGAATTATCCGAGAAGACGAACGAGAATCTACGAGGATAAGACGACTTTCGGCCAGTTACTTGATTATAGACGGAAAACTCTACAGGAGAGGCTACTCGACTCCTTACCTAAGTTGTGTTGCTCATCCAGAAAAAGAAAGAGTTTTTCGAGAAACTCATGAAGGGGTGGCAGCATGCCATGAAGGTGCGCGATCATTGACAAGAAAGATCTTCAGGCTGGGATACTACTGGCCAACCTTAGGAAAATATGCGGCTGAATTAACGCAGAGGTGCGAGACTTGCCAGCAATTTGCACCACGATCAGGTCGACCGCCAACACTGTTGTCCCCAATGGTTGGTGCCTGGCCTTTTACTCAATGGGGGATGGATATATTGGTTCCTTTTCCTATTTGTACTGGCCAGCGCACTCACATCATAGTGGCGATCGACTACTTCACCAAGTAGATAGAGGCGAAAGCTTTGGCTTCTACAACGGAATTTCAAGTCATTAAGTTCCTGAATATCAACATATTTTCCAGGTGTGCCATTCCTAAAATACTTATCTGTGATAATGGTCCACAATTCATAGGAAAAGAACTCAAATGGCTCCGCGAAGAATACCATGTCGACCATCATTTCAGCTCAGTGCATCATCCTCAAGCGAATGGGCAAGCTGAAGCAGCCAACAAGGTTGTTTTAGCAGGACTCAAGAAAAGGGTTCGAGCGTTCACATGAAATTGGGCAGAGGAGCTGGAAAACGTATTATGGGCTATCCGAACAACGCCTAAGACAACCACTAGAGAAACACCTTCAGTTTAGTGTACGGATCAGAAGAAGTGGCACCCGCCGAAATAGCGGTGCTTACCCACAGAATCCTACATTTTAACACTGAGGCAAACGAAGTCGAGCGCAGGACTAACCTCGACTTGGCAGAGGAAAAGAGGTAGCAATCAGAAAAAACACAAGCCAAGATGCGCCTGGCGACCACTCGATACTTCAACAGAAAAGTCAGTGTTCGCCAATTTTTTGTGGGGGAGATGGTTATGAGAAGGAATGAATTTACAAGACTAGACAGTCAGAATAAACTTTAAGCTAAGTGGGAAGGATCATACAAGGTAGTAGAGATCTCCAACCCAGGATCTTACTATTTGGAAACCACTGAGGGTGAAAGGTTACCCCGTCCATTCAATTATGGACATTTAAGGAGATATTATACATAGCTTGTAATCAAAATGTTATGTCAATAAAAGCAAGTCATTCCTTCATAAAGCATGACCACTCAAATCAAATCGAAGAAAAAGACCTGACGCCAAGACTCAGGCAAAGACCTGATGACTAAATCAGGCATTGAACACAAAAGACCCGATATCAAAATTGGGCGAAAGTCTTGACGCCAAAGTCAGGCGAAAGACCTAGCAACAGAGTTAGGCAAAACAAAAGCCCTGACGCCAAAGTCAGGCCAAAGACCTACTAACAGACTTAGGCAAAACAAAAGCCCTGACGCCAAAGTCAGGCAAAAAGACCTAACAACAAGGTTAGGAAAAACAAAATCCCTGACACCAAAGTCAGACCAAAAGCCTTGACGCCAAAGTCAGGCCAAAAGACCTAGCAACAATGTTAGGCAAAATAAAAGCCCTGACACCAAAGTCAAGCGAAAATACCTAGCAACAAGGTTAGGCAACACAAAAGCCCTGACGCCAAAGTCAGGCCAAAAGACCTAGCAACAAGGTTAGGCAAATCAAAAGACATGTTACCAAAATCAGGTAGGAGTCCTAATGACGAAGATAATCAATCCATCAAGGAAGCTATCCTCTGATAAGTTGGACAAATTTTGGAGAAGTTATTTACTAAGGATGACAATTACTTTATGAAGTGAGTTATAGAAGATGGGTAAGGAATGTTAGGCAATCACTACGGATGACGAGGCCTTAATTAACAGGTTCCTTTCTATTAGGCGAACACCCCCAAAGGTTTAAACTCTGAAGAGGTAATACATCCTTAAGCTTAGAAGTTTATACTTTTAAGTCTTAAGATGTTTTCCATAAGAAGATTATACTAGATAAGGGAAATACATAAGTCTAGAAAGACTTATCCTTTCAAGCCTAAGAGAAGGGTCCAAGGCTTTAAGAGTCAAGACCATTATAAAGTAAAGAAAAATCGAGGGTAATTATGATTAAGATATCGAAGAAATAGCCAACACATTCAAAGTCAAGTAAAGACTTATGAATATAAGGGCATTCAATATAAAATAACCGAGTATTCAATCAAAATATTATTACAAACTAAACCTAAAATACAAAGGAAGATAATAAAATCTAAAAAAGATAGTCGCCAGAGGGGGGAAGCTTCAGGCCTTCGAGTCTTCAGGAGCAGGAACACTCTGCTCGCCTTCGAGGGAAACCTCCTCAACAGGAGCAGCAGGGTCGAACTTCTCAGCAGCAGTCTGGTCGACCTCTTCAACAACAGGGTTCTCCTAGGGAAGGGAACTCCGGAAGAAAGGCTTTAGGGACTCAACTTCCCGAAGAGGGAAGTTGGGGTCAATAGCATGGATGTCCTCGACCAGGACTTGGATATAGTCAGCAATCTCTGACTTCATCACCTCCAAAGCACAATCAACGAATTCCTCGGATTCCTTGAAGTCATTGACCACACTTTGGGGGGAGGGAACAAACTTCAGCTGTACACCCAGCTGTTCCTTCTCCTCCTCCAGGGCAATCCCCTGGCTTAAGCAGCAACCTTCTGCGCCTCAGCAGCAGCCCGTTGAGCTTCAGCATCCGCCTTTTGAGCCTATGCCTCCGCCCTTTGGGTTTGGGACTCTTTAAGCTCAGCCTCCAGGCGAGCCCTAGCAGCCTCACCTTCGGCTTAGCGCCGATGAAGGGCCTCCGACTCTTGAAGGGCGACCGCTGCATCAGCCTCCCTCTTCTTGACATCAGCAAGGAGCCTCTCCTCCTTCATGAAGTACTCCTCTCGAGCACTTTCCACCAGGAGAACTTCCGAGTCGGCAGTTGACTTCATGGCCTCCATCTTCCCAGGAGAGAACCCCAGGGCCCGATATTGCTCCAGCTTGAAAAGCAGGTCAGTCTGTTTCTCGAACGATCGCCACCTCCTCTCGAACGAGCTGGCAACAAAGGTAACAAGGGGTAAAAAGGGTGTTAGTCTATCAAAAGTGCAAGTAATACGAAAACATAACGAAGATTTGAAGTCTTACCAGGGTGACTCGTTCGAAGTGTGTCCTCATCATCCTCTCGATGAGGTGCAGCTCCGAGGGAACTGCGGAACGATCCCAGGGAGGAATTATCCCCTCCAGGAGTCGCATGCATAAATCCGGGTTGCCCTGGAGAATATTCATGTCGGAGACCCCCGTCTTCGAGAAGTCTCCATTGGTGATCCAGACGCCCCGGGAATTGGCAGCCTTAGGCGGCTGGAACATGCTCGCCAAAGAGCAGTACTCCTCAGGGGGAGTCTTCGAAGAACCTGGGGCATCGGGCCCCTTCTTCTGGGCCCCAGATTCCTTGGGAGGAAAAGAGGCTGAGGGCTCAGGAGGAGTAGGGGTCGCCAAGGTCAGAGCCTTCTCCTTGGAGGCAATAGAGCCCTTAGGAGCAGGATGTTAGAGTATTATGTAGTCTAGATTAGTCTTTATCTTTAGTTTATCTATATTAGTTAGTTTATCCTTTTAGATTTAGTTTATTATATATAAATTTAGATAGATAGTATGAGTATCTTTATAGATAGAATAAATATATATAGATAGTTATCTCTATTCTATATATATCTAGTTCTCTATGTACTAAATTACAAGTTTCTCAATAATGGAGTCAGATGTTTCTCTTATTCATCTCCATCACGTCTTCATGTTCTTTTAAATCTAACACAGAAGGACTCTTGGGAAGAGTCAGGCGCTCCTCTCCTGAACCCCTGACCTTCTTATCAGGGGGAGGGGGGTCCCGAGCCATGTCAGCAGTGGGTTTCTCGGCAAAAAGTAAGCAGATATATCAAAAACCAGAAACTTAAGGCGTGGAAACAAAGAAGGGGCCAGTAGGAAGGCAATGTACCTGGTTGGCGAAGGCCAACGGTGGCCAAGGAAAGTTCCTCCTCAGTCTTCCTCTTAGAGGAACGCCTATAAGGAGGAGGAGGAGGATTCAGCAACGCCTGGTCCGATGACAGCCCCGCCTTACTGTGGTTATCAAAGAGACCTATGCGTTTTCGGCCCCGGTTGCCGACAACCAATAAACATAAAATAAGGATTAGAAGAATTACCCAATCATGAAAAAGTGGCGTGGCCTGATGAATGTCCGCCATCTCGAGCATATTCTCAGTGGTCTCGGCCACTGAGTGGATGGGGTGAAAACTGGATGATATATGCAACTGGAACAGGTCATCGACGGCATTCCGGTCACTCCCTGACCGCTCGCCAAAGGCAGGGGAAATATCCTTATCCGGCGTAGACAACTCCCAGGACATACCGCCTTGTAGAAGAAGTTGAACTTCTTTTGGTTGGAGTGGGTGGCACGGAAATCATCGACCAACCGGACATGGACATTCCAATTCCACGACTGGCCTCTCCATTCTGCGAACTTTGGCCAACGTGACTGGAAGTGGTGGAGGTGATTCGTTCCAACGGCCAATCGGAAGAAGCATCGGAACAAGGCTAGTGAATACGTCCATTCTTGACGTATACACAAGAACTTGAATCCGACCCATATCCTAATGGCGTTGGGTATGAGCTGAGTAGGATGTATCCCGTAATACCGGCACAGCTCCTGCAAATCCCCGCAGAGAGGAAAACGCAGCCCAGCATCGATCTGGGCCGCATAGATGTAAACCTCTCTGCGCGAGGGTAATGCAGTCCCAGGCTTGGGTACCTAGGGGCATCCACTTTACCAAAACCAATGATGGAGACCACCGTCTTAAAGTAAGCCGGCTTCAGTTCGTTGGGTTTGGCATCTACTTAATTAATTCAGATATGGCAAGAACAAATATGAAAACAAAAAACAACAGGGGATACTCTCAGAACAGAACAACAAAATAGAGTATTTATCTTTTGGAGAAAAGATGGGCGTATGGATTTCCGGCCCATCCACCACCACAGGCGTGGCTGTGGACCTTCCAAGGTCTGGTTGCCTCTCAGCCGAGGCTGGTGTAGAACCGTCCCTGATTGACAGGGGGGCATTAGCATTTTTTGGCACCTTAGGGGCCGAAGAAGAAGGCCTGTTGGCCTTCATCTTTGTCTTGTCGGGCGATTGTCTATGGGTGGCCATGGACTTTGCTAAGGTGGAAGGTTAGAAGATTGACCAAAAAAAAGGGAAGGTTGCAGAAAGTGAAATCGGTAAACAGAGGATGCTCTAGAATCAGAATGAATGAAAGCGTAAAAAACAAAAAAAGAGAACTGATGTCCCTTATATAGACAAAAAATGAGTAACCGCCATAGACATAATCGAAACGACGCAGAGAATGATTGCACCTTTTTGGAAAGAATCGAAGCAATGTCAGAATTCTAAGAGACACCTCGGGGAGACAAACGGCCGGCCAGTGCAGAAAGCTGTCAGACTACCCTTGGGGTACGGAATATTAAATGACAGGCGTGCTTCAAGCGACCGTTCGACTTCTGGATGACTGTGCAGTTATTAAATGCTAAAGTCCATCAAACAGACAAAGTGATCGCCAGCGCACTAAATAGGCCTTTTGGGGAAAATCCTTTTCAAAGGTAATAGTCGCCTAATAGCAAAGGGTAAACCCTCGTGAACCTAGACTGCCTAGAGTGATCGCCAAGAAGGAATAAAATATTGAATATTCGTTCAGCCCTGAACAATGGAACGACTGATCGCCAAACAAGCATGAAGTATCCATAAAGACATGAACCACAGAAAATGACGAGGAAAACCAAATCTAAAGTGTCACTATCTCAAACCCTACCAAGGAATCAAGCTCGACTGAAGAAACTTCAATCCAGCTTCAGGGGCAAATGTTGGGTATTGATAGTGACATCCCAATAAGGAAAAGGTCTCGAGGGCCCAATAACCTTGGAGGGGGTAAACCCAAGTTATTCGAACTGGACCGGCCTATGCCAAAGTCAAGTCCCACCATAGAGTGGCCCAAGATCGAGCCCAGGTTCATATGGATGCCAAAGGCTCCATAGCTGGTCGTCATTCTTCACCAAGTCACGACCTCCTACTGCTCGCGCATAGGAATGCTCGCCCCCAAGAGAGCCTTGCCTCTCTCCTCTAGTCCCACCAGCCATTAATAAGTAAGTGGCCACGATATCCCGCATATCTCGGGCACATATTCACTAAGGATTAGATATGGTAACTGTAATATCAACTATCCAAATCTTCAACAGCACAATATTCACGAAGATATACGGTTACCTTATACGGTTTTGTCTCTCCTACTCTATAAATACCTTTTCTTTACATACATTCATGACGTTTTTGAGCTATACATACACATATACTCATTTAAGCATCGGAGAGGGACCCAGAGACACCCCCTCTGTTGCGATCCCCTACCTGCAGGTTTACCGGAGTTGAGGCGAGAGCATTATTCAACCGTCATCTGGCATTCAATTCACTGACAGATCATCAATCAGGAGTTTACGATCCAACAGTGAGGTGGCACCATGCAATATTGCATGCAATCATGCAAGGGACTTCGTGAGGCGCCTGCTTGGAGTCGATTGCCTCCAATAGGCTTTGGGCCCAGGATGTTGATGCAATGGCAGGACGCTCATCTTCTTCGACAAAGCAGCCATCTTCAACACAGGATCTCCAGCGACGCCAGTTGTGACCTTCGATATAAGACCTCGACCTTCTTTACTCGTCAGCAGCTTGCTGGTTAAATTATTGGCGCGCCCATGGAGCTGGCCAGGTGACTACACCAGGTGCTCCTGCGGAGGTGGCGCGCCAGATTGCTTCAAAGGGCGCCAGGTGCTCCTTTGGAGGTCGACTTCATCCCGTCGAATGGTGATGCGCCTCGCCTCGACCAATGACATTGCCTTAGCCAAGGAGCTTGGCGTGTTAGGATGTATGAGATTGATGAATGAAGACCACTGTTGTGGTTACGTACATTGCAAGTTATCAAGGAAGCTCAAGGAAGTTTCCTTGCGGTTCAAGACAACTCTAGAAGAGTCTTGAGTGTTCCTAGATCATCAAGGCTAGCTTAGGCATTGTGTTTAGTATAAATGGAGGTGTAATCTCAAATGTAAACTTAACTTGATTCAATGATAAGTTTCAAAGTTCAGATTTCTGTTATTGTTCTTTCTATCGTTACTTGTGTTCTAAGTCTTCTTTCCAAATCTTCATTCTCTCTTCACTTTGATTCTGGTTTGATCTCAGTTTACTGATATGGTATCAGAGCTTTCATTTGTTGATTCCGCTGCAATTCTGTGAAGTTTGAAGCCGTGATCTGTCGCTGCTTCGATTCTCCCAGCCTTCGCTCATTCTGCAAAGATCAATCTTCGACAGATCCTCTGTTTCTGGTATTTTCAAATCTCTGCAACTTTCATTTCGTTCTGCATTCTGTTCGAAGTCTTAGCCATGGAAGACAATCAGCAAACATTCTTCAACAAACGTATTTGTCAACTGACTGGAGAAGAGAACTTCCAGTCATGGAAACAACAAGTTCTCTTAGCTGTCAGAGGATTCAACCTTGAAGATCTGTTGTTCGGTGCTGTTCTAGTTCCTCACTGGATTGATGATGGAGAAGGCAACAAAATCGTAAATCCTGACTTCGCCAAGCACAATCAACAAGACAGCTCATTAGCTTCGTGGCTTCTAGCATCCATCTCTACTCCAATCAGCAAGGGACTCACTGGATGCATGACTGCAGCATCAATCTGGACGAAGCTACATCAGCACTTCTCATCATCATCTACAACGAGAATCATGAATCTGTATGACAGATTAAAGGTTCGCAAGCACTATAACCAATCAATGAGGGAGTATCTTACAGAAATACAGCTGGTTTGTGATAGCTTAGCTGGATGTGGACATCCTATTGAAGAGATGCAACAAATCTCTATTGTTCTCAATGGCGTGAAAGGACAATATGATCATGTTGTCTCAGTCATCCATGCCAGCAGAAATCCTTATGATCTGTCATCTATTTCTTCGGTGCTCCTCGATGCAGAAGCTAGACAAAAAGAGATAGCATTTGATAATTCATTTCCAGTTGCTGATAAATCATCTTCAGATCAGCCTCCAATAAGTCTAGGACAACCTGTGCAACAGAATCATCAATCTGAAAATCAACAAAATGCTGGACAACAACTGATTCCGGAGTATCAAGCAAACTCCACAGGAGGATATGGCAGAGGAAGAGGTAGAGGAAGAGGCAATGGAAACAAGCCTCAATGTCAGCTATGCGGCAAGTTTGGACATCTGGTCCATCGTTGTTTTCAGAGGTTCAATGTGCATTTTCAAGGCGTGACTGCTCCTCCAGGCGAGATGAGTGCCAATCTTGCCTCCACAATGCCTTGGACCGTGGATGGCCAACAACCTCTACCTCCTCAACAGATGCAATACCAACCTCCTCCGATGATGTCTTCAATGCAGCAGCTGCCTCAACCTCCTCCGGTTCAGTATTATCAGCAACATCAGAATCCTATGATGTGTTCTCCCATGGTTAATCAGTATGCATCTTCTCCTACTCCTTACTACATTGTTCAGTCCTCACCTGGCTTTATCACAGCTCCTACAACCACAACACCTTCTACTATGGATTCTACTAATCAAGCTCACATGACATCCAACTCTGGTCATATGCAAGTCTCGGACAAAGCTTGGTGTCCCGACTCCGGTGCTACCAATCACTTTGCGCAAGGTCCACCTCCAGGTACTACTCTCTATCCCTATCATGGCTTAGGTAAAGTTCAGGTTGCCAATGGGAGTTATCTTGATATAGCTAGTGTTGGTACATCGGTGATCAATACTGATACCAAATCTCTTGTCTTAAAAGATCTGTTTTATACTCCTAAAATAACAAAGAATCTTGTTTCTGTTTCTCAGTTTACAAAGGACAATGAGGTTTTCTTTGAATTTCACCCGACTTGCTGTCTTATTCGTGATGCTGTGTCAAAGAAGGTTCTCTTATCTGGAGTAGAAAGTAATGGCTTGTATAAGCTTGATTTTGGCAAGATAGGTAGTGTTGGAGCTGTGTGCAACCAGTCCACTCTTTTAGACTATTCTGTTAATAAGAATTCTGAGTTGTATGATTCTGTTTCAAACAACAATCAGTTCAATAAAGCATGTGATTCTGGTATGTTCTGTTTCTCTACAAAAGTTAAAATGAAATCGTCCACTCTTCACCAACGCTTGGGACATCCTTCGATCAAAACTCTTACATTAGTTGCTAAGAGTAATAACATTGCTGTGATTAATGATACTGATTCCTGTGTTGCGTGTCCCATTGGCAAATGTTGCAAATTACCATTTAAACATTCTGAAACTGTTTATCAATATCCTTTGGAGCTTGTTGAAATGGACCTTTGGGGACCTGCTCCTTTGTTATCAAATGGATGTTCTTACTATCTAAGTATTGTTGATGTGTTTACTCGGTTTACATGGATCTATTTCTTAAAGAAAAAGAGTGATGTTGCGCAAGTTTTCACAGAATTTCACAAGTCTGCTGAGAAGCAACTCGGGATGCAGTTAAAAGCTATTCAAACCGATAATGGAGGTGAGTTTCGTGCTCTTTCTTCATACCTGTCTCATCATGGCATTAAACACAGGTTTACTTGCCCGTATACATCAGAGCAAAATGGAATCGTTGAGAGAAAGCATCGACACATTGTAGAAACAGGTTTAACTCTTATGAAACATGCGTCTTTACCTATGCAGTATTGGACTGATGCCTTCTTTACTGCTGTGTTCTTGATCAACAGATTACCATCTAAAGTGGTGCAGGGTGTATCCCCGCATGAAAAGCTGTTTCTTAATCCTCCTGACTATGAATTCCTACGGGTGTTTGGGTGTCTTTGCTTTCCATTATTGAGACCGTATAACAAACATAAAATGGACTTTCGTTCTTCACCTTGTGTGTTCCTTGGCTATTGTGCAAATCAGCATGGTTATAAGTGTCTTGACTCATCTGGACGTGTGTATGTTTCTAGACATGTCAAGTTTCATGAAAGTGTTTTTCCATTTGCCAATAAACAGGGAGAGTTTATGCAGTCATCGGCTGTCAAGAACACAGCCACTTCCTTACCTTTCTTCTTACCTTTTAATTCAAGTTTGTGTAATCATGTTGATGATGATCATGTGTCTGAAACTCCTGTGTCTACACCTTCTTCCCATCCTGATATTGTTCCTGTTGTTTCTCAGGATAACACATCTGCATCTGCATATGCAGAGTCACCTGTGGCTAACAGCTCAGATGATAACAGCTCTCCTGATAGAGCATCAGATTCATTACATTCATCTGCATCTGCATATGCAGAGTCACCTGTGGCTAACAGCTCAGATGATAACAGCTCTCCTGATTGAGCATCAGATTCATTACCTTTAGAAAACTCTGTTCCTGAGATGTCATCACCTGTCTGCTCTATTCCTATTCCACCACAAGCCATCAGATATGTGCCCCACAGCTCTGAACTGCTGCCATCTGTTATTGCATCTCAACCATTGACAAATACTTCAGGTAATTCTGATTCTGTAAATGTTTCTTCTCCTATTAAAAACTTTACTTTTGATCAGCTTCCAGTCAGGTATATACCACATAATTCTGATCTAGTACCAGCTGTTTCAACTATACATGATGAGTCCAGTGTTGCTGATCCATCTGTGATTGTTGTACCTCCTTCTTCATCTGGTCGCCCAAGTATTCATCCCATGATCACCAGATCTAAAGAAAAGTCATTTAATGCACTGACTGCAGCTATTCTACCCTCTGAAGAGCTTAGTCACTCCCCTCCTGATAACATCTATGAGGCAATGTTGTCACCTTATTGGAAGCAGGCAGTTCAAGATGAGCTACAGGCCTTGGCAATCAACAATACGTGGTGTCTCACGTCATTGCCTGGTGGAAGAATTCCAATTGGGTGCAAGTGGCTGTTTAAAGTTAAGAAGAATCCTGATGGAACTGTTGCTAGATATAAGGCTCGCTTGGTAGCTAAGGGCTTCTCACAAAAGCCAGGATTCGACTTTCAGGACACTTTCAGTCCTGTGGTAAAGTCCCCCACGGTCAGAATTATTCTTACTCTAGCCTTAACTCATAAGTGGCTCTTGAGACAGGTTGATGTCAACAATGCGTTCCTTCACGGTGAACTTACTGAGGATGTATACATGACGCAACCTCCAGGATTTGAACAAAGGGATGATCAAGGAAGGGTGCTTGTGTGCAGACTCAACAAGGCACTCTATGGATTAAAACAAGCCCCGCGTGCATGGTTTGAAAGGTTTAAAAATTTCTTACTTAGTTCATTATCGTTTAATACATCTCTAGCTCAAAAATACTGCTCAAGGAAGTATATTTCTTCTTGTATATGTTGATGACATTGTTGTCACAGGGAGTGATTCATCAGGAGTGGAAAAAGTGATTGAACAGATCAATAGGGAGTTTAAACTAAAGGATTTGGGTGTGCTTAACTATTTTTTAGGCATGGATGTGCAGGTTGGCGAGGACTGCTTACTACTCTCTCAGAAGAAATACATAACTGAGGTTCTTCTTAAGGTTGGAGTGTCCAATGCCACTGCTTTGCCAACCCCGATGTCAGGCAATTTTCTTGGGAAATCATCGACATGGTCTGTTTCTTTACCATTTGATCCTACTTTGTACAGGAGTACTATGGGGGCTCTACAGCATGTTTGCATCACCAGACCTGACATAAGCTTTGCTGTCAACAAGCTTAGTCAATTTATGCAACATCCTACTCAACATCACTGGAAGGCAGTATTACGGGTGTTGAGGTATCTTAAAGGTACCATCAATCATGGTTTGTTATTTAGAGCACCTCCTGTGCCTTCTACTGAGGTAAGTCTGGTTTCATACTCTGATGCTGACTGGGGAAGTGATACTCTCGATAGGAAATCCGTGTCTGGTCATTACTTGTTATTAAATAACAATCCAATTGTTTGGAGTTCTAAAAAGCAGTCTGTTATTTCCAGGTCGAGCTCTGAGGCTGAGTATCGAGTTGTGGCTAATGCCATGTGTGAAGTAATGTGGGTTGTCTCGCTGCTGGCTGAGTTAGGCGTCAAGCTGTCTTCTATTCCTATTATCTGGTGTGATAACACGGGAGTTGTTGCACTCACAGAAAATCCAATTCAACACTCTAAGATGAAGCATGTCGAGCTTGATCTGTGTTTTGTGACGGAGAAAGTTCAAAATGGACAGATAATTGTTAATTTTGTTCCTGCAGCTGATCAGGTAGCTGATATTCTTACTAAACCTCTGACTGAGAAGCTGTTTTCTCAGTTTCGCAAGAAACTTGGAGTCATGACATTTGATACAGCTTCTGTGGATGGTTGTGTTGATGAACTCAAGAGTGTTATCAGCATCAGTTCTGATGATGATCATGCTGATGTTCTAAGCAACAATGATGATCTATGAATCTGCTGATTACTTGCTTTGTGATATACCATACTTGGTACTTCTTTATCTTTCTCTACTTCTGTCATTCTTCTGTTTTTTTTTCCCTGACATCTGATTCGTCTTCAATCATCTTTCTGGTTATGCTGTATTACGTGCTGCTTATTACTCTATTTGTTATGCATTTTCTGAGTTTTCATCCTGCTGTGTATGGTGATCTGTTAGTTCTTTGAGTGCAGATCTGCAATGGGATGATTGTTCGTTTATCAGCATCAAACGGTCTTATCATTCTGGTAAACTCTCTGTTAATCAGTGGTGTATTGTATATGTCTTTGCTTTTCTCAGAACATTCAGTTCATCAGCTCTTTCAGTTCCTCAAGAATGATCATCTGGGTTAATAATAAAAAAAAAATATATATGGATCATCAATCATATATCAAGAGTGTTATCTGGCATAGGGAGAAGCTTAGATGCCAAAAACAGTGGTTGCAGAGATAACGTCAAGATACTCTGTAAACACTTGAGGCGGGTAATATGGAGGAAAATTGAAAACCTCCCAGCTTCACTGGTAAGATGAAGGCAAATGAAAACCTTCCTGTCAGAATTTCGATAAAGAAGCATTTGTTAATCAATACAAATGAAGGAAAGTTTGATTAACAAGTTGATCACCTGAGTCTGAACTGAATCTGATGTTCTGTGGTGTTCTTGGTAAGCTGAGTATTATTCGATCACCCTGACTAATTGATGATGAGTTTACGAATGATCAGATCTTGTTTGATATGATGAACGTATGGTTATCTTATTACTGATCTGATCAAAGTTCTGAGAGATTGTTTGACAGCAGAATGGTAAACTCACAAAGCTGCTACGGTGATAGTACATAAGCTGCTGGTAATCAGTTTCATCAGGAGCATGGTTTGTAAGCTTGAAAGAGATGTTAAGAAAAGATCTTTTTTGAGGAATGTTAGGATGTATGAGATTGATGAATGAAGACCACTTTTGTGGTTACGTACATTGCAAGTTATCAAGGAAGCTCAAGGAAGTTTCCTTGCGGTTCAAGACAACTCTAGAAGAGTCTTGAGTGTTCCTAGATCATCAAGGCTAGCTTAGGCATTGTGTTTAGTATAAATAGAGGTGTAATCTCAAATGTAAACTTAACTTGATTCAATGATAAGTTTCAAAGTTCAGATTTCTGTTATTGTTCTTTCTATCGTTACTTGTGTTCTAAGTCTTCTTTCCAAATCTTCATTCTCTCTTCACTTTGATTCTGGTTTGATCTCAGTTTACTGATATGGCGTCACCTGAGCTGAGGATCGGCATTACGGGGGCGCGCCCATGTTATTGTATTTAGTTGGTTCTCCATCGAGTCGGTTCTCATCACCAAGATGTAATTTGACTAATGACACTCCGATCAATATCGAGTCATCCAATGGTGCTCCGACATTTAAGGCGTTGACGCCTGATATCCAGCATTATACATTAACACAAAAAAATTCAATTCAAGGTACTATCCAATATAATATGAGTCCAATATAAGGTATTATTAAATCCACTAACAGTATAAACTATAAATAACACAAAGCAAGAGATTTGTGGTAAACCTGTAATAACTATACAAAATAGGAGGCTCAGTTAATGTGGTTTGTTGTTGGAGGCTCAGTTAATGTGGTTTGTTGTTGGAGGGAAGGGAAGGGTACGGACTTATATAGAACCACAGTATTTGAAAGGCTTGAATTCATAAGTTTTGACCTTTGACTGTTTTTAATTAGTTAATGGATTCAACTTAAGAAATATTTCCAGTTTGATTTAGCGGATATATATATATATATATATATATAAAGAGAACTTAAGGGGAAACAGTAACATGAACGGTTCAAAGGGGAACAGACATTCTTTGAAATTTTGAGAGGTTGAATGTATGTACGTAATGTAATATGATAAGAAATTCAACAGACGCTATCTATGGTTTCATTTTCTAGCAAGGAATTTTATTAACGTGTGTTATCAAATATCAATGGGACAAAGCACACTGCTAGAAAGTTAAACAAATTAGTTTGGACTCACATATCTGACAAAAATGATCGATTAATAAATATATATATATACATAATGCTACAGTGAAGTGAAGTGTAAACTAATATAATGTTATGATAATGACACCTTTAACAATTTACACTTTTAGGGTTTAAAATTAGATTTATAAGTGTTTTGTTTAACCACGTGTATTCTGTTATATATGTAAAACTAATAACTTGAGACTTTAAAACTAGGGGTGTCAATTTTGGACACGCAAGTGACACGAACCCACGTATGAAGGAGACTTTAGGGACAGTTCAACTTGCAGCACATCACGGTCCCATATTTGGAAAGCTCTGGCAGGTTCCATGCAGATATGGTAACAACCGAAATATCTCCAGATTCGACGTACAAGTCTAGGTTCACTGTACTAGTGAATATACATCACATGCATATACATGTTTGCATATGCGACACTCATTAATTGTATGCAATATAAAGTTTTTCATAAGAGATCTCCCCTCACATGTATATAAAGGGGACTCTCCTCTCATTTGCATTCACCAAAAAATTCAGAGAGTAATACAAGAGTAGTGTTTCTCCCCTATGTCCAGAGTTTGCTTATAGTGTTCTTTACGAGTGAATGAAAGGTTTCTTAGGGACAACCTAAAGCCGTACGAGTGAAGTGAGAGCGATAGTCTCTTTCTAAGCCCGTCACAAGTGGTATTAGAGTTATCTTTTCTTGCAACGAAACGAGGATCATGGCCGGTGGTGACAAGAATGTTGTTGCTGGAGAGAATGTCAAGCAATAACGGGGTAAAAGTCGTTCAAGAGATGTTATTGCTAGATTGGAGGTCCAAATGGGGAGAGTAGAGGATTCCATCGCTGAAGATCGAGACATCCTAGAAGAGCACACCACTCGCATGGGTAATGTTGAAGTCTAGATCAAGTCCTATCAGCAATCGGCGGTTGAGGCAATATCTGTTATGGATGCGCGCAACGACATGTTGCAAGGTCAGATCACTAAGGTGCAGAACACATTGCAAGATCATATCCATGAGTTCCAGAAGAATGTTGAGGTGATGCATATGGAGCATGCCAATTGTGAGATAGCCATGACAAGAGGTATCATATATATCCAGCATTCTGCACAACTTGATGTGCAAAATCCATCTAATTAAATTTAATTAATTATTTATATTTGATTTTAATTAGTTTTATATTTTAATTTAATTAATTAAAATTAAAATATAAAATTAGATGCAAGCTTCAGCCCTCCCCATTCTCCACTACCTCCAAAAACAATTGCTCATTGCACCCTCGTTCGTTTATTTAGATTGACGATGAGGCAACTCTAATTGTCTCACGCAATTACCACAATTGCACCTGTCTTGGATCTCTCATCCCTAGAAGCATCGCATTTCAATTTATTAGTTTTGACATTCGGTGAGCTCCAATGAACCCTATTTTCCTTCAAAGGCGATTGGTGCTCTTCAATTAATAGACTTTTTGGCCTCTATGAATTCCTGGTAGGTCCTAAGGAACTCCATTACCACCCAAGTAGGGTTAGGTTTATTGTTGAATAGAGCTCTGCACCGTTCCTTTCGGTTGAGTCAACATGCAAAACCACACTTCGCCTAGTGCCTTTCACATGCCTCTCGCCCAGCGGGGGGATTTTCCGTTGTCCACCAATCAAATATTAGAATTACATATTCCCTTACTATCAACCAAACAACTATCATATTATTATCTCATATTCTTTATTTTCTATTTTAATTATCTATTCCTTATTATGTATTTCACTAGCCAACAACGTCGTAAATGATTTTATAAGCATGTTTTTATTTGAGTTGCTAAATTTACTAATTTGGTTTACAAGGTTTGTGGCTCACGTGGTAGCATTTATGTTGAATGAGAGTTTGAGTTTGTATAACATTAGGTGCAATTTCATGTTCGTGTTTATATATGAGTGTGGAAAATAGGGTTACAATTAACCTCATAATTAAAATCTAGAGTGAGAGATGAAGATAGAGTTGTTAGACATTGAAAGTTTAACGACTAAAATCTAAACTCAGATTAAATCTACAAACATTTCTCATTAGGTATGTTATGTCACTTAGAATTCATAAATGGATCACACTTACCACTATTGAAAATTTGATCTTTACCGACAAAACTATTCTGACGATAAAAGGTGAAAATTTCGTTGGTAAAAATAATTTTTGTCGGTAAAATGATATTTTTGTCGGTAAAGGTATAGTCGGGGAATGCCCCGTCGGCAAAAGTTTATCGACGAAATATGTCATGAATTTGTCGTCGGTAAAAACAATTTTTTTGCTAACAAAATCGATTTTGTCGGGAAAGTCAAATTCGTCGGTAAATAGGTATTTACCAACGAAAAACATTTCGTAAGCAAATAGGCATTTAATGACGAAAATGTTTTTCGTCGGTAAATACCTTTTTGCCAATGAAAAAACTTCGGTCGTTACACGTCTTATGCCAACAGAAAATTCTGGTAAAAAAAATCATTTTAAAAACAATAATTAATAATTTTACAAATTGAAAAGTAATCAAATATTGATGACTAAATTTACAAATAATTAAATAATGATGAATAAACAAATAGAAAAATAAATTTACAAATAGAATTCAATTGCACAATTTGGACACATATTGACGTGATATGATGAAACTTAGAAAGATCAAACAGGAGTAAGCAAACTTCATATCAATGACTGATTTTTACACCTGACTTAACCACCAAATTGAAACCTCTGCGTAATCAGCCTAAAAAAGGGAGTGTAGTAGATGCTCCAACTACGTAAACATCCGAGCAGTGTATCAAGATCAAATACGATGTCACTGAGTCATGTAACAACCTGAAAATCACCCTTCTTCAATTGCTAGATCTTCAATTAGGATGTTCCATCTGCAACGTATTGTTTCCATAGTGAAAAATTTGGCCCGAGTTTCTATAGTTGAATCTTCCATGATCACTACTTATCTTGTCAATATAACGTACACTGAGTTTGAAAGAACTACTATTGTAGTGTACCTTCCAAATACCATCGTTAAGGTAATGCATATTGTTAACAACAACACATCTGCATCGATTTGTGTAAAGCCAATTCAACAATGAATTTGGAAAAATTTCAAACGAAATGAGCATTATGGAGTAGAACTTACATGTCTTTTGCTGACATCTTTGTGAAGCCTATCGCAAGAGCATGCTGCTTTCCTTCTGCCATAATGGCTTGTAATATTCAGTTCATACAAATTACATATTATCGAAGCATTTAAGTACTATACTCTATCCAGTAACTGCACTAAAAGGTTATCTACCAAGTTACTGGGTTAACTGGGAGCAAATATTTGGTGAGCATAAAATGAGAGCCTATTGTGCGGAAAATTGAAAAGGAATTGTGATTCATACAACTGGAGTTTCTTAACCAACTTCATCGTACAAACCACTACGAGGAAATGTGAGACCATGGCACATAATGTTAGCACCAGACATAACAAATCTAATAGCGCCTATGTCGACCTGTAAAGAGACTGAAGATTAACTACAACAACAAATGCACATCTTCAATCTTACAACAAAAAATGATTAGAGAAACAATCTACATTCCCACTGAAGCCTTGAGTTCAACTCCTAACAACAAATGCACATCTTCAACCACATAATCAAAACCACCAGTTCAATTCAATCTTTTATTTTTATCAGTAAGCAAAGACACTTCAAGACCCTAAAAATATCACTACGTGCACTACAAAACTGATACGAGGATGAAACGAAGTAGTATCCAACAACTCTCGTAATAAGGGTAGAGAGACACTACAAGTGCCATTCTACCACAAAAAATCACTATTCTTCTCTCCATTCAACCGCATTTTGATAATCATGAACGATTACTCATTCCAGACAAGAAATGATAAAATCATGAAACTAAACCAGATTGAACGAGGATGAACATGAATCAGAGGAAGAATCGAATTTATTTATTGAAAATGGCGGAATTTCCAAGAACTGGAGGGAAACATAGAGTTCAGGATTTTTTGCAGTGGAGCGGGGGAGAGGCTTATCTTAGCCACCACCTTCCAGAATCAACACACAGGTAAGAGCAATCAGGTTGGTCCAGAGAAGAATAGAGAGGAATCGGTTGTAAAGGAACCAATGTCGGAGGGAGGGTTTGTGGAAAGAGGATACGGGAAGGGAAGTGCTCGGGAAGAGAGATAGGGAAGAAGGGGAATGGTTTTAACAATTTAAATTGCAAATATTATCTTTACCGACGACAATTATATATCGTCGGTACAAAATTATTTTTACCGACGAAAATTACATATAGTCGGTAAACTTTATAGTTATATATTTATTTGACGATGATATATTGAGTTTCGTCGGTAAATACCTAATTACCGACGATAATTACACGTCGTTATAAAATACATGAGATTTTACCAATGACATTGCTAAATTTTGTCGGTAACAAAATATGTTACCGATGAAAAAACCTAAGCCCAAAATTTCGGGTCTTATATTTGGAGAACCGAGACCAAGACCACGAACAAATTCGTAAAAAAAAAGTATGAGTCGGTCTTTCTTGATTCGAGCCGGTCTCGGGCTTGGACTTAATTTTTGCTGTCAGATTTGAGCATGATCTATTGTCGGACGTCAGATCCGACTTTCCCAACCCGTTTTGAATTTATTTTTTTTCGCTCGAAATGTGGGGTCTTGGCGAGCGACGAGTATGGTCGATCGGGGTCATCAACCAGACCGAAAAATGAAAGAGTCGCCACCGATTAATTAAAGGATAATCGGAATCCTAAAATTTTGCCTACGGTACATGGAGTTAGCATCCTATGGCTTAGAAAGGTCTACGTCTAGAGAATCGAGTTTGGAGGTTTGATTATGTCTTAAAACCTCGCGAGATCATAATCCTCCCTTTCGGTACTTTAATTTGCTTTTGAATTATTTTCAATTTACCTGAATTGCTCGTTTTGATCATGCTTGACCCAAAAAGACTACATGCATTTTCTTTAAATTAAACAAACCATGTACAAACAAATTTTTTTTTGAGTTAATTTCAAATAAACAAGAGAGAAATAAAGTTAATCGTGCTCGAAAAAAAAAATGGTTAAACTCTTGAGCCATTTTAAACGTGTCAAAACACGCAGGAATGATTTTTTGAAGATATTAAGCTCGTTGGACTAATTTGTCTCATTTTGAGAAGTTATAGGATGTCAAAACAAATCTAGGGACCAAAATGCAATTGATTAAACTTTGAGTTGATCTAGACAAATATTTCAAATATTGCATAAATGACCTTAAACTATTTTGGACTTATTTGTAACAATTGATAAAGCTCCAGAATAACCCGAACATTATTCTGGACTTATTTGTAACATTTTGAGAAATCATGGAATGTCCAGAAAAATTTAGGAATCAAAAATGTAATTTTCGAAAAAATTATAACTGAACATAATTTTTTTTTAAAACAAATTATAGAATTGACCCTAAACTATTCTAGATTTATTTGTAACACTTGGTAAAATTCCAAAAAATAACCTGAATATTATTCTAGATTTATTTGTAACATTTTGAGAAATCATGGAATGTCTAAAAAAGTTTAAAAAAAAATGTAATTTTTTAAAAAAACGAGCTGAATTAAGAAAAAAAATTCAAAAATTGCACAAACGGCCCAAAACATTTCCAGTTTGGCTTATAACACTCGATAAAGTCCCATAAATGACCTGAGAGTCCAAGGACCGAGTTGTAACTTTCATCAAAGTTTGGGAAGGACGTAAGTAAGTTTTGAAAATACTTTTTTTTCACATATACATATATTATACATATACATATATTGTATTACATAGACATAATATAAATATATATTATACATATAGATAGATAGATAACATATACATAATATATATATATATATATATTATACATATATATATATATATACTATTACATAGACATAATATAAATATATATTGTACATATAGATATAATATCACATATATATTATACATATATATATATATTAACAACTATATTATACAAAAATATATAATATCTGTATATAAACTTTTTTTTATAACATAAATAATAACATTAGGAAATACAAATACAATATTAAATGTGAGAGAAATATAACTAAATCGTTCGGAACTTAAACACCATACGAGAAACCGACACCGATAATTACCGATATATTTTTTTCACTCTTTTTTTCTATCCAGTCACTCTTCTCTTCTTCAATTCTTTCAGTCTTCCTTCATTCCTCCCAATCACCATATAATTCACCTTGTATTTATAGATGAAATCTACTATTTATATAATTAATTTTAAGAATTTTTTTTTTTTAATAATAAAAAATAAAAATAAAACGGTGGAAAAGAGGAAACAAGGCCATGTGTGCCCATGTGCCAATTTTCCACGTTGGAAAATGTTTTTTTTTTTTTGGTTTTCAAATATATATATATATACTATATATATTTTTTCAATCTCGATTCCTCTTGGCTAGATTACTTGTATACAGTATTTTGATCCTGAGCCAAAATCAGATGTTTAGAACTACCACCAGTTCCGTGTAAGTTATGATCCATAATCAACAGCATACATACACGAATGAACTACACAACAGCATACCAAATCCATAACAGCGTACAGAGTGAACTACATGAATGAACTTTACAAGATGAACTTCAAAAGATGGTTGTTAGCAGGTTGCCAGGTTCAATATGTTTGCATAGAAATATTGCATATTCAATCATGTTTGCACTAGAAGACGAACCTAGTTGATACAAAGACTACGCTTTACAGAGAGAGATTGGTGAAGACAACAGAACAGTTACTTGAGCAAAGAAATTTGTAATTGGTGCGAAAGAGATCGGACACTGGAGAAGAGAGCATATAGGTGACGATGGAGATTAGAGTCTTGGTTGTGGCTTGCCGGTGGCGAGGATAAAGGTTGCTGAGGACTGCAGCGAAGGTTGCTGAAAACTGTAGAAGCTTTTGGTGGAGTGTGTGCTGTTGAGTCTGAGCTGGTTTGACTTTAGGGTTTGATTCAAGTGGGCTATGTTTCTTTTCTTCATAATATCAAACCATTTTATCGAATAGTCGGGTTGGGACGGTTCTTTTGGGAATTTGGGCTTAAAAACCGAGACCGGGATTGAGGCCGAAATACAGGGGAAAAACCCGCGTGTATTGACTCGGTCTTAAACTCGGGATGGGCAAATCGGGACAGTCTTGGGACGGTTTTTTCAGGACCAACAGTCTTTTCTGCTCAACCCTAATGCAATGAAGGTATAAGACGTACTTTTACGATTCAAATCATGTTCACCCACGAGTTAAGTTAAAAGGATTAGCCTGACCACCATTTTTATGGGTCACTTATATCGTCCTGGACTCAATCATTCGAGTTAACGAGTCAACTTGTATTACCCTCAACAACATCACAAGTATTTAAAAAAAATATATATATAAAATTTAACTATGAATAATATTATGAGTTCTTAAACATTAAGCATCATCTTAGATTCTTAATGTTTACAAAATACACATGAAAACAACAAGTAAATAGAGTTGAAGGTCTCTCTTCAAGAAATTTTCGATTAGTGATGATAGAAGAGGTCTAATGATCTTAGTATTCACCCACTGTTCTTCCCATTGCCTCCATGTCACAGAGATTCCCTAAAGCTAAGGAATCCAGTATATGCAGAGTCCAAAGTATGTATTCTCAATCAACTTTCACATAAAGCGGCAAACTGAGAGCACAGAACAGAATGGAGAATCACGAACGACAGAATTGAGAATACACAACATACATGTTAGATAATGCAGCGGAACAGGAAAGGAAAAAAAATAACAACTACCTAGTTATTTTTAAAGGTCGACAAGTCGGGTTCAGTTCCAATTTCAGGACTTGAAGTTAAACCTACTTTATTGGTCGGGTTAGGCAGGTCAACCTGAAACTAACATATCCCTTATTGTGTTGACCCATACTCATCATGAGCAAGACTCAAATTTAGTTTATTTTTGGGTCGCGTAAGATATTAACACCTCTAGATGTACTAACTAAAATCAATACATAGGTGAATGAATACTTGAATGAGAAAGTCCTAAATTTTCATGTTTATATACATATTTAAGATGTTGGAGTTATTAGGTTGGTTCTTATGTGTGTAGGGATGTATTAACAAGTTAGGTTTATTGAGTTGATATGTTTATAAATGACTGTAAAATTCATTGACCTCTTATGGTTGTAAAGTATCAAGTCATGGTAGCACTATCAAAATCCTCAGTTTCAGCGTTAGTCAAAAGTTGTCACTAAATGACAAATTGTCACTACTAAAAGTTTTCGCAGTAATCAAAGTTTTGTCTCAATATTCCTCGTGGCCTAAGGTGATACCTACGACAATTTGTCGCCATTAATATTAGTTTGTCGCCACTAAAATTACTCAGTCAACATCCCTTTTGCATCGAATAATTTTGTTGTTGTTCATGTGTAATTTGCATGAACAACATGTTGTTTCTCTAGTACATATACTATATCAAGATTGCATTCATGCTAAATGCTTGTTTCTATGACAGAGTGATGTTGATGCAGTATAAGTGATTCAACATCTCCAACTGTTGCTGATAAAAATACATTTCTCGTACAAGCCTTACTTGTCACAATTCATATAGTACGAATATCTATCTTTGGGTTCGGTTTACTCAGATTTTAATTATTTTGGGTTCATCAAACCCAAATCTTTGAGCCTCAAGGTTCACGGAACCTAGATGTTCAATTTTCTGGGTTCAAGGAAGCTAGATCTTTGATTTTTTGGGTTCACCGAACTTAGATCTTCAAGTTTCTGCGTTCACTGAACCAAGATCTTCGCGTTTTTGGCTTTTGCAAACCCAGAAGCTCGAAATTGTGAGATTTGCGAACCAATAAATTTGAAAATCTGTGTTCAGTGAATCCAGCTAAAGTCTATTTTTACCAGATTATTCGAAATTGTGAAATGTACGAACCTCAAAATGAGTGAACTTAAGGAATGAGAATTGAACTTAAGGGAACTCATAAAGTCTATTTTTACCAGCTAAATATTTTGTTGAAAAAATATATTTTGTATTAAACATATCTATTATCGAGTATATATCTTGTCGGTAATGTAATAGCATTTACGAGTGATTTATGTCCTCGATAAAAGTATACAATTATTGACGAATACATTTTTTCGTCGATACTTATTTGTTTACCAGGCAAACATATTAGTTTGTCAGTAATTGTGTACGTTTACCGACAATGTTTTTTAAATCGGTAACACTTTTTTAATTGTGTGGTTGGTAATTGTTTTTTATAATTACTACTTTTATCAGTGATTTTTGTGGGCAAGGTATTGTCAATGAAATTGATTCAAAATATTTTGGTTCGTACGGAGTATTATAACTTGGGATAAGTATAGGAGAATAGAAATTTGAGATAGTGTTCTGATGAATATAGAAGAGAAATCACGAACATGAGTCCCCCTTAAGTAATATAGGGTCATTGTTTAAGCCTATAAAATTGGGAGTATATCCAAGCCTTACCAGGATGTTAGGTTCTGACAAATAGACTAAGGAGCAAATCTTGTAATCTTTTTGTTTTTATTTCTATCGTATATTTATGTCTAATGTAAACAATCTACTTATAATGTACATAGTAGTTAGAATAGGTAAAAACTTATAATAGGAAACTTATATTGTATGAGATTTCTTTCTTAAATAAAATTTTCTATTTTCTACATTTCTATTTCTAACACTCCCCATCAAGTGGAATAGTGAGATCTCCAATATTCAACTTGCATACAACATCTCTAAAAAATCTTCCATTTATAACCTTGTGATAATATCTGCCAATTGATCCTTATAATGTATAAACGACACAACGATCACTTTATTTTCCAACTTCTCCTTGATAAAATATCGGTCTACCTCAACATGCTTCGTGCAGTCGTGTTGTAGTGAAATACTAATAGTTGCACTATTATCACACATTATCATGTACTCCCCTTTTACGGGATATCTGATTTCATCTAACAGCTTTCGTAACCACAACACTTCTGCTAGTCCTCGAGCTATCCCTCTAATTTCTGCTTCAGCACTTGACAATGATAAACTTTCTGCTTTTTACTCTTTCAAGTGACTAAATTTCCCCCAACTAAGGTGAAATATCATGGAGTTAGCCCTAGAATTTGACTGTGAATAAAATTGTTTATGACTTGTAGCAAACATATACGCGTTTCACAAGAAATATTTGTATTAGAAGGAAACAACGTAGGACATAATTTATGAAGATAACCTACAGATGGGTGCCTCAATCTTCGGTGCGACAACTATTGTTGCCTATCCACTGTCCCGTGAACAAGCGCTGCAGTTCCGTGTTGATCCACTTCGTCCACATAGTACAGTCTCTAACACATAACACCACGTCCAATGATTTTCCCTCATTGAATATCTTACAACACACAAAAAGTAGGATACACAACACCATACAGTTTAATTCTTTTGTCACATGGTTAATAGAGAGCAACTTGCAATATAAACTAGACACATAAAGACAATTATGTAGTCGTAGTGTTGGAGGTAATGCAATATTCCCCGCTCCATGAACTTGTGATAGATATCCATTCACACTCTGTATCCTTTTCCTACTCAGCACTAAGTGACCAAACAAATCACTTTTGTAATAGGTAACAGTGTCAGTAGCGCCACAATCAAACAACCATCTATTATATTTTTCTGGTTCAAACTCCCGAGATACAAAAGTCTGAGGGGTTGGCATGCAGATTTTTACTAAATTTAGGACCTGAAGTACTTAAGTATAAATATGAGGGTGTAGAATAGTACTATTATACTTATAATAGTTGTAATTATGATATATAATTGGAAGATCCGCACTATTTTCAGAAATTCTATTGGAGTGAAAGAAGTTATGTGTGCATAACTATTATTATTATTATTATAAAAATAAAAGTCGAGATAGAAAGAATGAAAAAGAGTCGCGAAGACCACACTAACAATGAGAGTTTCTCATGGATTAGACGTCTAAATGCTTAACAAATAAAGATAGTAAGGGGATGAAAATTAGAACACACAATCATCAAGTTGCATATTTTTTTAATAAATTGCAATCCAGTTCACATTTGTTGTCTCCATATCCAATTGCTCTCCAAATCATCACACTTTGTATTCCAGAGGTACTATCGTGAATGGCCCGGTTCTACGACTTGGCGCACTACGTTTTTTGCTCACCACCGAATTCCATCATCTTTCCCTAGCAAGTAGGGCTGAAATCGGACCAGCGGGACCAAATTTTTTACTATTTCGGTAGTATTTATATGTTTTGATCGGATTTCCTTCAAAAACAAAACGTATAAGACACAATAAATAATAAGAAAAATCGGATTTTTGGACCACAGTTTCGGATTAAACCGCCAAAACAAAAAAATACACCTTCTAGGATAGCCATATATAGCTTCGTTTGTGACCTTACCATGCCATCTATTGTTTGGCGAATCACTTGAGCACCTTGCCTTCTTTATCTCGAGCGATGATTTCAATGCCTCCTCTCTTCATTGGTTCATCCCATGTAGTCGCATTTCAGATGATTTTGATTACATCCAAGAGATGGATTAGTTGTACAAAGTTACACTGCTAGGGGGAAGTTAAGTAAGAGAGTGAGATGAAATAATAAAGATGTTTTAATTTATATAAAAATAATGTTTTCCTTTATATATTTTATCATTAGTGATATATATATATATAACAATATTTTTATATATGTATACGATGTCTCTCTATATCACTATTCTCGTTTGTAATTAGAATTTGGGAAATTTCTATTAGGGTTTATTTTTTCTGATTTAATACGAGCATTAATAACCAAATCTCTACTCCAATTTTGGGCACATTATAAATTGCTAATAAAATTTACTTTTGTAAATTTTGTTACACGTACTTTCAATGTTAGGGTAAATTGCCACCTTCATTAAGTTTACTGTTAAATATGGATGAAAAATGAGGTGACAACACATGATTGACACATAATTAAAAACTATATGATTTTTCAAAAATAGTAAAATAAGAATTTTTAAAATAATATATTTATTAAGAATAATAATATATTTATTAAGAATAATAAATAGAATAAATAAATTATAAATTTTTCTTTTTTTTTAAGATTTTCTAGGAAATTTAAAAAATCATATAATTTTTTAAATCATGGGTCAATCATATGATACCATGTTAATTTCCGTCCATATTTAATGGAAATCACCATATAACACTTTTTGAAAAGTAAAGTTCTTATAATTATTTATAAATTGTCAAAAATTGTAGTGGCGATTGGATCATTAATATAAACAGTTATATACAGTTTTAGCCAGTGTTATCAAAACCAGACCATCCGTCGAACCGGTGAGAGGTCCAGTTCCCAGTTCGGTCCGTCAGACCTTTCTATTCATCATGCACAGTCTTTATCAGAAGTGACTTGCCAACGGTCTTCTTTGTTGCCCTCTTGAAGTGCAAAAGGCTTGTCTTTCTTCTTCTCTCCACCTACATCGTCTTCCATGTTGTCTTTCTTGTTGCCGCCGCCATCGTCCTTTTTAGGTGGAGGTAACACCTCGACGCCCCTCTTGAGCTTCTCTTTAAGGTAAGGAACACGCTTCTTCGAGTCAATGCTTCCGGTTACCGTGACCTGGTATTTGACTCGGTCGATGTTAACCACATCTCCCCCTGTTGATTTAATAAAAAATTATATTCATTTCAGTTTAGTATAGTTTGAGATTTAGATGTGTAAGTAATTTTTTGCAGAGTCTAACCTTCGATCTTCGAAGTGATCTTCTTGATCTTGGTGATGCAGCCCTCACCGTGTAATTGGAGCTTCAGAACCACCGTAGACCAAATCCCATTAAAAATACAAACTTGGTGGATGTTGATTCTAGTATGTGGAATCTTTTATGCAATGTGCACTGGTTTGTTTTGGAACCTAGGGAGGTCCTTGAACTAAGACGATGTAGGGCAACGACTCTCCATAAGACCGTTCAATGGCGGGAATGTGGAGTCGGCGCTGCTTCTTCTTCTTTGCGGAACGACCAGATTCGCGGGACCTGGGAGCTCTGTGAGATTGCTCATGGCTTGAGCTCTCTGCCACCATGGTTGCTGCCGAAGGACCAAGAACTGCGGAATTTCACGCTACATGAGTAGAAGAAGAACTGAGAAAGGGTTGCTTGAACCTAATTGAAATGGTTGTGATTTAAGAACTGAGGAAGGGCTGCTGAACCGAAAAGAACTGTTTGGTCGGTTTGACAAAAAAATAAATCAAACACTTTTTAAAAAATTAACCGTAAACCGTCCGGTTCATACCAATTCAATCGGGTCTACCATGCATTTCGGTCTTTTGATTGAACCAAACCGTTCAGGATGTCTGTTCGCGGTCGGACTCTATGGTAGTCCGATTCTTATAACTATGGTTGTAGCATTTATCTCTTACAATAGAAATAGTACTGTATATATCTGTAATGACCATGGAAAGCAAAATCTATAATAAGGAAATAAAATAATGGAGGATATTTCGTGCAGCAGCATCAGGTCGGCTATCTGTTAAAAAACTTCCATGGAAGAATTTCTTCTCCATTATTATCTGAAACACGATCAGATGTTCTTGATTATATTACAGCGAAAGAGAGTAAAAAGAGAGAAACGAAAACCGTCCATATCTTTTTCCCTTCCTCTCCTACATATATCCTTCATCTTCTCTCCACTACGTACTCAGTTCCAGTCACTAACTAATACAAACTTCACTCCATTCTCCAAAAATACCTTAGCCCTAGACGACAAAGCTCAAAACCAGACATGGAATTCAGCATACTCGAGGAATCCAAAACCTCCAGCAACGAAACAGATCGATACGAAGATATGAGCACAGTTTCCAAATCCTACGACTGTGTTTTCTGCGAGAGGGATTCACCACTGCTCAAGCCCTAGGAGGCCATATGAACAATCACCACAAAGACCGAGCCAAGACCAGACCTTTTTGCTTCCACCTCCTATATTCGACGAAAGTTGTGGATCTCTGAGCTTATCATATCCGTATAATTATACGTACTCTAGCTCTAGGCTCGAGTCACACCACCAAGTTAGGTACCCAGTCTATTTCCTAGCACTATCAACATGGGATATCACAAGGAATTCTTTCAATTCTCATGATGAACTCTCATCAGTCCAATCTGATCCATTCAATCGAGATTTCTTCGCAGAGGAATATTGGCATCAAACCCAGAATCTGCAAACTTGCCCGTCGAATATTGTGTTGGTTGTGGCCCAGCCCTTGGACCGATCTGATTCAACCTGGGCCGGATTAGGATTAAATCGACCCAATTTTTTTATGAATGGTAAATGAGGAAGGAAGTAATGTATTAGGAAATATGACTGTTGATATGATATATCAGGAAATATTTTCTTAATATTCTTCACAATATTGCAAAATATACGTGGAATATTGTTATTATCTTTTTATATCAAGAGAATATTTTTAATATATTTCCTAATGATATATTTCCTAATAATATATTTCCTAATAATATATATATATATATATATATATATATATTTCCTAATAATATATTTTCTAATGGAGTGTCTCCTATTGTAATATAGTTGTTGGTATTTCAAGGAGTACCATAAACCCTATAAATAGGGTTAGGTCTTCTCAATTGAAAAAACAATCAAAGACACTCTCGAAAATTAGCAACAGATATATTGCTCAAGAGTTAAGTCAGATCCGAGTTTCCCATTGAGTTAGAATTTCCCTGGAAGTCCGAGTTCAGGTATTGTTCAGTTCGGTTAAGGGAAACACCGTTTTTGTTTCGCCTTGATGACACTGTTTTATCCTGGGAGGTAATCGTCCTAATTTTCCTCTTACACGAACAATTTACGGTGAGGGGGGCGAAATTGCCTTAAGGAGACCGTTTTGATACAGGACTCAGTATTTTTATTTAAAATCCACTTTCTTTTGGGCAATTTTGTCATTTCGTCAATTTGCATGTCATTCAATAATTTCACGTAATTTTAATTTCGAAAATTATTATTTAATTCTCCTAAATATTACCAACAATCTTATGGCAATTTTTGTGTTTTAGTAATTTCAGGAGACAAAGAACCGACTCGGTAAAATAATTCAGCATTTTCTGTTTCAGAATTATGGCTGCAATCAACAATGAGTTTGATATCAGTGTTGGAGCAATGGCTCAGACTGAAGTCCCTAATGCGTCGTCGAACGCGCCCGTCGTTGCGCCAACTGGGGGATAACCATGACTCGTCCAGTTGGACTTGCGCATGCTGAGAAGCCCGAGAAATTTGACGACATCAACTTGTCTACGGTGGTGTCTGAGGTGAGCATGGTTGATTCCAACCCCCGGGAGTGGTGGATTGACACAGGTTCCACCAAGCATGTATGTTCAGACAAATGAATATTCTTCAATTTTGAAGAAGTTGATTCTAGGGAGAGCTTGTACATGGACAATTCCGCTCATCCAAGGTCAAGGGCAAAGGAAGCGTCATTTTGAAGATGACTTCCGGGAAAGGGCTGACATTGAAGAATGTGCTGTATGTGCCATATATTCGCAGGAACCTGGTGTCAGGATCTCTCCTCAACAACTATGGCTTCTGTCTTGTATTTTAGTCGAATAAATTTGTACTCACAAAAAATGGGATGTATGTGTGTAAGGGTTATGAATGTGGGGGGATGTTCAAACTCAATGTAATGGATATTAAGCCTAAGACAAACAAGAATAAAACTGTTTCTTCCGCTTACGTGATTGAGTCTCCTAATATTTGGCATGGAAGATTAGGACATGTTAATTATGATACCCTGCGAAGGTTAATTAACATGAATCACATCCCTACACTTCAAATTGATCTCAAACATAAGTGTGAAATATGTGTTGAGGCTAAATTAACCAGGTCATCCTTTCATTCAGTTGAAAGGAATACAAAACCTCTTGATTTAATACATAGCGACGTTTGTGATTTAAAGTTTGTCCAAACGAGAGGCGAAAATAAGTACTTTATCACTTTTGTGGATGATAGTACTAAATATTTCTATGTATACTTGTTGAAGAGTAAAGATGAAGCTATAGAAAAGTTCATGCTTTATAAAGAAGAAGTTGAAAATCAACTTAACAAGAAAATCAATATGTTGCGTAGTAATAAAGGTGGTGAGTATGATGCGCCATTGGGTGAGTTTTGTGCTCAACACGGAATCATACATGAAGTCACCACTCCCTATTCACTCCAATCAAACGGGGTGGCAGAAAGGAAAAATCGAACATTGAAAGAGATGATGAATTCAATGTTGATAAGTTCTGGGTTACCTCAGAACATGTGCGGGGAAGCTATTTTAAGTAGCATTTACCTTTTAAATAAGGTACCCCGAAAGAAAGAATAGAAAACACCTTTCGAATTATGGAAAGGTAGAAGACCTTCTTTCAATCACCTCTGAGTGTGGGGTTGTCTTGCTAAAGTGATGGTGCCTCCTCCTAAAAAGGTTAGGATTGAACCAAAAACTGTTGAATGCATCTTCATAGGATATGCTCAAAATAGTAATGCTTATCGGTTTCTTTTGCATGATTCGAAGATTTCAGATATACATAAAGATACGATAATGGAATCAAGAAAAGCATATTTCTTTGAAGAAGTATTTCCGGCTAAAACTAGAGGGAATGCAAGTTCGTCGAAACGAACTTATGAGACTATTGAAAATAATGGTCTAGACCTAGAAAATGTTGAGGTAGAACCTAGGAAAAGTAAACGAGTTCGGGTAGAAAAATCTTTTGGTCCAAATTTTTTCAACTATATGCTTGAAGCGGAACCTCAAACATTTCAAGAAGCCGTAAATTCTTCAGAAGGACCTCTATGGAAATAGGCAATCAATAGTGAAATTGAGTCCATCTTGCAAAATCACACGTGGGAACTAGTCGATCTTCCTCCTGGATCCAAGCCACTAGGCTACAAGTGGATTTTCAAAAGGAAAATAATAACAGATGGATCAATTGATAAATATAAAGCTAGACTTGTAATTATGGGTTACAAGCAGAGAGAAGGTCTTGATTATCTTGACACATATTCTCCAGTCACGAGAATAATTTCCATAAGAATGATACTCGCAATAGCGGCATTGCGAAATGTGGAAATACATCAAATGGATGTAAAAACACCTTCTTAAATGGAGATTTAGAGGAAGAAATCTACATGGAACAACCTGAGGGTTTTGTTGCGCCAGGGGAAGAAAAGAAAGTCTGTAAACTTGTTAAATCACTGTACGGTCTGAAACATGCACCAAAACAGTGGCATCAGAAATTTGACAATGTAATCCTGGAAAAAGGATTTAAAATAAATGAATGTGACAAATGCATCTACGTGAACGATACAAATAAAGGTTATGCCATTTTGTGTCTTTATGTTGATGACACGCTTATCGTTGGAAGTAACGATAAGATGATTCAATCCACGAAGGATATGTTGAATTCGAGATTTGACATGAAAGACATGGGCCTTGCTGATGTAATTCTTGGAATTAAAATTAATCGGACATCAAAAGGAATTGCTCTAAGTCAATCTCATTATATCGATCAGATATTAGAGAAATTCAACAAGGATGACAAAAAGGAGGTTTGCACTCCAATAGATCCAAATAAGTATTTCTCAAGAAATACAGGAGAAATCGTCCTTCAAGTTGAGTATGCTAGGGTTATTGGTAGTGTCATGTACTTGATGATGTGTACTAGACCTGATATATCACACGTTGTTGGCGGGTTGAGTAGATATACGAGTAATCCAAGTACTGATCATTGGGATGGAATCAGAAGATTACTTAGGTACTTGAGATATACTCGTGGTTATGGCTGCATTATACAAGATATCCAACGGTTATAGAAGGATATACTGATGCTAATTGGATATAAGCATCAAGAGACTCAAACTCCACAAGTGGATTCGTGTTTACCCTAGGGGGTGCAGCCATATCGTGGAAATCCTCTAAGCAAACAGTTATAGCCAGATCCACCATGGAATCTTAGTTTATAGCACTTGATAATTGTGCTGAAGAAGCTGAATGGCTACGCCATTTTCTTGAGGATATTCCTAGGTGGCCAAGATCAGTGTCTGCACTAAGCATATATTGCGATAGTCAATCTGCAATTGGCAGGGCACAAAGTCATATGTATAATGGTAAGTCTAGACATATTCGTCGTAGACATAATTCCATTAGACAATTGCTCTCGACAGGAATTATCACAATTGATTATGTCAAATCGAAGGATAACCAAAGGGTTAAATAAAGAGCAAGTTGGCCAATCATCGAGAGGAATGGGACTAAAGCCCGTGCAGTAAACACTTTTGAGAAGGAAAACCCAACCTAGTTGACTGGAGATCCCAAGATTTGGGTTCAAAGGGACACCCTAATCACAAGAGTGAGGTTAGATCACTGTGGGGGATTTTAACCCCGAGTCCATTCCTATGATGAGAAACAGTGACGACAGTGGATGAAGTTAATCTAGTGCTTTTAATGATTCAAAAATATAGAGTGTTGGAGTAACACTTGAGATGATGAATCACCTATGCAAGTGAGAAGAGGGACCGCTTCGAAAGGAATTGTTGAGGGCACAATTCCTACAAACGCTTGCAGAACCAAGCAATGCCCATGGACAGAACGGGCATGAATGTGTGAACTGAACAATACTAGGAAGATACCTGTGTGAGTTATATTATCATTTACACCAACGGCAGACAATTCAAGGACATCGCGTCTACTGACTAGCTAGTAAAGTCGATGTAATTTCACGAGGGAAGGTTCAAAGGGTAACACCTACCTATCTTATGCAGGTGTCGACCGTTGAACTCCTATTCCGAGTCTAAATCGTCTAGAAATTCTCTCATTTCTCCATTCATGTGGGATATTGTTGGTTGTGGCCTAACCCTTGGACCGGTCTGATTCAACCTGGGCCGGTTTAGGATTAAACTGACCCAATTTTCTTATGAATGGTAAATGAGGAAGGAAGTAATGTATTAGGAAATATGACTGTTGATATGATATATCAGGAAATAATTTCTTAATATTCTTCACAATATTGCAAAATATACGTGGAATATTGTTACTATCTTTTTATATCAAGATAATATTATTAATATATTTCCTAATGAAATATGTCCTAATAATATATTTCCTAATAATATATATATATATATATATATATATATATATATATTTCCTAATAATATATTTTCTAATGGAGTGTTTCCCTATTGTAATATAGTTGTTGGTATTTCAAGGAGTACCATAAACCCTATAAATAGGGTTGGGTCTTCTCAATTGAAAAAACAATCAAAGACACTCCCAAAAATTACCAACTGATATATTGCTCAAGAGTTAAGTCAGATCCGAGTTTCCCGTTGTGTTTGAATTTCTGTCGAAGTCCGAGTTCGGGTATTGTTCAGTTCGGTTAAGGGAAACATCGTGTTTGTTTCGCCTTAACGACACTGTTTTATCCTAGGAGGTAATCCTCCTAATTTTCCTCTTACATGAACCATTTACGATGAGGGGGGCGAAATTGCTTTAAGGAGACCATTTTGATACGGGACTCAGTATTTTTCTGCAAAATCCAATTTTTTTTTGGGCAATTTAGTCATTTCGTCAATTTGCATGTCATTCAATAATTTCATGTAATTTTAATTTCGAAAATTATTATTTAATTCTCCTAAATATTACCAACATATTGGAGGTCCCAAGATGGGTGTTGTGAAGGAAGACATAGATTTGGAGCTTCGACTCAGCTCTATATGATCCATAGGGTTTAGAGATTTGATTTCACTCTATATGTTAACAGATAAATGCTATGAAATTTATGGTTTTGCTATTCTTGTACACAGCTTGGGATGATTCTTCAAATGATTAGAGATACCAGAAATAAGTTTAATCTTATCATCTGAGGTGGTTGAAAACATGTTACTTAACCTAATATGTAGTAGTACAATGTGTTGTTTGATTGTTGGGTACTACAAAAATGTATCCTTACAGTGACAAAGCTTTTGTTATTGTCACTAAAAATATAATTTATGAAATAACAAATACGGTTGTCACTGTTATATTTATATATATGCAACAAAATATACCGTTATTTATAATTTTTTTAGTGTCGATTGGTTTTGACACAAAAAGAATATAATATAGCGATAATAAAATCTAGTCTCTAAAAATTTCTCATAGTGGTAGAATGTATAGCTAATGCAAAATATGTGATTTAGCATCAACACAATAGTTGTTGGTGAAAAGTTATTATAGTGGCATCTATTATTAAAATATGTGATTTTAATTGTTTGATCCGGAGGTAATAGACGGCTGAAGCAAAGACGATTATTTCAAGTCAATACTGAAGAAGAGGAAGACAAATGAAGAAAGGGTGTTGGCTAAAAAGCAGGAGATTAACGCTACCAAACACAAGAGTGCGGAAATAGGAAGTTGATCTTTAAGAGGGCAGAGCAGTATTCTATTGAATATGTCGAACATGTAAAGAACTTAGCCAACTAGGAGAATGGAATAGCAAGAAGCGTGAGGATTGTAAACCCTAGATGAGGAGAACTATCTGAAAATGAATTTGTATTACTGCGTTAAAATAAACAACAGAAGGGCTCCTTATATAGGAGAGAAAGTCTAACCTATTTACAGCACAAGCCCCTAAGGTTTTAACCCTAGCTAATCTAATCTATAAAGAAAACAATCAGAATACACTCTGAACTAATTAAATATAACAAATATAACCCTAAACAATTTAGGATAACAGCTTATAATTTAATACTCCCCCTTAAGCTGATATCCTAAATAAATGTCAATCATTCCTAATTTCTTGAGAAGATAATAATGTTGAGCTTTTCCCAATGCCTTCGTGAATATGTCCGCAATTTGCTCCCCAGAACGTATATACTCTGTCTTGACCACCCCTGCATTTATCTGTTCTCTCAAAAAATGGCAGTCAATCTCAATATGTTTAGTACGTTCATGATACATAGGATTTGCTGCAATTTGGATTGCAGCTTTATTATCACAATATAATTTAGCGGGAACATAATTTATTATTCCTAACTCATTAATTAAACCTTTCAACCAAATAATTTCATAAACAACAGACCCCATACTACGATATTCAGCTTCAGCTGCAGATCTAGACACAGTAGCCTGTTTTTTTACTTTCCAAGAGACAAGAGAATTACCCAATTTCACACAATAACCTGAAATGGATCGCTTAGTTTCTAAACAACTTCCCCAGTCAGAATCACAATAAGCAATAATATTTGAATCACAATCAGATGATAATAAAATTCCTAAACCAGGCTGATTTTTAATATATCTGATTATTCTATACACAGAATCAAGATGAGATTTTTTCGGATTTTGCATAAACTGACTGAGATGTTGAACAGAAAAACTTATATCAGGTCTAGTGATGGTTAAGTAAAGCAATTTTCCAATTAACTTTCTATACAAAGTGGGATCAGATATCAAGGCATCATCATGACTCAGCCCAAAAGTCTCATCATATCCCTTTGAGGTCAGCTTGAGATTCTGCTCCATAAGAGTTTTACTGGGTTTACCTCCTAACAAACCAACTTCAGCAAGAAGTTCAAGAGAATATTTCCTTTGGCACAAAAAGAGACCCTTTTTGGATCTAGCAATTTCTATACCTAAAAAGTACTTTAATTCTCCCAAATCTTTCATCCTAAAGTTGTTTTGTAAGGTTGCTTTTAACTCAGTAATAAGATGCTGACTATTTCCAGTGATGACTAAGTCATCAACATAAACCAACAAAGCAACAATATCAGAACCACATTTCTTAGTAAATAAGGAATAATCATAACGACTTTGCTGATAGCCATGTTTTACCAAGGCCTCAGTGAGTTTCATATTCCATTGCCTTGAAGCTTGTTTTAATCCATACAAGGATTTTTGCAAACGACATACACGATTGTTATCCCCCTGTTTGCGAAAACCTTGTGGAATTTGCATAAAAATCTCTTTGTTTAAATCTCCCTGCAAGAAGGCGTTATACACATCCATCTGATAAAGGGGCCAGTTACATTTTGCAGCAATGGAAAGAAGGGTTCTGACAGTGACCATTTTGGCCACAGGGGAAAAAGTATCAGCATAATCGATTCCTTCTTTCTGATTATACCCTTTTGCAACTAAACGAGCCTTATATCTGTCAATGGTGCCATCCGAATTATATTTTATTTTATATACCCATTTGCAACCGATTGCATTTTTACCTGGTGGGAGAGAAACAATATGAAGAGATAAAGCCCTCCAGCTTCTCTACCAATCCCCAATACCATTCCACTGTAAAGATCCTGCATTAGGACAATCTTAGGGTAAAAAGTAACAGAACAAGACAAATCTTTTGTTAATTTCGCGATAGACATTAGATTATGCTTAAAATCTGGCAGATATAGAACATCATTCAACCCTTTTAGATTACCAAATAAACATTTTCCAGATTTAGAAACACCTGTACATGAACCATTTGGTAATCGGACACTGGAGCTAATATTTTTTAAATCAGTTAACCAATCTAGTCTACTACTCATGTGATATGTAGCTCCAGAGTCTAATATCCATAAATTTGATTTATGAACAGGGTTGGAAAAATGAACCATACCTGCTGCATTAGCGCTTATTTCAGGAGTGTCCTGTTGCTGCTGAATCTTACTCAACATTAGCGCCAGATGCTCCAAGCTCTCAGTTGAAATCATGGCAGATTCGTTGCGCGGCATGTCCAGAGGCGTAGAACAACCTGTATCAACAGACTCGGGTGTAGAACATAGAGAGGAATTGGTACTGGCAATATTGGCTTGGGATCCTTTTCCTTGATCCTGGTTGTTTCTCCTCCAACCAGGAGGAAAACCGTTTTTCTTAAAGCATCGGGTCACATCGTGCCCTTTGCCTTTACAGAAATCACAGAACAAATTCCTTCTCGGTGGTCTGGATTGGTTCACAATATTGGCCATGTTGTTCTCAGAAATGCCTCTCTGGTGCTCTTATTGAATAAGAACAGAGTAATCTTGGTTAAGAGAGGGAAGTCTCTCTCTCATGAGCAGGTTAGACCTAATAGCCGAATATGACTCGTTCAAACCATTAAGGAACTGGAACAGCTTTAGGTTTGACGCATGCTCAAAATGCCTCTGGAATTGCTCACAACCACAATTAGGAAGACAACATATAGACTCAAACTCATCCCACAACAACCTCAATCTAGAAAAATACTCAGAAACAGACTCAACACCTTGCTGGACTAAAGAGATCTCACAATGCAACTGAAAGATTCTAGATCCATTGATCTTGTTAAAGCGTTCTTTAAGATCACTCCAAACACGAAAAGCACTTGTTGAATACACAACGCCAGACATAAGCTCACGCGACACAGTATTCATAATCCAAGAAAACACCAAAGCATCACATCTATCCCAAATATGATGCAGACTAGTATCATAATTTTCCTTAACACACGACCCATCTATAAAACCCAACTTGTTTTTTGCCAAGAGAGAAATATACATTGCCCGACTCCAAAAAGAATATGTATCTGAACCAGTCAATTTTTCAGATATAAGAGATAATCCAGGAGTATCTGAGGGGTGTAAAAACAAAGGGTGGTTATGGTCAATCATGGGCGGAGTTGGAGTCACAATGGTCGGAAGACCGGTGACTCCTATCACAGTGGTAGAGCTAGATGAGAGGGGTGCAGAGGTTGATGCCATAGGGAAAGATTTTATGAGAGAAAAACAGGTAAGAAAGCGAAGTCGTCTGTAATGAAGAGGACAGGATCGATGAGGTGCGTTAGAGCACGGAATTCTCTGATACCATGTAAAGAACTTAGCCAACTAGGAGAATGGAATAGCAAGAAGCATGAGGATTGTAAACCCTAGATGAGGAGAACTATCTGAAAATGAATTTGTATTACTGCGTTAAAATAAACAACAGAAGGGCTCCTTATATAGGAGAGAAAGTCTAACCTATTTACAGCACAAGCCCCTAAGGTTTTAACCCTAGCTAATCTAATCTATAAAGAAAACAATCAGAATACACTCTGAACTAATTAAATATAACAAATATAACCCTAAACAATTTAGGATAACAGCTTATAATTTAATAGAAAAAGTTCTTGCATTTATCCTATCATTTGCTATATTCTATTTTATGGCTTATTTGGCTGAATTAAGTTTCTGTCTTAATTGGTTTCTTCAGGAGAAGGAGTTGATTACGTTGAAGGGAAGCAAAGTTGACTGCAGGGTTATATTTCTACCCTGAAGCTAAGCTACTGTATATTATTCGGATTTGTGGGTATATGCTTGAGTTTCCATAGCTTGGTGTTTAGATAAGTCTGATCTTTTGGAAATGTTAGTATTCTAATTTTGGAAATTGAACCTTTCAGTATCAGTGCGATGGATCCAAAGTCAAGGAAGATCTTTGCAGCTCTTGCGATTGAGACAGGTAAGATACTTATCTTTTCATGCAAATGAATACGAACCAATTGTTTGATTTATTTTCTTATCTCGTTATTGATTTTAGAAAAGGTCGTTTGGATGAACTGAAGAAGGGGAGATAGGAAAGAGAAAGAGGGTGAAGATTCATCACAATTTCTCAATACAAGAAGGTGATTTTTCACTAACGCGGAAGATGTACATTTTTGTAGTGAATTTTGGTATCTTAGACTCCTAGTATGTTTTTTTGTCCCTAAAGCTTATGAAAATTGCATCTAGAGTTGATCTATTGATGGAGTTTTTCCGTCAAATATCACATTGAAGATAATAGATCAAGCTTTTTAAGATTCATACTTTGTTATTTGATTTTCTATTTCAGGAAAATTGCTAGTTGGGAGAACCATTGACGAATCAATATAGTTGAATCAAAAGTTGTTTTGAGAGTTGAAATTGTAGCAACAAGATACAACTTGAGGAGACACCTTTTATTGAGAAAAAAAAAGTGAGACTATTGTTGTCATGTCTATTTGTAAGAAAAAAAACTTTAGGAGTTACGTGACTCTTTTATAAAGATATCTTCTATGTGCATTTACTTTTATTAAGTCTTGTAAATCTTTAGTTTGGATATGTATTAATATGCGTATAGATATTTTAGGGAATAATATATTATGTTTTTAGTGTACTAAGATGCATATATTTTCGGGAAGATGAATACTTTTGTAGTGCTTATTGTTGGGTATCGATATTGACAGCCCAATAAGGAAAATGCCTCGAGGGCCCAATAACCCTGGAGGGGGTAAACCCAAGATATTCGAACTGGATCATCTTAAGTACAAGTCAACTTGGCCCACCATAGAGTGGCCCAAGATCGAGCCCAAAGTCGATATGAACGCCAAAGGCTCCCCAGACTGCTCGCCATCCTTCACCAGGCCGCGACCTCTCACGGCTCGCCATGGGAGTGCTCGCCCCGAAGATAGCCTTGCCTCTCTCCTCTGGTCCCACTAAACGTTAATAAGGAAGTGGCCACGATATCCCGCGTATCTCGGTCACATATTCACTAAAGATTAGATATGGTAACAGCAATATATCGCCGTAACTGCCATATCTAACTATCTGAATCTTCAGTAGCACAATATTCACTAAGATATACAGTTGCCTTATACAGTTTGATCTCTCCTACCCTATAAATATCTTTGCTTTACATACGTTCCTTACGTTTTGAGATATACACACACATATACTCATTTAAGAATCGGAGAGGGACCCAAAGACACCCCCTCTGTTGCGCTCCCCTACCTGCAGGTTCACCGGAGTTGGAGCAGAAGCACCCTTCAGCATTTGTCTGGCATTCAATTCACTGCCAGATCAGCAACCAGGATTTCACGATCCAACATTTGGCGCCGTCTGTGGGAAGCGAGTGATACAGCCATGAGAACTCGATCCCAAAACAACCATCGGAACCAGACTCGCGAACAATCCGCGGATAGCTCTGATTCCGCCGCCGCTTCACCACTTCAACAAGAACCTTCCAGCCAGGCTGGAGCCAATGTCGTCCCCCTGCGAGCGGCCCGAGAGCATGTCGGTAATTCCAGACCGACCCCGGCTACTAACCACATCGAGACTCTAGCTCCTCAAACCGTCAACATCGTCGGGGAAAACATCCAGTTAACCCCGGAGATGATATCATTGTTGGAGGCCATCCTAGGACTGGCCCGTCGTCAAGCCCTGCTCCTCAAGGAAACACTCGCCCTGCTGCCACAGGGCCCTTACCGTCTAAAACCGCAAATCCTGGCGCCACAGCACCCCAGGAAGAGCAGGAGATGACGTCTGGACAACAGTCTCTACCCCCGGCATATACGATCAACCGGCGGCTACGTACTCGGCCAATCCTTTCGGTACTCCTCCATCCGGGACCTCGCCAATGTATTGCACTGTGGACCAGATGGACGACCTCATCAACAAAAGGCTCCAAGAAAGACGGCTGACAGTCGTAGCTCCCTTCAAGGAGCAATCAGCTCACCCCTTTTCCGATGAGCTCGTCGCCATCAAGATCCCTAAAGACGTAGTCGCTCGGGCCATACCAGAGTACAGTGGTGGAGGAGATCCCACCATACACGTCAACAAGCACGAGACTTCTCTCCTAGGTAACTCAAATAATCCCAATCACTTGGCTTTATTATTTCCATTCACTCTTTCGGGTTCGGCTTCGTCCTGGTTCTTCGGCCTCCCTGCAGGATCTATCGGAACTTGGGCGGAATTAAGGAGCAAGTTCCTAGAGAGGTATATGGGCGAGCGCCAGCTGATGAAAAGCGTGGTCGCCCTGGATGCGGTCAAGCAACAACCTGGAGAGTCGCTGGCCAATTTTTACGGGCGTTTCCATCAGAACGTAACAGAGATAGATCGCTGAATCTCGGATGGGGATATCATTCGAGCATTTTACAGAGGTCTGGATGTGGCCAACAAGGCCTCGAGGAAGCTGTGAAACAGCTACCACGTAAAGGAGATTGAAACGTTGGAGGAGCTGGCGTCCAAGGCAAAGGGTTTCATAGACCTTGAAAGGGCAAACACTAAGGCTAACTTCCTGACGACCTCGCTAAGGGTGGTTCCTGAGCCCCAACGCGATGGTAAGAAGGAAGTGAAGAAGGAGAAAAAGGGAAGAGACAGCAGTCCCCAAATCGAGCCTAATCCATCACCTCGAAATCCAGAGGTCCCTGAGTACTTTACGCCTTTAAATAGGCAAATCTCAGCGGTACTAGTCGAGATGGAGAGCAGATCCTTGGCGAGGCCACCAATGCCTCGTCGGGGTGGTCAGACCATGGGGAAGGACGTCGAGAGATATTGCAGATACCATAAGTGCAAGGGACACAAGACGGATGAATGCCGCATTCTGAAGCGGGATATAGAGAAGCTGATTCAAGGGGGATGTTGAAGGAATTTTTGGCAGGCCGAGACAGAAGTCGAACGCCCCCAGAAGACATCGTTCGCCAGCGTCTGCTGAACAAACTGATCCATCTGCCAGCAAGAAGAGAGTAAATTTGATTGCGGGAGGATTCAGAGTTGGAGGCGAGGGGTCGCACGCCAGGGAGGTCTACGTCACTCAGATCTCCATAGCAGTTCAGTTGGGAAAGCGACCCCGACCTGAAGAGTACATTGTCATCTCATTCTCCGAAAATGATTTGGCACATGTCACAACCCCCCACAACGACGCTTTGGTTATCACGGCTGATATAGACGGCTATGATGTTGCAAGGATTCTGATCGACAGAGGCAGCTCAAAAGACAACCTATTCCTAGACGCCTTCGAGAGGATGGGCAAGTCCAAGCGTGACCTGAAGAGGGTCGACTTTCCGTTGATTGGGTTTGCGGGAAGGACAACTTATCCACTGGGGGCAATAACTATGCCCGTGACTCTGGGCGAGGGATGGAAGAGCATCAAGGTACCGGTCACTTTCCTGGTGGTCGACTCACCTACATCCTACAATGCCATCCTGTGGAGGACCACGATCAATCCCAACAAGATTGTGGCCTCCACAGTCCAATAGAAGATGAAGTTCCCCACTCCCAATGGGATTGGAGAAGTGCTCAGCGACCAGTCTTCCTCGCGGCAATGCTATATGAACTGCCTGCGCAGGAAGAACCAAAGGGAGGCTTTCGCCATCGAGACAGAGGCCGACCCTCGCGAGGATTTGGCTCGGCCTGCGCCCATGGAGGAATTAGAAGAAGTCGAGGTCGACGGCCCAGCCAAGAAGGTGCGCATGGGACCACCTTGAAAGAAGATCAGAAGGAGGCCATGACCGCCCTCCTAAGAGAATTTAAAGAGCTCTTTGTCTGGCAGCCGAGCGACATGCCGGGTATCAGCACAGACATTATCTCGCACGAGCTCAGGATAGACCCTTCTGTCAAGCCGATCGCCCAAAAGAGGAGATCGTTCGGAACAGACAAACGCTTGGGGATCAGGCAGGAGGTTGGCAGACTGATTGAGGCTGACTTCGTCAGAGAGGTGAGATTCCAGAGCTGGGTCGCCAACCCAGTTTTGGTCAGAAATTCAAATGGCAAGTGGAGGATGTGCGTCGACTTCCGCCACTTGAACAAGGCTTGCCCTAAGGATTCATATCCTCTTCCCAGGATTGATCAGCTGGTCGATGCTACATCTGGTCACGAGATGCTGAACTTTATGGACGCCTATTCAGGCTACAACCAGATCAGAATGCATCCAGACAATGAGGCTCACACCGCTTTCTATGCCGACGGGGACATTCTGTGCTACAAGGTGGTGCCTTTTGGTCTCATCAATGCAGGGGCTACCTATCAGCGGATGGTGAACCGCTTATTTCAAGACATGCTGGGAAGGAACATGGAGGCTTATGTGGACGATATGCTCATCAAAACCATCAAGGGCAATCCGCACACAACAGACCTCCGCGAAGCTTTTGAAGGCATGAGGAGACACAACATTCGCCTGAACCCTGCAAAGTGCGCCTTCGGAGTCAAGTCGGGCTGTTAGGGACTATAGTTTAGATAAGTGTTCATATTGTCCAAATGTTTAGGACAATTGCATACAAGTCCACATGTTTAGGACATTTGCTCTCATATCCCTAGCTTCACCTATATATAGATGTCTACCCCTAGTGTATTTCTTAAGTTGAAAGCAATCAAAGATGAAATTCTCTCTAAAGATTGCTTTAAGCTCTTCATTTACACCTCATTCTCTCTAAACTCCTGAGATGGTATCAGAGCTTGAAGATCAGGGACGAAATTTTCCATTCGGTTGGAAATTTCCAACAAACAATCAGTAGGAAATCTGCTCTGTTCATCAGTTACTGTGGCAATTTCATCCTCTCGCGCTTCGTCAAATCCAGCAGCGCTTCTTCAGTTCCAATTTGATTTCGTTTTTTCCCTCTCAAGAAGTCATCATCATTACATCATATTCATCTACATCAGATCGTCCAGCATCATCGTTTCATCAACAAACATTCATCATCTGCAGAATCGCAGCTGATTCTTTAAGATCGGACAGCTGATTCACCAGTCCTGTAGATGGCGAGCCTTGCTGAGTTCTATCGAATTACTTCACTCCTGCTACATGAATCCTTATGTCAATTCGGTGATCAACTTGTCATCATCTGCTGCATATCATTTCGAAACAGAGTCCTAAGCATTGATTCGATTCAGCATCAACACGAATCTCCAGATCGCATCTGCGTCCATGCGATTCTCACAGCTGATTCTGTTCGACTCTTCTTCTGATAGATCTCGTCTTCTTGATGCTTCAATAGGTATGATCAGACCTGTGATCATATTGTGGTAAGGTCTCTGGAACTCCGACTTTGTTTATGCGACTCTGCTGGTTATGTTCTATGATGATGCTGAGTTGCTTACTGCATGATGCTGTGTTGCCTGCTGCGATTTATGCTGTATATTTCGGACTGATTTCTCAAGTATAATGCTGATTATTTGTTGCTGAGTTGCTTATCATGTTGCTTGTGCATATGGAGCTGATTAATGCTCTGTTTGAGGCTGAATATAAGGTTGATTCACTCTCTGTTTGAGGCTGATTTGTCCTGTGTTTAATGCTGATTTTGAGCTACTGGTGCCTCCATTTGCTGCTGCACTACAACTACTAAGCCTGCTGGTGTTCTGATCATGTCCTTTATTGTCGAGCTGATCTGTGGAGCATCAATTGAGCTGATTTCATGCTACTGATATGCTGTGATGTTGATCCTGGTGTTCGATGTATTGATGAGCTGAACTGCTGAGTTGAAATAGTCTACAAACTGCTTCAATCTGATCTGGTTTGCCCCTAAAACACTATTTGGTTGCTGAATTACGAAAGTCCTTAGACTGATTGGTGTTGCTGTGACACATGCTGATTCAAGCCTGAATGAGAAATTGATTGTTGGTGTGTCATATCCGGCAATTGAATCTTGGTGCGTCATATCCAAGGTTCAAGCTTTGGAATCTTCGAGTGCGTCATATCTTGGAGAATCCATTGTGGAGGTATCAAGGGCTTGTCGCTGCCTTTGTGTGATCCAATCGATCCATCATTCATCCATCATCTATCCTCGTATATTCTGGTCTCGGCAGAATCGTATCCAGGAGGACCGACCTTACCAAAATTGGTCTAGCCGACGGAATACATATAGGAATTCGACGAGCCCACCCATTCCAGAAAGAGGACTCAATTATCTGCGACTTTCGTATTCATAACTCGGATCAATTCGGATCAGAGCGTCGCGGAAAAGGGAACCCTTTACAGAGTCGGAATTCTGACAGCAATATTACGAGCCTTGGGAGAATCGTATCACCACCTACCCTCGAAAGTGCCGACTCCTGGAAGATCGTATCAAGTGGTATCAGAGCACACTTTCGAGACTTAATTTTGCTGATTTGTGTTGTGTGATAATCAGGTCCTTGCGCATTATAATGTCAAACCACGCAAGTAATGGAGAGGAGAGCACCAATCAAGCTCAAGGGGCAAGGAACGAACCCCCGGATTTGCGAATTCTTCGCAATGAGATTCGGCGAATGATGCAGCAAGAATTAGCACCTATCATACAAGAGTCCATTAATCGAGCCATGCCGCCACCTATGGGGAATCTTCCAAGAAGAGCTCAACCTCAAGCAGACGATGAAGAGGTTCAATCGTCCAACTATTATAGTAGGGGCAGCCGCCACTCCAATCGGGACCAAAGGAGACCACGGCGGGAAAGAGGTCGGCTTGAAGATCAACTTGGTGGTCTCAAGTTAAAAATCCCACCTTTCCACGGGAAGAATGATCCGGATGCTTATTTGGAGTGGGAAAAGAAGATCGAACTTGTGTTCGATTGTCAAAATCTTTCGGAGCTTAGAAAGGTACAAGTAGCCGCAACTGAATTTTGTGATTATGCTATCAATTGGTAGGATCAAATCGTGACGAGTAGACGACGTAATCGTGATCCACCCGTAGATACTTGGGATGAACTGAAAAATCTTCTGAGGAAGAGGTTTGTTCCTAACCATTACCATAGGGAACTACATCAAAAGCTTAGACGATTGTCTCAAGGAAGTAAGAGTGTTAAGGGCCGAAAGACCACACTTGCTCCCATGCCGCCGCATGAGATACACCTAGATCAACTTCGACTTCGACAACACGAAGGAACTAATGTGAGTGAACACACAAGTACCCTTACCCAAAATGAGTGTGAGAGTTTGAGGAAAGCCAAAGCCGAGAGATGTGAGTTTACACCCGTGAGGCAGTCCAATTTTGTGGTAAGGTCTAGCGTTGTAAAGAGGGCTTTGTCCTCTAAGCAACCCGTTATACTACTTATGTACAAAGAAATGTTGTTGAGTATCCCTAATCCCGTGCCGGATTTTCCGAGCAACATCGTTTCCCTTTTGCAGGATTTTGAAGACGTCTTGCCGGATGAAACTCCCCACGCATTACCGCCCCTTCGGGGTATCGAACACCAAATCGATTTTGTACCGGGAGCTTCACTACCTAACCGACCTGCATACCGAACTAATCCTATGGAGACCAAGGATCTTCAACGACAAGTGAACGACTTGATGGACAAAGGATACATCCGCGAAAGCATGAGCCCATGCGCGGTACCGGTCCTACTCGTCCCTAAGAAGGATGGGACTTGGAGGATGTGCGTCGATTGCCGAGCCATCAACAATATCACTGTAAAGTATCGCCATCCTATTCCTCGATTAGATGACATGTTAGATGAGCTGCATGGATCCACGATATTTTCTAAAATAGATCTTAAGAGTGGTTATCATCAAATTAGGATGAAAGAAGGTGATGAATGGAAAACAGCTTTTAAAACTAAACATGGCTTATATGAGTGGTTAGTCATGCCCTTTGGATTAACTAATGCACCTAGAACTTTCATGAGATTGATGAATCATGTCCTGCGTAACTACATTGGAATTTTTGTGGTTGTTTACTTCGATGAAATTTTAGTCTATAGTCGAAGCTTAGAAGAGCATGTTGGGCACTTAAAATCTGTTTTGATGGTTCTTCGAAAGGAGAAGCTTTATGCTAACCTTAAGAAGTGCACTTTTTGTACGGATCACCTTGTGTTTTTGGGTTTTGTTATAAGTGCAGATGGTATTAAGGTGGACGAAGAGAAGGTTAAGGCCATCCGCGATTGGCCGACGCCAACTACCATAGGCGAAGTGCGGAGCTTTCATGGACTTGCGGGTTTCTATCGGAGATTCGTGAGGGATTTTAGTACCATAGCCGCACCTCTCACCGAAGTGATCAAGAAGAGTGTTGGGTTTAAGTGGGAGGACGCACAAGAAAAAGCATTCCAAGCTTTGAAGGACAAACTCACCAATGCACCCCTTTTATCTTTACCGAACTTTCTTAAAACCTTTGAAATTGAGTGTGATGCTTCGGGTGTAGGTATTGGAGCTGTTTTGACACAAGAGAAGAGGCCCATAGCCTTCTTTAGTGAGAAGCTTGGAGGAGCTGCCCTAAACTACCCGACCTATGACAAGGAGTTGTATGCGCTAGTTCGAGCCTTGCAAACATGGCAATACTATCTATGGCCCAAGGAGTTCGTCATTCACACCGACCATGAATCCTTGAAGCATTTGAAGGGTCAACAAAAGCTCCACAAACGACATGCTAGGTGGATGGAGTTCATCGAAACCTTTCCTTATGTGATCAAGTATAAGCAAGGTAATGAAAATATTGTTGCCGATGCTCTATCAAGAAGGTATGCCTTGATCTCTACTTTGGATGCTAAGCTTTTATGCTTTGAATACATAAAGGAGCTCTATGAAACTGACTCGGATTTCCAAGATATCTTTAAAGCATGTGCTAAATTCGCTCATGGAAAGTATGTAAGGCACGACGGGTTTCTTTTGTTTGAAAATAGATTATGCGTACCTAACTGTTCGATGCGAGAATTGTTAGTTAGGGAAGCCCATGGCGGAGGATTGATGGGACATTTTGGGATCACTAAGACCTTGAAGGTGATGCAAGAACACTTCTATTGGCCGCAAATGAAAAGGGATGTCGAGCGGATATGTGGAAGATGTGTCACTTGCAAACAAGCCAAAGCAAAGGTACAGTCCCAAGGTTTGTATATGCCCTTACCGATTCCTGAACAACCGTGGGTCGATATATCTATGGATTTTGTGCTTGGATTGCCTAGGACTAGGACTGGAAAGGATTCCATCTTTGTGATTGTGGATAGGTTTTCAAAAATGGCTCATTTCCTTGCATGCCATAAAACTGATGATGCGTCTCATATAGCTGATTTATTCTTCAAAGAAATTGTTCGCTTGCATGGAATGCCTAGGACCATTGTTAGTGATAGAGATGCTAAATTATTGAGCTACTTTTGGAAAACACTGTGGTCCAAGCTAGGGACTAAACTGCTATTTTCAACTGCTTGCCACCCTCAAACTGATGGACAAACCGAAGTAGTGAATAGGACCTTGTCTACTTTGCTACGCACCTTGATTAAGAAGAATTTGAAAACTTGGGAAGAATGCTTGCCACATGTTGAATTTGCGTATAACCGAGCTACACATTCCGCTACCAAGTTTTCACCGTTTGAAATCGTTTATGGATTTAACCCTTTGTCTCCTTTGGATCTAACCGCTTTGCCTATGAGTGAAAGGACTAACTTAGATGGAAAGAAGAAAGCTGAAATTGTCAAACAGATCCATGAAAAGGCCAAGCGCAACATCGAGGAAAGGACGAAGTCGTATGCGAAGCAAGCCAACAAGGACCGACGTAAGGTGACCTTTGAGGAAGGAGACCTCGTGTGGGTGCACTTGAGGAAGGATAGGTTTCCAGCCGAGAGGAAATCCAAGTTGATGCCTAGAGTGGATGGCCCATTCCGAGTCCTAAAGAAGATCAACGACAATGCTTATCAACTAGACCTCGAAGGGAAGTATAATGTTAGTTCAAGTTTTAACATTACTGATTTGCTTCCTTTTGTTGCAGATGATCCGGATTTGAGTACAAATCCTTTTGAAGAGGGAGGGGATGATGTGATCATGGAAGAAATGCGGCCCACACTTGAAGACAGGGGTGAGATAACCGTGCCAAGTGGACCAATGACACGATCAAGGGCTAGGAAGCTTGGACATACAATCACCACACTACTGGACCGCATAGGACCAACTATCATTCCGTCCGGAGACATGGAGCCTAGGAACCTCTTGGTTGCTCGAATGGACTAAGTCAAGAGGGGCTCGTTTGTACTCTTTTTCCCGACCTTTGGTTTTGTCCCACTGGGTTTTACAAAGGGGGGTTTTAATGAGGCAAACGGTCCACAAGACAACCAAACCCAATAAGAGGAGGAGAATAAAATTCGGCCCATAGGAGAGCTTTCCTTAGGCCCAAATTAGTTTAGGGTTTTACTTCTTTTAGGATAAGTAGCTAGGGTGGCCGAAATTAGAGGATAGACCTTTCTTTTACAAACTTGTGTGCTAGCCACATTGTTCTTCTTGTTCATTGAATGAGAAATTGATTGTTGGTGTGTCATATCCGGCAATTGAATCTTGGTGCGTCATATCCAAGGTTCAAGCTTTGGAATCTTCGAGTGCGTCATATCTTGCAGAATCCATTGTGGAGGTATCAAGGGCTTGTCGCTGCCTTTGTGTGATCCAATCGATCCATCATTCATCCATCATCTATCCTCGTATATTCTGGTCTCGGTAGAATCGTATCCAGGAGGACCGACCTTACCAAAATTGGTCTAGCCGACGGAATACATATCGGAATTCGACGAGCCCACCCATTCCAGAGAGAGGACTCAATTATCTGCGACTTTCGTATTCATAACTCGGATCAATTCGGAGCATAGAGTCGCGGAAAAGTGAACCCTTTACAGAGTCGGAATTCTGACAGCAATATTACGAGCCTTGGGAGAATCGTATCACCACCTACCCTCGAAAGTGCCGACTCCTGGAAGATCGTATCAAGATGGCTATCAGAAAAAAACAAGCAAAGATGCGCCTGGCGACCGATCGATACTTCAACAGAAAAGTCAGCGCTCGCCAATTTTTCGTGGGGGAGATGGTCATGAGAAGGAATGAATTCACAAGGATGGACAGTCAGAATAAACTTTCAGCTAAGTGGGAAGGACCATATAAGGTAATAGAGATCGCCGCCCCGGGATCCTACTATTTGGAAACCACAGAAGGCGAGAGATTACCCCGTCCATTCAATTCTGAGCATTTAAGGAGATTTCATACATAGCTTGTAATCAAACTGTTATGTCAATAAAAGAAAGTCTTTCCTTTATAAAGCATGTTCACTCGAAGCAAATCAAAGAAAAAAGACCTGACGCCAAGAGTCAGGCGAAGACCTGATGACCGAATCAGGCACAAAAGCCCTAACAACAAAGTTAGGCCACAAAAGCCATAACAATAAAGTTAGGCCACAAAAGCTCTGACGCCAAAGTCAGGCCAAAAAAGCCCTGACGACAAGGTAAGGCCAAAAAGCCGTAACAATAGAGTTAGGCCAAAAGCCCTGACGACAAGGTCAGGCCAAAAAGCCCTAAACAATAGAGTTAGGCCAAAAGTCCTGACGCCAAGGTCAGGCCACAAAGCCCTGTCGCCAAAGGCAGGCCAAAAGCCCTAGCAACAGAGTTAGGCCGAAAGCCCTGACGCCAATGTCAGGCCAAAAGACCTAACATTAAAGTTAGGCAAAATGAAAGCCCTGACGCCAAAGTCAGGCCAAAAGTCCTAACAATAGAGTTAGGCAAAAACGGAAGACCTAACGCCAAAGTCAGACCGGAGATCTGTTATCAACCCATTAAAGAGTGGATAAAGAGTCCTAGGCGATCACTATGGATTAAAAGCGGATGAAGAATCCTAGGCGATCACTATGGATGATGAAGCCTTAACTTAACAAATTCCTGGCTATTAGGCAAACACCTCAAAGGTTTAAACTTCAAGAAAGGGGATATACTTTTGAACTTAGAAGTCCATACTTTTAAGTCTTGAAATATTATACTTAGAAAGTTTATACTTACCAAGGGAAACATATAAGTTCGTAGAGACTTATCCTTACAAGCCTAGGCGAAAGGTCCAGGGCTCTAAGAATCAGGGCCATTATAAAATAACCGAGTCTTTAATCAAAAATTAATTACAAAACGCATCTAAAAATACAAAGGAAAGATAAGGCAAATCTAAGGAGGATGATCGCCAGAGAGTGTCAGCTTCAGGCCTTGGGGTCTTCAGGGGCAGGAGTGCTTGGCTCGACTTCGGGGGCAAGGGTTCTCAGCTCGCCTTCGGGGGCAACCTCCTCAACAGCCGCAATTGGGTCGACCTCTTCAACAGCATGGGTCGGCTGGGGAAGGGAACTCCGGAGGAAACCCTTAAGGGATGAAACTTCCCTAACAGGAAAGTTGGGGTCAACCACCAGGACGTCTTCGACCAAGACGTGGAGGAAGTCAGCAATCTCCGACTTCATCACCGCCAAAGCACAGTCAACGAAATCCTCAGATTCCTTGAATTCGTTGACCACACTTTGGGATGAAGGAACAGACTTCAGCTTTTCAGCCAGTTGTTCCTTCTCCTTCTCCAGGGCGATCCTCCTGGCTTCAGCCGCTTCCCCCTTTGCCTCAGTGGCAACCCGGCGAGCTTCCAAATCAGCCATTTGAGCTCGGGCATCCTTCAGCCCAACCTCTAGGCGAGCCCGGACTGCCTCCCTTTCATCTAAGCACCGATGAAGGGCTTCAAATTCCTGAAGGGCGACCGCAGCATCAGCCTCCCTCTGCTTTACATCAGCAAGGAGCTGCTGCTCCTTCCTGAAGTACTCCTCCTGAGCGCCATCTACAAGGAAACCGCCGCGTCAGCGGTCGACTTGATGGCCTCCATCTGCCCAGGGGAGATCCCCGTACTCCGATACTGCTCCAGCTCAACAAGCAGATCGGAATGCTTGTTGGCGAGCTCTCCAAAGACGCGGTCAATCGCCACCTCTTGCCGAACGAGCTGGCAATAAAAGAAGGGTGAATATTGTCAGGATACGAACAAAAAAAGAGAACAATGCGAAAAAAGAAAAAGGAAACAAAGTCTTACCAGAGCGACTCGTTCGTAATGGGACCGCAAGAACCCCTCGATCTGAGGTAGGTCCGTGGGTATTGTAGAGCGATCATTGGGAGGAATTATCCCCTCGAGGAGTCGCATGCACAAATCTGGGCTACCCCGGAGACTCTTCTGGGCAGGGACCCCCTTCTTCGAGAGGTCTCCGCAAGGAAACCATACTCCCCGAGGGTTCGCAGCCTTGAGTGGCTGGAACATGCTCACCAAGGAGCAGTATTCCTCAGCAGGAGCCTTCGAGGCGCTGGTGGTGTCAGACCCCTTCTTCTGTGTCCTAGACTCCTTGGGAGGGACCGAGCGCACGGAAGGAGGAGGGGGCGCCAAAACCAGAGTCTTCCCCTTGTTGGCAGAAGGGCCCTTAATTGGAGGAGGAGGAGGATTCTGGTCGATGACCGGGTGCTCCTCACTCCTGACCTTCTTGGCAGGAGGAGGAGAAGGGTACCGGGCCACATCAGCCGAGGATTTTTCTGTTAAAATACCAAGGAAATGTGTCAGAAAAGTCCAGAAAGCTCGAAAAAAGGCAAAGTATGAAAACAATATTGGGCGAGACAATATACCTGGTTGGCGAGGGCCAATAGTGGCCAAGGGGAGGGTCTCTTCAGGCTTCCTCTTGGACGAACGCCTAGAGGGGGGAGGAGGAGAATTCAGCAGATCCTGATCAGCGGACAGCCCCACCTTTCCCTGGTCATCAAAGAGACCTATGAGTTTTCGGCCCTTGCCTACAACTTTGCCTACAAACAGTAAACAAGAAAATGGTTAGAAGGAGTTACCCAATCATCAAAGATTGGCGTGGCCTGATGAATGCCCGCCATATCGAGCATATTCTCAGTGGTCTCTGCCACGGAATGGATGGAGTGGAAATTGGATGATCGATGTAGCCGGAACAGGTCATCGATGGCATTCCGGTCACTCCCGGATAGCTCGTCAAACTCGGGAGGGAAGTCCCTATCTGGGGCGGACAACTTCCAAGGCACCCCCCCTTGTAAAAGAAGTAGAAATTTTTATAGTTGGAGTTGGTGGCTCGGAAGTCATCGACCAACCGGTCGTGGACATTCCAATTCGACGATTGAAGGCCTCTCTACTCAGCAAACTTCGGCCACTGGGATTGGAAATGGTGGAGATGGTTCATCACAGCCGCCAACCGGAAAAAGCACCGGAACAAGGCCAATGAATACGTCCATTCTTGACGTAGGCATAGGAACTTGAATCCAGCCCATATCCTAATGGCATTGGGTATGAGCTGCGTTGGATGTATCATGTAGAATTGACACAGTGCCTGGAAATCCTCGTAGAGAGGAAAACGCAACCCAGCATCGATCTGGGTCGCATAAAGGTAAACCTCTCCGCTGCAAGGATAATGCAGACCTAGGCCTGGATATCTAGGGACATCCCCCGCACCAAGACCACCAAGCACCACCATCGTTTTAAAATAAGCTGTCTTCAACTCGTTGGGCTTGACATCTACTCAAAACAGTTCAGATATAGCACAACAAGCATAAAAACAAGGAAAAGCAGGGTATATTCTCAACACAGAGCAGTGAAATAAAATATTTACCTTTCGGAGAAAAGATAGGCGTCTGAAGCTCAGGCCCATCTACCACCACAGGAGTGGCTGCGGACCTCCCAAGGTCAGTCTGCCCCCACCCCCCACCCCACCCCACCCCCATCGAGGCGGGTACGGTACCATCCCCAATGGTTAAAGGAGCATTGGTGTTCTTAGGCACCTTGGGGGTTGAGGAAGAAGTCTTATGGGCTGTCTGCTTGGTCTTTCCAGTCTGACTGTGAGTGGCCATGGAAATGGTTGGAAGGAAGATTGAAAGAGGATTGATGAAAAGAAAGGAAGAATTTGCAAAGAAAGCTCTGAAAGTCTGAAGGAATGAATGCGTAAAAGACAAAACAAAGAAACTACTGTTTCTTATATAGGCCAAAAAGGAGTAACCGCCACGGACAGAATCGAAACGACGCAAGAGAATAATTGCACCTTTTTGGAAAAAATCGAAGCAATGTCAGAATTCTAAGAGACACCTCGGGGAGACAAACAGTCGGCCAGTACAGACAGCTGTCAGACTGCACTTGGGTTACGGAATATTAAATGACAGGCGTGCCTCAAGCGACCGTTCGACTTTTGGATGACTATGCAGTTATTAAATGCTAAAGTCCACTGAGCATACAAAGTGATCGTCAGCGCACTGGTAGGCTTTATCAGAAATACCTTTGGTAGGTAATGATCGCCTAGCAAAGAAAGATAGACTTTCTCAGGCCTAGGTTACCTCGATTGATCGCCAAGAGGGAATAAAAATGAGAATATTCCTTCAGCCTTGGACAACAGGATGACTGCTCGCCAAACAAACATAAAGCGCCCCTCAGGTCATGAACCACTACAAGAGACAAGAAAAACCGAAATAAGGCGTAACTATCTCAAACCCTACTAAGAAATCAAGCTCAAACGAAGAAACTTCAATCAAGCTTCGAGGGAAAATGTTGGGTATCAATATTGACAGCCCAATAACGAAAAGGCCTCGAGGGCCCAATAACCCTTGAGGAGGTAAACCCAAGATATTCGAACTGGATCAGCTTAAGTACAAATCAACTTGGCCCACCATAGAGTGGCCCAAGATCGAGCTCAAAGTCGATATGAACGCCAAAGGATCCCCAGACTGCTCGCCATCCTTCACCAGGCCGCGACCTCTCACGGCTCGCCATGGAAGTGCTGGCCCCGAAGAAAGCTTTGCCTCTCTCATCTGGTCCCACTAACCGTTAATAAGGAAGTGGCCACGATATCCCGCGTATCTCGGTCACATATTCACTAAAGATTAGATATGGTAACTGCAATATCTCGCCGTAACTGCCATATCTAACTATTTGAATCTTCAGCAGCACAATATTCACTAAGATATACAGTTGCCTTATACAGTTTGATCTCTCCTACCCTATAAATACTTTTGCTTTACATACGTTCCTTACGTTTTGAGATATACACACACATATACTCATTTAAGCATCGGAGAGGGACCCAGAGACACCCCCTCTGTTGCGCTCCCCTACCTGCAGGTTCACCGGAGTTGGAGCAGAAGCACCCTTCAGCATTCGTCTGGCATTCAATTCACTGCCAGATCAGCAACCAGGATTTCACGATCCAACACTTATTAGTTATTAGTGTCTTCTATTGTTACCTTAAATGAAACATAATTGTGAAGTTTCAAATATTATGTTATGTATTATTATCATATAGATTCCAATTAGTGGTACCTTCGCCAACAGTTGTGAAAAGACATAGTGTAATAATACCTATTTCCACATGAAATTAATGTTGTGTTTCTTCCTTAGAAGCTTGCTTTTCAAATGTTTTGACACACATGAATTTAATGTTGTTATGGACAGTAAGTCTAACCATTTATGGTCATAGTCCCCTAATTAGCAATGGCGCATTTGTGTAGGGCCTGTGTTAATTTTGTATTACAATATCATTAAATTAAATGGACCAAACTGGTAGTTAACGTTGTTATATCCATCGACCACGGTAGAGGAGACTAATGAAAGAGTTAACTCTAGAAGGGCAAAAATTAAAGTAAACACAAATGAAGAAAATATTTCCTTTTTAGCGAGATAATTATAGGAGTTAAAATGACCGAAGGGTTAAAATTGTGTATAACGTTAAAATTAATTGAAACAATTACTCTCATTCCTTACTGTTTTGCCAGTATTAACAAATAATATAACATATGGATATAAATGTTAATCTAATAATGAAAAAAATTAATATACTTAAACTAAAGCTAATTAATTATATGTAAAGTTTATTTTGGTAAATAGGATAATCCTGTTCTAGCAGTGTTGTTTAGACCAGACACCGAAGAGTGGAATTAGTCTAGCGGATTTGTTGGGACTGCGAGAGCTAAGAGAATGCCAAGTAGCAGATGGATGGAATTATAATAATAAGCCAAAAGCAATTAAGCAAAATCTACATACCTAATGACAATGACATCACTGCAATTGTATAATAAATTGTATTAATTATAATAAATAATTTACAATTCGTAACCCTACATATTACGTTTCTAACATATATATATATGTACATATGTATATATATGTATAGATATATGGTTTGTCTATCAAGTCAAGATGTTATAGGAGAGCATTGTAAATTGAACAAAAGTTGAGTCGAAAAGCGTGTTTTTTTGCATGTATACCTAGTTGTTTAAATATATTTTTTCATACTTACTTTTGTTGAAGACCAATCTGATGAGGAGATTGAATGAAGACAGTGCTGAAGTTTTATGTTTTATTTTTGTTGTAATGTACTCCGTATTTGTTTAGTGGTTTATTTGTCTAAATTGGATTACTTGAAGGACTAATTTGTTAATAGTAGAAGTTTTGTAACTGTTTTAACAAAATTTTGAACTGCAGAACTCTGCACATTGTACTATTTATATTGCTTGATTGTTTGATGATTTGATCCAAGATGAATAAACTCATAAGGATGATTCAACAAGTAAGTTGTTCTTCTCCTTCAATTTTGGCTGCAATTTCAACATGGTATCAGAGCTAAGAAGCTCTTCTGCTTCCTTTTGATTCATTTGTTCTCTCGATAATCCCGTTATCTTCAATTCTTTCGATTCCTTGATCTTCTTGATCATTTTTTGCGATTCTTTGAACCTCTTGATCCCTTTGAATATGCGAACAGCATTGATCCAGATCATCCTCTGTTTTTTCATCCATCATACGCTACGAGACTTTCTTCGGTGTATATTCAACTCACTCGAACGAAGAACTACTCCATATGGAGTAGAGGAATATTAGTTGCTCTTCTCGCTAAGAATAAGCTCGGGTTCATCAACGGGACATGCAGGAAAGAAGACCTCAATCCTTTGTTGCATCATCTATGGAATCGTTGTAATGCTTATTTACGTGGATTATGAATGTAGTCTCCAGAGATTAATTGAGCAACATTATTTACTCATCAAGTGCATTTCTAGTCTGGACAAACTTGAAAGAAAGATTCAACAAGGTAAATGGATCTAGAATTTATCTGTTACACCGAGAAATCTATGTAATAAATCAAGGACTTGATTCAACTTTTATGTATTTCAATAGAGTGAAATTACTTTAGGACGAGTTTGCCTCGATCTGTATCCTTCCTGCCTGTACTTGTGTCCAATCCAAGGCACGTTCTGATCACGAAAACAACATCAAGCCTTTTCAATTTTTTATGGGATTAAATGAAAATTATTGCAATATGCGATCCAATCTGCTTATGAGAGTACTACCTTTACCTTCGTTAAGTGAGGCAAAGGCAGTGTTGATAATAGAAGAGAGTCAAAAGGGATTTTCCAGCATTATATCATCTGGAAATGCGGCAGCAAGTTTCACATCGAAGAACACAAGAGATACATCCACCTTTTACTCAAGCACCTCAAATTCGGGAAGTAATGCAGTAAGAAAGGTATGGATTTATCAACACTGCAACAAGAAAGGTCACACAATCAATTTATGTTGCAGTCTGCTTAAGGAACAAGAAGAGACTTGGATCTTTCACCTCCAGTTCTCAATTAGCTTTCAATGTTTTCCATGTGGAGTGTGATAATGCATCAGTTCGTGAATTAGTTAAAGGTTTGATTCAAAGAAGCTCTAATGCATCATCAATAGGGATAAACACTTTCTCAAAGAAACAATATGAACAAATATTGAAGATGCTTGGAAGCTCATATCATGCATCATCTTCTGAAGTCAATGTAAACATGACAGGTATATCTAAAACCCAAAATAACCTATGCACATACACAGTTAATTGGATCCTTGATACAAGGGCAACCAACCATATGACTTTGAGATTGAACAGTTTATATAACATCAAAAGAATTACAAGATCAAAGGTTCATTTGCCAAATGGAAATTTCTCCTTCGCTACACACATAGGAGACCATTTACTTACAAACAATTTGGCGTTAAGAAATGTGCTATATATTCCCAATTTTAAACATAACCTTATTTTTGTTTTAAAGATTTCCCATAATAATAGCTGTTGTATTAAATTTTATCCTGACATTGTCATATTTTAGGACCTCTCTAGCGAGGAAGGTAATCCAGATCGGTAGAGAATCAAATGGGTTATCTTTCTTTGTTTTCAGACCTGCAACAACAATAGCTTTATATACCTATGTTAATTCCGAGATTTTTAGTGAATTGTGGCATAAAAGATCAGGACATATATCTGAGGCAATTTTCCAAAAAAATTCCTTTCTTGAATTTTGTCAAACATTGTAAAGATTCGTTTCAACAGTATTTTATTGTTTGTCCTCAAGCGAAACAACACAAATACCCATTCCCTGTTAGTCAATCTAAATCATGTAAATCTTTCGAACTACGATACATAGATACTTTGGGACCTTTTAGTTCCAATACATATGACAACAAACGTTTATTTCTGGCCATTATATATGATTTTACAAGATCTACTTGGACATATTTGACGTAATAATTTAAATGAGATGACGTGATGATACTGAGGAACTTCAATATGATGATTGAAAATCAATTTAAATCTCCTGCTAAGATACTCTGTACTGACAATGGCAAAGAGTTTGTTAACAATCATGTTAGTCACCTCTTTTGAAAAGGGAATTATACATCATAGAACTTGCCCTTAAAGGACACAACAAAATAAAGTGGTAGAGGGGAAGCATCGACACTTGCTCGATGTTGTAAGAGCTTTAAAACTGAATGAGTATTCGGGCGAGTGCATACTTACTTCTTGTTACCGAATCAATCTTCTACATTATTATGTTATGAACTTTATTTATCCTTATGAGAAGTTACATCGCACTGCTCCTTCTTTGTCCCATCTTTGAACATTTGGGTGTCTGTGTTTTGGAAATAACATGATTCCTCAAAATAAATTTGAATCTCGGTCAATAAGATGTTTGTTTAGGAGGTATTATTTTACTCAAAAGGGATATAAACTACTTGATTTACAATCTCAACATATATTTGTAAACATAATTGTAATACTCTTTGAACACATATTCCCTTTTGCCTCGAATGATCTGTATGTTCGCTATTAATCATGTTTTTTATACTGAAATTCCTTTTGGTAATCAACATGAACATACTATTTCTGATAAATCCACCTAAACAAGAAAATTTAATTCAAAATGAATATCAGCAAATTGTACCGAGAAGAACATCTAGCAGATTAGACCACCAGTTTGGCATGAAGATTTTATTGTTTCTAATTATGCTTCATCTGTTAACCCTTTATCCAATGTCTTTTCTTATGCGAGTTTAAGGAATGATTACAAAGTCCTTGCTTCTAATGTTGATAAACATATTGAACCAAAATCCTAATCTGAAATTTCAAAGGATCCAAAATGGGTACCTGCAATGTAGGATGAAATTAGATCCCTCGAAGAAAAATAAAAGATGGTGCATTGTTCCGTTGTCTAAAGATAAAATCCTATAGCTTGTATATAGGTTTTCAAAATCAAATACAACCATGATGGAACCATTGACCATTATAAGGGTAGATTAGTAGAAATGGGGTATAAATAACAACATGGAATTGAATATGACAAAACGCTTAGTCTTTTTGCAATAATGGTGACTGTTCGAATTATATTGGCAATGGCTTTTTTTTTCTATGGCCCATATATCAGTTAGATGTTGTCAATGCGCTCCTACAAGGGGACCTCCTCGAGGATGTTTATATGTAGACCCCTCCAGGATTTGGTAATCACAAGGGGAACATGGTACATCGATTACTCAAATCCTTGTAAGGATTGAAACAGAATTCACGAAAATGGAATATAAAGTTAACCAATGCAGGGATCTCAAATGGATACTCACAAATTAAGTATGATTATTCATTGTTTAAAAAGAAACAAGATAATCAGATTGTTATATTATCGTATATGTGGACGATTTACTTGTTTCTGGTAACTGACCTAATCTGATTAATGAACTTCAATTGTTTTTCAAGGATACCATCAAAATGAAGGATGTTATCACTCTTCTGTACTTCTTGGGTATTAAGATTTCCAGAAACAATGAAGGAAACACCCTTAACCATCACAAGTATGATTTAGACCTTATTTCAAAAACAGAACTAGCAGGAGCAAGGCCAATTAAAACACCTATGGAAACCAATGTTAGATTTACTTCGATAGAGTATGATCATAAGTTCAATCAGAAACAAGATGATCCGCTTCTTACATATATAACTTCATATAAGTGTTTGATTGGTAATCTATTTTACGTAACAATCACTAGGTTGGATATATCTTTTAGTGTTCAACAATTAAGTCAATATATGTATAAACGAAACAATCTCATATGAATGCTAAAATTAGGATTGTTAAATTTATAAAAAATCAACCAAGATTAGGAATATATTTTCCAGCATAAACAGATACACAGTTGTTAGCTTTCAGTGATTCGGACTGGGGAAGTTGTCCAGAAACCAAACGATCAATATCTCGATTTAGCATTAAACTTGTGAAATCATTGATTTCTTGTCGGGTTAAGAAACAAAGCACGGTTTCAAAGTAATGAGTCGAGTCAGAATATTGCACTATTAGAATAACTTGTTTCTGAAATTATTTGGGTTAAAGGATAGTTGAATGAACTGAATGTTGAACATAAAGAGGTTGTAATGGTGTTTTGTGATAATAAAGAGGCAATAGACATATCTTGTAACCCAATGTACCATGAAAGAACAAAAGATATAGAAATATATTGTGATTTTATTAGAAAAAAGTTGAAGGATAGATTAATTAAGATGCAGCATGTTGAAACAAAATAGTAACTAACCAACATTTTTACGAAAGCTTTGGGAAAGAGACAGCGTTACAGTTTGATTCAATTGCTTCAAGTTTAATATTTGTTTCGACCCATCAGAATGAAGGGGTGTTGAAGACTAATCTGATGAGAAGATTGAATGAAGATAAATTGAAGTTTTTTGTTCTATTTTTGTTGTAATGTACTGCAATACCTATGTTGGATGAGTTGAAGGACTAATCTGTTAATAGTAGAAGTTTTGTAACTGTTTTGACATAATTTTAAGCTGCAAAATTTTGCAGATTGTACTATTTATACTATTTGATTGTGTGATGACTTGATCCAAGATGAATAGACTCATCAAAAATGATTCCACAAGTTTGTTGTTCTTCCCCTTCACTTTCGTCTACAATTTCAACAACTTTTTAAAATATTTTTTTAATCGTACTTACTTTAAAAAAAATCACTAAGAATATGGAGAATTAGAAGGGTGGTGTAGAGATGAAAGTATAAATTTAATTTAGGAGAGTAGTAATTAAAGTAAAAATAAATGAATAAAATATCAATAAATATATGATTTTAAACTAATGACTAAAAATAAATATACACAACACAAACAAGTTTGAGAATAATTCTCAATCATTTCTACATTTCTCCCTCCTCGAGGAGGAGTTATGATTTTAGAGTGGTTAGAATTTTAGAAGACAATGCATCATCATAATCTAAAGTGTTTTATAATATATGTTTTCATATGGGTTACAAATGCCGACAATGATACGGTGAAAACTCGAAAACCTTGGTTATAACCGTCGTTTTTTATGTGGTTAACTGTACCATTAGAATACAGTGTGTTTATGGTGATAAATTTCCCACTCGTGATGGTTATGGTAGTTTAGTCATACTCATTGTTATTATATAAATATAATAATTATTTAATATTAGTATATATTAATTATTGACCTGTGTTAAATATTGAATAGGTATTAATGTTGAATGATGTTGGTGTTAATGTTGAATGATGGTAGTGCTAATGGTGAATATTTTTGTTATTTGTGACATAGATATGTTTATTAAGATAACATTCATGGTCTTCCATTAGGTTTAACATGTGGTAATAAGTATGAGTATATGAGTAAAATCGTGGTAAAAAGAACCACGGTTATGGTATTGAAAATTGTATATGTAATGATTCTGATTATGGTATGTAGTTTAAGAATATGGTATGGTTGTGATATTTGTCATACTCACGGCATATCTCACCAATTATCAACCTTATGGGTTAGCGTATTTTAGTCGATTGATGTTATTTCTATCATTCAAAAGTCAAGAAAATGAATATTTAGGTAAGATATGTTATCAGTTCAACAAAAAAAAAAAAGGTTAGAAGACTGTTATCTAGTCATATATCTTTTCTATGTTGTATAACATCTCAATTGACTTAATTATTTATTTTTTAAAAAGGTGTGTTGCAACTCAATTGTATAAATTGGTTTAGCCAAAAATATATACTTTTGGTAACATTGTACAGTGTTAGAGAATATGTTAATAGTGTGTATTTGTTCCACCTTGGTTAGAATTGAACATTTAGTGTAGTATATAGTAAGGAAGGTCTTACTACCCATTAGCTTAAGTTTTTGGGTTGAATATAGTCTTTTTAGTTATATGATCACTTATAATCTAAAATACTAACATGGTATCAAAGTTTGGTTATGATTGAGTGTTGGGTTGTAATGTTCAGGATATGGAATCCCAATGTTGCTTTGTTGTTTCCTTTAATCCACACACCAGAGTCTGGGCCGGTCTTAGACGTAGGAAATAATATGATAAAGTTAATCCCAAGCTGTATAAGTGATTGCCCTTTGTTTGTCCATACGGTTTGGCTTGGTCCGATGTAGAATTTAACATGGTAGGGGAGGGTGTTCTTCTACCGCGGAAATATGGAACAAAGTGCACCATATCTTCTCTCTCTCGTCAACAACCAGGGTTATGCACCTTCACTGATTACGAACAAAAAAACATTGTAATAGTTTTGAGATCTACGGGCATCCATTGTTAGAAATGATACATATATCCACTGTCCTATCTGGAATAACGCTTGAATATGATAATGTTGTGTCGATGATTATGACTATTCGACACCTGGATGATCTTCAATCTATCTCAGTAATGTTGCTTGATGTGGAGTCAAGGCTTTCGTCTACAATCTTTGAAGATCCAATTTCAATAAATGTTGTTGATAGTGTTAGAACAACACTGATGCATACATCCTCATCAATCGTCTCTCTGCATTCTGCTCAACCAGTCGGTTCTCCTCAAGTTTTCCAAAAAACATTATTCATTGAATACGGGAGGTATTTCGTTTTTCAATCCTCAAGACTTTGGGAAAAGAGGTTGGGAACGCGTTTTTGGTGTAGGATTACGTCATGAATGTCAACTTTGCGAAAATATTGGGCATCTTGTCAATTAATGTTGGGATTGGTTTGATCCGAATTTTGTGGGTGTAATAAATCCATGGTCCTCTGTTAACCAAAGTGGTGGTCAGACTGCTTCTGTTAATGCCTCTTGCAAAACTTAGAGGTGGTCCTTTCTGTTTGACTGACATGCAACCTTTTAGAGTTAACGTTGATCATGACAATATTTCTAGTGGTGATGTTGCACAGACTCCGACTTCTTATACATCTTACTCTTATGTTAATCGCTTTGTGTCTAACTCTACTTATAGCTCATTGAATTTGTTGCCTAGTTATATTCCTACATCTTCAGTGAATATTGTTACCTTGATTGATTCTGCACAAATGAATGTTATGTTTGTTCCTCCTTATCTTATCTCTGATCCAACTTCGTATCCAGATTCAAGGGCTACCAATCATGTCACACACAACCATGAGGTACGTGAAAACTCATTACTGTATATAGGTATAGGTAAGCATATAGTTGAAAATGGTTCTCTCTCATATTGGGAACTTAATTTTGAATACTACTGCTAAACCATTATTCTTGCACAATATGTTGTTTGCTCCTTTTGTTGTTAGAAAACTACTTTCCATGTCACGACTCTGTAAGGACAATAATCTCTGTTTTGAGTTTACTATTCTCCATGTTTTGTGAATGATCAAGTATCTCACCAAGTATTCCTTAGAGGAACTGAGCTTGGTGGTCTTTATAAGTTGGACTTGACTCAATTTCAGCCTCCTATGTAGTCTAATAGGACATCTAGGTCATCTTCTAGTTTGCGTAAAAATTCTACGTGTTCCTCTATTGATGTTGTTGCTAATATAGGTGATACTAGTTGTTTTGTGCATAAAATTGTCTCAATTACTATGTGGCATAGAAGGTTAGGTCATTTTCAAGTGTACTGTTTTCACATGTTTTGAACAATAATAAAATCTTTGTTTCATCATCTAAGGTTATTGAGTTCTGTATGGATTATTAAATGGGTAAATCACACAACTTCCATTCATTAAGTCTTATACCACTTAAATCTAATGTAAAGATATATTATTTGAGAATCGTCGATGATTACTCAAGCAAGGTAAACTTTGACTTATTTTCTTTCCAGGAAATTTAATGCTTTTGATATGATTCTCGTCGATTGGGAGACAAAAAGCCTAGCAAGATGATGCGGACCATTTCTGCTTGAGGAAAGGATGGATGAAATGAAGAATCCACAACTAAGGATGGAAAACTTGATTGATAAATCGGAGTTGAACGCCATAGATAAATCTGATAAGTTCAATATTTCTCAAAGAACCAAGAGAAGAAAAATTCTCACAAAGTATTTTTGCAAATCTGATGTCTCTAAAATTCGGCCACCCCCCCAGGTGGTTTTTAAAAGACTCCAAACTAACCCTAATGACGACTATATTTAGTTAAAAGAAATCCTAATGGAATTATCTAACTATATGGGTATTTTTCAGCCAAACTAAACCCTTAAAAGACTTAAAGAAGGTAATTTAAATAAAAAGTTTAATCCCTAAACGCCCAAACATAATTCATCTTATTAATTATTGAGGATACACTTAAACACGTTAAGAATAATGACTGCAAATAAATAAGACTCGAAGACTTCATTTTCTTATCAAAATTTGTTGAACATGCTTGGAAACCATCATCTTCATGGCTCGAGTCTCTTAACATATATGGATGCTCACATCATTCCCCCTTTCCTCAAAAAGTATTTGTCCTGAATCTTTGCTTGGAGAATACAATTTTGTTTTTCGATGACTATAAAAATTTGTAATCCTTAAATATGTTGTTGATGAATCTCCTGGGTCAGAAACAATGTAGATTAGTTGTTGAACTCCTCTCAATAACAATAATCTCTTGTCCACAATATCAAGGAATGGATCTTTATAAACTCCCTTACACGGTGATACCGGTGACATGGTACATTCTCTGTTAGCTATAATTTTTCCACATTCATCTATCCATTCCAATTTATAGTAAGTGAGGTGTTCCTTGCAATTCAGACCTTGTTGCTATTTCATATAAGCTCCTCTCTTCAATTGTACATCACAATTTGTTTTATAAGATTGATCATGATAAGGAACAATATCATCAACATCATCTTCCTTTTCACCATTATATTCAATCAGCGCACTTTGCATATTTGAGCATTTGGGTGTCGGAACACTATTTTCATATTCTAAGCATGTTACCAGGCGTACCTTCACACACCACTTGGTAACTATTCACTACTAATTTGTCAATCCTTTCTGCCAATATGATATTGGTAGCAAGGGTTAAAAGAGTGTTTGAGCTGCTTCAGATGCGTCAATATTGGTAGATGTATTAGTGATCGTTTTGGCCTCAGTAACATCAAATGTAAACTTTTTTTCCCTTGAAGCAAATCATTTTCTCATCACCACCTTCATCTCCTCCCATGTCTCAATCAGGTGTTGCATGTTCTTTGTTCTGTTCAAAACAAACTGATCCCACCAAGTAATAGCATAATCATAGAATTCAATGGCAGTTAACCTTACCTTCTTCTTCTCAAAGAAATTTTGGCAATCAAACACTAGGTTCATCTTCTTTTCCTACTCAAGGTATGATTCCGGATCATTTTTCCAATGGGAAAATGGAATTTGTATCTTGGAAAATCCAAAATTGTTGTCTAACATATTCCTATCTTCCGAATTCCAATTGTACCTCATATAGTTCCGAGCGAACTGACATTATACATGTTGTTTGCTCTCCTTCGTACAATCAAACATCTCAATAAATAATTCCATATCAGTACTCGATATGCATCTCATCTCCACTATAAGTGCAGGCACAAGTGATTGAAACTCTTTAAATAGATCGTACTTCAAAATCTTATCCTTGACATATAAATTCGTGTCTTTTTTCTTCAGAATTTCTTTTTTCTTTCTTCTCTTTTCGTTTTTATTTTTTCTCAATAGAATCACCTACCGAAAGCTAAACTTAATAAAGATATAGATTGGATAAACGTGAAGTTAGAAGGTGAGCTCTGATACCAAATAATGTAATTCTTGTCGATTTGATACGAAAACCATAGAAGTTGATGTCGTCAAACCGTTCCTAGTTTATGTTTGGGGATATAGTGAAGAAGCCACAAATGAGGATGAAGATTCGTCTGATAAGTCAGGGATTGAACACCACAAGAAAAACCATGATAAGTTCAATAAAGGATGTCACAATCGGGGATATGGATATCCGTTTGATAAGTCAATGATTAACCCCACAAATAAAGTTCTAATAAGTTCGGTAAGACAAATAAGTCAATATTACAAAAATAGTTTTTTCCTATATTTATAGATCAAAGTTTATCTCACAGGATTAGATTTAGGTAATATATATTTCTTATTATTTTCTATAGCTATTGTTTTTCTATATATTTAGAATTTGTAATTTAATAAAATCAAACTTTGGTCTCAAATAAAATATCAAAGGGAGTTTGTCTCCATTCTTGAACTTATCAAGGTTTCCCCTTGTGGCGTTCTATCCCTGACTTAATAAACGAATCTTCATTACCGTTTGTGACGTCCTCTACATAACTTATCAGGACTTTTCTTGTGGCGTTAATCATTGATTTATCAAATGGATATCCATATCCCAGATTGTGGCGTCCTTTATTGAACTTATCATGATTTTTCTTGTGGCGTTCAATCCTCGACTTATCAGACGAATCTCCATCCTCGTTTGTGGCATCTTCACTATATCCCCAAACGTGAACTAGAAACGGTCTGATGACATCAACTAGCGTATCTCACACAGAATCTCTTGGTCTTATACTTAATTTGGAATAAAACGGTATTGTTGAGAGAAAACATAAGCATGTCGTAGAATTAGGATTGACACTTCTTGCTCAAGCATCTCTACCTTTAATATACTAGTCTGATGCTTTATTTAGTGCAGTTCAATTGATTAATAGACGACTACCACCCACGACCATAAGAGGCAATACACCATATGGAATGTTTGGGTTCTTTGTTTTCCTCACTTAAGGCCATACAACAACTATAAGTTAACATTTCTATCTTCTCCGTGTACATTTCTTGGTTATCGCTCACATAAATATGGATATAAACGTTGTGATGAGCATGGTCGTATTTTTATCTCTCAACATATCATTTTCAATGAAGATATTTTTTTTGTTTGCAAAACTGATGCTAACTTCATGTGGATCCTTTCGTATGAATTGTTCTACAGGTTTATCTTCTATTAGTCATTTTTACCTATCTCATGGCCCTAATAGTGGTACCATCAATCGTGGTGGCTTAGATAATTCGTATATGTAGATACATCAAACACATAGTGTATCTGCGGTCCTTTCTCAACTCGATAAATCTGCTCAACTCTTGTCACAAGATACAACTCAAGAGTAGAATTTGTTCGGACCCTGAGTTATCTTGTTACCAAGAGCGGACCAGCCTTCTCATACAATGATAATTCGATATAAAGCAGGTATTTTGAAGCTTTAGCTTTACTCATTTGAATTAATTGACAAAGACGTACTAGCCTAATAGACCAGGAGACCAATCTTTTTCAAACGGTGCAACTAAAACTTACAAAGTTACATTAATATTATTCATAAGTTCCGATTTTATTCAAGCCACATCGGGGGTCCCCTAGCCTGGGTCTGAATCCAGACCAAGTCACCCAAGGTTAGGAACCTGGTCTAGGTTCGAACCCAAGTCAAGGGACCCCTCAGTTAAAGCCCAATCGGTTGGACCAGGTTCGATCCAAACCGATTAGGAATCCAATTATTTTTTGGTAAAATTAACTCTTTACTTGAAGAAAGAAAACGTCGTGACTTGTAGTCACCATAGTTCAGACATACAATCATTTGATACTAAACATAAAAGTGGTAGTGGTGTTCGTTCGACCCAATCATTAAGACTCATTCCCAATCTCGCTTGCTTTGCTATCCAATTCGCACACTCGTTTGTCGTCCTTGGAATAGCTCGCCATTGCCCTTGCTCAATTTTCCTTGCTAGTGCTCGGATGTTTAGTATGATGGTTGACACCCTCCAATGTCTCAACCCCTTCTCTAGTTGTTGTTGAACTGATTGTGAATCCGTTTCTATGACAATGCTTTGCCAACCCACTTCGATCACTAGTCTTACTCCTTCTTGTATGGCTATCGCCTCCAATTTTTCCATGTCGTCGCTCTGGTACCTACGGTTCACTCCTCCCACGATTTTCCCATCCTTGTCTCTAGCCACCCCCACCCCCCAATGCCGATTCTTCTCGTTTGCTTGCAGCATGATGCGTCGTAGTTTATCTTGATTGTGCTCTCCGTCGGTGGTTGCCATATTTGGGGCGGGCAGTCCTCGCTCGTGGGTTATGTTGTTCGGCCGTTTCCTTTTTGCTCCTCATAGGCTTGCTTGATTTCCATTATCGCAACCCGTGGGTTGGGTCGTATTGCTTCAAAGTTTGTCTTGCACCTTGTCTTCCATATTTGCCAACATGTGAGGAGTATTAGTGTCAACCTTTTCTCTCTTGTTGCTCCTTGTCCACTCGGTTCCTTCCTCCTTATCTCGAGCCATTTGACCATGTTGAGGTTGTTTACTCGGTCTACCCTTATACCTAGTATGTCGAGCACACCTGTTCTCTCTAGCCATATTCGAGGATCATGTGTTCCCGTGTCTCGACTCCTCCACATATTGGGCAACTTGGGATTACGGTCATCTCCCAGCAGGCCATGTTCGCTTTAATGGCTATGACATTTGTTGTGAGTCGCCATATGAAGTTTTTTACCTTTGGTATCATCTTTTTTGTCCAAAATGTACTTCCAAATAGTGCCTTGGCTACTAGGTTGTACCACCCTTATTCGTTGATCGTTCCTCTCCCGTATCTTGTGGTACACCGATCGGACCTTCGGTGCTCCGTCCTTGGTGTATGTCCATATGTACCTTTGGTGCTCCGTCCTTGTCCACTCGGTTCCCCCGTTGAACGGTATTGGAATGTTGAGGATGTGTTCGGCATCTTCTTGTGTTACAATGCTCCTCACGATGTCCTCGTTCCATTCTCCCTCCGGTTGTATGAGGTCACTTACCTGTAGATCCCCTCTGTGCTTCACTCTAAGCTCGACATTCACTCGCTATCTTTCCTTGATGTATATCCATGGGTCCTCAAAAACTCGGTTTTTTTCTCCCGTGTCAATCATCCACATTCCTTCTTGTTTCATAACATCCTGGTCGTGTACTAGGCTACTCAACCCCCACGACGCTCGACCTCCTTTCTTCGCCTCTAGGAAAGCGGTACGTGGAAAGTACAACCCCTTTAGCACCTGTGCGCATAATTTGTCGGGTTCGAACATGATTCAACCTGACATCTTTGTGAGTATAGCCGTGTTGAAACTTTCTAATTCTCATAACTCTAGTCCCCCGACCTCTTTTGATTTGGTTAGGATCTCCCATCTTCGTCAATGAGTTCTCTTTCCCTCCGTTGTTTGTCCCAACCAAAAGTCCGCTATGAGTGAGTCTATTTCCGAACACTATGTTTTCGGGAGGCTGAACACACTCATAACATACGTGGGGATTGTGGTGATGATCGTCTTTATTATCACTTCCTTCCATGTTTGGTTTAGTGTTTTCGGTCTCCACCCTGCCAACTTCTCCTTGATCTTGATTTTTAAGGATCCCAGTGCCTCCCTTTTTATCATCCCCAGATCGATGGCAGTCCCAAGTATTTGCCCGGGTCACTGGTGCTCTGTAGCACGTCCTCGACCTCCTTCCTTTCGTTTGGCCCCGCCCCCTTGTTGAAATAGAGTGTTGATTTATCAATATTGACTCGTTGTCCCTATACCTAACAGTAGGACTTCATGATGCTCCTGACGTTTCTAGCATTCTCGATCGATCCTTGTATGAAGAACAATGAGTCATCTGCGAAAAATAGGTAGTAGAGTTTCGGGCATTGTCTCTTTAAGATGATCCCCTGTATAGCCTTCTCCCTAGGTGCCCCAACCATTCTTCTCGATAGTACATCCGCAAGTAGAATGAAAAGGTAAGGTGAAAGTGAAAGTGAATCACATTGGCGAATGCCTCGGGCTGGTCTAATGGTGTTGGTTCGATCCCCATTTACCACCACTTGGTAGGTGGTGGTTGCAATACATTCTCTGATCCATCCCAACCATTGTTTTTTGAATCCTCTCTTCCTTAATGTGGCTAGTAGAAAATCCCACTTCACCCTGTCATAGGCCTTCTGCATATCATTCCACCTTGTTCTCATTGCGGCTCATGTGAAGGTGGTTGAAGACTTCATGTGCTACCATGATGTTATCATGTATGTGTCTACCTGATACAAATGCAGTATGGAAGAGAGTGATAAGCTCTGATAAATTGCAGCAACGTATTGTATATGATTTTGTATATGAAATTGCAGCAACGTATTGGCCTAAAATCAGTCGGTTCGGTCGGGTTTGGAACTTTCAGAATTAGTACAACGTCAATATTATTTAGAGCGGTGATGACATATGCCCCCACCATGTTCTAGTTCCTTTGATAAAACGGACCCAACGCGCGAGACCCCCTAGTTGGTATGTGGCCGATCTGATTTCTATGTTCGTTACCTCCCTAGTTAAGTTTGCATTCATCTCGGGTGTGATGTGGTTCGGTACATATCATAGGAACTCATCCCCCGGTTCGGTTGCTTCTGATATGAACATATCTCCAAAATATGTTTGTAACTCATCAGTTATCCTCCCTTCAATCTCTATCCACTCTCCATTCATTCCCCTAAATCGACATATTTGGTTCCTTCTCCTTCTTGATATCGTGGTTTGGTGAAAGAAAGTAGTATAGCGGTCTACGTATCTAATCCATTTGACCCTCGACCTTTGTTTCCAATACGTTTCCTCCCTCGTCCATAACTGTAAACACCTGATTTTGACTCAGGGTTTAAATACCGTTCGTGAGGAACCAAGACGAGAAAAATCGAGACGAAAAAAAAAGCAAAAATAAAATAAATCCTATACCCTAAACTCCAAACCCTAAACCTTAAACCCCAAACCCTAAAATCCCAAACCCTAAACACTAATCCTTAAATCCCAAACTCTAAACCTTAAACCCCAAACCCTAAAATCCCAAACCCTAAACCCTAAACCTTAAACCCCAAACCCTAAAGCCTAAACCTTAACCCCAAACCCTAAATCCCAAACCCTAAAATCTTGTTCAAAGAAATGGAAAGAAAAACAAAGGAAAGAAAGGAAAAGAAAAGAGAAGAAAAGAGAGAAAAAAAAATCAAAGTGAGGATTTGAGTGAAAAAAATAGATAGAAATTGAGAGAAGAAAAATCGGCGAATATCGGTCTCGGTTCCTCGTGAGGTATCTAAACTTCAAATAACTTAGGTACATCTCCTCTCGTGCTCGATATTTGTATTTCTTAATGTGAATGAAGTTTGTTTCATCGATATTATGTGTTAATAGTTGTATTTCACATAAGAATCGTACTCGGTTTTAAGTTCGGTATAACTTTGGGGTCATTTTAGACATTTGTGAAAGTTATGGGGGTTGTTTCAGTAAAAAAAAATAATATATTCGGAATTGAATTAGGTCATTCCCAAACTTTGATTAAGGTTACAACTCGGTCTTTGGACTCCCGGGTCATTTTGGGATTTTACCGAGTGTTATCAACCAAACTAGAAAAATTTTAGGTCATTTGTGCAATTTTCAAAAGATTTTTTCCAAATCAGCTCGAAATTTTAAATAAGTGCATCTTGGTCCCAAAACTTTTCTGAACATCCTATTACTTCTCAAGGTGTCACAAATTAGTCAAATATGCTTCGTATTTTCAAAATCATTTGTATACGTTTGACACGACTTAAAATGACTCCAAAGTTAAACCACTTTTTTTAGCACAATTAAATTTATTCTCTCTTGTTTATTTATTTTAACTTAACAAAAAATATAAAAAAATGCTTTTATATTGTTAATTAAAAAAAATGCATGACATCTCTTTAGCCAAACATGATCAGATTGGACAATTTGGGTAAATCAAGCAAGTTGAAAAAAATATAAATTCAAAAGCAAACTAAAGTACCGAAAGTGCGGATTATGGGCTTGCGAGCCCTTAAGAAATAATCAAACTCCCGAACTTGATTCTCTGGATGTAGACCTTTCCAAGCCTCAGGATGTTAACACCATGTACCCTAGACAATTTTAGTATTCCGATTAGCCTTTTATTAATCGGTGGCGACTCTTTCACATTTTTCGGTCCGGTTGATGAGCCCACTCGACCGGACTCGTCGCTCGCCAAGTCCCGACATTTTCGAGCGAAACAAAAAAGAAATATTTTCCAAAACGGGTCGGAGAAAGTCGGATCCGACGTCCAACAATAACCCTTTGAGCTTTCTTTTTAACCTCTTTTCTCCCATATTCCATCATGGTCCATCACCCCTATTCTTAGTGCTTCCTTCGTTTTTGCGACCTCATTCATGTTATTGCTGAAGTAAACCCCACTCCATGTCGTGAGCTTCCTTCGACATTTGTGGAATTTTGTGTAAACCCCTTGTATTCCTCTTCGAGATGTTGGTATGTCTCATGCTTCTTTTATAACCTCCTTGCATGTCGGGTTTTCGAGTCACATTGCCTTGAACTTAAAGCGTCGTCTTAACCTTCTCTTCGGTTGTTTTAGTTGAACTAGCATTTGCGAATGGACCGACCCGATGGCTAGTACATTTATGCACCTCCCTTGTTGGTGCCGTGTTTCCCATTCTGCATTGATCAACACACGGTCTAGTCGCTCGCTTAGTCTCTCCGTTTCGCATCGGTTGTTACACCAAGTGTGTGGATTTCCGTTGGCCCCCAAGTCCTCCATACGCAAGTCCTCGATCAGTTGTTTGAATTCATCCATTTGTCGTTGTGATTTCCTCCAACTACCCTGCTTTTCATGTGATTTCCTCCAGTTTTGTGCTCGTTCTTGTGCATCCGTGCTCGCGTATACCCAAGTCACATACATTGGGCTGACATTCCTGTCCATGTTTACCTCACAATCTATACAGTTCGGATCGGCCTACTTGATTGAAACCCTAGTTTCTGTCGACCACCAAAGTGCTAAACCACCTAATGCGTCATTCAGGCTAACATAGCATTTGATTTCCATCCCCATTCGTTCTCTTATCCTTTCGCAGTAGGTATTCTCATTCTTTGTTTCCATTAAGAAAATGATGTTCAGATGATACCTTTTGTTGAGGTCTTGTAGGTGTTGAATTGTCGAGGTCTTTTATTGATACCTTTCTACCTTCTGTTTTTTCATCCTCTTTGTCCCTGGTTGGTCCTCCATCTTCTCATCGGTTCGCTTTAGGGTCATTTTGTCTAGGTATAGGCTCAGTCCAGATGTAGGATTTTGGCTTGAGGGTTTGGTGATGTGGGTGGTGTATCTGGAGGGTTCTCTACTATGTATGTTATCAGATAGGTACGTGATCATGGGTTGGTTGGGTTTGGCGAGGTAGTCAGTTGAAGGTGGTTGGGGATTGGTTCGGTTCAGCTGGTTTCTTAGCCACCCGGGTAGGGTTGCTTGCTTCAGATTGTATGGTGTGGTTTGGTCGTGGGTTTTGTGGAGGGTTAGGGCTTTTGCATTTGGGGATTCTTCCGTATCTAGGTCGACTATATGGTCCCTGGGGTTTATTTGGTCCCCTTGGTTTGTGATTATTTCGGTTTCCATAAGTTCGGTTTACATTGGTTCCCTCGGGTGATCATTGGTTGTTCCCTCCCCATCCATATCACAATTGTGTGTTGCCCCCGCTGGTTGTTGCTTTGGGACCTCTTCCGTGGGCATCTTTCTTGCCTCGACCATGATATCAAAGCACGATCTCCTAGCCCGGTTTGGTTTGCGATCTCTGTCCCTTTAACCCTCGTACGTGTTGTCCCGACGTAAGTTGTTTTGGTCTCACTCCTACTAGCCATGGTCCATATGCTGGTATATTGAGGTCATGTTATGTCATTTGTACTTCCATTTTACATGCCTGGGTCATGTGACCCAACATTCCACATTCATAGCAATAGTCGGACAACCTCTCAAGCGTTATGGATGCCCATCTATCTACCCCTTAGGAGTTCTTCCACTAGAATCTCGCCATCAACGGTTTATCCCCATTCACTTCCACGCGTATTCTCATATAACTCCTACGTATCCTCCCAACATGCTATTCAATCTCCAAGCATTTCCCTATCATATTTTCAATCTTCCATGCATTTTCATCACTAAACTTTTCCAGGTCCAGGCCATGAACTTGGGTCCAGAAATTTACCTTGCTAAATTACACTTCCTTAACTCCCGCACTCGGTTCCCATCGTTTTATGTTCAGTATGTGGCCTTTTATTACCCACGATGATAGGTTGAGTATCTGGTCTGCATCCTCCTGTCGTTCAAACAACAATATGCCCGCCTCGACCTCCGATATGGTCACGGTGCCATACCTTGCCCAAGTCGTCTAAATTACCCCATATATCATACTCTGCTTGATCAATTTCTGTGAGATTATCTTGCCCACGTACCACGTTTCATTCTTCACTTGCTGGTTCGAGTCTAGGTTCATCCTTGGTCTACGGGGTCTTTTTTCTCGTCGGGGCTAGAAATTTGCTGTATCGTGCCGTCGTGGGTTCGGTGCAGCTCCCTGCAAGAACAAGAAATGAAAAGACTGGATCAAATGTATGGTGAGAGCAATCAGAGGCAAGTTTTTAGTTGAACGGTGCTAATTCCAACTCGGGTGAAGTTATGCCTGTTTTCTGCCTTCTCTTGTCGTGCACAGTTCTGTATGAAACAGGTTGCAGTTGGCTCATTCGTTAGAACTGAACTGAAGCCAATTCACGATCAAGCACATCAAAGGGTGTTGGAGAAAGTTCCAGCTGAAGCAGAGTCGATTTCAGCGTAGGCGAGGCAATCTTCATTTCCAGTTTTCATTGCATGGTTCTGTCTCTATCATCTGCAGTAGGTTCCTTCAGTTGTCTCTTCTGATTGGTTGGTAGGTAATTAGCAATAAATTCCAAGGAAATCTAAGCCAATTGCACAGCTTGAGGATTCTTTCACGAGGCAAACCCTAGAAGTTTTGGGGGTTTGCTGTCCGAGAGAGGATAAACAAACTTAAAGTATCTAAAACAAAAGGGCTCCAATTGAGTCTCAATTGAAGGTCTCCTGGTCTAGTATGAAATCGAACCAGGTCCCCAAGTTTGGGTGATCTGGGTTCGGACCGAGGCTAGGAGACATCTGAGTGGATCTCTAATTAAACCTCAATCGATTGTCTCCTAGCTTGGGTCCAACTTCAGGTCAGGGAACTACGACATGACCTGAATCGAGTTGGGAGTTTTTAGTAACATTAATTTAAATTTGTAGGGTTTGGTTGTAATGTTTGGGAAAATATTCAGTTAATATTTAAATTTGAAAAGTATTTAATGATATTTTTTAACGGATAATAGATATACGTACCAATTACCATTGTTTTCGAACATGTTGGATCATTCATCATCGCAAAAAAAACGTTGGTGCGAGCAAATGTGTTGAACCATTTTCTGACTTTTCTTTTATAATTATTGCATTGAATTCCCCAAATGAACAAAAAAATTGTAGAAATACGTTCACAACTGTTTAAACAAGCAGAGGTCGGGGTCTACCAGACATGGGGTGATCATAGAGGTTGAGTGTCGTAGAAGATACACGTAGAATTAAATGTTAAAACTTTAATTTTGTATTCAAATTATAGTTTGAATAATAGTATTTCTAGCTAATTAAAAATTTACATATTAGTTTATAGGTCTTTTACAATTATAACAAAAGAATGTTGTTTCCAACCTTACTTGTAGTTGTGAATCATATTTAAATTCAAATTAAATATTTAAATTCAAATTAAACGTCGTTTGTTTGGTTAGACTTCTGTTTTATTTATTTATTCAATATATAATGTTTTAGAGATGGTTCTAAAAAAACATTCTCTTTAACAATAAAAAGTGAGCGAGTGAACTATGAAGATCGCGACCGAACCATGACTGACCGCGACCAAAACTAAAAGACTGGATTATTTGTAGATTGAAAAAAAATGGTCTTAGCTAATTGGGCTTTGTCAGTCGTAGTCTTATTTCAGTCATAGATTATTAAGACCACAAAACCATTGGGGACCATTAATTATTTTTTTAGTAATTTATTATTATATATGTGATAGGTTTTGTGAGAGAAATTTAATTGTTTTATAATAGAATTAGCTATAAAATAACACTCGGGAAAAAAATCATAATATAAATTGTAAGAAAATTAAATAAATTATTGTAATATTAATAAATTATATTAGATAATATCATATTACAATAATTTCTATACTTGTATATTGTGATATTAAGTTATATTGGATAGTATACTTATTTCAATTTTAAAAATTGTTTAATCGGTTAATATCGATTTAGAATGAAAATGTGTCAACTAAACAAAATATTACTTTGATAAATTACATATGCTATAAAGAAATAACAAATTCAAACTGATAATAGAAAAAAAAAACTTGTAGAAAATCAAATACAAAATAAGTATTTTTTTTATATTTGAACGGTCGAAACAGTCCATTTTAATTCACTTATTGATTCTATCAAACAAATATTCTTATTTATAATTATATATATATATATATCTTTAATCGTTATATCTAGACTATAATTTTTGTTGAACTAATTTAGTTTTATTTATTTTACTGATTAAATTAATTCGAATTTTATTGATTATTGTTATTAAATTATTATTGTTATTTATTTATTATTTTTGTTAAATTGATTTTTGTGCTTTAATTAAATTTTAGTTTTATTTATTTTTTAAAAAACAATAACACTTATAAGATAAAATAAAAAAATAGTACACATTGCATAAATATATACATATATCAAAGCAATTCATACGATCTAGATCAAATTAAGACCGAAAAGACCAAAATCATGTCAAACAGTCATGGACGCAGTCCCAATCTCAAGATCGACCGGGATCGGTTTTTGTTAACCCCTACTTAAAACTTCTAATTTAGAAATATTAGTTTTAGAACATTTTCAAAATAAATTGAAAAAGAATTGAGGCAGAGTTAAGAAATAACAGAGAAAATATGTTTAAACCAAAAACATATGAAGAAACTATAACTATTAAACGTTGAATTTTTTTAATCGACCAGCTCTACTATATTAAAAGATCACCATGGTTGAATTATCTCAATCTCATCCTTATCAAAGTTGACAGTTTAATTTTTGAAACAGTTTTGACCCAAATTTCATATATTTGTATAAGTCAAGACTAAACATCATTTGGAGGGAATCAGCTGAATTTGGATGGAGCCGAACTGGGGATCGGGACCGAAGGGTTGCGGACCTGATCGGAGCCGATGGAGGTGGATGGAACACACGACTAATTGAAGGAGCTACAATCGAACCGGAACGCATAACCATCGCAGCCATACACCTACCGAGTATACCAACTCGGGATAGGGTGGTGTGGCCGGCATCCACCTCGGGCAAGGCGCATTCGAAGTTGGTCTATAGGCGGCTCATGGAAAGGTGCGAACCGGAGATGACAAACCGAGTCTCATCATCTAGAAGGTTGGATCCGAAGGCTTGGAAGAACATATGGAAAGGCCCAACAATTTCGAAGGTAAAACAATTCATTTGGAGAAGTTGTAATCGTGCGTTACAGGTGAAGGGCGAGCTACATAGAAGGGGCATCAATGTAGCACCAACCTGCCACTTTTGGTCTGAGTTGGAAACAATCAACCACACACTAATGGAGTGTCAATGGGTGAGGTCAATATGGTTCGGAGGTGTTGGAGTACGATGGGAAGAGGACGCGCGACCTAAATGGGAGGAATGGGTGACGGAAGTGATGGCCAAGGAGGGGGGACGCACGGGAGGAGGAACCAACCTAAAAACGACAGTGGAAAACGTGGCTTGGGAGATCTGAAAGGAACAATGTTGGGCGTACCATACCAACGAGCAACCCCGACCGACCCTAACACTCGAGCGAGGCCTCAAATTGGCTCGGGAATCGGGGACGGTAAGGCAACGGAGCCGAGAAGCACCACCGACCAACTGAAACATGACATGGAGACCACCTGAGCAAGGTACGATAAAGATAAACTGCGACGACGCATGGAACGAAAGCTCGACGAAGGGAGGCACGAGAGTGGTCGGAAGAGAAGACAAGGGCAATGTGATCGCGGGAAGAAACTCGACGATGAGGGACATCTCAGCGGAGAACATGGAGGCCCAAGCAATCCTGCAAGGCTTGAAAATGGTCGTCCAATACGGATGGAAGGAGGTAATCATCGAGTCGGACTCCGAAAATATGATAAAGATGTTGGATGGATCGGCCAAGGACACGAACTGGCAAATAGAGAACATAGTCACCTCAATCCAAGATGTGGTATCCCACATAGAAAGAGTCAAATGTTGTTGGGTAAGACGAACAGTCAATAGATGTGCGTATTGGATTGTTAAGCAATCTAAAAGAGAGATGTGTTCGGTAAATTGGGTTTGTACACCGCCATCTACTCTACTATCTCTGTTGTTATTGGACAAATCGAGTACGTTTTTAAGTTGAATGAAAGTTATATTGGCCAAAAAAAAAAACTAAACATCATTTATTTGATTAGAATTTTAATTTCTTTATCCATTAAATATAATTTTGTAATTCATATCGAGATTGTCTAAAACAAAGATATTTCTAATTTAGAGGGTTTAAGGTACCCCAAATAACATTTTTAAACTATAGTTTAAGTATGTAAATAGATTTTTTTTAAAAGTAACCATGTTAGTTTTTATAGCATGGTCATGAGTTCAATTATTAGTTGGAACAAAACTTTAAAAATAAAATGATTGAGAAAACTCACATCTGTAGACTGTAACATCTCTTTACACGGTAAGAAGAGAGGTTCTCACATGCAGGGAAGTAAGTAGCTTAGTTACTTACAGCAGCTTAGATATGGAACACAGAAACACACTCCAACTCAATTTCTTTAGTTCTACCACCCACACATATAGAAAGCAGAAGAAGGCATTGTTTTACCTTGTAAGCCTTGTAAGATAGTATACGACTAAGAATATAACCACGAAAGATGCCACAAGCGTAAACATTCTTTGGTATGCTTTTGTCTCGAAAACCTACAAAAGCATTACAACCGAATCCATTGACCAGTAAGCATCTTTCAACTGAAAGGAAAGGGGAGATAGGATGGATCTATTTGCAGACGTACCGTTTTGAAGCGATCCATTGTGCCTGAGAGGATACCCCTTGATGAATCCATTTCATTCCCCTGTAATCAAAGAGCGCATAATTTTCATAAAAATAGTGAAACCAATTAAAGATAATACAATTTCAAGCAAAATAACAATACCATCCGATCTAACATTCTGTTGTGATTCTCCACTTCCTCATTGATATCACCAGTCAGCTGCAAAAGAAAAATACTAATTAAAAATACTAAAAGAAGAAGAAAAAAAGGGAACGAGCGTCAAAGCAGTGACTTACTCTCTTCAGTAGAAAGACTCGGTCTTGCAGTCCCTCCACAGCTCTTTCATTGTCATGCTCATCAATTTCATGGGAGCCATAGAAAGAGGTGGCCCTGATCCCACCCTCTTCGATGCCATCAAAAAGAGCAGCTCTGTTGCCACGCACATCCCTGTAACCAATTTAGCATGTTTAGGAGCCCAGCTAGCTGACGGCATCCATTCATGTCAAGCAATTCTTTGTATCCAAAAAAATAGATTAGACATGGAACTGATTGAATGATTGCTGACCACAAAAAGAAATTTCATCACAACATAAACATTCCATCCAGTGTTTTGTAGTCTGGTTAAATCTTGCAAGCTTTCTCCATCAACTCAAGAAAATGAAATAAAAGGTCCACTTGAAGAAAAAAAATACCCATGCTAATTATTTCCATTAGCACTCAGTCGACTCTCTAGTAAAAAGAAATGGGTTACGATTGTACATTTTTTTTGTAGTGGGGAATTCTATTGGGATTTATGTGTGTTTATGGATAGTACAGATTTTTTGATCCTCCATGAAATGTCTCTGTGCTTCTTTGCATTGATCCCTTTTATAAATCTTGCAGCCTTCTTGGTGCCTTGTTAATGTTATATTAACCTAAATATTATATGTTTATATATATATATTATTATATACATACATTTTTTCTGTAGCACTATCTCCATTCATCACTAAAACTTTCATAACTTTAGACTGGCGTGTTTGCTCGTATTGATGATCTGGCAGACCATCTCAAAGGTAACATTTACTTCATTACTCTCACGGAAATGCTACCTAAAGCAAGAGCCAAGAAGTTAGCTCGCTCCTATACAACCCTAAACTTAACTTAGCTCAAGTTATGTCCAAATCTTCGTGCACAGAAGTCATCCAAGGACTGATAAAAATTGCAACCACATCCCAGTTACTTACTACATGTAGAGTTGTTACTTGTACCGATTTCAACATTATTCCACAGTTTGATGCTTAACTGTGCTAATGAAAGAAACAAGGTAGCACACCAACCGGGTTTACATACAGCAGCGACATGCAAGTTGAAGTTTTGTGTATAGAAGGATAATCTCACAAGAGGGATTAGGGATCAAGTCAATACAAAATATTTTTCCTTCCGAATTTTAAGGAAACAGTATGTATAGTTTAGATATTTTAGTTTTTCTACAACAATGGCATTTCATTTTGGCATACTCAACCTAATAGGACACAAAGCCTTCGTTGCAAGGAAAATATATGTTATTACTGAAAAAAAAAAACGTAAAATATATGATATTTCCATCTTTTCAGTTGCATCAATGGAGAGGCCCAAAACAATCAACCTAACATGTGACAATGCCTAAGTAAAGATCTTATATTTTCCAAACAGTAAGAAAGTCACCGATTAAGGAAAGAAGGAACATCTATTCTATTTTAATACTTCGTATTCTTTTATTCTATATCAGCATCTTTCATCTTACCTAATGTACATGGCTGTTGGAGTTACATCAATGCATGTCTACGCCCTAAGAAAGCTGTAATAACTAGATGAATTAAGAGATTTATCTATAATTTCCTCTCATCAGCAACAAGTGAAACCGACCCAATGAAGAAAAAATACACAATCAATAGGTCTATGGAAAGACAAGATGTGCTACTCAAGTCCAAGAACATCTTTGCATCCCAATACAAACAGTCATTGATCAGCGAAACACATTTCCTATACTATCTACAAAATCAGAAATTACCAACAGCTTTCATCAGAAGATATAATGAAAACACGGCCCTCGGTAGAAATTCACACTTTCCATAACAGTTAATCAAGTCACAACTTGCTGGCCAAAAAAAAAAATCAAGTCACCACTTCAAGAATTTGCATCACTTCACTTCTTTATGGCATCTTGGACGTGTTTTCATATATGCTACTGACAGTCCATATGCAGCAGTTAACCAACAAACGCCACAAATTTAATCCTCGACTAATTCAAAACCAATCGAAGAAAAGATGGCATCCATAAAAATTGTGATTGGCGGAGGAACTACTCAGCGCAACACAAGTTCATGAAACAGCACTAAAAAATGTAAGAAAGATGAAGAAGATACAGACCTCCTTGTATTCATATTCATGCCTCAGAGATTGTCGAAGCAATCTAGCCGGGTCCGCCCTTGAAGTGCCTGAAATGAATTCTAACACAATCAAGGAATTCTGTAGAAACTACGACATCAAATCAAGGAGCGATCACAAATCGAATTCAGATCAGATCTGAAGACCAACCTTGTATATCTGGAAGAAGAAACAAAATTCACTTACCTCCGTCAAGATCGTCAGGAAGCCCGACGGGGTTCGCTCAATGATGTGTTCGGGACGACCAGGCAAAACTTAGCTGTCAGCGACGAAAATACTTATTTAATCCGGAATCGATCGATTGGATAGAGCAAGTTTGGAATTAGGGTAGCTTAATCTACAAGAGCGAAATATAGGATTCAATTTCTGTTCCGATTTCAGGGTTCTTGAAATTGGAATTCAATATATATAGGTTGAAGTTAAAAAAAAAAAAAAATATAGGTTTACTACCAAATAGCTATTAAGATATTTTGCACAATTTACAAATAGTTAGCTTAACATTAAAATTTCAAAAACGACTACCTAAACTTTGAATTTTCAAAAACGACTACATAAACGTTGACACATGGGGCAAATAACTACCTCAACTTTGACACATGAGGCAAATAGCTACATCCGTTAAATTTTCCGTTAAATTTTCCGTTAAATATGGACGAAAAATTACATTGTAGCAAATGATTGGTCCATAATTTTAAAAACTATATTATTTTTTAAATACTAAAAAAAATAGAAAAATTCCCAAAAAACTGTAAAATTAATAAAAAAAAATCAGAGTTTTTAATATATTCTTTTATTGTAAAATATGAAACAAAATTAAAAAACTCTAATCATTTATTTATATTTTTAATAAAAATATTATATTTAAAACTCTTATTTTTCCTATTAATTTTCTAATTTGATGTATTGTACAAGGAATAATAAGTAATAAGAATATGAAATTGTTTAATTGGTTTAAAATATAATAGAACTTCATAATTTAAAATAATGAGAACATGAAGTTGTTTAATTGTTTTAAAATAGAATAGCAATTCATAATTCATATTTAGTTCCTAAATTATATATATATAAATCAAATAAAGTGAAATGACATATATCATTTATTTCAATATGTATAGTACTAAGGTAAATTATTATTTTTCAACATAATTAATTTTAATTAAAAATGAAACTTGTTAGAAACTTTTGAATGAATTAAATTATAAAACTAGACTAATTAAATTAAAACCATAATTTATTAGAACCTTCAAAAACAATTAAAAAGAAATCGATTAATTAAATTAAAAAATATAATTGATTAGAAATTGCAACATAAGCTTAAAAATGCACTAATTAGATTATAAATATAATATTCTATTTAGAATACAACTTTGCCCAAATTAATATAATTTAACGTCCTAATTCATTTGCTTTAACATAAACATCAATGGAACAAATATCCTAAGTGATTTTCTTTAATATTAGCATAAATGGCCACAAAATCTACTATTTTATCAATCAAAGTCTGATCCAAATAACATTTTAGATTATAATTACCAAAACTTATGATTTCATATATATGATTATGGAAGACAACATTGTCATAAGCCATTCAAAGGGATTTTTATTGGCTCCACACCAAAGAAAACGACAACAAAGTCTCGATTCTTAGAAAACATATACGTCTTCCATATTTCTCTATGTGTAATTTCATCTAGGATGCACAATGCATCATCACTGAGAGACAAGCTTTCGTATATAGTATCAATCATTAGTCCAACCATAGACGTTGGCAATAATATGCCTAAACCATGCGTTTTAGAGACCGCTTTCACAATTGCATCATATATTTTGTTTGCTTATGCTTCTTGCCTACATAAACATTGTTGGGTGGAGAATCGTGGTTCCTGGATGCCACAATATAAGTTAACTTGCAGTCGACATTTCATGATAGTTTTCATCCTATTTATACAGAGTGCCCCCATTTTCAACATTTACGAGTACTTTTTAAATCGATTCTGAATCCTTCCCATGTGTATGCACAAAGCTCTTGGTTCATAATGGTTTCGCATTCCTGTGAGTATACAAAGAAAATATTCATACAAATCAACCTAATAATAAGATGGTAACTTACTTGAATATAATCAGACCAAACTTCATTACGAATTCTACATCTAGTAGAACCTGAAAGTAACCATTTTTTTCTGAGGCACCTTTTTGTAAAATCGTGATTTCTAAAGCACCTAAATGACCTTTACCCCAGGAGGCTACTCATGTCTTGATGAAGACAATCTATAATAATGAACAATCTAATTATATATCAAATTAAAAAAAAAAGTTAGATGACTGTAATAAAATATATAATATTTGCATATGAAATGAAAAAAATATTAAAATAACCAAGCATTCATTACAAATACAAAAATAAGTGACTCTAAAACACACTTCATAATGAATTTAGCAACATAAAAAAATCTATGACGTATCATATTCCTATCCAATCAATAAACATTTTATCTGTTAATTGATCTCTCCACATGTTGGTATCAGAGCATACTCGGACTTCATTTATGAATTGAACATCAATATTATATATTGATTCATAGTTTTAGATAAGTCATCTTGTTGAGCTAGACCAGCATCTTATTTCTATTAAAATTTGGGAGAAAACAACAAGCATGCACAATTTAATTATGGAATTTCACCAGATAACATGAAGTGCTTCTAAAAATAACTTGTCTTAGTTTAAGAAGTCAAAAGATTGTTTTATAACATGGATAGTCCTTGCATGTTTCATATTGAAATACTCTTTGGCATTTGCAGATTGATATACAAAACATTTTCATTTAAGTGATAGCGCACTACTTTCTTTATACGGTGCCATAAATCTCTCAGAGTTTGCATATTCACCATCAATCGAAAAAGAAAAATCTATTTGAAGAAAAACAAAGTTATGGTTGTTTTATATAGTTGTGTTTGTTCTAATGTGTAGGAGGATAATTCACACCATGAGGTACTCCAGGTCTATTCTCCCTAGAAGGAGCATCTCTAGGTGTCTCAACCCTCATCCCCTATAGCTTCGCTTTTAGCCCGTGATATTTACTTTGAACCCCCCATAATTCTTAGTGTATCGAGTTATTGTGTTTTCAATAAAAATAATCATTTCGACCAAAAAAAAAACTAACAAACCCTGTCAACCTGGCTAAACTTATATTATTTCCATATCAAATGCATATGTTGCTAGGACATTCATTGTGATATAATCCTTGTCGTTTCTGTACTTAGGTCTTTCCGTTAAGGGCATTCTCAATTCAATATGAGTGTTATAGAGAGTACCCAAACAATTTTACAAGTAAATAAAATATTGTTAAATAATTACTAATTGTAATAATTATTTCAAAATTGTTAATTGTATGTATTGTGTGTAACTCAAAATAAATTCACTGCTCATCGTTACAACTAGCTTCTATTGGCACTCAAATTTTTGTGAGATAATTGTGAAGACGTAATATAGTAAATATGACCTTATTCAAATATTGACTAAAAGTTTCACTAGACTTTGCAAACTCAACTTTTATAACCCGATTCTTCTTATTATAAGAAAGTATTTACAATGTCATTGTTACTTGCTCATCAATGTTTACATGTTTTTTTTTGTCTTTAAGCCCTCTAATTTGTCCTAGCATTTCGCAAAATTTGAAAAAAAAAAGTCTATCCATTCTTAGTAGTATCATCATCATGCAAGAGTCCCCTGATAGGGTTGTTTCGCAAATGCATATATAAAATAAAGTTTAGGTGATACCCCATAAGACACTAATCACCATCGATAAAGTAAACATAAAAATTAAAACCACTTTTCTCCTCCTTTTGTTGTAGTCATAGTTATGAGAATCGGACCAACCATTGCACCGGCGAGGGGGCCGGTTCAAGGTTCGAACGGTTCAATCCGGTCCAACCCAATTCAGTGTGCGGTTCACTATTCACAAGGGGGAGAAAACTTAAAATACATACATAGTCTCAAACACAAACATAATTACCTGAAACTACATAGTCTCTCACACACACAAACTACATAGTTTCATTTTCAAACACACATTACTCTCAATTCTCAAACACAATACACAATAGTGTCAAAATCAAACACGACAATAGGTTTGTTTAAATTTTAAACATAACTTCTAAACTTATCTTTGATCACTTCCACTCCAATATGCATAACCACCACTAGTTTCTTCATTGTGATAGACTAAAACCGATTGGTCTGTAAAAAAAAATTTAGCTAAAAAGTGAACCGGTAACCGCTGATCCGGTTTGGTTCTGATAACTATGATACATACTACAGTGTCTGAGGTGAGAGGAGAGCAGAGGCGAAGAGAAAGAAGAAGAATGAGACTCTGCTTCTGCTTCATCAACAAAGCGACACCTCAATCTTTGCTTCAGGATACGACACTTAGGGACACCATCATCATGGGCAATTTCGGTACTAGAGAGGAATCTGCTGTCGTCTCCAATGCGCATGCTCAAGGTCAGATCTGCTCCTGTCTTATCATAGCTTCATGTTTGCCGCCCCTTTCTGCCAAATGTTTTACCTTAATTGTGAGCTGCAGGTGCGGTTTGGACTATTTTGGTTCTCGAATTCGACTACGTCTGATTTTACTTGGTTTTGATTTGATTACTTAGTGGAGACGAGAAATTAAGCGTTTTGATTGTGGATTTCTATCACTATAATTTGGTCCAGCAGTTCAACAGCTCCACATGCTCTGACCATTCCCTGTGAAAAAACAACAATCTAACAAGAAGCACAGCCGCTCCGTATCAGATCTGAGTGATTCTTCGACCCCTCGAAGTTTCGAAGATTTGAGGAAAAATTCTCTCCTCTATACGCATGTGATTGCATTCACACTCTATGAGATCGATACCATCATCAAAAGCTTCCGCTCCGATTACATTATGGGAGAAGGCGGGTTCAGGATAGTCTACAAAGGTTACATTGATGAGAATGTGACGGTTGGACTCAAATCCCTGCCTGTAGCTGTTAAAGTTCTTAACAAGGAGGGTCTTCAAGGCCATCGCGAGTGGCTTGTATGTACTATCTCCTTGTACCGATTGGTCTGGAAAAAAGCAGCAACAAAGTGAACCGAAAACCGACCGATTTTTTAAAAACCGTTCGGTTTTCCAAAAAACGCTCGGTTCAATCTGGTTTAAACACTGTTTATTTGTAAAACGGTTTTTTAACTAAACTAAACCAGACAGGGGTCCAGTTCCTGGTCAGACCCGATTGGGCCGCCGGTCCGGTTCTGATAACTATGGTTGTGGTGTACTAAATTGACGTTATCCATAACTAAAAATAAAGTAAAGAACAAAAGTAATTCAATAGAAAATGAACCCAGAAAGATTATCCATAAATGGAACCTTAATTAAACCCTAAATGAAAATCAAGTGAAACGGAACATGCCATTTGGGGGTTCAATCAAACAAGCTAGGAAAAAGCTTTGGGTTCAATTAACCCCTAAATGGTATTTGTAACACTAATTATTAGATGTATGAAGTGGAAATTTAAGAAAATTTGAAGAGTCATACATGATATACACAAACAACGAATGATCCAACATCTGGCAAACCTGACGGTATTTGAAGAAATGAGGTGGCATACGTGGTGGGAAGGAGTAACAAGCACACCAGAAAACCGTTATAGAGGAGGAGGCCAACGTCGATTGGTATAAGAACTGGGAGAGTTGTTCCACATGCACCAGGAGAGGAAAAGAGAGTTTTGTTTTGAAAAAGTTCGTAATCTACTTTTTTTTTTTAAGTATATGGAAAAAATATTTCGAAATCTGGTGCTACACAGGGTAGCGCCTTTGGAATAGGTGTTACACAAGGTAGCGCCTATTCCAAATAAAAATTATTATTTTTTGATATTTTGATGTTTAATTAAAAATAAAAATATGAATCTATTAAAAAAGTAAAAACATTATAGTAAGTAGATATTTTAATTGCGATTCAAATGATTCAAGAATAAATAAATTTGAATTTACGGATTGATTATACGCTCTGCCGTAAGTTGTGATATGAAAATTTGACTTAAACAATTATAACGCATACCATGTAAGTCCAAACTCACCACGGTTAACGTCATTTATGTCGTAATTCAATTATCTACCTAGGATAATATTTTTTATTAGAAATACATTGATTTTGTAACCTAACATTCTTTGTTTTATAATTTGACTGAAATAATTAAATGCATTACGTGGGAATTTAATTATGTACATACTCAAAAAAAAATTAAAAACATTATAGTGCGTAGATAATTTAATTACGAATTAAATGACGCTAACTATGCATAAATGTTTTTACTTTTAGACTGACCGTATAATACGATACGTAAAAAAATCTACATACGATACAAAAAACTTCTAAATAGTGATTTAAACAGTGATTTCACTGTTTAAACAGTAAAGTTAATGTTTAAATAACCATTTAGAAGTTTTTGTAACGTATGTAGAGTTTTTTTACGTATCGTATTATACGGTTAGTCTTAAAGTAAAAAATTAACGCATACTTAGTATCATTTAATTTGTAATTAAATTATCTACGCACGGTAAATATTTTGATTTTTTTAAGTAAGTACATAATTAAATTTTCCACGTAATGCATTTAATTATTTCGGTCAAATTATAAAACAAACAATGTTAGGTTAGAAAATCACTGTATTTCTAATCAAAAAAATTACCCTAGGTAGATAATTGAATTACGACATAAATGACATTAACCGTGGTGAGTTTGGACTTACATGGTATGAGTTATAATGTTATAAGTCAAATTATCATATCTCAACTTACGACAGAGCGTACAACCAATTCGTAAATCCAAATTTAATATTTTTTGAATCATTTGAATTGCAATTAAAATATATACTTACTATAATATTTTTCATTTTTTTAATAGATACATAATTTAATTTTTAATTAAACATCAAAACAAAAAAAAACTGATTTGGAATAGGCATTACCTTGAGTAGCGCCTATTCCAAAGGCACTACCTGGGTAGCATCTATTGAAAAAACGCACTACCAACGGTAACGCGTATACCCAAATTTTGAAATACTTTTTTTTTATATACTTACTTTTCTAAAAAAAAAGTTTACATTACTTACTTTTTCAAAAAAAAACTCTGAAAAGAAGTGTGGCTGGCGTATGTGTTAAAATTAGATTTAGTTTTTTTTTTATTAATTAGAAATAATGGTCATTATTGTACGGTAATATGAAATAGTTACTTCAGAGGAGAACCCAAAGAATGTTTATTCCAAGTAAACCCTAAATTTTGAATTCCTATTCTAAACCATTTTGGCAACCAAACACGTGATGAAAAAAAATTGACAATTCAGAAGTTTAAAATCAATTATGGAGTATTTTTTGCCTGATATCATCTTTTTGTTATTTATGTTTTTTTGGCAAGTTTCACTTATATTTTAGGATGAAACTATTTGATCACTCTATCAATCAATCATTCCTAGGGCTGGCAATGGTTAGGGTATGGTCAGGGTATGCCAAATACCATAACCATACCATATTTTTAAACCACATACCATAACCATAACCATAACCATTATGGGTACAATTTTCAATACCATAACCATCAAAATAACCGTGGTTATTAACCATGGTTTTAACCGTATAACCATATTTATTCCACATGTAATATAATGAAAGACCAAAAATTTAATTTTAAAAAATACATCGATCTATATTACCAACAATAAAAATATATAGCACTAACATCATTCAACATTAACACTAACATCATTCAACATTCATATGATTCAACATTAACATTCACACCACTGAATTAACATTAAAATTCAACAAACACCCATAACGAGTAATGATTCAACACCCCTAACCATTTCACACTTGTCGTATTTGTTTCTATCAATCATCATTTTCCTCAATATCATCAATTGATTTCACTTTTATGCTGTAATTTAAATTTAGTATAATATATATATATATTAGTTTATTAATAATAAATAATTATTATATTTATAAAATAACCATGGTTATAACCATGGGTATAACTCAAATACCATAACCATAACCATAACCATTATGGGTAGAGAATTCATCACCATAACCGCACCGCACCATAATGGTACGGTTAACCATATTAAACAGTAACGGTTATAACCGTGGTTATGGGTTTTTCACCGCACCATTGCCGGCCCTAATCATTCCTTTGTTTTTATGTCATTCGGTCACGTAGACAACACGTGATACTTTTTAAACCAATTTCGGAATTATTAAATGATGGTTATACCTTTTCTTTCCCTTTATCTTCTTCTTCTTCTTCTTCCTATTTTATTCTTCTTCTTCATGTTATTCAAATCTTCTCCTTAATCCTCTTCTTTTTGTCCTCTATGCACCAAATCCAAACCTTGCACTCGTCTATCCCCAATATAACTCTTCAGAAGTCATAGTTTCTAAGAAGGCAGTCCTACTTAGTTTAATTCAAGTAGTAAAGTAAAAAATAGATAAATAAACTACTTTACTAGATTGCGCAGGAATCTAAAGCAAGAGAGGATGTGAATGAATCTATAAAGGTAGTTATTGTCTTCCAACAATTACTTTGGATTCATCAACCTTCAGCTCTGATACCACTTGATGGAGTTTCCAACTCTGTTTCTCTGCGTCTCTGTTATCTGCAAAAGCTAAACAACATAACTGAAAAATATTTATATTGGGGCAGAGAGACTTGCTGTGAAAAACTGCAGTTTCACCACTTCAGTATATTTCCATTCGATTGTTTGAGTTGAAATACAAAGACTAATTAAAACTGACACACATGTTCTCCACTAACTCACATACTAACAGACTCCCTAAAATTTTGCTAACATAAAATCAACTCAAAATAGAAACAACGTTTATCCCAAAAAAATAGAAACTCAACTCAACTCTACTAATTAATTAACAACAATCTACTTCAGTATACTCAATAATCCCTCTCCTAAACTGATGACTTTGCAAAATCTCAGTTTAGTTGAGTTTGCATACTCCTAACTCATGTCTGAGAAACTCGAAGCTTGCTATCTTCAACGGCTTTGTGCATATATATGCAAGTGTTTCTTCACTCCTGCAGAATTGAATCTAAATTTCTTCTTCCTTACACAAATCCGTCAAGAAATAATGTTTGACATCAATATGCTTGCTCCTCCCGTGCATAGTCGGGTTCTTTGATAACTTTATAGTCGAAGTTTTATCACAAAAGATCATTGTAGGTGATGTTTGCTCGAAATTTAATTCCTTCATAAGCCTTCATAGCCAGACATCATGACATGCGCATCCGGTGGCTGCAATGAACTCAGCTTCGGTGCTTGATAGGCTGACCACATTCTGTTTCTTCGATGACTAGCCTATTGCAGCTCCACTCAACATATATACAAATCCGGATGTACTTTTCCGGTCATCTCAATCTCTTGCTTAATCACTGTCAGAATATGCTAACAAATTTTGATCATTAGTAACTTCATAAACCATCCCAAAATCTTTCTTGTCCTATAGGTATCTTAAGATACATTTTGCAGCCTGCATGCGAATTTCTGTGGGTTCCTCCATGTACTTGCTCACTAAACTAACAACATATTGTATGTCCGAACGTGTGATTGTTAAATACATTAAACATCCAATAATTTGTTTGTAGGAGGTCTTATCAATCCGTTTTCCAGCTCATTCCCTTGTCAATTTGAATGAAGTGTCTACAGTTGTACTAGAGGCATTGCAATGCTCTAGATTAAACCGTTTTAGGACATCTCTGATGTACTTCTTCTGTGAAACAGAGATGTAACCTTTCTTTTGTTCAATTTCTAATCGTAGGAAATATTTCATCTTCCCTAAATCACTCATTTCAAATCCAGACATCATGGTCCTTTTAAAGTCATCAAATAAAGCACGTGTTGCTCCAGTATATATGATATCATCCACATAAATACACACAATCAACATTTTCCATTTTGCTTTTGCTTTTATAAACACGTTCATAAAGACACTTTGTATATCCTTGATGTATTAGATGCGCTTCAAGCCTACTATACCAAGCCCGTGGGGCTTACTTAAGTCCATATAGTGCCCTGTTCAGTTTATACACTTTATGTTCTTCACCATTTACTACAAATCCAGGCGGTTGATCTACATAGACCTGTTCATCAAGCTTTCCATACAAAAATGCTGATTTTACATCTAATTGAAACAATGACCATGACATTTGAGCATCTAAAGCTATTATCAGCCTTATGGTATCTAATCGAGCAACTGGTGCAAACACTTCTGTGTAGTCAATAGCATATTCTTGTTTGTAGCCTTTTACCACCAACCTAGCTTTGTATTTGCCCACCTCTCCATTTTCTTTTAACTTCGTTTTGTATACCCATTTCACTCCTATAGTACTGTGACGTTGTGGCAAATTAACTAGGTTCCAAGTTTCATTTTTGTTGATTGAGTCAATTTCAGTGTTCATGGATTTTCTCCATTTAGATTCTTTGCTTGCTGTTTCATAATCAACTGGGTCAGATTCAGCAAGCAAACATAGCATAAATGGATCATTTAAACTGAAATTTGTTACCTCATAATCATCCATCCATGCTGGGTTTTTTCTCTGCCTTCAGTAATGTTAAAGTTTCAGTTTGTCCTGCTACTGCAGTAGAAGATTCAGCTGGTTTTGCATGCTCAAGGAATTATTCTTATTCTCCTTGACCAGTACTTGAATCAGGATCATTAGAGTCACGGATCCTTGGCTAATTTTCGTTCCTGCTCCCAATTCCAGCTTGCCCATTCGTCAAATATAACATCTCGGCTCACTATTATCTTCTTTGTAGCAGGATTGTATAGTTTGTAAGATTTTATGTTTTCACTCAAGCCCAAAAATATACATTTCTCACTTTTATCATCCAATTTTGTTCTCCTTTCGGCTGGAATATGAGCAAAGACAATACAACCAAAAACTCGAAAATATTCGACAGAGGGTACTTTACCTGCCCATGCTTCTTCTGGAGTTTTGTTCCTGACACCATAAGTGGGACATCTGTTTAAGATGTGAAAACTCCACAGCACAACTTCTGGTCAAAATTCCTTCGGTATTCCTTTGGTTTTCAACATACTTCGCACCACGTATAACACGGTTCGATTCTTCTGTTCGGCTACTCCGTTTTGTTGAGGGGAGTAAGGTGATGTTTTCTCTCGTATGATTCCATTATGCTGACAGTACATTTCGAATTCTCTTGAACAGAATTCTCCACCTCTGTGTGATCTCAAAACTTTTATAAATTTTCCAGTTTCTTTCTCAACTAAAGATTTGAAGTATTTGAAATACTTGAAAGCTTCATATTTTTCATGTAACAAGTACACCCAACCCTTCCTGGTAAAATCTTCTATAAAGGAAATAAAGTACCTTTTTCCTCCATTAGAAATTGGTCTGAGGGGTCCGCATATGTCAGTGTGAACTAAACCGAGTATCTCCTTTGCTTTCAACGATCCACCTTTCGGGAAGTGATTCCTTGTGTGTTTGCTAACTGCACAGGATTCGCAAACTTCCTTGGGTGCTTTGATCTGAGGTAATGCTTTCACCATGCTATTTTTATGAAGAGTTTTCAGTCCACCGAAGTTTAAGTGGCCAAACCTGAGGTGCACATCCAAGAGTCTCCATTTTTCTTTTAATTTTCTTCAACCACCAGACTCACTTGTATGTCATCCATCTTTACTGGAAATAATCTCTTCGTATTCATTTTAATACTTATAATGGAACCTCGTTTCTCATCATAAAGTTCACAGACACCATCTTAAATTGACATAGCATAATCATTCTCCTGCAACTGTCTTACACTCAGCAAATTTTTCAAGGTAGGAACATACAATACCTCTGAAATAGTCTCCACGAATCCATTCCTAGCATTTATTTTAATGCTTCCTTTTCCTTTAATTTCAACATGTGAATTATCTCCAAATGCTACTGTCGATTTGTAGCTTTCATCTAGGGTTGTAAATGCCCTTTTGCAACCACTCATGTGATTGCTGCAACCTGTGTCTATATACCATATATCAGTTTCATATGCCATGAGAAGAGTTTCACTCTATGTGTTTTCAGCATAGTTGGTTTGTTCCTTCCTGCTATCTTCTAGCAGTTTTGTCCAGCAATCCGATTTGAAGTGCCTGAACCGATCACATCGAAAGCATTCTACATTCGACCTGTCAAAATTTCTTCCTCTTCCTCTACCTCTCGAGTAGTTCTTTCCTCTGTTTTTATGATATCCTCCTCTCATATTGTTTTGTTGAGAGTTGATTCCATAGTCCTGTCCTCGAGCTAATCTTCATCCACCTCAGCCTCGACTGAATCTTCCTCTACCTCTGTTGTTTGAAGGTGTTATTTGAAGTCATTGCGTTTCTGTTGTGATCTTCAACGCATGTTCTTCAGAGAGTGAACTACGGTTCAACTTCTGTTCATGTACTATTAGAGAGCTTTGGAGTTAATCCAAACTCAGTTTGTCGATGTCCTAGGACTCCTCAATTGAGCATACTACATAATCAAACCTGGGGCTAAAAGATTTAAGTATCGTTTCAACCATAGCAACATCATTCATAGACTTTGCATGGAATATCATTTTGTTGCATATTTCCATAGTCCGTGAGCAGTAATCTATCGCTTTTTCACCTTCATTCATCTGCAGAAGTTCAAATTCTCTTCTCAATGCTTGTAACTGGGCTCGTTTAACTCGAACTGAACCTGAGAACTTCTTTCTCATCGAGTCCCAGATGTCCTTAAACGTCTCTTTGAAAAGAATTGTCTCAAGGACTCCTCATTCTATTTATTGGAACAGATAGTTCTTTGATTGGAATAAAACTTCTGTCTCATCGAGTCCCAGAATTCCTTGGATCTCAGAAAATCTCCATCAGCAGACTCTAGTTGTCGTAGTTCCCATCATACCTGGGAATAGACGGCGCGACATGGCTTGCATTTTCTCCCATCGTTCTTGACTTTGGATTCTTCAACCTTCAACTCTGATATCACTTGATAGAGTTGCCAACTCTGTTTCTCTGCGTCTCTGTTATTTGCAAAAGCTAAACAACAGAACTGAAAAAATTGTGTATTGGGGTAGAGAGACTTGCTGTGAAAAACTGCAGTTTCACCACTTCAGTATATTTCTATTTGATTGTTTTAGTTGAAATACAAATACTAATTAAAATTGACACACACGTTCTCTACTAACAGACTCCCTAAAATTTTGCTAACATAAAATAACTCAAAATAGAAACAACGTTTATCCCAAAAAAAACATAAACTGAACTCAACTAACTAATTATTAGCAATTTACTTCAGTATACTCAACAAGGTTGACATCTATTCTCTTGTTTTCGCATGTGTTTCTCTCTATCAAAATCCACCAAAATCTAAATCAGATCTCCTCTCACCAAATCCCAATACACCCATCTCTTAAGTCCCTCCACATGTACATAATTCATCTTGGATTGATTGGAGAGACATGAATTTCATAAGTTTCGGTGAGTTCTAGCCTTTCTACGTGACCTTGAACACGAACCAAGCCACGAGGCGGTGCCATATTGTGTGGACGTTATTGAGCCTCTTGTTCTTTGTTTACCCTATTGGTATCAATATCTGAATACTGATGCGCCGATTTTAATAATTTCTTTGTCAAACGCAATGTTATAGTCACTTTTGGTCACCCGGTCTAGTCGTTGTTGTGTGACTACAAAATGTTTGTAATGCTTCCTGGGAAAATGGATAAAAAGATGAAGAGGTCAGGCAAGAGACTAGTGAAAAAGAACAGTTGAACGAGGAACATAAATGTATTTAAGGCATTACATCCCATTAATATAAAGGTAATGAGAGATAATAATTTTAATTAAAATGTAACATTATCAAATATAAGTAGTTTTGTTTTTGGTAAATATCAAATATAAGTAGTTAAAGTTTGAACCAAAAAGTAATATGATCAAACATAAGAGATCTAATATGTAATTAAATCTATTATAAAACTTTATATAATTAGAAATATATTTATTTACAAATTAATTTTAAAAAGAATGCACTACTTTTGATTTGCGATTTATTTTTTCATATATTAAATAAATTTGGAAGACTTTTTAATAATATATAATGTCAAATCATATAACATTTAATACATGGATGTTGGTTCACAATATTAATATAATATATCACATTGTCCCCTAATGTTTATGCAAATTTTCAGTTTTCCCCCTAAAGTTTAAATCATAAAATCCAATCCCCTCATGTTTGGTCAAAGTGCAAGTTTGTCACCTCCGTCAACTTTTCCATAAAAATTAACAGAATTAGTTTTGAAAATTACAAAAATAACATAAAACGTTAAAAAATGTCACAATTTAACTATTTCAAACGTTACAATTGAGGCCCAATTCGATCGGGATTCTATTGATCCCTAATCGAGGAGGCTCGGGTCTGGGTCTGCATACTGACCCCCCATAGGTAGGGTACCAGGTCTGGGTCAAGACCCATACCCTAACCCCCTCGATTGGAGCTCAATACCAATCGATTTGGGGGCTAGTTTGACCCCAATTCGATTGAGGCTCGAGTGAGCCCCAATCGAGGGGGCTAAGGTTTGGATCTTAACCCAAATGGATTCCCCCCTGGGTGGGTGATCAGTTCTGGGTCAAATCGTCCCCCAGTTCTTGACCCAAATGGATCCCCCTAGTTCTGGCGATCGAATCGGGACTCAAATGTAACATTTGAAAAAGGTTGGGATGGTTAAATTGTGACACATTTGAAAGTTTTATGGTATTTTTTCAATTTTCAAAACTTATTCTGTTAAGTTTGGATGAAAAAGTTGACTAAGGAGGCAAACTTGCACCTTGGTCAAACATGAGGGAAGGAAATTTTAAGATTTAAATTTTAGGGGGGGAATGAAAATCCTGCCAAACATTAGGGAGCAATGTCGTATTTTACTCTATAATCACTAACCTATTATTTTTTTATTATAAAAGATGAATTAGAATTAACAGACGATCACCCGCAACAAACGACTATCACATACCAACTAATCTAATGGTAGACTATCCTAATTAAATGTAAGAGTGGGGTGAACTATTGCACCCTCTTGATTAAGGAGCAAGGAGGTAGCCAGTAAGGCTGATTAAAAAAACCGGTGTTGGATCGTGAAATCCTGGATGCTGATCTGGCAGTGAATTAAATGTCAGACAAGGAAGAAAAGACGTTTCTGCTCCAACTCCGGTGAACCTGCAGGTAGGGGAGCGCAACAGAGGGGGTGTCTCTGGGTCCCTCTCCGATGCTTAAATGAGTATATGTGTGTATAAAACTCAAAACGTAAAGAACGTATGTAAAGCAAGGGTATTTATAGGGTAGGAGAGATCAAACCGTATAAGGCAGCTGAATATCTTAGTGTATATTGTGTTGCTGAAGATTCGGATCGTGGGATATGGAAGTTACTGCGAGATATTGCAGTTACCAAATCTAATCTTTAGTGAATATGTGACCGAGATACGCGGGATATCGTGGCCACTTCCTTATTGACGGTTTAGTGGGACCAGAGGAGAGAGACAAGGCTCTCTTCGGGGCGAGCACTCTCATGGCGAGCAGTGAGAGGTCGCGACCTGGTGAAGAATGGCGAGCAGTCTGGGAGCCTTTGGCGTCCCTAGAGGCTTTGGGCTCGGTTCTGGGCCACTCGATGATAGGCCAAGTTTGACTCGTACTTAGGCCGATCTGGTTCGAATTTCATGGGTTTACCCCCTCTATGGTTATTGGGCCTTCGAGGCCTTTTCTTTATTGGGCTGTCACTATTGATACCCAACATTTGCCCCCGAAGCTTGATTGAAGTTTCTTAAGTCGAGCTTGAATTCTTGGTAGGGTTTTAGATAGTGACGTCTTAGATTCAGTTTTCTTCGTCTCCTGTAATAGTTCATGACCTTTAAGGCATTTCGAGCTCGTTAGGCGAGCAGTTTCTTCACTGTTTAAAGCTGAAAGAATATCTTTCCTTTTATTCCCCTTTGGTGATTACTCGAGGTAACCTAGGCTTATGAAAGTATTTTTCTTGGTTAGGCGATCACTACCTACCAAAGGTATTTCTGATAAAGCCTCTCAGTGCGCTGGCGACCACTTTGTCTACTTAGTGGACTTTAGCATTTAATAACTGCACAGTTGTCCAGAGATCGAACGGTCGCTTGAGGCACGCCTGTCATTTACTTTTCCGTAAACCAAGGGTAGTCTGACAGCTGCCTGTACCAGCCGACCGTTTGTCTCTCCGAGGTGTCTCTTGGAATTCTGACATTGCTTCGGTTTTTTCCAAAAAAGGTGCAATTATTCTCCTGTGTCGCTTCGATTCGCCTGTGGCGGTTACTTCTTTTTGGGCCTATATAAGAGGCATCAGTTTCTCTGTTTTGTTTTTTACGATCCTTTACTCCTTCAGATTTCCAGAGCTTTTTGTGCGAATCCTTCTTCTTTCTTCTTCAACCCTTTTTCTCCACTGTTTCCATGGCTACCCGAAGTCAAAGAGTTAAGCACACAGCCACTAAGGGGCCCAAGAATTCCCATGCGTCCAAGAACGCGAATGCCCCCGTAACCATTAGGGAAGGTGCTGTGCCCCCTTCAACGGGGGAACAAACTGACGTGGGGAGATCCGCAGCCATCCCAGTGGTGGTGGATGAGCCTGAGCTTCAAACTCCCATCTTTTCTCTGAAAGGTAAACTTCCGTTCTTTCAATGCTCTGTTTATATGTTTGCCATTGCCAAATCTGAACTTATTTGAGTAGATGTCAAGCCTAATGAGTTGAAGCCGACTTACTTTAAGACAATGGTGGCGCTTGGTGGCCTCAGTGTGGGGGATGCTCCTAGGTATCCTGGCTTAGGTCTGCACTATCCTCACGACGGAGAGGTTTACATATATGCGGCCCAGATTGATGCTGGGTTGCATTTTCCTCTTTGTGAGGATTTGCAGACATTGTGCTAGTTCTATGGGATCCACCCCACGCAACTCGTTCCTAATGCCCTCAGGATGTGGGTCGGTTTCAAGTTCCTGTGCATACGCCAGGAATGGGCGTATTCACCGGCCTTGTTCCGGTGTTTTTTCCGACTGGCAGCTGGGGCGAACCACCTCCATCACTTCCAACCACGCTGGCCGAAGTTTGCAGAGTGGGGAGACCCTCAAGCATGGATTTGGAATGTTCATGTCCGACTGGTCGATGATTTCCGGGCCACCAACTCCAACTATAAGACGTTTTACTTCTTTTACAATGGGGTGTACCCTGGAAATTGTTTACCCCGGACAAGGATTTCCCTCCTTCCTTCGAAGAGCTGTCAGGGAGTGATCGGAACGCCATCGATGACCTATACCGGTTACATCGGTCGTCCCAATTCAAATCCATTCGCTCAGTGGCGGAGACTACTGAGAATATGCTTGAGATGGCGGGCATTCATCAAGCCACGCCAATCTTTGATGATTGGGTAATTTTCTAACCGTTTTCTTGTTTAATCGTTTGTAGGCAAGACCGTAGGCAAGAGCCGAAAACTGATATGTCTCTTTGATGACCAGGGATCAGCGGGGTTGTCCTCCGACCAAGCATTGCTGAACTCTCCTCCTCCCCCCTCTAGGCGCTCATCCAAGAGGAAGTCTGAGGAGGTGCTTCCATCGGCCACTGCTGGCCCTCGCCAACCAGGTATGTTGCCTCGCCATTTGTAGATTTAACGTTTTCATACTTCACACTTTTTGGGTTCTGATATTTTGCCTTGTTGTTCTGCAGAAAAGTCTTCGGTTGACGCGGCCTGGGACCTTCTTCCTCCTCCTGCCAAGAAGGTCAGGAGTGAGGAACAACCAGCTGTTGAACAACATCCTCCTCCTCCTCCTCCTAAGGGTCCTTCCGCTGATAAGGGGAAGGCTCCAGCTTCGACGGCCATTCCTCCTTTTCCCCAGGGCCCTACGGCTGGCCAGGGGAAGGTTTTGTCTTTGGCGCCCCCTCCTCCTACGGCGTCCACGGTCCCTCCGAAGGAGTATGGGACCCAGCAGAAGGGGCCCGATGCCCCCAGCTCCTCAAGGGTTCCTGGGGAGGAGTATTGCTCTATGGCGAGCTTGTTCCAGCCACTCAAGGCTGCGAGCTCTCGGGGTGCTTGGTTTCCTTGTGGGGACCTTTCGAAGAAGAGGTGCCCCACCCAGAAGAGCCTCCGGGGTAGCCCGAACCTGTGCATGCGGCTCCTCGACGGGATAATTCCCCCCAAGGACCGTTCGTCCATTCCCACGGAGCTACCTCAGATCGAGGGGTTCCTTCGGTCACACTACGAACGAGTCGCTCTGGTAAGACCTCGTCCCCTTTTCTTTTTTTTCATAGTCGTTCCCTTTTATTCGTGTCCTGACAATTCTCATTTTTCTTTTGTTGCCAGCTCGTTCGGGAGGAGGTGAGGATCGGCCGTGTCTTTGGAGAGCTTTCCGGCAAGCATTCAGACCTGCTTGTCGAGCTGGAGCAATATCGAAGCACGGGGATCACCCCCGGGCAGCTGGAGGCTATCAAGACGACTGCTAACGCGGTGATCGCCTTGGTGGACAACGCCCGGTCGGAGTACTTCAGCAAGGAGCAGCGCCTCCTTGCTGATATCAAGCGGAGGGAGGCCGATGCAGCGGCTGCCCTTCAGGATTTTGAAGCCCTCCATCTATGCTTAGATGAAGGGGAGTCTGTCAGAGCTCGCCTGGAGGCAGAGCTGAAGGAGGCTCAAGCCCAAGGGGACGAGTCAGAGGCTCAGCGGGTCGCCGCTGAGGCGCAAAGGGCTGTTGCTGACGCCCAGAGGGAAGCTGCGGAGGCTAGGGGGATCGCCCTGGAGGAGGAGAGGGATCGGCTAGCTGAACAGTTGAAAGCTGTCCCTTCGGCCCAAAGCGTAGTCGAGGCATTCAAGGCCTCTGAGGATTTTGAGGATTGCGCTTTGAAGTTGATGAAGTCGGTGATTGCCGATTTTCTCCAAGTCCTGGTGGATGATGTCCAGGCGGTCGACCCCAACTTTCCCATTGGGGAAGTTGAGTCCTTGAAGAGCTTCCTCCGAAGTGACACCCTTCAGCCTACTAATGGTGCTGAAGAGGTTGACCCTGCTTCTACGGAAGAGGTTGCCCCCGAAGGCGAGCCGAGCCTTCCTGACCCCGAAGGCGAGCAAAGCACCCCTGCCCCCGAGGATCCAAAAGCTTGAAGTCTCCACCTCCCTTAGCGACCATATTTCCCTTTGTCTTTTTAGATAGCCGTTTTCCTTTGTAATTATTTTTTGAATTCAGACTCGGTTATTATTTTTCTTTATAATATTGAATGTCTTCCATATTCCCAAGCCTTTATGTTTATTTGACTTTGAATGTGTTGGCTATCCTTTCCGATATCTTGATCGCGTAATCGTAATTACTCCAGACTTTTTCTTGATTTGTAATGGCCTCGACTTTTAAAGCCTTGGACCCAGCATAAGTCTGTATGAACTTTCTAAGGACAATACTCTAATACTTATAAGTATAGACTTCTAAGTTTCAAGAGATATTACCTTTTCGAAGTTTAAACCTTTGACTTGTTCTCATAGTAACAATAACTTAAGGCTTCATCACCCGTAGTGATCGCCTAAAATCCCTTTATCCATTGTTTGGTGGGTTGATAGCAGATCTCTTTGTCTGGCTTTGGCGTCTGCTCTCTCGTTTTTGCCTAATTCTATTGTTAGGACTTTTTGGCCTGGCTTTGGCGTCAGGGCTTTCATTTTGCCTAACTTTATTGTTAGGTCTTTTGGCCTGACTTTGTTGCTACGGCTTTTGGCCTGACTTTGTTGCTACGGCTTTTGGCCTAGCTTTGTTGCTAGGGCTTTTGGCCTAGCTTTGTTGCTAGGGCTTTTGGTCTGACTTTGGTGTCAGGGCTTTTTGGCCTAACTTTGGTGTCAGGGCTTTTTGGCCTAACTTTGTTGTTAGGGCTTTTGGCCTAGCTTTGTTGCTAGGGCTTTTGGCCTGACTTTGGCATCATGGCTTTTTGGCCTAACTTTGTTGTTAGGGCTTTTGGCCTATCTTTGGCGATAGGGCTTTTGTGCCTGATTCGGTTATCAGGTCTTTCGCCTGACTTTTGGCGTCAGGTCTTTTTCTTCAACTTGCTTTGAGTGGACATGTTTTATGAAGGAATGTCTTTCTTTTATTAGCATAACAGTTTGATTACAAGCTATGTATGAAATCTCCTTAAATGCTCAGAATTAAATGGACGGGGTAACCTTTCGCCTTCGGCGGTTTCCAGATAGTAGGATCCTGGTGCGGCGATCTCTACTACCTTGTACGGTCCTTCCCATTTAGCTGAAAGTTTATTTTTACTGTCCAGCCTTGTGAATTCATACCTTCTCATAACCATCTCCCCCACGAAAAATTGGTGAGCGCTGACTTTTCTGTTGAAATATCGAGCGGTCGCCAAGCGCATCTTTGTTTGTGTCTTTACCGAAAGCCATCTCTTTTCGTCTGCTAAGTCGAGGTCAGTTCTGCGCTCGATCTCGTTTGCGTCCTCATTAAAGTGTAGGATTCTGTGGGTAGGCACTGCTATTTCGGCGGGTGCTACTGCTTCTGATCCATACACTAAACTGAAAGGCGTTTCTTCTGTGGCCGCCTTAGGCGTTGTTCTGATGGACCATAATACGTTTTCTAGTTCTTCTGCCCAATTCCCTTTGAATGCTCGAACCCTTTTCTTGAGTCCTGCTAAGACAACCTTGTTGGCTGCTTCAGCTTGCCCATTCGTTTGAGGATGATGCACTAAACTGAAACGATGGTCGACATGATATTCTTCACAGAGCCATTTGAGCTCCTTTCCAATGAATTGCGGACCATTGTCACTGATGAGTATTTTGGGAATGCCAAACCTGGAGAATATGTTGATCTTTAGGAACTTGATGACCTGGAATTCCGTTGTCGAAGCTAGAGCTTTCGCCTCTATCCACTTAGTGAAGTAGTCGATCGCCACTATAATGTGAGTACGTTGACCAGTGCTAATAGGGAAAGGGCCCAATATATCGATTCCCCATTGAGCGAAAGGCCAGGACCCGCCATTGGGGATAATAGTATCGATGGTCGACCCGATCGTGGTGCAAACTGCTGGCAAGTCTCACACTTCTGCGTTAATTCGGCTGCATCTTTTCCCAAGGTCGGCCAGTAATATCCTAATCTGAAGATTTTCCTGGTCAGCGATCGAGCACCTTCATGACATGCTGCCACCCCTTCGTGAGCTTCTCGAAGAACCTTTTCTGTTTCAGGATGAGCAACACACCTCAAGTAAGGAGTCGAGTAGCCTCTTCTGTAGAGTTCCCCATCGATAAGGCTACGAGTCTTCTAATCCTTGTGGATTCGCCTTCGTCTTCTGGGAGGATCCCTTCTTTTAAATAATTCTGGAACGGAGTCATCCATGTGACCTGTCCTTGAATGTTGAAGACCTCTCCTCTGCTTTCAAGGAATGAACATAGGGCCTTTTCCAGAAATTGCACATCCTGGATTGTTGTCCCTCCGAATGCCAGTTTACTCAAGGAGTCTGCCATTTGGTTTTCTTGGCGAGGAATAGACTCAATCGCAAAATTTGGGATTTCCGCGACCAGCTTCCTGGAGATGCTGAGATATTTCTTCATTTTTTCTCCTCTTGCCTCGTAGGTGCCATTAAATTGGTTGACAATAAGCTCTGAGTCACTCTTTACCTTAAGCGCAGTTATACCCATTCCTTTTGCCAATCTGAGTCCAGTGATAAGAGCATCGTATTCTGCTTCATTATTGGTCGCCTAGAATGTCAAGGCGATCGCGTACTTCAGAGGCTCGCCCTCAGGAGGAATAAGAATTAAACCTGCCCCCGAGCCTTCTTTCGATGAAGACCCGTCCGTATAGAGCTCCCAGACTTGATTGTCGTTTGCTGACTGACTTGGCCTGTTTTCCGCTTCCGTTTGACCGTTACTCGTGCTTTCCACTATGAAATCAGCTAGTGCTTGACCTTTGATGGCCGTTTTTGGCGCAAATTTGATCTTGAACTCGCTGAGCTCGATCGCCCACTTGACCATTCTTCCTGAAGAATCTGGTTTCATCAGGAAGTTTTTGAGAGGTTGATTGGTGAGGACCGTGATGTCGTGCGCATGAAAGTAAGGTCTCAGCTTCCGAGCAGCCATAACTAAGGCATGGAGATACTTCTCAATCTGGACATATTTTATTTCTGCTGAGTTGAACATTTTGCTAATGAAATACACTAGACTCTGAACATTATTTTCCTCCCTTATTAAGACAGCACTGGCTGCCACTTCGCTAATGCCTAGATAAAGGAAAAGGTGCTCGCCTGGAACGGGCTTTGCCAGAGCTGGGAGTGTTTGGATATGTCTCTTCAAGGATTGGAATGCTTCCTCGCAGTCTGGCGTCCACTCGAACTTGCGGTTGACCCTCAGAGTTTTAAAAAATGGGAGGGACCTGTCGCTCGCTTTGGAGAGGAAGCGGTTGAGAGCAGCTAGGCGTCCATTCAGGCATTGGACTTCCTTGTGGCAGGTTGGCGACTTCATTTCTTCTATGGCCTTTAGCTTTTCTGGGTTTGCTTCGATTCCCCTTTCGCTGACCATGAAACCCAGAAATTTCCCGGACTTGACTCCAAAGACGCACTTGGCAGGGTTCAGGCGAACACTATGTATCCTCATGCATTCAAAAGCTTCGCGAAGGTCCGCTGTGTGCGGATTGCCCTTGATGGTTTTGACGAGCATATCATCCACATAAGCCTCCATATTTCTCCCCAGCATGTCTTGGAACAGTCGGTTCACCATCCGCTGATAAGTTGCCCCGGCATTTATGAGACCAAAGGGCATCACCTTGTAGCATAGAATGTCCCCATCGGCATAGAAAGCGGTGTGAGCCTCATCGTCTGGATGCATTCTGATATGGTTGTAGCCTGAATAGGCGTCCATGAAGCTCAGCATTTTATGACCAGAGGTAGCCTCGACCAACTGATCAATCCTAGGTAGGGTATACGAGTCCTTAGGGCAAGCCTTGTTCAAGTCGCGGAAGTCGACGCACATCCTCCACTTGCCATTTGATTTCTTAATCAAAACTGGGTTGGCGACCCAGCTTTGGAATCTCACCTCTCTGACGAAGTCAGACTCAATCAACCTGCCGACCTCCTGCCTGATCGCCAAACGCTTATCCGCCCCGAACGATCTTCTCTTTTGGGCGATTGGCTTGATGGAGGGGTCTATCCTGAGCTCGTGGGAGATGATATCTGTGCTGATTCCCGGCATATCGCTTGGTTGCCAGGCGGAGAGCTCCTTAAATTCTTTGAGGAGGGCGGTCATGGCCTCCTTTTGATCCTCCTTCAAGGTGGTTCCAATGCGCACCTTCTTGTCCGGACCATCGATTTCGACCTCTTCCAATTCCTCCATAGGTGCTGGCCGAGCCAATTCCTCGCGGGGGTCGGCTTCTGTTTCAATGGCTAGCGCCTCCCTTGGTTCTTCCTGCGCAAACAGTTCACATAGCATTGCCGCGAGGAAGGCTGATCACCGAGCACTTCTCCAATCCCGTTGGGAGTGGGGAACTTCATCTTCTGGTGGACTGTGGAGGCCACAATCTTGTTCGGATTGATCGTGGTCCTCCCTATGATGGCGTTGTAGGATGTAAATCGACCACCAAGAAAGTGCTCGATATCTTGATGCTCTTCCATCCCTCGCCAAAAATCACTGGCATGGTTATAGCCCCCAGCGGATAAGTTGTCCTTCCCGCAAACCCAATCAGCGGAAAGTCGACCCTATTCAGGTCACGCTTGGACTTGCCCATCTTCTCGAAAGCGTCCAGAAATAGGATGTCTGTCGAGCTGCCTCCGCTGACCAGAATCCTTGCAACGTCACAGCCGTCAATATCTGCTGTGATAACCAAAGCATCGTTGTGGGGGGTGGTAACATGTGCCAAATCATCTTCAGAGAACGAGATGACAATGTTCTCTTCAGGTCGGGGCCGCTTTCCCAACTGAACTGCTGTGGAGATCTGAGTGGCATAGACCTCCCTTTCGTCGCCTGCACCGAATCCTCCTGAAATCAGATTTACCCTCCTCTTGCTTCCAGACGGCTCAGTTTGCTCAGCAGGGGCTGGCGAACGATGTCTCCTAGGGGGCGTTCGACTTCTGTCTCGCCCTGCCACGAATTCCTTCACCATTCCCCTCTGAATCAACTTCTCTATATCCCGCTTCAGAATGCGGCAGTCATCTGTCTTGTGGCTCTTGCACTTGTGGTATCTGCAATAGCTCTCCACATCCTTTCCCATGGGTTGACCACCTCGACGAGGCATCGGTGGCCTCGCCAAGGATCTTCTCTCCATCTGGACTAGTACCGCTGCGATCTGCCTATTAAAATGCGTGAAGTACTCAGGGACCTCTGGATGGCAAGGCGCTGGATTAGACTCGACCAGGGGCCTGCTGTCTTTTCCCTTCTTCTCCTTCTTCACCTCCTTCTTACCATCGCGTCGGGGTTCATGAACCACCCTTAGCGAGGTCGTCAGGAAGTCAGCCTCTGTGTTCGCCCTTTCAATGTCTATGAAACCTTTTGCTCTGGACGCTAACTCCTCCAGCGTTTTGATCTCCTTCACATGGTAGCTATTTCGCAGCTTCCTCGAAGCCTTGTTGGCTACATCCAGACCCCTGTAAAATGCTCGAATGATCTCCCCATCCGAGATTCGGCGATCTATCTCCGTGACGTTCTGATGGAAACGCCCATTAAAGTTGGACAAAGACTCTCCAGGCTGCTGTTTGACCGAGTCCAGGGCGACCACGCTCTTCAGCAATTGGCGCTCGCCTATATACCTCTCCAGGAACTTGCTCCTTAACTCTGCCCAAGTTCCGATGGATCCTGCAGGGAGGCCGAAGAACCAGGACGAAGCCGAACCCGAAAGAGTGGATGGAAATAACAAAGCCAAGTGATTGGGATCATTTGACTTACCCAGGAGAGAGGTCTCGTGTTTGTTGACATGTACGGTGGGATCTCCTCCACCGCTATACTCAGGTATGGCCCGAACAACTACATCCTTTGGGGTTTTGATGGCGACGAGCTCGTTGGTAAAAGGGTGAGCAGACTGCTCCTTGAAGGAAGCTACGACTGTCAGTCGTCTTTCTTGGAGCCTTTTATTGAGGAGGTCATCCATCTGATCCACAGTGCAGTACACTGGCGAGGTTCCGGGTGGAGGAGGACCGGAAGGGTTGGCAGTGTATGCGGCCGCTGGCTCCTTGGTGTACGCCGGAGGTATGGACTACTGTCCTGATGTCATCTCCTGATCCTCCTGAGGCGCGATGGGGCCAGGATTCGCTGCTTCAGACGGTAAGGGCCCTGTGGCAGCAGGGCGGTTGTTTCCTTTAGGGACAGAGGGATTGTTTTCTTGAGGAGCAGGGGTTTGACGGCGCGCCTGCCCTAAGATGGCCTCCAGCAGGGAGATCATCTCCGGGGTTAAATTGATGTCTTCCCCGGCGATGTGGACTGTCTGCGGTGTCGGGGCTCCGTTTTGATTAGCAGCGGGGGTCGGTCTAGAATCACTGACATGCTCTCGAGTTGTACGCGGAGGAACGACATTGGCTCCTGCTCGGCTGACAGGTTCTTGTTGAAGCGGTGAAGCGGCAGCGGAATCAGAGCTATCTGAGGATCGCTCCCTGGTCTGGTTCCGACGGTTGCTTTGGGATCGAGTTCTCATGGCTGAATTGCTCGTTTCCCACAGACGGCTCCAAATGTTGGATCGTGAAATCCTGGATGCTGATCCTGGAAAGACGCTTCTGCTCCAACTCCGGTGAACCTGCAGGTAGGGGAGCGCAACAGAGGGGGTGTCTCTGGGTCCCTCTCCGATGCTTAAATGACTATATGTGTGTATAAAACTCAAAACGTAAAGAACGTATCTAAAGCAAGGGTATTTATAGGGTTGGAGAGATTAAACCGTATAAGGCAACTGAATATCTTAGTGTATATTGTGTTGCTAAAGATTCGGATCATGGGATATGGCAGTTACTGCGAGATATTGCAGTTACCAAATCTAATCTTTAGTGAATATGTGACCGAGATACGCGGGATATCGTGGTCACTTCCTTATTGATGGTTTAGTGGGACCAGAGGAGAGAGACAAGGCTCTCTTCGGGGCGAGCACTCTCTTGGCGAGCAGTGAGAGGTCGCGGCCTGGTGAAGAATGGCGAGCAGTCTGGGAGCCTTTGGCGTCCCTAGAGGCTTTGGGCTCGGTTCTGGGCCACTCGATGATGGGCCAAGTTTGACTCGTACTTAGGCCGATCTGGTTCGAATATCATGGGTTTACCCCCTCTATGGTTCTGAATAGCTGGTTCTGAATTTCAGACTGAGTCAAAATATGCGTTTTTTTTAATCTCAAACTCAGGGTCGCGGTCGTCTTTTTTATCCCAAAAAAAACGAATTAACCGACTCAGCCCGATTATAGGTTGGAATCAATATTTATTGTATTTTTTAATTAGTTTATTGTGTGTTTATGGTTATGTTTAAAATTTGAACTTTTTTATATTGGATATTTGGTATGATATCAATATTTGTTTTGTATTGGATAGTTCATTTAATATTTGGATTGTGTTTTGTATTTAAATGTTTTATTAGAGCAAAAGTCGATTTAGGACCGAGACTAGCCTGAGTCAAGCAAGACTGACTCATGCAGGTTTGTTTAGACAAACTCGGGATTAGGCTCGGTCCTCAAAGAATGAGTCCCGAAATTTCAGACTTGAAGATTTTTTTAAAGTAAAACCTGTCCCGCTCGTCCCGAGGTCACAATATGTTTTTCATAGATCTAAACCCACGAGGAGACAGTAGAGGAATCCATGGCATACCGGCCTCATTTCGAAAGAGAAAACCAGGGAGACTCGTAGATACTTTTTTGAAATATGAAGGTAAGTACATTGTTTGAGAGGATAAAGGTAAGGTTATCCATCCCCTGCTCGTTCGTCGTGCAGACATGAAAAACCTTTAATTTTTAAATTGATCTGTGTGCCATTCTAGGACCCATGCATCCTCTCACAATCCTTGGGGTACCAAGATCTGGCTCTCTTGATCGACTTCGGTTCTCTCTACGGTCATTCCCTGGATCGACAGGTTCAAGTGTGGTTCCTTATCACTACCGTACAATCCATCTATCATGTCTCCCACCAACTGATTCTTTTCTCTTGAAAGCACAAGATGGTCTATCTCAGGACACTAACTTGGTCGTGCAGCTCATCCACCCTCGAATTTTAACCACCTGTGTGTTGCCTCCTGTGTTGTAAACATGTGGATTCTCCCCAGAGTTGAGTGTGAGTCTCCTCTCAAAGACAATGTCAATCCTTTCAATCTGATGGAGTCAATCGTCGGTTCTGGAGACAAACTGATAAGAGATTATGAGTGTCTACCTTAGAGCTTCGTTCTTGTTGGTTTTGGGGATTGAATCACCCACTAGTGGGAGCCCATTCTAATAAGTCTAATATTGGATACTGGCTCAAACCATTCCCTTATATGAATAGGCGTGTTAAGGATTAGAAAATTTGATGATATTCCTACTCTCTCCCGAAGTAGAGAAATATTGTCACCTTATAGTTTAGAATGAGGTAAGTAGTTGTGGAAACATAGCCCACTCCCCGTTAACCCGTGGTGTGTCCTTCCGTCCGGCATACCGTGATCCCAACCTCAAGTAGATCCGCTTCCGCTAAGCCAATCGTTGAAGGAGGTAACTTTAATATGTGGACATTGACATCATCATGAGGATGATTCACGACATGCCTCAAGGAAGAAAGATTTGTTTGAGATACTTCCTTGTGAACTTGAACTACGTTGGCTGCTACAGGAGATTGTCGGAAGAGTATGGCTTCACCTGTTACTGCGATCGGTGAAAGGTATAAACAAATTGGTCTGACAAAGAGAACGACAATAGTGAAGATGGTGGCGGAGTTGAAGAAATTGCAGGCTCCGATGGTAGATATGACAAAAAGAATCATTTTTCCTATTGCATATTTCTTTATGAAGTACATGTGTGGTAATTAAAGTTGTGGAGGGACTCTGGCTCTATTACCACCATGGAATGGACCTTCTACAGATATCACTTAGTGTAATGCATGCAATTATATGAAAAAGGTTGATGAGGCGGAAATGGAACAATGAATGGGAACCTTTAGGGATTCTCAATTTTGTAAGCAAAATAATTCATTTTTGCTCAAATTTGTTAGCTTCCCCTTATGTTCTAATCAATAAAGCTTCATTGATGCTAATGTTGCTCACATTCCCATTTGTACAGCTTCATAGTTGCACAAATTGGTTTGTTTTGGATTATCCCGCTGTCGTTACTCATTGCAGTTTCAAAGTCTAATTTGGTCAAGTTTTGTTGTGTGATTTCTATATACTTGTTGTGTCTTCTGTAAAAGACTGTTGAAGCATAAAGAATATATATTGATCATGTTTCACGTCTTATGCCATCAGATGGTGGCAGTGCAGCAACAAAATCTTCTCTCTCTGTTCCCCTTCTCCTGGTTCAAAGCATGACTTCCACATTTTTTCACTTGTGCATGAGATGGCAGAAGAAGACATGATGATGAAGAAAACCAAGAGGGGATAAGAAAGAAGAAGCGAGGGTATTTTGGTTATTTTATATATAAACAGGATAAAAGTCATGACAATCAGTAATTTTAACCAAAAACTAACAATGACTAAATAACATAAGTTTGAATAAAAAAATAACATGGTCAAACATTACCAAATAAGTAACTAACCCTACAAACAACAATAATCATTGTCACTACACAATGTTATCAATAGACCAATACGTTATCACTAAATACAAAAATTTAGTGGCACATTCTACTGTTCTAGTAGTTCATCATTAAAAACATCTAATAGTGTAAGTTAATATCACTGCTTAACACATGCTTATCGTGGCAACAAGTGTTAATTATTACTAAATACAATCTTTCGTGGTGTATTTTTATTAATTGTCATTTCTATATATAAGATTTGAATTTATCAATACATTTTGAAAAAATAATGTATTAATTGTCAATTATTTAGTACGTCTTACTACAAACACATCCAAACCAACTATTTACAAGAATTAGTAAAAGTAAATATATGATGTCCTAAATACAAGAGTAGTTTTTTTTTTCTTGAATTGCTCTATCTATTTGGTAAATACAAGAGTAACTTCAAATGGAGAACATGTAAAAAATAGTGCAAAACCCTCTTCCAATGCTTAGTGTGTGGAGAATATGGGTGAAAGAAAATTTGGTTGGTCCAAAAATCCAATGAAAATTTAACCAAACCGGACCAAAAATGTATGTTTCAGTTTACATACATTTTTTAAAGTTGATTTGGACTTGTGGATTGTTCGATTTACGAGTATGTAAGACCGCGGGGTCCGATCCGACTGTTAATATGCATATTTTATATATTGTATTAATTGATCTAAATACTCAATGAATACAAACTAATATTAATTTAGTTATTCAGTAGTTATTTTAGTTGTTTAATCGATTTAGTAGAAAATTATTTAAATATTAATCAATCGAGTTTTTTTTTGTTTAGTTTGATTTTGAATACTTATTATGATTTTGGATGTGTATTTTTTTAATTTTTAGTTTAAACCGAAAAAACTGATACTAAAATTTGTAGTACGAATGGACGGTTTACTTTTACTTATACACTGTTTTGGTCAGTTTGTTTGTGAAGAAATTTCAATATGTACCCGATTGAAATAGTAGAAATAACGGTCTATCTGAACAGATTTCACCTCTAGAGGTGAAGTCATTAGGGTCTCCTTTGTCATAGACCCTCACCTGAGAACTCAAAAGCCAATAACGTGATTTTTCCAACCTTGTTGGCCACTCCTTTAGCCGTTGAGACCCACGTTCATGGGGCCCTTATTGCTTTTGTGTGCATACATTCTTGCAAAGCCACATTCCTGCACCCCTAACAAACAAATACATAGTTAAAAGGACAACGTTATGACTTTTTAAATTAGACAACCATGAAAGTAATCGCACATCAGCATAGAAGCACCCTAAACCCACAGAGAAAAAACATTTTCTTTGGTTTCTTGTATAGGGATGATTTCTTGTAGTAATATCCCTGGATATTCAATAAATTTTCTTATGAAAAACAAATTACGGTAAACCACCTAAACAGTCACTTATGTTAGCATTATGTTACTAAATGGTAGGGTTAATCATGGGCGGGCCGGTCTGGTCCTGAAATTCTGGTCTTGCCTTTTGAAGGACCGAGACCAACCTCAGCCAAAAAAGTTCGCCTGAGTCGGTCTTTCTTGACTCGGGCCGATCTCGGTCCTAAACCGAATCAGACCCCCCACCCCCCCAAAAAAATTGAATTTGTCCAAATACAATCATTGAAATCAAAGTAACAAATCAACCAAGTAACAAACGCACAAAATTCTAAACAAAGTTCATTTTCTCTCATATTTCCAAACATACATCATTGATTTTTAGGGGTTGTATAGTAACTTCGGGTCGGTCCGGTCCTAAACGGGTTTTTAGGGAAAAGGCCTGAGACCGAGACAGAGCCTGACCTTGAAGAGAAAAAAACGCCTGCTTGATCTCGGTCCTATTCAGGCCGCTCTAGGGTCGGCCTTGTCGGGAATTCGGTCCTACAGTCTTTTTTTATCACCCCTACTAAATGGTCACTTATATTTTTTTTGTGTAGCTAAACAATCATGTACATTTAAAAAGATGTGACTTTTTGGTTAACCGTATTATATTCAGCCATATACTTTTGACAAATGTGATTAAATAGTCACAAAAATGACAATTTTACCATTCCCTTTTATCTTGTTCTTCATGTCCGAAATCTGATTTCAAAGACAAATTTGCGCAAATCTAGGTACAAAACGAACTCTGAAATGTAGACATGGGTTTGAATCGACCGCAAATTTGACTTTAGTTCGAACCCACATCTGCATTTATGGGTTCAATTTAAACTCAGGTTCGCGTTTCTGGGAGTCAATCCAACCTAAATCTGCAATTATAGGATCAGTGTGAACCTAATTTTGCATTTATGAGTCTGATTCGAACCCAGAAACACATATTTGGGTTTGGTTCAAACTCAGATTTGCGCAAATCTGAGTTTGAAATTAGATTTCAGGTTTGAATCGAGGAAGAAGAGATTGAAGATAAATAACATGAAGATGAACTTGAAGAACAATGGAAGGGTAATTTAGTCATTTTTCACATAATTCTTTTTGTAATTTGGTAATTACATTTTGAAACATAAGTAACTGTTCAGTCACATATGCTAGTGACCGTTGAGGTAATTCACCCAAACAATTATGAATCTAAGGGTTACGCATTAGGTGACGCGTCTATGTTTGTGTCAAGGTAAAATAATTTGTAAAATAAATAGGAAAAAGCTTGAGAATAAATGATTATTTTTTTAAAATTTTGTTTCATATTTTTCAATACAAAATTTTTATTACAAACTCTTATTTTTCCTATTAATTTTCCAGTTTTTTAAAGAATTTTTCTGTTTTTTTAGTATTTTAAAAATATAATATAGTTTTTAAAATTATGGACCAATCATGTGCTTACACGTCATTTTCCGTCCATATTTAACGGAGGTAGCAATTTGCCCCATGTGTCAAAGTTGAGATAGCTATTTGCACCTTCGTCAAAAGTTTAGGTAGTTCTGATTGAAAATTCAAAGTTCGGATAGCTATTTGTAAAACGTCCAAAGTTCGGGTAGCTATTTAGTATTTATCCCTATCGTATTTCACCAACCAAATGCACAGTTATCGATGAAAGAAAGACTTAACTATACAAATAAGTGGTCAATAAATCAACTTCGGTGGGCCAACCTTCTATAAACAGAGCAACACTAACTTACACTACGAGATACCTCACAGTTAACGACTAGAAAAATCATTTTTAATGGGTCATTAATTGAGCCGTTAAATTTTCACGGCTCTACACAAATGGAGTTGCGATAAGAAGTGTCACGAGAATTATCACGAATCAAAATATGAACAGTTGTGGAAATTTATGGCAAAAATGAAAAGTGTCGACACTTTTAATTAGTCGCCGAATTTTATTTTTTTAATCCTTCTTTTTTGCGGTTCATATAAGGAACCGCCAAAAATAAAATATTTTTTTTAAAAAAAAATAGTCCAGACCCATCCTTAGTCGATGGAGGTTCTTCAGCCCTGCTCTTCTTCGTCAGCCCCAGTCCTAGTCGAGTCAACTTCAGCCCCAATCGCCGGAGATTCGTCAGCCCCATCTCTTCGTCGAGTCTTATTCAACCCCAACCCCAGCCACCCCAGCTCCGTTCCATCGTCCACTTGAGCTCCTAGTCGGAGGTTCATCCACCGACCCATCTTCGCTCCATCCATCGTCCACTTGAGCTCCACTCCAGCTCCAGCGCGATCCAACTCCATCCACCATCCTAGCTCCAGATCCAGTTCCATCCCACCGTCAACTTGAGCTCCCCAAGCTCCGGTGCAGAATTCCTTAGCTTCCTCGTGAAGAAAAGGTGAGTGATGAAAATGTGAAAATGTAAGTGAAGAAGTTTAAAATTGAAAAGGACTTTTTTTGCTGATAACGTGAATGGGAAAATAATTTTAAAAGGACAGCTTAAAGAAAGGAGCCGCGGAAAATAATTTTGATTTAACAATAAATCATTTCCACGGCTGAAAGAAAATTAAGCCGTAAAAAATATTTAAAGAAAAATAAATTAATTACTTTAAAAAAAAGGACGACTCAGAAAAGGAGCCACAAAAAATAATTTTTTATTTAAAAGTCAACCATTTTCACGACTGAAAGTATATTGAGACGTCAAAAATATTTAAAGGAAAATAATAATTACTTTTTACGGCTCAATATCTATTGAGCCGCGAATAATTAGTTAAATTATTATTGTACGACTTAATAATGTTTGAGTCATTTCCTTGAACCTTTAACTCTCACCATTCACGTAGTGCTAATACGTAGAACCAACCTGCGCATTCGAACATAAGAGTCCTCAAATCTGCATGTCATTTAGACATCAAGCACTGAAAACTGTATTTACAATTTGAAGCTATATGTATGAATTATGATACTGAAAAGTGCTATACGCAAGTTGAACTAACACTAGTACGTACGATTACACAGGTTTATCATGTCGATATGCTAAGATGCATGATTTGTTTTAGGGTTAGTTATTTAAATGGTTACACATGTTTGGTCATTATGCAGAATGGTTACACATGTTTCAAAATGTGATTAATTGGTTTTGCTTATTGACTTAATGGTTACACATGTTTTTTATAATGTGATTAATTTGTTTAATCAGATAGTAAACCATCAAATTTTCCGTCAATTTCGCATGTGCATAACACGTGACCCCTATTTCACTAATTTACGATATTTGAAAAGACTTTTCTACACTTCTGTCACTTTCAAGAGTCTCTCCCCTTTTTCCCAAACACCCGCTGTTGAAATAAAGAACTTCCTAGGCTTTAAGTTAAAGTCTGATATTATTAGGAATTATCATTCCAGTGTGATGGATGAGCTTCTTGAAGAGCTCCCTTATCGTTGCTGCATTTGCAGCCTGAGGATTAACTTTAAATAGAGACTTGACAGACACTTAAAATTGTGCTTCACAGGATCAACAACAAAAATGACAACTTGGCAGATGGTATCCAAAATTAGCTGACTGGATTGCTGGAAGTGTTGAATAATAAACAATAAATGTTGCTTTTAGTGAGTATTGAAGCTCATGGAGGAAAATAAAAGGTCAAGAGTCTTTTTGTAGATGAAAGGTCAAGAGTCATATAGTAGATGAAATGTTAAGAGTCTTATTTAATAGTTTTATTGTTCTTGTTTGTATAATGCCTATATAAATGCATTGTTGTTTTTGGTTTAGAGTATGACTCAAAGTAATAAACAAAATTTAAACATTCTTGTGAGTTCTATTTGAGTTGTCAAATTGGTATCAGAGCGAATGGAGAATGTGACGGGTCATATGTCCTTACCACGACTAACGAAGGGAAATTATGAGAATTGGAGCATTCAAATGAAAGCTCTTCTCGGATCTCAAGAACCAGAAAATATCACGAGATATTCGGCGGCTCAAACCAAGTCGTTGAAAGAGACACGATCGAAGGACAAGGCGGCACTATACATGTTGTTCCGTGTCGTTGACGAGTCAGGCTTTGAGAAGATTGTCGGTGCAACTACTTCAAAAGAAGTGTGGGACATATTAGAAAAGGTGTTCAAAGAAGTCGACCGAGTTAAACAAGTCCGTCTCCAAACTCTTCGTGAGAGCATGAAGATGAAAGAGTCGGAAGTTGTATCTGACTATATCACACGTGTACAAGTCGTGGTAAACCAACTTATTCGTAATGATGAAGCGATAACCGATGCACGAGTTGTGGAGAAGATTTTGAGATGTTTAACAGACAATTTCGAGAATGTTGTGTGTGCAATAGAAGAGTCAAAGGATCTTGCGACGCTTACTGTCGACGAGCTTGCCGATTCTCTTGAGGCACATAAACAACGTAAGAAGAAAAAGAAGGAGGAGACACTAGAGCAAGCACTCCAAACCCAAGGCGACAATTAAAGACGAAAAGGTACTTTATTCTCAAAATTTATGAGGTAGAAGGCGTGGTCGTGGAAGTCGTGGAAGAGGTCGCGGCAGTCATGCTGTATACTATAAGGAGAATGAACAGTCAAGTCGGCCAAACTGGCGCGGAAGAGAGCGCGGTCGAGGAAGAAGCGGTCAGTATAACTATTCAAATATCGAGTGCTATAACTGTCACAAGTATGGTCACTACACGAAGGACTGCTACTACAACAAATGATATTGTTGCTACATCAACAATGACACGCTATGGTATCTCGACTCGGGGGCAAGCAACCATATGTGCGGTCACGAGTACTTATTCAAAAAGATGCAAAAGATTGAAGATGGTCATGTGTCGTTTGGAGATGCTTCAAAGGTGGAGGTCAAAGGTCAAGGTACGGTTTGTTACTTACCAAATGATGGGTTGATAGGGCAATCCAAGATGTCTATTATGTACCAGATCTCAAGACTAACATTTTGAGTTTGGGACAACTCACGGAGAAAGGTTACTCGATGCTCATAAAAGATCGGGTACTACACTTGAAGGATAAGCATGGGTGTACGGTTGTTGTAGTCGAAATGGGAAGAAATCGGATGTACAAACTAAATTTGAGATGCGTGCGAGAAAAATGTTTACAAGTCAACGTAGAAGACAAGGCATCTCTATGGCATCTACGCTTTGGTTACCTACATCATGCCGGACATGGACTATGAGGGAAAATTTTGTGAAGAATGTGTGTTTGGCAAGAAAGCAATAACCTCGTTTCAAAAGAAGGCAAATTATCAAACAAAACATATTCTCGAATTGGTTCATACCGACATATGTGGACCAATCAACCCCAAATCTTTCAGCGGTAAAAGGCACTTCATTAATTTTATCGATGATTTCTCACGAAAAACGTGAGTTTATTTTTTGAAAGAAAAATCTGAGACATTCGAGGTGTTCAAGAAGTTCAAAGTGATGGTGGAGAAGGCAACTGGTAAACACATCAAAGCCATACGATCTGATTGAGGTGGCGAATATACTTCAACGGGTTTCATGTAGTATTGCGAGGAGCAAGGCATAAGGAGATTTCTAAACGCACCATACTCTCCTCAACAAAATGGTGTGGCTGAGAGGAAGAATCAGACTATTCTCGACATGGTTCGATCAATGCTCAAGAGCAAGAAGATGCCAAAGGAATTCTGGGCGAAAGCCGTTCAATGTGTTGTCTATGTACAAAATTGATGTCCACATTTGAAGTTAGAAGATCAAACACCACAAGAGGCGTGTAGCGGACAAAATCCAATAGTTTATCATCTCAAAGTGTTCGGTAGTGTGAGTTATGCACACGTACCAGATCAACGAAGAACGAAGCTTGAAGACTAAAGCAAAATGTACATTTTTATTGGGTATGATGAGAAGACAAAAGGGTACAAGCTATTCGACCCAATAAATAAGAAGGTGATGGTGAGTCGTGATGTGCAAGTAAACGAAGCGAGTGAATGGGGATGGAACGATTCGTCCGAAGTTGACATCAAAGATGGAGAATCATCTGTTGTTGCATCAACAAGCAAACAACAAGATTCTGAAACTACCGATGATGAAGATGAAACACTACAACCTAGGACTCGAAGTATGCAAGATTTGTATGATTCAACTAATGAGTCACACCTTGTATGTATTTTGGCAGATGCTAAAAATATTAGTTTTGAAGAGGCGGTGCGAGACAAGACGTGGCAAACTGCCATGAATGAGGAAATTAAAGCGATTGACCGCAACAACACATGGGAGCTAGTAGAATTGCCGAAAGGAAGTCAAACTATTGGTGTGAAGTAGGTGTTAAATAAAATATGAATGCTCAAGGCGAGATAGAGCGGTACAAGGCGCGGCTTGTTGCGAAAGGATACAAGCAAAATGCAGGAATCGACTATGACGAGGTATTTCCTCATGTTGCAAGGATGGAGACAATCTGATTACTCATTTTACAAGATGTTCAATTCAAATGGAAAATAGTTCAAATGGATGTTGTTGGATCGTGAAATCCTAGATGCTGATCTGGCAGTGAATTGAATGCCAGACAAGGTTGGGATGACGCTTCAGTTTCAACTCCGATGAACCTGCAAGTAGGGGAGCGCAACAGAGGGGGTGTCTCTGGGTCCCTCTCCGATGCTTAAATGAGTATATGTGTGTATCAAACTCAAAACGTAAAGAACGTATGTAAAGCAAGGGTATTTATAGGGTAAGAGAGATAGAACCGTATATGGCAGCTGAATATCTTAGTGTATATTGTATTGCAGAAGATTCGGATCGTCAGTTACTGCGAGATATTGCAGTTACCAAATCTAATCCTTAGTGAATATGTGACCGAGATATGCGGGATATCGTGGCCACTTCCTTGTTAACGGTTTGGTGGGACCAGAGGAGAGAGGCAAGGCTCTCTTCGGGGCGAGCACTCCCATGTCGAGCAGTGGAAGGTCGCGACCTAGTAGAGAATGGCGAGCAGTCCGAGAGCCTTTGGTGTCCCTATAGACTTTGGGCTCGATTCTGGATTACTCGATGGTGGGCCAAGTTTGGCTTATACTTGGGCCGATCCGGTTCGGATGTCATGGGTTTACCCCCTCTATAGTTATTGGGCCTTCGAGGCCTTTTCTTACTAGGCTGTCACTATCGATACCCAACATTTTCCCCCGAAGCTTGATTGAAGTTCCTTCAGTCGAGCCTGATTTCTTGGTAGGGTTTTAGATAGTGACGTCTCTGGTAATGGTTCAGTACCTTTGAGACACTTCGAGCTCATTTGGCGAGCAGTTTCTTCTCTGTTCAAAGCTGAAAGAATATCCTTCCTTTTATTCCCTTTTGGCGATCACTCGAGGTGACCTAGGCTTATGGAAGTCTATCTTCCTTAGTTAGGCGATCATTACCTACCCGAGGTATTTCTGCTAAAGCCTTATTAGTGTGTTGGCGACCACCTTGTCTCCTCAGTGGACTTTTAGCATTTAATAACTGCACAGTTGTCAAGAAATCGAACTGTCACTTGAGGCACGCCTGACATTTACTTTTCCGTAAACCTAGGGTAGTCTAACAGCTGTCCATGTCAGCCAACCGTCTGTCTCCCCAAGGTGTCTCTTGGAATTCTGACATTGCTTCGGTTTTTTCCAAAAAGGTGCCATCATTCCTCTGTGTCGCTTCGATTTGCTTGTGGCGGTTACTCCCCTTTTGGTCTATATAGGAAACGTTAGTTTCTGTATTCTGTCTTTTACGCTTATCCACTCTCTTGGATTTTCAGAGCTTCATTGCGATCCTTTCCATTTCTTTTCTCAACCTTCTTCAGCCTTCTTCCAACATTTCCATGGCTCCCCGCAGTCAGAGAGTCAAGCACATGGCTCCCAAGGGCGCCAACAAAGCCAACACTCCCAGAAATGCTGATGTCCCTTTGACCATCAGGGATGAGGTCGTGCCCCCCTCAGTGGAGGAACAGACCGATTTGGGCAGGACTGCAGCCACTCCTGTGGTGGTGGACGGGCCCGAGCTGAACACGCCCATCTTTTCTCCGAAAGGTAAACCTTCGCCCTTTTACTGCTCTGCTTTGGCAATATCCTCTGCTGTTCTTTGCTTTTTATGTTTATCATTGCAATATTTGAATTTGTTCGAGTAGACGTCAAGCCTAACGAACTGAAGCCGGCTTACTTAAAGACCATGGTGGCGCTGGGTGGCTTCAGTGCGGAGGATGCTCCTAAGTATCCTAGCCTAGGTCTGCATTTTCCTCACGATGGAGAGGTTTACATTTATGTGGCCCAGATCGATGCTGGGTTGCGTTTTCCTCTCTGTGAGGATTTACAGACCTTATGCCAGTTTTACGGGATTCATCCCACGCAGCTTGTTCCGAACGCCCTCAGGATGTGGGTCGGTTTCAAGTTCCTGTGCCTACGCCAGGAATGGGTGTATTCACTGGCCCTGTTCCGGTGTTTCTTTCGACTGGCAGCAGGGGCCAACTACCTCCACCACTTCCAATCCCGCTGGCCGAAGTTTTCAGAGTGGGGAGGCCCTCAAGGATGGGCTTGGAACGTCCATGTACGCCTGGTCGATGATTTCCGGGCCACTAATTCCAATTACGGGGGGCGTACCCTGGAAATTGTTTGCTCCGGACAAGGATTTTCCTCCCTCCTTTGAAGAATTGTCCGGAAGTGATCGGAATGCCATCGACGATTTGTACCGGCTGCATCGGTCATCTCAGTTCAAGTCCATCCGCTCAGTGGCGGAGACTACCGAGAATGCCCTTGAGATGGCGTGCATTCATCAAGCCACGCCAATCTTTGATGATTGGGTAATTTTCTAACTCTTATCTTGTTTTATTACTTGTAGGCAAGGTCGTAAGCAAGAGCCAAAAACTGATAGGTCTCTTTGATGACCAGGAATCGGCGGGATTGTCCTCCGACCAGGCGCTGCTAAGCTCTCCCCCTCCTCCCTCTAGGCGTTCGTCCAAGAGGAAGCCCGAGGAGATGCTTCCTTCGGCCACTACTGGCCCTCGCCAACTAGGTATATTACCTCGCCTTTTGTGGATTTAATGTTTTTACATTCTGCGGTTCTTTGACTTCTGACTTATTGTCTTGTCGTTTTGCAGAGGAGTCTTTGGAGGACGTGGTCCGGGACCCTCCTCCTCCTCCTTCTAAGAAGGTCAGGGGTGAGGAGCACCCTGAGGTCGACCAACATCCTCCTCCTCCCCCTCCTAAGGGCCCTTCTGCCAGCAAAGGGAAGGGTTTGGACATGGCACCTCCTTCTCCCTCTCTTCAAGGCCCTTCCGCCACTAAGTAGAAGGCCTTGTCTTTGGCGCCTCCCACCCTTTCAGTGCCCACGGCTCCTCCTAAGGAGTCTGGGGCCCAGAAGAAGAGGCCTACTGCTTCCAGCTCCTCGAGGGCTCCCGCCGAGGAGTACTGCTCCATGGCGAGCTTGTTCCAGCCTTTTAAGGCTGGGGACTCTCGGAGGCCTTGGGTCCCTTGTGGGGATCTTTCCAAGAAGGGGTACCCAACCCATAAGAGCCTACGGGGTAGCCCGGATATGTGCATGCGGCTCCTTGATGGGATAATTCCCCCTAAGGACCGTTCAATTGTCCCTACGGAGCTTCCTCAGATCGAGGGGTTCTTACGGACCCACTTTGAACGAGTTGCCCTGGTATGATCTCGCCTTCTTTCCATTATTTCTTCCTTGTCATTTCTTTTTATTTTGATGACTTGACATTTTTCTTTGTGCTTTTGTTGTCAGCTCGTTCGGGAAGAGGTGATCCTCGGCCGCGTTTTCGGCGAGCTTGCTGACAAGCACTCTGATCTGCTTGTCGAGCTGGAGCAATACGGAAGAACGGGGGTCACCCCCGAGCAGTTGGAGGCCATCAAGAAGACCGCTGACGTGGCGATCACCTTGGTGGACGGCGCCCGGGAGGAGTACTTCAGGAAGGAGCAGCGCCTCCTTGCTGATGTCAAGAAGAGGGAGGCTGATGCTGCAGCCTTCCTTCATGAAGCTGAGGCCCTTCATCGGTGCCTTGATGAAGGGGAGGCGGTCCGTACTCGCCTGGAGGCCGAGTTGAAGGAAGCTCGTGCCCAGGTGGTCGAGTCGGACGCTCTTAGGGTCGCCGCAGAGGCCCAGAGGGATGCTGCCGAAGCTAGGGGGTCACCCTAGAGGAGGAGAAGAACCGGCTGGCTGATCAACTGAAGGCGGTTCCTTCACCCCAAGCCGTGGTTGAGGAGTTCAAGGCCTCCGAGGACTTTGAAGACCAGGCCTTGAAGGTGATGAAGTCGACCATCGCCGAGTTTCTCCAAGAGCTAGTGGAGGAGGTCCAGGCGGTCGATCCCAACTTTCCTCTTGGGGAAGTTGCCTCTTTGAAGACCTTCCTGCGGAGTCGTCCTTCGCAGCCCTCTGTTGCTGGAGAGGCTGCTCCTGAAGGCGAGCCCAGTACTTCTGCCCCCGAAGGCGAGCAGAGCACCCTTGCCCCCGATAACCCTAAAGCTTGAAGTCCCCAACTCCTTGGCGGCCGTATTTATCTTTTTTAGATAGCTATTTTTGTATTTTCTGTTTTTGGTTTGTAATTATTTATCGAAGACTTGGGTTTTTCTATTGAATGCCTTTATATTCTTGAGCCTTTAATCGACTTCGAACACATTTAGCTATCCAATATCTTCATCATAATTACTTTCCGCTTTTTCTTGCTTTGTAATGTCGTCGACCCTTAAAGCCTTAGACCAATCATAAGTTAAACTTTCTAAGGATAACACTTTTGACACTTAAAAGCGTAAACTTCTAAGTTCAAAGAGATATTACCTTCTTTGAAGTTTAAACCTTTGAGGTGTTGGCATAATAATAGGGGACTTGTAATTTGTCAGGCTTTATCATCGATAGTGATCGCCTAAACTTTCTTTGGCCTGACTTTGGCGTCAGGGCTTTTATTTTGCCTAACATTTTGCTAGGTCTTTTGGCCTGACTTTGTCGCCAGGGCTTTGCCTGACTCTTGGCGTCAGGTCTTTTGAGGCCTAACTTTGTTGTTAGGGCTTTTGTGGCCTAGTTTTGTTACTAGGGCTTTTTTGGCCTAACTTTGTTGTTAGAGCTTTTGGCCTGTCTTTGGCGACAGGGCTTTTTGGCCTAGCTTTGTTGCTAGGGCTTTTGGCCTGACTTTGGCGTCAGGGCTTTTGGCCTAGCTTTGTTGCTAGGGCTTTTGGCCTAACTTTGTTGTTAGGGCTTTTGGCCTAGCTTTGTTGCTAGGGCTTTTGGCCTAGCTTTGTTGCTAGGGCTTTTTGGCCTAACTTTGGCGTCAGGGCTTTTGGCCTAGCTTTGTTGCTAGGGCTTTTGAGGCCTGACTTTGGCGTCAGGGCTTTTTGGCCTGACTTTGGCGTCAGGGCTTTTGGCCTAGCTTTGTTGCTAGGGCTTTTGAGGCCTGACTTTGGCGTCAGGGCTTTTTGGCTTCAGCTTGCTTCGAGTGGACACGCTTTATGAAGGAATGGCTTTCTTTTATTGACATAATCAGTTTGATTACAAGCTATGCATAAAATCTTCTTAAATGCTCAGAATTAAATGGACGGGGTAACCTCTCGCCTTCGATGGTTTCCAAATAGTAGGATCCTGGTGCGGCGATCTCTACTACTTTGTATGGTCCTTCCCATTTGGCTGAAAGTTTGTTTTTACTGTCCAACCTTGTGAATTCATTCCTTCTCATAACCATCTCCCCCACGAAAAATTGGCGAGCGCTAACTTTTCTGTTGAAATACCGAGCGGTCGCCAAGCGCATCTTTGCCTGTATTTTTTCCGAGAGACATCTCTTTTCCTCTGCTAAATCGAGGTCAGTTCTGCGCTCGATCTCATTTGCCTCCGCGTTAAAGTGTAGGACTCTGTGGGTAGGCACTGCTAATTCAGCTGGTGCTACTGCTTCTGATCCGTACACTAAACTGAAAGGCGTTTCTCCTGTGGCCGCCTTAGGCGTTGTTCTGATTGCCCATAATACGTTTTCCAGTTCGTCTGCCCAATTCCCCTTGAATGCTCGAACCCTTTTCTTGAGTCCTGCTAAGACAACCTTGTTGGCTGCTTCAGCTTGCCCATTCGTTTGAGGGTGATGTACTGAACTGAAACGATGATCGATTTGATACTCTTCACAGAGCCATTTCAACTCCTTTCCAACGAATTGCGGACCGTTATCGCTGATGAGTATTTTGGGAATACCAAACCTGGAGAATATGTTGACCTGCAGGAACTTGATAACTTGGAATTCCGTTGTCGAAGCTAGAGCTTTCGCCTCTACCCACTTAGTGAAGTAGTCGATTGCCACTATAATGTGAGTACGCTGACCAGTGCTAATGGGAAAAGGACCCAATATATCGATTCCCCATTGAGCGAAGGGCCAGGCACCTGCCATTGGGGATAATAATGTCGATGGTCGACCCGATCGTGGTGCAAACTGCTGGCAAATTTCACACCTCTGTGTTAATTCGGCTGCGTCTTTTCCCAAGGTCGGCCAGTAATATCCCAATCTGAATATTTTCCTGCTTAGCGATCGAGCGCCTTCATGACATGCTGCTGCCCCTTCATGAGCTTCTCGAAGAACTTTTTCTGTTTCGGGCAGAGCAACACATCTCAAGTAAGGCATCAAATAACCTCTTCTGTAGAGTTCTCCATCGATGATTAGATAACTGGCTGCGAGTCTTCTAATCCTAGTGGATTCGCCTTCATCCTCTGGGAGGATGCCTTCTTTCAAATAATTCTGGAACGGGGTCATCCAGGTGACCTGTTCTTGAATGTTGAAGACCTCCGCTCTGTTTTCAAGGACTGAACATGGGGCCTTTTCCAGAAATTGCACATCCTGGATTGTCGCCCCTCCGAAGGCTAGCTTACTTAAAGAATCTGCCATCTGGTTTTCTTGGCGAGGAATGAATTCAATCGCAAAATTTGGGATTTCTGCGACCAGCTTTTTGGCAATGCCGAGATATTTCTTCATCTTTTCTCCCTTTGCCTCGTATGCGCCATTAACCTGATTGACAATGAGCTCTGAATCGCTTTTTACTTTAAGCGCAGCTATACCCATTCCTTTTGCTAGTCTGAGTCCAGTGATAAGAGCCTCATATTCTGCTTCGTTATTGGTCGCCGGGAATGTCAAGGCTATCGCGTATTTCAGAGGCTCGCCCTCAGGAGGAATAAGAATTAAACCTGCCCCCGAGCCTTCTTTTGATGAAGACCCATCCGTATAGAGTTCCCAGATTTGATTGTCGTTCGTTGACTGACTTGGCCTGTTTTCTGCCTCCGCTTGACCGTTACTCGTGCTTTCCACTATGAAATCAGCAAGTGCTTGACCTTTGATGGCCATTTTTGGCGCAAATTTGATCCTGAACTCGCTGAGCTCGATCGCCCACTTGACCATTCTTCCTAAAGAATCTGGCTTCATCAGGAAGTTTTTGAGAGGTTGATTGGTGAGGACCGTGATGTCGTGCGCATAAAAGTAAGGTCTCAGCTTCCGAGCAGCAATAACTAAAGCATAGAGATACTTCTCAATCTGGACATATTTTATTTCTGCTGAGTTGAACATTTTGCTAATAAAATACACTGGACTCTGAACATTATTCTCCTCCCTTATTAAGACAGCACTGGCTGCCACATCGCTAATGCCTAAATAGAGGAAAAGCTACTCGCCTGGAATGGGTTTTTCCAGAGCTGGGAGTGTTTGAATATGCCTTTTCAAGGACTGGAATGCTTCCTCGCAGTCTGGCGTCCACTCGAACTTGCGGTTGGCCCTCAAGGTTTTGAAGAACGGGAGGTACCTGTCGCTTGCTTTGGAGAGGAAGCGGTTAAGAGTAGCTAGTCGGCCGTTCAGGCACTGGACTTCCTTATGGCAGGTTGGCGACTTCATTTCTTCTATGGCCTTTAGCTTTTCCGAGTTTACTTCAATGCCCCTTTCGCTGACCATAAAACCCAGGAACTTCCCGGACTTGACTCCGAAGGCGCACTTTGCTGGGTTCAGGCGAACGTTGTGTCTCCTCATGCATTCAAAAGCTTCACGGAGGTCGGTGGTATGAGGATTGCCTTTGATGGATTTGACGAGCATATCATCTACGTAGGCCTCCATGTTCCTTCCCAGCATGTCCTGGAACAGTCGGTTCACCATCCGCTGATAAGTTGCCCCGGCATTGATGAGACCAAAGGGCATCACCTTGTAGCATAGAATGTCGCCGTCAGCATAGAAAGCAGTGTGGGCCTCGTCATCTGGATGCATTCTGATCTGGTTGTAGCCTGAATAGGCATCCATGAAGCTCAGCATCTCATGACCCGAGGTAGCATCGACCAGCTGATCAATTCTCGGAAGGGGATATGAATCTTTGGGGCAAGCCTTGTTTAACTCACGGAAGTCGACGCACATCCTCCACTTGCCGTTAGATTTCCTGACCAAAACTGGGTTGGCGACCCAGCTCTGGAATCTTACTTCTCTGACGAAGTCAGCTTCAATCAACCTGCCGACTTCCTGCCTGATCGCCAAACGCTTATCAGTCCCGAATGATCTTCTCTTTTGGGCGATCGGCTTGATGGAGGGGTCTATCCTGAGCTCATGAGAGATAATATCTGTGTTGATTCCTGGCATGTCGCTCGGCTGCCAGGCGAAGAGTTCTTTGAATTCCTTGAGGAGGGCGGTCATGGCCTCCTTCTGATCTTCTTTCAAGGTGGTCCCAATGCGCACCTTTTTGTCTGGACCATCGATCTCGACCTCCTCCAATTCCTCCATGGGTGCTGGCCGAGACAAGTCCTCGCGGGGATCGGCCTCTGTCTCGATGGCGAGCGCCTCCCTTTGGTTCTTCCTGCGCAGGCAGTTCACATAACATTGTCGCGAGGACGGCTGATCTCCGAGCACTTCTCCAATCCCATTGGGAGTGGGGAACTTCATCTTCTGGTGGACAGTGGAGGCCACAATCTTATTTGGGTTGATCGTGGTCCTCCCTATGATGGCGTTGTAGGATGTAGGTGAATCGACCACCAGGAAAGTGACCGACACCTTGATGCTTTTCCACCCCTCGCCAAAAATCACTGGCATGGTTATAGCCCCCAGTGGATAAGTTGTTCTTCCCGCAAATCCGATCAGCGGAAAGTCGACCCTCTTTAGGTCGCGTTTGGATTTGCCCATCTTTTCAAAGGCGTCCAGAAACAAGATGTCTGTCGAGCTGCCTCCGTCGACCAGAATCCTTGCAACATCACAGCCGTCAATATCTGTCGTAATGACCAGAGCATCGTTGTGGGGCGTGGTGACATGTGCCAAATCATCTTCAGAGAATGAGATGACAATGTTTTCTTCAGGTCGGGGCCGCTTCCCCAACTGAACTGCCGTAGAGATCTGCGTGGCGTAGACCTCTCTGGCGTTTGAACTCTCGCCGCCTGCGTCGAATCCTCCCGCAATCAGATTCACTCTCCTTTTGCTTCCGGAAGGCTCAGCTTGATCTGCAGGGGCTGGTGAACGATGTCTCCTGGGGGGCGTTCGACTTCGGTCTCGCCCTGCCACATATTCCTTCAACATTCCCCCTTGAATCAGCTTTTCTATATCTCACTTCAGAATCTTGCAATCGTCTGTCTTATGACCCTTGCACTTATGGTATCTGCAATAGCTCTCGACATCCTTTCCCATGGGTAGTCCACCTCGACGAGGCATCGGTGGCCTCGCAAAGGATCTCCTCTCCATCTCGACTAGTACCGCTGAGATCTGCCTATTTAAAGGCGTGAAGTACTCAGGGACCTCTGGATGGCGAGGCGCTGGAAGAGACTCGACTCGGGGCTTACTCTCTTTTCCCCTCTTCTCCTTCTTTACCTCCTTCTTACCATCGCGTCGGGGTTCATGGGTTACCCTTAGCGAGGTCGTCAGGAGGTTAGCCTCGATGTTTGCGCGTTCAACGTCTATGAAACCTTTTGCCCTAGACGCCAACTCCTCCAATGTATCTATCTTCTTCACATGGTAGCTGTTTCGCAGCTTTCGCGAGGCCTTGTTGGCCACATCCAGACCTCTGTAGAATGCTCGAATGATCTCCCCATCCGAGATTCGGCGATCTAATTCTGTGACGTTTTGATGAAAACGCCCGTAGAAGTTGGACAGCGACTCTCCAGGCTGCTGTTTGACCGAGTCAAGGGCGACCACGCTCTTCAGCAACTGGCGCTCGCCCATATATCTCTCCAGGAACTTGCTTCTCAACTCTGCCCAAGTTCCGATTGATCCTGCAGGGAGGCCGAAGAACCAGGACGAAGCCGAACCCGAAAGAGTAGATGGAAATAGCAAAGCCAAATGATTGGGATCGTTTGACTTACCCATAAGGGAGGCCTCATGCTTGTTGACATGTACGGTGGGATCTCCTCCACCGCTATACTCAGTTATGGCCCGAGCAACCACATCCTTCGGGATTTTGATAGCGACGAGCGCGTCGGTGAAAGGATGAGAGGACTGCTACTTGAAGGGAGTTATGACTGTCAACTGTCTTTCCTGGAGCCTTTTGTTGAGGAGGTCATCCATCTGATCCACAGTGCAGTACATGGGAGAGGCTCCGGGTGGAGGCGGACCGGAAGGGTTGGCAGTGTGTGCGGCTGCTGGCTCCTTGGTGTGTGCTGGAGGTAGGGACTGCTGACCTGACGTCATCTCCTGATCCTCCTGAGGCGCAGCAGGACCAGGATTGACCGCTTCTGAAGGTGAAGGCCCTGTGGTAGCAGGGCGGTGGTTTTCCTTAGGAGCAGAGGGATTGTTTTCCTGAGGAGCAGGGGCTTGGCGGCGCGCCTGTCCTAGGATGGCTTCCAGCAAAGAGACCATCTCGGGGGTTAAATTAATATCCTGCCCCGCAATGTGGACTGTCTGCGGTGCAGGGGCTCCGTTTTGATCAGCAGCTGGGGTCGGTCTTGAATCACCGACATGTTCTCGAGCTGTCCGCAGAGGAACAGCGTTAACTCCTGCTCGGCTGGCAGGTTCCTGTTGAAGCGTTGAAGCGGCGGCGGAATCAGAGCTATCTGAGGATCGCTCCCTGGTCTGGTTCCGACGGTTGCTTTGGGATCGAGTTCTCATGGCTGAATTGCTCGCTTCCCACAGACGGCGCCAAATGTTGGATCGTGAAATCCTGGATGCTGATCTGGCAGTGAATTGAATGCCAGAAAAGGTTGGGATGACGCTTCAGCTCCAACTCCGGTGAACCTGCAAGTAGGGGAGCGCAACAGAGGGGGTGTCTCTGGGTCCCTCTCCGATGCTTAAATGAGTATATGTGTGTATCAAACTCAAAACGTAAAGAACGTATGTAAAGCAAGGGTATTTATAGGGTAAGAGAGATAGAACCGTATATGGCAGCTGAATATCTTAGTGTATATTGTATTGCCGAAGATTCGGATCGTCAGTTACTGCGAGATATTGCAGTTACCAAATCTAATCCTTAGTGAATATGTGACCGAGATATGCGGGATATCGTGGCCATTTCCTTGTTAACGGTTTGGTGGGACCAGAGGAGAGAGGCAAGGCTCTCTTCTGGGCGAGCACTCCCATGTCGAGCAGTGGAAGGTCGCGACCTGGTAGAGAATGGCGAGCAGTCCGAGAGCCTTTGGCGTCCCTATAGACTTTGGGCTCGATTCTGGATTACTCGATGGTGGACCAAGTTTGGCTTGTACTTGGGCCGATCCGGTTCGGATGTCATGGGTTTACCCCCTCTATAGTTATTGGGCCTTCGAGGCCTTTTCTTACTGGGCTGTCACTATCGATACCCAACAGATGTTAAATCGGCATTCTTGAATGGTGTACTCAAAGAAGATGTATACATCGAACAACCGCCCGGGTACATAAAAGTCAGAGAAGAGAAGAAGGTGCTAAAATTGAAGAAGGCACTTTACGGGTTGAAGCAAGCACCACGGGCATGGAATACACGTATCGATTCATATTTTAAGGAGAATGGGTTCAAGCAATGACCCTATGAGTATGCTCTTTACGTAAAGAAAAATGGAGGTAACGTGTTATTTGTTGCTCTTTATGTTGATGACCTTATTTTTATGGGCAATAATGGTGAGATGGTGGAAGAGTTTAAAGGCACAATGACACGGGAATTTGAGATGATAGATTTGGGCTATGTGAAGTTTTTTCTTGGTATGGAGGTTAGACAAGTAAAGACAAGTATTTTTGACTCACAAGAGACATAAGCAAAAGATATTTTGAAGAAGTACAAGATGGCGAATTGTAATCCCGTTTCAACACCAATGGAACCACTACGGGAGAATACTTGGATAACGGCTGAAATTGGTTTCATTAATGACTCATTTGTTGATCCGTTAATGAAAGACGGCTCAATGAAAAACGAGTCGTCATAGTAAGAGTCGTCTTATTTATGACGGCTCGTTTTTCATTGAGCCGTCCTTCTGACGGCCCAATAAGAATGAGTCGTCTAAATTAATAATATTAGTTTATTTGGGACGGGTCATTTAGTTTGAGACGTCAAAATTTGATTATATTTTAATTTAAATTATTTTTGACGGCTCAACCATTTCCAACCGTAATTATTCGAATTTTTAAAAAATAAAAAAATTGAATAAATTAATATACCCCTAATCATAAATTTCCAACCTGAATAATTTTACAAACCAAAATCTGTAAACATAAACCAAACAGAATCAGTATTACAATCCGTTAACCAAACAGAATTAGTATTCGGTAAGGACAATTCATTTTTCCATTAACCAAACCATTTCTATTAGCAAATTCAATGAAGTTTTTGACCCCGCATTGGTACTCTTTGCTAATTCTTGTTTTTTTTCATCCAATTTCTAACCATGCCGAATTTTAAAGTTCCTAATAAAAACATATCAATATAGTTAAAAATACATATTATCAAATCAGTATTCCGAACATACACCGCGAAAATACTTTCAATGTTCAACAGTGATCAATATATAATTTTTTTTTTTTGGCCAAAACAACGTAATGCATTCAAGTACCCGAAGACGGGTTAGAGTTCAATACAATATCGGAAATAATACATCTAAACAGAGAGGTTGGTGGTGTAGACACCCAATCCATAGGACACAACCCCGATAACACCGTCTTTGCTAACCGGTCCGCGCAAGAGTTGGCGGACCGTGGAACATGTTCCCAAGCAATCTCCCCTATCGCAGAAGAGCGAAACACCGCATTCGACAAAATCGAGTCAATCCTCCAAGCGAACTCCGTTTGACGGATGTGGTTGATGATGTTCAAAGAGTCCGTCTCGATGATGACCCGGGTCCAACCCTTGTCGATGGCAAGTTGGACCCCTTGTGCAACCGCCTCCGCCTCTATCTCGTCCACCGATCCCGCAAGGCGCAACCCCACCGAACCTCCACACACGGCTCCCTCGCTGTCCCGAGCAATTACACCGAAACCACCTTGTGAAGTGCTGCCCGTCCAAGCTCCATCGCAATTGATCTTTATGACCCCAATAGGCGGGCCGATCCAAGCCCTAAACTGATGGTCCGCGGTAGCTAGAGGCTTTGCCGAACCGAGCTCAGCCAAAGTACGTGTTACCTCGTTATGGATCGCCATCGATAGTGGTTAGACGTTCTCGAACACACTCTTGCACCTAGCTTTCCATATTGCCCACGCTACCACCATGAGCCTCCGCCAATCTTTGGATCTCGCCATCCCACGGTTGCCCGTGAAGTTCGTCACCAAGGCTAACCATGCATCGACCGAAGCGTCACCAACATCCGTGTCCGCCCGATCAGCATAATTAGACCATACCTGCCGAACCCATTGACAGCCAAATAAGAAATGTTCTCTAGATTCAATAACGTGGCAAACCGAGCATAGACCATCAACATTAGCGCCTCTACGCCTCAAGGAAGCCCCCGTCGGAAGAACATCGTTGGCCAACTTCCAAATAAAGGCTTTGATCTTTGGCCACACATTAGACGACCAAATCGCTTTCCACACCGAAGGAGGCACCGACCGCTGTTTCGAGTTTGAGTCGAGGATCCCACTTCGCCGAACCTGTTTCTCATGAAGCACGTGGTAGGCTGATTTGACGTTGATCGCTCCGCTCCTCAAGTGTGGCCATCTATGTAAGTCCGCGGCTTGAGCAAGAGGGATCGGGACCTGCAAAACAGCATGAACATCATCCGGGTGGACCGCCTCGCAAATGGATTCCACGTCCCACCCTCGGCCGAGTGGCTGAATCCAAGTGGAAACCCTTTGTGTCGGGAGTTGGTCATCCTCCACAAGAGGCCGAAGCCTGCGGTTATGAATAGTCGGAACCCACGGATCCGCGAACGGGCGTATGGACCTTCCGTCACCAAGAGTCCACATTCCCTCCTCGATGAGGACGTCCCGACCCTCAAGAAGGCTCGCCCAAGCCCAAGAAGCTCTCCCTCCCGCCGATGCCTGCAGGAATGAGGCGTTGGGGAAGTAAAGCCCCTTAAGAAATCTTACCCACAGTGCGTCCGGTTCGAGACTGATGCGAGATGCCATGTTTGCGAGAATCGCCCGATTAAACTGGTTCATGTCCCTGAATCCGTAACCCCCGATTGACTTAGCCGTGGTCATCGAGGTCCAGTTTTTCCAATGGATCTTCTTATGGCCCTCCCTAGATCCCCACCAGAATCGTGCCATGAGACTATTGACCTCATTGCACCAAGTGATCGGGATCCTGAAAATGTGCATGATATAAGTAGGGATGGCACTAAGAACGGATTTAATAAGTACCTCCTTCCCCGCATGATTCAGGAGTTTATTACGCCAACAGTGAATTTTGTCACGGACCCTCTCCTTAAGGTAGTTGAGGGCTTCCCTCTTAGAACGGCCCCAAACAGTAGGAAGGCCTAAGGCCCCAAACATGTATAAATGCATGTACATTGAGCGATCAATTATTTGTACAAGTTATGTATCATGTGCGTACATTGTAACTAAGATGCACAAACTTATTTGTAAAAAAATACATCCTAAATAGGTGCTCTAAACAATTGGCATGGAAGATCTAAACTGTGCATCATCTCTAATGATTTGCCTTTAAAGATTGTAGCTATACATAAAGGTGTGTATTGACATATAATGCAGCCGAGATAGCAATTGTCCACAGCAATAAAAAATGCTGTTCATTAAATAAACCAATAAAAAATGCAGAGGTATCATAGCAATTGTCCACACTAAATAGCAGCCGAGATATAAAATAGACAGATATAAATAGCTAAAAAGCTAGGCATTAAAAAAAAATGTAACATCAAATTGTCCACACTAAATCAAGAGAAATATGTAAAACTCTTAAAATAGCTAAGCAAAACCAGTGTATTTCCGCAATTCATCTGAAACTCTGAAACAACTACATAGCAATTGAAATCATTGCTTTTCTTTTTCGGAAATTAAAATTCAGGAGCTTTTTAACATAATGCCTCAACTAATTCTTGGCTTAGGCTGTTCTACAATCCAACTGAGACATATTACCTGAAAATCGAAGTTTGATGTCGAAACTAGGGTTTGCACAATTGAGGATTTATGATGTTTTCTGTGATAAATCGAAGAAGGGGACACATATATAAGAAGAAGCAAGGTCGGATCGGTAAAGTAATTGAAAAAATAAACAAAAAAAAATTACCGAGGAGTTCGACAGAGGAGAGGATTACTTTTGTTCTTGAGACTGGAATAAAATGTTCGACAGCAACAAGGATAAAAGAAGCGCTGGTTTAATTCAGTGTTTCACGGTCGGTTCAATATTATTTGAGCCGTCCAAAATAGTTTCCATTTAAAATATTTGTGTTTTAATGCCGGCTCATTCAAATTGAGCGATCCCAATTATTTTTTATTAAAAAATATTGACTTCTGGTTCGACAAGGAGAAGAGAAGCGCCGGTTTAATTCAGTACTTCCCGGAGGACTCAATATTATTTGAGTCGTCATAAATAGTTTCCATTTAAAATATTTGCGGTTTAATGCCGGCTCAGTAATATTGAGTCGTCCCAATTATTTTTTATTAAACAATATTGACTATTTTGTACTACTCAATATTATTTGAGCCGTCAAAAATACTTTTTATTAAAAAATATTAACTTTCAGTGACGGCTCAACAATATTGGGCCGTCATAATTATTTCTGATTAAAAAATATATTTTTAAATGACGGCTCAATAGTATTGAGCCGTGAAAATTATTTTTGGTTTTAAAAAAACATTTTTAATGACGGCTTCACATTATTGAGCCATCAAAATGAATTTTCATTTAAAAAAAAAAAGTTTTAGCCGGCTCATTCAATATTGAGCCGTAAATAAAGATGACGGCTCTACAAAATGAGCCGGTAATTCAAAATTTGACGGCTCAACTTACATTGAGCCGTTAATAATTGTAAAAACAAAACGTTCACGGCTCAATCTTGCTTGAGCCGTTTGTTTGAGCCCTTAACCAAGGCTTCTCCCGTAGTGAACCCGGAGCAAAACTCTCGAAGTTCGATGGAGGAGAACGTGTCGATGCGAGTAAATATCAGAGTTTGATAGGAAGCCTTCACTATCTCACATGCACAAGGCTGGATCTTTCATTAAGTGTTGGCATTTTAAGTCGATTCATGGAGGAGACAGTTTATTCACATTGGAAAGCGTTGAAGCGGATTTTGCGGTACATCCAAGGATCAATGTCACACGGGTTGCTTTACTCAAAAGCATAAGATTACAAGTTGGTTGGTTATTCCGACAGCGATTGGTGTGGAGATATAGACGATCGGAAAAGTACCGCAGGATATGTGTTCTTTATGGGAGATACTGCGTTTACTTGGCTTTCAAAGAAACAACCGATCGTGACACTCTCGACATGTGAAACTGAATATGTTGCAACATCTATGTCAAGCTATATGGCTTAGAAAATTGTTGAGCAAGATGGAGCTAAAGCAACAAGGTGCAACTATGATTCAAGTTGACAATAAATCAACAATTGAGTTAGCAAAGAACCCAGTGAACCATGAAAGAAGCAAACACATCGATGTTCGTTTTCAGTTTATCCGAGATCATGTTAATAAAGGAAGTGTGGAATTAGTGCATGTGGCAAATCAGGATCAAGTTGCGGATATCTTTACAAAACCGCTACCGAAGGTATATTTCAACAAATTCAAGAAGATGATCGGCATGATGGATGGTAGAAGCATTTAAGTTTATGGGGGAGTTTTGTTGAATAATAAACAATAAATGTTGCTTTTAGTGAGTATTGAAGTTAGAAGTTCATGGAGGAAAATAAAAGGTCAAGAGTCTTTTTGTAGATGAAAGGTCAAGAGTCATGTAGTAGATGAAATGTTAAGAGTCTTATTTAATAGTTTTTATTGTTCTTGTTTGTATAATGCCTATATAAAGGCATTGTTGTTTTTGGTTTAGAGTATGACTCAAAGTAATTAACAAAAGTTAAACATTATTTTGAGTTCTATTTGAGTTGTGAGGAAGAACTGCACTTCCCATTAAAGATGACCATACTGTTAAGTTAGAGGATATCAGTGAGGAGACAACTTTGGTAGATGATGAACCTATGGTTCCGGCTGATGAAAATCAATTTGCTTGTCTTCTGTGTGGTGAATTATTTGATGATACATACAGCATAGATCATGATGAATGGATGTTCAGGGGAGCTGTGTACATGACTTTACCGTTTGAGAAGGCTAAGCTTGGCAGCGAAAACGAGAACCAAAATCGGGGTCCAACTGTACTTGCAAAGTGCTTATCAGAAAATTATGTTCAGGACCCGTTTCCGGGCACTGTTGTAATGATAGTATGGTACTTTATCTGTATTTCAATTATATATCTCAAGAAAGTCTAGGTACTTTGCTTCATATTACTTTGCTCTCAATCATATTTTTAAGTGTTTTAATTAAATACCGTTCCTTTCATAAAGGATAGAAGAGCTATTGGTGAGCTTATAAGGATGTGTGGTTTCTGGATCTGGTTTCTCACGTGGTGAATTATTTATATTTTTAGGAGGTGGATGCATAAATGTTGGAGATGACAACAACTGTATTCATTAACTTGCATGCTGGAAACTGAAGAAGCAAGAAGAATCTCAAGCTGGGACATTTTATAAAAACAGTAATAGAACGAAAAGATGCTGTATTAGGGTCCCTGGAAGTTTGAAGGGTAATGTTTTCGTTACGTTTCGTTTTATTATATGTAAGTTCATGGATTCGTTGTATCTCAATCAAATTTTTGTTTCATGTAATCTTAATGGTGCTCTCTCATGGAGGTATGAACTAACTGCAAACTTGAAGATGATGGAATTGCAGAGCCATCAGTGCATTGCGGCGATGCCATGCTCCCTTTGAAGCTGACTCTCATGTCTCAGGGAGTTCGTTTGGTAGCTATTAGCTTAGAACTTCCTTAGTTATTTTTACGATTCTACCTCCCAGATGTTTTGTTGTAAATGGATGTTTCTGTAAGCCTTGTTGTTGTGGATGTTTTGTTGTAAATGAGATGTTTATGTGAACCTTGGAATGAAATAGTTTTGTTCATATTGTTACGGCATTTTATCCTTTTAATCACATTTATATGAAACATGCTTAACTATTTAATCACATACTAACGCTTACAAGTTCACCTATTAACCACATTTTAAAAAAATATACGTAACTATTTAATCACATTACAAAGAAACATATGTAACCATTTAATCACATTCTAGGATAACATATGTAACCATTTAATCAAATTTCAAGTTAGAATGAACTCTTTAATTTAGAAACTATTCAATGAACCCAGGATTTGAATAAGTGAAACGTAGGTTCTGAAGAACATCAGTACAGAACTGAAACTCAGGTTCTTCATCTTCGTACTGTTCTTCATCTTTCTCATTCACTATTCTTCATCTTCCATAGCAGAATCGAAAATCACAATTGAAGAAAATGAAGAAATCACAAAATCGATTCTAACTGATCCGACTGAAATTGAAGAGTGATGCTCCAGAGACTCAAAATCTAGATGATTCCCTACAAAGATTGGGTTAACGCTGATTGGGTTAACGTAGATTGCGTTCACACAGGTTGAGTTCACGCATCTGGATGAGAATTTTATGTTGGAGATTCAGAAATACAAAACTGTTGAGGATCTTCTGTTCTGGCACAACAACTCAGATCTTCTGCACTTGGTCAACATCGGTTGCGGAAACAACAACTCAAAGTGTTCTTCATGGTGTCTTCCTGGTGTTCTTGGTGTTCTGAGTGAATCATAGGATTTATGCGTAATATTGTCATTTCATATGTTAATAGTGACTAACGGTGATTTCTGACGATGAACAGTAGAAAAACCAATTAGTCACATAGCAAAATCAATTAATCACATTTTGAAACATGTGTAACCATTCTGAGCAATGGTCAAACATGTGTAACCAATTAACTAATTAACCCTTTGTTTTATATATATTTATAAAAAAAAACAATAGGGGTGGTTTACAAGTGGAATTACATAACATAAGAATACTATTACCTCAATTTACAATCCGCTCTCATCAATTTTTGACTTAGAATGATATAAAATAATATGTTTTTAAAATTAATAGTAAATTATTGTACATTTTCTTAAGATAATGTTATTTCCACATAATTATTTTGAACACTTCTTCGCAAGATGTTCAACTTCAACAGTCTAGAGGTGGAGTTTGACTTGACTGGATTCGGACTTGGAAGTCGAGAAGAAAAAATGTCACGGTGAGCATGAATTTATGCGTCACGTTTATAATTGAGTTGGTATGTGTCAAAACTCAGAGTTTATTCCTTCTATTAGGGTTTAATTAAGTTTCGATCGAGTAAAAATTCAGTTATAAGATACAAAAAAGTATTGAAGTGTATTATTTGAATAATTAACATGTTATTTTGATAGTTTTCAAATATATTCAGTTGAGTTTGACTGAAAATATTAACGAAAATGGAACTCAAAATTTGTATAAACTTTAAGAACTCAAAATATTAACATGTCATATCACTTTTTTTGTCAGGTTTGCCCCTCCATTTGGCCGTTAAAAATATATGAAAATTGTTCATTCTTCCTAAAATGTATTACAAAAAATTAATGGTATTTTTCAACATTGTTTTTTTTCAAATACATGATAATTTCTATTATTTTTAACTAGGATAAAAAACCACTTTCCTCTTAATATTTGGATCAAAATCGAGTTTTCTCCGTAATGCTTGGTTTCGAAAGCTTTAGTCTTTCATGTTTGGTTAGATGGAGAGTTCTTCCCTTCTCATGTGTTACTCATGCACCATTGTAACTGATTTGGTGTTTATATTTGATGAAATCCTTCCCATGTGTTACTCATGCACTATTGTAACTGATTTGGAAGACCTAAATTGATGAACATGTCATTTATTCACTCTACATAGTAGTGCTTTGCGATTTCAATTGTCTTGCTTTTTTTCCCTTCAATTCCTCCCTTTAAATTTTCGTGATAAACCGTAGTTTTCCAATCACCATATCTTGAGGCATTCCAGTTGAAATGTCAACTGAATCCTCTTTAAATGTTTCATTTTCAAGTTACTGCAAGTGTGTACAGATTACTTAGGTGAGGATCTCACAAACGCTGTAGAATTTATAGAAGAGTATTTTGAGATTGTCATAACTTCAAGGTAAGTTTAGGGCTCGTTTTCTTTATATTGCGATATTTACAAAGGTTAGTAATATTTCATTTTATGTTTCAGAATAAAAAGAACCTAAGATGTGATATTTTTAAGTGGTACCAAGAAGAAGAAATATAGGAGGGTGAGATGTCTAGGTGTTGGATAAGGTTGTAACAAATTTGTTGGATCTTTAACAAAAGACGATTGTTCAACTAGAGGAATATCGTCGCAATGAGAATGTTTCGCTACTATCTGTTGATCTTCACATTGTTCAAGTTATGGTTCTAATTAGAGGTTAATTATTATGAATCAAGTGTCAGTGTAGTTTCTATGTATTGCACCTTGTATCAACTATGTACTAACTAGATATCTGGTCTACGCAAAAGAGCAGTAACTAGTATATTTTATTTTCTATATATAATATAAGTTATTGTTTTATAGTAGATAGTATAATACTTATTTAAAATATTTTTCAATGAATATAGAGTATAATCATTTAAAAAAATAAGTTTACTACAACAAATGTTTTTTAAGTGAATACAAACAATAATAAGTTTTTTAAAAAAAGTTTATTGTTATAAGTTTTAATTGTTTACAATAAAAATATGAAAATTTAAAAATGCATGAAATAATTCATTATATAGATAATTTATTATAAATTATATATGAAAAACAAAAATTATATATTATATTAAGTGTATTGTTTTCATAAAATTAGTTAAAAATGCATGAGTCAATAATAAAAATTAATAATAACAATTAATAATAACAATTAATAATAAAATAATAATTAATACTTTTAAGTTAAATACTTTTATATAGTTTATGATTTATATTAATGCATATGTTTACAAAACACTATTAAAATCGTTACTAATTTTTTATAGTACTTTATTATATAAATAGTATTTTAATAATTCAAAAATATATTGATTTATAAATAAAAAAATAAAATTCATAAACCTGTAAAAAACAAAATATATGTGATTGTCCACATAATACTCTTAACGTTTATGGTTTATTACTTCTATGAGTGTCCATATAAAAACATTAGTAATTTTCTAACAATATAATATTTTAGTATACATATTATATTTTATATATTTTGTTAATTGTAAATTATATTGAGTTTAAAAATATATAACATTTAATTTCGTGACATTGATAAAATTTATTTTGATATTATTATAATAAAGTAAGTAAAATATAAAATTTACGTTTTCCCTAACGGCTACCTGCCTCAACGGTACTTTTTCCCTTAGACAGACGCCAAGTTTTGCAGGGTTTTTCAGACGGATATAGGGATTATAAATCATTTCTTGATGATTTGAAAAAGAACTCTCTTTGCTAGATGAAATACTTCTTTTTTTTTAAGAAAATATCATACACACTAATTTACATAGGTGGTTTCCCCAAAGGGGTGAAACCTTTTTCCTTACATCTATTCCTTCCTAAAGAAAATTATCATCTTTCTTCATTCAATCTCCTTCAATTTAGTTAATTCCATTTATTGAAACTTCCTTTCAGAGGGTGTCAAGCTTGCGACTCAAAATAGGGGGAAGCACGTTTCAGTGGAATCGGACGCGGCAACGGTTATCAACCACTGCAAAGGCACGAAGTTCTCTTGGGGAATCGATACCATCGTAGCTAATGCAAAGGTAATAGCTAGGGTATTTGAGAGTGTCAATTGGGTGAACATACCGAGATCGGCAAATCAATGTGCGGATTGGTTAGCTAAGCAAGCTATGCATGGGTTGTGTCATTTGGATTGGGTTGTTACATCCCTCACCCCCCACCCCCATCCTCTTTTTGATTTACTTGTTCTAGATTGCGATATGTTCTCGGACCGTCATTCTAATTCGTTTGAATAAATTCATCTTTCTTGGCAAAAAAAACAGTCCATATGATTTAGACAAATGGATATAGGTCCTAAGGGCGGTACCTGTTTCTCTCTGCCGCGTGAGAGATTAGCGTCGCCACCTGACGGTTTCAACCTCAGTGGTGGTCTACAATCAAGCTATAAGGAGCAGACCAGTGTCCGATTTGGACGGAATATCCAGAGACGGAAGCAACCAGAAGCACCCAAACCCTTTGCCCTAACCAATTGAAGGAGACAACAATCGGCCAAAATCCAATCCGACATAATTAACCCAGCTGAGGCAAACCATGACAACCAATCCGACCCCAAGATGCTGCATATCCAATTCAAGACCACACAGGATAAACCCAGCAGCCAAACTCTTTAAGTGTAACAAATAAATTGGGATAAACTGTTTCTGTTATAGCGGGAGGGGGACCAAATGGAACCGGCGACCCTGAAGCACGTCCCATACGAAGAAGATGTTAGAATACACTCTGGCAAATACGTCGACATCCCGGGGAATGCTGAAATCAAAACGGACTTTTTATGCATCGGCAAAGTGCTCAGTGCCAAACCGATCAGAACAACTGTAGTGCATAATGTTCTCCAGCACGCATGGGACCAGCATGGAGGGGTCCGAGTGCAGAAAATTTCAGGCGAGGTAATTCTCCTTGAATTCACTAATGAGAATGATCTGCAAGATGCTTTAGATTGGAGTCCTTCAGTTATACAAGGGCATTGCTTGTCACTAAAGAAATGGAATAAGGAAGTTAGAATATCGGATGCTCATTCCACATAGTGCAGTTTTGGGTACAAATTCACGGATTAGAGGTTGGCAAATTCAGTAGCCAATATGTAGTGAAACTAGGAGAGTGTATTGGGACAGTAAAATAAGTAAATGAAATCATAGGGTCGATAGGGCTAAACCGAAATTTTCTGAGAGTTAAAGTTGGGGTGAACACAAGTAATCCGCTATTAACTGGAATCTGGTATACAAGGATGAATGGAGATAGAGGTTGTGCCAAGATTAGATATGAAAGATTGCCAGAATTTTGTTTCGGATGTCGGAAGATTGAGCATATTGAAAGAATATGTAAATCAGAGATAGTAATGGCATACTCGGGGGAAGGAGGTCTGAAGTATGGGTCATGGACAAGGGTAGATAGACTACGAAAACGAGGACAAAAGTGCAGGATTATAGGCAATTCTATGAGTCTAAACTCGTCTGAGCAAAAGAAGAAGACATGGAAAGAAATAATGAGGGAGAAACAATATAGAGAGAAATAAAAGCGAGGAGAAACGAAACAAAATGAGGGAAATGGAAGGGAGGGAACAGATTACAAGAAGGAAGAGAATGATAGCAGGGAAAGAAAGTAGGATCAAAGTGAAGGACGGAAGCAAAGGAACAAAGGAAAGGAACAGAGCATGCTGAAATGACTGAAGGTGGGGGAAACGAACATTGGAAGGGTGGAACAGATAGAGAGGAGCAGAAGAGGATGGAACCAAACGAAATGGAAGTAGAAATATAGAAGGGAACAGAGAATGTATAACCGAGTTCGGATGCAATGGAAGGGCAGATAATTGAATGGGTTCCACTCACGGAACTAGCAATGAAAAGACCCAATCCAAGAAAAATGTTGTGGCGAGAATGGGTAAAGGATAACAGTGGGAAAAACAAAACAAAAACGAAGGAAGGAAAGGATGACCAAGGGGATGAAATAACGAAGAACATAGCAATCCATCACCCGAATCTAAGAAAGCTACTGGAAAGAAAATAAGCAAATAGGGGAGCTCCACAAAACATAGCACAACTAAACAAAGTGGGGGAAGGAAGGGGGAATGCTGAAGAGAACAGAATAACACTGGAGAAGGGAGAAGGGAGAAGGAAAAAAGAGGTGGGAAATCATAGAGATCACAGAACTGAATGGGGCTAGAACGCAAACATAGATAGCACCGAAGGAAGCATAAGAGAATCGGGTTGAACGTGTGAAAGGAGAGAAGACCAGAAGGAGTTACTACACGGTGAAGACTCCGGAGGATTCTCCGGGGAAAGTCCAAGAGATGATAACGATACAAACCAGTCTAAGCCCGATGTCCGGTGTATGGGTCATGGACAAGGGTAGACAGACTACGAAAACGAGGACAAAAATGCAAGATTATAGGCAATTCTGTGAGTCTAAACTCGGCTGAGTAAAAGAAGAAGACATAGAAAGAAATAATGAGGGGGAAACAATATAGAGAGAAAGAAAAACGAGGAGAAACGAAATAAAAGGAGGGAAATGGAAGGGAGGGAACAGATTACAGGAAGGAAGAGAGTTATAGCAGTTAAAAAATGAGGATCAAAGTGAAGGAGGGAAGCAAAGGAACAAAGGAAAACAAAAAAGAGCATGCTGAAATGACTGAAGGTGGAGGAGACGAACATTGAAAGGGTGGAACACATAGAGAGAGGCATAAGGGGATGGAACCGAACGAAATTCGACTGAGCAAAAGAAGAATACATGGAAAGAAATAATGACGGAGAAACAATATAGAGATAAAGAAAAGCGAGGAGAAATGAAACAAAAGGAGGGAAATGGAAGGGAGGGAACACATTACAGGAAGGAAGAGAGTAGTAGCATGGAAAGAAAGGATGATCAAAGTGAAGGAGGGAAGCAAAGGAACAAAGGAAAGGAAAATTAAGAGTATGCTTAAATGACTGAAGGTGGGGGAGACGAACATTGGAAGGGTGGAACAGATAGAGAGGAGCAGAAGGGGATGGAACCGAACGAAATGGAAGTAGAAATATAGAAGGGAACAGAGAATGTATAACCAAGTTCGGATGCAATGGAAGGGAAGATAACTGAATGGGTTCCACTCTCGGAACTAGCAATGAAAAGACTCGGTCCAAGAAAAATGTTGTGGCGAGAATGGGTGAAGGATAACAGTGGAAAAAGCAAAGAAATGAAGTAAGGAAAGCATGACCAAGGGGAAGAAATAACGAAGAACATAGCAATCCATCACCCGAACCTAAGCAAGCTACTGGAAAGAAGACAGGAAAATAGGGGAGCTCCACAAAACATAACACGGTTAAATAGAGTGGGGGAAGTAAGGGGGAATGCTGAAGATAACAGAATAACACTGGAGAGAGGGTCAATAGCAAGGGAAGAGGGAAAGGAGAATGGAGAAGGAAAAAAGAGGTGGGAAATCATAGAGATCACATAACCGAATGGGGCTAGCACGCAAACACAGGTAGCACCGAAGGAAGCAAAAGAGAATCGGGTTGAACAGACGAATGGAGAGAAGACCAGAAGGAGTTACTACACGGTGGAAACTCCGTAGGATTCTCCGGGTAAGGGCCAAGAGATCATAACGATACAAACTGGTATAAGCACGATGTTACAGAAAGTAAATCTAAAGAGGAAACACGATGAAGACACTGAATCAGAGGAGTATGAAAGGATGATCAAGAGAATGAAAAGGCAAAATCAAGGGATGACAGAAGAGGAAAGAAGGACAAGACTGAGAGCAGCGAAGGTAGTAGGAAAACATGGAGGAAGGAAAAGGTTGGGAGCACGAAGAAGGATAGAGCAAATGGAGACACAAGTGGAAGAGACGGGTTCAGGTGGCTGTCCCCAAACAGCCCCACAAACTCAATGAACTTCATTGTGTGGAATTGTCAGGGGTTAAGATCGCCCCTGACAGTTTCGTACCTAACCGATCTTAATAGGAGGAACAAACCAAAACTTATCTACTTGATGGATACAAAGAACAACGAAGCTATATGTGACAGTGTGAGAAGGAGACTGAAAATGGACCATGGATGCCAAGTCGATCCAATCAGCGTGGCTTATGGCCTAGATTTATGGTGAAGCAAGGAAATACAAATCACGATACACATGAAAGAGACGTCATTCATCGACACCACGGTGGACATGAACGATGGCGAAGATAGAGTCCATATAACGTGGATATACGGGAGCAAAAAATGGGAGGAACGGCTAATACTTTGGGACAAATTGAGAGCAATAGAGAATGCAAGATCAGGGCCATGGATATGTGTGGGCGATTTCAATGAAATCGCGGGTGACGCGGAGAAATAGGGTGGCCGACCAAAGCAACAAAGGATGATGGATGCATTCAATGAAATGATGCAAGACACGCGTTTAGTGGACATGGGATTCAAGGGGGAGCCTTTCACGTGGAGCAACAATAGGGAAGGGGATCAGAGAATACGGGAACGGTTGGACAGAGCAATAGAAAATGCAACATGGATTGGAAAGTATCTGACTCTAAGGATAATGCACAAGCTGCTAATAGGGTCGGACCACTGTCCACTAGTGGTGTAGATGGAACCGAAGGGGTACAAGGGGCGAAGAATGTTCTGATTTGAGGAATCTTGGCTAGAAAGACAAGAATGTGGGGAAATTGTGAAAAACACGTGGAGAATGAACCAAGGAAATGGAGGAGGGCCGAATATTCACAATAAATTGGGAAGATGTCGAGTCAAGCTGAAGAAATGGAGTAAGGAAAATGGGGTGAACAACAAGAAGAGGATAGACAAGCTCCAGGGACAACTATGCAAAATCCAAACCCAACCGAGACAGGTATTCGATCGACACGAAGAAGTACGGGTTAAAAGGTTGTTGGAGGATGCATGGAAGAAAGAAGAAGAATATTGGCGACAGAAATCCCCGGTTCAGTGGTTAAGGGCGGGAGATAGAAATACCAGATACTTTCATCAAGCCATAGTTCAAAGGAGAAGGGGAAACCAGATACGAAAGATCCAAAAGGCGAATGGTACATGGACAGAGGAGGACAAAGAAATCAAAGAAGAATGTGAAGAGTATTTCAAAAACAAATCCTCCAAACGGAGGGATGCACGGGGATGGAAGAGCAGTTAGATAGCGTGCCGAAAGTAATAGATGACGGGATCAATGCGATATTGACCAAGCGGGTTAGTAAAGAAGAGGCCAAGCAGGTTGTATTCCAATTGGCAGGGAATAAAGCACTGGGACCATATGGATTTCCAGAGATATTCTATCATCGATTCTGGGACGTATTAGGGGACAACGTTTTCCATGCGATACACTCTTTCTTTGAAACAAACATTTTATTTCGGGGTTATTGTTATAATGACATAGTGTTAATTCCTAAGGTGCCAAACCCAATAAACCCGATGCAATTTAGACCAAGCTTGTGCAATTTTAACTACAAAATCATATCCAAAGTCCTAGCCAATAGACTAAAGAGTATTCTTCCAGATATTATAACTCATTTCCAAAGTGCTTTCTTCTCTGGCAAGTTCATCCATGATAATATTCTTATAGCACATGAGGTATTCCACCACATGAGGACGAATAAAAAGGCGAGCAGGGAAGAGTGTGCAATCAAACTAGACATGAACAAGGCGTACGATCGGGTAGAATGGATATTTGTATTGGAGTTATTAAAAACGATGGGGTTCTCATATGTATGGTGCAGATGGATAGAGGAATACATAACCAAGGTTCAATACAGTGTCGTGTAAATGGAGAAAAGACAACTCGTTTTAGGCCGACTAGGGGTTTGAGACAGGGATATATGATATACCTTACCTATTTATAATAGTGACAGACGTTCTATCAAGACAAATAAGCAAGGCGGTCGAAAAGAGAAGGATAGAGGTAATAAGAATGAAAAGGACATGCCCGGAAATTCATCATCTACTTTTCGCGGACGACTCAATATTTTTCATAAGAGCAACGCAAAGGAACGCGATGGGGCTAAGGGCCATCTTGGAGAAGTATAGTAAGGCATCGGGGCAAAGTGTTAACATGAACAAATCGTACATCCAGTTCGGGGCAACGGTGAGTGAAACAACAAAGGAAGTAATCAACGATGCTCTAGGGATTGAGGTAGTCGAGGATAAAAGAAATTACTTAGGAATACCGACAAACTGGGGTAGATCCAAGAAACCGGCATTAGGCTACATCAAAGATATGGTAGTAAGAAAGCTACATGGATGGAAATCTCTGTTCCTCAACAAAGCAGGGAATGAGGTTCTTATCAAAGCGGTAATCATAGCGATTCTGACGCATGTGATGACGCTATTCAAACTACCTAATACATGGTGCGAGGAGATCACAAAGATGATAGCAAGATTTTGGTGGAATGGTTGAGACGAGCGAAGGAGTATGCATTGGGTTAGTTGGAGGAAAATGAAAATGCCGAAGGATATGGGTGGATTGGGATCCCGGGATTTGTGAGATTTCAACACAGCAATGCTAACCAAAACGGCATCGAGACTACAATACAACCCGCAAGCGCTTTGGGTACAAGTCATGAAAGGTATGTATTACCCGCGGAGTGAACTTAGGGAGGCTAAGCGAGGAGCTCGCCCATCTTGGGCATGGAGTAGCATTTTATAAGGTAGGGACGTGATGATGAGACACGGGGTATGGCAAGTGGAGAACGGAAAGAGAATTAGCGTATTCGGAGATGCATAGATTCCGGGAAGGCCCGGCCGACAACTCCAATCGAATGGAACCGAGATGGGGCGGGTGAGCTAAGGGTAAACCAATTGATCTCAACCAAACCAAGAAGGTGGAATCTTCAATCGGTCCTAGAAGACATATCGGAAGGGGAAAGAGTGGCTATACAAGCAATCTACTTAAGCAAAAGTGAGGTAGAGGATTGTTTGGTCTGGTTGAATGCGAGGATGGGAACCGTAACACCGAAACGGGTTTATAGACGACTAAGGAAGATGGCACGGGAAAAAATGAACATGACGGACCGAGAGAGAAGCCACATGGATGACAAGAAGTGGGCGAAACTATGGCAAGGAAGAGCGGGACCGAAGGTAAAATCTTTTCTTTGCCAAGCAGGTCACGAAGCAATATCGGTCCAAATGATACTGGAACGGAAAGGGATCAATGTAACACGAAGATGCTCGTTTTGTGACAAGTCGGAAGATGTGGCCCATGCATTGTTGTGGTGCGAGTGGGCAAGATGTGTGTGGCTAGGAGTCATGGGCATGCGATGGGAGCTGCTCGGGGAGACCGAACGGGAGGACTGGTTCAGCTACATGATGAAACTGGACGAGGGTACGGGCGAGGAAGGAATGAAGAGAAGGCTAAGAGCGGAGACCTTGATGTGGGAGATATGGAAGGAACGATGTTGGGTCGTCCACAATGAGGAATCGCTTAAGCCAGAGAAAGTCATCAATGCGGCCCAAAGCTTAGCCGAAGAATGCTGGAATACAAGGCAAGCTGAACCGATTGGAGTCACAGTATCCAGACCGTGCCGAGAGCCCCGATGGAGGAGACCCGAATATGGAACGATTAAGGTAAATTGCAATGGAGCATGGGAAAATACAACGGGTAGGGCTGGAACGGGAGTAATTGCAAGGGAATGGCGAAGTCATTTCATAGCCGGCCGAAACACGAGTAGTAGGGAATTTAATGCAAAAATGACGGAAACAAAGGCGATTATGCAGGTGGTAGAATTAGCGGTGTATTATAAATGGGAGGATGTTATTATAGAACCAGGAAAGGGATGAGAAAGGAGATGAGGAGAGCCGGATGCTGACTTGGGAGGGATATGGTCAAGGGGAAGAGGAAGGACCGAGCGATGCAGTGAAGGAACCCATGGGGAGAGAAATAGTCATGTTCGAAGGGACAGTAACCTTAAATCCTCAAATACCAACGAATCAAAGATGGGGCAGAGAACCACGAAGAATAAAACTATAAGAGAAGGAGGTTCCGAACTGCCAGTATTTCGTGGAATCCCCAACAGAATCTCCGGAGAGGGGAATGGCAAGTATAACAAGCCAAACTGGCCTAAGCCCTCTCCTGAGGAAGTTAAATCTCAAAAGGAAACATGAGGAAGAAATGGGGTCCGGGACAGAGGATTCTGGGGACCGAAATACCAAGAAGATAAAAACAAGGGGAGAGGATGTAGGTAGAGACGACTTACATATGGAACCGATGCAGTCACCTAAACAAGGACAACAAAGGAGAGGCGAGATACAGAAGAGAAGAACAGGGGGAAGATATCAAGGTAAGAAATCAAACGGCTCTGGTGGCTGTCCCGGAACAGTCACGGGTGCCCAATGAATGTGATGGTGTGGAACTGTCGGGGTTGAGATCGGCCTTGACAGTTCCGTACCTATCTGATCTCAACAGGAGAGCTAAACCAGACATAATATACCTCATGGAGACGAAAAACACATAGAAGTATTGTGAAACGATGAGACGAAATATAAGAATGGAGGAAGGAATATACGTAGAGCCAATGGGAATTTCAGGGGGATTGGCACTGTGGTGGAGTAAAGAGACCGATATAAGAGTGCATAAGAAGGGGCCACATATGATACACACGACAGTCACAATGAAGAATGGAATGGGAGAGGTACACATCACATGGGTGTACGGTAGCACAAGCTGGGAAGAGAGAAGGGGGTTGTGGGAAGAGCTTAGGCAAATAGCGAATGCAAGAACAGCCATGTGGTTTTGCATAGATGACTTCAATGAGATTGCCATAGCTTCAGGAAAAGAAGGGGGTAGACTGAAATCCCAAATGAAGATGGATGCCTTTAACACGATGATGAGAGAAGCAAATCTAGTGGACATGGGCTATAAGGGACAGAATTATACCTGGTGCAACAATAGAGAGGGAAGTAAGAGGATCAAAGAGAGGCTGGATCGAGCACTAGGAAATGTGGAATGGATAAATCATAAACTCAACATAGGATCAGACCATTGTCTGATCATACTCAGCCTCGAACCCCCAATGAGAAGAAACAGAAGACCATTCAGGTTTAACAAAGCATGGGTGGAGAAACCTAGATGCTATAGCATTATAAGTAAAGTGTGGAGCAGTCAGAGTAGGGAAGGGGCACAAGGAGGCATACACGACCGATTGGGAAGGTGTAGAGCATATTTGATACAATGGGACTGAGAGGAGGTGAGAAACACAAGACAGGAACTGGAACAAAATCAAGGAAGGATTGATGCAATTCAAAGAGCCCCGGGGAATGTGAATCTGCAGGAAGAGGAAATGAAACTAAAGTAGCTTCTAGGGGAGAGGTGGACCGAGGAAGAAGAGTTCTAGTGGCAGAAATCACGAGTTCGGTGGTTAAAAGGAGGGGACTGGAACACCAAGTTTTTTCACAATACGACAATGGAAAGGAGAAGGCAAAACACGATTAGCAGACTCCAAAGGACCGATGGCAGCTAGATAGAACACGAAGGAGACATTAGAAGGGAATGCGAAATGTATTTCCGAGATGTCTTCAAATCAGAAGGATGTGAAGGGGTCAAAGATCAACTTGAATGTGTGCCACGATTGGTGGATGGAACCATGAATGAAAGATTAGCACGTATGGTGGAGAAAACCAAAGTAAGGAAGGTTGTTCTACAGCTGGGAGGAAACAAAGCCCTGGGTCCGGACGGCTTCCCTGGAAATTTCTATCATCACTTCTAGACCGAGCTCGGGGTGGATGTCTTTCAATCGGTTAAGGTCTTCTTCGCAACCGGCACATTAAGTCCATGTTTTTGCTATACTGATATTGTTCTTATTCCTAAAGTCTCTAATCCTGTTAACACTTCACAGTTTAGACTCATAAGCCTTTGTAATTTCAATTACAAAATAATCTCGAAAATTCTTGCAAACCGACTGAAAATAATACTGCCTATGCTAATTACACTGTTCCAAAGTGCTTTCGTTTCTAGTAAGTACATGCACGCAACATTCTTATCGCCCATGAAATGTTCCATCACCTGAGGACGAATAAGACAGGAAATATAGAGAAGTGTGCTATAAAGATAGACATGAGTAAGGCTTACGACAGGATAGGGTGAGGGTTTCTAATGAAAACTCTGAAGAAGCTCGGATTCTCAAGAGTTTGGTGTAGGTGGATGGTCGAGTGAATCACGAAGGTCCAGTATAGTGTTATGGTGAATGGTGCCAAGACTCATCTGTTCAGACCATCGAGGGGGATTAGACAAGGTGACCCATTCTCCCCATACTTATTTATTCTAGTAGTTGATGTGCTGTCTAGACAGGTTCTAAGGGATGTGGAAGAGAAACGGTTGGAGGGTATCTGAATCAAGAACACGTGCCCGGAGATACACCACCTCTTCTTCGCGGACGACTCGATGTTTTTCATCAAGGCAAGTGAGGAGAATGCCCGGGCATTGAGGAGAACTCTGGAAAGGTACAACTCGGCTTCGGGACAGAAAATCAACCTAGACAAGTCAGGGCTGCAATTCGGAGCCACAACATCTGAGATGGCTAAGAGACGAGTAGCTGCGGTGTTGGGTATCAAGGAAGTTGACGATGGAGGGAAATACCTGGGGCTACCTACGAATTGGGGAAGATCGAAGCGAGAGGCACTCGATTACCTCAAGGAACGGATTATCAAGAAACTAAGCGGTTGGAAGGCGATATTCCTCAACAACGCTGGTAAGGAGACTTTGATTAAAGCTGTAATTACAGCAATTCCCACTTATGCAATGACGTTATTTAGATTGCCAAAGACTTGGTGTGATGATATAGCTAAGTTAATAGCCCGATTCTGGTGGAACGGGAGGGACAAACAAAGGAAGATATATTGGGTAAAGTGGAGAACACTTACTATGCCGAAAGGTATGGGAGGCATGGGATTCAAATACCTGACGACGTTCAATAAGGCAATTCCCACTAAGACGACCAGCCGACTCAATGAAGAACACACCGCGTTATGGGTTCGAGTCATGAAAGGAATTTACTTCCCTAGAGGTAGTTTTCTGGAGGCGAAGAAGGGAGCAAGGCTGTTGTGGGCATGGGCGAGCATACTTAGTGGCCGAGAGACACTACAAAAGTTCAGGATATAGAACGTGGGCACGGGTAGGAGAATCAAGGTGTTTCAGGACGCTTGGATCCCGGGCCTGACTCGTAGATGGCTAAGAGTCGAGGGAATGGAGCTGGAGGAACCGGACCTGTGTGTGGAAGAGCTGATCAGATCGGACAAAAGGAGCTGGAATCTGGCACCTCTGGAGGGACTCATAACCGAGGAAGAAAGGGTGGCGATACAGGCTATTCACCTCAGCGGAATTCCAAAAATAGATTGCATCAAATGGCTGAATGCAACAGATGGGACAGTTCGGCCGAAGCAGGTATTAGAGCCTAAGGGCGAAGTAAGAAAGAACAACAAGGGATGACACTAGTATTCAAGAGTCAAACGAACACCGAAGATGGCAAGAGGTATGGGGAAGCGAAGCCTTGCCGAAGATCAAACAATTCATAAGGAGGGCCATGCAGGCAGCAATACCTGTGAGAGCGGAGCTGGTAAAATGTAAGTATCCTATATTATCTACATGTCCCTTTTGTCAGGAAGAAGAGACAGTGGAGCATGCACTATTGGAGTGTAATTGGGAAAAGAAATCTTGGTTCGGGGGCATGGGGATAAGGTGGACACAACCGTCCGTGACAAGATGGGAAGAATGGAGAGCCACGATGCTACAACTTACCTCGAGAGGCGATGACGCAGGTCGCAAACTGAGATTGCTTGGGGAGACATTGTTATGGGAGATTTGGAAGGAGCGGTGTCGAGCAACACAGAGTGACGACAACCCGAAGCCGGAAAGTGTCATCAAGCTAGCAACCAACCTAACGGAGGAGACATGGAGGTCCATGCAGGTGAATACTGGAAACGCAAGTGGTAGACAGGGCAGCCGAAGGGAAGCAGCATGGCAAGGACCGGACGCAGGCACGATCAAGGTTAACACAGATGCGTCGTGGGTAGAAGCAACGAGGAAAGGAGGGACGAGGTGATAGCAAGGGACAGCCTAAGGCGGATCATTGCGGGCTGAAACACGACGAGCAAGGATGTAAGCGCGAAGAACCTTGAAGCCAAAGCGATATATCAAGCAGTCGAGCTATCAGGTTTAGCAAAATGGTAAGAGGCAATGATTGAGTCGAATGCAAAACAAATAATCGTGATGTTGCAAGAAAACCGATTGGATCGGGACTGGGAATTGAGGAACATATTAGAAGACATCCTTGACTTGGCCAACAAGATTTCGACCATACACTGGAAGTTTGTCAGATGAAGTGCAAACAGATGCGCCAATTGGATAGCTCGTATGTCCAGACAGGGGATGTGTCCATGTAATTGGACGAGTATACATCCGCCTTCGTTATTTTCCTTATGTTTGTTAGACAATTTGAGTTTGGGTTCAGAGTAATACAAAGTGATTTGCAGTTAAAAAAAAAAAACTACATCCAATTCTGTTAAATTAACCCCCTTCCCCTGAAGTATGAAATTGAACTTAAGTTTGCTCCCTACAGATTTAATACGGAACCCATAATTCATAATGGTATGTAGTTAGGATCCACCATATATGAAATTCCATAAAAATGCTGACCGCCTCCATAATTCAGTAATATAAACTACTTTATACTGACATAGATAACAACATAATAATTTCATTTTATAGTATAAACCACCATAATAATTATCAAGTATCTTAGTCATCCAAAATATGGCTGGCACCTAACACAGTTGATGACCAAAAGACTAACACAGTTGCCACCATAAACAACAGCCAAACAAAAACACTTGGTATCATGTGATATTCTTCAAGTAGAGAGAAGAGAGGTGTCTAACTATGGAGAATGTGAATGGTTGGAACATTTGGGAGGGAAAGAAGTGGAACAAAGGTTACGAAGCACGACTATTGGAATTTTTTCAAAAATAAGTATATAAAAAAATATTTCGAAAAATAGGTATATACGCACCCCCGGGTAGCGCGTATTGGTAATACGCGCACCCCAGGGTGACACCTATTCAAATAGACGCCACAATTTGGGCACTTTTCTCTTTCTTTCTTTCTTTTTAAAAAAAAAAAAAATTGTTCCATAATGACGACTCGATATTTAATTAAAAATAAAATTATGTATCTATTAAAAACATTTAAAAAAATCATAGTAAGATGATATTTTAATTGCGATTGAAATGATGCAAAAAATATTAAATTTGAATTTAAGAATAGACTATACGGCATGCCATAAGTTGAGATATAAAAATTTTACTTAAAAAATTATAACTCATACAATGTAAGTTCAAACTCAACACGGTTAACGTCATTTATGTCGTAATTCAATTATCTATCTAGGGTAATTTTTTTGATTGAAAATACAGTGATTTTGTAACCTAACATCGTTCATTTTATAATTTGACCGAAATAATTAAATACATTAAGTGATAAATTTAATTATGTACTTACTAAAAAAAAATCAAAAACATTACGGTGCGTAGATAATTTAATTACAAATTAAATGGCGCTAACTATGCGTTAATTTTTAACTTTTAGACCGACTGTATAATACAATACGTAAAAATCTCTACATACGATACAAAAACTTCCAAATAGTATTTTGAATAGTAATTTTGATAAACGGAAAGGAGTGAACTAACTTTCGAAACAAGACATTAGGCGATGAGCTCAATTTTGGCCTAAAATCAGGAGGTAGAATGATATTTTACCCTTCGTAACTATTAGATGAATATATGTAAATTAGTCTTTCCTAAAGTACAAAAAAAAAAAAAGGTTTGAATAAGCTTTAATATAAAAAAAATAACTACAATTGAAATAGTTTTTTTTCTTCTAGTAATTAACTTCTTATGGACAGGAGAATTCTTAAGGACGTGTCATTTATTGATTGAGTAGAGTTTTTTTCTTCCATAATTGGGTGGATTTTAAGAGAAAATTTCTAGGTCAACCGAGATTCTTGAAGCCCCGCCTAAACCATACCTAACTACAAGAATTTCCTTTGTAGTAGTAACTTCACACAATCGTTACCATATAATTACCTCTCCCTTTGAAGACCAACGACTCCACGCAATTGATCCCCTAAACAAATTGACCAACGACTCCTTCAAATAAATAAAATTTATAAAGCTTCCACCTTCCCTCATCCTACCCCCACCAAGAAAAAGCAAAAGCATTCCTTAAAAGCAGCAAAAAAAAACGTCCCTAAATCCCCATCAACGACGACACATCCACTTCCACTTTCCATCCATTCAAATCTGAATAACACTATGCATGTCATGCTAATTGCTATTCATTGATCAACAAAATTACTTAACAGAAACATCAGCAGTTCTTTCTTGCAATCTTTGTTTGAAAAATATGTGCAGGAGCATTTCAAGCCTGCCTAATGATCATCACAGAACTGTTAAGTAGAAAACCACCTGAGGGTTTGAACACCAAGTGATTCTTTTTCTGTTGTTTTTAGGCGATTGGCAAACTCTGGAGAGCTAGTTTGGTGCTGCAGATTGAGATGGAATTCGGGGGTGGTTGTGCTCTCCTTCATAAGTCACAATTAGCATCGATGGGTCTTCCAAGCACCTCTCTACATGCTTCCTAGCAGGACACCCTCTCATGCTGCTGCATTTGTAATATCCCCTGCAAACAATAAATGTCCTTATCGCAGGGTTAAATCTGGGCCATTATAGGACACCACTATATTGAAAAGGGAAAGACTAGAGCCACACCATGAATGATAACTCAAACATCCAACCATTTAGGTATTTTTATTTGCTCAACCAACACCATAAAAAACTTATTAGGGAAAACAAAAGACTAGTCTAGTGACAGGAAACAACACATACTTTCAGATATTAAGAAATCAAGTCATCCAATTCGCACGGTAAATATTAGGTTTTGTTTTTCTTTACAAGGTTATACAACAAAACACTACTCGAGTACATGAAAACCTCATAGATCAGTAGAACATACATGAAAACAAAATGGAGGATGTCCATCTTTATATAGATATACCTTGGGTGAGGTGAACCCTTGATGGGTTTCTGGCCATACTTCCTCCATGAGTACTCATCCGGAGGAATATCAGCAAGCTTGTTGCTAATGGCAGGTACCTTAATTGATCTCTTCACTCTATGTTTCCTGCTAACCAAACAAGATACATTCATATATGTCGTATTCCAACAATTTTTATGAATAATAGAAAGAAAGGCCTAATGTTTTCCCCCCAAAACAACTAACCAACCTCTTCTTGGAGCAATGGCATCTACTGCTAGTGCTACCACCACATTTAACACTCCCATCCGCTCCCTTCCCCGAACATTTCCTCTTATTATTATAATGCTGCGAATTCTGATCAGAAGACCGACTGATCAAATGAAAGGCCGCATTTCCATTTCCACTACCACCCATGTTCGCAACACTCCCATCTATACTCAAGGAAGAAATGAAGGACCTTGTGGACGACATAGTGGGTGTGCAGCAGCTAGAGCTATCGAAATTCAAGCTAATGCCACTGTTGCTTCTTCTATACATCATTTCAGCTTGGTGTTGTTTCATCTGCTGCTGCAGTTTCTGCTGCTGCTGCAGTTTCTGCTGCTGCTGCAGGAAGTGAAAGTGACGTGATGGTGTCTGCTGAGCAGGCATTTGGTGAAGAGGATTTGAGTTCAGGTTAGGGATCTTGCTTAATTCCAATAACAGAGAGCCTTTGGACTGAGAACCGCAGTCCTGGATCGAACTCGAAGGGGGGAAAAGTTGAAGACTGTTATTGATGGAGGAATAATGGTCAGTTTTAGGATTAAGAGTGGGGTTCTTCTCTAAGAGGATATTTTGGGGAAGAATAGGATTTTGAAGTTTCTTCGGTGTCCTAACTCTAGCATGACCTAACCCTTCACTGTTTAGAAGAGACACCACCCTTTTGAATCTAAACACAGCTTCTCCAGTTTCTGCCATTACGTGATTGCTCCATTGAGACTGAGATTGATCCTGGGGTTGCTGAGACAAGAGCCTAAGCACTCTATGGCAGCTTTCTACAGCTGCTCTGTTAGCTTCTTCCACCCCCTCCATTAATATATATCCCTGATTTCCTAAATTCTTCACAAAATTTAAGAAGAGAAGTTCATACGAGATCGATCTTCAAGTCAAAATCCAACCTTGACAGACACTGCGGCGCGGCGTAATGGTAATATTAGGAAATGAATTTTAAATTTAAGGGACTAGCTATCTTCACCGCAGAAGAAAATCCCAGAAATCAGCAAGAAAGATAAGCAGTACTGACCATGGACGCCACCCCAAATTGCACCAAGAAACAAAAAAAAATAGATACAGGCGAAGAGAAGAGAAGTTACAAACCCTAGAATCCTGTGCGGAAATTAGGAGAGATTGAGGGGGGTAAAAGAGCTAACTTTATTTCATCCAGCTCGCCTTAGAGAGAACTCACTCACCCGTCCCCATAAGAACACAAAGCACACGTTCTTCTCCTACTTACCGAATAACTTATATGATCAGTCAGAAAATTTTCCAGTGAGAGAAAAAGCAAAACTGGATTTGTGATAGAGAAAGAGTAGAAGAAAAGAAGAAGACTCGACCAGACCAGGCAACGGAAGGGGGGAAGGGAGAGAGATGACGAAAGAAACTGCTATCTAAGTCATTGATAGGAAGATGGCCAAAAAAAAGTCATTGATAGGAAGGTGGGGTCCACCCAAAGACCATTGTTGTGCTCATTATTATTATTTTCTTTTTAAGACTAAATTTCAAATAGGTAATAGTAATACTAATAATCTATGTGTAGTGTACTAGTATGTACACTGATATTTTAGTTATTTGCATATTCTTATTAATTTTTGCATCATTATATTTTGCAATAATATTATTTGTATAAAATTATAATCGTCTTTGTCTTTAACTAATTCTCTCCTTCCAGGGGACTTAGGCAGGGGGATCCCCTTTCCCCGTACCTCTTCATTTTGTGCATGGACTTTCTTAGCTTCCTCATCGAGGAGGATGTTAAGAGAGGTCAGTGGAAACCCCTGAAATTAGGCAGGCAGACCCTCCACCTATCGCATTTGCTATTCGCTGATGACCTGATTCTTATGGGTGAAGCCTCGTTCACCAATTGTCAGTCGATGACAAGGATTTTACAGATTTTCTGTGAAAACTCCGGCCAAAAAATTAACTTTGAGAAATCGCAAGTGGTTTTCTCAAAAAACATGGCCACATAGTCGACTAACCAGTTGGCGGGGTTGTTGGGCCTGACTAAAGTGGACAACCTGTCTAATTACCTGGGGTTCCCTATGAGTTTGTCGAGTAAGGAGGTGAAGTCATTCACTTTCATCCTGGACAAAGTCCGGACAAAGCTTGCGGGTTGGCGTTCTAAGCTTCTATCTGTCACGGGTCGTGGGATCCTTATTAACTCGGTTATGACTTCGATTCCGGCTTATTATATGCAATGTACTAATCTCCCATCTTATACTTGCAATGAGTTGGATAAATTGAACAGGAACTTTCTTTGGGGCTCCTTGGAGGAGAGAAAGAAAATGCACCACCTGAGCTGGGAAGTGGTAACTCTTCCAAAGGATAAAGGGGGGCTAGGAATGACACAGACCAGGGAAAGAAACAATGCCATGTTAGCTAACCTAGCCTGGAGAATGGAGAGGTCAGAGGCTCCGTGGGCGAGTATCCTTAAGAATCGGTACTTCAAGCAAAACAGGAGGGAGATGAAGACTGGATCAGTCACTTGGAAAGCACTGAGAAATGGGAGGAGCTGTCTGGAGGAAGGACTAGGGTGGATTGTGGGAGACGGACCTAGCGTTAACGTCTGGTATGATAAATGGTTTGGCCCTAACTCTTTGCGTAGTATGGTGCAGGGTCCTCTGGGCTTCGAGGAGCAGGATCTTAAGCTGCAGGAGTTAATTTCAAATAATGGGGAGTGGGACGTTTCAAACCTGTCACTCCAGATCCCGAATTCCATTGTGGAGATGATAAGAGCGACTCCAAGGAGTATAGGCCAAGGGGGTCAAGATAGGAAGGTATGGTGGGGCTCTCCGATAGGTACACCATCCGTAGCCATGGTTCATAGGAGTATCAGCCAGAAAAGGCACAACCACATCGAGCAGGATCGGAGTAAGTGGAACTGGATCTGGGAAGGTAAAAACTTACCCAGAATCAAACACTTTTTGTGGTTGTGTAATCATGATCGTATACCTACTGCTTGCATGCTTAGGAAGAGAGGTATGGATATTGATCCCGTTTGTAAAATCTGTGGCCTATTTGAAGAGAACACCCTGCATGTCCTGCGGGATTGTCAGTATGCTAGGCAGGTTTGGTTGGATATTGGTATTCCGGGTGACATAGATTTTCATGATAACCAGTTAGCGGTTTGGTTGAAAGCTAACAGTCATGATGATAGGGAGCATCACGAGGGGATGAAATGGGGTTTGATTTTTTCCTCTGCTGTGTGGTTTATCTGGAAAAACAGAAATTCGTTTATTTTCACTAACAAATTTCTGGATAGAGATATTGTGAGTCTAACATTTTCGCAGGTAAGAGAAATCTCGATTGCACTGGAGAAGTCATAACACGCACGGAGTGGGACGGAGCTCTAAGTTCGATGGACTACACCAGAGTTTGGTTGGACCAAACTGAACACAGATGGATCGGCGATAGGAAATCCGGGACCAGCAGGATGTGCAGCGATCCTAAGAAACCACCTAGGTGGTTGGGTGAAAGGGGCTCAAAGAAGACTGGGCATAACGAATAGCTTGGTCGCAGAGTTATGGGGGATAAGGGACGGGCTTATATTGGCAAGGAAGATGGGAATTCAGGACCTCCATGTGGAGTCGGATGCTAAAGAGGCGATAGGTATGATCCTAGAAGAGAACTTGGAAGACAGACCGCTAACCCCTATTATCTGTGATTGCAGGAGACTGATGCTGGGATTCAGGAGAGTGAAGCTAAGGCACGTGTTCAGAGAAGGAAATGGAGCAGCAGACATGTTGGCTAAGGAAGCGGTCAACATAGAATCAACCTTTGTTGAGTTGGATCAACCAACGAGGAGTGTTGTAGCAATTCTTAGACTGGATACCATGGGCGTGACTAAGACTAGACTTGTAATTCTAGAGTAGACTAGTTTGTATGATTTTGTTTCAGCATTTACCAAAAAAAAAAAAAAAACTAATTCTCTTAACTTATCAAGTAACAGTCATATGATATGTAAAAAAAATATTTTAAAAAAAAAAATATATATATATATAGGTAAATAGTATGGATCCACCAAATTTGTATGTTATGTAATTATTTGTATTAATATATTTTTTCTTGTGATGATTTAGTGTATTTGTATATTTATTAAATATTATCATTTGTACCGTTTTTATTCCTTCGTATTAATTTTTTTCGTTAAATGTTATTATTTATTGTCAAAATATGAAATAACGATTTTGTTATCTTATTCATTTACGATACAAAATCATGAATCAAAACAAAACAAAAATACTTATTTGAAAATGGATTGAACTTAGAAATGCAATTTTAAGTTTGAATTCAATCAGAAAATATGTTTGAGTTGATTTAAACCCAAAAGTTCATTTTGGAATTCAAATTCAATTCAAAACAGTAATCATTGCTTGAATTCAAACTAAAAAATAAGTTGAGTTGAATTTGAATCTAAAATTGCATTGTTGAGTTCAAATTCAATCCAAAATGAGTTCGAATTAAACCTCAAAGCTACATTTTGGGTTCGATTCACACTAAATATGCATTTTTTGTTTTATTCGTGATTTAATGTTGAAAACGAGATGAATTAAAGGGCGGAGTGATTATATTGACATAAAATAATAATATTTAATGAACGACGCTCCAAACAATAAAATGTTCAAATATATGAGTGCAAATATTAATATAGGTGTGGTACAAATAACAGCATGAGCAAATACGTGTGTTACTCTTATAGTATCCAATACAAAAAGAAGTAAAGAATGATAGGGTATCCAATAAAAAAAATCAACAGAACGTCGCAATTGATGCATTTAATGATATATACAGACATATCAATGCATTATCTAGGGTTGATTATGGGTGGGTCGAGTCAGTCTTGGAGGCATGACCTAAACCAAAATTTCGGTCATGATATATGGAGGACCGAAAACGAAACCGACTTTGGAAAAAAAAACGTCTGAGTCAGTCTTACTTAACTCAGGTCGGTCTCGGTCTTAGATCGAAATTTTTGGTAAAAAAACAATCAACTGGATTAGCCAAAATAATCAGTGAAGTTTTGGTATTGAACTCGCTCGTTTCTCGTCTTCCGTCGCACTTCCCTTATGGAACCGATCCAAGAGTTGTTGAATGCTTCAAGGTCGTGAATTACAAGTGTTTCAAATGTTATGTCATGAATTTCTAAGGTTTTCTTCAAGGTCGGGCCGGTACGGTCCTAGTCGGTCTTTTTAGGGGGAAAACTGAGACCAAGACCGAGCTCAACCTTGAAGATAAAAAGCTGTCTGCTCGGTTTCAGTCCTAGTCGGGCTCGGTCCTATTCGGGCCGATCTTGGGTCAATCTTGTCGGAAATTTAGTTCAGACAGCCCTGTTTGATCACCCCTAAATTTCAGACAGCCCTGTTTGATCACCCCTATCATTATGAACGCACCAACCCTATCATTATGAACGCACCAAAAGAAATGGTTCAAATGTTCATACGAGATAAACAAGTCCCATGTGGATGCACCAAAGTCAATTGCCCTAAAAAATTCAAATATAGCTACATATTCATATAAATAAATAAAATACAATAATTGACCGTTACCCATTTGATTCATCTTTCTTCAAGATTGAAACGAAATACAGTGTATATATATATATTCATTCTTCATGACTGCATATATTATTGTCTATAATAATTAACAAAAGAATAAGAAGTTGTATTTTGGTATTAATACAAGTTAATGATCATTAAAAATAAACATGTAGCAATTGTTCATAAGTGTAATTAACACTTTCATATCCAATCCTTATTAGTTGTGATACATCTTTTAGGGTACATAGACATAATGTATTTATATGTTTGCTTATATTGTTATTTTCACTTATATATTAGAACATATTATTAAATGTAGGGATGGGTAGAAAAGAATGGTGAGTCGAAACCACTGAAAAAAAATCAAGAGCCCGACTCGAATAGCCTATGCCAAATGAAAATGGGCGGACTTTTTATCTCAAACTCGTGCTCATTTTTTTGCCCCAAATACCGAATTAATCGGTCAAGCCCTAATATAGGTTAGAGTCAATATTTATTGTGTCTTATGAATTTGAACTTCTTTATATTGGATGTTTGTATTGTGTTTTGTATTAGATACTTGGTATGCTGTTTGATATATTTAAAAGCTTCACATAATGTTTTTTTTAGAGAAAAGGTTAGTTCAGGACTCAGATCGCACCGAGTAAAGCAAGACCGGCTCATACGGTTTTCTTGGAATGAACTCAGACCCGGTGCTCCAAGCATGAGTCCTGCAATTTCGAGCTCGGATTTTTTTTTTTTTTTGGGGGGGGGGGGAAGTCAATCATGAGCTCATCCCTAATTAAAAGTTAACTGTCCATTTTTTTTAAAAATGTCAAAATGTTCAGTTTACCCTCTTATTCATCTTCATATCATTTTCAACACTAAATCTAACTCTACAACAAATATTTGAGCTCGAATTCAACCAAAAAATACAAATTTTGAGTTCAAATTCAACCACAATTTGCATTTACCGTTGAATTTGAAGCCAAAACTGCATTTGTTTTTGTTCGAATTCAACCAAGATCTTCTTTTTTTTACTTGAATTTAGTGTTGAAAATGAATAGGATGGTAAAATTATCATTTTGACATATTTAATGGAAAAATGGATGGACAATTATTGATGCATTTAACAATATTTTTATAACTTAAAGATGCACATAACAACATTTCCAAACATTTTGGTGAATTTCAAAGCAACAATCAAACATATAGGTACATTAAGGCTATTTACCATTTTTTATATAGAAAAAGAAAAATTAATTTGTATATTTATATGTAAAAGATATACTACTCAAATTTAACAATAATTTATAATTTTTTTAACCTAAATGAGAACAACAGACGATGTTAACGATGTTAGAGCGGAAGGATTTATCAATTTTGAAAGAATATTTTGTCTAAGGTTAATGAAAAATAGACGGAATTCAATTTTTAGCACGATGATAAAAGTTTTAAGTAACCTTTATTTTTCAGAAAAATTAACAAATTATGCACTCATTTAACATTCAACTAGTTTCAATTGGTATTTAACCATTTATTATTATCATTTTTGTTGGTGAAATTAAATAATAACATGTGACACAATCAATAATTTAAAGGTTCAAAACTTCAAACTCAAATTTAAAACTTTCGAGACAAAATTCTTAATATATCATCATGTAGCACAATTTAAGAACTCAAAACGCATTTGAATAATCAATCAAATTATTTTGTGCATTTCAATGTATTTTATTTATAACAATGGTATATTATTTTAATATACATGCATTGTTTTTATTTACTATAATACTTTCTAATTTGAGTATCATAGTTCATGAGCCATAACCTTTTTTTTTAGAGAACTTTTATTTATTATTATTTTTATGTGACAAAAAATGAATATGATAATATAAATTTCTAATTTATTTATATTACTGTAATAATTTAATTAAGAATCAAACAAATGTTTTTTTTTAGTTTATAAATAATTATTTATACAAAAGGCATGTTTAACAACCAATTTACTATAATTGTTTTTTTTTTAAAATAGGTATCGTAATGAGAAAATTATAAATATTTTTTTTATGATCTATATAAAAAAATGCTTCGTTTTTTGTGGAATTATTTATTTCAGACTCGCTATAATCATTTTTATTTTTGAATAGCAAAAAACATGACGATCGAGATAAACAAGAGGTTGTTTCTTTAACGTTACAAATGGAGTGGAGGAGCTTGCTGGGTCCAGTTTTGGTTGTTCTACTTTTAGTCCACAAGAAAACAGAAAGAGGTGCAAATTCCGTGGAGGGAAACTGCAAAAAGAAACCGCTTTTCTTCATCAAATTGATACAACGCTCAAGACTCAATGTAACGGATACTTATTTTGTAGTTTATTTTTATTTTTTTGTGCTCCGCGCAACAAAAAGAAAAAAGAGTAACACAACCTTTTTATTTTAACTTTGTAATTAATATATATATATATAATTATAGTTAACTAAATCAGATAATGACTCGCCATAAAATTAATAATTTTAGGTTCTAAAATTAATTTTATAACTTAACATTCTAAGTATCTATTATTTTATCACGTGATAGAATCAACAACATTAAAATCTAATCACACCATATTATTTTAATGTATATATATATATTCATTTTAATGCAAAATAGCATTATTAAGTACTGTTTGATATTTTTGTATTTCTTTTCTAATTTTAAGTATTGTAATAACAGTATAACTATTTTTCTTCAAAAATCTGATTTATGAATAGTTTCTGTGAAAAATAAATTAATAATATATGATGTATATTATCACGTTAAGCTAATATCAAAATAAGACTCGAATGTTCTTTTAAGTATATTAATTTAAAATAAATTCTCACGGTATACATATTCATTGTAATCTCCTTTTTATTTAAATAAATTTATGTTATGCACGTGTTGATGACTAATATACAGCGTATCTGTATCAATATTTTCTAACTTATTGTTACATATATTGGACCTGATAATAATTAAATAGTTGACACTTGAAATAATAAATTAGGAAATCCAAATAAAAGTCAAAAAGAATAACAAGACCAGCGACTTTCCTCTCTTGGACAACCCATTTGAAGGCAACTACGGAAGTCGGAAAGTGTTGGTTTTCATTTGATAAAGAATGTCGTTTTCTTGGACATTCAAATCAAGGAGTTGTTGCCGTCACAAAACATTTTGGTAAATTGCTCTACGACTCCAATATTTTACTTCTCATGCAAAATTGTACCAAAATTTATTACAAATTCATCAACATTATAACTCAAAATTGGTCATCCAATCACCAAGCTGTAAAAAATTGGTCATACAGTGGTTCACGCTTTGCGCCATATGTATTTTTTTTAATATAATTACTAATAAGTATATATATTGGTCATACAGTGGTTCACGCTTTGCGCCATATGTATTTTTTTTTAATATAATTACTAATAAGTATATATATATATGTAAAACAAAATATTAATAAAAAAATTAATGATCATACATTAATTATTTGATATATTATAAATCCTTCTTATATTATAAAGAATAAAAATAAATTACATTTTAAAAATTGTTAATAAAATAGTAAAAATATTATTTTAATAGTAATTACACTTATATTTCCTATACCAAGAATAATATGAAATATAAAGATTAATTGTATTTTTTCGTAAAAATAATTGACAAGTACATAAGTTAAAATTAATAATAGTATTTTGTCATAATTGTATACATTATGACCAAATTAATATATATATATAGAGATAGATATGTGTTAAAATTTATATTGCATGCATAATTATAATTGGATACATAATGTTAGACATGCAACTATTAATTTAGAAAAACCATGTGTAATACATAAAATTAATTATAATGCAGTCTTATAAATAAAACTTAATAACAAAATTTCATATGTGCACTTACTTGATTTTTATGAAACATAACATTATAAAATTTAGTATTTAAATAAAAAAAATTTAAATGCACATGTAAAAAATGGAGAAATTATTGAATTTTTGTAACTTATGTGGAGAATAAATGAGATTGTTTGAATGATTTTAAAGTGAGGTACATAGTATGCCACATATGCATGGAAATTATATGTTTGAGATGAACAAATAAGAAGTTATGAAATTAACATTAGGAGTGAGAAAATATATTAAAAATATTAATTGTAATAATTATATACATTATAGCCAAATTAATATATATATATATAGATAATAAATTTGTAAGTAAATACGCATATAGTAGTAAAAGCTATGAAATTATATTTTTCATATTAATGTAGTATTGACTTTCCCAATTAAGTGTTGGCGTAATGTTCTAAAATCATATTAATGTAGTATAAATTATCATATGCTATTATATTAGTGTTGTTGCTCTACCAAATACATGCACATTTTTTTTTCATACATATGTATGTCGAATCGTTTTTTTAAGACCATTCAAAAAATATATAATCGATGATATACCTTGCATCACACTTTGCATTAGGTGCTCAAGAAGCACCCTTACATATATTTTTTTTGAAAGGAATGCAGACAAATAAAATATTAAATTATTTTCAGTCAAACTTAAAATAATAAATATTTATTAGAAATTAAATGTCATTTATGGCGTCAATTTAAAAAAATTCAATTATTTAAATACTCAAAAAAATTATAAAATTATTATAGGTGTGTAATTGAATTATAATTATAGTATTGAGTTACGACGGTCTTGTCAAAATTGATTACTGCTAGGCCAACACCTTGAATCTCAATTTTGAAAGGAATAAGATCATTTCAAAAGTTAAAATTTAGTATTGTTTGTGATATTAAAGTCATAATTTAATTATTTACTTACTTTCATTCTTTTTAGTACGTAAATTATTAAATTTCGAACATAACACTATATGAGGCGTTTATGTTTGAGACTGAAAAATTAATTATTGAAAACTTATCATTTGTAAGTTGGATTAAAACGAATTTAACTTCCCTTTACGACGTGTAAGTACACTACATTATATTTCAAAATAAATCCTCTACTTTTTTTTAACTGGTCTGAAAATATTCTTTATCCATATCATGTTATTGCATTATATTAAAAAATTGCCAGGGGCGTGTTAAATTTTTAAATCATATTTTAAATTGCAACAAGAATAAAGAACGGAAATATTTCTTTTCAAAAGTCAAATAAATTGAAGAATCTATTTATTTTTTTAAAAAATGTATTATTTATTTTTATAAAAAAAAAACTCTCAAAATATAACTGCAGTGCCAATCCAAACCGTGGTTACAACTCTTCTTAAATGAATCATTATATTCTTATAAATGTTGTTAAAAGTGGACAAATTACTAATTTCAACAATAAGTTAACCTGAACACCGGTTTAGTGAAATTAGTCTTGGTTAATTAGTCAACTTGAGATTTGATCATCCTTAGGTGGTAAGTTCGATTTTAATATAAATAAAAATCATAATTGTTGGATCCTGATTTTTCGCGACGGCGCTACGGTGACCTGCAAGAAGGAAACCCCGAGTTTTTTCCGTGGTTTCCCCTCCGACGATCAAGTTAGTCGGAGGTTCGTTATTAGAGAGTCTGGAGAGGCATAAATCAGTCTCCATCAAATGAAGGGAGTAAGAAGTATATATAGAGATACTTAACCTGAGCCTATGGTCAGACGTTTACCTTGGTCAGACGTTTGTGAGACTGACAACACTAACCATGGTAACTTTTTATCTTGCATTGTGTTTTGTGTCATCTTGCGTCTTGTGCCATCTTGTGTCTTGTAATATCTTGTGTCTTGTGCTGCATGGAGCCTTGTGCGACTTAGTGCTCCACTTGGAGACATGCTCCTTATAACTCTGCTGGAGCTCGACCAGGTTGGCACGCCATGAAGGAGAGAGTTTACGTATGCATGCGCCATGCAGTGGATCAAGCTACGTGAGGCGGCCTTGGGCCTTAGTTTGGGCCCAATAGAGAACTGGAGGCGTCACTTTCTACTTCCATAACAAACATGCATCTTCATCATGCAGACATCTTCTTCAACACACTCCGACTGAGACGAGGCGTCGCTCCGACTGCTCTTGGGGAGGCGCCCCTTGACATCAGCTCGCAAGTGGCCTGTAAGAAGGTGCGCCCAGGGGAGCTTCATGGGAGAATGGATCGCATTGTCCCTGGTCGACCTCTTGCGGGTGTGGCGCGCCTGTACGAGCTCCATTACCAGGTGGCTCGCCTGGTTTTACTGGATGGGAGCTCCGCGGAAGATGGCGCGCCCTTGCAGCCTTAAAGATGGTGCGAACCGAGGGAGCTCCACGGGAGGGTGGCTCGCTTTGTCCCGGATCGACCTCTTGCAGGTGTGGCGCGCCTGGACGAGCTCCATGGGAAGGTGACTCGCCTGGTCCCTTCTAGCTGGAGCGACGTCTCTGCTGGAGCGATTGACTTGAGCTAGTGCTGGTGCAGTCTGAGCATGCCGAGCTGGTTTCCTCGAACAGACCTGAAGCGACGCCTGCATGACAGGGCCGAGCTTCGTGCCTTCCTTGGAGCGACGAAATCTGGTTGGTGTCCAAGTTGGCGCGCCCAGTCCAGGAGTGGATTGGTGGCACGTCTCGCCCAAGCTGGCTCGGGCCAGGTTGGACTTGCGTGGTGGCGCGCCTTGTGTCTTCGTGCAGGTGGCACAAGGTAGGGCGCACCTAGTGTTTCCTTGCCTACGTGCAGTACCTGGGCAACTTGAGTTTCCTTGCCTGCACAGTCGAGAGAGGAGACCCTCTTGTAGGCAAGACGACCATTTCAGATAGTCAACGAAGGTGACGGGTTGTAGAAAGCCACCATTATCAATTGAGGCTCGCATGATATCCAACATCACCCCGAGCCTAATAGGAGTTTTACTCCTTTTAGGTTTATTCATCTCTCGGATGAAGGCGTAACCTTTTGTCTTGTGCGAGGTATCTTGGGCGACAGCGTCTCGAATGAGGTGTCTCGGCGAGGCGTTTGCGTGCGCCTTGTAAAAGTGTTCAAGGCGAGGCGTTTGCTTTCCCCATGTAGAAGCGCCCCGCTCGATGATTTCCTCACTTGTCTTTATGCCAAGGGGAAGAACCATTGTTGTCTCAGTATTGAGAGTGTTGAATGCTGAATGACCCACTCGTTGATTTCCCCCATGGTCTTTATGTCAGGAGGAAGAGCCATTGTCGTTTCATTTCTGGGTGTGAGCTAACCGCGGGCGAAGGCGGACCGAGGAGAGAACGTTTCGCTCAAGAATTAGATGGTAGCATGAAGTTTCGTCACATTCCCACAGACGGCGCCAATGTTGGATCCTAATTTTTCGCAACGGCGCTCTGGTGCTGCTCTAGCGACCTGCAAAAAGGAAACCTCGGGTTTTTCCCGTGGTTTCCCCTCCGACGATCAAATTAGTCAGAGGTTCGTAATTGGAGAGCCTGGAGAGGCATAAATTAGTCCCCTTCAAATGAAGGGAGTAGGAATTATATATAAAAATACTTAACCTGAGCCCATGGTCACACGTTTACCCTGGTTAGACCTTTGTGAAACTGACAACACTAACCATGGTAACTTTTTATTTTGCATTGTGTTTTGTGTCATCTTGTGTCTTGTGCCATCTTGTGTCTTGTGCTGCATGGAGCCTTGTGCGACTTAGTGCTCCACTTGGAGGCATGCTCCTTATGATTCTGCTGGAGCTCGGCCAGGTTGGCGCGCCATGAAGGAGGGAGTTTACATATGCGTGCGCCATGCAGTGGAGCAAGCTACGTGAGGTGACCTTGGACCTTAGTTTGCGCCCAATAGAGAATTGGAGGTGTCACTTTCAATTCATGCATCTTCATCATGCATCTTCCATAACAAGCATGCATCTTCATCATGCAGACATCTTCTTCAACACACTACGACTGAGGCGCGGCGGTGCTCCGACTGCTCTTGGGGAGGCGCCACTTGACATCAGCTCGCAGGTGGTCTTGAAGAAGGTGCGCCTAGGGGAGCTCCATGGGAGGGTGGCTCGCCTTGTCCCTGGTCGACCGCTTGCGGGTGTGGCGCGCCTGTACGAGCTCCATTACCAGGTGGCTCGCCTGGGTTTACTGGATGGGAGCTCCGCGGAAGATGGCGCGCCCTTGCAGCCTTGAAGATGGTGCAGACCGAGGGAGCTCCACGGGAGGGTGGCTCGCTTTGTCCGAGGTGGACCTCTTGAAGGCCTGGACGAGCTCCATGGGAAGGTGACTCGCCTGGTCCTTTTTAGCTGGAGCGACGGACTTGAGCTGGCGATGGTGCAGTCTGAGCGTGTGGGGCCGGTTTCCTCGAACAGACCTGAAGTGACGCCTGTATAACAGGGCCGAGCTTCGTGCTCTCCTTGGAGGGACGAATTCTGGTTGGTCTCCAAGTTGGAGCGCCCAGTCCAGGAGTGGCTTGGTGACGCATCTTGCCCAAGGTGGCTCGGGCCAGGTTGGGCTTGCCTGGTGGCGCGCCTGGTGTCTCCGAGCAGGTGGCGCAAGGTAGGGCTCACCTAGTGTTTCCTTGGCTGCGTGCAGTACCTGGGAAACTTGAGTTTCCTTGCCTGCACAGCAGAGATAGGAGACCCTCTTGTAGGCAAGACAAGTGGCGCCTCCCCAAGAGCAGTCAGAGTGCCGCCTCGTATTAGTCGGAGTGTGTTGAAGAAGATGTCTGCATGATGAAGATGCATGTTTGTTATGGAATAAGAAAGTGACGCCTCCGGTTCTCTATTGGGCCCAAACTAAGGCCCAAGGTCACCTCACGTAGCTTGCTCCACTGCATGACGCATGCATACGTAAACTCCTTCCTTCTTGGCGCGCCAACCTGGTGTTAGAGGATATATACATTTGTATTTTAGTTTAGGATGTGATGTGTAGATTGAGATAAGTATGTGGGATGTTTTGTAATTACAGAGAAGGTCAACCGTAAACTCTTCCTATATAAAGAAGCATGTACCGAACTCATCAGATTTTAAGAATGAATATTACATCTTCTTCAATTCAGTAAATTCTCTTCATCTCAAGATCCTTTCATGGTATCAGAGCTCCAGGTTGTGAAGTCTGTCTGATTTCTCGTTCAATTCAGCAAGGATTTAGAGTCGCTCATCAATTCGCAGCCGTCTTCCTGTTCTTCAACGAATTCAGGTTCAGAAGTGTCAGAATCAATGGTTTAGATATCAATCTGTAAGGTGTTCAATATTAGGTTAATTTTTGTTCAAGTCTAGCATAAGTTAGTGACGTTTTTAGGCAAGAATTGATCGGATCTTCATCACCGTGTTGTTTCTTCTACTGTTCTAATTACTGCAATGTTTAGCTGGCTCTGTTTTTGTATTGAAGTTGATGTTTCTGTTCCGGTTGCGTGATTCAGTTTGCTGCTGTGTTTGAGTTCTGAATTAAATCGAAATAATCTCTTGTTATTGAAGATCTGTTATTCAATTGAAAAGATATGTGTGCTGCTCTGGTTTTATGTTCATCTGGTTTAGGTACAGCTTTGTTTAGCATCCTGTTTTGTTCGGTTATTGCAAGGAAGGTTCAGTTCGGTTCATGTTTGCTTCGATTTCGAATTACAGTAGGTTTGTTCATGCATTTGATGCTTAGTTCCGTGTCATTGAAGATATGTTATTCAATTGATAAGATCTGTGTGCTGCTCTGGTTTTAAATTCATCTGGTTAAGGTTAAGCTCTGTTTAGCATCCTGTTTTGTTCTATTATTGCAAGGAAGGTTCAGTTCTGTTCATGTTTGCTTCGATTTTGAATTACAGTAGGTTTGTTCATGCATTTGATGCTTCGTTCTGTGTTTGATTCTAAAGTTTAACCACATTTCGTACCTGTTATTAAAGATTAAGGCGAGATTAAGTGACTCATTCTAGTGCTGTTCTGTTTGTTCTGTTTTGTTCTTCATTGTGATCAATTCTGTTAGATACTGTTTGTTATTGTGTTTGATTCTGGTTTTCAGCGAATACATCTATTGATTTCACTCCAAAACAGTTCTCAAACAAGGTTATTCACATCAAGCTAGATAAACAAACTATCTTAAATGGAAACAACAATTCTGCTTTACAATTGCTAGCCATCGACTTGAAGAGTACCTTGATGGTTCGGCTAGAGTAGGCGAGTTTGTTCTAAATGCAGATGGAACAAAGGTGATTAATCTTGCATATAGAGCTTACAAAGAACAGGATAGTGCCTTAGCCTCTTGGTTGTTGACATCGATTTCATCGTCATTGCTACCCAATCTCGTTCAATGTAAGTCTTCCTTTGAAATTTGGCAAGCTCTTCATCAGATTTTTTTCTGTTGCTTCTACAACTCGGGTTCTGCGGTTGTTATGTTCATTGCAATCTCAACGGAAAATAGATATACCAATGCGTGAGTATCTTGGAAGGATACAACTGCTGTGTGATAGCCTAAGAAGTTCTGATCATCCCATCTCGGAGACGATGCAAATCAGAACCATACTTGCTGGATTGACTGTTGATTATGAACATATTGTGGCTGTTATCACTGCAAGTATACAACCATATGATTTAGCTGGAGTATCAAGTGTCTTGTTGGATGCAGAGGCTCGACAACAAGATAACCAACTGCAAATTGGTTCGCATTCAGTTGTATTCAATGCTCAAGCAGCTCCTAGTTCAGTTTCAGCTCCTAGTTCAATTTCAGCTCCTGGTTCGGTTTCAAATCCTGTTATACCGAATCAATTTTCATCCTACCAAGCTCCACCTTCAACAAATGTGTATGCTCAGCAAGGTTATCCACCTCCTAACTCATATGGTCAAGGAAGCAATAACAACACCAACAAGCCACAATGCCAACTATGTGGCAAATTTGGACATCTTGTGGCGAGGTGTTGGTTCAGGTTTGATCATAACTTTAGTGGTGTCACCTCTTAAGCACAGCCACAGTCTCCAAACAACATAAGAGGTCAAGCAAACGCTTCTGAATTTTACTTGCCACCTGAATTCAATTCGGTTCAAGTTGTACCTCCGTATTCAGTTCAGCCGATTCATCAAGTTCTACAGCCCTCTCCTGTTCAACATCTTTCGTTTCAGCCCTCTCAAGCTCTACCACATCTCTCATTTCAGCATACATCTCCTGCTACTCATCCTCATCTGTATGGTCCTCCTAACTGATCTCCTGACCAAGACAATCGAAGTGGATCAAACACAAATGCATTTCATGTTCACAATGCGTCTACTTCAGCTTTTGAAATGGGAGCTGCCAATACTGCTTGGTTTCCAGACTCGGGAGCATCTCATCACATCACAAATTTCCCTATGAATGTGTCTAATGCAGCTCCGTATAATGGTCAAGGTAAAATTTGTGTTGGAAATGGAAATACTATACACATTTCTCACACAGGTACATCTCGTCTTCATTACAATAATAGATCTATGATACTAAGAAATATTATCATTGCCCCTAATATTACTAAGAACTTTTTATCAGTTTCTCAATTTGTTAAGGATAATCATGCTTATTTTGTGTTTTTTCCTCATGGTTGTGTTGCGAAGGACTTGACCACACATCAAGTGCTTCTGGAGGGAACTGAAGCGGATGGGCTCTACAAGTTGCTTGTGTCTTCTTCTGCGTATGCCAATTCTTCGTCTGTAGTGATTCCTGTGTGTGCTTCTATAGATAAGTCTATGTGTGATCATATGGAGACTCACTCAAGTAGTGGTAGCAAGAATAAAGTGAGTGGTGTCACCTATGATAAGTCTGATTTTTCTGGTTCAATGTGTTCCAATGCTGAAGTTTCATTGTCTTTAGGTAATAATAATGCTTCATGTAATCCTAGTATCAAAGATTTGAGTACTAATAAAATGAATGTTTTTGTGCAAAATAGTTTAATTCCTACTACTACTTCATGTTCGAAAGGAAAACTGAAATATGATCTTTCTAAACATGATGCTGTCTTAGCTGAAAATTCTGATGTTAGGTGTGTGAATAATTCTGATGTCTCATGTGTCACAAAGAGTTCATCTTCTGAATTTTTTTTCAATGGTGTTGAACACAACCTAATTCAGCATAATGATGTTCCTCTTTCTGTGCACAATGAGTCACCAAGTGACCTTGATACAAGTTCAAAGGTTCATAAACAAGCTGAATGTTTTGGGGCTAATGTGCTTGTGACTGATGTTTCGGTTTCTTCATTTCTGTGGCACCAGAGGTTAGGACATCCATCAAACCAAGTCTTGAAATAGGTTATCAATTCTGGATTATCATGTAGTGATAAGATTGACAAATCTCTCAGGTGTATAGCTTGCAAAGTAAGTAAGAGTCACAAGCTTCCTTTCAATCCGACTGAGAGTGTGTACTCGTTTCCTCTTGAATTGCTTCAGGTAGATGTTTGGGGACCTACTCCTCTAATGTCGAATGGATCCAGGTACTACATTAGTTTTGTTGATGCATATTCGAGATTTACATGGTTGTATTTCTTGGCTCACAAGAGCGATGCAACCTCAGTTTTTAAAACGTTTCAAGGTTTTGCTGAAAAACAACTAAATTGCTCAATTAAAGCTGTCCAAACCGACAATGGAGGTGAGTTCTTAGGTTCATTTCATTCTCACTTGATCTCATCTGGTATATTGCATAGATTCACTTGCCCGTTCACATCTCAGCAAAATGGTATGGTTGAGAGAAAACATAGACACATAGTGGAACTTGGTCTTACTCTTCTTGCACATTCATCTGTACCTTTCAAATACTGGACTGGTGCTTTTGCCACTGCTGTCTATTTGATCAATAGGTTGCCTACTACTGTGTTAGACAACAAATCTCCGTCTGAAAAGTTGTTTAACAAACTTCCTACTTATTCTCTTATTCGTGTGTTTGGTTGTCTTTGTTTTCCACATGTTCGTGATTTTAACAAACATAAGTTCGATTATAGATCTAGACCATGTGTTTTTATAGGATATTCATCTGCTCATTTGGGTTATAAATGTATTGATAGAATGGAAAGAGTATATATATCTAGACATGTTTAGTTTGATGAATCTACTTTTCCTCATGCCAATAGTAAATCTATTTCAAGTATTTATTTTGATTCTCCAACTCATAAAGATAGTCTATCTTGGTTTACATATGGTTCAACAGGGATACCTATACCAATTTTAAATACTGATTCAGTTGGAAATACTTTACAGGTCAATACAAGTGTTCGACCTGCAAGTGCCCAGACACATGATATGGCTCAATTGAGTGTCGAATCTGAATCAATCAGTTCACCACATTTGACTTCATATGTTCAAAGATATTCCTCGGATCAGTCCAGACCTGTCTCGATTGAAAGATCAGATCAACACAGCTCCGATCATCTCAATTCTATTCCTACAAATGCTGTTGAATCATCTATTTCAGATCATCTGCTTTCTCATAATTCTGATTTTCCTGCTTTAGATTCAAGCATTCCTCATTCTTCTCATGGTAAAAATGTGATTGTTTCAGGTCTACAAGCTCCATCTTCAATTGCAAATGGTTCGGCTAATCCACATTCAACTAGCACAAGTTCTAGACATGTTCCCCAACCTTCAACTCATGCTATGGTCACCAGATCAAAGTCTAAGTCTTTTGCAAATGCACTGATGGCTTCCACTGCAGATGTGAGTGAACCAACAAATGTTTATGTAGCTCTTCAATATCCAGAATGGAGAGAAGCTATTCAGAAAGAGATTGAAGCATTGCATGAAAAGGGTACTTGGACTCTTACATTGCTACCTCATGGTAGACATCATGTAGGCTGCAAATGGATCTTTAAGATAAAAAGGAAAGCTGATGGCACTGTGGAAAGGTACAAGGCTCGCCTTGTGGCAAAAGGGTTCTCTCAAAAGGTTGGTTTTGATTACATGGAAATGTTCAGTCCAGTTGCAAAACATGCCACGGTCAGAATTATCCTCTCCCTTGCCTTATCATTTCATTGGACATTGAGACAAGTAGATGTGAATAATGCCTTTTTAAATGGAAGTTTACATGAAGAAGTGTATATGTCACAACCTCCAGGTTTTGAAGTCACAGATGCTTTAGGCAACATGATGGTCTGCAAACTCACCAAGGCTTTGTATGGCCTCAAACAAGCTACAAGAGCTTGGTTTGAAAAACTTCGGGAGTGTTTTCTTACCAATCTTTCTTTCTCAAGTTCTCAATCTGACAATTGCTTGTTCATTAAGAGAATATCTGATAAATTTGTTTATCTTTTGGTGTATGTTGATGACATAGTTGTTACAGGTTCTTGTAATGATCTTATTGAGTCTACCATCACTAGTCTAAATGAGCATTTTTCATTGAAGGATTTGGGCAAACTCAACTATTTTCTAGGCATGGAGATTCAGTCTGGTCCTGATTTCAAAGTGTTGATTCAAAGGAAATACATCACTGACTTGCTGTCTCGTGTGAACCTGGCTGAATGCAAACCATCTCCCACACCTTTGGTAGGTTTTCCTCTTCTTACATCCACTTCTGGCTCAGGTATGCCCCTTTATGATCCATCTTTATATAGGGGCACTGTAGGAGATTTGCAACATGTTTGTTACACTCGGTCTGACATCAGCTATAGTGTTAACAGATTAAGTCAGTTTCTTCATAGACCTACAGAAGCTCATTGGGCAGCAGTTAAAAGAGCCTTAAGATATTTGAAAGGGTCAATTGATCATGACTTATTATTCAAATGTTCTTTGTCTCTTGATCTTGTAGGGTTTACAAATTCAGATTGGGGTGGTGACACAGATGATAGGAGGTCAACAAGTGGACATTGCTTGTTCTTGGGTAGTAATCCTATTGTATGGTGTTCTAAGAAGCAAATCGTGGTGTCAAGATCAACTGCTCAAGCAGAGTTTCGCAGTATGTCCAATGCATTGTGTGATATCATTTGAGTAAAATCCTTACTCACTGAGCTCGGTTTATCATTATTATATGTTCCAGTGCTTTGGTGTGATAATACAAGCACGATTTCTATTGCGGCTAACCCAGTTCAACACGCTAAGATGAAGCATGTAGAATTGGATCTGTTCTTTGTTCGTTTAAAGGTATTACAGGGGTTGGTTCAAGTCAATTATATCCCTGGCTCAGAGTAGTTGGCTGATGCACTCACCAAACCTCTAACTGAAAAGTCATTCATCCCTCTTCGAAGAAAACTTGCAGTTTGTTCACTTTCTGAAGCCTTGTCTGAAGGATCAAGTGGTTCAGCTCATATGTCATATCTCACATCAACTCATCACATTTCTTCAAATGAAGTTGTCTCTCAAGTATCCTCTAACCTTTCCCAGCTTCTATCACTTTCAGATGGTTCCCATTATCTGTTTCTTAATGATGATGATGATTGTTTTACTGATAATGATGATTACTCTGACTCTATTGAATGGAGAACTCTGAATCTCACTATAATAGGTTCACATGTATTTAGTTTGAAGTTCAGTCAGGATTTTTTATCTTCCAATGTCTTGTTGGATTCAAAAAGGACTTTTACTAATTTGTATTGTGATATGCTAAGATGATGTTTTGAACATGTTTGATATTCATTAGATGGTGATTGATCAGATACAAAGCTCAGGCATTTAGACTCACAAAAGCCAAACAGAAGATGTTGGACACAAACCCAGCCAGTCACAGAGCAAATGTGTTGATCATCCTGTGATTCAGGCAATAGGTAATTATAGTTCAATGTTTGTACAAAATCCAAAAGAAGATGTTGGGTACAAACCCAGCCAGTCATCAGAGAAAAAAAAATGAAAAGTCTGATGATTCAGGCAACATTTTGATGCATGCAAACATATGAGACTACAAAAGCCAAAACAAGATGTTGGGAAAAAACCCAGCCAACTTTGTATCATTGATGATCAATCTACCATCATATGTGAATTCAAACTGTTCAAGGGCATGTACAAGCATATTACTTCACAGATTTGCGAAGAGTTCTTGTTGTGTTTGATAAGATGTGGTTGAAGTTTTAAAAGGTCTTGATATGAGTTTCATAATTAAATTTCTATGTGATATATATAGTGTTGTGTTCTTTGTTTCAACATTTTGTGAACAGGATTTCTTAAGTCAAGGATCATCAAGCAAAGATCAAAGTTTTAAGTCAAACAGAAGATGGGAAGGATAAAGGAAAGTGAAGAGCATTGGTGAATGTTAGAGGATATATACATTTGTATTTTAGTTTAGGATGTGATGTGTAGATTGAGATAAGTATGTGGGATGTTTTGTAATTACAGAGAAGTTCAACCGTAAACACTTCCTATATAAGGAAGCATGTACTGAACTCTTCAGATTTTAAGAATGAATATTGCGTCTTCTTCAAGCTTCTTCAATTCAGTAAATTCTCTTCATCTCAAGATCCTTTCACCTGGTCGAGCTCTAGCAGAGTCATAAGAAGCATGCCTCTAAGTGGAGCACTAAGTCGCACAAGGCTCCATGCAGCACAAGACACGAGATGTCACAAGACACAAGATGACACAAAACACAATGCAAGATAAAAAGTTACCATGATTAGTGTTGTCAGTCTCACAAAGGTCTGACTAGGGTAAACGTATGACCATGACTCTCCATATATACTACCTATTCCCTTCATTTGAATGGGAATAATTTATGCCTCTCCAGGCTCTCCAAAAGCAAACCTCCGACTAACTTGATCGTCGGAGGGGAAACCACGGGAAAACCCCTGGGTTTCCTTCTTGCAGGTCGCCGGAGTAGCACCGGAGCGCCGTCGCAAAAAATAAGGATCCAACATTGTCTCCGTCTGTGGGAACGTGACAAAACGTCATGCTACAATCTAATACCTGAGCGAAATACTCTCTCCTCAGTCCGCTCTCGCTCTCGGTTAGCTCGCTCCCGGAAGTTAACTACAATGACTCTTCCCCTGGTATAAAGACCAGGGAGGAAATCAACGAGCGGGTCGCTCAGAATTTAACACTCTCAAAATTGAGACGACAATGACTCTTCCCCCTATCATAAAGACCAAGGACGAAAATCAACGAGCGGGTCACTCGAGTCACTCTACCCCGCGAAGACAAATGCCTCACCCGAATCACCCGACGCAGGAAAAGGGAAACGCCTCGCTAGAGACACCTCATTCGAGACGCTCTCGCCCGAGATACCTCGCTCAAGACAAAAGGTTACGCCTTCATCTGAGAGATGCATAAACCTAAAAGTAGTAACACTCCTATTAGGCTCGGGAGTGATGTTGGATATCATGTGAGCCACCATTGATAATGGCGGCTTTCTACAGCCCGTCACCTTCGTCGACTATATGAAATGGTTGTCTTGCCTACAAGAAGGTCTCCTCTCTCTGCTGTGCAGGTAAGGAAACTCAAGTTGCCCAGGTACTGCACTCCTGCAAGGAAACACTAGGTGCGCCTTACATTGCGCCACCTGCACAGAGATACCAGGCGCGCCACCAGGCAAGCCCAACCTGGCCCGAGCCACCTTGGGCAAGACGCGCCACCAAGCCACTCCTGGACTAAGCGCGCCAACTTGGACACCAACCAGAAGTCGTCGCTCCAAGGAAGGCACGAAGCTCGGCCCTGTCATGCAGGCGTCACTTCAGGTCTGTTCAAGGAAACTGCCCCGACATGCTCAGACTGCACCCGGACCAGCTCAAGTCAGTCGCTCCAGCAGAGGCGCCACTCTAGCTAGAAGGGACCATGCGAGTCACCTTTTCATGGAGCTCGTCTAGGTGTGCCACACATGCTAGAGGTCGACCCGGGAAAAAGCGAGCCACCCTCTCGTGGAGTTCCCTCGGTCCACACCATCTTCAAGGCTGCAAGGGCGCGCCATCTTCCGCGGAGCTCCCATCTAGTAAAACCAGGCGAGCCACCTGGTAATGGAGCTCGTACAGGCGCGCCACACCTGCCAGAGGTCGACCAGGAACAAGGCGAGCCACCCTCCCGTGGAACTCCCGTGGGCGCACCTTCTTCAAGGCCACGTGCGACCTGATGTCAAATGGCGCCTCCCCAAGAGCAGTCGGAGTGCCGCCTCATCTCAGTTGGAGTGTGTTGAAGAAGATGTCAAGTGGCGCCTCCCCAAGAGCAGTCGGAGCGCCGCCTCATCTCAGTCGAAGTGTGTTGAAGAAGATGTCTGCATGATGAAGATGCATGTATGTTATGGAAGAAGAAAGTGACACCTCCAGTTCTCTATTGGGCCCAAACTAAGGCCCAAAGTCACCTCACGTAGCTTGCTCCACTGCATGGCGCATGCATATGTAAACTCCTTCCTTCATGGCGCACCAACTTGGTCGAGATCTAGCAGAGTCATAAGGAGCATGACTCCAAGTGGGGCACTAAGTCGCACAAGGCTCCATGCAGCACAAGACACAAGATGTCACAAGACACGAGATGTCACAAGACACAAGATGACACAAAACACAAAGCAATATAAAAAGTTACCATGGTTAGTGGTGTGAGTCTCACAAAGGTCTGACCAGGGTAAACGTCTGACCATGAGCTCAGGTTAAGTATATCTATATATACTTCCAACTCCCTTCATTTGCACAGGGAGAGATTTTATGCCTCTCCAGGCTCTCCAAAAATGAACCTCCGACTAATATGATTGTCGGAGGGGAAACCACGGGAAAACCCCAGGGTTTCCTTCTTGCAGGTCGCCAGAGCAGCACCGAAGCACAAGGCACGAAAAGTCAAGATCCAACATCGTTGGATATTATGCGAGCCACCATAGATAATGGCGGCTTTCTACAGCCCGTCACCTTCGTCGACTATCTGAAATGGTCGACTTGCCTACAAGAGGGTCTCTTCTCTCTGCTGTGCATGCAAGGAAACTCAAGTTGCGAAGGTACTGCAAGCAGGCAAGGAAACACTAGGTGCGCCCTACCTTGCGCCACCTGCACGGAGACACGAGGCGCGCCACCAGCCAAGCCCAACCTAGCCCGAGCCACCTTGGGCAAGACGACCACCAAGCCACTCTTGGACTGGGCACGCCAACTTGGACACCAACCGGAAGTTGTCGCTCCAAGGAAGGCACGCAGCTCGGCTCTGTCATGCAGGCGTCGCTTTAGGTCCGTTCGACGAAACCGTCCCGGCACGCTCAGACTACACCAGGACAAGCTCAAGTCCGTCGCTCCAGCAGAGGCGTCGCTCCTGCTAGAAGGGACCAGGCGAGTCACCTTCCCATGGAGCTCGTCTAGGCGCGCCACACCTGCAATAGGTCGACCCGGGACAAAGTGAGCCACCTTCTCATGGAGCTCCCTCGATCTGCACCATCTTCAAGGCTGCATGGGCGCGCCATCTTCTGCGGAGCTCCCATCCAGTAAAACTAGGCGAGCCACCTAGTAATGGAGCTCGTACAAGCGCGCCACACCTGCAAGAGGTCGACCTGGGACAAGGCGAGCCACCCTCCCTTGGAGCTCCCCTGGGCGCACCTTCTTCAAGGCCACCGGCGAGCTGATGTCAAGTGGCGCCTCCCCAAGAGCAGTCGGAACGCTGCCTCATCTCAGTGGAAGTGTGTTGAAGAAGATGTCTGCATGATGAAGATGCATGTGTGTTATGGAAGCAGAAAGTGACGCATCTAGTTCTCTATTGGGCCCAAACTAAGGCCCAAGGTCACCTCACGTAGCTTGCTCCACTGCATGACACATGCATACGTAAACTCTCTCCTTCATGGCGCGCCAACCTGGCCGAGCTCCAGCAGAGTCATAAGGAGCATGCATCCAAGTGGAGCAATAAGTCGCACAAGGCTCCATGCAGCACAAGACACAAGATGTCATAAGACACGAGATGTCACATGACATAAGATGGCACAAGACACAATATGACACAAAACACAATGTAAGATAAAAATTTACCATGGTTAGTGTTGTCAGTGTATGACCAGAGTAAAAGTCTGACCATGGGCTCGAGTTAAGTATCTCTTTATATATTTCCTACTCCCTTCATTTGAAGGGGACTGATTTAGCTTCTCCAGGCTCTCCAATAATGAACCTCCGACTAACTTGATTGTCGGAGGGGAAACCACGGGAAAAACCCGGGGTTTCCTTCTTGCAGGACGCTGGAGCAGGACCGGAGCGCCGTCGCGAAAAATCAGGATCCAACAATAATATTATTTTTGGTAAATAAAGAAAATCATAATATAATCAACAATTTTCTATGCACTCATTATAAATGTCTTGAATTAATATTTTTATTTCTTATTTTCTTTCTTTGACACTTAACAAGGACCCAAAAGGGGGTTAGAGTCGACATCTCCTCTATGCTCCTTAAAGCGAGCGTAAATAAAAAGTGAACAACTTTTTTATATTTAAAAATATAATAAGATTACAGAAATGTCTACAAACGAGTATTTTGGATGAATGAAAATGAAAGAAAAAGTTCCCTTTTTAAAAAAGAATTGGACACACTCATAAAAGGTTTTAGATTGGTCAAACGATAAATAAATTGTTATTTATATTATGGTAAAATATGTCATTGCCCCTTAAAATTTGCGCATTGCCCCCTAAAATTTGCGCCGATTTTAATATTACCTCTTAAAGTTTAGAGTCTTCATAATGTTTGGACATGATGCAAATGTTTGGAAGCTTATGAACATTTACCTAAATAAATATGTGGTATACAAATTTACTATTTGATTATATAAGTTTACAACCAAGACTACAAAGAAAAAAGTTAATTAGTAACTTATTAGTTGAATTTAAGAGTGAACAAATTTTTAACTGAATATTTTTTGGGATAAATTGTTAAATGAATTTATGCAAAATTGCAATATACTATATAAATTTAGCTCGTTAAATGGTGATAAACGCATTCACACATCAATCAAATGTCATCATAATTTAGTTAGCAAATTGTAAATTTTACCAAAGTTCAGTTAGTTGATTGCAACGTTTTTTCAAAATTAATGCAACAATTTGTAAAACAAAACAACAAAGCAAAAGAATAAAACAGTGTTCATATTTCCGTCACCATTTAACAAAAATTAGAGAGAGGTAGACTATTATAACTTTGTGTAAATTTAGTTAGCAAAATTTAAAAAAAGAAAATTTCAACTAATAAATTATCTAAACCCTATATTTTAGCTAACAAAATACTATTATTTTCATATTATCGTTTTCAAATATACATCTAATCACCTTCATTGAGCATAGATAAGGTCCAAGAGTCCAAATCCTAACCCTTGGAGGTGAGGACCTTTATGCAGGGTCTTGAACCCTTAATAATAAGACTAATGAATTGAGGAAGATCAAGCGAATTGAGGTTTTCCTAACCTCAGCTTATATGTCAAGGTTAAGAGGTTCATCTTCAAAACTTACAAATTATTGGTTGCATTTAGACACATGGTGTGAAGGTTTACATTTATGGATAAAGTTCACAACTTGAGGTTGAATCAATTGGTAAATTGAGTATGCAATTTTAAGATTGATGGGTATTAGGTATCAAGACCGAGGACTCAAATGAGATTATTTGTATCTGTGACCAAGTATCAGGAGCATGTGTTTATTTACACGAGCGTCGCCTTATGACAAAAAGGGTGTCGATATGCTCAACATAGGTGATGCCTCTGCATGTTCGCCGACAATGGGAACAAACAAAAATGACAGAGTATATTAAATGTATGAAAGGAGTACATTTAGAACCAATACAGTTGTAAACACCTGATTATGACTCGGGGTTAAAATACCGTACGCGAGAAACCGAGACGAGAAAAATAAAGATAGAAAAATTACACACACACACACAAATCTATCGGTGCAACTTGGTCACCATTTGACAACATACTCATCAATCCACCTAACATTGTTTTATTTCATCATAAAACAATATATATTTATCTATAAAAGAGAAGGTTTGGAGAATGAATTGGAGGAGATGCCGAGAGCTACAGTGGAGAAGGAAATGGAAGGGGAGGTTGGAGAGAAAGAGAGATTGAAGAGACAGTGAGAGAAAAAGTGATATAAAAAATATTGGTGATTATCGGTCTCGGTTTCTCGTACGGTATTTTAAACTTCGAACGATACAGGTATAACTCTCTCATATTTAATATTGTATTTGTATTTCCTAATGTTATTAAAATTTATGTTATAAAAAAAGAGGGAGTTTATATACATATATTATATATTTATGTATAATATACTTGTTAATATATATATATGTGATACTATCTATATATGTATAATATATATATATATATGATATTATGTCTATATGTATAATATATATATATATATATATTGTTTTTTAATAAATAATATATATATATGTGATACTCTATGTATATGTGATATATGTATAATATATATGTGATACTATATGCATATGTGTAATATATATATATATTATTTATATGTGATAAAAAAATATTTTCAAAACTGACTTAGGTCATCACTTTAAATTATTCCTAGGTGGCATTTAGGTAAATCACTTTAAAATTCTTCAAAGTCTCTCATTCATTTTCAAGATAAGTTACACACCTCATGTCAATTCTCTTTATTTCACATTATAATTATAGTTTTTTCTTAAAATACGACACTGGCCCCCTAAAATTTACGCTGATTTCAAAATCCCCCCTTAAAATTTAAAATCTGCCCTAATGTTTGGAAATGGTGAAAAATCCCCCATTACCGAATCTCTTTCAAGGGGAAGGGGATTTTTCTTCATTTGCAAACCTTAGGGGAACTTTAAACTTTAAGGATAAATTTTAAAATCGGCGTAAACTTTAGAGGGCAATATCGTATTTAACCCTATATTTTATGAAGTGAAATTTATATAATAATAAATAGATAATATTATATTTTATGAATATAAAGTATGCACATACTAAAATTTACTTTAATAGTCTTTTATAAACATATGCACTAATATAAGTCATAAAAATATTTAAGTTAAAAGTAATGATAATTATTTTATTATTAATTGTTAATATTAATTTTTATTATTGATTCATGTATTTTTAACTAATTTCATGCACAAATACACTTAATATTTGTTTTCATAATATAATTTATAATAATGTATCTATATAATTAATTATTTCATGCATTTTTTAATCTTAATATCTTTTATTGTAAGCAACTAAAACTTATAAAAATGATTTTTTTGAAAAACTATTATAGTCTATATTCACTTATAACTGTATTACAGTAAACTTATTATTTTCTTTGACAACTATTATAGTCTATATTTACTTGAAAATAAGTTATATAAGTTTTATACTATGTAGTATAAAATAACCTATAGTATATATATATATATATATATATATATATATATATATATAAATATACTCGATAATGAACAAAGCGCATATCAGATATCTAGTATATATTAATTTGGTTAGAATGTGCATAATTGTGACAAATAAGTTTTTTGATACGTTTTCTCACTCTTAATGTCATAATAAATCATTTTAATTAGTCTATGCCAAACATACAATTCTCTCACCTAAGTGTCATGCCATGTAAATCACTTTAAAATCCTCCAAACCTTATCATACACTCTCAAAATAAATTACAATATCTTAACATTTTTAGTTTATTTTTACATGTATATTTATGATTTTATCTAAAATATATTGTATTTAGTTTATTGAATTTTATCCAAACCCTAAATAAATATTTTAAAACTTTATATATTAATAATATTTGTTTATAAATTTGCTTTAAAAAAAAATTGAAAACTGGAAAAAAAAAGTGACCAAGAGCAAGAAATTGCTCGAGCGACCAAGAGTAAGAAACATTACTATATTAAATTTTATTTCATTATTTTATGCAAATTAAGTTTAGTTTTACATCAATAATATTTTAATTAAATGTTTACTTCTCATACTATTGTTGTATTATCTTGAGAGTCAGAAGGATCGAATCATACATTCGTAACATTCCACATGCGACCAACGACGATGACGTGCACACACGTAGCGCGTGTCGTAGTCTAGTATAATCATTAGGAAATACAGTTTAGTGGATTAAAAAGCTTTCAGATAAAATATTTTTTCAATTGTGTATGTATAAGACATATATCTACATGTTATGATGGTACAACCCTTTATTTACTATTGTAAATGATATATATATATATATATATATATATATATGTATATGTGTGTGTGTGTGTGTTGATTCAAGTTTTTTCTATAATTATTCAATGAGTGTAAATAGTCTCTTAAAGGAGAATATAATTGTATATAGTGATACAAAATAACATTAATAGTCAACGAAAAAAAACAATTTAAACTAAGAAATACTATTACAGGAAATTAAGATATAAAATTAAGTCCTTTTTAATTTAAGAGTTCATTGATCTGGATGACAAAAAAATTATGTAGACTACATTTCGAGTATGTATACTTGTAATTCTTTCGAAGTATTATTTCTTAACCAAAGTTTTTGTTGTTGACTGCGTGGTGTCACGTCATAATATAATATATAACTAACCGTCACTAAAAATATGGTCAAAAAATATATGTCAACGTTTGACAAAGTTTCACTTTACGCTTTGTTTATAGTAATCCCAATATTAAGTCGTACTGAAAACAGTTTATGGGACATTTGAAAATGTAAGTGAACATTTTTGTGATTTATTTGATATCTTGAAATAAATGTTTTAATTCATTTAAATAGTCCACAAAGACTTCTGCATAAAAGTGACTACACATAAAATCCAAACATATCAGTCTTGTATTTAGAAAGTACATTAGGCTTCAAAATATGAAAAAAAATAATTATTTGTACATTTGCTTCTCACCCTAATATGGTTCCTCAGTCTTGAGCGCGTTAGCCAACTAATTTGTTTTTCGACGTCCCTAGGATTTGAACCTGCGCATTTTGATACAAATTTTTTCTGACGAATACCGACCTCAATCTTTGACAGTTGCCTCATCCAATACTGACCTTAAGACCTTAATCTACCTGCTCTAATACCAACATTTTCTGACTTGAACCTTTTTAGCCTTGCCCGCCTTAGCCAACCTCAATCTTTGATCGTCGCCTTATCCAATATACCAACCTTAGTCTACTTGCTCTGATACCAACATTTTTCGACTTGAACCTTTTTAGTCTTGCCAACAACCCTAAAGAATCATTATTTTTTCGACTCGATAATAAGTTTTTTTGACTTAATAAGTTTGCCAACATTTTTCGACTTGATAAGTTTTGTTTTTTCACTTTTTGATACCCATGAAAGAATGTACATACAAAAACTTGATTATTTTTTATGTATTAATTATTTATGGTTTTAAACAATATATTATGTATAGTCAACATATAAATATACATCAATTTCGATAGATATTAATTCAGTTTAAATTCTCTAAAATTATTGAAAAATGAGATTTTTATGACAATGATGATCTAAGTTTTCAATTTCACGATTTTCTCAGATTTGTTTTGGAAGTAGAGGAAAGAAAAATGTTGTAGAGGAATAATGAAGTAAGTAGGAGAGTAGCAACATGAAATGATAAAAAATAAATAATTGATTTAGGAAGAAGGGATAAAATTTTGAAAGAAAAAAAATATACGTCCATTTTGATCGATATTAATTCAGTTTATAAAATGAGACTTTTATAACAACGATGACCTAAGTTTTCAATTTCACATTTTTCTCAGATTTGTTTGAGAAGGGGGAAGAGGAGAGAAAAATATTTTAGATGAGTAAAGAAGTAGGAGAGTAGCAACATGAAGAAGAGAGAATATTTTGAAAGGAAAACAAGTTTTTATATAATTGTAAAGAATCTATAAAAGTGATAGTATAGTGATAAAGTATTGTATTATTATAGCGTACTCACAAATTTAATTTTTGATTGAGACAAAATTTTATAACAAAAGAAGATTTTCACTTGAGTACAACTGATTTAGCGGAAAAATGTATTATTGTAATAATAAAAGGTCTTGAGTTTAAAATTTTGTTGAAGTTTCTAAATGAAATTTCCTATCCTTAAATTGCATTTAAGAAAATGGTAGAGAGAGAAAATATAAATAACCAAAATTATCATGATATGTTTAATTAATTAGATTATTAAGATATTTGTGTAATTTTATAGATAATGACGGTTACAAAAATAAATTCGTTCTTTATAAATAGTATAAATATATTTCTTTTATATTCATTTGTAAGTCAAAGTTAGGCATATCAATAACATTAAATTTGATAATTAACGTACAAAGTCAGTATACATATTTTTTTTTTCTTCGTAGGATGTTTGTTGTACAGGGTCTCATGTGAAGTGCAACATTTCTTATATACTTGCTCCACTTCTAGTATGATTCTCACTCATACTAAAGTTAGCTACTAATGGGTGCATATGCTGATCGTAAATATGTTTCAATTCTCAAAACTCAAAATAAAATTTTAAACGAAGGAACAAAACATTAAACAACTTAACCATATTACACTGAATAAGCGTACGACGAGCCTTAAAAGAGTCAACACGCGCAGTGCTTCTAATTAGTGACAACATAATGAGAAATACTAATAAATGTTCAATGACGAAAGAATAAATGGAAGAACATGATGATTACCCCCCATATAATTAGAAGAAAATGACAAATTTTCTGTTGGGTTTTGATTTCTAACAACTTCAAGCATCGCTCTTCACTGCTCCAAGACCTACACAAAGGAAAGCTCCGTGTGTTCCCGTTTGTTTCCCCTCCAATGCATTAGTCCAGGTGTGTAAGAGCGATACTGTTGAGTGGAAAATATCAGGGCATATATTAAAGAGCAGTGAATGCTTAGTATTTATAGGGAAAATTAACCCATTGATTGGGTTAACATTTTACCGTGGTTAACTAACTATTTACCGTGTTGGTTGCTTTCCATTATTCGGATGGGATAAAATGTCAAGTCACCGGGTTTAGGTAGCAGTTTTGCCATGTCAAAGAAGAAGAGGTGGCGTCTAAGTTGATAAATCCTTCTTGACCATAGGGGGCGACGCCTACTTGACCACGTCATTCGAGCCTAGTGTTACTCGGGATCAAGCTCCCATTGGGACTCTGGGCCATGCACCTTTGCTAAGGAATATAGGTGAAGCCTATGACTTGGTCGGGTGAAATTTATTAAAAGGGGTGATGTATTCGCTAATAGTGAAGCCTTTCCTATTTAATAGGGTCGACACCCTAATACCCATCATCTGCCCCTGAGCCAAGCAGGAGTGTACTCCTTGTTTGGGTAGCTTGCACTTATGAACGTCGACTCCCAAAGGTAACGTCGACTCCAAACGTTAACGACACTTGTTTTTTAGATTTTGATCTCTATTTTTAGGCGTGAGAATCGACACTTGTATTACTGGAAGAATACTTACACCAAAAAGACAACACTTGAGGAGCCTACAACCACCAGGACATCCCCAGGGTGTCCTTCGCTCGTGAGGCTTTGATATACTCGATTTAAGTGTCGCCACACATAGCCTCCTCAAATCGGTCATCGACGTCTGCGATTCTAGTGGAGGAATCCTTGGGCCCTTATTAGGGAAAATTCTAAATCTAAGGCGGGAAAATTTGAAAGTTTTAGGCGAGATATTCAAAAGAAGTCTGAATTGCTCACCTTCCCTGCGTGCTCGTTGGAATTTTTTTGGGTCCACTATAAATAAGGTTGTCCATCCCTTTTTTTCAGAACTTTTGCCCCTTTGCGTTCTGTATTCTCTCTCTAAAACCATTTGAGCGTCGCTCCTGTCTTACACCATTGATCGGTGTTATATTACTGCGTCATAGGTCCAATGCTTATTCAGGAAATCCAAGATAGGCTCTTTGAGCGACGCCCCTGATGGTAAGGTTTTAAATGTTTCTCTCCTTTCTATTCATCCCAAGCCAAACCTCGTTACCACAGAAAACTTTGTCTGGGGTGAGTGTTTAGTTGTTGGGGATGAGGAACATCGAGGGTCATTATTACACCATTACTGGGTCTTCGGGAAATGATCACTCCATCTGTTATCCACGGGAAGATGATGCGACCATCTATCTGACCCAAATTGATTCAAGGCATCGCTTCGCCTACTGCGACACCTTGGTTGATGTATGCAGCTATTGTGGCATCATCCCTACACAGCTTTCCCTCTTTGCCTTGTGCATGCGGGTTTAATTTAGAGTCCAATGATTCAATAGGGGTTGGGTTTAATCCATTACTCTTTTTCGTACATTCTTTCGCCTCCACTCAAACAATTTTAATATCTTTCTCTTTTAGATGCATTTTCAAGAGTTCAAAGATTGGTACGCTCGACGTCTCAGTTGGGAAAATTGGCCATGGAGTTCGAGGCATCCGTTGGTGAGTAAAATTAAATTCACTAACTCCAACTAGAAGAGCAAGTACTTTTTCTTTAAGGGTGGTATCGCCTGGTCATTGAGGATGCCCTGAACGGACCATGTTCTTACTTTTTCGGAGTATTCTGAAGAGGACAGGAGGACTTCACATTTAGTCTACCTAGATCACACCAAGGACCAACCGACTTACATTTCAAAGGAAACTTCGTATGCGTCGCTTTTGCACGTCGCCATTAGATCCTCAGACCCCTCGCCACCAATTGACTGGGTACTTCTCTAACTCTTCCTATTCCCTTTTTGTAGGTTTTGATTATTTGTTTGATGATGACGCCGAAACCTTTTTGGCATTGACTAGGGTTCTTTCCATTAAGGAGGATAAACCTCAAAATAATTAGCGTAAAAGGAAGCATCGCCTCAAGAAGGAGAAACCACAACCCATGGACCCACTGATTGTGAGTCCAATGTTTCTGGATAACGATACCAATGTCTTGATGGTGGCGTATAAAGATGCAATTCTTTATTCCCTTTATAAGGATGATATCTTTTTTTTTCCTGCATTTCTTCCATTTTAGTTACGAAGTGGTACAAACCTCCGATTTTACGTGAGGACCGATGCTCGTATTACTGGAAGAAGACTTACACCTATGGTTTGTGGCCTCCAGGTCCCAAGAAGACAACACTTGAGGAGCCTACAATCACCAGGACATCCCCCAGGGTGTCGTTCGCTCCTAAGGCTTTGATCTACTCGATTTAAGTGTTTCCATTACTCATATCCTCCACAAATCGGTCATCGCCGCCTGCCATTCTGGTGGAGGAATCCTAGGTCCCTTATTAGGGATAATTCTCGTGCGGGAAAATTTTGAATCTTAGGCGACAAAATGTGAAATTTTTATGCGGGATGCTCAAAAGAGGTTCGAATGGTTCACCTTCCTTGCATGACCATTTGCATTTTTTGTGCCCACTATAAATGTTCGGATGACTAAGTAAGTCGCATGAAGATGATCAAGTAGAGTTGACTACAACTCAAGTTATCTTCCCTAAACACTAAGTCAAGAAAGCTTGCGAACCAAGGATCAAGTCTAGAATATAGTAGATAGTGGTAGATTGTTCAAGTGCATCCTCGAATGTTCAAGAATAGATCTGTTGTGATTCAGTTCTGGTTTGTATATAAACCAAACAAGTCTCTTGTAAACGTAAGCTGATTCAATAGTATAGGTTTAGAAGGTGTTATTTCTGTTATTTTTGTTTAGTTGTCCCCTAAGCCATCTCTTTCTCCTTCATCTTAAATCTCCTTTCGAGGCTCTTCTTCTCAAACCTGATTCTAGCTCAGAATACTGATATGGTATTAGAGCATTCATCACATCAATCCTATAAACAACTATGAAGATTCATCTCCAACCTCTGCAGAATCATTCCATCTGTAATCGCTGCAATCTCTGTAGTGGTTTCTTTTGGTATTCGCGGCAATCTTTGCTGTGATTTCCTTTGATTTTTGTTGTAGTCTTTGCTGTTATTTCCTTTGGTTCTCGCCACAATCTCTTCTCTGTTCTTCTGTTCTTGGTCATCTATTCTATTCGTTCCATCTGGATATGGAAGAAAACTCTAGTCCCTTCTTCAACAAGCACATGTGCCAACTAACAGGAGAGGACAATTTTCAGTCCTGGAAGCAGCAAGTGCTTCTTGCCGTGCGAGGGTTTAACCTGGAAGATCTTCTGTTTGGTACATTGCATGTTCCTCCTATGATAGATGATGGAGAAGACAACAAAATCGCTAATCCAGATTATGCAAACATACTCAGCAGGACAACTCTCTAGCATCATGGTTGCTAGCTTCAATATCGACCTCAATAAGCAAAGGTCTTATTGGTTGTATGACAACTGCTTCCATATGGACAAAACTTCACCAACACTTCTCCTCCTCATCAACAACCAGGATTATGAATCTTTAAGATATTCTCAAAGTTCAGAAGCATTATAACCAGTCCATGATGGAATATATCACCGAGATACAGCTGGGTTGTGACAGTTTAGCTAGTTGTAGCCACCCCATAGAGGAGATGCAACAAATTTCCATCATCTTGAACGGTGTCAAGGGCCAATATGATAACATAGTGTCCATTATTCATGCTAGTAGGAACCCCTATGAGTTAGCATCAATCGGCTCTATACTTCTGGATGCTAAGGCTCACCAGAAGGAAATCAGTTTCGACACCTCTTTTCCATCTACTAATGCTATAATAAAAACCTATGTAGATCAGCCATCACTTACCTTAGCTCACAGTAATTCTGATCCTGGACAGACTCAACCCTCTCATATTGGTCATCACACGCAAATAACTCCAGAATATCATGCCAACAACACTGGATACGACCGTGGAAGAGCAGGGGAAAAGGTGTTAGCAACAATAAACCTCAATGCCAATTATGTGACAAATTCAGCCACTTGGTTCATCGGTATTTCCAAAGGTCCAACGTGAACTTCCAAGGAGTCACAAACCAGCCTTCAGAGATAAGTGCTAACCGAACTTCTGTTGTTCAGTGGAACAATGAAGAAGAGGTGCAACCATATCAGATAGTCCATCAGATGCCTCAGTCATATACTCACAACATGGCCAATTCGCTTTAGCCTCACATGGTTAGTTCGTTTCAGCCTGCCTTCAATTCTTTCAGACCTTCTCCTGTACCATATTACCTTCCTTCCTATATTTCAGTTCAAGATGCTCTACTTGCTTCCCAACCAAAAGAATCTCACACTCAAGTAAATGTAACAACAACAACAACTCAGATATCTGACAAGGCTTGGTACCCTGACTAAGGTGCAACCAATCATTTCACTCAAGGCCCTACACCAGGTATATGAACTCAACCTTACCTAGGGACAGGTAAAGTACATGTGGCAAATGGATCTTATCTTGACATAAATAGTATAGGAACTTCGGTTGTCAATACTGCATCTAAACCTTTCATCTTACACAATCTTCTTTACACACCGAAAATAACCAAAAATCTCGTGTCTGTTTCTCGGTTTACCAAGGACAACCAGGTGATCTTTGAGTTTCACTCTACTTGCTGTTCGATAAAAGATGCTATCATAAGAGAGGTTCTTCTTAGTGGTGTTGAAAACAATGGTTTGTACAAACTAGATTTTAGTAAACTATTAGATAACTCCAATAAGTGTAATTCAACTTGTTTGCATGCTAATAGTTCAAGTTTGAATGTTTTTGTGGTGTATGATCCTATTGAAAATAAAAGACAACAGAATGAAATTGAAGTTGATGATGTTGTGATGTGTTGTTTGTCTAGCAAGTTAAAAGTGAAATAATCTTTTTTACACCAAAGGCTTGGGCATCCTTCTACCCAAACTTTGTCTATGATCCTTAAATCTAATAATATATTCGTGATACGTGATGCTGATCAATGTGTTGCTTGTGCTGTGGGCAAAGCTGCAAACTCCATTTCACAGATTCTAGCACAGTTTACACTAGCCCTCTTGAACTCATCGAAATGGACCTTTGGGGTCCAACTCTTGTCATGTCCAATGGATGTACTTAATATCTTAGTATAGTCGACGTTTGTTCAAGATTTAGATGGATATACTTTTTAAACAAAAAGAGTGATATGTCTAAGATATTCCCTCAGTTTCCTAAAACTGATGAAAAGCAACTTGGATATCAATTAAAAACAATTCAAACTGATAATGGTGGAGAATTCAAGACTCTTTGTTCGTATCTTTCACAGTTTGGTATTTCTCATTGTTTTACATGCCCATATACTTTAGAACAAAACAAGATTGTAGAACGAAAATATAGACATATTGTTGAGATGGGCTTGACTCTAATGAAACATGCATCCCTTCCTATGCAGTATTGGACATATGCATTTTTTACTGCAATGTTCTTGATAAATCGGTTGCCTACTAAAGTGATGATGAATATTTCTCCGTATGAAAAATTGTTTTTAAAATCTCCTGATTATGTTTTCCTTCAGATTTTTGGATGTTTGTGTTTTTCTATGTTAAAACCCTATAATCGACACAAATTGGACTTTAGATATACTCACTGTGTGTTCTTAGGATATACTGTACTAATCATCATGGCTATAAATGTCTTGATGTTGCTGGACGAGTGTATGTATCTCATCATGTGAAATTTGAAGAAAGTGTATTCCCTTTTGTTGACAAACAAGGTTCATTTATGCAGTCTTCGGCTGTTAAAAATACTAAAGATTAAGTACCGTTCTTTTTACCTTTTAACTCATCTGCTTGTAATCCAATCGATGGTGATGCTTAGTGTTATGTCACGCGTGCATTGCTCCCTGTTACAGAGCATGTAAACTTAAATTCCTCATCCAGTCTACAGATTTGTCTGGCAGTGCGTCTCAATCAACATGATCGAGTGGATAATCTATGGATTCCCCATCTAGTAGTCCTGACCCAGTAGCTAATTCAACTCTACCAATGGCTGACAATTCCATCAGGTATGTTCCTCAAGGACCAAATCTGGTTCCCTCAATGTCCTATATTCAAGAACCACTTTAGTCAGGTAATATAGTTTCTCAATCAGGTATACTCTTCAGAACTCGTCCCTTGTTCCCGTGTCTTAACGTGAGTACATTCCACCCTCTTAAAATGATATGATCACTCATGTTTCAGATAATTCAGCTGTACCTGTTTCTCATACTAATATTCACCCTACGATGACCAGATTGAAGACTAGAATTCTGACTGCCTAAACAACTAGTCTACAACCTCACGATGACTTCACTGATTCAACACCAAATGACATCTACAGTGCTATGCAATCTCCTTACTCGGGTCAAGCAGTTAAAGATGAGCTTCATGCCTTGTGTGTTAATAATACATGGTCACTAACCATACTACCTGGAGGAAGAATTCCCGTGGGCTGCAAATGACTAGTTAAAGTGAAAAAGAACTTTGATGGTTCAGTAGGTAGATACAAGGCTAGATTGGTGGCCAAGGGTTTCTCCCAAAACCTGGGTTCGATTTCCAAGACACGTTTAGCCCGGTAGTTAAACTTCATACTGTGCGAATCATTCCCACCCTTGCATTGACTCACAAATGGTTGCTTCGCCAAATTGATGTCATCAATGCATTTCTTCATGGGGAGTTGTCTGAATATGTGTATATAACTCAACCTCTGGGGTTTGAACAACGCGATGATCAAGGAAGAATCCTTGTGTGCAGATTGAATAAGGCTCTCTACGGTTTAGAACACGCTCCAAGAGCCTGGTTTGAAAGGTTCAAAAGTTTATTGGTTTGAAAGGCTTCACCACTTCACTTGCTGATAAATGTAAGTTTTTTAAAACATACTGATAAGGGTAGTGTTTACCTTTTGGTCTATGTTGACGATATTGTGGTTACAGGAAGTCATTCCAGTGCTGCAGAATTCGTAATCCAACAAATCAATCAATAATTCAAGTGGAAGGATCTCAAGCTTCTCAACTATTTATTAGGTATGGATGTTCTAGTTGGTGATGATTATTTGATGTTGACACAAAAGAAATACATAAATGACTTGTTACTTAAGGTTGGAGTGTCAAATGCATCTTCATTACCAACACCTATGTCTGGTAATTTTATGAGTAAAAATGCTTCTCAAACATGCTCAACTCCTGCTGACTATACTTTGTACAAAAGCACTATCGGTGCTTTGCAGCATGTGTGCATCACTCAACCTAATATTAGCTTTGCAATTAACAAAGTTAATATGTGCAACATTCTACTCTACGTCCTCAGATATCTGAAAGGAACCATCAATCATGGTATCCTATTTCGGGTTGCCCCTGTATCTTCATCTGAGGTATCCTTAGTTTCTTTTCCTGATGCTAATTTGGGGAGTCACACTGTTGATCGAAAATCTGTATCAGGTCAATACCTTATGCTTAACAATAATCTTATAATTTGGAGTTCGAAAAAATAATAAGTTATATCAAGGTCTAGTTCAGAGGTTGAGTATAGAGCATTAACTAATGGTATGTGTGAAGTACTGTGTAGGGGTGGGCATGAACCAGTTCGGGGCCGAACCGGTTCATGAACTGTACCTTTACCACATTTTAAAGAGGTACGATTTACCGCTCTAGTTTTTGTGCGCGTTAGTTTTTGGTCGATTTACCGTACCTGTTCTGAACCAGTTCGACCAAACCACTTTATATATTAAAAAAACTAAAACAATACATAAACCATAAACCATAGTCCTAATCCATAAATCCTAATCCTTAATCTATAAACCATAATCCATTATACTAATATAGATTGTAAATCATCACTGAACCAACTTTGGTCTAGTGGTTTAGAGTAGATATTTTAATAATTAAATATAAGATTATATTAAAACTGATACAAGAAGTGGTATGGTTTACCGTTTGTGAACCAGTTTTTTGTACCTCTTATGAACCGCTCCATTTTTTTTGTGTTAGGATTCTTGAATGTGAGGATAGAATTTAGAACTCAATTTTTGTATTGCATTAAGTTGAAATGAATACAACCTCTACTAATCCTTATATAGGAAAAGTAAGACTAGGAAGCGATCATCTAGAGTAATCTATATTAATCTAGACTAGACTATACAATACTCTAACATTCATCTATGTTGATTGTTTTCTTGAGTTTGTATTGCTCTAACATTCACCCAAGATCTTTGCTTTGCTTAATTTTTGGTCCTCAAACTTTCGAAATATTCTGAATTGGCCCCCAAACATCCAATGCTTCTTTGCTCGTGACGAATCCCAAGTTCAATCTCGATCAAATCTCAATCGAATCGAGCTTGCACACCTTCATCATCGGTGAGATACTCCACATTCAAACACAAGTTTTTCAAGTTGAAATCCAGACGAGAAGAAAGAAGACTCGGTCATGCCATCGCGGTGCCATCTCGGTCATCTCGTCGTGGTCATGCCGTAAAAGAAAAAGAAACTATCCCGATCATGCCATCGCGGTGCCATCTCGGTCATCTCGTCGTGGTCATGTCATCGTGGCTAAAAACTAATCTAAAATCTGAATTCCAACACTCCAATCTTGTATCGAATCCAATGTAAATCAACAAAAACTTGGTTATCCAAACTCAATGTGATCACACATCTTCACGTCACCAAACCGGCAATTCATCACAAGTAATTCAGCATTGATTGAGGAGGCATTGAATCAACAAATATTTCAGTATAGAATCAGCAATCAATCCAGCAAAGAAGCAGATAAGATCCTCAATAATCCATAAGGCGCAGCAAAACAGAGTTCCAGTCAAGAGCAAAACAGCAAACAAAGTTCCAATCAAGAACAGAGCAGCATATCATGTATGATCCTCAACAATCCATTAGACGAAGCAAGGATCAGCAACATTGTAAACACGTCAGTAAGGAATAACCATCAGTAGGAATTATGAACATCAACACCATCAAAGCAGATTTGAGTTCCAACGAAAACAGAGCAGCTTTGAGCTCAGACAAAAACAGAGTATCTTTGAGCCTTTCTTTGTTACAGAAATATAGCAGCACTGAATACTTACAGAAGGTGATTGACTTTAGCATCTGATCACAGGTCTGATCATGCTGGTCGTATCTTGGAGAATAAGCTAATTCTGGACAAATCTCAGTTCAGGAAGTGCAGACCAGAAAAACATAGCAGCTGCAGAACAGAGAAGATCAGAGTAATCTGTATCGAAAGGCTGATCCAATGTTGATGGATCGTGATCTAAATCGAATGCTGATGGATAGTGCTCTAAATTGAAGAAGATTGTTGCAAGAAACTGGACTGGTTAATGAAGGCGATCGCTGCAAATGTTGCAAGACTGAATTGCTGCAACTGAATCCGTGTTTATCTGAAGACTGAATTCGAAGCTGATGAGAAAGATGATCAACATCTGATGTGCCGATTGCTGAGCTTCTACAAGAATCGGCAACGAATGCACATATCGTTGATGATTCACAGATTCTTGCATGAAGTAGTAATTCAGTGGAACAACCGAACTGGAATTGGTGAATTCTCGCAGCAGGAGGTGGCAAGAAAGACTATCAGGAGGTGGTACTGAATTGATGATCTCATACCTGCAGCACCGAATGAAGACTGAAGTTGTTTTCCTCCGAACCTTGCTGGAGGTGGACAATGAATCACCACCGAATGAAATTGATCTGCACCGAATGACGAGAAGACACTTTCCACCGAATCTTGATGCTGATCTTGAGCTGGAATTGAATCACAACAATTTGACTGAATTTGAAGATGCTTGTCGCGGGAAGAAGCTGAACTTGAGCAATGAAGATTTCAGACAGAACTTTCGTTGGAAACTTGCAACCGAATCTTGATTTCGTTCCCAAATCTTGTGACAGAACCTGAACTTGCTCGAGATTGAAGATTGATTTCCTATAGATTTGCAGCGGAAAATGATAAAATCCCTAATCGAATGGCTCTGATACCATGTTAGGATTCTTGAATGTGAGGAGAGAATTTAGAACTCAATGACTTTACTAATGAGAACATTGCATTGCATTAAGTTGAAATGAATACAACCTCTACTAATCCTTATATAGGAAAAGTAAGACTAGGAAGCGATCATCTAGAGTAATCTAGATTAATCTAGACTAGACTATACAATACTCTAACATTCATCTATGTTGATTGTTTTCTTGATTTTGTATTGCTCTAACATTTTGCAAAAAAACGTTTGCTTTGTGAACCAGTACGACTGTACCGATTCAAAACTGGTATGGTTCACAAAAGGTACAGTTCGGTTCGGTCAAACCAAACTGGTATGGTTCACAAAAGGTATAGCTCGGTTCGGTCGAACTAGTTTTTTATGCCCACCCTTAGTACTGTGGGTTGTTTCGTTATTATCAGAACTTTGTATTAAACTGTCTTCTATACCTGTTATATGGTGTGATAACACAAGAGGTGTTGCCTTGATGGAAAATCCAATCCAGCACTCGAAGATGAAATATGTTGAGCTGGATCTTTGCTTTATTCGCGAGAAGGTACATATTGGTTAAGTGGTTGTTAGTTTCGTTCCAGCATTAGATCGGGTTGAAGATATATTAACCAAGCCCTCACTGAAAAGTTATTTTCGCAGTTTATGGACAAACTTGGTGTTATGGCATTTAGTGATGTTCAGTGTGATAATTGTTGTACTGAGTCTAGGGATATATGTGTACCTGATTCTGATTCTGAGTACTCTTGGCTCTTAGTCTTGGCTTGATTATGATTCTGAGTAAGTATTGTCTTTTTACTTTTTCTGAGTCTGTGCTTGGCCTGCTTGCCCTTCTTCTTTGATTACCTAGTTCATCTACTTTCTCTTTTGTACATTTTCAACAATATCAGTCGCTAGTATTCATGATTCCTCTACAGTTCTGTTCTTAAAATTGACTACATGATGTTCTGTTTGTACTCTATCTGGGTCTGTAAATCTTTTTCAAATCAATCAATTCTATACATGTTGTACTACGTGGTGTTCTTTCTAGTTTCTAAGATAATGTCTTCATTTGTAAGCCAAACTTGAATTGTTGCTTAACTCAACTAACTCACTCACTCTCGATCATGGGTGTAGAACACTGCTACATATGTTGAATTCAAATTTATGTCATGCAACTCCTCATTTGTGAATTCCCAGCTTATCAAATAAGCATGCTGGCATAGAATGAAACTTAGGTGCCAAAAATAACTACTACAGAGGCAACGTTAAGATAATATGTGGAATGTTTAAGGCTGGTAAGATGGAGGCACATGAAAACCTCCATGTCAGCCAAATAAAAAAGGAGTCAAATGAAAAAAAAAAGTTACACTCGATAGATGAGCAGCTCAGTTGTGTATATGCAAATGAGTAAAGAATTGTGCTTGAACATGAAATATTCTTAAGTATGGAGCAGGTGTTCTCATTGATTGATTATAGTGTGCTGAGTTTCTATGTTGAAACGGGTTGATTCAATCTGGAGTACAATGATTTCATACTTTTGTGAAAATTGAGAAAGGTATACCAAGATAGGGAATATGTAAAGAAATTGATCAAAATATTTTGTATATTTGATAGCCTGCAAATACATGTGCATCTGTTCTTGATTTCTAATTCAAACTCTTCACATGATCATTGATAACAAAGGCATTGAAACTTTCTGAGAAAAGATCTTCTCCTAGGAATGTTAGGATGACTAAGTAAGTCGCATGAAGATAATCAAGTGGATTTGACTACAACTCAAGTAATCATCCCGAAACACTAACTCAAGAAAGCTTGCAAACCAAGAATCAAGTCTAGAATAATAGAAAGTGGTAGATTGTTCAAGTGCAACCTAGAATGTTCAAGAATAGATCTATTGTGAATCAGTTTTGGTAAACCAAGCTAAGTCTCTTGTAAAGGTAACCCGATTCTATAGTAAAGGTTCAAAAGCTGTTATTTCTGTTATTTTGGTTTACTTGTTTCCTAAGCCATATATTTTCCCTTCATCTTCAATCTCCTTTCGATATTCTTCTTCTCAAACATGATTCTAGCTCAGAATACAGATAATAAATAGGTTGCCCATCCTTTTTTCTGGAAGTTTTGCCCCCTCGTGTCCCACCTTCTCTCTTTTAAACCTTTTGAGCGCCGCTCCTATCTTACACCATTGATCGGTGTTACATTACTGCGTCAGAGGTCAAATGCTTATTTAGGAAATCCAAGATAGCCTCTTTGAACGATGCACCTAACGGTAAAGTTTTAGATGTTTCTCTCCCTTCCATTGATCCAAAGCCAAACATCCCTATCGCAGAAGACTTTGTCTGGGGTGAGTGTTTAGCTGGCGGGGATGAGCGACGACGAGCGTCATTATTACACCATTCATGCATCTTCTGCTGACGACTATCCCATCTGTTATCCAGGGGAATATGAGGCGACCATCTATCTGGCCCAAGTAGATTCAAGGCATCACATCCCCTACTGCGACTCCTTGCTTGAGTTATGCTGCTATTGTGGCATCACCCCTACACAACTTTCCTTCTTTGTCTTGTGCATGTGGGTTTACTTTAGAGTCCAATGATTCAATAAGGGTTGAGTTTAATCCATTACTCTTTTTTGTACATTCTTTCGCCTCCAGTCAAACACTTTTCATATTTTTCTCTTTTAGATGTGTTTTCTCGAGTTCAAAGATTGGAACGTTCGATGCCTCAGTTGGGAAAATTGGCCGAGGAGTTTGAGGCGTCCGTTGGTGAGTGAATTTAAGTCCATTAACTCATGGACCCACTGACTATGAGTCCTATGTTTCTGGATGACGAGACCAACATCGTGATGGTGGTGTATAAAGGTGCGATTCCTTATTCCTTTTATAAGGATGATATTGTTTTTTGCTGCATTTCTTCCATTTTAGCGATGAAGTGGTACAAACCTCTGATTTTAAGTGAGGACAAATGCTCCTATTACTGTAAGAAGACTTACACCTATGGTATGTGGCCTTCAGGTTCCAAGAAGACAACATTTGAGGAGCCTACAACCACCAGGACATCCCCCAGGGTCTTCTTTGCTTCTAAGTGTCGCCATTACGCATAGCCTCCTAGAATTGGTCATCGTCGCCTGCGATTCCGGTGGAGGAATCATTTGGACCTTATTAGGGACCAAACTTCGACTTAAGGTGACACATATAGGAGTCTCCCATCAGGGAGAACTGACAACAACCTTGTGAGCCATGTTGTCGCCTCAAGGGTGCCAAATTGGTGGAAGGCACCAACCGTTGCCGCATCGATCTTTCCATCCAACTTCTAAGTTGCATCGTCCCTCTAGTAGACTGTCGACAACTCTATTATGATCCCAAATTGGTCGAAAGGGTGGTTAAACACCACCTGCCGTCCTTGGCCTTGGTAAGGTTTGTCTTAATACTTACAATTTTTCCTTCTTTGATATCTTAACACTTAGAAGTTGTATCTTTACCGAGGTCGGTGCCTTGGCGGTGAACCTGACCATCAAATGCGTCACCCTTGAATAGGAGGCTTCGAAGGAAGCTCAAGCAGCTGACCTTGAGAAGATAATCAACCTTCTCGGGGAAGATCTGTCTGAGGAGCATCGCCTCAAGGATGGGGCATCGCCAAGTCTCAATTTGCGACGAAGAAGGCTGCCAAGTTCTCTTTGTAGCTGATGGATTGTAAGGAAGAGGCAAAGTGTTCCCGAGAGGATACTCAAAATGCTTAGAAGAGGGCGAAGACAATGGCAAAGGATAAGGAGGCTAACTCCAGTAGAAGGAGGCGACACTCAAGGAGAGTGACTCGACAAAGGCCGAGACGTCCAGTGCGGTGGAGGCTTTTAAGAAGACTACCGAATTTGCATGAATTTCTTAGAAGTAGTGCATGGCGAAGCTCGTCAAGATTTATGGTTACTTGGAAATGTAGATACACAAGATTCAACTAGACTTACCGGTGGATCAAGTGAAAGGGCTTCGAGCCTTCCTCAACTTCCAAAGGTGAGACGCTGAGGCTGCAACCCTAAAGTCCAAAGGGGGGACGATGGAGGCGCAATCGATGACTCCTTAGTTTTTCTCCAGTGATTCCAGTGGCTCCTTGGGCGACGACGATGGTGCGACTCCTTAGTATTTCTCCTTAGGTAGCCTGTTAGGAATATGTCACTATCTCTTTGTCTTGTAAAAAACTTTGGCAATTTTAATGAAATTACCTTTGCATTTTTAATGAATAGATCTAATTGATGAGGAGTTGACTTGTATCATTCGAATTGATGAAATTTATACTTAGTAATTTAAAACTCTAAGTCTTTCATACTTACATTTTTCTGATCCTTTTAAGTCCTTCATAACAATCATGGCGACGCTTGAAAAGCCATCATTCAAGATTTAACCTTGTAAGGTGGCGACACATTATGAGCATTTATGTTTTAAGAAATTTTTAATTAGACGTTTTTCCAAACTCCGAAGTATATAATTGTTGCTTGTGGTGACGCCTTATAGTGATCAAACTTTGAGGAGTTAATTTTTACTTGGAAGTTTTTCTAAACTCTTAAGTTTGCAATCTTCGCGACCGGTGGCGAGGCTTTTGAATCATCGAACCTTGCGAACTTAAGTCTTTCAACCATTACATATTACAAAAAGGTTGCGCCTCAACCCATGTCGCGTATATACACTTTATACAAATAATTTATTCAAATGTACAACATTGAATGTGTTCTTCAACTTCTTTCCATCTTCATATTCTAGAATGTTGGCGTTAGGATGGGGAAGGATGACAACCTTATTGGGATCTTCTTATTTTGGAGATAACTTGTTCATTCTGTCCATGTGTGAAAACTCATTTATTCCCCACATAGAATTGACAAGAGAATACTCGCCTATTATAGCATTTTGCCCCTTGTTTCATCCGATGTCCATCTTTTGGTCTCTACTAAGTCCAAGTCGACACGCCTTTGTGTGTCATTTGGCGTCGTTTTGAAGTGTTTGACTTGATGGGAGGCAACCACAATCTCTGTTGAGGTGACAACTTCAAAACCATATACTAGTCCAAATGGGGTTTTGCTTGTAGCCTTTTTTGGCGTCCTTAGTACGACCTATAGAACGTTATCCAACTCTTTACTCCACTTTTGTTCACCGTCTCCACTACCCATCCGCCTGAGCATGTTTCACTGAAGCGTAGCGATTCTCGATTTTTAAATCCTCGCAAAACCATAGAAGCTCTTTTCCGGCGAATTGAGGACCATTGTCGTTGACGAAGACGTTAAGAATTCCATATCTAGATACAATTCTAAACTTGAGGAACTTGATCACTTGGAATTCCGTGGTCGATGCCAGGGTTTTTCCTTTAATCAATTTTGAGAAGTATTAGATGGCGACGATAATATAACTTTTTTGTTATGACTTGGGAAATGGTCCTACCAAATTGATGCCCCACTATACAAAGGGCCAGGCAATGCATATATGGATCATCTCTAAAGGCGGATGCCCGATTCTCGGAGTGTATTTCTGACATGATTCACTTTTCTGTAGCAGCTTCGCTGCCGGTTAACATATTGTAGGCCAATAATACCCTTGGTTTAAAGTCTTTCGAACAATCGATCTTGCCCTTCATGGCAAGCGGCGTAACCGTCATTGTTTTAGGGGAAAAGTACGAAAAAAACGTTATATGTTTGCCTATTGTTGTAAAAGCAACACCTTGTTTGTTTTTGATGAAACGTGTTTGCTGTTGTTGGTTTTTGATGAAGTCTCTAAGTGTCCGTGAAAAATGGTCGTTAACTTGTCACGACGTTCAGAGTTACATACTTTAAGTTCAAAATACCTGAAATGCCCCTGTCTTCTTTAGTGTTGTTATATGCAGCCGTTCCTTTGCTACCGTGGGTCATACTCAACACATAAAAGTGAGGAGAACATTAGTGACTGAAATATATCAAATTCAAATGATAAGTCTTCACGATGGGAGATTATTGCATGGATGACAAATTATTGCATGGTTCCACAAAAGTCATCATCCATGATGAATTCATTCAATATCCAATAGAACTAAATAAAATAAAAAGTCATCAGAAACCATCTTCAGAAGGGAATACCTAAAGTTAACTCTATCATCTCCTTCTTCACATCAAAGTTCAACAAGGCCTCCATTTCCATGTCTATGTTGTTGCTTTCACTTCCTTGACTGTCATTCCCCATCCAAGCATCAGTCAACTCAGCTCCCTCCCACAAGTCCTCACTGGAGGACGATATCATCTTCCCATTGTCCACCACCACTGGATTGGCAGCATTGTCGTTGTTGAAGACAACAACAACAAACTCTTCTTGAGGTGTTTCAACTGTTAGGGACATGATGTAGTTCTGCATATGAAAGCATGGGTGTTCTGTGGCCTTCTTGCTATGGTTGTGTCGTCCAAAGGCAAGAGCTAGCCTCAACATCTGGTTTCTCTTTGCCGCGTTCCAATGGTTCTTGATGCCGTTCTCGGTTCTCCAAGGATGTTACTCCTTTGTGATCTTTGCCCACTTGTTTTCGACAACCTTGTGGGCGGCCGTGAGAATCAAGTCTTCCCCCTCGTTCTACTCTTCTATCTGTGAAGGAAACAAAAGATTGTATTACACCAAAATATGAAAGAGAGATACCTGATGAATGATCACCGACATATATACATAAAGGAATAAAAATATGACGAAACGCGCATACACCGTGCGCATGTGGTGTATTGTGCCGCCAAAAATAGTTTACAGTGACAGAATCGAAACAGATATATGTGAGGATGGAAAAAGATGAGGAGAGTAGAATTTCGAATTAATTTTTTATTAATGTTCAAAATACAGGTCACGTGCGATGCACATGAAACATTTAAACAGAAAACCAAACGTTTCATCTAAAACCTATAAAATGAAACATAATGCATCATAAACCAGCGACCCGAAACAATTTGCATCACTTACCAATTTTTGTAAACATATTACTTTTTTTTCATACTTTTCTCTTGTTTTTGGCGAAACGACGCATATAAGAAATAATGATGAGAATCCTTTCTTGTAGAGGATTCCATCGATAAGGGTGTAGCTTGGGGCTAGACGCCTCATCCTCTTGTCCTCAGCTTCCTCTGAAGGTTAACTACTCGTCTATGGGAATTCCTTGATAGGCGTTGCCCAGTAGGTCGTGCTATGGAAATTGAAGCATTCATACGATCTGGGGCAAGTGATGTGCTCGATGAAATGTATATGTAGTAGTGTTGGTTGCCATGCATGTTTACTCAGAGCACCAGCTTCCGCATTTGCATCCGTAGGAGTGGCGTTGATTTCGAAATAGGCGAAAGCCTCTACAAGAGCCTTTGACTCCTTAAGATATTTTTTCATTTGCTCACCTTTTGCAGCATATTCCCCTTTTACTTGGTTTATCACCAGTTGAGAGTCACAATACACTTCAAAAGAGGCAACACCCACCCATTTGGCTATCCATAGCCCTGCTATCAATACATCATATTCTGATTGGCTCTGAACGTTAAGACTAATGCGTATATCAAACATTTTGCCTGGTCTTGAGGCGTCACTAGGACTTGGCAAAATAAATCGGTTCAGCTGAACCGTACCGGTTCATAAAACAAATGTTTATTTTTTTGCAAAAATATGGACCGGTTTAGAATAGGTACAATAAAAGGTTCGCAAACGGTAAACTGTATCACTTCTTGTACAGGTGTTAATATAATATTATATTTAATTTTAAAAATATATACTCTAAACCATTAGACTAAAGTTGGTTCGGTGATGATTTACAGTCTATATTAGTATAATGAATTATATATTACAGTTTATGGATTATGGTTTATAGATTATGGATTATGGTTTATAGATTATGGTTTATGGATTATGATTATGGTTTATGGATTATGGTTTATGGATTATGGTTTATGTATTATTTATTATCATAACACATAATCCATAATCCATAATTCAAAATACTATTATGTATTATTATAGTTTTTTTAAATATATAAAGTGGTTCGTCCGAACCGGTTCAGAAGACGTACAGTAATTTTTTCAAAATCTGGAGCGGCCGAAAACTGGAGCGGTAAACCATACCTCTTTAAAATGTGGTAAAGGTACTGTTCATGAACCGGTTTGGCCCCGAACCGGTTTGGCCCCGAATCGGTTTGGCCCCGAATCGGTTTGGCCCCGAACCGGTTCATGCTCACCCCTAAGCGTCACTACCAGTTCTGCCCTTGGCCTTCAACACATGAAGACCCATCTGTATACAATTTCCAAGCAAGTGTCGACGTATCTTTTAACAAAGGTGCTTCAGCACTAGATGGCGATGCCACGTGTGGACAAGTGGATTCTGCTATGAAATCGGTTAGTGCCCGCCTCTTTATGGAAGCCTTTGGAGTGAATTGAAATAAAAATTCTCTTAACTTGATCGACCACTTTACCATCCTACCCGAGGTGTTCGGGTTTTGGAGGAAATGGATAAGTGGATGATTATTTAGGACAATGATTTCATGTTTTCTTGTTTGTGGAAATAAGGGTGAAACTTCCTGACTAAGACAACCAATGCATAATGATACTTCTCAACTTTCATATAATTTATTTCAGCCTTGGATAGGACTTTTGATACATGTAGACTGGCGCTTGGCCCTTATCCTTATTCATTAAGTCAGCACCAGGAGAACGAATTCCCCTTATACTTTAAAGTCACATACGATGCGATAGTTGTGCGACCGGGAGACACTACGAGTAAGGTGTTGCGCATCTGTTAGGAATTGCAGCGACTCACGAATCTCACACCAGCAGTGGAAATGTGTCATGCACCCTTGGTCATGTAATGTTTTTCTAGGTCTGGCCACACAAGGATCTTTCAGACCTATATATGCATTGCGTCCACAATCGCTGACGACGCTGTGGTTGGTGGCCACCTAGTAGCCACAATATTGAGAAAATTCCATAATGACCATCCTCTTCCCACGAAACCATTAGTACGATGCAACTCGTTTTTTTAGAACTAGGACCAAGGTATTTGTGAGTGCACCCATCGAGCATGGACTAAGATAGAAAATGTTGAACCAAACCTCAAGTCTCTGTTTAGAGTAATGAGGTTACGTACGCAACTCTTACTCTAGCATCTCTGGGCCTAACACGTTTTCGAGTTAAGATCATATCTCAGGTCATACCTATGATCATTTTGACTACGCCGCGATATGGAACGCGCGCTACAGTGTATCTCCTCTCCCATGGAGCATATGTTCAAATGATGTACAAATGTCCATCAGTCACACAAAGTACAAGAAACAAAAGTCATAATGACTCTCATCCGACCCCTGAGTGGATCGACAAACTAGAATCTGCTATAATGCGAAATCAGATAGTTCCGGACACAAAGCCTTTTTGGTCATCCCGACAGACTTCCAAAATTAGAAAATATTATCAACCTCAGTTAGCCACTAAGGCGTAGAGGCTATCACCCGTGTGAGAGGGTGATCCAATCCACTTTGACATATTTCACTAAATAATCAAAATAACATGCATAGTAAGCGAAATAAAATAAATCAACTAAGTCTACACAGTCGTAGAGCCTACACATGCCTCACTAGAGTCTCTCTTTTCAAGGTTGGAGAGATGGTCCATGACCATCTCATCCGTAAAAAAGTACTTGAAACTCATCAGAGTGTGTCTAACCATGTCTCTAACATAGTTTTGCTTGATATCTACTTGTTATGACTTGTTATGATACGTTGGGTTCTTTGTCACAGAGGTTGAGCCTCCAACGACTCAATATTTAATCCGGAAGTCTCTTCATGCATACAACCTACTAAGTGGTCCACATAAGACCCACAAATTTGATATTTATGGTGATCAACATAATGCACGACTGCTTCTTACTCATCCACGATATGAGATCATCAAAGAGCATAACATAAAGTCCGAGGTTGGTTTTCTCTCATCCAAGTCACCACCATAGTCCACATAATTATACCTGAATCCAGAGATTCTCGAACGTCCGACAAGTCCTTTCGTAGCACAAGTAATGATGATGCCCTTGCGATATCACATGATTCTATTTACAACCTGTCATTTTTTCAATTCGCGTTCAGATTAGTACCAACTTAACATGTTGATTGTGTGAAAAATATCAAATAGAGTAAACACTATTGCGTACATCAAGCTTTCGACTGCACTTAGCTAATAAATTTGTTTTATCTGGTTCATTTCTTTTGTAATCTTCAATCACATATCCATATTGAGAGGTTGGCCAATGTGATCTAGAGTGTCAATTGGTTTACAGTTACTCATGTTGAACATTTCCAACACTTTGTTTATGTAACCCTCCCATGAAAGCCACATCTGCCTCCTACAACGATCTCTCGAGATGTAAATATCAAGTATGTGTGCCATGTCACTCATGTCTTTCTTCCCAAACAAATAAGAAAACTAGGCTTTTGCCTATGTGAGGAACTCCAAGTTATTTCCAGCTATGAGTATGTCCTCTACATTTAGAATCATAAACACAAAGTTCGGTCCAAACCTTTTAGTATGAACGCAATGAATCACATCCATCAGGAGAAATTCATTTTTCACGACCAAAACATGAAATCTGCGGTACCACTGCCTAGAGGACTGTTTCTGACCATAGATCATTTTGTGAAACTTGCACAGTAAGTGCTAATGGCATTTCTACACAAAGCATTCAGACCGCCGCCCCATATAAAACTCTTATTCTACTCACCATTGTTGAAAGAAGTATTAACGTCCATCTAGTGCAATTCCAAGTCTAGACTCACTCCAATAGCCAAAATCAAACAAACTGTGGTCATTCAAACAATCAGTGAGAAAGTCTTCTTAAAGTACACTCTCTCCTACTAACTCGTGTGTATAACTTTTCGTTACTAATCGAGTTTTGTAATGCTCAATTTGTTTCATCAACCCTAAGTTTCGTCTTAATAACCCATTTAACTCTTATTGTTCTACGTCCTCTCGAAGGTCGACTAGAGTCCAAAAACCGTTCATCCTTATAGATTTATCTCGTTAATAGTCTTCATCTCATCCTCCATTACTTTCATCCATTCTTCTAAGAAGGGTTTAATGAGGGTTTCTCAAAAATCTCACTATTACCAGAATATGACCATGTTCACTCCCACTGGGAGTGACATCCCAATGCTCCCACTGTCAACAAGATCATCAGGGAGATGAATCTGTTCTATTCGCTAAAATAGACTGTGAATCCGACGGATGAAGAATTAATTAATCGACTACTGTTTCAACTCTCCTGCTCGAATTAATAGGTATATGGTCAACTTAACCTTGAATGTTATATATAGATCAATCCAAATCAATGTCTTCCTTCTTAAGATTTTCGTTCTCTAAAAACGTCGCATCTTGTGATTCAATCTCGGTAACACTCCCACTGTCGCATCTTGTGATTCAATCTTGTGATACACTTAGAGGTATCAGAGTAACCAACAAAGATACTCTTCATTCCACTAGGTCCAATCTTTCCAAACTTATTTGAAAAATCATGTGCGTAAGCGGCGCACCCCTATGGGTGCATATGACTAAGGTCCAGAATTTATTCCAGTACAAAACTCATATGAAATGGAGTTAACCGTCTTCGTCAGCACATGGTTTAGGATGTAGGCAACAGTTTTTAAGGCGTTTTCCCAGAAGGAAGTCGACAATTGAGTTTGCGCTATATCGACCGAACCATTTCAAGGAGCCTTTTACTGCACCTTTCTGCAACCCCATTTTGCTAAGGGGTGTAGGGAATCGTTAACTGATGAATGATTCCCTTTTCATTACATAAACAGTTAAATTCCACTAAAAGGGACTCTTTTTCCACGATTAAGGTGGAAGGTCTTTGCCCTCCTGTTTAACGGGTGTAACCATCTATAAATGTAATGAAATTTCATGCTATGTGTCGAACGATAGCATCAAGAGGGTCACAAAAGTCGTAATGGACTAATTGCAAGGGAAATTTAGCTCTAGGTGCCTAACCAAAAGGCTTTTCGGTGAAATTTTCTGCAAGATGTCTCCACCCGTGGGATGTTGGGCAGCAAGCCCTGTTGGGCTAGCAACTACATTTTAAATTGACTTTTATAGCCTAATCTAGCTTGCCTTTCATTTATATCGCAACCATATCCATGATTAAAAGAAAACATGAAATTATTATTGTTGCTTGAATCCTAATATGCAATAAGGGAAAAGTCTGAAAATAGTACATCATGTTTGCACAAAATGATTTTCGATGCAACTAGTTTTTTAGTGATGGTTAATGGTTCAATACGTTTGAAAATGATGGTAATTGGTGCATCCGTTACTTTTCTGTTAAAAAATTCCGTTAAATATTTTTCATATTTGCAAAACTAACCAAATATTTTTCCCTTAAATCTTAGCCAGGGTCCGAACCCCGACCAGGTCACCCAACCCTGGGGACATGGTCTAGGCTCGGACCCAGACCATAGAACGCCCGATTGGGGCTCAATTGGAGCCCCAATCAGTTTGAACCGAACCTGGATATGGCCTGGGTTCGAACCCGACGATGTACCCATGGTTGGACCCTGGTTAGGGAACGCCCTATGTGGCTTGAATCAAGTCGGGACTTGTTTGAAACATTAGTGTAAGTTTGTAGGGTTTAATTGTAACATTTATAAAAATAGTGGTTAATTTTGTAAATCTAAAAAATATTTAACGGAATTTTTTAACAGAAAAGTAACGGAGGTACCAATTACCATCATTTTCAAACATGTTGGACCAAAAATAACCATTTGGGTTGGAAATCCATTTTCGTCAAACATGTACTATTTTCAAACTTTTCCCATGCAATAATAAATTCACCAGAAACGGTACTAAAACCAAACAAAGTTGATTCTAAAGATGATGGGATGGAAGATTCATAAAACGATAATGTAAAATCGAGTTTCATTAATCCTAAGACTAAAATAACATTTCTACGAATTTAGGGAACATAGAGGATATGACTTCAGACTAAGACTTGATCACCGCATAAGCACAACTCACAAGTTCTAATCCATTCGACTTCAATACGAGAGTTGTTGTCAATGTACATCCACCTAATTTTGCGGAAGACTCTATGGTACTCTACGAAAACGTCACTGTCCCTAACTACGTGATTTGTCGATCCTGAATCCAAAATCTACAAAGGACATGACTAAGTCAACATATCTGTACTAGGTGTCGGACGTAGGATCCGACTTTCCCGACCCTTTTGAAAAATATTTTAAAATTTCGTTTTGAAATGTCGGGTCTTGGCGAGCGAAGGGTCCGGTCAAGTGGGGTCATCAACCGGACCGAAAAAATTAAAAGAGTCGCCACCGATTAATTGAAGGCTAATTGGAATCCTAAAATTTTTCCTAGGGTACATGTAATTAACATCCTAGGGCTTAGAAAGGTCTACGTCCAGAGAATCGAGTTCGGGGGTTTGATTACATCATAAAAGGTCGCAAGCTCATAATCCGCCCTTTCGGTACTTTAGTTTGCTTTTGAATATTTTTTTCATTTACCCGAATTGTTCGTTTCGATCATGCTTGGCCCAAAAAAGACTATATGCATTTTCCTTAAACCATGTATAAACAATTTTTTTTGATGAGTTAATTTCAAATAAACAAAAGAGTACTAAAGTTAATTGTGCTAGAAAAAAAATAGTTTAACTCTCGAGCCATTTTAAACGTGTCAAAACATGCACGAATTATTTTTGAAGATTTTAAGCTCGTTGGACTAATTTGTTCCATTTTAAGAAGTTATAGGATGTCAAAATAAATATAGGGACCAAAATGCAATTTATTAATATTTGAGCTGAATTAGACAAATATTTCTAAAATTACAGAAATGACCCAAAACTATTATGGACTTATTTGTAATATTGGTAAAGTTCTAAAATAACCCGAAAATTATTCTAGACTTATTTGTAATATTTTGAAAAGTCATGCAATGCCCAGAAAAATTTAGGAATCAAAAATGTAATTTTCGAAAAAATTATAAATGAACTGGAAATAGTTTTTAAAATTACAGAATTGACCCTAAACTATTCTAGATTTATTTGTAACACTTAGTAAAATTCCAAAAAATAACTCGAAAATTATTCGAGACTTATTTGTAACATTTTAGAAATCATGGAATGTCTAGAAAAGTTTAGAAATCAAAATGATTTTTTTTTAAACGAGTTGAATTAGGAAAAAAATATTGCACAAATGGGCCAAAACTTTTCTGGTTTGGTTTATAACACTCGATAACGTCCCAGAAATGACCCGAGAGTCCAAGGACCGAGTTGTAACCTTCATCAAAGTTTGGGAATGACCTAAGTCATTTTTGAAAATTATTTTTTTAACATATACATAATATACATATACATATAGATAGATAGATAACATAGACATAATTTAAATATATATTATACATATAGATATATATAGTGATGATTGACTCCGGCTTCGATCCCATAAATAAGGGAGAATGGGGTTGCCCCAGTTGACATCCGTATTCAGGCTCTATATGTCATGAGTGCCTAAAGCAGCTTGTCGTGTCAGTGTTTTATTTGTTGCTTTCTCTGCGCCATTCATTTGTGGGTGATATGGAGATGAATTTTTATACTTGATCGCAACTCATCGACCAATTTAGATTTCTTGCATTGCCGGTGATGATTTACTTCGACATCCCATGACACACGATGATGTCCTTGCTGATGAAAATCTCAATTGGTTTTGCCGTTATTGACGCCAGGGTAATAACCTCTATCTCTTGGTGAAGTAATCAATTGTAATCAATATGAATCGATTGTAATCAAAATGAATTGATGACCGTTGGACGCCTTTGGAAAAATCATGTTGATTACATCGATGCCCCACATTGAGAAAGACTATGGGGAAATCATGGGATATAGCTCGTGTAGTGACGCGTGGATTTGGTCCGCGTACAATTGACAGATGTGATATTGTTGGGCATGTTTTATACAGTCAGCCGTCATGGTGAACCAAAAGTACCCAAGTCTTGCCCGTTCATGTTTGGGTCGCAACAACCTTCGTGAATTTGTTCCATTAGATGCTCAACTTCTCTAGCCTTCACGCATCTCAAATGGGTATAATCGTGTCACTGGAAAATTAATTGCAATCCTCGCATGACCATTCATTCATTTTCTTGTGGCTTTCTCTGGAAACTCCGTACGCCAAGTATCTTTTTATATCAGTGAGTCATGGTTGATTGTCTGATTCTTCAATTTTACAAAAATAGGTTGACACCTCTTCGATTTTGATCTTCATTGGAAGTTTTTGGTTTCCCGGAGAAATTTTACTCATGGGTGCGAGCGTTGTTAATTTGTTTTGTACGCAAGGACGCAAATAAGAACACAAGGTGATCGTTGACTTGCTTATCTTCTTTGCAGCTTTCATCCTAGTGGTGATGACGGTGTTGGCGTCGATGTTGTTGTCCCTCAGTGGGTTTTTCTACCCTTCGAGGAATCCGATCAGTTGGAAGTACTCCGCCTTGCTGTGACGAACTTTCCGTAGTTACTACATTTCAATCCTTTCCAATCGACGCTGCCAACAATGGCATCTCTCTGTATCGACAACGACGTCTCCCCTGTTGTGAACAACGACGAGCGTCAACAATGGCATATCCTATGCAGGAGTCAACAACGGCGTCTGTCCCGTGTCAACAATGGTGACTCTTATGCAGGAGTCAACAACGACGTCTTCTCCGTGTCAACAATGGCAACTCTTCTGCAGGGGTCAACAACGGCGTCTGTCCCGTGTCAACAATGACATCTTGATGGCGTCTTCCCCGTGTCAAAAATGACGTCTCTTCATCTCTATTTAAGTTGCCTATGCTTTAGCTCGATCAAACGACATGGAGTTGTTTTTGTCATCTCCTTTACTTTGTAAAACAACCTTCCCTTTTTCCGGTGGTTGAATGTGGTCTGGTGGCATGGGTCGGTTTGACTATGATTTCCACTTCCTCTGAACGAGGTGTAACATACAAGACAGACTCAATTCTGACGATGAGAACCTCAGCATCCCTCCTTGCGGCGGTACCCATTACTTGTCTCCGGTCCTTTTCTTGATCGGATAATTGCATAAGCCGATTTTACCTCAAGTAACGGGTTTTCTTGTAGTAAATCATCTTTTTCTTGATTATACTCATCACTCACTGCATTCAGGAATTGATACAATTTGGTATCTGCTTGATTTTATGTTCCATATTGCAATGTCATCTGGGTCAACGTCCTTCTTTGTAATGTATAGAGTCAGATTCGGCAAGGGTGCCCCACTAACGAGTGGACGATCAAAAATGCATGAGGAAACTTCATCAAACAGAGCTCCAATGGTGATACCAGTAGAAATTAAGTCTGACAAACCCTCGTGAGCATCAATGTCATCGAGTTGGATCACTTGTGGTGGACCTGGAAATGAACGGCGAGGAGAGGAAACAACAATGTCCCTGAACTTTCGGTTAAATATTTCCTCCAGACGACTTCATAATCTTTGAAATTAGGACGAACACCCGAACCTTAAAGTGCTTTTGTCCTTTCGGGTGTGGGAAAGTCATATGTGGGAAGCAGGTCTTGGTCAGGATGGCCATATGTGGGAGGTGGAGCTTCGTTAGGATGGCAAAATTGCATGATATGGATTGATGAGGTGCCACAACAGCAGTGTTCCTCGGGCAGATGAGGCCGGGGATACTGTAGTAGTCACGGCTGCCTGGAATTCAAAAGAGCAAAATCTGCTCGGCCTGGGAGGTCATGACAATGATTGACTGCACTGTGCGGGAACTCATGACATGCATGGTCTGTTCTAGTTGGATGATTCTCTCCTCGTGTTCTTGAGGTGCTGGAATCGTGGAATGTCACATGCATTCTCGAAAACCTAAATTCAAAATACCGCAGTAAGAAGGATGAATACACAATTGATCATGCATGATTGATTTTGAAAATTCTATGTTCCATTCATTCCATTTCTAGACTTTGATTGTATGGAAAACATTTTTTCCAAAAATACTTTTAAAGATTTTGACCAATCGAAGTCTAGTCCTTAAGACGTTTCACACGACGGCGCAGCTCGTTGAGTGCATTTGTTGATTGTTCCTTGGTTCAAACGAAGATCGAGGACATGTATTTTGATTTTTTTTTGCCTCGTTCTTGGTATGAACTGTTCAAGGGTGTCATTCAACTTAGCAACATTGCCCCCACATTTTTCCAAGGTGATCCCACATTCCTAGAATGACGGTGGTTGTTGGAGTCTATCCCCGATGATCTCCTCTGGGCCGAAAGACGGATTTGAAGGTGTCGAATGGAACTTGTGAACGTATTTCGTTGTTGTTTAATCACGCAGACTTGTTTCCCATAATCCAGAATTCAGACAAGGCGTTAAGGAGAATCCAATTGACTATGTAGTTTACGAGCTCGTGAACCTCGTCAATCTTCTTGTTCACGTATTTCTGATTCCCTTTTTGTCATGGCTTTCCATATTCGAGAAATTTCGACCGTAGGGGGCTGTATGGCCTTAATGTGAGGGCAATGATTTTTGTTTTCATCCTTACCAAAGATGGTGCGTGAAACGTCTTAAGGATACAAAATTGAATGAACGGAACTTACATTTTTTTTTTGAAAAATGCAATGCAAGTGCGATAATTTAACTTCATTAGTAAGACTCATATTACATTTACAACAGTCTAAAATATATAATACAAAAGCCCAATCCTATACATGTCATGATCTAGGGACAAAACAAAACACATTTACATAAATGGGCCAAACTTCTTCATGGGCCAAATTTCTTCATGGGTTGTGGGTCAATCTCGCATCCAAATGCTTGGGCTGAATTCTCATTTACATCACTTGGGCCCAAAATGGAAATACACACAAAACTGGTAAAGACTAAACACGGTGTGGAACTTTTGTTCTAAATGGATGGAATTTCTAGGTCCTCTGAACCAGTGGAACCTCACCCCCTAAAGAGGATCACGGGCCCATTCCGATCATCGACTTGAGTTGTTTAGGTGCGTACCGGCGATCCAAACCGCTCCGGGCGCATTCCCCTAGTAAACTCCCTAAGGTCTTAATGTGCTCCATGTCTGAGCGGGTAATGGTAACCAGCGTGGTGTGTGCAAAACAAGAATTAAATTATTTGTTTTTTGACTTATTACAATTACATCGCCTTTTGGACAAAATTTGAAACTGCAAGCATTAGTAAACGGTCAAAACGGATATGGCAAAATATAATATGGCAAAGTAAACATGACAAAGCCTAAAACCTCTAAAAGAGCTCCCCAGCAGAGTCGCCAAATTGTCGAACGTCGGATCCGACTTTCCCGACCCGTTTTGGAAAATATTTTTTAATTTTGTTTTGAAAATGTCGGGTCTTGGCGAGTGAAGAGTCCGGTCGAGCGGGTTCATCAACCGGACCGAAAAAATTGAAAGAGTCGCCACAGATTAATTGAAGGCTAATCGGAATCCTAAAATTGCCTAGGGTACATGGAGTTAACATCCTAGGGCTTAAAAATGTCTACGTCCAGAGAATCGAGTTCGGGGGTTTGATTACGTCTTAAAAGCTCGCGAGCTCATAATCCGCCATTTCGGTACTTTTAATTTGCTTTTGAATTTTTTTTCAATTTTGCCTGAATTGCCCGTTTTAATCATGCTTGGCCCAAAGAAAAAAAACTACATGCATTTTCTTTAAATTAAACAAATCATGTATAAACAATTTTTTTTTAAAAATTTCAAATAAACAAGAGAGAACTAAAGTTAATCGTGCTCGTAAAAAAAATGGTTTAACTCTTGAGCCATTTTAAACGTGTCAAAACACGCACGAATGATTATTTTGAAGGTATTAAGCTCTTTGGACTAATTTGTCCCATTTTGAGAAGTTATAGGATGTCCAAAAAAAATCTAGGGGCCAAAATGTAATTTATTAAAGTTCGAGCTGAATTGGACAAATATTTCGAAAATTGCAGAAAATACCCTAAACTATTCTGGACTTATTTGTAACACTTGGTAAAGTTCTAAAATAACCCGAAAATTATTCTAGTCTTATTTGTAACATTTTTAAAAGTCATTAAATCTAGGGAATCAAAACTGTAATTTTTGAAAATATTATAACTAAACTGAAAATATTTTTTTTAAAATTACAGAATTGACCCTAAACTATTCTAGATTTATTTGTAACACTTGATAAAATTCCAAAAATAACCCGAAAATTATTCTATACTTATTTGTAACATTTTGAGAAATCATGGAATGTCAATAAAAGTTTAGAAATCAAAATAAATTTTATTTTAAAAAATGAGCTGAATTAAAAAAAATAAAAAATTGCACAAATGGCCAAAAACGTTTCCGGTTTGGTTTATAACACTTGATAACGTCCCAGAAATGACCCGAGAGTCCAAGGACCGAGTTGTAATCTTCATCAAAGTTTGGGAATGACCTAAGACATTTTTGAAATTATTTATTTTCACATATACATATATTATACATATACATAATATATATATTTATTATACATATAGATAGATAGATAACATATACATAATATAAATATATATTATACATATAGATATATATAGTATTACATAAACATAATATAAATATATATTATACATATAGATATATATAGTATTACATAAACATAATATATATATATATTATATATATAGATATATATAGTAATACATAAACATAATATAAATATATATTATACATATAGATATATATATAGTAATACATAACCATAATATAAATATATATTATACATATAGATATATATAGTAATACATAAACATAATATAAATATATATTATACATATAGATATAGATATATATAGTATTACATAAACATAATATAAATATATATTATACATATATATATATATATATATATATTAACAAGTATATTATACATAAATATATAATATATGTATATAAACTATTCTTTTTTTTATAACATAAATAATAACATTAGGAAATACAAATACAATATTAAATGCAAGAAAAATATACCTAAATCGTTCGGAACTTAAACACCGTACGAGAAACCGAGATCGATAATTATCGATATATTTTTTTTCACTCTTTTTTTTACTCTCTCTAATCACTCCTCTCTTCCTTATTTCTCTTCAATTCCTTCACTAACTCCTCCCTCTAACACCATAGCATTCACCTTGTATTTATAGAGTTTTCTCCTCCAAATAGATGATAAACATGGACAATACATGGTGGATGGCAAATGTGATAGCAATTGGGCAAAGGTGATTGACAATTGGGAGGTGATTAACAATTGGGAGGTGATTGGCAATTAGGAGGAGTTTTGATGATAATTGGAGAGAATTTGGCTAAGGATGAGCAAAGGTGATCAAGTGGTCAAATGGTGATGGCAATTAGGAGACTTTTGGTACCAATTGGGAGTGATTTGGGGCATGGTGGGAATTTGGACGAAAATGGATGCAATGGTGGATGTTTGGCCAAAAATGGGTGTCATGGGTTTAGGGGTTTATGGTTTGGGTTTATGGTTTGGGGTTTAAGGTTTGGGGTTTAGGGTTTGGAGTTTAGGGTTTGGAGTTTAGGGTTTGGGGTTTAAGGTTTAGGGTTTAGAGTTTGAGGTTTAGGATTTAGGGTTTAGGGTTTGGGGTTTAAGGTTTAGGGTTTAGAGTTTGAGGTTTAAGGGTTAGGGTTTGGGGTTTATGGTTTAGGGTTTAGGGTTTTAGGGTTTGGGGTTTAACATTTGGGCTTTAGAGTTTGGGGTTTAAGGTTTAGGGTTTACAGTTTGGGATTTTAGGGTTTGAGGTTTAAGGTTTAGGGTTTAGAGTTTGAGATTTAAGGGTTAGGGTTTGGGATTTTAGGGTTTGGGGGTTTAGGGTTTAGGGTTTTAGGGTTTGTGATTTAGGGTATAGGATTTATTTTATTTTTGCTTTTTTCTTCGTCTCGGTTCCTCGCGTACAGTATTTTGACCCCGAGCCAAAATCAGATGTTTACAGTAGCTTTAACGTTTTCTTTGAAATAACATTTATTTTTGGAATCAAGCCATGTTTTATACCAATGAACTCATTGATGATCGCACTTTGCCTTTTGCTTTTCTGAACTTGATTTGTAATATTTTCTTACAGCAGAGAAGTCACAGCAGACACGACATCTGTATATAGTATACATCCAGATACTGACCCACATATACAGCAGAAGTTACCTTATAGAATGAATTCTTTCTAGAATAACAGATGACCCCAATAATAGACTTAACATGTGAATATGTGTGACAAAACTGATCTAAATGACATGAAACAAAATGTGTTAAACTAAACATTGAATTATGCTTATGCAGTAAACTAAACTTGACATAGATTCACACAAATATATCCATCTAATCAGAATGGTTTGAGACAAACATACTCATCAACAGATGATCATATGGATGCATAATAAATGTTCAACTAACTCATCATATGAAACAGAGAAGATAGATCACATAATTACACTTCAGAATCAGGCCGATCATTTTCTGATGTAGGTTGATTCTTGACTAACTCAGGAACTAAACAAACTCCTAGTTTCTTCCTACATGGAAAAAACAATTTTTCAGTTAACGGTTTAGTACGAATATCATCAATTTGCTCACTTGAGGGAACAAAATTAACTATAACATGTCCAGATTTCACCTTTTCTCTTACAAAAAAGAAATCAATTTCTACATGTTTTCATTTTTGAATGTTGAAATGGATTTTTGGTAATAGCAGCAGCACTACTACTGTCTGTTCAGACAGTTGGAACTGAGGACAAATGCAGTCCCATTTATGTGATAAGAGACTTCACCGAGATGATTTCACAAACTGCATTGGCAATTGCCCTGAATTCAGCCTCATCACTGGATCTTGCCACAACAGATTGTTTCATTGAACTCCAAATGATTGGATTACCATTTAAAAGAAGGTACTGCCCTGATATTGATTTTCTATCAGCAATGTCCCCACCCCAATCTGCATCACAATATGAAGTTAAGGATATGTCTTTAACAGAAAAGAATGGTTGCGAAACAAAAGACCATGATCAATAATGCCTTTTAGATATTGTAGAGTATGTATTACAACTTCTATACTAGGTAATATCATCAAATGGTTCATCACAAGTAATAATACATGTTCTTGACAAGCATGTACCAGTCATTGGAGTAGGAAAAACGGATGATTCCTCAATACCTAGTTTGTTAATCAGATCATGAATATACTTTTTCTGGTTTAACAACAAAGAATCATCATTAGCTGCAACTTCCATTCCAAGAAAATAACTAAGACTACCTAAGTCCTTGAGCTTAAATTCATCATTGATGGAACGAATTACCTCAGAAATAGCAGAAGATGAAGGACCAGTCACCACTATATCATCAACATAGACTAACAAGAAAACAAAACCATTATCTGAGGTTTTGATGAATACACAACTATAAGCCACAGAAGCACTGAACTAAAGATGATGAATCAGAAAACACTTAAGTTTCGAAAAACAACCATGAGGTGCTTGTCTTAGACCATATAAAGCCTTTTTAGCTTACACGCCAGAGGAGCTTCAGTATTGTTAACTTGTTCAAAACGTGGAGGTTGTATCATATAAACTTCCTCTATTAAATCACCATGTAAAAACAGATTGTGAATAAGAATTTGACGTAAATTCCATTTATGAGACAAAGCTAAAGACAAAACAATACGCACAGTAGCAGATTTAACAACCGGGCTAAAATTTTCTTGAAAATCAAATCCATGATTTTGAGAAAACCCTTTAGCAACTAAACTTGCTTTATACCGAGCAATTGAGCCATCTGCATTCTTCTTTATATTTAACATCCATTTGCATCCAAATGGGATTCTGACAGGAGGATGTTCACCAACAGACCATGTATGGTTGGTTTGCAAAGCATAATACTTTTCATCAACAGCTGCTTTCCAATGAGAGTCTGTGAACAAGAGTTGTTTTTCATCAACTCCTCTAATGCTTTCCAATCGGGAGTTGATTCAAACATTTTTCATGAGGATAAATTTTTGACAAACTGTAAGAAGGCAATCTATTTATAAGAAATGTAGCTGTGAAGAAGGCATCTAACCAGTAGTGAAGACGCACGGATGCTTGAGCCAATAGAGTCAAACCTAGTTCAACGATGTGACGATGCTTTCGCTCTACAATCCCATTTTGTTATGAATAATAGGAACAAGTGATACGATGAGCCACTCCATGCTAAGAAAGATAAGTAGAGAGAAAATGAAACTCTCCTCCACCATCAGATTGAACAACTTTTAGAGAATATCTAAGCTGTTTTTCTGCAACTCTATGAAAATCAATGAAACGTTGAGCAGCAACACTTTTCTTACTCAAAAAATAAATCCATGTGAAATGACTAAAAGCATCAACAATACTCAAATAATAGTGATTTCCATTAGAAGCACATGCAGTTGGTCTGCAGAGATCTACTTGAACAAGTTCCAAAGCTCGATTATAAACTGTGGATGAAAAATGGTATGACTGCTTTTTGCTTTTCCCTACAACACAAGTTGTACACTGTATAAAAGAATGGAACACAAGGTGATTATGAATGCGTAAGAAATTTACCAGAATCGTGTTGGAAGGATGTCCTAAGCGCATAGGCCAGAGATGAGTTGAGTCTCTCTTATCTAATGTAGATAAAAAGCAATCAAAATCATTTTCAGCAATAGTATTCATAGATATGACACTAGAATTATTATTAGAAGGATCAATACGAATGGAAATGGAATTACAAATAGTACTATTATTGACATCATCACAAGAAGAACCAGACTTTTTAACAGAATTATGACTATTATTTTCATAATCATAATCGAAAGTTGGCATAACATTCTCAGGTCTTTTACAATGAACATCATCATCCTTTTCAGTAACAAACACTTTACTGAATTGAATGGAACTAGAATTAGTAGAACCAACTAACTGACATCTATCTAATTTTGAGAAATCAAGTTTATATAAACCAAAACCTTCATAACCCTTCAACAGAACTCGATGAGATTGGCAGTCTCTTATCAAACAGTAGGATGCATGAAACTCGAAGTAGACACTGTTATCCCTAAGAAGTGAAATACATAAAATAGATTTTTGGTCACAACAAGAGTATATATCATGTTATGAAGAATCAGTTGTCTAGAATTAATACCAGTTGTATGCACCTCAGGAGGAATAATAGCAGAACCTACAACATATATACCAAGAGAGGAACCATTACCAACAGTTACTTTATCTTGTCCATAGGAAGGAACACACGTGTTGTACGACGAAGGTGATGCATTTGTTAGATGATTTGTTGCACCCGAATCTGGAAACCAACTGGAATCGTGTTGGACAATAGGAGCTATAGAAGACATCTGAGCTTGAGGGTTGCTAATGAGAGATTGATTATCCAGAGACTAAGCATAAGGTGAGCCAAGAATAGATGAATTTGGCACAGATGGAATAGTCGAAGGGTATTGACAAGACATTGCAGACGGATGGAAATTATGATGATAAAGTATGTGTGAATTAAGGGCAGTATACAAAGAAGGCATTGAAGGAACAATATAGCTTTGAGGATAGAATTGGTTGAGGAACATAAGAAGGATGGACAACAGATTGAGGCTGAATTGAACTAGCAACAGAAGTAGAGACAGAAGTAGAAAGAGAAGATTCCACTGCATCTTCCCACTGAGCCGATGAGAGGTTAACATTTGGAGAGGTTGTGGTTTCTGGATCATTGAAACAGTGGTAACATTGAAACGGTGGTAACATTGTCTCTAGTGAAGTTGACATTGAAACGGTGGTAACATCTGTGAACAAGATGACCAAATTTACCACAGAGCTGACTCTGAGGACGATTACCACCATATCCACGACCACGACCTCGTCCTCTTCCATAATTGACATTTTGAGAGTTATTTGCAGTAGAAACATTCAGAGTAGGAAGAATACCATCAGAACTAGGCTGAGCAGATGAAGATGCATTTGTTATAGATGAAGACGACAAATTAGTATTGCTCAAAACATTGTTCTTCTCAACAGAATTGTGATTAACTGCAACATTTGTATCAAATAGTAGATCAACCTGTATTGCCTCTGCATCATGTAAAACAAACGTAATAGATGCCAAATCATACAGATTACTGCTCACATTAATGACTGAAACAACACTATCAAACTGTCCTTTAACACCATTCAAAATAATAGAAATCTAATGCATCTCCATTAACGGATGATCGCAACTGGCAAGGCTATCACACACGGACTGAATAACAGTCAAGTAATCATGCATGTTTTGATGAGGTAGCTGTCTAACCTTAAGGCGGTCATACAAATGCATAATGCCAGTTGTGTATGAAGATGAGAAATCTCGATGCAATTTTTGTCAAATAGATGCCACAGTCATACAGCCAATGAGTCCTCTGCTTACTTGAGATGAAACCGAAGCCAGCATCCACGAAGCAAGGGAGATATCCTTCTAGACAAATTTGAGATACTCCAGATTCGGTTCTTCATCAACATCAACAGTTTGAATGCGAGTATGAATTGTCAAATTGTCGTACAAATGTCCTTCAAGATTATAGCCTCTTACTGCTAATAACACCTGTTGTCTCCAAGATTGGAAGTTTTATTCTCCTTCCAATTGACATACTTTCTTATTGAAGAAAGATGCAGATATTTCTTCCATTTAATTAAATAGAATTGAAAATCAAGATGGAGATAACGAAGCAACAGAATCACGCAATTGACGGAAACAAAATGCAGCAGTGCAGATCACAGAATCGCCATAGCTCTGATACCATGTTAGGAACTTCGAAATGAAGAGAAGTATAGAAGAAGACTTACTTGCAAGAGAAGAAAGAAGTTTGTTCTTCATTCAAAGTTAGTTGTGTTCGGTACAGATTGTATTATTTATAGGATACAACAAATATGAAATTGCAAACTAGTCCTCCTCATATTTTCACAATTGATTCCAAACTTCATGTAATTATACATATATCCTAACACAAGCAAAGAAATAAGACCATGCATGTCAATACACACATATATATTGATACCTTTCAAATTATAAATTAATTTAGGGCTAATTTATAATTTTCAAACACTTTGAGTGTCAAAGTCACCCTAACCATATGTTTTGTGATTAAAATCACCATGAATAAAAGTTTGGGGGACCAAAATCACCAGGAATTAAAAATTTGAGGGCCAAAGTCTCAACGAATGGAAATTCGAGGACTAAAGCTCAACATATAAAAGTAATTAACATGCTACACAAATTTTCAAACAATATGTTGGGATCTCAACAAGTCATAAACTAGTCAATTCTACTAGTCATTGAGTCAAAAACTAGTCAAATAAAATAAGGCCAGACTATGTACCCTGCAAAAAGACACAAAGTAATCTAGGAAACTTAAGGAACCTACATAGTGTTCTCCCTACATAAAGTTACTTTAATTAGCCCAAAACTATTAATGAAAGGGTCCAAACATATTTACTGTACTGAAACGGATTATTTAAAGCCACAATGAATTTAGGATCGACACCAAGTTCGTTTCGGGTCAATTCAGGCGGTCCAGGGCCTCTGAATCAAGTCAGACTGGTTTAGATAACACTCAAAAATATAGATCGGTCCAACCAATCGATCATCTGACCCAAAATGGTCCAATCAACTCAAATAGATCAGGCCGAATTGAACGAACCTATCGAGTCAAATTGATTAAACCAGAATGGTTCACATAAATCCAGTCTGGTTCGAACTAGGTCGGTCCTGTTCACACAAAATTGGATCAGTACTGTTCATCTTCTCAACGGAAAGATGAACATGTTTCTAGGGTTTCCAGCCTTAGCAGCAGCAGCCAGCTCAGGGAGATGGCCAACCGCTATGGCTGGCCACAAGGAGATCGACCACCACGGGCCGACCTAGCCCTGTGTCACGTCGAAAACTGGAGTCGTAACCACTTTGGCTGCTGTTGGGTATCGATAGTGACGGCCCAGTAAGAAAAGGCCTTCGAGGCCCAATAACTATAGAGGGGGTAAACCCATGACATCCGAACCGGATCGGCCCAAGTACAAGCCAAACTTGGCCCACCATCGAGTAATCCAGAATCGAGCCCAAAGTCTATAGAGACGCCAAAGGCTCTCAGACTGCTCGCCATTCTCTACCAAGTCGCGACCTTCCACTGCTCGACATGGGAGTGCTCGCCCCGAAGAGAGCCTTGCCTCTCTCCTCTGGTCCCACTAAACCGTTAATAACAGAGTGGCCAAGATATCCCGCATATTCCGGTCACATATTCACTAAAGATTAGATTTGGTAACTGCAATATCTCGCAGTAACTGCCATATCCCACGATCCGAATCTTCAGCAACTCAATATACATTAAGATATTCAGCTGCCTTTATACGGTTCTATCTCTCTTACCCTATAAATATCCTTGCTTTACATACGTACTTGACGTTTTGAGTTTTATACACACATATACTCATTTAAGCATCGGAGAGGGACCCAGAGGCACCCCCTCTGTTGCGCTCCCCTACTTGCAGGTTCACCGGAGTTGGAGCTGAAGCGTCATCCCCAACCTTGTCTGGCATTCAATTCACTGCCAGATCAGCATTCAGGATTTCACGATCCAACATTTGGCGCCGTCTGTGGGAAACGAGCAATTCAGCCATGAGAACTCGATCCCAAAGCAACCGTCGGAATCAGACTAGGGAGCGATCCTCAGATAGCTCTGATTCCGCCGCCGCTTCACCGCTTCAACAGGAACCTGCCAGCCGAGCAGGAGTTAACGCTGTTCCTCTGCGGACAGCCCGAGAACATGTCGGTGATTCAAGACCGACCCCAGCTGCTGATCAAAACGGAGCCCCTGCGCCGCAGACAGTCCACATTGCGGGGCAGAATATTAATTTAACCCCCGAGATGGTCTCCTTGCTGGAAGCCATCCTAGGACAGGCGCGCCGCCAGGCCCCTGCTCCTCAGGAAAACAATCCCTCTGCTCCTAAGGAAAATCACCGCCCTGCTGCCACAGGGCCTTCACCTTCAGAAGCGGCCAATCCTAGTCCTGCTGCGCATCAGGAGGATCAGGAGATGACGTCAGGTCAGCAGTCCCTACCTCCAGCGCACACCAAGGAGCCAGCAGCCGCATATACTGCCAATCCTTCCGGTCCGCCTCCACCCGGAGCCTCTCCCATGTACTGCACTGTGGAGCAGATGGATGACCTCCTCAACAAAAGGCTCCAGGAAAGACAGTTGACAGTCATAGCTCCCTTCAAGGAGCAGTCCTCTCATCCATTCACCGACGCGCTCGTCGCTATCAAAATCCCGAAGGATGTGGTTGCTCGGGCCATACCTGAGTATAGCGGTGGAGGAGATCCCACCGTACATGTCAACAAGCATGAGGCCTCCCTTCTGGGTAAGTCAAACGATCCCAATCATTTGGCTTTGCTATTTCCATCTACTCTTTCGGGTTCGGCTTCGTCCTGGTTCTTCGGCCTCCCTGCAGGATCAATCGGAACTTGGGCAGAGTTAAGAAGCAAGTTCCTGGAGAGATACATGGGCGAGCGCCAGTTGCTGAAGAGCGTGGTCGCCCTTGACTCGGTCAAACAGCAGCCTGGAGAGTCGCTGTCCAACTTCTACGGGCGTTTTCATCAAAACGTCACAGAATTAGATCGCCGAATCTCGGATGGGGAGATCATTCGAGCATTCTACAGAGGTCTGGATGTGGCCAACAAGGCCTCGAGAAAGCTGCGAAACAGCTATCACGTAAAGGAGATAGAGACATTGGAGGAGTTGGCATCCAGAGCGAAAGGTTTCATAGACCTTGAGCGCGCAAACATCGAGGCTAACCTCCTGACGACCTCGCTAAGGGTAACCCCTGAGCCCCGACGCGATGGTAAGAAGGAGGTCAAGAAGGAGAAAAAGGGAAAAGAAAGTAAGCCGTGAGTCGAGTCTCTTCCAGCGCCTCGCCATCCAGAGGTCCCTGAGTACTTCACGCCTTTAAATAGGCAGATCTCAGCGGTACTAGTCGAGATGGAGAGGAGATCCTTGGCGAGGCCACCGATGCCTCGCCGAGGTGGGTTACCCATGGGCAAGGATGTCGAGAGCTATTGCAGATACCACAAGTGCAAGGGCCATAAGACAGACGATTGCAAGATTCTGAAACGAGATATAGAGAGGCTGATTCAGGGGGGAATGTTGAAGGAATTTGTGGCAGGGCGAGACCGAAGTCGAACGCCCCCCAGGAGACATCGTTCACCAGCCCCTGCGGATCAAGCTGAGCCTTCTGGAAGCAAGAGGAGAGTGAATCTGATTGCGGGAGGATTCGGCGCAGGCGGCGAGAGGTCAAACTCCAGAGAGGTCTACGCCACTCAGATCTCTACGGCAGTTCAGTTGGGGAAGCGACCCCGACCTGAAGAAAACATTGTCATCTCATTCTCTGAAGATGATTTGGCACATGTCACTACGCCCCACAACGACGCTCTGGTCATTACGGCAGATATTGACGGCTGTGATGTTGCAAGGATTCTGGTCGACGGAGGCAGCTCGACAGACATCCTGTTTCTGGACGCCTTCGAAAAGATGGGCAAATCAAAACGCGACCTGAAGAGGGTCGACTTTCCGCTGATCGGATTTGCGGGAAGGACAACTTATCCACTGGGGGCTATAACCATGCCAGTGATTTTTGGCGAGGGGTGGAAAAGCATCAAGGTGTCGGTCACTTTCCTGGTGGTCGATTCACCTACATCCTACAACGCCATTATAGGGAGAACCACGATCAACCCAAATAAGATTGTGGCCTCCACTGTCCACCAGAAGATGAAGTTCCCTACTCCGAACGGGATTGGAGAAGTGCTCGGAGATCAGCCTTCCTCGCGGCAATGTTATGTGAACTGTTTACGCAGGAAGAACCAAAGGGAGGCGCTCGCCATCGAGACAGAGGCCGATCCCCGCGAGGACTTGGCTCGACCAGCACCCATGGAGGAATTGGAGGAGGTCGAGATCGATGGTCCGGACAAAAAGGTGCGCATTGGGACCACCTTGAAAGAGGATCAGAAGGAGGCCATGACCGCTCTCCTCAAGGAATTCAAAGAGCTCTTTGCCTGGCAGCCGAGCGACATGCCAGGAATCAGCACAGATATTATCTCGCATGAGCTCAGGATAGACCCCTCCATCAAGCCGATCGCCCAAAAGAGAAGATCGTTCGGGACTGATAAACGTTTGGCGATCAGGCAGGAAGTCGGCAGGTTGATTGAAGCTGACTTCGTCAGAGAGGTAAGATTCCAGAGCTGGGTAGCCAACCCAGTTTTGGTCAGGAAATCTAATGGCAAGTGGAGGATGTGCGTCGACTTCCGCGACTTAAACAAGGCTTGCCCCAAAGATTCATATCCCCTTCCAAGAATTGATCAGCTAGTCGATGCTACCTCGGGTCATGAGATGCTGAGCTTCATGGACGCCTATTCAGGCTACAACCAGATCAGAATGCATCCAGACGACGAGGCCCACACTGCTTTCTATGCTGACGGGGACATTCTATGCTACAAGGTGATGCCCTTTGGTCTCATCAATGCCGGGGCAACTTATCAGCGGATGGTGAACCGACTGTTCCAGGACATGCTGGGAAGGAACATGGAGGCCTACGTGGATGATATGCTCGTTAAATCCATCAAAGGCAATCCTCATACCACCGACCTCCGTGAAGCTTTTGAATGCATGAGGAGACACAGCGTTCGCCTGAACCCAGCAAAGTGCGCCTTTGGAGTCAAGTCCGGGAAGTTCCTGGGTTTTATGGTCAGTGAAAGGGGCATTGAAGCAAACCCGGAAAAGCTAAAGGCCATAGAAGAAATGAAGTCACCAACCTGCCATAAGGAAGTCCAATGCCTGAACGGCCGACTAGCTGCTCTTAACCGCTTCCTCTCCAAAGCAAGCGACAAGTCCCTCCCGTTCTTCAAAACCTTGAGGGCCAACCGTAAGTTCGAATGGACGCCAGACTGCGAGGAAGCATTCCAGTCCTTGAAAAGGCATATTCAAACACTCCCAGCTCTGGCAAAACCCGTTCCAGGCGAGCAGCTTTTCCTCTATTTAGGCATTAGCGATGGGGCAGCCAGTGCTGTTTTAATAAGGGAGGAGAATAATGTTCAGAGTCCAGTGTATTTCATTAGCAAAATGTTCAACTCAGCAGAAATAAAATATGTCCAGATTGAGAAGTATCTCTATGCCTTAGTTATTGCTGCTCGGAAGCTGAGACCATACTTTCATGCGCACGACATCACGGTCCTCACCAATCAACCTCTCAAAAACTTCCTGATGAAGCCAGATTCTTCAGGAAGAATGGTCAAGTGGGCGATCGAGCTCAGCGAGTTCAGGATCAAATTTGCGCCAAAAACGGCCATCAAAGGTCAAGCACTAGCTGATTTCATAGTGGAAAGCACGAGTAACGGTCAAGCGGAGGCAGAAAACAGGCCAAGTCAGTCAGCAAACGACAATCAAATCTGGGAACTCTATACGGATGGGTCTTCATCAAAAGAAGGCTCGGGGGCAGGTTTAATTCTTATTCCTCCTGAGGGCGAGCCTCTGAAATACGCGATCGCCTTGACATTCCCGGCGACCAATAACGAAGCAGAATATGAGGCTCTTATCACTGGACTCAGACTGGCAAAAGGAATGGGTATAACAGCGCTTAAAGTAAAAAGTGATTCAGAACTTATTGTCAATCAGGTTAATGGCGCCTACGAGGCAAAGGGAGAAAAGATGAAGAAATATCTCGGCATCGCCAAAAAACTAGTTGTGGAAATCCCAAATTTCGCGATTGAGTTTATTCCTCGCCAAGAAAACCAGATGGCAGATTCTTTGAGTAAGCTAGCCTTCGGAGGGGCGACAATCCAGGATGTGCAATTTCTGGAAAAGGCCCTATGTTCAGTCCTTGAAAACAGAGCGGAGGTCTTCAACATTCAAGAACAGGTCACCTGGATGACCCCGTTCCAGAATTATTTGAAAGAAGGCATCCTCCCAGAGGACGAAGGCGAATCCACTAGGATTAGAAGACTCGCAGCCAGTTATCTAATCATCGATGGAGAACTCTATAGAAGAGGTTATTCGACGCCTTACTTGAGATGTGTTGCTCTACCCGAAACAGAAAAAGTTCTTCGAGAAGCTCATGAAGGGGCAGCGGCATGTCATGAAGGTGCTCGTTCACTAAGCAGGAAAATATTCAGACTGGGATATTACTGGCCGACCTTGGGAAAAGACGCAGCCGAATTAACACAGAAGTGTGAAATTTGCCAGCAGTTTGCACCACGATCGGGTCGACCATCGACATTATTATCCCCAATGGCGGGTGCCTGGCCCTTCGCTCAATGGGGAATCGATATATTGGGTCCTTTTCCCATTAGCACTGGTCAGCGTACTCACATTATAGTGGCGATCGACTACTTCACTAAGTGGGTAGAGGCGAAAGCTCTAGCTTCGACAACGGAATTCCAAGTTATCAAGTTCATGCAGGTCAACATATTCTCCAGGTTTGGTATTCCCAAAATACTCATCAGCGATAATGGTCCGCAATTCGTTGGAAAGGAATTGAAATGGCTCTGTGAAGAGTATCACATCGACCATCGCTTCAGTTCAGTACATCACCCTCAAACGAATGGGCAAGCTGAAGCAGCCAACAAGGTTGTCTTAGCAGGACTCAAGAAAAGGGTTCGAGCATTCAAAGGGAACTGGGCAGACGAACTGGAAAACGTATTATGGGCCATCAGAACAACGCCTAAGGCGGCCACAGGAGAAACGCCTTTCAGTTTAGTGTACGGATCAGAAGCAGTAGCACCAACTGAATTAGCAGTGCCTACCCACAGAGTCCTACACTTTAACGCGGAGGCAAATGAGATCGAGCGCAGAACTGACCTCGAGTTGGCAGAGGAAAAGAGATGGCTCTCGGAAAAAACACAGGCAAAAATGCGCTTGGCGACCGCTCGGTATTTCAATAGAAAAGTTAGCGCTCGCCAATTTTTCGTGGGGGAGATGGTTATGAGAAGGAATGAATTTACAAGGCTGGACAGTAAAAACAAACTTTCAGCCAAATGGGAAGGACCATACAAAGTAGTAGAGATCGCCGCACCAGGATCCTACTATTTGGAAACCACCGAAGGCGAGAGGTTACCTCGTCCATTTAATTCAGAGCATTTAAGAAGATTTTATGCATAGCTTGTAATCAAACGGATTATGTCAATAAAAGAAAGCCATTCCTTCACAAAGCGTGTCCACTCGAAGCAAGCTGAAGTCAAAAAGCCCTGACGCCAAAGTCAGGCCTCAAAAGCCCTAGCAACAAAGCTAGGCCAAAAGCCCTAGCACCAAAGCTAGGCCAAAAAGCCCTGACGCCAAAGTCAGGCCTCAAAAAGCCCTAGCAACAAAGCTAGGCCAAAAGCCCTAGCAACAAAGCTAGGCCAAAAAGCCCTGTCGCCAAAGACAGGCCAAAAGCCCTAACAACAAAGTTAGGCCAAAAGCCCTAGCAACAAAGCTAGGCCAAAAAGCCCTGTCGCCAAAGACAGGCCAAAAGCCCTAACAACAAAGTTAGGCCAAAAGCCCTAGCAACAAAGCTAGGCCAAAAAGCCCTGTCGCCAAAGACAGGCCAAAAGCCCTAACAACAAAGTTAGGCCAAAAAAGCCCTAGCAACAAAGCTAGGCCAAAAAGCCCTGTCGCCAAAGACAGGCCAAAAGCCCTAACAACAAAGTTAGGCCAAAAAAGCCTTAGTAACAAAACTAGGCCACAAAAGCCCTAACAACAAAGTTAGGCCTCAAAAAACCTGACGCCAAGAGTCAGGCAAAGCCCTGACGCCAAAGTCAGGCCAAAAGACCTAGCAAAGTGTTAGGCAAAATGAAAGCCCTGACGCCAAAGTCAGGCCAAAGAAAGTTTAGGCGATCACTATCGATGATAAAGCCTGACAAATTACAAATCCCTTGTTATTTGGCCAACACCTCAAAGGTTTAAACTTCAAAGAAGGTAATATCTCTTTGAACTTAGAAGTTTACGCTTTTAAGTGTCAAAAGTATTATCCTTAGAAAGTTTAACTTATGATGGGTCTACGGCTTTAAGGGTCGACGACATTACAAAGCAAGAAAAAAGTGGAAAGTAATTATGAGTAAGATATTGGATAGCTAAATATGTTCGAAGTCGATTAAAGGCTCAAGAATATAAAAGCATTCAATAGAAAAATCCAAGTCTTCGACAAGTAATTATGAGTAGGATATTGGATAGCTAAATATGTTCGAAGTCGATTAAAGGCTCAAGAATATAAAAGCATTCAATAGAAAAATCCAAGTCTTCGACAAATAATTACAAACCAAAAACAGAAAATACAAAAATGGCTATCTAAAAAAGATAAATACGGTCGCCAAGGAGTTGGGGACTTCAAGCGTCGGAGTTCTCGGGGGCAAGGGTGCTCTGCTCGCCTTCGGGGGCAGAAGTACTGGGCTCGCCTTCAGGAGCAGCCTCGCCAGCAACAGAGGGCGGCGAAGGACGACTCCGCAGGAAGGTCTTCAAAGAGGCGACTTCCCCAAGAGGAAAGTTGGGATCGACCGCCTGGACCTCATCCACCAGGACTTGGAGAAAATCGGCAATCGCCGACCTCATCTCCTTCAGAGCGCAGTCCTCAAACTCCTCAGAGGCTTTGAATGCCTCAACTACGCTCTGGGGCGAAGGGACGGCTTTCAATTGTGCAGTTAACCGATCCCTCTCCTCCTCCAAGGCAATCCCCCGGGCTTCCGCAGCTTCCGTCTGAGCCACCGCAGCTTCTCTCTGGGCGTCAGCAGCGTCCCTTTGCGCCTCGGCAGCGACCCTGCGAGCCTCCGATTCTGCCCCTTGCGCCTGAGCTTCCTTAAGTTCAGCATCTAGGCGAACTCGGACGATCTCTCCCTGATCTAAACACAGGTGAAGAGCGTCAAAGTCCTGAAGAGCGGCAGCGGCTTCAGCCTCCCTCTTCTGGACATCAGCAAGGAGGCGCTGCTCCTTCCTGAGGTATTCCTCTCGGGTATTATCTGCCAAGGCGATCGCTGCATCTGCAGTCGTCTTGATAGTCCCCAATTGCTCAGGAGTGACCCCCGTGCTTCGGTACTGCTCCAGCTCGGCGAGCACACTGGAATACTTGTCGGTGAGCTCCCCGAAGACACGACCAAGAATCACCTCTTCCCGAACGAACTGGCAACAAATATAGAATAAAAGCTGTCAGGACAACAGACAATAAGGGAACGACAAAGAGAGGACTCTACGAAATAAAAGTATGAGATCTTACCAAAGCCACTCGTTCGAAGTGGGACCGAAGGAACCCCTCGATCTGATGAAGTTCCGTGGGAACAATCGAGCGGTCCGCGGGGGGAATTATCCCGTCCAGAAGCCGCATACACATATCCGGGCTGCCCCGGAGGCTCTTCTGGGGAGGATACCCCTTCTTCATAAGGTCCCCACAGGGGACCCAAGTTTCCCGAGAATTCGCTGATTCAAGCGGCTGAAACAAGCCGGCAAGGGAGCAATGCTCATCCACAGGAGCCCTCGATGAGCTGGAAGCAGCATGCCCCTTCTTCTTGGTCCCAGACTCCTTAGGAGGAGCCATGGGCACAGTAAGAACAGGAGGAGCTAAGGTCAAAACCTTCCCCTTGGCGGCAGAAGGACCCTGGGGAGAAGGAGAAGGGGGCACCGCGTCCAGACCCTTCCCTTTATTAGCGGAAGGACCCCCAGGAGGGGGAGGAGAAGGATGTTGGTCGACTTCCGGACATCCCTCACTCCTGACCTTCTTGGAGGGAGGAGGAGCATGATCCCGGACCATGTCGGTTGAGGACTCCTCTGCAAAACAACAAGACAAAATGTCAAAAAACAAAAAACCGCAAAGTATGAAGATATTAAATCTACGAATAACAAAGCAACATACCTGGTTGGCGAAGGTCAGCAGTGGCCGAGGGAAGCACCTCCTCAGACTTCCTCTTGAACGAACGCCTAGAGGGGGGAGGAGGAGAGTTCAGCAATGCCTGGTCGGAGGACAACCCCGCTAATCCCTGGTCATCAAAGAGACCTATCAGTTTCTGGCTCTTGCTTACAACCTTCCCTACAAGTAATAAAGCAAGATAAGAGTTAGAAAATTACCCAATCATTAAAGATTGGCGTGGCTTGATGAATACCCGCCATCTCAAGGGCATTCTCGGTAGTCTCCGCCACTGAGCGGATGGACTTGAACTGAGAAGACCGATGCGACCGGTATAGGTCATCAATAGCGTTTCGATCACTCTCTGATAGCTCCTCGAAGGAAGGAGGGAAATCCTTGTCCGGGATCAACAATTTCCAGGGCACCCCCCCCTTATAAAAGAAGTAACACTTCTTATAATTGGAGTTGGTGGTCCGAAAATCGTCGACCAGGCGGACATGGACGTTCCAAACCCATCCCTGAAGGCCTCCCCACTCTGAAAACTTCGGCCAGCGGGATTGGAAGTGGTGAAGGTGGTTTGCCCCTGCTGCCAGGCGGAAGAAACACCGGAACAGGGCCAGTGAATATACCCATTCCTGGCGTAAGCATAGGAACTTGAAACCGACCCACATCCTGAGGGCATTCGGGACAAGCTGTGTGGGGTGAATCCCGTAAAACTGACACAAGGTCTGTAAATCCTCACAGAGAGGAAAACGCAACCCAGCATCGATCTGAGCCGCATAAATGTAAACCTCTCCATCGTGAGGAAAATGCAGACCTAGGCCAGGATATCTAGGAGCATCCTCCACGCTGAAGCCACCGAGCGCCACCACGGTCTTAAAATAAGCCGGCTTCAATTCATTAGGCTTGACGTCTACTCGAACAAATTCAAATATTGCAATGATAAACATAAAAAGCAAAGAACAGCAGAGGACATTGCCAAAGCAGAGCAATAAAAGGGCGAAAGTTTACCTTTTGGGGAAAAAATAGGCGTGTTCAGCTCGGGCCCGTCCACCACCACAGGAGTGGTTGCAGTCCTGCCCAAATCGGTCTGTTCCTCTACTGAAGGGGGAACGACTTCATCCCTGATGGTCAAAGGGACATCAGCATTTCTGGGCATGTTGGCTTTGTTGGCACCCTTGGGAGCCGTGTGCTTGACTCTCTGATTGCGAGGAGCCATGGAAATGTTGAAAGAAGGCTGAAGAAGGTTGAGAAAAGAAAAGGAAAGGATCGCAATGAAGCTCTGAAAATCCAAGAGAGCGGATAAGCGTAAAAGACAGAATACAGAAAATGACGTTTCCTATATAGACCAAAAGGGGAGTAACCGCCACGAGCAAATCGAAACGACGCAGAGGAATAATTGCACCCTTTTGGAAAAAAACCGAAGCAATGTCAGAATTCCAAGAGACAACGGTTGGCTGGTACAGACAGCTGTCAAGCTACCCTGGGTTTACGGAAAAGTAAATGTCAGGCGTGCCTCAAGTGACCGTTCGATTTCTGGACAACCGTGCAGTTATTAAATGCTAAAATTCCACTAAGGAGACAAGGTGGTCGCCAACGCACTAATAAAGCTTTAGCAGAAATACCTCGGGTAGATAATGATCGCCTAACTAAGAAAGATAGACTTCCATAAGCCTGAGTCACCTCGAGTGATCGCCAAAAGGGAATAAAAGGAAGGATATTCTTTCGGCTTTGAACAGAGAAGGAATCGCTCGCCAAATGAGCTCGAAGTGTCTCAAAGGCACTGAACCATTACCAAAGACGTCACTATCTAAAACCCTACCAGGAAATCAAGCTCGACTGAAGGAACTTCAATCAAGCTTCGGGGGCAAATGTTGGGTATCGATAGTGACGGCCCAGTAAGAAAAGGCCTTCGAGGCCCAATAACTATAGAGGGGGTAAACCCATGACATCCGAACCGGATCGGCCCAAGTACAAGCCAAACTTGGCCCACCATCGAGTAATCCAGAATCGAGCCCAAAGTCTATAGAGACGCCAAAGGCTCTCAGACTGCTCGCCATTCTCTACCAAGTCGCGACCTTCCACTGCTCGACATGGGAGTGCTCGCCCCGAAGAGAGCCTTGCCTCTCTCCTCTGGTCCCACTAAACCGTTAATAACAGAGTGGCCAAGATATCCCGCATATTCCGGTCACATATTCACTAAAGATTAGATTTGGTAACTGCAATATCTCGCAGTAACTGCCATATCCCACGATCCGAATCTTCAGCAACTCAATATACATTAAGATATTCAGCTGCCTTTATACGGTTCTATCTCTCTTACCCTATAAATATCCTTGCTTTACATACGTACTTGACGTTTTGAGTTTTATACACACATATACTCATTTAAGCATCGGAGAGGGACCCAGAGGCACCCCCTCTGTTGCGCTCCCCTACTTGCAGGTTCACCGGAGTTGGAGCTGAAGCGTCATCCCCAACCTTGTCTGGCATTCAATTCACTGCCAGATCAGCATTCAGGATTTCACGATCCAACAGCTGCGGCCTCCTCAGGGCTGCAGTCACTGTGGTAGTGTCCTCCCCTGGTCTAGTCTCTGAGTCGGTGCATCCACCATGGTTGCGACCACCACAGCCTAAATGTCGCCACTATGGCTGCGACTTTGGGCCACCGGCGCCTACGCCGACTTCGGAGTTTCGTCGTTGTGGGAAATTTTAACGGGGTTCGACAATTAACCTGGAGTGGTTTTGCTACCATTGTTGGAATATACTAAACATTCAATCAGTTAGGGCACACATAAACATATATTTAAGTTATGTTGGTTTTTTGGATTGAGTCGCCCATTAGTGGGAGCCCATTCTATTAAGCTCAGTATTGGATACTGACCCAAACCATTCTCTCTATGTATATGGGTGCTCAGGGTTTGGAAAACCTGATTATACGATGAGATAAGTAGTTGGGGAAACCTCAGTCACTACCCGTTAACCTAGGACGTGTCCTCCCGTCTAGCAGACCATGATCCTAACCTCAGACAGATCCGTTTCAGCGAAGACAATCATTCAGTGAGGTAACTTAAATATATGTTTATATTGTGCCCTAACTAATTGCAAGTTTACTACATTCCAACAAGTTATCTCCTTGAACGATTGTCTTAACAAAAATGAAAGATGATCTGCGTATTGTCACGGTCGGACAGACGAGACCAAGGTTTTGAGGAATTTTTTCAAAAAGTAAACATCTTAAAAAAAAGTATATATCCGAATTTTTTTTTTAGCAAACTGTGCATAAGCGCTACCTAGGTTAGCGCATAATTTGTTTTTACAAAAAACGCTACCCCAGGTTAAAACACTGTTAAGATTTTTACGTATCGTATGAATAGTTTTTTACGTATTGTATTATACGGTCAGTCTAAAAGTAAAAAGTTAACGCCTAGTTAGCGTCATTTAATTCGTAATTAAATTATCTACGCACTGTAATATTTTTTTTATTTTTTTTGAGTAAGTATATAATTAAATTTCTCACCTAATGCATTTAATCATTTCGGACAAATTTTAGGATAAACGATGTTAGGTTAAAAAATTAAATATATTTGTAATCAAAAAAATTACACGAGGTAGATAATTGAATTACGACGTAAATGTCGTTAACCGTGGTGAGTTTGAACTTACAGAGTCTAAGTTATATTTTTTTTTGTCAAATTTTCATATATCACTTTACGGCAGAGCGTACAGTCAATCCGTAAATCCAAATTTAATATTTTTGGCATCATTTGAATCACAATTAAAATATATACGTATTATAATGTTTTAAAAGTTTTTCAATAAATACATAATTTTATTTGTAATTAAATATCGAGTCATCAAAAATATATTTTTAAACTAAAATTAATGTGAAAAGTGAAAACACCACTCAGTCGTGTTTGTGTAAAAACGCTATTCAGGGTGGTGTGTTTGTGTAAAAACGCTATTCAGGTAGCGTTTCTTTTCACGGTAGCTTATGCGTAAAAACGTTATTCAGGTTTTGAGAGTTACTTACGACTTACACTGTAGGCGGCACCGTATCTCCCTTTTTTTAATCTTCACATAGTGAAAAGCTTTCTAATGGATTGTATCGTCTTTCCTGATGTGGAGATTCAAGTTTCTAAGCTATCTCTACAGAAATCCATAATCCAATTTTGATCGGAACTTCTTCTTAGGTGCCCTACAGATGTCTGCTTCTTCCACCTCCCTTCCGCCGCAGTACTCGGCCTTTTCGCGGTTCAACGCACGCGCCGCGAGCGATCCATCTCCGCAGATCTCCAGGTGGCGCCCCTGGCTTCAGCTCCTCTCTTTCTCCTCATTTTCCCGCCCCTACACCATCGGCGAGACTTTCCTTCGCATCAAGCTCAACGCCTCCTACTTCCGCCTCAACTACACCCTGATCGCTCTGTCGATCCTATTCCTCAGCATCCTATGGCATCCGGTCACCATGATCGTGTTCTTGGTCGCCTTCGTGGCCTGGTACTTTTTCTATCTCTCCCGCAACAAACCTGTGACAGTGTTCAACCGCGTGGTGGATGAGCGAGTGGTGTTGATATCGCTTTGGGTTGTGACGATTGTGGCATTGGTTCTCACCCATGTGTGGTTAAACGTGCTTGTCTCTGTGTTGATTGCGTCTCTAATCGTGTTCTTTCATGGAGCTTTTCGAAGTACAGACGATATGTATAATGCCGAGGAAGCAGGCGTTGATGGATGGCTGGAATCGGTTGTGGGAAGCCCTCGGCATACCGGATACACTCGCATTTAGCTGAATTATTCAGTAGATGGGAGGATTTTACAAAGTGGAGTTCTATTTGCAATTTCAGTATGGTTTCCTTGATTTTTCAGATGGGGTCGTAGCTGATGATGGATCGTTGGGTTCTTTCACTGCGGTCTGCTCTCTGTCGTACGGTTTGATTTCTATACTTCGTCACTTTTTCTAAGTGTAATTGACGTAGAGGAGTTAATCATAGAAATGAGATGAGACAATGCTAGTTGTTTCTGTTCATGTTGTTATTTGCATTTCATTGGCCGATTCTACTAGACGAAAGTTGTTCATTTGCTTTGAGAAAAGATGTCGGCAATCTTGAAGCTGCTGCTTTGAACATTCAACTGAAGTGATGATCATTGGTGATGGAATTGTGTGTGAATCACCATGCATTTGCTAGTAGATTCAACTTGTTCATTTGATTTAAGTGGAAGAAAGACTTGATAATGAAGAAGTCTTGAACTGCAGTGAGACTGATGATCAATGGTAATGAACTATCTTTACGATGTTGGTGTTGGTGATTTGCCACCTCATAGAAGCTGCTGTTGAAACTTAAAAGTCATGTACAAGGTATTTCTAAGGTATATATCACATTTCTAAGGTATTTCTGTCAAATCAGTATCGTTGCTTTTGGACAATTCACGATATTTTGAAGCTCAATTGATTCCTCACTGCGAAGAAGGTAAAGGTGCTCAAGTTCACACAATTTCACTGCAATCCTTGCTTAGATTCCCTTGTTCCGTTATAAATTTGTAACATTACATCATTTTGTTATGATAAACGCTGGAATAATCTAGTGTGTTATGTGAGCACAATTGGAGATTACAGTAATGCAAACACCTCACCTCATAAGCAGTCCATGGCTTCACTGTCGGAACCAAATCCGTCTCATTTGATGTTCCGATGGCAGGTCTTGACCCAAGTTGTAGTTTCTTTACGAAAGGGCAAGTCTCCATCTCTGTCTAAGAAAAAAAACAATGTCCAAGTTAACTAACAAACAAAGAGTTAAAATGCTAAGAACAACAAAACCCATAATTTGTAGGCTTAGGAGGTTCTTGAAACCATACTTCTTCTGCACATCATTCATACCATGACACTTCTAAACCCCTCTACAAACAATCTTGTCTTCATGCATTATTTAATTTGGATACGATGAATGGGTTTGGTAAAACTACATGAAAGATGTCTAGATTTCCATCTCAATATACCGAGACCTGTACCTGGAACTTCATCAGTACACAACTGATCATGCTAGATGGCATCTAAAGCATCTGTCAGTTTCATCCCTTCATATCAAATTAGAGGTGGTAATTTTGAACCCGACCCGAGAATGACCTTGAATCGACCCGGGTTCGAGTCATAAAAAAGGTGTGGTGGGTCATTTTCGGGGTAACTCGTCTGCCCCAGAATCGACCCGTGTTAAAAAAATAACATAAATACCTAATTCTGGTACAATAAGTTCTTGCTTCGATTCAAATATTGTAACAAAATATTTCTTTATTGGCATGAGTTGTTTTTAGGAAAGGAATTTGTTGTTTTTAGTGTGGAAACTGGAATTTTGTGTTGGTAAAAGTCATATTTCTTCTAGTAGTGATTCTGATTTGTTTGTCGGTTGGATTTAGGTTGAACTACTAAAAGTGAAGATGAAGAAGATGTTTGGAGAAAATCCAAGAGATTCAAGAAGTATGACAAGAATTGTGTCTATCCTTTATAGTTTATATACTTGATTAATAGTTTATGTGATGGTCTTAGTGATTTTGGATGGTCTTAGTGGAATTTGGATGTTTTGGTTGTCCTGGCATTGCAGCATTGCATTTGGCAACAACACAACATTGCAATCAGCATACATCATTAGGTGATGGTCTTAGTGTGAATACGTGATGGTCTTAGACTTTTAGTGTTTATCCAACAAGAACATTGAATAATGCATTCAGCATTTCATACTTTCTAGCATTGCAGTCCACTTTTGTTGTTGTTTTGGCAGGCGGGTTGACCCGCCGACCTGCCAGGTTGGGTTCGAGTTGAGCCACACAGTACATCGGGTTGAGTCAGGTTAACCCGAATTGCCACCTCTATATCAAATAACTATGTGTTAAGTGAAATTTGTGATACCAATGACAAAATCAGATATTGTAAATATGTACCTCAACTCCAACAAAATCGAAACAGAAGCAGCAGGTAGAACACTAGTAAAACAGAAGTGATGTTAAAGGACATGTAAGAGAAATTTCATTTATCTCTTGAATTTCTCGCCTACCAGTGTTGGATGATTTTCTGGAGAAATCCTCTGTGCTGCTCTTTTGGAGGATTGAAGAAAGTGAATCTGAGTTTGAAACACTGATACTGTGGCTACCAGTAATCCCCACAAGAACAAGCGGCATCACGAAAATGATGAAACTGATTTGTATCCCTCATAACGATTTCTCTTTCCACCACTTTCGATGGAAACATGAATGTAAAGTGGCAATCGCCGCAAACCCTAATGTTCCTCTTGATCTGAACCGTCAACCCTAATGTTCCTCCTTAGTGATGTATTAAGGAGTGCAAATGCAATACCAAGCTTCTGAGTATGTATCTGTAAGCAGGGGTGAGCAGAAAAGAATGATTGGACCAAAATCTCGACAAAATCGGTCTGAGACCGTCTCGAGCTTTTTCTTGGATTTAGACCCGTTGTTTTTTCTCAAAAGCCCAACTAGGACCGAACCGACCCGACTTCAATATCACAAACCAACTTAGAAATTTGTCTTCAACAAAATCGATGCTTCCACGTCTTCATCATGAAGCTTTGTCTTCCCAATAATCAATTCGACCAATAAACGAAATGTGAACAATCCGTTTGATTCAACAATCTGGTACAACTCGTACATAGAAATGTGAACAATCTGTTAGCATAAAAAAAGACGAACAACATAGCACACAAATTAACATACGGAGCGGACATGATCTCTTAAGTACCTGTAAGGAACGAGGTAGAGCTTCTTGGCGTCAATATCTCTGTAATCATCTACAGGGAATTAGATGAGGAACGGGGTAGGTTGGGAGGTGTAATCGAGATTGAAGATGGAGTCATCGAGATTAACGGAGTGAATATCGTCCATGGAGAGGAAAAATAAGTTGAAATTGAATCCCAAGGATTTGGTGAGAGGGAATAGAGAAGCAAGGGAGTTGTAGATGCAGAGGAAGGAGCGAGAGAGGCGTCGACGGTAAGGAGAATCATAGATTCTCCGATAGACGGTGGTGGTGGGTCTAAAAATTCGGTCCAAGACCGAGACAGGCCCAAGTCAAGCAAGACCGACTCAGGCAATGTTTTTTTGTCTGAATTCGTTCGTGGTCCTCCAAAACTCAGGTCCAGATTTTCGGGTTCGGTCTCGGTCTTTCCCAACTTAAGGTGAAGATGATGATCAATGATTCTTCTTAGCTCAAAAAGCATAGATTCACTTGGATTATTTATGTAGACATTGTGTAATGAATTGTTTTTTTGATTCGTTGTATGATGTATATATATACTAAAACAAAATATGTTAGGGAGTTATGGCATGCATTGGAACAAAAGTATTATTCTAAGGATGTTGGAAAAAAATAATTCCTAGTTAGTCGTCTGTTTGACTTTGAGATGGTAGATAACAAACCATACATGAAACATGTGATAGATCTACAACTCCTCCTCTAGAGTATCTATGCCAAAAAGATGGCAATCACGGAGTCGTTTCAAGTAGCCGTCTTTATTGAGCAGTTACCCCCGACGTGGAATATATTAAAGGTATACCTGAAGCATAAGCGGAAGGAGATGGTCATGGTTGAGCTACTCGAAAGGATGAACGTGCAATAGCAATACATGAACGTTGCACGGGGAATTCCAATCGACCCCAAGAACATGATGGCCTCCGCCAAGGCAAATGTATTGGAGCATGAGCAGAGCTCAAACAGACATGTGACCAAAGGCAAGCAGAATAATAAAAAAAGGATTCATTCCGTTTTCTAAGGGCGGAGTATTTAAGAAGTCGGGATCCAAACCACAATGATTTCTTAACGCTTATTATAACTGTGGTAAAGCTGACCATAAAATTAAAGCTTGCAGGTTTCCTAACAGAAAGGAGACCAGCATGGTGCAGGGAATCACTGAAGACCTTAATTGCATCAACCTGTCGGCAGTAGTGTTTGAGGTGAGCATGGTTGATTCTAGTCCCCGAGAGTGGTAGGTTGACACAGGTGCCACCAAGAATTTTTTTCGAACAAAAGAATATTCTCCAATTTTGAAGAAGTTGATTATGGGGTAGATTGTACATGGGAAACTCCGCCTCGTCTGAGGCCAAGGGCAAAGGAATCGTCGTTCTGAAGATGACTTCTGGGAAAGAGTTGATATTGAAGAATGTGTTGTATGTGCCATCATTCGCAAGAATCTGATGTTAGGATCCCTCCTCAAGCATGGGTTCCATCTTATATTTGAGTTGGATAAATTTGTACTCACAAAGAATAGAATGTATGTGGGTTAGGGGGATGAATGTTGGGGGATGTTCAAACTCAATGTAATGACTATTAAGCCTAAGATGAACAATAATAAAATTATTTCTTCCGCTTAGTTGATTGAGTCTTCTAATCTTTGGCATGGAAGATTATAACATGTTAATTATGATACCTTGCGAAGGTTAATTAATATGATTCACATCCGTACATTTGAAATTGACATCAAACATAAGTGTGAAATATGTGTTGAGGCTAAATTAACCAGGTCATTCTTTCATTCAGTTGAAATGAATGAAAAACCTTTTGATTTAATACATAGAGACATTTGTGACTTAAAGTTTGTTCAAACAAGAGGCGGAATTAAGTACTCTTCACTTTTGTGGATGATAATACAAAATATTGCTATGTATACTTGTTAAAAAGTAAAGATGGAGCTATAGCAAAGTTCATAAATTACAAACAACAAGTTGAGTATCAACTTAACAAGAAAATCAAGGTGTTGCGTAGTGATAAATATGGCGATTATGATGCTCCATATGGTGAGTTTTGTGCTCAACACAGAATCATACATGTGGTTACCACGCCTTATTCACCTCAATCAAACGGGGTGACAGAAAGGAAAAATCGAACATTGAAAGAGATGATGAATTCAATGTTGATAACTTCTGGGTTACCTCAGAACATGTGGGAGGAAGCTATTTTAAGTATCAATTAACTTTTAAATAAGGTACCCATAAGAAATAAGAGAAAACACCTTTCGAATTATAGAAAGGTAGAAAACCTTCTTTCAATCACCTTCGAGTGTGGAGGGGTGTTGCTAAATTGATGGTGCCTCCTCCTAAAAAGGTTAGGATTAAACCAAAAACGGTTGATTGCATCTTTATTGGATATGCTCAAAACAGTAATGCTTATCGGTTTCTTATGCGTGATTCGAAAATTTTGGATATACACAAAAATACGATAATGGAATCAAGAAATGCATATTTCTTTGAAGAAGTATTTCCAACTATGTTTAGGGGAAATGCAAGTTTGTCGAAATGAACTTATGAGACTATTGATGATAATGGTCTAGATCTAGAAAATTAAGAAAATGTTGAGGTAGAACCTGAGGTGGAAGTCGAGGTAGAGCCCAGGAAAACCAAATGACCCAGAGTGGAAAATTCTTTTGGTCTGGATTTTTTAACCTATATGCTTGAAGCGGAACCTCAAACATTTCAAGAAGCCGTATATTCTTTTGTATGTCCTCTATGAAAAAAGGGAATCAATAGTGAAATTGAGTCCATCTTGCTTAATCATATTTTGGAGCTAGTGGATCTTTCTTCTGGACCCAAGCCACTAGGCTATAAGTGGATTTTCAAAAGGAAAATGAAAACAGATGGATCAATTGACAAATATAAGGCTAGACTTGTAATTAAGGGTTACAAGCAGAGAAAAGATCTTACTTTGACACATATTCTCCGGTCACTAGAATAACATCTATAAGAATGATACTCGTCATAACAGCATCACGAGATTTGGAAATCCATCAAATGGATGTAAAAACAGCTTTCTTAAATAGAGGTTTAGAAGAAGAAATCTACATGGAACATTGTGAGAGTTTTATTGCGCCAAGGCAAGAACAGAAAGTTTGTAAAATAGTATAATCATTATATGGTCTAAAACAAGCACCGAAACAGTGGAGTCGGAAATTTGACAATGTCATCCTGGAAAAAAGATTTAAAATAAATGAATGTGTAAATGCATCTATGTGAAAGATACAAATGAAGGTTATGTCATTTTGTTCTTTACGTTGATGACATGCTTATCGTTGGAAGTAACGATAAGATGATTAAATCCACAAAACATATCTTGAATCAGAGAGTTGACATAAAAGAGATGGGCCTTGTTGATGTAATTCGTGGAATCACTACAAGAATGTTCATCAATAGCCACGAAAATTCAATGTTGTCACAACGGTTTTGATAGTAAAAAGCTTCTTTAGTTTAAGCAAAATATCTCGTAGTTGATGACACTATTTAGTGTCACAGAATTTTCCATTGCTGAAATTGAGATTTAGTATGTACTTTTGTCGCTGCAATTTGTTTACCCCCAAAAAAATGTACTGTTGAAAATACTTCTCATACTAATATAGACAATCAGTTATACCAACGTAGTATATTGCAGAAACAACATACTACAGAAACAGTATATTGAAAATACTTCTGATACTAATTAATTAAGATTAATCGGACATCAAAAGGAATTGCTCTAAGTTAATCTCATTATATCGATAAGATATTAGATCAATTCAACAAGGATGACAAAAATGAGGTCTACACTCCAATAGATCCAAATTAGTAATTCTCAAGAAATACAAGAGAAAATGTGTCTCAAGTAGAGTACGATAGACGCTTTGGGAGTTTCATGTACTTGCTCACATGCACTAGACCTGATATATCACATAATATTGGTGTGTTGAGTAGATATACGACTAATCCAAGTATTGATCATTGGGATTAATCCAACTCATACTCGTAATTATGAGTTGCATCAAACAAGATATCCAACTATTATAGAAGGATATGTTAAATTCGAGATTTGACATGAAGGACAAGCGCCTTACTGATGTAATTCTTGGAATTAAAATTAATCGGACATCAGAAGAAATTACTCTAAGTCAATATCATTATATCTACAAGTTATTAGAGAAATTCAACAAGGATGACAAAGGGGGTCTACACTCCAATAGATCCAAATAAGTATTTCTCAAGATATACAAGAGAAATTAACTCTCAAATTAACTACACTACGGTTATTGGTAGTGTCATGTACTTGATAACTTGTACTAAACCTGATATAGCACACGGTGTTGGTGTGTTGAGTAGATATACGAGTAATCCAAGTACTAATAATTGGGATGGAAACAAAAGATTACTCAGGTACTTAAGATATACTCGTAATTATGGTTGCATTATACAAGATTTACAACTGTTATAAAAGGATATGTTGAATTCGAGATTTGACATGAAAGACATGAGCCTTGCGGATGTAATTCTTGGAATTAAAATTAATCGGACATCAGAAGGAATTGCTCTAAGTCAATATCATTATATCTATAAGGTATTAGAGAAATTCAACAAGGATGACAAAAATGAGGTTTGCACTCCAATAGATCCAAGTAAGTATTTCTCAAGAAATACAAGAAAACGTGTCTCTCAGGTTGAGTACGCTACAGTTATTCGTAGTGTCATGTACTTGATGAATTGTACAAAACCTTATATAACACACATTGTTGGTGTGCTAAGTAGATATACGAGTAATCTAAGTACTGATCATTAGGATGGAATAAAAAGATTACTCATGTACTTGAGATATACTTATAATTATGGACTGCATTATACAAGATATCCAACCGTTATAGAAGGATACATTGATGCTAATTGGATATCGGTATCAGGAAACTCGAACTCCACAAGTGGATTCGTGTTTAGGCTAGGGGTGCAATCAAATTGTGGAAATCCTTAAAGCAAGTAGTCATAACCAGATCCACTATGGAATCTGAGTTTATAGCACTGGATAAATGTGTTGATGAAGTTGAATGGCTACGTCATTTTATTTAGAATATTCCTAGGTGGTCAAGACCTGTGCCTACAATAAACATACAAAGCGATAGTCAATCTACGATTGGCATAGCAGAAATTCATATGTATAATAGTACGTCAAGAAATATTCGTCATAGGTATAATTCCATTAGACAATTGCTTTCGACAGGAATTATCACAATCAATTATGTTAAATCAAAGTATATTATAGCGGATCGGTGAACCAAAAGGTTAAATAAAGAGCAAGTTGGTCAATCATCGAGAGGAATGGGGCTAAAAATTGTATTGTAAACACTTTTGAGAAGAAAAGCCCAACCTAATTGACTGGAAATCCCAAGATCTAGGTTCAAAGGGACAAACTAATCACAAGAGTGAGGATGTTAAGGAAATGCTCTAAATGATTCATAAATGTAGATATCTCACAGATTCACAATTGTCACAGATAAGAAATAGTGACGAAACACCCACAAAGATGTCACAGATTCACACAAATGAGACTGTTAACACCACTAGACACATATTCACAGATTCTAACACAAGTATGAGGAAACTACTCACTAAACTAATGGATTCACAAACATAAGACATTCCACCTTAAAAAGTCTAAACCAACGACAAAGGAAACAAAGTTTCACATATTTTAGATGTCTGAGTCAAAGTTTTCATATTGTCTAAGGATCCGTGAAGATCAACCACAAGCATGCATCTCTGGTTTTTTCATCCTTGCTCCATGAATAAAATTATATGATGTCAGGTTATTACATATTCCCTTTAGACAACACATAGTGGAGTCTTGTCTTTGATGAACCATAACCACCAGGGTTCAGTAGAACACTAACCGACCTACAAAATGGGAAGGTCTAAAAGAACAATACCTGAAGGGCTCGACTAGGCAGCAATGACGTGGGTTGATCCAGACAGTGCTTTCTATAGTACGCTCCTAGTTCTATTTTCCAATTTCGATTTGCTTGTCCTTGGGAGGGAAGTTTTTTGTGCGGACTTCTAATCTAGGCGGGAGAGAGCTAGGGGGACACCTCTAACGTGATGCAACTTCTTGAAATGTCCCATCACAGAGAAGAAATTATGAATGACATGTGCAACACTCCATCCTTCTCAGTCGTTGCTAAAGCTGTCCATTGCATTACTTATCGTTGCAAGTAATTTTTGAGATATTTTACAAAAGAAGAACCAATTTGAGCTTCGGGTGCATGGACTTATTCAAGCAAATGCATGGAGAAGATGGGCCGAGAGCTTCTGCAAAATTATTGGCAAGTCCAAATGGTTGATTCTTGTTTAGGTTCCATGAATTAAAAAGTATAATATTAATTACAATGCTTGTAATATAATTACATAATAGTTTCAAAGAAAATGAGTACAAAAATTGAATTATAATACGAAATTCATATTGTAAGTTTGTTAAACGACAAAGGTGACTAATTTTCTTGCCGTTTTCATATTGAAGAATATTAAACTTGTAAAACGACAACGATATTTGTTGGAGTAGCCTCAGTTTGTTGGTAGTCAATAACTACAGGTGAAACCTGTTTCTGTTAGAATCCCGAGTTTAGTGGAATTTAGTTGAATAAGTCTTCTTAGTTGCTAAAACTTAGGAAAGTTGTTACATTTCTGTTTTCCCTTCTTTATGTATTGTCTATTTAAAGACTGATCAATGATGAATAAAAGTGCAGTAGCTTTCCTTATTCTGTTACTGATTGTGTGTTCAGAATTAACCGAACTCAACAACTGGTATCAGAGCCACTACTGAGGGATCTGTGTGAGGAAGATCATGGCCAGTGAGAAAAACAGCTTACTAAGCATTCCCAAATTCAACGTAGACTATGAATATTGGGCAATGCTAATGGAGAATCTTCTCAGATCGAAGAAAGGGTGGCACCTGATAGAAATTGGCTTCACCGAACCAGCCAAAGGAACAGTCCTGACCGAAACCCAGAAAAATGAATTGGCAGCACTGAAACTCATGGATCTCAAGGTGAAGAATTACCTCTTTGCTGCAATTGACAAGCTCATTCTGAAGACAATTCTGCAGAAGAACACGGCCAAGGAGCTCTGGGAGGCCATGAAAAGGAAGCAGCAGGGAAACGATCGTGTCAAAATATCTCAGACCAACAGACTCAGGAAGGAGTTTGAGATTTTAGAAATGAAGATTGGGGAGACTGTGAGTGAATATTTTGCTCAAGCAATGACATTCGCAAATGATCTAAGGAATCTGGGAGACGACATGATAAATACTAAAGTAGTCGAGAATATTCTTCGAACTTTGATAGAAAAGTTCGACTACATCGTCTGTGCTATTGAGTAATTGAAGGACATCGAAGCCCTCACAATTGATGAGCTAAAAAGCTCTCTAATGTGCCCCGAACATAAGCTCATGCGAAAAAAGAACTCCGAAAATCAAGTGCTCAAAGCTGTAGGTGGCCAAAGGGGACGAGGTTCCCCTAGAGGAAGAGGCAGAGGTGGCGGACGTGGAAGAAGACCCCTGAACAAAGCTCGGATTGAGTGCTTCAAATGTCATCAATTGGGACATTTTCAGTACGAGTGTCCCACCTGGGACAAACGAGCAAATTATGTGGAGGAAGAAGAAGACAAAGAACTCCTTCTCATGTCTTACACCGAAGAGCATGAATCCAAATTAGATGAGATTTGGTTCATTGATTCGGGTTGTTCAAATCATATGACTGGAAACAATGTGTGGTTTTCAGTGCTGGATGAGGAATTCAAATCTACTGTAAGGCTGGGAAATAATGCAAGAATGGTTGTAGAAGGAAAAGGCAGCATCCAACTGAGCATAGGAGGACACGTGCACAACATTGAACAAGTTTTGTTTGTTCCTGACCTCAGAAATAACCTACTGAGTATTGGGAAACTCCAGAAAGGAGGACTCTCGGTAGTGATGGAAAATGACTCATGCAAGGTGTATCACCCAGACAAAGGTTGTCTCTTTGAAACAGAAATGACAGCACGAATGTTCACCCTTCGTACAAATCCATCACGCAAGGAGCCCACTTGCTTGAAGATCACAACCGAGGATGAGTCACAATTATGGCATCGCATATATGCACACCTCAGCTTCAAAGGATTGAAACTCCTCGTCGATAAAAGAATGGTAAGAGACCTGCCCCCATTACAGATATCCGAAAAGATCTGCTCGAGCTGTTTGACGGGCAAGCAACATCGTGACTCCATTCCAAAGAGGAGTCAGTGGAGTGCAGTCAGGAAACTGCAATTAGTGCATGCGAACCTCTGTGGACCGATTTCTCCTATATCCCACAACAATAAGAGGTACATAGCCACATTTATTGATGATTACAGCAGAAAAATGTGGACATATTTTCTACATGAAAAATCTGAAACTCTGGAGGTATTCAGGAATTTCATAGCCCGCGTTCAAAACGAAAGTGGTGAGACTGTTAGCACTTTAAGAAGAGATCGAGGAGGGGAATTTTTATCCAATGAATTCAACCAATTCTGCAATACACATGGCATATTTAGACAACTCACTGCAGCAGACACTCCGCAACAGAACGGGGTGGCCGAAAGACGCAATCGAAACATCATGAATTTAGTACAAAGCCTCATTGCAGAGAAGAAGGTTCCAAAGAAGTTCTGGGCTGAAGCGGTAAGATAGACCACCCACGTACTAAACCGAAGCCCCATGGCGTCTGTGATGGACAAAACACCTGAAGAAGCTTGGAGTGGGTACAAACAATCAGTTGCTCACTTCAAGGTATTCAGATGCATTGGCCATGTTCATATCCCCGATCAGAAGAGACTAAAACTGGATGACAAAAGCATGAAGTGTGTAGTTCTTGGACTCAGTGAGGGCACCAAAGCCTACAGACTATACAACCCTCTAACAGATAAAATTATTGTAAGCAGGGATGTGGTATTTGAAGAGAATAAATGATGGAATTGGAAGGGTTCAAGTGAAGCAGAAACTTTACCAATCTGGTGCAACGAAGAGGAGAAGGAACAAGTAGAAGGAAGTGAAGAAGTTGTCCCAAACAGAGACACAACGGAAGAAGTAACTCCAACAAATACTTCCATCGAAGAAAGCAGCCCAAGTCCAACTCAAGGGAGGACAAGGAGACCCCCACGATGGATGGAGGAATATACCACATGGGAGGGTCTATCTGATGAAGAATCCTCAAATATGGCACTGCAAACAGAATTTGGGGACCCAAGCTCTTATGAAGAAGCCACAGTCAACAACAAATGGAGGGAAGCCATGGATAATGAAATTCAAGCAATTGAAAAAAATGACACTTGGAACCTGACATCTCTTCCTGAGGGTGCCAAAGCCATTGGAGTTAAGTGGGTTTACAAGACCAAACTGAACGAGAAAGGAGAAGTAGAAAAATACAAAGCAAGGCTCGTTGCAAAAGGCGATTCCCAGAAATATGGCCTGGACTACAAAGAAGTCATTGTTCCTGTGGCTCGGTGGGACACCATTCGACTAATACTCGCTCTAGCCGCATAATCCAGATGGTATGTGCTTTAACTCAATGTCAAGAGTGCATTCCTAGGATGAAGAAGCTTACATAGAGCAACCACAAGGGTATGAAAAATCAGGTGAAGAACATAAGGTGTTTACATAAAAAAAGGCACTATATGGTTTAAAGCAGACTCCGAGAGCCTGGTATAGTAGGATTTAATCCTTCTTTCTTGAAGAAGGCTTTGAGAAGTGCCCAAGCGAACACACATTGTTTATCAAGAACAAAGAGAATGGAAGAATACTCATTGTAAGTATCTGTGTAGATGACCTTCTATATACTGGAAATGATGCTGTGATGTGTGAAGAATTCAGGAAATCCATGAAATAGACATTCAACATGACAGATTTGGGAAGAATGAAATACTTTCTAGGAGTCGAAGTCATCCAAAATGAAGAGGGCATCTACATTACCCAACGAAAGTATGCAACCGAGCTACTGAAAAGGTTTGGTTTAGACAACTGCAACGAAGTTAAAAATCCCATCGTACCAGGGTCAAGAGTGGGGAAAGAAGGAGATGGAAGGAAGACTGACCTAACTCACTACAAGAAATCCATCGACAGCTCGTTGTACCTCACGGTCACCAGACCAGACTTGACTTATGTGGTGACCCTTGCAAGCAGGTATATGGAGAACCCAACTGAGCTTCATCTACAATTAGTCAAGAGAGTGCTACACTATGTTAAAGGAACCACAAATCTGGGCATATGCTATAAGAAGAAAGGAGGATGGGGCTTGACAGTTTTTTCAGACAGTGACTATGCCGGTGATGTCGATGATCGAAGAAGCACTTCAGGATATGTGTTTTTACTCAGTTCAGGAGTTGTGTCGTGGAGATCAAAGAATAAAGCAATAGTCATCCTTTCCACCACTGAAGTCGAGTTCATTTTAGCTGCTGCCTGTGCATGTCAAGCAGTGTGGATGCAAAGGATCCTTGAAAGTTTAAACTCGAAGCATAGAAAGTGTACTGTGATTAACCGTGACAATAATTCAACAATCAAGTTGTCCACTAACCCAGTATTTCATGGAAGGAGTAAGCACATACACATTAGGTATTTTTTCCTAAGAGAACTAACAAAAGATGGAACGATTGAATTACCGTTTTGCAAGTCTGAAGAACAACTTGCAGACATCATGACGAAACCCCTCAAACTTGAGACATTCACCAAGCTGAGGGAGCTTCTAGGAGTATGCACAGTTCCAGGGAAGTAAACTGAATGCAGTGGCACTCAGTTTAAGGTAGGAAATGTTGGAGTAGCCTCAGTTTCTTGGTAGTCAATAACTAAATGTGAAACCTGTTTCTGTTAGAATCCCGAGTTTAGTGGGATTTAGTTGAATAAGTCTTCTTAGTTGCTAAAACTTAGGAAAGTTGTTACATTTATGTTTTCCCTTCTCTACGTATTGTCTATTTAAAGACTGATCAATGATGAATAAAAGTGCAGTAGTTTTCCTTACTCTATTACTGATTGTGTGTTCAGAATTTAACGAACTCAACAATATTTAGCAGAAACTAAGTAGGTTATGAAACTTATAAAGAGACAATTAATTAGTAATTCACTTTTTGAGGGATGAGAAATATTTGTCGGAATTTTGAGCTAACAAACTAAGTAACTAACAAATACGTAGTCTAGGTGCAACTTTGAAGAATACAAAATGAAAGTAACAAAACATTGAGCTTCCATAATTGAATTTGGGCACTTTGAAGAACGTTGATTTAATTTTTGAATTAAACACTGTCATTTTGAATCTGATGTTTAATGTCTTCTTACAAGTTACACAACCATCTGATCCTCCTCATGGTCTCTTTATGATTTGTCTTTGTGTTTCCTGTTTTCAGGGTGTAATCTGAGATAATATTTTCACAATGGTCTTTCTTTTGTGCAAACACAGAGTGGTGTGTGTCTAGTCACAAAATACAAAACAAATAAATAAATAAGACATAAATATCATGAGCCTTTCCAACTAATACAAAATACAAAAGTTATAATTCTCCTATTCTTCGTCGGTTTCACAGTTTGTTTTCTTCTTTACTCGGACACCATTTTTCTTTTCTTCTCCAATCCTCATGAAAATGTCTTCGTCTCTTCGATTTATTGTTCAGAAATTTGGCCCGGAACAATTCTGTAAAGATGTATGATGTTAGTTAGAGATGTATTTTTTTTTAAGAACTGCATTCACAGATTCTCAGTAATTGAAGTGCCAAAGTTTTAAATTCCCGAACAGGTTGTGCTTGTAATTTAGAACAACCTCGAATTCATGCGTGGGTTACGTTCTCACATTAGATGGTACATTGGTTTTCCTTTTTATGGATTTATTTTCCAAATCTTATGTACTACCAAGGGTTAGTAATTCTATTTTCATGACATGTACTAATTCCGTATAGATGACATGCCCTCCTTCTGATATGAAACTAGATCGTGCAAATTTAAGTTTTTAGCATTCTGCAGAATATGGGTTCTGAGGTTGTGGTACGAAACATACCGTTTTGAGAAACTGTATAACATACACCCTAAACCTTAAATCTGCAGAAACAGAAGAACAGATCCACCTGGAGGATTTCCACCATATGTAACCTTGTTAAAATACATTACACACATAAATGCCAGAACAAGAATTGTTCACTTGCAATGTATAACACCATAAAGTCCTTGAAAAAGAACAGGAAACAATGTCTTACACTGAAAATAGATATTAACTACAACCGGTCAAGTCTTACAACAAACATCTGCAATAATCCATGAACTATACTGGTTATACAACACATACAGTTAATCGTCATTGTTTAAATCATCATTACTCGAGTCTAGTAACTCTTCCTGCGAGTCATACATGTCCTCCTCTACTTATTCATTAGTTTCGTCATTTGAAGAATAATCAGTGGCCTTCTCCTCCGCATCCGTTTCGTTTGCTTCTTCCTTTATTTACTCCACAACAGGATCTTCTATGTTGACCATTTCGGGTATTGCTATGTCCACAACTACCTCAAATGTGTCAATGTTATTCCTGACCTAATCAACCTCTTCACCGACATGATCACCATATGTTATCACCATTGAACCTGCAGACATTTCCTAGTATTGCTCCACAGATTCACTTGACATTTGTCCCCTCCAGGACAAATCTTTCCTTAAACTCTGTCGTTAGCACTGTGCTCCAAGTAGGGTTAGTATGGTCCGTCAAGTAGAAAACTTGCATTTCCTGGGATGCAAGTTTAAAAGGTTCGTTTGTGGACAAATAGTTAGTGGTGTTAACACACACAAACCCGTACTCGTCGATCTTCATCCCATTGAATGATGAGTGTACGTTGTACTAGTCAAATTTAAATAAAACAACATGTAGACCCCTTAGATATTGAAGATCAATTACTTCCCTAAACACCCCATAATAATCAATAGCTCCTTCAATGGGATATTATCTGAGCAACTAGCATAACATGTTCTGTCGGTTTTGCATAGTACACCGTTGTTCTCATAGTTCCTCATTACTGAACGTTATTTTGAATGGAAAATGAAACCATTTAATTTATAGCCATTACATGTCTTTACATCGTAGTGGACCTCGTAACAACACCTTTAGTTGACGAATTTTTTCATCCTTAATAGGTTCACCTATTCGATCAACCTTACACAATAAACCTCAAAATTGTCATGGGGGTTGCCGTACATATGTACCACAGTGGGGTTATAGATGTCATACTCTACCTTCTAGCCACTGTATGATTGTTCGGTTATGCATGACATCGAGGTTCCGCCTGTTAACCAGTGCTCGAGTGAGTTGCCTTTTGTTCTCACTCAAGCATGTAAATACTCCAGAGAAATATCTAGAACAAAATGTAAGACACTCCAGAGCAATATAACCCTCTGCTATTGACCCCTTCGATCGACTTCTATTTCGTACAAATGACTTCATTATCCTATCACCAAAACACGCCATAAGGCTATAAAACGGCTCATTAGCAAAATAATATTTGATATAGCATAACTCACCTTTCAATTGAATAAATCCAACGACATTGAACTGGTCCCGCTAGTTTTGCCTCTTCTGCTAGATGAGTTATCAGAGGAACTGTGATATTGAAGAACGATGGTGGAAAGATTCTCTCTAGATTGCACATTGTCATGGGTAATTGTGTCTCAATCTTCAACATATCAGACATATGCAACTCTTTAGAGCACAGAACTCTAAATGTGTTGGTCATGTCTATCAACGCCTTGCATACATATTTGGGCAGTAATCCCTTAATTGCCACTGCAATATGCGTTGCATCATAACATGGTAGTCGTGACTTTTCAGGTCGGTTAACTTTCGATCTTTCATCTTCACACAACGAGATATGTTTGACGAATAACCACTATGCAATCGTAAGTTTTTGAGGAACTAACATAACTTCATATGTTGCTGTTTGGATAGGGAAAAGCAGGAAGGTGGCAATACCAATTTGGGTCCCCTACGAAAGTGATGCAACGAGGTCTTTCTCCCTAAAGCCTACAAGTCCACTCTGGCGTTAAAGTTGTCATTTGTTTTTCCGGTAACACCTAATAACAACCCAATGAGATTATCACAAACATTTGTCTCGACATGCATAACATCCAAGTTAAACGGAATTACAAGTTGACTCCAATATGGTAACTTGAAGAATATGTTTTTTTTTTTCAATTTCCAGTGACTAATTCAATTCCAACCTTCATGGGGGCTGAGTTTTACCAAACGCAGATGGCTGAATGTAGTTCAACACCTCTAACAATTCATCCCCCTACTGTCTTTTTGTGGTTACCCTAAAATCATGTATTCCATCAACCGTGCTTCTGTTTCTCCTCCATGGGTAATTGTCGGGGAGGAATCGTCTATGTCCAATGAAAGAACATTTCCTCCCATTTTTCAATCGACAATAATGGGTTCCCATTTGACAAATTGGACACGGAAGATTATTATAAGTGGCCCAAACGGACAAGTTTGCATAATATGGGAGGTCATTTATTGTCCAAAGTACTGCAGCGCGCATTTGAAAATTCTCTTTATGATATGTATCATATGTTAACACACCAACCTGCCATAACACGTTCAACTCATCTATCAATGGTTGTAGGTACACAGAAATATCATTGGTCAACGCCTTAGGCCTTGGAATCAACAACATATAATTGGTATCTTTCAAGCACATCTCATGGGGAAAGTTGTAGGGTATACAAAACACGGGCCACATGCTATATGGGTGGTTCTTATCACTGTAAGGATCAAACCCATCTGTGGCTAATCCAATTCGAACATTGCGTGGCTCTTCACCGCAGGAAGGCAGCACGCTATCAAGTCTTTTCCAAGCAGGATGCCTAAGAACACCATCCTTTATTCGGTGTGTATGGTGTCATGACATAGATGAAGCTGTTTTAGCTGTCATGAAAAATCTTTGCAACCTTTAATTGAGCGGAATATATCGAAGTACTTTCACTGGCAGTTTCCCCACCTTTGGCTTTGATTTTTCAAGAATGTTCATTTTTCCTTCGTTGTTTTGACCTTGGATCTATCCAGATGCAGCACATGTTGGACATTCATATAAATTGACATATTCATTTATGAACAGAATACAGTCGTACAAGCATGATTTTCTGGTAGTCCAAGCCTAAGTTGGATATAAATTTATTTGCCTCATAGTATGACTTAGGTGTTGCATTATCGGGAGGCGGGAGCACTTTAGAAACCTTGTACATGGCCTTCAGATGACTTAAGCATGTGAAGCAACTAATTGACAAACTTGTTAGAAACCTTGTACAGGGCCTTCAGATGCAGTAGTTCAACTAAAAATGACATCTTGTTGTAGGATACACAAACTGGATATACATTTTTTACAATCTTCTAAAAATTTATAAAAGGCCATAACCTCTGTATTTGGTTCCTCACTCGTGTCCCGAGTCATACCACTGAATCCATGAGTGACCATATTATCCATGTCATCTCGATATGTGGTGTTCCTCTTGTCCGACAGGCTTTGTTTGTATTCCTCCCCATGGTCCACCCAGGTAGTGTAAGTCGGTAGCATTCCATTGTTTTCAAGATGTAACTTGACAATACTTCTTCCCAACATGAACACACCAACACAATTATTGAAAGGACATCCTCTCATCCCAAGATGAACGAGAGTATGCAAATTCTAGGAAAGAAATAACACTGGCCTTATATTCCCAACTTTGTCAAGACTTGGTCATCCAACTCTTATCCATTCCTGTGGAGCCTTTGTGTAGTAAAAATAACTAATTTGTAGATATAAGGTTACCGTTGTAGTGGAATACAATTCCAGTCACAATTAACCTTATGTAATTATAGTAGCTAATATAAATGGATTAAGTATTAAACAAGTAGGTAGACTATCACAGGAGTCCCGTAATAGGGTATTTCCGATGTCTCCTCCTCTGTCAACTGCTATTTCGAGATTCCTTAAGCACATCCACAACTAATCTTAGCTTACATGAGGTAGGGTGGTCAAATAGTGTAACTGAATTAACTAACGACTCTTAACAAATCGGCTCTAACATTTCTCATCTTCTAAGTATGGAATTCTGTAAGCTAAATAGTAATTGAACTTGCAGAAGCTGCATCCCAAACAATTCAGCATCTTAGCCAAAGAAAAAAACACAAAAAGAAGGGCTTAGCTCTTCAATTTTGGTCGTGCCACGATTATGCAGATTTACGAACTGCGGAACCACCTACAAGAGAACCAACTGAAAATGTTTAGTAATTCCTTGTCGTGGTATAGATCTGATTGCAAATGGTCTTATCTTCATGGTTTACTGCATTATCGGGGAGGGTATAATGAGTAGGGAATGAATTTGTTCAACTAATTGAATTTCTGGTAAAACCAATTCTGTAATGAACAGTTTAACATGTTTTTATCCGATTTAGTAATGACCAATGTAGTATCACCTATAATCTAACGTCGACATAAATCACACATCAATTGCATCAACATATGTTGTTACTACAAAACTGTTTGAGCTTGAACACATTATGTTGTTATTGATTTTAAGTATTAACTTCGGATAACTACTTGACACAAGTTTTTTCGGGGTTTAGACAAATTGTTGCGGAAAACGTAACGACTATAACAAGGTTTCAGCTATGGTAATTTTGACGAAACTAAAAATGGTATATTATTACGTAAGATTTTCCGTATCTGTAGAATATGTTTAGCCGCATCTTCGTTGTGACAACAAATCATCTACGTGGTTGTTGAAAACGATTCTTGTAGTGTCTTTTGCTTATCCAGTGCTCGCCTAGTGCCTGCTCCAATGCTCAACCAGTGCGTGCTCCAGTGCTCATCCAGTGCCTGCTCCAGTGCTTGCTCCAGTGCTTATCAAGTACCTGCTCCAGTGCCGGATGTGTTCATGCATGTTGCTCATCGTATTCATGTTGATTCTTCCGCGTTGCTGCTGTGAGGCTGCTCTATTTTCGTTATGTTCTTGCTAATCTTTATCTTATCTTCATCAGACCAGATCTACTCTGTTCATGTTGGTCAGATCTGTTTTTCATATGTTGCTGCTCGGTTTAATGAACCTCATGAATCATGCATTCCTTTGCAGCTGATCTGGTTGAAGTACTACTCATGTTCATGAAGCTGATTTTGTTGAACTGCAAATCTCAATAGTATCGTTGTTGCCGAACTATTTTGAACATTAGTGGTGATATTCATTTGTTGATGAATGATTCTATCCTTAGTTCCTTCTCTACTTCATCATTGTGAGATGAATTGATCTTCATTCTATACTTTCATTGCTATGAGCTGAACTGGACTCATCTACTTGATGATCCGCAAAGTTGAATTCCTGCCTAGCTGAATATAGGTTGTTGTTATTGCTTTTGACTGAATTGCTGAACCAAATTCATTCTCCATGAGCTGACCTGTGCTCTTTAGTTTCTGTTTCAATTGGATATGCACGTGAGTAGACTTGTGCTCTAAAGTTGCTGCTACAACTCGATCTATATATGAGCAGTCCTGTGTTCACTCTCCTCAACGATGAGGAGACGTATCTTCATCATGGTCTTGGTTGATGATATCAGGTGTTCTAAGTTGCACTATGCTGGGACGTGAGGGGCGACAAGACATGAGGCTTGAGATTTCGCAAAAACGAGCAATCAAGAGAGTCTCAGACTTGCGTAGTTTCAAAACCGAGTACATCGCAACTCAATCACCTGGTTTTCAGCTCGATTTTATAGATTTGATGAGTTGAACCGAGTTGTCTTCCCAATGTTTTGTGCTTATGTTTCAATAGATTGTTGAATTTGATGTGTGGACCTAAGGCTGAATTGCTGAGATTCATGTTTGTTTGTTTTTCATTTTTATTATTCAACTCAAGCTATGAAGAAAACTTGAGTTTGTTGGTTGCTCAAGTCATGTGAAGAAGGCTGATTTCATTTCATTTTCTGTATGGAAATCAACAAGCAATGTTGAAGGTTCAAGCCAAACAAGTTCAGTTTTGGAGACACTACGGAAGAGAAACAACAACTTCATGATGATAACAATGATGCGGCTCAAGTACAGCCTTAGTTCTGTGTATAGTGTAGTACAAGTGCACTCGTAATGCCTATTATAGTGCATTCTCAGTGCAGCCATAGGGCCTTCATCAATGGCAAATGCAGTGCAATCGTAGTGCCTTCGTTAGGGCTTAACAAATACAATGGCAACTCAACAACTTATCTTCGTTTTCATATATTTGAGGAGTTGGTTGAATGTTTAACAAGCTTGAGGAGGTGATCTCGCAAGAGGAATGTTAGGAATATGTACTTGAGTAGGTTATCTAACAAGATGAATGTTAGGAGTATGAGCTAGATTGTTCTGGATTACTATCATATTAGTCCACATACTCCTTAGTTTTTCCTATAAATAGATAAGCTTGCTATTGTAATCTTCAAGTTCAATCAATGATAAGATAAAATTATCCTTGATCATTGCTTTGAACTCACAATTCTCTCCACGCTCTCTTATTTTCCAACAGTGAGGGGTGAAATTGCCTTAAGGAGACCGTGTTTTCGCGGGATTCGTTATTTTAACAAAAATCATTTTCTTGGGAAATTTCGTCAATTTCTCAATTTGAATAATATTCTACATTTTTTATGAAATTGTAATTTGAAAATATTATTAAATTACAAATCTAATTTTCCTATATTTCTAACAGGTTCTTTCTTTACTCGCTTATTCTCATTCTCGACTTAACCTTAGCTACATCATTCCACCCCTATGTAGAGGCATACATATTCAACAACAACACATAGGGACCCGAATCATGTTACTCTATGTAAAAAAATCCGCTCGGGTGCATATGACCCCAACTCCAAATTCTTATGCATCGTGCAACCACAAAGCAAAGCTCCCCATACTGCAGAGTTTGGTTCAATAAGTACTTCCCTTATGATCTTTTTTGGTTCATCGAATAAACCATCTCAACCAAGAAGGTCAACCTATGTCACATAGTGCACCATTAGTGGCTCCACTTTATGTTTCTTCATCAACTTGAAAGAATAGTTTCCTTTATTTAGCAGCCCGACATGGCTGCAAGCAGTTAGCAAAGAGCAAAAGGTTACATCACCTGGCCTGATCCAACTTGTTGAACCTCTCATTTGATCATATGTCCATGTATCTTCTTGTCCTGTACAAAAAATCCTACATTGAACAAGGCACCGTAGATTCTAGAGTATGTAAATTTTGTTGGCTTAATGTCTTCCATTAACATCCTCTAAAATACACTAAGTGCACCCTCTCTATTACCTTTCCTCGACTGTCCAGCAATCAAAGCATTCCACGGAACATCATTCTTGCTCACCAACTATTCAAATATTGACTCAGCTTCACCAAGTTGCCCCCATATATGTCAAATAAAGCACTTGCAACATAAACATTTGAAACGTATCCAATCTTCATTTAGAACCCATGATGTTGTCTACCACGTCTATCATCACTAGGTCTATCACCAGAAACCTTTAACAAACTAAACAATGTGAATTTGTTCAGTATCAAACCCAACCCGACTGGAGCATTTGAGGAAACAAAATTAGTGCCTCCTTAGGATAGGCTGATCGTTATGAGAATACACAGTTATCATAGTAGTCTAAGTAACTAAATCCTTCGTAGGCATTTAATTAAAAACCTTATATGCATCTTCTAAAAAGTCGCATTTAGCAAACATATTTAAGATACTGTGTTAAGACCAACGGTGGAAGTTGGATGAAGAATTTAAGTAACCGAGAAGAGGTACGGGAAAAGAGAGAATAGAACGTTGACATTTTTCATTCATGCATTCTCCGCATACCCTATGCCCGTAATAAGGGTAGGGTACATGGGTGAAGATTACTTATTGGACACTCTATTCATTTATTAACTCGACCCACTTATCAATTATTGATTCGACCTATTATCTATTACCCACTCGGCCCACGACTCAGTAATGGTCAGTAACGCCGCACTCCCCCTAAGATATGACTTTGTCCTCAAGTTTGAAGTCTGGATATTTGTGCTTGATGTCATCCCAAGACTCCCATGATGCTTCGTCCATGTGGAATGCTTCCCATTTGATGAGTAGTTTTGTGGCAGCTCCATTACTCCTACGAACAATCTTTCGGGTAAGAATTGCTTGCAGCACACGTTCGCTGCATCTGGAGAACTCTGATGGTAGTGGTCTAAAGTGGCTTACCTCCCCGTGAGCAAGTTTGAGTTATGACACATGGATCGTCAGGAGCATTAACGCCAAGTTCGGGAGGTCCAACTTTTATGCCACTTTACTGATCTTGTTCAGTACGGTGAAGGGCCCATAATAGCATGGCTTGAATTTCTGAAAGACGCTCTTGTTCATCGAGTGTTGACTATACGGGTGTAACTTGAGGAAGACCCGATAACCAATGTCGAAACTCCTGTCCGTCCACTTTCGTTTTGCTTTTGGCTCATCCTGTTTCAGGCCCTCTCTAAGTGGAATTTCAGCAATTTCATACTCTCTTTCCTATCCCAAAACATGAGGTCCACTAAATCAACACTTGAATCTTTCGGAAGATAAGGCACATGAAGCGGGTGCGGGTATTAGGTATTGATGTTAATGAACAAAGCATGTTAAAACTCACGGTTTGGATGATATTTACTGCAATGTATGTGGAGAGAATGAGGAGCTAAGGGTAATAATAAGAGAGAACTTCATTTGCAAACCTTAGCTTGATTTATTACATAGGTATAGTTGTCTATATATATGAGTGCTAGGGACTAACTTGGAATTATCAAGAACATTAGGACTAACCCTAGCATACTCTAAACCATAATGTCTAATATTCCCCTTACAAGATTAACCTCCTAAAGTTTTAAAACATTAAAATGGATCCTTAATCTCTTGGACTTGCTGAGCACTGTGTGTGCACTGCCTGAGCACGCTGGAGGTACTGGAGCTGCACACTCGATGCACTGGAGCTGCACACTGGAGGCACTGAAGATGCACGCTGGAGGCACTGGAGCTGCACACTGGATGCACGCTGGAAGCACTGAAGATGCACAGGCTGAGCACGGGTTGAGCACTGCGTCTGCACTGCAGAAGCACTGGAGTTGAACTGGTCTTGTACTCTATGGTTTGCACGGTGACTGAACTAAGGCATGGTTGAATCGAACATGAAGAATCGACTAACAAAATTCAGCATTGCTTGCTAGATTCCTAAATGGAAAACTAAATGAACTCAGCCTTTACATTTGGCGAGAAAAGCATCAAACTCAGCTTTTCATCATAGCATGAGTTGAATAACAGAACAAAAAAAACAGACATCACAGCAATGCAGCCTCATTTGCAGCCATCCAACTTCATGAACTAACCGAGCACAGGTCTGCTCAGTATACATTAGCACAGAATCGAGCAATATTTCAGCATCTTAATCAACAAAAGACTAACTCAGCATTTACAGTTTTCAGCTTGGCAAATCATCAAACACCTTCAAGCTAGAGAACCACACAGTACATCTGTTCAGAACAACATCTATAGCATGTTAACCTTCACCATTTTCAGATGCCCCCAGCACACAGAAGAAATTTCAGCAATCGAAAAAAAGCTGAAACTCAAAGGACACGATTTCAGCGCATCAAGGACACGAACATAAGGGAAGGGAGCAGAAGCTGGGTAACCAAAACAGAGCAGATCAGAACAGAGTATGAAGAAGGATGATAACAGAGCAGCAGCTTCAGTAGAAGCCAACAACAGAGCACAACAGAAACACAAAGAAGATTAGCAGGATCTGAACGAAATAGGAGGCAACTGGTGCAGCAAAATATGACAGAATAGTAATATTAGGCACATGTAAAGACATTAGATGAAGCAAAGATGCAGTGGCAGCAGAAGAAACGAGAACAAGAGCAAAGATGAAAGGAACAAATCAGAAGAAGCAACACTTGTCCTTACCCTAGAAGAAAACGAAATAGAGAGCTTGAAGAACAACGATTCATCACAGACCAAATCTGCATAGAGAGCAGTGAGTCCCAGTTGCACGAAGCTTCAACAATGGAAGAGAAGATAGTAAACCGAGCTGAACAAAACACTGGAAAAACTGAAGAACAGAATTTCAGTGAAATCGACCGAGTGGAAATCAGCATAGAACAAGCTGCCACTCAACCAACAGGGACAACCAGAAGCAGCGGAGGAAAGATTGAAGACAAGGAAACAGCAAGGACTGGCTCAAATCAGCATAGAAGAGCTGATGTCCAGGCCAAACGAGAAGCAAATAACACAACACAAAAGCTGATTTGAAAAGGAAACGCAGTTAACAATAAACGAAGAAGATGAAATCAACAGCATAGAAGCTGAAATCAACAGCACAGAAGCTTAATAAACGAAGAACACAATAGTAGAAAGGAGACCAGGAATAGTGGCACTGATACCATATTGATGTTAATGAACAAAGCATGTTAAAACTCACGGTTTTGATGATATTTACTGCAATGTATGTGGAGAGAATGAGGAGCTAAGGGCAATAATAGCTTGATTTGCAAACCTTAGCTTGATTTATTACATAGGTATAGTTGTCTATATATATGAGTGCTAGGGACTAACTTGGAATTATCAAGAACATTAGGACTAACCCTAGCATACTCTAAACCATAATGTCTAATATTAGGTATTATGGTCTAGAGTATGCTTGGGTTAGTCCAATTGTCTTAGATATTTTCATATTAATCCCTAACTACTCCTATATATAGATAGTCATCCGTTGTGATAAGATTAAGCTAAGGTTTGCAAATGAAGTTTTCTATCTTGATTGCCTAAACTCTTTGTTCACTTCACATCTAATTCTAATATGCTAACATAATTCTAATATGCTAACAGCGTGTACCCGTACAAGGCCTCGAACATAGTCATTTTCATTGTCGAATGATAAGTGGTGTTGTACCACCACTCCGCTAACGGTAACCACTTAGGCCAAGTTGCCTGTTTCTCGTCGGTGATGCATCGTAAATACGTCTCGAGGCAAGGATTCACCACCTCAATTTGGACATCGGTTTGTGGATGGTATGATGAGGACAAACACAAGGAAACCCCTAGCTTCTTCAACAATTCCCTCCAAAAGGTACTCATGAATATGGAGTCCCGGTCGCTCACTATACTGTTCGATAAGCCATTGAACCGATATTTTTCATCCACGAAGACCTACGCGATTGAATGTGTGCTGTACGGGTGGGTTAAGGTGCAAAAGTGGCTGTATTTTGACAATCGATCGACCACCACAAATATTACTTCGTTCTTGTTCGACTTGGGAAACCTGGTAATGAAGTCCATGGAGACGTCCGTGAAGAGGGCGTGTGATACGGGTAGGGCTTGAAGTGGTCTGAATGAAGTCGCTCAATCAAACTTGTATTGTTGGCACACTTCACAATTACGAACGAACTCCTGAAAATACCTCTTGAGGCCTTCCTGAAAATACGTTGTAATATAGATCTGGAGCTGGGGTGACCTCCCATCGACGAGATGAAAGATCGATAGAATACACTTCCGCAACTCTTCTTCTTACCTAACTACTAGACTCCCTTTCCGCCTGAGCAGTCCTCCTCCCCATGTAAACTGAGATGGTTTGTGACCCTGTTCGAGATTCTGGATCAAATCTGAGCAGTACTTGTCTTATGCCCAACTGCGTTTAACTGGTCCCGCAATTTTGAAGAGTCTGAAGAAAGGGTAATGGTCAATAACTGTTAGAGGATATAGTTTAGATTGAAAGTTAAGTCAAAGGACCATTTTGTAATAAGTAGAATATATCTACAGTAGGGTTTTATATCTATGTCTATAGTAGGGTTTCTACATTAGGGTTTTACTATAGATATATATCATTGTACCTATTCTTTAAGATACAATAAGAATACAAGTAACTTTTCTATATTCAATTCACTTAGATTCACGAAACCTTTTATGGTCTCAGAGCTTTCAAAATTAGGTTTATCGTATAACTCAGACAAGTTACTCACCGCGGCAAGTCACGACACCACAATCCGCTGCTCAGCCCCACGGCTGCAAACCCTACCCATACCAACCCCAGCCTCACCACCCTAGCTTCGCACCGCCTCAACCACCGCCCCACAACCCCACGATTTCAAACCCTAGCCGCAACAACCCTAGCAGCACCACCCTAGCTCTGCACCGCCTCAACCACCACCACATAGCCCCACGGCTGCAAACTCTAGCATGAACTCCAATCCTAAGCACTTCACTAACAAGACGATTCACCTAAAACTCGATGAGGCCAACTACTTATATTGAAAACAACAAATCGGATTTACAATAGCCATCCATAGGCTAGAAGGATACCTTGATGGCTCAACCTATGTAGATGAGTTCATAACAAATGCGAAGGGAACCAAGATTGTTAATCCAGTTTACAATGCATCCAAAGAACAGGATAGTGCTCTGGCCTCATGACTCCTAACATCAGTATCATCATCTTTACGTCCTAATCTTGTGCAATGAAGATCATCCTTTAAAATTTGGAATGTGATGCATCAGATATTTTCGGTTGCTTCTACTACTCGTGTGATGCGACTTTTGTGTTCTCTTCAATCACAAAGAAAATGTGATATATCTATGAGGAAATACCTTGGTAGAACTCAATTCCTCTGTGACACCCTCAGAAGTTCGGATCATCCCATATTCGAAACAATGCAAATCAGTACAATTTTAGTTGGCCTTAAACCTGAATTTGAGCATGTTGTTGCCGTAATCACAGTCAGACGTCAACCTTATGATCTTTCAGGAGTGTCCAGTGTGCTTCTTTATGCCGAGGCACGCCAATAGGACAACATTATGCAGCTCACCAATCTTTTTGCAGCATTGAATGTTCAAACTACATCTGGACCGACTCCAGGACAGTCAGCTCCATCCAAGCTTCATGCTATATATCCATCTCGACAAGGATATCCATATCATCCCTCAAACTCAACCCACTTGTACAATCATAAGGATAACACTCCTGGACCATATGGAATAGGAAGAGGACTCGTAAATACCTTCAACAACAATCGACCACAATGCTAGTTGTGCGGGAGGATTGGGCACCTTGTGGCTCGATGCTAGTACAGATTTGATCAGTCATTCTCAGGAATCCCATCGCAAAATCAAACTTTTGCTAGAAACAAAGGACAAGCTCATGCAACCGAGTTCTTTATGCCTCCAGAAATACAATAAAACAACACTGGTTCAGTATCAACTTTTCATCAATAAGCTCAGCATCTTTCTTCTCCTTCGCAGGCCTCGCCTCAAGTGTTGTATCAAAAACCTCCACAACAACTCATCCTAATTTCTATCTACCTTCCACCAGTCGAGAGGAAAATATAAGAGTCAATCGAAATGGTGCAGCCCACACAACTCTCAACGCAAATTTCAGCACCTCTTTTGACATCGGAGGGCGAATCTTGCGTTATTTCCTGATTCTGGAGCATCATATCCCCTTACCAATTCCTCCTTGAATGTTCCTAATGCAATCCCTTATATAGGACATGGTAAAATTAGTGTAGGCAATGGTAATACAATTCAAATTACTCAAATAGGTACATCTCAACTTCAGGTTAACAATCACTCTGTTATTCTTCGTAACTCTCTTCTAGCACCTCATATTACAAAGAATCTCTTATCCGTTTCTCAATTTGTTAAATATAATGATGCTTACTTTATTTTCTTTCCAAATGGTTGTGTTGCAAAGGATAGAAAAACGCACCAAGCACTCCTACAGGGATGTGAGTATGATGGACTCTACAAGCCGCTCTTATCTACAAATCAATGTGTTCAGTCTGGTTATTTTGATGTTTCTGTATGCTCTTCATTTCTTGCTAGTAGTAATAAATATGCAGACATCAATAAATATGGTAATTGCATTAATTCTGCTGGTAGTTTAGGAAACACCTCCAATGTTAGTTCGGTAACTAATAATAGTATTGGTTCAACCTCGAGCAGTAGTTACCCAACCGTTGCTCGTGTTGTGTATCCTACTGCCTTATAAAAGTATAATATTTTGTTTTTGTATATGAATAGAACAAGTGATCTCAATAAAGTGAATGTTTACTCTACAACTGGAAATTTTGTTCCTAGTTCTGAAAATTCCTTTCCTAGTCCTGAAACATTTATTCCTAATGCGCATGTTTATAGTATCAGTGCTCATGTCTCTTATTTTCATCGTATGTTTGGAATCAAAGACTTGGTCACCCATCTTCACAAGTGTTACAACAGGTCATTCAATCTGGATTACCCTGTACTGACAAAATTGACAAAACTCACCTATGTGTGGCATGTAAATAGGGAAGAGTCACAAGTTACATTTCGCTCCTGCTGAGGGAATGTACAATGCTTCTGTCCAATTACTTCAAGTTGATATATGGGTACCTGCTCTAGTCAGGTCAAATGGTTGTAAATACTATATAAGTTTTGTGGATGCATTTTATGGATTCACTTGGGTGTATTTCATTTCTCACAAGCGTGATGTTGTGAATGTTTTTATATACTTTCATTTGTTTGCCGAAAAACAATTAAATCATCACATAAAAGTTGTTAAGAACGATAATGGAGGTGAATTTCTAGTATTATTTCATTCTTATTTAGTCTCTGCAGGTATTCAACATCGGTTTACATGCCCTTACACCTCTCGACAAAATGAGATTGTTGAGAGGAAGCACAGACATATAGTTGAACTTGATCTTACCTTGATTGCCCAAGGATCAGTCCCATTCATCTTCTGAACAGATTCATTTGCATCTTCTGTTTATCTGATTAATCGGTTACCCACACATGTGTTGAATAATAAATCACCTTTTGAAAAATTGGTCAATAAACTCCCTACATATAATCTACTACGTGTGTTTGGATGTCTATGTTTTCATCATCTTCGTGATTTTAATAAACATAAGTTCGATTACAGATCTAGACCATGTGTGTTTCTTGGATATTCTTCAACTAATCTAGTCTATAAGTGAATTGATCGAATTAGAAGAGTTTACATGTCTAGATTCTTGGATACTCTTCATTTCGAAGAGTATGTGTTTCCTTACTGCATTAAACAATATGTTTCTTCTATCTATTTTGATGCTCATGACTCCTACCCAGTTAATTCATCCTACACAGATCTATCACTCAACTCATGATTGACAGGAATTCCTATGCCCACTTCAATTGCTCCAAGCAATGATGCAAATTCTTTATCACAAGCACAAGCGGGTATAAGAGAATTTCATTCTCCATAGTCTCAAATCAAGAACTCATATTCTCCAGTTGTATGCTCCCAGAGAATCACTTTGGATCACAACATAATCTCCTCAACTGAAAGACCAACTGATGCCAATAGTCCACAAACTCAAACTTCGAATGATAACAGAATGTCCACTATTTTAACTGACAACTCAAGTTTTTTACCTAATGCGTCCTCACCTGTCTTATATATGAGATTATCCATATTTAATATACCTCAGTCTACTAATGAGAATACCGTGATTGTTTCAGGACTTAGAGCTCCTCCTACACCATCATCCATACGCAATGATCCACCACAATCAAGACCTGTGCCGCAACCATCTAGACACCGCATGATCACCAGGTCTAAATCCAAGTATTATGCAAATGCATTGGTAGCAACCACAACTTATGTGAGTGAGCCTTTGAATGTCTACATAGCACTTCAAAATCTAGAATGGAGATAATCCATACAGAGATAGATCTAAGCACTCCATGAGAAAGGCACTTGGACCCTCACTTCCTTACCCCGTGGTAGAACTCCTGTGGGGTACAAATGGATATTCAAGATTAAAAGAAAAGCATATGGCACTGTGGAAAGGTACAAGGCCAGACTAGTGACCAAAGAATTCTCCCAGAGGGTGGGGTTCGATTATCTGGATACCTTCAGTCAAGTTGCAAAACATGCCATAGTCAGAATCATTCTATCCCTAACTTTATCTTTTAATTGAACATTGCGATAAATAGATGTGAATAATGTTTTCTAACAGGAAGTTTGCTTAAAGAACTATACATATATCAACCTCCAGGTTTTGAAGTAACATATACCCTTGGCAACCTGCTTGTTTGCAAACTCACTAAGGCATTATATGGCCTCAAACAAGCTCCAAGATCATGGTTTGAGAAACTCCGAGAACGTTTGCATACACATCTATCTTTTTCAAGTTATTAGTCTAATAACTGCTTGTTCCTTAAGATAGTATCTAACAAATTTGTCTATCTCCTAGTTTATGTGGATGACATAATTGTGACAGGATCATGTCATGATCTCATCGAATCAACCATGTCCATCTTGAACACGCATTTTTCTTGCAAGGATTTAAGGAAACTCAACTACTTCCTTTGAATGGAAATTCAGTCAGAACCTAATTTTGAGGTTTTAAGTCAAAGGAAGTACATTTGTGACCTATTGTCGCGTGTCAACATGTCAAATTGTAAACCGTGTCCTACCCCACTGGTTGATTTTCCTCTCCTTACATATACCTCTAGATCAGGTATGCCTCTGTCAGATTCTTCTCTATATAGAAGCACAATTGGATCCTTACAACATGTTTGTTATACTCATCCAAATATCAGTTATAGTATCAATAGGCTTAGTCAGTTTCTTCATAGACCTACAGAGGCTCACCGGGTAGCTGTTAAAAAGGTGTTAAGATACTTAAAAGGGTCTCTTGATCATGGCTTAATATTCAGACCATCTTCATCCCTTGATCTTGTCTGTTTCACAAATTCGGTTTGGGAGCTGACACTAATGGCAGAAGATCTACTAGTGGACATTGCTTGTTCGTGGGAAGAAATCCATTTGTTTGGTGTTCAAAAAACCAAGTTGTGGTATCTAGATCAACGGTCGAGGCAGAGTTTCGTGGATTAGCTAATGCTACGTGTGATGTTATTTGGGTAACCTATTTACTAACTGAGCTTGGTTTATCGTTATCATCTGGTTATATGCTTTGGTGTGACAATATTAGTGGTATCTTTATTGCGGCTAACCCGGTTCAACATGCTAAGATGAAACATGTAGAATTGGATCTTTTCTTTGTGCGTGAGAAGGTTTCACAGGGGCTGATCCAGGTCAACCATGTTCCTAGTGCAGAACAACTTGCTGATGCACTTACCAAACCTTTAACTGAGAAGACTTTCATTCCTATTTGTCGAAAGTTGGGTGTATGTTCCTCATCCGAAGCTCTATATGAAGGATCAAGTGTGAATTCTCACTTGTCTTACCTTATTTTTACTCATCAGTTGACCTCTGAAAATGTTCTCTCACAAGTATCCTCTGATCTCTCCCAATTAATCTCACTTTCCAATGGTTCTCGTGATCTTCTTCTGAATGATGACGATGTTGATGAGTTGTTTAATGATGATAAGTACTTTGAGCATGCGGATTGACTGGTCTCGATGTGTTAGAATTCAGATACTCATTATGCTATATTGTCATATATTTATCATGATGAGAATATGTTAAAATATCAAAGCTCATATATCTTGCTTTACAGAGTACGTATCTTTCACATTTGTGATTTGTTATACTGAGATGATAGAATGAGTTTGATTATTGTTCCACTTGTGCCAAGCGATTATACAGAAAGCTCAGACATTCATATAACAAAAGCTAAAAGAAGATCTTGGGCACAAACCTAGCCAATCACAGGTTACATTGGATTGAAAATTATATCCAAATATTAAGAAGGAGACAGGATAAGTAACCTCTGATTCAAACATATATCAGTTATCCTGTGTTTTGTAAGAAAAGCCAAAAGAAGATGTTGGGCACAAACCCAGCCAGTCATCAAGGAGGAAAAAAAATTGAATGATGACTCGGGCAACACAATTTTGCAATACAAACACATGGATACCAAAATCCAAAAGAAGATATTGGACACAAACCCAGTCAACTTTGTGTAGGCTGGCACTTGACTTGAACAATTAAGATTCATATGTGTGTACAAGTATAACTTGTTCAGTGAATGCCGAAATGATTTGTGGGTGTATGATAAGATGTGGTTGAAGTTAAAAAATCTTTAGCTTGATCTCTCACCGTATAAACTATATGTGGTATACATGGTGTTATCTCTGTTTTCTTGTCACTTTTATGAATAAAATGTCTAAGCTCAAGTGGCAAATCGTCAAGCAAAGCAAAGCGATCATCAAGTAAATCAAAGCTGAAATTTTACTTAAAATGAGAATGGGAAAAACTCAAGAATGAGAAGAGCATTGGTGAATGTTAACGAATATAGTTTAGATTGAAAGTTGAGTAAAAGGACCATCTTCTAATAAGTATAATATATCTACAACAAGGTTTTATATCTATATCTATATCTATAGTAGGGTTTCTACAGTAGAGTTTTACTATATATATATATATCATTGTACCTATGCTTTAAGATAAATAAGAATACAAGTTCTTTTTCTCTATTCAATTCGCTTAGATTCAAGAAACCTTTCAATAACTCGGGTGCTTGAACGCGTGACAATGCCTCGACGGATCGATTCTCTACTCCTCTTTTATAAGAAATCTCGTAGTCATACTCAAGTAGCTTCTATAGTCATGTATGCTGCAAGGGTGTAGTCAATCGCTGCTCCAAGAGATACTTGAAACTACGGTGGTTGGTCTTGATGACGAAATGCCTATCAATCAAGTAAAATGTCTTTTCTTGATCCCGAGTAAAATCGATAAAAGCTCACTTTTATATGCGGATAGTACTTGCTGTCGTGGTAATAAGCCCTTGCTAATAAAGTTTATGTGATGTCCTCCTTGCGTAAGAACGACTTTTATTCTGGTATTGGACGCATCAGTCTCGATTGTGAACGACTCACTCATGTTTGGTAGGGAAAACACTGGGGTCGTAACCATCACTGTTTTCAGCATCTCGACGGCGATCCGAGCTTCATTGTCCATTGAAACGAATCCTTTTTTAGGAGCTTGTTAACGATCCGAGCTTCGTCGGTCCTTTTTTAGGAGCTTCGTCGGTATCCTCTTATGAACTTGTGGTTGTAGCCTATTAACTCCAGAAATACCCTAAGTTGCTTGACTGAATGAAGCAAGGGTCATCCCTTGATTGCCTTGACCTAATCCGGGTTGGTGGTCACTCCCGTTTCGGTGACAACGTGCCTGAGGTACCCTACTTGTTTTGCCCCAAAGTTACACTTTGATCGCTTAGCCACCAAGAAATTATCCCACAAGAGCTGCAACACTGTTTCTAAATGTTGTAGATGTTGTCTAAGAGTCCTGCTTATAAACCAAGATGTCACCAAAGAAGATAAGCACAAATTTACGCAAGTGGTCTCAAAAGATAGCATTCATGAGCCCTTGGAAGATTGTCGGGGAATTTGTGAGGCCAAAAGGTATCACGAGAAACTCGGTGTCCCCCCATGTGCTCGGAATGTCTTCTTGTATGTGTCCGCTGCATCCATCTGAATTTGATGGTACCCGGATCTCAAATCGATTTTCGAAAAAACTGAAGCTCCATGTAGCTCGGCTAACAACTCGTCCATTAAGCGTATCGAAAACTTGTCTTTAATAGTGATATGATTAAGTCGCCTATAGTCTATGCACATTCGCCACGATTGATTCTTCTTCCACACAAGGATGACTAGGTACGAGAAAGGACTTGAACTCAGTCGTATTATACCACTAGCCAACATTTCCTCCTTTTGAGGTGTCAGATACTGGTAGGGCTTATATCTTACTATCATGCTTCCTTCCTTGAGTGGGATACGATGATCCACCTCTCGAGTAGGTGGCATACCCTGTGGTTCCCGATATACATCTTGGAATCGTTCTAGCAATTATGTCATCTCTTCACAATGTTTGTCCCATTTTACTCTGCTGGCCAAGAAGGAAATCAAGTGATCCTCATGTTAGTCCGAAATGATAAACTTCACAGTTGAATAGACGTTACATCAACCTTGTTCGCTAGCAACTTGTTCATATTTACCATGCTTCTCATGTGCATCGATCCCCCTCGATTTCCCTTAAGCTCACATAATTCATCCCACAAACAAACTTCATGGTAAGCTTACCAAAATTCCACAAAATATAGTCTAATGTGGCGAGCCATTGTACTGCCAAAACCATGTGCTAGATCTCTAAGGGCACGAGGAAGAGGTTGACGGTGAATTGTTGCCCATGCATACGCCATTGGAATTCCTTGCATACCCGATTGCAAACCAACTTCACTACCATTTGCTACTAAAACCTTCAGCGGTGGCACTTCTTCAATTCGGCAATCGAGTTTGTCTGCCATGCATTCATCGATAAAATTTATGTGTACTTCGGGAGTCGATCATTATTTGCAATCTCTAGTTATTAACCTCACCTTCGACCTTCATATTCGAGCAACCTAATGTGACCGTAATTGCGTGAGTCGATATCTTCGGTAGCTCTTTAGATTCCTTATCACCCATTTGCTTCAATTCAGTCTCGACTGTTTCATCCCCCTAATTCAATCAAGAAAATCTATTTTCCCTTGCAGAAATGTACGACCGTGTAACGTTCCAAACACCAATAATATAACCCTTTTGCTCGACAAGATTCCATCTCTCTATTATTAGTCATCCTAGCCCTCTTGTCATCAACATAGTGCTTATTTCAAGCATTCACACTCTTATGTATGGCAGTGTGGTTTGCTACCGCAACATAATTTCCTTGAGTGCCCGTAGAAGTTTGTGATTTCTTACACGGGGGAAAGGAAGACTTCACGTACATATTTGGCCTTGATTGAGTTATGATGATCGTATCGTGCAACTTCGCCATCTCATAAGCTTCTTGGAGGTTCTACGTGTGTTTCATCATCACCGACCCTTGTATCTGCAACTCGAGACCCCCTATAAACTGACCGCTACTCGTTCGCTTACTATTTCAATGAGTTAGACCCGGTGAAGGAGTGCGTCAAACCGTAATCAGTACTCCCAGAACGATCCCTCTTGGTGCATATTCTTTATTTAGAGTATGGGATCCAAAAAAAATCCTCACCGAACCTAACTTGGAGAGTTGCGACGTACTCCGGATATTGCTTAGACTGAATTTCATATACCCTTGGTGCCACTCCAATTCCTCGCCTTAGATGTGGATCACAATCACCTTGAGTTTTGCATTGTTTGGCATCCAAACGATTTTGAAGTAGTATTCGACCTGGTAGAGCCAACTCACAATGTTGTTCCATGATAAAACACGAAAAATCAATCCTCCCAAAGTGGTACGCGTGGTGCGACTCACGGTTCTCTTGTTGTTGTTGTTGTTGCTGGTGCGACGATTGATATATTACTCCTAAGGAGGTAGGATAAGTTTTCATGGAAGCTCCTACCCCTGGCCTAAGAATTCTGGAGTCACAACGCAATTCCGAGAATTATGGAGACATACTTGCCATCATCGTATTGATGTCTTCAAACATGGTCAGGTTGCAGATGTTGTCAGCGACCATTTGCTCATTGATCGCCAACAATAAAGCATCAACTCAAGCGTCCTTCTGTGCGCGTGATTCATTCGCAGCTTCCATACTAGTGCGCAACGACGACTAAAAGCTTCCCTACTAGGTAGGTCCTCTTCCAAACGACGATAGTAATAATAGCAGGTAGCTGGCTATGATACCAGATGTTAAGACCAATAGTGGAAGTTGGTCGAAGAATTGACGTAACCGAGAAGAGGTACGAGAATAAACAGAAGAGAGAGAGAGAAAGATAAAGAAAGACATAAAGAAAGAAATAGAATAGAACGTTGATATTTTTCATTTATGCATTCGCCATAGACCCCATACCCATAATAAAGGTTAGTTACATGGGTGAATAGAACTTGCTGGACTCTCTATACATTTATTGACTCTCAATTATTGAATCGACTCATTATCTATTACCGATTTTACCTACGACTCATCAATGGTTCGTAACATATTGTTGAGCTTAACGACATCGTCTTTGAAGCGAGATTTTATAACATGGGCATGCACCAACTTGTATTCTTCTACCTTACTCAACTGGGTGCATCTCTTGATCAGATTATTGTATAATGCACGATCTGGTTCCAATGAACCACTGTCAACTAGGTTAAAAACATCAAGGTCCGACGAAGAATTTAGATTTTTCCTTAGAATATCTCTGCCCTGTATAATGCACGAGTCATCCAATTTCACCTTTTCTGAATCATCCATATCATTAGATGATGATGCAAGTAATGCAAACGATCAATGGTTGCTTGTTACGAAACTCTCGTTAAATTTGAATTCTTGTCTAGAATTGGTCCAAGAGGCTTAGTTTATCATCCATCTAGTAGGAGCATAAGCAATATCCCATAATGGTATTGACCCTGATTTTATATAGATACTAAACTATTTGAATGAATTTGCAAAAATGAATTAAACAAACTCTCTCTCTTATCTCTCTTTACTCTACATTTCTGTCATTTTCTTCCGCTACCTTATACGTTCTTCCCCGAACATATTTTTGCTAAAACATGTGATATTTGAATGGTGGATTTCAAGAAATTGTTGATCTTACCTATGCTACCTCAAATTGGAAGTTTTATCCGCGACAGATAGAGTATGAACAAGAAACATGAGAGGAGTAAGAGCTAGAACAAGAAGAGTAGCGTTTGTGAAAGTCGAAAATAAGCGGCAACGGTAGCAATTAGAGAGCAACTCTTTCTTCTACCGACAAGACTAGTCAATGCATTAATGACGACTAGGGGTGGACATGAACCGGTTTGGGGCAAACCGATTCAAGAACCGTAACTTACCTAAAATGTAGTAAGGTACAGTTCGACTCATTCGTCCAAACCGCTCAATTTGTTTTGTCAATTTACTGTAAATCTTTTGAATCAGTTCAAAAATCGATACTGAACCGATTCGGTTGTACCTTTTCTAAAATAAAAATTAATATAAAATATTCCAAAATTTTAAATTCTAATATGTAATATGATAATACATAAAAATATTCACATAAAGATTGAAAAATAAAATGTTTTAAAATAGATAAATCCCTTATGAACAAAATGGTTCACTTGATATATATATATAAATAGTGGTTCATAAAATGGTACGGTGCACCACTTATGAACCAGTTGTTTATGGTTTGGCCAAACCGCTCAATATTTCTTCCAAAATACCATGCCACTTTTGAATCGGTTCGGGTGACCAACTCGAAAGAGATGCAGTTCAAATATCGTGTGGTTCGATTCGTTCGAACCGTCATTTTGCCCAACCCTAACGTTGACGAGGAGAGTCGATCAAAGAGGAACCCTATAAACTAAAAGATGTTAAATTTTAATTGCTCAATGAAGCTTAAATGTAGAACATTCCAATCGTTGCAACCACTGTAGAACTTAAAGATTTATCTTCCTCTACACAAGACCCCAAGTTGCCACCAAAATTTTAATTCTGCAAAATCCTAATTCTGCAGTTTTTAGCTTTTCATTGTCTTTTCTTTTCTGTTATTTTCATTTCAAACTTGGTCTTTTCTTATTATTTTTTTGTAGGAAGAGGAGTTTGTTGTGAACTCTTTTAGGATTCGGTTGCCATGGGTGTACTATGTGCAAGCTCTAGCGATCAGGAACTATACCAAAAAAACACTTCAAATCTATCGTTGAATCACTGGTTGTCTACAATTGATCAGTATGTGGAGATAGTTATATCACAACTGATCAAACTGAAGACAATCTGAAACATGTTGAAAATGTCATGGACGAAGTATGTAACTATTACATCACAGATCTTGCGAATATAAAATGTTCTTTGAATTTGAGAGTGAGTTAGATAGACATAAAATAATGGATCAACTTCCCTAGATTGTGCAGGGCCATACTATGCCTTTGAAACAGTGGAAGTCGTGTATAGGACTAGAAGTAATTAACTTTGACAAAATCCAGTTATTGACTCAAGTTCACAAACTAGGGCTTGAAAAATTTAATTTTGATAACGCTCGAATAATCGATAATAATATTGGTCGTTTAATTGAGGTCGAAAAAAAGATGGAACATGTTAGAGGATATACTTCAAATTAAAGTTAAGTGGTCAATGTGTAGTTTACTTCAAGACAAAGGACCAATTTGTCAACGGTATGGATTAGCTATAAATAGGGATGTACCGAACTTTCAATCTCAATAATGAAGAACACTTTCCCTCGTCAAATCCTCTCAATTCTGTTTTGTATTTGATCAATTCACAACAAGAAAGTAGCACTATAGGCGCGGCGTATAATCGTTGCTAAGTTGGGTTTTGCCGCTGCTAAGATGACTTGACAATGGTGTTTATGCGTAATTAGCGTCAGCACTATATAGATGCTATATACGTGTTTCAGATACAGTATTCATTAATGGTAAAATGGAAGTATCGGCTACAATATATATGTGTTATGTGCATACAGTTTGGTGATATTAACGCCTAAAATATTTAGAAACTATTTATACTTAAATAGCGTTACAAAATATTTGTGGTCGATGCAACTCACAAGGGCGACATAAATTGCGATGTTTGGTTGGTGTTGAGGTTATTGTCTACGTGTAGCCACAGTAATTTTCGTTGCCTACTTGACTACTTTTGTTGCAGTTAAAAGGTAATTGCATCGGTTTGTTTCTGACTGTATTTGGCGTATGTATTGGTAATCAAATTTTCGATGCTAATACAACTAGATGAGTTTCAGAATAAATGTTTCGGATTTTTACCATCTAGACATTACATATACTGCATACCATCCAGAACCAACCATTCATACATTTCCATATACAAAGTGTCCAACCTTAGCATAAACAGAGCACATAGGTTGCAGACAATAAGTTTCCGCATGTACATGTTGTCCAAAAGGACCAAAACACATAACAAACAAAGACAAAATACTGTTAACATGTTCCAGCACTACAAAATGGCACATTTTCTGTTGCAAGACAGGTACTATACTAGGCCTAACCCAACTAGACATTGAAGCAAGCAAGTGAAAAATGATTACCTAAAGCAAGTGTTGCGTCATATGTCAAACATTTCAATCTGCAAGCACACCAATAGGTTGAATTAGAACAACCTCACATTAACATGCCAAAAGAAAAGAGTACCATCACTCAAACAGAGACTTGTTGATTGTACCTTATGCATCTGGATCATCGAGCAATGCACCATTGGCTTGCAGTGCCATTCGCATGAAGGCCATATCTCTTTAGACGGCGTTCATGTTTTCTTGGAACTTCGGTAGAGTTAATGTCGCTTCCTCTTCCTTCCTTGAACTCTCGTCCGCCTTCCTTGAGCTCTCCTCCGCTAACCTCTCCAGTTCTGCAGTTTCAGCTCTAGCTAGAGCCACTTCTTCCCTCGCTTTCTTCAACTGCTCACTCTCCATCACCCGTGCAATTTTGGCTACATGAGATCGGCGACGTTCAGGCTTACAAATTTCTTCATAAAGTGCATCCTTGTCAACGGGAACGTCCTCTTCAGCTTGCAGTTCAGCAACCCTTTGTTCAACTGCAGCCTACAAACCAATACAATCCAATCTCATGTGTTAGGTATGAAACATTATAAAAATTAAGAAGGAAGAGGATGTCTTATCGCTTACCAGGATTGCTTGATTTTTTCGATCTCGAGGAACCCCCTTCTTGTCCACATGGGTCTTCTGAAACATGTGGTATTCACCTGGATGCACCCCATTATTTTTCATAATCTGCATTTTTATAAACATGCACTGTAACTGAGTGGTTACTAGATTCTGCAGAGTGTTGGTGTAGGGGTTCATTACCTCTTCCTGTTTCATCTTGGCAAAGTTGCATGTCCCCGTAGTGTGCATGATGACTTGGTGAGCTTTGTTTGCTTTGTTACGCTCACTCCTCACCTTCAATTCAAGTATGAGGACAGAAATAGTCATATGGTTAATAATATATAAAAACTTGCTATAAACTGCAGTAAATCATAAAAGAATAAGATTTTCACCGTTTAACCACCTTAAACTCCTCTGAACTGAACCAGTTCACTAGCCACGCCCAATCTTCCTTCACCACGTCCGGGGGTATGTTCTGTATCCTTTCTTCATCGGTAAGGTATTTGTCATAATACCTTCTTTTCAGGTTGGCCCTGTAATTCCTATACTTCTCTCTCAGACAGCATACAATCAGTTGCTTCAAGTTATCATCTTCAGGGATAACAAACTTTTCCTTCGAAGCAAATATATAGGCATTAGCATTTTGGCAAACATACACATGGCGCATTCGTTCGTGTACTTAAGTGCACTTACTCTAACGAGCATTAGCATTTTGGCCTCGTAGTCAATGGGTTCCTTTGGGATGTCCTTCCGGTCTTTCACCATCAATGGTGCATTCGTTCGTTTCTGTACGATGCACCCACACCATGAGGCAAACACCGATGCATTCTTCGAGCAGACCGTGCCCAAAGCATTAAAATGTAACTCTTCTTTTTCATTTAGTCCATTTCTGGATAGCTTAATACACCTGGCCCGCCCCCTCCATAGCTTCTCATCTGGTGGCCTTACACATTCCTCCTGCACACGTACACCTACATCTTCCAACCTTACACCTTCATCTTCCAGCCTTACACCTTCATCTTGCACTTCTAAACCATCTGTACTTAATATCAAATACACGACCATATTAACTAGAGGATTAAATAACTTCCAATAGGTGTTGGCTGTTTTGGGTTACACAAAGACTTACCCTGTGTTTCCTGTGGTTGAATTTCCTCAACTGGGGGGTCCAAAGTGATCGGTGCTGTAGGGTTCTGCGTCGTGCAGTCCACAACTGATGAACCTGAAAGTGTAAAGTTAAACAAGTTCGTTAAACTATATGGTTACAGTCAACAACTGATGAACCACAAGAGTTTGGAGGAAGAAAACCTACTTGCTCCTACGCGGGACAGTTTACGGGGTGACTTTCGAGTTGGTTTTGGATTAATTGGGGGTTCTACGTTTGTACTATTGAGCCTCATTCTTCTAGTTCCCACCATCCGGACGAATGTGTGCAACACAATTAACCAAACATATTATTTTGACAACCGATCAAAAAAAACTAACAAGACATGCATCTTCCAACACAACCGGCTAATCATGATTTCAAAAAGGTTTGACATTGTAAAGTAGCAATTTTTATGTGTGTATCGTGGAGTCAAATGTACATCACAGATTATAAGAACATCACAACAAGCATGGGGCGAAGTTTTCAACCATGGAAGCAAAGATTTACACAGAAGAACAGCACACGTTTAAAAAAACAGAACAAGCGAGTGAGCGAAATAATACAGGAAAGACTGAAGAACAACACAAAGGTTTCATTTCAGAACAAACGACTACACGAATGTCATACGAGTGAGCGAAACCGAGGGAAATACTGAAGAACAGCACCCGTGACTCAAGAAAGAACAAACGACTGAGCGAAACCGAGGGAAAGACTGAAGAACAACACACGTTTAAAAAAACAGAACAAACGACTGAATCCAGAGGTTATCTTCAACAACAAGTAAGCAGATGGAAGTGAAAGAACATAAACCGTACCTTGTTTGCTAGATCTGTAGAATCAGTCAAGATCAACTGTGGCTTTGAGTGGTCGGAGGAGAGCAAGAGAGGAGGTTTCTTCGGTCAGAGATGGAGAACACAGAATAAAACTGAGGGAAATAGAATGAAGGCGCGGTAAATTAGAGAAGAAAATGAAAAGTTGCAGAATTGGTGGGACCAAGAGTCATGTCATCTCGAATTACGAATGACATTTGCTTCGAAGAGGGGTAATGTGCCGATGCAGAAGGCAACACAACCGGGTGGGCTTAAACGGATTTGCAAGCTTGGGCTTCGGTCCGAATTCCTGTAGGGCTTCGGTCCAATTGTTGCAGGCTTGAAGTGGACAATAGATGAATCAACATGTTCAGCCATATGCATGCAATAATTTGTCAATAATTTATTTTTTCAAGTATGGGTCGTGTTTTAGTTAGATTTTTTGACGCTTGGATTATTTGGGTCGTAGGGTGGGCTCTTAATTTATACCACATATACAATTAAAAGAATAATTCGAGAGTTTAATGGACCAACTGATGAACCTGGTTCAGTATACTGCGGTGAGTATGTATTTATTTTCATTTCTTTATATTCGCCATGTACATGAGACTGTCAAAGCACTTCACTAATACTGAGTAAGTAGCATTTAATTAGTTTTCCAAACATTTAGTCAAGTCTTCTGCTGAGAATCCTAGGAATTCCGTAGGAGGAACCTAAACATAAATCATATGAACGCAAACCCATAACCATAATCCATATGTCATACGTCCATAATACATAATCAATTATATTAGTGTATATTGTAAATCATCACCGAACGAACTAAGTTGTTGTAATGGTTTTTTATAGTTGTAATGGTACGGAACTTGTATATACTGTATATAATACACTTGTACATATAATACAAACTTGTACATATAATACAAACTTGTACATATAATACAAACTTGTACATATAATACAAACTTGTATATACAAAATATACAAACTAGCTAGTAATGTTGTATATACAAACTAGCTAGTAATGTTGTATATACAAACTTGCATGTAAGTGTATATATTGTATATACAAACTTGGATATGGTGTGTATATACAAACTTGTATTATATGTACATGCAAACTTATAAGACAAACTTGTATATATTGTATATACAAAGATAAAATACAAACTTGTACATAGATTACAGTATTATATGTAGTTATGTTGTTTTTCTAATACATCATTAGCATACAGTCATATTCCCAACGAAATTATCTTATTTATTAATAATGTTAAGTTACAACCGCTATTAACTAGATATCTGAACTGCAAATTACGCCCATTAGCCATAGGTAGCATATTTTATTTTTTTATATACTCATTCGATTAAGTGTGTAAAATGCATATAACTAATTTTAGAGAAATAATACATAGTCATTCTATTAAGTGTATATAATGCATTATATTAATTTTATAAAAACAATATAGGGCATAATGTAATGACAAACCGTAACCCATAAGCCTTCCTTCTGCCATTCATGTCGTATGTCTCCCTAACGGATTTTGAAATTCCTGTGATTTCCCGCTTTCTACAATGAGGAATTTCTGGTTTGCGGTCTGGGTTAATTGTGCAGGAGGCCATAGCGAGACTGAGCAAGGGACTGGGTTCCGTGTTCGATTTCTGGTAAGCAGATGGTTCGATTTATGTTGTCCAACTAATTGATATGTGTTCAGTTGCATTGATATGTTCTGTAAGTAGTCATCTGTTCGATTTCTGAGCAAGCTGAAATATGGTTCTGCCATTGATATGTCTTTTGTTGGATATGTCATGGGTGTGATTCTGTTGGGCTGCATAAGGAAGCTGCAGATGTATATGCATCAATAACAGCAATTTCCTTCAATTTACACCAATGTTGTCCTGATTTATCGAATGAAAGGTAGAATTCTACATATCAACATAGTTCCCTATCCCTGTCCTGTTTAAAATCAACTGTTTTGTTATGCATATGAACATAGTGCTCCATTTTTTCTTGAAAACAGGAATGGATACTCAAAGAAGAGAACAAGAATATTGAGGTATGTCGATTCCCATTATATATACTCTGTTAAATGAAATGAAAATGAAGATAGTGGAAACTGAAATGAAACTTCTATACTTTGTTGCATCATGTTGCATCATATTGAGTAAAGTGGCTATGCTTACCAAACAGATTTAGTCTCATATTTTTCATATTGCAGCACTGATGCTTACCAAACTAAACTGAATTCTGTTTCATATTTTTTATAGTTTTGTGTCTATGAACATGACTGCTTTCTGAAACATTACTGGATGTTCCAATCTTATTTGCAGTCGATGAGCAGTAGGGATGAGCAGCAGTACAACAGCAATTTCACAGCACATTTTCATTGAATAGCAGTTTTATTTACAGCACTTGCATATGTCTAAATTATATTGTATATACATTGAAACATCAATTTACAGCAATGTACAACTATTTACAGTTACAGCATTTACCAAACAGATTTTCTTATCAAGTACAAACAGAATTTCAGCACATTATAGTACAAATCATTGCAGCACATTACATATAAAGGACAGCAAATTAATATACAAACAGAATTGCAGCACCCTATAACAAACAGCACAACAATAATTAATGTTCTACAAACAGCAGTATAACAAACAGAATTGCAAACAGCATAGCAGTATGACAATGTAACATAATTATTATTTAACAGCACAGAACAAATTAACAAACAACACAACACTATTATTTAACAAACAGAACAAATGTCAATAGTATAGACACAAACAAATGTATAACAAACAGAATTGCATTACAGTACAGAACAAATGTCAACAAACAGAACAAATGTATAACAGAATTGCATTACAGTATAGACACAATGTAACCCTCAGCCTACAGTACAAACCGAACATACAATATCAACATTTGTAGGTGTTTAACCTAAAGTCTTTGTCAGTCATCTCCCGGTTCATCATTGGATGAAGACCCTGAGTCTTGCTCGGAGTCGTACAAGTCTTCCTCTAATTCTGAGTCGGTCCCACCAGATGAAGAATAATCGCTATCTTCCACGCCAACAGATGTTGTGTCCTCTTCTTCAAGAATGTCTGGTCCTTCGTGATTGTCATTGTTTCGCATGACATCAGTTTCTACCTCTACTGCATCAATGTCGTTCCTACACCAATCGATCTCCTCGTCGACCTGATTGGCATGCGGGACATTAGCAACCACTGCAGCAGAGGTTTCCTGGTACGGCTCAACAGATTCTCCAGACATTTGTCCGCCAAGGACGAACCACCTTTTGGCCTCTGCAGGCAACACAGTGCTCCAATCTTTATTACTATTGTCAGTCAAGTAGAAAACCTGTGTTGCTTGGGATGCCAGTACATATGGTTCATCCGTTGCTAAATAGTTTGTTGTGTTAACACAAACAAAACCGTACTCATCCACTTTCATGCCATTGGATGATGACAGTACGTTGTACCAGTCACATTTGAACAGAACAATGCTGAGATCTCCAAGATATTGAAGCTCCACTACTTCCCTTAACACTCCATAATAATCAATCGCCCCTTCAAGGGGGTTGTTGTCGGAGGAGCTAGCATATGTTGTATCGCCTCATCTTTGACCGCTTCTTGGTGTGGAAAATGAACCCATAAGCTTTATATCCAGTATATGTCTTCACACCATATAAAGGACCCCGACACAATGCCTTAAGTTAACGAAATTTTTCATCCTCAGGGGGACCAGACATTCGATTAACCTGATGCACTAAGCAATTAAATGTACACATCAATACCGTTTTCATGAGTGGTAAACAGGGTTAAAGATTTCATACCCTTCCTTCTAACCACTGGATGAATGTTCTATTGTGCAACACATCGATGTCCCGTCTATTAACCCTAGCTCCAATGAGCTGCCGCTTGTGTTCCCTTTTTTAAAATACGTCCAAATGGAACGGGTTAGACGTAAATGAGTTCAAATGGAATGAGTTATGTACGAAATAATACATTGAAACACTTACTCAATGAAGGGCTTGACCTCTTCACATTGATTGATGACGTAGCGCTGACATTGTCCCCATTCTTCGTTGTGCAGTTCGCGAACTACTACACGACCAATGGGTGCTCCAACCGGACGAAAGATGCATAACCCACTTATCGTCAACCTAAGAAGATGATCTTGAGGAAAATCCGGATTGTGTCTGCTAAATTTAGTCTCAATGTCATGTAAATATCTGGAACAAAGTGTCAAACTCTCTAGCGTAATATAACCCTCAGTTATTGAGCCCTCCGACCGACTTCTGGTGCGAACGAATGACTTCATTATCCCCATTATCCTATCACAGTAGAATGTCATCAGCTACTAAACCCATATTAAAACTCATTTAAGAACTTGGTACAGTAGTACTGGCCTTTCAATTGAATACATCCATCGATATTGAACTGGCCCTACTACTCTTGCCTCCTCTGCAATGTGAGTTATCAAATGTACGGTGATGTTGAAGAATGATGGTTGGAAGATTCTCTCTAGGTTGCACATTGTGGTTGGTAACTGCGTCTCCATTTTCATTAGATCTGCCATGTACAACTCCTTGGAGGATAGCACTCTGAAGGTGTTGCTCATGTCTATAAGTGCCTTGCATACATTCTTGGGCAGTAATCCCTTAATTGCAACACTCAGTATGCGTTGCATTAAAACATGGTAGTCATGACTTTTCAGACCGATCAATTTCCTGTCTTTCAACTTTACACAACGAGATATGTTTGACGAATAACCACTTGGCAATCACAATTTTTTTAGGAACTCATATAGCTTCATCTTCTGTTGTTTCGATATGGTGTAGCAGGCAGGCGGTAACACCAACTTCGGTCCCCTTCGGACGGGATGCAACGATGTTCTTATGCCTAACACCTACAAGTCCAGTCTGGCATTGACAATGTCATTTGTTTTTCCAGAAACACCTAGTAACATTCCAATCAGGTTATCACACACGTTTTTTTCAATGTGCATAACATCCAAGTTATGAGGCACCAAAAGATCTGCCCAGTAAGGTATGCTCTTCTTTTTCCAATTTCCAGTGACTGAGTCTACTCCTACTTTTGTGGGGGGCTACATTTTACCAAAGGTAATTGGTTCAAGACACTCTAACTGTTTCAACACCTCATCCCCGGAACGTCTTTGTGGGCACTCCTTAACTCCACAGTTCCATCAAACACGCTTTTGTTTCTCCTCCATGGGTGATCGGCCGGTAGGAATCGTCTATGGCCCATAAAGGAACTTTTCCTCCCATGCTTTAATCTGCAGTAATGTGTGTCCATTTGACATACTGGACATGCCAAATTACCATAAGTAACCCAACCAGAGAAGTTTGCATAAGTGGGGAGATCATTTATTGTCCAAAGTACAACAGCGTGCATTTGGAAGCTCTCTTTACGGTGTGCATCATATGTTAATGGACCATTAAACCATAACTCGTTGAGCTCATCTATCAATGGTTGCAGATACACGTCAATATCATTTGTTGGGACTTTTGGACCGGGAATCAACATTGACAATATGTAATTGGTATCTTGCAGGCAGGTCTCAGGTGGCACGTTGTATGGAATCAACACAACCGACCACATGCTATATCGGTGACTCTTGTTACTGTAAGGATCGAGCCCATCTATATCTAATACAAGACGAATGTTGCGTGGCTCTGCCCCAAACGCAGGATTCACGTTGTCAAGTTTTCTCCATGCCTCTGTATCCGCAGGATGTCGCAGTACTCCATCTTTTATTCGGTCTGTAGAGTGCCAGGTCATAGATCCTGTTGTTTTAGGATACATGGATAGTCTTTGCAGCCTAGCCGTTAGTGGAAAGTATCGGAGTACTTTAACGGAAAGTTTTCCACCCTTTTGCTTAGACTTTTCCGGACTGTTCATTCCTTCTGCATTGTCATGACCTTGAAACCATCGTGACTCGCCACATATTGGACACGCATCAAGATTGACGTATTCATTTCTGAATAGAATACAGTCGTTTACACAAGCATGTATCTTCTGATAGTCCAAACTTAATCCGGATATAAATTTCTTTGCCTCATAGTACGACTTAGGTACTGTATTCTCAGGTGGAAGTACTTTACTCAGCATACGAAGTAACTCATCTGCAAACTTGTTAGAAACCTTGTACAGAGCCTTTAGATGCAGCAGTTCCACTAAGAATGACATCTTGCTGTAGGATACACACCCTGGGTATAAGCCTTTCTCACAATCTTCTAGAAGATTATAAAATGTCCTAGCCTCTGCATTGGGTTCCTCACCTTCATCACGACTAATACCACCCATTCCATTAGTTATCATATCTTCCATTTCTTCACGAGACGTGGCAGTCCTCTTGTTAGTAATGCTTTCTTCGAATTCTTCTCCTTGGTCCACCCATGTAGTGTAACTTTGTAGTATTCCATATCTTTCCAGATGCCACTTCATCGTACTTCTGTCCAAGAAATACATACCAACACAATTATGGCATGGACTGTAGATTCTCCCATCCCATAATGCACGCGAATACGCAAAGTCCAAGAAAGAGGTAACACCGGCCTTATATTCCTGACTTTGTCGATGTTTGGTCATCCAACTTTTATCCATCCTTAATGATCCGCTGTTTAGAAATGAGAAAATATTAAAACCAATATCACAACGTATCATGTAAGTAGACACTACTGATTTCCACCCACCAAGTGTTTTACAACTGATTTGTCTAGAAACGGGAATTCTCAATTCTGTTACAAAACTGAGATCCTGCTATTCAGAGTCCTTGTAATCCAAGCAGTTGTTAACTGCTGTATAATTATGTTGATAGAATCTTTACCCGAACCCATGATAATTAACCAACTTTATTCAATGATAAATTCAGTTACTGTAATAGAGCAGCAATCGTACAGTGTGTACACACTTAACCAAAAATCAAACACACAATTTGTAGTGAAATTAAACGCAACAGTAATTGGGAGAAACAGACACATTTTGTTATGTCTACACACAGTCACTCAATTCGTTAACCGATTAGATAAGCTGCTCTTTACCTGATATACACAGAATGAAATACATTCCTGACAGCAGTTGGGTGAATTTCATTGTCTTAGATCAAAAAATTAGACGTCAATTCATAATTTGAGGAGGAAACAGTACCTTTTCGTAATGCTGCAGGAGAAAGGTTGACGATGCAGGGAAGTTAAGTGAAGTTTGTCTCGGGTTGAAGGTTGGGAAGGTTGCGTAGTTCGGTTGTGAAGTGAAGTGAATGCTGTCGTAAATAAGGTATGCAAAGCAGCTTTGATCGATTTTTCCCAGTGTAATTACAGTGAGATTGTTTATGGAATCGCTTGAAGTGAAGGTGTCGGGTTGATTCAGAAGTCTAGGCTGAGGAAACGGCTACGTAGGTCAGCTGCTTCAGCTGCTGGTCGAAGACGAAATGTTCTGTTAATTGGACAGGTTGCTATCCGAATTAGTAACGGCTAACTAAGTTTTAACTACGCAATTACTGCGACGCTGTTAACATATATATTACATCAACAAATATTGAGAGTAAAACAATGCATTACACACAACATTAATACATGATGTTGTTGATGTATATTACCATCAGATACGTATTTGTCAACATTTGTTTTTGGAACTGACACAAATAGTCGCGGCAAAAGTACACACTAAAGCATTGTTTAAGCTATGAAAAAATGTACGACTCTAAACCAACTCTATTCCCTCGAAAAATAGTGTTAACACAAAACATGCTTATTAACAACGACTACCTAGCGACAACACAATATTTTTTTCGTTGTTGAGGCAGATTCTTGTAGTGATTCCTTTATGTTGAGAATCGTTTTATGATATCAGAGCACAGTTCTTCAAGTTCCAACAAGTTCTGCGCACAATTCCGTAAACATTTCAAGCTTTGAAGTATTCGTCTTCGTGCTTTGTTGTCTCTCTACATTTGCTTCTGGAATTTGCGATTTTCTGGAATCCAAAACACTTTACGAACAAGACAATTCACTTGAAATTAGATGAGACAAATTATTTGTAGTGAAAACAGCAAATCTGTTTAACGATTGCCATCAACAAATTAGAAGGTTACTTAGATAGATCAACTCGTGTAGATGAGTTGATCCTCAATGAAGATGGAACGAAGATTGTGAGTCCTACATATAGTGCCTTCAAAGATAAGGATAGTACTTTGGCTTCATGGCTACTAACCTCAGTATCATGCTTCTTACTTCCTAATCTAGTTCAATGTCGTTCTTCATATGAGATTTGGCATGTTCTTCATCAACTGTTTTATGTTGTGTCCACTACTCGTGTGATGAGATTGCTCTGTTCGCTTCAATCTCAAAGGAAGCGTGATGTTTCTATGAGAGAATAACTTGGAAGAATCCAGTTTCTCTGTGACAGCTCGCGTAGCTCAAATCATCTAATATCGGAGACGAGGCAGATCAACACAATTCTGGTTGGTCTTTCTCCATAATTCGAGCACAATGTGGCTGCAATTACAGCCAGTCGACAACCTTATGAACTTACAAGAGTTTCTAGTGTACTATTAGACGCCGAGGCTCGTCAAGAGGGCAATCTTATGCAGATTGCTCCTAATTTGGTGGCGTTTAGTGTTTAAGCCACTACTGGTTCAAATTCAGGACAAACTGTTGCATCTGGACCACCTGTTACATACTATGCTCATCCAGCATACTCATATCAGTCTTCAAATACACCAGATGTGTACAATACTCAAAACAATACTCCTGGATTATATGGAAGAGGAAAAGGACGCGACAACAATTTTAATAGCAAGAAACCACAATCTCAGTTGTGCTGGAAGTTTAGACACCTTGTGGCTCGCTATTGGTATAGGTTTGCTCAGTCTTTTGATGGAATCACTTTGCAATCTCAGTCTCCAACTAATAGCAGAGGACAAACACCTGCAATCTCCACAATAGAACCTCAATACTGGTATAATCTTACCTCAACAGTTTCAACACTAAGTTCTACCTCACCAATCTCCACATCAAGTGCTTTATCAACACACCTCTCCTGCTACTCATCCATAGCTCCATATCCCTAATAATAGTCAGGAACACAATGCTGGAATAAATAGAAGTGATTCAACTGCTACTGCTCTAAACACTCAGATCCCATCCAATGTTTCATCTGATATCAGAGAATCAAATATAACTTAGTTTCTAGATTCAGGAGAGTCTCATCACCTCACTAATTTATCCGTGAATGTACATAATGTTGCTCTATACATAGAACAAGGTAAAATAAGTGTAGGAAATGGTAATTCAATTCACATAACACACACATGTACATCTCAAGTTCAGTTTAATAATCGGCCTGTTATATTTTATAATATACTTATAGCACCTAATATTAACAAAAACCTATAATATGTGTCTCAATTTGTCAAATATAATAATGCTTTGTGTTCTTTCTGAATGGTTGTGTTGCAAAGGATCGAAGAACACATTCAAGTGCTCCTGGAGGGATGTGAGTCTGGTGGACTGTACAAGCTACTTGTGTCTCCTAATGCGTGTGTTTAGTCTGGTTCTATCATCTTACCTGTTTGTTCTTCTTATCTAGCTAGTAGTTATAGTCATACACAAGTGGAGGTTCATTCTAGAGTTTGCAATAATTCTAGTGGTCGCCCTAGTAATTCCAATTCGCCTAGTTCTAAAGTGTGTAAAGACTCTGATGTTTGTGATAATTCTCCTATTGTGTCTATTGTATTGGCTACTTAGTTTGTGATTTCTTAGTTTGCGATTTCCAAAGAACCTTTTAATTCTATACGTAAGGAGAATGAAAGTGATCTAAATAATAATGTGGGAGTTAGTTTAATAAACAGTACGACACAAGGTGAAGCTGCTTTCAAATATATGAAATCAGCACCTCGTGCTCATACTTATAACGTCACCAGTGTTCCTTCTTCTTATGTCTCATGTTTTGCTTGGCGTGAAAGATTTGGTCACCCTTCTTCTAAAGTGTTACAACAGGTAATTCAGTGTGGAATACCTTGCAATGACAAGATTGGCAGGACTCACCTATGCATGGCATGATAAATGGGGAAGAGTCATAAGCTACCATTCAGTCTAACTGAGGGAGTGTACACTGCTCCACTTAAATTGCTTCAAGTGGACACATAAGGGTCTTCCCCAGTCAGGTCAAGTGGTTCCAAATTGTATATAAGTTTTGTTGATGTTTATTCTCGGTTCACCTAGTTGTATTTCATTGGCAATAAGAGTGATGTTGTGCCTGTACTAAAATATTCCAAGTGTCTGTTGAAAAACAACTAAAACATCAAATAAACGTTATTCAGATAGACATTGTAGGAGAATTTCTAGGATTGTTTCATTCTCACTTAATATCTGCAGGTATTCGACATCATTTCACTTGTTCATACACCTCTCAACAAAATGGAATTATTGAGAGGAAGCACAGATATGTAGTTGAACTTCGTCTCACTCTGTTTGCCCAAGGATCTGTTCCAGTTAAGTTATGGACAGACTCGTTCGCCACTATGGTCTATTTGATCAACAGGTTACCCACCTATGTGTTGAATAATCAATCCCCTTTTGAAAAATTGTTTAATAACCTCCTTGTGTATGATCTTCTACGAGTGTTTGGATGCTTGTGTTTTCCTCATGTTCGTGATTTTAATACACATAATTTCGATTATAGGTCAGGACCCTGTGTTTTCTAGGGTATTCTTCAGCCCATTTAGGCTATAAGTGCATTGATTGAACAGTAAGAGTTTATATATCTAGGCATGTTCATTTTGAAGAATCTGTGTTTCCTTACTCTTCCAAACAGTCAGTTACGTCCATTTCCTTTGATACTAATGATTCTTGTCCAGTTAATCCATCCAGTACAGACTCATGGCTCATGTCAGGATCAACATGGATTCCTTTGCCCACTTCAGTTTCTAAAACTGATGATAGTGGTTCTCCTTCTCGTGTTCCAGTATATATGAAAGAATCCTTTTCTCCTCAGCTTAATGATGTACAAAGATCCAGTTAGCAATCAAGATTTTCCAGATACAATTTCAACCCCCCAAAGGATTACTCAATATCCACATATGACATCCTCAACTGGAAGTTCGAATCAACAAACTACACAGACATCTGTTTTTAGTCCTTCAAATGATATTCACTCCCCTGTCTTAGATATGATTTTACCTTTACCTATCTATGATATTCCACAATATACTAATGATACAAATGTTGTTGTTTCAGGTCTTAAAGTTCGTTGTTCATCATCTTCTATGGCCAAGGCTCCATCACAAACAATTGCCCCTTTCAGACATCTATCACAAACATCTACTCATGGTATGATCACCAGTTCCAAATATAGGTCTTATGCAAATGTGTTGATGGCTTCCACTGCAGATATAAGTGAGCCAACAAATGTATACATCGCACTTCAAGAGGGAATCTATACAAAAAGAGTTTGAAGCTTTGCATGAAAAAATGTACTTAGACACTCACATCTTTGCCCATTGGTAGAACTCTTGTGGGCTACAAATGGATCTTCACGATCAAAAGGAAAGAAAATGGCACTGTGAAGAGGAACAAGGCTCGACTAGTGGCCAAAGGATTCTCACAAAAAGTGGGGTTTGATTACCTTGATACCTTTAGTCCAATTGCAAAACATGCCACAGTCAGAATTAATCTATCCTTAGCCTTATCCTTTAATTGGACATTGAGACAAATATATGTGAATAATGCTTTTCTAAATGGAAGTTTGCATGAAGAAGTGTACATGTCTCAATCTCCAAGTTTTGAAGTCAATGATGCCTTAGGCAACATGCTTGTTTGCACACTAACCAAGGCTTTCTATGGCCTCAAACAAGCTCCAAGAGGTTGGTTTGAGAAACTCTGAGAATGTTTGATCACCAATCTCTCCTTCTCAAGTTCTTAGTATAACAACTGCTTATTCATTAAGAGAATATATGATAAATTTGTTTATCTTTTGGTTTATGACATAGTTATGACAGAATCCTGTGATGATTTGATTGAATCAACGATAACCAGTCTGAATGAGTATTTTTCATTGAAGGATTTGGGCAAACACAAACTGTTTTGTTGGCATGAAAATTCAGCCGGGGCCTGAATTCAAAGTGTTAAGTCACATAAAGTACATTAGTGACTTGTTGTCTCTTGTCAACATGTCTGATTGCAAGCCTTGTCCTACACTACTGGTTGGTTTTCCTCTCCTTATGGATCAAATATGCCTCTGTCTGATCCTTCTATGTATAGAATCACTGTAGGAGCCTTGCAACATGTTTTTTATACTTGTCCAAATATTAGTTATAGTATCAATAGGCTTAATGAGTTTCTTCATAGGCTTATAGAGGCTCATTAGGCATCAGTTAAAAGGGTGTTTAGGTATTTAAAAGGGTCTATTGATCATGGTTTACTCTTCAGACCATCATCCTCTCTTAATCTTGTGGGTTTTACAGATTCTGATTAGGGAGCTCACACTCATGACAGAAGATCAACAACTGGTCATTACTTGTTTTTAGGAGAAAATCCAATTGTCTAGTGTTCGAAGAAGCAAAATGTGGTGTCTAGATGAACAGCTGGGGCAGAGTTCCGTGGCTTATCTAATGCCATGTGTGATGTCATTTGGGTAAAATCCATACTAATTTACCTTGGTTTGTCTTTATCATATATGCACATGCTTTAGTGTGACAATACCAACACCATTTCAATTGTTGCTAACCAGTTCAATATGCCAAAATGATGCATGTAGAATTGAATCTTTTCTTTCTACGTGAAAATGTATCACATGGCTTGGTTCAAGTTAATCATGTTCCTTGCTCATATTAACTTGTTGATGCACTCACCAAGCCTTTAACTGAGAAGACATTCATTCCTATTTAACGAAAACTGGGAGTGTGCTTTTTATCTGAAGCTCTGTCTTATAGATCAAGTGTATCTTATCACTTGTCTTACCTTGCCTCAACCCATCAATTCTCTTTAAATGATGTTGTCTCGCAAGTATCATATAACCTTTCTCAATTGGTCTCACTTTCTCATGGTTCTCATTGTCGGTTTCTAAATGATGATGTTGATGACTTATCTGCTGATGATGAATCCTATGAACAGGTTGATTGAATGTTCTCAAATTTGTAGAATTCAGATTCTCACAATGCTATATTGTCATATGTTTGTATGGTGTGAATCTGTTGAAATAGAAAAGCTCTTATATATTACATTACAAACACATATCTTGCACATTTTTTATTTGTTATGCTAAGATGATACAACGAGTTTGGTTATGTTCAGTCTGTGTCATTTGGTTAAACACAAAGTGCATGCATTCTTTTGAATCAAAAGCAAAAAAGAAGATGTTGGGCACAAACCCAACCAAACACATGTTACATTGGATTACAATTAAAATCCACACAACAAGAAGGAGAAGGGTTAGGTAACCTATGATTCACGCAACTGTTGTTAATCCCATGTTTGTAACAAAAGCCAAAAATATGATGTTAGGCACAAACCCAGCCAGACATCTAGGAGAAAAAACATTTGAATGATGACTTGGGCAGCACAATGGTGCATACAGACACAGTGGATATCAAAATCCAAAGAAGAAATTAAGCACAAACCCAGTCAACTTTGTATACTTAATGATCATATTGGCACAGACTTGAATAAGGTAAAGCTTATATGTATGAACAAACTTAACATGTTCACTGAATGTGAAAAGAGATGTGGTGCATAATGAGATATGGTTGAAGTTTTGAAGCACTTTAACTTAATCTCTCACTAATAGACTATATGTGTGATATACATTGTGTTGTCTCTGTTTTCTTTTAACTTTGATGAGCAGGATGTTTGAGCTCAGTCAAGTGGAAATACATCAAGCAATATAAAATAAGATTTTGTTTACTCAAATTGAGAATGGAAACCAAAAGAAAGTGAAAAGCATTGGTGAATGTTAGAGGATATACTTCAGATTAAAGTTCAGTGGTCAATGTGTAGTTTACTACATGTCAAAGCACCAATTTGTAATAAGTAGAATTTGTCAATAGAATGGATTAGTTGTAAATAGGGGTGTACCGAACTTTTAATTTCAATAATGAAGAACACTTTACCTACCCAAATCCTCTCAATTCTGTTTTCTATTTGATCAATTGCTTTGTGTTGAGAATCATTTCAGAGCAGGTCATCCATACCTACATCCGAATGAAAGTTGAAATACACGTAGATAGCCCACTACTAGTGGAGTTCTCGTGGACAAACTCACAAGGAAATGATTGATGGGCATCCATAAATTATGAACGTCTATCCAATGTTTGCTATGGGTGAGGGAAATTAGAGCATATGGCCTAGAGTTTCAATGAGGATGTCCACATTTTTTAGGTTATTCTGGAAATACTGATGTATGAACCATGGCGAGTGGGAACTCGACCACTAGGGCATCAAAACAGCTACAATATTTGGGGAGCTGGACCCGCAAATAACAAGGTAAGGAATGCATTTAGCCGAACCTAGTTTGATATTATGAAGGAAACAAAGAATGGTGGCATATCGAAATGGCTACTAATGACCCATCCTCTTAGGATGATATTTCCCAAGTTGTGACTTCATGAAGGCGGGTAGGGGTGGTCGAGCATCATGGGGAAGGTCAAGCTTGTTGGTTGGTCGGGATGTACTAAAACGGGAAATACTATGGTTGTTTGGTAATGATTCGTCCATACGGATATTGAAAGACCCATGGATACATGCGTTGAAAAATTTCAGGACTCTCTCAACACCATAGAATGATGTTATAGTTGACACCCCTGTTTATTCCCTCATCAACCGCGAAGATAGACGGCGGGACGTATCAGAATTTCGACGATTGCTCTCCAAAATCGAGGTTAATGCAATCAAGCAAATCGTTATCCCTTCGAAAGATTAGTCTAACAAGATAATATGGCCTCACATCAAATAAGGCAAAGTGTCTCCCAAATCGACATATCATCACTTATGGGAGACGGAGAACGTGAAGATACCCCTCTCCCCCAACGAATTCCGATGTTAGCAGGTCTATTTGGACTAGTATATGTGTAAAAAAATACCCTCCCAAAAGTAAAGTCGTACATGTGGAAGTTACTATCGAATGCCATTGTGGTCATGCAAATCTCAATGGGTTAATAGGTTCAATAGTACCATAAGTTTGGGCCATGTGATCGGATTGTACCATATGTTTTTTGAGGTGGTTAAATGGTCTGTTATGTTTGGAGCATGTTGTCCTATGGTACTCTGTTAGTCAACAGTTAGATTTTTCTGTTAAATGGTCAATGTCAGCACCATGTCAGCGCCACATCAGCGCCACGTAGATATATAATATAATATTTAATTTAAAAAATAAAAATAGATAGGGAAATTTAAAAAAATAGGGAAAAAAATTATAAAAATTATAAAAAATTTCAAAAAATATTTTAAAACTTTATATATTAATAAAATTTATTTTTTATAAATTTATTTTTTTTAAAAAATCGAAAATTGAAAAATAAAAACTAGGTTGGACCCTTGGGGTCCAATTGACCCAGCCAAGGGTCGAACCCTGGGCTGGGTTGGACCCCTACTAGTTCGCCTGACCTGGGCGACCAGGACTGGGTCTGACCCAGCCCTGGGTTCGACCCTGGCTGGGTCAATTGGACCCCAAGGGTCGAACTAACTTAGGGTCCAATTGACCCAGACAAGGTCGAACCCAGGGCTGGGTTCGACCCAGACCTGGTGGGGGTCCAACCCAGCCCAGGGTTTGACCCTTGGCAGGGTCAATTGGACCCCAAGGGTCCAACCTAGTTTTTTGTTTTTTCAATTTTCGATTTAAAAAAAAAAAAATATATTAATATATAAAGTTTTATAATATTTTTTATACTTTTTTTTCGTTTTTTTCCCTATTTTTATTATATTTCATATTTATTTGTATTTTCCAATTGCCACATCAGTGCCACGTCAGCGCCACACCAGTGCCACGTCAGCATTCTGTTAGTTAACATTGACGGTAACAGTAATTTGGACCAAATAACAACATTGCGAAACTTATGGTACCATAAAAAAACATAGGGGTACCATCCGATCACATGGCCCAAACTTATGGTACTATTGGACCTATTAACCCAATCTCAATTGACGTGGAATGAATATACCCCTGAATGCTCCATCTACGAGTGGATAGAAACTCGTGAACACATGAAATATTTGTGTACCTAGACAAAACTTTCTGATTTTAACTGCTTGGCGTCCGTCCTGAATTGTTTGGATGATGGAAAATAGATCGGAGTCGGGCACCGATAGAGCCCACTAGGAGAAGAGATGGATCCTATGTATGTTATCATGTTGTATTATTTGGAAAGCTTGATGTAAAACTACTTTCGAAAATAAACAACCAGGTTTAGGATCGATGATCAGGAAGATTCGTGCTTTGGTGGTTCAACTCAATAACCTCCCGACATCAATCAATAGTGTGGTCACGACAAACCCGAGCGAGATGAGAGGTCCTTCTAAATTGGGATGCATCATGGTGTGCGACGATGAAAATGAGAGGAATCAATATCATAGCGCGAGATTATAACAACAGAGTGGCTGGCAGGATGAATTGACGTTTACGAGTTGATGATATTAACATGTTAGAAACTACGATAATCTACGAAAGTACACGACTAGCCTTGGATATGAACTGGCTGAAGGTGGAGATCGAGTCAGACTCTCAAATTGTAATCAACCACATTTGAGGGGTTAACTACCATTTAAGGATCGCAACACTAGTAGTGAATAGCTTAGCCCTAGCCAGACGACTATGGAAGACCAGTTGGAAGGTCATTCCAAGGTTACTCCATGAATGCGTCAATTGGATTGCGAAACAATCTACATTGGGTGTGTGAACGATTGGGTCTCTAAACCCTACTTCCATTAATTTGTTTACTTCCTTATGACTTTAATTTTGAACCTTTGTGATTAACTATCATGTTTTTAGATTAATAAATGTTATGCATTGGCCAAACAAAACACTGTAAATGTGATAACTGGAATTTAGATGTGAATTTTGTTACTTTGTTTTTAAATAAATTTCTAGTTGAGCTTTTTTTTTATTGTAATGTAAATAAAGTCAAATTGGATTAGATTTAAATTTCCTTTTAAACTTGATGACAGAGATTACTAAAAACACTATAATTTTAAAATAATCTCAATTTTTATATAAATTAATTTTAGTTTTAAATTTTATGATTTTCATTTTTTTTAAAATAATTCAAAAGTTATCTTTCAATAATATTTTAAGTAATACTATTATACAACATGTATTATTTTGAAAAACAATATTATAAATGTAAGAACTTATTATTTAAATTTTAGGTCATTTTTAAACTTTAGGGTATTTTCACAATTTTTTACTATATTTTCTGTCAAGTTTAACAAAAATAACAGAGGTAGCTTTTTGTAGAACACATAAAGGTCAATTAACCTTTTCTCAAAAAACATATCAACTACCATATCACACACTCTTATAAAGTTTAATTAGCAATTTGGTATTAAGAGTTCACAATTTATTTTTAATTTAAGGGTTAATAACCAAATCGCTACCCAACTTTGGGCACTTTACAAATCACCTACTTTTTGAAAGCGTTCTACCTGAATTTTGATACTTGGGGTAAATTGCTAGATCCGTTAAGTTTTCTGTTAAATTTGGACTGAAAATAACATAACAACAACACATGATTGGACCATGATTTAAAAACAAATACTAAAAAATAGAGAAAATATGAATTTTGATTATACCATGAAGCAATTAATTTGATCTTGGATGATGACATTGTGGACGTACCACTTACGACTTTAATTATTTATTGTAGAAACTGATTTTACACGTAATAAAAATCAAGATGCAACACGTGTTTTGAAAAGAAAAATAGAATAGCGAACGAAAAGAAAATATGGTTAATATACTCAATGGTTGCTTATCTATGCTCATGTGACTAAGTGATTATAATTAGTGCACAATAGTTATATATGTTTCATCATGTGACTATTTGATCATTTTTAATGTTCTATATTTTATTTTTCTCTATTAAGTGACTATTCTAGTAGATAAAATGATCAAATTACCCCTTCCTAGAACAAATTACCCCTTTCCTATTTGTTGTTTTATTCTCTAACGTTGATCTTTATTTAGAAGGTATTATTAAGACCAAATCGATGGCTATGCAATTTCGCCTTGAACGGTTTTAACAAAAACCCAACCACGTTGTAACCTTTCTTTTTGGTTGTTCTTCCCCAAATTGTTAAAAGATCAAAACCTTAATTCATTGGTTGGTCACCTAGAGTTAGTTAACCCAAAATTTAGTCTACTAGAATAATTTCTTTTACATGTCTTATTCTCTGTCATGAATTCTTCTTCGTCAACCGATCTTCTTCGTGAAACTTTACCGAAATAATTTCTTATGCTCTTCCTTCTTCTTGATCATTAAAATCAAACCTAGAAACCATGATTTTTGGGTTATAAGAGAACGCAGAATCTATTTATGAGTTCGAACCAGAAATCATGATTTTTGGGTTCCAATATGTGGAAAGATGAAGAAGAATAACGAAGAAAAAGTAGCAGGTGAGGATGAACAAAATTTGTGTCCCACAAATATCAAATAGAATTTGTAAATTGAACAAACAGAGAAGGAGACGCTGAGAAAACAAGAATCATACATTTTAATCAACTCTATCTCATCACGCTTGCTTGGAGAATACATGGTATAGAACCAAGTGCGCAGATGAGATTATCTAAATTTTGATTAACTTTTGTCGTTGAATAAATTGAATTGTGGAGACAATCGAACCCAAAAATTGTTCGATTGAAACCTAGAAATCGAACCCATAATCGAAGATAGAAGAATTCATAATAGAAAATTTGAATATGAAGAATCGAAACAAGAAAATTTGTGTATTTCCCTTTTTGTACTTCTGCTTGTGTTTGGATATGTACCAATGTGTTCCATTCTGCTAATTGATTATGATTTTTATTCTATTTTTTAGGTTTAGTGGGATGAAGAAGAGGATGAAAAAAAAAGGACAAATGAAGATAGAAATGCATAATAATAATTTTATAATTCAAAAATATGTTAAAAAATGTTGATTGTCAAAAAAAGCTAACAGTTCACTAACGGGGTGATCAAATAGTTATATGCTGAAACATAAGTGATCATTTAGTCACACAAAAAAATACTAAATAATCAAATCAAACAAACATGTGTAACCATTTAGTAAATTAAATATAATAAAAATTAGTCAAAATAAACTAACCTTTTACTATCACGTTAAAACCAAAAAAACTTCTTCAAGTGTACTACTTGTTGGTTCTGAATCTCCTGGATGTTGACTCGGCAGTGAATTGAATGTCAAAGGATGGATGAGGATTGCTCTCGCCTTAGCTCCGGTGAACCTGCAGAAAGGGGATCGCAATAGAGGAGGTGTCTCTGGGTCCCTCTCCGATGATTAAATGAGTATTCTGTGTATATGAACTCAAAACGTAATGAACATATTGAAAACCATAGGTATTTATAGAGTAAAGAGACCAAACTATTATAGACAACATAATATCTTAGTGAATATTGCGTTGGTGAAGATTAGGATAGCATATATTACTGTTATGGCGTAATATTGCAGTTACCGTATGTAATCTTTGGAGAATATGTACCTGAGATACGCGAAATATCGTGGTCATATCTTTAGTGACGGTTGGTGGGACCAGAGATGAGAGGTTAGACTCTCTTGGGCGAGCACTCCTATGGCGAGCAATAGGAGTCTGCAACCTTGGTTAATGGCGACCCGTGATGGAGCATTTGGCGTCCACTTTGGCTGGGGTTCGATATTGGACCGCTTTATGAGAGCCAGATCAACCTTAATATGGGTTTGTCCGGTTCGAGTGATATGGATTTCACCCCTACAAAGTTATTGGGCCTCTGGAGCCTTTTCCATATTGGGTTGTCACTATCAATACCCAACATTTGCCCCCGAAGCTTGAGTGAAGTTTCTTCGGTCAAGCTTGATTCTGTGATAGGGTTTGAGATAGTAACACTTGGATTGGATATTCTCCGTCCTTTTCTGCTATTTGTGCCTTTTTAAATACTCGGTGTTCTTTGGCGAGCAGTTGTTTGGTTGTCTAGAGTTTATGGAATATTCGATCCTTTATCCCTTTTGGTGAACGCTTGGAGTTGCAGGGTTTATGAATGCTTATTCATCACTGTTTGGCGAACACTACCTTTGAAAGGGTTTTCAGAAAGGCTTAGAAGGGTTTTGGCGATCACTGTTTCTATATAGGGTCTTGATCGTTTCATGACTGCAAGGTTATCCAGAAGTTGAACACACAATTGAGGCATGTCTAGCTTTTATTCTTCCGTAACCCAAGGGTAGGCTGACAGTTTTTGTACCGTTCCAACCGTTTGTCTCCTTGAGGTGTCTCTTAGAATTCTGACATTGCTTCGATTTTTACCCAAAGGGGTGTAATCATTCGACGAGCCATTTCGATTGTGTCTGTTCGGTTTTTTCTATTTTGTCTATATTAGAAACAAAACCTCAGAACTTTTGTCTTTTACGCGTTCCAGTCATTTGCATTCCAAGAACCAATCCGCCGGAAAGAGTAAGGCACCAGCCCACAAGTCTTCTTCAAACCAACCCTCCTCAAATCAGAAGGTTTCTACAAAGGTCAGCAACGCTCCCCTCAAAATCAGGGACGGTTCCTCGCCGGCTCCAAGCCAGATTAACCGTGCTTCCAGGCCGATTTTTGGACAGTTGGCGGCCACACCGGTGGTGGTGGACAGGCCAGAGACCAACGTTCCCGCCTTTTCCCCTACAAGTAAACATTGATGCTCTCTATTTACTTATTTTTAGATAATGCTTCCTGCTTTTTAATTTTATATTGTTCTTGCCATACCCTGGTTTCCTGAGTAGATATCAAGCCCAATGAACTGATGCTGACTCAGTTTAAGGCAGTGATCGCCGTAACTGGCCTGAGAGAAGCAGATGCCCCCAGATATCCGGGCTTAGGGCTGCATTATCCTCGCGATGGAGAGGTTCACGCATATGCGGCCCAAATCAATGCTGGGTTGCGTTTTCCTCTCTGCAAGGATTTGCTTGAGCTTTGCTGCTACTACGGGATAGGTCCTACGCAGCTAGTTCCCAACTCCATTAGGATGTGGATTGGATTCAAATTCATGTGTTTACGTCAAGAATGGACGTACTCACTAGCTTTTTTTCGCTGCTTTTACCGATTGGTCGCCGGAGCAAACCACCTCCACCACTTCCAAACTCGGTGGACCAACTTCGAAGAATGGATGGGCCAGGCGTGGAATTGGAACGTCCATTTTCGCTTGGTGGACGACTTCCGCGCTACCAACTCCAACTACAAGAAGTTCAACTTCTTTTGCAAGGGTAGCGTAACATGGGTGTTATTCCAGCCATAAGGGGATACTCCTCCTGACTTCGGGGAGTTGACGGGAAGTGATCGGAACGTCATTGACGATTTCTTCCGGTTACACAAGCAATCGAACTTCTGTTCGATCCGTTCGATGGCGGAAATCATAGAATAGATGCTCGTGCTGGTGGGCATCCATCAGGCATCGCCAGTTTCTATTGACTGAGTAATTTTCTAACTTTTTTTTCTGTTGATTGTAGGCGTTCATAACCACAAAATCATTGGTCTGTTTTCCAATCAGGCTAAGGCGGGGCTATCTCCGGACCAGGTATCACTGAGCCTTTCTCCTTCTCCTTCCAGGCGTTCATCCAAATGCAAGCCTGAGGAGGATCGTCCCTCTAGCACTCCTAGCGTTCGCCAGCAAGGTATGCAACTGTCTTTTAGTTTTTCTTTACTCTGTTTTAGTCATAGGTTTCTAATACCTTTGCTGACCTTTTACAGGGAAGACCACTGCTGATGAGGCTTCGAATACCACTCTTGCCAAGAAGACCAGGCTGTTGATTAGTCTTAGGAGTACTGCACATGGTGGGCTTATTCTAGCCGCCAAAGGCTGCGAATCCCAAGGGTGTATGGGCCCCTTGGGGGAATCTCCAAAAGGTGGAGATTTGAGATCAGAATACTCTCCTTGGTAACCCGGATTTGTGCATGCATCTCCTCGAGGGGATTGTTCCTCCTCGGAACAGGGCTTTGATTCCCTTAGAGAAGCCCGCCATCGAGGGGGTCATGAGGTCGCACTTAGAGCGGATCGCCATGGTAAGTTCTTTAGTTTTTACTTATCTTCAAATCAACTTTTGACCTTTCATTGAACTAATTGTACTTTGCCCTTTTTTCCCCTATTGTCAGCTCGTCCGAGAGGAGTTAGCGATCGGTCGGATCGTAGGGGAGCTCCCCGATAAGCAGACTGACCTGCTTATCGAGTTGGAGCAGTACCGGAGTTTGGGGTTCTCCCCTGACCAGATGACGGGTTTGAGGGATAAGGCTGAGTCGGCTGCTTATCTGGTGGAGCATGCTCGGGAGGAGTACTTCCAGAAGGAGCAGAGGCTCCTCGCCTTTGTGTAGGAGAAGGAGAAAGAGGCGGCCCTCGCCAATGATAAGCGGACGAGCACTCAGCTCCAGCTTATGGCGGTCGACCAATACTTTGCGGAGGTAGAGGGCAGTCAATGCTCGGCTGAAGGCTCAGTTAAAGGAGGCTGAGGCCAAGAGAGTCGCTGCTGAGGCTCACAGGGTCGCCGTTGAGGCCAGTAGGGACGCCCTAGAGAATGAGAAGGAGCAGCTTGCCCTTCGGCTGAAGTCTGTCCCATCCCCCAGAGCGTGGTCGAGGACTTTAAAAAGTCCGAGAAGTTTACCGAATGCGCCTTGGAGGTGATGAAGGTTGAAGTGGCTTCATACCTTCATATCCTGGTCGAGGATATTCAGGCGATCAACCCCAAATTTCCCATCCGGGAAGTTGAGTCCCTGAAGCCCTTCCTCCAGAGCAACAACCACAGAGGTTCCCCCTGCTGCTGTCATCGAGGAGGTTGCCCCTGAAGTCGAGCAGGAAGCCGCCGTCCCTGAAGAGCCCAAGTCTTGAAGTCTCCAACTCCCCCGGCGATCATATCTTTCACTTTTGATAATAGTTTTTGTCTTCCCCTATATTTCGGGAATGTTTGTAATTATTTTTTGATTTCAGAATCGGTTATTTTTATAATATTGAATGCCTTTATATTCATAAGCCTTTACTTTTATTTGAATTTGAATGTATTGGCGATTCTTCCGATGTCTTTATCATAATTACTTTCGAATTTCTCTTCGCTTTATAATGGTCTCGACCCTTATGGTCTTGGACCTTTCTTTAGGCTTAGAATGATAAGTCTTTATAGATTTATCTATTCCCCTCGCCAAGTATAAACCTTTTAAGGAAGACTATCATCTTCTGAAGATGTGTTACCTTGCTATGGTTTAACCTTTTGGAGTGTTCATTTAATCCTGGGGAACTTGTTACTCAAAGCTTCTTCATCTATAGTGATCGCTTTAAGTTCCTTCCCAACCTTCTTGAATTTATTTCGCAAAGGAACTGTTACCCTTAATATGGATTGTTCGATTTTGGATGTTACTTCTCGAATTTTGCCCAACTTATAAGAGCACGGCTTCCTTGACGGATTGCTCGCTTTTTGCGTTAGGACTTCTGCCTGATTTTTATATCAGGTCTTATTTGCTTAACTTTTTCCTTAGGTCTTTTCGCCTGATTTTGATAACATGTCTTTTGCCTGACTTTGCCGTCAGGTCTTTTGCCTAAATTTGACTTTAGGTCTTTTGCCTGACTTTAGCGTCAGGTCTTTTGCCTAAATTTGACTTTAGGTCTTTTGCCCAAATTTGATATCAGGTATTTTGTTTTGCCTAACTTTGGTACTAGGTCTTTCGCCTGATTCAGTCATCAGGTCTTTCGCCCAATTTTGTTATCAGGCCTTTTGTTTTGCCTGACTTTGGCGTTAGGTCTTTCGCCTGATTCGGTCATCAGGTCTTTCGCCCAATTTTGTTATCGGGTCTTTTTTCTTCGATTTGATTCAAGTGTCCATGCTTTATGAAGGAATGACTTGTTTTATTGACATAACATTTTGATTACAAGCTATGCATAAAACCTCCTTAAATGTTCGAAGTTCAATGGACGGGGTAACCTTTCGCCTTCTGCGGTTTCCAAATAGTAAGATCCTGGGGTGGCAATTTCTAGTACCTTGTATGGTCCTTCCTACTTAGCTTAAAGCTTGTTCTGGCTGTTTAGTCTTGTAAATTCATTCCGTCGCATACCCATTTCCCCCACGAAAAATTGGCGAACGCTGACTTTTCTATTGAAGTAAAGAGCGGTCGCCAGTCGCAATTTAGCTTGGGTTTTTTCTGATTGCCATTGCTTTTCTTCTGCCAGATCGAGGTCTGTTCTGCGTTATATTTCATTCGCTTCAGTGTTAAAGTGTAGGATTCAGTGGGTAGACACCGTTATTTCGGCAGGTGTCACTGCTTCTGATCCATACACTAAACTGAAGGGTGTTTCCCCCGTGGCTGTTTTGGGTGTTGTTTGAGTAGCCCATAATACGTTTTCCAGCTCTTCTACCCAGTTTCCTTTGAATGCTTGAACCCGTGTTTTGAGTCATGCCAGGACAACTTTATTGGTTGCTTCAGCTTGTCCATTCGTTTGAGGATGATGCACAGAGATGAATATGTGATCGATATTGTATTCTTCGGAGAGCCACTTAAGTTCTTTTCCTACGAATTGTGGACCATTATCGCTTATGAGTATCTTGGGAACGCCAAGTCGTGAAAATATGTTGATCTTCAATAATTTGATCACTTGGAATTCTGTTGTAGAGGCCAAAGCTTTCGCCTCTATCCACTTGGTGAAGTAGTTGATCGCCACTATGATGTGGTTACGTTGGCCAGTACTGATTGGAAAGGGGCCCAATATGTTTATTCCCCATTGAGCAAAAGGCCAGGCGCACGCCATTTGGGATAGAAGCGTTGGTGGTCGACCGGATTGTGGTGCGAACTGTTGACAAGTCGCGCACTTTTGTGTTAATTCTGCTGCATCTTTACCTAAGGTTGGCCAATAGTAGCCTAATCTGGCGAGGTATAGACGCGATCGCAAAAGTTGGGATTTCGGCGATGAGTTTTTTGGAAATGTCGAGGTACTTCTTCATCTTTTCCCCTTTGCTTCATAAGTGTCATTAACCTGATTGACAATTAGCTCGGAGTTGCTTTTTGCCCTGAGTGATGTTATGCCCATTCCTTTAGCAAGTCTGAGTCCAGTGATAAGAGCATCATATTCTGCTTCGTTGTTGGTCGCTTGACATGTAAGGGCGATCGCATACTTCAAAGGCTCGCCCTCAGGGGGGATGAGAATTAGTCCTGCCCCTAAGACTTCTCTTGAAGAAGATCCATCTGTATAGAGTTCCCAGCCCTGGCTTGTGTCTGTTGATGAATTTGGCCTAATTTCTGCTTCTGTTAGACCATTGCTAGTACTTTCCACTATAAAATCAGTCAATGCTTGACCTTTGATGGCTGTTTTCGACGCAAATTTATTCTTGAACTCGCTGAGCTCGATCGCCCATTTGACCATTCTTCTTGAAGAGTCTGGCTTCAGCAGGAAGTTTTTGAGAGGCTGGTAGGTGAGAACTGTAATGTCTAAGGCATACCTAAGGCATAGAGATACTTCTCAATCTGGACATATTTTCTTTCTGCTGAATTAAACATCTTGCTAACAGAATACACTAGACTCTGCACATTTTCTTCTTCTTTTATTAAGACGGCACTGGCCGCGACCTCGCTAATGCTTAAATAAAGGAAGAGCTGCTCGACAGGATTAGGTTTCGCCAGAGCCGGGATTGATTTAAGATGCTGCTTTGGGGATTAGAAGGCATCCTCGCACTCCGGCGTCCACTCGAACTTGCGGTTGGCCCTGAGAGTCTTGAAGAACGGGAGTGACCTGTCGCTTGCTTTGGAAAGGAAGCGATTGAGTGCGGCCAGGCGGCCATTCAGACATTGGACCTCCTTGTGGCAAGTTGGTGACTTCATCTCCTCGATGGCTTTGAGGAAGGCTGATCGCCAAGAATTTCTCTGATCTCGTTGGGTGTGGGGAACTTCATCTTTTAGTGGACCGTGGACGCCACAATCTTGTGAGGATTGATCGTGGTCCTGTAGGCGAGTCGACCACTAGGAAGGTGATCGATACCTTGATGTTCTTCCATCCTTCGCCCAGAATTACCGGTCGGGTTATGGCTCCTAGCGGATAAGTTGTTCTCCCAGCAAAACCGATCAGTGGAAAATCAACTCGCTTAAGGTCACGCTTGGATTTTCCCATCTTCTCAAAGGCATCCAAAAATAGGATATCTGTCGAGCTTCCTCCATCAGTCAGAATTCTGTTCATGTCACAACCGTCGACTTCGGCTGTGATAACCAATGCATCATTGTCAGGAGTGGTGACATGTGCCAAGTCATCTTCGGAGAAGGAAATGACAATGTCCTCTACAGGTCGAGGTCGCTTTCCCAGCTGGACCGCTGTAGAAATTTGAGTTGCATAGACCTCTCTTGCATGCGTCCCTTCGCCTCCGGCACCAAACCCTCCAGCAATTAGGTTGATCACCCTCCTGCTCTGGGATGGGGCGGATTGCTCAGGCGGAGATGGCGAGTGGTTTCTACGGGGTGGTGTTCGACTCCTGTCTCGTCCAGCCACAAACTCCATCAACATTCCTCTCTGTATCAGCTTTTTGATGTCACGCTTGAGGATGCGACAATCATCGGTCTTATGGCCCTTGCACTTGTGATATCTGAAATAGTTTTCGGTGTCCTTCCCACTTGGCTGACCACTCTTGCGGGGCATCAGTGGCCTTGCCAGAGACCTTTTTTTCATCTCGACTAATACCGCCGAGATCTACCTGTTTAAATGCGTAAAATATTCGGGGACCTATGGATGTCTAGGCCCTGGGTTTTCTGCTCGGGACTTGATATCTCGACCCTTCTTATCTTTCTTTTCCTTCCTACCACCACGTAGAGGCTCAGGAACCACCCTTAGTGAAGTTGTCAGGAAATTAGCTTCTGCGTTCGCCCTCTCAAGGTCTATAAAACCTTTCGCCCTTGCTGCCAGCTCTTCCATCGTTTCGATCTCCTGCACGTGGTAGCTGTTGCGCAGTTTCCTCGAGGCTTTGTTGGCCACGTCAAGCCCTAGATAGAAAGCTCGAATTATCTCCCCATCTAAGACTCGACGATCTATTTTTGTGATGTTTTTATGAAAACGCCCGTAAAAGTCGGCCAGTGACTCTCCTGGTTGTTGTTTGACTGCGTCCAAGGTGGCTACACTTTTCAGAAGTTGGCGCACGACCATGTATCGTTCCAGGAATTTGCTTTTGAGCTCAGTCCAGGTCCCTATTGGTCCTGCAGGGAGGCCGAAGAACCAAGACGACGAAAATAACAGGGCTAAGTGATTCAGATCGGTCGACTTACCCAACAGAAAGGCTTCATGCTTATTAACATGTATAATGGGGGCGCCTCCACCACTGTACTCGGTAATGGCCCTGGCGACGACATCCTTTGGAATCTTGATGGCGGCCAGGTCAGTGGTGAAGGGATGAGTTGATCGCTCCCTAAAGGGAGGCGCGATGGTCCCTCGTCGTTCCTGGATCCTTTTGCTGATAAGCTCCTCAACTTGGTCAAAAGTGCACTGGTTCTGCTGTCCTCCATTTGGTATGGAACTTGATGGATTGAGAGAATAGCTGGCTGTCGGCGGCTCAGTGGAAGCCAGAGGTAAGGACTGGTGTCCCAAGGTCATCTGTTGATCTTCCTGAGGGACTATGGTGCCTGGATTTCCCGTTTCTCCTGGCCTTGGCCCTGCGGCTGCGGGGCAAGAATTTTCTTGAGGACCAGGGGCTTGTCTGCGAGCTTGTCCTAAGATGGTCTCCAGAAGTGATATCATCTCCGGGGTCAACTGGATGCTTTCCCCAGACACATGGGCGGTTTGCGGTGCTGGAGTCTCCGTGGCGTTTGGAACGGGAGCTAGTCTGGAATTGACGACGTGTTCTCGTGTCAGCCTTAGGGGGACGGCATTAGGAGCTGCTTGGCTAGCAGGTTCTTGGTGGAGCGACGAAGCTGCAGCGGAATCAGAACTGTCTGAAGACTGCTCATTGGCCTGGTTCTGGCGATTGTTTCTGGATCGAGTTTGCATGACTGTTTACTCGTATCCCACAGACGGCGCCAAATGTTGGATCTGAATCTCCTAGATGCTGACTTGGTAGTGAATTGAATGTCAACGGATGGATGAGGATTGCTCTCGCCTTAGCTCCGGTGAACCTACAGAAAGGGGGTCGCAACAGAGGGGGTGTCTTTGGGTCCCTCTCCGATGCTTAAATGAGTATTATGTGTTTATGAACTCAAAACGTAATGAACGTATTGAAAACCAGAGGTATTTATAGAGTAAAGAGACCAAACCGTTATAGGCAACATAATATCTCAGTGAATATTGTGTTGGTGAAGATTAGGATAGCAGATATTACGGTTATGGCGTAATATTGCAGTTACCGTATGTAATCTTTGGAGAATATGTGCCCGAGATACGCGGAATATCGTGTTCATATCTTTAGTGACGGTTGGTGGGACCAGAGATGAGAGGTTAGACTCTCTTGGGCGAGCACTCCTATGGCGAGCAGTAGGAGTCTGTGACCTTGGTTAATGGCGACCGGTGATGGAGCATTTGGCGTCCATTTTGGCTGGGGTTCGATACTGGACCGCTTTATAAGGGTCAGATCAACCTTAATATGGATCGGTCCGGTTCGAGTGATATGAGTTTCACCCCTGCAAAGTTATTGGGCATCTGAGGCATTTCCCATATTGGGCTGTCACTATCAATACTCAACACCACTCACCACTTATTTGATAGTTTAGAAAAAATTCATTCTAAATTACTTATAAATTGTTCGTCCTATCTTGTATGTTTCTTTTTATTACCAAAAGAAATATATTTTCTATTAAATTCTGTACAAAATTTATATTTTGTTTTATTTTATTTTTCATGAAAATCCGATAACACATTACATGGTCACCTCTACTGCCAACTGTATGTTGATTGTAAAAGGCACATGACCGGACGGACATCAGCAGTGGTGCGCATGAATTTCACACCTGTAACACTCCGTAGATAGTTTCAAGCTCCCATTTTTCAAATGTCGGCGCAAACATCAACACATTTATGATTTCATAATTTCTTGACTAGCTAATAATAGTTATATTTAAAATGATTTTATTTTTCAAAACATGCTATCGTATATGTTAATACATTTATTTTGTGATACTTATTCACATATGAATATGCATAATAAATTTATGGTGTCATGTTTCTTAACACAAACACCATACATAATTTTTATGCGGGTTTATATTGTATTGTGTTAATTATATATTCACATGCGAAATTTATAACAAAATATCAAAATAACGAATTGTTCATAATAAGAATTATCAATCCAAATATAAAATTTTACGAGTCTTCAATGTAGAATAAATAAATTCTAACAATTAATTATTTAAATAATTTTTTTAAAAACTATTAAACAAAACTTATTCAGAAGAACATTCAAAAAATAATACTTTCATGTCCAACTTTATAGGTAACCAAAATAAATTTAATTTGTATCTCGTGTTCTAATACTTAAACACGAATACGATACAAACATATTTTTCATGTTCTCATATTTGTACTATTATTTTATCATTTTTTCATACATTTCCACAAATATATATATATATATATATTATTGTATGAGAAATTCTATTTGCAGACCTTCAACTACTAAATACAAATCACTTTTATCAAAATACCCTAATAGATTTTTACATATTTGTCCTTACCTATTTTAAAAATAAAACAAATTTGATAAACAAAAACCACTTATTTTTTAACTTTCATATTCTAAATTATTACCCCACTTATTATTATCTTTCAAAATTGACGGACTGAAATGGAGCACTAGTGTCAATCTTTCCCTTCTCCGATCAAACTCCCTTCTCCATTGTGCAACCGTGTTGGTACAACCCAAAAATCAGCAAACCAGCATCAACAAACCAGCCGCAAACTAGCCACCATCCAACTGCCATCAGCCGCAGTCGCCGCCACCAGCCGCAAATCAATCGCACTAGCCGTAAATTAGACTAGGGCATCCCCGCCGCCAGCAAATCAGCAAGCTTGTCGGTACGTTCGCTTAAATTAGTCTAGGGTTTAGAAAAAAAACACTAAAGCTTCGCTGCAGTTCGTCCATGGAAGAATCGACAACTACGTGTCAGTTGAAGAATAAATAATCGGCAAGCTCTTGCCGATTCTTCAAACCAAAATCGGAATAGACTTACCGATTTTTCTTCCAAGAATTGGTACAGATTTGCCGATTTGTGCTACAAATATTTCCTCTTTTCCTTTATCATGTTTTTACCGTTGATTATTAATACCATCTTGAATTGCGCATAACTTTAGTTGAACAGACTGCTTCAGTTTCTGAGCTTGATGACGAACACAATCAGTTAATTACAGATGAAAAATATTTCTTGAATTCTGATTATTGTATGCAAATAATAAACTCTCATTATCGTCTCACATAATGATATAGTATATCATCAGAGAAGGAACATAAGGAGAATGACAACGGTAACTCGGACGATGGTGAAACTATTAACGAAAATGTAAGCTAAAAATTGTTTAATCTATGTATCTGCTTTTACTGTAATGGAAAAGAAGAGTCTCAGGTGTTCACTGTGCATACTAATTAGATGACTCTAGAAGAACTAATGAAAGCTTATGAGAGCTGCATATAGTTTAAGAAAGGCCCAAGGTCGTCGCCGTGTCACTTCCTTGAAATAAATTGCTTCTGTCAATTTCACCAAGGAGGTACATTTCTTCTTAGGAATGTGTTTGCTTTTTATAAAAAAAATAGACACTTGTACTGTGGTTTTTTGCATGATCATCAAATGGTTTGGGTGCGAACATTTTAATGTCGGCACAGTTCAAAGGGTGCACCAACTTTGTTGGCTTCTAGATTTGGCTCACTGCCCAAGAATTTTCCAGCAGATGAGGCTGAGTCAACAGATGTGCATGAATTAGTATTGGTGGAAGCAGATTCATCATCGAAGTTGATTTCATACAATGATATTTAAAATAATTAAGTTTTTTTTTGTGTGTTTGGTTTGTAATGAAATTGGTGTTCTAAGGCAGAATTATCCTTGATGACAACCTAAGATGTTTAAGGATCCGAAATGAAAATTTACCTCGTCATCGCGGTCATGAGACCCCCTTTGATCCTGAACCAAAAAGAGAACCCAACACTATCAATCTAAAACTGACCTAACTAGGTGAAAGATTCTAATGAACCAGACTAGGTGATTTGTGATACCTCTTCAGTTTCATCATTTCCGTACTTGTTATAGCTAAAAGCCTGACTTATGATAGAGATTATGATGTAGGTTGATCGATGGTGTTGTATCTATCATGTATGATAGGAAACAGTATAAGTTATCTCTAAATTAGGACAAATGATAACTGTTTCTCGTAGTAATAAGTTAACTCTAAATTACACAGCCTACAAGGTACCAAACATACTCAATTGGTCTGCCACAAGATGAACCTTAAATTGATCTGAGAGAAGCTAGAGTACCGAAGACTTTCAACTTCATTATCAGATTGACTAAATACAATAGATAGAATGGAACATGAATTGGTGATAGACAAATGGTCAACACACCAATTCAATTCTAAAGTCTGATATGCCAACCGCAAAATTGTTGGACTGAATCGTCTAGAATCATCATCATTTATAAAATAAAAAATCTATATCTTAATCTCCGACGATCTTCTCACATTTACAAACGCATAAATGAGCACATAGAGCAATATAACAGGTGCTACCAACAGGACCAGATTCCAAGCAGATAATATTTGGTATGAGCTGCTGCGACCCATGAATTGTTCAAGATTTTCCTTCAAAATTTGGTCACTATAACAATAAGCACGAGCAGATAATACGTGTATCTTGTCTTCAAGTGAAAATAGCAAGACGAGAATTATATTCTTAAAATTTTACGGGGGCAAATTCATGTTCCTTCCCGTAAATCGCTTTGGCATACTCATAGAGCTCCATATCGAGGTGATTGAGTGATCTTATCTCATCAAGAACTGTTTCATGAACATGGAGCCGTGCCTGTTCAATTTGAACTGTGCCGACATTAAAACTTGTGCACCCAAACCATATGATTATCATGCAAAAAAAACAATAGCCCAAGTCTATTTTTTGGAAGAAAAATCGATAAGTCTCTACCGCCGATTATTTCTTCTTTAATCGACATGTAGTTTTCGATTCCTCCATGGATGAACTGCAACGAAGCTTTCCCATTTTTTTTCTAAACCCAAGACTAATTAAGAGAACGTACCGACACGATTGCTGATTTGCTGGCGGTGGGGATGCTCTAGACTGATTTGCAGATGCTACGACTGATTTGCGGCTGGTGGTGGCTGCTGCGACTAGTGGCTGGTCTGATGGTGCTGGTTTGCTGATTTCCGTCTCGTACCGACACAGTTGCACATTGGAGAAGGTTGTTTGATCGGAGAAGGGAGAGATTGACACTAGGGCTCCGTTTCAGTCCGTCAATTTTGAAGGATAATAATAAGTGGGGTAATAATTTAGATTATGAAAGTAATAGAGGTAAAAAAAATAAGTGATATTTTTGTAACAATTTTGTTTTATTTTTAAAATAGGTAAGAGCAAATATGTAAAACTTATTAGAGCATTTTAGTCTTTTAACAAAAGGGGTATGTATTTAGTAGTTGATGGTGTCCAAATAGAATCTCGCTTTTTTCTTTATCAAATTAGTCGCTTTACTTTAAGAAATAAAACGCCGGGACTCGGGGTCACGTATGTTCGTACATCAAATCATTAGCTACTAAACATACAAAGGGAAGTGGTGGTCTCGCGGCGCAATCATTTAGACTCACTCCCAATCCTGCTTGCGTCGATATCCAATTCGCACATTCGTTGCTCGCTCTTGGAATAGTTCGTCATTGCACTTGCTCGACTTGTGTTTCTAGTGCTCGGATGTTCGGTATGATGGTAGACAATCTCCAATGTTTTGGTCCCTCCACAATTTGTTGGTGAACCGTTTGTGAGTCCGTTTCGATGATGATATTTTTCCAACACGCTTCTATTGCTAGTCGAACGCCTTCATGGATTGCTAGGGCTTCCATCGTTTCTATGTCATCACTTCGTTGTCTCCGGTTCATTCCCCCAACGACTCTCCCGTCCTTGTCCCGTGCTACCACTCCTATGCCGGCTCGTTGCGTTTCCTTGCTCCATGAAGCGTCGCAATTGATCTTGATCGTGTCACCCGTCGGGGGCATCCATTGTTGGTTCGGTTCATCTCCTAGATTTTGTCGTGGTTGGGCCGATCGGTGGACACCCTATTGTTCCTCTTGTGCTTGCTTTGTTTCTATGATCACGCACCTTGGGTTTGGTTGTTGAGCTTCAAAGGTTGCCTTACATCCCGCCTTTCAAATGTGCCAACACGTGATTAGTATTAGTGCCCACCTCTTTTCACTCCTTCCGTTCGGCCCATGCGTCTCCGCTTGTCTCCTTGTGAGCCATTCCTCCATATTCGTTCCATGGTTTCTATCAATTCGTATCCCTATCAACTCAGCCCACACCAGTCCCGTCCAACTACATTCCAAGATTATGTGCTCCCTCGTTTCGACTTCACCGCATATTGAGCAATTCGTGGGCACGTTCATTCCTCGCCGAGCCATGTTCGCTTTAACGGCTATGGCATTCGTAGCAAGTCTCCACATGAAATTCTTAACCTTTGGATTACCTTCGCGTTCCCTTATTGTATTACATTAATTTTTTATTTTTTATTTATAAAATTACTAATTAGTTCTCTCTTTTTGTTAAAAAGAAAATTAGGGGGGGAGTAACATAGAAGACAGCAGAGCACAACTACCGGCCATGGCAGCAGCAGGGGTCAAAGAACCGTAAACTATCTTCACCGTCAAGAAATCTCTCTCTCTCGCTGTCTCGCTTGATTTAATCGTAAACTCTAGCAGATTCCGTACTATCACCACCTCCTCCTTCTTCCTTCTCTTTCAAGCATCGAATATCTATTGATCCACCTGTCTTCTATCACTTCCTCTGGCCTCGCGATTCGCGCTGGAGATACACGGCTACTGGAGACGAATCCAAACTGGAGGAAGCGATTGACGTTTTGCTCTGATGAAGAGAACTCTCCTTTGCTTGTTCTCTCTCTGCGTGTTAGCTCCCGTCGTTTTCGTTTCCCGACAAACCAAAAACATCTCTTCTTCAGGTACATTTCAATGTTGACTTGCAAATTTTTAAGATCTCTCTATACTTCTGGATACTCTGGTTTATTGAGAGGGCACTGTGATTCGCTGCTTCAGGAAGCAAGGAGTTTGTGGACGGCTTTCCAGCCATTGTATGTATCTTTACTCTTTGATCTCAGTATTGTTATTTGCATCTGCTTCTACTTTGATGATCGATATAATGTCGATGAAGTAGATCAGGACGTGTGTAGTTCATTGTTACTTGTATGATTTGTTTAGATGGTTGGCAGGTTTACTTTCCATTTGGATAAACTCAGTTGATTCTGAGTTGAGTGAAGTTAGAGATACTCGGGATTTTCTAACTTTTTTGTTCGATAGGCTATTGATGTTATTTTTCAATTCTATTTTGGCAGAAATACAGATCAAAATATATGAAAGTCTACTCAGTTGAACAGGTAGAGAGAACTCTAACTGCCTTGTCGCATGGACCAGGATATGCTTGTATTGTGTTTGTGTATCTAAATGGTATTGCTATATTATCAGGAAGGAGGCAAGATCCTGAAAGAGCCAAAGCCGGTTGTTTATGAAGATAAAGGATTCCGTTCTGTAGTTAGTTATAGCTCTTCTGAAAAGATTCATGATGGAACTTATACTTCTACTGGCATAGCGTATTCTTCAGAAAGAAATGGTATGTTTTTCTTCTTTCATACTTTTTTTAGGCAGACCGTGAGGCTAGACTTGATGGTTTTTAAATTCAGGAACTGGGAGGACAAAGGATGATCAAGGGAAAGGAAAGAAGTCCACTTCTCGAAAAAAGGTAACTGAATTTGCAACAAGTGTTCTCTTTGAGACATCTACATTGCTATCACAACCAGAATTGAAAGTACTGGATATTTGAAGTCTTTGGATGCTCTTTTTTCTTCTGATAACTGGTATTGCATCATAAGTATAAGTGGTGTTATCCATGTGAATTGATGTAACTTTAATATCCTGATGTGTCGAGCAGAGACTGAGTTCAAAAGCTAATTTATTTGGAATATAATTTTGAGAACATCCTTGGAGAGTGTAGGTATGATAAGCAGGATATTTATTTGATCTTTGGATTATTTTATGTCTCTGAAATGCATCGTAAGTATGAATGATGTTATCGATCTGACATGATATTAGGATCTCGATGAAAGGAGAGTCGAAAAGTTCATTAACTTCTTAATTCCTTGAGTTTTCTTAATTTCTCAGAAATGATGACCTATGATATACAGTCTTGTAATCTTTTTCGTCTATCTCATATTTAGTACTTACCTAGTTATGCCAGGACAAAAATTTATCAAAAGATAATAAGACTCATAGAGCTAAGATACAAAGACTTTCCGCTTCAGGCAAGCAATGTTATTAAAAGTGATTGCTTCAGCGCCTAGGCACATCAGGCGAGTGTAGTGGAGGTTCTGCGCCTCTAGCAAATTGAGGTGCAGACCCTTCAAGTTGGCTCATGCCTCGGGGCCGCCACAGTGCTTCTCCTGTTGAGGGGCGAGTCGCACGCTTCAGCCTCAGTGAAATTAGGTTTCGACAGCCCTGAACTTACAGAGAAGTTCATATGTTAGGTAAACATTTCAATTTCACTCTAGAGGAATGAAATCATTGCATAGCGTAGATGTAAAGGCAGTACGTCGTGCCAAATATATAGTAAACCATAGAGATTGAAGTTGAACATCTGTTATGATCTAGATCTATTTTGTTCTGTCCCTGCTCAGCGCTTAGTTGTAAGCTTATTATATGATCTGAGTTCTATGTGTTCCTGACTCATGTGGGATTGTATGAACTTCTTCGTAGTTGTTATTATTAGATGGGATAATATATATGTTGGTAATGCTTCAATGTTAATATGTTGCTGCTAGTTCTCTGTCTGTACATACTACATACTTACATGTACATGGAGAATACCCACAGAATTGGAGTGTATTACTAACCATAAAATTGGTATCGGAAAATAGTTATGAGTTATGACCATTGATTTAACCAAAGTATATGAAGAACAAAAATGTCAATAGCAATGAATGTTTGTGTTACTGTTTACATATACCGAGAAGTGAGTTCAATTCATATTATGAAAGGAAAAAAAGAAGATAAAAGGCACTGCAGGGAATTATTTCTTTTCAATTTGCAGCGATGAAGTATTTAAGTCTACCTTTCTCCTCAATGTTGCAGGAGAAAAGCAGTCAGACCACACATCGAGATACTAAATCATTACATACTCAGACACGTAATTCCATGGATAGGAAGGTGAAACAGATGAAAGATCAGCTAATCAGAGGCAAAGCATACTTGGGTTTTTCGCCACCTGGTAGCAACTCTCACTTTGTGAAGGAGTTGAAACTGCGAATTAAGGAGTTGGAACTAGCTATGGATGAAACAACTAAAGATTCATCTCTATCTAAGAGGTACAGCGATTCTCTAACATCTACAAAACGTTATTTACTCAAGCTGAAGTAGAAACCTGATTGTCTTGGAACTGAACTGTTATCTTTTTTGTAATAAAGAGAACCAATGAGAAATCCTTTTTTCTTCATGTCCAGAGATTCTAGTTTTTCCAACACATTTTTATTGTGGGTATTAACACTTGAAACGTGCAGTGCATTGCAGAAGTCAAAAGCCATGGAGGCTTCTCTAATTAGGGCAAGTCGTATCTATCCAGACTGCTCTTCCATGGCTTCTAAGCTCCGTGCTATGACATACAATGCGGAGGAACAGGTTCAGGCGCAGAAGGACCAATCAGCATATCTGCTTCATCTTGCAGCAAGAACAACACCCAAAGGTCTCCATTGCCTCACAATGCGTCTGACATCAGAGTATTTCACATTGCCACCAGAGGAGAGAAATTTTCCCAACCAGCAAAATATACAGAGTCAGAATCTTTATCATTATGCTGTATTCTCGGACAATATTCTGGCTACTTCGGTGGTGGTTAATTCTACAATTTCCTCTGCCGTGGTATGTATTGCCCGACTCTCTGCTTATGAACCATAGTGGATTTTGATATTACTCGTCTATTGATAGGATTTGGACACTCTTTTACGTTGCAGCCTTCTTGTGTTTTAATATGTGCAGGAGCCAGAAGAAGTAGTTTTCCATATAGTGACCGACTCCCTCAATTTTCCAGCAATGTCAATGTGGTTTCTGCTGAATCCACCTGCAAAGGGTACCATAAATATCATGAGCACACAGGAGTTTGAGTGGCTATCCATCAAGTATAATTCGACGCTGCAGAAGAAGTTTCACGACCCTAGATACGCATCTGCACTGAATCACCTGCGCTTTTATCTGCCCGATGTATTCCCTTTATTGGACAAGATAGTGCTTCTTGACCATGATGTTGTCGTGCAGAGGGATCTGGCTTCACTCTGGGATATGGATATGGATGGAAAAGTAAATGGTGCTGTTGAAACCTGCAAGGAAGATGAAGGATCCTATCGACGGATGGACACACTTGTTAACTTCTCAGATCCATTTGTTTCAGGCAGATTTGACCCAAATACATGCACTTGGGCATTCGGGATGAACATGTTTGATTTACAACAGTGGAGGAGACATAATTTGACTGCTCTTTACACTCGCTACTTGAAGTTGGTAAGGCATTCATTATTCCTCTCTTCTCTTTTACTTTTTGTTTGAAAATTTGCAACGGTTATTCTCTACTTGCTGCAATGCTGTCTGTACCGTGATACTCTGGAAGCTGCTAGTGTATGTTATTCCTAGATAATTGGAATTGATCCATTTTTGGGTGTTTTATATTCAATATAATTAATAAATACAACCACAGATTTGGCATGTTTGTTTAATATATATAATTGATTTTTTAGGGCGAGAATAGGCAGCTGTGGAAGGTAGGGAGTCTGCCTTTGGGTTGGATTACCTTCTACAACCAAACAGTACCGCTTGATCGGAGATGGCACGTGCTTGGCCTTGGTTACAACCCCAATGTTGGAAGGAGACAGATTGAGCATGCAGCCGTCATCCACTATGACGGAGTAATGAAGCCGTGGTTGGAGATTGGGATTGAAAAGTACAAAGGCCATTGGAGTCGGCATGTAATATATGATCATCCTTACTTGCAGCAATGCAATATACACCCTTAGTATCATTGCTCCAATGGTAAATGGGGAATTGCTTGGTCTTAGCATCATTGCTCCAATGGTATATGGGGAATTGCTTGGTCTTAGCGTCATTCCTCCAATGGCAAATGGAGAATTGCTTGGTCTATTACATGTGTTGCCTGCCTGCCTAATATTCGAGAAAAACGAAGGCGGCGTCGGTCAGTTCCATTCCATTCTTTTTATGTTCTTGGTGTCAAATGGAACCCATTTTTTATGTGCGCTGGTGAAAGACGGATCTAATCATGTAGGTGGGTGGTAGACGAGGGGGGTAGGTGAGTCCGACCTTGTTTTAATAATCCTGAGTTAGTTTATTTCGAGCAGGTTTCACCTAAGGTAGCTGGTGGATTTACCTGCTTTGATGTACATACAGAAGAAGCTCATTCGATTAAAATCTCACTTGATTCATATTTTGTTGTCTATTATATAGTATGACTTGCTGCTCATATATGGTACAGACAATTTCTCCAATACTTTGATGCCTTTCTGTCATTATTGATTTGCTGCGTCACGTTCTTCTTTAGGCGTTATAAAAGGTTGTTTGGGGATGCCGAAGAGCTTGCTTAACAGTTAATATGTCCAATTAAGATTTTTTTTTTCTTCAACATTTATCCCATATCCCATTTGAAAAACCAAAATAATGCAAACTATTTACCAAATTATATTTAACCGTGACTATCAGGTTTCACTTGTATCTGACAGTCACGGGTAGCCTTATGATTTTTTCAACTTTTTATATTTTTAAATATTTAAGTTAAAATTTAATGTTATAAACTTTGAAATTATTAAATATAATTATTCCAAGTTACCGGAAAGATATTGACTGAAATAAACTTACATTCTTATTTACCGTACTTGTTCACAAGATCTTTTGTTATGACCTGTTTGGTGACATTTACTACATTTATTTTGTCGTGGTGTACTGTTAGAATCCATCTCATTGTGAATTCTCACTTTCGTGCGCTCACATGGAGAAATTAACATTTGCAAGATCATAACATACCATTGAACTGTTCCACTCTAGCTACCAATATAGTTCTAGTAGAGGGTTGAATGTAGGAAGATATGTACATATGTAATCAACACCAAAATGTGGATCAACGTACAACAATTAAATTTAGACATAAATTTTTTGGCACATATCTACACATTTTACTGTTGTCTGACACTTTATTCGTTGAGGTATATAATTTTTCAGAACATCTCCCAAAAACTTTTGAAAAAGTAGGTTTAATGACTAATCAAATTACAACTACAACCAAATAAACGACGTTGCGTTCAAAATGATATAACAATACTAAATAAATATAGTTACACCAGCATCTCTAACTGATTTGTTGTCATAACTTTGCAGTCAAGTTTTTTATGCTACTGCATAGAAACAGTATTCATACATGAGTGTGTATGACCAATTTTAGTGATTTTCCAGCTACCCATTTTGTTTTGAGCTCCTGGTTAAATGTCCCTACGGTAGAACTAAATCTTTTCGTGACACATTCATGGAAATTATGAATATATCACTTTTTGACGTGATGTCGAACTAAAATTTTATCCTTATATTATTGCCCACATCATCTTCATTGTGGGATGATGCCCCTAGTTTGATTATCCAATCAGTACATTCAAACTCTTCTTTTCAGACACTTAACTGACACTCATGGGTGGATGCAACTAACCCTCCAATCGTGACTAGCAGACCCTAATTGATAGCAACTAATATAAATGGTTAATTATCTCGACAGTTACTTATGTTGACACATGTGACTGAAAAGTTAAAACTTGAGCCGGACTGTTACTTATGTTTCAAAATGTGACTGAACAGTTTAACTTCATAACTGCCGTTAAATCTGTTTGTTAAATTGAGGCATGTGATATGCACGTGAAGTTCTTCATACCTCAAAACGCTATTATGTCATTCTCCATTTACTTGTACCATATTTGCATTTCAAAGTGCAGAAAGAACTAAAACGAGATCAAAGTATAGAAGAGAGGCCAACAAGTGAGTGAGTTGCAGTATAATATCAACAGTTATGCACCATGACGATTGACAACGAAGCTACACATAGGTTGAGTGCCAATCAATGACAACCAAGTCGTCCTATTCGTTCTTGCTCAAACTCTTCCCTGAACTCATTCCATGGAGTGTCATGGACGAGATGGTACTACTGTGCGCTTGTCTGCTCTGTGAAATTAGTCGGTCCTTGGAAGAAATTTGCTTGGCAGTTCCATGGTTGCCCAATTTTGAGGTAATTTCACAGTTAGTAATCCTAATTCGTTTTCCTTCAATTATTAAGAATATTTCAAATCCTAATTTTGTTGCATTCTACCTGCTTGGTTCTGGTTATGGATAGTCCGTACAGAATCCGAATGTGTCTTTTTATATTGAAAATATTCAATAATGTGCCTATTCGAAAGGAATGCAATTGCAATTTTAACAAAAAGAGACACATTTGAAAGAAGAATTGGCTTTTGCGAATGTCCGAGCTCCTGAAAGTCGACCAAATTAGAAGTTATTTGATGCATTTATAGTTATTATGGTTGTATTTTTCTAAGTGTATTGGTGAACAAGTAGGTCATTTTAATTACTTTTTAGTATGACATCTTAGTGGAATTGATCAACGAAAAAAAAAAATTTGTATGTGTATGACCAGCATTTTTCGTATGTGTATCAGTGTGAATGGGGTGACCTATGTTTGTTAACAAGTTGTTAATTGAGCTATTATGCTAAGATAGATGTTATTAAACAATTATGTATGTTTTCTGTTTTTTTTAAAGGAAAGTCAATGACACATAAGGCTAAATGGGAGCCTAGAACAAGCGAAAAAATACTGAGGCCATGCATCAGAGAGACACTTCAACTTATGGGAGGTTACGACCATGCGTGAGAAAAGTAATCGTCATGAAGACTATGATAGAACTTGAGACTAAATCTATGACTCTGATATCAATGTTGGAATTCGAGATAGACATGCACAAGAAATAGCATGTTAATAAGATAACCAATGTAATATCAGAACTATACTTAGTGTAAGAATGGTGGTTCAGAGTCACGATGACAATGCTGGTTCGAAGATACGTCACATGAATAAAGTGTCTCTCAATTTCTGCAATGCAAACCCTAAGTGAAACTAGAGAGTATATATAAAGATATGTGTTTCATATTGCATATGATTGTGTATGAAAGGAGCAACCTTTATGGGTCTATTTATAGATATGAGGGTAGTTACTATGTTTCGTAACTAAACACTTATTAGTAATATAAAAGAATCAATTTCTAATATAATAATATTTTTGTAAAAAATATTAAAATGATAAAAATTGCATAAACCCTAGAATAATATGCAACTTTAAAAAATGATGAAATTGCCTCTATAAAAGATTAAAAATTAAATCCTTTATAAACTGAGTCTCGTGAAAAGTGCGGTCTCCGTAAAGTAATTTCATCCTCCTCACCGTAATCGGTTTGTGTAAAAGGAAATTTGGGACGATTACCTACATGATAAAATAGTGTCGTTAAGGTGAAACAAACACATTATTTCCCTTAATCGAAGTGAGCAATACTTGAATTTCGTCTTCAACAAAAATTCGGTATCGAAACTTGGAAATCACCCAAGTTTGGACAAAAGATAGAACACCTTTAGAATGTATCTATTTTAGATTTTTTTAGTGTGAGAATAGTGAAGAGGGACTCACCTATTTATAGGGTTTAGGACAACCAAATTCATAACGACCCCCTCATAAAGTAGGTGTTACCCCTAAATTAATTCACAAAACTAAAATTAAAAACAAAAATACAAAAAATTGAAATATATAATAACTAATAATACCAACAATCACATTCCAATAATAAAAAATTGGGTGGGATTGGGGGGGGGGGGGGGGGAGGGGGAATCGAGTTTTAGTAAAATTTAACGCGTGCTGTAAACACCTGATTTTGGCTCGGGATTCAAATACCGTGTGCGAGTAATCGAGATTGAAAAAATATATATAGTATATATATATATATATATATATATATATATATATAATAAACAAAATTTAAAATTTAAAAAATATTTTCCAACGCGGAAAATGGCCACATGGCCACACGTGACCATGTTTCCTCTTTTCCACAGTTTTTTATTTTTTTATTATTAAAAAAACTTATTAAATAAGTAGAAGATTTGTTCTATAAATACAAGGTGAAGGCTATAGGGATGAAGGAAGAATGAAAGAATAGAAGAAGAGAAGAGTGATTGGAGAGTGAAAAAAAAATATCGGTAATTATCGGTCTCGGTTTCTCGTACGGTGTTTAAGTTCCGAACGATTTAGGTATATTTCTCTCGCATTTAATATTGTATTTTTATTTCCTAATGTTATTATTTATGTTATAAAAAAAGAGTTTATATACATTTATTGTATATAATATACATACATTATATATAATATATATATATTATGTATATGTGATAATATATATATTTATATGTAATATATATATATATATATATATATATTATGTATTTATGATACTATATATGCATATGTATATATATATGTGATATTATGTGATACTATATTTATCTATATGTATAATATCTATATATATATTATGTATATGTGATACTATATGTATATGTATAATATATGTATATGTAAAAAAATATTTTCAAAATGACTTAGGTCATTCCCAAACTTTGATGAAGGTTACAACTTGGTCCTTGGACTCTCAGCTCATTATGGGACTTTATCGAGTGTTATAAACCAAACCGGAAACGTTTTGGGCCATTTGTGCAATTTTTGAATTTTTTCTTTATTCAACTCGTTTTTTTTTTAAAATTACATTTTGAATTCTAAACTTTTCTAGATATTCCATGATTTCTCAAAGTGTTACAAATAAGTCTATAATAATTTCCGGGTTATTTTTGGAATTTTACCAAGTGTTACAAATAAATATAGAATAGTTTAGGGTCAATTTTGTAATTTTAGAAAAATTAAGTTCAGTTATAATTTTTTCGAAAATTACATTTTGATTCCTAAATTTTTCTGGACATTCCATGACTTCTCAAAGTATTACAAATAAGTCCAGAATAATTTTCGGGTTATTTTGGAGCTTTACCAAGTGTTACGAATAAGTCTAGAATAGTTTAGGGTCATTTCTGCAATTTTCAAAATAATTTTCCAATTCAGTTCAAATTTTAAGAAATTGCATTTTGGTCCCTAGATTTGTTTTGACATCCTATAACTCCTCAAAATGTGACAAATTAGTCCAACAAACTTAATATCTTCAAAAATCATCCGTGCATGTTTTGACACGTTTAGAATGGCTCAAGAGTTAAACCATTTTTTTTCGAGCACGATTAACTTGAGTTCTCTCTTGTTTATTTGAAATTAACTCATAAAAAAATATATTTGTACATGGTTTGTTTAATTTAAAGAAAAATGCATGTAGTCTTTTTGGGCCAAGCATAATAAAAACGGGCAATTCAGGTAAATTAAAAAAAAAAAGCAAAAGCAAACTACAGTACCGAAAGCGCGGATTATGAGCTCGCGAGCTTTTAAGACGTAAGCAAACCCCCGAACTCGATTCTCTGGACGTAGATCATTCTAAGACGTAGGATGTTAACTCCATGTACCCTATGCAAAAAAACTAAGACAATTTTTCAAAACGGGAGGGGAAAGTTGGATTTGACGTCCGACAATTTGGCGACTCTGCTGAGGATTTTTTTTAGAGGGTTTAGACTTTGTCATGTTTGTTTTGCCATGTTATATTTTACCTATCTGTTTTGACTGTTTGCTTATGCTTCCAGTTTTAAAATTTTCGTCTATAAAGCAATGTAAATGTAATAATTCAAAATGATGTAAATTCTCATTTTGCACAGACCACACTGGTTACCATTACCCGCTCGGACCTGGAGCACATTAAGAGCTTAGGGAGTTTAGTAGGGGAATGTGCTCGGAATGGTTTGGACCACCGACACGCACCTAAAAAACTCAACTCGATGATCGGAATGGGTCTATGATCCTCTACAGGAGGTGAGGTTCCGCCGGTTCAGAGGACCTAGAAATTCCATCCCGTTAGAACAAAAGCTCCACACCGCGCTTAACCTTCTGCCAGTTTCGTGTTTGTTTCTTTTTTCATGTTTTGTTTTGGTCCTAGATCATGACATGTATAGGATTGGGCCGTTTGTATTCCATAAACCTCTGTAAATGTAATAACTTAGTAGTGACATTTACTTTCTCGTACTTGCATTGCATTTTTCTAAAAAAAATGCAAGTTCCGTTCATTTTGTCTTGTATCCTTAGAACGTTTCACATATCATATTTGGTAAGGATTAAGCAGACAAATCACTGTCCTCGCACCAACGTCATCCATCCCCCCACGGTCGAAATTGCCCGAATATGGAAAGCCATGACTAAAGAGGATGAGAAGTATGTGAACGATAACATAGGCGAGGTTCATGAGATCGCAAACTACAAAGTCAATTGGGCTCTCCTTGATGCTTTATTTGATTTCTGGGATGTAAAAACCGTCGTCTTCGTGATAAACGACAATGAACTAACACCTACGCTCGAAGAATACCGTCAACTCGTTCAAGGGGTAGATTGGGATCGTGGTATTGTTCAACCCGACCTCCAACAAAGAGGCGAAGAAAGCACTTTGGCCAAACTGCTCAAAGTTACAACAAACAAAATGTCCACCGAGCTCAAGTTGAATGGGGGTCATGGCTTATCTATTGAACTTTTGGTATATTGGATCGAGCGCCGAATTGTCGATAAAACAAATGCTATGGGGAGATGTCATGCTTTTATTTTACTTGTTTTGGGAACAATCATATTCCCATTTTCTAATGGTCTCATCGACTCGGTTATGGCCAAAGCCGTCATCCAAATAATAGAAGGCAAGGGTTTCGTAACGACATTGCTCGTTGAAACCATTGCATCTCTAAATATTTTAAAAACAAAAGGAAAAGGGAGAACTAAAATCAAGTATGGGCTTACTTCAGATTTGGGTTTTAAGCCATATGAAAGAATTTGACATAAATTTTCCTCGGGCAAACTATTTAGGCGACAAAATGGTCATCTCGAGAATGTTAGGTCGATCATTGTTCGCAGATGAAAAATAGAAAGCCCTTGATTGGAAAATGTATATTTTGAAAATAACGCAGAAGGACATTTTATGGACGGCTAGATGGTTACACATCCACCGCCCCACGATCCTTAGCTGCAAAATTTTCGAGGGAGTTTCGCTTCTTAGCCATCGAGGATCCATGGCCACCTACCCTTCCCGAGTTTTTCGACAATTCAATGGATTCCAAGATATCCTGGTGCACATTGATGTATCCCCAAGAGCATACAAGTGGCACAGCCGAGCATACATTGAAAACTCGCTACGAGACTCAGTTCAACAAGTGAATGATGATTGGGGAAATCGAGTCCCACTATTCATAACTCTGACGGAAGGCTCCACGGCAAAGGAAAATGAATACCATGCAACAATGGAGTACGTTCACAAGTTCTACTCGGCACACGCAAGTCCGCCTTTTGACCCGAAGGAGATAATCGGGGATGGGCCCGAGCAATCACCATCATCTCACGAGGATATCTACGCGATCATGAAAGCTAGGGTGGAAATTCAAAGTATTGCTTGGACTGATGAACACTCTAGATCCAAGAAAGAGATCCAACATCTCCACAATGAGTTACGGTGTGTGTGAAATGAAGGGAGAAGTCGGGATCACACCTTGGAGAAATGTGACGGCTAAATAGCTGAGTTGAATGACACCCTTGAACACTCCTGACGAAGGGTGAAGCAAATTTTGTTTTTTCCGAAATGCATGTGCTCGACCTTCCTTCGAACCAAGGAGCAAGCGACAAGTGCACTCAACGCGCTACGCCGTCGTGTGAAACGTCTTAATAATTAAACTTTGATTGAATAACTTCTTTTAGAGTATTGTTTGGAAAAACGTTTGTCCTATATGTCATCAAAGTCTATGAAGGAATGAACGGAACATGCAGAATTGTTTTTAAAAACAAAACATGCATGATCAATTGTGTATTAACCCTTCTTACTATGGTATTTGAATGATTTAGGCACATCTGGCAAGAACAAGCCGTGAGTAATACTCACTTGCGGTTTCGTTCAACGGGAACGAATGGAACAACAAAATCAAACCCTCCATCAGGTTTCTCGGAACCCATACGACATTTGACAACTCCGGCACCTCAAGAATACGAAGAGAGGATCATCCAGCTAGAACAAACTATACACACCATGAATTATGGCATGGCTGACATGACCTCCCAATTTGAGCAGATTTTGGTTTTTCTAAACTCCCAGGCAGCCAGCTCATCTTTCCAAGCAACACCCTCGCCCGTAGAACCTCATCAATCTATGCCAAGTACTTTGCTCTTACTCGACCAAACTCCACGTCCCACATATGGTCATCATGTTCAAGATCCACCTCCACCTCCCACATATGACCATCCCAACCAAGCTCCACCTCCTACATACGACTGCCCTAATCAAGTTCCACTACCAATACATGATCCTCAGGAGCAAGTTTTTCCTCTTCAGCATGATCGGGTTGCACCTCCGGTACCTGTTTACCTCAACCGGGTCACACGATCCGCGTTTGGGCTCCCCAATTACTCAGTTACAGTTGTCCTGGTCCAGACCGAACAAGACAAGAGGTTGAACCAGATTGAAGAAAGGATGAGGTCTATTCAAGGAGCAGATCGATTGGGAGACTTGGATTTCTCTGATCTTGCTCTATTTTAGGAAATCCTGATGCCCGATAAATTCAAGGTGCCAAACTTTGAAAGGTTTGATGGAACAGGACATCCGATTGTTCATCTCAAGATCTACATGGAGAAAAAGACTCCATATCAGCAGTATATCAAGTTAATGGTCCAGACCTTCCACGAAAGTTTGAAAGGGGAGGCGATGGTCTGGTTCGCAGGGTTAATAACAGAACAAGTGCCAAATATGGAGGAGCTGACCAAGCTTTTCCACCGTCGATATAAGCACAATCTCTATAACGCTCCTACTCGCCTTGATCTTCAGGCTATGGAGATGAAAGAGGGACAATCTTTCAAAAATTATGTGACTGAGTAGAGGGGAAAGGCCAACTGCATGAACCCGCCGCTCGGGCAGAACGAGGTGGTCCCGATTTTTATCAGCACTCTTAAGGGTAGATATTATACCCAAATGATAAGTCAATCCACAGCGGAATTTTCAAATCTCATCATGACAACGAATTGATCGAGCGAGGGCTTCGGTCCGTAAAGATTGAAGACCCATACAAAAGTACAGCGGATCCTAAGAAAACTGGAACAAATAAATCTACCTCAACCATAGGCGCAGTCTATCTGAACCCTTACCACGCTCCTTACTCTGCTCCGTATCAACAATACCCACCATCACCGGTGGTCCCGATGCCTCAGGCTCCTCGAGCCCCACAAGGAACGTCCTCCCTGCCTAACCCACAAGATTCTGTCAACCAAGGTGGGAACCAAAGGAGATTTAGAGAGCCCTGACAATTTAGCCCTCTTCCAATACCGTTAGTTGAATTGTACAAGAAGGCTTTGGGTCAATGGCTCATTGGTCCTGAGCCCTGAAACGAGAATTCTGGCTAATGAACCAAATTCAAAATGTGAGTTCCACATGGGAGCACATGGGCACACCACTAACAATTGCCCTCGGCTGAAGCACCGAATCCAAGACCTTATCAATCATAAGTACCTGGTCTTAAATCCCATTTCGCCACCGAATGTCAATACCATCCGCTACCCAACCACGCTTCAGACTCAGTCAACATGATCTTATTAGAAGAAGAACCAACCCTTTTGGTCATCCCCATGGGTCGGGAGATACTAAACAATTATGTTTCGATGATCACCCCACTAATCATTGACTACGTACTGCAAGGACCACCACCATTCAAGTACGAGAGTAACAAAAGGGTACCGTGGAGCTATGGGAGACACGCAAAAGGATCTGCAAAAAATGAAGACATTTTCAGTATGACTCGATCCGGACGTTGCTATATCCATCCATAAAACCCACCCAAGGAGAAGGAGGTAGTGGTAGCCCCAAAGAAGAAGATAACTAAAAAAGAAGCGAGCAATTTCATGAAGATTGTAAAGGATGCTGAGTACAAGGCCGTAGACGAGCTGCGCAAAACCCCAGCGCATATATATTTGTTGGCGCAAAACCGCACCGAGATGAATTAATGAATGTTTTAAAGGAAGCCCTGGTACCAAAGGAAATTACAACCCGCCAGGTGCAGAATCTTATCGGTTCGGTTTTTGCTAGCCAAATCGTCTTCGGAGATGAAGAGTTAGGTTCTGAGGAACAACAACATGTCAAGGCCCTCCACATCATGTGCAAGAATAAGGGATATGTGATCTCAAGAGTAATGATTGACAGCGTCTCAACTTTAAATGTATGCCCGATGTCCACCTTCCAACATATGAAAATAGATTTGTCACTCATCCGTCCAACCAAGAGTGTTGTTCGAGCTTTTGATGGCAATATAAGGGAAGTCGAAAGAGAAAGTGAATACCATTGGATATTGGTCCATGCGTGTTTAGCGTATCTTTAAAAGTCTTAGACATTCCAGGGGTCTACAGTATACTTTTGGGAAGACCTTGGATACACGCCGCTAGGGCAGTGCCTTCTACCCTGCATCACAAAGTAAAATTTATATCTGAGAATTGCCTCGTTGTGATCAATGGGGAGGAAGATTACAACATTTATAAGGAGACTTCCGTACCTTTCAATGGAATCGAGACTAAAGATGCATTGTCTTTCCACTCATTTGATCTCATTTATGTGATTAGGGATTGGGGAGAGCCAACACCAGACAAAGCCGAGCTAATGGTGGGGAAGATTATGTTGGGCAACAACTTCATCTTAGGACGCGGTCTGGGAATCCACGGTCAGGGCATCATACACCCAATAGCTCCAAGGAAGAACAAAAGCACTTTCGGACTGGGTTTCCTTCCTAATTTCAAAGATTACAAAGTCGCTTGAAGGAAACGTTTTACCGGAAATTCACGAGCATTGCTGTTTCCACCCCTCACTGTTTCATTTCCTATACCACCACAAATGATTCAACCCGACGACGTTGCTTCTCACGAAGGCTTATCAGGCTTTTTTTTATCGCTGTCACCATTGGAACCCTGCTTGATGAAGCTCCCTCATGCCTTTTCGTCCGTCCATTAGCTAGTGGGGAGAATATCAGAAACTGGATGACATTACCTACTTATGCATTTTCTCTTAGTAATAATGAGTAAGACCTTTTGAAAAGGGATGTATTCCGCGTAGGGCATATGTTATGAGCCTCACAGTTTTGGAATAAGGGAAATTTGTCATGACCACATCAAATGAATCTCTTCTTTTGTTAATCCATCATGTTATCAATATTATATCAAATTCTACCTACTTTTGATATTACTCTCCCTTCTCTTCTGCTTCCTTCTTTAGGAACATTACCTCTAGAGAACACAAGGGCAACCATGATTCAATCTTGTACAAGGACACCCTTGCTGAATTTGACTCTGTACATTACAGAAAAGGATCCGGTCAGGAGGATGTCACGAAAGAAATTGAAGATAGTTAGGACAGGTACGAGAGAGACAAGCTCCTAACAAAAAAGTTACTGAGGTCATAAACATCGGCACTCCCGAGGAACCACGCGAATTGAAGATTGGGACAAGTCTGAGTCCTGACCAAAGAACTCAGATGATGGATTTGCTAAAAAAATACCAGGAGATTTTCGCCTGGTCATATGCTGACATGCCAAGTCTTGATTCGTCAATCGTGGAGCACGTTCTGCCACTAAACACTGAAAACTTTCGACCCAAGAGACAACACCTGACCTAAGAGACAAAGTCCCGACCTAATCCTTAAAATTAAGGAAGACATACTCAAGCAAATCGACGCTAGATTCCTAGAAGTTTGCAATTATTCTGAATGGGTAGCAAATATTGTTTTAGTACCTAAGAAGGACGGTCGCGTCCGCATCTGTGTCGACTATCAAGATCTTAACAAAGCCAGTCCAAAGGATAATTTCTATCTACCTCATATCGATATGTTGGTCGACAACATGGTACGTCATACGATGTTTTCGTTCATGGACAGATTCTCAAGATACAACCAGATCAAGATGTCTGAGGCAGATAAGTCAAAAAACGCATTTACACGATATGAGACACATTTTCTTACAGAGTTATGCCTTTCGGTTTAAAAAACGCAGGGGAAACCTACCAAACGGCAATGGTGACACTGTTCTATGACATGATGCACAAACAGACCGAGGTGTACGTAGATGATATGATTGCAAAGTCTCAAGAAAGTGAAGATCACTTGATGAATTTATGCATGCTATTTGAAATGATCAAGAAATACAAGTTGCGTTTAAACCCGACTAAATGCACTTTTGGAGCCACATCAGGCAAGTTATTGGGCTTTATAATCAGTGAGAATGGAATTGAGGTAGACCCTGACAAAGTCAAGGCAATACAAGACTTACCCCCACCATCGACCGTCAAGGAGGTCTGAAGCCTATTAGGCCGTTTGAATTACATTGTGTGTTTCATCGCAAATATGACAACCAAATCTTAGTAAACAGAGATCAACCGAGAAGATGTTGAAGATGAAACAAAAATGAAAGAAGCTTAGGAGCTAAGCTACTAACAAAAATAACAGAATTGTAAACCAGAAATCTTACTATTTATTAGAGTTGAAGAAACCATTACACCTTGATCCTATTTATACTAAACCATCTAAACACAATCTATACATAATTTCGAAGCTCTTGAACATTCTATAAGCTTCTAAACACATCTAAACTCTTCTAAATAACATTCCTTGCGCTGCAATCTTCAATACTTGGAATGCAAGATATTGATGTATATCATACATCCTAACATTCCCTTGCGAAGTTTTATTTTCAACTCCATTTTGATCATCTAATTCTCAATCATAGTTCTTCTTTCTTCTGAATTCTGACAGCCATGACTCAATCAGTCATTCATTCCATCTATAGAATTTGTACATCTGCAATCACTCAACACACTTGTATAACCAGACATATCATCATTATCATTGCATATCATGGATATTCATACTTCAATGAGAATTTTTCAGACGAAACTTGTATATTATCATTATCTACCTATATCAGACCAATCCTCACATTGCAGCTACACAGATTTCTGAACAAGACAACAGAAGCTACAGAATCATTGTCTCTCCATAAGACAACATGAGAATCACTTCACATATATGATTGCATCTTGTTTTCACGTTTTGTTTTTCTGATAGAGAGGTTTTCAATTTTCCTCTATCTTACCAATGAAGTTGGGAGGTTTCCAATTTTCCTCCATCTTTACATCCTCAAACACTCCATAAAGTATCTTTGACGTTTTCTTTACGGAGTGTTATTTTTGGATTCAAACTTCACCTTATGCCATATTACAGATAGAACTGCCTTTCGCAGCAATTTTTTCCTTGAAATCAGCCTATGCAGAGACAAATCAACATATAATCAAAGTCGAATATTAGAGATCCATGAAGCCAACAAATAGAAGATAAGTACAGATATGAGTAGACATATGATAAGAAACAAGTCTCAAATCAAAAAAAAAAACAATCAAGCTATAATACCAAAGCTGAAATGATGCAGAGATAAACAGAACACAAGTGTAATAGAGTGATTATAATGCTCAAAACATATAGAGAAACAGAAAGAAAGATAGCTTCTAGGCAATCATAATTACAGAGAAAATAAGAACATATAACAGAGAACGGATAAGCAATCATAGAGAAAAATAAAACAACACATAGAACTGCTAGGATATATGAAACCAATTACTCATCATCTGAATCATTATCATGATCCTGAGCATTTTCAATGATTTGATCTGTGTCACCAGATGTTAACTCTTTAAAGGACATCACTCCAAGTTTCTTTCTGAATGGAACATATAACTTGGCAGTAATGGGTTTGGTCAGAATATCTGCAAGTTGTTCCGCAGCAGGTACAAAGTTCACCACTACTTGACCAACCTGTACTTTCTCCCTGACAAAACATAAATCCAGCCCTACATGTTTCATTTTCGAATGATGAATGAGGTTCTCTGTCAATGCCACAACACCTATATTATCACTCCAAATAATAGGCATAGAGGTTAGTTTAATTTCAAGCTTAGAAAGGAGAAATCTTACCCACATGACTTCCCAAACTGCATTCGCAATTGCCCTATACTCAGCTTCAGCTGAAGATCTGGAAATAACTGGTTGTTTTTTACAGCTCCATACTATAGGATTGCCATTTAAAAGGAGATAATGGCCATACACTGATTTTCGATCAGCTAGATAACTACCCCAATCAGCATCGGCATATGAAACTAACTCCACATCAGAAGATATCACAGGTTTAGGACGAAAAAGCAAACCATGGTCTATTGTTCCTTTAAGATATCTCAGAATACGCACCACAGCTCTCCAATGACAGATAGCAGGGTGTTGCATATACTGACTCATCTTATTAATAGCAAAATGTATATCAGGTCTAGTAACACAAATATGTTGTAACACACCTATGACACTTCTGTACATGTGCTCGTCTGCATGAGGAGAATCATCCTGTATTGAACTTATTTTTGTGATAAAGTTACCTGCCATTGGTGTAGGAAGAGGTTTAGCATCCAACAAACCAGTATTTTGCAACAATTCAGTAATGTATTTCCGTTGTCCTAAGATCATGTTATCTTCAGCAATCTGCACATCCATGCCGAAAAAATAGTTAAGAGTAGCAAGATCTTTAAGCTTGATTATTAATAGCAGAAATAACCATCTCAATTGCATCTGTATCACGACCTGTAATAACAATAACATCAACATAGACTAAAAGAAAAACCATACCTGCAGTAGACTTCTTAATAAAGAGACAACTATCGGCTAAATAGACTGAAAAATGAAGTGAGTGAATCATAAAGTTTTTTAGTCGTTCAAACCATGCCCGAGGGGCTTGCTTGAGTCCATAGAGGGCCTTGTGCAGTTTGCAGACAAGCACATTACCTTGATCATCGGATTTTTCAAATCCAGGTGGCTGATTCATATAGACATCCTGACACAGCTCACCATGTAAGAAAGCATTATTGACATCTACTTGTCTAAGCTTCCATTTATGTGTCAATGCAAGAGTCAGAATGATCCTTACAGTGGGAGCCTTCACAACTGGACTGAACGTGTCCTGAAAATCAAATCCTGCTGTTTGAGAAAAGCCTTTATCAACTAGACGAGCCTTGTATCTTGCAATCGAACCATCTGAGTTCTTCTTGATTTTGAACAGCCACTTGCAGCCAATTGGTATTCTGCCACCAGGTAACCTCACTAAAGACCATGTCTGATTGTCATCCAATGCCTGAAGTTCATCATGGACAGCTTTGGACCACTGAGGATATTGCATAGCAATATGCACATCATCCGGGTCTGTTTGAGTAAAATCTGTAGAAGCAACCAAAAAAGTAGTTAAGGCAGATAAATTTCTAGCTTTAGATCTAGTTTGCATTGAATGACTGTTAGTTTTGGATTTAACATGAGTATGATCAACAGAGGTAGTTGCATTAGATAATTCTAAACCAGAAGGTAATGAGACATCAACCTGAGACAATGAAATTGGAACAAGAGATGAGTCTGAGAGACCATACCTGATAACAGCTGGACCTACCTCTTTGTCAATCCCGGAAGTAACAACATTTCAACAGGAAAAGAGGAATGATTGATGACTTGATCTTCTAAAGAAGATTCAGTGTGAATAGGTGGAGGATCATCAGGGGATGATGTATCATACATGGGAACACTAGAAGTGGAATGCATCTGTGGTAGAACCTGAGAGGGAACAGGTAAACTATCAACAGAGTCATCAATAGGATCACAAAGTGATGAATTAAAAGGAAGAAAGAAGGGAAGAGATGTTGCAGTATTCTTGACAGCACCTGATTGCATAAAGGAACATGATTTCATAGCAAAAGGGAAAACATATTCGTTAAACCTGACATGTCTGGAAATATACACTCTACCAGAATCATTCATGCATCTATAACCATGCTGATTTGCACAGTAACCCAAAAACACACAAGGTGTCGATCTGAATTCAAGTTTGTGCCTATTATATGGTCTGATAAAAGGAAAACACAAGCACCCAAACACTCTTAAGAAATCATAGTCAGGAGGTTTGCAAAATAATTTCTCATGAGGTGAGATATTGTCCAACACTCGAGTAGGTAGTCTTTTTATTAAGAATACTGAAGTAAAAAATGCATCACTCCAGTATTGCATAGGTAGGGAAGCTTGATTAAGCAGTGTCAACCCCATCTCAACAATGTGGCGATGTTTTCTTTCAACAACACCATTTTGTTCAGATGTGTATGGACAAGTTAATCGATGCTTTATACCATGCTGAATAAACAGAGAAGATAATGCCTTGAACTCACTACCTCCAACAGTCTGAACAGATTTTATTTTAAAACCCAGCTGTGTTTCGACTGCTTTTTGAAATTTAGGAAAAACTCCAGCAACATCACTCTTGTTTTTCAAAAAATAAATCCACGTGTAGCGAGAAAAGAGATCAACTATACTAAGATAATACCTGTTGCTATTAGATAATGTTGGTGCAGGTCCCTAGAGATCCATCTCAAGCAATTCCAGAGGAAGCTGATACTCTGTCTGAGAAGTGCTGAATGGCATTTTACAGCTCTTCCCAATAGCACATGCACTGCACATAGGAATCTGAGAAGAGAAATTCAAGTTTGATTGTTTAATAACCATTGATAGAATGTTTTGAGATGGATGTCCTAGCCTTTGATGAAGTGTAATTGGATAAAGTTTCATTTGAGTAACATTGCAAACAGCTGTATTATTAAGATTCAAACCAGTCTCATTACAAGAAGCAGTAAGACAGACATTGCTCCTATTGTTGACATTCAACACAGACTTATGAAAATTACTAAAATCCAGCTTATAAAGGTCTGCAACCTCCGATCTTGTAAGCAGCACTCTGTGGGTATGTGAGTAGTTTACCACGCAATGAGTTGCGTGAAACTCAAAATAAACGTTGTTATCCTTGGTAAACTGCGATACAAAAACCAGGTTCTTAGTGATTTGAGGAATATAAAGCAAATTGTGTAAGTTTAATGGTTTTGACGACGTGTTAATAACATATGTACCAATACTTGTGATATCTAAGTAATGAACATTAGCAACCTGAACCTTACCAGATCCATTGTATGATTGAGCACCTGAGGGCACTCCATGAGACAGATGGTTCGTAGATCCTGAATCTGGATACCACGCCTTGTCCATTGCAATAGAGCCATTGACAGATGTATTGGCGAGATGAACTTGGTGACCATTGTCCATGGCATTGACAGGGTTGACAGGTTAAGCAGGTGAAAATGGTAGACTGGAGTATGGTATAGCAGAGTAGGAGGAATTGCTGTTATTCATAGGGAACTGATTGTTGGTAGGAGGGGTTGAGAAGGAGGCATGAACATAGTAGGGTAAGCAGATGGATAGTACATAGGAGTGTGAAGCATGCGGGGATTTAACATGACAGGAGATCCAAAGGTCTGAAACAGATTAATCGAAGCTGCAGGTATTGGAGAGGTTTGCAGTGGAGTAGCTGAGTTGAAGGAAGAGGATTGAACAGTCTTGGGGATCATAGAAGTTGCAGAGACCATTGAATGAGCAGAGACAGAGTCATCGTCATTCCACTGCACATTCGCCATGTTGACACTCATGCTGTTAAGATGCTGATTCTGTGCAGTCACACCTTGAAAAATGGTGTTGAACCTCTGGTAACAACGATGAACCAGATGCCCAAACTTCCCGCAGAGTTGGCATTGAGGCTTGTTGTTGCCATAGCCTCAACCTCTACCTCTTCCACATCCATATGCAGTCGAGTTTGGTTGTTGATATTCATAAGAGTTGTTATTCTACTGCAACTGGCCTGTATCAACTGCAGTAGACTGAATTGCATCTTCTTCTGGCTTGATGACATGATCCGTGTTCTTCACAACCACATTTGCAGAGACTAAAGATGTATCAAATAACACATCTCACTGCCTTGCCTCACCAACTAATAGAACTGATGACATTGACGACAAATCATACGGATTTCTACTCGCATGAATCACCACAATGACACTATCGTACTGTCCTTTAACTCCATTTAAGATGATAGAGATCTACTGAATCTCTGTCATGTAGTCTCTCATCGATTGAGTAATCAGTTTCTGAACCTTCAATCTGTTGTATAAACTCATAATGCGTGATGTTGAAGAATGAGAAAAATTCTGATGCAACTTGTTCCATATGGATGAAGCAGTCATACAGCCTACTAATCCTTTGCTTATAGGAGATGCAATTGAGGATAGCAACCATGATGCTAGAGAAGAATCTTGCTGATAGTATTTAGGAAAATCAGGATTTGGTACCTTATTTCCTTCGTCATCATCAACCAGTCGAGGAACTTGCAGAGTTCCAAACAGGTATGCCTCCAGATTCAGTCCTCAAACAGCTAGAAGGACCTGGTGTTTCCATGCTTGGAAATTGTCCTCACCATATAGTTGACAGATTCTTTTATTAAAGAATGCAGGGATATCTTCTTCCATGATTTCGACGATTGCAGACAGGTAACAGATAACAGATTGACAGAAAACAGAGTATGAATTGAGGTAGATGAAACTCACTAGAACTTCTTGCAGCGAAGACAGATCGTGCAGCCTTGGACAGATCGCAGCGAAGACAGATCTTGCAGGCTTTGACAGATCGCGTAGGCTTAGATCTTCTTGGATGATGCGACGAAAACGAATCGAGCAGGCTCTGATACCATCTTATTAAACAGAGATCAACCGAGAAGATGAAACAGAAATGAAAGAAGCTTAGGAGCTAAGCTACTAACAGGAATAACAGAATTGTAAACTAGAAATCTTACTATTGATTAGAGTTGAAGAAACCATTACACCTTGATCCTATTTATACTAAACCATCTAAACACAATCTATACATAATTTCGAAGCTCTTGCACATTCTATAAGCTTCTAAACACTTCTAAACTCTTCTAAACTCTTCTAAATAACATTCCTTGCGCTGCAATCTTCAATACTTGACATGCAAGATATTGATGTATATCATACATCCTAACACCAAGTGTCAACCTTTATTTCGTCTTTTACGTAAGAACGCTCAGATAATCTGGGATGAAGAATGTCAGAACGCCTTAGAGTCCATCAAAAATTACCTTATGAGCCCACCAGTCCCGATGAGCCCACCATTCCAGGATGACTGCTCATTATGTATTTAACAGTGCGCTAAGACTCGTTGGGGTGCATGTTGGGACAACTCGACGCGACTGGAAATAATGAACATGCCATATACTACGTGAGTAAGAAGTTCACGGAGGGTGAAACAAAGTATCAGGAGGTGGAAAAGATATGTTGCGCACTCGCGTGGGTAATGCAGCGACTTTGCCAGTATATGTTGTACTACACCATACATCTGTATTTGAAATGGATCCCATGAAATACCTTTTAGATAAGCCAACATGGACAAAAAAAATCGTCAAGTGGAAAGTTCAACTATCTGAGTATGACATAGAATTCGTTCCTCGAATTTCAGTGAAAGAGCAAGCAATCGCCGATCATTTAGCGGAGTTTCCCATAGACGATGATCACTTGATCAACTCCGAATTGCCAGATGGTGAGATCATGTAAGTAGTAGAAGAATGGATGCCGAAGGCAAATTGAAGGATGTACTTCGACGGTGCTGTGAATTCAGCCGGAAGGGGTATCGAGGCAGTGCTCATCTCACTAAAGAGGCAAGACTTTCCAGTGGCAGCCAAGGTCACCTTCAAATGCACCAACAACATCGCAGAATACGAGGCATGTGTTCTCGGTATGCGTGCTGCACTAGACCTCGAAGTGAAGAAACTAGAAGTGTTCGGAGATTCAATGTTAATCCTCCTCCACACAATAGGGAATGTAAAACAAGGGATGCCAAACTCCAGCCATACGACGAGCACCTTGAGGATTTAGCTGCAGAATTTGAAGACATCACTTTCACTCATATGTCCAGAAATAAGAACCAATTTGCAGACGCATTGGCCACGCTCGCATCAATGAGTAACATTTCGTCGAGAAATCAGGTACTGCTAGTGGAGATCAAGATCAAAGATGTTTCAGCTTATTGTTATGCAGTCGAAGAGTCAGACGGTCAATCGTGGTACACTAACATAAAAAAATACATGGAGTCCGGAGAGTTCCCAGAAGGTGCCACAAGAAATGACTGGAAAATCGTACGAAGTATGACTTGCAATTATTTTCTCAGTGGCCCGACCTTATAAAAAAGATCATGTGATGATACTTTCTTGAGATGTGTGAATGCGAAAGAAGATGAGCGCCTAATGGAATAAATTCACGAAGGTTGTTGTGGCCCACACATGGGCGGGCGAATGCTATCAAAAAAAATAATGAGACTTGGATATTTTTGGTCTACCATGACGTTTGATTTTGCGAGACACGTCCAGCATTGCCACCTCTGTCAAGTGTACGCAGACCAAATTCACGCGCCACCACACAAGGTCTATCCCATGACTTCCCCATGACCTTTCTCAATGTAGGACATCGATGTAATCGGTATGATCTCTCCGAAGGCCTCCAATGGTCATCAATTCATATTGGTGGCGATCGATTATTTCACCAAATGTGTAACGGCTATCACCCTAGCGCCAGTAACGACAAAAGCAGTCGAGCGTTTCATTAGGAAAAATATCATTACGCGTTATGGGGTGCTCGATTCAGTCATCATAGATAATGCCAAGAATCTGAATAATAAATTGGTTGATGGGTTGTGTGACCAATTTAAGATCAAACATAGAAATTCGTCTCTATATCGCCCACAAATGAATGGCGCAGTGGAAGTAGCAAATAAGAATATCAAAAAGATCATAGAGAAAATGACTGTCAATTATAAGGACTGGCACGAGCAATTGTACCGGCAATGCATGACTCGTGAATTTAACATGAAGGTCAGTCCAACAGAATTACAAGCACGCGATCTAGTTCTCAGAAAAATCATTCGAGTCAATCTAGACTCCCGGGTAAGTTCGTGCCTAAATATGAAGGGTCTTATATCGTCAAAAAGGTTTTCAGTGGATGAGCCATGATCATCACCGATATGGACGGCCAGAAACTACCAGTCCAATCAATATGGACGCATACTATCCTTAAGGAGTTCGTACCAAGAAATCGAACCTTCAAAAGTGAGAGAAAATTCCCGCTAAATCGAAAACCCGAAAGGGCGGTTTAAGCAAAATTTATAGAAGAGGGGCATGATTGAAAATACCCCAAAGAACAATCATGGAAAAAGAAGATGAATCAAATCTCTGCTAGGTTGAAAACCTGAAAGGGCGACCTAGGCAAAAAATTAACGGAATCGACAGGTGCGGTAAAAAAATATTACGCTAGCAAAAGGAAACAAAATCGAGAGATAAAAAAAACATCGGTGACCAAGACATGTAGTTATCTAGATTCTGGGAGTCACAAGTCGACGAACGGAGCCTTTAGGTGTTCAGCCTCCGCAAGTCATCCTCAACGACCATGACATGTAGTTATCCAGCTTCTGGGAGTCACAAACCGACAAACGGAGCCTTTAGGTGTTCAGCCTCCGCTAGTCATCCCCAATGTGTCACAAGGCCAAGAGCGGATCCTTTAGGTGTTCAGCCTCCGCAAGTCATCCTCGATGACCAGGACCTGTATTTATCTAGCTTCCGGGAGTCACAAGCCAACAAACGCAGCCTTTAGGTGTTCAGCCTCCGCAAGTCATCCCCAACAAGTTACAAGCCGACGAGCGGAGCCTTTAGGTGTTCAGATTCTGCAAGTCATCCTTGACAACCAGGATCTGTCAGTGCCTAGCTTCTAGGAGTCACAAGCTGATGAACGTTTAGGCGCTCAGTCTCCGCAAATCATCGTCAACAATAGAGACTTGTAGATATACAACTTCTGAAAGTTGCGCGATAATGTTTGTCTACAATGTAAATAATGAAGCCCAAGATCAGTTGTTTGTCTTTGAATACACACTCATGAGATCACTTCCATGAGCGCATGCTCAAAGAGAGGCAACGGTAAACACTTGATTTTGGCTCGGGATTAAAATACCGTATGCGAGTAATTGAGATTGAAAAAATATATATAGTATATATATATATATTTGAAAAATAAAAAATAATAAAAACTAAAACTAAATATAAATATTTTCCAACGTGGGAAATGACCACATGGCCTCTTTTCTACCGTATTATATTTTTTTATTATTAAAAAAACTAATAATAAGTAGTAGATTTGTTCTATAAATACAAGGTGAAGGCTATGGTGATGAAGGGGAATGAAGGAAGAGGGAAATAATTGAAGAAGAGAATAGTGATTGGAGAGAGTGAAAACCATATATCGGTAATTATCGATCTCGGTTTCTCGTACGGTGTTTAAGTTCCAAACGATTTAGGTATACTTCTCTCGCATTTAATATTCTATTTGTATTTCCTAATGTTATTATTCATGTTATCAAAAAAAAGAGTTTATATACATATATTATATATTTATGTATAATATACTTGTTAATATATATATATATATATTAAATGGGTTGTTTAATTTAAAGAAAAATGCATATAGTCTTTTTGGGCCAATCATGATCAAAACGGGCAATTCGGGTAAATTGAAAAAACTTTAAAAAGCAAACTAAAGTACTGAAAGGGCGGATAATGAGCTCACGAGCTTTTAACACGTAATCAAACCCCTGAACTCGATTATCTGGACGTAGACCTTTCTAAGCCCTAGGATGTTAACTCCATGTACCCTAGGCAAAATTTTAGGATTCCGGTTAGCCTTTAATTAATCGGAGGCGACTCTTTCATTTTTCGGTCTGGTTGATGACCCCGCTCGACCGGACTCGTCGCTCGCCACGACCCGACATTTTCGAGCGGGTGGGGAAAGTCAGAGTTGACGTCCTACACGTGCAAGGTAGTTTTTTCTTACAGTAGGGATGGCAATCGTATCGTGTTTAAACATGTGTCAAGTGTAAACAAAGAAGTGTTAAACTTGTCTCAAAACTCTAAACATGAATACAACACGATTAACTAGGAGATCGCACGCTACATGTACCGCGATACGATTAACTTTAGTGAACAAAAACAAAATGTGAAAAACATGTTGGGTCATACGACACGACACAAAGAGAAGTTGTTAAACACAATACAACACTACACAATTACACACAACATGACACGATTAAACACGACCCTAAACTGATAGAAACGACACGACACAATTAAACATGACACGACACGATTAAACATGAAATTCACTAATTTTACATATTTTTCATAACACAAATTTGTACATACAAAGTAAGATCTAAAAAGTTCAAACTGATTAGTACAAAGGTACTTTCCTGGTAATAACATTACAATCGAGAGATACAAGCAAAATGATGTGAACTTTTGCTCCATAACCATAAGACACCCATGTTTGTCTCACCTATATTATATATCAAAAAAATAAATGTCAAATAATATTAGCACAATCAACTGAAATTCTTTTGTACTCAAAGCTACACTACAAGGAAAATGCAATATAATATGTCCTAATAAAGATATCAACCCTTACTGCAACCCCAAGAAAATGAAAATTTAAGAAAACAACATATTAGTTTGAACTGTCATAATTTACACTTTGATGGTTTCACTAACATTGTAGTAGCGGTAGCACTACCACGCTCTTCTTCGAATTTTTGACCAAAATATACCTCAAATAAAAATAAATACCAAAATATCCCCAGTTTAAAAAAAATACCAAAGTATACTTAAGCGCGAATCTCATTCGCGGGTGGGTATAAAAAACATCACCTGCGAATGACATTCACGGATGGAAATGAAAAGCTTTTACTTTTTGTTTTCCATCCACCAATGCACTCTCTCCAGTTTTCCTCCCCCAATGCACTCTCTTTGTGAAGCAATTCACTTTCCCAATGCACGCTCTCTCCAGTTTTTCTCCCCCAATGCACCCTATCTCCAGATTTAGGGGAAGCAATTCACTCTTTTGGGTGAAGATCCACCTGCGAATCTCATTCGCATGTGGAGTTTCCCACCTGTGAATCTCATTCGCAGGTACATCTTAAATGCTCACCAGCGAATGGTATTCACGGGTGGCAAATAAACAGACTCTACCTGCGAATGTCATTTGCGGGTAGGTATACTTTTGAAATTTTTAAAAAATTGAGGATACTTCTGTATTTTTTTTCCCGGGTATATTTAGGTAAAACTTTCTTCCTATTCTTGTAACTGAATTGGTTGTATAACATCTTGGGCAATATCATCAATCGAAATCATTCTATTTTCAATTGAATTAAATAAGATAAGAGGTTTATAACAACCAACTAAAAACATTAGAGAATTAGATGATACCCTTATCCCTAGATAGCTAATCTTTGCAGCACATTCGTGCTTCAACCACTTCGGGACGTAATGTACTCCTGTATTGATCAAGTACTTGACATCCACCACTAAAAGTTGACTCTGACGCAACTGTGGAGATTGGTATACTCAAGATATCACGAGTCATTCTTACAAAAACAGAGTACCTAAGTTCGTCATTTCTCCAATGCTCGATGACATCCAAATCTTTCCTTCAATCCATTCTTTTCTCTTCTAGATAACTCTGTAGCCCAGTCTTTTTTTATGTCAGTTAATACGCATTCTCATCAGAGTAATCAAAGCCCTATCATAAGAACATAAAATATATGTTTTAATGCATATACATTAAAACAAACATTCAATCGAAGTATTAAATAAAAAGAATTAATACAAGATAAAATTATCACCTCCAACACATTGTCATTTGCTCCAATATCCAAGTTATGATCATCTAGACACGTCGAAATTGCTGTTTCTTTAGATAAAGACAGTTGTTCATAACATGTTTTGTACTGATCGAACAATGAGTACAATACATTACGTAGTTATTAATCTAAGTTATTAACATTTTTTTAGTTTATCCAAAAAATGCTTTCAAAAAGGCTTTTCGAGATACCTAAAACACCATTATTGAGTTATATAATTTTTTCGAAACACTTCCAAAAAATTGAAAGAATTAGGTTTAACAACTAGAAAAATTACAACTATAACCAAACAAATGGCATTACATTTCGAGTTACACAACAATACTAAATAATTATAGTATTTCCATTTATGGGGTAGTTCTTCTTTGGGGACAAATTTGTTGGTTCTTCGTGGTGTGGTATGATGAGGTGAACTGGGACACTCTCGTCAATTATAGTATCTCCATATACGTAGTAGATTCTAAAATCCAACGTTCAATAGTTATAGTATCCCTAATTAGTAACAAAGAGATTGTGATGATGAGGTAAAATTATACACTCTAAAAGACATGTCGAGTGGTGTGGTGATTCTTCTGAGGATTTAATGAGGAAAAAAGCACACATCCAATTATTATTGTATCTCCATCTAACTCAGAAATTCAATTCCTAACAAATAGATATTCCAATTAACGAGGAGTGCAGCCGAAAATGGGTAATTGGAAAATTACCAAAATTGGCCAAACACACTCATGTACAAAAGCTGCTTCTATCCAGCAACATAGACAACTTGACTGCAAAGTCATTGTTGATATAATATATCCATATACATGTATAAACACACAGGTATTACAGTTTGTGACTTGAAACAAATTGTGAAATATAAGTATGTGTAAACTCCCTCGCACCACAAGGTGTGTTGTGCTAAATAGAAGGTGATCGAGAAGATCTTTGGAACAGACAAGAGTGCATTTAAGTAATTGCCACAAGTCATGGTCACGATATGTCATTTTAATCATGGCACCATTTCTTACTATGAGTGTGTCATTGTTGGAGCTTACAGACCCTCAATTGATGCTTTCCCGCATTGTTGACCATTCATTGAGATCGATGATACACATTTGTACGAAAACTACACTAAAAAATTATTAGTGTCAGTAATACGATGTTGACAATCAAAGTTTCCATTCTGCTTCACATTTGCAGACTCTGAGAGTACAGAGTGTTCGACATGGATTTTAGAGCGAGTGTGTCAACATGTGATGAAGGATCAACAATAGGGTTGTATAATATATGATCCTCACGAGGGTATTAGATGGTTTATTGTGACTGTTTTCCGTGAACAGTGGGCGCTCCGTAGATATTGTGCCTGTCACCTAGCTAACATCTTCAATACGAATTTTAAGCATAATAATTTGAAGAATAAATTATATTAAATGACATGGACAACATTGAGGAAAAAGTTCAACAAGCTGTGGTAATTATTCAACAACGCAAGCAAGGGCAAGTTACGTTAATGGTTAGCCAATTGTGAAGATTACAACGTATGGTCTCAAGCGTACGATGGTGGACATAAATACAGTGTAGTGGCAGCAAATCAGTTAAAGGTCTTCAACAAGGTTTTGAAAGAAGCCCGGTCATTACCCATAACAACATTGGTTGATGCTACATATAATAGACTAAACACGTATTCTGTTGACCGTAGGGCCTGGTAAGAAAATAATGTATCAATGGGAAACGATTTTCTCATGAAAGAGAGAGTTATTGGTAGTCACTAAGAAGGCTTCTCAGACTTTTGAAATGAATGTTGACTCATACACAGCAGAGTACGAAGTAATAACGTGTGTTGGTAACCACTATCGTGTAAACTTGTCACAAATGCCATGTGACTGCGGTGAATAAATATTGATTAAACGACTATGTAAATATGCCATGGTAGTGATCTGATGCACAAATACGGATGGGAAATCGTACGTTGATCCATATTTTGTTGTGATTACTACATGTGAACATACCTTCCTAAATTAAACCATCTACTAGAACCATATTGGTGCCGAGAGTGGAGCAGTCCAACAGTAAGGTATGATGCGCAAATGTTACTTTCTCAATGTGAGCGCAGGACAGTGAGAATTCACAGTGACATGAAATCTAGTAGCACACTACGACAAAAGAAATGCAGAAAATGTCGTCAAACTAGCCACAACAAGAGTTATTGTAAACAGTACTGTAGAGAGTATTGTAAATACTGGTGTAACTATAATTATTTAGTACTGTTGTGTAACTCGGAATGTCATGTTGTTTGTTTGGTATAGTTGTAATTTGTTTAGTTATTGAAACTAATAATTTTTTGAAGATGTTCTAAATAACTTATATATCTTAATAAGGTGTTTTACGTGCCTCGAATTGCTTGTATTAAAGCCATTTTTTTGGGGATAAACATAAAAATTATGAAAAATAATAATTCAGTAACTATATAGCTTATAACATTAAATTTTAATTTTAAGTACAATTTAAAAGTATAAAAAAAATTGCAATATATATATATGCGACTACAAGACACGAGTAGGGGTCTTATCCTACCTATATTTGTTAGTCGCAGGTGGAAGTTAACGGATGTTTCATCCACGACTAGCAATCACAGGTTTGTATAGTTTGGTAAATAGTTTTGGATACCGGTTATTTTGGTGTTTGAGTTTCAAATGAGGTATATTTTGGAGAAAAAACTCTAATTATGTGTTGAATAATGACTAAGCATATGACATGATACCTTATGCAGCTGGAGTTCAACCATTCTATCATAAAGAAATAATCCAACTTTAACTTTCGAAATTTGTTATTTGTACATTTAGAGTTGGGGAAAATGTTACGTCTCTTTTTTCAGTTGAAATTGGACAGAAATTAACATGAAGGTACCTGATTGGTCCATGGTTTAAAAAATAAATAGAGAAATGGAAAATTTTGGGTTAAAATATGAATTTTGAATATAATTTTTTTTATTGGAAATATAAAATAATAGTTAACCAATAATTTTATTTTATACTTTTCAATAAAAATATCATATTCAAAACTCAAATATTACTAGCGGTGTCAATTCGGGTTAACCCGTCGGGTTCAGGTCAACACGACACGTGTGAATATATCTAAATTCGACCCGAGGACGCTCACAGGGTTATTTCTGGTTACACAAACCCGACTTGTTAGGGTAACGCGTTTGACCTGTAACATTTTAATAAAATATGAACAAATATTTAAAAAAAAAAGAATCTTATAGTTTTTTTTTGTCAACAAAAATAAAAAAAATTACGTGCCGTTTGTTTCACGGAATTCGAAATAAGGATTAAGGAATAGAGAATAGGAGATAGGAATATGAAATTGCTTGTTTAATGGAATGGAATAAAGAATTCGGTTGTTTCTTTAGTGGAATTGTATATGGAAAGGGGACGGAATGTGGTAAAATGACATATTTGCCCCTCCTTGTATATGTTTAGTATATAATATATTTAAGGGTAAATGGTCAAAGTGCCCCCTAAAGTTTGGCCGAAATTTAAGAATCTCCCTTAAAGTTAAAAGTGCTCCTTAATGTTTGAAAATGATGAAAAATCTCTCATTGTCAGATGCTCTTTTAGGGGGAATTTTTCATCATTTCTTAACATTATAGGGGATTTTAAACTTTAAGGAGGATTCTTAAATTGCGGCCAAACTTTAGGGGGCACTTTGACCATTAATCCTATATTTAATTTGTATTATTTATTTTTAAAAATTAAGAATAATTAAAACTTTAATATAAATAATTAATAATTAATAAAAAATGTATTTTAATTATTTAATTTATTTGTAAGGCCAATTTCTTGACTTTTTTTAATAAAAAAAATAATTTATTTCAAAGGCCAATTATTAGTACATGACAATAAAATGTCGAACAAAGTGTTTTTGCTATAAACTTAGCATAAATGACCACACATACATGATACACAACATAGTTAGTGACCACACATACATTATACAAAATGTGGAATATACATTAGTGAAGCAACATCCTCTTCTAGCATAACTTCAGTTGCTTCTATATATGCCTAATTAATAACAACAAAACTACGACCATATAAATGATCTAGTATTTGACAGAGATCCCCGGGGCCTGAATCAAAACAACTTTGATCAAAAGATCATGAAGTTCATGATTGATGATGCTTCCACTATAAATTGCAGTAGTGAGCAAAGATTTTGAATAACAAAGTCAGGAGGAAGGAGCCATGATCTACTGATTAAGCGACAACAAAATCTTCAAAAGTGATTTGATCCAAGAATACACTCAAGGAAAGCAGCTTGACTTAAAATCATACAAACTCATTAATTACAAGTTGTAACCATGTAGAAATAACAGATGAACCACACATATGAAGAAACCACATAATTACGAAGCACATCCACATATATGAAGAAACAGACTATCCAAACTAAGAAAACATCATAATCGCATAGCAAAGACCAAAAACAGCACAAGAATAATAAGCATAACAAGAACAAGAACCCAGCAAAACAACATTTCTACAACATAATTGGTCGAACCCAGATTTTACGATGACACAAATGAATACCATTTAAACCAGACGACTTACTAAACAACTAGGAGCCACACACAACACACAAGTAACTGGAGAAAGTTGCAGGACGAAACTACCACCAGAGTAATGTACATATGCACACGCAATAACAGAAAACTACACTATCAACTTCAACAATGCAGGTCAATACTGAAGCAAACAAAAAGCACGAACGCTTTAAGTAATTATAGACAACATTATCCAATTCTGCCAATTACTTATCCAGGGAATCATCCATTATTTATAGACAAGATTATCCAATGCTGTCGGTAATTATAAAAAATGCAAATACTTGAATTATCAGCAGAAGAGAAATGTCTCCAAGATACAATAATTTCATGCCCTCCCAGAATTCTTCACTTTCCATTTCCAGAATTACCAGCTCACATTCATGACCAACGACTTGAATATTTGGTCTAAATTTGGTGGGACAACCATGCTTCCTCACTAGAACAAACGTCTGATCCGCAACCATGTTAGAACGTATGCCGTATAAGATTCAATTTCAGCACAGACATAAGAGATGAAGGTTTCAAAGAAAAGGCAGTGAAGTACCAGAATCCATAGTTTCTCGCTGGAGCAAGTAGTTGGGACTGCTGGTGACGGTGAAGATTTTCACAACTGAGTCCCATGTTGATTCTATCGACACGAATTTAATTCTCGTATTCTGCAGCTGGATTACTAGTGGTCTCCACTTTGCTGTAGAGATCATAAAACGTCAAGGTGAAAATGGAATAGAACATCAATGTTGTTATTAACACGTCAACATAACAAGAATCAAATTAATCAACATAATCGCGAGGTCTGGGTTCTATCAACCCAGAAACGCAATTTCTTGGGTTCGATCGAACCCAGAATTCGCGATTTTTTAGGAGAAGGAGAGCAGCTCGGTCGATGAACGGGATGAACATATCTGAGGAATCGCGATTCTGCTAGAATGAAGGAGAAGGACCTGAGTTCGATCGAGAAGGAGAGGATAAAAAGATGGGTTCGGTCAAGAAGAGAAATAAAGTTAGGGTAGTTCGGTCAATATGAAAAGTTAATGAGGGCAGTTCGTCATTTAGCCTCTTATTCCTGATTCCGGGCCTGGTAGGCTTAGGAAATCCGAGCTTTTTGCCCGGAATACCTAAGCCTACCCTGTCCGGAATGTCTAAGCTAAGTTTTATCAATTCCGCAAAAATAACACCTTCTTACGGATTTCGTAAGCCGAATTCCTTCTCCTTTCCACAAAAAGAACATGTCATTATAGTTAACTACTCAATAATCACCCTTACTTCTAGCATTGACATCCAAAATGGACTTTAATGACTTTAAAATATTTTATGATCAACAAAATATCTTTACCACTATCTAAAAAAATAAAGATGAAAATCATCTAACTCGGTGGACCATCAACTAATCTGTTTGTTATTGAATTTATTGTTTTTGTGATACAACATGTTAAACGACTAGTGCCTTCTTAGTATTAATATATTTAGTACCTTAGCAAATAAAAACATAATAAGAGAGAAAAACAACAACTTATTTTTTAGAGTAAATAATTCCAATGCGCACCCATATGTTAGCTCGTATTGTTATTTGCACCACTCATAGAGTCATTTGCACTCATATGTTTGAACATGTTGTTAAATGCACGAATTGTTAACTATCCATCCATATTTTACGTTAAATATGTCAAAATGACAATTTTACCATCTTGGAGATTTGGGCTTGATTCAACACAAAAGTACATATTTTTGTTTGAATTCAACCAAAGTCTGCATTTTGGGTTCGAATTCAACTAAAATGTGCATTTTTGTTCGAATTCAACCAGAGAGTGCAGATTTGGGTTTCAATTCAACCAAAATCTGCATTTTGGGTTTGATTTCAAACTCGAAACTACATTTTTAGGTTCCAAGTCAACCCAATTTTGCATTTTCTTTGTTGAATTCTAACAAAATAAATGCAAATTTGAATTCGATTTAGACCTAGTTTTAGGTTGAATTTGAACACAAAACTGTATTTTTTTCAAATTCAATCTAAATCCGCATTTTGGAGTTATATATAGTGTTGAAAATGATGATGAGGGTAAACTTTTTATTTTGAATATATTCACGGAAAAATGGATGTATAGTTAAGATTGGTGCATTTAGCCACTTCTTATAACTTAAAGGCGGAAAAAAAAACACTTCCAAATTTTTTGGTGCATTTAATAGCAACAGACAAACATCCTGGTGTATTGAAGCTATTTACCCTATTTTATATGGTGTAACATATCAGGGTCGTATCCAAATGTATGATCCAAAAATTTGCGCTGTTTGCACGAGTTAACCTAAAATTAACCCCTATTCCAAATGTATGATCCTATTTTTTTTTCAAATTTGACTCACAATTGAAAATTAGATACCAAATTAACCCCATATTTTCCAAATTGATCGTACCCTCGAACCTCGTTCGCGGGTTGAATTATTTTTTTTATCAACCCTCCTACCCGCAAACCTAGTTTAAGGGTAGTCCTTTAAATCCTATCGTGCGAACCTCGTTTGAGAGTACAAATTGAACTTAAGTAAGTGCATTTTGGGCAAAGCAATTGCTCAAACTAAAAATTGATTCTTATACATTCACTATAATCGAACGTTCTATCACTCGCCTGCTAGTTCAAAATATTTTTTGCATACTTCAAATTTACTTATTACATCAACACTTGTATAATCGAGATCATATTTGGATTCAAATGGTTTCAAAGTATAGAGATGTTAGAAACGGGAATTTAGTTTGTGCAGAGGATGAAAACAAGAGTTTCTGGAAAGAAGAGTTTTTGTCACGTACCGTTCGGTGAAAAAATCGTTGGTGAATTGAAGTGTCTTTTAGAGGAATACGCAAGTGAGTGAGGGATGAAGGAGGAGGGATGAAGGAGGAGGGAGTATGTTAATTCTAACATGGAAGGGATACAAACATAAATTTTTTAATATGGTTGAAAAATAAGTATGCTCTAAATTTAATAGTTACAAGCTACTGAAAACTCATTTTAAGAATAATTAAATTTTTTTAGCCATTTCTAATAAAACATAAAAATTTAGTATGTAGATAATTAAACTGAAAATGTAATTTACTGTGCTGAGTTTTAATCAGTATTTTTTGCAGCAATTCTGGCATTTAGGACTATAAACGCTAAATCCTAAACTAGTGGGTGGAAGTAAATTGGGCAACAATCATTGGACTGCACTATTTAGTTCTTACAAAGAAACCTCACTTTTTCAAGAAGGAGAAATACGAGGGTTAATAACTTAATATTGGTTATTAATTTAAGGTAAAATTTGAAAAAAAATAATAATAATAGAAATCTGTTTGGAGGAGAGGTGACTCACTCACCTTTGTCGTCGATTGTCTGTCTTGTGACTTGTCAGTCCACTCGCTTTATGTTTTTTAATACTACAGAGTGTAGTCTAATAATTGTCGCCTCATTCACTTCCACCCCCTGCTTGATAAAGAGCGACAATGGAGCCGAATAGACCAAAATATAATTATTAAGGAGTATAAATAAATAAATATAATATACTTAATACAATATTTCGAGAGTTGACAGTTGACACAATAAATAAATTTGAAATATGGAAAAAAAAAGTATATGAATTTAGTAATGTAATACTACAATGCTCCCTAGATAAGCAAATATATTTCAGTTCAGCTTGTAAAGAAATATATTTCAACTAAATGTATTTCAGTTCAGCTTGTACCCGCAAACTATATGTTTAGATTTTAGTTTCATTAGTTGAGAATGGTTAGCTAACCAGATGTAAGAAACGAATTTAGACGTTTATTGTTTTTTGTTCTGATGTTAATTTGTTTCTAAATATATCATTTCATGAGTATTATACATGTATATTATTACATATTAGGTATATGACAATTGTTCTTTTTAATCTTTAAAAGTAGATTTTAAGTGTCGGAAAATACTATTCATTTTTTTTTCCGAAATTAATCAATTGTAGATTATTAGGCTCAAAATGTAAATTTAGAAATCATATTGGAAAAATTTTAAATATATTTTAGTGTCACAAACAAAATATTTTAGGGAGAAAATTATATTATAGGGACCTTATATTTGTAGAAAAAGATTTAAGATGACAAAAAACAATCGTCACAAATTTTTGACAAGTGTTATTTTATCATAATATGGTTATTAACGACGTTATTATGGTGACAACATTAAGAATTTAACAAAAATGTGATTTTACGGAAACAAACTACTTCACAATAAAAATTATTATTTTTGAATTGTACTGCAGTCAAATTTGCCTAATTCTATAGTAAATTGTTTTAGAAAGCATATTATGGAATACAAAGTTATTAACATTTAATATATAACATTATTTTAGAAAGATTTCTTTTAGCTAGGTACATGAGGAGGTTTAGGACATGTTATTAATTAGTTACTTAATGAAGATTTAAGGTTTATCATAGGGTTGGGTATGAACTAGTTCGGTTTCAAATCAGTTCAAAAACCGTACCTTACCGAAAATGTACTAAGGTAAGGTTCAACTCATTCGTCTGAACTACTCCACTTTTTACTGATTCACCGTACCATTTTCTAACTGATTCAAAAATCGAATTTGAACAGTTTCAACCGTAGCTTTTCTTGAAAAAAAGAGAGTTATTATTAATTATTTTGAGTTAAAAAACTTTAATGATCAATTTGATAATACATAAATAATTACACGAAAAATCTCAAAATTAAAATGACTTAATAATATTATTTTTTTGGCTCGATGCTCATAATACATTTCTACTTCATTACTTGAATCTCATCATGCAAAAATTCAATTCAACTCTTAAGGAAGACAGAAGGTAAAAGACCGAAAGAAATTAAAACTAAAAGAATGATTTAGGGTTAACCGATTGTGATATTAGATAAAACTTATTATTAAATAATATATATATATATATATATATATAAACGGTTCTTATTAAGGAATGGTTTACCTCTTTCGAATGAATTTTTATAGTTTGGACGAATTATTCCATATTTTAACCAAAATATCATACCATTTGTGAACCACTTCGAAAGAGATATAGTTCATATATGATTTTGTTAAGTTGAGTTATTTTATTATTTTTTTTTCCAAACCCTAGTTTATCATGCGTGGGAAGAGTGTGCAGGTTACCAATTTCATTAAAAACGAATACGCGAAAGAAGTTGTGAGATGAACCATTAATTAAGTTAGGCGGAAGTCTTCTTTAATGCATTTGCATGTGTATTTAATGCATTTGCATGTGTGATGGATGGGCTTTAAATGGTTACACATCTATCTCTATAAGTCTATATATATATACATTTTAAATGCTAACACACACTCCGACAAATATTTATTTTTGTTTAACTTAAAAGTTTTTTCAAAACGTAAAAACTGTTCTAAAAATATTGAAAAAATAAGTATATTAAAAAAAATATTTAGCAAAATGTATATAACCGCCGCTACTAGAGTTAGCGTTTTTTACAACGTGCGCTACTTTGAGTAGCGTATTTCAACAAAAGCTATTAGGGGTTGCGTTTTTCATAAAAACGCGTTTTTTTTTTGTTTTTGATGACTAATTATTTAATTAAAAATAAAATTATATATTTATTAAAAAAATTGTAATAAGTGGATATTTTAATTGTGATTCAAATGATGCAAAAAAATATTAAATTTGGACTTACGGATTGACTGTAGGCTTTGCCGTAAGTTCAGATATGAAAATTTGACTTAAAAAAATGTAACTCAGACCGTGTAAGTCCAAACTGACCACGGTGAACGTCGTTTGTGTCGTAATTCAATTATCTACCTAGGGTAATATTTTTTTATCAGAAATACAATGATTTTTTTAACCTAACATCGGTTGTCTTATAATTTGACTGAAATAATTAAATGCATTAGGTGAGAAATTTAATTATGTACTTACTCAAAATAAATCAAAAATCTTACAGTGCGTAGCTAATTTAATTACGAATTAAATTATGCTAAGTAGGCATTAATTTTTTACTTTTAGACTGACCGTATATTACGATATAATACGAAGTAAATTACGTATCGTATTATACAGTCAGTCTAAAAGTAAATAAATAACGCCTAGTTAGCGTCACTTAATTTGTAATTAAATTAGCTACGCAGTGTAATTTGTTTGATTTTTTTTGAGTAAGTACATAATTAAATTTCTCACCTAATGCATTTAATTATTTCGGTCAAATTATAAGACAAGTGATGTTATGTTAAAAAATCAGTGTATTTCTAATAAACAAAATTAGCCTAGGTAGAGAATTGAATTACGACATAAATGACGCTCACCGTGGTCAGTTTGGACTTATATGGTCTGAGTTATATTGTTTTATTTCGTATCTCAACTTACGGCAGAGCCTACAGTCAATCCGTAAGTCCAAATTTAATATTTTTTTGCATCAATTGAATCACAATTAAAATATCTACATATTACAATTATTTTTAATAAATACATAATTTTATTTTTAATTAAACATCGAGTTGTCAATAAAACGTCAAAAAGCAACAAAAAAAAAATCTACCCCAAGTAGCGCTTATATATATTTTGCTAAATATTTTTTCAGTACACTTACTTTTTTATTTTTTTTTGGCATAGTGACTCCTTTTTAAAAAAACTCTTTAATTCTTTATATATTTAAACACTAATTATAAAGCTAATATACATTTTTTAATTAAAATAACACTAATAGTGAAATAGTATACTTTTTTTTTGCAACATTTTCACCTTTTATCGAAAACACGTACCCATAAATGAGTAGTTTTTTTTTGAAAGTTAGTGACGGTAACTTAGGCTTTAGTGACGGTAACTTAGGCTTTAGTGACGGTTTTATGCTGTTGTGTAGAACTAAATTTTTGGTAGTGATATTTCCAATGATTCCTACTTTGTAAAGGAATAAGTCAACAAGGGTTTGCTTCACGTAAAGCATGTTTACTTGCATGATCAATTGGTTCAAGCCCTAGCAAAGTCACTGTTTCATGTTTATTCCAATTAATTGGCGACAAGATGATGCAATACAACTTTACCATTTGTGAAGCCATTTATTTGTAATATTAAAGCTCTTTAGGTTTAAATAGTGCAGGACCCACACTCTATCTAGAGGAAAACATGTTTAGCAAGCGCGTGAGTCGACGCGCGTCCCTTTCCTGGGGTTGCCCAGTGAAAGAATGTCTTCTAGGAAGACTGCCTGACCGCCACGTCCTGCGGGTGGACAACGTTTTGCTCAACGGAACGGACAAATCGAAACCTTTCAAGTAGAAAGAATATACTGTTTCCTTTTATTGGACAGCAGCCTCTCTTTCCTTCCTGCGTTCTGATTGGTGAAAGGAAATAGTTCCACGCAAACCTAATTCAGAAGCTGCGTAAAACCTCTCTTCCTTCTGTTTCTTTTGCCCTAACCAGATTATCTCTTTTCTTCTTCCTTTTGTGGCTCTTAGGTTGGTCTAGACGTTGGTGAAGATGTCTGGGTCGTTGCGTCTCATGGCGGGACAGTCCAGTTCTTCAGGTACGGGAGGGCCTCGACCTATCACTCTGCAACTGTTGCATCGCCCCCCTGGAAGAGATGTCAGCAGGCTTTACGGTAGGGTTCTGTCAAGTAAGCCAATCTGAAATGCTGCAGTTAGGAATGTGCTAAAAGCTGTGTGGGCTAGGTTTAGCTCTGTTAAAATGATTGATGTGGATGAGTCGACTCTGGCATTTGAAATTCATAATCCGAGGGAAAGAGATCAGATTCTGGATTTCTCCCCTTGGTCTATTCAGGGATCTTCTTTGAACATCAGAACCTGCGGAACAAACAGAACCATGGACGAGCTGAATTTCAACAAGATGGATATCTGGATTCAAGCTCATGGCTTGAGTCTAGACGTGTGCAACGCTGATAATGCGAGACAGATTGGTAACAGCGTGGGCAGGTGCATCCAAGTCGAAGCTCATCACATAATGAGACAGAGGTGTTTCCTTAGAATCAAAGTTGAAATCGATGTGAATGTACCTCTTCAGGCTGGGTTTAAGTGGCACAACGAAGAGGGAGTAGAGAAATGGGCTTCGTTTCAATACGAGAGGCTGTCGGACTTCTGCTACGGTTGTGGTCGCTTGGGCCATACGTCGCAGCACTGTCAGGAGGAGGTTTGTGTTTCGGAGCATAATCTGGGCAGTCCTCTGTACGGGCCCTGGCTACAAGGAACCAGACCTCTGGTCAACCAGAGGTGGCACAACATTGGGGGTGGACCAAAGATGGCACTCCCCAGTCGTGATCCGGGCCGTAAGTCATGGAAGGATCTGATGAACGAATCAAGGAGTAGCGGGAGATGGGATTCACAAAAGCAGAGTGTGCAGTCCAGGGAGCCTTCGATCTCGTCCAATGTTGACATGTCTCCTCGGAAGAATGGGAATGGGGCTAAGGGTACCTCTTCAACCCCTGTGTCCTCATTTCCATCCTTGCAAAAGGAGAGCATCCAAAGCAGCAATAGATCAGATCAAACTCTGTCAACGAAATGGGACTTTGACCTCAATGAACTGCCTCCTGAGGAGGATCAATCTAAGCCATCAGAGGAAAGACAACCCTCCTTTAATGCCGCTTCGTGCCTAGCATCTCGCCAAGCAACCTCTGATGATTGTGGTCCGGTTCTGTTTCCAAGCTTTCCACCCCCGGGTGGAGAGACATTCCCCTTTCCAGGAGACGGCATCACAAGCACCATACCACATGTCCATCGAGGCGCTCCCAAGGGTCTTATAGATGCCATTCACCAACAGGTCTCTGACCATTTGGTCTTCCAGTTTCAGCCCTTCACCCTTCATGAGGAAGACCTTATGGCCGTGACCCATCACTCAAAGCCCCGTCAAACCAGGGGTCCACCTACAAACGTCTGGGATGACACTAGGAGTAACGAAGGGCCGATCCATACTGCCCTCTCATTAGGGAACCCAGGGATCGATCCTCAGCTTCATCCTAGGGGTTCTCTTCCTAGACCAAACGTATCAGGTGATGTTTCCTGTACCTCCATCGTCATGAGAAGGAAACGTCCTATGCCAAATGTGAGTGAGCCAGGGGCTGGGAAGGCTGCCTTGGCTGGAAGACAAGGTTATGGAGGCTCTAGGGTCTGCCCCAGAATTAAGGAGGCTAAGCAGGGTAGGTCGGTGGAGATTCTTGTTGACGATAGTAAAAAAAGGAAAGTGTGGAGCCTGTTTCCTAGTGGAGGGGAGGTTTCGATCAGAAGATCAATATACTCTGAGTGTGTTTCAACTATAACTGGAGGAGATGTGGAGGGCAAGGGTTCTGGTGGCTGTCCCCGAACAGCCACACGGGATAGATGAGCAACCTAAGCTAGAACTGTCAGGGGTTGGGGTCTCCCCTGTCAGTTCGTGATCTTAAAGACCTCATGAAAAGGTTTCAACCGTCTGTTATATTCTTGATGGAAACAAAGTAGGTTGAAACCTTTTGTGAGAGGGTTAGAAGGGAAGTGGGCATGGATAAAGCGTTGTATGTCAATCCTATTGGTTCGAGTGGTGGATTGGCGTTATGGTGGAACGATGAAGTGTCGATTCAATGTTTTACTAGAAGTATGAACATAATTGATAGTCGGGTGAGCTTTAGTCATGGTGGGGCCGAATGTTTCATTACCTGGGTGTACGGGGACCCTGACTTTGTGCGACGAAAGCTGAATTGGAATGAGCTAAGAAGTATTGGGGCGAATAGAAGAGATCTGTGGCTATGCATTGGGGATTTCAACGATATTTTAAGCCATGGTGAAAAAACCGGGGGAAGGAGGAAGGAGGAAGGAGCAAAGGAAGATTGATGCGTTCACCCAATTGTTGGAGGATCTGAATCTTGAGGATGTCGGGTTCATTGGTATCCAGTATATGTGGTCGAACAATAGGAGGGGAATAAAACGAGTTTGTGAACGTCTAGATAGGGGGATTGCCAATGCTTTTTGGAATGTCTTATTCCCAACAACTCAATGCTCCAACGAGCAACCTATCGGTTCGGATCATTCTCCGATTATGGTTTCTTTGGAACACGAAGAACGTAGGCGAGTAAAGAGATTTCGCTTCGAAGAGATGTGGCTCGAGAAAAAGGAGTGCTATAACGTAATTAAATGCTCGTGGGAGGATGGGGGGCCGATTGCCCATATGACCGATTTGAAACAAAAATTGGTAGGGTGTAGCGGGGCCTTATCGATATGGAGTGAAACTGAATTCAAACACAATGTGGTCGAGATGAATAAGGTTAAGAGACGTTTCCACATCCTTGGCTCGTCACCGAGGGGTCCGGACGTGGATGACGAAGAGCGAGCTCTAAAATCAAAGTTACATGCCCTTTGGAAGAGGGAAGAGATTTATTGGAAACAACGGGCGCGTGTGAAATGGTTGAGGGATGGTGACAAGAACACCAGATTTTTCCATCAAACGACTCTCGCGAGGAGAAAACGGAACAAGATAACACGTCTTAGGGCGGAGGATGGATCTTGGGTTGAAGGTGGCAAGAATATTGAGGATGAACTCCATTCCTACTACAATAAGCTGTTCGAGTCCGAGAGAGATGGGATTGGGATCGGTGGGGATTGGGAGGCCAGGTGCCGTGAGGTGCAGTTGGGGTCGTACCAGAATCGGGCTCTTACATCTAGGGCGTCGTGGGAGGAGGTTAAGGCAACTACATTTCAGATGGGGGGTTGAGAGCACCGGGACCAGATGGTTTCTCAGGTTCTTTCTACCAAAAGAACTGGACTGTCATCGGCCCAGATATCGTCACCTTCGTCAACGCCTTCCTCGAGTCAGGTATGATGCCCTTTTTTATTAACCAAATTGATATTATCTTGATCCCTAACGTTCCCAATCCCTTGCCAGCTTCTGAATTTAGACTGATTAGCCTATGTAATTCTGGCTACAAGATTATATCAAAGCTTCTGGCTAATAGACTCAAAGTCTATTTGCCAGAACTGATCACCCCGTTTCAGAGTGCTTTTGTAGCAGGCAAAAGAATTTAAGATAATATCCTTATTGCGCATGAGATGTTTCATTTCTTAAAGACACTGAAACAATCGGGAGCGGGGACGGGCTGAATGGAGTGTGCGCTCAAAATGGATATGCAGAAAGCATATGACAGGGTCGAGTGAGACTTCCTTCTCACCGGTGTGGATAGGATGGATTCAGGCATGCATATCATCGGTGTCATACCACGTTCTAGTCAACGGAAACCGTTCGAGTTATTATGCCCTCTAGGGGTCTAAGGCAGGAAGACCCTCTCTCCCCATACTTATTTACTTTGGTTGCTGACGTTTTATCTAGAATGATGGAAAATCAGGTAGCTCGGGGCCTTATACAGGGAATCAAGCCAAAGAGTAGGTGTCCTTCCATATACATCACCTATTCTTTGCCGATGATTCTCTATTCTTCATGAGTGGAGTAGTTGAGAAGGCTAGGGGCCTAAGAGGGATCATTGATCAATATTGTCGGCTCTCGGGGCAGAAGGTAAACTATAAGAAATCCAGTGTGTTTTTCAATGACACGGCGGATGACGATTTCAAACTAGCTATTGTGGATGTTCTTGGGGTCCAGCAGGTCTCCAACCCAGGGCTTTATCTTGGACTCCCATCCGTTTGGGGAGGTCTAGGAGGGATGCCTTGGAATATCTAAAAGACCGAGTTCGAGCGAAGATCAATAATTGGAGGAACTGCATACTCACTAATGTCGGGAAGGAGGTCTTAATCAATCGGTCATTACGGCTATCCCGACTTATGTGATGAGTGTCTTGAGGTTTTCTAAAAGATGGTGCTCGGAGGTTAATGCGTTAATTGCTCGTTTATGGTGGGGGTGAATAACGGTGATCGTAAGATCCATTTGAAACGATGGGAAGCGATGACGTTGTCCAAATGGGAGGGAGGTTTCGGGTTCAGGGAGCTGCAGGATTTTAACTCGTCAATTCTTGTGGTGATGGCCGGGAGGATTCTCAAAGAACCGAACAATCTTTGGGTCCAAGTAATGAAGGGCATTTACTTTCCATAGGTGAGCTTCTTACACGCGGGCATTTACGCCCTGGGGCTGGACAAGCCTTCTGCATGGCCGTGACATGCTGCAGTCTCATGGCGCTTGGACAGTGGGGAACAACCAGTCGATCAATCAGTTCTCGGATCAGTGGACTCTACACCAGACCAGATGTTTGGATTTAGGGTTAGAGAAGGAGAAATGGAAAAAATGAAGAAGGAAGCTCTGAAACGAAGATGATAACTTGATTAAGAAGAATTGTTCAACAGTGCAACAGATATAAGGTAAAGTAGGCGAGAACAGGACAAAACAGTACTGATCCGAGAATTGCAACTAAGTCCCTAATACTAAACTAATTGATGCTTGGGCCTCAAGCAACAATATTTATATATTGATCCTAAACATAAGTGTTAGACTCACTTATATCCTAACATTCCCTATGCTTGATCTTGACTTTAAAACTTGATCTTTGGTCGCCAAATGCACTTGTGGTCGCCAACTGAACATTTGGTCGCCAAATGAACTTAATCTTGTCATTGTGATCGCCAACTGCACTAGTGGTCGCCAAATGCACTAGTGGTCGCCAAAAACTTCAAAGTATGAGTGATGTGAGCTGATCCGAAAACTATATTTTCCTGAAATTTGACAGTCTGCAGTTAATCCATTCTCTGGAACGAAGTACTTGCCTGTTCCTAATTGACACATCTGAGCAGAATACGTAGTATGGCTGAGTTCTCCTAGCTGAGATGCACTTTGCAATTTTGAGCATCTGTGCTGTCTTTAGTATGGGTAATTAGAACTCTGATCATGGTTCGATTAATGCCTGTAATCTAAGATCATGAACAAGTCTGAAAAAACACGAAAAGCAGTACCAAGTATTCACAATCATATGCATGATTCTCTCTATTCCAGATCAGTAAACTGTTGCCAAGGTGCATCAGACAGAGTAATATAAAAAATTTTAACTGCTGCTTTATTCATTCATTTGAAATGTCTTGAAAATTGAGAGATTCAGAACATGACAGAGGAGTTTGAGCTCCTATCTTACCAGTATGACTGCAAGGTTTGAGCCTTGATCTTTTCATCCTCAAGAGTGAAAACCTCAGTATGAATTTGACATTTTATTTTGGTTTTCACTCTGTTTTTGGACTCAAGCCATACCCTATGCCATGATTAATGCAGCAGTGTTGCTTCCCGTTTATTTTTCAGAGATATATTCAGTGATGCACAAAGGAAAGACTTATGATCAGAGAAGAGAGAAAATGCACACATGACAGGCGATACTCAGGCAAATTCTAGACATGGAAATCAGACGAGAACAAACCATGATTACAAGTACTAATTGAACAAGATAGAGTTTGACCAGTCATGCATAAGGACAAACAGAGGTTCAAAAAATTACAGAGGTGCAGTCAACAGGAAAACTCAGGTAACAAACTATGGCTGTCTCGAAGCGCATAGGACAAGGCAAGTTACTAAGGAAACAGAGAAAGAATAAACGTACAGATTGTGTGGGAAGTTCATTAAGTAGTGGAACCAAGCTGAAGGAATGGGGAGACGCCACGGTCCTCCAGTTCCTCCAGTGAGAAGACTCCAAGTTTCTTCCTCCAGTTCCTCTGTCAAAGGCTTGGTCAAAATATCAGCTGTCTGTTCTGAAGCTGGAATAAAATTGACTAAGACATCCCAATTTTGAACTTTCGCTCTGATAAAGAAGAGATCAATTTCTACATGTTTCATCTTGGAATGATGGATGGGGTTCTCAGACAGAGCTACAACACTTGTGTTGTCTGTCCAGATGACAGGTGCAGTGGGTGTGTGAAGTCCAATTTCTTTGAGAAGGGATTGGACCCACATGATCTCACACATGACATTGGCAATGGCCCTAAATTCAGCCTCTGCACTCGACCTAGACACTACTGTCTACTTTTTAGAGCTCCATACTATGGGATTACCATTCAGGAGAAGGTAATGCCCTGAGATGGAGCGGCGATCAGTTTGATCACCACCCTAGTCAGCATCAGAGAAGGAGGTAAGAGTGATGCCTATGACAGGTGAGGGTGTTGGTCTGAACAACAGACCATGATTGAGAGTGCCTTTGAGGTATCTCAGCACATGAATAACAGCCTTCCAGTTGCTGTTATTTGGTGCCTGCATAAACTGACTCAGTTTGTTCACTGAAAAGTGAATGTCTGGTCGAGTGACACAGACATGTTGCAGAGCACCTATTGTGCTCCTATATAGTGTTTCATCATGAAAGAGATCAGAACAGGAAGACATACCTGACTTAGACAAACAAGTACATGTCAATGGGGTGGGAAATTCATATTCATCTTTCAGACCTACCTTATCCAGAAGTTCCTGAATGTACTTTTTCTGATTTAACAGAATAAAGTCATCACCTGAAACTACTTCCATGCCAAGGAAGTAGTTCAGGTTTCCCAGATCTTTCAGCTGAAACTGAGCATTTATAGAGTCAACAATTTTAGAAACAAGATTAACAGAAGTGCCAGTTATAACAATGTCATCCACATAAACAAGTAGTAACACGAAAGAGTCAGAAGCAGATTTGATAAATAGGCAACTATCTGAGGTTGAAACATGAAAACCAAGAGAGTTCAGAAGAAAAAACTTCAGTTTTTCAAACCAGGCTCTGGGAGCCTGCTTAAGACCATATAAAGCTTTTTGAAGTTTGCAAACCAGGTTAGGAGTATTAGAGTGAACCTCAAAACCAGGAGGCTGTATCATGTAGACCTCCTCTTGGAGGTCACCATGAAGAAAAGCATTGTTAATATCCACCTGTCTGATACACCATTTATGAGTGAGAGCTAAGGAGAGAACAATACGAACAGTGGCAGATTTAATGACAGGACTGAAGGTTTCCTGAAAATCAAAGCCTGGTTTTTGGGAAAAACCTTTGGCAACAAGACGGGTCTTGTATCTGACAATAGCCCCATCTGCATTTCTTTTGATTTTAAAGATCCATTTACAGCCTATAGGTATACGACCTGTAGGTAGGGAAACAAGAGTCCAGGTGCTGTTGGCAGTAAGAGCTGTAAGCTCTTCCTGTACAGCGTTAAACCAATGAGGTGACTGAAGAGCCTCGTGAATGCTCCGAGGCTCAGATTCAGTCAGGTCTGTGGACAGGGCTAGGGAGGTGGACATCTCATGAAGGGAAGTCTTAGACCTGGTTTGCGTAGGATGCACATTGGTGGAAGATTTGGGGTGAGGGGTTCGAGAGGATGAGGGTGGATGGGCTTGTGGGGAGGTGGGGAAGGACTGGTCAGAGTGAGCTTGTGGTAGTGGTGCAGAGGAAACGGGGTCAGAAATGGGAACAAGGGTAGAACCAGAAGGAACATATCTACAGACCTCAGTAGGAGAGCTAAGGTCAGGAGCAGGAACAGGTACAGGGGGAGGCTGAATAGAAGTGGTGTTTTGGGAGGGTGTGGTGGAGGGTAAGCTGGACTCCCCCGACGTGTGGGCATGCACATGAGGTCCTGAGGAATGTGTGACAGTAGAGGGAACAGAGGTGGGTTGTTGGAAGAATGGGTCACAGGGTATGAAAAATGGTTTGGAAGCAGTGGAGGCTTTTGGTGTGTTAGAAGCATAGAAAGGTCATGTGGTGTCACTGAAAGGAAACGTTGTCTCATGAAAGACAACATTTCGTGACACATAAACTCTTCCAGATGAAGAGAGGCACTTATAGCCATGGTGGTCAGAACAGAACCCAATGAATACACAAGGTTCTGATCTGAAGGACAGCTTGTGAGACCTGTAAGGTCTCAGGTGGGGAAAGCATAAACAGCCAAAGACTCTCAGAAAGGAGTAGTCAGGCTTGGTATTGAAAATAAGCTCATGAGGAGAACAGTTCTCCAGAGTCTTAGAAGGCAATCGATTAATTAAGAAAACATCAGTGGAGAAGGCATCCGTCCAGTAGTGAAGAGGGACGGATGACTGTGCAAGCAGGGTAAGATCCAATTCAACAATATGGTGGAGCTTACGCTCAACCATGCCATTTTGTTGGCTTGAATATGGGCAGGTGATCCTATGAACTATGCCATACTGAGCTAAGTGTGCAGTAAGAAAGTGGAACTCACCTCCTTCATCAGATTGCACAGCCTTGAGCTTCGTTCCAAGCTGCTTTTCTGCTAAGAGATGAAACTCACAGAAGGCTTTAGTAGCATCAGACTTATGGTTCAGAAAGTAAATCCAAGTAAATCTAGAAAAGGCATCAACAATACTAAGATGGTAATTGCTATTACTAGAGGAGAAGGGGGCAGGACCCCAGAGATCTACCTGAACCATTTCGAGTGGATGAGAGTAGACATTTTTTGAAGGTTGATAAGGGAGGGTCTTACTCTTACCCACTGCACATGCAACACACTCAGAGGATATGTGTTTAGTGGGCAAATTTTGTAATCTCAAGAAGTTAACAAGAATATTCCTAGATGGGTGGCCTAACCTCATGTGCCATAGGTAAGAAGGATCAGTTGTTTTCAAAGAGCTGAGAAAGCAGCTTGATTCAAAATCAGGTAATGCATTGGAGGATGTATTATTAAAACAAGTGACAGCAGAAGAATCATCAGAAACATCACCATTATAAGCAGGAAGAGAAACAGAGGTACCATGATAAACATCACATGCAGCAGAATTGTCATTACTAAAAACCGGAAAGACAGAGTTTTGTGCAGATAAAACTGCATTATTACAAAAGGACTGAAATTCAGTAGAAAGGTTCAAACACTGATCTGGACTAACAATAGCAGACTCGACTAAATTATTAGACTTAGACCTAACACTAGAGAAGTCTAGACGATAAAGACCCCCAGACTCATAACCCTTGAGCAGCACCTTGTTGGAGAGTGAATCCTTGATCAGGCAATGTGATGGGTGAAATTCAAAATAAACCTGATTATCCTTTGAAAACTGAGATACAGAAAGCAGGTTTTTAGTGACAGCAGGAGTGTAAAGTAAGTTATTTAAAAGCAAAGGTTTTCCAGTGGAAGGTAAAACAGTAGAGCCAATAGCAGAAATATCAAGAGTAGGGCCATTTCCAACTAAAACCTTACCTGGGCCAGAATAAGGAGAGGTCATGTTCTGAAAGGGCTGAGCATTCGTCAGATGATTCGTGGCTCCTGAATCTGGGAACCAGCTGCCATCAGAGGTGGCTGAGTTATGGCTGCTGGTTAACAGGTGATTGGCTTGAGTGGGTTGAGGTGATGCTGATTGAGCAGGGATAGGGTTCAGTTGAGGCTGAGGATTTGGAAAAACTTGATATGGCTGAGGTGGGTAACATGGGGGGGCCATCATGTAGGGGTAGATAGGTGGTAAGGGTGATGGATAGGGTGAGTACTGCAAGACAGAGTGTGTTTGGGTGTTAGGAGGATGGATGGTTGTGGTCTGAGGTGGTTGAGGTTGAATCTGAACTTTGTGCAGCTGAGGTGGTGGGTAGGGTTGGTTCAGTTGTTGTTGTTGGTAAGGGTCAGGCTCAGTGTCATAAGCAGCCAGGTTTGCTGAAGGTGCAGGAGAATTGGACTGAGGATCAGTCACACCAGTAAATTGCACATTAAACCTGTGGAAACATATGTGCACCAAGTGCCCAAATTTTCCACACAGCTGGCATTGGAGTCTGCTATTACCAAATCCCCTACCACGCCCCCTACCCCTCCCAGATTGTTGATTACCAAATGGTGGGGGACCATAGGAAAATGTCTGAGCATTTTGTTTTGTGAGTTGGGGTGTGGGGAGGAGACCAGGCATAGGTGTCTGGGCAGGATTTCCAGGCATACTACCAGGGTTGTTTTCAGCATATGACACAGGAGGCTTACTGGGGTTGGGAACCTTAGCAGAAGCTATGTTGACACTAGCACTAGCATCAAATGAGAGGTCAGACTGCCTAGACTCAACATCTAATAACACAGAACTCACAGAAGCGATAGTGTAAGGATTTTGGCTAGCATGGATGACAACAATGACATTATCATATTGACCATTAACCCCATTCAAAATAATCGAGATTTGTTGCATCTCTTCTATAGGGTGACCACAACTAGCTAAACTATCACATGTGGTTTGTATTTCAGTGAGGTAATCTCTCATAGGCTGATGCACATGCTTCCTATCCTTAAGTCTATCTTATAAATGCATGATTCTGGTGGTGGATGATGATGAAAAGTCTCTGTGAAGCTTTTGCCAAATGGCAGCAGCTGACATACACCCTATAAGACCCCTACTGACCTGAGTGGAGACAGAGGCAAGAAGCCAAGACGCGAGGGAGTTGTCCTGCTGGAGGAACTTCGTGTAGGCAGGGTTTGGAACAGCAGCCCCAGTTTCATCTTCCAGAAACTGAGGTACGTTAGCTCCATGGAGATGGCTTTCCAGGTTATACCCTCTTACAAAGAGTAAAATCTGCTGCTTCCATTGCTGGAAATTTTCCTCACCAAGTAGCTGAGCTACTTTCTTGTTGGCGAAGGCAGGGCTGGATTCTTCCATGAATCAAGAAGGGAGGTTGGAAGAAGAAGATTTCAGGCTCGATCGAGCTCTTATACCATGTTTGGATTTATAGTTAGAGAAGGAGAAATGGAAAAAACGAAGAAGGAAGCTCTGAAACGAAGATGATAACTTGATTAAGAAGAATTGTTCAACAGTGCAACAGATATAAGGTAAAGTAGGCGAGAATAGGACAAAACAGTACTGATCCGAGAATTGCAACTAAGTCCCTAATACTAAACTAATTGATGCTTGGGCCTCAAGCAACAATATTTACATATTGATCCTAAACATAAGTGTTAGACACACTTATATCCTAACACCAGAGAGAGGCTCAGACCGAATGCAGGCTCTGCAGCGGACGGGTCAGAGAGGCTCGTGGACAATTTGCCGTTATCAAAGGCTTGCCGCTGTTAGAAAGATACTTTCCATTTCTCTTTTACAACGGAACTAGTTGTTGTTAAACACAGTTGAAAGGGGACAACACCTTATCGATATTATAAATTACGTTTAGTGATGACAACTATTTGTTGTTAAAGTAGTGTTTTAGACACGAGTTTGCGTTGCTGCCTTTGAAAAAAAAAACAATTTCCATTAATTATTATTTTTTCGCCGATTTTTAATTATTTTTTCATTTCATGTTCCATCCTTCTTCATCCATGGCTCATTCATCCATGTTTGTCTCAGCACTTCATCATCCATGGTCGATTTATTCTCGGCACTTCATCCATGGCTTCTTCATCGGAGAACCAATACTTCGTCCATGTCACTTCTCCAACTTTGGTTCGCCTCTTTCAGCTTCTTCCAGTAGACTCGCAACATTTCTTCCAGCTTCGGTTCTTCGAGACTCGCAACACTTATTTCAACTTCTTCTAGTTGTAGTTCATCCATGGAAGGATCGCCACTCCAGCTCGCCACTCCATGGCAAGCTCCCCATTTCATCTGTTGGTGTGTAATGTTGGTCTCGATCATCTAATGCTCAACACTCCAACTCTCCATGAAGGGAAGGGAATGGAGGGTGAGTGTGGAAATCCAGTAGCTTTATGTTGTACAAGTTTTGTGAAATAACATGAGGGTGAGGGCGAGGGAAGGGAAGACAAGCGGGAAAAAATTGAAAACTTGGTTTTTCTTTTCACTATTAAAGTTTATAATGCTTGTGGATTATTGGCATCATCAATAAATAAATTTTAAACTATTTTAAAAACATAATTGCATCTATTACTGAATGACTACTAATGTCAACAATATATTGACACGTAAACACATTTGAACATTTTTATGGTACTTATGTCTTAACAACGACACAATTTATTAGTTACGGCATACATTTGTTGTTATTATAGCTATATTTACAACAAAATGTTTCGCATTTGAATATGTACATTTATAACGGAAAATACATATGCTACTGATGAAGTCATTTAACATCAAGTGTTGGTCGACATTGCACATTCATCCATGTAAAAAATAATGTTACAACAAAGATTAACACTAAAAGTAGCTTATAATGGAGGAAAATATATTGTGCCTAATAAGTAATAATAACAACAAAAAAAATTGCTGACACAATATACATATATTCAACTACAATTCTTAGCTCAACACAAAAGCCCCGTCGTTGTTGCACAAGTTTCTTGTAGTGCATGACATTAATTATAGTTCGCTATGTGTGATTTCTTGAGAACATTGGAATACTTTTTGTTTTGTGCATGGTAAATTTTCTTGTCTTGCTTTAATTGGTTGGCTATTGATTCTATGACGGTTATACATGATTAGGTTACATGTGCTTATTAAGATGCTAGCATATTGTGTGTAAATTATCACTCAGTGTAGCCTAGGTATAAAATCTTCGAATTTTGGACACGATCCACGTGTGACACGCCTATCGGTCAAAAAACTTGGATTCGAGGGTCATTTAGACATGATCCGTCCAACCTGCATGAAATGAGGTCGAGTTTGGATCATACCTATCGACTCGTGGGTTAACTTGTGGACCCATATAGCTAAATATATATTATAATAAATTATATAAGTTTCATGGGTCACACTAGTCGTATGGGTCACGTGGGTTACATGAATCATTGGGTCGTATGGGTCAGTCAGTCACTGGGTTGAGTTAAAAAAAAGTTAGAGAAACTGTTGAAGGACCCTTCAAGCTAGAATGGATGAAATCAATGGAAGGCGTGGCGATATATATGAGGGAGAACAGTGTTTGTACATTGGTCGACCTCTCGAGAGGCTACAGAGTTATAGGAGCCAAATAGTTTATGAAGATGAAGTACAAGGTTGATGGCACCATTACTAAACACCCTACTATCGAACAAAACGGTTGAGTTAAACTGCAAATTTCATGACATGGCTGTGGAGAATGGGTTCGCCATGTTGGATAAGTACTACCGTGTGTACACCAAAATCTCGTGTTTATGACTCTAAATGTAGACGACACACTCATAGCTAGAAGTTTGAAGTTTCTCACGCAAATAAGACTTGGTTGTCCTCTTTGTTTGAGATGAGGAATATGGGTAATATAGCGTACATCCTTGGAATTCAGTTCTCGAGACATCATCGTAGGAAGCAACTATGGATTTCACAGGAGAGCTACATAAGCAACGTGTCAGAAAAGTTCAACTTGAGTAGCTACAAACCAGTAAAACTCCATGTTGTCGTTGACCTTCTTCTCAACATGGATATGTGTCCTAAGAAGCCAGAAGAAAGACACCAGATGAGACAAATTCCTATCTAAGCGCATTTGGAAGCCTGATGTACTCAACGATGTGTACACGGTCACACATTTGCCACACGGTTGGCATGGTATGTCGGTATCAAGCTTATCCCAAATTGAAACACTGCATCATCTTAAGGGCACCATCATCTATGCTTTGTGATACCAAGGTGACATGTGTAGATGTGAAGATCTCTGAAATACTGAGTACAACAATGCAAACTACAATGGATACTTGGATGAGAGAAAACTACCTTGTCATTTGTCATCCTGCTCTTCGATGACACCACATCGAGGATGAGTACGATTCAGTCATGCACCACGTTGTCCACTACGAATGCTGAATTTGTGGCCTTTTTGATAGCTACTTAGAAGGTTGTTTGACCGAAGAGACTAGGGGTGACAAACAGGTCGTGTCGTGTCTAATTGTGTCGTGTTAGTAATTGTATCATATCAATAAACATGTAGTGTGTAAACGGATAAGTTTTAAACGTGTCTTCAAAATTGAAAATCAAACACGACGCGATTAATAAACGTGTCACACGACACGGTAACACAATTACATTTTTGGGGTGAGATAAATCACGTGTCGTGTTTACCACATGACACGATAAGACACAGTGAGATTCCACTAACATTATTCACATAAAAATCAACATCAAATGATTCAAATTCCTACGACAAATCGAATTTAAAGACAAAGAATGTTCACTATGATAAAGAAACAACTGAACTATACAACATTTAGAAGTAAAAAAAAAGGGTGGGGGTGTTTCATGCTCAGTGGCGAAACAATGTCTTCCTCAAAAGGCAATGCCCCCAAATCATCAAAATCAGGATCAACCAATGAAAACATACATTGTTCTTGCCAATGCTCAAAGACATCTAGCAACCAAAATAACATGTTTGAACATCGTAACAACAAGCTTCAGACTATGCGATGGTAAAGTGATCTTAACCAGTAAAAGAAAGTTAACTACTATATTACATTTGACTTAAAGTAATAATACACAAGCAAGACAGTTTTTACAAATTTTAGGTTAATTTTAAATTTAAAAAGAAAAAAGGAAATATGAAAAACATATAATGATAACTTACATTTTCAAACTTCGTAACACCACCACTATGATCATTTTCTTGTAGTTGATTAGCTTTTATCACATCTTCAACAAGATCATAAATACAAATCTATCTATTCTCTATTATCACTTGAGGTAAATAGGATTAGAGCTTTTATAATAACCAACGATAACAATATTAGAGAATTATATTATACCTATATCTCCATAAATCCAATCTATGCAACACATTAATGCTTCAACCACTTCAGGACGTAGTGTACTTCTGTACTAATCAAGTACTCGACATCCACCACTAAAAGCCGACTCTGAAGCAACTGAAGAGATTGGTATCCTCAAGATATCACGAGTCATTCCTACAGGAATAGGATGCTTTAATGCGTAGTTTTTCCAATGCTCGATGACATTCACTTCTTTTTTCTATCCATCCTTTTCTCTTCTAGATAACTCTCCAACTCAGTCATCTTCGATGGCATCTCGTACTCATGGAGTCTCAAGGATAATCATGGCAGTAATCAAAATTAACGAAACTTCATAGGATCAAATGCAGATGATCTCAAAGATAGATCATGATTCATCAATAATTGCCCTATATCACGTGTATCCTTTCTAGAACAAGTCTTAATATGGCGTTTTAAATTTCCAGTTCTAGAAATATATTTCATTATTTGCCCACACCTTTTGCAATTACAGTCGTACTTACCATCTATATTAGGTGTTTTCCGTTTCTCAATAAATGTCAAGACTGCAGATGTAGACTTTCTGCTTCTTTTATTACATTGTGTTGCATTTGAAGTTGCACCCAAAGTTGAAGCATTATCTTCGTCATCTTCAATCTCTGTTATAAGTGGGCCGTTCGGATCTGGAACTGGAATAGAGTTCGAAAGACCACCTTTTAGATTTACCTCCAAATCAATATCCATTAGTTATGCAATTGGCAAGAAACAAGTTTAGTATATATAATAAAAACACAGTAAGATCAATAGAATTTGTTACAAGCCTCTTGGATATCACACTCGCTTATGTTAGTTCATTCTCTTTCGCATGGATATCACCTACAAGGAATTCAGCTTGGGCCTACCCCCAGCAGCAACAATGTTCCCGCCATCAGCATACAGTAAGGTGAACCAATTCTCATGCTTTAGTTCTAATTGGAGATGTAGACGGTAAAATGTATCTGTTTATCTGTTACTTGCTCAATTAGACTATGGATATGTTTATCCAATTGTTTCTCTCTCTGGGCTACAATAGGATACTCTTATAAAATAATAGATTAAGAGAAAGAAGAGACTAACGCATGGTACACACTAGGGGTGATAAAAATACTGTAGGAACGAATTCCCGACAAGACCGGTCCGAGACCGGTCCGAGACCGTCCTGACTAGGACCGAGATCGACTAGGACCGAGACCGAACGAGCGTTTTTTTTTTCTTCAAGGTCGTTTTCAGTCTCGGTTTTTTTCCGAAAGACCGTTTAGGACCGGCCCAGACCGAATGTATGTGGATTTGAGATTTTCATAATACCACACCGAAAGGAATGTGGATTTTGGAGGTTTTCTATCTCTATAAAAGCTGCATCTTGAAAAATTTACTAAAGAATATAGTGAGTTCATAGTGTTTCTTTGAGAGGTGAACTATTCCTTCGCCTTTTACTAAAGAATACCGTGAACTAATAGTTTTTTTTTTGGCGTAGATTCGGTCCAGGACCGAGACCGGCCCGAGTCAAGAAAGACCGACTCGGGCGGGCGTTTTTGGCCGAGGTCGGTCTCGGTCTCGGTCCTCCAGAAGGCAAGACCGAAATCTCGGTCTCGGTCTTGCCTTCAGGACCGGACCGGCCCGCCCATGATCAACCCTAGTACACACTATGTTATACCAAAGTTGTGTGACTTAGGTAAAATATTTTCAGAGATCTTACTACAAAACTGGCACTGGAACTGCATAATGGTTCACACCTTACTACAACTCCTGATATGAATACAGTGAGAGAACACCAAATTGTTCTAAATATGACGCCAGATCGCAAAGTCAAAAAGAGATCAAACAAGAAGTCGAAAGAAAACAGATGTCGAAGTCGGAACAATCAGGAGTCGGAGTCGGAACAAGCAGAACGAAATCAAATAGAACAAGCAATCGGAGTTGGAGAACCACAAATAAAGTTGGATTTTGTTTACCTGACGCATCTGTTGGCCAGAGTCAGAGAATCACAGAGTCGTCAGGGGAGAGAGAAGCTTCGAGTTCAGGAGCGGCAAGCGGGAGGACTTAAGGAAATGAAAATATAAAATGAAAATGGTTGCGGCTAGGGAAGGGAAATGAAAAGGACTGCGAGAGCAGGAGTATTAGGGTTAGAAACGGTGTACAAATGAGACACGATTATACATGATCAGACACGATACGATTAGACACAGTTAGACACGACACAATTAGATAAGTTTAGACACGACACAATTAGATAAGGTTAGACACGATTAATTAATTGTGTTTAATCTTGTATTTGCATGTTATATGTGTTTAGACACGGTTATTAATCGTGTCTAAATGTATAAGAGTTGTTTACACACTGTTAGTAATCGTATCGTGTAAAATGCACATCGTTACAAATCGTTTAATCGTGTCATGTCAAAATTGTCACCCCTAGAAGAGACTCAAGGAGGTTGTGTGACTAAAGAGACTCCCAGATTGATTACTGACATGTAGACACCGAGTCTGATTGAGCCAATCCTGGTATATTCCAATAATCAGGTTGCGTTCTCCGCGATAAAGGGCCCTAAGAACCATAAGAAGTCAAACCACATAGATATCAAATAAACTTATGTTAGAGACATGGTTAGACACAATGTGATGAGTTTGGACTACTTGTCTATAAATGATATGTTGCAGCCCTTTCACCAAAATCTTGAAGATGTAGTCTTTTGTGAGGCATGTAAGGACTATAGGACTATGTAGACTTAGTTGATGTACATCATTGATTATATTTTCCCTGAACATTGTTCATTAACTTGAATTATATTTGAATATGCACATTTTTGCACTGTGGATATTTGGTGTGTTCTTGCTATGATTATTTGTTGAATTATATCAACAACAGGTGATGCCTTCTATGCCTTTATGTGAGTGTGAGGCCAATGATGGTTTCAAGTTCTGGAAATTCATAGGGATGACTGACAGGTCTAAACGTTGGAAAATATTTATTTTTGCACTACGACAAGGGTGTGATACATTATGCACTAGACAAATTATGTATTTCAATCCACTTAGACTCGAATGAGAGTCAATGGACTCTTACTTTAGGTATTTTGTGTGTGTGATGGACATTTTATACTGCACATTTGTGTGGATGAAATGCTTACATGGGTATGAAAGATCATTGCGTAGTCATACATGAAGAAGATTACATGGTCAATGGTGCAAAACACATTTTCACTGCTGGTGTGATATCTGTGAGTCGTTGTATCTACTAACCGATGCACAAAATCTTCTTGTAGGGTTGGGTCATAAAAGAATTGGTTCATAAGTAGTAACTGTACCGTTAACTGAATTATTTTGTTCATAAGTGCTATCGCTATTTTAAGAAATTTTAGTTTTGAATCTTTTTATGTATTATTTGATTAATTGTTAAGATTTATAAATTTGAAATATTTTTATATTAGTTAAAAAAATATATAAATAAAAGGTGTGATCGAAACAATTTAGAGTCGGTTCACAAGTGGTAAGGTAAATCGTCAAAAAAATGGAGTGGGTTCAGAAAAATGAGTCGAATCGTATCTTATCACATAAGGTATGGTTCATGTCTACCATTACCTTCTCGTCCGCACAACTATTGTCTTGTACAAATTTTATTTTACTGGATAATGAGAATCTGTTCAATTGGTGTTGGATTTATGAAATGAGCACTTTCTCTCACACACACACCTCCCCCCACCCACCCACTCCGAATGCACTAAAACCATTCTCTCTCTATTTCTATAAATAGTTGTGCTCAAGGTAGAAAAGAGAACACTCTCGTAATAGAGAAATTCTAGTCACTCTACAATTTAAATAGAGTCGCTACTTTTGAAAACTTTGGTTAAAGACTATCCGTCAACCCGTGATATGTCCTCCGACCGACTGAGATTCCATCTTAGGGTAGATTCACTTGCGGTAAATTAGTCGTCCGATTATGCATTCATACTATTCCCTAGACGACTACATTTCTCACACTCCAATAAGTATTATTATTAATTAAAAGTATTTGAATTATAAATGTTAAATAAAGTTTTTTTCTTCTGTCAACAGAAGTTGGAGCTTCAATCAATGTTTTATTTTCTTAACAGAATTGTGGTACATACGTAAGACTGTTTTGAATGATGTATCGTTAGGTAGTGTATACTTATGTTTTGTCAGGCAAATTGATGTGGTAGTTGAAGCCTCCTCCCCTTTGAACTACTCCTTGTATGAATAAGGCACATCTAACAACCACATAATTTAAGACAACATCTGATGCAGTAGAGAAGGAACAGCGTTGTAGATTGATGCATGACTTCTCTCATGGAAGATCTCTGCGTGTTTATGAAACCTTTGCTACTCCCTTGTCTTGTTCTTCTCTTTTCAGCCATCTTTTGGTTCAAAAATGCAGCAAAACACAAGGTACTTCTACTAGGCTTTGCTTGCTACAAACACCCATTGTCCCTGTCGGTCACCAATGCGGACTTGGTTTCACATCTAAGTAACAGCCACGGTTTGTCAGAGGAATCGGTCGGTTTCGTGCGGAGGACAATGGAGATTTCTGGTTTGGGCGAGTCTACATGCTTCCCTGAGTCGCTTCTCATGCACCCACCAAACATTTCGATCTCTGAGTCAAGGAAGGAAGCTGAGCTCGTGATATTCAACGCTGTGGATGAGTTGTTGGAGAAGACGGGGGTTAGGGTTGGCGATATAGGGATTCTGATGGTGAACTGCTGTATATTCTGTCCTGTGCCGTCTCTTTCGACGATGATAGTGAACAGGTTCAAGCTTAAAGAGGATATCGTGAGTTACAGTCTTCATGGGATGGGCTGTAGTGCTGGATTGTCCGCCATTGGTCTAGCAAAAAATCTGCTTCAGGTCTGTCTATGTGACCCTTCAGTTTTCATGCAAAATTTGGCTTAAACTCCATTTATTTGTTTATTTATTTTTCAGATGAGAAGAACATAGTAGAGTAGATATAGTTGAGCAATTATATTTATATATATATATATATATATATATATATTATTAAGGGAGAGTTGGTTTATCTAACCGGCACATGTAAATTTACGCAAATACCCTTTAATAATCCAATTAATTTTTGTTTAACAGTACTATTTTGGTCATTTAATTTAAATGTCTTTTCAAAAGGTTATAAAAAAATTATTCACATAAAGACTCGAACATATGACCTTCTACGTTAAAAACATACATATTAACTATCTTCACACAAATTTAACATTACAAATTTTATAAGATGATAATTATATATTTTTATATTAGTATCCCTCCATATTTTCTCATGCTCCATTTTTTTTATATCCCGCTAACAAATAAAATTAGATTTTTACTTTATCGGACATTAAGATAACAGTGAATCTAAAGACTTAGATCATTTATAAAAGTTATAATTTTATCTACAACTGAGGGAATTTAGATTGAATTAATGTGTCAAATATGCATTATCTATTATTTGAAGCAATAAATAATTCATATGTACAATATAATCAAGTTTGAAATTTAAATTAGAGTGAAAGAAGAAATCTCATTTATTATTTATCTGATTTTTTTAATTAACTTAATTTTATTTAATTATTGTATTTATTGTTTTATATAACTTTACAATTTTACATAATAATGATAATAGTATATTATGTTCTCAAGTCGTTATATAATTGTTTTTCTTCAAAACATTTCCTCTTTTTTCCAAGAAGTTAAAGATTTTTTGAATTGTAAGCACTTTCGTTATAAAAATACATTTAATCTATAAATTTCAATAATCTCAATATAATTAAAATCAATCAAAATTGAAGTATATTTATATGTTGAATATACATAATCTATTGCGTGAAGTATTAAATACAAAAACAAAATGAAAAATTAAAACCATATTGAAAGGAGATAGTTGATTAATGTATACATTTTTTATAATGAATTATAGAGTATTTTCAAATAATGAGATCATTAAAATATACAAAAAATAGATTTTTTTTGTATTATTAATATTAATGCATAGATGATTACAACTGTCAAAAGTTGTTAATATATTATTACTCCAAGCTAATATCATCCAAAATTTAGGTATTACATGTCGAGAAAAAAGTAACAAAAACATTGTACTACAAAATTAAAATAACCTCGATGACTTGTTGAAATAATATTTCACGAATTACTGAAATATAACAATCAATATTAAGTTTCAGGGTTTATTATTTATTTTCTATACAAAATATTTTTAGGATTGGTCAAATTTAGATTCTATGAGTATTTCTTTACTTAACTCTACATTCCAAATATATCTAAAATTAAAATATGAATATACTGAACTCTCAACCCTAGTTTATGAAATATGAAAATATTAAAGTAAACAATAACTCTAAAAATAAGGAAAAAGTTAATCAAATATATGATTTTATTTTTGTGCAAATTTTACTGATAATTTATTGATGTTGTCACAGTATATTTTTGATAGTCTTCGTTTCATAGACATGGTAGTGAGATTGTTAAGATAGCTTAAGAGTATATGGAATGTCTTCACTGACATGTTCAGACTTATGAGACAGTTGGTTAAGACGCGCGTCTTAAATTATAGATAGTAACACCGACCAGGTTCAAATCCTGGGGACGTCGACAGTATAATACTCAAAAAAAGTCGGACGTCGACAAAAGTCGAATGTCGGGAGTATAATACTCAAACAAAGGCAGGATGTCGAGAAAAGTCAGATGTCAGAATTATAATATTCAAAGAAAGGTCATGTCGACAAAAGCCGCTTGTTGGGAGTATAATACATAAAGAAAGATAGGATATCAGGAGTATAATACTCAAAGAAATGTCGGATGTTGGGAGTAAAATACTCAAAGAAAAGGCGAAGGTCTGAGAGTGCCCAGATTTTCAAATCCAGGGGTCTGGGATGTCGAGTGTAAAATATTCAAAAAGAGGTCTCGAGCGAGCGCACTTGTCTCCTGACTATAAACAAGGTTCAACGTCAATTTTGTTCAAATATCGACATATATATATAGATTTATCATATTCTTATTAACAAGTATGATAAATATTTATCGTGCTTGAGGAGTTGGTATGAGAATTAAACATTTAATAAATATATCTGGAATTAACATATAAATAATACTTAACTTACCCATATTTTATGAACTCTGAAAATATGAAAGTAAAAAAATAAAAAATAAATTGGTCAAATATCTAAATTTAGTTGTTTTTTTCCAAATTAGTGGGAACTTTTTTATGTTGTCATTGTAGATTTGTAATAGTCGTTGTTTTATAAACATTGTAGTGAACGTGTTAAGATACCTTAAGAGTATATTGACGAGTTCTGACTTATGAGCATACGTCTTAAATGTATATGAGTGCATATGACTGAATCATACGGATGTTGTCGGAGTGAAAATACTCATAGAAAGTCGATCGAATTCTTCAGATGTTGTGGGAGTGAAAATACTGATAAAAAGTTCGTGACTGGTATGAATACTCATAGAAAGTTCGAGATTGATATGAATACACATACAAAGTTCGAGGTTGGGCATTAGCGATAGTTGGTATGAGATGAGATAGTATGACATGGTATGTAAGTGAAAATTACTCATAGAAAGTTCAAGATCGAGCATTAAGTGATAGTTGATGTTATCATGGTATATTTGTAATAGTCGTTGTAATAGTCAATATGAATACTCATAGAAAGTTCGAGGTCGAGCAGTAAACGATAGTTGGTATGAGAAGAGATAGTATGACATGGTATGTGAGTGAAAATACTCATAATATGACTATAAGTAACTATAAACAATGCGCAAGTTCAACTTTATCAAATATCGATATATATTTGTTTGATCATATTCTTAGTAACAAATAATTCTATGTTACTTTCTCACGCATAGTAATTAAAATTTATAGTAACAAAAATTTTATATATAGTTATCAACAAAATTTTTGGTTAAGATATGAGATTTCAAAAGAATTATCAATATATATACTCGAACAGAGTCTGCAAAATATTTTGTTAGGTTTATCAATTAACTGTTCAATTTTGTTAATTATATTTAGTTAGGAGGAAAATATACATCTTAATTTGCCTTAATTGTATAAATTAAGGAAAAAAATTTCATCCACTCATTGAATTATAGAAAAAATTTCATATACAATCTAAAATAAAATTAAAATTGAAGTTCTAGAATCCTCTTAAGTGTATTTTCCTAATGATTGTACTAGACTCCAGCGCGCGTTACGCGGATGTACGTTGTCGTCGTTTGTCTTGCGCAGAGTGTTAGCATGACATGATCGACCCGACTCCTAGGATAGTAAAAGAATTAAACACTTGATTAAAAATATTATTTGAATGGTACGACTAAACTTAAATTACTTAATATAATGAAAAAACAGATTTGTTTTAAATATTTTTAAGAAATTGCTCGAGCATCCGAAAGCAAGAACCACTACTAAATAGACTCCCGGATGCTCGATTAATTTATCAAAAACATTTACAACACAATTAATTTTATTCATTATATTAGGTAATTTAAATTTAGTTTTATAATTCAAATAATATTTTTAATCAAGTGTTTAATTCATGTACTATCCTAGGAGTCGGGTCGATCATGTTCTCCTAACACTCCACGCAAGACAAACAACGACAACGTGTACACGCGTAGCGCGTGCCGAAGTCTATTATATATATATATATATATACATAGTACATATAGACTGAATCAAAGCAACGAACTCCTACCAAAGTTACGAATAAGTACAACCAACACTTGTTATGTTATTTAATTTGTGATTTGACATACAAAGTTTGAATTTTTTTTTCAAATTTAACCCTATTTTAATAATTAATTACCAAAATAACTCTCGCATTACGGAATATACAACACTGGGATAAAACACTAACGGGATCAGCGCTTTTCTTTTTGAAAAGAGAAAAACGCTCATCCCGTCAACGTTCAAATTTAACTGAACGCCGGCGCGATCAGCGTTTAAGGGAAAAAATAACTTAGACGCTTATCCCGTCAGCGTTTAAGTGATTTTAAATACCAACGCACCATTCTTTTCCTGCAATCTGTTGAGGAAGGAAGAAAAGACAGACGACTGCTCTGCTCGGATTCCCTAACCCCTCCAGTTGCCAGACGCCTCATCCTTCATTGTCACCACCCCAACAACTTCATCATCGCCCGTTCTCCGTTGTGACATCCTAGTCGGTTTATTGCATTCCGAAGTACGTGATCCCAAATCCTATTTTTTTAGTTGGGGTAAATGTTATTATTGAATAAAATAAAATAAAATTAGTTGTTAGAATGCGTACTCAGTAGTTAGAATGCCAATTATAGTCCTATTTTGATGATATTGTCAAATGCTTTAGTACTAAGTTTTACAATTACTGAATTCAGATGGTGGCTATAGTATTTCGATATGGTGGTAAAATCACTACCACTGAAGTCATTGTTAGCTACGTTGGAGTTAATTTTGCCATGTCGTACACCTCCAAATTTATATCCCTAACTCAATTTAAAGAACTTGTTGTTGTTGCTTGCAAAATTGGAGGATATAATGAGTTTGAACTTCATTGGAAGTTGGATAACATTGTTTTTCCAATAAACACTGACGCTGCATTGAAAGGCATGTTTGAAATGTGTGAAAATAGTATGAAGATCTATGTGACTATTATAGTTTCTCCAGCAATACATGTACGTTGTAGTCCATCCCAAAGTCATTGTTTTTAGACTAGTATGGAGAATAAAGAAGATGGATAAACTAATACAGAAGACGACTGTGAAAGAGAAGATCATATTCTAATCCCTAATGATGATGCATTTTCATCATCTTCTCAGGAGGATGTCCAACTTGATGAAAACGGTGCTGGTTGTTCGAATGTAGCAGAACCCGGTAGATTTAGATAACATCCAACAAAGTTTTCCTCAGGAGTTCGATGCACGGGTTAGAGTGTAATGACTGGGAGATAACGCAAAGATAGACATCTCATGATATCATTAAATACTAATTAAGCATTCTAACGACTAATTATATCTAATTTCATTCAATTTAATAATTTACCCCAAATTCTAAAAACTAGGGTTTTCGGTGTTAGGGATTAAGGTTTAGACTAATCATGACTTAGTTCAAATGTTTAGGATAATTAGATTAAAGTCCACATGTTTAGGACTTTTGCATCCAAATCCCTAGATTCACCTATAAATAGACCACTACCCCTATTGTATATTCAAGCTTAAGCAATACAAGATGATTTTCTCTCTAATGGTTGCTTTAAGCTCTTCATTTACACCTCATTCTCTCTAAATTCCTAAGATGGTATCAGAGCTAGAGATCAGGGACCGAATTTCGTTTCAGTTGCAAAATTCAGTCTCAATTCTGTTCTGTTCTCCCATATAGTTTGCACCGCTTCAGCTTTTTAATGTTGAGCTGGAATTCCATTTGCCGCAGAAGTCATCATCATCATCCAATCGTTGCCACCTCCAGCAGATCCAGTTGCATTCAGTGATCTCCAAGCTGTTGTCAATTCATCATTCCATTCGTGATCTCCAGCTGCTGCCAAGTCAACATTCAATTAACATTCCATTCGATGATCTACAACTGTTGTCAATTCGGTGACCACAAGTATTGCTTCATCATTCAGTGATATCTCCAGATCCTTCTACAGAATCAGTTCTCTGCAATTAAACATTCGGCAATATTTGCACATGGTATCATCTTCAAAATCCATAGATTATTACACCAGTGATTCTGATCGCACCGATTCAGATCATATGCAATTCAGATCATATGCGATTCTGATCGCACCGATTTGCACCAGCTGAGAACTCCACAGATCATATGTGATTCAGATTGTACCAACTCTGCGTGTTTGTGGATCGCAGCATATGTGAATCTGTGCTGCGATGAACATCAATACTTCAGCTCAAAGTCATCTGATGTTGCTCTGTTTCAGTCATCTGTTGTTCCTCTGTTTCAGCATCAATTCTAGTGTTCATTCGATTATGAACTTTGCTGGATTAATCCTGATTCGGATTCTGATGGATAGTCAAGAATCACCTCTTCTCCGTGCTTAGATTAGTATGATCAGAACTGTGATCATACTGCTGTAAGTCTGTTGAACATCTACTCTGTTTCGTGCTGTAATTCACTGATGGTCACCTCGCTGTGATTACACCTGGTTACTGTGATGCGATTACTTGAGTTGCTTGCTGCGGTTATTGCTGCATATGATGCTATATAATGGTGTTTATTTGCTGATGAACTGATTTATATTGAATAAGGACTGATTCCTCTAATTCATTGATGTTGTTGGACTGATTCATCTGGAAAGTTGAAGCTGATTTTTCTGGTGGAGGCCGAATTTGTGTTGAGGCTAATCTGTTCATGCTATGGTCTCTTCTCTTTTCCTTTCTTCTAAATTGATATCCTAGTGTAAGCTGCAGCGCTACACTCTCCTTATTCGATGATTGCATCCTCGATGATTTCATGTTGAGCTACGTGTGTTTACAAACACGTTTTCAGCTTTTCTCTGTGTTTTGCTGCGTGCCTTTCAAGCACGTTTACTGCATCACGAGGTTGATTCATTCGATTCAAATTTCATTTGCATGTTTCATGCTTGGCCAAGCTGAAACAGATTAGTAACATCACTCAAGCAACCAGCAAATTCAGTATATCTGCAGTGTCTATAGAGTGTTTTTCTAGTGCTTCTGCAGTGCTCCTCTAGTGCAGCTCAGTTCTCAAGTAATAGAGCAGACCTGTGCTCATTGAAATCAGTTTGATCAGCTCACATCACTCATACAAAGGCAGCAAGAAACAAGTTCACAAGTTGAGTATGGCAACAAGATCACAAGATAGTTGAAAATTACAAGGAAAAGAAGCAACCAACATGGATAAATGTTAGGGGTTGAAGATGATGATGAGATGTTGATGATCTTCATGTTCTGTTTTTTTTTTGTTTAGAATCTTATAGAAAGGGGAATGTTAGGGATTATGTTTTAGACTAATCATGAATTAGTTCAAATGTTTAGGATAATTAGATTAAAGTCCACATGTTTAGGACTTTTGCATCCAAATCCCTAGATTCACCTATAAATAGACCACTACCCCCTAAATTCCTAATATTCGGCCTCACCTCAATATGGATCGGTAACGAAATAGTTGGGCGTCAAATCGACAATTGGTGGTCGTGACGAAGCTCTGGTGTTGAATTCCGACGGAAAAGGAGGTGATGGCGTAAGGCTTCACAACGGCGGGGGATATTTCTGTCTTCAATCGCCGGAATAGGGGTCTCGGCTGAAGGCGTAAGGGACGCGGTGATGGAGGATCGACAGCGGGATTCCGGTGGTTGGACGCGGCAGAGCCTTCACTGGAGAGCAGTTGCAGAGGGAAGGGGTTGTGCTGGGAGGGTTGGCGAAGTGGAGGGGAAAGAGACGAAGTCTCTGTTATTCCCTCTGAACGCTGATGGGATCATCCTTTTTTACTTTTCCAAATAAAAAACGTTGATCCTGTCAGTCTTCAGTCTCACTTTTGTATATTCTAAATGTTAGAGTTATTTTGGTAATTAATTATTAAAATAGGGTTAAATTTGAAAAACAAATCTAAGAAGTTAAGATAATATGTTTGTGATGTGACAGATGAAATAAAAACATTGTGTCAGTGAAATATGAATATATTATTTAATTTTAACGGTTACATGTCAAATTAAAACAATACAGAATTTTAACATGAATATAGCTAAAGTTAAATTTTTAGATCTCGAACGTAGAATTGAGTGTACAGTTAACCTGTAAGTCAAAAATTTAATATTGTTTATGTTGTTAATATTACCATTCAAATATCTAATTACTCTATTTATTTTTTCAATCGATACATAATTTACTTTTTAAACTAATATAATATTGGAAAAAAAAATTATCACGTTATCTTGGAGTATGAGTTATGCTATTTTCATCCCAATTCATTATCATCGGGTGCGTAAATACATATTTTTAAAAAATATTTATATTTTATACCTACTTTTCTAAACATATTTTTTTAATTTATAGTTACTTTTTATAAAGCAAAAATTAACAGTAAGCAAATATGAGTTACTTATAAGAGATTTTAACCCTAATCATTAAATGTTACTAATCATGAATTTGTCCATAAGACAGGTGCATCCAAACAGTTATGCCCTAGTTGTGAGCACGGAGAACCTCACCGATAACTGTTACCAAGGCGACAACCGCTCCATGCTACTCGTGAACTGTGTCTTCCGCATTGGAGGAGCTGCCATTCTTCTCTCTAACCGACCGGCCGATCGTCAAGCTGCCAAATACGAGCTCATTCACACCGTCCATACCCACACAGCTAGCTTCGACCGATCCTACAGCTGCATTTTCCAGCAAGAAGATGAACAGCACATAAGGGGAGTCAGCATCACAAAACAACTACTAGAAGTAGCTACCCACGCCATCCAGACTAACTTTGCTGCATTGGGTTGGCTCATCCTTCCTGCATCGGAGAAGCTCCGATTTGGTCTGAATCACCTCGTACGATGCTTCTGTGGAGTAAGAGTCCGACCATATGTCCCTAATTTCAACAAGGTTATTGACCATGTTTTGCCCCACGTAGGTGGCAGGCCGGTGTTAGATGCACTTCAGAAGAGTTTGAAGTTGAGCGACGTGCAAATGGAACCTTCGAGAATGACTCTTTACAGGTTCGGTAACACGTCTAGCAGCTCGATATGGTATGAACTAGCATATACTGAGGCTAAAGGAAGGGTGAAGAGTGGTGATCAAGTGTGGCAGATTGCGTTTGGTTCGGGTTTCAAGTGCAACAGTGCCGTTTGGAGAGCCCTGAAGAAGATAGAGCGCGACGAAAACAATCCTTGGTCGGACGAGATTGATGCGTTCCCAGTCATGAAACTAAGTGCGGGATCATCATTTACTTATTTTGAAGCATAATCACAAGTATTAAATTTGAAATCTATCTTTATGTTTTCATCAAAGACCTTCCAAGAAAATGGGTGTATCAGATGTCTGAGAAGATTAGGGTTATCTTAAACACAAAGATTTGTTTCAATCCTACAGACATTTTGGTCACCAATACTATATATTAGTCGATTTATCATTACTTATATTTTTTAGTAGATAGATAATTGGGTTTTTAACATAATCTCACAAGTCAAATTACGCAACTCAATGTCAAATAATCTACCCACTAGCATAAAATGCTACAGCTCTAGTTTGGGCTGTTCAATTGAAATCCCAAATCAATATTGTTTGTGACTTTAGATTGTCTTTTACTTTTTTATTTATTATAATTTTTCTAATATTTTTTCATTATAAAAATAGATAGAAATTGACTATTATACCCCTTCTATATGGAAGGGGCAAAACATCCCTCCAATAGAATAAAGGTGTCTATTCTATTCGTTCTATATTAAGGTAATAAGTGAATACGCCTATATATTAAGATACTTGTTTTTGGTCAAATTAACGCTTTACTTGATGAAATAAAACGTTGTGATTCGTGATCACGGTTGTTCATACATACAATCATTTGCTACTAAACATATAAATGGCAGTGGTGATCTTTCGACCCAATCATTTAGACTCACTCCAGGTCGTGCTTGTTTTGCTATCTAGTCCGCGCATTCATTTGCCGTCCTTGGAATAGATCGCTGTTGGATCGTGAAATCCTGAATGCTGATCTGGCAGTGAATTGAATGCCAGACAAGGTTGGGATGACGCTTCAGCTCCAACTCCGGTGAACCTGCAAGTAGGGGAGCGCAACAGAGGGGGTGCCTCTGGGTCCCTCTCCGATGCTTAAATGAGTATATGTGTGTATAAAACTCAAAACGTAAAGTACGTATGTAAAGCAATGATATTTATAGGGTAAGAGAGATAGAACCGTATAAAGGCAACTGAATATCTTAATGTATATTGAGTTGCTGAAGATTCGGATCGTGGGATATGGCAGTTACTGCGAGATATTGCAGTTACCAAATCTAATCTTTAGTGAATATGTGACCGAGATATGCGGGATATCTTGGCCACTCTGTTATTAACGGTTTAGTGGGACCAGAGGAGAGAGGCAAGGCTCTCTTCGGGGCGAGCACTCCCATGTCGAGCAGTGGAAGGTCGCGACTTGGTAGAGAATGGCGAGCAGTCTGAGAGCCTTTGGCGTCTCTATAGACTTTGGGCTCGATTCTGGATTACTCGATGGTGGGCCAAGTTTGGCTTGTACTTGGGCCGATCCGGTTCGGATGTCATGGGTTTACCCCCTCTATAGTTATTGGGCCTTCGAGGCCTTTTCTTACTGGGCCGTCACTATCGATACCCAACATTTGCCCCCGAAGCTTGATTGAAGTTCCTTCAGTCGAGCTTGATTTCCTGGTAGGGTTTTAGATAGTGACGTCTTTGGTAATGGTTCAGTGCCTTTGAGACACCTCTAGCTCATTTGGCGAGCAATTCCTTATCTGTTCAAAGCCGAAAGAATATCCTTCCTTTTATTCCCTTTTGGCGATCACTCGAGGTGACCCAGGCTTATGGAAGTCTATCTTTCTTAGTTAGGCGATCATTACCTACCCGAGGTACTTCTGCTAAAACTTTATTAGTGCGCTGGCGACCATCTTGTCTCCTTAGTGGAATTTTAGCATTTAATAACTGCACAGTTGTCCAGAAATCGAACGGTCACTTGAGGCACGCCTGACATTTACTTTTCCGTAAACCCAGGGTAGTTTGACAGCTGTCTGTACCAACCGACCGTCGTCTCTTGGAATTCTGACATTGCTTCGGTTTTCTCCAAAAGGATGCAATTATTCCTCTGCGTCGCTTCGATTTACTCGTGGCGGTTACTCCCCTTTTGGTCTATATAGGAAACGTCAGTTTCTGTATTCTGTCTTTTACGCTTATCCGCTCTCTCGGATTTTCAGAGCTTCATTGCGATCCTTTCCATTTCTTATCTCAACCTTCTTCAGCCTTCTCCCAATATTTCCATGGCTCCTCGCAATCAGAGAGTCAAGCACACGGCTCCCAAGGGTGCCAACAAAGCCAACATTCCCAGAAATGCTGATGTCCCTTTGACCATCAGGGATGAAATCGTGCCCCCCTCAGTAGAGGAACATACCGATTTGGGCAGGACTGCAACCACTCCTATGGTGGTGGACGGGCCCGAGCTGAACACGCCTATTTTTTCCCCAAAAGGTAAACTTTCGCCCTTTTATTGCTCTGCTTTGGCAATATCCTCTGCTGTTCTTTGCTTTTTATGTTCATCATTGCAATATTTGAATTTGTTCGAGTAGACGTCAAGCCTAATGAATTGAAGCCGGCTTATTTTAAGACCGTGGTGGCGCTCGGTGGCTTCAGCGTGGAGGATGCTCCTAGGTATCCTGGCCTAGGTCTGCATTTTCCTCACGATGGAGAGGTTTACATTTATGCGGCCCAGATTGATGCTGGGTTGCGTTTTCCTCTTTGTGAGGATTTACAGACCTTGTGTCAGTTTTACGGGATTCACCCCACACAGCTTGTCTCGAATGCCCTAAGGATGTGGGTCGGCTTCAAGTTCCTATGCTTACGCCAGGAATGGATATATTCACTGGCCCTGTTCCGGTGCTTCTTCCGCCTGGCAGCAGGGGCAAACCACTTTCACCACTTCCAATCCCGCTGGCCGAAGTTTTCAGAGTGGAGAGGCCCTCAGGGATGGGTTTGGAACGTCCATGTCCGCCTGGTCGACGATTTTCGGACCACCAACTCCAATTATAAGAAGTGTTACTTCTTTTATAAGGGGGGGGTGCCCTGGAAATTGTTGATCCCGGACAAGGATTTCCCTCCTTCCTTCGAGGAGCTATCAGAGAGTGATCGAAACGCTATCGATGACCTATACCGGTCGCATCGGTCATCTCAGTTCAAGTCCACCCGCTCCGTGCCGGAGACTACCGAGAATGCCCTTGAGATGGCGGGCATTCATCATGCCACGCCAATCTTTGATGATTGGGTAATTTTCTAACTCTTATCTTGCTTTATTACTTGTAGGGAAGGTTGTAAGCAAGAGCCAGAAACTGATAGGTCTCTTTGATGACCAGGGATCAGCGGGATTGTCCTCCGACCAGGCATTGTTGAACTGTCCTCCTCCCCCTTCTAGGCGTTCGTCCAAGAGGAAGCCCGAGGAGGTGCTTCCCTCGGCCACTGCTGACCCTCGCCAACCAGGTATGTTGCTTTGTTATTCGTAGATTTAACGTCTTCATACTTTGCGGTTTTTTGTTTTTGACATTTTTGTCTTGTTGTTTTGCAGAGGAGTCCTCAACCGACATGGTCCGGGATCATCCTCCTCCTCCTCCCTCCAAGAAGGTCAGGAGTGAGGAATGTCCGGAAGTCGACCAGCATCCTTCTCCTCCCCCTCCTGGGGGTCCTTCCGCTAATAAAGGGAAGGGTCTAGACGCGGTGCCCCCTTCTCCCTCTCCCCAGGGTCCTTCTGCCGCCAAGGGGAAGGTTTTGACCTTAGCTCCTCCTGTTCTTACTGTGCCCATGGCTCCTCCTAAGGAGTCTGGGACCAAGGAGAAGGGGCATGCTGCTTCCAGCTCATCGAGGGCTCCTGTGGATGAGCATTGCTCCCTTGCCGGCTTGTTTCAGCCGCTTGAATCAGCGAATTCTCGGGAAACTTGGGTCCCTTGTGGGGACCTTATGAAGAAGGGGTACCCTCCCCAGAAGAGCCTCCGGGGCAGCCCGGATATGTGTATGCGGCTTCTGGACGGGATAATTCCCCCCGCGGATCGCTCGATTGTTCCCACGGAACTTCATCAGATCGAGGGGTTCCTTCGGTCCCACTTCGAACGAGTGGCTTTGGTAAGATCTCATACTTTTATTTCGTAGAGTCCTCTCTTTGTCGTTCCCTTATTGTTTGTTGTCCTGACAGCTTTTATTCTATATTTGTTGCCAGTTCGTTCGGGAAGAGGTGATTCTTGGTCGTGTCTTCGGGGACTATCAAGACGACTGCAGATGCAGCGATCGCCTTGGCAGATAATACCCGAGAGGAATACCTCAGGAAGGAGCAGCGCCTCCTTACTGATGTCCAGAAGAGGGAGGCTGAAGCCGCTGCCGCTCTTCAGGACTTTGATGCTCTTCACCTGTGTTTAGATCAGGGAGAGATCGTCCGAGTTCGCCTAGATGCTGAACTTAAGGAAGCTCAGGCGCAAGGGGCAGAATCGGAGGCTCGCAGGGTCGTTGCCGAGGCGCAAAGGGCCGCTGCTGACGCCCAGAGAGAAGCTGCGGTGGCTCAGATGGAAGCTGCGGAAGCCCGGGGGATTGCCTTGGAGGAGGAGAGGGATCGGTTAACTGCACAATTGAAAGCCGTCCCTTCGCCCCAGAGCGTAGTTGAGGCATTCAAAGCCTCTGAGGAGTTTGAGGACTGCGCTCTGAAGGAGATGAAGTCGGCAATCGCCGATTTTCTCCGAGTCCTGGTGGATGAGGTCCAGGCGGTCGATCCCAACTTTCCTCTTGGGGAAGTCGCCTCCTTGAAGACCTTCCTGCGGAGTCGTCCTTCGCAGCCCTCTGTTGCTGGAGAGGCTGCTCCTGAAGGCGAGCCCAGTACTTCTGCCCCTGAAGACGAGCAGAGCGCCCTTGCCCCCGAGAACCCCGAAGCTTGAAGTCCCCAACTCCTTGGCGACCATCTTTATCTTTTTTAGATAGCCATTTTTGTACTTTCTGTTTTTGGTTTGTAATTATTTATCGAAGACTTGGGTTTTTCTATTGAATGCCTTTATATTCTTGAGCCTTTAATCGACTTTGAACATATTCAGCTATCCAATATCTTACTCATAGTTACTTTCCACTTTTTCCTTGCTTGGTAATGTCGTCGACCCTTAAATCCGTAGACCAATCATAAGTTAAACTTTCTAAGGATAATACTTTTGACACTTAAAAGCATAAACTTCTAAGTTCAAAGAGATATTACCTTCTTTGAAGTTTAAACCTTTGAGGTGTTGGCCTAATAACAGGGGATTTGGAGTTTGTCAGGCTTTATCATCAATAGTGATCGCCTAAACTTTCTTTGGCCTGACTTTGGCGTCAGGGCTTTTATTTTGCCTAACATTTTGCTAGGTCTTTTGGCCTGACTTTGGCGTCAGGGCTTTGTCTGATTTTTGGTGTCAGGTTTTTTGAGGCCTAACTTTGTTGTTAGGGCTTTTGTGGCCTAGTTTTGTTACTAGGGCTTTTTTGGCCTAGCTTTGTTGCTAGGGCTTTTTGGCCTAGTTTTGTTACTAGGGCATTTTGGCCTGACTTTGGCGTCAGGGCTTTTGGCCTAACTTTGTTGTTAGGGCTTTTGGCCTAGCTTTGTTGCTAGGGCTTTTGTGGCCTGACTTTGGCGTCAGGGCTTTTTGGCCTAGCTTTGTTGCTAGGGCTTTTGGCCTAACTTTGTTGTTAGGGCTTTTGGCCTGTCTTTGGCGACAGGGCTTTTTGGCCTGACTTTGGCGTCAGGGCTTTTGGCCTAACTTTGTTGTTAGGGCTTTTGGCCTAGCTTTGTTGCTAGGGCTTTTTGGCGATGCCGAGATATTTCTTCATCTTTTCTCCCTTTGCCTCGTAGGCGCCATTAACCTGATTGACAATAAGTTCTGAATCACTTTTTACTTTAAGCGCTGTTATACCCATTCCTTTTGCCAGTCTGAGTCCAGTGATAAGAGCCTCATATTCTTCTTCGTTATTGGTCGCCGGGAATGTCAAGGCGATCGCGTATTTCAGAGGCTCGCCCTCAGGAGGAATAAGAATTAAACCTGCCCCCGAGCCTTCTTTTGATGAAGACCCATCCGTATAGAGTTCCCAGATTTGATTGTCGTTTGCTGACTGACTTGGCCTGTTTTCTGCCTCCGCTTGACCGTTACTCGTGCTTTCCACTATGAAATCAGCTAGTGCTTGACCTTTGATGGCCGTTTTTGGCGCAAATTTGATCCTGAACTCGCTGAGCTCGATCGCCCACTTGACCATTCTTCCTGAAGAATCTGGCTTCATCAGGAAGTTTTTGAGAGGTTGATTGGTGAGGACCGTGATGTCGTGCGCATGAAAGTAAGGTCTCAGCTTCCGAGCAGCAATAACTAAGGCATAGAGATACTTCTCAATCTGGACATATCTTATTTCTGCTGAGTTGAACATTTTGCTAATAAAATACACTGGACTCTGAACATTATTCTCCTCCCTTATTAAAACAGCACTGGCTGCCACATCGCTAATGCCTAAATAGAGGAAAAGCTGCTCGCCTGGAACGGGTTTTGCCAGAGCTGGGAGTGTTTGAATATGCCTTTTCAAGGACTGGAATGCTTCCTCGCAGTCTGGCGTCCACTCGAACTTACGGTTGGCCCTCAAGGTTCTGAAGAACGGGAGGGACTTGTCGCTTGCTTTGGAGAGGAAGCGGTTAAGAGCAGCTAGTCGGCCGTTCAGGCATTGGACTTCCTTATGGCAGGTTGGCGTCTTCATTTCTTCTACGGCCTTTAGCTTTTCCGGGTTTGCTTCAATGCCCCTTTCGCTGACCATAAAACCCAGGAACTTCCCGGACTTGACTCCAAAGGCGCACTTTGCTGGGTTCAGGCGAACGCTGTGTCTCCTCATGCATTCAAAAGCTTCACGGAGGTCGGTGGTATGAGGATTGCCTTTGATGGATTTAACGAGCATATCATCCACGTAGGCCTCCATGTTCCTTGCCAGCATGTCCTGGAACAGTCGGTTCACCATCCGCTGATAAGTTGCCCCGGCATTGATGAGACCAAAGGGCATCACCTTGTAGCATAGAATGTCCCCATCAGCATAGAAAGCAGTGTGGGCCTCGTCGTCTGGATGCATTCTGATCTGGTTGTAGCCTGAATAGGCATCCATGAAGCTCAGCATCTCATGACCCGAGGTAGCATCGACTAGCTGATCAATTCTTGGAAGGGGATATGAATCTTTGGGGCAAGCCTTGTTTAAGTCGCGGAAGTCGACGCACATCCTCCACTTGCCGTTAGATTTCCTGACCAAAACTGGGTTGGCGACCCAGCTCTGGAATCTTACCTCTCTGACGAAGTCAGCTTCAATCAACCTGCCGACTTCCTGCCTGATCGCCAAACGTTTATCAGTCCCGAACGATCTTCTCTTTTGGGCGATCGGCTTGAGGGAGGGGTCTATCCTGAGCTCATGCGAGATAATATCTGTGCTGATTCCGGGCATGTCGCTCGGCTGCCAGGCAAAGAGCTCTTTGAATTCCTTGAGGAGGGCGGTCATGGCCTCCTTCTGATCCTCTTTCAAGGTGGTCCCAATGCGCACCTTTTTGTCCGGACCATCGATCTCGACCTCCTCCAATTCCTCCATGGGTGCTGGTCGAGCCAAGTCCTCGCGGGGATCGGCCTCTGTCTCGATGGCGAGCGCCTCCCTTTGGTTCTTCCTGCGTAAACAGTTCACATAGCATTGCCGCGAGGAAGGCTGATCTCCTAGCACTTCTCCAATCCCGTTCGGAGTGGGGAACTTCATCTTCTGGTGGACAGTGGAGGCCACAATCTTATTTGGGTTGATCGTGGTCCTCCCTATGATGGCGTTATAGGATGTAGGTGAGTCGACCACCAGGAAAGTGACCGACACCTTGATGCTTTTCCACCCCTCGCCAAAAATCACTGGCATGGTTATAGCCCCCAGTGGATAAGTTGTCCTTCCCGCAAATCCGATCAGCGGAAAGTCGACCCTCTTCAGGTCGCGTTTTAATTTGCCCATCTTTTCGAAGGCGTCCAGAAACAGGATGTCTGTCGAGCTGCCTCCGTCGACCAGAATCCTTGCAACATCACAGCCGTCAATATCTGCCGTAATGACCAGAGCATCGTTGTGGGGCGTGGTGACATGTGCCAAATCATCTTCAGAGAATGAGATGACAATGTTTTCTTCAGGTCGGGGTCGCTTCCCCAACTGAACTGCCGTAGAGATCTGAGTGGCGTAGACCTCTCTGGCGCTTGACCTCTCGCCGCCTGCGCCGAATCCTCCCGCAATCAGATTCACTCTCCTCTTGCTTCCAGAACGCTCAGCTTGATCTGCAGGGGCTGGTGAACGATGTCTCCTGGGGGGCGTTCGACTTCGGTCTCGCCCTGCCACAAATTCCTTCAACATTCCCCCCTGAATCAGCCTCTCTATATCTCGCTTCAGAATCTTGCAATCGTCTGTCTTATGGCCCTTGCACTTATGGTATCTGCAATAGCTCTCGACATCCTTGCCCATGGGTAACCCACCTCGGCGAGGCATCGGTGGCCTCGCCAAGGATCTCCTCTCCATCTCGACTAGTACCGCTGAGATCTGCCTATTTAAAGGCGTGAAGTACTCAGGGACCTCTGGATGGCGAGGTGCTGGAAGAGACTCGACTCGGGGCTTACTTTCTTTTCCCTTCTTCTCCTTCTTTATCTCCTTCTTACCATCGCGTCGGGGTTCATGGGTTACCCTTAGCGAGGTCGTCAGGAGATTAGCCTCGATGTTTGCGCGTTCAAGGTCTATGAAACCTTTTGCTCTGGACGCCAACTCCTCCAATGTCTCTATCTCCTTCACGTGATAGCTGTTTCGCAGCTTTCTCGAGGCCTTGTTGGCCACATCCAGACCTCTGTAGAATGCTCGAATGATTTCCCCATCCGAGATTCGGCGATCTAATTCTGTGACGTTTTGATGAAAACGCCCGTAGAAGTTGGACAGCGACTCTCCAGGCTGCTGTTTGACCGAGTCAAGGGCGACCACGCTCTTCAGCAATTGGCGCTCGCCCATATATCTCTCCAGGAACTTGCTTCTTAACTCTGCCCAAGTTCCGATTGATCCTGCAGGGAGGCCGAAGAACCAGGACGAAGCCGAGCCCGAAAGAGTAGATGGAAATAGCAAAGTCAAATGATTGGGATCGTTTGACTTACCCAGAAGGGAGGCCTCATGCTTGTTGACATGTACGGTGGGATCTCCTCCACCGCTATACTCAGGTATGGCCCGAGCAACCACATCCTTCGGGATTTTGATAGCGACGAGCGCGTCGGTGAATGGATGAGAGGACTGCTCCTTGAAGGGAGCTATGACTGTCAACTGTCTTTCCTGGAGCCTTTTGTTGAGGAGGTCATCCATCTGATCCACAGTGCAGTACATGGGAGAGGCTCCGGGTGGAGGCGGACCGGAAGGATTGGCAGTATATGCGGCTGCTGGCTCCTTGGTGTGCGCTGGAGGTAGGGACTGCTGACCTGACGTCATCTCCTGATCCTCCTGAGGCGCAGCAGGACCAGGATTGGCCGCTTCTGAAGGTGAAGGCCCTGTGGCAGCAGGGCGGTGGTTTTCTTTAGGAGCAGAGGGATTGTTTTCCTGAGGAGCAGGGGCTTGGCGGCGCGCCTGTCCTAGGATGGCTTCCAGCAGGGAGACCATCTCGGGGGTTAAATTAATATCCTGCCCCGCAATGTGGACTGTCTGCGGTGCAGGGGCTCCGTTTTGATCAGCAGCTGGGGTCGGTCTTGAATCACCGACATGTTCTCGGGCTGTCCGCAGAGGAACAGCATTAACTCCTGCTCGGCTGGCAGGTTCCTGTTGAAGCGGTGAAGCGGCGGCGGAATCAGAGCTATCTGAGGATCGCTCCCTAGTCTGATTCCGACGGTTGCTTTGGGATCGAGTTCTCATGGCTTAATTGCTCGTTTCCCACAGACGGCGCCAAATGTTGGATCGTGAAATCCTGAATGCTGATCTGGCAGTGAATTGAATGCCAGACAAGGTTGGGATGACGCTTCAGCTCCAACTCCGGTGAACCTGCAAGTAGGGGAGCGCAACAGAGGGGGTGCTTCTGGGTCCCTCTCCGATGCTTAAATGAGTATATGTGTGTATAAAACTCAAAACGTAAAGTACGTATGTAAAGCAAGGATATTTATAGGGTAAGAGAGATAGAACCGTATAAAGGCAACTGAATATCTTAATGTATATTGAGTTGCTGAAGATTCGGATCGTGGGATATGGCAGTTACTGCGAGATATTGCAGTTACCAAATCTAATCTTTAGTGAATATGTGACCGAGATATGCGGGATATCTTGGCCACTCTGTTATTAACGGTTTAGTGGGACCAGAGGAGAGAGGCAAGGCTCTCTTCGGGGCGAGCACTCCCATGTCGAGCAGTGGAAGGTCGCGACTTGGTAGAGAATGGCGAGCAGTCTGAGAGCCTTTGGCGTCTCTATAGACTTTGGGCTCGATTCTGGATTACTCGATGGTGGGCCAAGTTTGGCTTGTACTTGGGCCGATCCGGTTCGGATGTCATGGGTTTACCCCCTCTATAGTTATTGGGCCTTCGAGGCCTTTTCTTACTGGGCCGTCACTATCGATACCCAACACTCGCCATTGCACTTGCTCGAGTCGCCTCGCTAGTGCTCGTATGTTGGTAATGATGTTTGCCACCCTCCAATGCGTTGGGCCATTCTCTATTTGTTGGTGAACCACTTGTGAGCAGTGGCGGATATGGAATGAAATAAGTGGGGTCCTAGGACCCCACTTGAATTATATATTTCTACCAATATTTTAATATCAATTTAATAGGACCCCATTATAATATTTGTTAGGACACCATTATTATTCGATTGTCAGGAGCAACCGAGCAAATTCAATTCTCTTGACCAAAAAAAAAAAAGCAAATTCAATTCTAACTTTATCAAAAGTTGGACCCAGCTTTGTATACCACTTATTCTATCTTTAATTACTATGAGCACTTATCAGTATCTCTACCGACTACCATTGAACTTTCTCAAAAGTTCTGTCTCTGCTCGCCTGCTTCCGCCTCTGTTCGCCATTTGACAGGTATTCAAAGTGCTCTTTAATTTATCAGTATCTTTAATTTACTGGATGTATTCTGCTGAAATACCGTGAATTGAATTTTCCTTTGTTGATTTTTGTTGATTTTTTGCCTTAAACTGTTATTTCAAAGTGATTTTTGCCTAATCTGTGAATGATTTAATCTAAGGCTAAACAATCATCAATGACTCAGTGATGATTGTTTTTGTTTAGCATTAGGTTAGAAATTGCTCTTAGATTAGATGCCTAAACAGACTTTCAACGTTTAAACCGTTCAAAGATGAATTTTTCAGGTTTTTATGGAGAGCTTTTTTAAGAGAAAATCGACCATTGAGAATCAATTGAGCGACACGAACCATGTTCAAAACTTTGCAAAGAAAATTCGGTTATCAAATTCAGAGATTATTTTCAAAGAACTTGAAGCTGATCCTGGATTAAGGAGAAAGATGTCTGAATATCATCCTAATGACCGAGATACAATTCGAAGAGAGTACCTACTAAAAGGGCCATGTCAACCTCGTGAAGTGAACATAATTTTCCTTACAAAATGATCGGAGGCAAAAAGCGAAGATTTTGTTCGTCATGGTTTAATGAGTATCGCAACTGGTTGGAATATAGTATAAAAAATGATGCAGTCTATTGCTTGTGTTGCTTCCTTTTTAGGTGTAACAATTCTGCGAAAGGGAGTGGAGAATCTTTCATCGTAGATGGGTTTACTTCTTGGAATAAGAAAAATAGATTGAAAGAACATGTTGGGGGGCCCTTAAGTGAACACAATAAAGCTTGGAGAAGTAGTCGTGATTTGTTGAATCAAGAGCAACACATTGCAACGAGTTTCGATAAGCAAGGTGATCAACTTCAAAAGGCTTACCGCATTCGATTAACAGCATCAATTGATTGTGCTAGATTTCTATTGCGTCAAGGATTACCTTTTCGGGGTCATGATGAATCAGAAACTTCCTTTAATCAAGGTAATTTTCTTGAACTCCACAAATTTCTAGCTCGACATAATGAAGAGGTAGATATGCACGTTCTGAAGAATGCTCCTGCCAATCGCCAATTAACTGCTCCTATGATTCAAAAGGATATTGTTAGTGCTGCCGCAACAGAGACAACACTTGCAATACTTAAAGAGCTTGGAAGTGAATGTTTTGCCATTATTGTTGATGAAGCTCGCGATATTTCTAAAAAGGAACAAATGGCAATTGCTTTACGATTTGTGAATGCAAAAGGATGTATCATGGAGCGGTTTCTTGGTATAGTACATGTTCAAGATACATGTTCTTTAACTTTAAAAGTAGCAATTGACTCTCTACTTTCTAAGCATGGGTTGAGTCCTTCAAGGATTCGTGGGCAAGGATATGATGGTGCTAGCAACATGCGGGGTGAACTTAATGGTCTTAAAAGTTTGATTTTGCAGGAGAATCCTTCCGCATTTTACATTCATTGTTTTGCTCATCAACTTCAACTTACACTTGTTGCTGTTGCAACAGAAGAAGACGCAATTCAAGCCTTTTTTGATCAAGTTCGCCAACTGATAAATATTGTGGGTAGTTCATGCAAGCGTGTTGACAAGCTTCGCGAGATGCAACTTAAGAAGGTTAGTGCAGAATTGGCTAGTGGAGAAATTCAAAGTGGTCAAGGTTTAAATCAAGAAACTAGTTTAAAACGACCAGGAGATACTCGATGGAGCTCACATTTTTATTCATTGCAAAACTTAATTGGTATGTACTCTTCTGTTATTGGTGTACTAGAGATTATTGGCGGTGAAGCCTTGAATGGACGTCATGGTTATGAAGCAAGAGGTCTAACAAGAGTGTTGCATACATTTGAATTTGTTTTCACACTTCACCTGATGAGGAAAGTATTGTCCATTACAAACGGCTTATCACAAGCATTACAGAGAAAAGATCAAGATATTGTTAATGCTATGAATTTGTTGAACCTTTCCAAGCAAAAATTACAGATGATGCGAGATAGTGGATGGAATGCTTTATTACATCAAGTCTCATTGTTTTGTAACAAACACGAGATTGAAGTTCCAGATATGGATGGGGTGTTTTCTGCAGTAGGGAGAAGGAGAAATGAATCTCAGAAACTAGTTATAGATCACTACCGAGTGGGTTTGTTCTATGTTGTTTTGGATAGACAACTTCATGAACTTAATGATCGATTCAGTGAGGCAAATACAAAAATGCTCTTGTGTGTGAGTTGTTTTAGTCCATCTAACTCATTTGCAGCATTTGATGGAGAGAAATTGGTTGACCTTGCCAAATTTTATCCAAGTGATTTTTCTGATATGGAGTTATTGGATTTAGAAGAAGAAATCGAGATGTACATTTTTGATATGCATGGTAGTGAAGATTTTTCACAAATTAGTGGAATTGGAATGCTTGCAGAGAAACTCGTTGAAACAAAAAGAAATCTTTCTTATCCATAGGTTTATCGATTGTTGAAGTTAACATTAATTTTACCAGTTGCCACTGCAACTGTTGAAAGAGTTTTTTCAGCCATGAGTTATGTGAAGGATACTTCAACAAATCGAATGGGTGATGCTTTTTTGAACGACAGATTGGTCACTTACATTGAGAAAGAGATCTCAGACAATGTTGATACTGAATTGATTTTACAAAGATTTCAGAAGATGAGATCTCGTAACGATCAATTGTAAAAGGTATTTCTCTTTTAACTTTGTTAATATTTATGATAGAGATTTAAAATATATGATAACATAAATTATTCTTTTTTACAGCATTCAAAGACAGAAGGTGTAAAACTGAAAAGTTCATTCAAACCGAACTAGTAATTGTACGAGTGTTATATTATATTTTAAGATGCATATATGAATTATGATATATGTAAAATATAATGTTTTTCGTTAGATAAACATCATTTTGAGTATATAGTACGGTTACGATTACGGTTTAAATTGATATGTTTCGTTATTGATAATAAGTACAATTTTTGAAATGGGGAACCCACTTGCTCCGGTTCCTAGATCCGCCGCTGCTTGTGAGTCCGTCTCGATGACAATGCTCGGCCATCCCGTTTCTCTATCGCTAGTCTTACCCCTTCATGTATAGTCATGGCCTCCATTGTTTCTATGCCATCGGTCCGGTATCGCCAGTTTAGTCCCTCAACAACTTTGTTGTGGTTGTCCCTCGCTACCACTCCTATTCCTGCTCGTCTCGATTGTTGGCACCACGATGCATCACAATTGATCTTGATCGTGTTTGACGTCGGTGGTCGCCACTCTTGGTGCATTCGGTCTTCAGTCGATGGCATTCCTTCGGTCTTGGCATGGCTAGCTTGGCCACTCACAAGTTGCTCCGCATATGTTCGCTTGATCTCCTCGATAGTGACCCTTGTGCATGGTTGCTTGGCTTCAAAGGCCGCCTTGCACCCCGTCTTCCATATTAGCCAACATTTGATCAATGCGAGTGCCCATCTTCTCTCGCTATCCACTCCTTGACCCCTCAGTTCCGTTCTACTTTCCTCGAGCCATTTGACCACGTCTAAGGTGTTTGGACAATCCAGTTTTAACCCGAGAACTCCAAGCCATACCTGTTAGGTCCAACCACACTCAAGGATCTGTGTTCCCTTGTTTCAACTTCTCCACATATGGCGCCTCCGTTGCTTACATTCATACCCCGTCTTACCATATTCGCCTTGACGGCTATGGCGTTCGTTGCAAGTCTCCAAACGAAATTCTTTACCTTGGGTATCACCTTTGTCGCCCAAATGCCCTTCCAAAACGCGCTATGGTTGTATGTGTTTGGTCTCCCACTGCGGTCGGCATTTTCCCTTATCTTGTGGTATACCGATTGGACTATAGGTGTTCCATCCCGTGTGTGTGGCCATATATATGTATCACTTCCCCCATCATGCGGTAGCGGGATATTGAGGATGTGATCGACATCTTCGCGGTTTACAATGCTTCTCACAAGGCCCTCGTTCCATACTCCATTCGATTGAATAAGGCCCTCCGTTCTCCACCCTAGTCTCGGTATTCACCCTCTTGTTTTCCTTTGTGTAGATCCACGGATCACCAAAAACTCGTACATTCTCCCCCGTTCCTATCATCCACCCCCCTCTTGCTTCATCACCTCCCGACCGTGCATAATGCTACTCCTCCCCCACGAGGCTCGACCTCCTTAGGCTGGTCGGTTCGGTCCCTTTAGGACCTGCGCACTAGGAAAGAGCATCTCGGGAAATATAGTCCCTTTAGGACCTGCGCACTTAGGTTGGTCGGTTCGGTATTTATGCGACTCGCCATCTTCGTGAGAAGCGCCGTGTTGAAACTTTGTAGTTCTCAGAATCTTAGGCCCCCATCTCCTTTGCCTTTGTTAGGATCTACCATTTCCGCCAATGAGTATTGTTTCCCTCCACGGTTTGTACCCACCAAAAGTCTGCAATGAGAGCATCTATTTCCAAGCACCATGTTTTTGGTAACCGGAATACACTCATCACATATACAGGTATCACGGTAATGATGGTCTTAATGAGGACTCCTTTCCCCTCTTGGTTTAAAGTCTTCGGCTTCCACCCTTGAAGCTTGTTCTTGACCTTGGTTTTTAGGGATTCCAAAACCTCCTTCTTTGAGCTTCCCCATATCGATGGTAATCCCAGTACTTGCCCGGGTCGCTTGTGCTTTGTATGTTAAGGGTCTCCTCTACCTCTCTCCGCTCGGTATGCCCAGACCCTTTGTTGAAATAAAGGGTCGACTTCTCCCTGTTTATCCGTTGTCCTGAGACCTTGCAGTAGTTATCCAGAATCCTGCGGAGTTGTACAGCATTCTCGGTTGATCCACTGATAAAGAAGAGCGAGTCATCTGCAAAGAATAGGTGATGTAGTTTCGGGCATTGTCTCCTTAGTGTTATTCCCCTTATCTCCTCCTCCCTAGCTGCCCCAAGAATCCTCCTTGATAGCACATCCGCAAGTAAGATAAACAAGTAAGGTGATAGTGAGTCACATTGGCGGATCCCTCGTGTTGGACATATTAGGTCAGTTCGTGCCCTGTTAACAACCACTTGGTATGTGGGTGTTGATATTCAAGCCTTAATCCATCTCACACACTTATATGCTAAGCCTCTAGTTCTCAGTGTGTCCAGTAGGAAGTCTCATTCTATTCTGTCATACGTCTTTTGCATGTCGATCTTTAGGGCACATTCCACCTTGTTCCCATTTCAGCCGGTTTGTAGGTGATGGAACACTTCATGTGCTACCATGATGTTGTCATGAATGTGTCTACCTCATACAAATGAAATCTGGAAGGAGTGATAAGCTATGATAGATATATTTTCAATTGGTTCACAACACTTTCAAGATAATCTTACACATGAAGTTACAACAGCTTATAGGCCGAAAATCAGTGGGTGTCATCGGGTTTGCAATTTTGGAATAAGTACAATATCAGTATTATTGAGGGTGTTTAGGATGATACATGTTCTTAAGAAAGTCTTGACCGCGGTGATGACATCTCCCCCCACTATGTTCCAGTTCCTTTGGTAAAACAGATCTGGAAACCTGTCCTCACTCGGCGCCCGTGTTCCTCCCAATTGGTATGTTGCCGCCCATATTTCTATGTTCGTTACCTCCCATATTAGTTTCTTATTCATTTCGGCTGACACTTGGTTTGGTATGTATCGGAGGAATTCATCACTCGGTTATGTTTGCTATGAGGTAAACATGTTTCCATAGTATCGATATAGCTCATCGGCTATCCTCCCCTCATTCTCTATCCACTCCTCATTCATTCCCCTCAAGCGGCATATTTGGTTACGCTTTCGCCTCGCTATTGTTGTTTGGTAGAAGAAAGTGGTGTTTTGGTCCCCCTCCCTGAGCCATTTGATCATCGACCTCTGTTTCTAATATGTTTCCTCTCTTGTCCAAAGGGATTTGAGTTTCCCCTTTAGTCTCATTTCCTCCTGTATCACCTCTTTGTCCATCACCCCTTGTCTGGTGTTCCTTAGGGCTGCCTTTATGCTTGCTACCTCTCGCATGTTGTTCCCAAAATGTATCTTGCTCCATGTCATGAGGCTCTTGCGGAATTTATTCAACTTTGTGTAAACCCCTTGTGTTTCCCTCCATGTTGTTGGTCTCTCCCATGCATCCTTTATCACCTCCTTACATGCGAGATTCTCTAGCCACATTGCCTCAAATTTGAACCGTCTCCTTGACCTTATTTTCGGTTGTTTGAGTTGGACCACCATTGGTGCATGGTCCGACTCAATAGCTAGTTCATTGATGCACCTCCCTTGTTGATGTTTCATTGTCCACTCCGCATTTGTAAGGACCCGATCGAGGCGCTCGCTTATCCGATGGGCTACTCCGATTATTACACCATTTATGGGTTTTACCATGTGCCCCCAAATCCTTCATGTTGATGTCCTCGATCAGTTGCTTAAACTCATCCATTTGTCTGTGTGACTTTCTTCTCCCACCTTGTTTCTCATGTTGGTAGCATGTACTATTGAAATCGCTGAGCACCATCCAGCTACCACTTCGGACCATCCATATGGTTCGTAAGAGATTTCAGTTTCGGGTTCGTTCGTGTGCCTCTATGCTCACATATACCCATGTCACATGCATAGTATCGACATCTCTTGCAAATTGCACTTCACAGTTAATGATGTTCGGGTCGGCATATGTGATTGAGACCCTAGTTTCCGAAGACCACCATAATGTTAATCCTCCCGATGCCTCATTTGGCCCCACATAGTACATATTATCCATCCCCATTCGTGTCCGTATCAGTTCACAGTAGATATCCCCACTTTTTGTTTCCATTAAGAATATGATGCATGGGCGATACCTTTTATTGAGGTCGTGTAGGTGTTGAACTGTCAGGGTTGACCCCAAACCCTGGCAATTCTAGGAGATCACATTCATTGGGCACCCGTGGCTGTTTCGGGACAGCCACTAGAACCCTTGTTCATCTCATATGATTCCTCCTGTTCGCTTAATACCCCTTTCCTCCTTTCGGCTCTATTCTTGCAGTTTGGGTTTGTCTTGGTCAATTTCCTCCTCGGGCTCTTCCTTAATTTTGGTCCCAGGTATTCGATCTCTTCCTCCTGTCTCCTCATTCTCTTCGTCCTTGGTTGGTCTTCCATTTATTCCCTAATTCGCTTTAAAGTCATCTTGTCTAGGTATGGGCTCAAGCCGGATGTGGGTTGTGGTTCGGCGGTTGGGGAGATGTTGGTGGTGTGTATTAGGTGGGTTTTCTACAATGTATGTTTGGACCGGTGGTGTTCTCAGTCGGGTCTAGATGGATCGGATTGTCAGGTAGGTAGGTGATCAAGGGTTGGGGTAATTTGGGGAATTGGTCGGCCCGAGTATATTTGGCTATGTGTGGTAGGGTTTGGCTTAGTATGGGGTGGGTATGGGTTCAATTCGGTTTGGTTGGGATCCATTCAGATAATGGGGTTGGCTTTGGCTGTGCGGTTTGGTCGGCTTTTTGTTGGGTGAGGTGGATGGTTAGGTCTTTTGAGTGTGGTGGTTCATTTTGCTCGGTTTCAGCCGATTGGGTTCCGTGGGTATTTAGCTCCCCTAGGTCGGGGGCTATGTCGGTCTCCATATGGTCTTGTTCCGTATGTTCCCATGGTCGGTTTGTGGGTGTGTCTGTGTCCCCCCACCATCATCATTTTGTGCCCCCCTTCGACTTTGATGTGTTTTATCTGTGCTCCTTCTCTTTACCTCGACCTTAATATCAAACCACGACTTTCTAGCACACCTTGATTCGATCCTTGACCCTCTTTTCTTCCCACATGTTGTCTAACTGTGGTTTATTTTGGCCTTATCCCCAACAAGCAACGGTCCATACATTGGTATACTGATCATATTCCACCATTTGTACCTCCGTTTTACATGATTGGGTGATGTGACATAATGTGTCACACCCATAGCAATAATCAAACAAACGTTCGTATTTTATCAATGCTCATCTATCCAATCCTAGGGAATTCTTCCACCGGAATCCCACCATCAGTGGTATCTCCCCATTAACTTCTACACAAATCCTCATATAGCTCCTACATATTCTCCCACATGCTTATCAATCTCCAGGCATTTTCCTATCATATTCCCTATCTTCCATGCATTGACATCACTAAATTTCTCAAGTCCTATGTCATGTACTTGAGTCCAAAAGGTTACCTTGTTAAATTCCACCTCATTTACTCCCACACTCGGATCCCATCTTTTTATGTTCAGTATATGGCCATTGACTGCCCATGGTGAGCAGTCAAGGATCTGATCAGCATCTTTCTGTCGTTCAAAATCGAACAACAAGATTCCCTCCTCCGCTTCCGAAATTGTGACATGTCCATACCTAGCCCACGCCGACTGGATAACCCCATTGATCATGCTTAACTTACTCGGCTTTTAGGACAGGACTTTGCCTACGTACCAATTCTCGCTCTGCACTTTCTCGTTCGAGTCCAGGTTGACAACGGGCTTGTCGGGTCTGTTCATGCCACCGAAGCTAGAACTGAGCTGCATCTCGAGGATGGAGTGGGGGTCGTGTCTTAACCGCAGCTGGAAACTCCTGCAAGAATAAGGAAAACGCAAAAATACAGGAGTGAGGTGGTCACGTAAGCGAGTTCTATGGTGGAGGTGGTGCTTCGTGGTTCGACTGTGTCGCTGGTTTGCTGTCGGTGTCTGTGGTTTTTGCCCACAGCCTTCCCTGTATGCCGCAGGTGGTGGTCGGCTTCATCTCTGGTGGTGTGGCAACCTAGGTGGTTGAACTGGGGTAGTCGATGGCGCCGACGGATTCACTTTGTCGCTAAGAAAATCCGACAGTTTTGGTCGTGGTTTGTAAGGTATGCCCTCTCTTTTTCACGTAGTTTGCTGCATGGAGATGTCCAATCCAAAGCTACAGTGTTCAATCCGGAAGCTTCTTATTCGATTACTTTGTCCTGTTGCAATAAATGCAAACGGATTTCACCAATTGGAGAATGGGATTTCTGTCACGGGATGAAACCTATGCCGAAGCTGGGATTCCTTCCCACGGGCAGATAGGAGCGCGTGGACTTCACTTGCAGATCCACCGATTTTGTGTGTAATTGTTAAAATATTAACTGAATACTCAGTTGTAAATTTATTATCTTAATAATTATAATCATCAGTAGTATTATAAAGGTAAATGTTTAATTTTACGGTTAGAAAGGGGGAAAAATCTTTGTATTAGTTCTAGTGTAACCTCTAGTATGGTAGAAGAAATCAAAGCAACTATATTTTTTCCACATTATAATCACTTCTTCGTAGATGTATGTAAGCACCTGATTTTGGCTCGGTGTGAAATTACCGTACGCAAGGAACCAAACCGAGAAAAAATCACCCTAAACCTTAAACCCCAAATCCTAAACCCTAAACCTTAACCCTAACCCCTAAAACATTAACCCTAAACTCCAAACCCTAAACCGTTAACCCTTAAACCTTATTAAATCCCTATACCCCAAAAACTAAACCTTAAACCCTAAACCCTAAACCTTAAGCCCTAAACCCCTAAACCCCAATTTTGGTCCAAAACACCTACCATGCCACCAATCACTCCTAATTTGTCACCTTTGACCAAAAATCCTCCTAATTTTCAATCATCTCCCAATTGCCAATCACATCACAATTGTCAATCACCTTTGCCCAATTGCTATCACCTTTGTCATCCACTATGTATTGTCATGTTTTATCACCTACTTAGAGGAGGAAAACTCTACAAAGAAGAGAGATCTACGGTTGAAGAAAGGAGGAAGGAACTGAAGGAGAGTTTTGAACATGCAAGGTTGTAAGCTATGACTTGCAAGAAGAAAAGGAAGAAAACAAAAGAGAAAGAGAGACGAAAAAAATGGAAAAGAATTAGGTGATGACAAAGTGAGGATTTGAGTGATAGTGAAAAAAAATAAAGAGAAATATTTCTCTCTATTTATTTTTCACTCAATTAATTGAGTGAAGAAAAATCGACGATTATCGATCTCGGTCTCTCGTACGGTATCTAAACCCCGAATGACTTAGGTATATCCCTCTCGTATTCAATATTGTATTTATATGTCCTAATGTGAATATAGTTTGTGTTATTGATATTAGGTGTTGATAGCTATATTTTGTATAAAAATTGTACTCGGTTTTAAGTTTGGTATAACTTTGGGGTCATTTAGACATTTGTGAAAGTTAAGGGGTTTGTTTAGGTCAAGAAAATAATAATTTCGAAAATGACTTAGTTCATCTCTGAACTTTGATGAAGGTTACAACTCGGTCATTGGACTCTCGGGTCATTCTCGAACTTTATCGAGTGTTATAAACCAAACGAGATAAGTTTTGGGTCATTTGTGAAATTTTTGAAACATCTTTTCAATTCAACTCGAATTTTTAAATATGTAAATTTTGTTTCGTGAACCTTTCTGGACATCCCATCACTTCTCAAAGTATTACAAATAAGTCCAGAATAATTTTCGAGTTGTTTTGGAACTTTACCAAGTGTTACAAATAAGTCGAGAATAGTTTAGGTTTAATTATGTGATTATTTAAAAATATATTTTCCATTCAGTTATAATGTTTAAATAATTGCATTTTGCTCTCTAAACTTTTCTTCACATCCCATATTTCTCGAAGTGTGACAAATAAGTACAACGTGTTTTATATCTTAAAAATCATTCGTATTCGTTTGACGTTTTAAAATGACTCCAAAGTTAAACCACCTTTTTTGAGCTTGATTAAATTCATTCTCCTCTTGTGTATGTATTTTAAACTAATTCGTACATAAAAAATGCTTGTATATGATTTATTTCATTTCTTAAGAAATGCATGTAATCGTTTTGGCCAAGCATACACTACAAGAATCTGTATCAACAGCCTAAAGATTAATTTGTTGACACAAGGAGTGGGTTGGTAAAACGGTGTATAAGTGACAGCATTTTAATACGTCCCAGTAGACACGTTTTAGTGTCAACACATTTGTCGTAGCACAAACAATCCTTTAGTATTGACGTTTGCCGTCGCAATATGTCTGTGCCGATCAAATCCATGTGTCAAAAACTCAACCGAGGTTAATAGTGATATTCAGTAACTGAATATGTTGGTATTGCAAAACAGTATGTTTACTTTCAAAATTAATTGATGTAATAAATGGGTAAACAGTATCGGCATAACTTCATTGGTAATATATGTATTGTCGTTGCTAAACGCTATACCCACAATTATAATAGAACATACCGTTTTTTCCAGTACAGTTCAAAACTCCCCTGTGTAGACCAGAGCCTTCGTCAGTCCATCAACAACCATTGCCAAGAACGGATTCCCTTTCAGATCGACTCCCAGGACGCATGTAGGTTGCTCGCAGACATTCCAGGAAGCAACCCAGCTGGTGCCGATCAATCGTGAAGTCGTTTGCTGCAGTATCCCGCGAGAAGCATTTCTCCTCAGGTAGGCTGGTATGAGTAGTCGAATGTGGCTTCTTGTAATTGCGAATTGAATTGTCATGAGCTTAATTGTGTGTTATATATAGCCAACGGTTCCTTCGGACAACTCACCCGAAGGAGTTGTACTGTTTAGCCCAAAAAAATGTGTTGCTATAACCAATTAACAACTATGCTGATAAAATTGGACTACTCGATCGAAGGAGTTCTACTCTTGCGTATGACAACTAATTAACTAGCAATTAAGCTAGCTGCAGCTCGTACGGTTCGAACGGACAGCTCTCTGGTTCCATTTGGTTCGATCCACACACAAACGAAAATGAACTTTTACAAATGGTCTGGATAACTGTCAACAACTGATGATGCTACTTCCTGTACTGCATGTTTTAGAAGTTATTTGATTAACTAAACTGTTGTGCTGTCTTTTTAATCTCAAAGAGTTGGAGAAGAGTTGGATTACCAATCCTCGGCAAAGTGGGGAATATAAGGAAGGGGTCGCTTCGTTTCTAGACTTTGCCTACTCTCATTCAAGTTGGGATGGTAAGATTTACTGTCCTTGAAATAACTGTGTTGGTGCTTTCTTAATGGGGAGAACTACTGTTAAGCTCCATCTTGAAAAATGGGAAATATTGCCAACTTATACTACATGGGTGGATCATGGGGAGGAATTCGAAGATGTGATCTGTAATGGTAGGAATTCATCCTCTCGTGGGGGAAATGGAGGATATGGTGCACGATGGGTTCGGTGGTATGAGGGTGGACGAAGGTGAGGAACCAAACGCAGATGCTAGGACATTTTATAAGCTATTAGAAGATTGTGAAAAGAGCTTATATCCCAGTTGTGTATCCTACACGAAGATGTCTTTTTTAGTTGAATTGTTGCATCTCAAGGCACTGTACAAGGTTTCAAACAAGTTCGTTGATGAGCTACTTCGCATGCTAAGTAAAGTATTGCCCCCAGGGAACACAATCCCTAAGTCCTACTACGAAGTAAAGAAATTTATAGGAGGGTTAGGGCTGGACTACCAAAAGATGCATGCTTGTGTAAATGACTGTATACTATTTAGAAAAGAGTACGTCAATTTGGATGTGTGTCCAACGTGTGGGGAGTCAAGATGGATTAAACCTCGACACAACACTGGAGGACTGGATATACCAGAGCAATCGAAGCGACAAAGAGGGAAGCTACCGGTCAAAGTACTTCGATATTTTCCACTAACTTAGAAGTTGCAAAGATTATTCATGTCCCCCAAAACTGCTTCCTCTATGACCTGGCACCATACACGACGATTAAATGATGGTATTCTACGTCATCCTGCTGATACAGACGCTTGGAAGAAACTTGACAGCGTACTACCTGCATTTGGGGAAGACCCACAGAATGTGAGGCTTGTATTAGCTACGGATGGGTTTGATCCGTACAGTGATAAAAGTCACCCATATAGCACGTGGCCAGTTGTTCTCATTCCATACAATGTGCCTCCCGAGGTGTGTTTAAAAGATACAAACTACGTGCTATCAATGTTGATTCCCGGACCAAAGGCTCCAGTAAATGACATATACGTGTATCTGCAACCGTTGATTGAAGAGCTGAATGAGTTATGGTCGAATGGTGTGCTCACATATGATGCAGACAAGAAAGAAAACTTCCAGATGCGCGCAGCTATACTTTGGACCATTAATGATCTTCCTGCCTATGCGAACTTGTCTGGTTGGGCTACTTACGGTAATTTGGCATGTCCTATCTGTCAAATGGACACCCATTATTGTCGATTGAAGAATGGGAGAAAACGTTCTTTTATGGGACACAGACAATTCCTCCCCACCGATCACCCATGGAGAAGAAACAAAAGTTCATTCGATGGGAAACGAGAGTTACGGATGGCCCCACAAAGACTATCGGGGGAGGAAGTGTTACATGTACTAGAGAATCTTGATCCAGTCATGTTCGGTAAGACTCAACCGCCCATTCAGGTTGGAATAGACTCAACTACTGGAAATTGGAAAAAAAAAAAAGCATATTCTACCAATTACCTTATTGGCAGCACCTCTTAATCCCTCACAATTTGGATGTGATGCATATTGAGAAAAACGGGTGTGATAACCTCATTGGGATGTTATTGGGTGTTGCCGGTAAAACGAATGACAACCTTAATGCTCGGCTCGACTTACATGCCTTAGGCATAAGAACGAGCTTGCATCCAGTCCGTAGAGGAACAAAATTGGTCTTACCACAAGCTTGCTTTTCCCTATCAAAGGAACATAAGATTATACAGTGTGAGTTTCTTAAGAGCTTGAGACTTCCTAGCTGTTATTCATCAAACATTTCACGTTGCGTTAAGGTGAAAGACAGAAAATTGATTGGGTTGAAAAGTCATGACTACCATGTTCTCATGCAACGTATCCTATCTGTGGCTATTAAAGGATTACTCCCCAAACATGTATGCAAAGCTGTGATAGACATGACTAACACATTCAGGATTCTATGCTCTAAGGAGTTGCACATGTCGGATCTGTTGAAGGTGGAGTCGCAATTACCCATGACAATGTGCAATCTAGAGAGAATCTTCCCACCAAGTTTCTTCAATATTACAGTTCATCTTATCACCCATCTAGCAGAGGAAGCAAAAATAGTTGGGCCAGTGCAATATCGTTGGATGTATTCAATCGAAAGGTAAGTTTTGTCACTCTTTTATGAAGTATGCCTTTGACAGAAGAGGTGTCTCACTAATAACATGTTCTTATTGTAGGATAATGGGGATAATGAAGTCGTTTGTGCGTAATCGTAGTCGTTCAGAAGGGTCAATAGCGGAGGGTTATATTGCTCTGGAGTGTTTGACATTTTGTTCTAGATATCTCCATGACATTGAGACCAAATTTACAAGGCATGAGTCAGTTATAGTTAGAGGTGTCAATGTGGGTCAACCCGTTGGGTTCGACCCGACCCGACCCGACGAACTGTGCGGGTCAACCCGGACCCGACCCGCCATACTGTGTGGGTCATATTTCGTGACCCGAACCCGACCTGGCGGGTTGGCGGGTCGACCCGTCTGACCCGCCAGTGAAGAAACAGCCTGCAATTGACCAATTGCCAGCTGAACCCCTCTAGTGCTCCACAGATGACAGATGTGCAATTACTTTGTCAATACAATATCATCCGAATGAGAAGAGCTTGTCAATAATTATACTTTTATGAAATTTAGATATACGTACAGATTTGATGTTCATGGTAAAATTCATTCAACAACTGACCTAGAAGAAACACAATAGATATAGAAGCTTATACTAGAGGCATTGCCAGCTTTCACAGAGTCGTTATCCTTGAAACTTGGGCTAAGCTTTCTTAGCTTGGCAGGGTCAAACTGTCAATGATAGATATACAAGCACATCAGTTTTAAATTTGCATATGCTTGGCAACAAGGTGATGGTTGAAATATTAAGTAAAGGTGAGGCATGGACCCACATACATCCATCCTCATACACCCCTAACAGAGTGCAACAAATCTCAAGCATTTTAATGATCCAAGTAATGGTGATTAACTTTGTGTAAGGTATGATAATCCAACAAGACAGCTAGCTACCTTTCTTATGGGAAAGAAAATGCAACACCAGTTTAAAAAGGCTTAAATGTGCAACTGGAACAATCTCCCATCAAAAACACCACTGTCTTGAGCAGCAATTCCCCGCTCAAAGCTCTGGATAACATAGTTATCCTGCGGAAATAGCAAGATACATGTTTAAGAATTTTAACCAGAGATCGAGAACAAACTCAAACAACAGGCACCAAGGAGCAGAATCAAAACAAACCAGACAACCAAATCTGAACAAGTGTACATGTTCTTCCCACGTAACAAAATCCCAATCCAGTCGATTGAGTTTGAGAGAAGAGTGGTTTCTGTTGTTGCTGCTGCAGCAGGACGCCTGAGCTGGAGTGCTGCAGTCTGTTGCTGGACGGCTAGACACGGGAATGAGGAATCACGGGACGGGACTGAGGACGGCGAGCGCAAGACAGAAGCAGATGATGAGAGGACCGAATGGTGGAGATGGAAGTGTGATTGTGAATGAAGATGAAAATGAAGTACTCGCCTCAGAGTCTCTTCGACTGGATTTTTTTCCTTTTTCACGGGTTGGGTTCGGGTCAGACGGGTCAACCCGGACCCGACCCGACTATTGTGGCGGGTCAACCCGAAAATGACCCGTGACACTTTTTCCTTGACCCGAACCCGACCCGAACCCGGGTCGATTCCGGGTCATTTTCGGGTCGGGTCCAAAATTGCCACCTCTAGTTATAGTAACTGAGGTAACTCCAAGGGCGGCAGATGGGTTATCGATCTTCCAGCCGGTAGGAGCTCCAATAGGTCGTGCAATTGTCCGTGAACTGTCAAACACGGAGTGGGAGCAGTGCCACTTGTATGTCCTTAATCAGTCTGAAGAAGTGAAGCCATTCATCGAGTATTGCATTCACTTTTACTGTTATGTTTATTCTCAAACTTTTAACAGCATTACATCTAACAATCGGATTGGTTGTCTTGTCCATGTACGTAGTGAACACAAGAGGCAACTACTAGGCGCACGGGTGAGTAGGCGGAACATCGATGTCATGCACAATAGAACATTCATACCATGGTTGGAGGGCAGGGTATGACACTATGACACAGATAGGAATGGGTATTCCTTTTAATGTTAACGTTAATGACGGTGGGAGTATTTGCATTCTCAGGTTGGTCGAATAGTTGGATCGGCTGAGGATGAGAGAGGTCGCCAACTAAAGGCTTTGGCACGAGGACCGTTATATGGAGCTAAGACATATAATGGTTATAAAGCAAATGGGATCATCTTCCACACCACAGAGCGGTCTGTAATGAGGAGTTTTGACAACTGCGGTGTGTTGTGCAAAGTTGACACAACGTGCTATGCGAGTACATCCGATAACAACCCCATTGAAGGTGCAATTGATTATTACAGATTGTTGAGGGAGGTGGTTGAGCTGCAGTACCTTGGTCACCTATCGGTTGTGTTGTTCAAATGTGATTGGTACAACATACTTTCATCCTTCAATGGGATGAAAATTGATGAGTATGGATTTGTGTGTGTCAATACCAAAAAAATTTTATCAACAGATAAGCCATTCGTACTTGCAGCTCAGGCATCACAAGTTTTCTACTTACCTGAGAACATTAACCCTGATTGGAGCACTACGCTGAGGGCAGATTCCAAAAAACGATTTGTGATTGGGGGTCAAATGAGTGGGGAGTCAGTGGAGCCATATCAGGAAACATCAGCCCTGGTTGTTGATGTACCGAATGTAGTTCCTGTCGATGATGTGGTTGATTGGTGTAGAAATGACATTGAGGCTCTCGAAATATCTGTTGAGGATGCCACCCCAGAGATGACCACAGAAGCCTTGACAGAAGCAACTGAAGACCTTGACCACATAGAAATTCTTGAGCCAGATGAGGAGGATATTACTGATGATGGAACAGACAGTGACACAGATACATAATTTGAGGACGATTTGTTCGATGACGAGGACGGCCTTGAGGGTGAAATGGATGAGGATGACGATGATGATGATGATGATGCATCGTAAGTTCGTGTGCAATAGAAGAGTGTTTGTATGTATCTTAAGGTAATTGTTCAATAGTTAGGAATTTAATTCTGTCATTGTTCAATAGTGAGGATCGTAGATTCTGTCAATGTGATAATTGTTTAATTTGTTCAAAACTGAGCTGTTATTCTGTCCAGATTTGTATGTTCTGTCCGAATTGAGATGGTTTTACTGAGATTGTTCAATACTGAGCTGTTATTTTGTCCAGATTTGTATGTTCTGTCCGAATTGAGATGGTTTTACTGAGATTGTTCAGTACTAAGTTGTTATTCTGTCCAGATTTGTATGTTTTGTCTGAATTGAGATGGTTTTATTGAGATTGTTTGGTTCACTAGCTGTTGTATTGAAATATCTGTTGGTTCACCTTACACTTTGATATCAGTACTTCCTATAAGTGTTGTGTAGCTGGTTGTGCTGTGTAGTTGGTTGTGTTTTACGTGTGTGCTGTAAGTGTTGGTCATGTTGTTGTTGTAAGTCGAAACTGCATTTGGAAGTTGGAATCTGTTCTTGGAAGCTGGCAAAATGGCAGGCGAAAATGCAGTCAATTGCAGCTCATCACTTGTGGCATGTTAACTGGTTCTCCTTCTGCAGCTCAAATGCAGTCAAATGCATCTCATCAGATACATAATTTGTAGGTGGAGTGCTGTCAACTGGTTCTCCTGCTGCAGCTCGAAATTGCAGCTCAAATGCTGTCAAATGAAAATAACTGTCATTAAGGTGTTTTTCACAAAACATACATTCAGCTGTTTTTCACACATACATATATTAATACTTTCAAAATACTGTCATACATTTTGTTTTGGACAAATACTGTCATACGTTGGATGCTGTCGAGTGTATGTGGTGTTACACTCTGAAAAAACCGTATCCAATCCAATCTATGTCATTCTAATCCTATCTATGTCATTCTAATCCAATTCATCCTCATCTATGTCATTCTAATCCAATCCAATCCATGTGCTGTCAAAATAGATACCAATTCAATTCATGTGCTGTCAAAATGCAATCCAATTCATCCTCAGCAAATAGATACCACGTGCTAACAAAATGTTCAGAATCTAATCCAAACTTCAGAATCCAAAGTTCAGAATCCAAAATGGACAGAATACACTGAAAACAGTGAAGGGATGCAACTCAAAGCTCACGATCTGCACATTCTTGCAATGAAACTATGTTGCATCTGAACAAGAACACACAACACACTCCTTTGCTGTACTTTTCACGATCACTTCTGCAGGCCACTGATAGAACTCTACCGTATGCTCTCTCTTTTGAAGCTGAATTCTTGTCGTTTTGAAGGAGAGATGATGTGTACTGAATGCAGTGATTGTTGGATCGTGAAATCCTGGATGCTGATCTGGCAGTGAATTAAATGCCAGACAAGGACGGAAAGATGCTTCTGCTCCAACTCCGGTGAACCTGCAGGTAGGGGAGCGCAACAGAGGGGGTGTCTCTGGGTCCCTCTCCGATGCTTAAATGAGTATATGTGTGTATAAAACTCAAAACGTAAAGAACGTATGTAAAGCAAGGGTATTTATAGGGTAAGAGAGATAGAACCGTATAAGGCAGCTGAATATCTTAGTGTATATTGTGTTGCTGAAGATTCGGATCGTGGGATATGGCAGTTACTGCGAGATATTGCAGTTACCAAATCTAATCTTTAGTGAATATATGACCGAGATACATGGGATGTCATGGCCACTTCCTTATTAACGGTTTTGTAGGACCAGAGGAGAGAGGCAAGGCTCTCTTCGGGGCGAGCACTCTCATGGCGAGCAGTGAGATGTCGCGGTCTTAGTGAAGAATGGCGAGCACTCAGGGCGTTCTCAGAGACCTTGGGCTCGGTTCTGGGCCATTCTATGGAGGGCCGAGTTTAACTTGTACCTGGGCCGATCTGGTTCAAATGTCATGGGTTTTACCCCCTCTATAGTTATTGGGCCTTCGAGGCCTTTTCCTTACTGGGCTGTCACTATCAATACACAACATTTGCCCCCCGAAGCTTGATTGAAGTTTCTTCAGTCGAGCTTGATTTCCTGGTAGAGTTTTAGATAGTGACATCTCAGATTCGGTTTTCTTCGTTTCTTGTAATGGTTCATGACCTTTGAGGCATTTCGAGCTCGTTTGGCGAGCAGTTTTTTCTTCGTTCAAAGCTGAAAAGATATCCTTCCTTTTATTCCCCTTTGGCGATCACTCGAGGTAATCTAGGTTTATGAAAGTCTATCTTTCTTGGTTAGGCGATCACTACTTGCCCGAGGTATTTCTAGTAAAGCCTCTTAGTGCGCTGGCGACCACCTTGTTTCCTTAGTGGACTTTTAGCATTTAATAACTGCACAGTTGTCCAGAAATCGAACGGTCACTTGAGGCACGCCTGACATTTACTTTTTCGTAAACCCAGGGTAGTCTGACAGCTGTCTGTACCAGCCAACCGTTTGTCTCTCCAAGGTGTCTCTTGGAATTCTGACATTGCTTTGGTTTTTTCCAAAAAGGTGCAATTATTCCTCTGTGTCGCTTCAATTTGCTCGTGGCGGTTACTCCCTTTTTGGTCTATATAAGAAACGTCGGTTTCTATATTTTGTTTTTTACGCTTATCCACTCCCTCAGATTTCCAGAGCTTCGTTGCGAACCTTTCCTCTTTCTTTTTCAACCTTCTTTAGCCTTCTTCATCCATTTCCATGGTCCCCCGAAGTCAGAGAGTCAAGCATTTGGCCCCCAAGGGTGCTAACAAAGCCAACGCTCCTAGGAACGCCAATGCCCCCTTGACCATCAGGGATGACGCCGTGCCCCCCTCAGTGGGGGAACAGACTGATCTGGGAAGGTCTGCAACCACTCCTGTAGTAGTGGACGGGCCTGAGCTGCACACGCCTGTTTTTTCCCCCAAAAGGTAAACTTTCGCCCTTTTACCGCTCTGTTTTGGCAATATCCTCTGTTTTCCTTTGTTTTTTTATACTTGTTGTGCTATTCTTGAACCGTTCTTAGTAGATGTCAAGCCTAACGAATTGAAGCCGGCTTACTTTAAGACCATGGTGGCGCTTGGTGGCTTCAGTGTGGAGGATGCTCCTAGGTATCCTGGCTTAGGTCTGCACTTTCCTCACGACGGAGAGGTTTACATTTATGCGGCCCATATCGATGTTGGGTTGCGTTTTCCTCTCTGTGAGGATTTGCAGACCTTGTGCCAGTTTTACGGGATTCATCCCACACAGCTCGTTCCTAACGCCCTCAGGATGTGGGTTGGTTTCAAATTTCTGTGCATACGCCATGAATGGGCGTATTAACTGGCTTTGTTCCGGTGTTTTTTCCGACTGGCAGCTGGGGCGAAACACCTCCATCACTTCCAACCACGTTGGCCGAAGTTTGCAGAGTGGGGAGGCCCTCAAGCATGGAGTTGGAATGCTCATGTCCGTCTGGTTGATGATTTCCGGGCCACCAACTCCAACTATAAGAAGTTTTACTTCTTTTACAAGGGGGGGTTCCCTGGAAATTGTTTACCCCAGACAAGGATTTTCCTCCTTCCTTCGAAGAGCTGTCAGGGAGTGATCGGAACGCCATCGACGACCTCTATCGGTTGCATCGATCGTCCCAATTCAAGTCCATTCGCTCAGTGGCGGAGACTACTGAGAACATGCTTGAGATGGTAGGAATTCATCAAGCCACGCCAATCTTTGATGATTGGGTAACTTTCTAACCTTTTTCTTGTTTTATCGCATGTAGGCAAGGTCGTAAGCAAGAGTCGAAAACTGATAGGTCTCTTTGATGACCAGGGATCGACGGGATTGTCCTCCGACCAGGCTCTGCTGAGCTCTCCCCCTCCTCCCTCTAGGCGTTCGTCCAAGAGGAAGTCCGAGGAGGTGCTTCCTTCGGCCACTACCGGCCCTCGCCAACCAGGTATATCACCTCGCCCTTTGTGGATTTAATGTTTTCACATTCTGCGGTTTTTTGGTTTCTGACTTCTTGTCTTGCTATTTTGCAGAGAAGTCCTCGGCTGACGCGGCCCGGGACCCTCCTCCTCCTCCTTCTAAAAAGGTCAGGAGTGAGGAGCACCCTGAGGTCGACCAGCATCCTCCTCCTCCCCCTCCTAAGGGCCCTTCTGCCAGCAAGGGGAATGGTCTGGACACGGCGCCCCCTTCTCCCTCTCCTTAGGGCCCTTCCGCCACTAAGGAGAGGGCCTTGTCTTTGGCGCCTCCCGCTCCTTCGGTGCCCACGGTTCCTCCTAAGGAGTCTGGGGCCCAGAAGAAGGGGCATGCTGCTTCCAGCTCCTCGAGGGCTCCCGCCGAGGAGTACTGCTCCATGGCGAGCTTATTCCAGCCTTTTAAGGCTGTGGACTCTCGGGGGCCTTGGGTCCCTTGTGAGGACCTTTCCAAGAAGGGGTACCCTGCCCAGAAGAGACTCTGGGGTAGCCCGGATATGTGCATGCGGCTCCTTGATGGGATAATTCCCCCCAAGGACCGTTCAATTATCCTCACGGAGCTTCCTCAGATCGAGGGGTTCTTGCAGACCCACTTCGAACGAGTTGCCCTGGTATGATCTCGCCTTCTTTCCATTATTTATTCCTTGTCATTCCTTTTTATTTTGATGACTTGACATTTTTCCTTGTGTTTTTGTTGTCAGCTCGTTCGGAAAGAGGTGATCCTTGGCCGCGTCTTCGGCGAGCTCGCCGACAAGCTCTCTGATCTGCTTGTCGAGCTGGAGCAATATCGAAGCATGGGGGTCACCCCCGGGCAGTTGGAGGCCATCAAGAAGACCGCTGACGTGGCGATCACCTTGGTGGACGGCGCCCGGGAGGAGTACTTCAGGAAGGAGCAGCGCCTCCTTGCTGATGTCAAGAAGAGGGAGGCTGATGCTGCAGCCTTCCTTCAAGAAGTTGAGGCCCTTCATCGGTGCCTTGATAAAGGGGAGGCGGTCCGTGCTCTCCTGGAGGTCAAGTTGAAGGAAGCTCGTGCTCAGGTGGTCGAGTCGGACGCTCTTAGGGTCGCCGCGGAGGCCCAGAGGGATGTTGCTGAAGCTAGGGGGATCGCCCTGGAGGAGGAGAAGAACCGGCTGGCTGATCAGCTAGGCGGTTCCTTCACACCAAGACGTGGTCGAGGAGTTCAAGGCCTTGAAGGTGATGAAGTCGGCGATTGCCGATTTTCTCCAAGACCTGGTGGAGGAGGTCCAAGCGGTCGACCCCAACTTTCCCCTTGGGGAAGTTGCATCTTTGAAGAGCTTCTTGCGGAGTCGCCCTTCGCAGCCCTCTATTGCTGAAGAGGCTGCTCCTGAAGGCGAGCCCAGTACTCCTGCCCCCGAAGGCGAGCAGAGCATCCTTGCCCCCGAGGATCCCAAAGCTTGAAGCCTCCAACTCCTTGGCGACCGTATTTTTTATCTCTTTTAGATAACTATTTTTGTAATTTTTGTTTTTGGTTTGTAATTATTTATTTAAGACTTGGGTTTTTCTATATGCCTTTATATTCTTGAGCCTTTAATCGACTTCGAACATATTTGGCTATCCAATATCTTAATCATAATTACTCTTGACTTTTCTTGCTGTAATGTCCTCGACTCTTAAAGCCTTAGACTAAGCATAAGTCTATACGAACTTTCTAAGGATAATACTTCTGACACTTAAAAGCATAAACTTCTAAGTTCGAAGAGATATTACCTTCTTTGAAGTTTAAACCTTTGAGGTGTTGGCATAATAACAGGGAATTTGTTGATTTCAGGCTTTATCATCCATAGTGATCGCCTAAAATTTCTTTGGCCTGACTTTGGCGTCAGGGCTTTTATTTTGCCTAAATTTTTTGCTAGGTCTTTTGGCCTGACTTTGGCATCAGGGATTTTGGCCTAGTCTTGTTACTAGGGCTTTTGGCCTAACTTTGGCGTCAGGGCTTTTGGCCTGACTTTGTTGTTAGGGCTTTTGGCCTGTCTTTAGCGATAGGGCTTTTGGCCTAACTTTTTTATTAGGGCTTTTGGCCTAGCCTTGTTACTAGGGCTTTTGGCCTAACTTTTCTGTTAGGGCTTTTGGCCTAACTTTTCTGTTAGGGCTTTTGGCCTAGTCTTGTTACTAAGGCTTTTGGCCTAGCCTTGTTACTAGAGCTTTTGTCTTCGACTTGCTTCGAGTGGACACGCTTTATGAAGGAATGACTTTCTTTTATTGACATAACAGTTTGATTACAAGTTATGTATGAAATCTTCCTAAATGCTCAGAATTAAATGGACGGGGTAACCTCTCGCCTTCGGTAGTTTCCAAATAGTAAGATCCTGGTGCGGCGATCTCTACTACCTTGTACGGTCCTTCCCATTTGGCTGAAAGTTTGTTTTTACTGTCCAGCCTTGTGAATTCATTCCTTCTCATAACCATCTCCCCCACGAAAAATTGGCGAGCGCTGACTTTTCTGTTGAAATATCGAGCAGTCGCCAAGCGCATCTTTGCTTGTGTCTTTTCCGAGAGCCATCTCTTTTCCTCTGCTAAGTCGAGGTCAGTTCTGCGCTCGATCTCATTTGCCTCCGCGTTAAAGTGTAAGACTTTGTGGGTAGGCACTGCTATTTCGGCTGGTGCTACTACTTCTGATCTGTACACTAAACTGAAAGGCGTTTCTCCTGTGGCCGCCTTAGGTATTGTTCTGATGGCCCATAATACATTTTCCAGTTCATCTGCCCAGTTCCCTTTGAATGCTCGAACCCTTTTCTTGAGTCCTGCTAAGACAACCTTGTTGGCTGCTTCAGCTTGCCCATTCGTTTGAGGATGATGTACTGAGCTGAAGTGATGGTCGACATGATATTCTTCACAGAGCCACTTCAGCTCCTTTCCAACAAATTGCGGACCATTATCACTGATGAGTATCTTAGGAATGCCAAACCTGGAGAATATGTTGACCTGTAGGAACTTGATGACCTGGAATTCTGTTGTCGAAGCTAGAGCTTTCCCCTCTACCCACTTAGTGAAGTAGTCGATTGCCACTATAATGTGAGTACGCTGACCAGTGCTAATGGGAAAAGGACCCAATATATCGATTCCCCATTGAGCGAAAGGCCAGGCACCCGCCATTGGGGATAATAGTGTCGATGGTCGACCCGATCGTGGTGCAAACTTCTGGCAAATCTCACACTTCTGTATTAACTCGGCTGCATCTTTTCCTAAGGTCGGCCAGTAATATCCCAATCTGAAGATTTTCCTGGTCAGTGATCGAGCACCTTCATGACATGCTGCCGCCCCTTCGTGAGCTTCTCGAATAACCTTTTCTGTTTCAGGATGAGCAACACACCTCAAGTAAGGCGTCGAATAGCCTCTTCTGTAGAGTTCTCCATCGATGATTAGATAACTGGTTGCGAGTCTTCTAATCCTCGTGGATTCGCTTTCGTCCTCTGGGAGGATCCCTTCTCTTAAATAATTCTGGAACGGGGTCATCCATGTGACCTGTCCTTGGATGTTGAAGACCTCTGCTCTGCTTTCCAGGACCGAACATAGGGCTTTCTCCAAAAATTGTACATCCTGGACTGTCGCCCCCCCGAAAGCCAGTTTACTCAAAGAATCTGCCATCTGGTTTTCTTGGCGAGGAATAGACTCAATCGCGAAATTTGGGATTTCCGCGACCAGCTTTTTGGCAATGCTGAGATATTTCTTCATATTTTCTCCCCTTGCCTCGTAGGCGCCATTAACCTGATTGACAATAAGCTCTGAGTCACTTTTTACCTTAAGCGCAGTTATACCCATTCCTTTTGCTAGTCTGAGTCCAGTGATAAGAACCTCATATTCTGCTTCATTATTGGTCGCCGGAAATGTCAAGGCGATCGCGTACTTCAGAGGCTCGCCCACAGGAGGGATAAGAATTAAACCTGCCCCCGAGCCTTCTTTTGATGAAGACCCGTCCGTATAGAGTTCCCAGATTTGATTGTTGTCTGCTGACTGACTTGGCCTGTTTTCTGCTTCTGTTTGACCGTTACTCGTGCTTTTCACTATAAAATCAGCTAGTGCTTGACCTTTGATGGCCGTTTTTGGCGCAAATTTGATCTTGAACTCGCTGAGCTCGATCGCCCACTTGACCATTCTTCCTGAAGAATCTGGTTTCATCAGGAAGTTTTTGAGAGGTTGATTGGTGAGGACCGTGATGTCGTGCGCATGAAAGTAAGGTCTCAGCTTCCGAGCAGCAATAACTAAGGCATAGAGATACTTCTCAATCTGGACATATTTTATTTCTGCTGAGTTGAACATTTTACTAATGAAATACACTGGACTCTGAACATTATTTTCCTCCCTTATTAAGACAGCACTGGCTTCCACATCGCTAATGCCTAGATAAAGGAAAAGCTGCTCGCCTGGAACGGGTTTTGCCAGAGCTGGGAGTGTTTGGATATGTCTTTTCAAGGACTGGAACGCTTCCTCGTAGTCTGGCGTCCACTCGAACTTGCGGTTGGCCCTTAGAGTTTTGAATAATGGGAGGGACCTGTCGCTCGCTTTGGAGAGGAAGCGGTTGAGAGTAGCTAGGCGTCCATTCAGGCATTGGACTTCCTTGTGGCAGGTTGGCGACTTCATTTCCTCTATGGCCTTTAGCTTTTCTGGGTTTGCTTCGATTCCTCTTTCACTGACCATAAAACCCAGAAATTTACCGGACTTGACCCCAAAGGCGCACTTGGCAGGATTTAGGCGAACGCTGTGTCTTCTCATGCATTCAAAAGCTTCGCGGAGGTCTGCCGTGTGATGATTGCCCTTGATGGTTTTGACGAGCATATCATCCACGTAGGTCTCCATGTTCCTTCCCAGCATGTCCTGGAACAGTCGGTTCACCATCCGTTGATAAGTAGCCCCAGCATTGATAAGGCCAAAGGGAATCACCTTGTAGCACAGAATGTCCCCATCAGCATAAAAAGCGGTGTGAGCCTCATCGTCTGGATGCATTCTGATCTGGTTGTAGCCTGAGTAGGCGTCCATGAAGCTCAGTATCTCATGACCCGAGGTAGCATCGACCAGCTGATCAATCCTCGGAAGGGGATATGAATCCTTGGGGCAAGCCTTGTTCAAGTCTCGGAAGTCGACGCACATCCTCCACTTGCCGTTTGATTTCCTAACCAAAACTGGGTTGGCGACCCAGCTCTGGAATCTCACCTCTCTGACGAAGTCGGCTTCAATCAACCTGTCGACTTCCTGCCTGATCGCCAAACGCTTGTCTGTCCCGAATGATATTCTCTTTGGGGCGATTGGCTTGATAGAGGGGTCTATTCTGAGCTCGTGGGAGATGATATCTGTGCTGATTCCCGGCATGTCGCTCGGCTGCCAGGCGAAGAGCTCTTTAAATTCTTTGAGGAGGGTGGTCATGGCCTCCTTCTGATCCTCCTTCAAGGTGGTTCCAATGCGCACCTTCTTGTCCAGACCATCTATTTCAACCTCTTCCAACTCTTCCATAGGTGCTGGCCGAGCCAAGTCCTCGCGGGTGCTGGTCATGGCCTCCCTCTGATTCTTCCTGCGCAAACAGTTCACATAGCATTGCCGCGAGGAAGGCTGATCTCCGAGCACTTCTCCAATCCCGTTAGGAGTAGGGAACTTCATCTTCTGGTGGACAGTGGAGGCCACAATCTTCTTTGGGTTGATCGTGGTCCTCCCTATGATGGCGTTGTAGGATGTAGGTGAATCGACCACCAGGAAAGTGACCGACACCTTGATGCTCTTCCATCCCTCGCCAAAAATCACTATCATGGTTATAGCCCCCAGTGGATAAGTTGTTCTTCCCGCAAACCCGATCAGCGGAAAGTCGACCCTCTTCAGGTCACATTTGGACTTGCCCATCTTCTCAAAAGCGTCCAGAAACAAGATGTTTGTCGAGCTGCCTCCGTCGACCAGAATCCTTGCAACATCACAGCCGTCAATATCTGCCGTGATGACCAGAGCATCGTTGTGGGGGGGGGGGGGGGGGGGGGACATGTGCCAAATCATATTCAGAGAATGAGATGACAATGTTCTCTTCAGGTCGGGGCCGCTTCCCCAACTGAACTGCTGTAGAGATCTGAGTGGCGTAGACCTCCCTGGCGCTTGACCTCTCGCCGCCTGCGTCGGATCCTCCTGCAATCAGATTCACTTTACTCTTGCTTCTAGATGGCTCAGCTTGTTCTGCAGGGGCTGGCGAACGATGCCTCCTGGGGGGCGTTCGACTTCGGTCTCGCCCTGCCACAAATTCTTTCAACATTCCTCCCTGAATCAGCCTTTCTATGTCCCGCTTCAAAATGGGGCAGTCATTTGTCTTGTGGCCCTTACACTTGTGGTATCTGCAGTAGCTCTTGACATCCTTACCCATGGGCTGCCCACCTCGACGAGGCATCGGTGGCCTCGCCAAGGATCTCCTCTCCATCTCGACTAGTACCGCTGAGATCTGCCTATTTAAAGGCGTGAAGTGCTCAGGGACCTCTGGATGGCGAGGTGTTGGAAGAGACTCGACCCGGGGCCTGCTTTCCTTTCCCTTCTTCTCCTTCTTTACCTCCTTCTTACCATCGCGTCGGGGTTCATGGTCCACCCTTAGCGAGGTCGTCAGGAGGTTAGCCTCGGTGTTCGCCCTTTCAAGGTGTATGAAACCTTTTGCTCTGGACGACAGCTCTTCCAACGTCTCAATCTCCTTCACGTGATAGCTGTTTCACAGCTTTCTCGAGGCCTTGTTGGCCACGTCCAGACCTCTGTAAAATGCTCGAATGATCTCCCCATCCGAGATTCGGCGATCTATCTCTGTGACGTTCTGATGAAAACGCCTGTAGAAGTTGGACAGTGACTCTCCAGGCTGCTGTTTGACTGAGTCAAGGGTGACCACGCTCTTCAGCAACTGGCGTTCGCCCATATATCTCTCTAGGAACTTGGTTCTTAACTCTGCCCAAGTTCCGATTGATCCTGCAGGGAGGCCGAAGAACCAGGACGAATCCGAACCCGAAAGAGTAGATGGAAATAACAAAGCCAAGTGATTGGGATCATTTGACTTACCCTGAAGGGAGGCCTCGTGTTTGTTGACATGTACGGTGGGATCTCCTCCACCGCTATAGTCAGGTATGGCCCAAGCAACTACATCCTTTGGGATTTTGATGGCGACGAGCCCGTTGGTAAAAGGATGAGCAGACTGCTCCTTGAAGGGAGCTACGACTGTTAGCTGTCTTTACTGGAGCCTTTTGTTGAGGAGGTCATCCATCTGATCCACAGTGCAGTAAATAGGCGAGGTTTGGGGTGGAGGAGGACCGGAAGGATTGGCAATGTACGCGGCTGCTGGCTCCTTGGTGTATGCCGAAGGTAGGGACTGCTGACCTGACGTCATCTCCTGATCCTCCTGAGGCGCAGTGGGACCAGGATTTTTCACTTCCGAAGGTGAGGGCCCTGTGGCAGCAGGGCGGTGGTTTTCCTTAGGAGCAGAGGGATTGTTATCTTGAGGAGCAGGGGCTTGGCGGCGCGCCTGTCCTAGGATGGCTTCCAGCAGGGAGACCATCTCTGGGGTTAAATTGATGTCTTGTCCAGCAATGTGGACTGTCTGCGGTGCCGGGGCTCCGTTTTGATTAGCAGCGGGGGTCGGTCTTGAATCACCGACATGCTCTCGAGTTGTTCGCAAAGGAACGGCATTAACTCCTGCTCGGCTGGCAAGTTCCTGTTGAAGCGGTGAAGCGGCGGCGGAATCAGAGCTATCTGAGGATCGCTCCCTGGTCTAGTTCCGACGGTTGCTTTGGGACCGAATTCTCGTTCCCACAGACGGCGCCAAATGTTGGATCGTGAAATCCTGGATGTTGATCTGGCAGTGAATTAAATGCCAGACAAGGACGGAAAGATGCTTCTGCTCCAACTCCGGTGAACCTGCAGGTAGGGGAGCGCAACAGAGGGGGTGTTTCTGGGTCCCTCTCCGATGCTTAAATGAGTATTTGTGTGTATAAAACTCAAAACGTAAAGAACGTATGCTAAGCAAGGGTATTTATAGGGTAAGAGAGATAGAACCGTATAAGGCAGCTGAATATCTTAGTGTATATTGTGTTGCTGAAGATTCGGATCGTGGGATATGGCAGTTACTGCGAGATATTGCAGTTACCAAATCTAATCTTTAGTGAATATATGACTGAGATACGCGGGATGTCATGGCCACTTCCTTATTAACGGTTTTGTAGGACCAGAGGAGAGAGGCAAGGCTCTCTTCGGGGCGAGCACTCTCATGGCGAGCAGTGAGATGTCGCGGTCTTAGTGAAGAATGGCGAGCACTCAGGGCGTTCTCAGAGACCTTGGGCTCGGTTCTGGGCCATTCTATGGAGGGTCGAGTTTAACTTGTACCTGGGCCGATCTGGTTCAAATGTCATGGGTTTTACCCCCTCTATAGTTACTGGGCCTTCGAGGCCTTTTCCTTACTAGGCTGTCACTATCAATACCCAACAGTGATCACACAAGAAACAGAGAAGTTGTATTTGAAACAAAGTTGTCATCCTAGATTTGAAACATCTGACCGAACAATATGGACAAAAAAGGGTCATCCTGAATTCGGGTGCTAACCTCATTCATCCTGCAGAAGTTGGAACTCCTGCTGCAAATGGAAGCTGCACTACTTGGGGTCTCCTTGAAGCTCCACTCGGCCTGCTTAAGAACTGCAATAGACAGAGGTGGATTTTTATGTAGAGGTCGGGTTGAAAGATGACAGGGAGCAATGTGTTGAGTCTACTATGGACCGAATTGTGTGACACATTGTTTATCTGTCATAAACATGAGATGTAACATTAGACACATGTTAACACTTTGACACATAGTGATTAACACTTTGACACATAGTGGTAACACCTTGACACATTGTTATAACACCATGACACATGGTAGAAATTTATTTAATCAATTAATAACACCATACACTTTTGAAAGTTATATTTTTCAACAAAGTAAGTAAAATTTGATATTAAATTTGTAGACACTTGTATAAATTTATATACATTTCTATACATTTGTATAAAGTAAAACAATAGGACACTTTGACACATCAACTAGACTAACACATAACAAAGTTGTATTTGAAACATAAAATGAATAAGGATACATCAACTAATACATAAGGATACATATGTCTTGATTTTAAACATGATTTAGAAATATTGTGCTATAAGATAAGTATATAATAATTTATAAAAATTAAGATGAAATTTATACAAATGATGTTATTATACATACTATGTCATTAGGAAATATAAATAATAAGTAAATTTTTCATAAAATAAGTAAAATTTGTAGACATTTGTAGACATTTGTATAAAGTATAGTATTATAATGTTATACACTAAGACACTTTGACACATCAATGGATATAACACATAAGAAAGTTGTATTTCAAACATAACATGAGTATGATTTAAATTGCATACATAAGGATAATTAGGTCTTAATTTTAAACATGATTTAGACATATTGTGCTATAATATAAGTATATAGAAATTTATAAAAATTAATCTAAAATTCAAACAAGTTATGTTAGAATTATACATAACATGCATTCATTGGAACGGGCCTTGCATACACGGGCCACTGTCCATCAAATTTTCGACCGGGCCAATCCATGTTAACGACCCAATTGCTATGAGTCTGGCCTCATATGAACAGCTGCTACGGATGAGGATGAAGCTGAAGCGTCTCCTCGGTTCAAACAGCTACGACGCCTCGGTTCCTACACGAGGTAGTAGGCTTTATCATCACATACAGGGTGATTTGATGTATCAGTCCTTTCATGTTTCAGTGGTCTTCTCTTCTTCTTCCCGCGCCTAATTTTCACTGCATTTGGGTCTGCTAGAACACTCTGCGAGTTTTTCTCCAACCACTGCTCCAGGCTTCGCTTCCAGTGCTCCAGGACGATCTTCAAACTTTCCCTCAGCAAGGTATGGTTCTAATTTCCTGTTGGATGATTCTGTTGTGTGGCGCACAAGGTATGGTTGAGCAAGGTATGGTTCAGCAAACCCTTTGTTCGTCTATGGTGCTCACACTTACATGTTTACTCTCCTTTCCCCCTGGATCTCGTCTATTTGCGACCATTTTATACACGTTTTTTCGTTTTAAAAAACATTACTTGGAAGTGAAGATTCACCTTTGTCGATGATCCATGGATGATTAACAACTCCCTATGCAGTCATAGTTTCATGCATGTCGTTGTTATTCGTTTATGCTCACCATGTCATGGAATGTTCAGTAAGGGTGGTTATGCTGAGAATAAAACTTGTGTTGTTAAAGATGGAAACTTTACACCAAAAACTTGCGCAAATTTCACGTTATGCTACTGTGTTTAACAATATCTTCTCAGTATGGTGGGTACTCGGAGAATGGTCGCCGGAAAAAACGTAGCTTCAAATCTACCCATCCGTAGATCCCCAAGGAAGATAAACAGGGATGCCACAAGTAAGTTGTTTTTTTCACTACTACGTCTTATACTTAGGTATTTGTTTTGTCTTAGGTGCTCGGTAACTAACACACTAGACATTGCTATAGGGGTTACGCCTGTGGAGAACATCCCTGCAGTCCCTCCGCCTGTGGAGAACATCCCTGCAGTCCCTCGGCCTGTGGAGAACATCCCTGCAGTCCCTCGACCTGTGGAGAACATCCCTGCAGTCCCTCCGCCTGTCGAACCTCCTTTGGAGGTGTCTACTGAAGAGGAAATATAGCCGGAGGACCCCTATGTGGAGGAACCACCAGCTATACAAATAGGTAACTTCTAATTTGTCCCATACTATTAAGCATGCATTTATACAACTTGGTTATCTAATCGATACTTGATTTACGTGTCAGCTGCGGAAGAGGAAAAGGTAATTGTTCAATTGGAAAGACTACGTAGAGGGCGAACTCGTTGCATAAGGTTGTCTCGAAATGGCGTCAACGAAAAAGAGGTTCTGAAGTTTAACTCTCGAGGTAAAGTCTGCAGTAACAATGCTTCGATGTTTGCAAGTTGGTGTGGTTGCATTGTTAGGAAACGAACGAATGCACCTCTAATGGTTAAAGACTGGAAGGAGATTCCAAAGTCTCCCATAGACTACGAGGCGAAGATGCTCATGCTGGTTGCGGTAAGTCTCAGTTGTAAATGGAACTAGGACTTACATATTGCACCTGTCTATTTGTAAATGCTGTAAGAACTGGTTCTAACATTTCCATATTGTTCAAACTCGCATGAGAAGTTTGTGATGCCGGATGATGAAAACCTGAAGCAGCTGATCATCTGTACTCTTAAAGAGAAGTACAGAAACTACAGGGCGAATCGAAAGAGAAGGTACTTTGACAAGTACCTTACGAATGAAGAAAGGTTACAAAACATTCCTCCTGACGTGGTGAAAGAGGATTGGGTGTGGCTTGTTAACTGGTTCAGCTCTGACGAGTTCAAGGTTTGTGCCTTACTCCCTATTGCAACTGTATCTTTTTGTACAGTTAATGAGTGCTGCACTTTTTAACGTAAACTGGTTGTAACTTCAAATTGTTTGAAGTTAAAGAGCGATCGTAACAAATCCAACAAAGCTCACCAAGTCATGAGGCACACCGCTGGCACTTCGTCATTTGCGAGGAGAGAACAGGAAGAGGTAATCGTAACATTGAATTGTTATGTTTAATAAATAGTTAGCTACCCTTGAACAAGTATATGGTACTCTTGCAGATTGAGAAGAACAACGGGAAACATCCGGGGGAGTATCATATGTTCAAGAAGAACCATGTGGACAAGAAAGGACAGCCGCTGGATGATAAAACCATATCAATACTGGTAAGTAGTACTGCCGACCCATATAGTCACATGTGTTGTACATTTGTATCTGATTGCTCGCTTATGTTCTTGGCACACCGTTTGCAAAATAAGACCAAGTGGAGGAAAGGGCTGCCCAGTTGGCAACTGGGGAGGAGGAGTCTGCTGTTGACAAGGATGTCTTGTATGAGGAAGTTCACCAACCTGAGCGTCGTCGAATTCGTGTATCAAAGGCAGCACGAATGATGGAAAGTGAGCAGGTAAAGCAGGCAAGGGAGGAGGTAGCTAGAAACACAGTCGAATGTGAGTCACTCCGTGATCAACTCAAGGAGTTCCAGGCCAACATGGAACAATTTCAACGTGATATTGCTGTCATGAAAAGTACAATGTTTGGCAACGGTGCGTATAGTATTGATTTAATTGCATTGTGTACACCCATTTAGTCATTGTAGGGTATATTCTATAGTATGATGCTACCATGATTGCTGTTATTTCTATGTTTGCAGATCCAAATGCATGAAACGTGGAAACGTGCTGTAAGTACTCCTGCTTAGTAGTTATAGTGACTGGTGGTACACTAGGTGTTGACTTATTGTAAATGGATATTTTGGACATGATGTAAATGTAAACATGTCATCTATGTTTGTGTTTTGGTCGCCATACATTTGTTTGAAATGCTTGGCTATATATAAATTCGGATGTGTTGGAAATGGTTCTACATAAGTAGCTGTTTGTGTATTACCTGTTTGTGTATTGTTTGTTTATGTATTCTGTTTGGGTATGCTTGGCTACGAGCATTAGCATGGCCAACAATTCGAAAAGAGAAACATTAGCATTTGCATCAAAACAAACCATTGCCGACGGACTGTAATTTTTTTTAATTGATGCTTCATATAACATTTAACCATGACAACACGCAGACACAAAACATTGTCTATAGCAACAACTTTCAAAGTAGTTGAAACTCAATTTTAGCATCCACTATTATGAACTGGGTAATATTTAATACTGTTGGACGAGCATCGACAGGTTGGATGCATCCGTCGCTAAGTATGCGTAATTACTTTCAACGAAATGTTGTGGTTGAACAACCTATATTGCCTCACATAAATTGGATGCGATATCAATCAAATAGGGACAAAAATACGCGGATACTAATGCCTCTAATCTACATCTCACATATATAGACACTCTAAATCAGTATTACCCTCAAATACCTGTCAACGGTAATTACGCGTAAACAGAGTTGGCATATTTGCGATGCTAATGATCAAACACACTATTCATTCCAGCAACGGCAAACCTTTAGTGTCGGTATATTGTCGTCGTCGATACCTTTAGCCACGGGGTCTATTGGCACGACTCTTAGCATCGGCAAGGGGTTTTAGCAGCGCCAACAGTGCTTCCGGCAACGATAATCTACTATCGCTGTAGAGCAAATTTCTTGTAGTGATAATCAAAATGGGTTATTCGCTGATAACGAATTCAAAAGCAAACTAAAGTACTGAAAGGGAGGATTATGGGTTCGCGATCCCTTAAGACGTACTCAAACCTCCAAACTCAATTCTCTAGACGTAGACATTTTCAAACCCTAGGATGTTAACACCATCTACCCTAGGCAAATTTTAGGATTCCGATTAGCCTTTAAGTAATCGGTGGTGACTCTTTCATTTTTCGAACCGGTTGATGACCCCGCTTGACCGGACCCATCGCTCGCCAAGACCCGACATTTTTCTAGCAAGAAATTTTAAAAAAAAACAAATCCAGAGAAAGTCAGATCCGACGTCCGCCAATTTGGCGACTCTGCTGGGGATTTCTCTTTTAGAGGGTTTGGGCTTTGTCGTGTTTGCTTTGTCATATTATATATTGCCCTATCTGTTTGCTTATGCTTGCAGCTCTAAATTTTGCCCGAAAGGCGATGTAATTGTAATAATTCAAATAAATATATTTAAATTCTCGTTTTGCACACACCACGCTGATTAGCATTACCCGCTCGGACCTGGAGCACATTAAGAGCTTAGGGAGTTTAGTAGGGGAATGCGCTCGGAGCGGTTTGGACCGCCGGCATGCACCCAAACAACTCAACTCGATGATCGGAATGGGCTCGTGATCCTCTTTAGGGGTGAGGCTCCGCTGGTTCAGAAGACCTAAAAATTCCAGTCATTTAGAACAAAATCTCCACACTAGGTTTAATCTTTACCAGTTTTGTGTGTATTTCCATTTGTGTGCTCAACTGATGCAAATGGGAATTCGACCCAAGTATTTGGATACGAGATTGACCCACAAGTCATGAAGAAGATTCAGCCCAACTGTTGTGAATTAGAAGTCAGCCCAACAAATGTAGATGGAAGATCTGACCCATTATGTAAATGTGTTTTGTTTTGGCCCTAGTTTATGACATGTATAGGATTGGGCCTTTTGTCAGACTTCTGTAAATGTAATGCAAACCTTACTAATGAAATTTACATTCTCGCACTTGCACTGCATTTTTCAAAAAAGAAAATGTAAGTTCCGTTCATTCTGTCTTATATTCTTAGGATGTTTCACACACAATCTTTGGTAAGAATGAATCAAACAAATCATTGCCCTCACATTAAGGCCATACAGCTCATACGGTCAAAAAATGCCAGAACATGGAAAGTCATGACAAAAGTGAATCAGAAATACGAGCTCGCAAACTAGAAAGTAAACTGGGCTCTCTTTGGCGCCTTGTCTAACTTCTAGAATGTGGAAAGCGTCGTCTTCGTGATTGACAATGACGGAATACGTTCACAAATTTAATTCGGCATCTGCAAGTCCGTCTTTCGACCAAGAGGAGATAATCAGGGATAGACCCAAACAACCACAGTCATTCTAGCAATGGGAGGGAACCTTGGAGAGATGTGGGGGCAATGTAGCTAAGTTGAATGGCACCCTTGAAAAGTTTAGACGAAGCACGAGGCAAATAAAAAAAATTCAAAATGCATGATCTCGACCTTCCTTAGAACCAAGGAACAAGCAACAAATGCACTCACAAGCTGCGTTGTTGTGTGAAACGTCTTAAGAACTAGACTTCAATTAGCCAAATCCTTTTAAAGTATTTTTTTAAAAAATAACTTTTGTAATACATGCAATCAAAGTCTACGAATGGAATGAACGGAACATGCAAAATTTTCAAAACCAATCATGCATGATCAATTGTGTATTCATCCTTCTTACTATGGTATTTTGAATTTAGGTTTCCGGGAACCCATGCGACATTCGATGACTCCAGCACCTCAAGAACACAAGGAGAGAATCATCCAGCTAGAGCAAACCATGCATGCCATGAGTTCCCGCACAGCGCAGTCAATTGTCGGCATAACCCTCCAAGTCAAGCAAATTTTTCTCTTCTGAGCGCTAGGCAGCTATGACTACCATATTATACCTTACCTCGTCTTTCGGAGCAACACTCCTGCTCGTATGCACATCATCAAACCATGTCGGGTACTTTTGCCAACATGACCACGCTCCACCTTCCACATATGGTCATCATGACCAAGCTCCACCTCCCACATATGACCCGGGAGCTCCGAGAAAGAACAAGGGCACTTTTAGGACTGGATTTCCGTCCTAATTTAAAAGATTACAAAGTCGCCCAGAGCAAAGATTTAGCCGAAATATCAGAGACATTGTTGTTTCCTCCCCTTGCCGTTTAATTCCCAAGCCTACCACAAGTGATCCAACCTGATGACATTGATGCGCACGAGGGTTTGTGAAGCTTAAATAGTGTCATCAACTACGAGATATTTTGCCGAAACTAAAGAAGCTTTTTACTATCAAAACCGTTGTGACAACATTGAATTTTCGTGGCTATTGATGAACATTCTTGTAGTGCGGTATCACCATTGGAGCTCTGCTTGATGAAGCTCTCTCAGGCCTTTTTGTCTGTCCACTCGCTAATGGGAGACCCTTACCGGATTCGACTCTATACAAATGATCATTCGATGATACCCATTTGAGATGCTTTAATGTTGAATCAGTTGAGTGTCTATCGAAAGAAATTCATGGAGGTTATTGTGGCCAATACATAAGCGTGCGATACTTGGATACTTTTGGTCCACCTTGACGTCTCACTATGTAAAACACGTCCAACATTGTCACCTCCATCAAATGAACGCGGATAAAATCCACGCGTCACCGCATGATCTCTATCCCATGACCTCCCCATGGCCTTTCTCAATGTGGGGCATCAATGTAATCAACATGATTTCTCCAAAGGCGCCCAATGGTAATCAATTCATATTGACTGCGATCGATTACTTCACCAAGTGGGTATAGGCTATCACCCTAGTGTCAATAACGGAAAAGGTCATTGAATTTTTCATTAAATAAAACATCACCATGCGTCATGGGGTGCCGAAGTCAATCATCACCGACAAGTTGGTTGATGGGTTGTATGACCAATTAAAGATCAAGCATAAAGACTCATCTCCATATTGCCCAAAAATGAATGGCGTAGTGGAAGCATCAAATAAAGGATGGGCACGACAAGTTGCCTTATGTACTCATGCCATACATGATTTCAATCCAGACTTCAACAGGGGCAACCCCATTCTCCTTTGTTTATGGGACCAAAGTTGTGTTACCAATTAAAGTAGAATTCCCGTCAGCTAGGATCCTCGCTGAGGCAAAGATGGATGAGTCAGAGTGGGTGAGATGCAGATACGAGCAATTGAACCTCATGATCAAAGGTAGCTCATCGCGATGTGCCACCAGCAATTGTACCAGCTACGCATGACACGTGCATTTAGCAAGAAAATGTACCCAAGGGAATTACAAGCGGGCGATCCAGTCCTCAGAGAAATCTTTCGAGTCAATCTAGACTCTCGAGACAAGTTTGTGCCTAAATATGAAGGGTCTTATGTCACCAAAGAATTTTCAACAAAGGAGCCATGATCGTCACTGACATGGACGACCAAGAAATCCCCAGTCCGATCAATATGGACACATTCAAAAAAAATCATTATAAAGCTCGTGACCAAAAAGTGAGTCTCCAAAAGTGAGAAAATTCCTGGCTCCTGCTGATTCGAAAACTCGCAAGGGCAGTTTAGGCAAAATTTAGGGAAGAAAGACATGATTAAAAATCCCTACAAAAGGAGATCATGACAAAAGGAAATGAATCAAATTCCTGCTAGGTTGAAAACCCGAAAGGGCGACCTAGGCAAATATTAAGAAAACTGAGATGTTCGGTAAAAAATATCCTTCAACTAAATCCAGGCTCTCAGGGAAAATTTATGCCTACATATGAAGGGTTTTATGTCGCCAAATAGATTATCAGCAGAGAATCCATGATCGTCACCGACATGGATGACCAGGAATTCCCCAATCCGATCAATATGGACACGTTTAAAAAAATCATTAAAGAGCTCGTAACCAGAAAGTGAGCCTAAAAAATGAGAAAAACTTCCCGCTAAATAGAAAACTCAAAGGGACAATTTACGTAAAATTTAGGGAAGATGGGCATGATTAAAAATCCCTAAAAAGGATGATCATGGTCAAAGGAAATGAATCAAATCCATGCTTGGTTGAAAACCCAAAAGGGAAACCTAGGCAAAAATTAAGGGAACTGAGAGGTGTGGTAAAAACAATACTGTAGCAAAATGATAGAAAATCGAGACATAATAAAAATCCTTCAAGTCAATCCTTCAGGGCAAAGGCTTTATGTCGTCAAGAGATCATCACTGGCATGGACAACAAATAACTCCCCAGTCCAATCAATATGCACATAGTACAAACAAAACTTAAAGATCTCTTAACCATATAGCGAGCCTCCAAAAATGAGAGAAAATTCCCGCTAAATCGAAAACTTGAAAGGGCGTTTTAGGCAAAATTTAGTGAAGAGGGACATGATTAAAAATCCATAAAAAATGGTAATCACAGCAAAAGGAAAAGAATCAATTCCCTGCTAAGTTAAAACTCCAAAAGGACGACCTAGGCAAAACAAATTAAGGAAACCGAGAGGTGGGGTAAAAAATAATAATATACCGTAGTAAAAGGAAAGAAAATTGAGAGATAAAAAAATGCTCAAAAATGAACAAGAGTGTTTCCCATTGTAGCAATAAAGAGAAGTTGTGATCGACATTAATTTGAGTTGCCTCGACAACTTGCATGGATACACCTTGTGGACATACCACGAATGACTTTAGGGAAGTCTGTCAAGAAAGACTCCAAAGTCGATTAATGAGAAAACATACTGAGAAGTCCGCACAAGCAGGCAGACATATCAACAGAGTTTTTTGAGCTCCAAAGTGATTTACAAGCCGACAAGCGGAGTTTTTAGGTGCTCAATCTCCGGAAGTCATCCTCAACAATCAGAACCTGTAGATGTCCACTTTCTGGTAATTACAAGAGGCGGAGCCTTTAGGTGTTCCGCCTCCGCAAGTCATCATCGACGACCATGACATGTAGGTGTCTAGTTTCTGGAAGTTACAAGCCAAAGAACGGGGCCTTAAGGTTCTCAACCTCCGCAAATCATCCCCAATGACCAGTTCATGTAGTTATCTAGCTTATCGGAGTCACAAGTCGATTAGCAGAGTTTTTGGTGCTCAACCTCCGCAAATCATCATCAACAATGCTTATGGAAAAACAAATCCTCAAACTCCACCTCGTTGATGGCCCAAAAACAATCCTCACCAACCACGACCTGTAGGTGTCCAGCTTCTGGGAGTCACAAGCCGACGAGCGGAGCATTTAGCCTTCACAAGTCATCCTCGACGACCAGGACCTGTAGGTATCCAATTTCTATGAGTCACAACCCGACGGGCAAAGCCTTTAGGTGTTCAGCCTCCGCAGATCATCCTCGACAACCAGGACGTGTAGTTATTCAGCTTATGGAAGTGACAAGTATCCGCAAGTCATCCCCAACGAGTCACAAGTCAACGAGCGGAGCCTTTAGGTGTTCAGCCTCCACAAGTCATCCTCGACAACGAGGACATGTAGTTATCAATCTTCTAGAAGTCAAAAGCCAACGAACGGGTCATTTAGGTGCTCACCCCCCGCAAGTTATCCTCAATGATGCTTATGGCAAAAAAAATCCTCAAACTCCAACTCCTTGATGGCAAAAAAAAATATTCGACGACTAAGACATGTAGGTGTCCAGCTTATGGGAGTCACAAGACGACGAGCGGAGCCTTTAGGTGTTTAGCCTCCGCAAGTCATCCCCAACTAGTCACAAACCGACGAACGGGACCTTTAAGTGCTCAACCCCCACAAGTCATCCTCGAAAACCAAGACATGTAGTTATCCAGCTTCTGGAAATCACAAGCCAACGAGCGGAGCTGTTAGGTGTTCAACTTCCGGAAGTCATCCCTAACGAATCACAAGCCGGCAAATGGGGATTTGAGGTGCTCAACCCCCGCAAGTCATCTTCGACGACCAGGATCTATAGGTGTCCAACTTCTGGGAATCACAACATGATGAGCGTTTAGGCGCTCAATCTCCATAAATCATCGTCAACAATCACGCCTTGTAGATGTCCAACTTCTGAAAATTGCACGATCATGTTTGTCTACTATGAAAATAAAGAGGAGCCAAAATAAGTTGTTTGTCTTTGAACACACACTCATGAGATCACTTCCATGAGTGTGTGCTCAAAGAGGTGACACCTAAACCCTAAATCCTAAACCCCAATTTTGTCCAAAACACCTACCATGCCACCAATCACTCCTAATTTGTGACCTTTCACCAAAACTTCTCCTAATTGCCAATCACTAGGGGTGACAATTTCTCACACGACACAGTTAAGCGATATGTAAACGATCTGCAATTTACACGTTTAGACACGACACGATTACTAAGCGTGTCTAAAAAACTCTTATACGTTTAAACACGATTAATAATCGTGTCTAACTACATCTAACATGCATTGTGTTGTGTGTAATCGTGTACTAAGCGAGTTTAATCGTGTACACAGTTACTTCTATGAATTGGGATAGACTTAAGTTTCTACTAATCGAGTAAGAGGTCCATTAATCAGGCTCATGAGTTAAGTTGTTCCAAGTCCATTATTTTTATATGTATATTTATGATTTTATTTTAACTATATTGTATTTAGTGGACTTTATAAAATACTAAAATACATAATTTTATATTTGATGGATAACAAATATGAACATATAAATATTTGCAATTAAAAATTAAATAATTTAATTAAGTATAAATATATATTTGGATGTTTCAAGTTACTTCCAAGATAATAATGGTTAAAGGTTTAATTATTAATTAATCCTAAACATTATAAAAATATAAATATACATTTTATTGTTATATTTATACAATATTTTAGTCTCATTGTAATTCTTTTTTATTTGTTGTTGTTATGTTAAGAATAACAAATTAATTGAAAGGAAATAAAAGTAACACATGTATTTATAATACAAATTTCCTATAATAAAAAATCTATTTTAACATTTCACACAATGTATTTATAATACAAACTTCCCTATATATTTGTTTTCTTTCCATATATATAATTATTTTATGCATTTTTTAGTTTTATAATATATATATAAATTGCATATCAATATTATTTAGCTTATTATAATTAAAATTGTAATATAAAGTTAGCATATGAATGAATGAATAATAATAATATGAAGATAAATTTTTTACATTTTTATATAAGTATATAACAGCTCAATATAAAATGAAGCGTCGGGACAATTATCACGGCTCAATATAAAATGAGTTGTGATAATTCCCGGCCCAAAATCAAAAGTGTCGGGGGAATTATCACGTCTCGAATTTGGTAAAGCGGTGGAAATTAACAGCTCAAATAAATGAGCCGCGAAAAATATTTTTATTTTTTTTTATTTCTTATTTTTCACAGATCATTTTATGATGAGCTGTCAAAAATATATATTTTTAAAAAGTATATATATACATTATTAGTAGGGCAACCTCTGACCGGTTGCCGGTGAATTCATTTCTAGCAAAGGCACAAGAAGGAAGGAAGGAACTAGACAATCGATGGATCTTCTACAAATGTGTATTCTCTTATGTGTCTTGAGATTCCTTCGAAGTCGTCGGCTGCACTGACACAAGCCATGTGGCTAACATCTCTCTACAAGAAAGAGGTCTCACCGACGAGCTCTTCTCTTCCATTGTCGCCCTTCAGTTCTTGACTGGACTCTACCATCACTTCTTAGCGAGACTTTGCTTGGCGGGAAAGGGCGGGAAAAAATTCAATTATTTTTCAAAAGTGCCGCTTAAAATACACTGAGCACTGAGCAATGGCATTTTTTAAATTTTTTTTATTAACTTTTCACGTCTGGAAGTAAAACAAGCCGCGAAAAATATTTTATTTTATAAAAACAATTTTATTAAATCAGTTTTGAAAAAAACAAACGGCTCAAAATGAAAACGAGCCGTGAAAAACAATTTTATTTTATAAAAATAATATTTGCCACGGCTGAAAGTAAAACGAGCCGCGAAAAAAAATAGAAAAACCTCCACGGCTCAAACAACGGAGCCGTGAAAAAATAAAATAACGGCTCAATAGTAATTGAGTTGTGATATTCTATCTAAAATAATTTTTCACGTCTCAATAGAAATTGAGTTGTTACATTTAACAGGTATTTGAGCTCTCTCCCGTAGTGGAGTAACTTATGTGGTTTTACCTGATTTGCCACATATGCATGAAATTTATATGTTTGACATGAACCAATAAGAAATTATGAATATGTATTATATGTTTGTCATATTTATATACATTATAAACACTGAACCGTCTGAAAAAAAAAAACAGAACCAACTGAAAAATACTGAACCGGTTGAAAAAACACTGAACCGACTGAAAAATACACTGAACCGACTTAAAAACACACGGAACCGATTGAAAATCTGTTCCACAACCGACTAAAATCCTGTCCAACATCAACGTATGAGAGTCCAATATATCTCTAGGTTTGGTTTATTGAAGACAACTCTAGGTTTGGTTTAATTTCGGATTGGTTTAGTTGATTTTGCTTCAAACCGGTTCTAAAATTATATAGGTTTAAAGTGGTTTGATTTAAATTTAAGTATAAACCAGTATAAAAAAATAGGTCGAGTCGAACCGATTTGAACTGGATTTTTGGTACTATTTTGAATTGTTCTATTTGGAGGCTAAAAACACTGGTCTGGTTTTGAAACTAGTTCGTCTGAACCGGTTCGAACCAAACCAGTTCCAGACCAGACCAATTCGTCCGAACCGGTTCATTTGGATTAGGGGTGGCAATTTCTGACACGACGCGATTAAAGGATCTGCAAACGATATGCAATTTACACGTTTAGACACGACACGATTACTAAGCGTGTCTAAACAACTCTTATACGTTTAGACACGATTAATAATCTAGTCTAAACAAATCTAACCTGCAAATACACGACAAACACACGTTTAGACACGATTAGTAACCTGTATCAAGTATGAACAAGCATGAACAAGTATTATATACTATATAGACTAAAATAGATAATATTATATTTGATGGATATGAAGTATGAACATACAAATATTTTTAATTAAAAAATAAATATATTAATTAAGTATAAATATAGATTATGGGAGTGTATAAACATTTTTTGGCGTGTATCAACTTTGAATACCGTATTTTGTATATATGTATTTGTGTATATATCTGCTTTAAAGCATATATGAGTTTGGCCTTAACGGATCTCGTGTCTAAACAATTTTATACGTTTAGACACGATTAACGACTTATACGTTTAGACACGAGACATGTTTAGACACGTTTAAGATTTATCCGTTTAGACACGAGAAATGTTTAGACACGACACGATTAATGACACGACACGATTGCCACCCCTAATTTGGATAAGCCTAATATTTGATGGATAATAAGTATGAACATACAAATATTTTCAATTAAAAATAAAAATATTAATTATATCGATTCATAATCTAAATTAAATTAACATTTAGATAGTTGATTTAGTTTATTATTATTATTTTATTATTAAATGTGCTTAATAGATAATAATATTAGTTTATTTTATACAATTATATTTAATAGATATTTAATTTATACAATCAGCTTCTGTTTTTAACTAAAATCATATATTTAAATATTTAATAATAATAATATAATAAAAGATAATGTAATTGAATAAAGCTATGCTTAATTCCACTCATTAAGGGGTTAATTCCACTCATTCTATAAATAAAGCGCTATGCTTAATTCCACTCATGGGCTTTCTTTGTCAAATGGGTCGAAAAAACTATGAAGTCAGGTCCATGATATTCGAGTGGACTGTTTAACTCATTATTAGTTAGTACCACACCGGCCCGTTCCAGACGGAAACACGTTTTTTCTCACTATAAAACAAGTGTCTGGGCGGCCTAACATAATTTATGGCAGAAGATCTTCCCAAGTGGGTGAGGGGGCCAGCGTTCGCACGACTTACTAATTTTCTTGTCCTATTGTGTTTTAATTGTGTTAGTGTGTCGTATGATATGATTACTAAACATGGATTGGTCATACTTTATCACTTGCTTTGAGGAGGAAAACTCTACAAAGAAGAGAGCTACGGTTGAAGAAAGGAGGAATAAACCGAATGAGAGTTTTGAACAAGCAAGGTCGTAAGCTACGACTTGCAAGAAGAAAATGAAGAAAGAAAGATGAAAAAAAATGGAAGAGATGGTCATGCCAAAGTGAGGATTTGAGTGATAGTGATAGTGGAAAAAAAATAGAGAGAAATTGAGTGAAGAAAAATTGTCGATTATCGACCTCGGTCCATCATACGGTATCTAAACCCCGAATGACTTAGGTATATCCCTCTCGTATTCAATATTGTATTTATATGTCCTAATGTGAATAAAGTTTGCGTTATTGATATTATGTGTTGATAGTTATATTTCGTATAAAAATCGTATTCGGTTTTAAGTTTGGTATAACTTTGGGGTCATTTTAGACATTTGTGAAAGTTAAGGGGTTTGTTTGGATCAAAATAATAATAATTTCGAAAATGACATAGGTCATCCCTAAACTTTGATGAAGGTTACAACTCGGTCCTTGGACTCTCGGGTCATTCTCGGGCTTTATCGAGTGTTATAAATCAAATCAGAAAAGTTTTAGGTCATTTGTGCAATTTTTGAAACATCTTTTCGATTCAACTCAAATTTTTAAATATTTAAATTTTGTTCTGTGAACCTTTCTGCACATCCCATCACTTTTCAAAGTATTACAAATAAGTCCATAATAATTTTCGGGTTGTTTTGGAACTTTACCAAGTGTTACAAATAAGTCCAGAATAGTTTAGGGCTAATTATATAATTATTTAAAATATATTTTCAGTTCAATTATAATGTTTAAATAAATGCATTTTGCTCCCTAAACTTTTCTGCACATCCCATATTTCTCAAAGTGTGACAAATAAGTCCAACGTGTTTTATATCTTAAAAATCATTCGTATACGTTTGACGTTTTAAAATGACCCCAAAGTTAAACCATCATTTTTGAGCTCGATTAAGTTCATTCTCCTCTTGTGTATTTATTTTAAACTAACTCGTACATAAAAAATGTTTGTATATGGTTTATTTATTTTTTTAAGAAAAACATGTAATATTTTTGGCCAAACATAATCAAAACGGGTAATTCAGTGAAAACGAATTCAAAAGCAAACTAAAGCACTGAAATGGCGGATTATGGGCTCGTGAGCCCTTAAGGCATAATCAAACCCCCGAACTCAATTCTCTGAATATAGACCTTTCCAAACCCTATGATGTTAACATCATGTACCCTATGCAAATTTTAGGATTCCGGTTAGCCTTTCATTAATCAGTGGCGACTCTTTCATTTTCGGTTTGGTCGATGAGCCCGTTCGACCGGACCCATCGCTCGCCAAAATCCTTTTTTTTTAGCAAGAAATAAAAAAATATATTTTTATAAAAAAAATGATTGAGGAAAGTCGGATCCGACGTCCGATGTCATAAACTATACTTTTTAAAGCATTACAGCCTAATTCAAAATCATTGTTTATGATATGATAGGTGTGATTTAGACTTGTAAGTTCTATGTTTTTCAAATATTCCTCAAGGTATTTGACATCCTATTTTCTCTAAATGGCACGGATTTTCTACATTACAAACTCAATCAGGTCATGAGTCGTCTTTAATAGCATTTGTAACTTTTCAAAACCGACCAATTATCCTAACTAGTTCAGAAAAGCCTAAGTGAACTTGATTTTCTCAATTGAGCACCCAAAAGAATGAATTATTGTTGCACTTGGAAAAACATTTTTTATTTATATATAAATTCCCAAACAGTTCTCTCTTTTCGATGTGGGATAATTCATGATGCAACACCAACGAACATCTTTGTCTAACAAACGCAATAAAAATGGATAAAGAATGTACATCTTCTTTTCTTTCATCGTGTTTGAGAAATAAACGAGAATCCATGTAAAATTAGATACATTAATTCTAATATTCAGTCACTTTCTTCAACGTGTACACACAGTAAACGTACACTAGAAGAGAAAAAGAAAATGAAGTAATTAGCATTCTCCTGTCATATAGACACATAAGCATTGTCAAGTTTTTTTCAAATTCGAGGTATAAAAGTTTTTCAACTACTTGAAATTTTTCGTTTTAATAATCTTATTAGATAATTAACATTTGTTTGTTATTGTAATATTTTCTAGATTTTTGTATTAGGCATCCTATATAGGGACGAAGCTAGGATTTTGTTTGAGTGGGGTAACAATTAATTAAGGGGAAATAATAAAGCTACAAAAATAAGAGGGGTCTAATAATTAAGTAACATTTTAATGGTCTAAATTAAAAATAATTACATTTTTTAGGTCTAAAATTACACTTTACCGAAAGTTGAGGCGGTCACACTCGAACAACTTCGTGACTGATCCTAAATTTGCTTATTATTGCAATCTAGTAACTGACTCATTTTATTGTTAGTAATTTCAATCAGTTACTAGATTACAATGAATAATAAAAGTGAGATGCATAATATAAATTCTTTTTTTAAATTGGACGAGTTTGGTAAATTAGATGCATGCTCACTTGCCTAAATTAGTAGCACAACAAACCTCACTTGAAAATTTGAGTGATTAATTTCATATTTGACCATCTTTTAGGTACCATGTTAATACATGATACAAGTACCAAATCATTTACATAGGAAATATATATACTCACTTATGGAAAAAGAATAATGTAATTTATGTTACATTTTCACCAAAACTTTATAACTATTAAACTCAACCATATATATTTCAATTAGTAATGATTATTTTTAGGGTTAATTAACTGAAACGTTACACATGTTTGCGTAAGTCACTAATATGTTATAACTTGTGCAGGATGGTTACACATGTTTCAGCATGTGACTAATTGGTCATTTTTACTGTTCACCGTGAAATATCACCGTTAAGTCACTATTCCAACATATAAAATGACAATATTACCCTTCTTTAATTAATGTAAACCATAAGCCCATGTAATTTAATTACCCTCCTCTGTAACAAAGGACCATCAGCTCCATCCCGCTAACTCCAATCCCGTTGTAACTCCCCCATCGAGACCTCTGTCATCTTGCCTAGAGTAACTCTTCCATCTGTCGTTGTTGAAGAGCTTCAATTGCTACAGATTGGGATTGAAAGCTAGAGATGAATTTGGTGTCGGAGATGGAATCAGTGTCTTTCCTATTCATTTTCACGACATAAACCTTTGTCTCGAGCTCCAGAAACAATACAAAGTCATATTCAATTCAATTTTACTTTCACTTTCAATTTGTTTGGATTGGAGATTTGTTTCACTTTCACTTTCAATTTGTTTCCAGCAACAAGACGAAGCCATAAACAGCAAAAGGAATTTCGATTTGTGTTAACTGAATTTGTTGGAACTTTGATCATGTGTTTCAGTTCTTCAGATTCTGGGTTTCATTGAATAGTATCTAAATTAAAGAGTTCATTCTAACGTAAAATTTGATTAAATGGTTACATATGTTATCCTTGAATGTGATTAAATGGTTACGTATGTGCTTGTAATGTGATTAAATGGTTACATATGTTATCCTAGAATGTTATTAAATGGTTATGTATGTTCCTTGTAATGTGATTAAATAGTTACGTATGTTTTCTTAAAATGTGATTAATACATTAAAATTGAGCATTATTACTGAGGTTAAAAAAGAGTAGTGATGATTCCTGAAATTTCAGGCATCTGTTCTTTCACCATCTGTGAAGAGTGAGAAGAAAGTGCGCTCGATCCTTGAGGGTTTATGTGACAGCACACACAGGCAAGTCACTGAATCCTTGAACATATGCCGCCTTTCAAATGCAAACATAAGGTAGATGCCCAAAAATAATTTTTTCCTCTGATACATTTTATGATGAAACTAGAACAATCTTTCATAATATAGTTTTATAGAACAGTAGTTACGTCTCTATGGTAGCATGAATCTGCAGTATTGAATTTTTTCAATATATCATAATGTGCAGTGCATACTGGAAATCTGAGGACGATGGATGAAGCATGGATGGGCTTGGAGGTGATGTTGATTCACATCCATATGTCTCCTTCACGATCAATATTGCATGATCGATGATGGTTACAAGCTATCTTTCTTTCTTTTTAACCATGTGATAATTCTTCCGCTTTCAGCAATAAGTAAAATTGGTCAGGTTTTGGTGTAAATTTAGTATAATAAATAAGGTTGATTCTACGTATCTGCAGCTTCCAAAATCTGTTCTGGAAATCATGTTTGAATAGAGTTCTGAAAGATGTTTATCAAGATCTATCTCCAAAACTTCAGTCCCTGAATCAACTCTTAATTGCTCCCATTTATCGAGCATCTTTGTGGTGATCGACAATATCTTCGGCACCCGGTTCTATTGTGATTGAAAAATTAGTAATTTATTTCAAAAAGAACGAGATAATTAGAAAGAGAAAAGAGACAAGACCTTAATTCTCTCCAACTTAAAAGCATGGTTTGCTATCCTTCGATGCCCTTCCCACTTTTCGCCTTCAAGGCCTTCGATGGCATCGGCTTCGCCTGAGCTTCGGTGTCAGAAGCCCGATCTCGAGGATGTTTCCGAACACGGGGTGGAATCTTGGCCCCGAGATGCCTTGTTTGAGGAAGTGAGCATGGATCCTCCATGGGAGGCACACGTGGGAGTATCCTAGCTTGAAGAGGATAAGAAAGTGAAAGAGACGAAAGGGCAGCACCGTCATTTCAAAAGGGTCACGTGACCTGCACATGAGCATTTGACAACAAATTTTAATAGTTGACTAACGGAGTAACCAATCAGTCACATGCTGGAACATGTGTAACGTTTTAGTCACGCGAAAAAACATGTGTAACCAATTAATCACATTGGTCAAACATGTGTAATGTTTCAATTAATTAACCCTTATTTTTAATTTAATTATCAAACTTTACATTTGCTTAATTTTCATCAGTGTCTCTATGTATTATATAAATATAAAACAGTTATCCCCAAATTAGTACTCATCGTCTTATCCCTATATTAATAAGGCAAGATAAATTTTATGAGAAAAGTATGAAAAAATATAACTTGTTTAGCCAAAGTGGTAAAACGACACAATGTTTGTTTTTCATGAAATATGTTTGGTGTTGTTGGTTTTTGATGAATTGCGTTTGTTTCCGTTAAAAAATGTCGTTAACACCGCACATGTCTTGCACATGAACTTCGTTTGGTGTAAAATTCCACAAATGCCCATGACTTCTTCACTGCTATTATATGCAGCCGTTCCCTGCACGCTTGTTCAAAGTGTTCATCCCCTGTGTTCTTCCCGAAGTGTTCTTCCCGAAGTGTTCTTCCCGAAGTGTTCTTCCCGAAGTGTTCGCACACTATCATATTCCCGAAGTGTTCGACCCCTCCTTGTCGAATCTCCTGCACTCCCAATAACAATGGCCCCACAATACCCAGTCACCTCTTCATCTAGCTTGAAGTCACATGTAGATTACTAGTCATGGAGTTGTTACTGTGGGTTCACCACGCATGCGAAAACCTGCTTCAACATGGAAGAATTTTAGTCGAATGTTCTATGGGTGTCCCAATTATAAGGTATGTTTGTCGATTTCTTTAGTTTTTAACCCTAATTTTCGTATCAATTGGAAAATCACTCCCAAATCTATCTTCGAACCCCTAATTTTGGGTGTTTGGGGTGCAGAACCGCGGTTTTAACTATTTTGAGTGGTGTAACTCGCCCCCCCCCCCCCCCCCCCAATGTGCATATACAGAAGGAGGGACGTAACCAAATTTCGAGATATGCATACTAAGACCAAAGACGAAGTTGTTCTTGTACATAGAAGGGAAAAGAAGTTGATTACTGTTGTTGGAGTGCTTGTGGTACTGATGTTTGCTGTAATCCTAAAATTGGTTGATGTGTTTTAGGATATGTATTTGAAGTAGTTATGTTTGCGTAAGGGAGCGGCTTTTGGTTAATTATGTTTATGTATTTGGCGGTTCCTCATAACATATGTTTTGTAAGTGTTGGTTTTTGATAAAAAAATGTTTGTTAACAAATTGAAAGTAGATGTACTATGTTTTGGTTGACTGGACAAAAAGTATTCCAACAAAACCCAACTCAATTCCACCTACACTTAAAAACCTGTCCCACAATACACACATAATCAATGTCATTTCCACAGAACCACATTTTTCCATAGTTAACTGTCATTCAGGTTTACAAAATACCAACTTACAATACCAAGTTAACAAAAAACACAAAACCTAACCTAACGCCTCAAAGTGACAGCATAACCGATAGCATGCTGAATTTCAAAATGGCATCCAAAAGAATATCAACTAATTTAGCCCCTGCAAACTAAATATCTTCATTGAGTTGAATATTTGGTGTATTTGCTTGACTTGAAAACTGAAAATATAATACATAACAGTTTTAAAATATGATAACTTAATACATAAAATTTTTAAAAATTGAAAACGTAATACATAAACTTTTAAAAACCGAAAACATAATATATTAAACAACATACCTTTTGTTTATCTGACATGATGATCTAGGGACCCCCATCAGAAAGACTGTCTTTAAAAGCTCCAGGAACCACGTCCACGACTCTTTGGTTTCAGTTTGACCCATGCATAACATAGAGGGAAAACTCTATTGTCAGCATCGTGAGATACGACACTTAGCAATTGTCCCCCATCCAAGCCTTTTAGGTAACAGCCATCTAACCCAACGAAAGGTTGACAACCAGCTCAAAACCCTTTGAGACAACCCTTCAAACAGACGTACGAATGTTCAAATTTATGTCTTAAAGGGTTGGGCACCGGATCAACCTATATGTACACACAGCTTCTTGTGTTATGCATCATCACAGTCCCAACGTAGTCCCTTAGACGTTCTCTCACTAATCTTATACCTTCGCATATATTCCATCTCTTGACATCGAAATTGAACCGTTTTTGAATTTGGTCTGCTATTGTTGCACTTCGAACCTTAGGTTCGTTCCGAATCAAGTCCATTAAGTTTTTGCATATCCACTTGCCCCCAATCTTCTTTGTATGGAATGCTCCACCACATGTATGCTCCTCCACTAACTTTCGTAACTGAAAAGTGACTTGTTTCTAAAGCCGAACAACACATGCCTTGAAGCCACAGTTCGATTGTTTGCAACAAAATTATATTCGGTTTGAACCATTCAAACCCTTGGACTCCATCTCTAAACCCTCTTGAATGCTATGTCCAGTCATGTAATCCCTAAACGTATTCGCATCTACAAACTTCATTCCAAATTTGAGTTCGTACTTTTTGGTTGCTTTATCGAACTCAACATTCACCTATTAATCAATAACTGTTGTCGTATGTATGCTTGTAAGGTCATATTCAACGTACGAGTGAGGCGGAGTCCTCAAGGTGTCACTCGGACAGTGATGCTCAGCCTCAAGGTTCAACATGTGAACATTGATGTTCGCCCCAATACCAGCAGTCGTATCGCCCTAATCACCTTCCATCGCACCCACTAAGTCGGGTATATCACTAACACCTTCGGTTTGAGGGGCTTGGTTTCGCTGCCCATGCATTTTCGATCTCTTTGGTTCACTTCGTCATCCTCACTGTCAGAATTCTCTTCACCCTTTTTGGCTTTCCAATTGGGGTCGAAAATGCCCTCGGAGTCGGAAAACATCTCTTCGGATCGTGAGGAAGCACTAGTCTCGGCCATGGGTGTTTTTCCTTTCGCTTTCTCACTCAATCGTTGTGCGGACAGTTCGGTTATTATTGCGGATCTCATCCTTCTTGTATTTTCAATTTGCTTCAACATCGTGTTGTTCTGTAACTCTTCCAACCATGGATCTTTACCACATGCTTCTTCATCAAATGGTAGAAGCACATACAAATTTACTTCGCGTAGACCTTGTTGTTTATACTTAATTAGGCAAAGATATTCATCACTACATAGAACTTTGATGTCAGTCTTAGGATCTTCAAACTGTAATACTCTAGGAGAACAACAACATTGAAGTAGACAAATGCTTGGTCAAACAGGTCCATCAAACATACTTTGTTGTTATAAACACTGTCCACCCAATTATCATCGAAGTGGATGTGCAGAAACCACTTCTCCTCACTTGAACTTGACATTCTGCAAAAATGTTATGTTAGTAGTGAACCTTAAACACAAAAACGAATAAGCCCTACATACATACCTCTGTAATTAAACATATCATCTCTCAATTAAAATAACCAGTAAACATATTAACCTTTCAAGAGGCTTTTTCCCCGTCAATTTTAAAAAATTTCAAACATTTGAGGGAGAATTTTGGACACGCAAAGCATTTATACAAAATGTTTGCCCAGTCGGAAGTTACCTATGGAGATAAGAACTGATTCGCGAAGAAACTTCGAAATGGAGAGAAATTGCACCAGACTTCGAAATTGCAAGGGAAGGGTGTGTCGCTTCGGGATGTTGCAGAGAAGAACTGAAATTGTGGAGCTCCGGTCGCTTCAGTCGTCACACCAGCGGGAGGTCTTCGCGGAGCTCCAGGAGTCGCACCAACAGGGAGGGTTAGGGTTCCGAAAGAATAAGGAATGGGGAGGAGGAACCGATTCAGAATTTTTGTGTAGGAGCGGTCGGTTCAGTAATTGGAGGTATGGAGGGGTAGAAGAGGAGATAGAGGGACACTTCAATTCAGTTACTGGAGGGAAAATATGACGAGGGTAGTTTCAACATTTTTATTTTATTTTTTTTACGTTCAAAAAATCAAGCACATGAGAAGCACGTGTCCAATTTAAACAGACAAAATCACGGAAGAACAAACGTTTCTCCAAAAATCAACAAAATGAAACATAATACATAAAAAACCAGCGACCCAAAACAAGTTAGACCAGTTAGCAATTTTGGCAAACATATTACATATTTTTCCCAAATTTTATTAGTACACCATCGATTAGTTTATATATACCACTTTTGTTGAAAAACTAAAACGCCCTAATAATGTTTTACATATTTATCCATGAATAAGAAAAAGGTGAAAAATTATACTTATGACAAAAAATAAACTATGGACCTTCGTCGTAGTAACAAAATACTTTACCACTACACTACTAACTTCAAATAGTATTCTCATACACCTCAATATACTTATTGCATCAACTCTCAAATTGTTGTATTAAGCATCTCATTTTTATTTATTGACATTATTTAATAGTTATATTTAGTTCATATCGTTTGTTTAATTATAGTTTTAATTAAATTATCTATCTACTATAAAATTTTGAAATGGTGAAAAAATAAGTAATAATCTAAATTTAGTATTTAGTATTTATAGGCTACAGAAATACTCATTTTGAGAATATTTTTCATCCATCCCGTTTTTAGTATGTACTTCATTAAATTAAAACTCTAATGACATATACAGTGTTGAGTTTCGATTTTCACATCGATCATAAAATTTGGTCAAAATTGTGTTGCTATTTTTTTTTTACAATTTTGTACTTTTGACATGAATTTATGATTGGTGGGAAAATCAAAACACAATAACGTATGTTTTGTTAGAACTTTAATTTAATTATCTACATATTATAATATTTTAAAGATGGTCGAAAAAATATTTTTTTCAAAATAAAAATTTTGGTAGCTTATAAACACTAAATTTAGAACATTACTTATTTTCAACCATTTAAAAAATCAAAGTATGTAGATATTTAAATTAGAACTCTAACAAGACAGGAGATATTGAGTGTCTATCTTTCCATCAACGATACAATTCATTCAAAGTTAGTAAAATTGTCAAAAATTGACCAAATTTTATAATTGATGTGAGATTGAAAACTTAACACCATATGTGTGGTTAGAGTTTTAATTTAATCATATACATACTATGGTTTTTCTAATTTTTTGAGAGATGGTTAAAAAATATATTTTCAAAATGAGTATTTTGGTAGTTTATAAACACCACATTTAGAACATTATTTATTTTTCAACCGTTTAAAAATAATTACAATAGATATATAATTAAATTAAAACTATATTTAAACACAATGTTGAACAAAATGTAATTACTAAATACCATTAATAAATAAATCTAATAGTTGTTGCAAGCTCTATATTTGAAGTAGATAAACAATAAATGGAATTAATAGTTTAGTGGTAATTCTCATAATTACTAAGTAGGAAGTTCAGGGCTTAAATTTTCTAATTATTATTATTATAACTATATACTATTTTAACAACTTAATTAAGCTTTCTTAATTACTAACAGTTGGTCAACATCAAATTCGGTTGAGAGTTGAGACATTTCTCTAGTAGAACATTGGCAAAATTATCAATCCACTCACGCTATTTTTGTTAAGGGTGATAATTGGTGTTTTATGTCACTATTCACATAGTGTGTAAATGAATAAGCGTTAAATAGGTCTTGAAACACTAAACACGAACTCAATACAATTATTAAATCAATAACACACGACATACAATTAGTTTTTTGAATAAAAAAACTTTATATATACATGACACAAGTCTTGTAACACGATATGAAACAACATGACAAGTAACAATACGACACGAAATTCACAATCATTTTTTAAAATCCACAAGTGATAAAAAACAAGTATAAATTTAAATATTTTATATATATACTTAATCGTATTTATAAGTATATTTGCAAATAAGAAATGTTTAGACACAAAATGTATTAAAATTAACTTATATATATATACAAATGCATATTGTTACAGATCGTTTAATCGTGTGAGTAGGGACGTAGCTATTGAGGAACGAGGAGGGGGCAGGATAGACCCTCAATTTTGACGTGTGAATTTAATACTAAAAAATGTAATAATTTTTTATTTAGCCATTTTAAATTATACACTTTGGCCTTACTGATTTTTTATATTTAAATTATTTACTTTTACTCTAATATTTACCACCCAATAAAGAAATTTTGACTTCGTCCCTATATGTGAGTTGAAATGTGGACCCTAATTTTTGCCTCTATTTTTCTTCAAATTCAGATAGTAATTCTTTTAGAAGTTTAACACCAGTCCTGCATTAATTTATTGTATTTATTAAATTAAGAATGTTTTACTTAATATTCTTGGTAACAGTCTATGAACAGAACATGTGTGTACACTGTGTAGTAGATAATAATGTCGGTCGTTTATTTTTCTCTTAGCAGATGTAATTTTCAAAAATATATATATTCGATCATAAAATAATAATAATAATAAAAAAAAAGTCCACAATATTGTTGGAAAGTTCCTGACCGTCAATATAAGCTGCAAACAAGATGCCGCACTCCCATGTGTTTCGGGACAACAGCGTCAATTTTGCTGTTTCACAAATAATACATATTAGCACGCAGCACAATCCGCAAATTTGAAAATATGTAGATATAATATACCTTTTTATTTATAAAATACAATTATATTAAATTTTATTCCATAGTAATGTAAAAATTTTGAGAGGATTTATGGATTGATATGAAGTCGTGATTACACTTTCAGACTAAAACTATTTAGTGGTTCACCCAAAATTTTAATCGAATAAAATCAGAATTTGATCAAGAACTGCGTATGAGTAGATTCTTTGTTGTTTGATCTTCGAACCAGAAACATGACCAATTTATAGAGTGTATCGCCCATTTTGGACGAAAATTGGCGCCAAAGAGACTATTCCCCTTCGGATCAAAACTTGGCGCCAAAGTTATATTGTACCTTCTCGGATCAATCTTGGCGTCAAAGTTATCTTGCACCTTTTCGGATCAATCTTGACGCTGAAGTAAGTGATTAGATGTTAGTGTCCAAAATCGGGATTTTCGATGTCAGAAATAAGTGATTAATTCCCAAAAGTTCAAATTTATAATGATTTTTTTAGAATAATAATTTTATCAAGATAGGGGATCTGCCCCTTCGACCCCGTCAGGGGCTCCCGCCCCTTGGATCCTGCCTAGGGGCGCTGCCCCTGGATCCCTTCAAAGGGGGGTGTTGCCCCCTTTTACCCTCATTGCTTAGGGGAGAAGCTCTAAGCAACTGATGAAGTTCTGATACCGTGAATCATAATACACTCAAACAAGTGTGCACTCCACACCCTACTGACTTGCTTGATGTAACATGACACAATTGTAGAGGGTTAAATACTCTAAATCATTATATAATATTATATTATTTTAATCAACACATATTTATTTTATTTGGCTAGAATAATAATATATTATTTTAATATATCAATGTATTTTTTCACTTTTATTTCTTGTAATATTTTCTAATTTTGAGTATTATAATTTGTTTTTTTTGCCAATAACAAGTTTATATATCACGCCGTGAGATCAAAACCCGTTACAACATTGATGTCTAAAGATAAAAACGACAAAGACCGGGTGGGGGTCTAGCGACCCAATCCATAGGACACACCCTACGACTAGCAAGATTAGCAATGAAGTCCGTACATTGGTTAGCCATTCTCGGAATGGCCTCTCGTCCTACATTAACAATTTTCCGAGCCAACTCTCGGATATTTGAGACAAGAACATGAATTCTCCAATTTGAGTTGGCCCCTTTGATGTTATTGATGACCACCTCGGCATCCGATTCTATCGTGACGTTTTGCCATCCCTTGTCGACAGCTAGTATTATCCCTTGAAGAATGGCCTTTGCCTCGACCTCTTCCACCGAGCCACCGATTACTGCCTCGTGTTTTCCCCCCGCATATGTTGCCCCGATGGTCTCTTGCTATTACGCCTATCCCTCGAGCCTAGAGGTTGGGCACCACGCCGCATCGTAATTAATTTTGATCGTCCCTAGAGCCGGCTTCCTCCACCTCTGTCGGTCGATGAAGCTTAGGTTGTTCTGTCGCCGCCCCTGAGTATTATAATTAAGAAAGAGTTATTCTTTTCAGGGTACTTTGGTTTACACAATTAATATTTTGTACGTATTTTTTCTTACAATCAATCTGAATATTGTTTTTCTAATGACATGATATTATTTAATTTTAATTAATATAAATTACTGTAACAAATTAATGAAAAATAATATAAAGAAAATTTTCACAAAAAACGCATATTTATAGTGTAATATAATTTTTTATTTAAGTAAAACTCTACATATCGTTAGCTACTTCTATATTATTAAGGCAGAAGTGGTTTTCGTAACCGTCGCTTGTAAATTGACACAAATACCCTTTAATAATCTAATTAGTTTACATTTATCATGATTATTTTGGTAATTTAAATGTCTTCTCAAAAATGTTATAAAAAAATATTTCTACGGAGACTCGAACTTATGACCTTTAAAAACAATTATTTAATTTAATTACTATATTTTTTATTTTATATAACTTTACGATTTTACATAATAATGATAATTGTATATTATGTTCTCAAGTCGTCATATTTTTCTTTTGGTAATTGTGACTTTTTTAATGTTTCTATAATTAATTATATTTTTTTTTCTTCAAAACATTCTCTCTTCTTTCCAAGAAGTTGAAGATTTTTTGAATTGTGAGCATTGTCGTTATAAAAATACATTTCATCTATAAATTAAAATAATTAAAATAGAATTATAATCTATCAAAATTTACTATATTTATATGTTGAATATACATAATCTATCGCGTGAAACAATATATACAAAAAAAAATCAAATTTGAAAGGAGATATTTGATTAATGTATATATTTTTATATTGATAATTAAAAATTATATAGTATTTTCAAATAATGATATTATTAAAATGTTTAAAAAATCATATATTTTTTAATATTATTAATATTAATGCATAAATGATTCCAACTGCCCAAAGTTGTTAATATGTTATTACTCCAAACTAATATTATTCAAAATTTAGGTATTAATTGTCGAGAAAAAAGTAACAAAAATATTTTACTACAAAATTAAAATAACTTTGGTGATGTGTTGAAATAATATTTTACGAATTACTGAAATATAAAAATCAATATTAATTTTCAGTGTTAAATATTTATTATCTTTACAAAATATTTTTGGGATTGGTCAAATTTAGATATTATATAAGTATTTCTTTACTTAACTCTACATTTCAAATATATCTCAAATTAACATATGAATTTACCTAAATCTCAACCCTACTTTATGAACTCAGGAAAATAAAAGCAAAATAACTCTGAAAATATCAAAATAAAAAAATAAGGAAAAATTTAATCAAATATATCTAAATTTATTTTTTGGGTAAATTTTTCTGGTAATTTCTTGATGTTGTCACAGTAGATTTTTGATAATCGTCGTTTCATAGACATGGTAGTGAGTTTGTTAAGAGATCTTAAGAGTATATTAAATGTATTCACTGACATGTTCGAACTTATGAGACAGTTGGTTAAGGCGCGCGTCTTAAATTATAGATACTGACAGCGCCCAGGTTCAAATCCACGGGATGTCGACAGTATAATAATCAAAGAAAGGTTGGATGTCGGGCGTATAATACTCAAAGAAAGGTCGGATGTGGAAAAAATTTGGATGTCGGGAGTATAATACTCAAACAAAGGTCGGATGTCGACAAAAGTCGGATGTCGGGAGTAAAATACTCAAAGAAAGGTTGGTTGGATGTCAAAAGTAAAATACGTAATTTTGTCCAAATATCGACGTATATTTTTTTGATCACGTTCTTAGAAACAAATATGATAAATATTTATCATGCTTGAGGTGTTGATATGAGAATTAAACATTTGATAAATATATCTGAAATTAAACTTAACTCTGAAAATATCAAGGTAATAAAACAATAAATAAATTGATCAAATATATAATTTTATTTTTGTGTGCAAATTAGTGGGAATTTCTTGATGTTGTCATGGTAGATTTGTAATAGTCAGTATTTTATAGACATGGTAGTGAACGTGTTAATATACCTTAACAGTATATTGAATGCATTCATTGACGAGTTCTGACTTATGAGCGTACGTCTTAAATCTCAAATAGTATGAACGCATAGGACTGAATCCTACGAATGTTGTCTGAGTGAAAATATTCATAGAAAGTTCGAGGTTGGTATGAATACTCATAGAAAGTTCGAGGTTGAGCATTAGCGATAGTTGGTATGAGATAAGATAGTATGACATGATATATGAGTGAAAATTACTCATAGAATGTTCGAGATTGAGCATTAAACAATAGTTGATATTATCATGATAGATTTGTAATAGTCATTGTAATAGCCTGTATGAATACTCATAGACATTAGTTCGAGGTCAGGCACTACACGATAGTTGATATGAGATGAGATATTATGACATGGTATGTGAGTGAAAATACTCATAGTATGACTATAAACAATGCGCAATGTCAACTTTATCAAATATCGACATATATTTGTTTGATCATATACCTTAACAGTCTATTGAATGCATTCATTGACGAGTTCTGACTTATGAGCGTACGTCTTAAATCTCAAATAGTATGAACGCATAGGACTGAATCCTACGAATGTTGTCTGAGTGAAAATATTCATAGAAAGTTCGAGGTTGGTATGAATACTCATAGAAAGTTCGAGGTTGAGCATTAGCGATAGTTGGTATGAGATAAGATAGTATGACATGATATATGAGTGAAAATTACTCATAGAATGTTCGAGATTGAGCATTAAACAATAGTTGATATTATCATGATAGATTTGTAATAGTCATTGTAATAGCCTGTATGAATACTCATAGACATTAGTTCGAGGTCGGGCACTACACGATAGTTGATATGAGATGAGATATTATGACATGGTATGTGAGTGAAAATACTCATAGTATGACTATAAACAATGCGCAATGTCAACTTTATCAAATATCGACATATATTTGTTTGATCATATTCTTAATAGCAAATATTTTTAAAAAATTTCTCGAGCAACCGGGGACCAAGAACCACTACTAAAGAGGCTTTCGGTTGCTCGAATAATTTTTTTTAAAATATTTAAAACAAAATTAATTTTATTTAATTATATTAGGTCATTTAAGTTTAGTCAAGTAGATTTTTAACAAAAAATATTATTTTTTAGTTAAGTTTAATTTTACAATTCAAATAATATTTTTAATCAAGTGTTTATAGTAATATTGGAATAAACTCAACGATGTACCTTCATAATATGTATATACGTGTTGCGTATATATATAGATATATCTAATTAACTACTAAACTATACTGAAATTTTTGTAATCCACGTAAGTGTATTTCCCTAATGGTTATACTAGACCCTGGCACGCGCTATGCGCGTGCACGTTGTCGTCGTTGGTCGTGCGTGAAGTCTTACGAGAACATGATCAACCCGACTCCTAGGATAATACAAGCTTTGATCACTTCATAAATATATTATTAATGTAAAACTAAATTTAATTTGCATAAGATAATTAAATAATAAAATTTAAAAACTCTTAAATATGTTTAAAAAATTGCTCGAGCCCTTAAAGGAAAATAACACCTACTTCGCTGAATTGAAATTTTTAGTTTGACGATGATATATGCATTGCTTTTTACAATTGGTGTTGCAATTATAAAAATAAAAATATTACCGTAAAATTCCTATCAGTCGAGTGTTGGATCACAGAAACCGTATTCTCCTTCCAGGTGTTTGCTCCGTTGACCTGCAAAAAGGAAAGCCCGGGATGTCCCGTTGTTTCCCCTCCGATTACAAAGTAAGTCGGAGGTTCGTTTGTAATATTTGTATGGAATGCTCTGGTATCAGAGAATACTTACCCTCTAATGAAGGTGAAATTGAACTATTTATAACATTTCATACCTGTTACCATAGTTGAGTCAAAGCTTACCCTGGTCATCCTAACTGTCCTAAGGCGAGCTGACCTTACTTACTTTACCGAATATTCTCTTGTAGTGGCTACTCCACTGTAGACTATCCTTTAGATTTGTTTAATCCTAGGCGTGCTAAAAGCAACCGGCCTAATTCATTGGAGTGCAGGCGCACCATCTGAGGTGGTCAGTGGATGCGGTGTCACGCACTTAAACTGGACCATTTTCCCTTTTGGCGCATCCCTTATGGGCGACGCCTTTATGAGGTTCATGTCAAGGGCGACGCCCATATATTACTGACATGGGAGACGCCTCTACAGAATTGGGCTTTAAACAAATGAAGTCCAAAATGCTTATTGGGCCAAATGTTAACCGTAGTCCAGTCTAATATAGATAACCCATCATCTGCCCCTGAAGTCTTAAATGAGCGACGCTCATTTAAGAATTATTACTTTTCCTTGTAAGTCGCTTTTTCATTTGAAGCCGATTCATCTTATATAGGGCGACACCAAACTTATTGGAAGAGATCCTTCCTGTATAGGCGTCGCTTGTATTCCTTCCTTCATAACTGTCTTCCACGTGTCCATCATGCAGGACCGCCTTTATTGCTAATTTCAAATTTCAAATTTTGAATTTTAAGCGGGATCTTCTAGAAGCTTCGGGAAACAAAGAGACATTTTCTAATTGGAGGGTAAAATAGTAATTTCATCTTTAATAACTGTTCGCCTTTTGTGCTTATAGGGGTATATCCATAATTTTATAGCCTATGAAACCGTTCGACTTCCTTTAGAGCTCTATAAATACCCCCACCCCTCCTTCATTTAATACTTTTCCATCTTCTGAGCTTTCTCTCTCTAGAAAATCATCTGCATTCTCTCTAAAATTTCGGTCAAACTCCGATCACCTTTTCCAATTTCCGATCGCCTTTTCATCATAGCTCGGTGTCTTCCTCTCGCCCTTAACGCCCATCACCTCCGTGCCATTCGATCATATAGAAGAACGACGTCTGACTCTGATATTGGTAATCACATTTTCCTTCCCTCGCCTTTTCTTGATCTCAAACCCAACCTTCTTACCTTCTCCTCTTTCAGACAGTCAGTGGTTGAGGCTGGCTTGAGTGACGCTCAAGCCCCTAGGTATCCCATTCCTGATGATGTAGATCTTGAAAACCCTCATCGCATACGTCATCCTAGGGAAGGCGAGGAAATCATTATCCCTCATCAAATTGAGGTGGGATTAAGATTTCCCTATTGCCTTCCCCTAATCGAACTGTGTCGCCATTATGGCATTTCTCCCACCCAACTTTCTCCAAATGGTATTCGCACCTGAATAGATTTTCGTGTCCTTTGTTTTCGTCGTGGGTGGGATTACTCTTTGAACCTTTTTCGTAGCTTTTATCGCCTTGAAGGCAATCGATTAGGCGTGCGCCTTTTTACAACTAGATTAACCCCTCCTTTCAAAGATTGGACTTGGGATTCTTCTCGTCCCTTAGTCACGGTTTTTAAATCCCGTAATAGCAATTGGAAGAACGCCTATTTCTTATTCCAAGGAGGCGTTCCCTGGTGTCTGGTGTCGTCCAAGGCCAGCAAAGATCCTGTTCTAGGCGTCGAGGAACTTTCCTCAGCTGATATGAACGCCTTGGCGACCATTTATTTAGATCACCAAGGAGGGTGCGCTCAAATAATCTCCAAAGAGATCAGTGAGTCTGACTTAGAGGAAGCTAGCGTGTCCCTTGTAGATTGTCACCTTCTGCCCTTATTTCCGATAAATAACCTTTCTTATATTTTTTTATTGCAGATAAGGATTTTGCCCTTTTTTCTCACCTTGTAACGCCTGTTCAGAAAAAGGCGTCGAAGGACAAGAAGATCAAGGAGAAGAAGGCCAAGGAGCCCAAAGGCGACGCTCCTGAGGCTTCCAAGAAACGTAAAGGCCATCATTCCTCCAAAGGCCAGAAAAAGGTGAAGCCTATGGAAGAGTCTCTCGATCCTCTTAAGGCTCCAGCTGAACTGTTCAGCGACGCCACCAATGAAGCCGTCGAGACTTTTAAAGGTACGATTCCTAAGTCTTACTGGATTAATAACAGCGTCACTAGTAATAGGAATAACGTATTATTCACAAAAAAGTAGGGTCCCCCAATCTTGGCCTATGGCGGCATCATGTGAACTTACAATGAATATCATAATGGCGTCCTTAAGAAGGGACCATTTGACCCTTACTTTGATCCGACAGGAGCGGCGCCTGCTGAAACTTCCAAACCGAAGACACCAACCCCCACACGTACTCCTCCCTCAGAGTCGCAAGAGGTGATCTTGGTCGACAACCTTCCTGATGTCGAGGATCCGCCATCACTTCCCCCCTCTACACAGGATAGCCAACGCCATGACGACCCTCCTCCTTACCAGGTTCCCAACTTTAATTTAAGGCGAGAGCTGCTGGGCAATGTCCACTCGCCAAATCCTCAAGCTCCATGGGAGCCCTGTATCACATTAAAGGGACCATCCCTAGTAGCTGGCCACTCCAGCCTTGATTCCAACCTGAGCCATCAGCTTTTATTAGGTTCCTGCCCTCCTGCTGATAGGGGGCCCTTAAGCCTGGAAACTGAAGCTGCAGAGGGATTGGTTCGCCATTCCCTTTCTTTAATACAGAGTCAGGTATGCGCCTTTTTCTATATTTTCTTCCTTTAATACTTGTATTTTTTTTCTAACTTTCATTTTCAATCTCTTAGGTTATTCCTACTGCTTTGAAGATGGGCGCCACCATCCTGGGTTTAACCGAGCAAAGGGAGCGCAACAAATCAATTCTCCGCAAGGCTGAACAGGAGAAGTTCGAGCTGGAGAAACTGCGGAGGCGCCTCTCCATTTCTGAAGAAGCTCAAAAGGAAATGGAAGCTGACCTTTTCAATAAGGAACAGCTCGCCACGCAACTGAGGGATGCTTAGAAAAGAGAGAACGCCTTGAAGGTCTCACTCCTGAAGACTCAAAAGGAACTCGCCCACTTCAAGGTTGAGGCGTCGACTTCCCAGGAGCTCGCCAAGGAAGCCCGAAAGGAAACTGAGGATGCCAAAAAGGAGACTGAACAAACCCTGAAAGAGGCGTCGCAGTCAGCTCAAGAGGTTGAACACCTCAAGACTGAACTTCCTAAGCGATTGGAGGAGGCAGTAGAGTCTTTCCATTCCAGTCCAGAGTTCGCCCAAGCTGCTGCTGAATGGAATCGCACTGGCGTGCTGATCATCTTCAAGAAGGCGGCCAAAGATATTCATAAGGTTGACCCCAACTTTCCTCTGGAAAAGTTGGATTTCTTGAAGGATTATCTCGCCATGAAGGCTCAGGAGGAAGCTGAGGCGTTGATAGAAAATGAAGAGGAATCTGAGGATGAAAGCACCTCTTCTGGGGAATCAGCTCCTTTGGAGCCGCCTCTTGACTCTGTGCCTGATGAGACATTTCCTGAGGCGCCTGCTGTCGATGCTCCTCCAAACCAAACACCCCCAACCACTTCATAGACTTTTATTTTTTGTAGCCTTAGTCTTTTTGGCATTTGTAAAGACTTATTGCAACGCCTCGCCGTTGATATTATGAATTTCTCTTTCCATATATGCCTATTTTTCCCATACTTAGCTTTATTTCGGACAAAGTATGAGTATTACTTAACTTACCATACTTGTTATTTTTAACAAGTCACCTTACAGCTATGACCCATATCATACTTGTTCCATTATCCAAACTTAAGCAAACGCCAATAAGTTTTAAGCCAATTTGAAACAGCACCACTAGTTACAAACTTAAGTCATTGCCATTTAATTCAAACATAAACAATCACCATTAAATCGATTTTAAGCAATTTCCATTAATTTAAACTTAAACAATCACCATTAATTCAAACTTAAGCAATCGCCATTAATTCAAACTTAAGACATCACTATTACTTCAAACATAAGCTTTCGCCATTACGAATAGAATCACTTCGACATTAATAGTCATTCATATAATCTACGCCACTTATTTAAGCATAAAAGTTTTTCAAATGCTCTGCATTAAAAGTATTTTTCAACACTTTTCCCTTTGGTCTTCTAATACATATGCATTTGGATGAGGAATGGCAATGACCTTGTAAGGTCCTTCCCACTTTGGTGACAACTTATTTACTCTATCTTGGTGTGAGAATTCATGTCTTCGCCATACCCTCTCCCCCACAAAAAATTGGTGAGATGAAACTTTTCTATTATAGTATCTCGTCGTAGCTAAACGCATCCGCACCTGAATTTCTTCTGAAGCCCATCGCTTTTCATCAACCATATCCAATTCCAAACGCCTTTTGTCCTCATTGTTCAAGGTCTCATAATGCTTTACCCTATCTGATTCGACTGCTATTTCTGTTGGAGCAACCGCCTCAGACCCATATACCAATCCAAAAGGCGTTTCTCCAGTCGCCTTTTTTGGTGTTGTTCTCAACGCCCGTGAGATATTTTCTAATTCTTCCGTCCACTTTTCTCCCAAGGCGTCTAGTCTTTTCTTTAAACCATTCAAAACTGTTTTATTCGCCCCCTCCACCTGTCCATTGGCATGCACATGTTTAACTGAAGCATGCCTATGGTCAATTTTCAACTCTTCACAAAACCATTTCAATTCCTTTCCAGCAAATTGTGGTCCATTGTCACTAACCAACACACTTGGGATTCCATATCAAGACACAATTCTCGATTTAATGAACTTGATAACTTGAAACTCAGTAGTTGATGACAACGCCTTTGCTTCAATCCATTTTGAGAAATAATCAACCGCCACTATTATATAGGTGCGTTCCTGGGATCTCGGTAAAGGCCCCATCAAGTCGATTCCCCACTGTGCAAATGGTCATGCTGCACATACACTAGTAAGGTTTGCTGGTGGACGAACTATTTTACGGTTTCACTTTTGGCATGATTCGCATTTCATAACCAAAGTAGTCACTTCTTGATTCATTGTAGGCCAATAATATCCTTGGTTTATAATTTTTCTCACAATTGAGCTCACACCTTCATGACAAGCTGCATATCCCTCATGTACTTCCCTTAAAATGGTAGTGGTTTCTGGATGAGCAACGCATCTAAGATAGGGCGTGGAGAAACCCTTCTTATAAAGTAGACCATCAATAATTCGAAAGCTAGGTGCTAATCGAATAATCTTTTTAGAATGCGCTTCATCTGTAGGGAGTTCTCCTGATTCTAAATATGCTCTAATAGGCGTCACCCAATCCACAGTAACATTTATGTTTGCACAATAAATGCTGACACTCCCATGATTGGTTTCTATAAAGTGCACATGTTTGGGTGTTGCTTGCCAAACATATTTGCTTAAGGCATCAACTTTTTGATTCGCTTCTCGAGGAATAGCTTCTATTTGAAATTGTTTGAATCCTGCTACTAACGTCATAGCCTCTTTCTAATACAACTTCATTTTTTCATCCTTAGCCATATACTCCCCTTTAATTTGGTTTACCACCAATTGTGAATCGCAATATACATGTAGAGAAGCAACGCCTAATCCTTTAGCTAACCTTAATCCTGTAACCAGAGCCTCATACTCCGCCTCATTATTTGTAGCTTTGAAGGTGAGAACTAGAGCGTATCTCAATGGTGTTCCTCCATCTGGTGGCGTCAACACTAGTCCTGCCCCCGAGCCTTCGATTGATGAGGATCCATCTGTATGAAGTATCCAAGGATAGCCTCAATAGCTTCCAATTTTTCGGGATTGACCTCTATTCCCCTTTGGCTCACCATGTACCCCAGAAAATTGCATGACTGAACGCCAAAAAAACATTTTGCTGGGTTCAAGCGGACTTGATGAAGGCGTATCCTTTCAAATGTTTTTCTCAGGTCTTCAACATGATCTGCACTCTTTATGGATTTTACCAGCATGTCATCCACATAGGCTTCCATGGTGACGCCTATCATGCCATCAAAAAGCTTGTTGATCATCCTTTGATAGGTAGCTCCTGCATTCAACAAACCAAAAGGCATCACCGTGTAATGATATATATCACTATCAGCATAAAAAGTTGTATGCTAAGCGTCACCATCCGCCATTTGTATCTGGTTATAACCAGAGTACACATCCATAAAGCTGAGCAATTCATGACCCGAAGTGGCGTCGACCAATTGATCTATCCTTGGCAAAGGATAAGAATCCTTTGGACACGCCTTATTTAAATCGCGATAGTCGATGCACATCCTCCACTTCCCATTGTTTTTCTTGACCAACACTGGGCTGGCCACCCAGGTTTGAAACCTGATTTCCTTCACAAATTTTGCCTCTATCAGTTTTCCTAACTCTTGCTTGATGGCGTCGCCTTTTCTTCACCAACAGGGCGTCGCTTTTGGGCAATAGGTTTGACCTTCAAATCCAAATTGAGCTCATGGGCGATGACATCCTTGCTGATGTCTGGCATATCGCTAGGTTTCCAAGAGAATAACTCTTTGAACTCAATGAGAAGCATCGAAAGAGCGGCAACCTATTATTCTTTAAGCGTCGCTCCAATTTGTACTTCCTTGCCTATGCCATCGACTTCCACCTTCTTCAACCCCTCAACGGGCTGAGGACGACTTCTTTCTTCTCTAGGACCCTCCTCTGTTTGAATCGCCAAAGATTCCTTTTTCTTGACATGGCGACGCGTCGCCTGGACATAACAACTTCGCGTCGTAGGTTGATCCCCCTTAACAATTCCTACACTATGTGACGTAGGAAACTTCAGCAATTGGTGATATGTGGAATGTACCATTTTGTTTGGGTTTAATGTCGAGCACCCTAAAATGACGTTGTAAGATGCAGGTGCATCCACAACGATGAAAGTAATCTCAAAGCTCAATGCCTTCCATCCTTCGCCCAAGCTAACTGGCAAAGTCACAACCCCTACTGGGTAGGTGGTATGTGAGGCAAAGCCCATCAATGGAAAATTGACCTTTTTCAAGTCCTTTTCCTTTCTTCTCATCCTTTTGTAGGCGTCCAGAAATAGGATATCGGTTGAACTCCCCGAGTCCACCAATACTCTCTTCATGTTGAACCTGTCGACGCCCATTGTAATCACCAAGGCGTCATCATGCGGGGAAGTGACATGTCCCATTTCTTTTTCTGGAAAATAAATGATCACTTTCTCTTCTTCCCTCGGGCGCTTTCCTAGCTTGAAGTTCTTACATTTGAGAGGCATATCCCTCTCTTGCTGCATATGTTTCTCCTCCTGAGGTGAAACCTCCGCTTATCATGTTCAAGTCTTCCTGCCTGCTGGGTCCTGCTCCATTTTGAACATTCTTAGGCGACACCTTCCTTGGAATCCTACTCCTCTAGCGTCGGGCCAAGAAGTTTTTCAAGTGCCCCTGCTGGATCAACCTCTCAATATCCTTCTTCAAGATATGACAGTCATCCGTGTGGTGACCCTTACATCGATGATATCTGCAATACTGGTTAGGATTACTTCCCATAACCGTATCAGGCTTTCGAGGTGGTGAGGGCGTTGCCCAATTATTATTTTCCATTTCTGTCAAGATAATGGATATTTCCCTATTTAAGGGAGGGTAGCTTTGAAAAGCTTCTCTTGGAGGTCGAGGTCCAAAAGGGCGACGCCTATCATCATGTCGCCGGTCATCCTGTCCTGACTTTAAGAGGCGCTGCTCCGGTCTTTTCCCTTCCGCATTATCTTTTTTGAAAGGGCCTCTTTGTTAACCTTCCTCCCTTCCCTTGCGATCTCCATGTCTATGTAAGACTTGACTCTATCATCCATTTCTTCAATGGTGTTGACCGGTATAACACTCAAGCTGTCATACAAAGTCGAACCCTTTGGACCCAATCCCCTAATAAAGGCGTGAATGGTCTCCCCCTCCGTGATGGTTTGATCGATTCCAGCTAGCTCTCTATTGAATCGAGAATAAAAGTCGCTCAAACTTTCCTCCCCCTTTTGCCTTATATGATCGAGTGTTCCCACACATTTTAGTAGGCGACATCCTCCCATGTATTGCACAATGAATTTGTCCTTCAACTCCCCCCATGACTTTATTGATGCCTTAGGGAGATTGAAGAACCAATGCGCAGGAACATCCCTAAGGTAGCAGGAAAGAGCAATGCTAGATGCATCTCCTCACTTGTCCTTCCCAACAAAGAATTTTCATGCCCTTGTGTATGGAAAACAGGATCACTATCTCCATTATATGTATCTATCCGAAAAGTTGGTTGCACGTGTGTTGGCTGTGCAACTGACAATATTTCTGGAGTGAATGGATGCGTCGACCTATCTCGTAGGTGAGGCATGGTTCGATTCTTCTGCTCCTTTAGTGTTTGAGCAATGAGCTCTTTGACCTTCTCTTCGGTTAATGCCCCCGGAGCCGGAGATGTTGTTACAATAGCGCCTGCCGTGACAACACTTGTAGGAAGAAATACTCCGGGTGAGTTTCCTGGTACGTCTCGTGGTCTTGATGTAGCTTCATGCACTGCCTGAGCGCTTGCTCTCTAAGCTGCACAAGCAGCTCCTTTGATCCCTTTTGTCCAAAAGCTCATCGAGAGCCATTATGAACGCTGGTGTCAATGTAAACTCTGTAGCTACTTCTACCCGACGAGGCGGCGCCCTCACCACAGACGAGTCTATACGAGACTGCGCGGGTTTTGGCACGTCATGATCGTATCTTTGCTCCTCAGGAACCGCTTGTTCCTCCGGAGCACCCTCTTCTTGAGCAGATCGGGGCGACACCATTTGTACTGGTATGTACGATGTCTGTCCCAAGTGCTGTTGCAGGTTTTGGAGCGAATCCTCATCATTCACTTCCCGAATGGTTTTTGCTCGTGTTGCAGGTGGAACCATGGTTGACTTTTGTTCAAGGGTTCCCACAGACGACGCCAATGTGTTGGATCACATAAACCGTATTCTCCTTCCAGGTGTTTGCTTCGTTGGCCTGCACAAAGGAAATCCCGGGATGTCCCGTTGTTTCGCCTCCGATGACAAAGTAAGTTGGAGGTTCGTTTGTAATATTTGTATGGAATGCTCTGGTATCAGAGAATACTTACCCTCTAATGAAGGTGATATTGAACTATTTATAACATTTCATACCTGTAACCATAGTTGCGTCAAAGCTTACCCTGGTCATCCTAGCTGTCCTAAGGCGAGCTGACCCTAGTTACTTTACCGAATATTCTCTTGTAGTGGCTACTCCACTATAGACTATCCTTTAGATTTGTTTAATCCTAGGCGTGCGGGCGCACCATCTGAGGTGGTCAGTGGATGCGGTGTCACGCACTAAAACTGGACCATTTTCCCTTTTGGCGCATCCCTTACGAGCGACACATTTATGGGGTTCATGTCAAGGGCGACGCCCATATATTTCTGACATGGGCGACGCCTCTACATAATCGGGCTTTAAACAAATGAAGTCCAAAATGCTTATTGAGTCAAATGTTAATCATAGTTCAGTCCAATATAGATAACCCATCATGCAGTTTGTTTTATTTATCGGAATTCAAGCTTTGTTTTATACAAATTAGTCTGGTCTAATAATTATGTTCACTTCTCTTCATTTAAACTAATAATAAGAACATATTGTGATCCATTGTTTTTTTAGAATGTCGATCCGTTGACTTGATGAACCAAGACATAACATTCTGAGTGTCTTTATTTCTTCGTCGATAACGAACTACCCAACCAACTGGATGGCGGCGTTACTAAACACAATTGGTTGGGGAGTTACAACTTGTGAGAAAAGAGATGCATTCTGATTTGTGGAGATTGGGATATATCTTAATGGTAGGAGTTGATATAAATCGGTATGAATACGATTTTTATTTTACATAAAAAGTGGGAAAATTTCGACCCACATCTTATACTTAAATAATTTTATATTTTTATTTAAATATCATATATTTTTCAAATCGACTTGAACTGCTCCACCGTTTGTAATGCGAAAATGTACGATTTACCATTTTTTAACTATTGTTTTTATAGTTGGTCTGACCCATTTCATTTTTTCTATAATTTACTATTTTCTTTATAAATTGATTCAAACAATTCGGTTCAAATTATGTACACTACATAAAAACTACATAAAAGGAAAGTTTGGTTCGCTCGTACCAGTTTTTGTATGTCCACCCATACAGAAAAGGAAAGTTTGTATTAATTGTATTACAAGAATAAATACATATTTCAAACTCTCTTTTAGTTTTATTTTTTCAGTATTTATTAACTTAGTTCACATTATTTGACTAAAATTATTTTTTTAAAACACTTAGGTTTCGTTTTAGTTGTTTCATTTTTTTTGTGTGCACATAAATTATAGTTATGTATTACTTGTATTGGTTAAAAGATACTAGACACAACTTGTATGTTGTTCTTTCACAACTTAAATATTGTATTATTATTACTATATATTTTCTTAAATATTATTAAATCATAAATATTGTCATTTCATACTCTTATAAGGATTTTTTTTATACCAAACTTATTCCATGTATACCCATTAACTTCATTCTTTTTATCACTACTAAATTATACCGACAACCAACGATAGCGTAATTTGTCGTTTTAGATAGGCAGTTTCAAAACACCAATGACGTAAGTGCTTATATCATCCACGACTCATAAATAAGTGTATAAAACAACGTGTCACGTTACAATTGGAGAACGATATTTCACTTGCAAATATGAGTTTAAACATAGTTATGAGAATCCGTCTGGAACTGGACCCTGTTTGGTGTGGTTCAATCAAAAAACCGATCTGTATGGTTGGCAGATTCGGTTAAATCGGTGTGAACCGACCAATTTTTACAAAAAACTGTCAATTTCTGGTTCGTTCTTTTTTAACCGACCATTCATTTATTTTAAATTTAAAACGATTTCTTTTATTCTGCACTTGTCCGACCGGTTCTCTTCGACCTTAAATTAGTTTTTTTTTTGTTCAACTCAGTTTTGCTCACTTTCACCTTCGATCAGTTTTCTGCCTTGACAACCCATCAGCAACGAGGCATGGATCCGCATGAAGGAGAACCTTTCGCTGATGAGGAATCAAACAATTTCAGGAAATCTTCAGACGATGTTGACGGAGTCGGACCTCATCATCTCACCGGAGACGGGGCTAGCCCTGGGTATACTTTTTTTTTTAAGTAAATTTTTTTTGAGATTTCAACTGGATGTGTTTGAAATAGATGCAAGTTTGATTTTTGTAGCTGCTTATTGCTCTTTCAGATCCGCGGATCTGATAGATTGAGGGTGTCTTTTATTTCTGACGAATCGTCGTCCTTCCGCATCCGAATTCTAGTAGCAGTCTATTGAAAGCTGTGAGGCTATATAGTAAAAGTTCTTCCGATAGATTCGAGACTACATTCCGAATTTCATGGAAATTTAGAATTAGCTATGGAAAATTGGAAATCATATTTGTTTCAATGAAATTGAAAATAGTCAACTTTCCTATGCCACCCTTTTAGCCTATCGCGATCCTTGATCTATATCCTTAGGAATTTGGAGAAAGTGGAGCAGTTTTTCTTGTTATGGTTGGAGCTCGGAGTCTCAATCTCTTTCATTTTTATGACTTTAGCTTTCAGGTTGCAGAGAAGAATTAATGATAGTTGGAATTTGTTCAACCCGTTTCGTTTTGGTTGTAGTTCTGGGTATTAGTTAAAATGTTTGGTTAGTATATGAACTAATGATGTATCAGGTGTACTTATTGTTGAGATTTCACTTAATCCTAGTGCGAATGTAATTGCAGAAAGATTTTTATAGGAGGTTTAGCAAGAGAGACGACTGCTGGTTATTTTTTGTAGCTTCCTAGTGCCATCAGTCAATTTCATATATTTTTAAGTTTCTGCATGGTGAACCGGTCGTATCCGACCGGATTAACCGGAAACCGCTCCTCTCACCGGTTCAAGTGTCGGTCCGGTTTTGATAACACTTAAACTTGATGTAAACGATTAACAATTTTTTTTAATGAAATATACCTCAAAATAAAATAAAATACTGAAATATCATCAGTTTTGAAAAAAATACCAAAATATACCTAAATGTGAATGAGATTCGCGATTGAGTATACTGGAAAAGCATACTCACAAATATCATTCACGGATTATCCTAAAAATCACCACTCACGAATGTCATTCGCCGGTAGAACTTGTGATTTAGCCACGTGAAGAAAATGATTAAGTTGAGAAGAGAGAGATGTCCATTCTCAGTCACAAATTTTATTCGCGGGTAGGATTTACACCCAGAATGACATTTGCGGGAGATGCTTTTAATACCTGCCCACAAATATATTTTTTAAACTAATGATATTTCGATATTTACCATTTTTTTTAAGTATATTTTGAAAAACAAATCAACTATTAACTCATTCATAATTTAAATTTAAATTGGAGAGGACTATGTGACAAATCGAGATTAAATCACACAATATTATAAATATTTAATTTTACATGAAATATACAATATTATTTAATCTTCCACATTTTCTTTTGACGAAAAGTTAATCTTCCACATAGTTAACTATATTCTTATTAAATCTTACTTAATATCTAGTAATCATAATCACAAAACTATTAAAAAAAATATTTGTAGAAATGTCACTGGCCTCTTTGACAAATCATGAAAATTTCCACCGGCCACTTTCATTTCATCAAAACTTAAAATATTTTATTATTTATGTACTTACATTCTTAGTAATAATAACCTAATATAGAGTACTTTAATATTTTTTCTTATATATATATATATATGTAGATAACCTTTCTATAAATGCATGTGGAATAGTATACTGTATACCTTCCCAATACAGATGATAAGGTCGCATTAAATAGACACAGCACCTTAACAAGCTTAATTAGGTGCGACACTCCCCACCATCCCTTTATAAACACCCAACCCTAACCAATATGAAGCATATTATCCCAAGGTTTCATGATCTCCAAGCATCATGACATTCATCTCTGCAGCCACAACATTGTTAAAAGACATCATAACAAGCATTCATCCCCTCATAATTCTTTCATCCATCCTTATACTGATTGTCGTCTTCTCTGTTTCTTCCAGAAAGCGCAAAGTCTTCTTGATAGACTTTGCATGCTTTAAGCCTCCGTCGTCTCATGCAATCCCAACCCAAGAGTTCATCAAGACAGTTACACGATACTGCAATCTCCCTGAGGATACGGTGCGTTTCATTGAGAGAAATATAAGTAAGTCGGGTCTTGGAGATGAGACATACTTCCCACGAGGTCTGCTGTCAGTTCCCATAAATGACAGCATGGAAGAAGGAAGGTTTGAAGCTGAATGGCTGCTGTTTGGGGCAGTGGAAGAACTCCTTGCAAAGACGGGGGTGAAGAATGGCGATATCGGGATTCTAGTGGTTAACAACACTGTGTTCAGTGTGATGCCTTCACTGACAGCCATGATCGTGAATCGATTCAAGCTTAGAGACAACATTAAGAGCTATAATCTCAATGGAATGGGGTGTAGTGCTAGTCTCTCTGCTATAACCCTTGTCAAAAACATTCTACAGGTGCAGTTCACTCCTCTCACACCATCTATTTCACACTTATCTTATGTATTTTTTTTACTCGTTCTATAAATGGAAGTGACAAAAGTCATTTAGATACGTAACCTTTTTACAAATCTTATAATTTTTTTTTGTTAATTTCGGGTATCTTTATATATAGTTAAACAATGGATGTTTAATTAACGATATAGTGGTAATCTGTTGGCGCCAGTCTCACTGTCATATGGTTTAGCACTCCGAAGTCTCAAGTTCAAATTCTGCACCATATTTTATTTCATATTTTCTTGAATTACTTGGCTCACTAGGTACATGAGGATACTTATGCCCTTGTTGTGAGCACCGAAATCCTCAGCCCTAGTGGCTATCCAGGTAAAGAGCACCCCATGCTCTTTGGCAACATTCTCTTCCGCTCTGGTGCAGCCGCTATCCTCTTATCCAACCGCAAATCCGATCGCGTAGCTGCCAAATACGAGCTTGTCCACACCCTTCAGACCAACACTGCAAGCTCCGATCGTTCCTACAACGCTATTTTCTTGGAGGAAGACGGTGAAGGGATTAAAGGAGTCAGCATTCGCAAAGACCTTATAGCGGTGGCTGGCACCACCTTAAAGACCCATATTGCCACACTGGGTCGCCTCGTGCTTCCCTTGTCCGAGAAACTCCAATTTGTCATAAACCACATTGCCCGACAATTACATGTGGCAGATGTCAAGCCCTATACTCCAAACTTCAAGAAAAGTATCGACCACGTGATCTGCCATGTAGGTGGCAAGCCGGTCTTAGACGAGCTGGAGAAGAGTTTGAAATTCACCAAGGCCGACATGGAGCCGTCGAGGATGACTCTCTACAGGTTCGGAAACACCCTCAGCAGTTCAGTGTGGTACGGGCTAGCATATAGTGAGGCTAAAGGGAGGATCAAGAAGGGTAATCAAGTTTGGCAAATGGCATTCGGATCCGGATTCAAGTGTAACAGTTTGGTCTGGAAGGCCATAAAAACTATCAAATCGGAGGAAAAGAACCCGTGGTCAGGCGAGATTGATAATTTCCCGGTTGATGTTGGTAAGATACAACCATTTGTGTACTTCCACTCAAATTAGATAAGGTATAAGATTTATATATAATAACATACATTTGGTTTTTAGATTATATGTAGAGTCGATGTATTAGAAGTGTTGAGGATTTCTCAAGTAATAATGTTGAATTTCGATTGTCTTTTGTTAAAGGATAAAATTTTATAGCGGGGTGCATGCATGCGTGTGGTCCATGTCTATGGCAAGGAAAATGCATGCATTGTGCATGTCTATGTCAAGGAAATAGTCCAACTCTGTCATAATTAATTATGTTTCCTCATGTTCCCAAAATTCCACAGGACAAAAAATTAATTGGATGTACTTCCAGTTTATATAAGTAAATGTACATAGACAAAGAAGAATAGTTCCAATATTTAAGGAATTCTACGACTTTTTATATAAACTAAGAAAAAAAAGAAGACAACCAACTATGACTCCAAATTAACCATCCTTATTAATTACATATCAAATAACCATAGAGATTACATTTAGGTATATAAATATATATAAACAATTCAATTTGTCAATATTGGTTGATGAGCTGCGTATCTATGAGATTCACGAGTAATAATTGTAATATTTGAAAATGTTTGAAATAGTTAAATTGTAACATTTTTTAAAACGTGTTATATTTGTAATTTTCAAAACTTATTTTCTTAAATTTAAATAGAAAAGTTGACAGATGGAGCAAACTTGAACTTTGACAAAATATGAGTGAATGCAATTTTACGATTTAAACTTTCAAGGGATGAGTTTCGAAATCTGACCAAACATTATGAGATAATATCGTATTTTACCCTATTTTCATTGCATTTTCAAGCACGGATAACTGCCACCACAAGTATTCTATTCTCAACAATAAACACAAAAGCATATGCTACTATACATTATTGTTTCACATACTATCATTTTCTTAGACACAATATATCCAGAAAACAAAGCCTATCATTACTCAAGCTTACCTAGCACAGCTCTATAAGGAAACTGTTCTCTAGCCAACATTCTAACTTGCCTAATGTAAGCTCCAACCGTGACTACCTGTTGCTCCACTGCTTCGTCCAATGCATAGATAGTGTCCTCTATGGCCATGTCTTCTGATATGCAATACACTTTTAGCTGACTCTTCCCTCCCACAGTTTGAAATACTTCATCCATTCCATTGTCATCTTCAGTGGTTGATTTATTCGAGTTATGAACACTCAACCAGTTGGTCAGTACATCCGATTGTTCTGCAAATTGCATTGCCTGGCGTTTTAGTTTCATTTTCTCGTGCATTAGCGCTTCGGCGATTTTTCGAGTGGTCTCGGCTCGTTTCTCAATTTGATGTTGCAATGAAAGGAGTTGCTCAATCTCTGTATCAAGTTTGGATTTTAAGTCCATGGTGTCGGAGTAGAGCATACCTAAGATAGAATTAGAACAAAACATATAAGATGGGTAGGAGACGGACTCTAGTTGTGTGAAAATATACTCTTTTACGATTCAAAAATTCTAACAGATCAATTTGCTTAATGCAAAATTGCACGGGTCGATAAAATTGAAATACAACATGTATTTACATACACTTGTGAGTATCAAAATTTCTAACTCAAACACGATTTGTGGACAAGTGGTGTGTAGATCAGCCATGGACCATGTCCAAATTTTAAAGGCCTAATGAAAATAGATAAATTAGTATAAAAGCAATAATACCATGTCAAGAGATATGATGAGAGCATAATTTGAATAGATAGAATATAGATTCTTAAGTGGCATATGATTGTTACCAGTTAGACGTTGAATAGCCACTTTCCTCAAGTCAATGTAGGGTTCAGTTGATAAGCCTTGTGAATTCCAACTAGAGAAACCATGTTCATATGAAAAGATCTTCACGAGGTTGCGAACAAGCTCCACAAGATTGCATCGAGGGTAATCCCAGGTAGAAATATAGGGCGTAACGATCGCCCCAGACACAGGATCAACAAATGGATGATCCCGGTGCACAAATACGACAGGTGCTGCAAAAGGGTAACCCTCATGGATCCAAATCGTGAGGGGGATAACTGCAGTGGCTGAATCATCAACACAGATGGTTCCTTCAGCCTTTAGAAGGTTTACGGTGGTGCCGTCGATGTGGGTGAAGGTGTCCATGGAAGGGATCAGAGATGAGAATTCCAAGAGAAGTGAAGGAAGGTCTTTGAGTATGTACCATCTCTGCTCGGCTTCGGTGTAGGAAAGGGTAAAACAACCGGTGACTGTGAGCGCAGCTTCGATGAATTCGATCGAGGATTGCAGGACCATATGGAGAGGTGTTTGGATAAGCATGGATGTAGTTGACGAAGCTTTTTCTTGTATATATATATATGTATGTATATATCATTATAGAAAGACTTTGTAATAATTATAAGTCAATGCTATGAAAACCCTATCAGATTAACGGACTTGAAATGATTATTTTCTAAGAAACTTCGTTTTGGAATTAAATTAGATTAGATGATAGGTGCTGCTGAAGGGAGGTGTTTGTGGGTCGTTTTCAGTGTCTTGGAAATCACCCGTAGTCTTAAGTAAGTTGTTATGTAGGTGATTAGACCCAACCGCTAATATTATCTTATATGACTGTTAGGAACATATTAGGCCAGAAACTTTCTAATGTCATAGATTATATATATTACATGAAGATATATAGTAATGTAATAAGATTACAGTCACCCTTGGACTCCATGGCAACACGTATGCATGCAATGTAAGGGAAAACAGTACTTTGAGGGAGAGATGAGTGATTTTTCACAAGGAAACGGAACGCGGTCGAATTATCAAATGGCGGTGTCTTAAATTGAATGCTTAGCAGGTTAGTTCATTGACAAGATCACAAAGGAAAGCAGGATCGATCAAATGTCGAAACAAGGTATCGAAACTGATCTTGAAACTTGTCAAGAGTTGATCTAAGTTGTCAAAAATTGATTTAAGCACCTACAAAAAGTGAGTGGAGATTATTCTCTAAGTTACTCTCCGATACTTAAATGATTATGGTATATATTGTAATAGTAGTGACTCTAATGTAGGGCTGGGCATGAACCGGTTAGGCCCCGAACCGATTCAGAACCGAACATTTACCACATTTTAAAACCGGTACGGTTTACCACTCCAGTTTTTGGCCGCTCCAGATTTTGGCTGATTTACCATACCTGTTCTGAACCGATTCAAAAATCGGTCCAGAACCGGTTCGGCTGAACCTGTTTATACAAAAAAAAAACAAAAAAAACTGAACCTGTTTTTACCCAAAAAAATAAAATAAAATTTGAGGTTCCAATTCAGCAAGCATCCAATTGAGATTGCAATACAAACATAAATTCAACTGAGGTTCCAATACAAACATAAATCCATTACAAACAATCAAACATAATACTACACTTAAAACTTAACATTAGTTACTTCAGCTTCTATCAAAATCTCCAATAATGTGTCAACCAAGCCACCAATTTGCTCATGAAATGTCTGCATGGAATGAGAACAGAACCCATCAGTATCACCAATCAAGTGTAAATCTAAATCAGCACAACAAAACAAATACAATGACACAAACTTACTAAGATAAGAGAGGACATACATCACAAAGGCACAATGACACAAACGATGTTATTGGCTTGAAATTACTCCTTGGGCCTTGTCTTCTAAATTGAACTCTACAAAAGTAAACCAACATAAGTAAAGTAAGAATACATAAATAAGTTTAAGAAAATGACTTACCATTCTCAAACTTTTCAAGCTCTTCAAAATCCTCATATGATAGGAAGGTGAATTGAGATTCTCTGATCCAATATTGAGTACAAATAAGACTTTCAGCCATGTTAGGATCCAAACAACTTCGATACTCACTGAGAACTCTACCTCCAGTGCTGAAAACACTTTCAGACGCCACCGTGGAAACCGGTATGGCCAACACATCCCTTGCAATAGAAGCAAGTATCGGAAGCCTATTTGCATGAACCTTCCACCAATTCAATAAATCTAGCTCACTTTCACGGTTATAAGGCTCTCGATCTTCTCTCAAATACTTATCAAGTTCTGTTGCTGAATTTCGTTGCATGGTATTACCGGTTGCTCGCCAATATGCATTGGTATAGTCATCATCATCCTCATCTGCATCATCTAAACACATCGGTTGCATACTTGTTACACCATCTGTCATTGTCTTATACTGTTCAAAAACTGACTTTACAGACTCAATCAATCTTTGCTCCAACATCTCAGCATTGGTAGAGTCGAAGAACGATTGAAAATAGAAGTGTTCACCACTCATCTTTTGCCTAGGATCAAGAACTAAGGCAATCATCAACAACATATTCACCTTCTTGGGATCTCCCCAATATTTCAGGAACTTCAATCTCATCCTCCCCGCCATATCTTTTATTCCATTGTTTCGATTTGTCAAATGTCTACTAATCGCCATCACAATAGCAGACACTTCAACCATGTAAGTACTGGCAGTAACATATGACGCTTCAGAAATACGCAAAGTAGCATTATAAAATGCCTTTAGAAATGGCAAAATACTACGTGCATGATTCCAATCATTTTCAGTAGGAACTTCCACCCCCTTTTCAAGCTCTTCAGTGTATTTCTCAACTTCCTCTCCTTCTAGTCGTTGAAACACCTTCTGATATATTAAAGCAACTTCCAACATCTTATATGTAGAATTCCAACGAGTCTCCACGTCTAAACACACCATGCGTTGACTTGTAATATTTTCTGATTTAGCATGAGTCTTAAATCTACCAAATCTTGATGTGGATGATCTGACATACTTAAATGCAGCACGAATTCTAGATATGGACTCATCAATTCCTATCAAACCATCTTGAACAATCAAATTTAAGATATGAGCACAGCAATGCATTTGAACAAATTCACCTTTCAAGACATACCAAGGGTCCCAAGACATGAAACATTTTTTCAAGTAATTAACTGCAGTACCTTGCTAGATTTCTCCTAGTAATTTCATTTTTCCTAGATTTCTGCCAACTACAACCACCTTGCGTGCTACTACCTTGCTCTTGCTTTCGAGCTATAGTTGGTGACGGTCCTGATGCAACAGGTGGCGATCCATCTGAATCAGAAGAGGCAGTTCCCTCAATAAGTCTAGTTTTTCTCTTTTGAGATCCACCTTCTAAACTACTCCCCTTTTGTTTACCATCAAACGATATTGAAGGCAAAGACATCTGAAATTGGCCGATAATATTAGCTTTTAATAAACTTAACTAGGCACAATATCTATGCAAATCTGATTTGAAATTCTGATTTATACATTTTTGAGAAATTCAGAATTATTATTATTCAATTTACGTAATATATGCAAACATTTTAATGTGCAAACATTTACGTAATATATGCAAACATCAAAATATGCAAACATAATTCTGATTTATTATTCAACATTTATATTACGTAAATTTACTATCTGAAAAATACTGAAAATATGCAAATCTGATTTGAAAATATGCAAATCTGCAGATTCAAAAGAATTGTCAAAAATTTACTAAGTTGAATTTATAACACTACTTTGACCAAGAGAATCTGATTTACTAAGTAAAATATGCAAATTTGCAGATTACGTGCCTAAATTTCAGCAATTTCTGGAGTATGCAAAAAACTGATTCTTTAGCAATTACGTGCCTAAATTTCAAAATTTCAAAATGAGCAGCATTACAGAACATCAAGGATTACGAGCAACATTTCAAAATGAGCAGCATTCAAAATTCTTTTGGCACCACTAAAGAGCAGCATTACGTGCAACATTTCAAAATGAGCAACATTTCATAGACTTCCCATTTCTTCATCTATGCAATGACACAGTCCATGGCAAACGTAGGATAAATTGATAATGATGGTCGTGGGGTTCATATTGCAGCTAACAGAAAGTGGGGTTCATATTGCAGCTAATCAAAGAACGGAAGAAGAGTGAAGACGAACCTGGTCGACGGCCGAGGCGACGAGCGGCGACGAGCGGCGACGAGAGCGACGAGCGGCGACGAGGGCGACGGGCGGCGACGAGAGTTCCTGGAACTTGAACTTCGATATGATTGAGACAGAGTGAAGAGTCTTCGTGAACTGAAGACGCAATTAGGTCTTCTGCTGGTTTGAAGTTATCTGGTCTGAAGACAGAGTGAAAAAACGGTTTTGTCTGGTCTGAAGTGGTCTGGTCTGGTTTAGTATTTTAAGATTAAAACAGGTACAAAAATAAGTTCGGTTAACCAGTTTTGAACCGGTTTTCTGTACATATTCTGAACCGCTCCAATTTTTTTTTTAAAAACGTTTGTTTTGTGAACCGGTTCGGCCGAACCGTTTTTTTTTTGCCCAGCCCTACTCTAATGTATTTAATGAGAGAAGTAATGAGTATGTATACTTAAAAAAAACACTAACGTTCTTGACAACGTTCGGTCACTTACTAAATGGATAATTTTATGTATCTCGCCCTATATCTAGGTATTGGATAGACTTTTATCCGTTAGTGATAAGATATATCTTTATGAGTAATTTTTGTATCCATAATAAGTGGATTATATGGGGGAGCAGTTACCCTAAGGACAATATTTTTGTGCATCATAATGGATGTAGATACCTAAGTGCTCTTGGCGTTGAGGCTCGAGCTAACTCGAGGATTGTATTACCTTATATGCTCGTATTTTTCCGAGTGCTCACCTTCATATGATTAGTCGGCGACATTTTTCGGAATAAGTGTCAGGATACTAGGGTGTCACCCAATTAAAAAGAATCTCATACACAATCTAATACACTCCCGAAAATTATCAACAACTATATTGCTCAAGAGTTAAGTCAGATCCGAGTTTCCAGTTGTGTTCGAATTTCCGTCGAAGTCCGAGTTCAGGTATTGTTCAGTTCGGTTAAGGGAAACATCGTGTTTGTTTCGCCTTGTCGACACTGTTTTATCCTGGGAGGTAATCGTCCTAATTTTCCTCTTACACGAACCATTTACGGTGAGGGGGCGAAATTGCCTTAAGGAGACCGTTTTGATACGGGACTCAGTATTTTTCTGCAAAATCCAATTTTTTGGGCAATTTCGCCATTTCGTTAATTTGTATGTCATTCAATAATTTCATGTAATTTCAATTTCGAAAATTATTATTTAATTCTCCTAAATATTACCAACAATCTTAAGGCAATTTTTTGTGTTTTAGTAATTTCAAGAGACAAAGAACCGACTCGGTTCATTAATTTGTGTAATCTGAAATAATAATTTTCGGTAAAATAATTCAGCATTTTCTGTTTCAGAATTATGGCTGCAATCAACAATGAGTTTGATATCAGTGTTGGAGCAATGGCTCAGACTGAAGTCCCTAATAAGTTGTCGAACGCGCCCGTTGTTGCGCCGACTGGGGGGATAACCATGACTCGTCCGGCTAGACTTGTACATGCTGAGAAGCCCGAGAAATTTGGTGGCTCAAACTTCAAGAGGTGGCAGGAGAAGATGAAGTTCTATCTGACCACGCTGAGCTTGGCTCGATTCCTGACTGAAGAACCACCAACTCAAAGCGAGGATGATGATAATCAAGGGTTCTTCTTAGCTCTAGAAGCTTGGAATCACTCAGATTATTTATGTAGACATTATGTAATGAACTGTTTGTCTGATTCATTGTACGATGTATATAGTAAAACAAAGTCTGATAGAGAGTTGTGGCATGCCTTGGAACAAAAATATGAGTCTGAGGATGCTGGGAAAAAGAAATTCCTAGTTAGTCGCCTGTTTGACTATAAGATGGTAGATAACAAACCATGTATGAAACAGGTGATAGATCTACAGCTTCTCCTCCAGAGTATCCATGCCGAAAAGATGGAACTCGCGGAGTCGTTTCAAGTAGCCGTCATAATTGAGAAGTTACCTCCAGCGTGGAATATCTTCAAGGGCTACCTGAAGCACAAGCAGAAGGAGATGACCATGGTCGAGCTGCTCGAAAGGATCAATGTGCAAGAGCAGTACATGAATGCTGCACGAGGAATTCCAATCGGCCCCATGAACACGATGGCCTCCGCCAAGGCAAATGTGGTGGAGCATGGGCAGAGCAGACATGCTGCCAAATGCAAGTAGAAGAAGCAAAAAGTATTCATTATGGGCCCTAAGGGGGGAGTCTCGAAGAAGTCGGGATCCAAACCACAAGGATTTGTTGGAGTCTGTTATAACTGTGGTGAAACTGGCCATAAATCTAATGCTTGCAGGTTTCCTAAGAAAAAGGAGACCAACATGGTCCAGGAAATCACCGAAGACCTTGACGACATCAACTTGTCTGCGGTGGTGTCTGAGGTGAGCATGGCTGATTCTAACCCCCGGGAGTGGTGGGTTGACACAGGTGCCACCAAGCATGTCTGTTCGGACGAAGGAATATTCTTCAATTTTGAAGAAGTTGATTCTGGGGAGAGCTTGTACATGGGAAATTCCGCCTCATCCGAGGTCAAGGGCAAAGGAAGCGTCATTTTGAAGATGACTTCCGGGAAAGAGCTGACATTGAAGAATGTGCTGTATGTGCCAGACATTCGCAGGAACCTGGTGTCAGGATCTCTCCTCAACAGTATGGCTTCCGTCTTGTATTTGAGTCAGATAAATTTGTACTCACAAAAAATGGGATGTATGTGGCTAAGAGTTATGAATGTGGGGGAATGTTCAAACTCAATGTAATGGCTATTAAGCCTAAGACAAATAAGAATAAAACTGTTTCTTCCGCTTACGTGATTGAGTCTCCTAATCTTTGGCACGGTAGATTAGGACATGTTAATTATGATACCTTGCGAAGGTTAATTAACATGAATCACATCCCTACACATCAAATTGATCTCAAACATAAGTGTGAAATATGTGTTGAGGCTAAATTAACCAGGTCATCCTTTCATTCAGTTGAAAGGAATACAAAACCTCTTGATTTAACACATAGCGACTTTTGTGATTTAAAGTTTGTCCAATCGAGAGGCGGAAATAAGTACTTTATCACTTTTGTGGATGATAGTACTAAATATTGCTATGTATACTTGTTGAAGAGTAAAGATGAAGCTATAGAAAAGTTCATGCTTTATAAACAAGAAGTTGAAAATCAACTTAACTAGAAAATCAAGATGTTGCGTAGTGATAGAGGTGGTGAGTATGATGCTCCATTTGGTGAGTTTTGTGTTCAACACGGAATCATACATGAGGTCACCGCTCCCTATTCACCCCAATCAAACGGGGTGGCGGAAAGGAAAAATCAAACATTGAAAGAGATGATGAATTCAATGTTGATAAGTTCTGGGTTACCTCAGAACATGTGGGGGGAAGCTATTTTAAGTAGCAATTACCTTTTAAATAAGGTACCCCGAAAGAAGGAAGAGAAAACACCTTTTCGAATTATGGAAAGGTAGAAGACCTTCTTTCAATCACCTCCGAGTGTGGGGGTGTCTTGCTAAAGTGATGGTGCCTCCTCCCAAAAAGGTTAGGATTGGACCAAAAACTGTTTATTGCATCTTCATAGGATATGCTCAAAATAGTAATGCTTATCGGTTTCTTGTGCATGATTCGAAGATTTCGGATATACATAAAGATACGATAATGGAATCAAGAAACACATATTTCTTTGAAGAAGTTTTTCCGGCTAACTCTAGGGGGAATGCAAGTTCATCGAAACGAACTTATGAGACTATTGAAAATAATGATCTAGACCTAGAAAATGTTGAGGTAGAACCTGAGGTAGAACCTAGGAAAAGTAAACGAGTTCGGGTAGAAAAATCTTTTTGTCCAGATTTTTTCACCTATATGCTTGAAGCGGAACCTTAAACATTTCAAGAAGCCGTAAATTCTTCAGAATGACCTCTATGGAAAGAGGCAATCAATAGTGAAATTGAGTCCATCTTGCAAAATCACACGTGGGAACTAGTGGATCTTCCTCCTGGATCCAAGCCACTAGGTTACAAGTGGATTTTCAAAAGGAAAATAAAACCAGATGGATTAATTGATAAATATAAGGCTAGACTTGTAATTAAGGGTTACAAGCAGAGAGAAGGTCTTGATTATTTTGACACATATTCTCCGGTCACGAGAATAACTTCCATAAGAATGATACTCGCAATAGCGGCATTGCGAAATTTGGAAATACATCAAATGGATGTAAAAGCAGCTTTCTTAAATGGAGATTTAGAGGAAGAAATCTACATGGAACAACCTGAGGGTTTTGTTGCGCCAGGGCAAGAAAATAAAGTCTGTAAACTTGTTAAATCACTGTACGGTCTGAAACAGGCACCGAAACAGTGGCATCAGAAATTTGACAATGTAATCCTGGAAAAAGGATTTAAAATAAATGAATGTGACAAATGCATCTACGTTAAAGATACAAATGAAGGTTATGTCATTTTGTGTCTTTTTGTTGATGACATGCTTATCGTTGGAAGTAACGATAAGATGATTCAATCCACGAAGGATATGTTGAATTCGAGATTTGACATGAAAGACATGGGCCTTGCTGATGTAATTCTTGGAATTAAAATTAATCGGGCATCAGAAGGAATTGCTCTAAGTCAATCTCATTATATCGATAAGATATTAGAGAAATTCAACAAGGATGACAAAAAGGAGGTATGCACTCCAATAGATCCAAATAAGTATTTCTCAAGAAATACAGGAGAAAGCGTCCTTCAAGTTGAGTACGCTAGGATTATTGGTAGTGTCATGTACTTGATGACGTGTACTAGACCTGATATATCACACGTTGTTAGCGTGTTGAGTAGGTATACGAGTAATCCAAGTACTGATCATTGGGATGGAATCAGAAGATTACTAAGGTACTTGAGATATACTCGCAGTTATGGGCTGCAATATACGAGATATCCAACGGTTATAGAAGGATATACTGATGCTAATTGGATATCAGCATCAAGAGACTCGAACTCCACAAGTGGATTCGTGTTTACCCTAGAGGGTGCAACCATATCGTGGAAATCCTCTAAGCAAACAGTTATAGCTAGATCCACCATGGAATCTGAGTTTATAGCACTTGATAAATGTGCTGAAGAAGCTGAATGGTTACTCCATTTTCTTGAGGATATTCCTAGGTGGCCAAGACCAGTGTCTGCAATAAGCATATATTGCGATAGTCAATCTTCAATTGGCATGGCACAAAGTCATATGTATAATGGTAAGTCTAGACATATTCGTCGTAGACATAATTCCATTAGACAATTGTTCTCGACAGGAATTATCACAATTGATTATGTCAAATCGAAGGATAATATAGCGGATCCATTAACCAAAGGGTTAAATAAAGAGCAAGTTAGCCAATCATCGAGAGGAATAGGACTAAAGCCCATGCAGTAAACACTTTTGAGAAGGAAAACCCAATCTAGTTGACTGGAGATCCCAAGATCTGGGTTCAAAGGGACAACCTAATCACAAGAGTGATGTTAGATCACTGTGGGGGATTTTTACCCCGAGTCCATTCCTATGATGAGAAACAGTGACGATAGTGGATGAGGTTAAGCTAGTGCTTTTAATGATTCAAAAATATAGAGTGTTGGAGTAACATTTGAGATGATGAATCACCTATGCAAGTGAGAAGAGGGGCCGCTTCGAAAGGAATTGTTGAGGGCACAATTCTTAGAAACGTTTGCAGAACCAGGCAATGCCCATGGCCAGAATGGGCATGAATGCGTGAACTGAACAATACTAGGAAGACACCTGTGTGAGTTATATTATCATTTACACCAACGGAAGACAGTTCAAGGACATCGCGTCTACAGACTAGCTAGTAAAGTCGATGTAATTTCACGAGGGAAGGTTCAAAGGGTAACACCTACCTATCTTATGCAGGTGTTGACCGTTGAACTCCTATTCCGAGTCTAGATCCTCTAGGAATTCTCTCATTTCTCCATTCATGTGGGGGATTGTTGGTTGTGGCCCAACCCTTGGACCAGTCTATTTCAACCTGGGCCAGTTTAGGATTAAACCGATCCAGTTTTGTTATGAATGGTAAATGAGGAAGGAAGTAATATATTAGGAAATATGATTGTTGGTATAATATATTAGGAAATATTACTGTTGATATAATATATCAGGAAATATTTTCTTAATATTCTTCACAATATTGCAAAATATACGTGAAATATTGTTACAACCTTTTTATATCAAGAGAATATTAATGATATATTTCCTAAGAATATTTTTCCTAATAATATATCTATATCTATATCTATATTTATATATATATATATATATTGCCTAATAATATATTTCCTAATAATATATATATATATATATATATATATTTCCTAATGGAGTGTTTCCTATTGCAATATAGTTGTTGGTATTTCAAGGAGTACCATAAACTCTATAAATAGGGTTGGTTCTTCTCAATTAAAAAGAATCTCATACACAATCTAATACACTCCCGAAAATTACCAACAACTATATTGCTCAAGAGTTAAGTCAGATCTGAGTTTCCAGTTGTGTTCGAATTTCCGTCGAAGTCCGAGTTCAGGTATTGTTCAGTTCGGTTAAGGGAAACACCGTGTTTGTTTCGCCTTGGCGACACTGTTATATCATGGGAGGTAATCGTCCTAATTTTCCTCTTACAGGAGAATCAAATAATAATTTTCGAAATTAAAATTACATGAAATTATTGAATGACATGCAAATTGACGAAATGACGAAATTGCCCCAAAAAATTGGATTTTGCAGAAAAATACTGAGTCATGTATCAAAACGGTCTCCTTAAGGCAATTTCGCCCCCCTCACCGTAAATGGTTCATGGAAGAGGAAAATGAGGACGATTACCTCCCAGGATAAAACAGTGTCGTCAAGGCGAAACAAACACGGTGTTTCCCTTAACCGAACTGAACAATAGCTGAACTCGGACTTCGACGGAAATTCGAACACAACGGGAAACTCGGATCTGACTTAACTCTTGAGCAATATATTTGTTGGTAATTTTCGGGAGTGTATATAATTGTTTTTAATTGAGAAGAACCAACCCTATTTATAGGGTTTATGGTACTCCTTGAAATACCAACAACTATATTACAATAGGAAACACTCCATTAGGAAATATATTATTAGGAATATATATATATATATATATATTATTAGGAAATATATTATTAGGCAATATATATAAATATATATATATATTATTAGGAAATATATCATTAATATTCTCTTGATATAAAAAAGATAGTAACAATATTCCACGTATATTGTGCAATATTGTGAAGAATATTAAGAAAATATTTCCTGATAAATTATATCAACAGTAATATTTCCTAATATATTATATCAACAATCATATTTCCTAATATATTACTTCCTTCCTCATTTACCATTCATAACAAAATTGGGTCGGTTTAATCCTAAACCGACCCAGGTTGAAACAGACCGGTCCAAGGGCTGGGCCACAACCAACAATCCCCCACATGAATGGAGAAATGAGAGAATTCCTAGACGATCTAGACACGGAATATGAGTTCAACGGTTGACACCTGCATAGTATAGGTTGGTGTTACCCTTTGAACCTTCCCTCGTGAAATTACATCGACTTTACTGGCTAGTCAGTAGACGCGATGTCCTTGAACTGTCTGCCGTTGGTGCAAATGATAATATAACTCACACAGGTATCTTCCTAGTATTGTTCAGTTCAGTTACGGGAAACACCGTGTTTGTTTCCAATTGACACCAAAAGTCTCCTAATTTCCATCACCATTTAGCCACTTGATCACCTTTGCTCATCCTTGGCCAAATTCTCTCCAATTATCACAAAAAGTCTCCTAATTGCCATAACCATTTGGCCACTTGATCACCTTTGCCTATCCTTGGCCAAATTCTCTCCAATTATCACCAAAAGATCTCCTAATTGCCATAACCACTTGCCCACTTGATCACCTTATAATATTGTTTGGAAAACTCTATAAGAGATGATGCAAGATTCGACAAAGAGGATAATAACAAGGAATGCCGTAAGCTACGACAATTGAAGGAAAATAGTGAAAAGGAAAAACGAAAAGAAAAAAAAAAAAGAAGAAAAGAAAAGAAAGGGAGAAGAGAGAAAGAAAACCAAAGTGAGGTATCGAGTGAAAATAGAGATAAATTGAGTGGAAAAAATTGGTGATTATTGGTCTCGGTTCCTCGTACGATATCTAAACTTTAAATAACTTAGGCGTATCTCTTTCGTATTCAATATTGTATTTATATTTCTTGATGTGAATGCAATTTATCTTATCGATATCAAGTGTTCAGTGTAAGAATCGTACTCGATTTTAAGTTCAGTATAACTTTGGGGTCATTTTAGGCATTTTTGAAAGTTATGGGGGTTAATTTCGGTCTAAAAAAATATTTTCAAAACTGACTTAGCTCATTCCTGAACTTTGATGAAGGTTATAACTCGGTCCTTAGACTCTCCGGTCATTTTGGGACTTTACCGAGTGTTAAAAACCAAACCAAAAACGTTTTGGGTCATTTGTGCAATTTTTGAAATATTTTTTTGAATTCAGCTCGAATTTTTTAAAAATTAAATTCTGTTTCCTGAACCTTTTTGGACATCCCATCACTTCTCAAAATGTTACAAATAATTCTAGAATAATGTTTGAGTTATTTTAAAACTTTACTAAGTGTTATAAATAAGTCTAGAATAGTTTAAGGGTCAATTCTGTAATTTTTAGTAAAAAATATTTTCAGTTAAATTATAATATTTTAAAATTTATGTTTTGATTCCTAAACTTTTGTGGACATTCCATGACTTCTCAAAGTGTTACAAATAAGTCCAAAATAATTTTCGGTTTATTTTGGAACTTTATCTAGAATATTTTAGGGTCAATTATGTCATTTTTTAAAAATATATATCCAAATCAGCCTAAATTTTAAATTATTGCATTTTGGTCCCTAAACGTTTCTGGACATCCCATGACTTGTCAAAGTGTTACAAATTGGTTCAACGTGCTTAATATCTTCAAAATCATTTGTGTATTTTTTATCCGAAAGTTAAGCCACCATTTTCTAAACGTTTCCAAGCCCTAGGATCTTAAACACCATGTACCCTAGGCAAATTTTAGGATTTCGATTAGCCTTTAATTAATCGGTGGCGACTCTTTCATTTTTGGTCTGGTTGATGACCCCGCTCAACCGGACCAGTCGTTCGCCAAGACCTGACATTTTTGAGCGAATAAAAAAAAAATCCAAAAGGGCCGGGGAAATTCGGATCCGACATCCGACAATTTGGCGACTTTGATGAGGAGCTATCTCTTTAGAGGGTTTAGACTTTGTCATGTTTACTTTGCCATGTTATATTTTGCCCTATCCGTTTTGACTGTTTGCTCATGCTTGCAGTTTTAAATCTTGCCCGAAAAGCGATGTAATTGTAATAAGAGTACAATAAGGGCTTAGGGAGTTTAGTAGTGGAATGCGTCCGGAGCAGTTTGGACTGCCGACACGCACCTAAACACTTCAACTCGATGATCAGAATGAGCATGTGATCCTCTTTTGGGGGTGAGGTTCCGCTGGTTCAGAGGACCTAGAAATTCCATCCATTTAGAACAAAAACTGCACACTGTGTTTAATGTTTACCAGTTTTGTGTGCCTTTCCATTTTTGGCCCAATTGATGTAACTGAGAATTCAGCCCAAGTATTTGGATTCGAGATTGTCTCACAATTCATGAAGAAGATTTGGCTCAACTGTTGTAAATTAGAAGTCAGACCAACAACTGTTGATGGAAGTTTGACCCATTATGTAAATGTATTTTATTTTGGCCCTAGATCTTGAAATGTATAGGATTGGGCATTTTGTATTATATACTTCAGACTTTTGCAAATGTAATACGAACTTACTAGTGAAATTTACATTCTCGCACTTGCGTTGCTTTTTTCTAAAAATAATGTAAGTTCTGTTCAATATATCTTCTATCCTTAGGACGTTTCCTGCACCATCTTTGGTAAGGATGAAACAAACAAATCATTGCCCCGCATTAAGGCCATACAGCCCCCTACGCTCAAAATTGCATGAATATGGAAACCCATGACAAAAGGGGATCAAATATGCGTGAACGAGAAGATTGGTGAGGTTCACAAGCTCGCAAACTATAAAGTCAACTGGGCTTTCATGGACGCCTTGTCTAACTTTTAAAATTTGGAAAGCGTCATCTTCGTGATTAACAACAACGGAATACGTTCACAAGTTTTATTCGGCACCTGCAAGTCCGTCTTTCAACCCGAATGAGATAATCGAGGATAGACCTGAATAGCCACCGTCATTCTAGCAATGTGGGGGCACCTTGTTGAAATGTATGGGCAATGTAGCTGAGTTGAATGACACTCTTGAATAATTCAGACCTTCCTTCGAACCAAGGAGGTGGCAAATAAAAATATTTTTAAAATACATGTCCTAGGCCTTCGTTCGAACCAAGAAACAAGCAACAAATGCACTGAATGAGTTGCTCCGTCGTGTGAAACATCTTATAAACTAGACTTTGATTGGCTAAATCCTTTTAAAGTATTAAAAACAAACTTTTGCCAAACATGCAATCAAAGTCCACAAATGGAATGAACGGAACATGCAGAATTTTCAAAACCAATTATGCATGATCAATTGTGTATTCCTTATTCTTACTATGGTATTTTTAATTTAGGTTTCTAGGAACCCATGTGACATTGGACGACTCCAGCATCTGAAGAACATAAAGGGAACATTGATTCAAATTTGTATAGGGGCACCCTTGTCGAATCCGACTCTATACATTACGGAGAAGGGTTTGATGAGGAGGGTCACCAAATACTTATTGCTTAATATGTTCAACATGGTATCAGAGACATAATTCTCGATCAAGTAATAGATCGATTGACTCTTCCATTTGATCATCATCATCTACCAGTTGGCCCAGAATGACGCGTTACCTAAGGTAGAATCGACTTATGCAACTATCCGATCAAGAAAGGGACCTGAGACAAGTAATGGGTACCGCAGCAAGGAGGGGCGCTGAGGTTCCCATCACCGGAATTAAATCTGTCTTCTATGTTATACCTTGCTCAGAGGAAGTGCCAATCAAAGTCAAACCGACCCACGCCACCAGATCACATTCGGACACCGAAAGAGGGAAGGTTGTTTTACAAAGTATGATGAGAACAACAACTCCTTGTCGTTTGATCGAGTTGAAGCAGAGATGACTTAAATAGATATAAAGTGACGCCATTGTTGACATGGGACAGAAGCTGTTGTTGACTCCTGCATAGGATTCGCCATTGTTGACACGGGGCAGGCGCCGTTGCTGACTCCTGCATAAGATATGCCATTGTTGATGCGGGAAAACACCATTGTTGATAACAGGGGAAACGTCATTATCGATGCAGAGAGGTCATTGTTGAAAAAAGTGTTGATCGAAAGGGCATAAGGTGTAGCCACTACGGGAAGGTTCCTCACAGCAAGGCGGAGTGCTTCCAATTGATCGGATTCCCTGAAGGATGGAGACATGAAGGGACAACAACATCGGCGCTAACAACGTCATGGCCATGATGATGAGCTGATAAGAAGAGAAGTAGGTCAACTATCACCTTGTGTTCTTATTTGCCTCCTTGCATATAAAAATAAATTGGCAACGCTCGCACTCATGAGTAAAATCTATCTAAGAAACATAAAAAACTGCCAATGGATATCAAACTCAAAGAGATTTTACAATAAAAGAATCAGACGGTCAACCGTGGTTTACTGATATAAAAACATATATGGAGTACGGAGAGTTCCTAGAGAACGCCACAACAAAATGACTAAAATGTCGTGCGAAGAATGACTTGCAATTATTTTCACAGTGACCCGACTTTACCCATTTGAGATGCATGAATGTTAAAGAATTTGAGCGTCTAATTGAAGAAATTCACGAAGCTTAATGCAGACCACACACGAGTGTGCAAGAATTGGATACTCTTGGTCCACCATGACGTCTGACTGTATGAAACTCGTCGAAGTGTACGCGGGCCAAATCCATGGACCACTGCACGAGCTCTATCCAATGATTTCCCCCATGGTCTTTCCCATTGTGAGGCATCAATCTAATCGGCATGATTTTCCAAAGGCACTTAATTGGTCATCAATTCCTATTGATGGCGATCAATTACTTCACTGAGCGGGTAGAGGCTATCACCCTGGCATCAATAACGACAAAGGTCATCGAAAGTGTCATTAGGCAGGACATCATCATGCGTTAGGGGGTGCCGAACTCATTCATCACCAGCAATATCAGAAATTTAAATAACAAGTTGGTCGATGGGTTGTGTGATAAATTTAAGATCAAACATAAAAAATTCATCTCCATTTCGCCCATAAATGAATGGCCCAGTGGAAGTAGCAAATAAAGCACTAGCACGACAAGCTGCCTTAGGCACTCATGGCATAAATTACCTTAATATGGATGTCAACAGGGGCAACCCCATTCTCCCTTGTTTACGAGACCGAAGTCGTGTTGCCAATTGAAGTAAACAATTGTAAGCCAAGATCTTCATCGAGGCAGAGATGGACGAGTTAGAGTGGGTGAGATGCAGATACGAGCAATTGAACCTCATGGGCAAAATGCAGCTCATCGCGCTGTGCCACGAGCAATTGTACCAACAATGCATGACTCGTGAATTTAACAGGAATATGTGCCCGAGATAATTGCAAGTAGACAATCAAATTCTTAGAAAAAATCCTTCGAGTCATTCCAGACTCCGAGGGCAAGTTTGTGCCTAAAATATGAAGGGACTTATGTCGCAAAAGAGACTTTCAACAGAGGAGTCATGATCGTCACTAACATGGACGACCAAGAATTCGACAGTCCAATCATCATGGACGTAGTCAAAAAACTTCTTAAAGAGCTCATAACCAGAAAGTGAACCTCCAAAAATGAGAGAAAATTCCCGCTAAATCGAAAAACTGAAAGAGAGGTTTCAGCAATATTTAGGGAATAGGGGCATCATTAAAAATTGCTAGAAAGGGCAATTATGGGAAAAGAAAATGAATCAAATCCCTGATAGGTTGAATACCTGAAAGGGCAACCTTAAAACATATTTTAAAAAAATAAGTGAAGTTAAGAGGTGCGGTAAAAAACAATACCGTAGCAAAATGGTAGAAAATTGAGAGATAAAAAAAACAATTCTTCAAGGCAATCCAGACTCTCAAGGCAAGAGTCTTATGTCTTCAAAGAGATTTTTAGCGGAGGAGCCATGATCATCACTTACATGGCAACATAGAACTCCCCAGCAAATCAATATGAAAAATAAACTTAAAGAGCTCGTAAACAGAAAGTGGGCCTCCAAAAATGAGAGAAAGTTCCCGCTAAATCGAAAACTCGAAAGGGCGGTTTAGGCAAAATTTAGGGAAAATGAGAATAATTAAAAATCTCTAAAAAAGGGCGATCATGGCAAAAGGAAATGAATCAAATCCCTACTAGGTTGAAAACACCAAAGAGCGACCTAGGCAAAACAAATTAAGGAAACCGAGAGGTGCGGTAAATAAAATACCGTAGCAAAAGGAAAGAAAATTGAGATTAAAAAAAATCAATCAAAAAAAGTGCTCAAAAGTAGACAACAGTGTTTCCCACAGTAGCAATAAAGAGAAGTTGTGATCGACATTAATTACCTCGACAAGTTGCATGGATACACCCTGTGGATGTACCATTAATGAATTTAGGGAACTCCATCAAGAAGAACTCCAATGTCAATTTATGAGAAAACAGGCTGAGAAGTCTGCACAAGCATTCGAACATTTCAACAGAGATACAAGCTGACAGGCAGAGTCTTTAGGTGCGTAAAACTCCGCAAGTCATCATCGACAACCAGGACCTATAGTTATCCAGCTTCAGGGAGTCACAACCTGACATGCGGAGTCTTTAGGTGCTCAACCTCTGCAAGTCATCCTCAACAATCAAGACCGGTAGGTGTCCAGTTTTTGGATGTTACAAACTGATGAACGGGGCCTTGAGGTACTCAAACCCGCAAGTCATCCTCAACAATGCTTTTGGCAAAAAAATATCCATCTATCTCCATCTCGTTGATGAAAAACAATCAACGCCCAAGGCCTGTAGGTGTCCAGTTTCTGGGAGTCACAAGCTGACGAACGGAGTGTTTAGGTGCTCAACTTCCGCGAGTCATCATCAACAATCGGGACTTGTAGATGTCCAACTTACGATAGTTACAAACCGAGGACCAGGACATGTAGTTACCCAACTTCTGGGAGTCATAAGCCGACGAACGGGGTCTTAAGGTGCTCCACCCCCGAAAGTCATCCTCGACGACCAAGACATATAATTATCCCCAAGGAGTCACAATCCGACGAGCGGAACCTTTAGGTGTTGAGCCTTCGCAAGTCATACTCGACAACCAGGACCTGTAGTTATCCATATTATGGAAGTCACAAGCTAACAAACGGGGCCTTGAGGTGCTCAACCCCCACAAGTTATCCTCAACCTCCAACTCGTTGATGGCAAAAAAAAAAACTTGACAACCAGGACATGTAGATGTCCAGCTTCTAGGAGTCACAAGTTGATGAGCGTTTAGGCGCTTAGTCTCCGCAAATCATCGTCAACAATCGAGACTTGCATATGTCCAATTTCCGAAAGTTGCACGATATTTTATGTCTACTCTATAAATAATGAATCGAGAGGAGCCAAAATTAGTTGTTTGTCTTTGAACACGCACTCATGAGATCACTTCCATGAGCGCTTGTTCAAAATGGGCAACTGTAAACACCTGATTTTGGCTCGGGGTCAAAATACCGTACGCGAGGATCCGAGCCGAGAAAAATCGAGACAAAAAAAAACAAAAAATAAAATAAACCCTAAACCCCAAACCTTAAAACTCAAACCCCAAACCTTAAAACTCAAACCCCAAACCATAAATCCCAAACCTTAAACCCCAAACCCTAAACCCTAAACCTTAACCTTAAACCCTAGACTCTAAACAAAACTAAACCCTAAACCAAACCTTAAACCCCAACCCCTAAACCCTAAACCCATGCCACCCATTTCTGGCCAAACACCCACCATGCCATCCATTTTCGTCCAAATCCCCACCATGCCGAAAATCACTCCCAATTGACACCAAACATATCCTAATTGCCATAACCATTTGGCACTTGATCACCTTTGTTCATCCTTGGCCAAATTCTCTCCAATTATCACCAAAAGTCTCCTAATTGCCATCACCATTTGGCCACTTGATCACCTTTACTTATCCTTGGCCAAATTCTCTCCAATTATCACCAAACCATCTTCTAATTTCCATCACCACTTTCCCACTTGATCATCTTAAAATATTGTTTGGAAAACTCTATAAAAGGGGATGCAAGCTTCGACAAATAGGAGACGAACAAGGATTGCCGTAAGCTACGACAATTGAAGGAAAATAGTGAAGAAGAAAAACGAAAAGAAAAACAAAAGAGAAGAAAAGAAAGGGAGAAGAGAGAAAAAAAACAAAGTGAGGTATCGAGTGAAAATAGAGATAAATTGAGTGGAAAATAAATCAGCGATTATCGGTCACGGTTCCTCGTACAATATCTAAACTTTAAATAAATTAGGTGTATCTCTCTCGCATTCAATATTGTATTTATATTTCTTGATGTGAATGCAATTTATCTTATCGATATTATGTGTTAATAGTTATATTTCATATAAGAATCGCACTCGATTTTAAGTTCGGTATAACTTTGGGGTCATTTTCAGCATTTTTGAAAGTTATAGGGGTTAATTTCGGTCTAAAAATATATTTTTAAAACTGACTTAGGTCATTCCTGAACTTTGATTAAGGTTATCACTCAGTCCTTGGACTCTCGGGTCATTTTGGGACTTTGCCGAGTGTTAAAAACCAAACCAGAAAAGTTTTGGGTCATTTGTGCAATTTTTGAAATATTTTTTTAACTCAGCTCGAAATTTTTAAAAATAACATTTTGTTCTGTGAACCTTTCTGGACATCCCGTCACTTCTCAAAATGTTACAAAATAAGTCTAGAATAAGTTTTGGGTTATTTTGGAACTTTACCACGTGTTAGATATAAGTACAGAATAATGTAAGAGTCAATTCTATAATTTTTTGTAAAAAATATTTTCAGTTCAGTTATACCTTTTTAAAAATTTCATTTTGATTCCTAAACTTTTCTGGACATTCAATGACTTCTCAAAGTGTTACAAATAAGTCCAAAATAATTTTCGGGTTATTTTGGAACTTTACCAAGTGTTACAAACAATTCCAGAATTGTTTAGGGTCAATTCTGTCATTTTTTAAAAATATATTTCCAATTCAGCTCGAATTTTAAATTATTGCATTTTGGTCCCTAAACGTTTTTGGATATCCCATGACTTGTCAAAATGTTACAGATTGGTCGAACGTGCTTAATATTTTCAAAATCGTTCGTATATTTTTGACACGTTTAAAATGACCCCAAAGTTAAGCCACCATTTTCTCGAGCATGATTAACTTTATTATCTCTTGTTTATTTATTTGAAATTAACTCGTAAATAAAAAATGCTTGTATATGATTTAATTTTTTTTTTTGAAAAACACATGTAATCTTTTTGGCCAAGTATGATCAAAATGAGTAATTCGGGTAAATTGAAAAAAATTCAAAAGTAAACTAAAGTACCGAAAATGTGGATTATGGGATCGCGAGCGCTTAACACGTAATCAAACCCCGAACTCGATTGTCTGGACGTAGACTTTTCCCATTCATAGTATCTTAACACCATGTACCCTAGGCGACTCATCATTTTTGGGATTCCGATTAGACTTTAATTAATCGGTGGCGACTCATTCATTTTTGGTCTGGTTGATGACCCCGCTCGACCGGACCCGTCGCTCGCCAAGACTCGGCATTTTCGAGCGAACAAAAATAAAAATATTTTCCAAAAGGGTCGTGAAAAGTCAGATCTGACGTCCGACACCATACACACATTGATATAACAATTATGGATCAATAGGCAAACAACACAAATAAAACATGATTGACCTAGCAGATATAAGAATTAATTTATGCAAATTAGTCCATCAAATAAATAATTCAACCAAAAACTATCGTTAAAAGACAATCTTGTTAGTGCAATAAAATAAATACTTAAAACTTACACAAGACTTAAGATGATACCCAAAATAGGCTTGAAGGTCTAAAATAAGACCAGTGCCTAACCATATAGGCCAAATCGGTCCAACTGATCTTAGTTTGGTTCGATTCACGCAGTGGACTTGTTCTGCATGGAATTAAACTAGAGCAACTCACACCGAATGATTTGGTATGGCCTCGGAACGAAGTGAATCGGTCCACACAAAGTGAACATGTCCAATTAAATTTCATTTTTTCAAAGGATAAAATACGATATTGCTCACTAATGTTTGATCGGATTTTCAGTTTTTTTCTAAAGCTTAAATCGTAAAAACATTTCCCTCATATTTGGCCAAAGTAAAAATTTGTTCCCGCCGTCAATTTCTTTTATCTAAATTTAATAGAACAAGTTTTGAAAATTACAAAAATAACAGAGAACGTTTAAAAATGTCACAATTTAACCCAAGACCGAGACCGGGCCTCCTCGATTGGGGCTCGATTGAGTCCCAATCAAACCGGGACTCAATCGTAATATTTAAAAAAGTTTGAAATTGTTAAATTGTGACATTTTTGAAATTTTTCTATTCTTTTTGCAATTTTTGAAAATTTGGATAAAAAAGTTGACGGATGGGGTAAAGTTTCACTTTGGTCAAATATGAGGGAAATAAATTATACGATTTAAACTTTACGGGAGAAATTGAAAATCTGAGCAAACATTAAGCAATGTCATATTTTACCCATTTTATCAAATTATTTGCTCAAATTGAGTGATGATTCGATCTAAGTTGTGTCATCTTCCTCGCCCAATTGGAGGTGTGCTAAGTTTTTTTAACCCAAGCGGCAGCAACTCACACATATGTCGACGACTCTCTTAATTTGGAAATGCACGTTAATACACTAGATCAAACTGGCGTTCCCTGGAACCCTAAATTTAGATTACTCACGGTTCAACCAATCCGTTAGATGTATGCTTTTACATCGTTTCGATGAATACAAACTGTAATTTTGTAACGACTGCACTGTGCTGTGTTCTGTTCTGTTTATGGAAAAAGGACGATTTGAGGTTGTCACATGGAACGCAACAAAACGTTTTCAAAAGTGGGGTGAGATGGGCCACGTTGAAGCAACCGTTTGGTCTGGTCTGGCTAGCTATAAGTTAAGACGAGAGAGAGAGAGATGTCTCCAGAAAAAACACCCACCACCATTGCCGGTGGCCATGTTCATACAAACTCTTCTGTTTCTTCAATTATCATACTTCTCAGAACTGGACAAGATTGGAACAGTCCTAGACTAGCTAGACGATGCTGCTGCTATTCAGTCAGTCAGTCAGTATATGTATCCATTATTCATAATAATGTAATAACTAGATAGCACACTTGGAAAAGAAAAATAAATCGTACTTTTTTTTATTAATTTATTTTTTTTTGTCGAAAATATTGCTTTACTTGTAATAAATAAAACGTCGTGACGTATTGTCACGGTTGTTCGGGATTACAATCATACTCAAATAAAGATAGTAATTGTAGTGGGGGTCTCTCGACCCAATCATCTAGACACACTCCCAATCTTGTTTGCTTCGCTATCCAATTTGCACATTCGTTTGCCGTTCTTGGAATAACTCGCCCTTGCACTTGCCCGACTTGTCTTGCTAGTGCTCGGATGTTTGGTATTATGGTGGACACCCTCCAATTTGTCGCTCTTTCTTCTAGTTGCTTGTGGACCGTTTGTGAGTCGGTTTAGATGATGATGTTTTGTCATCCCTCTTGTATTGCTAGTTTCACTCCTTGGATTGCACAAGCCTCCATGGTTTCAATGTCTCCACTCCGGTATCTTCTATTCGCTTCACCTATGACTTTATCGTCTTTGTTCCTTGCTACCACTCCTATTCCGGCCCTCCTCGTTTGGTTGCACCATGACGCATCACAATTGATCTTCTCAGTATGCTCCTCCGATGGTTGCCATCTTCGGTTCGGTCTGGGCAAAGCCGTATGTGGTTCGGCGTGGTTCTCCCCTTGTTGGTCCTCAAATACTTGTTTGATCTTCATGATGGTATGCCTCGGGCTAGGTTTGGTTGCCTCGAATGCCGCTTTGCATCTTCCTTTCCATATATGCCAACATGTGATTAGTGTGAGTAACCACCGTCTCTCACCTATCCGTCCTATTCCTTTCGTTCCCTTTCGCATCTCTCCAAGCCATTGCTTCAAATCGGAATTGGGTGGTCGGTCAATCTTCATCCCTAGTACCTCCATCCATATAGGTTCGGTCCATGCACAAGAAGATCATATGTTCCCTTGTCTCCGCCCTCCCACATATAGGATATCCAAGGTTGATGGTCATCTCCCGCCTTGCCAAATTTTCCTTGATGGCTAGTGCATTCGTTGTTAGTCTCCATATGAAGTTCTTGATCTTTGGTTGCATCTTCGTAGCCCATATTTCCTCATCCTCTCCTCCTTATCCTCTTGTGGTTCGGTCATGTGACTCCCTTAGCTTGTGGTACACCGATCTCACTTGGGGTATCCCGTCTCTCGTATGTGGCCATATAAGACGGTTCGTGGTCTTCTCCTATGGTATTGGAATGCTTAGGATGCGCTCCGCATCCTGTTGGTTCGTGATGGTTCGTACTATCTCTTCATTCCACCTCCCATCCGGCCTCATCAAGTCACTCACTCTTAGCTCCCCCCTATTAGGAAAGTAGAGACTAATGTGGAGAATTTCAGCATTTTAAAGATAAATGTGGAGAGAATTGGGAGCTTAAGGCAATGTAGATAGAAAACTTCATCTTATCATTGCTTAAACTTTTTTAGTACAAGAGATATGAAACTCTATTTATAGAGTTTCTAGGGGATATGTGAACACATATCTCATATATCCTAACATTCCCCTTTCTAGATAAACCTTCTAAAACTTGTAAAAAAAAACAACAAATCAGAACTTTTTAACTCTAAAACTAGCTGATTCACTAAGGCTGATCTGCACTAGGTTGGCACTGCTGCTGCACTTGATTTGCACTGAAGATGCACTACAGATGCACTGCTGAGGCACGGCTGAGACACTGGCACGGCTGAGTCACGTCTGGTGCACGACAGATGCACGGCTGGGGCACTAGAAATACACTGAAGCTGTCCTGGAGCTGAAAATTACCAAACACAGGTCTGCTTGTATTCCAAGGAGAACCAAGCACAAGTCTGCTTATCTTCCAAGGAGAACCGAGCACATGTCTGCTCAGAAGATGATCCAGTTTGACATCGATTCTTCCATCCGAACACAAGCACGTAGGTTGCCGAGACAGACGAACAACAAAGGAAACAAAAACAATGCCGCCATGGTCATGTCATCGTGGTGCCATCTCGGTCATCCATCGTGATCATACCATTTTAGGCTTAAACAAAAAACAGAAGAAGCCGTATGCTCGGAACTCAATCTTGCTTGCAAAGGTCGAAGTAATCTCATCAAACCCTTGAGACATGAATCAACTCCTAAATCTCAAAACAGCATGAAGCACAGGTCTGATCTCAATTGACTTGTAATCAATCGATTCCTTCTCATCTGAATGTGTTGAAGGTGATGGCTGCTTGATTCGACCAAGTATGCTGCTATAATTGGCTCGATTTTGAAGATCTGGCCGCGCGGGAAGAAACTGCAGAGCAAGGAAGATTTCCAACGGAATTTCCAACGGAAATTTGCAACGAAATTCAGATTCAGTCCCTGATCTTGTAGCTTTGATACCATATTAGGAAAGTAGAGACTAATGTGGAGAATTTCAGCATTTTAAAGATAAATGTGGAGAGAATTGGGAGCTTAAGGCAATGTAGATAGAAAACTTCATCTTATCATTGCTTAAACTTTTTTAGTACAAGAGATATGAAACTCTATTTATAGAGTTTCTAGGGGATATGTGAACACATATCTCATATATCCTAACACCCCCCATGCTTGATCCTCGATTCATTACTCACCCGTGCACCTTCTTTTGTGTATATCCATGGGTCCTCAAAAACTCGGATGTCCTCGCCTGACCCTATCATCCACACTCCTTTCCTTTTCATAACATCCCTCACATACAATAAGCCACTCCATCCCCATGAAGCTCAGCCTCCCCGTCTTGCCTCTAGGAAGGTTGTCCTTGGGAAATAGAGACCCTTTAGTACCCGTGCACACAATGAGTTCGGTTCGGCCAATATTCTCCCCGCCATCTTTGTGAGCAACGCCTTATTAAAGATTTGCAGCTCCCGAAATCCGAGTCCCCCCTATGTTCTTTGCCTTTGTGAGTATGTCCCATCTCCTCCAATGCATTTTCTTACCATCCGATGTTTGGCCCTACCAAAAGTCCGCTATCATCGAGTCTATTTCCGCACACCGTGTTTTGGGGAGGCGGAATACACTCATGACATAAGTCGGTATAGACGTGATAACTGCCTTAATGAGTATCTCTTTGCCCGCTTGGTTCAACGTCTTTGATCTCCATCCTGCCAACTTATCCCTTATTCTCGTTTTGAGAGATCCCAACGCCTCCTTTTTTTAGCATCCCCATATCGATGGGAGGCCCAAGTACTTGCCCGGATCCCTTGTACTTTGGATAATTAGAGCTGCTTCCACTGTATTTCAGTCCTCCTCCCTCGCTCCCTTATTAAAATAGAGTTTTGATTTGGCCTCATTGATCCTTTGTCCCGATGCTTTATAATAGGACTCCAAGATTACCTTGAGGTTTGTTGCATTTTCGGTCGTACCCTTTATGAAGAACAAAGAGTCATCCGCAAAGAAAAGGTGATGCAATTCCGGGCAATGTCGTTTCATTTTGATCCCCTCTATCCGTTGATCTCGGGCTGACCCAATCAAGCAGCTTGATAGGACATCCGCTAGTAAAATGAAGAGGTACGGTGATAGAGGGTCTCCTTGTGGGATTACCCTTGTCAGCCTAATGGTTCGGGTTCGGTCTCCATTTACCAACACTTGGTATGTTGGTGTTGATATCCATTCATTGATCCACCCAATCCATTTGTCCGCAAAGCCCCTTTTCCTCAATGTCGAGAGGAAAAAATTCCACTCTAACCGGTCATACGCCTTTTGCATGTCGATTTTTAGTGCACACTCCACCCGGTCTTCGGTTCGGTTCATTTGGAGATGACGGAATACCTCGTGTGCCACCATTATATTGTCTTGTGTATTCGTTCCTGAGACAAACGCACTTTGGTATGGGGTGATAAGTTCCGATAAATACACCTTGAGGCGATTCACCAAAATTTTTGATAGAATCTTGTAAAGGAAATTACAGCAACTTATAGGCCTAAACTCAGTCAGCAATGTAGGTATGGAAACTTTTTGGATCAATACAATATATGTATGGTTAAAGGTGTTTTGAAGGATACATCTTCTGAAGAAAGTCTTGACCGCGGTGATAACTTCCGCTCCTACGAATTTCCAGTTCCTTTGATAGAATAGACCCGGAAACCCGTCCGGCGTCGGTGCTCAGGAACCCCCCCCCCCAATTGGTATGTCGCCTTTCTGATCTGTTCCTCCGTTACCTCCCTCGTTATGTTTCTATTCATCTCCTCCGTGATCTGATTCGGCACCCACTCGAGTAAATCCTCCCCCGGTTCGGTTTCCTCATGCGAAAAGATCTCCTCGAAGTATCTCCCAAACTCTTCGGTTATATCCTCCTCCTTTGTTATCCACTCCCCATTTCCTACCTTCAATCAGCCTACTTAATTTCACCTTCGCCTCGATATTGTGGTTTGGTGGAAGAAGGTTGTGTTTCGGTCCCCCTCCCTTAACCACATTATCTGCGATCTTTGTTTCCAATACGTCTCTTCCCTCATCCATAACACTTGTATTTTACCCTTCAATCACTTTTCCTCTTATATCGCGTTATGGTCCATTGCCCCTTGCATGTGCCACCCTAGTATCTGCTTCGTCTTTGCAATTTCCCTAAGGTTATTTCCAAAATGTTATCGACTCCACTTGGTTAGTCTTGTTCGACACTTCTGCAGCTTTTGGCCCACACCCATACGGTTTGATCCTCCCCATGCTTCATTGATGGTCTCTTCAAATGTTTTGTGCTCAAGCCACATTGCCTCAAACTTGAACCTCCTCCTTAGTCTTCTTTTCGGCCGGTTCATTTGTATCACCATAGGCATGTGATTCGAGCCTATGGCAAGCTCGTTTATGCACCTCCCATTTGGATTTCTTGCCACCCATTCACCATTGACTAGTGCCCGGTCTAGTATTTCGCTTATCCGTTCGCTTCCGCTTCTATTATTACTCCAAGTGTATTTGTTTCCCATTGCTCCCAAATTCTCCATGTGGAGGTCACTAATGAGTTGTTTGAACTCATCCATTTGTCTTTGTGGTTTCCACCTCCCGCCTTGTTTTCGTGCGGGTGGAATATAACATTAAAGTCACCAAGAATCATCCATTGTCCTCGTTGGCCCCTTCCAAGTGTTCGGATTTGGTTCCAGTTTTGGGTTCTCCCATGTGCATCCGTGCTCGCATATATTCATGTCACGAACATTGGCTCATTGTGTGTTTAAAAACCACTTCGCAATCAATGCACATGTGGTCGGCTTGGAGAATCGTGACATTCGTCTCGCTTGTCCACCATAGTGCTAGGCCCCTCGCTATGCCGGTCGGTCCAATGTAGTATTCATGCTCCATTCCTATCTTCGTTTTTATCCTCTCGCAGTGGGTATCGTCATTCTTTGTCTCCATTAAGAAAATTATGTTTGGGCGATACCTCTTGTTGAGGTCGTGTAAGTGTTGGACTGTCAAGGCCAACCATAAACCCTGAGAGTTCCATGCTATTGCACTTATCGACCCTGTGTGGCTGTTTCGGGACAGCCACCACAACCCTCTTCTTGTTCAGTCGTGTCCATCGGTTCGCGGTTCATTACCTGGTTCCTCTCTACTTTCCTCTACCCTCATTGGTTTTGTCTTCCCTCCCCTCGTCCTCAGGCTCGTTCTTACTTTTGGACAAGGATCTCCGCCCTCTTGTGTCGGGTCGTCCTCCCCCCTTCTCTGTTTTTTGCCAATGGGTTGATCCTCCATATCCTCCCCCAATCTCTTGAGTGTCATTTTATTGAGGTACGGGCTTAGATCGGAGGCTTGGTTCGGTCGGTCTATGGTGGGTTATGGTGGGGGAGTATCTGGCGGGTTCTCTACAATATAGGTTTGGATGGGGTTTTGGTTGTCGTGTATTAAAGGGTGGTCGGCTTGGTCGGGAAGGTATGTGATCATGGGTGTATGGGGGTTATGGGGGTTCGCCGTTTCTGGTGGGAGAGCTAGGCTTAGGTATGTTTGGGGTTGCATCCACTTAGGGAGTTTGGCTAGGATCGGTAGGGTTTGTATGTGGGGTGGTATATCTCTCATTTTGGTGGTTGATTCAGTTCGGTATAGGGCTCGGATGTCATAGGTAGGTTGTATGTGGTTCGGTTGGTTTAGTCTCCCCTCTCGGTTTGTGGTTTTGGTATATTGGTGGTTCGGTGATGGTTCGGTTCGGTTGACATGTAGTATGGCTTGGGCATGGTGGTGAGGTTTGTGTATAGTGATCGCCATTTGTCTACTAGGTTGTGTCGTATGCTCTGAAACCTCACTATCCTTCGGTGCCTTCCCCTTACTCCTCCCCTAAGGTATGTCACCCTCTAGGTCAATGTGCATCGGGTCAATTGGGTCCTCCCCTCTTCTTGAGACTTCCTCCTTACCCTTGTCCTTGGTTGTTCCTTTCTTTGCCGATTGACGTAGATCCTCCATAATATAGAACCACGATTTCCTTGCACCTAGTGTTGTGTTTGATCCCTGACCTTCCCCTCCCCCCACATGGTGCCGTCCCATGGTTTGTCTTGGTCTCACACCGACAAGCCACGGGCCATATATTGGTACCTTCGGATCAAGCTCTAACATGTGAATTGCCTCTTTACATACCTGGGTCGTGTGACCCAACATGCCACATCCATAACAGTAATCTGATAATCGTTCATACATTATTGTAGCCCATCTTTCTACACCCTTAGAATTCTTCCATCAGAATCCCACCAACAACGGTCTATCCCCATCAACCTCTACACAGACCCTCATATAACTCCCACTTATTTTTCCCACCGTGCTTTCTATATCCAAGCATCTTCCTATCAAGCTTCCTATTTTCTAGGCATTACTATCACTGAACTTCTCCAGTCCTAGGTCATGTATTTGAGTCCAGAAGGTTACCTAATTGTGTTAGGATACAAGTATGCTTTCATAAGAATTGAGGACGTAGCTGCAATTTCAGTCAAGGATCTATATGTAAATATAGAAGAGTTGTTTCTATAAATACCCGACACTTATAACTGTATAACTAACTTTTGAAGATAGATCATTCTGATTACTTCATCTTCAAGTAAGTTTCCTTTCTGCATTTTTCTTTCAATCTTCATGGTTTCATAGACATTACATGGTATCAGAGTTGTTGCCTTCCTGCGATATGAGTATCTGCGATTCTGTTAGCTTATTAGCCTGTTTAGATTGTTGCGTTTCTTTGGATTGTGAATTTTGTGAATCAATGGAAGAGATTTCTGCATCCTTCTTCAACAAGAAGGTCTCTCAACTTGAAGGCGAAGAGAACTTTCAGTCTTGGTGGCAGTAGGTTCTTTTGTCGGTTAGAGGTCATAATCTTGAATCACATCTCTACGGAAATGTGATGTTTCAGCCAACTCTGATTGATCTTGATGGAACAGAGAATCTGAATCCTGACTACCTCAAATATGTCCAAAAATATAGTTCATTAGCTTAATGGATGTTAGCTTCGGTATCGTCGCAAGTAAGTCGTGGTTTAATTGGATTCATGATAGCAGTGTCTATATGGCATAAGCTACATCGAGACTTTTCTTCATCATCAACAACGCGAATAATGCACTTGTATGACAGACTGAAATTAAGGAAGCTACCACATCAGTCAATGCGAGACTACCTGACGTTGATTCAGTCGGCGTGTGACAGCTTGGCCAACTGTGGACATCCGATTGAAGAAATGCAGCAAATATCCATCGTCCTAAATGGAGTTAAAGGCCAGTATGATAATATCATATCTGTGATTCATGCGAGTAGGAATCCATATGACATGGTGTCATTCAGCTCTGTGCTCTTAGATGCTGAAGCAAGACAAACATATATGTTGTTTGATGTTAATTTGACAACAAATGTTGCAGTTAATCATAAGTCTGTGATGAAGAATAACGAGTCTGTTAATGAATATTTGGCTTCACCGTCCCTAGCAGGTTCTTCCAATCAAACTACATCTAAAAATGTGATGACACCTTCTGTAAATCAGGGCTCACAACAGGTTCAGAACAGCTTCAATCAGAACAATTTCAATCCTGGAAGGGGTAGAGGCCGAGGCAGGGGCTATGGTTCAAACAGGCCACAATGCAAGCTGTGTGGCAAATTTGGTCACCTGGTTCATCGATGTTATCATCGATTTAATGTCAGATTCACAGGTGTTACTGATACTGCTGCCTCACCCTCTCTAAGTGTTAATCTGTTTTCCACACAATGGGATGATTCAACTGAACAGTCGGTGTCTCAGTTCAACTCTTCAAACAATGCATCTGTGGTTCACTCTCCTTTTGGTTCTTCTCCGAGTTCTTATGTTAGTCAGCATGTTCATCAGCAGTTTACATCTCAACCTAGTTTCTCTCCGGCTCTACTTCAGTCATATCAACAACAGACCTTTCCTACTCAGTATTCTGTCCCTCCCTTGTATACATAACCTATGATGTATCCTGCTGTAGGCCATGCTCATGGAATGTAGTATGTTTCCCCTCAATCATTAACTCCTCTCCCAGGAACTCCAACTGCACCATCTGTTGCTGGTTCTCAATTAGGTGCATCTGGACAACATCTGGATACTCAGTCAATGATCAGCAACCCTCAAGTTCATCTAGCTACGATTGCTCCTATGGTGCAGCATGACTCCAACTGGTTCCCTGATTATGGTGCCACGAATCATCTAACGCATGCTCCACCGAATCAATATCCAAACTGTGTACCTTACACAGGTCAAGGTAAGGTTGTTGTTGGTAATGGTTCTACCTTAAATATAACTGCTATAGGTTCAGCTTCTATTCCAACTCAATATCGTTCTTTACATTTACATAATATGTTATATACTCCTAGTGTAACTAAGAATTTGCTTTCTGTTTCTCAGTTCGCCAAGGATAACAGAGTCTATTTCTTATTTCATGATACCTACTGTGTGATAAAGGATTCGCAAAATCACAATGTGTTGTTACGTGGTTGTGAAAGTGTTGGTTTGTATAAGCTAGATCTTTCTAAGTGTAGGCAAAATAGCTGTGATAAGTCATGTATGTGGTTGAGTCATGATGTTCTTAAGAATAATGGTGCTGTAAACTCTGTCGTGTCTTCGTGTACTGAATTGCTTTATGAAAATAAGAATGTTGTGGTTGACATGAATAATGATGATCAATTTCAAGTTTCTTCTGGGTTCAATACTCTTTCTATTCGTATTGATCCATCTACACCTGACTCTTCATCATCGATTATCTCATCTGATTTGCTTGATTAGTCTGAATTCATGTGCTTTATCTCCTCCTTAAAATCAAATGAATCAGCTCATACTTGGCACATGAGGTTAGAACATCCTTTTACAAAACTGCTTGTTAATTTTCTGAGGCTTCACAATTATCTTGTTTCTCATTCTCCCATGCAGTGCACTTCTTGTGCAATTGGCAAAAGTAAGAAACAACCATATAAATCATCCCTGAAAGTGTATTCTAATCCACTACAACTTGTGCAGGTTGATTTATGGGGTCCTGCAGCATGTGCGTCAAATAGACATAGATATTACCTCAGTATAGTCGATGCATTCAGCAGATATACTTGGATATATTTCTTACATAAGAAAAGTGATGTTGCTCAGTGTTTTGTTGATTTCCACTGGTTGGCCGAGAAACAACATGGTCACTCACTCAAAGCTGTTCAATCAGATGGAGGGGCGAATTTCAATTTCTGTCAACTTACCTTCCTCAGTTTGGGATAGCTCATAGGATAACTTGTCCATACTCATCATACCAGAATGGCATTGTTGAGCGTAAGCACAGACACATCGTGGAATTGGGGCTAACACTTGTAGCTCAAGCTTCTGGACTGATGCATTCTTTACTGCCACGTTTCTTATTAACAGGTTACCATATGCTAGCCTCTCAAATACATCTCCTCATGAGAAGTTGTTTAAGTCTCCTCCTGATTACTCGTTTCTGCGAGTGTTTGGTGTCTATGCTTTCCACATTTAAGACCATTTAACAAATCCAAACTCATGCACATATTTGAACCGTGTTTTTTTTAGGATATTGTGCTAAGTATCAAGAATATAAGTGCTTAGCATCTCCTGGTCGTGTTTATACTTCGCGAAATGTTCTTTTTCATGAAAACTATTTTCCATTTGCAGATTCAAAAGGAAGTTTTTTCACTTCTAATTCTCCAACTCAAAATTATACATCTTCACCTTTTTTTCTTCCTTGTAATAAGAATTTTCTCCAGCCATCCTCTCTTGAGGATGGGAATGATGCTGCCTCTTTTCCTATACTTACTTCTCCTTCTGTTGATAAAGATTTATCTTCTACTTCTGAGGTTCCAGTATGTTCTGTTTCCCTTAATATTGTTCATAAATCAATCAATTCTGGAGATAATGTGGTGTCTATGAATCCTGTAAATGATAATGTTTTGTCTGATAATAGGGCAGATTCTCCTGTTTTTCCTACGGTGACTTACAGGTTACAGGTTTCCAGATTAGTTCCAAGTTCATCAAATACACTTTCTACTGATGACATTAATGCCGTAAATTTGGATTCTTCGCTTACTTCTAAGAATGTTCATCATATGCATACAAGGTCAAAAATGAGAGGTGACAATCAAGTGTATTTACATGCAATCAAGTGTCTTTTCATGCTATGCTTACAACGGTAGAATCTACTGATTATTTGATTAACTCAGAGCCTAAGTCTATACATCAAGCTCTGCATAGTTCTCATTGGCGAGCTGCAGTGGAAGAAGAATATTCTGCTCTTCACCTCAACAAAACCTGGTCCATTGTCTAGTTACCTCAAAGAAAAGTTCCAATTAGATGTAAGTGGCTCTTCAAGATTAAGAAGAATGTTGATGGGACTATAGCCAGGTACAAGGCCAGGTTAGTTGCCAAAGGGTTTTCTCAGAAACCTAGGTTTGATTTTCAGGACACATTCAATCCGGTAGTCAAACCTGCCACGGTAAGGATTGTTCTATCTCTTGCTTTATCTCATAAGTGGAGTCTGACGCAGATTGATATAAACAACGCCTTTCTTCTTGGGGATATGTCTGAAGAAGTATATATGGTTCAGCCTCCTGAGTTTGAACATGTATCAAATACGGATGTTCCTCTGGTTCGTAAGCTGCAAAAGGCCCTGTATGGTCTCAAACAAGCACCTTGTGCTTGGTTTACATGAGTACTATAGGATCCTTGCAACATATCTGTGTTACAAGACCAGATATTAGTTTCTCGGTGAACAAGTTAATTCAGTTCATGCAGACTCCATCCGGAAATAATTGTAAGGTTGTGTTACATATAGTTCGTTACTTAAAGGGTACCTTAGATCATGGTCTCATGTTTAGGACTAGTCTATTTCCTGTAAATAAAATTTCGTTAACATCCTATTCATATGCAGATTGGGGAGGAGATATTTCTGATAGAAAATATATTTCTGGTCATTACTCGTTACTAAATGGTAATCCTATTATTTGGAGTTCGAAGAAACAAATGGTAGTGGCTAGATCGAGTGCTGAAGCTGAGTTTCGAGCAGTGACAAATGCTGTTTGTGAAATTCTCTGGGTCAAGTCATTACTCAAGGATATGGGTCTTCAAGTATCTTCAGTTCCTATTGTTTGGACGGATAGCACTAGTACTGCTGCTCTGTCTGAAAATCCTATACAACATTCTAAAATGAAACATGTTGAGATAGATTTATTTTTTGTCAGGGAAAAGGTAAATTCAGGACATGTTATTGTTAATTTTGTTCCACCAGGTGAGCAGTTAGTTGATATACTTATTAAACCATTAACTCAAAAACTGTTTGTGCCTTGCAGGAAGAAACTGGGAATTTTTTCAGTGGATGAACTGAATGGTCACCTGTCAAAAGAAGCTGGTAGTATGGTCTTCGATTCAGATAACACTTCTTCTGATTAGTAGTAGAGTACTCTGGTTTTTCAGTTTGTGCTTGTATACTTCTGCTGCTGAGTTGCGTCTTGCTGGTTTTTCAGTTTCCAAGTAGTCTATCTGTGTCTTTACTCTTGTATTATCATGACGTGTCATACATTTGTGCATGTGTGGTCTTAGTTTTAGTCAAATCTTCAGTGTTATTCTAGGTCATCTGTTGGCTTGATAATTTATGTTTCCTGTTCTGTCAATCCATTTCTGGCATTTAATTTATATGTTCAGCAGTCTTCTTTGATCTATGATATTCTCTTTGTCAGATGCATGTTGTGTTCATTGTGTTTTACATACGTGGTTTAGTGACGAGTATAGTCATTTCATTTTTGTCTTGATGATAGTTCTTGTTTTCTGTTAGTCTTCGTCTGTCAACATAAAAAAAAAAAAAAAGATAATATGTGTGCTGATATAGTTACTTGGCATAAGACATGGCTTGATTCCAAAAATAGATTTCAATCTAAAGACAACGTCAAGATACTTTAGATTGAATCTTGAGGAAGAAAATATAAGGGAACTAAAACCCTTCAGTAATGGTTGATAAGATGTGGGCTCAAACCCACCTGTCAAGTAAAAAAAATGAAGTGAAATGGAAAACATATACATTCTGAATGATAGTCAAGATGATGTTGACAGGAATGAGGCTTGACAGAAAATGAGTCTGTTCTTCAAAATTGTGAATATGATTGTCTATGTTAGTTGTATTACCCGCAATGTGAAATGTGAATGTTTCATATATGTGTATCTTGACTTGTGATATCAGAGTTTTCATAGAAGAGTTGCAAATGTTATAGGCTATATGCTGTGATGGGTTTATTTGAATATGACTGAGATAGTGTCAAGATGATAGATTGATCTTGATATGACCAGAATGCGTATGGTTAGAAGCTATGATTCATATGCATAATATGTATGATCAGATTGATTGGCTTGAGTATTTTGTGTGATAGATCTGCTTTGGCAATTGTAAATCTCAGGACTCTCAGCTGTATGGTGTATACATTGCAGTGTTTTTTGTTCAAATTCACTCAGGGTACATTTATCAAAGTCAGAGTTGTAGTCTGATGGTTGTTCACACAAAAGAGATTAAGTAAGTTGAAGGAAGAATAGATTAAGGATTTGGATCTTCAAGAGGGAATGTTAGGATACAAGTATGCTTTCATAAGAATTGAGGACGTAGCTGCAATTTCAGTCAATGATCTATATGTAAATATAGAAGAGTTGTTTTCTATAAATACCCGACACTTATAACTATATAACTAACTTTTGAAGATAGCTCATTCTGATTACTTCATCTTCAAGTAAGTTTCCTTTCTGCATTTTTCTCTCAATCTTCATGATTTCATAGACATTAACAAATTGAACTCAACCTCCTTGACTCCCTTGCATGGTTACCATTTTTTGATGTTCAGGATATGTCTATTGATCGCCCAAGGCAACATATCCAAGACCTGCTTCACCTCTTCCTCCTTCTCAAATTCCATCAGTATGATTCCCGTTTCCGCCTCCAATATGGCCACTTTGCCATATCTAGCCCATGCCGCTCAGAGTACACTATGGATGGTGCTGATTTGGATTGTCTTCCGAGCAAGAATCTTGCCCACATACCATACTCCATGCTGCACTTCTTGGTTCGATTCCAATTCCGCAACGAGTCTATCGGGTCTATTCGTATCGACGGAGCTGGAGGAGTTGGACATCTCCGGTCGTGGTTGCAGCGCCTTCACCGTGCGTGGCAACTCCCTGCAGACACAAGGTAGAAAAGGAAAACAAATAATCAGGTTAGAAATGGTCGGATTGATGGAGGAGTTGGTTCAGAAGTCAGACGAGTTGATTGGTGGAGAATGTCGTAGCCTTTGCTCCGTTCTTCAGTGTGTGCAATATCACGTTCCTCGCCTTTCCTTGCATGGTTCTGTCGACATCATCTACAGTGGATTCTTTCCTCTCCTATCTGATTGGTGGTTTGCAATTGGCAATTAATTCCAAGAATCTGAGTTGTTCACGACAGCTTTCGGACAAAATCAGCACAGAAACCCTAGGAAAGCAATTTGGGGTTTTCCTGGGTTCTGGCCGAGAGAGGCGACTGGGATGCACTCGCCAAATAAAACTACAATTTTACTTTTGTTTATTAATAATGATTATATAAACTTAGATTTGATATAAAATGGGAAATGTTATCACTACAGAGAAGGCACAGTTAAGGGCTAAACGGCTCAAGTATGATTGAGCCGTGAAAATTTTAATTTTACGATTATTAACGGTTCAATGCAAATAGAGCCGTCCAGTATTGAATTAGAGGCTCAATTTTTTGAACCGTCATCTTTATTTGCAACTCAATATTGAAAGAGTCGCTAAAACTATTTTTTTTAAATCAAAATTCTTTTTGACGTCTGGTAGGGCTGATCATGGGCGGGCCGGTCCGGTCCTGAAGGCAAGACCGAGACCGAAATTTCGGTCTTGCCTTTTGGAGGACCAAGACCGAGACCGAGACCGAGACCGAGACCGACCTCGGCCAAAAAAGCCCGCCCGAGTCGGTATTTCTTGACTCGGGCCGGTCTCGGTCCTGGACCGAATCTACACCAAAAAAAATAAAAAAAACTATGAATTCACAGTATTCTTTAGTAAAAGGCGAAGGAATAGTTCACCTCTCAAAGAAACACTATGAACTCTCTATATTCTTTAGTAAATTTATCAAGATGCACCTTTTATAGAGATAGAAAACCTCCAAAATCCACATTATTTTCGGTGTGGTATTATGAAAATCTCAAATACACATACATTCGGTCCGGGCCGGTCCTAAACGGGCTTTCGGGAAAAAAGCCCGAGACCGACCTTGAAGAAAAAACCCGCTCGTTCGGTCTCGGTCCTAGTCGGTCTCGGTCCTAGTCGGGCCGGTCTCGGACCTGTCTTGTCGGGAATTCGGTCCTACAGTCTTTTTTTATCACCCCTAACGTCTGGAATACTGTAGAGTTGTCATTAAAAACAATGTTTTTAATCCAAATTATTTTTGACGACTCAATATTGCTGAGCCGTCATTTAAAAACAATTATTTTTTAATAAAAAAATATTTTTGACGGCCCAGTATTGTTGAGCCGTCATTAAAAACAATTTTTTTTATTCAAAAATATTTTGGACGGCTCAAATAATATTGAGCCGTCCCTCAAAATAAAAGTCCAGACCTAATATTGGACGTCTATGTCGAATGAACTGCGCCTTCTCTCATTTGTGAACACAGAAGTCGTCCTCTCCGTTGTGTCGCATCTCCTCTCCTTTGTTCTTTGAATCGGTAAGTTTTTTTCAATTCCTTCAACGATTCGACCTTCTTGATTCTTATACATGTCTCCCCTTCTTCGATTTCTCAGAGAAAACATAAAAAATCATCAATTGTGCAAACCCTATTTTCTACATCAAGCTTCGATTTCCAGGTAATAAACCCATATCTATCTCTTTATGTAAGTTTCGTGGTTGGTGTAAGCTTCGATTATGTAAATTTCGTGGTTGGTGTAAGGTTCGACCATAGGTACGGTTTTGGGTCAGATACTTAGCTGTTTTTGATGTGTTTGTATATTTATGAGAATTTCTTATGGGTTCATTCATCAGTTTACATTGTTAAATTGCTCAAACTTGTGATGGGTTCATTCAAATAATACTTAGTTGTTTGTATAGTCATAGCGTGACATGTATTTAAATTGCTCAAACTTCTGATGGGCTCATTACTTATACTGAAATTTATATTGTTTATTATTGTGTGCCAAAATCACAAGTTTTAAATTATTAAATTGCTCAAACTTCTTAGAATGGATTATATGAAGCTATGCTCTTGTTATTGTAATATTTAACTATATTTTAGAAGTGTATGTTCGGAATACTGATTTGATCGCATGTATTTTTAACTATATTGACATGTTTTTGTTAGGAACTTTAAAATTCGGCATGGATAGAAATTGGATAAACAATCTAAGAATTAGGAAAGAGTATCAATCTGGTGTCAAAAACTTCATTGAATTTGCTAATAGAAATGGTTTGGTTAATCAAAAAAATGAATTGTCCTTGTCATAAATGCAAAAATAGAAAATATCACGTGACAGAAGAAGTAGAAGGTCACTTGATTTGGAATGGTTTCTTGGTTGACTATACACTATGGTGTTTTCCTGGTGAATCTTGTCTACAAAGTCAGCCCACTATAAACCAAGAAATGAATGTCCTATAAGGAACAGTGAAATTAACAGTCATTTGGATGGACAAGGTGAATTGCGAGATTTATTTCATGCTACCATGGGATCTGGTTCGTCAAACACTGTGCAAGATAATATATCAGTTGATGGTGATAATAACGTTTTAGGATCAAAACAACACAATTATGGCCTTGAAAAAGTTTTACCTCTTCAAAAATTAATGAGTGAATGTGAGAAACCGTTACATCCCCATTGTGAATCATTCACAGTGATATCATTCATCTTACACAAAAGGAATATAAAAACAGTTGGTAGTTGGTCTCGGAAATCAGTTGATATGTTGTTTGAAGTATTAAGAATTGCATTTCCTTCAGCAACTTTTCCAGTTTCTTATTATGATGCTAAGAAATTGATTACAGAATTGGGTATTGGGTATGATAATATACATGCATGCCCAAATAATTGCACGTTGTATTGGGGTGAAAATGTTGAACATTCCAGTTGTCAAACTTGTGGTCTTTCGAGGTGGGAAAATCATAAAAAAGACCTATATATCTGAAGCTAATATACAAGAGACTACTTATGGGAAAAAAAAAAAAGAAGAAGAAACCTGCAAAAGTATTACAGTACTTTCCCTTAATTCCAAGACTCAAACGTCTGTATATGTGAAAGGATATTGCATCTTCGATGCGCTAGCATAAGGAGGATCGAACAATGGATGGAGTCTTGAGATATCCCGTTGATGCATTGGCGTGGAACTCATTCGATGATCGTTACCCAAATTTTACATCTGACTCACGTAATGTTAGACTAGGATTAGCCAATGATGGTTTAATCCACTTAGGACGATGAGTGCAACTTATAGTACATGGTCTGTTTTAATAATTCCTTCTAATATGGAGTCATGGTCGTGCATGAAGAAGACGTCTCTTATACTATCAATTCTCATCCCTGGTGAAAAAGGTATGGTAAATGATATAGATATTTATCTAAAACCATTGATCGAAGAGTTAAAACAACTTTGGAATGGTGTTGAGGCATATGATGCGTTGAAGGGTGGACACTTTACACTTTGTGCATCACTCATGTGGATTGTTAATGATTTTCCTGCATATGCTAATTTATCTGGCTAGAGTACTAAAGGTCGAGTTGCATGTCCTATATGTGCTTATTCAACTGAGTCTTTGTGGTAGGATAACGGTGGAAAATACTGTTATATGTGTCATCGACGGTGGTTACGCATACATCATCCATTCCGTCTTCAAAAAATGGAGTTTGATGGTACAACTGAGATGCGGCTTTCACCAACACCTCTTTCTGGTGTGCAAGTTTTTGAGAAAATGAGGAGGTTAACAAATAGTCATGGTAAATGCAGTAAGAAGCGATCAAGAGGTGGTAACAACACATTTGTTGATACAACATATGAGGATGAAGATATTTTGGACAGAGATGATTACTCTGAACAAGGTGCCTCGACATCTATTCAAAATAGTATTTTGCCTTATTGGAAATATAATCTTCTTCGACATAATCTGGATGTGATGCATATATAAAAAATTGTTTGCGATAACGTGATTGGTACATTGTTGAATATTGATGGGAAGACAAAAGATAATGAGAAGTCTAGATACGACTTAAATGCTATGGGTATAAGACCTTAACTTCATCTTGTAGATCGTCCTAATGGGAAGCCTTATTTGCTTCATGCGTGTTACACCTTTACATTGGCTGAGAAATATAGGTTTCTTACATTGTTGAAAAATCTTAAAGTTCCTGATGTATATGCTTCTAATATATCTAGGGGAGTAAACCTGAATGAACGGAAGCTTTCCAATCTTAAAATTCATGACAGACATGTGTTAATGCAAGATATTCTACCGCTTGCATTGAGAGGTGTATTGGCTAAACATGTTGTTCTAGCACTCAATGAATTGTCAGTTTTTTTAAAGAAATTGTGCTCTAAAATCTCCATCTCGAGGATTTGGATGAACTTCAGAGTAGTGCAACACTTGTTATGTGTCATCTAGAGAAGATTTTTCCTCCAAGATTCTTTACTGTGATGATGCATTTAATTATACATCTACCAGTGGAAGTAAAACTAGGTGGTCATGTACAATACCAGTGGATGTATCCTATTGAAAGGTTAGTTCAATTGACTCTCTTTATTCAATGTGTGTAATAATAATGTAACCATTTTTTTCTAATGAATTCTTAAGGTTTTTAGTCACTTTGAAAAATTACGTTCGGAATAAAGATCAACCCGAGAGATCAATTGCAAAAGGATATATTGTTGAAGAATGTATGACCTTCTACAAAAGGTTTATGGGGCAACTAGACTCAATCTTTAACCGATCCAAAAGGATCTTATCCTATGCTGGAGGTGAAAAATATTTGTCTTCATCAGGTGCTTATTTTATCGGTAGTGCTCAGAGAGCAGTGCTTGATCGGATGTTGATAGCTCAAGCACATCGTTATGCCTTACTGCATAGTGATATAATCGAACTGTACCGTCGGTCAGTTTTCTCTTTATCACATTATTATGCTTAATAACAAAATATTTCGGATAGAGTTGAATTAAATAGAATTTTGCATGAGATTTGTTGATGTTCAACGAGAAAATTTAGTGGATTCTCTATCAACTGATTTGTATTCCATACAAAAGATCGTGAGAAATACAAAAATGTCAGAATAATGGTATAATGGTTGAAGCAGACGAACAAACTTATTATGGAATACTATCATATATTGTTGAACTGGATTATTATGGGCAATATTCAATTACATTATTTCGGTGTGATTGAGTTAATGTGAAATCTCCGGGAGGGCTTAAGAAGGATTCAAATGGCACAATCCTAGTATATTTGAGCCGCGAAAAATACAGAATATTAAATATATTTGTATTTTTGCCGGCACTTTCGAATTGAGTCGTCCTTTTAACGGCTCGTTCTTATTGAGTCGTCATTTTGACGGCTCATTCCTAATTGAGCCGTCATAAATAGGACGACACTTATTATGACCGCTCATTTTTAATTGAGTCGTCTTTAATTAACGGCTCAAAAAATGAGTTGTTAATGAAGTTATTTCCAGTCGGCAACATAATCATCTCCCCGTAGTGTATATATTTACAAGTGGGAGAATAAAAAAAGGTAGAGATGATGGATTAATTATTTATATTATTTGAATAATTCAGAAGACCAATTCAAATTTTATAATATATATATATATATAGGCTCAAGTTCAAAATCTTACATTTCTATTAATTTAATCTATATATTTATACATAAAATTTATTAATCATATGTACTTTTTGGTAAAATTAAAATAAGATAAATTTAACTTTTATAATTTTTAAAATAAGATAAATTTATTAATCATATGTATATAATTTTTTTAATTAATTATGCATATAAATTATTATTAATATAACTTTAATTAATGCTATTTGTTATATTATTGTACATTTAAAGTTATTTAGTATTTTAGTTATAACATATACTTTATTTAGTAATGGTTACTTTTTAAAAATAATTATTGCTTACATTTCATTTGTAATTATAAATTTCTCTATTGCCTTTATGTTTTTTTTCTCACAATTGTATAAGATGTATAATTATAATTTTCACATATTTTTTATATAAAAATCAATTGTAATTTCACAATTTTCCTATCAAATATCAATACATATAATCTCACGTTTGTTCTATAAAATTGCATGCAATATAAATAGTATCGTTCTCAATTTATTTTTTGTGATTATAAAATATTCATATGTAAATTATGATATATCTACACAGTTATTTTTCTTACAAAACATAATTTTATGGTATAATTATTAATATATATATTAATTTTATTAAATATCAAATTAATGAAATTAGTATTAACATAAGAGTAGAAAGTTTTTTTTTGTTTTAAATGTGGACTATTGTTATTTGATAAAGAAACGCACATATCTTTTTGTATTAATTGAGAGTTGTACAAGATATGTAACAATTAACTGTACTTAGAATTGTATAATTGACAATACCCGGCCCAGCGTAGAGGTTATAAACAATTTGATATGGACTAATTATATAATTTTATTTTGATATATTATTAACTCATTTGAGTACTTATCAACATTTTAGAAGATTTAACCAATTTAATACATATAAATAATAAGCACAATTATATATGGTATGGTTTTCTCCTATGAATACCAATGAGTCAATTAGTTGAGTAAATTATTCAATTGTATATTACGTCCTACTTGTGAAGTCAAATATACTTTTTTTGGTCAAATCGTCGTTTTACTTGTCATAAATAAAACGTCGTGACATGTTGACACGGATGTTCGGAATTACAATCATACTCAAATAAAGATAGTAAAGGTAGTGGGGGTCTTTCGACCCAATCATCTAGACTCACTCTCAATCTTGTTTGCTTCGCTATTCAATTCGCACATTCGTTTGTTGTTCTTGGAATAGATCATCATTGCACTTGCTCAATTTGTCTTGCTAGTGCTCGAATGTTCGGTATTATGGTGGGGACCCTTCAATTTGTCGGTCCTTCTTCTAGTTGCTTGTGAACCGTTTGGGAGTCGGTTTCAATGATGATGCTTTGCCATCCCTCTTGGATTGCTAGTTTCAGTCCTTCTTGAATTGCAAATGCCTCCATGGTTTCTATGTCCCCGCTTCGGTATCGTCTATCTGCTCCGCCTAAGACTTTACCGTCTTTGTTCCTAGCAACCACTCCTATGTCGGCCCTCCTCGTTTGATTGCCCCATGACGCATCGCAATTAATCTTCACGGTGTTCTCTTCCGGGGGTAGCCATCGTCGGTTCGGTCTGGTTTGTGTTGAAGGTGGTTCGGTTCGGGTCTCCTTCTCTTGGTCCTCGAAAACTTGCTTGATCTCCATTATAGCTCGCCTCATGTTCAGTTGGATTGCCTCAAACACAGCTTTACATCGTACTTTCCAGATTTGCCAACATGTAATTAAGGTAAGTACCTACCGTCTTTCGCCCGTCGGTCTCATGCCTTTCGTTCCCTTTCGCATCTCACCAAGTCATTTCTTCAAATCAGTCTCGGTCGGCCGGTTCAGTTGCATTCCTAGTACCTCCATCCATATAGGTTCGGTCCATGCACACTCCATGATCATATGTTCCCGAGTTTCCACTCCTCCGCATATAGGACACCCAAGGTTGATGTTCATTCCTCGCCTAGCCAAATTTTCCTTGACGGCTAGGGCGTTCGTTAATAGTCTCCATATGAAGTTCTTAATCTTGGGTTACATTTTTTTCGCCCATATTTCCTTCCAAAGGTCCTCGTTCTCTTCACTTGGTTCTCCTCCAGTTCGGTCCCTTACCTCCCGGACATTGTTGTAGATCGATCTAGCTTGTGATACCCCGTCCCGCGTGTGTGGCCATATGAACCGATCCTTTCCCCTCTCCTTCGGTATAGGGATACTAAGTATGTGCTCTGCATCTTGTTGGCTCGTGATGGTTCGCACAATCTCCTCATTCCACCTCCCATCTGGTCTTATCAAGTTGCTCACTTTTAGTTCTCCCTCATGTTCTATTCTTGAGTCATTGCTTACCTGTGCCCCTTCTTTTGAGTAGAGTCACGGGTCCTCAAACACTCTAATCTCCTCCCCCGACCCGACTACCCACACGTCCTCCCTCTTCATGACATCCCTCCCATGGAGCAAACTACTCCATCCCCATGATGCTCGCCCCCCTGTCTCGCCTCCAAGAATGTTGTCATTGGGAAATAAATTCCCTTAATCACCCTCGCACTCAAAGAGTTTGGTTCAGTCATGATCCTTCCCGCCATCTTCGTGAGTATGGTCGTGTCGAAACTTTGCAACTCCCTAAAACCGAGCTCTCCTTTGTTCTTTGCTTTTGTGAGTAGATCTCATCTCCTCCGATGCATACACTTGCCCTCGGGTGATTGTCCCCACAAAAAGTCCGCGATCACTGAGTCAATTTCCCCGCACCATGTTTTGGGGAGATGGAATACACTCATCACATAAGTCGGGATAGCCATTATGACCGCCTTGATTAGTACCTCTTTTCGCGCTTGGTTCAAAGTCTTTGTCCTCCATCCCTCCAAAACAAGACAAGACGAAGTCAAATATCCACACTACTCATCCATGCTGAGAATTTATTTTATTTTCTTCCGAAAGTGTTAGAAGTTTTTATTATTTACAAAAGTAAATATATATATGTTTTAGAAGAATAAGTATACGCGGCCCTATACCATAAATTTAGATATTTATATATATAATATTACTTTCTGGTAAATATCTTTAGGTATGAAAAGTATAAAACAAATACAAATCGTATAATGTACTGTTGTCTTGGATTTGTATAATATATGTTCAATATATTTGAACTGACTATATGCTCAATTCTATTGAGGCATGAATTGATATTATTTCAAGGAAGGTGTGCATGTAAAGGATTTTTTTTCCCAAATAGACATCACTTTAAAATTAAATATCAAAATATCACATGTTGAAAATTAATTACCAAACTTACTATCAAAATATGGAGAATGCAAGAAGACGAGAGAAATTGCTAGGGTTTCTTTAAAGGATCATTTGGGTTATGTACATCTTAGGCACCCCATCACCGTATTATATATTAATACTGATAAGAAATATTTACAATAAAGTCCTCAAATAATAACATAACAGAAATAACAAAATAATAGATAGAACCCTGAACTATGATAAAAACAGAATAACACTTTCTATTTCAGATCTCTTCAAGTTGACCCTGAAGAGTTGATTGATTGATCTTCAACACTCCCCCTCAATCTATCAACTCCATATATGTCTTTAAGTCCAAGCTTCTTTAGCAAATATCCATGTTGATTTCCAGCCAATGCTTTTGTAAAAAAATCAGCAACCTGTTCTCCAGTGCGAACATGATGGGTCTTAATAATACATGCACTGATTTTTTCTCTTACAAAGTGACAGTCTATTTATATATGTTTAGTCCTTTCATGAAAAATAGGGTTAGAAGAAATCTGAATTGCAGCCTTATTATCACAAAACAGCAAAACAGGATCAGAATGAATAATGCCAAGTTCAGATATCAACCCTTTTAACCAAACAATTTCAGCTACGGTAACTCCCATACTCCTATATTCAGCCTCGGCTGAAGATCTAGATACATTATTCTGCTTCTTTACCTTCCATGATATCAAGGAATCTCCCAATTTTATACAGTAACCAGAAACAGACCTTCTTATTTCTGGACATGCAGCCCAATCAGAGTCACAGAAAGCACTGAGATTAAGAGAACTAGAAGCAGATAAGAATAAGCCAAGACCAGGTTGAGATTTAATATAGCGAACAATCCTGAATGCAGCATCTAGATGAGACTGTTTAGGAGCATGCATAAACTGACTTAATTTCTGAACAGCAAAGCAAATATCAGGTCTGGTAACAGACAGATATAGTAACTTAATTATAACCTTCCTATAAAATGTTGCATCAGATAGTGTAGTATCAGTAGAAATATCATTTTTTGACTCATCATATGCAACGGAGGTTAGAGATAAGTTTAATTCCATAGGGGTTTTACTAGGTTTAGAACCTACCAAGCCAACCTCTGAAATTAACTCAAGCGCATACTTATGTTGGTTTAGAATAATACCTTCTCGCGATCTAGCTATTTCCAAACCCAAGAAATACCTTAGATCTCCCAAGTCCTTCATTCTGAAGTGAATCTGAAGAACATCTTTCAGTTCACCAATCAAGGTACTACTGTTACCTGTAATCAGTAAATCATCCACATATACTAACATAACAACAATGTCAGCCCCTTTTTGTTTTGAAAACATAGAATAATCATGCTTACTTTGCAGAAAACCATGGGAAACTAAAGCATCAGTCAGCTTGATATTCCATTGTCTAGGAGCTTGTTTTAAACCATACAAGGATTTTTGTAATCTGCACACTTTATTCTCCCCCTGATTACAAAAACCTTGAGGAATAGCCATATAAATTTCCTCTTTTAAATCTCCCTGAAGGGAAGGAGTATATACATCCATATGAAAAATAGGCCAGTTTCTTATAGAAGCAATGGCTAAAATAGTTCTTACCGTAACCATCTTAGCAACAGGAGAGAAGGTGTCAGCAAAATCGACTCCTTCCTGTTGACTATACCCTTTAGCAACCAATCGTGCCTTGTACCGTTCCACAGAACCATCTGACCTGTATTTAACCTTGTACACCCACTTACAACCAACAATATTTTTATTTTCAGGTAAGGGAACAATAGTCCAGGTCTTATTTTCCTCAAGGGCCTTAATTTCATCTTTCATTGCTTCTATCCACTTGCTATCTTTTTCAGCCTCTTTAAAATTAGCAGGTTCCACTATCTTTCCAACATTTCCAACAAAACTTTTGTATCCATCTGACAGATTTTCATATGATACAAAATTCCTAATTGGATATAAAGTAGATACCTGTCTTACCGGATTTTAAGAGACAATATAGTCTTGATGCCACGAAGGAGCTCTACTTATCCTGGATGACCTTCTGAGATCAGTACTTTGCGGGACATCATTTCTCATAGGGCTATTAGGTAGCGAAGCTTCAACTCCTGGGGACTCAGCTTCGGATGTGCTATCAGAACTTATTGGAACATATAAAGGGTCATTATCTAACACATCAGCAGGTCTATTACCAAACACAGGAGGCTCAATATTGTCTTTCAATTTAAAGGGGAATACATCCTCTTTAAATTGAACATCACGGCTAACAAAAAAGGTTTTTGTCTCAAGATTCAAGAGCTTATACCCTTTTTGAGTAAGACAATAACCCATAAACACAGAAGGAACAGATCGAGACTGAAACTTATCATGGCTATTAAGCACCTTAGCAAAACACAAACACCCAAACACTTTCAAGTGATCAATAATAGGAGATTTCCCATTTAATTTCTCATAAGGGGACATGTTATCCAGAACCACAGTAGGTAACAAATTTATCAGGTAACATGCAGTCAAAATACATTCACCCCAATATTGAGATGGAACACCACTTTCAAGTTTCAAAGCACGAGCAATATCTAGCAGATGGCGATGCTTTCTTTCAACAATTCCATTTTGCTGAGGGGTATACAGACAACTAGTTTCATGCACAATCCCATTTTCTTTAAACAGATTCGAACAATTTTCATTCAAAAATTCTCTACCATTATCAGATCTAATTCTTTTTACAGAAAGATCATACTGATTTTTTACTAAAACCAGAAAATGCTTGATAATCACAATCACATCAGATTTCAGAGATAACAAATAGGTTCAGGTATTTCTAGAGTAATCATCCACAATGGTTAAAAAATATCTTTTGTTATCATATGTACACACACTATAAGGACCCCACACATCCATATGAATCAAATCAAATGGCCTAGAAGTAGAGCTAATACTTCTAGAAAAGGCAAGTCTAGATTGCTTAGCCATAGGACAAATCATGCAATCAGAAAATTTTCTATTTGAGACATCATCAAGTTTCAGTAAAGGAACTTTACACAACACTTGCAAAGGTACATGACCAAATCGTTTATGCCACAACAGAGGAACATAAAAATTACAACTATTTACAGAAGAATCAAAGAAAAACAATCCAGCTGCTGCCTTACCAGTCCCCAGAACCACTCCACTGGAGAGGTCCTGCATAACCACATGATCCGGGTAAAAAGTGACAGAGCAGGATAGATCCTTTATCAGTTTACTCACAGATATCAGATTGTATTTGAACTCAGGCACAAATAACACATCAGATAGTTTCTGATTTTTTCCAATCACAAAGTCACCAACAGCATCAGCATTCGACAAATTTCCATTAGGCAAGTGAATTTTTGTCATAGAACGTTTAACATTCGATAGCCAGTCTATCCTATAACTCATATGATTGCTAGCACCAGTATCAATAATCCAAGAATTATTAAAGGAAGAGATGCTTTTTATACCTGCTGCTGTGTTTGCCTTTGCCTCAGTTTTAGAATCCTTTGAGAGCATTTCCACAATGTGCTCCAGGTTTTCTTTGGTTAACATCATAGGCCTATTTTGCTCATCCGGAGTTGAGCAATTTGACGGGACATAAGAAGGCGTAGATGAACCTGAAGACATGGGGGTCTTAATAGCAGAGTTAGCTTGATCAGGTTTATTTCTAAATTTCCAACCAGGAGGATATCATTTTCTTTTAAAGCATCGATCATAATCATGACATTTACCCTTACAGTAGGTGCAGATCAAGTTCCAGTTTCTCCTGTTTGGCGGCTTACTTGAATCTGAACTAGAAAAAGCAGCCAAGCCATCTACAGATGAAACTGAGGAACTAGAAGTGATACCTCTCTGATTTTCGTCTTGGATTAAAACAGCATATGCCTGATTTATAGACGGAAGGGGTTACCGCATAACAAGATTTGCTCTAACAGTGGAATATGACTCATTTAATCCATTCAAAAACTGAAACAATTTCAGGTTATCAGCATGCTCAAGGTGTTTCTTAAAAAGCTCACAGACGCAGCAAGGAAGGCAAGTAATCGCAGCAAATTCTTCCCACATCATGCGAAGTCTAGTAAAGTAAACAGATATAGTGTCTACACCTTGTTGAACCAGACAGATTTCCCTATGTAATTGAAAGATCCTAGAGCCATTCACTTTATTCAATCTTTCTCTAAGATCAGCCCACACAAGAAAAGCACTGGTAGAATAGAGGACAGTACTCATAATATCCTTGGAAACTGAACTCATAATCCAGGACAGAACAACCGCATTGCAACGTTCCCACAGATGGTGCATAGAGGGATCGAAAGAATCCTTTGTCAAGGATCCATCTATAAAACCCTGTTTGTTCTTGACAACAAGGGAGATATACATGGCCCGACTCCAAAATCCATAGTTTTCAGGATCAACAAGTTGAAACGAAATCAAGGAAGCACCTGTGGTGTCCGAAGCATGAAGAAATAAAGGGTGATTCACGTCTACAGTTACCGTGGTTGCAGGATTCGCTTCTTGGGCAGGATCCTTTACTTCTTCTTCTCTAGGGTTTGGATACTCCATCGGAATAATCGGCAAGAATCAATCGCAGTCGCAAGGAGCAGAGCAACAGACGGAAGAACGGAAACAGGAATCAGAAACAATAGAGGGACGCAGTCAAAGCATCAGAGTCTCTGATACCATATCAGAATATGGAGAATGCAATAAGACGAGAGAAATTGCTAGGGTTTCTTTAAAGGATCATTTGGGTTCTGTACATCTTAGGCACCCCATCACCGTATTATATATTAATACTGATAAGAAATATTTACACTAAAGTCCTCAAATAATAACATAACAGAAATAACAAAATAACAGATAGAACCCTGAACTATGATAAAAACAGAATAACACTTTCTATTTCAGATCTCTTCAAGTTGACCCTGAAGAGTTGATTGATTGATCTTCAACACTTACCCGTAGTAAATGTTATTCACTAGTAGGATTTAAATTCAATCTTATCCACAATGGACATTTACATATAGAATGTTTGTACAATTAAGTACATTTGGTTTAGTGACATGGGTTGTTTTAATAGTTAGAGGTTATTGAGTTCATAAATTTGTTGGAAACTTTTTTATATGAGTTTTTATTTTTAACAATACATACTTCTATTAAATCAATGGTAATCAAATATTCTTTTATGTACTTCAATTATATTTAGCACAATAACTACACAATTGATTTTTTTTAAAATTGCGTTCCAACCAAAATTTAAATTTGTGACCATGATATAATAATATAATCTTTTTCACTATACTATTAATACCATATATTTTTTACGTACCTAAATTATACTTAAAAAATGTTAATCATGTATCCAAACCCTCTAATTTAAAAATATTATTTTTCCAGAACATCTTCAAATAAATTTAAAAAATATATTCAATAAATAAACAAACTAAAATTTAGCTAAATAAATAGTGTTGAGTGTCGACACTTACAGTATAAGTGATAAATAAGCAGAATTATATTGTAAATATAAACAACTCCCAAAAACTAATGTTTATAAATTGAAGAGTTCAAGTTACCTGACTAATATTTTTAAGTATAATTTAGGCACATAAAAAAATCGTTGGTATTAATAGTATAGTGATAACAAATAATTAGAGTATAACATGGTCACGAATTTAAATTTTGATTGAAATAAAATTTTACAAGAAGAAAATATTTTTCACTTGAGTAGTTAATGTAATAAATATAATTGAAGTACATAAAAAAACTTTTTAACTACCATTGGTCTAGGGGAATGGTGTATTGTTCTAAAAAAATATTTCAACAAAGTTTTGAACTCATGATCTCTAACTACTAAATTTAAACAATTTAAACAATGCATCTTCCACTAAACTAAAGACACTTAGTTGTACATTAAATTCCACGGGCGAATGTCATTCACGTGGTTACGATTTAATTACATTTTATCAACGAAAAACATTTAGAGATACAATGTCAAAAATTAACAAACATCATATCCATAAATGTACATCACGACTTCTAGCTTAAATTCTACCGTGAATGACTTATTAATAGGTAGATATAGTTTAGTAATTAATTTTTAAAAATATATTTTAATATTTTGTTTTGAAATCATGTAAATTTTGAAAATAATAAAAATAATCTATGTAAGGCAGTCTACTCTATAGTCTATTCTACCCCTACCCTACACTTTTGTAAGGCTTCCATAGATTTATGAAAACGAGGTGGCTTTTATCGAAATAGAGAGACTCATCACTCGAGTCCAGACTCATCAATCGAGTCCAGTCAATCAGACAAGAGAAAGTGTGCGGGAGTGCCAATGCCACTTTTAACATCGGGGAAGACCAAAAGTATATAGAGATATACTATTGAAACGATGATTACATATATGCACGGTCACGATTTGCAATACGAGGAAAAAAAAAACTTACTATGTTTTTAAATCACAATGCATAACAATATTTATTTTATTTTACTCCAAAAAATAACAAAAAAATATTGTTTATACAGAAAACATTGTTTTCAAAATAAAAAGGTTTACACGTAGGAGTTTTTTTTATTAAAAAAAATTCAGTTTTAAAAAGAACCTATATATATATTTTTAATATCATGAGAGCGACAATTACATTTAAACAAAATGTTTAGAATATTATTTTTAGGGAAAAGTGTAAAAGTCTAAAGGACTCGGGTGAAAAAAAATAATATAATTTTTATTCATAAAATTAGTGTCTTTCAAAATATTAAGATGCCATGAATATTGAGCACTTCATCCTCACCTAGTTTCCGTTAGGGGTGATCAAAAAAGACTGTAGGACCGAATTCCCGACAAGACCGGCCCGAGACCGGCCCGACTAGGACCGAACGGGCGGTTTTTTTTCTTCAAGGTCGGTTTCGGTCTCGGGCTCGGGCTTTTTCCCCGAAAGCCCGTTTAGGACCGGCCCAGACCGAATGTATGTGTATTTGAGATTTTCATAATACCACACCGAAAATAATGTGGATTTTGGAGGTTTTCTATCTCTATAAAAGGTGCATCTTGATAAATATACTAAAGAATATAGAGAGTTCATAGTGTTTCTTTGAGAGGTGAACTATTCATTCGCCTTTTACTAAAGAATACCGTGAATTCATAATTTTTTTTATTTTTTTGGTGTAGATTCGGTCCAGGACCGAGACCGGCCCGAGTCAAGGAAGACCGACTCGGGCGGGTTTTTTTTGGCCGAGATCGGTCTCGGTCTTGGTCCTCCAAAAGGCAAGACCGAAATTTCGGTCTCGGTCTCGGTCTTGCCTTCAGGATCGGACCGGCCCGCCCATGATCAGCCCTAGTTTCCGTCACCTAGTTTCCGTCTATTGATAGGGCGCTTTACTTTGGTATGAGAGATTAGTCGGAACGAAAGAATTGATCATCCGTAGTATAAAAATAACTCTCTTGTAAAAAATAAAATTGACATTTCCAATCCTTTTTAACAATTAAAGAATAATAAAAATTTGGGTTAATTTTCAAAGGTACGTTTATCATGGACATTTGTATTTGACGGCTTATTTTTTAAAAACATTAATAAATGAAATTCATTTATTAAATCTAGTGTTATTAAATCCAGACCGATCCTCGGCCGGTGAGGGGGTTGGTTCCCGGTTTAGACGGTCCAACCATCAATTCACCAATCGGACTGACCAGTTCACCAATCGGACTGGCCATTTCACCGAGGGTGGTGGACAGGTGAAAACAATTATTTTTTAGAGGAGTTCACTTCATTGACTCCTTGCTTAGCTAAGTAAAAGTGGGGAAAAATATTAAAAGAAACGAAACCGATCGATTCTTTAAAAATGTATAAGTTCTTCAAAAATCGATCGATTTACATCTATTGAACCGGGTTCAACGTACATTTCAGACTTATATAAAATTCAAACCATTCGTTCGATCAGGTTCAATTGGCGTACCAATCCAGTTATGATAACACTCATTAAATCCATCCTTCACACTCATTAAGTCGATAGTTCTAATTTTATTATTTTAGCTAATGAAATAATGAGTGAGATGAAAGAGTGATATCATATTTTGATGAAGGATTCGAGTTTCAAAATAAAAATAAAAATAAATTATTGTTAACATCTTATTTCTTACCAGCCGATCATGATATTAATGAAAATTATTTTAAATATAAAGCAAATGTACTAAAATTGTTATATTCCTTACGCAAAAAGAAAAAATATTGCGCAACTAAACAAAAATAAAAATCAGATGATCAATCGATTGCTTTTGAGGAGACAATACACATGCTCTGCCGCAGAGCTAGTCCAACAAAAAGCGAAAGGTTCCAGAGTTAGATTCATTTTATATATATTATTATATTATAATTAGAAAAAAGATGTGAAGCCTGAAGGAAATATGTTCGACAATTAATCATTTTAAAATAATTATAATTTTGGTTGATTAAATCACATATTGTCACATGTCAATATGTCATGGCATTACGGCTAAATTGGCATTTTGAAAATAATTATGGAGTTTCTAAGCTTAAAATTTATATTATGTTTGTAATAATATTATTCTACTAAAGTAATGTTTAGAAATAATAGTGTTCACTAAAATCCATACAAGTATCAACATATATACTACGGTTGCACTTGCACCTAGGACTTACGGTAAAAAATTCATAATCATGGTTATAATTGTTACTGTTTAATATGATTAACTGTACAGTTATGATGCGGTGCAGTTATGATGATGAATGTTTTACCCATTATGGTTATTATTATGATATTTGAGTTATACCATGGTTATAACTATGGTTATTATATAAATATAATAACTATTTATTATTAATAAATTAATGTATACTAAATGTAATTGAAGTTGTTGATATTATTAATATATTAATGATGTTAATATTCTATGGGTGTTAATGTTGAATTTTAATGTTAAGTGATGTGAATATTAATGTTGAATGATGTTAGGGTTAATGTTAAATGATGTTAGTGTTATATATTTTTATTGTTGATAATATAGATTTATGTATTTTTTAAAATAAGATTTCCAAACTTTTATTATATTACATGTGTGGAATGGACATGGATATATGAGTAAAACTGTGTTTAATAACCACACTTATTTTAATTGTTATAGTATTGAAACTTATATCCGTAAGGATTATTTTAAGACTCTTAATTGCATGTTTCAACTTCAAATTATATTCACAAAATTACCCATGAATTTGGATTTTAGATTAAACTAAAATAAATTAATGCATGTCAAAATTAGTATATAATTTTCATTATCTAAAAATGAATAAAAATTATTTATTAAGAGGAAAATAACTAGACCAATAGTGACGTGTACCAATTGAACTCTACTAAATAAATTGGGGATAAATTATGTTGAATAATATCCCCTGTTGAGATTAAATCTCATATTGGTTGAATTTAGATTTATATTTTTGGGAAAACTGATATTCTCTTTATTATATCAAATTGAATAGGCGATTGTACGCTATATTATTCGATAACAAGACTAAAAGAGATGATGAGGTTATGAAACTCAATTATTAAAATTTAAAATTAGGTCTGACAATTTTTTACGCAATATAATAACACGACACGAATACGCACAAAACATTATCGTGTTCGTAGAAGTATATGACAGAACGATAACATGATAGTACACACAAGATAACACGGAAGTATTTTCGTGTCGTGTTTGTGTTTAGGTATCAGAACACGATACGCACGATAGTACAATAAAGTTGAATATTCTTTTGAATATTTTTCTTATCAATTTTTTTTAATAATTTTTAAAAGTTTATTTCGATATTTAACTTTTAAAGTTTGTCAATTCTATATTCAAAACTCCTAAAATCTAATATTTGAATTATTAATTCTTACTTTGAACAATTCGTTATTTTAATATTTTCTTATAATTCTCGCATGTGTAGATATATCTGACTAACTTTAAGACAACATGATAATAAGACATGAACACACACGAGAAATTATGTGTCATGTTCGTGTTGAGAAACACAACACGATAAGATTATCGTGTTTGGTAAGTGTCACACGATAAACATATTGATACACACGATAACACACATGTACACACGATTTGTCACCCGTAATTAAAACACATCCTCTTCCTAGATTGGATGACAACTCAATTGACAACTTTATTTACTTTTCGATGAATAGTTCACCACTGGACATCCTGAACGTAGATTGCAGTTTGGATTGTGTTGGCAATGATGGTGGCAGAGTTCTCCAATTGATGGTTACGTCGATTGCCCCTCTCTTATATCGCTCATATCCCTCATGTCACTCCCATGAGGAGGAGCGACATGCCCCCCTTTCTATAATGAAGAGGTTCGACCACTTGTATTAGGGTTAATTCAACCCATATTGTAAGAGACGGGTCAAATTGCTCAATTTCTCTATAAGATGTGACAATTTAACACCTTTCACAATAGAATGGGCTAGTGTCCCTCATTTTTGTAGATGGGATACATTATTTCATTATCATTCATTATTTAAAAAAAATATATATTAGAGACATTATCCTAAAAAAAGTTGAATTTCAAATTTAACACTGCAAACAATATTAATTTTGGGTTGAGAACAATCAAATTTAGTACGAACATTTGAGTTTCAACTTTAATCTAATTGTTATATAATTCGAACGACGTTGAGTTTGATATTGCATACTAACCACACAATTTGATTAAAGTTGAAACTAGAATGTTTAAATTAAATTTGACTGATTTCAATCCAAAATTAATATCATTTACAACATTAGACTTGAAATTCCCATTTAGATTATATTTTTAAAAAAAATATTAATGAACTAGAATGAAATAATGTATCTTATCCATAGTTATCAGAATCGGATCGTTCCTCAAACCGGTGAGGGGATCGGTTTCCAATTCAAGCAGTTCAACCGACGATTCACCTATCAGACCCTCCAGTTCACATTACTTACTACCTAAAAAATTGTAAATATAATTGCTACTTAGATTCAGTGTAATAATAAAATCATCTTAACATATACTCTCAGTTCTCAAACACTACATAACTTAATAATGTCAAACAGTACATATCACAATAGTCTTAACACATACATATCACAAAAGTCTCAAATTCAAACACAATAGTTTCAAACCAACACAATATGCTTTGTTTTAACTTCTAAATTTTTTTTTGATCACCTCCACTCCAATAGGCATAACCACCACTAATTTCTTCATTGTGATAGAGTAAATTGTTTTCAACCCCAACAACATTTATAGTTAAGTTTGGATCTTCATCATCATTGTCATCACTATCATCAGATCATCAAGATTTAACACATCTAAGCATAAAGTTGTATTTTGTTAAATAAACATAAAGAACATTAATCATTTTAAACAAATGGTAACAATGAAATATAACTATTATACATTATGTTGTATAAAACAAATCGCTCGTAGAGTTACTCAGTCTGGGAATATAGACCTATGCTTACATTCGACAATGGTGCGGTGAAAAACTCAAAGTAATGGTTATAATCATTATTTTTTTATATGGTTAATCGTCCCATCATGGGGCGGTACACTTATGGTGATAAATTTTCTACTCATAATGGTTATGGTTATATTTATGGTATTTAGTCATACCCATGATTATTATATAAATATAATAATCATTTAATATTAATAAATTAATAAATAATATTAATAATAACATAAGTATGATTTTCACTTTTACATTTCACGAATCTATAATTTCAGGGCGAACTGCAATTGAATGATGTACATATTAAATGGTATTAGGGTTAATTTTGAATGGTGCTAATGTTGAATATTTTTGTTGCTTACATAATCCTAGTGCTGTGGAATGATCACAAGACAAAAATTACGGAGATGACTTCTACAGAGCAGGAATTATAATTCAAGATCCAGGTTATCCCTTATAATCTGTCTTGATTTATGTCTACAATTTATGTTAGTCCCAATTTAAATGAGAGATTACTGCTGTTGGGATAATCTTAAATCGGTTGCCTCTATTATATCTAATTCTTGGCTAGTTGTAGGAGACTTCAATGATGTCACAAATTGTTCATAAAAAAATTTGTGTGGGGGGTGTGGGGGGGGGGGGGGGGGGGGGGGGGGGGAATAGAGTATGCATGAATAGGGTGTCCCTTTTTAATGATATGATTAGTGATTGTAATTTGATTGACCTAGGTTTTAGGGGGCCAAAGTTTACTTGGGTTAATATGTGGAACTCTGGTAGATTAATCCAACAAAGACTTGATAGGATGATGACAAATATGGATTGGAATTTTAATTTTCCTAATGCCTATGTTACCCATCTTAGGAGAACTCACTCTGACCACTGCCCGCTTCTTATTACTTCTGGTGGGGATGGGGGCAACATGGTAATTAGATCGTTTAGGATGGAGCCTATATGGATTGACCACCCAAGTTTTGAACTCCTAGTCAAGAATACTTGGAATAAATTTAACCATGGGATCATGCCTTCCATTAACCACTTCCCTAAAAAAGCTAGATCCTGGAACAAAGAGACTTTTGAAAATGTTTTTCAGAGAAAAGAAAAAAAATTCTTCGAAGGATCTTAGGAGCCCAAAAGTGGATTGCTAATTCCCCAAATGATTTCATCGTCTCTCTGGAAAAGAATCTTCAATTAGAACTTTCTGAGATTCTTGACCAAGAAAAAAAACTTTGGGCTGCAAAGTCTCGAACTAAGTGGATCAGAAACGAGGATAGAAACACAAAATTCTATCATATTTCTACTCTTGCTAAAAGGAGAAAAAATAAGATTTTGGCTATCAAAGACTTAGTTTTAAAATTGGATTTTTTATGAGGGGTGTATTCAGAAGGAATTTCAAAAATTCTTTTCAAATATCTTCAGAACTGCAAAGGTTACCTCACCATTGTTGATTGTTTGCCCCGATTCTTGGAGAACTACTTTATCTGAAAGTCCAAAATGTAGTCATACAAGTTCGGTTTCCCCATTCAGACCTATAAGTCTTTGCAATTCTATTTACACAGTGATGTAAAATATTCTGGTGAATAGAATCAGACCAGTCCTGAACAATATCATCTTTCATTTTCAGACTATTTTTGTCCCAGGTAGAAGGGGTTCTGATAATGTAATTCTGCTTAGAGAGGTGCTTCATTTTTCAAAGCATAAACAGGGCAAAACATGGTGCATGATCATTAAAATAGACCTTGAAAAAGCCTATGATAGAATTGAGTGGGACTTCATCAGAAGAATGCTCAATTTCTTTAAATTCCCGGATAAAGTCATTAAGTTGATTATGAGTTGTATTTCCACGTCTTCGATTGAAATTTTGTTTAATCGGGGGAAACTGGAAACATTCTACCTGTCCAGAGGCATTAGACAAGGTGATCCTCTATCTTCGTACATCTTTATTCTATGCATGGAATATATGGTGTTTCTCATCGATGAAAAAGTTATGCAGGGACAATGGAAAGGAATAAAAGTGGGAAGAGGTAACATGACTTTATCCCATCTTTTCTTTGTTGATGACCTCATTCTAATGGGAGAGGCGATTCCTGAAAATTGTAGATGCATCAACTCGGTTTTAGAAGAGTTTAGCGTCAGTTCAGGAGAAAAGGTAAATTAGGGAAAGTCGATCATGGTTTTCTCCAAAAATGTACCTACTACTAAAAGAACAGAGATCTTAACGATTTTAAAGTTTAAAATAGTTGAGAACTTTAAATCTTACCTTGGGTTTCCTCTAGATTTGTCAAACTCGAAAGTTAACTCCTTTAACTTTGTTCTGGATAAAGTTAGAAATAAACTTTCGGGTTGGAGGGCAAAGCTGTTATCGATGACTGGTAGGGTTACGTTGGTCAAATCAGTCTTGTCCACGATCCCCTCCTACTATATGCAATATACTATATTTCCTAACTTAGTGTGTAAATAACTGAACAGGATTAACAGAAATTTTGTTTGGGGATCCACGAACCAGAAAAGGAAAATTCATTTGATCAATTGGGAGGAAATAACAAAGTCGAAAAAACTAGGGGGACTTGGTATTCAATCAGCGATGTATCGAAACAAAGCGCTCTTGTGGAGTTTGGCATGGAGATTGAAAAGGAAACGGATCCTTGGGCTGTGATGATTAGAAACAGAACGTTAAAGCAGGATGTAACTTCTCTCACTACTTTGAACAAAATGCCATGTAATTGGAAAGCAATTAATGAAGGTATGAACACCCTGAAATTGGGATTGGGGTGGGTAGTAGCAAATGGTAGGGATATTAAATTCTGGCATGACAACTGGGTGAGTAATCAATCCCTCCGATCTTCTATCTATGGTCCACTGAAATATGAGGAAGACAAATTGATGGTAGGAGATGTCTTCCACAATGACGAGTGGAATCTGGATAGAACTTCTTTTCATTTCCCCAAAACAAAATTGGACTTGTTTCGAAGTAATCCAGGGGACAAGACCAATGTCTCTTTGGACACTCAAATATGGAATGTCACAAATTTGGGGAGTTACACTACTGCATTTGCATATTCTCTTTTAGCAGGTCATGACAAAAATAGTCAGGTACTGGATCAATGAGATTGGGTTTGGAAAACCGCACAGACAAAATGTCGCGACTAAATGTTTTCCGCTGCTGGAATGAACAGTTGTTTATACCTTTACCATCAAGATATTGTCAATGGTGTTCATGCGTAATTACCGTCAGGCCTAAGTGGATGCTGTTGGGTATCGATAGTGACGGCCCAGTAAGAAAAGGCCTCGAAGGCCCAATAACTATAGAGGGGGTAAACCCATGACATCCGAACCGGATCGGCCCAAGTACAAGCCAAACTTGGCCCACCATCGAGTAATCCAGAATCGAGCCCAAAGTCTATAGAGACGCCAAAGGCTCTCAGACTGCTCGCCATTCTCTACCAAGTCGCGACCTTCCACTGCTCGACATGGGAGTGCTCGCCCCGAAGAGAGCCTTGCCTCTCTCCTCTGGTCCCACTAAACCGTTAATAACAGAGTGGCCAAGATATCCCGCATATCTCGGTCACATATTCACTAAAGATTAGATTTGGTAACTGCAATATCTCGCAGTAACTGCCATATCCCACGATCCGAATCTTCAGCAACTCAATATACATTAAGATATTCAGTTGCCTTTATACGGTTCTATCTCTCTTACCCTATAAATACCCTTGCTTTACATACGTTCTTTACGTTTTGAGTTTTATACACACATATACTCATTTAAGCATCGGAGAGGGACCCAGAGGCACCCCCTCTGTTGCGCTCCCCTACTTGCAGGTTCACCGGAGTTGGAGCTGAAGCGTCATCCCAACCTTGTCTGGCATTCAATTCACTGCCAGATCAGCATTCAGGATTTCACGATCCAACATTTGGCGCCGTCTGTGGGAAACGAGCAATTAAGCCATGAGAACTCGATCCCAAAGCAACCGTCGGAATCAGACTAGGGAGCGATCCTCAGATAGCTCTGATTCCGCCGCCGCTTCACCGCTTCAACAGGAACCTGCCAGCCGAGCAGGAGTTAATGCTGTTCCTCTGCGGACAGCCCGAGAACATGTCGGTGATTCAAGACCGACCCCAGCTGCTGATCAAAACGGAGCCCCTGCACCGCAGACAGTCCACATTGCGGGGCAGGATATTAATTTAACCCCCGAGATGGTCTCCTTGCTGGAAGCCATCCTAGGACAGGCGCGCCGCCAAGCCCCTGCTCCTCAGGAAAACAATCCCTCTGCTCCTAAGGAAAATCACCGCCCTGCTGCCACAGGGCCTTCACCTTCAGAAGCGGCCAATCCTAGTCCTGCTGCGCCTCAGGAGGATCAGGAGATGACGTCAGGTCAGCAGTCCTTACCTCCAGCGCACACCAAGGAGCCAGCAGCCGCATATACTGCCAATCCTTCCGGTCCGCCTCCACCCGGAGCCTCTCCCATGTACTGCACTGTGGATCAGATGGATGACCTCCTCAACAAAAGGCTCCAGGAAAGACAGTTGACAGTCATAGCTCCCTTCAAGGAGCAGTCCTCTCATCCATTCACCGACGCGCTCGTCGCTATCAAAATCCCGAAGGATGTGGTTGCTCGGGCCATACCTGAGTATAGCGGTGGAGGAGATCCCACCGTACATGTCAACAAGCATGAGGCCTCCCTTCTGGGTAAGTCAAACGATCCCAATCATTTGGCTTTGCTATTTCCATCTACTCTTTCGGGCTCGGCTTCGTCCTGGTTCTTCGGCCTCCCTGCAGGATCAATCGGAACTTGGGCAGAGTTGAGAAGCAAGTTCCTGGAGAGATATATGGGCGAGCGCCAGTTGCTGAAGAGCGTGGTCGCCCTTGACTCGGTCAAACAGCAGCCTGAAGAGTCGCTGTCCAACTTCTACGGGCATTTTCATCAAAACGTCACAGAATTAGATCGCCGAATCTCGGATGGGGAGATCATTCGAGCATTCTACAGAGGTCTGGATGTGGCCAACAAGGCCTCGAGAAAGCTGCGAAACAGCTATCACGTGAAGGAGATAGAGACATTGGAGGAGTTGGCGTCCAGAGCAAAAGGTTTCATAGACCTTGAACGCGCAAACATCGAGGCTAATCTCCTGACGGCCTCGCTAAGGGTAACCCATGAACCTCGACGCGATGGTAAGAAGGAGATAAAGAAGGAGAAGAAGGGAAAAGAAAGTAAGCCCCGAGTCGAGTCTCTTCCAGCACCTCGCCATCCAGAGGTCCTTGAGTACTTCACGCCTTTAAATAGGCAGATCTCAGCGGTACTAGTCGAGATGGAGAGGAGATCCTTGGCGAGGCCACCGATGCCTCGCCGAGGTGGGTTACCCATGGGCAAGGATGTCGAGAGCTATTGCAGATACCATAAGTGCAAGGGCCATAAGACAGACGATTGCAAGATTCTGAAGCGAGATATAGAGAGGCTGATTCAGGGGGGAATGTTGAAGGAATTTGTGGCAGGGCGAGACCGAAGTCGAACGCCCCCCAGGAGACATCGTTCACCAGCCCCTGCAGATCAAGCTGAGCCTTCTGGAAGCAAGAGGAGAGTGAATCTGATTGCGGGAGGATTCGGCGCAGGCGGCGAGAGGTCAAGCGCCAGAGAGGTCTACGCCACTCAGATCTCTACGGCAGTTCAGTTGGGGAAGCGGCCAAGACCTGAAGAAAACATTGTCATCTCATTCTCTGAAGATGATTTGGCACATGTCACCATGCCCCACAACGATGCTCTGGTCATTACGGCAGATATTGACGGCTGTGATGTTGCAAGGATTCTGGTCGACGGAGGCAGCTCGACAGACATCCTGTTTCTGGAAGCCTTCGAAAAGATGGGCAAATCAAAACGTGACCTGAAGAGGGTCGACTTTCCGCTGATCGGATTTGCGGGAAGGACAACTTATCCACTGGGGGCTATAACCATGCCAGTGATTTTTGGCGAGGGGTGGAAAAGCATCAAGGTGTCGGTCACTTTCCTGGTGGTCGATTCACCTACATCCTACAACGCCATCATAGGGAGGACCACGATCAACCCAAATAAGATTGTGGCCTCCACTGTCCACCAGAAAATGAAGTTCCCTACTCCGAACGGGATTGGAGAAGTGCTAGGAGATCAGCCTTCCTCGCGGCAATGCTATGTGAACTGTTTACGCAGGAAGAACCAAAGGGAGGCACTCGCCATCGAGACAGAGGCCGATCCCCGCGAGGACTTGGCTCGACCAGCACCCATGGAGGAATTGGAGGAGGTCGAGATCGATGGTCCGGACAAAAAGGTGCGCATTGGGACCACCTTGAAAGAGGATCAGAAGGAGGCCATGACCGCCCTCCTCAAGGAATTCAAAGAGCTCTTTGCCTGGCAGCCGAGCGACATGCCAGGAATCAGCACAGATATTATCTCTCATGAGCTCAGGATAGACCCCTCCATCAAGCCGATCGCCCAAAAGAGAAGATCGTTCGGGACTGATAAACGTTTGGCGATCAGGCAGGAAGTCGGCAGGTTGATTGAAGCTGACTTCGTCAGAGAGGTAAGATTCCAGAGCTGGGTCGCCAACCCAGTTTTGGTCAAGAAATCTAACGGCAAGTGGAGGATGTGCGTCGACTTCCGCGACTTAAACAAGGCTTGCCCCAAAGATTCATATCCCCTTCCAAGAATTGATCAGCTAGTCGATGCTACCTCGGGTCATGAGATGCTGAGCTTCATGGACGCTTATTCAGGCTACAACCAGATCAGAATGCATCCAGACGACGAGGCCCACATTGCTTTCTATGCTGACGGCGACATTCTATGCTACAAGGTGATGCCCTTTGGTCTCATCAATGCCGGGGCAACTTATCAGCGGATGGTGAACCGACTGTTCCAGGACATGCTGGGAAGGAACATGGAGGCCTACGTGGATGATATGCTCGTTAAATCCATCAAAGGCAATCCTCATACCACCGACCTCCGTGAAGCTTTTGAATGCATGAGGAGACACAGCGTTCGCCTGAACCCAGCAAAGTGCGCCTTTGGAGTCAAGTCCGGGAAGTTCCTGGGTTTTATGGTCAGCGAAAGGGGCATTGAAGCAAACCCGGAAAAGCTAAAGGCCATAGAAGAAATGAAGACGCCAACCTGCCATAAGGAAGTCCAATGCCTGAACGGCCGACTAGCTGCTCTTAACCGCTTTCTCTCCAAAGCAAGCGACAAGTCCCTCCCGTTCTTCAAAACCTTGAGGGCCAACCGTAAGTTCGAGTGGACGCCAGACTGCGAGGAAGCATTCCAGTCCTTGAAAAGGCATATTCAAACACTCCCAGCTCTGGCAAAACCCGTTCCAGGCGAGCAGCTTTTCCTCTATTTAGGCATTAGCGATGTGGCAGCCAGTGCTGTTTTAATAAGGGAGGAGAATAATGTTCAGAGTCCAGTGTATTTTATTAGCAAAATGTTCAACTCAGCAGAAATAAGATATGTCCAGATTGAGAAGTATCTCTATGCCTTAGTTATTGCTGCTCGGAAGCTGAGACCTTACTTTCATGCGCACGACATCACGGTCCTCACCAATCAACCTCTCAAAAACTTCCTGATGAAGCCAGATTCTTCAGGAAGAATGGTCAAGTGGGCGATCGAGCTCAGCGAGTTCAGGATCAAATTTGCGCCAAAAACGGCCATCAAAGGTCAAGCACTAGCTGATTTCATAGTGGAAAGCACGAGTAACGGTCAAGCGATGGCAGAAAACAGGCCAAGTCAGTCAGCAAACGACGATCAAATCTGGGAACTCTATACGGATGGGTCTTCATCAAAAGAAGGCTCGGGGGCAGGTTTAATTCTTATTCCTCCTGAGGGCGAGCCTCTGAAATACGCGATCGCCTTGACATTCCCGGCGACCAATAACGAAGCAGAATATGAGGCTCTTATCACTGGACTCAGACTGGCAAAAGGAATGGGTATAACAGCGCTTAAGGTAAAAAGTGATTCAGAGCTTATTGTCAATCAGGTTAATGGCGCCTACGAGGCAAAGGGAGAAAAGATGAAGAAATATCTCGGCATCGCCAAAAAACTAGTCGTGGAAATCCCAAATTTCGTGATTGATTTTATTCCTCGCCAAGAAAACCAGATGGCAGATTCTTTGAGTAAGCTAGCCTTCGGAGGGGCGACAATCCAGGATGTGCAATTTCTGGAAAAGGCCCTATGTTCAGTCCTTGAAAACAGAGCGGAGGTCTTCAACATTCAAGAACAGGTCACCTGGATGACCCCATTCCAGAATTATTTGAAAGAAGGCATCCTCCCAGAGGACGAAGGCGAATCCACTAGGATTAGAAGACTCGCAGCTAGTTATCTAATCATCGATGGAGAACTCTATAGAAGAGGTTATTCGACGCCTTACTTGAGATGTGTTGCTCTACTCGAAACAGAAAAAGTTCTTCGAGAAGCTCATGAAGGGGCAGCAGCATGTCATAAAGGTGCTCGTTCACTAAGCAGGAAAATATTCAGACTGGGATATTACTGGCCGACCTTGGGAAAAGACGCAGCCGAATTAACACAGAAGTGTGAAATTTGCCAGCAGTTTGCACCACGATCGGGTCGACCATCAACATTATTATCCCCAATGGCGGGTGCCTGGCCCTTCGCTCAATGGGGAATCGATATATTGGGTCCTTTTCCCATTAGCACTGGTCAGCGTACTCACATTATAGTGGCGATCGACTACTTCACTAAGTGGGTAGAGGCAAAAGCTCTAGCTTCGACAACGGAATTCCAAGTTATCAAGTTCATGCAGGTCAACGTATTCTCCAGGTTTGGTATTCCCAAAATACTCATCAGCGATAATGGTCCGCAATTCGTTGGAAAGGAGTTGAAATGGCTCTGTGAAGAGTATCATATCGACCATCGCTTCAGTTCAGTACATCACCCTCAAACGAATGGGCAAGCTGAAGCAGCCAACAAGATTGTCTTAGCCGGACTTAAGAAAAGGGTTCGAGCATTCAAAGGGAATTGGGCAGAAGAGCTGGAAAACGTATTATGGGCCATCAGAACAACGCCTAAGGCGGCCACAGGAGAAACGCCTTTCAGTTTAGTGTACGGATCAGAAGCAGTAGCACCAGCTGAATTAGCAGTGCCTACCCACAGAGTCCTACACTTTAACGCGGAGGCAAATGAGATCGAGCGCAGAACTGACCTCGACTTGGCAGAGGAAAAGAGATGGCTCTCGGAAAAAACACAGGCAAAAATGCGCTTGGCGACCGCTCGGTATTTCAACAGAAAGGTTAGCGCTCGCCAATTTTTCGTGGGGGAGATGGTTATGAGAAGGAATGAATTTACAAGGCTGGACAGTAAAAACAAACTTTCAGCCAAATGGGAAGGACCATACAAAGTAGTAGAGATCGCCGCACCAGGATCCTACTATTTGGAAACCACCGAAGGCGAGAGGTTACACCGTCCATTTAATTCAGAGCATTTAAGAAGATTTTATGCATAGCTTGTAATCAAACTGATTATGTCAATAAAAGAAAGCCATTCCTTCACAAAGCGTGCCCACTCGAAGCAAGCTGAAGCCAAAAAGCCCTGACGCCAAAGCTAGGCCAAAAAGCCCTAGCAACAAAGCTAGGCCAAAAGCCCTGACGCCAAAGTCAGGCCTCAAAAGCCCTAGCAACAAAGCTAGGCCAAAAAGCCCTAGCAACAAAGCTAGGCCAAAAGCCCTGACGCCAAAGTCAGGCCAAAAAAGCCCTAGTAACAAAACTAGGCCACAAAAAGCCCTAGCAACAAAGCTAGGCCAAAAGCCCTGACGCCAAAGTCAGGCCAAAAAGCCCTAACAACAAAGTTAGGCCAAAAAAGCCCTAGTAACAAAACTAGGCCACAAAAAGCCCTAGCAACAAAGCTAGGCCAAAAGCCCTAGCAACAAAGCTAGGCCAAAAGCCCTGACGCCAAAGTCAGGCCAAAAAGCCCTAACAACAAAGTTAGGCCAAAAAAGCCCTAGTAACAAAACTAGGCCACAAAAGCCCTAGCAACAAAGCTAGGCCAAAAGCCCTAGCAACAAAGCTAGGCCAAAAGCCCTGACGCCAAAGTCAGGCCAAAAAAGCCCTAGTAACAAAACTAGGCCACAAAAGCCCTAACAACAAAGTTAGGCCTCAAAAAACCGGACGCCAAGAGTCAGGTAAAGCCCTGACGCCAAAGTCAGGCCAAAAGCCCTGGCGACAAAGCCAGGCCAAAAGACCTAGCAAAATGTTTGGCAAAATAGAAGCCCTGACGCCACAGTCAGGCCAAAGAAAGTTTTGGCGATCACCATCGATGATAAAGCCTGAACAAATTACAAATCCCCTTATGCCAACACCTCAAAGGTTTAAACTTCAAAGAATCTAACATCTCTTTGAGCTTAGAAGTTTACACTTTTAAGTGTCAAAAGTGTTATCCTTGGAAAGTTTAACTTATTATTGGTCTAAGGCTTTAAGGGTCAACGACATTACCAAGCAAGGAAAAAGTGGAAAGTAATTATGAGTAAGATATTGGATAGCTAAATATGTTCGAAGTCGATTAAAGGCTCAAGAATGTAAAGGCATTCAATAGAAAAACCCAAGTCTTCGATAAATAATTACAAACCAAAAACGGAGAATACAAAAATAGCTATCTAAAAAATAAAAATACGGTCGCCAAGGAGTAGGGGACTTCAAGCTTTGGGGTTCTCGGGGGCAAAGACGCTCTGCTCGCCTTCGGGGGCAGAAGTACCGGGCTCGCCTTCAGGAGCAGCCTCCCCAGCAACAGAGGGCTGCGAAGGCTGACTCCGCAGGAAGGTCTTCAAGGAGGCAACTTCCCCAAGAGGAAAGTGGGGATCGACCGCCTGGACCTCCTCCACCAGGCCTTGAAGAAATTCGGCAATCGCCGACTTCATCACCTTCAAGGCCTGGTCCTCAAAGTCTTCGGAGGCCTTGAACTCCTCAATCACGGCATGGGGTGAAGGAACCGCCTTCAGCTGATCAGCCAGTCGGTTCTTTTCCTCCTCTAGGGCGACCCCCCTAGCTTCGGCAGCATCCCCCTCTGGGCCTCCGCGGCGACCCTAAGAGCGTCTGACTCGACCAACTGGGCACGAGCTTCCTTCAACTCGGCCTCCAGGCGAGCACGGACCGCCTCCCCTTCATCAAGGCACTGATGAAGGGCCTCAGCTTCATGAAGGAAGGCTGCAGCATCAGCCTCCCTCTTCTTGACATCAGCAAGGAGGCGCTGCTCCTTCCTGAAATACTCCTCTCGGGCGCCGTCCACCAAGGTGATTGCCATGTCAGCGGTCTTCTTGATGGCCTCCAACTGCCCGGGGGTGACCCCTGTGCTTCGGTATTGCTCCAGCTCGACAAGCAGATCAGAGTGCATGTCGGCGAGCTCACCGAAAACGCGGCTGAGGATCACCTCTTCCCGAACGAGCTGACAACAAAAGCACAAGGAAAATGTCAAGTCATCAAAATGAAAAGGAATGACAAGGAATAAATAATGGAAAGAAGGCGAGATCATACCAGGGCAACTCGTTCAAAGTGGGTCCGTAAGAACCCCTCGATCTGAGGAAGCTCCGTAGGGACAATCGAACGGTCCTTGGGAGGAATTATCCCATCAAGGAGCCGCATGCACATATCCGGGCTACCCCGTAGGCTCTTCTGGGCGGGGTACCCCTTCTTGGCAAGGTCCCCACAAGGGACCCAAGGCCTCCGAGAGTCCCCAGCCTTAAAAGGCTGGAACAAGCTCGCCATGGAGCAGTACTCCTCGGCGGGAGCCCTCGAGGAGCTGGAAGCAGCAGGCCCCTTCTTTTGGGCCCCAGACTCCTTAGTAGGAGCCGTGGGCACTGAAGAGGCGGGAGGCGCCAAAGACAAGGCCTTCTCCTTAGCGGCGGAAGGGCCCTGAAGAGAGGGAGAAGGAGACGCCGTGTCCAAACCCTTCCCTTTGCTGGCAGAAAGGCCCTTAGGAGGGGAAGGAGAAGGATGTTGGTCGACATCAGGGTGCTCTTCACTCCTGACCTTCTTAGAAGGAGGAGGAGGAGGGTCCCGGGCCACGTCCGCCAAGGACTCCACTGCAAAGCAACAAGACAATAAGTCAGGAGTCAGAGAACCGCAGAATGTAAAAACATTAAATCAACAAAAGGCGAGGTAGTACCTGGTTGACGAGGGCCAGTAGTGGCCGAAGGAAGCGTCTCCTCGGGCTTCCTCTTGGTCGAACGCCTAGAAGGAGGAGGGGGAGAGCTTAGCAGCACTTGGTCGGAGGACAATCCCGCCGATCCCTGGTCATCAAAGAGACCTATCAGTTTTTTGCTCTTGCTTACAACCTTCCCTACAAGTAATAAAACAAGGGAAGAGTTAGAAAATTACCCAATCATCAAAGATTGGCGTAGCTTGATGAATGCCCGCCATCTCAAGGGCATTCTCGGTAGTCTCCGCCACTGAGCGGATGGACTTGAACTGAGATGACCGATGCAGCCGATATAAATCGTCGATGGCATTCCGATCACTCCCGGACAATTCTTCGAAGGAGGGAGGAAAATCCTTGTCCGGAGCAAACAATTTCCAAGGTACGCCCCCCTTATACAAGAAGTAAAACTTCTTGTAATTGGAGTTAGTGGCCCGAAAATCATCGATCAGGCGGACATGGACGTTCCAAGCCCATCCTTGAGGGCCTCCCCACTCCGAAAACTTCGGCCAGCGGGATTGGAAGTGGTGAAAGTGGTTAGCCCCTGCTGCCAGTCGGAAGAAGCACCGGAACAGGGCCAGTGAATATACCCATTCCTGGCGTAAGCATAGGAACTTAAAGCCGACCCACATCCTGAGGGCATTCGGGACAAGCTGTGTGGGGTGAATCCCGTAAAACTGACACAAGGTCTGTAAATCCTCACAGAGAGGAAAACGCAACCCAGCATCGATCTGGGCCGCATAAATGTAAACCTCTCCATCGTGAGGAAAATGCAGACCTAGGCCAGGATACCTAGGAGCATCCTCCGCACTGAAGCCACCAAGCGCCACCATGGTCTTAAAGTAAGCCGGCTTCAGTTCGTTAGGCTTGATATCTACTCAGAATGATTCAAGTATGGCACAGCAAGTATAAAAACAAAGGATATTGCCAAAATAGAGCAATAAAAGGGCGAAAGTTTACCTTTTGGGGAAAAAATAGGCGTGTTCAGCTCAGGACCATCTACCACCACTGGGGTGGCCGCAGACCTTCCCACGTCAGGCTGTTTCCCCGCCGAGGAGGGCACAACTTCATCCCTAATGGTCAAGGGAACACCGACATTCTGAGGGGCGCTGGCTTTGTTAGCACCCTTGATGGCCATGTGTTTGACTCTCTGAGTTCTGGGGGCCATGGAAATGGTCTAAAGGAGAACTGAAGAGGATTGAAAGAGAAAGGAGAGGGATTCGCAAAGAGGCTCTGGAAATTTGGAAGAGTGAATAAGCGTAAAGAACAAAACAGAGAAATTGACGTTTCTTATATAAGACCAAAAAGGAGTAACCGCCACGGATGAATCGAAGCGACACAGAGAATAATTGCGCCTTTTTGGAAAAAACCAAAGCAATGTCAGAATTCCAAGAGACACCTCGGGGAGACAAACGGTTGGTTGGTGCAGACAGCTGTCAGACTACCCTAGGTTTACGGAAAAGTAAATGTCAGGCGTGCCTCAAGTGACCGTTCGATTTCTGGACAACTGTGCAGTTATTAAATGCTAAAATTCCACTAGGGAGACAAGGTGGTCGCCAACGCACTAATAAAGCTTTAGCAGAAATACCTTGGGTATGTAATGATCGCCTAACTAAGAAAGATAGACTTCCATAAGCCTGGGTCACCTCGAGTGACCGCCAAAAGGGAATAAAAGGAAGGATATTCTTTCGGCTTTGAACAGATAAGGAATTGCTCGCCAAATGAGCTAGAGGTGTCTCAAAGGCACTGAACCATTACCAAAGACGTCACTATCTAAAACCCTACCAGGAAATCAAGCTCGACTGAAGGAACTTCAATCAAGCTTCGGGGGCAAATGTTGGGTATCGATAGTGACGGCCCAGTAAGAAAAGGCCTCGAAGGCCCAATAACTATAGAGGGGGTAAACCCATGACATCCGAACCGGATCGGCCCAAGTACAAGCCAAACTTGGCCCACCATCGAGTAATCCAGAATCGAGCCCAAAGTCTATAGAGACGCCAAAGGCTCTCAGACTGCTCGCCATTCTCTACCAAGTCGCGACCTTCCACTGCTCGACATGGGAGTGCTCGCCCCGAAGAGAGCCTTGCCTCTCTCCTCTGGTCCCACTAAACCGTTAATAACAGAGTGGCCAAGATATCCCGCATATCTCGGTCACATATTCACTAAAGATTAGATTTGGTAACTGCAATATCTCGCAGTAACTGCCATATCCCACGATCCGAATCTTCAGCAACTCAATATACATTGAGATATTCAGTTGCCTTTATACGGTTCTATCTCTCTTACCCTATAAATACCCTTGCTTTACATACGTTCTTTACGTTTTGAGTTTTATACACACATATACTCATTTAAGCATCGGAGAGGGACCCAGAGGCACCCCCTCTGTTGCGCTCCCCTACTTGCAGGTTCACCGGAGTTGGAGCTGAAGCGTCATCCCAACCTTGTCTGGCATTCAATTCACTGCCAGATCAGCATTCAGGATTTCACGATCCAACAGATGCTATATAGTTTGTTTAGATACAAGGTGAATTCATGGTAAAATGGAGCTATCTGTTACATCATATGTGTGTTGCTGTTTCATGTGTTTTGTATCTAACATCTGTGGATACAGTAAGGTTGTATTAACGTCAACAAGTATTTGGAAACTAATTATACATAAATATTGGCACATAACGTTTAATGCAAGAAGATGTTAATACCGTCTACGTTTGTGGTCGATGCAAATCACACGTGCGACCTAAATTGCATTGTTTACTAGGTGTTGAGATTATTGTCTACATTTAGACGCAATAATTGTTGTTGTCTATCGTACGAAGTTTGTTGCACTTAAAGAGTAACTGCATCGGGTTTGTTTTGAATGTATTTGCCGTATGTATTGGTAATCAATTTTTCGATGCTAATAAGTTGTACCGGTTTCAGAATAAATTTTTCAGATTTTCACCAGTTAGACATTACAGAATGCATACCACCTACAAACAACCATTCATACATTTCCCTACAAAGTATCCTGAACAAACATGTCAATGTCTGTCCATACCAGAAAGACCAAAACTCAGCATAAACATAACACATTACCAACACACAAGAAATTCAACATATACATGTGGTCCAAAAGAACCAAAACACACAATAAACACAGACAAAATACTGTTTAGAGCAACAATCGTACAATGTGTATACACTTAATCAAACAATCCAACAGACGATTTGTTCAGAAACGCAACAGAAATTGGGAGAAACGGACACATTTTGTTATGTCTACATTCGACATGACTTTCGTACGAATCAATTGCTTGGGACACACACACACAGTCACTCAATTCGTTAACCGAAAAAATAAGATGCTCCTTACTTCATGTACACAGAATGAAATACATTGGCAACACAGGTGAATTTCATGGTTAGTAGCTCAAGAAATTAGACGTCGATTCAAAATTTGAGTAGGAAACCATACATTTTCGTAATGCTGTAGGAAAAATGATGAAGATGCAGGCAAGTGAAGTGAAGGTTGTCTTGGGGTGAAAGCTGTGAAGGTTGGGTAGATCGGTTGTGAAGTGAAGTGAAGTGAAGGCTGTCGTAAATAAGGTATGCAAAGCAGCTTCGATTTGTCCCAGTGTTACAGTGAGATTGTTTATGGAATCGCTTCGAAGTGAAGGTATCATTGTGATTTAGAAGTCTCGGCTGAGGAAACAGCTACGTAGGTCATCTGCTTCATCTGTTGGTCAAATTCGGATTGTTCTGTTAATATGACAGTTTGGTATCCGAATTAGTAACGACTAACTAAGTTTTACATACGAACTTACTTCAACGTTGTTAACAGTTATATTACATCAACAAATGTTGACAGTAAAACAATGAATCAGAAATATCATTCATCAATGATGTTGTTGATGTATATTACACTCGGATACGTATTTGTCAAGTATTATTTTGGGACTAACACAACTAGTTGCAGCAAAAGTACACACTAAAGAGGTTTTTCAGCTACGACAAAACTTCCGACTCAAAAGAAATTCTATTCCATCGAACAATAGTGTTAAAACATAAAATGCTTATTAACAACGACTACCTAGCGAAAACACAATATTTTTGTGGCTGTTGAGGTAGATTCTTGTAGTGACTACCCCAAAAATTCAGTATTTTATTTGGTTGTGCCTTAAAAATAGACTAGCCACTTGCAAACTATTGAACCGTAGAGGATGTAATTTGAGCACTCTTTGCCAAATTTGTTATTCTGGGGTGGAGGACATAGATCACATATTGCGTGGGTGTGAGCATGCAAAAAAGATGTGGAATTCAGTCACTTGGCTACCCAATATGGGGCAATCGTTTCACTATCCTTTGAATGAGTGAATCAAGTATGGATGTCAGGCATCAGGAGTCACTATTTAAGGAGTTGAGTGTAATTTATTTTTTCCTTATGTACTATGGAATATTTGAAAAAATAGGAACTCACTTATTTTTAATGATAAACCTGCTTCTTATTATGTTTATAATCTATCTTTATCTTAGGCAAAGTTTCACCAAAATGTTTATCTTGAGACTGAGACTACTAATGAGTTTATTTCCATTGATATTAGTTGGGACCGTCCAAAAAAGGATTGGTTTAAAATCAATACAGATGGAGCTGCTAAGGGGAATCAAGGTTTTACAGGAGCGGGTGGGGTCATCCGAGATTATAGGGGTCAATGGGTTGCAGGATTTTCAAGGATTTTTGGATGTTCAAACAGTCTCACTGCGGAATGTTGGGCCATCCGAGACGGGCTACTGCTGGCAAAGACACTCAGATTAAAATCTATTCAACTCGAAACAGACGCTCTCTCAGCCCATAAGGTAATCTCTGATGAAAATATGTCAAATCTAAAACTAACACCCATTATTGCGGATTGCAGAAAACTCTTGATGCAGTTCGAAAGAATGAAGTTCAGACATATTTTTCGAGAAGCAAATGCGGTAGTGGATATCATGGCGGGTATGGCGATCAACCAGCGACATGTGTTTGAACTTCATACTGCCCCTCCGAAGGAAACTATCAACGCGTTCCGAAAAGACGTTGTTGGTTCTTTTGTTTCGAGAATTGTTAAAATTAGCTAGTTTTTAGTTATATAGTTTTGAATTTGGATGAAAAGTTTGTCACCTATAGCGGTTTTTTAATCCATAATTATAAAAAAAAACTTTATGTATTTATTAAGATAACATTTATAATGTTCCATTACATAAATATGGGTATACAGTTAAAACTGTGGTTAATAACCAGTTATGAATATGGTTATGATATTAAAAATTGTACCTGTAATGGTTATGATTATGAATATGGTACGTAATTTAAAAATATGGTATAATTATAGTATTTGACATACCCGCACCATACTTTAATAATTGTAGTCCTACCTCTGCTTTGCTAATGAAGATAAAGCAGCAGAGCTGCTAAGGTTACGTACTCCTCTATTACAATGTTACGTACTTCAAAGAGATTTATTTTAGTTGTTTTCTGCTTTGAGTTATATCATAATCTCATATACTTTATGGTGATCTAAGCGTTGAACATAAAGACGAACCAGAAGTTGCAATTGAGTCGGACGTGTTGACGAGGCTAAGCAGAGAACTGGACTAGAGGAAAGAAGACGGAAGAGGTCTGACAAACTGGCAAAGTGAGAAAATTAGGATTAAGAGGAAGACCTCCAAAAAAACAGCAGATTAATTAAACAACCGAAACCAACCGATTCTCTAAAAATAGATCGGTTTACACCTACTAAACTGAATTCACTATGCATTTCAGTTTTTTGTACAAACCAAACCGTCGATCCCGTTCGTTCATGATTGGACCGGGTTCGATCGACATTTCAGTCCGAGATTCTGATAAGTATGATCTCATCTACCTCAAATTTTACTCAGTAAATAACGTTAGAAAGAAATCTTAATAAAGACGTTGAAGATCTTAGAAGCGAACACCCATTCCATTCCATTCCATTTAATAAATAATAATAATCAATCAATTGGGTCTTCAGAAAACTAGTCTCCGGCGAGGCAGAAGATGTCTTTTGTGACAGTCTGAGATTGCGGCGGCAAGGTTCCAGATTGTGTCGCTGATCAAATCCTTAAAAATCAGTCTCTCGATATCAACCACTACCTCCGACATCTCAACAGGAGATTCTCCCCATCCAGTTACGGCATCCCTTGCAAGATCCTTCCGAAGGACTCCACAGATTGACTCAAACAGATCCTCTGACGCATTTACCTCCTTCATTTCATTGAACTCGGTCCATATTTGCTGCAATGGAGACTTTTCCGACGAGGAGTTCCTCCATAGTTGATAGTGTTGCTTTCGCGATAGCAATTCAGTTATGGTGTCGAATATCAGCTTCCTGTCTAGGATTGTGACGGTAGAGGTATTATTACCCTTGAGGTAGTATTGCTTCTCCAGTAGTAGAAACACATCAGCATCTTCAGGGACGCAACTGATGGCTCGGAGGATATCAGAGATGTAGACCAACTCATGACGGTCATGCAAGTTCTCCTCAAAATTGAAAGTAGAAATCACCACATCCTCGTCTAATTCACTTGTTTCGGTATCTACACTTGAAACAAAAACAGTTACAGAAAAGACTCGAAAATAGACAGCTTTTTCTAAACTATATATGGTAAGAATTACAAATTTTACAACATACATAGAAAGTTAAAAAGGGTTCATTTTTGCACCAACAGGAATCTATCTAATCTTTAAAAATAAAAGGGTCAGAATATCGAGAATCTGACTTTAACAATGGTAAACCCCTAAAAACAAACCGGAATTGATGCATGAAATCAGTTTAGGGTAGGAACAGAACGAATGAAGCAACAAATTAAATAAATAAGTCTCTCCAAGTCTAAAGTAGTCAAGTCTGGTCTAGGGAGTGTCACCTACCACGTGATATCATGCGGAAGGCACATGGTTGATATTATCCAACAAGCGATTGGACGGCCAATGATTCGCTTGGCTCTCCCTTTTAAATTCTATATTATTAAAAAACAAAATACAGATAGGATACTCCTAGATCCTTTACGTTAAAGGTGTCGGTCTGTTGGTTATATCACTCTCTCACATTGCTAATGTCAGTGGTGGAATCAGTTTTTAGAGTAAGGTGTAAAAAAGGATTAGTAAATCTATGAAACAATGTGTAGATATAATGAACGAAAGTCTGGGTATAGAAAAAGGACATGCTTTAACTGGCATTGGCAAGTAGGAACCCCCTAACGGATCCTAAACCAGAAGAAGAAGAAAGAAAGTGACCTGGTCCTCTTCTTCTTCTTCCATAGCTATGGCAATTCAATTGGCACTAATCACAGGTGCCGATCTACTCCAATAAAAATCGTATCCGTCAGTGTCCTATCTAATCTATTGAATTAAAGCTAGCTACTCTATTACTACTGCTCAATCAATTATTAGGATGATGACCTGAACATGGTCAGGGTGCTTGGAATTGGATCTTCTTTACCTTTGAATTCAATGCTACATTTCATCGTAATGGGTGACGGAGACGACTCCTCCATGTAAAGAGACGAGTCCAGCACAGACACCGGGCTCGGCTGCGGCTGCAGATCGCCCGTTGGTGACGTCATCTCTGCTATGCTGTGCAGCAGTTTGTCGCACCGCTCCAGCAAGTTCTTCCCTTCTTTGTACTCTCCCCCCTTCGATCTCTGCAATTCAGAATAATCAATATGGTTTATTTTCGACATCCTAATGGATTGAAATTGATTTTGGAGGTTGAAGATAAACTTTGTTTTTACCTCTGTATCTGTCTGAGAAGGAGTGCTGACAGTGCTCTCCGAAATGGTGGAGGATTCGTCCTCCGCCGTCGTAAACATTTCCACCTCCGGCTTCCGGGCCCTTGGTGACCGTTTATCAAGTATGGCCCGTCTCGATCCGACCTTAGGGGACTGAACCGGAGATACTCTCCTCGGCTCCGCAACGTCTCTTGCTTTCTTCTGACCCTCCACTGTAAATGACCGCCTCCTGATCGGACTCTTGACACTGGCTTTGTTTGGTGAAACCGAAGTGGTCCTTCCTCCGATATGATTCCTCAGGTTCGCCGATGGGAATGACTCTCCAGTGACATTCAGATTCCGACGTCCGGTGCCTCCCGGCCGCGATCTGAAGGTTGTTGGCGTCGACTCGCTTCTGTTACGGTCGAATCGGTTGGGCGATTGCCTGTAAGCCTTCACTGGCATAACAGAGAAATCTTCTAAGGTGTTCTCGTACACGAAGTTCCTCTGGTGGAGAGGACGCTTCGAGTGTAGGAGTCCTTTCAGTTGCAAAGCGTCGAGGATATGCTTCAGAGTGTCTAGATCCTTCGACGGTTCATCGATTCCTCTCAGTTTCAACCTCTTCTCGACCTCTTCGTAGATGGAAGCTGACCGCTTAGGCTCCGGGAAGAAATCGGTTGAATCGTAGAAGATCTTTCTCTGCACTATCCTCCCTCCTCTATGCGGCGCCTTAATCGTCTCCGCTCTCCCATTTCTCACATCTCTGAAACCGTCGTTATCGACCACAATGCCATCCGATTTACTATATGCAGGACTGCCATTGATGACATTGGCTTGAACCTGCTTTATCTGATTGAATTGGAAACTGTTTCTATCAACGAATCGATAGAGATCTCTGTTGACTCTCGACTCAGACGCGGATCTCCGCAACTCCGCATCCTTGTTGGCTTCAGGTTCCGAGCGAGGCAAATTGTTGAGCCCCATGAGTCGCGCAATGATGCTGGGGGGACTACGCTGCTTGTCATTCTCAGCCCCAGAATCTGCCGCATTGGCGCTTGTACGGATATCTCGAGGATACAGACTTCCCTTGGCATCGGTGGTTGCTCTGCTATCGAGGGAGAGCCTGGGAGACTCCTTGGAAAACTTCCAAGGAGATCTAGTACCTTCCTTGAACTCTAACATGGGGAAGGGAAGCGGCGACTTGCAGGATACCCCGGACGGTGTCCCCGGCTCCGGCGCCAGAGATTGGATATCCCTCAATGGTGACACCTTTGGCTGCTGGTCCATGTGCGACTTAGATGATTGAGCCGGTAACGATTGCAGAGATGGCGCGGCGTCCCTCTGAAGAGTGGGAGGAGGGAGGTGCTTGGGGGTGAGGAGGCGTTTGGTCGAGAGAGTCTGATGACGGTCGAAGATCTGGAAGAAACCGGCCATGCAGCCCATGTGTTTCTCTATGTACTGATCCTTCACCATCCCCTCCATCATGCTTCTTCTTCTTCTATGAAGCGTCTCTCTTTCTCTCTAACTGTAGTCTGTTTGTATCTTTTTCTCTCAGTTGTTGTTTGTTGCCGCCAATAAATCTAATCTCAGATCTCCATCATCTCTTCCCGCCTCTCACTCTCTCTGTCTGAGCTGAAACTTTTACTTACTGAGATGACTCCCGCCCGCTCTCTTGGTGCTGGTGTTTTAAATGGAGAGTTGGGGACGGAGTTATTTTCTTTTATTCTAATTATTTAATATAAAAATATACTATTTAGTAAAATATTTTTAAACAAATAATCAAATATCTTCCGTAGGAAGCGCTTTCTGCTGAAAAGCTGATGATTGTTGCCTTTTCGATCATAGGGGGCCTAATTTTATAAGTTAAATGAATAAATAAATACTTTCATTTTTTTCATTCAAACTACAAAATAATATAAATGCACCGTTTTTTAAATAAATTGTAGTCAGAATTAATTTAATGAATCTAAATACATGATGAATTATTTTGAAGTTTGATTGAAATCAAAACAAAACATTATATTTATGTATTTTATTAGTTTTTTCATTAATTTAAGTAAAATGTAATATTCGAGCTAGGCTATTAAACCTTAAAAGAACGCTCCCTCCCCAAAGATCCAAATATTAGTTATTTTTTAAATATAATTTTTGAGGTAATGGTTATAAAATAAAAATTTATTGAGAATGAGATGATCCCTGCTAAACTCTGTCCGACTGTGAGAAGGATAGTAATATAATATAATATTATCTATATTTTCTTTTTAAATAAGTTTCTTTTTATGAAATTCTGAATACGAAAAATATAAAAGGAATAAGGAATAATGAATAAAAATAAGAATATTGAGTTTTTTATTTGGTGAAATGCAATTGAATAAGGAATTATAATACAATTAATTTGTAACATTAAATAGTTTAATTAATATATATTCATTTTTTACTCACGACCTATCGACTTTATATTTATACGAAACATAATATCACTAATTACACTATCCGACATATAATATTCTATTACAATATGATAATACATAGAACGAGACATACATTATACAAAACAAGTTATTGTCTTAAACCAAAAGTATAGAACATATTATCACTTTCGAGCTTCATCTTATTCTTGAGCATCTGATTTTTTAAAAAAAAATTATTATTTAACTTTATTAAAAGATATAATTTGTTAGTTTCGTATAGTTTATTATTAAATATTGATGAAGACATACACACGATTGTCACGTGTCAACTACTAAATTACATTTTTTTTTCTCCATGCTCAATTAGCAAATAACACATTTTCATAAATTTTAGTTAGTAAATTGTATATTTTCGTAAACTTCAACTAACAATTTGCACAAAAAAAACTTAATAACATTATAAATAAAATGCAAATTTCCATACTCTTATAACAAAATTAGACTAAACTAACAAATTACTCAAACTATAACTAAGAAATTATTCAAACTATTAAAATTCAGTTAGCAATGGTTAATCCTCTCAAAAAATATTATAGTTCTTACAAATTTTTAATTCCATATAATTTTTTTGTGGAAATATCTTTTATGAGATGAGGGCGTAATTTTCTGTAAGAAAATCAAGAAGAATAAATTAGTGTTATTTACAAAAAAAAAAATAAACTAATGTATTTATATATATTGCTTTTATATGTTATCTGATAATTTCCCTTTTCCAATTATTCGTATGGGTTGGGTCCTCCTCCCGATAGTTTGTGCTCTGTGGGATAAGGAAGGAAAGCACTGGCAACGAGTGACTGAAGCCTGCAACTGCCAAACAAACGACATTGGTCCACGAGATGACGTCATAGACACGTGGCAGTTCCTCAACTAGCGTAAGTTTGAAGTTTGAACAACGACCTCGTTGACCCGTTCTCTGCTGTGATGTGAGACCCCGTATATTCTTTCACGGTTTCAAAGTTTTTAAATAATTAGGCATTGTGTTAAACAAATTTGAAAAAGTAACTATACTAAAAAAAATATTTAGCAAAATGTATATAACCGCTACTGGGTAGCGATTTTATAACGTGCACTATTTTGAATAGCGTTTTTCAACAAACGCTACTAGGGGTAACGTTTTTTACAACGCGCGCTTCTTGGGGTAGCGTTTTTATGAAAACGCTATCCCTAGTGGCGTTTTTTTTGTTGTCTTTTTACGTTTTTTTGACGCCGGATATTTTAATTATCCACATATGGCATATCCATTCATTCATTGGGGTTTCTTGTTCTCTCCTCCTTTCTTTCTCCTTGAGTTCTGATCTCCATCCTCTTCTTCTTCTTCTTCTTACTCTCCCATTTCGAGAACGCCGCGCGTGGACAAACGCGCCTTTCCCCTTTCAGGGTTTGCCTGTGAAGGTTCTCCTTTCCAAAGGAATGTCTACCCGCCGCAATCATCGGTTGGACTTTAGCACATGCCCAGTCACATCAAGTACCAAGCATACTTCGCAGATCACGAGTGGCCAATCAAATAGTCCAAGCATTAAATTTCGATTTTCCATTTGGCAGCAGGGGAAAGCTCCATGAACAGTACCATGCACAACTCTTACGTCCAGAAAGAGTAAATCTCCCTTCCTTGCTGGTTTTTTGACCTAACCCACCTCCCCCTTGTTCTTTCCTTTTCTGTCTCGCAGGTTAATCGAAACTTTGGTGAAGTCATTTGGGTCGAGCAGCTAATGGCCGTGCAGTCCAGTTCTGGAGAAGCAGGGCAGTCCCGACCAATCACTCTACAACTGGTGCATCAACCCCCGAGCGAGACATCGAACGAATATATGGTAGGATTCTCTCTACCAAGTCAGTTAGGATGACGGTTGTGCGTAATGTGTTGAGGGTTGCCTGGGCTAGGTTCGGCCAAGTTAGGATGAAGGAGGTAGATGTGCAGACTATGGCTTTTGAATTTGACAATGAACGAGAAAAGAACCAGATTATGGATCTATCCCCATGGTCGGTAAATGGCCACTGTCTAAACTTAACTTGTAATGCTCATATGAGTATAGAAGAATTGAAGTTTGATAAACTGGTGATTTGGATTCAAGTGCATGGTCTTAGTCTAGAGGTGAGCAATGCTGATAATGCCTGTCAAATTGGGAATAATGTGGGGCGGTGCCTCCAGGTTGAATCAGATAATGTAGCTAAGCAACGTAGCTATCTCAGAATCAAGACAGAGATCAATGTCACCGGGCCCCTGCAAGCCGGGTTCAAGTAAATTAATGACAAAGGGCAAGAGAAATGGGCGACAATCAAATATGAAAGGTTATCAAACTTCTGCTTTGGATGCGGTCGCCTCGGTCACAAATCACAAAACTGTGACGAGGAGATTGTCATGGCGGAACATATTAGGGGTGGCCCACTATACGGACCATGGATGCAAGGGACTAGACTAACCAACAATCGCTGGCACCAAATTGGAGGAGGACACAAACAAGGTCCTCCTAAGAGAGAACCGAATCGGAAGAGTTGGAGAGATGTCATGAATGCCTCCAAGGATGTGTCAAGGGAAGGGGGAAGATGGGACAGATCAAAACCGACTTCGAACACCTCAGCGGAATCCACCGCCCGCATGCCTGAAACGAGGAGAGCTCACAGTACTTTCATATTCATCGGAGAGGGAACGAACCTCCAGAGCAAGCCTTGCCGTGGGGCGGAAGAGAAGGTGCAGTGGGGCATCAACCTCAATCTGCTGCCACCCGAGAAGGAGTCTGTTATTGTCCAGCATACACTTCCCAGTATACTAACCCAGAACCCTACCTACCATAACACTAAACCCCAGTTGCAGTACAAGGCAAACCTATGCAACACCTACCGCAACATACTCTCGAACACAAATTCACAGCCTCAAGAGGTCCTTAACATACTCACCCAACACCCTAACTTCCAAATCCCTAACCTCCAGATCCCGTACAAAGAAAGCCCTTGTAACACCCATCTCAACCTTTTCTTGGACACCACTCCACTGCCTCAGGAGGAGGCCCACCTCCTCCAACTCTGCTGGGACAAACCAAACACCCCACACCATCCAACACCACTGCCTCAGGAGGAGGCCAACCTCTTCCAACTCCATCGGGACAAACCAAGTCTTCCACCCCATCCAGCCAGCCTCGATATGATGCAGCTTTGGTGGATGGCTTGCCCTCCAAGTAGCAAGTTTGAAGACTGCACAATCCCCCAACAAGCTCGGCTGGAACAACCAGCAAGATCGACGGTTCCCATGCAGCAGGTCCAGCATCCACTGACCCTGTCCTCAACAAACTTTCCACAGTGAAGGGATGATCATACTCATCAGGGGGAGACCGACCTAACCCTTCTCTCGATAGCATGTCCAACCCAACACAACATCAGACAACCACCATCCACCTGCCTCTATCAGACTACTACCCTCGGTACTACTATCCAGCAACCACCAGCACACCCACGTATTGCCTCAAAGAGAGCCCCTAGCACAGACAAGGACAATGAGAAGGACAAAGGGAAGAGGAGGAAACTGATTGGTTATCCAAATGACCAAATTCGACCAGCAACAAATATAGCGGGTTCGACATCCAACAACTGATTCGAACAAACCAGGGGCTCTGGTGGTTGTCCCCCAACAGCCACACGGTCCAAATGAGCATCATCAGTTGGAACTGTTAGGGGTTGGGGTCTCCCCTTTCAGTTCGACACCTAAAAGACCTCAAAAGAAGGTTTCAGTCGGCTATACTTTTTCTTTTGGAGACTAAACAACTTGAAACTTTCTGCGAAAGGATTCGAAGGGAATTGGGAAATGATAATGCAGTATATGTTAACCCAGTAGGGACGAACGGGGGTTTGGCTCTTTGGTGGAAAAATGAAGTACTGATGCATACGAGGGAGAAGGGAAAGAATTTCATTGATAGCATAGTGACAAAAATCCAGGGGGACAGTGAATATCTCATCACTTGGGTCTATGGTGACCCAGATTTCACGTCAAGAAAGCAGAATTGGGAGGACCTAAGCTAAGAAGGATATGAGCACATAAGAGGGACATTTGGCTTTGTATTGGGGACTTCAATGATATAGCTAATCATGGTGAGAAACTTGGGGGTAGAAGAAAGGAACCAAGAAAGATAGACACATTCAACCAACTATTATCAGATCTATTCTTAGAGGACATCAACTTCAAGGGTCAATCGTTCACATGGTCAAATAATAGGAGAAGGGCCGACCGGGTCAGTGAGAGATTGGACCGAGGGGTGGGAAACAATTCTTGGTGCGCCAAATTCTCATCGGTTCAATGTATAAATGAACTAGCGATCGGATCATGCCACTCTCTAATTATCCTCATCCTAGAGCGAAAGGACCTACGAGGGATCCTAATGTTCAGATTTGAAGACGTGTGGCTCGAGAAGAAGGAATTCTATGATATAATCCGGAGAGCATGGGGTAAAAGGGGGGACGATATGCCGAACGGTTGACTTGAGACCAAAACTTGATGGGTGTATCCCTTTTAGCATGGAGTAATAAGGAATTCAAGCACAACGTGGGGGAGATGAACAAGGTCAAGTTGAGATTGAATGTCCTAAGCAACCTTCAAAGTGTACCGAATGTAGAGGATGAAGAACGAGCCCTCAAATCTCGGCTCCATGCGTTATGGAAAAGGGAGGAAATTTACTGAAAACTGTCAGCTAGGGCGAAATGGTTAAAGGATAGGGACAAGAACACTAAATTTTTCCACCAAACAACCCTAGCGAGAAGAAGGAGCAATAAGATAATCCGTATTCGGGGAGGGGACGGGAACTGGATTGAAGAGGAGAATGAGATAATATCCGAAAAACATTCCTTTTTCGATTCGTTCTTCTCATTTGAGAGGGGGAATGGTGGGATTGGTATAGATTGGGAGGACAGTTGTAGAGGGGAACCAGGTAATATTGATGCCGAGATGAATACGGTATTAATAGCTCGAGCATCGGTAGAGGAGGTGAAAGCGACAACGTTTCAGATGGGGGGGGGGGGGGTCGAGAGCACCGAGTCCAATTGGTTTTTCAGGCACCTTCTTCCAAAAGAACTGTACTGCAATTGACCCAGACATCGTCACCTTAGTCAACGCCTTCCTCGAGTCAGGTATCATGCCCTCTTTCCTAAACCAAACTGATATTACTCTCATCCCTAAATTGTCAAATCCTACATTACCGTCGAAATTCAAGCCGATTAGTCTTTGCAATTTCTAAAGTTTTGGCAAATAGACTGAAACCCTATTTGCCAGAACTTATCACCCTGTTTCAAAAGAGCATTTGTTGTAGGAAGGAGGATTCCAGACAACATTATTATTGCACACGAGATGTTCCATTTCTTGAAAACTAGGAAGCGATCGGGAACAGGAGCAGGTAAGAGCAGACCGAATGTGCTCTAAAAATTGATCTGTAGAAATCCTATGATCGGGTCGAATGGGACTTGTTTCTCAATGTCTTGGAAAGAAGGGGCTTCTGTGCGAAATGGGTGGGATGGATCAGATCTTGCATATCCACGGTGTCATACCAAGTGCTTGTTAATGGCAAGCGAACCAGAACCATTAAGCCTTAGACAGGGTGACCCATTATCCCCATACTTGTTTATTTTGGTTGTTGATGTATTATCCAGAATAATGGAAAATCGGGTAGCACGAGGCGAGTTACAAGGAATCAAGCCGAAGGCAACATGCCCATCCATCCACCATCGATTTTTTGCCGACGACTCTTTGTTCTGCATGTCGGGAACCGTGGAAAAGGCAAGGGTACTTTGGACAGTCGTCGATCAGTACTGCAAACTTTCAAGGCAAAAGGTCAACTATGCGAAGTCAAGTCTCTTCTTTAATGAGGATGTGGATGATGACTTCAAATACCAAGTTACGGCTGCCATAGGAGTCCAAAAGGTCCTCAATCCAGGACAATACCTAGGGCTTGTCGACATTAAGAGATTAAGGTTGGATTTAGGGAGAAGATGAAGAAGGAAGAAGGAGAAGAAGAACAGTGACAAGGGAACAATACAGTCACAATATTCAGACTAAATTGTTAAAGATGTCTTTTACACTGTTGACATATATAAAGAAAACTAGCTGATATTGAAGAGAGGCATAATTGCAAGATGACCCCTAAACTTAATGACAATTGCAGTATGAATCCTAAACATAAGTGTATGACACATTTATATCCTAACATTCCCCATGCTTGATCTTGATTAATTCACGAGATGTTCTTCCTTCATTCAGTCTTCATAATACGATCATTGACACTGATTCCTTCCTGAGTTGCCTGTAGAACTTGAACTGCCATCAGACTGAATAACCCCTTCACATATCAGCATACACATTAGGGAGTCCTGGGTAGAGTTCCATTTTCATCTGAATGACACAATTGATGATAGTTGCAGTGCTACCTACTTACTAAATAGAGGACACTCCCATCTCCTAGAATTTATCTACACATGAACTCTTGATAAAGTACATGAGATTAACCAACAGTCAACATACCAGAAGATAACATGAGTGTATGCATAAATCTCCCTATACCTGATCCTCTATTTCCGCCCAACGAATCAAAACTCAAGGCAGACATTGTAACAGAAAAATTGTATTGCATTCTTGATGAATATTTGATGTATTTTCATTTTTTTTCATCAGTTCATCATTTTTGTTTTACTTTTCAGCATTTAAATGCATAGACTGACAGAGGAGTTTAATATCCTATCTTACCAGCATGATTTCAAGGTTTGAGTCTTGATCTTTTCTTCCTCAAGGGAGAATACCGAAGTATCTTGTCGTTTTCTTACGGTATTCCCCTGTTTTTGGAATCAAATCATGCCCTAAGTCAGCATTGAGACTATCTATCAGGTGAGACACAAGAAGATATTGAGAAGAAACATTGGAGCGATGACCAAGGATCAGGTATAAATAGAAAGGTATATGACCCACGAACTTAGATGATATGCAGAACTGAATAATTAAAGACACATGCATAACAGTATGAACATGAGTAGACCATCACTATGAGAAAGGAGTACCTATATCTGAAAACAATTGTAGCTAACCTCAAGAGGAAAAGATGAATATGGCACACACCTAAGGGACTCTACCTAGTGATGTGAGATGCAGGGTAATTCAGACAGAGATGACAGTAGTACCTACAGGTTACCTCGAGGCTTTAAGTGGAACCAGCAGTACCTGAAAGGTAGGACGAGGTCTGAAGATCATCCACCTCTTCAAGGGAGAACACACCCAGTTTCTTCCTGCAGGGGAGAAAGTGCTTTTCAGTTAGACGTTTTGTTAATATATCAGCAGTTTGTTCAGAGGCAGGTATGAAATTAACAATAATGTCCCCTGAGTGGACTTTTTCCCTAACAAAGAACAGGTCGATCTCTACGTGCTTCATATTGGAATGTTGGATGGGATTCTCAGATAGAGCCACAACACTTGTATTGTCAGTCCATATGACAGGAGAATGGATGATGTTCAGACCAATTTCTTTGAGGAGAGACTGAACACACATTATCCCACAGACAGCATTTGCCACAGCCTTGAATTCAGCTGCTGCACTAGACCTTGACACCACAGACTGTTTCTTGGAGCTCCAGACAATTGGATTTCCATTTAGCAGGAGATAGTGACCTGAAATAGATCTACGGTCAGTATAAACACCCTTCAATCAGCATCCGAATAGGAGGTTAGAGAAATTTCATTAACAGAAGAGGGAGTAGTTCTAAACAGGAGACCGTGATTAAGAGTACAACCTATGAGAATCCTTCTAGTCAGCATTTCTCTTAATGCGAAATAGCCATTTCTCTTAATGAGAAATAGCCATTTCTCTTAATGCGAAATATCCATTTCTCTTAATGCGAAATAGCCATTCCTCCCTGCAGGGAGAGATACAATGCTCCACGTGTTGTTGGAGGAAAGAGATGTGAGCTCTTCCTGGACAGCCTTGGACCAGTGTGGTGATAGAAGAGCATCATGAATGGTGCGAGGCTCAGTGTTAGTGAGGTCAGCTATATGCACAAGGGACAAGGTGAGTCCTTGAAGGGAGGTTTTGAATCTTGTTAACATTGGGTGCACATTGGCAGAGAATTTTGGAAGAGCAAGATCAGTGGAAGAAGAAGGGTGATCAGGTTGAGTAGTTGGGAAGGACTGATCAGATTGAGCAGGTGGAGGAGTAGATATTGAGGGGCCGGAAGATGCAATAGGAACAATGGTGGAACCAGAGGGAACATAGATGCATACACCAGTACGGGAGGACAGGTCTGGAGCTAAAGCACGTAAGGATGAGGTAGGTGCATGAATGGGAGGTATCACTTATGACTGAGTAGGGGGGGTGGATGGAAGACTCGACTCACCAGAGGTGTGAGCAGGGGCAGGAGGTCCAGAAGAATGAGAAACAGTCGAAGGGACAGATGTGGGTTGTTGGAAGAAAGGATCACAGGGAATAAAAAAAATGTTTCGAAGGAGCAGAAATTTTAGGAGTGTTGGATGCATAGAAGGGGCCTGTGGTGTCAGCAAAGGGAAATGTAGTTTCATGGAAAACTACATTGCGTGAGACATATACTCTACTAGAGGAGGAGAGACACCTATATCCATGGTGATCAGAATAGAAGCCAATGAAGACACAGAGTTCTGATATGAATGACAATTTGTGGGAGCGATATGGTCGAAGGTGAGGGAAGCAGAGACAGCCAAAGACTCTAAGAAAGGAATAGTCTGTTTATAAAAAAAACATTAGTGAAAAATGCATCTGTCCAGTAGTGCAGAGAGACCGATGATTGAGCTAGGAGGGTGAGACCAAGCTCAACAATATGGCGGTGCTTACGCTCCACCATACCATTTTGCTGACTTGAGTATGGACAAGTCACTCTATGAACTATCCCAAACTGAGCAAGATAGGAAGTGCGGAAGTGAAACTCACCTCCCCCATCAGATTGAACTGCCTTGAGTTTAGTTCTAAGCTGTTTCTCTGCCAAAACATGAAACTCACAGAAAACCTTAGCAGCATCAGACTTACGAGGTAAAAAATAGATCCAAGTATAACGACTAAAAGAATCAACAACACTTAAGTAATAATTGTTGTTGCTAGAGGAGAAAGGGGCAGGTCCCCATAAGTCTACCTAGACCAGCTCCAGTAGGTGAGAGTAGATAGTATCCGAGGATGGGTAAGGCTGGGTTTTGCTCTTCCCAACTGCACAGGAAACACACTCAGCAGATATATGGTCAGTGGGAAGATTTTGAAGCTTAAGGAAGTTAACAAGAATGTTATTTGAGGGGTGACCCAACCTCATGTGCCACAACTTAGAAGATTCAGTGGACTTAAGGGTTGAGAAGAAACAGTTGAATTCAAAATCAGGTAATGCAGAAATAGACTGAGTAGTAGAACAGATAGTAGAAGAAGAAGCATCAAAATCATCAAAAACAGGTTCTGAAATAATAGGATTAATCATAAACTGAATTTTTTTTATTATCATTTACTTGAAAACTTGAAGTTTCAGCAGGCAAGACCGCATTATTACATAAGGACTGAAAATTGTTTTCAAGACTTAGAAACTGATCTGGACACACATCCACAAACTCACCTACACTATTACTAGTATACTGAAAACTAGACAAGTCAAGGAGATATAGACCCCCTGATTCAAACCCCTTGAGCAACACACATTTGGAGATGGAGTCCTTAACCAAGCAGTGTGTCGCATGAAACTCAAAGTAAACCTGGTTATCCTTTGAAATCTGAGACACAGAAAGTAGATTTTTAGTAACAGCAGGGGTATAGAACATGATATTTAGAACAAGCTGTTTTCTAAATGAAGGTATAGATGATGAACCAATTGCAGAAATTTTAAGGGAAGAACCGTTACCAACTAGGACTTTACCTGGGCCAGAGTATGGAGCTGACATGTGTGGGGCAGGCTTGACATTGGTCAAGTGGTTTGTAGTTCTAGAGTCAGGGAAGCAGCCACGTTATGTTGGAGCTGTATTAGAGACGCTAGCCATGTTTGCTTGGAAGGGTGCTGAGGATGGGTGCTGAGGTGAAGCCGGGGCAGCTAGGAGCCGAGGAATGGGAAATGCAGTGTATGGAGGAGCTGAATTGGCAAAGCAAGGGGAGATAACATGTATGGGTAGATGGGTGGTGTAGGTTGAGGATATGGTGAAACAGGGTATGGTGAGTATTGCAGCACATGGTGAGACTGAGCAGTAGGGAGAGAGATAGTGTTGGTCTGAACATATTGAGGATGAACTTGGGATTTGTTCACTTGAGGCTGAGGTGGGTAGAGGGCTTGTGGTGATGATGGTTGTTGCTGAGGGAAAGAGTTAGGCTCATAGTCATACGAGGCAAGGTTGACTGAGGGTGTTGGAGAGGTTGAAGTTGGATCTGTGACCCCTGTGAAGTGCACATTGAACTTGTGGAAGCATCAGTGCACCAGGTGGCCAAACTTGCCACATAACTGGCACTGACTCCTATTATTTCCAAAGCCACGACCACGACCCCTGCCTCTACCAGGCTACTGACTACCAAAGGTAGGAGGGTGTTGCTGTGGTGTGGGTAGCAGACCCGTTTTGACAAGCATCATTGACAAACCATCTTTTATCCCTGAACTACTTTCCTCATAGGCTATAACAGGTTTAGCAGCAGCAGGTAACTTAATAGCAACAACATTTGCAGAAACATTCGCATCAAACAATAAATCTGACTGTCTATACTCAGCATCAAGAAGAACAGAACTCACAGAGGCAATGGTGTAAGGGCTTTGACTCGCATGAATCACAACTATGACATTATCATACTGACCCTTAACACCATTTAAAACTATCGATATTTGCTGCATTTCTTCTATTGGGTGACCACATCTAGCTAAACTATCACATGTGGTTTGTATCTCAGTGAGATAGTCACACATGAACTGATGAACATGTTTTCTAACCTTGAGTCTGTCATACAGGTGCATAATCCTAGTGGTTGAGGATGAGGAAAAATCACGGTGCAGTTTTTGCCAGATTGCAGCAGATGTCATACAACCTATTAGACTTCTACTGACCTGTGAGGAGACTGGCGCAAGGAGCCACGAAGCCAGGGAGCTGTCTTGCTGAAGAAACTTGGCATACGCTGGGTTTGGTATGGTTGCTCCTGTCTCATCCTCCAGGTACTGGGGTACGTTTATCCCATGAAGATGGTTTTTGAGGTTGTAGCCTCGAACCAACAACAAGACTTGCTACTTCCATGACTGGAAGTTCTCTTCACCAACAAGCTGAGCTACTTTCTTGTTGGCGAAGGCAGGTGAGGTTTCTTCCATAGAATCGAGCAAAAAATAGAACTTGGGCTAGGATTCAGGCTCGATTTAGCTCTGATACCATGTCGACATTTAGAGATTAGGGTTGGATTTAGGGAGAAGATGAAGAAGGAGAAGAAGAACAATGACAAGGGAATAATACAGTCACAATATTCAGACTAAGTTGTTAAAGATGTCTCTTACACTGTTGACATATATAAAGAAAACTACCCGATATTGAAGAGATGCATAATTGCAAGATGACCCCTAAACTTAATGACAATTGCAGTATGACTCCTAAACATAAGTGTATGACACAATTATATCCTAACAGGACTGCTATCGGTTTAGGGTAGATCAAGATGGGACGCATTGGCATACATAAAGGAATGAGTAAGGGAGAAACTTAATAGTTGGAGGAACCGTCTTCTCACAAATGCCGGTAAGGAGGTCCTAAAAAAGGCGGTCATCACTGCGATTCCGACTTATACGATGAGTGTATTAAGGATACCCAACGCCTGGTGCTCGGAGGTAAATGCCTTAATTGTTAAATTTTGGCGGGGGCGACTAATACGGACCGAAAAATACATAGGAAGAAATGGGACACAATGACTAAGTCGAAAAGGGAAGGTGGCTTCGGATTCAGGGAATTGCAAGCCTTCAATTCACCAATGTTAGCGAATATGGTTGCCCGGGTCTTATCGGAACCGGATAGTCTTTGGGTTCGGGTGGTGCAGGGACTATACTTCCTTACAACCGATCTCTTGCATGCCTCTAGAGGGGGCAGACCCTCGTGGGGCTGGTCCAGCCTTCTCCACGTAAGAGAGACCCTGCGGAACCATGGAGTGTGGTTGATGGGTGACGAACATTCGATCAATCCCTTCATGGAGCCGTGGACAACTAAGTCGGCGAGAAACTTGTTGCGGCCCAAGGACGGTAGAGTAGCTGATGGCCATGGGAAGGCACAAGTCTGGTCAAAAGTGCAGGCTTTCATTTGGAAGCTCGAAACGAACTCGATCGCAGTCAAAGGCAATCTGGTTCGAAGGGGGATCCACGTCTCTCCACTGTGTCAAATCTGCAGCGAGGTAGAGAGTCGAGAACATATATTCATGGGGTGTGGTTGGGTGCGAATGGTCTGGTTTGTTTGGATTAAATGTTGCAGGGATCCAACAGGTTAAGCTGGACCAGTGGCTGGAGACCTTTGCCCCATCGACACTGAGAAGTGCATCGACGTCCAGCTAGGGGGATCGACAGCAACGATGGATCACGGTCATGCTGGCATGCTGGTTCATATGGAAGGCGCGATGCCAACAGGTCTTCAACAACAGCCAGCCGAACCCGAGCCTAGTCATACAGCAGGTCTCCACTGCGCAGGCCGAGTTGGGGGCAGCATACAGGAAGCAGCCCTCGATCCATCAATTCGTGACGCATCGAACATGAGGACTTCTACGGCTAGGATCTATTAAAGTGAACTGTGCCGCCGCCTAGTCCTCGAGTTCCAAGCGGGGAGGAGTAGGTGTCAAAGCCCGAGACAGTAAGAGACAGATATGCGGAGGTCGAGCCATCCAGATGAATGTGTCTTCCATAGAGGAGTTGGAGACCATAGCCAGCATGGAAGGTGTGAAGCTTGCTATCAAACAAAGGTGGAAAGACATTTTGATCAAGTCATAAGCAGAAATGGTAGTCAAGCACTTCAATGGAGTGGGTTTCTTGTGGAAACTAGATACTATCGTGGACAACACGAAGGTAATGGTGAGCTCAATTGATAGGATCAGGTGGGCGTTTATTCCTAGATCAGCCAATCAATGTGCAGATTGGTTAGCTAAGCAAGTCATGCAGGGGATGTATTCATTGGATTGGGTCGAAAACCACCCCTCCTCTTGTATCTTTACTTAATTTGGATTTCAGCTTGTACTCACACTCTAATCGTAATCTATCGGAGTGAAGTGGTTTTTACGTGGCAAAAAAAAGTAAAAAAAATCAATTCATTACATAAAGGAAAAATTATATGCACGTATCTTACGTACTAGCCTAAAGTATTTCTCTCTCCTAATTACTAGTGAGAGAATATTCTTCATCCGGAAATTTGATTTGGGTGAAAATCGCGGCAGAACAGGAAAAGTCACAATCACGTACGAATCTTGGCGTTGTAGCTCGCAATCAATGCGAATTGATTGTCACCTTTTGCATGAAACCACAGAAATCAACAGCAGCATGCATATCTAGAAACCAGGAACGAAAGCGTTTTTGAGTTGCGAAACCCTAACCAAGGAACACCAGAAGCTTCCCGATTTGAAGAGGGCGTCGGAGACACGGGAAGGGAGTCACAGCACAGCCAACAAGTCGAGACTGTCCAAGCCGGAATACCCATGTACCAAGCACAGGGGAAATCAGTGAGACAATAGCTTGGGTGGTCGGAAAGCTGGATAAGGAGCTGAGCACGCGGGCTACCCATACGGACGGGTCTGACGGGGAGAAGTCAGCAAACCAAAGCTGACACAACACCCCATCACTCACCGGGCCAATACTAGCGGTAGCAGGACGAGAGCCAACAAAGGAGGAACCTTGTTTCATATTGAGCTGAGCCGAAATGAACCCTGTCCTATTCTCTTTTGTCTGTTTTGCAAGTTAGGTGCGACCACAGTGACGACATCTAGACTCGGTTCTTACACGATGAGTGATCATAGTGAAAGTCCGGTCGATATAATAATTCCGAGGAAGCACGAGTTGGATCTGCTGTCGAACCCCCGATGGAAAAAAGGGACAGATATGTGAGAATGATTATAGCCCAGAAACTGGTTAAGGCAGAAGCAATCCACAATGTACTGAAATTGGCATGGGAGAGGTACGGTTCAGTAGTTATATATGATGTGTCAGATAGGGTAGTCATGTTTGAATTGGAGAATGAGGATGATAGGAAACAAATATTTTATATGTCGCCTTGGTCAGTCCAAGGACATTATATGAGCATGAAGAAATGGAGCCCAACTATAGGTCTAACATTGGTAGATTTCAAGAAAGTGCAATTATGGGTACATGTGCATGATTTAGGGCTTGAGAAGTATAGTGTGGAGAATGTAATGTTCATTGGAGAAAAAATAGGCAATGTCATAGAAGTGGAGGAGGAAATGGAAATTAATCAAAAGGCATTTATGCGAATGAAAGTAGAAGTGAATGTGGATGAGCCATTGATGGCGGGGTTCTAGTGGATTAACTCAAAAAGACAAGAACAATGAGCGTCCATTAAGTATGAGAGATTATCTGACTTTTGCTATGGGTGTGGGAAACTGGGACACACCACCCAAGTATGCAAGGAAGAGGTGGTTATGTCAGAAGCAATACAAGGGCAACCGATATATGGACCGTGGATGTTAGTACAAAGGCCAAAAACGAGAAGGGAGAGTAGAATGGGATAGGGAATGAGGAGTGGTCCACAGGGGGGACAAAGTGGCACCCGAAGATCATGATTTGACATAATGAATGAGTTTAAACATCATGAAAGGGAGAATACAAATCCGGATAAAGGAGAAAAACAAGCCCAAGAGGATGACCCAATGGATCAAGAGGAGAACATACAGGGAGAGGAAGATCAAACCGAGGAGGTGCACCCGCCAAGTGACACTGCTTCCATCATACCGTACCAAGGGGGAAAAGGCATAGCCATAACCTAACCACTAAGAAAGAAGGTTCACAAACCACAAACCCAATACCCTCAACCTATGATCACCACCGAACCAACCAACCAAAACCCAGCCAAACCAGGCGTACCAATCCCTTCACCCTACAAAGGCCAACACACAAAAACACCAGCTGAACCAACCGACCCACCCACAAAGAACCATGAGACGACAAACCTTATACAAGCACCACACTATCCAAACTACATCATCCCAAACCAGACCAGACCGAGACACTCATGGAAACAAATCGCACCACCCAGACATACCCAACCAAGCAGACAAGCCGAACCGACAGACCAAGCCAGCCCTGCCGAACCATACGTCTGAGTCGGCATCACCGAAACCAAACCAGAGCTACTCATGGAGAAATCGACCAATACACCCACATCAAGGAAATGAGGCAACAACTGATAAACAAATGAACCAAAACAACCTCCCGTTGCAGACCATAATACCACCAATCATCATCCAGATGCCGGACGATTTCATTCACCAAACAAACCCCATGGACACGGCGGAACCACAAGCATACATAGTGGAGACTCCACCTGAGTCACCACAATTCGGAAGTGAACGAATGCAAAGTGAGAAGGAGACGGGGCTAAGACCCTTCATGAATAAAATGAATCTAAAGAAAAGCAGGGAAGGGGAGGAGAACGAGACAGGTCCAAAAAGAGTAAGACGGGGGGCGATTATGAAACCGAACTAAACGGGGTGAGGGGAACGAACAGTGGAAGGGGAAGAAAGATAAACATGGCCAAACACTCACTGGTGAGGAAGAGAAAACCCCAAGCACGCAGCGAAGGGGCGCTATTTGATGTTCCAATCAAGACAAATGTTGAAGTTCAATGTGATGGTATGGGTTCTGGTGGCTGTCCCAAAACAGTCACACTGGATCAATGAGCACAATTGTTTGGAACTGTCAGGGGCTGGGGTCTTCCGTGACGGTTCGACATCTGAAAGACCTCAATGGAAAGTATCACTCAGATGTAATCTTTCTAATGGAGACAAAAAATGGTAATGCTTACTGTGAACGAATACGGGAAGAAATTGGACTAGAGGAGGCATATTATGTACCACCTATCGACAGAGCGAGAGGGTTAGCTTTATGGTGGAGTAAAAGTGTAAACATGCAAATCTTGAGGTCTAGTCCACACATGATAGACACAAGGGTGGTGGACCAGTCAGGACATCCATTCTTTGCAACATCGATTCAGGTAGACACGAAGGAAGGTGCGAGGTACAAAAATTGGGACGCGATCAGGCATGTAGGAAGGGGCCAAAATGGCCCATGGTGCTGTCAAGGCGACTTCGATGAAATCATGCATCACTATGAAAAGGAAGGCGGACACATGAAACCACTAAGGAAAATAGATGCTTTCAACCTTTTGATAGAAGACATAAGGATGAAAGACATGAGATCAAAAGGAAAACGGTTCACTTGGTGCAATAACAGAGGGGGAACAAAATGGGTGTATAAACGTTTGTATAGGGTACTCATAAACTCAAGATGGGCATCCCTATTCCCAAATGACGAATGGGTAAACGAAGTGGCGATGGGATCAAATCACTAACCATTGGTCATATCTAAATGGAAGGATCCATACAAAAGACATAGGAAGTTTAGATTTGAAGAGATGTGGCTAGAAATCTCGGAATGTAAGGAGGTTATTCTAACCGTTTGGGGGGGAGACCGAGCGGAACCGACCGAAGCGAACTAGGCTATGGCCGAAACTTGGCAAGTGTAGGCGGAGCCTTATTGAATGGAGAAAGAGTAGATTCGGGAACAATATGGCATAAATGAGAAAGGCGAAACAACGTGCATATGAGTTTAGGCCCATAAGCTTGTGTAATTTTGTGTATAAGGTGATATCAAAAGTGTTGGTGAATAGATTGAAAGTATATCAATCAGATCTTATCACCCCTTTACAGAGCGCTTTTGTAGCAGGTTGCCTCATACAGGATAACATCATGGTGGCTCGTGAAGTATTCCACTATCTGGAGAGCAAGGGGAAACCGATTAGGGTGGAGTGCGCTCTAAAGCTGGATATGCAGAAAGCTTATGACCGGGTGGAATGTGACTTCTTGCTAAAGAGTAAGGAGAAGAGAGGATGTGGACCCAAATGGGTTGGATGTATGAAAACGTGAGTAACAACATCAATCTATAAGGTACTAGTGAATGAGAACCGAACGACACCTATCCAACCAAGCAAGGGCATCAGACAGGGAGACCCTCTATCACCTTATGTATTCATATTCTGGGTAGGGGCTGCCCGTAACTACATCACCTGTTTTTTGCAGATGACTCACTATTCTTTCTCCAAGGTACAGTAGAGAATGCAAGGCGCCTAAAGGAAATCATAATGAATTATTGCAGGTTCTCGGACCAACGAATAAACAAGGCGAAATTTACCCTTACTTTCAATAGGGGAGCGAACCGAAACAAATGTAGGGAAAAAGAGGACGCCCTACAAATACCAAACACGAGGGAACCATGGAAATACCTAGGCCTACCGGAAGTCTGGGGAAGATAAAAAAGGCGGCACTGGGATACCTAATGCAAAGATTTAAGAACAAGATAAGCGGATGGAGAGTAAAGACCCTAAACCAAACAGGTAGGAAATTCTCATCAAATCAGTGATAACGACGATCCCGATATACTTGATGAGCATGTTCAAAACCGAAAACTTGGTGTGCGGAAGTAAACTCAATGATTGCGGACTTTTGGTGGGGGAAAACGAATGAGGGTCGGAAGATCCATTGGAGAAGATGGGATGTCCTTACCAAAAATAAACTCAACGGTGGTCTGGGATTTAGAGATTTGGAAACTTTTAACATGGCCCTACTTGTGAAGATGGTCGGGAGGATGACAACCGAACCGAATGCCCTATGGGTATGGGTAATGCGAGGGATATATTATCCGGGGAGGGACATATTCACGGCTAGAAAGGGATGGACAAGCTTATTGAGCGAACGAAATCGCTTAGTGAGCAAAGGACTATGGAGAATACACGACGGGAAAACCATTCGAGTGTTTGGGGACCCGTGGGTTGACACAGTCGAAGGTTACAAGATAGACATCCGAGCAGAATGCGAGACAAGCTGAGACATCATGGTGGTCGAGCTACTCCAGCAAGACCGAACCTGGAATGCCGAGTTGATCCGCACCATCGTCGAACCAAGGGTGGTTATGCAGGTGCTGGAAGTTCAAATTCCGCGACTGGAAGGGGAAAACCGACTAATTTGGCCACATATGAATGACCGGACAGTGATGGTTCGATCGACTTACCACCAGATGAAGAACCAAGCAGAGACTCATCCAAACACCATGACTAATCCGGGAGATAGCAATGAGGATGGGTGGCGAGCCATATGGAAGAACAACATGATACCAAAAGTTAAAAACTTCTTGTGGAAGCTCCACTCGAACTCGTTACCACTTATGACAAACATTCAAAGGAGGGGGATGAATGGTAAGTTGCCCAATATGTTGTCTTGATGAGGATAGGGAACATATGGTGTATAAATGCAGGTGGACGGAAGAGGTATGGGCCGACCTACTAGGGCTCAGACCGAACCACCGTGGCAACCACCAATTCGAGGTGTGGGCACGAGCAAGACGAGAGGAAACAGGGATGACAAGGCACACCCAAGAAACAAGGTGGAGACTATGTATGGTGACATGCTGGACAATATGGAAAGCAAGATGTCGAGCGACGTTCGAAGGAAAAATGTCGAACTCGAGAACCACGATTGAGGAAGCAAGATGAACCCGCGAGGAACTTGGGGCTGAACCGAATACTATGCAGGATGCACCAAACCATAGAGAGGCCGCAAGGTGGGGGCACCAAAATAAGGAGAACTCAAAATAAATTGCGATGCGTCATGGTGCCCACGAACAAGGATGGGAGTGATCGGTGTAATTGCAAGAGATGAGGTAGGCGGTGTAAAGGGAAGGGCAAATAGAACATTGTAGGGACCGGATGCCACGACATTGGAGGCCCAAGCCATCTTACTCGAACTGAGGTTGGTGATAGAGAAAGGATGGAACAACGTAGTGATCGAATCAGATTCAGAGGTAGTGATCAACCAACTGAACAACAAGGCACATCACTTGAGGATTGAAACAATGTGTGAGAATATAAAATACCTAGCGAGAGGGGTGGATGGTATTACATGGAAGAAGATACGACGATCTACGACTGAAAGTGCGAATTGGATAGCGAAACAAGCAAGATTAGGAGTGTGACTAAGTGATTGGGTTGAAAGACCCCACTCTTATTAAGTAATATTTTGATTAACGATTGTAATAACATCGGAATTAGTGTGACCCCAGATTGAATATAGGCATTTATTATGACAAAAAAAAACATACAAGCCTAAAAGGTTCTCAAAGACAGGATCTCATTCACTATTATCTGATTGATTTGGACGGATCCGTGAATACAGTATTTCATGTCGGGCTAATATACTATGAACATATATTACCATAGTTATCAGAACCAGACCAGACCAGCGGTCCGATCGAGAAACGGCCCCCTATCCGGTTTGGTTTGATTAAAAGATCGACTTGCATGACGGATCCGATTGAATCAGTGTGAACCAACCAATTATTTTAAAAAACCAAGCGGTTTCTGATTCACTTTAGTTTTTAGTTTGTATTTTCCCGGCTGCTTTTCGGTTTAAACCAATTTATTTTGTTATCGTGCAGCTGGTCCGACTGGTTCTCATCAACCAGGGCGTCGACATGGAGACGTTTTGCTATGACATGGTTGACCAACCCCGCCTTCTGAATATGCTCTCGTCTGGCGCGCCCCTTAGGGCGTAGCGATACTATTGACTTCTCGAGTTGAATTGGTTCTCAGTCGGATCGCTTGAGGGATGAGGGTTAATACCCAACATCTTGCTTCCAAAGCCTAGGGCGAGGAACGCTCGCCCTTATATTTGATTATGCTTTCGAGGGCGACTCTCTGATTACGCTGTTATCCACTTTGGCTCACCTTATGTGGCACGCCTCTTTCACTTTGTTGAGCCACCCGTTTAGGGTTACTATTCAATGCCTTTGTCGAACTTCAACTAGGAGGTGGCACGCCAGATGCTCTCCACCGTTCGTACATTGGTGTCGTCCTCATAGTGGCGCCCCCCGTCGTGGTTGCAAAGAGTTTTCACGATAGTGTGCCATTCATAGCTTTATCATTTCCGGACTTGTGTCTTTTCAGATGTCCATCAGTCTGGCCTTTCCTCTGCCCAAGGAATTATCACGCAATTATGATGTCTAACATTATAATTGCACCTTTTCAAATTTCAAACTTCTAGCAATCTGGATATGACACGTGGTCAATTTCTCTTGCAAGCCACGCACTTTCCAAGGAAACCCTTATGTTTCGAAGGTTGGATTTAAGGAAACCAAACCAAAACCAGTCCAACCGTCGCTTGGTTTGGTTGATTGAACCGAACTGAATCCATCGAACCATCACTTTCTCTTCTACAGATAGGAATCTCATCCTCATTTCACAATTTTCGGCTCCGTTTCAAAAAATTGAAGCTTTTCCTTTCTAGGATCCTCACTTATCCTCTCTACAAATCGAACACTTTTGGTGGACTTTCGATCTTTTGAACTTTGAGACGCTCAGTGCACCTCCTTTAACCAAGATAGCTCAGTGCACCTCCTTTGACGACCGAATCCACTGACGCGTCAAGCATCTACATTGTGTCATTTTGTAGGGGCGCTCGAAAACCCCTTTGTAAGGTAAGGATAGTTGTGCATTCTTCCCTTCCGGGTTTACGAACCTGAAGCCCAATTTCATCTCCAAATCCATTTTTGAAATGGTCGTCGAGGAATCGGGAACGGACGAGAGCTATTTCCATCGGTACCCTATTCCCGACGAGGCGGATCCTCAAAACCCACACCCTATGAGCATTCCTCAACCGGGTGAGGAAGCCGTTTCCCTTTCAAATTAACGAGGGGTTGTGATTTCCTTATTGTCCCGAGTTGGTGGAAATGTGTACATATTACAAAATTTCCCTGACCCAACTCTCCCCAAACACTCTTCGCGTTTTGGTCGGTTTAAAAATATTTTCAAATCCCCCAATGCGAATACCTTTTCTCATCATTTTTATCACCCCGACTCCAACCATTTTGGTGTTTTCCTTTTCGTTTCACATAGTCCGAATATAAATAGTTGGTCATGGGACACTTCTCGTCCCATTGTCCAAGCTTTTAACCCAGATATTTATCGAACATGAACATGGCAGTGCAATTTAAATCTCCAAGGCGACGACTGAGAAAGATTTAAGGCGCGCCGACATTTCATCCGTAGAGCACCACCCTTCTCCACCACGCCGGGTAATAACGTGGATCCCTTTACTGTGCTGAAAGAGGTCCTCAACTCTAACACACAAGAGGCTGTGGATACCTTCAAAGGTGGGGTAACTTACTCTCGTTATGCTAATGAAACTCTTATGTTCCAAAAACTTAGCGTTCTGTACACCAAAGAGTATGGTGCACCTATAGTCACAGATTTGTTGATCATGTGGTCTTATACCGAGTTTTCTACTGGTTCCACGACTAAAACGGTGAGTAGCGACACCCTTGTGATGTTGGGGTCGTCTTCAGGCTCGCCTACCCAGAAGACGATTCTGGCGCGCCACGTTGACATTTCGGCGCAGGAGTTTGAAGATGAGGATGCACTCTTTTAGTCCCCGGTGCACACTTTTCCCGAAGGAGCTGATGAAGTTCGGGAGGAGTCTCAACACCACGACTTCACTCCCGAGCCTGACGAAAAGGGGAACACCACCCCTTATCTTGGCCCGGTCTTTAATCTGCGCCTCGATATGAGGGCGGATGTGAATGAGGAGACACTCTTGGAGACTTGGGCACCTGTGAACGCCTCAAGGTCATTCCTTTGGTGAAAGGAATTTCCGTAACACACTCTAACTTAGGGTTCATCTACTAGCTAGCGCCTGCCCCCTAGGTGACAGGATGCCTGTCTCGACTAAAGATGTCTCTCCTAAGGGCTTGGTGCGCTGTGGGCTCTCGCTTTTTTCCCAGGTATGTCCTAGGCCATTATCCTTTCAACTTTTACTTTTCTAACACTTTGCTTGCTTCAGATACTCTCGGTGCAAATCCAGATGAGCAAGACTATAATTCGTCTACTCAATAAGAAGGTGGCGACATCTGAAACGTTGCGCTATGTGGAGGGAAAAGAGCTCTATATGAAGGACCTAGACCACTAACTGGCAGACGCCGAAGTATGCCTGGTTGAGGAGCAGGTCGAGGCAAAAGACCTCCGCGCCGATGTGTCTAAGAAGGGGGAGCGTCTGAAGGCAGTGCTTGCAGAGGTGAGCTGCGCCTCTCTCCAAGTTGATGATTTCCACAAGAATCTCGATCTTTTGAAGATCGAGTGTGCCAAATTGGAAACGCGCACTATATCCGCCGAGCAGTCTTGGGACTAAGGTCCAGGAGACGCCCAAGCGCCTCGACCAGACGGTCGAGGAATACAAAGGGAGAGCCTCTTTTGACATGGATGAAGCCATAGCGTGTCGCGCCACCTTTATGACCAATTACAACTCGATCGAGGAAGACATGCAAAATTTCCTCCCGAACTTTGATTTGGAGTGCTTTTAGTGCATGAAGAGCTTCCTGGAGTTGCGACGCATGGAGAAGGAAGCGAAGTAATATTCTGAGAGCTAGTCATAATCTTCTTAGGTGTCCCCTCCTTCTTCACCTAAGGGAGCGCCAGAACAGGATAATCAGCCTTCCATCCGGTGAGCCACCTCTTCCCACGTCTTCTCCTGTTGAAGATGCGACGCTTCCAGAAGATCACCATGTAGAGTAGCTTGTAATTTGCAATTTTCTTTATCCTGTTGTGCTTTTTAAGGAGGTCATCAAAAATTCATGGGAAAGTCCGAACACACGAAGGGGAACCACATATGTCGTCTAAGGGGGGATAGTGGGAATGGATCGAAAAAGACAATAAAATCGAAGGGGAATTACATCGGTACTATGAAAGAATGTTCACATTGAAAGGGACCGAACCGGGAGAGGAGTTCCTTAGACATATACCGAAACATGTGAGTGCCAAAATGAATATCCAACTAACAAGGGAGGTGACGGACGACGAGATTAGAAAGGCAACGTTCCAAATGGGTGGCTCACGAGCTCTAGGTCCGGACGGGTTTCCGGGTTTGTTTTACCAACAGAATTGGAATATTGTGGGGACGGATGTCATCACCGCGGTAAGGGCTTTCTTCGAAACAGGCATCATCCAAAACACCCTCAATAATACTGATACTGTCCTCATACCTAAAATTCAAACCCCGATTACACCTAGTGACTTTCGGCCTATTAGTTGTTGCAACTTCATGTATAAGATTATATCAAAGGTATTGGTGAACTTGTTAAAAGTTTATCTATCAGATATCATCACTCCTTTCCAAAGTGCATTTGTATCAGGTAGAAGTATTCAGGATAACATCATGGTGGCGCATGAGGTATTCCATCACCTACAATCGGACCGAACCGGGGACAAGACCGAATGCGCACTAAAGATCGACATGCAAAAGGCCTATGATAGGGCCAAATGAGATTTCCTACTTGAGATGCTTAGGCGGATGGGTTTCGACGAGAAATGGGTGACGTGGATGCGGGCTTACATATCAACAACAACATATCAGGTCGTGGTCAATGGGAACCAAACGGCCACAATTCGGCCATCCCGAGGTATCCGCCAATGAGATCCCCTATCACCTTATTTGTTTATATTACTTGCGGATGTCCTATCTAGGCGTATGATAGGGGCGGCTATGGATGGCGCTATTGAATGGATCAAAATGAGAAGACAATGCCCGGAACTCCATCATCTCTTCTTCGCGGATGATTCCCTATTTTTCATAAGGGGATCACCCACAAATGTCGAAAACTTGAGGAAGATTCTGGATGATTATTGCAAAGTGTCGGGACAAAAAATAAACCGGGAGAAATCAGCCCTATTTTTCGGGCCAAACCATGCCGAGAGACAACGGGTGGAGACGGTGCTTAACATAAAAGGCATACGTGACCCGGGTAAGTACTTGGGACTACCATCGATATGGGGACGATCAAAGAAGGAGACTTTGGGATCCCTCAAAACCAAGATAAAGGAAAAGCTAAATGGGTACCGACCGAAAACATTGAACCAAGCTGGGAAGGAAATCCTCATTAAGGCAATCATCACCGCCATACCAACATACGTGATGAGTGTATTCCGATTACCAAAAACATGGTGCTCGGAAATAAATGCTCTCATTGCGGATTTTTGGTGGGGCCAAACCGTGGATGGCAAGAAAACACATTGGCGGAGATGGGAGGTCTTAACAAGGGCAAAGGAGACAGGGGGCCTAGGGTTCCGGGAACTCCAAACATTCAACTCGACCCTTCTTACAAAGATGGAAAACCGACTAATAACCAAACCGAAGTGTTTATGTGCGTGGATCCTCAAAGGATTATATTTCCCGAGATGCTATTTCCTAGAGGTGAAAAAAGGGGGTCGAGCATCATAGGGATGGAGTAGCTTACTTCATGGACGTGAGACATTGATAACCGAAGGGACTTGGGTGGTCGGGTCGGGGCAGAAGATACGAGTGTTCGAAGATCCATGGATTTACACTAAGGAGTCCAAGAGGGTGAATGTTGACACGAGGGTGGAGAACGGAGGGAACCTTCTTGTGAAAGATCTAATAAAACCGAATGGAGTGTGGGATAAGGACCTCATCCGACGTATGGTGGACCATGAGGATGCCGAGCACATATTACGCATACCATTATCACATGAAGGAGGGCAAGATCGTTAAATATGGCCCCACACGAGGGATGGATTACCCGCGGTCCGATCGGTATACCACAAACTACGGGAGAATACCGACCGAACTAGTGGACAAAACCGAACTGGTAATGGGGAAGCATGGAAAGGTATGTGGGCAACAAAGGTAATACCTAAGGTCAAGAATTTCATGTGGCGTCTAACCACGAATGCAATAACCGTCAAGGTAAATATGGTTAGAAGGGGCATGCATGTGAATTACGGTTGCCCAATATGCGGAGAAGTTGAGACAAGGGAACACATGATTCTAGGGTGTGAATGGACCGAAAGCAATTTTGACGAAACCGATTACAGAAAAGCAATTTGTTTCATTTAGACAGAAGGTTGGAGTAATGTCATTCAAAGTGTTGATGCCCAGTTCTACAAGTGATCAGTTCAACTCTGTAAGTGTTCGTTGTGATCAGTCCAGTGTTGTGATGGATGAGTCTGATTTAGATTAATCATAGGTGGGGTAAGGCAAGTTTTTTTTTGTGTGTTTTGATAATATGGTTCTCTTGATATGCTGATTTCTTCTTAAATCTGTCTATCCATTGTCTAGTTTGTATTGGCATTCTGTCATTTGGATGTTCTTCATTTATATATAGAACTCATACTTGTGATGAACGTTGCAGATTTCTGATTATGTTGTGTTTTTCAGTTATCTTCTTGAGATTGCTTCAACTCGTTGATGATTCGTTTATTTAAGCTGAAGCCTTTCTCACTCTTCCTTGCAATGTTGGTGTTTGTTAGCTTGGTGATTTCAGTGCATTTTTTTCTGTCAATTCTATCTTGCGATCTCAGATGTCATGAGCATTAACAGACTCCTTATTCTGACATAAGGTGAAGCTTGAATCCAAAAATAACCATGCTCAAAGAAAACATTCAAGCAACTTTGAGTAGGTGTTTGAGGATAAAAAGATGGAGGAAAGTGAAAACCTCCCAGTTTCATTGGTAAGATAGAGGCACGTGAAAACCTCTCTGTCAGAAAAGAAAAGAAATACAATGAATATCATTCAAGCAAGTCAAAGAAAATTGACAGAAAATATTGTGTAAAAGATGAAGGAAAGTCTGTTATTATGTCTCTGATATGCTCTGATTGATCTGGGATATGAATTGTGAGCATTATATGTAGTTTGCAATCGTCTGAAAAGACAAATGATCATGTACTGGAAAGGTTGATATGTTGAAGGCTTGGTTGTTATAAGCTGATTACCAAAGAGATGAAATGATTTTGAAATATGCTGTTGCACAATGTATCAGATTTTCTTCAATGGTCTCGTACTGTATGAAGTTTTATTCTAAATGCAGATGCATATTTTGAAAGACAGAAATTCAAGATTGATCAAGACTGGGTGATTGATAGATTGAAGATGAAAGATACATGGAAAGTTAAGCTGAAAATCAAACTTCAAAATCAAACTTCTTAAGTGAATGTTAGGATGTATGAATATTGTAGATAGCTTAGACTACAAGATATTGTCGTGTGGTTCAAGGAAGCATGTAGATGTTTGTGGAAGTTAGTAGAAGTGTCTAGAATAAGTTAGAATCATCATTTCTGTAAATCCTATATAAATAGGATCATCTAGCAAGTGTAAAAACTTAACTTTTGAGTGATAGCTTGCTTTGCAAGTAATTTTGTTAATTCTGTTAGTTCTTCATCTCTTCATTCTGTTCTTTCTCTATTTCTCTCTCAATTTCATCTGTTTTGGTGTGAGTTTGTTAAAATGGTATCAGAGCTATCCTAAATCATCAAGAGTCGCTGCGATTGTCGTCATCAACCTGTTAATCAGCTCGTCATTGAAGAATTGGTAAGCTGTTGAAGGTACTCTGTTCGTCTGAAACTTCTGTTCTGTGTTCGATTCAGTCTTCCTGTAAAGAATCAATTACTGATACTGTCTGCTGCAATGGATGAGATAATACTTGCTTTCTTCAATAAGAGAATCTGTTAGTTAACAGGAGAGGACAATTTTCAGTCCTGGAAATAGCAAGTGTTGTTAGCTGTTCGTGGACTCAATCTCGAAGGCTACCTGTTTGGCACGCTGGTAGTTCCTCGCCTTCTTGAAGATGAAGAAGGAAATAGGATTCCAAATACTGAGCTTCCTAAGTATTCTCAGCAGGACAGTTCATTGGCTTCATGGCTGCTGGCATCCATTGCTTCTCCAATTAGCAAAGGATTGGTTGGCTGTATGACAGCTTCGTCGATATGGAACAGATTACACCAGAACTTCTCATCATCGTCAACAACGAGGATTATGAGTCTATATGACAGACTCAAGGTTCGTAAACTCTTAAATCAGTCCATGAGAGATTACTTGAATGAAATACAACTTACATGTGATAGTCTATTCAGCTGTGGGCATCCGATTGAGGAGATGCAATAGATATCCATTATATTGAATGGTGTAAAGGGACAGTATGATAGTGTTGTTGCAGTAATCCATGCTAGCCGAAATCCATATGATCTTGCCTCGATTTATTATGTTCTTCTTGATGCAGAAGCAAGGCAAAGATATGCTATCTTTTATACATCATTGTCTGCGGAAAATGTTGTTGTTAAGAATGTTGAAGACAAGCCAATTCAGGTGGATTCAGGACATGTTACTGCAATTGATTCTGGACAGGCACAGAATCAGTCTAGCTTTGTACAACGAATACCTGATAACCAACCAAACAATACCTCATATGGAAGAGGTAGAGGCAGAGGTCGTGGCTACTCAAAAAATAAACCACAATGACAACTCTGCGGTAAGTTTGGTCATCTGGTTAATCGGTGCTATAGTCGTTTCAATGTGCATTTCCAGGGAGTTACATCTACTGCTAATGAAAACATGAGTGCAAATATGGTGTCTCAATGGCATGATGAAGATGAATCTTTATATGCTTAGGCTGGAGTAGTAAAGAGTCATAGCAACAATCCTTCTGCTTCGACTGGTTCTGGATATATCACTAATCCTCATGCTCTGAGTCAATCCGTGTCTGCTGTTTATCCTGCTGCTTATCCGCAACATGTTTCTGCTACTTATCCTCAACCAGTGTTTCCTCCTCCTATGTTCAATCCATATATGGCCAACTCAAATACAATGTATTATCCCATGCCATACATTCCATTAATGTATCAGCTCAATTCAGGTGGTACATCTGCATCTGCTCCTCTAGTCCAACAATTTCAACCTGGTGGATATTCTGCTGCTCCAAGTGTTTCTGCTACATCTGTTGCTGATAATCCAAGTCAAGTTCATCTGACTTCAACTTCATCTCCTGGAACACACATGGACAAAGCATGGTATCCAGATTCGGAAGCTACCAATCACCTGTCCAATGGAGCTCCTCCAGTCAATACATCACACTCCTATGCAGGCTCGGGTAAATTTCAAGTTGCGAATGGTAGTTACTTAAATATATGTAGTATTGGTACCTCTATCATAAACACTGCATCTAAGCCTCTCTTATTAAACAATCTCTTATACATTCCTCAGATTACTAAAAATTTGGTTTCTGTTTCGCAGTTTACCACGGATAATCGGGTATATTTTGAGTTTCATGAAACTCATTGCCTGGTTCGGGATTCTGATACTCATCATGTTCTTCTTCGTGGACAGGAACATCAAGGGCTATATAGACTTGATTTCAGTTCGTTTGTCAATGATAATAGGAATTCTGTAGTTAATAAATCAGATTGTCTGTCTTCTTTGCATTGTAATTCTACTGAGATAATAAACTCTAGCGTTATGTGTAATATGAATCGAATGAAAATTTCTCTTGTGATTTTACATCAAAGGCTTGGGTATCCTTCTCAACATGTGTTCTCGTTAGTAATCAAACATTCTAGCTGGAATATAAATGCTCAAATTCCTCATTGCATGGCTTGTGTTGTTGGCAAAAGCTGTAAATTTCCATTTTCTGATTCGGTGACTAAATACAATACACCTCTAGATCTGCTTGAAATGGACTTGTGGGGTCCAGCTCCTGTTTCTTCAAATGGCAATCTGTAGTATCTGAGTATAATAGATGTATGTTCTAGATATACTTGGATTTATTTCCTTAATAAAAAGAATGATGTTTCCATTGTCTTTCCTCAGTTTCACAAAGCAGTGGAGAATCAGCTCAGACATAAGATCAAATCTGTGCAAACAGATGGTGGTGGAGAGTTCAAAGCCTTAGCAGGATATCTCAGTCAGTTCGGCATCAGTCACAGGTTTACTTGTCCATATACGTCTGAACAGAACAGTATTGTAGAAAGAAAACACAGACATATAGTTGAGATGGGTCTCACCTTAATGAAACAAGCTGCTCTTCCTTTTCAATACTGGACCGATGCTTTTTTCACGTATGTGTTTCTCATTAACAGGCTTTCCACCAAAGTTTTGCAAAACATTTCTCCTCATGAGAAATTGTTTTTCAAAGTTCTTGACTATGAATTTCTAAGAGTGTTTGGGTTCTTATGTTTTCCGTTAATTCGTCCTTTCAATAAACATAAAATGGATTACAGATTAACTCCTTGTGTATTCATTGGTTATTGTTCAAATCAGCATGGATATAAATGCTTAGATGATGCTGGTTGTGTATATATATCTAGACATGTTAAATTCAATGAAAATGTTGTTCCTTTTGCAGATAAAGCTGGATCTTTCATGCAATCTAGTGCTGTTAAAAATACAGCAACGTCTCTTCCATTTTTCTTACCTTTCAATTATGCTTTATGTAATGCCTTAGATAATGATATGGTGCATAATGACTCTATACCTATACCTGTTCAGGTTAATCGCTCAGCTGATAGTATTCCTAATCTCTCGGGATGTGCTCGACAATCTGATTCTGATCAATCAAATGTGGTGGTACCTGCTTAAGAACCAGTGGAACAATCATCTGATGATAATGTTGCAGGATGACAAGAAAATGGGGATACAATCTGTACTGGTATCCCTCCTTTAAATGCTGAGATTAACATCCCGTGAGGTATGTTCTTAATGATTCTAACTTAGTTAAGATTACTTCTGATGGTAATGAGTTAGCTCGATCATCTTGTGAGAGTATGCATAGGTCTGAAAGTGTCTCTGGTTTTCAGGTACCCACTTCTGATCATTCTTCTTGTGTTAATAGGCATTCAATGCAAACTAGGTCCAAAACAAAGACATTGTCTGCTCTTACTACTTCATTGGTTGATTCCATTGATGTTGATCAACATGAACCACATGACATTCATACTGCTATGCAGTCTAGTGTATGGTCCTCTGTTCTGCATGATGAACTAAATGCCTTGATAGCAAATGATACATGGAAACTGGTTTCTTTACCTGGTGGTCGAATACCAATTGGATGTAAATGGCTTCTTAAAGTTAAAAGAAACTAAAATGGATCTACTGCTAGACATAAGGCTCGTCTTGTGGCTAAAGTGTTTTCACAAAAACCTGGATTTGATTTTCAAGATACCTTTAGTCTGGTGGTTAAAGCACCAACCGTGATGATATGATTATACTTACCTTGGCTCTGACACACAAGTGGCAATTGCGACAGGTTGATGTGAATAATGTGTTTTTGCATGGAGAACTTGATGAGGATGTGTACATGATTCAGCCACCTGGGTTTGAAAAGTGTGATCAGGAGGGTAATGTGCTGGTCTGCAAGCTTAATAAAGCCTTGTATGGTCTTAAACAAGCTCCGAGAGCTTGGTTTGAGAGATTGAAATGTTTTCTTTTAAACAATCTTGGTTTTTCTATTTCTTTAGCTGATAATTGCTTGTTTATCCACAAATCAAATGTAGGTTCTATTTTTCTACTTGTTTACGTTGATGACATTGTAATAACTGGAAGTGATAAGGCTGCAATTGAACGTGTTATCGATAGGTTTAATAGTGAATTTAAATTGAAAGATCTCGGATCTCTTAACTACTTTCTGGGGATGGATGTGCAGGTCTTGGATGACTGTCTATTATTAGGACAATGAAAGTATATTTTGGAGCTTATAGCGAAAGCAGGAGTGAATAATGCCTCAGCTTTACCTACGCCTATGTCTGGTAATATTTTGACTAGAGTAGCTGAAGATCATGGTGAGTCTCCTCCCGCTGATGAACATTTATATAGAAGACCTAATATACATTTTGCGGTAAATAAACTGAGCCAATATATGCAACATCCTCTGATATATCATTGGAAAGCTGTGATTCGTGTTCTTAGGTATCTTAAAGGTACTCTTGATCATGGATTATTGTTCCGTGCTAGTCCCGTTGCTTCTATTGATGTTGTTTTAATCTCTTAAGCTGATGCTGATTGGGGCAGTGAAGTGGTTGATAGAAAATCTGTGTCTGGCCATTATTTTATTCTTAATAGAAATCCAGTAGTTTGGAGTTCTAAAAAGCATCCAGTTATCTCTCGTTCATCTACTGAAGCAGAATACAGAGCTATTGCCAATGCTGTCTGTGAAATTATGTGGGTAGTGTCTTTATTATCTGAACTAGATGTCAAACTAATAGTTGTTCCTATTGTTTGGAGTGATAATAAAGGTGTTGTAGCCTTATCCGAAAATCCGATTCATCACTCTAAGATGAAGCATGTTGAGATAGACTTGTGTTTTGTTCGGGAGAAAGTTCAAAATGGGCAGGTTCTGGTTAACTATGTCCCTGCTACAGAACATGTTGCAGATATTTTGACGAAACCGATTACAAAAAAGCAATTTGTTTCATTTAGACAGAAGCTTGGAGTAATGTCATTCAAAGAGTTGATTCCCAGTTCTACAAGTGGTCAATTCAATTCTGTAAGTGTTCGTTGTGATCAGTCCAAGCTGTGATGGATGAGTCTGATTCAGATTAGTCGTAGGTGGGGTAAGGCAAGTTTTTTGTTTTTTTGTTTTTATAATATGTCTCTCTTGATATGCTGATTTCTTCTTAAATCTGTCTATCCATTGTCTAGTTTGTATTGGCATTCTGTCTTTTGGATGTTCTTCATTTATATGTAGAATTCATACTTGTGGTGAACGTTGCAGATTTCTGATTCTGTTGTGTTTTTCAGTTATCTTCTTGAGATTGCTTCAGCTCGTTGATGATTCATTTATTTCAGCTGAAGCCTTTCTCACTCTTTCTTGCAATATTGGTGTTTGTTAGCTTGGTGATTTCAGTGCATATTTTTCTGTCAATTCTATCTTGCGATCTCAGATGTCATGAGCATTAACAGACTCCTTATTCTGACATAAGGTGAAGCTTAAATCCAAAAATAACCCTGCTCAAAGAAAACATTCAAGAAACTTTGAGTAGGTGAAAACCTCTCTGTTAGAAAAGAAAAGAAATACAATGAATATCATTCAAGCAAGTCAAAGAAAATTGACAGAAAATATTGTGTAAAAGATGAAGGAAAGTCTGTTATTATGTCTCTGATATGCTCTGATTGATCTGGTATATGAATTGTGAGCATTATATGTAGTTTGGAATCGTCTGAAAAGACAAATGATCATGTACTGGAAAGGTTGATATGTTGAAGGCTTGGTTGTTAATAAGCTGATTATCAAAGAGATGAAATGATTTTGAAAGATGCTGTTGCAAAATGTATCAGATTTTCTTCAATGTTCTCATACTGTATGAAGTTTTATTCTAAATGCAGATGAATATTTCGAAAGACAGAAATTCAAGATTGATCAAGACTGGGTGATTGATAGATTGAAAATGAAAGATGCATGGAAAGTGAAGCTGAAAATCAAAATTCAAAATCAAACTTCTTAAGGGAATGTTAGGATGTATGAATATTGTAGATAGCTTAGACTACAAGGTATTGCCGTGTGGTTCAAGGAACCATGTAGATGTGTGTGGAAGTTAGTAGAAGTGTCTAGAATTAGTTAGAATCATCATATTCTGTAAATCCCATATAAATAGGATCATCTAGCAAGTGTAAAAACTTAACTTTTGAGTGATAGCTTGCTTTGCAAGTAATTCTGTTAATTATATTAGTTCTTCATATCTTCATTCTGTTCTTTCTCTATTTCTCTCTCAATTTCATCTGGTTTGGTGTGAGATTGCTAAAAACATGAGCGTGGTCGATTGGCTCGAGGAAAGACAAACATAATAGAGGGGCCAAGGGTTAGCGAGTGATGAGAGGTGGAAACTCACGATGATTACATGTTGGCAAATATGGAAAACGAGATGCAAAGCGGCTTTTGAATCCAAACAACTGTGCCGAATAGACGTCATTGAGGAGATAAGGCGAGCCTATGCGGAGCAATGCCTAAGCAATCGAGCTAGGCAAGTCGAGGAGACTACCAAACCGAATGGGGGGAGCGAGCGGGACACGACTGGACACCACCGACCGTAGGTTCAATCAAGATCAATTGTGACGCATCATGGTGTCAACGCACAAGAAGAGCGGGAATAGGAGTGGTGGCTCGGGACGAACACGGAACTGTTGTTGGAGGGCTCAACGGTACCAGAGCGAAGACATTGAATCAATGGAAGCCATGGCAATCCACGAAGGTATACGATTTGCAATACAAACGGGTTGGAAAAACATCATCATTGAGACGGACTCGCAGGTCACCTACCAACAAATCGTTCACGGACCGACGCAATGGAGGACCTCCAACATCATCACCAATATCCGGGCACTAGCTAGGCAACTAGACCAAGTGCAATGGCGAGCTATTCCGAGGACGGCAAATGAATGTGCGGACTGGATAGCTAAGCAAGAAAGACAGGGAGTGCGACTAAATGATTGGATCGAGAGACCTTCACTTTCATTTATATGTTTAGTAGCGAATGATAGAATGTACGAACAACCGTGATCCCGTACCACGACATTTTATTTCATCAAGTAAAGCGTTAATTTGACCAAAAAAAACATTGAATTACCTGATAGGGTCCAACATGGGCTGGGCGACACCCTCTTTGTCTCGATGAGTAAGGTTGATACCTCAATTTCTAAAACTTTCAAACTTTAAGTTCTTTCGCTTCCATTTTTCTTTTTTTCTCGAGGTGTCTTAAAAGGGTCCCATTTTAGGAAAACAACACTTTTAGCATATTATTACATATTTAGAATAATTATCACTCACGCTCCATAAAGGGTAATATGTTGATCATGAATAATAAATCTAAAATTGGTAGGATTAAAGATATAGAGGGGTCTTGGGTCTCTGATCATAATCTTATTAAATGTGAATTTCAAGATTTCTTCTCTAATATTTTTTCTTCAGAGAAAATCCATGTTGCTCTTTTATCTGACTGGTCGCTCACCCAGGTTAATGTTCTCTTGCCCTATATGATAGGATCTGTAGAGCATGTTATCTCTATTAGGGAAGTTAAAAAACTCTTGACTCTTTTAGCCCATTTAAAGCTCTGGGTCCGGCTAGTTTGCATCCAATTGTTTTTACCAAAAATAATGGGAGATTGTGGGCAATTCGGTCTATAACACCATCTCCAACTTTTTTCAGGGGAAACCGATTCCAGACGGTCAAAACGAGACTTTTGTCTGTTTGATCCCCAAGTTTATCTGGTTAGGCAATTTCGTCCCATCAGTCTTTGCAACACGGTTTATAAAATTATTTCCAAAGTGCTAGTCACTAGGATGAGAACCCCTCATGGAGCAGTTGCTTAATCTCATCTCCTTTTTGTGAATGATATGATTTTTCTAAGGAATGCATCAATTCAGAATTGCGAGACTATGAAAAGAACTCTGGATACTTTTTGTTCTATCTCATGCCAAAAGGTTAATTTTGTAAAATCCCAAGTTGTTTTATCAAAAAATTTGGATAATGCGTCGCTTTGGATCTGTCTAGAATGTTGAGTTTAAAAAAGGTGGAAAAATTGGATTCTTATTTGGGTTTCCCAATGAACTTGTCGAACAAAAGAGTAAGCTCTTTTAACTTCATTCTGGACAAATCAATAATAAACGTTCAGGATGGAGGTCTAAATTGTTACTATGGTCGACAAAAATGTTCTCACAAATTCAGGTATGACCACAATTCCATCTTATATTATGCAATGCACGACTCTTCCGATTGGGATTTGCAAGGGGTTGGACAAGTTAAACAGAGATATTTTGTGGGGATCTACATAGGATAAAAGGAAGCTCCATGCTTTAAAGTGGAATTGAGTTACACTCCCAAAAGAGTTTGGAGGAATAAATATTCCAATTACCAGAGAAAGAAATTTAGCTTTACTTGCAAATTTTTCATGGAGATATTAGAATAATACTAGCCCTTGGGCTAAAATTCTGAAGTTCAAATATTTGAATCAAAATCGGCAACTCACGAGAGGGAGATCCTTGAATTGGAAAGCGTTGGTTCAGGGAAGTCAAACTGTTGACAAAGGTATGGGTTGGGTCATTGGAGAGGGAAATAACATTAATGTTTGGTATGACTCATGGCTAGGACAAACTAAACTTACATCGATCATTAGTGACCCCCTGAATCACAATGAGGGAAAGATTAGTATAAAAGAATTAATGCAGAAATCGGGGGAGTGTGATTTCTCTTAGATCTCCTCCCATCTCCCTGATGGAGTCAAAGAAAAAATTTGGTCAATTCCTATAGGCTCTTCGGTTGTTATTCAGAATAAGTTATTTTGGATAGGAGACCGGAAAGGTATTCCGTCTGTGTCTTCTGTCCATTTTTTCATTAAACATGATAGAATCAGGAAATTAGATCTCGTTCCAGGAAACTTGGAATGAATCTGGAAGTGTGATACCATCCCGCGCATAAAAAACTTCCTATGGTTGTGTAATCATAATAGGCTTTCCACAACGCATATTCTTTACGAAAGGGGAATGAACATTAACCCTATTTGCAGAGTTTGCAGTATTCACGAGGAAAACACTATCCATATTCTTCGGGATTGTGTGGTTGCGAGTGAAGTTTGGAATGATATTAGTATTCCTTATAGTTTAAATGACTTATATTTGTCTAATCTCCCAACTTGGTTTGACTTGAATTACTGGTTCAATTATCTTCATGAGAAAGACATTGAATGGCGATTTATCTTCCCAACGACCATTTGGCTACTCTGAAAGAACATAAATTCATATGTTTTCAATAACCCTCCTATGTCAGTTGATGTCTCTACTTTAAGTACGATTCAGGCAGAGGACATATCAGACAACTCCAAGAGGAGAAATATTTAGCATAGAAGAAAGACGGTCTAACCATGGCTAAAAAGATTCCAATGACGTATTAGAATCACGAATAGTTTGATGGCGGAACTGTGGGCTATAAGAGATGGTCTAACCATTGAAGCAAATTTAGGCTTGCAGGATCTGCACGACGAAGCAGACGCCCATGAAGCAATTAATTTGATAATTGAGGATCTAGATGCAGATAGACCACTAATGCCTCTCATTTTGGATTGCAGGAAGCTTATTTTGGATTTTAACAAATTCAAAATCAGGCACGTGTTCCGGGAAGCAAGTGGGGTGGCGGATGCTTTGGCTAAGGAAGTTGTCAACCTCGATGAGCCTTTTCATACTCTAACGAATCCTCCCTTGGTTATTCTGAAGCTCCTGATGTTTGATACTCAATGGCAAACCACTACTAGAATAGTTAAAAATAATTAGTTTTTCTTTTTGTTTGTTGTAGTTTATGATTTACAAAAAAACAAATATTGATCATGAATATCTTTTCATTCTTACGAGGCGTTTTTTTCACGGAATTCAGAATAAGGAATACGGAATAGGGAATAGGTATAGAGAATAAGGAATAGATGATAAGAATATGAAGTTGTTTCTTTGGTGGAATGGAATGAAATAGAGTAAGGAATTATGTTGTTTATTTGGTGGAATTGTATATGGAAATGTAATGTAATGTGGTAAAATGACATATTTGCCCCTACTTGTATATGTATAATATATAATACATACAATTTGTATTATTTATTTGTTAAAATTAAGAATAATTAAAACTTTAATATAAATAATAATAAAAAAATTATTTGAAAGACCAATTTCTTAACGTTTTTTTAATAAAAACATTAGATAATGTAAATTATAATGCAAAATTATAATGCAAAATAATAATTCTTTTCATAATCAATTGATTGCATAACATGATTATAAATATCGTTAATTACGCTATCTGCAATATAACATTTCATTAGCACACGACAATACAAGGTCCGACAAAGTGTTAGTCATTTGCTTGAAACTTAGCAATAGCATAAATGACAACACATACATGATACAAAACATCGTCAGTGACCACATAAAGATTATACAAAATGTGGTTTTGTCCTACATTAAAATTTTACATATACACCGAAGGGTAATAATATCATAGAACTACAGACACTGTCTTCGTTAACGACTCAGATATCATACTTCCAACATTATTCAGTTCCGAGCATATTTGTCGAATATCACCGTCTCTTCCCTTCATTTTCTTACAAGCAAAAGGTCAAGAAGTTGTGCCAAATCTGTAGTTCCTAGTTTAGCTATCAAACTGAACTTTAAAAATGTTGCAGGGCGCATAATTTATGCTACATCTCAAAAAGAATATTACTTTGACTGTCCTAACCAACTAAGCTCTGAGGTTGTGGGACAAACGTATCTCAATGTTGTGGTATGTTGGATTGATTTTTATCTTATATACACGTACATAAATTGACATTTATATCATGTGTGAAAGCACATTTCAGTGCTCAGAATAGGTTTATTAAGAGTTCCAAAACCATTCAACACACGCACACGTTCTAAATGAGTACTCTAGTACAGTTTGTGGCAGTAAAACAAGAGGAATTAGTAGAAACAATGTAGAACCTCTGGAGAAGGATTTATGATGCCCTTTTGAAGAGTTTATTTACTTATTTTGTAGGTGGAAAGCCAGACGATATCACCATAATTGTCGGTCAAGTTGTTCTACAATCACATCCAATATATAGTTGAAGAGCACACCAATGTATCTTTCACAGGTTGCTAAAAATGTATTGTGCAATTTGAAAGATGATCAGAGATCAATTCCATAATGGTATTGATATAATTTCATTCAATATGATGAATCTCTAAAGATATTTTGGCTCTTAAGTAGGCAGAACTTTACCTAAAAAAACATAAATGATTCAAGCATCATCAGTAATATGAATTTAGGTCTCAACTTGCCATTGCAAAATGTATAAATTGTTGGACTATACAAAAAATGGCACAACTCCTCAAACACGTATGTATTCAAACATGACATGAATATCCATCCATCATCACAATCTGTCTCACAACAAAACATCAACATCTACCTGAAGAAGAAATTAAAAACAGTTTTTATAACCTATGCTTAGGAGGGGAAAGAAAGAATTCTTCTAAACCATTAAGCTGCTGCTACCTAACACCACCCAAACTAAAAAAAAAAAATAGATATGTCATCATCTCATGATTGTTGGTAGCTACCCGTTTAAAATCGTTATCCCATCTCAAGTTGCTATAAATAAACATCTCAACTTCCAAGCACCCACATTAGAGATCAAATCTTGAGTATGGAAATAGATCAAGTTCGGTTAACCCAGAATCAACTGATTGTGGGTTCCGACAAAACCCACAATAAACGATTTATGGTTAAAAACAACCCTAATTCATCTGAATATACCCTACTCCATCAGTCTCATATAATCCAGACACAATTAGTGAAACCCTAATCCGATAAAAAACATCAATTCGAGACAAAAACAACGAAACAGACAAGGAGAACTACCCTGTTGTTCTTCTCCAGCCGACATATTGAAGCTCCGGTGCGCCTTCTGTGAGTAATTTGTCAGTGGAAAGGAGAGTCTCTTCCAGATTGCAGAGGATGAAGTGGGCAAGGAAGAACGAGTAAAGATGAACTGGGCAAGGAGAGTTCACGTAGAGGGGTAGCTGAAGAAATAAACACTGTTTATGGAGAAGAAATAACTAAAGGTAGACTTGAAAATAAGGAAAGACAGTGAGGGTAAAATAGTCTTTTACGTGTCTATTCCGGAATCCCTACCCTCTAGGCTTAGGTATTCCAAAATATTCTTACAGTATGTCTAAGCCTACCCCGCCTAGAATCCGTAAGCCTAGTTTTCCCAATTCCGGGAAAAGAACAACTTCTTACGGATTCCGTAATCCGAATTTTTTTCTTTTCCGTGAAAAGAACATGTCATTAGGGTTCAAACCCAAAACTTCTAAGGGTTAAATACCAAATAGCTACCCAAATTTTGGACGTTTTACAAATAGCTACCCGAACTTTGAATTTTCAAAAATGGCTACCTAAACTTTGACATATGAGGCAAATAGCTACATTCTTTAAATTTTTCGTTAAATATGGACGAAAAATGACGTGGCAGCACATGATTGGTCCACAATTTTAAAAACTATAGAATTTTTTTAAAATACTAAAAAAACCATAAATATTATTTAAAAAACACAAAAAATAATAGAAAAATAAGAGTTTTAAATATAATATTTTTATGAAAATTATGAAATAAAAATAAAAATAAATGACTAGGTTTTTCTAATTTTGTTTCATATTTTTCAATACAAAAATTATATTACAAACTCTTATTTTTCCTATTAATTTTCTATTTTTTTTAAAGAATTTTTCTGTTATTTTTAATATTTTAAAACAATAATATATATTTTTAAATTATGGACCAATCATGTGCTGACACGTCATTTTTCGTCCATATTTAACGGAAAATGTAACGGAGGTAGCGATTTGCCCCATGTGTCAAAGTTGAGGTAGTTATTTGCACTTTCGTCCAAAGTTTAGGCAGTCGTTATTGAAAATTCAAAGTTCAGATAGCTATTTGTAAGACGTCCAAAGTTCGGGTAGCTATTTGGTATTTAACCCAACTTGTAATTTAATGATGAAGCCTTGAACCATTGTGATAGTTGCAAATTAATTGTTTGATGAGGGACAACTTATTTTATTACTATATTTTAGTGATGGATTATGTTTACCCAACTCTCGTAAATGTATCTAGAGACTTTTCGGGAAACGTTCTCAAATTTTCTCTCTGGAAAGCTCCTTGGCTTCCCTTGCGTAGTCAATTGTGAAGCTCTGGCCAACCGGGGTTTCTAAAGGATTAAGATGTCTGAATTATCAAATGGAGATGCTGCTCTTCAAGATCCCTCTTCTGAATTGGGGGAACACATGGTTACTGAAGGGAGTCCAAGTACGAAAACGAAACAAGTAAAAATGCCATACAAAACAAAATTAACTGGGATTATACCATGAGATTTTGAGAAGGCTTTCTACTTTAAACAACATATGTATGACGATGTTGAAGAAGAAATTGATGAATTTCCAGAAGTTGAATGCATCAAAATCATCTTTTCTCCTAGAGTAAAGATAGAAATGAGGAAGTCACATGCCTTAGACATTATAATAAAATTATTTGGCAAATCAATCGACTACACTTACTTAGTTAGGCGTTTGTTAATGTTGTGGAAAAGTCAAAATGCTTTTAAGGTCATGGACCTTGGGTATGGTTTCTTCAAGGTTCCTTTCCACTCTAGGGAGGACCTTCACTCAGTCCTAAAAGGTGGACCTTGGTTAATCATTTCAGCCTACCCAACGTTGAGAGTATGGGAACCCAAATTTCAACCGGCAACAACAAAACTCATGGTGGCTACTATTTTGATGAGGATTCCCATGCTTCTTTTAGAGTATTATGAACCGGTCCACTTGGAAAAAATTGGTAACCACTTTGGACACCTACTGAAAATTGATATGGCTACTGTGAATGGAGAAAAAGGGAAATTCACAAGATTTTGTGTTCAAGTGAACTTATTGGAACCATTGTCTCTGTTTCTAAAAATCGATAACCTCCAATTCGAATTACTATATGAAGGAATAAACTGGATCTACTTTTCTTGTGGCATGGTTGGTGAATAACTGCAGGCAAGGAACAAACTCAGATGTGTTTCCGGCTGCTAAACCTAGGAACTTCATGGATTTGGAAGAGGATTTAGATACGACCAACAAACCAAGAGAAATCCAGACTAATTTGATTTTGGAGGAGCAGAGAAAACATCCATTGACCGCGAACAAAGTTGGGGACAATAACTGTGGATATGGGCCTTGGATGTTGGTGAACTACCGGAAAAATAAACCGATGAAGAAACCGGGATTTCAAAATCAATCGGCCACAGCTAACTCAGTCGATGCCTCAATCAACATGAAAATTCCACCCAGAAAAGCCTCCATTGTTAGACACAATGGGAAGAAAAATCTATCGGGAAGCTGTCGGGAAGGACCTGCCATGAATGTGGCGGAGTGGACAAGGAATGGTGGAAGAGAAGATAGTAATGGAGATGTAAGGCATGTGACTGAGTGGAGGAAAAGTGAAGGAAATGAATATGCTGCCGGAATTCTTGTCAGGAATAAAACAAATAAAGATGGGTCAGACAGAAGTGCTTGAACGATGGGAATCTCCTCTGCTAGGCGGTCATCTGGGTTGGGCTGGGAAGCTAGAGCAGTGGATGGACCAAACAGCAGGTTGGTGGGCTTCTCCTCGTCTGGGTCGATTGTTGGTGGGCAACATTCCAAGTTGGGCAGACCAATTGCTGGTTGACTTCACTCCAAGCTAGGCAGGCAGGACGTGGAAATGGAGTTGGTTGGGCTGAAATCGGTTGGGTTGAAATCAGCTGGGCTACACGAACAAAAATTTGCTCTTCTTAACAGCAATATTTTGGGTGGGCCTTTAGGTCCATCTGATTCGTGTGTTTGTCCCATAAAGCTTAAGATAATTGCGGAAGTTCTAAACCCCACCGATACCATTTTGAAACATAATCATATAACTCCTAATTATTTTCCTAATGTGAACACTAATTTAACTACTTCTGTGGGTTTTCAAAGGCAAGGGATTCAGGTAAATTGGGAAGTTTAGAAAAAATGATAGGGAATAATAGAGAAAAAGTTCAAGGATCGTCATACGCGAGAATTAACTTGGATATGAAACAGAAAGAATCAATCGACTTGTCTAATATAAAAAATGCAACTACGAAGTAAGGGAGCCAATGCGAGTTAACTAGCATGAGTTTAGATGTTATTAGTCATATGTAATTGGATTGGTCATGTTTACAGCATATTAATTATGAATCATATACAACTATCAATAAATATGGTCCCTGAAAAAGCCCACACGAGATTCATTGTGTGGAACGTTAGAGGATTCGGCAGTCTAGCAACTGTCAATGCGGTTAAGTATCGTATCTGAACTCATAAGCCTACGGTGTTGATCCTAATTCACACTAGACTTAGTGGTCAAATGGATGGTTGAACAAGCAGGTAAATTACCTTTCAACAAGTTTTTAGGGGTAGAAGCCAGAGGTTTTAAAGGAGGAATTCTAGTTTTGTGGAATGATCATGCGATTAATATTACAAAGATGGCCTCTACAGAGCAGGAACTCCACTTCAAAATCCAAGTTATCCCTTCAACCCGTTCTTGGTTCATGTATGCGATCTATGCTAGCCCTAAATTGAATGAAATTTTATTGTTGTGGGATAATCGTAAGTCAGTGACCTTTAATATATCTAGTCCTTGGCTAGTTGTAGGTGATTTTAATGATGTCGCAAATAATTCTGAAAAATTGGGGGGGGGGGGGGGGAATATTGTGTGCATGAATTTGGTGTTTCTTTTTAATGACATGATTAGTGGTTGTAATGTGATTGACTTAGGATTTAGAGGGGCCTAAGTTTACATGGGTGAATATGTGGAATCCGAATAGACTAATCCAACAGAGACTTGGTAAGATGCTTGGTAACTTGAATTGGAAACTCTATTTTCCTTATGCGTTTGTCACTCACCTAACGAGAACACATTCAAATCATTGTCCCCTTCTCCTTAAAAGTTGAGGGGAAAATGAGAATAGAAACTTTAGACCTTTTCGGATGGAACCTATGTGGCTGGACCACCCGGGGTTTGAAATCCTTGTCAAAGAAACTTGGAATGAGTGTAGGAATAGGATTACCCCTGCCATATTAGCATATTCTCTAATAAGGCCATTTCTTGGAATACATAGGTTTTTGGTAATGTATTCCAAACAAAAGATAAGGTTTTGAAGAGGATCTTGGGAGTTCAAATATGCATTGCTAATGCACCAAACAATTTTATCATCTCCTTGGAAAAGAATCTTCAGGGGGAGCTTTCGGAGATTCTTGACCAGGAGGAAAAACTTTGGGTTGCCAAGTCTCGAACCAAGCGGATTAGTGATGGGGACAGAAATACAAAATTTTACCATGTTTATACTCTGGTTAAAAGAAGAAGGAATAAGATTTTGGCTATTAAAGACTCAATTGGGAATTGGGTTTATGAGGGAAAACTTGTTCAGGAAGAATTTCAAAATTTATTTTCAATTCTTTTCACAACCTCTAAGGTCATATCTCCCATTTTTTATGCTTTCCCCGACAACTGGAGAACTTGCTTAATTGATTACCAAGTTTATCATTTAAACAACTCTATCAATTTGGAAGAAATTAGGAAAGCCCCGACCTGGATGGTCTACACCCGGCTTTCTTCCAAAAGCTTAGGAACTGTATAGGTAATTATATGACTATCGCTAGTAAGGAGGTTTTTGAAAAAGGAATTATTCCTTCCAGTTGGAACAAAACTTTTTTGTGCATGATTCCAAAATGTAGTAACCCTATTTATGTCTCTCAATTTAGACCGATCAGTATTTGTAATTCCATTTACAAGGTGATTTCAAATGTCCTTGTGAACATAATTAGACCTTGCTGAAAAATCTTATCTCTCCTTTTCAAACTAGTTTTGTCCCGGGGAGAAGGGGAAATGACAATGTGGTCTTATTAAGAGAGGTTATCTACTTCTCTAAGCAGAAAGAGGGGCACAAAGGATGCATGATCATTAAAATTGACCTTGAAAAAGCTTATGACATAATTGAATGGGATTTCATCAGAAATACTCTTTTTTTTTTCCTTTTAAATTTCCTATAAAAAACATTAGGTTGATCATGAATTGTATATGCACTTCTTCGATTGAAATTTTGTCTAATGGGGTAAACTTGATACTTTTTTCCCTACAAGGGGTATTACACAAGGTGATCCTTTATCCCCATATATTTTCATCATGTGCATGGAATATCTGGCTTTTTTTTATTGATGACAAAGTTACGCAGGGTCAATGGAAATGAATAAAAGTAGGAGGATGTAGTCTCAATCTGTCACACCTGTTACTTTTTTTTCTGATGAACTCATTCTCATGGGAAAGACAACTCTTGAAAATTGCAATTGCATCAACTCAGTTTTTGAAAAACATTGTGCAATTTCGGGCCAAAACGTCAAACAGGGTAAGTCAACAATTTTTTTCTCCAAAAATGTTTGAGGCACTAAAAGAAATGATTTGTCAAAAGCTTTATCATTCAAAATGGTGAAACAATTTGGGTCTTATCTGGGGTTCCCCGTTGAATTATCAAATAAGAAAGTTAATTCCTTCAATTTTATCTTGGATAAAGTAAGGTACAAACTGTCGGGGGGGAGGGCTAATCATTTATCAATGGCAGGTACAGTCACCTTGGTGAAGTCAGTTTTATCAAGTATTCCTTCATACTATATGCAATGTACTATGCTTCCTATTGCAGTTTATAAAGAACTGGATAGGATAAACAGTAATATTGTTTGGGGATCCACGGACGAGAAGAGGAAAATTCACCTTATTAGTTGGAAAGAAATTACAAAATCGAAAAAGCTTGGGGGGCTAGGAATTCAATCGGCAACAATTCGAAATAAAACTTTGTTGGGTAGCTTTGTTTGGAGACTAAAAAAGGAAACGAGTCATGGACAACGATTCTTAGACATAGAACTTTGAGGCAAAATGGGTCGAGATTGACCACCGAACAAAACTCCTTGTAATTGGAAAGTAATTAATGAAGGTATGAATACTCTGAAACTGGGAGTTGGGTGGGTGGTGGAAAATGGTAGGGAGACATTAAATTTTGGCATGATGTTTGGGTGGGTGATAAAACTTTGCGTTCGTCTATCTATGGAACACTTTCGCATGAGGAAGACAACCTAATGATAAATGATGTCTTTCTAAATGTTGAGTGGAACCTAGGTAGAACTACTTTTGAATTTCCTAAAATCATGTGTGGATCAGTTGCTGAGCATTCTGGGTGACCGGACATATGAATCTTGGGATATACAAATTTGGAATTGTTCTAACTCAAGTAACTTTACAACTGCTTCAGCGTATTCTCTTTTAGCAGGTCATGATAGTAATAGTCACGTTCAGGATCAATGGGATTGGGTCTGGAAAACTAAAACAATTTCAAAAATCCAGTACTTCATTTGGATGTGTCTCAAAAACAAATTAGCTACTTGCAAATTGTTGAATCATAGGGTGTGCAGTATTAGCGCCATCTGCAGAATATGTCAAACATAAGTGGATGACATGAGTAACATTTTGTATGGGTGTGAGCATGCAAAACAAATTTGGAACTCCTTTATTTTGCCATCAAAAGTGGCTCAGGCAGCTCATCTACCTTTGAACGACTATATTAAGCTTGGTTGTCAGGTATCAGGGGCTCTTATTCAAGGAATTTAATGGGCCATGTTCTTTCCCTAGGCTATTTGGAATATTTGGAAGAACAGAAACTCTCTTATTTTTAAAGATAAAGCTTTAAATACTTCCATTTTCGAGTTTTCCTTATCTCAGGCCAGATTTCATCAAAATTTTATTCAATTTATTGAGAACTCTAAGTCTCTTATATCTATTGAAGTTAGATTGTACCCTCCGGAGCAAGGGTGAGTGAAAATCAACACAGATGGAGCATCTAGGGGTAATATGAACCAGGCGGGTTCACGAGGAGTGATAATGGATAAAATGGGTCAATGGATAGCTAGTATCTCTAGGAAAATAGGATGCTCCAACAGTCTCGTAGCATAATGTTGGGTCATCATAGATGGATTAATGTTGGCAAAGGAGCTCGGTTTTAAATCAATTTACTTAGAAACAGATGCACAGTCAACCCCTAAACTCATCTCTCATGAAAATTCTTCAAATATTAAACTAATGTTCATCATCACAATTCATAGTGGTGAACATGTCACGCGTTTTAGGATCATAACACTGATACCCTTTTTGATTAATTCCATATTCTACAAAGACACACTTGACTGCACATGGATAAAATTTGGTGTGGTCAGTTTTAGGTATGTGTACGAATACATAGCATCCAAAGACCCGAGGAGTTAGGCTGAGTGTTGGGGGCACTTTGGTAATTTCAGAGAGAATATGAATCGGTGTTTTGAGGTTTAGGATTTTTGTAGGAAGACGATTGAGGAGATATGTTGTCGTGGCAACAACTCCAGGCCAAAACGTTTTTGGTACTTTGGACTCAATAAGTAGGGATCTTGTCATTTCGAGGAGAATGCGATTTTTCGTTTCGGCTACACCATTTTGTCATTTCAAGAAGTTTGGTGATAATTCCCTTTTCTAAAATGAAATTTTCATATGTTGATTGAAAAATTCCCCATATTATCATACCTAAGAACTTGAATGTTTTTCTGAAACTGATTTTGGATAATTTGGAAGAAGTGAGTGAACTTGTCAAACACTTCAGATTTTTGTTTTAAAAAAATACACACACGTTATACGAGTGCAATCATCGACAAACAACACAAAATATATAAAACCTTGACCCCAAGATATAGGTGCGGGAACCCACACATCAGAATGTACTAAGGAAAACATGGAATTCATACGAGTACTATTTGGCTTGAACGTTTGTCTATGACTTTTTGCAAGAATACAAGTCTCACAAAAACAATTATTACTTTTATTCAAAAACAACTTAGGGAATAAAAGTTTTAGATAACCCGAGGATGGATGACCCAATCTCTTATGACATAGCCAAACCTATTGTTCTTAATTTCCGTGAGCAAGCAATACCGAACCTTGTTGAGCTACTTCATCAACGTAGTACACACCAGCGCGTTCAGTGCAACACCTAATAATAACTCCCGTTTGGATATCCTGCAGTATGCAAAAATTCAGATTCATCACCATTGTACAATTCATTTCCTTAGTGACATGGGACACCAACCATAATTTATTCGAGAGAGTTGGAACTAGGAGTCAATTTGATATCCTCAGGGTTTGAGAAATTTCTACTGTTCCCATTCCCGTCACTTGGGCCTTCGCCCCATCTGCAGTAGGGCTAGGTATAAAAAACTAATTCGACCGAACCGTACCGGTTCACAAAGCAAACGTTTTTTTTGGAAAAATATGGAGCGGTTTAGAAGATGTACAAAAAAACAATTCAAAACCGGTTAACCGAACTATTTTTGGTACCGATTTTATATTACTTAACTGCTAAACCATACCAAATTTACCAGACCGGACTCAAAATAATCGAAGCCTTCAATATCAGCAATTAGCTTGTGGGCTTATGGATGTGGGCCTTCAGGAATCAGCCCGAAGCCATTCCTTCCATTCTGGAATTCTCTCGACCATTTTTATTTGTTAATAAAGTGGTTCGGTTGAACCGATTTTGAATCGATGCAGAACAGGTACGGTAAATCATCTAAAATATGGAGCGACCAAAAACTGGAGCGGTAAACCGTACCTCTTTAAAATGTGGTAAAAGTACGATTCATGAATCAGTTTGGCCCCGAACCGGTTCATGCCCAACCCTAATATGCAGTATTAATATATTCAATCTGAGACTTCACAATATTCCTAAGATCACGTGCATCATACGTCATAGTGTATGTTGCACCACAGTCGAAAATCCACTAGAGATTTTTAAGTCTGTTTTTATTATGGACTGAATATGCACTTGTTAAATGTTTAGGGACTGAACTGAAATAATTTTGGGATGTTTCGTTACTTTTCATAACTTTTGGTCCAAAATAGCTAGGGTTTGAAGTAGAGGTCTTGGATGCAAATTCCAAATTCCTTTACCTGATGAGCCACAGTCAGTTCCTCCCCACTCCCAGTAGCAATTCCTCTCCATTTCCCCTTGGTCTCCACTTCGCCTAGGGTTTCCACCGATGCGGCTGGGGTTTCCGCTACTACTTCCTACAACCCCGGTGAAGGTATGGGCCCCTTCTAGTGCTGGTTGTGGCCGAGGAGGATTCTAACGAGGGATTCCCGCTGGGCATTCCAAGTCTTCGTTGCCACCATGTGTGATGGTGGGTGTAAGGCTGCTCATCGCGATGGCGACACGACTTCGTTCATTCTCCTTGCGGCTCTCGTCCCACTAGTCAGGGTATCCGACCAGCCGAAAGTATGCCTCCTTCGTATGCTGGATCATTCCACAATGAGTACATTTAAGCCTTTCTTTATCTATTCGGGATGAAGATCCGTCGGTCCTCCCGGTTGTGTCCGACCGATACTGTATAGTCCATCCTCCTTTCGCCGCATTTGCTGCAGCTATAGCTTCGATTTCGGTCCAATTTCCCCTAGTTAGTAAGGCTTCGCTGATTCCCGAATCCGATGATATTCCGTCACTGGTGGTTGCCTCTCCCATAATGTGGAGCCTGGCGGCCTCCTTTCGGACAGAAGCATACGCTTCTTCAACTGAGGGTAATCGATCCTATCGCAACACCTCTCATTTGATTCCATCAAATTTGGAATCAATTACTCCCAATAACTGATATAATTTTGTCTCGTTCCATAGTTAATTGTAGGATGTGATGTCCAGAATTCCCTTCATCATTTTTTCAGTGTAATTTTGTAGGATCGACAACCAGAATTCCTCCAGTGTAAGTATTCCCTTCATCATTTTTGCAGCCCTGTTATGTAGATCGAAAATTTGCAGTGAATCCTTACCGCTACCGTAAGTCGTTTGTAATGTGTTCCATAAATCTCGGGAAGTGTAATAGTGAGCGACATTGTTCGCCAATTGAGACCCTATATTCTGAATCATCCATGAAAAAACGATGAAGTCGTCTTGTTTCCATCTTTCATAACCTGGTTCAGATCTGCTCGGGGGTTCTGGATCCTAGGTTATGTGTTACAGTCACCCCTGCCTCCAATTGCGATTTGTATCAAGCTGGCCAAGAGATGATAATTCTGGTTGTTGAGCTTTGTGCTCACTGTGACGGTTTCTGGTAAGTCTTTGGATTGATTTTTACTGAGGTTGAGTCCATTCTTTAGGATACTGGCTATTTTGAGGGTTAGGTCGTCTTCGCTAAGACCTGAACCCATCTGGGTTTTGGAATTGTGGCTCTCACTATCAAACATATTGGTTGGATTGAAGTTTATTCTGGTATATGATGAGCAACCAGAAAAACACACATTCCACTATGGATTGTGGACCTACTCTGATACCATGTTAACACAGGTAATACAAATATGGTTCTTTCATTTCTGGAATATTACAAATGCATACATTGCTCAACAATACAGGTATGTTCTAATAAAATTTTCTCTACCTAATTATGAGTTGTAGTAGTTATTATGTTTGACAATAGTTTGTCAACATTATTATTTTACTTTTGACAATAGTTTCTCACTTTGTCACTTTGTTGACTTATTATTCTAACACAATCAATATAAATTGTACGTTACAAGCCAACTATGTATTATCCAGTAGAAGACATGAATTCAAGACATGAATTATGTCATACAAGACATTGAATCAACATGGACAACATTGAATCATGTTGTTATACGATACGAGACATTGAGTCATCATCGAATTATATGATATGAGACTTTGAGTCCACATCGAATTATATGATACAAGACTTTAAGTTAACATTGAATTTGTGTGATTTTGAGGCGCATTATGTGGACGTTTTTCGAAAGATGATATTTGCCCCTACTTGTAAACGAGTTTTGCTAACGATTTATCAATAAATAATCTCCAATGATATAAAAAAAATATCAATGTCGACGAATAACAAAATTTGGAGACCTTCCTTTGAACTTCTATCGGGACATATATTCTATCGGGACATATCTCATCACTTAAGAGTAAATGAATTGATTCTTGGATGTATGACTTAGGTGGTATATGTGGTCCCATTCATAGACATATAAGTGCCACTTGAAATGAGTTGCATCCATTCATTTGTATCTTTCATCTATCATTTCATTATACCACTAAAAATAGTTCATCACTTCAAAATATTTGCACACTTTAATATTTCCTAAGACTATCTAGACCTTTATTTAGTCTTTGAATATTTTTCAATTGACAAATACATCATTATTCTTATTTGTCGTGATATATATGCTTTTCTAATATTACAATTTACCACAAAATTCCGACATAAGTGTGACTTAATTTCTGTTATAACATAATTGTTCGAGTAAAAGCAAATTTTCGTAGATCAATAATTAGTACTATAAAATAAAACTTTCCTCACCAAATAAAATTGCTATGGGAAATATATTTTGACCATCAAATGCAAAAACAATGCGCCCTAGAATAATATTCGAACCGCGTCAATCGTGTATATTATATATATACATATATATACATATATATACTCACTAGCTTACATGGTGGTGACTTAATTTAAGTATATATATGATATGAAGGTAGTAAAATTGATATATTATTTGTCCCTTTAATTTGTTAAGCCATTCGAACTATACCTCTAATAAATAGGTCCATCGACCTCTCTGTCAACACAGGTATTTCTGCTTATATTTCTGGTAAACTGATAATTCATTACTTCATTTCAGCTATACAAGGATACAAGGTACTTATACAACTTTTACCTACATATTTAGCTTTCTATAATAATCATTACATTTTTAGCTTTTACATATTGCTATAATACTATTCAGCTTTACATATTGCTATAATACTATTCAGCTTTTGACAATCTTGCCTTACTTTCCATTAGTGACAACTTTTGACAATCTTGCCTTACTTTCCATTAGTGACTCTTTGCCTTTCATGTCTTTAGATTATTCTAACACTCCCCATCAAGTTGAGTGGTCGGATCTCTGATACTGAACTTGCTCAATACTTCTTTGAAAATCTGTGAGTATGTCCGCTAATTGGTCTTCTGAACGAACAAATGGCAGTCTGATATGTTTTGCCTCAAGATTCTCTTTTATGAAGTGTCTTTCCACCTCAATGTGTTTGGTTCGATCATGCTGAACTAGATTCTCTGAAATGTTGATGGCGGCTTTATTGTTACACCTTAACTCACATGATTTGGTTGGTTGAAACACAGTCTCTTTCATTAACTTCCTCAGCCACAATATTCCAGTTAATCCTCTAGCTATTCCACGGAACTCAGCTTCTGCACTTGAGAGAGCTACAACCTTTTGTTTTTTACTTCTCCATGTTACTAGATTATCACCAACAAAGGTAAAATATCCGGATGTGGACCTTCGATCAATCAGATTGTCTGCCCAGTCAGCATCTGTATATCCCTGTATTTCCAAATGACCATTTCTTCTGAACAAAACTCCATGCCCTGAAGTTCTCTTCAAATACCTCATAATTCTCATGACAACTTCCATATGCTCCACTTGTGGTTGATGCATGTACTGACTCACTACTCCAACAACATAAGCTATGTCTGGTCGAGTATGTGACAGATATATCAGCTTGCCTGCTAGCCTTTGATATCGTTCCTTGTCTGCTAGTCTTCCTCCTTCTGATAGTTGTAGACCGTGATTTACTATCATTGGAGTTTCTGCTGGTTTGCATTCCAGCATCCCTGTTTCTGTCAGAAAATCCAAAATATACTTTCTTTAAGATATAAATATTCCTTCTATTAATCTTCATACCTCAATTCCGAGATCCTTCATCTCGAATTCTTCAAACAAGTTCTTATTGAGTTTGTGCATCTTTTTTTCATCATTCCCTCTAATAATCATATCATCAACATAAATGATTAAACAAGTTATGAGGTCTCCTGTTTTCTTCAAGAATAAGGTATGGTCTGAGATGCTCTGCTTATATCCATATTTCTTCATGGCTATCGTGAACCTCCCAAACCATGCACGAGGAGATTGCTTCAGAACATATAGTGCCTTTTTTAATCGACAGACTTTCCCTTCCTGCGTTTCATCTTTGTAGCCTGGTGGGACTTTCATATAAACTTCTTCTTCTAGATCTCCGTGAAGAAATGCGTATCAAACTGGTGCAAAGGCCAGTCTTTATTTGCAGCTATAGACAACAATACTCTGATTGTGTCTATTTTGGCTACGGGAGAGAATGTTTCAGAATAGGCAATCCCGTATGTCTGCGTGTATCCTTTTGCCACCAACCTCGCCGTGTATCTATCAATGGAGCCGTCTTGCTTGTATTTGATAGTATACACCCACCTACAGCCCACTGGTTTCTTTCCAACTGGCAACTTGCACATCTCCCACGTCTCATTTTCTTTTTAGTGCTTCCATTTCAACATCCATTGCTTTTCGCCACTTCCTGGACTGTTGAGCTTCTTTGATCGTACTTGAAATTTCTTCAGTAAGAATAGACACTGTGAATGCCTTTGCCTCTTCACTTAGCCTCCCCTCTACTATATTTGTCACTGGATACGTTGATTTACTTGCCTCCCAATCTGGTGTGTATCTCTTGGGTGGCCTTCCCCAATTCTCTCTTGGAGGTAATTTGTATCCTCCAGTTATTATCTCCTCTTGTTCACCTGGTTCTTCTACAATAAAATCGAGATTCTCCCTTTTAGGATATCTTACCGGGCTTACCTCAGATACCTCAGTCGGTGGAACATTGGTTGTGACTCTTAGTTCACTGTTCGGTACTGACGTATCAAATGTTGCCTCAGTAGTTGGATTATCTTGCTCTTTAGGTCTTTCATCGGAGAGGCTTGTTCTTTCATAGGAGATATCAGAATTACATACCAAATCCAGTGGATCATCTATATGACTCCCCCCATGAACACTGGACTAGTGATAGAAGTATTATGTTTCAAGGAAATCACAGTTCATTGTGGTGAACACATGACGACTTTCAAGGAATACACATCTCACAAAAAAACTTACTACTTTTACCCAAAAACAACTTAGGAAATAAAAGTTTTAGATAACCCGAGGATGGATGACCCAATCGTGTATATTATATATATACATATATATACTCACTAGCTTACATAGTGGTGACTTAATTTAAGTATATATATGATATGAAGGTAGTAAAATTGATATATTATTTGTCCCTTTAATTTGTTAAGCCATTCGAACTATACCTCTAATATATAGGTCCATCGACCTCTCTGTCAACACAGGTATTTCTGCTTATATTTCTGGTAAACTGATACTTCATTACTTCATTTCAGCTATACAAGGATACAAGGTACTTATACAGCTTTTACCTACATATTTAGCTTGCTATAATAATCATTACATTTTTAGCTTTTACATATTGCTATAATACTATTCAGCTTTACATATTGCTATAATACTATTCAGCTTTTGACAATCTTGCCTTACTTTCCATTAGTGACAACTTTTGACAATCTTGCCTTACTTTCCATTAGTGACTCTTTGCCTTTCTTCTCTTTAGATTATTCTAACACTCCCCCTCAAGTTGAGTGGTCGAATCTCCGATACTCAACTTGCTCAATACTTCTTTGAAAATCTGTGAGTATGTCCGCTAATTGGTCTTCTGAACGAACAAATGGCAGTCTGATATGTTTTGCCTCAAGATTCTCTTTTATGAAGTGTCTTTCCACCTCAATGTGTTTGGTTCGATCATGCTGAACTAGATTCTCTGAAATGCTGATGGCGGCTTTATTGTTACACCTTAACTCACATGATTTGGTTGATTGAAACACAATCTCTTTCATTAACTTCCTCAACCACAATATTCCAGTTAATCCTCTAGCTATTCCACGGAACTCAGCTTCTGCACTTGAGAGAGCTACAACCTTTTGTTTTTTACTTCTCCATGTTACCAGATTATCACCAACAAAGGTAAAATATCCGGATGTGGACCTTCGATCAATCAGATTGTCTGCCCAGTCAGCATCTGTATATCCCTGTATTTCCAAATGACCATTTCATCTGAACAAAACTCCATGCCATGAAGTTCTCTTCAAATACCTCATAATTCTCATGACAACTTCCATATGCTCCACTTGTGGTTGATGCATGAACTGACTCACTACTCCAACAGCATAAGCTATGTCTGGTCGAGTATGTGACAGATATATCAGCTTGCCTGCTAGCCTTTGATATCGTTCCTTGTCTGCTAGTCTTCCTCCTTCTGATAGTTGTAGGTCGTGATTTACTATCATTGGAGTTTTTGCTGGTTTGCATTCTAGCATCCCTGTTTCTGTCAGAAAATCCAAAATATACTTTCTTTAAGATATAAATATTCCTTCCTTCTCTAGATCTTCATACCTCAATTCCAAGAAAGTATTTCAAATTTCCGAGATCCTTCATCTCGAATTCTTCAAACAAGTTCTTATTGAGTTTGTGCATCTTTTTTTCATCATTCCCTCTAATAATCATATCATCAACATAAATGATTAAAGAAGTTATGAGGTCTCCTGATTTCTTCAAGAATAAGGTATGGTCTGAGATGCTTTGCTTATATCCATATTTCTTCATGGCTATCGTGAACCTCCCAAACTATGCACGAGGAGATTGCTTCAGAACATATAGTGCCTTTTTTAATCGACAGACTTTCCCTTCATGCGTTTCATCTTTGTAGCCTGGTGGGACTTTCATATAAACTTCTTCTTCTAGATCTCCGTGAAGAAATGCATTCTTAACATCAAACTGGTGCAAAGGCCAGTCTTTATTTGCAGCTATAGACAACAATACTCTGATTGTGTCTATTTTGGCTACGGGAGAGAATGTTTCAGAATAGTCAATCCCGTATGTCTGCGTGTATCCTTTTGCCACCAACCTCGCCGTGTATCTATCAATGGATCCGTCTTGCTTGTATTTGATAGTATACACCCACCTACAGCCCACTGGTTTCTTCCCAACTGGCAACTTGCACATCTCCCACGTCTCATTTTCTTTTCAGTGCTTCCATTTCAACATCCATTGCTTTTCGCCACTTCCTGGACTGTTGAGCTTCTTTGATCGTACTTGGAATTTCTTCAGTAAGAATAGACACTGTGAATGCCTTTGCCTCTTCACTTAGCCTCCCCTCTACTATATTTGTCACTGGATACCTTGATTTACTTGCCTCCCAATCTGGTGTGTATCTCTTGGGTGGCCTTCCCCAATTCTCTCTTGGAGGTAATTTGTATCCTCCAGTTATTATCTCCTCTTGTTCACCTAGTTCTTCTACAATAAAATCGAGATTATCCCTTTTAGGAGATCTTACCGGGCTTACCTCAGATACCTCAGTCGGTGGAACATTGGTTGTGACTCTTAGTTCACTGTTCGGTACTGACGTATCAAATGTTGCCTCAGTAGTTGGATTATCTTGCTCTTTCGGTCTTTCATCGGAGAGGCTTGTTCTTTCATAGGAGATATCAGAATTACATACCAAATCCAGTGGATCATCTATATGACTCCCCGCATGAACACTGGACTAGTGATAGAACTATTATGTTTCAAGGAAATCACAGTTCATTGTGGTGAACACATGACGACTTTCAAGGAATACACGTCTCACAAACAAACTTACTACTTTTACCCAAAAACAACTTAGGAAATAAAAGTTTTAGATAACCCGAGGATGGATGACCCAATCATGTATATTATATATATACATATATATACTCACTAGCTTACATGGTGGTGACTTAATTTAAGTATATATATGATATGAAGGTAGTAAAATTGATATATTATTTGTCCCTTTAATTTGTTAAGCCATTCGAACTATACCTCTAATATATAGGTCCATCGACCTCTCTGTCAACACAGGTATTTCTGCTTATATTTCTGGTAAACTGATACTTCATTACTTCATTTCAGCTATACAAGGATACAAGGTACTTATACAGCTTTTACCTACATATTTAGCTTGCTATAATAATCATTACATTTTTAGCTTTTACATATTGCTATAATACTATTCAGCTTTACATATTGCTATAATACTATTCAGCTTTTGACAATCTTGCCTTACTTTCCATTAGTGACAACTTTTGACAATCTTGCCTTACTTTCCATTAGTGACTCTTTTCATTTCTTGTCTTTAGATTATTCTAACACTCCCCCTCAAGTTGAGTGGTCGAATCTCCGATACTCAACTTGCTCAATACTTCTTTGAAAATCTGTGAGTATGTCCGCTAATTGGTCTTCTGAACGAACAAATGGCAGTCTTATATGTTTTGCCTCAAGATTCTCTTTTATGAAGTGTCTTTCCACCTCAATGTGTTTGGTTCGATCATGCTGAACTAGATTCTCTGAAATGCTGATGGCGGCTTTATTGTTACACCTTAACTCACATGATTTGGTTGGTTGAAACCCAATCTCTTTCATTAACTTCCTCAGCCACAATATTCCAGTTAATCCACTAGCTATTCCACGGAACTCAGCTTCTGCACTTGAGAGAGCTACAACCTTTTGTTTTTTACTTCTCCATGTTACCAGATTATCACCAACAAAGGTAAAATATCCGGATGTGGACCTTCGATCAATCAGATTGTCTGCCCAGTCAGCATCTGTATATCCCTGTATTTCCAAATGACCATTTCTTCTGAACAAAACTCCATGCCCTGAAGTTCTCTTCAAATACCTCATAATTCTCATGACAACTTCCATATGCTCCACTTGTGGTTGATGCATGAACTGACTCACTACTCCAACAGCATAAGCTATGTCTGGTCGAGTATGTGACAGATATATCAGCTTGCCTGCTAGCCTTTGATATCGTTCCTTGTCTGCTAGTCTTCCTCCTTCTGATAGTTGTAGGTCGTGATTTACTATCATTGGAGTTTCTGCTGGTTTGCATTCCAGCATCCCTGTTTCTGTCAGAAAATCCATAATATACTTTCTTTAAGATATAAATATTCCTTCTCTTGATCTTCATACCTCAATTCCAAGAAAGTATTTCAAACATCCGAGATCCTTCATCTCGAATTCTTCAAACAAGTTCTTATTGAGTTTGTGCATCTTTTTTTCATCATTCCCTCTAATAATCATATCATCAACATAAATGATTAAACAAGTTATGAGGTCTCCTGATTTCTTCAAGAATAAGGTATGGTCTGAGATGCTCTGCTTATATCCATATTTCTTCATGGCTATCGTGAACCTCCCAAACTATGCATGAGGAGATTGCTTCAGAACATATAGTGCCTTTTTTAATCGACAGACTTTCCCTTCATGCGTTTCATCTTTGTAGCCTGGTGGGACTTTCATATAAACTTCTTCTTCTAGATCTCCGTGAAGAAATGCGTTCTTAACATCAAACTGGTGCAAAGGCCAGTCTTTATTTGCAGCTATAGACAACAATACTCTGATTGTGTCTATTTTGGCTATGGGAGAGAATGTTTCAGAATAGTCAATCCCGTATGTCTGTGTGTATCCTTTTGCCACCAACCTCGCCGTGTATCTATCAATGGAGCTGTCTTGCTTGTATTTGATAGTATACACCCACCTACAGCCCACTGGTTTCTTCCCAACTGGCAACTTGCACATCTCCCACGTCTCATTTTCTTTTCAGCGCTTCCATTTCAACATCCATTGCTTTTCGCCACTTCATGGACTGTTGAGCTTCTTTGATCGTACTTGGAATTTCTTCAGTAAGAATAGACACTGTGAATGCCTTTGCCTCTTCACTTAGCCTCCCCTCTACTATATTTGTCACTGGATACGTTGATTTACTTGCCTCCCAATCTGGTGTGTATCTCTTGGGTGGCCTTCCCCAATTCTCTCTTGGAGGTAATTTGTATCCTCCAGTTATTATCTCCTCTTGTTCACCTAGTTCTTCTACAATAAAATCGAGATTCTCCCTTTTAGGAGATCTTACCGGGCTTACCTCAGATACCTCAGTCGGTGGAACATTGGTTGTGACTCTTAGTTCACTGTTCGGTACTGACGTATCAAATGTTGCCTCAGTAGTTGGATTATCTTGCTCTTTCGGTCTTTCATCGGAGAGGCTTGTTCTTTCATAGTAGATATCAGAATTACATACCAAATCCAGTGGATCATCTATATGACTCCCCCCATGAACACTGGACTAGTGATAGAAGTATTATGTTTCAAGGAAATCATAGTTCATTGTGGTGAACACATGACGACTTTCAAGGAATACACGTCTCACAAAAACACTTACTACTATTACCCAAAAACAACTTAGGAAATAAAAGATTTAGATAACCCGAGGATGGATGACCCAATCGTGTATATTATATATATACATATATATACTCACTAGCTTACATGGTGGTGACTTAATTTAAGTATATATATGATATGAAGGTAGTAAAATTGATATATTATTTGTCCCTTTAATTTGTTAAGCCATTCGAACTATACCTCTAATATATAGGTTCATCGACCTCTCTGTCAACACAGGTATTTCTGCTTATATTTCTGGTAAACTGATACTTCATTACTTCATTTCAGCTATACAAGGATACAAGGTACTTATACAGCTTTTACCTACATATTTAGCTTGCTATAATAATCATTACATTTTTAGCTTTTACATATTGCTATAATACTATTCAGCTTTTGACAATCTTGCCTTACTTTCCATTAGTGACAACTTTTGACAATCTTGCCTTACTTTCCATTAGTGACTCTTTTCCTTTCTTGTCTTTAGATTATTCTAACACTCCCCCTCAAGTTGAGTGGTCGAATCTCCGATACTCAACTTGCTCAATACTTCTTTGAAAATCTGTGAGTATGTCCGCTAATTGGTCTTCTGAACGAACAAATGGCAGTCTTATATGTTTTGCCTCAAGATTCTCTTTTATGAAGTGTCTTTCCACCTCAATGTGTTTGGTTCGATCATGCTGAACTAGATTCTCTGAAATGCTGATGGCGGCTTTATTGTTACACCTTAACTCACATGATTTGGTTGGTTGAAACCCAATCTCTTTCATTAACTTCCTCAGCCACAATATTCCAGTTAATCCACTAGCTATTCCACGGAACTCAGCTTCTGCACTTGAGAGAGCTACAACCTTTTGTTTTTTACTTCTCCATGTTACCAGATTATCACCAACAAAGGTAAAATATCCGGATGTGGACCTTCGATCAATCAGATTGTCTGCCCAGTCAGCATCTGTATATCCCTGTATTTCCAAATGACCATTTCTTCTGAACAAAACTCCATGCCCTGAAGTTCTCTTCAAATACCTCATAATTGTCATGACAACTTCCATATGCTCCACTTGTGGTTGATGCATGAACTGACTCACTACTCCAACAGCATAAGCTATGTCTGGTCGAGTATGTGACAGATATATCAGCTTGCCTGCTAGCCTTTGATATCGTTCCTTGTCTGCTAGTCTTCCTCCTTCTGATAGTTGTAGGTCGTGATTTACTATCATTGGAGTTTCTGCTGGTTTGCATTCCAGCATCCCTGTTTCTGTCAGAAAATCCATAATATACTTTCTTTAAGATATAAATATTCCTTCTCTTGATCTTCATACCTCAATTCCAAGAAAGTATTTCAAATTTCCGAGATCCTTCATCTCGAATTCTTCAAACAAGTTCTTATTGAGTTTGTGCATCTTTTTTTCATCATTCCCTCTAATAATCATATCATCAACATAAATGATTAAACAAGTTATGAGGTCTCCTGATTTCTTCAAGAATAAGGTATGGTCTGAGATGCTCTGCTTATATCCATATTTCTTCATGGCTATCGTGAACCTCCCAAACTATGCACGAGGAGATTGCTTCAGAACATATAGTGCCTTTTTTAATCGACAGACTTTCCCTTCATGCGTTTCATCTTTGTAGCCTGGTGGGACTTTCATATAAACTTCTTCTTCTAGATCTCCGTGAAGAAATGCGTTCTTAACATCAAACTGGTGCAAAGGCCAGTCTTTATTTGCAGCTATAGACAACAATACTCTGATTGTGTCTATTTTGGCTATGGGAGAGAATGTTTCAGAATAGTCAATCCCGTATGTCTGTGTGTATCCTTTTGCCACCAACCTCGCCGTGTATCTATCAATGGAGCTGTCTTGCTTGTATTTGATAGTATACACCCACCTACAGCCCACTGGTTTCTTCCCAACTGGCAACTTGCACATCTCCCACGTCTCATTTTCTTTTCAGCGCTTCCATTTCAACATCCATTGCTTTTCGCCACTTCATGGACTGTTGAGCTTCTTTGATCGTACTTGGAATTTCTTCAGTAAGAATAGACACTGTGAATGCCTTTGCCTCTTCACTTAGCCTCCCCTCTACTATATTTGTCACTGGATACGTTGATTTACTTGCCTCCCAATCTGGTGTGTATCTCTTGGGTGGCCTTCCCCAATTCTCTCTTGGAGGTAATTTGTATCCTCCAGTTATTATCTCCTCTTGTTCACCTAGTTCTTCTACAATAAAATCGAGATTCTCCCTTTTAGGAGATCTTACCGGGCTTACCTCAGATACCTCAGTCGGTGGAACATTGGTTGTGACTCTTAGTTCACTGTTCGGTACTGACGTATCAAATGTTGCCTCAGTAGTTGGATTATCTTGCTCTTTCGGTCTTTCATCGGAGAGGCTTGTTCTTTCATAGTAGATATCAGAATTACATACCAAATCCAGTGGATCATCTATATGACTCCCCCCATGAACACTGGACTAGTGATAGAAGTATTATGTTTCAAGGAAATCATAGTTCATTGCGGTGAACACATGACGACTTTCAAGGAATACACGTCTCACAAAAACACTTACTACTATTACCCAAAAACAACTTAGGAAATAAAAGATTTAGATAACCCGAGGATGGATGACCCAATCGTGTATATTATATATATACATATATATACTCACTAGCTTACATGGTGGTGACTTAATTTAAGTATATATATGATATGAAGGTAGTAAAATTGATATATTATTTGTCCCTTTAATTTGTTAAGCCATTCGAACTATACCTCTAATATATAGGTTCATCGACCTCTCTGTCAACACAGGTATTTCTGCTTATATTTCTGGTAAACTGATACTTCATTATTTCATTTCAGCTATACAAGGATACAAGGTACTTATACAGCTTTTACCTACATATTTAGCTTGCTATAATAATCATTACATTTTTAGCTTTTACATATTGCTATAATACTATTCAGCTTTTGACAATCTTGCCTTACTTTCCATTAGTGACAACTTTTGACAATCTTGCCTTACTTTCCATTAGTGACTCTTTTCCTTTCTTGTCTTTAGATTATTCTAACACTCCCCCTCAAGTTGAGTGGTCGAATCTCCGATACTCAACTTGCTCAATACTTCTTTGAAAATCTGTGAGTATGTCCGCTAATTGGTCTTCTGAACGAACAAATGGCAGTCTTATATGTTTTGCCTCAAGATTCTCTTTTATGAAGTGTCTTTCCACCTCAATGTGTTTGGTTCGATCATGCTGAACTAGATTCTCTGAAATGCTGATGGCGGCTTTATTGTTACACCTTAACTCACATGATTTGGTTGGTTGAAACCCAATCTCTTTCATTAACTTCCTCAGCCACAATATTCCAGTTAATCCACTAGCTATTCCACGGAACTCAGCTTCTGCACTTGAGAGAGCTACAACCTTTTGTTTTTTACTTCTCCATGTTACCAGATTATCACCAACAAAGGTAAAATATCCGGATGTGGACCTTCGATCAATCAGATTGTCTGCCCAGTCAGCATCTGTATATCCCTGTATTTCCAAATGACCATTTCTTCTGAACAAAACTCCATGCCCTGAAGTTCTCTTCAAATACCTCATAATTCTCATGACAACTTCCATATGCTCCACTTGTGGTTGATGCATGAACTGACTCACTACTCCAACAGCATAAGCTATGTCTGGTCGAGTATGTGACAGATATATCAGCTTGCCTGCTAGCCTTTGATATCGTTCCTTGTCTGCTAGTCTTCCTCCTTCTGATAGTTGTAGGTCGTGATTTACTATCATTGGAGTTTCTGCTGGTTTGCATTCCAGCATCCCTGTTTCTGTCAGAAAATCCATAATATACTTTCTTTAAGATATAAATATTCCTTCTCTTGATCTTCATACCTCAATTCCAAGAAAGTATTTCAAATTTCCGAGATCCTTCATCTCGAATTCTTCAAACAAGTTCTTATTGAGTTTGTGCATCTTTTTTTCATCATTCCCTCTAATAATCATATCATCAACATAAATGATTAAACAAGTTATGAGGTCTCCTGATTTCTTCAAGAATAAGGTATGGTCTGAGATGCTCTGCTTATATCCATATTTCTTCATGGCTATCGTGAACCTCCCAAACTATGCACGAGGAGATTGCTTCAGAACATATAGTGCCTTTTTTAATCGACAGACTTTCCCTTCATGCGTTTCATCTTTGTAGCCTGGTGGGACTTTCATATAAACTTCTTCTTCTAGATCTCCGTGAAGAAATGCGTTCTTAACATCAAACTGGTGCAAAGGCCAGTCTTTATTTGCAGCTATAGACAACAATACTCTGATTGTGTCTATTTTGGCTATGGGAGAGAATGTTTCAGAATAGTCAATCCCGTATGTCTGTGTGTATCCTTTTGCCACCAACCTCGCCGTGTATCTATCAATGGAGCTGTCTTGCTTGTATTTGATAGTATACACCCACCTACAACCCACTGGTTTCTTCCCAACTGGCAACTTGCACATCTCCCACGTCTCATTTTCTTTTCAGCGCTTCCATTTCAACATCCATTGCTTTTCGCCACTTCATGGACTGTTGAGCTTCTTTGATCGTACTTGGAATTTCTTCAGTAAGAATAGACACTGTGAATGCCTTTGCCTCTTCACTTAGCCTCCCCTCTACTATATTTGTCACTGGATACGTTGATTTACTTGCCTCCCAATCTGGTGTGTATCTCTTGGGTGGCCTTCCCCAATTCTCTCTTGGAGGTAATTTGTATCCTCCAGTTATTATCTCCTCTTGTTCACCTAGTTCTTCTACAATAAAATCGAGATTCTCCCTTTTAGGAGATCTTACCGGGCTTACCTCAGATACCTCAGTCGGTGGAACATTGGTTGTGACTCTTAGTTCACTGTTCGGTACTGACGTATCAAATGTTGCCTCAGTAGTTGGATTATCTTGCTCTTTCGGTCTTTCATCGGAGAGGCTTGTTCTTTCATAGTAGATATCAGAATTACATACCAAATCCAGTGGATCATCTATATGACTCCCCCCATGAACACTGGACTAGTGATAGAAGTATTATGTTTCAAGGAAATCATAGTTCATTGCGGTGAACACATGACGACTTTCAAGGAATACACGTCTCACAAAAACACTTACTACTATTACCCAAAAACAACTTAGGAAATAAAAGATTTAGATAACCCGAGGATGGATGACCCAATCGTGTATATTATATATATACATATATATACTCACTAGCTTACATGGTGGTGACTTAATTTAAGTATATATATGATATGAAGGTAGTAAAATTGATATATTATTTGTCCCTTTAATTTGTTAAGCCATTCGAACTATACCTCTAATATATAGGTTCATCGACCTCTCTGTCAACACAGGTATTTCTGCTTATATTTCTGGTAAACTGATACTTCATTACTTCATTTCAGCTATACAAGGATACAAGGTACTTATACAGCTTTTACCTACATATTTAGCTTGCTATAATAATCATTACATTTTTAGCTTTTACATATTGCTATAATACTATTCAGCATTACATATTGCTATAATACTATTAAGCTTTTGACAATCTTGCCTTACTTTCCATTAGTGACAACTTTTGACAATCTTGCCTTACTTTCCATTAGTTACTCTTTTCCTTTCTTGTCTTTAGATTATTCTAACACTCCCCCTCAAGTTGAGTGGTCGAATCTCCGATACTCAACTTGCTCAATACTTCTTTGAAAATCTGTGGGTATGTCCGCTAATTGGTCTTCTGAACGAACAAATGGCAGTCTTATATGTTTTGCCTCAAGATTCTCTTTTATGAAGTGTCTTTCCACCTCAATGTGTTTGGTTCGATCATGCTGAACTAGATTCTCTGAAATGCTGATGGCGGCTTTATTTTTACACCTTAACTCACATGATTTGGTTGGTTGAAACCCAATCTCTTTCATTAACTTCCTCAGCCACAATATTCCAGTTAATCCTCTAGCTATTCCACGGAACTCAGCTTCTGCACTTGAGACAGCTACAACCTTTTGTTTTTTACTTCTCCATGTTACCAGATTATCACCAACAAAGGTAAAATATCCGGATGTGGACCTTCGATCAATCAGATTGTCTGCCCAGTCAGCATCTGTATATCCCTGTATTTCCAAATGACCATTTCTTCTGAACAAAACTCCATGCCCTGAAGTTCTCTTCAAATACCTCATAATTCTCATGACAACTTCCATATGCTCCACTTGTGGTTGATGCATGAACTGACTCACTACTCCAACAGCATAAGCTATGTCTGGTCGAGTATGTGACAGATATATCAGCTTGCCTGCTAGCCTTTGATATCGTTCCTTGTCTGCTAGTCTTCCTCCTTCTGATAGTTGTAGGTCGTGATTTACTATCATTGGAGTTTCTGCTGGTTTGCATTCCAGCATCCCTGTTTCTGTCAGAAAATCCATAATATACTTTCTTTAAGATATAAATATTCCTTCTCTTGATCTTCATACCTCAATTCCAAGAAAGTATTTCAAATTTCCGAGATCCTTCATCTCGAATTCTTCAAACAAGTTCTTATTGAGTTTGTGCATCTTTTTTTCATCATTCCCTCTAATAATCATATCATCAACATAAATGATTAAACAAGTTATGAGGTCTCCTGATTTCTTCAAGAATAAGGTATGGTCTGAGATGCTATGCTTATATCCATATTTCTTCATGGCTATCGTGAACCTCCCAAACTATGCACGAGGAGATTGCTTCAGAACATATAGTGCCTTTTTTAATCGACAGACTTTCCCTTCATGCGTTTCATCTTTGTAGCCTGGTGGGACTTTCATATAAACTTCTTCTTCTAGATCTCCGTGAAGAAATGCGTTCTTAACATCAAACTGGTGCAAAGGCCAGTCTTTATTTGCAGCTATAGACAACAATACTCTGATTGTGTCTATTTTGGCTATGGGAGAGAATGTTTCAGAATAGTCAATCCTGTATGTCTGTGTGTATCCTTTTGCCACCAACCTCGCCGTGTATCTATCAATGGAGCTGTCTTGCTTGTATTTGATAGTATACACCCACCTACAGCCCACTGGTTTCTTCCCAACTGGCAACTTGCACATCTCCCACGTCTCATTTTCTTTTCAGCGCTTCCATTTCAACATCCATTGCTTTTCGCCACTTCATGGACTGTTGAGCTTCTTTGATCGTACTTGGAATTTCTTCAGTAAGAATAGACACTGTGAATGCCTTTGCCTCTTCACTTAGCCTCCCCTCTACTATATTTGTCACTGGATACGTTGATTTACTTGCCTCCCAATCTGGTGTGTATCTCTTGGGTGGCCTTCCCCAATTCTCTCTTGGAGGTAATTTGTATCCTCCAGTTATTATCTCCTCTTTTTCACCTAGTTCTTCTACAATAAAATCGAGATTCTCCCTTTTAGGAGATCTTACCGGGCTTACCTCAGATACCTCAGTCGGTGGAACATTGGTTGTGACTCTTAGTTCACTGTTCGGTACTGACGTATCAAATGTTGCCTCAGTAGTTGGATTATCTTGCTCTTTCGGTCTTTCATCGGAGAGGCTTGTTCTTTCATAGGAGATATCAGAATTACATACCAAATCCAGTGGATCATCTATATGACTCCCCCCATGAACACTGGACTAGTGATAGAAGTATTATATTTCAAGGAAATCACAGTTCATTGTGCTGAACACATGACGAATTTCAAGGAATACACGTCTCACAAAAAAACTTACTACTTTTACCCAAAAACAACTTAGGAAATAAAAGTTTTAGATAACCCGAGGATGGATGACCCAATCGTGTAAATTATATATATACATATATATACATATATATACTCACTAGCTTACGTGGTGGTGACTTAATTTAAGTATATATATGATATGAAGGTAGTAAAATTGATATATTATTTGTCCCTTTAATTTGTTAAGCCATTCGAACTATACCTCTAATATATAGGTCCATCGACCTCTCTGTCAACACAGGTATTTCTGCTTATATTTCTGGTAAACTGATACTTCATTACTTCATTTCAGCTATACAAGGATACAAGGTACTTATACAGCTTTTACCTACATATTTAGCTTGCTATAATAATCATTACATTTTTAGCTTTTACATATTGCTATAATACTATTCAGCTTTACATATTGCTATAATACTATTCAGCTTTTGACAATCTTGCCTTACTTTCCATTAGTGACAACTTTTGACAATCTTGCCTTACTTTCCATTAGTGACTCTTTTCCTTTCTTGTCTTTAGATTATTCTAACACTCCCCCTCAAGTTGAGTGGTCGAATCTCCAATACTCAACTTGCTCAATACTTCTTTGAAAATCTGTGAGTATGTCCGCTAATTGGTCTTCTGAACGAACAAATGGCAGTCTTATATGTTTTGCCTCAAGATTCTCTTTTATGAAGTGTCTTTCCACCTCAATGTGTTTGGTTCGATCATGCTGAACTAGATTCTCTGAAATGCTGATGGCGGCTTTATTGTTACACCTTAACTCACATGATTTGGTTGGTTGAAACCCAATCTCTTTCATTAACTTCCTCAGCCACAATATTCCAGTTAATCCTCTAGCTATTCCACGGAACTCAGCTTCTGCACTTGAGAGAGCTACAACCTTTTGTTTTTTACTTCTCCATGTTACCAGATTATCACCAACAAAGGTAAAATATCCGGATGTGGACCTTCGATCAATCAGATTGTCTGCCCAGTCAGCATCTGTATATCCCTGTATTTCCAAATGACCATTTCTTCTGAACAAAACTCCATGCCCTGAAGTTCTCTTCAAATACCTCATAATTCTCATGACAACTTCCATATGCTCCACTTGTGGTTGATGCATGAACTGACTCACTACTCCAACAGCATAAGCTATGTCTGGTCGAGTATGTGACAGATATATCAGCTTGCCTGCTAGCCTTTGATATCGTTCCTTGTCTGCTAGTCTTCCTCCTTCTGATAGTTGTAGGTCGTGATTTACTATCATTGGAGTTTTTGCTGGTTTGCATTCCAGCATCCCTGTTTCTGTCAGAAAATCCATAATATACTTTCTTTAAGATATAAATATTCCTTCTCTTGATCTTCATACCTCAATTCCAAGAAAGTATTTCAAATTTCCGAGATCCTTCATCTCGAATTCTTCAAACAAGTTCTTATTGAGTTTGTGCATCTTTTTTTCATCATTCCCTCTAATAATCATATCATCAACATAAATGATTAAACAAGTTATGAGGTCTCCTGATTTCTTCAAGAATAAGGTATGGTCTGAGATGCTATGCTTATATCCATATTTCTTCATGGCTATCGTGAGCCTCCCAAACTATGCACGAGGAGATTGCTTCAGAACATATAGTGCCTTTTTTAATCGACAGACTTTCCCTTCATGCGTTTCATCTTTGTAGCCTGGTGGGACTTTCATATAAACTTCTTCTTCTAGATCTCCGTGAAGAAATGCGTTCTTAACATCAAACTGGTGGAAAGGCCAGTCTTTATTTGCAGCTATAGACAACAATACTCTGATTGTGTCTATTTTGGCTACGGGAGAGAATGTTTCAGGATAGTCAATCCCGTATGTCTGTGTGTATCCTTTTGCCACCAACCTCGCCGTGTATCTATCAATGGAGCTGTCTTGCTTGTATTTGATAGTATACACCCACCTACAGCCCACTGGTTTCTTCCCAACTAGCAACTTGCACATCTCCCACGTCTCATTTTCTTTTCAGCGCTTCCATTTCAACATCCATTGCTTTTCGCCACTTCATGGACTGTTGAGCTTCTTTGATCGTACTTGGAATTTCTTCAGTAAGAATAGACACTGTGAATGCCTTTGCCTCTTCACTTAGCCTCCCCTCTACTATATTTGTCACTGGATACGTTGATTTACTTGCCTCCCAATCTGGTGTGTATCTCTTGGGTGGCCTTCCCCAATTCTCTCTTGGAGGTAATTTGTATCCTCCAGTTATTATCTCCTCTTTTTCACCTAGTTCTTCTACAATAAAATCGAGATTCTCCCTTTTAGGAGATCTTACCGGGCTTACCTCAGATACCTCAGTCGGTGGAACATTGGTTGTGACTCTTAGTTCACTGTTCGGTACTGACGTATCAAATGTTGCCTCAGTAGTTGGATTATCTTGCTCTTTTGGTCTTTCATCGGAGAGGCTTGTTCTTTCATAGGAGATATCAGAATTACATACCAAATCCAGTGGATCATCTATATGACTCCCCCCATGAACACTGGACTAGTGATAGAAGTATTATATTTCAAGGAAATCACAGTTCATTGTGGTGAACACATGACGAATTTCAAGGAATACACGTCTCACAAAAAAACTTACTACTTTTACCCAAAAACAACTTAGGAAATAAAAGTTTTAGATAACCCGAGGATGGATGACCCAATCGTGTAAATTATATATATACATATATATACTCACTAGCTTACGTGGTGGTGACTTAATTTAAGTATATATATGATATGAAGGTAGTAAAATTGATATATTATTTGTCCCTTTAATTTGTTAAGCCATTCGAACTATACCTCTAATATATAGGTCCATCGACCTCTCTGTCAACACAGGTATTTCTGCTTATATTTCTGGTAAACTGATACTTCATTACTTCATTTCAGCTATACAAGGATACAAGGTACTTATACAGCTTTTACCTACATATTTAGCTTGCTATAATAATCATTACATTTTTAGCTTTTACATATTGCTATAATACTATTCAGCTTTACATATTGCTATAATACTATTCAGCTTTTGACAATCTTGCCTTACTTTCCATTAGTGACAACTTTTGACAATCTTGCCTTACTTTCCATTAGTGACTCTTTTCCTTTCTTGTCTTTAGATTATTCTAACACTCCCCCTCAAGTTGAGTGGTCGAATCTCCAATACTCAACTTGCTCAATACTTCTTTGAAAATCTGTGAGTATGTCCGCTAATTGGTCTTCTGAACGAACAAATGGCAGTCTTATATGTTTTGCCTCAAGATTCTCTTTTATGAAGTGTCTTTCCACCTCAATGTGTTTGGTTCGATCATGCTGAACTAGATTCTCTGAAATGCTGATGGCGGCTTTATTGTTACACCTTAACTCACATGATTTGGTTGGTTGAAACCCAATCTCTTTCATTAACTTCCTCAGCCACAATATTCCAGTTAATCCTCTAGCTATTCCACGGAACTCAGCTTCTGCACTTGAGACAGCTACAACCTTTTGTTTTTTACTTCTCCATGTTACCAGATTATCACCAACAAAGGTAAAATATCCGGATGTGGACCTTCGATCAATCAGATTGTCTGCCCAGTCAGCATCTGTATATCCCTGTATTTCCAAATGACCATTTCTTCTGAACAAAACTCCATGCCCTGAAGTTCTCTTCAAATACCTCATAATTCTCATGACAACTTCCATATGCTCCACTTGTGGTTGATGCATGAACTGACTCACTACTCCAACAGCATAAGCTATGTCTGGTCGAGTATGTGACAGATATATCAGCTTGCCTGCTAGCCTTTGATATCGTTCCTTGTCTGCTAGTCTTCCTCCTTCTGATAGTTGTAGGTCGTGATTTACTATCATTGGAGTTTCTGCTGGTTTGCATTCCAGCATCCCTGTTTCTGTCAGAAAATCCATAATATACTTTCTTTAAGATATAAATATTCCTTCTCTTGATCTTCATACCTCGATTCCAAGAAAGTATTTCAAATTTCCGAGATCCTTCATCTCGAATTCTTCAAACAAGTTCTTATTGAGTTTGTGCATCTTTTTTTCATCATTCCCTATAATAATCATATCATCAACATAAATGATTAAACAAGTTATGAGGTCTCCTGATTTCTTCAAGAATAAGGTATGGTCTGAGATGCTCTGCTTATATCCATATTTCTTCATGGCTATCGTGAACCTCCCAAACTATGCACGAGGAGATTGCTTCAGAACATATAGTGCCTTTTTTAATCGACAGACTTTCCCTTCATGCGTTTCATCTATGTAGCCTGGTGGGACTTTCATATAAACTTCTTCTTCTAGATCTCCGTGAAGAAATGCGTTCTTAACATCAAACTGGTGCAAAGGCCAGTCTTTATTTGCAGCTATAGACAACAATACTCTGATTGTGTCTATTTTGGCTACGGGAGAGAATGTTTCAGAATAGTCAATCCCGTATGTCTGCGTGTATCCTTTTGCCACCAACCTCGCCGTGTATCTATCAATGGAGCTGTCTTGCTTGTATTTGATAGTATACACCCACCTACAGCCCACTGGTTTCTTCCCAACTGGCAACTTGCACATCTCCCACGTCTCATTTTCTTTTCAGCGCTTCCATTTCAACATCCATTGCTTTTCGCCACTTAATGGACTGTTGAGCTTCTTTGATCGTACTTGGAATTTCTTCAGTAAGAATAGACACTGTGAATGCCTTTGCCTCTTCACTTAGCCTCCCCTCTACTATATTTGTCACTGGATACGTTGATTTACTTGCCTCCCAATCTGGTGTGTATCTCTTGGGTGGCCTTCCCCAATTCTCTCTTGGAGGTAATTTGTATCCTCCAGTTATTATCTCCTCTTGTTCACCTAGTTCTTCTACAATAAAATCGAGATTCTCCCTTTTAGGAGATCTTGCAGGGCTTACCTCAGATACCTCAGTCGGTGGAACATTGGTTGTGACTCTTAGTTCACTGTTCGGTACTGACGTATCAAATGTTGCCTCAGTAGTTGGATTATCTTGCTCTTTCAGTCTTTCATCGGAGAGGCTTGTTCTTTCATAGGAGATATCAGAATTACATACCAAATCCAGTGGATCATCTATATGACTCCCCCCATGAACACTGGACTAGTGATAGAAGTATTATGTTTCAAGGAAATCACAGTTCATTGTGGTGAACACATGACGACTTTCAAGGAATACACGTCTCACAAAAAAACTTACTACTTTTACCCAAAAACAACTTAGGAAATAAAAGTTTTAGATAACCCGAGGATGGATGACCCAATCGTGTATATTATATATATACATATATATACTCACTAGCTTACATGGTGGTGACTTAATTTAAGTATATATATGATATGAAGGTAGTAAAATTGATATATTATTTGTCCCTTTAATTTGTTAAGCCATTCGAACTATACCTCTAATATATAGGTCCATCGACCTCTCTGTCAACACAGGTATTTCTGCTTATATTTCTGGTAAACTGATACTTCATTACTTCATTTCAGCTATACAAAGATACAAGGTACTTATACAGCTTTTACCTACATATTTAACTTGCTATAATAATCATTACATTTTTAGCTTTTACATATTGCTATAATACTATTCAGCTTTACATATTGCTATAATACTATTCAGCTTTTGACAATCTTGCCTTACTTTCCATTAGTGACAACTTTTGACAATCTTGCCTTACTTTCCATTAGTGACTCGTTGCCTTTCTTGTCTTTAGATTATTCTAACACTCCCCCTCAAGTTGAGTGGTCGAATCTACGATACTCAACTTGCTCAATACTTCTTTGAAAATCTGTGAGTATGTCCGCTAATTGGTCTTCTGAACGAACAAATGGCAGTCTTATATGTTTTGCCTCAAGATTCTCTTTTATGAAGTGTCTTTCCACCTCAATGTGTTTGGTTCGATCATGCTGAACTAGATTCTCTGAAATGCTGATGGCGGCTTTATGGTTACACCTTAACTCACATGATTTGGTTGGTTGAAACCCAATCTCTTTCATTAACTTCCTCAGCCGCAATATTCCAGTTAATCCTCTAGCTATTCCACGGAACTCAGCTTCTGCACTTGAGAGAGCTACAACCTTTTGTTTTTTACTTCTCCATGTTACCAGATTATCACCAACAAAGGTAAAATATCCGGATGTGGACCTTCGATCAATCAGATTGTCTGCCCAGTCAGCATCTGTATATCCCTGTATTTCCAAATGACCATTTCTTCTGAACAAAACTCCATGCCCTGAAGTTCTCTTCAAATACCTCATAATTCTCATGACAACTTCCATATGCTCCACTTGTGGTTGATGCATGAACTGACTCACTACTCCAACAACATAAGCTATGTCTGGTCGAGTATGTGACAGATATATCAGCTTGCCTGCTAGCCTTTGATATCGTTCCTTGTCTGCTAGTCTTCCTCCTTCTGATAGTTGTAGGTCGTGATTTACTATCATTGGAGTTTCTGCTGGTTTGCATTCCAGCATCCCTGTTTCTGTCAGAAAATCCATAATATACTTTCTTTAAGATATAAATATTCCTTCTCTTGATCTTCATACCTCAATTCCAAGAAAGTATTTCAAATTTCCGAGATCCTTCATCTCGAATTCTTCAAACAAGTTCTTATTGAGTTTGTGCATCTTTTTTTCATCATTCCTTCTAATAATCATATCATCAACATAAATGATTAAACAAGTTATGAGGTCTCCTGATTTCTTCAAGAATAAGGTATGGTCTGAGATGCTCTGCTTATATCCATATTTCTTCATGGCTATCGTGAACCTCCCAAACTATGCACGAGGAGATTGCTTCAGAACATATAGTGCCTTTTTTAATCGACAGACTTTCCCTTCATGCGTTTCATCTTTGTAGCCTGGTGGGACTTTCATATAAACTTCTTCTTCTAGATCTCCGTGAAGAAATGCGTTCTTAACATCAAACTGGTGCAAAGGCCAGTCTTTATTTGCAGCTATAGACAACAATACTCTGATTGTGTCTATTTTGGCTACGGGAGAGAATGTTTCAGAATAGTCAATCCCGTATGTCTGCGTGTATCCTTTTGCCACCAACCTCGCCGTGTATCTATCAATGGAGCTGTCTTGCTTGTATTTGATAGTATACACCCACCTACAGCCCACTGGTTTCTTCCCAACTGGCAACTTGCACATCTCCCACGTCTCATTTTCTTTTCAGCGCTTCCATTTCAACATCCATTGCTTTTCGCCACTTAATGGACTGTTGAGCTTCTTTGATCGTACTTGGAATTTCTTCAGTAAGAATAGACACTGTGAATGCCTTTGCCTCTTCACTTAGCCTCCCCTCTACTATATTTGTCACTGGATACGTTGATTTACTTGCCTCCCAATCTGGTGTGTATCTCTTGGGTGGCCTTCCCCAATTCTCTCTTGGAGGTAATTTGTATCCTCCAGTTATTATCTCCTCTTGTTCACCTAGTTCTTCTACAATAAAATCGAGATTCTCCCTTTTAGGAGATCTTACCGGGCTTACCTCAGATACCTCAGTCGGTGGAACATTGGTTGTGACTCTTAGTTCACTGTTCGGTACTGACGTATCAAATGTTGCCTCAGTAGTTGGATTATCTTGCTCTTTCGGTCTTTCATCGGAGAGGCTTGTTCTTTCATAGGAGATATCAGAATTACATACCAAATCCAGTGGATCATCTATATGACTCCCCCCATGAACACTGGACTAGTGATAGAAGTATTATGTTTCAAGGAAATCACAGTTCATTGTGGTGAACACATGACGACTTTCAAGGAATACACGTCTCACAAAAAAACTTACTACTTTTACCCAAAAACAACTTAGGAAATAAAAGTTTTAGATAACCCGAGGATGGATGACCCAATCGTGTATATTATATATATACATATATATACTCACTAGCTTACATGGTGGTGACTTAATTTAAGTATATATATGATATGAAGCTAGTAAAATTGATATATTATTTGTCCCTTTAATTTGTTAAGCCATTCGAACTATACCTCTAATATATAGGTCCATCGACCTCTCTGTCAACACAGGTATTTCTGCTTATATTTCTGGTAAACTGATACTTCATTACTTCATTTCAGCTATACAAGGATACAAGGTACTTATACAGCTTTTACCTACATATTTAGCTTGCTATAATAATCATTACATTTTTAGCTTTTACATATTGCTATAATACTATTCAGCTTTACATATTGCTATAATACTATTCAGCTTTTGACAATCTTGCTTTACTTTCCATTAGTGACAACTTTTGACAATCTTGCCTTACTTTCCATTAGTGACTCGTTGCCTTTCTTGTCTTTAGATTATTCTAACACTCCCCCTCAAGTTGAGTGGTCGAATCTACGATACTCAACTTGCTCAATACTTCTTTGAAAATCTGTGAGTATGTCCGCTAATTGGTCTTCTGAACGAACAAATGGCAGTCTTATATGTTTTGCCTCAAGATTCTCTTTTATGAAGTGTCTTTCCACCTCAATGTGTTTGGTTCGATCATGCTGAACTAGATTCTCTGAAATGCTGATGGCGGCTTTATTGTTACACCTTAACTCACATGATTTGGTTGGTTGAAACCCAATCTCTTTCATTAACTTCCTCAGCCACAATATTCCAGTTAATCCTCTAGCTATTCCACGGAACTCAGCTTCTGCACTTGAGAGAGCTACAACCTTTTGTTTTTTACTTCTCCATGTTACCAGATTATCACCAACAAAGGTAAAATATCCGGATGTGGACCTTCGATCAATCAGATTGTCTGCCCAGTCAGCATCTGTATATCCCTGTATTTCCAAATGACCATTTCTTCTGAACAAAACTCCATGCCCTGAAGTTCTCTTCAAATACCTCATAATTCTCATGACAACTTCCATATGCTCCACTTGTGGTTGATGCATGAACTGACTCACTACTCCAACTGCATAAGCTATGTCTGGTCGAGTATGTGACAGATATATCAGCTTGCCTGCTAGCCTTTGATATCGTTCCTTGTCTGCTAGTCTTCCTCCTTCTGATAGTTGTAGGCCGTGATTTACTATCATTGGAGTTTCTGCTGGTTTGCATTCCAGCATCCCTGTTTATGTCAGAAAATCCAAAATATACTTTCTTTAAGATATAAATATTCCTTGTCTTGATCTTCATACCTCAATTCCAAGAAAGTATTTCAAATTTCCGAGATCCTTCATCTCGAATTCTTCAAACAAGTTCTTATTGAGTTTGTGCATCTTTTTTTCATCATTCCCTCTAATAATCATATCATCAACATAAATGATTAAACAAGTTATGAGGTCTCCTGATTTCTTCAAGAATAAGGTATGGTCTGAGATGCTCTGCTTATATCCATATTTCTTCATGGCTATCGTGAACCTCCCAAACTATGCACGAGGAGATTGCTTCAGAACATATAGTGCCTTTTTTAATCGACAGACTTTCCCTTCATGCGTTTCATCTTTGTAGCCTGGTGGGACTTTCATATAAACTTCTTCTTCTAGATCTCCGTGAAGAAATGTGTTCTTAACATCAAACTGGTGCAAAGGCCAGTATTTATTTGCAGCTATAGACAACAATACTCTGATTGTGTCTATTTTGGCTACGGGAGAGAATGTTTCAGAATAGTCAATCCCGTATGTCTGCGGTGTATCCTTTTGCCACCAACCTCGCCGTGTATCTATCAATGGAGCCGTCTTGCTTGTATTTGATAGTATACACCCAACTACAGCCCACTGGTTTCTTCCCAACTGGGAACTTGCATATCTGCCACGTCTCATTTTCTTTTCAGTGCTTCCATTTCAACATCCATTGCTTTTCGCCACTTCCTGGACTGTTGAGCTTCTTTGATCGTACTTGGAATTTCATCAGTAAGAATAGACACTGTGAATGCCTTTGCCTCTTCACTTAGCCTCCCCTCTACTATATTTGTCACTGGATACCTTGATTTACTTGCCTCCCAATCTGGTGTGTATCTCTTGGGTGGCCTTCCCCAATTCTCTCTTGGAGGTAATTTGTATCCTCCAGTTATTATCTCCTCTTGTTCACCTGGTTCTTCTACAATAAAATCGAGATTCTCCCTTTTAGGAGATCTTACCGGGCTTACCTCAGATACCTCAGTCGGTGGAACATTGGTTGTGAGTCTTAGTTCACTGTTCGGTACTGACGTATCAAATGTTGCCTCAGTAATTGGATTATCTTGCTCTTTCGGTCTTTCATCGGAGAGGCTTGTTCTTTCATAGGAGATATCAGAATTACGTACCAAATCCAGTGGATCATCTATAGGACTCCCCCCATGAACACTGGATTGGTGATAGAAGTATTATGTTTCAAGGAAATCACAGTTCATTGTGGTGAACACATGACGACTTTCAAGGAATACACGTCTCACAAAAAAACTTACTACTTTTACCCAAAAACAACTTAGGATGACCCGAGGATGGATGACCCAATCTCCTGTGCCTGAGCCAAACCTCTCTTTCTGAAGTACCGTGAGCGAGTAACACCGAACTGGATTGAGCCACTTCATCAACGTAGTACAAATCAGCGCATTCAGTGCCACACCTAATAATCCCTCCTCTCTGGATATCCTGCAGTAAACAAAAATTCGGATTCATCACCATAGTATAATTCAGCTCTTTGGTGACATGGGATACCGACAATAATTTATTCGAGAGTGTTGGAACAAGGAGACAATTTGAAATTCTCAGGGTTAGAGAAATATCTATAGTTCCCATTCCTGTCACCCGAACCTTAGCTCCATCTACAGTATTAATATACTCAACCCGAGACTTGACAATTTTGTTAAGGTCACATGCATCATATGTCATAGTATCGGTTGCTCCGCAGTCAAAAATCCACCGGTGATTTTTAAGTAGATCTTTGTGGACTGAATATGCATTTTTTAATTGTGCAGGGACTGATCCGAAATTAAATTGGGTCATTTCTTCAGTTTTCACAAGATTCAGTCCAAAAACGCTAGGGTTCGAAGTTGAGGGACTTGGATGCAATTTCCAAGTCCCTTTACCCTGCTTATCCGCTCCATTCATGAAGCCACATCCGCTCCACTCTCCAATCTGGTTATCTCCTATGGCAGCTCTCGTCCGAGGGTTCCCGTCGTCCCGATTGTTGCCGCCGCTGCTTCCTGTGACTACGGCGAAGGATGGGCTCCCTTCGGATGTTGATGGCGGCCGAGGAAAGGTGCCGAGCTGCTGGAACTGCTGGACTTCGTCATGTTCTTCGCCGTGTCCTTGGATGTCGGTGGCCACCGAGTCGCCCATCGCAACGTTGACGCGGTTCTTCTCCTTGTTCTTCCAGCTATCGTCCCACCAGTCTGGATATCCGACCAGTCGAAAGCATCCCAACTTGGTATGCCGATTCATCCCACAGTTAGTGCACTTCAACTTGTTTTTATCGATGCGGGATGACGATTCCCCGGGTTTCCCGGTGGTTCCGACCGATTGCTTTGATTCCGGCCTCCTTTCGCCGAATTTGCCGAGGCTGAATTTGTTGTGTTGATGTCGGTCCAATTGCCCCTAGATAGAAGTCCCTCGCTAATTCTCGATGATGCTTCGTCGGAGGTTTCCGCTCCCATGATGTGGAGTCGGGCGGCCTCCTTCCGGATTGAGGCGTACACCTCTTCGACTGAGGGAAGTCGATCCTGTCGCAATAATTCTCGTTTGATTCCATCGAATTTGTAATCGATGCCCCTTAAGAACTGATACAACTTGGTCTCGTTCCAAAGTTGATTATATGCCGTGATGTCTTGACTGCATGCCATTGGGTTCGGCCTCCTGGCTTCGATTTCTCCCCATAGGGATTGGATCAAAAGCCAGAAGTCTTCGAGCGTAAGTAATCCCTGCATCATTTTTGCAGCTCGATTGTGTAAATCGAAAATTTGCAAAGAATCCTTACCACTCCCATATGTTGTCTGTAGTGCCTTCCATAGATCCCGGGAAGTAGGATAATGTGCGACGTTGTTCGCCAATTGAGGCCCGATGTTTTGAATTATCCATGAAAAAACTATGAGGTCGTCTTGTTTCCACCTCTCGTACCCGGATTCGGTTCGGCTTGGTGGTTCCGGATCCCAGGTGATATGTTGTAATCGTCCCCTTCCCCCAATCGCAATTTGCATTAATCTGGCTCATAAATGATAATGCTGACCGATTAACTTGATACTCACTTTGACTGTTTCGGGTAGGCTTTTTCTGGTTTCTGACTGAGGTTGAGACCATTTTTTAAGATGTTGGCTATTTTGAGGGTTAGATCGTCGTCGCTAATACCTGACCCCGTTTGGACGTGGGAATGATGGCTTTCTTCATCGGACATTGTTGATCCGATTGGTTGTTGGATTGTTTGTTGGTTTCGGTTGTTGGACTGAGTGTTGGCTCGGTTGTTGGCTTGGTTATGGAATCAGTTGTTGGATCAGTTGGATTGAGGGTTATTCTGGTATATGATGAACCTGCTCTGATACCATCTCAACACAGGTATTTCTGCTTATATTTCTGGTAAACTGATACTTCATACTTCATTTCAGCTATACAAGGATACAAGGTACTTATACAGCTTTTACCTACATATTTAGCTTGCTATAATAATCATTACATTTTTAGCTTTTACATATTGCTATAATACTATTCAGCTTTTGACAATCTTGCCTTACTTTCCATTAGTGACAACTTTTGACAATCTTGCCTTACTTTCCATTAGTGACTCTTTGCCTTTCTTTGTCTTTAGATTATTCTAACACTCTCATTCTTCTCCTCTTAATTCTTCAAATGTATACGTATATTTTTAATAATAAAGAATATATATATATATATATCGCCTGACATGCATATTCACATGGACATATATTCTTCACGTGAAAGTCTTTGCCTCTCGACACTTGCATTCTTTCGTTGATTTTTCATTTCTTGTAATCGTTAACTTGTTTCGTATTATATTATAAATTAAGACTGAAACATTCCAACTCTAGAAGTTTTTTTTTTTTTTTTGGCCAATCTCTAGAAGGTTGGATTGCAACTTATTAGCTTAACCCTAAAGTCGTTTACTTGTGGAAAAAGACTAACTTCATCTTTTCATTAATTTTACATGGAACTACGTTTAAAATTGCTAAAATCACTATAAACTTATGCTACACTATAAAATTATAACATCAAAATTTATAAAAAACAAATAAAAGTTGCAAATTGTTTAGTTGTTGTTATTTTAGGGTTTGCTTTTCAATTTAAGCTATGTATAAAATTTGAATTATTTAAAACTTTTCAGTCTTTTATTTTTATTCATTTGGGGTTATAATATATATTTTAAAAGTTAAATTTTATGATTTCTTAGTATTTTAGTATATGATTTTCGACATTGAAATCATTTTATCAAATTGTACTGTGTTTTTAAGAATTTGTCAAAGTATTTCCAATCTAAGTTAATAAAAAACAGACATCAAGTTGCACAGTGCATTCCTATTCCTATTCCTATTCCCGTTCCTATTCCATCTATTACTAGTTGTCTACTTATACTTCAGTATTACCAACTAAATTCTTGTGGTTTTTTGTAAAAAAATATATTTTAATCGTTCAATTTCAGAACACATGTATGAAAGTTTGTTTGTCAGCAATTTTAAGATGAATGTACTTCAAGAAATTCGGTCTTTAGCATCCACTAAAATTTATTATTTATTGATAGTAGTAACTAATACTAAGTAAAATATTTAGTTTTTACACTTTTGGTCGTGCCTATAATAGATACTTAATATCACTACGGAAGAATGATCATTTACCGGCTGAAAATTGGGTTTTTAACGGCTGAACATTTCAGCCGTAATATGAAGCGTCTGGACAATTATCACGGCTCAATATAAAATGAGCCGTGATAATTCCCGGCCCAATATCAAATGAGCCGTGAAAAAAAAATATATTTTTTTTTAAATTTGGGGCGGCTCAAAATATTGAGCCGTGAATAATAGGTATATTAAAAAAAATCTCATTATTTCTCTCTCTCCAGATCTTGGAGTTCAAGATGTCATTTTTTCATCTCGGCGTTCATTTTTTCATCGGAGCTGTTCAAGACGTCGATCCTGGCGGAGCCAACGACGCAAGCTTCTTTTCACGAGCGGTCTCAAGACTGGACGCCAAGAAGGAGGTGCTGGTCTTTCCTTTGGCCAAGAATGGACGCAAGCCTCTTTCAACAAGAAGGAGGTGCTGGTGTTCCCGACTCAAGACATCCTCTCCTACATGTTGTTGGCTCTAACTGCAAACTTCTTTTCACGAGCTAGATCACTGCTGCTCCGGTTCACGAGCTCCCACCTCCAGCTCAAAATGAAGTTGAAACTAAAAGGAAGAAGAGAAGGGGCGTGAGGATGTACATCCACATCTTCATATAATGACCAAATCTTGGAGCTTTCCATCGAATCCTTGATTCAATCGCTGCTCGAGCTGAGTCAGCAGCTTGATGAGCTCGTCCTCCACGCCTGAATCTCCGACCTGAGTGATTCAGCAACACGGGAGATGGAGTTGGTGGAGGCGCGGCGAGCGAGGAAGGAGCGGAGGCTGTGGCCACGCGATTTACACATGGTGTCGACGGCGGCAGAGGAGTTGTTGGCGACGCCTGAGTGGGCTTGAAGATCGTGGGAAGCTTGCAAACAATAATCTGTCATTGGTGCAATATCTACCTTTCTACCTATCTATATGCAGAATAAGAAAAAGAAGGTATATGCAGAATAAGAAAAAGAAGGTGACAGAGGGAGAGGTGCGAAGAAGAGAAGTTTGAAGCGGCGGTAGGTGGTCCTCCTTTTAGTAACAGTAACATTGGGAAGTTCAACGTGGGAGGCATGGACGCCTCGGGCAGTGGGAAAGTTGACTATTATCACGGCTCAAGCCCAATTTGAGCCGTAATAAATGGGCTGAATAAAAAAATAAATACGTATTATCACGGCTCAACCCGAATTTGAGCTGTGATAAAGGTAACGGCTCAGTGTATTGAGCCGTTAAAATAACGTAATAACGACTCATTATCATTTGAGTCGTTATATTGAATTTAATTTCATTTATCACGGCTCAATACACATTGAGCCGTAATGTTTAGCCGCTATTTTGCCCATCTCCCGTAGTATATAATGCATTTCTTGTTAGATATTTTAGTGTAATTAGATTGACTAGTTGACCAATATGATCATAATATTTCATCAAACAAGCCAGGAGGGTGCGGAGTGCACACTTATTTGAGTATATTATGATTCACAGTATCGGAACTTCACCGGTTGCTTATGGGCTTATCCCCTAAGCAATGGGGGGGTCAAAGGGGGCAACCTTTGCAGAGGTTCAGGGGCAGCGCCATTGGGCAGAGCCCTTGGCGGGATCCAAGGGGCAGAGCCCCTAGCGTGATCGAGCTTATAAAGTTACTATTCTAAAAATTCATTATAAATCCCGGTTTTGGACACTAACCTCTAAACACTTACATCAGCGCCAAGATTGATTCGAAAAGGTGCAAGGTAAATTTGGCGTCAAGATTGATCTGAGAAGGTGCAAGGTAACTCTGGCGCCAAGTTTTTATCTGAAAGGAGGCAGTCTCTTTGGCGCCATTTTTCGTCCAAAAGGGGCGAGACACTTTATATATTGGTCATGTTTCTGGTTCGAAGAATACACAACAAACAAACACAAACTCAACTTCTTGTTCAGATTCTGATTTTATCCGATTGAAATTTTTGGTGAACCACCAAATAGTTTTAATCTAAAAGTGTCGTCACGACTTCAGATCAATCCAAAAAATCCTTTCGAAATTTCTACAAAGATTGAAACTATTTCTCTTAAGATGACGAACGGAGAATCTACTAGGGATATGACAAGCAAGTTTGCGAAACTGGATAAATTTGAAGGCAATGATTTTCGAAGATGACAGAAGAAGATGCATTTCCTTTGGACAACACTGAAGGTTGTGTATGTGTTGAGTACCCCTATGTCGGAAGTGTTCGAGATTGAACCAGTAGAACATACTAGAATACCCTCCAAATAGGAGAACAATGACTACAATTGTCGTGGTCACATCCTGAATGGTATGTCTGATTCCCTTTTTGACATATACCAAAACATAGAGTCTGCAAAAGAATTGTGGGATTCCGTTGAATCCAAGTACATGGCTGAAGATGTTTCAAGATGGTTAGTAATTTTAATAGGGTTAATTAACTGAAACGTTACACATGTTTGCGCAAGTGAATAATAGGTTATAACTTGTGCAGGATGGTTACACATGTTTCAGCATGTGACTAATTAGTTATTTTTACTGTTCATCGTTAAAAATCACCGTTAAGTTACTATTTGGATACATAAAATTACCAAATTACCCTTACCTTCATTAATTAAGTGCTGTCAAATGAAGAAGAAGATGAAGACCCCTTCTTCATTAATTTTGAGTTTTCCCTCTGCGGTTTCATTGTTCGTGGCTTCTGGGTACCGATTCTGATTCTAGAGAAGCGAATCGTTGAGGAGCTTCCTTTTTCGCCGAATTTGAGACGAATCTCAACCTCGGTGTCGTGCAAAATCCCGTGTATTTAAATTTTTGTTAATCAATTAGTTGAATTCAAGAAAGATGATTCAAATTGAGATCTATGCTCGTACGGATTTCATGAACGATTTGGTGGTTCATAGCACCCAGATTTCTTCCACTCTTTATTCTTCTGCAGTTCCGTTCATAATCTTCTACCCAATTTTTCCTTCGATTTTGAAAAACCCCTAATTTTGGTAAGAGAAGCACTGAATCGAAGATTTTGATGACAAGAACATGTATTTCGTACTAAACAAGTCGTTGTATTTGATTTTGTTGATGCATCTTTTGTTGAAATGGAAGCAAGAAGATGTATTCTGTATTGATGTTCTTCATAACCTGGGTTTGAGTTCTTCAGATTCTGATATTTAAGAATTCATTCTAACGTGAAATTTGATTAAATGGTTACATATGTTATCTTATAATGTGATTAAATGGTTACATATGTTCTTTGTAATGTGATTAAATTGTTACATATGTTATCCTAGAATGTGATTAAATGGTTATGTATGTTCCTTGTAATGTGATTAAATTGTTACATATGTTTTCTTAAAATGTGATTAATACGTTAAAATTGAGCATTATTACTGAGGTTAAAAAAGAGTAGTGTTGATTCATAAAAAACTAAACTCAGATTTTCAATGATTCCAAATACTGCAAAATCTCATACATTATTATATATTTAATTCATCAAGAATACACCAAATTCAACCATTAATGCTACAATACTACCTATTCTAACTTTAAGTGAAACCGTTCTTCATATTACTTCCATTTACACTTTCTTTGGCTATGGAAATGGTCTTTCTCAACATGATTTGGAACATTTCTCAGCATGTTGTCTACTGGTTTCCTCACTTTTTGGTTTCTGCACACCATCAAACACTATATAAGTTCCGAGCTCTGCAGTAGTTGTGCTTTAAAATTTGGAAGGAGCACATTAGAGAATCATCCACACCCATCATGGCCCCAACATTGTCAAATTCACCACAGTAGTTGCGTGTAGAGAATATAGTTACTAATTGTCTATTAGCAAAGAACTCACATCCATCCTCCACAACCTAACAGTAAAAACATAAGAAACTAAGAGGGAGATCTCAAAATTGTATATTAAACCCAAAAATGAATTTTTATTTGTCTATATACCCAGAAACGATTCATATTGTTTTTCATAGCACTGAAGAGGGAGATCTCAAAATTGTTGAATATTTTTTTTAAATCGATTTAACTCATACTCCGTACTGGCATTTAAGAAAATACTGTATCAGGATAGGATACTTCAACTCATGATCCTAACTGGCATTTCATGTTACTGTCCGCAAATGCAATGAAGCATTGTTTTCAAAGATTACCCGTGTATATATGTATGGATAGACCATGATGCCAACATGGTTCTCATTGCATATTGTAATTGTCATCTTGAACACTGGATTCTGCAGATCAGTGCCCTGATCAGGAGCTAAAAGTACAGGCATGAGAGTCAGAGGGAATTGGTTATCAAGCTGAAGATGCCCCGGTATTCATTTGAATCTGAAAGGGGGGAAATGAAACTTGTTGGCTCTCCAACCTAAAGTTAAGGGATATTTACTTTCTTGCAGGTCTTGAATAACTTGAAAGTGTTGCAAATTACTCTATCTCCAAAACTTCAGTCCCAGAATCAACTCTCAATTGCTCCCATTTATCGAGCATCTTTGTGGTAATCGACAATATCTCTGGCACCCAGTTCTATTGTGGTTGAAAAATTAGTAATTTATTTCAAAAAGAACAAGATAATTTGAAAGAGAAAGGAGATAAGACCTTCATTCTCTCCAACTTAAAAGCCTGGTTTGCTATCCTTCGTTGCCCCTCCCACTTTTCGCCTTCAAGGCCTTCGATGGCATCGGCTTCGCTTGAGATTCGGTGTACAGACGCCCGATATCGAGGATGTTTCCGAACACGGGATGGAACCTGGACCCAAGATGCCTTATTTGAGGAAGTGAGCATGGATCCTTCATGGGAGGTAGACGTGGGAGTATCCGAGCTTGAAGAGGATAAGAAAGTGGAAGAGACGAAAGGGCAACACCGTCATTTCAGAAGGGTCACGTGACCTGCACATGAGCATTAGACAGAAAATTTTAACGATTGAGTGATGGAGTAACCAATCAGTCACATGCTGGAACATGTGTAACGTTTCAGTCACGCGAAAAAACATGTGTAACCAATTAATCACATTGGTCAAACATGTGTAACGTTTCAATTAATTAACCCATTTTAATAATTAAAAGATGGCTGATACTAGACCGGTCATGGAATAGTACAACGAACTGTTAAGGATTTTGGGACAGTTCGCTCAACATAACATGAAGATGGACTAATCCATCTCGATTTCTAGTGTTGTAGACAAACTGCCACCATTATGGACAAATTTCAAACATACCCTGAAACACGATAAGGAAGAGATGTTTGTTGTTCAACTTGGAAGTCACTTCAGGATTGAGGAGTCTTTAAGGGCTCACGAATTCGACAATAACCCTAAGAGTAAGAACCAAGTTGGTAACTTTTCTATGAACATGATTGAAGAGGGTCAAATTTCAAATTCGAACAAAGACAAGGGTAACAACCGGAAGTTTAAACAAGATGACAACATGAAGCCTAAGGTGGCATATTGGAAGTGTGGCAAACCTGGTCATTTGAAGAAGGATTGTCGGGTTGGTAAAGGCAAGTATAACACTGGTCCAAGAGGATCTAAAGATCCAGAAAAGTAACAAGGTCATATTTTAATACAAAATTATAATTCGGGTAAGAATTATGTATCATTAATATCTGAGGCATTTTATGTGCAGGATGATCATGTTGCGTGGTGGATTGATATAGAAACAACATGTCACGTGTGTAAAGATCTTTGTTGGTTCAAAGACTTTCAACCAATTGAAGATGGATATGTGTTAAAGATGGGAAATGTTGCGACTGAACCAATCAAAGGACTAGGAAATGTAAAGCTTGTTTTTATGTCTGCAAGATGTGTGTCTTTAAACAATGTATTGTATGTTCCCGGGATTCGAAAGAATCTCTTATCTGGCGTTGTCTTAAATAATTGTGGTTACAGAAAGGTGTATGAAAGTGACAAGTATATCTTGTCGAAATATGGTACTTTTGTAGGTTTTGGTTATTTATGTAATGGTATGTTTATGTTGAATGTTCATGTTTCGTTTGATACTTAATTTACTTGTATGGCTTCTACTAATACTGGCAATAATTTGAATAAATCAGAATTATGACATGCTAGACTAGGACATTTACATTATAAAAGAATAAAAGATATGTCTAAAATGAGTCTCATACCTGCTATTGATATAAACAATGAGAAATGTAAAACTTTCATGTTAACTAAGATAACCAGAAAACCTTTCAAGGATGTAAATAGAGTATTCAAAGTATTGGAACTGATACATAGCGATTTATGTGATTTTCATGCTACACCTTCACTAGGAAATAAAAAGTATGTCATTATTTTTATTGATGATGCATCTAAGTATTGCTATGTTTATTTGTTGCATGCTAATGATGAAGCTCTTGATAAATTTAAAATTTATAAAGAAGAAGTTGAGCTACATCAAAGTAATTTGATTAAAAAGTTACATACTCATACAAGAGGAGAGTATTATGATCTAGTATATTTTTAATCTACTGGTATAATACATCAAACCACATCTCCTTATACACCACAACAAAATGGTGTAGCAAAAAGGAATAATATAACTTTGAAAGATATGGTTAATTCCATATTATCCTATTCGTGTTTCAGCGAAGGTTTTTCGGGGTGATGCTATGTTAACATCCTGCTACTTATTGAATATAATTCCTAATAAAAGGAATAAGATTTCCCAATATGAATTGTGGTATAAAAAGCCACCAAAATTAAGATTTCTGAGAGTTTGGTGATGTAGAGCAATTGTAAGGCTCACTGAACCCAAAAGGAGAAACTAGGGTGAAAAATGTATAAATTGTATCTTTATTGGGTATGTTGAGCATTCCTATGCACATAGGTTCTATGTATTAGAATCTAATGACTATGTCTCTGTAAACACGATTATAGAATCAAGAGATGCCAACTTTGATCAAAGATTGATTTACATTTATATCTAGACTAAGAGACATGATTCAGAATTCTTTCAGCAGGAACTCAGTTTAACTTGAAGATGTATCTGGTGGTACTGTTTCTGTACCTTGACCGCCTGAACCAACGAGAAACAGTACAACTAGAAAAGTTAAATCTTTTGGATCTTACTTTAAACTTTATTTGGTTGAAGGGTCAAGAGATGATATTGGGTATCAATATCAATATTGTTTTATCATTGAAGAGGATCCAAGAACATTTAGTCAAGCTATGGCATCAAGGGATGTTGCATTCTCGAAAAAAGCTATCCAGGATGAAATGGATTCAATCATGAATAATAGTACATGGGAATTGACTCATCTACATCATGGCTGTAAAGAATTGGGAAACATATGGATCTTCAAATGAAAAATAAAAGTGGATGATACATAAATAAGTATAAAGCCAGATTGGTTATCCAAGGCTTTAGGCAAAAGGAAGAGATTGATTATTTTGATACTTATGCTAGCTCATGTTGCTAGGACCTCCACTATTAGGTTATTGATAGCACTTGGAGCTATACACAACCTTGTAATTCATTAAATGGATGTGAAAACCACATTCTTGAATGGTGATTTGGATGATGATATTTATATGAAACAATTGGAAGGGGTAGTTATGTCTGGGTACGAAAACAAGTTGTGCAAGTTGAAGAAATCATTGTATGGTCTTAAACAAACACCAAAAGAATGGCATAAAAATTTGATGATGTGGTATTGTCTAATGGTTTTCTTCTTAACCAAGCAGATAAATGTGTATATAACAAGTTTGATACTTTTGGTAAATGAGTTATAATTTGTCTATATGTTGATGAAATGTTGATTTTTGGTAATGACCAAAATCAAGTTCATAAACCAAGAAATTTGTGTCATCTAATTTTATATGAAGGACTAAGGTGATCCTTGGTATAAAAATCAAGCGAATGAACAATGGTATTTCAGTCTCTGAATCCCATTATATTGAGAAGATTCTGAATAAATTTAATTTTAAAGTTTTTTCTCTAGTTAGCACTCCTATAGATCCAAGTCTTAAGCTCCTACATAATAAAGGTGTTTCAGTATCTCAGCTTGAATACTCAAGAGTCATTGGTTGTCTTATGTATGCCATGATTAACACTAGGCCAGATATTGCATATGTTGTTGGAAAGCTTAGTATGCATACTAACAATCGTAGTTCACATCATTGGCAAGCTTTAAACTGAGTATTCAAGTACTTGAAAGGAACCATGGATTATGGTTTGACTTATACTGGATTCCCTTTGGTTCTTGAAGGTTATTCAGATGCAAGTTGGATTTCCAATGCGGAAGATCATTCTTCTACAAGTGGATGGGTATTCCTTATTGGGGAAGGTGCTATCTCTTGGGCATCAAAGAAACAGAGTTGCAATACCAACTCAACAATGGATTATAAGTTTGTGTCATTAACATCAGCTGGTACAGAAGTTGAGTGACTAAGAAATATGATTTATGAAATTCCATTATGGCCTAAACTGATATCAACTATATCTATCAAATGTGATAGTGAGTCTGCCTTGGCTAATGCTTATAGACAACTGTACAAACACAAGTTTAGACACTTAGGTGTTAGACACAACATGATTTGTGAGCCCATCATGCATCGTGTTATATGAGCAGAGTTTATAAAAAATCAACATAATTTAGTCGATCATCTGACCAAAGGGTTAAGAAGAAATCTTGTGCACAAGTCGTTGTGGGGACGGGATTAAAGTCCATTTGAAATCTCTCATGTTGAGATACCCAATACCCACCTAATATGACATTAGGTATTGAATTCAATGTGCAAAGCTTAACGTCTAGAGATTAAAACACATTAGTTGTATCATCACAAGGTATGTGTTCAAACCTGCAAGTTGAGGATGTTGAAGTTTAACTTCTTAATAGTTCTTTTGAAAATTTGCATATGCAGGTGCTAGAGTAAAAGAACTATCTATATGAGCATAAAGTTTAGCCGCTTTGAGAAGCTAGGACCTGGCTTTGATATGTTTATGAAGGATTTGGAAACAAGGCTAGTAAAAAATAGTTTCAAGTAAAAACATTTGAGAATGTTAATTTATGTGTATATTATCTTCATGCATTCATTATGAATAGCAAATGTCCGATCCATAGTGACACCTTAATATTCAAATATTTGAAATGTGTAATACACTAAGATGAAATTCAATCGTCACAATATTTCATTTATGCATAAGTTTGTTGTTTGTTGTGATTTTTAGTTAATCAAGGATAACACTAAATGGAGGAGGATTGTTAGATATTTTAATATAATTTGATTGGATAGTTGACCAATATGATCATAATATTATATCAAACAAGTGAGGAGGGTGCGGAGTTCACACTTGTTTGAGTATATTATGATGTACGGGATCAGAACTTCATCAGTTGCTAGCAATGGGGGGGGGGGGGGGCAAAGGGGGCAACCTTTGCAGGGGTCTGGGGGTAGCGCCCCTAGCGGGGTTAAATGTTCAGAACCCCTGGCTGGGGTCGAGCTTATAAAGTTATTATCCCTGTTTTGGATACTAACCCCAAAAAATTAATCACTAATTTTGACCCCCCAAATCCCTGTTTTGGATACTAACCTCTAATCACTTACTTCGGCCCCAAGATTGATGCGAAAAGGTGCAAGGTAACTTTGGCGCCAAGATTGATCCAAGCAATTGCAAGGTAACTTGTGCGCCATGTTTTGATCTGAAAGGGGGCAGTCTCTTTGGCGTCATTTTTCGTCCAAAAGGGGTGAGACACTCTATAAATTGGTCATGTTTCTGGTTCGAAGAATAAACAACAAACAAACACATACTCAGTTTCTTGTTCAGATTCTGATTTTATCTGATTGAAATTTTGGGTGAACCACCAAATAGTTTCAATAAGAAAGTGTTGTCACGACTTCATATCAATCCAAGAAATCCTCTCGAAACTAACTACATTTCTTGGTGTTAATAGAGGTGTTTAGTGATAAATATTGTAGCCACTTTTGATTTAACTCAAAAACAGGCCTAGTTGCATCTAAACTGTTAATGGTGTAACTTATTTTTGTGTCGTATATCTTCGGTCGGACTAGATGCTTAACTAGCAACTACATTATTTTGCCACAATTATCCGTATCACTCCTAATTTAGATTTTTTTAACAAAAATATATAAATGAATTCTCAGATAATCTTGCCCAGCAGCCTGCTGAATATTTCTTCAACTCATTCTCAAAACGTGATATATATACCACAAATGATTGAATAAAGGAAGCATATACATGTTCAACGACAATCTTCTCCAAATTTAATTGACTGAAGAGTCCAAGAAAAAAGGTTGAATCTGTGTACAAACATAAGGATTTTGGGGTTGCTGTTTTGTGGGTAATCTTTTAATCCTTTCTTGGCTTGTTGTATTTGTTGATAACTGAATTATGTTGTATTGTATTGTGAATTGTATACAATTGTTGAGTTCATAAGCTAGTAAAAGTGTGCAAATCTGAATGGATAGTCTTGAACCCAATTGGAAACCTCTTATTCTCGAACAATTGTATCACCACATTTTAATTTTGTCGTACTCGAGTTTATTGAACACTTTGTTCTTTGTTCTTTCTTTCTTTACTGAGCAACAATGTAAAGTACATCACTCTATAGAAGATAGAGTGTATTCCAGTTGTATTTTAAGAGTCATGAACATAGGAATGACATGAAAAAATAAGACATGGATGAATAAGTAACTCCAAAGCATGGAATATAAGAGGAAAATATAATTGACTGTCCATGTATAAATTGTAATGGGTGTTTGTTAAGGACAAGAAGCAATGTGAAGTTGGACCATGAGCATTGTGGAATAATTCTCACATACACTAGACGGGTTGATCACGGTAAGAATATGAGCAGTTAGAGTCTACCAAACTGAATATAGTTTAACTACTCAAGAGGTGGAGAATATGGTAAATTATGCTTTGGGTGCTATGAGTTGGGATAATAATGAGGAACCGAATGTTGAAGCAAAGAAGTTTTAGAGAATGTTGGAAGACTTTGAACATAGCTTGTATCCTGATTGTGCAACATATACAAAGACGTCGTTTATAGTAGAATTGTTACATCCAAAATCCCTTTATAAGGTGTCTAAACAAATTTGTTGATTAGTTATTAAATATGTTGCATAAAGTCCTCCGTATAAACAATGCAGTACCTAAGTCTTATTATGAAGCAGCGAATTTTGTTTCTAACTTGGGTTTGGACTACCAGATGATATATTCATGTATAAATGATTTTATTTTATTTAGGAAGGAGCACATTATGATTGCTGTTTGTCAAAGGTATGGCCAATCTAGATGGATTGCACCTAAGTAAGGCGTTGAAGGAATTGAGATGTCACCTCAACCCATAAGAAAACGAAAGAGACTTCCTCTTAAAGTTAAGTTATTTGTCACTAAATACAAGGTTTCATAGATACTTCATGTCCCTTGAAACTGCAGCAAGTATGAGGTGACACGAAATGCCGAGTCAAAGATGGTTTTATGGGAACCTTCTGGTACCCCTGCTTAGAAGGAATTTGAATGGCCTTTCTTCCTTTGAGGAAGAACCACACAATGTTATACTCAGTTTAGCTACGGATGATTTTTGTTGGAGTAAGAGTAGCTCTAGAATAAAAGAGTTGTTTTGGTTGAATTTCTCCACGTGAGGAATCAGACAGCAAACAGACTGAGTCTTAGGTTGTTAGCGTAAATCTAGGAACAGATTTGAGTTTGTTATTGTTTTTCTATTTCTGGTTTGTAATTTGCTCTATCTAAAGAGTCCTCGTGAGTGAATAATATGTGTGTTTTCAGTATCATTTGCTGTCTAATAGAGAATCTACTGCGAGAGTTAACAATTTTAACCCTTCTTGTGATAAAATCACCTCATAAAATATGTAACCAGTTGTCCTTATTCCCTATTGTCTTTATTTCCTATAATGTATCACTAGAGATGTGCCTAAAAGATACAAATTATTTACTCTCCATGTTACTTTGGTAGAGTGCTAATTTGCACATGAACCGATTAGAACCTGTTAAATTTCAATTATATGCTCAATTTTTGAGTTGTTACGTGTCCCTTGTTTGAAACCATAGCTCAAAACAAAGCCTTATTCATTGACCTAAAACAAAGCTTTCCGTTAGCGTAGATATTAATGTGAAGAAACTATGTTGAATTGATCCTAAATTAAAAAAAAAAAAAAAATCAATTAAAAAAAACATCCATGTCTGTCCAATATACTACATATCAATTTACAAAGTAATTACAGTTTATTGTAAAATGTAGATACCATTAATGAAAGAATTAAATAGATAAGGACAATGGAAATGGCACTAGAGTTTCTAGTCTTGTATTGTTATTCCCCCTTTAAGATTGTCTCTAAGTCCAAGGAAAATATTCAACTGTAGAAAGTAGAAGGACTTTCTGTCCCTTTTATCTTACCACTTCTCTTGTAAAAGGTTTCCCTCTGTATGGCTACGACTCCTGTCACACTACCTTCTCAGTTCTCACAGAGTTTAGTTCATCCTTTCAAAATCCTTCAGAGTTGGAGAGACATCTACACAGTCTTCAACAATATCAGGTAATGAAGATCTTCATATATTATTTCTCGTTATACTTTACTGTTGGTTGATGAGTTTCTATTTTTCATCCCTATTTTAAGTCTTCGTTGAAGATTATAGTGTCTAGAGTTTTCATTTTGAATGGGGTATGCTCTACATCACTTACATGCATATGTGTAATGTTGTGGAAGATCTGCATGTTATAAAAATCCCTCTTTTAGGGTTTTCATACAAAAGTTTTACTGATCTAGGCAACATTTCTTTGTAATCTCTATAATTGAGGATGGTGGGGAAAAGAAGAACGAAGTGTAGGGAAACTACGGTTAAACAAAGTCGACGAGGTAGATCTGCAGTTGAAACTTTTGGAGAACACCGTCGAGATAATTTAAGGCAATCTCATTAAACACGTTAGTGCTGAATAAGTTCGTTATAGTTGATATCTTACAATCATGTGTTATTTTTTTTGTTTATTTTTTAAGGTACTAAGAATACTGAATCATCAGAGGGTGATACTCTTTGCCCTAAGACTCTTGCAATGGTAGTCAAAGAGAGCACGAATCGAATGAAGAAGGAGACATGCAAGAACAAGGTATCTGGAATTGTTTGAAGACACTTTGAAATTGTCTTTTCTTTGAATGCATGTAAACATGTATTATTTCATGTTACAAAGGAGAACATTTTTCCACAAGAGAAGTTTCGTTACGGGCGCAACCGATGCATAAAGCTGTCACAAAATGACATCAAAGAAAAGGAACCTCTCAAGTTCACTGCTAAGGAGGAGCGGGTATGTAGTAAGAAAGTCAATACTTTTGCTAAGCGATGTGGTTGCTGATAACTCAAATTGAACTCACAATATTGTTTAACTTTGTTTATTGCTTCGAGTCATCCCCTAAATCAAAAATAACAATGCCTTTATATAGGTATTATACAAACAAGAACAATAAAACCTATTAACGGGGACTCTTAACCTTTCATCTACTAACGATGACTCTTGACCTTTCATCTACACAAAAACTCTTGACCTTTTATTTTCCTCTATTAACTTCTAACTTCAATACTCACTAAAAACAACATTTAATGTTTATTATTCAACAAAACTCCCCCGTAAACTTAAATGCTTCTACCATCCTTCATGCTGGTCATCTTCTTGAATTTGTCGAAATATACATTCGGTAGCGGTTTTGTGAAGATATCCGCAACTTGATCCTGAATTGCTACCAATTCCACACTTCCTTCCTTAACATGATCTCGGATAAAGTGAAAACGAACATCGATGTGTTTGCTTCTTTCATGGTTCACTGGGTTCTTTGCTAACTCAATTGCTGATTTATTGTCAACTTGAATCATAGTTGCATCTTGTTGCTTTAGCCCCATCTTGCTCAACGATTTTCTAAGCCATAGAGCATGACATACACACCAAGATGCTGCAAGATATTCAGCTTCACATGTCGAGAGTGTCACGATCGGTTGCTTCTTTGAAAGTCAAGTAAACGCAGTATCTTCCATAAAGAACACATATCCTGCAGTACTTTTCCGATCGTCTATATCTCCACACCAATCGCTGTCGGAATAACCAACCAACTTGTAATCTTCTGGTTTTGAGTAGAACAAACCGTGTGACACCTTTCCTTGGATGTATCGCAAAATCCGCTTCAACGCTTTCCAATGTGAATAAATCGGCTCCTCCGTGAACCAACTTAAAATGTCAACACTTAATGAAAGATCCGGCCTTGTGCATGTGACATAGCGAATGCTTCCTATCAAACTCCGATATTTACTCGCATCGACACGTTCTCCTCCATCGAACTTCAAGAGTTTTGCTCCGGGTTCCATTGGTGTTGAAACAGAATTACAATGCCCCATTTTGTACTTCTTCAAAATCTCTTTTGCATATATCTCTTGTGATACAAAAATACATGTCTCTACTTCTCTAACCTCCATACCAAGAAAAAACTAAATATAGCCCAAATCTGTCATCTCAAATTCCCGTGTCATTATTGCCCATAAAAATAAGGTCATCAACATAAAGAGCAACAAATAATACGTTACCTCCATTCTTCTTTACGTAAATAGCATACTCATAGGAACATTGCTTGAACCCATTCTCCTTGAAATATGAATCGATACGTGTATTCCATGCCCGTGGTGCTTGCTTCAACCCGTAAAGTGCCTTCAATTTTAGAACCTTCTTCTCTTCTTCGACTTTTATGTACCCTGGGCGGTTGTTCGATGTAGACATTGTTAGGAACTTAAACATAAACAGAAAAATCAAAGAAATAAGATGATCAAGGCTTACTTGCAGCCAACAGCACTAATCCATACATACAAAGCTTAATTCTCAAGTTACAACCTACGGCTATATGTAGGGTTTAGGGTTTTGATAAATCTTGAGATATTACAATCTAGTTCTCACTTACTAATTCTAGAATATTGCAGAAATATCCCTAAACACTCATATGTAATTATACATATATCCTAACATTCTCCCATGAAGATCAGCATGAATGAACTTCTTGAATTCTCGAAAAACAGTCATCCATTGCTATTCAACATCTTTGTCAATCCGTCCTGACACTCGAAACTCAGCTGATAGCCAACAGCTGATTGATAATCCCCACCTAATACCTTTCTGCTGAAAAAACACTTACTTGACAACCATCTGATTGTTATTAAACTATGCACAGCAATCAAGATTCATCCATAATCATTAACCAAATCCTTTTTAGTATACACATCTGTTAAACCTCAACAGTCTTTTCATCAGATGTATATATGATCTCTTTTTCAAACATGACTGAATTATACTAAATGATTAACACTTATCCCATCAACCTAACACACATATATCATATGCACATAAATCAATCACAGCATACACATATTCACATTTCTAGTCACAGTTCCTTACCAATCAATCTGAATTACATCCAAACAGTTGACCTCTTTAACTATTTTATGATGAGTATTTTCATCTAACCACAGTCTTCATACAAGGTAAATATTCAGAAAAGCATATCTGATTCATCCTTTGTTCTTCTTTTCTGATCTTTCCATTTAAGATCTTTTGATATTTTCATAATTTTTCTTCTCTTGACAGAAGGGTTTGATCCGTTACCAACAAAGCTGGAGTGTTTCTGCCCTTATCTTGCCTTCCTCAAGAGCAACCTTGAAGTATCTTGACGTTTTCTTCAAGATTAAACTATATTTTTGGAATTCAACTATGTTTTATGCCAAGAACATAAGCAGATTACTCAGAACTGTAAAAACTCTGTTTCATTTTATCCTTCATTGATCTTTTGAAAAGATGAAAAACATATATGCCAACCATGTTTACCCTTGAATGACACTGAGTGTAGATTCCACACCACACATAAAATAGAAAAAAACACTTCAGTGCAAGATCATTCAGACCAATGATACGCAACATAGACAGACATATAAGAATTTTGTGAATGCCAGAAACTGATTTATATGAATATGTGGAAAGAACAGAACAAGACACTCAATCATGCAGACATATTCAATCATACTGAAAAAGCTCACATATATATATCCAAAAAAACAGAGAAGTGCAAACATCAAGTAACTAAAAACATATGTAATGATAAAGACTACTCTTGACAGAACTGGCATACCTTTAATAACTACCATTCATGATCATCAGATATATGGTTTTCAACAGAAATTATTCTTCAACTTCAGGAGCCTCCTGAATCGTTACAGTGTCAGCATCTTCCAATTCAACCACAGAGAAAACTCCAAGTTCTTTTCTGCAAGGAAAAAATTATTTTTATGTCAATGGTTTTGTTAAAACATCTGCTACCTGATTACTAGATGGAACAAAATTGACTAAAACATGACCAGATTTCACCTTTTCCCTGATAAAGAAAAGATCAATTTCAACATGTTTCATTTTGGAATGTTGAGTAGGATTTTCAGACAAAGATACCTCACTTGTACTATTTGTCCATACCACAGTTACCGAAGACAATTGAAGACCCATTTCCATTAACATGGACTTAACACATATGATTTCACATAATGCATTAGCAATAGCTCTAAACTCAGGTTCAACACTAGAACGTGCCACCACTGATTGTTTTTTTGAATTCCAAAGTATCGGATTGTCATTAAGGAACAGATAATGTCCAGAAATGGATTTCCTGTCAGCGATATCTCCTCCCCAGTCTGCATCAGAGTAAGAAACTAAATATACTCCCTGCATAGGAAAAGGGTTAGATCTAAACATCAAACCATGTTCTATAGTCCCTTTTAAGTATCTAACAATATGTAACACTGCTTGCCAATTACTGATACTTGGTCTTTGAATAAACTGACTGAGTTTGTTGACAGAGAACTAAATATCTGGCCTTGTGATGCAAATATGCTGAAGTGCTCCAATAGTACTGCGAAACAGATGATCATATTCAAACAATTCAGTACAATTAATCATACCTGACTTGGTTAGACAAGTTCCAGTCATCGGAGTAGGAAAGCTTGAAGCTTCGGTGAGAAAGCTTATCAATCAACTCCTGAATATATTTTCTCTGATTTAACAATAAATAATTGTCAGATGCAGTAACTTCCATACCAAGAAAATAGTTCAAACTTCCTAAATCTTTTAACTGAAACTCCTGATTAATCGAATTAATTACTTCTGAAATAACATAAGAAGAATTTCCTGTAACAACAATATCATCAACATAAATCAATAGAAACACAGAAAACTCTTTGTCCTGTTTGATAAACAAACAATTATTTGCAACAGATGCACAGAACTGAAGTTTATGAATAAGAAAAGCCTTTAATTTTTCAAACCATGCATGAGGTGCTTGTTTAAGGCCATACAACGCCTTTTGCAGTTTGCAAACCAAATGAGAATCAGTTTTAGAAGAAGACATTTGCTCAAATCCTGAAGGTTGAATCATATATACCTCTTTTGTCAAATCCCCATGTAACAAATCATTATTAATATCAATTTTCCTAAGACTCCTTTATGATATAATGCAAGAGACAATACAATTCTAACTGTGGCTGACTTCACAACTGGACTAAAGGTATCTTGGAAATCAAAACCTGCTTTCTAAGAGAATCCTTTAGCAACCAGTTTGGCTTTATATCTCGCAACAGACCCATCAACATTCTTTTTTATTTTAAAAATCCACTTGCAACCTATAGGAATCCGGCCAGAAGGAAGGGGAACAACTGTCTAGGTATTGTTAGCATAAAGAGCAGACAGTTCTTCATTTACAGCATTTTTCCAATGTGGGTTGAGTAAAGTCTGATGAATCGATTTTGGTTCAGAATCACTGAGATCTGCAAAATTGTCATTAGTAGTCAGAAGAGCCTGAAGAGATCTGGTTTTAGATCTTGTTTGCATAGAATGTCTATTAACCGAAACTTCATTATTACGAGAATCAACAATAGTAGTTGCCTCAGGAACTAACATTGATCCTTGTAATCTGTAAGATATAGGGGAAGGAATTACCTGAGTATCAGCACCAGAAGTGACATTAGGTAAAGATGATTCTAAGACAAAAGTTGGACAAACAGAAGTAACACGATTAGTAACAGAAGTGATAGGATTAGAAATCAATCTAGTATCTGGAATAACAGCATTATTAGGCAATATAGTAGAAGTAACTAAATAAGGAGACATATTGATAGGAGAAGAAAAATTTAATGGAGGAAAAGAATCATTACCCAAAGAAGGAGATGGAAGATCAGACATAGAAACAGGATCAGAAGGAGGAAGTAGCTCATTATAAGAATCAGAAGAAGCTATAAACTGAGAGTCACATGGCAAGAAAAATGGCATGAAACTATAATTCTGAGTAGGAGTGGAAGAAGTAAAGAACTTACCTTTAGAATCAGAAAAGCGAAATGTGGATTCATGAAAAACCACATTCCTCGTAGTGTACACATGCCCTGATGCTGCAAGACATTTATATCCATGATATTTGGAGCAATAGCCTAGAAAAACACATGGCTCAGATCTGAAAGACAATTTGTGTTTATGAAAAGGACGCAGATGAGGAAAGCACAAGCATCCGAAAACACGAAGAAAAGAATAGTCAGACGACAATCCAAAGAGTTTTTCATGTGGAGAAACCTTGGACAAAGCAGATAAAGGTAACCTGTTGATCAAAAACACTGAAGTAAAAAAGGCATCAGGCCAGTAATGTAATGGTACCGAGGCTTGAGCTAGAAGAGTTAATCCTAACTCAACAATATGTCTATGCTTCCTCTCAACTATGCCATTATGTTCAGAAGAGTAAGGACAAGTAACACGATGATTTATACCAAACTGAGGTAGATACGTGGATAGAAACTGAAACTCACCTCCCCCATCAGATTGGACTGCCTTAAGCTTGTATCCCAGTTGTTTCTCAGCTAACCTGTGAAACTCAACAAATAACCGAGCTGCATCACTTTTTTTCTGCGTAAAACATATCCAAGTGTACCTACTATATGCATCTACGATACTAAGATAATAATGATGACCATTAGAAGAACATGCAGCAGGACCCCACACATCAATTTGAACTAATTCAAGGGGATGAGAATAGACAGTAGGAGAAGCATGATACGACTGTTTTTTGCTTTTGCCAACTGCACAAGCTATACACTAATCAGTGTTATGAGGTGTTGGAAGATTATGAATTCAAATTTTTTTTTGAAGAATCTTATTTGACAGATGACCAAGTCTCATGTGCCAAGTTGATGATGAGTCTTTAGAATTCTGCTTAGAAACAAAACTCAAAAACTTACCATCATCAATAGCATATGGTGGAGCTATATGCATATTACCTGGTACATCTTCAGACTGACTGCGAAGAGGATTTGAAAAAACAGCTGAATCATCCATATCTAAACAATCAATGTCTTCTAATTTTATTATCGAACCTGTGACAGGAGAATGCGGTGACAAACAAGAAAGAGATGTTTTATTATGAGAATCTTCATTATTAGCAGTCATCGATGAATTACAACACTCAAGACAACTGTTGGCAACCATATTCCTAGACTCAGACATGTAAGTATCACTAGAATGAATTACAGGCTTATTACTACTTAATTTTTTCATATCAAGTTTATACAACCCAGAGCATTCATATCCTTGGAGCAGCACTGAATGAGTAGAAGCATCACGAACCACACAGTGATTTGCATGAAATTCAAAGTAGACATGATTATCCTTTGCGAACTGAGACACAGAAAGCAGATTTTTAGTCACATTTGGGGTATAGAGCATATTATGTAATCTCAACATTCTAGAATCAGTTGGAATTAACGCAGAACCTATTGTAGAAATATTCAAAGAAGATCCATTACCAACCATTACTTTACCTTGCCCAGTATATGGTACGCATGTATGCTGTCCGACTGGAGATGCATTAGTCAGATGATTTGTGGCACCTGAATATGGAAACCAGTTTGTATATGCTTGAACTATCGGAGCAACACAGACAATGTTTGCTTGAGGAGTTGAGAAGAGATTGAATTGTTGCTTGAAATGGATGAAACTTATTTGATGCTTGAAAGGGCTGATTCGGTGCTTGAAATGGTTGATTTGGTGCTTGAAACTGATTCGGTGCTTGAAAGGGCTGATTCGGTGCTTGAAACTGATTCAGTGCTTGAAACAGATTTGGTGCTTGAAATGACTGATTTGGTGCTTGAAACTGCTGAAACTGATTTGGTGCTTGAAACTGTTGTTGTTGTGGTGGTAGATTAGATCCTGCTAAGGCATCTTCCCATTGAGCAGAACACAGATTAACACTTGCAGAATTCGCATTGTTTGGATTAGTAACACCTGTAAAGTTTACATTAAACCTCTGGTAACACCTGTGAACCAAATGACCAAACTTACCACACAATTGGAATTGTGGTTTGTTATGTCCATAACCTCGGCCACGACGTCTACCACGACCATATTGGGGAGATTGTTGATGTTAAACAGCAGTGGAATTGATAAGGATTGATTCAGACCTTCATTGACAGGTGTTGGTAAAATTCCATCAGATGATCCGCCTTGATTATTAGTCTTAGACATAGCTGACTCCATCTCATCCTTCTTTCCACCATAACCTCGATTTATAGCCATATGAGCAGACAGATCAGAATTAAACAACAAATCACTCTGCCTAGCTTCCGCATATAACAGGACAGAACTCACCGAGGCAATATCATAAGGATTACGACTTGCATGAATAACCGAAACTATACTGTCATACTATCCTTTGACTCCATTAAGAATAATTGATATTTGTTGCATTTCCTCAATTGGATGACGACAAGAGGCTAAGCTATCACAAGCAGTTTGAATTGTTGTCAAGTAATCACGCATTGATTGATGAGGTAGTTTATGAACCTTCAGTCGATCATACAAATGCATGATCCTTGTTGTTGATGATGCAGAAAAATCTCTGTGAAGCTTCTGCCATATTGATGCAGTGGTCATGCATCCTATGAGACCTCTGCTGACTTGCGACGACACTGAGGCGAGCAACCAGGAAGCTAGTGACTTCTGGTATTCTGGATTCGATTCATCATCTCCATCTGGTCCAGGAATTCGAGCTGGAATTGTGACATTGCTGTAGAGATTACTTTCCAGATTGTATCCTCTTACAGATAGCAGCACTTGTTGTCGCCATGATTGGAATACAGCAGAAATTTCTGTTGTGAGACCTTCTTGTTGAAGAATGCAGCAGAAATTTCTTCCATGGAGTCGAAGAGATTGATCACTTCAATCGATCAGCAGACACTGTAATTGTGTTTGAACCGACTTGAGCAGAATCGTTCTTGCTCTGATACCATGTTAGGAACTTAAACATAAACAGAAAAATCAAAGAAATAAGATGATCAAGGCTTACTTGCAGCCGACGACACTAATCCATACATACAAAGCTTAATTCTACAATATTGCAGGGTTTAGGTTTAGATAAGTCGTGATATATTAAAATCTAGTCCTCAGTTACTAATTCTACAATATTGCAGAATAATCCCTAAACACTCGTATGTAATTACACATATATCCTAACAGACATCTTCTTTGAGCACACCATTCAAGAATACCGATTTGACATCCATTTGAAATATTGGCCATTTGAATTGAGCAGCTTGTGAAATGAGTAATCAGATTGTCTCCATCGTTGCAACAGGAGCAAATACCTCGTCATTGTCGATTTCTGCCTTTTTCTTGTATCTTTTCGCAACAAGCCGCGCCTTGTACCGTTCTATCTCGCCTTGAGCATTCATCTTTTTCTTGAACACCCACTTCACACCAATAGGCTGACTTACTTCCGGCAATTCTACTAGCTCCCATGTGTTGTTGCGGTCAATCGCTTTAATTTCCTCGTCCATGGCAGTTTGACACTTTTTGTCTTGCACCGCCTCTTCAAAAGTAATAATTTCAACATCTGCCAAAAGACATACAAGGTGTGCCTCATTAGTTGAATCATACAAATCTTGCAAACTTCGAGTCCTGGGTTGGAGTGGTTCACCTTCATCATCGGTAGGTTCAGAATCTTGTTGTTTGCTTGTTGATGCAATGACGGATGATTCTCCAGATTTGATGTCAACTTTGGACGAATCGTTCCAGCCCCATTCACTCGCTTCATTTACTCGCACATCACGACTCACCATCACCTTCTTATTTATCGGGTCAAATAGCTTGTACCCTTTTGTCTTCTCATCATACCCAATAAAAATGTACATTTTGCTTTTGTCTTCAAGCTTCGTTCTTCGTTGATCCGGTACGTGTGCATAAGCCACACTACCGAACACTTTGAGATGAGAAATTGTTGTCTTTTATCCACTCCACGCCTCTTGTGGTGTTTGACCTTCTAACTTCAATTGTGGACATCGATTTTGTACATAGATAGCACATTGAACAGCTTCCGCCCAGAATTCCTTTGGCATCTTCTTACTCTTGAGTATTGATCGAACCATGTCGAGAATAGTCTGATTCTTCCTCTCAGCCTCAGCATTTTGTTGAGGAGAGTATGGTGCGGTTAGAAATCTTCTTATGCCTTTATCCTCGCAATACTCCATGAAAACCGTTGAAGTATATTTGCCACCTCTATCAGATCGTATGGCTTTGATGTGTTTACCAGTTGCCTTCTCCACCATCACTTTGAACTTCTTGAACACCTCGAATGTCTCCGATTTTTCTTTCAAAAAATAAACCCACATTTTTCGTGAGAAATCATCGATAAAAGTAATGAAGTACCTTTTACCGCTGAAAGATTCGGGGTAGATTGGTCCACATATGTCGTTATGAACCAATTCGAGAATATGTTTTTTTGATAATTTGCCTTCTTTTGAAACGAGGTTCTTGCTTGCTTTCCAAGCACACATTCTTCACAAAATTTGCCCTCATAGTCCACGTCCGGCAATCCGTGCACCATGTTCTTCTTTGCTAATTATTTTAGACCTCCATGATGTAGGTGACCAAAGCGGAGAAGCCATAGAGATGCATTGTCTTCTACATTGACTTGAAAACATTTTTCTCGCACGCATCTCAAATTTAGTTTGTACATCCGATTTTTTCCCATCTCGACTAGAGCAACTGTACACCCATGCTTATCCTTCAAGTGTAGTACCCGATCTTTTATGAGCCTTGAGTAACCTTTCTCCGTGAGTTTCCCCAAACTCAAAATGTTGGTCTTGAGATCTGGTACATAATAGACATCTTGGATTGACTCTATTGACCCATACTTTCGTAAGTAACAAACCGTACCTTGACCTTTGACCTCTACCTTTGAAGCATCTCCAAACGACGCATGACCATCTTCAATCTTTTGCATCTTTTTGAATAAGTACTCGTGACCGCACATATGGTTGCTTGCCCCCGAGTCGAGTTAACACAACGTTTCATTGTTGATGTTGTCTTCATTTTGAGCCATCAAGAGAAAACCATCATTCTCTTCATCTTCCAAGGTCAAGTTAGTTGTTTCTTCCACCTTTTTTATCATCTCGACAATCTTTTGCAAGATGCCCCACGTTACCGCAACTATAACATTTGCTGGAGTACCAATCCTTCGCGTAGTGACCATACTTGTGACACTTGTAGCACTCGATATTGGAATAGTTCGATCGCGCGCCTCTTCCTCGACCGTGTTCTCTTCCGCCCCAGTTTGTTCAACTCAACTGTTCACTCTCCTTATAGTATCCTTCATGATTGCCGCGACCTCTTCCACGACTTCCACGACCACGCCCTCTACCTCGGAAATTTTGAGAATAGAGTACCTTTTCGTCTTTAATTGTCGCCTTGGTTTGGAGTGCTTGCTCTAGTGTCTCCTCCTTCTTTTTCTTCTTACGTTGTTCATGTGCCTCGAGAGAACCAGCAAGCTCGTCAACAGTAAGCGTCGCAAGATCCTTTGACTCTTCTATCGCACACACAACATTCTCGAAATTGTCGGTTAAAGATCTCAAAATCTTCTCCACAACTAGTGCATCGGTTATCGCTTCACCATTACGAATAAGTTGATTTACCACGACTTGTACACGCGTGATATAGTCAGATACAATTTCCGACTCCTTCATCTTCATGCTCTCAAATTCACCACGAAGAGTTTGGAGACGCACTTGCTTAACTCGGTCGGCTCCTTTGAAAATTTTCTCTAATATGTCCCACGCTTCTTTTGAAGTAGTTGCACTGGCAATCTTCTCAAAGCCTTACTCATTAACGGCACAGAACAACATGTATAGTGTCGCCTTATCCTTCGATCGCGTCTCTTTCAACGCCTTATTTTGAGCCGCTGAATATCCCGTGGTATTTTCTGGTTCTTCGAAACCTTCTTTGACCACCTCCCACGAATCTTGATATCCGAGAAGAGCTTTCATTTGAATGCTCCAATTCTCATAGTTCCCCTTCTTTAGTCGTGGTAACGACATTTGACCCGTCACGCTCTCCATTCGCTCTTATACCAATTTGATAACTCAAATTGAACTCACAAGATTGTTTAACTTTGTTTATTACTTTGAGTCATCCCCTAAACCAAAAATAACAATGCATTTATATAGGCATTATACAAACAAGAACAATAAAAACTATTAATGGAGACTCTTAACTTTTCATCTACTAACTATGACTCTTGACCTTTCATCTACACAAAAACTCTTGACCTTTTATTTTACTCTATTAACTTCTAACTTGAATACTCACTAAAAGCAACATTTAATGTTTATTATTCAACAGTTGCATTGTCAGAAACTCACTAACGCCACGTTGATGTTGAAATATTGGAAGGATATCCCAATAAAGCCGACAAATTGGAAGGATATCATAATAGATTATAAGCAAAAGATGCTTATGTTGGTTGTTGTAAGTGTAACAATTTATCTTGCATGTTCATTTGGTTCCGCCATAAAATTATAATATCTCTTAATTGAACCACTTATACCAAAATTGTTTGAAGTCCCTGATGATAATAACCTGAAGCAATTATTCATTTTTTGCGTTAGAGAGAAATATAGAAATTACAAGGCTAATCTAAAGCAAGTTTAATTTGATAAGTATAACGTTAATGAAAAAATACTGTCGCATTTCCACCTGATGTTGTTTAAAAGGATTGGATATATCTTGTTAACTGCTTTAATTCAGAAAAGATTTAGGTAATCTAATATATTTTAATCTGAAACTGTTTATTATGCAATTCATTATGATTCGAACGTTTTTCCTCCACAATGCATGCATAAAATAAATATGGCTCATCAGGTCATGTGTCATACAACATATACCACTGGTTTTGCAAAGTGGGAACTAGAGGTAATATGATATATATTTTAAGGTTCTTTCCATACCAGTTCCACTATTTCTAAGAATTCACTAAAATTTATTGTTGTTGTTCATTGATTAAGAAAAACAATTGGAAACATCGTGGGGAATATTATATGTTTCTGAAAGCCCATTTAGACTAAGATGACAAGCCAATAGATTTGAAGATCAAATATATAATGGTAAGCATACTTGTTTCTTAATCCTGCAAAATGTTGATTGTCTACTAACAAAATTTGATGATATATTTCTGAATAGGAACAAGTTGAAGAAGAAGCACCAGTGGAGATGGTGATATGTCGTCTATTGAAAAAGATATTTATATGAGGAAGTTTGGAAACTAGAGAAAAGAAGAGGTCGAGTTATAAAGATTACAATACTTCTGGAGAGAGAGCAGTTACGGTTGGCAAGAAAACAAGTTGCTAGATCAAGGTCTGAGATGCACGAGCTTAGAGCTTTAGCTGAGGAGAGTAGCAGAAAAATGTAAGAATAGGTTTGCATGTCAATATATTGTCGACAATAGTATAGTCATTCAGTCACACATTCAATTATTTTGGTAAAATACTTTATTTAGTGACGACTATTGTTGATGTCAATAATGCACAAACAACTATGACACATTGTCGTTTGTGGGAAGCATTAAGAACATTAAGAACCCCACTAAACCGATACAACCCCCACTCAACCGAATTGAACTACCATTTATTTTTTATTTTTTAAAAATAGGAGCAGCTGTTTTAAATCAAACCTAGCAGATTTGTGGGAAGCACACAAACGTGGAGCAGCAATAGAGCTGGGGAGGCAAGTGGAACTGATTACAACAAAGGGAGGCTGGAGGCGAGCTAGAGGAGATGGAGGAGAGAGGTGAGGGACGTGAAGCTGACGAGGCTGAGGAAGACCGCGGACGAAGGCTGGAAAGGCTGAACAGAGCTGGCGGAAGAATAGAAGGCTGGAACAGAGGTTGCACAACGAGAACGAAGGCTGGAACGGGGGCTGGGCGACGAGAGATGAAACAATGTGTAAACGACGGGAGCGACGAGGAATAGAGAATAGACAGATAGGGCGAGGTTGAACGACCGATACGAGGTGAGCGGGGCAAACGATCTAGAGCTGGCGGTGGCGGAAGAGAGGAGCAGGGGTTGAACTAAAGACGGCTTGGAAGGGGCGAGATGACGAGAGTGGCTGACGACGGCTACATGTAACCTTAATTTCAGTGTTGGTCCAACTTATTGGAACAAGTTGGATGCCATACACAGGTTGGAACATGTTGGACGCCATTGTTGACAATTGTTGAATCAAATTTATGGATGCTTTAGATATATGACTCGCAATCAGCTATTTGGTTAGTCATATTTGAGCTTGAGTTATCATTTGAGTGTGGATGATGCTCACCAATTGATAATGGTGGGACTGATCTCTTTCTACTTGATCATCATTCATTATTTATAGAATTAAACGGAATTTGCAACCTTAATGAATATTGAAGAACGAATATGGAGGGTGGGGTTTTCACATTGAAGGACACAACACGAAGTTTGGATCAACCCTCAGTTATGTATATGAAAATTCTTAATTGTTATACTAATATATATGTTTATGTAAACACGCGCTTGGAGTTTATGAATGGTCAGGTTGCAACCCAATGCCTTTTGAGTTCTGCCTTATTCCCAGAATGTTTTCAATTCATCCATATTTCTTAATAGAGAAACATAGACAATATAATATAATCATATATTATTATGGATTATTATGGATTATTTGATGATATATGCATGGTGAGACTCCATGCATTGATACTATCTAACCTCAATGCAATGCATGTATCTATTAATTTGTGTTGTAGGGAAAATGTGCTACTGTCGCTTGGTTTATATGCCAATGTCATACTTATATGGGAAGATATTTGTGGGACCTATAACTGGATTCATCTTAACTTTAAGGCAGGAACTCTACAACAAACAATATGAGCAAGTAAACTGGAATAAACCAAGGAACACAGTTGCAAAGGTTAATTGAATTTGTTCTACTGTCATTTTCTCATCTTCAGTTACTCTATATGATGATGCTTAGCTTGTTCTATATCAATTGTATCATCAGGAGGATCTATACTACCCATACCCTTTAGTGCAAGATATAGTGTGGGATTTCCTTCATCATGTTGCAGAGCAGATCCAGACCATGTGGCCTTTCTCTAGTCTGAGGGAGAAAGCACTCAAAGTCGCCATGAACCATGTTCATTATGAAAATATCAACAGCAGATACCTCTGCATTTGATGCGTCGAGAAGGTATTCTTTTTCTATCTTATATTAACCAAATAAATAATGGAGTGAAAATCAATGTATTAGGATTATGTATATGTAGTTATTACACGTGATATACCTAATTGCATGTTGGGTGGAAGACCCAAATTCATAAGCATATAAACTTCATCTTGCTTGGATCCACGATCACTACTGGTTGGCTGAAGATGGACTCAAGATGCAGACCTTTGGATGTCAAATGTGGGATGAGGCGTTTTCCATTCAAGCAATCTTGTCTGCAAATCTATCAGAGGAGCACAGGGTGACACTCAAATGTGAACTTGATCAATGTTCCAAGTGCTAAGACCCTTGGCGAGTGGTTTGGTTTAAGATATTTAAGTTTTCATTTGATTTAGAAAACTATGTATTTACTTAATTTGATTCATCATTTGAAATAAACTCTTGTGGATAGAAAAAAAATAGCAAGAAAGTGACCTATAAGGGAGAATCCCTAACGTGAGGTTTTACACTATTAGAGATAATTGTAAGAGATAGATAGAGATAACAATACAATCTAATTATCATATGTTCTTATCCATTTAGTTAGCCTCAATGCTATATATAGATGAACTTTGACATGGTATCAAAGTCATAGTCTCCAATGAGATCTACTTTCCCTCATTATGTCCTGAAATTTTCTTCCTCGAGACTGATCTACATCAATGTAGTAGATCAACTCCGTCATAAAAGCGTAAACTCCCTCCCCCCCCCCCAAAAAAAAATAAATAAATTATATATCTTCATGGATAGGCAATTCATTTATCTCTTAATAATTGACTACGACCTTCTTAGTTATGAAGTGTTTAGGCTTAGTTGCTGCTTCCTGCAATTATTGCATCAGTTTATGATTCGGTAGTACCTTTGACGTCATCTGCAACCTCTTCCCTTGGAGCATGGATCAAACTGAACAATGTATATGCTAACAAATCCAGAACTCGTTTGGTGCCCCCCCCCCCCCCCCAAGAGCTTCTCATTCTGACAAACCGAGGAACCAAATTTGTAGTTGAGTACCTTGGCGCCATCAAAACTATGGTTGATGAACTTGCCCTCATAGACATTCCAATGGACAATATCAATATGTTCATCCACTCCTTAAATGGTATCAGATTATAGTTCAAGGAAGTTGCGCCAGCGATCTCAGGACACTGAGATTATCTTTGAGGAGTTACATGACAAGCTAACTCACCATCAAAGGTATCTCAAATGCGGGGAATCGTTCTTTGACTGATGCATTACCTTTAACCAGTGACGGACATAAGCAAATTATATATAAACAAAGGATTCTATAGATGTGACAACAGCTTGACCACCAGGTGACAACCGCTTTCAAAACCTATGGATGTGAAGGATCTTCACACCAGGGCACCTCGTCTTAGAGGAATTAATCAAGATGGGGTTTATGAGCTATCCTGTTCAACTGGTTCAACCACTCAACTGATGGCAACTATCAACAACAATGTAGAGACTTGGCATAGACGGTTTGAATATCCCGAGTTTAAAGTTCTTCAAACCCTAGTTAGCTCAAACTTCTTACCTACGGTAAATTCTATAAATCTCAAGTTATGCAATTCATGTTCATCCAATAAAAATCGTTGCCTTCGATTCTTTATGCCCAGACTAAAAAGATCTACTCTCGTACTTATTTATATCGATATTCAAGCATTTGTTTCAATCTGTTAAACTCCTCTCGTACTTTTTTATACTAATATTTGGGGACCTGTGCCAATCTCTTCAACCGATGGTTTAGGTGTTTTTTTGTCCAGAATACTCGTTTCATTTGATGAAATTAAACGGCATGACACGAGCACCTCGTGTCACGGATGTTCAGTTTTACAATCATTAACTAGTAAACAAACAAAAGGAAGTGCGGGTTGTGAAAAATAGAGAGTCATCTGCAAAGAACATGTGGTGTATCTCGGGACACGTTCGCCCTAGTCGTATCCCATGAAGGCGCCCTAGCAATACCTCATGTTCAATGTTTCTAGAAAGCACATCAGCTAGGAGTATGAATAGATAGGGTGAAAGTGGATCACGTTGTCTAATACACCTTGTCGGTCTAATGGTTGAGGACCGATCGCCGTTCACGACCACTCTGTACGTTGTTGTTTTGATACACTCCCGGGTCCAAGTGAGCTACTTCTCGTTGAAGCCGCGTTTCCTGAGACTCGCTATCAGGAATTCCCATTCCACTCGATCATATGCTTTTTGCATATCCACCTTGAGGGCACACTCAGTCTTGTTTGGTTGTCCCCTAGACTTCAAATAATGGAACACTTCATGAGCCACCAATATGTTGTCCTGGATCGCCCGACCTGCTACAAAGGCACTCTGATAGGGTTGATAAGTTCTCACAAATAGGTTTTGAGCCTATTCACCATAACTTTTGAGATAACCTTGTATAGAAAGTTGCAACAGCTAATAGGTCTAAAGTCCGTTGGGGCAATCGGATTTGAGACTTTTGGAATCAAAACAACATCTGTTTGGTTTATAGGGTGGTGAAATGTACCTGATGAGAAGAAAGCTTTGACGACGGTGATGACGGCTGGTCCCACGGTTTGCCAATGTCGTTGATAAAATAGACCTGGGAAACCATCTGGGCCCGGAGCTCGTGTTCCCCCCATTTGAAACACCGCAGCTTTATCTCCTTCTCTAATACCGACCCTGTCAAATTCTGATTCATGGTCTCGGTAATCTGGTGGGGTACGCACTGGAGGATTGTTCAGTTCGGGTTGGTCCGACTTGAAGATCTCACTGTAATATCGGGTCATCTCCTTCCCTATCTCGGTGTCCTTTGTAATCCACCTCCCGTCACGCCCCCTCAAGCGGCATATGTGGTTTCTCCTTCTCCTCGATGTCGTGGTGAGGTGAAAGAACGTTTTATTGCGATCTCCCTCTCTTAACCATTTGACCTGTGACTTTTGCTTCCAATATATCTCCTCTCGATGCCACGTATGTTTTATTTGGTTCTTGATTTCGCGTTCCACCTCTACCTCGTGTTGACTCTTACTCGATCCGGTTTGAGCCCTCAACTGGTTTTTTAGTTCGGTAATCTTCCGCGCATTGTTCCCAAATGTGGTTTTGCTCCAGTGTGTTAGCTTTCGTCTACATATGCCCAATTTGGACTGAATGTATCGGCCCTCCTCATCCATGGGTACCTCATGCCACGCGTGTTTTATGATCTCCTTACATCCCGGGTCCTCCATCCACATTTCCTCAAATTTGAATCTCTGAGCACTCTTTTTCCGTCGTTCCTCCATCATGATGACCAAAGGTGTGTGGTCCGATCCGAGGGCAAGCTCATTAATGCATTGGCGCCTTTGGTAGATGGTTGCCCAACGTTCATTTACTAGTCCCCGGTCTAGTCTTTGGCTTATACGGTTCGGGCCACTTCGATTGTTACACCATGTGAATTGGTAACCTTTTGACTTGTTGAAAGTGTCCATTTGGCTTTGGGGTTTTGGTCTGCCTCCTTCCTTCTCGTGCGAGTGGCTTATGGTATTGAAATCTCCAACCACGAGCCATTGTTGATTTCGGCTGACCACTATATTGCGCAGAACGTTCCAATTCTCCTCCCTTCTTTGCTCATCCGTGTCGGCATAAATCCACGTTATATAGGTCGCTGCCTCTTGTTGGCCTATGGTAACATGGCAATCAATGATGTTATGACTCTCATAGAGAATTGTAAGCTTCGCGTCCTCATCCCACCATAGCGCAAGTCCCCCTGATGCACCTATAGGGCTTACATACTTTGTGTTCCTCATTCCTACTCGTGTCCTTATCGTCTCACAGTAGGTATCCCCGTTCTTTGTTTCCATGAGAAAAATGATGTTCGGGCGATACCTCCGTTTGAGGTCTTTGAGATGTTGTATTGTCAAGGAAGACCTCAAACCTTGACAATTCCATGCGAGGAGGCTCATTGAGGCCGTGTGGCTGTTCCAGGACAGCCACCACAACCCGTTACGTCCATATCATTTCCGTTGCTAGCCTCGCCAGAGCCATGCTTAGATATCTCCCTCCTTCGTCGAGCTGCCTTGGCTCTAGCGTCCTTCTTCTTCGGGCTTGGTTTCTTCCTGCCCTTGTGCCGTCCGACCTCCTCCTCTATGGTATTGAGCGTCGGTTCCACTCTCATGCGCTTTGCCTGGCTTGGTTCCTCGTCATCTTCCCTTTGCACCCTCTTCAGTGTCATTCGGTGCATGTAAGGGCTTAGTCCCGAAACTTGGTTGTGCTGATCGGTTATGGGGGTTTGGGGAGGGGTATCTGGGGGATTTTCGACGGTGTATAGTTGGGGGATATATGGTTGGTCGATGGGGAATGGTGGATCAGTGTTGTCGGGCAACTGGGTTATGCGGGGATGGGTTACAGGGATAGGTTGCTGTGGGATTGGGTGTTGTTGTGTATTGCTGTAGCTGGCTTGAGTTGCAGTGATGTTTTGTTGCGCTGGGTGGGGTTGGCGGGTCGGGGTGGTCATGTGGTAAGTGGTGATGGCTGGGGGTTATTTATGTTTCGGCTCTGTTGGCTACGGATATTCGTTATCTGGTTCCAGTCGTTGGGAAGGGTAAGTTTCAGGTGAGGTTGTGGTGGGTTCTGTCGTGGTGGTTGAGATGGTTGTGGAAGGTGTAGTATCAGTGCGTTGTCCTCCGAAGGAGCATTGAGATCGAGACCTGCGTTCTACTTGTTCAGTCCCACACCGTGATCCTTCATCACCTGATCACCTTCTGTTTCCATCTCCACATCCGAGCTCCCCCATGTGTCTGTCTTCCCTTGCTGCGCCCAGAGGAGCCACGGTGACTGTGAGCTTCATTCATTTTTCTGCTTTGTTCCGCAGACTCAGCCTCCCGCATCATCTCGAACCATGTCTTCTTCGTCCCTCTAGTGTTGCTCGGAGTTCTATGCCCCTCCTCCCTATTCGGGCTGCCTCTAGATGATGATTGTTTGGGGCGGATGCCCACAAGCCACGGGCCATATGCCGGAGCTAGAGGGTTTGTCTCGGACTGTTTGACATCTTCCTTACAAGATAGGGTCGTGTGACCCAAAATTCCGCACCCATAGCAAAAGTCGGAGAGGCGCTCGTATTTTATCGTGGCCCATTTTTCTATCCCTTGCGAGTTCCTCCACCAAAAGCCCGGTAGTAGAGGTTTATCCACCTCCACTTCCACTCTCAAGTGAATGTACATTTGGTTCCTCATCTTCTCGTCCGACTCGGTTCCCATACATCTACCAATCTGATCGCCTATCCTCTTAGCATTGGCCGAGTTAAACTTTTCGTATCCTAGGTCATGAATTTGGACATAGAATTGAACCTTGTTGAATTCCACCTCATTAACCCCAGTACTAGGATCCCATCTCTTTATACTTAGTATGTGCCCGTTAATCGCCCAAGGTGACATATCAAGTATCTTATCTCTTATCTCCGCCTTATCAAAATCGAATAGCAATATACCCGGGGAAGTTTCTGATATCCTAATAGTGTCAAATCTAGCCCAAGCCTGGTCCAACACACTATTAACAACATTCATCTTGATCGGTTTCTGCGAAATAATCTTACTGACATAACGGTCGGTCTCGCCATTATACTGTTCTTCGCTCAGTTCCCAAATTTCCCGGGGTCCATTTTCATCATCGGAATTGGCAGTCAGACTTGACATCCTTCCCGTGGTCCACTCGCCCTCACCGTGGTCTCCGCTTTCCTGCAAATCAGAGAAAAAAATCAGGATTAGATCTGGTATTTGGTTTTAGGGTTTTCTGTTCACACGTTCGCTTCTCTTCTTCTGCATGGTGCTGTTGAGCATGCTGGTTTGTGATTGGGCAGCTTGAATGTTGTGGGGTCGCTGATTGGATTGCAGTCGGTTTGGAGTGAGCCATAGGTGGCAGCAGCAGGGCAGCAGGCTCATTGGTGATGTCCGATGATTGTTCCTGGGATTGGCGCCTGCAGATCCTCCGCAGGAGGTAGCAAGGCTTGCGCTGCTCTGTCCCCAATCACATGTAGCAGCTGTCCTTCTACTGTTGGTCGAAGACTGCAGCTGGCGGGTTGACTTCAATTGGAGCTCCAGCTTTTGTCTCTTACCATAAATGCTGCAGATCAGACGGAAACAAACGGAAACGACCAAAGGATTATCTCGGTCGGATTGAATCTGTCACAATCAGAAACCCTAGGAAATTTGGGGCTTTCTGTTTTGGGCAGAGAAGAGAGTGGACTCACGCGCCACAGAAGAATGTTTCCCACAGATATCTCTGGATTGGATGTCCTGGTTTAGGTATTACACCGTATTTGTTTATAACTTTCCCAAATATGTATGACTTTACCCGCTAAAACACAAGTTTGAGCTTTACATTATATTTCTTCAGTTTAAGAATCGTGTGGAGAATTTATTTTCAAAATGAATTATCTTCATATATTCAGATAATGGAGAAGATTACTAAAATCTCTCCTCATTTTGTCTCTTCCTTGAATATCCCACCTCATGATACCGCCTCAAACACCTTAACATAATGGAGTAGTCGAACGTAGGCATCAACAAATTGTTGAGACTGGACTCTACTTCACCGAGAAAATATTCTCTTAGTCCACTGGCCTCATGCCTTTCAAACTGTATTTGAAATACGTTTCAAAGCCAAATCGAACTATCTTAAAATTTAGGATTTGAGATGTCTTTGTTACCCTTGGCTTCGACCTGTGCAACTAACAAAATTGACATGTGACTCATCCATGTGTATTCCTCAGTTATTCGTCCATATTACATGCCAATGAAAAGAAGAAAGTTTTATTTCTTCTTGCTGAATAAATTGTACATGATGATGGGGTGATTTATATATGTATATATCATCAATAAATCATAACAAGATTAAATCTATCACTACTGAAAATACACCTTTTAGCGGCGAAAATTTAATTCATCGACATAATTTTGTCGGCAAAAGAGGGAGGTGATCCAAGTGAGTTCACTAATGCCTAATTATATTTCATGGTATTCTACTTCGACATAGGAGCGACTAAATGTGGTCTGCTTTTTGGATTTCCATGAAATGAGGGAGTCTCCAGGAAAAATGCAAAATCCAGATACTGAGCGACGAGATTCTAGGCAAGCAGGATAGTCAGAGTCAACAAACCCGCTAACATTTGATGAGTTATTAGCGAGGAATAAAAAATCGAGTCCTGGTGCTCGCTTGAGATACTTAAGTAAGTATTGTGCAACCATGAGATGTGGAGTACGCGAGGCGAAAACAAATTTGCACAAAGTATGAACTACATATAAAATGTCTGGTGTGGTATTAGTAATGTATAATAAGCGTCCAATAATTCGTATGTATTGTTGAGGATCGTCGAGTAGTTCACCTTAGGTTGTAGTCAGTTTGGTGGATGTCATGGGTAAGTTGGACGTTTTAGTTCCTAGATACCCATAGTCATCAAGCAATTGAAGCGTGTATTGTCATGGATTTATGATGGTTCCCTTGGAATTTCGTGCCATTTCAACACCTAGAAAAAATCGTAGAGGGCCAAGATCTTTGAAGTGGAAATAACATTGAAGATGACCTTTGACATTGTTAATCTCATCAAGATCTTTTCCTCGGAGGATAATCTCATCGATGTATGCATTTAAAATGATGAAGAATGTGCCAGTTCCCTTGGTAAAAAGGGAGTGATCGACATGACTTTGTGTGAAGACGAATTTGAGGACTACATTAGAAAATGCTTTCTACCATTCTCGAGATGCTTGACGAAGATCGTAGAGTGACTTATGTAGTTTGCATTCCATGTTGCGTTGTAATGAAGAAGGTGGATATCCTGAAGGTAGTTCCATGTATACCTCTTCATTAAGAGTGTCATTGAGGAATGCATTATTTACATCAAGCATTATTAGATGCCAATTGTGCATAGATGCCAAGGAGAGTAGAACTCTTAATGAGACTAACTTTGCGACAGGTGAAAATGTATCCATGAAGTCAATACCTTCAACTTGAGTGAAACCTTTGGAAACTAGACGAGCTTTGTATTGATCTACGCTCCCATCTGGTTGATACTTGCTGCGATAAACCCATTTGCAGGTGATCTTTCATTTTTCAACCAGGAGTCGAACAACCAACCAAGTGTGTTCTGCTTCAAGTGCAGTGATTTCGTCTTCCATAGCCCGACGTCATTCAAGGTATTTTACTGCCTGATGATACAATTGTGGCTCGTAATGTGAAAAACAACAACAATGACTTGCTCACAATCGGTAGAGAGAGGTTTTGTGGAAACATAACTTCTGATGGGGTATCGACATGTAGATGCAGAAGTCAGATAACCTTGCAGACAAGCAGTGGGTCAGGTTGGCTGAGTGTTGCGTTGAAGAGTGAAGTTTGTGATGGTGATGATGTTGGTGTTGGTGCATGTTCTACTTAGGGAAGAGTCTATAAGGGTTCATGGATGGGTTGTGGAAGTGCTACATGCGGAAAAAAAGTCCACAGTTTCAGGTAGGGATGTTGCGGTGTGGAAGAGAAAAATGTGTTCATGGGAGATGACGCCCCGTGAATTAAAGAATGATCGAGTTTGGATGTTGTATAACCGATATCATTTGACTCTGAGAGGATATCCGATGAATATGGCACGGATGGCTCATGGGGAAAATTTGTCCTTGTTACCTTTTAATGTTCAGGCGAAGCAAAGACATCCAAAAGTTTGCAAATGATCGTATGAGAGGGGTTTGTCGAAGAATGAATGGACTCATGTTAAGGGTTATTGATGGTAATCCATTGATTAAATAAGTTGCACTGAGAATGCATTCTCCCAAAAATGAAGCGGAACTCGAGACTGGTAATATCGAGCTCGCGCCACGTTTATCAGATATTGGTACTTTTGTTTGACAGCGGATTTTTTCTAAAGATTTTCGACACATGAGAATTGATGAGATATGCCCATCCTTTGAAATAAGTGCTCAAATAAAAGTTCTTTGGCGTTGTCGGAGTGAACTGTTTTGATTGTAATATTGAATTGGTTCTTTACCATGGCTAGTAATTGAGGGAATACAGTGATCACATCATATTTGTGTTGTAGCAAGTGCATCGAGAGAATTCATGCACAATGCTTAAGAAGTATGACTGTTTTGATTGTGTGGGTGTACGGAACGAACCCCAAATGTCACATTGTATGGGTTCAAAAATCCGAGTAACGGTGGATGTACTTTCTTCATTGAACGACAAGCGTGTTTGTTTAGCAAACGGGCATATACTACTAATATCAGTAGTAATGCCAGGTTTCAAGGAAGGAACAACTTTGCTGAGCAATTTTAGGACAGCGGAATTTGGATGCCCAAGTTTATTGTGTCAAAAGCATCGAAGTAAAGTTGGTGACAACATTGATACTATATTATCATCAGTCTTGGGTGGATCAATAGTAGTTTCTCACATACTTTTGACTAGGTAGACCCCTTGATGAAAATTACTTGTTCCAATTACGAATTGATGGTCCTAAATACCACTACAAGAATCTGCCTCAACAGCGACGAAAATATTGTGTTGTCGCTAGGTAGTCGTTGTTAATAAGCATGTTTTGTGTTAACACTATTTTTCGAGGGAATAGAGTTAGTTTAGAGTCGGACATTTTGTCGTAGCTTAAACACTGTTTTAGTGTGTACTTTTTCCGCGACTATTTGTGTCAGTTCCCAAAAACTTCTTGACAAATACGGTGCCGAGGGTAATATACATCAACAGCATCATGTATTAATGTTGTGTCTAATGAATTGTTTTACTATCAATACTTGATGATGTTATATATATGTTAACAGCATCGCAGTAATTGCGTAGTTAAAACTTAGTTAGCCGTTACTAATTCGGATAGCAACCTGTCCAATAAACAGAACCGTTCGTCTTGGACCAGCAGCTGACCTACGTAGCCGTTTCCTTAGCCCAGACTTCTGAATCAACCCGACACCTTCAGTTCAGAGCGATTCCATAAACAATCTCACCTTAATTACACCGGGACAAATCGATCGAAGCTGCTTTGCATACCTTATTTACGACAGCATTCACTTCACAACTGAACTACGCAACCTTCCCAACCTTCAACCCAAGACCACCTGCACTTAACTTCCCTGCATCATCATCCTTTCTCCTGCAGCATTACGAAAAGGTATTGTTTCCTCATCAAATTATGAATTGACGACGTCTAATTGTTTGATCTAAGACAATGAAATTCACCCAGCTGCTGTCAGGAATGTATTTCATTCTGTGTATATCAAGTAAAGAGCAGCTTGTCTAATCGGTTAACGAATTGAGTGACTGTGTGTAGACATAACAAAATGTGTCTGTTTCTCCCAATTTCTGTTGCGTTTAATTTCACTACAAATCGTGTGTTTGATTTTTTGGTTAAGTGTATACACACTGTATTCTTGTTGCTCTGTTATAGTAACTGAATTATCTGAAGCTGTCGTTGAATAAAGTTGGTTAATTATCATGGGTTCGGGTAAAGCTTCTATCAACATAATTATACAGCAGTTAACAACTGCTTTACAAAGACTCTGAATAGCAGGATCTCAGTTTTGTAACAGAATTGAGAATTCCGTTTCTAGACAAATCAGTTGTAAAACAGTTGGTGGGTGGAAATCAGTAGTGTCTACTTACATGATACGTTGTGGTATTGGTTTTAATATTTTCTCATTTCTAAACAGCGAATCATTAAGGATGGATAAAAGTTGGATGACCAAACACCGACAAAGTCAGGAATATAAGGTCGGGGTTACCTCTTTCTTGGACTTTGCCTATTCGCGTGCGTCATGGGATGGGAGAATCTACTGTCCATGCCATAATTGTGTTGGTATGTCTTTGTTGGACAGAAGTACGGTGAAGTGGCATCTGGAAAGATATGGAATACTACAAAGTTACACTACATGGGTGGACCATGGAGAAGAATTCGAAGAAAGCATTACTAACAAAAGGACTGCCACGTCTCGTGAAGAAATGGAAGATATGATAACTGATGGATTGGGTGGTATTAGTCGTGATGAAGGTGAGGAACCCAATGCAGAGGCTAGGACATTTTATAAGCTTTTAGAAGATTGTGAGAAAGGATTATACCCAGGGTGTGTATCCTACAGCAAGATGTCATTCTTAGTGGAACTGCTGCATCTAAAGGCTCTTTACAAGGTTTCTAACAATTTCGAAGATGAGTTGCTTCGAATGCTGAGTAAAGTACTTCCACCTGAGAATACAGTACCTAAGTCGTACTATGAGGCAAAGAAATTTATATCCGGATTAGGTTTGGACTATCAGAAGATACATGCTTGTGTAAATGACTGTATTCTATTTAGAAATGAATACTTCAATCTTGATGCATGTCCAATTTGTGGTGAGTCACGATGGTTTAAGGTCATGAAAGTGCAGGAGGAATGAACAGTCCGGAAAAATCTAAGCAAAAGGGTGGAAAACTTCCCGTTAAAGTACTCTGATACTTTCCACTAACGTCTAGGCTGCAAAGACTATTCATGTCTCCTAAAACAGCAGGATCTATGACCTGGCACTCTACAAACCGAATAAAAGATGGAGTACTACGACATCCTGCGGATACAGAGGCATGGAGAAAACTTGACAACGTGAATCCTGCGTTTGGGGCAGAGCCACGCAACGTTCGTCTTGGATTAGCTACAGATGGGTTCGATCCTTACAGTGACAAGAGTCACCCATATAGCATGTGGCCGGTTGTGTTGATTCCATACAACGTGCCACCGGAGACCTGCCTGGAAGATACCAATTACATATTGTCCATGATGATTCCCGGTCCAAAAGCCCCAACAAATGATATTGATGTGTATCTGCAGCCATTGATAGATGAGCTCAACGAGTTATGGTTGAATGGTGCATTAACATATGATGCACACCGTAAAGAGAACTTCCAAATGCACGATGTTGTACTTTGGACAATAAATGATCTCCCCGCTTACGCAAACTTGTCTGGTTGGGCTACTTATGGTAACCTGGCATGTCCAGTATGTCAAATGGACACACATTACTGCAGATTAAAGCATCGGAGGAAAAGTTCCTTTATGGGCCATAGACGATTCCTACCGGCCGATCACCCATGGAGGAGAAACAAAAGAGCTTTTGATGGAACTGTGGAGTTAAGGAGTGCCCCACAAAGACATTCCGGGAATGAAGTGTTGAAACAGTTAGAGTGTCTTGAACCAATTACCTTTGGTAAAACGCAGCCCCCCACAAAAGTAGGAGTAGACTCAATCACTGGAAATTGGAAAAAGAAGAGCATATTCTTCCGCTTACCTTACTGGGCAGAACTTTTGGTGCCTCATAACTTGGATGTTATGCACATTGAAAAAAACGTGTGTGATAACCTGATTGGAATGTTACTAGGTGTTTCTGGAAAAACAAATGACAATGTCAATGCCAGACTGGACTTGCAGGTGTTAGGCATAAGAACATCGTTGCATCCCGTCTGAAGGGGACCGAAGTTGGTGTTACCGCCTGCCTGCTACACCCTATCGAAACAACAGAATATGAAGCTATGTGAGTTCCTAAAAAAATTGCGATTGCCAAGTGGTTATTCGTCAAACATATCTCGTTCTGTAAAGTTGAAAGACAGGAAATTGATCGGTCTGAAAAGTCATGACTACCATGTTCTAATGCAACGCATACTGAGTGTTGCAATTAAGGGATTACTGCCCAAGAATGTATGCAAGGCACTTATAGACATGAGCAACACCTTTAGAGTGCTATCCTCCAAGGAGTTGCACATGGCAGATCTAATGAAAATGGAGACGCAGTTACCAACCACAATGTGTAACCTAGAGAGAATCTTTCCACCATCATTCTTCAACATCACCGTACATTTGATAACTCACCTTGTAGAGGAGGCAAGAGTAGCAGGGCCAGTTCAATATCGATGGATGTATTCAATTGAAAGGTCAGTACTACTGTACCAAGTACTTAAATGAGTTTTAATATGGGTTTAGTAGCTTATGATAATATTACTGTGATAGGATAATGGGGATAATGAAGTCATTCGTTCGCAACAGAAGTCGGCCGGAGGGCTCAATAGCTGAGGGTTATATTGCGCTAGAGTGTTTGACATTTTGTTCCAGATATTTACATGACATTGAGACTAAATTTAGCAGACACAATCCGGCTTTTCCTCAAGATCAGCTTCTTAGGTTGACGATAAGTGGGTTATGCATCTTTCGTCCGGCTGGAGCACCCATTGGTCGTGCAGTAGTTCGCGAACTGACCAACGAAGAATGGGGACAGTGTCAGCGCTACGTCATCAATCAATTTGAAGACGTCAAGCCCTTCATTGAGTAAGTGTTTCAATGTATTATTTCATTCATAACTCGTTCCATTTGAACTAATTTATGTCTAACTCGTTCCATTTGGACGTATTTTAAAAAAGGGAACACAAGCGGCAGCTCATTGGAGCTAAGGTTAATAGACGGGACATCGATGTGTTGCACAATAGAACATTCATCCAGTGGTTAGAAGGAAGGGTATGGAATCCTTAACCCTGTGTTACGACTCATGAAAACGTTATTGATGTGTGCATTTAATTGCTTCTTGCATCAGGTTAATCGAATGTCTGGTCCCCCTGAGGATGAAAAATTTCGTCAACTTAAGGCATTGTGTCGGGGTCCTTTATATGGTGTGAATACATATACTGGATATAAATCTAATGGGTTCATTTTCCACACCAAGGAGCGGTCAAAGATGAGGAACTTTGACAACAGTGGTGTCTTATGCAAAGCTGATATAACGTGCTATGCTAGCTCCTCCGACAACAACCCCCTTGAAGGGGCGATTGATTATTACGGAGTCTTAAGGGAAGTAGTGGAGCTTCAATATCTTGGAGATCTCAGCATTGTTCTGTTCAAATGTGACTGGTACAACTTACTATCATCATCCAATGGCGTGAAAGTGGATGAGTACGGGTTTGTTTGTGTTAACACAACAAACTATTTAGCAACGGATGAACCATATGTACTGGCATCCCAAGCAACACATGTTTTCTACTTGACTGACAATAATAATAAAGATTGGAGCACTGTGTTGACTGCAGAGGCCAAAAGGCGGTTCTTCCTTGGCGGACAAATGTCTGGAGAATCTGTTGAGCCGTACCAGGAGCCCTCTGCTGCAGTGGTTGCTACTGTCCCGCATGCCGATCAGGTCGACGAGGAGATCGATTGGTGTAGGAATGACATTGATGCAGTAAAGGTAGAAGCTGATGTCGTTACTACTGTCATGCAAAACAATGACAGTCATGATGGACCAGACATTCTTGAGGAAGAGGACACAACATCTGTTGGCGTGGAAGATAGTGATTATTCTTCATCTTGTGGGACTGACTCAGAATTGGAGGATGACTTGTATGACTCCGAGCAAGACTCAGGGTCTTCATCTAATGATGATCCGGGAGAGGACTGACAAAGACTTTAGGTTAAACAACTACAAATGTAATTTGTATGTTCGGTTTGTACTGTAGGCTGAGGATGTACTGCTGTGTCTGTACTGTAATGCAATTCTGTCTAACTCGTTTTGTTTGTTGACATTTGTACCGTATTGTTTACATTTGTTAAATAATAGTGTTGTTCTGTGCTGTGAAATAATGTATGTGTTATACATGCTGTCATACTATTATCCTGTTCATACTGTCATACTGTCATCCTGTTCTCATTTGTTCTGTTTGTTATACTGCTGTTTGAAGACCATTACTACTTGATGTGCTGATGTTTGTTCGGTTTGAAGTACTGCTGTTTGTACATTAATAGGATGTACTGCTGTGCTGTCTGTTTTTACTGAAATACTGCAATTCTGTTTGTTCTGTACATTAATCTGTTTGTACATGTATACAAGTGTTGATACAGCAATCTGTTTGTTCTGTAATGCAATATGTTTGTATATTAATCAGTTCGTACCTGTATATTAATCTGTTTGTACATGTGTACAAGTGTTGATAATGCAATCTGGTTGTTCTGTAATGCAATTTGTTTGTATATTAATCTGTTTGTACATGTATATTAATCTGTTTGTACATGTATACTGAAATTATGTTTGTACTTAATAAGAAAATCTGAGAAGTAAGTTGTACATTGCTGTAAATTGATGTTTCAATGTATATACAATATAATTTCGACATATGCAATTGCTGTCAATAAAACTGCTGCTCTTATACTGCAAATGTGCTGTGAAATTGCTGTTGTAATGCTGCTCATCCCTGCTGCTTATCGACTGCAAATAAGATTGGAACATCCAGCAATATTCAGAAAGTAGTCATGTTCATAGGCATAAGTGCTGCAGTATGACAAATATGAGACTAAATCTGTTTGCAACATGATGCTTGTTCTCCTAAATATGCTGCAATATGCTTGTTCTCCTATATATAACATAGTATACATAATGGGAATGGACATACCTCCTAAATATGCTTGTTCTCTTCTTTGGGTATCCATTCCTGTTTTCAAGCCAAAGTTTACCACTATGTTCATATGCATAACATTACAGTTGAAGATAATTAGGACATGGACAGGGAACTGTGTTGACAATAATCAGGATTCTACCTTTCATTCGATAAATTCTGTGTACATTGAAGATATTCAATTCTGTGTACATTGAAGACATTCAGTGCTGTGCAATTCTGAGACAACTATATTTTAAACATCAAATGAGACAGCATTGGTGTACATTTCAGGAAATTGCTGTTGTCATATGCATATACATCTGCAGCTTCCTTACGCAGCCCAACAGAATCACACCCATGACACATCCAACAGAAGACATAGTAATGGCAGAACCATATTTAAGGTTGCTCAGAAATCGAACAGATGACTGCTTAATTAACATATCAATGCAACCGAACACAGTTCAATTAGGTAGACAACATTAATCGAACCATCTGCTTACCAAAAATCGAACGCGGAACTCAGTCCCTTGCTCAGTCTCGCTATGGCCTCCTACACAATGAACCCAAACCGCAAACCGGAAATTCCTCATTGGAGAAAGCGGGAAATCACAGGAAGTTCAAAATCCGTGGGTGAGACAAACGACATGAAGGGCAGAAGGATCAATTCTGTTTTATGGTTTGTCATTACATTATGCCCTATATTGTTTTCATAAAATTTATACAATGCATTATATACACTTAATAGAATGACTATGTATTATTTCCCTAAAATTAGTTATATGCATTTTACACACTTAATAGAATGAGTATATAAAGAAATAAAATATACTACCTATGGCTAATGGGCGTAATTTGCAGGTCAGATTTCTAGTTAATAGCGGGATGTAACTTAACGTTATTAATAAATAAGATAATTTCTTGGGGAGTATGACTGTATGCTACTGATGTATTAGAAAAACAACATACCTACATATAATACTGTAATGTATGTACAAGTTTGTATCTTATGTTTGTCTATACAATATATACAAGTTTGTATTATAAGTTTGCATGTACATATAATACAAGTTTGTATATACACACCATATCCAAGTTTGTATATACAATATATACACGTACATGCAAGTTTGTATATTTTGTATATACAAGTTTCTATTATATGTACAAGTTTGTATTATATGTACAAGTTTGTATTATACACAGTATATACAAGTTCCATACCATTACCAACTATAAACCATTACATCAACTTAGGGTTTTAGGTTCCTCCTACGACATTCTAGGACTCTTAGCAGAAAACTTGACTAAATGTTTGGAAAACTAATTAAATGCTACTTACTTAGTATTAGTGTAGTGCTTTGACAGTCTCATGTACATGACGAATATAAAGAAATGAAAAAATATACATACTCACCGCAGTATACTGAACCAGGTTCATCAGTTTGTCCATTAAACTCTCGAATTATTCTTTTAATGGTTTATGTGGTATAAATTAAGAGCCCAACCTACTACCCAAATAATCCAAACGTCAAAAACTCTAACTAAAACACGCCCCGTACTTGATTCTTAAATAATTTGACAAATTCAATTATTGACAAATTACTGCATGAGGGCTGAACTTGTTCATTCATATGTTTAATATTCAAGCCTCCAACAATTGGACCGAAGCCCAGCAGGAATTCGGACCGAAGCCCAAGCTTGCAATTCCGTTGAAGCCCACCCGGTTGTGTTGCCTTCTGCATCGACACAGAACCCCTCTTCGAAGCAAATGTCATTCGTAATGTGTGCTGACATGACTCTTGGTCCCACCAATTCTGCAGCTTTTCATTTTCTTCTCTAATTTACCGCGCCTTCCTTCTCTTTCCCTTGGTTTCTTCTGTTTCTCCATCTCCATCCAAAGAACATCCCCTCTTCCTCTCCTCCAACTTGTGTCAAATCCACGGTTGATCAAGACTGATTCTGCAGATCTAGCAAACAAGGTACGATTTCTTTTCTTGCACTTCGATCTGCTTACTTGTTGTTGAAGATAACCTCTGGATTCAGTCGTTTCTTCTTGTTTTTGGTATGTGTGCTGTTCTTCAGTCTTTCCCTCGGCATCGCTCAGTCGTTTGTTCTTTCTTGAGTCACGGGTGTTGCTCTTCAGTATTTCCAGTGGTTTCGCTCACGCGTTTGACATTCGCTCAGTCGTTTGTTCTGCAAGAAACCTCTCTGCTGTTCTTCAGTATTTCCTGTATTATTTCGCTCAGTTGTTTCTTATATTTTTTTTAACCATGTGTTGTTCTTATGTGTACATCTGTTCTTGTGTGTAAATCTGTTGGTTTTTACTAACATTTTACTCCACGATACACACATAAAAATTCCTTATTTACAATGTCAAACCGTTTTGTTCTGGAAGATGCATGTCTTGTTCTGTTTTTTTTTATATGTTCTCAAAGTAATATGTTTGGTTAATTGTGTTGAACACATTCGTCAGGATGGTGGGAACTAGAAGAATGAGGCTCAACAGTACAAACGTAGAACCCCCCCCCCCCCCCAATGAAGCCAAAAACAACTCGGAAGTCACCCCGGAAACTGTCTCGCGTAGGAGCAAGTAGGTTTACTTCCGTAACATCTTTTGTGGTTCATCAGTTGTTGACTGTACCCATATACTTTAACGAATTTTTTTACCTTTACACTTTCAGGTTCATCAGTTGTGGACTGCACGGTGCAGAACCCTACAGCACCGATCATGTTGGACCCCCCAGTTGAAGAAACTCAACCACAGGAAACACAGCATGTTACTCCAGTGGTTACTGAGCCTGCGACAGAACAGGGTAAGTCTTTGTGTAAACCAAAACAGCCAATACCTATTTGAAGTTATTTAATCCTCTACTTAATATGGTCGTGTATTTGATATTAAGTACAGATGGTTTAGAAATGCAAGATGAAGGTGTAAGGCTGGAAGATGAAGGTGTACGTGTGCAGGAGGAATATGTAAGGCCACCAGCGGAGAAGCTACGAAGGGGGCGGACCAGGTGTATTAAGCTATCCAGAAATGGAGTAAATGAAAAGGAAGAGTTACAGTTTAATGCTTTGGGCAAGGTCTGCTCGAAGAATGCATCGGTGTTTGCCTCATGGTGTGGGTGCATCGTACGTAAAAGAACGAATGCACCATTGATGGTGAAAGACTGGAAGGACATCCCAAAGGAATCCATTGACTATGAGGCAAAAATGCTAATGCTTGTTGGAGTAAGTACACTTATATGTACACAAACGAATGCGCCATGTGTATGTTTTCCAAAATGCTAATGCTTGTATGTTTGTTTCGCAGGAAAAGTTTGTGATCCCTGAAGATGAGAACTTGAAGCAACTGATTGTCTGCTGTCTGAGAGAGAAGTATAGGAATTACAGGGCAAACCTGAAAAGAATGTATTATGACAAATACGTTAGCGATGAAGAAAGGATACAGAACATACACCCGGACGTGGTGAAGGAAGATTGGGCGTGGCTAGTCAACTGGTTCAGTTCACAGGTGTTTAAGGTGGTTAAACTGTGAAAATCTTGTTCTTTTATGCTTTACTGCAGTTTATAGCAAGTTTTTATATATTATTAACCATATGACTGTTTGTGTCCTCATACTTGAATTGAAGGTGAGGAGTGAGCGTAACAAAGCAAACAAAGCTCACCAAGTCATCATGCACACTGCGGGGACATGCAGCTTTGCCAAGACGGAACAGGAAGAGGTAATGAACCCCTACACCCACAGTCTGCTGAATTTAGTAACCACTCAGTTACACTGCATGTTTTTAAAAATGCAGATTCTGAAAAATAATGGGGTGCATCCGGGTGAATACCACATGTTTCGGAAGACCCATGTGGACAAGAAGGGGGTTCCTCGAGATGCCAAAAGTCAAGCAATCCTGGTAAGCGATAACACATCCTCTTCCTTCTTAATTTTTATAATGTTTCACACCTAACACATGAGATTGGATTGTACTGGTGTGTAGGCTGCAGTTGAACAAAGGGCTGCTGAACTGCAAGCGGAAGAGGATGTTCCCGTTGACAAGGATGCACTTTATGAAGAAATTCGTAAGCCTGAACGTCGTCGATCTCGTGTATCCAAAATTGCACGGATGATGGAGAGTGAGCAGTTGAAGAAAGCGAGGGAAGAAGTAGCTCTAGCTAGAGCTGAAACTGCAGAACTGAAGAGGGTAGCAGAGGAGAGCTCAAGGAAGGCGGACGAGAGTTCAAGGAAGGCCGAGGAAGCGGCATTAACTCTACTGAAGTTCCAAGAAAACATGAACGTCGTCCAAAGAGATATGGCCTTCATGCGAAGGGCACTGCAAGCCAATGGCCAATTGCTCGATGATCCAGATGCACAAGGTACAGTCAACAAGTCTCTGTTTGAGTGATGGTACTCTTTTCTTTTGGCATGTTAATGTGATGTTGTTCTAATTCAACCTATTGGTGTGCTTGCAGATTGAAATGTTTGACTGTTGACGCAACACTTGATTTAGGTAATCAGTTTTGACTTGCTTGCTTTGATGTCTAGTTGGGTTAGGCCCAGTATCGTATCTGTCTTGCTGGAACATATTTTGGAGTAGTTTGTAATGTTGGAACACATGCAGTAGTTTGTCTTTGTTTGTTCTGTGTTTTGGTCCTTTTGGACAACATGTACATGCGGAAACTTATTGTCTGCAACCTATGTGCTCTGTTTATGCTAAGGTTGCACACTTTGTATATGGAAATGTATGAATGGATGTTTCTGGATGGTATGCAGTATATGTAATGTCTAGGTGGTAAAAATGTGGAACTTTTATTCTAAAACTGGTCTAGTTGTATTAGCATTGACAATTTGATTACCATTACATACGCAAATACAGTCAGAAACAAACTGATGCAATTACCTTTTAACTGCAACAAAAGTAGTCAAGTAGGCAACGAAAATAACTGCGGCTACACGTAGACAATAACCTCAACACAAACCAAAAATCGCAATTTATGTCGCCCTTGTGAGTTGCATCAACCACAAATATTTTGTAACGCTATTTATGTATAATTAGTTTCTAAATATTTTAGACTTTATTATAACCAAACTGTGTCCACATAACGTAGACACAATAACAAAGAAACAGCAACACATATATGTTGTAGCCGATACATCAATTTTACCATCAGTGAATACTGTATCTGAAACACGTATATAGCATCTATATAGTGCCGACGCTAATTACGTATGAACACTATTGACAATATATTGATGCTAAAGGTATGACCAACTGTTCATTCCAGCAGCGGCAGACATTTAGCATCGGCATTTTGTCTGTGCGGATACCTTTAGCATCGGGGCTTTCAGGCACGACTCTTAGCAGCGGCAAGGCCTCTTAGCAGCGGCAAAACCCAACTTAGCAACGACTATACGCCAAGCCTATAGTGCTATTTTCTTGTAGTGTGTTCTACAATAGGTGCATTGCGGTCTCAATCGTCATGAGAAGCTTGAAGAAGTCGCAATCGAGCATTTGAGATCTTGTTTGCGAAGATGAAGGATGAAGGATTGACTTTGTTGCTATGATACCATATTACATGACAATGAAAAGAAGAAAGCAAAAATAGTATGAGAATTGTTATTTCATCTTGCTGAATGAATTGTACAAGATGGTGAGGTGATTGGTATGTTTATAATACATATGCCAATTTAATAGAATCCCAACATGTTTAATATTTAGCACGGCTGAAAGCAAAAACGAGTCGCCAATAATATATATATTTTTACTTAAATTAAATCATAGATAAACAAACGACGTCTAAAAGAAAAATTGGCTCCTATAAATATTTAAAATTAAATAATAATGACGTCTGGAAAAATAAAGAGACGCGAAAAATAGAAAAAATAATTAAATTATTCACGACACTTTAAATTAAGTTGCAAAGCTGATAGAAACTTCACGACTCAAACAACTAAGACGTAAAATAAATAAAATCACGGCTCAATAGTTATTGAACCGTGATATTCAATCTAAATTGATTTTTAACGGCTCAATTGTAATTGAGCTGTTACATTGAGTCGTTATGTGTAGGGATGATCATGGGAAGGCGGGTCCGGTCTCGGAGGCAGGACTGAGACTGAATTTTCGGTCTTGACATCTGGAGGACCGAGACCGAAACCGACTTTGGCCAAAAAAGTCCACCTGAGTCGGTCTTGCTTGACTCGGCTCGGTCTCAGTCTTCGACCGAATTTTTTGGTTAAAAAAAAATCAACAAGTTTAGCAAAAATAAATCACCGAAGTTTTGGTTTTGAACTCACTCACTTCTCGTCTTCCGTCGCACTTCCCTTATGGAACCGATCCAATGGTTGTTGAATGTTTTAATGTCATGAATTACTAGTATTTTAAAGGCTGTGCCATAAATTTCTAGTGTTTTCTTCAAGGTCGGTCCGGTCCTAGTCGGGCTTTTGAAAAAAAAAAAAAAAAGACTGAACCAACTCTTTATTGTCAACCTTCTCTGTTTCTTGTTGAACCAGTTGACAGGAGAGCAACTCATTAGAATCGCCCGCAGCTAATAGATCCGTTATAACTATACCACTACAAACGACACCGCACCAACTCAACCTACCCACTTGATGATCACTCGTTCGAAGAATAACATCTTCAAACCCAAGAAGGCCATTGTCTCTACCCATCATGCTCTACCTGGGTCATCCGATCCACATAAAAGTGTGAAAATTTCTCAAACTTACAGGTGAAACTAATCACAGTCGAGGCTAGTGAGGAAGCTAAGTGAGAGGGAAATGGGTAATTACCTCATATTTCCTTGGCATTATTTAATTTTAGATCTAATTAACATAATTATTTAGATTTTAATTTTTTATATGTATCAACTAAATTTCTGTAGAAACTTGGATGCATTAATCGACATAAAAATGATAACTCACAGTAAATACACTAGCGTAACATTATTATTATAACAACTTTTTGTCAGCCCTAGTACAACCTCGTAGTTGCCTGCTTCCTTTTGTGCTTTTATTTGCAGCTCCGTTGAGGAACTTTCTTAAGAGTAGCTCGAACAAGATCCAAGTAGAGAGGAAATTGTGCTATGGCAAACAATGTTACTGGTAGACATGTGACAGCATACACGGGGTATACAGCATGTTTGAGCGTGTCCCTGAGAACGAGGTAGTGACCTGCACAGAAGGATACCAACATGGACGCTATAGAAACGAAGAGAGAAGACAGTCCTACTAGAAGTTTCCGAGGAAGATCTTTCTCGAAATCTTTCTGTTGGTACCGAGAGGTAAGGATGGACAAGAACAATACCACGGCTGTCACGGAAAAGCAGAGAGCAATAAGAGACGATATCGCAAAGATATCAAAACCAGGTTCCTTCAATAGGGTTGGAATGCCAGTTTTATCATCCACTCCTCCGGGGACTGTGGCAGATGCAGCAAACGCAACTGTGGCAATGAGGGCTGCTACTACCGAGCAGGACTCGGATGTGTTTGTGAGCCATTCACCACCGCTCTTGACCAGGTCGTTATGGGTTTTGGAGAAGATGTCGTCGGCAGTCTCGCCGAAAATATTGTAGCGGACGAAGAAGTGTGGCGGCATGGAGCTTTTCACAAACTGTGGCGAGATGAACATCAGGATCGTCGAAGAAGGTCAGATGGAGCTAGTAGTAGTAATAGTAGTAGTGTAATGCTATAGAGATAATATACATATACCTCAAACCACTTCATCTCCCACTGCATCTGCAGAGCAGCTCCAGGAATGAGCCACGGCTTGTAGTCCCCAAGCATGGCTGCCAGATGGAGAGCGCTGTTGCCATTTTGATCAACAACTCGAAAAATGTTGTCTTTAAGAATGTTTCTCCCGATCAGTAGCTGGTACACATGGGGTTGTCTGTTCTCTACTGCTAGTAATACGACGTTCTTTTTCTCCGAGTTTATGTCGCGGGTTGCACCAGGGAAGCTTTCGAGTATCTTCTCCACCATTTCCGTAATCCCGTTCTTAGCCGCTGTCAAGAAGGGAGTCTCTCCTTTCGTCATGCACTCAGAAGTCGGCTCTGATGAAAAAAAATCCCAACCAACTTACTACAAATATATATTGATTATACCAAATGAAGTCTTCCTGTAAATAATATATTCCTAGCTACCATTAGCCGTGAATTTGCTCGGCAGTTGTTGAGGTTATTTGTGACCCGTTCTGTCTTCTTCAATACCATCGTCGGAGACGGTGACATGACCTTTTTCAGGCATCGACTTCTCCTCTTCTTCAATACCGCCATTGTTATTGTAATCACAATACAGTGTGGATCTTCTCAACAGCTCTTCCATGATTTGTACTGCCCATGTATTCTTCTCCTTCGTCTGTCGGATCTTGTTTATTTCCGTTGATCCTAATTAATTATATTCAATGCCAGACAGACTTCAAACTTACTTTAAATTTATATAAGAGTAAATAGCTCCCAAGGACAAGGACTTAAATATTATATTTGAAAGTATTAGTTTCATGCAATTAAATTATAAAATATTGTTAAAGGTAAACATCGTTATATATTCATATTTTTTCATGATAATTTTATCATTTTGTTATCATCCCTTCGAACTCCATAATACAGATTTAGATTGAATACAAACCCCAAAAATGCCTATTTTGATATGAATTAAATAATAAATTGCATTTTGGGGGTTGAAATCAAACTCAAATTTATATTTTTGGGGTAAATTCAACCAAAAAAATATAGATTTAGTCTCGAATTCAACTCCAAATATAGATTTTGTTTGAATAATTGAATTCAAATTTGCATCTTTTGGTTGAATTTGAGTCCAGATATTCATAAATAAGTTGGATTTAATGTTGAAACTGACATAAAGATGAACAAGATGGTAAAATTGTTATTTTAACATTTTAATGGAAAAAATGAATGAATAATTAGCGGTTGATACATTTAACAATGCATTTAAACATATGAATGTAAATATTTAAACGGGTTGATGCAAATAACAATATAAGTAATAATCATATCAATGGATTGAGACTATTTAAATTCATCCATCCATCCATCCATGTTAATTAGTATGTGTACCTAATCCAAGTATGACAAGTAAGGCCTTGGAGACACACTTGATGAACTCCAAAAATGCTACGTAATTTGGAGGCATGACATGTCTTTGAGCTTGATTCGTCAGTCCTCTTCCCCCTGCATGCAATAATAATAGTAATAATAGATAACAACCATTTTCTTTCGTCTCCTTCATATAATGTTTGGTTTGACAAAATAAATCATATGACCTTGTTGAGGATGATGTTCCTCCTCCTTGATTTTGGGGCTCTCAGTGTCACCTGCTGGTTTACTAGATCCGACCCGTTTTCGTACAATAGTTGCTGCATGCATTCAATGATGATGAGTATTGATGGCCAGATTAGAATGGAGTGAAATAATAATAATAAACATAAAAGTTGAATGAAATCGTCGGTAGATTGAACCGTCGTCGTACGTACCAACTTGCACCGTCTGTTTGATGAGTTGAAAAAAGAGAAAATTCGTCTTGTAGTTATCTGGACAATAAACATTCTTTCTCTTCGTAAGTCTCTCTTCCACTAAAGCTCCATACTCTGGTGGTTCTACCTTCATCTGGTCCACGAAAATGCCTACAGGGACAAAGGGAGGAGCTAGTGGGTAGAATCATGGGTACGCAGTTGCTATTGTTAATATAATTAATGGGGGAAGAATATGAACTCACTCACATTGATAGAGGATGCTCCTCCAGCATCCAAGGCGGGTCCCACTTTTGAAGGCGTCGGATTTTGTGGCTAACAGATGAAGAGGTGTGTAGCCTTGCTGGTTCACAGAGTTCACCAAATCTCCATTTAAGTTGATGATTTGAAATGCCAAATCTGTCAACATTTTTGTAAATTGTTTAAAACGTCACTTCATTACTAGCTACTACACTATTTCAGTCAGCAGGAATACCGAAATAATCGCCATAGATGGCACAGTGAAGGATGGTCTGACCATCCTTCCTCCGGCTATACGAATAGTCGTCCTTCCCGTCTCCGATAAGGTGATGAAGACAGAGGAAGGCATTCTTCTTGCCATGTAACGCAGCCAAGAACAGTGGCGTCTCGCTGTCCTTGTTTCGTGACCCCACCAGATGGGATGCTCGACGTGCTATGGAACCACACATACTCACACTACCAACGGAGGCTGCGTAGTGGAGGGGTGTGTTCCCTTTGTCGTTTCTCCTCTCCAGAACATCGGAACTCACCATGATATTCAGGAGCTCTTCCACGATGTCCTCCTGGTTGTCGGAGACAGCGATGTGCAACACGGTATCACATGTGTACGTGATCTCCATGGCCAGAGCTTCAGGGTTCTCATTGCATATCGTCACCACTTCCGTCCACTCTCCTTTCATTGCTCTGAGAAACAGTCTTCTCTTCAGCACTTGTGTGTTCATCTCCACCATTGATCGAATCGATTGTAGGGTTTGATGGTGAGGAAGATTGATGTTATGGGGCAGTTGATATACGTACGTAGTTGTTGAAAAAGAAAAAAGAGAAGGGAATGTTGAGTTTCGCTTTAATTGGTTCGGTCCCGGCTTAACCGTGAAGATGCTGAAGGCACAAGCAACGTAAACGGATACCGAAAGACACGTGTTGTGAAAAACTTTCAAAGTTATGGAGAAGACACCGAGGATACTTATATTTGTCCTTTAGATAAGCATTGTATTAAAACATTTTAATACATAAATAATTAATATAATATTTGAGCGGATATATGTTAATACATACATAAGGAATACAATGTTTGACTTATTATAAAGTTATACGCAATAAAGTTGTTAAGTGATAGATTATTATATTTATTTTTCAATATAAATATATTTTAGAGATGAATTTATATATATATATATTTATTTTTTTTAAAAGGCAAACTAACAAAAACAAGTAATTAATAATTACTAAAAAAATATTGAAATTTTAAATAAATTTTATCAAACTATTTTTTTAAGTCTAATAAAATTGAATTAAAAAACTAAAGGTAAGAGTATTTTCCTAATTTATACATATATTAACTAATGTTAGCAACTAGTAAGTGTAAGAACCAAACAATAACAACCCTACATTATCTAGAAAATCCTCTTTAACAATTTTCATTTTGTTAGAATTAATTTATACAGTTTAAGTAGAAAAAACTACAAAAAAATGACATATTTTAATTCAGTAAATGTCATAAACAGTAATTTCATGTTCACTTCCCTTTGTGTACTCGAAAGCCCTCTAAATTTTGTTCGTCGTGGTTGTTTATTCCTATAAATAAGTAATAAAGAAATAAATCAAAACATTTAATTGGTGGAAGAATGGCATCCAATCCCATGTTCTTGGCTTTGTCTCTAAGCGATAGGAGCAGAGAGAAAACGAATCATGGGCATTCTGATGGCTTATCTTTTTTTTTTTTTTTTTTTTTTTGCCATCCAAGAATTAATCTTGGTTACAAGAATCGATCTCGTGACCTCTTGCTTAGAAGCAAGAGGTGATACCGTTGGACCAAATGTCCGTTGGTTCTCCTACTTATCTAAGAGAGGATAATTTAGTGGTTTTCATTTACGTGATAATCGTGTCATTTTTAATCGTGTCGTGTCTAAATATATCTCATATCTAAATGAATAAATCTTAAATGTGTCTAAATATGTCTCGTGTCTAAACGTATAATTCGTTAATCGTGTCTAAACGTATAGAGTCATTTAGACACGAGATCCGTTAAAGTCAAATTCATATACGCTTTAAAACAGATATATACACAAATTCATATATACAAAGTAAGGTCTTCAAAGTTTAATATTAAAAACTAAGGAGTATTTCAATATTTCAACATTGAGAATTTATAGAAATTACCTTATTTAGAAAATGGTTAATTACAAAAAAAAAGTAGTACTCAAATTTTGGTTATTTTATTGAATATTGAACATGAAATTATAAATAATAATAAATTAAAAAGTTCTAAGCATACTAAAATTTAAGTATTTTTTTAATAATGTATATTCATAATTTCTTATTGGTTAATGTCAAACATATAATTTTCATGCATATGTGGCAAATCAAGTAAGACCACATAAGGTACTCCAAACCTTCTCATTTATAAAACCACATACGTTACAAATCAAGTAAGTATACATATGAATGTTTTTTATTAAGTTTTATTTCTAAGACTAAATTATAATTAATTTTATGTATTACATATATTGTTTTCTCTAAATTAATAGTTGCATGTCTACGTCTAACATTATATACCCAATTATAATTATGCATGCAATATAAATTTTAACACATATATAAAAAATATTAATAATATGTACACAAATTATATATATGGAAAGAAAACAAATATATATGAATTTTTTTATTATAAATACATTGTGTTAAATGTTAAAATACATTTGTTATTATAGGAAATTTGTATTATAAATACATGTGTTACTTTTATTTCCTTTCAATTCATTTGTTATTATTAACATAACGACAACAAATAAAAAAGAATTAGAATTTGATTAAAATATTGTATAAATATAATGATAAAATTTAGATTTAGATTTTAGTATTTTATAAAGTCCACTAAATACAATATATTTAAGATAAAATCATAAATATACATATAAAAATAATGGGCTTGGATCAATTTAACTTATGAGTCTAGTTAATTGGTTTCTTACTCTATTAGTAGACATTTAAGTCTAACTCAATTCATAGAAGTAATCGTGTACACAATTAGACACGACACGATTCGACACGTTTAGACATGACACGATTCGACACACTTAGTACACGATTAGACATGACACAATTAGACACGATTAATTAATCGCGTATAAACGTGTGTTTGTTGTGTCTTTGCATGTTAGATGTGTTTATACACGATTATTAATCGTGTATAAACGTATAAGAGTTGTTTAGACACGCTTAGTAATCGTGTTCTGTCTAAACGTGTAAATTGCAGATCGTTTAATCGCGCCGTGTCAGAAATTGTCACACCTATTATCATCTAAAGAAACACCATTAAAGTCGAATGGCGTAGACTCAACATAATTTTTCCACCACACAAATATCGACACGGAATGAAAGTACCACCAAGCTGCCCGGTGTGTCCAGAAATGGAAACTCGGGAACATATGCTTTTTGAGTGCAGGTGGACCGAACCAGTCTAGTTTGAAGTGCTAGGCATTCGGCTGGATAGAACGGATCAGACGGAGGTACCAAAATGTTGGAGGCGAGGCGCGCGGAACCGGGTGTACATGGGCCAACACGGGAAGCTCAATGGACAAAATGCATCCTCACATGCTGACAGATATGGAAAATGCAATGTAGGGCAGCCTTCGAGGCTAAATCACTGAACCCATGGGAAACAATTAGAACCATACGAGAAGCATATGCTGACAACCTAGCGAATGGACGAGAGGAACCGACCCGGGACCAACAAGACCGAACCAGAAGTGGGAGAAGCCGAGGGGAGCTACCATGATACTGCGATGCAGTGGTGTGCACAAGATCGACACAAGTGGGAATATGCGTGGTGGTAAGAGATGCCGAAGGGATACTCAGGGGAAGACTAAACCGAACGATGCGAGGCGACAACGTGGAGATGATGGAAGCTATAACAATCTTGGAAGGGTTTCGTCTGCCGATACAAATGGGATGAATGGACATTGTAATAGAATCAGACTCACAAACCCTAATACACCAAATATGGGAGGGGCCAACACTATGGAGAACATCGACAATAGACCAAAACATCTGAGCACTAGCAAGGCAACACATGTAGGTGCAGTGGCGAGCTATTCCACGGACAACAAACGAGTGCAGTAACTGGATAGCAAAGCAAACACGAATGGGAGTGTGATTGAATGATTGGGTCGAACGACCCCCACCCCCTTTTACTTGTTTATTAGTGAATGACTGTAATCCAGAACAACTGTGACGACATGTCACAACGTTTTATTTTAGGGAAAAGTATGAAAAAGATGTAATATGTTTGCCAAAATTGGTAAATGATGGAACTTGTTTTGGGTCGCTTGTTTATGATACAACATGTTTCATTTTGTAGGTTTTAGATGAAACATGTATTTTTACGAGGGCATTTAAGAATTTTCACACAAAACAAAGGTCACGTGCAAGACATGTGAGGCATTAACAGTCATTTTTCACGGACACAAACAGACTTCATTAAAAACCAACAACAACAAACATGTTTCATAAAAAACAAATAATGTGTCGCTTTTACCACTTTAGGCAAACATAATACATCTATTTCATACTTTTCCATTCGAATGAAATGGAAATTTGGCCAAAAAATAATTATTAAAACATAAGAGCCTAAAATAAATAAATAAAAAATACTAATTTTTATATTAGTATATGACACTGCTACAAGTCATAAAATCATAAAAATTAAGTTAATAGTATTTTATATATTATAATATTGTTTTTCAATTTTATGAAAAATATTTCTTATATATTTATAGACTTAACATATTTTGTGAGTTTAGAAAATAAATCAATTATTATTTTAATTAATGATTAAAATTTATTATATTCTTAATATTACAAAAATAAATAAATTCCAATGATTTTAACAAATTTATAAACATGTGACACTAATAATATAAGTAAACATTAGCATTATATTAATAATGATTTTTATTATTGATTTATGTAATTTTAATTAATTTGATAAATAAATATACTTAATACTTTTACTTTATAACTTAAATTAAATTGTCATTATTTAAAATATTTTTATAAATTTAAAAGATAATACATAATAAATTAGTTATATATATTTTTCCTTAATATTTATATTAAATTATATATAGCGTAAAATGCATATAAATTAACACAACTAAAGTATGCATGTGGAGAGTCCGGTCTCATTTACATTATATATCAACCTATAAAAAAACATAAAATATTTATAATAATACCTGAAATGTGGTTCGTTTCTGCATAAATATTAAAAGTTCATTGCAACTTTTTTGTAAAAGTAAATATATTTCTTTAAGGTAGATAAAGACAAAATTAATAATAATTAACAAATAAAGAAATTCTTCCTAAGTTTTTGCAGAAGTACATAATGAGGATGCACATACACCTCACAAAATGCAAACACAAGTCCTTCGAATGAGATTTATGATAACAATTCATGTGTGTCGTATTGGTAATTGTTGTATGTCCTTAATCATGTTGTACGTACATAAACAAATAAGTTTTAAATAACTTCAAACACGAACATGACACGATATATTAATAGCGTCAGACCTAAAATCTAAATTAAAAAAGATACTTGAATAAAAATGTGTTTAGTCAACATTAATTAAGATTAACTAGAAACATTGATTACCTAGGAAGAATAAATTACACACTTATGTTTTAAATTGGTCTTATTAAAGAGATTATGGTTGATGAGTTCTATTACTGAATAAAAAATATATAATTACGATTCCGCCCTTTCGGTATTCTATTCTTTTTAAAAGATATTTAGAAATAAATGATAATACATTCATTACAAGAAAATAAATCTCCTTAATGAATTAATTAGAATCGGTCTTAAAAATATATGAACATAAGAAATTTATATAAGGCAAAAGTATAATATAAATTTGCACGAATCCTGTTTTAAAAACTCCGCAACCCATCATATCTAGAAATCTTCATAATAACGCACCACACATCGCGATCCTGAACGCATTACAACTAGGTCAAAATCGAGTGTGTACAACTGAATAGATCACATGCGACATGTACAATAACACGATTAACTTTATGACCAAAAATAATTTAATATATACACAAAACGAAACGACACCATACAAAATTAAAAAATATTGTAATATAATTTTATAATCAATTTTTAAAATTAATAATTCAAAAGTGTATAAACACATTTATTAATCGTATTAGAATATGCAAGATTTATATAAATATTATTCGTGTTTCAAATTTATATATTACATAAATACAAATTATTTAAGGGTTAATAACCAAATTGCTACCCCAAATTTGGGCACTTTACAAATTGCTACCTGAACTTTACTCTTTCAAAAACTGCTACCTAAACTTTGACACTTAGGGGAAATTGCTACATCACTTAAATTTTTCATTAAATATGGACGGAAAATGACGTGGCAACACATGATTAGTTCTTGATTTAAAAAATTAAATAATTTTTTAAAAATACCAAAAAGTGTGGAATTGTTTTAAAAAGTTTGGAAAAGTCAAAGGGAAAATATGTTTTTTTAATATATATATTTTATTGAAATATGAAATAAAAAATATAATAATAAATAAATAGTTTTTTTTATTGTTTAATATTTCAATAAAAATATTATATTAAAAACTCGTATTAATTTTTCAGTTTTTTTTAAAAACGTTTTCATACTTTTTTGGTTATATTAAAAAATGGTTTAGTTTTCTAAATTATGAACCAATCATATGTTGTCACATCCATTTCCGTCCATATTTAACGGAAAACTTTACTGAGATAGCAATTTGCTCAGACTCGAATTTTTTTAAAAAGTAAGCTTATTGTTTTTTTAGAAAAGTAAGTACAAAATAAATCGAAAAATAGGTATACGCGCACCCCCGGGTAGTGCGTATTGGACATATGCGCACCCCCGGGTAGCGCCTATGCCATTAATTTTTTTTTTTTTTAAATTTTGTTCGATAACGACGACTCGATGTTTAATTAAAAATAAAATTATGTCTCTATTAAAAAAAATAAAAAACCTATAGTAAGTATATATTTTAATTGCGATTCAAATATTGCAAAAAATATTAAATTTGGATTTACAGATTGACTGTACGGCCTTCCGTAAGTTGAGATACGAAAAGTTTACTTAAAAAATTATAACTCAGACCATGTAAGTCCAAACTCAACACGGTTAACGTCATTTATGTCGTAATTCAATTATTGTTCAAAATTTATAACATCATTTATGTCGTAAAAAATTAGAACTCAGACCAGTAAATTTACTGTTCAAAACACTATTTAGAAGTTTGTGTATCGTATGTAGAGTCATTTACGTATCGTATTAGACAGTCAGTCTAAAAGTCAAACATTAACGCATAGTTAGCGTCATTTAAATCGTAATTAAATTATCTATGTATCATAATTTTTTTTATTTTTTTGAGTAAGTACATAATTAAATTTATCACCTAATGCATTTAATTATTTCAGTCAAATTATAAAACAAAGGATGTTAGGTTACAAAAACACTCTATTTCCAATCACAAAACTTACCCTAGGCAAATAATTGAATTACGACATAAATGACGTTAACCGTGTTGCGTTTGGACTTACATGGTATGAGTTATAATGTTTTAAGTAAAATTTTCATATCTCAACTTACGGCAGACCGTACAGCCAATCCGTAAATCCAAATTAATTTTTTTTTTGCATCATTTGAATTGCAATTAAAATATCTACTTATTATAATTTGTTTTAATAGAGACATAATTTTATTTTTAGTTAAATATCGAATCGTCGTTATCGAACAAAATTGTTTAAAAATTAATGTCATAGATGCCACTTCAAAGTGGCGCCTATTCAGTAGGCGCCACTCGGGGGTGCGCGTATGTCCAATACGCGCTACCCGGGGGTGCGCGTATACCTATTTTTCGAAATATGTTTTTTGTATACTTACTTTTCTAAAAAAACAAAACAATATGCTTACTTTTTAAAAAAAATCCTCAAACTCCGAAAGTATACGAAATTTATAATGTGTTCAAAGTTGGAGTAGCGATTTGGTAACTCCTAACCTATTATTTAGGAGCACCCGCGTTCAACTTACTAGTTACTACTGCCCTTCTTTCTACGCGACTCGACTCCTCAAGAACCTTTTCTATGTTTCTTTCCACACCCTCAAGCGAACACTACTTGTCTTCCTTCCCATATATTATAGCTTTGCCGCTTCCTTGTTCTCCACACCAAGCAACCGTTTATTCAAATTAAAACCACTCGCAGACATAGAAGCTCGAATTTTCACCGCCGCAACCATGTATCCGTCGCCGATTGCAACAACGAAGCATGACGATGTTAAGGTAAGGTCGATGCCTTTGTACCCGACGATGCTGGAGAGTCTGGAGCTACGCGGGGGTGGGGATGGCTGGGTTCATTCACAAGGTTTACTCAATCATCTCACTGCAGCTCCTTCTAACCATTGATGTCATTGCCGTTGTCGTTTTCGTACATTCCATTGCCCACTTCTTTGTCAGCACCCCTACTGGACTTGATGTCTACATAGCGCTCATCATCATGTCGTTTGTTGGGTATGGAATTCTCGAATGCTGGCTGGATGTTGATTTAGCAGTGATTTAGAAGGTGATTGGTTGATGACCGCAAGCCTTCGCCGGAGCTCCGATGAACCTGCAAGAAGGGGAGCGCAACAGAGGGTGTTCCTCTGGGTCCCATTCCGATGATTAAATGAGTATACTTTTTGTATGAACTCTGAATGTAAAGTAACACATGTAAAGAAGGAGTATTTATAGGGATGGAAGACCAAACCATTTTTGGTAACCGAATATATCTGTAAATATTTTGCTGTTGAAGATAAGGATAACAGATATTACAGTTATCACGTAATATTGTAGTCGCCTTATGTGATCTTTGTAAAATATTTGCCCGAGATATGCGGGACATCGTGACTGTATATTCGGTGTCGGTGCTGGGACCAAAGTTGAGAGGTTTGACTTTCTTGGCGAGCAGTGGGAGGCTTTGGCCGTGGTCTGTGGTGACCAGTAGAGACTTTTGGCGACCAACATGATTCCAGGTTGAATACTGGACCTCTTTATGGGTTCCAGCTTACCCTTAGTGTGGGTCAGCTCAGTCTTGAATGGTTTGAGTTTTACCCCTCTGAAATGCTATTGTGCCTCGGAAGCCTAATGAGCTTTGTTCCACATTGGGTCGTCACTATCGATACCCAACATTTGCCCCCGAAGCTTGAGTGAAGTTCTCTTCGGTAAAGCTTGATCTTGTGAGGAAGGATTTGAGATAATGACTTCTCGATTGGACATTTGATGTCTTGCTTAATTTTCTTTTGGCCTTTCGATGCTCCGTAGCCTTTGGCGAACAATTTTGGTTTCTAGAGTTTTGGAATGTTGATTATTTACCCTCTTCGGCTAATGCTTTGGTTGCCAGGGTTTATGAATGTTCATTCGCTACTCTTTTGGCGAACGCTACCCTTGCTAGGGTCTTAGGAGAGGCTTGCTTGAGCTCTTTGGCGAGCACTTTGGTTCCTATGGTTTGGAGCATTTAATGAATGCACTGTTTGTAGGCGAGAAGTCGAAAGGATGTTTTATGCATGCGTGTATCTTTGACTACTATAATAGGGGTAGGGTGACAGCTTTCCGTACTGTTTCGACCCTTTGTCTCCCCGATGTAACCCTTTAGGTTCTGCATTGCTTATATTTTACCCCAAAAGAGGTGTAATCATGGTGTGATTTTATCAAAGACAACTGTTTGGTTTCCTCAGATTTGTCTATAAAAAGCCAACCTTTGTCACTTAGCACTTTACGCGTCCAAGTTTTCTCATCCTCAGAGTTTAAGTGTTTTTCTGCCCCCTTTTTGTGCCTTAATCCTCTGTTCAAACTTTTCTCTTAAGTCTTTTCATTCACGGTAAAAATCTTTCTTTTACAATCATGACTGACAAAAAGAATCAAACTTCCGGCAAGGGTTCATCCTCTAAACCTTCTCCAACCCATTCTTCTTCTAGGCAGTAGTCTGCTTCTAGGGCTTCCAATGCCCATCTTTCTATGAGGGATTTTTGTACTCCGGTGCAGGCCTTTGCACCGATCTGTGGTGGACGTACGTGAGACCAATGCCCCGACCTTTTCTCTGACATATAGTTTTTTTTTATCTTTTCTTTTTTCCCTTTAAGCGGTAAAGTTTCCTATATTTTTCTATTTCAGTCTTGTTCTTGCCTTGCCATAATGTTTTCTTATATATTAAGCTAAATGAGTTGAGGTCGGCCCAGTTCAAGGTTGTGGTTGCACTGACGGGTTTAAGAGCATATGCACATAGGTATCCCGACCTAGGGTTATATTACCCACAGGAAGGAGAGGTTTACGTCTATGCGACCCAAATTGATGTTGGGTTGCGTTTTCCTCTTTGTTAAGATTTGAAGGCTCTATGTTTCTATTACGGGATAAATCCCACGCAACTGGTACCCAACGCCATCAGGATGTGGGTTGGTTTTAATTTTATGTGTTTACGCCAGGGATGGACGTATTCAATTTCTCTCTTCCGGTGTTTCTACCGGTTGGATGTCGGGGTAACCACCTTCATCACTTCTAAACTCGCTGGCCGATATTTGAGGTATGAAGGAGCCAAACATGGAACTGGAATGTTAACTTTTGACTAGTGCACGACTTCCTGGCCACCAAATCAAACTTGAAGAAGTATTATTTCTTCTATAAGGGTGGTGTGCCTTGAGACCTTTATCAGCCGGAGCGGGATATTCCCCCGAGCTTTAGCGAGCTGTCGAGCAGTGACAGGAATTCCATTGATGACTTGTTCCAATGTCCCAAGCAGTCGGTGTTAGGATATAAGTGTGTCTAACACTTATGTTTAGGGATTAATCTGTAAATATTGTTGCTTGCGGTCCAAGCATCAATTAGTTTAGTTATAGGGACTTAGTTGCAAATAGATGTCCTTACTGTTTTGTTTGTTCTCGGTTGTTTTCCTTTATATGTTTGCTACTTTGAACACTATCATTATCAAGATATTTTTCCTCTGATTTCCGTAGCTTCTTCTTCTTCTTCGTTTCCCTGTTCTTACTTCCATCATCCAGATCCCTAAATCCAAACATGGTATCAGAGCTCGATCGAGCCTGAAATCTCCTTTCTCAAACTCTTTCCTTTGATTCATGGAAGAATCAAGCCCTGCCTTTGCCAACAAGAAAGTAGCTCAGCTACTTGGCGATGAGAATTTCCAGCAGTGGAAACAGCAGGTTCTACTCTTAGTAAGAGGGTACAACCTTGAGAATCATCTTCATGGAGCCAACATACCTCAGTTTCTTGAAGATGAAACTGGGTCTGCAGTCCCAAATCCTGCCTATGCAAAGTTTCTTCAACAGGACAACTCTCTCGCATCCTGGCTTCTTGCCTCAGTTTCTTCTCAGGTTAGTAGGGGTTTAATAGGGTGTATGTCAGCTGCTGCCATTTGGCAAAAGCTTCATCGTGATTTCTCATCATCCTCCACTACTAGAATCATGCATCTTTATGATAGGCTTAAGGTTAGAAAGCATGTTCATCAGCCTACTGAAATCCAGACCACCTGTGATAGTTTAGCTAGTTGTGGTCACCCTATAGAAGAGATGCAACAAATCTCGATTATTTTGAATGGGGTCAAGAGTCAGTATGATAATGTTATTGCTGTCATTCATGCTAGCCAAAATCCGTATACTATTGCCTCTGTGAGTTCTGTGTTATTGGATGCTGAGTCTAGGTAGTCTGACATTTTATTTGATGCTAATGCTAGTGTCAACATAGCTTCTGCTAAGGTTCCCACTCCCATCAAGTCTTTTGTGTATTATGATGAAAACAGTTCTGGTAGCAATGATAGCATGTCTGTTAATCCCACCCAGTCACCCATGTCTGGTCTCCTGCCCACACCCCAACCCACAAACCAGAACACTCAGTCATTCTCCTATGGTCTTCCACCATTTGGTAATCAACAGTCTGGTAGGGGTAGGGGTCGTGGTAGGGGTTTTGGTAACAACAGACTGCAATGTCAGTTGTGTGGATAATTTGGGCACTTGGTGCACATATGTTTCCACAGATTCAATGTGCACTTCACTGGAGTGACTGATCCACAGTCCACCTCTCCAGCACCTTCAGCAAATCTGTCTGCCTATGACATTGATCCTGACCCATACCAGCATCAGCCACAAAACCAGCATTTCCCACCACCTCAGCTGCATAAATCCCAAGCTCAACCTCAACCACCTCATACCACCACCATAACTCCTCCCAATCCTCAAACACACTCTGTGATGCAATACTTACCTTATCCTTCGCCCATACCTCCTATATATCCATACATGATGGCCCCTCCATGTTATCCAGCTCAACCATATCAAGTGATTTCCAATCCTCAGCCTCACCCCACCCTTGCCCTATCCCAGCCTACATCACCTCTACCCACCCAAGCCAACCACCTGATGGCCAGCATCTCAAACCCAGCCTCCTCTGATGGCAGCTAGTTCCCAGACTCAGGAACCACGAACCACCTAACAAATGCTCAGCCTGCCCCGAACATGTCCTCTCCATACTCTGGTCCAGGTAAGGTTTTAGTTGGAAATGGTTCTTCTCTTGAAATATCTGCCATTGGTTCTTCTCATTTACCTTCCACTGACAAACCTCTTCTTCTTAATAATTTGCTTTACACACCTGCTGTTACTAAAAACCTGCTTTCTGTATCTCAGTTTTCAAAGGATAATCAAGTTTATTTTGAATTTCACCCATCTCCAACAAGGTGCTGCTGAAGGGTTATGAATCAGGGGGTCTTTACCGCCTAGATTTCTCTAGTTTTAAGTCTAAGTCAATTAAGTTAGTTGAGTCTGCTACTGTTAGTCCAGATCAGTGTTTGAGTCTTTCACCTGATTTTCAGTCATTTTGTAATAATGCAGTTTTATCTGCTCAAAACTCATCCTTTTCGGTTATTGATAATGATAATTCTACGTTTATGGTTAATCATGATTCCTCTGGTTTTCCTCATGTTTCCTCTGCTTATACTGCTGATATTTCTGATGAATGCTCTACTGTCAAATGTTTTAATAATGCATCCTCCACTGCATTACCTGAATTTGAGATTAGTTGCTTTCTTAGCTCTCTGAAAACTAATGAACCTTCTCACCTATGGCACATGAGGTTAGGCCCACCCTTCTAAGAACATACTTGTTAATTTCTTGAGACTTCAAAATCTGCCCACTAAACACATATCTTCTGAGTGTGCTGCCTGTGCAGTGGGAAAAAGTAAGACCCTTACCCAATCATCAGAAACTGTCTACTCTCACCCTCTAGAAATGGTTCAGGTAGATCTCTGGGGTCATGCCCCCTTCTCCCCCAGTAATAGCAATTATTATCTCAGTATTGTTGATGCCTTTTCTAGATTTACTTGGATTTACTTCTTAAATCGAAAATCTGATGCTACTAAAGTCTTTTGTGAGTTTCATTTGTTAGCAGAAAAGCAGCTTGGCACAAAGCTCAAAGCGGTGCAATCTGATGGAGGAGGTGAGTTTCATTTTCGCACTACTTACTTAGCTCAGTTTGGTATAGTTCATAGGATCATTTTCCCTTATTCTAGCCAACAAAATGGCATGGTGGAGCGTAAGCACAGCCACATTGTTGAATTAGGTCTTACACTTCTTGCACAGTCATCCGTTTCCTTGCACTACTAGACGGATGCCTTCTCCACTGCTGTCTTTCTTATTAAACGATTGCCCTCCAAGCCCCTTAATAACTGTTCTCCTCATGAGCTTATCTTCAATTCCAAGCCTGACTACTCTTTTCTAAGAGTCTTTGGCTGTTTATGCTTTCCTCACTTGAGACCTTACAAGTCTCACAAGTTGTCCTTCAGATCAGAACCCTGTGTCTTCATTGGGTTCTGTTCTGATCATCATGGCTACAGGTGTCTCTCTTCATCTGGAAGAGTATATGTGTCACGAAATGTTGTCTTTCATGAGACAACATTTCCTTTCAATGACACCACAGGGCCGTTCTATGCCCCAAACACACCAAAAGTTGCCACTCCCTCCAAACCATTCTTCATACCTTGTGACCCTTTTTTCCAACAACCTACCTCTGTTCAGTCACCTCATTGGCTTCAGGCTGTTCAGGAAGAGCTTATAGTTCTTTCTACAAACAGCACCTGGACCCTTGTTCCCTTACCTACAGGTCGAATCCCTATTGGTTGCAAATGGATATTCAAAATCAAAAGAAATGCAGATGGGGCTGTTGTCAGGTACAAGGCTCGTCTTGTTGCCAAAGGTTTTTCCCAAAAACCAGGTTTCGATTTTCAGGAAACCTTCAGTCCTGTCATTAAGTCTGCTACTGTCCGTATTGTTCTTTCTTTAGCACTGACTCATAAATGGTGTATCAGACAGGTTGACATTAATAATACCTTCCTTCATGGTGACCTCCATGAGGAGGTCTACATGACACATCCTCCAGGTTTTGAGGTTCACTCTAATACCCCTAATCTGGTTTGCAAATTTCAGAAAGCATTGTATGGTCTTAAGCAGGCTCCTAGAGCCTGGTTTGAAAAATTGAAGTTTTTTCTCTTGAATTCTCTTGGTTTTCATGTCTCAACCTCTGATAGTTGTTTGTTTATCAAGTCAACATCTGATTCTTTCGTATTGTTACTTGTCTATGTGGATGATATTGTTATAACTGGTACCTCTTCTCATCTTGTCTCTAACATTGTTGATTCAATAAATGCTCAATTCCAGCTCAAAGATCTAGGACACCTGAACTACTTCCTTGGCATGGAAGTAGTTTCAGGTGATGATTTTATCCTTCTGAATCAGAAGAAGTACATTCAGGAACTCCTGGATAAGGTAGGTCTAAATGATCAAACAGATTTCCCCACTCCAATGACAGGTACGTGTCTGTCAAAATCAGGTATGCCTACTTGTTCTGAACCCTTTCATGATGAAACACTATACAGAAGCACAATAGGTGCTCTGCAACATGTCTGTGTCACTCGACCAGATATTCACTTTGCAGTGAACAAACTGAGTCAGTTTATGCAAGCACCCAATAACAGCAACTGGAAGACTGTTATTCACGTCCTGAGATACCTCAAAGGCACTCTCAATCACGGTCTGTTGTTCAGACCAACACCCTCACTTGTCAAAGACATTACTCTTACGTCATTCTGTGATGCTGACTAGGGTGGTGATCAATCTGATCGCCGCTCCATTTCAGGGCATTACCTTCTCCTAAATGGTAATCTCATAGTATGGAGCTCCAAAGAGCAGACAGTAGTGTCTAGGTCGAGTGCAGATGCTGAATTCAGGGCCATTGCTAATGCTATGTGTGAGATTATGTGGGTCCAATCTCTTCTCAAGGAAATTGGACTTCACACTCCAACTGCACCTGTCATCTGGACAGATAACACTAGTGCTGTTGCTCTGTCAGAAAACCCCAATCATCACTCCAAGATGAAACATGTCGAGATTGATCTCTTCGTCATCAGGGAGAAAGTTCACAATGGGGATGTCTTAGTTAACTTCATTCCAGCTTCGGAACAGACTGCTGATATTTTGACTAAACCACTAACTGAAAAATATTTCATTCCCTGCAGGAAAAAGCTTGGGGTCTTCTCACTGGAGGAACTGGAGGATCATGGCGTCTCCCCATTCCTTCAGCTCACATCCAGCTCTCATTGAACTTCCCACCCAGTCTGTAAGTATATTCAATCTCTGTTAACTTAGTATCTTGCCTTGAACTCTGCATTTCAGGACAGCCATATGTCTGTTTACTGTGTATTCCTGTTGACTGCACCTCCCTGATTTTAACTCTGTCTGTTCTTATGCATGTCTGATCAACTCTATCTTTGGTATATTATTACTGGTAATCATAGTCTGCTCATGTCTGGTTTTCATGTTTAGCATCTGCCTTAGTATCACATGTCATCTGGCTATTTTCCCATTTCTGATCATATACATTGCCTCTGTGCATCACTGGTACCTCTCCTGAAATTTTTTTTAAAAAAAAGAGGAACTGCTTTAAACATGGCATAGGGTATGGCTTGAGTCCAAAAACAGAGTGAAAACCATAAGAAAATGTCAAGATACTATTGGGTTTTCACTCTTGAGGATGAAAAGATCAAGGCTCAAACCTTGTAGTCATACTGGTAAGATAGGAGCTCAAACTCCTCTGTCATGAAATGAAAATTCAGATTCCAAGTCATATTATATTAATGAATAAAAGCAGCAGTTAAACAAAAACATATGAGACTGTCTGATGCACTTTGGCAACTGTTTACTGATCTGGAATAGGGAGAATCAAGCATATGACTTGTGAATACTTGGTACTACTAATCATGTTATCAGCCTTGATCATGATCTCAGATTACAGGTACTAATCGACCTATGATCAGAGTTTTGATCAGACCTATGCTAAAGTCAGTACTGATGACCAAAAATTGCGAAGTGCATCTCAGCTAGGAGAACTCAGCCAAGCTACACATGCTGCTCAGAATGTTCTCGAGATTGAATTTTCACTGCACACTATCAACCTTCAAGGAAGATTGAATTTCAAAATCAAGATCAAGCATAGGGAATGTTAGGATATAAGTGTGTCTAACACTTATGTTTAGGGATTAATCTGTAAATATTGTTGCTTGCGGTCCAAGCATCAATTAGTTTAGTTATAGGGACTTAGTTGCAAATAGATGTCCTTACTGTTTTGTCTGTTCTCTGTTGTTTTCCTTTATATGTTTGCTACTGTTGAACACTATCATTATCAAGATATTTTTCCTCTAATTTCCGTAGCTTCTTCTTCTTCGTTTCCCTGTTCTTCCATCCATCATCCAGATCCCTAAATCCAAACAGTCGGGCTTCTGTTGGGTCCACTCGGTCGCGGAGATTTCATAGTCCATGCTTAGGACGATTAGCATCCAATAGTCCGCGCCAGTCTCTATTGACTGGGTAATTTTATGAACCTTTAATTTTCTGCCTTTTGTTTTGTAGGTACTCTTGGACCTAAACTTCTCAATCTCTTTTCCAAGCAGGCTAAGACAGGGTTGTCTGCTGCCTATGCGACCTTGAGTCGACCCCTCCTCCTTCTAGGCGCGCGACCAAGTGTATGCCTGAGGAGGAACATCTTGGGGCTACCTCCGGTGATCGCCCAAGAGGTACTTTTTAGGATATAACCTTTGTTTCCCTTGTCTTTTTTTGACTTATCTTTAGGTTTTACACATTTTTTTGATTCAGAGAATGTCACAGACAAGGTGGTTTCTTCTCCAACCAAGAGGGCAAGGATTTAGGGCGAGGACTGTCTTGATGTTGCTGGGTGATCTTCTTCTCCCCTAAGCAAGGATTCTGCCCAGGACAGGTTAATGCTCCCTCGGCCGATCATGCCACTCCCAACCCCTCCAGGCAAGCTGGGGCTCGAAAGCGGGTCCTGACCCGGGGCTCCGCAATAGGTACTTCTTTGCAGACTCCTTTCTTTGGGAGTATTTCCCTTTGGTGGCCTTTTATCAGTATCCAAAGGTGTCAGATCTGAGGGGTCTCTTGGTCCCTTACCTTAATCTCCGGAAGGTGGAGATTCCAAACAAGGCGATGCTGCGGGGCAACCCAGACCTCCGCATGCATCTGTGGAATGGGATCCTTCCTCCTCAGAAACGGGGGGAGGTTCCTTATGACCTAAACAACATCGAGGTCATCACATCTTTCCCATCCTTGCTCCTTTATATACTTCCCTTTTTTCTCTTTATTGATCTCTCTTTTTTATCTTCTTGGTTGATTTTAACTTGACCCTTTTTATTTCCTGTTGTCAGCTCGTCCGCGAGGAGATGGCGATTAGGCGAATTGTATTGTAGGAGAGCTCCCCAATAAGCAGGTTGATTTACTTATCAAGGTGGAGCAGTTTTTGAATTTGGGGTATACTACTGAGAACATGGAAGAACTTAAGCAGAGGGTCGAGGTGTCTACTGAGCTGTTGGAGTAGGATCGGTGGTAGTATGCGAAGAGGGATAATGAGATTCTCGCCCTGATCAAGATTAGGGAGGATCAGGTGGCGCTCGCCGAGGATGGCAGGCTTCGGGCAGAGCTTCGGACCAAGGAAGCTGACAAGTACGCCGCTCAGCTGGAGGTGGAGGTCACTCGCCATCAGGGCGAGCTGAGGGAGGCCCAGGTTGAGAGGGATGCCTTCAAGGCTGAGAAGGAACAACTCGAGCTAAGGCTTAAGGTTATCCCATACCACTAGAGCGTGGTCGAGGACTTTAAGAAATCCGAAGCGTTTGCCGATTGCTCCTTGGAGGTGATAAAGGTTGAGGTGGCTACCTATCTCCATGTATTGGTCGACGAGATATAGGGTATATATCCCAAGTTTCCTCTCCGGGAGGTGAAGTCTCTTCGGGACTTCATTGAGAGCAGCTACACCAAGGAAGCTTCTCCTGCTGTTGTTGGCAAGGAAACAGACCCCGGGGCCGAAAAGGAGATTGCAACCCCTGGTGAGCCTAGGCCTTGATGCTCCAAGGCCCAGGTGACTGGGTTAACGCAGAGCTTCAAGTCGAAGGAGTCTGCTTTGCTAAGAAGGATTACAACCTCACAAAGTCATTTGACCTCTTTATGCTTTTGATCTTCCAAATTTTGTATGTTGTCCCCCATTTATGAATGAGAGTTTGTTCGTTTTCCTTTTGTTTTAGGAATTTGTAATTATTTTTTCCTTTGAATGTTGACTCAAATATTTTTCCTGAAGATAATGGATGCCTTTACATTTCATAAACCTTTGCTCTTGTTTGACTTCAAATATGTTTGGCTATTTTCCGATGTCGACCTTGCTTGAGAGCTTTAGGAAGTTTTACCATTTTTGTTTTCAACTTCGCTTCAGCCTTTGTCGAATAATATTACCTTTTATTCAAAGGGTCTTGGACTTTTAGAAGGAAGTGTTACCATTTAGAGGTTCCTTTCGCTCGTTTAGTCTTCTGAGGAAGGATTGTTACCTTTTGTTAGCTCGCGCCATTTCCTTTGCCAAGTTTCTTAAGACAACGCTTACCAAATAATTATATCCTAACGTTCTCCCATGAAGATCAACATCAATGAACTTCTTGAATTCTCGAAAATCAGCCATCCATTGTTCTTCAACACCTTTGTCAATCCTGAGAATCGAAACTCAGCTGATAGCCAATACCTGAATGATAATTACCACCTAATACCTTTTTGCTGAAAAACATTTACTTGACAACTATTTGATTGTTATTAAACTATGCACAACAATCAAGATTCATCAATAATCATTAACAAAATCCTTTTTAGTATACTCAGCAGCTACACTTCAGCAGTCTTTTCCTCAGATGTATATATGAGCTCTTTTTCTAACATGACTGAATCATACTAAATGATTAACACTTCTCCCATTAACCTAACACACATATATCATATGCACTCCAATCAATCACATCATACACATATTCACATATCTAGTCACGGTTCCTTACCAATCAATCTGAATTACATCCAAACAACTGAACTCTTTAACTATTTTATGATGAGTATTTTCATCTAACCACAGTCTTCATACAAGACAAACATTCAGAAAAGCATATCTGATTCATCATTTTTTGTTCTTTTCTGATCTTTCCATTTCAGTGTTTTTTTTCTCATAATTTTTCTTCTCTTGACAGAAGGGTTTGAGCCCTTATCTTACCAACATAGCTGGAGGGTTTCTGCCCTCATCTTGTCTTCCTCAAGAGAAACCTTGAAGTATCTTGACGTTTTCTTCAAGATTAAAATCTATTTTTTGAATTCAACTATGTTTTATGCCAAGAACATAAGCAGATAACTCAGAAATGCTGAAAAACTCTGCTTCATTTTATCCTTCATTGATCTTTGAAAAGATGAAAAAACAGATATGCCAACCATGTTTACCCTTGAATGACACTGAGTGTAGATTCTACTCCACACAAAAAATAGAAAACCAACTCAGTGCAAGAACATTCAGACCAATGATACGCAACATAGACAGACCTATAAGAATTCCGTGAATGCCAGAAACTAATTTATATGATATGAGCTATATGTAAAAAGAACAGGACAAGACACTAAATCATGTAGACATACCCAATCATACTGAAAAAGCTCACATATATATATCTCAGTAAAAAAACAGAGAATTACAAGCATCAAGTAACTAAAATCATTTGTAATGATAAAGACTACTCTTGACAGAACTGGCATACCTTTAATAACTACCACTCATGATCATCAGATATATGATTTCCAACAGAAATTATTCTTCAATTTCAGGAGCCTCCTGAATCGTTATAGTGTGAGCATCTTCCAACTCAACCATAGAGAAAACCCCAAGTTTTTCCTGCAAGGAACAAATTGTTTTTCTGTCAATGGTTTTGTTAAAACATCTACTACTTGATTACTAGACGGAACAAAATTGACTAAAACATGACCCGATTTCAGCTTTTCCCTCATAAAGAAAAGATCAATCTCAACATGTTTCATTTTGGAATGTTGAGTAGGATTTTCAGACAAAGATACCGCACTTGTACTATCTGTCCATACCACAGTCACCGAAGACAATTGAAGACCCATTTCCATTAATAGGGACTTAACCTACATGATTTCACATACTGCATTACCAATAGCTCTAAACTAGCTTCAACACTAGATCATGCCACCACTGATTGTTTTTTTGAATTCCAAAGTATCGGATTGCCATTGAGCAACAGATAATGTCCAGAAATAGATTTTCTGTCAGAGATATCTCCTCCCCAGTCTGCATCAGAGTAAGAAACAAAAGAGATCCCCTGCATAGGAAAAGGGTTAGATTTGAACATCAAACCAGGTTCTATAGTACCTTTTAAGTATCTAACAATATGTAACACTGCCTGCCAATGACTGGTGCTTGGTCTTTGCTTGAACGGACTGAGTTTATTGACAGAGAACTGAATATCTGGCCTTGTGATACAAATATGCTGAAGTGCACCAATAGTACTGCGAAACAGATGATCATCTTCAAACAATTCGGTACAATTAATCATACCTGACTTGGTTAGACAAGTTCCAGTCATCGGAGTAGGAAAGCTTGATGCTTTGGTGAGAAAAAGCTTCTCAATGAGTTCCTGAATATATTTTCTCTGATTTAACAACAAATAATTGTCAGATGCAGTAACTTCCATACCAAGAAAATTATTCAAACTTCCTACATCCTTTAACTGAAAATCCTGATTAATCGAATGAATGACTTCTGAAATAAGATAAGAAGAATTTCCTGTAATAACAATGTCATCGACATAAACCAATAGAAACACAGAAAAACTTTTGTCCTGTTTGATAAACAAACAGCTATCTGCAACAGATGCACATAGCTGAAGTTTATGAATAAGAAAAGCCTTTAATGTTTCAAACCAAGCACGGGGTGCTTGTTTAAGACCATACAACGCCTTTTGCAGCTTGCAAACTAAATGAGACTCAGTTTTAGAAGAAGACATTTGCTCAAATCCTGGAGGTTGAATCATACATACCTCTTCTGTCAAATCCCCATGTAGGAAGACATTATTAATATCAATTTGCCTAAGACTCCATTTATGAGATAATGCAAGAAACAACACAATTCTTACCATGGCTGAATTCACAGAGAGAATCCTTTAGAGAGAATCCTTTAGCAACCAGTATGCTTTGTATCTCGCAACAAACCCATCACCATTCATTTGTATTTTAAAAATCCACTTGCAACCTATAGGAATCCTGCCAGAAGGAAGAGGAACAACAATCCAGGTATTGTTAGTATAAAGAGTAGGCAGTTCTTCATTTACAACATTTTTCCAATGTGGATTGAGTAAAGCCTGATGAATGGATTTCGGTTCAGAATCACTGAGATCTGAAATATTGTCATTAGTAGTAAGAAGAGATATGGTTTTAGACCTTGTTTGCATAGAATTTATATTAAGAGAACTTTCATTATTACGAGAATCAACAATACTAGTGGATTCAGCAACTTACATTGATCCTTGTAATCTTTAAGATATATTGAAAGGAATTACCTGAGCATCATCACCGGAAGTAACATTACGTAAGGATGATGAAGTTGGACAAACAGAAGTAATAAGATCAGCCACAGAAGTAAGAGGATCAGAAATCAACCTAGTATCTGGAATAGCAACATTATCAGGCAATATAGTAGAAGTAACTAAAGAATGAGACATATTGATAGGAGAAGAAAAAATTAATGGAGGAGAAGAATCATTACCCAAAGAAGCAGATGGAAGATCAGACATAGAAACAGGATCAGAAGGAGGAAGTAGTTCATTATCAGAATCAGAAGAAGCTATAAACTGAGAGTCAAATGGAAAGAAAAATGGCATGGAAGTATAATTCTGAGTAGGAGAGAAAGAAGTAAAGAATTTACCTTTAGAATTAGAAAAGGGAAATGTGGATTCATGAAAAACCACATTCCTCGTAGTGTACACACGCCCTGATGCTACAAGACATTTATATCCATGATATTTGGATCAATAGCCTAGAAAAACACATGGCTCAGATCTGAAAGACAATTTGTGTTTATGAAAATGACGCAGATGAGGAAAACACAAGCATCCAAAAACACGAAGAAAGGAATAGTCAGGTGACAATCCAAAGAGTTTTTCATGCTGAGAAACCTTGGACAAAGCAGATGAAGGTAACCTGTTGATCAAAAACACTGAAGTAAAAAAGGCATCAGACCAGTAATGTAATGGTACCGAGGCTTGAGCAAGAAGAGTTAATCCTAACTCAATAATATGTCTATGCTTCCTCTCAACTATGTCATTATGTTCAGAAGAGTAAGGATAAGTAACACTATGATTTATACCAAACTGAGGTAGATACGTGGGTAAAAACTGAAACTCACCTCCACCATCAGACTCGACTGCCTTAAGCTTGTATCCCAGTTGTTTCTCAGCTAACATGTGAAACTCAACAAATAACCGAGCTGTATCACTTTTTTTTCTGCATAAAATATATCCAAGTGTATCTACTATATGCATCTACTATACTAAGATAATAACGATGACCATTAGAAGAACATACAGCAGGACCCCACACATCAATTTGAACTAATTCAATGGGATGAGAATAGTCAATAGGAGAAGAATGATACGACTATTTTTTGCTTTTGCCAACTGCACAAGCTATACACTGATCGGTGTTATGAGGTATTGGAAGATTATGAATTCGCAAATTTTTTTGAAGAAGCTTATTAGACGGATGACCAAGTCTCATGTGCCAAGTTGATTATGAGTCTTTAGAATTCAGCTTAGAAACAAAAAACAAAAACTCACCATCATCAATAGCATCAGGTGTAGCAATATGTATATTACCTGGTACATCTTCAGACTGACTGCGTAAAGAATTTGAAAAAACAGACGAATCATGCAGATCTAAACAATCAATGTCTGATTTTATTATCGAATATGTGACAGGACTATGCGGTGAATAACAAGAATGAGATGTTTTATTATGAAAATCTTCATTATTACCAGTCATCGATGAATTACAACACTCAAGATTACTGTTGGCAACTGTTGGATCGTGAAATCCTGAATGCTGATCTGGCAGTGAATTGAATGCCAGACAAGGTTGGGATGACGCTTCAGCTCCAACTCCGGTGAACCTGCAAGTAGGGGAGCGCAACAGAGGGGGTGCCTCTGGGTCCCTCTCCGATGCTTAAATGAGTATGTGTGTGTATCAAACTCAAAAACGTAAAGAACGTATGTAAAGCAAGGGTATTTATAGGGTAAGAGAGATAGAACCGTATATGGCAGCTGAATATCTTAGTGTATATTGTATTGCGGAAGATTTGGATCGTCAGTTACTGCGAGATATTGCAGTTACCAAATCTAATCCTTAGTGAATATGTGACCGAGATATGCGGGATATCGTGGCCACTTCCTTATTAACGGTTTTGTGGGACCAGATGAGAGAGGCAAGGCTCTCTTCGGGGCAAGCACTCCCATGTCGAGCAGTGGAAGGTCGCGACCTGGTAGAGAATGGCGAGCAGTCCGAGAGCCTTTGGCGTCCCTATAGACTTTGGGCTCGATTCTGGATTACTCGATGGTGGGCCAAGTTTGGCTTGTACTTGGGCCGATCCGGTTCGGATGTCATGGGTTTACCCCCTCTATAGTTATTGGGCCTTCGAGGCCTTTTCTTACTGGGCTGTCACTATCGATACCCAACATTTGCCCCCGAAGCTTGATTGAAGTTCCTTCAGTCGAGCTTGATTTCCTGGTAGGGTTTTAGACAGTGACGTCTCTGGTAATGGTTTAGTACCTTTGAGACACTTTGAGCTCATTTGGCGAGCAGTTTCTTCTCTGTTCAAATCTGAAAGAATATCCTTCCTTTTATTCCCTTTTGGCGATCACTCGAGGTGACCTAGGCTTATGGAAGTCTATCTTTCTTGGTTAGGCGATCATTACCTACCCAAGGTATTTCTGCTAAAGCCTTATTAGTGCGTAGGCGACCATCTTGTCTCCTTAGTTGACTTTTAGCATTTAATAACTGGACAGTTGTCCAGAAATCGAACGGTCACTTGAGGCACGCCTGTCCTTTACTTTTCCGTAAACCTAGGGTAGTCTGACAGCTGTCCATATCAGCCAACCGTCTGTCTCCCCAAGGTGTCTCTTGGAATTCTGACATTGCTTCGGTTTTTTCCAAAAAAGGTGCCATCATTCCTCTGTGTCGCTTCGATTTGCTTATGGCGGTTGCTCCCTTCTTGGTCTATATAAGAAACGTCAGTTTCTACATTTTGTTTTTTACGCTTATCCACTCCTTCAGATTTCCAGAACTTCGCTGCGAACCTTTCCTTTCTCTTTCAATCCTCTTCAGTTCTCCTTTCGACCATTTTCATGGCCCCCAGAAGTCAGAGAGTCAAACACATGGCCATCAAGGGTGCTAACAAAGCCAGCGCCCCTCAGAATGTCAGTGTTCCCTTGACCATCAGGGATGAAGCTGTTCCCTCCTCAGCGGGGAAACAGCCTGACGTGGAAAGGTCTGCGGCCACCCCAGTGGTGGTAGATGGTCCTGAGCTGAACACGCCCATTTTTTCTCCAAAAGGTAAACTTTCGCCCTTTTATTGCTCTGTTTTGGCAATATTCTCTGTTTTCCTTTGTTTTTATACTTGCTGTGCCATACTTGAACCATTCTGAGTAGATATCAAGCCTAACGAACTGAAGCCGGCTTACTTTAAGACCATGGTGGCGCTTGGTGGCTTCAGTGCGGAGGATGCTCCTAGGTATCCTGGCTTAGGTCTGCATTTTCCTCACGATGGATAGGTTTACATTTATGCGGCCCAGATCGATGCTGGGTTGCGTTTTCCTCTCTGTGAGGATTTACAGACCTTGTGTCAGTTTTACGGGATTCACCCCACACAGCTTGTCCCGAATGCCCTCAGGATGTGGGTCGGTTTCAAGTTCCTATGCTTACGCCAGGAATGGGTGTATTCACTGGCCCTGTTCCGGTGCTTCTTCCGACTGGCAGCAGGGGCAAACCACCTTCACCACTTCCAATACCGCTGGCTGAAGTTTTCAGAGTGGGGAGGCCCTCAAGGATGGGCTTGGAACGTCCATGTCCGCCTGATCGATGATTTCCGGGCCACTAACTCCAATTACAAGAAGTTTTACTTCTTCTATAAGGGGGGCGTACCCTGGAAATTGTTTGCTCCGGACAAGGAGTTTCCTCCCTCCTTTGAAGAATTGTCCGGGAGTGATCGGAATGCCATCGACGATTTGTACCGGCTGCATCGGTCATCTCAGTTCAAGTCCATCCGCTCAGTGGCGGAGACTACCGAGAATGCCCTTGAGATGGCGGGCATTCATCAAGCCACGCCAATCTTTGATGATTGGGTAATTTTCTAACTCTTACCTTGTTTTATTACTTGTAGGGAAGGTTGTAAGCAAGAGCCAAAAACTGATAGGTCTCTTTGATGACCAGGGATCGGCGGGATTGTCCTCCGACCAGGCGCTGCTAAGCTCTCCCCCTCCTCCCTCTAGGCGTTCGTCCAAGAGGAAGCCCGAGGAGATGCTTCCTTCGGCGTCCACTGGCCCTCGCCAACCAGGTATATTACCTCGCCTTTTGTGGATTTAATGTTTTTACATTCTGCGGTTCTTTGACTTCTGACTTATTGTCTTGTCGTTTTGCAGAGGAGTCTTTGGCGGACGTGGTCCGGGACCCTCCTCCTCCTCCTTCTAAGAAGGTCAGGGGTGAGGAGCATCCTGAGGTCGACCAACATCCTCCTCCTCCCCCTTCTAAGGGCCCTTCTGGCAGCAAAGGGAAGGGTTTGGACATGGCGCCTCCTTCTCCCTCTCTTCAAGGCCCTTCCGCCACTAAGGAGAAGGCCTTGTCTTTGGCGCCTCCCGCCCCTTCAGTGCCCACGGCTCCTCCTAAGGAGTCTGGGGCCTACTGCTTCCAGCTCCTCGAGGGCTCCCGCCGAGGAGTACTGCTCCATGGCGAGCTTGTTCCAGCCTTTTAAGGCTGGGGACTCTCGGAGGCCTTGGGTCCCTTGTGGGGACCTTGCCAAGAAGGGGCACCCCACCCTGAAGAGCCTACGGGGTAGCCCGGATATGTGAATGCGGCTCCTTGATGGGATAATTCCCCCTAGGGACCGTTCAATTGTCCCTACGGAGCTTCCTCAGATCGAGGGGTTCTTACGGACCCACTTTGAACGAGTTGCCCTGGTATGATCTCGCCTTCTTTCCATTATTTCTTCCTTGTCATTTCTTTTTATTTTGATGACTTGACCTTTTTCTTTGTGCTTTTGTTGTCAGCTCGTTCGGGAAGAGGTGATCCTCGGCCGCGTTTTCGGCGAGCTTGCTGACAAGCACTCTGATCTGCTTGTTGAGCTGGAGCAATACCGAAGCACGGGGGTCACCCCCGGGCAGTTGGAGGCCATCAAGAAGACCGCTGACATGGCGATCACCTTGGTGGACGGCGCCCGGGAGGAGTACTTCAGGAAGGAGCAGCGCCTCCTTGCTGATGTCAAGAAGAGGGAGGCTGATGCTGCAGCCTTCCTTCATGAAGCTGAGGCCCTTCATCAGTGCCTTGATGAAGGGGAGGCGGTCCGTACTCGCCTGGAGGCCGAGTTGAAGGAAGCTCGTGCCCAGGTGGTCGAGTCGGACGCTCTTAGGGTCGCCGCGGAGGCCCAGAGGGATGCTGCCGAAGCTAGGGGTCACCCTAGAGGAGGAGAAGAACCGGCTGGCTGATCAGCTGAAGGCGGTTCCTTCACCCCAAGCCATAGTTGAGGAGTTCAAGGCCTCTGAGGACTTTGAAGACCATGCTTTGAAGGTGATGAAGTCGACCATCGCCGAGTTTCTCCAAGAGCTGGTAGGGGAGGTCCAGGCGGTCGATCCCAACTTTCCTCTTGGGGAAGTTGCCTCTTTGAAGACCTCCCTGCGGAGTCGTCCTTCGCAGCCCTCTGTTGCTGGAGAGGCTGCTCCTGAAGGCGAGCCCAGTACTTCTGCCCCTGAAGGCGAGCAGAGCACCCTTGCCCCCGAGGACCCCAAAGCTTGAAGTCCCCAACTCCTTGGCGGCCGTATTTATATTTTTTAGATAGCTATTTTTTGTATTTTTTGTTTTTGGTTTGTAATTATTTATCGAAGACTTGAGTTTTTCTATTGAATGCCTTTATATTCTTGAGCCTTTAATCGACTTCGAACACATTTAGCTATCCAATATCTTCATCATAATTACTTTCCGTTTTTTCTTGCTTTGTAATGTCATCGACCCTTAAAGTCTTAGACCAATCCTAAGTTAAACTTTCTAAGGATAATACTTTTGACACTTAAAAGCGTAAACTTCTAAGTTCAAAGAGATATCACCTTCTTTGAAGTTTAAACCTTTGAGGTGTTGGCATAATAACAGGGGACTTGTAATTTGTTAGACTTTATCATCGATAGTGATCGCCTAAACTTTCTTTGGCCTGACTTTGGCGTCAGGGCTTTTATTTTGCATAACATTTTGCTAGGTTTTTTGGCCTGACTTTGTCGCCAGGGCTTTGCCTGACTCTTGGCGTCAGGTCTTTTGAGGCCTAACTTTGTTGTTAGGGCTTTTGTGGCCTAGTTTTGTTACTAGGGCTTTTTTGGCCTAACTTTGTTGTTAGGGCTTTTGGCCTGACTTTGGCGACATGGCTTTTTGGCCTAGCTTTGTTGCTAGGGCTTTTGGCCTGACTTTGGCGACAGGGCTTTTTGGCCTAGCTTTGTTGCTAGGGCTTTTGGCCTGACTTTGGTGACAGGGCTTTTTGGCCTAGCTTTGTTGCTAGGGCTTTTGGCCTGACTTTGGCGTCAGGGCTTTTGGCCTAGCTTTGTTGCTAGGGCTTTTGGCCTAACTTTGTTGTTAGGGCTTTTGGCCTAGCTTTGTTGCTAGGGCTTTTGGCCTAACTTTGTTGTTAGGGCTTTTGGCCTAGCTTTGTTGCTAGGGCTTTTGGCCTAACTTTGTTGCTAGGGCTTTTGAGGCCTGACTTTGGCGTCAGAGCTTTTTGGCTTCAGCTTGCTTCGAGTGGACACGCTTTATGAAGGAATGGCTTTCTTTTATTGACATAGTCAATTTGGTTACAAGCTATGCATAAATTCTTCTTAAATGCTCAGAATTAAATGGACGGGGTAACCTCTCGCCTTCGATGGTTTCCAAATAGTAGGATCCTGGTGCGGCGATCTCTACTACTTTGTATGGTCCTTCCCATTTGGCTGAAAGTTTGTTTTTACTGTCCAGCCTTGTGAATTCATTCCTTCTCATAACCATCTCCCCCACGAAAAATTGGCGAGCGCTAACTTTTCTGTTGAAATACCGAGCGGTCGCCAAGCGCATCTTTGCCTGTGTTTTTTCCGAGAGCCATCTCTTTTCCTCTGCTAAGTCGAGGTCAGTTCTGTGCTCGATCTCATTTGCCTCCGCGTTAAAGTATAGGACTCTGTGGGTAGGCACTGCTAATTCAGCTGGTGCTACTGCTTCTGATCCGTACACTAAACTGAAAGGCGTTTCTCCTGTGGCCGCCTTAGGCGTTGTTCTGATTGCCCATAATGCGTTTTCCAGTTCGCCTGCCCAATTCCCCTTGAATGCTCGAACCCTTTTCTTGAGTCCTTCTAAGACAACCTTGTTGGCTGCTTCAGCTTGCCCATTCGTTTGAGGGTGATGTACTGAACTGAAACGATGATCGATATGATACTCTTCACAGAGCCATTTCAACTCCTTTCCAACGAATTGCGGACCGTTATCGCTGATGAGTATTTTGGGAATACCAAACCTGGAGAATATGTTGACCTGCAGGAACTTGATAACTTGGAATTCCGTTGTCGAAGCTAGAGCTTTCGCCTCTACCCACTTAGTGAAGTAGTCGATTGCCACTATAATGTGAGTACGCTGACCAGTGCTAATGGGAAAAGGACCCAATATATCGATTCCCCATTGAGCGAAGGGCCAGGCACCTGCCATTGGGGATAATAATGTCGATGGTCGGCCCGATCGTGGTGCAAACTGCTGGCAAATTTCACACTTCTGTGTTAATTCGGCTGCGTCTTTTCCCAAGGTCGGCCAGTAATATCCCAATCTGAATATTTTCCTGCTTAGCGATCGAGCGCCTTCATGACATGCTGCTGCCCCTTCATGAGCTTCTCGATGAACTTTTTCTGTTTCGGGCAGAGCAACACATCTCAAGTAAGGCGTCGAATAACCTCTTCTGTAGAGTTCCCCATCGATGATTAGATAACTGGCTGCGAGTCTTCTAATCCTAGTGGATTCGCCTTCGTCCTCTGGGAGGATGCCTTCTTTCAAATAATTCTGGAACGGGGTCATCCAGGTGACCTGTTCTTGAATGTTGAAGACCTCCGCTCTGCTTTCAAGGACTGAACATAGGGCCTTTTCCAGAAATTGCACATCCTGGATTGTCGCCCCTCCGAAGGCTAGCTTACTTAAAGAATCTGCCATCTGGTTTTCTTGGCGAGGAATGAATTCAATCGCGAAATTTGGGATTTCCGCGACCAGCTTTTTGGCAATGCCAAGATATTTCTTCATCTTTTCTCCCTTTGCCTCGTATGCGCCATTAACCTGATTGACAATGAGCTCTGAGTCGCTTCTTACTTTAAGTGCAGCTATACCCATTCCTTTTGCTAGTCTGAGTCCAGTGATAAGAGCCTCGTATTCTGCCTCGTTATTGGTCGCCGGGAATGTCAAGGCGATCGCGTATTTCAGAGGCTCGCCCTCAGGAGGAATAAGAATTAAACCTGCCCCTGAGCCTTCTTTTGATTAAGACCCATCCGTATAGAGTTCCCATATTTGATTGTCGTCTGCTGACTGACTTGGCCTGTTCTCTGCTTCTGTTTGACCGTTACTCGTGCTTTCCACTATGAAATCAGCAAGTGCTTGACCTTTGATGGCCATTTTTGGCGCAAATTTGATCCTGAACTCGCTGAGCTCGATCGCCCACTTGACCATTCTTCCTGAAGAATTTGGCTTCATCAGGAAGTTTTTGAGAGGTTGATTGGTGAGGACCGTGATGTCGTGCGCATGAAAGTAAGGTCTCAGCTTCCGAGCAGCAATAACTAAGGCATAGAGATACTTCTCAATCTGGACATATTTTATTTATGCTGAGTTGAACATTTTTCTAATAAAATACACTGGACTCTGAACATTATTCTCTTCCCTTATTAAGACAGCACTGGCTGCCACATCGCTAATGCCTAAATAGAGGAAAAGCTGCTCGCCTGGAACGGGTTTTGCCAGAGCTAGGAGTGTTTGAATATGCCTTTTCAAGGACTGGAATGCTTCCTCGCAGTCTGGCGTCCACTCGAACTTGCGGTTGGCCCTCAAGGTTTTGAAGAACGGGAGGGACATGTCGCTTGCTTTGGAAAGGAAGCGGTTAAGAGCAGCTAGTCGGCCGTTCAGGCACTGGACTTCCTTATGGCAGGTTGGCGACTTCATTTCTTCTATGGCCTTTAGCTTTTCCGGGTTTGCTTCAATGCCCCTTTCGCTGACGATAAAACCCAGGAACTTCCCGTACTTGACTCCGAAGGCGCAATTTGCTAGGTTCAGGCGAACGTTGTGTCTCCTCATGCATTCAAAAGCTTCACGGAGGTCGGTGGTATGAGGATTGCCCTTGATGGATTTGACGAGCATATCATCTACGTAGGCCTCCATGTTCCTTCCCAGCATGTCCTGGAACAGTCGGTTCACCATCCGCTGATAAGTTGCCCCGGCATTGATGAGACCAAAGGGCATCACCTTGTAGCATAGAATGTCGCCGTCAGCATAGAAAGCAGTGTGGGCCTCGTCATCTGGATGCATTCTGATATGGTTGTAGCCTGAATAGGCATACATGAAGCTCAGCATCTCATGACCCGAGGTAGCATCGACCAGCTGATCAATTATTGGAAGGGGATATGAATCTTTGGGGCAAGCCTTGTTTAAGTCGCGGAAGTCGACGCACATCCTCCACTTGCCGTTAGATTTCTTGACCAAAACTGGGTTGGCGACCCAGCTCTGGAATCTTACTTCTCTGACGAAGTCAGCTTCAATCAACCTGCCGACTTCCTGCCTGATCGCCAAACGCTTATCAGTCCCGAATGATCTTCTCTTTTGGGCGATCGGCTTGATGGAGGGGTCTATCCTGAGCTCATGAGAGATAATATCTGTGCTGATTCCTGACATGTCGCTCGGCTGGCAGGCGAAGAGCTCTTTGAATTCCTTGAGGAGGGCGGCCATGGCCTCCTTCTGATCCTCTTTCAAGGTGGTCCCAATGCGCACCTTTTTGTCTGGACCATCGATCTCAACCTCCTCCAATTCCTCCATGGGTGCTGGCCGAGCCAAGTCCTCGCGGGGATCGGCCTCTGTCTCGATGGCGAGCGCCTCCCTTTGGTTCTTCCTGCGTAAACAGTTCACATAGCATTGCCGCGAGGAAGGTTGATCTCCTAGCACTTCTCCAATCCCGTTCGGAGTGGGGAACTTCATCTTCTGGTGGATAGTGGAGGCCACAATCTTATTTGGGTTGATCATGGTCCTCCCTATGATGGCGTTGTAGGATGTAGGTGAATCGACCACCAGGAAAGTGACCGACACCTTGATGCTTTTCCACCCCTCGCCAAAAATCACTGGCATGGTTATAGCCCCCAGTGGATAAGTTGTTCTTCCCGCAAATCCGATCAGCGGAAAGTCGACCCTCTTCAGGTCGCGTTTGGATTTGCCCATCTTTTCAAAGGCGTCCAGAAACAAGATGTCTGTCGAGCTGCCTCCGTCGACCAGAATCCTTGCAACATCACAGCCGTCAATATCTGCCGTAATGACCAGAGCATCGTTGTGGGGTGTGGTGACATGTGCCAAATCATCTTCAGAGAATGAGATGACAATGTTTTCTTCAGGTCGGGGTCGCTTCCCCAACTGAACTTCCATAGAGATCTGCGTGGCGTAGACCTCTCTGCGTTTGACCTCTCGCCGCCTGCGCCGAATCCTCCCGCAATCAGATTCACTCTCCTCTTGCTTCCAGAAGGCTCAGCTTGATCTGCAGGGGCTGGTGAATGATGTCTCCTGGGGGGCGTTCGACTTCGGTCTCGCCCTGCCACAAATTCCTTCAACATTCCCCCTAAATCAGCTTCTCTATATCTCGCTTCAGAATCTTGCAATCGTCTGTCTTATGGCCCTTGCACTTATGGTATCTGCAATAGCTCTCGACATCCTTGCCCATGGGTAGCCCACCTCGACGAGGCATCGGTGGCTTCGCCAAGGATATCCTCTCCATCTCGACTAGTACCGCTGAGATCTGCCTATTTAAAGGCGTGAAGTACTCAGGGACCTCTGGATGGCGAGGCGCTGGAAGAGACTCGACTCGGGGCTTACTTTCTTTTACCTTATTCTCCTTCTTTACCTCCTTCTTACCATCGCATCAGGGTTCATGGGTTATCCTCAGCGAGGTCGTCAGGAGGTTAGCCTCGATGTTTGCGCGTTCGAGGTCTATGAAACCTTTTGCCCTGGACGCCAACTCCTCCAATGTCTCTATCTCCTTCACATGGTAGCTGTTTCGCAGCTTTCGCGAGGCCTTGTTGGCCACATCCAGACCTCTGTAGATTGCTCGAATGATCTCCCCATCCGAGATTCGGCGATCTAATTCTGTAACGTTTTGATGAAAACGCCCGTAGAAGTTGGACAGCGACTCTCCAGGCTGCTGTTTGACCGAGTCAAGGGCGACCACGCTCTTCAGCAACTGGCGCTCGCCCATATATCTCTCCAGGAACTTGCTTCTCAACTCTGCTCAAGTTCCGATTGATCCTGCAGGGAGGCCGAAGACCTAGGACGAAGCCGAACCCGAAAGTGTAGATGGAAATAGCAAAGCCAAATGATTGAGATCGTTTGACTTACCCAGAAGGGAGGCCTCATGCTTGTTGACATGTACGGTGGGATCTCCTCCACCGCTATACTCAGGTATGGCCCGAGCAACCACATCCTTCGGGATTTTGATAGCGACGAGCGCGTCGGTGAAAGGATGAGAGGACTGCTCCTTGAAGGGAGCTATGACTGTCAACTGTCTTTCCTGGAGCCTTTTGTTGAGTAGGTCATCCATCTGATCCACAGTGCAGTACATGGGAGAGGCTCCGGGTGGAGGCGGACCGGAAGGATTGGCAGTGTATGCGACTGCTGACCTGACGTCATCTCCTGATCCTCCTGAGGCGCAGCAAGACCAGGATTGGCCGCTTCTGAAGGTGAAGGCCCTGTGGCAGCAGGGCGGTGGTTTTCCTTAGGAGCAGAGGGATTGTTTTCCTGAGGAGCAGGGGCTTGGCGGCGCGCCTGTCCTAGGATGGCTTCCAGCAAAGAGACCATCTCGGGGGTTAAATTAATATCCTGCCCCGCAATGTGGACTGTCTGCGGTGCAGGGGCTCCGTTTTGATCAGCAGCTGGGGTCGGTCTTGAATCACCGACATGTTCTCGAGCTGTCCGTAGAGGAATAGCATTAACTCCTGCTCGGCTGGTAGGTTCTTGTTGAAGCGGTGAAGCGGCGGCGGAATAGAGCTATCTGAGGATCGCTCCCTGGTCTGGTTCCGACGGTTGCTTTGGGATCGAGTTCTCATGGCTGAATTGCTCGTTTCCCACAGACGGCGCCAAATGTTGGATCGTGAAATCCTGAATGCTGATCTGGCAGTGAATTGAATGCCAGACAAGGTTGGGATGACGCTTCAGCTCCAACTCCGGTGAACCTGCAAGTAGGGGAGTGCAACAGAGAGGGTGCCTCTGGGTCCCTCTCCGATGCTTAAATAAGTATCTGTGTGTATCAAACTCAAAAACGTAAAGAACGTATGTAAAGCAAGGGTATTTATAGGGTAAGAGAGATAGAACCGTATATGGCAGCTGAATATCTTAGTGTATATTGTATTGCCGAAGATTCGGATCGTCAGTTACTGCGAGATATTGCAGTTACCAAATCTAATCCTTAGTGAATATGTGACCGAGATATGCGGGATATCGTGGCCACTTCCTTATTAACGGTTTTGTGGGACCAGAGGAGAGAGGCAAGTCTCTCTTCGGGGCGAGTACTCCCATGTCGAGCAGTGGAAGGTCGCGACCTGGTAGAGAATGGCGAGCAGTCCGAGAGCCTTTGGCGTCCCTATAGACTTTGGGCTCGATTCTGGATTACTCGATGGTGGGCCAAGTTTGGCTTGTACTTGGGCCGATCCGGTTCGGATGTCATGGGTTTACCCCCTCTATAGTTATTGGGCCTTCGAGGCCTTTTCTTACTGGGCTGTCACTATCGATACCCAACAGCAACCATATTCCTAGACTCAGGCCTGTAAGTATCCCTAGAATGAATTACAGGCTTATTACTACTTAATTTTGTCATATCAAGCTTATACAATCTATATCATTCATATCCTTGGAGCATCACTGAATGAGTAGAAGCATCACGAACCACACAGTAATTTGCATGAAATTCAAAGTACACATGATTATCCTTTGCGAGCTGAGACACAGAAAGCAGATTTTTAGTCACATTTGGAGTATAGAGCATATTATGTAATCTCAACATTCTAGAATCAGTTGGAATTAACGCTGAGCCTATTGCAGAAATATTCAAAGAATATCCATTACCAACCATTACTTTACCTTGCCAGTATATGGTACGCAGGTATGCTGTCCGACTGGAGATGCATTAGTCATATGATTTGTGGCACCTGAATCTGGAAACCAGTTTGTATCTGCTTGTATTATCGGAGCAACAAAGGCAATGTTTGCTTGAGGAGCTGAGAAAGGATTGAATTGCATTAGACCAGAAGGAGAGTACATATATGGATGAAACACCTGCGTAGGGGCACAATAAGGATTAGGAGCGTAGGCAGTAGAATAAGACTGAGACTGAGGCTGATGTTGGGACTGATTCGGTTCTTGAAATTGATTCGGTGCTGAAAACTGCTGAAACTGATTTGGTGCTGGAAACTACTGTTGTTGTTGAAGATATGATTGGTGTGGTAAAATAGATCCTGCTGAGGCATCTTCCCATTGAGCAGAACACAAATTGACACTTGCAGAATTCGCATTATTTGGATTAGTAACACCTATAAAGTTTACATTGAACCTCTGGTAACACCGGTGAACCAAATGACAAGACTTACCACACAATTGAGATTATGTCTTATTGTTTCCATAACCTCTGCCACGACCTCTACCACGACCATATTGGGGAGATTGTTGATGCTGAACAGCAGTGGAATTGACAAAGGATTGATTGACAGGTGTTGGTAAAATTCCATCAGATGATCCGCCTCGATTATTAGTCATAGAATGATTAGTCTTAGACATGTCTGACTCCATCTCATCCTTCTTTCCACCAGAACCTCGATTTATAGCCATATGAGCAGACATATCAGAATCAAACAACAAATCACTTTCCCTAGTTTCCGCATCCAACAACACAGAACTCACCGAGGCAATATCATAAGGATTATGGCTTGCATGAATAACCGAAACTATACTGTCATATTGTCCTTTGACTCCATTAAGAATGATTGATACTTGTTGCATTTCCTTAATTGGGTGTCCACAATAGGCTAAGCTATGACATGCAGTTTGAATTGTTGCCAAGTAATCACGCATTGATTGATGAGGTAGTTTACGAACCTTCAGTTGATCATACAAATGCATGATCCTTGTTGTTGATTATGCAAAAAAATCTCTATGAAGCTTCTGCCATATTAATGCAGCCGTCATGCATCCTGTGAGACCTCTGCTGACTTGCGACGACACTGAGGTGAGCAACCAGGAAGCTAGTGAACTATCCTTTTGAACATACTTCTCGTATTCTGGATTCGGTTCATCATCTCCATCTGGTCCAGGAATTCGAGCTGGAATTGTGACATTGCTGTAGAGATGACTTTCCAGATTGTATCCTCTTGTAGATAGCAACACTTGTTGTCGCCATGATTGGAAATTCTCCTCGCCAATCAGTTCTGAGACTTTCTTGTTGAAGAATGCAGCAAAAAGTTCTTCCATGGAGTCGAAGAGATTGATCACTTCAATCGATCAGTAGACACCGTAATTGCGTTTGAACCGACTTGAGCATAATCGTTCTTCCTCTGATACCATGTTAGGAACTTAAACATAAGTAGAGAAATCAAAAGAGAGAAGAAGGTGAAGGCTTACTTGCGACCGAAGGTAAGTCTTTCATTCATTAAGGGTTAAGTTATATCTGTTACACCCTAAGGCTACTTATAGCCTTTAAGTCTTAATATATTACAATATCGTCCTCACATACTAATTCTAGAATATTGCAGAATAATCCCTAAAAATTCATATGTAACTATACATATATGCTAACAGATGGATTCGTTCGCCTGTTAGGATTTTGGTCCTTGGATTCGTTCGCCTGTTTGTGAGGAACTGTTACCTAAGATGCACTCGCCTTTTAGGAAACTGTTACCTTAGATTCATTCGCCCATTTGTAGGGAAGTGTTACCTAACATTCGCTCGCCCTTTATCAAGTTGTTACCATAGATTCGTTCGCCCACTTATAGGGAACTAGGCTGGTCTTGGAAGCAGGACCGATGATGAAATTTTGGTCTTGGCATCTGGAGGACTGAGAACGAGAACGACTTTGGCCAAAAAATCCCGCCCGAGTCGGTCTTGCTTGACTCAGGCCGGTCTCGGACTTGGACCAAATTTTTTGGTAAAATATAATTAACAGGATTAGCAAAAAAAAATTAGTGATGTTTTGGTTTTGAACTCACTCGCTTCTCGTCTTCCGTCGCACTTCCCTTATGGAACCAATCCAAGGGTTGTTGAATGCTTAAATGTCATGAATTACTAGTGTTTCAAGGATTATGCCATGAATTTTAGGGTTTTGTTCAAGGTCGGGCCGGTCCTAGTCGGGATTTTAGGAAAAAAGTCTGAGACTGAGCTCGACCTTGAAGAAAACACCCGTTCGCTCTGTCTCGGTCCTAGTCGGTGTGAGCGAAATGAGATTTATCACGATCTTGATGAACAAGAAAGGAAAGATGAAAAAAAGGATAACTTGGAGAAGAAGGAAACTAACGAAAATAATAAAACAGAATAACAGATTGAACAGAATGTAATTCTTTCATTCAAGTTGATTAACACAATAGGATTTAGAATGTACAGCTCATACTACTTCTTGAGTACTCTAGAAACATCATAAATACTCTTGAAGATACTACACTAATCCTAGAAGATACACGGTTCAACATATGCTGAAATGCTGATGAAAACAGCTTGACTCCTCTGTTTTTTTCACGGTATTACATTCTATTTATTCATACATCCCAACATTCCTCTGTGAAATTCTTGTTTTATTCTCAATACCTCTGACTATTTCTTGACTGACTGTGGCTGAGTAACTTTTAGAGATCATATCACTTACTCTTGATGAACCGATCAAAACATCATACACTCCTATCATTCATACCTGGATTTGATCAAAGATTGAAGCAAAATATTTCACACCCAGAGTGTTTCTTATACTTCAGACTGCACTTGGTCAGATCAGACAACAGACTCATTACAGTCTCAATCTCAAGAACATAAATCATTCTTGACTAACTAACAACTTAGATTGAACTACAACACATAAACCACATACCTGATATCCCTTTGATTTGATTCTTTCTTTGCTATTCATTTTTTTTTAAGATTAATCTTTTGATATCCATTTGGGTTTTTCTTTCTGACATAGTGGTTTTGGCCTCTATCTTACCAGTGAAGTTGGGAGATTTGAGTCTCCATCTTACCATCCTCAAACTTATGTAGAGTATTTTGACATTGTCTGTACAAAATTTATTTTTGGAAACTAAACTTCACCCCATGCCCGCAAAATACTTCTTTTTTTTCAAATCATATTGGTTAGATCAATAAATTTAGGCAAATAAGAGAAATGTGATGTAGAACAAGCCGAGTCAGCTGAGACAAGATGAATTAATATAAAGAACATCAAGACCATCTAAGTCGAACATACTGATCATTCCAGGTCAATACTTAATCATAAGCAACATATCTAGGATAAAAACCATGCAGGACCCAGATCAAATGAGAAAGTAGAATGAAAAAAAAGGAGGCAGATTAATTCATATAGAGTAGACATGACCATATCTCAGATAGCACACACAGAACCATAGGTCATATCAGAAAAGCTAGAGATGATGATGAAAAAAAAACTTCATAAGATGAGGGATGAAACTTAGAGAGAACATAACACCAGAAGATCCCATCAGAATAAACAATTAGGAGCATTATTAGAACATATAGAGCCATTAACATAGGTAGAACTAGACACATATGATCAAATCAAGCTACTATCAAATGAAATCCCCACTCAAAGCCAGAAAATAAGAAGCATTATTCTTCATCAAGAGATACCACATCATCTTCAATGACTGAAATATCATCATAACCAGGATCATGAATCCTCCAATTGTTGTTAAAAGACAGAACTCCCAGTTTATTCCTGAAACGAACAAAAACGTTTTCAGTAAATGGTTTCGTTAGAATATCAACTAATTGTTTTGTGGCAGGAACAAAATTAACAGTGACTTGACCATTCTGGACTTTTTCTCTAACAAAACAAAGATCAAGGTCAACAAGTTTCATTTTCGAATGTTGTATAGGATATTCAGTCAAAGCAACAGCCCAGTGTTATCACACCAGACAATTGGAGCATTGGAGAGTTTCACACCAAGTTCATTTAATAAAGAAATAACCCAAATAATTTCACAAATAGTATTGGCCACTGCTCTATATTCAGCCTCAGAGGATGACCGAGAAATGACAGGCTACTTCTTTGAACTCTAGACGATTGGGTTGCTATTCAACAGAAGATAGTGCCCTGACACAGACTTCCTGTCTGTAATATCATTCCCCCAATCAGCATCCGCCAATGAAACAAGTGTTACCTCAGATGAAGGAACACCAGAAGATCTGAAAAGCAATCCAAAATCAATTGGTTCTTTTAGATACCCGTAGTACTCTAATACATCATTCCAATGAAACTGAAGTGGCTGCTGCATAAACTGACTTAACTTGTTAACTCCAAAATGAATGTATAGTCTTGTAATGCACACATGTTGTAAGTCTCCAACTGTACTTCTATAGAGATGAACATCATCAAGAGGAGTGTTTTTCACAGAAGATATTCCCTTACTCAGAAAATTCCCAGACATGGGAGTGGGCAAAGGATTGGCATTAGCTAGTCCAGTCTTCGTGATTAGATCAATGATATACTTCTTTTGCCCCAGCAGTAGACAATCCGCTCTTACCTGGACATCCATTCTAAGAAAATAGTTTAACACTTCCAAATCTTTCAGTTTAAATTCAACATTTATTTGTGAGATCAGACATTCAATTTCATCAGAATCACTCCCTGTAATGACAATGTTATCCACATAGACAAGGAGGAAAACACTTCCCTGATCAGTATTCTTTAAAAAAAAACATGAATCAGCTAATTAAACACTGAAATGAAGAGTATTGAGTAAGAAATATTTAAGTCTTTCGAACCAAGCACGTGGAGCCTGTTTAAGCCAGTATAGAGCTTTGTTGAGTTTTGCAAACAATAACTTTTCAATCCTGGCCATGTTGTTCAAATCCTGGTGGTTGAGTCATATATACATCTTCATGAAGTTCCCCATGAAGGAATGCATTGTTCACGTCCACCTGTCGAACAATCCATTTGTGAGTAAAAGCTAAAGTAAGTATAATTCTAATAGTTGAAGCTTTTACAACATGACTAAATGTATCCTGAAAGTCAAAGCTAGTTTTTTGCGAAAACCATTTTGCCACAAGTCGAGCTTTGTATCTTGCTACTGATCCATTAGGATTCCTTTTAATTTTGAAAAACCATTTACACCCAACCGGAATCCTTCCACCTGGAAGAGATGTAAGACACCGTGTTATTAATAGCTAGAGCAGTTAGCTTCTCTTGAACTGCACTAGCCCAGTGAGGACACTTAATGGCACTATAAATGTCATCAGGTTCAGAGTCAAGAAGATCACTCAATGGTATTGTAACTGAGGTGAGAGCTTCCAAGACATTTATTGTCTTCATTCTAGTCTGCATTGGATGAGTTGACATGATGTGTATCTGATGTGAATCAAGACAATGAGATGCAGATTTGGATTTGGATCTTGTCTGCATAGAATGAACATTAGTTTTACGTGAAGGATTAGAACAAGCTACACTAACAGGTAATATAGATTCATTTCCTGTGATAAGCTAACTGAGAGCTGTATGTATCACTAACATGAGTACCTGTAGAAATATCATCAATAGGTAGACACAAAGATGAATTAAAAGGCATAAAAAATGGCTCATAGGTTTGAGTGTTCTTAACAGCAGAAGATTGCATAAAGGGACCTTTAGACTCATCAAAAGGAAAAATAGCTTCTTGAAAGTTCACATGTCTAGACACATAAATTCTTCCTGAGGAATCTAAACACTTGTATCCATGTTGATTAGAACAATATCCTAAAAACACACAGGGAGAAGATCGAAAGTCCATCTTATGTTTATTATATGGTCGAAGAAAATGGTAACATAAGCAACCAAAAACTCTAAGAAAACCATAGTCAGGTAATGTATGAAATAACGTTTCGTGAGGAGATATATTGTCCAACACCTTGGTGGGAAGTCGATTAATCAAGAATACCACACTGAAGAAAGCATCACTCCAATATTGATAAGGTAGTGATGCTTGTTTCATGAAGCTGAGTCCCATTTCTACAATGTGACGACGCTTCCTTTCAACAATGACGTTCTGCTCTGAAGTGTATGGGCATGTGACTCTATGAACAATGGAAAACTGAGAAAGATAAGGAGCAAGAGTTTTAAATTCTCCCCCACCATCGGTCTAAATTGCTTTCAATGAACGCCCGATCAGTTTTTCAACCTGCTTATGAAACTGAGGAAAAAACTTCACAACATCGCTTTTCTTTTGCATGAAGTAAATCCAGGAATAGCGAGTATATACATCAACAAGACTAAGATAGTAGACACATTCAATTGATGTTTCTGGAGCAGGACCCGATATATTCATTTCCACAAGCTCAATAGGGTTATGATACACAGAAACAGTTGACTTAAAGGGTAATTTGCAGCTTTTACCAATTTCACAAGCATTGCGATGAGAATTTTCAATCATCACAGACATATTATTATTTCGAATTATAGACTCTAAAATCTGAGTAGAAGAATGACCCAATCGTTGATGCAAAACAGAAGAAGTCACTTTCAATTGACCAACAAAACATGATTTGAATGCTTTATTATCAAGATCATCACGATTATTACATTAAGATAGAATACTAATATTCCTAGAATTAATCTCATTGAGATCTATCTTGTACAGACCTCCACTCTCAATTCCTTTCATTAAAACATCTTTTGAGTCAGCATCCCGAACCAGACACCTACTTGGATGAAATTCAAAGAAGACTCCATTATCCTTGGTGAACTCAGACATAGAGACAAGATCTTTAGTAATATTACGTGTATATAACAGATTACCAAGCATAAGAGCTTTAGATGCAGTGTTTATAACCGATGTACCTATACTGTTTATATCCAATAAAGTACCATTTGCCACTTGAATCTTACCTGATCCTGTATAATGTTGAACATTAGTACCTGTAGGTGAACCGTGTGTTAAAGGATGTGTTGCCCCGGAGTCAGGATACTATGCTTTATCCGATTGTTGAGCATGAGTGACAGTTAGGTTGGCTTGAGTGTTTAACTCACCTGCTGATGGGTTGAAAGGTGATGCTGATGGATTAAGTTGAGTATGATGATATTGTGGTAGACAGTAGTGGATGGGAGAAGGTGTGTATGGATTATACACAAGTGAATACGTAGGAGTATGAATTGAAGAAGGTATAGGAGTCAGAACTTGTTGATACATCTGGACAGAGGCTGGATTTGGCTGAAATAAAGGCAGGGATGAATTGGCTGGTCCTGTTTGATGAACTTCTCCTTCTTCATTCCAGTTCACCATGGTTGTAAGGATGACACTACCAATTGTCGGTTGTGCTGTTACACCTTGAAAGTGTACATTGAAACGTTGAAAGCATATGTTTACTAGATGACTTAATTTACCACATAACTGGCATTGTATTTTTTTGTTGCCAAATCCTCTGCCCTACCTCTTCCTCTGCCATATCCAGTGGAACTTGCTTGAAATTCAGAAGTAAGTTGATGATTCAAAAGATTCTGTCCAGTGTCTGGAGGTCTAGAGTGTCATGTATCTTGAACGCTGCTCTAAACTTCAGTAGGCTGTTTCACTGCAACATTCACAACTGATATTGGACTATCAAACACTAAATCTTTCTGCCTTGCATCCGCATACAAAAGTGCTGAACTAATAGACGCTAAATTGTAAGGATTCCTGCTTGCATGTATGACCGAGACAACATTGTCATACTGCCCCTTCACACCATTGAGAATGAGGGAAATTTGTTGCATCTCTTCTATAGGATGTCCACATCCTGCTAAACTATCGCATATCAACTGAACTTCTGTCAGATATTCACGCACTAGTTGATTGAATTGTTTCCTTAGACTCATATAGACTCATAATCCTTGTAGTCGAAGAAGAGAAAAAATGTTGATCAAGTTTGCTTTCTTAAGCTTTTATTTGAAGAGACTGTTACCTTGCTGGTTCGTCCGGGCCATTGTGCCAAACTTAAGGGAACTGTTACCCTTGAATGGTTTCGTTCGCATTTTGTGTCAGGTCTTCATTTTTCCTAACTTTAGGGAATTGTTACCCTTGATATGGGTTCGTTCGCATTTTGTGCCAGGTCTTTATTTTGTCTAACTTTAGGGAACTGTTATTTGACGAAAAAAAGGGAACTGTTACCCTTGAAGTGGGTTCGTTCGCCTTTCACGTCATGTATTTCACCTAATATTTAGGGAATTGTTATCTTGATGATTCGTTTGCCTTTTAGTTTGGGTATTTGTTTCGCCTTGCTTTAAGGGAACTCTTACCTTGATGGTTCGTTCACCTTTTAGCTTAGGTCTTTGTTTTGCCTTTCCCTAAGGGAACTGTTACCTTGATGGTTAGTTCGCCTTTTATCTTAGGTATTTATTTTGCCTAGTTTTTTGGGGGAACTGTTACCTTGGTGGTTCGTTCTTCCCTTGTTTTAGGTATTTTTGGCAGAGAACTGTTACTTTCTGAGATTCGTTCGCAATCATCGTTTTGCCTAACTGAGGAGAATGTTACCTTGGTTGGTTCGTCTACCTGTATGCGTTAGGTCTTATTTTCAGAGGGACTATTACCCTGATGATTCGTCCGTTCTTTGGAACTTGTTTCACTTTGGTTCGAGTGACTATGCTTTATACGAAAGAATGGTTTCTTTTATTGACATAACGTTTTGATTACAAGCTATACATAAAATCTCTGTAAATCTTCGGAATTGAAAGGACGAGGTAGCCTTACACCCTCTATATTTTCTAAGTAATATGACCTTGGTGCAACGTTCTCTATTACTTTGTATGGGTCTTCCCACTTGTTTGAGAGTTTGTTGTGGTTGTCCAAATTTCTGAACTCATTCCTTCGCATAACTATCTCCCCAACGAAAAATTGACGAGCGCTGACTTTTCTGTTGAAGTACCGAGTGGTCGTCATTCACATTTTAGCTTGTGCTCTGTCTGATTAGCTTCGCTTTCTTCGGCGAGATTGAGGTTTGTAAGTCGCTCGATGTCATTAGCTTCGACATCAAAGTGTAGGCACCGCTATTTCGGTGGGTACCACTACTTCGGATTCGTACACCAGACTAAATGGTATTTCCCCTGTTGCTGTTTTGGGTGTCGTTCAGATAGCCCACAACACATTGTCCAACTCATCTACCCAGTTGTCTTTTAAGGCTTGAACTCTTTTCTTGAGTCTTGCCAGGACAACTTTGTTGGTTACTTCGGCATAGCTGTTGGTTTGGGGATGATGCACCGAGCAGAATCTGTGATATATTTGGTACTCTTCCCAAATACATTTGAGTTCTTTGCCCACGAATTGTGGATCATTATCGCTTATGAGTATCTTGGGGACGCCAAATTGTGAAATTATGTTGATCTTTACAAAGTTGATCACTTGAAATTCAGTTGTAGAGGCCAATGCTTTCACCTCTATCCACTTGGAAAAATAGTCGATCACAAGATGAAAATAGATGATAATGTAGGTTCTTTGCCCATTACTTATGGGAAAGGGTCCCAAGATGTCTATTCCCCATTGAGCGAAAGGCCAGGCGCCCACCATTGGGGATAGCAATGTTAGTGGCCGACTGGATCTTGGGGCGAACTGTTGTCAAGTTGCGTACTTCTTTATTAATTATGTTGCGTCTTTGCTCAAGGTTGGTCAGTAATAGCCTAGTCTGAAGATGTTGTGCGTTAATGAGCGTGCACCTTCATGGCATGCAACAACTCCTTCATGAGTTTCGCGCAAAACTCTTTCTGTCTCAGGATGGGAAATACATCTCAGATAGGGACTTGAGTATCCTCGCTTATAGAGTTCTCCATTTATGAGAAGATAGTTTGCGACTAGGCGTAATATCTTTGTAGCCTCGTCTTCGCCTTCTGGCAGGGTTCCTTCTTTCAGAAAATTCTGGAACAGAGTTATCCAGTTATCCTGCTCTTGAATATTGAAGACTTCTGCTCGGTTTTCGAGGAGCGAGTATAGTGCTTGTTCCAGGAAGTGTATTTCATGCATTCTTGTTCCTCTGAATGCCAGCTTTCTTAGGGAGTCTGCTAGCTGGTTATCTTGGAGAGGAATCGACTCAATCGTAAAACTCAGAATTTTGGTGATGCGTTTTTTTTACAATGTCGAGGTACTTTTTCATTTCCCCACTTTGCTTCATAGATGCCATTGATCTGGTTGACAATTAGCCCTGAATCGCCTTTTGCCTTTAGTGACGTTATACCCATTCCCTTAGCGAGTTGTAGTCCAGTGATAAGCACTTCATACTGGCTTCATTGTTGATCGCCTTAAATGTGAGGGCGATCACATATTTTATGGTTTTACCCTGACGAGGGATGATGACTAATCCTACCCCGAGCCTTCCTTTGAAGAGGATCCATTGATATAGAGTTCCCAACTTTTTTCTTCAGCCTTTGGCGTAGCTATTGTTCTTTTTCCGCCTCAGTAAAACCGTTGCTGGTACTTTCCACTATAAAGTCTATCAGGGCTTAACCTTTAATAGATGTTTTTGGTGCATATTTGATTCTGAATTCGCTCAACTCAATCGCCCACTTGACCATACTTCCTAAGGAGTCTCGCTTCATCATGTTTATTCTGCTTTATATAGTCATGAAATGAGAAAGCGGGATAAGATAGAATCCAAAGCAACGCCATCAAAAGAAGCACTAATGGCAAGAGGTCGTCACCAAAGCCATTCAAAAGGGAGAAGAGAAAGGTCCAAATCAAAAGGTCGAGTTGTTGCCAAAGATCAGTGTGCCTTTTGTCATGAGAAAGGGCACTAGAAGAAAGACTGTCCAAAGCTGAAGAAGAAAGGGAAGACTCCGCAAGATGTGAATGTTGCAGAATGCAAAACTGACTCAGAATCAGATATCTCTCTGATAGTCTCGTGTTCAGCATTACCGCATCTAGATGAGTGGATTTTGGATTCAGGTTGTACCTATCATATGTGTCCCATTAAGGAATGGTTCCTGAAATTTCAGGCACACGATGGTGGGGTTGTTTACATGGGTAATGATAATCCATGTAAAACAATCGGGATAGGTTCAATCAAGCTGTGAAATCATGATGGATCCTCCAGAAATTTGCGAGATGTATGGTACGTTCTAAAGATGAAGAAGAATCTATTCTCATTAGGGGCCTTAGAATCCCATGGACTGGTGGTGACGATGCGATATGGAATTCTTAAAGCAACTTTAGGAGCACTAGTGATGTTGAAAGGTAAGAGGAAGAACAATATGTATTACTACCAAGGTAGTACAGTGGTGGGGCAGTAGCGGCAAAAATTTCTAGCACAGAGAAGGATGCTGAGGAAACAAAGCTGTGGCACATGAGGTTGGGACATGCTAGAGAAAAGTCCTTACAAATTCTTGCCAAGCAAGGATTGTTGAAAGGTACGAAAACTTGCAAACTTGAATTTTGTGAGCATTGTGTTTTGCGAAAACAACAAAGAGTGAAGTTTGGCATTGCAATTCATAATACCAAGGGTATTCTGGATTATGTGCATTCAGATGTGTGAGGACTTGCTAAGACTCCGTCCGGAGGTAGGCATTATTTTGTCAATTTTGTTGATGGCTTTTCCAAGAGAGTTTGGGTGTTTACAATGAAGAACAAAGATGTTGTGCAGGAGATTTTCCTTAAGTGGAAAGCTCAAGTTGAAAACCATCCAGGAAGGAAGATTAAGGTTCTCCGAATAGATAATGGAGGAGAATACAATAGTGATTCGTTTATGAAGGTATGCCAAGATTGTGGCATAATTCGGCACTTCGCTGTTAGGCAAACACCACAGTAGAATGGGGTGTCAGAGCTTATAAACAAGACACTTGTGGAGACTGTTCGTTGTATGTTGTCTAATGTTGGGTTAAGCAAAAAATTTTGGGTCGAGCCTCTGATGTACGCTCAATATCTCGTCAATCGTTTACCAACATCTACTATTAGAGGTATGGTCCGGAAAACCTGTGATTGATTATGATTCTTTGCATGTTTGAGGTTCTATTGCATATCATCATGTGATTAAATCAAAGTTGGATCCACGAGCAAAGAATACTCTATTCATGGGCTTCAATTCTAGAGTGAATGGATACCGTTTATGGTATCTGGAGGCAAAGAAGACGATTATCACCAGGGATGTTACCTTTGATGAATTTGCCATGTTGAACAAGGTAAATCAAGAAGGAACTGATAGTACTCTGTAGGTGGAGTGTACTCCGAAGTAGGTGGAATTTGAGCAGACAGTGGTGATCCCATCATAAATCACCACTAGTGACTCTTCTCAGATGAGGAAGAGGTTTCTACTTAAGAACCTCAACAACAATCAGCGCCAATTACAGGTAGAAGGCAGAGACGAGAAATTCAGAAGCATGCTCGTTCCGCTGACATGGTAGCTTATGCACTTCCAGTTGTTGATGACATTTCATCCACCTACCCAGAAGCTATTCTAAGTTCAGAGAGTAGTGGTCGGGCAGGTGCTATGGAATAAGAAATGCAATCTTTTAAGAAAAATAAGACATCGAAGCTGACACAACTACCACAACTACTGGAAGGAAAGAGGGCAATTGGGTATTTGCGAAGAAAAAAGGATTTCCTCATAAAGAAAATGTTCGCTATAAGGCAAGATTGGTGGGTAAATGTTTTGCTCAGGGGGGGGGAATTGATTATAATGAGGTATTTTCTCCCATTGTTAAACATTCTTTCATTAGAATTTTGTTGGCCTTGGTAGCACAGTTGAATTTGGAGCTAGCTCAACTTGATGTAATGACCGCATCCTTACACAATGATTTTAAGGATGAAATCTACATGACTCAGCTAGAAGGATACAAGGTTGCTGATAAAGACAATTGGGTTTGTAAACTTAGTAAATCGTTGTACGGACTGAAACAATCTCCGAGACAGTGGTACAAACGATTTGATAAGTTCATGAAGGGTCAAAATTACAAAAGAAGCAAATACGATCATTTTGTGTATTTGCGCAAATTTCAAGACGGTTCCTACATCTACCTACTCTTATATGTTGATAATATGTTGATTACAACAAAGTGCCAAGTTGATATTGACAGGTTGAAGGCTCAGTTGAGTAAAGAGTTTGAGATGAAGGATTTGGGGGATGCCAAGAAGATTCTAAGCATGGAGATAAACATGGACAGAGAGAGGGACAAACTTTGGCCGTCTCAAAAGCAGTATTTGCATAAGGTACTACAACGTTTTGGTATGCATGAAAATACAAAACCTGTAAGTACCCCACTTTCTCTCCATTTGAAATTGAGTATCCACTTATATCCGACGACTGATGAATAACGAGAATACATGGCGAAAGTCCCATATGAAAATGGAGTTGCAAGCTTGATGTATGCAATGGTGTGTACGAGACCATATATTTCACAGGTTGTTAGTGTTGTTATCAGGTACATGCATGATCCAGGCAAGGGCATTGGCAAGCTGTAAAATGGATTATAGGGTTCCTCTAAAATGGAATTTGAGAAGGATGAATCACTTTGTCAAAGCATAGATGAATCACTGATTATGCAGGTGATTTGGATAAGCAATGACCTACAACTGCCTATTTGCTCACTTTAGCAAAAACATCAGTTAGTTGGAAGTCTAGCATGCAGTCAACGGTGACTTTGTCAACAACATATGCAAAGTATATGGCGATTACAGAGGCTGTGAAGGAAGCAATTTTCCTTCATGGGTAGCTTAAAGACTTGGGAGTTGGTCAGAAACAACTTGACATATTTTCTAACACTAAGAGTGCTATTCATTTAGCAAAGAATCAAGTCTTTCATGCACGGACGAAGCACATTGATGTTCACTATCATTTTGTGCGGGAAATTCTCGAACAAGAGGAGATACTTCTCCAGAAGATTCATACTACAGAGAATCCTGCGGATATGTTGACCAAGATGGTTACAAGGGTCAACTTTGAACACTGTTTAGACTTAGTCAATATCTTGCACATGTGAATTGGCTCCTCACGGCGCAGCATTTGGAAGCACCGCGAAGACTGTTTGAGAATATTTGTATTTGGTGGGACTAGGAGTTAAACCAAGGTGGAGAATTGTTGACTTTTGGCCTTTTGGGCTTAAATTCTAATCCCACATCAGAGGGAATTAGTTCGGGGAGGGGGTTTAGAGGTTATAAATTAACTCCTCCTCATTCATTGTTTCTCATCCCAATATTTGTATATTCCTCCATATATTAATAAGAGTGTGTTATTTGAGCGATGCTCGGAGACTAGGTTTATTTGGCCGAACTCCTTTATCAAAGTTTTTGGTGTGTTTCTTTCTTTATCTATTTTATTCAATTTTATTTACTGTTGTTATGATGTGTTTCTTTTCTGTTGTAATTTAGTATTCAATATTATTTGTCGAGTATATTTGTTAGTGTTAGGTTCGTTTAATTTGTTCTGAACCGGTTCATTTCACTAGTTGTTGTCTTAGTGGGAAAATTACATGATTTTCCCAACATCAATTATATTTACTTGGACTCCTCCATCCAGGTAGGGTGATCCTGGAATCAATTATCTTGACAGCAGTGGCTGTCCTGAGCCTCACCCTCTACACATTCTGGGCTGCAAAAAGAGGCTACGACTTCAGTTTCTTAGGTCCCTTTTTGTTTGGCGCCCTCATGAAATTTAGATTGATTCAAGTTGAATCTCCGATTGCATTGGTCTTGCCTGAGGAGTGCAATGTTTTCCAGGTTCCTCTCTTTATGGTTGGTTTTGTTTAATGGTATGTTGGTTACATATTCTGTTTCCACTTGGGAGTGTCTCTGTGATGGTTTACGGGTGTTTGGCGTCTCTTATTTTCTGCGGGTATATCATATATGACACTGACAATCTCATCAAACGTCACACCTACGATGAGTACATCTGGGTTGCTGTCTCCTGTTACTTGGATATCATCAACCTGTTCATGGCTTTGCTCACTATCTTCAGAGCTACAAATTGAGATGTGAGGTTTGTTCAATTAGTTTCCAAACTGTTTATAGTGAGCACTTCGGAATCCTACTTGGTTGGTATAGGTGGGCTTAGCCAATTGAAATACGAAACCTAGAATAAATAGATCAAGGATGGTTGTGAATGTTAGAATTCGTAGATGATGGATTGTTAATAATTAAAATGGTCAAATACGGTCATTCTATGGTCAAAGGACTATTTTAGCCCCGGGCTACTATCCCACTTTCAACTAGGGCATCTCAACGATATATATGGAAGGCTCAAAGTTAAATTTAACTATAAAATTCCACATACTAGATTTATATAAATTCTTACTGTGTTTTTTTTTCACGGAATTCGGAATAACAAATACGGAATAGGGAATAAGGAATCAGAGATAAGAATATGAAGTTGTTTATTTGGTGGAATGGAATAAGGAATTATGTTGTTTCTTTGGTGGAATTGCATATGGAAGGGAATGGAATGTGGTAAAATAACATATTTGTCCCTCCTTGTATATGTATAGTATATAATACATATAATTTGTCTTAATTAATAAGAAAAAAATTAAATATAATTAACTAATAATTAAAAAAAAAACTTTTTTAAATAATATATTTAATTTTAAAGAAAAAATTTATTTAATTAATTAAGACAAATTAGTGTAATTAATATAAATTCATTCTTTTTACCAAGACCCATCGACTTATATTTATTTTGAACCATAATATCATTAATTACACTATGAGAAATAAAATATGTCATTACAACGTATACAATGTAAACCAGAATCCATTTCCATATTTCCTAAACATATACATTATGATCAAAATTGTTGAAGGCTCCAGCACGTTCCACAAGTTGTTGTACAAGCAACAACCGTATATCACATTCTGCTTCTGAAGTAATCAGTTAAGACATAATGTGTATGTATCTTAGTGTGTATGTATAGTTGGTTTGTTTAGTCAATAAATAGAACAAGTCATCAAGTTCATGTGTAGTATGTTTCTTTTGTGCTTTCCTATTCTTAATTTACTCCAACAACACAAGCACATGGGAAATGAACCAGAAAACAACAATTTCAGCATATAATTCACAAATTGAAAAACAGAAATCGCGATCTGAGTTCGTGATCACCACAAAACAACATTAATTCACCACAAAATAACACAAATTCACCACAAAACATCATTAATTCGCCACAAAACAACATTAATTCTCCACAAAACTGCACACAAATTCACAGAAATTGAAGCACAGAATTCACCACAAAATTGAAGCACATAATTCACAGAAATTTAAGCAAAATATTGAACCCATAATTGGTGATTTTGGGTTCGAATGATGAATCGCATAATTGAAGGTACCTGAGAGGTGAATCGCAGAATCAAAGAAACAAGAACCGATGAATCGCATAAACGAGATGAATGTGTAAGGGTAAGGGTAGTTTAGGAATAAACGAAATGTAATGAGGGCAAAACAAACTTTCGCACATGGAATCCGTATTCCTTGTCGTCCCTTCTTACAAATTCTTTGGTTTGGGGAATGAATGTGTAAGCCTACCCCGCTCGAAATGTCTAAGCTGAATTTTTTTAATTCCGCGAAAAGAACAACTTCTTACGGAATTCGTAAGTCGAATTCCATAAGTTTTTCTGCAAAAAGAACAAGTCATTAGTGTTTTGATGTATATATGGAAAGGATGAGATTATTGATTGAGATTTGAAGATAACTATTGGGTAATATGGCATGAAAGCTAGTTAGTATATAATTATAACAGGATAATTTCAAACATGCTAAAAGTAGTGTCTTTAAACAAAGAGATTATGAGCATTTTCTAGCATGTTGGTACTACTTTCTCTCTACCTGCCAGAGTTGAATCTTAAGGATTGGAAAATCATGTAAGTTTTGAAGTACGTTAGGAGTTCACACCAACTTTCTAATCTACATTGATTCCCTTGAATACATTAATGTAAAGTAAATCCATGTATGATTCTCTAACATATTTTTCCTTACTAAGTCTAATTATTACTAAGCTTACCTAGTGTTTAGATTTCAACTGTTACACTCACCCGAATCTAATAAAATTAAACTAATTATTGAGTCTAAATTTTGACAGTGAAGCTAACTTTAACCCTAACACCTAAGTGCAAATCGAAACCTAACCCTTATTTCTTAGCAACCTAAACTTTTCTCCAGTCTAGATGTTAACTACAATATTTGGGACCCAAGCTCCTAATCCAGCAAGCCAAAATAAACACTTATCATATTTGGGTCAATAATCTCATTTTTGTATGATAAAAAGTGAAAATCATTTTGATGTTTTAAAAAGAAAATATATTTATGCATTTTACTCAATGTTTCCAAGAAACTCTTTCAATTAACTATTCTCTTTTTCAAAATATTTCTCCTTTTTTTAATCAATAAAAAGTTAGAAAATTGAAAGACATTTCCATATAGCGTAATTGTAACTCTTAAATATCTAGTAATCAATTTGTGTATGTGTGTGTCTACCTCTCACCCCTTTAGTTATAACAATGAATCAACATCTTCCATTAAAACTTTGAAAAAGTATTACTTTAATTTTACACAGAAAACTTTGAAATTAGTGTTATGAAACAACGTCCCTACAAAGGGTATACGACTATCCAAGCTTGATATTTCTCATGTTTGAAAAATCTATGAGACCTAGCTCTGTCACAATTTGTAACTTATCTTACGACAATCCAAAAATATATGGAATGAAGCACATGAGTTAAGAGTGAAAATTAAGTTGCAAATATCATTTTATTTGAATATAATATGTAATGTGAATATAAGAAAATAGTTAATGCTTCAAAATCATGATTAACACATAAGATGCATCATGATCACAAGTCTCTCCCTTGAAACGTAAAACTTTCGTCATTTGAATGAAGAGTAAGTGATGCGTTATTTCATTAAAACTTTAGTGACAATCAATCAATGGTCATACAAAGTATTTCTCAAATAAAATTTAGCAATTTTAGCATAACATATAAACTAGAAGATATGTAAATGATGTGCTCATGAATCATATTGTAGTAAGTATTATGGGCATGGATGTCATGAAGAAACCATAGAGATAACGAAATATATCCCAATATTGATTAATTAAAAGTAAACACTATGCAATATGAGTTATAGAGTAGGATTCAAGTACACAGTTCTTGATATAAGCAATTTTAGAACTAGGCTAAAAAATAATCATTTAGTCATAAATATGGAATGTTTCTATGGTAAACCCTAACACTGTAAGATTTTTCCACTCCATAAGTTCTCCTCAAATCTATCAATCAAGCATGACAGCATTGTAATCACACATTTACACTACATATACAAAAGCAATTCAAGCATACATATATAGTGATTGAAACTCATAATGTTGCTCTTATGGATTGACACTCCTGGTTGATCAACTTTGTCTCTAGAGACTTAATTAATATGAATTCGAATCCTAAACCTAATAACTAGCTAGTTTTTGTTCTTGTTATTTAGACATTGCTCTAAATAATTGTAGTCGTCTTGTTTTAGTCGGTTAATGAAATTAGCCAAGAAAAACACATATATAGTGATAGCAAAGTGTGACATCCACATAGGATGTTCATCATAATAGGAAGGTAATGTCGCTCAACAAGTTTTTAAGATAAAAGTAGAGATTTAGCAAACTTTCTTTAGATTGCACTTAAATATAACCCTTTATTTCTGAAAAATAAAAAGTTAGTCCTTTAATGATTATCTTGGATCTTTTGAAATTTAAAAATCAACCCAACACTTTTGATAATATGATTTTATCTTTAAAAAAAAATGCAAGTAAGAGATATAATGTTCTTTAAAAAAACGTCTTCACCTAAAGATTTGAAATACTCCAACAATGTTAACAACTGATGAGTATTTTGTTTTGAAGTACTTATTTAGAAACCTATAAATATTTTGACCATACCTATAAACTATTCAAAAGCAATCCCTCTGAATTTTTCTAATATTTTTTAAAAAATTAAACTCGTTTGATTGCTTCAATAGACGTAATGAGGTTTCATCTTCATCTCAAATACTACAACTTTGTGGTCATGATGAAAGTGAAGAACCAATGAATCGAGGAAATTTTCTTGAACTATTGATATGGTATACTAACTGTAAAGATGATGTGGTTTTGGAAATTTTATATGAAATACTTAATTGAAATAAGGAGCAAGTTTGCTATTTGCTTACGGCGTATCAATAAAAGTGGAAGGTTAACTTAGCGATTTCTCGATTAAGTACATATCACTAGTATTTAAAAACTGAGTAATCAACATCTTCAAGTGCTTAACAACTAATTTGACAAAGTAAGCACAAATGTGCTTAATCATGTTACTTACTTGTGACAAACAAAATTTGGTTAGACTTACTAAATTTTATCCCAACGAGCTTACAAAATATTGATTATGCATCTCTAAAGCTTCAACTTGAAAACTACATTCGCGTGATGATATTTACACATTGAAGGAGTTTTCAAGGAAGATTATTGATATAGAAATGTACGGCTTTTGCATATGTTTATTTTCTTTTGGTCAATAAGCTTAGAGCTATATTTTCAGTTGGGTATATAGTCTTGATGCACATAGATGTTTGCCCATATTATTATTTGTAACACTCATATTGTTTGGAGATATCTTTTAGTTGTTTTCCACAGATCTGACATCTCCTGTTCTAAAAGGCACGGGATCTCTCCTTCCAAATTGTCTAACAAGCAATTATGCACTTAGACCAGTACTTTTTTTCTCCACGTCTAACAAAAAAAATCATATATACATGATATGAAATTAACAAATTACAAAATTAAGCGATTCAAACATAAGTACAAAAATAAATCCAATTCTAGATAAATATACGTAATCGTGTTTATACATATATTTGCATATAAGAACTGTTTAGACATGTACATTAATCTTGTTTAAATTTGTAAGAATTATTTAGATACGGGATGTATTAAATTCAAATTTATATACGTATAAATATAAAAATCATTAGAGATCGTGTCGTGTCAAAAATTATCGACATAAATTAATATAATGTAAAGTGAAATTTGTTAAATGTTTCTCACTAACCCTTATATGTTTGTCATAGAGTATTAATATTATATACATTTGTTGTCCACAAACTATTTTAAATCCATAATTCGGTTGGAATCATTAGTTTTCCTTCTCTACTATTTATTAATTATGACACTTCAATCATTGTATGTAATTTGATTGATCTCTATCGCAAACAGACAAAACATTGCAGCTCTCCTATCAAAGAGATATGTCTGTCTGCATGTTGCATGGACAATTCATGGCCATGACGAGAGTTGTCAGTTTTTGTCTTATGCGAAAGAGAGTTCCTCCCTGTCCCTGTGATAATATATGCGTAGAAAATAGAATGCTTCATCACATAATAAGAAATTCCTACATTGGATTTATAGAAATCGGTACAACTGAACGGAGTGACACGTACGTACTTCCAATCGTCGTCAACACAACCATTTACGGGAATACATTTGAATTTTTTTTCTACTAAAATATAACTCATTTGAAAATTACATACTAAAATAACAAGTTTTCAAAATTATATATCAAAATATATATCATCGGGTCGTATTAATTGTTGTTCCTAAACTAATTGAATACTACCCGCAACTATAGTCACAAGTAGAGTTTATTTTTTAACAAATAAATATAATAATTTTATGGGTAAATTACTTAATTAGTTAAACATGTTTAACCATTTTCAGAATGGTTACACATGCTTCAAAATGTAACTAATTTGTTTTGGTAGGTGATTAATTGATTTTCTACTGTTCATCGTCAGAAATCACTGTTAAGTCAACCATGGGTAACACGTGACCCTAAAACCATATGGAGTTACGAAAATGTCATTGACTCCTTTATTAAAAAAATTGGAATTTTGAACTCAATCGTGGAATCGTCGAGATGAAGAAACCAGTGGTTGAAGGTGGAGTCTGGAGGTTCCATGGTTGAAGATGAAGAAGGAAACCAGTGAGTTCATCCCCCAATCGCCTAGAGCAGTCTGGAGGTTCCATGGTTGCTCCAATTTTGAGGTAATTGCAAGCAATTTGAGTATTTCGTCCCAATTTTTCATCCGATTGTGAATAAAACCTAATTTTGGTAAGAACCCTACTTGGAGTGAAAGCAGGAATAAGAGATATCTCAAAATTGAAAAGCAAACCGACATGGGAGTGGAAGAGAGGCACTGAATCAATGATATGAAGATGTATTCTATACTAAACAAGTAGTTGTTTGAATTTGTTGCTGCATCTTTTGTTGAAATTGAAGCAAGAAGATATATTCTGTACTTATATTATTCTGAACCTGGGTTTCATGTATGCTCTCATCTTTTGATCAATGTACTAAATAAGTAGTTGTATTTGAATTTGTTGTTGAAATGAGTTTCAGTTCTGTACTGATGTTCTTCAGAACCTGAGTTTCAGTTCTTCAAAACCTGAATTTCATTGAATAGTTTCTAAATTAAAGAGTTCATTCTAACATGAAATTTGATTAAATGATTACATATGTTATCCTAGAATGTGATTAAATGGTTACATATGTTTCCTTGTAATATGATTAAATGGTTACATATATTTTCTTAAAATGTGATTAATATGTTGAAATTGAGCATTATTACTCGGGTTAGACTTATATCCCTTTCGCGTTAGTCTTTGTTTGGAGAAACATAAACAGATTGATCATGTCTTTGTTAATTGTAGTTTTGTACTCAGATTTCTGCAGAAATTCAAAAAAATGCTGCAGAAAAAACGATACTAGTTTTTATTCTTTATCTTTTGTAGTTCGTACAAAATCCTAGCTGGGGATTTCTTGAATGGGAAGATCCACCCATGTGCCCCTGTTGAAGAAACACCATTTTCAAGTTTTAAGTTTGGGAGGGACAACTAAAATCTGAAGTTGCGAATGCAAGAGGTGTTGTAGCTGCTGCAAATTGAAGCCTTTGGAAGTTATATGTTGCATTAATCATTGTGTGTTCTTTACTTTTGATCAATGTACTGAGGAAGTATTTGTATTCCCATTTGTTGTTGAATAGTTTGTTGAAATGAAAGCAAGAAGATGTATTTTGTGTTGATGTTCTTCAGATCCTGGGTTTCAGTTGTTCACATATGGGTTTCATTAAATAGTAACTTAATTAAAATGTTCATTTTAAATTGAAATTTGATTAAATGGTTACATATGTATGCATATAATGTGATTGAAGGGTTATTTATGTTTCAGTGAAACGTGATTAAATGGTTATATATACTGTCTTAAAATGTGATTAATATGTTGAAATTGAGCATTATTACTCAAGTTAGATTTATATCGCTTTCGCATAAATCTTTGTTTGGAGGAACAAAAACCGACCAATCATTTCTTTGTTAATTGTAGTTTTGCACTTAGATTTCTGTACAAATTTGAGAAAATGCTGCGAAAAAAACGGTACTAGTTTTTTTTTTATTTGTCTTTTCTAGTTCATACAAAATCCTGGCTGCAGATTTTTCGAATGGGAAGATCCACCCATGTGCCCCTATGGAAGAAACACCATTTTAAAGTTTCAAGGTTTGGAGGGACAACTGAAATCTAAAGTTGCGAATGCAAGAGCTGCTGCAGCAGCTGCAAATCGAAGCCTTTGGAAGTTCTATGTTGCATTAATCATTGTGTGTTCTTTAGTTTTGATCAATGTACTGATGAAGTAGTTCTATTTCCATTTGTTGTTGAATATTTTGTTGAAATGAAATCAAGAAGATGTATTTTGTATTGATGTACTTCAGAACTAGGGTTTCAGCTGTTCAGATATGGGTTTCATTGAATAGTAACTTAATTAAAGTGTTCATTCTAAATTGAAATTTGATTAAATGGTTACATATGTATGCATAGAATGTGATTAAAGGGTTATATATGTTTCATTGTAATGTGATTAAATGGTTACGTATGTTTTCTTAAAATGTGATTAATACGTGAACTTGTAAGCATGGTATGTGATTACATAGGTAGGCATGTTTCATATAAATGTGATTAAATGGATAAAGTGCTGTAACAGTATGAAAAAATACCATTCCATTCGAAGGTTCACAAAAACAGTCATTTACCACAAAACATTCAGAACAACAAGGTTCATAAAACAAAACATATTTCCAGCTATCACAAAACATATTCCACAAAAAGCAATTCAACGTAGAACCCCACCACAAGAGAGTGAGTCTTACAAACCTACATGTGACTTTACAAATGTAAGAAAGTGACTTTTCATTGTGCGCATGATCACTTTTGGGGTCGCTTCTGTGCAATAGATATTCTCTCATCATAACAAGCTTTCTGTAAGAACTCGATTAAAGAAATTGTTCGAGTCCACAATTGATTTGTAACTGTCATTGTTACTAATTCCACTTTAGGATCTTTATAGGTAAAATAAAAAATGAAACCCATTTGCCTATATTTTCTTTACAAGATAAACAAATTAAATTTAAATATTTGAGAATTGGTATTCAAGAACATGAGGTCAACTGCAGAACAATGCAGCAACTTCATCATAAGAAACACTTAGCAGAAAGTAAATAACTTAGTAGTTCTTTAACATATTCAACCACAGAGATAATGCAATTAACTAATCAAGAAAGTAGCCTAAAAAGGATGTACACCGACTAATACACAATCAAACCCTAGGAACTTAGAAATAGATTAGTCAAACTAAGAATGAACAAATACCCAAGCACAAGAACTCACAATAGAGACTTTGAAATACCACGAGAGTTGCGATTTCTGCAACTCCTCACTCGTTTTGCCGCCGCAAAAAAAAAATAAAAATAAAACTCTGCATGAAGAAAAGAAGTAAGGGGCATAGAGTATACCTGAGCCTTCGCACAGAGGTGGAGCACTCGGGGATACGAGAAACAACTACAAAGTCTCACAGCAAAAAACCGCAATGAACCATTCTTCTCATAGAAATAGGGGGGAAATAGGGGGGAGGTTCATCAAAGGTGACAAAAGGGCAGAAGAGTCTTTTTAAATCTCGTAAATTAGTGAAAAATTTGACGGTTCACTAGCGGATTAACCAATTAATCACATTGTAAAAAACACGTGTAACCATTAAGTCAAACAACAAAACCAATTAATCACATTTTGAAACATGTGTAACCATTCTGCATAATGGCCAAACATGTGTAACCATTTAAGTAATTAACCCTTATTTTATTAAACAAGTATATGTTTGTTTATACTTCTATTTTATTAATCTATTCAACTTAAACTTTTCCAATTTTTTGGGAAATGATGAAAAAACATATTTACTTTAAAAAAATATTTATTGGGGTACCTTAAACTCATATAATTTAGAAATATCAGTTTTCGGTACTATCTCCAAAAAGTGAGATTGAATTAAACAACTCAAAAGTCTATACGAATCAAACGTCGTTAAGTTTTGATTTAATTAATTTTTCAAAATTGGTATTTTTTCCAAAATTAACTCAACATATAAACTAAAATAAAGAAAATACATAATCACCCCTCTCGATCCAAAGTTAACAACTCCACCCCTACCACCCCTATCTTGACCACCCTCTCACTCGACCCCGAATATTTCTTATCTTGACGGGCCTCGGTGCTTCAACTACCTCATCCTCTACTTGAGTAGGTTGAGTCACTGGTGGTTGAACAGTGGTTACGTCAAATTGTCAGTCGATATGATCCTCGTCAGAACTCGAGTGACTTCATGCCATGAGATAATCAAACTGATCAAGCTCACTAGTGAGTTCGTCACTATAATGACAACTATGAATAAACTCTTCTGCATATTTTCTTGTCAATTTAGTCGCATGCCGCCACCTCCGCATCTGTAGTATGAAATCAATTAAAAATTATTGAAAGAACAAACCAATTATGGAAATAGAACAATTTATAATGTAATTCACCATTAACATGAATTAGTTTCCAAGTGGTTCAAATTACAACGTGGGTATGACTGACGTTTCTTCTTCTTCTGAGTCCACGGGGTAGGATGTGGTCTCGTAGGTCATCATCATTGTATACCTACGGTAGCACGCGATATAGTCAGTGGTGGGTATACCAACATGTACCGATATCGAAAGTCGAATCCTATTTGCCCACAACTTTGTGTGAGTAACATAGAAGAAGTAAGTACATGGTGAATGAAGTCGTGTGGCGTCTCTCGAAAGGTGTGAATCAAAATTTTATTTTGGTCAAATTAATGCTTTACTTGATGAAATAAAACGTCGTGATTCGGGATCTCGGTTGTTCATACATACAATCCTTTGCTACTAAACATATAGATGGCAGTGGTGGTCTTTCAACCCAATCAGTTAGACTCACTCCCAATCGTGCTTGTTTCGCTATCCAATTCGCGCACTCGTTGTCGTCCTTGGAATCGCTTTCCATTGCACTCGCTAAAGTTGCCTTTCTAGTGCTCGGGTGTTTGTGATGATATTCATATGTGTTCATCTTCTTATATTCATATGTTAGTATGTTTGTATGAGATAACTTGTGATGCAAGGTAGTGTGCCGTGGATGTCAAGAAGGTTTGAGAAACTAGTAGAAGGTTGTAGAAGTGTTCAAGTTTGTTATAATTGTGTATAGGCTTAGTTCATATGTTTAGTATATATATGACTAAGTTGTAATAGATTGGTTAACTCAATTCTATAGTAAAATTTCAGATTATGTTATTCTGTTACAAGGTTGCTTAGTCTCTAAGATTTCTCTCTATCATCTTCTTTTTCTTCATCTGGTTTATGCTCAAATTACTAATATGGTATCAGAGCCATTCTGATTCGCTCTTCGGTTCTCGATTCAAGAAGATTTGGTGACATTTCTTGATCAATTCTGTTACTCTGTTATCTTCTCTGCTATCTGTTATCTGCTCTGTTGCGGTGATGTCTGTTCTGCAATCTTTAGAAGCCATGGATGAAGCCATTCCTGCGTTCTTCAACAAGAGGATTTGTCAGCTTACTGTAGAGGATAACTTCTAATCATGGAAGCATAAGGTGTTACTAGTTGTTCGAGGCCTAAATCTAGAAGGATATCTGTTTGGAACTCTGCAGATACCTCGCCTAATAGATGATGGAGATGGAAATAAGGTACTGAATCCTGAATTTCCTAAGTATTATCAACTACATTTTTCATTTTCCTCTTGGTTGTCAACATCAATAGCTTCGCCTATCAGTAAAGGTTTGGTAGGATGCATGACATCTGCTTCTATATGGAACGAACCATCATAATTTTTCATCCTCATCTACAACGCGTATTATGAGTCTTTATGATAGATTGAAGGTTAGGAAAATGCTAAATCAATCTATGAGGCATTATCCGACTGAGATTCATCTTACATGCAATAGTTGGGGAAGTTGTGGCCATCCTATAGAAGAAATGCAACATATCTCAATCATATTGAACGGTGTCAAAGATCAATATGATAGTGTGATTGCTGTTATTCACGCGAGTCGTAATCCGTATGATCTGTCTTCCATCTCGTCTGTGTTGTTAGATGTTGAAGCCAGGCAGAGAGATGTGTTGTTTGATACCTCATTAGTAACTGCAAATGTTGTAGTAAAGAGCTCATAACAGATCAACAAGTCAGTAGAGGATTCCACGCAGGCTGCAACAGTTGACACAGGACAGTCACATCAGAAGATGAACACATATGAATATCAACCTAATTCTGTTGCCTATTTTCGAGGAAGAGGTAGAGGAAGAGGAAGAGGATATGGGAATAATAAACCGCAGTGGCAACTTTGTGGAAAGTTTGGTCACTTAGTTCATCGATGCTATCAGCGTATTAATGTAAATTTCCAAGGTGTGGCAGCTCAGTCCAATGACAGCATTAGTGCGAATCTGTCGACTGTGCAATGGAATGATGATGACTCAATGTCATATGTGAATTCCACTTCTTCAAAACCAGCAACACCATCATATAGTTCTGCTGCTCAAATTTCTACTCCTAGTCTTCGAATGAATGTCATCAACCCTTGTCAAATATATGGATCTTCATATCCATCTCATATGATCAATCCTTGCTTGCCTCCCTCAACAACATACTATCCATCCTACTCCTTCATACCTCCTTTTTCCATGACAAACAACAACTTACCTTTTCCTATGACAAATAACAACTCATCCTTTTCACCTGTGCCGTATAATCCTAGCTATCCTTCAACACCAGTTCGCCCAGTCACTACTCCCACTTCCTTGGACAATTCTCATCAAGTTCACTTAACTACTGCTTCTGTGAATGGATTTAGTACTGCAGACAAGGCTTGGTACCGAGATTCAGGAGCAACAAATCATTTCTCTCATGGCGTACCAGCTGGGGCTCAATCTTATTCTGGTTCTAGTATTGCAGTTTTGGTGAAATCAGAGGAGACAACCATTGAAGTAATTAATGCAGTTAAATTTCTTGTTTTAGATATAGTCTGCACAGAATGACAATTATTTCCATATTTCTTGTGTTGCTGAGCAGCAAATGACACTACACCACCTGGTTATGTGGTAGGGAGTAATGTGGAACTGATATCACATGGAGATGCTTCATTAGTAGACTGAATAGGAACAAGCAATGACTCGGATAGACCATATCTAACAACATCTGAAACAATATCTCTAGCATCCCCAGAAGAAGTACCAACATTATCAGATGGTAAAGGAGTAACTTGATTGTGCACCTGATCTTCTTGAGAAGATTCACTGTTTATTAGAGGAGACTCATCAGGAGAAGTATTATCATACCTTGTATTGTTGTTCGATGTATGCACCCGAGGATGTACCTGAGCTGGAACTGGAATGTTTTCTCCAACATCATCAATTGGGTTACATATGGAAGAATTGAAAGGTAGATAGAAGGGTATGGATGTAGCAGTAATTTTTACTGCATCGGACTGCATGAATGAACCTGACTTCACATTGAAAGGAAACATAGTTTCATCAAATCTGACATGTCTAGAAATATACACTTTGCCTGAATCATCCATACATCTATAACCATGTTGACTTGCACAATATCCTATAAACACACACGGTGTAGATCTGAATTCTACTTTGTGCTTGTTAAAAGGTCTAATAAAAAGATAACAAAGACACCCAAATACTCTTAAAAAATCATAATCCAGAGGTTTACAAATCAGTTTCTCATGTTGTGAAACATTATCCAACACCTTAGAAGGCAGTCTATTTAATAAAAATAGAGCTGTAAAAAAGGAGTCACTCCAGTATTGCATAGGTAATGAGGCCTGATTTAGCAATGTCAATCCCATCTCAACAATGTGTATGTGTTTCCTTTCCACTATACCATTCTGTTCAGACATATAGGGACAGGTGAGACTATGTTTAATGCCATGCTGAAGAAAATGTGAAGCCAAAGCCTTGAACTCCCCACCTCCATCAGTCTGAACAACTTTGATTTTGAAACCCAACTGATTTTCAACAGCTTTTTGAAATTGAGGAAAGATTACAGATACATCACTCTTGTTTTTTAGGAAATAGATCCAGGTATAACGTAAAAAACATCAACCATACTCAGATAATACCTATTTCCATTCGAGAACACAGGTGGAGGTCCCTATAGGTCCATTTCAAGGAACTCATGTGGGACATGATACTCTGTATGAGATGTGGCAAAGGGCAGTTTACAGCTCTTCTCAATCGCACACGCATTGCAAACAGGTATCTGAGAAGAAAAATTCATCTTATTTTGTTTAATGACAACCGAAAGAATAGTTTGAGAGGGATGGCCCAATCGCTGATGTAAAGTGATAGGAGAGAGTTTCATTTGAGTAACATGACATGCAACATTCTTATTCAAAACTATATCAGAATCAGTACATTTAGCAGCAAAACAAGCATCATTCTTTTGATGATGAATAGAATTCAAAATTGTTTTATTAACAAAAGTACTAAAATCCAGTTTGTATAAGCCCCCACTTTCAGATCCTCTAAGCAGCACCTGATGGCTTTGAGAATCTCTGAGCACACAGTGAGTTGAATGAAATTCAAAGTAAACTTGGTTATCCTTGATAAACTGCGATACAGAAACCAAATTCTTAGTAATTTGAGGAATGTGAAACATATTATGAAATATCAGAGGTTTGGAAGAAGTGTTAAAGACTGAAGTACCAATGCTAGTAATGTCTAGATAGTGACCATTAGCAACTTGAACCTTACTAGAACCAGGATACGATTGAGCCCCAGCTGGTACACGATGAGAGAAATGATTTGTTGCTCCTGAATCTGGGTACCAAGCCTTGTCTACAATACTAGGTCCACTCACAGAAGCAGTAGTTAAGTGAACTTGATGAGAATTGTCCAAGGAAGTGGGAGTAGTGACTGGCTGAACTGGTGCTGAAGGAGAGCTAGGATTATACGACACATGTGAAAAGGATGAGTTGTTATTTGTCATAGGAAAAGGTAAGTTGTTGTTTGTCATGGAAAAAGGAGGTATGATGGAGGACATTTATCGGAGGACTACGAGTAGCCATTTGAGCAGCAAAACTATATGATCGTGTTGCTGGTTTTGAAGAAGTGGAATTCACATATGACATTGAGTCATCATCATTCCATTGCAGAGTCGATAGATTCGCACTAATGTTGTCATTGGAAATTTACATTATTGTCATCATCACATATGACGTTGATAGCATCGATGAACTATGTGACCAAACTATCCACAAAGTTGCCACTGCGGTTTATTGTTCCCATATCCTCTTCCTCGAAAATAGGCAACAGAATTAGGTTGATATTCATATGTGTTCATCTTCTGATGTGACTGTCCTGTGTCAACTGTTGCAACCTGCGTGGAATCCTCTACTGACTTGTTGATCTGTTCTAAGCTTTTTACTGCAACATTTTAGTTACTAATTAGGTATCAAACATCGCATCTCTCTGTCTGGATTCAACATCCAACAACACAGACGAGATGGAAGACAGATCATACGGATTACGGCTCACGTGAATAACAGCAATCACACTATCATATTGACCTTTGACACCGTTCAATATGATTGAGATATGTTGCATTTCTTCTATAGGATGGCCACAACTTCCCCAACTATTGCATGTAAGCTGAATCTCAGTCGGATAATGCCTCATAGATTGATTTAGCATTTTCCTAACCTTCAATCTATCATAAAGACTCATAATACGCGTTGTAGATGAGGATGAAAAATTATGATGGTTCGTTCCATATAGAAGCAGATGTCATGCATCCTACCATACCTTTACTGATAGGCGAAGCTATTGACGTGAACAACCAAGAGGCAAGTGAAGAATCTTGTTGATAATACTTAGGAAATTCAGGATTCGGTACCTTATTTCCATCTTCATCATATATGAGGCGAGGTATCTGCAGAGTTCCAAACAGATATCCTTCTAGATTTAGGCCTCGAACAACTAGTAACACCTGATGCTTCCATGCTTGGAAGTTATCCTCTCCAGTAAGATGACAAATCCTCTTGTTGAAGAATGCAGGAATGGCTTCATCCATGGCTTCTAAAGATTTCAGAATAGACAGCACTGCAACAGAGTAGATAACAGATAGCATAGAAGATAACAGAGTATCAAAATTGATTAAGAAATCTCACCAGTTCTTCTTGAATCGAGCAGCGAAGAGTGAGTCAGAATGGCTACGATACCATATCAATAATCTGAGCACAAACCAGATGAAGAAGAAGATGATAGAGAGAAAGCTTAGAGACTAAGAAACCTTGTAACAGAATAACAGAATCTGAAATTTTACTATAGAATTGAGTTAACCAATCTATTACAAATTAGTCATATATATACTAAACATCTGAACTAAGCCTATAAACGATTATAACAAACTTGAACACTTCTACTAGTTTCTCAAACCTTCTTGACATCCACAGCACACTACCTTGCATCACAAGCTATCTTATACATACATCCTACCATTCATCACCCTCCAATGCGTCGGGTCGTTCTGTTGCTGTTGGTGAACCACCTGCGAGTCTGTCTCGATGATGATATTTGGCCATCCCCACTATATCGCTACTCTTACCCCCTCGTGTATTGCCATGGCCTCCATTGTTTCTATGTCATCGCCCCGGTATCGCCGGTTGAGTCCCCCAATAACTTTGTCGTGTGTGTCCCTTGCAACGACTCCTATTCCCTCTCGTCTCGAAAGTTGGCACCATGATGCATGACAATTGATCTTGATCGTGTTCGCCGTCGGTGGTCACCACTCCTAGTCCAGTCGGCCCTCGGTCTCTGTCCTTTCTTCGGTCTCGGCATGTCAAGTTTGACCACTCGATATTTGCTCTGCATATGTTCGCTTGATCTCCTCGATAGTGACCCGTACACTCGTTTTCTTTGCTTCAAAGGCCGTCTTGCATCTTGTCTTCCATATAATCCAACATGTGATCAATGCGAGTACCCATCTTCGTTCGCAATCCACTCCTTGACCCCTCGGTTCCGATCTCCTCTCCTCGAGCCATTTGACCACGTCTAGGTTTTTTGGCCTCTCCACTCTTAGCCCAAGTACTCCAAGTCATACCTGTTCGATCCAAGCGCATTCAAGGATCATGTGTTCCCTTGTTTCCGCTTCTCCACATATAGGGCATCCATGGGTTACATTCATACCTCGTTTTACCATGTTCGCTTTGACGGCTATGGCATTCGTTGCAAGACTCAAAATGAAGTTCTTTACCTTAGGCATTACCTTCGTCGCCCAAATGCCCTTGCAAAACGCGCTAAGGTTGGGTATGCTTGGTCCCCCACTTCGGTCGGCATTTTCGCGTAACTTATGGTAAACCGATCGGACCATTGACGTTCCATCCCTCGTATGTGGCCATATGTATCTATCTGTTCCACCATCATGAGGTAGCGGGATATTAAGGATGTGCTCGGCATCCTCCCGATTTTCGATACTCCTCATTAGGCCCTCGTGCCATGCTCCGTTTGGTTGTATAAGGTCCCGCACTCGTAGGTCCTCTTCGTTCACTACCCCATCTTCGGTATCCACCTTCTTATCCTCTTTTGTGTAGATCCATGGGTCACCAAATATTCGGAAAAAATGTCCCCCGTTCCTATCATCCATACGCTCTCTTACTTTATCACGTCCCGACCATACAGTATGCTACTCCACCCCCACGAGGCTAGGCCTCCTTTTTTCGCCTCTAGGAGATAGCACCTTGGGAAATATAGGCCCTTAAGGACCTGGGCACATATACTAGACGGTTCGGTCATTATGCGCCCCGCCATCTTCGTAAGTAGCGTCGTGTTGAAGCTTTGTAGCTCACGAAATCCTAGGCCCCCCGTACCCTTTGCCTTTGTTAGGATCTCCCATCTCCGTCAATGGGTCTTCTTACCCTCCACGGTTTGTCCCCACCAAAAGTCCACAATGAGAGCATCTGTTTTCGAGCACCATGTTTTTGGTAACCAGAATACACTCATCACATACGTTGGTATCGCGGTGATGATGGCCTTGATGAGGACTTCCTTCCCCGCTTGGTTTAGTGTCTTCGGTCTCCACCCTTGGAGCTTATTCTTGACCTTAGTTTTTAGTGATTCCAAGGCCTCCTTCTTTAAACGTCCCCATATCGATGGTAAACCCAAGTACTTGCCCGGGTCACTCATGCTATGTATGTTAAGGGCCGCCTCAAACGCGTTCCGTTCGGTATGCCCCGCCCCTTTATTGAAATAAATGGTTGACTTCTCCCTGTTAATCCTTTGTCCTGAGACCTGTCAGTATTTATCCAAAATCCTCCTAAGCTGTTTGGCATTCTCGGTTGAGACACTAATAAAGAAGAGCGAGTCATTTGTGAAGAACAAGTGATGTAGTCATCATTTGTGAGCGAGTCATCCATTAGATCAACTTACCTTACTTCATACTCATCACATGATGAGTTTTACAGTAGAGTTAATCTGCTCGAGATCAACTGAAAACTCTACTATGATGATCAGCTTATATTTCAAGTTTTTCTTTCTCTTTTTTTTTTCTGAGTCTATCAATTGCTTTCTTTTCTCTTTTTTTCTTAATTGATTTTATTTTCACTTTATTGACAGAAGGGTTTGAGCCCTTATCTTACCAACAATGACTGGAGGATTTCAGTCCTCATCTTTTCTTCCTCAAGAGTTACCCCAAAGTGTCTTTTACGTTTTCGTTGGTGTAGAGTCTGTTTTTGGAATCAAGCCATGTCTTATGCCAATATGAACTCAGTAACATAAAGCTTAAGAAGCTGTTCTGATCATCAAGTAAAGCTTACAGAATCACTCATAGCCAGATAACATCTAACACATAACCCACACATATGACAAATACGCAAGCACAGGTATTCTGTTCTGAAAAAAAATGAGACATGACTTCCAACAGCTCTATCATGTTATCTATATATATATGCCAACTCTGATCTATATAATATGAACTAAAATTTGAATAATTGCACTAGACACTCTAATGTAGCAGATTGTAAATGACAAACACACCTGTATATTGCAGTATGAACTAGCCAGCTTGTTAAAGACATACCATCTGCAAGACTTCACTTATTTCAGAATTGATGATTAACCCCAAAGCAGCATTGCAGAGATAATGAACACATCTGAATTATTCTTCCTGAGATATAAGACTCCTATCCATTTCTTTTATCGAGCACACTCCCAGTTTTTTTCTGCAAGGAAGAAATAACTTCTCTGTTAGTGGTTTTGTCAAGATATCCGCAACTTGTTCACTCGATGGGACATAGTTAATCAATACTTGTCCAGACTGAACCTTCTCCCTTACAAAGAACAGATCAATTTCTACATGTTTCATTTTTGAGTGCTGAATAGGATTTTCAGAAATTGCAGCTGCACTTGTGCTATCCGTCCAGACTTTAGGAACAGATGATACCTGAAGACCCATTTCTGTAATAAGTGTTTTTACCCAAATTATCTCACAAACAGCGGCAATTGCCCGAAACTCAGCCTCTGCACTTGATCTAGCAACTACTGATTGCTTTTTAGAACTCCAAATGATAGGATTGCCATTCAAGAGTAGATAGTGTCCGGATATGGATTTTATATCTGCAAGGTCACCTCCCCAATCTGCATCACAGTAGGATGTTAACGATATCTCTTTAATAGGAAATTAATTGTTTTTAAACATCAGACCATGCTGAATAAAACCTTTCAGATATCTTACTACATGTAATACAACTTTCCAGTGACTTACAGATGGATTTTGCATATATTGGCTCAGTTTGTTAACAGAGAAGTTAATGTCTGGCCGAGTAACACATATGTGCTGCAATGCCCCAATTGTGCTTCTATACAAGGTTATATCTTCAAATGGTTCATCACATGAAATGATACCTGTCTTTGATAAGCAGTTGCCTGTCATTGGCGTAGGAAAGCTTGTTGTAGCATCGAGTCCAAGTTTGGTAATCAGTTCTTGCACATACTTCTTCTGATTGAGCAGCAAGAATTCATCAGTAGCTGTTACTTCCATACCTAGAAAATAGTTCAAGTTCCCTAGATCTTTAAGCTTGAACTCATTATTGATTATACTGATTACCTCACTGATTTCAGAAGACGACGGACCTGTTACCACAATATCATCAACTATACTAGTAAATACACATAACCTTTATCAGTTTGTTTTATGAACAAGCAACTATCTGCTACTGAGGCTTTAAACTGTAATATTGTAATAAGAAATGATCTGAGTTTCTCAAACCAAGCACGAGGTGCTTGCTTTAACCCATATAGAGCTTTGGAGAGTTTACAGACAAGTGGCTTATCTGACTGCGAAGCTTGTTCAAAGCCTGGTGGCTGAATCATATAGACTTCTTCAGATAACTATCCATGTAGAAAGGCATTGTTGATATCAATCTGCCTTAAATTCCATTTCTGAGATAACGCAAGAGATAATACTACACGTACCGTTGCAGATTTTACCACTGGGCTGAACGTCTCCTGGAAGTCAAATCCAGCTTTCTGTGAGAAGCCCTTTGCCACTAACCTCGCCTTGTACCTGGCTATAGATCCATCGACATTTTTCTTTATCTTGAATATCCATTTGCAACCTATTGGAGTTCTTCCTGCAGGTAGCTCAACCACAGACCAGGTTTTGTTAGTTTGAATAGCAGAATACTCATCATCTACAGCTGTTTTCCAGTGAGGACATTGTATTGCTTGATGGATAGATTTTGGTTCTTCAAGGCGAAGAGTCTCTTGATCATCTACTGTTGCAAGAAGAGACTGAATGGAATGATGCTGAGCTTCTTTAGCCTTTGATCTGGTTTGCATTGAATGGCAATTTTTCTTTGGAGATAGTAACTGAATATCTCTAGAACTAGTCGTCATAACAGGAGGATTAGAACTAACATTAATAGACTCTATAGGAACAAGTTGATCATTACTTAATCTATACGAGACTATATGAGGTGAAGGAGAAGAAGCAGAAGGAACCTGATTGCATTGCAACAAACTGTTATTTGGAACAGAGTTATGCGAAGACGTTTGCTTACTGGGTAGAGCCTGAGCCTGAGAGTTAGCAGCAGTTGGTAATGGATACTGATGATTAGATGATGATGAGGTCTGACGAATGACGGATGGAGGTATAATGTCATGCACATGAGCATGTCCCAATCCATGATCTTCAACCTGAACCTCTGGTAAAATAAAGTCAGAATCACACGGTAAAAAGAAATGTTTAGAGGTGTAGTTCTGAGTTGGTGAAGATGATGTAAAGAAACAACCTTTTGTGTCTGCAAATGGAAATGTTTGTTCATGAAACACAACATTTCGAGTTGTGTAGACTCTACCTGAGGAGGATAGGCACTTGTAGCCATGATATTTAGAACAATAACCCAGAAACACACATGGTTCTGATCTAAACGCAAGTTTATGTTTGTTAAATTGACGAAGATACGGGAAACATAAGCAGCCAAACACTTTAAGGAAAGTGTAGTCCGGTTCTGATCCAAAGAGCTTCTGATGTGGTGACATTTTTGCTAAGCTGTACGAAGGCATTCTGTTTATTAAGAAGGAAGCTGTGAAGAATGCGTCAGACCAGTAATGTAAAGGGACAGACGACTGAGCTACCAATGTCAATCCCAGTTCTACAATATGTCTGTGTTTGCGCTCCACTATTCCATTATGTTCTGAGGAATATGGACATGTAATTCTATGAGCTATGCCAAACTGAGATAAGTATGTAGACAAGAAACGAAACTCACCTCCTCCATCCGATTGTACTGATTTGAGAGGATGTCCCAATTGTTTTTCCGCAAGCTTATGAAAATCTACAAAGCATTGAGCTGCATCAGACTTGTTCTTTAGAAAATAGATCCAATTGTATCTGCTAAAGGCATCTACTATACTGAGATAGTAGTTAGAACCATTTGAAGAACAAGTTGCTGGTCCCCAGAGGTCAACCTGCACTAGTTCTAGAGGTTTATTATAAACTGTATCTGACATATGATAGGGAAGTTTCTTAGTTTTGCCGATTTCACATGCTGTACATTCCTTGGATACATGCTTTGTAGGCTGATTATTTAGTCTTAGGAAGCTAACCAGGATCTTATTTGAGGGATGACCCAAGGTCTGTGTTTCCAATAGGATCAGCTGTTATAATTGCAGACTTTTCCTTTAAATCATCAACTTGAATAGAAATGAAATCATTGTTCTTTATTTCATTGACAGAAGCTGAAATACATGATTTTTCAAGAGTACTACGGCAGTCTTTACTATCAGACACAGCTGGAGCAATGACAGTATCAAACTTATTACAACTTGAGTTATCAGACATATCAAACACTTCTGATACAAAACCAGAACTAGATCTAGAGGTAACAAACTGACATCTTTTTAGTTTTGACAGATCAAGTCTATATAGACCCGAGTTTTCGTGACCACGCAGTAATTCAATGTGCGATTTTTCATCACGAACAGAACAATATCCAGCATGAAATTCGAAGTATACTGCATTATCCCTGGCGAACTGTGATACAGACAAAAGATTCTTAGTAACAGATGGAGTATACAGCATATTATGAAGTAATAAGTTTCGAGAACCATTATTACTACAGATATTCACAGAAGGAACTATAGCAGAGCCAATGGCCGAGATATTTAAGGTTGAGCCATTACCCACAGTGACTTTACCTTGGCCATTGTATGGTACGGATGTATTAAACTGAGATGTAGATGCATTTGTCAAGTGGTTTGTGGCTCCTGAGTCAGCATACCAGTTTGCATCCTGATGATTGTAAAGAGATAATGTGGCAGTATGAGCATGAGGATTGTGGACAACCGATTGGGCATCCATATTGTTTCCTGCTATTGAGCTTGCAATGGATGGCCTTTAACTCCATTGAGTATAATCGATATTTGTTGTATCTCCTCTATAGGATGACCACAACTAGAGAGGCTATCACATGCTGATTGTATAGCAGTTAGGTAGTCTCGCATTGTTTGATGAGGAAGCTTTCTTACCTTCAACTTGTCATATAGATGCATAATTCTTGTTGTGGAGGATGACGAGAAGTCTCTGTGAAGTTTCTGCCAGATTGCAGTCGCAGACATGCATCCAGTGAGTCCACGACTCACCTGAGATGACACAGAGGCCAGCATCCACGACGCCATCGAGCTATCCTTCTGCACATATCTGTTGTACTCCGGATTCGGTTATTCATTTCCGTCTGTTGTGAGGTGGAATCGTGTTGTTTCCATAGAGGTGCGATTCGAGGTTGTATCCACGAACAACTAACAGAATTTGTTGTCGCCGTGATTGGAAGTTTTCCTCGCCTTCCAATTGCGACACCTTCTTGTTGAAGAAGGAAGCTGAAATCTCTTCCATTTGACAGCAAAGATCTTCGCGCAGGATGAATCGCAGGTCGCAGAATAACGGAATCTCTGATACCATGCTAGGATTATAGAAATAAGGAGAGAAAACGAAAACAGAAACAAACTTACAAATCAAGCTATCCAACTGATTCTTCATTCAAAGTTAGTTAGTTCGGTACATTTCCTCTGTTTATATACAGAATCAGAATTATATATTTACAACTAAGTCCTTATCATATTTGCACAATGATCCTCAATCTATTCTTACATCGTAACAGAAATCACCAAGCACCATCCAGCTTCTGGTTCGGCCCCTCCCTATTGTGCGTAGGAGGTTCTAGTTTTGGGTTCGTTCATGAGCGTCCGTGCTACCATATACCCATGTGACATGTGTAATTTTGTCTTGTCTTGCAAATTGTACCACACAGGCAATGATGTTTGTGTCGGCGTATGTTATTGAGACCTTAGTTTCCGATGACCACCACAATGCTAATCAGCCTGATGAGTAAATATTACACATATTATTATGATTAAATTTTATGTAGGTATTATTATTATATGAGTGTTATTAAATTGACGACAGTTCTCGCAACTGTGTTATCAGAATTGGATCGGTTGTCGGATTCCGAACTACTTATATTGACGGTCTGATTTTTTAGAAAATCGAATTGCATAGTGAACCGTCTTGTAAAGTAAAAATTAAGTGCGAGAGTCGATCATTTTTTTCGAGAACTGGCTAGTTTTTTATCCAGAAAACAAAAAGAATGAAAGAAAGAAAGAAAGAAGAGATGAAGTTACATGAAGTTATTATTGGAGAGGAGGAGGATTCGTCAAAGTTGAAAGAGGAAGAGAGTTTTCAGATTTGTCATTGTTGGATCTCGTACTTCGGTAGTACTCGGTTAGGAGCATTCCAGGTCGGTCTCCTTGCTTCTCCAATGACATGCATGGATAGAAAGCCTGGAGAGTTCCCGTTGATAAGAAAGTAAATGCAAGGAGATTTGGTAGAGAATATTCAATGTAACATTAAGGTCATAAAAGAGGTGGATGGGGTATTTATAACTCTCACCCCTAACCTGATTCGGGTAAGCCCTGATCATAGTCTTCCCAGGTGTCATCTGGTTAAGTGACTATGTTGGGTGCTCATTAATGTGCTGAGTGGACAGATGCTTTTGGAAGTCCTTCATTTCTGTCCTTTTAGTCAAACATGTCTATATCATCCTTAAATGGTCATTTGTAGGTATGGTGACGTTGTGTCGGCGTCTGTAGGCACTCAAATGTCCCCCTAACATGCATTGTACCTTATACCATCTTTTCCCCGATACGAATGGAGCCAAGGATGAAAGATCTTGTACTGATTAGTGGCACGCCTATGAGCCTAGGGCATCGCCCGAGGTTGGCCTTTGCCAAGCGTGGTCTCTTCCAAAGTTTGTTCATGTGGCGCGCCTCTAGGGTTTCTTCGATGGTCTAGGGAATCGCCATATACAGGTTTTTGCGAGGTGTGGATTTAGTTGGCCTTATCTTCGTAGGGTATGATCACGGCACGCGCATCCCTATTTCTAACTAGTAGCGGAGCTATTGTCTCCTTCAGTTCGAGTCGGTTCTCGATCCGGTCGCCCGAGAGATAAGGGTTAAAACCCAACATCTTTCCCCCCAAGCCTAAGGTGAGCGGTGCTCGCTTTTGGCTTTAATAATGCTTTTGCGGGCGATGCTCTGGTTTGTGGTTCCAATTATGTTGTTGTCCATTCGTAAACCCGACATGGATCGTCTCATATGGCGGCGCTCTTTTCACTTTGTCGAGCCACCCCGTTCGGGGTTACTTCAATGCATTGTCGGACTTTAGATATGAGATGGCGCACCATATATTCTTTTCTCAGCAAAAGATCAATCTTCGTTCATATTTTTGGCGGCGGCCCGAAAATGGCACGCCTCTTTAATCCATGGACTTGTGTCTTTTCGGTTCTCTTCATGTTTTTTTTTCACCCTATTATAGGTAATAATGATGTGTGACATCATGATTACCTTTTCTAAATTTGAAATTTACATGGCTGATACTGTGCCACATGGCAAAGATCTTCCTTTTTTCAAGGAAATGTTTTCGGTTCCCAAGGTTCGGTTTTAGGGAAACTGATCTGAAGTCATTCGAACCGCCCTTTTGACTAAACCAGGGGTATTCGAACTATCACCTTATCCTTCTACAAATACCCTTTCACCCTTCCTTCCACCATTTTCTAACCCTTCACCAAAATCCTAAGTTTATTCTCTCTAAAAATCCTCCTCATTCTCTCTACAAAATCAAACACTTTCGTTGAAGTTTCGGGCCTTCGCTTATCGAGAACTTCCTCTTTATCACCTCTTTACATGTGGGAGCCTCTAACCACATTACCTCGGACTTGAACCTCCTCCTAACCCTTCTTTTCGGTTGTTTGAGTTGGACCACCAATGGTGCATGGTCTAACCCAATGGCTAGTTCATTAATGAGTCTCCCTTGTGGTGTTGATGTTTACGGATTTGGTTGGATATTAGGGATAGAAACGAAGAAGAAGAAGAGAAGAAAGGAGAGAAATGAAGATCAGAAGACACTACGGATATTATCTGATAATAGCTTGATATTTCTCTCTTATTTTAGACGATTTGAGAAAGAAATCGAATCAAAGAGATGAAGATGAAGATTGCTTAGCAAGGAAGCAACTAATTCTGTTATAACAGAAATAACAGAACCGAAAGCTCAAGAACAGAACAATTACTTCAATAGCAAGTTAAGTTCTTTACAAAGGACTATGACCTCTATTTATAGCCTAGGACTGATCCTAATGTGAGAATATCAATCAGATTCTAGAATACTCAAGAAACACAATAGAAGATCTAAGAAACACACCTATAGCTCACGGCAATCATCAACTTCAAACAATGTAATTATATCATAACCCCTAACATTCCCTATCCAAGATCTTCTTTCAAAACCCTTGTTTGCTCTTGCTCTGATGTTGTTCTTTATCCAACCTTCATATCTGTTTAGCTTGAAACATAATCTGAATCTCAAGTAACTTCCATTTCTTCATTCTCAACGAATTTGAAACCATAAGCTAACCTTGACTTCACTTCTCCTGTTCTTCATCATATTTGCATATTCTAAAACAAGCATCATATATATTCATTCTAATACATCCCCAGAAGTTCCCAAGTCATAAGCCAAACTCAAACAACAATTCTGTAGAGCTTGATACACTGAAGATTATCACCTTTCTCCACTAATCTTCATACCTTGTCTCTGACGTGTTCAACAATGTGATATGCACCTATGACAGCAACTTCTCAAGTCTCATAAAACACATATACATGATAGAGTCATTCTTGTGATGATCCAATTTCTTCTATTCTTCAATTTTCAATTTTTTTTTTTTCACAGAACAACACATGAACAATTCTTTTCTGTTCTTGTGCGTGCGTGTTTTGAAATGACAGGAAGGGTTGAGCCTTCATCTTTTCATTGAGGTTGGAAGGTTTGAGCCTTCATCCTTACTTTCTCAAATCAATGAAGAAGTATCTTTGACGTTGTCTTCCTCATTGATTATTTTTGAAATCAAACCCCAAGAGATGTCATCACACATTCTCATATTTTCATTTCAGATCATTGAACAGAGAATGACACTCTATCATGTATCAGTTAATGAAAACCAGAGAAGAAAGCTTTCATCAATACACAATCACAACATTGAACAATCAGCAAAGTAAGAAGAAAGCATAGAAACGCAGTAAACCTGAATATCAATCAAACAGATTATATTTTGAAGATTGTCTTATGACTTAAACCAAAGAGGAGAGCAGAACCGAATATATATATAACACAAGTTTGAGAAAATGAAAATAGTACAAGAACACAGATCTGAAGGAAAGAATAGCATAGACCAAATACACAGAGAATTTGAAACAAAATACCCAATCAACAAATTATGATCATGACTGAACAGACCATTTCAGATCCAGACAGAACAACATACAACAAGCTCAAACCGATTACACACCATCTATCAAACATCGAGACAACTCATCTACTTCTTCAAAAGAGTAAACACCAAGTCTTTTGCGAAGAGGAACAAAGAATTTCTCTGTCAAGGGCTTTGTCAGAATATCAGCAAATTGATCATCAGAGGGCACAAAGTTAACAAGAACATGACCACTGCTAACTTTTTCACGAACAAAACTCAAATCAATCTCAACATGTTTCATTTTTGAGTGATGAATTGGATTTTCAGTTAATCCTACTGCACTTGTATTATCACACCACACAACAGGAATTGAGGACAAAGAAACACCAAGTTCTTGGAGAAGAGATTTAACCCATACTACCTCACAGATAGCATTAGCTATAGCCCTGTACTCAGCTTCAGCAGAAGAACGAGAGATGACAGGTTGTTTCTTTGAACTCCATACAATTGGATTTCCATTTAGCAAAAGAAAATGTCATGAAATCGACTTTCTATCTGTAGGATCACTTCCCCAATCAGCATCTGCATACGACACCAAGGAAACTTCATTAGAAGAAACAGACGGAGCTTGAAACAAAAGACCATGAGACAGGGTTCCTTTGAGGTATTTTAAAACATGAACAAGAGCATGCCAATGACACAAAGTAGGAGACTGAACAAACTGGCTTAATTTGTTGACAGCAAAGGCTATATCAGGTCGAGTTGCACATATGTGCTGAAGTGCACCAATAGTACTCCTATATAGATCAGGATTAGGACATGAAGAACTATCCTTCTCATTCATCATCTTGGACAAAAAATTCCCTGTCATTGGAGTAGGCATAGAACAAGCATCAGTCAGACCTGTTTTATGAAGTAATTCAGTAATATATTTGTGCTGATTGAGAAGAAGACAGTCATCTTTCTCCTGGACATGCATTCCTAAGAAATAGTTCAATGTACCAAGATCCTTTAATCTGAATTCAGAATTGATTTGCCTAATAACAAACTCAACATCCTCTGAGCTAGTCCCAGTAACAACTATATCATCTACATAGACTAAAAGAAACACAGAACCAGAATTTGATTGCTTTATAAACAAACAATTGTCAGATTTCGAAACAGTAAACATAAGATGAGATAGAAGAAAGTGTTTAAGTTTCTCAAACCAGGCTCTTGGTGCTTGTTTTAATCCATACAACGCTTTGTGAAGCTTACAAACCAAGACATTTCCAGCTGCATCGCACTGCTCAAAACCCGGAGGTTGAAGCATAAAAACTTCTTCAGTGAGATCACCGTGGAGAAATGCGTTATTTACATCAATCTGCCTGAGTTTCCACTTATTAGTCAGAGCTAAAGAAAGAATGATACGAACAGTAGGAGACTTTATAACAGGACTAAACGTTTCAGAGAAATCAAAACCAGGTTTTTGAGAAAAACCTTTTGCAACTAACCGAGCCTTATAACGTGCAACAGATCCATCTGAGTTCCTTTTGGTTTTAAAAATCCACTTACACCCTACTGGAATGCGACCTTCAGGAAGAGGAACAACAGACCAAGTCTTATTAGAAGCCAATGCTTGTAGCTCATCATGAATGGCTTTAGTCCAATGAGTTGTTTGAAGAGCAGTATGCACAGAAGTTGGTTCAGTGTCTTCGGATATCTGTGAAGATTGATGATTCTGCGATGTTAACAAGGAATCTGTCTTCTCTGTATTCAAAGCAGAGTGCTGAGCTGCAGACTGAGATGCACACTTAGATCTAGTTAGCATAGGATGTATATTACGCAAACCAGACGAACCTTGATCAACAGACTTCTGAGTAATTGTAACAGATGGAACTGAGCCAATGCCATTACCTGGAACAAACCTTGTAGCCTCTACTAAGTCATTATTTTCAGAAGGAACATACCTTATCACTTCATTATTAACAATCTGTCTAGACTGTGTCTCAGGTATGGATTGAACAATTTCATCATTTGTTGTATCAGCTGACTGAACATCATTACTGCGAAATGAGTCATGAGTAGGAGAATTGTCTGAATTTCCACCTGAATGAGATGAAATAGATGTGTTAGGTCCAGACATGGGGTGTGAAGGCGAGACATTGCATTGATCAGAAGGAGAGTTCACAAAACCAAACGGTAAAAAGAACGGCTCACTGGTATGTGTGTTTTTCGGAGCTGCAGACATCATGAACTTACCATTCTTTTCTTCAAATGGAAACTCAGTCTCATGAAATCGAACATGTCTTGACACATATATTCTCCCATTACTGTCTAAACATTTGTATCCATGTTGTTGAGAACAATACCCAAGAAACACACATGGAGTTGAACGGTAATCAAGTTTATGTTTATTGAAAGGCCTAGTAAACGGAAAACATAGACATCCAAAAACCCGAAGTATAGAATAGTCAGGAGTTTTTCCAAACAATACCTCATGAGGGGAAACATGCTCAAGTACCTGAGTAGGTAATCTGTTGATCAGAAACACAGCAGTGTAGAACGAATCGCTCCAGTACTGCCTTGGAAGACTAGCTTGATACATGAGAGTTAACCCCATTTCCACAATATGTCGATGTTTCCTCTCTACAATCCCGTTTTGCTCAGATGTGTAGGGGCATGTAATCCTGTGATCAATACCATGATTAGAGAAATATAAAGCTAACGACTTAAATTCTCCTCCGCCATCAGTTTGAACTGATTTCAGAGTACAATTCAGCTGTTTTTCTACAAGAGTATGAAATTGAATAAACAGATTTGCAGCTTCACTTTTCTGGTTTAGAAAATAAATCCAAGTATATCTAGAATACACATCGACAATGCTCATATAATACTTCTTACCATTAGATGTAACAGGAGCTGGTCCCCATAGATCAACCTCAACAAGTTGAAGAGGTTGTGTGTATTTGGTAGTTGAATTTGAAAACGGTAATTTGATACTCTTACCAACAGAACAAGCGGAACATAAACCATATGATGAAGAACATTTCATTCCAGAATTTTTAAAAACAGATGCCAAGACACTTGAAGAAGCATGTCCGAGTCTTTTATGCCATATACTAGACGATTCAACAATATAGGCAAACTGATCATTATTATAAGCAAGCTGATCATCCTTATTACCAAGTCTAGCAGCTTTATTACATCTAGAAAACTTATGAAAATCTAACTTGTAAAGACCTCCTGCTTCTTCTCCTTCCAGCAGCACTTCTTTCGACACCAAGTCACGAACCACACAATGAGATGGATGAAACTCAAAGTATACTCCATTATCCCTGGAAAACTGTGAGACAGACACTAAGTTCTTGGTAATCTCAGGTGTATAAAGAATATTATTGAGAAACAAAGATTTTGAAGGAGTGTTAATCACAGATGTACCGATGTTTGAAATGGTTAATTGAGAACCATTTCCGACTTGAACTTTACCTGCTCCTTTATATGGTTCTGTTCCTTTAGCTGGCTGACCATTTGTAATGTGGTTTGTCGCACCAGAATCAGGATACCATATCTGATTGTTGCCAGCAATTTGAGGAACAGGAAGTGAGGCAAAATTGACTTGAGGAGTGAACATCGATTCTTGAGATGGTGCTGAAGGTGGTGCTGAAGGTGCTCCTGAGTAGGACAGACCTGCATTATAACCAGGAGTGACAGGATATGGCAACATAAATGGATAGTGTCCATATGGAGCAACATTCTGAATATATGCAGGATGAGAAGTCGCAGATGCAGGATTGAAGGTTAGAGATGTAGTGTTTGTTGGAGTAGAGACCGAAGATGAGTTCACATAGTTCTGATCAGCAGAATCATTCCAGTCATTCCAAGAGGTTTGACACAGATTAGCAGACATAGGAGCGTTTGATGAGGTAACACCATGGAAGTTAACATCAAATCTCTTATAGCACCGATTGACCAAGTGACCAATCTTCCCGCAGAGCTGGCACTGCGGTCTGTTGCTTCCACCTCGACCTCTTCCAGCTCCTCTACCTCTGTCAAACATAGGAGGAACAGATTGATTGTGCTGACTCTGCTGATTAGAAGGATTTGAAGTGTTTGCATCAGATTTGTACACAGATTCAGAATTCTGTGTAGCAGTCTTCTTCGTAAATTCATCCGTAGTGTGAATCATTGCTTGAGGCATCAGCATTGGATCAAAGAGCTGATCACGAGCTCTTGTTTCAGCATCCAGAAGTACAGAACTTACCGAGGCTAAGTCGTATGGATTCCTGCTCGCGTGAATCACTGAGACAACATTGTCAAACTGGCCTTTCACTCCATCCAGAACTATGGAGATCTGCTGCATTTCATCTATTGGATGACCACAACTAGCAAGGCTATCACAAGTAGATTGAATATCAGCAAGATAATCTCTAACAGACTGAGTTACTAGCTTCCTGGATTTAAGTTTTCCATATAAACTTATCACTCTCGTTGTAGACGAAGAGGAAAACATCTGATGTAGTTTCGACCACACAGCATTAACAGTCATGCATCCTAACAGGTATCTGTTAACCTGAGGACAGATCGAAACTAACAACCAAGAGGCTAAAGAACTATCTCTCTGTTTATACTTCGCATAGGCAGGATTCGGTAGATTTTCGCCAATTTCATTCGTGATATGAGTTGGCACAGTTTGAACACCGTATAAATGAGATTCAAGATCAAATCCTCTAACAGCAAGAAGTACCTGCTGTTTCCATGACTGAAAGTTGTCATCTCCAGTCAATAGACAGATCTTCTTGTTTGAAAATGCAGGTGGAAGAGCATCCTCCATTGATGATCTTCGAACAGCAGCTTCCGACGAACTTCGATCGCAGCAGCAGAAATGGATGAATGATGAAGTGAACGACGAGATTACTGGACGTAATCCGCAGATTCGTATAGCTCTGATACCATTTTAGACGATTTGAGAAAGAAATCGAATCAAAGAGATGAAGATGAAGATTGCTTACCAAGGAAGCAACTAATTCTGTTATAACAGAAATAACAGAACCGAAAGCTCAAGAACAGAACAATTACTTCAATAGCAAGTTAAGTTCTTTACAAAGGACTATGACCTCTATTTATAGCCTAGGACTGATCCTAATGTGAGAATATCAATCAGATTCTAGAATACTCAAGAAACACAATAGAAGATCTAAGAAACACACCTATAGCTCACGGCAATCATCAACTTCAAACAATGTAATTATATCATAACCCCTAACATCTTACACTGTAGACATATATAAAGAAAAGGCAACGGACGCAAGGAGAGTAATTTGCAACATAGTCCCTAAAACTAAGACAATTGAGACTTGACCCACAAGCTACAATAATTACGAACTGATCCCTAAACATAAGTGTGTCACACTTATAACCTAACATTCCCTATACTTGATCTTGATTTGGGGTGACCATCCTTCCTTCTTGAGTTGTAGCTGCTAGTCTGAAAGTAACAAACCATTTTTCTAAAGACTAAGTGCTTTCTTACCTTCTCAGTGCATCCTGAGTAGTTCTGCTATGCTTGACTGATTTCACTTAGATGCACTTTTGGTTTTAACTGCAACACTACCTTCTGCATAGATTCTGAACACATATGTGATCACGGTATGATCATTACTTAAAATCTTTAGTAATGTTAATGACAGAACTACCATATCAGCAATACCAGGAGATAACACAAGCATATGTATAAATCTCCTTATACCTGATCCATTACAATTGCCAGAGTGCATCATGCACAGTCATGCTCTATCTTACAAGCATATATATATAACTCTGTATTTTTTCTTTCTTTTCTCTTATTTGATTTTGTTTTGACATGAAAATAACAGAGAAGTTTGATCTCCTATCTTACCAGCATGACTGCAAGGTTTGAGCCTTGATCTTTTTATCCTCAAGGGTGAAAACTGAAAGTATCTTGTCGTTTTCTTTACGATATCACCCTATTTTTGGACTCAAGTCATGCTCTATGCCATTCAGATTTATACTGACAGATAGCATGCCCAAAGAGAGACAGTGATGATGCACAGGGGCAATAACAAGGTTCAGGTATCAGAGGATAAACAGATGACATGTGAATCTTCCGAAATTGCTAAACATGATAAGTTAGACATAAACATACCAAGATTAGCATGATGATCAAACTAATGAGTGAGATGAGCAGACTTGTGAGACGATAGACTGTAGTGAGAACTAAGTGGCAAACAGCAAAACCAACATGTATACACAGAACTATACTAAGGATGTAGAAGATAAAGAGAAGTACCAGTCAATGAAAAAATGGATGAACTTACAGACTGGTTGGAGGAAATAAGGCCGAGCTGGATGTGTCCTAGAGAAAAGGTGAAACACCATGATCGTCCAGTTCGTCAATGAGAAGACCCCAAGTTTCTTCCTGCAAGGAATGAACTGTTTTTCAGTTAGAGGCTTAGTTAAGATGTCAGCTGTTTGTTATGTTGCTGGAATGAAATTAACTAAAATGTCCCCTGAGTGGACTTTCTCCCTGATGAAGAAGAGGTCAATCTCGACGTGTTTAATCTTTGAGTGGTGAATTGGGTTTTCTGAAAGTGCAACTTCACTTGTGTTGTCTGTCCATATTACTGGTGTAGTAGGAGTGTGAAGACCTATTTCCTTGAGAAGTGATTGAACCCACATGATTTCACACATGGCATTTGCAATGGCTCTGAATTCAGCCTCTGACTAGACCTGGACACAACTGACTGCTTCTTAGAACTCCACACTATTGGGTTACCATTTAAGAGCAGGTAATGACCTGAAATGGATCAGCAATCAGTGTAATCACCTTCCCAGTCAGCATCAGAAAATGAGGTAAGAGTGATATCATTAACAGGAGAGTGTGTTGTTCTAAATAAAAGACCGTGCTTAAGAGTACCCTTGAGGTATCTTAGAACGTGAATAACAGCTTTCCAATTGCTGTTATTGGGAGCTCGCATGAACTAACTGAGCTTGTTCACAGCAAAGTGAATGTCTGGTCTCGTGACACAGACATGCTGATGAGCACCTATTGTGCTTCTGTAACGTGTTTCATCGTGAAAGGGATCATCACAAGTGTTCATACCTGCCATCGGACTGGGGAAGCTGGTTTGGTCATTGAGGCCTACCTTGTCTAGAAGATCCTAAACATATTTCTTCTGGTTGAGAAGAATGAAGTCATCTCCCGAAACTACTTCCATGCCAAGGAAGTAGTTTAGGCTGCCTAAATCCTTGAGTTGAAACTGTGCATTAATGGAATTAGCAATATTAGAGACAAGAGATGCAGAGGTACCAGTTATAACTATATCATCAACATAAGCAAGTAAAAGCACAAAGGAATCTGAGGTAGATTTGATAAATAAGCAGCTGTCAGAAGTAAAAACATTAAAGCCAAGAGAATTTAGAAGGAAGAACTTGAGCTTTTCAAACCCAGCTCTGGAGCTTGCTTAAGACCGTATAGAGGTTTTTGAAGTTTACACACCAGATTAGGTAAAGAGGACTGAATTTCAAAACCTGGAGGTTGTACCATGAATACCTCCTCATGAAGATCTCCGTGAAGAAAGGCATTATTGATGTCGACCTGTCTGATACACCATTTATGAGTTAGGGTCAATGATAAAGCAATGCTAATAGTTGCTGACTTTATAACCGGACTAAAGGTTTCCTGAAAGTCAAAAGCTGGTTTTTGGGAAAAGCCTTTGGCAACAAGGCTAGCCTTGTACCTGAGGACTGCTCCTTCAGCATTTCTTTTTATGCGAAAGATCCACTTGTATCCTATTGGGATTCTCCCTGTAGGTAGAGGAACAAGGCTCCATGTGTTGTTTGTAGAAAGAGATGTAAGCTCCTCCTGAACAGCCTGGAGCCAGTGAGGAGATTGAAGTGCCTCATGAATGGTGCGAGGCTCAGATTTTGTGAGATCATCAGACAGGGCAATGGACATAGTGAGCCCTTGAAGAGAAGTTTTTGATATGGTTTGCATTGGATTCACATTTGTAGAGGATTTGGTACGAGAAGGATTAGATGAGGAGGAGGGTTGAGCTGGTGGTGAAGTTGGGAAAGACTGATAAGAATGTGCAGGTGGTTGGGTGGATGAGACTGGACCAGAGGAAGTAAGGGGAACAAGAGTGGAACCAGAAGGAACATACCTGCAGACATCAGTGGGTGAGGACAGGTCTGGAGCTGAGACTGGTATAGTAGGGACAGGAACCTGAGTAGGGTGTGTGACTTGAGATTGAGTGGGTGTGGTGGAGGGAAGACTAGACTCACCTAACGTGTGTGCATGAGCAGGAGGACCAGTCGAGTGAGAGACAGTGGAAGAAATAGATGCTGGTTGTTGAAAGAAAGGATCACAAGGAATGAAGAAGGGTTTCGAAGGAGTAGAGACTTTGGGTGTGTGAGATGCATAGAAAGGACATGTGGTATCACTAAAAGGAAATGTTGTTTCATGAAAACAACATTTGAGAGACATAGACTCTTCCAGACGAAGAGAGACACCTGTATCCATGATGATCATAGCAGAACCCAAGGAATACACAGGGTTCTGACCTGAAGGATAACTTGTGAGACCGATATGGTCTCAAGTGTGGATAGCACAGACATCCAAATACTCTTAGAAAAGAGTAGTCTGGTTTGGATCGAAATATAAGTTCATGAGGAGAACAATTGTTCAGAGTTTTGGAAGGTAATCTGTTGATGAGGAAAACAGTAGTGAAGAAGGCATCTGTCCAGTAGTGAATAGGTACAGATGATTGGGCAAGGAGGGTGAGGCCAAGTTCAATAATATGGCGGTGCTTACGCTCCACCATACCATTTTGTTGACTTGAATATGGACAAGTCACCCTATGAACTATGCCAAATTGAGAAAGGAATGCAGTAAGGAAATGAAACTCACCTCCACCATCTGATTGCACAACCTTAAGTTTGGTTCCGAGCTGTTTTTCTGCTAGTAAATGAAACTCACAAAATACCTTAGCAGCATCAACAAAATACCTTAGAAGTAAATCCAGGTATAACGACTGAAGGCATCAACAATACTTAAATAATAATTACTATTGCTAGAAGAGAAAGGGGCAGGACCCCATAGATCTACCTGAACAAGTTCCAGAGAGTGGAATAGATGGTGTTCGAGGAAGGGTAGGGCTGTGACTTAATTTTGCCAACTGCACAGGCAGCACACTCAGAAGAAACATGATTAGTAGGAAGATTTTGAAGTCTAAGGAAATTCACAAGGATGTTCTTAGAGGGGTGGCCCAATCGCATATGCCACAGATTAGAGAATTCAGTGCTCTTAAGTGTGGAAAGAAAGCAACTGAACTCAAAATCAGGTAAAACAGTAGTAGATGAATTGTTAAAGCAAGCAGTAGAGGAACTGTCATCAGAAATATCAGAAGTATATGCAGAAGAAACAGGACTAAACATAAACTGAGAATTTGCATTATCATTAACAGGAAAGGTTGAAATTTCAGCAGGTAAAACTGCATTATTACACAATGACTCAAAATCAGTTTGAAGACTCAGACATTAATCTGAACAGACATCAGCAGACTCGACTAATTTATTAGTACTGGACTGAAAACTAGATAAATCAAGACGATAAAGACCTACTGATTCAAAACCCTTGAGCAGCACACTGTTGGAGATGGAATCCTTAACCAGGCAATGTGTCGCATGGAACTCAAAATAAACCTGGTTATCCTTTGAAAACTGAGATACATAAAGAAGATTTTTAGTAACATCAGGTGTGTAAAGCATGTTATTAAGAACAAGTTGTTTTCCAGCAGAAGGTAATAGTGAAGAACCAATTGCAGAGATCTTAAGTGAGGAACCATTACCAACTAGAACCTTACCTGGACCAGAGTATGGAGATGTCATATACGGAGCAGGCTGAGCATTGGTCAGGTGGTTCGTGGCTCCAGAGTCAGGGAACCAGCTTCCATCAGGTGAAGCTGTGTTTGAGTCACTGGCTAGGTTTGCCTGGAAGGTTGTCTGGGCTGGAGGCTGAGGTGAGGTAGTGGCTGTGGGGAGCTGTGGGTTAGGGAAAGCAGAGTATGGTTGAGCTGGATTAACAAAGCAGGGAGGGACCATCATATATGGATAGATGGGTGGTACGGGGGAAGGATATGGGGAGTATTGCAGCATTGAGTGAGTCTGAGCAGTGGGAAGGGAAATGGTATTAGTCTGAGCAGATTGAGGATGGACTTGAGATTTGTTCATTTGAGGTTGTGGGTAGTGGGATTGTGGTGATGATGGTTGCTGAAATGGATCAGAATCATAGTCATAGGATGCAAGGTTGGCAGAGGGTGCTGAGGATGTGGACAGTGGGTGTGTGACCCCAGTGAAATGCACATTGAATAAGTGGAAGCATTTGTGCACTAAGTGCCCAAACTTCCCACATAACTTACATTGAAGTCTGTTATTGCCAAAACCTCGACCACGACCTCTAACCCTACCAGACTGCTGACTGCTAAAATGAGGAGGGTCAAACGGGGAAGGGTGGTTCTGAGGTGTGTTCTGAGGTGTGGGATGATACTGAGCTGTGGGTAGAAGACCAGTATTGGTGGGGTTTACAGATACACTATCCTTAATTCCTGAACTACTCTCTTCATAAGGCATGACAGGTTTACTAAGATTAGGGATCTTAGCAGCAGCAACATTAACACTAGCATTTGCATCAAACAACAGGTCAGACTGCCTAGACTCAGCATCAAGCAGAACTGAGCTCACAGAGGCAATGGTATACGGGTTCTGACTAGCATGAATAACAGCTATCACGTTATCATACTGGCCCTTAATACCATTTAAGACAATAGAAATCTATTCCATCTCCTCTATTAGGTGACCACAGCTAGCTAGACTATCACAAGTGGTTTGTATCTCAGTGAGATAGTCACGCATGGACTGATGAACATGCTTCCTAAATTTAAGCCTATCATAAAGATGCATAATCCTAGTTGTAGAGGATGATGAGAAATCATGGTGAAGCTTTTTCCATATGGCAGCTGCTGTCGTGCAACCTATTAACTCTCTACTGACCTGAGTAGAAACCGATGCTAGGAGCCATGACAAGGAGCTATCTTGCTGAAGAAATTTCGCATAAGCAGGGTTTGGGATGGCAGCTCCTGTCTCATCCTCCATGAACTGAGGAATGTTCACCCCATGGAGGTGATTTTCAAGGTTGTAACCTCGAACAGACAGCAATACCTGCTGCTTCCATTGCTGGAAGTTCTCTTCGCCAAGTAGCTGAGCTACTTTCTTGTTGGAGAAGGTAGGTGATGATTCTTCCATGGAATCAAGATAGAACCAGGTTTCGGTAGTGATTCAGGCTCGATTAAGCTCTGATACCATGTTGATGTTTACGGATTTGGTTGGATATTAGGGATAGAAACGAAGAAGAAGAAGAGAAGAAATGAGATAACTGAAGAACAGAAGACACTACGGATATTCTCTGATAATAGCTTGATGTTTGTCTCTTACACTGTAGACATATATAAAGAAAAGACAACAGACGCAAGGACAGTAATTTGCAACATAGTCCCTAAAACTAAGACAATTGAGACTTGACCCACAAGCAACAATAATTACGAACTGATCCTTAAACATAAGTGTGTGACACACTTATAACCTAACATGTAGATGTTTCATTGTCCACGCCGCACTTGTTAGAACCCGATCAATTCGCTCGCTTATCCGGTCTGAGCCACTCCAATTGTTACACCATGTATTGGGGTTGCCATGCGCCCCCAAATCCTCCATATTGATGTCCTCGATCATTTGTTTAAACTCATCCATTTGTCTTTGTGATTTTCTCCTCCCACCTTGCTTCTCATGTTGGTGGCATATGCTATTGAAATCACCAAGCACCATCCAGCTCCCGGTTCGGCCCCTCCCTATTGTGCGTAGGAGATTGCAGTTTTGGGTTCGTTCATGAGCGTTCGTGCTACCGTATACCCATGTGACATGTATAGTTTCGGCCTGTCTTGCAAATTGTACCACGCAGTCAATGATGTTCGGGTCGACGTATGTTATTGAGACCTTAGTTTCCGATGACCACCACAATGCTAATCCTCCCGATGAGTAAATATTACACATATTATTATGATTAAATTTTATGTAGGTATTATTATTATATGAGTGTTATTAAATTGACGACAATTTTCGCAACTGTGTTATCGAACACTTTCGGTGAAGTTTCGGACCGTGGTGCGCTTATTGAGACACTACTTCAAACACGAAGAAGATAGCTTGGTGCGCTTCATTCGACGATTGAATTCACCGACGCCTCAAGCAGGACAGTTGTCCCTTCTTCCTTCCCAGGTTTACGGACCCGAAGCCCAATTTAATCTCCAAAGAGATTTTCGAAAAATTTTCGAGGAATCGGGAATGAACGAGAGCTATTGCCCTTGGTACCCTATTCCCGACGAGGCGGATCTTCTAAACTCGCACCCTATGAGTGTTCCTCAACCGGGTGAGGAAACTGTTTTCCCCTTCAAATTGATGTGTGATTGCGATTTCCTTATTGTCCCGAGTTGGTAGAAATGTGTACATACTACAGAATTTCCCCTGCCCAACTATCTCCAAACGCTCTTCGTGTTTGGGTCGGTTTCAAAATGGTTTGCCATCAACGTGAATACCCGTACTCTTTTACCCTTTTTCGTCATTTTTATCGTCCCAACTCCAACCATTTGGTGTCTTCCTTTTTATTTCTCGTAGTTCGTATGTAAATAATCGGTCAAGGGACACTTGTTATCCCATCGTCCAAGGTTTTAAAATTCAGAATTCCAATTTGAAAGACTGGTATTTGTTTCTTTAAGGGGGCGTCTCCAGGTGACTTAACGTCAAAGCACTACGCAACGCGAGGCGCTCTTCCAAATATTTGTCGAACATGAACATGGAGGTGCAGTTTATATCTCCAAGAAGACGACCGAGGAATATTTAAGGTGCGCCGACATTTCATCTGTAGAGCATCACCCTTCTCCACCACGCTAGGTAATAACTATTTCTCTTTACCTTTTGCAGAGCAAGATTTTGCGTGTGTCGCTCATACCTTTTCTATTATAACGAAACAAAAGCGTGACAAAATGGAGAATAATGACCACAAGAAGTGCAAGTCGTCAAAAGGTGGTGACGCTCCTGAAGGGTCGAAGAGGAACCGCGTCTCTAGCCTCAGACAGAAGAAGAAGGCGCGCAACGAAGATTACGTAGATCCTCTCACGGCGCCGCAAGAGGTCCTCAGTCCCGACACGCAAAAGGCTATGGACCCCGTCAAAGGTGTGGTCCCTTACTCTCGTTATTCTAATGAAACCCTTCTGTGTCGATAGATTAGCATTCGTTACACTAAAACGTATGGCGTGCAACAGCTACAGATTCGATGATCACACTACAAGAATATGTTGCAACAGCAACAAAACTTCCATGTTGACGCTAACAGTTGTAGTTAAATATATGTATATTGTGTCAACAGTTTTTGTTGTCGTTATTATTACTTATTAGGCACAATATGTTTACCATTGTTATAAGGTACATTTAGTGTTAAATTTTGCCGTCACCTTATTTTTTACACTATTGAATGTGTAATGTTGACCAACATTTGATGTTAAATCACTCCATTAGTAGCAGATGACTTTTCTGTTGTAAATGTACATATTTAAATACGAAAAGTTTTGTCGTAAATATACTTATAACAGCAACATATATATGTCGTAACTAATAAATTTTGTCGTCGTTAAAACATAAGTACCGAGAATATATTGTCAACATGATAAAATAGGTTTGCGTGTCAATATACTGTCGACATTAGTATAGTCATTCAACAACAGATTCAATTATTGCTGTAAATTAGTTTATATAGTGACGACTATTGTTATTGCCGTGAATTTGTTTTCAAAAATATTCAAAAATGTTCCCGCTCTTGACTTCCCTCGCCTCACTTCACAGATTTGCTTTACTTCACAGCCCCACTTCATTTTATTTTCATTTCACTTCACCCTACCCTCACCCTCTCCCTCTCAAATTCTTCTCGTCGGCATCTCCCTCTCATCGGAGTTAGAACCAAAGCTCGCCTGGTCTCGTCTAGAACCGAGCTGGAACCGAGCTGCAGGTCTCGTATCGTCTGGAACCGAGCTGGTCTCGTGTGGAACTGGGAGAGTCTCGTCTCGTCTCGTCGGAGCATGGATGAAGACGAAGCTCGACTAGTCTCGTTCGCAGGAACCGAAGACGCCATGGATGAAGATGAAGCTCGGCTGGTCTCGTCTGGAGCTCGTCTCGTTCGCTGGAATCGAAGACGCCATGGATGAAGACGAAGCTCGGATGGTCTCGTCTGGAGCTCGTCTCGTTCGCTGGAACCGAAGACGCCATGGATGAACCTCAAACTGGTGAATGATGTTGAAGACAGCATGCAGTAACCTACGTAGAGAAGAAACCATGGATGAACACAAATAACTTAAAATCAGCCAAAAAATCGACCAAAAAATCGGTCAAAAAATCGACAAACAATTGACAACATTAAGAGTAATCTATAACATCGGTAAAGTGTTGTCATCGTTCATCTGTGTTTAACAACAACCTGATTCCGCTGTAAAGTTGACATGGGGAGCCACATGCTAACAGCGGCAAACCTTTTACAATGGCAAATTATTGACGTATCGACGAAGATTTCATCGCTGTTACGACTTAACAACGGTATTTATGCAGTTAGCAACGCATTTTTGCTGATGTGTATGCTCGAGTTTCTTGTAGTGTCATGTGGTGTTGCACCAAATTTCTACTGGTTCCACAACTAAGAAGGTGAGTGGCGATGCCCCAGTGCTGTTGAGATCGTCATCAGGCACGCCTTCAAGGAAGAAGACTCTAGCGTGCCGCGTCGATGTTCTCGCACAGTAGTTTGAGGAGAAGGGAAAATTGGCCACTTATCTTGTTCCGCCTTTCAACCTGCATCGCAATCTGAGGGCGGATGTGAGTGAGGAGAAACTCTTTTCCTCCTCAACGCGCACCTTTCTTAAAAGGTTTGAAGTTGTTCGGGAGGAATCTCAACATCACGACGCCACTACTGAGCCTCAGGAGAAGGGAAATTTCGACTTTTGTCTTGGTTCACCTTTCAACATGCGCCGCGATCTGAGGGCGGATGTGAGCGAGGAGACGCTCTTGGAGTTCTGGACACCCCGCGATGTTAAAGGCATCCACACGGACAAAATGTTGCGGCTAAATGTCTATCGCTGTTGGAATGAACAGTTGGCTATACCTTTAGCATCAAGATATTGCCAATGGTGTTCATGCGTAATTATTGTCGGGCCTATGTCGATGTTATATAGTTTGATCAGATACAAGGTCATTTCATGGTAAAATGAAGCTATCTGTTATAGCATATGTGTGTTGCTGTTTCATGTGTTTTGTGTCTAACATATGTGGATACAGTACGGTTGTATTAACGTCAACAAGTATTTAGAAACTAATTATGCATAAATAGCATCACATAACGTTTAATGCAAGAAGATGTTAATACTGTCTAAGTTTGTTGTTGATGCAAGTCACACGTGCAACCTAAATTGCACGGTGTGCTTGGTGTTGAGGTTATTGTCTATGTTTAATCGCAGTAATTGTCGTTGTCTATCGTACGAAGTTTGTTGCAGTTAAAGAGTAACTGTATCGGGGGTTTTCTGAATGTATTTGTCGTATGTATTGGTAATCAATTTTTCAATGCAAATACAGCTGTACGAGTTTCAGAATAAATTTTTCGGATTTTCACCAGCTAGACATTACATAATGCATACCACCTACAACCAACCATTCATACATTTCCCTACAAAGTGTCCTGAACAAACATGTCAATTTTTGTCCATACCAGAAAGACCAAAACACAGCACATTACCAGCACACAAGAAATTCAGCATATACATGTGGTCCAAAAGGACAAAAACAAAACAAACACAGACAAAATACCGTTTAGATGTTCCAGCATTACAAAATGGCACAGTCGCTATTTCAAGACAGATACTATACTAGGCCTAACCCAACTGGACATCAAGCAAGTGCAAATAATTACCTAAAAACGAGTTACGTCATATGTCATTCATTTCGATATGCAAACACACCAACAGGTTGAATTATAACAACCTCACAATAACATGCCTCAACAACAAAGTACAATCACTCAAACAAAGACTTGTTTACTGTACCTTATGGATCTGAATCATTGAGCAATGCACCATTGGCTTGCAGTGCCCTTCTCATGAAGTCCATATCTCTTTGGACTGCCATTATGTTTTCCTAGAACTTCATTAGAGTTGTTGTCGCTTCCTCCGCCTTCCTTGAACTCTCCTCCGCCTTTATTGAACTCTCATCCGCCTTCATTGAACTCTCCTCCGCTAACTTTTTCAGTTCTGCAGTTTCAGCTCTAGCTAGCGCCACTTCTTCCCTCCCTTTCTTTAACTGCTCACTCTCCATCATCCGTGCAATTTTGGATACACATTCTATCTTATTGAACAACTAAATGGACATGTAGTGTGCAACATACGACCATTAAGAAAGAGCATGTAAGTTTACTTACTCCAACGAGCATTAGCATTTTGGCCTCGTAATCAATGGTGCATTCCTTCGTTTCCGTACGATGCACCCACGCCATAAGGCAAACACCGATGCATTCTTCGAGCAGACCTTTCCCTGAGCATTAAACTGTAACTCTACTTTTTCATTGATTCCATTTCTTGACAGCTTAATACACCTAGTCCGACCCCTCCGTAGATTCTCAGCTGCAAGCCTTAACCTTCATCTTCCACCCTTAAACCTTCATCTATACTTAATATCAAACACATGACCATAGGTTTAAAGGATTCAATCACTTCCAATAGTTGTTGGTTGGTTTGGTTTACACATAGACTTACCCTATTCTGTTGCATGCTTTTCCACTAATGGATTTTCATCATATGCTTCCTCTGCTGGAATTTCTTCAACTGGGAGGTCCAATGTGATCGGGGATGTACTGTTCTCCACCAAAGTGTCACCAACTAATGAATCTGAAAGTATAAAGTTAAACAAGGAAGTAAACATATATGGGTACATGATACAACTCTCCCATGTACTGTAAGCCACAAACGTTTGGCGGAAGTAAACCTAATTGGTGTTGCGCATGACAGTTTCTGGGGTGACTTCCGAGTTGAGATTGGCATAACTATGGTACTATTGTTCTTCATTCTTCTAGTTCCCACTATCGTCACGATTGTGTTCAACACTGCTACAGAAGTTTTTCCAAATGGTGAATATGTGGAAGAACAGATATGAATATGTAAGGACCATAAAGTTGCTGACATATTATGGTGACAACCGATCGAAGAAACCCTAACAAGACATGCATCTTCCAAACTGTGGCTAATCATGATTTCCAAAGGTTTGACATATTAAAGTTTCAACTTATAACAGACTGTCGTGGAGTAAAATGTAAGAATATCACATCATTTGCAAAACAAACCTAAGTTCGGCCTGAGTTGCTGTTGTGAAACAAAAAAACATTACTTAGAAAAAGACGATTCATGGATGTTTGACTCCTAACACTGTTCAAGTTTCTTCAAAGACAAGTAGGCAAATGGAATAGCAAGAATATGAACCGTACCTTTAGTTTTAGAGCTGCAGAACTTCTTGAAGATTAACCGTACCTTTGAATCATCAGAGGAGAGGAAGAGAGGAACTTTCAGTGAGAAATGGAGAGTCCGACCCAGGGACGCGGGTAGAAGGAGTGATTGCGCGGTAAATTCCAGGGGAATTGCAAAAGCTGCAGAAATGGTGGGACCGTGTTGTCATGTCATCTTAATTTCGAATGACATTTGCTTCAAAGAGGGGTAATGTGCCGATGCAGAAGGTGTTGCCTGCTTGGACACCGGGTGGGTTTCAACCGAACAGAATAGGGCTTCGGTCCGATAACATAGAACAAAATAGAGTAGGACTTCGGTCCGATAATAGGGTTCCACCACACCATTAATGTCAAGTTTGTCCCTGCAATAATTTGTCAATAATTTATTTTATCGAATTATTTACGAATCGAGTATGGGTGGAAAAACCTGACCCAACTCGTGAGTGACCCGCCCACGGGTCGTGTTTCGGTTAGGGATTTTGACCCATGGATGATTTGGGTCGTAGGTTGGGCTATGAATTTATACCACATATACAATTAAATGAAGAATCTGATAGCTTAATGGACCAACTAATGAACTTGGTTCAGTATACAGCTGTGAGTATCTTTTTTTTTCATTTCTTTATATAATTCAGGTACATGAGTCTTTCAAAGCACCTCACTAGTACTCAATAACTTTAATTTTCTTAGTTTTCCAAACATTTAGTCAAGTCTTCTGCTGAGAATCCTAGGTATGTCGTTGGAGGAACCTGAACACTAGATAGTGTAAATTAGCATGTAATGTAAGTTATGTATTTGCAGGAGTTATACCATGAGTTGAATGCATTGGACAGATTTGAGCAAGATTATCAATGGAAGCTTCTCAAGGATGATAATTCCAATCCTAAACCATAGTTCCATAATCCATATGCCATAGGTCCATAATACATAATCCATTATATTAGTGTAGATTGTAAATCATCACCGAACCAACTAATTTGGTGTAATGGTTTAGAGTATATATTTTAATAATTAAATAGAATATTATATTAAAATTGGTACAAGAAGTGGTACGACCCCAAAGGTTTTTAATATAATATACAAGTACAACATATAATATAATAGGGGCGTACAAACTTGTATATATTGTATATAATACAGTATAATATAATACAAACTTGTATATATTGTATATACAAACTTATAATACAAACTTTATATATTATATATATAAACATATAATTCAAACTTGTACATATAATACAGTATTATATATATTAATGTTGTTTTTCTAGTACAGTATTATATACAGTCATATTCCCCACTAAATTAAATTATTTAGTAATAACGTTAAGTTACAACCACTAAACCGTCAGAACCACTTCTAAACCACTTCTAAATTATTTCCTACTTCTGCTTGCAGATTCAGCTTCTTCGACCTTCGGACAGTGCCTAAACTGTCGGGTGTCGACAGTCAGAAACAATCTGACTAGGCTAGACTCCATGACGTTTGGTACTATGTCATTTGAAGAGTTGTTATGACACTGCAGTTGTTAGTTGCTGTTTCACTGGTTGTGCTTATGTTTGTGCAGGATTTTAAAATACAAAACATAGTTGGCTCATGTGATGTTTAAAATATTGTTGCCTGTCCTGATTTATCGAATGAAAGGTAGAATTCTACACATTGGGTTTGCTTATTGTGTTATGTTATGTTTAAAATCAATTGTTCTGTTATGCATATGTCTTAAGTGCTCCATTTTTTCTTGAAAATAGGATTGGATACTCAAAGAAGAGAACAAGCATCTGAACTGAAGGAGGTATGTCGATTCCGATTCTAGATACTATGTTGAATGAAATGAAACTGAAGATACTGGAAACTGTCTGCCTGCCTGCCTTTCATGCTGAAGATACTCTATTGCTTTTCATACTGAAATGAAACTGAAGATACTATGTTGCATCATGCTGCAGTATATTGAAACTGTCTGCCTGCCTACCTTTCTGTCTGGTTTGTGTTTATGTTGTTTATCTAGGATTATTGGCCAATTGATGATCAAACTCATATTATCATGTTCATAGTTTTGAAGCATATCTAATATCTCATCTTTTATGAATTCGAGATACATAAATAGCTCTCGAACATGACAAGAAATCTGTTGGAAAAACAGAATCTTATAAACATAACATTGAAACATGTATACATAGAAAACAAACATATTGCAGTCTCTTCTGTGAACACAAGAACACAAACTGTTTGTACAACAGAAACTCTTCTGTGAGATGACAACTCACAACAGCTCATGGTAATGTTGCATTAATTTTCTTACAGTTAATAGGCACTTTGGTGAAACAAACTTGAACGCCGAGATTGAAAATGCAGAGTTGACATGGGCAGTGATTGCAACGCAGCAGGGATGAGCAGCAGCCGAAATCATCAGTTTTACATTATCAGCATGGACAATATCAGTTTTACAGCAATTTCACAGCACATTGGTCAACTTACAGCAGTTTTATTAGTTAGACATTGGTCAACTTACATCAATTTAGAACATTTACATCCGTAGAAAATCTATTGTATATACATTGAGACAGCCATTTACAGCAGAATAAACTACAAACAGAATTGAAGAACAATGTAAACAAAATTTACCAAAAATATTTGCATAATAATTACAGCAAATTACAGAAACAGAACAAATATAATTGCAGCAAATTACATTACAAACAGAATTGTAGAACAATATAAAAAGAATTGTCCACAATTGCTACACAATAGTCTACAATACTAAAGTAGTCTACCATAAAAACGCTGCATTTAACCAAATTGCTACTCTAATTTAACAAATAGAACAAATGTCAAGAACATAACACAATTTTTTGTGGATAACCTAAAGTCTAGATAACATACATAACACAATTGTAGAACACAATATAACCATCAGACTACAGTACAAACCGAACATACAATAGCAACAGTTGTAGGTGCATAACCTAAAGTCTTTGTTAGTCATCACCCGGGTCATCATTGGATGAAGACCCGGAGTCTTGCTCAGAATCGTACAAGTCTTACTCTAATCCTGAGTCGGTCCCATCAAATGAAGAATAGTCGCTATCTTCCACGGCAACAAATGTTGTGTCCTCTTCTTCAAGAATGTATGGTCCTTCATGAATATCATTGTTTCGCATGACATCACTAACGAGATTGGTTTCTACCTCTACTGCATCAATGTCGTTCCTACACCAATCGAGCTCCTCGTCGAACTGATCGACATGCGGGACAATAGAACCAACAACACCGCAGATTCTCCAGACATTTGTACGCCAAGGAAGAACCCCCTTTTGGCCTCTGCAGTCAACACAGTGCTCCAATCTTTATTATTATTGTCAGTCAAGTAGAAAACCTGTGTTTCTTGGGATGCCAGTACATATGGTTCATCCGTGGACAAATAATTTGTTGTGTTAACACAAACAAAACTGTACTCATCCACTTTCATGCCATTGAATAATGACAGTACGTTGTACTGGTCACATTTGAACAGAACCATGCTGAGATGTCCAAGATATTCAAGCTTCACTACTTCCCTTAACACTCTGTAATAATCAATCGCCCCTTCAACGGGGTTGTTGTTGGAGGAGCTAGCATAGCACATTGTATCAGCTTTGCATAAGACACCACTGTTCTCAAACTTCATCATCTATGACCGCTCCTTCGTGTGGAAAATGAACCCATTAACTTTATATCCAGTATATGTCTTCACGCCATATAAAGGACCCCGGCATAATGCGTTACGTTGACGAAATTTTTCATCCTCATGTGGTCCAGACATTCGATCAACCTAATGCAATAAACAATTCAATGTATACATCAATATCGTATCATGATTAAAAAACAGGATTAAGGATTTCATACCCTTCCTTCTAAACACTAGATGAATGTTCTATTGTGCAACACATCGATGTCTTGTCTATTAACCGTAGCTCCAATGAGCTGCCGCTTGTGTTCACTTATTAAAAAAATGTCCAAATGGAACGATTTAGACATAATTGACTTACGCTAGTTTGTTCTTAATGAAATAATACATTGAAACAATTACTCAATGAAGGGCTTGACCTCTTCACATTGATTGAGAACGTAGCGTTGACACTATCCCCATTCTTCGTTGGTCAGTTTGCGAACCACAACACGGCCTATGGGTGCTCCAGCCAGACGAAAGATGCATAACCCACTTGTCGTCAACCTAACAACCTGATCTTGAGGAAAAGCGGGATTGTGTCAGCTAAATTTAGTATCAACGTCGTGTAAATATCTGAAACAGAATGTCAAACACTCTAGCGCAATATAACCTTCAGTTATTGACCCCTTCGACCGACTTTTGTTGCAAACGAATGACTTCATTATCCCCATTATCCTATCACAATAGCATGTCATAAGCTTATAAACACATATTAAAACTCATCAAACTTGGTAGAGTAGTACTGACCTTTCAATTGAATACATCCATCGATATTGAACTGGCCCTGCTACTCTTGCCTCCTCTATAAGGTGAGTTATCAAATGTATGGTGATGTTGAAGAACGATGGTGGAACGATTCTCTCTAGGTTGCACATTGTGGTTGGTAACTACGTCTCCATTTTCATTAGATCTGCCTTGTGCAACTCCTTGGAGGATAGCACTCTGAAGGTGTTGCTCATGTCTATCAGTGTCTTGCATACATTCTTGGGCAGTAATCCCTTAATTGCAAAACTTAGTATGTGTTGCATTAGAACATGGTAGTCATGACTTTTCAGACCGATCAATTTCCTGTCTTTCAACTTTACACAGCGAGATATGTTTGACGAATAACCACTTGAGAATCGCAAATGTTTTAGGAACTCACATAGCTTCATATTCTATTGTTTCGATAGGGTGTAGCAGGTCGGCGGTAACACCAACTTCGGTCCCCTACGGACGGGATGTAAGGATGTTCTTATGCCTAACACCTACTGTAAACACCTGATTTTGGCTCGGGATCAAAATACCGTACGCGAGGAATCGATATAAAAATAAAAAATAAAAAATAAAAAAAATATCTAAAAAATATCTAAAAAAATATCTGAAAAATAAATATCTGAAAAAAAAAATAATAAAAAATCAAAAAATCAAAAAAATATCTACTTATTTTGTGTATAAATAGAAGAGAGAAATAAAGGATTTGAGGGTGGTCGTGAGAAAGGAGAGGAGAAGGAAGAAAGAAGAAAGAAAAAAAAAAAGAGAAAAAGAGTGAAAAATACCGATAATTATCGGACTCGGTTCCTCGTACGGTATTTTAAACCTCCCATGAGTTATGTATATTTCTCTCATCTTCAATATCATATTTTGTAATTTCTAAATGTGGAATAAAATAGAGAGTTTATATACATATATTATATATTTATGTATAATATACTTGTTAATATATATATATATATATATATATGTGTGTGTATATTATATATTTATATTATGTTTATGTATTACTATATATATATATATATATATGTATAATATATATTTATATTATGTTTATGTATTACTATATATATATCTATATGTATAACATATATTTATATTATGTTTATGTATTACTATATATATCTATATGTATAATATATATTTATATTATGTTTATGTTATCTATTTATCTATATGTATAATATCTATTTATATTATGTCTATGTAATACTATATATATATATTATGTATTATGTATATGTGAAAAAAAATTCAAAATTGACTTAGGTCATTCCCAAACTTTGATGAAGGTTACAACTCGGTCCTTGGACTCTCGGGTCATTTCTGGGACGTTATCGAGTGTTATAAACCAAACCGGAAAAGTTTTGGGTCATTTGTGCAAATTGTTTTTCTTAATTCAGCTCTTAAAAAAAAATACAATTGGATTTCTAAACTTTTCTAGACATTCCATGATTTCTAAAAATGTTACAAATAAGTCTAGAATAATTTTCGGGTTATTTTTTAGAATTTTACCAAGTATTACAAATAAATCTAGAATAGTTTAGGGTCAATTCTGTAATTTTAAAAATATTTTCAGTTAAGTTATATTTTTTTTCGAAAATTACAATTTTTATTCCTAAATTTTTCTGGACATTCCATGACTTTTCAAAATGTTACAAATAAGTATAGAATAATTTTCGGGTTATTTTAGAACTTTACCAAGTGTTACAAATAAGTCCAGAATAGTTTAGGGTCATTTCTGCAATTTTCGAAAATATTTGTTCAATTCAGCCCAAATTTTAATAAATTGCATTTTGGTCCCTAGATTTTTTTTGGACATCCTTTAACTTATCAAAATGGGACAAATTAGTCCAACGAGCTTAAAATCTTCAAAAAGCATTCGTGCATGTTTTGACACGTTTAAAATGGCTCGAGAGTTAAACTATTTTTTTTAGTACAACTAACTTTAGTTCTCTCTTGTTTATTAAAAAAAAAAATTGTTTGTACATGGTTTGTTTAATTTAAAGAAAATGCATGTAGTTTTTTTTTGGCCAATCATGATTAAAACGGGCAATTCAAGCAAAATTGAAAAAAATTCAAAAGCAAATTAAAGTACCGAAAAGGGCGAATTATAAGCTCGCGAGATTTTAAGACGTAATCAAACCCCCGAACTCGATTCTCTGGACGTAAACCTTTTTAAGCCCTAGGATGTTAACTCCATGTACCCTAGGCAATTTTAGGATTTCGATTAGCCTTCAATTAATCGGTGGCGACTCTTTCAAATTTTTCGGTCCGGTTGATGACCCCGCTCGACCGGACCCTTCGCTCGCCAAGACCCGGCATTTTCAAAAACGAATTTAAAAAATATTTAAAAAACGGGTCGAGGAAAGTCGGATCCGACGTCCGACAATTTGGCGAATCTGCTGGGGACCTCTTTTAGAGGGTTTAGGCTTTGTCATGTTTGCTTTGCCATATTATATTTTGCCATATCCGTTTTGACCGTTTGCTCATGCTTGCAGTTTCAAATTTTGTCCAAAAGGCGATGTAATTGTAATAAGTCAAAAAAAAAAATTCTTGTTTTGCACACACCACGCTAGTTACCATTTCCCGCTCGGACCTGGAGCACATTAAGAGCTTAGGGAGTTTAGTAGGGGAATGCGCCCGGAGCGGTTTGGACCGCCGGCACGCACCCAAACAACTCAACTCGATGATCGGAATGGGCCCGTGATCCTCTTTAGGGGGTGAGGTTCCCCTGGTTCAGAGGACCTAGAAATTCCATCCATTTAGAACAGAAGCTCCACACCGTGTTTAGTCTTTACCAGTTTTGTGTGTACTTTCATTTTTGGGCTCAACTAATGTAAATGAGAATTCGGCCCATGTATTTGGATACGAGATTGACCCACAACCCATGAAGAAATTTGGCCCATGAAGAAGTTTGGCCCATTGATGTAAATGTGTTTTGTTTTGGCCTTAGATCATGACATGTATAGGATTGGGCCTTTTGTATTATATATTCCAGACTGTTGTAAATGTAATATGAGTCTTACTAATGAAGTTAAATTCTCGCACTTGCATTGCATTTTTCAAAAAAAAAAAATTGTAAGTTCCGTTCATTCAATCTTGTATCCTTAAGACGTTTCACGCCATCTTTGGTAAGGATAAAAAAAAAAATCATTGCCCTCACATTAAAAAATGTGGGGGCAACGTAGCTAAGTTGAATGACACCCTTGAACAATTCATACGAAGAACGAGGCAAATAAAAAGATTTTCAAAATACATGTTCTCGACCTTCGTTCGAACCAAGGAACAATCAACAAATGCACTCAACGAGTTGCACCGTCGTGTGAAACGTCTTAAGAACTAGACATCGATTGGCCAAATCCTTATAAAGTATTTTTGAAAAAAAAAAAAAAAATTTCATACATGCAATCAAAGTCTACGAATGGAATGAACGGAACATGCAGAATTTTTGAAATCAATCATGCATGATCAATTGTGTATTCATCCTTCTTACTACAGTATTTTGGATTTAGGTTTTCAGGAATCCATGCCGACATTCGAAGACTCCAGCATCTCAAGAACACGATGAGAGAATCATCCTACTAGAACAAACCATGTATGTCATGAGTTCCCGCACAGTGCAGTCAATCGTTGGCATGACCTCCTAGGTCGAGCGGATTTTTGCTTTTCTAAGCTCCAGGCAGCCGTGACTACCACAGTATCCCCGATTTCGTCTTCCCGAGGAACACTAATGTCGTGGCACTTCATCAATCCATGTCAGACATTTTTGCCATCCTGACCAAGCTCCACCTCCCACATATGGCCATCCTGACCAAGACCCACTTCCCACATATGACTTTCCCACACCCGAAAGGACAAATACACTTTTAGGATCAGGTTTTCGTCCTAATTTCAAAGATTATGAAGTCGTCTGGAGGAAATATTTAACCGAAAGTTCAGAGACATTGTTATGTCCTTTCCTCGCCGTTCATTTACAGGCCCACCACAAGTATGCTCACGAGGGCTTCTCAGACTTATTTTCAACTGGTATCACCATTGGAGCTCTGCTCGATGAAGCTCCCTCATGCATTTTTGATCGTCCACTCGTTAGTGGGGCACCCTTGCCGAATCTGACTCTATACATTACAGAGAAGGATCCGTTGACCCAGATGACATTGCAATTTAGAACATAAAATCAAGCAGATACCAAATTGTATCAATTTCTGAATGCAGTGAGTGATGAGTATAATCAAGAAAAAGATGATTTACTACGAGAAAACCCGTTACCTCAGGTAAAATCAGCTTATGCAACTATCCGATCAAGAAAAGGACCGGAGACAAGTAATGGGTACCACAACAAGGAGGGACGCCGAGGTTCTCATCGTCAGAATTGAGTCTGTCTTCTATGTTACACCTCGTTCAGAGGAAGTGGCAATCATAATCAAACTGACCCATACCACCAGACCACATTCGACCATCGGAAAATGGAAGGTTCTTTTACAAAGTAAAGGAGATGAGAAAAACAACTCCCTTTCGTTTGATCGAGCTAAAGCACATGCGACTTAAATAGAGATGAAAAGATGTCATTGTTAACACGGGGACGACGCCGTTGTTGACTCCTGCATAAGAGTCACCATTGTTGACACGGGACAGACGCCGTTGTTGACTCCTGCATAGGAGATGCCATTGTTGACGCTCGTCGTTGTTCACAACAGGGGAGACATCGTTGTCGATGCAGAGAGATGCCACTGTTGGCAGCATCGATCGGAATGGTTTGAAAGGTAGCCACTACGTAAAGTTCGTCACAGCAAGGCGAAGTACTTCCAACTGATCAGATTCCCTGAAGGGTGGAGAAACCCATGGAGGGACAACAACAATGACGCCAGCAACGTCATCATCACGAGGATGAAAGCTGCGAAGAAGAGAAGCAGACCAACAATCACCTTGTGTTCTTATTTGCGTGTTTACGTTCAAAATAAATTGGCAACGCTCGCACGCGTGAGTAAAATTTCTCCGGGAAACCAAAAACTGCCAATGGAGATCAAAATCAAAGAAATTGCAGCCTATTGTTGTACAATCGAAGAATCATACAGTCAACCATGACTCACTGATATAAAAAAAGATATATGGCGTACGGACTTCCCAGAGAACGCCACAAGAAAATGTCTGAATGGTCATGCGAGGAATGACTTGTAATTAATTTCCAAGTGGCCCGACTATACCCATTTGAGATGCGTGAATGCTAAAGAAGCTGAACATCTAATGGAAGAAATTCATGAAGGTTCTTGCGGCCCACACATGAACGTGCAAGACTTGGGTACTTTGGGTTCACCATGACGGCTGACTGTATAAAACATGCCCAACAATATCACATTTGTCAAGTGTACGCGGACCAAATCCACGCGTCACTACACGAGCCCTATTCCAGAAATTCCCCACGGGCTTTCAAAATGTGGGGCATCGATGTAATCAACATGATTTTCCCAAAAGCGTCCAATGGTCATCGATTCATATTACATTGATTACAATCAATTACTTCATCAGGATTAGAGGTTATTACCCCGACGTGAATAACGACAAAGACCATTGAATTTTTCATCAACGAGGACATCATCGTGTGTCATGGGATGCCGAAGTCAATCATCACCGGCAATGCCAGAAATCTAAATTGGATTGAGTTGTGATCAAGTGTAAAAATGCATCTCTATATCACCCACAAATGAATGGCGCAGTGGAAGCAACAATTAATGGACTGACATGATAAGCTGTCTTAGGCACTCATGGCATACAGGACCTCAATACGGACATCAACAGGGGCAACCCCATTTTCCTTTGTTTACGGGATCGAAGCTGTGTTGCCAATTGAAGTAAAATTACCGTCAGCTAGGATCCCCGCCGAGGCAGAGAAGGACGAGTCAGAGTAGGCGAAATGCAGATACGTGCAATTGAACCTCATGACAAAGGCGCCTCATTGCGCAGTGCCACAGGCATTTGTACCAGCAACGCATGGCTCGTGCATTTAACAGGAAAGTCAGTCCAAGAGAATTACAAGCAAGCAATCTAATTCTCCAGGAAAAAGATTCGAGTCAATCCAGACTCTCGGGGCAACTTTGTGCCTAAATATGAAGGGTCTTATGACGCCAAAGAGAGTTTCAGCAGAGGAGCCATGATCGTCACCGACATGGACAACCAAGAACTCCCCAGTCCAATCAATATGGACGCAGTCAAAAAATACTATCCTTAAGGAGTTCGTAACCAGAAAGCGAGTCTCCAAAAGTGAGAGAAAATTCCCGCTAAATCGAAAACCCGAAAGGGCGGTTTAGGCAAAATTTAGGGAAAAGGGGCATGATTGAAAATCCCCAAAAGGACAATCATGGCAAAAGGAGAGGAATCAAATCCCTGCTAGGTTGAAAACCTGAAAGGGCAACCTAGGCAAAAATTAAGGGAACTGAGAGGTGCGGTAAAAAAAAAAAATTTACCGTAGCAAAATAATAGAAAAACCAGAGATCTTTAAAAAAAAAAAAAAAAAACTTCAAGTCAATCCAAAATCTGAGGCCAAGTTTGTACATAAATATGAAAGGATTTATGTCATCAAAGTGATTTTCAGTGGGGGAGCCATGATCATCACAGAAATGGACAACAGAGAACTCCCTAATCCAATCAATGTGGATGCAAAAAAAAAAAAAAAAATCGTCATTAGAAAGCGAGCCTCCAAAAATGAGAAAAATTCCCGCTAAATCGAAAACCTGAAAGGGCGGTTTAGGCAAAATTTAGGGAAGAGGGGCATGATTAAAAATCCCTAAAAAGGGCGATCATGGCAAAAGGAAAGGAATCAAATCCCTGCTAGGTTGAAAACCCAAAAGGGCGACCTAGGCAAAAATTAAGGGAATCGAGAGGTGCGGTAAAAAAAAAAAATACCGTAGCAAAAGGAAAGAAAATCAATAGATTAAAAAAAATGCTCAAAAGTGGACGACATTGTTTCCCACAGTAGCAATAAAAAAAGGTTGTGATTGACATTAATTTGAGCTGCCTCGACAACTTGCATGGATACACATTGTGAAGATAGCATGAATGACTTTATGGAACTCCATCAAGAAAGACTCCAAAGTCGATTAATGATAAATCTGACTGAGAAGTCCGCACAAGCAGTCAGACATCTCGAAAATGGTTTTTACCTCCAAAGTGAATTACAAGCTAATGGGCGGGGTCTTTAGGTGCTCAACCTCCGCAAGTCATCATCAACAATCGGGACTTGTAGATATCCAACTTCCGGGAGTTACAAACCGACAAACGAAGCGTTTAGGTGCTCAACCTCCATAAGTCATCCCCAACGATCAGAACCTGTAGATATCCAGCTTCTGAAGGCGCCAAGCCTACGAACGGGGCCTTGAGGTGCTCAATCGCCGTAACTCAACCACAACAAAGCTTCTGGAAAAAAAAACGAGCAGAGACTTTATGTTTCAGCCTTCGCAAGTCATCATCGACGACCAGAACCTGTAGTTATTCAGCTTCTGGGAGTCACAAGCCGACAAGCGGAGCCTTTAGGTGTTCAACCTCCGCAAGTCATCCCCGACGAACAGGACCTGTAGTTATCCAGCTTCTGGGAGTCACAAGCCGACAAGCGGAGCCTTTAGGTGGTCAACCTCCGCAAGTCATCCTCGATGACCAGAACCTGTAGTTATCCAGCTTCTGGGAGTCACAAGCCAACAAGCAGAGCCTTTAGGTGTTCAGCCTCCGCAAAGTCATCCTCGACGAACAGGACCTGTAGTTATCCAGCTCTGGGAGTCACAAGCCGACAAGTAGAGTCTTTAGCTGCTCAGCCTCCACAAGTCAACCCCAACATGTCACAAGCCAACAAGCAGAGCCTTTAGGTGTTCAGCCTCTACAAGTCATCCTCGATGACCAGAACCTGTAGTTATCCAGCTTCTGGGAGTCACAAGCCGACAAGCGGAGCCTTTAGGTGTTCAGCCTCCACAAGTCAACCTCGACAAACCGGACCTGTAGTTATCCAGCTTCTGGGAGTCACGAGCTGACAAGTGGAGTCTTTAGGTGCTCAGCCTCCGGAAGTCAACCCCAACGAGTCACAAGTCAACGAGCGGACCCTTTAGGTGTTCAGCCTCCGCAAGTCATCCTCGATGACCAGGACCTGTAGTTATCCAGCTTCTGGGAGTCACAAGCCGACAAGCGAAGCCTATAGGTGTTCAGCCTCCACAAGTCATCCTCGACGAACAGAACCTGTAGTTATCCAGTGTTAGGATATATGATGTGTTGACATATCCCCTTGAAACTCTATAAATAGAGTTTCATATCTCTTGTAAAATCAAGTTTAGGCAATGATAATACTAAGATGATCTTTTCCTTAGTTATTGCTCTAAACTCTCAATTTTCCCCTCATTTGTGCCTAGAATGCTGATATGGTATCAGAGCTAGAAGCTCAGGGACCAAATGCTGATTCAGTTGAAAATTTCTTCTGAAATTGAAAATTGCATCCGCGCGCACAAACATCTTCAATCAGCCACTCATAGCAGCAATCGTCGATTCCATCTGCGAAATCTTCAATTCCATCAGCAGAAATGTTCAATTACATCAGGAAACTTCGATTTGGCGAGCAACAATCGTCAATTTTCAACCAGTTCATTTCCAGCTGAATCGCGATGTTCTTCAGTGCAGCGATTTGTTCGATCGGTTCTCAAGCAAGAATTCGATCAAAGATGTTGAGTTTTCTGGTGAGATGTATTATTATTCAATTGCTCTGCTGATTTGCTGCTGTTCTGCTGATTCGATCTGCTGCGATTCTGTTCTTCTGATTCGATCCGCGGTGTAATTTTGCGATTGCTCTGTTGCAATTGCTCTGTTGCGAACAATTTCGTTCTTCTTCTGCTATGGTTCGTTCCATTCTGTTGGTGTTGTTGCTATGATTCATTTGCTGCGATTCAAGCTTCAATTTGGATACTCTGTTACTGCGATTCAAGCTATGATGTTGATGCTGATGCTCTGATGTTATAACGCTGGTGCGATAATGCTGGTCCTGGTCCTGATTTCGTGTTGGTCCTGGTTCTGATTTGGTGCTGATGCTAGTCTCTTGTGATGCTGCGATGCTGCGATTCTTTCTGTATTCTGATGCTGTGGCTGTGGCTGTGATGATGATGCTGAATATCAATTCCATGTGAATTGATCGGATTCAAACCAAATGAGATCAGTGTTGCTGCCACCTCTTGCTGTCAAATTCCACCTCATGCTGCTGAATATCAATTCCATGTGAATTGATCGGATTCAAACCAAATGAGATCAGTGCTGCTGCCACCTCATGCTGTCAAATTCCACCTCATGCTGCAATGCTGTGTCTGAGATTCACGATTCATTTCGTGCTGATGCTGATTTTGTTATGATGCTGCGATGTTGTGGTTGTGACTGAGATTCATTTTCGTTCTACTGTTGCTGTGATGATTCTTGTGTTGTCGATAACAACGGAAATTGGTACATTCTTTACCTGTTCTGTTGCTGGACTGGAAGGAGTTGTCATGCTAAAGTAGTCATGCTGAAATGAAGAACAAACATGTTGAAATTGTTACTGACATGAGCAGACATGTGCTCATCTTCTTGATTCAGTCGTTCAACAGTGATTAAGTGATCCAAGTTGTTCTATGCTAGGTCGTGAGGGCTGCGAGAAATGAGGCTTGAGATCTCGAGAAGAGCAAGTCAATAGAGTCTCAAAGTTCGTAGGTTCAAAACCGACTTCACATCAACTGGATCACCTTCCGAGCAGACCTGTGCTCGGTTCCCCTTGAAGGACGAGCAGACCTGTGCTCGGTTCCCCTTGAAGGACGAGCATACCTGGGCTCGGTTCTCCTTGGAAGACAAGCAGACCTGTGCTTGGTTGATTTCAGCTCCAGGGCAGCTCCAGTGCATCTCTAGTGCTCCAGACGAGCATCTATCGTGCCTCAGCCGTGCCAGTGTAGTGCACTTCAGTGTTTCAGGTGTGTGCATCTCCAGAGCTCTATGTGTGCTCATGCCGTGCCTCATGTCTCAGCCATCCTCAGCAGTGTACCTCCAGTGCATCTATAGTGCAGCAGCAGTGCTTCTGTCGTGTCATATAAGTGCAGCAATAATTCTTCAAGCTTCAAGTGCATCATTCAAGTTCAAAAGTGTTAGGATCAAAGTTTTTTAGTTTTTCAAAACTTTAGAAGGTTAAACTAGAATGGGGAATGTTAGGATATATGATGTGTTGACATATCCCCTTGAAACTCTATAAACTCTTGTAAAATCAAGTTTAGGCAATGATAATACTAAGATGATCTTTTCCTTAGTTATTGCTCTAAACTCTCAATTTTCCCCTCATTTGTGCCTAGAATGCTGATATCCAGCTTCTGGGAGTCATAAGCCGACAAGCGGAGCCTTTAGGTGTTCAGCCTCCGCAAGCTATCATCAACGAGTCACAAGTCGACGAGCGGACCCATTAGGTGTTCAGCCTCCGCAAGTCATCCTCGATGACCAGGACCTGTAGTTATCCAGCTTCTGGGAATCACAAATTGATGAGCGTTTAGACGCTCAGTCTCCACAAATCATCGTGAACGATCGGGACCTATAGGTGTCTAGCTTCCGAAAGTTGAATAATGATGCTTATCTACTATGTAAATAATGAATAAAGAGGAGCCAAAATCAGTTATTTGTCTTTGAACACACACTCATGAGATCACTTCCATGAGCGCGTGTCCAAAGAGGGGCAACTGTAAACACCTGATTTTGGCTCGGGATCAAAATACCGTACGCGAGGAATCGATATAAAAATTAAAAATAAAAAATAAAAAAAATATCTAAAAAAAATATCTGAAAAAAAAATATCTGAAAAAAAAATAATAAAAAATTAAAAAATTAAAAAAAATCAAAAAAATATCTACTTATTTTGTGTATAAATAGAAGAGAGAAATAAAAGATTTGAGGGTGGTCGTGAGAAAGGAGAGGAGAAGGAAGAAAGAAGAAAAAAAAAAGAGAAAAAGAAAAGAGAGAAAAAGAGTGAAAAATACTGATAATTATCGGACTCGGTTCCTCGTACGGTATTTTAAACCTCCCATGAGTTAGGTATATTTCTCTCATCTTCAATATCATATTTTGTAATTTCTAAATGTGAAATAAAATTGAGATTTTATATACATATATTATATATTTATGTATAATAAACTTGTTAATATATATATATATATATATATATGTGTGTGTGTATATTATATATTTATATTATGTTTATGTATTACTATATATATATATATATATATATATGTATAATATATATTTATATTATGTTTATGTAATATTATTATATCTATATGTATAATATATATTTATATTATGTTTATGTATTACTATATATATATCTATATGTATAACATATATTTATATTATGTTTATGTATTACTATATATATCTATATGTATAATATATATTTATATTATGTTTATGTTATCTATTTATCTATATGTATAATATCTATTTATATTATGTCTATGTAATACTATATATATATATTATGTATTATGTATATGTGAAAAAAAATTCAAAATTGACTTAGGTCATTCCCAAACTTTGATGAAGGTTACAACTCGGTCCTTGGACTCTCGGGTCATTTCTGGGACGTTATCGAGTGTTATAAACCAAACCGGAAAAGTTTTGGGTCATTTGTGCAAATTGTTTTTCTTAATTCAGCTCTTAAAAAAAAATACAATTGGATTTCTAAACTTTTCTAGACATTCCATGATTTCTAAAAATGTTACAAATAAGTCTAGAATAATTTTCGGGTTATTTTTTAGAATTTTACCAAGTATTACAAATAAATCTAGAATAGTTTAGGGTCAATTCTGTAATTTTAAAAATATTTTCAGTTAAGTTATATTTTTTTTCGAAAATTACAATTTTTATTCCTAAATTTTTCTGGACATTCCATGACTTTTCAAAATGTTACAAATAAGTATAGAATAATATTCGGGTTATTTTAGAACTTTACCAAGTGTTACAAATAAGTCCAGAATAGTTTAGGGTCATTTCTGCAATTTTCGAAAATATTTGTTCAATTCAGCCCAAATTTTAATAAATTGCATTTTGGTCCCTAGATTTTTTTTGGACATCCTTTAACTTATCAAAATGGGACAAATTAGTCCAACGAGCTTAAAATCTTCAAAAAGCATTCGTGCATGTTTTGACACGTTTAAAATGGCTCGAGAGTTAAACTATTTTTTTTAGTACAACTAACTTTAGTTCTCTCTTGTTTATTAAAAAAAAAAATTGTTTGTACATGGTTTGTTTAATTTAAAGAAAATGCATGTAGTTTTTTTTTGGCCAAGCATGATTAAAACGGGCAATTCGAGGAAAATTGAAAAAAATTCAAAAGCAAATTAAAGTACCGAAAAGGGCGAATTATAAGCTCGCGAGCTTTTAAGACGTAATCAAACCCCCGAACTCGATTTTCTGGACGTAGACCTTTTTAAGCCCTAGGATGTTAACTCCATGTACCCTAGGCAATTTTAGGATTCCGATTAGCCTTCAATTAATCGGTGGCGACTCTTTCAAATTTTTCGGTCCGGTTGATGACCCCGCTCGACCGGACCCTTCGCTCGCCAAGACCCGGCATTTTCAAAAACGAATTTAAAAAATATTTAAAAAACGGGTCGAGGAAAGTCGGATCCGACGTCCGACACCTACAAGTCCAGTCTGGCATTGAGATTGTCATTTCTTTTTCCAGAAACACCTAGTACCATCCCAATGAGGTTATCACACACGATTTTTTCAATGTGCATAACATCCAAGTTATGAGGCACCAAAACTTCTGCCCAGTAAGGTAAGCGAAAGAATATGCTATTCTTTTTCCAATTTCCAGTGACTGGGTCTACTCCAACTTGTTTGGGGGGCTGCGTTTTACCAAAGGTAATTGTTTGAAGGCACTCTAACTGTTTCAACACCTAATCCCTAGACCGTCTTTGTGGGGCACTCCTTACCTCCACACTTCCATCAAACACGCTTTTGTTTCTCCTCCATGGGTGATCGGCCGGTAGGAATCGCCTATGGCGCGGCCCATAAAGGAACATTTCCTCCCATGCTTTAATCTGTAGTAATGTGTGTCCATTTGTCATACTGGACATGCCAGGTTACCATAAGTAGCCCAACCAGACAAGTTTGCATAAGCAGGGAGATCATTCATTGTCCAAAGTACAACAGCGTGCATTTGGAAGTTCGCTTTACAGTGTGCATCATTTGTTAATGTACCATTCAACCAGAACTCGTTGAGCTCATCTATCAATGGCTGCAGATACACGTCAATATCATTTGTTGGGGCTTTTGGATCAGGAATCAACACTGACAATATGTAATTGGTATCCTGTAGGCAGGTCTCCGGTGACACGTTGTAGGGAATCAACACAACCGACCACATGCTATATGGGTGACTCTTGTCACTGTAAGGATCGAACCATCTGTAGCTAATCCAAGACGTACGTTGCGTGGCTCTGCCCCAAAGGTAGGATTCACGTTGTCAAGTTTTCTCCATGCCTCTGTATCCGCAGGATGTCGTAGTACTCCATCTTTTATTCGGTCTGTAGAGTGCCAGATCATAGATCATGCTGTTTTAGGAGACATGAATAGTCATTTCAATCTAGAAGTTAGTGGAAAGTATTGGCGTACTTTAACGGGAAGTTTTCCACCCTTTTGCTTAGATTTCTCTGGACTATTCATTCCTCCTGCACTTTCATGACCTTGAAACCATCGTGACTCACCACATATTGGACACGCATCGAGATTGATGTATTCATTTCTAAATAGAATACAGTCATTTACACAAACATGTATCTTTTGATAGTCCAATTCTAATCCAGATATAAACTTCTTTGCCTCATAGTATGACTCAGGTAATGTATTCCCAGGTGGCAGTACTTTACTCAGCATACGAAGCAACTCATCTGCGAACTTGTTAGAAACCTTGTACAGGGCCTTTAGATGCAGCAGTTCCACTAAGAAAGACATCTTGTTGTAGGATACACACCCTGGGTATAAGCCTTTCTCACAATCTTCTTAAAGCTTATAAAATGTCCTAGCATCTGCATTGGGTTCCTCACCTTCATCACGACTCATACCACCCAATCCATCAGTTATCATATCTTCCATTTCTTCACGAGACGTGGCAGTCCTCCTGTTAGTAATGCTTTCTTAGAATTATTCTCCATTGTCCACCTATGTAGTGTAACTTTGTAGTATTCCATATCTTTCCAGACGCAACTTCACCGTACTTCTCCCCAACAAAGACATACCAACACAATTATTGCATGGACAGTAGATTCTCCCATCCCATGATGCACGCAAATGGACAAAGTCAAAAGAAAGAGGTAACACCTGCCTTATATTCCTGACTTTGTCGATGTTTGGTCATCCAACTTTTATCCATCCTTAATGAGCCTCTGTTAAGATATGAGAGAAGATTAAAACCAATATCACAATGTATCATGTTAGTAGACACTACAGTTTTCCACCCACCAAATGTTTTACAACTGCTTTGTCTAGAAAAGAGAATTAACAATTCTGTTACAAAACTGAGATCCTATGCATGGTCTTTGTTTAAAAGCAGTTGTTAACTTCTGTACTATTATGTTGATAGAAGCTTTACCCGAACCCATGATAATTAACCAACTTTCTTCAATGACAAATTCAGTTAATTCTGTTACTGTATCTAGCAGCAATTTGTTCAGAAACGCAACAACAATTGGGCGAAACAGACACATTTTGTTATGTCTACATTCGGCAATCGCCTTCATACGAATCAGTTGTTTGGGACACACATACACAGTCACTCAATTCGTTAACTGAAAAAATAAGTTGCTCCTTACTTGATGTACACAGAATGAATGACATTGACAACATAGGTGAATTTCACGGTCAGTAGCTCTAAAAATTAGACGTCGATTCAAAATTTGAGGAGGAAACCGTACATTTTCATAACGTTGCAGGAAAAATGATGAAGTTGCAGGGAAGTGAAGTGAAGGTTGTCTCGGGGTGAAAGTTGTGAAGGTTGGGTAGATCGGTTGTCAAGTGAAGTGATGGTTGTCGTAAATAAGGTGTGCAAAGCATGTTCGATCGATTTATCCCGGTGTAATTACGATGAGATTGTTTATGGAATCGCTTCGAAGTGAAGGTGTCGAGGTAATTCCGAAGTCTCGGCTGAGGAAACGGCTACGTAGGTCATCTGCTTCAGTTGTTGGTCAAATCCAGATTGTTCTGTTAATTTGACAGGTTGGTATCCGAATAAGTAACGGTTAACTAAGTTTTACATATACACTTACTGCGACGGTGTTAACAGTTATATTACATCAACAAATGTTGACAGTAAAACAATGAATCAGAAATAGCATTCATCAATGATGTTGTTGATGTATATTACCCTCGGATACGTATTTTTCAAGTACGTTTTTGGGACTGACACAACTAGTTGCGGCAAAAGTACACACTAAAGAGGTTTTTCAGCTACGACAATAGTGTTAAAACAACTCTATTCCCTTGAACAATAGTGTTAAAACAGAAAATGCTTATTAACAATATTTTCGTGGTTGTTGAGGCAAATTCTTGTAGTGAAACCTTTAACCCCAAACCCTAAATCCTAAACCTGAAACCCAAACCCTAAACCCTAAATCTTTAACCCCAAACCCTAAATCCTAAACCCTAAAGCCCAAACTCCTAAACCCCTAAATCCCTAAATCCCTAAACCCCTAAAACTCTTGGCCACAAATCCATCACCATGCCACCCACTTGGTCACCCACCATGTCACCCTTTGTCACCATTGATCATTGTCCACCATGCCATCCACTTGACCACCATGCGACCCTTTGTCAACGTTGATCATTGCCCACCATTCCATCCACTATGCATTGTCCATGCTTTATCATCTACTTGTACCAAAATAACATTAAAAAAAACTATAAGATGAAGTAAGCTTCGACAATTGAGAGAATGAAGAGCTTTCTGTAAGCTTCGACACTTGAGAAAAACAAAAGAAAATAAAAAATTGAGGGAAGAAAGAGAATTGAAAAAAAATAGAAAGTGAGAATGAAAAAACTATAATTATCAGTCTTGATTTCTCGTACGGTATTTAAGTACCGAACGATTTAGGTATCTCTCTCTCTCTCGTATTTAATATTGTGTTCCTAATGTTATTCAAATTTATGTTATAAAAAAAGAGTTTATATACATATATTATATATTTATGTATAGTATACTTGTTAATATATATATATTATGTATAATATACTTGTTAATATATATATGTGTGTATGTGTGTGTGTGTGTGTGTGTGTGTGTGTGTGTGTGTGTGTGTGTTTGTGGGGGGGGAGGGGTGATACTATATCTATATGTATAATATATATATATATATATATATGATACTATATATGTATATATATATATATGTGTGTGTGTGATATATATATGTGATACTATATATATCTATATGTAATATATATATATATATATGATACTATATATGTATATATATATATATGTGTGTGTGTGATACTATATATATCTGATACTATATTATGTATATGTGATACTATGTATATATGTGTATATTATGTATATGTGAAAAAACGAATTTCAAAAATGACTTAGGTCATTCCCAAACTTTGATGAAGGTTACAACTCGGTCATTGGACTCTCAGGTCATTTTGGAACTTTATCGAGTGTTATAAACCAAACCAGAAAATTTTGGGGTTATTTGTGAAAAAAAAAATCATATCGATTTTTTTAAAAAATTGCATTTTGATTTCTAAACTTTTCTGGACATTCCATGTCTTCTCAAAATGTTACAAATATGTCAAGAATAATTTTCGGGTTATTTTGGAAATTTACCAAGTGTTACAAATAAATCCAGAATAGTTTAGGGTCATTTCTGTAAAAAAATAAAATCAGTTCAATTATATTTTTTTCGAAAATTACATTTTGGTTCCTAAATTTTTCAGGACATTCCATGACTTCTCAAAGTGTTATAGATAAGTCCAGAATAATTTTCGGGTTATTTTAGAACTTTACCAAGTGTTACGAATAAGTCCATAATAGTTTAGGGTCATTTCTGCAATTTTCGAAATATTTTTCCAATTCAGCTCAAATTTTAATAAAGTGCATTTTGGTCCCTAGATTTTTTAAATATGAAAAATTAGTCCAACGACTTAATATATTCAAAATCATCCATGCATGTTTTTGACACTTTTAGAATGGCTCAAAAGTTAAACCTTTTTTTTCTCGAGCACGGTTAACTTTATTTATCTCTTGTTTATTTATTTGAAAATTAACCCATAAATAAATAAATAAAAATGTTTGTACATGATTTGTTTAATTTAAAGAAAATGCATGTAATCTTTTTGGGTCAAGCATGATCAAGACGGGCAATTCGGGTAAATCGGTTTAAAAATAATTTCAAAAGCAAACTAAAGTACCGAAAGGGCGGACTATGAGCTCGCGAGCTTTTAAGACGTAATCAAACCCCTGAACTCGATTCTCTGGATGTAGACCTTTCCAAGCCCTAGGATGTTAACTGCATATACCCTAGGCAAATTTTAGGATTCTGATTAGCCTTTTATTAATCGGTAGTGACTCTTTCATTTTTCGGTCTGGTTAATGACCCTGCTCAACCACACCGTGCTTAACCTTCGACCAATTTTGTGTTTGTTCCATTTCTCGTGTTTTGCTTTGTCCCTAGATCATAATATGTATAGGATTGGGCTTTTGTATTCCGTAAACCTCTCTAAATGTAATAACTTAGTTGTGACATTTACGTTTTCACACTTCCATTGCATTTTTCTATATAAAAAGTGTAAGTTTCGTTCATTCTGTCTTGAATCCTTAGGACGTTTCACACATCATTTTTGGTAAGGATGAAGCAGACAAACCACTGTCCTCGCACCAAGGCCACCCAGACCCCAGGGTCGAAATTGCTTGAATATGGAAAGTCATGACAGAAGAGAATCAGAAGTACGTGAATAAGAAGATTGGCGAGGTTCATGAGCTTGCAAACTACAAAGTCAACTGGGCTATCCTCGATGCTTTGTCTGATTTCTGGGATGTAAAAAAACGTCGTCTTCGTGATAAACGACAGTGAACTCACACCTACGCTCGAAGAATACTGTCAACTCGTTCAAGGGGTAGATTGGGATTGTGGTATTGTTCAACCCGACCTCTAACAAAGAGGCGAAGATCGTACTTTGGTCACAACAAGCAAATTGTCCACCGAGCTGAAGTTGAATGGGGGTCATGTCTTATCTATTGAGCGTTTGGTATTTCGATCGAGTGTCGAATTGTCGATAAAACAAATGCTCTGGAGAAATGTCATGCTTTTATTTTACTTGTTTTGGGAACGGTCGTATTCCCTTTTTCTAATAGAAGGCAAGGGTTTCGTGACGACATTGCTCGCCGAAACCATTGCATCTAAAAACATTTTAAAAACCAACGGAAAATTAGAACTAAAAGCAAACCCGACCTTACTTCAGATTTGGTTCTTAAGCCATATGGAAGAATTTGGCATGAATTTTCCTCGGGTAAACCTTTGAGGGGACAAAAGGGTCATCTCGAGAATATTAGGTTGATCATTGTTCGAAGCTTAAAAATGGAAAGCCCTCAATTGGAAAATCTATATTTCAAAAATAACGCATAAGCACATTTTATGGACGGCTAGATAGTTACCCATCCACCGTCCCACAATCCTTAGATGCAAAACTTTCGAGGGACTTCCGCTTCTCAGGCATCGAGGATCCACGACCACCTAACCTTCTCAAGTTGTTCGACAATTCGGTGGATTCCAAGATATCCTGGTGCACGTTGATGGATCACCAAGAGCGTACAAGTGGTACAGCAAAACAGATATTGCAAACTCGCTTCAAGACTCAATCCGACAAGTGAATGATGATTGGGGAAATCGAGTCCTACTATTCACAAATCCGAGGAAAAGCTCTATGGCAAATGAAAATGAATATCATGCGACAACGGAATACGTTCACAAGTTATACTCGGCACCAGCAAGTCCGCCTTTTGACATGAAGGAGATAATCGGGGATAGGCCTGAGCAATCACCATCATCTCAATAGGAAATCTACGTGGTCATGAAAGCTAGGGTGGAAATTCAAAGTATTGCTTGGGTTGATGAAGAGTATAGATCCAAGAAAGAGATCCAACGCTTCTGTAATGAGTTACGGTGTGTGCAAAATGAAGTGAGAAGTCGGGATCGCACCTTGGAGAAATGTGAAGGCAAAATAGCTGAGTTGAATGGCACCCTTGAACAGTTCAGGCGAAGGGCAAGGCAAATTAAAACATTATCGAAATGCATGTCCCCGGCCTTCCTTTGAACTAAGGAGGAAACGGCAAATGCACTCAATGAGCTACGCTACCATGTGAAATGTCTTAAGAATTAGACTTTGATTGGCCAACTACTTTTAGAGTATAGTTAAAAAACAACTTTTGTCGTATATGTCATCAAACTCTGCGAATGGAATGAACGGAACATACAAAATTTTCAAAAACCAAACATGCATGATCAATTGGGTATTTACCCTTCTTACTATGGTATTTGATTGATTTAAGCAAATCTAGCAAGAACAAGCCTGATACGCACTCGCGGTTTCGTTCAACGGGAACAAATGGAACAACAAAATCAAAGCCCTCCACCAGGTCTCCCGGAACCCATGCGACATTTGACAACTTCGTACCTCAAGAATACGAAGAGAGGATCATCCAGCTAGAACAAACTATACACACCATGAATTCTGGCATGGCTGGCATGACCTCCCGGATCGAGCACATTTTGTTTTTTCTAAACGCCCAAGCAGCCACCTCGTCTTCCCAAGCAACACCCCCACCATTAGAACCTCATCAATCTATGTCAAGTACTTTGGTCTTACCCGACCAAACTCCACCTCTCACATATGGCCATCTCAACCAAACTCCACCTCCTACATACGATTGTCTTAATCAAGTTCCACTACACGTACATGACCCTCATGACCAAGCTTTTCCTCTTCGGCATGATCGGGTTGCACCTCCGGTACCTGTTTACCCCAACCCGGCACACGACCCGCATTTGGGTTCCCCAATAACTCTGTTACAGTCGCCCCGGTCGAGACTGACCAAGAAAAATGGTTGAAGCAGATTCAAGAAAAGATGAGGTCTATTCAAGGAGTAGATCGATAGGGAGACCTGGACTTCTCTGATCTGGCTCTATTTCAAGAAATCCCGATGCCCGGTAAATTCAGGGCACCCGGTTGTTCACGTCAAGATATACATGGCAACAATGACTCCACATCATCAGTATACCAAGTTGATGGTCCAGACCTCATTCTGCCCGAGAGACACTGGTTTGGTTCGCAGGGTTAAGGACGGAGCAAGTGCCAAATATAGAGGAGTTGGCCAAGCTTTTCCACCGCCAGTATAAGCACAATCTGGATACCGCTCCTACTCACCTCGATCTTCAGGCTATGGAGATGAAAGCGTGACAATCTTTCAAGGACTACGTGACTCAGTGGAGGGGAAAGGCCAACTGCATGAACCCGCCTCTCAGGAAGAATGAGGCGGTCCCAATTTTCATCAGTACTCTCAAGGGTATATATTATAATCAAATAATGAGGTCAATCCACTGCGGAATTTTCAAATCTCATCATGACAAGCAAATAGATCGAGTGAGGGCTTCGATCCGGAAAGATTAAAGATCCATACAAAAGTGCAGTGGATCCTAAGAAACTAGTGCAAAGAAGTTTACCCGGACCATAGAAGCAGTCTATCTGAACTCTTACCAGGCTTCGTATCAACAATACCAACCATCACCGCTGGTCTAGACGCCTCAGGCTCCTCAAACCCCACAAAGAACAACCTCCCTGATTAACACACAAGATTCTGTCAACCGAGGGGGAAACCAAAGCAGATTTCGAGAGCCCCGACAATTTACCCTGCTTCCAATACCGTTGGTCGAATTATACAAGAAGACTTTGGCTCGAGGGCTCATAGGACCTGAGGTTCTGAGTTCCACTAATGAACCAAATTCAAAATGTGAGTTCCACATGGGAGCACCTGGGCACACCACTAACAATTGCCCTCGCCTGAAGCACTGAATCCAAGACCTTATCGATCATAAGTACCTTGTCTTAAATCCCATTTCGCCACCGAATATCAATACCAATCCGCTACCCAACCACGCTTCAGGCTCAGTCAACATGATCTTCTTTAAAGGACCAACCCCTTTGGTCGGACTCATGGGTCGGGAGATGCTAAAATATTATGTTTCGATGATCACCCCACTAATCATTGACTACGTACCGTAAGGACCAGCACCATTCAAGTACGAGAGCAACAAAATGGTACCTTGGAGCTCTGGGGGTCACGCGGAACGATCTGCGAGAAATGAAGACATTTTCAGTATGACTCGATCCAGACGTGGAGGGAGCCCAAAAGAAGAAGGTAACTGAAGAAGAAGCGAGCAATTTCATGAAGATTGTAGAGGATGTTGAATACAAGGTCATGGACTAGTTGCGCAGAACCCCAGCGCATATATCTTTGTTGGCTCTGTTGTTGAGTTCTGAACCACACCGAGATGCATTAATGAATGTTTTGAAGGAAGCCCTGGTACCAAAGGAAATTTCAACCGGCTAAGTGGACAATCTCATCGGTTCGGTTTTTGCTAGCCAAATCACCTTCGGGGATGAAGAGTTGAGTTCTGAGGGACAACAACATGCCAAGGCCTTCCACATCGTGTGCAAGAGAAATGGATATGTGCTCTCAAGAGTAATGATTGACAACGACTCAGCTTTAAATGTATGTACGATGTCCACCCTCTAACATATGAAGATAGATTCGTCACTCATCCGTCCAACCAAGAGTGTTGTTCGAGCCTTTGATAGCAATATAAGGGAGTTCGAAGGAGAAATTGAGATGGCCCGACTACACCCATGCGAGGAATGACTTGCAATTAATTTCCCAGTGGCCCGACTATACCCATTTGAGATGCGTGAATGCTAAAGAAGCTGAACATCTAATGAAAGAAATTCATGAAGGTTGTTGCGACCCACACATGAACGTACAAGACTTGGGTACTTTGGGTTCACCATAACAGCTGGCCGTATAAAACATGCCCAACAATATCACATTTGTCAAGTGTACGCGGACCAAATCCACGCATCACTGCACGAGCTCTATTCCAGAAATTCCCCACGGGCTTTCAAAATGTGGGGCATCGATGTAATCAACATGATTTTCCCAAAGGCATCCAACGGTCATCGATTCATATTGATTACAATCGATTACTTCACCAGGAGTAGAGGTTATTACCCTGACGTCAATAATGACAAATGCCATTAAATTTTTCATCAGCAAGGACATCATCGTGTGTCATGGGATGCCGAAGTCAATCATCACCGGCAATGCCAGAAATCTAAATTGGTCGATGAGTTGTGGTGAAGTATAAAAATGCAACTCCATATCATCCACAAATGAATGACGCGGTGGAAGCAGCAATTAAAGGACTGACATGATAAGATGTCATGGGCACTCAAGGCATACATGAGCTCAATACAGGCACCAACAGGAGCAACCCCATTCTCTCTTGTTTACGGGATCGAAGTCGTGTTGCCAATTAAAGTAGAATTCCCGTCAGCTAGGATCCTCGCCGAGGCAGAGAAGGACGAGTCAGAGTAGGCGAAATGCAGATACGTGCAATTGAAGCTCATGACAAAAGGCGGCTCATCGCGCAGTGCCACGGGCATTTGTACCAGCAACGCATGGCTCGTGCATTTAACAGGAAAATCAGTCCAAGAGGATTACAAGCAGGCAATCTAATTCTCAGAAAAAAAAAAATCTTACGGGGCGTTTCTTTCATGGAATTCAGAATAAGGAATACAGAATAGGGAATAGGAATAGGGAATAAGGAATAGGAGATAAGAATATGAAGTTGTTTCTTTAGTGGAATGGAATGGAATAAGGAATTCTGTTGTTTATTTGGTGGAATTGTATATGGAAAGGGAATGGAATGTGGTAAAATGACATATTTGCCCCTCCTTGTATATGTATAGTATATAATATATATAATTTGTATTAATTAATTTTAAAATTAAGAATATTAAAAACTTATAATATAATTAATTAATAATTAAAAATAAATAAAATAACTTATTTAATTAATTATTAATTAAGATAAAATTGTTGAATTAATATAAATTTTAAAGTAAGGGCATTTCGGTCATTTCGCCTCCTATTCCTCATTCCTAGCGCGCCCGGCTTAGGAATTCTGAGTTTTTCACACGGAATATCTAAGCCTATCCCGCCCGGAATCCGTAAGCCAAAGTTTTGCAATTCCGCGAAAAGAACAACTTCTTACGGAATCCGTAAGTCGAATTCCTTTTCCATTCCGTGAAAAGAACATGCCATTAGAGTCAATCCAGACTATCGGGGCAACTTTGTGCATAAATATGAAGGGTCTTACGTCGCCAAAGAGACTTTCAGCGGAGGAGCTATGATCGTCACCTACATGGACAATCAAGAACTCTCCAGTCCAATCAATATGGACGCAATCAGAAAATACTATCCTTAAAGAGTTCGTAACCATAAAGCAAACCTCCAAAAGTGAGAGAAAATTCCCGCTAAATCGAAAACCCGAAAGGGCGGTTTAAGCAAAATTTAGGGAAGAGGTGCATGATTGAAAATCCCCAAAAGGACAATCATGGAAAAAGGAGAGGAATCAAATCCCTACTAGATTGAAAATCCGAAAGGGCAATCTAGGCAAAAATTATGAGAACCGAGAGGTGCGGTAAAACAAAAAATACTGTAGCAAAATGATAGAAAAGCGAGAGATTAAAAAAAAATCCTTCAAGTCAATCAAGACTCTCGGGGCAAGTTTATGCCTAAATATGAAGGGGATTATGTCGTCAAAAAGATTTTCAGCGGAAGAGCCATGATTATCACCAACAATGACGAGCAAGAACTGCACAATCCAACTAATGTGGATGAAGAAAAAAACTCGTAACCAGAAAGCGAGCCTTTAAAAGTGAGAAAATTCCCGCTAAATCAAAAACTCAAAAGGGCGGTTTAGGCAAAATTTAGGGAAGAGGGGCATGATTGAAAATCCTCAAAAGGACAATCATGGCAAAAGGAGAGGAATCAAATCCCTGATAGGTTGAAAACCCGAAAGGCCAACCTAGGCAAAAATTAAGGGAACCGAGAGGTACGGTAAAAAAAATACCGTAGCAAAATGATAGAAAAGCGAGAGATTAAAAAAAATATTCAAGTCAATCCAGACTCTCGGGGCAAGTTTGTACCTAAATATAAAGGGATTTATGTCATCAAGATATTCTCAGTGGTGGAGCCATGATAATCACTGACATGGACAACAGAGATCTCCCCAATCCAATCAATGTGGATGCAGGAACAAAAACTCGTAATCAGAAAGAGAGCCTCCAAAAAATGAGAGATTCCCGCTAAATCGAAAACCTAAAAGGGAGGTTTAGGCAAAATTTAGGGAAGAGGGGCATGATTAAAAATCCCTAAAAAGGGCGATCATGGCAAAAGGAAATGAATCAAATCCCTGCTAGGTTAAAAACCCAAAAGGGCGACCTAGGCAAAATTAAGGGAATCGAGAGGTGCGGTAAAAAACAAATACCGTAGCAAAAGGAAAGAAAATCAAGAGGTAAAAAAATAAAATAAAAAAATGCCCAAAAGTGGACGACAATGTTTCCCACGGTAGCAATAAAAAGAAGTTGTGATCTGCATTGAGTTGCCTCGACAACTTGCATGAATACACCTTTTGAACAAAGCATGAATGACTTTAGGGAACATCATCAAGAAGGACTCCAAAGTCGATTAATGAGAAAACAGACTGAGAAGTCCGCACAAGCAGTCAGACATCTCGAGAAGGTTTTTTACCTCCAAAGTGAATTACAAGCTAATGAGCGGGGTCTTTAGGTGCTCAACCTCCGCGAGTCATCATCAACAATCGGGACTTGTAGATATCCAACTTCCGAGAGTTACAAACTGACGAACGAAGCGTTTAGGTGTTCAACCTCCGCAAGTCATCCCCAACGATCAGAACTTATAGATGTCCATCTTCTGAAAGTTACAAGCCGACAAGCGGAGCCTTTAGATGTTCAGCATCCGCAAGTCATGCCTAACGATCAGAACCTGTAGATGCCTAGCTTATGAAATTTACAAAACAACAAACGGAGCCTTTAGGTGTTTAGCCTTCGCAAGTCATCATCGACGACCAGGACCTGTAGTTATCCAGCTTCTGAGAGAAAAAAATGAGCGGAGCCTTTAGGTGTTCAACCTCCACAAGTCATCCCCAACGATCAGAACCTGTAGATGTCCAGTGTCTAAAAGTTACAAGCCGACGAACGGGGCCTTGAGGTGCTCAACTCCCGTAAGTCACTCACAACAAAGCTTCTGGAAAAAAAATGGCGAGCGGAGCTTTTACGTTTCAGCCTTCGCAAGTAATCATCAACGACCAGAACCTGTAGTTATCCAGCTTCTTGGAGTCACAAAAAAAAACAAAAAAAAAACGAGCGGAGCCTTTAGGTGTTCAGCCTCCGCAAGTCATTCTCGAAGATCAGGACCTGTAGTTATCCAGCTTCTGGAAGAAAAAAAAAACGGAGCCTTTAGGTGTTCAGCATCCGCAAGTCATTCTCGACGACTAGGACCTATAGTTATCCAGCTTCTAAAAAAAACCGAGTGGAGCCTTTAGGTTTCAGCCTTCGCAAGTCATCATCGACAACCAAACCTGTAGTTATCCAGCTTCTGAGAATTAAAAAAAATGCGAGCAAAGCCTTTAGGTGTTCAGCCTCCTCAAGTCATCCTCGATGACCAGAACCTGTAGTTATCCAGCTTCTGGGAGTCACAAACCGACAAGCGGAGCCTTTAGGTGTTCAGCCTTCGCAAGTCATCCCCAGCGAGTCACAAGCCTACCGAGGAGCGGAGTCTTTAGGTGTTCAACCTCCGCAAGTCATCCTCGACGACCAAGACCTGTAGGTGTCCAACGTTTGGGAATCACAAGTTGATGAGCGTTGTTTAGACGCTCAGTCTCCACAAATCATCGTCAACGATCGGGACCTATAGGTGTCTAGATTCTGAAAGTTGCGTAATAATATTTGTCTACTATGTAAATAATGAATAAAGAGAAGCCAAAATGAGTTGTTTGTCTTTGGACACACACTCATGAGATCACTTCCATGAATGCGTGTCCAAAGAGGGGCAACTGTAAACACCTGATTTTGGCTCGGGATCAAAATACTGTATGAGAGGAATCGAGATTTGAAAAAAAAAATCGAGATAAAAATATATTTATATATATATATATTATATATATATATATATATATATATAACACAATATATATATATATATATATATATATATGGCTGAAAGAACAAACATGGTGACATTCATGTTTGTTCTTTCGGTTCATGACATATTATTAAAAAAAAACAATTTATTAAAATAATAATCCATTTTGCTTATAAAAGAGGATGATGGAATGAAGATTAGGGGGAGGATGGTCGAAGCCTTCGACCAAGAAGGATGGATATGAAGAAAAAAAATAGAAAAATAGTGAAGAAAATTTTTTTAAAAAAAAGTGTAGAAAATACCGATAATTATCGGACTCGGTTTCTCGTACGGTATATTAACCTCCCATGAGTTAGGTATATTTCTCTCATCTTCAATATCATATTTTGTATTTTCTAAAATGTGAAATAAAATTGAGAGTTTATATACATATATTATCTATTTATATATAATATACTTGTTAATATATATATATATTTATATGTATAATATATATTTATATTATGTTTATGTAATACTATTATATCTATATGTATAATATATATTTATATTATGTTTATACTATATATATCTATATGTATAATATATATTTATATTATGTTTATGTATTACTATATATATCTATATGTATATTATATATTTATGTATTACTATATATATATATATATATATATATATATATGTATAATATATATTTATATTATGTTTATGTATTACTATATATATCTATATGTATAATATATATTTATATTATGTTAATATAATACTATATATATCTATATGTATAATCTATATTTATATTATGTCTATGTTATCTATCTATCTATATGTTTAATATATATATATATATATTATGTATATGTATAATATATGTATATTATGTATATGTACAAAAAAAAAAAAAAATGACTTAGGTCATTCCCAAACTTTGATGAAGGTTACAACTTGGTCCTTGGACTCTCGGGTCATTTCTGGGACGTTATCGAGTGTTATAAACCAAACCGGAAAAGTTTTGGGCCATTTGTGCAATTTTTGATTTTTTTTTAATTCAGCTCGTTTTTAAAAAAAATACATTTTGATTTCTAAACCTTTCTAGACATTCCATGATTTCTCAAAATGTTACAAATAAGTCTAGAATAATTTTTGGGTTATTTTTGGAATTTTATCAAGTGTTACAAATAAATCTAGAATAGTTTAGGGTCAATTCTGTAATTTTAAAAAAATATTTTCAGTTTAATTATAATATTTTTAAAAATTACATTTTTGGTTCCTAAATTTTTCTGGACATTCCATGACTTTTAAAAATGTTGCAAATAAGTCTAGAATAATTTTCGGGTTATTTTAGAACTTTACCAAGTGTTACAAATAAGTCCAGAATAGTTTAGGGTCATTTCTACAATTTTCGAAAATATTTGTTCAATTCAGCCCAAATTTTAATAAACTTCATTTTGGTCCCTAGATATTTTTTTGGACATTCTATAACTTCTCAAAATGGGACAAATTAGTTCAACGAGCTTAATATTTTCAAAAATTATTCGTGCATGTTTTGATACGTTTTAAAATTATTCATGCATTTTCAAACGAAATTTAAAAATATTTTCCAAAACGGGTCGGGGAAAGTCGGATCTGACGTCCGACAGGGTGAGCAAAAAAGGGTCGATGTTGCTCGTGCGACGCCTTCGAGGGGCAATGCTCAGGCGTCTTGCCTTCTTGGACTTCCTTCTTTGACTCCTTGGGAAATCTTCTCCCTTCCTTCGCTATTTCCAAGCTGACGTACGACTTTACGCACGTCGTTAACTCCTCCACGGCATTGACCGGGATGATGCTCAGATTCTCATACAAAACTGAACCTTGCGGGTCAAGCGCTCTGACGAATGTGCGTATGGTCTCACCTCCCGTGATGACCTGGTCGATTCCTGCCAACTCTTTGTTGAACATGGTGTAAAACACACTCAAACTGTCGTCATTCCTTTGCTTGAGGTGGTCTAACGTACCCACGCTCTTCAGCAACTGCCTTCCAACCATGTATTGCACGATTAATTTTTCCTTCAAGTTTTCCCAAGACCTGACGGATTCCTTAGGTAGCCCAAAAAACCAGTGGGATGCGACACCTTATAGGGTGGCCAGAAAAAGCATAGTGAAATAATTGGCATCATTCGTCCTCCATAGGAGTGAAACCTCGTACCTTTGGATGTGTTCCACAAGCTCTTCTTCGCCACGGTAATTGTCGATTCAGGGGGTGCACGTGTGAGGGCAAGGTAACAGCTAGTATCTCAGGAGCAAACAGGTGCGATGCTCTGTCACGAAGATGAGGTATGACTCTGTTCTTCTTCTCTTTGACCTTTAGGGCGACAAGCTCCTCGATTTTCTCCCTGGTCATCGAACCAGGGGAAGAGCCATTTTCGTCCCTGTTGAGGGTAGGGTGGTGATCACGAGGAGTTGGGTTGGTCGGGGCGATGCCTGCTGAGGCTGGGGCTGAGACGTGGCTGTTTCCTCCCAGACCGTGACGGTATGTCGGGTCGCTCAGGCGGCTGCTCGCTGCTCTCTTCTCTCGAGGAGATCATCTAACTCTACCATAAAGGCAGGCGTCGCGATCATCTTGGGGTCATTTCCACCCGGGGTGGCGCTTTTCCTGACAACGATATGGCTGACTCGGCTGGTCTGGCGCCTCAGGTTCGGGCCCATTTACTCGCTCGGCTAAAACTACTTGCTAAGGCATGGGTGACGCCTGATACATTGACGGCTGGGAGGTTTGTCCCTCCTATTGTCTTGCTGGTGGAGGCAAATATGCTGAGGCACCCAGGTGTTGCTGGAGGTACCCAGGTGTTGCTGGAGGTGGTGGATGGAGTTGTTTTTTGTGGCTTCAAGGTGACTTCTCTTCGCTTTAGCGTTGGGGGGAGTCATGGATGGGTTTGCTCAAGGTTCCCACAGACGGCGTCAGATGTTGAATCTTGTACTTCGGTAGTACTCGGTTTGGAGTGTTCCGGGTCGGTCTCCTTGCTGCTCCAATGACATGCACGGCAAGAAAGCCCGGAGACTCCCCGTTGTTTAACCTCCGACGATCAAGTGAGTCGAAGGTTCGTTTTTGGCAGGTGTCATCTGGTTGGGTGCTCATTAATGTGCTGAGTGGACAGATGTTTTTGGCAGAATGTCCTTTCTGTCCTTTTGGTCAAAACTGCTTGTATCATCCTTAAATAATCGTTCGTAGGTTAGGGCACCGTGTCGGCGGTTGTAGGCACTCAATTGTCCCTAGGGTTGTCAATGGTTAGGGTATAGTACGGGTATAACAAATACCATAAACATACCATGTTTTTTAACCACATATCATAACCATAACCATTACAGGAACAATTTTCAATACCATAACCATTAAAATAAATGTGGTTATTAACCATGGTTTTACTCGTATACCCATATTTATTCCACACATGTAATATAATAAAATATCGAAAAATTTATTTTAAAAAATACATAAATCTGTATTACCAGCAATAAAAATATATTAAATTAGCATCATGGTTATATCTTACCTGTATATAATGTAACTTCCATAAATAATTATTATATTTATATAATAACCATGGGTATAACTCAAATACCATAACCATTATGGGTAGAAAAATCATCACTGTAACTGTACCGCACCGTAATAGTACGATTAACCATATTAAACAGTAACGGTTATAACCATGGTTATGGATTTTTCACCGCACCATTGTCGGCCCTGATTGTCCACCTGACATGCATCGTACATTATACCATCTTGTCCCTTGTACGAAGGGAGCCAAGGATGGAGGAGCTAGTGTTGATTAGTGGCGCGCCTATGAAGAGAGGCGCGCCCCACTGGGTATGATCCGGCGCGCCAACCGAGCCTAGGGCATCGCCCGAGGCTGACCTTTGCCAAGTGTGGTCCCTTCCAAAGTTTGTTCATGTGGCGCGCCTCTAGGATTTCTTCGATTGTCCATGGTGTCACCATATACATGTGTTTGTGAGGTCTGGATTAAATTGGCATTGTCTTCGTGGGCTATGATCACGGTTGGCGCGCCCCTACTTCTAACTAGCAGTGGCGCTATTGTCTCCTTCAGTTCGGGTTGAGTCGGTTCGGTCGGGTGGCCCCGAGAGATGAGGAATAATACCCAATAGTCATTGTTTTCGAATATGTCGTGAGAGGAGAACTTCTTTACAAATTCTTGAAGAACATCTATTTATCTTATACAGACTGAGGAAGAAGAGGAATCCTTCTCTCTTGTTAACTATTTTGCAGAATTTTGGCAAGTGAACCAATGGTCCGACCTGTGTAGTGGCGCTCCGACTAATGGAGCGACGGTCCAACAAGCTAAGTAGACCGGCGGCCAACCATTTGAAGCTGTAAACCAAATTACTCTTTACTATTTAGTTTTGGTTCGGTTTTGATAACATTGTTCCCAAATTGTTATTGTACAGACTCCTAATATATAATAGAGTCAGCAGAAAAGAAGTTTCATTTCCCGTGGAAGAATTATATTGTCTTAACATAATCATTCCATAGACAATACATTAAATGTTGATTAAATCCATCTATCCTCTTAGGCAACCTCAAATTTCGGAGTTGGTCAGTCTACAATTAATAAAACAAGAAACTTGTATGGACCATTACACCCACCCACTCAATATACGTACATACATACATACACACAAGAGATATTCATATTCTAGTCTTCCCATATCCACTCCATGCCATGCTTTCGTCTCTTCTTCACTATATTAACCCCATTGCCTTCTTCTGCAATTATTCCCAATCCCACTCGAAAAACTAAAACCACACACACCATGGACGACCTGCGACCTAAGCACAAGGTGGCCATACCGCCATCACAGCCATTCCATCGCTCACTCAAGAACTCACTCAAGGAGACTTTCTTCCCTGACGACCCTCTACGTCAATTCAAGAACAAAACTCAGGGACGGAAGCTCATACTGGGTCTCCAGTACGTATTCCCAATCCTCGAGTGGGGCCCGCGCTACAGCTTCGACTTCCTCAAGGCTGACCTCATCTCCGGCATCACCATCGCTAGCCTCGCCATCCCTCAAGGGATTAGCTACGCGAAACTCGCCAACTTGCCCCCGATCCTTGGCCTATGTATGTGTGTGTGCATATACATGAAGATCTTGTTGTGGTCCTCATTATATCAAACTGTTCCAAAAAACAAACATAACATGATATACTAACGTGCCTTTTCAGATTCAAGCTTTGTGCCACCATTGGTATACGCGATGATGGGAAGCTCGAGAGATCTGGCGGTAGGGACGGTGGCGGTTGCTTCACTTCTTACGGCAGCAATGCTCGGGAAGGAAGTCGATCATATCAAGAACCCTAAACTTTATCTCCAGCTGGCCTTCACGGCTACTTTCTTTGCGGGATTGATGGAGGCTTCCTTGGGATTATTAAGGTCGATCTACTTTGTTTATCTAGTCTATATAACCCTATGATTTATTATATATATATAATATATTATCATATACTAGTGTATACTATAGTAATTACTACTGCTTCAGATCTTACAAGACTTTGGCCAAAAAAAAAGATCTTACAAGACAGACATGAACTCTACGTGGACAGTCTATTATCAGCCAATAATTTGCGAAACAGTAGGGTTAGCTGTTCTGTGAAATTTGGATCCAGGCATCTCTTTTAAGTTTTTAGTTAAAATTTGGGGTGTCTTTGTAATATGTTAAAGGAAGTTCACGTAGTAATTTATTGCAAAAAAAATTAGGTAATAATTTGATCTTAATACAAATTTAGCTAGTAATTTGGTATTTAAAAATTATTAAAAAAAATTGGTATTTAACATTACATAGTATTATAGAGAGAGGGAGAAAATACTAAATTTTAAGGATATTACGTGTATATATATAGTATTATTGTTTTCGTGGTATGTCCTAGGGAATTCATCTTAAGAGCAGCACGGTTTTCATGCTTACTGTATACCTAGAATAAATAAAATTCACTAACACTAGAGTCAAATCTTAAGAAGTAGAGAGGTTGGTCATGAATATTCTCTCATTCGAACTTGAAATCTCTGGTTAAACGCTGAACTGCGACTTAAAGTGTATATATATATTAGAAAGACACTAATTGCCAATTACATTTGTCCGTGACTTTGAGGTAGATAAGTTAGAATAGACATGGTACAATATTTGAATTGGATATTTCCAGCATCCATTATTTTTCCTTTCTCATAGAATCACTTTCTTTTCCCAAAATTTCCTTTTTTTATAGTCTCATCTCATCAGAAACTCTGATCACTATGCGACGAAAACTACGACCATAAAGTGAGGATTCTCTCATTTTTATATTACACAAAAAGCGCATTGTCTTTTGTAGAATTATTAGCTCCATTATTATTAAGGAGTTACAATTAATTGTGGAATGAATTGATCGAAAATGAAAAAGGGAAAAGGAATGAATTGTTATGAAATATATATATGATTATATTTACTATTAAATTTGTATGATTACTAATTAATATGTGGTCTGATGATGTAGGCTAGGGTTTATCGTTGATTTTCTGTCCCATGCAACGATAGTTGGTTTCATGGCTGGAGCGGCCACGGTGGTATGTCTGCAACAGCTCAAGGGAATCTTGGGACTCGAACACTTCACCCATGGAACAGACCTCGTCTCTGTCATGCGATCTGTCTTCTCCCAAACTCATCAGGTTTTTCATTTAGAGTCTATATATTTCAGTTTGTCAATGAATTCCCCACGTGTTCTAGCTCTTAAGAAGGGATGTATATTTTTGCAGTGGAGATGGGAAAGTTGTGTGCTCGGATTTTGCTTCCTTTTCTTCCTTTTACTGACTAAATATTTCGTAAGTCTCCTACTCCCTCTCTCTCTCTCTCTTTCGTATACTTCTATGATAGTTAATTTCCTATACCACGTTCTTTCTACCATTGTTGTTGTTTAAAATATAGACTTGAGGAATCAGTCCATGAGAGACAATTCATTCCATGTGATTCTCCTCTTATAAGACAGTGGATTTTTGTCCCCTTGAAATTTATCATTTTCAACCATACCTAAAGCTACATTATGCTGCCCATTTAGTATAATAACAACTAAGAAACCCCTAGCCCAAAAGAACTCGTAATTATGTGTCCAACCCGTTAAAAAAGTATCATTCCACTTCTATGGGTGAGCTAAATACTTATTTGGATCTGAAAACTATTAGGAACCAACTCATTGGGACGTAGGAGAACTAAGCTATTGGGTAAGGTCCAGATAGAATTTTTGGTATTAGGATGCAACTCGAAAATATATATATATATATATATATATATATATATATATATATATATATATAGGAACTAGTGAAATTGGTTCCGGTTCTAACAATGTATTGATATATATCTAAACAAATGATTTTTAATATATCATATATAATATTTTATTGATTATATTAATTTTCTATTGTTAAATTTATTTATAGGCATTAATACTTATATGTTTTATTTTTATTATTATGACGAAGTACACAATTAAAAAAAATGTAATAAAATTAATATTCATCTTAGAATAAAATAATTGCAATATAGTCCAACTAATACCTAGAACCTGTAATATTAACAGGTTCAGGTAGGTTTCAGTTTTACTACTAATTGGGTAGAGTTTGGAAAAAAAAACTGTGACCAATTTTTATTGGATAAGTTTTGAGAATCTATAAATAAATTTAAAGGATAACCGGAAGTTCTCACCCGTATACTCACCCAACCATTCTTCATTCATTTAAGAACTTTTTCAAAAAGTAGATACTTTATAAAAAATATTTGAAAAAGTGTATATCGAAAAAAAATATTTAAGAAAGTATGTATACGCGCGTCGCGCCTATTGAATAGGCGCACCCTAGGGAAGCGCCTATTCAATAGGCGCACCCCTGGGATGCGCCTATTCAATAGGCGCATCCCTAGGATGCGCCTATACCACATAAATTTTTTTTTTTAAATATTTTTTCAATAACGACGACCCGAGTTCCTAGTTCCAATATTTTTAGTTTTGGCATTGGAAAGTGTAAACGGTCCTGGCTGCATCCAACAGACCCATTCAGAGCATCATCTTCTGCTATAATAAACAAATATACCAACAACCAATCAATCCTCTCCCGTCTAATAATAGAGACAAACTTCATTAAATAAGTTTGGGGAATTTCTATTTTATGAAATTAGCTGCACCTTTTGATAGTAAAGAATACTTTTTAATTTTGACGTATATAAAATTATTTTTGTAATTTCAGATATAAATCGTAAATGTGAACCTTTTTCTTTTTAATATAGCAATTTTAGTGACATTTAACCTTTTTAGGGCTTCAATTTTCTCGTTTCGATGGAGGAAGGAATCTTTGCTCCCTCGAGACATGTCTTTCCCTCGAATCATGCATAATTGTTTCAAAAGAGGCTCGCTGATTTTTTATTTATTGTTTCAAAAGAGGCTTTAATTTTATTCATTTAGTTTAAAATTAATAATAATTGTGAGAAAACAAAAAGCGTACATATTCAATTCACCCACTCAATTATTCAATAATATATTATATTAGCCACTCAATGCTACAATCAAATAATTTACTCAATAATGCTAGAACCAGTTTTGTAAACCTTTCCTCCCTCTGTAAAGGTTAAATGTCACTAAAATTGCTATCAAAAGGTGCAGCTAATTTCATAAAATAGAAATTCCCCAAACTTATTTAATGAAGTTTGTCTCTATTATTAGACGGGAGAGGATTGATTGGTTGTTGGTATATTTGTTTATTATAGCAGAAGATGATGCTCTGAATGGGTCTGTTGGATGCAGCCAGGACCGTTTACACTTTCCAATGCCAAAACTAAAAATATTGGAACTAGGAACTCGGGTCGTCGTTATTTAAAAAAAATTAAAAAAAAAAAAATTTTATGTGGTATAGGCGCACCCTAGGGTGCGCCTATTGAATAGGCGCGACGCGCGTATAAATACTTTGTTAAATATTTTTTTTCGATATACACTTTTTCAAATATTTTATATAAATTATCTACTTTTTGAAAAAGTTCTTCATTTAAGTATATATACATACAGACACTACAGAGTAGTTAGGGTAGCCTTAGCTCTACGGCATATATATATATATATATATATATATAAATATATACCTTTGACAATAGATCAGGTTAGTCATAGTTGATGAAACCCAAATACTTCAAGTCACTGGTGAGTTGACTTTATTCCAGAGATGACGAATCAGTGAGTTTTCCTAAAATAGTTGTTTTTGACTTTTTGTTCTAATTTTCTTTTTCATAATATTCTATCATTATGAATGTATTGAACGCGAGAAATTGAAACCCTAACCTGCTCCCCACTGATTTTCATTTTAACAACGTAACCAAATCTCCTTAATTAAAGTGGAGGACGTCGTCAGAAGGTTCCTCAGAAGTTTGAACTTAAGACATTAATTCTATAGAAGCTTCCTTTTGTTTTTCTCATCCTAATTTTTCATTCTTTTTTTAGAGTAAGAAGAAGCCCCAATTTTTTTGGATCTCTGCAATGGCACCTTTGACATCGGTCGTCTTGGGTAGCCTCCTGGTGTATGCCACTCATGCTGAAAAGCATGGCGTACAAGTGGTAAGCTAGCATTTCTTACATACAATTCTTTATTTCTTTATCACTTTTATATATACGTACATTAAAATCCTCTCTCGTCTCGTCTTGCTCGAGAGAATTGATAACTGCATATTTAATATATTTACTAGTACATTTGAGAATTCATAATTGTAAAGTAAGTAGCCCTCGAACGGTGATTCATCAAATATGGAAGAACAGAATGTGGTTGGCCGGTTATAGGATCTACTATGTATCCGGGTGTGTCCCATCTGATCACTCTCCACTTGTTATCTTTCCCATCAAAATTGAAAAAGTGTCTGCTTTGGACGTGTGGACATGGGTGAAGTTGAGAAGAAGGAATGGATAAAGGAGAGGGTATGGACGAAGGAACCATCAAACTCCACTAAAGTAAATAGCAAACGGAAAAGGGAAAGGGTCGGTCTTGGACTTGGAGTTGGACCACCACTTTGATGAACTATATGATAAGTTCCACCTCTATCCATCTATACCACCACTCCTACTTTCTTTATATGTGGTCGTTTCAATCCAAAAAGACATTGGAGTCGCAATTCAGTTGGAATTAGCTAGACTCGGAGATGGTTATCAGCCTCATTACTAGTGGAGCCAAGGAAAACCCTCGTTGGAGGAGACTACTACCCCTTTATCAAGAACTCGTTCTTCATTGCCAGGTGCAGGACGGGAAGTGAATAACTATATATGAAACGCGTGAGGCTAATTCACGTGTTGATAGAATAATCAGTAAACTCAAAAAAATGATATACTTAGATGATTAGATTTCATAAACTCAGCTCCTCTTTCAGTTTTTTTATCGCTTCATGGATTAGATTACCCTCCATAAAACAATTACTTTGGTTGATTAGTGGAATCAAAGTATTTCTTGGCGAAAACAAAATCCAACGACAAAAACATTTTGGTGGGCCCTACCGAAAGAGTATTTATTATTCATATATTTATTTTTCTTCTTTTTCTAATTTCATCGCTGACGTAGTTATTTTATTGTGTGTTAACGCCAACCAGATCGGCCCACTAAAGAAGGGACTGAATCCTCCCTCCTTGTCGGAATTGCAGTTTGGGGACTCGCATCTTATGATAGCGATCAAAACAGGGATAATCACAGGGATAATAGCGATGGCGGTAAGACATTGCAGAAATTAATATATATGTATACATAACATACATACATATATGTTAGACATTCAAAACACAACCACATAACATCTTCCAAAACACATTTATCTACACGTGTTGTGTATTAGTAGTAAATCAAATTGCTTCTCTTTCTCTCATCCATGGTACTTTAATTTGGTTGCATCTTCAAAGATAGGCTTGGCCAAATAAACCGGTTCGGGAAAACTGGTCTGGTCTGGTCTGGAACTGGTTTGGTTCGAACCGGTTCGGCCGAACTAGTTCCAAAACCAGACCAGTGTTTTTTGCCTTCAAATAGAACAGTTCAAAATAGTACCAAAAATCCAGTTCGAACCGGTTCGACTCGACTCGTTTTAGATACTGGTTTATACTTAAATTTCAATCAAACCACTTTAAACCTATATAATTTTAGAACCGGTTTGAAGCAAAATTAACTAAACCGGTCTGAAATTAAACCAAAATAGATATGTTTTCAATAAACCAAACCTAGAGATATATTGGACTCTCGTATGTTGATGTTGGACAAGATTTTAGTCGGTTGTGGAACAGATTTTCAATCGGTTCAATGTATTTTTCAGTCGGTTCAATGTATTTTTCAGTCGGTTCAGTGTTTTTTCAGCTGGTTCAGTGTTTTTCAGTTGGTTCAGTGTTTTTTAAGACGGTTCAGTGTGTTAGACAGAATTTTCATCTGGTTTAGGTTCGGTTTGAACTGGAATATTTCCGAACCAAAATTGATATTTAAAAAAACAGACCAGAACAGTTCGAACCGGTTCTGAATCGGTTCGAACCAGACCAGTTCTTTTTTCCTTAAACCAGACCAGTTTTTTTAGAAACAGAAAAATGTACTGGTTTTTTTCAAACCAGACCAGTTCAGTTCAGAACCGGTTCGGGGTCGAACCGGTTCATGAACAAGCCTATTCAAAGACATGTTGATTTCGTTATAGTTTTTTTCTTGGCAATTAATAATAATTCTTTTTATTCATTACGAAATAATTTTTTTTTTACCAAAGGATAATTCAATAACTAAGAACAACCCGCGAGGGGGCAAACCGAGTTTGATACATCAACGTTAAGAAGAAATAACAAAGGGGATGGGGGTGAGACACCCAATCATGATAACACATTCCCATAAGAGCTTGTTTCGCCACCCAGTCCGCACACTGGTTTGCTGATCTCGGAACATACTTCCAAGAGATATCTCTAACCGAGCAAGCGGGGTGTAAAATATTAGAGATGAGAGTGTTGGTTCGCCAAGATCGACCCCCGCAGCTGGTCGATAACTCCTTTGGCGCCGGATTCTACTTCCACGGAGCTCCATTTGTTGTCGATCGCCAGTTGGACCCCGAGAAGCATCGCCTTGGCCTCGAGGTATTCTGCATCGCCAGCCAATTTTGTCCCGTGCCTTCCGCCTACGAGATTCCCGTCTGAATCCCGGGCGACCGCCGTCATAGAACCCCTTCCCGAGTCACGAAGCCAAGCTGCATCGCAGCTGATTCTGGTCACACCTGTGGGAGGCCTGACCCAGTGAATATGGGGAGAGGCAGCCCGTGCTGAACCTGATGAGGGTCCCCATCTCTGTTTGCACTAGGAACCGAACCAGGCTTTGTAGACTTGCACTCCTCCAGCACCCTCCTGACACGACGAACCACTGCAAGGGAGTCCGGCTGTCGTTGCTGAAAAACGAAATCACACCTAGCCCTCCATATCTCCCAGCATGCATTGAGGGTAGTGGCCCACCTAGTTGATGCAATGTTTCTCGAAGGGATGCCATCATGGCTTCTCTGCAGTAGCCAATGCTGAATCGAGCTGCACCTCTCCTGAGCATCGACCAAGCCCAGCAATTCCCTCCACACCTGACTTGTCCAGTTGCAACCGAACATGAGATGCTCGCAAGTCTCACATTCGTCACATAAGGGGCATCTAGGATCCATCTGAAGACCTCTCCTCCCTAAGACATCTCGAGCTGCAATAGCTTCATTCGCCAGTTTCCATGCAAAGACCTTGATCTTTGGTAAGGTGGCTGCCTTCCAAACCTCCTTCCATAGCCCCTGCAGCTACGGATCACCCGAGACAACAGCATATGGGGCAGCTTCTCTGATCTCCTCCCGTATGAAGGCCTATCTCACTGAGAACTGGCCTCCCCTTTCGAAAGGCCAGCATCATGCATCCTCACGATGCACCAGCGGGATAGGGATATGAAGGACAATGGCAGCCTCCTCCTCCGACACCTGGCCTCTAACCGTGGATGTATCAATCCACTCAACTAGCCTCGTGTTGGCTTGTTCCTCTGTCACCGGATGGACCCCGAGAGTAGTACAAGTCCTCCCCCTGATCCATGGGTCTACGAACGACCTGATGACCATTCCATCGCCGACGGTCCACACAGCACCATGCAGAACCGCATCCCTCCCCGCAAGAAGGCTGTGCCACGCCCATGAGGCCCTCCTGCCTTTGGAAGCTTGTTGGAAAGGCACGGTCGGGAAATAGAGGCCCTTAAGGACCCTCGCCCACAGAGAAGATGGATCGTTGATATGTCGGGTAGCCATCTTCCCAAGCAAGGCGAGGTTGAAAGCCTCCAATTCTCGAAATCCAAAGCCCACGGACTGTTTGGACCTCGTCATCGAATCCCACCTTGCCTAATGGATACGCCTATTTCCATTTGCCGCTCCCCACCAAAACCGAGCTATTTGTGCATTGACCCTTTTACGCCAAGTTCTAGGAAGTTTGAAAACACTCATTGCATATGTCGCGATTGCCGTGATCACCGCCTTAATAAGGACCTCTTTCCCGGCATTATTGAGGAGCCGTTGTTTACACCCTTGGATCTTTGATGTGATCCGGTCTTGTAAGAAGCTAAGGGCTTCAACCTTCGATCTACCCCAAATAGAAGGTAGGCCTAGGTATTTGCCCGGATTCGAAGCTAGTCTCATTCCAAAAACATTCGCAGTCTCCTCATCGTGCTCATTTGGTTCGGCACCTCCACAAAAGACCGTGGATTTTGAGAGGTTGACCTTTTGACCCGAGGCTAAACAATACTCCTCTAGTGTCGCTCTTAGGTCTCTAGCATTGTCGACCTTTCCTTTGATGAAAAATAACGAGTCATCTGCAAATAGCAAATGTTGGATCTCTGGACAACTCCCTCTTGGCTTGATCCCATGTAACTCCTTAAGGCGCACTTTTTGATCGACTCTCCTAGATAAGACATCAGATACAAGAATGAATAAGTAAGGAGAAAGAGGGTCTCCTTGCCTTATACCTCCTGTTGGCTTGATTTCTCGTGTTGCTTTCCCATTGACCCTTACCCGGTAAGAGACTGTTGAGATGCATTCCTTAATCCAATTCACCCAGGTGCCATGGAAACCTCTATTTTCTAGAACCGATAAGAGAAAGTCCCACTTTATTCGGTCATAAGCCTTTTGCATATCTAGCTTTAGGGCACAGTCATACACCGTCCTTCTCCGACCGCGCCTACTATCCGTCCTCATGAAGTGTAGCATCTCATGCGCGATCAAGATGTTATCCTGAATCTGTCTACCTGCAACGAATGCACTCTGATAGGGGGTAATAAGTTCTTTTAAACAGGGTTTTAACCTGTTCGCAAGAACTTTAGATACAATCTTATAATCGAAGTTGCATAAGCTAATGGCTCGGAAATCTGAAGCGGACTCAGGATTAGTAACTTTAGGGATCAGGGTAATAATGGTTTTGTTTAGAAAGGGTGGAAGTTTACCTGTTTGGAGAAAGACTTTGACCATGGTGACGATGTCTGGGCCTAGCACCTTCCAGTTCCTTTGGTAGAAAGATCCTGAGAAACCATCTGGACATGGTGCCCTTGACCCCCCCCCCCCCCCCCCCCCCAACTGAAACACCGTCGTCCTGACTTCCTGATCCGTTACATCCTTTGTAAGCTCCCTATTGACCTCACTTGAGATGTCCCTCGGGAGACACCCCAACAGGTCCGAGTTCGGCTCATCCCATGTGACCACCCCACTAGGTCGATCCTCCCTACGGTCGGATTTGAAAAGAGCCGAGTAGAAAGAGTGAACTTCCTGCATGATCTCCCTCTCCTCCTCGATCCAACGACCCTCCGAATCACGAATCTTAACAATCTTGTTCCTCCTCCTACGGTCGAGTGTTGTTTGATGAATATACTTTGAGTTCCGGTCCCCGTGGTTTCGCCACCTTAACCTCGACCTTTGTTTCCAATAGATCTCCTCTAACTTCCACAAGACGTTCAGTTTTGACTTAAGGGCTCTAGTCTCATGGATGGAGTCTTGGTTCGGTGTGGCAACTCCAAGGGATGCAAGCCGGCGTTTGATCCGTTCTATTTCGCTCTTGTTGTTTCCAAAACTCCTTTTACTCCAGCTCAAGAGGTTCAACCTGCATGCATCCAGTTTTAGTTTTAGATCGTCCACTCTTTGCAGCTTCCCACCTCCCATCCAAGCCTTCTTAATCACTTCGAAGCACTCGGGTTATTCAAGCCACATTTCCTCGAATTTAAAATTTTTCCTTCCTTTTGATTCTGACCGGTCCAAGAGCAACATTATGGGAGAGTGGTCGGAACCGAGCAAAACCCCATTGATACATTAAGCATGACTGAAAATAGCGGTCCAAGCAAGGTTAGCAATGACGCGGTCCAACCGCTCGACAATTCTATTACTCCTGACTCTATTGTTCGACCACGTGTGCATTTGGCATTTGAAGCCTATATCCCCCATCTCAATGTCATCAAGCAGGTTGTTAAAACCGTCAATTTTCCTCTGTTCCTTCCTACGACCTCCAATCTTTTCCCCATGGTTTGTAATATCATTGAAATCGCCCAAACAAACCCAAGGATCGGATCGGCCCCTCCCAAGCAGTCTGAGCCGATTCCATATATGAACTCTTCTCCCAAAAATTGCATCACCATACACCCAAGAAACATACATATTCTGACCCGACTCAGTAATCGTAACCACGGAATCAATAATGTTCTTGCTAATGTGATTACATTGAATAGAAACATCATTAGACCACCATAAAGCTAAACCGCCACTAGACCCAATCGGGTCCACATACAAACTATTCTCCATTCGCACCTCTCTACGCACCCGTTCACAAAAAGTCGCTGGTTGTTTTGTTTCCATTAAGAAAACAATTGATGGTCGGATACTCCTTATGTGGTCTTTTAGCTGGCGAACCGTCAAGGGAGACCCCAACCCCTGACAGTTCCAACTTAGGAAGCTCATTGGTTCCGTGTGCCTGTTTTGGGACAGCCACCAGAACCTCTCTTTGTCGGTCTCGATGATGCAGATGCTTGGCCTGGACTGGTTGTGCGAATCACATGTTTCCTCACAGGACCAGGCCTGTAAACTTTCCTTGGTCTCACTGAGTCACCAGCTAACTTCTTCTAAGTGGGTCCTTCACATATAGGCGATTTGGGAGTCACCTTCCTTTTCTTGCTACAGTTGTGTTCTAGGTCAGACCCTTCATGGTCTTGGCCCTCCCCGAGAGTGAGCATGGGGACGACCTTTTGCTCCTCCATACGAAGAGAAATTTCACTGAGATTCATGGGGGGTGATTGGGCGATCGGAGATGGTGAGGCGAACGGGGTCAGGTTCAGATCAACCATCAGGTTTATCTGGGTGTACGGCTCCATGGACAGCTGCAGCTCAGTGCAAAGGACAGGGGAGGGTCCAGGGGGAGGCTTAGGGGTAGAGAGGGGGGGTAATGTGTAGGGATACAATATAATGGAATTCAGTATTATTTGTTTAGAGAAAGAATAATAAAAGTATAGCAATATAATTGATTCAATGATTTAGGGTAAAAGTGTAATTTCAGCACGAGTTGCATAAAACACGTTCCATTTAGGGTAAAAGTGTAATTTACTCCATCTTCATTTTAGCCTAAAAATTATCTCTCTTTGTAGCCGCTTCCTTATAGGAAATCATAATTTAAATATATAATTAGTTACGTTCACAATCTTTCTTACAAATTTAATTATTTAATGATTTGTATCCTCAATACATACTCACACGCAAACACACACACATATATACTTAACATTAATATAGTAATAATAACTAATAATATTCGCATATGTATATGCGTAGATACATTATGCATGAGAAACGAAGAACATACATGATAGATGAGATAAGGTGATCAACATCACACATGTACATACATGAAGGGTTTTGTAGTATATATAATATTGATCTATGCATTGCGTACGATTTTATTTAAACCGGACATTACGTAGTAGAATGAGTTTATTGTCACTCTAAATTAGAATACCATATAAAAAATTACTATAAATTAATACATATTACTCTAAATAAAAGTAAATAACTATCTCTAGCAATCTTAAAATACATGCATTAACATATTATTTAATAATTTAGATTTTCCCTGGTGCAACTTAGCAAAATAGCAAAGATTTGGGCAAAGAAATTTTAAAATTAATTTTATATTTTAGAATTATCGGTTTTACCACGAGTCATTATTTTAAATAAACTGTATGCATGAGGAGCTATAGGTTTTATAAATACAATGAATAAATCCTCGAATTTGAGGGAAATACATCAAATGAGGGTAGGAAGTAGCTATTATATATATATATGACGATATGAAGTGGGAATATTTGTGTGAAAACAGGAAGGAATTGCAGTTGGAAGAAGTTTCGCAATGTACAAGAACTACCATATTGACGGCAATAAAGAGATGATTGCTTTTGGTATGATGAATATCGTCGGTTCTTGTACCTCTTGCTATCTCACAACAGGTAGATGCCCATTCATTATATATATATACGTATCTGTGTGTGTGAAGTTCCTTGAGGATAACCAAAACTGCATGCCTGCAGGTCCTTTTTCACGATCTGCCGTGAACTTCAACGCGGGTTGCAAAACAGCAGTGTCTAACATAGTGATGGCAATTGCTGTGATGTTGACGTTGTTGTTCCTTACTCCATTGTTTCACTCCACTCCACTGGTGGTGCTGTCGTCCATCATTATCGCTGCCATGCTCGGCCTTATCGATTACGAGGAAGCCATACACCTATGGAAGGTGGACAAGTTCGATTTCATGGTCTGCATCAGTGCGTACATTGGAGTTGTCTTTGGCAGCGTCGAGATAGGATTAGTTATAGCGGTACGTACACACACACTGCATCTGCATGCCTTGAATATAGAAACATATGCATGGTACAAATATATATATATATATATTAACTATATATATATTCTCATGCAGGTGTCGCTGTCGGTTCTGAGGATTCTACTGTTTGTTGCGAGACCAAAAACTTATGTTCTTGGAAATCTGCCAAATTCATCTATTTACAGAAACGTGGAGCAATACCCTGTCGCAAACCATGTTCCCGGCATGCTCATTCTAGAGATTGATGCTCCCATCTACTTTGCCAACTCTGGCTACTTGAGAGAGAGGTAGATACAATCATCTCATCGTCATCACATTTACGGGGAAAATCAACTTTTCATTTTAAAAAACTTCCAGCGTCTCTTCTGCTTTATATATTTATGAGAATCAACGGCATGCAGGATCTCGAGGTGGATTGATGAAGAAGAAGATAAACTGCAGACAAGCGGCGAAACCACCTTGCAGTATGTTATTCTTGACATGGGAGGTGAGAAGTGATGACTGAACTGAACTGATGTGCACTCGATTTCACTATCCTCTCTCTTTATAATTATTTAAGGGAATTCATGAATAATGTCAAATAGCATATCATATGATATTTATATGTCTCAATCGTCAGCGGTGGGTGGCATTGATACGAGCGGGCTAAGCATGTTGGAAGAGATTAAAAAGATCGTAGACAGAAGGGGATTAAAGGTTTGTCTCTAACTTCTATTATTATAGCATTTACACTCAAATACGATTGTGGACTTTAATAATAGTTGGGTCAAATTAAGTTTGTTTTTTTCTTAAGGTTTGTTTTTTAAAAGATTTTGATCATATTGAGGTTACTTATTTCGTTAGATTTTTCATCTACTAAACTTAAGAGTATATGGTTGGAAAATTTAAAAAAATAACACAAAAAAACTCTTAAAAAAATTATATGTTACAATTAAGTTTCAATTTGATTGAGCTCCAATAGAGGGTAGGGGTGAAAGAAAAATCTGGGTCATCTAAAAATCCAGTGAAAACTGTATCGGACTAGACAAAAGAAAGATTCGAAAATACACGATATGGTTTAAGATCATTTTTTTGTTTGATTTGGACTTTTCAACCGTTCGGTTCGGTGTACGAGTCTAAAAGATCGCAGTGTCTGATCCGACTCTTAATACCCATATTATTTTATATATTATACTAATTAATATAATTAATCAATGAATACAAATTAATACTAGTTTAGTTATTTTAGTTTAATTTGGTAGAAAATTATGTGAACATTGTTAAATCGAGTTATTTGTTGTTTAATTTGATTTTGGATGTGTAACCGATCCGAAAATCTGTAATACGAATGCATGGCCATATACGGTCATTTGGTCGGATGTTTTTGTGGATAAAATATGATCCAAATTAAAATATAGGTACCCTATTGAAATAGTAAAAAAAATAAAGGGGCTAGAGTCTGGTTATTGACCAAAACAGTCCAACACCTATAAGCTAGTTGGTCTGGGTCTTGATACAGACCACCCCCCACATATGGTCGAGCTAGTTCGTGTCAAGACCAAGACATTAGCCTATACTATTGAAATTCAATCGTGTCTCAATGTAATTGGGACTCGATTGATACCCAACTAAGGAGGATAGGGTAAGGGTCTTGACCCAGACAAGCTCCCAACCCTTGGGCAAGCATGTGAGTCAAGATTGAGACCCTAACCCTTGATTTGGACTCAATCGAGATCCGATTGAATAATTACTCAATTATAACATATAGAAATGTTTCAAAGAGTTTTGTTAAGACATTTGTAAAAGCTTTATGTGTTATTTTTACAATTTTCAAACTATATTATGTCAGGTTTGAATGAAAATCTGAAAACTAGATTAATTACCAAATATGAATGAATGGAATTTTTGTTTTCAAACATTAGGGAAAAACTCAATTTTTAACCCCTAACATTCATATGTCTCTTTATTATAATATATATTAATTTTCATTTTTTCAGCTTCTATTGTCGAATCCCGGGAGTGACGTGATGAAGAAACTAAACAAGTCTAAGTTGATGGATGAATTCGGACAAGAATGGATCTTTCTGACAGTAGAAGAAGCTGTTGATGCATGCAATTTCATGCTCCATACTTGCAAATCTACACACAAGGTTAATGAATCAGCAGTCTGATCCAATATTCAATAACAGATGATTCAGCTAAGGCCAACGGAGCTGGGAGATAGGGTTTCCTATATATGACCATCCATTTGTAAGCTACCTACAGACACTTGAATGTGCATAATACGTAAATTTGAATGTCCCATAAATAAAGACAATGGACCAGCTTGCTTGCTTGCTTGATTCAATTGTTGATTAATTTGGTCTTTTCTTGCGCAACAAAACCATGATAAGGAAAGATTATACGCAAAATGAAAGAAATTCATAGAATGAAAGACACAAATGGAGTTTTTGTGTTTAGTCTGTCAACAATCGATTTCTTTATATTCATAATTACGTGGATCAATATATAACGAAAAATAATAAAAATTGATCGATATATTTCTCAAAACAAGTAGAAAATAAAATGAACGATCACTACGGGAGAATACTTGGATAACGGCTCAAATTTGTTTCATTAACGGCTCAATATAACCATGATAAGAGTCGTCTTATTTATGACGGCTCGTTTTTCATTGAGCCGTCTCAAGGACGGCCCAATAAGAATGAAATGTCTAAATTAATAATATTAATTTATTTGGGACGGCTCATTTAGTTTGAGCCGTCAAAATTAGATAATATTTTAATTTATTTTTGTCGGCTCAACCATTTCCAGCCGTAATTATTCGAATTTTTAAAAAATAAAAAAATTGAATAAATTAATATACCCCTAATCATGAATTTGCAGCCTGAATAATTTTACAAACCAAAATCTGTAAATATAAACCAAACAGAATCAGTATTACAATCCGTTATTGAATTCCTAAAGCATTAAAAAAACAATTTCGAACATCAATCTTCAATCATATGTTGGATCATCATCTTCACTTCTACGCTCGGCAGACTGATCACTTGGTTGAGTTGTCTGACCATCCTATAAAAGCATCCCAACAAAGTACAATATATAAGATGCATCACATTTAGACATCAAACAAGCGTGTGCGGTTAACATAATAATAGCCTATTAACAAGTGAACTAAAATAGCAGTCGAACACATTATGTATAATTGTATTGATATAAGTGATAAATATAACATATATACTTACTTTATTTGCAATTGGTAAGAGTGTGGAACCACAACCAAGATTGGTAGTTAGTGTGAAATCGCTGGAACCAGCTGTAATGAAGTGTTGAAATGAATTAAATCCATTGATATTTCTCTGAAGGTTAGCGATCTAACCTTGATGAATGGTTTGCATGACTTGTAATTGTTATTGAAACTGTTTGTACATATCCCCCATCTGTGCCTTCATACTAGCCATTTGATCTGCTTGTTCCTTCAATTTATCATCAGTTTCTTTCAATTTATCATCAGTCTCTTTCTTGTCCCTCTCTCTTTCAATCTGTAGACGTGCTCGTACACGTCTTTCTATCTCTTCTTCACAGTTGCTAGCTTTCTGTGACCTATGTACCATAGTCGGTGTTACGCCAAGCCCATATCCTTTGATTCGCCCAGGTTTTTCTCCACTTACAACCTCACGATATACATTTTCTTCCCTTATAAGTGGATCCTCATCTGGGTTATGAGAAGTGCGATATGCTAATAAGGATTTTCCTTGTTCCTACAACAAAAAATTAAGAATGATGTTTAATACATCTTCTTCAAATAAAACGTGTATACAACAGTTAACTTTGAACAAATTAAGTATTACCACTATCAAGGCTGCCACTTCATCAACAAATGCACCATTATTCTTACGGACATGGCATACTCATAAAATTCCAGACTCCCCACAGGTTTTTTACGCTCTTGTTCCTATTAAATTAACACGGTAAAGTAGAATGCAAAGCAGTACTAGAAATTATGTTAAACAAGATAAATATGTATTTAAAAGCATTCATACCAATCTATATTTGCACAAGCAAAACTCTCTGGCCCGGTTGTGTGAAGAGATGATTGTTGTGACCGAGCATGTTTCCCATGTTTTGATGATTCCTACTCATAAGAAATATAAAAATTAAATAAAAGGAAGTAAGAATCAATAACATTAATTATAAGAAAAATAAGCATTCTAACCTGCCCTGCTTCAGAAAACCAATGATCTACTAAGATTTCCCATTGCCATTTCTCCACTCCATCAACTTCTTTTGCTTTGATTTCTTCTTTGGTAACACCCGGTTTAAAGTAAACTTCTTTTAGTGAATTTTTGTGATCCTTCCACTTCTTGGCAATGGATTTCAGTACAAATCTGTCAAATGATCTTCCAGTATCATCAGGACAAATGAATTTTGACTGCAAACATATTTGTACAAAAATGTATAGTAAGTTAAACATATAAATAATCAATTCGTTTTAAAAAATAAAGATAACATATAACTTACTTTTGTCAGGGTTAGTAAATTTTGTATGAAGTTATGAGGCATATTTTTTCCATCTGGGACATATCTGGGATCTTCGAGCCGCTGTACCAAGCCAGTTTCCTAGACCTTTTGTTGATTTTCCATATGGTTGACCAAATTCATTGCACTGAATAACATTTCTTCCGTCTTTTAATTGCCAGACATCTGATGCACGAAGATGATTTTTTTTTCAATATCGATTACCAGAAGTATCTGCTAGACGAAATAAAAAAATTATAAAACACAAACATATTGATCATATTATATAACATGAGAGTAAAATACATCACCTAAAATTTCCACATGAGTAATTAATGACACTGACTCGTTTTACTGTGACAACTCTCTACCAAATGGTGAGTTAGATGTTGTTGGTGTGGGACAACTAGCAGAATGCTTTCTGCCATCGCCCTTATTGTAACTACTGGAACCTGAATGTGTGAATGACATGTCGCTTTACCTGAAATACAATGTATCATTATACATAAATTGACGATATGATTTAATAATGTGTAAATACCAAAAAGTACTATATATATTGAACATACTGTATGAGGTACAAAATTAGGTGTACAACTCATTCCTCAACACCTTCTCGAATCCAACGATGACTATTGTTAAGCTCGTCAACATCTAAATTCTGATAAGGCATACACTGCATAGAATCATCATCTTCATCACCATCTTCAGTTTTTCCCATATCAAACGTGTCTCTTGGCTTCATCTCCACTACCAAGTACCAGTCCACATTTTTGCGATCTTGGACATAAAATACTTGCTTAACTTGTGATGAGAACACAAATGGATCATCACGCAATCGTTCTCCTATATGTATCAATCTCGAAAAATTAACTAGGATTGTGCCATTTGCCTCCTTCTTAAGCCCTCCCTTCACATTAACCCAATCACACCGAAATAATATAACTGAATATCGCCCATAATAATCCAGTTCAACAATATCTTATAGTCTTCCATAATAACTTTGTCCATTTGCTTCAACCATTATACCACTATTCTGACATTTTCTATTTTTCTCACGATCTTTTGTGTGGAATACAAATCCTTTGATAGAGAATCCACTAAATTTTCTAACAACGGAACTTGGACCAGTTGCAAAAGAAATTTCTTCTTGTGAACATTTATTAACAATCATGCCATGTACCTAGATTTTTAGAAATACTATAAGAAGAAATGTATCTAACAAAAAAAACTCTATACATTCAAATAAGATCAATAACGAATTAACATAAACCTGTCTATTAAGCCAATCTGCAAATTTCTCTATTAACAATTGACCCTCAATGCGTGAAGTGTTGTTCTCGTTGAACATCAACAAATCTCCTCAAAGTTCTATTTAATTCAACTGTATCCGAAATATTTTGTTATTATACATAATAATGTGATAAAGAGAAAACTGATCGGCGGTATGGTTCAATTATATTACTATGCAGTAGGACATAACGATGTGCTTGAGCTAGCAACATACGATCAAGCACCGTTGTTTGAGCACTACCGATAAAATAACCACCTGATGAAAACAAATATGTTTCACCTCCAGCATAAGATAAGATCCTTTTGGGTCGGTTAAAGATCGAGTCTAGTTGCCCCATAAACCTTTTGCAAAAGGTCATACATTCTTCAACAATATATCCTTCTGCAATTGATCCCTCTGGTTGAGCTTTATTACGAACGTAGTTTTTCAAAGTGACCAAAAACCTTAAGAATTCATTAGGGAAAAAAAAATGTTACATTACTATTACACACATTGGATAAAGAGAGTCAATTGAACTAACCTTTCAATAGGATACATCCACCGGTATTGTATAGGACCACCTAGTTTTACTTCCACTGGTAGATGTATAATTAAATGCATCATCACAGTAAAGAATCCTGGAGGAAAAATCTTCTCTAGATGACATAGAGCAACTGCAGCACTACTCTGAAGTTCATCCAAATCCTCGAGATGGAGAGTTTTAGAGCACAATTTCTTAAAAAAACCGACAATTCATTGAGTGCTAGAACAACATGTTTAGCCAATACACCTCTGAATGCAAGCGGTAGAATATCTTGTGTTAACACATGACTGTCATGACTTTTAAGATTGGAAATCTTCCGCTCTTTCAGGTTTACTCCCCTAGATATATTTGAAGCATATCCATCAGGAACTTTAAGATTTTTCAACAATGTAAGAAACCTATCTTTCTCAGCCAATGTAAAGGTGTAACAAGCATGAGGCAAATATGGCTTCCCATTAGGACGATCTACAGGATGAATTTCAGGTCTTATACCCATAGCCTTTAAGTCGTATCTAGCCTTCTCATTATCTTTTGTCTTCCCATCAATAATCAACAATGTACCAATCACATTATCGCAAACATTTTTTTCTATATGCATCACATCCAAACTATGTCGAAGAAGATTATATTTCCAATAAGGCAATTTGAACAATATGCTATTCTTCTTCCACAAAATACTGTTTTGAGTAGATGTCGAGGCACCTTGTTCAGAGTAATCATCTCTCTCCAAAATATCTTCATTCTCATATGTTGTATCAACAAATATGTTGTTACCATCTCTTGATCGCTTCTTACTGCCTTTACCATAAGTATTTGTTAACCTCCTCATTTGCTCAAAAACTTGCACACCAGAAAGAGGTGTTGGTGAAAGTCGCATCTCAGTTGTACCATCAAACTCCGTTTTTTGAAGACAGAATGGATGATCTATGCGTAACCACCATTGATGACACATATAATAGTATTTGTCGCCGTTATCCAACCACAAAGACTCAGTTGAATAAGCACATATAGGACATGCAACTCTACCTTTAGTACTCCAGCCAGACAAATTAGCATATGCAGGAAAATCATTAACAGTCCACATGAGTGATGCACGAAGTGTAAAGTGTTCACCCTTCAACGCATCATATGCCTCAACACCATTCCAAAGTTGTTTTAACTCTTCGATCAGTGGTTTTAGATAAATATCTATATCATTTCCGGGACCTTTTTCACCAGGGATGACCATTGACAGTATAAGAGATGACTTCTTCATGCACGACCATGGCTCCATATTGTAAGGAGTTATTAAAACAGGCCATGTAATATAAGTTGCACTCATCGTCCTAAATGGATTAAAACCATCACTCGCTAATCCTAGTCTGACATTTCGTAGGTCAGATGCAAAATTTGGGTAACGCTCATCGAATGACTTCCACGCCAATGCATCAGCGGGATGTCTCAAGACTCCATCAACTGTTAGACCCTCCTTATGCTAGCGCATCGAAGATGCAACATCCTTTGACATATATAGACGTTTGAGTCTTGGAATTAAGGGAAAGTACCGTAATACTTTTGCAGATTTTTTTTCTTCCAGAAGTAGTCTCTTCTATATTATCTTCAGCTATGTCTTTTTTATAATTTTCCCACCTCGAAAGACCACAAGTTTGACAACTTGAATGTTCAGTATTTTTACCCCAATACAACGTGCAATCATTTGGGCATGCATGTATCTTATCATACCCAAGACCCAATTTTGTAATCAATTTTGTAGCATCATAATAAGAAGCCAGAAAAGTTGCTGAAGGAAATGCAATTCTTAATACTTCAAACAACATATCAACTGATTTCCGAGACCAACCACCAACTGTTTTTATATTCCATATGTGTAAGATGAATGATATCACTGTGAATGATTCACAATTATGATATAATGGTTTTTCACATTCACTCATTAATTTTTGAAGAGGTGAAATGTTTTCAGGGTCAACATTCTGTTGTTCTGATCCTGGAGTGTGATTAGCACCATCAACTGGCATATTATCTTGCACAGTGTTTGACGAACCAGATCCCATGGCAGCATGAAATAAATCTCGCAATTCACCTTGTCCATCCAAATCACTGTTAAATTCACTGTTCCTTATAGGACTATTCATTTCTTGGTTCATAGTGGGCTGAGTTTGTAGACACAATTCACCATGAAAACACCATATTGAATAGTCAACTAATAAATCATTCCAAATCAAGTGACTTTCTACTTCGTATGCCACGTGATATTTTCTATTCTTGCATTTACGACAAGGACAATTCATTTTTCCATTAACCAAACCGTTTCTATTAGCAAATTCAATGAAGTTTTTGACACAAGATTGGTACTCTTTTCTAATTCTTGGTTTTTTCATCCAATTTTTATCCATGCCGAATTTGAAAGTTCCTAACAAAAACATGTCAAGTAACACACAAAGATTCAGAAGATGGTCTGGAATTTCCATGTAAACTAGTAGATGCAAATAGTCATTCACATCTCCATATGGATGATTCATTACATGTCATGATGAAGTGTGTATTATAGCATTAGTCGTATAGTAACAGTAAAGCATTCCATAATAACATTTGAGCTTACATTAAGAATGTATAGCAACATAACTATCTGTCTAGTAATTATGATTTAAATAAGCTTCAATATTTGACCAAAATAAATAAATAAGCTTTAATGTCTGCAAAATCTTATTTCAAATTCAACAGGAAATTTCCCTAAGAATCTTACAAAACAAACAAACACTTAACCTAAATATGAAAGGATTTTCAGATTATCACTAATTTTACATACCAACATCTGTCACACCAACAAACACACACCAATTTTAACACGAATTGAAGATTGAAGCCTGATGGAAGACATGAATTTAACGCAGCAAAAGGAAGCAAATTTAACGCAGCAAACACAAGCATTGTCAATACGAGGCAACAAACAACCCAAAATAATACTACCGAGACTAATTACCTGGAAATCGAAGCTTGAAGGAGAAAGTAGGGTTTACACAATTGATGTTTTTTTGCTGTTTTCTTTGACAAATCGAAGTAGGGGATACATATATAAGAGTCTGTAAGGTCGAATCGTTGAAGGAATTGAAAAAAAAAACAAAAAAAAACTTACCGATTTGAAGAGTGGCGCGGCAAGCAGGAAGAACTTCGATAGAGAACTCCTTGACAGAATGCAGAATGGAGAAGAAGGCTTCGTAATGTAATACATTTTCAGGAACGACTCAATCTAATTCGAGTCGTCCTAATTACTTTTCATTTAAATAAATTATTTTTTATTGCCGGCTCAGACATATTGGTTCGTCCCAATTATTTTTTATTAAAAAATATTAATTTTAAAGGACGGCTCAATCTAATTCGAGCCGTCCCAATTACTTTTCATTTAAATAAATTAGTTTTTTAATGACGGCTCATACATATTGGGTCGTCCAAATTAGTTTTTATTAAAAAAATATTTATTTTAAAGGACGGCTCAATAATATTCGAGCCGTCAAAAATACTTTTCATTTAAAATAATTGTTTTTTATTCCGGATCAGTAATATTGGTCCAGCAAAATTAATTTTTATTAAAAAAATATTATTTTTGAGTGACGGCTCAATAGTATTCGAGCCGTCAAAAAGACTTTACATTAAAAAAAAAAAATTAGTGCCGACTCATCAGTATTGGGCCGTCCAAAATAATTTTGATTTAATGTAAATATATTGGGTCGGCTCATCTATATGACGGCTCAATAAAATGAATCGGGGATTCAATAATTGACAGCTTAACTTCCATTGAGCCATTAATAATTGTAAAAAAAAATAATTCACGGCTCAATCTTGCTTGAGCCGTTCCATTGAGCCCTTAACCAAACGTTCTCCCGAAGTGGATAAATCATAAATCATGAACTTATTAAGTCATTTTGAAAATTTGCTTAAAAATAAGTTGCGTTGTTGTAAGTTTGACATTTTAGCATAAAAAATGACTAGATTAGGCTGTTAAAACCTATTGTCAATTGTTGCCTAAACTTAGTATAAATAGTTTTCAAATGTGTGCACATTAGCAACAACGAACTTAGATTAGATCGTACTTGTTAGTTTTGGTTATTGGGTCGCCCATAAGTGAAAACTCATTCTAATAAGATTAGTATTGTGATACTCGCCCAAAATCCTTCCCTATATATACGGTTATATATAAGGGTGCTCAATATATAAAATCTAAAATAATTACTAATCGCTTTAGAACAAAGAAATCTTAGTCACCCTACAGTTGAGACAGATGTCAATTGTTGTGGAAGCTTAGTCATTATTCGTTAAATAGTGACGTGTCCTCCGACTGTGATCCCAACCTCATGTAGATCACTTTTTGGTTATGCCAAGTCAGTCGTAGAGGAGGTAAGTTAAATATGTGTATTTATGTTTGCCCTAACCGACTGCGTATTTCGTATATTTCCAGCATTGGTATCAAAGCCTTTATAGGTTGGTTTCCAAATTGTTGAACCCTATAAAATCCCTACTCATGCGAAGCCACCGAACGCAGACGGCAGGAACCACCATAATCTTAGGTCGCGACCTCTGTGGTTGTGGCCAGGTCACCTCGAGAGCTTCGTTGCACCTTCCATGGCCTTGACCACCGCATTAGACGAACAGGTCATCTAACACGGTTAGATGTGTAGGTAGCCCTGTGTAAGGTCACAACTAGAGGTTATTGTGGTCTAGACCCCAAGGAAAGGGGGCAGCCACCGCGTCTGACCTTTATGGAGTCTAGTCAATCTCTGTGACCAACCAACTAAGGAGGGGTGGTGGCTAGGGTTACAGGAAACCCTAGCCATCCTTTCAATTGGAGAATATGACCTTTGGACCGGTTCTGAGTGAGTCGATCTAGACTAGACGGTAGGCACCGCCGTAACCTTAGGCCACAACCTCTTTGGTTGTGGCCAGGTAATCCCGGGAGCTTCGTTGCACCTGCCATGGCCCTGGCCACCGTGTCAGACTAACAAGTCACCTGGCGCGTTTGGCCGTGTAGGTAACCCCGTGTAAGGTTGCAACTAGAGGTTGTTGCGGTCTAGACCCCAAGGAAAGAGGGCATCCACCGTGTCTGACCTCCATGGAATCTGGTCAACCTCTGTGACCGACCAGCTGAGGAGGGTGGTGGCTAGGGTTACAGGAAACCCTAGCCATCCTTTCAATTGGAGAAGATGACCTTTTGATTGGTTTTGAGTGAGTCGATCTAGACTAATATGGTTTGCTAACACATATCAGACTAGTTCAGATCAGTTTGGTTGACTACGGTCGACTTGACTGGTTCAAACTGAACCGTTTGGTTGAGGCTTACCAGACTGGTTTGGTTTGGTTCGGAATTTTGAGTTTGTTTGGACCGTTTTGTACTAATTTAAAAGGTTGACTGTATTAGTTTTGAAACAAACTTGGTTCTGATCCTGGACTTAATGTGGGTTCTAATATTTTTTTATTATTGGATAATTATGCATGAATGCTTTCATTAATAGTTTTTGGGTTAATTAAATTAACTGTTGGACCAATTTAAATCTTTGTAGAGCCTTGCTTTGATTTATAAATCATGATCGGATAGACAGATCACTCTGTGTGGGTTCTTTGAGATCTCTGGATTACTTGGTGGTTTATACATGATAGATAATCTTGCCTTATTTTATATAATTGACCATTGACTCCATGACTATTAGACATGACTAGGTTATGCCTGATTGAGATCGCAACATACTGTATATGTAAATTGGACCTTCAGATTAATTATTTGATATGTTGAGACTTTAGTACCTGAATTTGGTTTGTTGATACTTTAATCTCTTAATTTTATTTAGTGAGACTTTAGTCCCCTCATTCATTGAGACTTTGGTTCCCAAACTTTCATTCATGGTAATTTTGGTCCCTAAATATTTTAAAAATTACAAATTAGCCATAAACTATTTTTTAAAGGTTTGAATATTACAATATATATATATATATATGTGTGTGTGTGTGTGTGTGTATTGAATTGTATTGTTTGTTATCTTGTTTTCATGTATTAGATTACATTGATAGGAATATCTAGTTTTCTGCGTAGCCTATGTAGCAAACATTTAGGAATTATCCAAAATACTCATTTAGAAGTTTGAATAAGTTTGAACTACATCCGAGAATATGTTCGTGCGAGCGAACTGATCGGTTAGTCTGTGAGTTTTCTGAATATTCTTGAATGCTAGGATGATCGTTTTATATGAGAGTTGCACATTTTGCTTTAGTGTGATTTGTTCGATTCCGGTCCGGTAAGGATTGTTGGAAGTGTGCGTTTGATTGATGGTAGTGACTTTATGGCATGCTTAAAAATGGGGAATGCTTCTTAGCATAACTAAAGTTGTCCTCTAGATTTAAGACTTGTCCTACACATGCATTAGAATATTGTTCCTTGTGTCTACATGATCCTAATAGAATTTTATTTAGTTAGAGAAGATGACATCCATGAAAAACATCATCGCTAAGTTGAAAAAATGTCTTAGAGTTAACGGTGATGGCATCATCGTGTCGTGGTTGAGTAGAACTCGCTCGATCACATCAAGAAGATTATGAAAAGACCTGGCTTTGGAATAACAAATCAGCAGAAGCCTTTCCATGATGAGTTGGAGGCTAAATTTGCTGAAGTGCGTGCTACGATGCTGAGTACGATGGATGATGACATTCTCTCTGAGTTTACGTGGGAAGAAAGATTTGTGGGATGATTTGCAAGCTAGATTTTGTGTCTGTATGATTGCTCAGCTATGCTCTCTCAGCATCAAATTTGATTATGACAAGATGAATCCTTAGCACTCTGTGAGGCATCATCTGAGACATATGGTCAATATGATCACATAACTCATGGATATTGGTCAACCACTAACCGATGAGTAGCAAATCCAAGTCGTAGTCCACTATTTGACTGGAAGGATTTTTCTGAGAACTAGATCGCCTGCTTGTAATTCTCTTGAACATACCTTCTTGTTAAATGCACGAGCCATGCATTGGTAGTACAATTGCCTGTGGCACAGCGTGATGAGTCACCTTTCATCTATGAGGTTTAATTGCTCGTATCTTCATCTCGCCCATTCTGACTCATCCGTCTCTGCCTCAACGAGGATCCTTTCGGACGACATTTCTACTTCAATTGGCAGCACGACTTCAGTACTGTAAACAAGGGAAAATTGGGTTGCTCTTATTGATGTCCGTATTGAGGTCATGTATGCATGAGTGCCCAAGGTAGCTTGTCGTGTCAGTCCTTATAATTGATAGTCATTTTCTATATGATCTTTTTGATATTCCTATTTGCTGCTACCACTGCACCATTCATTTGTGGGCGATATGAAGACGAATTTATATGCTTGATCTTAAATTGGTCACACAATCCATCAACCAATTTATTATTAAGACTTTTGGCATTATGTGTGATGATTGACTCTGGCACCTCATAACACGCGATGATATCCTGCCAAATGAAACGCTCGACTGCCTTTGTCGTTACTGATGCCAGAGTGATAGCCTCTACCCACTTGGTGAAATAATTGATCGCCACTAATATGAATTGATGACCATTGGACGCCTTTGGAGAGATCATACCGATTACATTGATGCTTCACATTGAGAAAGGTCATGAGGAAGTCATGGGATAGAGCTCGTGTGGTGGCGCATGGATTTGGTATGCGTACACTTGACAGATGTGACTATGATGGACGTGCCTCGCACAATCAGACGTCATGGTGGACCAAAAGTATCCAAGTCTCATTATCTTTTTTGATAGCATTCACCCGCCCATGTGGGGGCCGCAACAACCTTCGTGAATTTCTTCCATTAGGTGCTCAGCTTCTTCAGCATTCACGCATCTCAAAAAGGTATCATCAAATGATCTTTTGTATAAGATTGGGTCGCTGAGAAAAAAATTGCAAGTCATTTCTTGTTGAACCTCCTGGGAATTCTCCGGACTCCATATATCTTTTTATGCCAGTGAACCACGATTGATCATCTAACTCTTCGAGTACAACAATAGGATGGAACCTTTTTGATCTTGATCTCCACTGGTAGTACTTGATTTCCCGGCGAAATTTTACTCATTGATGTGAACGTTGCTAATGCGTCAGCAAATTGATTCTTATTTCTCAGCATATGAGTGAAAGTGATGTCTTCAAATTCAGAAGATAAATCATCAAGATGCTTGTGGTATGGCTGGAGTTTGGCATCCCTCGTTTTCCATTCCCCTGTCGTTTGGAGGATGATTAACATGGAATCTCCGAACACTTCTAGTGTTTTCACTTCGAGGTCTAGTGTGGCACGCATGCCAAGAACACATGCCTCATATTCTGCAATGTTTTTGGTGCAGTGGAAGGTGACCTTGGTCGCCACTGGAAAGTGTTGCCCCTTTGGAGAGATGAGCACTGTCCCGATACCCCCTCCGACTGAATTCACATCACTGTAGAAGTACATCCTCCAATTTGCCTTCGGCAACCCTTCTTCTTCTACTTGAATGATCTCCTCATCTAGGAATTCGAAGTTGATCAAGTGATTGTCGTCTATAGGAAACTCTGCTAAATGATCAACGATTGCTTGCCCCTTCACCGAAATTCGAGGCACAAATTCTATGTCATACTCAGATAGTTGAACTTCCCACTTGGCGATATTTTTTGTCCATGCTGGATTATCTAAGAGGTATCTCACGGGATCCATCTTCAAATACATATGTATGGTGTAGTACAACGTATACTGGAAAAGTCGCTTCATTACCCACACGAGTGCGCAACATATCATTTCCACCTCTTGATACTTTGTTTCACCCTCCGTAAATTTTTTGCTCACGTAGTATATGGCATGTTCATTCTTTCCAGTCACATCAAGTTGTCCCAACATGCACCCCAACGAGTCTTGGCGCGCTGTTAAATACTTAATGAGCAGTCGTCCTACAGTTGGTGCCACCAGGACTGGTGGGCTCATTTGGTATTTTTTTTATGGCGTTCGTCCTCAGAACCCGTCCATGAACGAGAACATCGTATGATGTGCCATGTTGTCGACCAGCATATCGATATGAGGCAGAGGGAAATTATCCTTCGGACTGGATTTGTTAAGATCTCGATACTCGACACAGACGCGACCGTACTTCTTGGGTACTGGAACAATATTTGCTACCCATTCAGAATAGTTGCAAACTTCTAAGAATCCGACGTCGATTTGCTTAATGATCTCTTCCTTAATTTTAAGGATTAGGTCGGGACTTTGTCTCCTCAGGCGTTGTCTCTTGGGTCGAAAGTTCTCAGTGTCTAGTGGCAGAACGTGCTCCACAATTGTCGAATCAAGGTGGGGCATGTCAGCATATGACCAGGCGAAAATCTCCTGGTACTCTTTTAGCAAATCCATCATCTGAGTTCTTTGGTTAGGACTCAGACTTGTCCCAATCTTCAATTCTCGTGGTTCCTCGGGAGTGCCGATGTTTATGACCTCAGTGACTTCTGTTGTTAGGAGTTTGTTCCTCTCGTACCTGTCCCTACTTTCTTCAATTTCTTTCGTGACATTCCCCTCATCGGATCCTTCTTTGTAATGTACAGAGTCAGATTCAGCAAGGGTGTCCCTGTACGATATTAAATCATGGTTCCCCCTGTGTTCTCTAGAAGTATTGATCATAGAGAAAGAAGCAGAAGAGAAGGGAGATTAATGTCAGAAGTAGGTAGAAGGAGATATAATATTGACAACATGATGGATTAACAAAAGAAGGGATTCATCTGATGTAGTCATGACAAATTTCCCCTATTCCAAAAACGTAAGGCTCATAACATATGCCCTACGCGGAATACATCCATTTCCAAAAGGTCTTACTCATTATTACTAAGAGAAAACACATAAGTAGGTAATGTCATCCAGTTTGTGATATTCTCCCCCACTAGCAAGTGGACAGACGAAAATGCTTGAGGGAGCTTCATTAACCAAGGCTCCAATGGTGACACCGATTGAAAACAAGCCTGATAAGCCTTCGTGTGAAGCAACGTCGTCGGGTTGAATCATTTATGGTGGGACAGGAAATGAAACAGCGAGGGGAGGAAACAGCAATGCCTGTGAATTTCAGGTTAAACATTTCCTTCGGGTGAATTCGTAATCTTTGAAATTAGGATGAAAATCTAGTCTGAAAGTGCCTTTGTTCTTCCTTGGAGATATTGGGTGTATGATGCCCTGACCGTGGATTCCCAGACCGCATCCTAAGATGAAGTTGTTGTCCAACATGATCTTCCCCACCATTAGCTTGGCTCTGTCTAGTGCTAGCTCTCTCCAATCCCTAATCACATAAATGAGATCAAAGGCATGGAAATAAAATGCATCTTTAGTCTCGATTCCGATGAAAGGTACGTAAGTATCCTTATAAATGTTGTAATCCTCCTCCCCATCGATCACAATCAAGTGATTCTCAAGTATAAATTTCACTTTCTGATGCAGGGTAGAAGGCACTGCCCGAGCAGCGTGTATCCAAGGTCTTCCCAAAAGTAGATTGTAGCCCCCTAGAATGTCTAAAACTTTGAAAGATACGCTAAACACACATGGACAAATCTCCAAAGGTAATTCAATTTCTCATTCGACCTCCCTTATATTGCCATCCAAAACTCGAACAACACTCTTGGTTGGACGGATGAGTGACGAATCTATCTTCATATGTTGGAGGGTGGACATCGGGCGTACATTTAAAGCGGAGTCGTTGTCAATCATTACTCTTGAGAGCACGTATCCCTTGCTCTTGCACACGATGTAGAGGGCTTTGACATGTTGTTGTCCCTCAGAACCCAACTCTTCATCCCCGAAGGCGATTTAGCTAGCAAAAACCGAACCGATGAGATCCTCCACTTGGCGGGTTGAAATTTCCTTTGGTACCAGGGCTTCCTTCAAAACATTCATTAATGCATCTCGGTGTGGTTCAGAACTCAACAACAGAGCCAACAAATATATATGCGTTGGGGTCCTACGCAATTGATCCACGACCTTGTACTCAGCATCCTTTACAATCTTCATGAAATTGTCCGCTTCTTCTTCAGTTACCTTCTTCTTTTGGGCTCCCTCCACCTCTTTCTCCTTGGGCGAGTTTTCTGGTTGGATATAGCAACGCCCGGATCAAGTCATACTGAAAATGTCTTCATTTTTCGCACATCCTTCCGCGTGACCCCAAAGCTCCAAGGTACCCTTTTGTTGCTCTCGTACTTGAATGGTGCTGGTGCTTACGGTATGTAGTCAATGATTAGTGGTGTGATCATCAAAACATATTTTTTTAGCATCTCCCGACCCATGGAGCTTACCAAAGGGGTTGGTCCTTCTTCTAAGAAGATCATGTTGACTGAGCTTGAAGCGTGGTTGGGTAGCAGATTTGTATTGACATTCGATGGCGAAATGGGATTTAAGACCAGGTACTTATGATCGATAAGGTCTTGGATTCGGTGTTGCAGGCGAGGGAAATTGTTAGTGGTGTGTCCAGGTGCTCCCATGTGGAACTCACATTTTTGAATTTGGTTCATTAGCCGGAATTCTCGTTTCGTGTCTCAGAACCTCAGGACCTATGAGCCCTTGATCCAAAGTCTTCTTGTACAATTCGACCAACGGTATTGGAAGCGGGGTAAATTATCGGGGCTCTCGAAATCTCCTTTGGTTCCTTCCTCGGTTGATAGAATCTTGTGGGTTAGGCAGGGAGGTTGTTCCTTGTGGGGCTCGAGGAGCCTGAGGCGTTGGGACCACCGGTGATGGTTGGTGATGTTGGGACCACCGGTAATATATGTATATAAACTCTTTTTTTATTACATAAATTTCAATAACATTAAGAAATACAAATACAATATTTATGCTTGTTCAAATTAACCGGTTATGATGAACTAGTTTGGTCTGGAACTGGTTTGATTCGAACCGGTTCGGTCGAACTAGTTCTAAAATCAAACCAGTTTTTTTAGGCTTCAAATAGACCAGTTCACAATAGTACCAAAAATCCAGTTCGAATCGGCTCAATTCGACTCGTTTTTTTATACTGGTTTATACTTAAATTTAAATCAAAACACTTTAAACCTAGATAATGTTAGAGCCGACATGAAGCAAAATCAACTAAACTGGTCTGAAATTAAACCAAACCTATAGATGAATTCAATAAACCAAACCTAGAGATATATTAGACTCTCGTATGTTGATGTTGGACAGGATTTCAGTCGGTTGTGGAACAGATTTTCAATCGGTTCAGTGTGTTTTTCAGTCGATTAAGTGTATTTTTCAGTCGGTTAAGTGTTTGTCAATTGGTTCAATATTTTTTCAGACAGTTTAGTGTGTTGGACAGAATTTTCAGTCGGTTTAGGTTCGGTTTGAATCATATTATTTCCAAACCAAAATTGTTATAAAAAAAATTAGACCAGAACTGTTCGAACCGGTTCTGAATCGGTTCGAACCAAACCAATTCTTTTTTCCATAAACCATGCCAGTTTTTTAAAAAACAGAAAAAGTATTGGTTTTTTACAAACCACACCAGTTCAGTTCTGAACCGGCTCGACCCTGAACCGGTTCATAACCTAACCTAACATTATTAAATACGAGAGAGATATACCTAAATCGTTCGGAGCTTAAATACCGTACGAAAAACTGAGACCGATAATTATCAATATTTTTTTCACTTTTTTTTTCTATATTATTTTCACTCTTTTTTCAATATTTTTTTTCACTCTTTCTATTCTCTTCTCTCCTTCTTTTCTTTCTCTTCTTCAATCTTTCTTCCGTAGCCTATGCCTTCACCTTCTATTTATACACAATTTTACTTCTTATTTAAGTATTATTTTTAAATAATAAAAAACACCAACAATACAAAAGATGAACATGGTCATGTGTGGCCATGTGACCATGTTCCTCACGAGTTTGACCCATTTTATTTTTTAATTAATTAATTAATTTTTTCAGTTTTCATATAGTATATATATATATATGTATATATATTATATATATATTTTTCCAATCTCGATTCCTCGCGTACAGTATTTTGACCTTGAGTCAAAATCAGGTCTTTACAAGGAGCATTGGGGATCTTGTTTCCAGTGGGAGTGACCGTGGTCATGCCCGTAATGGGAGTGAATTTTTAGGTTGAGGGTTGAGACATAAGTTTCCCTCCCGATAATATGCGATTGAAGGTGATTGAGAACTACACACCCTAATATTTGACGAGATAGTTATTGAGCCAAAAAACGTTAGAGAAAACTTGATGACCCCTTTTAGGAAGAATGAATGAAAGCAATAGAGGATGAGATGAAGTCTATGGGGACAAATGGTGTTTGGATGTTGGCTGACCTCCTGAGAGAACGCAGAGTTATAGGAGCCAAATTAGTTCTTAAGACGCTTGATTTGGGCTAGTGTAGTGAGTTTAGACCTAGAACTCCACCAATTTGATGTTAAGATCACCTTCCTAAATGATGAGTTAGAAGAAGAAATGGAGCAACTTGAATATGCTTTATGTAGAAGGGTCGTAAGCAATTAGTGTGCAAACTCCACAAATCTATCTATGATCTAAAACAATCCTCTAGGAAGTACTGCCACAAACATATAGAATTGTTTTGAAGAGCTTTGTCATGCCATTTTTAAGAGTTTTCAATTATTTTTTTGCAATTTTTAAAACATATTATATTAAGTTTGGATAGAAAATCTGACGGAATTGTTAACTCGATTGATCAGAAAACATGAAGGGATAATTATTTTGAAAACAAGTTTTAATGGGGAAGCTCAATTTTGACCCAAACATTAAAGGGTACACTCATATTTGACCCTTTTATAACAATTTCATTTCAATAAAATTCAAACCATTGTGATTTCATAGTTTGGTCCGACAATGATACAGTGAAAATTTGAAGGAAAAAAAATTCACACAGTATTTTATGTAGTTTGGGTCACCGTTATAGTGCGATTATGACGAAAAATTCAAAACAGACTGTTTTTTTAAAAGCCAGTCGGTTTTTGGTTCACTTTTTAGTTGATTTTTTTTTTTGGTTTTCAGTTTTTGGTTCTGCACAAACCAATCAGCTTAACCCAATTGGTTAAACCGGTTCACTACTATTGTGTATTGTGTTTGAGAATTGAGAGTAATGTGTGTTTGATATTGAAACTATGTAATTTGTATGTGTGTGAGACTATGTAGTTTGAGGTAATTATGTTTGTGTTTGAGACTATATATGTATTTTAAGTTTTCAATTTTTTTTTCCTTATGAACAGTGAACCGCACACTGAACCAGTCAAACCGTAAACCAACCCCCTCGCCGGTTCGATGTCCGGTCCATTTCTGATAAGTATGATTATAATCATAACCCTCTCTCTAAATAATATTAATAAAGTTTTAATCTCTTCATTCCAATCACCACTTTGATAGTTCCATTCAATCTTTTCAAGTCACTGACCATCTTAGTTTCTCCTTGTTTATTCAACATGATTGATGACTAGTTACATCCGTACTGTCACTCAAACTTTATCCAACCTCTTTGATAAATTTTAAAAAGTAACTATGTCTGAAAAAAATTTGAAAAAGTATATATATATAAAAAATATTTAGCAAAATGTGCATCTGCGCAGGTAGGGTAGTAAGTAGATATTTGAATTTCGATTCAAATGATGCAAAAAATATTAAATTTGGACTTACGGATTGACTGTAGGCTCTGCCGTAAGTTGAGATATGAAAATTTGACTTAAAAAAATATAACTCATACCCTGTAAGTCCAAACTGACCACAGTGAACATCATTTATGTCGTAATTCAATTATCTACCTAGAGTAATTTTTTTGATTAGAAATACAATGATTTTGTAACCTAACATCGCTTATCTTAAAATTTGACCGAAATAATCAAAAGCATTTGGTGAGAAATTTAATTATGTACTTACTCAAAAAAAATCAAAAAAACTTAATCTAGGTAGATATTTTAATTACGACATAAATGACGTTCACCGCGGTCACTTAGGACTTACAGGGTATGAGTTATATTTTTTTAAGTCAAATTTTCATATCTCAACTTACGGCAGAGCCTACAGTCAATCCGTAAGTCCAAATTTAATATTTTTTGCATCATTTGAATCGAAATTCAAATATCTACTTACTGTAATTTTTTTAAAATTTTTTATGATTTTTTTTTATTTTCTTTCAAACAAAACAAAAATAAAAACGCCAAAAAAACGCTAACCCCACCTGCGCAAATGCACATTTTGCTAAATACTTTTATGATGTATATACTTTTTCAAAAACAATTTCTAAAATAAATACTTTTTAAAAAAAGTCATCCTCTTTTAGTCTTTTCTATATTTTTATCGCATCAACCCTCTTTTTTAAGTTGTAGTAATTTGAATTTTTATATGTAAATTTTGGATTAAATTCAATTGTGCTTAATTAGAGTATTTTATAGTTGATTTATTATTTTAAAACTGGAAAAAAACTAAAATTTAAGTTACGAGAGTTTGAATAAAATATAGATATTTCGAATATGTATATACATATAAAACGAATATAAAGCGAGTCAGTAACTTACTGAATATAGTTATAATAATAATAATATCCGTAATAATTATGACATTTACTTAAAAGTGTAATACAATTATAGATTTATTATAATCACACCGTACTTACACAATATATATTAGAGGTTAAAAAAATAATTTATTTACTTTTACTATTTTGAGGAAGTGTAATTACATCTGTCTTTATACTTTTCATTGCAATAATTTAATTATTTTTACTGCCACTAATTGTCGGTAACGTGAAAAAATAATCTGGAATTAGATCTCACCCGTTCAAGTGTCTTAAGAGAGGAGGATGGGGATAAACATAAACTTTGTGAATCAAGGAATTGAATGTATCATGTGGGAACGAATAATAGTGCCAGGTAATGCGAACGTCAGATCCTCCTCTCCTAAGTCCCAAGTGCATGCATATCCAATTATCCATCCATCCAGTCTGTGACACAAATCCATATATGATGAAGCGACTCGTTTTCCATGAAAATTACTTTTTCAATCATCTTTCTTTTACGGACAAATAGGGTAAAAGACGAGTTTTCTCCATAAAATTTGGGTTGAATTTAATTTTTTTTTCGTAATGTTTAAAATTTTAAATTTTAGTCATAATGTTTGGACAATATAAAAAATTCTCACATTCCGTCATATGTCCGCTGCATGTCACATGTGTTTTCAAGTTAAAATATGACAAAATTGTCCTCAACCCATCAATAGAACTAAAAATGAAGAACAACAGCACAGCCTGGCCGGAACCCTCAAACAGTCGTTCAACATGTTAACCGACGGTGTTCACCTTTCGTTCAACATGTTCACCAACGGTGTTCCGGAGTTTCGACTTCCCCTCAAATGCTGATTTTCTCTTTGGATTGGATAAGGGGCAGCATTCCATGAAGTTCAGTCATGGAAAAAGTAAATCTTGAGGGAGACAAAGTACAGTATATTCAGTGCAGTCATAACCGGCGGGCTTAACAATCTCGTAGCAGAGAGACTGGGACTCCGGTCGACGAGGAAGATTGAAGTTCCCATCAATGGTGTATGTGGTGACGATAGAAGGTGGGAGGAAGTAGCTCAACATAACCACCACCAACGTCGTCGTCATCATCGAAGGAGACATTTTTGGAGAGACAGAAATGAGAATTGAAATTTACCCTAAATCCAACCAATCTACGGCAGAGCCTAAGATCATGGATTGTCTAATTCATACTCTAGCTGTCCATTATTGCTGTTGAGAACCGTGCGACCGAAGGAGACCGTTCCTTCTTCTTTAATCCTTTGGATTTTTAAGTTCAATTGAAGCCTCCCTGTATTGCTCAACCTCGAAATGCAGAGGATAAAGACGAAGGACAATTTCATCAATAAGACAACACGTGCCACACACATGACGAAGAATCCGTCAGTATTTAACAGCAATCTCACGACAAGGGGGTATTTTTCATTCGGTCCAAACATTAGGACTAAAATTTAAAAATATAATATTAAGGGGGAAACTTAAAAACGGAGCAAACTTTAGGGTGCAAACTCGTATTTTACTTTGACAAATATGATGTGCAGTTAAGCTTCTTATCAAATCAATATTCACTTCATAACAAAACATATGTATAAAACGTAATAGTATGACTCTAACAAAACATATCTATAAAACATAATAGTATGAGTCTGAAGACAAAAATATTCAAAAATTTATCGTATTTAAATATATTTAATTTTTCATTGAGTAAATAATAACATTTTTCTAAAAAACACCTAATATATTTGGTACACAAAATAAAAATAAACATATTATGTATTTTAAGTTAGTTGCCGAAAAATAACATTTCAAAAACAGCTGCAAAAACAACAACAAATCAATAATGAAGATGTAACTATAAAATTTTATTAAGATTACTCTTAAAACATTTTTTTTTAATAAGTTCAGTGTACCTACAATTTTAACTCATGTGATGAGATACTATTGTTAGATTATCTAATGTATTCTTAGATTTTAAAACAGTTATTTAATTTAAATTAGTATTAATAGTTAAGTTTGATTAATAAAATAGTGACGTATCACTCATTTAATAAATGAAAACTAAAAAATTATTTTATCAATCAATAAATAAAAAATAACAATATATATATATATATATATATATATATATATAATTAACAAAAAAAATAAATATTAAACATAAATTATAATTTGATTTTAAAGAAAAAAGGAAAAGAGAAAAAAAATAATGAGCACACTTGGGGTCAAAGTAATGGAACTAATTTTTTTATTTGAATTTTTCATATTATTGTATTATTTCAATAAAATGTTATATTATATATTTATGTAATATTGATGTAAAGATAATATAGCATTAAGGGTTAAAGACCAAATTATTACCCTAACTTTAGACACTTTAAAAATTGCAACATAAACTTTTTTTTCTTTTCAAAAACTACTAACTAAACTTTGACATTTGGGGCAAATTGCTACCTCAGTTAACTTTTCTGTTAAATATGTACAGAAAATGATGTGACAACATATGATTGGCCATTGATTTAAAAAATTAAATAACTTTTTTAAAAATACTAAAAAAATCTGGAAAATTCAAAGGGAAAATATAATTTTTTAATATAATACTTTTATTAAAAATATGAAATAATAAATAATTAGTTTTTTTTTAAAAAAAAATTGTTTCATATTTTCAATAAAAATATTATATTAAAAATTATTATTTCTCTATTAATTTTTTCGTATTTTCTTTTGGTATTTTTAAAAAAAATTATTTAATTTTTTAAATCAGGAACCAATTATATGCTGTCACATTATTTTTCGTCCATATTTAACGAAAAAGTTAAATAATGTAACAATTTGATTCAACTCTGAAAGTATAGATAACAAAATTTGAGAAGAGTTATAAAGTGCTAGTTAGGGTAACGATTTGATTATTAACCTATAATTAATGTGACATTAATTTAATACAGTATAACTATTTAATTTAAAAAATAGCTGAAAATTAATAAGGATTATAAGATAAGATTCGCAAAGAGAAAATATATCCGATATTACAATAATTTGTAACATACCATCTAATTGTACGAGTGAAAGCTGTGGTTGAATTTGACAAAATTATTTCTACCCAAAAAAAATAATGAAAGAAAATTATCATCGTCTTACTAGCAAACCTTGTACTCCCCCATTTATAAGACGCCACTCTCACTAAGGCTATTAAGAATCTCTTCTGTTCTGTCTCTGCTCTTCTCACGAACGACCATGCCTTCCATAGCGGCCATTTTCAGGCGGAAGCGCCAGTACTGCTCTCCTCTCTTCTTCCAAGTACGATTCCTCTCTCAATCGCCGACCGAGACGATACCGAGGTCACCACGTTCCCCGCCAATCGAAAAAATTTTGATCGCTAACAGGGGTGAAATCGCTTGCCGCGTAATGAGGACTGCTAAGCGCTTGGGAATTCGAACAGTTGCCGTTTACAGTGATGCTGATGCCGAATCACTCCACGTCAAGTCCGCCGATGAAGCCATCAGACTCGGTCCGGCTCCGGCCCGATTAAGCTATCTCAACGGCTCAGCCATTGTGGATGCTGCTATCCGGACTGGTGCTCAGGTGAGGAGTTTTTTTTCTTCAAAACTTGGATCAGTTGCACTTTCTGTGCATTTCTGAATTTCACAGTCGAAGTATGATATCTTCTATTATTTTGGCCAAATGAACTTAAATGATAATAATAGTTAACAGTTAAGAGTGAACAAACTTATATAATAACTTTGGCCAAAAAACAAACAAACTTATAATTGAAAGTCTCAATTGAGAAACTGTTCTAACGAAAAATAGCAGTAGCCTGTCAGTTTCCATTTTTCATATACTTGTGGCTCTGCTATAGAATGTTAACCCTTGCTTGGTTCTTATGCATGACGAAGATGACACATTAATATTTGAACTAGCAAAATGTAGACGTCATTTTTAACTCTGTCCAGTATAAATTTTTATATAGGTTTCCCGTTCCATGGTTAATTGGGCAGTTTTGATTGTAGAGGTCGCTGTTAAATAAATGTGTGTTTTCTACTTATCCTTTGGGCTAAATTTACTATGTCTGAGACTTATGAGGTGTCACGGAATGTTAAATAGCTTATCGCTTACCCTTTCATCTCATATACTAAATTTGCGTAAATTGTATATCTTGATCTCGAGATAAGCTATGACTGATTGATGTGCAAATTCCTTTTCTAGTTTATGCTTGATCTCATCTGGTTGAAGTTTCTTGAAGTGTAATACTTGATATGATGAATATTAAGACTAAATATTCATCAGGTCCATGATTCTGTGGTTGAGGTGATTAGATTTAGTCGATGATGGAGTTCATACGCTGTGTTACACTCATGATCAAATATGAAAATCTTCATTATATGCTTTATTAAAACTGAATTCTAGCTTTTTGCAGACCATCGGTTATCTAGTGCAAACAGTGATGCCCAGAAGATACAACTGATCACATGTCTTATAGTGATCTCTGATTGAATAAAAATCCAAATTTTAGAAGGTGTTAGAGAGTATATAGTATAGTAAGTAGTGTGTGTTTGTCCCACATTGACTAGAATTGAGGGGATTGGTGTAGTATGTAACTAAAAAAGACTAACAACCCAACTAGAAACCCATTAACTAAACATTTTGGGTTGTATATATGGATGTTTCTCACTTATATCCATTATACTCTAAACTTCTAGATGGTATCAGATTATATACTACACCTACTACTAAATTCTAGTCAATGTGGGACAAACACATACTACTTGCTATTTATTCTCTAACCGAAGGAACTTTTTTTTTCTCCCATTAATAGGTGTTGGAAATTTGGGATCTTCATCCATTTCAGCCCCAAATCTTATGTGGGTAGTTGATGAAAAGAAAACCCTCACAATTAGATAGTAATGCTCAGTGTGCACGTGGCCCCTAAAAACATCTTAGAAATTATTATTAGGAGCATATTCCTGCACTCCCAAGGAGTTGGTCTTGGCCCTACGGGTGGACCTAGAAGGAGTACTGTGCTGAACTTTAGCGTGGTTGACATACTCTATATACCCTTTTAGTGGATTCAGTTCCGTCTGTCCATATCAGTCTGAAATCATTTTGTAATACCAGGTTTAATTTCAACAAATTGTAGTGGGCTTAAAAGTTAAAACCAAGATTGACCTTTCCAGACAAAGCGTAACTGATATGCTGTGGAACTTCATCAGACTTATATCCCCTACTTGTCCCATTTCTTTACAAATGTTGGGAGTCTAACTACTTAGAATATGACATTTCTCATCCATGACCTGGGATACAATGGTGAACATCTCAGGTTGTTATGTGGACCATCTTTAAGTTACTTGGATAAAAAGTCCTTATTTAGCTGTTTGGCTTCTCAGAGCCATATCTAGCTCATCATCGTAACGTATATGAAATCTAATCCATATTTACCCGCTATTCTGTTTATATATTTAGGCCAGGTATATTAAGTGGTGAAGGATGATCAGCTCCAATTGTGATGCTAATGGCATACTTTTGATTTTACTGTATTGACATCTCTAGTTTTTCGTATCATGTTTTGACCATTCTATCTTCCTATATGTGCAGGCTATCCACCCAGGATATGGTTTTCTATCAGAATCTGCTGATTTTGCTCAACTATGTGAACAAAAGGGTCTGACCTTTATTGGCCCTCCAGCATCAGCTATTAGGGATATGGGTGATAAAAGGTGCTGCTTCCTGACACTCCATCATTGATTTTTTCCTCTCTTTTTTCTTCACTAGTTTGTCATGTATGGCTTGTTGTTACACCTAGATATGGGAGAACCAGAAAGAAAACCCTGACAAATGATTATTAGTACAGCGCCCTTTTAGAAACCTTTTCTTCTATTCACTTGTGAAACTGAACGTGCTCCTATGATTTTAGCCAGTCTTTTTGAAATTCTTATTTATATGATTAACTTAGAAAAACAATAAAAACTTAGCCCTGTACAACCACTGTTAACCACTTTTGGTTCTGTTCACACTCTATATTCATATTAACTTACACGATCTTAACGAGATAAGCTCAAATTTGGTTGTGGTAGTAAACATAGGTAACACATCCTTTGCACCTCATAAGCCTTCTATCTTCGCTTTAGTGATGAATTATGGTAAAGCCAGAGCTCTGTAATAAAGGGGCTACCTTTTTATGTTCAGCGCATCAAAGAAAATAATGGGCGCAGCAGGAGTTCCACTAGTGCCAGGTTATCATGGTGACGAGCAAGATATTGACTTTATGAGATCCGAGGCAGATAAGATAGGCTATCCTGTCTTGATAAAGCCGACTCATGGAGGTGGAGGGAAGGTCTGAACTTTTTTTACTTAAGATATTTTGTACTATCATTGCTACGGTTTGTACTTCATAATCATTAGTGTGTAGTGTCAATTACAGTTCCGTTTTTCTGTGTTATAAGTTGTCCACAGTAATATCTTTTTGATGCTTATGCTATTGTTTTGTTTTTCCATCTTTCACTTTTCAAATGATTTTACGATCTGATAGGGTGTCATAGTCTGCGTGCATATAGGGTATGCGGATAGTACATAGTCCAAAGGAGTTTGTGGAATCTTTCTTAGGAGCAAAAAGGGAGGCTGCTGCTTCGTTTGGTATTGATACAATCTTGCTTGAGAAATATATCACAAGGCCAAGACATATTGAAGTGCAGGTATTAATGTGATTTGCTCTTTCCTATATGTACTTGGTATCCTCTTTCAGTCAATTCTTTCTTTCTTATTGTGTGAAATAAATTCGTAAAAGTTCTACTCTAGTTTCTTTCATAACCTCTCAGATCTTTGATGTTAACTGGTGGAAAAGTTGGAAACAATACTCTTACCAGCAAATATTTTGGTTCTTCTAATAGGTATTTGGGGACAAGCATGGGAATGCCCTTTACTTATATGAGAGGGATTGCAGTATACAGCGACGACACCAGAAGATTATTGAAGAGGCCCCAGCGGTTAGATCTCCTTTGTCTCTGTTTCATGGTTCTAGTCTGTTACTTTCTAGATTGACAACTTAAGTTTCTTGCATGCAGCCAAATGTATCTAACGAATTTCGTTCACACTTGGGTGAAGCTGCCGTATCTGCAGCTAAGGTAATGTTTTTATTTTTATATTTTAAGAGCAGTTTAAAAGGTGTTCTGATATAGCTTTACTGTTGCCAATTTTTAGAGAAGCAACTGTAGAACTGCCTTTCAGTTGAATTTTGTTGCAATACAAAAAACAACCAATAGGTGTTGTCAGATGGAAACCACTATATAGTTTTGCCTGGTTCTTATTCTGTTTGATAACTACATAACTTTCTTCTGCGCCACCCCACATGCTATGTGCCCATACTTCATAGACCCATAGTAGTTTAATATGGTGGAGCTTAAGGACAGAGAGAACCTTGTATCATGCGAATATGCTTAGTTTTCAGGCTAGATCGAACAGTTGGTAAATAGATAGTAGTACTGAGAATTCTCAGTTTCCCTCAGTTACAAATATATATGATTTTTCTTTCTTGGAGAAGATGTTGATTTAAAGAATAGATGTCATGTTATCTCTCATTAAACTAATGTTGATCTGTTGAATTGTATTTGAAGGCAGTTAATTATTACAGTGCCGGGACAGTGGAGTTTATTGTGGATACAACCTCTGGTCTATTTTATTTTATGGAGATGAATACCCGTCTGCAGGTGATTTAATCCCTAATATCTTCCAAATAAAAACGAAAGCATCTGCATTTTCCTGAAGCATTTTGCTATTAGGTTGAGCACCCAGTCACTGAGATGGTCGTTGGCCAAGATCTTGTAGAGTGGCAGATATGTGTAGCCAATGGAGAGATCCTACCCATTAGTCAGCTTGACGTACCATTGTCAGGTATTTTTTTTTAAATTATTGATGACTAATAGTTGAAAAATACACATTTCTGTCTTTTTCAGGTGATAGAATACAATATGATTGTTATGGTCTTTCAAGTTGAATATTAGATACATTTTAAATGAATGTTTGCCTCTCCTGAGTTCTATTTTCTGCGAGATAATTAAATTGTTGTAATCACTATCTTGGTGGAGAGACAAAAGCATTTTAACAGCATATGCCTATATTGTCGTGGTGTTTTTTGTTTTTACAGTACGCATGACTTAATTTTCTCATTCCAATTTATTTATATTCATCAAAATTCATTTAAAGGATTGGCAATTTGCAAATTCGTCGTTGCATCTTAAAGGAGCTGATGGCTGCAACCTTTCTGTTTTAAAGGAGAAGTGGAGCAAAGTGCCATTCAATATATGACAGTAGGATGACTGAAATTGATACCTTTGATGTTACTATGTGTTCTACTTTATCTTTCGAACCATCATTTTATGTCCTTGGCAGTTAATTGTATTCAAGAAACTGTCTACATGGAAAGACTAGGTGTCGTCTAGAGGGCAAAAAACTGTTCCTTACAGATTTTTTTCTCTAATTACTTAATTTGGACTAATTGTTTTTTTCTGAAACTTTTCTTCTAGCTCTAGTAGCACTAACAAACATATCTCTCTTTGCTTTTCTCATGATAGGTCATGCTTTTGAAGCGCGCATATACGCAGAGAATGTATCGAAAGGATTTCTTCCTGCAACGGGAGTCTTACACCATTATCATCCAACCCCTTGCACGTCAAATGGTCTGTTACATTGAATATTAGCTAACGTATAAATGATTCACATCTGATGTTTCTTGATTTAGCAGTAAGAGTTGGGAAATTATAACTGATTTACATCTGAAGTCAAATCTGATATTTCTTGATTTAGAAGTAAGGGTTGAGACGGGGGTTGAACAAGGAGATGCTGTTAGCATGCATTATGATCCTATGATTGCGAAACTTGTTGTGTGGGGGGAAAATCGGACTGCTGCACTGGTTAAACTGAAGGATAGTTTGTCAAAATTTCAGGTACTCTTCAAGCAGTTCAATAGCTCTTACTGTATTTTACCTGTTGGAGTTTTACATGTTGATGTTTACCTAGTGTTACCCTGGTTGGCAAAAACTTCTGGTAAATTGACATTCTGTCTAAACCTTTGCAAATTGTATGAAAAATGAGGCGTATAGCGTCTTCTCCCTTATGCAATAGAATTGGCTATTACTGATGGGTGGACTATAGTGTATAAATATACATTAGAATTTGTATGTGTAGAATTTCAGATATGCTCTACTTCTTGGATCTAATCAGCACGGACAAGCACATAGTGACACATGTTGTCATGTCAATTAACAACTTCTCAGTCAAAGCTAATTTAGTAAACCTCTTTTAGATTTCCCAAGGGGTTCCTGAGCAAGATGTTAGCCCTATTTCATTATAGAAATAACAAGTTTCTAGTACATGGGTAAGCAGCAACATGACACAAATAAGCCTAGCGGATCATTAGGAAAATTCAAGAAATATCCTCAGAGAGTCTGATGATGATGATTTACTTTAGAACTCTCACAATAGAACTCGATTCAGACTATTGAAGATGTATCCGATGGACATATGCTCTCTCTTACTTGATGTCCCTTCATATACATGATCAGATTAAGTTTTACTTATATTTGTCTTTTTGTGTATATCTCACTTTCGTGCAGTCTAATATTAGTTGAACTGGTGTGGTGACAGGTTGCAGGTTTACCCACCAATATTGATTTCCTCTCAAGACTAGCTAACCACCATGCATTTAAAGATGGAAACGTGGAAACTCATTTTATTGAGAACTATAAGGATGACCTCTTCATAGATCCTACAGACTCAATCTTGGCTAAGGAGGCACATGATGGTGCTAAGCACTATGCAGTGCTGGTTGCTGCCTGCATTTGTGAAAAAGAAAATCGGAATTCACAAGAGAGCGTTCCTGGTAATTCAAGATCTTTCCTCTTTTGACTTATTTGATGTTATATGTTGAAGTTTGTTTTGAAGGTATCTTATCTATATCTTCAGGAGTGAATGGATTACTTCCGATATGGTATGCCAACCCTCCCTTTAGAATGAACCACCTCGCTAAGCGTTCGATGGAGTTGGAGTGGAATCCCGAGTACGATAGCAGTAGCTCAAAGCTTTTGAACCTTTCTCTCACATATCAGACAGATGGGAAATACCTAATTGAGGTAGCTCTTTGTCTGTGGTGTAGTTGTCATGGTTACACAAATTCGATGTTTAAAGTGTGCATTTGTTCTTCTGTGGTTGCCATTAAGTAAGTCATTCTGCTGTTTTCACTTCTCACAGATTGATGGAGAGTTAGACTCTACCTCTTTGAAAGTCAAAGTAACACATGTTGGCAACAATGACTTCAGAATTGAAGCTGATGATGCCAGCACCCAAGTTAGTATGGCTGTTTACTACCAGGTGAGTTGTTCTTTTCTGATGATACTAGTAAATAATTAACTAAAAGTAGGGTGCTGTCAAGTCTGTGATTCAAATTTCGTAATATAGTCATAAATGTGACACATAGATTGTTTTGTTTCTGTATTCTTTGACACGGGTTAAAGGAAAGAGAGCCTCATGTCTGCATTTTCATCCACACTTGCTCATCTTCTTTAGCTGTTATAAATGGTGATTGAAATACTCACTGTTGGTGACGATTGGCAGGACCGGTTCAAGCACATTCATATCTGGGATGGACCAAAGCATCATCATTTCAAGCAGAAAATGGGACTTGAGGTTTTTGATGACGGCAATGCAGATGGGCCACAAAAGCTCAATTTTGACACAGCAATGCATGGTGCTGGAGCGGTGGTGGCACCCATGGCTGGCTTGGTTGTGAAGGTTTTGGTGGTGGACGGATCAAAAGTAGAGGAAGGACAGCCCATATTGGTTATGGAGGCAATGAAAATGGAGGTATTCCTCTTTTGTTGCTTTAATTTATAGCTGCTTCATCGTCTGATTTGCTGAGGGAAGAATAATAATGGAAACTTTGCCCCTTGTTACAGCATGTTGTAAAAGCCCCGTCTCATGGACATGTCCATGGACTAAATGTAGGTGTCGGGCAACAGATTCCTGATGGCTCTGTTCTCTTTACAATCAAGGTTAGCCCTTCGCGCTCCGTCATGTAAAAAATTCACCCCCCAAAAAAGAAAGACAGAGCAAGCTGTTTTTCATTTACATATTGAAGAAGTAGAGGTTAACTAAAATTTCCTGATGGTGTTTCAGCAGGATGCGTGATACTAGTTCGGGTAGGGCAGGGTTCATGGTTAGTATCGGAGCTGCAAAGAGTATCCCGTAAAACGAAAGTGGAGGCCTGCATCTATGTTGGTACGGTACAGAAGAAAGAAAATAATAACGAGAGTATTGTGTACATACAGATATCTATCTATACATGCGAAGGGCCTTATTTATGGTCGTTTCGGGATTTTTAAGTATATATTTATTGAATAAAGACAAAGCTTCATTCATCTACAGGCAGGTAGGTTGTAGTACATGTTTATTTTTTTTCCTTTTAGGGTTAATTGTCAATTTGCCTCCTAATGTTTGGACCGAATTTAAGAATTCCCTTAAAGTTTAAAATTTTAAATTTTAGTCCTAATGTTTGGACGAAATAAAAAATCACCCCATTCCGTTTTAATGCCGTTTAATTGAAACGGAAAACCCGACACGTGCCTTGCACAAGCATTTTCTTAAGAAAAAAAGACAAGAATGCCCTTATTTCACTCTACTAGCTTAGAGTGTTGCCCAGTGTATTCAAGACATTGCTTCAAGTCGTCTATTGCAGGAGTGCTGCCAAAAAAGTGTGAAATCATGCTCAATGATCTTATAGATTCCAAGAGAACAAACACCAACATTAAAGCAACTATAGTGAAGCCATCACAACACAGTTGAGTTTCCTTTACTCGTGTTTTTTTCCTCTGTAATTTTGTTTCAGACAACTTCGGAAGATTCTACCAAGTGAAACCTAGTGAGAAAGTGAAAAAAAATACATTTTTAAGAAAGAAGTCATCTATAGTGTGTGCGTTAGTCAATCCTAAAATGGAAAAAGATTCGACTTTGCACGCTCTTTAGTTTTAAAAGAAAAATGCCATTTGCAATCCATAACAATGCTTGGATGTACTTTTAGGTTCCGACATGGAAGATACTGGAATTTCTTTGGATATTTTTGAGTCAACAATCATCTCTTCCCATTTCTAGCCTTCCAATTATTTAGTTTCACAAGATTGATATTACTAGTTTCTGCTTGGTTCAGGTTTTAGTGGCGCTGTTTTTCTTTGAAGCATGTCACCAATGTAGAATTTAGATTCCCTTTTTTACATTCTGTTGCATTTTAGTAATCACTTAAGATATTGCAGGAGGAGACATTTAATTTACCCGAGCCAGTTGACCAATTACTCACCGATTATGCAAAAAGATACAATGAAATCAAGACACCACGTAAGCTTCTCTGGAAAAAGAATCTCGGAACAGTCAAGGTATGCAGTGAAAAAGGATTTAACTCCACGTTGCTCATTTTGGTCATATATGCAAATTTTGTGTTGTCCATTTAAATATAATTGAAAGTAATATGCTAAAATATGTTGGTTCTTAATTTAGTTGGAGCTTCAATTTGAAGATAGGGAGATCCAATTCACGGTCTCTCCTTTACAAGCAGCAATTGTCATGCAATTTCAAGATCGAACAAGGTTAGCTTCGGGGTAGAAGATCACAATTTGCTTACACTAAAAAAATTGTCAACCATTATGAATTTTTTTTCTTCTAGTTGGACATCGAAAGAACTTGCAGATGCTATTGGCTTGCCATTCGATGTACTCAATCGGAAAATAACTTTCTGGATAAGCAAGGTTCTTCTTTCGGGAAAATAACTTCTAGTTGAGGAAGCTTTCTACACAACAGACAGAGTCGACCGTTTCTTTTCATAAATTCGGTGATTATTTCCCTGGCACTGGAGACATACGCGATATTGGGTACTCCAAAGGAAAATACTACTCCTTAAATGTCCCACTTGATGACGGGATCGATGATGAGAGCTACCATCTTCTCTTCAAACCGATAATCGAGAAAGTCATGGAAGTTTTCAAGCCTGATGCTGTTGTCATTCAGTGTGGTGCTGATTCTTTATCAGGGACCGATTAGGTTGCTTCAATCTTTCAATCAAAGGCTATGCAGATTGTGTTTTTTATTATATATAAAAAACAAAGCCCATATTCTAGAGTGAAATAAGGACATTTTTGTCCTTTTTCTTAAGAAAATGCATGTGTAAGGCACGTGTCGGGTTTTCCGTTTCAAGTAGACGGCCTTAAGACGGAATGGGGTGATTTTTGATTTCGTCCAAACATTAGGACTAAAATTTAAAATTTTAAACTTTAAGGGGATTCTTAAATTCAGTCCAAACATTAGGGAGCAAATTGACAATTAACCCTTTCTTTTAATTGCACCAACATAATTTTTTCCATTGTTTTAATTTATTGGTAAAAATTTTGATCGTTAAGTAGTCATGTGCAATACATATGTCAAAGTTTTCCCTTAAAATAACAAGTATACCTTCTTGTCTCCCATTCACAATGTCGAACTTTTTACTTCAACGTATTTTCATATCGTGATTAATAAGCAACATCAAATGAATGTGTCTCACCTCCACGGTGCTCTCTCACTTCCTGGCATCAAATTGGTGTATTTCTTTGAATGGTATCTTCAAACTTCTCATTTAGGACATACTCCTTAATTAACGAACAGTTTGTTAGGAGAGGGAAAATAATTCAAACTTCCCCTTTAGGGCACATTCATTACTGAAAAACAGCATACGGGGAGATGGAGAACAATTCCTTACTTTCTCTTATTCAAACTTCTCCTTCAGGACATTCATTATCGAAAAAGCAGCTTGTTAGATGGAGAACAATTCTTTACTTTCTCGTGTTCAAACTTCTCCTTTAGAAAACACTCATTACCCAAAAACAGTTGTTAGGAGATGGAGAACAATTCTTTACTTTCTCTTGTTCAAACCTCTCCTCTAGGAAACACTCATTACCCAAAAAGACTTTGTTAGAAGATGGAGAACAATTCTTTACTTTTTCATGTTCAAAGTCGTTGAACAGTCACAACCGACAAGAATTCAAACATAATCTTAACCCAAACCCTAATTTTCTATATAGAGAATATAATGGATATTTTCTTTGAAGCATATTATGTTTTCATGGTCTGCATTGAAGCTTGCACTGAAAGTAAACACAATCCGGAATTGGATATTGGATAGACCATTGGTTTGTAGAACATATTATCTTTCTATATTCTGCATGGAAGCTTGTAAAGAACAATAAACACAGTCAGAGAGATGCAGTTAATTCATATTTCAAAGACCCACATTTTTCTTCCCAAAGAGATGCAGTTACTTATAAGTAAAACAGATTTTTGTCGATAAACATAGATCACAATAGGTAAGGTTTATGTATATTAATTTGGGTCTTAACGGTTAATTTTGTTTGCTCAATGCGATTAAATAATCATTTATATATATATATTTTTGTGTAGCTAGACGATCACTTACGTTTGAGAATGTAATTTTTTGGTTAAACCCTGTGCTATTTAGTCACTTATGTTTGATAGATGTGATTAAATACTCATTAAAATAACAATTTTACCCTGACTCTTACCTTTTTTTTTCTTCATGTTTATGTTCTTCATATTTTCTTTAAGTTCTTCTCAATTCAAACACTACTTATTTTCGATCACAGATTTGTGTAAATCCATACACAAAATTCTTATTCCCTTTCCCCTTACAAGTTTACTGACCAAGAAATCAATGATATATGGGTTTACTGACCCAAAAATTAATGATTTCTGATTCGGTAAATCTAGAAATCAATGATTTCTCGTTCGGTATTCGATTTTAAGTTCGACATTCAAGCTCATAAGTTTGACATTTGATTTTTGTTATTGAAGAAGATGAAAAATATCAAACATAACTTGATAACACACGTCTGGTGACCTCAATAGGGTTGAGATTTCTATTCTCGAAGATCTTTTTGCATCGTTCTTTTCAGATTAGCCATGTCGTGAGTGCACAAATAGCCCAAAGGATCTCGAGGGATGTTCTATTCGATCCTTCCTCCTTCCTGATTTCCATGAATCACTTCTCGGCCGTGCCTACAGTTGATAGGTCGGGTTTGACGTCTAGGGTGTCGAACCAAACCCGTTTCGCCCATTCGCATTGGAATAACACGTGCTACCTTGTTTCTATTCCACCACATATTGGGCATGTGGGTGAAGTATCAATCCTTTTACGATTAAGGTTTGTTGTCACTGCAATGGAGTTCATTAGCAGTCTCCACATGAAGTTATTTACCTTTGGGGGGGGGGCGGTTCTTCTAGACTTCTTTCCATAATCTCCACCTATTCTGATCATTATTTGATGGGCGTGTGTTTTGAGTTTGTCAGAGAAGCTGATAGGAGGATCGAGCTGATACACCTCTGTCTCTTATGTGTGTCAATACGAACTTGTTCGGGCATGTTCTCAGAGGGATCGACACCCTTAGGATGTCATGCAGCTCCTCCTCTGTTGTAACGAGTTGGATTTCGTCTTCTTTCCACGATCTCCTTACCGTATCAATATACTTCGCCACCTTGATGTTTGCCAAAGTCTCACTGATCGGTTCTGATGTGATCCAGTGGTTCTTCCTGTTAGGAAACAAGCTGACCCTCCATCCCCAATAACCTAGAGGCCCTCACGCAATAATACCTTCCGACGAAGGTAAGTACCCGACACTACACCTGCATAATCAATTGCTACGATTGATGGATTATGAGAGTCTGTTTTCATTTTCTTTCTCACGGTACAGTAGTAGGAAAGCATGGTTTTTCTTTGCTAGTTCGCCAATTAGTGTATATGCCGTGTTAGGAGCTGTGTATTAGAAGGTACGGGATAACATACCTGTGCAATTGGAGAGCTGATTTCCATATGGCATGTTAGAAGGTATATGGCATGTTAACTGGTTTCCATATGAAGCTGATTTCAATTGGTCGGATTTCACGTTTAGAGGTTCACATTGAAGGACCACGTGGAGCTTAACTGATTTCCATATGGAAGAGCATATTTTATTTTAACTGATTATCATATCTTGCTTAACTTAGTCAATTTTGACCATTAAATAAACTATGTATGTGTTGTAGCTCCCCCTCACATTAGCAATTGGTGTTCAAGTTACGTGTACGCGTCTGAGGATATTGACTTCGACCTTTGCATCAAAGACTTGGCCGAAATGATTGGTAAGCGTGTAGGAGGCTCGAAGGGTGGCTCGACAAGAGACTCAAGAGCTGTAGCGAAGACAGTTGTAGGAGCATCCAAGCCGTAGTCCACTTCCTCAACCGCTAGAATGTCACGTGAAACCACTACCGTTGTTGGATCTACTAGTGTCATACTTGAAATCCAGGAAGATGGTAAGTTATTAATCGAATTCAACAACCAATTCATGGTAGTTTCTTATCAAATGTTGCTAACATTCATACCAAAAAAACTGGCTCACCACTAATCTTATGGATATAAGCAGGGTCAAACAACAAAAAACAAAGAAAGGCACGTGGGCCTACTACTCTTCCGGAAATAGCAAATCTGGAGTCTGGAAGAAAAATACCACTTGAATGGAGTCCTAATGGACTGCCTATTGGATCCTTTAGCTCTAAGTTAGCAAGCTTTTGTGGGACTATAGCTCGCAACAAGGAATATGTACCGGTACAACTTGAAACATTTTACCGGCTACCCAAGGAGAAGAAGGAAGTGATCTTTGAAGCGGTTTGTGTAAGTTTTTGTTCTATAGCACCACACATTCTATATGCATGCCAAATTTTGTTCATGATGTGTTGAAACGCAATGCGTTCTTTTTAGGACCACTTTCAAATTGATGAACGAAGTGAGGCGTCAAAAACGTTTATCTTGTCATCGGTTGGGAAGAAATATACTGATTGGTTAAATGATCTCAAGTCCAAATACTACCATCCATATCAGACCAATGAGGAGCGACTTTCAAATACACCTAAGGATATGGATCCGTCTGATTGTGAATTTCTTTTAACGAAGTGGAACACGGATAAACATTAGGTATTTTTAATTATGTTGTTTCATATTTGATATGTCAATACCTCTCAAATAACAATAACTTCTTCTATATTAGGCTATTAGCGAAAGAAATTCGGTTAATAGAGGATGTGCAAAGCTCCGTCATACATCAGGCTCCGTCAGCCATGAAAAAGTATTTTATGAGGAGGTAATTCTTCTCATTTGCACGTAATATATCGATTCATCCTTTACATTATATGCAGTAATAAGTTTTATTTTGTCATAGACCAAGAAAAATGGTGTTCCACCATCACAGTTTGATCACTGGCGGAGGATGCATATGCTAAAATCAACTGGTGCTCCAGCTGATTCAGAGACAACACATATTATTGTAAGTACATATAACATGTAGTGCGTTTATAAAATACGCTTTGGTTAACCTCAAATGAGGTACATATGCAGTCTGAAGTGGAAGAAGAGGCCTCTAGAACACAAGAGGGAAGCATGACTTCTGTCAACAAGGATGCAATTTTTGAGCAATTGCATAGTAAGCAAAAGAAGAAAAGCATTAAACGGTACCCCTCAAATCCAGTTGATGCAGTCCAAATTGATGAATTAACACAACGGCTAGAAGAAGCTGAAGCGGAACGTCAAGCCGACAGAATGGTGATGGAAGACCTCAAGAAGAAGTACGAGCAAATTATGTTGACAATAACAAAATCAAGTGCCTTTCTGAGGGTAGATATGGATACGGATGAAACACAAGGTAAATCTTCAGACTTGTTGACTTTTAACTATTTTACGACGAAACAGTTAATGGTCGGCAACAAAATATAGCAACAAAAGTCGACGGCAAATGTTTTACCTTCCAAAAAATTTGGCCGTTAAGTTATATTACCGACATTAACAGAATTCGTCGGCAATAATGATTACTGACAGAATATTTGGTCGGTAAAACATGATTTTTACCGACGACATTTGAATAAGTCAACAAATTTAGTCAACATAGTTCTACATTTTACCGACGGAATGTTCGTCGGTAAAAATATGATTTTGGCCGATGAAAAAAAATGGCCAAATTTCGTCGGTAAAGATTTACCGACGGGGCATTCAGCGACGACTTTTGTACCGACGAAATTTTTATTTTACCGACGGTTTTAGTTTTTGCCGACAGAATTTTGAACCTTTAACGACGAAAACAATGCGTCGGTAAATAGTAAAAATTCAGTAGTGGTTGTTGGAACTAGTTTTGGAGTGTGGGTAATTGATGTTACACGTTTCATTTTGTAGGTTTTAGATGAAAACGTTTGTTCTTCCGTTAGTTTGCACGTTAAAAACGAGCATGTGCCAGACACGTGACATGCTTGGTTTGATTTTAATGAAAATTTTCTGTAAATGCCGAAGATACCCCTACACCTATTTCCTTCCATATCCCGAAGTCTTTCTTTCTTTCTTCCTCACCCATCCCGAATTCCAACTTCCCCACCCATCCCGTCGTGAACCCACACCTTTCTTCAACTTGAAACCCTAAACCACTATCCTCTTCCCCTCAGATATCAGACTGCAAACCATCCGGTTTCCCCAATTAAATCATAACCTCAGTTTCAGGTTTCACTTCATCCACACATGCTGGAGTAATGAATATATACATATATAGTAAAAACATAAAAAGTTATCCTCCGAGCATGTCCTGGATTTTTTTAAAAAGTGATTTGATTGATGAGATTCTGATATGACATTGATGATATCGAAGAGTATGATAACACTCTAACAAAGAATTGCAAATTGTCCATAGACTTGCTGGAGCAGCTTCTCACAACCGGTTAATCATCACCTTTGGACTTATGATAGGTCCATTTGAAGATGTTACAAAGTCTGCTGGTCCAACTGATAAGTTTATAACGTCTTTAATAAAAAGTAAAAGAGCAAGAGTCTCTCTAGATGTAGACTTAGAGGAGTAATTATATACTCTCCCCTGCAGTGATCTTACATATACTCCATTCTACAATGCCACATAAGGGAAAAATATGTAAATAGAAAGTTTGCAGTAAGATGATTAGGTAGAATTAAATTCCTAATAAGAGATGGGATGCACAAAATCCGCAGAAACAGAAGCTAAGTTTTTAATAATGCAGGTAAACCAGTTACCCTTTCTTAACTATGAGCATTCCTACCAATCTTTGTTCAACAAGAACAATAGTAGGCCAAAAAAGGCCTGAGAATCTATCCATCAGGTCGTGGCCTCGAGAAGTTGTTTGAAAACATTCTGTGAATATGGCCTAAACTGACTTCAACTACTTCTTGATTTGGATGTATTTAGGTCGAGTTTTGGATCTATAAGAAAAAACTCAGGATGACGAACCTAAAATATTTAACAAGAATTAACACAGTTCTGAGAAATAAGACCAATGTCTACAACAAAGAACCTAACTTGGATTCTTCAGTAGGAATCCAGTTCCAGTATCTCCTGTCCTCAATCCCAGTTATTGCCATAGCCTTGGCGGATATAGACCTACACACTCTTCCGGTCACTCTATCCAACCACAGTTCCTGCAGCTTAAGAGAAAACCACATGTTCAGTTCATCCACACGCTGCTGGAGTAATTCGGTGACATCATTGTCGGGAGAGCAGGACGAAGAGGAGACTCCTCAGTGGCAAAGATTGGAGAAGACAGGGTTCCACCGAATGAGTGTTATAACTGCTATATGAAGAAGACAAGGGCATTTTAGGACTTTCACTCTACAACGACGTCACGTGCAAGACATGTGCATACTTAACGACTATTTTGGACGGAAACATAACGACTGCATCAAATACCTACAACAACAAACATGTTGCATCAAAAACTACAAATGTGCCGCTTTGACAACATTGGTCAAACATATTACATCTTTTTCATACTTTTCCCTTATATTAATTCTGTGTTTGGCTACTGTTGAATGTTGATTGATGTATGTTCTACTCCTTGGTGATGATGTCTATGGTGGTAAATCCGTTCTTCGACCATGACATATCCATTAACCACGACGAACACACCATACCGTTATTCTCATAAACCACAATGTCGGGGATGAAACCTCCTTCTGGATCTCCCTGAATTCTTGGTCGGAGATCCACCGGGCGTGTGGCTGTGGAAGCTACAACGGGATAATTTTTCGCCCACCTATTCTCCAGCGGTGGTTCCAGCTGCAGTTCTTTTCTTCAAATGTGCTATTTTGTTATATGTTTTTAACATTGAATTATAATTTTGGTGGCTCAGCAAAATGAGCCGCAAGAAATTATTATTAATATAATTTTCACGACTCACGAAAAGAGCCTTGAAAAGTAGTTATTAATTTAATTTCCACGACTGAATAAAGGAGTCGCAGAAAATATTAAATATTTTACATTTTTGGCGGCTCGAAAAAATGTCATTATTAATTTAATTTCTGTGTCACTCTCGCATTTGGGTCATCTTATTTATGGCGACACTTTATATGACAGCTCATTCCTATTTGAGTTGTCATATTTAACGACTCATTTATTGAGCTGTTAACAATTGCATTTTGAGTCCTTAACATAACTCTCTCATGTAGTGCCATATCCAAGAGGCTCGTGCTCCTTTTGTAGCTCCAAAGAAGTCCCCATTGCTGAAGTAGATCCCTTTTAGAACTCTTACCCATAGAGCATTTGGTTCGTCTATTATCCTCGTTGCCATCTTGGATAGTTAAAGCTTTCTAGTTCTTTGAAACAGAGTCCCCCTTCCAATTTTTGCTTCGTTAACACGTCCCATCTCCTCCAGTGAATCTTTTTCCCCGTTTGACAGAGACCCCACCAGAAATCCGCCACTAGACCATTAATCTCTGAGCACCATGTGGTTGATAGCTTGAGGATACTCATGGCGTATGTCGAGATTGCTGTGACAATTGCCTTTATTAGAACCTCTGTTCCTGCATTGTTAATAACTTTTACTTTGTAGCTTGTCCTCGATGCGGTTCTTCAAAAATTTGAGCGCCTTTCTTTTTGACCTCCCTCACATTGAAGGGAGACCAAGGTATTTGCTTAAGTTCTCGAGACTTTGGATGCCCATAGAAAACTCCATACTCCTCATGTTGTCTTCATGGACATTGGGACTTAGATAGATGCTAAGCTTTCCCAAATTCACACTCCGGCGTGATGCGCAACAATATTCATCGATGATGGACGAAAGATTTTACAGGTTCGGTAGTGTTCCCTTCAAGAGAAAGGGGGAGTCCTCTGCGAAGAAAATATGATGAAGGATAGGGAACTCTTTCTTTATACGGATGTCAATAAGTCGTTTCTACGTGAGTGCTATCTCGGTTTTCCTTAATAGAACGTCGACAATTAGCATGAATAGGTACGATGAAATAGAGTCACCTTGGTGCATGCCTCTTGTGGGTCAGATCGGTTTAGTGTGCTTACCGTTGACGAGGACTGTGTAGGAGACCGTTTATATGCATTGTTTGATCTATCTGATCCATATCGGGTTGAATCATTTCCGTGCTAATACCTTGAGGAGAAAATATCATTCGACCCAATCGTATGATTTTTGCATGTCGAGCTTTACCGTACATTCAACTCTTTTCCCTTCCGGTTACACAAATGATGGAGAACTTCATGAGCTACCTTAATGTTATCATGTATCATTCTTCCTGCCACAAAAGCACTTTGGTACAGAGTAATCATTTCTTGCAGATAAGGCTTAAGTCTATTAGCAAGCACCTTGGATATAATTTTATAGCTGAAATTACAAAGACTTATTGGTCGAAATTCACTAGGGCAAGTGGGGTTTGGAACTTTGGGGATTAAAGTGATATCAGTATAGTTGACGGTATCAAGGAGCTTACCTGTGCTATAGAAGGATTTGACAGCAGTGATCATATTTGTACCAATAAAATCCCATAATTGGTGGTAGAATAGGACAAGAAAGTCTTCCGGACCTGGGACTCGAGAACCCCCTATTTGAACACGACACGTTTTACTACCTCGTCTGTTACCATTCTTGTCAAATTCTGGTTCATATCGACTGTGATCTGGTTTGGGGCTCAATTTATTGTGTTCGCCCAATCTCGTCTATTTTCCAAGGTAAAGAGATTCGAGTAGAAATTTGACAACACAACTCGGATCTCCGTTTCATTTATTACCATATTTCCATTCGACCCTTTGATTATGAGGATCTTTTATTGTCTACATCTACTGAATGTGGTTAGGTGGAAGAATTTTGAGTTTTTATCATCATGGTTTAGCCATTTAACCTGAGACCTTTGGTGCCAATAGATTTCCTCTCTTTTCCACAATTCTTCTAAGGCTTTTTTCATGGGTTTCGTGGTCACCATAAGCATTTGGACTTTAGTAGGTATGCAATAATAAGATTCTATCATTTATTACTCGAATCTTGATGTGTTTGTTTCCAAATTATTCCTTACTCCACCTGGTTAGCTCGCGGCTATAACACCCTAGTCTACCTGGGTGATTATCGTTCGTTCTCCATACATTTTGGACTACTTCTTTACATCTTATGTTTTCCAGCCACATATCTTCAAACTGAAATCTCCGTCTACCCTTCATATCGTTGTGGCATAACTTGAGGATGATTGGTTTGTGGTCTGATCCAATGGACAGTTCGACCATGAGTTGGGAAGTATGATAGGTTGTTATGCATTCGACATTGCTAATTGCTTGGTCGAGCCGCTCGCGAACTCTAGCCTGGCCTTATCGGTTATTGCACCATGTGGATTTAGGGCCCTTAAAACCCATGTCAATAAGGGATAGGTCATTGATGATGCCATTGAATCTATATATCTTTCATTGGTCCTTTGGCAGCCCTCCTACGTTTTTGTGTTGGTCTCGTATGTCGTTAAAATCGCCAATATAGGTCCAGGGACCCTTCATGCTGTGTTCCAACATCCTCATAGTTTCCCAGTTCCTAGTTCTGTTACGTTCATCCGGGTCCCCGTATACCATTGTGATCTTTGTTGATGTATTGATCCCATTCCCTTCAATCTTGCAATCCACTATGTTCGGCGAGTATGAGAGGATAGTTAAAGTGATTTATTATTTTCACCATATCGCTAATCCACCTGCTCGTCCACGAGGTGTAATGTAGTAGCTCTTCTCCATTCCAGCAGACTTTCTTATTTATTCGCAAAAAGCATCCGGCATTCTTGTTTCCATCAGGAAGGCGACTGATGGTTGATGCCTCTTGAGAAGAATTTTGAGATTATGAATTGTCAGGGAAGATCCCAGACCCTTACAATTCCAAATGAGTAGACTCATTGGTCCCGTGTGGCTGTTTCGGGACAACCACCAGAGCCTTTTTGGTTCGGTTCTTCACTAGATGGTTCGGTGGGGGGGGGGATTGATCCAGTTTGTTCCCTTCTCTTGCTACCTTTTATTATTATTCCCTTCCTCGTTCCCGCATGAGTCCTTGTTTGTTTTGAGCTCATCTTCCCCTTCTCCGAACTATTGCGATCAGATTCCATCTTACCTTTTTTCTTGGGTAATTCTCTTACTCCTCTTCCATATGACGTTTGAGAGATATTTTGTTGACTAAAGAGCTAAGGCCGGTCTAGAATGTGGCAGTTAGGTCATGAGGCAATAGTAATATGGTCCAGGGAGGGTTGTCGATCATGTATAGAGGTAGGCATGTCTTCTCCACATTGGGGTTTTGGGTGGGTTGATCAGTATGGGTATTTGGCATTAATTTCTGGGAAGTAGGGGGATTGTGGGTTGACATTCCAGGTGAGTAGTGTTGGCAATAGAGACGATACCCGTGCATGATAGTTTGCTATTGGGGTTTTGTGGGGTAATAGGGTCGGGGGTATGTGTAGTTGATACAGGGGGGGTTATGGATATGGGTTCAACCAGGTTATTAATGTATTTTTTTTGGAGGGGGGGGGGGGGGGAATGGGTTTGTGGAGATTGTTATCCAACACTGCAAAGTGAGAGATGCATGCCCGAGTGGGGGGTGGGGGTGAAGGTATGGGACAGTGCAGTTGAATCTAAGGGGAAGGGGAGTGCTAGACGGGTTTGGTTGATGATTGTTTTCACGATGGTTCTTTTCCTAATCTTTTGGATTTCTTGGTTCTTTCATAATGTCCCGCCATGTCTTTCTTGTAGATGAGCGTGAGAGGTTTTGTGATTTCCCCCAACCTAGCTTAACCGATGTTATTGTGGTTCTTGGACGCAATCCGACCACCCATGGTTCGTACATTGGGACTTCTAGTTTCACTTCCGACATTACACTATCCAACTTGCATTGATAGGACACGTGTCCTAGTCTTCCACAGTCATAACACATGTTGGATAGTCTTTCATATTTCACATATATCCAACGGTTCTCCCCATTTGAATTCTTCCACCAGAAGCCAACTATTAGGGGTTGAATCACATCAATCTCCACTTTTATGCGCAGGAAAACACAATTGATTTGATCATAAGATTCTTCTATATCAAGACATTTTTCGATCCCTTCACCTATTTGGCGTGCATTTGCAGAGTTCAAAACTCCGAGTTCTAAGTCATGTACTTGAATCCAAAACTGAATCCACTCAAAGTCTATATTGTTCAGGCTCAGAGTTTGTTCCCACTTCTTTATGTTAAGGTAGTGCCCTTGAATGGACTAAGACAACTAATCTAGAATTGCAGTTTTCTCATCTTCATCCTCAAATTCAATTGTAGCATATTCTCCTTCAAATTGGTGATGCTCACAGATTTTTACTTCTCCCATGCCACTTTAAAACGTTGTGAATAGCCATATTCCTGACCGTTTTCTGTGATATAACTGATCCAACATATTTCTCACGCAAGGGGCGCTCCGTTTCCGCAGTGAGTCTGAAGACGAGCTTCCTAGCTGGCTTCTGTGCACTGACAATGGGATGTGTCTCCAAGATTGAAATGAAGGGACAAGAGCATTCACTGAAGTCATATCCAACCTGTAGAATTACCAACGATAAACTAGGTTTAGGGTTTAAAGGGTTTGTCCGATCGTAGTGCTTCTAGGGTTTCTGCATGGTTATTGTCTCAACTCTACATGTTTATACAGAAAACCTGCAGAAGACGACGGGACTCGGTTCCCCAGGCCCGGGGGAGGGGGAGGGGATTTCCTACGAGATGGAATGGCTTGGACTTGCTGAAAACAGGTGTCCGACGCAACAGAAGGAGTTCCTTACTACGAAAGGGTTACATTGTCGCAAAGAAGAGTTGGTGCCTGCAGAGGGACGATAGGGCTTTGTTCCTCAGGCCAGAGAAGAGGTATTTGGCACGGCGGAGCAGGAGGCACTCGTTGGCGATGGGTTCCGACGTGACAGATGAAGGGCCACTCACGGGTGTTAAGGTTTAGCGCATTAAGGTAGATTCGATATTAGTTTGGCTAAATTCCAATGGAAAGGCACGAATATCAAATTTATTTACAGGTGTGAGATTTTTTCTATAGTAGAGATATTCAAATACACGTAAGTGTGCAAGACTTGGCTTAGAACCATACAATTCTTCATGGGGTGATTTGAATTTTAACACTACAGAATAAATGATGTTGATTATATAACATGCAGTAAGGATGCATTCCCCCCAAAACTCATCAAGCAAACATCTTGGAACTTCAATGCTCTAGCTACTTTAAGGAGGTGTATGTGTTTCCTTTCTACTATTGCTTTTTGTTGAGGAGTATATGGGCAAAATGTCTCATGAATAATTTCTCTATTGGCAAGAAATTTTCTAGTTTCTTCATTAGTAAATTCTCCCCATTATGAGTCCTTATACACTCATAGAAGCAGAAAAATGTTTTTTTTTTTTTATCAATGTGAGAAAATCCTTTATTACGAGGAGAGCATCAAATTTAAAATGCATTAGCTAAACCCTCGCACAACGAGAAAAATCATCAACAATTGTGAGAAAACAAATGTTTATTATCATGAGTGTTACACTTGAAAGGTCCCCACACATCAATGTGTAAACGATCAACAGGTATATTGGATCTTGTTATATTAACATGAAAGGGATATGCTTTGTTTAGCTTGAGGAATAATAGTACAATTCCTCTTTATACAAATTTTCCTTTTAGTAATATGTTTCAAGTGATAAAAGTTATCAAAAACAGGTTCTGAAAAATGATCAAGTCTCTTGTGCCACAATTGAACCTTGGACAAAGAAAAATAACATACTCTGCTCAAGTTTTTTTTGTTCGATTGAGATTCAGAGGCACACATGTAAAGTCCATTAAATTGTCTACCAATCTAGAGTGCTCTCCCATCGGAGAGGTCAGAAAAATCACAAATTTAGGTTAAAATATCACATAACATTTCTTTTATTGAGATAATTTAGAAATAGATAACAAGTTATATTTAAAGTCATATATGTATAAGACATTCTTAATAACAAAATCATTTTTAATCAGGTCATCTCCCATGTGAGTGACTTTAGAAAAGGCCCTATTGGGGAGATGTACAATGGTATCTGATATCTTCTTTATATTATGAAGTCCATCCTTCTTTTATGTCATATGATTAGATGCACATGTGTCTAGCTATTATCCAATTTTTTTCAAGATGATGCAAGAGAGATTGATTTCTTTGAGGTATACCTGCCATGTTTGCTCTTACCTATGAGGTCGAGCTATTGGAATTTGAATTTCCCAATAGTTTGATCATGTGATCATATTAGTCTCTAGGGAAAGGTTAAATCACTGAGGAGGATCCTATGGAAGATTCTTGCACACCATTTCGCACAAATCCCTGCACATATGAATTATCCGAAAAAAAAAACATTTCAAGTTGCCTACTTCCTTTTGACCTTTAATTCTTGGTGTAGGCTCCAACATAAAGTAATTGTGTACCCTTTTTTTATTGCAGTTCTGACATATCCAGATTTTCCTTAGATTTATTCTATTGCTTCTTGTACTTGTAGGATTTAAGTAAAAGGATGATATTGAGTCTGTTGCAAAACACAATAGTCCAGATGATGAAGAATGACATCATCTTTGGCTCTTTTCCAGGATGAGAGTTGAATATGCCTCGTTCAATGTTGGTATGACATTCTCATAGTTCTCACTAAGTCCCATTACAAATTGGAATAACTTGATTTTGCTAGAGTGAGACACTTAAATCTTGGATTATTCGCGGTTGCACATGGGTATAACATTGAATTTGTCCCAAAGTAGTTTCAATTTGCTGCAGTACATCGTGATTGAATTTAATCATTGTTATGTGACTGATATCTCACGGTGTAACTGATATATCCGAGATCCATTCACCTAACTGAATCTTTCCTTAAGTTCGATTCAGACCACATACGCATCAGTGCAATAGAAGATGGTGCTGAGCAATTCATGATCCAAGCAAATACTATGGCATTGTATTTGCCCCATTGATGATACATAGATCAAGACTTTTTTCTTACAAGTACCATTGATGAACCCTAGTACGTTTATGGCAAGTAGGGCAACTGCCATCCCTCTGCTCCACATGAAGTAATTCTCTTATCCAACGGGTTCTATAAAAATTAGAGAGGGGTTTGTCGTGTCTGAAGGATAGAGGTAAAGTGGGTGATCAAAATCGATCACAAAAACTCCAGTCGTAGCATCAACCATGGTTATGAATCAAGAAGAACATGATGAAGAATCAAGAAGATATGATTTAAGATGATTTAGAACAAGTGGTATACACATTCGAGCTTTAATCAACACGAATTGCACATAAAAGAAAATAATAGAAATTCATATTAAGGATTTGAATGTGGAAAAGAGGAACAAAGGAATTATGCTCCTCTTGACTCGTATACCATAATGAAAACTGAATTTCAAGAAAGAAAGAAGAACAAATTTCGTGGAATCACACCTTATCTTCTATTATATGGGTGAAGTCATCCATAATAGCTTATATACAACCTAGAATCAATGAGAGAAATAATCTACAGACTGCAAACAACGAAAACAGTTATATATACCAGCCACAACATGTATAATAACTATAATTACAATTACACTCTAAACTTATAAGAATTGACAAACACATCCACAATCAATTATAATGGCTAGTAATAGAATTGTCGTTCAACATCTAAATAGAGTTTCCTTATCTTCAACAGCAACATTATAGTCTCAAACAAAACAGTTGCTCAATCTTCAAAATCGGATTGATTGCTGATGACGGAGGCTAAGATTAAGATTGCTGATGATATTCGGACAGTGCTACTTCTCATCTCTCTCCTTAGAGAGTCAGGATGATGAAACTCTAAAAGACAGATGGAAAGCTCACACTTAGAAATAGCTTGTTGAATTGAATCAAAAAAAAATTTGAATGAGGACGCAAGGAAAAAACGCGAGGGACATCAATTGAGTTGCTTCGTATGGCGGCGGGTTACAAAAAGAACGAATGTTATTAACGCAACAACTATCACAAAAACAGAGAATTATTAAACAGATTTAATTGTTATTTTTTATATCGTTAACCGTACCATTATGATGTGGTGCAGTTATGATAATAAATTGCATGTTCACGCAATTCATTATTCATCTCGCATACAAGTCAGCGTGACTCGATGAGGGTCCTGTGTACTAAGATCAAATGATGTTCGACATCTCTACATCCATATAGCTCAGTACTCCGGACATAACACTGTTTCTTTTCCGTTTGGGAATTAGCTGCAGTTCTGAATTAAACGATGTAGAGAAATTCGTATTTCCAGATGGATTGTCACCGTTGCTTTTATATAGTTAGTATATTCGGACATAATTATTTTCTATACCAATGCATGATTCATGCACAATAGTTAGTATATTCGCTTTATAAGTCTCGCAAAATATATTTTTAAAACAAAAATCTGAATGTAATAATAATAATAAAGCATATTCCATTAATTATTTGGTTAAAATTTTGATATGGCAATAAAATATATTGCAAAATAACATATGAACTTTTTCAGCGTTGCAAAATGCATTTTTAAAATGTAAAATACAGTGGGAATCAACTGTACGCCTCCCTGTCCTAGTCGTATCTATCAAAAAGGAATCTACATATTCATTCATGAATCATTGTCTTTCTTGGTCGTCAAGGAACTAATCTGGATCTCCTTACCTTGCAATTCAAGATGAGCATAACCAAATTGTTGATCAGCATTGCATGTGCTGAACCAACTGCCAACTACTCAGTTCATTCATTAGCTATTAGCCTATTACTGTTGGTATGCTGAGTGCACACACGGAGGCACTAAGAAATTGCGGGAGACAATTGTCCTCCTCAACTTTTGATATTGTGTCAATTTAACCCTAAAAATGCAATAATTTCCAATCTAACCCTTCAAATTTGTTAAATTGTTTACCTCTACTTTAATTGTTGTCCCCATAAAAGAAATCCTTGCTTAGTTTCATCGTCTATGGTGATGAAGAAATGCTGTCAAAAAATATTTTTTTAAAATAACTTCTCACAGAATGTGGTAACTCAATTTGTATACCACAGAAGGCAAAAGACAGTACCAAAATAGATCAAATCAATGAGCCAAATGGAAAGAAAAACAGTTTGGCCAATGAGATTATAATCGCCATCTTTTTTACTAGGAGAACTTACATAGAATGCTGTCATAAGTAACTTACGAGCCCGAATCCTAGACAAAAAGCGCACTCATCAATCATATCCCTGCTAAGGTTGATCTCTCTTGCCCCTCCATAGAATGATCTGCTCATTCTTAAATAGAATTGGAACGCAAGGCACCAAATCCTACCACAACAGTATAGATAAAAGGACATCATATTCACACTCACTGAAAGAAACAGTTTGGAATCGGGTTAAACAGAGTATTACACACCCGTACTTTCACTCCGATCTTCTTGCAGTTGTTTGCGCCCGCATATTGGCAGTCTAGTTTGACAACCTCTTCTGTGTGGAACGCCTCACGTACTCTTTCAACCACATTGACATACACTCCGTTTCTTGCTGCATACCACACTTCCCATTAGTTTCAACATCTATTATTAACACTTGGCTAACATTACATGGACAGATGCACTAGTAGGCACCAATACAAAAGCGCATTGATGCTTAAATGACTTATTATTCCTGTGGTATGGATTAATAAAACTCCACTCTTTTTTATTTTAAAAAGTCAATGTCATGTAACTAGGACCTGGTCCTATCCTACCCAAGAGTTCAGGTTTCACATGTCACAATCAGGATGCAGCAACTTGATGAAAAGAATGATCAAGATGAAACCAAGATGGTTTAACATTTGACCTACTTAATATTGTAGACTACATGCCACTGCTTGTAAGTTACTCAAGAAACCAAAAGATCTAGACAAACCAAATTCACTCACTAAGTTTGATTAGTGGCGGAGAGTGCAGTCCTCTGCTTCTGAGTTCCTTCGTCTCTTCGAATGTCAAGCCATCAGCAACAGGCTTGACAAGTTTCGGGTAGATCGGAGCATATGGCTTCCACAACATCAGAGGTATTAACGGTCTATTCTTGGGGTCATAGTTCCGGCCTCTGTACAACAAAAGGATATTGATACTTCGGTAAATAACCTTGCCACCAGATTTGTCCTACAAAAAATTCTACTATTTCAGTTAAGGATTAATCTTGAGGAAAATCTTTCGAGTTACATTGAGAGTTGATTTTGGTTATTCAAACCTCAAGGTGGAAGCAAAGATTATCCATGTCAAGAGTTGGCACCCCCAAACACTTTATCCTCACTGCCTCAGCCCTCTTCCAGTGGTTGTGGATATCATCCAACAAGTTGTGTGTTACTCCACCTTCTCCTAGAATGGACAATGTTAGAGAAAGAGAATCATTAGCCACCATTGAATCCAAGAATATGGAATGTTATTGTTCGGTTAGATGATAAAGCCTTTCATCCCAGATAGTACGTCGAAATCATCCATAGCCGATTCAAGTCATAACTTAGTCATGGCAAGATTATAAAGCAGGTAACTTTATGATTGCAGGAGCTCACTCCAATTACGACATGCTATCAAAAAGAAGTTGCAACTTTATGCTCTTCGTTTCACTAGTCGACAATACATTGATGAAAATGCAGATGATAGGATCGAGAGAGAAGAGGAAGAATACCGATATTGATCTGCCGGTTGCAATCATTGTGTCGATACCGCTCCACGAGGTCATCAACTTCCTCTTCAGATAGCGGGTCTCCCAGGACACGACTCCGCAGCTCTGCCCACTGCTCTGCGTCTACTGTCGCCGGGGCTGGAGCAGAGACGCCGGTCCATTTCCGGTTAAGCCGGTCGGGGCCGAATGGTGAAAACCTAGGAGGTTCACGGAATCCGATTGGCTCAACTGTCGGACTGATCTCGGAGTAGGAGTACCTAAAATCGAAGGGCAGATCCGACTTTAAAGGGCCTACTTTTGCGGCACTTGGTTTGTCGCCTTTCTGCTTCTTTTTCTTGGGAAGTTGGGAGGTCTGGTGGGACTTAGGGTTTGGGGGTACGAAGGAGAAGGGAGGATCGTCACAGCTAGCAGAAAGAGAGCGGCTCAAAAAGGGAATGGATTTGGAGTATTTGGTCGAGGATTTGTGAAAAAGAAAATGAAGCCAAAGAGTGTTACGCATTGATGAAAGAAGAGAGGAAGATCACTGCCCTTGAAAATCTGTCAAAAATTTCTACAGACCAAAGACAACAGCACTATAGTAGACCACACAAGTAAGGTCGATTTGCTCATAATATAAAAATTATTTGAGTTTCCTTATATAACTTTAGTCTCATATATTTAAATTATTATATTAATTAAAATAAAATAAAATAATATTAAATTATATATTATTATATTAATATGATTAATTCAACTGACAAAATAAAAATATTTTTATTTTTATTATTAATATTAATATAATATTATTCAACTTAATTTTAATTTTTGTCATGTTTATTATTTATAGTTTATTCATTACATATATATTAAATTCATTTATTAATAGAACTATATAAAAAAAACATATATATATATATTATTGTTAATTGTTTCTTATTTATTTGTTTTCTTAGTTAAAAATATTTGAAGACTATATACACAAACATAACTTAATAAATTATATATACATAATTACATATACACTATTTAAAATACTATTTTTTATATATATAAAAATTCATTTCAAATATAATAATAATTGATAAATAGCAATATTAAATAATTATTTTTCAAAATTCTATGAAAATATCATTTTAGTTTAATTTTATAATTATAAATACAGAACTAAAAATCTAACATATGTATTTACATAATTAATTTTATAAAATATAATATTAATGTATTATAAATTTTTTTCCGGAAACAAACATAATTGTGTACACATTTAAGGATGTCAATATGATAACAAAAATTATCAAGTTACATTTTATTCATAGTTTTATTATTAAAAAATGTTGAGATACCTTCTTTTTTTTTTTTTATTAATTTCAGATATTTTAATATTGATATTAAAAGATATTGAGATACCTAAAATCATTTGTCAAATACTTATTGTCGGACGTCGGATCCGACTTTCCCGACCCGTTTTGGAAAAATATTTTTTAATTTTCGTTTTTGAAAATGTCGGGTCTTGGCGAGCGACGGGTTCAGTCGAGCGGGGTCATCAACCGGACCGAAAAATTTGAAAGAGTCGCCACCGATTAATTGAAGGCTAATCGGAATCCTAAAATTGCCTAGGGTACATGAAATTAACATCCTAGGGCTTAAAAAGGTCTACGTCCAGAGAATCGAGTTCGGGGGTTTGATTACGTCTTAAAAGCTCGCGAGCTTATAATCCGCCCTTTCGGTACTTTATTTTGCTTTTGAAATGTTTTCCAATTTTGCCCGAATTGCCCGTTTTAATCATGCTTGGCCCAAAAAAAACTACATGCATTTTCTTTAAATTAAACAAGCCATGTACAAACAATTTTTTTTTTTTTTAATTTCAAATAAACAAGAGAGAACTAAAGTTAATCATGCTCGAAAGAAAATGGTTTAACTCTCGAGCCATTTTAAACGTGTCAAAACATGCACGAATAATTTTTGAAAATATTAAGCTCGTTGGACTAATTTGTCCCATTTTAAGAAGTTATAGGATGTCCAAAAAAATATAGGGACCAAAATGCAATTTATAAAAATTTGACCTGAATTGGACAAATATTTTCGAAAATTGCAGAAATGACCCTAAACTATTCTGGACTTATTTGTAACACTTGGTAAAGTTCTCAAATAACCCGAAAATTATTCTAGACTTATTTGTAACATTTTGAAAATTCATGGAATGTCCAGAAAAATTTAGGAATAAAAATTGTAATTTTCGAAAAAAATATAACTTAACTGAAAATATTTTTTTAAAATTACAGAATTGACCCTAAACTATTCTAGATTTATTTGTAATACTTGGTAAAATTCTAAAAATAACCCGAAAATTATTCAAGACTTATTTGTAACATTTTTAAAAATCAGGGAATGTCTAGAAAAGTTTAGAAATCAAATTGTATTTTTTTTTTTAAAAGAGCTGAATTAAGAAAAACAATTTGCACAAATGGCCCAAAACTTTTCCGGTTTGGTTTATAACACTCGATAACGTCCCAGAAATGACCCGAGAGTCCAAGGACCGAGTTATAACCTTCATCAAAGTTTGGAAATGACCTAAGTCAATTTTGATTTTTTTTTTTTTCACATATACATATATTATACATAATACATAATATATATATATAATATTACATAGACATAATATAAATAGATAACATAAACATAATATATTATACATATAGATATATATAGTAATACATAAACATAATATAAATATATATTATACATATATATAGATATATATAGTAATACATAACCATAATATAAATATATATTATACATATAGATATAGATATAGTAATACATAACCATAATATAAATATATATTATACATATAGATATATATAGAGTAATACATAAACATAATATAAATATATATTATACATATAGACATATATATAGTAATACATAAACATAATATAAATATATAATATACACATATATATATATATATATTAACAAGTATATTATACATAAATAGATAATATATGTATATAAACTCTCAATTTTATTTCACATTTAGAAATTACAAAATATGATATTGAAGATGAGAGAAATATACCTAACTCATGGGAGGTTTAAAATACCGTACGAGGAACCGAGTCCGATAATTATCGGTATTTTTCACTCTTTTTTTTTCTATTTCTTCTTCTCTTTTTTTTTTCACTCTTTCTTTCTTTCTTTGAAGCTCTTCACCGTAGCTTCCCCCCTTGAAGCCCTCCTTCATTCATTGAAGCTACCCTCATTTTATAGAGAAAATGTACACATATTTAATTAATTAATAAAAACTTTTTTTTTTTTAATAATATAAAAAAAAACCTTTTTTTTTTTTTAATAATAAAAAAATAAAATCGGTGGAAAAGAGGCAATTTTCCACCGTTGGAATTTTTTATTATTTTTTTATTATTTAAAAAAAAAAAAAGTTTTTTTTTTTTTTTTTTTATATTTTTCAAATCTCGATTCCTCTCATACGGTATTATGATCCCGAGCCAAAATCAGGTGTTTACAGTTGCCCCTCTTTGAGCACGCGCTCATGGAAGTGATCTCATAAGTGTGTGTTCAAAGACAAACAACTGATTTTGGCTTCTCTTTATTCATTATTTACATAGTAGACAAACATTATTATGCAACTTTCGGAAGCTAGACACCTATAGGTCCCGATTGTTGACGATGATTTGTGGAGACTGAACGTCTAAACGCTCATCAACTTGTGATTCCTAGACGTTGGACACATACAGGTCTTGGTCGTCGATGATGACTTGCGAAGGTTGAACACCTAAAGACTCCGCTCGTCGGTCGGCTTGTGACTCGTTGGGGATGACTTGCGGAGGCTGAACACCTAAAGGCTCCGCTTGTCAGCTTGTGACTCCCAGAAGCTGGATAACTACAGGTTCTGGTCATCGAGGATGACTTGCGGAGGCTGAAACTAAAGGCTCCACTCGTCGGCTTTGTGATTCCCAGAAGCTGGATAACTACAGGTCCTGATCGTCGAGGATGATTTTGCGAAGGCTGAACACCTAAAGGCTCCGCTCGTTTTTTTTTTTTTTTTTTTTGTGACTCCAAGAAGCTGGATAACTACAGGTCTTGGTCGTCGATGATGACTTGCGAAGGCTGAACACCTAAAGGCTCCGCTTTTTTTTTTTTTGTGACTCTAAGAAGCTGGATAACTACAGGTTCTGGTCGTCGATGATGACTTGCGAAGGCTGAAACCTAAAAGCTCCGTTCGCCATTTTTTTTCCAGAAGCTTTGTTGTGGGTGACTTACGGGGGTTGAGCACCTCAAGGCCCTATTCGTCGGCTTGTAACTTTCAGAAGCTGAACATCTACATGTTCTGATCGTTGGGGATGACTTGCGGAGGTTGAGCACCTAAAGGCTCCGCTCATCGTTTTTTTCTCCCAGAAGCTGGATAACTACAGGTCCTGGTCGTCGATGATGACTCACGGAGGTTGAGCATCTCAAAGCCCCGTTCGTCGGCTTGTAACTTTCAGAAGCTGGACATCTATAGGTTCTGATCGTTGATGATGACTCGCGGAGGTTGAGCATCTCAAGGCCCCGTTCGTCGGCTTGTAACTTTCAGAAGCTGGATATCTACAGGTTCTGATCGTTGGGGATGACTTGCGGAGGCTGAGCACCTAAAGACTCCGCTTGTAATTCATTTTGGAGGTAAAAACCCTTCTCGAGATGTCTGACTGCTTGTGCAGACTTCTCAGACTGTTTTCTCATTAATCGACTTTGGATTCCTCTTTGATGGAGTTCCCTAAAGCTATTCATGCTATGTTCACAAGGTGTATCCATGCAAGTTGTCGAGGCAGCTCAAATTAATGCAGATCACAATTTCTTTTTATTGCTACTGTGGGAAACATTGTCGTCCACTTTTGAGCTTTTTTTTTTTTTTTTTTTATCTCTTGATTTTCTTTCCTTTTGCTACGGTTTTTTTTTTTTTACCGCACCTCTCGATTCCCTTAATTTTTGCCTAGGTCGCCCTTTTGGGTTTTCAACCTAGCCGGGATTTGATTCCTTTCCTTTTGCCATGATCGCCCTTTTTAGGGATTTTTAATCATGCCCCTCTTCCCTATATTTTGCCTAAACCGCCCTTTCAGGTTTTCGATTTAGCGGGAATTTCTCTCATTTTTTTGGAGGCTCACTTTCTGATTACGAGTTTTTTTCCCTGCATCCACATTGATTGGATTGGGGAGATCTCTGTTGTCCATGTCAGTGATGATCATGGCTCCCCCACTGAAAATCTCTTGATGACATAAATCCCTTCAAATTTAGGTACAAACTTGCCCCGGGAGTCTTGATTGACTTGAAGGATATTTTTTTTTATCTCTCGTTTTTCAATCATTTTGCTACGTTTTTTTTTTTTTACCGCACCTCTGGGTTCCCTTCATTTTTGCCTAGGTGGGCCTTTCGGGTTTTCAACCTAGCAGGAGTTTGAATCCTCTCCTTTTGCCATGATTGTCCTTTTGAGAATTTTCAATCATGCCCATCTTCCCTAAATTTTTCCTAAACCGCCCTTTTGAGTTTTTAATTTAGCGGGAATTTTCTCACTTTTGAAGGCTCGCTTTCTGGTTACGATTTTTTTTTTTCATCCACATTAATTGGATTGTGGAGTTCTTGCTCGTCCTTGTCAGTGGTAATCATGGCTCTTCCGCTGAAAATCTTTTTGACGATATAATCCCCTTCATATTTAGGCATAAACTTGCCCCGAGAATCTTGATTGACTTGAAGGATTTTTGTTTTTATCTCTCGCTTTTCTATCATTTTGCTGCGGTATTTTTTTTTTTTTTTACCGCACCTCTCGGTTCCCTTAATTTTTTACCTAGGGTCGCCCTTTTGGGTTTTCCACCTAGCAGGGATTTGATTCCTCTCCTTTTGCCATGATTGTCCTTTTGGGGATTTTCAATCATGCCCCTCTTCCCTAAATTTTGCCTAAACCGCCCTTTCGGGTTTTCGATTTAGCGGGAATTTTCTCTCACTTTTGGAGGTTCGCTTTATGGTTACGAACTCTTTAAGGATAGTATTTTCTAACTGGGTCCATATTGATTGGACTGGAGAGTTCTTGATTGTCCATGTCGGTGACGATCATGGCTCCTCTGCTGAAAGTCTCTTTGGCGACATAAGACTCTTCATATTTAGGCACATAGTTGCCCCGAGAGTCTGGATTGACTCTAAGAATTTCTTTTCTGAGAATTAGATTGCCTGCTTGTAATCCTCTTGGACTGACTTTCCTGTTAAATGCACGAGTCATGCGTTGCTAGTACAAATGCATGTAGCACTGCGCGATGAGCAACCTTTTGTCATGAGGTTCAATTGCACGTATCTGCATTTCGCCTACTCTGACTCGTCCTTCTCTGCCTCGGCGAGGATCCTAGATGACGGGAATTCTAGTTCAATTGGCAACACGACTTCGATCCCGTAAACAAGGGAGAATGGGGTTGTTCCTGTTGGTGCCTGTATTGAGTTCATGTATGCCTTGAGTGCCCAAAGCAGCTTATCATGTCAGTCCTTCAATTGATGCTTCCACTACGCCATTCATTTGTGGGTGATATGGAGATGAATTTTTATGCTTGATCACAACTCTTCGACCAATTTAGTTTTGTGGCATTGCCGATGATGATTGACTTCGGCATCCCATGACACATGATGATGTCCTCGCTTATGAAAAATTCAATGGTCTTTGCCGTTATTGACACCAGGGTAATAACCTCTACTCCTGGTGAAGTAATCGATTGTAATCAATATAAATCGATGACCATTGGACGCCTTTGGGAAAATCATGTTGATTACATTGATGCCCCACATTGAGAAATCCTGTGGGGAATTCCTGGAATAGAGCTCGTGCAGTGACGCGTGGATTTGGTCCGCGTACACTTGACAGATGTGATATTGCTGGGCATGTTTTATACAGTCAACCGTCATGGTGAACCCAAAGTACCCAAGTCTTGCACGTTCATGTGTGAGCCGCAACAACCTTCATGAATTTCTTCCATTAGATGTTCAACTTCTTTAGCATTCACGCATCTCAAATGGGTATAGTCGGGCCACTGGGTAATTAATTGCAAGTCCTTCCAAGCATGACCATTCAGACATTTTCTTGTGGTGTTCTCTGGGAACTCCGTACGCCAAGTATCTTTTTATATCAGTGAATCATGGTTGACTGTCTGATTCTTCGATTGTACAACAATAGGTTGAAACCTCTTTGATTTTGATCTCCATTGGCAGTTTTTGGTTTCCCGGAGAAATTTTACTCATGGGCGCGAGCGTTGCCAATTTTTTTGAACGCAAAGACGCAAATAAGAACACAAGGTGATTGTTGGTTTGCTTCTCTTCTTCGCAGCTTTCATCCCCGTGGTGATGACGTTGCTGGCGTCATTGTTGTTGTCCCTCCATGGGTTTCTCCACCCTTCAGGGAATCAGATCAGTTGGAAGTACTTCGCCTTGCTGTGACGAACTTTCCGTAGTGGCTACATTTCAAGCCTTTCCGATCGACGCTGCTAACAATGGCATCTCTCTGCATCGACAATGACGTCTCCCCTATTGTGAACAACGACGAGCGTCAACAATGGCATCTCTTATGCAGGAGTCAACAACGGCGTCTGTCCCGTGTCAACAATGGTGACTCTTATGCAGGAGTCAACAACGGTGTCTTCCCCGTGTCAACAATGGCGACTCTTCTGCAGGGATCAACAACGGTGTCTGTCCCGTGTCAACAATGACATCTTGATGACGTCTTCCCCGTGTCAACAATGACGTCTCTTCATCTCTATTTAAGTCGCCTATGCTTTAGCTCGATCAAACGACAGAGAGTTGTTTTTCTCATCTCCTTTACTTTGTAAAACAACCTTCCCTTTTCCGGTGGTCGAATGTGGTCTGGTGGCATGAGTCGGTTTGACTATGATTGCCACTTCCTCTGAGTGAGGTGTAACATAGAAGACAAACTCAATTCTGACGATGATAACCTCAATGTCCCTCCTTGCTACTGTACCCATTACTTATCTATGGTCCCTTCCTTGATCAGAAAGTTGCATAAGTCGATTCTTCTTCAAGTAACGGTTTTTTCTCGGAGTAGATCTCGTTTTTCCTGATCATACTCCCCACTCACTGCATTCAGGACTTGATACAATTTGGTATCTGCTTGATTTTGTATTCCAAATTGCAATGTCATGTGAGCCAATAGATCATTCTCCGTAATGAATAGAGTCAGATTCGGCAAGGGTGCCCCAATAACGAGTGGACGGACGAAAAAGCCCCTGGGAGCTTCATTGAGGAGAGCTCCACTAGTGATACCAGTTGAAAATAAGCTTGACAAGCCCTCGTGAGCATCAATGTCATCGAGTTGGATCACTTGGTGTGGGCCTGGTAATGAAACGGCAAGGAGAGGAAACAACAATGTCCCTGAACTTTCGGCTAAATATTTCGTCCCGTTGAGTTCATAATATTTGAAATGAGGACGAAAACCTAGTCCTAAAAGTATCTTTTTCCTTCTGGGTGTGTGATGGTCATATGTGGGAGGTGGACCTTGGTCAGGATGGCCATATGTGGGAGGTGGAGCTTCGTCAGGATGGCAAAAGTGTCTGACATGGATTGATGAGGTGCCACGACAGCAGTGTTCCTCGGGAAGACGAGGTCGGGGATACTGTGGTAGTCACGACTGCCAAAATTCATTCGACCTAGGAGGTCATGTCAATGATTGACTGCACTGTGCTGAAACTCATGGTGTGCATGGTTTGCTTTAGCTTGATGAATTTCTCCTCGTGTTTTTGAGGTGATGGAGTCAGCGAATGTCGCATGGATTTCCGGAAACCTAAATCCAAAATACCGTAGTAAGAAGGATGAATACACAATTGATCATGCATGATTGATTTCAAAAATTCTGCATGTTCCGTTCATTCCATTCGTAGACTTTGATTGCATGTATGGCAAAAGTTTTTTTCAAAAATACTTTATAATGATTTGGCCAATCAATGTCTAGTTCTTAAGACGTTTCACACAACGGCGTAGCTCATTGAGTGCATTTGTTGCTTGTTCCTTGGTTCGAACGAAGGTCGAGGACATGTATTTTAAAAATATTTTTATTTGCCTCGTTCTTTGTATGAATTGTTCAAGGGTGTCATTCGACTTAGCAACGTTGCCCCCACATTTTCCCAAATTGCTCCAACATTGCCAGAATGACGGTGGTTGTTGGAGTCTATCCCTGATTATCTAATCTGGGTTGAAAGACGGACTTGCTGATGTCAAATGGAACTTGTGAACGTATTCCGTTGTTGTTAATCACGCGGACGCGTTTTCCATATTCCAGAATTCAGACAAGGCATTAAGTAGAATCCGATTGACTTTGTAGTTTACGAGCTCGTGAACCTCGTCAATCTTCTTGTTCACGTATTTCTGATTCTCTTTTGTCATGACTTACCATATTCAGGCAATTTCGACCGTAGGGGGTTGTATGACCTTAATGTGAGGGCAATGATTTTTTTTTCATCCTTACCAAAGATGGTGCGTGAAACGTCTTAAGGATACAAGATTGAATGAACGGAGCTTACATATTTTTTTTTTTTGAAAAATGCAATGCAAGTGCGAGAATTTAACTTCATTAGTAAGACTCGTATTACATTTACAACAGTCTGGAATATATAATACAAAAGGCCCAATCCTATACATGTCATGATCTAAGGCCAAAGCAAAACACATTTACATCAATGGGCCAAACTTGTTCATGGGCCAAATTTCTTCATGGGCCGTGGGCCAATCTCATATCCAAATACTTGGGCCGAATTCTCATTTACATTAGTCGAGCCCAAAATATGGAAATACACACAAAACGGGTAAAGACTAAACACGGTGTGGAGCTTTTGTTCTAAATGGATGGGATTTCTAGGTCCTCTGAACCAGCGGAACCTCACCCCCTAAAGAGGATCACGGGCCCATTCTGATCATCGAGTTGAGTTGTTTGGGTGCGTGCCGGCGGTCCAAACCGCTCCGGGCGCATTCCCCTACTAAACTCCCTAAGCTCTTAATGTGCTCCAGGTCCGAGAGGGTAATGGTAACCAACGTGGTGTGTGCAAAACAAGAATTTATTTATTTTTTATTTTTTTTTACTTATTACAATTACATCGCCTTTGGGACAAAATTTGAAACTGCAAGCATGAGCAAACGGTCAAAATGGATATGGCAAAATATAATATGGCAAAGCAAACATGACAAAGCCTAAACCCTCTAAAAGAGGTCCCCAGCAGAGTCGCCAAATTGTCGGACGTCGGATCCGACTTTCCCGACCCGTTTTGGAAAAATATTTTTTTAATTTTCGTTTTTGAAAATGTCGGGTCTTGGCGAGCGACGGGTTCAGTCGAGCGGGGTCATCAACCGGACCGAAAAATTTGAAAGAGTCGCCACCGATTAATTGAAGGCTAATCGGAATCCTAAAATTGCCTAGGGTACATGAAATTAACATCCTAGGGCTTAAAAAGGTCTACGTCCAGAGAATCGAGTTCGGGGGTTTGATTACGTCTTAAAAGCTCGCGAGCTTATAATCCGCCCTTTCGGTACTTTATTTTGCTTTTGAAATGTTTTTCAATTTTGCCCGAATTGCCCGTTTTAATCATGCTTGGCCCAAAAAAAACTACATGCATTTTCTTTAAATTAAACAAACCATGTACAAACAAATTTTTTTTTTTTTAAATTTCAAAAAAACAAGAGAGAACTAAAGTTAATCATGCTCGAAAGAAAATGGTTTAACTCTCGAGCCATTTTAAACGTGTCAAAACATGCACGAATAATTTTTGAAAATATTAAGCTCGTTGGACTAATTTGTCCCATTTTAAGAAGTTATAGGATGTCCAAAAAAATATAGGGACCAAAATGCAATTTATAAAAATTTGACCTGAATTGGACAAATATTTTCGAAAATTGCAGAAATGACCCTAAACTATTCTGGACTTATTTGTAACACTTGGTAAAGTTCTAAAATAACCCGAAAATTATTCTAGACTTATTTGTAACATTTTGAAAATTCATGGAATGTCCAGAAAAATTTAGGAATAAAAATTGTAATTTTCGAAAAAAATATAACTTAACTGAAAATATTTTTTTAAAATTACAGAATTGACCCTAAACTATTCTAGATTTATTTGTAATACTTGGTAAAATTCTAAAAATAACCCGAAAATTATTCAAGACTTATTTGTAACATTTTTAAAAATCAGGGAATGTCTAGAAAAGTTTAGAAATCAAATTGTATTTTTTTTTTTTAAAAGAGCTGAATTAAGAAAAACAATTTGCACAAATGGCCCAAAACTTTTCCGGTTTGGTTTATAACACTCGATAACGTCCCAGAAATGACCCGAGAGTCCAAGGACCGAGTTATAACCTTCATCAAAGTTTGGAAATGACCTAAGTCAATTTTGAATTTTTTTTTTTCACATATACATATATTATACATAATACATAATATATATATATAATATTACATAGACATAATATAAATAGATAACATAAACATAATATATTATACATATAGATATATATAGTAATACATAAACATAATATAAATATATATTATACATATATATAGATATATATAGTAATACATAACCATAATATAAATATATATTATACATATAGATATAGATATAGTAATACATAACCATAATATAAATATATATTATACATATAGATATATATAGAGTAATACATAAACATAATATAAATATATATTATACATATAGACATATATATAGTAATACATAAACATAATATAAATATATAATATACACATATATATATATATATATTAACAAGTATATTATACATAAATAGATAATATATGTATATAAACTCTCAATTTTATTTCACATTTAGAAATTACAAAATATGATATTGAAGATGAGAGAAATATACCTAACTCATGGGAGGTTTAAAATACCGTACGAGGAACCGAGTCCGATAATTATCGGTATTTTTCACTCTTTTTTTTTCTATTTCTTCTTCTCTTTTTTTTTTCACTCTTTCTTTCTTTCTTTGAAGCTCTTCACCGTAGCTTCCCCCCTTGAAGCCCTCCTTCATTCATTGAAGCTACCCTCATTTTATAGAGAAAATGTACACATATTTAATTAATTAATAAAAACTTTTTTTTTTTTAATAATATAAAAAAAAACGTTTTTTTTTTTAATAATAAAAAAATAAAATCGGTGGAAAAGAGGCAATTTTCCACCGTTGGAATTTTTTATTATTTTTTTATTATTTTAAAAAAAAAAAAGTTTTTTTTTTTTTTTTATATTTTTCAAATCTCGATTCCTCTCATACGGTATTATGATCCCGAGCCAAAATCAGGTGTTTACACTTATATATCATTTTTATTTTTCCATTCTAAATATTATTTATTTTTAACACTTAGTTTTATTTTTAAGATAATTAAACTAAACTTAATTATAAATTAGTTGTATATGCTTAAATATATATTCAATAAAATTTATATATCATAAATCTTGTTTATCATTTATTTAAAATTGTTTTGCAAATTGTACAAAAAAAAATGTGTTTCATTCTAAATACCAAGTAGCTACCTGAACTTTGGACGTTTTGCAACGAGCTACCCGAACTTTGAAAATTCAAAACGGGCTAACTCGACTTTGAAGAAGGTACAAACAGCTACCTCTGTCCAAATTTCCGTCAACTATCGTCGGAAAGTCGTCGAAAAGTCGTGGAAAGTCGTTAGAAATTGGACGGAGGTAGCTATTTTCACCTTCTTCAAAGTTGAGGTAGTCCGTGTTAAATTTTTTAAGTTCAGGTGGCTCATTGCAAAACATCCAAAGTTCAGGTAGTTACTTGATATTTAACCCTATTTTTTTATTTCCCTCTTAATTTTTGTTCAATTTTCTAAAGTAGAATTTAGGTGCAAAGCTTACAATTTACAATTTATGGTTTGAAGGCAAAATTTATTTTGACATATTTATATTTGTAACACTTTCTTAAAGTGAATGTGGAGTTTCAACACTATGAGAGAAACTGAGGTGGTGGACCAAGTTATTCTGAAATGCTCTCAAACATTACACACTCCCTCACTGCAGTTGAGACTGCAGAACTTTTGAATAGCAACACTAAGCTCAAGGAAGATCAAGTGCAATTTGTGCAAGTTATGGAAGAGGAGGTTCCGCTGATCGCAACAAATTCCATCTCCTACAAGGAAAAACTCACTGGTACCGTTCCGGGAGCATACAAAAGCGCGTTCTACCAAGAATGTGTCAAGTTGGCTGAAGCTTCTTCCTCAAAAGGACTTGATGAAGTGGAACCACCGAGCAAACTGAAATAAACCATATCCTCAGATGAGAAAGCAAGGATACAAAAAAGGTATGAACAATCTATCATCATTAAAATCATAGGAAGAAGCGTACCTTATCACCACATGGTGCAACGAATTCGAACTCTTTGGAAACCGGAAGGGGAAATGTCCTGTATTTTGCTCGGGGAAGGTTTTTACCTAATCAAATTCACATGCATGGGAGACATGGATAGAGTTTTCAGGGATGGACCTTGGTTTATAAATGGTCAATTCTTATCCATACGAATTTGGGAACCCAAGTTCAATCCAGAAAAAACCAATGTATCAAAAGTTGCTGTTTGGATCAGATTGCCTAGTCTACCAATGGAATTCTTTGACCCTATAGTGCTACATGGAATTGGTAACACTATAGGACCCTTGTTGAGAATTGATAGTTATACCTTAAATGTTGAAAGAGGGAAGTTTGCTCGTCTTTGTATCCAAATGGATTTAAGTAAACCTCTTCCCCCTTCAATTGACATTGATGGCTATGGCCAAAAAATCTCATATGAGGGGATTCAAGCTATTTGTTTCGTGTGTGGTATGGCGGGTCATAGGAAGGAGCAATGTCATATAACATCTACAGCAATTCAAAGCTCGGAAGATCAAGCACCAACTACGAACAATGGTACGGTCATGGCCAAACAATCTGAGCCTACAACCGATAACCCGACTGAGGATAGGGGACCTTGGATGTTGGTTACTCGCCGGAAAAAACCATCTGAAACGTCTAAACATTGGAGGGAGAGTCAGGCAAAACCGATAATCGACCCAAAACCTCAAAAACAAATGGAAATCCTACTACCTCACAATAGAACGAGCATCTAGAAAAATCACGTTGATAGCACCGGAGACTTAGCGTCGCAAACCGCCGGGAAACCTCACACTGTCAAGGACACCAATGGGCCAACCACCACGATGAACACCTCGACCCAATCGGAGCGGAGAGAGGCTGTGGTCGGAACTGAAAATGAGTGGACAACCAACGGATATGTCGGGACAACGAACAGGGAAGGTGGCGAAGGGAAGGTTGTCGAGGTCAGTGGAGGAGTGCTGTCGGGTTTTGGGGCAGTTGGAAGTGGAGATGAAACAGTTACGAATGACGGAAGACACAGTTCAGGAGAGGAAGATGTGGGACAGCTTCGACAAAGCATCGCACGAGGGGCACAGCTCGAGGCTGTCGGCCATCCTGTCGAACAAACCAACGAAGGTATGGAAGAGCTGTCGAGAGGCTTGGATCGAGGGGGAGTCCGGACGAGAGGCATGGCTCGAGGGATTAAACAAAGTGAAGTGAATCAAGCTAAGGGACAAGCCATGCAGAAGGAGTGGACAGTGCATGCAGGGAAAGGCACAAAGCAGCGTAAAAAACCTTTGTTTATTGGAGGTGGAAGGGAGACAGCACTTAGTGCTGAGGAGGGTGAGGAATCCGACTGTCGGCCACACGAGACAGCTCAGCTGGAATCATGCAGTGGGAAGGGGAATGCTAGCTGCGGTGGAGGTGCAGCTGTCGACCACGCGGGAGGTGCAGCTGTCGGCCACGCTGGAGGTGGAGCTGTCGGCCAGGTTGGTGGAAGGAACGAAGATCATGGAATGCTGTCGGTGCAAGGAATGCTGTCGAGTGGAGTTGGCAACACATGCAAGGGTGCCTGAAGAAGGTGGATGGGCCGAAATGGGCTTGTCTCAAGGGAATAACCAAACGGGCCCAAGTGGTAATCAAGTTCATGGGCTGCCTTCAACTCAAGTGAAGTTGGGCCGAAATGGTGAGCCACCTGGGATTGACGGGCCTAACCTTATTGAAGGGCTGGACAAGAATGCTGAGGCGGGGTTTCGGCCCATAAAGCTTGAGACTATCTTGGAAGAGCTAAACTCAACTGATAATTCTTTGAAATTCAATTTTATTACTCCTGATTATTGTCAAAATGAAAAAAACAACTTAACTACTTATGTGAGTTTTTCTAAGCCCAGGGACACAGAGAAATTGGGAAGTCGTAAGGACGCCTCTTTAAAGAGCCAGGGTCCCAAGAAAGGTGGGAAGTCGCGAATAGTCACCACAATGGCACCTACGAAGAAAGGGAGTAAGGATGTTCATACTCCGGGAGGTAAGGGACAAGGTAAGGTTTCTAGCATGAGTTTAGATATTAGTGGTTCTATGTAATTGGTTTGGTTGTTTTTTATATATCAAATTATTTATGAATCAAGTACATCTTTCTAGTAATATTGTTCCAGAAAAAGCCCACATGAGAGCCATAATGTGGAATGTTAGAGGATTTGGTAATCCGGCAGCTGTCAAGGCAGTGAAGCAGCTCATTCAAACTCATAAACCTACTGTTTTGATTATTATTGATACTAGACTCAGTGGTCAAAAGATGAAGGAGCAAGCGGGAAAGCTCCCGTTCAACAAATTTCTTGGGGTGGAAGCAAGAGGTTTTAAGGGAGGAATCCTTGTGCTCTGGAATGATTTCGAGACAAATATTACGGAGTGGGCTTCTACAGAGAAGGAATTACACTTCAAGATTCAGGTTATCCCTTCTAATCTATCTTGGTTCATGTCTGCGATTTACGCTAGCCCCAATTTAAATGAAAGATTATTGTTGTGGGATAATCTCAAATTGGTTGCCTCTACTGTAACTAGTCCTTGGTTAGTAGTAGGTGATTTTAATGATGTTTCTAATAGTGCTGAAAAATTGGGGGGTAATAGAGTATGCATGAATAGGGTGTCTCTCTTTAATGACATGATTAGTGCTTGTAGTTTGATTGACCTAGGCTTTAGGGGCCCAAAATTTACTTGGGTCAATAAGTGGAGCTCAGATAGATTAATCCAGCAGAGACTTGATAGGATGTTGGCTAATATGGATTGGAAATTTAGCTTTCCTAATGCTTCTGTTACCCATCTTTTGAGAACCCACTCTGACCATTGTCCGCTGCTTATTAATTCTGGTGGGGATGGTGGCAACAGGGTAATTAGACCATTTAGGATGGAACCTATGTGGCTTGATCATCCAAGTTTTGAACTTTTGGTGCAGAATAATTGGAATGAATTTGGCAATAGGATCACGCCTGCCATTAATCATTTCCCTGACAAGGCTAGAGCGTGGAATAAAGAAATTTTTGGAAATGTTTTTCAGAGAAAAGAAAAAATTCTTCGGAGGATCGCAGGAGCACAAAAGTGTATTGCATATTCCTCAAATGACTTCATTGTCACTCTGGAAATGAATCTCCAGTTGGAGCTGTCTGAGATTCTTGACCAAGAATAAAAACTTTGGGCTGCAAAGTCGCGCACTAAGTGGATCAGGGACGGGGATAGAAACACCAAATTCTATCACATTTCTACTCTTGTTAAAAGAAGAAGGAATAAGATCTTGGCTATTAAAGACTTAGTTGGTAACTGGATCTTTGATGAGGGCCTCATTCAGGAGGAATTTCAAAAATTCTTTTCTAATCTCTTCACAACTTCAAAGGGTTCCTCACCTTTGGTGGTTGATCAGCCCGATTCTTGGAGAACGACCTTATCTGAAAATCATATCCGCCGCCAACCTTGGAAGAAATTAGGAAAGCCACTTGGGATCTTAAACCTTTTAAAGCTCCGGGGGTCGGATGGCCTCCATCCGGCTTTCTTCCAAAAGTTGTGGAACTGTACGGGTAGCTCTCTGACTGACGCTATCAGTGAGGTGTTTAAAAGGGGATCTGTTCCTACAAGTTGGAATGAGACGTTTATCTGTTTAATTCCAAAATGTAGCCAGCCTAATTCGGTCTCCCAATTTAGACCTATCAGTCTTTGCAACTCTATCTACAAGGTCGTATCCAAAATTCTGGTGAATAGAATTAGGCCAGCTCTGAACAATATCATCTCTCCTTTTCAAACTAGTTTTGTTCCTGGTAGAAGGGGTTCAGACAATGTCATTCTGCTAAGAGAAGTGTTGCATTTTTCAAAGCACAAACAAGGTAAAACGGGGTGCATGATCATTAAAATAGACCTGGAGAAATCTTATGATAGAATTGAGTGGGACTTCATCAGAAGAACGCTCATTTTCTTTAAATTCCCTGATAAAGTCATTAAGTTGATTTTGAGTTGTATCTCCACGTCTTCAATTGAAATCTTGTTTAATGGGGGAAAACTTGAAAAATTCTACCCCTCCAGAGGCATCAGACAGGGAGATCCTCTTTCTCCGTACATCTTCATTCTATGCATGGAATATCTGGCATTCCTCATCGATGAAAAAGTGATGCAAGGTCAATGGAAATGAATAAAAGTGGGAAGAGGTAGCTTGACTTTATCTCACATTTTCTTCGCTGACGACCTCATTCTTATGGGAGAGGCGACCCCTGAAAATTGTATCTGCATTAACTCGGTCTTAGAAGAGTTTTGTGCCATCTCGGGTCAAAAGGTGAATCAGGGGAAGTCGATCATGATTTTCTCAAAAAATGTTCCACCTTCCAAAAAAACACAGATCTCAGCGAGTTTACAGTTTAGATCAGTTGAAAACTTTGGTTCCTACCTTGGCTTTCCGTTGGAATTGTCAAATTCGAAAGTTAGCTCTTTTAACTTTGTTCTGGATAAAGTTCGAAATAAGCTTTCGGGGTGGAGGGCAAAGCTGTTATCAATGGCAGGTAGAGTCACGTTGGTCAAATCGGTATTGTCCACAATCCCCTCCTACTACATGCAATGTACTATGTTTCTTAGTTCAGTTTGTAAAGAACTGGACAGGATTAATAGAAACTTTGTTTGGGGATCTACGGACCAGAAAAGGAAAATCCACTTGATCAATTGGGACGAAATAACAAAGCCGAAAAATCTTGGGGGACTTGGTCTGCAGTCGGCGTTGTATCGTAACAAAGATCTCCTGGGTGGTTTGGCATGGAGATTGAAGAAGGATACGACACCTTGGGCTGTGGTATTTAGAAACAGAACGTTTAAGCAGGATGGAAATTCCCCCACTACTTCGAATAAAACGCCTTGTAATTGGAAAACAATCAACGAAGGTATGAACACACTTAAATTAGGATCAGGGTGGGTGGTGGCAAATGGAAGGGACATTAGATTCTAGGATGATAATTGGGTGGGTAATCAACCTATGAGAGCTGCAAATTTTGGTCCACTGAACTTTGAAGAAGACAGATTGCTGGTAGGAGATGTCTTCCAGAATGACGAGTGGAATCTAGATAGTACCTCCTTTGAGTTCCCCCAAAAAACTTTTGGACATGTTTCGAGGTATTCCAGGGGACAAGACCAATGCCTCCTCGGACAATCAAATTTGGAATGTCACTCACTCGGGGAACTACACTACAGCATCGGCATACTCTCTTTTAGCAGGTCATGACACAATCAGTCAGGTAAGTAATCAATGGGATTGGGTTTGGAAGATTCAGACTATCCCAAAATTCCAGTAATTTATTTGGTTGTGCCTTAAAGATAGACTTGCCACCTGCAAACTTCTGAACCATAGGGGATGTAATTTGAGCCATCTGTGCCAAATTTGTTTCTCTGGAGTGAAGGACATTGATCACACATTGCGTGGGTGTGAGCATGCTAAAGAGATATGGAACTCAGTTACTGTGGCGCCAAATCTGGGGCATTCTCTCGACTACCCTTTGAATGACTGGATCAAGAAGGGTCGTCAGGAATCAGGAGCTAATATTCAGGGAGTAGAGTGGAAATACTTTTTTCCGTATGCTCTATGGAAAAATAGGAATTCTCTTATTTTTAATGATAAGCCTGCTTTTTCTTATGTTATTTCTTTATCTTTATCTCAAGCTAAATTTCACAAAAATGTATATCTTGAGACTGACAGTGCTAATGAGTTCATTTCCATTGATATTAGTTGGGTTCCTCCAAAAAAAGATTGGTTTAAAATTAACACAGATGGCGCTGCTAAGGGAAATCAAGGAGATGCAGGAGCCGGTGGGGTCATCCGAGACTACAGGGGCCAATGGGTTGCAGGTTTCTCAAGGAATTTGGGCTGCTCAAATAGTCTCACTTCAGAGTGTTGGGCCATCCGAGAGGGATTGCTTTTGGCAAAGTCACTCGGACTAAAATCTATTCACCTTGAGACAGACGCTCTCTCAGCCCATAAGGTAATCTCTGAGGAAAATATGCAAAATCAAAAACTAATGCCGATCATTGCGGATTGCAGGAACCCGTTGATGCAGTTCGAGAGAATGAAGTTCAGACATATCTTCCGAGAAGGGAATGCGGTAGCGGATATCATGGCGGGTATGGCGCTCAACCAGCGGCAAGTGTTGGAAATCCATAGTTCACCTCCGAAGGAAACTATTAATGCTCTCTGAAAAGACGTTGTTGGCTCTTTTGTTTCGCGAATTGTTAAAGTTAACTAGTTTTGGCTGTGTAATTGAACTTGGGTGATTAGTTGTCACCTTTAGAGGTTTTTTAATCCATAATTATCAAAAAAAAAAAACTATGAGAGAGAAAATTGTGTAAAAAGTTTACTTATCAAAATTATAGAATACTTACTCAAATTAATATATATAGAAAAATAGATAGATACTGGGAGCCTTTGCGCAATTTGTAATTATCAAAAGTAAAAAGTTTTATAAAATAATTATTAATTATATATAATTTCTTTAATATATTAAATTCATTTAAAAAATATAACATTCAAATTTTAAAAATATTCTTTTTTTTTCTTCTAAATGTGCCTTCACTTTTTAATTATAAAGTTAATATTAATAATTATAAATAGTTAAAAATATCAAGCCATAATAAACTTTAATAATAATAATAATTAATAGTATGATTTAATTAGTATTTTTATCTCGAATTTAATATTATTATAAAATATATTATTATCATATAGTTATAAAAGAATTGTTTAAACTAATATTATTATTATAAGGTTATATTAACAAATGGCAAAACTGTCATCACTCATCAATCATTTTAATTAATTATAAAAATACTTAAAGCTAAATATATTCTCGTAATTAATTGAAGTACTATTTTTTATTTAATTTATTCTAAAACTGCTAAGAAATTATTTTTTTAATATTTTATTCTAAAATTCCTAATATATGATAATACTTTAAATTAATGTATTTTAAATTTTATAACATATCATGTTTTTAATTTAATCTAATTTATTCTACAATTTCTAATAAAATATAATTTTTTCATTTAATTATTTTTTTAGTATTTTAATTCAATTTATTCTAAAGTATCTAATAAATAATTTTATTAATTAATATTTGTTTTATAATTTAATTTGATTAAATATTAAACATAAAGTAAATGGTATATATGTCATTTGAACTAATTCATTTTTTTTTCATGAACCAAGCGTTGAATTCTGTATTCTATTCCATTTTATACTATCAACCAAATAAATTCATATTATGATTCTTTATTCCTTATTCAAGTTCTCTATTATGTATTTCTGTTTTGTCAATCAAACATGTCGTATATTATACATTTTCTAGAATACTTCCCTTGGGCGATGTTTAACAAAAATGGTTTTCCAACCCAAACGATTGTTTTTGATCTAACATGTTTAAAAATAATGGTAATTGGTACCGCTGTTACTTTTCTGTTAACATGTCTGGATTCGCTTCAAACGATTATGACTCCAATTGAGCCCCAATTAAGGGTCCCATGGTCTGGGTCCGAGCCCAGACCAGATACCTAGGTTTGGGTGACCTGGTCTGGGTTCGGACCCTAACTAGGGGACCCCCGGTGTGGCTTGAATCGAGTCGGGACTTGATTGAAACATTAGTGTAAGTTTGTAGGATTTTATTATAACATTTAGAAAAATATTTGGTTAATTTTGTAAATATGAAAAATATTTAACGGATTTGTTTAACAGAAAAGTAATGGAGGTACCAATTACCATAATTTTCAAACGTATTGAACCATTAACCATCACAAAACAAAACAAGTTGCACGAAAAAAAAAACATTTTGTGCAAACATGTTGGACCATTTTGAGACTTTTCCCTTCTATTGTTTATAATTTCAAATAAAATTTGTAATTGATTGCAGTGTAATCTTAATAAGCTCTAATAACAAAAACAATATCGATTGATCTTATAAATATCATTGAGCGACAACACATGAAGAAAATTATGTAACCACTTTATATTGTGGATAAATTGAAAACTCTAAAAATGTTCCAACATGTTTACACAACTTTAGTTGCATCAACATGTTATTTTGGTACCTGTGTTACTTATCTGTTAAAAAATTCCGTTAAATATTTTTCATATTTGCAAATTTAACCAAATATTTTCTAAATGCTACAGCTAAACACTACAAACTTATACTAATGTTATAAATAAGTTCCGACTCGATTCGAGCCACACCGAGGGTCCCCTAGCCATGGTCCGAACGCAGACCAGGTCACCTAATCCTGGGGACCCGACAGGGGCTCGGACCCAGTCCATAGGACCACCGATTAGGGATCAATTGGATCTCCAATCGTCTGAACTGAACCCAACTAGGTTCGGTCCAAACCAATTTATGACTCTAATTGAGCCCCGACTGGGGGTCCTATGGTCTAGGTCTGAACCCAGTCAAGGTATGGTCTGGGTTTGGACCCTAGCTAGGGGACCCCCGGTAGGGCTTGAATCGAGTCAGAACTTATTTGTAACATTAGTATAGCTTTGTAGGGTTTAATTGTAACATTTCGAAAAATATTCAGTTATTTTGACAAATATAAAATTAATTTAATGGAATTTTTAAAAAAGAATTAACAGAATTATCAATTACCATCATTTTCAAACATGTTGGGTCGTTCGAAACATTTTGGGTTGATAAATCATTTTGTGTAAACATGTTGCATCTCGATGTCCAACTCTATCCATGAATTCACATTTTGTAAGTTTGTTTAAAAATATTGCTATTTGTTTCATTCGAAGGATCTAATTTTTTTTTTAAGTATTGAAAATTTCTTTTGGGCGATGTTGGAAGCTGGGTACTATGCAGGTTGCTCTGCTCTTTTTTTTTTTTCGGCCCGTTCTTGTTGCTTATTGGGCTACATTTTCAGTCTCTGGATCGTTCTCTCAATATTGACCAATCTTTCCATATTCAGCCTTATGGTTCGGTTGTTTTTTTTCCTATTATTTGAGGACCTCTTTTATGTTTACTTAGTTTGTTAAAGTGTAAAGAATATTTTAGTTTGCTAGGGTTTGCTATTTAAGGGTGATGAGGGTCCAAATTAAGAAATACCCTCAGATGATCCCCAAGTCTACGTTTCATTTTCATTTCCTCCGGTTCTAGGGTTTCACCCGTTCATCTCCTTTGCCCGATTTCTTCATGGTATCAGAGCCAAGAGGTAGTCTTTGCCTCTGATTCTTCGATCTTGTTGATTAATCCTTGTGTCTTCATATCTTGAAATGAGGCTATTGAGAGTTGTTCCTTCATTCGAGCCATGTTCACATTAGCCCTTTTTTCCTCGATCCACACCGAAACAGTTCTTAAGAATCTTGGCAAGGCTCTTTGTGTCCTTGTTTATTCTACGTTTTTGGCAAAATCTGTGGTTTCTCCTCCTAACGTTTCGTTACACTTGGAGGATCTCTTCGAAGAACCACTTTGTTGGAATCTTTTTCAAGTATTACCTACGGCTTGGTCGGTATGGTACCCTCAGATTTTGTTAATGGATGCGACGCCAGATCTTTGGATATCTGGTTTGGAAATCATCCTTACTTTCGGTTGGTGATTGTAACACCGGTTAGTCCCCTACCCTTGGCTTGGAGTGTATTTTTCTCATGTCTACGACCCTTGAGAGGTACTATTGTTCTCGCTTTAAATCTTTGTTATGGCTGAAGAAAACCCCATCAAGGAGGCAAATAGGTATGCCACTGATGAGGTTAACCACAAAGCAATGGCTACTGTTGATTCTCATCACCCTTTATATTTGAATGCGACTGATAATCCTGGAACTAGCATGATATCTGTAACCCTACCTGGTCTAGAAAATTACGCTATGTGGAGTCGTGCAATTAGGTTCACACTGTTAGACAAAAATAAAATTGGGTTCATCAATGGGACTTGCATGAGTGATAAGTACAACCCTGTTTTTCATCATTTATGGGATAGATGCAATGTTGTAGTTCTAGGATGGATCACGAATTCAATTTCAAAGGACCTAGCTAGTGGGATGATGTACATTGAAGATGCTTACCTTGTTTGAAAGATCGTAAAGAGAGATTTGATAAGGTTAGCGGGCATAGGACCTACCAATTGCATATAGAAATTGTCATGACTCGTCAGGGTTTAGATTCTATTTCTATTTTGTTTTACAAATCTGAGAGTTCTTTGGGCTGAATACAATAATGCTTGTGCACTCCCTCATATTGAGGGGAGGATTTTAAGAAACATATAGAGCATAAGGAAAACCAAAGGCTTGGTCAATTCTTAATGGGGGTTGAATTAAAATTATTCTAGTGTGAGAAGTCACCTGCTCCTCTGGACCTCTTTACCTTCTTTTAATCAAGCATATAATTTGCTAATGCAAGAATGAATAGAGCCAAAGGGGTATTACATCCACCATGAATGCCACTGTTAGTACAAAATGTGCAAATGTGTGTGTGAATATAGATAAGTCAAAAGGAAATTAGAACTTTGAGTTTACACATTGCCATAAGTGTGGACATAATGTTGACCGTTGTTATGCCAAAGAATGTGATTTCTGTAAAGAGAAGGGGCATACCAATGACAATTGCTTCAAATATAGAAATGTTTTAAAGACAAATTGCAACAATATTAAAGCCAATGTCACCTCCTCTAGGAATGGTGATGTTGAGCCATTTTTATCTAATAACTATACTAATGATGTTTCTCTGACTGGTGGGGTGCTAGGTGGGATTACATTCTCTCGTGAGCAATTTCAGAAGTTCTTGCATACTATAGGAGGAGTAGGCAACATTGCCTCTGGAGCAAGTACTACTGCCCCGTCGGACTCTCATGGGAATACATGTGGTATCTCTTTAATCTCTGTTTTTCAGTATAGTTGTGACCATTGGATTTTGGATACAGGAGCAACCAACCACATGACCAACAAAAATGATTGGTTGTGTGGGGTTAGGGCTTCTCTTGGAACCAAAGTTCAATTGCCCAATGGAGGTTGTTCTGATTTGCATACTGTTAGTGATGTGGTTCTTAAGTGTGGTAGAAAATTGCAGATTGTTTTATATTTTCTTGATTTTAAGTACAACCTCCTTTCTATCACAAAACTTATGAACGATTTTAATTGCTCAACGTCTTTTTACCCTAATCTTGCTATACTTGGGGACTGGTGAGGAGAAGTCTGGCCTGTATTTTGTAAAATTGCTTTGTAAAACTGTTGATTATGTTGTATCTTGTTATGTGGTTAACATTGTAATGTTGTGGCATAAAAGGTTTGGTCATGCTTCTGTTAGGGTGTTAGAACATGTTGATTCTTTAGATCTGGCCAAGAATAAGATACTAGCCTTGTGAGAATGTCATGTTTTCCCTAAGGCGGAAATTGTTAGAAATTATTTCTCTTTAAATCAATCAAAAGCATATGCCATTTTGATCTTGTGCATGTTGATGTTTGGGGGAATTATCATTGTCCCACCCATGATAATAAGAGAATCTTTTTTTTACCTTAGTGAATGATTATTCTAGAGTTACCTGGGTGCACTTGATGCAATTTAAGTATGATGTATTCATTATTTTAAAAAGATATATTGCCATGATGGAGACCTAGTTCGGTAAGATGATCAAATCCTTTAGAACTGATAACGGGAAGGAATTTTTTAATGATCAAGTGAATAGTATGTTGCATGATAATGAAATTTTCCACCAGAGTAGTTGTCCCTATACACCGCAGCACAACGACGGGGCTGAAAGAAAGAACATGCACATGCTCGAGATAGCAAGGGAACTCACGTTGCAGGGTTCAATTCCCAAAATGTTCTAGGGGGATTGCATCCTAACAGCATGTTACCTAATCAACTGTATGCCCTCGAGACTCTTGGGATGTAAGTGTCCGTTAGAAATGTTGAATAAAAATAAACCGAATGTCAGCCACTTAAGAATCTTCGTATTCTTATCGTATGCGAAGAATATGGTTGTAACTGATAAGCTAGCCTCCAGAGCTATCCCATCGGTTTTAATGGGATATTCTGAGACGCAAAAGGGATATAATCAATCTAAATTGGACTATTCTTTATTTACCAATCATGATAGGGGAACAAATAGTTGTACTCCTTGTGTATGTCGATGATCTGCTTATTTCAGGCAATAGTGAAAAACTTATAAACGAGTTGAAGCATGTCTTGCAGTCCAGCTTTAAAATGAAAGATCTAGGAGAGCTAAGGTATTTCCTAGGCATCGAAATTGCCAGATCTGAGAAAGGTATAGTGCAATCACACAGAAAATATGCATTAGAGTTGATATCGAATGTTGGTCTGTCAGGACTCAGGTGTAAAGACATCGAAAACTCCTAGGGAGACTAATCTGAAACTAGCCAGTATCTAATAAGATAAGCACATGAATTTGAACAGTGAGGATAACCCCTAGATGGTGTGAGCCTCTATAGGTGACTGATAAGGAAATTATTGTATCTAACCATTAACAGGTCAGATATCTCTTGTGCAGTGCAGAACTTGAGCCAATACATGGAGGATCCAAAATCTTCTCACCTGAAAGCTGCGTGAAGAACAGTCATGTATATAAAAAGGGAACCAGGTCAAGGTATATTGCTCAGTTCTAATCCTGATCCAAAACTGATAGGTTATTGTGATTTTGATTAGTTCGGGTGCATTGAAAGTAGGAAATCTGTTACTATTTTTTGCATTATGTTAGGAAAATATCTTGTTTCCTGGAAAGTAAAAAGGCAAAGTACGGTCTCAAAGTCTTCGGCTGAAGCTCAGTATATAAGTATGGGTTCGACATTACCTGAAATAATATGGCTCAGAAATCTGTTGGATGAATTGGGTGTGAAGCAAACTGAACCAGTAACATTGTCCTATGATAATAGTGCAACCATTCAAATTGCAAATAACCCTGTCTTTCATGAAAGAACTAATCATATAGAAATAGATTGTCATTATATTAGAGAGAAATTGTTGGAAAATGTTATGATATTGCAGCATATAAAATCAGGACATCAGTTGGCAGATTTATTTACTAAAGCTTTAGGGAGGTTGCAACATTTTTTTTTATGTGATAAACTCGGTATGAAGAACTTGTTTGGAGGACAGGGGGAGCTAGATTATTAGTGAAAGGAAGTGAAGATGCATTTCTCCCTTCAAATTGATGTGGGGTTACAGTTCCCATATTGCCCCGAGTTGGTGGAGATGTGTACGTATTACGGGGTTTCTACTACCCAACTCTCCCCAAACGCTATTCGTGTTTTAAATTTTTTCGCCATGACCTTGGATATCCCTACTCCCTTTCCTTGTTTCGACATTTTTATCGCCCAATTCAAAGAATTTCGGCATCTTTCTCTTCGTTTCTCGTAGTCCTGATGTCAATAGTCGGTCATGGGGCACTTCTCGTCACATTGTCCAAGGTTTCAAACCCTAAATTCAAATTGGAAGGTTCAATATTTTTTCTTTAAGGGATGTGTCTCATGGTGTCTCAATACCTAGGCACAGTGCGACTTGATTCCTACTATGAAGGAGTGTACATATGCGTATGTGGAGACGCTCTCCCAAATAATCATAGAGCATGAACATGTCGACGCCTTTTACATCTCTAAGGTGACGACCGAGGAAGATTTAAGGGGAGCCAACATTTCATCAGCAGTGTGCCGCCCTTTCCCACCGCGCCGGGTAATAATTTTTTCCCTTCCTATTTGCAGAGCAAGATTTTGCGCGCCTCGCTTATGCCTTTACTATTATCCCGGAACATATGTGTGGCAAGGAGAAGTAATCTTCAAGGAGATGCGACGCTCCTGAGGCATCCAAGAGGAAGCGCGCCCCAAAATTGAGCTATAAGAAGAAAGCGGGCTACGAGGATTATGTCGATCCTCTTACGGCGCCGCAAGAGGTCCTCAACCTCGACACACAGGAGGTTGTAGAAGTCTTTAAAGGTGTGGTCCCTTACTCTCTATATGCTAACGATACCTTTCTGTGTAGACAACTTAATATTATCCATACTAATTAAGAAATATGGCACGCCCGTAGTGACAGATTCATGATTCCATGACCTTACACCGATTTTTCTACGGGTTCCACAGCGAAGAAGGTAGGTGGTGATGCCCCTCTGCGGTTGGAGTCGTCTTCAGGTACGCCTACTCGTAAGAAGATTCCGGCGCGCCAAGTCAATGTCCCGGCGCAGGAATTCGAAGAGGAGGATGCGTTATTTTCCTCCTCGGTGCACACTTTTTTCGAGGGACTGATGAAGTTCGAGACAAGTCTCAACGCCGCGACACCACTCCCGAGCCTAAGGAAAAGGGGAATGACATCCCCTATCTTGGTCTGGTCTTTAACTTGTGCCGCGATCTGAGGGCGGATGTGAGCGAGGAGACGCTCCTGGAGACTTGGGCGCCCTGCGAGCGCCTCAAGGGCATTCCCCTCGTGAAGGAGAATTCAGTAGCGGACCCTAACCTAGGGTTCCATATGCTAGTGGGCGCTTGCCCTCCAGGTGATAGGATGCCCATGTCGACTAAGGGCGGCACTTCGAAGGGCTTGGTGCGCTGTAGGCTCTCCCTATTTTCTCAGGTACGCCCTAGCCTTTATCTTTTTAGCCTTAATCTTTCTAACACTTAGTTTTATTCATATGTTCACGGTGCAACTTCAGATGATAGAGACTATCATCAGTCTTCTCAATGAGAAGGCAGTGACATCTGACAAGCTGCGCTATGCATAGGAGCGAGAGCATCGCTTCAAGGATCTGGAGCGTCTGTTGGTGGAAGCGGAGCGACGCCTTATGGAGGAGCAAGTTGAGACAGAAAACCTCCATGATAAGGTGGCGGAGAAGGGGAGCGCTTGAAGTCGGTGCTTGCAGAGGTGGGTCAGCTATCTTTCCAAGTTGACGATTTTCGCAAGCAACTCGATCTTTCGAAGATCGATTGTGCCCTGTGGGAGACACACTCCATTTCCTCGGAACAGAAGGCGGCTACAAGAGCAGTAGATGCACAAGCCCCTCGATAAGGCGGTCGAGGACTACTAGGGAAACGCCTTTTTTCACATGGATGCAGTCATAGCGTGTCGTTCCACCTTTATGTCTGTCTATGGTACCATCTAGAAGGACATGCAAAAATTCTTCCCCGACTTCGATTTGGTGCGCCTTCAATGCATGAAGCGTTTCTTAGAAATGCGGTGCATGGAACAGGAAGCGGATTACTCCGAGAGTGAAACAGAGTCTTCTGAGGCATCACTTCCCCCTCCTTCTACAAGCGCGCCGACGGTTGAAGATGGCCAGCCGCCCCTACCCGAATGCGAGAGACTTCCAGCTTCTCCTCCTCCCGGTGAAGATGTGACGCCCCCAAATCAAGCGTAGCTTTTCTTTCTTTTTACTAGTAGCGATGTCATTTTTAATTCTCCCTAAGTGGAGATTTGTAAATGCAACACTCTTTTATATATATATTGCGACTTCTCTTTATTTGATATTAGGCTAAGTGTTGATTCTCATTCATTAATAGCGAAGCGATTAATAATTCTTTAACTTGTCTGAACTTATTCTTACACTTGTAGCGACACCGTTTTTGCATTCGACCTTTTAGACTTAAGCTTTTTGGCCATTAAGTCATGATTAACTCACTAATAGCGACACTTTTAAAGGATCTAGCAATTTACATCTTTCGATTAAGACATGTTAAGGAGCACTATAGTTGGGTTGTGACTTCATACTTAAGCATTTTTCCATTAAGTAGTTATTCTGAAGTAGGCGACGCAATAATCATTCCATAAACATGAATTTTCAAATTAAATGTTGATCTTTGTTGGCGCCCTTTTAAGCATGAAATTTTTTCAAGTGCTTCGCATTGAATGTATTTTTAAACATTTTTCCTTGCTTGTCTTCGAGGATGTAAGCATTTAGGGCCTTCCCACTTTGGTGATAGCGACGACCTTATAGGGCTCTTCCCACTTTGGTGATAGCTTATTGTTCCGGTCTTGTAGCGAGAACTCGTTTATTTTCCACACCATCTCCCCCACGAAAACTGGCGAGATGAGACTCCTCTGTTGTAGTATCGTGCTATAGCGGGGCGCATCTTGACTTGTAATTGGTCGGACGCCCATCTCTTTTCATCCACCAGATTTAGCTCGAGATGCCTTTACTCATCATTGGTCGTTGCATCGAAATGTTTGACTCTATGAGACGTCACGACTATTGCAATTGGAACAACAACTTCTGATCCATAAATGAGTCTGAAGGGTGTCTCGCCTGTGGCCATCTTAGGTGTGCTTAGTAGTGCCAGAGCACACTTTCCAGGCCCGCTGTCCATTTTCCTCCTAAGACATCCACCATTTTCTTCAACCCGTTCATGCCGATCTTGTTTACTTCTTTGACCTATCCATTGGCTTCCGCATGCTTGATCGAGGCGTGTCTGTGCTCGATTTTTAGTTCCTCACATAACCATTTTAATTCTTTTCCCGCAAACTGTGGGTCGTTGTCACTGACTAGGATGCTCGGGATCGCCTATCTTGAAATGATTCTTGACTTGATGAACTTTATCACATGAAATTCCGTTGTGGATCTCAGTGCCTTTTCCTCGATCCATTTCAAAAAATAGTCAATGACAATTATTATGTAGGAGCATTGCTTTGACTTAGGCAAAGGTCCCACTAAGTCTATCCCCTATTGCGCGAATGGCCACGCGACGCTAATGCTTATAAGTTCTGAAGGGTGGCACGCCAATTTTGGTATGTACCTTTAACATGACACGCATTTTAACACTATATCGGCTGCCTCTTTGTTCATGCTGGGCCAATAGTAGCCCTGGTTGAGGTTTTTTTAAACAATTGATCTCGCGCCCTCATGGAAGGTGGCATACCCTTCGTGTACCTCCCTTAAGATGGTGGTGGTATTAGGTTGATTGACGCATCTGAGGTAGGGTGTTGAAAAATCCATTTTGTAGAGCGCCCCGATGATTATTTTGTAATTTGGCGTTATCCTTACGATTCGTCTCGTCTGAATTTCATCATCTGGCAGCTATCCCGATTTCAAGTAGGTACGGATGAGGGTCGCCCAATTTACCTCTTTGTCAATGTTCGCGCACTCCAAGCCCATCTTCTCCTTGATGATTTCCACAAAGTATACCTCCAGGGGTGGCACCTACTAGGAAAACTTGCTTAAGGCGTCCACTTCTTGGTTTGATTCTCGTGGTATTGCCTCAATATCAAAGTTGTCGAACCATTCCACCAAGGCATTAGCCTCTCTTAGATAGACCTTCATATTCTCTTCTTTTGCAGCGTACTCTCCCTTAACTTGGTTTACCACCAGCTGTGAGTCACAGTAAACATGTAAGGAGGGGGCGCCTACTCCTTTTGCAAGTCCTAAGCCGGCGATCAACGCTTTGTACTCGGCTTCGTTATTGGTTGCCTTGAAGGTCAATACTAATACATATCAGATAGGGGTACCGCCATCTGGTGGGGTTAGGACAAGTCTCGCCCCAGAGGCATCAACCGATGAAGATCCATCGATGTGTAGCATTTATGGTTTTTCCAATTTCTTTCCTTCGGACAGCGCCTCAGACGTGCAAGTCGATTCGACAATGAAGTCAGCCAATGCCTGACCTTTTATTGCGGTTCTCGGAGCGAACTTTATTCAGAATTCACTTAGCTCGATTGCCCATTTTATCATCCGTACTGATGCATCCGACAGATTGTGTTTTAGATTCGCAGTGTGCTGAGCGTCACCTTCCACCATTTGGATCTGCATGTATCCGGAGTAAGCATCAATGAAGCTTAAGAGCTGATGGTCAGATGTGACGGCGACTAGTTGGTCGATGAGGGGTAAAGGGTAAGAGTCCTTAGGACACGCCTTGTTAATGTCTTTGAAGTCAATGCACATCCTCCATTTTCCGTTATTCTTTATGACCAAGACAGAGTTTGCCACCCATGTCTGGAATCAGATTTCCTTCACAAAATTTTCCTCGATCAACTTGCTTACCTCTTGGCGGATTGCTACTAATTTTTCCTCTGCCACGGCGCGCCTCCTTTGGGCAATCAGCCTAATGCTCGGGTCGATATTGAGCTCATGGGCAATCATTTCTCGGCTTATCCCGGTATGTCACTCGGTTTCTAAGCGAACAACTCCTTGAATTCTATGATGAGCATCGAGAGCGCATATGCATCTCCCTTTGGTAGCGTCGCTCCTATCTGGATGGCCTTTTCCAAGCAATCGATCTCAACCTTTTCATTCCATCAATTGGTTGGGGGCGGCTTCTTTCTTCCCTAGGGCCTTCCTATGTCTGAATGGCGATAGTTTCTTTTTTCTTCATTACATGGCGGCGCATCGAAAGTACATAACAAGAAGGTTGGTCACCCCTTACCACTCCTACATCATGGGGTGTTGAGAACTTCAGCATTTGATGATAGGTGAAGTGCACCATCCTGTGTGGGTTGAGCGTGGAGCGCCTCAAAATCGCATTATATGATGCCAGAGCGTCCACCATAATGAAGGTGACATCGAACTTCAGCGACCTCCATCCTTCACCAATTTCTATTGGTAGAGTGATGGCCCCTACCGGGTACGTAGCGTTTGATGCGAATCCTATCAGGGGAAATTCACATTCTTCAAGTCTTTTACTGACTTTCTCATCTTCTGCAACGCCTCTAAAAAGAGCACGTCAGTCGAGCTTTCAGAGTCTATCAACACTCTCTACACCGTATAGACGTCAATGTCTGTAGTAATTGTCAACGCATCTTCATGCGGGCATGTCATATGCCTTATGTCGGACTCCGAGAAGGAGATGATGACCTCGTTTTCTTCTCTAGAATGCTTTCCTGCCTTAGCCGTTCCCGGGAGTTCTGTCGCGTACACTTCACGGGCGACGCCCGTCTCCCCTTATGCAACGTAACCACCGTTAATAACGTTGAGAGTTCTCAAGTGGCCTTACTGAATTAACCTTTCTATATCCTTTTAGGATATAGCAATCATCTATGCTATGGCCTTTACACTGATGGTTACGGTAATACTTGTTTGTCTCATTGCCCATGGGTGTGCCACTCTTCTTTGGGGCCGGAGGCATTGCCAAGTCTTTTTTTTCCATCTCCGCCAGCACCACGGAGATGTCCCTATTCAGGGGAGTTGACGATGTTTGGTAGACATCTTGGTTAGGGCACGCCAAGAAGGGACAACGTTGTTCATGCGACACCCTCGAGGGACGGTGTTCAGACTTCTTCCTTCTTGGATTTCCTTCTTCGACTCTTTGGACAACCTTCTCCCTTCCTTCGCAATTTCCAAGTTGACGTATGACTTTACACGCACTGTTAAATCCTGCACGGTGTTGACCGGGATGATACTCAGGTTGTCATACAAAGTCGATCTTCGCGGACCGATCGCCCTGACGAATGCACATATGATTTCACCTCCCGTGATGACCTAGTCGATTCTTGCCAACTCCTTGTTGAACCTGGTGTAAAAGTCACTCAGGCTCTCCACATTCGTTTGCTTGAGGTGGTCTAACATACCTATGCTTTTCAGCAATTGTCTTCCACCATGTATTGCACAATGAACATTTCTTTGAAGAACCCCAAGACCGAATGGAGGCCTTGGGTATCCCAAAGAAGCAATGGAACGCGACACCTTCTAGGGTGGACGGAAAAAGAAGAGCAAAGTGGGTGTCATCACTTATTCGCCCTAGGAGTGAAGACTCATGCATTTGGATGTGCCTGACCATGGTAATAGTAAATTCGTAGATTCTGTACGTGCTTAGGCATGGTGATCGCCAGTATCTCAGGAGCAAACATGTGCAATGCTCTATCGCGAAGGCGAGGCATGACTCCGTTCTTCTGCTCTTTAACCTTTCGGGCGACAATCTCCTCAATTCCTCCCTGGTCATCGAACCAGGGGGATGAGCCATTGTCGTCATTGTGAATGTCAAGGCGGCGCTCAAGGGAGGCTGGGCGGGGCGGCGCCCGATGAGGATGGTGCCGAGACTTTGCCATTATTAGTATTATTAAATGATCGCTTCTGTTTGAGAATGTTATTTTTTTTCTTTAAATTTGTTTAGTTTAATCACTTATGTTTAATTAATGTTATTAAATATTCACTAAAATTATGATTTTACCATTCCCTTATATTTTTCGGCTCATGTTCATCTTCTTCATGTTCTTCTTTATTTTCAATTATACAACCTTAAACCAACCTAAAAACTTATTGTTAGGTTTAAAATACAAAATAATTAGAATTGTATTTTTGACACTTTATCGCATAAAGAAATTATTTTAACCAAAAACTAATATTGTCAAATATAAGTGACTAAATAATACAACTTTGGACTAAATAATTGCATGATAAAAAAGAAATGGTCAAACATGCAATAAACCCAAATTGATATGGTATGTTGATCCCTCCGTCATTCCGACAATACATTGTAAGGTTGAATACCAAATAGCTACCTGAACTTTGGACGTTTTGCAACAAGCTACACGAATTTTAAAAATTGAAAATGCGCTACCTCAACTTGGACGAAGGGGCAAATAGATACCTCTGTCCAATTTCTGACGAATTTCCAATGAAATTTTGTCAACAGTTGACCAGAAATTGGACGGAGGTAGCTATTTGCACCTTCGTGCAAGTTGAAGCATCCCGTTTTTATTTTTTAAAGTTTGGGTAGCTCGTTGCAAAACGTCGAAAGTTCAGGTAGCTCATTGGTATTTAACCCTACATTCAAGGGTTTACATTTACAAATTTAGGTTTTAGGTTATTCGTGATTGATTTCATGTTAAAATTGACAAAACATTGTAATTGATTCCACCACAAAATGATAAAGGAATTGAAGGTAGTAGAAACACAAAGTATCACAATCACAACATAAAAGACTTATGTTAAGGGCCCAATGTAATGACAAATCTCTATATGAGCCGTAAATAATTAATTTATAAAGTTATTAACGGCTCAATAAGAATTGAACCCTTATTTTAGTTTGTTTATTACTTAATTCAAAGTGTTGTGAATGTGAATAAATTTATCTCACCTATCACGACTCAATTTCAAGTGTCGTGAATAATTTAACTATTTTTTCTATAACTTTTTCGACTCATTGTATATTGGGATGCAAGTTTTATTTAAATGTTTTATTCTTTTCGTGTCTTCTTCTTTTCTGAGGCGTCATTATTATTTAATTCTAACTAAAAGTTACTATTTTTCACGTCATCATTTTTTCTGTACGTGCTTAGGCACGGTGATCGCCAGTATCTCGGGAGCAAACGGGTGGGATGCTCTATCTCGAAGGCGAGGCATGACTCCGTTCTTCTGCTATCTAACCTTCAGGGCGACAAAATCCTAAATTTCCTCCCTAGTCATCGAATCAGGGGGATGAGCCATTGTTGTCCTTGTGGATGGCATTGCGGCGCTCAGGGGAGGCTGGGCTAGCCGGGGCGGCGCCCGATGAGGATGGTGCCGAGACGTTGCCTCCTCCACTCGAGTGATGTCGACCTATTAGGTTGTACGATGTCTGTGTTCAATGATCTCGTCCAATGGTTCCATGAAGGCAGGCGTTAGGACCGCCTCCAGGGCTAACTCCGCCCAGGGCGGGGCTTACCTGAGGATGCTATCGCTGACTCGGTTGGCCTGTATGTCTCGGGTTCGGCCACAGCCGCAGGTTGGGGCATGAGCAGCGCCTGGTACGCCGGCGGCTGGGAGGTGTGTCCCTCCGGTTGCCTAGTCGGTGGCGGTAAGTACACCGAGACCCCTAGGTGTTGCTGGAGGTACTGGAGGATGTCATTTTCCATATCTTCGACGTGGCTGCTCTTTGCTCTAGTGTTGGGGGGGGGGGGGGGGGGGAGTCATGGCTGATTTTGCTCAAGGTTCCCATAGATAGCGCCAGATGTTGGATCACATTTTCTGGTAGAACAGTATTCAGAGCGTTCCGGGTTGGTCTCCTTGTTGTTCCGATAACATGCACAAAGGAAAACCTGAGAGTTCCCGTTGTTTCCCCTCCGATGACTAAGTTAGTCGGAGGTTCATTTATAGCAGCAGAGAATGTATGGAGGGTCAATGTGTGCAATGTTACGTTAGTTTTAGAATGGAGATGGGTGAGGGTATTTATAACCTTCACCACTAACCTGTGCTGAGTTAATCCTAACCATGGTCATCCCAGGTGTCGCCTCGTTAAGTGACCATGGTTATGTCTTGAGTCATGTGTTGCCTGGTGACCTGTGCATAGTGGCCTTATGCCCTGTGCCTATGTCCCACGCCTATTGCTTTTGTGCCTCATGCTTCTGGGCCTTTGTACCTAGTGTCTTTGTGCCCCATACCCTTCTGACTGGCCTCAAGCCTTGTGTTGTGTTTGTGCTGTAGGAAGGATTCTAAGTTAGGGAAGTTCCCAAGTGGTGCGCCTCTATGATGGCCTTGCGCGCCTCTCCATTTTGGTGTCCGGGAGCTTGTCATTAAGTGTCGTAGAGGCGTTATATGATGATGATGGTGATTTATCCTTGAGTGGACAATGAGTCCTTAGGTCGTGGGGTGTGCCATCCGTTGGTGGGACAAGGCGGCGCCATACATTCTTCGAGTCGGGTCTGTCTTCAACCAGGTCGTCCGAGGATATACAGATTGATACCCAACAATACTAAAGCGATTAAAAAAATGACAATAGTGGAGATGCTTGGTGGTTTCATTTATAAGGTAAAAACTTCATACTCTTGTTCAACAATGTTATTGTTATTGACATTAGGATATAGAAATTACTCTAATTGTTATTCAACATTCTAGGAGTTCTACCCAAATTAATATATATATAGATTTACAACAACTTTTATTGCAACTGAAAAAATCAATTAAAGGATATCAATGTTAATGAGACGCCGAGAAAATAACTAGAGAGAGAATAAGATTTTTTTCAACAAGTAGATACTTTCGAAAAAATATTTGAAAAAGTGTATATCGAAAACAAATATTTAGGAAAGTATGCATACGCGCGTTGCGCCTATTGCAATAGGCGCGACCCAGGGGTGCGCCTATTGAAGAATTTTTTTTTCTTCGCGAAAACACCGGTCTATCAGAAACCACGTTGATTTTAAGTCTGCTTATGGTTTGAATTGGGAGATGATTTAGGAGATCATTGCGTACATGAATTTGAATTGTATTGGTTAGTCGTATGGTGAGGATAGAAGAAAGCTGATCCCCTTCCAATGGTTAGGAAGGGTCTTGGATCAAGAGGACAGAAGATCAATTTGTTAACAAACCGCGGAGATGATCAAGAGGACAGAAGATCAATTTGTTAACAAACCGCGGAGATGATCAAGAGGACAGAAGATCAATCGCGGAGATGATTCAAATTCACTGGTTTTCCTCCTAAATAGAAATTGAGAGATAGTCTCACGCGTTACTTTATCCCAGTATTCACAGGTCCAAATTCCTCTACGCTAGTCTCACCAAATTCCTCCATGTATGCTTTTTCAATTTTTTTTCCTACTATGCTTACTTTTTGAAAAACATCTGATTTTGAGCCTGCTTATGGTTTTCCTCCTAAATAGAAATTGAAAGATAGTCTCTCCAGTAAAGAAGAAAGGAAGTTATAAGAAGTTAAATACTTTAGGTTCCTGTCCTAAATTTTCCAACTTGTTCTGAACAACATCCGCGAGGTAAAATACTGAAACAAAGTTGTTTATTCACAAGTTTCTGAATTAGACTTTTCTTCAAATACACTAGCTAGTTTGACATTTTCAGGAATTACTGCTGCAAAAGAGCTCTTTGGGGTTACTTTAGGTTCCTGTCCTAAATTTTCCAACTTGTTCTGAACAACATCCGCGAGGTAAAACATTGAAACAAAGTTGTTTATATGTCCCGTCTGGTTCTCTATCAAGAGAAATCTAAAGACCCTTGCTGGTGTTGTTGGATATGCAAGTGGAAACAACGTTGATTTTAAGTCTGCTTATGGTTTTCCTCCTAGTTGATTTTAAGAGCTCTTTGGAATTACTGCTGCAAAAGAACTCAAATAAAAAACTAGAGCCATTGGAGAAGCTTTACAAGATATTCGGAAGTTGTTGAGTCAAACATGTACGTCTCTCTAGCCTGGTTAGTGTTAATGTGTTATGCTTATGCTTTAACAATGTTAGTATCTACACTTCACATTTTAGAGAACCAGCCGAGAGGCAAGAGTGGAAACCCCAAAGAGCTATTTTGCAGCAGTAATTCCTGAAAATGTCAAACTAGCTAGTGTATTTGACGAAAAGTCTCATTCAGAAACTTGTGAATAAACAACTTTGTTTCAGTGTTTTACCTCGCGGATGTTGTTCAGAACAAGTTGGAAAATTTAGGACAGGAACCTAAAGTAACCCCAAAGAGCTCTTTTGCAGCAGTAATTCCTAAAAATGTCAAACTAGCTAGTGTATTTGAAGAAAAGTCTCATTCAGAAACTTGTGAATAAACAACTTTTTTTCAATGTTTTACCTCGCGGATGTTGTTCAGAACAAGTTGGAAAATTTAGGACAGGAACCTAAAGTATTTAACTTCTTATAACTTCCTTTCTTCTTTACTGGAGAGACTATCTCTCAATTTCTATTTAGGAGGAAAACCATAAGCAGGCTCAAAATCAACGTGGTTTCTGATAGACCGTTGCTTCCACTTGCATATCCAACAACACCAGCCAGGGGCTTTAGATTTCTCTTGATAGAGAATCAGCCGAGGAATTGGTGAGACTAGCGTAGAGGAATTTGGACCTGTGAATACTGGGATAAAGCAACGCGTGAGACTATCTCTCAATTTCTATTTAGGAGGATAACCATAGCAGACTAAAAATTAACGTGGTTTCTAATAGACCAGTGTTTTCGCGAAGAAAAAAAAATTGTGCAATAGGCGCGACGCGCGTATGCATACTTTCCTAAATATTTCTTTTTCCATATACACTATTTCAAATATTTTTTCGAAAGTATATAGTTTTTGAAAAAATTCAGAGAATAAAGATGCCAAAAAATATGGTGTTAAACCAATATTAGTTTTTGATCATGTTTTAGTATTATTAAATGATCGCTTATGTTTGAGAATGCTATTTTTTGTTTAAATTTGTTTCGTTTAATCACTTATGTTTAATTAATGTTATTAAATATTAACTAAAATTATGATTTTACCATTCCCTTATCTTTTTCTTCTCATGTTCATCTTCTTCATGTTCTTCTTCATTTTCAATTATACAACCTTAAACCAACCTAAAAACGGATTGTTGGGTTTAAAATACAAAATAATTAGAATTGTATTTTTGACATTTTATCTCATAAAGAAATTATTTTAACCAAAAAGTAATATTGTCAAATATAAGTGACTAAATAATACAACTTTGAACTAAATAATTGCATGATAAAAAATAAATGGTCAAACAGGCAATAAACCCAAATTGATATGGTATGTTGATCCCTCCGTCGTTTCGACAATACATTCTAGGGTTGAATACCAAATAGCTACCTGAACTTTGGACGTTTTGCAACAAGCTACCCGAATTTTAAAAATTGAAAATGGGCTACCTCAACTTGGACGAAGGGGCAAATAGCTACCTCCGTCCAATTTCTGACGAATTTCCAACGAAATTTTGTCAACAGTTGACCAGAAATTGGACGGAGGTAGCTATTTGCACCTTCGTGCAAGTTAAAGTAGCCCGTTTTGATTTTTTAAAGTTCGGGTAGCTCGTTGCAAAATGTCCAAAGTTCAGGTAGCTCATTGGTATTTAACCCTATATTCAAGGGTTTACATTTACACATTTAGGTTTTAGGTCATTCGTGATTGATTTCATGTTAAAATTTACAAAACATTGTAATTAATTCCACCACAAAATGATAAAGGAATTGAAGGTACTAGAAACACAAAGTATCACAATCATAACATAAAAGACTTATGTTAAGGGCTCAATGTAACGACAAATCTCTATATGAGCCGTGAATAATTAATTTATAGAGTTATTAACCGCTCAATAACAATTGAACCCTTATTTTATTTTGTTTACTAATTCAAAGTGCTGCGAATGTTAAAAAATTTATCTCACCTTTCACGACTCAATTTCAAGTGTCGTGAATAATTTAACTATTTTTTCTATAATTTTTGCGACTCATTGTATTTTGGGATGCAAGTTTTATTTAAATGTTTTATTCTTTTCGTGTTTTCTTCTTTTCTTAGGCATCATTATTATTTAATTCAAACTAAAAGTCATTATTTTTCGCGTCTCCATCTTTTCCAAACCGTTATTATTATTTAATTTTGACTAAAAGTTACTATTTTTCGCGACTTATTATTTTTCCAAACTTCATTATTATTTAATTTCAACTAAAAATTATTATTTTTCTAGACTCGTTTTTTTCGGTCGTCATTATTATTTAATTTTAAATAAAAAATATTTATTTTTCGCGATTTTTTTCAGGCATCACAATTGTTTAAGTTTAACTAAATTTACTATTTTTCGCGTCTCTTGCTTTTTTCAGTTGTTATTATTATTTAATTTAACTAAAAATTACTATTTGTCACAGCTACTTATTTTTCCACCGTTCTTTTGATTTTAATAATAATTCTGAATTATTTTTGGCTAAAAAAATGATTAATTTTCAGTGCTAAAAAATGTGGCGATTAAAAGAACATTTGAGTTGCGATATATATTTTTATTTTCGCGACTGATTCGTGAAATATAAAATATAATCTAATTTTTGCGGCGCATATAAAAAGCGGTGAAATATAATGAATAATAAACAAATGTTTTCTGTGGCTCAATATAATTATTATTCTTGTGACCCTTTCTCAACTTCTAATTGAGCCGAGCATTTTGTGTCTCCTTACAATTCGATCTGTCATATGTATGACGACACTTCACATGGCAACTCAATTTGTTTTGAGCCGTCAAAATATAATGGCTCAATTAAATGAGTCGTTAAAAATTACTTTTCATGACTCCTTAGTGGATTAGAAGATGTTGATTAGTATGAAGATAACGATTTCAACCACATACGAGAGACGAACGACGATGGGCATTGGGTATAACGAACGAAGCAGATAGTATCTTGTATACGTGATCGTCTACACAAGAGGAATTTTGATTCAAGCAAGTGGAGCATTTCATTACATACAAAGATGACAAACCACACTGTATCTGCCCATCAATGTGCCCTAATCAACACCATAACAACCCCTACACACATAATTAGTTGCAGGAATTGTGGAGATGAAGTGATGAAGGGTGTATTAGAATTAGATGAAGACGTTGGATTCATTCGTATCCCTGGAGTACTTGAGGCAGCTTTCGGCTTTATTGCATCCGGATTGGATTCCGGTGAGAGGACAATGCCTATTGCTGGTGCCGGTGCCGGTGGCTGTGCTAGCTGTGGTGATACTGCTGCCATGGAAGCTTTAAAAAGGACAGCATTTTCAAACAGCTTATTGAATCAGTTCTAGCTAACATAAAGAGGGAAATATAGAGAAAGACTAAACCTTGTGGACTGAGTGGTGAAGCAGCACCCTTTGGTGGTGCAGCCTTGTGGTGTGCTGATGGAGATATTGGTGGTGGTGGTGGAGCAAAGAGAACAGGGCCTGTTTGAAAGAAGAATGACTGCCCTGCCTATAAGAATTTTGAAGATCTTAACGGGAAGGGGAACTTACCTGGAGCAGGTAAAGGAGACCCAGAAGCTGCAAAATAACTTTTGTCATTTTCATGCCGGAGAATGGAAGTTCTTCTCTTACGTAAATCACGAAACCCTAACCTTTGCACTGGAGAGTAACGCTCGTATTACAAAGACGAGGTAAAGAAATGGCCAAACTACGGCTGGTGGGGATCGGAATAGGAACGTTGGCAGTGATGACAAGGCACGTACATTCCATGCTTGTGCTCATCAGGGACTTCAAGGAGTTGCAGCATTCCTTGGTCGGTGAGTTCCCGTTGCTGCTGCTTCCAGTGATGAAGTTAAAGCATGGTGTGAAACTGGTGATCATCGAGGCCGTGCATGGCGTGTTAATCTGTGCACTCACTGAAGTAATCCAAGCGACCAACACAGCTGACAATATTAGGACAGCCTTGAGGCCTTCCATAAATAAAATTCTCTTTTGGAAAAAACAATAATAATAATTCCTTGGAATAATGATGGAATCAGAGGGGGAGATTTTTATAGGGGTAATAGTTTAGGGAGTGAAATGACTTGAAGGGAAATGGGGTTGCAACAACCTTTGACTGGTTGTATAATTAGGGAAGAATTTATGGAAATCAATAAGGGAGTTAAAGGTAGGTGCGAACGTGTATGATTTGGATTATATCATATAACTGGTTGGCTGAGTTTTTATGTATAGCTGTCATTATACTTGTACAATCTTAGGTTTCTTCTAATGAGTCTCTCACTCAAATTTACAGAATACTACGATAAACCCTCAAGATATGAGGGACATTATCTATTATATTACTTTCTGATTTTTTTATGAAATACGAACATCAAATAAGATCATTATATATATGAGTGAAGAGACATAAATAATATATTCTCTTATACAATAAATTTAAATTTGTACATTAAATCTGTACATTAAATTTAGACACCTCTCAATTATTGTCAAATTTGTACGGAACATTTTGAAACTTCGTATATGTAAAAACGTTACGAGTCCGACTCCTAAAATCTCATTGTAGGTGTGTGCGAACATGCAAAGTGCTTGGCGATAGTAACCAACCCAACCTAAAATATTGTCATTTCAAGAATCTTAGACACTACTAGATTCTGTAAAGTTTTTTATTTTTTTTTTCAAAAATGAAATTCATAAATTATTCAGGAGAAATGTTCAAGTGTTCGATAAAAGCATTAAAATTAATAAGTACTGAAACAGAGGTTAGTAGATGAAACACTTAGTTAATTATCAAGCACAACCTTAAACCCTAAACCCTAAATAGAGGTTAGTAGATGAAACACTTAGTTAATTATCAAGCGCACCCCCTATCTTGCTTTGGTGGCAATTCAATGAGTGTATGCATTGCCCTTCCTTGGCATGACTCTTTAGATAATCCTCCTTCTTGATCTTGCCACATGTAGAATATTTCACACCATGATTGTGTTCCGTCAATAAGACCTTTAACCTTGAATATGTTTAATTACGTTGCTGGCGTCTGTCTCGACCTCCAAGTGTTTCGATCCTCGATCGATCACTAGTCGAATCCCCTCCAATACGTCTTGTGCTTCTAGACATTTAATGTCGTCACTTTGAACATGTCTATTTAGTACTCCAACGACTCTTCCCTTGGGATCACGTGCAATCACCCCAATGCCTCTGACATTCATCCTCGGACACCAGGAAGCGTTGCAGTTTAATTTTGTCGCGCCTCCGATCGGTGGTCTCCAAGTCGGTGGTTCAGGGTTCGATCGTGCTTCTAACCTCCGAGCGGTAGTGCCTCTCGTCTCCAGTAAAGTAAATCAAAGTTAAAATTTACACAAACTCAATCGATTATAGTACATATACTTCTTGTTTCTTTACTATTAATATATTAAAATAGTATAATTACATTAGTAACTAGTTATTAACCAACAATATATACATGATACAAAATTTTACTTAAATAAGAGTTTATGTGATAATAAGTTATTAATTTATTTTTCAATGCAATTTTTTTGATTTAAATTAACATACGAATATATATATATTTATGATTTAAATTAAAAAATTGCGTCAAAAAACTAATAATATTATTCTTGATTAATTTGGTAGAGTAATCCATGTCTATTATATATATTAGAAAAATCTAAACGTCTATTTTTATATAAAAAAATAGTTCATCAACTAAAAAATCGTAGAAAAATGATAATTGATCATAACTCTTAAATTACGTATTCAGAATTCGATAATTTTATACTAAATAAATTAAACAAATATATCTACAAAAATAGTATAATAAATTTAAGGGTTAATAATCAAATCGCTACCCCAACGTTTTGCAATTTACAAATTGCTACCTAAACTTTGTTTTTCAAATTTTTCTACCTATATTTTAGGAGTTAGGGCAAACTGTTACCTCATTTAAGTTTTCCGTTAAATATAGACGAAAAATGACGTGACATCACATGATTCATTCATAATTTAGAAATTAAATTATATTTTAAAAATACCAAAAAAATAGTTTTTTTTTTCAAAATGGAAAGTTAGTAAGGGAAAAAAGAGTTTTTAATATAATTTTTTTAATTAAAAATACGAAACAAAATAAAAAAAAACTTGTTATTTCTAACTTAATCATGCATAATTGTATTTCTTTACATTAGAAACCTTTCACATCTAATTTTATATGAAAAACTATTTAGAAATTAAAACCTATAAAATGTTATGGTTTTCTTTATTATGATATTCAAAAATAAAAAAATAAAATTAGATACAGTAAATAAAAATAAATATAACTATGCATTAAAATAATATTATATTAAAAGAAAATGAAAAGGAAAGAAAATAAATATATGTATAGATATTAAAATAACAAATTATGTTTAATGTTTTTTTTATATATACTTTTCAAAATTTAGAAAGGTTCATATCTTTCTTGTGTTTGCACTAACTGATTCACAAAGAGATATCTTTGGGGCTTACCCAACTTCCGTTTTCCATTGCCTCCCATATTTCAAAGCAATCCTTACGTGTGATTTTTTAAAACTCTTGTAATTATAGTTATCAACATTGGATCGATAATCGAACTGATAAAGGTGTTGGTTCCCAATTTACGGTTTGACTATCGGTTCACACGATTCAATTACCGGCCCACTTTTATTCTCTTCTTCAATTTTCTCATAGAGATACTCACTTTTACTCCTACTTCTTGTCCTGCAACACACTCCCACTAAAAACAAAACCCTTCACCTAAGTTATTCTACAAAAGCAAAACCCTTCACTTACCCCCTCCTCCCCTTCTAGCATCCCCTCAAGTTCGCCGCCTTCCGTAGCTTCCAGCTCGCCACCTTCCGCCCACCACTTCTAGCTCGCCGCCTCTTGTTCGGAGGAAGTTGAACCCTGAGGTTGAACCAAGTGAGGCACCAATGGATGAAACATCAATGGAAGAGGCACCTCCTACTCCAATGGATGAAACACCAATAGAAGAGGCTCCAATGGATGAGGCTCCAAAAAGAACACGAAAGGTCAAGTTAAGTGTGAGAATAACCAAACCAAAGGTAAGGAAATAGGCTACCTACATGTTAATTGTTAATTCAGTGTTCATCTGACTGATTTTGGGTTATCTAGGTAGGTCGACCATCTACATCGAAATCAACACCCACACCGCTAGACTCGAACAAAGAGGTGAATAGGCTTAGGTCAAGTGCCCCAGAGTTATCAACTTGTGGGGCTCAAGTGATATCTCCCCTACCATTGAAGATTGAAAAATCAAAGAAGAAGCAAACTAAATAGTGGACTTGCACTTCACCTCACCGCAAACTTTAAGTTCTTTTGTTTTGTTTTGGGAAGGTTAACATTTTGTTGGATGTTGTAAAGGGTGGAGCTTGTTGTGTTGGATGTTTGGAACTGACTAACCTAATTGTTGGATGTTTTGGAAGTGTTAAACCTTTTAGTTGAAGTAGTACAATTATCTAAACAACTCAGTTTTGTTGGATGCTTGGTTTGATTGTTGCAAAACATGTCAGTTTTTGGTTCTTTAACAACACACGCCAGGCTGCCCAAGTATTCAGACAAACATAATGGTGGAAATACACATACATATGCTAACTTAAGGGCAACTAAAACACGAAGTACATAAAGTAGTAGGTTCATAAAATAGTAATTAAACATATATATATGTCAAATCAATTACAAAGTTCATTACTTAAACCTTCAAACAAGTCATTGACTACATCTTCAACATATGGGCAACACCACCAACAACTAAGAAGACTATGACACACAAGAACTGGTGATTTCTTCTACGCAACACAACAATTTGGTTGTTCAGTTCAGATTCCTTTGATACAAACTTTGTTGTTGTTATCCTTCCGTACACACACATCGGTGGATCTGCCCAAGCAAAGAAATGACAACAACTCTTCAAAGAATTTGATGGATGCACCAAACTAATAAGAAATTAGGGTTTCCAAAAAACTCCTAATTTAAAAAACGATGTACAATTGACCGTATCTTCGAAATTAAATCAAAGAATTGATTTCATTACCTGGTATCTAGGACATGCATAGAACATACAGAAGGAAGTTTTCACGGTCCAAGCTATTCTCGCACGGGATTGAAACTTCGCTGATTTCTCCAAGGGAGCACTCAGGGGAGCTTCGCGGAGAAGGGGTGTGCAAATGGAGGGAACGTTCTCAAATCAAAGGTTGAACAATACATGCTAGAGGCGTTTTAGGTATATACCATTAATATTACATCACGTGCGTAACACGTGATTTCTACTTGACAGGAAACGAACGACCGTGACAGAAAAGTGTAGTTACCAACAAATGGAAACATTGAGTGTGAAGATAAACTATATTGGTGCAATTACCAATATTGGCAAACATTTGAGTGTTTTTTTCATACTTTTCCCTAGTTTGTGGTTCAGATGTTGCATCTTATATCTTGTACTTTATTTTTGGAATATTTTATAGGTTAGCCAAGGAACTCACAAATCTGCAGGTTGTGACAGTGAACAATCTGCTGAGTCTGGAGGTGAAGATAATGATCATTCAAATAATTGTAGTTAACTGATGTTGAAGTGTGAGAATGAGGAAAGAAGCAAGATTAAGAAAGTAGCAATAGTGGCAATAGTGTAATATTCATGTAATATCTTCTTACCTTGTTTATAACTTACCATGTTTAGAGATGTACAAGTTTATAATCTACAAGATCTGTAATACAGGGGTAAGAAAAATTGAAATAAAAAAAACGTTGTGTTTATCATATCAAACATGGTATCAGAGCCGTCACAGTCCTGATCGACTGATTACCTCGTCTTAAAGACACGCGCGGCTCCGTGCGCTTCCATTGGCGATCGACTCCTCCCCGTCTAGGTCAAGGCATGGGATTCCAATCCAGCCATCAATTGGCCTGTCTGCTAGCAATTAATTGCTACAATCCAATTACTGAAGACAACAAAAATCCAAAACACAAACAATCGATGTCCAAGAATCAATTCTGCAGAAGAGAAGCATCGTTTTCAGGCAAGAGTTTGTCAGGAACAAGGGACAAGCGGCAGCCGCAACAATCGCACAGGACGTGGCCCGACCTACCCAGCACCAAGACTGTCGTCCCATTCATACCAAGCCACGGAGCTAAGGCCACCAAAGCTGGCACGCCCTGACACCGACGCGGTCTCACATGTTGCAGAGGAAAAACGAAATCAGAAATTGGGCAACAGTACCATGCAGAGCTAACAAACTGTTCACGTCCAGTGGCCTTGGTGTCTTTGTAGCTTCATAGCTGAACCCTAACAAAATTTTCCTTTTCTCTGTTGTCCATTACAGGTCTAGGGAGGTGGAGACAGCGTTGAAGGCATGTGGACCGCGGCAAGCTCCGACTCCAGCGACAAGAACAGACCCAGGGACAATATGGACCTAAATTGGAACCCACCCTAGGAGGAGACCAAGAGATACGTTGGTAAGATCATTACCAACCGGCCCATCAAATTGAATGTGATCAATAGCGTTCTTCATAAGGCCTGAGATAGATTTAGCACTGTGAAAATAACTGAGACAGCCCCGGGAATCCTGTTATTTGATTTTGCTAAAGATGAGGATAGGCACAATATAATTGATATGTCGCCATAGGCGATAAACGGTCATATTCTGAGTATTAAGAGATGGGCACCGAGTAGTGGCCTGAGCGAGAACTAAGGAGGGGGTTGTACTATGTTGATGAGGTGTCTTAACACGGAACTGCAGCGCTGCCTCACAAGACTATTAGTAGATAACAGTGGTTGTGGCACCGACGGTTGGGATATCTATCGTCACGGTATCTTCATATGCTATTTCCTACAAAATTTCCTCAAAATAATAATTTCTCTCGTGAAACTTGTATTCTTTCCTAGAGTCATAGATAGTCGTATCATCCCTCTAAGACTAGAGTAAAGTCCATTTTCTTATTACTTCATTCTGATGTGTGAGGACTTGCCCAAACTTTTGGGTCTTGCATGAATAATACTATCTTTAAGTATTTTGTGATATTTATAAATGCTTGCTCTAAAATGACATGGGTATTTTTCCTTAAAACAAAATATGATGTTGCTGCCATATTTATTGCTTTCTATGAAATGGTTCATACACAAATAAAAGTTCTAAGATATGATAATGAGGGGAATTCGTCAACTCTATTATGCAAAATTTCTTTAGGGAGCGAGGTATGATTCATCAAAATTCGTGTTCACATACTCCTCAATAAAATGGACTTGCAGAGCGAAAAAATAAAATTATTCTCGAGATGATTCGTGCAGTTATGATTGAGTCTTGTGTCCCTACCGTTTTTTAGCCTAGGTCTGTATCTACTTCCGTATACCTACTAAATCGGCTTCCCACCAAAGCTACAGTTTTAAAACTCCTCTTCAGGAACTCTCACATCATGTTAGTTTTCTGCCAGCTTTAACACTTCAGCCTCATATTTTTTGGTGTTATGTCTATGTCCATATTCCTAAAATTGATCGTTCTATGTTAGAACCATGTGTGGTTAAATGTGTCTTTTAGGATATGGAATTCATCAAAAGGGTTATCGTTGCTATCATTTGTCTACGCATCGTCTACATACAACGATGGAGTGTAATTTCCTCGAAATAGATTTCTTTTACCCTTCCCTGTAGACACTAGATTTTAACTTAGATGTGACATGTTCAGGATTGTGACACTTGGCACACCATTATGAAGATTCCAGATATGACGGGTTGTGGAGTTTCCAAAAACAGGTTTCTTGTAAATTTAGTAGATTAATATATAGAGTATATTATGAAATATTTCATGAATATTTTATACTGTACAATATATTTTATTGTATATACACTTCCTAGTTTAGAAAACCACATGAACTTGTATATATAAGAGTGTTATGCATTGTGTAAAAGGGGGACTAAAAAAACTCACATTGATGACTACTTTCTTGATTATTGTTTAAAGTTCTGTCTTCAATGTTTTATATGTGTATATATATATATATATTAGTTTGTTATGCAGTGGAAAAAATTAAAAGAAGACAAAAAGCTCTCTTTCGGTTGAAGGCTTCAAGGTAGTTATGATATTTGTTCTTTGTTACATATATTGTTTTTGATCAAATTAACGCTTTATTTGAATAAATAAAACGCCGTGACTTGTGGTCACGGATGTTCGAAATTACAATCATACTCTACTAAAGATAAAAATGGTAGTATGGGTATTTTGACCCAATCATCAAGACCCACTCCCAATCTCGCTTGTTTTCCTATCCAATTTGCACACTCGTTTGTCGTCGTTGGAATAGCTCGCCAATGCATTCGCTCGATTTACCTTGCTAGTGCTTGAATGTTTGGTATTATGGTTGACACCCTCCAATGCGTTGGACCTTCATCTAATTGTTGTTGTTTATATAACAATATACAATATCTTAATAATGTATTGTTTAGAAAATAAATAGTTTTCAGCTTCATCGAGCACCACCACCATTGTGCAAGATCAATAAATTATAGCTTTTCTTACTTTCCATATATATTACATGTATATACTATTACTTTTATGTTTGACTATTTTCTTATATTATTTCAATTCTTCTTATCTTATGTTTAAGAGTCATCTCATATTTTTCCTATTATAATATAAAACTATAAAACTATTAATTGTTTTTTACTTTTATCATATATATATATATATATGTATGTATGTATTTCTTAAGTTCATATATTTTTCAGATCGATTCTAATTCTCTTGTAATGTATATATTATCATTTAATTGTAAATATCATGTAAAAAGAAATGACAAATCAAGTGAATAGAATGAGAGGATATCATTGACAAATAAGGAGAGAAACTTGAAATCAAAGCATTGTGTATTGAAAACATTATGGGATGATTTGATGATGAAATACAAAGGGATGGTGCTCCTTAGATAGGAAGTACTAGGGACTATTAAGCAAACATTGGGACTAACAATGTAATAGTAACTAAGTACATTACCTTCTAAACTATTGAAATTTAATCCTCTAACATTCACCCATGTTTTCTTGTTCCCTTTACTTTCAATCTTTTGGCAAATGTAAATTTAGTCCTCAAACTATGTCATACTCCAATGCTCGTACTGAATGACTAAACCTATACCGATCAAATCCACAATCAAGTGAATTTGCACACCCTTCATTGTCGGCAAACACACTCTGAACCTGACACAAGTTCATCATACCGAATGTAGGGTTAATTACCTCAACCGTTACCTATGTTTGGCCCATGTGATTAAAAGGTTACTCATCTTTTTTTGTGTAGTTGAAACGTTACTTAAGTTTGAAGATGTGACTGAAAGGTTACTCCGTGAACTTCCCGTCCAATCTGACCGTCAAAGTGGCACGTGCACAGCACATGACCTAATTAAAATTATTTGAAGACATTTGAAAGGACAATAATGCCCCTGTCACATTTGAACTTCCCGACTGGTTTATTCTCAGGCATCTCGACTGGGCACATTGTCAATCTCGACTGGTTTATTCTCAGGCATCTTCGCCAATCGCCCGCGGCCGAATTTTGGTATCTTCGCCATTCCCAGCTTCGTTGCTACGCCGGTACTTCATCTGTTCAATGTACCTTATTATTCACCATTCACCAGGAACATCAATGCGCTTTCAATTACACCTTCGCTTTCAATTTTAACACTTGGCTTGCACAGTTACTTCATGGAGCGCAAAGAGTAGAAGTGAGCAAAGATTTCCTGATCCAGGAGAGCCGGTCTGCATAATCTGTGGAAAATATGGAGAATATATATGTAATGAGGTAGGATACAGCTTTACGTGCCTCTAAGCCTCCACAAAAGCTCAAACTACTAATATCAACAATTTCTTGCATCTGCTGTAGACTGACGATGATATCTGTAGTATGGAGTGCATAGACTGACGATGATTATCTTGTCCGTTTATGCACAATTTGGTTTATTGTTGTTGATGATTGCTGTGATGGCTTCCTTGGACTTGAACTTGTTGATGCCACGTTTGCTTGAAATGACCAGTTATGCTGGAGAAAAGCTATACACAAGAGGAGATTTTTCTAAATCTAACATAAAAAATCTTGATGGCTATATTCTTTCAAGTTGGTATATTTCCAGATGTCTTGGAACGTAAAGTGAGGAACCACTTTGAGAAAGGAGACCATGTAAGGCTTACTAGGCTATTCGCCTTTCCTAAACTGCTAATTCGTTGCTCAAATATTAAAAGAGAACTGATTTATAATTGTTTTGAAAGATTTCAGCATTGGTGACAGGGGAATTCTACATGAAAAACGAGCTCAAGAACTGCATGATCGTTGCTGTGTTTTAAGAGACTGCATCACAAATATTCTTCTGGTATTTCATTAGGCGGCCTGTGAAAGCTGCACTTGCAGCAGCAGCTGAGCATGTTGCTGGTTTGCTTCCTCTTCATCTTGTTTACTTAATTGAGGACTGCTACTTAATTGAACCTGCAAACCCGTCAAGTAATGCAGCAGTATCAGACGAACATCGTACTAGTGCAAGCAATCTTGAGGAACCTGAAATAAGGATTGGATCATACAGTAGCTTCAATCACCCTTGTGATCAAGCAAATGACAATGTTGAAGATATTGAAAATCCCCAGTTTGTGTCCAGAAATGTTTATTCTGCTGATGTACACACTGTTGCTAATCATGCTGAAAACTTAGCTGCAGATTCCGTAAATGTGGCTCAGACTGGTTCTGGTGTTACGAAATCGGCATTAGCAAATGAATTATCTTGTGTTATATGTTGGACAGACTTCAGCTCAACTTAGTGGAACTTAGCTTAACTTGTGGTCTGCTGCATTGAAACTTAGTGGAATGTATTTGCCATGGAATGTATTAGTGTTGAATTCTTTGACAATTCATTAACGGAACCTATTTTGGGATGTATTCTGAATTCTGGATTTTTATGGATTCTGTGTTTTCGGATGTATTCTGTATTTTAGTAACGGTTGGGTCACAAAATGTCCAAACTTAAGTAACCTTTTAATCACAGTACGTCGAACATAAGTCACCTTTTAATCACAATTCACAAACTTAAGTCACCTTTTAATCACAGTTCAGAAAAGATAAGTCATCACCTTCGCAAAATACACATTGTTCTTCATCCTTCAGTTTCAGTTACAGACACAGTTCATTTACAGACACAGTTCAGTTACAGACACAGCTACAACTAACTTCTGCTAATTATTCGTAATTGAACTTAGAACAAAAACAACAACAACAACAATGACAAAGACTACAACTAACTTCCGATTGGGTCGACTTTCAACAACTCGGTTTTTCGCAAACTCCAATTGTTCTTTCAAATTACTGCAGCAAAACGAATTAGGGTTGCAAATTAGGGTTACCCACTGTCAAATTACCTCAAAATTGGGGCACCCATGGAATCAGCGCGAGAAATGACCTCAAAAATTCATCAGACTTCATGGCTTGTGTCTTCGGTTCTTCACTTCTTCGATTCTTCCTGTTCTTCGCGCGCAAACAACCCAGACCTGTTCCTTGATTCTAAGAATCAGCTGCTGTTAAGTAGACAGTATGTTGGGGGTAGTTTGGGAACTTCAACTTACAAGTTAATCACGTGACAAGTACATGGTGGTACTTAACGGGAAGAAATAATGGCAGTTAGGTCATAGTAACGGTTCAGTCACATGTGTCAACTTAAGTAACGGTTGAGCTCAAGTTTGAACGGTTCAGTCACATTGTCAAACATAGGTAACGGTTGAGGTAATTAACCCCCGAATGTATATGGAGTAAGGAAGTAAAGAAGTAAAAGGAAATGATCATGCCATTGTGGTGCCATCTCGGTCATACCATCATGGTCATGCCAAATAGAAATATAAAGGTAAGTAAAATTTGATCGGAATCAAACCTGCAGCCATAGACCTAGCGTTCCTAACAACAACTTACTTGTGCAAGATCAACGTAATCAAAAATCACCACAACAGCAAATCAGCATTACAACATAGCAAATTAGCACTTCAGCATTTTGAGGCATAAATCAACATGTGTTACAGCAACAACAATCAGCGTGTTAGGACTTCCGATATTCAGCAACCATAGAGTAATTTCAGGAGCAAACAATATCAAATGGTAGGCGCTCTCAGCAATAGATCGAACACTGGGATCAACATTAAAGCATAACAACAACAATAAATTAGAGTAACACAACATGGAATTAACTCACTAAATTGCATATCAGCAACAACATGATCAAGTGTTCATTTGGTTGAAAATCCAATCAACAACATGTATAAAGTAAATTAGCATACCAGCTCTATTGATGCACGACATAGAAGTTAGATACATGACACAATCATCGCATCTATGAAAAGAGAAGTTAAGTACGATGCATTGCGTCCAAGAAAGAGTCGAGGATTCATGGATGATGCATATATTTTGTCGAGGATTCATAGATGTTACATATATTTTTGATTCGGTGAACAGAGGAGTTGCTGGATTCAGTTACATAGATTGAGGCGCACACGAGTGAAGATAGATTGCCATGAACACGATGCAACTCAAACTGTGAAGCTCTAAGTGGAGTATTACAGAGTTGATATGAAGCAGGGGGTGGTAAGCATCATCAAGCATCTGATCTGATAAGATTCTGCACGTATTGAGATGGCAAGCAGGATTTGGATCTCGATGCATCTAAACTGAGCATTTTGATTGGAGGATCTAGAGCAGAATGAGTTGTTGATGTTGTTGTTGAGCCTGAATTCTGAACTTGCAGGTAATGATGATCTCAGAGCAGATGATCTTTTCAGATTGGATTTGAAGATCTTCAAATTGGAGTTGATGAAGCGCGGAAGACGCTGAAGTTGAAATCCTGGAATTGAACTTGAGCTGAACTGGATCAAAATTTGAAAAATGAACCTCCGATTTGAAGATGAACCTCTGATCTGAAGATGAAGGTTTGAATACCAAGTGCGGTTTGAATATGAACCTTAGCTTGAACACAACTGGAGCGTGGGATCAACTAGATGAACAGTGAAGCTGATTTTACTGAAGAGATGGAATCTTCAATGGTAGAATGTTGAGGATCTTGTGACACATTTCAGACGGAATTTGCAACTAACTTTGATCCCTAATTAACCGGTTGTGATACCATGGGAGGATTTCATACACAAATGAGGAGAAAAACTTGAAATCAAAGCTTTGTGTATTGAAAACATTGTGGGATGATTTGATGATGAAATACAAAGGGATGGTACTCCTTACATAAGAAGTACTAGAGACTATTAAGCAAAGTCCAAAACATTGGGACTAATATGTAATAGTAACTAAGTACATCAACTTCTAAACAATTGAAATATAGTCCTTTAACATAGAACACCGAAAGGACAAAATTTTATATGTGTTGCATCTCGTAATAGAGTCCCTGAACCCTAATCTCTGAACGTAGACCATTTCGAAATTCTAGGTTTTTAAATTATTGTTTTCCTAGGTAATCAAGGTTTCTGGCTAGCCTTAATTAACTAGTGGCAACTTAAAAACGTTTTTATAAAAATACTGTCTTTAAGTCGGATTTTGATCATGCATTAAAAAAACATCTTTCAACTATATGGAGCATGAAAATGAAAATACACAGCAGATCCAATTGCATGACAAAATACTGACTCAACTCGAGATCTCCAATGCCTATATGCGTAAAGTAGTGATCACCTTGTCCTAAAAGGTTGAGAGTCTCCTTACTCTTTTTAAGGCTCCCACAACCATCTCAACCGTAACACCAGGTGTGCAAACTTTGAATACATAACGATTCGCGTCCACCACACAGGTGTTTCAAAACCAATAAAGGCCTCATGTTGACGATGAGTTTAATCTAGTAACTGATAATCGATGTGAACCAACATTAATTAAAGCTCCTGCAAAAACCGAGTATGAACGACGTTTGAAGAATATCGAAAAATGATTAAATTATTTAAATATTTAGAACAATCTGGAGGCATGAACTACCCGGACCGTTGATTCATTTCTGAAATGTCAGGACATTAAAAGTTTAAGATTTCCTCATTTCAAAAAATATGATGAAAATGGAAACCCAATCATACCGCACAGGATCTACCTAGCAAAGACGGCTCAGTACAAGCACCACGAAAAATTTGTAATCCATACTTTTCAAGAAAGTTTAGTGGGATACACTCTTGTATGGTTTGCCAATTTGAAGGGGATTTATATTTCGACTTGGGAAGAGAGGGTAATGCCTTTTTCCAGCACTACAAATTTAATCTTGGCGTAAATCGTACTCGACTAGACCTCCAAAGTATGGAGGTAGAAAAAGGTCAATCATTCAAGAGCTACATGCAATCATGGAGATTAAAAGCCGTCGTAGTTAGACCATCGTTCGAGGATACCGAAGCAATGTCAATGTTCATTAATACTCTGAAAGACACTCTTTACTCACAATCCTCGGGGCATGTCTCTACCAACTTTGCAGATATAGTCAAAGTCAGAGATATGGTAGAACATGCAATTAAATTAGGAAAGATTGGAGATCTCCACAAAGGTTTTCAAGGTGAAGATGCTAGCAAAGCAACCCTTATGTAATGTGAAGAGGACCTAAGTGGTGTATTTGATTACTCATCATAGGATTCTCCATTTGGGGCACTCGAATAATTTTATTTCAAGCGTCCAATTATCAATTTGAAGAGACTGTCTTAATTTGATATTTGTATTTTATTGAATAAAGTAAAAAAGAAAAGAGTTAAAGAAAATAGTTTCTTGCTAGGTCTAAAGTTGTGAAGGCGACCCAGACAAAAAATAGGGAATAAAGGGCATGATTGAAAATTAAAAAGACAATCATGGCAAAAGGTGAAAAAATAAAATATCCATTTGATTGAAAACCTGCATAGGGGGTCCAAATAAATTTTAGGATGAAAAAAAAAACACGAAGTCTCACTCGACATCATGATAGGAGTGATAAAAAAATCACAATTTGTTTGGACTACCTAAAAATACTTCAATCAAAGGTGCCCTTTTGTATGGACCTCAGTCACCCTCTAACTGAGTACATGTAAATAGAGTTGTTTCCATGCAGTACGAATTTTTATGGGTCGCAACCACCTTCAATTGGATATATATATATATATTGTATTTTCACAATGTGAAAAATTGATATGGGTCACAGTTAGGTCTGGGCAAAAATAACTGGTTCGACTGAACTGTACCGAACTGTACCTGAACCGTACCGGTTCACAAAACAAATGTTTTTTTTGAAAAAAATATGGAGCGGTTCAAAAGAGGTACAAAAAACCGGTTCTAAACCGGTTAACCGAACCACTTTTTGTACCGGTTTTAACCTTAAATATACTACTAAACCAAACCAGACCATATGTAACAGACCAGACCAGAGTCACAGACCAGACCAGCCACTTCCATTTCGTTCCAGACCTAATTCATTCACTAATTCAGACTGGACCTCATAAGCGCCGCAAAGCATATCTACCTGCAAAGCAGAGCAAAACAAGTTCTCCCCTACTTTCGTTGCCAACCGCTCAATCTTCTTCTCTGCCATAACGTCCAGAGAAGGAAGGGAAGCCAAGTCCTCGACTGAAACCTCGATCTTTGCTGATAGTGGAGCGGAGTTAGGAGCAGCGATCTGCAACTCCCCACCAAAGAGGAATGGGGAGCCGAGGGATTGGATGTAGACAGCTAGGGCTTTGTCTGGTGGCAAGGTGAAGCTGTTGAGCAAGAATATACAAAGCAAAGCATAATCAGCTGAAAACACAGTAACACTAAAATCTGATAAAAATGGATACCTGGACTATAAACTGACTTTGCTTTTGGTTTTGGCTCGCAAATGTGCATAATCGGACACTCTAAACGAGAGGAAGCCTCTGAAATCAAATCAAGTGCAGGACTTGCCTTAGAAGTTAAAACCAAGGAGATAATACCAAGAGTCTGCAATTTCTTTCACTCCGAAGTTTTTGGACTTGGAGACATTGTAGGTCATAGATTGTTTCTTCCTTGGAACAGGACAAGCTCTCTGCTTCGAATATATCAAGTATTCCCAGAAAGCAGCAGTTTTACCATGAACTGGCTTCGGCAGCTGAATCAGGATGGGACTTTAGTACAAGATGGATGAGGTAGTGACACAATAAATTCTACAGATATAGATTTCAAAATAGATAGCTTTACCTTTTACATAACGTGACAGATGGTCTTTACCTTTTACCTTTTAAAGCTTAAAGCTTCTGCTTTAGTGCTTTGGAACTTTAGTTCAGTTGGATTTTTTTTTTTTAGTATGAAGTGGTTCGGCCGAACCGGTTTTTGAACCGGTTCAGAACAGGTAGGGTAAATCGGCCAAAATCTGGAGCGGCCAAAAACTGGAACGGTAAATCGTACCGATTTTAAAATGTGGTAAAGGTTCGGTTCTGAACCGGTTCGGGGTCGAACCGATTCATGCCCAGCCCTAGTCACAGTCACCTTTTAATTGACTATAAAAATAATATTCCACGATGTATAAAATTAGAATGGGTCGCAGCCTCCCTTAAATTGGCTAAAAATAAAGAGAATGTTCTTTTGAGATAGAAAATTTGTATGGTTCATAACCACCTTCAATTGGCTAAATATTAGAGAGTGCTTCCACAATATGAATTTTTTTAGATATGGGTCACAATCACCATTTCAATTGACTACAAACAAATAGAGAGTTTCCCCCATTTCTTGTCGGTCACAACCACCCTCAATTGGCAATATATAAAGAGAGATAAACAAAGTGAAACTTCTAGGGGTCACAGTCACCTTTCAATCGACTACAAATAAAGAGAACAGTTTTGCAATTTGGATTTTTTTTTAAACCCCCCAAAAAAAAAGAAAGAATGGGACATAATCACTCTTTCAATAGACTACAAATTCCTTTCATAATTCCTTTTGCAAATATTACTGTAGCAAAAGAAGAGGAAAAAAAAGAAAAGAAAAAAAAAAAGCCCACTAGGTTGTAGCACAATGAGCATCCTAGGCAACAAATATGAAAAATATTTAAGATTATCATCCAGGTGTTAGCTTATCTTACAAAGTCACGCTATCTCATATATGTCATACTTGTGTTTCTCCAGATCGGTCTACTGTAGCCTGTAGCTCTGTGTTGTCCCCGATATGCTCGATACCAGTTACCATCACAAATGGCTCAACGTTGTCACATATATAGTAGTTGTCTTTCCATCACACGCAAACTCCTTGTGTCCAAAGTTGTGTTATCTCAGATATGTTAGTCTTTGGCTCGCTCTAGTCAGTCAATTGTATCTTAGCACTACCTCCGATATGCTCGCTACCAATTACCATCTTCAAAAAACGCAGCAACGCTATTCCAGATATGCTAGTCGTCTTGCTCTCACATGCACAACCCCGCTTCCAAAGTCGCGTTGTCCCAGATATGCTAATCTTTGGCTTGCTCCAGGTTGTCTCGAGTATCTCTGCGTTATTCTAGATATGCTTGGTACTGATTATCATACACCAAAAGGCGCAATGTTGTCCCAGATATACTAGCCAAGACATTCCGGGTATTTTATTTTTCCCAAAGCTTTATTGTCCATGATATGTTAGTCTTTAGCTCGCTCTGTTGACAACAGAATGTTGTCCCAGATATGCAGTCTTCAACCATGTTCATCGTCGCAACGCTATCCCAGTTATGCTAGTCGAATCATAAGCACGTCAACTAATTTAGAAATGTTTTACCCCAAATTGATCTCACCTTATCTTTAGACAAGCATTCCTCGAATATGTTTTGCGTATGCATGTCCAAAGAGGGGCAAACTGCAAACACTCGATTTTGACCTAGATGCGATGCACCTTTATGAAGACTCCAGATATAGCGGGTTGCGGAGTTTCCATAGATTAGTATATAGAGTATATTGTGAAATAATTTATGAATATTTTATAATGTACAATATATTTTATTGCATATACACTTCCTAATTTAAAAAACTCTAGGAACTTGTATACATAATAGTGTTAGGCATTGTGTAGAGGTGGGAAGGAGAGTAAGAAAATAAAAAAACTAACGTTGTTGACTAATTTCTTGATTATTGGTCAAAGCGATGTCTCCAATGTTTTATATGTGTGTATATATATATATATTAGTTTGTTATGTAGTGGAAAAAATCAAATAAGTCAAGAATCTCTATTTTGGTCGAAGGCTTCACGGCAATTGTGATATTGTTTTCTTCTTTGTTACCTATATAACAATATACATATATCTTAATACTGTATTGTTTAGAAAGTAATAGTTTTCGGCTTCGCCGAGCATCACCACCATCGTGTAAGATCAATAAATTATACCTCTTCTTATGTTCCATATATATTAAATGTATATATTATCACTATAAGAATATTCATCAACACCGACGAATATAAGTTGTTGTCGCTAAGGTTTTGACAGTAAAAAGCTTATTTAGTTGCAGCATTATATTTTGTAAAAACATTCTGTATTTAGTTACATAAAATTTACTAATGCTAAGCCAACATTCTGTATTTAGCATGTAGTTTTGTCGCAACGATCTTGTAAATTTGAAGAAATTCCAGTGTCAAATAACTTTTTGATAGTAATATATACAAGTAGTTATAGAAGACAATGATATTGCAAAAAACACTGTTTAGTGTCTCAATATGTTGATGCAATATCATGATTAACAGTTTCAACGTAATGACGTAGTTGTTACTGTATTTGTCGTCACTATTCAATATTACTATTCCGTTATTAAAGTCAGAATGGTAAAACAACTATTTACTGTCTCAATATGTTGATGCAATAACATGATTAAAACTCTCGGAGTTATGCCGTAGTTGTTAGGTTATTTGTCGTCACTGTGAAATATTACTCTACCATTATTAAAATTTGAATAGTAAATACCTGTTTAAAAAGTGTTTATTGTGTGGCTTGAAGTCTTGATCTTTCTTAAGCTTACGTACTAACCATTGACAATGTTATATTTTACACTTCTAAATATTATGTTTAATTTAAATAAACATATGCCGACTATAAATTTTACCAACGAAACTCAATAGTCATCGCTAAAAGGTATGTCTTAACTGACAACATGTAAGTTTTCTCGTCTATCATAATGTTTGTTTTATTAAAATTAAAAATATTCATTTTGTAGATTTTGAGAGTTGAACCCATGCCCTTTGGGAGATTGCCAAGTACCACTAAACCACATGTTATTTTGGTGTCCATCTATGAGGCTCTGAGGACGTTCGACGTCGATTGGAACTGTTTCTTGCCTTGTCTTTCCTCCTGCAACATTTCCAGAAATTGAGTTGGTGGTCGGAGAGGAAGATAGGATAACCAAAGTTACCAGAGCCAGCGACGACATATTTTTTAAGGATTTGACTTCAGTGAGGACAAAGAAGCAGCTACAGCTAAAGAAGACGGAGGGAGGATAAGTATCAGGTCTTCCTACATCTAGAAATGTAGAAAAAGAAGGTTTGTCGCCAGCACTGCTTGGTAGCTGCAATGAACGTGTTAAACAACTTCATGAATCTCTTTCAGGTCGTTCTCATGTTCTCTATCTAAGATCTGCTTCTATAATTGGGAAATTTGGAATTGATCTTGGATCAACTACTAAATGTAGGGAGGCTTTTGACAACATTGGTACGTGAATACTTTGATTGGGCACAACTGAATCATAGTTCGAAAGTTTATCAGTCATACTATAATTTGGTAAAACCTTTTCCGGTGCAAATTTTCTCTTCTCTATCAATTTTACATTTTACATATTTGGGTGCGCAATTTTGGTAAAATTAAAGATAGTAAATTTCAGTCATTCTGGTTCCCTATAGCTTTACTACTGTGAGCACTTAACAAGTTATCTTAAAAGTTTCCAATGTTAACATCTGATTGCAGAAAAAAGATTCTTGGAAAGGTTAGCTAAAATAATTTAGCGACAAGAATGGATTTGATCTGAACCTGAACGGAGATAGTGGTCCCTTGCTGTTGGATATGCTAGAAGGGTTTGTGAAGCATGAGGTTGAGATTCATTGTTGTGTATTATTATGTCAATGTTACTTCCAAAAGTTTTTGTCCCTTGAAGATGTGTACTCACAGTGCAATGACATATTATTTTAGGAACGTTATGTACTGGTTATTTTTATATGAACCATATCTATACAGAAAAGAGATTTTATAGAGGACTCTACCTCATGCATGTTTGTTTTCTGATGTTGTGCAACAAGCTCTGGAACATTCATGTTCCTTCTTTATTTTTGAGGTTGTTTTGAGAAATGCATCTGCTTTTGACCTTTAATTTTGAAATTGGCATGATCTTCCAACATATTGTAGTCTTCTTAGGTAGTAGCATTATTTTCCCTGTGATGAATGACAATACTTATGTATTTTAACATGATTTGTCACTTGGCAAAATTTGACCAAAGCGAGAGGCAGTGGGAGGAGAATCCTTGCATCAGAGGAATCATTATCCAAAATGGATTCTCGAAATGTTGGGATACCATCTTCATCATCTGATGAAAAAGGGTATCCTCCACTAGGAAGGTGCAATCTCTCTCGAATATTTTGTTGATTATAGAGATTATGTTGTAATATTTGTTAGTTTTAGTTATGTATTGGCAGATATATTGACCAAAAAATAGAACTACAACAATTGACGATTATACTATTATATAAGCATTTGCATCAACCTATGAAATATATTGTTTTTGGTCAATATCAACCTATGAAATAAAAATGATTTATTTACAATAAATTTGATGGTAGCAAGATAAGGTTTTCTTTGAAAAAGAGTATTTTAGCATTAAGGGCAACTCGATGTGAATTAAGTGTAATCAGTGTAAATCAATGTTAGTCGTTGATTAACGTTTATTGCATCAATTGTAGGTGATTCAATAAACACTTCAATGGTATCACAAATATGATGACATTGATGTGTCTAAATTACCAACATGATATTTTGAAACAATAGAATATGTGTAGCAACTAAAATAGGCTCACAGTAACTACGCATGAACATCATTGACAATATGTTGATGCTAAAGGTAGAGGCAAATATTCATTCCAGCAACGACAGACCTTTAGTCGCGACATATTGTCGTCACGGAAATCTTTAGCCACATGGACTATTGACACGAATATTTTGTTGACACAAAGAATTAACAGCGGCAAAAGTCCTCCTAGGATTGACGCAATAACGACTATTGACCGCCGTTGTAGAGCAATTTTCTATATTATCATTATGTTTGACTATTTGTTTATATTATTTCAATTCTTTTTATCTTATATGTAAGAGTTATCCAATATATTTACTATTATGATATAAAACTCTAAAAATATTAAATTTTGTACTTTTACCATATATATATATATATTACATTCATATATTTTTCAAATTGATTCTAATTCATAAAAAGGTTTGTTGTCTTGTAATATATTTATTATCATTTATTTGTAAATATCATGTAAAAAGAAATAGCAAATTCAGAAAATAAAGTATCGAAAGGACGAAAAAGTTCATATGTTTCATTTCGTAATAGAATCCTCGAACCCTAATCTATGAACGTAGACCTTTTTGAAGTCCTAGGTTTTTAATTTAATTATTTTCCTACCTAATCAAGGTTTCTAGTTAGACTTAATTAACTAGTGGCGACTCAAAAACATTTTTATTCAAATATCGCCTTTAAGTCGGATTTCTGGTCTGACATTCCCAACCTAGTGATCAAGGAGAAAGCCAGATAGATCCACTAAGTTGCAACAGAGTCAGTAGCCGGAACCACAAAGCCACTTGCAAACATAGTACAACCTTTCAAGACAGATTCTGGTACTATGTCCTTCCCGATTAATATTCATGAGGTAAGTATATTGATCTCAACTAATCTCTCTGCTAGTTCATTTGATGAGATCAATACAGGAGGAATAAGGGAGCAAGGGGAAACATATGAACCAACAAAGTATGTGTTGTGATTCAAATCCACATGGGAAATACTACTAACGCATTTTGAACTTGAATATGTGTCGAAAAAGTGCAAATGATCAGTAGCTAATCTGACAAGGAGAAGTATGTCATAGTAGCTCACGCCTTCTCCGCAAAAATGTATTCATTCAATTAACCCATAAATGTCCAGGAAGCTCAAACAAATAAAGTGTGGCGTCAGGCAATAAGGATAGAGATGGAAGCACTGGAAAAGAACGGAGCATGGGAGAAATGTATAAAGGCAGTTGGATGCAGATGAGTGTTCACAATAAAACACAAGGTTGATGGTTCAATCGGAAAGTATAAGGCGAGACTAGTAACCAAAGCGTACACTCAGACCTACGAAATTGACTACTTATAGACTTTTTCGGAAGTAGAAAAGATTGCCACTATCAAGGTGTTGTTCTCCACAAAAGCCAACAGAGACTGACCACTGTATCAATTTGATGTGAAGAATGCCTTCCTCCATGAGGATCTTAGAGAAGAAGTATACATGTAAGTTCCACCTAGCGTGCCGGAGAAGTTTGAAAGTGGATAAGTATGCCAATTAAAAAAGGCTTTGTATGGATTAAAGCAGTCTCCTAGAGCGTGGTTCGGAAGGTTCACCACAACTATGAAGATATATGGTTATAGACACAGTAATGCAGATCATACGTCTAATCGTTTACATTGATGACATGAATATCACAGGTGATGATGTAGATGAGACAAATCAACTGAGGGAGAACTTATTTCAGGAGTTTGAAATGAAAAAATTGGGCAATCTCATGTATTTCTTGGGCATTGAAATACTCAGATCAAGAAGGGGTATCTTCATCTCCCAACGAAAGTATACCCTGGATTTGCTTGTAGAAACGAGAATGATAGACTGTAAGCCAGATGAAAATTTAATCGTTGTAAATCATGGGTTGAAGATCAATGGAGGAGAAACACCCACTGGCCAAGAGCGATATCAACTGCTAGTAGGAAAGTTGATTTAACTGTCACATACTCGTCTAGATGTGGCATACTCAGTAAGTGTTCTTACTCTGTTCATGCATCAACACTAAGAGAAACATATGGAGTTAGTCATACGAGTCAGAAGGTATCTGAAAGGTACGCCAGGTAAATATATCCTATTTCAGAACAATGGACACCTTGAGATCGAGGCATTTACAAATGCAGATAGGTCAGGAAACAAGGTGGATAGAAGATCAACCTAAGGTATTTCGCCCTTGTAGGAGGAAATCTAGTGACTTGGAAAAGTAACAAGAAAAAGGTAGGTACAAAAGCTATTAACTTGTTATGCGATAACAAAATTGCCATTAGAATATCTGCGAACCCAGTTCAACATGATCATACTAAACATATTGAAATATATAGGCCCTTCATAAAGGAAAAATTGAAACAAGGTGTGGTGACACTGTCCCATATGTACGCTGGGAGGATCAACGTGCGGATGTATTGATTAAAGCAGTAAATGGAAGATTATTTGAAGACGTATGGTGCAAGCTAAATGTGTGTGATCCTACAATTCAAGTTGAGTAGGATTGTAGGAAAGTGAAGACAAATATAGAAACAATTACATAAAATCAGGAAGGAAATATTTTTGATTTAAGATTGTATAAAACAGTTTCATACCTATATTTGTTTCTTATTATCTAATTTTCTTTATGTACTAGGACAAATACCTATATTAGTGACTACAAACATGTGATAAAAGATATAAATAATAAACTGAAAAGTTACATAGCATTTTCAGTTCTATCACACTCCCTGGCACCACATTACTTCAACAGCTTTGCACGAAGCTTCAAACCCTATGAAGACTACCATCCCTTGATCTGTTATTGTGGGTTAAACACTCATGCTAAACCAGCTACAACATTGAAGAATTTTAGTTGAATGTTTTATGGGTGTCTTAATTTTAAGGTAATTGTTTTTTGATTTATGTTGATTAATTATAGTATCGATCTAAAAATTCCCAAATTTGAATCTTAGAAACCCTAATTTCATACTGAAATATGTTGATTGCAATATAATGAGTGTCATTGTTTTTTAGTGGAATGATCCCTCAATGTGCATATACGCAAAGAGAGTCGTAAACAAATTTGGAGAAATGATGCATGATAAAGTGGAAAAAGAAGTTATGGTTCTACGTTGAAGGGAAATGATGTTGATTACTGATGTTGGAGTACTTGTTCTGTTTCGTGTATTCTTATAATTGGTTATTATTTGAAGTATGTTTACTTAGAAATTTAAAGTAGGTATATATTTTAGTTTGTGTTTGTAGGTTAACTATGTTTTAACATTATAACTATGTTTGAATGCAAGTAAAAAAAATCCCTGAATTTCATCACCTTTGAAAAAATGAAAGCTTAAACTAGGGCTAGGCATGGACCGATTTGGGTAAGGTGCGGTTCGACCCCTTCAAGAGACCGCTCTAGATTTTGGTCAACTTACCGAACCATTTTTGAACTGGTTCGGTCGAACCACTATATTTTAAAAAAAAATGTAATACATAAACTGCCTACTGCCGAGTGCCATCCAATATCCATAATACATTCCATATGTAATATATATCTACTCTACTTTAAAAATTCTTTCAAATACTCAATGTAACAATAAATTACATTTAAACTAACAGACAAAAGCGAGAAAAACTACTTAAAATGTCTCTGACTTGCTGATAAACTACTCAGAATTTCAGCTAAAATGTCTATGACTTACTGATAAACTAACGAGACAAACTGAAAATTGGCTGATATTTGTAGTAAGTGAGAAGAGGCGAGGCCGCGGCTAGCGAGGCGGACTGTAGAGGTGATGTAGAGCATAAACTGAGAGGGGTGAACACTGATTCTGCACAAACCGTGAAGTAAAGGTGAAGCACTACAAATTTCAACTGGGGCTATGAGGCATACCAGTGATTTAGGTTAATGTCGAAGTCGTCCGGTATGGCTTAGGAGTAGATATTATAGTAATTAAGTATAATATTATATTAAAATTGATTCAAAAAAGTGGTTTGGTTTACCATTTTCGAATCAGTTATTTGTGGTTCATCAGAACCGTTCCATATTTTTGTTAAAAACTCATTTGGTTTATGAATCGGTTCGGTCGAACTGGTACAGTTCACAAAAGGTACGTTTCAGTTCGACCGAACCAGATTTTTTTGCCTACACTTAGCTTAAAGTTGTGATTTTTCATGACATTGGGGCTTCTTCTGTTACCTTTACATGGTTGATTCTCCAAACAGACCAAAAGATAGACGACAGCGAGAATCGTGGTGGTTCGACTTGGCTGGTGCATTCTACTAGTGCAGTTTGCTGATGGGGTTAATGTGTTCGGTTGTTGCATTTCACTTTTGTAGAATGTGGGGATTGGAGAAAAAAAATAGGAGAACGAAGACGCAAAGGAGTAACAGATGGACGATTAGGTTTTATAATTAGTGAAGAGGAAATAGAGAATGAGGGAAGGCGAAAAAGAGAAAAAAAAAATTGGATCGATTTGACAAATGGAGAGAAATAGGTAAGGGCAAATTCGACATTTCAGAAAGTTTATTTTTTAACGTTTAAATTGGAGGTCACGTATTGCGCACGTATCTGACTTTAACTATCAAAATGATAAAAAAAAATTGACGTTTTATTTAAAACCTACAAAATCAAACATAGTAAGTAACAAATCAACGATCCAAAATAAGAATCATCATATAATTATTTTGACGTACATATTTCACTTTTTCCTTATTATTAAAGATGCTTAACACACTTAAAGATATTGATTCTTTTTAAAATGATTTTTCATTAAAGTTTGAAAAAGAAATAAAGTTTCTATAATTTTTCATAAGGTATAAGAAATTTAAAATTATTAGCCCATTGATCAAACTTGTCGATTAATTATCTGACTTTATTTTGAATCCTCTAAGGTCCGCCGAACAGAAATTAAGTATATAAAACTAAATATAAATGATAAATCATTGATACCTATGCAGTTGGATCATTTAATGAATAATTATGTGAGTTGATGAGTAGGTCTCGTTTTAAGGTTTGAGCAACTTCAGCTGCCACGTGTCATATCCTATATTTCCACAGGCTGGGTAAAATGAACTATTTATGTGGTATGTTCCACTTTTCTTGAGGATACATGTTAGAAGTTTATGCAACATTATATTATCTACTAGAAACTGTAATGTGTTTTGTGCAATATAATAATTATTTAGTTTATAAATTAATTATATTTTTTAAATAAGTATAAATATATATTTATAACATGTTTATTTACACTTTATTAAAGTACGTTTAATTAATATTAATTCAATTACACAACATAAAAAATAATTAAATTTATGAAAAAATGTAAAACTTCTTTTTTTTAATAATATTATACAATATAACAATTAATTATATTTTATAAAAATATTTGAAAATAAATGAGTAGACAATAAAAACAAATGTAACCAATGATGAATATTATGCTAATTAATCATTTTAAAATTCATTTTATGACATCTATTATTTCATATACAAACTATTAGAATATATATATATATATATGTGTGTGTGTGTGTGTGTGTATGTATGTATCTATATGCATATTAGTCATAGTAATTATAAACTATATAAATTTTTTTAAAGTTTGTAATATATGTTGATTCTAATAGAATATAACAATGATATTTTATAAAAATAGTTGTAAGAAAAGTATACAGAAATTATATGAAAATTATTATTATAATTTTTCATACCTTAATTTTATGTCATAATTATAAATATTTACATAAAATTAACATGTGATTATTATTTTCATAAAATTGATATATAATATACATAATAATCCTTAATTTCATCTTAAATTATCTTGTAATAAAAAGATTTAATTTATACATCTTCTTTCTTTTCATAAAATATAAAATTTAGTAAATAAAATAAACTTAAGAAAACTCATAAATGCACATAGAAAATAAGAAGATATTAATGAAATTTTGTAACTTATTGGGATATTGAATGAGAGAGTTTGGAAGATTCTAAACTAAGTTACATTGCATGCCACATATGAGTGAGAATTACATGTATGACATGGACCAATTAGAAGTTATGAAATTGACATTAGGAATGAGAAAATGCCTTAAAAAGCTTACTTGTCACAATTTAACATAGCTTAGCCAAATTAATATAGATATTATTAAGGTAGAAGTGATTTTTTAATAGATATTGCAAAAATACATAAATAATCATTCATAATCTAATTAATTTATATTTATCATGATTATTTTGATCATTTAAATAACTCCTAAAAAATTTATAAAAATATTATTTGCATTAAAACTCTAACATATGTATTAATTAGGAATACACATATATAACATGACAAAATTTACAAAACAATAATTATATTTTTCTCTTTCACTATTCATTTCTCATTGCTCATCCACCATTTGTTTTATATCTATATCTATAGTATTAAGGCGGAAGTTGTTTTTATAGTCGTTACTTGCAAAATTACACAAATAGCCTTTAATAATCTAATTAATTTAAACTTATCATGGTTATTTTTATCATTTACATTTTATCTCTCCACCATTTTCTTGAATGCAATTTACGGTTAGGAAACCCCTTAGAAATATGACTCCAACGAAATTTCCAACTCAAGAACTTTCACTATTACAATAACAAATTGTTTCACTAGATCAATAGTCGTCAAATATTTTTGGATACACTTAAGTTATATTTATTGCTGTAACTGCTCAAGTGGATTTTTTTTCCTGTAAAATTTTATATCAATCAAAATTTAAATTTGTGACTATGTTATGTACAATTATATAGAAAAAAAAAATCTTTCAATTTTTTTTTTCATTTCTTCCTAATTAATCATTAATGTTTTTATCATTTCATGTTGCTTCTACTTACTACTTTACCCCTCTACAACATTGTTTTCTCATCTATCCTCCTTTCCAAAGGAAACTTAGAAACTCGTGAAATTGAAAACTTAGATCACAGTCAATATAAAAATTTCATTTTATCCATAAATTTAGAGAATTTAAATTGAATCAACGTCGATCAAAATTGACATACATTTATATGTTGTTGTCTGAAGCGACAAATAATTAATACATATAAAATAATAAGTTTGCAAAACTAAAATTGGTGTGGAAAACAAAATTTGATCTATTGTTCATGGTATGGAATGTTTTTAATTAATTAAATTTAAAATTGGTGTGGAAAATGAAATTTGATCTATTGTTCATGGTATGGAATTTTTTTTAATTAATTAAATTTTATTTTAAGTTGTTATGTTAATTTGTTTAATATACGTGATTGTTATTTGATCTATAATTTTTATTTTCCAAATATACCTTAAATTCAAATCTAAATAATAATTAACCAACCGTAACTTCGAAAATATCAAAGTAAAAAAATGAAGAATAAGTTAAGCAAATATCTAACTTCATTCTATTTTAAAAATGTATCACTGAAGTTTACTTAATGTTGCCATAGTAGATTTGCAATAACTATTGTTTCATAGACATTGTAGTGAGCGTGTAAACATATCTTAACTGAATACCGAATACATTCCCTCACAAGTTCGGATTCATGGTATAGTTGGTTAAAACGTACGTATGAAATTTTATTTGATATTAGAGGGCACAAGTTCAAATCTTATCGACTTCAGAAAAAAAGTAGTTAGCTAAGCCGGCGGGCAAAGACTAAATAAGTCCAAGTCAGAAAAGTTCGATATCAGACTGTGTTGGTTCAAATCCTAGGGATGTAAAATATAAAATTAGTTGGCTAAGTCTGAAGGTCCAAGTCGGAAAAGGTCGGTATTAGAGTGTGCAGGTTCATGTGCGTTGGTTCAGATATTGGGGACGTCGAAACAAAGGTCAATATCATAGTGCCCATGTTCTAATCCGGGGCATGTCAAAGAAAGTTAGCTAAGGCAGGCCAATTGAAAAAGGTTGGTATTAGATTAGCGAAGGTGCGGGCAAGATTGAGGTCGAGTCAGACAAAAGATTGATATGTTTAAAGTTTATGTGTAATGGATTTTATGCATAAGTTCTTGGGTGGACTATTTAAATGAACTACAACATTTACTTAAAGGATGACAAAAAAATCACAGGGTGGACAAAAAACTAATATGTTTGAATCTTATGCGTAATTGATTTTATACAGAAGTTCTTGGGTGGACTATTTAGATGAACTAAAGCATTTACTTCAAGGATGACAAAAAAAATCACAAAAATGTTGACTTACATTTCCAACTATCCCGTGAACTGTTTTCAACACTGCTTAATATTGTGATGATTATAAACAAAGCACAAAGTCAAACTTTGCCAAACGACAACATATATTTTTCTCACTATGTTTTTAGTCATAGTCAGTTATATATTATTTTATCACATGACATCACACAATCAACAACATGAGTGTTGGTTAAGAAATGAAACTTCGAAGGAATTACAGGTATACATACTCGAAATGTAGTATACATAAATGTTTTGTTACCTAGATCAATGAACTCTTAAATTGTTAAGGATATAGTTGTATATCTTAATTTCTTGTAATTGTATTTATTAATTTAATTTAATTTTTTATTTACTATTAAAGTTATTTTATATTAATATATATAATTATAATGTCCTTTAAGAGACTATTTACACTCAATGAATAATTATAGAAAAACGTGAGTCAAACACACACATATATATCATTTACAATAGTAAATAAATGGTTGTATCTTATATATACACAATTGAACAAAACAATATTAAGTTAAAGCTTTTAAATCCTCTAAAGTGTATATTTATAATGGTTATACTAGACTACGACACGCGTTATGCGTGTGCATGTCATCGTCGTTGGTCGCACATGAGGTGTAATGAAGACATGATTCTTCTTACTCATAATATAATACAATAATAATACAAATATTCAACATTTGATTAAAATAGTATTAATTTAAAACTAAACTTAATTTGAATAAGCTAATGAAATAAAATTTAAAAATTCTAAATGTTTTTAATGCTCGAGCGACCGGACGTAAGCAACTCTAAATTCCGATCGCTCGAGCATTTTTTTAAAAATATTTAGAGTTTTTAAATTTTATTTCATTAGCTTATTCAAATTAAGTTTAGTTTGAATTAATAATACTTTAATCAATGTTGAATTTTTGTACTATTCTTGTATTGTCATAGGAGTCGGAACAATCATGTCTTCGTTACACCTCATGCGCGACCAACGACAACGGCGGACAAGCGCGTGTCGTAGTCTAGTACTAATAATAATTCCAGTACAATTGACTAAGAAGTCTTCTTTGTAAATTGGAACAAACATTCGGGGGTAAAGTCCTATTAGGTTAACTAGAGGGCTAAAATAAACTCCTTGCTTGAAAGAATAAATAAAAAAACAATTGGATACAAAGTGCAGTCACAATGTGAGTGTACAATAATATGAGTCGATCTAGGGTCTGTGCTTAGGGCTGGCAATGGTGCGGTGAAAAACCCATAACCACGGTTATAACCATTACTGTTTAATATGGTTAACCGTACCATTATGGTGCGGTGCGGTTATGGTGACGAATTCTCTACCCATAATGGTTATGGTTATGGTTATGGTATTTGAGTTATACCCATGGTTATAACCATGGTTATTTTATAAATATAATAATTATTTATTATTAATAAACTAATATATATATTATAATAAATATAAATTACAGCATAAAAGAGAAATCAATTGATGATATTGAGGAAGATGATGATTGATAGAAACAAATACGACAAGTGTGAAATGGTTAGGGGTGTTGAATCATTACTCGTTATGAGTGTTTGTTGAATTTTAATGCTAATTCAGTGGTGTGAATGTTAATGTTTAATCATATGAATGTTGAATGATGTTAGTGTTAATGTTGAATGATGTTAGTGCTATATACTTTTATTGTTGGTAATATAGATAGATGTATTTTTTAAAATTAAATTTTCGGTCTTTTATTATATTACATGTGGAATAAATATGGTTATACGGTTAAAACCATGGTTAATAACCACGGTTATTTTGATGGTTATGGTATTGAAAATTGTACCCATAATGGTTATGGTTATGATTATGGTATGTAGTTTAAAAATATGGTATGGTTATGGTATTTGACATACCCTGACCATACCCTAACCATTGTCAGCCCTATCTGTGCTGTCCTTTGTAGCTAGATGCATAAGTGAAGCGCGAGCTTGCTAAATGAAATGTTGGATTGCCCAAAATGAATGGATGGATTGCTAAGTGTTGAACATTAATTTTCAAACTAAAAGAGTTTATGATCGGTGAATAAGTATCAAATTTAAACTAGTGATCTCCTTTGTCCATATAAATATATTTAAAGGGAGGTTTGATTATAAAATCTTATCTTAAAATAGACCTTATATTTAGGTTAGATTTGTGGTCTTTTATATACACCAAACTTCCGTACGCGTGTAATGGGTGTCGGAGTTTAATATAATCATTAAGCAAATACACTTTAGTGCCTTAGTAAATAAAAAAAAATCCACTTAAAATCATTTTTTAAATTTGTACATATTTATTCAAATTTTGCTATAATTATTCATTGAGTGCAAATAGTAATTTACAGGACAATATAATCATACAAAATGACATTAATAGTCAATGAAAAGAACCAACCAAAATTAAGAAATACAATTACTAGAAATTAAGATGCACAACTATGTTCTTAGTAATTTAATAGATCATTGGTGAAGGTAACAAAAGATCTTTAACGACTACATTTCGAGTATGTATACTCGTAATTCCTTCGAGGTCTCCTTTCTTAACCAAAACATTTGTTGTTATTGCACATTATCATGTGATGAAGCAACATATAACTGACTGTGACTAAAAATATGGTAAAACGAATAGGGAAAACCACCTCAACAGACACTTATGTTGGCACTATGTGATTAATGATCACTTATATTTTTGTATGTAGTTAAACGATCATGTACGTTTATAAAATGTGACTGTTTGTTTAAACGTGTTATATTCAGTCACATATGTTTAAAATATGTGATTAAATGGTCACAAAAATGACAATTTTACCCTTCCCTTTTATCTTGTGTTTTTCATGTTCTTCATGTCCGAAATTTGATTTCGAACTCAAATTTGCTCACATCTGGGTTCGAACCCAATTCTGCATTTCTGGGTTTGAACTTAATCAAAGCCAGAAACGCAAATTTGGGTACGAACTGAACCCAAATTTGTAATTCTGGGTTCAGATCGAACCCAATTCTACGTTTTTATTCAATTCGAACTGAGAAACGCAAATTTGAGTTCGATTCGAACTCACATTTGCGCAAATCTAAGTTCAAAATCAAATTTCAGGCTTGAATCAATGAATAAAAGATTGAAGATGAAGAACATGAAGATGAACATGAAGAATAGTGGAAGGATATTTTAGTCATTTGTTTCGTAAATATATATTTTTTTTGTAATCGTGCAATCACATTTTGAAACATACGTAACTGTTCAACACAAGTTTAAACTTTCAGTCACATGTGGCAACATTAAGTGACTGTTAAAGTAATTTACCCAAAAGAATATATGTCGATGTTTGACAGATTATGACTTTGCGCATTGTTTATAGTCATCACAATACTAAGACGTACTAAAAACATTTTATGAAACATTTGAATAAGTAAGTGCACAATTTTGTGTTTTCTTTGATATCATTCAAATAAATGTTTTAGTTTATGTAAATTGTCCATCAAGAACATTAGGATAAGTGATATTACACATAGAATTCAAATATATCAGTCTCGTGTTGTTACAAATCTCATCATTATGCTCAAAATTCTGGATTTTATGTTTTAAAATAATATTGGTGCTCCTTTCTTAAGTGTTAGGTAATGAGTATACATTTATTCTCGGGGAATGAAGTGTACGTACTCACGTTGATATAAACCCTCAAATTCGTTATCCATAATTGTAAAAATAGAATATATGTTAGATAATCATCTCCTAATATTTTCCGACGACTCCAGGATTTGAATATGTGCACTATGTTACCAACTTCAGTCTTGCCCGTCTTAGCAAACATATAAATATATGTCATTTTTTTATATTAATTCAGTTTAGATTCTTTAAATTTATAGATGGTAATGAGATTTTTATAACGACGGTGATCTAAGTTTTCAATTTCACAGTTATCTCAGCTTTGCGAATGGGGGAGAGAGCGTAGAGAAAAATGTTGTAAGAGGAGGAGCGAAGTAGGCAGGAGAGTAACGACATGAAATTATAACTAAAAACATTTATGACGGATTAGGAAAAAAAAAGAGTTTTGAAAGGAAAAAAAAATATATATGGTATTAACAGTTTACAAGACATTTGTAAAGGTAAGGGGCTAGTTTTGTGATTTCTTTTAAAAAATTGTTTTTTACTTCATTTAAATTGTCCACCAAGAACTATCTCATGAGTCTGAACATGTGAATGAATGCACTATCAGTGTACTTTTAAGATATTTTACCACACTCACTACCATGTCTATGGAACGGAAACAATTACAAAACTATCGTGGCAACATAAGGAAAGTTTCAGTAATATTTTATTAAACTAAAATGAAATTAGATATTTAATTAAAATTTTCCTTTTTTTCCTTTAATATATTCAAAGTTACTGTGGGATATTATTTAGATAGTAATTTCAAATATATTTGGAATCTATACGGTTTATTATTTGTTTGAATATCGATGTGCATATTCCAGTAATGTGTATTATTGAGATTTATTAACATTTAAGTTTTATGGTTAAATAATGAAATACTCATAAACTTTAAATTTGACCAACCCTAAAAATTATTAAATTCTGAAAACATAGTAAATTACAAACTCTGGAAACTCGTGCGTATATGAACCAAAACTTCGACTTCCCAAGGCAAACCCACTCGCCTAGTCCAATATGACCCAACTATCACCCTACAAATAACACCCTACCCTTACCGATCGAAACCCTCCTCACATGGCATACCACTTAACCTAACCCTACCACACCAAACACAATCCCTGAAACCGAACACACCATAGCCAACAACATCGATGACCTTACCCTGAATTGAAAGAGATAAATAAGAGTAAATTGGAGGGAAAATGTTCTTCAATCTTAGCGTGAAAGGTTCGGTACAACATCCTTATAGAGTAAGTTTAATCTGTTGGAACTATCACCTAATTACAAATAAGTCCTTTGACTTAAAGCAAACTACATAATGATCAATAAACTTCAAAACTGAAATATATCCTCTAACATTCACCAATGCTTTTTACTATCTTTTGATCTCCATTCTTCATTTCATCAAAAATTCTGTGACGTTTCTTGATGAGATTCCACTAGACTGAGCTGCAAATATCTTGTCATCAACATTAAAAGAAACTGAGACAGAACAACATACACCACACATACTTTACTTGTGAGAAATCAAGTCAAAAATAGATCAAACTACAACCACATCTCATCAAACAACCACAAGTCTTTTCATATTCAGTTAACAAGTTATGCTTGTTCATACACACAAGCTTTAGGTGAATCAAATTTGTGTCAATGTGATCATCAACTACACAAAGCTAACTGGGTTTGTGACCAATTTTTTCTTTTGGATTTTAATGTCCAATGTGTTTGTATGCACCCTTGTGCTGCCTGAATCACCATTCAACTATTTTTTTTCTCCTAGGTGACTGGCTAGGTTTGTGCCCAACATCTTCTTTTGACTTTTGAGACAAACACGGGACTATTAGATCATCACTTTCATGAACCACATGTTACCTAACTTTTTGTCTTCTTGCTTGGATTTTTCAATTTTAATCCAACGTAACATGTCATTGGTTGGGTTTGTGCTCAACATATTCTTTTGGTTTTTTATTTCATAATGATTGACAGCTGCCCAATGAACCTCAGTAGGTCTATGAAGAAACTAACTTAGTTTGTTCACAGCATAATAAATACATGGTCGAGTGTAACAGACATGTTGTAAGGCTCCAACCGTGTTCCGATATAATGAAGGATCTGACAATGGCATACCTGAACCATATGAAGAAGAGAGAATAGGAAAACCAACCATTGGTATAGGGCAAGGTTTACAGTTAGTCATGTTTGTTCGAGCCAGCAAATCAACAATGTACTTGCGTTGATTGAGCACCTTGAAGTCAGGGCCTGATTGTATCTCCATGCCCATAAAGAAATTGAATATACCTGGATACTTCAAAGAAAAATATCCATTTAAATCAGCAATGGTAGATTCAATAAAATCACTGCAAGAACTAGTCACAACTATATCATCAACATAAATAAGTAGATACACAAATTTGCCAGAATTGTGTTTAATGAAGAGACAATTATTTGACTGGGAGCTTGTAAAGTATAGCTTATCAAGTAAACACTCTCAGAGTTTCTCAAACCAAGCTCTAGGAGCCTGTTTAAGACCATACAATGCCTTGGTAAGTTTGCGCACAAGTCTGTTTCCAAATGAGTCAGATACTTCAAAGCCTGGTGGCTCAGACATGTAGACTTCCTCTTGAAGTTTTCCATTGAGAAACACATTGTTCACGTCTATCTGTCTCAAAATACAGTTAAACAACAATGTAATACATAGAATGATTCTAACAGTGGCATTTTTAGCAACCGGACTAAACGTCTCAAGTTAATCAAATCCAACCATTTGAAAAAACCCTTTGGCCACTAACCGAGCCTTACACCTCTCCACTGTGCCATATGCTTTTCTCTTAACTTTGAATATACACTTACATCCTATGGGAGTTCGACCAGGAGGTAGGGAAGTAAGGGTCAATGTGCCCTTTTCATGTAGAGCCTCCATTTCGTTCTGAATGACCTCTCTCCACTCCGGATATTGAAAAGCAAGATACACATCTGTTGGTTCTCCTACATCAGCGGTTAATGCCATCAATGCATTAGCTTTGGAGCTTTGGATGACCGAGCTTTGGAGCGTGTGATCATTTTGTGAGTAGATAGTTGCCGAGGTCTGGAATAAGGTATTACATATGTGGAAGTATCAACTGTTGGATTTGGTGCTCGAAGACCTGTAACAACAATAGTTTTATCTGAATTAGATAGTGGTAGATGAGGAGAAGACATAGATATATCAAAGGTAGCAGGAACAATAGCAAATGAGTTGGTGTTATCAGGTGTTTCAGTGGACATTTTTGGTGAAGATGTCATGGGACATTGCTGGAGATCTCTTAGTGGTCCTGAAACAGGAATTGAAATAGGATCTGAAACATGTACTTTTGGAACATTAGCAGAACAATCAACATTAGGAGAATCAAAATCAACTCTAGGTTGCTCATTAGAAGGACACAATTCAGAATTTTCACTATTCAGAGGTAGGATCTGATTAGTCGAATCAGGAATGCCAGTAAGGGGAACATTCGTACAATACGTAGGTGTCACCCATGGTTGTGTTGCAGATTTAGAATCTGAAAAATCACTAGAATCAAAAGAGACAGTAGTAACAGAACTCTTGGCTTTATAAGAAAATACTAACTCATTGAATTGAACATGTCGAGAAATATATACTCTACCTGATCTATCAATACACTTATATCCTAAAAGAGCAGCAGAATAACCAAGAAACACGCAAGTTTTATACCTACAATCAAATTTATATGTATTGTAATCACAAACATGAGGGAACCATAAACAACCAAAGACACGTAATAAAGAGTAAGAAGGAGATTTTCGAAAAAGCTTTTCAAAAGGAGACTTATTATCCAACACAGGAGAAGGTAGTATGTTAATCAAGTACACAGAAGTTGTGAAAGAATCAGACCAGAACTTCAAAGGATTAGATGCATGTGCAAGAAGAGTAATTCCAAGCTCCACAATGTGTCGATGTTTCCTCTCAATAATTCTGTTTTGTTAAGAGGTGTAGGGACAAGCGAACCTATGCAAAATACCACATGAAGTCAAATGCTCAAGAAAAGATCCTAAAAACTCACCACCATTATCTATTTGAATTGATTTTATTTCACAGTTCTATTGTTTTCCGCAAACAATTGAAAAGGTCTGAAAACTTATGTAGCTTCACGCTTATTAGCTAAGAAGTATAATCAAGTAAACATGGAATATGCATCAACAAGACTTAGATAATACCTAGATCCATTTGACCTTATCGGAGTTGGTCCCTAAATGTCAACTTGAAGCAGTTGTAATGGAGCAACATATACACCTTCAGAAGGGCTAAACTGAAGTTTGAGACTTTTCCCCATCTTGCAAGCAGAGCACATGTGAGACTTATCTATTTTGTCACTACAGGGGAATCCATATATAATGATGAGTTTCAATGTTTGTGAAGAAGGATGACATAACCTTTGATGTCAAATAGGAGACGAGATTGATATAGAATATGTAAGCACATTTCCATTTTCAACACAAAGATCAGATTTTACCTCAGCTTTGTTAGGTATATTGATCGCACGACCTGACTTGTTACTAATAATACCATTACTTGCAACAAAACCACCACAAACATATTCAGATTTAACACCATGATTAATAACATAAGAGTCACGAATAGAATCAACATCAACAACATTATTTGTCGCAAAATCAGCACAAACATATTCAGTTTTAACACCAGAAAAATCAGCATGAACATATTCAGTTTTAACACCAAAAATGTCAGCATGAACATCAATACTATTCCTTGTAACAAACTCAGCACAAATAGATTCATTACTTGAAGCAAGCTCAACACCATTAGCACCATTACTTGCAGAAAATTCAACACCATTAGCACCCTTACTTGGAGCACGAACAGATTCAACATCAGCACAAACCGAATCAACACCAACAAAATCAGTTTTTAACAACATGATTAACAGTAGAAGTGTCACGAACAGAATCAACATTAATAGAACCAATATTAACAGAACCATTCACTTTATTCATATGAGAATTGAGTTTGTTGGAATCATTACTACAAGTAGAAGCTGAATTATTCACCACATAAGACTGAGGTCTAAACACATGACAATTAGCAACACCATTACAAGTAGAAGCTAAATTATTCAATATATAGGAATGAGTACTAAATACGGGACGATCAACATTATCATTACTACCACAATCTTTTTATCCAAAGACGCACACAAGTAAAACCAATGACGATGGTTGAACTAACAAATCATGAGACACAATCAACTTGTACAATCCTTCATATTCACGGCCCTCCAGAATCACTTGGTGTGGTGTTAGATCCTTTGCAACACAAGCAGTAGGAAAGAAACACGAAGTAAGCATTATTATCCTTAACAAATTGAGAAACAGATAAAAGGTTTTTACTAATATTAGGTGATATAAGAACATTACGTAATATAACTGATCGACTTTTTGAAGTGAAATCTTAAGCTACCTATATGAGATATATGTATAGTATTACCATTACCTACATAGATTTTACCTTGTACAGTGTATGGAGCTGCACTTGAGACATTCATGGATGAGTTTGTGAGATGATTAGAGGCTCCAGAATCTGGAAACCATGTCGAATGAGCTCCTCCCACTTCAGACGAGATACTTGAAGCAACGTGAACATTCAGAGTGTTCATGTTACCACCATTGTGATTTGTGTGATCTAGAGTAGATGTAGGAGGCATGTATATGTGTGACTGTGTTGCAAGAGAAGTGTTTTGATAGAATAGTTGCTGAGGAGGTTGCAGGGACTGAAACTGATGATGTTGAGAAGTCTGAAATTGCTGAGGAAAGGAGCTGAAGTTGGGCTTAACAGAGCTGAAATTCAGTTGTATTTCAGAAGGTAAATAGAACTCAATTGTGTGTCATTGACCTCTGTTGATGTTTGGAGGTTTAAACTGATTTGTAATGTCATTTTAGTAGTGATCAAACATGTACAACAACTATAAGCTCGTACTCAACCGTTAAACCAGCCAAAATGGTGTTAATCTGCATTGTCTCTAACACTGGATGATATGAACTCCTCAAACTGTCACAAATCAGTTGAATTCGTCCAAGATACTCACCCAAACTCATGCCTCGCATCCTTTGGGATTGAAGAGAACATAACAAACGCATTACACAAGTTATTTATGCTATAGAAAACAATTGATGCAGAGATTACCAAATCTCATATGTTGATCTGCACTGGACCAAATTTGGGAGTAATGGAGCTCTAATTGAAGTGAAAAGCCATGATGTAAGAGCACTATGTTGTTTATTATATGGTCTATACACTGGATTAATCGACTTGGTTCCATCAACATTGAGAATAAACTCATCTACCCTAGCTAAACCATCAAGGAAGCTTTCAAGCCTATGACTAGCAATTGTGAAGCAAATTTGTTGTTTCCATTGCAAATAATTTGTTTCATCTTGATAACCTTGTTTGAAAACTGTTTTGGACTCACATCCATTGAAGAATTCTCATAAGAACACAATCAAGTAGAACAACAACAGGTTCAGTTATAGCAAGGACGAAACAAAGCAATACATCAGCAGTAATAACAAATCAGTTTGGTGATGAAGCACTAGTCAATTCTCACCTGAATATTCACAAATAGGATCTAAATTCGCACTAGAACAAAGTTACGGATGAAAACCAGAATCAAACACAACAATAAATCCATGTCAGACAGAACAACAACAAGTTCGTGTGAAACAAAGCAACATAGAACAGCAGCAGTAGTAAATCAACTTGGTGATAGAAAACCTACAGATTTTGGCCTGAATTTTCACAAATAGGAGCTAGATTTGTGCGGAAATCAGTCACAATAAAAGACCTTCAAATTAAAGGTTGAATCGTTGATCCTTGGAAGTCTGAAGCTGAAATTGGCGGACAAAGGCTAACAACGACGAAAATTTCCATGGTTAAAGTCCTGACTGATTTTAAGCAAAAATCACAGAATCTTTACAACATGGAGCTCTGATACCATGATATGATCCTCAACAAAAAAGAATCTGATCAAAATGAAAGATATGCATTAGAGTAAATTGGAGGGAAAATGTTCTTCAATCTTAGAGTGAAAGATTCGGTACAATATCCTTATATAGTAAGTTCAATCCGTTGGCACTATCACCTAACTACAAATCAGTCCTTTGACTTAAATCAAACTACATAATGATCCCTACACTTCAAAACTGAAATATATCCTCTAGCACCTAGGAAGTTGAAAGGTTGTCGGAGTGCACTAATAGATTGGAGTAGAAGGTGTTTTGGAAACAACAAAACAAGAATAAATGTCTTCATGGCCGAATTGAAAACCATCTCAAGAAGTAACACTAATGGTGGCCAAGATCAGGAACAAAAGATAAAAGATCAACTCAAAGAGTTGTGGAAGAGGGAGGAGATATACTGGCACCAACGATCGAAAATCAAGTGATTGAAGTACGGGGATAATAACTCAAATTTCTTCCATCTATTAGCCATTACAGGAAGACGAGAAAACAAAATAGCTCCTCTTAAATATGAGAATGATGAGTAGGTCTCGACATAAGGCAAAATAATGTCCCTTATGCACGATTTTGTTTTAAGCATGTACACATACGAAGGCACCTCCCTAAGGACCGAAATGTTAGAACTCGTACCACATATTCTGGATGAGGATACAAATTGAAAATTAACAAGGGAAGTAACAGAACAAGAAGTGCGACAAGTTGTCTTCAAGATAGGGCTGGCAATTTCTAACACGACAGGATTAATCGTGTCGTGTTTAATCGTGTCTAACAACTTCGTGTCTAATTGTGTCGTGTTTAATCGTACCGTGTCATATGACCCGACATGTTTTTAGTGTTTTTTTCTCCATGAAAGTTAATCGTGTCATGTGTGATCTACCAGTTAATCGTGTCGTGTTCGTGTTTGAAATTTTGAGACACGTTTAAGACTTATCCGTTTAGACACGACACATGTTTAGACACAACACGATTAATGACATGACACAATTAGACACGACACTACATGATTGTCACCCCTACTTCCAGATAGGGGGTCTCGAGCTCCAAGGTCAAACGGTTTTCCAGGGATCTTCTACTAACGATCTTGGGTATGTTGTAGGCCGAGATTTGCTCGCCATGATCAACTATTTCATGCGAGTAGGTAAGTTTTCTCCTACTATCAACCAAACTGATATTACTTTTATCCCTAAAACCACGAACCACACCAGACCCAATCAATTCCGACCTATTAGCTTCTGTAATTTTTACTGTAAAATAATTTCAAAAATGTTGTCCAATAGACTAAAATCATACTTGCCAAGATTAATCACCCCATATCAAAGTGCATTTGTGGCAAGAAGGTTAATTCAAGACAACGTGCTCATTGCACATGAGGTATTCCACTCTCTCCATACTCGACAACATACAAAAAGAGAAGAATGTGTGCTGAAATTGGATATGCAAAACGCCTATGATAGGGTGGAATGAGATTTCTTATTGGAAACTATGGAAAAATTGGATTTTTGCGAAGTGTGGAGAAATTGGATTAAGAAGTGCATATCATCGGTAACCTATACAATCCTGGTGAATGGGAAGAAGTTCAATGTCATTTGGCCAAGAAGGGGATTATGCCAAGGAGATCCCATATCATAGTATCTTTTCATTATAAATATCGATGTTCTATCTAGGAACATCAAGAAAGCAGTGGATGCCCGGAACTACATCATATGTTCTTTGTGGATGAGTCACTATTTTTTGTCAAAGCATCTGAAACAGTTGTACAGAATCTGATCATAATTATCGACGACTACGGGAGAGTACCTGAGCAATAAATCAACGCAACAAAATCTTGCATATATTTCGGTGCAAAAGTTTCGGATGAAACAAAGAGAAGTGTGATGACAACATGTGATATGTAGAATGTGGGAAACCTGGGAAAATATCTAGGGATCCCGACTAAATGGGGCAGATCAAAAAAGGTTGCACTGAATTATCTGAAGCAAGAATACAAGACAAACTGCAAGGATGGAAAACGACGACACTCAACAATGCCAAAAGTAGTGAATGCAAAGACGGCGAATGACATTATGAAAGTTCCTATACCACTGGATCCATGTGAAAACATCATCATATGGCCACAAAACAAGGAAGGGAAGCCGGCGGTGAAATCAATATACCACCATGTCCGACAACAAATTATATGAGGGACAAACTGTGGTCGACGACTTGGAATGCAAGGATTCAGCCGAAAGTAAAGATGTTCATGTCGAAGCTCATTTCAAATTCCATAGGTGTTCGATATAATCTGGACCGGAGAGTGATGAATATCTACCAAGGATGTCCATTTTGCGCTGAACCGAAAACTAGAGAACATCTTATTTTCAGGTGTAGCTGGACAAGACCTATATGATTTGGGTGACTCGGTGTTCAAACTGAAAACTCTACTGCCCAAACGATAGAGCAATGTATCTTGGAGAGAAAGACTGAACATTGTGGGAACAAAGGGATCATGGAAAGGAGATGGGCTACCACAGCAATAACATGTTGGCAATTGTGGAAGACTACGTACCAATTCATCTTCGAGGGGATCACATTGAACCCAGTTGAAGTGGTAAGAAGAATATGCACGGAGGAAGTCGAAATCCATGAGGAACCGAACCAATCAAACAGCCAAAGAGGAGACCAGAATGGTACATACAAACTAATTAATACTAAATAGTATATATATATATATACCCATGAAATAGTATATATATGAACCAATCAAAAAAGAAGAAATAATTTACTTTACTCTGAAATACCCATGAAACAATGGTACATACAAACTAGGGTAAATTACGAGTTTCCCCCCTAAAATTTAAGCTGAATTTAAGTTTCCCTCTTAAAGTTTAAAATTTTAAATATTAGTCCTAATGTTTAGACTCGATGAAAAATTGCCCCTTTCCGTCCAATTACTGTTTAGTTCAAACGGAAACCCACCATGTGCTTGCCATGTGATTTTTTTACATTTTTAAATGACAAAATTACCCTTCATTACAAACATTCTTCTTCTTCCTCGGAGAGATTTGACTCTTAAATTCTTCATCGCCCGCGCAATACCAATGAACTGGTATGAGGGGAATGTGTGGATTCTTGACACGGTGAGTCGAAATTTGAGTCAAATCTGTGTCCTTTACTGGATTGTCAATTTAACTTTCTATTTTTTATTATGGAAAAGTTGTTCTGTTTAATAGGATATTCTCATTGGAAAGAAAATCCAATTCAAGTTTCTTCTGAGAGATGATAGTACCGAAAGTGAAAATATTAAGTGGCAGACAGGTCTGGACCGATTGGGAATATTGGGAATATTCTTTGAGTGGTAAACTAATAATTCCATTACTATCTGTGAAGATTGGGAATATGCTTCTCGCCAAAAGATAATTGAGGCTGAAACATTTATTGATTTCATTGAAGTAACTCATGATGGAGCAGAAATCTCGGTGGAGAAAGAGAACTTAGTTCCACTGTCAGTTACAATTGAAGACAGTTACAATTGAAGACAGTTACAATTGAGAGCAATTTGGTCAGAAAAATTTGGTAATAATGCACGTGAGCGACACATGATGTCAATTCCGTTCAAAATAAACAGGTATTTTTAGATTCCAGTAATTAGTAGGTGGTCAATCCAACACACTGAGGTTATTTTAATTTAGTAGTCAAATATTTTTTTTTACTTTTTCCTCGTAATTTATTACCTAAATGTTTTGACGATATTAGCTTTAAGTAATAACATTATTAATTTTGGACAAAACAATTACTACAAAGCTAACAAAGATATTTTACTATCAAGTTAAAATAACTTTGTCAAAGTGGTGAATTCATCATCTATGCATTAATAACAAATTAATTCTACAAAAGAAAATGCATTTTATTTCACTCATTATTTGAAATTAAAATTCTATTACATGATTGATCACTATGACTTACGTTGATAACATAATATATAATTATAATTATATAAAATTAACATAAATTAACATAGCAATTGAAAAGAAAATGTAATTAATTAAAAATTTCATAACATGATCAATAGATCAACATTCTTTTCCATACCAAATTTAATTTTGTAAATTTGATTATTTTGTAGGTATTAATTATTTATCGATTTAGAAAATAGATTATGTATTTTCAACATATAAACATACATCAATTTATCGATCATAATTCACTTTAAATTCTCTAGATTTATGGATAAAATTATATTTTTATAATGATAGTGATCTAAATTTTTAATTTCACGATTATCCCAACTTTATTTGGAAGGGGAGAGGAAAATGTAGTAGCTTAGGAAGAAGTAGGTAGGAGAGTAGCGAAATGAACCGATAACAAAAAAAATCAATGATTGATTAGGAATAACAAAGAAAGTTTTGAAAGAAAACTTTTCAATATAATTGTAGAGAAAAACAGTAATACTATACACAAAAAATCCAAAATAAAAATGACATTTCATAATTACAGGGTTTAATGTACCTGAATAAAGCTTTTGGAGTATAAATTAGCTACGTAAAAAATATATTGTATTAATAGTGTAGTGATAAATTATTGCATTGTCACAAATTTAAATATTGTTTCAAACATTAAAAAAAAAAAGAAGCTTTCCACTTGAGTAAGTAAGAAGTATAATAAATATGGATAAAAATCATTTATGTACCTCAGAATTCACGTTTTTACAAATTAGTACCTCAGAAAATTTTATTACTTTCGTGTACCTCATAAATCATAAATGTATCTACTTTAATATTTCAGTCACGTGTCCATCATGTATGTAGTATTTTGTTCCCTTAAGGTAACTCTACTTTATTTTTTACTTTCAGGTACCTCTAAGTTGTTTTATTGTAGCAATCAAATATATGTACTTTGTCTTTATTGAATTTTTATTTTTGTTACTTTCACGTACCCAATTAAAATAGATACATTTATGACTTTTGAGGTACTCGAAAGTAATAATTTTTTTATGAACTACCTATTTGTAAAAACGTGACATTTGAGGTACCTAAATAACTGTTATCCCTAATAAATATAACTAAGTGTATCTAAAAGTATTGATCTAGTGATGTGTTATTATAATAATGAAAATAAATATAAATTCAATCGGCATTTAAATTCTTATCCGTAAATTGCATTAAAAAATTATGAAAAGAGAAAATATAAATTATCAAAATAATAATGATAAATTTAAGTTAATTAAATTATTAAGGAGTATTTATATAGTTTTGCAGTTAAGGGTTACAAAGATCAATTTTACCTTTATAGTATAGGTATAGATACATCCCATAAAATATATAGGATCCTTGTGGTTAAATAAGGAGAGTTGTGATTGTGCTTTGATGCGGCCATCGTTATTTATTGATGAATTTAAAATTGATTGCGAAAAGTTAAATTGTAAATACGTAATTCGGGATCTAACTTTTATTAATTAATAAAGTTAAGTGTTTCACGTACATCTTCTTACATTTTTAATCATCTTTGTATTTGTAATTCTATAATGTTTTAGTTTGCAATTATTGTTTAAAAACAAATTTAATTGTGTTAGTATTCTAATCGAACCCTGTAATTATATTTGAAAAATGAAACAATAATTTCTAGTATCCTTACGAATCCATCTTCTTTCTCTTAGTTGGTAACAAAGGATCATGATTTCCAGCTACCAAATTCGAGTATCATCAGTATAATGGGACCTCTAATTAAAAGTCAACAAATATATATGACCTGTAAAAAACATGACACATTCTTTGAATCCTCCATTCATGTGTCATGGGGTTCTTCTTATAGAAGTGCACGTGCTCCACGTGTGCTTTATTGCCTGTGACGATGTCGGATTCCAACAAATGATTGAAGTGTCCGAGATAAGTAAACCCTAATCCAGGAGTGGTCCTATTTAATATAAACTGTAAAATTTATTACGCAACATGATATGATAGGGATATATACATACATATATATATATATATATATGAAAAAAATATTTTTATTTTGATGAAAGTATACAATATATGTTTATATATGTTTTCGGATTGTATTTAGGTATAAGGTTATACTTAAAAGTATGTTTTTTGGATACTAAGTCTCGTTTGATAAATTTTAAAACTCTTTTTAAATATTTAATTTCTAACGTTTTTAAATTTTATATTAAAAACTCATAAAATCTAATCTTTGAATTGATAATTATTATTATGAGCAATTCATTGTTTACTATTTTCTTATAAATTATCATGTGAGTAAATAACTGACTTATAACACAATAATACGTACAAAAAATTGTGTGTGTATTCGTATTGAGGAATATGGCGCAATAAACTTATCGTTCGTATTCATATTTAATAAATATCACACAATAAATATATTAATACGCACGATAATACATAAATACACATGTCACGTGAAACTCTATCCAATACAGGCACGACGCCATAAGAGGACGAGGGGGTTGCCCCCTCAATTTTTTAATTTGTGTCAATTTAGTCCTAAAAAATATATTTATTTTCAATTTATCCCTTTAAATTTTTACATTTGTCAGGTCAATTTTAATTTTTTTTAACTATTTGCCTAGACTAATTATTGCCCTCACTTAACTAAATTCACCTATCATCCAATAAGTTTATATTATATATTGTGTGATACGACCCAAGTATTAATTCAGTCGTCTCCAGAAAGTTGCTTTAGGGGAATAATTATATAATATGATTCTTGTTTTGGACGTCGCATAAAAAAGACAATAGGCGATATCAAAGTATGATTACGGTCGTCTATAAATTTATTTTCGTTATTATATATCAACCATTTATTATAGTTATAAATAGATTATTATTAGGCAGTGATAAACCTACGTACAATTCAAAGTTGATAAATGCATCTTTTGGGCTTATAAAATAAAATAAATAAATAATATGTACTTTTTTAAATTATTATTATTATTGTATGAAAAAAATATGAAAACTGAAGTTATTACATCTCAAATTATTCCACAATAGTGAGTTTGATTTTTTCAACACTAACCTATCCTCCTCCACTATATATAGTTGATTTTAATACTTGAATTTTTTCCAAAGTAAGTGTCGGTTTGTCCTATCCTATTAGTTTAACTTATTTAATAATGTTGGTGACAACGCCTTCAAACTCACAATGTGTCGGGCGTTCATGAAAAGCGCCACGTCCAATAGTTTCACGTGAGATACAAGATTTTATTTAATAATCTTGTTATTATAGATGTGAATAAAATTGCTCCCGGTCTGTTCGGTCTTAAAATTAATAATATATAAAACAGATTGTCTTTTAATTTTGATTATGAAACCAATATCGTTAAAATTATTTAATATACTCTTGGTCTTTTCGAACTTATTTCAGTCTAGATCATTTGGATATATGTATAATTTTTATTTTACAACTGTTGTATTTTAAAACAAATAAAAATAAAACTAATAGAAATTAATTTAACAAGAACTATATTTTTAGATATAACAATTCAAGACATATAAATAGATGGTGTTGGTTTTAAATTGATTATATCTGGACTCCATTATAAGAATATAACATTTTGGAGGTGTTCATTCTAAATCGATGATGTAAGAATCTAAGTTATATTCTTAGATATAAGAATCTAACTAGGAATACAAACTTTTTTTTTTGTCAAAATCATACAAATACATTCATATATAAAAATTAATGACTCAATTATTAATTTAAATGATCCGATCTTAGTAGTTTAAATGGTCGTCTAAAATTGAAATTAAGACAAAAATTAATAAGTCAAGATTATCAATTTTGATCTATGAAATGGTCCGGTCACAGTCAATTATAGCCTGATCATATTCTTAGTGGTCTCTTTGCTCATCTCTACTTGTTATATATATCACATAATATTTAAGTGATTGAAAGAGAGTTTTTGTATGTAAAAGAAACTCAAGATGATATTGGTAAGTTCTCCTCTCACACCTAAGTTATGATAAAGAATAATGTAGCTCAGAATTCACAAAAGAAAATTAAATGAATTTTGTTAATTTTTTATATATATAAATTTAGAACATCCAAAAATAAAATTGCAAGGAAATATACATAAATTACTCAGATGGCCGATGGTTTAACTGACTTGGACCATAGAGTAGCCCTGATCTTAACTAGTTGACCTAAAGGTTGAAGACTAGACGGCCGAAAAAAAAAAGTTGAAGATTCAGTTTTTCGATGGTAGGAGTTAGGGATGAAAGTAACAGAACTACAAACCATAAGGACCAAATACCAGAAGATAAAAGATCATAGACCAGAAACGGAATCCGCTACCGACATAATCGGCCTCTGTCATTTTATATTTTACGGCGACAGACGACCAATGCATTTATCACTCACCACCTCATTTTCCGACTTCAGGAACGTGGCGAGTGCTTCGTTTTAACTTTCCAAGAAAATCCAGAAACTTAAGATTCCAAAAATTTATTGAGTTTCCCTCTTAAATCTTTTTTTTCTTGTCGTTCACTCTGTTTTGGGCATACATTTCTGTTTTTTTTTTTTTAATGTTTTATTATTTGCCTTTGCTAAATAAATTGAAGGGCAGGTAACCGTAATGGAGGTAGGGGATGTAGGACAGTTATCGCTGTCGTTAAAGAGGACGTGAATTCTTTTTCTCACATGGATGGCTCATGGTTGGGGTTGTTTATATAATAAGCATCCTATACTATATATATAAAGAGTATTGACAAGCTATTCTGATTGTCAAGTTTCCTCTAATTCACCACCTCTCCTCCACCTCTGCCCAGAAAGAAAGGTACCCAGCAACCTCCGGTGGGAGTCCTGCTGAGAGTGGCAGCAATTTTGGATCTGGGTTTCTGAATCTGGGTCAACGGTAAAGTTGACCCAAGAATCGAATTGAATGCTATCTCCTTGAAATGGTCGGTTTGTTGGTGATAGTGTAGAGATTGAGTTGGGTGTTTGAAGCATCATGTCAGGGAAGGGAAGAGGAGGAGAAACAGAATTTGTGTCCAGGAAATGGACTTTCCTTCTCTGTATTGGTTGCTTCTGTGTAGGGATGTTCTTCTCCAACAGGTGAACTTTCTCAACTTATAAATTCCAGTGCACTCCATAATTTTTTATTGGCATAGTTCAATTCAACATTACATCCAATTTGTTTTCTGTCATCTACTTCTGGTTCTAATTAAGTTATTCATGCAGCAATGGTAGTACTTCTGATTGTGAAAAGTAACGCTGCTTGGTTGATTGTTTCTTGATTTTGGATTATAGTACTTTTCATCATTGGTGCTCTTCATTTAGATGGGTAGGGATAGGGGTAGAACTGAGTTTTCGGATCTTTAGATCATTTTATTACTACTTACACATGAATATATGCAGTTGGAATATTGATTACTTTTGATTCGAATATAAGATTTTTTAGTATAATGTTGAACCAATGATTGCGCTTTATTATTTGATTCAAACTTCTTACTTCTTAGCCTTTTAGTCTCTCTCTCTCTCTCTCTCTCTCTCTCTCTCTATATATATATATATATATATATATATATATATATAAGCACTACCATCTTGTTATCTTTTTTGTATATATCATTTGCTTGTTTATACTTTATAGAATGTGGAGTGTTCCTGAAATCGACGATGATTTTCCCAAAACAAGACCCGATGATGAAAAGTTGAAGATGGTATCGTCAGAGGGTTGTAACCTGAAATCTGTGAGTTTCTCAATCTCATTTGCATTGTTAGACATTCTTTTCTAATCAATTGTCACTATTTCCTGACTATGATTTCCTCTGTAATCTAATTTGGTAGAAGAATGTGAAGCACAAGTCGTCGGAAATCATGGGGGAAGTCTCCAAGACTCATCATGCTATTCAGTAATCTATTCAACACTCTTCCCTATGTGTTATAATATATATGCATGCATTGTTTATATAAATTTAATTTGATATCCATGTTATGCAGAACACTAGATAAAACAATCTCGAATTTGGAAATGGAATTGGCTGCTGCTAGAGCTGCTCAAGAATCGATTCTCAGCGGTTCTCCCATATCGGATGATCTGAGAATTATTGAAGCAGTTGGGAAGAGAAAATATTTGATGGTGGTGGGCATCAACACTGCCTTCAGCAGTCGGAAGAGAAGGGATTCCGTAAGAGCAACATGGATGCCTCAAGGTTCGTGGAATTATGAATCACAAAGTTGATCATGATCATGGTGTTGTTATAAACTGGTGACTTTACTACATTGTGGTTGATCATAGGTGATAAGAGGAAAAAGCTAGAAGAAGAGAAAGGCATCATTATGCGCTTCGTTATAGGTCATAGGTAACAAAGAAAAGACTTTTAAACTTCCAGCTACTGATCGTGACATCTCCATTTGTACGTCTTCTGATCTAGTGCGAGAATTTTACAGTGCAACACCTGGTGGTATCCTTGATAGAGCCATTGAAGCCGAAGAGAAAAGACATGGTGACTTTTTGAGGCTGGTATTACTTCTTCTTCTTCATCTTCTTCAAGCTGCTCGACTATTCTGAAATACAGAGAAGTTGAGTTGTTCGATTGGTTTGTGTAAGCAGGAGCATGTTGAGGGTTACCTTGAACTATCAGCGAAGACCAAGACATACTTTGCTACGGCTGTGGCTTTATGGGATGCAGATTTCTATGTCAAAGTGGATGACGACGTCCATGTTAACATAGGTGGGTCTGCAGTCTTTTGGTTGAATAACATAACAAAATTCAATCTTTTATTATTGTTTGTTTCTGAGCCTTAGTCTTACAAGCTGGAGATGTATGAATTCGAGTGCAGCTACACTTGGAGCAACCTTGTCTAGGCATAGGTCAAAGCCTCGGGTTTACATTGGATGCATGAAATCGGGTCCAGTCCTTGCTCAAAAGTGAGTGTCTGTGCTTTTTCTGTTAGTGTCTGAAAACAATGTCACGATGTTCTCTCCATAACACCCATCTTTGAATTATAATTAGGGGTGTGAGATACCACGAACCCGAGTATTGGAAGTTTGGTGAAGAAGGAAACAGGTACTTCCGTCACGCCACAGGTCAGCTATATGCGGTTTCAAAAGATCTCGCCTCCTACATTTCAATTAATCAGTAAGTACTTTCTTACAAAGTTTCAATATGTTTGGTTGTTTCTTACTGACCTTTGTTGGTATTGTCGTAGGCACGTGCTACACAAGTATGCGAATGAGGATGTTTCACTTGGTTCGTGGTTTCTTGGATTGGATGTTGAGCATGTTGATGACCGCAGACTTTGCTGCGGTACACCACCAGGTAACAGATTCCGGCCCCCTTGAACTTGTTATTTTTCGGTTCATATGCTGCATTGATTAGAAGACTAGGGGTGACAATTCGTGTGTGTCGTGTCTAATCGTGTCATGTCATTAACCGTGTCGTGTATAAACGGATGGAGTGTGTAAACACATAAATCTTAAACGTGCATAAATGTGTGTCGTGTTTAAACGGATAATGTCTCTCTCTCTCAATATATCCATCTATCTCAAATCTCATTTTTTGTGAATGCAAATGGATAACGGCACTTACCCTGAAAGTTCATTCTGATTCTATGTGTATTCAGATTGTGAGTGGAAGGCTCAAGCTGGCAACGTATGCGTTGCTTCGTTCGACTGGAGTTGCAGTGGCATCTGCAAGTCAGTTGAACGAATGAAGGAAGTCCACCGGCGGTGTGGAGAAGGCGACCACACTTTGTGGAGTTCAGCATTGTGATGTTTGTTACAGTGTAAATGTATAGAACCAGCTGCATAGCAAAGGATGTAAAATGCAATGCCATGAGAGAATTTTGATGTCATGATCATAGAATTTTCGATTTTTCGATTTACTATACAATCCACTATAAGTTCAAATATAAAATCAAACCTTAAAATGCTCAATTTAATATTACTTAATAAATTATATACACTATTTTTTTCCATACATAATTTTAATTTTAATTTAATATCATTAAAAGAAATATAAATTGACAAGTCGGTGCTCAACTATCCTGAACCTGTTTTCACCTATTTCCATTTGCCATTGCTTTAACTTATGTCTTGCTATTTGCCTAGAGTTAATGCCCGAGAATACAATTGGGTTTGGGCTTAACTCTAGAGCTCCTTCTGGAACCATCTTTTGATCAATGCAGCATGTTGTCGCTCCTGTATCTAGAATTGCTCTTACTGTGAAGGGTTTTACTCCAGGAATGATCATTGTGACTGTCATGTTATACAGTCTGTTGGTCACCTGTTTCCCTTCCTTCTTCTCTTCATCCAAATGATAAGTGTCTTCTACACTTTCTTTTTCCTTTTCCCCAAGGTCTTCCAAATCTTGCTTTAATGATGCAGTTAGATGCTCTTCTGCTTCCTTGGTTAACTTCTCGTTTACTTCAACAAGGTATGCGCAGTAGGCTAGCAGTTCTCGTATCAAAATATCTTTATTGTTATACTCCGAAGATCCTGCTGCTTCTGGTTTTACTTTAAAGTTTAATACTCAAACTTTCATTAACATAAGGGTGTTTACATACCCCTAAAACGCAATACCTCGTGCCTGCCGAGTTGTGATATTATAAGGCACTAACTACCACCTATCATGGGTTGTACGTATTTCTTTAATTCTAAAAATTTATTTATCTTACTTTACTAAAACAAAATACAGTGACTCATTTTTAAAATATTCTAAACCTTACCATCACCCCTACATATCAAGACGGTCGGTGAGGTGACTTGGAAATTTCTGCTGGAAGGATCTAGGCTACGTCTCCTCTGTTGAAATTGCTTATCCATCCAGATCCTCTTCTGAAGGTGACATCTCTGTCTCTCTCCCTCCTTCCTATCTGCCGAACCCTTCTGTTTCTTTATTTATTTCATATAGATATAATGTCAGTTGCCTCCTCTATACAGTATACACCTCAAGTATGTCTGTCTACTCCTATTGGCCAAAAAAAAATGCCTGTCTACTCCTCAAGGTAACTTATATATCTCAATAAAGGTTATGATTTAATCATTTATTTTGGTTTCTCTGTAAAGTTTGATTTGTTGATCTTGGCCATGTAGGAAAAAGAAGAGGGTGCCTACCACTACCATGGAACCAAATCTGGTTCAGGTGGCACTACTCATACTCTACTAGGCGAGCCTGGCGAGAAAGCTTCAAGGATGGTTGTGTATCGATATTATTATACCAAGTATTTTCAGTTGTTTTATTTGTTTGCAATCTCCTGTGTTGCAGCGTCCCTCTGTCCTTGAAAAAGAAAAATTACCAGATTTATCGACCAGAATCCAACCTCAAATATACCATTCCATGTTACCCGACCAATTCTTTTATTGCTAACACTACACAGCGGATTCTCAACCAAAACCCTTTTTCTTTAGTCAACAAAAAATAGAATAAAACAGCAGTTGATCCTCAACAATTCCGAGTAGACCTCCCCAACCAAAGAAGGATCATTTTAGAGTAACGAATTTAAAACTGAAGAAACAGTTCGCTGCTTTACTTCTTGACCTCCTCATAATCAGCCTCGGGCGCTTGCTCGCCTCCTTGTGCACCTCCTTCAGAAGAAGCACTGCCACCCGAACCTTTGGACATATGCTCTCCAATCTTAGACACAGCCTTGTTTGCTACATCCAACTTCGACTTAATCTCATCAATATTATCACCCGCCATCGCATTCCTCAAATCAGACACAGATGATTCAATCTCAGTGGCAATTTCAGAGGGAATCTTCTCCCTATACTCTGCAAGACTCTTCTCAATGCTGTATATGGTGGTGTCTGCGCTGTTTTTGATGTCAATGAGGGCCTTCCTCTCCTGGTCCTTCTGCGAGTGTAGCTCTGCCTCCCTCACCATCTTCTCAATTTCATCATCAGAGAGGCCACCCGAAGAACGGATTGTGATCTGCTGCTCCTTGGCCGTTGCCTTATCCCTGGCAGAGACGGTCACAATTCCGTTGGCATCAATGTCAAACGTTACCTCAATCTGGGGCATGCCTCTCGGTGCAGGAGGGATTCCGACAAGCTCAAATTCGCCCAGAAGCTTGTTGTCCGAAGCCATTTCACGTTCACCCTGGAGAACTTTGATACCCACCTGGGTTTGGTTGTCAGCTGCTGTTGAAAACACCTAGCAACATTGAAGATCCATCACATAAGTAATATAGAAGCAGCACCAAACAAACACTGTTGAAAGTAGTTTTACCTCTTAAGGTTTCAAAAGGAAATCCCTACCTGTGATTTCTTGGTGGGGATGGTGGTATTTCGACTGATCAATCTGGTGAATATGCCACCGAGGGTTTCAATACCGAGAGAAAGAGGAGTCACATCCAACAGCAGCAATTCCTTGACATCTCCACGGAGAATGCCTCCCTGGATTGCTGCTCCCATGGCAACAGCTTCATCAGGGTTAACTCCTTTGCTCGGGCTCCTCCCAAAGATGTTTGCAACGACTTCTTGTACCTTCGGGACACGGGTCATTCCTCCAACAAGTAGAACTTCTGTGACTTCCTTTGTAGAGATTCCAGCATCCTTCAGACAGTTCTTGCATGGACTCTTGGTTCTCTCTATCAGACTGTCAACTAGACTCTCAAACTTGGATCTGGTTAGGGTTATGTTTAGATGTTTTGCTCCTGAGGCATCAGCAGTAATGAATGGAAGATTGATTTCAGTTTGAGAAGTTGATGAAAGCTCAATCTTTGCCTTTTCAGCAGCTTCACGAAGCCTCTGTAGTGCAAGCTTGTCTTTCGACAGATCGATGCTCTCAGTTCTCTTGAACTCGCTAACCAAGAATTCTAGGAGTGCATTATCGAAATCCTCACCACCCAAAAAGGTGTCTCCATTTGTTGCTTTAACCTGTTAAAAGCAATTATATATATATATAAAATGACACCATGATTCAGCTCAGGTACCATTGTTTTTAAATGGAACAAAAATTTCACGGAAAGAGAAACTAACACATACCTCAAAGACTCCATTTGATATTTCCAAAATGGAAACATCAAAGGTACCACCTCCAAGATCAAAAACTGCAATTAGACCCTCCTTGTTGTTCATCCCATAAGACAAAGCAGCTGCTGTGGGTTCATTGATGATCCTTTCTACCTCCAGACCAGCAATCCGCCCAGCATCCTTTGTTGCCTGTCTTTGAGCATCGTTGAAATACGCAGGAACAGTGACAACAGCCTTGGAAATTGTTTTCCCAAGATATGCTTCCGCAGTTTCCTTCATTTTGGTAAGCACAAAGGCTCCAATTTGACTGGGGGAGTATTGCTGTCCATTCATTTCGACCCAAGCGTCACCATTTGGTGCTTTGACAATCTTGAATGGAACCATCTTCATTTCTTTTTGTGTCTGAGCATCATCAAAGCGTCTCCCTATAAGACGCTTGGTAGCAAAACATGTGTTTGCGGGATTGGTAACAGCCTGACGTTTGGCTGGGGTGCCAACCATCAACTCTCCCTTCTGACTGAAAGCAACTACGGATGGCGTTGTCCGAGCCCCTTCACTGTTCTCAATAACTTTAGGGTTCTGAAAAGAATTAATCAATCACGTAGTCAGTATCTATCAGCTACATCAAAACCTTCGACACACATTAATGTTAAAGGAATTTCTCTTATACCTTTCCCTCCATAACAGACACGCAAGAATTAGTGGTTCCCAAGTCAATTCCAATGACCTCATTACCAGGTGGTTTCGAGCTGCAAAACCCAATTAAGCCAGAGATCAAATAACCAATTTGATACTTAAATTTGAGACAATTAATATGTCAACAAGAGAGGCATGTTTAGACTCTACCTGAATAGTCTTGTCAATGAGGCTCCTCGACTGATTGCACCAGAAGGATAAGCTAACTGAACACTGCCAGTTAACTGCTAGTATGATTAAAAAAACAAGACCGACATTTCTTAGCAAAAACGAATTAATGCTGATGTTGAACAAGCATGACTCTTGGCTTCTTAAAACTGCACTACAGACCAAGCACCATAGATCATGCAAGAGGTGCTTCTACCAATGTTTCATAATACTGCCAGAGGATCCATAAATACCACACAGGATAGACTTGATCATTTCCTAAACTAGATGGAGAAAAACATTTTCATAAAAATTTAGGGCAACATTTAGCAGTTGTTACTTGATATGTAAGAAATCAACATAGCTAATCGGCTATGCATCATACTGAGACTGCTACTGCAAGTAAGAATGCTTCTCCTCAGAAGTCAAAATTAATCAAGAAAGTAGATGAAGAGGTTATAGTAGACGAAATCAGTCGAACTTCTCTGACAGCTTTACTCAAGCATAAGCTAGCTGACGATCCGTTAAATGAAATTTACATACGATATTCATCAAATAAATATTAAGATCTAACCGAGTCCATTTTCACATAAGCGGATCGCAGAATTGTAAATACAGCAAGCCGCAGAGAGCTGTCAGACTCGAAAAGTTTTAGAAGTAATCCAACCTTCATGCAACGTTATCACAGGGAATACAACATAGAATAATCATCTCAATAGAACCCCAAAAGATTGATTGACTACGGCAGCTTTGGGTACGAGAAGAATCAAAACAAAGCAGGCTAGAGAAGAACAGTGATAGAATCTTACCGCCCTGTGAGCGACCAAAGAAGAATTGAGCACCTCTCTCCGTCGGAGAGATCGGAGAAGAAGAGACGCCGCCATGAATGGTTCCGGACGACTTAGGGTTTAAGCTTCTTTAGGGTTTTAGAAACAAAGATACGAGTGGTAGCTGCAAGGGGTTTTTCTACAGTTCACGAAGCTTCTAGAATGCCAAGTTTTTTTTTTTTTTGGCCAATTAGAATGCCAAGTTGGAAACAAATTTATTCATAGAAGTAGCGGTGCCGTGGCCTCAACCCCTGCCAATAGAATTATAAAAAAAAAAAAAAACAGAATTTCCGTTCGGTTAATTCTCTCCATCCATCGGCTTTACTGGGCTACATTTTGGACCTTTAAAGGCCCAATGTTTGGTAGCCCAGCCCAACAAGTATTTACATGTATAAACCGTGGTGTAATACTGAGGGTGTGAAGCTGGCATGCGTGATTCTAAGTGAGCATCATGTTTACTCTAATTTAATAAATTCATCAGAAGTGTTTATTAATTTTATAAAAAAATATTGAATAGATATACACTTCTAACAAAATTTAGATGAAGTTGATGTTTAGTTGTGTAGGAAAATGCACATAAGGGGTGCTTGTGTAAATCGTAGAAACTTCGATGACCAAAGTGGTCAGTAAATTGGCCAAAAACAAAAAGTGGTTAGTAATGAAATGTCGTAATTGCCCCCGGGTCTATAACTAGCCCCCTAGGGGGCTTCCCTAAAGCACACTTATCTACAATCTACATACTCTCAAGAGACACACTCAATATAGGTGCTCTCCAATTGTATTAGGGAATCTACTCTGAAAACCGAGGAACGCTCCGTTCATGTGACGTCCCTCTCGATCGGTATCGTCACCGTGACTCCGAACAGCCGGTGATATCGCACGCTTACGCTACCGCACGTTGATATACCTACCGATGTAAGTGTAGTTTTGGTATTATGCTGTTTGTCTTACTAACGTACTATTTCTCGTGCATGTGAATCTCGATTTCAAACATTGGTATCAGAGCCGAAGGTTCGGTCTCCGGCATCATCTTTGTGACGGTTGTGTTTCCCCACCGATGAGCGTTCGTTGCTCGATTAGCATTCGTGGGGTCGATCGATACTTTGCATGACTGTGGCCTTCATTATCCATCCGTGTACGTGCAGACCCATTGCAGGATGTGGTAATGCCAGTAACCATCATACATATGGTTTCTTCTATGTTGTCATTTTGTGGCCTTCGGTCAAGCAGTAGTCATTCAGTAGCCGTGAAGTTTTCTTCATGTGAGAAGGCTCTGTGATCTTCACGTTTCATTACAACAGCGTCCTCCCCGTCACTTGCCTGATTCGACGCGCCGATTGGAACCGAACTCGACACAGCCTTCACGATGCATTTGTTGTAGCATGCATTCTTTTTTTTCTTCCTTCATATGTTGAAGAAGACACCTACAGAAAGAACAATATAGTAGAACATGCAATATTGTTCTTCAACATCTTTCATAGCCATATATCATGCGCTACATGTCGGTTTGACGGAAACGCGTTTCTAGAGACTCGTCGGAATTGAGTTTCCGGCGACGGTTAGCACTAAAGTGTCGTCCCCTATTTTTTTCGGAAATGAGTTTTCGTAGAAGTCACCAATTTCCGTTGAATTTGTTGTTGATAAGTCGTCAACCAAGGTTACTTGTGAGAACGCGAATTCTCGTAGATGGAGAACCTTCATCCTTGGCTTAGTGCCTTTTCTCACACTCAAACATTACTCACGGTAAAATGTGGTACAAGGAATATATTTCATTTGCCTGTAGCTATCCTCGGATATGCAAATGTTTCAGTTATTTTGCTAGAAACGTTTATTAAAAGTTGTAAGGGCGATGATAAGTTTTTCCCCTCCAATGGAAAGTAACGATCGACAGAGAAATGTGGTGGTTACCGGAATGAGTTTCCGATGACAGTTACCATAGTAGCAGGTGATAGTAGAGTTGTCGATGGTTCGAGTATGGTCAGGGTATGACAAATACCATAACCATACCATATTTTTAAACCACATACCATAATCATAACCATAACCATTATGGGTATAATTTTCAATACCATAACAATTAAAATAACTGTGGTTATTAACCATGATTTTACTCGTATACCCATATTCATTCCAAATGTAATACAATAAAAGATCGAAAATTTTATTTAAAAAAATACATCAATCTATATTACCATCGTTGGACTTTGACACCTTCAATCTTCAACAATTTCAATTATATAATATATATTTAGTATATTATATAAATTAGTTTATTAATAATAAATAAATATTATATTTATATAATAACCATAGTTATAACCATGGGTACAAGTACAACTCAAATACCATAACCATAACCATTATGGGTAAAAGAATTATCACCATAACCGCACCATAATAGTACGGTTAACCATATTAAAGCAGTAACGGTTATAACCATGTTTATGGATTTTTCACCACACCATTGCCGATCCTAGGTGATAGGTCGTCGGCGACAGTTACTTGGGAATATGGTTATCGAACCATTCCGCAAAATGAGCAGGAGGTTGATGGAAGTTTTGGCCATGGTGGAAAAAAACTGTCGTGAGAATGGAGGTTGAAGATGAAGTTTAATTTGGAGAGACAAAATATTTTTTTTTTTCGAAATTTATTTTAAAGCGTTTTTTAAACCAGTCAGGTTGGCCCAAAACGGTCTGGGCAATGGCCCATCAGGTGGGTTTCAACCCATCTGCAATTGGTCCTTTGCCCATGTTTCAACTAGGATGTCCCAGCCGACTGGACCCTGGCCTAGTCATCTTATGGGTTGTGGCTGATATGGATCGGGTTGTGACCCGGTCCGTGAATAAAATAATATTTTTTTGGATCCTTAATTTTTGAAAATGTTCAATTAGGTCCTCAATCTTTATTTAGGGATAAAATATTTTAATTTTATTTTATTTAAAAATGGTCCCTAATCTTTTAAAAAGCAATGAGTTGCTACTAGTATTTATTAGTATCATGCTTAGGAGACTATAATCTATAATGATTTATTTTTGATAAATTGCATGATGACCCTTATAATTTAATTTGTTTGAACTATACGTGAATTTGTGATATTCTTGGGTTTAAATTGAGTAAAAATTATGTCTAGAAAGACCGAGCTAGAAGTGGAGACTTGACAACGTGCCCATTCCTCCATGACATGGGAGCCTACGAGTTCTTTATAAGAAAAGGGAAGATTTGGGCCCCTCAAGCAAACCCTTCGGTCCACCTGGGAATTTTTGCTCTAAACGTAACTTTTGAGAATATTATATTTTGGTCCATACACTCTTCGAAAGTAGAATTTTGTGCAAGTTAGTCTTGTCAAATTCGAAAAGGGCAATTGATGTTTGTTGAGTACATATTATGTTACATGATGTTTTGTTATTTATCAAACATGATACATGTTAAATGTATGTTATTTTCATGTATAGAAACATCATGCGTGCCTGCTTATTATTTTATTGCACGTTATACATGTTGATTTGATGTAGTATCCATGTAGAGGGGTGTATGATAAAATATGCAAGTATGATGATATGTCATCCATGTTCAAGTTATTCATGCATACATGTGAAATCATTTCATGCTTAGAGTATGTCCTCACATTAAAAAAATAAATATTATTGATTATTTGTTTCAACTCCATGTGTTGGTACATAAACAGCGTGATTACTTAATAAATAGTTATAATCTTTGTGATTATTAATGTAGACTCCATGTATAAATCAATCATAAAACATGTTTACTTGTTTGGATATTAATGTAAATCAAGTATGAAACATGTTTTGTTATGCATTCATGTGTAGATTGGGTCACGATTGCTTGTTGATGTGAATGGAGTACTTAACTTAATTATTATCAAAATTAATTGTTGTTAAGCATATACCTTGGACGATGATTGGGAACATAGTGAACTTTTGACTCTGGTATATGCTTGCATTAATTGATTTGTTAATAAGAGAGTTAGGTATGACATGTGTATGTATGTTGAATAATGAATCTTGCATGACTTGTTTGTATATGTTGATCCTTTATATGTATAAAGGATGACATCAATCCCCCATAACATTGTTGTCGAACTCAACTGTGAGTTGAAGTTGATAGTGATAACTATAAATTTTGAAAGGAGAAAGTTAAGTACTTACTTCAAAAGCTAGTAATTCTGGAGATCATATCTAATGACATGGATAAGCCTATAACCAAGAATATGACTTAGAAAAGGCAATAAATGAAAGCCTATGAAACCTGGAAAGATGAGAACCAAAGAACGTGCATCATTTTGCTAAGTGAAATAAATGATGATTTGTTTAGGAAATTTCAAGATTATCAAAACACAAAGGCGTTTTGGAAGGTTCTGAGAAAGAGATTTATTTTCTATTTCATAAAATGGATATAGTTCCTAACTATGAGATCAACCTCCTACGAGAGACACCCTAAACACTCACTGAAGTTATATATTTGACACATGGTCAATATAATAGATGAAGGAACCTTATTTATAGGGACCACCCAATGTGACTTAATTGACATAATTAAATTGTGTAAAACTGAACCTAATTAATGACTAAAACTGAAGATTACAACATAAAAAAAAAACCAACAACCATTTTTAAAATAGTTAAAAAATCAATATCAAACAGTCATAAAAAAGTATTTTGCCATAGAAAAATAAGTTGGGTCAGATCTGAGTTGGAATAAAAAATGCGGGTTTAGCAAAAACAGGCTCGCGTAAGGTAAGATTTTCAGACCGACAATCGTGTCCGCATGATGTGGTCGCGCTCGTGGGTCGACCCAGACCGGGGAGTGCCAATTTGGTTGATTCACACCCCTTAGTCACGTAAGAGAGGCATTCCTTCTTGCAAGTTCTTACACTTGTACGAAGTGAAATTTAATAGATGTTGGCAAAAATTCCCAACTCCCACCTATGTGGGATTGAAATATATTATAAGATTTCCATTTCCCATTCACAATCATGGTATTGGGTTGGGCTTGGCCAAATTTGGCCCAAAAGGCCAATAATCCCCCAGATGAATGGAAAAATGTGATTGTTGCTAGACGTTCTAGACCCAGAATAAGAGTTCAACGCTCGATACCTTCATAGGATAAGTAGGTGTTACCCTTTGAACCTTACCTCATGAACTTACATTGTCTGTATTAGCTAGTCGGTAGATGCACTATCCTTGAGCTATCAGTCGTTGGTGTAAAAGATGACATAACCCACACATGCATCTTTTCAGTATTGTTTAGTTCACACGTTTATGTCCATACTGGCCATGAACATTGCCTGATTCTGCAAGCGTTTCTAAGAATTGTGTCATCAATAATTCCTTTCGAAGCATCCCTCTTCTCACTTGCATTGTTGATTTATTATCTCAAGTGTTACTCCAACATTCTAATGAGATTTCTTAATTTTTGAATCATTGAAAGCATTTGCTTAATTAACCTCATCCACTATCATTACCGATTTTCATCATAGGAATGAACTCAAATTTTTAAAATTCCCCATAATGATTTACCTCACTATTTTGATTAGGTTGTCCCTTTTAACCTAGATCTTGGGATCTCTAGTAATTAGGTTATGTTTACCTCACTCGTAGAGGGAAGAACTTTGACCTTCTAGCGACACATCGGAACCTGGAGGCCAAGGACTATACGTGTAATTCCTCTCCGAGATATAAGAGCGTCGATCCTCACTTAAAATAGGAGGTCTGTATCACTTCGTCGTCAAAACGTTTGAAATACGACAATATAGAGTATCTATCTTATAAACAGCGTAAGGGATAACACCTTTAAATGCCATCACCGCCTCATTGGCCTTCTCATCCAGCACAATAGTGGTCAATGGATCTGAGGGTGGGATTTTTCTTTCTTGGAGCGTCACTTCTTCTCTAGGGGTGGGATTTGTCTTTCTTGTTTGCTGGCTCCTCTTCATCAACATGTGGAAGAACACCAGTTAACGCCTGGACATAGGTCTCGTCAGGTTCAAAAAGATAATCAAAAGGATTCTCTGCAAAGAAAGAGAAAAGGTTAGAAAAGTACCCAGTCAACCTCTGGAGAAGGTTCCGACAACTTTATTGCCGCACTAGCAAGCGTTGCCTACGTGGTATCTTTTGATATGTACGAGAGAAGTACCTTGGTGTGTTCTAGGTATATAAGGTTTAGGATATGGAAATCCTCTTTGGAATACTCGGTAAAAAACGTAAAGGATCGGTACGGGGATTTCGTAAAGGCCAGGCGACGCCTTCGTTGAAGTAAAATATTTACTCTTCTAATTGGAGTAAGTGGACTTCAACCCAATAACCAACGATTTTTTTTGGATTCCAGGACCAAGTTTCCCATCCGAGGTGTCGTATGTTCCAACCCTTCGACTCGGGAAAACGGGTTTGGAAGAGAAAAATGCCAAATGCCGAATTGAAGAAGACAAAAGGACCTAAACAAAGAAAGAGAATATGGTCAACCCCTATCAAAACAGAGAAAGCTAAAACCTACCCACATGCGAATGGCGTTGGTAAGCTGAGTAGGGGCGACACCATAGTAACTGCACATCTCCACAAGGGATTCAGAGTAAGGGAAGCGAAACCCCGCCTCTATTTGACTCAAATAGATGGTGACTTCGTCTTCCCTTGGATATCAGACACGGTCGTCGCCCACAGACTCAGAAAAAGGGAAGTGTGGCTATCGACATTGCTCAAACCCGAGATTTCTACGCCCCATACAAAATTCTCTCGGGTAATAAGGTTGGCCCTAGGATCAATGGAATGAAGGGGAAAGTTGAGAGCCTTACTAGGGGCATCGCCTGAAGAAACCATGCTAGTTTTCAACCGTTTGACCTCTAATAGTGAAAGGTGGCAATGGGCAATAATGTTCGACGCTCTTAGGAGGCGGCGACTTAGAAATCAGAGGAGGAAATTTTAGAGAGAGAAGCTATAGAGAAGGCAGAGCTTGATCGGCCAAAAATTCCGGAAATGAATGGGTGGTATTTATAGTGGTCCCTTGAAAGAATAATAATTATTGCCTTGGAAACTGAAACGTCGCGCAAATGTAGACCGTGGATCTCAACGGTCACACGGATGGCTGACGTCACGAGGGGAAGATGTGACGTTTTCCTATTCAAATTTGATTTTTTCCGCCTTCAGAATTTGAATATTCAAGATTAAGGGTTAAAACACCAATCAACGCCCCATGCACGAAAAACCAGGTGAGACGAATTGAGGCTCGTGATTTAGGAGGCAGATGTTGAGTATAGGAGGCGACGACCTCTGCAAAAAATGAGTTAATAATCCATTGAAGAAATCATAAGATTTTGTCCACCATGGGATTTATATAGAGGCGACGCCTAGGTAATGCACTACCAAAGTCATCTACATGGAGGCATCGACCCTATTAAGAATGGGTATTCCCCACGGGTATTCAAGGTGATGCCTACCGTTATCCAGGGAGGCGGTAACCTTTAAGCACGTCACCTAGTGCCCCCCGACACCCACATTAATGGGGATTGGACATCTCTGGATATTCAGGGATCAGACCCCGTCCCATCCGAATGATATAAAACAACTCCAGTTAGTGGTCAACCATGGTAAAGAGGGTGAACTGTTTATCAGGTCAGCCCCTCCTATAAATACTAGCATTTACTATCATTTATTACATTGAGTACTTTTACCACACCAGATAGCTCCCGAAAACCTAGATTGACTTAAGTTTTAGAGGGGAAACAAACAGGTCAACTTGGGGCTTTCCTTTATGCAGGTCAGAGGTCTAAAGAGAACGACACCAGGAGTGAGGCGAAAGATTTTGAAGATCCAATATTTGGTGCCGTTTGTGGGGACCCTTGAGCTAAACATAGCCATGGCTCCCTCCAACACAAGAGCAATAACAAATCATAGGCAACCCGATAAAGGAAGTTCACTTCACAATTTGCAGCAACACCTGATGCCTTCATCTTTCATGCCGTACAGGGAACACCCTTTGGGAGCGACGCTTCCAAGCGTGTCGACCTCACTAAGTGGCCAACCGACACCATCAGTCACAACACCAACGGTGGATCCTGTGCAACCACCACTACCTCAGCAGGATCAGACGTCGCCCAGGCCTGCACAATCCCATATTGCGTCTTTAGGAGGAAGAGCGTTGCCAATAATATAGGTTGATCCAGAAGTGGTCATTACCCCCGCACTCCTGCCAAAATTGATGAACTCTTGGACAAAAAAGAGCGTATGGGTGTCGCCCGTCCCACCGAACCACATCGCACGAAGGAAGCAACTTCAAGGCCTTATGCCGTACAAATGTATATGCCTCCTCCTCCGGTGATCCTGTAGTTAGCGATCGCCTTCAATCATGCAACATAGGCAACAATGGCTCATCCCCCAGGCATAATGACCCGGGAGGAGATTGAAGAGCTTGTTGCCAGGATGATAAAAGAGCAAAAAGGAAGGGTGATTCCACGACTAAGGCACAAGGCGTCGCATCCGTTTACTCCAGAAATCCTGGTTGTAACGTGCTGCTACATGTTCATAACCCAAGGATCGACTGTTACAAATGGAAAAGATTGACTATTACAAAGGGGAAGGTGAACCCATGGAGCACATTCAGAGGCACGAAGCCTCCCTTCTAGGAAGGACCAATGACGATAACCACTTTGCATTACTCTTCCCATCAACCCTTGGAGGCGAGATGGTAAAAAAAACAAAACCTTGGAGGCGTCACCTCCTACCGGTTTTTTGGCCTACCAAAGACGTTTTTCAAATCATGGGGAGACTTTAAGGATAAGTTTATCGTACAATATATGGACGGGCGACAACTACTTAAAAGCGTCGATACTCTTGACCACATCAAATAGAGGAGTGACGAAAGTCTGGGAGATTTCTACACTCGCTTTAATAAGGAATTGGTTGGCATCGACCAGGTTATCACTGGTGATGAACCAATTCGAGCTTTTGTCCGAGCATTAGGCCCCAAAGGCTTCACCTTATACGATAGCTTGAGTGTCATACCTGTTAGCATTGTGGAGGATATCACGACGAGAGTCAAGTCGTACATTCACCTCGAGATAACAAAAAAGGGCAAGAAAACGCATAGATATTCTATGAAGGAAGGTCAATAAGGAAAAAAACAGGAGTAACAATCACAAAAGAACCACCCCCAAGAAGACAAGTGTCGCCCAGTGGTGCAATGCCCATTAAGGGAAATCTTCGAGACTTTAACCCCTTAAATCAAGAAATTCCGGTCATCTTAAATGAAATGGAAAAGAAGGATTGGGCGTCGCCTCCGCCACCTCGAAAGAATGGAGGGCCCATGGGTCCAGATCATGAACAATATTGTTGGTACTATCAATGCAAAGGGCATAACACTAACGATTGTAAAATTCTGAAGAGGGATATTGAGGCATTGATACAGAAGGGACTCCTAAAAAATTTTGTGGCCAAACGAGGGCGCAACCCGAGTTCCAAAAGGGATCGAAGGGCGTCACCTAGAAGAGAAAAGGGGCATGAGGGGCCCAGAGAGAAGAAGAGGACCTTGCATGTGATCAGTGGTGGCTTCGCCTTAGGAGGGGAGACAAGTAGTGCCCGAAAGGTGTATGCCCGAAAGGTTGCACCGCCAAGGCAGGGAAGCGCCTTAGAACGGAAGATGGAGTAAGCATCACTTTCTGCGAGGATAAAATGGGCCATGTAAATTTCCCACACGAGGATGCCCTGGTCATCACGGATGAAATTGATGGATACAATGTAAAGGGGGTACTTATTGATTTCGGAAGTTCTACCGACGTCATTTTGGTCGACGCCTTGAAGAGTATGCGAAAAAGGGAAATGATCTAAAAAAGGCGAACTTACTACTCGTAGGCTTCACCTCAACTCCCACATACCTGATAGGATCCATCACTTTACCGGTATTTTTGGGCGAGGGGTGGAAGTCCCTCTCGATAGACGTCACCTTCATTGTTGTCGATGCTCCGACCGCCTACACTGTGATATTGGGACGTTCTAACTTGAACCCTCATCAGATGATCCACTCGATGTATCACCAGCTACTGAAATTCTCGACCCTCACGGGGTAGGAGTTGTGAAGGGAGACCATCTGGGGGCTTGAAGTTGCTATGTCCAGTCCATGCGACATCGGGCGTTAAAGAAGGAAATAATGTCCATCGGGACGGATGAGGATCCGAGGGAAGGGTTAATCCAACCGTGATAAGGTCGTCCATATAAGAGCGATGCTCCCTGCAGAGTAAGTAGAGGTGCTGACCTTCCTGCTGATTGAATTTCGAGAACTCTTCACTTGGAAGCCTAGTGACATGCCAGGAATAAGTGAAGAGGTCATCACCCACGAGCTGAACATAGACCCAGTATCAAACCGATCTTCTAGAAGCGACGACTCGTGGGGGAGGAAAAAGCTATAGCCATCAGGTAGGAGGTTGCAAAGCCGTCCGACACCCGATTTGTTAAAGAGATCAGATTTCAAACATGGGTCGCCAACCCTATACTTGTGAAGAAAAATAATGGCAAATGGATAATGTTCATTGACTTTCGTAACCTAGACAAGGCATGCCCCAAGGATTCGTACCCCTTACCAAGAATCGACCAGCTGATCGATGCCACCTCTAGGCATGAGCTTTTAAGCTTCATGGATGCCTACTCTTGGTACAACTTTCTATGTGGACAGTGACATATATCACTACACTGTCATACCTTTTGGGGTAATCAACATTAGTGTCACTTATCATCGGATGGCCAACAAGCTATTTTCAGGCTTGATAGGCGTCACCATGGAGTCGTACGTAGATGATATGCTGATGAAATCCGTTAAAGGTGTTGACCATACAGAAGATCTAAGGAAGACTTTTGAGAGGATGAGGCTCCACCAGGTGCGTCTGAACGCAGAGAAATGCGCTTTTGGCATCCAATCAGGAACATTTCTAGGGTACATGGTCAACTAAAAGTGGATTGAAGTTAATCCGGAGAATCTCAATGCCATCGAGGGCATGAAAAGCCCTACTTGTCACAAAGAGGTGCAAAGCCTAAATAGAATACTCGCGGTGCTCAGTCATTTTCTTGCAAAGGATGGGGATAAGTCATTGCCTTTCTTTCAAGTCCTAAGTGCAAATAAGAAGTTTGAATGGTCGCCAGAATGCTAGGAAGCATTTCAGGACCTCAAGGAGCATGTCTGAACACTACTTCCACTAGCCAAGCCGGAAAAGGGTGGTGCTCTAGTTCTTTACTAAGGTGTCAGTCCCGTGGCTGTAAGCTCCATACTAGTGAAAAACGTGGAAAAGGTCCAAGTGACAGTCTATTATGTATCCAAAGTCCTTTGAAACAGAAATTAACTATGTGGAAGTTGAGAAGTATCTCTTTGCGTTGGTAGTTTCTACTAGGAAGCTTCACCTCTATTTTCATGAGCACAAAATCACTGTATTAACTAATCAACCACTAAAACATTTCCTCCAAAAACCTTACGCATCTAGAAGGATGATAAAGTCGGCGATAGAGAATTTCAAATCCAATTTTCCCCAAGAACAATCATAAAAGGACAAGCTCTCGCCGACTTCATAGTAGAATCAACGCATGAAGAGGCCAAGGCGTCGCCCCCAACAATTGAAGTGCCTCCCCCAGTAAGGGACGAAGCGTCGCCTATATGGAAGTTATACACTGACGGATCCTTATGCATCGAAGGTTCGAGGGCAGGATTGGTGCTAACTCCACCGGATTGAAGAGAGCCTTTAAGGTATGCACTAGTTCTAATGTTCAAGGCTTCCACCAACGAAGCTGAATACGAGGCTTTGATTGGGGTTCTAAGGATAACAAAAGGGGTTGGCATCGCCTCCCTTAAAGTATATTGCGATTCCCAACTTGTGGTTAGCCAAGTAAAAGGGGATTATGCGGCCCAATTTGAGATGGATGATGAAGAAATACCTTTAAGGGGGTAAGGCTTTGATTGAAAGCTTTGCCCAATTTGATATCAACGCCATCCCAAGAGAAGAAAATGCAAAATGTGACACTTTGAGTAAATATGCCTGACAGCCAACACCTTTAAATGTGCACTTCGTAGAAAGTATCACATGCCAGTCTTATGAGTGCTTCCATATTCAAAATACCAATACATGGGCGACACCCATAAGAGCATACATGAAAACTAGGATTGAAACTTTGGACGAGGCAGAGGTAAAAAGAATGAAACGCATTACACCAAACTATACCTTGATTGGCATCTTCTACAAAAGGGCATTCTCCATGCCATTCTTACGATGCTTCGCCCAACCTGATATCACTACCATACTCCGGGAATTGCACGAAGGCTACACCACATGTCATGAAGGGGAAAAATCAATTGTTCGAAAGGCTTTGAATCAAGGATATTACTGGCTCACGGAAGTAGTTGAAATGGTGCAGAAATGCAAATCGTACCAAAAATACACTCCAAAAATAGGCCACCCACCATCTGAATTGATCCCCATGCGCGTCGCTTGGTCGTTCATACATCTTAAAGGATTACATTTCAACAGTTTACAATTTAATGTACTTAGTTTCAATTACATGTTAGTCCCTATGTTTAGGACGTTTGAATATTAGTCCCTAGTTCTTCTTATATAAGGAGTACTATCCCTTTGTATTTGTTCATCAAATCATTCTACTATGTTTTCAATACACAAAGCATTGATTTCCACTTTATGTCGTCATTACAATCATCAAATCCTTTCATGGTATCAGAGCAGGTTGATTAGGGACGAAATTCAGATTCAGTTGGAAATTTCAGTTGCAAAATCTGTTGCAAATAAGTCAAAAATCATAAATAGAAAGTCTCCAGTTTCCCGCGCGCAATTTCTTCTTTCAATTGTCCTTTCAGCACCTTCCTTTGTACGAATCAAGCTGATTTCATCCTCATCACATTTAGACGAGTAGGAATTGATCAAATCCAAGCAACATGAGATCAAATTTCAACAATCATATCGCATAAATCAGAGCGTTGTTCTTCAACTTCTCGCGCAGGTCTTCCTGTCTTCAATTGCCATTACATCAGCTTTCTTTGTTCGAATTAAGCTGGTCACATCCTCAACAAGTTCATACGAGTAGAAGTCAGTTGAATCCAAGAAAAAGGAGATTCGATTTCAACATCCAAAGGAGATCCGAACCAAAACGCTGCAGAAGAACCAGCGCGCAGAACATAGCAACATTAGCCTTCCAGCGATCGTCTTCAACACCCAGAGCAGTTATTCGTCGAATCTTCTTGCAGAGATTTCTTCTTCAATTCATTTAAGTTCATTCTAGGTGGAAACCAAAAGAAGATATCAAACAACTTTAGAGATTCATCGCTGTAAGTGCTCAACTGTCATCTATGTTCTTCAACAAAACACTGTTTGCTATGCTGTGATAACGCCTTGCTGCTGAATGCGATTGATTCATCACTGAAATAGTGTGATAATGCTATGCTGCTGGATGATAACTAATTTAAGCTGCCATACTGTTGCGATTGAAGTGCTGTATGAAAATCTAAGTTGTTGCAGTGCTCTATTAATTGCTGCTGTTTGAGAGATGATATGGATGTTGAGCTGATTAATGCTGAGCTAATTCATACATTGATCGAGATTACTGATCTGATTCAAGCGATATTGCTCCTCAAAATGCTGAAAGTGTTGATCTATGGTGCTGAAATACTGAAATGCTGATTTGTGGTCAAAATGCTGAAATGTTGATCTATGGTGCTGAAGTGTTGATCCATGGTAATTTACATTGATGTTGATCTAAGTGTTCGAAGATGGTGTTGTGATACATTCTGATTTGTGCCTCAAATGCTGAAGTACTTGATCGAGATTGCTGAGTTGATTCATTACTCGAGATTGCTGAGTTGATCCATCGAGATCACATTGGTGTGTGATTGAGTTGATTTCTCAAGCAAGTCTTTGGTGAGATTACTTCGAGCTTTGGCTGCAAGTTCAAGTGTCGATCATACTTTCTCCTAGTTGTTTCGTTTAGCCAAAATGGCGTGATCACGATGGATGACAAAGAAGGCACCACATACATGACCATGGCGACATTGCTTTAGTTTAATTTTACTTCCGTGCTCGTCTGTATGCGGTTACCCACGTGTTTGTGTTGGGTTCGAAGGATCAAGCTGAAGATGGAATGTGTGTGATCTCAATTTGATTGTGGACTAGATCGGGATGGGATTTGGGATTTCGGCACAAGCAAAGAAGCATTGCAAGTTTTGGGACCAATTCAGTAAATTTCAAAAGTTTGAGGATAAAAAAAAAGGTCAAGAAAAGTGAAGAACATGGGTGAATGTTACATGATTACATTTCAATAGGTTACAAGTTAATGCACTTAGTTTTAATTACATGTTAGTCCCTATGTTTAGGACTTTTGTATATTAGTCCATAGTACTTCCTATATAAGGAGTACTATCCCTTTGTGTTTGTTCATCAAATCATTCCCCCATTTCTTCAATACACAAAGCCTTGATTTCCACTTTATCTCATTAAAATCATCAAATAATTTTAGTACAGTGGGGAATCAACTTAGTAGGCCCTTTTCCCAAGTCCAAGAAGAAGAATTATATCATCGTCGCAATTGACTACTTCTCCAAGTGGGTAGAGGCCAAGGCTTTGACGTTGACTACAGAATTCATGGTGATCAAATCCATCAAGTCCAGGATTGTATCCAGATATGGAATTGCCAATGTTTTAGTCAGCAATAACGACCCTCAATTTGCTGGAAGGGAGTTAAAGTGGTTTTGCGAAGAACTTTATATTGAACATCGCCACACTTCAGTGAGACATGCACAGACAAATGGACAAGTAGAGGCGACTAAAAAAATAATCCTCAATAAATTGAAAAAAGAATCGACGCCCTACAATGGAAATGGACCGAAGAGTTGGATAATGTTCTATGGGCTATAAGAATAACTCCCAAAAAGGCTACGGGTGAAACCCCCTTTGGATTAGTGTGTAGACCAGAAGCCGCCCCCAACCAAAATAGCAGTGGCTTCCCATCGTGTGAAACATTTCGAGACGCCACCTAATGATGAACAAATGTGCGTTGACCTGGATCTTGTAGAAGCCAAAAGATGGATGTCACATGAAATTCAAGGGAAAGTGAGGCTTGCCACAACCATATACTATAATCGATGAGTATCCTCTCGTCAATTTTTCGTGGGGGCGAGGGTTTGGAGGATAAATGAGTTATCTCCAAAGTGGGAAGGGAATTTTAAGGTTGTCACCATTCCTCACCCAACACCTATGTCTTGGAGGATGCGGAAGGAAAGAAGCTGAAGAATACTTTCAATGCGGAGCATTTAAAATTTTTTATTCATAAGTTGTATGTGAGCGACGCCTAATGTAAAAATCTTGCGTATTTAGGAAATCAAACCTTAACATGATTTTTCATTATAAAGCGTCGCCATTAATCGATTTAAATAAATCATAAGTGGTCCAACGTTATTAAGTGTCGCCAATAATTGATTTAAAAACAAATCATAAGTGGTTGAAGGCTATTAAGTGTTTCCATACCATTATGATCATTGGAATCTCAATTTCAAATTTCCATACATTTCCTAATATAGCGACATTATTACCAAAGAGTAAAAGAGGTGTTGAGAAGTACCGAACATTAGGAAGTGCCAAATATGAAAGTCTTATGTATCCGAAAAGGCGTCACCCTAAATTCATATGAAAGTCTTACAAAGGGAAAAAAAACATATCAAATGTACAAACCCTTAAAAGAGGAAAACTGAAAAGCCTAGAGGGAAGGTAGAAAGAAGACTTTAAGTGCCCTCGTTAGGAGTGTCGCTTGGTTCTGGCGTTGCCCTCTTCTTGCATGCTTTAGCCAGCCTTGGCATCTGAAACCACAACCTCCTTCCTCTTTTGCATTCTCAAAAAGGCTTTGAATGCTCTCACCTGATCCACTAGAGAATCGGTTTGGACTTCGCGAATTTGGGTGACTAAGTCACCATAAACCTTGACGATCTTAGACAACAAGTGTCTCTCAGCAGACTTCTCGAAGTCATCAGTCTTCTTAAAGGACTCTATTGCCTTGACTCTCACAGCATCAACCTTAAGTAGTGCCGCCTCCTTATCTTTGGTCAAGGCGGCGACCCTCTTCTCTGCTGCGTGAGCATTCTCCCGATTTTGATTCGAGACTTGCTCATACTTAGCAAGTTACTGGACAAATTTGGATGCCTTGTGCATAGCAAGCTTGGCCTTCTCAATGGCCTCTTCCTTGAGGCGACACAACTCATAAATATATTCCCTAAGAAGGTTTATCTCCCTCTCCAAGTCAGCCTTCGCCTTCAGAAGGCCAGACTTCTCCTTCTCAAGGTCATCGACCTCGGCAGCCTTCGCTGCATCCCCCCTCCTTGGAGGCACATTTGTGAGCGAGGCTCAAAGCCAAGGTGCCGACCTCAGTCTCTGGCGACGCTTAAGAACCCCTTCAACCTCAGTCTCTTACGGAGGCAACCGAGGTGATGTGATGCTTAACAACCCCTTCAACCCATTGGGTGTCTAATTCGAGCTGGCGACGCTCCCCGGGAGGCACCATCCCGCTCAGCAAATGAAATGCCAGGTCGATGTGGAGGTTGGTGCCCTATGGTAGTTTGGTACCTTGTAGGCACCACCATGGATCTCAGTTCCTCCTTCAGTTCTCCCGAGTTGGAGGCTCGTATAGGTGCTGCCTCAAGTCGAAACAATGTCCTTCATAAGGACTCAAGGGTGAAGTAACTTGAATGGAAGACGAGGATGACCTTCGAGTTGGCGCTTGCCTGAGAGGCGAAGGATCGGTCCCTTGAACCGTTCATTCAGTAGAAGTCTCGTAGAGGGAAGACCTTTGACCCTCTGGTGACGCATCTCAACCTGGAGGCCAGGGACCATACGTGTAAGTCCTCTTTCATATATAAGAGCATCAATCCTCACTTAAAATAGGAGGTTTATATCGCTTCGTTGCCAAAACGTTTGAAATACAACAATATAGAGGATCTTTCTTATAAATAGAGTAAGGGATAACACCTTTAAATGTCGTCACCACCTCATTGGTCTCCTCATCCAACACAATAGTGGTCAATGGATCTGAGGGGTGGCATTTGTCTTTCTTAGAGCGTCGCTTCTTCTCCGCGGGGGTTGAGATTTCCCCTTGTGTTTCTTCTTTGCTGGCTCCTTTTCATCAACAGGTGGAAGAACACCAGTTGGCGCCTGGACATAGGGCTCGTAAGGTTCAAAACGATAATCAAAAGGATCCTTTTCCAAGGAAGAGAAAAGGTTAGAAACTACATAGTCAACCTCTAGAGGAGGTTCCGACGACTTTATTGCGACACTAGCAAGTGTCGCCTACGTGGTATCTTTTGATATGTACGAAATAAGGCCCATGGTGTATTCTACTGATATAAGGTTTAGGGTATGGAGATCTTCATCGGAATACTCGGTAAAATAAGGTAAAGGGTCGGTACGAGAATTTCGTAAAGGCCAGGTGATGCCTCCGTTGAAGAAAAGATATTTACTCTTCTAATTGGAGTAAGTGGACTTGAAACCACTAACCAACGGATTTTTTGAATTCCAGTACCAAGGGTCCCATCCGAGGCGTCGCACGTTCCAACCCTTCGACTCGGGAAAGTGGATTTGGAAGAGAAAAATGCCAAAGGCTGAATTGAAGACGATAAAAAGACCTAAACAAATAAAGAGAATATTGTCAACCCCTGTCAAAACAGAGAATGCTAAAATCTACCCACATGCGAATGGTGCTGAGACTAAGTTGAGTAGGGGCGGCGTCATAATAACTGCACATCTCCACAAGGGCTGCGCAGTAAGGGAAGCGAAGCCCCGCGTCTATTTGAATCAAATAGATGGTGGCTTCGTCTTCCCTTGGATAGGAGACACGACCGTCGTCCACATACTCGGAAAAGGGGAAGCGTGGGCGTTTGACGTCGCTCATACCCGAGAGTTCTTCCCCCATACAAAATTTTCTCATGTAATTCGGTTGGGCTTAGGGTCAGTGGAAGGAAGGGGAAAGTTGAGAGCCTTACTAGGGGCATCACCTGAAGATGCCATACTGGTTTTCAACTGTCTGACCTCTAATAGCGAAAGGTGGCAACGGACAACAATGTTCGATGCTCTTAGGAGGCATCGACTTTGAAATCAGAGGAGGAAGTTTTAGAGAGAGAAGCTAGAGAGAAGGCAGAGCTTGATCAACTGAAAGTTCTGGAATCGAATTGGCCAACCCTATTTATAGTGGTCCCTTGAAAGAGTAGTAATAATTGCTTAGGAAACGAAATGGGGGTCGTTGGATCTCAATGGTCACACGGATCGCTGATGTCAAGGGGGGGGGGGATAAGATGTGACGTTTTCCTATTCAAGTTCAAATTTGAATTTTCCTGCCTTTAGAATTCGAACTTCCCGCCTTCCGAATATTCAAGATGAAGGGTTAAAACACCAATGGATGACCCATAAAACCGAAACCCAACTGAGACGAACCGAGGCTCGTGAATAATGTCGACGCTCGCTAAGGATTCTACCCAATCAGGACCGAAACTCCTATTTGACTCGGGGGCATATGTTGGGTATTTGACACTAGAATTTGAACCGAAGTTGAAAAATCTCGGGTCGTTTCTCTTCCATTAGAGTTTTAATAATAATAAAAAAAAAAAACTAGAATTTTGATGTTTTATAAAAAATCTTTGCAAACTTTGATTTTTCAAATTTTGTTACTTGTACTTTAGAGTTAGAGAAAAAAGTGACCTCATTTTGTTTTTTCGTTAAATTTGGACAGAAGATGACGTGGCAATATGTAATTGGTTCAAAATGTAAAAATAGGGTAAATTTGGAGAGTTTAAAATTATATTTACATGATTGGTGACTAGAATTTGTTACTGCCTTGTGAGATAACAAATATATCGAAAATGTATACCTTCGTCCGTCGTAATATATGCGAATCAATCTGTGATATAACAATATTTTCATATCAAATACTAAAATGAGAAAAAAAATGCATAAACCATAAAATAACATTAAACTTGACAAAACGATGAAATTACCTTTATAAAAGATAAAAAAATATTTTCGTTTATAAATTAAGTACCATGAAAACATGGTCTCTTTAAGGTAATTTCACCCTTTCCCCGTAATAGGTTCGTGTAAGAGGTCACCTCCCAGGATAAAACAATGTCCGTAAGCCGAAACAAACACAAATGTTTCCGTTAATCGAACTGAACAATACCTTCATTCAGACTTCGATGGAATTTCAGACGTAGACTCAAAATGACGAGAACTCTAGCAATGTGACCAATGTAATTTTCAGTTTTTTATTTTTTCTGTATCAAATGAGAAGAAGGAACCTTATTTATAGGGACCACCCAAAGTGACTTATTTGGGTCCATAATTGACCTAATTAAATTGTGTAAACTGAACCTAATTAATGACTAGAACTGAAGATTACAACATATAAAAAGACGAGCAACCATTTTTAAAACAGTTAGAAAATTAATATCCAACAGTCATCAAAAATTATTTTGCAATAGAAAAATAAGTTGGGCTAGATGTGAGTTGGAATAAAAAATGCGTGTTTAGCAAAAACACGCTCGCATAAGGTAAGATTTCTGACTGACAATCATGTCCGCATGATGTAGGCGCGCTCGTGGGTCAACCCAGACTAGGGAGTGCCAATCCGGTTGATTCACACCCCCTAGCCACGCGAGAGAAGATTTCCTTCTTGCAAGTTCTTACACTTGTACGAAATGAAATTCAATATATATTGGAAAAATTCCCAACTCCCGCCTATGAGGGATTGGAATATATTATAAGATTTCCATTTCCTATTCACAATCATGGTCTTGGGCGAAATATTTTGGGCTTGGCCAAAATTTGGCCCCAAAGGCCAACAATTCTCTACATGAATGGAAAAATGTGATTGTTGCTAGATGCTCTAGACCCGGAATAATAGTTCAACGCTCGACACCTGCATAGGATATGTAGGTGTTACCCTTTGAACCTTCCCTCGTGAAGTTACATTGTCTTTATTGGGTAGTTAGTAGACGCGATGTCCTTGAACTATCAGTCGTTGGTGTAAAAGATGACATATCCCCCACATGCATCTTCCTAGTATTGTTTAGTTCACACGCTTATGTCCATTCTGTCCATGGACATTACGTCATTCTGCAAGCATTTCTAAGAATTGTTTCATCAACAATTCCTTTTGAAGCGTCCCATCTTCTTACTTGCATTGGTGATTCATTATCTCAAGTGTTACTCCAACATTCTACTGAGATTTCTTAATTTTTGAATCATTGAAAGCATTTGCTTAACCTCATCCACTATCATTACCGTTTTTCGTCATAGGAATGGACTCATAATTTTAAAATCCCCCAATATGATTTACCTCACTCTTGTGATTAGGTTGTCCCTTTGAACCTAGATCTTGGGATCTCCAGTAACTAGTTTGTGTTTTCCTTCTCAAAGGTGCTTAGTACACAGGCTTCAACCCCATTCCTCTTGATGATTAATCAAATTGCTCTTTATTTAATCCATTGGTTAATGGATCTACTATATTATCCTTAGATTAACATACTTGATCATGATAATTTCAGTCGAGAGCAATTGTCTAATGGAATTCAAAAAATATGTATAGACTTACCATTATACATATGACTTTGTGCCATGCCAATTGCAGATTGACTATCGCCGTGTATGCAGATTGCAGACACTGGTCAAGGCCACCTAGGTATATACTCAAGAAAATGGCATAATCATTCAACCTCTTAAGCACATTTATCTAGTGCTATAAACTCAGACTTCATGGTGGATTTGTCTATGACTGTTTGCTTTGAGGATTCCCATGACACAATTGCACCTTCTAGGGTAAACACGAATTGAGTCTTGGAGTTATAGTCTCTTGATGTATATATCCAATTTGCATCAGTGTATCCTTCTATAACAGATGAATATCTTGAGTACCCGAGTAATCTTTTGATTTCATCCCAATGATCTATACTTGGATTACTCGTATATCCACCCAATTCACCAACATTGTGCTATGAGGTCTAGTACATGTCATCGAGTACATAACACTTCCAATGATCGTAGCGTACTACACTTGAGAGACACTTTCTCCGGTATTTCTTGAGAAATACTTATTTCGATCCACTGGAGTGCAGTCCTCCTTTTCGTCATCCTTGTTTAATTTCTCTAATATCTTATCGATATAATGGGATTGACTTAGAATAATTTGTTTTGATGTTCGATTAATTTTCATTCCAAGAATTACACAAGCAAGGTCCATGTTTTTCATGTCAAATGTTGAATTCAACATATTCTAAGTGGATTTAATCATCTTATCATTAATCCCAACGATAAGCATGTCATCAACGTAAAGACACAAAGTGACATAACTTTCATTTGTATCTTTCATGTAGATGCATTCATTTATTTTAAATTCATTTTCCAGGATAACATTGTCAAGTTTCTGATGTCAGTATTTTGGTGCTTGTTTCAAACCGTATAGTGATTTAACCAGTTTACAGACTTTATTTTCTTGACCTAGCGCACTAAAGCCCTCAGTCTGGTCCATATAGAATTCTTCCTCTAAATCTCTATTTAGGAAAGCTGTTTTTACATCCATTTGATGTATTTCCAAATTTTGCAATGCCATTATTGTAACTATCATCCTTAGGGATGTTATTCTTGTGACGAGAGAATAAGTGTCAAAGCAATCAAGGCATTCTTTCTGCTTGTAACTATCATCCTTATACTTGTCAATTAATCCATCGTTTTCATTTTCCTTTTGGAAATCTACTTGTAGCCTAATGACTTGGATCCAAGAGGAAGATCCACTAGCTCCCAAGTATGATTTTGCAAGATAGATTCAATTCCACTATTGATTGTGTTTTTTCATAGAGATCCTTGAGAAGAATTTATGGTTTCTTCAAATGTTTGAGGTTAAACTTCAAGAATATAGGTTAAAAATTCTCAACGAAAATATTTTTCTACCAAAGCTTTTTATTTTTCTGGGTTCTACCTTTACATTTTCTAGGCTTAGAAGTTTACAAACAATAGTCTCATCTGTTCGTTTCGACAAAGTTGCATTCCCCCTAGATTTAACCAAACATACTTCTTCAATAAAATATGCATTTATTGATCTCATTATCGTACCCTTGTGTGTATTCAAAATCTTTGAATCATGCACAATTAACAGATAAGCACTGTTGTTTCTAGCATATCCAATAAGGATGCAATTAACAGTTTTTGGTCAAATCCTAACATTTTTCAGAGGAGGTACCATCACTTTAGCAATACACCCATACACTCAAAGGTGATTCAAAGAAGGTTTTCAACCTTTCTATAATTCGAAAGGTGTCTTCTCTTCTTTCTTTCAGGGTACCTTATTTAAAAGGTAATTGCTACTGAAAATTGCTTCCCCCCCATATATTTTGAAGTAACCCTTAACTTATCACCGCTAAATTCATCATCTCTTTCAATTTTTGATTTTTATTTTCCGCTAACCTATTTGATTGGGGTGAGTAAGGTGTGGTGACCTCATGTATGATTCCATGTTGAGCACAAAACTCACGAAATGGAGCATCATACTTGCCACCTTTATCACTACGCAACACCTTGATTTTCTTATTAATTTAATTCTCAATTTATTGTTTGTAATAATGAACTTCTCTATAGCTTTATCTTTATTTTTTAACAAGTATACATAACAATATTTTGTACTATCATCCACAAAAGTGATAAAGTACTTATTTATGTCTCTTGTTTCGACAAACTTTAAGTCACAAACGTCATTATGTATCAAATCCAGATGTTATGTATTTCTTTCAACTGAATGAAAAACGACCTGGTTAATTTAGCTTAACATTTATTTCACACTTATGCTTGAGATCGATTTGAAATGTGATTAATGTTAATCAACCTTCGCAAGGTATCATAATTAACATGACTTAATCTACCATGCCAAAAATTAAGAGACTCGATCAAGTAAGTAGAAGAAACATTCTTATTTTTGTTTATTTTTCGATTAACAACCTACATTCATCTTGAAGATTTCCTCAAATTCCTACCACTTACCCACATACATTCCATTCTTAGTGAGTATAAATTTATCCGACTCAAATCCAAGATGGAAGCCATGCTTGTTAAGGAACGACTTTTACATTGGGTTCCCACGAATATCTGCCACATACAACACATTCTTCAAGATCAACTCTGTCCTGAAAGTCATCTTCATAACAACGTTTGCTTTGCCCTTGACTTTAGACGAGGCAGAGTTTCCCATGTACAAGCTCTTTTCCGAATCTACTTCTTTAAAATTGAAGAACATTCCCTTATCAGACGCAATATGGACTTTAATCTGAGCCAATACTCTAGCACTGATATCAGAATTGTTGATGTTTGCAACCATTTTTCTGAAATAGAAAATGATACATTATTTTCAATCAAAATTATTTGAACGAATTATTAAACTGAACTGGTTCTTAGGTCTCTTGTATCACTATAAATCAAAAATTGCCTTAAGATTGTTATTAATATATGAGAATCAGTCTGTAATATAATAATATTTTTGGATCAAATACTATAATGATAAAAATTGCATAAACACTAGAATAACATGCAGCGTGAGAAAATGACGACATTGCCCCTATAAAAGATAAAAATATTTTCATTTATAAATTGAGTACCATGAAAAGCACGGTCTTTTTAAGGCAATTTCACCCTTTCATCGTAATAGATTCGTGTAAGAGGTCACCTCCCAAGATAAAACAGTGTCCTTAAGGAGAAACAAACACGATGTTTCCGTTAACCGAACTGAACAATACCTTCACTCGAACTTCGATGGAATTTCAGACGTACTCAAAATGACGAGAACTTTAGCAATGTGACCAATGTAATTTTTTGTATTTTTTCTCTTTATAAAATGAGAGGAAACAACCTTATTTATAGGGTCATCCACCCAAAGTGACTTAATTATGTCCATAATTGTCATCATTAAATTGTGTAAAACTGAACCTAATTAATCACTAACCTAAATATTACAACATACAAAAATACCAACAACTTGAAAATTTATCTTCAACAATCATAAAATTATTTTGCAGTAGAAAGAAATTAGTCGGGTCAAAATAAAAATTACTAGTTTCAGCAAAATACGACTTGCTCAAGGTAGGCGCTTCGAAGCGACAATCGTTGTTGATTGATGCAGGAACGCTCGTTGACCCAAACCGAGGAGTGTCAATCTGGTTTATTCGCACCCCTAGCGCGCACGCTTGAGAGAGAGTTGTTCTTCTAGAAAGTTGTTACACTTATATAAAGTGAAAATCAATATATATTGACAAACATTGCTAACTCCAACCGGCGTACGATTGGAATATATAAAAACGATTTCCCTTTTTCATTCACAATCATGGACTTGGGCAAAACATCTTAGTATTAGCTAAATTTTGGCTCAAAAGGCAAACAATCTTACCAAGGAAAATGGATTTTGTGAAGACATCAACAATTTGATCAGATCATGTGAGACAACATGCACAACTTTGAGTTGGTAGTTTTAGATTTTATCGCGTAAGAAGTGGAAGTCACGGAGAATGTGCTTCGTGCGTGAAAACATGACAACATTGACACAAATATAAGTAACACATATATTATCGAAGTGAATAATCAAAAGTTAAGATTTAGGTATACCAAGCTCAAGAAAGGGTAACAAAATCAAGAAAAGCAAATAAGATATCGGGTTGAGTGACAATGAGGTCTTGAAAGGCATAAAAATGTTGACAATACTTTTGTACGTTCATGCAAGGACCTCTATAGTTCACGTGCCATAAACGAGCAGTGAAGTTAAATAGAGACAAGTTTTTCACCTAACATGTAATCTGAATCAAGAAAGTCATAAATTACTGATTTTATTAACGAACAGTCCAACAATATTGGGTATCACTTCTGTTGAGATAAGTTACAAAAATTAATGGTGAAACTCGTTGAAGATTGAATGTTATGGGTATTTACCGTTACAATGTTCCTTTATATGCTTGTCTATATTTGAGTACAAAGTAGGATTTTATCCCTTTGTGATAGAGTTTATATTTATTAGTATTAATTTCACCTTCTATCGTGTGGGTTATATGGTGAATTTTTATTCTAGAGGTGAAATTAATCACCGTTAATAAAGTTAGAAACCCAGACCGACCTCTCTCAAATGAAAGACCCGCCTTCCACCCATCCTACAACTTAGAAAGCAAAACATATCACCCAAACCGACCAAACTATCCAGAGCCTCAGTATGCATGGATAAGTCCCGCCTCCCCCTGTATACAACAGATAGCCCATCCTGGACCATATTATCACCATCCCATGACCTAACCATATCAACCTATACCGACCTCAGTGTTATCGTAGTAAGATATCCCTTAAACGTCACATGGAAAACGAGGAAGATAGGTTCCTCAGTATAAAAGGAAAATTTGTGAATGAATGTACTGGCCCAGATGAGGGCCACATCAATGTATGTATAAGTATAATAACTTCTAATCATATTCATTCTGGCCATACAATGATCAATCTATCATCTTAGCACTATCTTAGTCATATTCATGTAAATCAACCATAGTATATAGACTATACAACTTGCAACTCTTTTTGAACACTCAGATACCTCAGATCAAGATACACACATATGTAACATTGACATTTCATACTATGGGCATTACAACTAGTGTAGACAATCACAAACATAGCCATGTGAACAAAACCATTCCTGCAACATAGAGTTTTTCTGCAACACTATTTTGATCTTCTTTTCTGAATAATTTTTTTTCTTGATATTATTCCTTGACAGGAGGGTTTGAGTCCTCTTCTTATCAACAATGACTGAAGGGTTTCAGTTCCCTTATCTTTTCTTCCTTAAGAACCAATCTAAAGTATCTTGACGTTGTCTTTAGATTGGAATCTATTTTTGGAATCAAGCCATGTTTCATGTCAAAGAAATATGAACACAACTGCTCTTGAGAAATTGTTGTTGATTGTTTTTCTTTTCTTTCTTTTGACAGAAGAATCAAGGCAGAGAAAGGACTATCCACATGACACGAATACAATGCCTACACTAACCACTGCACCACATATAAAATGCAAATAACATAGCATGCAACTGACAAAGAGGTATCCAAGAACAAACACAATTAGGCTTATAAACTAAATGCCAGAAGCTGATTTACAGAACATGAAACAAATATTGAACAGACAATAGAAAAACACATGTATAACACAGAAGACTGACTGAAAACCATGACCACAGATACACACACACATATATATATATATATATATATATGAATCATATTGATAACACTTCAGTAAAAGCACATAAGTCGATCACTCGAGAACTGAAAAACCAGCAGACAAACAATCAACAACAGAACCACACATGCACAAACAATACCAGAGTACACTATTACTGAGCAGAAGAAACATTATCTGAATCGAAGACCAAGCAACCAACATCCTTTAACATATCACCATTCAACTCTTCCACAGAAAAAATCCCCAGTTTTTTTCTGTACGGTACAAAAAGTTTTTCAGTTAACGGTTTTGTAAGAATATCAGCTAACTGCTCACCTGATGTAACAAAATTGACCATAACATGCCCAGAGTTTACCATTTCTCTAACAAAAAACAAATCTATCTCAACATGTTTCATTTTTGAATGTTGAATAGGATTTTCAGACGAAGCTGTAGTGCTAGTACTGTTATTCCAAACAACTAGAACTTATGATAAATGAAGTCCCATATTCGTGAGTAATGACTTGACCCAAATGATTTCACATACTGCATTTGCTACTGCTCGAAACTCGGCTTTAGCACTTGATCGTGCCACTACAGTTTGTTTCTTCGAACTCCAGATAATAGGATTTCCATTAAGCAACAAGTAATGACCAGAAATAGATTTTCTATCAGAAATGGCTCCTTCCCAATCTGCATCAGAATACGATGTCAACAAAATTTCATTCACGGGAAATAAACTTGTTCTAAACATGAGACCATGATCTAGTGTACCCTTTAGATATCGAACTGTGTGTAACACAGCCTTCCAATTATTCACAGATGGAGTTTGGATGAACTGACTTAACTTGTTCACCGATAAATTAATATCAGGCCTTGTAACACATATATGCTGCAAAGCCCCTATAGTACTTCGATAAAGAGTAACATCCTCAAAAGAATCAAAAGATGCAATCATACCTGATTTTGACAAACAATTACCTGTCATATGTGTGGGAAAACTTGAAGACTCAACAAGTCCTAGTTTATCAATCAAATCTTGAATGTATTTCTTTTGATTCAACATAAGAAAGTTATCAGTGGCCAACACCTCCATACTAAGAAAATAGCAAAGATTTCCCAAGTCTTTGAGCTGAAATTCCTGATTAATAGACTGGATCACATCAGATATAACAGAGTTAGAAGAGCCAGTAATAACAATATCATTTACATAGACTAAAAGAAACACAGATCATGAATCTGAATGCTTGATAAACAAGCAACTATCTGCTACTGAAGCTTGAAAAAGAAGATGAGACAACAGAAAGTGTTTTAGCTTCTCAAACCAAGCACGAGGTGCTTGTTTGAGACCATACAAGGCCTTTTGTAGCTTACAGACCAGAGAAACTTCTGTAGTAGAAACCTGTTCAAAACCTGGATGCTGAACCATATATACTTCTTCAGAGAGATCCCCATGAAGAAACGCATTATTGATATCAATTTGTCTCAAAATCCACTTGTAGGATAATGCAAGAGATAAAACAATCCTTACTGTGGCAGGTTTAACAACATGACTGAATGTATCCTGGAAATCAAAACCATGTTTCTGAGAAAAACCTTTTGTACCTAACCTAGCCTTGTAACGAGCTATAGTCCCATTAGCACTCTTCTTAATCTTGAAGAGCCATTTACATCCAATTGGAACTCTACCAGGAGGAAGCTGAACAATGGACCACGTTTTGTTGAGTTGAAGAGCAGAGTATTATTCTTCTACTGCAGTTCACCAATGTGAACTATGAAGAGCTTGATGTATAGATTTAGGTTCTAAAGTAATCAAAGAATCAGGAGGTTCAACAGATGTAAGCAGAGGGTGTAGAGATGATTGATTAACACCTCGATTTTTAGACCTTATCTGCATGTGATGAACATTCTTAGAAGGAAGAGAAGAAGTCACTATAGGCATAGACACATGAGGAGAAGGATTTGATGAGCTTGGAACCATTCTAGAATCCTGTAATCTGTAAGACACTATGGGTATACACTGAGGAGAAACAAAAATATTCGGAGGCATCACATTATCAGCAGAATTCATGGAACGAGTAACAGGAATTGGATCAACAGAACATACAGGAGCTGGAGAAGTGGATGACAACTCTCTAACATCAGAAGGAGGAGTAAGTATAGGAAATGAAGCATCATCAGACAAGTCCCCACACTCTTGAGAAGAAAGTTGAAGAAACTGATTGTCACAAGGAAGAAAGAAAGGAGAGGATGTATAATTATGAGTTGGAGAATTTGAAGTAAAAAGCTTTCCTTTTGACTCAGCAAATGGAAAGGAATTTTCATGAAAAATGACCTTCCTAGATGTATAGACACGACCATAAGCTGATAAGCATTTATATCCTTAGTACTTAGCACAATATCCCCCCCCCAAAAAACACGGTTCAGATCTAGACATGAGCTTGTTTTTGTTAAAAGGTCTCAAATGATGGAAGCATAGACATCCAAAGACACGCAAAAACGAGTAATCAGGAGGAGATTTAAAAAACTTCTCATGAGGTGACATTTTTGAAAGACTAGCATATGGTAACCTGTTAATAAGGAATGTAGCAGTAATGAATGCATCAATCCGTAAGTGAAGAGGTACCGACACTTGAGCCAGAAGAGTCAGACCCAATTCCACTATATGTCTATGCTTGCGCTCAACAATGCCATTATGTTCTAATGAATACGGATAACTTATTCGATGTGCTATCCCAAACTGAGGAAGATAGGTTGAAAGAAATTGAAATTCTCCTCCACCATTTGATTGAACTGCTTTTAGTAAATGACCAAGTTGTTTTTCAGCCAACCTGTGAAATTCAACAAAACACTGAGCAACATCACTCTTCTTATGTAAGAAATATATCCAAGTTTATCTACTAAAAGCATCAACAATGCTGAGATAATATCTATGTCCATTTGATGCACATGCTGTAGGACCCCGTAGATCAATCTGCACAAGTTCTGATGGATTATTGTAGATAGACAAAGATGATCTATATGGTTGTTTCTTACTCTTTCCAATAGCACACGCAGTGCACTGCATCAAAGAATGAGAAACAGGATAGTTATGCAACCTCAAGAAATTAACAAGCAACTTTGTAGAAGGATGTCCTAACCTCATATTCATGTATGAGCTGATTCACTTGACTTTAATGAAGAAAGAAAACACAGAAATTCAGATTGATCAATCGTATCAGACGAAATAACCGATGTAGACTTAGGTATAGATGGATCAATATGAATAGAAATAGTATTACATGAAGAGGAAACATTAGACTGATCAACACCACAATTATTATTGCCAGACAACTCATTTCCAATATCAGTCAACAATTCATTACAAGAAAGACTATTACCACTATCAGACACAACAGAGTTTGCAACAACTTTATTATCACTACTATCATGACTAAACCACAGACTCGAATTATCAAGACAAATCTGCCTAAACTTGGAAAGATCCAGTTTATACAGCCCAGAACTCTCATAACCACATAGCAGCACTTTGTGTGTTTGAGAATCCTTTATCACACAGTAGGTAGCATGAAATTCAAAATATACCCTGTTATCCTTGGGGAACTGAGATACAGAAAGAAGATTCTTGGTTACACTAGGAGTATAAAGCATATTATGAAGATGTAATTGACATGATTGAGTAGGGATGTAAGTTGAACCAATAACAGTAATATTAAGTGTAGAACCATTACCGACAACAACCTTACCTTAACCTGAGTGTGGAACACATGCAGGATACTGAGCCGGTGTAGCATTTGTGAGATGATTCGTGGCTCCTGAATCAGGAAACCAGTTGGAATCATGCTGCACCACTGGAGCAATAGTAGCTAGATGAGCTTGAGGATTGCTAAACATCGACTGAGTATCCATATGTTGTCCTGATGCAGCTATGTGAGAACCAACAATGGAAGGAGCAGTCGAAGTCCCTGGTATAGAAGGTATGGAATGTGGATAAACATATTGCATAGTAGGAGGAGGACATACATACTGATATATGATAGGAGATGGATAATGCTGAGGAGCAGAAAACATTGGTGGAAAATTTTGTTTTTGATATGGCTGCAATGGAACTGATGAGAAACCAGGTTGAGAAACATATGAATTAGGAGAAGACTGAGCAACCTAAGTATTTGAGGAAGGAATATAAGGAGAATGCACTATTGAAGCAATATTTGAAGAATTTAACTGAGAATAGGCTGAATTTTCAATTGAATCCTCCCATTGTGAAGAGCATAAATTACCAATCGGAAAGGACGAAGCAGCAAGATCTGTTACACTAGTGAAATTGAGATTAAACCGATGATAACATCTATGGACTAGATGTCCAAATTTACTACACAACTGACATTGTGGTCTATTCGATATGTATCCCCTGCCACGACCTCTTCCTCTTCTTGGATTGTAGCTGGTCTGAGCCTTAGATCCCAGATTAGCAGTAGATGACAACAGACCATCAACATTTGCTTGATTTGAGGAACCAGGTAGAGGTGATGATGCCAACTCATTATTGACAGGCTCATTGTTCTTCATCCCTGGCTTATGATTTATTGCAACATTTGCTGTCAGATTTACATCAAATAAGAGATCTGTTTGTCTAGCTTCTGCATCCAAAAGAACCAAAGTGACAGACGCCATTTCATACATATTCCTGCTTGCATGAATCACTGATATGACATTGTCATATTGACCTTTAACTCCATTAAGCACAATTGAGATTTGTTGCATTTCTTCGATCGGATGTCCACATCTGGCCAAGCTGTCAGAAGCCGCCTGGATCAATGTCATATAGTCTCGCATAGACTGATGTGGTAGCTTCCTTACTTTCAGTATGTCATACAGGTGCATTATCCTTGTTGTTGATGATAACGAGAAATCACGATGAAGCTTCTGCCAGATAGAAGCTGCTGTCATGCAACCTATGAGTCCATGACATACTTGCGATGACAAATACGCTACCATCAACATTTGCTTGATTTGAGGAACCAGGTAGAGGTGATGATGCCGACTCATTATTGACAGGCTCATTGTTCTTCATCCCTGGCTTATGATTTATTGCAACATTTGCTGTCAGATTTACATCAAATAAGAGATCTGTTTGTCTAGCTTCTGCATCCAAAAGAACCAAAGTGACAGACGCCATGTCATACATATTCCTACTTGCATGAATCACTGATATGACATTGTCATATTGACCTTTAACTCCATTAAGCACAATTGAGATTTGTTGCATTTCTTCGATCGGATGTCCACATCTGGTCAAGCTGCCACAAGTCGCCTGGATCAATGTCATATAGTCTCGCATAGACTGATGTGGTAGCTTCCTTACTTTCAGTATGTCATACAGGTGCATTATCCTTGTTGTTGATGATGACGAGAAATCAAAGCTTCTGCCAGATAGAAGCTACTGTCATGCAACCTATGAGTCCACGACATACTTGCGATGACAAAGACGCTACCATTAACATTTGCTTGATTTGAGGAACCAGGTAGAGGTGATTATGCCAAATCATTATTGACAGGCTCATTGTTCTTCATCTCTGGCTTATGATTTATTGCAACATTTGCTGTCAGATTTACATCAAATAAGAGATCTGTTTGTCTAGCTTCTGCATACAAAAGAACCAAAGTGACAGACGCCATGTCATACATATTCCTGCTTGCATGAATCACTGACATGACATTGTCATATTGACCTTTAACTTCATTAAGCACAATTGAGATTTGTTGCATTTCTTCGATCGGATGTCCACATCTGGCCAAGCTGCCACAAGCCGCCTGGATCAATGTCATATAGTCTCGCATAGACTGATGTGGTAGCTTCCTTACTTTCAGTATGTCATACAGGTGCATTATCCTTGTTGTTGATGATGCGAGAAATCAAAGCTTCTGCCAGATAGAAGCTACTGTCATGCAACCTATGAGTCCACGACATACTTGCGATGACAAAGACGCTACCATTAACATTTGCTTGATTTGAGGAACCAGGTAGAGGTGATGATGGCAAATCATTATTGACAGGCTCATTGTTCTTCATCCCTGGCTTATGATTTATTGCAACATTTGCTGTCAGATTTACATCAAATAAGAGATCTGTTTGTCTAGCTTCTGCATCCAAAAGAACCAAAGTGACAGACGCCATGCCATACATATTCCTACTTGCATGAATCACTGATATGACATTGTCATATTGACCTTTAACTCCATTAAGCACAATTGAGATTTGTTGCATTTCTTCGATCGGATGTCCACATCTGGCCAAGCTGCCACAAGCCGCCTGGATCAATGTCATATAGTCTCGCATAGACTGATGTGGTAGCTTCCTTACTTTCAGTATGTCATACAGGTGCATTATCCTTGCTGTTGATGATGACGAGAAATCAAAGCTTCTGCCAGATAGAAGCTACTGTCATGCAACCTATGAGTCCACGACATACTTGCGATGACAAAGACGCTACCATTAACATTTGCTTGATTTGAGGAACCAGGTAGAGGTGATGATGCCAAATCATTATTGACAGGCTCATTGTTCTTCATCTCTGGCTTATGATTTATTGCAACATTTGCTGTCAGATTTACATCAAATAAGAGATCTGTTTGTCTAGCTTCTGCATACAAAAGAACCAAAGTGACAGACGCCATGTCATACATATTCCTGCTTGCATGAATCACTGACATGACATTGTCATATTGACCTTTAACTTCATTAAGCACAATTGAGATTTGTTGCATTTCTTCGATCGGATGTCCACATCTGGCCAAGCTGCCACAAGCCGCCTGGATCAATGTCATATAGTCTCGCATAGACTGATGTGGTAGCTTCCTTACTTTCAGTATGTCATACAGGTGCATTATCCTTGTTGTTGATGATGCGAGAAATCAAAGCTTCTGCCAGATAGAATCTACTGTCATGCAACCTATGAGTCCACGACATACTTGCGATGACAAAGACGCTACCATTAACATTTGCTTGATTTGAGGAACCAGGTAGAGGTGATTATGCCAAATCATTATTGACAGGCTCATTGTTCTTCATCTCTGGCTTATGATTTATTGCAACATTTGCTGTCAGATTTACATCAAATAAGAGATCTGTTTGTCTAGCTTCTGCATACAAAAGAACCAAAGTGACAGACGCCATGTCATACATATTCCTGCTTGCATGAATCACTGACATGACATTGTCATATTGACCTTTAACTTCATTAAGCACAATTGAGATTTGTTGCATTTCTTCGATCGGATGTCCACATCTGGCCAAGCTGCCACAAGCCGCCTGGATCAATGTCATATAGTCTCGCATAGACTGATGTGGTAGCTTCCTTACTTTCAGTATGTCATACAGGTGCATTATCCTTGTTGTTGATGATGCGAGAAATCAAAGCTTCTGCCAGATAGAAGCTACTGTCATGCAACCTATGAGTCCACGACATACTTGCGATGACAAAGACGCTACCATTAACATTTGCTTGATTTGAGGAACCAGGTAGAGGTGATGATGGCAAATCATTATTGACAGGCTCATTGTTCTTCATCCCTGGCTTATGATTTATTGCAACATTTGCTGTCAGATTTACATCAAATAAGAGATCTGTTTGTCTAGCTTCTGCATCCAAAAGAACCAAAGTGACAGACGCCATGCCATACATATTCCTACTTGCATGAATCACTGATATGACATTGTCATATTGACCTTTAACTCCATTAAGCACAATTGAGATTTGTTGCATTTCTTCGATCGGATGTCCACATCTGGCCAAGCTGCCACAAGCCGCCTGGATCAATGTCATATAGTCTCGCATAGACTGATGTGGTAGCTTCCTTACTTTCAGTATGTCATACAGGTGCATTATCCTTGTTGTTGATGATGACGAGAAATCAAAGCTTCTGCCAGATAGAAGCTACTGTCATGCAACCTATGAGTCCACGACATACTTGCGATGACAAAGACGCTACCATTAACATTTGCTTGATTTGAGGAACCAGGTAGAGGTGATGATGCCAAATCATTATTGACAGGCTCATTGTTCTTCATCTCTGGCTTATGATTTATTGCAACATTTGCTGTCAGATTTACATCAAATAAGAGATCTGTTTGTCTAGCTTCTGCATACAAAAGAACCAAAGTGACAGACGCCATGTCATACATATTCCTGCTTGCATGAATCACTGACATGACATTGTCATATTGACCTTTAACTCCATTAAGCACAATTGAGATTTGTTGCATTTCTTCGATCGGATGTCCACATCTGGCCAAGCTGTCACAAGCCGCCTGGATCAATGTCATATAGTCTCGCATAGACTGATGTGGTAGCTTACTTACTTTCAGTATGTCATACAGGTGCATTATCCTTGTTGTTGATGATGACGAGAAATCACGATGAAGCTTCTGCCAGATAGAAGCTGCTGTCATGCAACCTATGAGTCCACGACATACTTGCGATGACAAAGACGCTAGCATCCAGGATGCGAGAGAACTATCCTTTTGAACATACTTCAGATAGTCTGGATTCAGATTTTCTGTTCCATCAAGTTCAAGTAGAGTCGGTGGAATAGTAACATTGCTATAGAGATGTGCTTCAAGATTATGTCGTCTAATTGACAGAAGAACCTGTTGGTGCCATGATTGAAAATTCTCATCGCCTTCAAGTTGAGAAACCTTCTTGTTGAAGAATGATGAAGTAATCTCTTCCATTGATTCACAAATTCCACAATCTGAAGAATCGCAACAAGCTAATCATCTAACAGAACACACAGAAATCAAGTTTGTAGATAACAGATTTGCAGCTAACCGTATTGCAGGAAGGAAGCAGCTCTGATACCATGTTAAAGTCTACGGAACAATGAAGAAGATTGAAGAAAAATAGAAAGAAAACTTATTTGAAGTTGAATAAATCAGATTGAGCTTTCCTTCAAATTAGTTATCACAGTTACAAGTATCGAGTATTTATAGATGACTACTCTTCTATATTTACATATAGATGCTTGACTGAAATTGCAACTAAGTCCTCAATTTATATGTAAACATACATATGTCCTAACACGGAATTCTGTTGTTCGACTTCGGTCGGGATGAAGATGCCGAACAGATTTTAGACTTATCACCGTGGGCGATAAACGAGCATATTTTGAATATCAAGCAATGAGAACCGAGTATAAGTGGGAAGGATGTGGACTTCACAAAGGTAAACATGTGGATTCAAATACACGACTTAGGGTTGGAGAAGTTTAGTGATGAAAATGCTTGGAAAATTGGAAATATGATAGGAAGATGCCTAGAGATAGAACACATTGCTGGAAGGGTAACTTGGAGTTACATGAGGCTAAGGGTGGTGATCAATGAGGATGAACCGCTAATGGCGGGATTTGGGTGGCCTAACTCCGATGGGTTTGAACGATGGGCAACTATAAAGTATGAAATATTATCCGATTATTGCTATGGATGTGGTTTGCTAGGCCATAAGACCCAAGCATGCAAGGGGGAGGTACAAATGGCGGGACATGATCCAAAGCAACCCGCTTACGGCCCGTGGTTAGTAGGGGTGAGACCGAAATCCACCACGGTTTGCCAACATGTAGGAGAGGATAAAGGCGAGGGATCGAACATAAAACCAACCATGAGGAAGTCATGGTTTCATATAATGGATGAGGCAAGAAAAGCAAGTAAAGAAAAGGGTTCAAGCCAGAATCCACCGAGAGGAGATGCGGGCGAGTGGCAAAGCGAGGGAGGTCCGAATGGGAGGGAACTGTTGGACCCAATGGAAATAGATGGGGACCGAATGAAAGGGGATCAAGGGGAGGGGAGGACGAGACAAAGCAGGGAGAGGATCAGGACAACGAGATGGATCATAACATGGCTTTAACACTACATACCAACACACAAAAACCACAACCTTCCACTCGAAACCGACCCATGAACCCAATTATTTACCCACCCATTTAGCTGAGCCTACCAACATGGATAAAGATACAACAACATAAGGCTGAACCCCAACCTCAGCCGAACCCCCCAACCTCAACCGTGGCAACCCAAACTCAGTTGAACCCCCCACCCCCTACTGAACCACCAATAACTGAGATATCAAGCTACCTCAACCAGCCCACAATTACATACCTACCCGACTACCCTACACAATCACCCGCAAGCGAAGCCACCACGCCCATCCAAAACAACATAGTCGAGAACCCACCAGATACCCCACCTACATAACCCAACCTATCAAACCTAAACCAGTCAACCAGCCTCAACCCGTATCTCAACAAGATGACATTGAAATGGAAGGTAGAGGACTTGGAGGATCAACCGGGACCAAAGCGAATGAAAAAACACGAGGAAATGAAAGTGGAGGGGAGCCAAAGGAAAGGACCACGGCTAAGGAGCAACCCGAGGAAGCGAGTTAGTAGGACACCCCAAAGCCCGAGAAGAAAAGTCGAGGCAATTCGAGAGGGAGAAGTGATAAGGGGGAAACACATGAGACGACAAAGGGTTATGGTGGCTGTCCCAAAACAGCCACACAGGATATATGAGCACAATGCCATGGAATTGTCAGGGGTTTGGGTCTGCCCTGACAATTCAACACCTCCAAGACCTAAACAAAAGGTATCGCCCGAACATCATATTTTTAATGGAAACGAAGAATGGGGATACCTACTACGAGAGAATATGAGTACGGATGGGAATGGAAGGGAAATACTATGTTAGCCCGAACGGAACATCGGGAAAGCTAGCACTATGGTGGACGGCGGAGACAAAGGTAAAAAGCAAGCATGCATACCAAAATTGCATTGATTGCGAGGTCAACTTCAAAGAGTACGGTGACACAATGCACATAACATGGTTCTATGCGAGTACGGAGGCGAATGAACAGTCTCAAAACTGGTGTGAGGCGAATGTTCGGTCCAAACAAAGCTATGAACATGCCGTAGAAAACTCGTGACATGGAGCCGAACCCAGTTCGAAAATAACATGAAGGAAATTGCAACCCCTAAGGAGGTTACGGAGGCATATGCAGGGGTCAATGGACCATGATGCGGCCGTATATGAGAAAAGGCTAAAAAGGAATATCCAAGGGTTGTGAACGAGGGAGGAAACCTATTGGAGACAAAGGTCACGAGTTAAGTGGCTCAAAGAAGGGGATCGAAACATAACCTTATTCCACCAAACAACGATAGCGAGGAGGAAGAGGAATCATATATGCCGTTAAATAGGAATAAATGGAGAGTGGATTACACAGGAGGAGTTGATAGCCAATGCGCTACGGGGATCCTTCGGGGAAATGTTCACATTGGAAGGAACTGAGTCGGGGGAGGAGTTCCTTCGGTGGATACCGCATAATATAACGACTGAGATGAACCAAAGCCTAACACAGGAGGTGACAGACATAGAAGTACGAACGACCACATACCAGTTATGGGGATCATGCGCACCTGGACCAGACAGTTTCCTGGGGCTGTTTTATCAAAGGAACTAGACTATCGTGGGAGCGGACGTCATCACTGTGGTCAATGCTTTCTTCAGAACAGGTACTCTCCTAAACACCCTAAACAACATCGATATTGTCCTAATACCAATCGTGTCGAACCCTATGCAATCAACTGATTTTAGGCCTATAAGCTGTTGTAATTTCCTATATAAAATCATCTCCAAAGTGTTGGTGAACCGGCTAAAGATGTACCTAGCAGATCTTATCACTCCGTTTCAGAGTGCCTTTGTTTAAGGGAGACACATACAGGATAACATCATGGTGGCACATGAAGTTTTCCACCACCTCTACATGAACCGAAAGGAGAACAATACCGAATGTGCACTAAAAATCGACATGCAGAAGGCATGTGACAGGCTGGAGTGGGACTTTCTCCTTGACACACTAAGGAAGGGAGGTTTCGCAGAATAATGGCTTGGGTGGATCAGAGAGTGCATATCGACAACCACGTACCAAGTGGTGGTAAATGGAGATCGGACTGAGACCATTAAGCCGACCCGTGGGATACGATAAAGTCATCCCCTAACACCCTACCTATTCATTCTATTGGTGGATGTACTATTAAGGCGAATAGAGGGTGTGGCTAGGGAAAGGACAATACAGGGGATCAAGCTGCGAAAACATTGCCCAGAGCTACATCACTTGTTTTTTTTGCAGACGACTCATTATTCTTCATACAAGGCTCAACCGCAAATGCGAACAAGCTAAGGAGCATCTTGGAGTCATACTGCCGAGTATCAGGACAACTGATACACATTAACAAGTCGACCCTTTATTTCAATAAAGGGACGAGCCGAGCAGATAGGAAGGAGGTGGAGACAACACTGAACATACAAAGCAAAGTGATCTGGGCAAGTATCTGGGCTTTCCATAGATATAGGGATGATCAAAGAAGAAGTCACTAAGTTCACTCAAAACGAAGATTAAGGATTAGTTAGCGGGGTAGAGACCAAAGACTCTGAACCAAGCAGGGAATGAGGTACTTATAAAGGCGATCATCACGGCGATCCCCTCGTATGTCATGAGTATGTTCCGCCTACCAAAAACATGGTGTGCGGAGATCGACGCACTTATAGCGGACTTCTGGTGGGGGCAGACAGCGGAGGGGAAATGAACACATTGGAGAAGATTGGAGGTGCTTACAAAATCCAAAGAGACGGGGGGGTTTAGGGTTCCAAGAACTACAAAGCTGTAACTCGGCCCTACTCACAACAATGGCGGCCAGAATCATAGCGTAACCAGACACACTATGTGAACGGGTACTAAAGGGCTTGTACTACCCCGATCTACTTTCCTAGAGGCGAGACGAGGAGGTCGATCATCATGGGGTTGGAATAGCATAACATATGGACGGGACATCATGAAACAGAAGGGTATGTGGTTGATAGGCTCGGGTGAAGACATCAGAGTATTTGAGAACCCGTGTATATACCTTAAGGAGGGAATGAAGGTAGGTTCCGAAACAAATGTGGAGCATGGAAGCGATCTAAGGGTGAGCAACTTGATCACACACCGGCAACAATGGAACGAACCCATGGTGAGAGGCATAGTCAATCACGTAGATGCCAAACATATACTTAGCATCCCTATTCCAAAGGAAGGAGGGAGGGATCGATATATATGGCCTCACACAAAGGATGACTCAACTCAAGTTCGGTCGGTCTACCATAAACTACGAGAAGAAAGGGGACAACAAGGGCGGTTGAATACTCAAGACAACTTATGGAAGGAAATATGGAAATCCAAGGTGATTCCCAAGGTACAAAACTTCATATGGAGACTTGCTATGAATGCGATAGCGGTGACGACCAACATGGCAAGAAGGGGAATGAATGTAAGTCTGGTTTGCCCGATATACGGAGGATTGGAAACACGGGGACACATGATCCTAGAGTGTAGATGGGCAGAACCAGTCTGGTTTGGCTTACTAGGGATACATATGAACCGAACAACAAGCATGTATGTGGTCACATGGCTAGAGATGAGTCAGGCCGAACCGGGTGGACAGGGTGCAGCGAGAGAGATGAAGTGGATACTAACCCTTCTAACATGCTGGCACATATGGAAGACAAGATGTAAGACCGCTTTTGAGGCATATCAAGCAACCCTGAAGGTCGTAATATCGGAAATCCAGCATGCCCTAGACGAGTACAAGGCACACAGACACACGCCCCAACCGACCCAAGATAGCAGACTGTGTGAGCAGTGGCGAGCACCTACGGGGACCATCATCAAGATTAATTGCGATGCATCGTGGTGTAGACGAACACGAAGAGCGAGGGTAAGGTTGTAGGCAGCATGAACCGAACGGAATGGAGCGGAGACATCGAGACCATGGAGGCAAGAGCCATACATGAAGGAATCCGTTTAGCGATCGAGCGTGGATGGTAGAACATTATCATAGAAACGGATTCGCAAACGGTACAACGACAAATAGGGGGCTAGACGCTGCATTGGAGGCTGTCAACCACGATACGAAACATGAGAGAAATAGCAACACAAATCAAGCAAATTCAATGGCGCGCTATTTCAAGGACCGCAAACGAGAATGCGAATTGGATAGCCAAACAAGCGAGAATGGGAGTGAGTCTTAGTGATTGGGTCGAAAGACCACGACTACCATTATTATGTTTACTAGTTAAAGATTGTAATCCTGAACAACCGTGACCCAGTGTCACGACGTTTTATTTCATCAAGTAAAGCAGTATTTTCGACCAATTATTTTTTTAACAAACATAGTAAAAAAAATGAATTCCAAACTTTTCATGCAAGTCTTTGACATATGAAATCGGTGCAAATTTATAGTCCATATTTGACGACCATATTAATTCTGACTTTGTTGACTCTCTAGAAGAAGATGTGCTGGGTGTGGAACTGAACTTAGATAATAAATAGTCCATATTGGAGTGCTACCCCGATGAAGTTAGAGAACACCTCCCCCTTCCTATAAATACATTTCATTTGCTTGTCATTTCAACAACTCAATATCATCATTTACTTCCTCAAATTTCTTCAATCCACCCTTCGTTTACAAAAATAAATATAGGTGTCACTACATACACTCAACAGTTTAAAACTTCAATTACTCCATCAAGAATGTTTAAAGCATTGATACTTGATTCACACAATCTCATCCCTAGAGTCGCTTATGGAGGCATTTCGAGCATTTAATTCATCGAAGGAGATGGCAGAGATGGAAGCATTAAGAATACGAACTTCACTAATGGTTAGTGTTGATTTTCAAAATATTGAATCTTCAATTTTTCCTTAAAAAATAATTGAATGAATTTTGTTTTTCATTCAACCAATTTAATTAATATTATTGAAGTCTAATAAATATTTACCTCTATAGCAGGTAACCTGTTGAAATGGGTTAAGCATAGGATTGATGTCATTGATAACGAGCATTTAATGTCTAAATACACTTTGATTGAGACCGGTGTAGAATTCGATAGGATCGAGTTTGTCACTTACGAGGTTAAGTTCTAGGCTTGTGATGGTGGAAGTCTGGTCAAGAACACCAGTGAGTACCACACCAAGCATGTGGGGTATAGCACGAGGAAGAAGACATTAAAGGAGGAAAAAAAATTGGGGGGGCCAACTAAGGAGGAAAAGATAAGGATTTGGGACTATACAATGTGGTTGAAGAGTAACTCATTGCTAACCCTGATATCTATGCTTAGAATATCAGACTTGAAGGAGGTTACACCAATAATGATAATCTGTTTTGTGATTTTTCATTCTTTTTGATGTTTTGTTGGGTTTAGGTTTATGAAGTCTTGTCGATGTTAAAATAATAAAACATTATTGCTGGAGGTTGACGTGAAACTATCATACCTCTAATAAAGCATACAAATTTGATTTTATGTATATGTTTGACCACATGTATTCTTTATACTCTCTTATACCAAATTCGCTTCCAGGTTTGTGAAGGTAAAAATCATGTATGCGGACCGAAATTGCATAAATCATGTATCCGTTCGGTTGCATCCGTACTCGCATATACCCACGTTATGTGCATGGTGTCCCCGTGTTGCTTTAGTTTAACTTCACAATATTGTGAAGTTAAATTAAAGCAACACGGGGACACCATGCACATAACGTGGGTATATGCGAGTACGGATGCAACCGAACGGTCCCTAAATTGGGAGCTATTGAGATATGTGGGGCGGAACCGAAGGAGTGCATGGATGGTCTTGGGCGATTTCAACATGATATGTAACCATCACGAGAAGGAGGTTGGAAGAAGGAAGTCGCCAAGGAAAATGGAGGAGTTCAAACAATTAATAGATGACTTGAGCTTGGAAGACCTAGACACAAATGGAAACCTGTTCACGTGGTACAACAATCGGAGCGGGATACATCACATTAGTGAACGATTGGACCGGGTACTAATCAATGTGGAATGGGCAACAAAACACCAACAAGGTCGATGCATTAATGAAATGGCAATAGGATCGGACCACTCACCACTTGTGGTCCAATACGAGATGCCGCAGAGGAGAAAACCGTGCCGATTCAAGTTTGAAGCGATGTGGCTTGAAAACCCGACATGCAAGGAGGTCATACGAAAGGCATGGGAGGCTCCAACCAGCTGCCTTGAGCTGCAGTGTATCCATACCAAGCTGAGGAAATGTCGCACGAAGCTTGGAGCTTGGAGCCGAACAGAGTTCGGGAATATTATGAGAGAAATCGCAAAGGTTACGGACGAGTTGAGACGACACATGAAAAGCCAATTGAACCAAGAAGCAGTGAACAAAGAGAGATCTCTAAAGCGGAAAATCAATGGTTTGTGGACAAGGGAAGAAACATATTGGAGACAAAGGTCTCGTGTGAAGTGGTTAAGGGAGGGGTATCGAAATACAACGTTCTTCAACCAAACAACCATAGCAAGAAGGAGGAGGAATCAAATATGTCGTTGAAGAGGTATAAATGGGGATTGGATTACACAGGATGGGATGATCGCACATGAGCTAAGACCCTATTTTGGGGATATGTTCAAATCGGAGGAAACGGCCTCGGGGGAGGGTTTCTTCCAATGGATACCACACCAGATCACGTATGAAATGAATCGGGGTTTGACGCAGGAGGTGACGGAGAATGAGATCAGAATGGCCACATACCAATTAGGAGGATCACGCGTACCTGGACCAGACGGTTTCCCGGGCCTATTTTATCAAAGGAACTGGACAATCGTAGAAGCGGACATCATCACTGCGGTCAAGGCTTTCTTCAGATCAGGTAACCTTTTAAACACCCTACACCCTACAGATATTGTCTTAATTCCTAAGATGCTGAATCCTATGCATCCAACGGATTTTAGACCCATAAGTTGCTGTAATTTCCTATATAAGATCATATCCAAGGTGTTAGTTAACCGCTTAAAACGACACTTGGTAGATCTTATCACCCCCTTTCAGAGTGCATTTGTTTCAGGGAGACACATACAGGATAACATCATGGTGGCGCATGAAGTTTTCCATCATCTCCACATGAGCTCCAACGAAAGCAAGGCTGAATGTGCACTAAAAATCGACATGCAAAAGGCCTACGATAGGGTCGAATGGAACTTCCTCCTGGACACATTAGCAGAGGGACCTTACTTTAGGGGCGCGCTCCTCAGTACTTCAGCTCCCATGGGTGGTCAACCGAGGCCCGGGCCTACAGCCCCCGCATCAACGGAGGAGCCTCAATATTAACTGTCGCCTCAACAAGAATCAGTCATGCCTCGCCCGACAAATTCCCTCATAGCTTCTTACGGAAGGGCGTCGCCTCCTAGGGAGATTTCTTTAGAAGTGATACTCACACCCGCATTCATCGCCGCATTGGACGAGCTCCTGGATAGACGAGAGTGTCGGGCGACCACCCGTGCAACCCGTCCCGCTGAGTCGTACCGCACATAAGAAGGAACCGCAAGGCCGCCTCAACAGGCGTTCCCCCTCCCTGCTAGAGCCGCAACTCAAGGAATAGGGGTGATAACGGCTCCATCCCCGAGCATAATGCCCCTGGAGAAAATAGAATAGTGTGTCATCAGGACCGTTAATAAGCAAAAAGGAAGAGTTATGCCATGCCTGAGGGATAGGGCATCATACCCTTTTACCCCAAGGATACTGGTTATAATGGTGTCGTCGCATGTCCGGAATCCACAAATTGAATGCTACAGAGGCGAGGGTGACCCGATGGAGCACATCTAGAGGCATGAAGCCTCGTTGCTGGGAACAACCTTTGACAACAATCACTTTGCGTTGCTATTCCCATCGACCCTTGGAGGCATCACCTCTCATTGGTTCTTCGGTCTCCCCAAGACATCAATTAAGTCATGAGGGACTTGAAGGATAAATTCATAGTGCAGTACATGGGCGGACGACGACTTCTTAAGAGTGTTGGGACCGTTGGCCACATTAAGCAGACAAATGATGAAAGTCTCAGAGACTTTTATACCCGCTTCAAAAAGGAATTGGCGGGCATCAGCCAAGTTATAACAGGCGGCGAGACCATTCACACCTTCGTCAGAGCATTGAGCTCCGTCAATATAGTGGAGGAGATGGCAGAAAGGGTAAAGTCGTACATTGACCTTGAAATAGTCAAAGAATGAAGGAAGGCCCATAAAGAATCCAAGAAGGAATCCCATCAGGGTAAGAAGACGGAGCAACGCTCCAGGAAGGGTAGCCACCAGGATGACAAGTGTTACCCCCTAATTCTACGACCTATTAGGGAAGTTTATGAAACCTTCACCTCGCTAAATCAAGAGATTTCAGTCATCCTGAAGAAATGAAGAAGAGAAACTAGGTGTCACCCTTACCCCCTCGGAGAAATAGGGGACCCAAGGGTGCTGACCATGACCAATATTTTAGGTATCACCGATGCAAGGGGCATATCACAGACGATTGTAAGATCCTTAAAAGAGATATCGAAGCCCTGATCCAGTAAGGGTTGCTGAAGATTTTTGTGGCCAAACGAGGGCAAAGCCCCAACCCTGTTAGAAGAGAGCGAAGGGTGTCCCAGAGCACAAGAGATGAGTGAGGAGGTCTCTAGGACAAAAGAAGGGACGCTAAACGTGATAAGTGGTGGCTTCGCTTTTAGACGAGAGATTAGTAGTGCTAGAGAAATCTACGCCACTCAGATTTCGGCCACTGCCAAGGTTGGAAAGCGACCAAAGGCGACGGATGAGATGGTCATCACCTTTACGGAAGCTGAGATGGGACACGTGACCTGGCCCCATGAAGATGCGTTGATCATCACTGCAAATATTGATGGATTGAATGTGAATAGGGTGTTCATTGACTCGGGAAGTTCAACACACGTTCTTTTCCTCGACGCCTTAAAAAACATGGGCAAGAGTGAAAAAAACCTGCAAAAGGAGAATTTTCCATTGATGGGCTTCGCCTCAACAATAACACACACACAATAAGAGGAATCACCGTTCCTGTATTCCTAGGCGGAGGGTGGAAAGCATTATCTTTGAGTGTCACCTTCATAGTGGTCGACACCTCGACTTCATATAATGCCATTTTGGGCCGGTCCACTTTAAACCCCCACAAGATGATCCACTCCACCTATCACCAACTCCTTAAATTTATGACGCCGCAGGGATAGGAGTAGTAAGAGGCGATCAACCTGTCGACCGAAAATGCTGTGTTCCATAAGCGTGTCGCCGTAAACAGGAGAAAGAAACGTTGTCTATCCAAATAGACAAGGATCCAAGGGAGAAAAATGGTCACCCCACCCAGTGGACGAATTGAAAAAGGTTCAGATCGATGGACCAACAAATCTTGTCCAGATTGGGGCGACACTCCAAGAAGAGTAGTATGCAACTTTGTAATTACTTTTGATTGATATCAATGAGCTTTTTCCCTGCAAGGTCAGTGACATGTCAGGTATCAGCAAACACATCATCACCCATGAGTTAATGATCTACCCAAATATCAAACCATCGCTCAAAAGCGAAGAACCGTGGGTGAAGAAACAGTTGTAGCCATAAGGTAAGAAGTTGGCAAATTTATCGACGCCAAATTCTTCAAAGAAATACGGTTCCAGACTTGGGTAGCAAATCCTGTCCTTGTGAAGAATAATAATGGGAAATGGAGGATGTGCATCAACTTTAGATATCTCAACAAGACTTGTCTGAAGAATTCGTATCCCTTGCCCCGAATTGACTAATTAGTCGACGCCACTTCGGGGCATGAGCACTTAAGCTTCATTGATGCTTATTCAGGGTAGAACCATATACACATGACAGAAGGCGATGCCCCCATACAACCTTCTATGCAAACAACGATATATACCACCACATTGTCATGCCTTTTAGGTTACTCAATACTGGCGCTACTTATCAGCGCATGGTTAATAAACTGTTCGCGAGCATGATAGACATCACCATGGAGGTTTACGTGGATGATATGTTGGGGAAGTCTATCTGAGTTATTGACCACACGGAGGATCTGAAGAAATCTTCGAAAGGATGTGACTCCATCAGGTACGACTCAACCCAGCAAAGTGTGCATTTGGCGTCCAGTCGGAAAAGTTCTTAGGGTAGATGGTCGGTAAGAGGGGGATTGAAGTCATCCCGGGACGCCATCGAGAACATGAATAGCACTACCCTTCCACAAAGAAGTTCAAAGCCTAAATGGAAGACCGGTGGCGCTCACTCGATTCCTGGCTAAGTCAAGAGAAAAGTCATTACCCTTTTTTGAAGTACTAAGGGCCAATAAAATATTTAAATGGATTCCTAGGTACGATGAGGCGTTTCAAGACCTCAAATAACAACTGCAGACACTCCCACCATTGGCCAAGCCTACCAAGGGCGACACCCTCACGTTTTACCTTACATCAGTATGATTGTTGTAAGCTCCGTTCTAGTAAAGAATGTGGCAAAGGTCAAGTACCTTTTAACTATGTATCCAAAGTCTTATCTAAGGCAGAAAGGAATTATATGAAAGTTTAAAACTATCTTTATGCATTGGTAGTCTCAGCTAGTAAGCTTAGCCTGTACTTTCACTAACACAGAATCACTTTGCTAACTAATCAACCACTAAAACACTTTCTCCAAAGGTCGGACACCTTGGGCAAAATGATAAAGTGTTCGATTGAGTTAAGTAAATTCTGAATCAAGTTCACCCTGACAATAACCATAAAAGGACAGAGACTAGCAGATTTCAATGTTGAGTCTACTTGCGTAGAGAAGGCGCCGCCTCCGATTGAAGAGACATCAGTTAAAGAGGCGATGCAAATACCTGTTTGGGTGTTGTACACCGATGGGTCCTCTTGCAAATACCTGTTTGGATGCAAATACATGTTTCGAAATCAATGACATCCCTAGAGATGTGAATAGCAAAGCGGATGCCCTGACCAAATACACATGGCAGACGATGACTCTCCATATCCATTTTATTGAATGTGTCGCTTGGCTCAACTTATTTGAGTGATTCAATGTGGATAAAAGGACAAATTGGGCGACGTCCATCAGAGAATACCTGTAGACAGGAATTGAGCCACAGGACAAGGCTGAGGCAAAAAGGATTAGACGTTTGGCACCAAACTATACTTTCATATATGGGATTCTCTATAAAAAGCAGTTCTCGACACCCTACTTTAGGTGTGTTGACCCTCCCAAGACCACAACCATCCTAAGGGAATTGCATGAAGGATATGTCGCGTGCCATGAAGAAGCAATGTCAATTATTCAAAAATCCTTGAATCAGGGTAATTATTGGCCAAGAATAAGCCAGGATGCAACGAAGTTAGTACAAAAATGTAAATCATGCCAAACATTCACTCAGCGAATTGGGCGTTGGCCCTCATAATTGACTCTTATATGCATCGCTTGGTCATTCGTGCAATGAGGAATTGATTTGGTTGGGCCATTCCCTAAGTCAAACAAAATGAGCTACACTATCGTCACCATCAATTATTTCTCAAAATGGATCGAAGCGAAAGTTCTGGCGTCGATTATAGAGTTCCAAGTGATTAAATTTATTAATTCACGAATCATATCCATTTATGGAATACCTAACATATTGGTCAGTTACAATTGACCCCAATTTGCCGGAAAGGAGCTTTGCTGGTTTTGTAAGGAGTAAAAAATTGAGCATCGTCAGCATCAGTTAAACACACTCAAAAAAATGGCCAAGCAGAAGCGGCGAAGAAAATCATCCTAAATGGATTGAAGAAAATACTCGACGCACTAGAGGGGAAGTGGAGAGAAGAACTGGAAAACGTTCTCTACACTGTCCGGACAATGCCTAAAACAGCTACAAGGGAAACACCATTTGGTTTGGTGTACTGCTCAGAACCGATCGCTCCCATGGAAATAGTTGTTCCATCCCATCGTATAAAGCATTTTCAGGCGATGCTTGATGATGAACAAAGACGCATCGACCTGGATTCGGTTGAGGCAAAGAGATTGACTTCGGAAAAAATTCAATCAAGTATGTGACTAGCCAACACCTGACACTACAATAGGTGAGTATCCTCTCGCCAATTTCACTTGGGGAGAGAATGTGGGAAAGAGAAAGTTCTATGTTGTGATTCATTTTGCTGCTGTAATTTGTGGTTTGGTTTGCATTTCGATTCGATCAAATGCGTTTTGACTCTCCATACTGCTGTTGTACTCATCCTGGTCTGTATGTGTTCAGTTATGTGCTTGAAAAACAAAACAGAACGAACATGACCGATTGCTGTCCTATTGAGATACTGTTGAGATTAGCTAGTTTTTTTATGCTATGATTCATGAGGTGTGATTGGGAGATGTCATCGATCTGAGCGACTTGTCCTACTTATGTGATTGGAAGATGTTGTGATTGTCATGTTGGTGATGTATAAATGTTGTGATTGTCCTGTTGTCGGACGTCGAATCCGACTTTTCCCGACTCGTTTTGGAAAATATTTTTAAATTTCGTTTTTGAAAATGTCGGGTATTGGCGAGCGAAGGGTTCGGTCGAGCGGGGTCATCAACCGGACCGAAAAATTTGAAAGAGTCGCCACCGATTAATTGAAGGCTAATCGGAATCCTAAAATTGCCTAGGGTACATGGAGTTTACATCCTAGGGCTTAAAAAGGTCTACGTCCAGAAAATCGAGTTCGGGGGTTTGATTACGTCTTAAAAACTCGCGAGCTTATAATCCGCCCTTTCGGTACTTTAATTTGCTTTTGAAATGTTTTTTTTTTCAATTTTTGCCCGAATTGCCCGTTTTAATCATGCTTGGCCCAAGAAAACTACATGCATTTTCTTTAAATTAAACAAACCATGTACAAACAATTTTTTTTTTCTTCAAATAAACAAGAGAGAACTAAAGTTAATCGTGCTCGAAAGAAAATGGTTCAACTCTCGAGCCATTTTAAAAGTGTCAAAACATGCACGAATAATTTTTGAAAATATTAAGCTCGTTGGACTAATTTGTCCCATTTTAAGAAGTTATAGGATGTCCAAAAAAATATAGGGACCAAAATGCAATTTATAAAAAAACTTGAGCTGAATTGGACAAATATTTTCGAAAATTGCAGAAATGACCCTAAATTATTCTGGACTTATTTGTAACACTTGGTAAAGTTCTAAAATAACCCAAAAATTATTCTAGACTTATTTGTAACATTTTGAAAAGTCATGGAATGTCCAGAAAAATTTAAGAATAAAAATTGTAATTTTCGAAAAAAATATAACTTAACTATAAATATTTTTTTTAAATTACAGAATTGACCCTAAACTATTCTAGATTTATTTGTAATATTTGGTAAAACTCTAAAAATAACCCGAAAATTATTCTAGACTTATTTGTAACATTTTTAGAAATCATGGAATGTCTAGAAAAGTTTAGAAATCAAATTGTATTTTTTTTTTTTAAAAGAGCTGAATTAAGAAAAACAATTTGCACAAATGGCCCAAAACTTTTCCGGTTTGGTTTATAACACTCGATAACGTCCCAGAAATGACCCGAGAGTCCAAGGACCGAGTTGTAACCTTCATCAAAGTTTGGGAATGACCTAAGTCAATTTTGAATTTTTTTTTACATATACATATATTATACATAATACATAATATATATATATATAGTATTACATAGACATAATATAAATAGATATTATACATATAGATAAATAGATAACATAAACATAATATAAATATATATTATACATATAGATATATATAATATTACATAAACATAATATAAATAGATATTATACATATAGATATATATAGTAATACATATACATAATATAAATATATATTATACGTAAATATATAACATATGTATATAAACTCTTTTCTTTTTTTTTTAACATAAATAATAACATTAGGAAATACAAATACAATATTAAATGCAAGAAAAATATACCTAAATCGTTCGGAACTTAAACACCGTACGAGAAACCGAGATCGATAATTACCGATATATTTTTTTTTCACTCTCTTTTTTTTTACTCTCTCTAATCACTCCTCTCTTCCTATTTCTCTTCAAATCCTTCACCCACTCTTGATCTTGCACCCTTTCTCCTCCTCATTACATATCATAACTCTCCTATTTATAGGAGGAGTTCTCTTCAATTGATTGGAGGAGTGTGTGATGCTCATCCTTGCATGCTTCTTACATGCTCCAACACATGGAAGGAGTGTGCCAACTTGTGGAAGGAGTGTGCCAACTTGTAGAAGGAGTGTGCCAACTTGTGGAAGGAGTGTGGAAGAGTGTGGATTGCTTGATTGCTCGATTGCTTGCGTACGGTATTTGACCCCGAGCCAAAATCAGGTGTTTACAGTTGCCCCTCTTTTAACACATACTCATGGGAGTGATCTCATGAGTTTGTGTTCAAAGACAAACAACTGATTTTGGCTCCTCTTTATTCATTATTTACATAGTAGACAAACATCTTTACGCAACTTTCGGAAGCTAGACACCTATAGGTCCCGATCGTTGACGATGATTTGTGGAGACTGAGTGTCTAAACGCTCATCAACTTGTGATTCCCAGACGTTGGACACCTACATGTCTTGGTCGTCGAGGATGACTTGCGGAGGTTGAACACCTAAAGACTCCGCTCGTTGGTTGGCTTGTGACTCGTTGGGGATGACTTGCGGATGCTGAACACCTAAAGGCTCCGCTTGTCGGCTTGTGACACCCAGAAGTTGGATAACTACAGGTTCTGGTCATCGAGGATGACTTGCGGAGGCTGAAACTAAAGGCTCCACTCGTCGGCTTTGTGATTCCCAGAAGCTGGATAACTACAAGTCCTGGTTGTCGAGGATGATTTGCGAAGGCTGAACACCGTAAGGTTCCGCTCGTTTTTTTTTTCCCAGAAGCTGGATAACTACAGGTCCTGATTGTCGATAATGACTTGCGAAGGCTGAACACCTAAAGGCTCCGCTCGTTGTTTTTTTTTTTTTTTTTTTTTTTGTGACTCCAAGAAGCTGGCTAACTACAGGTTCTGGTCGTCGATGATGACTTGCGGAGGCTGAACACCTAAAGGCTCCGCTCGTTTTGTGTGTGTGTCTCCAAGAAGCTGGCTAACTACAGGTTCTGGTCGTCGATGATGACTTGCGGAGGTTGAACACCTAAAGGCTCCACTCGTTTTTTTTTGTTTTTTTTTTTCAGAAGCTGGATAACTACAGGTCCTGATTGTCGATAATAACTTGCGAAGGCTGAACACCTAAAGGCTCCGCTCGTTTTTTTTTTTTTTTTTTGTGGCTCCAAGAAGCTGGCTAAGTACAGGTTCTGGTCGTCGATGATGACTTGCGGAGGCTGAACACCTAAAAAGCTTCGCTCGTTTTTTTTTTTTTTTTTTTTTACTCCAAGAAGATGAATAAATACAAGCCTTGGTCATCGATGATTTTTTTTTTATTTTTTTTTTCTCTCAATTTTCTTTCCTTTTGCTACGATTTTTTCGCACCTCTCGGTTCCCTTAATTTTTGCCTAGGTCGCCCTTTCGGGTTTTCAACCTAGCAGAGATTTGATTCCTCTCCTTTTGCCATGATTTTCCTTTTGGGGATTTTCAATCATGCCCCTCTTCCCTAAGTTTTGCCTAAACCGCCTTTCGGGTTTTCGATTTAGCGGGAATTTTCTCACTTTTGGGAGGTTCGTATTCTGGTTACAAAGTCCTTAAGGATAGTGTTTTCTGACCTTGTCCATATTGATTGGACTGGGGAGGTCTTGGCCATCCATATTGGTGATGATCATGGCTCCTCCACTGAAAACCTCTTTCACGACATAAGGCCCTTCATATTTAGGCACGAACTTGCCCCGAGAATCTGGATTGACTCGCAGGATTTTTCTGAGAACTAGATCGCCTGCTTGTAATTCTCTTGGATGTACCTTCTTGTTAAATGCACGAGCCATGCGTTGCTGGTACAATTACCCATGACACAGCGCGATGAGCCGCCTTTCATCTATGAGATTTAATTGCTCGTATCTGCATCTCGCCCATTCTGATTCGTCCATCTCTGCTTCAGCGAGTATCCTTGCTGATGGGATTTCTACTTCAATTGGCAGCACGACTTCAGTCCCGTAAACAAGGGAAAATGGGGTTGCCCCTGTTGATGTCCGTATTGAGGTCCTGTATGCCATGAGTGCCCAAGGCAGCTTGTCGTGCCAGTCCTTATAATTGACAGTCATTTTCTCTATGATCTTCTTGATATTCTTATTTGCTGCTTCTACTGCGCCATTCATTTGTGGGCGATATGGAGACGAATTTCTATGCTTGATCTTAAATTGGTCACACAACCCATCAACCAATTTATTATTCAGATTTTTGGCATTATCTGTGATGATTGACTCCGGCACCCCCATAACGCGCGATGATATCCTGCCTAATGAAACGCTCGACCGCTTTTGCCGTTACTGACGCTAGGCTAATAGCCTCTATCCACTTGGTGAAATAATCGATCGCCACCAATATGAATTGATGACCATTGGACGCCTTTGGAGAGATCATGCCGATTACATCGATACCCCACATTGAGAAAGGCCATGGGGAAGTCATGGGATAGAGCTCATGTGGTGGCGCGTGGATTTGGTCTGCATACACTTGACAGAGGTGACAATGTTGGACATGTCTCATACAATCAGACGTCATGGTGGACCAAAAATACCCAAGTCTCATTATCTTTTTTGATAGCATTCGCCCGCCCATGTGTGGGCCACAAAAACCTTCGTGAATTTCTTCCATTAAGCGCTCAGCTTCTTCGGCATTCACGCATCTCAAAAGGGTATCATCAAATGATCTTTTGTATAAGGTCGGGCCACTGAGAAAATAATTGCAAGACATCCTTCGTACGACCTTCCGGTCATTTCTTGTGGCACCTTCTGGGAACTCTCCAGACTCCAGGTATTTTTTTTATGTCCGTGAACCACGGCTGACCGTCTGACTCTTCAACTGCATAACAATAGGCAGGAACCTCCTTGATCTTGGATCTCCACTGGTAGTACCCGATTTCCCGGTGAAACTTTACTCATTGATGCGAGCGTTGCCAATGCGTCTGCAAATTGGTTCTTATTTCTCGGCATATGAGTGAAAGTGATGTCTTCAAATTCTGCAGCTAAATCCTCAAGGTGCTCGTGGTATGGTTGGAGTTTGGCATCCCTCGTCTTCCATTCCCCTGTCGTTTGGAGGATGATTAACATTGAATCTCCGAACACTTCTAGTTTCTTCACTTCGAGGTCTAGTGCAGCTCGCATGCCGAGAACACATGCCTCATATTCTGCAATATTGTTGGTGCAATGGAAAGTGACCTTGGCTGCCACTGGGAAGTGTTGCCCCTTTGGTGAGATGAGCACTGCCCCGATCCCCCCTCCGACTGAATTCACAGCACCGTCGAAGTACATCCTCCAATTTGCCTTCGGCATCCCTTCTTCTTCTACTTGCATGATCTCACCATCTGGGAATTCGGAGTTGATCAAGTGATCATCGTCTATGGGAAACTCCGCTAAATGATCGTCGATTGCTTGCCCCTTCACCGAAATTCGAGGCACGAATTCTATGTCATACTCAGATAATTGAACTTGCCATTTGGCGATATTTTTTGTCCATGCTGGCTTATCTAAGAGGTATCTCACGGGATCCATCTTCGAATACAGACGTATGGTGTAGTACAACGTATACTGGCGAAGTCGCTGCATTACCCACACGAGTGCGCAACATATCCTTTCCACCTCTTGATACTTTGTTTCACCCACCGTGAACTTCTTACTCACGTAGTATATGGCATGTTCATTCTTTCCAGTCACATCGAGTTGTCCCAACATGCACCCCAACGAGTCTTGGCGCACTGTTAAATACATAATGAGTGGTAGTCCTGGAGTTGGCGGCACCAGGACTGGTGGGCTCATCAGGTATTTTTTTATGGACTCTAAGGCGTTCTGGCATTCTTCATCCCAAATTATCCGAGCGTTCTTCCGTAAAAGACGAAATAAAGGTTGACACTTGGTTGTCATATTTGCGATGAAACGCGCAATATAATTCAAACATCCTAAAAGGCTTCGGACCTGCTTGACGGTCGATGGTGGGGGTAACTCTTGTATCGCCTTGACTTTGTCAGGGTCTACCTCAATTCCATTCTCACTGACTATGAAGCCCAATAACTTGCCTGATGTGGCTCCAAAAGTGCATTTAGTCGGGTTTAAACGCAACTTTTACTTCTTGAGCCTTTCAAATAGCATGCGTAAATTGATCAAGTGATCTTCACCTTCTTGAGACTTTGCAATCATATCATCTACGTACACCTCGATCTGTTTGTGCATCATGTCGTGGAACAGTGTCACCATGGCCCTTTGGTAGGTTGCCCCTGCATTTTTTAAACCAAAAGGCATAACTCTGTAACAAAATGTGCCCCACATCGTGACAAATGCGGTTTTTGACTTATCTGCCTCAGACATCTTGATCTGGTTGTATCCTGAGAACCCGTCCATGAACGAGAACATCGTATGACGTGCCGTGTTGTCGACCAACATATCGATATGAGGCAGAGGGAAATTATCCTTCGGACTGGCTTTGTTAAGATCTCGATAGTCGACACAGACGCGGACGCGACCGTCTTTCTTGGGTACTGGAAAAATATTTGCTACCCATTCAGAATAGTTGCAAACTTCTAAAAATCCAGCGTCGATTTGCTTGATGATCTCTTCCTTAATTTTAAGGATTAGGTCGGGACTTTGTCTCCTCAGGTGTTGTCTCTTGGGTCGAAAGTTCTCAGTGTCTATTGGCAGAACGTGCTCCACGATTGACGAATCAAGGCCTGGCATGTCAGCATATGACCAGGCAAAAATCTCATGATACTCTTTTAGCAAATCTATCATCTGAGTTCTTTGGTTAGGACTAAGACTTGTCCCAATCTTCAATTCACGTGGTTCCTCAGGAGTGCCGATGTTTATGACCTCAGTGACTTCTGTTGTTAAGAGTTTGTCTCTCTCATACCTGTCCCAACTTTCTTCAATTTCTTTCGTGACATCCTCCTCACCGGATCCTTCTCCATAATGTACAGAGTCAGATTCGGCGAGGGTGTCCTTGTACGAGATTGAATCATGGTTCCCCTTGTGGTCTTTAGAGGTATTGTTCCTAAAGAAGGAAGCAGAAGAGAAGGGATATTAAAATCAGAAGTATGTATAAAGAGATATAATATTGATGAATTAACAAAAGAAGGGATTCATTTGATGTGGTCATGACAAATTTCCCCTATTCCAAAACGTGAGGCTCATACATATGTCCTACGCGGAATACATCCCTTTTTAAAAGGTCTTACTCATTATTACTAAGAGAAAACGCATAAGCAGGTAATGTCATCCAGTTTGTGATATTCTCCCCACTAGCAAGTGGACGGACGAAAAGGCCTGAGGGAGCTTCATCAAGCAGGGCTCCAATGGTGACACCGGTCGAAAACAAGCCTGATAAGCCTTTGTGAGAAGCAACGTCGTCGGGTTGAATCATTTGTGGTGGGCCAGGAAATGAAGCAGTGAGGGGAGGAAATAGCATTGCCCGTGAATTTCCGGTTAAACGTTTCCTTCGGGCGACTTCGTAATCTTTGAAATTAGGATAGAAACCCAGTCCAAAAGTGCCTTTGTTCTTCCTTGGAGCTATTGGGTGTATGATGCCCTGACCATGGATTCCCAGTCCGCGTCCTAAGATGAAGTTGTTGCCTAACATGATCTTCCCCACCATGAGCTCAGCTCTGTCTGGTGCTGGCTCTCCCCAATCCCTAATCACAGAAATGAGATCGAAGGCATGGAAAGACAATGCATCTTCGGTCTCGATTCCGATGAAAGGTACGGAAGTCTCCTTATAGATGTTGTAATCTTCTTCCCCATCGATCACAACCAGGCGATCCTCAGATATAAATTTTACTTTCTGATGCAGGGTAGAAGGCACTGCACCAGCAGCGTGTATCCAAGGTCTTCCCAAAAGTAGACTGTAGACCCCTGGAATGTCCAAGACTTTGAAAGCTACGCTGAACACGCATGGACCAATCTCCAATGGTAATTCAATTTCTCCTTCTACCTCCCTTATATTGCCATCAAAAGCTCGAACAACACTCTTGGTTGGACGGATGAGTGACGGATCTATATTCATATGTTGGAGGGTGGACATCGGGCATACATTTAAAGCTGAGCCGTTGTCAATCATTACTCTTGAGAGCACGTATCCCTTGCTTTTGCACACGATGTGGAGGGCCTTGACATGTTGTTGTCCCTCAGAACCCAACTCTTCATCCCCGAAGGCGATTTGGCTAGCAAAAACCGAACCGATGAGATTCTCTACTTGGCGGGTTGAAATTTCCTTTGGTACCAGGGCTTCCTTCAAGACATTCATTAATGCCTCTCGGTGTGGTTCAGAACTCAACAACAGAGCCAACAAAGATATTTGTGCTGGGGTTCTGCGCAACTGGTCTACAACCTTGTATTCAGCATCCTTTACAATCTTCATGAAATTGCTCGCTTCTTCTTCAGTTACCTTCTTCTTTTGGGCTCCCTCCACCTCCTTCTCTTTGGGTGGGTTTTCTGGCTGGATATAGCAACGTCCAGATCGAGTCATACTGAAAATGCCTTCATTTTTCGCAGATCCTTCCGCGTACCCCCCATAGTTCCAAGGTACCCTTTTGTTGCTCTCGTACTTGAATGGTGCTGGTCCTTGTGGTACGTAGTCAATGATTAGTGGGGTGATCATCGAAACGTAATTCTTTAGCATCTCCTGACCCATGGGACTGATCAAAGGGGTTGGTCCTTCTTCTAAGAAGATCATGTTGACTGAGCCTGAAGCGTGGTTGGGTAGCGGATTGGTATTGACATTCGGTGGCGAAATGGGATTTAAGACAAGGTATTTATGATCAATAAGGTCTTGGATTCGGTGCTTCAGGCGAGGGCAATTGTTAGTGGTGTGCCCAGGTGCTCCCATGTGGAACTCACATTTTGAATTTGGTTCATTAGCCAGAATTCTCGTTTCGGGGCTCAGAACCTCAGGACCTATGAGCCCTTGAGCCAAAGCCTTCTTGTACAATTCAACCAATGGTATTGGAAGAGGGGTAAATTGTCGGGGCTCTCGAAACCTCCTTTGGTTCCCACCTCGGTTGACAGAATTTTGTGGATTAGGTAGAGAGGTTGATCCTTGTGGGGCTCGAGGAGCCTGAGGCATCGGGACCACCGGTGATGGTTGGTATTGTTGATACGGAGCCGAGTAAGGAGCCTGGTAAGGGTTTGGATAGACCGCGCCTATGGTCGGGGTAGGCTTTTTTGTTCCAGTTTTCTTAGGATCCGCTGCACCTTTGTATGGGTCTTCAATCTTTCCGGACCGAAGCCCTCGCTCAATCAATTCGCCCGTCATGATGAGATTCGAAAATTCGGCTGTGGATTGACTCATCATTTGGGTATAATATATACCCTTAAGAGTGCTGATAAAAATCGGGACTGCCTCGTTCTGCCCGAGAGGCGGGTTCATGCAGTTGGCCTTTCCCCTCCACTCAGACACATAATCTTTGAAAGATTGTCCCTCTTTCATCTCCATAGCCTGAAGATCAAGGCGAGTAGGAGCGTTATCCAGATTATGCTTATATCGGCGGTGGAAAAGCTTGGCCAGCTCCTCCATATTTGGAACTTGCTCTGTTCTTAATCCTGCGAACCAGACCAGCGCCTCCCCTTTCAAACTTTCCTGGAAAGTCTGGACCATCAACTTGGTATACTGTTGATATGGAGTCATTTTCGCCATATAGATCTTAAGGTGAACAATCGGATGTCCTGTTCCATCGAACCTTTCAAAGTCTGGCACCTTGAATTTATCAGGCATCGGGATTTCCTGAAATAAAGCCAGATAAGAGAAGTTCAGGTCTCCCAATCGATCTACTCCTTGAATAGACCTCATTTTTTCTTCAATCTGCTTCAACCGCTTGTCCTGTTCAGTCTCAATCGGGACAACTGTGACCGAGTAATTGGGGAGGCCAAACGCGGGTCGTGCGACCTGGTTGGGGTAAACAGGTATCGGAGGTGCAACCCGATCATGCTGAAGAGGAAAAGCTTGCTCTTGAGGGCCATGTACGGGTAGAGGAACTTGATTAGGACAGTCGTATGTAGGAGGTGGAGCTTGGTTGGGATGGCCATATGTGGTAGGTGGAGCTTGGACAGGATGACCATAAGTGGGAGGTGCAACTTGGTCAGGATGACCATATGTGGGAGGTGGAGCTTGCTCGGGGTGACCATATGTGGTAGGTGGAGCTTGGTCAGGATGACCATATGTGGGAGGTGGAGCTTGCTCGGGGTGACCAAATGTGGTAGGTGGAGCTTGGTCGGGTAAGACCAAAGTACTTGGCCTGGATTGATGAGGTACTACGGGCGGAGGTGTTGCTTGAGAAGACGAGGTGGCTGCCTGCGCGTTTAGAAAAACCAACATTTGCTCGAACTGGGATGTCATACCAGCCATGCCAGCACTCATGCTGTGTATAGTCTGTTCGAGTTGGATGATCCTCTCTTCATATTCTTGAGGTGCCGGATTTGTCAACTGTCGCATGGGTTCCAGAAAACCTGGTGGAGGGCTTTGATTTGGTTGCTCCATTCGTTCCCGTTGAACGAAACCGCGAGTGCGTATCGGGCTTGTTCTTGCCAGATGTTCCTAAATCATTCAAATATCATAATGAGAATGGTAAATACACAATTGATCATGCATGTTTTTGTTTTAATATGCATGTTCCGTTCATTCCATTCGTAGGCTTTGATGACATATACGACAAAAGTTTTTTTCAAACAATACTCTAAAAGGAGTTGGTCAATCAAAGTCTAATTCTTAAGACGTTTCACACGACGACGCAGCTCGTTGAGTGCATTTGTCGCTTGCTCCTTGGTTCGAAGGAAGGTCGGGGACATGCATTTCGAAAATCTTTTTAATTGCCTCGCCCTTCGTCTGGACTGTTCAAGGGTACCATTTAACTCAGCTATTTTTCCCTCACATTTCTCCAAGGTGTGATCCCGACTTCTCACTTCATTTCGCACACACCGTACCTCATTGCGGAGGCGTTGGATTTCTTTCTTGGATCTAGAGTGTTCATCAGCCCAAGCAATACTTTGAATTTCCACCCTAGATTTCATGATCGCGTAGATGTCCTCGTGAGATGACGGTGATTGCTTGGGTCTATCCCCGATTATCTCCTTCGGGTCAAAAGGAGGACTTGCGGGTGCCGAGTAGAACTTATGAATGTACTCTGTTGTCGCATGGTATTCGTTTTCCTTTGTCGTGGAGCCTTCCATCATATTTATGAATAGTGGGACTCGGTTTCCCCAATCATCATTCACTTGTCGAACTGAGTCTCGTAGTGAGTTTGCAATGTCTGTTCGGCTGTGCCACTTGTATGATCTTGGGGGTCCATGAATGTACACCGGAATATCTTGGAAACCAGCGAATTGTCGAATAACTCGGGAAGGGTAGGTAGTCATGGATCTTCGATGGCTGAGAAGCGAAACTCCCTCGAAATTTTTGCATCTAAGGATCGTAGAACGGTGGATGGGTAACCATCTAGCCGTCCATAAAATGTCCTTATGCGTTAATTTTGAAATATAGATTTTCCAATCGAGGGCTTTCCATTTCTCAGCTTCGAACAATGATCGACCTAACATTCTCGAGATAACCCTTTTGTCACCTAAAAAGTTTGCCCGGGGAAAATTCATGCCAAATTCTTTTATATGGCTTAAGAACCAAATCTGAAGTAAGGCCGGACTTGCTTTCAGTTCTCCTTTCCCTTTGGTTTTTAAAATGTTTAGAGATGCAATGGTTTCGGCGAGCAATGCCGTCACGAAACCCTTGCCTTCTATTACTTGGGTAACGACTTTAGCCATAGCTGAGTCGATGAGACCATTAGAAAAGGGAAATACGACCGTTCCCAAAACAAGTAAAATAAAAGCATGGCATCTCCCCGGGGCATTTGTTTTATCGACAATTCGGTGCTCTATCCAATATACCAAAAGTTCAATAGATAAGCCATGACCCCCATTCAACCTGAGCTCGGTGGACATTTTGTTTGTTGTGACTTTAAGTAGTTTGGCCAAGGTACTATCTTCGCCTCTTTGTTGGAGGTCGGGTTGAATAATTCCACGATCCCAATCTACCCCTTGAACGAGTTGACGGTATTCTTCGAGCGTAGGTGTGAGTTCATTGTTGTTTATCACGAAGACGACGTTTTTTACATCCCAAAAATCAGACAAAGCATCGAGAAGAGCCCAATTGACTTTGTAGTTTGCGAGTTCATGAACCTCGCCAATGTTCTCATTCACGTACTTCTGATCCTCTTTTGTCATGGCTTTCCATATTCGGGCAATTTCGACCGTGGGGGGCTGAATGGCCTTGGTGCGAGGACAGTGGTTTGTCTGCTTCATCCTTACCAAAGAGGATATGTAAAACGTCCTAAGGATACAAGACAAAATGAACGGAACTTACATTTTTTTTTTTTTTAGAAAAATGCAATGCAAGTGCGAGAAAGTAAATTACTAAGTTATTACATTTACAGAGGTTTATGGAATACAAAAGGCCCAATCCTATACATGTCATAATCTATGGCCAAAACAAAACACGAGAAAATGAACAAACACGAAACTGGTAGAAGGTTAAGTGTGGTGTGGAGCTTTTGTTCTAACGGGATGGAATTTCTAGGTCCTCTGAACCGGCGGAACCTCACCCCCTGTAGAGGATCATAGGCCCATTCCGATCATCGAGTTGAGTTTTTTAGGTGCGTGTCGGCGGTCCAAACCGCTCCAGGCGCATTCCCCTACTAAACTCCCTAAGCTCTTAATGTGCTCCAGGTCCGAGCGGGTAATGGTAACCAACGTGATGTGTGCATAACGAGGATTTACATCATTTTGAATTATTACATTTACATTGCTTTCCATACAAAAATTTAAAACTGCAAGCATAAGCAAACGGTCAAAACAAATAGGTAAAAATATAACATGGCAAAGCAAACATGACAAAGCCTAAACCCTCTAAAAAAAATCCCCAGCGGAGTCGCCAAATTGTCGGACGTCGAATCCGACTTTTCCCGACCCGTTTTGGAAAATATTTTTAAATTTCGTTTTTGAAAATGTCGGGTATTGGCGAGCGAAGGGTTCGGTCGAGCGGGGTCATCAACCGGACCGAAAAATTTGAAAGAGTCGCCACCGATTAATTGAAGGCTAATCGGAATCCTAAAATTGCCTAGGGTACATGGAGTTTACATCCTAGGGCTTAAAAAGGTCTACGTCCAGAAAATCGAGTTCGGGGGTTTGATTACGTCTTAAAAACTCGCGAGCTTATAATCCGCCCTTTCGGTACTTTAATTTGCTTTTGAAATGTTTTTTTTTTCAATTTTTGCCCGAATTGCCCGTTTTAATCATGCTTGGCCCAAAAAAACTACATGCATTTTCTTTAAATTAAACAAACCATGTACAAACAATTTTTTTTTTCTTCAAATAAACAAGAGAGAACTAAAGTTAATCGTGCTCGAAAGAAAATGGTTCAACTCTCGAGCCATTTTAAAAGTGTCAAAACATGCACGAATAATTTTTGAAAATATTAAGCTCGTTGGACTAATTTGTCCCATTTTAAGAAGTTATAGGATGTCCAAAAAAATATAGGGACCAAAATGCAATTTATAAAAAAACTTGAGCTGAATTGGACAAATATTTTCGAAAATTGCAGAAATGACCCTAAATTATTCTGGACTTATTTGTAACACTTGGTAAAGTTCTAAAATAACCCAAAAATTATTCTAGACTTATTTGTAACATTTTGAAAAGTCATGGAATGTCCAGAAAAATTTAAGAATAAAAATTGTAATTTTCGAAAAAAATATAACTTAACTAAAAATATTTTTTTTTAAATTACAGAATTGACCCTAAACTATTCTAGATTTATTTGTAATATTTGGTAAAACTCTAAAAATAACCCGAATATTATTCTAGACTTATTTGTAACATTTTTAGAAATCATGGAATGTCTAGAAAAGTTTAGAAATCAAATTGTATTTTTTTTTAAAAGAGCTGAATTAAGAAAAACAATTTGCACAAATGGCCCAAAACTTTTCCGGTTTGGTTTATAACACTCGATAACGTCCCAGAAATGACCCGAGAGTCCAAGGACCGAGTTGTAACCTTCATCAAAGTTTGGGAATGAGCTAAGTCAATTTTGAATTTTTTTTTACATATACATAATATACATATATTATACATAATACATAATATATATATATATAGTATTACATAGACATAATATAAATAGATATTATACATATAGATAAATAGATAACATAAACATAATATAAATATATATTATACATATAGATATATATAATATTACATAAACATAATATAAATATATATTATACATATAGATATATATAGTAATACATAAACATAATATAAATATATATTATACGTAAATATATAACATATGTATATAAACTCTTCTCTTTTTTTTTTTAACATAAATAATAACATTAGGAAATACAAATACAATATTAAATGCAAGAAAAATATACCTAAATCGTTCGGAACTTAAACACCGTACGAGAAACCGAGATCGATAATTACCGATATTTTTTTTTTTCACTCTCTTTTTTTTACTCTCTCTAATCACTCATCTCTTCCTATTTCTCTTCAAATCCTTCACTCACTCTTGATCTTGCACCCTTTCTCCTCCTCATTACATATCATAACTCTCCTATTTATAGGAGGAGTTCTCTTCAATTGATTGGAGGAGTGTGTGATGCTCATCCTTGCATGCTTCTTACATGCTCCAACACATGGAAGGAGTGTGCCAACTTGTGGAAGGAGTGTGCCAACTTGTGGAAGGAGTGTGCCAACTTGTGGAAGGAGTGTGGAAGAGTGTGGATTGCTTGATTGCTCGATTGCTTGCGTACGGTATTTGACCCCGAGCCAAAATCAGGTGTTTACACCTGTGATCGTGAATCCTATGGATTTGAGTATTATGGAGGTGATTGAAGCACATGAACCTGGTGGTTCTGGAAATTTTAATTGAAGCATTATGAAATTGATGTGGATGATGATTCATACTGAGCTGTCAGTGCTGATTCATGTTGATTATTTCTGAGTTGGTTGTGTTCGGTTATGTGTTGTGTACCATTCAGTTGCATGCCAATATAGTCTGCTGCTCTTGTATTGTGAATGATTAGACTCTCTCCTGGTCATCTTCAAGAATCTGAAATGGTGAGTGCAGACATGTTGAAATGTTGATCTGGTTTGAGCAGACTTGTGCTCAATTCAGTTAAGATTATGTGTTATGTTCATGGCTTTAATTTCAGTGATTTGGGTTGCCATATGCTAGGTCGTGAGGGCTACGAGAATTGAGGCTTGAGATCTTGAGAAGAGTAATCAATAGAGTGTCAAATTTCGTAGTTTCAAAACCGACTTCACAGCAACTCGATCACTTCCGAGCAGACCTGTACTCGTCCTTTCGAGCAGACTTGTACTCGTCCTTCCGAGCAAACCAATACTTGGTGCACATTGAAGAACGAGCAGGCATGTGCTCGGTTCCCATTGAAGAACAAGCAGACCTACGCTTGTTCTGTTTTAGTCGTGCAGCTTCAGTGCACTACTAGTGCTCCAATTGTGCCTCAGCAGTGCACCTTCAATACTCCAGTCGTGCAGCTTCAGTGCGAACCTAGTGCAGCAATAGTGCAGACCTAGTGCAGATTAGCCTTAGTGTTTCAGCAAGTTTAGAAGTTAACGTTCTATTCTTTTTACAAGGTTTAGAAGGTTTATCTAGAAAGATGAATGTTAGGATATATGATATGTATGTGTGATCTAGAGTATTCTATAGTAATAGTGATTAATCACCCTAGAAACTCTATAAATAGCGTCTCATTGCTTCTGGTAATATCAAGTTTAAGGCAGTAACAAGATGATCTTCTCTTTGTTAATTGTAATAAACTCAAACTTCTCTCCACATGTGCATAAACACTAACACTGATAAGGTTAAGGAAATGCTTTTAATGATTCAGAAATGTTTGTATAGTAATGGAATAACTCTTAAAATAAGGAATCACCTATATAAATGAAAAGAGGGGTCGCTTCTAAAGGAATTGTTGAGGGCTCAACTTTTATAAGATTGCAAAACCAAACAATGTCCATGACTACACCAGACATGATCGCGAGAGCTAAACAATAGTAAAGAGTTGCATATGTCATTTATATCATCATTTACACAAACGACAGACAGTTCAAGGATATTTCGTTTACTATTATTTAGCCATTAAAGATGATATGACTTGACAAGGAAATGTTCATAGGGTAACACCTACCTATTCTATGTAGGTGTTACTTTTCCACCATATCGGAAATTGATAGAAACCATGTCAAGAGTAATAACACTTTACCTCATCACACCACCAAAAATAACCACAAACTCTATTCCAAATGATAACTACCTACTAGATGGGAATATTATAAATATTTTGTATCGTTGTGTAACAAATAATGTAATGTCGTTTCTTTGTTTATAGTTGTAATTTGTTTATTTATGGAAAGTAAATTTTTTAAAAATTTTGTGAATATGTTTTGAAAAAATGTATATACTTGAACAAGGTGTTTAGGTACCCCTAAAAACCTTTTTAATAACATGTTTTTGGGATAAACTATACTCATGACAGCCAATCGTGGGTGCAACTTAACAGATGTTTCACCCGTGGTTGGCAATCATGGGTTGTTATAGTTTGGAAATAGTTTTAAAATATGGATATTTTGGTATTTGATTTTCAAATTTGGAAGAAAAATATATCATTATGTGTGAGTGGAAGATATAGGAATATTTGTATAGGGTTGTTGATGTTGATAGTTGAACTTAAAATTTGAGCCTAAAGTTACTTGTGGTAATCAATCAATCTTCATTCGTTTATGGGATTGTTGAAAAAATGGATTTATTGGTGAATTTGAGTAAGTATGGGTCAATTTTGTAAGTGGACCAAAACTTAGACCAAACCCAATGGAATGAATTAAATTACTAAAACACTTATACCACATTGAGTATTTTCTATTACTCATCAAATTTCTAACCCTAAGTAAGATAACTTTCTCCCTTTCAAGATTCCAAGAAGAAGAGAATTCAAATATAAGAATCTTTTTTATAATTATTTTTGTTTTTCTCCTTTGGTAATCGTGTTGGAGCTCGTTGGAGTTTTTGCAGTCGTCGGGTTCGACCTTTCTTTCGTCTTAACTGTCGTGTTTGGTCCATTAGTCTGAGTTTAGGTGTTGTTCAGTTCAGTTCATAGAAATTTTGTGTTAGTTTATGTCCAAGGACACTGTTGTATCATGAGATATGATCATCCCGTAAACTCTCAAGTACGAACATGGAAGGTGTGGGGGGTCATTTGTCGTAAAGAGACTGTGCATGTTACGAGATCCAGTTAAAAATATTTATTATTTCGAAGGTGAATTGCACTAATTTGCATGATTTTTATAGTGATCATGAATTTTACTTACTCTGCATATAGCTTGTTACACTTTCAAAATATTATCATTTAGTCAAAACCTCTATATTGATAACAATAAATTCATAAAAATACTTGGCCAAAACAATCATAAAAATACTCATGATTATAAAAAAAAATGATAGTGAAATAACAAATGAAAAAGCTGAATGTAATGAGCGAAAGCAGATAAAAAGAGTTCTTGAGATACACTGTCTCCTTAGGACACTTTTACTTTATCGGATGACTAGCATAAAACTTTCATTAATTTAAAAGCTTATATGGACTCTAGAATTATGAAAAGTAAGAGTAGGCCGACTATGACCATCAAGAAATATAATAAGGGATAAAAATCATCTAGGTTCCTCAAAAGTCATGTTTTTAGAAATAGGTACCTCATAAAAAAAAATTTCAGATTCTTCAAAAGATTAGCATATGACCAAAATATTAAAGTAGATATATTTATGATTTCTGAGATACCTGAAAGCAACAAATTTTTTATAAGCTATCTATTTGAAAAAACGTGACTTCTGTTGTATCTAAATAACTATTATCCCATATAATGATGGTCAATAAGGATATGGGATCATTAAAGTATATGTTCACCTTTACCCTATAGTATCACTATTTTTACATTATAGGAGTCAACTTGAGGTAAATTCTCTCATAATGATTTCAAATAGCCTTGTGATTAAAGACAACCACTACAAGAATGCTCCTCAATACCCATAAAAATTCAATGTTGTCACAACGACTTTGACAGTAAAACGATTCTTTAGTTTCGACAAAATATCTCGTAGTTGATGACACTATTCGGTGTCACCAAATTTTCCATTGCTAAAACCGAGTTTTAGTATGTACTTTTTTCGCTGCAATTTGTTTAGAAACAAATGTTAATTTAACTTTCAAACAAAAGTTGATATATCTTTTTAATTATTAAATGCTGGCATTAACCTACGTTATTAGTATGTCAGAACAGAACCCAACTCCAAGAAACCGTCAGAATTTTTCCACGCTCGAAACCGTCATTATTGAAAAATTTATTAAAAAAAAAAAACTTATGTGGAATAAGCGCACCCAGGGTGCGCCTAGCGCGACCCCGGGATGCGCGTATGCATATTTTTCTAAATATTTTTTTTATATATATTTTTTTTTCGAAAATGAATATTTTTTGAAAAAAGTCCAAATAATTATTTCTTTTAAACTTCAAGTAGGTAACATTGATTATTTTTATAATATTTTTAGATATTTATATTAAGAATCTCACTTTTATTTCTTTATTGAGAAGGATATTAATTATAATAATAACTAAATATATATGTCCCCCATATGTACATGTCACTACAAAATCATATTTATTCCACATTTTCTGACTATGTAGAAGTGCTCGACCGACATGCAGCTGCATGTCCACTTTGGCGTGCTTTCACTTTTCCTTTGTAGAATACTAGAATACAGTACGATGCTCAAGAAATATAATAATGTTCAATAAGGAGGACATGGAGATCATTAAAGTATATGTTCACCCTTATCCTACATTATCGCTATTTTTACACTATAGGAATCAATTTGACTAGCGTGGTAAGGTGAAAAATAAAAAATTATGGTTATAATCGTTATTTTTTTATATGGTTAACTGTATTTTTATGATGTGATGCGGTTATGGTGATAAATGTTCTACTCGTAATAATTATGGACATGGTTATGATATTTTAGTAATACTCATGATTATAATTGTGATTATTATATAAATATAATAATAACTTAATATTAATATATTAGTAAATACTATTGAATTTAATACACATGTTTGTAGATATAACTCACATTCACATTCTATTCATTTGAAAGATTACAACTCATTATATAACCATCTAGAATACATAGACTTAAATAACATGCTTAAAACATTATTCTTAGTGTAAGGAAGAATATATGGAAAAGATGTGTTCTCCATATTTTGTGCTCAATGATTACTTGTGTCTTCTCCATGTTTTGTGCTCCATGATTCCTTATTTTGTGTTCCATGATTTATTGACTTGCTTTTCCTTGTTTTAGGATTATGTTTTCTCACACTCCCCCTCAAGCTAAATTGTGAGATCACACACATTTAGCTTGCACCAAATTTCATCAAATGATTTCCCATTGACAGCTTTAGTTAGTACATCAACAAATTGATCTTCTGATCGTACATATGGAAAAGCTACAATCCCTTCTTCCAATTTTTCCTTGATAAAGTGTCTGTCTATTTCAACATGCTTCGTTCTATCGTGCTGAATTGGATTTTCAGAAATACTGATTGCAGCCTTGTTATTGCACCATAAGTTGCATGACTCTTTGATTGGAAATCCAATCTCTGACAATAGCTTTTGTATCCACAATATCTCAGTCAGTCCCCGAGCTATTCCTCTGAACTCGGACTCAGCACTGGATAGAGCAACCACCTTCTATTTCTTGCTCTTCCAGGTTACCAGATTTCCCCAACAAATGTGAAGTATCCAGACGTTGATCTTCTATCAATCTTGCTACATGCCCAATCCGCATCTGTATATGCCTCGATCTCAAGATGTCCGTTATTTTGAAATAGAATCTCTCTTCCTGGTGTACCTTTTAGATACCTTATAACTCGCATGGCTGCTTCCATGTGTTCCTCTTGGGGTTGATGCATGAATAGACTAAGAACCCCTACTGCATATGCTACATCAGGACGTGTGTGTGCCAGATAAATCAATTTCCCTACTAGAAGTTGGTATCTTCCTTGATCTGCTGGCCTTGCCTCTTGACTGATTGTTAATCCGTGTTTTACAATAATTGGAGTATCAACGGGTTTACAATCTATCATTCCTGTCTCTACAAGTAAGTCTAGGATATACTTCCGTTGAGAAATAAAAATACCTCTTTTTGATCGAAGTACTTCAATTCCCAAAAAATACTTGAGGTTGCCAAAGTCCATCTCAAATTCCTCAAATAGATTTTTTCTCAGCTGGTATATCTTCTCCTCATCATCTCCTGTAATTATCATATCATCAACATAAATGATCAAGCAAGTTACCTTCCCATTCTTCTTCTTTAGGAATAACGTATGATCCGCATTACTCTGCGTGTAGTTATACTTATTCATTGCTATAGTGAATCTCCCAAACCATGCTCTAGGAGATTGTTTCAACCATACAATGGTTTTTTTAATCGACATACTTCTCCCTTCTTGAACTTCTCTGGCATGTCTGGAGGTGCTTCCATGTATACTTCTTCAATAATTTATCCATGGAGAAAGGCATTCTTCACATCGAACTGGTGTAGTGGCCAGTTCATATTTGCTGCTATAGAGAACAACACCCTGATCGTATCAATCTTCGCTACTGGTGAGAATGTCTCCGAGTAGTCTACTCCATAGGTCTGAGTGTATCCTTTGGCTAATAGTCTTGCCTTATACCTTTCAATCGACCCATCTGCTTTGTGTTTGATGGTGTAAACCCATCTACATCCAACCGCCTTATTCCCGGGTGGGAGCACACATTTCTCCCATGTTTTACTTCTATCCAGCGCTTCCATTTCTACACTCATTGCTTGACCCCATTCTTCTTTGGCTTGAGCATCATGAACGTGCCTCGGTATGTCTTCTGAATAAATTGCCGTGGAAAATGCATGCGCCATTTGTGACATATTCCCTCTTTCCAGATTCGCAATCGGGTAGCTTGTTTTCCTTGGTGCATACCCTGGTTCAAACCGAGTTGGCGACACTCCCCGGGTTGATCTGGGTGGTAATACATATCTTCTTGATGTATCTATCTCCCTTTGCTATTTCTCTCTTGTACCATTGTTATCAGAATAACTTGTGCACTCATTACCTGAAATTTGGGTACTTACCTCAGGAGTATTAGTCGGGGTGGGTATGATACAAGCGCCTGCCTGGTCAGATTGTACTATGTTTTGAAGTGTCTCGGTGGTTCTGCCTACTAACTCTTTTGGGACCGCTTCGGGCCATTCCGGACTTGACACACAACTTAATGGATCTGTTTGATTCTCCCCTTGAGCATTATGTTGGGTGGAGTAAGAATTTTGTCTCAAGAAAATCACAATCCATCGTGGTATATAACCGATGTGTAGGCGGATGATAACAACGATAGCCTTTTTGATGAATTTTGTATCCTACTAAGACACATTTGACTACGCATGGATCAATTAGCGATGCAGTTTCGTGTTGAGCCACCTCGTCAATATAGTACAATCCTCCACGCTCAGTACCACGCTCAATCGTCTTCCCCGACTGAATATCCTGTAATAAACAGAAACCCGGATACATCAATACCATGCAGTTCAACTCCTTAGTCACATGACTTATAGACATTAATTTGCTCGAAAGTCCAGGGACATAAAGACAATTAGTCAGTTTAAGTGATGTCGATATTTCTATTGACCCCGCTCCACAAATTGCTCATAATTCACCGTTCGCGGTTTGAATACATGTCCGAGTAGGATTGGTGCGTCCCACCAAGTCACCTTTATCAAATGTCATCGTGTCCGTAGCACCCGTATCGAGGAGCCACTTTCCATTTTTTTTTTCTTCTGGACCACTTGTTAGATACACTTTAGGTTGCTTTGCTCACATATCAAACTTATGAGACTGATTTGAATATTTGACTAAACTAGAGGTAATTAGTTTTTTTTCATAAAACCCTAAATTACCTTTGTCTCTCTCGCAACCACTACCCAGGGATGCCTCGTAAGTTTCTTGCAAAGTTTCTAAAGTATTACTATTAAACTCAATTCCTCCATGGATCCTTCTTGGAGACCACATGCAAGCCACACCTCCCTGGACAATGTTGTCAGCAGGGAAGTACATTGCTCCAATCTGCTCGATAATACCTCCAGCTTTGCCAATACCTCCAGCTTCGCTTTCATGGACGAATCCCGCTCCGAAATATTCTGTTGAAGTGCTCGCAGTCACCGCCAGCTGAGACGCCAACGAGACTATTGAGGCTGGTTTCTGGCCGGAACTGACTCTTCCGTCTGATTCCGACATGACTCGACTACTCAAACAGGTAATCGGTAGATGAACTGATCGAAAAATAAGGTTCTGATACCATATTGAATTATACACATGTTTGTAGATATAACTCACATTCACATTCTATTCCTTTGAAGGATTACAACTCATTATATAGCCATCTAGAATACATAGACCTAAATAACATGCTTAAAACATTATTCTTAGTGTAAGAAAGAATATATGGAAAAGATGTTTTCTCCATGTTTTGTGCTCCATGATTCCTTGTGTCTTCTCCATGTTTTGTGCTCCATGATTCCTTATTTTGTGCTCCATGATTTCTTGACTTGCTTTTCCTTGTTTTAGGATTATGTTTTCCCACAAATCCTCGTAATAGAAGTACAATTTTCACTTTTAGCTTTCATGAATCCATAATTTCATAGTAAAATGTAATTGAATTATGTTAATGTTAAATGATAGTAGTGTTAATTTTGAATGGTGTTAATGTTGAATGATATTAGTGTTGAATATTTTTGTTGTTTATGACATAACTTTATGTATTTATTTGATAACATTCATGATATTCTATTAAATTTCATATGTGGTAATAAATATAGTCATATGGTTAAAACTGTGGTTAATAACCACATTTTTTGATATGGTTATGGTATTAGAAAATGTGCATGTAATTATTATGGTTATGGTATGCAATTTAAAAATATAGTATGGTTATGATATTTGTCATACCCGTACCATACCCTAATCATCGTTAGCCCTAAACTTGAGAGAAATTCTACAACAATGAATTTAAATAACCTTGTGATTAAAGACAATCTTCTTATTCTTCGGATCTCATGTAGACTGGGTTGGTCTACGTTCTCAATGGTGTTTACTTGATATATAAATAAAGGGTTAAATACCAATTAGTTACCTGAACTTTGGACGTTTTGCAACGAGCTACCTGAACTTTGAAAATTCAAAACGGGCTACCTTAACTTTGAAAAATGTGCAAATAGCTACCTCCGTCCAATTTCTGACGACTTTCCGACGATAATTGACGGAGGTAGTTATTTGCACCTTCTTCAAAGTTGAGGTAGTCCGTTTTGAATTTTCAAAGTTCTCGGATAGCTCGTTGTAAAACGTCCAGATTTTATATAGCTACTTGGTATTTAACTCATAAATAAAAGTTTTTCAAGTAAGGTAGTATGGAGTTTTAACTATTTTTATATATATATACTTTCAAGTACGTAACACTAACACTGATTATTTTTTAGATATTTATATTAAGCATTTTACTTTTATTTCTTTATTGTGAAGGATATTAATTAATAATAAATAAATATGTAAGAGACTATCCCCAATTTGTACATGTCACTACAAAATGATATTTATTCCACATTTTCTGACTATCTAGAACAGTTGCTGGACCGACATGCATTCCACTTTGGCGTGCTTTGATTTTGTCTCTGTAGAATACAGTACGATGCTTTTCTCTCCTATAAGTTCACTTCATTCCTTTGTTATATCCATCAACTCAAAAATTTCTCCCTTCCTTCCTTTTCTGTGTTTTGATATCCATCTCTTACTTTACAAACATAAGCATGGGTGTCACTACATATACTCAAGAGTTCAAAACTTCAATTACTCCAACAAGAATGTTCAAGGCATTGATACTTGATTCACACAATCTCATCCCCAAGGTTGCTCCAGGAGGCATCTCGAGCATTGAATTCATTGAAGGAGATGGTGGAGTTGGAAGCATCAAGAAGACAAACTTCGCTGATGGTAAGTATTAATTTTAAATATATAATGTTTTTGAAGAATATTAGAAATTAGTTTATTATACTTGATATTGTTTAAATTACTTTTGGCATTGCATTTACCTGGATTCCTTTCATAAAATACCTATTTTATATTTAATTATAGAGTAATAATTTTTTATAGAGGTCATTTTATAATTATAACACAATTTTACGGTCTCGTTTTGCAATTTTTAAATAATTTATATTAAAATTAACATAAAAATGGTCAGAGTTAGCAGCTTGTTTGATTTAAGAAGTTGAACTAGCAGTTTTTAATGAAAATGAAATCATCTAGCAATTTTCAACGAAAAATAAATCATCTAGCAATTTGCACATAGGGTAAAGTTCAACTAGAAGTATGATATTTAACCCTTGATAATATAGAAAAATTTTCATTGCCAAAGTTAGAGCCTTAAGAAAAATATTGCATGTTTCAATATTATGATTTTTTTCTCTCTAATAATGAAATTAATATTCTTTTATATTGCTTGAACTTAATAATTATTTATCTTTATTTTAGGTAATCCATTGAAGTGGGTTAAGCATAGAATTGATGCTATCGACCACCAGCACTTAACGTCTAAGTACACTTTGATTGAGACCGGTGTAGTATTCGACAAGATCGAATTTGTCAATTACGAGGTTAAGTTTGAGGCTTGTGATGGTGGAAGTCTGGTCAAGAATATAAGTGAGTACCACACCAAAGATGGTGTTGAACTAAAGGACGAAGACATTAAGGGAGGAAAAGATAAGGCATTTGGACTTTACAAGGTGATTGAAGAGTACCTCACTGCTAACCCTGATGTCTATGCTTAGAATATCAGAGGCTTGAAAGATGGCATGTATTACAACAATAAAAAGAAGTTGTTTTGTTTCATGAGATGTTTTGGTGTTTTGTCGGGTCCTACTTTCTTCAAGTCTTGTTGTGTGAGGTCAAATATGTAAAAGCATGGTTGTGGCGAGAAATCATCGTAAATTAAATAAAGCATACAAGTGGTTTTATGTATACTCTTTACATTGGTGAAATTGATTTTCGATCTACTATTTATGTACTAAACTGAGGACCATGATTCAAACACAGATTAAGATCGTTCGACGATAAAGATACACAAAACGCATAGCATCATTTTAATATACAAGTAGGATTCTAATTCTAACAAGAAATAAGAGTAAAAGGATAGACCGATGAGTTTGAAAAATTGGCTACACAAAATCGGTTTGGACCAAAATTATATGGTTTGATTTACGATTGAATTTTTCTACTTTAGTTTATATTTGTTGTCCGGTTCAATTTAGGAGTTTAAAAAAACACAGACCGGTCCAATCATTATTACGTATATATGTGAATAAATTATACAAATTAGTAGTATTTATTATAACCAATCAATTAATACAAATTAATTTAGTTCTTCGATCAGTTTTTCTTCAATCGGTTTTAGTAGAATATTATGTAAACATCGAGTCTTTCAATCTATTTTAGTTACATTTTTTTTGTCACGTACCGTTGTGATTATTTTAATAAAACAAACGATTATGTAATAGCTGGCCTGAAATTGAGATTAACAACCTAAACAATCGATGTCTTTACTTTTTTTTTACTTGTAAACTTATGTGATAATTGAACGCGTATTGTGTTATATATTTTAGTGTAATTGGATTGACTAGTTGACCAATGGGATCATAGTATCTCATCATTAAACAAGTTAGGAGGGTGCGGAGTGCACGATTGTTTAAGTATATTATGATTCATTGTATTGGAGATTCATCGGTTGATTAGAGATGAGTGTCAAAGGGGGCAACGTCCCCTTTGCCGGGTCCAGGGGCAGCGCCCCTGGCGGGGTCCAAGGGGCAGCGCCCCTGGCTGGGGTCACTATTCTAAAAAAATTTAGAATACATAAAGTGTAAATTCATTGTAAAGTCACTATTCTAAAAAAATTTAGGGGAAATTTTTATTATACATAAAGTCACTATTCTAAAAATTCATTGTAAATTTGAATTTTTGGAATTAATGACTTAACTTTTTAACCTCAAAATTCCCGTTTTTTTGGACACTTGCTTTAGAACCAAGTATTGGACCGAACCATGGCTAGGGCCGAACCATTTCTAGAATCTTCCTAAGGTGTCCCTTTGATTTTAGAGCCAAAATTTGAATCAAAGGGGTATGTTGGCTGAAATGACACATACCATGACCAAAGGGTATGGTGTCTTCTCCTAAGGGTGTGACTAACACTATAAATTGGTCATAGGGGGGGGGGGGGGGGTCCTAAATCTTCATCTCAAACATTCACAATCCTTCTCTCAAGTTCTAGTTCAGTATTCTGATTTTATCCGATTGAAAGTTTGGGTGCCTCCAAATAGTTTCAATCTGAAAGTGTCGTCACGATTTCAGAATAATCCAAGCATACAAATTCGAGTTCATCCACCACATCCATTCGAAATTATCCAACAGAGATTGAAACTATTTCTCTGAAGATGACGAACGGAGAATCTGCTAGAGACATGACTAGCAAATTTGCTAAGTTAGACAAGTTCGAAGGCAGTGACTTTCGAAGATGGCAAAAGAAGATGCACTTCCTTTTGACGACCCTAAAGGTGGTGTATGTGCTAATTACTCCCATGCCAGAACTACTCGACAATGAAAGATTGGAACAAACCAGACGCCGCTGCAAATGGGAGAATGATGACTACATTTGTCGTGGTCACATCCTCAATGGTATGTCTGATTCCCTATTTGATATATATCAAAATGTCGAGTCTGCAAAAAAATTGTGGGATTCCCTTGAATCCAAGTACATGGCCGAAGATGCTTCAAGTAAGAAGTTTCTTGTGAGTAATTTCAATAATTACAAGATGGTTGATATTAGACCGGTCATGGAACAGTATAACGAACTGTTAAAGATTCTGGGACAGTTTGCTCAACATAACATGAAGATGGATGAATCCATCTCGGTTTTTAGTGTTATTGACAAACTGCCACCATCATGGAAAGATTTCAAACATGCCCTGAAACACAATAAGGAAGAGATGTCTCTTGTTCAACTTGGAAGTCACTTCAGGATTGAAGAGTCTTTAAGGGCTCAAGAAGTGGACAATAACCCTAAGGGTAAGAACCAAGTTGGTCACTCTTCTGTAAACATGGTTGAAGAGGGTCGATTTTCAAACTCGAACAAGGGGAACAAACGCAAGTTTAAAAGAGATGACAACAAGTCTTTCAACAAAAAGCCTAAGGTGGCATGTTGGAAGTGTGGCAAACCTGGTCATTTCAAGAAGGATTGTCGGGTTGGAAAAGGCAAGCATAATGCTGGTCCAAGAGGATCTAAGGATCCTGAAAAGCAACAAAGTCAGATTTTAATACAAAATAATAATTCGGATCAGAATTATGTATCTGTAATATCTGAGGCATTTTATGTGCAGGATGATCATGTTGCATGGTGGATTGATTCAGGAGCAACAACTCATGTGTGTAAGGATCTTCGTTGGTTCAAGGATTTTCAACCAATTGAAGATGGATCTGTCTTAAAGATGGGAAATGTTGCAACTGAACCAATCAAGGGACTAGGAAATGTCAAGCTTGTCTTTACTTCAGGAAAATGTCTATCTTTAAATAATGTATTGTATGTTCCCGGGATTCGAAAGAATCTCTTATCGGGTGTTGTTTTGAACAATTGTGGTTATAAACAAGTGTATGAAAGTGACAAGTATATCTTGTCCAAACATGGTTCTTTTGTAGGATTTGGTTATTTAAGTAATGGTATGTTTATGTTGAATGTTAAGGTTTCATTTGATAATGAATCTGCTTGCATGACTTCTATTAGTACTGGTAATAATGTGAATAAATAAGATTTATGGCATGCTAGACTAGGACATGTTCATTATAAAAGAATGAAAGATATGTCTAAAATGAGTCTTATACCTGCTATTGATATAAACAATGAGAAATGTAAAACTTGCATGTTAACTAAGATAACTAGAAAGCCTTTCAAGGATGTAAATAGAGTTTCCAATATATTGGAACTGATTCATAGCGATTTATGTGATTTTCATGCTACTCCTTCATTAGGAAATAAAAAGTATGTTATTACTTTTATTGATGATACTTCTGGATATTGCTATGTTTATTTGTTGCATGCTAAGGATGAAGCTCTTGATAAATTTAAAATTTATAAAAAGGAAGTTGAGCTACATCAAAGTAAATTGATTAAAAATTTACGGACTGATAGAGGAGGTGAGTATTATGATCCAGTATATTTTCAATCTACTGGTATAATACATCAAACTACAGCTCCTTATACACCACAACAAAATGGTGTGTCTGAAAGGAAGAATAGGACTTTGAAAGAGATGGTTAATTCCATGTTATCCTATTCAGGTTTAAGTGAAGGTTTTTGGGGTGAGGCTATGTTAACAGCCTGTTATTTATTGAATAGAATTCCTAATAAAAGGAATAAGATTACCTCATATGAATTGTGGTATAAAAAGCCACCAAAATTAAGTTTTCTGAGAGTTTGGGGCTGTAGAGCAATTGTAAGGCTCACTGAACCCAAAAGAAGACACTTGGGTGAAAGAGGTATAGATTGTATCTTCATTGGGTATGCTGAGAATTCATATGCATATAGGTTCTATGTATTAGAATCTAATGACTATGTGTCTGTTAACACAGTTATAGAATCAAGAGATGCTACCTTTGATGAAGATAGGTTTACATCTATACCTAGACCAAAAGATATGATTCGGAATTCTTTAAGTTCAGATACTTCTGGTGGTACTGTTTTTGTACCTGGACCGGCTGAACCAAGGAGAAGTACTAGAACTAGAAAAGCCAAATCTTTTGGATCTGATTTTCAACTTTATTTAGTTGAAGGGTCAAGGGATGATGTTGAGTATCAGTATCAATACTGTTTTATGATTGAAGAGGATCCAAGAACATTTAGTGAAGCTATGACTTCAAGAGATGTTGCGTTCTGGAAAGAAGCTATCCAGGATGAAATGGATTCAATCATGAATAATAATACATGGGAATTGACTGATCTACCTCCTGGCTGTAAAGCTTTGGGAAACAGATGGATTTTCAAAAGGAAAATCAAAGTGGATGGTAGCATAGATAAGTATAAAGCAAGATTGGTTATCCAAGGCTTCAGACAGAAGGAATGGATTGATTACTTTGATACTTATGCTCCTGTTGCTAGGACCTCCACTATTAGGTTATTAATAGCACTTGCAGCTATTCAAAATCTTGTAATTCATCAAATGGATGTGAAAACTGCATTCTTGAATGGTGATTTGGATGAGGAGATATATATGAAACAACCGGAAGGGTTTGTTATGCCTGGAAATGAAAATAAGGTGTGCAAGTTGAAGAAATCATTGTATGGTCTTAAACAAGCACCAAAACAATGGCATCAAAAATTTGATGATGTGGTATTGTCTAATGGTTTTCTTCTTAACCAAGCAGACAAGTGTGTATATAGCAAATTTGATACTTCTGGTAAAGGAGTTATTATTTGTCTATATGTAGATGACATGTTGATTTTTGGTACTGACCAAAATCAAGTTGATAAAACCAAGAAATTTCTGTCATCTAATTTTGACATGAAGGATTTGGGGGAGGCTGAGGTGATTCTTGGTATAAAGATCATACGAAAGAACAATGGTATTTCAATCTCTCAATCTCATTATATTGAGAAGATTCTGAATAAATTTAATTTTAAAGATTGTTCTCCAGTTAGCACTCCCATAGATCCTTGTCTTAAGCTTCTACCTAATAAAGGTGTGGCGGTATCTCAACTTGAATACTCAAGGGCTATTGGTTGTCTTATGTATGCCATGATTAGCACTAGGCCAGATATTGCTTATGCTGTTGGAAAGCTTAGTAGATATACTAGCAATCCAAGTTCACATCATTGGCAAGCATTAAATCGAGTATTCAAGTACTTGAAAGGAACCATGGATTATGGTTTGACTTATACTGGATTTCCTTATGTTCTTGAAGGATATTCAGATGCAAGTTGGATTTCCAATCTGGAAGATCATTCTTCTACAAGTGGATGGGTATTCCTTCTTGGGGGAGGTGCCATCTCTTGGGCATCTAAGAAACAAAGTTGCATTACTCACTCAACAATGGAGTCTGAGTTTGTTGCATTAGCATCGGCTGGTAAAGAAGCTGAGTGGCTAAGAAATCTGATTTTTGAAATTCCATTGTGGCCTAAACCGATATCTTCTATATCTATTAGATGTGATAGTGAATCTGTCTTGGCTAATGCATATAGGCAAGTATACAAAGGCAAGTCTAGACACTTAGGTGTTAGACACAGCATGATTCGTGAACTCATCATGCATGGTGTTATATCAGTGGAGTTTATAAAAACTCAACATAATTTAGCCGATCATTTAACCAAAGGGTTAAGAAGGGATCTTGTGCACAAATCGTCTGTGGGGATAGGATTAAAGTCCATTTGAAATCTCTCATGTTGAGATACCCAATTCCCACCTAAGATGACATTAGGTGTTGAATTCAATGTGGAAAGCTTGACATCTAGAGATTGGAACACATTGCTTATATTATCCCAAGGTATGTGTTCAGACCTGCAAGTAAAGGAGGTTGAAGTTTAACTTCTTAATAGTTCTTTTGAAAAATTGCATATGCAGGTGCAAGAGTAAAAGAGCTACCTATGTAAACATGAAGTTTAGCCGCTTCAAGAAGCTAGGACTTGTCTTTGATATGTTTATGAAGGATTAGGACACAAGGCTAGTAAAAGATAGTGTTAAGAAAGGACATTTGAGAATGTTAACTTATGTGTATGTTATCTTCATGTATTCACAATGAATAGCAAAGGTTCAATCCATAGTGACACCTTGATATTCGAATATTTGAAATGTTTAATACACTAAGATGAAATTCAATCGTCATGATATTTCATTTATGCATAAGTTTGTTGTGTTGTTTGATTGTGATCTTATGTTTAGTTAATCAAGGATTACACTAAAATGGGGGAGGATTGTTATATATTTTAGTGTAATTGGTTTGACTAGTTGACCAATGGGATCATAGTATCTCATTAAACAAGTTAGGAGGGCGCGGAGTGCACGCTTGTTTAAGTATATTATGATTCATCGGTTGATTAGAGATGAGGCAATGGGGGTCCAAGGGGGCAACGCCCCCTTTGCCGGGTCCAGGGGCAGCGCCCCTGGCGGGGTCCAAGGGGCAGCGCCCCTGGCTGGGGTCACTATTCTAAAAAATTTTAGAATACATAAAGTGTAAATTCATTGTAAAGTCACTATTCTAAAAAATTTAGGGGAAATTTTTATTATACATAAAGTCACTATTCTAAAAATTCATTGTAAATTTGAATTTTTGGAATTAATGACTTAACTTTTTAACCTCAAAATTCCCGGTTTTTTGGACACTTGCTTTAGAACCAAGTATTGGACCGAACCATGGCTAGGGCCGAACCATTTCTAGAATCTTCCTAAGGTGTCCCTTTGATTTTGGAGCCAAAAGTTGAATCAAAGGGGTATGTTGGCCGAAATGACACATACCATGACCAAAGGGTATGGTGTCTTCTCCTAAGGGTGTGACTAACACTATAAATTGGTCATAGGGGGGGTCCTAAATCTTCATCTCAAACATTCACAATCCTTCTCTCAAGTTCTAGTTCAGTATTCTGATTTTATCCGATTGAAAGTTTGGGTGCCTCCAAATAGTTTCAATCTGAAAGTGTCGTCACGACTTCATAATAATCCAAGCATACAAATTCGAGTTCATCCACCACATCCATTCGAAATTATCCAACATATTGTGGGTGCCCATAACAATGTAATAGCGTGGGTATCAAAGTGTAAACTCTAAACAACTTGAGTCATATCTTTCTATATATCTATGCCTGTCTCTTTATATATATATATATATTAGTGCTCAGAGTTTATAAAAGTAAACAATGCCTGCCATCTAGAATACATGGACCTAAATAACATGCTTAAAACATTATTCTTAGTGTAAGAAAGAATATATGGAAAAGATGTTTTCTCCATGTTTTGTGCTCCATGATTCCTTGTGTCTTCTCCATGTTTTGTGCTCCATGATTCCTTATTTTGTGCTCCATGATTTCTTGACTTGCTTTTCCTTGTTTTAGGATTATGTTTTCCCACAAATCCTCGTAATAGAAGTACAATTTTCACTTTTAGCTTTCATGAATCCATAATTTCATAGTAAAATGTAATTGAATTATGTTAATGTTAAATGATAGTAGTGTTAATTTTGAATGGTGTTAATGTTGAATGATATTAGTGTTGAATATTTTTGTTGTTTATGACATAACTTTATGTATTTATTTGATAACATTCATGATATTCTATTAAATTTCATATGTGGTAATAAATATAGTCATATGGTTAAAACTGTGGTTAATAACCACATTTTTTGATATGGTTATGGTATTAGAAAATGTGCATGTAATTATTATGGTTATGGTATGCAATTTAAAAATATAGTATGGTTATGATATTTGTCATACCCGTACCATACCCTAATCATCGTTAGCCCTAAACTTGAGAGAAATTCTACAACAATGAATTTAAATAACCTTGTGATTAAAGACAATCTTCTTATTCTTCGGATCTCATGTAGACTGGGTTGGTCTACGTTCTCAATGGTGTTTACTTGATATATAAATAAAGGGTTAAATACCAATTAGTTACCTGAACTTTGGACGTTTTGCAACGAGCTACCTGAACTTTGAAAATTCAAAACGGGCTACCTTAACTTTGAAAAATGTGCAAATAGCTACCTCCGTCCAATTTCTGACGACTTTCCGACGATAATTGACGGAGGTAGTTATTTGCACCTTCTTCAAAGTTGAGGTAGTCCGTTTTGAATTTTCAAAGTTCTCGGATAGCTCGTTGTAAAACGTCCAGATTTTATATAGCTACTTGGTATTTAACTCATAAATAAAAGTTTTTCAAGTAAGGTAGTATGGAGTTTTAACTATTTTTATATATATATACTTTCAAGTACGTAACACTAACACTGATTATTTTTTAGATATTTATATTAAGCATTTTACTTTTATTTCTTTATTGTGAAGGATATTAATTAATAATAAATAAATATGTAAGAGACTATCCCCAATTTGTACATGTCACTACAAAATGATATTTATTCCACATTTTCTGACTATCTAGAACAGTTGCTGGACCGACATGCATTCCACTTTGGCGTGCTTTGATTTTGTCTCTGTAGAATACAGTACGATGCTTTTCTCTCCTATAAGTTCACTTCATTCCTTTGTTATATCCATCAACTCAAAAATTTCTCCCTTCCTTCCTTTTCTGTGTTTTGATATCCATCTCTTACTTTACAAACATAAGCATGGGTGTCACTACATATACTCAAGAGTTCAAAACTTCAATTACTCCAACAAGAATGTTCAAGGCATTGATACTTGATTCACACAATCTCATCCCCAAGGTTGCTCCAGGAGGCATCTCGAGCATTGAATTCATTGAAGGAGATGGTGGAGTTGGAAGCATCAAGAAGACAAACTTCGCTGATGGTAAGTATTAATTTTAAATATATAATGTTTTTGAAGAATATTAGAAATTAGTTTATTATACTTGATATTGTTTAAATTACTTTTGGCATTGCATTTACCTGGATTCCTTTCATAAAATACCTATTTTATATTTAATTATAGAGTAATAATTTTTTATAGAGGTCATTTTATAATTATAACACAATTTTACGGTCTCGTTTTGCAATTTTTAAATAATTTATATTAAAATTAACATAAAAATGGTCAGAGTTAGCAGCTTGTTTGATTTAAGAAGTTGAACTAGCAGTTTTTAATGAAAATGAAATCATCTAGCAATTTTCAACGAAAAATAAATCATCTAGCAATTTGCACATAGGGTAAAGTTCAACTAGAAGTATGATATTTAACCCTTGATAATATAGAAAAATTTTCATTGCCAAAGTTAGAGCCTTAAGAAAAATATTGCATGTTTCAATATTATGATTTTTTTCTCTCTAATAATGAAATTAATATTCTTTTATATTGCTTGAACTTAATAATTATTTATCTTTATTTTAGGTAATCCATTGAAGTGGGTTAAGCATAGAATTGATGCTATCGACCACCAGCACTTAACGTCTAAGTACACTTTGATTGAGACCGGTGTAGTATTCGACAAGATCGAATTTGTCAATTACGAGGTTAAGTTTGAGGCTTGTGATGGTGGAAGTCTGGTCAAGAATATAAGTGAGTACCACACCAAAGATGGTGTTGAACTAAAGGACGAAGACATTAAGGGAGGAAAAGATAAGGCATTTGGACTTTACAAGGTGATTGAAGAGTACCTCACTGCTAACCCTGATGTCTATGCTTAGAATATCAGAGGCTTGAAAGATGGCATGTATTACAACAATAAAAAGAAGTTGTTTTGTTTCATGAGATGTTTTGGTGTTTTGTCGGGTCCTACTTTCTTCAAGTCTTGTTGTGTGAGGTCAAATATGTAAAAGCATGGTTGTGGCGAGAAATCATCGTAAATTAAATAAAGCATACAAGTGGTTTTATGTATACTCTTTACATTGGTGAAATTGATTTTCGATCTACTATTTATGTACTAAACTGAGGACCATGATTCAAACACAGATTAAGATCGTTCGACGATAAAGATACACAAAACGCATAGCATCATTTTAATATACAAGTAGGATTCTAATTCTAACAAGAAATAAGAGTAAAAGGATAGACCGATGAGTTTGAAAAATTGGCTACACAAAATCGGTTTGGACCAAAATTATATGGTTTGATTTACGATTGAATTTTTCTACTTTAGTTTATATTTGTTGTCCGGTTCAATTTAGGAGTTTAAAAAAACACAGACCGGTCCAATCATTATTACGTATATATGTGAATAAATTATACAAATTAGTAGTATTTATTATAACCAATCAATTAATACAAATTAATTTAGTTCTTCGATCAGTTTTTCTTCAATCGCCCAGTACCTTCAGCCCCCCTCCCACCATTAACAACCTAAACAATTGATATGTTTACTTTTTTTACGTGTAAACTTATGTGATAATTGAACGCGTATTTTGGGTGTCCATAACAATGTAATAGCGTGGGTATCAAAGTGTAAACTCTAAACAACTTGAGTCATATCTTTCTATATATCTATGCCGGTCTCTTTATGTATATATATATATATATTAGTTATCAGAGTTTATAAAAGTAAACAATAATGATATACAACATGGTTTTTAGAATCGAACCGATAAGCGATTCGGTTCACGGTTTGACATCTCCGACCGTAGTCCATCCACTGGACCAGAGGGTTTGTAATCCTATCCTTATGCTTTTCTTTTGTTCTTCTACCCTTCTTCTTTCTCTACTCCTCCAAGTTCCAACCCTCCACCTTTCAAACCCCACCTCCAACCAAAACTCCCGCTACCACTTTCCATCACCCAGTACCTTCAGCCCCCCTCCCACCTCCTGCTCTCTCTCTTTTCTCCCTCCCTATTTTTTCCCCTTAGATCGGAGAACTGGTCGGCTCTCTAAAAACTTACAGGTTTCCAACTTCTGAGCTGGGTTCGTTTTACATTTCGATCTTTAAAAAAATCGATTTGTCACTGTAAACACCTGATTTTGGCTCGGGATCAAAATACCGTATGCGAGGAATCGAGATTTGAAAAATATATATAGTATATATATACATATATATATTTGAAAACTAAAAAAAAAAAAAAAAAAAAAAAAAATTTTTTTTTTTTAAATAATAAAAAATTTTAAAAAAAATAATAAAAAATTCAACGGTGGAAAATTGCCTCTTTTCCACCGATTTTATTTTTTATTATTAAAAAAAAAAAAACGTTTTTTTTTATTATTAAAAAAAAAAAAAGTTTTATTAATTAATTAAATAATATGCAAATTGTTCTATAAATACAAGGAATGCTATGAAGGCTTGAAAGAGGAAGCTACGGTGGTGAGTTCAAAATGAAGAGAGAATGAGAGAAAAAAAAAAGAGAGAAAAAGAAAATAGAAAAAAAAGAGTGAAAAATACCGATAATTATCGGACTCGGTTCCTCGTACGGTATTTTAGCCTCCCATGAGTTAGGTATATTTCTCTCATCTTCAATATCATATTTTGTATTTTCTAAATGTGAAATAAAATTGAGAGTTTATATACATATATTATCTATTTATGTATAATATACTTGTTAATATATATATATATGTGTATATTATATATTTATATTATGTTTATGTATAATATATATTTATATTATGTTTATACTATATATATATCTATATGTATAATATATATTTATATTATGTTTATGTTATCTATTTATCTATATGTATAATATCTATTTATATTATGTCTATGTAATACTATATATATATATTATGTATTATGTATAATATATGTATATTATGTATATGTGAAAAAAAACAAATTTCAAAATTGACTTAGGTCATTCCCAAACTTTGATGAAGGTTACAACTCGGTCCTTGGACTCTCGGGTCATTTCTGGGACGTTATCGAGTGTTATAAACCAAATCGGAAAAGTTTTGGGCCATTTGTGCAAATTGTTTTTTCTTAATTCAGCTTAAAAAAAAAATACAATTTGATTTCTAAACTTTTCTAGACATTCCATGATTTCTAAAAATGTTACAAATAAGTCTAGAATAATTTTTGGGTTATTTTTTAGAATTTTACCAAGTATTACAAATAAATCTAGAATAGTTTAGGGTCAATTCTGTAATTTTAAAAAATATTTTCAGTTAAGTTATATTTTTTTTTCGAAAATTACAATTTTTATTCCTAAATTTTTCTGGACATTCCATGACTTTTCAAAAATGTTACAAATAAGTCTAGAATAATTTTCGGGTTATTTTAGAACTTTACCAAGTGTTACAAATAAGTCCAGAATAGTTTAGGGTCATTTATGCAATTTTCGAAAATATTTGTCCAATTCAGCTCAAATTTTATAAATTGCATTTTGGTCCCTATATTTTTTTTGGACATCCTATAACTTCTTAAAATTGGACAAATTAGTCCAACGAGCTTAATATTTTCAAAAATTATTTGTGCATGTTTTGACACGTTTAAAATGACTCGAGAGTTAAATCATTTTTTTTTTCGAGCACGATTAACTTTAGTTCTCTCTTGTTTATTTGAAAATAAAAAAAAAAAAATTGTTTGTACATGATTTGTTTAATTTAAAGAAAGTGCATGTTTTTTTTTTTTGGTCAAACATGATTAAAACGAGCAATTCGGGCAAAATTGAAAAACATTTCAAAAGCAAATTAAAGTACCGAAAGGGCGGATTATAAGCTCGCGAGCTTTTAAAACGTAATCAAACCCCCGAACTCGATTCTCTGGACGTAGACCTTTTTAAGCCCTAGGATGTAAACTCCATGTACCCTAGGCAATTTTAGGATTCCGATTAGCCTTTAATTAATCGGTGGCGACTCTTTCGAAATTTTCGGTCCGGTTGATGACCCCGCTCGACCGGACCCTTCGCTCGCCAAGACCCGGCATTTTCAAAAACGAAAATTTAAAAATATTTTCCAAAACGGGTCGGGAAAGTCGGATCCGACGTCCGACAATTTGGCGACTCTGCTGGGGACCTCTTTTAGAGGGTTTAGGCTTTGTCATGTTTGCTTTGCCATATTATATTTTGCCATATCCGTTTTGACCGTTTGCTCATGCTTGCAGTTTCAAATTTTGACCCAAAGGCGATGTAATTGTAATAAGTAAAAAAATAAAAATTCTTGTTTTGCACACACCACGTTGGTTACCATTACCCGCTCGGACCTGGAGCACATTAAGAGCTTAGGGAGTTTAGTAGGGGAATGCGCCCGGAGCGGTTTGGACCGCCGGCACGCACCCAAACAACTCAACTCGATGATCGGAATGGGCCCGTGATCCTCTTTAGGGGGTGAGGTTCCGCTGGTTCAGAGGACCTAGAAATTCCATCCATTTAGAACAAAAGCTCCACACCGTGTTTAGTCTTTACCAGTTTTGTGTGTACTTTCATTTTTGGGCTCAACTAATGTAAATGAGAATTCGGCCCATGTATTTGGATACGAGATTGGCCCACAACCCATTAAGAAATTTGGCCCATGAAGAAGTTTGGCCCATTGATGTAAATGTGTTTTGTTTTGGCCTTAGATCATGACATGTATAGGATTGGGCCTTTTGTATTATATATTCCAGACTGTTGTAAATGTAATACGAGTCTTACTAATGAAGTTAAATTCTCGCACTTGCATTGCATTTTTCAAAAAAAAATAAATAATAATAATGTAAGTTCCGTTCATTCAATCTTGTATCCTTAAGACGTTTCACGCACCATCTTTGGTAAGGATGAAAAAAAAAATCATTGCCCTCACATTAAGGTCATACAACTCTACGGTCGAAATTGCCCGAATATGGAAAGTCATGACAAAAGAGAATCAGAAATACGTGAACAAGAAGATTGACGAGGTTCACGAGCTCGTAAACTACAAAGTCAATTGGATTCTCAACGACTTGTCTGAATTATGAAATATGGAAAAACGTGTCTGCGTGATTAACAACAACGGAATACGTTCACAAGTTCCATTCGACACCAGCAAGTCCGTCTTTCAACCCGAATGAGATAATCAGGGATAGACTCCAACAACCACCGTCATTCTAGCAATGTTGGGGCACTTTGGAAAAATGTGGGGGCAACGTTGCTAAGTTGAATGACACCCTTGAACAGTTCATACGAAGAACGAGGCAAATAAAAAGATTTTCAAAATACATGTCCTCGACCTTCGTTCGAACCAAGGAACAAGCAACAAATGCACTCAATGAGCTACATCGTTGTGTGAAACGTCTTAAGAACTAGACATCGATTGGCCAAATCCTTATATAGTATTTTTGCCATACATGCAATCAAAGTCTACGAATGGAATGAACGGAACATGCAGAATTTTTGAAATCAATCATGCATGATCAATTGTGTATTCATCCTTCTTACTATGGTATTTTGGATTTAGGTTTCCAGAAATCCATGCGACATTCGATGACTCCAGCACCTCAAAAACACGAGGAGAAATTCATCAAGCTAAAGAAAACCATGCACACCATGAGTTCCCGCATAGTGCAGTCAATCGTTGGCATGACCTCCTAGGTCGAGCGGATTTTTGCTTTTCTAAGCTCCAGGCAGCCGTGACTACCACATTATCCCCTACCTCGTCTTCCCGAGCAACACTACTGTTGTGGTACTTCATCAATCCATGTAAGGCACTTTTGCCATCCTGACGAAGCTCCACCTCCTACATATGGCCATCCTGACCAAGGTCCACCTCCCACATATGACCATCACACACCCGGAAGGAAAAAAATACTTTTAGGACTAGGTTTTCGTCCTAAATTCAAAGATTATGAATTCGCCTGGAGGAAACATTTAGCTGAAAGTTCAGGGACATTGTTGTTTCCTCTCCTTGCCGTTTCATTACCAGGCCCACACCAAGTGATCCAACTCGATGACATTGATGCTCACGAGGGCTTGTCATGCTTATTTTCAACCGGTATCACTAGTGGAGCTCTCCTCAATGAAGCTCCCAGGGGCTTTTTCGTCCGTCCATTCGCTAATGGGGCACCCTTGCCGAATCTGACTTTATACATTACAGTGAATGATCTGTTGGCTTAGATGACATTGCAATTTGGAACACAAAATCAAGCGGATACCAAATTGTATCAATTCCTGAATGCAGTGAGTGAGGAGTATGGTCAGGAAAAACGAGATCTACTCCGAGAAAAATCTGTTACCTGATGAAGAATCAACTTATGCAACTATCCGATCAAGGAAGGGACCATAGATAAGTAATGGGTACCGTAGCAAGGAGGGACATTAAGGTTCTCATCGTCAGAATTGAGTTTGTCTTCTATGTTACACCTCACTTAGAGGAAGTGGCAATCAGAGTCAAACCGACCCATGCCACCAGACCACATTCGACCACCGGGAAAGGGAAGGTTGTTTTACAAAGTAAAGGAGATGAAAAAAACAACTCTCTGTCGTTTGATCGAGCTAAAGCATAGGCGACTTAAATAGAGATGAAGAGACGTCATTGTTGACACGGAGAAGACGCCATCAAGATGTCATTGTTGACACGGGACAGACGCCGTTGTTGACCCCTGCAGAAGAGTCGCCATTGTTGACATGGGACATACCCCGTTGTTAACTCTTGAAGAGGAGACGCCATTGTTGGCATCGTCGATTGGAAAAGCTTGAAATGTAGCCACTACGGAAAGTTTGTCACAGCAAGGCGAAGTACTTCCAACTGACCGGATTCCCTGAAGGGTGGAGAAACCCATGGAGGGACAACAACAATGATGCCAGCAACGTCATCACTACGGGGATGAAAGCTGCGAAGAAGAGAAGCAGACCAACAATCACCTTGTGTTCTTATTTGTGTCTTTGCGTTCAAAAAAATTGGCAACGCTCGCACCCATGAGTAAAATTTCTCTGGGAAACCAAAAACTGCCAATGGAGATCAAAATCAAAGAAGTTTCAGCCTATTGTTGTACAATCGAAGAATCATACAGTCAACCATGACTCACTGATAAAAAAAAAAAATATCTGGCGTACGGAGTTCCCAGAGAACGCCACAAGAAAATGTCTGAATGGTCATGCGAGGAATGACTTGCAATTAATTTCCCAGTGGCCCGACTATACCCATTTGAGATGCATGAATGCTAAAGAAGTTGAACCTCTAATGGAAGAAATTCATGAAGGTTGTTGCGGCCCACACATGAACGTGCAAGACTTGGGTACTTTTGGTTCACCATGACGTCTGACTGTATAAATCATGCCCAACAATATCACATCTGTCAAGTGTACGCAGACCAAATCCACGCGTCATTGCACCAGCTCTATTCCAGGACTTCCCCACTGGTTTTCTCAATGTGGAGCATCGATGTAATCAACATGATTTTCCCAAAGGCGTCCAATGGTTATCGATTCATATTGCATTGATTACAATCGATTACTTCATCAAGAGTAGAAGTTATTACCCTGGCGTCAATAATGGCAAAGGCCATTGAATTTTTCATCAGCGAGGACATCATCGTATGTCATGGGATGCCGAAGTCAATCATCACCGCCAATGCCATAAATCTAAATTGGATGAGTTGTGGTCAACTATAAAAATTCATCTCCATATAGCCCACAAATGAATGACGCAGTGGAAGCAACAATTAAAGGACTAGCATGATAAGCTGCTTTGGGCACTTATGACATACATGACCTCAATACAAGCACCAACAGGGGCAACCCCATTCTCCCTTGTTTACGGGATCGAAGCTGTGTTACCAATTGAAGTAGAATTCTCGTCAGCTAGGATCCTCGCCAAGGAAGAGAAGGACGAGTCAGAGTAGGTGAAATGCAGATACGTGCAATTGAACCTCATGACAAAAGGCGGCTCATCGCGCAGTGCCACATGCAATTGTACCAACAACGCATGACTCGTGCATTTAACAGGAAAGTCAGTCCAAGAGAATTACAAGCAGACAATCTAATTCTCAGAAAACAAATTCTTCGAGTCAATCCAGACTCTTGGGGCAACTTTGTGCCTAAATATGAAGGATATTATGACGCCAAAGAGACTTTCAGCAGAGGAACCATGATCGTCACCGACATGGACAACCAAGAACCCCCCAGTCCAATCAAAATGGACGCAGTCAGAACATACTATCCTTAAGGAGTTCGTAACCAGAAAGCGAACCTCCAAAAGTGAGAGAAAATTCCCGCTAAATCGAAAACCCGAAAGGGCGGTTTAGGCAAAATTTAGGGAAGAGGGGCATGATTGAAAATCCCCAAAAGGACAATCATGGCAAAAGGAGAGGAATCAAATCCCTGCTAGGTTGAAAACCCCAAAGGGCGACCTAGGCAAAAAATTAAGGGAACCGAGAGGTGCGGTAAAAAAAAAAAAAAAAAAAATACCGCAGCAAAATGATAGAAAAGCGAGAGATAAAAAAAAAAATCTTTCAAGTCAATCAAGATTCTCGGGGAAAGTTTATGCCTAAATGTGAAGGGGATTATATCGTCAAAAAGATTTTCAGCGGAAGAGTCATGATTATCACTGACAAGGACGAGCAAGAACTCCACAATCCAATTAATGTGGATGAAAAAAAAAAAAACTCGTAACCAGAAAGCGAGCCTTCAAAAGTGAGAAAATTCCCGCTAAATCAAAAACTCAAAAGGGCGGCTTAGGCAAAATTTAGGGAAGAGGGGCATGATTGAAAATCCTCAAAAGGACAATCATGGCAAAAAGAGAGGATTCAAATCCCTGCTAGGTTGAAAACCCGAAAGGCCCACCTAGGCAAAAATGAAGGGAACCCAGATGTGCGGTAAAAAAAAAAATAAAATACCGTAGCAAAATGATTGAAAAACGAGAGATAAAAAAAATATCATTCAAGTCAATCAAGACTCCCGGGGCAAGTTTGTACCTAAATTTGAAGGGATTTATGTCATCAAGAGATTTTCAGTGGGGGAGCCATGATCATCACTGACATGGACAACAGAGATCTCCCCAATCCAATCAATGTGGATGCAGGGAAAAAAACTCGTAATCAGAAAGTGAGCCTCCAAAAAATGAGAGAAATTCCCGCTAAATCGAAAACCTGAAAGGGCGGTTTAGGCAAAATTTAGGGAAGAGGGGCATGATTAAAAATCCCTAAAAAGGGCAATCATGGCAAAAGGAAAGGAATCAAATCCCGGCTAGGTTGAAAACCCAAAAGGGCGACCTAGGCAAAAATTAAGGGAATCGAGAGGTGCGGTAAAAAAAAAAAACCGTAGCAAAAGGAAAGAAAATCAAGAGATTAATAAAAAAAAAAAAAAAAAAAAAAAGCTCAAAGGTGGACGATAATGTTTCCCACAGTAGCAATAAAAAGAAATTGTGATCTGCATTAATTTGAGCTGCCTCAACAACTTGCATGGATACACCTTGTGAACATAGCATGAATAGCTTTAGGGAACTCCATCAAAGAGGAATCCAAAGTCGATTAATGAGAAAACAGTCTGAGAAGTCCGCACAAGCAGTCAGACATCTCGAGAAGGGGTTTTACCTCCAAAGTGAATTACAAGTTGACAAGCGGAGTCTTTAGGTGCTCAACCTCCGCAAGTCATCCCCAACGATCAGAACCTGTAGATGTCCAGCTTCTGAAAGTTACAAGCCGACGAACGGGGCTTTAAGATGCTCAACCTCCGTGAGTCATCATCGACGACCAGGACCTGTAGTTATCTCTGGGAGAAAAAAAACGATGAGCGGAGCCTTTAGGTGCTCAACCTCCGCAAGTCATCCCCAACGATCAGAACATGTAGATGTCCAGCTTCTGAAAGTTACAAGCCGGCGAACGGGGCCTTGAGGTGCTCAACCCCGTAAGTCACCCACAACAAAGCTTCTCGAAAAAAATGGCGAGCGGAGCTTTTAGGTTTCAGCCTTCGCAAGTCATCATCGACGACCAGAACTTGTAGTTATCCAGCTTCTTGGAGTCACAAAAAAAAAAAAAAAAAAGCGGAGCCTTTAGGTGTTCAGCCTTCGCAAGTCATCATCGACGACCAAGACCTGTAGTTATCCAGCTTCTTGGAGTCACAAAAAAAAAAAAACGAGCGGAGCCTTTAGGTGTTCAACCTTCGCAAAATCATCTTCGACGACCAGGACCTGTAGTTATCCAGCTTCTGGGAATCACAAAGCCGGCGAGTGGAGTCTTTAGTTTCAGCCTCCGCAAGTCATCCTCGATTACCAGAACCTGTAGTTATCCAGCTTCTGGGAGTCACAAGCCGACAAGCGGAGCCTTTAGGTGTTCAACCTCCACAAGTCATCCCCAACGAGTCACAAGCCGACCGACGTGCAGAGTCTTTAGGTGTTCAACCTCTGCAAGTCATCCTCGAAGACCAAGACCTGTAGGTGTCCAACGTCTGGGAATCACAAGTTGATGAGCGTTTAGACGCCCAGTCTTCACAAATCATCGTCAACAATCGGGACCTATAGGTGTCTAGCTTCCGAAAGTTGCATAATAATGTTTGTCTACTATGTAAATAATGAATAATGAGAAGCCAAAATCAGTTGTTTGTCTTTGGACACACACTCATGAGATCACTTCCATGAATGCGTGTCCAAAGAGGGGCAACTGTAAACACCTGATTTTGGCTCGGGATCAAAATACCGTATGCGAGGAATCGAGATTTGAAAAATATATATAGTATATATATACATATATATATTTGAAAACTAAAAAAAAAAAAAAAAAAAAAAATTTTTTTTTTTTTTTTTAAATAATAAAAAATTTTAAAAAAAATAATAAAAAATTCAACGGTGGAAAATTGCCTCTTTTCCACCGATTTTATTTTTTATTATTAAAAAAAAAAAAACGTTTTTTTTTATTATTAAAAAAAAAAAAAATTTATTAATTAATTAAATAATATGCAAATTGTTCTATAAATACAAGGAATGCTATGAAGGCTTGAAAGAGGAAGCTACGGTGGTGAGTTCAAAATGAAGAGAGAATGAGAGAAAAAAAAAAGAGAGAAAAAGAAAATAGAAAAAAAAGAGTGAAAAATACCGATAATTATCGGACTCGGTTCCTCGTACGGTATTTTAGCCTCCCATGAGTTAGGTATATTTCTCTCATCTTCAATATCATATTTTGTATTTTCTAAATGTGAAATAAAATTGAGAGTTTATATACATATATTATCTATTTATGTATAATATACTTGTTAATATATATATATATGTGTATATTATATATTTATATTATGTTTATGTATAATATATATTTATATTATGTTTATACTATATATATATCTATATGTATAATATATATTTATATTATGTTTATGTTATCTATTTATCTATATGTATAATATCTATTTATATTATGTCTATGTAATACTATATATATATATTATGTATTATGTATAATATATGTATATTATGTATATGTGAAAAAAAACAAATTTCAAAATTGACTTAGGTCATTCCCAAACTTTGATGAAGGTTACAACTCGGTCCTTGGACTCTCGGGTCATTTCTGGGACGTTATCGAGTGTTATAAACCAAATCGGAAAAGTTTTGGGCCATTTGTGCAAATTGTTTTTTCTTAATTCAGCTTAAAAAAAAAAATACAATTTGATTTCTAAACTTTTCTAGACATTCCATGATTTCTAAAAATGTTACAAATAAGTCTAGAATAATTTTTGGGTTATTTTTTAGAATTTTACCAAGTATTACAAATAAATCTAGAATAGTTTAGGGTCAATTCTGTAATTTTAAAAAATATTTTCAGTTAAGTTATATTTTTTTTTCGAAAATTACAATTTTTATTCCTAAATTTTTCTGGACATTCCATGACTTTTCAAAAATGTTACAAATAAGTCTAGAATAATTTTCGGGTTATTTTAGAACTTTACCAAGTGTTACAAATAAGTCCAGAATAGTTTAGGGTCATTTATGCAATTTTCGAAAATATTTGTCCAATTCAGCTCAAATTTTATAAATTGCATTTTGGTCCCTATATTTTTTTTGGACATCCTATAACTTCTTAAAATTGGACAAATTAGTCCAACGAGCTTAATATTTTCAAAAATTATTTGTGCATGTTTTGACACGTTTAAAATGACTCGAGAGTTAAATCATTTTTTTTTTCGAGCACGATTAACTTTAGTTCTCTCTTGTTTATTTGAAAATAAAAAAAAAAAAATTGTTTGTACATGATTTGTTTAATTTAAAGAAAGTGCATGTTTTTTTTTTTTTGGTCAAACATGATTAAAACGAGCAATTCGGGCAAAATTGAAAAACATTTCAAAAGCAAATTAAAGTACCGAAAGGGCGGATTATAAGCTCGCGAGCTTTTAAAACGTAATCAAACCCCCGAACTCGATTCTCTGGACGTAGACCTTTTTAAGCCCTAGGATGTAAACTCCATGTACCCTAGGCAATTTTAGGATTCCGATTAGCCTTTAATTAATCGGTGGCGACTCTTTCGAAATTTTCGGTCCGGTTGATGACCCCGCTCGACCGGACCCTTCGCTCGCCAAGACCCGGCATTTTCAAAAACGAAAATTTAAAAATATTTTCCAAAACGGGTCGGGAAAGTCGGATCCGACGTCCGACAGTCACTATGACCAATTAACTGATATTTAGACTTGGACATATAAAATCTGATAAGTGTCATAAGAGCCTATAATTAACTAGATTTCACCTAATTATATGCATAGGTATATGACACGGGCCCACGTATGAAGGAGGCTTTAGGTACCGTTCACCTTGCGACACATGGCGATCGAATATTTGGAAAGCTCTGGAAGGTTCCGTGCAGATATGGTAACAACTGAGAGATGTCCATATTCGACGTACATGTTTAGGTTCATTGTACTAGTGAATACATATCACATATACTTGTTGCCATGTGGCCCTCATGAATTGTGTGAAATATAGAGTTTTCCATAAGAGAACTCCGCTCACTTGTATATAAAAGGGACTCCTTCTCATTTGTATTCACCGGAAAATTCAGAGAGTAATACAAGTATTTATCTCCTATATCCTGAGTTTGCTTATAATTTTCTGAGTGAGTGAGTGGAAGGCTTCTTAGGGACAACCTAAGGTCGCATGAGTGAAGCGAGAGCGATAGTCTTTCTCTAAGCCCGTGACAAGTGGTATCAAAGTCATCTTTTCTTGCAACGAAACGAAGATCATGGCCGATGGTGACAAGAACGTTGTTATTGTTGCTGGAGAGAATGCCAAGATAGAATGGGGTAGGAGTCGCTCAATAGATTTTATTGCTGGATTGGTGGTCCGAATGAGAAGAGTAGATGATGCCATTGTTGAGGATCGATACATCCTTGAAGACCACACTACTCGCATGGGCAATCTTGAGGTCCAGATCGAGTCCTATCAGCAATCGGCGGTTGATGCAATCTCTGTTGTGACAATGACATGTTGCAAGGTCAGATCACTAAGGTGCAGAGCACGTTGAAAGATCATATCCATGAGTTGCGGAAGAAGGTTGAGGAGATGCATAATGAGCCTGCGAATTGTCAAGTAGCCATGGCGAGAGCTATCATCAATATGCAGAATTCACCACAACCTGTTGTGCAAAATCCGTCTAAGTTTTAGGGGGAGCATTCATCTAAGGAAGTTGACAATTTCCTTTACACGATGGATAAGTATCTTCTCTTGGTGTGCATCGAGGATGAGAAAGTCAAGGTTAGCAATGTTGTGTCTTATCTTATTGAGGATGCTTTGATGGGGTGGAGAAATAGGTCCTATGATGAAGAGAACGAACCCATCACAACATGGGAGGAGTTGAAGAGTGAATTTTGCAAGACACTCTACCCAGAGTATATTTTTGAGGAAGCTTGGAGTAAGCTGCGACATCTCGTGCAGAAGGGTGATCTGCAAGAGTATGTTCGGGAGTTTCAAAAGATCTGACTTTTCATCCCAAAGTTGGACTCGAAGGAGGGTTCCGTCACTTCACGGAGGGACTCAAATTGTGGGTTCGTTTAGAGTTGCAAAGGTGGGACATAAATGACTTAAAGGTAGCCTTGCAAGTGTGTGATTCCTTGATAGAGTACAAGCGGGATACCAGTACCGACTCCAAGGGAAAGGACAAAGCAGTTGGTGGCAGAGATAAGTCCAAGAAACCGCAGCAACTTGAGAAGGAAAAGGTCGTTCAAACTGGCGACTCTAGTAGAAGTGAGCGTCATCCGGGACCCCTGAAGTGTTTCCTATGCGACGGGAATCACAAGGCCAAAAAATGTCACATGAAGAAGAAGCTCTCTGCCATTATTCGAGAGGAAAAGGAAAAAGCGTAAGAAGAGACAAGACTTGGGGCAATCAAGATGTTGGGCTCAATCAAAAAGTCCGACAATAAAGGGTCGATGCTGTTGGATGTAAATATCGTGGGCACACCCATGAGTGCACTTGTTGATACAGGTGCAGCATACCTCTTCATCTCTAAGGAGGACGCAGAAAAGGTGAGCTTGAAAATGGAGAAGTGGTCGAGTTGGTTAAAGACAGTAAACTCCCAACAAGTTCCAACAGGTGTTGTTGCAAAAGTGGTGGAAATCCAAGTTGGTCCTTGGTCAGGAAAGGAATACATTGAGGTAAATACATTGGATAATTATGATTTCGTAGTTGGGCTAGAATTCCTCGATCGTATTAATGCCTTGTTGGTTTCTTTTGCAAATGCTATTTGTTTATTAGATCCAATAAAACAATGTGTGGTGCCACTGAAATGCATGGGAAGTTGTGTGTCGAAGATACTCTCAGCCATGCAACTAAATCGAGGAGTACATAAAGGGGAGGTGACGTTCCTTGTCGCCTTGAAGGAGGAGGAATGATCAATTGGAGAAGAGAATGTGCCGAAGGAAGAGTTAGAGGCCCTTGACACGTTTGCGGAAACCATGCCCGACTGACTGTCCCAAAAGATGTCGACTAAGAGAGAGGTGACTGAAGCTCGTCCCCCTGCAATGGAACCATACCGCATGGCACCTCCAGAGTTGGAAGAATTGAGGAAGCAGTTGAGAGATCTTCTTGAAGCGGGGCACATTGAACCATGAAAGTCCCCTTATGGTGCACCAATTATATTCCAAAACAAGCACGATGGTTCTCTCTGCATGTGCACTGATTATCGGGCCTTAAACAAGCTAATAGTTTCAGCAAAAAAAAACAAGCTAATAGTGAAGAACAAGTATCTCATTGTATTCATTGCATATTTGTTTGATTAGTTAGGCGCGACAAGGTGGTTAATGAAGTTGGATTTACATTCGGGTTATTATCAGGTTTGGATTGCTGAGGAAGATGTCCCCAAGACGACTTGTGTAATTCGTTATGAGAGCTATGAGTTCTTGGTGATGCCGTTCGGGTTAACAAACACGTCGACTTAAGGAAAAAATCCCCCCTTTCACCGTAATTGGTTTGTGTAAGAGTAAAATTGGAACGATTAACTCTCAAGATAAAACAGAGTCGTTAAGGCGAAACTAACAAGGTGTTTCCCTTAACTGAACTGAACAATAACTGATCTCGGACGTCGACGGAAATTCAGTCTCGAAACTTAGAATACACAAATGAGACCAAACCTAGATTTATTGTAAGAGTATTCTTCAGATTTCTTTCAATTGTACAAAATAAGAAGAATGTTCTCCTATTTATAGGGTTCAACGGTAGCCATTGTCATTAAGGCTACCCTTAATGATTTTGTAACCTTACAAAATTAATTCACTAAAATTGAAAATCACCGAACAGAAAAATACAACAGTCACAAATAATTAATTTGTCAACATTTATTTAAAAAAATGAGTTGGGTCAGGAAATATTACGGATTTTAGCATACGTGGGTCGACCCGAACCAAATAGTGCATAGCAAATCGATCTGCACCCCCTGGGCGCGCAAAATAACCTGTTTACTAGAAAGTTGTTACACTAGAATGAAGCATAATACAATACATACTAACCAAATTTGCAAGATTTGGCGGGTGTGGGACACAGCATTGCAAAGGAAATTGACATTTCCCATTCAATACATCGTTGAGTTGGATTAAGACAATATTTGGTCTTAGGCCGAATTAAACAAAACGTTGGCCCATCCAAAGGATTCGGCTTAGGGCTGGCAATGGTGCGGTAAAACCCAAAAACCATGGTTATAACTGTCATTTTTTACATGGTTAACCGTACCATTTTGGTGTAGTGCGGTTATGATGATGAATTTTCTACCCGTAATGGTTATGATTATAGTTTTGGTATTTTAATCATACCCATGGTTATAACCATGATTATTCTATAATTATAATAATGATTTAATATTAATATATTACTAAATACTAAAAACAAAAGTATAATTTTCACTTTTACATTTCACGAATCCTTAATTACATGGTGAAATGTAATTGAATGATAATAGTGTTAATTTTGAATAGTGTTAATGTTGAATGATATTAGTGTTAAATATTTTTATTGTTTGTAACATAACTTTATATATTAATTAAAATAACATTCATGATATTCTATTACATTTTACATGTGAAATAAATATGGGTATATGATTAAAATAGTGGGTAATAACCAGAGTTACGCATATGGTTATGGTATTGAAAATTGTATTCGTAATGGTTATGGTTATGGTATGCAATTTAAAAATATTATATGATTTTAGTATTTATCATATTTGTACCATACCCTAACCATCACCAGTTCTACTTCAGCCAACAATATAAACATGAAAATAACAAACAAAATGTCTCTTTTTTACTATGGTCGAGTGATGGTGATTAGAGTTAGCCACGACGATACGATGTTTATTATTTTTTCTCCAGCCTTTACAAACTATAGACTACTCCTATTGTTTTAGGAGTCTCTAGGGGTTTTAACGAAATAGAAAAATAGGTAAAGTTTACTATATTCTTACAATATAATATATTTATGAAAAAATTCATAATATACTCTCTACTTATTTATTTACTATATCCACACGAGACTCATTTTGAAAACTCCATAACCTGTCATATCTAGACAGCTTCATAATGACACGTCATGTCCTGTGATACTGATCGTGTCTATAAACTATAAACACGTTCCTGTTCCTATTAACAAAACATCCCATTTTTCTTCGCCCCTCACATTATTCTTTATTTTCTGTCGAACCGATCATAGTTACTACCCACATTTCAAGAAATTGTGCAACACAAATAAGAATTAAGAAAAGAGCCGCGATTTCGTAGAAAGACATCATAATGCCTTGTGGAAAAATGGATATGTTGAGATGAAACTAAAGATATTTACCGAGATAATTGGAAGTTTCCACCAATACGAATTCCAATGAACCTACAAAAAAAGAAGATAAAGGCTGAACATAAATTAATTATTTACTGATACCCCACTATAAGTTCTATCCATATATAGTTTGATCGTCAAATCATACTATATTCAGGTGCATTTTATTGGAATTTAAAAAATATTCCAAATGGATTTGATTTAGTCTTCTGTAAATCTGAAGTAACTCTCATCAACTCACGACATTTTTATGTACCCCTTCCGATGTAATTCGTCGAATTGGTTAAGGCTATAATAATAACATCCAATTTGTATGACATATCTATATATAGATAGAGTTACTTTCTATTTTATCTATTTGCACAGATTCCGATGGAAATAGCCTTAACTCATTTATCCATATCATATACTTAGCCATACAAAAGAGATCCTTCGTTTCTATTTGCAAGAAACCACACTACTCTACTATATTAAAGAGATATGTGTAGCATTTATATTGAAGTAATTGTACCGATCGATGTTATAGTGAGGTAGAACGATTAACTTGAGTTCCTCGACCGCCCCTATATTAACGGGTGTTCATGATATGTTATAGAACCTCAACTGTGTGAGGGGACCAAGTAGAGCATAACTAGCAGTATAGGAGTTGACTCAGTGCTAGCGGTTTCGTGTTGCACTGGAGTAATCCAATATGCAGTTCTACGTCATATGTAATTATTAGATTCGTGTCACACTTTCGAATCCTACCATTGTAATAATACGGTTTTTGAAGAAAATATTGGATTACAATTTCTTTACAAAGATTGTGAAGATAAGGATGTGGATGGAAACATTGTTTCCTTAACACAGTAAGGCGAGTGTTCATTCCAGTTTGAGTAACACAGTTGAAATAGGGTTAAAAGTCATGGATTTTCCACAAAGTGGTGACAAAAGGTATATATTTTACAAATATTTTCACCTTACAATAAGATCAAATTCATTAGTTCGTAGAGTTATTTACTCGTGATCCTAGGCATTTATGGAACACCTCTAACAGATGGACAAATAGTTCATTTTGAAATAACTTATTGTCAACCTCTTTCAAATATGAATATAATTGATTCCTAAGGGAAGAACTTCTATTAGTATCTCAATTTCAATTCAAACATGGGTTTGATTCATTATGAAAAATGATGATCATCCGAAAAGAGGAGAAAAAAACCCTGAGTGTTTATCTAAATAAATGGGTTGAGAAACTGCAATTGAATAGAGTCTTTAAAGGAGATAAGGTTTCTTGATTTCTCTCAAACTGGAATCTATGCAAAACATATATTCCATCATCCTTACCTCGACAGGGTACAATTTGTATGTTATATGTCGATTCAATAATAATTTATCCATTGTGTGGTTAGGCCACATGGCTCCCAGTGTCATCCATCTCCTTTCACTCGTTCCCTAGTATATTAATTTTAAAATGGTATCAGAACTCAAAATGGTTTTGTTGGATATCAAAGAAAACTGGAGAGACTGGTTTACTATAAGAATACTTCAATTCTGTATATTTCTCCAATAGATTTACAACAGTTATATTAGATCCTAGTGCTAGAATGGGAAACAATGCTAAAAGGAAACAACTCTAAAAGGAAGACTACATATTACAATATATTACATTCCCTATTTGTATATTTCCTTATTTCTAACACTCCCCATCAAGTTGAATAGTAGGGTTGCCAATATTTAACTTGCTCAGAACACCTTTGAAAACCCTTACCTTTGGTAAAGATGTCCGCCAGCTGATCCTCAAACCGTACATAGGAAATAGTGATAATTCGGTTTTCTAGTTTCTCCTTTATAAAATGACGATCAACCTCAACATGTTTCGTGCAATCATGTTGGACTGTATTCTCAGAAATACTAATGGTTGCACGATTGTCGCACATTAACCTGCTTGGTTTCTTTACAGGAAACCCGATTGTAGCCACAATACTTCCATCAGGACTCGAGCTATTCCTCTAAATTCTGCCTCAGTGCTAGACAGTGCCACAACCTTCTGCTTCTTACTCTTCCAGGTGACGAGGTTTCCTCCAACCATGGTAAAGTACCTAGAGGTCGATTTCCTATTTGTTGGATTACCTGCCCAGTCAGCGTATGTGTATGCTTCTAAGTCCAGATGGCCATTCTTCTGGAATAAGATTCATACACCTGGAGATCCTTTTAAGTATTGAAGGACTCTTAGAGCACCCTCCATATGACTCATTTGTCGGTTATGCATGAACTGACTCAGGACACTTACTGAATATGCAATGTCTGGTCTCGTGCAAGACAAGTAGATCAGCTTTCCCACCAAGTGTTGATATTGAGCACCCATCAATACCCGCTCAACAGATCCATCCGCTCGATGCTTCACAGTGAACACCCATCAATACCCGACAACTCTTTTTCCAGGTGGAAAAGTACACTTTTCCAACATTCTACTATTCTTTAGTGCTTCCATTTCTACTACCATTGTCTGTCTTCACTCGGGGCTTTTGAGTTCTCCTTCTACTGTCTTTGGTATTTCTTGAGAATATACAGCTGCTGTAAAGACTCGAGCTCCTGGTGATAGGCTCCCCCTAGCTAGGTTAGCTACTGAACACCGACTGACTCTGGGGGTGTATTCTGGTTCATACTGAACGGGAGGGACCCCTCTTGTTATTCTGACTGGTAACTTATATCTTCCCTGTGTTGGTAGAGCTTCTTCCTGTACTATTCTCACTTTAAATCAACCTCATTATCAGTCTCATCGTTATTAAGAACAGGGAATACTGTAGAAGGGATACTAGCCTTAGGAATATTAGTCGGGGTTGACGGGTCTGAAGCATCTTAAGCTTGTACTACGGGAGTCGACGTCTGGGAGGTTTCTCCTACTTGATCTTTTGGGACTATCTCAGGCCACATTTGTGTGGTCAACCAATCTGATGGACTACTACTAAACTCTCCCCCTGAACAGAAGATTTGGTTGAATAATAAAACTCTGTCTCAAGGAAGTTATAGTCCATCGTGGTATACATACGATGACTATTAGGATTATAGAAGTGGTAGCCTTTCTGATGAATCCCATACCCCACAAAGACACACTTAATAGAATAGGGATCAAACTTAGAACGATCTGACTTTGGAATATGTACAAAGACATAACACCAAAAAATACGAGGTTGTAGTGTCAAGGCTGTTGGAACACTCATATGATTAGATAGGATATAATCGGAGTTTGGAAATTTAACACCTTAGTAGGAAGACGATTAAGGAGATATACGGATGTTGCAACAGCTTCTGGCCAAAACGAAGTCGGAACCTTTGATTCTAGCATCATTGTCCTCGTCATTTCAAGGATGTGACGATTCTTCCGTTCTGCTACCCCATTTTGTTGTGGTGTGTGTCAAGAAGTTTGGTGAATGATGCCTTTATCTTGAAGAAACTGGTTAAGCCCAGAGTTTACAATTTCTCCTCCGTTATCAGATCGAATGACTTGTATTTGGGTGTTAGACTGGGTGAGGACTAAGTTGTGAAATTCTACAAACTTAGACGAGACTTCTAACTTGTGTTTCAGAAAATAAACCCAAGTCATACGAGAATAATCATCGATAAAGAGTACGAAGTATTTAAACCCATTTATTGACATGCATATACCCATTATTTGACATGCATATTACATGCACATAGAATGATCTTTAGGTTGACGTTGTCACTCTGAGATGGCCTTCCTCTTCCGGCGGGCATCAGGGGCTTGGTGGCGTATCCCGATTGCATGGTGACCACCGATTCATCTGAGCGAGGTTTGATAGCTAGTCCGTCTCCAATTCCGGTCCCGATTCCACCACTTGATGGTTCAGTATCTCTTCCTATGACTCCCATAACATACCTTCGGTCCTTCTCCGACCTAATGGTTGCATACGCAACCTCCACCTCCGGTAATGGGTTCTTCCTGAGTAAGTCTCTTTTTTCTTGATCGAATTCGTCGTTTACAGCATTTAGGAACTGGTAGAGTTTAGTCTCTGCCCTTTTCGTGTTCCATATCGCTATATCCTCCGGGTGCTTCATTGGATTCAGATCTCTCAACTCGATTTCCCTTCATAATCGTTACAATTTGTTGTATAGGGTTTCCAAAGAATCATTAATTACCTTGCTTTGTGCTGTTTGTTCATACGATTAAGTTGAACAATTGGACACCATCCTTGCTTTTGCTATATGTTGCAGATAGTCCCTTCCACAGGTCCTTAGCCGTAGGAAAGTTTGCATATTGATGCATCAGGTCAGGCTCCATATTATCAAGCATCCACGAACAAACGACCAGATCGTCTTGTTCCCATTGTGGAAACTTGAGTACTTCAGCTATGGGGGATTCTGGAATACCCGTGATATGATGAAGTTTTCCTTGGCCACCAATCTTCATTCGAATGAGACGGGACCACAGGGAGTAATTATTTTAATTAAGCTTAACACTCAGATTAATTGTGGGAACTAACATGGGTTGCTTATGCACACTGTTTGACTGTGGCAGGTTCGAGAGTAGTGCCGCCAATTGAGCCGCCAACGTTGTGTCGGTTGTAGCGGGTTCATTGGTATACGCTACTGTGTTCAGAATCTGACATGGCTGCAGCAGTGACTGGTAAATGATGATGCTGAGAAAGGTCGATCGCTTATTTGATCGTGAACTCCGACTCTGATATCTTGTTGGATATCAAAGAAAACTGGAAAGACTGGTTTACTGTAAGAATACTTCAATTCTATATATTTCTCCAATAGATTTACACCTGTATATTCAAATATATCTCCAACAGTTTTCATATGGACCTCCAAATCCCACAAAGAGAGGGATTAATTCATTTAATCAGGTTATGCGGATAAAAAAAACGTCCATGACAAAGACTCAAAGACGTCAACATCAAAAACAAGTTGACTGTTTTGATATGCTACATGGTCATCTTGAGGGAGAGTGTTTAAGTTATTAATTTTCTCACACTGTAATCCATATAGCTGACCACTGTAATCCATTTTCTCACACTCGTTCTGTATAATATTAATTTCTACAATTACTACTTAAATTGAGGAAAGCTTATATTATGTGATGGGGTTTATAAGGGACGCCTTATTATTTTAAACCTTCATATATCACTGACCTAAAACATAATCTTATTGATTTATACAACCCATTCATGTATAGCGTCGCCTGTTAATATGAGCCTGTGGTGTCAGTCTATACGAAGGCGTCGCCTAGGTAAGGTCTGGATAAGGCCGCATTAATTGAAGGTCTGACAGCATTAAATGGGATTAAATATCTCCGATATTTAAGGAATAAGGACTCCTGTCCCATCAGAAGGTCAGTTTGACCTCAGTTAAACTGATTAACCAGGGTAAGAAGGAAGCACTGTTCATCAGGTTAAGTGAAGGCTATAAATAGCCGACATTCATTATCATTTATTACAGTCTGATTTTTCACCACATCTACATAAAAGCTCTCAAAAGTCTTAGAACTGACTTAAGCTTCAGAGTGGAATAAACGGGTCAACCCGAAGTCTTTAATTCTACGCAGGTCGACCCGAGAAGAGCAACGCCTGTAGCTGAAAGAAGTTTTACAGGATCCAACATCTGGCGCCGTCTGTGGGAACCCTTGAGCAAAATATTGCCATGGCTCCTACCAATACACAATCTAAGAAAACGCAGCAACCGGAGGAAGGGAGTTCCCTCCACAATCTTCAACAATACCTGACGCCTTCTGCTTTTATGCCGAGCTTCGGGATAATTCAAGGGCGTCGCACCCAAGTGCTTCGGCCCCAATAGGAGCTCCAGCTAGAGTACTGTCACGTCCACAGACTCGAGCGCCGCTCCTACCCGCGCAATCCCATATAGCCTCTTCTGGAGGAAGAGCGCCTTCAGCAGTTCCCACTGTCCAAGAGGTCGTTACGCCAGCACTTATAGCTGCGATAGACGATCTTCTAAATCGAAGAGAGCTCATGGCTGTTGCTCGTGCAGCTCGTCTTAACGAGCACCACCGCACGGATGAGGCGACATCAGAACCTCGGGAGGTTCCCGTAGTAGGATCCCTCGCCCAGAAGCGTTGATGCAGGGCCAGCCCTAGTAGTAATGGCTCCCCCTCAAACTGAGGTAACCCTGGATAAAGTGATGGAGCTTATTGCTGATTCAAAAAAGGAAGATACGGGTAAATTCATGCTGGAAGCAAGAGATAGGGCATCACACCCTTTTACGAATGAAATTTTGGACGTAGACATACCATCCGTCCCCATCCCGAGGATTGATGTGTATAGGGGGAGGGTGACCCTGTGGAGCATGTTCAAACTCATGAATCTTCCCTATTGGGAAGGTCAAAGAATGAAAAACATTGCGCAATACTCTTTCCTTCAACCTTGAGCGGCGCCGCCTCTCATTGGTTTTTTGGGTTACCCAAGGCTTCAGTTACGTCTTGGACGGACTTGAAGGAAAAGTTTATCATCCAGTACATGGGTGGTAGGCAATTGCTGAAAAGTGTGGGCACTTTGGACCACATTCGACAAGCAGGAGATGAAAGTTTGGGAGATTTTTATAAGCGCTTCAATCAGGCCCTAGCTAGTATCGACCAGGTTATCACAGGAGGTGAGACCATTCGAGCTTTTGTTAGAGCATTAGGGCAGAGAGGATTAGCTTTGCATGATAGTTTAAGCGTCATTCCTGTTCACACTCTATCTGAGCTGGCGGCGAGGGTTAAGTCATATATTGACTTGGAGATAGCCCGCGAGGGAAGGAAATCTTCTAAGGACCTTCGAAAGGAGATACAGGAGGGAAAAAAGCCAGAACAAAAATCGCAAAAAGGTCGTCCCCAAGACGATAGGCGAAGTCATCCTCAGGAGGACAGGCGACGCCCCAATATCCCGCGGCCACCACGAGAAGTTTTCGAGACTTTCACGCTCTTAAACCAGGACATTTCGGTAATCCTCAGCGAAATGGAGAAAAAGGATTTGGCGTCGCCGCCATTACCCCGTAGGTCAGGAGGACCTATGGGCCCTTATCACGAACAGTATTGTCGATATCATCGAAGTAAGGGGCATAGCACTGATAATTGCAAAATCCTGAAGAGAGATATTGAGACGCTCATCCAAAAGGGGCTCCTCAAGAACTTCGTGGCAAAAAGGGATCGTAGTCCTAGCCCACGAAGGGACAGGAGGGTGTCGCCCAAGAGGGAAGGAGGAGATGAGGGTTCAAGAGGCAAGCATGGACATGTACGAGTGATTAGTGGCGGGTTTGCTTCGGGAGGAGAAACTAGTAGTGCTAGGGAAGTATACGCTACTCAGTTATCTGGGACCTCTAAAGCAGGAAAACGTCCTAGATCACCGGAAGAAACCGATATTACCTTCAAGGAGGATGAGATGAATCATGTGACATGCCCTCATGAGGACGCATTAGTCATCACGGCGGAGATTGCTGGATATGATGTAGAGCGAGTACTTATTGACTCGGGAAGTTCAACGGATGTCCTTTTTCTCGAGGCATTAAAGAAAATGGGACGGAATGAAAAAGACCTGAAAAAAGTGAACTTCCCACTTTTAGGCTTTACTTCAACTCCAACCTACCCGGTAGGAGCCATCACCTTACCGGTATTTTTGGGGGAGGGATGGAAATCTTTGACAATAGATGTTACTTTTGTCGTGGTCGACACCCCTACTGCATACAACGTAATTTTGGGACGGTCCACATTGAATCCACATCGTATGGTTCATTCAACTTATCATCAACTCCTAAAATTTCCAACGCCTCATGGAATAGGAGTGGTAAAAGGCAATCAACCGGGGGCAAGGAATTGCTACGTACAATCCACCAAGCATCGAGTATTGAAAGGAATGGAAGCCCTATCTATCCAGGCAGAGGAGGATTTGAGAGAGGGAAAGGTTCGTCCAACACCAGTGGAAGAACTGGTAAAAATATCGATAGACGGTCCTGAAAAGGTCGTCCAAATCGGGGCGACGCTTCCAGAAGAGCAAGCTACGGCTTTGACTCTTTTACTCGTTGAATTTCGAGAACTCTTTGCCTGGAAACCGAGTGACATGCCGGGTATAAGCGAAGAAATAATAACTCATGAGCTCAACATTGATGCCAGTATCAAACCTATCGCGCAGAAGCGACGACCGGTGGGAGAAGAAAAGTCCATTGCCATTCGACAAGAAGTGGCAAAGTTGATTGAAGCTCGATTCGTTAAAGAAATCAGATTCCAAACATGGGTCGCAAACCCTGTCTTGGTAAAGAAGACTACGGGCAAATGGAGAATGTGTGTCGACTTTAGGGATTTAAACAAGGCATGCCCTAAAGATTCATATCCTTTGCCGCGAATTGATCAGCTGGTCGACGCCACCTCAGGGCATGAATTATTGAGCTTTATGGATGCCTATTCAGGATACAACCAAATCAAAATGGCAGCACGCGACGCTCATCATACAGCCTTTTATGCAGATAGTGATATATATCACTACACCGTCATGCCTTTTGGACTCATCAATGCGTGGGCCACCTACCAAAGGATGGTCAACAAGCTCTTCACAGGCATGATAGGGGTAAACATGGAAGCTTATGTCGATGATATGCTGGTGAAGTCTATCAAAGGCGTCGACCATACAAATGACCTCAGGAAAACTTTCGAAGTCATGAAGCTTCATCAGGTGCGGTTAAACCCCGCAAAATGTGCTTTTGGGGTCCAATCTGGAAAGTTTTTGGGATACATGGTGAGCCAGAGAGGAATTGAAGTCAATCCAGAAAAGCTAAATGCCATTGAGGGTATGAACAGTCCCACATGTCACAAAGAAGTACAGAGTTTAAATGGAAGATTGGCGGCGCTAAGCCGATTCCTATCCAAAGCTGGAGACAGATCTCTACCTTTCTTTCAAGTGTTAAGGGCCAATAAAAAATTCGAGTGGACCTCAACTTGCGAAGAAGCCTTCCAAGAGCTGAAGAAGCATCTTCGAACACTACCTCCACTGGCCAAACCAGCAAGGGGCGACGCTTTAGTTCTTTACTTAAGTGTTAGTCCAGTGGCTGTAAGCGCTGTTCTTGTAAAGAACATAGAATCGGGCCAGGTGCCAGTTTACTATGTATCTAAAGTTCTTTCCAAGGCAGAAATAAACTATGTAGAGGTTGAGAAGTATCTCTTTGCGTTTGTAGTTTCGGCTAGAAAGCTTCGCCCCTACTTCCACGAGTATGAAATCACCGTATTAACTAATCAACCACTAAAACATTTTCTTCAAAAACCAGATGCATCTGGAAGGATGATAAAGTGGGCGATAGAGTTAAGTGAGTTTCGAATTCAATTTGCTCCAAGGACAGCTATCAAAGGTCAAGCTTTGGCAGATTTCATAGTGGAGACCACACATGACCAAGAAGAGGCGTCGCCATCATCAAACTTCCTGCCCCCACTCAGTATAGAAGAAACTTCCGCTTGGAAGTTGTATACAGATGGATCTTCATCCATAGAGGGCTCAGGAGCAGGATTGGTGTTAACTCCACCAGATGGAGGGGAATCTCTAAAGTATGCCCTGGTTCTGACCTTCAAGGCTACTAACAACGAATCTGAATATGAGGCGTTGATTGCGGGCCTAAGAATAGCCAGGGGTATAGGCATCACATCTATTAAAGTATACTGTGATTCCCAACTTGTGGTTAATCAAGTAAAAGGGGAGTATGCAGCCAAAGGAAAAATGATGAAAAAGTATTTAAGTGAAGCCAAAATTCTGACTGAAGGTTCACCAACTTCGAAATAAACGCCATTCCAAGAACAGAAAATGAAGAAGCTGATGCATTGAGCAAATATGCTTGGCAACATACTTCCTTGAAGGTCCATTTTGTTGAGGTTATTTCATCTCAAGGAAACTATGAATGTTTTAACATTCAGATGGTTGATACATGGGTGACGCCTATAAAGACATACCTGGAAACAGGGATTGGGCCATCAGATGAAGCAGAAATGAAAAGAATGAAACGTATAGCCCCTAGTTATACCCTGATTGATGGTATCCTTTACAAGAAAGGATTCTCAACGCCATTCTTACGATGTGTTACCCAACAGGAAGCTACTATTATTCTCAGAGAATTACATGAAGGGTACGCTGCTTGCCATGAAGGGGCTAAGTCTATTATAAGAAAAGCCTTGAATCAAGGGTACTATTGGCCAACAATGACAAAGGAAGCAGATGAAATGATAAAAAAGTGTTTGAATATTATTGATGAGTATTATAAGTTACTAAAGACATCGATCTAATAATGAGTTAAAGATCAATGAAGTCGACGTCATAAGAAACATGTCTTGATTTCATTATAATAATAATGTCTTACAAGATAACATGTTTAAAGGCTAAACTACATAGACAAAAACTGAAAAATACTAAAATCTTCAAGTAGTCTTTGGAGAAGGATTGCGTATGGAAGGACCTTTAGGTGGAAGGGTGCTAGGTGCGAGCGCCGCTTTCTTTTGGCCAGCTCTGGTTGAGACTGTGCTGCTAGGCTCCGGCGCCGCTCTTTTCTGCCCAGCCTTAGCTGGAATTGTACCACCGGTACCTGGCACCGCATCAGATTTTTGACTTGCCTCAGCCTCCATATTTTGCTGTTGCATCTTCAGGAACGCTTGGAAGCCCTTTACTTTCTCCATGGGAAAGTCCGGCTGAATCCCATGAATCTCAGTGATCAACCTCCCATAGATACGGATGATCTTGGCGACCAAATGTCTCTCAGCAGCCTCATGAAAGGCAGCAGTCTTCTTGAAAGACTCCACTGCCTCGACCTTGGCAGTCTCTAATTGACGGAGCGCCGCCTCCTTTTCCTTCTGACTAGCTTGAAGTTGAAGAAAAGCAGCCTCTTTATCCTTTTGAGCGGTCTCAGCTAATAGAAGCGCCGCCTCCTTCTCTTGGGTTAAGGAAGACAGGTTCTTTTCAACCGCCTCCTTTTCCTTTACCAAAGAGGACAGACTCTTCTCAGCTCGGCGAGCATTCTCCCTATTTTGGTTTGAAGTTTGCTCGCATTCTGCTAATTGATTGGCAAATTTATTTGCCTTCTCAATAGCAAATCGAGCCTTGTCGATGGCCCCATCTTTGAGTTCAATATCTTCGCCCAAACGTTGGCGAAGAAGGGTTGTATCCTCCTCGTATTTGGCTTTCTCTTTCAGCCACTCAGCTCTTTCCTTTTCCAGATGCGTCGCCTTAGCCGCCCTTACTGCATTATCCTCCATAGCAGCACATTTATGGGCTAAATGCACGGCCAAGGCGCCAACTTCCGTCTCCGTAGCCAAAAGCTGTAGGAAAAGGATTAGACCAATAAAAGAGGAAGGATAAATAAAAGAGGAAGGATAAATAAAAGATGAGATAATAAAAGCTTACAGAAGCGACGGATGTGAGATGATTCTTTACAGCCTCTTCGACCCACTGAGGATCGAAGTGGAGTTTGCGACGATCACCTGGAAGAACTGACCCGCTCACAATACGTAGAGCTAGGTCGGATTGAGGAGGGGCTCCTTCAGGAAGTCTTGCATGGAGGGATGTTCCTTCCGGAATACTCATACCTTGCAAGCGACGCCAGGGGTCCCAATCCATCATGCGATTCTCAGCCACTGGGGTTTCATACAGGTGTCGCATCAAGTCAAATTCGGGACCTTCAGTAGGACCCAAAGGAGGATTCACTGGCAGAACATAAGCAGGCGCTGGAGGCGTCGCTGGTCTATCAGATGCCTCATTGATTAAAGGCTGTTCAAAGTGGGATGTTCCCATTTCAACAGATGGCTGAACGGATGATATAGGAGATTTGGGCGAAGCCCTAGGCAGAGTATTGCCTTGAGGGGAGGAAGATCTGGCAGGAGGGGCTTGTCGAAGCGGTGAGGGATCAAGGGTAGAAGAAGAAAGCCTCCCCACCTCGGGCGACGCTGTACACATAAACAGTTAGCTAAAGCCAATATTAAAAAAACAGATTCTTTAGAATAAAAGAATACCTGATGGCGGCGCTGTATCCTCAGTACTTTCATCCAAAAATATAGTTTTGGATGGGTCGACAGGACTACTCTTATCCTTCTTAGAGCGACGCTTGGTCGTTCCTTTAGCCTCGGCTGTAGCTCTAGCCTTATGCTTCTTTTTGGATGGCTCTTCTTGAATTGGTGCAAGAACAACAGTCGACGCCTGGACATAGGATCCAGAAGTTTGAAATAAATAATCGAAATCATCATCATCATCTGCAAAAGCAAAGAAAGGATTAGAAAAATACCCAGTCAATCTCTGGTGGAGGATTTGATGATTTTAAGGCGGCGCTAGCAATCATAGCCTCTGTTGCATCTTTAGATACGAAGGAGAGTCGCCCCTTTGAGTGTGCTACGTAAATGAGGTTGAGGGTGTCGAGATCCTCCTCGGTATATTCGGTGAAGGAAGGCAAGGGATCAGTCCGAGGATTCCTTAAAGACCAGGCGACGCCCCCAAAGAAGAAAAAATACTTGCTTTTCCAATTTGAATTGGAGGATTTAAAACTGCTAACCGAGGGTTTTTTGGCATTCCAAAACCAAGGGTTTTGTCCTAGGCGTCGCACGTTCCAACCTTTTGACTCGAGAAAACGAGTTTGAAAGAGAAACACGCCAAAGGCGTTGAATTGAAGACGATAAAAAGAGCGAAAGAGGGTTAAAGAGTATGGCCAGTTATTTTCAAGACAAAGGATGCTAAACCCTACCCACATACGAATGGCGTTGGGAGTCAACTGGGTAGGGGTGATGCCGTAATACTGGCATAATTCTATAAGGGAGTCTCAGAAGGGGAAGCGAAGCCCTGCCTCTATCTGACTAAGATAGATTGTGGCCTCATCTTCTCCAGGGAAACATACCCGGTCGTCGCCTGATGAGTCAGGGACGGGGAACCGGGGTCGATCATCATTACTCATACCCGAGGTTTCGACAGCCCAATTGAAGTTTTCTCGAGAAAGTTGATTTGGTTTAGGATCGATAGAAGGAAGAGGAAAATTGAGAGTCTTACTAGAGATATTGTGGGAAGACGCCATCACTTTCTTCAACAAATGAACTTCAAATAGCGTTACTCGACAACGTGCAATGGTGGCGACGCTCCTCTTCCAGAACCGATTCAGTTTTTAGAGAGAGAAAGTAGAGAGAAGGCAGAGCAAAAGATTCAAAAGTATTGAAAAGAATGGGACCACTCCTATTTATAGTGGACCCATGAAAAACCAGCAATCATCGCAACGGTAACTGAAACATCACTTTTATTTGACCGTTGGATTGAAACGGAATTCGAAACGTTGTACCGTTAGATCTCAACGGTCACTTGGATTGCTGACGTCATCTTACTGTTACATTGAAAACGCAAACAAAACCAAAAGTAGCACACAATGTGGACCGTTGGATCAGTAGAGATCATACGGATAGCCAAGGCCAAAGAAACGGTTTCATTTTTGAAACAAATTCAATTTTGAATTCCACCGCCAAAACATTATGGAATTCCCGCCATTAAAGGCTCATCGACGCCTGAGGTTCATCGACGCCTAAAAATTCCAGGTGTCAACCTGGGAAAATTAAAGGCTCATCGACGTCTATGAAATATCATAGATGAGCGACGCCTTGAAAAATGAATCCATAAAGTCGCACTCAGTGAGATTCTATCCAACCAGGACTGATACTCCTGCTTGGCTTAGGGGGCAGATGATGGGGTTTATAAGGGACGCCTTATTATTTAAAATCTTCATATATCACTGACCTAAAACATAATCTTATTGATTTATACAACCCATTCATGTATAGCGTCGCCTGTTAATATGAGCCTGTGGCGTCAGTCTATACGAAGGCGTCGCCTAGGTAAGGTCTGGATAAAGCCGCATTAATTGAAGGTCTGACAGCATTAAATGAGATTAAATATCTCCGATATTTAAGGAATAAGGACTCCTGTCCCATCAGAAGGTCAGTTTGACCTCAGTTAAACTGATTAACCAGGGTAAGAAGGAAGCACTGTTCATCAGGTTAAGTGAAGGCTATAAATAGCCGACATTCATTATCATTTATTACAGTCTGATTTTTCACCACATCTACATAAAAGCTCTCAAAAGTCTTAGAACTGACTTAAGCTTCGGAGTGAAATAAACGGGTCAACCCGAAGTCTTTAATTCTACGCAGGTCGACCCGAGAAGAGCAACGCCTGTAGCTGAAAGAAGTTTTACAGGATCCAACATTATGTAATGTGCGAATTAGTTATATTATGTATTATGTGAATTGTTTATATTATATCTTCGATGTTTGGAAGTTAATTTTGTAGAGAACGAATAATTTTCAATAAACAAAAAAAATGCAGTTGTGTCCATGAAATACCGACGAAACTACTTTTGTCGAAAACAATATCTCTCCATCTCAATTTTCTGGTAGCCAATTATATTGTTCCTTTGGCCAAAAAAATCTCTCTCTCTCTCTCTCTCTCTCTCTCTCTCTATATATATATATATTGTTCCTTTGGCAAAAAAATAAAAATAAATTATAATGTTCCCATTAACCTTTGCCAACGCCAGATAAGTCGTTGCTAAATAGGTATTGCCAACAACGAAATTTATGTCAACAAGGACGTGTTTCCTGTTGCCAATGACTAATTGTGGAGGCATGTGTTCTTGTCAATAAATAAATTTGGCAACGGAAAAAAATATATTGTCATGAAAGATGTTTTTTCAGACGAATAAAAAAATATTTATCTCAGTAAACTATTCTCAATGGGGCTTCACCAACAAAAACATTAGCGACGAAAATAAACTTTAACCAATAAGTTTATTGTGTCATGTTCCTCAACACGAGTTTTTAATATAGAATTGACAAACTCTATAAATCAAATTGCTAAATAGACTTTTAAAAACTATTAAACGAGACTTACTTAGAAAAGTATTGAAAAAAACGATTTTCTAGCCTAACTTTAAAGTTGGCAAAAAAAATAATTTTATTGTATTATCGTGCGTATCGTGTTCTGATACATAAAGACGAACACGATACAAAAATACTTTCGTATATCGTATTCGTGCTATCGTTTTATCATATGATTTTACAAACACAATTTGTTTCGTGTCGTGTTATCGTGTTGCGTAAGAATTGTCATGCCTATGTCTCATCAATCTATTTTTGGGTTGCGAAATATGCCGAAAAATAAATGTGAGGACGCATCTTCATATTAATGTGTCGTTAATAGCAAGTTTAAAAAAATGACTCAGTATAATGAATCATTTATGATATTAATGCCCCTTCCATCAAGATTCCTTCCACATTAAATTAATGGACATGTCGTGAATAAGTCAAATTTTGATTGGAAATGACTCATTCATGAAATTAATGTCGTTTCGGTTAAGATTCCTCGTCGACATTTACTTTTAGATTTGGGTGTAGTGAACTCAATAGTATGGATCGGAGCTCCTCTCACTAAAGGTAAGTACTTTTTCATTGATCTATTGACATATAATGTGTTGATATTTCAAATAAGTTGTGGATGAACGGATAAATCGAGTTACAATCTACGGTGGAATTGTAAACCTTTCATTAAAAGTTGCTTTAACATTTTACATCTCAAATTGGTTTGGCAAGTCAAGTTGGACAATTTTATAAAAAATCAAATCGGAATTCAAGTGGAATGAATGTCGCAAATCCTAAACATGTGAAAGGGACATTCTAATGCTCACCATTGAAGAAAATAAGGTCCATAAATTAAGGATGAACACATATAGACATTATCGTTTGAGAATATATACATAGCAATAGAGAGAGAGATATTCTTATTTTGTACGTAAGCAAAATGAATACATGGTTACGTGAAGAATAGTACTGAACCATACTAGGCCCGGCCCGGCCCGACTTCCATGATCTTCTAGCAAATCCTTGCAAAACTGTTCCAAGAACGCGATGGAGGTTCCTTCCTTATGTTCGACGACTCCCCATCGAGGAGAGACTCGATTTGTTGCATCTCGATTGCAATGGTGTCTTCCGTGAAACCCGAATTATTACCATGAGATGGATTGCTGTTGTTTTGTAACTCATTACTGTTACTACATTGTTCAGGCATTTGAGAGCCCGAAGACGATGGGATATCACTGAGTAGCTTCGACAAATCGTCGTGCATAGAAATAGATTCCATTGGATCATTCGCCTCACTTTTGATTCTCAATCCTATATCAGAAACATCAAAAAAGATTTATGACAAAAACGTAATGAACAGACGTTTAGATTTAAGTAACATTCATTAATGAAGAAACCTGTAGATGAAGAATCATCCCAGCAAAAATTGGGCTTCAACGAGAAATCAAACAGCTTCTCATCTTGCAAGTTCATCAACAAATTACTGGGTGTCGTCGAGTCTTGAGGATCATTATGAGAGTTATATGCTTCAGCCTCCTGAAGCAGATCCTCCAACAACCCGCCGTTGCATTGAGGGTTGGGGCTGGTTCTGGGGTCAGGATTTTCAGTTTGGAATAGGTACGTTTGGGTTGAAGGGAGCTGCTCGGGCTTGGCGACACCATACATCAAATCATGTTGGTTGTGCTGCAAGCTTTGTGATGAGTTGATGTTATAATGTAAGGGATTAAATTGGAAGGAATTCAAATTGGGGAAATGGTGGGTGGGTGAAAATGGAAGGGTATACGGGCTTAGGCTCAAGTTTTGGTTCAAATTTGGATCATTGTACAACAGGGGTGAGGCGGTTAACCGGGTCGATGGAGGGGATGTGGCGGAGGGTTCGAACAGGGACAAGGAGTTGGTGAAGGTGGTCTTCAGGTGGTTGTAGGATTGTGGAGAAAGGGCGACTGGGCTCAGGCTTTGAGGCGGAGAATGACCGAATGTCGGAGATAGGGTTCGTGTTGGTATTTGGATTTGGGGACGGGCTCGGAAACTGGTGGATGGCGTGACCATGAATTGGGGTTCCGGTGATGATGGAGGAAGTGGCGGCGAAGATGGCGGTTTTTGAGGGCTCACATCGGGTGGGTATAGAGGGAGGCCTTGTCGAATTCGACGTTTAATTCTCGTGTTCCAATAATTCTTAATTTCGTTGTCTGTTCGGCCCGGAAGCTACCAACATATCATCATTATTATTTCAACAGTTTTCAATCAATATTGGTATAATTTGTCACAAAATATATACCTGAGCAGCCATGCGAGCCCACTTGTTACCGAGCTGAGCATGGAGTTGAAGGATGAGCCTTTCCTCTTCAGGAGTGAAGGAGCCCTTCTTCAGGTTAGGTCGAAGGTGGTTGGTCCACCGCAGACGGCAGCTTTTGCCGCAGCGTGAGAGAGAGGTGTTCTTCTGCACGGCGTTCCAATTGCCCTCGCCGTTCTTCTTGACGTAATCCATCAGGATTGCGTCCTCTGCGGCAGTCCAGGGGCCCTTTTTGAGCACCGTCTGCTGCAGCTGCTTCCCTGATCCACCGCCGCTCGCCCCTAAGGACGACGAAGCCCCATTATTGGCTCCTTTTTGTGTCCCATCAACGAGGTTCTCGGAAGAGCCGCTGCGGGACACCATGATGATTGTGTAGACAAAATAAACTCAACCCAGAATCGAAAGAAGCATCGCGCCGTAGAATCTGAACATCGTTTATTCAATATGATCCATATGTCTCCAAGAAAAAGGAAAATTCTTCTTGCCTCCACAGACCACCAAAGCCAAGCCAATATGGAGCTCGGCTATGGAGGTTGTGTCCCCAAGAAAGAATCAATTCCTTTGTGTGCCCTCTCTCAGTTCTATTCCTAATAAATCATATGAAAAAAAAATTACGAAAGCAAACAAAAACAAAAGAAGGGACCGAAAGCTGTTACAAAATGAAAAAGGAACAAAAATGATGAGTTTCTCCTCTCCTGCGTACCTCCCGAATAATGTGCAGAATGATTGGTTGGCTGGTAATGCGGGCGAGGAATGGAAATGGAGGGAAGATTTAGATGGAGAAGATGGATGGTGGTGCCTGGATGACGGAAAAGGGAGTGACGGAAAGGGACGGAAGATTTAGAATCTTAGATAGAGAAGATGAATGGTGGGGCCTGGATGGTGGAAAAGAGAGTGACAACGGAGATTTAGCGAAGACACAGCTTGAAGAGACCAACCTTTGCGGATGACTGCATGCTTTCTGTAGATTGATGGGTGATATCATTTTTAATAGGGTTAATTACCTCAACCGTTACTTATGTTTGACCCATGTGATTAAAAGGTTACTCATCTTTTTTTGTGTAGCTGAAACGTTACTTAAGTTTGAAGATGTGACTGAAAAGTTACTCCGTGAACTTTCCGTCAAATCTGACTGTCAAAGTGTCACGTGCACAGCACATGACCTAATTAAAACGATTTGAAAGGACAATAATGCCCTCTTGTCACTTTGCAACGTTTCCCCCTCGTTTGATAACCATCTCCACACTCCAACTTCCTATCCAACTTCCATTTCCCTCCAACTGAAACTTGCAGACCTCCTTCCGCCTCGATAGTGTTGATTTTCAGCACGGAAGGAACCTCCTCGGCGACATTGCATTTCGGAACTGCAACTGGAAGTAAGTTTGTGTTTTTGCTTCGATTGAACTTCGGTTTGTGTGGCTTTTCGCATTCTTTCTGTTTTCGGACTTGGGTTTGTGTTCTTCTACCCTGTTTCACTTCGTTAATCTTCGATTCGGTTGAAGATTAGGGCTTTGATGTTGGTTTGCGGTACGAAATGATGAAATTGCTGCATAATATGTTCGTATTTGGGCGTGTATTCAATAATTGCTGTAAATTGCTGCATAATTGCTGTAAATTGCTGCATAATTGCTGTAAATTGCTGCATAATATGTTGTTTGTCGTGAAGATAGTGGGTGGTGGTGATCATTCTGTTGTTAAATCGATGAAATGTGCAGTATATGATTCTTGGGCCATACAGCAGCTCAACTGCCTCTGATGTTCCATAGCTTAAGGGGCTATATATGATTAATCAGGTGCTATCCTTATATGCATCCTGTCCAAGCAGAAATCCGTGCGTCTGCATAATTGTTAATTGAAGTTTTTACATGTTTTGTGCTCCTAATCATTCATATTGAGTAATTGTTAGATACATAGATACATGGATTGTTCTAAGTGACTTGATTTTGTTTCATCGAAGTATTGCAACCTTTGCTTGAATATTTTTGTTTTGTTTTGATACGAAGGGCAAGAAAACACGAATGGTCATGCTTCAACGGTGCCCACGTTACGTGAAGATGGCTTGACCCAGCCTCCCTAACTGAAACTTGTCGGTCAATCATTGAGTTGTCTGTCAAGAACACACCACTAAGGGAACAGTTTCGCAAGTTCTGTCAAGAACACACCACCATGGAATGTATTTGTGTTGAATTCTTTGACAATTCATTAACGGAACCTATTTTGGGATTATAGGATGGACCATGTTTTGGGATGTATTCTGAATTCTGGATTTTGATGGATTATTATGGATTCTGTGTTTTCTGATGTATTCTGTATTTTAGTAACGGTTGAGTAACAAAATGTCCAAACTTAAGTAACCTTTTAATCACAGTACGTCGAACATAAGTCACCTTTTAATCACAATTCACAAACTTAAGTCACCTTTTAATCACAGTTCAGAAAAGATAAGTCACCACCTTCGCAAAATACACATTGTTCTTCATCCTTCAGTTTCAGTTTCAGTTTCAGTTACAGACACAGTTCAGTTACAGACACAGCTCCAATTACTGCAATTGTTCTTTCAAATTCCAATTGTTCTTTCAAATTACTGCAGCAAAACGAATTAGGGTTGCAAATTAGGGTTACCCACTGTCAAATTACTTCAAAATTGGGGCAACCATGGAATCGGCGCGAGAAATTCTGCCACGTACCAGCTGATTTCACGGAGACGCGAAGCTCCGTGGTTGGCATTCGCAGACGCAGAAGAGATGGACCGAGATATAACCTTTCTACGGTTCTCAGAACCCATAGGACAGCATTCATCAGACTTCATGGCTGGAGATCTTCGGTTCTTCAGTTCTTCGATTCTGGAGGTTCTTCGCGCACAAACTGCTTCTCCTGTTCCTTGATTCTAAGAACCAGTTGCTGTTAAGTGAACAGTATGTTGGGGGTAGTTTGGGAACTTCACCTTACAAGTTAATCACGTGACAAGCACATGGTGGTACTTAACGGGAAGAAATAACGGCAGTTAGGTGATAGTAACGGTTCAGTCACATGTGTCAACTTAAGTAACGGTTGAGCTCAAGTTTGAACGGTTCAGTCACATTGTCAAACATAGGTAACGGTTGAGGTAATTAACCCTTTTTAATATAAAAAAATGTCTTTTACATAATTGTCTCGCAAATTAATTTGAATAAATTTAAAAAATATATATATACATTTTATAAACTAGTCAGAGTAGTTTTTTTTCACATTTATCTATATAAGTGCAATCGTTATTCTTTCCCGTCAATTTTATTTGCTTCAGAGGAAGACGATAAAATCACCTCCCAACTTTGTAGTTCTTGTGATTCTCTTTAAACCTTTAAAGAGATACCCCCTTATGTCTTTTCCATAATTGTCTAACAAATTTATTTTAATAAATTTAAAAATACTTTTTATAGATTAGCTACAGTTAGGGCTGACAATTTCTGACACGACACGATTAAACGACACGACACGATCTACTTTAAAGCGTATATGAGTTTGACCTTAATGGATCCCGTGTCTAAACAACTCTTATACGTTTAGACACGATTATTAATCGTGTCTAAACAACTCAGTTCTGCGGATATTTGTATAAACACGATTAACTATTCGTGTATAGTCGTGTTGTGTATACATGTGACACGTTTAGACACATTTAAGTATAATAATAATAAAAAAATATTAAAATACTCACTTACTTTGTAATATTGAACTATGAAGACCTTACTTTGTATATTTGGATTTGTATATATATGAATTTGTGTATATATCTGATTTAAAGGGTATATAAGTTTGAGATTAACGGATCTCGTGTCTAAACAACTCTATGCGTTTAGACACGATAAACGACTTATACGGTTAGACACGAGACATGTTTAGACACGTTTAAAATTTATCCGTTTAGACACGAGACATGTTTAGACACGACACGATTATGACACGACACGACACGATTGCCACCCCTAGCTACATTAGTTTTTTCACATCCATCTATATTTGTGTAGTCGTCATTCTTTCCCGTCGTTTTTATTTCTTCAGATGAAGACGATCAAATCACATTCTGACGTTTAGGTTCTTATTGGATCTTACTATAAACTTTTGCAGTGACACTCCCTTATTATTTTTTTTTTCATAATTGTGTTTAAATTAATTTGAATAAATTAAAAGGTACTTTTTATAGACTAACTACAATAATTTTTTCACATCCATCTATATAACTGCCCTTGTCATCCTTTTCCATCGCTTCTATTTTCCAATCAAATCACCTTCTGACGGTGTGGTTCTTGTTGGACCTCTCTTTAAAACTTTGGAGTGACACTCCCTTATGTCTTTTACATATTTGTCTTGCAAATTAATTTGAATATATTAAAATAAAAATAAAGACTAGCTAGAGTAATTTTTTTACATCCATCTATATATCTGTCATCGTCATCTTTCTATCTTTTTCAAAGCAAGACAACAAAATCACCTCCCGTCATTGTGGTTCTCTATGGATCTTTCTTTAAACCTTTGCATCGACAGTCCCTTATGTCTTTTACATAATTGTCTTGCAAATTAATTTGAATAAATTAAAAAATACTTTTTATAGACTAGCTACACTCATTTTTTCACATTCATCTATATAATTGCCCTCGCCATCCTTTCCCGTCGCTTCTATCTTATTCAGAGAAAGACGATCAAATCACCTCTAACGTTGTGGTTCTTGTTGGATCTCTCTTTAAATCTTTGCAGCGATACTTTTCTATGCTCCGTGAGACCTGCAAGAAGGAAAGTCTCGGGTTGACCCGTTTGTTTAAGCTCATATGATTAAGTCAGAACAAGTCTTTGAGAGCAATTAATACAGGAGAGTTAATGTGAATGAATGTGCTTAAAGCGCAGTAAATGCGAGTAATTATAGGAGGAGTTTTTTTATGCCAATATTATAGGAGGAGTAGACCATATGTTAACTTTTTACCGTGGTTTGGTAGCCTCTGACCGTGATAACGTTTTATCAACCGGGAAGGGATAAGATGTTAAATCATCTGATAGGGGGATCGTCGTCTTGTTATGTGACAGATAATGGGTGTGATATGTGACTGATGACGGAGGCGACACTTGGTTCGTATCGAGGGAGTGCCTTATCTTCGTTTTGGGCGAAGCCTTCATAGGTTCCTAGGCGAAGCTTTCCTACGAAGGGTTCAGAGGTGAAACCTTCTTTCTCGACCCCAAGAGGATCATATTATGGACAGAGAGTCCAAGGGGTGAAGCACCCTCAACGTGTTGAGGTTAGACACTCTTTAACCTTAAGGATACAAGGGTGTTGTCAAGTATCCATCATCTACCCTCAAGCCAAGTAAGAGTATTATCCTGGTTGTTTGACTACATTGTATGGGCGTCGACCCTTTATATCTGTTATGAGATTTTGAAATTTATCCCCATGGCGGAAAATAAAAAAAATATCTAAGTTTTTGAGTGGGAAAAATTAAAAACATCCAAACGCTTCCTATTTCGGATATGACGTCAACATCTCCTTTTTACCATTATAGTCCAACAATAAGGATAGCGTATCTTTTCATTTTTTGAGGAAGTTATTGTTTGAGCTTCCCACCCCACTATAAATAGGCTTATTCTTCTTCTGTTTATGCACTTTTTCCTCTGTGTGCTCTGCCTTCTTTCTAGAATTCTCTTTCTAGTTTTTACAGAGCATTTCCCTCTTAAATCGTGCATCACCCTCCTTAGCCATCATTGCACATTGTTGCCTTACTACTTCAGAGGTCAGACATTTATATTAAAGATAAAAAATAGTCTCTCTGAGTGACGCTCCTGATAGTAAGGTTCTTCACATTCCTCTTCCTTCGATAGATCCTAAGCCAAACCTCATCACCCTATAAAATTTCGTTTGGTGTGTGGAGTTATTGGGAAAAGGGCGACGCTGAACGTAGCCGATACCCTATCACACCTAAGTCGTCCGACGACGCTCCTCATACTTCAAAAGATTCAAAAATTTAACTGGAAAAAAACAACAAAGTACATTAGGGTACTCAAATCAGATGGGTAAGAGTATTGCTCAAATGGATTTGAGCAAATATGAAAATATCATGGAATTCGCAGAGAAAAACTAGCACTATACTCCACAACATAGTGGAGTAGCTGAGAGAAAGAAAGGAACATTTCTGAACATGGTGTGAAACATCCTTACATCAAGAGGTGTACCAAAACAGTTATGGGCTAAAGCGGTTTTGTGGAACTTTCATGTATTGAATAGATGCCCTACATACACAGTAAGGAACAGAAGACCAGAGGAGGATTAGTCAGGTAAAAGACCTCCAGTTGATTACTTTCACATTTTTGGTTGTATTGCTTCCACTCATGTTGTTTCACAATAGTAAGTTAGACAGTAGAAGTGCAAAATGGATATTCTCTGGGATAAGTGAATAATCGAAAGTATACAAGTTGTATACTCCAACTACACATAGAATGATCACATCAAGAGATATAATTGTTTTTTGAATGGAGTAGCTGAAAGTGGAAGGAGAATACCTCAATTGACCAAATCCTTGATGAAGAAAAATAAAACCAGGAGCTCACCGAAAATTATGTTAGCCAACATTAACATGTTAAATCATGGTAATCTTCAATTGCAGTAGAATACGAAACACGTGATGAAACCAACTCAGTCCTATAGAGACCAGGAAAAAGGCAAAGAAAGAAGTCAACATGGTTAGAAGACTATGAGGTTAGCTTCTACCAATCTAATGCATATTATATTACTCAGTGTTGTCTGTTTGCATACTGTAGCCCAATACGATTTTAATATTGCTTATAGAGAATTGAAATGGAGAAAAGTTATTAAAGCTGAGATAGACTCAATTGACGAAAATTAAACATGGAACTTGTTAAATTTACCTAAAGGGCAAAAGGCTATAGGTGTAAAATGGTTTTACAAAACAAAACTGAAGAAAAATGGTGAAGTAGATAAACATAAAGCTAGGTTGGTTGCAAAGGGTTATAAGCACGAGTATGGGATAGACTACACTGAAGTATTCACACCAGTAGCTAGGATGGACACTGTTGGATCGTGATTTCCTGAATGCTGATCTGGCAATGAATTGAATGCCAAGGAGATGGTGATTGCGCGCTTTCGCCTGAGCTCCGATGAACCTGCAAGAAGGGGATCGCAACAGAGGGGGTGCCTCTGGGTCCCTCTCCGATGCTTAAATGAGTATATGTGTGTATATAGCTCAAAACGTATTGAATGTATGTAAAGCAAAGGTATTTATAGAGTAAGAGATACCAAACCGTATAAGGTAACTGTATATCTTCGTGAATATTGTGTTGTTGAAGATTTAGATAGTAGATATTGCGGTTACAGCGAGATATTGCAGTTACCGTATCTAATCTTTAGTGAATATGTGCCCGAGATATGCGGGATATCGTGGCTATATCCTTATTAACGGTTGGTGGGACCAGAGGAGAGAGGCAAGGCTCTCTTTATGGCGAGCACTCTTATGGCTGCGACCTTGATTGTTGGCGAGCACTCCCATGGCGAGCAGTGGGAGGCTTTGACATTGGCCAATGGCGACCTGAAGTGGCACTTTGGCGTCCACTTTAGTTTGGATTCGATACTGGACCACTTTATGAGGGCCAGAGTAACCTTACTGTGGGTTGGCCTTGTTTAAATGGTATGGGTTTCACCCCCTGCAAATTTATTGGGCCTTCGAGGCCTTTCCCATATTGGGTCGTCACTATCAATACCCAACATTTGCCCCCGAAGCTTGAGTGAAGTTTCTTCGGTCGAGCTTGATTTTGTGATAGGGTTTAAGATAGTGACTTTTGGAATGGATCTTTTGCTTTCCTTATCTGCTATTTGTGCATTTTGATGCTCTGTATCCTTTGGCGAACGATTTTGGTTGCGTAGAGTTTTTCGGAATGTGTGATACCTTACCCCATTAGGCGAACGCTTTGGGTTTCCAGGGTTTATGGATGCTCATTCTTCACTCTTTGTGCGAACACTATCGTTGCGAGGGTGTTAGGAGAGGTCTGGTATAGCTTTTGGCAATCACCTTTTTTGTGTAAGATTTCGAACATTTTAATGAATAGACAGTTAGCGAAAGTCGAGAGGACTTTTGAGGCATGTCCGTCTCTTTGTCTTCCGTAACCAGTGGGCAGACTCACAGGTTTTTCGTGTCGTTCCAACCTTTTGTCTCCCCGATGTAACCATTGGAATTCTGACATTACTTCGGTTTTACCCAAAAAGGGTGTAATCATTATCTGAGCCGTTTCTCACATGCCCGTTCGGTTTCCTTCGTTTTGGCTAAAAAGGCTGAACTTTAGCATTTAGTCTTTTACGCACTCAATTCATTTGCATTCCAGAGTTCATATCTTCTTTCAGCCCTCTGTTTCAATTTTTCATTTCTCTCTTTTTATCCTCGAAAAAGCTTTCTCAGCCAGAACGGGATACTCCTTCGAGCTTTGGAGAGCTGTCGGGGAATGATCGGAACATCATTGATGACTTCTTCCGACATCATAGGCAACCAAACTTCTGTTCAATCCGCTCAGGGGCGGAAACTTCAGAGTCGATGCTTGGGTTAGCGGGCATTCATCAGTTCGTACAACTGACGCTCAAGGTCGGGGTTCATCATTCCCCGCCAGTCTTTATTGATTGGATAAATTTCTGACCCCTCAGTCTGGGACCTAAATTCATTGACCGCACTTGAGGACCTAAATTCTTCAGTCTATTTTCCAAGCGGGCTAAGACGAGGTTGTTAGCTGCCTAGGCGTCTATGAGTTTCGGATCAAGGATGTCGACCAGTACTCTGTTTGGCTAGAGGCAGAGAATGGTGACCTCAGGGCTCAATTGAAAGAGTCCTGGGTGCAGAGGGATGCCTCGATGGCTGAGCAGGAGCATCCTTCCTTAAATCATAAGGTTGTCCCATCCCCCCTTAGCGTGGACTTTAAGAAGTCCAAGGAGTTCTCTGTCTGCGCCTTGGAGGTGATAAAGGCCGAGGCTGCTTCCTACCTCCAGATCTTGGTCGACGAGATTCAAGGGATTGATCCCAAGTTTCCTCTATGGGAGGTGAGGTCTCTTCAGGATTTCATTGAGAGCGGCTACACCAAGGAAGCTCCTTGGCGATGAGGCTGCCCCCGAGGCCGAGAAGGAGACTGCATCCCCTGATGAACCCAGACCTTGAGGTCTCAGGCCTTCAGGCGACCGAGTCGATGCAGAGTTTCAGGTCAAGGGAGCCTATTCATCCTCCTGCTTTTTGCTCATCCTTCTTTTTATCGATAATCACGTTTACTTCCCTTTGTTTTTGGGATAGTTGTAATTATTCTTTTGATTTCAGACTCGGATATTATTATAATGAACGCCTTTAATTTCGTAAGCCTTTACTCTTTTTCGACTTCGAATGTGTTTGGTCGTTCCTCCGATATCTTTTCGTTCGAACGCTTTAGGAAGTTTTACCATATTTGTTTTCAACTTCTCTTTAGCTTATGTAGGAGAGTCTCGCCATATAGGATCTTGGACCATCCATTCCCTTCACCAAAGTTTTTTAAGGGAACTGTTACTCGAAGATCATACCTTTAAGGAAACTATCATCTTTTGTAGATGTGTTCGCTTTGTTAAGGTTTTAGACCTTTGGAGTGTTCGTCTAATCCCGGGGAACTGTTACCCGAGGCTCATTCATCTTTTAGTAAGTGGTCGCCCTAGGTTCATTCGCCCACTTTCTTTGTGTTTGTTTCGCAAAGGAACTGTTACCCTTGATATGGATTCATTCGCTTTGGATGTTACTTCTCAATTTTTGCCCAACTTATAAGAGAACGGACTCCTTGACGGATTGCTCGCTTTTTGCGCTAGGACTTATGTCTGATTTTTATATTTAGGCCTTATTTGCCTAACTTTTTCCTTAGGTCTTTTCGCCTGATTTTGATAACAGGTCTTGTGCCTGACTTTGGCATCAGGTCTTTCGCCTAACTTTGGTGCTAGGTCTTTCACCTGATTCAGTCATCAGGTCTTTCAGATCTTTTGGTTTGCCTAACTTTGGCGTTAGGTCTTTTTGCCTAACTTTGGCGTTAGGTCTTTCGCCCAATTTTGGTATCGGGTCTTTTTGTTTCGTAAGCCTTGGTTTTTGTTTGACTTCGAGTATACTTGGTTGTTCTTCCGATGTCTATCTTGCTTTAAAGCTTTAGGAAGTTTTACCATACTTGTTTTCAACTTCGCTTCAGCTTTTGTAGAATAGTCTCGCCTTTTTGTTTTCATTCAAAGGGTCTTGGACCTTTCTTTGGAGGAAACGTTACCCTTTAGAGGTTCTTTTCGCTCCTTTAGGTTTCGGGGGAAGGACCGTGGCCTCTTATCGGCTCGTCCGTTCCTTTCGCCATGTTTCTTAAGGAAACTGTTACCCAAGGATTATGCCTTTAAGGAAACTGTCATCCTTTATGGATTCGTTCGCCTTTTAGGATTTTGGTCCTTAGATTCGTTCGCCTAGTCGTAGGAAACTGTTATCTAAGATTTGCTCGCCTTTTAAGAAGCTGTTACCTCGGATTCGTTCTCCCTTTTTGGGGAACTGTTACCCAAGATTCGCTTGCCTTTTTAGGAAGCTGGAAAGCTTTAGGAAGTTTTACCATACTTGTTTTCAACTTCGCTTCAGCTTTTGTAGAATAGTCTCGCCTTTTTGTTTTCATTCAAAGGGTCTTGGACCTTTCTTTGGAGGAAACGTTACCCTTTAGAGGTTCTTTTCGCTCCTTTAGGTTTCGGGGGAAGGACCGTGGCCTCTTATCGGCTCGTCCGTTCCTTTCGCCATGTTTCTTAAGGAAACTGTTACCCAAGGATTATGCCTTTAAGGAAACTGTCATCCTTTATGGATTCGTTCGCCTTTTAGGATTTTGAAGACTGCGCTCTGAAGATGATAAAGTCGGCGATCGCCGATTTTCTCCAAGTCCTGGTGGATGATGTCCGGGCGGTCGATCCCAATTTTCCCCTTGAGGAAGTTGGGTCCTTGAGGAGCTTCCTCCGGAGTCGTAACTCTCAGTCTACCCTTGTTGCTGAAGGGGTTATTCCAGCTATGGCTGAAGAGGTTGTTCCCGAAGGCGGACCAAGCCTTCCTGCCCCCGAAGGCGAGCAAATCGTCCCTGCCCCTGAAGGCGAGCCAGTGCCTCTGCCCCCGAGGATCCCCAAGCCTGAAGTCTCCATCTCTTTTATTAACAATATTTGCCTTTTGGATAGCTGTTTTTCTTTGTAATTTTTTGTTTTCCTTTTATTTGATTTAAGACTTGGCTTCTTTTATTGAATGCCTTTATATTCATAAGCCTTTTATTCGACTTTGAACATGCTTGGCTATTTATCCAACGTCTTAATCATAATTACTCTTCGACTTCCTTTTGACTTGTAATGTCTTCGACTCTTGAAGTCTTAGACCAAGCATAAGTCGATCCTTCTAAGGAAAATACTTCTGATACTTAAAAGCATAAACTTCTAAGTTCAAAGAGATATTACCCTCTTTGAAGTTTAGACCTTCGAGGTCATCCTAAGGCTTTGTCATCCATAGTGATCGCCTAAAATTCTTTGTTAGCAGATCCCTTTGTTTAGTTTTGGCGTCTGCTTCTCATCTTGCCTAACTTTATTGCTAGGTCTTTTGGCCTGACTTTGGCGTCAGGGATTTTTTGTTTTGCCTAGCTTTATTGCTAGGTCTTTTGGCCTGACTTTTGGCGTCAGGGCTTTTTGTGCCTGATTCGGTTATCAGGTTTTTGCCTGACTCTTGGCGTCAGGTCTTTTGAGGTCTAACTTTATTGTTAGGGCTTTTGTGGCCTAGTTTTGTTGCTAGGGCTTTTGGCCTGTCTTTGGCGACAGGGCTTTTTGGCCTAGCTTTGTTGCTAGGGCTTTTGTGGCATAGTTTTGTTGCTAGGGCTTTTGGCCTGTCTTTGGCGACAGGGCTTTTTGGCCTAGCTTTGTTGCTAGGGCTTTTGGCCTGTCTTTGGCGACAGGGCTTTTTGGCCTAGCTTTGTTGCTAGGGCTTTTGTGGCCTATCTTTGGTGATAGGGCTTTTGGGGCCTAACTTTGTTGTTAGGGCTTTTTTGTGGCCTATCTTTGGTGATAGGGCTTTTGGCCTGACTTTGGCGTCAGGGCTTTTGTGGCCTAACTTTGTTGTTAGGGCTTTTGGCCTGTCTTTGGCGACAGGGCTTTTTGTGGCCTAACTTTGTTGTTAGGGCTTTTGGCCTGTCTTTGGCGACAGGGCTTTTTGGCCTAGCTTTGTTGCTAGGGCTTTTGTGGCCTATCTTTGGTGATAGGGCTTTTGGCCTGTCTTTGGCGACAGGGCTTTTGTGGCCTAACTTTGTTGTTAGGGCTTTTGGCCTGACTTTGGCGTCAGGGCTTTTGTGGCCTAACTTTGTTGTTAGGGCTTTTGTGGCCTATCTTTGGTGATAGGGCTTTTGTGGCCTAACTTTGTTGTTAGGGCTTTTTTGTGGCCTATCTTTGGTGATAGGGCTTTTGTGGCCTAACTTTGTTGTTAGGGCTTTTTTGTGGCCTATCTTTGGTGATAGGGCTTTTGGCCTGACTTTGGCGTCAGGGCTTTTTTCTTCGATTTGCTTCGAGTGAACATGTTTATGAAGGAATCACTTGCTTGTATGGTCCTTCCCACTTAGCTGAAAGTTTATTCTGACTGTCCAGCCTTGTGAATTCATTCCTTCAACATTCCTATCTTTATCAGCTTTTCGATGTCGCGCTTGTGCTATCTGCAATAGCTCTCGGTGTCATTCCCCATGGGCTGACCACTCTTGCGGGGTCTCGGTGGCCTTTCCAGAGACCTTTCCATCTCGACTAGTACCGCCGAGATCTGCCTGTTTAAAGGCGTGAAATACTCGGGGACCTCTGGATGTCTTGGTCCTGGGTTTTCCGATCTAGGCTTTTCTCGACCCTTCTTACCCTTCTTGATCCTGCAGAGACACCAAAGAACCAAGACGGGGCCGAACCCAAAAGGGTCGACAGAAATAATAGGGCTAAGTGATTCGGATCAGTCGACTTACCCAACAGAGAGGCTTCATGCTTATTAACATGTATAATGGGGGCGCCTCCACCTCTATACTCGGGGATGGCCCTGACGACGACATCCTTTGGGGTCTTGACGCGTTGTTCTTTGAGTCTCTTAGTGATAAGCTCCTCAACTTGGTCAAGAGTGAATTGGGGTTGCTGTCCTCCAGTCGGTGCAGAACTTGATGGACTGACAGAGCGAGTGACCGCCGGCGTCTCAGTGGAGGCCGGAGGTAAGGATTGGTGTCCAAAAGTCATCTCTTGATCTTCTTGAGGGGCTGTGGTGCCAGGATTTCCAGTTTCTGATTCCGGTGGCCCCGCAGGACGAGGATCCTCATGAGGAGCAGGGGGTTTTCTGCGGGCCTGTCCTATGATGGTTTCCAAGAGGGATATCATCTCTGCGGTTACCTGAATGGTTTCCCAAGCCACTTGGATGGTTTGTCGATCTGGAATCTCTGCGACGTTTGGAACAGGGGTCGTTCTCGAATTGCCAATGTGTTCACGTGCCGGTCTCGGAGGGACGGCATCACAGACTGCTTGGCTAGCAGGTTCTTGGTGGAGTGCGAAGCGGCAGCGGAATTAGAGCTATCCGAGGATTGTTCGTTAGCTTCTTTCCGATGATTGCGGTTAGAGCGAGTATGTATGACTGTTTTGCTCGTTTTCCCACAGACGGCGCCAAATGTTGGATCGTGATTTCCTGAATGCTGATCTGGCAATGAATTGAATGCCAAGGAGATGGTGATTGCGCGCTTTCGCCTGAGCTCCGATGAACCTGCAAGAAGGGGATCGCAACAGAGGGGGTGCCTCTGGGTCCCTCTCCGATGCTTAAATGAGTATATGTGTGTATATAGCTCAAAACGTATTGAATGTATGTAAAGCAAAGGTATTTATAGAGTAAGAGATACCAAACCGTATAAGGTAACTGTATATCTTCGTGAATATTGTGTTGTTGAAGATTTAGATAGTAGATATTGCGGTTACAGCGAGATATTGCAGTTACCGTATCTAATCTTTAGTGAATATGTGCCCGAGATATGCGGGATATCGTGGCTATATCCTTATTAACGGTTGGTGGGACCAGAGGAGAGAGGCAAGGCTCTCTTTATGGCGAGCACTCTTATGGCTGCGACCTTGATTGTTGGCGAGCACTCCCATGGCGAGCAGTGGGAGGCTTTGACATTGGCCAATGGCGACCTGAAGTGGCACTTTGGCGTCCACTTTAGTTTGGATTCGATACTGGACCACTTTATGAGGGCCAGAGTAACCTTACTGTGGGTTGGCCTTGTTTAAATGGTATGGGTTTCACCCCCTGCAAATTTATTGGGCCTTCGAGGCCTTTCCCATATTGGGTCGTCACTATCAATACCCAACAGACACCATTAGACTAGGGGTGTCAAAATTTGACCCAACCCATGGGTGACCCATGGTTGACCCGCTCACGGGTTGGGTTTGGGTCAGAGTTTTTGACCCATGGGTCATTTTGACACGACCCATGGATGACCCGTGAAAACACGGGTCAGGTTTGGGTCAGAAGCCTTGACCCACGGGTCAACCCATGACCCGTTCCATTTATATATTTTAATCTATTTTTTGTTTTTATTGAAATGATGGGTCGAATGGGTCAGATTGACCCGCGGGTCATGGAGGTCGAACGAATCAATCTGACCCAACCCTTACCATTACTGACGGGTCATTCTGACCCGCGGGTTGACCCACCAACTCGCGGGTCAGGTTTGGGTTTCAAAAACTGACCCATACTATTACACGGGTCAGGTTTGGGTCAGAGGGTCCCTGACACGACCCAAGGTCGACACGACCCATGGGTCGACCCATGACCCGTTTTGACACCCCTACATTAGACTAGTGTTAGCCCTAGCAGCTCAAAAAGGGTAGGAGATTCACCAGTTAGATTTCAAAGCAACATTTTTGTATGGAAAACTAGAAGAGAAGTTTATGTAGATCAACCACTGGGTTTTAAAATCAAATGAAAAGAATAGGAGGTATATAAAGTGGAAAATACATGGTATGGATTTAAACAAACTCCAAGAGATTGTTACAATAGATTGGAAACCTATCTACTGGATATATGATTCGAAAAGTGCCCCTATGAACTTACAGTCTTCATAAAATCAGGTCAGTATTGAACTTTTCCCATAGTATGCATCTATGTAGATGCCTTAATATATAATCAAACTCAATAAAATTGTTTCATGAGTTCAACTGATGTATGTTGTTTAAGGAAAATGCACTACTTTCTGGGTTCATAAATTAAGCAAACTAAGGAACAAATTTTCGTATGGTAAAAAAAATGTGTAAGAGATATATAAATATGATTCAAATTAGAGCAGTGCAATGTTCTGAGTACACCAGTTGAAGTGGGAAGTAAGCTAACAAAACAAGGGGTGGAAAAGAAGTAAATAAAACATTATACAGACAAATCGTAGGGAGTTTAATGTACGTAACAACCTCAAGACCAGATATTCAATATGTTGTCAGTTTGATTAGTAGATATTTGGAATCCCCTTATGAATCACCCATATTAGCTGCAAAAAGAATCTTAAGATATCTGCAAGGTACAAAAGACTATGGACTACAATATAAAATAATTCTCAATCAAGATTTGATTGCCTATAAATGACAGTGATTATGTAGAATATAGAGATGAGAGAAAAAGCACATTAGGATATGATTTTGTGTGGAGTAAAACTGCAATCTCATGGTCATCTAGAAAGCAAACTATAGTTAGTCTATCAAACACAAAAATTGAATACATTGTGGCTACGAATTTTGCATGTCATGCACTATGGATGAGAAGATTTATGAATGAATTAAGAGTAACTAAAAAATCATACAATTTAGTCTATTGCAATAACGTCTATGCAATTAATTTATCAAGAACTCGGTCCTTCATAGGCGAAGCAATCACATAGATGTAAATCAGTTTTTTAAGGGATATGTGCAAGAATGAATAAATTAATTGTTGTATTTATTTGTACATGCACGGGAAATGCACAAGTTAGATAGATAATAAATTGCAATATTATAATGACGCTTACAGAGTTCGTGTGACAGCGTGCGGATACGGAAGCGGAGTGATCGCTAGCGGTTCGGAATCACGTTAGGTTGTGCCGGTCGGAAGGATACGTGACTTAATATGACCGATGCTTAGGTTTTCACGAGAGAACAAATAATTTAAGTGAGAATTAGGATTCTCTCTATTGTGTTTCTGCAGCCAAAAGGGGTCTATATATAGGCCCCGGGAAAGTTGCAATCTTTTACGATTTTACGCTTTAGTCCCCGATCTTTTTATGGCTTGCACTTAACACCCAATATGAGTGTAAACTTCCTACATCTCCCAATCACACATATTGTGGGTGCTCAAGTGTGCAAAAAGACACATTCCTTACACTTCGACATGTCTTTCATACAGGGCATCCCCCGTGCGACCGACATACTCTGTGAGAGCTAGTTGTTGTATATATGTTAGGAGTATAGAATATCTCATTGCAATTAACTTGTAGTAAGAGTATGCCTGTACGCTAGATCATCGAATCTCATTTATGTATCTTAAAAAGATCTCATTAGTAATACCTTGTATTCACAATCACGCCACTAAATCATGATTAGTACACGAGTGAACACAATTGATAAAAAAGATTATCTTCACAATCCTTTAAACACTGACCTGACTCGCTTTTATAGACATGTCCTGCCAGGCTGAATCCTTGCACATGGCCTTTTGGTAACATGCTAAGCTAGCAAACATCGTGTCAGGTCTCAAGTATCTGATCGGAGTCATGAGGGCACACAATTTTTGGAACCTGTTATGGATCCTTAAGTCTCACACTAGGATACGCTGAGATCATGCTTGTGTAAAATCGTGGTCGACTTATAAAACACGCAATATGAAACACGTGTCACAGCAACCTTCGCCTTTTCCCATGGAGTGTATGTCATTCTTCACAAAGATGATGTTGTAAGGATGCCTGTTCAAATACCGACTGCATCTGAACAAGAGTTCATTAATTCTCAACCCGCTCAAAAATAAACCATTTGGAAATCATTTCCATTAAAATTACCGATGAACTCATATCAACGGGCGACTTGTGAATTCGGGCAGGTAGCTCTCGAATTATCCACTTGATGATTTTCGCCTCGAAATCCTGTCTCATCTCCATTTGTCACATAGGCGTAACGTCACTAAGACGCAGAGGCAGTTACTTGTGTGAGAGAGATAATCTATTGGTTTTCTTGACAATCATTAAAACATAAATAATGAATGCACTTAGCAATTAGGATAAAACATGTGTATTAATCAAACTTATTGATTGAATTGAACATTACTTATTACAAGGGAAAATATTATTACATGAAGTATTTCCAATTCTATGTATCCCTAAAGACCTTACATATCTAACAAGGCATTCCTATTCAAAGGTTTCGTCAATGGGTCAGCTACCATATACTTTGTGGGCAGACAATTCACATTTATAATCTTGCATGCAACCATATCTCTCACATAATGATACTTAATATCAATGTGTTTGGTTTTGTTGTGGAATTTAGGATCCTTGGTGGAAAAAATTGTTGTATGATTGTCACTGTAGATCAGTATTAGCTCACCCTTTTCAGTAATATCTATCTGAAGTTCAAGGAGCGTTTTCAACCAAATAACGTCTTGAGTTACTGTTGTAAGGGACACATATTCAACTTCCATGGTGGAGAGCAATACACAAGACTAACTCTTGCTACTCCAAGAGATAGCACAGTTCCACATCAAGAACGCATAGTCGAAGGTGGATTTGCGTTCATCGAGGTCTCCGCCATAGTCGACATCACTATATCCTTCTAATCGGAGACTTTCACCACTTCATTAATAAAGATCATAATCATCAGTCCCTTTTAGATATCTCATGATCCTCTTTACCGCTTGCCAATGTGACGGACCTGGATCAGATTGGTATCGACTAACCAATCCCACAACTTGGCAAATATCTCGTCTAGTGCACACCATTGCATGCATTAGATTTCCAATTGTATTACAGTACGGTACTTGAGTCATTCTTTCTCTTTCTTCAGGAGTCTTTGGAGATATTTTGTTACGTAGGGCATGTCCCTTAATGATAGGTGTCTCAATAGGGTAACATGCTTGCATACCAAATCACTCAAGAACTTTGTTGATGTAATTCTCTTGTGAAAGATACAACAATTTTCTTGAATGATCTCTCGAGCTCTTTATCCCAAGAATGTAAGTGGCATCACCCATGTCTTTCATCTCAAATTGAGATGATAACCAGGTCTTAACCTCGTTAAAAAAAACTCCATATCATTCCCAGCTATTAATATGTCATCAACATATAATCTCATCAACACAAACTTACTCTTAGACCTTTTGGTATAAACACAATGGTCATCATTCATCATGACAAATTCATTATTTACAGCCACATCATGGAAGCGTTTGTACCACTGCCTTGAAGACTGCTTTAGTCAAATAGACTTCAGGAGTCTACAAACCTTGTGTTCGTGAGCCTTTACTATGAAGCATTCAGGTTGCTCCATGTAATTTATTTCATCTAAATATCCATTTAGAAAAGAAGTTTTAACATCCATTTGACGTAATTCAAAGTCTAGTTTAGCTACTATAGCCAGTATTAACCGACTAGAGGATGAACGCACAACAGGAGAAAATGTCTCAACATACTCTATTTCATGTTGTTGCGTATAACCCTTAGTAACTAATTGGGTCATATATCGCTCGACTGTGACATTGGCTTTGTGCTTTATCTTGAGGACCCATTTGGACCCTATAGTTTTACGTCCTTTAGGAAGGTCAACTAATTCCCAAACATTTTTGTCCCTCATCAACTCTATTTCCTCATCCATTTATATCATGCATTTGTTACGAGAATGGCTAAAAAGAGGCTCACCTATGGTTTGTGGCTCATTATCTTCTTGTAAGAGCATTGTAAAGAGTTCGACACCTTCAATCCCAAATCGTCGGCGCAGAATCTTTCTAGGAGATCCTCGTCACGACCGAGGCTCTTTTAACCTCATGTCAATTCTCCCACATGGATTAAGTCCCATTTCTTCACTCCCACTTGGAGTGCCAAACTTATTTCTATTCACAACAATCGATGAAGGAGATCGTTGTATATGAAAAACTATTTCATTATCTCTTTCATTCCTCCCACTCGAAAGAGGTGAGCTTGGTTAGTCTAAATCCTCAAGTTCATAAAAAGATAAGTCTTGACCTATCTCACCCTTTCTCAGGAACTCATCCTCGATAAATGTGACATTTGGGATTCAAAATCAGTGACACTCCCACTATCTTGTTGACCTATAAATACGTAACCTTTAGAGGTCTCAGAGTAGCAAACAAACACATTCTTTTTACCTTTTGGTCCCAACTTGCCATATTTGTATGAGATATCGTGGGTATAGGTCGTACATCACCATGGTTTTAAGTTGCGTACGTCTGAAGTTCTTCTAGTCCACAACTCATAAGGAGTGGTCACTACTGATTTCGTAGGCACACGACTGAGAACATAAGTTGCAGTCAATAAAGTATCCCCCAAAATGCAATTGGCAAGTCAGCCTATGCCAACATTGACCGAACCATCTTGAGTAACGTTCTATTACGTCTCTCCACTACACCATTTTGTTGATCGTCAACTGATGAATGATACCTTTTTCATTACACATCGTCTGAAATTGTGTTGAAAGATGTTCACGGCTTGGGTTGGTCTGAAGGCATTTAATCTTTTGATCTAATTGATTTTTCACTAAGTTGATATAGCTCGCGAAGCACTGTAACACATCAGATTTGTGTGCAATCAAATAGACATGACCCAAACGAGTGTAATCATCTATAAACGTATTGAATTAAAAAGCACTGTGCCTAGATATTATATTGATAGGCCCACAAATGTCTAAATGAACTAATTGAATAGGAAAGCTAGCTCTGGTTGCCTTACAAAAAGGCTTTCGGGCGATTTTACCTGCTAGACAACATTCACAAGTAGATTCCACATGTTGAATGTCTGACAACGTACCATTGTTCGCTAGTCGTTGCATTCTTTGTTGGAAAATATGGCCTAGCCTAACATGTCATACTTGTATATCGCTATCATAATTGCGATAATAAGTAAACAAGGAAAAACTAGAATTTTCGTAAGTATCTAACTCTAATACAACAAAACCACCAGAAATAAAACATTGTCCATACAGAGTTGACCCCTTGGTCAACTCAAAAACATTCTCATGAAAATTTAAACTGTAACCTATAAACATCAAAGCAGAAACATAACATTTCTTTGAATTTGTTGAGCGAAAAAGACGTCGTATAGTAGAAGAGATCGACTCGGACGCATGACTAACTTGCATGTGGCAATTTCTACGACCGCAACTCGTGAGTTGTTCCCAACATACACCCATTTTGCCCCATGTGAAAGTAAATGGAAATCTTCATAAGCATTCTGACCCCGAGTTATGTGGTTGGTCGATCCCGAGTCAACAGAAAGGATTAGATTCAGTTAAAAAGACTGAACTAGAGACGTGAAAGTCACTAGTATATGTGTCAAGACATAACTGATGCTTGGGTTGAGTGTAGGCTATCGCAAAGTGGCCTTTGTTGCCACAGTTAAAATATTTGACCTTTTCCATTTGCACATGAACTTTCTTTTCTGGTTGGGCTGCCGAGCATCATTGGGTTTCTTGATTTAGACATCTTTCCCTTGGACTTGATCCTGCATATTCCTCATGAACCCACCTTTAGGTTTGGAAGATGAGGAAATGTGCAACTCACACAAAGACTTAATTTCTTGAAGTCGTTCCTCTTCTATCTCAAGATGCCTCCGGACTTCTTCCAGAGTGCATATTTGAGTATTGTGGGTTAGGGTAGTCTTCCTCACATACCAAGAACTTGGAAGGGAATGAATCACTGCTTGGACTTGTTGCTCTTCAGTTAACACTTGATTGACATCACTTAACTCAACAAACATATTGGCCATTTGCCGGAGATGCATCCTCACAGAGTGCTCATGACATTTCTTTTTGTAGGAATCAAACTTAATAGTTAAAGATCTTATTCTTGTAGTGGAATAAGTACCAAACCTTTCCTGCGGGGCATCCTAGAGGTCATTAGCCCTCTGACAGTTTTTGAATTCCTTCAAAATATAATACTCTAGATCTCTCAACAAAGAAAGACGAGCTAGACCATCTTTCTTTTTCCAGCTAGTGTAGGCAGCAAGTTCCCATCGATGATCGGTTGTATTCCCAGCACCGGGTTCTTTCATGACATTAGTAATGGCTTCCAAATCTTCTTCAACTTCGAATACATATTGGATTTTCAAACTCGAAACGTCATAGTTATCGCCATTTAATTTCAATCCTTTGTTGAGCTCAGCTATAACATTCTTGCTCGAAGTTGCCATCCTTCATATAAAAGAATAACATCAGGATTATCATACTAACATGGAAGATACAATTTTTAACACATACATGCTCTCACTCAACCTATTTACCAACTAAATCAATCACACAAGCATGAACCGGAATCAAAAGGTCACTATGTTCCCAATCACCGTCTTAAATAAGATAATTATTTTAATCACATTGGTCAAAATTACGTTTCTAAGCACTAGATACAAGCATATGAAAAATGATTAATATATATGTATCATGTATGATATACAAATATTAAATGATTCTTACTTAAATTATCAAAAATACATATCATATCATGCTTGTATGATTATTACACTTTGCTATACATGGATAGTAAAATAAATCAACATGTATAACGTGTAAAACAATATCAATTTTTTTAGCATGATTATAACGATTATTCATACATGGAAATAAATATATATCATCATTTCAACATGCATAGTACCTAACTAAAAAAACTCAAGGTACCCCTTAGAGAATTGGACAAGACTAACCCGTACCAAATTCTCATTTTGGAAGACTATAGGGACCAAAATGTAAAATTATGAAAAGTTGCATTTAGATAAAAAAAAAACAGGTGGACCGAAGGGTTCGCTTGATGGGCCCAAACTCTCCCCTTTCTTAGACATGACCAGTAGGTTCCCACGCAAGGGAGGAAAGGGCGTGGTGTCATGTTTCCACTTCAAACGTAGTCTTTCTAGACAAAATTTTTACTCAATTTAAACTCAAGAGTATTACAATTGAACCCCTTAAGATTTGGCGAAACAAATTCGCACGTAGTTCAAACAAATCAAACCATAGGGATCATCATACAAATTTTAAAACAAAAACTACTTTTCATGATAGCATCCTAAGCAAGTAAGCATGAAACTAAAAACAAATAAGTACATTACTTATTACTTTGAAAATATTAGGGATTGTGATGAAAAAATATATTTTATCCCTAAATAAAGTTTAAGAACCAAAATAGTTTTTGAAAAAAAAATATAAAGGGCCACAACCCAATCTAATCTACGTCACAGACCATTTTAGCCTGGGCCACAATCCATTTATGTCTGGGCCACAACCCAATCAGATCTGGGCCACAACCCATTTCCGCCTGGGTTACAACCCAATCAGATCTGGGTCACAACCCATCTCCGCCTGGGCCGCAACCCAATATGATCAAGGTCATCCAAAGCCCTGTCATTAGGGCCACAACCCCAATTTTCCCCCTTTTTTTATTTCGAAAACAAATTTTATTTTTGTTATAGTAATAATTCACAACTGGTTATAAACAGTTTTTTTTTAATTACTATAATTTATTTACCCAAAAAGAAAATACCGTCGCGCGGTTACTAGTGGTTAAAAAACAGCTCTTTGTCAATTATCCCTTAAATTTAGAGGACCACTATCCCATTATTGCAACCATTAAATAACTGTCAACGAAAAAGAAAAAAAAATCATTCGTCGATGTAAACTCTTTTCAGCGATGCCGCCACCATTTCAATTTGCGTTCTCTAGTAAAATATGGGTAAAGTTTCGTAAAACAAAAATTGTCATTTTCGTAAAGTAATTATGTACATTACTGTAAGTCTACAAGGCCTATTACTGTTCTACAAACTTTTCTTTGGACCTAGTGTTTTCTTCTCACATGAAAGGAAAAAAAAGAGTGATGGGTCATTTTCTGGTTGACTCGTCTAACCTGCCGTAAAACACAGGTCGGGTACGGATTAACCCGTCTGACCCGAACCTGACTCGTGTTAAAAACAATACTAAGTGTGTTAATTGTTAACACTTAACAAAGCTTTTCGGTTCGACAGTTCCAGACTTCAAGTGCTCCCAAAGTCCCATAAGAAGAGAAACCAACTCCAGCGGCTCCGGTGCCCTTTACTCCAGTGCTCTAATGCCCTCTACTCCAGTGCTCTGGTTCCCTCTAATCCTGCTACTCTGGTTCGCTCTACTCCAGCCCCAGCCTGCGACTCACCGTCTGGTCGTCCATATTAGAATATGCAAGTTGTATGTTTGGATCTTCTATTGCTGGCTTAGGATATCTTTTCTTGTTATTTAGGCCCAAGTATTGTTTGTCTGGTCTGAATCATTGTCTATTTTCTTTGGGACTTTTTTCGGATTCTTGAAGTGTAAATGACTTTTAGCTTCGGTAGGGTTTTGTATTTAAGGGGGAGAAGTTGCCAGATGAAGGAACCAACTTCGATGATCCCCAATTGCCTTCTTTGAAACTATAAGGTTTCCTCCATTCTATTAGTTTTGTGACCCTTCGACTCTTCAAATTTTATCATGGTATTAGAGCCTCAAGGCGATTCGAACGTCTGATTCTTTGCGATTCTGGTTCCAAGATCCAAGTGCCTTCTTGGATTGGTGGTTGGGTTCCTCACGGGGAATCAGTTCGTCACAGTTTATCTCTGGTTTGTTCTTCCCTTCAAACCTAATCGTAGTTGTTCTTCTTCATCTGGCAACTGTCATTTCAATTCTTGTGGTTTTTGCTTCGATTAACATATTTTATTTGCCAAGAATAGTTGGTTCAAATCTTGTGGTTTTTTGTCATGATCTTACAAGATCTTGTGGTTATACTGGGATTCGTATACTTTCTTCTTTGCCTAGAATAATTGGTTCAGATCTTGTTGATTTAGTTACGATTCTTGAAAAATCGTGATAATTTGGTTAATATCTGTTATTGTTGTATTATATTTCATTTTCATGTTGGAATACTGTAGGACGTCGGATCTGACTTTCCCCGACCCGTTTGGAAAAAAAAATCGTTTTTGAAAATGTCGGGTCTTGGTGAGCGACGGATCGGTCGAGAGGGCTTATCAACCGGGCCGAAAAAATTGAAAGAGTCACCACCGATTAATTGAAGGCTAATCGGAATCCTAAAACTGCCTAGGGTACATGGAGTTAACATCCTAGGGTTTAGAAAGGTCTACGTCCAGAGAATCGAGTTCGGGGGTTTGATTACGTCTTAAAAACTCGCAAGCTCATAATCCGCCCTTTCGGTACTTTAGTTTGCTTTTGAATTTTTTTTCAATTTGCCCGTTTTGATCATGCTTAGCCCAAAAAGACTACATGCATTTTTTTTAATTAAACAAACCATGTACAAACATTTTTTTTTTGATGAGTTAATTTTAAATAAACAAGAGAGAACTAAAGTTAATCATGCTAAAAAAAAATTGGTTCAACTCTCGAGCCATTTTAAACGTGTCAAAACATGCACGAATGATTTTTGAAGATATTAAGCTCGTTGGACTAATTTGTCATATTTTGAGAAGTTATAGGATGTCCAAAAAACTATCGGGACCAAAATGAAATTTATTAAAATTTGAGCTGCATTGGACAAATATTTTCGAAAATTGCAGAAATGACCTTAAACTATTGTGGACTTATTCGTAACATTTGGTAAAGCTCCAAAATAACTCAAACATTATTCTGGACTTATTTGTAACATTTTGAGAAATCATGGAATATCCAGAAAAATTTAGGAATCAAAAATGTAATTTTCGAAAATATTATAACTGAACTGAATTTTTTTTAAAATTACAGAATTGACCCTAAACTATTCTAGATTTATTTGTAACACTTGGTAAAATTCCAAAAATAACCCAAAAATTATTCTAGACTTATTTGTAACATTTTGAGAAATCATGGAATGTCTAGAAAAGTTTAGAAATAAAAATGTAAATGTTTTTAAAAAATGAGCTGAATTAAAAAAAAAAATTTGCACAAATGACCCAAAATTTTTCCGGTTTGGTTTATAACACTCGATAAAGTCCCAGAAATGGCCCGAGAGTCCAAGGACCGAGTTGTAACCTTCATCAAAGTTTGGGAAGGACCTAAGTCATTTTTGACTATTTTAATTTTCACATATACATAATATACATATACATAATATATATATATATAGTATTACATAGACATAATATAAATATATATTATACATATAGATAAATAGATAACATAAACATAAACATAATATAAATATATATTATACATATAGATATATATATAGTATTACATAAACATACTATATATATATATATACTAGACCCCGGCATGCGCTACGCGCGTGCAGGTTGTCGTCGTTCGTCGTGCGTGAGGTCTTACGAGAACATGATCAACCCGACTCCTAGGATAATACAAGAATTGATCACTTCATAAAAATATTATTAATGTAAAACTAAACTTAATTTGCATAAGATAATGAAATAATAAAATTTAAAAACTATTAAATATTTTTAAAAAATTGCTCGAGCGACCGGGATTCCTTTTGATAGTGTTATATGTTCCCGGCCGCTCGAGCAATATTTTAAAAATATTTAAGAGTTTTTAAATTTTATTATTTAATAAACTATTTTAGTCATTTCACTGACAATATATAGTATGACTATAAAAAAGGGCTCCCCGTCGCTCGAGCAATTTTTAAAGAATATTATCGAATTTTTAAATTTTATTATTCCATTATCTTATCCAAATTAATCTTAGTTTTACATTATTAAAATTTATATAATGACTATTTTGCTTGTAATGTCAAACTAAAATTAATTTGCATAAGATAATGAAATAAGAAAATTTAAAAACTCTTAATAAAAATTGCTCGAGCGACTTATTTCATTATCTTATGCAAATTAAGTTTAGTTTGACATTACAAGCAAAATAGTCATTATATAAATTTTAATAATGTAAAACTAAGATTAATTTGAATAAGATAATGGAATAATAAAATATAAAAATTCGATAATATTCTTTAAAAATTGCTCGAGCGACCGGGAGCCCTTTTTTATAGTCATACTATATATTGTCAGTGAAATGACTAAAATAGTTAATTAAATAATAAAATTTAAAAACTCTTAAATATTTTTAAAATATTGCCCGAGCGACTGGGAACATATAACACTATCAAAAGGAATCCCGGTCGCTCGAGCAATTTTTTAAAAATATTTAAGAGTTTTTAAATTTTATTATTTCATTATCTTATGCAAATTAAGTTTAGTTTTACATTAATAATATTTTTATGAAGTGATCAATTCTTGTATTATCCTAGGAGTCGGGTTGATCATGTTCTCGTAAAACCTCACGCACGACGAACGACGACAACGTGCACGTGCGTAGCGCGTGCCGGGGTCTAGTATAACCATTAGGGAAATACACATAAGTGGATTACAAAAATTTCAGTATAGTTTAGTAGTTAATTAGATATATCTCTATATATATACGCAACACATATCTACATATTATGAAGGTACATCGTTGAGTTTATTCCAATTTTACTATAAACACTTGATTACAAATATTATTTGAATTGTAAAACTAATCTTAAATTACCTAATATAATTAAATAAAATTAATTTTGTTTTAAATATTTTTAAAACATTATTCGAGAAACCGAGAGTTTCTTTAGTAATAGTTCTTGGTCCCGGTTGCCCGAGCAATGTTTTAAAAATATTTGCTACTAAGAATATGATCAAACAAATATATGTCGATATTTGATAAAGTTGACATTGCGCATTATTTATAGTCATACTATGAGTATTTTCACTCACATACCATGTCATAATATCTCATCTCATATCAACTATCGCGTAATGCCCGACCTCGAACTAATTTCTATGAGTATTCATACATGTTACAACGACTATTACAAATCTATCATGATAATATCAACTATCGTTTAATGCTCAATCTCGAACATTCTATGAGTAATTTTCACTCATGTATCATGTCATACTATCTTATCTCATACCAACTATCGCTAATGTTCGACCTCGAACTTTCTATGGGTATTCAGACCAACCTCGAACTTTCTATGAGTATTTTCACTCAGGCAACATTCGTAGGATTCAGTCCTATGCGCTCATACTATTTGAGATTTAAGACGTACGCTCATAAGTCAAAAGTCAATGCTTAAGGTATATTAACACGTTCACTACCATGTCTATAAAATAATGACTATTACAAATCTACCATGACAACATCAATAAATTCCCACTAATTTGCACAAAAAAATAAAATTATATATTTGATCAATTTATTTCTTGTTTTATTACTTTGATATTTTCAGAGTTAAGTTTAATTATATTTTAATTTCAGATATATTTATCAAATGTTTAATTCTCACATCAACACCTCAAGCATGATAAATATTTATCATATTTGTTTCTAATAATATAATCAAAAAAAATATATGTAGATATTTGGACAAAATACCTATTTTACTTTCGGCATCCAACCAGCCTTTCTTTGAGTATTTTACTCCCGACATCCGATCGACCTTTCTTTGAGTATTTTACTCCCGACATCCGACCTTTCTTTGAGTATTATACTCCCGACATCCAACATTTCTTTGAGATCTATACTCCCGACATCCGAACTTTGTTTGAGTATTATACTCCCGACATCCAAATTTGTTCGATATCTCACCTTTCTTTGAGTATTATACTCCTGACATCCAACCTTTCTTTGGTTATTATACTGTCGATATCCCCGGGATTTGAACCTGGGCGCTATCAGTATCTATAATTTAAGACGCACGCCTTAACCAACTGTCTCATAAGTTCGAACATGTCAGTGAATACATTTAATATACTCTAAAGATCTCTTAACAAACTCACTATCATGTCTATGAAATGACGATTATCAAAAATCTACTCTGACAACATCATGAAATTACCAGAAAAATTTACCCAAAAAATAAAATTAGATATATTTGATTAACTTTTTACTTATTTTTTTATTTTGATATTTTCAGATTTATTTTACTTTAATATTTCCTGAGTTCATAAAGTAGGGTTGAGATTTAGGTAAATTCATATGTTAATTTTAGATATATTTGAAATGTAGAGTTAAGTAAAGAAATACTCATAGAATCTAAATTTGACCAATCCCAAAAATATTTTGTAAATATAATAAATAATAAACACTGAAAATTAATATTGATTTTTATATTTCAACACATCACTGGAGTTATTTTAATTTTGTAGTAAAATATTTGTTGTTACTTTTTTCTCGACATGTAATACCTAAATTTTGGATAATATTAGTTTGGAGTAATAACATATTAACAAATTTGGGCAGTTGGAATCATTTATGCATTAATATTAAAAAAGTATATTTTTTAAAACATTTTAATAATATCATTATTTGAAAATACTATATAATTTATAATTATCAATATAAAAAATATATACATTAATCAAATATCTCCTTTCAAATTTGATCAAACTTATTAATCAAATATCTCCTTTCAAAAAATATATACATTAATCAAACTTAATTTGCATAAAACTAAACTTAATTTGCAAATTAAGTTTAGTTTTACATTAATAATATTTTTATGAAGTGATCAATTCTTGTATTATCCTAGAAGTCGGGTTGATCATGTTCTCGTAAGACTTCAACGACGACAACGTGCACGCGCGTAGCGTGTACCGGGGTCTAGTACTATGTAAATTAACAATCGTGATTGTCCAAAAAAAAAAAAAATCGTGCCAACTCTGAAGTAGGATACGTTTTTTTCTAATAATAATAAAATGAACAAAATACGTAATTAGAACTGCTGGCGCCTGGCAGAGAAGCAGTCAAGTTGAGGACGTCAGCCGCCGCGATGGAAAGTCACCGCTGCCGACAATTTCCAGAATGTTGTATATAAATAAGCACAGATTTTCATTACTTCTCCAACTCACCGCATCACCTCCCAACAATGGCTTCTTCTTCCAATTTCCGTTGCTTCTTCTCTTCCTCTCCTTCTCCACTACCCTGCTAGCCCAACCGTCGTTCCGTCCTTCAGCGCTCGTCATTCCGGTCACCAAGGATGCTGCCACTCTACAGTACGTGACAGAGATCAGTCAGAGGACTCCTTTGGTCTCCGTCAGCCTTGTCGTCGACCTTGGTGGACGATACTCATGGATTGACTGCGATGACACCACCTACGTCTCCTCCACCTACCGCCCCGCACGGTGCGGCTCCGCCCCATGCTCTCTCGCGCAAGCCGACGGTTGCGGCACTTGTAACTCCCCCGCCCTACCCGGCTGCAACAACAACACCTGCGGCCTCACTCCCGATAACTCCGTCACTGGAACTGCCACTAGCGGTGAACTAGCCTCCGACGTCGTCTCAGTCAGCTCCACCGATGGGTCGAATCCTGGGAGAACCGTTTCTGCACCGAATGTCCTCTTCGTCTGCGGCGCCACCTTCCTGCTCGATGGTCTGGCTGCCGGAGTCAAGGGAATGGCGGCGTTCGGGCGCACCAAGGTTTCATTCCCGCCGCAACTTTCTGCCGCTTTCAGCTTCGACCGGAAATTCGCCTTCTGCCTGTCGTCTTCTTCCAAAGGTGTCATCTTCTTCGGTGACGGACCGTATAACTTTCTCCCCAACATTAAAGCCGCCGACTCTCTGATGTACACACCTCTCCTCATCAACCCAGTCAGTACCGCTTCCGCCTACCCCTCAGGAGAGAAATCCGCCGAGTACTTCATCGGAGTCAAATCCATCACCGTCGGAGACAAAACCTTAACGCTGAACTCCACCCTCCTCTCCATCGACAGCTCCGGCAACGGTGGAACCAAGATTACCACCGTCAAGCCCTACACCGTCCTGGAGACCTCTATCTACACCGCTCTCACAGACACCTTTGTTTCCCAAATGTCGGCAATGAACATCTCTAGGGTTTCGTCCGTGGCGCCATTTGAGTTCTGCTTCATCTCCGACAACGTGGGGAGCACACGCGTCGGTCCTGCTGTTCCGTACATCTCTCTTGGACTTCAGACCAAGGACACTGTATGGACCATCACAGGGTCGAACTCGATGGTTTATGTGAATGACAATGTGCTGTGTCTAGGGTTTGTTAATGGCGGAGGTAGCCCTAGGACGTCGGTGGTGATCGGAGGGAAACAACTAGAAGATAATCTTTTACAGTTCGATCTTGCAGCTTCGAAGGTCGGGTTCAGCTCCACTCTGCTTGGTCGGAGCACTACTTGTGCCAACTTCAACTTCACCATGAATGCTTGACGAAGGAAGAAGTGAATACATACGAATATATATAGTGAAAATTCATTCACCAAATAATCATTCTATATATTGTAAAACGGATGTTTGACAGAATAAAATAACACAATATTTCATACAGCCAAGCCCGTACTGTATTATCAAAATTTGTCTTGCAGTATTTTGATTCACAGATTATGATGCGATAAGTGTTGGTCGTGGCACAGCCAAGTAATTCAACCTGGGCCGCGTGAAACCGACCTAATTTGAATGAAAGAAGTAATATATTAATAAATATGAGTCTTTTTATAATATATTAGAAAATATTATTATTGGTACAATATCTATATTACTAAGGCTGAAGTGATTTTTGTAACCGTCGTCTGTAAATTGATACAAATACCCTTTAATAATTTAATTAGTTTACATTTATCATGACTATTTTGGTCATTTAAATGTCTTCTCTAAAATGTTATAAAAAATATTTCTACAAAGACTTGAACCTATGACCTTATAATTAAATACATACGTATTAACTAGCTACACTCTTATCACTATCTATTTCTTTTTTCTCATGCACCATTTTTTTTATATCACTAACAAATAAAATTATATTTTCACTTAATTGGACATTAAGAGAACAGTGAATCTAATGACTTAAATTCGAGTAGAAGAAGAAAAACCATTTATTATTTATCCAATATTTTAAAAAATATTTTATTTTATTTAATTACTATATTTGTTATTTTATATAACTTTACAATTTTAAATAATAATGATAATTGTATATTATGTTCTCAAGTCGTCATATTTTTCTTTTGGTAATTGTGACTTTTTTTAATGTTTCTACAATTAATTATGGGTTAATTGTCAATTTGCCCCTTAATGTTTGGACCGAATTTAAGAATCTCCCTTAAAGTTTAAAATTTTAAATTTTAGTCCTAATGTTTGGACGAAATAAAAAATCACCCCATTCCGTCTTAAGGCCGTCTAATTGAAACGGAAAACCCGACACGTGCCTTGCACATGCATTTTCTTAAGAAACAAAGACAAAAATGCCCTCGGAAGTATCCGGAAGTTGGGTCCGGTAAGCACCGAGCCCGTCAAGGGAGAAGCTCAGATTTGGCTTCTTCTCCTGAAAATTGTGGAAAATCACTTTCAGGGTGAGACAGAAAGCGACGGCAATGGATTAACGTTGTCAGAGATATACAACTTCTCCGATGATGCTCTGTTTTGGATTACAGAGAAACTGAAGGCAGAAGAGATTCTCTCTGTACATTGCAGATAAAGTAGAACAAACAAGAAATTGATTACAGCTGCTTCTCCTATGAATTTCGAACTTCGTGCAATGCATAGAGAAAATAGAATCTTTTGTGTCTTATATTTCTCTGTATCAAAACCAGAGGGTCATCGGACAAGGTGGAGATCTCCGATAGGTTTATCCATTGTCGTTGTGTCGTTTTGGCATCCGAATCGAACTTCGTTCCATTTTAGACTCAGAACTCGATCGATAAATTTAAAAGAAAAGAAAGTGAGCGACTACCTTTTGTAAAAATGGATCCCAAATCGCGGCAATCCGACAGAGGGTCCGATTCTAGCCGAACAAAAATGGAAACTTTACTCTGACCAAATGCATGCTCTGCGGAAAACTCAATTTCCGGTTGATTTGTGTGTGAGAGAGAAGATACAGACAAGGCAAGAGAATAACGTGGCGAGAGATTTGTGGGTGTTCTAACATCCAATCTATATATAGAAAAATCGAATGTGTGCATCTCATAGTACCTGCGACAAGTTTTGCAGAAGTAGCGAGGCTGCGTGAGGCTGTAGTTGTTGTAGTAACAGAACTTGGTGTTGGTTGAATTGCACCGTGGACAATTCAGAGCTTGCTCCTTCAAAGGCCTTGGCTTCCACTGCTGTTGATTCTCCAAGGGCTTGCCGTGGCTGTCAGGAGGAGGAACGCCGCATAGAAAATAAGGGCATTTTTGTCTTTTTTTTTCTTAAGAAAATGCATGTGCAAGGCACGTGTCGGGTTTTCCGTTTCAATTAGACGGCCTTAAGACGGAATGGGGTGATTTTTGATTTCGTCCAAACATTAGGACTAAAGTTTAAAATTTTAACTTTAAGGGGGATTCTTAAATTCGGTCCAAACATTAGGGGGCAAATTGACAATTAACCATTAATTATATATATGTTTTTCTTCAAAACATTCTCTCTTCTTTCCAAGAAGTTAACAAAATTTTGAATTGTGAGTATTGTCATTATAAAAATACATTTCATCTATAAACTAAAATAGAATTATAATCGATCAAAATTTACTATATTTATATGTTGAATATACATAATCTATCGCGTGAAACAATAAATACATAAAAATAATCAAATTTGAAAGGAGATATTTGATTAATGTATATATTTTTTATATTGATAATTATATATTATGTAGTATTTTCAAATAATGATATTATTAAAATGTTTAAAAGATTATACTTTTTTTTAATACTATTAATATTAATGCATAAATGATTCCAGATGCCCAAATTTGTTAATGTGTTATTACTCCAAACTAATATTATCCAAAATTTAGGTATTACATGTTGAGAAAAAAGTAACAAAAATATTTAATACAAAATTAAAATAAATCTGGTGATGTGTTGAAATAATATTTTACGAATTACTAAAATATAAATATCAATATTAATTTTCAGTGTTTATTATTTATTATATTTACAAAATATTTTTGGGATTGGTCAAATTTAGATTCAGTGAGTATTTCTTTACTTAACTCTACATTTCAAATATATCTAAAATTAACATATGAATTTATCTAAATCTCAACCCTACTATATGAACTCAGGAAATATTAAAGTAAAATAACTCTGAAAATATCAAAATAAGTAAAAATTTAATCAAATATATCTAATTTTATTTTTTGGGTAAATTTTTCTGGTAATTTCTTGATGTTGTCACAGTAGATTTTTGATAATCGTCGTTTCATATCTAATTTCTTGATGTATTCACTAATGGTTATACTAGACCCCGGCACGCGCTACGCGCGTGCACGTTGTCGTCGTTGGTCGTGCGTGAGGTCTTACTAGAACATGATCAACCCGACTCCTAGGATAATACAAGAATTGATCACTTCATAAAAATATTATTAATGTCAAACTAAACTTAGTTTGCATAAGATAATGAAATAATAAAATTTAAAAACTCTTAAATATTTTTAAAAAATTGCTCAAGCGACCGGGAGCATATAACACTATCAAAAGGAATTCCGGTCGCTCGAGCAATTTTTTAAAAAAATTTAAGATTTTTTATTATTTCATTATCTTATGCAAACTAAGTTTAGTTTGACATTAATAATATTTTTATGAAGTGACCAATTCTTGTATTATCCTAGGAGTCGGGTTGATCATGTTCTCGTAAGACCTCACGCACGACCAACGACGACAACGTGCACGCGCGTAGCGCGTGCCGGGGTCTAGTATACCATTAATAACAATTAACAATCATATACTAATATTTTTACCTTCAATTATTAATATCAACATTACATAATGGTATATTATAGGTATACTTACAATAATTTTAATATTATAATACAAATATGTTACTAATTTATTATGTATTACTATTATAACTATATTTGCTAATATTATGCATAACATCTATATTATTAAGGCAGAAGTGGTTTTTGTAACCGCCGTCTGTAAATTGACACAAATACCCTTTAATAATCTAATTACTTTACATTTATCATAACTATTTTAGTCGAACCTATGACCTTATAATTAAAGACATAGGTATTAACCAACTACACCCTTTTCACTATCTCTTTCTTTTTTCTCATGCACCATTTTTTTTTTATATCGCTAACAAATGAAATTATATTTTCACTTTATTGAACATTAGGAGAACAGTGAATCTAAAAACTTAAATCACTTATAAAAGTTATAATATCATCTACAATTGATAAAAATTAGATTGAATTAATATTTCAAATATGCATTATCTATTATTTGAAACTTAAAATGTACAATATAATCAAGTTTGAAATTTAAAATGTACAATATAATCAAGTGTGAAATTTAAATTCGAGTAGAAGTAGAAAACCCATTTATTATTTATCCAATTTTTTAAAAATTATTTTATTTTATTTAATTACAATATTTGTTATTTTATATAACTTTACAATTTTAAATAATAATGATAATTGTATATTATGTTCTCAAGTCGTCATATTTTTCTTTTGGTAATTTTGACTTTTTTAATGTTTCTACAATTAATTATATATATTTGTTTCTTCAAAATATCCTCTCATCTTTCTAAGAAGTTAAATTGTTTTTGAATTATGAACATTTCATCTATAAATTAAAATAGAATTATAATCTATCAAAATTTACTATATTTATATGTTGAATATACATAATCTATCGCGTGAAATAATAAATACAAAAAAAAATCAAATTTGAAAGGAGATATTTGATTAATGTATATATTTTTTATATTGATAATTATAAATTATATAGTATTTTCAAATAATGATATTATTAAAATGTTTAAAAAATTATACTTTTTTTTTTAATATTATTAATATTAATGCATAAATGATTCCAGTTACCCAAAGTTGTTAATATGTTATTACTCCAAACTAATATTATCCAAAATTTAGGTATTACATGTCGAGAAAAAAGTAACAAAAAATATTTTACTACAAAATTAAAATAAATCCGGTGATGTGTTGAAATAATATTTTACGAATTACTGAAATATAAAAATCAATATAAATTTTCAGTGTTTATTATTTATTATATTTACAAAATATTTTTGGGATTGGTCAAATTTAGATTCTATGAGTATTTCTTTACTTAACTCTACATTTCAAATATATCTAAAATTAACATATGAATTTACCTAAATCTCAACCCTACTTTATGAACTCATGAAATATTAAAGTAAAATAACTCTGAAAATATCAAAATAAAAAAATAAGTAAAAATTTAATCAAATATATCTAATTTTATTTTTTGGGTAAATATTTTTGGTAATTTCTTGATGTTGTCACAGTAGATTTTTGATAATCGTCGTTTCATAGATATGATAGTGAGTTTGTTAAGAGATCTTAAGAGTATATTAAATGTATTCACTGACATGTTCGAACTTATGAGACAGTTGGTTAAGGCGTGCGTCTTAAATTATAGATACTGATTGCGCCCAGGTTCAAATTCCAGGGATATCGACAGTATAATAACCAAAGAAAGGTTGGATGTCGGGAGTATAATACTCAAAGAAAGAGGTTGGATGTCGGGAGTATAATACTCAAACAAAGGTTAGATGTCGAAAAAATTTGGATGTCGGGAGTATAATACTCAAACAAAGGTCAGATGTCGAGAGTATAATACTCAAATAAAGATCGGATGTCGGGAGTATAATACTCAATAAAAGATCAGATGTTCCGAAGTATAATACTCAAAGAAAGGTCGGATGTCGGGACTATAATAATACTCAAACGAAGGTCGGTCGGATGTCAGGAGTAAAATACTCAAAGAAAGGTCGATCGGATGTCGGGAGTAAAGTAAAATACTCAAAGAAAGGCTGGTTGGATGCCGAAAGTAAAATACGTATTTTGTCCAAATATCGACATATATTTTTTTTAAGCATATTATTAGAAACAAATATGATAAATATTTATCATGCTTGAGGTGTTGATATGAGAATTAAACATTTGATAAATATATCTGAAATTAAAATATAATTAAACTTAACTATGAAAATATCAAAGTAATAAAACAAGAAATAAATTGATCAAATATATAATTTTATTTTTGTGTGCAAATTAGTGGGAATTTCTTGATGTTGTCATGGTAGATTTGTAATAGTCATTATTTTATAGACATGGTAGTGAACGTGTTAAGATACCTTAAAAGTATATTGAATGTTTTCATTAACGAGTTCTGACCTATGAGCGTACGTCTTAAATCTCAAATAGTATGAGCGCATAGGACTGAATCCTATGAATGTTGTCTGAGTGAAAATACTCATAGAAAGTTCGAGGTTGGTCTGAATACCCATAGAAAGTTCGAGGTCGAGCATTAGCGATAATTGGTATGAGATAAGATAGTATGACATGATACATGAGTGAAAATTACTCATAGAATGTTAGAGATTGAGCATTAAACGATAGTTGATATTATCATGATAGATTTGTAATAGTCGTTGTAATAGCCTGTATGAATACTCATAGAAATTAGTTCGAGGTCGGGCATTACGCAATAGTTGATATGAGATGAGATATTATGACATGGTATGTGAGTGAAAGTATGACTATAAACAATGTGCAATGTCAACTTTATCAAATATCGACATATATTTGTTTGATCATATTCTTAGTAGCAAATATTTTTAAAAAATTGATGAGTAACCGGGACCAAGAACCATTACTAAAGAGGCTCCCGGTTGCTCGAATAATGTTTTAAAAATATTTACAACAAAATTAATTTTATTTAATTATATTAGGTAATTTAAGTTTAGTTTTACAATTCAAGTAATATTTTTAATCAAGTGTTTAGAGTAAAATTAGAAAAAACTCAACGATGTACCTTCATAATATGTAGATATGTGTTGCGTATATATATAGATTTATCTAATTAACTACTAAACTATACTGACATTTTTGTAATCCACTTAAGTGTATTTCCCTAATGGTTATACTAGACCCCGGCACACGCTACGCGCGTGCACGTTGTCGTCGTTGGTCGTGCGTGAAGTCTTACGATAACATGATCAACCCGACTCCTAGGATAATACAAGAATTGATCACTTCATAAAAATATTATTAATGTAAAGTTAAACTTAATTTGCATAAGATAATGAAATAATAAATTTAAAAACTCTTAAATATTTTTAAAAACTTGCTCGAGCGACCGAGATTCCTTTTGATAGTGTTATATGCTCCCGGTCGCTCGAGCAATTTTTTAAAAATATTTAAGAGTTTTTATATTTATTATTTCATTATCTTATGCAAATTAAGTTTAGCTTTACATTAATAATATTTTTATGAAGTGATCAATTCTTGTATTATCCTAGGAGTCGGGTTGATCATGTTATCGTAAGACTTCACGCACGACCAACGACGACAACGTGCACGCGCGTAGCGTGTGCCGGGGTCTAGTGTATATAAACTCTCAATTTTATTTCACATTTAGAAAATACAAATATGATATTGAATATGAGAAAAATATACCTAACTCATTGGAGGTTTAATACCGTACGAGGAACCGAGACCGATAATTATCGATATTTCTTTCCACTCTTTTTCTATTTTTCGTCACTCTTTTTTTTCTATTATTTTTCTTCAGTTCTTCAATCTTCTTCTTTTTTTCTACCGTAACTTCCTTCTATTTATATACAAAACTTTGGTAGATATTTTTAGATATTTATTTTTTAGATATTTTTTTAAATTTTATTTTTATATCGATTTCTCTTGGCTTGATTCCTCGTGTACGGTATTTTGACCCCGAGCCAAAATCAGGTGTTTACAAATACTGTTGTTGGTTGCTGTTTGAGATACTGTGGATTCTATTATCTGTGAGATATTATTTTTGTCCCTTCATTGGCTTGATATGTTGCCATGGCTGAGGATAAACCTGTCAGGGACGCAAGAAAGAATGTCACCGATGAGGTTGATCCTGATGCGTTGGCTATGGTAGATTTTCACCACCGTTTCTTTTACATGCAAGTGATAACCCTGGTGTTAATATGATATCCGTAGTCCTGACTGAGACTGAAAATTATGCTATGTGGAGTAGGACTATCCAGTTTATGCTCTTAGGGAGGAATAAATTAGGGTTTATCAATGGAACTTGCATGCGTGAAAAAATTGATCCGCTTTTCCATCATTGTAATGCAGTCGTGTTAGGATGCTTACAAATTCTATCTCTAAGGATCTTGACAGCGGGATGATGTATACTGAAAATGCATTTCTCATTGGAAAGACCTTAAAGAAATATTTGATAAGGTAAGTGGACCTAGGGCTTATCAGTTACATTTGGAGATTTTTATGAGTCGTGAGGATTTATATTCCATCTCAACTTTTTTTTCAAAACTGAACGTTCTTTGGGCTGAGTATGATGCTGCTTGTGCTCCTCCACATAAAGAAGGAGAAGAGTTTACGAAACATGTTGAACTTAAGGAAAACCACAGGCTTTTTCAATTTTTGATGGGTCTAAACGAAAACTATTCTAATGTGAGGAGTCATTTGTTGCTTTGGATCCCCTTGCCTTTTGTAAATCAAAGTTATTTAACATTTGTGTCTAAGCAGGTTGAACCAGAAGCTTACAGCGAAGCCGTAAAGGACAAGTCTTGGATCGAAGCGATGCAGAACGAAATCAGATCACTTGAAGAAAATGACACATGGGATTTGGTACCAATCCCGCAAATTAAATCTGTTATTGGTAATAAATGGGTTTACAAATTAAAATATAAATATGATGGTAGTTTAGCTAGGTACAAAGCTAGGTTAGTAGTGAATGTGTATAATCAGAAATATGAGATTGATTATTTTGAGACATTTTGTCATGTGGTTAAGATGAATAAAGTGCGAACTATTTTAAGCTTAGTTGAAATTCATAAGTGGAGCCTTTACCAAATGGACGTGAATAATTCTTTTCTGTAAGGTGACTTAGATGAGGAGGTTTATATGAATGTTCCTGAGGATTTTAATAGTGACAAATAAGGGTTAGTTTGTAAATTAAAAAAAAAATCATTTTATGGACTAAAACAAGCCAGTAGACAACATAATTTAAAATTGTGTGAGTCACTTATTAATGCAGGATATACCCAATTGAAACTTGCATGTTCGATTTACAAAACATGATAATGTTGAAATGGTTGTCCTCTTGGTTTATGTTGACGATTTGTTTATATCTGGAAATAGTGTCAGGTTGGTCAATGAATTGAAAAATGTTTTGCAGTCGAATTTTAAGATTAAAGATCTAGGAGATTTAAGTTATTTTTTGGGGTATAGAGATAGCTAGGTTCGAGAAAGGATTGGTCATGTCGCAAAGAAAATATTCTTTAGAACTGATTTCTTATGTAGGGTTGTCAGGTGTCAAGATTTGCTAGAACTCCTATGGAATTAAACCTGAAATTAACTAGTAGAAAATATGATGAACATTTAATTGTAAAGAATGATGACAAGCCCCTATGTGATGTAAGCATATATAGGAGACTGATAATGAAGCTGCTGTATTGAGTATTACTTGGCCAGATATAACATTTGATGTGCAGAATTGAAGGCAATACATGTAGGACCCAGAGGAATCCCATTTAGGTGCAGCGTTACGGATAATCAGGCATGTAAAGCAGGAATCGGGTAAGGCCATTATGTTGTCTAGTGATTATGAGCCCAACTTAGTCGGGTATTGTGACTCCGACTGCTTCGGTTTTATTGAAACTAGGATATCTGTTACGGGATTTTGCATAATGTTAGGTAGGTCCCTAATTTCATGAAAAGTTCAAAAACAGAATACTGTGTCTAGGTCTTCTGCTGAATCTAAATATAGGAGCATGGGTTTAACATTGTCTGAAATTGTTTGGCGTAGGAATTAATTAGAATAGTTGAGTTTTAAACAGGTAGAACCGTTTATATTACATTGTGATAATAAGGCAACCATTCAAATAGCTAATAAACGTGTTTTTCACGAAACAACAGAACATATAGACATTGATTTTCACTATATTAGAGAAAGGTTACTTGACAATGTTGTGCAGCTAAGACATGTTAAAACACGTAACTAGTTGCAACATCTTTCACTAAAGCCTTAGGCAACCAGCAACATTACTACCTGTGTGGAAAGCTTGGAATGCGAAATTTGTTGGGGAAACAGGGGAACTGGCGTGAAGAATTGAGTGGTGGTTTCCAGCCTGAGGGGGAGTATTGAAATATGCAGATTGTATGTTTGGATCTTCAATTGTTGGGTCAGGATCTATTTTCTTGTAATTGGGCTAGTGCTATTTAAGCTCAAGTCGTGGTTGTCTGACCCAAATCATTGTCTCTTTTCTTTGGGACTTTTTGTTATTTGTTTGGATTCTTGAAGTGTAAATGACTTTTAACTTTGGTAAGGTATTGTATTTAAGGGGAAGAAGTTTCCAGATGAAGGAACCAACTTCGAGGACCCCCAAGTGCCTTATGTGAAACTCTAGTGTTTCCACCGTTCCTTTTGCTTTGTGTGCCTTCGTCTCTTCAGATTTTATTAGTCCGGGTCCAGTAGAGCAGCAACACTCCAGTCATTGTTAGGTCCAGCACTCCGTCCGGTGACCACAAAGATTTATTCAACAAATCAATTAGCAAATCAAAGACTGAAATGTATTCAGCAAATCGATTTCTGAAGAAAGGGTTTCCCTCTTCAGAAAAGACTGCAATGTATCCAACATGTGTTTTGTCTACCTCTTTATGCATATGAGCTTCTAGGGCTTCCCCTAACCCCGACTTTTTCCGAAGCTTCCGGTGACCAACTGATTCATGGTGTCAATTACGCCTCTACTGCTGTCGACATTCTTGACACCACCGGCCAGAACTTTGTAAGCATAAACTATGCATTTCATTTGCATTATTAACAGATAGATTATAGCTATAAAAGTAAAAGTGTTGAATACATGTCATCATGCAACAAAGCAATTTGTTGAAGAAGGGTTCACGATTGTGGACATTCAACATTATTATTACTGAAGGCAGACTAGATTTCTAGGGTTTCTCGCTTGTTTTGAAACTGGCGGGTCGACCCGTCAACTAGCCAAATCGGGTCGTAAAAGTTGACCCGCACAGTACGACAGGTCGGGGTCGGATTGATCTGTGTTAGGTTATAAGTGTGTCTTACACTTATGTTTAAAGGTCAAGTTGTAATTATTGTTGTTTGTGGGTCAAGTTTCAATTATTATAGCCGTAGGGACTAAGTTGCAATTAGCTGTCCTTTATATACTCTGTCTACAATAGAACGACAATATCAAGATATTATTCAGCTTGAATCCGTATTGTCTCCTTCTTCTCCTCTCCTGTTCTTCATATGTTCTTCATCCAATCCCTAAAATCCATAAACATTAACATGGTATCAGAGCTTATTCGAGCCTGAAATCACTACCCAAACCTATTTATATCCTGATTCATGGAGGAATCATCACCTGCCTTTGCCAACAAGAAAGTAGCACAACTACTTGGCGAAGAGAACTTCTAACAATGGAAGCAGCAGGTGCTCCTTTCTGTTCGAGGCTATAATCTCGAGAACCATCTTCATGGGGTCAATATTCCTCAGTTTCTGGAGGATGAGACAGGAGCTGCAGTTCCCAATCCTGCCTATGCGAAGTTCCTCCAACAGGACAGCTCCTTGGCATCATGGCTCTTAGCCTCTGTTTCCACTCAGGTTAGTAAAGGGTTAATAGGGTGTATGCCAGCTGCTGCCATATGGCAAAAGCTTCACCGTGATTTTTCATCATCTTCTACAACTAGGATCATGCATCTCTATGATAGGCTTAAAGTTAGAAAGCATGTTCATCAGTCCATGAGAGATTATCTCACTGAAATACAAACTACCTGCGATAGCCTAGCTAGCTGTGGTCACCCTATAGAAGAGATGCAACAAATCTCTATTGTTTTGAATGGTGTTAAGGGTCAGTATGATAATGTAATAGCTGTCATTCATGCTAGTCAGAACCCGTATACCATTGCCTCTGTGAGCTCTGTGTTTGCTTGATGTTGAGTCTAGACAGTCTGACCTTCTATTTGATGCAAGTGCTAGTGTCAACATTGCCTTTGCTAAGATCCCCAACCTTAGTAAATCTGTCGTGCCTTATGAAGAAAGTAGCTCAGGAAGTAAGGACAGTGTGTCTATTAACCCCACTTAGTCTGGTCTTCTGTCCACACCTCAGTATCATCCCACATCTCAGACCATGACTCAGAACCCTTAGTCATCCCCATTTGGTCCTCCACCCTTTAGCAATCAGCAGTCTGGTAGGGGTAGAGGTCGTGGGAGAGGCTTTGGCAATAACATATTTCAATGTCAGTTATGTGGGAAATTTGGGCACTTAGTGCACATATGCTTCCATCGATTCAATGTGCATTTCACTGGAGTCACAGACCCTCAGTCCACCTCCTCAGCACCCTTAGCCAACCTTGCTGCATATGACTTTGATTCTGATCCATTCTCACCACAGTCCCACCATTACCCACCACCTCAGTTGCACAAATCTCAAGCTCATGCTCAACCTACTCAGACCAACACTATATCTTTTCCCACTGCTCAAACACACCCAGTGCTGCAATACTCCCTCTATCCTTCACCCGTACCACCCGTCTATCCATATATGATGACCCCTCCCTGCTTTGTCAACCCAGCTCAACCATACTTAGCCTTTCCTAATCCACAGCTTCCCACCACCCCTGCCTCACCTCAGCCCCCAACACAGCTACCCCCTAGGCAAACCATCTGATGGCCAGCAGCTCCAACCCAGCCTCATCTGATGGAAGCTGGTTTCCTGACTCTGGAGCCACGAACCACCTGACCAATGCTCATCCTGCTCCGCACATGACTTCTCCATATTATGGTCTAGGTAAGGTTCTAGTTGGTAATGGTTCCTCACTTCAAATTTCTACTATTGGTTCCGCACAATTACCTTCTACTGGCAAACCTCTTATCCTTAATAATATGCGTTACACACCTGCTGTTACTAAAAACCTTCTTTCAGTATCTCAGTTTTCAAAGGATAATCAGGTTTATTTTGAATTCCATCTGACACACTGCCTGGTTAATGATTTCATCTCCAACAAGGTGCCGCTCAAGGGCTTTGAATCAGGAGGTGTTTATCGTCTTGATTTTTCTAGTTTTAAGTCTAGTTCAAATAAGTTAGTCGAGTCTGCTACTGTCTGTCCAGATCAATGTCTGAATCTTCAAACTGATTTCCAGTCATTTTGTAATAATGCATTTTTATCTGCTCAAAACTCAACCTTTTCGGTTCATGATAATGAAGTTTCTCAGTTTATGTTTAATCATGCTTCCTCTGCATATAGTCCTGACAGTTCTGATGACAGTACCTCTATTATTTACCTTAACAATGCATCTTATACTGTGTTACCTGAATTTGAATTCAGTTGCTTTCTTACTTCACTTAAAAGCACTGAATCCTCTCATTTGTGGCATATGAGATTGGGCCACCCCTCTAAGAACATCCTCGTTAATTTTCTTAGACTTCAGAATCTTCCTACTAATCATATATCCTCTGAGTGTGCTGCCTATGCAGTAGGAAAAAGCAAGACACTGCCTTATACATCCTCAGACACAGTATACTCCTATCCTCTGGAACTAATTCAGGTAGATCTCTGGGTCCTGCCCCTTTCTCTTCTAGTAATAACAACTACTATCTTAGCACTGTTGATGCATTCACTAGATACACATGGATATATTTTTTAAATCGCAAATCTGATGCTCCTAAGGTCTTCTGTGAGTTTCATTTATTGGCAGAAAAACAGTTTGGCACAAAACTCAAAGCTGTGCAATCAAATGGTGGAGGTGAGTTCCATTTTCTTACTGCATATGTTTCTCAATTTGGCATAGTTCATAGGATCACATGTCCTTACTCAAGCCAACAAAATGGCATGGTGGAGCGTAAGCACCGCCACATTGTTGAACTTGGCCTCACTCTCCTTTCACAGTCATCTGTCCCTATTCACTACTGGACAAATGCATTTTCTACTGCTGTTTTTCTTATTAACAGATTGCCTTCAAAAGTTCTCAATAATTGTTCCCCTCATGATCTTATTTGTCAATCCAAACCAGACTACTCTTTTCTGAGAGTATTTGGTTGTCTGTGCTTTCCACACTTGAGACCATGTCAGTCTCACAAGTTATCCTTCATATCAGAACCCTGTGTTTTCCTTGGGTTTTGTTCTGATCACTTTGGATACAGGTGTCTCTCTTCGTCTGGAAGAGTCTATGTGTCACGAAATGTTGTTTTTCATGAAACAGCATTCCTTTCAGTGACACCACAGGTCCGTTCTATGCCTCCAACACACCCAAAGTCTCCACTCCTTCCAAACCTTTCTTCATTCCTTGTGATCCTTTCTTCCAACAACCAACTTCTATTCCTTCCACTGTCTCTCATTCTTCGGGTCCTCCTGTGCATGCTCACACATCTGGTGAGTCCAGCCTTCCCTCCACCACACCCACTCAAGACACAACCCCTACTCAGATTCCTATAACCACAATACCAGTCTCAGCCCCAGATCTGTCCTTACCCACTGAAGTCTGCACGTATGTTCCTTCTGGTTCTACACTTGTCCCTCTCACTTCCTCTGATCCTGTTTCTTCAACCCCATCACCTGCTCACTCTGATAAGTCTTTCCCACCCTCACCACCAGCTCAACCCTCCTCATCTTCTCATCCTTCTCGTCCCAAATCCTCCACCAATGTGCATCCCATGCAAACCAGATCGAAAACTTCTCTTCAAGGGCTCTCTATGTCCCTTTCTCTGCCTGCTGATCTAACTAACTCAGAGCCTCGAAACATTCATGAGGCTCTCCAGTCTCCTCATTGGCTCCAGGCTGTTCAGGAGGAGCTTACAGCTTTTTCCACGAGCAACACATGGAGCCTTATCCCACTATCTACAGGACTCATCCCAATTGGATGCAAGTGGATATTTCAGATAAAAAGAAATGTTGATGGGGTTGTTGTCAGGTACAAGGCTCGCCTTGTTGCCAAAGGCTTCTCCCAAAAACCAGGATTTGACTTTCAGGAAACCTTCAGTCCTGTTATTAAGTCAGCCACTATTCGCATTGTGTTATCTCTATCCTTAACTCATAAATGGTGTATTAGACAGGTTGACATAAATAATGTCTTTCTTCATGGTGATCTTCATGAGTACGTTTTCATGACACAGCCTCCAGGTTTTGAGATTCAGTCTACTACACCAAATCTGGTATGCAAACTTCAGAAAGCCTTATATGGTCTTAAACAGGCTCCCAGAGCCTGGTTTGAAAAACTGAAGTTCTTTCTTCTAAACTCTCTTGAATTTCATGTGTTTCGCCAGGATCATGGTGTTTCGCCATTTCTCCAACTTACATAGCTCGTCTTGATCTTCTCAAAACAGTCTGTAAGTTCTTCCATTCTCTGTTGACCAGTATCTTGCCTTATCCTCTGCATCCTAGAACAACCCTGTGTATGCTTGCTGCTTTTCTCTGCTGTCTGCCCCTTTTGTGGTTTTAACTCAGTCTATCTTCACACAAATCTGACCAGATCTCTCATTTGTATGATAATGGTGATAATCTTGGTATGCTCATGACTGTTTTATCATGATTAGCAACTTCCCCAGATTCGCATGTCATCTTCTTATCCTCTCATGCCTGATCATGCTATTGCCCCTGTGCATCATTACTGTCTCTCCTTAAATTGCTATGCGTAAATCTAAATGGCATAGGGCATGACTTGAGTCCAAAAATAGGGTGATACCGTAAAGAAAATGACAAGATACTTTCGGTTTTCACCCTTGAGGATAAAAGGATCAAGGCTCAAACCTTGAAGTCATGCTGGTAAGATAGGAGCTCAAACTCCTCTGTCATAATATTATGAAAATTCAAAATAAGAAATATCAATGAATAAATGCAGTGATAAGGTTGCAAAAAAAAAGAGAGATTGACTGGTCATGATGCACTCTGGCAATTGAATTGGATCAGGAATAGGGAGATTTATGCATATGACTTGTGGTATATTCTGGTATTGCTAATCTGGTAGTGTGTCATGATCATCACCACAGATTTCAGCTACTGATCAAACCATGATCAGAGATGTGTCCAGAAATGTGTGAAGACTAGTACTACAGTTCAAAACCAAAGGTGCATCACAGTAAAAATCAGTTAAGCAATGCAGAACTGCTCCGAATGCACTAAGGAAGTTGGACGTCCAAATCAAGATCAAGTATAGGGAATGTTAGGTGTGTCTTACACTTATGTTTAAGGGTCAAGTTGTAATTATTGTTGCTTGTGGGTCAAGTTTCAATTATTATAGCCGTAGGGACTATGTTGCAATTAGTTGTTCTTTATGTCTGATTGTTCTTTTCTTTATATACTCTGTCTACAGTAGAACGACAATATCAATATATTATTCAGCTTGAATCCGTATTGTCTCCTTCTTCTCCTCTCCTGTTCTTCATTTGTTCTTCATTTTGTTCTTCATCCAATCCCTAAAATCCATAAACATCAACAACCTGCACATCACGTTGTGTCGGATCAATCCGAACCCCGCGGGTTGACCCGAATTGCCACCTCTAATCAAAACTAGTTTTCTTCTTCTTTTGGTGTGATTAAAAGAAGATAGTACAACACTTTCTATCTTGTCTAACATATATATATACATGGAATCAAATAGATAGGTGTATCTAGTTTCTTTTGCAACACTTGCAAGCGCACAATAAAAAAAAACTTCAAACCTAATATTGTGTAGTTTATGTTTCGTGAACTATAAGAAAGAAAGTTGGATACATATATTTGCTTGTTTTGCAATTTTTCCTTTGCTCATTTTAATAAACGATCTTATTCGGTTCATTTCGATATAGATGATAATTATATCAGTTCATTTGATCGGTCTTAATTTCAATCAGAATCTTAAAACCCAGCCGGATGGTCTTGGATAATATTTTGCACAGCTCTATCGATTTTTTTTATTTATTTTTTTATAATCAATACGGTGCCGGCCTATACCTTTACTCGTCTCCTAAAGTCAAAACGCACCCTTCCTTTCCTCCTGTAGTTAGTCATCAATGGTGTCCTCACCGAAATATTTTCGTTGACTAATTAATACAAGAGAAGATACCAACACCAACCAGATCAACATTAGAAATACTATGCCTTTCCGCACATCTCTCAATTTATACATTGTATGCAAAAGGAGCGGCTCCCAATGAAACATCGTGTTTCCCTAAATATCCGTGAACTGCCATTGCCAACCATTTCTGAACGCTCGTTCTTGGGTTTGACTCTTTTATTAATTCTTCTTCTTTCCCGAATATAATATTTGTCTGTCTGTTCATATATATTGATCGACATCCCAATTCGTTGTTGAACACAAGATCAACATTCTTGGCATCCATGGCTCTGCTCTCAAGCATTTTCGGCTGCGCCTGCGCATCGGAATCTGAGGCACCTTCATCAGAGACAACAAGATATGTCTGCGATGGTGATGTCTGCATTCTGGCAAACCACGAAAGTCTACGTAGAAAGAAACTCAAGGACGTTAAAAAGAGGCAGAATCGTCTTCCGGTTACACGAGTCGCCAATCCAGTTCAATGAGACAACAAGTAACGACAGAGAGAGAGAGAGAGAGGAAGACACAATTTTGGGTATGTCGGATGCTTGCTTATACTAAGCTTGATCTATAAGAAAATGGCTTCTTCTTTTGAGTACTGTAAAATGAAGAACAACAAAAAGGACACTATTGAGGTCTCTTAATTTCGTCGATTTTTATTTTTATTATCTGTGTTGTTACAGAGGTTTGTTTCTATCTATATCGATCCTATTGGCCTGGTGTATAACAATGGCGTTGTTTATAAATTATATTTTAATCTTCTGGATATGTTTTTATAACTCTTTTCATCGTTGATTACATAAGATATGCAACATACAAGAGGCTAACACGATATACAGCAGGTAGGGGTGGTTAGGAATCCAACCTTTCATCAGTTTGATTCTTGCAACAAATAAAATTTACATAAATATCAGACCAATGATGATGATAAACACCATGAAAATTATGTAAAGATGTACAAAGTTATAAAATTCATACAATAATATATAAATATTCAAAATAAAATCTATACAACAATTCTAAAAAAAAAAAAAAACGGTCAATAATCTCAATAGTTATACATCTTTACTCAATAATATTTATATATCATTACTGATGTGATTAATTCAATGGTGTCATAACCGGACTGACTTTCGAACCGGCGAGGAGATTGGTTCCCGATTCTAACGATTGGACCTGTCGGTCCACCGGTTAACACGCTGGTTCACACGTTGTGTATTAAAAAAATTGTGAAAGGGATGCAACCATCTTCTTTAGAGAAGTGCAAAGATACAAAAGATGTGCAGTACTCCTCTTGCATCCTGCATCTTGATCAATTCTGGGCAATAATTCGACCACATCCACGAACCTTCAGTTGTTCATGCTTGGATTCCGGCCAATAATTCACCCACATCCACGAACACACCTGATTTGGCGACACACAGTGGCCGAAAGAACCTCAATAGCCTGACGGTCGAGCTCCCATGTATCGTTGTCAAACAGATAAAGGAAAAGAATGGGTTAAGATATGCAGTTGGCTTCAACAGCTTTTGCTGAAAGTCCTTCCATTGATTTGTTCTTATTCCAGAAGTGGATATCTAGGGATGTTGGGATTTATACGAAACATACAATCGATTAGGGCACATCATAACACACATGTAAGTACCTCCTTGAACGATTGCCTTAGCGGAAGCGGATCTGCCTGAGGTTGGGATCACGGTCTGCCGGACGGGAGGACACGCCACGGTTTGATGGGCAATGACCTATGATACCACAACTACTGACCTCTGTCTAAACTGTAGGGTGGCTATCTATCATCGTCAGTTTTTTCCTAACCATGAGCACCCCTCTATATACTGATATATAGATGGATAGGTTTTAAGGTCAGACACACAACTGAGCTTATGTGAATGGGCTCCCACTTATGGGTGACCCATTATCCTAAAACCAACATCTCCCACTCGCACAAAGTAGGGGGCGCTTATTCATCATGCCAACACCAACAGAACGAATCTCATTTAAACAATAAAGTCACATACGAGGAGACAACCGTGCGACTGACATGCACAACGAGTAAAGCGCTACACACCAGTTACGAATACGTAGCGATCCGCGGATCCCACACCAGCAGTGGAAAGGTGCCATGCACCCTTAGTCATGTAATATTTCTCCAGGTTTGACCACACAATGATCTTTCATACCTATATATGTATTGTGCCAACAACCGCAGCCGATGTTGTCGTTGGTGGCCAACTAGTAGACACAATATCAAGAATATACCATAATGACCATCCTCTTCCCACAAAACCATCATCACAATTCAACTCACTTTTCTAGAACCGGGACTCATGCGGAATACATCGAAGGCCCATCGAGCACGGACTAAGATAGCAAACATTGAACTGAACCTCAAGTATTTGTTCAGAGTAATGAGGGTACGTATTCGGCTCTTAGTCAAAGAGCTCCGGGTCTCACACGACTCCGAGTTAAGATCACATCTCGGGTCATACCCATGGTTGTTTTGGGTGCGGCGCGGTATGGAACGCGCGCTACATCATATCATCTTTCTCATGAAGCATATGTCCAAATGTTGTACAGATGTCCATCAAGCACACAAAGTACCCGAACCAAAAGTCACAAAGACTACCCTTCGAACCCTGAGTAGATTGGCAAACAACCAGAATCCGTCGTAGTGCGAAATCATATAGTTTCAGACACAAAGCTCTATCTGATCATCCCATCAGACTTCCAGAACTAGAAACTATCACTGGCCTCACCTGTCCACAAAGGCATAGAAGGCATAGAAGAGGGTGATCTAATCCACTTTGACATATATCAATAAACAATCATAGTAAGAACATACAAAAAATTCAAACCGTGAAAACATGCATACTCAAATATAATTCAAGTTAAAAAACATTGTATGAGAAATAAAATCAATGAATTACATCAACTAAGTCTACACAGCCCTAGAGACTACACATGCCTCACTAAAGACTCCCTCTTCAAGGTTGGAGAGATGGTCCACAACCATCTCATCTGTAGACAAGTACTTCAAACTCATCACCTTGTGTCTAACAACATCTCTAACATAGTCTCGCTTGATATCTACTTTATATGACTTGTTATGACACTTAAGTTTCTTTGTCACGGAAATTGCGACTCCAGTGACTCAACAATCAATTTGTAAATCTCTTCAGCCATACAACCTACTGAGTGGTTCACACAAGACCTACAAATTTGACATCAATGGCGATTCACACAATGCGCGACTGCTTTTTGCTCATCCACGATATGGCGCCATTGGAGAGCAAAGCATAAAGTCTGAGGTGGATTCTCTCTCATCAAAGTCACCACCGTAGTCCGCATCTAGAGATTCTCGGATCTCTATCAAGTCTCTAGCAGAGAGCATGACAATGCCCTTAAGATATGACATGATCCTATTTACTGTGTGTCATTTCTTCAATCCGGGTTCAGCTTGGTATTGACATACCATGCCGACTGCATGACAAATATTAGGCCGAGTACACACTATTGCGCACATCAGGTTTCCGACTGCACTTAGCTACATAATGTATTTATCTGGCCCATTTCTTTTGTAGTCTGCGAACACATATTCATTTTGAGAGTTTACCGACGTAAACTGGAGTTTACTCATGTTGAAAATTTGCAGCACTTTGTTTATGTAACTTTCCTGTGAAAGCCAGAACTGCCTGCTATGGCGATCTCTCGAGATCTGAATCCCAAGGATGTGTGCCACCTCACCCATGTTCTTCATCACAAACAGAGAAGACAATCAGGCTTTTACTTGTGTGAGGAACTCCAAGCTATTTACGTCTATAAGTATGTCATTTACATATAGAATCATAAAAACAAAGTTCGGTGCAGACCGTTTTGGTGCACACGCAATGATTCTCGTCCATCAAGAGAAATCCATTTTCCACGACCAAATCATGAACTATGCAGTACCACTGCCTAGAGAACTGTTCTAGACATAGATCAATTTGTGAAGTTTGCACACTAAGTGCTCATGGTCTTTCTGCACAAAGCATTCAGACCGCTCCATATAAATCTATTCTACTAACTCACCATTGAGAAAGATGGTCTTAACGTCTATCTAGTGCAGTTCCAAGTCTAGACTCATTCCAATATCCATAATAAATCGAGTTGTGATGCTCAACTTTTCATCAGCCTTGAGCTTTATCTTAAGAACCCATTTAGCTCTATTGCTCTATCTCCTCTCAAAGGTCGACCAATGTCCAAAAACTGTTCTTCCTTATAGATTTCATCTCGTCCAAAGTGTTAAATCTCATCTTCCATTACTTTCATCCGTTCTTCTTAGAAGGGTCCAATGATAGTTTCTCTACAGCACAATAACCATATCTTCAGATTTTAGGGTGTTTAGTTCTCCATCACCTTCGAATGCATATCGTCGGGAGGAAAACTTATGTTCTAGCCCATGAACCAGGGTCCAATCTTTCCCAAACTTATTTAAGAAATCATTTTTGTAAGCGGCACACCGCTATGGGCGCATATGGTGAAGATCCAGAACTTACTCCAGTCCAAAACTAATATGGAGTGGAGTTAACCATCTTCGTCGGCACATGGTTTAGGATGTAGGCATCAGTCTTCAAAGTGTTTCCCCATAAGGAAATCAGCAATTGCGTCTGCGCCATATCGACTGAACCATTTTAAGGAGCGTTCTATTGCGTATCTCTGCAAAACCATTTTGCTAAGGGGTTAACAGGATCGTCAACTGATGAATGATTCCTTTTTCATTACATAAACCGTTAAATTCCGCTAAAAGGTACTCTTCTTCCACGATCAGGGTGGAGGGCATTTACCCTCCTGTCTAACAAGTGTAATTATCTGTAAGTTAATGAGATTTTGCTCTCTGTGCCGAACTATAGCACTAAGAGGGTCATAAACGTCGGAATGGACTAATTGCAAATGGAAATTCGACTCTCGGGGCCTAACCAAAAAGGCGTTCTAGTGGAATTTTCTGCTTGACAACTTACACAAGTAGACGACTCCACTTGTGAAATGTTGACAGCAAACCCCATTGGGCTAGCCGCTGCATTTTATGTTGACCTTTACAGTCAAATCTAGCTTGTCTTTCATTCTCATCGCAAACATATCCGCGAGTACAAGAAAACATGAAATTATTATTGTTGCATGAATCTAAATTAGAATCAATAAATCCACCAGAAATAATACTAAAGCCAAACGAAGTTGAATCTAAAGACAATTGGACGGAAGATTCATGAAGAGATAATATAAAACCGAGTTTCATTAATCCTAAGACTGAAATAACATATTTCGGCAAATCTGCGGAGCATAGAAGATATGACTTCAGACTAAAACTCTATCGCCGCGCAAGCGCAGCTCACAAGTTCTAATCCCTTAGACTTTAACACGAAAGTTGTCGTCAATGTACATCCACCTAATTTCGCGCGGGACTCTATGACACTCTACGAAAACATCACGATCCCTGGCTATGTGATATGTCGATCCTGAATCCAAAATCCACAAAGGACATGACTCAGTCAACATATCTGTACTAGAAACACAAAGTTCACTAAGTAGACAATAAGATATTTAGGTTGGATAGATTCAAGACATGCATTCACAAAGTGTACCCACTGGACACAATTGGAACATTTCTTGTACTTAGGCTTCTCGGCCTTACGCGAACATTTTCGCGGTGTTGTTTTCTGAGGAGTGCTTGGGTTCACCTCAGTCTTTGTCTACTTTTCCTTTAAGGCGTTTGCGCCATCGCGCTGTGCATTACTCTCTCGCATTCGACGACTATTCTTAGGTCTATAGGATGGCACCACACACACCTCAAACTTAGGTCCAGCGACCTTGGGTCTGTCCTCTTCAACTCAATGTGCTATCGAACGTGTTCGAAGTTAGTAAGGGTCTTAGAATGAGTTATTTAGATTTTCATCTGTTTCTAGGTGTTAGGCAAAAAGCGTAGTACGACCTGGATTTTGATGCTCATTGGTCACTGATTGACCGTTCTCCTTGAGTTTCATAATCATGTTGGTCATATGCCTTAGATGCTATCTCGCGGAGTGCTGAGGATTCATCATGTATGAATCAAACTTAATGTTGAGTGAGCACTGTTGAGCAGTCGTATAGAACCATTTCTAGCCTGCAAAGCATCCCACAACCCTTTAGCCGTGTCTTAAGCTCAAACTCATAAAGGATGTCATCATCCACCGTACTCAGCATCATGGCGCACGTCTCAGCATCATTAACCTCTCACTCAAATGGAAAGCCTTTTGCTGATTCGTTATTCCATAATCGGGTATTTTCATAATCTTCTTGATGGGGTTAATGGACTTCTACTTAGGACCATCTTTATGTGCTTTCTCCGGATTTTATAGATGTCATCGTTAAGTGTAAGACCTTTGTCCAACTAAGCGATGATGTTGTTCATGGCGGCTTAATTTCTCTAACTAAAGGAAATTCTAATAGGATCATGGAGACACAAGGAACAATGTTCTATTGCATGTAAAAGACAAGTCTCAGACCGATAGGACAGACTTGAGAACATACTTAAACCCGGGGAACAACCCTAGCTATGCCGAGAAGCAGTCCCCATCTCTAAGCATGCCCTAAAGTCACTATTATCAATCGAAACACAGACTATTCCAACAGTCCTTAACGGACCAGAGTCTAACATATCACACTAAACCAAAGTGTTTGACTCTTACACAAAACAATCGTCCTAGCATTATTCAAGGAAATTCGGAGAACCTCGCAGACTAACCGACCGGTTCACACTCAAAAAGATTTCCCTAGGTGTAGTTCGTACTCATCCAAACTTCTGAAAGGCTACTAAGAACAATCCTAAAGGTTTGCTATCTATGCTAATCGAAAACTAGATCTACCTATCTAGGTAATCTAATACATGCAAGCAAAGAAACAAACCATATATGTCAATACACACATATATATATTGATACCTTTCAAAAATAAATTAATTTGGGGTTAATTTGTAATTTTCAAAACTTTGAGGACTAAAGTCACCTTTATCAAAAGTTTGGGGATCAAAATCACCTTGAATAAAAATTTGGAAACTAAAGTCTTAACAAATAAAAATTCAGGCACTAAAGTCTCAACAAACAAAAGTAATTAACATGTTAGACCAATTTTCACACAGTATGTTGGGATCCATTCTACCAGTCATGAAGGCAAGAGTTAATCAAATAAAGTAAGGCAATACTATCTATCCTGCAGAAAACACAAAGTAATCCAGGGAACTCAAGGAAACTATACAGTGTTCTACCTATCCAGTCATGCATTATAAAACAATATAAGGCTCTCCCAGCAATTTAAATTTGTTTAACAATTAATTAAATTAGCCCAAAAACTATTTATGGAAGGGTCCAGGTACATTTACCAGACTGAAACAAGTTATTTGAACCCACACTCGGTCCAGGATCGACACCAAGTTCGTTTTGATTCAATTCAGGTGGCCTAGGGCATCCAAATTACCTCAAATCGGTCAAGACAACACTAAGCCGTCTGAACTGGTTCAACTAGTTCACCTAGTCGGTCTGAACCGAACTGTTCGGTTGACCCAAACCAACCAGCCCGGATTGGACCGTACGGTCGATTCAAACCGACCGGAACGAACCAAACCAAATTGATTCAAAATGAACCAATCTTGTTGGAATCATACTGGTTCGGTTCTATTCATCTTCCCCAACAGGAGGGGGGTCACCCGAAGCTACCAACCGAAGGGAAAGTGGCTAGCCACCATGACTGGCCACGAGGGGGGTCGACCACCACGGGCCGACCTCACCCTCTCTTCCTTCCATCGGTCGAGGTCGGCCACAGCTAGCCGACCCCCTTCTCCTGCACCCCGCGTCTGAGGCCTGGCCATGGCTACGACGGCTGCGACCATCGAGCTGTCGCGGCCACAACCACGAAGGCTGCGACCACCACGCTAGGGCCGCGACCACCATGGCTTCAACCTTGGCTTTGGCGTCAGGTTCGTCGCGATAGGAATTTCAACGGGCGGCAATTCAGAAATCAACCTACTAAGACTCTGATACCAATGTTGGAATTTGTACGAAACATGTAATCGATTAGGGCACAACGTAACACATATTTAAGTTACCTCCTTGAACGATGGCCTTAGCGGAAGCGGATCTGCCTGAGGTTGGGATCACGATCTGCTGGACGGGAGGACACATCACGGTTTGACGGGTAATGACCTATAATACCATAGCTACTGACCTCTGTCTAAGCTGTAGGGTGGCTATCTATCATAATCATGTTTTTCCTAACCCTGATCACCCCTATATATACTGATATATAGAGGGATAGGTTTTAAGGTCAGACACATAATTGGACTTATGTGAATGGGCTCCCACTTATGAGTGACCCAATATTCTAAAACCAACAAGGGAGATGACAAATAAGAAGATATTAGCTCTTACTATCCACAAACATGCCTGGTTTGGTGACACACAGTGGCCTGACGGGTGAAGCACCCATGATCCTGTGCCATGTAAAGTGTGTCATAATCGATTATTCAATAACCTCTCTAGGCACATCGAAAATGTATTTGATCTAGAGGTCCACTCTGCGCCTCCTCTTGAGAGTACCCTGTTTCTCCGCTGTTGAGACCTCGACAACGAATCAAGTTCTCCGCCACAAGAAGAAGATCAGAGCGAGTAGTAGTGTCGTGCCCAAGAAAGAAATTGTTACTGTGAAGAACAATCACATCATGTGTTTCTCTTTCATCATCGTATATGAGATTAAAAAAAATGTCAAGGAAGAAGCTGAGGAGAGTCACGAAGGCGGCATCATAGAGACATACGTGAATTTTGCTAAAATTTGAGTGAATCGGAGAATAGGACAGTTCTGTAAAAACCATCCCATTCTTTATAAACCACCTTATTTTCATCCATCAAACCGGGTTCAAATAACATTTAAATCTTTAAAAGAAACTAGTTCGGACGTGTGGCCGGTTCACAGTCCGACCGGAGGTCCGTTCCGGTTGTGATAACACTGGATTAATTGATTATATATCTTTTTTCGCGTGACTAAATATTTGTTTATGTATCTTTTAGCATGTGACTAGTTAGTCATTTCGTTAATGATAGTCTTTTCCGTTTGTCCATTTTTTTAAATATATTTTTGAATTATTAAATGACTATTTTTAATTTTATGTATTTTGTTTTTATTCATCTGTTCTTGTTGTTCATTCTCTTCTTTCTTTTTCAATAATTTGAGCTTATTATTCAATAAGAAAAATTGATAATAATCTGCATATTTACAAGAATGGTTGAAATTGCAGCATATTTTCAAACTCTCAAATCTCAAACACCTTAATTGGATATGAATCTCATTATGATTTCTGAGTATAGAAACTCAAAAAATCAATTTCTGGGTATCACCAAAAATTGATTTTCTAAGTTTTGATACCTAGAAAATTAATTATTGGTAGGGGTGGGAAAAAAAAGGTTTGGTCGAACTTTACCTTTTGTGAAATGTATCGGCTCACAAACCAAACATTGTTTTGCAAAAATATGGAGCGGTTCAAAAGAGGTACAAAAAATCGGTTCACAAACGGTAACACAGTACCACTTCTTGTACCAGTTTTAATATAATATAATATTTAATTATTAAATTATCTACTCTAAACCATTATACAAAAGTTGGTTCGGTGATGATTTATAATCTACATTAGTATAATGAATTATGGTTTATGGATTATGGTTTATAGATTATGGATTATGCTTTATGAATTTTATGGATTAGGATTATGGTTTATGTATTATGTATTATTATAGTTATTTTTTTAATATATATATAAAGTGGTTCGGTCGAACCGGTTTTTCGAACAGGTACGATAAATTGGCCCAAATCTGAAGTGACCAAAAACTGAAACAGTAAATAGTACTTTTTTAATATGTGGTAAAGGTACGGTTCATGAACTGGTTCAGCCTCGAACCGGTTCATGCCCACCCCTAATTTCTGGGTTCTAATACATTGAAATCGATTTTCTGAATTTGAAATCCATAAATCGATTTGTGGGTATCAAATTGATTTATGAGTATCAAACCCATAATTGATTCTGCACAAGTTCGATTTTGAAGAAGAAGATGAAATCATCGTGAATAAAAAGATGAAGGGCCTACCAACCAGGGAGTTACTCAACTCAAGTTCTAGCGCAGCAAGAGGTCTGTTGCAGAAGAAAGACCCTAAAGGAGGGTTGGCGGTCTTAGGGTGTTCAACTCCTACTAGATCAATGAGGATTCGACATAGAAGTACTGTGAGGTGATTATGGTTGATATTGCGGATACCACCATCCGCAACGATAAGAGGATCCAATGGATTGTCAACCCAGTGCACAAGCACAGAGAGCTTCGTGGTCTCACCTTTGTAGGAAATAAGTACATGGGTCTTCGTGGAAGAAGTCACTTATACCACAATGCGTAATTTAGTCATTTTACCTATTGGAATATTCATTTAACAGAGAAAATAAACGGTGAACAGTAAAAATGATCAAATAGTCACATGGTCAAATATGTATAACCATTGTGCACAAGTTATAACCAATTAGTGATATAAGTAAACATAAGCAACCATTAGTATATTAATTTATTAAAAATGAGACATTTAGTTTAGTGGACTAAGCTAAAGTTGTTTCAATTCGACTCAAAGGTCGATCCAACTGCGAGGTCTCTTAGGTAAATATGATTTATTCCGAGTTGAGTTCACGCTTGATTCGACTTAGACTTGTTTTCTTAGGTTATACGACTCAGCTTGAGTAGGACACAACTCAGGTCTCTACACTTGTTTGGTCATTCATAGAAACGTTTATACCCATATTTTTCTTGTTGAGTGTTTTTTAAAAAATGTTTACTACTATTATATATATACTAAGTTTCTTTTTATTTACCTAATTAACGTCACATCATTATTTTACTAGTCAAACTTTAAAGTCAACACAGAATAGGTGAGTTAGGCAGACTAACTTAACTCACATTCTAAAATATATTGGTACAATTTAAAATATGTGTAGCATCTAATCACAATTTAAAGGTTCATGGAACCTATTAACACTATATCTAATTCACGCCTAACGTCATCTCCTTGGCGGATAAACTCCGGTGGTTGTTCTGAATTTTAGACGGTGTCTTTCTTCGGTATTTGACCACCATCCAAGGACTGTATCCTTGGTTTTCGTCCACCCCACAGTCCAGATTTTTCGAATGATCACCGTCATGCTCCGCCAAGCCCCGACTTTCCAAATCTTGGTTCGCTTGATTCTCAACCTTATCAATTTTTCCTTCAGCTCGAAAAGTAGCAGGTACCATCTCAGTGTCGCTTTGTTTTCCCGAACATAGAACAGGTGAGATATTGTTTTTGCAATGTTCTTTTTGATGTCCTGTTAAACCACACGAAAAACAAATAGCATTGATTCCTTCATAGGAAATATTTTGACGGTAACCATAAATGTCAATGAATGGAGGGAGCGGTTTATTGAGATCCAATTGTACACAAAGTCTTGCAAATTGTCCTCTTTATTCATAGATAGTATGACTATCTATCCTTAACAAAGGACCAATTGTGTTACCAATTCCTTCAAGAATTTTGAAATCGAAGAACTCCATAGGAAGTTTTGGTAATCTAATCCAAACTGCAACCTTTGAATCGTTGGCAATTTCCGGATTGAACTTTGGTTTCCATAGTAGAATAGACAAGAATTGTCCGTTGATGAACCAAGGCCCATCCATAAAAACTTTATTAGGTGATAACCTTTACCCAACAAAATGCAGGATAGTTCACCTTCAGGTTTCCAAAGAAATCTGATTTTTTGAACTAAATAAAGATAAGGGATACTCCTACCTACTAGCTTGACGATGATTGCTTGATCATATTTCTTTTGGATTCTGGATTTTTCTTCACAGGAGATGACGAATTTCAGACCTCCTGAAGAAACTTCAGCGATAGGTGAGACCGAGATATCAGGTATATTGAAACGTTCTTGATAGAACGCTCTTTTGAAGGCTCCTGGGATCATGCCGGTAAGTTTCTCCTTGTAGGAGAATCGCTTCTGATCAGTCAATATGTCTTCTTCCATATCTTGCACAGAATTGCTAGGATGGATCTATTGTGGAATATCCTTAAGCTTGATGTTGTTGTTTGCAAGTACTGCAAACTCTTCCGGAGACAGCACATGAGGAAGAGTGGAGAGCATTTTTTTTAGCTGTTCAATCCCTACTTGATGTCGTGTCACTTAGAGTTGATAAGGGCTTCTATGTAGATTTCGAGAAGTTCATTAGGAAAAGTATGAGACACTATGGATTAAATTATATTGTTTGTTTAAAGAATGAAAGTAAATATGAAATGGATTGTTCGAGATTAATGTATAAATAATTAAATGCTTATATAAGAGTATCTATATGTAATGTACATATCTAAATGTTGATATTGTTAATCGATGGGTATTGAGGCGACAATATTAATTAATGGGCTTCGGCTCAAATATCTTCCCGTCGTTGACCCATTAAAGTTCGCCCTCCAGGGTTCATTATAGGCGATGCCTTTAAGTGATCAGGGAGGCTACGCCTCTACTGAGGGCGTCGTCATTTACCAAATGACGCCTGAATATCTAGAGACTTGACATCTCAAGATCGAGTTATTTGACTCCTCATCCTTTCCCGAATGGCATAAAGTAACCACAATCAACAGTCAACTAACCATGGTAAAAGGTTAACCTGGTCAATGGGTTAGTCTCCCCTATAAATTACTGACATTTACTGTCATTTAGTACATTATGAACTTTTTACCTTACATTCCCTCCTGAAAACCTGGACTAACTTAAGTTTCGTAGGGGAAACAACGGGACACCAGGAGCTTTTCTTTGTGCAGGTAAGTAGTCAAGAAGTAGTCAATAGGGAACGACGTCACTGTAAGGTAAAGATTCTCTGAAGATCCAACATTTGGCGCTGTTTGTGTGAATCCTTGAGCCAAAATACAACTATGGCTCCCGCTAACACAAGAGCAACGAAAAATCACAAGGAGGTCGTCGAAAAAGATTCACTCTACATACTACAACAACACATGATGCCCTCGACTTTTATACCATAGGGGAACAACGCGCTACGAGCAACTCTCCCTAGTGCTTCCGCTCCCCTGGTTGGTCAGCTAAGACCTTCGCCTATAGTGACCGCACCAACCGAGGATCCTTATCAACAACCACTGCCCGGAAACGATCCTATCATCATGTCTTACCCGACGCATTCCCACATCGCATCTTCTGGAAGGGCGCCGCCTCCTAGAGAAATTGCTCCAGAGGTCATCCATACACCAACGTTCATCGCTGCCTTGGATGAGCTCTTGGATAGGAGAGAACCACGGGTCGCCGCCCGTGCAACCCGTCCAGCCGACCTCTACCATACCGAGGAGGCCACATCAAGAACCCACGTCGTTCATTTATATGCGTCGCCTCCTCAAGTGATACCTCCCCCAAAAAGTACCTCCACCCAAGGCATAGGCACGACAATGGCTCCTCCCGTGGGCATAATGACTCGAGAGGAGATTGAAGAGTTTGTTGCCTGGACAGTGAAAGAGCATAACAGAATAGTGATGTCACGCTTAAGGGACAGGGTGTCACATCCATTTACGCCAGAGATCCTGGCGGTGACGGTGTCATCCCATGTCCAGAACCCAAGGATTGACAGTTACAAGGGTGAAGGCGATCCGGTGGAACATATTGAAAACGAGCATCGCCACGCTTCAGTTAAACATGCTTAGACAAATGCTCAGGTAGAGGCGACAAACAAAATAATCATCAACATATTGAAGAAGATAATCGACGCCCTTCAAGGGAAGTGGACTGAGGAGTTTGACAATGTCTTGTCGGCTATAAGAACAACGCCAAAAAAGTCTACAGGAGAAAGTCCTGTCGGATTAGTATATGGCTTGGAAGCCGTCGCCCCACTGAAATTGTGGTGGCCTCCCATGGATTGAGACATTTTGAGGCGACGACGAACATAAATGCATCGACCTGGATCTTGTTGAAGCTAAGATATGGGAGTTGGATGAAATTCAAGGGAAGATGAGGCTCGCCACAACCAAACACTATAATCGGCGAGTATCCTCCTGCCAATTCTTCGTGTAGGAAAGGGTATGGAGGAGAAATGAGTTTTAACACTTGGATAGGCTTAATAAATTATCTCCAAAGTGGTAAGACCCTTACAAAATCATCGTCATTTCCCATCCAAATGCCTATGTCTTAGAAGATGCAGAAGGAAAGAAACCGATGAATACTTTCAATGTTGAACATTTGAAAATAAATCTATGCATGAATCATATGCAGGTCGCCTTTGTAATTTCTCATCAGATTATGAAAAGGTTATTCATGATTGAGTGTCACCTCATTACAGATTGGAGGACTAGAATTTGAAAATTCCAAAGTAAATTTGTGTTCGTCATTAATTGATTAAGGATAAATAATAATAAAATCCTAAATTTGTGGTCGTTCGTTATTGAGCGATGCCTTATTCAAGAATATAAGTGGGTTATCAATGAAGGGTTATTAACATGAAATCCTAATGAATGCTTGCTCGTTACAAAGAGACGCCATCAGATACTTAAGGCTTATCATTATAAGTAATTGGTCGATATCAAGCGTCACCGTTTATGGACTAAGATTTCTCGAACACGTAATTGTTCAACTACTATTAAAGGATGATAATTTCTTAAACTCCCATGGTAAAGGAGCGAAGCTACGTTACAATTGCATGGTATACGATGAAAAATCCTTATGGAAAGTTATGAATGTTGGGAAGATAAATTTTTCTGAGTCAAATTCCTAAAGCCAGAGCATTAGAGGGGACGTCATAATACAAGTATCCGAAAATATTAACTTAGACACTTACATGGACCAAAAGGTTAAAATCTACAAGCTCATTAAAAGATTGAAAATCAAAAACTAAAAAGGTTGAAGGATGGCTTAAAGCTTCAGTTTTTCTCCTCGCCTGGAGAACCACTTGACCCACTGAGCTCAGGCACCACCCTCTTCTTGCCTGCCTTTGCCGTGGCAACTACAACCTCAGCTTCCTTATTTTGGAACCTCAAGAAGTCTTGGAATCCCCTCACTCAATCCATATGAACATTAGCTTGGATTTCACGAAGTTTGGCAACCAAGTCACCATAGACCTTGACGATTTTCGCCATGCGGTGCTTTTCTGCAGTCCGAGCAAAATCATCGGTTTAATTACAGGACTTCACCGCTTGGAAAGCCTCGACCTTGGCGGCATCCTTCTCCAGCAGCGCCGCCTCCTTCTCCTTTGTAATGGTTGAGACCTTATTCTCCTCTTTGCGAGCATTCTCCCGATTCCGGTTCGAAGACTATTCGCACTCAGCGAGTTGTTGAAAAAACTTGGACGCCTTTTCAACAACTAACTTGTCCTTTCCAATGGTCCCGTCTTTGAGGCGACGCTCTTAAGCAAGCTCTTCCCTCAGAATATTAACTTTCTTCTCAAGGACATCAACTCAGGTCGCTTTCGTCGCATCCTCTTCTAGAGCGATGCATTTCTGAGTGACGCTCACAACCAGGGCACTTACCTTAGTCTCGGTGGCGACGAGCTGTTGAGTGAAAAACTAAATAAATTCTAAGTGTTGGGTGAAAAACTAACCTTTAAATGTGAAGTGAAAAAGGAAACTAACCCTTCACATCCCTCTCGACCCATTGGGGGTCATAATAAAGTTGTTGTCGCTCCCCGGGAGGAACCATCCCATTAAGGAGATGCAGGGAGAGATATGTGTGTAAAAGATTGGTGCCCTCCACCAGTCTGCCACCCTAAGGCATCGCCAAGGATCCTATGGTTGTCGTCTGTTCTCCCTCGCCGAAGGCTCATATAAGTGTCACCTCTTGTCAAAAATTGGTCCTTTATATGGACCCAAGGTGGAACCTACCTGAATTGTAGGAGAAGAGTGCCCTGGAGGCACCGCCCGGATGGGTGATGCATCAATCTAATGATCCTCAGGGGTAAAGGATACCTTGGGAGACACCCTTGATTCTTCTGGGTCGCTTAGGGACCTGGAGGACAGGGACCATACGTATAAGTCTTCTTCTATATATACGAGCGTTGGTCCTCACTTAAAATGGCAAGTCTGTATCGTTTCGTTGCCAAAATTAAAGAAATGCGACAATAAAAAGTATCATCTTTACAAAGAGAGTAGGGAATTGCAACTTTGAATTCTGCCATTGCCTCATTGGTTTCATCGTCTAAAAACATTGGACTTGTGATCAAGGGGTCCAATGGCTAGGGCTTATATTTCTTGGAGTGCGACTTTCCTTTATGTTTCTTCTTTGGAGTCTCATCATCATCCATTGTAAGAATCTCAGTCGACGCCTGGACATTTTGGTCATCAACATCAAGCGAATAATCAAAAGGACACACAAAGGAAAGGAAATGTTAGAGAAATACCTAACCAATTGATGGGGAAGGGTCCGAAGACTTTATTGTCGCGCTAACAAGCGTCGCCACCGTAGTGTTTTTTGAAATGTAAGATAGCAAGCCTTTGGAGTATTCTAGGTAGATTTAGTTCAAAATTTGCAGATCCTCTTCGGAAAATTCTAAAAAATAAGGGGTTGGATCTGTGCGGGGCATACGTAAAGGCCAGGCGACGCCTCCATTGAAGAAAAAGTATTTACTTTCCCAATTTAAATTAGTGGATTTGAACCCACTCACCAACAAATGTTTCGGATTCCAGGACAAAGTGTCCCATCTGAGGCTTCGATCATTCCATAGAGTTCTACAACCCAAACAAAATTCTCTCTGGTAATCAAATTGAGCTTAGGATCTATAGAAGGAACTGGAAAATTTAAATCCTTACAATCAGAGGCGTCAGTCACTTGAAGAGGCCATCTTGGTCTTCTTGTATAAGCGTTGGACCTCTGACGTAGTAAGGTAGCACCGGGAAATGGTGTCGACACTTTAAGGAGTGACTCCTTTAAGGTAGGGGATGGATTTTTAGAGAGAGAAGCTAGATAGAAGGTAGATCTCAAGGGGACCAAAAGTTCGGGAAATGAACGGTTTTAACCTTATTTATAGTGGTCCTGAGAAGATGAACAGTCACCCCTCTTCGATATGTGAAACGTCACGAAATATGGACCGTTGGATCTCAACGGTCACACAGATCAATGACGTCACATGATGAAGGTGTAACATTTTCCTTATTCAAATTTTCCCGCCTTCAAATTCAAACTTTCCCGCCTTCAAAATTCAAAATTTATTGCTCAAATGTAACATAATTGGATACCATCAGTCGATGCATGGAAAATGAATACCCAACCTAGATGAGTCGACACTCGGGAATGAGTAATGCTAAGTCGGCGCTCAAGAATGAACTTACCCAACTAGGACTAATGCTCCTACTTGGCTCGGGGGCAGATGATGGGTATTGAGACGACGATATTATTTCATGGGCTTCAGACTGGATATCTTCCAGGCGTCGACCCATTATAGGAGCTTCGCCCCCCCCCCCCCCCGGGTTCATTATAGGTGACACCTTCAAGTGATCAGGGAGGTTATGTCTCTACTGAGGGCTTCGTCAGCTACCGACCGACACCTGAATATCCGGAGACTTGACATCTCAAGATCCAGTGATTTGACTCCCCATTCCTTCCTGAATGACATAAAGTAACCACTGTCAACATTCATCTAACCATGGTAAAAGGCTAACATGGTCAACGAGTTAGTCTCCCCTATAAATACTGGCATTTGCTGTCATTTATTACATTTTAAACTTTATACCACACATTCACTCCTGAAAACCTGGACTGACTTAAGCTTTGGAGGGAAACAAACGGGACACTCGAGGCTTTCCTTTGTCCATGTCAGTGGCCAACCGGGAGCGACGCTAGTGTAAGGTGAAGATTTCTGAAGATCCAACATTAACTTAGTGTAGTAACAAATTGAGGTACCGACTTGATTTTTTGTATACTTGATTAACAATACAATTATGATAAATCTATCTATCTATCTATCTTTCTATAATAATTTGGCTAAGATGTATATAATGTTGACAAGTAAGCAAAATGAATTTTTTTAATAAATTATATTGGTTCACCTAGATTGTATGTTACAATTACATACGTGACATCATATTTTTGTAAATGTGAACACTTTCAAATTGCTCTAAAGCACCACATTGAACCTTAAAAACGTTCAATTTTATCATATTTATTACAAATCAATTATTTAATAATTTTTATTTTTTTCAAGCTTTCTACATTTTTTTATTAAAAATATCTATAGATAATTATTGGTTTTAGTACGTTTTATTCACAAATCTATATTTTTAGGTTTTAAAGTTGTAATTAAACATTGATGCATTAGGATTTTATTAATTTTAATATATTAAATTTCTAATTAAAAATAATAAATTAAAAAATATAATTATAAGTATGTTTAAAATTTATCATATGAACTAAAATTATAATTATCATAATAATTTTTAAAAGATACATATTTTTTTATATGTTCATACTTGGTACACAATATATGTAATAGTTACTATCAAAGTAGAGTGCGCGTATATTCAATTTACTATTCGTGACAAACACATGATAATAATAAATAATATAAAAACAAAGTTGAAGAGAATGCATTAACTTCATATTATTAATCTTTATTAGTTTTTTTTATTATATATATATATATATATAATACTTTAAATTTAAACAATTAGAGAACATCTTATAAATAAATGCATAATGAATATATATATATTGCTAGAAAAATACCAATATAATCAACTATATATATGCAAAAGTTTAACTAAATCACATATGATGGTGAACTTAACCATAAAAACATAATAAAACATTAATTTTTAGAAACAAAATACTAAATAACATCTAAACTTCAAACATAAATATAACATGTAAGAAAACAATTATTACTATTATGCCAAAAAATATTTTAAATTAACACATAATATCTTAATTAATAAATACGGATATTCAAAAAATATATTTAATGTATAATCCTTTTATTTGTTAATACAATATGATAAATATTTATTATCTTATATATATATATAGTTGTGTGTGTGTGTATTAGGGTTGGGCAAAAATAACCGGTTTGGCCGAACCGTACCAGTTTCGAACTGGTTCGGCCGAACCGTTTCACAAAACAAGTGTTTTTAAAAAAATATATATATATGGAGCGGTTCAGAAGAGGTATAGAAAACCAGTTCAAAACCGGTTAACCGAACCAATTTTTGTATCGATTTTAACCTTAAAATACTAATAAACCAGACCAGACCACGTTCAGACCTAATTCTGAATTCACGGTTCACTGGTTCAGTCTCTATTTTACCTTTTCAAGTTTCACCTTCACGCCTCAGTTGGCAGACTTCAGACTTCACAATCACAAGTTCATCTTCAGACCTAATTGCATTTCACGCCTCAGTCCTCACGCAGTCACGCTCCACTAGCCACTGCTCCCGCCTCGCGCCTCCGTCTCCACGGCTCCGTCCAGTCTCCACGGCTCCGTCCAGTCTCCACGGCTCCGTCCAGTCTCCACGGCTAGACCAGGTTCGTCTTCTTCGTCTGACTCCTCATCAATTTTGTTTAATTAATTAATGAAGTCAAGCCTTTTGAGGCAATTCCGAATATTTAGATTGTCGAGATGTATAATTCTATTGAATACTGATGGATGTTGATTTTGTTAGGTCATGGAGTGATTAAATTGTGGTTGAGAAGGATGTGCATCTTGTGGAAGAGTGTGTCTGCGCTATCCGCAATGCGTTCTCGTGTTGTAAGTTTCTTCATCTTTAGATTTTCTCATGATATGGATTGGAACTCAACATCTATACTGCATTTTGGGCATGTAGATAGTAAGTGATTGATAATTAATCAGTAGAAGATTGGTCCAGTAAAATTAATGGTACATTTTTCACCGTCATAGTCATAACCAGTAGTTGGGTAGTTGTGATCATCAATTCCAGTAAAAGAAATGACTTTTCCTGCAGTCATTTGAGGACTTCCCCATTTGCAATAACATATTTGGTTTGAGAGATGATAACATAATCATTGGCTTTGGATTGGGTAGTTAGAAAGATATTGTCAACATGATATCAATGATTTATTTTAGTGTCTTTAGAATTGAGATAAATAGTATGTATGCAGTTCAAGTTCCAGAAGATAAGGTGAATGGACTTCTATTTCTCTAACAAACTATTTACTTTATAGTTGATACCAACTAGTAAAAGGTCATAAAAAGGAATACAGTTGATGTGATCATCTGTTTAGGAGGGAATTAGTATATTATTAGCTCATTGGTTCTTGCGTTCTGGAATTTTTTTTTCCAGATGCTGCTGCAAAAAGTATCTTATCTTTCTTATTCTTCTTTGATGTCAAAAGCAGTAATCTGGATAAAGCAAATTATATATTATCATGTTTGTTTGGTTATAAATTGACTTGCTTTGATGTCATGAGTAGGTCACCAATCGTATTGGATTCATAACTTGCAACGCTGAAGGTTTCCTTGGAAATCAAGATGAGTTGTACTCGACTTGCACTAAGTGTTAGACTGTTAAGTGTTAACTAGTGTTAAGTGTAGTATTATGTTTGTCATGGATTTATGTTTGTATTGGAACCTCAGTTGTTTTTTTTGTATGAAGTGGTTCGGCCGAACCGGTTTTTGAACCGGTTCAGAATAGGTACGGTAAATCGACCAAAATCTGGAGCGGCCAAAAACTGGAGCGGTAAACCGTATCGGTTTTAAAATGTGGTAAATGTTCGGTTCTGAATCGGTTCGGGGCCGAACCGGTTCATGCCCAGCCATAGTGTGTATCTGTGTAGAATTTTAATTTCAAATAAGTGCAATTACCTTTTATATAAAAATATATTTATTTAACAGATATTTTTCCAGTAAATTTCTCTCCATTAATAAATTGTTAGTGCTAAAAGTTTCAAGCTCAACGTACTAATCATGATGAGGATAAAATTATATCTTTATTATTATAAAAACAAAATCATACTTAAAAAATCTATATTGGATATTTAATAACTAATTATATATATATATATATATATATAAAATTATTTTATGCATTATTTAGATTAAATATTTTGTTATAATATAATATAACCTAAGCTAAATAAAAAATAATATATTTAATTTACTGCACAATACGCAGATTAGATATCTAGTCTATTTATTAATTTGGCTACAATTTCTATAATTATGACACATAAGCTTTTGAGTTGCTTAGTTGTCAAAAACAACATTTTCATTGCTTGATTAATATTTATTTATAACAGACGGTGACTTGGACTTGCCACGCGTATCTCTAGAAACTCTAAAATTCCTCTAAAGCTTGTCATTGATTTTTACGTTATGTTTCACATTTTATCTCTCCTCACTATTTATTGTTTTAATTGTTTTTTTATCAATTTATTACTATTATTATCATAAGAATTTTTTTAATTTTTTATTATATTGTTAAAAGTTTTTATTATAAAATACTTATATTTAATATAATGTTCATAATAAATATATGATAAAAACATAAATTACAAAATGTGCATTAACATTATATTAATAAATGTTTTTATCCTTTTTATTATCAACACATGTTATTATTCATTATATTATATATATATATATATATATATTATCAAACTGAAATTTAAAAAAAAAGTATCATATTCCCTTACACTTTTCATATTTATTAATTTAATTTTCACTTTAAATCATTTTGATATTCTTATTATACCCATAATTATGGTATAATATAAATAAGAATTTTTTATTTTCATAACAACTTATAATTATTTATCATCAATAATATAAGCTTTATAATAGTACATTTTTATTATTTTTTTAATCTATATTTAATTAATAAATAATTTAATAATATTATTACTATTAAAAATAAATTGAAAATAATAATTTATAAATTAAATCTATTACGGACCCTGCAAAGCATGAGAAAGACACCTAGTTAAATAATAACCCGTGTCTTTGTGTTTTGGCAATACCCGAGTCTCGGTAATTCTAAAATCTTAAAACTTAAGTTTTTGTTCCATCCGTACGTTTAATTAATTTAGATATTTTTTCCTATTTTTTCATGTCTTACATTCCTATTATTTTATGTCCATCAATCTACTAGAAAAAACAAACTTTTGCCTAATGACTAGAAGTAGTAGTGAGCGATCCGGATATCTTGTAATTTTAGGATTTTTTGGAATCTATCCTGTTATAATCATGGTATTGAATTTTGGAACCGGAACCTACCCAAAACGTGTTTATACTAACGGTTCCGGGTACCTTATTAGAAACCTATTTCAAAAGAAACTATCTATTTTTTTTTTATACTGACAGGTTTGAAACCGTTTGGCAAAACAAATACGAAGTTGTAAAAATCATACAAAATAATCATACAATTATTCAATAATCATATTTAAAAAAAAATCATACAATCACGAATCATCCACGTAGGAAAACTGAGATTGTGTGCATCGTGCGAGAGAACAAAACTGCGTCGTGTTGTGGCCTGTGCGAGAGAAAAGATTTATGAGAGAAAACTGAGAAAATGAACTGCGGCGGTTTGTACTATGTAAAACAATAACAAATTTAGAGTTAGAAACTTAGAAATTAGATTAGAAGGACAATAACTTATTCTTTTTTCTTGATATTAATATTATATATATATATATATAAGAGTACCCTGTTACCTGGATCGGAACTGAAAATACAGGTTCTTATAAGAATTCCCGAACTCTACCCTATTAGCAAAACTGTTACCTAGAACCTACCCTAAGTGTAGGTTCCAAGTAGGTTTCGTTTCCAAATGGATAAATTGTTAACCCCTAACTAGAGGGGCCAATATTTGTTGCGCCTCATACTGTCCATTTTTATCTATCTATTAATTTGGTTAATATATATATATATATAGATATAATGTTGATGATTAAAATAAAATTTTCTAATTAATTATATTTGTCCACCTAGATTTTATATTATAATTGCATATATGAAATCATATTTTTGTATATGCGGACACTTTAAAATTATTCTAAAACACTAACTTAAACCTTAAGAATCATTTCATTTTATCACATTTATTACGAACCAATTAGTCAATATTTTCTATTTTTTTAACCTTCATTTATCACAACTCTAAACCCTAACCCCAAAAAAATGATGCCCATCATGGGGCTCAAATAGAAAATAATCATTAATTAATTTTTAGAAAAAACTAAATAACGTCTAAAACTTCAAACAGAAAACTAACGTGTAAAAATAAAAATTTATTACTATTTTGTCGATTGTGGAGCTCGAACAGTGTTAAACAAATCTAAATATAAATATAGCTATATTTAAAATATAAAATTTATCATATGAACCAAAATTATAATTATCATAAATAAAATTTTAAAGATACATCTTTTTTATATGTTCAACTTGGTAAACACCACAAGTAATAGTTACTATCAAAGTAGAGTAGCTAGTATAATTAAAATACATATATTCAATTTAATATTCGTGAAAGATATACGATAATAATAAAGAGCATAAACATTAAGTTAAAAAATATGCATTTACATTACACTAGTAAAGTTTTATACAATTTTTAATATATATAATAAAAAATACTTTAAATGTAAACAATTAAAGAACATTTACTAGATAACTGGATAATGAATACCTATATAAATTATTGCCAGAAACAAATATCAATATATTTAACTATATATATATATATATATAGATCACAAATATGGTGAAACAAATTCAAACAGAAAAATAACATTTAAAAATAAAAATGTATTACTATTATTTATGGTCACTTGGAGCTCGAACAACATTAAAGGAAAAAAACGCCTACCATGGGGCTCGAACGCGCAATCACAAAATTAAAAATCTTCCACTCTACCAACTGAACAAGACAGGCATCAAATAACTATTATTTAATTTACGTGTATAAATATTGTGACTTACAAATACACTTTTCTAATATTATTTTGTTTTTAAACATATATAATCAATCAAATTGTGTTTCTCGATCGTTTTCCAATTTGTATTTTATTTTACTTGAATTTAAAGGTGATTGCAACAACTTGATAACATATTTTGTTGGTGGTTGAAATATACAGAAAATATAAATCGAAAAATTTGTTTATTTTTTTTGTTTGATAAAATTTTCGGAATATGGAATCAGAATTTCAGAAAGTCTAGAAATAGTCATTCTTCGATTTTGGTTTGGAATGGTAATTTTGGGACTCTTGTGGTGGAAGCCGCAAAAATCTGATATGCATTTCACCAATAGTCCTAATCTTGATTGATACTAGCTAATTTGAGCGGTCATGGCATTGCTTCATTTCAATAAGTTCGCGTGAGTTGAATCTGAAGGGTATAGAAGATGTATTTTCATGCTTTACCTATAAAATTGTGTCCATTGAGCAAGAGTTTCATGTGGAAATTATGGTAATTAGTAATTACATGTACCTTAAAATAGTTTATGTTTGTGATTATACTAGCTGTGAACTCAAATAGAGAGTCCTTTTACACGATAATCTCAAAATTGTTGCTTTTGTTATTCTTTTAGGGTTAATTATCTCAACCGTTACTTATGTTTGCACATGTGACTGAACCGTTCAAACTTGAGCTCAACCGTTACTTATGTTGACAGATGTGACTGAACCGTTACTATCACCTAACTGCCGTTATTTCTTCCCATTAAGTAGTCACATGTGCTTGTCACGTGAGGTGGTTGTATTATGAAGTTCTGAAACTACCCTAAACACCTTGTCTACTTAACATCAGCTTGTTCTTAGGTTGCTGGAGAAGTTTGAGCGCGATTTATCTTGAGAAGAAGGAAGAACTGAAGAACCCACGGTGCAAAGACAGAAGCCATGAAGTCTGCGGATGAATGTTGTTCTATGGGTTCTAACAACTGTAGAAAGGTTCGATCTCGGTCAATCTCTTCCCCTAATCCCAACCACGGAGTTTCGCGTCTGAGAATGTGCTACTGTGGGCTTGTGTGCTCCATCAAATCTGCTGGTACGTGACATAATTTCTCTCGCTGTTTCATGGATGCCCCAATTTTGAGGTAATTTGATAGTGGGTAACCCTAATTCGTTTTGCTGCAGTAATTTGAACTGTAATGCCTTATTTTCGAAGTAATCGTCAAATCTGAGGAACTGTTTGTTGTTTCTTCTGTTGTAGTATGTACAAAACCCTGGATGTGGGTTTTTTGACTGGGAAGATCTAGCTATGTGCCCTTACGGTCGGATTGTAGTGATGCAATTTCAACAAAGAGAGAAACATTTGAAAGACACAATTGGATGTTGCGAAAACCCGAGCTCTTGAAATTCGACCCAATCAGAAGTTAGTTGCAGTGTTGGTAATTGTTGTTGTTGTTTTTGTTCTAAATTCAATTGCGAAGAATTAGTAGAAGTTAGTTGTACCTTTGTCTGTAACTAAAGGATGAATAACAATGTGTATTTTGCAAAGGTGGTGACTTATGTTTGTTGACATGTTGTTAAATGAAGTGTTATCTTTTCTGAACTATTATTAAAAGGTGACTTAAGTTTCTGAACTGTTATTAAAAGGTGACTTAAGTTTGGACATTTTGTTACCGAACCGTTACTAAAATCCAGAATACATCCGTAAACACAGAATCCATAATAATCCAGAATCCAGAATACATCCGAAAACATAATCCATCATATAATCCCAAAATAGGTTCCGTTAAAACAGGCCTTCATAACTAACAAAATATGGAAGTAGAAAATGAACCCGACTCTACTCTACTGTGTAGATTGCCAGAATTGCCTCGTTCTCTTTGGAAGGACCGTCTTGATGGGATGATCTAGAACCATTAACGCTATTGAGTCTTGAGTCCTAATTAACTTCTTGTCATTAGGTAATTGAAAAAATACTGACAATCCATCCCGATTCTGCAGAGATCAGGTACCATTTTTTTTCTTCTGATATAGCATCAACTTTCTGCAAAATCTTATGTATGTAACATACATGGAAAAGAAATAAGTGTTTACTGGTTGTTAAGAGATCATCTGTAAAATAGCAAACTTGAATTCTTGATCAAGATTCAATTTTTAATTAACAAATGTGCTTCTTCAGTTCTGCATGGTCGTTTCTCTTGCTAACAACCCAGATTTCATGATCTTCAACCATATGCATTTCCAGTTTCTCTTGTTCTGAGATTTATAGTTCTGTCTGCTGCAGTCAAGTCATGTTTTTTTTGGACAGATTTTCAAGAATTAACAGATTTACCATTTCCTAAAACATCAACTTATACAAAGATACACAAAACAAAAACACGAATCAATTGACTAGTAATAACACTCATCATCCAAAAAAGATGTTAAGAATATCAAATTATAAACAACCCGCACAATCAACACATGAATTAGATTTCACATCACAGGCAGCTGATATACTTTTACTAATTACTTAGATCCAGATGGATATCAGTCACCATTGACTCGGGTTTTCTGCATTTTTTTGAAAGATGATTTATCATGATCCTACCAAATAAAAGTTCTCTTTTCATAGAAATGCAGAACTAAAGTTTTCAAGCAGGAAAATATTTGACTCTGGTCTCCATTGCTTAATTAATCAAGCATCTCTACATTATGAACTTCTTTTCAAATAGAATCTATCGACCCACATATAAAGAAAGAGTAATTAACAAAATTAAAATTTCAAACTTCTTTATGGTTTAATCAAACACTTTCCCTCCAATGCAGTGAGTAAAAACTAAAAAGTACACTTAAATAGTACACATATATGTATTTCTTGCATCTATTTACATCATTATACTGAATATGCTCAATATCATCTCCAGGATTGGATTTTTTTGTGCAGATGCAATGACAGAATCTCATCTATCTATTGATCAAGCCCAGAATTAAATCCTTGCCTTCAAATCTATAAGAGATAATACACAGGTGAGCTTTAGAGATCAAGGAACTCAAAGACTATTTTGCAGCAATTTCATGGAACAATTTCATTGTTTTAACATAAATATGCAGCAAATCGCACAATCACACAGATATTATGCGGCAATTTCATCGTTTCGTACCGCACATCAAAAGCAAAGCCCTAATCTTCAAGTGAATCGAACATTCACGCAGATAATAGGATAGACGAACACAAACCGAACTCGTAGCACAAAGTAGAATGCGAAAACCCAAAGAAGTTGCACTTCAATCGAAGTGAAAACCAAAACTTACTTCCAAATATAGGTTCCGAAACGCAATGTCGCTGAGGAGGGGGAGTTCCGTGCTGCAAATCGACACGCTCTGGGCGAAATGAGGTCTGAAAGGTTGGGTTGGAGGTAAATGGGTGACAGGAGGGTATAATCGTACATTTAATTGACTTCAAATCGTTTAAATTGGGTCAGGTGCTTTGCACGTGACATTTATGCGGTAAGATTTGACAGAAACTTCACGGAGTAACCTTTCAGTCACATGTTCAAACTTAAGTAACGTTTCGGCTACACCAAAAAGGATGAGTACCCTTTTAATCACATGGGCCAAACATAAGTAACAATTGAGGTAATTAACCCATTTTTTACTCGTGGATAGTTTTAGGTGAGTTTTACAATAGTTTTGAAAACCATAGTGGCAATAATAACATATGAGTAAATGTGTTTCTCTTTCTGATGATATGTGTAATTCTTTCAATTTAATTAACTTTGGCTAGGACCTACTTTTTGTTTTTGGCCAAACTGAAAATTTCATTCAATCCTCAAATACGTTCGATTGGTCTAACAACAACAGTGAAATTACAACAGATGATGGTTCACATACCCAATTTACCGAACACATCTCTCTCTTAGATTTCTTAGCAATCAAATCCGCACAACTATTTGCTTTACGACTTACCCAATTCCATGAGGTTTTCTCAATCTGTGAGGGTACTACCTATATCGAGTTTATGATATTTTCCAGCCACCAGTCCATTTCTTTTGCCGATCCATCCACCAACTTGATAAGTTTCTCAGAGTCCGACTCTATGATTACGTCTTTCCAGTCGTGTTGGACCGCCAACTCCACGACTTTGTAGTATATCTCGGGCTTCCATGTTCTCCGCCGATGTGTCCCTTCTTGATGAGTTCCATCCCACGATCATGTTACCAACTTCGTCCCTCCCAATAATTCACGTGCATCCTTTCCTCGTTGTTGCATCCCACGACCCATCGCAGTTGAACTTGATATTTCCTCGTTCCGGTGGTGTCCAACCTATGTTTCGGCTGGCAACATGCTGTGGCGTAGGTCCCGATCGGTGCATCGCCACCATGTCCCCCGTTTCTTGTGCTAGCGTCATTCCATGCTCGAGAGTTAGATGTGTGCGAAGTTGCTCGTTTTGGTGATACACCCAACATCGTTCCTTCCATATCTCCCACGCCAAGGTTTTGACTTTCATCTTTAGGAATGCTCCTTCACCTATGCCTTTTCTAGCCTTTTCCACTATCTCCATGATTCATTCTTCCCACGATGGCCTTACGTTGTCATCCCATCAGATTCATATACCTCCGAACCAGATTGGTCTCACCCATTGGCATTCCATCAATGCATGGTCGGTCGTCTCCATTTGGGCACAAAAAGGAAATGTCGGTGCCACACTAACCCCCTCCTATACAGTTCCTCCTTCACCTGCAAAGCACGATTGCAACTTCCCTAGATAAATTGTTTTACCTTCAAGATTGTGGCTCCCTTCCAGATATGCTTCCATGCGTTCAACCCTAGCCTCCGTGATGAGGAAGTTTGGTTTGTCACCTCTGGTTCTTTGAGTTCCATGATCCGACGGTAAACCAATTTTGGATTTGTAGTTCCCGATGTGGAAGATGGTCGTACCCTCGGAAATATGAGTCCGAACTCTCGGCAAGTGGATGGCTTTTATGGATAATTGTTCCCTATCGGTTATGGATCCCCCAATTTCTCCTGTTTCCCACTTTCTCCTATCGGCACCAATGATATCTGCCACCCTTCTATCCTTATCCACCGAATTGGATGTCTCTCGAGACAACCTATGTCCGCTGATTCCCGGAACCCAGGCATCTTGAAACAGTCAGATAGTCTCGCCATCTCCTACCCTCCATAGCTATTCTTCTTGAAGTACTTTCCTTCCTTCAACTATGCTGGACCAAGCCCATGATGCACGTCCATCCTTTTTTGCCTGAAAAAAATCGGAGCTCGGGAAGTATATACCTTTGATCACTTTCGCCTAATATGCGTCTGAATTGTTCTGAAGTCTCCAAGCAGTTTTCGTAAGCATGACATCATTAAAAGTATTGATGTCATCCCGGAACACCATCCCTCCTAGCGCCTTAGGTTTGGTCATATGCTCCTACGCCCTCCAATGAATAGACCTCATATCCGTGCTTTGGGTCCACCAAAACCGTGCCATCATGCCCATCATTTCGCCACACCACGTTTTCGGTAACTTGAATACGGCCATTGCATTATGACCACCTTAAGCAAGATTTCCTTCACCGAGTTGCTTAGGTAGAGATTCTTCCATCCACTCATTTTGCTCCAGATTCTATCGTTTAGATATCCTAGAGCCTCGCGTTTGGACCGATCCCACACCGTAGGAATACCTAGGTATTTCCCCGCCTCTCGAGCTTCCTAAATCCCCAGTATTTGACTCATTAGTGTTCGGATTCCTTGGGATATCCCGACACTATAGTGGATGCTCGATTTCTAAAGATTGACGGTATGTCCTCATGTGCAGCTGTATTCCTCTAATATAGATTTGAGTCTGATCGCATTCCGTGCGCCCACTTTGATGAAGAAGATCGAGTCATCCACGAATAGGAGATGGTGGACGATCAGGCATGTCCTCTTAATTCAGATTCCCTCAAGTTGTTTTCTATCCACCGCTTGTATAATCTGCCTTTACAACACGTCAACCACAAATAAAAACAATTAGGGTGATAGGGGGACCCCTTGTTAGATACCTCTTGTTGGTGAGAAGCATCCCGTCTTCTCTCCATTGATTATGACTCTGTACCTGACTTCTTCTATGCACCCCTTCATCCATCAGATCCATTTCTTCTCAAATCTCATCCTCCTCATGGTGTTGAGGAGGAAGCTCCATTCAACCCGATCAAATGCCTTATTCATATCGATCTTCACCGCGCATTCCTCCACCTTTGTCCGCTTGCTTATCCTTATATGGTTAAAAGCCTCGTGAGCCACTATAATGTTATTGTAAATCAACCTGTTAGGCACAAATGCCCCTTGGAAAGGGGTGATTAACAGTGGAAGTATACATTGCAACTATTCGCTAACGTTTTGGACAACATTTTATACACGAAGTTGCATAGGCTTATGGGGCGAAATTGAGATGTTTTGCATGTGTTTTGTACTTTAGGTATTAAAACTATGTCTGTATCATAAAAGTAAGGGTCGAGTGTACTGTTTAACAAGTAGTTATTTATCGCATGAATAACATCAGGTCCCACCACCTCCCAATACTTATGATAGAACAACCCGAGAAATCCATCAGGTCCAGGGGCCCTGACTCCTCCTACTTGAAACGCCGCTCATTTGATCTCTTCATTGGAGATCGGTTTGAGTGTCTAATTCATTGTCCTTGTGACCACCGGGGTCACACACCGTAGAATGTTGTCTGAGTCCATCGTACATTCTGATTGGAACAGGTTTCTGAAGTACCTTTCACATTTCATACTGATTTCCTTTTCTAATTATGTCCATGTCCCATTACTCCTCTGGAGGCTTTTGATTTTGTTCCTGCTTTTCCTCTCCATAGTTGATTTGTGAAAGAAGGTAGTGTTTCTGTCCCCCTCCCCTAACCACCATATTCTTGCCCTCTGACTCCAGTATGTCTCCTCCCTCTTCTAGTATTCTGGCAGTTCTTGTTTAAGGGCTTTCTCTTCTTCACTTACATGTGCTCTATTGCTCTCCCTTTGTACCCTTTCAATTTGATTATGAAGGTATGAAATTTTTATCCTATTGTTCGAGAAACTTGCTTTTTTCCATTGTACCCGTTTGGTGTGGCATCTATTGAGCTTTGTATGGAGAGCGGGTCTCCTATCATTTGGTACGGTGGGATCCCACGATGCCTTGACTACTTGTGCACACCCTTCATCAGCCATGCACATAGCTTCAAATCAGAATTCCTTTCTTCCCCTCCTATCTCTGTGGTCAAGCATTAGTAGTATCGGGCTATGGTCCAACCCAATGGCCGGCTTGTGGAAGAGGACTATGTTGGGGAATGTAGTTATTGAGTCACCGTTTGCAATTGCCCGGTATAATCGCTCTCGTATCCGCTCCGCCCCATTTCTATTATTGCACCATGTATCTGAGGTCCCTTTGAAGCCAATGTCACTCATCACCAAGCTCGAAATGAAAACGTTGAAAGCATCCATCTTCTTTTGGTCTTTTGGTCTCCCCCCTCCTTCTCGTTTGAATAGCTTATATCGTTAAAATCCCCTATACACATCCACGACCGCCTTACCGTACTTCCTATCTAGCTGATTTCGTTCCAAACTTTTACTCTTTCTTCCCATACCGGATGCCCATACACCTACATGATCTTAACCGCTCCACTATTCCACTCAAATCGGACTATCGTTCAATAAAGTGACACTTTTTTTGTATGATTTGAATTTGTACCTCCTTCCTCCACCAAAGTGCTAGTCCCCACCGATCAGCCGACCGGTTCGACATAGCACTTGTTTTCCATCCTAAGCTTTCTTCTGACCCCTTTGCATAATTGCTCTTTGTTCTTTGTTTCCATCATAAATATAATTGATGGTTGATGCTTTATTCCGAGATCGGTTAGATGGGGAACTGTCTGGTCCGATCTCAATCCCTGACAGTTCCACACCAGATCACTCATTGGGCACCCGTGGCTGTGAAGGGACAGCCACCGGAACCCACTTTTTTATCCATCACTTGGACCCTTTCTGTTGTATTCGTTTTTCTGGTCACTCGACTTTTCATGCCCTTCTCGGCCCGTTTCCCCTTGCTTGGTTTGGGTGTTCCGTGTTTGGTTTTTTGGGTCCGAGCTCAGTTGCTTCATACTCAATTCGGAGGCACCTTTTTTTGAGGTTGTCCTTATCGTTTTCTTCATCAGTGTCCTGTATGTCCATCCTCTTTCTCTTAAGCGACATCTTCCTTACCAGTTGCTAGGACCTACTTCACTAAGAATAATCTTTGGACGAATTGTAGTCTTACTTAATTCAGACTTATAAGATGGTTGCTAGTATGAACTATGTTTTTTACCTTAATACTTCTGTCACCCACCTTATTAGAACTCGTTATGATTATTGACCAACATTGACCATTACTTTTAAATATTGGTGGACAACCTTCCATCGGGAGTATTATACCATTTAGGATTAAACTTATGTCATTTGATCACTCGAGTTTTGAAATCCTTATTAAAAATTTATGGACTGAAGTTACAATATCTCCTGTTATCCAAACGTTTTTTTGAAAAATAAATTCTAGAAAAGTGTTTTTTTCTAGGAAGAAAAACTTTAGGATACAAAATTTCACACTAAGTGGATTAGAGATTGAGATAGGGACACAACGTTCTATTATGTAACGATCGTTAACAAAAGAAAAGGCAATACGAATTGTCATTAAAGATGTTATTCAGAATTAGATTTATAATTTAGAGTATATCCAGTCTACATTTTAAAAATGTTTTTCGAATTTGTTTACCACTATTAAGGTCAGTTTGGAGTTTTGTAATCTTTTCGAAGAAGATCCATAACTAATTCTAAAGATTTTTCTATATAAGTATATTTCTTTAGAAGAAATTAGAAGAGACCAGTGAAAATCTTAAACTTGTTAAAGTTTCTGGTCCTAATGGTCTCCACCTTACTTTCTTTTACAAAATGTGGCATTTCATTAATAATTCACTTATTAGTGCAACTAAAGATGTGTTTGAGAAGGGGATTATCCACATGTTGGAATGATATTCTCATCTATTTAATTGACTTTGTGTACAATCGATCAACTTTTGTAATTGAATTTAGAAAGTTGTATTCTGTATCCTTGCTAATGTAATTAGACAATTGATACAGAATATCATCTTTCCATTCTAACCTAGTTTGATGCAAGGTAGAAAATAATTTGTTAATGTTGTTTTATTAAGAGAAGTTCTCCACTTTATAAAGAAATAAGGTTAGGAAGGTTGCATCAGTTTAAAAATTGATTTGGAAAAGACGTATGATAGACTTGAATGGAATTTTACGGTTAATAGTCTTTTAAGTATCTAAAAAGACATTTTTATAAATAGGTACCTGGGATTAGGGGTGACAATTTCTGACATGACACAATTAAACGGTCTGTAACGATCTGCATTTTACACGATACAATTACTAACCGTGTCTAAACTACTCTTATACATTTAGACACGATTAATAACCGTGTCTAAATACATCTAACATGCAAATACAGACGAAACACATGTTTAAGCATGATTAATTAATCGTGTCTAAACGTGTTTAATTATATCGTGGCGTGTCAAATTGTGTCGTGTTTAATCGTGTCACGTGTGTACACGGTTACTGACGGTTCTGACACTAAGTGTTCTAGTTCCCACTTTTGAATTATTTTGTCCTTAGCCGTGGTCAATTGAAGTTGCTTTGTATTTCCCACATTTTACTCTCTAACGCTCCTCTCTCCCTGGCCTAGCGAACGCTTCTCCACGCTTATCCCTTTGACAGTGACTCCGGCCAACAGACGACAATGACTCTCAGGTAACAAGCGCCAACTACGAAACCCTAATTTTTGTTCTTGATTGTCGAATTTGTTATGTAGAATATGTTATCTCAGGTAACAAGTGTAACAATGTAACAAACGTCCAAACCCTAATTTGTTATCTCAAGTGACAAGCGTGAGCTTTCAAATCTGTTTCGTTTGAAGTCTATAATTTTGTTTGAAGTCTATCTCTTTCGTTTGAAGTCTGGAACCCAGCTTAATGTTTTTGTTTCGTATAAGGTTATCTGTTTCGAATATGGAATTTATTATCTGTTTGAAGTCGTTTGAAGTCTTGGGTATGTTTCGTTTGTGTTATTTCTACAGCTCTCTGCTTATCAGTGCAAACTGAAGCAGTTAATATCATTGTTTCTCTCTCTATGGTAATTATCAGTAATTTGAGCACAAACCAGAGGAAGTACAAGATGAAGATAAAGATGAAAGAAAGGAAGCTTAGAGCCTAAGCAACTAATAACAGAATCAGAAAACAAAATTCTTTCTATTGAATTGAGTTAAACAAACTATTACAACTTAATCCTATATATACTAAACAACTGAACTAAACCTATACACAATTATAACACTCTTGAACAATCTACAAGCTTCTCAACTCTTCTTGACTTCTTAATAAAGAGACAACTATCAACTAATGAAACGGAGAATTGAAGAGACTGAATCATAAAGCTTTTGAGACGCTCAAACCATGCCCGAGGAGCTTGCTTGAGTCCATAGAGAGCCTTATTGAGTTTTCAGACAAGAACATTACCTTGATTATCAGTTTTCTCAAAACCAGGTGGCTGATTCATATAAACATCCTGAAACAATTCACCATGTAAAAATGCATTGTTCACATCAACTTGTCTAAGATGCCATTTATGAGTTAAGGAAAGAGTTAGAATGATTCTTACAGGAGGAGCCTTCACCACAGGACTAAACATGTCCTGAAAATAAAACCCTGCTTTTTGATAAAATCCTTTAGCAACCAGACGAGTCTTGTACCTTGCAATTGAACCATCTGAATTCTTCTTGATCTTAAACAGACACTTGTAGCCAATTGGAATTCTGCCACCAGGTTACTTGACTAAATACCATGTATTCTTCACATCCAATGCTTGAAGTTCATCACTAATGGTTGTAAACCATTCAGGTTTAGTGAAATTTGTGGAAATAACCAACGAAGTAGTTAAGGCAGTTAAATTTCGTGACTTAGACCTAGTTTGCATAAAATGAATGTTATTTATAGATTTTTTATGAGAATGATCAACAAATGAAGTTGCAACAGCTGGTTCTGTAGGAGGCAGTGATGTGAACCTAATATTAGTAGAAGATGCAACCTGATTATTCCTAATAGGAACAAGCAAAGAGTCTGAAATCCCATACCTAATAGCATCTGAAACAACCTATCTAGCATCCCCAGAAGAAGTAACAACATTCTCAGAAGGAAAAGAAGTAACCTGATTGTTAACTTGATCTTCTTGAGAAGATTCAATGTTAACTAGTGGAGGCTCATCAGGAGAAGTGGTAGAATACCTTGTATGAATGTTAGATGGATGCACCAGAGGATGTACCTGAGCTGGAACAGGAATACTATCTACAATATCATCAACTGGATCACAAATTGAAGAATTGAAAGGGAGAAAGGAGGGTAGAGATGTAGCTGTATTTTTAACTGCACCTGACTGCATGAATGAGCATGATTTCACAGCAAAAGGAAACACTGATTCATTAAACTTGACATATCTCGAAATATACACTCTACTTGAATCATCCATACATCTATAACCATGATGACTTGCACAATACCCTATAAACACACATGGTGTAGATCTGTATTCTAATTTGTGCTTGTTAAAGGGCCTGATAAAAGGATAACACAAACATCCAAATACTCTTAAAAAAATCATAATCCAGAGGTTTACAAAACAGTTTCTCATGCGGTGACACATTATCCAACACCTTAGAAGGTAATATGTTTATTAAAAAAAAATCAGCTGTAAAGACTGCGTCACTCCAGTATTGCATAGGTAATGAAGCCTGATTTAGCAATGTCAATCTCATCTCAACAATGTGTCTGTGTTTTCTTTCAACTATGTCATTTTGTTCAGACGTGTATGGACATATGAGTCTATGCTTAATTCCTTGCTGAATAAACAGAGATGACAAAGCCTTGAACTCACCACCTCCATCATTCTGAACAGATTTGATTTTGAAACCCAACTGTGTTTCAACAGCTTTTTGAAATTGAGGAAAGATAACAGACAAATCATTCTTGTTTTTCAGAAAATAGATCCATGTATATCGAGATAAAACATCAACTATACTCAGATAGTACCTATTTCCATTAGAGAACACAGGAGCAGGTCCTCATAGATCCATTTCGAGCAGTTCAGGTGGAATATGATACTCTGTTTGAGAGGAGTTGAAAGGCAGTTTACAGCTCTTCCCAATTGCATAGGCATTGCACATAGGAATATGAGAAGAAAAATTCAACTTGGATTGCGTAAGTACAATCGAAAGAATATTTTGAGAAGGATGGCCCAATCTCTGATGTAGAGTGATAGGAGAGAGTTTCATTTGAACAACATTGCAAACAACATTCTTATTCAAACTCGTATCAGTATCAGTACAAGTTGTAGCAAAACAGACATTGTTCTTTCTATGATTAATAGAATTCAACACAGTTTTATCAAAATCACTTAAATCCAATCTGTATAATCCAGCACTTTCAGATCCTCTAAGAAGCACCTTATGGATTTGAGAATGTCGCCCCACGCAATGAGTTAATGAAACTCAAAGTAAACTTTGTTATCCTTGGTAAACTGCGATACATAAACCAATTTCTTAGTAATTTGCGGAATGTGAAGCAAATTATGTAAAATCAGAGGTTTGGAAGAAGTATTTATGACTGAGGTACCAATACTGGTAATGTCTAAGTAATGACCATTGACAACTTGAACCTTACCAGATCCAGAATAGGATTGAGCACCAACTGGTACTCCATGCAAGAAGTGGTTTGTGGCACCTGAATCTGGGTACCAAGCCTTGTCCACAACACTAGATCCACTTACAGATGCCGTGGTTAACTGAACTTGATGAGAATTATCCAAGGTAATAGGAGGATTAGCTGTTTGAACAGGAGCTGATGGTAAGCTGGGGTTCTAAGGCATAGGAGAGTATGTTGAGTTGTTATTTGTCATAGGGAACTGGATGTTGTTGTTTGGGATGTGAAAAGGATGAATGAATGAATGAATGAATGAATGAATGAATGAATGAATGAATGAATAAGATGGATAATATGCAGGAGAAGAATAATACATGGATTGATCATAGCAGTGGGATATGAAGATCCATAAGACTGAAAAGGATTGACAGTATTCACCGAAGGGCCAGAAGTAACAATTTGAGCAACCAGACTGTATGATGGTGTTGTTGCTGGTTTGGAGACAGTAGAGTTTTCATATGACATCGAGTCATCATCATTCCATTGCACAGTCGACAAATTCGCACTCTCAACATCCAACAACACAGACGCGGTAGAGGATAGATCATACAGGAGCATATTGACCTTTAACACCATTCAATATTATCGATATCTGCTGCATTTCTTCTATAGGATGGCAACAACTTGCCAAACTATCACAAGTAAGCTGAATCTCAGTCAGATAATCTCTCATTGATTAATTTAACAATTTCCTAACCTTCAATCTATCATAAAGGCTCATAATACGTGTTGTCGAAGAGGATGAGAAATTCTGATGCAGTTTGTTCCATATAGAGGTAGTTGTCATACATCCTACTAGACATTTACTGATAGGTGAGGCTATTGATGCGAGCAACCAAGATGCATCTTGTTGATAATACTTTGGAAAGTCAGGATTCGGTACCTTGTTTCCTTCATCATCATCTATCAGCCGAGGTATTTGTAGAGTTCCAAATAGATAACCTTCGAGGTCTTAACCTCGAACCGCTAGTAACACCTGGTGCTTCCATGCTTGAAAGTTATCCTCACCAGTCAGTTGACAAATCCTCTTGTTGAAGAACGCCGGAATATCTTCATCCATGACTTCTGAAGATTGCAGAACAAACAGCACCGCAACAGAGCAGATGATCTGAAATAGACAGATAACAGAGTATCGAGATAGAAGAAGAAATCTCACCAGATCTTCTTGAGTCACGCAGTGAAAACGAATAAGAATGGCTCTGATACCATATCAGTAATCTGAGCACAAACCAGAGGAAGTACAAGATGAAGACGAAGATGAAAGAAAGGAAGCTTAGAGCCTAAGCAACTAATAGCAGAATAAAAGAATCAGAAAACATAATTCTTTCTATTGAATTGAGTTAAACAAACTATTACAACTTAATCCTATTTATACTAAACAACTGAACTAAACCTATACACAATTATAACACTCTTGAACAATTTGCATCCTTCTACAAGCTTCTCAACTCTTCTTGACATCCACAGTACTTTCCTTGTGCTGCAAGCTACTCATTTTAGACATACATCCTAACAGTAATTCTCTTTAGATGATATTGTTTAACTTTAGATGGGAAGTTGGAGATGTAACAACTCTCTGCAACAAACGACTTATCATATCTGTTTTGTTTGTGTTATTTCTGCGTCTCTCTTTTGAAACAACGCAGCTCTCTGCTTTTATTTCTGTAGTATATATACAAACTGAAGTGATGTAAAACTCTAACTGAATCTTAACTAATATTATTTCTATGTATAACTAACTCTAACTATTCTTGACAGATAGAATACTAACTATAATACAAATAGATTGTGTATCTATAATAGTTTGGGTCTTGTTGGGTATTGATAGTGACAGCCCAATAAGGAAAAGGCCTCAAGGCCCAATAACTATGGAGGGGGTCAACCCAAGTTATTGGAACTGGACCGGTCTACATCAAAGTCAATCTGGCCCACCATAGAGTGGCCCAAGATCGAGCCAAGGTTGATCTGGACGCCAAAGGCTCCATAGCTGGTCGCCAAAGGCTCCATAGCTGGTCGCCATTCTTCATAAAGCCATGACCTCCTATTGCTCGCCATAGGAGTGCTCGCCCCAATGAGAGCTTTGCCTCTCTCCTCTGGTCCTACCAACCGTTAATAAGGAAGTGACCATGTTATTCACTAAGGATTAGACATGGTAACTGCAATATGTTGCCGTTACTGCAATATCGACTCTCCAAATCTTCAATAGCACAATATTCACGAAGATATACGGTTACCTTATACGGTATGGTCTCTCCTACTCTATAAATACCTTTGATTTACATACATTCATTACGTTTTGAGCTATATACACACACATATACTCATTTAAGCATCAGAGAGGGACCCAGAGACACCCCCTCTGTTGCGATCCCTTACTTGCAGGTTCACCGGAGCTAAGGCAAAAGCACTGTTCAACCGTCACCTGGTATTCAATTTACTGCCAGATCAGCAATCAGAAGTTTACGATACCCCATTTGGCGCCGTCTGTGGGAACAGAGTAATACATCCATGAGAACTCGATCACAAAACAACCGCCGGAACCAGACTTACGAGCAACTCTCGGACAGCTCTGATTCTGTCGCCGCTTCGCCGCTCCAGAAAGAGCCTGTCAGCCAGGCAGCACCCGATGCCGTCCCCCTGAGGACTGCCCGAGAACATGTCGGTAATTCCAGACAGACTCCTGCTCCCAACCATACCGAGACTCCAGCACCGCAGACCGTCCACATCGCCAGGGAAAACATCCAGTTAACCCCGGAGATGATATCATTGCTGGAGGCCATCCTAGGACAGGCTCGCCGACAAGCTCCTGCTCCCCAAGGAAGCACTCTCCCCGCTGCCACGGGGCCCTTACCGACTGAAACCGCGAATCCTGGCACCACAGCTCCCCAGGAGATGGCATCGGGACACCAGTCCCTACCCCTGGCATCCACCGAACCGCCGACGGCTACTTACTCCACCAATCCATCTGATCCCTTGCCGAACGGGACTTCGCCAAAGAATTTCACCCTGGACCAGGTGGACGACCTCATTAATAAGAGTCTCCAGGAAAGGCAACTGACAGTCGTAGCTCCCTTCAAGGAGCGATCTGCTCATCCCTTCTCCGACGAGCTAGTCGCCATCAAAATCCCGAAAGACGTACTCGCACGGGCTATACCTGAATACAGTGGTGGAGGATACCCCACCATACATGTCAACAAACACGAGGCCTCTCTTCTGGGCAAGTCAAATGATCCCAATCACTTGGCTTTATTATTTCCGTCAACTCTTTCGGATTCGGCTTCATCCTGGTTCTTCGGCCTCCCTGCAGGATCTACAGGGACTTGGGCAGATTTAAGAAGCAAATTCCTGGACAGGTATATGGGCGAGCGTCAACTGATGAAAAGCGTGATTGCTCTGGATGCGGTTAAGAAGCAGCCTAGAGAGTCGCTGGCCGATTTTTATGGACGTTTCCATCAAAACGTCACGGAGATAGATTAATGAGTCTCAGATGGGGAGATCATTCGAGCCTTCTATCTAGGATTGGATGTGGCCAACAAGGCCTCGAGAAAGCTGCGCAACAATTATCATGTGCAGGAAATTGAGACCTTGGAAGAACTAGCGTCCAGGGCAAAAGGTTTTATAGACCTTGAAGAGGGTGAACGCCGAGGCTAACTTCCTGACGACCTCGCTAAGGGTAGTTCCCGAGCCCCACGCGATGGTAAGAAGGAGGTTAAGAAGGAGAAAAAGGGACGAAACAGCAGACCCCGGACCGAGCCTAATTCAGCTCCCAGAAATCCAGAGGTTCCTGAGTATTTTACGCCTCTAAACAGGCAGATCTCAGCGGTACTAGTCCTGATGGAGAGAAGATCTATGGCGAGGCCACCGATGCCTCGAAGGGGTGGTCAGCCCATGGGGAAGGATGTAGAGAGCTACTGCAGATACCACAAGTGCAAGGGCCACAAGACTGATGATTGCCGCATTTTGAAGTGGGACATCGAGAAGTTGATTCAGGGGGGAATGCTGAAGGAATTTGTGGCAGGGCGTGATAGGAGTCGAACGCCACCGAGGAGAAATTGTTCGCCGGCTCCTACTGGACAAACTGATCCATCTCAGAGCAAGAGAATGGTAAATCTAATTGCGGCAGGAGGCGAGGGGTCGCATGCAAGGGAAGTCTATGCGACTCAGATTTCTACAGCGGTCTAGTTGGGAAAGCGACCCCGACCGGAGGAGTACATTGTCATCTCATTCTCCGAAGATGATTTGGCACACGTCACCACCCCCCACAATGACACTCTGGTTATCACAGCTGATATCGACGGCTGTGACGTGATGAGTATTCTGATCGACGGAGGGAGCTCGACAGATATTTTGTTTTTGGACGCCTTTGAGAAAATGGGCAAATCCAAGCGCGACCTGAAGAGGGTCGATTTTCCATTGATCGGGTTTTGGTGGGAGAACGACTTATCCACTGGGGGCAATAACCATGCCGGTGATTTTGGGCAAGCATTAAGGTACCGGTCACCTTCTCGGTGGTCGACTCACTTACGTCTTACAACGCCATCCTGGGGAGGACCACAATCAACCCCAACAAGATTGTGGCCTCCACAGTCCATCAGAAGATGAAGTTCCCCACACCCAACGGGATTGGAGAAGTACATGGCGACCAGCCTTCCTCGTGACAATGCTATGTGAACTGCCTGCGTAGGAAGAACCAAAGGGAGACCCTCGCCATCGAAACAGAGGTTGACCCTCACGAGGATTTGGATCGACCAGCGCCTATGGAAGAGTTGGAAGAAGTCGAGGTCGATGGCCCAGATAAGAAGGTGCGCATTGGGACCACCTTGAATGATGATCAGAAGCAGGCTATGACTGCCCTCCTCAGGGAATTCAAGGAGCTCTTCGCCTAGCAGCCGAGTGACATGCCAGGTATCAGTACATACATCATCTCTCATGAGCTCAGGATAGACCCTTCTATCAAGCCGATCGCTCAGAACAGAAGATCGTTCGGGACAGACAAGCGCCTGGCGATCAAACAGGAAGTTGGCAGGCTGATTGAAGATGACTTTGTCAGAGAGGTGGGATTCCAGAGCTGGGTCGCCAACCCAGTTTTGGTCAAGAAATCAAACGGCAAGTGGAGGATGTGCGTCGACTTCCGCGACCTGAACAGAGTTTCCCTAAGGATTCCTATCCTCTCCCCAGGATTGATCAGTTGGTCGATGCAACCTCTCGTCACGAGATGCTAAGCTTCATGGACGCCTATTCAGGCAACAACCAGATCAGGATGCACCCAGATGATGAGGCCCATACCGCTTTTTATGCATACGGGGACATTCTTTGTTACAAGGTGATGCCCTTCGGTCTAATCAATGCCGGGGCGACTTATCAGCGGATGGTGAACCGCCTGTTCCAAGACATGTTGGGGAGAAACATGGAGGCTTATGTGGACGACATGCTCATCAAAACCATCAAGGTCAATCCTCACACAACAGACCTTCGTGAAGATTTCGAATGCATGAGGAGGTACAGCGTTCGCCTGAACCCTGCAAAGTACGCCTTCGGGGTCAAATATGGTAAATTCTTGGGATTCATGGTCAGCGAACGAGGTATCGAGGCGAACCAGGAAAATCTCAAGGCCATAGAAGATATGAAGTCGCCAACATGCCATAAGGAAGTTCAATGCCTGAATGGTCGCCTAGCTACTCTCAATCGCTTCCTCTACAGGGCGAGCGATAGGTCCCTCCCGTTCTTCAAAACTCTAAGTGTCAACCGCAAGTTCGAGTGGACGCCACACTGCGAGGAGGCATTCCAATCCTTGAAGCAGCACATCCAAACACTCCCAGCTTTGGCAAATCCCATTCCAGGCGAGCAGCTCTTCCTTTACCTGGGCATCAGTGACGTGGCAGCCAGTGCCGTTTTAATAAGGGAGGAGAATAATGTTCAGAGTCCAGTGTATTTTATTAGCAAAATGTTTAATTCGACAGAAATAAAATATGTCCAGATTGAGAAGTATCTCTATGCCTTAGTTATTGCTGCTCGAAAGCTGAGACCTTATTTTTACGCACACAACATCACGGTCCTCACCAATCAACCTCTCAAAAACTTCCTGATGAAGCCAGATTCTTCAGGAAGAATGGTCAAGTGGGCGATCGAGCTCAGCGAGTTCAAGATCAAATTTGCGCCAAAAACGGCCATCAAAGGTCATGCACTAGCTGATTTCATTGTGGAAAGCACAAGTAATGGTCAAACAAAAGCAGATAATAAGCCAAATCCGCCAGCAGACAACAATCAGATCTGGGAGCTTTATACAGATGGATCTTCATCAAGAGAAGGCTTGGGGGCAGGTTTAATTTGCATTCCTCCTGAGGGCGAGCCTTTGAAGTATGTGATCGCCCTAACGTTTCAGGCCACTAATAATGAAGAATAATATGAAGCTCTTATTACTGGACTCAGACTTGCAAAAGGAATGGGCATATCTGCGTTTAAGGTAAAAAGTGACTCAGAACTTATTGTCAATCATGTCAATGGAACTTACGAGGCAAGGGGGAAAAGATGAAAAAGTACCTCAGCATCACCAAGAAACTCGTCGCAGAAATTCCAAATTTTGCGATTGAGTCTATTCCTCGCCAAGAGAACCAGATGGCAGACTCCTTAAGTAAGCTGGCATTTGGAGGAACCACAATTCAAGACGTACAATTCCTGGAAAAAGCCTTGTGTTCAGTTCTTGATAACAGAGCAAAAGTCTTCAACATTCAAGGACAGGTCACATGGATGACTCCGTTCTAGAATTTCTTAAAAGAGGGAATTCTCCTAGAAGACGAATGTGAATCTACGAGGATAAGACGACTTTCAGCCAGTTACTTGATTATAGATGGAGAACTCTACAGGCAAGTCTACTCGACTCCTTAGCTAAGGTGTGTTGCTCATCCAGAAACAGAAAGAGTTCTTCGAGAAGCTCATCAAGGGGTGGCAGCATGCCACGAAGGTGCACGGTCATTAACAAGAAAGATCTTCTGGCTGGGATACTACTGGCCAACTTTGGGAAAAGATGCAGCCAAATTAACGCAGAGGTGCGAGACTTGCCAGCAATTTGCACCGTGATCAGGTCGACCGCCAACACTATTGTTCCTAATGGCAGGTGTCTGGCCTTTTGCTCAATGGGGAATGGATATATTAGGTCATTTCCCTATTAGTACTGGTCAACGCACTCATATCATAGTGGTGATCGACTACTTCACAAAGTGGTTAGAGGCGAAAACTTTGGCTTCTACAACGGAATTTCAAGTCATCAAGTTCCTTAAGATCAACATATTTTCCTGGGTTGGCATTCCTAAAATACTTATCAGTGATAATGGTCCGCAATTCATAGGAAAATATCTCAAATGGCTCTATGAAGAATACCATGTCGACCATCGTTTCAGCTCAGTGCATCATCCTCAAACGAATGGGCAAGCTGAAGCAGCCAACAAGGTTGTTTTAGCAGGACTCAAGAAAAGGGTTCGAGCATTCAAAGGAAATTGGGCAGAAGAACTGGAAAACGTATTATGGGCTATCAGAACAATGCCTAAGAAGCCACTAGAGAAACACCCTTCAGTTTAGTGTACGGATCAGAAGCAGTAGCACCCGCCGAAATAGCAGTGCCTACCCACAGAATCCTACACTTTAACACTGAGGCAAACAAAGTCGAGCGCAGGACTGACCTCGACCTGGCAGAGGAAAAGAGGTGGCAATCAGAAAAAACACAAGCCAAGATGCGTCTGGCGACCGCTCGATACTTCAACAGAAAAGTCAGCGCTTGCCAATTTTTCGTGGGGGAGATGGTTATAAGAAGGAACGAATTTACAAGGCTGGATAATCAGAATAAGCTTTCAGCTAAGTGGGAAGTACCATACAAAGTAGTAGAAATCGCCACCCCAGGATCTTACTATTTGGAAACCACTGAAGGAGAAAGGTTACCTCGCCCATTCAATCTGAACATTTAAGAAGATTTCATCCATAGCTTGTAATCAAAATGTTATGTCAATAAAAGCAAGTCATTCCTTCATAAAGCATGACCACTCGAATCAAAATCGAAGAAAAAGACCTGACGCCAAGAGTGAGGCGAAGACCTGATGACCGAATCAGGCATTGAATATAAAAGACCTGATATCAAAATTGGGCGAAAGACCTGACGCCAAAGTCAGGCCAAAAGCCCTGACGCCAAAGTCAGGACAAAAGACCTAACAACAAGGTTAGGCAAAACCAAAAGCCCAGACGCCAAAGTCAGGCCAAAATACCTAACAACAAGGTTAGGCAAAACGAAAAGCCCTAACGCCAAAGTCATGCCAAAAGACCTAACAACAAGGTTAGGAAAAACCAAAAGCCCTGACGCCAAAGTCAGGCCAAAAGACCTAACAACAAGGTTAGGCAAAACCAAAAGCCCTGACGCCAAAGTCAGGCCAAAAGCCCTGACGCAAAAGTCAGGCCAAAAGACCTAACAACAGAGTTAGGCAAAACAAAAGCCCTGACACCAAAGTCAGGCCAAAATACCTAGCAATAGAGTTAGGCAAAACGAAAGACCTGACACCAAAGTCAGGCAGAAGACCTGTTACCAAAATCAGGCAGGAGTCCTAACGACGAAGATAATCAATCCATCAAGGAATTTATCCTCTTATACGTTGGATAAATTTCGGAGAAGTTATCTACTAAGGATGACAATTCCTTTACAAAGAAAATTATGAAAGAGGGACAATGAATTTTGAGCGATCGCTAGGGATGGTGAAGCTTTAAGAAACAACTTCCTATCGCAAAGGCGAACATTACAAAAGGTTTAAACTTCTATAAGGTTATACATCTTCAAACCTAGAAGTCTATACTTTTAAGTCTTAAGATATTTTCCTTAAGGGGTTTATACTTGGCGAGATAAATGGATAGTTCTATGAGGTTTTATCATTTTGAGCCTAATGTAAAGTCCAAAAACCTTAAGGGTTGAGACTCTCATGAAGTGAAAAAAAAAAGTTGAAGGTAATTATGATTAAGATATCGGAGGAATCGCCAACACATTCAAAGTCGAGCAAACATGAAGGCTTATGAATATAAAGGCATTCAATAAAAAATTTAGTCTTTAATCGAAAAAATAATTACAGATCAACCCAAAATACAAAAAAGAAAAATAAGATAAGGAAACAATTATCTAAAAGCAAAAGAAATATATGATCGCCGGAGAGGTGGAATCTTCAGGCCTTGGAGTCTTCAGGAGCAGGAGTACTTGGCTCGCCTTCGGGGGCAACCTCCTTGACAGCAGCAGCTGGGTCGACCCCTTCAGCAACAACAACAGGGGTTTCCTGAGGAAGGGAGCTCCGGAGGAAAGGCTTAAGGGACTCAACTTCCCGAATAGGGATGTTGGGGTCAACCGCCTGTACATCCTCGACCAGGACTTGGAGGAAGTCAGCAATCTCTGACTTCATCACCTCCAAAGCACAGTCAACGAACTCTTCAGAGGCCTTGAAGTTGTTGACTACACTTTGGGGGGAAGGAACAGACTTCAGCTGTGTAGTCAGCTGTTCCTTCTCCTCCTCCAGGGTGATTCCCCTGGCTAAAGCAGCAGCTTTTTGGGCCTCAGTAGCTTCCCTCCGAACCTCAGCGGCGACCCATTGAGCTTCCGCTTCTGCCCTTTGGGCTCGGGCCTCCTTAAGCTCAGCCTCCAGGCAAGCCCTGGCAGCCTCACCTTCATCCAAGCACTGATGAAGGGTTTCAGACTCTTGAAGGGCGACCGCTGCATCAGCCTCCCTCATCTTCACATCAACAAGGAGACTCTCCTCCTTCCTAAAGTACTCTTCACGGGCATTCTTCACCAGGAAAACTGCCGAGTCAGCAGTTGCCTTCATGGCCTCCATCTGCCCAGGGGAGAACCCCACGCTCCGGTACTGCTCCAACTCAACAAGCAGGTCAGTGTGCTTGTTGGCGAACTCTCCGATGACTCGACCAATCACCACCTCTTCTTGAACGAGCTGGCAACAAAGGGTGAAAAGGCTGTTAGGTTATGAAAAAGAACAAGTAATACAAAAACATAACGAAGAGTTGAATTCTTACCAGAGCGACTCGTTCGAAATATGTCTTCATCAACCCCTTGATGTGGTGCAGCTCCGAGGGAACCACAGAGAGATCCTTGGGATGAATTATCCCCTCCAGGAGTCGCATGCATAAATCCGGATTGCCCCGGAGAATCTTCTTGTCGAAGACCCCCGTCTTCGAGAAGTCTCCGTTGGGGAACCAAACGCCCCGAGAATTGGCATCCTTGAGCGGCTGGAACATGCTCGCCAAGGAGCAGTACTCCTCAGGGGGAGTCTTCGAAGCGCTGGGGGCATCAGACCCCTTCTTCTGAGTCCCAGATCCCTTTTGAGGAATAAGAACTGAGGCCTCAGGAAGAGAAGAGGCCACCAAGGTCAAAGCCTTCTCCCCGGGAGCAATGGAGTCCTTAGGAGGAGGAGGACTCTTGGGAAGAACCGGGCGATCCTCACCTAAACCCATGACCTTCTTGGCAGGGGAAGGAGGAGAGTCCTGGGCCACGTCAGCGGTGGGCTTCTCTGCAAAAAATAAACATATATGTCAAAACCCAGAAACCTAAGGCGTGGGAACAAAGAAAAGACGAGCGGGAAGGCAATGTACCTGGTTGGCGAGGGTCAACGATGGCAAAGGTAAGTTCCTCCTCGAGATTCCTCTTAGAGGAACGCCTAGAAGGAGGAGGAGGAGGATTCAGCGACGCCTGGTCTACGGAAAACCCCACCTTTCTCTGGTCATCAAAGAGACCTATGAGTTTTCGGCCCTTACCTACAACCAATAAACAAAAAAAAAAGGTTAGAAAAATTACCCAATCATCAAAAAGTGGCGTGGCCTAATGAATGCCCGCCATCTCGAGCATGTTTTCAGTGGTCTCCGCCACCGAGTGGATGGGGTGAAAATGGGACGATCGATGCAACCGGAAAAGGTCATCGATGACATTCTGGTCGCTCCCTGACAGCTCATCGAAGGTAGGAGGGAAATCCTTATTCGGCGTAGACAATTTCCAGGACACGCCCCCCTTGTAGAAGAAGTAAAACTTCTTATAGTTAGAGTTGGTGGCCCGGAAATCATCGACCAACCGAACATGAACATTCCAACTCCACGACTGGCCCCTCCATTCCGCGAACTGGGGCCACCGAGACTGGAAGTGGTGTAGATGGTTCGCTCCAACAGCCAATCGAAAAAAGCATCAGAACAAGGCCAGTGAATACGTCCATTCTTGACGTATACACAAGAACTTGAATTCGACCCATATCCTAATGGTGTTGGGTACGAGCTGAGTGGGATGTACCCCGTAAAACCGGCACAGCGACTGCAAATCCTCGCAGAGAGGAAAACACAACCCATCATCGATCTGGCCACATAAATGTAAACCTCTCCATCGTGAGGGTAATGCAGACCCAGGCCTGGGTACCTGGGGGCATCCACTTCACCAAAACCACCAAGGCAGACCACCGTCTTAAAATAAGCCGGCTTAAGTTCGTTGGGCTTGGCATCTACTCGAGCAGTTCAGATATGGCAAGAACAAATATGAAAACAAAAAATAGCAGGGAATATTCTCAGGACAGAAGGGGGCGTTGGGATCCTTCGACACCTTAGGGACCGAATAAGGAGGCTTATTGGCTGTCTGCTTTGTCTTGCCAGATTGGGTGCGGGTGGCCATGGATTTTGATAGGTGGGAAGGTTAGAAGATAGACAGAAAGAAGGAGAAGATTGTAGAAGATGAAATTGGAAAACAGAGGATGCTCTAGAGTCTGAAGGAATGAAAGCGTAAAAAACAAAATAATGGAACTGCTGTCCCTTATATAGACAAAAAAGGAGTAACCGCCACAGACAGAATTGAAACGACGCAGAAGAATAATTGCACCTTTTTGGGAAAAAATCGAAGCAATGTCAGAATTCTAAGAGACACCTCGGGTAAACAAACGGTCAGCCAGTGCAGAAAGCTATCAGACTATCCTTGGGTTACATAATATTAAATGACAGGCGTGCTTCAAGTGACCGTTCGACTTCTGGATGACTGTGCAATTATTAAATGCTAAAGTCCATCAAACAGACAAAGTGATCGCCAGCGCACTAATAGGCCTTTTTAGGAAATCCTTTTTATAGGCAATGATTGCCTAATAGAGAAAGGTAGACCTTCACAAGCCTAGACTGTCTCGAGTGATCGCCAAGGAGGAATAAAACGTTGAATATTCATTCAGCCCTGGACAATGGAATGACTGATCGCCAAACAATCATGAAGTGTCCATAAAGCCATGAACCACAGAAAGAGACAAGGAGAACCAAATCTAAAGTGTCACTATCTCAAACCCTACCAAGGAATCAAGCTCGACTGAAGAAACTTCAATCAAGCTTCGGGGGCAAATGTTGGGTATTGATAGTGACAGACCAATAAGGAAAAGGCCTCGAAGGCCCAATAACTATGAAGGGGGTAAACCCAAGTTATTGGAACTGGACCAGCCCACATCAAAGTCAATCTGGCCCACCATATAGTGACCCAAGATCGAGCCCAGGTTGATATGGACGCCAAAGGCTCCATAGCTGGTCGCCATTCTTCATAAAGCCACGACCTCCTATTGCTCGCCATAGGAGTGCTCGCCCCGAAGAGAGCCTTGCCTCTCTCTTCTGGTCCCACCAACCGTTAATAAGGAAGTGGGCACGATATCCCATATATCTCGAGCACATATTTACTAAGGGTTAGATATGGTCTCTCCTACTATATAAATACCTTTGCTTTACATACATTCATTACATTTTGAGCTATATAGACACACATATACTCTTTTAAGCATCAGAGAGGGACCCAGAGACACCCCCTTTATTGTGATCCCCTACTTGCAGCTTCACCGGAGCTAAGGCGAAAGCACTGTTCAACCGTCACCTGGCATTCAATTCACTGACAGATCAGCAATCAGAAGTTTACGATCCAACAGGTCTGTGAAGAAGTCTACTGTAATACTAAACTTTTTTCTTGTTAATTGTAGAACTAATGGATATTAATTTGGAGACAAAAACAGAATAGGGTCTTTTGAATTCTATTACAGATCCAGTCGGTCCACTTATAACAGAGATTAAAGATGACGAAGATAATGGTTCATGTTTGGGTGCAACTTCAAATGCAACACAAGGTAATAAAAGAAGCAGAAAGTCTACATTTGCAGTCTGGGCATTTATTGAGAAAGGGAAAACACCTGATATAGATGGAAGTATGACTGTACTTGCAAAAGGTGTAGGCAAATAATGAAATATATTGCTACAACTGGTAATTTAAAACGCCATATTGAGACTTGTTCTAGAAAGGATACACGTGATATATGGCAATTATTGATTAATCATGTTCTATCTTTGAGATAATTTGCATTTGATTCTATGAAGTTTCATGAATTGTTGATTGCTGCCATGATTATGCATGATTATCCTTTGGAATTTGTTAAGTATGTTGGTATAAGAGTCGTCTTCTCGTAATTGTGTGAAAATACTCCAACCATTAGTAGAAACACAGCTAAGGCAGATTTGATGAGAATGTATATAAGAGAAAAGATTAAGACGAAAGTAATGCTTGCAGATGCTCCTGGTCAAATCAGTTTAACTCCAAATCTTTGGACTTCTATTTCAATTGATGGTTATATCGCATTGAGTGCTCATTTTGTTGATAAAAATTGGGTTTTACAAAAGAAGATTCTAAGTTTCACGATTATGCCACCACCACACAATGTCATATAATTGAATAACAACATAAGTAGTTTGAAACATGATTGAGGTATTGAAAGCAAGTAGTTCTCTATTACCTTAGACAATGCTTCTACCAATAACGCTTTTGTGGGGGTTATTGAAGAACTAGTTGAGTATGAAGAAGTTTCTTGTGGCAAAAGGTATATATTTACATTAAATATGTTGTGTTCATATTATGAATTTAATTGTCCAAGAAGGATTGAAGGTAATAGATGAATCAATGGAGAAACTTAGAGAAACTGCAAAATACGTGAAAGGGTCTCAAGTTAGGGAGCAAAAGTTTATTGAATGTGTGAATTATGTGTCTTTGAATGTAAACATGATTCTCAGGCAAGATGTGCCTACTCGTTGGAATTCAACGTTTCTGATGATGGACAGTGGGTGTTACTTTTGGTGTGCTCTAATGTATTTGAATATGAGTGACTCTAACTACATTAGTTGCACTAGTGAAGAAGAATGGGAGAAGATTGAGAAAATAAAGAGCATTTTATGAGGTTGCTACTTTTTATGAGGTTACCTGTATATTCTCTGGCGTGAAGTATCCAACAGCATATTCAGCACTTAAGGATACTGTGAATGGGGGTTACGAGTATTTGAAAGTGATGGTTAGTAGGATGGTAGTCAAATTTGAAAAATATTGGTTTGAGTTTTCTACAATTCTCTGCATTGTGGTTATCTTGGATCCACGGTATAAACTTCAATTTTCATTTGGAGTTATGATAAGATGTATGGTAGTCATTCAACTGAGTTTGAAAGTGTTAGTTTGACATTAGACTCATTGTTCGATGAGTATAAACATGAGTATGAACAATTATCATTATCCAAAGAGATAGCAAATACGTGTATAAAAGAGAACAATTTGGATGCTGAAGTCGATGAGGATGCACTACATACAAGTAATTATTTAAACTTTTGTTAATTCTTTTTTATTTACTATTTCAATTCCATGTTTTATAGTACAAAATCTGCATTATATCATATATTTTTTATATTTGCATAATAGGAGTTTGAATACTTTGATGAAAATGAGTATGAGATGACATCGAAGAAGACTGAGTTGGAGAGTTAACTAGAAGAGAAAAGGATAGATAGAAAAAAGGAGGTGAATGTCATCGAGCATTGGAAAAATGACGAATTAAGGTATCCTATTCTTGAAAAAATGGCTTGTGGTATTTTGAGCATACCAATCTCTTCAATTGCTTCGGAGTCGGCGTTTAGTGGTGGAGGTCGAGTACTTGATCAGTACAGGAGTACATTACATCCTGAGGTGGTTGAAGTATTGATGTGTTGCAGAGATTAGATTTATGGAGATAGAGGTATAATATAATTCTCTAATATTTTTCTCGTTTGGTTATTATAAAAGATCTAATCTTATTTACCTCAATTGATAATAGAGAATAGAGAGATTTCTATTGATGATCTTGCTGAAGATGTGATAGAAGCTAATCAACTACAAGAAGATGACCATGGTGATGGTGTTACAAAAGTGTGAAAATGTAAGTTATCATTATAAGTTTTAATAAATTTGATATCATGCTTGCCACCTACAATTCTTCATGTTTAATTTGCTTAGGTCAAGTAGTTCTAATTCTTGTTATTGTCACCACTCAACCCTCAATACTTCCACCGAAGAACTGAGTTGGACTAAGTAAAAAAGAAGTTTCCTTAGATTTGTTAGGCTTGGGTTTGCCGGTGATTTCTGGAGAATGGTTTGTGGGTTTGTATTGAGAATGGGAATTTTAGTGGAATCGTATCTAATGAGAATGGGATTTGATGTTGCTTTGTATTAATTTGATGAATGTTAATGGAATTTTACCGTGTTTCTCGTGTCGTATCTTATCGTGTCATGTCATGTCTTATCGTGCCATGTCATGTCTTATAGTTTCGTGTCGTGTCGAATTGGATCGTGTTAGGTCGTGTGGCAAATACGATAGGCGATTTGTCTCGCCCAAAACAGTTAATCGTGATGGCATGTCATGTGTGACCTGTTTATTAATTGTGTCGTGTTCGTATTTGAATTTTGGATACACGTTTAAAACTTATCCGTTTACACACGACACATTTATTGACACGACACGATTACTGACACGACATGATTAGATATGACCCGACCTGTTTGCCACCCCTACTTGAGATTATTATTTATACTTTTAGGTACTTGAGACTCCTAAAGTGTTACTCCATATTTTTACATATCAATTTTTAATAGAATGTGAAAACATGCATGACATTAAGGTATTTATACTTTGTCTCTCATTTTTGCAACTTGGTATATGTGATTTGTCTTATTAATGTTTTCTTATTGTTTCACACTTCATTCAAAACTGACATGTCGAAAGACAAAGCTACACTTTAGAAAACTCACGTACCTAAAAGTTAAAAACAAATCTCATGTATTTAAAATACTTTTATCTCTTAAGTTTTTATCAAAATACTTTGCATTTTTTTACATTCCCTTATAATACTATTTAACTTTCAAATTCACTACTTGTACCCGATCCAAAAAAGACCCGGACATGGGTCGTGTCATGAAAATAGGTGTTACGAGTGAGTTTCAGGTTGATCCGCCTGACCCGTGCATATGATGGGTCGGGTTCGGGTCAAGCATATGGATCTGGATGCGACCCGCTGGCTCGTAAAAAATAAGTTATTTAAAAAAGCATATATACGTTTTTATTTACTAGGATACTACATATGTTAATAATAAGAATGCTCCAATTACCTTAGGTTAAATATACTATATTATGAGAAAAAAAAAATTGTTTGATAGTCTACCGAGATAGATAAATTTCAATTTTTAGATAATAGTGTTAGAGATATTTTGTTATTTATAAAAAAAAATAAAGACTTTAAAGTTTATTTTGGATGACGTTAAAAATAAGGGTGATTATTAACTACTTAATTATAAGATATAATAACTTTTAATATTTGTTTATATTTTATAATATCTTTTTTAAAAAAACATTATTGTGGGTCATACGGGTTGACCCGTCAACCAGTTGGGTCACAATGAGCGACCCACGAAGGTTACCTCTTCGAGTCAGTCCTTGTTGACCTGCAGGTCGGGTTAATCTGACCCGAATCCAACGGGCCAACCCGTATTGACACCTCTACTTGTATCAATATCCTTTTTCATGGTTGATAACCTTCAGAATTTAATATTTCAAGGAATTTAGTCAAGGTAATATTGTATCTTCTTTTATTTTCATTTGTGTATGGAGTATCTTACTTTTCTCATTCATGAGAAAGTGGTACGGGTTCACTGAAAAAGTATTACAATTAGAGAGATGCCACAATTAGAGTTGCAATTCTATAACTCTGTATTACAAACATTTTGTAACCTAAAATAGATAATAAAAACAATTATCTCCTTTTTCAAGAAAATGTCATCCAAGATAATAAAAAACTCTCATTTATCCTTAATTTCTAACATGTTAGAGAATTTGGGATCTACCTTGGTTTTTCTTTGAATTTGTCTAATATCAAAGTTAGTTTTTTTAAATTTATCATTGACAAATTCAAAAGAGAAACTTAATCATTGGAGATCCAATATCATATCCATGACTGGTAGGGTATGAATCTGTAGGTAAACTTTGGAATACTTACTATATGCAATTTAATGTTGTTACATCATTCCATCCTTGTCTTACCTTTTGGATTAGAATTGGTTGCTAAGTTTCAAGGTGCTTAATCCAATGTATTGATTAGTTATATTTATTTTCCTAATTCATATGGAATTTGGTGTAAAAAGAATTCTCATATTTATAATGCTAAACATTTGACAATGGTTTATTTGATAACACAAAAGTATTTTCGTGTCGTGTTCGTGTTTAAGTATTAGAACATGACACACACGATAAACTTGGACTTGAAAGTCTATTATTTTGAATATTTTTCTAAACAACCCTCTTTTAATAACTTTTAAAAGTCTATTTAGATATTTAATTTTTAAAGTTTGTTAATTGACTCGTGAAATTTGATGTTTAAATTATTAATTCTTACAATGAATTATTCGTTATTTTGATATTTCCTTATGATTCTCGTATGTGAAAATATATCTAACTAACTTAAAACAACATGATAACACGACATGAACGAAAAATTGTGTGTCGTGTTCATGTTGAGTAACATGACACGTTAAGATTATCGTATGTGTTCGTGTTTGGTAAGTGTCACATGATAAACATATTAATACACACAATAATAAATACGTACACACTATTTATCACTACTAGTTTAGACTTTACCGAGATATGTTTTTTACTGCATAATCGTCTTGTCTTGTCCGATCTGATTTCTTAACAAACTGGATTTCATCATGGGTTAATTACCAAAAACAACGAACTTGAGGAAATCAAACAGCAAACCGATCCCTTTTATTTTACAAACAACAAGTCAAACTTTTGAAATTGAGTAATCAACAAACCTACCCCAAATTTTCATTATGTTTGAACGGATTTTTCAATGTTTGAGGGAGTTATTAAGTCGTAATACTCTTTCCTTAAAATACTTTAACTAATGTTGACTTTATAATTCCATCAAATACTGAAAAAACATGCAAACATAATGAAAATTTGAGGTACGTTTGTTGATTACTCATTTCCAAAAGTTTGGTATGTTGTTTGTACAAAAATGTTCGGTTTGCTGTTTGATTTTTCTAAATTTTTTTAAATAAATATATATATATAATTAAGGGTTAATTACTTGAAATGTTACACATGTTTGACCAATGTGATTAATTGGTTAAACATGTTTTTTTCGTGTGACTGAATGGTTACCCATGTTTCAGCATGTAACTGATTGTTACTCCATCACTGAACCGTTAAAATTTTATGTCTGTTTCACATGCGTCAATCACGTGACCCTTCTGTCATAATATGAAATGACAGAGCTGCCCTTCTGTCACCTTTCATACCCAATTTATGTCAAACTGCATCTTTGTCGGACTCTCTAGTACTCGCACCACGTTGCGACAAGCGACCATGTCGACGACGTCCTGAAGAGAGTCTACATGATTATATAAGATCTCTTCTCAACGGAGTTGGCGAACATCTCTTCAATCCAGATTCCCATGGCCGAAACGAATTTCAGAAAAAATTTAGCATTCCCACATCTAAAGCTCTGATCTTGGGATTGGCAAGGCAAGAGCCACCCAATCATGTTTGAAGCCTTAAATCAAATGTTCAACGAATACCCTAAATTCAAAGACGATGTTGTTGTTCTTGTTGCAGGTTGTTGGGTATCGATAGTGACGGCCCAGTAAGAAAAGGCCTCGAAGGCCCAATAACTATAGAGGGGGTAAACCCATGACATCCGAACCGGATCGGCCCAAGTACAAGCCAAACTTGGCCCACCATCGAGTAATCCAGAATCGAGCCCAAAGTCTATAGAGACGCCAAAGGCTCTCAGACTGCTCGCCATTCTCTACCAAGTCGCGACCTTCCACTGCTCGACATGGGAGTGCTCGCCCCGAAGAGAGCCTTGCCTCTCTCCTCTGGTCCCACTAAACCGTTAATAACAGAGTGGCCAAGATATCCCGCATATCCCGGTCACATATTCACTAAAGATTAGATTTGGTAACTGCAATATCTCGCAGTAACTGCCATATCCCACGATCCGAATCTTCAGCAACTCAATATACATTAAGATATTCAGTTGCCTTTATACGGTTCTATCTCTCTTACCCTATAAATATCCTTGCTTTACATACGTACTTGACGTTTGGAGTTTTATACACACATATACTCATTTAAGCATCGGAGAGGGACCCAGAGGCACCCCCTCTGTTGCGCTCCCCTACTTGCAGGTTCACCGGAGTTGGAGCTGAAGCGTCATCCCAACCTTGTCTGGCATTCAATTCACTGCCAGATCAGCATTCAGGATTTCACGATCCAACATTTGGCGCCGTCTGTGGGAAACGAGCAATTCAGCCATGAGAACTCGATCCCAAAGCAACCGTCGGAATCAGACTAGGGAGCGATCCTCAGATAGCTCTGATTCCGCCGCCGCTTCACCGCTTCAACAGGAACCTGCCAGCCGAGCAGGAGTTAACGCTGTTCCTCTGCGGACAGCCCGAGAACATGTCGGTGATTCAAGACCGACCCCAGCTGCTGATCAAAACGGAGCCCCTGCGCCGCAGACAGTCCACATTGCGGGGCAGAATATTAATTTAACCCCCGAGATGGTCTCCTTGCTGGAAGCCATCCTAGGACAGGCGCGCCGCCAGGCCCCTGCTCCTCAGGAAAACAATCCCTCTGCTCCTAAGGAAAATCACCGCCCTGCTGCCACAGGGCCTTCACCTTCAGAAGCGGCCAATCCTAGTCCTGCTGCGCATCAGGAGGATCAGGAGATGACGTCAGGTCAGCAGTCCCTACCTCCAGCGCACACCAAGGAGCCAGCAGCCGCATATACTGCCAATCCTTCCGGTCCGCCTCCACCCGGAGCCTCTCCCATGTACTGCACTGTGGAGCAGATGGATGACCTCCTCAGCAAAAGGCTCCAGGAAAGACAGTTGACAGTCATAGCTCCCTTCAAGGAGCAGTCCTCTCATCCATTCACCGACGCGCTCGTCGCTATCAAAATCCCGAAGGATGTGGTTGCTCGGGCCATACCTGAGTATAGCGGTGGAGGAGATCCCACCGTACATGTCAACAAGCATGAGGCCTCCCTTCTGGGTAAGTCAAACGATCCCAATCATTTGGCTTTGCTATTTCCATCTACTCTTTCGGGTTCGGCTTCGTCCTGGTTCTTCGGCCTCCCTGCAGGATCAATCGGAACTTGGGCAGAGTTAAGAAGCAAGTTCCTGGAGAGATACATGGGCGAGCGCCAGTTGCTGAAGAGCGTGGTCGCCCTTGACTCGGTCAAACAGCAGCCTGGAGAGTCGCTGTCCAACTTCTACGGGCGTTTTCATCAAAACGTCACAGAATTAGATCGCCGAATCTCGGATGGGGAGATCATTCGAGCATTCTACAGAGGTCTGGATGTGGCCAACAAGGCCTCGAGAAAGCTGCGAAACAGCTATCACGTAAAGGAGATAGAGACATTGGAGGAGTTGGCATCCAGAGCGAAAGGTTTCATAGACCTTGAGCGCGCAAACATCGAGGCTAACCTCCTGACGACCTCGCTAAGGGTAACCCCTGAACCCCGACGCGATGGTAAGAAGGAGGTCAAGAAGGAGAAAAAGGGAAAAGAAAGTAAGCCACGAGTCGAGTCTCTTCCAGCGCCTCGCCATCCAGAGGTCCCTGAGTACTTCACGCCTTTAAATAGGCAGACCTCAGCGGTACTAGTCGAGATGGAGAGGAGATCCTTGGCGAGGCCACCGATGCCTCGCCGAGGTGGGTTACCCATGGGCAAGGATGTCGAGAGCTATTGCAGATACCACAAGTGCAAGGGCCATAAGACAGACGATTGCAAGATTCTGAAACGAGATATAGAGAGGCTGATTCAGGGGGGAATGTTGAAGGAATTTGTGGCAGGGCGAGACCGAAGTCGAACGCCCCCCAGGAGACATCGTTCACCAGCCCCTGCGGATCAAGCTGAGCCTTCTGGAAGCAAGAGGAGAGTGAATCTGATTGCGGGAGGATTCGGCGCAGGCGGCGAGAGGTCAAACTCCAGAGAGGTCTACGCCACTCAGATCTCTACGGCAGTTCAGTTGGGGAAGCGACCCCGACCTGAAGAAAACATTGTCATCTCATTCTCTGAAGATGATTTGGCACATGTCACTACGCCCCACAACGATGCTCTGGTCATTACGGCAGATATAGACGGCTGTGATGTTGCAAGGATTCTGGTTGACGGAGGCAGCTCGACAGACATCCTGTTTCTGGACGCCTTCGAAAAGATGGGCAAATCAAAACGCGACCTGAAGAGGGTCGACTTTCCGCTGATCGGATTTGCGGGAAGGACAACTTATCCACTGGGGGCTATAACCATGCCAGTGATTTTTGGCGAGGGGTGGAAAAGCATCAAGGTGTCGGTCACTTTCCTGGTGGTCGATTCACCTACATCCTACAACGCCATTATAGGGAGAACCACGATCAACCCAAATAAGATTGTGGCCTCCACTGTCCACCAGAAGATGAAGTTCCCTACTCCGAACGGGATCGGAGAAGTGCTCGGAGATCAGCCTTCCTCGCGGCAATGTTATGTGAACTGTTTACGCAGGAAGAACCAAAGGGAGGCGCTCGCCATCGAGACAGAGGCCGATCCCCGCGAGGACTTGGCTCGACCAGCACCCATGGAGGAATTGGAGGAGGTCGAGATCGATGGTCCGGACAAAAAGGTGCGCATTGGGACCACCTTGAAAGAGGATCAGAAGGAGACCATGACCGCTCTCCTCAAGGAATTCAAAGAGCTCTTTGCCTGGCAGCCGAGCGACATGCCAGGAATCAGCACAGATATTATCTCGCATGAGCTCAGGATAGACCCCTCCATCAAGCCGATCGCCCAAAAGAGAAGATCGTTCGGAACTGATAAACGTTTGGCGATCAGGCAGGAAGTCGGCAGGTTGATTGAAGCTGACTTCGTCAGAGAGGTAAGATTCCAGAGCTGGGTAGCCAACCCAGTTTTGGTCAGGAAATCTAATGGCAAGTGGAGGATGTGCGTCGACTTCCGCGACTTAAACAAGGCTTGCCCCAAAGATTCATATCCCCTTCCAAGAATTGATCAGCTAGTCGATGCTACCTCGGGTCATGAGATGCTGAGCTTCATGGACGCCTATTCAGGCTACAACCAGATCAGAATGCATCCAGACGACGAGGCCCACACTGCTTTCTATGCTGACGGGGACATTCTATGCTACAAGGTGATGCCCTTTGGTCTCATCAATGCCGGGGCAACTTATCAGCGGATGGTGAACCGACTGTTCCAGGACATGCTGGGAAGGAACATGGAGGCCTACGTGGATGATATGCTCGTTAAATCCATCAAAGGCAATCCTCATACCACCGACCTCCGTGAAGCTTTTGAATACATGAGGAGACACAGCGTTCGCCTGAACCCAGCAAAGTGCGCCTTTGGAGTCAAGTCCGGGAAGTTCCTGGGTTTTATGGTCAGCGAAAGGGGCATTGAAGCAAACCCGGAAAAGCTAAAGGCCATAGAAGAAATGAAGTCACCAACCTGCCATAAGGAAGTCCAATGCCTGAACGGCCGACTAGCTGCTCTTAACCGCTTCCTCTCCAAAGCAAGCGACAAGTCCCTCCCGTTCTTCAAAACCTTGAGGGCCAACCGTAAGTTCGAATGGACGCCAGACTGCGAGGAAGCATTCCAGTCCTTGAAAAGGCATATTCAAACACTCCCAGCTCTGGCAAAACCCGTTCCAGGCGAGCAGCTTTTCCTCTATTTAGGCATTAGCGATGTGGCAGCCAGTGCTGTTTTAATAAGGGAGAAAAGATGAAGAAATATCTCGGCATCGCCAAAAAACTAGTTGTGGAAATCCCAAATTTCGCGATTGAGTTTATTCCTCGCCAAGAAAACCAGATGGCAGATTCTTTGAGTAAGCTAGCCTTCGGAGGGGCGACAATCCAGGATGTGCAATTTCTGGAAAAGGCCCTATGTTCAGTCCTTGAAAACAGAGCGGAGGTCTTCAACATTCAAGAACAGGTCACCTGGATGACCCCGTTCCAGAATTATTTGAAAGAAGGCATCCTCCCAGAGGACGAAGGCGAATCCACTAGGATTAGAAGACTCGCAGCCAGTTATCTAATCATCGATGGAGAACTCTATAGAAGAGGTTATTCGACGCCTTACTTGAGATGTGTTGCTCTACCCGAAACAGAAAAAGTTCTTCGAGAAGCTCATGAAGGGGCAGCGGCATGTCATGAAGGTGCTCGTTCACTAAGCAGGAAAATATTCAGACTGGGATATTACTGGCCGACCTTGGGAAAAGACGCAGCCGAATTAACACAGAAGTGTGAAATTTGCCAGCAGTTTGCACCACGATCGGGTCGACCATCGACATTATTATCCCCAATGGCGGGTGCCTGGCCCTTCGCTCAATGGGGAATCGATATATTGGGTCCTTTTCCCATTAGCACTGGTCAGCGTACTCACATTATAGTGGCGATCGACTACTTCACTAAGTGGGTAGAGGCGAAAGCTCTAGCTTCGACAACGGAATTCCAAGTTATCAAGTTCATGCAGGTCAACATATTCTCCAGGTTTGGTATTCCCAAAATACTCATCAGCGATAATGGTCCGCAATTCGTTGGAAAGGAATTGAAATGGCTCTGTGAAGAGTATCACATCGACCATCGCTTCAGTTCAGTACATCACCCTCAAACGAATGGGCAAGCTGAAGCAGCCAACAAGGTTGTCTTAGCAGGACTCAAGAAAAGGGTTCGAGCATTCAAAGGGAACTGGGCAGACGAACTGGAAAACGTATTATGGGCCATCAGAACAACGCCTAAGGCGGCCACAGGAGAAACGCCTTTCAGTTTAGTGTACGGATCAGAAGCAGTAGCACCAACTGAATTAGCAGTGCCTACCCACAGAGTCCTACACTTTAACGCGGAGGCAAATGAGATCGAGCGCAGAACTGACCTCGACTTGGCAGAGGAAAAGAGATGGCTCTCGGAAAAAACACAGGCAAAAATGCGCTTGGCGACCGCTCGGTATTTCAATAGAAAAGTTAGCGCTCGCCAATTTTTCGTGGGGGAGATGGTTATGAGAAGGAATGAATTTACAAGGCTGGACAGTAAAAACAAACTTTCAGCCAAATGGGAAGGACCATACAAAGTAGTAGAGATCGCCGCACCAGGATCCTACTATTTGGAAACCACCGAAGGCGAGAGGTTACCTCGTCCATTTAATTCAGAGCATTTAAGAAGATTTTATGCATAGCTTGTAATCAAACGGATTATGTCAATAAAAGAAAGCCATTCCTTCACAAAGCGTGTCCACTCGAAGCAAGCTGAAGCCAAAAATCCCTGACGCCAAAGTCAGGCCTCAAAAAGCCCTAGCAACAAAGCTAGGCCAAAAGCCCTAGCACCAAAGCTAGGCCAAAAGCCCTGACGCCAAAGTCAGGCCTCAAAAAGCCCTAGCAACAAAGCTAGGCCAAAAGCCCTAGCACCAAAGCTAGGCCAAAAGCCCTGACGCCAAAGTCAGGCCTCAAAAAGCCCTAGCAACAAAGCTAGGCCAAAAGCCCTAGCACCAAAGCTAGGCCAAAAGCCCTGACGCCAAAGTCAGGCCTCAAAAGCCCTAGCAACAAAGCTAGGCCAAAAAGCCCTAACAACAAAGTTAGGCCAAAAGCCCTAACAACAAAGTTAGGCCAAAAGCCCTAGCAACAAAGCTAGGCCAAAAAGCCCTGTCGCCAAAGACAGGCCAAAAGCCCTAACAACAAAGTTAGGCCAAAAGCCCTAGCAACAAAGCTAGGCCAAAAAGCCCTGTCGCCAAAGACAGGCCAAAAGCCCTAACAACAAAGTTAGGCCAAAAAAGCCTTAGTAACAAAACTAGGCCACAAAAGCCCTAACAACAAAGTTAGGCCTCAAAAAACCTGACGCCAAGAGTCAGGCAAAGCCCTGACGCCAAAGTCAGGCCAAAAGACCTAGCAAAATGTTAGGCAAAATAAAAGCCCTGACGCCAAAGTCAGGCCAAAGAAAGTTTAGGCGATCACTATCGATGATAAAGCCTGACAAATTACAAATCCCTTGTTATTAGGCCAACACCTCAAAGGTTTAAACTTCAAAGAAGGTAATATCTCTTTGAACTTAGAAGTTTACGCTTTTAAGTGTCAAAAGTATTATCCTTAGAAAGTTTAACTTATGATGGGTCTACGGCTTTAAGGGTCGACGACATTACAAAGCAAGAAAGTAATTATGAGTAAGATATTGGATAGCTAAATATGTTCGAAGTCGATTAAAGGCTCAAGAATATAAAAGCATTCAATAGAAAAATCCAAGTCTTCGACAAATAATTACAAACCAAAAACAGAAAATACAAAAATGGCTATCTAAAAAAGATAAATACGGTCGCCAAGGAGTTGGGGACTTCAAGCGTCGGAGTTCTCGGGGGCAAGGGTGCTCTGCTCGCCTTCGGGGGCAGAAGTACTGGGCTCGCCTTCAGGAGCAGCCTCGCCAGCAACAGAGGGCGGCGAAGGACGACTCCGCAGGAAGGTCTTCAAAGAGGCGACTTCCCCAAGAGGAAAGTTGGGATCGACCGCCTGGACCTCATCCACCAGGACTTCGAGAAAATCGGCAATCGCCGACCTCATCTCCTTCAGAGCGCAGTCCTCAAACTCCTCAGAGGCTTTGAATGCCTCAACTACGCTCTGGGGCGAAGGGACGGCTTTCAATTGTGCAGTTAACCGATCCCTCTCCTCCTCCAAGGCAATCCCCCGGGCTTCCGCAGCTTCCGTCTGAGCCACCGCAGCTTCTCTCTGGGCGTCAGCAGCGTCCCTTTGCGCCTCGGCAGCGACCCTGCGAGCCTCCGATTCTGCCCCTTGCGCCTGAGCTTCCTTAAGTTCAGCATCTAGGCGAACTCGGACGATCTCTCCCTGATCTAAACACAGGTGAAGAGCGTCAAAGTCCTGAAGAGCGGCAGCGGCTTCAGCCTCCCTCTTCTGGACATCAGCAAGGAGGCGCTGCTCCTTCCTGAGGTATTCCTCTCGGGTATTATCTGCCAAGGCGATCGCTGCATCTGCAGTCGTCTTGATAGTCCCCAATTGCTCAGGAGTGACCCCTGTGCTTCGGTATTGCTCCAGCTCGACAAGCAGATCAGAGTGCTTGTCGGCGAGCTCGCCGAAAACGCGGCCGAGGATCACCTCTTCCCGAACGAGCTGACAACAAAAGCACAAGGAAAATGTCAAGTCATCAAAATGAAAAGGAATGACAAGGAATAAATAATGGAAAGAGGGCGAAATCATACCAGGGCAACTCGTTCGAAGTGGGTCCGTAAGAACCCCTCGATCTGAGGAAGCTCCGTAGGGACAATCGAACGGTCCTTGGGAGGAATTATCCCATCAAGGAGCCGCATGCACATATCCGGGCTACCCCGTAGGCTCTTCTGGGCGGGGTACCCCTTCTTGGCAAGGTCCCCACAAGGGACCCAAGGCCTCCGAGAGTCCCCAACCTTAAAAGGCTGGAACAAGCTCGCCATGGAGCAGTACTCCTCGGCGGGAGCCCTCGAGGAGCTGGAAGCAGCAGGCCCCTTCTTTTGGGCCCCAGACTCCTTAGTAGGAGCCGTGGGCACTGAAGAGGCGGGAGGCGCCAAAGACAAGGCCTTCTCCTTAGCGGCGGAAGGGCCCTGGGGAGAAGGAGAAGGAGACGCCGTGTCCAAACCCTTCCCTTTGCTAGCAGAAAGGCCCTTAGGAGGGGAAGGAGAAGGATGTTGGTCGACATCAGGGTGCTCTTCACTCCTGACCTTCTTAGAAGGAGGAGGAGGAGGGTCCCGGGCCACGTCCGCCAAGGACTCCACTGCAAAGCAACAAGACAATAAGTCAGGAGTCAGAGAACCGCAGAATGTAAAAACATTAAATCAACAAAAGGCGAGGTAGTACCTGGTTGGCGAGGGCCAGTAGTGGCCGAAGGAAGCGTCTCCTCGGGCTTCCTCTTGGTCGAACGCCTAGAAGGAGGAGGGGGAGAGCTCAGCAGCACCTGGTCGGAGGACAATCCCGCCGATCCCTGGTCATCAAAGAGACCTATCAGTTTTTTGCTCTTGCTTACAACCTTCCCTACAAGTAATAAAACAAGGGAAGGGTTAGAAAATTACCCAATCATCAAAGATTGGTGTAGCTTGATGAATGCCCGCCATCTCAAGGGCATTCTCGGTAGTCTCCGCCACTGAGCGGATGGACTTGAACTGAGATGACCGATGCAGCCGATATAAATCGTCGATGGCATTCCGATCACTTCCAGACAATTCTTCGAAGGAGGGAGGAAAATCCTTGTCCGGAGCAAACAATTTCCAAGGTACGCCCCCCTTATACAAGAAGTAAAACTTCTTGTAATTGGAGTTAGTGGCCCGGAAATCATCGATCAGGCGGACATGGACGTTCCAAGCCCATCCTTGAGGGCCTCCCCACTCCGAAAACTTCGGCCAGCGGGATTGGAAGTGGTGAAAGTGGTTAGCCCCTGCTGCCAGCCGGAAGAAGCACCGGAACAGGGCCAGTGAATATACCCATTCCTGGCGTAAGCATAGGAACTTGAAGCCGACCCACATTCTGAGGGCATTCGGGACAAGCTGTGTGGGGTGAATCCCGTAAAACTGACACAAGGTCTGTAAATCCTCACAGAGAGGAAAACGCAACCCAGCATCGATCTGGGCCGCATAAATGTAAACCTCTCCATCGTGAGGAAAATGCAGACCTAGGCCAGGATACCTAGGAGCATCCTCCGCACTGAAGCCACCAAGCGCCACCATGGTCTTAAAGTAAGCCGGCTTCAGTTCGTTAGGCTTGATATCTACTCAGAATGATTCAAGTATGGCACAGCAAGTATAAAAACAAAGGAAAACAGAGGATATTGCCAAAATAGAGCAATAAAAGGGCGAAAGTTTACCTTTTGGGGAAAAAATAGGCGTGTTCAGCTCAGGGCCATCTACCACCACTGGGGTGGCCGCAGACCTTCCCACGTCAGGCTGTTTCCCCGCTGAGGAGGGCACAACTTCATCCCTAATGGTCAAGGGAACACCGACATTCTGAGGGGCGCTGGCTTTGTTAGCACCCTTGATGGCCATGTGTTTTATTCGCTGACTTCTGGGGGCCATGGAAATGGTCGAAATGAGAACTGAAGAGGATTGAAAGAGAAAGGGAAGGTTTGCAGCGAAGTTCTGAAAATCTGAAGGAGTGGATAAGCGTAAAAAACAAAATGCAGAAACTGACGTTTCCTATATAGACCAAAAGGGGAGTAACCGCCACGAGCAAATCGAAGCGACGCAGAGGAATAATTGCACCCTTTTGGAAAAAACCGAAGCAATGTCAGAATTCCAAGAGACAACGGTTGGCTGGTACAGACAGCTGTCAAGCTACCCTGGGTTTACGGAAAAGTAAATGTCAGGCGTGCCTCAAGTGACCGTTCGATTTCTGGACAACCGTGCAGTTATTAAATGCTAAAATTCCACTAAGGAGACAAGGTGGTCGCCAACGCACTAATAAAGCTTTAGCAGAAATACCTCGGGTAGATAATGATCGCCTAACTAAGAAAGATAGACTTCCATAAGCCTGAGTCACCTCGAGTGATCGCCAAAAGGGAATAAAAGGAAGGATATTCTTTCGGCTTTGAACAGAGAAGGAATTGCTCGCCAAATGAGCTCGAAGTGTCTCAAAGGCACTGAACCATTACCAAAGACGTCACTATCTAAAACCCTACCAGGAAATCAAGCTCGACTGAAGGAACTTCAATCAAGCTTCGGGGGCAAATGTTGGGTATCGATAGTGACGGCCCAGTAAGAAAAGGCCTCGAAGGCCCAATAACTATAGAGGGGGTAAACCCATGACATCCGAACCGGATCGGCCCAAGTACAAGCCAAACTTGGCCCACCATCGAGTAATCCAGAATCGAGCCCAAAGTCTATAGAGACGCCAAAGGCTCTCAGACTGCTCGCCATTCTCTACCAAGTCGCGACCTTCCACTGCTCGACATGGGAGTGCTCGCCCCGAAGAGAGCCTTGCCTCTCTCCTCTGGTCCCACTAAACCGTTAATAACAGAGTGGCCAAGATATCCCGCATATCCCGGTCACATATTCACTAAAGATTAGATTTGGTAACTGCAATATCTCGCAGTAACTGCCATATCCCACGATCCGAATCTTCAGCAACTCAATATACATTAAGATATTCAGTTGCCTTTATACGGTTCTATCTCTCTTACCCTATAAATATCCTTGCTTTACATACGTACTTGACGTTTGGAGTTTTATACACACATATACTCATTTAAGCATCGGAGAGGGACCCAGAGGCACCCCCTCTGTTGCGCTCCCCTACTTGCAGGTTCACCGGAGTTGGAGCTGAAGCGTCATCCCAACCTTGTCTGGCATTCAATTCACTGCCAGATCAGCATTCAGGATTTCACGATCCAACACAGGTGACAGACCCTGGGGTAACCGATACAGAGAACTGGGCATCAATGTGGTGGTTTTAGGGTCATTGGAGCAATCTCAACGTGTTGAATTCTACAATGCAACCAATATCTTCAAGAGGATTACTGGTATAGTGTTAATCGAACATATAACGAAAAGAAGAGATTTTTGGGACATTATGCAAGATATGTTCTGGTTTGTAGTTTCAACTGCTCTGTTTGGTGGTTACACTATGCTCTGTTTCTTGATTTTGATTAGAACCAAATAAACATGGCTTTCCCGAAAGGAAATCTGCAACCTCGTATCGTGTTAATTGATCGAATAGCGAAATAGGTAGTTGTTTGAGACAATATTAAAGGTATATTCTTTGATGTGAAGGTTGGAGAAGCAAACAAGGACCATTCTTGCTCGAAGTGACTAGAGGACATGGACACACCCAGGAATATGTATACATTTGTCTATATGTGTTGCTGCTGTGCTGCTAAATGTTTTCAGGTGTGCCTCGTACAGAATTGCTTTTCCAAATTGAAATTCTTCAACTCCATTGTTTATTGTTTGATCTATGGAGAGAGGGAGGTTTTGTTCGTTCACATTATAATCCATCACAGTTTGTAATCCAAATACTACTATTCTGGTCATTTTGATGCATGTTTTTGGCTGCATTTTTCGAATTTCTACAAAAATCTGAGAGCAAAACTACAATTAACAGAGACATGATCAGTTGGTTTCTATTTCTCCAAACAAAGACTAACGCGAAAGGGAAATAAGTCTAACTAACGTAATAATACTCAATTTCAACTTATTAATCACATTTTAAGAAAACAAACGTAACCATTTAATCACATTACAAGAACACATATGTAACTATTTAATCACATTCTAGGATAACATATGTAACCATTTAATTACATTCTAGGATAACATATGTAAGCATTTAATCAAATTTCAAGTTAGAATGAACTCTTTAATTTAGATGTTATTCAATGAAACTCAAGATTTAAAGAACTGAAACACAAGTTCTGAAGATCATCAGTACATAACTGAAACTCATTTCAACAAAATATTCAACAGCAAATTCAAATACAACTACTTATTTAGCACATTGATCAAAAGATGAGTCCTTGTGCAATTTCTTATGAAAGCAATGGCAATGTCATCCCCAAACTTCTCGAGGGCCTTGTCCATGATTTCAAGTGGAGAAGCAGTTTCCAAATCTGCAGGTACCAATATTCAAATTAGTATCAAACATCAAGACTGTACGTATGTCAGTAAACGCGAGGGAGCAAGATATCAAAATTACCAGGAGCAGCAACATTCACAACGAGAGGGATGATGGAGGCATTCCTGTTCGGCTCAGCACAAAGTTGTTTCACAAAATTGAGTTTCTTCCTAGAAGCTATGTTCACTTGTTGAACTAACTTTTGATCCACGAGACGCAATGGATAACTCAATGGAGCTGCATATATAGACACAATATAGAGTTAAAGTTAACGATAATAAAGTCCCCGTAGAAGCCAAAAGTTCATAGAAAACAAAATCTAGCAAAAGTTCAAACTTTCAACTATTTTTTTTAAAAAAATATCTATTTGAAGCCAAAAGTGAATTAGAGCTATGATGACAATCTGTTTTATTTTTTTTATAATTTACTGGACTTATTATTTATTCTCTTCAGTTCTTCTACACCAAGCACTTCTCAATTTCTCATCTTCATTGTTTGTTGCCCGTCACAGTCCATCTTCAACTGCACTATAGAATTCAACTGCATGACCTCAAAAACCCGCCATTAGGGGTCTTACCAAAATTAGAGTTTTTTTTCACAATCGAAGAAAAAATTGGGCCGATAAACTTAAAATATTTGCAATTACCTCAAAATTGGAGCAACCATGGAATCTCCAGACTCACGACCCAATGCCTCCGAAGAACCAAATTAAAGCCATGGGGTCGATCGGTTCATGAAGGAAGGAACTAAGAAACTCTATTCATCTAGAGGACGAAGAAAGGGTCTTCATCTTCTTCTTCCTTTTGACGGTACTTAATTAATGAACGTAAGAGCAATTTGGTCATTTTATGTATCAAAATAGTGATTTAACAATGATTTTTAACGATAAACATTAAAAATGATCAATTGAGCACATGTTGAAACATGCGTAAACATCCTGTACAATTTATAACCAATTAATCACGTGCACAAACATGTGTAACGTTTCAAGTAATTAAGAGTATCATTAACCCTTCCTATCATTAACCCTTTTATCATGTAAGGTCAAATGAACGGGGAGTTTCTGTTTGTGGGAATGGAATCGACTTATGGAGAAACTAAGGAGAACAGTGAAAGAGATAGCCTACTGCAGTGATCATGCTGTTAATAAGCTCTCTCCGCTGCATCGCTCTCTGGTCCCTGTTCTCTCCTTCGCTTCATCTCTCTACAAGCTTGCGCTCTCTTTCCGCTCCTTTTTCTACTGCTGCGGCCTCTTCTCCCAGCGCCGGTAAGCACTCCCACTACCCTATCCCCCTGCTTGCTTCTATCTCCCCAAAAAGAATCACCGTTTACTGTGTTAATACTGGCTGCATTTGATTTGTTCGATTGTGGACTGAATTCTTGACTGAGACAGATTGCCCGTGCCTGTAATTAGTGTTGGGAATTTGACGTGGGGTGGCAATGGGAAGACACCCATGGCGGAGTTCCTTGCCTGTTTGTTGGCTAATTCTGGATTCTCACCTCTCATCCTTTCGCGGGTACTCTTCCCTTTCTTCTCTAACAGTATCTATGGGATGGAGGGATGGATTTCAATTTAGAAAACTGAGATTTTGGGTGTACAAGGATTACTCTCTGAGTCTGGATCTGAATGTTAAAATTCTTAATTTCAACGAGTTTTCTTTAAATAAAAAATATTTTCAGGATGACTGTGATGGTTTGAAAGAAGAAAAAGTAATGTGGCATTTGATTCCCATCATCATGTATCATGTTTGTTGGCACAATGATGTTATTGGTCTGGCTCATAATATCTGTGATCAGAACTTCTTTTGATCATTCATATTTCTTCTATACATTGACATGTCTCCTTCCTACCTTGAGCAGGGCTATGCTGGTGGAGATGAAGCTCGAATGCTTCAAAGGCATCTCCTTGGAAGATCCGTGAAAATAGGTATCGGTTCTAATCGAGCTGCAACTGCTGCATCTTTCATAGAAAAGTTTGGTTACATTGATCCGCACAAGGCAGTAAGATGCCATTCCCAGTCTGAGCAAATTGGTGCTGTAATTATGGATGACGGAATGCAGGTAACATAAATTAAGCCCTTCATTTTTTTCCACTCTCTCGCCAATAAATTTATAATGTAAAATGATCTGGCATGTATGGTTGACAGCATTGGCACGTTTGGCGTGATTTGGATATTGTAATGATCAATGGTTTGCAACCATGGGGTAACTGCCAGCTACTCCCGCTTGGACCTTTAAGAGAACCTTTAACTGCACTCAGTAGAGCTGATGTTGCAGTAGTACATAATTCAGACATGGTATTTGCTTCTTTCTGTTTCAATTTTTTCTTATTTTCTTACAAGAGCTTATTAATATAGCAATATAACACTGTGGATGATGGTTGAGATAGTGATGATTTGATGCAGGTGCCAGAAGGAAACCTTAGAAACATTGAGTTATCCATTCGAGATGTTAAAGACTCCATCTCCATTTTTTTTAGCAGAATGGTTCCTTCTCACTTCTTTGAAGTAGGGAATATCCAATCCATTGTACCTTTGGAGGCAGTGTCCAACAATATTGTGTTGTGTGTCTCTGCAATTGGCTCACCCACTGCTTACGTAGAAACAGTGGTAAAGGTATTCTTTTTATTGTTGTAGAAGATATTGTCTTTACTGTAGTGATGTTCATTAGAAAAGTTAACTAGCAGTGTTCTCATAGTTATAATGATCTTAAATGATTGATGGAATTGGATGATTTGATCCAGCTTGGAGCTGCTTATGTAGTTAGATTCGACTTCAGTGACCACCATGCATTCCAAATAGAGGTACAAAAATCTTCTGCTCTATCTAATATTGCGTTAGTGTAACTTACTTCCAATTGCATGGTTTAATACAATTTGTTGTCTAGGATATTGAGAAGATCAAATTAAGAGTAGCTGAGTTGGGGAACAAATTTAATGCAGACCCAATTGTTATCTTTACGGAAAAGGTATGGAGTTCCTGCTAATATAATTCTCCAAATCAACCATTTCATATGAAGGAGCTGTTTTCGAGTAATGTTGAACACCATTATCCGACATTTAACTTTAGTATTTGCAAACGAATGCAGGACTATGATCGAGACCCGGAGATACTGAAGCTTTTACTTGTGTCAAAGATTTGGGTGTTATGTGCTAAACTGGAGTTTATGTCTCATGAAGGTTACGATGAGAATTTTTTCAAGCTGAGGTTGGAGGAGCTGTTGAAAGTAAAATTGTGAATATGAGAAAGTTGAAGTTAGGAGTAGAAGTTGATGCTATTGAGAACACCACCATTGTCAATCCGTGAAGGAGTTAGCTAGCTAGCCTTTGAATGAATACTCAGTCAGTCTCCAAGCACCAAAAGAAGTAGAGAAGCTGAAAGCATTGATTCGTGTCCAAAAATCGTCCATTAATTGAAAGAAGGAAAAACTGCATACTGTTGTTAATTCGATTATATTTGTAGGTAAGTCATGCTCAGCTGCATTGGAGATAGTTTTATTGTGTATGGAAGTGGAACTCGTACGGTACGGAGTTTGTTAAGTTTTCTAAATACTACACAATGCTAATGATTCAAGTTTCTTCATTAGATGTATTATTTTATTGTCTCAACTTCTTCTATACACATCAACATTCAAAAAACGTAGTTATATGCACTGTTTTTTTGTGTGTGGTTAACAACACAATTATTATGCGATGTGTTTATTGGTAATAGATTTTTTTTATCCATCGTGTTTATGGTCTATGTTATAATATTGAATTTATAACCAGAGTTATAACCATAACTATATATTAAACTTCGGCACGCGCTACGCGTTTTCACGTTGTCGTCGGTCCTCTTGCATGAAGTGTTAGGAGAACATGATCGACCCGACTCTTAGGATAGTACAAGAATTAAACACTTGATTAAAAATATTATTTGAATTGTAAAACTAAACTTAAATTACCTAATGTAATGAAATAAAATTAATTTTGTTTTAAATATTTTTAAGAAATTGCTCGAGTGTCCGAAAGCAACAACCACTACTAAAGAGACTCCTGTTAATCGAGCAATTTCTTAAAAATAATTTTAAAAAATAATTTTATTTAATTATATTAGGTAATTTAAATTTAGTTTTACAATTCAAATAATATTTTTAATCAAATGTTCCATTCTTGTACTATCCTAGGAGTCGGGTAGGGCTGACAATTTCTAACAGAACACGATTAAACGACACGACACGATATGTTTTAAAGCGTATATGGGTTTGACCTTAACATATCCCGTGTCTAAACAACTATTATACGTTTAGACACGATTAATAACCGTATTTAAACAACCCAGATCCGCAGATATCTGTTTAAATATGATTGACTATTCGTGTCTAATCGTTTCGTATATACATGTGACACGAATAGAGACACGTTTAACTAATTATGCCTAATCGTATCTAATTATGTCGTGTAAACATGACACGTTTAACTTATTCACCGTTTAATTGTTCACCGTTTAATTGAAAACAGTCCAATAACAAATAATTTCTGTTGTTAAATCTTACTATACAACTTTATCAATCCCACTGAAGCAAGCAACGTCATTCACTTTCCCAACCTTACGAATTGAAGCAAGCATAAGCAAAACAACATCTTTCTCTTTCACTACAATATTCTCTCTTTAGAATGGTAGAACCCACCATGGAAGCTGAAGCTCCACTGCTGCACCACTTTCTCTTCTTCATCTTTTTCACCTTCCTCATCTCCGCCACCGTCGAAGAGTTCGAAGTCGAACTCGTACCAGTCGCAGTCGCACTACCACCACTCCCTGGTCCCCTGGTTCATCCCCACACCGCCGAGACCCCTCTTCTAACTCCTTCGCACCACGATCTTCACCACCACGCTATAGCACCTGCACCAGCGCACCGCCACCACCATCCTCACATTTCAACTCTCGTTTTTGCGCAGCCACTCCAGGTCCAAAGTCAGCAGCTTCATGAGTTTCGTGGTCGTGAGCTTCCCGTCAGAAAACTACTTCAGTCTCAACCTCAACCGTCGTCTCGAGATGCCTCAACTGTCCCGAGTTGCCTCAACCTCAGTCGTCCGCAGCCTCGCCCTTCACGAGCTGGAAGAGCTTCCCATGAAGAAGAACCTCAGTTCATGTTAAGAAGAACCCCAACCTCAGTCGTGCGCAACCTCAGTTCCTGTGAAAGCCGTAAGTAACCTCAGCCTCCCGAGACACTTCAGGAGACAGTCGCTCATGAGACAGCTAGGATTATCAACTCCAGTGAGGTTCAGTCAGTTGTTAGGTCGATCAACAAGGATATAAACAGAGCGCCTTTAAAGAAGAACCCGCTCAAGAACCTCAATACCGTGCACCTTAAGCTCTTAAGCTGTTGCTTGGTTTTGTGATCCTTACTAAGAATCCACTTGTACTATGTACCTGCTTCAAAATTTATTAGCTACCTGTTAACTTGCAAAGTCACATTTTTTTTTTATTATGCTCACTTATTATGCCTTGCTATGTTGGATGTTGGATTCATTGTAAGTGTTTCACATTAATGTAAAATTACTCATTTTTGTGTTAATCTTCTCGTGTCGTGTTTAAACGTGTCGTGTTGTATTTAACCGTATTGTTTCTATCAGTTTCAGGTCGTGTTTAATCGTGTCCTCTTTAACTGTATCGTGTCTAATCGTGTTGTATTGTATCGTGTCTATCAGTTACGTGTTGTGTTTAATCGTGTCGTATAACACAATATTTTTTTATTTTTCAATAAAGTTAATTGTGTCCCTTATCATGGAACGTGTGATCTGCAACTTAATCGTGTCGTGTTTGTGTCTGAAATCTTGAGACACGTTTAAGACTTATTCGTTTAGACACGATACATGTTTAGACACGACACGATTAGTAACACGATAGGATTAGACATGACACGACACGATTGCCACCTCTAGAGTCGGGTCAATCATGTCCTCCTAACACTTCACGCAAGACGACCGACGACAACGTGCACGCGCGTAGCGCTTGCCGGAGTCTAGTATAACCATTAGGAAAATACACTTGAGTGGATTCTAGAACTTTCATTTTCATTTTATTTTAGATTGTATATGGATTTCTTATATATAACTATTTTTTTTGGTCAAAACAGATACTTTTATTCATTACGATTTGAGATTGTCTTCCCCATTATTACAATCACAAATTAAAATGGCACTAAGAGAGGGTCGGGGTTGAGAGACCCAGTCGTTGAGGCGCACTCCCATTCTAGATTGTTTTGCTACCCAATTTGTGTTTTCGTTCGTTCGTCGAACCACCTTCCATTCTATTGAGTCAAACATGTCCTCCAAAGAGGTTATGTTCACACAAATCGTCTCGGTCCTCCAATGGTGACATGACCCCGCAATTGGTTGATCACAACTTCAAATTCCGACTGAATTACAACTTGATTCCATCCTTTCTCTATGGCAAGCTTGGCCCCTAGCAAAATAGCTTCAGCTTCCATTGTTTCAGCATCCCCACCATTCAGTTTTCGGTTTGCCCCACCGATCACTTGGTCATCTGAGTTCCTCGCAATTGCACCAATCCCTCCCGTATTGGTTTGCCTACACCATGATGCGTTACAATTTACCTTGGTAACTCCTGGACTCAGTGCTCTCCATGTCTCAACTTCCCTTGTTCCTTGCGACATATGTTTAGTTCTCGGAACTCCCATGTATTCCTCGAGGGTGCATTTAAATTCATCTACTATCGTCATTAGGTTGGGCATCTTTGCTTCGAAAGCTTCTTTACATCTTGTCTTCCAGATGTGTCAACATGTCATCATACATTGAGTGAATGAAAATTGACTCTTAGAGAACAATATAGATATATAAGCAATATGATTAGTAATAAATGAAAAGAGTATACTCAAATTATACAGTTAAAGAAAATTAAGATGTATATCTTCCTCCTAAGTAACTATAATAAAATTGAATAGTTAATTGATATAGCTAAATAAAAAGAATATAATTAAAGATAACTACTATGCACATTTTCGTCATTACTATAGCAAAGTTGACTAGTTAATTTATAAACCTAACAAAATATTTTATAGACTCCGTTCGAGTATATATATTGATAATTCTTTTGAAATCCTATTTCTTAACCAATACTTTTCTTGATGACTACATATAATATTTTTGTTACTATGCGTGAGGAAGTAACATATTATTATTTGTTAATAAGAATATGATCAAACAAATATATATTGATATTTGATAAAGTTGACCTTGCGCATTGTTTATAGTCACTTATAGTCATACTATGAGTATTTTCACTCACATACCATGTCATACTTTCTCATCTCATACCAACTATAGCTTAATGCCCGAACTCGAACTTTCTATGAGTATTCATACAGACTATTACAACGACTAGTACAAATTTACCATGATAACATCAACTATGCGAAATTTATATGAGTATTCATCTCGAAATTTCTATGAGTAATTTTCACTCACATACCATGTCATACTATCTCATCTCATACCAACTACCTCTAATGACCGACCTCGAACTTTCTATGAGTATTCATACCAACCTCGAGAACTTTCTATGAGTATTTTCACCCCGACAAAATCCATAGGATTCGGTCCTATGCGCTCATACCATTTGAGATTTAAGACGTATGCTCATAAGTAAGAATTCGTCAATGAATGCATTTAATATACTCTTAAGGTATATTAACACGCTCACTACCATGTCTATAAAACAACGATTACTACAAATCTATCTTGACAACATCAAGAAATTCCCACTAATTTGAACAAAAAATTAAATTTGATATTTGATTAATTTCTTATTTATTTTTTTACTTTGATATTTTCAGAGTTAATAAATTATGGGTTAGTTAAGTATTATTTATATTTTAATTTCAGGTATATTTATCAAATTTTTAATTCTTACCAACACCTCAAGCACGATAAATATTTATCATATTTGTTTATAAGAATATGGTAAAAATATATATATATGTCGATATTTGGACAAAATTGACATTGCACCTTCTTTATAGTCTGGAGGCAAATGCGCTCTCCCTTGAGTCCTCTGTTTGAGTATTTTACACCTGACATCCCCATGCCTCAAGATTTGAAAGATTTGAAAATATGGGCACTCTGACAGCTTCACCCTTTCTTTGAGTATTTTACTTCCCACATCCAACAGACCTTTCTTTGAGTATTTTACTCTCGACATTCGACCGACCTTTGAGTATTTTACTACTAACATCCGACCGACATTTCTTTGAGCATTATACACCCGACATCTGACCTTTCTTTGAGTATTATACACCTGACATCCGACTTTTCTTCAGGTATTATACTCTCGACATACGACCTTTGTTTGAGTATTATACTCTTGACATCCAACCTTTATTTAAGTATTATACTCCTGACATCCCAGGATTTTAACCTAGGCTGTTACTATCTATGATTTAAGACACACAGCTTAACCAACTGTCTCATAAGTCCAAACATGTCAGTGAAGACATTCAATGTACTCTTAAAATATCTTAACAATCTCACGACCATGTTTATGAAACGACGACTATAAAAAAAATCTATTGTGACAACATCAACAAATTACTAGTAAAATTTGCACCAAAAAATAAAATTAGATATTTAATTAACTTCTTCCTTACTTGTTTATTTTGATATTTTCAGAGTTATTGTTTACTTTAATATTTTCAGAGTTCATAAAGTAGGGTTGAGAGTTAAGTATATTCATATTTGAATTTTAGATATATTTGGAATGTAGGGTTAAGTAAAGAAATTTATAATTTTTTTAACAATTTATTAATCTCATTTTTTGAATATACTCTATAATACATAATTATCATCATAAAAAAGGGTAAAATGCGACACTACCCCCTAAAGTTTATGTTAATTTTAAGATTCCCACTTAAAGTTTAAAATTTTAGTCCTAATGTTTGGACCAGATGAAAAATCCACCCTTGCAGTGAGTTGACCGTTTATTCTTGACGGATTCGTGCTCATGTTCTTGACACATGCTATTTTGAAGGATGAAAGTGACGAAATTTTCTTCCCTTCCCTCTGTACATCCTCATGTGCGCGGCAGAGCTCGGTAGATGCAAAAATGGTGACCATAAGTGAAGGACATCAACAGCAACAACAACAAGTTTGGCCGAGAATTGAGCATCTTGAATTTATGGTTTGGTCGAGAATTGAGCAACAACAACAATGAGTTCTTCAATGTATAATCTCATAATATGTTCAAGTCTATGTACAAATAGCTTTTTTATAAGTTTTTGAGAAGATATTTGAATGACCAATATATTAATTGGATTATTAAGGAGTATTTGTGTAAATTTTCAGATGGCGGTTACAAAAATCATCTTTCCCTTAATAATATAGATAGATATAGTAATATAATATTTATTTTTACGTATAGAGAGTAGGACCATTTTATACAAGGTTCGTCTCCTATTTTATACAAGGTTTAAAGTACACCATTTTAAATTCAAACAAACGAATAAAAGAAAAATATTCCTATTGATATCCTCGTATTCTTATTTTTGTTCAAGCATCCCACAATTTCTTAGTAGTTTTTGTATTACTAATATATATACATCATACAATTAATTCAACAAATTGTTCATCACATTGCCTGCACATATAGTCAAAATTATCCCATAGTTTAAGAGTTAGGAATAACCCAGATTCATCTTCTCTTTGAGTAATTGAATCTTGTTTTGTTGAAATCCCTAATTTTATTCTTTTTAAATAACTAATTTTGGTGAACCCCCTTAATTTTAAACTTTTAAACCCCTCTTTGTTGAAACCTTAATTTTTCTGTTCATATAAAGTACTAGAGAAATAGTTGCTTTGTTTGTAATTTAATAATATTAAGTCTAAAAATAATCAAACATTATCAACCAATTCTAATCACATGTTCAAAACCAACCCTAATTTGTGAAACACTTAATTTTCACCAAAATCATAAACCTTAATTGACGTATTATATATATAATTTTGTAGCCCAATACTAAATCAAGTGTTTGAGGGTGTAATTATTTTGAATAGGTAGACACTTTAATATGCATGTTTGGAATAAAAAACGTAAGAAAGTTTGAAACCATTAGTGAAAAACTTAATAAGAAATTGATGGTCTTCGTGAGAGTGCAACATTTTTGGCAATGATATTGATTTGAATTGCAATTGTGATATTAAGTATTCTTGTTTTTCGCATTATGTAATGGGATAAAAGTAGTAAAGATCTTTTGTTGTTTAGAATTTGACGTAGATGTGTGTCCTCATTTTAGTTAAAAAATTATCAGTGTGAAATTAGGTTTGTGTTGTATGATCTACCTATTGTTATTTGAATAAATGAGTTAGCATATTTGAAAATCTAGCACTTGAAATACACTATATTATCCCATTTGATGGTTATTGCATCCACATGTTTGTGCAATTGATGGTTAATACACACTTATTTGTGTCATAACATTAAAAAAAATATATGTTTTTTGTTTGGTAAATACATACAGAAAATGTTGAACATGACAACATAAGATGGAACACTATTTCATTACACTTGAACACAATAACAAAATATGACTATTAGTTCAGCACCACAACATGAGCATAATACTTCCATAAAAAATGAACAAATTTCCAACACAAGTCTCTATGACTTACAACACATTCATGAACACCTAAAATGTTTCCATAAGTATAAACATGTCGAGCCACATAAAACTAGTCTAATAAGCAACATAACAATTTTTGTCAAGTTTGAAGCAACACCTAATGAGTTTCTACTTAAAAGTAAACAATATGGTCTTGTTGTTTGTTAGCTTGGAACAAACATTCCTAATGGTATACAATATCGTTCATTTCTAATTTAAGTACATTATTGTAACGCGTTCCTCAAGTAAGATGAATAAGTTTTTCTAGTATATAGAGTTTAAATAATTTATTTTGCATAAAATGCATATTAAAAACTATTATTACATAATTTCTCATTTGAATAAAATTTAGCACACTCCGCGAGTTAATGAGTTAGTTATATGAATCTAGTGAATATTCTGATATTTATTTAAAAAAATTGTCAAAGTAACAAAATATTCTTGTGATACTTTGGAAATAAATAAGTTTAAAATTAATATAAATATTCACATTCATTATTTTTTATATTTACCTTTATATATATATAGGAAAAGTATGAAATTGCACCCGGATGTTTGCACCAATTGGTAATTGGGCCCATAATGTTTGTTATCACACCCGGATGTTTCAATTTGCTGGTAATTTGATTTTTTTCGTCCATTGTTGCTTATTTTCCGTTAAATTACCCTCACGTGTTGTTTGTGTTCTTTAAACATAAATGGATATACCGAAAATATCACAACCACTTAATGTTGATAAAGTCTCCATGTCTTCAATTTTTCATTTGCGTATTCTCTCGTCGGTTGTGCATGTCCAGCTCGTCGTATCCTCCCCTAGTGAAGAACGATTGCTCCAAGGTTGTAACATCATAGGTGATAAGTACTCTGAATGTTCTTCCCGTTCTTCACCTTGGGTATCTAACCCGAACATGACCTATGAGGAACCACCGTGCTACTGCGGTCTACAAACCCATGCGAGAACAGCTTGAACCATAAACTCAATTGATGCCGGATATGCTCCATCATTTGCACGATTGGCAGTTCGTGGCATTCGAGTGCCTAGTTGTATAACAACCATGTCACAGCAAGAGTAAAGTGATTATTGAACCCCCTCAAAGTAAGCCACGACCCATAGTTATGGAGGGTAGTGTTGGAACCACAACATTTTGTCCAGTGAAACCTCTACCATTTCCACAAACTTCCTTTCGAACTCGACTCCTGTGAGTGTGTAGACAGCGTTCCAGAATATATTGACCAGCTTCGAATTCTTGAACGTGTCACGAAAGTTTTCACTGACGTTGCGGAGACCGAAGTCATGGTATGCGCTAAGGAAATGCGTCTCAACTGCCTCAACCATCCCCCGCTGTCTCTCAAAGAGTATCCTTAGTCTTGGCATGTTATTGGTGTTTAATCCAAGAATCTTTCACAACTAAGACATGAACCACATCCAATTTTTGTCGCTCTTCACATCCATGACAGCCACAACTAGAGGGAACAAACCATCATCAGCATCAACAACCGACACACATGGTAACGAGCCCAAGTATTTGCCTTTAGATTTTCTCTGTCAATTTCTAAAAGTGGCATGCGGGGATTTATGAAACAACAAGTATAGGGCATCAAAATATACTATTATGCGAAGAACTGAATACGTAGAATCAGTCCCCCATCAAATATAATGGAACCCAAATGGAATTGTGTCGACTTACCCTAATCAGAACTGATTACCCATCAATGGAAGAACATACTATGCTCAACAGAACTGGGTCGACTTACCGAAATCAAGTGAGAAGACGAAGACAATGGAAGTCGAAGACAGGGCTTGCAGAACAGAGCGGGTTGGGCTTACAGAAGAGGGAAAGTTGTGCAGGACAAGATGAGGGCGGAGACACTCTAAGATTTTGAGACAAACCTTTGTCGATAGTCAGCGTGATGGGATGAAGCAACGACAGTTAAGGTTTTGAGACAAAACGTGATGGGAGAAGAAGTTAGAAAGAGATGGGTTTCGATCAACTGAGAATAAGAGAGGTTAAAAGAGGAGGAGTGATTCAGTCAAACCTTTTTTTGGTTTGGTGGGGGTGTTGGGGATATGGGGGGACAGAAACCGAAGAAGATTAAAGTCTTCAAAAGGTTATGGGATGACTTTAGGGGTAAATTAGTCTTTTTACATTGAATCGTTTTGGAATAAATCTCTTTGCATAACTTCCATGTGACACTTAACGGAAATTATTAACATTTGGTGCAATTACCAACAAAATGAAACATCCGGGTGTAATTAACTGCGACAAAAAACATATAGGTCCAGTTACAAAAAATGGTAAAAATGTGGGTGCAATTTCATACTTTTTCTTATATATAACATGAACATTAAAGTCCAAACATAATTTTTAAAATTAGGAAAATAGTATTTGTGAAAGTTACATTTCATTTTTTTTATTGTTGAAAAGGGAGAAACCATTAACATAAAGGTTGTGAGTCATTCGAAAAGACTTCACAACGAAAGTACAAATTTGGACAATCAATGACGATGATGATGTTTACAGATCCCAACTACGTCTGTAAACATACAAATTCTGATCACTTTGGAGGGACGCAATGTAAAACAAAAATGGAATGTTGTTGTACTCAAATCATAACCATAACATTCACAGTTGAGTTAGCTTCCCGATATAGTTGTGTAAGTTTTTATATGTTCAATCAGAACAAGTTCTTACAATCTCAAATTAATAGGAAAAAAATTCAAATTAAGATCCATACTATCAAAAAAGGTTTTTGGGTGATCAAAGCATCTGCTTCAATATGTAAGGACTTAATGTCAAAATGGAGGGAAAAGTAAATGTTAGACAATGGAGACTTTGGGGACACCAGCGCCACTCAACTGAAGTGGGCAAGTCACTCAGTGAAGTGGAAAATCCACTCATCAAAGTGAGCAAGCCACTCACGAAAGTGGGCAAGCCACTGACCAAAGTGGGCAAGGCACTCAGCAAAGTGGCCAAGCCACTGAAGATTGTCATCTTTATTGGTCTATAAGAAGCCAACAATGTCAAAGGAAAGAACAAGGAGAAAAACAAAGAGAAAAGAGAAAGAAACGGCTGTTGGAGTGTTTAGCCTGTTGGAGAAAAATAGTGTTGTGTATGTGAGCCAAGAATACAGAGTGAGTATTTTAGAGTACGAGCGATACATAGTGTATGTTTGAGTGATACACTATTAGTCTATAGTGAAGTGGGTGTGCACCGTGGATGTAGCCAAATTGGTGAACCACGTAAATCCTTATCTCATGTGCATTTCTCTTGAGCCACTAAATCCCAAGGTCCTACGAGGCAGAAATTAACAGCATCTAATTTCCCAACAATTGGTATCAGAGCTTTTGGTTGGCAAATCGAAGGTACAATAGACGTTTACAAATATTATTCTACGAAATAATCTTTTTTATTCATCCTATTTGTCTGAGTGGGAGCAATGGCATCAGAGAAAAAGTCCAAAATTTCTCATTTTGATGGCACAAATTTTGGATTCTGGAAAATGCAAATAGAAGACAGCTTGTACCAGAATGATCTTTATTTTCCTTTGGTTGACAAACCAGAGGAAATGAAAGATTCAAAGTGGGAGTTGCTGAACCGTAAAGCTCTCAGAACCATAAGGTTATTACTGTCAAAATCAGTAGCCTACACATTTAAAAATGAAAAGACAACCGCGTCTCTCATGGCAGCCCTCTCCAGTTTGTACGAACAGCCTTCTGCACCAAATAAAATTCATCTGATAAAGAAGTTGTTCACCATGACTATGCTAGAAGTAGCATAATTCAGAGAGCATCTCAGCAAGTTGAAAGAAGTGACATACCAGTTAGAAGCAGTGGATATGTCTTTCACTGAAGAGATACGTGTCTGTCTAATTCTTGGGCAGTTGCCTAATAGTTGGAATGGCATAGTCACTGCAATCACCGGATCTGCAGGAAAGAGAAAACTAAAGTTTGATGATGTAGTCAACACCATTATGACTAAAGAAATTTTAAATCGGTAAAATGTTACTTCTAGCTCAGCGTCACCTTTGAATATAGAAAGCAGAGGCAGAGATTCAAACAAGAGTGTAGGGCGTAATTAGTCTAAATCCAAAAATGGCAGGTCATAATCTCGAAATCGAAAAAAATCCAATAATCAAAATTAGAACTAGAAAGTGATCAAATGTTAGAGCTGCGGTAAAATCGGGCACTGCAAAAATCAGTATAGATCCCTGAAGAAAGAAAAAGAAGGAAAGACAGAAGCTAACATTGCAGTAGAAGAGGCAGACGATGTATTGATATGCTCTTTGGAGAGCAAGTCAGAGTCATGGGTGCTAGACTCCGGAGCTTCTTTCCATGCAACCTCCAACAAAGAACTCTTAGTGAATTATTCATCAAGCAACCTTGGTAAAGTATATCTTGGTGATGATCAACCCTGCGACGTGGTTGGCAAGGGTGATGTACAAATCAAGTTGAATGGATTTCTGTGAAAGTTAAGGGATGTGAGACACATTCCTGACTTGAGGAAGAATTTGATCTTGGTGGGCCAGCTAGCAACTGAAGGTTATGTCACAACCTTCAAGGGCGATACTTAGAAAGTTTCCAAAGGTGCAATGACAGTCGCTCGTGGCCAGAAGAGAGGTACACTCTATACGACGACGAACACTTATGGGTCAATTACAGTTGCGGATAGTAAAGATGATCCAAATCTATGGCACCCGAGACTTGGTCACAGGAGTGACAAGGGTCTCAAGATCATGAATTCCAAGGGAAAAAATACCAGACCTACAGTTAGTTGACACTGACTTATGTGAAAGCTGCATCTTTGGGAATCGGAAGAGAGTTAGCTTCATAAAGAGTGGCAAATCATCAAAGCAAGAAAAGCTTTAGCTAGTTCACACGGATGTCTTGGGCCCAACTATTGTCTCATCCATTGGTGGGAAGTCATATTTCATGACTTTCATTGACGATCATTCCAGGAAGGAATGGGTTTATTTCTTTAGACACAAATCAGAAGTGTTTCAAATGTTCAAAATGTGGAAAGCCATGGTAGAAAATGTGACATGTCTAAAGATCAAGAAATTGAGATCCAAGAATGGTGGCGAGTACGATTACATGGATTTCAAGAAGTTATGTTATGAAAATTACATTAGATTAGCGAGGACTGTGCAAGGGACACTACAACAGAATGGCGTAGTAGAACGGATGAACCGAACATTGACTAAGAGAACCAGAAGCATGCGCATTCATGCAGGACTGCCCAAGAAGTTATGAGCAGAGGCAGTTAATACAACAAGTTACTTGATCAACTGAGGACAATTAATACCATTAGAGTACGGAATTCCAGAAGAGGTATGGAGTGGAAAACAGGTAAAAATTTCTTACCTGAATGTTTTCGGTTGTGTATCATATGTGCATATTAGTGATCAGGCTAGGGGAAAGTTTGACCCCAAGTCACTAAAATGCACCTTTATCGGATACAGTAGAGATGAGCTTGGATACAAGTTCTCGGATGACCAGACCAAGAAGGTGATTGGAAGTTGAGATGTGATATTCAATGAAAAGGTGATGTACAAGGACATAAATATACTACATCCTAGTAGTGCAACACATGACGATCCTATGTACGTTGATCCAGATGATGTCCCAGATAGAAGTATACTGCAGCAAACAGATGAGAGTCCTCAGTTAGAGGAACAGACATCGCAGAGCTGCACACAATAGACTGATCCACCACAGTATCCATCTTCATATCCTATACTAAGGAGATCTTCACGACCTCCTATACCAAATAGATGGTACATGAATTTTTTTACTGATTACTGATGCAGGAGAACCGAAATTCTATGATGAATCATGTCAATTGGAAGATTCTAGCAAGTGGGAGCTTGCAATGAAAGAAGAGATGGAGTCTCTTATCTCAAACAAGACTTGGGATCTAGCTGAGTTACCCGTGGGAAAGAAGGCATTACACAACAAATGGGTGGATCGAGACAAGGAGGAACATGTCTGTTCCAAAAGGTACAAGCCAAGACTTATAACCAAAGGATTTCACCAGAAGGAAGGTATCGACTACACCAACATATTTTCACAGGTTGTGAAACTGACTACCATTCAGTCAATTTTAAGTATTGTTGCAGCAGAAGATTTGCAACTTGAGCAGTTAGATTTAAAAACTGCTTTCCTCCATGGTGACCTTGAGGAGGAGATATACATGAAACAACCGGAGGGTTTCTCAGAACGTGGCAAAGAAAAACTCGTGTATAAGTTGCAAAAGGGCTTCTATGGATTGAAACAGGCTCCAAGGCAGTGGTACATAACGTTTGACAGGTTTATGCAGACGAATGGCTATTTCATATGCAATGTTGACCATTGTTGCTACTTCAAAATATTTGAGTCCAACTATATTATTTTGATACTTTATGTTGATGACATGTTGGTGGCAAGTTCAAATATGGATGAATTCAAGCAATTAAAGAAGCAACTGTCGAGTGAGTTCAGCATGAAGGACTTGGGCGCAGCAAAACAAATTCTTGGAATGAGAATCAATAAAGGGTACTTTGGAGCTATCTCAGGCAGAGTACATTAGGCGTTTCTCAAAAGGTTCGGCATGAATGATGCTAAAGCTGTTAATACACCATTGGTTAGTCACTTTAGATTATCCAAGGAACAGTCACCCAAGATAGAAGATGAAAGGAACTTCATGGCTAAGGTTCCATATGCATTAGCCATTGGAAGTCTCATGTATGTCATGGTTTGCACAAGACCAGATATTGCTCATGTTGTGGGAGTTGTGAGCAGGTTCATGGCTAATCCTGGAAAGCAACATTGAGAAGCAGTTTAGTGGATACTAAGGTATCTGAGAGGTACCACGGATAGATTCCTGTGGTTTAGAAGAAACGAGTCGAGACTACAAGGCTTTATAGACTCAGATTTTGATGGTGAGGTAGACAACATGAGGAGTACTACCGGTTATGTATTCACAGTGGGGACTACTGCAGTCAGTTGGATTTCACAGATACAGAAGATAGTAGCGTTATCCACCACAGAGGCGGAATACGTAGCAGTTACTGACGCAAGCAAATAGATGATTTGGTTACAAAGATTGTTAGTAGAATTGGGTATAAGGCAGACGAACAATGTTTTGCATAGTGGCAGTCAGAGTGCTATACATATGGCAAAGAATTCAGCATTTTATTCAAAGACCAAGCATGTCGGACTTCGTTATCACTTCGTCAGATCTCTACTAGAGGATGTAATTTTAACACTTGAGAAGATCTAGGGCAGCAAGAATCCAACTGACATGTTAACCAAGACAGTCACTATAGAGAAACTGAAGCTCTGCTCAGCTTTAGTGGGTCTTCAATGATAGAAGACAGGAAAGCCTTACACCCAGTTCACTCAAGGATACATTGGTGTTGCTTAAAAGCCTCCAACTGGGAGATTGTTAGATAATGGAGAATTTGGGGCCACCAATAGCGCTCAACTGAAGAGGGCAAGCCACTCATTGAAGTAGACAATCCACTCACCAAAGTGGGCAAGTCACTCACGAAAGTGGGCAAGCCATTGACCAAAGTGGGCAAGACACTCAGCAAAGTGACCAAGCCACTGAAGATTGTCATCTTTTTTGGTATATAAGAAGCCAACAATGTGGCAGGAAAGAACAAGGAGAAAATGAAAGAGAAAAGAGTACGAAAATGTTGTTAGAGTGTTGAGTCCGTGAGAGAAAAATAGTGTTGTGTATATGAGACAAAAATACGGAGTGAGTATTTTAGAGTGCGAGCGATACATAGTGTATGTTTGAGTGATACACTATTTATCTATAGTGAAGTGGGTGTGGGCCGTAGACGTAGCCAAATTGGTGAGCCACATAAATCCTTGTCTCGTATTCAATTTTTGTTGTAATCAAATCACTCCCCAACTTGAGCTTTCCTCGAATTCCCATGCAAGACCCCATTTGTATTAATTTTTTCTCACCTATGCTTAGGCTTGAACCATGTCGACAATGCTGCCAAAGATATTTGTTTCTCCATAACCGCTGAAATTATATAGTATGCACAAGAGAACCCCTTAAACAACTTTAGTAGTAGTAATGCCCAAAAATATAAAATTATTCATATGCTTCCAAATACAATAATAAAAAATAATTCTCCAATCCACTTTCGTGACAAAGGTTTCCTGAAGAGCGAATTAAACTTAATCCACTATTCCACGGGTAGCTCAAAGGAATCTAAGGAGGTAACTGGAATGTAAATTTATCCCATCCATTTTTTGTTGGATCCATTAGTGAAAATCCGATCTTTATCGACAAAATTATTCCGCCGGTAGAAGGTAAACATTTTGTTGCCAAAAATTGATTTCGTCGGTAAAGGTATCGTCGGTGAATGTCCTGTCGGTAAATTTTTACCAACGGAAATAAGGTTACTTATATGGTCGGCAAAAATTGTATGTTTCCCAATGAAAATTTCATCGCTATATTCATGAATTTTGTTGACTTTTTATGATTTTGTCGATAAATGACGTTCTTTGCCGATGAAATTCTTTGGTCCGTATTAAGTATTACCGACGAAATAAGTTGTCGTCGGTAATGATAATGACCGATCAAAAGTATTTCGTCGATAATTTTGTTTCCCGATGAAATGTTTTTTCGTCGGGAATTCCCTTTTTCGATGAAATATAGTTTGTCGGCAAATACAATTACCAACGAATTTCATTTCCTCGGACAACACCTTTTCCTCGAGAAAATTTGTCGGTAAAAATTACTTTAAAAAAATGTAAATGTTTTTTTAACAAATAATAATAAATAGAAAACGACGATTTTGAGGAACTCGTCTAATAGACCATGATACCAACGACGATTCTAATAGATCATCACTTGAAATTCCAAACTAGGTCTAATAGACCATGATACAAACGACGATTCAATCTACTCATGAGTCGATTGAGCAACTCGATATTAATTATAGGAAATTCAAGTGAAATTGACGAGTACTTCATGAGGTGATTGAGTTCTTCAGCATCGACCTCATTGAACCTAGGGTTTCAGAAGTCTCAATTGGAAGATCCAATTAATGAGCGATATAATGGAGCCACCGGCTTGCCGGCAGGAATCACCATGGAGGTAAGTTGACATTCGTCGAGCGAAGTAAGTTGATCTCTCGACGCCACCAAGCTGACATTGAAAAAGTCAGTTGTCATGACCGAGAGGAGATGAAGAGGAAAGGGTCAAACCTGATGGTGGCACACATAATGTCGTGGTTGAGATCGTCAATAGCTGAGAGGAGACGAAGAGTAGAGCAATAGATGAAGAGGAGAACAGTAGACGAAGAGAAAAATAACTATGTTGTTCTATGACTGTGACTGCTGAGTGTTTTGAGCAATTATTTAATTACGGTTTCAGTTGTTTCATATTTTTACTATGTATCTATATAATTAAATATCAAATAAAAACACAATTAAGGTGGAGTCTACCTCGCTAATGTGTCAGACTATGATTCAAGCGGTCTAGAGTTTGAATCCCTCATAATACAAATTTTCTTTATTATACTGACAGAAAGGATTCTCGTCGGCAAATTCATTATATTAACTGACAAAATATGTGTTTTCTTCGGTAAAAGTTTTTTTTTGCATCCAAATACTTTTTCGTCGGCAAAAATAAATTTTACATTTTTTTGTATTGTATCGACGAAAATGATTTTTCATCAACAATTTTATTATATTTACCGACGAAATATTCATATTCGTCGGTAAAAATGATTTTTTGCGTCGAAATATTTTTTCAGCAACAACAATAAGGTTTAGCGACAAAATTTTGTTTTCGTCGGTATGTATTACTTTTACCGACAAAATTGTGTCGACGAATTAACTTTATGTCGCTTAAACATGTATTTTCAGTAGTCATCACCCAACTTGAAGATATGATTAATGCTCCCAACATTCCTAAAGCAAACCTAACAAAAAGAGGAGTTGTTGCACCCCCTCAGTTGATGAGTAAATTTGTGGCGAGGCTACATTCAATGCTCAACCAAAAAAATGAATAAACACATAATACTAGAGATTTTCTCATTTAAGTTCCACAAAGGTGCAATGTGAGAGGTATCTTTGCAAATGAGTGCCTTAAAGGCAACAACAGATCCATGGTGGTGGTAGTGGGTTGTTTCGAGGACCCTACTTAATTTTTGTATTTAAATGTAGGTATATTTTAAATAATATTTATTAGGACCCTAGTTAAATTTTGGTAAGGACTTTGGTTGACAATTCAAACTCAACTCATTATGCATTCACTTTTTAGGTGTGGTCTAAAATTCAATTCTTCGTGAAGTTAACGGGAATTACTATGTATCTTGCCCATACTTTGCACGGTAAGTAATTATTTTAATTTATTAATTATTATATTTTAATTTTATCTTAATAGTACTATTATTACATTATTTATTAATTGAATACAGATTAAAAAATGGTCTTTACAATTATAAAACTTAACTTGTCTATAATAAATAATTCTGAGTTTTTATGAAAATAAAAAAATATTTATACCATAATTATGAGTGAAATAATATCAAAATGCTTAAAGTAAAAAGAAAATTAATAAATAATGCAATGGTAAGTGTAAAAGAATGTTTTTATTATTATTATAAAGTTTAAATATATATATATATATATATATTCACACACATATTAATAGAGTTAATAAATAATAATATCAGCATGAGCGTTCGTCGCTACTACAACTATTTCGAACTTATTAGCCTGAGCTCCGATACAGTTAGTTACACCAACCCTCACGGTAAACCCATTAGACGTTGAGATATAGCATGCATTAGCGTTCACCCATAAACGATGGTAGTTTCATGGTTCTAAAGAAAATATGCATGAGATGTTAGCCTTCTAAGGGAGGGAGGTGGTTAATGACCCAAATAGTGTTAGGGGTAATGAAAATGTATTAGCTCAAATCGTATGTTCATTGTTTTCCTTATGTGTGCTTGATAGTCTAAGCTTCTTGAATCTTCTTGAGTTTTCCAGATTAGTTAAATCTGTTGTTCAACTTAGACTATAAATAGACTGTGATAGTCTTGTAATCATTATCTTCTTCTATCAATGTGAAATCAGTTATCTATTCTATTATAACAGAATTCAATTGCTTCTTCTTCAAGGTACATTGATTCGATTCCAAGCAATCTTGATTCTCATCTCTTTCTATCAAATTCTGTTCTCGAATCATCTAAAATAATAGTATCAGAGCCATACGAATCTGAGGAATACATCGAGTAAATCGATTTCTCGCTGCGAATTCATCATCTGAAGAACAGAATCAGTTCTACATTACTGTCGACGTCTGGTTATGGAGGATATTCTGCCACCAGCCTTCTCAAACAAGAAGGTATGCCAGCTGACTGGAGACAGCAATTTCCAGTCGTGGAAACAGCAGGTATTGCTTGTTGTTCATGGTTTTGATTTGGAATCTCACTTATATGGAATTCAAGTTGTTCCTGCACATATCACAGATGAAAATGGTGACAACATTCCTAATCCTTCTTTTGCCAAATATCAACAACGTGATAGCTCTTTAGCTTCCTGGTTGTTAGTGTCCATATGTCCACAAGTTAACAAATATATTCTAGGTTGCATGACTGTTAATGCAATCTGGTCGAAACTTCACCAAATGTTCTCATCATCATATACAACTCGTGTGATGGTTCTATTTGGTAGGTTAAAAACCAAAAAACTGATTAGACAATCTGTTAGAGATTATCTAGCTGATATTCAGTCTACATGCGATAGCCTAGCAAGCTGTGGCCATCCAATAGACGTGATGCAGCAAATTTCGATAGTTCTTGATGGATTTAAAGGTCAGTTTGACAATGTAGTTTCTGTGATACATGCAAGTCGAAATCCCTATGACTTGGCCTCTGTTAGCTCAGTCCTTCTTGATGCCGAGACTAGGAGTCGTGATCAACTATTTGATTCAAGCTTGATACCTCAAGCAATGATACATAGTTCTGAATATTTTAAGAAGAACTTACCAAACTCTATCACTGAGTATAAGTTAGATCCAATCAATCATCAACAGTCGAACATTCAGAATCAACCACCTCCTCTCATGGTTGATAGAGGAAGAGGAGCTTGTGGAAGAGGACGTGGTGGAGGTAATAGGCCACAATGTCAACTCTGTGGGAAGGTTGGCCATTTGGTCAATAGGTGCTATAAAAGATTCGATGTAAACTTTCATTGAGTTACATCTTCCAACAATCAGAATGTTCAGATGGTTACTAACATGTGTCAAACTTCCTGGAATGATTCTGCAGATACAGCCTCTACTGTGAACAATTTGTCCAATTCTGTGAACACTTTGAATGTACCTCATCCTGTCTTTCTGCCAACAAGAACAGCTCCCTCATATTCTCAGTATCCTTTCATTCTTCCTTACGGAATGATGCCTAGATATGTTGGAAATCCTTCCTCCTATGCAGGCTCTATGCAAGAGACAGGCTTCAATCCGCAAGTCAATTATGTGCCACTACCTATTTCATAATCAGGTAGAAGTGATCAAGCGTGGTATCCTGATTCAGGGGCAACCAACCATCTGACAAATGGACAACCACCGCAAGGAGCCGAGCAGTATAAGGGAGCAGGTACAGTTCAAGTTGGTAATGGAGCACATTTAGATATTTCAAGCATTGGTACTTCTGTTATCAATACTCATTCTAAACCTTTATATCTTAAAATTTTGTTTTATACACCAGATATTACCAAGAACTTAGTCTCTGTTTCGCAGTTTTCCAGGGATAATGGTGTATACTTTAAATTTCATCCTTCACACTGTCTTGTCCGTGATTCAATTACTCTTGAAGTTTTGCTGCAAAGAGAAGAAAAAGGAGGCCTATACAAGTTAGATTTCAGCCGTTTTAGTTCGAATAAATGTAATAAAAACTCTGTTTCTCGTGTTGAATGTCAAACTGTCAATAAAGTTGAATCATCAATCTTATGGCATAAAAGACTTGGCCATCCATCCTCAAATATTCTGTCTTCTGTTTTTAAACATTATGGTTTAAAATGTTCTTCCTCATATGGATTGTGTTCTGCTTGTTCTGTTGGAAAAAGCATTATTCTTCCTTTTTCAACTTCGACCACAGTTTACTCTAAACCTCTGCAACTAGTAGAAGTTGATCTGTGGGGGCCTGCTCCTGTTGCTTCAAATGGTAAGAGATACTATATGAGTACTGTTGATGTTTACTCTCGATATACTTGGATTTATTTTTTAAATCAGAAAAGTGAAGTTGCAAGTTTGTTTATTCAATTTCACAAACTAGCCGAAAGGCAGCTTTCATGTTTTTGAAATCAGTTCAAGCTGATGGGGGTGGAGAGTTTAAGTCTTTGTCGTCATATTTTTCTCAACATGGTATTGCTCATAGGGTTACTTGTCCATATACATCTCAGCAAAATGGAATAGTCGAACGGAAACATAGACACATTGTCGAGATGGGTCTCACACTCATGTATCAAGCCAGCCTACCGATGCAATACTGGAGTGATTCGTTTTATACTGCTGTGTTTTTACTCAATATACTAACTACTCAAGTCCTTGATCATGTCTCTCCCCATGAGAAGCTATTCGGTAAGATTCCTGACTATTCAATACTCAGAGTATTCGGTTGTTTGTGTTTTCCATTTACTAAACCGTTTAATAGACATAAGTTGGATTTTTGATCTACTCCCTGTGTTTTTCTTGGGTACTGCTCTCAGCAGCATGGATACAAATGCTTAGATAGTAATGGAAAATTATATATATCAAGACATGTTAGATTTCATGAGGATGAGTATCCTTTACTGATAAAAAGGGTAAGTTCATGTTGTCTGCTGCACCTAAGAACACCTATGCAAGTGAGACTTTCTTCTTACCTTTTGGTTGTATTGATAATCTTGGTTCGGACAGGTGTCCTATATCTCCTTCATATCCTTTGCCTTCACATAATACATCTACTTCTGAACTCTCAGGGGGCTCAATAGGTGGTTCTCATAGGGGCATTGCTGCTGCTATTTCACATGATAATCATATTGATTGTGATCAGGTTTCGCCTAGGGATATTCCTAATCAATCTATTTTTGTATTACCTGTATCTGATTCAATAATTCATGATGATTCTGTTATTAGATATGTTCCTTGTTCTAACAATGAGCTGGTTGAGATAGCAAGGTTTCCAGCAAGAGAAAATAGTAATTCTGATTCATCACCTATAGAGTCATCTAGTCAGCTGAATCATGAACAGAATGTTCATCCTATGATAACCAGATCGAAGAGTGTTGCTGCACAGCCTTATCTTTTTTCAGCTTTAACAGCAACTAAAGAAATGGAAGCAGGCTCAGCTGGATCAGAGTCATCATCTATTCATGCATCTCTTCAATCTTCCTAATGGACTCAAGCTGTAAATGATGAACTTTAAGATCTAACAGCCAACAAGACATGGTTTGTTATGTCTCGTCCTGAAGGACGCATTCCTGTTGATTGTAAGTGGGTTTTTAAAATCAAGCGTAATTCGGATGGCTCTATATCTAGACATAAAGCTCGTCTGGTTGCTAAAGGTTTTTCACAAAAGCCTAGTTTTGATTTTTCTGAAACCTTTAGTCCAGTTATAAAGTCACCTACTATTCATATTATCCTCTATTTAGCTCTAACAAACAAATGAAAAATCAGACAGGTTGATGTTAATAACGCGTTTTTACATGGAGATATCACCGAGGAAGTCTTTATGCTCCAACCTCCTGGTTTTGAGCAAATTGATGCAGCTGGTAATGTTTTAGTTTGTAAATTTCATAAAGCATTATATGGTTTAAAACAGGCACCCCGTGCGTGGTTTGAAAAACTCAAGCATTTTCTTTTATTTCAGCTTATGTTTCAAGTCTCAAAATCTGATAATTGTTTGTTCATCAAGAAATATAATGAAGGCTCTGTGTTTCTTCTTGTATATGTTGATGATATTGTTATCACAGGAAGTAGTTCTTCTGAAGTAGAGGGAGTTATCAGTCGAATAAATTCTGAATTTTGATTAAAAGATCTAGGGAAGCTTAACTATTTTTTAGGTATGGATGTTCAGGAGAAAGATGAGTGTCTTCTTCTCAGTCATCACAAATATATTGCAGAACTTCTTACAAAAACAGGTTTGTCTGATGCTTGTTCAATGCCTACGCCAATGACAGGTAATTTTGTTTCTAAAGTTATGGCTGATAAAGACAATTCTTCTTGTCCTAATGATGATCTCTATCAAAGCACAGTTGGTGCTCTTCAGCACATATGTGCAACTAGACCAGATATTGCATTTGTTGTTTGTTCAATCCCCTACACTATGTCACTGGAATGCTCTTGTCCATGTTGTGAAATATCTTAAAGGCACTATCTCTCATTGTTTGTTGTTTCAAGCTTCATTGGTTCCTTCTAATGAAGTTTCTCTGGTTTCATATGCAGATGCAGATTGGGGGCAGTGATCCAACAGATAGAAAATCAATTTATGGACATTTTCTCTTACTCAATGGTAATCCGATTGTTTGGAGCTCTAAGAAACAATCTGTCATCTCACGGTCTTCAGCTGAGGCTGAATATCGAGCCATAGCAAATGATATTTGTGAGGTACTGTGGGTTAAGTCTCTTCTTCAAGAACTTGATGTTCCTCTGTCGTCTATTCCTGTGGTATGGTGTGATAATACGAGTGTTGTTGGTTTAACTGAAAATCCTATACATCATTCAAAAATGAAACATGTTGAGATAGATTTGAGTTTTGTGCGTGAAAAAGTTTCTAGTGGTCATGTGTTAGTTAATTTCGTACATTCTAATGATCAGTTTGCTGATTTTCTTACAAAGCCATTGACTGAAAAATTCTTTGTCCCTCTTCGTCAAAAACTTGGAGTCTATTCGCTTGAGGAAATTGATGTTCTTTCTAAATGTTTAAATGAAGGTGTTTGATGTATGTGGTATTGTTTTTGGTTGGCTCTTTCTAAATCTTGTCTGATTGTGTTTTGATACCTTGGATAGAATGTTCTGTTTTCTAACTTGAGGTTGGTTTAATCTGCTCAAATTTGTTATCAGTTCTGTGTTCTTGAACTATTATCATTTTCAAAACTTGTGATCTCGATGTGTCATCCTTTCTCTTCTTTGGTTCAGATCATAACACATTTCTCATACAATGTTGTACTGGTTGTTTATTCTGAGCTTTCATTCTTCTCCTCTGTTCTTTAGCTTGCAATGTTCAGTTCTCTTTGTGATTGTGTATAGGTGAAATTTGGTCTTCTTCTGATCTTATTGATCTCAGTCTGATATTGAATCCTCTGCGGTTAGCCAAATAATTTGACAGCTCATGGGATATGATTTCAAAAATAATCAATGAAGAAGAAAACGTCAAAGCTACTTCTTTGTTGGTTTGAGAAAGAAAAGATGGGGGCTCAAACCCTCCAATCCCAATGAAAAGATGAAGGCACAAACCTTCCTGTCAATGAAAAATCAAATCTTTCTGCCAATAAAAAAAATTACTGAAAAAAAAAAGATGGAAAGAAAAGATGGATTTGAAGATTGATGAAACAAATATGATGTTGAATAGTCTCATGGATGATTCATGATATCATAATTGATGTGTATCATGGGTCTTTAGAAGTTAGTTTCACCTATACATATCTAAAAGCTGAACTTAAATATTGTATTGCATATTGAATAGTTGTGAGACTGTATGACAGCTTGTATATCGTTCAATACATCTTTCTGTATGAGTCTAGTTTATGATTTGTTGACCTTTGGTAGTGAAATGTGATAATTCTATGTGATATCTCTTGTTTGGATTGTGATGATGAGATGAAGAGCAGTAGAACTGATATCAAGATTAGGGCTGGCAATGGTGCGGTGAAAAACCCATAACCACGGTTATAACCATTACTGTTTAATATGGTTAACCGTACCATTATGGTGCGGTGCGGTTATGGTGATGAATTCTCTACCCATAATGGTTATGGTTATGGTTATGGTATGTGAGTTATACCCATGGTTATAACCATGGTTATTTTATAAATATAATAATTATTTATTATTAATAAACTAATATATATATATTATACTAAATATAAATTACAGCATAAATCATTAAAGCTGTCGAAAAAAAAGATAAAGCTATCTTTTATAAATATATTATTATACTAAATAATGAATTAAATAATGAATGATATTGAATGATGTTAGTGCTATATATTTTTATTGTTGGTAATATAGATAGATGTATTTTTTAAAATTAAATTTTCGGACTTTTATTTACATGTGGAATAAATATGGTTATACGGTTAATAACCATGGTTATTTTGATGGTTATGGTATTGAAAATTGTACCCATTATGGTTATGGTTATGGTTATGGTATGTGGTTTAAAAATATGGTATGGTTATGGTATTTGGCATACCCTGACCATACCCTAACCATTGCCAACCCTAATCAAGATTTGGATATGATCAAACGAGCTGTGTTTAGAGTGTTGGTTGTGGCCCAGCCCTTGGACCGGTCCGATTCAACCGACCCAATTTTCTTATGAATGGTAAATGAGGAAGGAAGTAACATATTATGAAATATGATTGTTGGTATAATATATTAGGAAATATTACTGTTGATATAATATATCAGGAAATATTTTCTTAATATTCTTCACAATATTGCAAAATATACGTGGAATATTGTTACTATTTTTTTTTTATATCAAGAGAATATTATTAATATATTTCCTAATAAAATATTTCCTAATAAAATATTTCCTAATGAAATATTTCCTAATAATATATTTTCTAATGGAATGTTTCCTATTGTAATATAGTTGTTGGTATTTTTGATTTCAAGTAGTACCATAAACGCTATAAATAGGGTTGATTCTTCTCAATTAAAAACAATCTAATACAGTCCCGAAAATTACCAACAGATATATTGCTCAAGAGTTAAGTCAAATCTGAGTTTCCAGTTGTGTTCGAATTTCCGTCGAAGTCCGAGTTCAGGTATTGTTCAGTTCGGTTAAGGGAAACACCGTGTTTGTTCCGCCTTGACGACACTGTTTTATCCTGGGAGGTAATCGTCCTAATTTTCCTCTTACACAAACCATTTACGGTGAGGGGGGCGAAATTGCCTTAAGGAGACCGTTTTGATACGGGACTCAGTAATTTCTGCAAAATCCAATTTTTTGGGCAATTTCGTCATTTCGTCAATTTGCATGTCATTCAATAATTGAATGTAATTTTAATTTAGAAAATTATTATTTAATTCTCCTAAATATTACTAACAATCTTAAGGAAATTTCTGTGTTTTAGTAATTTCAGGAGACAAAGAACCGACTCGGTTTTAATTTGTGTAATCTGAAATAATAATTTTCGGTAAAATAATTCAGCATTTTCTGTTTCAGAATTATGCTGCAATCAACAATGAGTTTGATATCAGTGCTGGAGCAATGGCTGAGACTGAAGTCCCTAATACGTTGTCGAACGCGCCCGTCGTTGCGCCGATTGGGGTGATAACCATGACTCGTACGGCTGGACTTGTGCATGCTGAGAAGCCCGAGAAATTTGACGGCTCAAACTTCAAGAGGTGGCAGGAGAAGATGAAGTTCTATCTGACCACGCTGAGCTTGGCTCGATTCCTGACTGAAGAACCACCAACTCAAAGCGAGGATGATGATAATCAAGGGTTCTTCTTAGCTCTGGAAGCTTGGAATCACTCAGATTATTTATGTAGACATTATGTAATGAACTGTTTGTCTGATTCATTGTATGATGTATATAGTAAAACAAAGTCCGCTAGAGAGTTGTGGCATGCATTGGAACAAAAATATGAGTCTGAGGATGCTGGGAAAAAGAAATTCCTAGTTAGTCGCATGTTTGACTATAAGATGGTAGCTAACAAACCATGTATGAAACAGGTGATAGATCTATAGCTCCTCCTCCAGAGTATCCATGCCGAAAAAATGGAACTCGCGGAGTCGTTTCAAGTAGCCGTCATAATTGAGAAGTTATCCCCAGCGTGGAATATCTTCATGGGCTACCTGAAGCACAAGCGGAAGGAGATGACCATGGTCGAGCTGCTCGAAATGATCAATGTGCAAGAGCAGTACATGAATGTTGCACGAGGAATTCCAATCGGCCCCATGAACACGATGGCCTCCGCCAAGGCAAATGTGGTGGAGCATGGGCAGAGCAGACATGCTGCCAAAGGCAAGCAGAAGAAGCAAAAAGGATTCATTCTGGGCCCTAAGAGGGGAGTCTCGAAGAAGTCGGGATACAAACCACAAGGATTTATTGGAGTATGTTATAACTGTGGTAAAACTGGCCATAAATCTAATGCTTGCAGGTTTCCTAAGAAAAAGGAGACCAAAATGGTCCAGGAAATCACCGAAGACCTTGACGACATCAACTTGTCTGCGGTGGTGTCTGAGGTGAGCATGGCTGATTCCACCCCCCGGGAGTGGTGGGTTGACACAGGTGTCACCAAGCATGTCTGTTCGGACAAAGGAATATTCTTCAATTTTGAAGTTGATTCTGGGGAGAGCTTGTACATGGGAAATTCTGCCTCATCCGAGGTCAAGGGCAAAGGAAGCGGCATTTTGAAGATGACTTCTGGGAAAGAGCTGACATTGAAGAATGTGCTGTATGTGTCAGACATTCACAGGAACCTGGTGTCAGGATCTCTCCTCAACAAGCATGGCTTCCGTCTTGTATTAGAGTCGGATAAATTTGTACTCACAAAAAATGGGATGTATGTGGGTAAGGGTTATGAATGTAGGGGGATGTTCAAACTTAATGTAATGGCTATTAAGCCTAAGACAAACAAGAATAAAACTGTTTCTTCCGCTTACGTGATTGAGTCTCCTAATCTTTGGCATGGTAGATTAGGACATGTTAATTATCATACCTTGCGAAGGTTAATTAACATGAATCACATCCCTACACTTCAAATTGATCTCAAACATAAGTGTGAAATATGTGTTGAGGCTAAATTAACCAGGTCATCCTTTCATTCAGTTGAAAGGAATACAAAACCTCTTGATTTAATACATATCGACGTTTGTGATTTAAAGTTTGTCCAAACGAGAGGCGGAAATAAGTACTTTATCACTATTGTGGGTGATGGTACTAAATATTGCTATGTATACTTGTTGAAGAGTAAAGATGAAGCTATAGAAAAGTTCATGCTTTATAAACAAGAAGTTGAAAATCAACATAACAAGAAAATCAAGATGTTGCGTAGTGATAGAGGTGGTGAGTATGATGCTCCATTTGGTGAGTTGTGTGCTCAACACGGAATCATACATGAGGTCATCGCTCCCTATTCACCCCAATCAAATGGGGTGGCGGAAAGGAAAAATCGAACATCGAAAGAGATGATGAATTCAATGTTGATAAGTTCCGGGTTACCTCAGAACATGTGGGGGAAGCTATTTTAAGTAGAATTACCTTTTAGATAAGGTACCCCGAAAGAAAGAAGAGAAAACACCTTTTGAATTATGGAAAGGTAGAAGACCTTCTTTCAATCACCTCTGAGTGTGGGGGTGTCTTGCTAAAGTGATCGTGCCTCCTCCTAAAAAGGTTAGGATTGGACCAAAAACTGTTGATTGCATCTTCATAGGATATGCTCAAAATAGTAATGCCTATCAGTTTCTTGTGCATGATTCGAAGATTTCGGATATACATAAAGATACGATAATGGAATCAAGAAACGCATATTTCTTTGAAGAAGTATTTCCGACTAAATCTAGGGGGAATGCAAGTTCATCGAAACGAACTTATGAGACTATTGAAAATAATGGTTTAGACCTAGAAAATGTTGAGGTAGAACCTGAGGTAGAACCTAGGAAAAGTAAACAAGTTCGGGTAGAAAAATCTTTTGGTCCAAATTTTTTCACCTATATGCTTGAAGCGGAACCTCAAACATTTCAAGAAGCCATAAATTCTTCAGAAGGACCTCTATGGAAAGAGGCAATCAATAGTGAAATTGAGTCCATCTTGCAAAATCACACGTGGGAACTAGTGGATCTTCCTCCTGGATCCAAGCCACTAGGTTACAAGTGGATTTTCAAAAGGAAAATAAAAACAGATGGATCAATTGATAAATATAAGGCTAGACTTGTAATTAAGGGTTACAAGCAGAGAGAATGTCTTGATTATTTTGACACATATTCTCCGGTCACGAGAATAACTTCCATAAGAATGATACTCGCAATAGCGGCATTGCAAAATTTGGAAATACATAAAATGGATGTAAAAACAGCTTTCTTAAATGGAGATTTAGAGGAAGAAATCTACATGGAATAACCTGAGGGTTTAGTTGCGCCAGGGCAAGAAAAGAAAGTCTGTAAACTTGTTAAATCACTGTACGGTCTGAAACAGGCACCGAAACAGTGGCATTAGAAATTTTACAATGTAATCCTGGAAAAAGGATTTAAAATAAATGAATGTGACAAATGCATCTACGTGAAAGATACAAATGAAGGTTATGTCATTTTGTGTCTTTATGTTGATGACATGCTTATCGTTGGAAGTAACGATAAGATGATTCAATCTACGGAGGATATGTTGAATTCGAGATTTGACATGAAAGACATAGGCCTTGCTGATGTAATTCTTGGAATTAAAATTAATCGGACATCAGAAGGAATTGATCTATGTCAATCTCATTATATCGATAAGATATTAGAGAAATTCAACAAGGATGACAAAAAGGAGGTCTGCACTCCAATAGATCCAAATAAGTATTTCTCAAGAAATACAGGAGAAAGCGTCCTTCAAGTTGAGTACGATAGGGTTATTGGTAGTGTCATGTACTTGATGACGTGTACTAGACCTGATATATCACACGTTGTTGGCGTGTTGAGTAGATATACGAGTAATCCAAGTACTGATCATTGGGATGGAATCAGAAGATTAGTTAGGTACTTGAGATATACTCGTAGTTATGGGCTGCATTATACAAGATATCCAACGGTTATAGAAGGATATACTGATGCTAATTGGATATCAGCATCAAGAGACTCGAACTCCACAAGTGGATTCGTGTTTACCCTAGGGGTACAGCCATATCGTGGAAATCCTCTAAGCAAACAGTTATAGCCAGATCCACCATGGAATCTAAGTTTATAGCACTTGATAAATGTGCTGAAGAAGCTGAATGGCTACGCCATTTTCTTGAGGATATTTCTAGGTGGCCAAGACCAGTGTCTGCAATAAGCATATATTGCGATAGTCAATCTGCAATTGGCAGGGCACAAAGTCATATGTATAATGGTAAGTCTAGACATATTCGTCGTAGACATAATTCCAGTAGACAATTGCTCTCGACGGGAATTATCACAATTGATTATGTCAAATCGAAGGATAATATAGCGGATTCGTTAACCAAAGGGTTAAATAAAGAGCAAGTTGGTCAATCATCGAGAGGAATGGGACTAAAGCCCGTGCAGTAAACACTTTTGAGAAGGAAAACCCAACCTAGTTGACTAGAGATCCCAAGATCTGGGTTCAAAGGGACAACCTAATTACAAGAGTGAGGTTAGATCACTGTGGGGTAATTTAACCCCGAGTCCATTCCTATGATGAGAAACAGTGACGATAGTGGATGAGGTTAAGCAAGTTCTTTTAATGATTCAGAAATATATAGTGTTGGAGTAACACTTGAGATGATGAATCACCTATGCAAGTGAGAAGAGGGGCCGCTTAGAAAGGAATTGTTGAGGGCACAATTCATAGAAACGCTTGCAGAACCAGGCAATGCCCACGGCCAGAACGGGCATGAATGCGTGAACTGAACAATACTAGGAAGATACATGTATGAGTTATATTATCATTTACACCAACGGCAGACAGTTCAAGGTCATCGCGTCTACTAACTAGCCAGTAAAGTCGATGTAATTTCACGATGGAAGGTTCAAAGGGTAACACCTACCTATCCTATGCAGGTGTCGACCGTTGAACTCCTATTCCGAGTCTAGATCGTCTAGGTATTCTCTCATTTCTCCATTCATGTGGGGGATTGAAGGTTTAGCATTAAACCGACCCAATTTTCTTATGAATGGTAAATGAGGAAGGAAGTAATATATTAAGAAATATGATTGTTGGTATAATATATTAGGAAATATTACTGTTGATATAATATATCAGGAAATATTTTCTTAATATTCTTCAGAATATTAAGAAATATACGTGGAATATTGTTACTATATTTTTTTTATATCAAGAGAATATTATTAATATATTTCCTAATAATATATTTCCTAATGAAATATTTCCTAATAATATATTTTCTAATGGAGTGTTTCCTATTGTAATATAGTTGTTGGTATTTTTGATTTCAAGGAGTACCATAAACCCTAAAAATAGGGTTGGTTCTTCTCAATTAAAAACAATCTAATACACTCCTGAAAATTACCAACAGATATATTGCTCAAGAGTTAAGTCAGATCCGAGTTTCCAGTTGTGTTCGAATTTCCGTCGAAGTCCGAGTTCAGGTATTGTTCAGTTCGGTTAAGGGAAACACCGTGTTTGTTTCGCCTTGACGACACTGTTTTATCTTGGGAGGTAATCGTCCTAATTTTCCTCTTACACGAACCATTTACGGTGAGGGGGGCAAAATTGCCTTAAGGAGACCGTTTTGATACGGGACTCAGTAATTTCTGCAAAATCCAATTTTTTGGGCAATTTCATCATTTCGTTAATTTGCATGTCATTCAATAATTTCATGTAATTTTAATTTCTAAAATTATTATTTAATTCTCCTAAACATTACTAACATAGAGAACAAGAACAGTTCTGGTTTTTTGATCTCAAAATTGCAAGCTGAACGAGAATTCAAAATGAAGATGATGAAGGAGAGGCAATCAAAACAAGGTTAAGGAAAAGATCTTTGATAGGGAATGTTAGGGGTTATGAAAATGTATTAGCTCAAATCGTATGTTCATTGTTTTCCTTATGTGTGCTTGATAGTCTAAGCTTCTTGAATCTTCTTGAGTTTTCCAGATTAGTTAAATCTGTTTTTCAGCTTAGACTATAAATAGACTGTGATAGTCTTGTAATCATTATCTTCTTCTATCAATGTGAAATCAGTTTCTCTATTCTGTTATAACAGAATTCAGTTGCTTATTCTTCAAGGTACATTGCTTCGATTCCAAGCAATCTTGATTCTCATCTCTTTCTATCAAATTCTGTTCTCGAATCATCTAAAAAATAGAACTGGTTTCAATCCGTAGAAAGAACGCGAAACTCAATAAAACACAAATAAGGAAAGATATATATATATATATATATATATATATATATTAATAGCGTTAATGAATAATAATATGAGTTTGTGATAAAAATGATATAAACACTTACTCATGTATATTTTTTAACTTTGTTTTTATTTTATTTTTTTTATCGTATATTTATCATAAATATTATATTGAATATACATATTTTTGTAATTGTAACTACTTTGATAGTAGTTAATACTTATTTTGAGACTTATTAAAAAATTTGCATATAATATTTACAAATATGTACTTTTATAATTGAACATGCTAATATGCGAAATTTAATATATATTCAGTTTTTCATAAAATAAAACATTACGTTTTTAGTATTATAATATTATTTGTAAATAAATTCAAAAATACAAACTTTCATTCAAACAATTCTCTAATTATTACAAAAAACAAATAAATAAAAATAGAACAAAAACATTTCAAAGTTTTCTTATAAACATAAATAGTAATATATTGATAAAAAGGAAAAACAAAGTCCATAAATGTGGTTGGTGAGATAAGATGTGAATCGTACCGTGAAAAACGATGAGAAATTTTGGAGGAATTCTTGAATTTCCGGAGGTACGCGTGACGAGTCCATGTCATCGTCGATGAAAAAAAAAATTAATCAACCAATGAAAAATTGAAAATGTTTCTTTTAGACAACTAAGTAATTTATAAACTTATGTGTCCTAATTGTAAAAGAGTTAGCCAAATTAATATATAATATATACAAATTCTTTTTCTTTCTCTTTTTGTCAAATTTAGAATTCTCAACTTGAAAAATGTTTTTATTTGATTCTTCAATTTGAATATATATTTAATATTTTTTTCCGATTTCTCTCCAGCGTGTGAAGTGAGGGAGTTCGTCACCACTTGTCGGAGCAAACCATGTGGTGGTTTCACGTCTATCTATAAGGAGCTTACCAGGAGTTCGATTTGGACGGGACAGCCAGGGACGGAAGCGCAAAGAACCGTTGAACCCGTGACCTAGCTCGCCATCGACCAAAAAACTAACCATGTACCAATCAACCTGCGATTAGCCAACAGAAACCCAACATAAGGAAGCCAAACCATTCAATCAAAGCCAAATGACCAGCCCAGGGACAGTTAGGAGCATCCCGTCGACTCACTGTAAGTGTAGCATTAATGATTAATTAGGGTTAACTGGTATTTGGTTTGCGCAGGAATGGAATCCTCAAATCCAAAACATGATTCAAGTGAAGAGGATGATAGAATTAGCCTGGGAAGGTATGTTGATATCCCGGGGAATGCAGCAATAAAAACGGATATGCTATGCATCGGCAAGGTGCTCAGCTCTAAGCCAACTCGATCCATAGTTGTCCACAACTTTCTTCAGCATGTCTGGGCTCGGTATGGGGGAGTAAGGGTGCAGGAAATGTCTGGAGAGGTAATCCTTTTTGTATTCAACAATGAAACTGATATGCAAGATGTTTTAGATTGGAGCCCTTGGGCTATCCAAGGGAACTGCTTGTCATTGAAGAAGTGAAATAGGGGGATTAGGATATCGGAAGCTAGGTCCACATTGTGCAGTTCTGGGTGCAAATTCACAGTTTAGAGGTAGACAAATTTAGTGGAAATAATGCACAGAAGTTAGGGGAATGTATTGGGACAATAATAGAAGTGGCTGAAATCATAGGCCCGATGGGATTGGATCGGGACTTTCTAAGAGATAAAGTATAGGTAAACACCCAGAATCCATTGTTAGCTGACATTTGGTACACTAAAACGAATGGAGAAAGGGGGAGGGCTGAAATAAGGTACGAGAGATTGTCGAACTTCTGTTTAGGATGTGGAAAGATTGGGCACAGTAAAAGAACTTGCAAAGCAGAAATTGCGATGGTGGAATCAAGGGAAGAGGGAACGATGTATGGGCCCTGGACAATAGTGGAGAGACCTCGGAAAAGGGGGCAGCGATGCAGAATTATAGGCAATGCGAAGAAAGACACATAACACGATCAATAGAAGAAGACCTGAAAAGATTTAATGAGGGAGAAAATTGAAAGGGAGAAGAGTAGGCGTAAGGGAGGGGACCAGAAGGAAGGATAGGAAAGGGAGGGCACAGGGGAGAAGAAGGACGAGGGGCAAGCAATGAAAGGAAAGAGAATGAGGGAAGGAAGGAGATGGGAAGGGAATATCATACGGAGGATGGGATGGAAGAGCAGAATTCGGAGGTAGGGAAGAAACAGATGGGGGAAGAATCAGATAAGGTAGAGCAGAAGGGGATGGAATAGCAATGTCTGGCAATCGACCTATGGGAGAGACCGAAGAAGGTGGAAAAATGGATGACCAAAGAAGGGTCGCACATAACAAAAAGGGTTCCGATGTTGAAACTAACAATGGGTGGCACCAACTCAAGCCAAGAGGGACGAAAAGATGAGGAACCGGACGAGATTGAGGAACAAGAAGAGGCAAGGGTGCAAAGCATGACAATCCACCATTTGAATTTGAGGAAGCTTTTGGAAAGAAGACAAGCATTGAGAGGGCATACACCTAACATCAACACAAGCCACAAGGGTGGCACGCAGAAACAGGTGACAATCAGATATGAACAAACAAGGGGGACGAGGGTATCCGATCAAGAAGGGGCAAGGAAACGAAAGGAGGTGGACAAAGATGGGAGGTAATTGAAATCCTGGAAATGGAAGTGGATAGCGGGAACACGAGAAGGGGAAAGCATGAAGCTATGCAGTTCCGGGCCGAACTAAAACACGAGGCGCAACCAAGCAGAAGTTATTATATGGTGGAGTCTCCAGAGGACTCCTCGGGGAAGAGAAATGACATAATAATGTTGCAAACATGCCTAAGTCCTCTCTTACAAAAGGTAAATCTTAAGAGGAAACATGATGAGGAGACTGAATCGGAGGAAGAGGAGATGGAGACTACAAGAACCAAAAGGCAGAGGCGCGGGAACACAGTAGAAGAGGGGAGAGCTAAGCTGAAGGGGCTGAGAGGGGGAGGTAGGAACAGGAAGGGGTCTCGACGTAGAATTGAGCAGATGAAGGTTCAAGCGACGCAGATGGGTTCGGGAGGCTGTCCCCAAACAGCCCCCACCCAATGAATGTTATGGTGTGGAATTGTCGGGGATTAAGATCAGCCCTGACAGTTTCGTACCTAACTGAGCTTAAGAGGAGGAACACGCCGAAAATTATTTACTTGATGGAGACAAAGAACAATGAATCAGTGTGTGACAAAGTGAGAAGGAAGCTGAAAATGGAGCATAGATGCCAATTGGAACCGATCGGTATCGCAGGGGGCCTTGCACTATGGTGGACCGAAGGAGTGCAAGTAACAATACATAGAAGGGAGTCATCACTAATTGATACAACGGTGGATTTGAAGGGTGGAGCAGGAAAAATTCATATGACATGGATTTACAGAAGCACCAAATGGGAAGAACGGTTACAACTTTGGGAGGAGCTCAGGAAAATAGCAACGGGAAGGACATGAGGGGTCATGGATGTGTGTGGGAGACTACAACGAGATTGCGAGAGCTACGGAGAAAGAAGGAGGCTGACCAAAGCAACAAAGGATGATGGATGCGTTTAATGAGATGATGCAGGATACGCGGCTCGTCAATATGGGATTTAAAGGGCAGCCTTTCGCATGGAGTAATAACATAGAGGGGGACCAAAGAATTCGTGAGCGTTTGGACAGAGTAATTGCAAATGCGGAACTAATAGGCAAGTACCCGACTCTAAGAGTAATTCACAAACTACTCATAGGGACGGATCACTGTCCATTAGTTGTGCAGATGGAGACGCAGGGGGGAAGGGCAGAAGACGATTCCGATTTGAGGGAGCGTGGTTGGAACAGAGAGAATGTGGAGAGATAGTTGATGAAACATATAGATTAAGAAGAGGAAGGGAAGGTGAGGCGAACATAGATAACAAGTTGGGCAGATGCCAATTAAACTCCAACAATGGAGTAAAATAAATGGGATGAACTACAAAAAGAGAATAGATGAGTTGCAGGAACAATTGAGTGTGATCCAGTGTAGTGCGTGGAATACAACCGACCGTAGGGAAGAGGCTCAGGTCAAAAGTATCTTGGAAGAAGCATGGAGAGGGGAAGAAGAATATTGGAAACAGAAGTCTCGGGTCCAGTAGCTAAGGGGGTGATAGGAATACACAATTTTTTCACTAAGCCACCGTCCAAAGGAGAAGGGGGAACCAAATAAGAAGACTCCAAAGAGTAAACGGTACATGAACGGAGGATGATAGAGAAATTCAGAATGAATGTACAAGGTACTTTAAGGAGGTCTTTCGAACAGATGGATGTAAAAGGATGGAAGAACAGTTAATAAGTGTACCAAGGGTGATCGATGATAGGATCAATGAGAAAATGACAAGAAGGGTAAGCAAAGAAGATGTAAAAAAAGCAGTATTCCAGTTAGGTGGGAACAAAGCCTCAGGACCAGACGACTTTCCAGGGATATTCTATCATCGCTTCTGGGACGTGTTAGGGGATGATATCTTCCATGCGGTAACCTCTTTCTTTGAAACTAATATGTTATCCCTGGTTATTGGTACACTGACATAGTACTGATACCTAAAGTGCCAAACCCTATCAACCCCATGTAGTTTAGACCAATTAGCTTGTGCAATTTTAATTACAAGATCATATCCAAAGTGCTTGCCAATAGGTTAAAGAGTATTCTACCAGATATTATAACACAATTCCAAAGCGCTTTTGTCTCTGGTAGGTTCATCCATGATAACATCCTTATAGCACATGAGGTATTCCACCACATGAGAACTAATACAAAGGCGAGCAGAGAGGAGTGTGCAGTAAAACTAGATATGAATAAGGCATATGACAGAGAGGAGTGGAGTGGAGGTTCGTACTGGAGACACTTAAAAATCTAGGATTCTCAGAGGTTTGGTGCAGGTGGATAGAGGAGTGAATCATAAATGTACAATACAGTGTGGTGGTCAATGGTGAGAAAACAATGCGCTTTAAGCCAACGAGAGGACTAAGGCAGGGAGACCCGTTATCCCCTTACCTATTCATCTTGATAGCATATGTTCTTTCCAGACAGATAAGCAAGGCGGTTGAAGAAAGAAGGATCGAGGGAATTAGAATGAAAAGAACGTGGAAGGAGGAAATCACAAAGACAAATAGACACTTTCCATAATCTCATTGATGACATAGGCATGGAAGACATGGGAGCGAAATGGCAAAGATTCACGTGGTGCAATAACCGTAGGGGGATGGGGAGGGTGTACGAGAGGCTGGAAAGGATAGTGGGAAATGTAGGATGGACAATGAAATTCCCAAAGGCCCAATGCATAAATGAAGTTGATGTGGGATCAGATCACTCACCACTAATCCTAATGTAGGAAGAGGAGAGGCGAAAAATAAGGAGAGGGTTACGGTTCGAAGAGATGTGGATTGAAAAGCTGGGTTGCAAGGAAGTAATTCAATCCGCATGGGGGAGACAACGTCGATGGGGAAGTAACCTATGGCCAACCCCGGGGAACTGTAGGAGAATCTTGATAACATGGAGTAAAAAACACTTTGGGAATAACATGGTGGAGATGAAGAAGGCGAAGGATATGTTGAGAAGGCCAATTGTTCTCAACATATCCTTTGACAGGTGAGCATTGAAGAAGAAACACGGTTGAAGGAGCATATTAAGGGACTATGGCGAAAAGAGGAAATTTATTGGAAATAGGGGTCAAGGGTAAAATGGCTCAATATGGGTGTGTGAGTGATTAGTGGCATATCGACTCAATATGCATTATCTATCCTGGCATACAATTCAGCACCTCATCATCTCTATCAGTATTCTCCGTCTCAAACACTTTGTTAAAATGGTTCCATATCTCCCATTTGATCTCCTCCTCGTTTGTCGTCCATGTTCCATTCACGGGTTGTAACCGAGCTATTTGGTTGCTGCGTCTTATGGAGTTCGTTGTTAGATGCATAATGAGTATATTTAAACTCCCAAAAATGTGGTGCAAATAAATTAATGCACTCATAGCGGGCTTCTGGTGGGGCGAAACGAGGGAGAGAAGGAAAATACATTGGAAGAAATGGGAGGACCTCGCAAGAACAAATGAGGAGGGTGGACTAGGATTCATAGAACTGGAAACCTTCAATACCACTCTACTAACCAAGATGGCAGATAGAGTAAACAGGGACCCAGACTCGCTATGGGTAAAGGTGCTAAAGGGTCTCTACTACCCAATAGGTGATTTTAGGAATGCTAGGAGAGGTGGGATAGCATCATAGGGATGGGTAAGTATGTTGCAAGGGAGAGACACTCTAATTCAGGAAGGCTTGTGGATGATAGGGGATGGAACACCAATTAACGCGGGAACCGACCCATGAATCTATACCAAGCTAGAATTTAGACCTGAACCATCAGATGGGTGGCGAGATAACCCAGAGTTGAAGGTAGGGACTCTATTCGATCGAACAAACGGGAGGTGGCACGAGGAGCTAATCCGTGACTTGGCCTCACCGAACGACGTCACCCACATCTTGAAGATGCAACTACCAACGTAATCAGCTTGGGGACAGACTGATATGGCCATACACGGACGATGGGAGGGTGTCAGTCAAAACTGTGTATCATCGAATGAGGGAGGCGGAAACGGGAAGGATGTCGGGGATTGGTCATGATGGAAACAGACCGACAACCATATGGAGGGACGTGTGGAACACCAACATCATACCAAAGGTAAAAACTTTCATCTGGAAGCTACTTACCAACTCTTTACCGATGATGAAAAATCTTAAGAGGCGGGGGATGAATGTGGAGCTGAACTGTTCGGTATGCGAGGGAGAAGAAGATGTCGAACATATGATCCTCAAGTATGGATGGACTGATTCAGTGTGGACGATAAACCGATTGGAGAGTGGATCCGGGAAAGGAGGAACGAACCGAGCACAAGTCAAGAAACCAAGGAGACAAGGTGGTGGCTGTGCCTAGTGACGAGTTGGAACATATGGAAAGAAAGATGCAAGGAGGCGTTCGAAGATAAGACACCAAGCCCGAGGGAGGTGATAAAACAAACGAGGAAGATGTACGACGAGTTCCGAATAGCTCAAATTACAACCAGACCGAACCAGCATTCTAGGGGCCAGCAAGCGTGGAGTCGACCGAACAAAGGGTATGTCAAAATAAACTGTGATGCATCATGGTGTGGTCGGACGACGACAAGTGGAATACGTGTACTTGTGAGGAACAGTGGGGCGACCTGATCAGGGGAATGAGTAAACGCTTAAGGTGATGGAACGTGGATTTAGTGGAAGCCGATGCAATCCTCTTATGAGTGACAATGGCAAGGGAACAGAGATGGTGAAAACGTCATAATCATGGACTAACTAAAAGGGGAGCACACAATTGGAGATGTGAAATCATATATTCTAACATCCTAGCTTTGATAGGAAACTTTGAGTCGATACATTGGTCAACAGTTAGACGATCAGCGAATGAAGGAACTAACTGGATTGCTAAACAGTCGAGATTAGGAGTAAGATTACACCATTGAGTCTTACAATTCTCACCCCCACTAGATGTAATATTATGGAATGATTATAGTAACGATTGAGTCTTACAATATTGAGGAATAAAATGAGTAATACATTTTGTCATAAAAAAAAAGGGTTAATTCCTTAATTGGTTACACATGTTTGACCAATGTTCAGAATGGTTACACATGTTTCAAAATGTGATTAATTGGTTTTGCTATGTGACTAATTGGTTACACATGTTTTTCTCAATGTGATTAATTGGTTATTCCGTTAGTAAACCGTTAATTTTAACGTTAATTAATTTTTTAAACATATTATTGAATTGTGAAATGACTATTATGCCCTTAGTTGTATTGAAGAACACATGGAAGGATTGAAGAACAAGAATCGAACCAAATTCGATTTGATGTTCTTGAGAACTCAGAAATCAGATTTCTGGTTTCTCAAGAACCCAGAAATCATATTAGAACCAAAAATATGATTTAGAGAAACCAGAAATCTGATTTCTGGGTTATCAAAAACCCAGAAACAGCATTTCTGGGTTATCAAGAACTCAGAAACAACATTTCTGGGTTCTTCACAATGTGGGTAACATGTCGAACCTTTTAGTCACATCATTTCAAACAACAGTATCCATTTAATCATATTATAGAGAAACATGTATGACATTTTAATCACATTATAGAGAAACATGTATGACCTTTTAATCACATTTGGTGATAACATATACTGCAATACAGAACTTCAAGAACCCAGAATTGAAGAACCCAGAAACAACATTTCTGGGTTCTTGAACAGATTTCTGGGTTCTTGGAGAACCAGAAATCTGATTTCTGGTTTCTTCAATTATTGTTCTTGAAGATGATGATGTGTTCTTGAAGATGATTGTAGGGGTAATTACGTCATTTTACGTATCTAAATAGTGACTTAACTTTGATTTCTAACGGTGAATAGTAAAAAAAACAAATAGTCACATTTCAAAACCAATTAATCACATTTTGAAACATGTGTAACCATTCTGATCACTGGTCAAACATGTATAACCAATTAAGTAATTATCGTAAAAAAAACAGTCTTTATTTGGGAGAAGAAGGAAAGTAAAAAACTAAGCTGCTTTTAACTCTTCGTCCTACAATTGACATTTTCACAGACAGACGGGCCTCTCCATCTATTGAAGAACCCTAGCTATTGGTCCGCGGTGATCCGGAAATCGTTGGTTCTGCAGTCATGTAATTCCATCATTGCTTCCGCCCCGCAATCATACCTTTCTTTTCGTTTGTGCATCCTACTGGGTGATACACCATGGATGATCATTTGGATTAGTCGTTGGGCTGCTCTCTGTTTTTCTAGTCATTCATTTTACAAGTATGTCCGATTGGGACTCAGCTTACCAGTTTTTCCTAGCTTGCTTTCAGCTTCTCGTAAATTTTTTCTAGTTGATTTGGACGATGAAGTTTGCTCGTGCACAGCCAAATACTTGCATATACTATGTATACTAGGAGTTGCTGAAGATGTACGCACTTGCTTTTGGACTATTAGTAGATAACTGGCGTAATCTGTCTCCTAACTTAATCAAATCCAGGCTCCTAATTGTCGTCTTCTGATACAGCTCTCCGTTGTTTGTAACTTTTTTTTTTAATCATGATTAAATAAATACAGATTCTTGAATCGTTGGGTATTCGGTCGAACTATGTCATACTCATCTCAGCTAGGAAAGGGCAAGTATGCATAAAATTGAGAGAGAAAAGTGGTCATTTAGCCTTCACTTTCTGCTGTTGTATTAATTAGTCATCAAACCTTTCATTCCAGGTGTTGCATCTTAAGATCAACTCCAATTAGTGTTTTTACCAGCTGACGATCTTGAATGGATTTATTTGCTTTTAATAAACTTGCATAATATTAAGAGAGCATATAAATAATTCATTTCAGTCACTTTAAGGCTGTATATAGTTGATGAGACTTCAGAGTGTGTATACATATTTCATGTGTGCTACTTACTAGAGAGCTTTTTTCGTATACGTCTGGTCTATTTCACTACCTTATTAACGTGGTTTCTGTTTTTCAATAAAATATTCGTTACCAGAGAGCAGAGCGCGATGTTGGGTGTTATAAGGCGAAGAATGGCTTCTGGACGCCCATTTGCTATGGTTCACACTTTAGTCTTTCTCCGTTATTATGCTTTAATTGTTATGGGGTTCCGATATTTGCTACACTTTAATTTGTGTTTTCTGAAATTTTCTTTATCCTCGCTTGGTTGTTCATTGCAGGCATCGAGATCTGTGGCATCAAGGTCAAGTGTTCCCTCAGTTGTAGGTAAGGAGGTCCTTCACGACCAGGAAATTGGACCACCACGCGGCTTTTGCCACTTCATTCAAGCACGTAAGCTTGCTTTGTTTCAAGATGGTTTTGTTACTATTCTTCTCTTGTATGAATTGTCGGACTTCATTTCCCCAACATAGTGATGCTTAGATTATATTTTTCTTACAGGAGGCTTGGTGAATTCAAGGCCTCTCAGGTCAGTAATCTCTAACCGTATTGTCTTTCATTAACCATGAAGTCCATTTCTTGTAACCTTGATTATGTAGTTCTATGGCATAGTGATTTGCAACACTGTTCTGTGGGAGATGTTGATAATGTTTTCTTTCATTTAGATTTGTATACTCTGTAGTATATATAAAGATGCTATGTATTTTTTTCTCGAACTTTTGTGGTAGTGTTTATTGATAGCGATAGCGAAATATTAGAGAACACCTTCTTCCACATCTTTCATCCTTAAAGTAGATATCATTATCCTTTTTATAGTATCTATATATAGTATATATAGGGATGGCCTAACAAGCAAGCAATGTCTAAAACAAAGTTAGAAACTGAGTAAAATGTGGAGAGTGGAATGGGGTAAATGCTCAATTTTCTTCACTTTTTTGTGTTGGAAGGATATAAAAAAGTTACGGTTGCTTCTCAGGGAACTACATAGAGACCATGACTTATACTATAAACTAGCTCCAGCTCATCTGATACGGCTTGCTATTTGTGTGATAGATTGCAAAATGTTAAATAGATTACAATATCTGTTATCTTCGCTATTTTTTGTTGTTGGGAGAAAGTGTTAATCTATAAAAAGAACTAAGCGTCTGATTGACTTGTAATGATCTTAATACAAAGTTTCTAAAGTGGGTGGCATTTTAGACTGGTTATCTTCACTTCGTTTCTTTGCAGGGAAATAATTGTAACCAGTCAAAATGAATTGTCTTCTCTTAAAACTGTGAGGCTGTTTTCATCAGACAGTGGTGAGTCACATATATTTTTCAGACTTTTCTGTTTTTATTATTTTGTAGTAGCCTTCTCAATATTATAGCGAAGTCCATGTATACGAGTGATGAGAAGCTGAATCCCTGGTCCATGATCTTTGAATGTAGTATAAGAAAAAATGTCACTGACATAAAAGTTTTATATTTGAGTTCAGTATCAAATTGCTAGTTGAAATTATATCCTATGTGCAAATTGCTAATTGAAATTACATCCGTTTGTGCAAATTGCTAGCTAAACTTTTTTATGTGGCAAACTGCTTGCTAAACTTCTAAGATGGACATGGAGCAACTTACTAGCCCCATCCATTTTTCTGTTAATTTTAACGGATTTGTTTTTAAAAAAAAAAATCAAAAAACACCCAATAGTTTTGCTATGATGATCAAATTACTTCCAATTTTATATAATGTGAAATAAAATTATTATAATTCATGAATTTAATTCAAATATAACATATATTATAAAGGATAAAATAAATAAAGTTACCTACAACACAAAATTAAAATATATTTTGTGATACGAATTCAGACCTGGGGATTAACCCACTTATGACTCTTGTTCGAACCATCTCGTCTCCTTTCCATTTTCAACTACCTTATTATTTTATGTTTTCTGAAATTTCTATTTTTTTATACTTAATATTGTTTAAATTATATATATATATATATTTACAGAATTTTACTTTAGATATGTGTGGTTTATAGTTAATTTACCTTGATTCTTTTTATAACATACATAATTCTATAATGCATTTGCGAATAATATTTTTTATGTGATTTTTCATAAAATTTGAGGTAATTTATCATCGTAACACAACTTTAGGGTCTTTTTTGCAATTTTCTAAAGAATTTTCCCCTAAATTAACACTAAAATTTGACAGAGCTACACAGTGCTAGAACTTGGAAGTTCAGCTAGCAATTTGACACACAAAAATGTTTAGTTAGCAATTTGCACATGGAGTACAAATTCATCTACCAGTTTGGTATATTGCCCAATATATTTTCATGAGCATATGGCAATTAACAGATGATATTTTTATATATCAACACACTGATTATTATTCTTTTAGCATTATATTACTTTGTCTTTCAATCATTCTTGATAACTGTATTTGTTTTATCTTCATATGAAAGGGGATTTGGTCGATGTTGTTGTCCCCTCCATGGGTGAATCCATCACTGATGGAACTCTAGCAATTTTCTTGAAGAGTACGTAAACACTTCTTATCCTTGATTATCTTCAATATTTTTGAGGTTGACTTCCAAGTGGTTATTTTTATGGTGAATATGATGTTCTAAGTGCAGATCCTGGTGATCACGTAGAAGCTGATGAACCTATTGCTCAGATTGAAACGGACAAGGTGCTAGTATTTTTTGTTTTTCTTGTTTTATTGAAGAAGTTTATCAAAATGTGTGTAAAGGAGAAGAGTTAGCATGAGTGCTAATCAATTTTATAGCATAAACACATCATAACACTACCTCACCTACCTTACATTCTTGTTCTATCATAATAAACCTACTGTTACAGTTACGAAGTATCACTCTAAATATATTTTTATTTATCAGGTGACAGTTGATGTTGCTAGTCCAGAAGCTGGAGTCATCACAAAGGTACCACTGATCTTTCCGCTTCATCTGTATATACATGTATGTGCCTTGAGCTTTATTCTGGATTTGGTTCTGTTTCTGGGAAAGTAGTTCCTATTCAAGGAGGGGGACACAGTTGAACCGGGCAACAAGATTGCTGTCATTTCTAAGTCTGCTGAAGGCGTTAAGCATGTTGCTCCGTCTGAGAACATAGAGGAGAAGGTAGCTTCCCAGGCATCTTCAACTGTTAAGAAGGCTGAAGAAGCTAAAGTAGCTGCAACAGCTCCTGCTGTGGAGCAGCTTAAAGCACCCTCTCCAGCCTCTCTCAAGAGAACTGCATCAGAACCTATACTACCTCCCAAGGATAGGGAAAGAAGAGTAAGTCTCCATTTGTTATTTATAAAACAAATAAGTAATTGACCAAAAGCTAGTTATAAAGAGATCTGAGGTCTTAAGCTTAATAATCAAGTCAAGAATTTCTTAATGGTGTTATTCTGATCTCTTTGTTATAGCACAAAACTTAAACTATCTTCGATCTTGTGCCAGCTTCCCATGTTTGTCGGATCTTTTGTTTTCACAATCAAAATCAAGTTGGTATAAGAGATGCGTCATTTTCTATTATTTCACTTCTCTGTCATGGTCATTGATTACTGCTTGTTATGTGATAAGAGGAGAGTTGTGTTGAGTCAATATTAAGTATTAACGCGCTGCTCTTAATTATCTGTGACTCTGTGCTAGGTGCCAATGACAAGGTTAAGAAAACGTGTTGCAACTCGATTGAAGGACTCTCAGAATACATTTGCATTGTTGACCACATTTAATGAAGTTGATATGTAAGTAATTTCTCTTAATACTTCTATTCAACTCTTTGTTGTGGATGTGTTCATTATGTCTTCATTTTGAATGATAATGGATTACAACTTTCTTTGTCGGAACGTAATGAAATTCTACACTACGTATTGAGTACAATCATAGTGATGGTTGATTTTCTGTTGCATTAGACCTAGATCAGTTTCTATGATAGTAGTCTGCACTAGTAGATTTATGCGATGGGTTTTAGTTTGTATCTGTTTGCGTACTTGTGAATCTTTACCACTCATTTTGAATGATAATGGATTACAACTTTCTTTGTCGGAACGTAATCAAATTCTACACTATGTATTGAGTACAATCATAGTGATGGTTAATTTTCTGTTGCGTTAGAGCTAGATCAGTTTCTATGATAGTAGTCTGCACTAGATTTATGCGATGGGTTTTAGTTTGTATCTGTTTGCATACTTGTGAATCTTTACCACTCATTAGCAATTATTCTGTGTTGCTGGGCACTTCATTAGTACTTGATCAGTCATATTGTTTTTGCCAAATTGTACTAGCTACAAGGTTTTAATCTTAATAAATCGATATAGGTAGATATGGGATATTCTTCAATCGAATAATTGAAATTATGTAAATAAAATGTTTTACTGTAGTTGTAGCTTTAGTGTCTAAGTCGACATATAAAGGTAAGTAAAAAAGAAAGTAGTTAAGTTGGATATATGTAAAGCAAAATGGTAAAATAAAACGTGAATAGGTTTAATGCAACCTTAAATTTGGCTAGGTTTATCTCGCCCTTAAATTTGTCTCGCCCTTAAATTTGTCTCATGTGATCAGATAGTACTCCATTATTGTTAGATGCAGTTATTTGTTTGGTGAGAGTGGTTATTTGGTCCAAAATAATGTTGTTGCCAAGTTTGACTAATAAAATAGTGATATAACACTAATGTGACAGATGAAAAATGAAAATAATTTAAAATAAATAGAAAATTAGAAAAAGTAAGCCTAATATATTTTTTTAAATACATTTAATTTTAAGCTTAAATTTTGAAAATTAGAGAATATAATTTAGACATTTATTTAACACAAATCTAAACAAAAGGGAAAATACAAGTAGGTTCGATCCTTGGTCGATTGGACCCAGTTAAGGTCAAGCCCTTGACTTGGGTCAATTCAATTTAGAAATTTACTTAACAAAAATCTAAAAAAAAAAAGAAAGAAGAGAAAATACAAGTAGGTTCAACCCTTGGTCAATTGGACACAACCAAACCCTACTTGTATTTTTCTCTGTTTTTCTATATTTGTTTCTTAAATAAATTAAATCTTCAGATAATATTTTTTCTAATTTGAAAATTTGTGATTTGTTTTCTAATTTTTTCTTTATTTTCAAAATTCAACTATTTTTTCAGTTAATTAATTGTTTTAGAAATTATTTTATTATTGTGAAAAATCTACATTGTCTATATAAATAAATACATTTGAATTGTAGACTATTTTGATTATATAAGTATTATTTAAATTAAATTAAATATTATATTATATATCTATGTGTCGCTAGTGTCATTGATTTATTATGTTATGTGCTAATCACTTGTTCAGTTAATTGAAAAAGTTAACAATGAGAAACCGTTGGACCAAATTCTAACATAAGGGTGTATTTGATTACACCTTTTTTTTTTGTGGTACCGTTCGATCAAATATATCAAACTTAAGGATGCATTTTATCTTGTAACCCTAAATGATACATATGCCAAACTTAAATATGCCTTTGATCTTTTAACTCTGAAATAAATTTAAATGATTGCAAAGATCATTTGTCAAGTTGGATGATGAAATTTGGCCAAATTAATAATATAAAGTTCAGTAAAAAGACCTAAAAGAGGACATGTAATAGTAATACTAGGGGAATATAAGCAAAACCTGTTTTGTACTTTCAGTTTGAGATTTATGATTTTGGAAACAGTACTGCACAGTCAGTTAGGTTTGCTGAATTTACTAGTCTTTTAGGACCAGAGGTTCCTTGAAATTGAGTATGCATACCTCTTTGTGTCATTAACATGAATCAAGTCGTGACTTGTAGTTTATTCGCTGATGAAGGACTAACTTGATGAAGCTTCGATCTGAATATAAGGATGCATTCCTTGAAAAGCATGGAGTCAAGCTGGGACTGATGTCAGGATTTGTAAAAGTATTGCCGACCTTCACTTGTATTTGCATAATTATTATTTGAAACACCACGTCCACTTCTATAACATGAATATGCGGTTTCTTTCTTATCTTTTTTAGGCTGCTGTCAGTGGGCTTCAAAATCAGCCTATTGTGAATGCAGTCATTGATGGAGATGACATCGTATACAGGGATTACATCGATATTAGTATTGCCGTTGGCACTTCAAAGGTCTCCCTCTCCCTCTCATACTGCTTCCTTATATGTTTATATATATATATATATATATATCTTAAAATTAAAGCTAATGGAGGAATCTTTTGCCATGTGCATGCTAATTGCTATTATCCTTGCTTAACCTATCAGTTTGACAAAATATAAACCTGATTTTAGATGTAATTATTGCACAGACAATCTGGTTTGATGCAGTTCAAGCAATTCATATCTCAGTGTTGTGCATTTGGTTGTATATAGAATTTTCTGGATTTGAGTTTGTGTGGTTTCAAACCAACCCTCTTCATTAATTTTTGCCCTCTTCTGATATTTTGTAATTGTTTTGATGAAAAATGTAGGGGCTTGTTGTTCCGGTACTCCGGGATGCAGGTAGGATGAATTTTGCGGATATCGAGAAGGAAATCAACTCTCTTGCTAAGAAGGCAAATGATGGATCCATATCCATCGATGAGATGGCTGGTGGTACATTCACTATTTCAAACGGTGGGGTTTATGGGAGCCTTTTGAGTACTCCAATCATCAACCCTCCTCAGGTCGTGCATCTTTTATCCACAAACTTGTATTTGAATATATCTATATCTATATCTATATCTATATCTATATCTATATCTATATCTATATCTATATCTATATCTATATCTATACTTTCCAATTAATTTCTACGACTTATATATGTCTTTTTCTTTTTTATGTGATTGAGCAGTCAGCAATATTGGGGATGCACTCGATAGTAAATCGTCCTATGGTTGTTGGTGGACAAGTTGTGTCAAGGCCGATGATGTACATCGCCTTAACATATGATCACCGACTGATTGATGGCAGAGAGGCAGTTTTCTACCTGCGCCGTATTAAGGATGTTGTGGAGGATCCCCGTAGGCTTCTCCTGGACATTTAAAGGAATACACGAGGGGTCGTAAAAATTGGGATTTTCAGACCATCATGTCAATTCACCCCAAAAATTAAAAGAAAAATAAATTGATTGCTATCAAAGGTTCGACTTGAGGAGGGATCATTTTGTCCGGATTTGATGTTCCTTGTTGTTTCACCCATTCAAGTTCTGTCCTGAAAGAAAGGCATTCAATTCGTTTTCAGCTTGGTATCCATGCTATGATATCAGTCTTCGTTGGCTTGAATTGAAACCAGCGTGATGAGATGAGTAGGGATGGCTTTTGGAGACACATCTGTTCTGCTTCTTCTATAGCGTCTTCAATGTTGGTTACTATCTACATGTTACCTAATCATTTGAGGAAGATGTGACCACTTAATGCCTTTCCAAATGTTTAGTAATACTACTGTGATCATGCGAATTGATTGGGCGTCTGGCAGCTCAGCCGGGATGGGATGACTGACTACGTGCACAAGTCAGCAGCCCTTGTGTGCTGCCTATACTGTCCCTCGTCTATCTACCTGCCAAAACTCCAGAGGATGCAGACTGGTGGTTGTTTGTCTTGGTGAGCTTATGGCATGATATCCGACCTGCCAACCGGTGGATCCAATCTCGCATCATAAGCATACTGTGATCGGCATCTTATGACACGAGAGTCTTCGACAGGTGACTCACATTTCATTGCGCTTCTCAAAAGTAGGATTTTCTAACAAAATTAAATAGCAAAATAAGTGCCATATTTTAAAAAAATTACAAATATAAGCGTATCTACTAAAGCCTCATTTTGGGGTAGAAAAAACAATGATTCGTGGGTAGGACAAAATAGCAATAAATGGGAATTTTTATTTGGGTTAAACTTTTTGGCTGAACGAATTTTGTGGGCAATAGAGTAGTTAAAATTTAATGATATTCAAATAAATACATTTTTTAATGGGAGGATTTAAGAGTCACATAAATACTCACTTTCAAAGCATTCATTTTTGTTTTCAATTAATTATTTCCAAATATATTCAAAAACTTATAGAAAATAAAATTAAATTAGTACTCTATCGAAAAAAACGGGCGTTGATTTCAACTTTGACATAGTTTTTGGTCAATGGAAAAAAAAACTCAACATCGATTTTTATTAGGTTTCTAATTTAATTATTTACTTACTCTAAATTTTAGATTTTGGAGATGGAAAATATATACAAATTTCTAAATTTGAGGGTATGTTCCTCCAAAATACTCTTGTTTTTTTTCCAACCATACCAAGAAAAATTAAAGTAGATATTTCAATTAGAAATTAATGAAACACAAACGCTGCATTTCGACATTGATCGTAAAAGTTAGGTTTTCAATGTTAGTATAATTACTCGAAAAAAATGGTAATTATATTTTGTTATTATAACTAAAAAAACATAGAATCAACAATTTTATTTTGTTCAAATATTAAACATCGTTATACAAACTAAATTGAATCCAATATCAAAATTATATAATCGTACTAGTTTAAATACTTGGAAAAGTATTTAAAAATAAGTATTTGTGGTCATTTGTTTGACTGAATCATAATTCGATTTGTTTGTGATAAACTATATTTTATTATGTTGGTTTAGAGAAAATGTTAACTTTTCGTTCAATAGTTCTATTAACTTTGATGACTCTACAAGTTTGTAGACGTGACAGTATATGTAGGGGTGAAACCGGATCGGTCAAATAGTTTTTTTACTACTTCGATCGGGTATCTATATTTCGGATCGAGTTTTTTAAAAAAATATTATGACCACAAGATCGTATAAGGAAAAATAAACTGTTCATTCGGATTTCGTATTTTTGGATCGAATTTTCGGTTTAAACCGAAAAATAAAAAATAATACACATCCAAAATTAAAATAAGTATTCAAAATCAAATTAAACAACAAACTAACTTGAATTAACAATGTTTACATAATTTTCTACAAAATCTATTAAACAATTAAAATACCCATTGAATAAATAAATTATTATTAGTTTGTATTAATCGATTAACTATATTAATTCATATAATATATAAAATTATATAAGTATTAACAGTCGGATCGGACCCCATGGTCTTTTAGATTCGTAAATTGAACGGTCTAAAAATCCGAATCAAAGAAAAAATCCGACCACAAACCAAACTGTACATTTTCAGAGTGAATAGTTTGGTTCGGTTCGAATCGTTTTTCATCGGATTTTCGGATCACACGGATTTTCCTCACCCCTATATACATGATTCGGCCATGATGTTAAAATAATTATATATTATTTAAAATATGAAAATATAAAAAATTAGAAAACTTATTTATATATGTAATATTTTATTAAAACTATTTTTTTTTCAAATAAGAAATAACAAACTAAATATTCAAAAAAAATATAAATTTATATAATATATTATTAATATGATTAAATTACAATTATTCTAAAAGTAGGGAAAATATTTTTTAGATTTTATTAAAAATATGGAATATAATATAAAAAATCAATTTTTCTGAATTTTAAGTTAATTTTATATTTTGTATTATATTATAAAAAAAATATTTTCACATTTTCCTTATTTTTTAATATTTGTCTATTTCATTTTTATAATATATATTTATATTTGCCTAGTATTATGTTTAAAAAAATTGAATTGAAAATATTTTTATTTTACTAAAATTTATTTAGAAAAAAAACGATTTCCCCTATTTTTAGTTTTTCTTTTCTATATATTTTAATAACTGTTTATCAAAAAAATAAAATATGTAACTGCCACATCATCATTTCATCCGCCTCGTCATCAATCATTAGATCATTAGTGTTATTTAATGGAAGTACTCTAAAATTAACAAATCAAAACATATTACATATTAAACAAATAAGGTCTACACTGTTTTCAACATATTATGTTTTTTTCATACTTTTCCCTATAAGAACAAGGTCGTGAATCTTCTCAATACCCAACCTCGACGTGAATAGTGTCTCCCACCCATGCATCCATCCTTCATCTCGACCCTTAATATTTCTTATCTCCGAAGATTTGTAGGTTCCAAGTTGTTCCTTAGTTAGATGCGATTCCTGCATGAACTGAGACGTCTGTTACACATATCTTTGCGTCTCTCCTTATCGAAATCAAAGGCTTCAATGGGAAAATCCACGTGCTCATTGTCTTTATCCTCGTTCAATGACTCTTGTGCTGCAACCAATTGATTGGACGTTCGTAATTCACCAGTGTCATTGTGTGTATGGCAACAATCATTCATAATCTCCTAAACACATTTCTTTATTTTTGATAGTCTTATTAAGTGCCTTCATGTAGTAGCGATTGTTCTATCATAAGAAGTATGTATGTATAAAATCGAACAACATGAAAACGATTTAACATGCCAACAACATTATTTTGTTTTCATGTTGTTCGAATTCCATTGGGAGTACCACATCAACATTTTATTCCCCTACATTCATCAGTCGGGTTTCTTTAAGTGGTGGCACAATCATTCTGGAGTAGCACGTAAAGTACAAAAATGAGCTACTTGTATCTCTAGTTTACGTACATGATTCTGACTCAGATTATTTCAAAGCTAGATATATGCATCATGTGTTGTGGCTCACGTCACACGTCTACTTTTATCTCACTGTAGCTTGTGTAGCCTATTCTAATCATGTGGACCATCAAATGCTTACGGGATAGACTGACTAAAATCAATACGCCACATCACCCAATGAAACATGTGATATATTCCACATTGTTGAAGTGGATAAATGACACTTTGGTCAAGCAGAGATGTTCATCCCTTACACTCGGGGGAGGTGCGTTATCTAAATGTTGAGGTGTGTATTAGTTCCAGTTTATCTACAGTGTAAAAGAAAATACGTTGATAAAATATTAATGACCTCGTACAATCGTGTGAGTGAGTAACAACCGCTTCAACACAATAGTTACTTACATTATAAATAATTTGATAATATCATACTTGGAACGCTCCGGTGCTAATAACACATTTTGATAGACTTGACAGATGTTGGTCTTAACATTTTTGTTTGTTGTCTTTCCACCATTAGTAGGAACAATGGTAGTGCAGTTTTCTAAATTTTGTAATTAAAAACGGATGGTAACTAACTAGAGACATTCTTACCAATGAACTGTCCTCCTGAATCGATGTTGTCCTCTTAAACAATGGGAAACCAACTGATAAGTGCTCCCACGACCACATCAACAACATTTAATTATAATCAATTAGATTACCACTTTTGAAAATATGCTTTTAATACGACGATTAATTAAATATCATATACATGTAGTAACGTAACACACCCAATTGTGTTTCTCCCTTTTTTCGCTCAAATACTTTGCAGAAGCCGTTGTATAAGTAGATTAATGTGGTCAAACCCTAACTTATTTTATTTAAATCGTCTAAGAATGACATGTATTAATAAATATAAATGTATATTGTAAAAGTATAATGCACCGTGAGGATCTCATCAAAGACTCTGCTTCTGTATTTGATACCTAATTTGAATAAGAAGGTATCCACTTGAACTTTTTCCCCAGACACAAAAGGTGTCTTTGGTCCCTACCGATCTGATGTCATTCATAGTTTTGTGTATGTCTTAGTAGTCGAGACAAAGTTGGGGTATGTTATGGGCTCTGGGTTGAGACTGTAGGTGTCGAATACATGGGATACATTTACCCGTAACACCAATATTAACTGAACATCCTACATTGTGACGATTATTTTTCCCCACCGTAGATGAAATGTGTGTACTTCAGCCGCCCTCCTTTCAATAAAAGAGTGGATTAATCCTGAATCCATGAAGATGCAATTATATATCATAGTCTCACATAAATACCGTTAAATCCACGCACTTTCGTGTACACGGGTTTACAAGTAAACATTTTTCTACCTTATAGTAACTATCATCTATAGGGTTTGTGCTAGACGAGACCTAGAGTAACTCACTATCACTTATAATCAATCAGTTAATATAACTCTGTGATTATCCACATAAGAATACATATTTGCCTTTATTGTGAGAGAATCTTTCTTTGTTGACCCTAATAGATCCCACATTTTGTTTAGTCAATCATGTCCCATTTTTATCTCCCTTTGATACCACATACGATAGTCGAACGAGTAAGCGTTTAGTCTAGGAAATGTAAGTTCTACAACCACCATCCATGATAAGGAGCGTGCTCCTTTTAGACGCCCATTCAGGGATTCTTTGTTGATTTTTTCATTGGTGTACTGTCACGACAGCTTGAACTATCACTTTCTTAAACTAGACCGTCCACATCTTCCCTACTTGTACCATCATCTATATCGTTGCGATTTGGTCCATAATCTTTATCCAACACAAAATCATTACTACCGATGAACTAAAAATTCTTCATCCAAATAATGATCACACAGAATCATTGTCTCGCATGGAATCTGTAGGAAAGTGAAGACAAATATAGAAACAATTACATGAAATTAGGAAGCTAGCAAATATTTTTGATTTAATATTGTATAAAGCATGTTCCTATCTAGCTTAGTTTCCTATTATATAACTTTCCTTATGTACTAGGACAATGTATCTATATTAGTTACAAGATGTTGTAAAAGTTGTAGTGAATAAACTGAAAAGTTACATAATACTCAGTTCTATCATTGTATCATAGATGTGCTCTTTGATCAATTAGGATCGAAACTATCACAACATTCATCATCTACCGAACGTATCTGTTCAAGTGATGTTGGAGTTAGATGGGAGTGTAAATTTCGGCCAAGAACCATCCACAACAGATACGTTGGTGGCTAAACTAGAAGATTTATTGCATAACTTGCCACAATAGACGAAATAGCAACAATTAGTACCACAACGAGTAATTCTCAATGAAAAATTGGTATAGAATAACTGCCCCCTTTTGGTCCGTCTCATGAGAATGACCATCAGAATCAGGGGAAAGTTGAGCTAGACTATTGGAATTCCTGCTGCACCTGCGAAAGGAACCGATGAGTACACATAGTGGGAGCAAACATATATAATTGTTTGTTCACGGATATTAGACAATATGGAACGTGATTTTGTGGCCAATTACTACGAGTATCCAACGACCAAGGACATGTGAAATAGTCTCTCCGACACATACAACAAAAAACGTGATGGTTTTTAGATATTTGACCTCATAGTAAAAGCAAACAACATGACGAGGGGATCAGACTGTGTGGAACAATATTTCAGTAATCACCAATGAATATGGAGGAAGATTGAAACACGACAATCGAATCCCATGGAGTGTACCAAGGATATTAAAACGTTTAGTAACATCAGATCAGAATCAAAACTGTACCAGTTCCTTGCCAGCATAGGTGATGAATTCGATACCGAGAAGAGAGACATGATAAAGGATGATCCAAAACTCACACCGGAAGAAGCATATGCGGGGATTAGGACCAAAATACATCAGAGACTTGTCATGGAGTCAGAGAATCAACCGAGTGTGCCAATATCGACGATCACCTCAGGATTAGGAGTGGGATTGACCGTAAATCCTTCTAGGTGGACCACCGGTGGCTGCAGACAATCCCACAAACAAAACCGATCCGGGATTCTCCACCAAGCCACATTAAGATAATGGGAGATGTCTGATGGCTCTGTCTTCATCGCGTGGTGGCGGCGGTGACAAGAACAAGCTGAAGTGCTCACACTGCGGGATATTCCGCGATAACAAAGAAGAGTGTTATCAGCTCATTGGCTCTCCCGGAAGGGTGAAGATTCAATCGAAGGCAAGGACCAAGGATGGATCTTCGAACACAATAAGCATCCAGAAATGAAACCAATAAAGGAGGTGTAGGTTTGGAGCAAAGGCACTGACTCAAGATGGAGGAGAAAATGACTACTGTAATTTAGGAATAGTTTTTTTTATAATAAAACTCAAAATTGTAGGTTTGGTCCCTATAACTGTGGGTGATGTTCAAGTCAAACCAACAACTCTAATAAACATGCAATTCAACCCAAGGTATACATAGCAAATGGTCCCGCATATAAAAATAAACAGTGTTTTTTGGATTCGGGTGCTACAGACACAATGGCCTTTGATAAAAATGACCTAGTGGGACAATCTAATCCTACGAGGGCATCTATTCAAAGTGCTAATTGAGAATTATCAACAGTTTGTGGAATATCTATTCATGCAAATTGATATCTATTAGCCTTGTGACTAAGAAGTTGAATTGCATGATGTTGATATATCAAGATTTTTGTCTATTACATGCTATTCAGTCAAGTAAAATGATTGGGCGTGGCATTGAGCATGGAAGGCTGTACTATGTCAACGAGGTGACTCTATACGGAACTGTAGTGCTGGCTCACAGGACAATTGACAAATAACAATGGTTGTGGCACTGACGTTTGGGACATCCGTCATCAGGTTATCTTCTTATGCTATATCCTACATTGTTTCTTCAAAATAATATTTTTTTTCTTGTGAAACTTGTATTCTTGACAACAGTCATAAACAATCATATCATCCCTCTAAGACTAGAGCAAAGTCCATTTTCTCATAATATTTCATTCCGATGAGTAAGGACCTTCTACAACGTCTAGGTCTTGCACGAATAATAATGACTTTAAGTATTTTGTGCTATTTATAGATGGTTGCTCGAGAATGACATGGGTATATTTCCTTAAAATCAAATTTGTTGTTGTTTCCAAATTTGTTGCCTTCTATGAAATGGTTCGAACGCAATTTCATACACAAATAAAAGTTCTACGATGTGATAATGGTGGGTCGGTTGGGTTGGGGGGAGGGGGGAATCGTCAACTCTACTATGCAAAATTTCTTTAGGGAATTAGGTATGCTTTATAAAACTTCGTGTACACATACTCCTCAACAAAAGGGAGTCACAGAGCGAAAATTATTCTCGAAATGACTCGTGCAGTTATGATTGAGTCTCGTGTCCCTACCATTTTTAGGCATGAGGCTGTAGACACTTCCGTATACCTACTAAATCGTTTTCTCACCAAAGCTATCAGTCTTAAAACTCCTGTTTAGGAACTCTCACATCATGTTAGTTTTAAAACACTCCAACCTCGTATTTTTGGGTGTTCTCTCTTTGTAAATATTCCTAAAATTGATCGCTCTAAGTTAGAACCATGTGCGGTCAAATGTGTCTTTGTATGATATGGAATTCTTCAAAAGGGTTATTGTTGTTATCATCCGTCCACGCATTATCTATATACAATGATGGACTCTAGTTTCCTCAAAACAAAATTCTTTTACTCTTCCCAACCTTGTGATCAGGGGGAGAGTCATATGGATCCACTAAGTTGGGTGTCCAGCCCAGTCTGCTCGAAATAGTTCCAATAAAGTCATTAGACGGAACCACTGAGCCCTTGCAAACATAGTACAACTTTTGCAAACAGAAGTCGGTTGTGATTCCTCCCCGACTAATACTCCTGAGGTAAGTATACCAGTCTGAGATAATGTCTCCACTAGTTACTCCGATGGATTAAAGTAGTCTACTGGAGTGTGGTTCGTAAGGTTCATCACAACTATGATGAGATATGGTTACATGTAGAGTAATGTAGACCATATACTGTTCCTCAAAAGAAATGATGGAAAGGTAACCTGTGTCTAATCATTTACGTTGATGATATGATTATCACAACTGATGATGCAGAGGAGATGAATCAACTGAGGGAGAACTTATATCAGGAGTTTTAAATGAAAAACTTTGGTAATCTCAAGTATTTCTTAGGCATTGTAGTACTCAGATCAAGAAGGGGTATCTTCATCTCCCAACGAAAAATATCCTAGATTTGTTGGTAGAAACAAGAATGATGTCGTAAGCCAACTGAAACTCCAATCATTGTAAATCATGGGTTGAAGATCAATGAATGAACAATACCTACTGAGCAAGTGCGATATCAACAACTAATTAAGGAAGTTGATTTATTTGTCACATACTCGTCCAAATGTGGCATACTCAGTTGGTTTTCTTAGTCATTTCGCATATCAAACCCAAGAGGAAGATATGGATGCAACCATGCGAGTCATAAGGTATCTGAAAGGTAAGCTAGGCAGATGAATCATATTTCAGAACAATGGACACCTTGAGTTTGAGGCATTTACGGATGGAAACTGGGCAGGAAGCAAGGTGGATAGAAGATCAACCTCTAGGTAAAATCTAGTGACTTGGAAAAGTAAGAAGCAAAAGGTAGTTGCTCTCTTGAGTATGGAATCATAGTTTATAGGAATTGCTCGAGGCTTGGCTGAGATATTGTGGGCACGAAAGCTATTAACCAAGATTTGATTCCCACTGAATGGATCATGTAACTTGTTATGCGATAACAAAGCTGCCATTAGTATATATGAGAATCCAGTTCAACATTATCAGACTAAACATGTTGAAATAGATGGGCACGTCATCAAGGAAAAATTGGAAGAAAGTGTAGTAACCCTCCCATATGTACACTCAAAGGATCAACTTGCGAATGTATTGACTAAAGCAGTTAATGTAAGATTATTCGAAGACGTATGGTGCAAGCTTAATGTTTGTGATCCAACAATTCAACTTGGGGGGGGGGAGTGTAGGAAAGTGAATACAAATATTAAAAAAGTTACATAAAACCATGAAGGATATATTCTTGATTTAATATTGTATAAGGTAGTTTCCTATCTAGCTTGGTTTCCTATTATTTAACTTTCCTTATGTACTAGGACAATGTATCTATATTAGTGACTACAAACATGTTGTAAAAGCTGTAGAGAATTGTTGGGTCTCAATTTCCTAGGTGCTGTCTGGATGATGATTTGACTGTAATCTGGATGTCAATTGGTTGGTGACCGCACACTTTTGTCGGAGCTCCGATTGGCCTGCAAGAAGGGGAGCGCAACAGAGGGGGTTCCTCTAGGTCCCACTCTGATGCTTAAATGATTATATTGTGTGTATGAACTCAAAACGTAATGTAACATATGTAAAACAAGAGTATTTATAGGTATGGAAGATCAAACAGTTTTAAGTAACCAAATATATCTGTATATATTGTGCCGTTTCAGATAAGGATAATAGATATTACGGTTATTACGTAATATTGCAGTTACCTTATGTAATCGTTGTAGAATATGTGCCCGAGATACGCGGGACAACGTAGTTGTATATTCGGTGTCAATTGTGGGACCAGAGTTGAGAGATTTGACTCTCTTGGTGAGCACTCCCAGGATGAGCAGTAGGAGGCTTTGGCCTTGGCCGATGGCGACCTGTAGGGACTTTGGCGCCCACTTTAGTTTTGGGTTCGGCGCTGGACCGCTTTATGGGTGCCAGCTTATCCTTTGCGGCCTTACCTGTATTGGTCTGTCACTATCGATACCCAACATTTTCCCCCGAAGCTTGAGTGAAGTTTCTTCGGCCGAGCTTGATCTTGTGATAGGGGGTTTGAGATAATGACTTCTTGATTGGACATTTGATGTCTTAAACTACTATTTGGGTCTTTCGATGCTCTGTATCATTTGGCGAACAGTTTTGGTTTCTAGAGTTTTCATAATGTTGATCTCTTACCCTATTGGGCGAACGCTTTGGGTTGCTAGGGTTTATGGATGCGCATTCACTACTCTTTAGGCAAACACTACCGTTGCTAGGGTCTTAGGAGAGACTTGTTATAGCTTTTTGGCGATCACCTTTATCTGTACGGTTTTGAGCATTTAATGAATGCACTATTTGGCGAGAGGTCGAAAGGACGTCTGATGCATGACCGTCTCTTTGACTTCCGTAATAGGGGTAGGCTCAAAGGTTTTTGCGCTATTTCGACCATTTGTCTCCCCGGTGTAACCCTTTGGGTTCTAACATTGTTTCGATTTTGCCCCAAAGGGGGTATAATCATTGTCTGATTTTTTCTGGACATAACCGTTCGGTTACTTATTTTTGGCTATAAAAAGTTAACCTTTGGCACTTAGCCCTTTACGCATCCAATCTTTCTTATTTCCAGAGTTCAAGTGCTTCTTTCTATGCGTTAATCCTCTTTTCAAGCCTTTCTCTCAAGGTTTTTACTCACGGTAAAAATATTATTTTTACGATCATGGCCAGCAACAAGAATCAAACTTATGGCAAGAGTTCGTCTTCTAAACCTTCCCCTGCTCATTCTACTTTTGGGCAGAAAGCTACGACTAGGGTTTCCAATGCCTCTATTTCCACCAGGGGTGTTTTTATCCCCGTGCAGGACCAAAGAGTCTCTGTGCCAAAACCAACCTCCGGAAGTCAAGCTGTTACATCGATCTTGGTCGACGTGCCCGATACCAACGTTCCAGTTTTGTCTCCGACATGTAGTCTTTTCCCTTTGTGCTTCTTTTTAGGCGGTAAATGCCCCTCCTTTTTGTTATTTTAGTTTTGTTCTTGCCATGCCATGATGTTTTTCTTATATATTAAGCCCACTGAGTTATGGCTAGCTCAGTTCAAGGTCCTGGTTGCCTTGACGGGTTTAGAAGAAGCAGACACACCTAGGTATTTGGGCCTAGAGTTGCATTACTCGCGCGAAGTAGAGGTTTACGTCTATGCGGCCCAGATTGATACTGCTTTGCGGTTTCCTCTTTGCGACGACTTGAAGACTATCTGTTACTATTACGGGATATGTCCCATGCAATTGGCACCCAACACCATTTGGATGTGGGTTGAGTTCAAATTTATGTGCTTACGTCAATGATAGACATATTCACTTTCCCTCTTTCGATGTTTCCATCGGTTGACTGTTAGGGCTAACCACCTTGATCACTTCCAAACTCTATAGCCAAAGTTTGAGGAATGAAGAGTCCAGGCATGGAATTGGAATTTTCACTTTCGACTGGTGGATGATTTTCTGGCTACCAACTCCAACTACAAGAAGTATTATTTCGTCTATAACGGTGGTGTGCATTGGGAGCTTTCTCCAAGATATTATTTTGTCAAGAAGTATTATTTCATCTCAGCCGGAGAGGGATATTCCTCCGAGATTTGACGAGTTGTCGGGGAGTGATCAAAATGACATTGATGACTTTTTCCGACATCATAAGCAGCCGAACTCCTGTTCGGTCCGCTCAGTGTGGAGACTTGAGAGTCCATGCTTAGGTCGATGGGCATTCATCAGTCCCCGACAGTCTCTATTGATTGGGTAAATTTCTGACCCTTTTCCTTTTCTAGCTTTTGTTTTGTAAGCACTCGGGGATCTAAACTTCTTAGTCTCTTTTCGAAGCAGGCTAAGGCAGGGTTGTCTGTTGCCCATGCGAATTTCAGTCCACCTCCTCCTCCTTGTAGGCGCGCGACCAAGCGTAGGTCTGAGGATGAACATTTTGGGGTTGCCTCTGGCGATCGCCCAAGAGGTATTATTCAGGATATGACATCTCTTTTTTCTTCTTCTGATTTGCATTTAGGTTTAATCCCTTTTTTGCTTGTTTTTAGAGAGCGTCACAGCCTAGGTGGGTCCTGCTTCTGCTCCAGCCAAGAGGGCGAGGAGTTATGGCGAAAAGCGCTCTGCTACTCCTTCCGGGAGGTTGATGCTCCTGCTTCCGATCGTGTTGCTCTCATCAAGGGTAGCTGGGGCTTGGAAGAGGGTCCTAACTCGGGGTGTCGCGAAGGGCACTTTGAAGATTCTCTTATCTGGGAAGTACTGTCATTTGGTGGCTCTTTACCAGCCGCAGAAGGTGGCAGATCCGAGGGGTCTCTGGGCCCCTTGCCAGAGTCTTTGGATGGTGCATATTTCAGACAATACGATGATGTAGGGTAACCCAAATATTTGCATGCATCTGCTGAATGTGATCCTTCCTCCTCAGGAACAGGGGGAGGTTCCTTTTGATTTGAACGACATTGATGAGATCGTTATGAAGACGCATTTTGAGTGTCTTGCATTGGTAAGTTCCTTTCTTCTCATTTCTCCTTTATAGACTCCCCTTTGTGATTGTCATTGCTCGCTCTCTTTTAACTTTATCCCATTTTTCCTGTTGTCAGCTCATCCGCGAGGAGACAACGATCGGGCGGATCGTCGGGGAGCTCGCCGATATATTTCTCTAATAAATTTGTAAGAATGATGCATTTCTTTAATATTTTTTTTAATTTTTTTTTTCTAGTTCTACCTGTGACCGGTAGTCCCAGGTGGAACTAACAACCCAGTTCCACCCGTGACTCCGAGTCGCGGGTAAAGCTGATGGAAGAATTCCACCCGCGAATGGGAGTCGCGGGTGGAGTTGAAAATAATAATAAAAAAACGCGAATGATAGTCGCATTTAGGTATAGATTTGTATTTATTTTCAACCCGCCGACATTTTAGTATATATTTATCAAATGGTATATTTTGGTAAAATATTTTGTTTACATGGGTATAATCTTCTTCCCTGTTGTTGTTGTTGAGACTTAATAGTATACAGACATGACTCTCATAAGTGAAGTCACCATCAAGCACCGAAATAGAAAACGTTAACAGTCATCCACCAAATAAATATGGATTGGATTGGACATCCTTCAAACTTCCTTTTGACCATTAACATTGGAGGATGCATTTCCTGTCTGAAAAGAAAGCTTTGGCTTGTTGTCAAAGACAAGTTCTAACTATTAAACATATTTATCATGTAATTGTTTGAAACCATAAAAGGTCGAGCAGAAGAGGGTGAAGGTCGTCCACACAGGGGCAAGGATGCAGAGGAAGACAACGATGATGATGCTAACCCTCGTGGCATTGTCGGTTCAAAGACCCACAGAGGAATAGGTCCCCGAGAGATCGCCAGGTAATGCTTGAGTCCGACGTAGCTTACTTGTACTTTTTCTTTTTTGATATTTGTAATTGTCTATTCTTTTATATGAATGAAGTTGTTTTCGCTCCATACTTATATATTTTTCAATCTTGTCGGCCTCAATGGGATTGAATTATTTTACCGGATTTAGAATGATATAATAGAATGTTGTGGTTGTTAGGTCTCTAACTTCGATTCACCTTGTTGATTGTTAATACTATATGAGTAGATTTCCTTGTGTTTAATCAAGTCTATGTGCAAATGACACTCTAACCATTGGAGTCAACTCTGTCGCTGGTCTTGTGATTCTCGGAGAGCAGAGTTGGCATGCTTGCAGGGTCAGACCATGATCGCTGCCTCTTTATTCGATGATAGACCGAGTGAATGATTTTGTATAGGCTAGTGTAAAGAGAATGAAAAACTCAATGCTCTATGTAATAGAAATATTGTGAAAACTTCAACTCATGAATTACACTGAATTCTATTTTCTTATATAGGAAATAATAGAGACTAAATAACAAATAGTAGCACATGGAATTAACAAGCAAAAATATTAGTTCTAATTTATATTAAGACAGTGCTCTTACATTTTACTCTTGACCTCTTGACCTTCATTTAGTTTTTCAAGCTTTCAAATGTGTCAATCACACCCCTACACTTTTGAAACTGATAAAAAAACAACCTTGTACTTTGCTACACTTTACCATCATATTACAATTAGGTAGCAAACAGGAGTGATTAATAAGAGTGTGTTACACTGAACTAATCGAGCATCCTCTAATTTTCAACATTGGTTCCATCGTCTTCAATAATGAATTGAGGAACAACTAAAGTACCTTAGAGTTGATCTGTAAGCTTATAGTCACGAACAAATAACAATATTTTTTTTTGTTTTTAGGAATGAAAATTCTAAGCCCTAACTAGTTGACAAATCTTATTGAAAATAACATCTAATGCGTCTTCCATGAAACTACACAAAGAACTTAAGCAGTATACAATGTTGTAGGTGAGATCAGATGAGTTTATAGATCTTCAATCGAGTTAGATCTGATACCATGTGAGCAAACACATCTTGTAATAAGCTTAGCAGAAATGAGAAAGATGAAAAATACGAATTAGAGAAGATAAGAGAACATGAATAACGGAAAAATCATCAATTAAAACTTACATCAACAACAGTCCAAATCTTCATTATATAGAAGATCAAATAGAGATGAAATCTATATTGTTATAACCAGGTCCTTAGAACATATTATAGTAGCATAATTTATCTTAAACTCATACACACTAACACCGTTCGCTACCTCCATGCACGTGGAATGGTCCTTCAACCTTGATGTCCATTCTATGGAATGAAGAAAACAGTACTCCACATGCTCTTGAAATGCAATTTAGGTAATCTCTTCCTAGTTCAGTATTATGAGAAATAGAGAAAGGTATGTCATATTTTTTACTAAATCATTATTTGATGTAACTTGTTTTAGACCATTTGTTTTGATTTACTATGTTTGCTTCAGTTGGTTTTAGATGAAAACGTTACATTTACCGTCTATTTGGCCGTTAAGTCAGTCCACGTGCTAGACATGTGTATTTTTTACTAAAATGCCTAATTTACCCTTAACTTTATCTTCTTCGTCAACCTTTCTTGTTTACCTCTCTTTCCTTCTCCATAATCCCTTACACATCGACTGGTGATCATCACCCTATCTCAACATCTCCTTACTAGATTCCAGAATATCTGCATTGTTCATTAAGACAAGGCCCAAATCTTCTCCCTGGTTAGTTTACCAACGTTTTCCTTATTAAGAACTTACCAAATTTTTGGGAGGTCCAATTGATGAGATCGACCCCGAATTCAAGCGTGGCCTGGAGGTGGGTATCTTTTGTTTGGATTAAAAACTGATAATGAATTCTGAATTTTGTGTATTATTCATGATTATGTTGGTCTGATTACAAGATATTATAGGCTTTTACACTTCTAGATGTGGTAAGGATATATTACAAATATTACACAATTTGTTCTTTCCTAACCTTTTACTTTCATTTCTCACACTCCCCTTAAAGTTGGGTAGTGGGATCCACAATACCTAACTTGTCGAGGACTCCGTGTAAAACTTTCCCAGTAACTACTTTAGTCAAAATACACGCTAGTTGGTCTTCCGATCTTACGAACGGGAACTCAACCAATCCTTCATCTAAAGTTTCTTAGATGAAGTATATATCTACTTCTACATGTTTTGTTCGGTCATGTTGTACTGGATTTTGCGAAATGCTAATTGTGGTCTTATTATTGCACATCAACACACATGTATTCTTAATTGAGAATCCCAACTCTGTCATGAGTTTTATTAGCCATACGATCTCGGTTAATCCTTTAGCTATCCCTCGAAATTCAGCCTCTGCACTAGAAAGTGCTACCACTTTCTGCATTTTACTTCTCCAGGTTACTACATTCCTACCAACTAGAGTAAAATACCCTGAGGTGGATTGTCAGCCCAATCAACGTCTGTATATCCCTGACCATTTAGATGTTCATTTTTTATTGAAGAAAATTCCTCTTCCGAGTGAACCTTTGAGGTATCTAACGATTCGTAATGTAGCTTCCATATGAGCCTCCTGAGGATTATGCATGAACTGACTCACCACTCTGATTGAGTATGCAATGTTAGTCCTTGTATGAGACAAGTAAATTATCTTCCCACCAAGCCGTTGATATCTTTCACGATTTGTCGGCCTTGCTCCTTCAACTATCTTTAATCCATGATTTGGGACCATAGGGGTGTCATCTTGTTTGCAGTTTATAAGTCCCACCTTATCTAGAACATCCAGATTATACTTCCTTTGAGAGATATAGATCCTTTTTCTTGACCTCAACACCTCGATTGTTAGAAAATACTTGAGATTCCCCTGATCCTTCATCTCAAACTCTGTAATAGATTCCTTTGGAGTTGACTAATTTCTTCTTTGTCGCTTCCTGTAATTATCATGTTGTCTACGTAAATAATCAGAGATGTAATCAACTCACCCTTGTGCTTGAAGAATATTGTTTGGTCAACATTGCTCTGCTTGTATCCGTATCTTCTCATGGCAATGGAGAATCTCCCAAATCAGGCTATGGGTGACTGTTTGAGACCGTAAAATGTCTTCTTCAACCTGCAGACTTCATTCAGCTGAAACTCAGACTCAAAACCTGGTGGTTCTATCATATGCACTTATTCCTTGAGGTCTCCATGTAGGAAGGCATTCTTCACATCGAATTGGTGAAGAGGCCAATCCTGGTTTGCCGCTATGGAGAAGAGAACTCTAATTGTATCGATCTTACCCACAGGTGAGAACGTATCAGAGTAGTCGATTCCGTATGTGTGAGGGTATCCTTTAGCAACCAATCGAGCTTTAGATATTTCCACTGTTCCATCTACTTTGTGCTTAATGGTAAACATCCATATGCACCCAACTGTTTGTTTCCTACAGGTAGCTTGCATCTTTCCCATGTTTGATTTTTCATGAGAGCATTCATCCCAGCTTGCATTTCTTGAATATTTTGCTTGTCATCTTTGGATTCCTATACTGTTCTTGGAGGAGGGGTTCTCATTGTAGAGTGCGACTCTGAAAGTTTTGGTTGTCGCAGATAGACTCCCCCTATCATCATCATCCACAGGATACTATGGTCTTCTCAGTTTGTAATCTGGTGAGTACCTTTTGTGTGGTACTGCCTTGTTCACTTGTGGAGGTAGTATGTATCTCTCAGAGTTCTACAACAATTCTACTACTTCCTATGGTTTATATGAACCATCATTTTCAAAAATGGGAACTTGATGATCTATATCGAGAGAAGTACATACCTCATGATTTCCAAATGTTAGAGATTCTTGGGACGTATCACCAAGTTCGATGGGTCGTCCTTCTGTTTTAGAGGTTACATCGATTGAACTGATATCTGATTCTTTTGGGTCAACATTGGAATGATTCTGGTGATGGTCAGGCATCTTAACCCAACTTAGATGATCATAATGATTAATCTGGTTATCCTCCTAACCTCTAAGTTGAGGTGTGTAATAGTACTCAATCTCAATAAAATTACAGTTCAGTGTAGTATAGATACGTCGTGTAAATGTATTGTGACATATATATCCTTTTTTATGTGGACCATACCCGACAAAGACACATTTTATAGCACAAGGTTCGAATTTGGTCCGTTTAGACTTTGGGATATGGACAAATACAGAACACCCCAAAACTCTTGGTGTAAGGGTCGAGGCTGAAGATGTTGTGGAACGGAGTGCGAAAATCAAGATTTATTTTTTGTAGATAGTTGGTTAATAAGATATATGGCTATAGCTACAGGTTCTGGCCAAAATTATTGAGGCACATGAGATTCAAGCATGAGGGCTCGTGGAATTTTTAAGATAGTCCGAGTTTTGCATTCAACAACTCTGTTTTGTTGTGGGAAATTTGGACATGTGGCCTGGTGAATGAGGCCCTTCTTTTCAAAAAACATTGGGTGGGAGTCTGGTTTACATATTCTCCCATATTGCCTGCTCGAAGAAAACGATTTTGTTTCTAGTATTAGGTACAAACAAGTTTATAAAAGGATACAGGTTTTTCTGTCACTTCAGATTTTTTTTACGAAATATACCCAAGTCATTCTAGAATAAACATTAATAAAAAAAAAAAATACTAAAATGGACTACTTATGGAGTTTGGGCAGGACCCCAGACATCTGAATAAACTAACTCAAATGTTGAATTAACACGAGTATTATTTGCTGGAAAAGTACTCCTATGACTCTCCTAGTATAAATGCAAGTTTCACATGGTTCATAATTTTCACTTTTAAAATTAGGAAGTAAAATATTGAGATAAGTGGGGGATGTATGTGCTAACTGACAGTGCCATAACCAAAATTGCCTTTCTGCTATCCCGTGAGCTAGTAGTGCAGTCCCCTGTTGAGCCACCCCATGCACATAGTACAGTCCATCTCGCTCAGTTCCACTTCCAATTATCTTCTTCGTCTGGATATCCAGTAAAATACAACAATTCGAGTACATCGTTACTATACAGTTCAATTCTCTAGTAACGTGACTGACAGATAGTAATTTGCACGATAATGAAGGAACATATAGACAATTTGACATTTTCAAAGTTGGAGATACTTTGATAATGTCACCACCCATTACAGGTGTAATATTCCCGTTAGCTGTTTGAATTATTTTTTTTGCGCAGGCTCGTCCAATAAATTATGTCTCGATCATCATAGGTCATTGTATCCGCCGCTCCACAATCGAATATCCACTTGGAGTATTTTGTTTCGGGCCAGATTCATGCACATTATAAACTGTAGGGGTTTTATTTCTTCACCTAACCCTCTTTCATGTCGCAACCTACCCGTATTCGATTCCCTTTCTCTTCCCGCAACCTAGTTTCCCTCTCTTTTGTATTCTCCGATTTGAGCAGGTGTTCGTTCTGCCCTGTGAACCGCTGCGGCTGAGGTCTCCCCTCCTCAACGGTGGCTTTTTCGGCGGTTGATTTCCCTCTCCCGATGGCCTTTTTGTGTTCGTCTTCCCACCAATAGGGCTACCCGATGATCTTGAAGCACTCTTCTTTGATGTGCCAACTCATTCCACAGTAGGAGCACCGAAGTTTATTCCTCTCCTACGACTTCTTCTCCCTCTCTACTCCGGACGGTGCTCTGGAAGCTTTTCCGTAGTCTCCCGGTCAGTATCGTCCTCCTATTTTAACAGTATGTGCTTCCCCTGCATCTAAGGATGTGGTCCTAGCTCTGGCCGTGAGACCACTTTCGATCGTTGTTTCTTTGATGGTCGATTGGTTGTTGTTGAGTCCTCCTAAAAACTGAAATAAACGGGTTGTGTTGGATGTGGTTGAATTTCCTAGACCCCTTTTGAGAAGATTGAGATGTGTGGTTGCTAAATCGTTTGTCCCTTATGTAGTTTCATATTTGCCTATTTCTGGTGTACACATGGCGGATCCTCAGTGCTTCGACGATGAGTTTTACTATGAGAAGCCTTCGATTGAGAAATGTACTTAGTCCCGGAACATGATCGACCGGTAGATGATGAAACATTTTGAACTGGATTGACACATCTCTGATACCATGTTTTCTAGATTGAAAACTGATGATGAATTCTGAATTTTCTATAGTATTCATGTTGCTGTGATTACAAGATATTATAGGCTCTTACACTCCTATATATGGTAAAGTCGAAATATGGTAAAGAAATATTACAAATATTACACAATCTGCCTTTTCCTAACTTCTTTACTTTCCGTTCTCACAGTATCGTCGAGTGTTCTCCCAAATCCGATTGAATTGAAGCCATTTGCGTAGCCAATTGCATGAGATTGGATTTTTTGGCATTTGAGTAAGCTTATCCACATTCGGGTCATATTGAAGTGAAAATAGTCAAAGAGCAACAATCAATCAATTGATGAAATTAATATCATAAAATCCACATTTTGTCGGAGAACTACTGATATTGTTTTTCAATTATCTAAAATTAATTTACAGATGTCCTGAGCATCACTTGCAAAAAGGTTTTTACATAATTAAATTTCTAGCACATAATGAAACACTTTTCATGAAAAAAATATTTATAGGGGACCGTAGAGTAATCTTAATGCAGAGCATACCGCTATCAATAATTGGAGGTAATGATGATTTGACACAACACCCATAAGAATAAATCGTTTAGTGTCTTTTTTTCGCAATTGAGTGATAGAGATTCCAATTACATCAAGACCACAATTAGGTGTTTGTTTAAATTCAACAACCACATCAAACTTAAAAACACTCTTGCACCATGAAAAATGAATGAGGATATCATAAGTCTTCATGTGAAATTAAAAAAGAAAAAGTAAGAACGGAGATGACAAGGAGAGGAGGCCACAGAGTATAAGCGACAACCATGTATGTGGTGGATGTTCTAGATGGGAACACGGAGAAGGATATACGCCTTTTTGTTGACATCGTTGTGAAGTTGAACCTGCAGAGGGAGGAGTTGATGTACACCTTTACCTCCATGAAGCATTCTTTAAGTCTGATTAACGAAGAACAAAGTGTTGCATATCTAAACAAGAAGGGGAATTACAAGTATATCACATTGTTTTTTTTAATTGTCACGGGTATGACATGTGACCACTTAACAAGTTTTAGACGACAACTAAACATACTTCATCGAAAATCAACACGAATAAACATATTCAATCTGAAACAAACAAAATTTACGCTCTCACAATTTTGGACAAATTTATTACATATTTTCCCCTAGTCTTTCTAGGGACATAAATTCAGTATTTGTTGGGGGGGAAATTTCAAGAACAAAGAAACCGTTACCAACATCATGAACACCTTCAAGCTGATACCATTTAGTTTCAATGTATAGGTCATATATATATATACGTCCACCAATCGACACAACATCCATGGATTGTATTAAATTTAATGTTGTACTAAATCGATATTTCTATTGAAGAAGTAAATAACTTCATATTTAGTATCATTATCAATATTTTTATTATTACTTCAAGCTTTCTCAGTAATTAGGACTGTTTTATATGTAGACAGAAAACTTATTGTTTTCAAATTTCTAATTTTTTTGGCCAAGAAAAATCTAAATGTTTTTTATTTTTCAAAATTATAAATAAAGTTTGACTAGATATTTTAAAATCTTAACACATAAAAATTTACATTAATGATGTGTTAGAACGAGCGTATATTATTACTACACAATTACTTCTCTTTCTCTTATTGAATGATTTACCACTAGATATCCGTTTTGCACAAAAACGTAGTAAGTATTATATTTTATTATATATATATATATATATATATATAATATAAGTTATTTTTTTATAGTATAATGTATAATTCTTATTTAAATTATTTTTAACTAAATATAAAATATAATACTTTAAAAAAACAATAAGTTTAGTGTTATAACGTTATTTTTTTCAGTGAATACAAACTATAATAATTTTTCAAAGAGTTATTATAATTTATATTATGAAAAATAATATTAAGTGTATTTGTTCATACAATTAGTTCAAAATGCATGAGTCAATAATAAAAATTAATAATAAAATAATAATGAATACTTGTATGATAATAAAATTTATATTTTATTTTTATATTAATGCATGTTTCTACAAAAGACTATTAAAATCATTACTAAATTTATTTATTTATTTTAGCAAAAGTAATAATAAATTATTTCCTATAAGTAGTATTTTAATAATTCAAAAAATTGAGTTATAAATATGAAAAACAAATACTATTTTTCATAAAACTATAATATATATATATATATACACGTGTGTATGTGAATGTTCATATAATACTCGTAACTTTTATGATTTGTTACATTTATCGATGTTCATATAAAAACAATAGTATTTTTCTAACAATTAGAGGTGGCAATTTTGAACCCGACCCGAAAATGACCCGGAATTGACCCGGTTTAGGGTCAAAAAATAGTGTGACAGGTCATTTCGGATTGACTCGTTGCCAAATACAGGTCGGGTTGAGTCGACTGACCCAGAACCGACCCGTGAAAAAAAAAATACTAAACTACACTACATATCCGTGATCGAGTCTTTCAATCTAAAACAAGAAGAGGCAGAGTTGCTCCATGCCTCCACCTCCACAACTCTACTGAGTTCACTCTACAGTTCAATCAGGCACTCCTTCGGTCGTCGGCCCACTCAGGTACTCCTTCGAGTATTCCACTCCCGCCCTACCGTCTGTCGTGAGTCGTCCACTCGAGTTGTCCTGCACCCTCCACTCAGGCACGTCGATTATGTATTCGGTTGTTCGACTTTGCACATGTATTGTTCGACTTCGCTGGGCTCTCTAATTATTGTCACTATTCTGTTATAGCATGTTGATTGTGGAGTTCTTGTTAGAATGTTGATTCTTCTGTTACTTCGGCTGTTGATTGTTACAACATGCCTCCAGTTACTTCGGTTGTGGATGGTTGAGTTCTTGTTAATTGGCAGAATGTTTATTGTTGACATATTAATCGCCTATTACTAATCATGCAGAATGTGAACTGTTGAGTTCTTGTTGTACTGCTTTACCTTTAAAAAGACTGCGTGTATTTTTGTTTCTTTCAGTTGTTCAGTACTAAGCTCGTTAACATGGAGGAGGATGAAATTTGGAGGCTTGATTTTGACGACGATAGATTTAATGAAGTTGATGCTGATGTTGACGAAGTTGAGGTACTTGAGACTGAATCAACAATTAACAAGGCCAAAGACAAAGGCAAGCGCAAACAATAAGAAAAGGTTAGTGCAAAATCAAATCATGAAAGTTCTGAAGGTGAAAGTCAGAAAATGAAAAGGCTATTGAAGTCTGATGTGTGGAATCATTTTGAAATTCTTCCATTAGGGAAGACAGATGGGATAGCGAGAAGTAGCTGTTTAAAGTTTAGACCACAATATCATTGTGATGCTATTTATGGAACTGGAAATATGAAACGCCCTTTGAAGAAATGTGGAACAAGAGATTTTATGGACACAAGTCAAATTTTCATTGTAGCTAATAGAAACACCATTACTCTCGAAAGCTATCTGTTTGAATCTCTAAAATTTACAGAGTTGCTTACGAATGCTATTGTATGACATAATTTTCCCTTTCAGTTTGTTGAGTATGTTGGTATCAAAGAGGTTTTTAAATATGTACAACAAAATGTGCAATTGGTAAGTAGAAACACAGTTAAATATGATGTTATGAAGAACTATAGTTCTTTGACGGAAAAGGTCAAGGTGTTGATAGGTTCTTCCCGTAATAAGATTTGTCTAACGTCAGACTTATGGACATCTCTTACAACTGATGTTTATATTTGTTTGGCTGAACATTTTATCGACGTTGATTGGGTATTGCATAAAGTCCTCCTGAGTTTCTTCTTTATGTCACCTCCACATACTGGTAGGGCTTTCACTTAAAAAAATTATGACATGTTGGGGAATTGAAGAATTCCTGATAAAATATTCTGTTTGACTTTGGATAATGCCTCATCAAGTGATGTATATGTTGAAGTGTTGAAGGATAAGTTGTCACTTAACGATCCAATTATCTTGGATGACGAGTTTTTCCATATATATTGTGTTAGAGTAATATAAATCAAGAAGAGCAAAGAACATGTGTGAATGTTAGAGTAATATGTAGTCTAGTCTATAATAATCAAGATTAGACTAGAACATTCAAGATCAGTCTAGATGATTTCTTGTTAGTTCCTAATTACTTCCTATATAAGGAGTACTAGTATTTGGATCAACTTGAAGCAATACAATGTTTTCATTAGTAAAAGCTTTGAGTTCTACATTCTCTCCACACATCTCAGAATCCTAACATGGTATTAGAGCTAGTTCAATTAGGGATTTGATCATCTTTCACTGCAGATCTATAGGAATTACGTCTTCTATTCAGAGCAAGTTCAGATTCGATTGCTAATTCTGTTGCAAATCAGTCACAAGTGTGAAATTGAAGATCTCCAGCTTCCCGCGCTTCTAGCTTGAATCAACTTGATCAGATCCACCGAAAACATCTAATCCAGCAGCTTTCCACTGAAAGCATCAACTCTCCACCAAAATCATTGAGTTTGTTCATTCATGTTACCGCTGTCATCTTCCTCACGTAGGATCTGTTCAGTGATGCTCTGTTATTCAACTTGTTACTCTGTTCTTTAGCTCGTTTTGTAGCATCTTCAGTATCTTGCATCAAATTCTGATCCATTCCAAATCCAGCTCATTTTGTGATCGATTGCCTGTTCACTGCTGTTATTCTTTGCTTAATATAGACTGGATTTAATCACTGATTTCCTGATCCAATGCCTCTACAACAATGCTGAATTACTTGATGCTGAAATGTCAGTTTGATATCGTGAAGATGTGTGATCACATTGAGTTTGCACAACCAAGTTTTTGATGATTTATATTGGCTTCATTACAAGATTGAAGTGTTGGAATTCATATTTTAGATTTGTTTTTTAGCCTTGATGGCATGACCACAACGAGATGACCGAGATGGCACCACAATCGCATAACCGGGGTGGTCCTTCTTTCTTTTACCACATGACCACGACGAGATGACCACGATGGCATGATCGAGTATTTTTCTTTTTTCATATGGAATTCATCTTGGAAAACTTGTATTCGAATTTGGAGTAGCTCACTGATAATGAGGGTTTGCGAGCTCAATTCGATTGGGGATTTTATTGAGATTGGATTTGGGATCAGGTACAAGCAAATAAGAATTGGAAGTTTGGGGACCAATTCAGAAAATTTCAAAGTTTTAGGATCAAAATCAAGAAGAGCAAAGAACATCGGTAAATGTTAGAGTAATATAAATCAAGAAGAGCAAAGAACATGGGTGAATGTTAGAGTAATATGTAGTCTAGTCTAGAATAATCAAGATTAAACTAGTACATTCAAGATTAGTCTAGATGATTGCTTGTTAGTTCCTAAGTACTTCCTATTTAAGGAAAGTGTTTGTTTTTGGATCAACTTGAAGCAATACAATGTTTTCATTAGTAAAAGCTTTGAGTTCTAAATTGTCTCCACACATCTCAGAATCCTAACACGTTGTTGTGCTCATATTCTCAACTTGATTGTGCAAGAGGGCTTGAAAGAAGTTGATGATGTGGCGAAAAGTATCTGATTAGAAAGACTGAGTTTCTTAAAAATGTCAGTGATCTGAGGTTGGATAATCGACAAGGTTTGAGGCAAGATGTACCAACTAGGTGGAATTCTACATTTCTCATTCTTAAAAGTGTTTTATACTATAAGGTGTGTCCTCATCAGATTGAATGGGTAAAGTTATAAGGAATTGCAGATTATTTTATGTGCTTTCTATGATTTGACCGTGTTTATTTCAGGAACGAAGTACCCTACTACAAATTTGTACTTCCCATTGGTGTTTTTTTTATCAATTACACTTTGAAGAAAAGTTATAAAGGTGAGCGCTTGTTCATGATAAGTATGATTTGTCGTATGAGGTCCAAATTTGATAAGTATTCGACCAACTTCAGTGTCATTTTGGCAATTGTTGTTATTTTGGACTCTTGGTATAAGTTGGAGTTTGTCGAGTTCGTTTATAAAAGGTTGCATGGTCAAGAATATGGGGTCGTTGAAGTTGAAATGATTCGGTCTAAGTTGTATGAGTTGTATAATGCGTATATGGATAAGTCATCTATTGTGGCATCTTGTTCTTTAGAGAAGAAATCTCAGGTTGGTAAAAAAACTCGTTCAACCTCTTCTTACTCTGATCAAGTATTGTATCATTCGACTGATGGATGCAATGTGCTCAATGTAAGTCTTCTTTAATTTTTTTTATAATCTTTCAACTATTTGATATGTTTTTTTTAATATGTGTTTTAGAGATTATTTAAGATCAAGCAGACAATCAACTCAAAAATCTGAACTTGCTCGATATTTGGAAGAAGAACTGTTTGATAGGAAGAAGACTTTATATGTTCTTGATTATTGTCATGGGAAATCAACTCGATTTCCTATCCTTTCTGCTATGGCATGTGATATTTTCAGCATCCCTATTACGATAGTTGCTTATGAATCAACATTTAGTATTGGTGAATGTGTTCTCAATCAACATTTAATTTCTTACTCTTTTATGATTATATATATGACAAGTATATGTTTGCATAAAAGAAAATGAAGAAACAAATTTGGAGCAAAAGATTGATAATTTTATTGCGATCACGAATGAGGAAAAGTCACAAAGATCTATCTTAAAAAAATAGTTTGGTGGAAGTGTGCAATTGATTTTCTTATGGTTTTGGATGTCTTTCTTGGAATTGAGAATTTGGATGTTTTTGTTGGAGTTTGGATGTTTTTGTTGGAATTTGTAATCTGACAATTTGTTCGTAATAATTTGACTCGCAAATGATAACTTAACTAGAAATCTGACATACCCTTTGCGCAGTTAGTGATATGTTTTAATATTTATATTTTTAACATTTTTTGTAATATTTAACTTCTTTTTAAGTAAATATAAACTAAAACAATTTTCAAAATAATAATAATTTTACTGTTATAAAATTTAAAAAGTTAGATTTTAAGTGAATATACACTATAACAATTTTTCAAAAAGTTCATTATTATAAATTTAAATTGTTTATAATAAAAATAATAAAATGCATAAAATAATTAATTACATAGATAAGTTATTATAAATTATATTATGAAATATTAAAAACAAATATAAATTATATTAAGTGTATTTGTTCATAAAATTTGTTAAAAATACATGAGTCAATAATTCAAATTAATATTAAGAATTTATAATAAATTAATAGTTAGTACGTTTAAGTTAATGTTTTTTACATTTTTGTTATAATTTATGTTAGTGCATATGAATAAAAAAAGACTTACAATCATCAGTAATTTTTATTTATTTATTTTAGTAATAGTATATTATATTTTTATTATATAAATAATATTTTAATAATATAAAAATATGTTGAGTTATAAATATAGAAAACAAATAATAAAATTGTAAAAAATATGTTAATGTTCATATAATACTCTTAACTTAACATTTATAGTTTATTACTTCTATCAATATCCACATAAGAACTTTAGTATTTTTCTAACAATAGTAACAATCTCAATGTTTTAGTATACATATTATATTTGATTTATTTTCTTAATTATAAATTATATTGAGTTTATAAATATATAATATTTAATTTCGTGACATTGTTAAAATTTATTTTGATAATATTGTAATAAAGTAAGTAATGTTTATAAGTGACTTATGTCTTATTTTAATAAGAGAATTATATGATATATGAAATGTATCCTTAATTAATTTATATTTTAATTTATAAAATAAACTTTAATATGTTCATACTTGATATTTATAAAGTATAATATTATGTATTTTATTACTATATAAATTTCACTTCATAAAATATATTTAAGGAGAAATCATAATTACTGTAAAATAAAGAGATAAGATGAGTTTTGTAATTTATCTTAAGAATGAATGAGATAATTTGAAGGATTTTAAAGTAATTTACATGACATGCCACCTAAGAATAAGAATTGAATGATTGACACATACTAATTAAAATATATTAATTTAAAATTAGGATTGAGAAAATAAAATAAGAAAGTTATTTGTCAACCTTTTATTCCATGTGATATAACCTAATTAATATAAATATTTAGATATATTGATGGTTGCGTTTGTATGGATCATGTGGTGGTGTTTATATTTTATATACATGATTTATTATTATTATTATTTTATATACAAGTATAATAATGTAATTATGTAAAGACAATGCCACTGGTCAGTACCAAGAACAAGAACACAATGCCACTGGTCAGTATATATATATATATGTATATCAGCCAATTGTATCGACCAGGAACAATTGAACATCAGCCAATCATCACTTCATCAGCCATACAACCAAGGCCCAAGAGTGACGAGACGAAGAACAATTGAAATCGTGCAGCCCAACTGCCCAAGAACAATGTCTTCTATGCGGATCAGGCGGGTCAACCCGCCAGGTCTCGGTGGCCAAAACAAAAACCCGCCAGGTCGGGTATGAGTCGCAAAATCTGATCTACATGGGTCAGCGGGTCGGGTATGGGATAATCCACCGAGAGTGGTGCGCTGGGTCGACCCACCCGAACCCGGCGGATCAACCAAAATTGCCTCCTCTACTAACAATATTATGTTTTAATATACATATTATATTTTATCTATTTTGTTAATTGTAAATTATATTGAATTTATAAATATATAACATTTAATTTTGTGACATTGATAATATATATTTATTTTGATATTATTGTAATTAATTAGGTGATGTTGATATGTCACTTAAGTCTCATTTTAGTAAGAGTATTACTTAATAGATGAAATGCATCCTTAATTAATCTATATTTTAATCTATAAGAGTAAATTTTATTGATATTCATAAAATATAATATTACGTATTTTATTATTATATATATTTGACTACATAAAATACACTTAAGAAAAAATTATAATTATAATGTGAAATAAAGAAACATAATACGAGTTTTCTAACTTATCTTGAGAATAAATGAGAGACTTTAGAGGATTTTAAAGTGATTTACATGGCATGCCACATATGAATGAGAAATTTATGATTTTGTTTTTATCAAATTAGTCGCTTTACTTTAAGAAATAAAATGCCGTGACTTGGGGTCACGTATGTTCGTACATCAAATCATTAGCTACTAAACATACAAAGGGAAGTGGTGGTCTTGCGACCCAATCGTTTAGACTCACTCTCAATCTTGCTTGCTTTGCTATCCAATTTTCACATTCGTTGCTCACTCTTGGAATAGCTCGTCATTGCACTTGCTCGACTTGTGTTGCTAGTGCTCGGATCTTCGGTATGATGGTAGACAATCTCCAATGTTTGGGCCCTCCACAATTTGTTGGTGAACCGTTTGTGAGTCCGTTTCCATGATGATGCTTTTCCATCCTGCTTCAATTGCTAGTCGGACTCCTTCATGGATTGCTAAGGCTTCCATCGTCTCTATGTCGTCGCTCCGTTGTCTCCGGTTCATTCCCTCAACGACTCTCCCTTCCTTGTCACGTGATACCACTCTTATGCTGTCTCGTTGAGTTTCCTTGCTTCATGAGGCATCACAATTGATCTTGATCGTGTCCCCCGTCGGGGGCTCCCATTGGTGGTTCGGTTCAGCTCCTTGGTTTTACCGTGTTTGGACCGATTGGTGTGCTCCCCATTGCTCCTCATGTGCTTGCCTTGTCTCTATGATCACGTGCCTTGAATTTGGTTGTTGAGCTTCAAAAGACGCCTTGCATCTCGCCTTCCAAATGTGTCAATATGTGATTAGTATTAGTGCCCACCTCTTTTCGTTCCTACCGTTCGGCCCATATGTCTCCGCTTGTATTCTTGTGATCCATTCCTCCATATTCGTTCCATGGTTTCTATCAATTCGTACCGCTATCAACTCAGCCCACACCGGTCCCGTCCAACTACACTCCAAGATCATGTGCTTCCTAGTTTCGACTTCACCGCATATCGTGCAATTTGTGGGCACATTCATCCCTCGCCGGGCCATGTTCGCTTTGACGGCTATGACATGAACAAATTTATGAAAGACATGAACAAATTAGAAGATGTTAATTTAATATTAGGAGTGAGAAAATACAATAAAAAGTTAATTTGTCAACATTCTATGTGATTTAGTTAAATTAATATATATATAAACATTTATATATAAGAATAAATTTTAATATGTGCATACTGTTGATATTCATAAAATATAATATTATGTATTTTTGTATTATATAAATTTGACTACATAAAATATACTTAAGAAAAAGCATAATTATAATGTGAAATAAATAGACATTATATGAGTTTTGTAACTTATCATGAGAGTAAGTGAGAGACTTTAGACGACGATTTGAAAGTGATTTACATGACATAACACATAGGAACGAAAAATTTATGTAGAATATGGACAAATTAGAATATGCTAATTTAACATTAGGAGTGACAAAATACAATAAAAAATTTATTTATCAATATTCTATGTAATTTAGTCAATTAATATATATATACATCGTAATGTGTATAATGATAGAGAATTAGACTGGCTTCGAGACTACTTTTATATTTTTATTAATTACAAAACTATTACCAGAATCGAGTTAATATAATTAAATTAGTTTAAAAGTAATTTTCGTAAAATTAATAAAAGTACGGTAGTTGGTATCCAATCAAAAAACTTCAGTCTCTATATTATTGATAGTGTAATATATTGTATTTTTCTATTTAAATTTATATATTACTGAATATATACGTATATATAACTTTTACCGTGTCTTTATTTACAATTAATTTCATTTTAACTGAGTTAATAGTAATAAATAATTTTTCATATTTCCTCTATTGCATCATCTATAAAATTAATTATTTCATTTAATAAAGTCATAATATAAATAATGAGATTAATAAAAGCATATCAATAGATATCTTTTTTTTTTGGTAAAATAGCAATAGATATCTTTTTTTCGATTACTATAACCATTAATCATATCTTATTTTTTATTTTTAGTTTGTGACACTTCCTAAGTCGACTTTTGCTTTTGAATTTAACCTTATAAACAGTTTTGCTTAATACTATAAATTCAAATCTCAATATTTTAAATAAATATCTTTTAAATTTAATCATGTAAATATTTGTCAATAATACAATAATCTGCCCACAAAAATTAATACAACATATTCAAATTTCAAAAATTTAAATAGATACTTTACCGTTCACATAAACTATGAATCAATTATATATATTATTATTATCATTATGTTTTTTTTTTGGTACAATGGAGAAAGAAACAGCTTTGTCGAACGACTGAATCGTTCAACAAATACTAACTAAACATTTCTAACAAGTTTGGGTTCCGAAGTGGCAGCAAAGTCTTTTGCCATGTGGAGTTGCGCCTCCCTAGGTGGACTGTGATGTACGAAAAAGTCTTGGGTTTGAAGAGCTCCCATCCTCGCCATTGAATCGGCCACTGAATTCGCCTCCCTATAGATGTGACAGAATTTGCATCTATTGAATTGGTCTAACAACGTCCTACAATCCATAATGATAGGCATTAGCGAAATATTTCTCATATCCTCCTTCATTATAAGTTGAAATAGAGAGAGAGCTTTATCACTATTACCAAGAAGCTCTCTGTTTTATTGTATACTTTAATATATCTTTTTTTTGGTTAAAAACATGCATGTATCACTACGGGAGAAGCAGTGTTTACCAGCTGAATATAAGTTTTTTAACGGTTGAAAAATACAACCGTTAAATTATCGCGGCTCAAATGAGGTTCCCATTGGGATGAATAAGTCATCCCATTGGGACGATCTACAGGATGAAGTTCAGGTCTTATACCCATAGTCTTTAAGTCGTGTCGAGCCTTCTCATTATCCATTGTCTTCCCATCAACATTCAACAATGTACCAATAACGTTATCGCAAACATTTTATTTCTATATGCATCACATCCAGATTATGTCGGAGAAGATTATATTTCCAATAAGGCAATTCAAAAAATATGTTCTTCTTCTTCCACATGATACTGACTTGAGTAGATGTCGAGGCACCTTGTTCAGAGTAATCGCCTCTCTAAAACATATCTTCATCCTCCAGAGATGTTGTATCAACAACTATGGTATTGCCATCTCTTGACTGCTTCTTACTACCTTTACCATAACTGTTTGTTAACCTCCTCATTTGTTCGAAAACCTCCACACCAGAAAGAGTTGTTGGTGAAAGTCGCATCTCAGTTGTACCATCAAACTCAGTTTTTTTACGACGAATGGTTGATCTATGCGTAACCAGCGACGATGACACATATAACAGTATTTACCACCGTTATCCAACCACAAAGACTCAGTTGAATAAGCACATATAGGACATGCAACCCGACCTTTAGTACTCCATCCAGATAAATTAGCATATGCAGGAAAATCATTAATAATCCACATGAGTGATGCACGAAGAGTAAAGTGTTCACCCTTTAACGCATCATATGCCTCAACATCCTTACAAAGTTGTTTTAACTATTCGATCAGTGGTTTTAGATAAATATCTATATCATTTCCAAGTACTTTTTCACCAGGGATGACCATTGACAATATAAGAGACGACTTTTTCATGCACGAGCAAGGCTCCATTTTGTAAGGGATTAATAAAACATGCCATGTACTATAAGTTACACGCATCATCTTAAATGGATTAAAACCATCACTCACTAATGCTAATTTGACATTACGTGGATCAGAAGCAAAATTTGGGTAACGCTCATCGAATGAGTTCCACACCAACGCATCAGCAGGATGTCTCAAGACTCCATCCATTGTTCGACCCTCCTTATGCCATCGCATCGAAGATGCACTATCCTTTGACATGTATAGTCGTTTGAGTCTTGGAATTAACGGAAAGTACTACAATACTTTTGCTGAGTTTGTAGACACGATGCACCATGAAAAAAACCATATTGTATAGCCAACCAAGAAACCATTCCAAACCAAGTGACTCACCACTTCTTCCTCCACATGATATTTTTTTATCATGGCATTTACATCAAGGACATATCATTATTCCATTAACCAAACCATTTCTATTAGCAAATTCAATGAAGTCTTTGACACCGGATTGATACTCTTTGCTAATTCTTGGTTTTGTTATCCAACATCTATCCATGTCAAATTTTAAAGTTCCTAACAATAAAAAAACATTTAGGCAACTTAAATTCATCATTGAGGCAACTTAAATTTAAAGTTCCTAACAATAAAAATTTTTTTGTCATCAATTTAATTTATACTAGGCAACTTAAATTCATCATGAGGATGTATAATATATGACTAATTGCTGCTATACATGTCTTTCGAACAATAAATTTGAATATTAAAGGGTTACCTAGCTTGGAGAAATTAGGGTTTGCAACTCTTCGGATTCATCCAATTATATAGATATATGTAACAAGTACAAAACATATAAGACTTGGGAAGATCAATTCATTGAACAAAAAAAACGAAGAAATCGTACCGAAATCGAAGTGGCCGAGCGCGCGACGAACAAGGCGAAATCTGTTGATTATGCTGCCAAATCGAACAAGGAGTACACATATAAGACTTCCGGCTATCAATTCATTCAATTAATTGATGGGGTAAAAAAAGAGATCACCTGGAAAATTGGAGCGCGACAAACGACGGGGCGACTGGAAAAGATAAGAACAAAGATCAGACAACGAGGTCTGTTATGTTCTTTTCGACTTTAATAAGTCATTCACGACTCAAATCGAAATGAGTCGTGATATATATATATATATATATATATATATATGTTTTTTGGTAATTTATCACAGCTCAACCCCAAAGAGCCGTGATAATTTTTTTTTTATTTTGGTCCATTTATCATGGCTCAACCCCAAACAGTCGTGATAAATATGTAAAAATTAATAAAAATAACGTTGTGACAATAGTTTTTTTAAAAAACAAATTCGCCATTTATCACGGCTGAAAATAAATGAGCAGTGACAATACTTGTTTTGTTTTTAAAATTTTGCCCATTTATCACGACTCAAACCTAAATCAGCTGTGATAATATATTTTTTTTAAACTTTTGCCCATTTATCACGGCTCATTTGGTTTTCAGCCGTGATAAATGCGCAAAATAAAAAACAAATAAGTATTGTCGCAGATCATTTAATTTTGAGCCGTGATAAATGGGCAAAATAAAAAAAACAAGTATTGTCACGACTCATTTGGTTTTGAGCCGTGATACAGTATGTAAAACTTGCGGCCCAACCTTAAATGAGGCGTGATAAATGTAACAGACGAGTTATTTGATTCGTAAAAAAAACTAAATAACGGCTCAATGTTATTTGAGCTGTGATATTCAATTTAAATTAATTTGTAACGACTCAATATGCATTGAGCCGTGAAGTTTAGCCGGTAAATGCCCCCTCTCTCGTACTGTATTCATTCCGAATTCAAAACCGTTCCAAAACTATTACAATCATTACTCAAAATGGTACTAAATAAGAGTGGAGGTCTTTCGACCCAAACGTTAAGTCACACTCCTAATCTTGCTTGTTTCGCAATGCATTTCGCGCTTTCATTCGTGGATCGTTGAATCTTCTTCCATGTAATCCCTTCGAATTCTCGTGCCAAAACCTTGATATCTTCACATATCAACTCGATCCTCCAATGGAATGTATTTTCGTTCAAATGGTTGATCACCACTTTCTAGTCCGATTCGATCACAAATTGGCGCCATCCTTTCTCTATCGCCATCTTTGTCCCGAGGATGATGTCTTGAGCTTCCAATGTAGTTGCATCCGAGCCTTGCATCATCCTATTCGCCCCACCTTTAACCCGGCCTACCTCGTCCCTTGCGATTATTCCGAGCCCTCCCATCTATGTACTTGGAAACCATGACGCATCACAATTTATCTTGATCTCTCCTTGTTTTGGCGCCTCTCACCTTTCAGTCACTCGATTCGGTTCCTGTCTTATCGCACTCAGTTCGGCTCCATGCTCCTCCCGGGTTTGCCTTACTTCCTCGATTGTGGTTACCGGGTTCAGCATTTTCACTTCAAACGCCGCTCTACATCCTGCTTTCAATATTGTCAAACATATCACCATGTATAATCGCCAACTTTTTTCTCGGTTTTGCCTTGTCATCCCTTATTCCTCTTGTCTTTCCCGAGCCCATTATTCAAAACGGTAGTTCTCGTGGTGGTTCGGTCCAAGCCCTAGTAGTTTCACTGTGTAGATTGGTATCGGTCTTGTGGTGTGGGGGTTTTATGGTTGTGTTCGTATGCTTTGTGTCAGGTTGGTATGGCATGTGTAGTGTAGGCTCCATATGGTTTGGGGGGTTGAGTTACTTGGTACGGATGGTTCAGGTAGAGGCTAGTAGGTTCGATTATTAGCAATGGTTTTGGGTATTGTGTTTGTGGTCCGAGAGTGCGAAACCTTAGTATTTCGGTTTGGACATTGTTTCTACTCCTCGGTACAGTATCATGGAGGTGGTGTCACCTGGTGGGTGCACCTCCTTGATCGGTTCATCACTGTCATTCGTGTTTTCCTCATGTTTCATTGGGTCGTCCGTCGACCCGTTTTTTTTCTCCCCCCTTCCCGTTGTTGCTTTTGTGTTTTTCGCGGTTCTTAAACTCATTTGTTATCTCAAACCATGACCGACGGGTTTCGCTTTGCCCCCCTGCGCTGCTCCTCGTACCCCCTCTCATTCTACTTTCCCTTCTCATTTTTGGTGTTTATTCCGCCAACCATGGACCGTACATCAGCTGCCCTTATGTTGCTTCCGACATAACCACTTATGTTGTGCACACCTGGGTCGTGTGGCCCAACTTCCCACACTCGTAGCAAACATTAGACAACCTCTCATACTTAATAGACGCCCACTGTTCTTCTCCTTTTGAATTGTTCCACTAGAACCCCACCATAAGTGTCTGATCCACATTTACTTATACTTTCATTCGCATGAATGCCTTTTGGGCACTCTCCATTTCCTCCTCCACTTCTATGACATTGCCTATTTTTCCTCCTATCAACTTGACATTCTCAACACTAAACTTCTCAAGCCCTAAGTCATGAACTTGTACCCAGAATTGTACTTTCTTAAAGTCTACGAGCGCTAAGCCAGCAGTTGGATCCCATTTGTTCATACTCATGCAATGTCCTTGAACCGACCACGACAACATATCAAATATTTGTTTCCTCTCCTCCTCATCCTCAAATTCAAATATCACAATCCTATCCAACACATCCAATATGATAACTGATTCGTACCTCTCCCACGCCAATTTCAAAACATTGTGGATTGCTCCAACTTTGATCGGTTTGTGGGATATGATCATTCCGACGTATCTTTCACTCCTTTCCAACCGGGGGTTCGACGGCAGGTCCTGTGCATTCTTCCTCGGGTGTATTCTATCATTGGGACTACGACTTTGATCACTCATCGGGACTTCACACCGGTCTAGCTGCCCTCACCACGGTCGTACCTGTCATGCACAAACAGAGGAAAATGATGGGTTAGGTTCGAAAAGAGATGATGCCAAATCCGAGTTCGGTCGTCCCCTGTGCTGCAATCTGGTCGTGGTTCTGTAATGAGCTGGTCTGTCTCAAGCCCCCTGTTCCTCCGCCGATGTGGTCAGCGTCTAGCTCCAGCTGTTGCTTTAGTGGTTGGTGTGCTTGGCTCGTCTCAAGATGTGATGGGGGCAGCAGCAGGACTCGTTCGGATCTTCTGTTGGAAAATGGTGACAGCAGCATTTGAAAGCTCCTCGACTGGTGGTGCACCCTCCTCCCCTATTAGACCCGAGCCCCGAAAACGTCTGATCAATTTGATGTCGAATTAGCTAAGCTAGGGTTTCATAGCTTTCTTGAATCGTTTTCTCTAGGCTACGTCCTCCCCTTGCATGGCGTCGTAGCTTCCCTTCTCTCCTGCAATAAATGCGATCTATTGCTTAAGATTCCAGTCGATTGGGATACTTGACAGCTTCTCTGCTTGGGGATTGGCTTCGACAATGACAAAGGCGACAACGATTAGTGAGTTCCGACAAAGGCGCGGAGAGAATTATCTCTCACTAGAATTAGGAGAGAGAAACACTTTACTTTTGCGTGAAGTAGACTTTAATACATCTTTTTTTTTATCAACTCATCACTTTACTTTGAGAAATAAAACGTCGTGACTTTTGGTCATGGGTGTTCGTACATCATGTCATTAGCTACTAAACATACAAAGTGTAGTGGTGGTCTTTCGACTGAATCATTAAGACACACTCCCATTCTCCCTTGTTTCGCTATCCAATTCGCACATTCGTTGCTCGTCCTTGGAATCGCTCGCCATTGTACTTGTTCAACTTGTCTCGCTAGTGCTTGGATGTTCGGTATTATGGTTGACACTCTCCAATGTTTCGGCGCCTGCATGATTTGTTGGTGAACCGTTTGTGAGTCTGTCTCCATGATGATGCTTTGACATCCCTGTTGAATCTCAAGTTGTACTCCTTCATGTAAGGCCATTGCCTCCATCGATTCTATGTCGTCGATTCTTTGTGTCCGGTTCATCCCGCCCACTATCTTCCCCATTTTATCTCGTTCCACCACCCCTATTCCGGCTCTTCGCGTTTCCTTACACCATGAGGCATCGTAATTTATCTTGATCGTATCGCCCGTTGGAGGTTCCCATTGTTGGTTCGGTCTTGCATCTTGCGCTTGGGGTGGTTGGTTGGTTTGGCTTGTTGGGATATATGTATAATTACATATGAATGTTTAGGGATTATTCTGCAATATTCTAGAATTAGTAAGTGAGGACTAGATTGTAATATCTCAAGACTTATCTAAACCCTAAACCCTCTTAGGAATTTAGAGAAAAATGAGGAGTAAATGAAGAGCTTAAGGCAACAATTCGAGAGAAAATCATCTTGTATTACCTTAAGCTTGAATATACAATAGGGGCAGTAGTCTATTTATAGGTGAATCTAGGGATTTGATGCAAAAGTCCTAAACATGTGGACTTGAATCTAATTATCCTAAACATTTGAACTAAATCATGATTTATCTAAACCATAATCCCTAACATTCCCCTTTGAAGATCAACTTCCTAATGTAAAACAAGACTCTAAACAAAAAAAAAAAAATGAAGATCATCACCATCTCATCAATTCCTAACAACACCTAACATTCATCCATGTTGTTTGCTTCTTTGATTGCAATCTTCAAGTAGCATAATCCTGCTGAATAACAAGCACATCTCCATGATCTTGCTGAATAAAGAGCGGCTCCATGATCTTGATGAATACCGAGCGAGCAGCTCCATGATCTTGATGAATACGGAGCACAACTCGAGCACAACTCACCCATTGATTGATCTGCAAGGGATTCCCATTCCATTACTGAGCTAATTTCAATCACAGATAACTCACCCATTGTTGGTCTACAGAAGTTGATTTCCATACCATTGCTGAGCTGATTTTAATCACAGAGAATTCAGCACAGGTTTGCTGTACTATTGAGCACAGGTCTGCTCTAACTTTAGTGAGTTAAATCTTGACAAATTAATGATGATGATGAGGATACCGAGAGCCTTTGTTTCACTACTATTGTCGAACAACAACTGTAATACTAGAGGAAGAAGAAGAAACCTCGAGATTGCTAAAACCGTGTTTGTAATCACGTAGCGAAACATAACGAAGCAGTAAACGTGCTTGTAAGCACGCATCAAAACATAATATCTTCAAGTACTTGAAGAGCAGCAGCAAATTAAGGCAATCAGTAGCTCAAAATCAAAATCAAACCAAAGAAGAATCAACCTCAAAGTCATCCTCAAACACAGCCTCAACAGAGGACGAATCAGCCTCAAATTCACCCCCAAACAGAGCACTAATCCGCTCCATATGCACCAGCAACATGATAAGCAGCTCAGCAACAAATAATCAACATCATACTTGAGAAATCAGTCTAAATTAAACAGCATAAGTCGCAGCAAGCAACTCAGCATCATTACATAACAAAACCAGTAGATTTGCTTAAACAGAGTCGAAGGTCCAGAAACCTTACCTCAGTATAATCATAGATCTGATCATACCTATTGAAGCATGAAGAAAAAGAGATCCATTAGAATAAGAGTCGAACAAAATCAGATGTGAGGAATCTCGTGGAAGCAGATCCACATAATCTGCAAAATGGTGCGATCTAGATGCGTGAAGATGCTGAATCGAATCAATTCTTAGGACTCTGTTTCGAAATGATCTGGAGAAGATGATCTGAAGAAGATGTTTCGAATTGACAGAAGGATTGAAGTAGCAGGAGTGAAGTGAATCGGTACAACTTAGCATCCAAGGCTCGCCATCCGCAGGACTGATGAATCAGCTGAACGATCTTGAAAAATCGACTGCGATTCTGCAGATGATGCATGTTTGTTGATGAAACGATGATGCTGGACGATCTGATGGAGATGAACATGATCTAATGATGATGATATCTCGAGCATAAAAAATGAAATCAAATTGGAACTGAAGAAGCGCCGCTGGATTTGACGAAGCGCGGGAGGATGAAACTGCTACAGGAACTGATGAACAGAGCAGATTTCCTACTGATTTTCAGTTGGCAATTTCCAACAGACTCAAGAATTTGTCCCTGATATTGTAGCTCTGATACCATCTTAGGAATTTAGAGAAAAATGAGGAGTAAATGAAGAGCTTAAGGCAACAATTAGAGAGAAAATCATCTTGTATTACCTTAAGCTTGAATATACAATAGGGGTAGTAGTCTATTTATAGATGAATCTAGGGATTTGGATACAAAAGTCCTTAACATGTGGACTTGAATCTAATTATGCTAAACATTTGAACTAAATCATGAGTTATCTAAACCATAATCCCTAACAACTACATATAGCCGTAGGTTGTAACTTGAGAATTAAGCTTTTAATGTATGGATTAGTGCCGTCGGCTACAAGTACGCGTTGATCATCTTATTTCTTTGGATTTTTCTGTTTAAGTTCCTAACATGGTATCAGAGCAAGAACGATTCTGCTCAAGTCGGTTCAAACGCAATTACAGTTTCTGCTGATCGATTGAAGTGATCAATATATTCGACTCCATGGAAGAAATTTATGCTGCATTCTTCAACAAGAAGGTCTCACAGCTGATTGGCGAGGAGAATTTCCAATCATGGCGATAACAAGTGCTACTATCTGTAAGTGGATACAATTTGGAAAGTCATCTGTACGGCAATGTCACAATTCCAGCTGGAATTCCTGGACCAGATGGAGATGATGAACCGAATCCAGAATACCAGAAGTATGTTCAAAAGGATAGTTCACTAGCTTCCTGGTTGCTAGTCAGCAAGTCAGCCGAGGTCTCATAGGATGCATGACCACTGCATCAATATGGCAGAGATTTTTTTGCATCATCAACAACAATGATCATGCATTTGTATGATCGACTGAAGGTTCGTAAACTACCTCATCAATCAATGGGTGATTACTTGACAACAATTCAAACTGCTTGTTATATCTTAGCCTCTTGTGGTCATCCAATTTAGGAAATGCAACAAATATCAATCATTCTTAATGGAGTCAAAGGACAATATGACAGTATAGTTTCAGTTATTCATGCAAGTCGTAATCCTTATGATATTGCATCAGTGAGTTCTGTCCTTTAGATGCGGAAGCTAGGTAGAGTGATTTGTTGTTTGATTCTGATCTGTCTGCTCATATGGCTATAAATCGAGGTTTTGGTGGAAACAAGGATGAGATGGAGTCAGCTATGTCTAAGCAAGTGTCAGTCTGTGTTCTGCTCAATGGGAAGATGCCTCAGCATGATCTAATCTACCACCACAACAACAACAGTTTCAAGCACCAAATCAGTTTCAGCAGTTTCAAGCACCAAATCAGCCATTTCAAGCACCAAATCAGTTTCAAGCACCGACTCAGCCCTTTCAAGCACCAAATCAGTTTCAGATTCAGGTGCCACAAATCATCTGACTAATGCATCTTCCAGTCGGACAGCATACCTGTGTACCATTTACTGGGCAAGGTAAAGTAATGGTTGGTAATGGATATTCTTTGAATATTTCTGCAATAGGCTCTGCGTTAATTCCAACTGATTCTATAATGTTGAGATTACATAATATGCTCTATACTCCCAATGTGACTAAAAGTCCTCTTTCCGTGTCTCAGTTCGCAAAGGATAATCATGTCTACTTTGAATTTCATGCAAATCGCTGTGTGGTTCGTGATGCTTTTACTCATTCAGTGTTGCTCCAAGGATATGAATAATCTGGGTTGTATAAGCTTGATATGACAAAATTAAGTAGTAATAAGCCTGTAATTCATTCTAGTGATACTTACATGTCTGAGTCTAGGAATATGGTTGCCAACAGTTGTCTTGAGTGTTGTAATTCATCGATGACTGCTAATAATGAAGATTCTCATAATAAAACATCTCTTTCTTGTTTGTCACCGCATTCTCCTATCACAGATTCGATAATAAAATCAGAAGACATTGATTGTTTAGATATGCATGATTCAACTGTTTTTTCAAATCCTCTTCGTAGTCAGTCTTAAGATGTACCAGGTAATATGCATATTGCTCCACCAGATGCTATTGATGATGGTGAGTTTTTGAGTTTTGTTTCTAAGGTGAATTCTAAAGACTCATCATCAACTTGGCACTTGAGACTTGGTCATCCGTCTAATAAGATTCTTCAAAGGATAAATGATCAAAGTGCCCCCTAAAGTTTGGCCGAAATTTAAGAATCGCCCTTAAAGTTTAAAATGCCCATTAATGTTTGAAAATGATGAAAAATCTCCCCTTGTCAGATGCTCTTTTAGGGGGAATTTTTCATCATTTCTTAACATTAGGGGGGATTTTAAACTTTAAGGAGGATTCTTAAATTTCGGCCAAACTTTAGGGGGCACTTTGACCATTAACCCTTCTTCAAAAAAATTTGCGAATTCATAATCTTCCAACACCTCATAACATTGATTAGTGTATAGCTTGTGCAGTTGGCAAAAGCAAAAAACAGTCGTATCATGCTTCTCCTACCGTCTATTCTCATCCCCTTGAATTAGTTCAAATTGATGTGTGGGGTCCTGCTGCATGTTCTTCTAATGGTCATCATTATTATCTTAGTATCGTAGATGCATATAGTAGGTACACTTGGATATATTTTATGCAGAAAAAAAGTGATGCAACTCGGTTATTTGTTGAGTTTCACAGGTTAGCTGAGAAACAACTAGGATACAAGCTTAAGGCAGTCCAGTCTGATAGGGGAGGTGAGTTTCAGTTTTTATCCACGTATCTACCTCAGTTTGGTATAAATCATCGTGTTACTTGTCCTTACTCTTTTGAACAGAATGGCATAGTTGAGAGGAAGCATAGACATATTGTTGAGTTAGGATTAACTCTTCTAGCTCAAGCCTCAGCACCATTACATTATTGGTCTGGTGCCTTTTTTACTTCAGCGTTTTTGATCAACTGGCTACCTTCATCTGCTTTGTCCAAGGAAAAACTCTTTGGATTGTCGCCTGACTATTCTTTTCTCCGTGTTTTTTGATGCTTGTACTTTCCTCGTCTGTGCCTTTTTTATAAACACAAATTGTCTTTCAGATCTGAGCCATGTGTTTTTCTAGGCTATTGCTCCAAATATCATGTATATAAATGTCTTGCAGCATCAGGGCGTGTGTACGCTACGAGGAATGTGATTTTTCATGAATCCACATTTCCCTTTTCTGATTCTAAAGGTAAGTTCTTTACTTCTTCCTCTCCTACTTAGAATTATACTTCGATGCCATTTTTCTTGCCATGTGGCTCTCAGTTTATAACTTCTTCTGATTCTTATAATGAGCTACTTCCTCCTTCTGATCCTGTTTCTATGACTGATCTTCCATCTCCTTCTTTGGGTAATGATTCTGCTCCTCCATTAAATTTTTCTTCTCTTATCAACATGTCTCCTTCTTTAGTTACTTCTACTATATTGCGTGATAATGCTGCTATTCCAGATACTAGGTTGATTTCTAATCCTATTACTTCTGTTACTAATCATGTTACTTCTATTTGTCCAACTTCTATTTTAGAATCATCCTTACCTAATGTCACTTCCGGTGCTGATGCTCAGGTAATTCCTTCCCCTGTATCTTACAGATTACAAGGATCAATGTTAGTTCCTAAAGCAACTACTATTGTTGATTCTCGTAATAATGAAGTTTCGGTTACTAGACATTCTGTGCAAACAAGATCTAAAACCAGATCTCTTCAGGCTCTTCTGACTACTGATGACAATTTTGCAGATCTGAGTGATTCTGAACCGAAATCGATTCATCAGGCTTTGCTCAATCCAGATTGGAAAAATGCTGTAAATGAAGAACTGTCTGCTCTTTATGCTTCCAATACCTGGACTGTTGTTCCTCTTCCTTCTGGCGGGATTCCTATAGGTTGAAAGTGGATTTTTAAAATAAAAAATAATGTTGATGGGTCTGTTGTGAGATATAAAGCCAGACTGGTTGCTAAAGGATTCTCTTAGAAAGCAGGTTTTGATTTCCAAGATACCTTTAGTCCAGTTGTGAAGTCAGCCACAGTTAGAATTGTATTGTCTCTTGCATTATCTCATTAATGGAGTCTTAGGCAAATTGATATTAATAATTCTTTCTTACATGAAGATTTGAGAGAAGAGGTATATATGATTCAACCTCCAGGATTTGAGCAAATGTCTTCTTCTAAAACTGATTCTCATTTGGTTTGCAAACTGCAAAAGGCGTTGTATGGCCTTAAACAAGCACCTCGTGCAAGGTTTGAAAGTTTAAAGGCTTTTCTTATTCATAAACTTCAGTTATGTTCATCTGTTGCAGATAGTTGTTTGTTTATCAAACAGGACAAAGGGTTTTCTGTGTTTCTATTGGTTTATGTTGATGAAATTGTTGTTACAGGATATTCTTCTTTTGTTATTTCAGAAGTAATTCATTCGATTAATCAGGAGTTTCAGTTAAAAGATTTAGGAAGTTTGAACTATTTTCTTGGTATGGAAGTTACTGCACCTGACAATTATATATTGTTAAATCAGAGAAAATATATTCAGGAGCTGATTGAGAAGCTTTGTCTCACCGAAGCTTCAAGCTTTCCTACTTCGATGACTAGAACTTGTCTCACCAAGTCAGGTATGATTAATTGTACTGAATTGTTTGAAGATGATCATCTGTTTCCCAGTACTATTGGAACACTTCAGCATATTTGTATCACAAGGCCAGATATTCAGTTCTCTGTCAACAAACTCAGTCAGTTTATGCAAAGACCAAGTATCAGTAATTGGCAAGCAGTGTTACATATTGTTAGATAATTAAAGGGGACTATAGAACATGGTTTGATGTTCAGATCTAACCCTTTTCCTATGCAGGGAATATCTGTAGTTTCTTACTCTGATGCAGACTGGAAATGAGATATCGCTAACAGGAAATCCACTTCTGGACATTATCTGTTGCTCAATGACAATCTGATACTTTAGAATTCAAAAAAACAATCAGTGGTGGCACGCTCTAGTGCTGAAGCTAAGTTTAGATCTATTGCTAATGTAGTATGTGAAATCATGTGGGTTAAGTCCCTATTAATGGAAATGGGTCTTCAATTGTCTTCGGTACCTGTGGTATGGACAGATAGTACAAGTGCGGTATCTTTGTCTGAAAATCCTACTCAACATTCCAAAATGAAACATGTTGAAATTGATATTTTCTTTATCAGGGAAAAGGTGAAATCTGGTCATGTCTTAGTCAATTTTGTCCCGTCTAGTAATCAGGTATCATATATTTTAACAAAATCATTGACAGAAAAAAATTTGCTCTTTGCAGGAAAAAACTTGGAGTTTTTTTGTGGTTTAGTTGGAAGATCCTGACACTGTAACGATTCAGGATGCTCCTGAAGTTGAAGAATAATTTCTATTGAAAACCATATATCTGATGATCATGAATGGTAGTTATTAAAGGTATGCCAGTTTTGTTAAGAGTAGTCTTTATCATTGCAAATGTTTTAGTTATTTGATGTTTGTACTTCTCTGTTTTTGTAGATATATATATGTGAGCTTTTTCAGTATTGTCGTGTTCTTTTCACATATAATTCATATCATATAAATCGGTTTCTGGCATTCAGAGAATTCTTATATGTCTGTCTATGTTGTGTATCATTGGTCTGAATGATATTGCACTGAGTTGTTTTTCTATTTTATGTGTGGTGTAGAATCTACACTCAGTGTAATTCAAGGGTAATCATGGTTGGCATATCTATTTTTCATCTTTCAAAAGATCAATGAATGATAAAATGAAACAGAGTTTTTACAGTTCTGAGTAATCTGCTTATGTTCTTGGCATAATACATAGTTGAATTCCAAAAATAGAGTTTAATCTTGAAGAAAACGTCAAGATACTTCAAGGTTGCTTTTGAGGAAGGCAAGATGAGGGCAGAAACCCTCCAGCTATGTTGGTAAGATAAGGGCTCAAACCATTCTACCAAGAGAAGAAAAATTATGAAAATATCAAAAGATCTGAAATGGAAAGATCAGAAAAGAAGAAAAATGATGAATTAGATAGGCTTTTCTGAATATTTACCTTGTATGAATACTGTGGTTAGATGAAAATACTCTTCATAAAATAGTTAAAGAGGTCAACTGTTTGGATGTAATTCAGATTGATTGGTAAGGAACTGTGACTATAAATGTGAATATGTGTATGCTGTGATTGATTTGTGTGCATATGATAGATGTGTGTTTGGTTGATGGGATAAGTGTTAATCATTTGGTATAATTCAGTCATGTTTGTAAAAGAGCTCATATATACATCTGATGAAAAGACTGTTGAAGTTTAACTGATGAGTATACTAAAAAGGACTTGGTTTATGATTATGGATGAATTTTGATTGATGTGCATAGTTTAATAAAAGTTAGATGGTTGTCAATTAAGTGTTTTTTCAGCATAAAGGTATTAGGTGGGGATTATCAATCAGGTGTTGCCTATCAGCTGAGTTTCGACTGTCAGGATTGACAAATATGTTGAAGAGAAATGGATGGCTGTTTTTCGAGAATTCAAGAAGTTCATTCATGCTGATCTTTATGGGAGAATGTTAGGATATATGTATAATTACATATGAATGTTTAGGGATTATTCTATAGTATTCTAGAATTAGTAAGTGAGGACTAGATAGTAATATCTCAAGACATATCTAAACCCTAAACCCTACATATAGTCGTAGGTTGTAACTTGAGAATTAAGCTTTGAATGTATGGATTAGTGCCGTCGGCTGCAAGTAAGCCTTGATCACCTTATTTCTTTAATTTTTTATGTTTATGTTTAAGTTCCTAACACCAATCTCTTTTGATTTTGTTAGAACCTCCCAACGTCTTCATTGTGTTCTATTTCCCTCCGGTGTTTGTCCCCACCAAAAGTCCGCTATTAGGGCATCAATCTTCGAGCACCAAGTCTTCGATAGGCGGAAGACACTCATTGCATACGTGGGTATCGCGGTAATGATCGCCTAAACGAGTACCTCCTTCCCCGCGTGGTTCAATGTTTTCGGTCTTCAACCTCCCAATTTGTCCCTAATTTTCATCTTTAGAGATCCCAGTGCCTCCCTCTTGGTAAGCCTAGGTACTTCCCCGGGTCACCCGTGCTCTTAATATGTAGGGCATCCTCCACCTGTTTTGTTTCATTCGGTACGGCCTCTTTGTTTAAATATAGGGTCGATTTGTCTTTGTTTATCCGTTGGCCCGATACCTGACAATACGAATTCAATATGCTCCAAAGTCCGCTAGCATTTTCCGGCGTACCTTTTATGAAGTACAGATAGTCATCTGCAAAGAACAAATGGTGTGTTTTGGGCACTGTTTGCTTAGGGTGATCCCCTGATTGGTGCCCTCTCTCGCTGCCCCTTCCATTCTTCGTGAGAAGACATCCGCTAGTAGAATTAAGAGATATGGTTAAAGGGGATCACCTTGTCGGATACCTTGCGTTGGGGATATGGCATGTGTTCGTTCCCCATTGACCACCACTTGGTATGTGGTTGTTGATATGCATTTTCTTATCCATCCCAACCATTGATCCGCAAAACCTCGCTTCCCTAGTGTGGTGATTAGGAAATCCCACTCCACTCTATCATATGCCTTTTGCATATCAATCTTCAGTGCACATTCTATCTTGTCTTCGCTTCAATTCATGTTCAGGTGATGGAATACTTCATGGGCTACCATGATGTTATCCTGTATGTGTCTACGTTATACAAAAGCACTCTGGAAAGGGGTGATAAGCTTTGATAGATATATTTTCAACCGGTTCACCAATACTTTTTAAATGATTTTGTACATGAAGTTGCAGCAACTTATAGGCCGAAAATCAGTAGGTTTTGTCGGGTTTGGTACTTTTGGAATCAACACAATATCCATATTAATCGGGGGGTTTAGAAGGGTACCTATTCTGCTGAAAGCCTTGACCGCGGTGATGATGTCTGCCCCCACGGTGTTCCAGTTCTTTTGGTTAGACATATCCGGGAAGCCATCTGGACTCGGCGCACGAGACCCACCAAGTTGATATGTGGCTGCTCTTATCTCTACATCAGTAACCCCCCCGTGTGTCAATTCTGCATTCATATCAGGTGTAATCTGATTCGGAATATGCCTAAGGAACTCATCTCCCGGTTCGTTTGATCGTCTATCCACTCCCCATTTATGCCTCTTAGTCTACATATTTGATTATGTCTCCTCCTTGCTATCGTGGTATGGTGTAAATAAGTAGTATTGCGGTCTCCATCCCTAAGTCATTTTACCCTCGACCTTTGTTTCCAATAGGTCTCCTCCCTCATCCAAAGCCTTTGGAGTTTGCTTTTCGGCCGTTTTTCCTCTTGAATCTCGGCATCATGCATTCCCCCTGCATGTTTCTCCTTAGTGATTCATTTGTTTTTGCTATGTCATGCATTTTGTTACCAAAGCACCCCTTATTCCATTTTGTAAATTTTACACGACACTTATATAGATTTATGTACACTCCTTGGGTTTCTCTCCCCATTGTTGGTCTATCCCACGCTTCTTTGATTACCTCCTTACACTTCAGATTTTCTAGCCACATTGCCTTGAACTTGAAACGTTTCCTTGAACTTTTTCTTGGTTACTAGAGTTGGATCACCATTGGTGTATGGTCCGACCCAATGGCAAGTTCGTTAATGCATCTACCTTGTGGGTGCCTATTTGCCCATTCCGTGTTTATCAATACACGGTCTAGTCGCTCGCTTATCCTATCCGCTCCACTTCGGTTATTACACCATGTGAAGATGTTCCCAGTCGCTCGCTTATCCTATCCCATTCGCTTCCAAATCCTCCACCCCTGGTCCTCAATCAATGCTTTGAACTCTTCCACTTGTCTTTGGGACTTTCTCCTCCCGCCCTGTTTTTCATGTTGGTGACATATGGTATTAAAGTCGCCTAGGACCATCCATCCTCACCGTCTTGCCCTTCCCAATCACCGAAGGTGATCCCATTGTTGAGACCGTCCTCGCGCTTCCGTGCTCGTGTAGACCCGCGTTACAAGCATCAGAGTTGTTTGGTTATCCATGTATACCTCGCAATCCATGTGATTCTGATCGGCATGTAGCACCGAAATCCTCGTAACCGCTCTCCACCGTAAAGCTAGACCCCCATGGTAACATAATATGTATTGTCCATCCCCATCTTTGTCCGTATCCTCTCGCAGTAGGTATCCCCATTCTTTGTTTCCATTAAGAATATGATGTTTGGGCGATACCTTTTATTGAGGTCGTGTAGGTGTTGAACTGTCAAGGCAGACCCCAGACCCTGACAATTCCATGAAATGGCACTCATTGATCACCCGTGGCTATTTAAGGACAGCCACCAGAACCCATTGTTTGTTCCTTCCTTTCCTCATGCTTCTGTGCCTCATTTGACTTCTTCAATGTTCGGTTCTTCCGGTTTGGGTTGGACATGCTCGTTGTTCGCCTCGGGCTTTTTCGTACCCTTGGCTCATTTGTTTCGGTCACCTCTATAGGTGTCCTTTGTCTCTTAGGTCCGGGATGCTCCTCCATGTCCTCCCCGGTCCCTTTTAGTGTCATCTTGTCAAGGTAAGGGCTTAAACGGGATGTAGGGATTGATGTATCATGGTGGTAGGTGATGTGGCAGGGGGGCGAGCGGGTCCTCCACAAGATATGTTTGGATTGGGATGGTGAGCTCGGTATAGTCGGGGTGGGTTAGATCGTTCAGATGATGATGGGTTGGGTTATCGGGTAGGTATGTGATACGGGTTGGGGTGGTGCATTCGGTAGTTCTTGCTTATGGGGTCTCGGCTATAGTGGCATGGGATGTGGTAGTGGGGTTGGTCGGGTGGGTTTGTGTATGCTTTCGGGTGGGTATATGAACAATGGTTGGTATGGTTCGGTGTTGGCTTTAGTTAGAGGCATTGTTGTCTTCCCTTGGTTCGGCTTGGGTGAGGTCTAGTGGTGGGTTGGGGTTAATTTCCGTTCGGGTATTTTGGGGTGTTGGGTTCGGTTTTGTCTTGTATGGATGACTATGGATCGCGTGTTGGGGGGGTCGTCGTATGGTGGATCGGTTTGCCCTTGGCCATAGGTTGCCTCGGTCTCCATGGGTTCTGCGTTCATGGTTTCATGTGGATAATTTTTATGTGTCCTTCTCACCCTTAGTCTCGATGCTTTGTTCCCCTTGATGCCCTCTGGTCTTTGCCTTGTCCCGGGTCCTTGTCCTCACCTCCGCCATAATATCAAACCATGATCTCCGTCTACCCTGTCTTGGTTGTGATCCATTCTCCTCATATCCTCCCACGGTTTGTCTCGTCGTGGCATGTTTTGGTCTCACCCCAACAAGCCACAGTCCATACATTGGTACATCCTTATCATGTTCTGCAAATTGTGCATCTATCTTGCATGCTTGAGTTGTGTTGCTCAGCATGCCACAACCATAATAGTAATCAGATAACCGTTCATATTTAATTGATGCCCATTTATCCCCTCCTTGGGAATTTTTCCACCAAAATCCCGCTATTAATATTTTTTTAGTGTCATCTTGTCAAGGTAAGAGCTCAAACGGGATGTAGGGATTGGTATCATGGTGGTAGGTGATGTGGTAGAGGGGGGGCGAGCGGGTCCTCCACAAGATATGTTTGGATTGGGATGGTGAGCTCGGTATAGTCGGGGTGGGTTAGATCGTTTAGATGATGTTGGGTTGGGTTATCGGGTAGGTATGTGATCACGGGTTGGGGTGGTGCATTCGGTAGTTCTTGCTTATGGGGTCTCGGCTATAGTGGCATGGGATTGGTAGTGGGGTTGGTCGGGTGGGTTTGTGTATGCTTTCGGGTGGGTATAGGAAATGGTTGGTATGGTTCGGTGTTGGCTTTAGTTAGAGGCATTGTTGTCTTCCCTTGGTTCGGCTTGGGTGAGGTCAAGTGGTGGGTTGGGGTTAATGTCCGTCCGTGTGTTTTTGGTTGTTGGGTTCGGTTTTGTCTTGTATGGTTGACTATGGCTCGCGTGTTGGGGGGTCGTCGTATGGTGGTTCGGTTTGCCCTTGGCTATAGGTTGCCTCGGTCTCCATGGGTTCTGCGTCCATGGTTTCATGTGGCTAATTTTTATGTGTCTCCTTCTCACCCTTAGTCTCGATGCTTTGTTCCCCTAGATGCCCTCTGGTCTTTGCCTTGTCCCGGGTCCTTGTCCTCACCTCCGCCATAATATCAAACCATGATCTCCGTCTACCCTGTCTTGGTTGTGATCCATTCTCCTTATATCCTCCCACGGTTTATCTCGTCGTGGCCTGTTTTGGTCTCACCCCAACAAGCCACGGTCCATACATTGGTACATCCTTATCATGTTCTGCAAATTGTGCATCTATCTTGCATGTTTGAGTTTGGTTGCTCAGCATGCCACACCCATAACAGTAATCAGATAACCGTTCATATTTAATTGATGCCCATTTATCCCCTCCTTGGGAATTTTTCCACCAAAGTCCCGCTATTAATGTTTTTTTCCAATCCACTTCTACTTGTATCCTCATAAAGCTTTGGCTTATCCTCCCTACATGCTTTTCTATCTCTAGGCAATTTCCTATCATATTTCCTATCTTCCAGGCATTTGCATTGCTAAACTTCTCCAAACCTAGATCTTGTATTTGTACCAAGAATGTTACCTTTTGGAAATCTACCTCCTTCACTCTTACACTCGGGTCCTATCTATTGATGTTCAGAATGTGGCCATTTACTAACCACGGTGTTCTGTCTAAAATCTGGTTTACATCTTTTTGTCGTTCAAAATTGAACAACAATATGCCTTCCTCCAATTCCGATATTGATACCTTCCCATAGCGTGCCCAAGCTGACTGAAGCACCCTACTGATCGTGTTCGGTTTGATCTCTTTCTGTTACAGCACCTTCCCTACGTACCAAGCCTTGTTTGGGACTTGTTGTTTTGAATCAAAGTCGACAACTTGAGTCCCAGGTCTATTCAGTCCGCAAGAACTGGAACTGATGTTCATCTTCTTCGTGGGTTCAGTGTTAGGATATATGATATGTGTTAACATATCCCCTAGAAACTGTATAAATAGGGTTTCATTTCTCTTGTAAGAACTAAGTTTAGGCAATACAAAGATGAAGTTTTCTTTAGTTATTGCCCTAAACTCACAATTCTCCCCAACATGCCCAAAACACTAATATGGTATGAGAGCTTGAAGATAAGGGACTGAATTCAAATTCAGTTGCAAATTCGGTTGCTAACTGTCAGCTCGTGTAGCAATTTCAGCTTCCCACAACTCTGATTCCATGCGCAGGTATCTTCTCCTATTGGAATCGAAGCAACTTGTTCAAGCGATTGCAAGCAATTGAGTACAGATTTCAGCTCAAATCGAGTTCAGATCAAGCAAAGGAGAACGAAGCCAAGCAATCTGCAGAACCGAGAATCTGCAGAACCTACTCTGCAGAAGAATTAGCGATCGTCACTTGCGATTCTGCTGCGATTCTTCAAGCGATCTTCAATTGGAAGCTACGATTCTTAAAGCGATCTTCAATTAGCAGCCTATAAACGCAGATAAGTGTTTGTTTCACTTCATTTGTGCTGCGATTACTGAAATAATTGTGATTCTGCTATGCGAAATTGCTGTGCGACTCTGCTATGGTTGTGCGATTCTGCTGTGCATTTCATTGTGTTTTATGCTGCGATTCATTTGGCTTCTGTGATTTGCGGTCTGGTCTGCATTTTGATTTGAGCAAGTGTGTTTTGTCTCTGCATTCTGCTGCTGCACTCATCCTGGTCTGCATCTGTTCTATGCTTGAAAAAAAACAGAGCGAATCAATATTCGTGCAAGAACTTCGTGCAAGAACAAGGGAAAAGATGGTGATCACAATCAGATAATGTTCGGGATTTAGGCCATTGTGCTTCGAAGTGTGTTGCAGGCGACTAATGTAGGCGCTGGTTCTGTCAAAAGACAGCTCCCCTGCTGTCGGTTCTGTGAGCTCCAGGCTCCTCCTTGCCGATTTGCAGCTTGGGGCAGCTCCCCCACTGGTGACTGGGTCGAGCTTTCTGGGTCGAGGCTGCTGGTGTTGCCGGCGTGAATAAAGCTTGGTGGCGATGATTTTGTTGAGGCACCTCCTCTGTTGTCGGTTATGTGAGCTCCGGGCTCCTCCTCGCCGATTGCAGCTTGGGGCAGCTCCCCCACTGGTGGATGGGTCGAGCTTGCTTAGCTGAGGCTACTGGTGTCGCCGACGTGAAGGAACATCGACCAAAAAACGTGCAGAGCTGGTGATGTCTTCTTCGTTCCGTTTTCTTTCGAACGGCATGGGAACATCACTTCTTCTACTGTCGCCTACTGTGATTGACTGAGATGGAATTGACAATAAATGGCAAGAGGTGCATGACACTCCTCAATTGGATTGGTTAGGAGCAAAATCACGAGGAGAGACCTAGATTCTTGGGGGTTCTTCGGATTTTGGTTGAGGGAGGAGCAAAATCACGAGGAGAACCCTAGATTCTCAGGGGTTCTTCGGATTTTGGTTGAGAGAGGCGCGTGGTTTCACCGCCTAGTCTATATGGTAATAGTTGGCCTTTTTTTTTTTTGCCATCAAATAGTTGGGCATTTGAGTCGCTGTATACTTTAATATATTAATAATTAAACATTGCGATGTGTATTAATTAAGAATATATGTATAGATAGATAAGAGACTGTGACCAATTTGTACATGTCACTACAAAATCATATTTATTCTACATTTTCTGACTATGTAGAAGAGTTGCTCGACCGACATGCAGCTGCACGTCCACTTTGGCGTGCTTTTGACTTTGTCTTTGTATAAAACAGTACGATATTCAAGAAATATAATAATGTTCAATAAGAAGGACAGGAATCATTGAAGTATATGTTCACCCTTATCCTACAATATCACTATTTTTACAGTATAGGAAACAACTTGACTAGCGGCGGGAATTGTGCTGTAAAAAACAAAAAAACGGTGGTAATCATCATCATTTTTTTTATAAGGTTAATTTACTATATAAATATAATAATAATAATTTAATATTAATATATTCGTAAATACTAATAATAGAAGTATGATTTTTACTTTTAGATTTCACGAATCTATAATTTCAGGGTAAAATGTAATTGAATTATGTTAATGTTAAATGATAGTAGTGTTAATTTTAATGGTGTTAATGTTGAATGATATTAGTGTTGAATATTTTTTGTGTTTATGACATAACTTTATGTATTTATTTGATAACATTTATGATATTCTAATACATTTCATATGTGGTAATAAACATGGTTAGACGATTAAAACTGTGGTTAATAACCACGACTTTGGATGTGGTTGTGGTGTTGAGAATTGTACCCGTAATCGTTATAGTTATAGCATGCAATTTAAAAATATGGGATGATTATGATATTTGTCATCAGTGTTATCAGAACCGGACCAGACCGACGGTCCGACCGGGAACCGGACCCCTATCCGATTTGGTTCATCTAAAAGATCGAAATGCATATGAACAGTGTTTGAACCGAGTTGGACTGACTGGTTTTTGGAAAACTGGCCGGTTTTACTAAGATTGACCAGTTTCTGATTCTAATGTTTTTGGGAGTGGTTTAAATTTTTTGTGTGGTTATCTTCGATTCGACTGAGCAACTTTTTCGTTTTAGAAGTTCTGTTTAAAGTTTAGACCTATTGTGTTTGATTTTGAGACTATTCTGTTATGTATGTTCAAAGTTTGAGGTAATTATGTTATGTTATATTGTGTTTGAGAGTAATGTGTATGTTTTAGACTATGTAACTTGTATGTGTTTGAGGTAATTATGTGTGTGTTTGAGACTAGATAGTTTGTAATTGTATTTTCAATTTTTTTTTTAAATTATGAACAGTGATCCGCACGTCGACTGGATCCAACCGGGAACCGGCCCCCTCGCCGGTTTGAGGGATGGTCCGGTTCTGATAACACTGTTTACCATACTCATACCATACCATAATCATAGCAACCCTAAACTTGAGGGAAATTCTCCAACAATGATTTTAAATAACCTTCTGATTAAAGACAATCCTTTTATTCTTCAGATCTCATGTAGACTGGGATGGTCTACTTTCTCACTGGTGTTTACTAAGGAGTATAGTATTATTTCTGTCATTGATATACAAATAAAAGTCTTTCAAGTAAGGTATTATTGGGGTCTAACTATTATATATATATATATATATACTTTCAAGTACGTAACACTAACACTGATTATTTTTTAGATATTTATATTAAGCATTTTACTTTTATTTCTTTATTGTGAAGGATATTAATTAATAATTAATAATAAATAAATATGTAAGAGACTATCCCCAATTTGTACATGTCACTACAAAATGATATTTATTCCACATTTTCTGACTATCTAGAAGAGTTGCTGGACCGACATGCATTCCACTTTGGCGTGCTTTGATTTTGTCTCTGTAGAATACAGTACGATGCTTTTCTCTCCTATAAGTTCACTTCATTCCTTTGTTATATCCATCAACTCAAGAATTTCTCCCTTCCTTCCTTTTCTGTGTTTTGATATCCATCTCTTACTTTACAAACATAAGCATGGGTGTCACTACATATACTCAAGAGTTCAAAACTTCAATTACTCCAACAAGAATGTTCAAGGCATTGATACTTGATTCACACAATCTCATCCCCAAGGTTGCTCCTGGAGGCATCTCGAGCATTGAATTCATTGAAGGAGATGGTGGAGTTGGAAGCATCAAGAAAACAAACTTCGCTGATAGTAAGTATTAATTTTAAAAATATAATGTTTTTGAAGAATATTAGAAATTAGTTTATTATACTTGATATTGTTTAAATTACTTTTGAAATTGTATTTACCTGGATTCCTTTCATAAAATACCTATTGTATCTTTAATTAGAGAGTAATAATTTTTTATAGAGGTCATTTTATAATTATAACACAATTTTACGGTCTCGTTTTGCAATTTTTAAATAATTTATATTAAAATTAACATAAAAATGGACAGAGTTAGCAACTTGTTTGATCTAAGAAGTTGAACTAGCAATTTTCAATGAAAATGAAATCATCTAGCAATTTTCAACGAAAAATAAATCATCTAGCAATTTGCACATAGGGTAAAAGTTCAACTAGAAGTATGATATTTAACCCTTGATAATATAAAAAAATTTGCGTTGCCAAAGTTAAAGCCTTAAGAAAAATATTGCATGTTTCAATAATATGATTTTTTCTCTCTAATAATGGAATTAATATTATTTTATTGCTTGAATTTAATAATTATTTATCTTTATTTTAGGCAATCCATTGAAGTGGGTTAAGCATAGAATTGATGCTATCGACCACGAGCACTTAACGTCTAAGTACACTATGATTGAGACCGGTGTAGAATTCGACAAGATCGAATTTGTCAATTACGAGGTTAAGTTTGAGGCTTGTGATGGTGGAAGTCTGGTCAAGAATATCAGTGAGTACCACACCAAAGATGGTGTTGAACTCAAAGACGAAGACATTAAGGGAGGAAAAGATAAGGCATTTGGACTTTACAAGGTGATTGAAGAGTACCTCACTGCTAACCCCGCTGTCTATGCTTAGAATATCATAGGCTTGAAAGATGGCATGTATTACAACAATAAAAAGAAGCTGTTTTGTGATCGTTGGTTCTTAAGTTCATGAGATGTTTTGGTATTTTGTCGGGTCCTACTTTCTTCAAGTCTTGTTTCGTGAGGTTAAATATGTACAAGAATGGTTGAAGATTGACGAGAAATCATGATATATTAAATAAAGCTGGCTGATTTCATATATATCTTTGAAAACCTCCCTTATGTATACTCTTTTACATTGGTGAAATTGATTTTTTATCTACTATTTATGTGCTAAACTCAGGACCATGATTCAAACGCAGATTAAGATTGTTCAACGATAAAAGATACACAAAAAGCGTAGCATCATATCAATATATAAGAAATTTGCTAATCAAAATATTAGAAATTAAGAATAAAATAATATATATATATATATATATATATATATATATTATTAAGCACAAACACACTTCTTAAAATCGACATTTTAAAATTATTTAAAACTTATATGATTTTTATACATATGCAATTAAATGATGAAATAATCATTAAAAACCTCTGTAAACTATAAACTCGAACATGTGACGTCTGTAAACACAGGATAGTAACATCCATAATTTTGAGTATTAAATGATAAAAAAAGTATGAAAATATTTTAATATCAAACTAAAATTACTTTGATGATATGTTGAATTAGTCATTTATGTATTACTGAAATATAAAATCAGGTCTATAAGCTGTTTTAGCAATCCAATCTGCTAAGTATTTGAAACGAGTATGTTGTGTGGGCTGATATATTTTAACATTACCTTCTTACATAATTCACCTACGGTACTGTTTTCGGGTACAATTATTTTTTAACTTAGGCCTATGTTGGATAATGTGTTCAGGATGAATTTTACGTACTTAATAATTATTTATTGCACCATTTTTTAAATGATTATATTGATAACTTTGTGTTTATTTATTCTTACAATCTACTAATTAACTTTTACAATTCACTCAAAATTTTGTTCATGATGTTTGACCATATTTACACTAACTTATTTTTATGGTTACTGAGAATGTCTTGAACTTAGCATTGTTTTGGTTTATTTTTATTAAAGTTCTAATTTATTTATCTACCTACTTGACGTATTTTGAATTTTTAAATAGATGGGTGACAAAACTGAGTATTCTCAACCTGAGTATTTTTAGTAGCATATAAATATTAAATTTAGAATATTACTTATTTACCAAATATTCTTAAAACAATAAAAAGTTATATAAAGCAAATAGTTAATTTAAAGCTCTTATAAATTACCTATCTACCATACGTTTTTCAATTCTCACATAAATGACAGAAAAATAAGTAATTTTCAAAGCATAGGACTTGTATCGGAAAATAACGCGAAGGGAACAAGTTAAGGACTTGTATAGGGTCACCCTCCATATGTTTTATATGGTTATGATTTTACTAAGTTTCGTTTTCAAGCAAAGCAAAAATAATTCATTCATTTATTCAGTCCTACTAGCTCTGTTTATTAGAGCGACATGTTAATAGAATGTTGGTTAAACGTTTGAGAATTATACAATCCATATTTTTTTATATTTTTTATTCATTTGTATAATTTCTTGTTAATGTTATTGAACATTGCTCCTGATTCTGTAATTTGCCGAAGAAAGTCATTCGATGAGTGTATAGTCACAATAACTTGTTCTTATCATTGCACTATAATGCGTTTTTTAGTTTTATAAAAAGTACAATTTTTCTTAGACAGTTGCCATCAAAGAAATCAATCTCTAGTTCAACAGTGAGATAATTTCAATTATGATAGCTATGCGATCTAATGTCAAATAGGTTGTAAATGGGATGCATTTATATGAAAATAGTTTATATATAAATGGATTGTAAATCAATTTAATTACATATGTTAGTATGTTGGATCGTGAAATCCTGGATGCTGATCTGGCAGTGAATTGAATGCCAGACAAGGTTGGGAAGACGCTTCTGCTCCAACTCCGGTGAACCTGCAGGTAGGGGAGCGCAACAGAGGGGGTGTCTCTGGGTCCCTCTCCGATGCTTAAATGAGTATATGTGTGTATAAAACTCAAAACGTAAAGAACGTATGTAAAGCAAGGGTATTTATAGGGTAAGAGAGATAGAACCGTATAAGGCAGCTGAATATCTTAGTGTATATTGTGTTGCTGAAGATTCGGATCGTGGGATATGGCAGTTACTGCGAGATATTGCAGTTACCAAATCTAATCTTTAGTGAATATGTGACCGAGATACGCGGGATATCATGGCCACTTCCTTATTAACGGTTTTGTGGGACCAGAGGAGAGAGGCAAGGCTCTCTTCGGGGCGAGCATTCTCATGGCGAGCAGTGAGATGTCGCGGCCTTAGTGAAGAATGGCGAGCACTCAGGACGTTCTCAGTCCTTGGGCTCGGTTCTGGGTCACTCTATGGATGGCCGAGTTTAACTTGTATTTGGGCTGATCCGGTTCAAATGTCATGGGCTTGCTCCCTCTATAGTTATTGGGCTTTCGAGGCCTTTTCCTTACTGGGCTGTCACTATCGATACCCAACATTTGCCCCCGAAGCTTGACTGAAGTTTCTTCAGTCGAGCTTTATTTCCTGGTAGGGTTTTAGATAGTGACGTCTCAGGTTCGGTTTTCTTCGTTCCTTGTACTGGGGCATAACCTTTGAGGCATTTTGAGCTCGTTTGGCGAGCAGTTTTTTCTTCGTTCAAAGCTGAAAAAATATCCTTCCTTTTATTGCCCTTTGGCGATCACTCGAGGTAATCTAGGTTCATGAAAGTCTATTTTTCTTGGTCGGGCGATCACTACTTGCCTGAGGTATTTCTGGTAAAGCCTCTTAGTGCGCTGGCGACCACCTTGTCTCCTTAGTGGACTTTTAGCATTTAATAACGGCACAGTTGTCCAGAAATCGAACGGTCACTTGAGGCACGCCTGGCATTTACTTTTCCGTAAACCTAGGGTAGTCTGACAGCTGTCTGTACCAGCCAACCGTCTGTCTCCCCAAGGTGTCTCTTGGAACTCTGACATTGCTTCGGTTTTTTCCAAAAAGGTGCAATTATTCCTCTGTGTCGCTTCGATTTGCTCGTGGCGGTTACTCCCTTCTTGGTCTATATAAGAAACGTCAGTTTCTATATTTTGTTTTTTACGCTTATCCACTCCCTCATATTTCCAGAACTTCGTTGCGAACCTTTCTTCTTTCTTTTCAACCTTCTTCAGCCTTCTTCATCCATTTCCATGGCTCCCCGAAGTCAGAGAGTCAAGCATATGGCCTCCAAGGGTCCTAACAAAGCCAACGTTCCTTGGAACGCCAATGCCCCCTTGACCATCAGGGATGCCACCGTGCCCTCCTCAGTGGGGGAACAGACTGATCTGGGAAGGTCTGCAACCACTCCTGTAGTGGTGGACGGGCCTGAGCTGAACACGCCTATTTTTTCCCCAAAAGGTAAACTTTCGCCCTTTTACTGCTCTGTTTTGGCAATATCCTCTGTTTTCCTTTGTTTTTTATACTTGCTGTGCTATACTTGAACCGTTCTGAGTAGATGTCAAGCCTAACGAATTGAAGCCGGCTTACTTTAAGACCATGGTGGCACTTGGTGGCTTCAGTGTGGAGGATGCTCCTAGGTATCCTGGCTTAGGTCTGCATTTTCCTCACGACGGAGAGGTTTACAATAATGCGGCCCCCGATCGATGCTGTGTTGCGTTTTCCTCTCTGTGAGGATTTACAGACCTTGTGTCAGTTTTACGGGATTCACCCCACGCAGCTTGTTTCGAATGCCCTCAGGATGTGGGTTGGTTTCAAGTTCCTGCGCATACGCCAGGAATGGGTGTATTCACTGGCTTTGTTCCGGTGTTTCTTTCGGCTGGCAGCAGGGGAAAACTACCTCCACCACTTCCAATCCCACTGGCCGAAGTTTTCAGAGTGGGGAGGCCCTCAGGGATGGGTTTGGAACGTCCATGTCCGCCTGGTCGATGATTTCCGAGCCACTAACTCCAACTACAAGAAGTTTTACTTCTTGTACAAGGGGGGTGTACCCTGGAAATTGTTTGCTCCTAACAAGGATTTTCCTCCTTCCTTTGAAGAATTGTCCGGGATTGACCGGAATGCCATCGACGACCTGTACCGACTGCATCGGTCGTCCCAGTTCAAGTCCATCCGCTCAGTAGCGGAGACTACCGAGAATGCCCTTGAGATGGCGGGCATTCATCAAGCCATGCCAATCTTTGATGATTGGGTAATTCTCTAACTCTTATCTTGTTTTATTACTTGTAGGCAAGGTCGTAAGCGAGAGCCGAAAACTGATAGGTCTCTTTGATGACCAGGGATCGGCGGGATTGTCCTCCGACCAGGCGCTGCTAAGCTCTCCCCCTCCTACCTCTAGGCGTTCGTCCAAGAGGAAGTCCGAGGAGGTGCTTCCTTCGGCCACAACTGGCCCTCGCCAACCAGGTATATCACCTCGCCTTTTGTGGATTTAATGTTTTCACACTCTGCGGTTTTTTAATTTCTGACTTATTGTCTTGCTATTTTTGCAGAGAAGTCCTCGGTTGACGCGGCCCGGAACCCTCCTCCTCCTCCTTCTAAGAAGGTCAGGAGTGAGGAGCACCCTAAGGTCGACCAACATCATCCTCCTCCCCCTCCTAAGGGCCCTTCTACCAGCAAGGGGAAGGGTCTGGACACGGCGCCCCTTCTTCCTCTCCTCAGGGCCCTTCCGCCACTAAGGAGAAGACCATGTCTTTGGCGCCTCCCGCCCCTTCGGTGCCCACGGTTCCTCCTAAGGAGTCTGGGGCTCAAAAGAAGGGGCTTGCTGCTTCCAGCTCCTCGAGGGCTCCCGCCGAGGAGTACTGCTCCATGGCGAGCTTATTCCAGCCTTTTAAGGTTGTGGACTCTCGGGGGCCTTGGGTCCCTTGTGGGGACCTTGCCAAGAAGGAGTACCCCGCCTAGAAGAGCCTCCGGGGTAGCCCGGATATGTGCATGCGGCTCCTTGATGGGATAATTCCCCCAAGGACTGTTCAATTGTCGCTACGGAGCTTCCTCAGATCGAGGGGTTCTTGCGGACCCACTTCGAACGAGTTGCCCTGGTATGATCTCGGATCCTTTCCATTATTTCTTCCTTTTCATTCCTTTTTATTTTGATGTCTTGACATTTTTCCTTGTGTTTTTGTTGTCAGCTCGTTCGGAAAGAGGTGATCCTTGGTCGTGTTTTCGGCGAGCTCGCCGACAAGCATTCTGATCTGCTTGTCGAGCTGGAGCAATATCGAAGCACGGGGGTCACCCTCGGGCAGATGGAGGCCATCAAGAAGACCGCTGACATGGCGATCATATTGGTGGACGGCGCCCGGGAGGAATACTTCAGGAAGGAGCAGCGCCTCCTTGCTGATGTCAAGAAGAGCGAGGCTGATGCTGCAGCCTTCCTTCAAGAAGCTGAGACCCTTCATCGGTGTCTTGATGAAGGGGAGGTGGTTTGTGCTCGCCTGAAGGCCGAGTTGAAGGAATCTCTTGCTCAGGTGGTCGAGTCGGACACTCTTAGGGTCGCCGCGGAGGCCCAGAGGGATGCTGCTGAAGCTAGGGGGATCGCCCTGGAGGAGGAGAAGAACCGGTTGGCTGATCAGCTGAAGGCGGTTCCTTCACCCCAAGCCGTGGTTGAGGAGTTCAAGGCCTCCGAGGACTTTGAAGACCAGGCCTTGAAGGTGATGAAGTCGACGATTGCCAATTTTCTCCAAGACCTGGTGGAGGAGGTCCAGGCGGTCGACCTCAACTTTCCCCTTGGGGAAGTTGCATCTTTGAAGAGCTTCTTGCGGAGTCGCCCTTCACGGCCCTCTGTTGCTGAAGAGGTTGCTCCTGAAGGCGATCCAAGTACTTTTGCCCCTGAAGGCGAGCAGAGCACCCTTGCCCCCGAGGATCCCAAAGCTTGAAGCCCCCACCTCCTTGGCGACCGTATTTTTTATCTTTTTTAGATAACTATTTTTGTAATTTTTGTTTTTGTTTTGTAATTATTTATTCAAGACTTGGGTTTTTCTATTGAATGCCTTTTTGAACATGTTTGACTATTCATCCAATGTCATAATTACTCTCCACTTTTTCTTGCTTTGTAATGTCGTCGACCCTTAAAGCCTTAGACCAATCATAAGTCGAACTTTCTAAGGATAATACTTCTGACACTTAAAAGCATAAACTTCTAAGTTCAAAGAGATATTACCTTCTTTGAAGTTTAAACCTTTGAGGTGTTGGCATAATAACAGGGGATTTGTAATTTTTCAGGCTTTATAACAGTTTTGATTACAAGCTATGCATAAAATCTTCTTAAATGCTCAGAATTAAATGGACGGGGTAACCTCTCGCCTTCGGTGGTTTCCAAATAGTAGTATCCTGGTGCGGCGATCTCTACTACTTTGTACGGTCCTTCCCATTTGGTTGAAAGTTTATTTTTACTGTCCAGCCTTGTGAATTCATTCCTTCTCATAACCATCTCCCCCACGAAAAATTGCCGAGCGCTGACTTTTCTGTTGGAATATCGAGAGGTCGCCAAGCGCATCTTTGCCTGTGTCTTTTCCGAGAGCCATCTCTTTTCCTCTGCTAAGTCGAGGTCAGTTCTACGCTCGATCTCATTTGCCTCCGCGTTAAAGTGTAAGACTCTGTGGGTAGGCACTGCTAATTCGGCTGGTGCTACTGCTTCTGATCCGTACACTAAACTGAAAGGCGTTTCTCCTGTGGCCGCCTTAGGCGTCGTTCTGATTGCCCATAACACGTTTTCCAGTTCATCTGCCCAGTTCCCTTTGAATGCTCGAACCCTTTTCTTAAGTCCTGCTAAGACAACCTTGTTGGCTGCTTCAGCTTGCCCATTCGTTTGAGGATGATGTACTGAGCTGAAATGATGGTCCACATGATATTCTTCACAGAGCCATTTCAGCTCCTTTCCAACAAATTGTGGACCATTATCACTGATGAGTATCTTAGGAATGCCAAACCTGGAGAATATGTTGACCTGCAGGAACTTGATGACCTGGAATTCTGTTGTCGAAGCTAGAGCTTTCGCCTCTACCCATTTAGTGAAGTAGTCGATTGCCACTATAATGTGAGTACACTGACCAGTGCTAATGGGAAAATGACTCAATATATCGATTCCCTATTGAGCGAAAGGCCAGGCACCCGCCATTGGGGATAATAGTGTCGATGGTCGACCCGATCGTGGTGCGAACTGCTGGCAAATCTCACACTTCTGTGTTAATTCGGCTGCGTCCTTTCCTAAGGTCGGCCAGTAATATCCCAATCTGAATATTTTCCTGGTTAGTGATCGAGCACCTTCATGACATGCTGCTGCCCCTTCGTGAGCTTCTCGAAGAACCTTTTCTGTTTTAGGATGAGCAACACACCTCAAGTAAGGTGTCGAGTAGCCTCTTCTGTAGAGTTCTCCATCGATGATTAGATAACTGGCTGCGAGTCTTCTAATCCTCGTGGATTCACCTTCGTCCTCTAGGAGGATCCCTTCTTTTAAATAATTCTGGAACGGGGTCATCCATGTGACTTGTCCTTGGATGTTAAAGACCTCTGCTCTGCTTTCCAGGACTGAACATAGAGTTTTCTCCAGAAATTGCACATCCTGGAATGTCGTCCCTCCGAAGGCCAGTTTACTCAAAGAATCTGCCATCTGGTTTTCTTGGCGAGGAATAGACTCAATCGCAAAATTTGGGATTTCCGCGACCAGCTTTTTGGCAATGCTGAGATATTTCTTTATCTTTTCTCCCTTTTCCTCGTAGGCGCCATTAACCTGATTGACAATAAGCTCTGAGTCACTTTTTACCTTAAGCGCAGTTATACCCATTCCTTTTGCTAGTCTGAGTCCAGTGATAAGAGCCTCATATTCTGCTTCATTATTGGTCGCCGGAAATGTTAAGGCGATCGCGTATTTCAGAGGCTCGCCCTCAGGAGGAATAAGAATTAAACCTGCCCCCGAGCCTTCTTTTGATGAAGACCCATCCGTATAGAGTTCCCAGATTTGATTGTCGTCTGCTGACTGACTTGGCCTGTTCTCTGCTTCTGTTTGACCGTTACTCGTGCTTTCCACTATAAAATCAGCTAGTGCTTGACCTTTGATGGCCGTTTTTGGCGCAAATTTGATCTTGAACTCGCTGAGCTCGATCGCCCACTTAACCATTCTTCCTGAAGAATCTGGCTTCATCAGGAAGTTTTTGAGAAGTTGATTGGTGAGGACCGTGATGTCGTGCGCATGAAAGTAAGGTCTCAGCTTCCGAGCAACAATAAGGCATAGAGATACTTCTCAATCTGGACATATTTTATTTCTGCTGAGTTGAACATTTTGCTAATAAAATACACTGGACTCTGAACATTATTTTCCTCCCTTATTAAGACAGCACTGGCTGCCACATCGCTAATGCCTAGATAAAGGAAGAGCTGCTCGCTTGGAATGGGTTTTGCCAGAGCTGGGAGAGTTTGGATATGTCTCTTCAAATACTGGAACGCTTCCTCGCAGTCTGGCGTCCACTCGAACTTGCGGTTGGCCCTCAGAGTTTTGAAGAATGGGAGGGACCTGTCGCTCGCTTTGGAGAGGAAGCGGTTGAGAGCAGCTAGGCGTCCATTCAGGCACTGGACTTCCTTGTGGCAGGTTGGCGACTTCATTTCCTCTATGGCCTTTAGCTTTTCTGGGTTCGCTTGAATTCCTCTTTCACTGACCATAAAACCTAGAAATTTACCGGACTTGACCCCAAAGGCGCACTTGGCAGGATTCAGGCGAACACTGTGTATTCTCATGCATTCAAAAGCTTCGCGGAGGTCCGCCGTGTGAGGATTGCCCTTGATGGTTTTGACGAGCATATCATCCACGTAGGCCTCCATGTTCCTTCCCAGCATGTCTTGGAACAGTCGGTTCACCATCCGTTGATAAGTTGCCCCGGCATTGATAAGGCCAAAAGGCATCACCTTGTAGCACAGAATGTCCCCATCAGCATAAAAAGCGGTGTGAGCCTCATCGTCGGGATGCATTCTGATCTGGTTGTAGCCTGAGTAGGCGTCCATGAAGCTCAGCATCTCATGACCCGAGGTAGCATCGACCAGCTGATCAATCCTCGGAAGGGGATATGAATCTTTGGGGCAAGCCTTGTTCAAGTCGCGGAAGTCGACGCACATCCTCCACTTGCCGTTTGATTTCCTGACCAAAACTGGGTTGGCGACCCAGCTCTGGAATCCTACCTCTCTGACGAAGTCAGCTTCAATCAACCTGCCGACTTCCTGCCTGATCGCCAAACGCTTATCCGTCCCGAATGATCTTCTCTTTTGGGCGATCGGCTTGATGGGGGGGTCTATCCTGAGCTCGTGGGAGATGATATCTCTGCTGATTCCTGGCATGTCGCTCGGCTGCCAGGCGAAGAGCTCTTTAAATTCCTTGAGGAGGGCGGTCATGGCCTCCTTCTGGTCCTCTTTCAAGGTGGTCCCAATGCGCACCTTTTTGTCGGGACCATCAATCTCGACCTCCTCCAATTCCTCCATAGGTGCCGGCCGAGCCAGGTCCTCGCGGGGGTCGGTCTCTGTTTTGATGGCGAGCCCCTCCCTTTGGTTCTTCCTGCGTAAATAGTTCACATAGCATTGCCGCGAGGAAGGCTGATCTCCGAGCACTTCTCCAATCCCGTTAGGAGTGGGGAACTTCATCTTCTGGTGGACAGTGGAGGCCACAATCTTATTTGGGTTGATCGTGGTCCTCCCTATGATGGCGTTGTAGGATGTAGGTGAATCGACCACCAGGAAATTGACCGACACCTTGATGCTCTTCCACCCCTCGCCAAAAATTACTGCATGGTTATAGCCCCCAGTGGATAAGTTGTTCTTCCCGCAAACCCGATCAGCGGAAAGTCGACCCTCTTCAGGTTGCGTTTGGACTTGCCCATCTTCTCAAAGGCGTCCAGGAATAGGATGTCTGTCGAGCTGCCTCCGTCGACCAGAATCCTTGCAACATCACAGCCGTCAGTATCTGCCGTAATGACCAGAGCATCGTTGTGGGGAGTGGTGACATGTGCCAAATCATCTTCAGAGAATGAGATGACAATGTTCTCTTCAGGTCGGGGCCGCTTCCCCAACTGAACTGCTGTAGAGATCTGAGTGGCGTAGACCTCCCTGGCGCTTGACCTCTCGCCGCCTGCACCGAATCCTCCTGCAATCAGATTCACTCTCCTCTTGCTTCTAGATGGCTCAGCTTGTTCTGCAGGGGCTGACGAACGATGCCTCCTGGGGGCGTTCGACTTCGGTCTCGCCCTGCCACAAATTCTTTCAACATTCCTCCCTGAATCAGCCTCTCTATGTCCCGCTTCAAAATTTTGCAGTCATCTGTCTTGTGGGCCTTGCACTTGTGGTATCTGCAGTAGCTCTCGACATCCTTTCCCATGGGAAGCCCACCTCGACGAGGCATCGGTGGCCTCGCCAAGGATCTCGTCTCCATCTCGACTAGTACCGCTGAGATCTGCCTATTTAAAGGCGTGAAGTACTCAGGGACCTCTGGATGGCGAGGCGCTGGAAGAGACTGGACTCGGGGCTTGCTTTCCTTTCCCTTCTTCTCCTTCTTTACCTCCTTCTTACCATCGCGTCTGGGTTCATGGACCACCCTTAGCGAGGTCGTCAGGAGGTTAGCCTCGGTATTCGCCCGTTCAAGGTCTATGAAACCTTTTGCTCTGGATGCCAACTCCTCCAACATCTCAATCTCCTTCACGTGATAGCTGTTTCGCAGCTTTCTCGAGGCCTTGTTGGCCACATCCAGGACTCTGTAGAAGGCTCGAATGATCTCCCCATCCGAGATTCAGCGATCTAATTCTGTGACGTTATGATGAAAACGCCCGTAGAATATGAAAACTCCCTTCTGATGAACTCTAATTATGTGACTCTCCCGGCTGCTGTTTGACTGAGACAAGGGCGACCACACTCTTCAGCAACTGGCGCTCGCCCATATCTCTCTCCAGGAACTTGCTTCTTAACTCTGCCCAAGTTCCGATTGATCCTGCAGGGAGGCCGAAGAACCAGGACGAAGCCGAACCCGAAAGAGTAGATGGAAATAACAAAGCCAAGTGATTGGGATCATTTGACTTACCCAGAAGGGAGGCCTCATGTTTGTTGACATGTACGGTGGGATCTCCTCCACCGCTATACTCAGGTATGGCCCGAGCAACCACATCCTTTGGGATTTTGATGGCGACGAGCCCGTCGGTAAAAGGATGAGAGGACTGCTCCTTGAAGGGAGCTACGACTGTCAGCTGTCTTTCCTGGAGTCTTTTGTTGAGGAGGTCATCCATCTGATCCACAATGCAGTACATAGGCGAGGTTCCAGCTGGAGGAGGACCGGAAGTATTGGCAGTATGCGCGCCTGCTGGCTCCTTGGTGTATGCCGGAGGTAGGGACTGCTATCCTGACGTCATCTCCTGACCCTCCTGAGGCGCAGTGGGACCAGGATTTGCCGCTTCCGAAGGTGAGGGCCCTGTGGCAGCAGGGCGGTGGTTTTCCTTAGGAGCAGATGGATTGTTTTCTTGAGGACCAGGGGTTTGGCGGCGCGCCTGTCCTAGGATGGCTTCCAGCAGGGAGACCATCTCTGGGGTTAATTTAATATCCTGTCCAGCGATGTGGACTGTCTGCGGTGCCGGTGCTCCGTTTTGATCAGCAGCGGGAGTCGGTCTTGAATCACCGACATGCTCGCGAGCTGTTCGTAGAGGAACGACATTGACTCCTGCTCGGCTGACATGTTCTTGTTGAAGCGGTGAAGCGGCGGCGGAATCAGAGCTATCTGAGGATCGCTCCCTAGTATGGTTCCGGCGGTTGCTTTGGGATCGAGTTCTCATGGCTGAATTGCTCGGTTCCCACAGACGGCGCCAAATGTTGGATCGTGAAATCCTGGATGCTGATCTGGAAGTGAATTGAATGCCAGACAAGGTTGGGAAGACGCTTCTGCTCCAACTCCAGCGAACCTGCAGGTAGGGGAGCGCAACAGAGGGGGTGTCTCTGGGTCCCTCTCCGATGCTTAAATGAGTATATGTGTGTACAAAACTCAAAACGTAAAGAACGTATGTAAAGCAAAGGTATTTATAGGGTAAGAGAGATAGAACCGTATAAGGCAGCTGAATATCTTAGTGTATATTGTGTTGCTGAAGATTCGGATCGTGGGATATGGCAGTTACTGCGAGATATTGCAGTTACCAAATCTAATCTTTAGTGAATATGTGACCGAGATACGCGGGATATCATGGCCACTTCCTTATTAACGGTTTTGTGGGACCAGAGGAGAGAGGCAAGAGTCTCTTCGGGGCGAGCATTCTCATGGCGAGCAGTGAGATGTCGCGGCCTTAGTGAAGAATGGCGAGCACTCAGGGCGTTCTCAGAGTCCTTGGGCTCGGTTTTGGGTCACTCTATGGAGGACCGAGTTTAACTTGTATTTGGGACGATCCGGTTCAAATGTCATGGTCTTACCCCCTCTATAGTTATTGGGCCTTCGAGGCCTTTTCCTTACTGGGCTGTCACTATCGATACCCAACAAGTATAAATCAGTTTTTACTGTATGTATTACTGCTGCTCCAACATGTGTTTTACTGTAGAAAATGCTGCATATTTACTATAGAAAATACTGCACCAACCTTGTAAACTTTGTCAACAAAGTGCTACTATGTATTAGTATAAATAGGTGACTATGTTTGTATGTTTTGTATGAGAGTTGTATGATTTTATAAGAGTTTATGAGAGTTTGTTCAACACATAAAATTTGTATTTGTGTTATTCAACTCCACGTTGAATCTCATCTTCTTCAATTTCTCTTGATTGAAGATCGACAGTGGTATCAGAGCTTACTTCTTGAGGGATCTGTGAGGTTGAGTGATTGTCGATTTCTTGAGATCATCCACCCATATCTTAACTTCTTGAGGGATTTGTGAGGTTGTGTGATTGTCGTTTTTTTGAGATCATACACCCATACACACTCTAAGCTCTCATCAAATGGAATAACTCTTCTCAGGCGTTGCTCAAGCAAAATTTGACGGCTCAATCTACCAAATTTAGTCTGTCAAAATGGAAGCTTACATGCAGGGCACTGATCTGTGGGAAGCTGTTGAAGAAGACTATGAAATTCCAGCTCTACCACCCAACCCTACACTTGCTCAAATCAAGGTTCAAAGGGAGAAGAGGATGAGAAAGGCACGAGCCAAGTCTTGCCTTTATTCGGCTGTCTCACCTGTAATTTTCAGTCGAATCATGTCCATAAGGTCAGCTAATGAAATTTGGATTCCTTGAAAATGAATACAAATGAGATGAGAGGATAAGGGACATGAAATTTCTGAACTTGATAAGGGAATTCGAGAAGGAGCAGATAAAGGAATCTGAGACCATCCAAGAATATTCATATCGTTTGGTGGGACTGGAAAACCAGGATAGAATACTTGGTAAGGAGATGAAGGATAGCAGAATTGTGGAAAAGATATTAGTCTCTCTTCTTGAGAGATTTGAAGCAACCATTGTCTCATTGGAGAACACCAAGGACATGTCAACTCTCAAATTGGCAGAGCTCCTTAGTGCTCTTCAAGCTCAAGAGCAAAGAAGATTGATGCGTGACGAAGGGGTAATTGAAGGTGCTTTGAAGGCCAAACTGCACTTAAATCAGAAAAGCTACGGTGACGCTGAATCGAGTGCAGTAGAAAGGGATCCCAAAGGAATAAATCTTCCTCCTTGTAAGCATTGTGGTAAGGAGAACCATCCTCACTACAAATGCTGGAAGAGGTCAGACATAAAATGCAGGAGGTGTTAGAAGATGGGGCATGTCGAAAAGATTTGCCCTGAAAAGTACGATCAGCAGAAAAGAGAAACTCAAGGTGCTGTCCATGAAAAAGAGGAGGAGCATTTGTTTGTGGCTTCTTGCTTCACAACTGGACATCAAGTGATGAATGGTTGGTTGACAGTGTCTGCACTAGTCAGATGACTGGTAATTTGAGACCTTTCAAACAACTTAACAGGTCAGTTCTTTCCAAAGTCAGAATTGGAAATGGTGAGTATATTGCAGTCAAAGGTAAATGAACTATAGCTATCGCAAGCTGTTCTGGAACAAAACTAATCATTGATGTTCTCTATGTGCCAAATATTGATCGAAATTTGCTTAGTGGTGGTCAATTAATAGAGAAAGGTTTTTAAGTGATTTTCGAAAACAGAGCATGTGTGATAGAGGATCCAATAGGCCAAGAATTGTTCACGGCCAAGATGAAGGGAAAGATTTTTGCACTCAATCCATTAGAGGAGGAGCAATCTACTTTCACAATCAAAGAAGGCATCAAAGAAGTCTGACAAAAGAGGCCCAAGCATTATCATCATCAGGGGATGCTGCAAATGAAAGCCAAGATGATGGTGAATGACCTATCCGAACTTAATGATCATATTCCAAGCTGTAAAGCACGTCAATATGGCAAGCAAAGCAGGAAAACATTTCCCAAAACAGCATGGAGAGCATCAAAGAAACTGCAATTAATCCACACGAACATTGCAGGTCCACAAAGAATGCGCTCTCTGAAAGATATAAAGAAACTGAGAGTTCAGTTGGGGAGAGTTGCAGAGTTTGAAACCATGTAGAGTAAGCATGTAGAGTTTGCACATCAGGATGTTCATACAATCCGTATGAAGCACTCTGAAGTTCTTGAACATGGAGGATATGAGGAGGCGAAGATTCATGAGAAATGACTATCTGCAATGAAGGAGGAGTTTGCCATGATTGAGAAGAATGAAAAAGGAAAGACAGTTGCAATTAAGATGGTTTTTTCACGATAAACGATTTGGGTTTCTTAGAGAAAAATTGGGAGTTCGCATCAAACTGATTTAGGAGGAGTGTTATTATAAATCAGTTTTTACTGTATGAATTACTGCTGCTCCAACATGTGTTTTACTGTAGAAAATGCTGCATATTTACTATAGAAAATACTGCACCAACCTTGTAAACTTTGTCAACAAAGTGTTGTAAACTTTGTCAACAAAGTGCTACTATGTATTAGTATAAATAGGTGACTATGGTTGTATGTTTTGTATGAGAGTTGTATGATTTTATAAGAGTTTATGAGAGTTTGTTAAACACATATAAAATCTGTATTTGTGTTATTCAACTCAATGCCGAAGAAAGTCATTCGATGAGTGTATAGTCACAATAACTTGTTCTTATCATTGCACTATAATGCCTTTTTTAGTTATATAAAAAGTACAATTTTTCTTAGACAGTTGCCATCAAAGAAATCAATCTCTAGTTCAACAGTGAGATAATTTTAATTATGATAGCTGATGGGTTATAAATATTGGACTGGGCTGAAATTAACATTTGGCCCAAATAAGCATTTTGGACTTCACTTCTTTAGGGCCCAACTGGATATAGGCGTCGCCTATGTCAGCATAGACAGAGGCGTCGCCCATGAAGACATACCCATTTAGGCGTCGCCTAAATGGGATTCGCCAGAAGCCATTTTAGGCCAGTCTCAGTGGATGACAACGCATTCACTGTCCACCTTAGATGGTGCGTCTGCACACCTATGACTTAGGCCGGCTGCTTTTAGCACGCCTAGGATTAAACAAATACAAAGGATGGTCTACAATAGAGTAGCCACTAAAAACGAATATGCAGTAAAGTAACTGTGGTCAGTGCTTCTGAGGACAGCTAGGATGACTAAGGTAAACCCTGACCAAACCATGGTTCCAGGTATGAAATGTTATAAATAGCTCATCACTATCCTCATTACAGGTTAAGTATTCTCTGTTACAGAAACCTTACATTCACATATTACAAACAACCTCCGACTTACTTAATCATCGGAGGGGAAACAACGGGACATCCCGGGCTTTCCTTTGTGCAGGTATACGGAGCGAGTATCTGAGAAGGGAATATGGTGTACGTGATCCAACACATTGGCGCCGTCTGTGGGAACCATTGAGCAAAAATCATCCATGGCTCCACCTGCAACACGAGCAAAGACCATTCGTGAAGTGAATGAATAGGACTCGCTCCAAAACCTGCAGCAGCATTTGGGACAGACCTCCTACATACCGATACAAACGGTGCGGCCTAGGTCTGTGCAACAAGAAAATATTCATGAGGAAGAAGTTCCTCCTGAAGAGCAGAGGTACGACAACGACATACATCGGGCAGCGCAGTCTCGCATAGACTCGTCGTTCGCCAGAGCGCCGCCTCGACGAGTGGACATAAATACAGAATTCATCCTGACACCAGCGTTCATGATGGCTCTTGATGATCTCTTGGACAGAAGGGATCAAAGGACAGCTGCTCGGGCAGCTCAAAGAGCAAGCGCTCAGGCGGCGCATGAAGCCACATCAAGGCCAGAAGGCACACCAGCAAATCCACCACCTGAGGCGTTTCCCATGGCGAGCATGGGCGCAGTAGGGGCTATTGTACCTGTGGCGCCTGCTCCAAGGATGTTAAGTGAAGACAGAGTCAAAGAAATCGTAGCTGAAACGGTAAAAGAGCAAAAGAATCGAACCATGCGTCACCTTCGAGATAGGTCGACTCATCCGTTCGCCCCGGAGATATTGTCAGTGGCACTACCAGCACAGGTGCAGCCGACTTTTCGTATAGATACGTACAATGGAGATACTGATCCGGTCTTCCACATACAAAGGCATGAAAATTCTTTGTTGGGAAGAACAAGTGAGGAAACTCATTTGGCGTTGCTCTTTCCAGCTACCTTGGGCGATGTACCTGCACATTGGTTTTTCAACCTACCCAAGGCATCAGTAAAGTCATGGACAGAGCTGAAGGACAAGTTCATCGTACAATACATGGGAGGGCGTCGCCTACTAAAAAGTGTGGGAACGCTCGACCATATTAGGCAAAGGGATCAGGAAAGTTTGAGCGACTTCTATTCTCGATTCAACAGGGAATTGGCTGGAATTGATCAAACCATCACACAAGGGGAGACCATCCGGGCCTTCATAAGAGGTTTGGGCCCAAGGGGATCGACTTTGTACGACAGTTTGAGCATCATACCAGTCAACACCGTGGAGGAGATGGCAGACAGAGTAAAGTCTTACATAGACTTGGAGATTGCACAAGAAGGAAGAAAGGTCCACAAAGAGGCGTCCAGAAAGGAGCAAGCAGAAGGAAAAAGACCCGAACAACGCTCCTCAAAGCATGATGATCGAAAACATGATGATAAGCGTCGTTCTTTCGGACCAAGGCCTGCTAGAGAAAGTTTCCAAAGCTACACTCCCCAAAATAGGGAAATTTCCATCGTCTTAACAGAGATGGAGAAGAAGAATTGGGAGACGCCTCCCCCACCAAGGAAGCCAGACACGGTTATGGGAAATAATCCTAACCAGTATTGCAGATACCACCCATGTAAGGGCCACCATACGGATGACTGCTATATTTTGAAAAAAGATATAGAAAGGTTGATCCAGCAGGGGCACTTAAAGAACTTCTTGGCCCGACGCCAAAGGAGTAGGAGTCCGAGGAGGATGGCGTCGCCTAGGAATATGCAAAATGGGGCAGGACCTAGCAACAAGGTGGAGGACCTGAACATGATTAGTGGAGGTTTTACTTCAGGAGGAGAAACCTGTTCAGCAAGGGAATGATATGCTTCCCAAATGTCTGGAACCGAGAAGCTAGGAAAACGCCCGAGAGAAGAAGAGGAGGTGATCATTTCCTTTTCAGAAAAGGAAATGGGGCATGTCACTTCTCCTCATGATGATGCCTTGGTGATTACAATGGGCGTCGACCGATTCAACATGAAGAGGATATTGGTGGACTCGGGGAGTTCAGCTGATATCTTATTCCTGGATGCATACAAGCGAATGGGAAGAAAGGAGAAGGATCTGAAGAAGGTCAATTTTCCTTTGATGGGCTTCGCCTCGCACACCACCTACCCGGTAGGAGCAGTGACTTTGCCAGTAAGCTTGGGCGAAGGATGGAAAGCTTTGAACTTCGACATCACTTTTATTGTGGTGGACGCTCCGGCATCTTATAACGCCATTTTGGGACGTTCAACATTGAACCCAAACAAAATGGTACTGTCCACGTATCATCAGTTGTTGAAGTTCCCTACACCCCATGGTGTAGGGGTTGTTTGGGGAGATCAACCAGCAGCACGAAGCTGCTATGTCCAGGCGACGCGTCGCCACTTCAAGAAAAAGGAATCCTTGGCAATTCAGACAGAAGAAGATCCCAGGTAGGAAATGAGTCGTCCTCAGCCCGTGGAAGGGTTGAAGAAGGTGGAGATTGATGGTAAAGGGAAGGAAGTATCAATTGTAGCGACGCTCGGAGAAAAGGAAGCTTCTGCTCTTTCGATGCTCCTTGTTGAGTTCAAGGAATTATTCGCGTGGAAACCAAGCGACATGCCAGGCATCAGCAAGGATATCATTGCCCATGATCTCAATTTAGACTTGAAGGTGCGACCTATTGCCCAGAAGCGACGCCCTGTAGGTGAGGAAAAGGCGATTGCTATCAAGCAAGAGGTAGGAAAGCTCATTGAGGCCAAATTTGTGAAGGAAATTAGATTCCAGACTTGGGTGGCTAACCCTGTGTTGGTCAAGAAAAGAAATGGGAAGTGGAGGATGTGTATTGACTATCGCGACTTGAATAAAGCATATCCAAAGGATTCTTATCCTTTACCCAGAATCGATCAGTTGGTCGACGCCACTTCTGGATATGAGCTGCTTAGCTTTATGGATGCATATTCTGGTTATAACCAGATACAAATGGCAGATGGCGACGCTCAACATACAACTTTTTATGCAGATAGCGACATATATCAGTACATGGTGATGCCTTTTGGTTTGTTGAATGCAAGAGCCACTTATCAGAGGATGATCAACAAGCTTTTTGATGGCATGATAGGCGTCACCATGGAAGCATATGTTGATGACATGCTAGTAAAATCCATAAAGAGCTCGGATCATGTTGAGGACTTGAGGAAAACATTTGAAAGGATGCGCCTTCACCAAGTTCGCCTGAACCCAGCAAAATGTGCTTTTGGCGTTCACTCGGGAAAATTTATGGGATACATGGTGAGCCAAAGGGGAATAGAGGTCAATCCTGCGAAGCTGGAAGCCATTGAAGCCATGAGGAGTCCAACTTGCCACAAGGAAGTACAGAGCCTGAATGGAAGATTGGCGACGTTCAGCCGTTTTCTGGCAAAAGCAGGCGACAAATCACTCCCTTTTTTCCAGGTGCTGAGGGCCAACAAAAAATTTGAATGGACTGGTGAATGTGAGTAGGCTTTCCAGGACCTGAAGAAGCATCTAAAGACACTTCCACCTTTGGCAAAGCCTTCCAAAGGCTACGCTCTTTCCTTATATTTAAGTATCACACCAGTTGCTGTAAGTTCGGTGTTGGTCAAAGAAGTAGGAGAAGGCCAATTGCCAGTGTATTATGTATCGAAAGTACTTTCCAAATCTGAAATAAACTACTTGGAGGTTGAGAAGTACCTTTATGCGTTGGTAGTATCAGCAAGGAAGCTACCCCCTTATTTCCATGAACATGAAATTACAGTTTTAACAAATCAACCGTTAAAACATTTCCTGCAAAAACCAGATGCTTCGGGAAGAATTGTCAAATGGGCTATCGAATTAAGCGAGTTTAGAATCAAATTCGCCCCTATAAACGCCATTAAAGGTCAGGCATTGGCAGATTTCATTGTGGAATCCACATGTCCTCAACCGGCGACGCCTAAAGAAAAAGAAAAAAAGAGAATCCTTGGATACTTCATACTGATGGATCCTCATCAGTCAATGGCTCGGGGGCAGGATTAGTGTTAACACCACCAGATGGAGGAACACCACTAAGATATGCCCTGGTCCTCACTTTCGAGGCTACGAATAATGAGGCTGAGTATGAGGCGTTGGTTACAGGATTACGATTGGCAAAAGGATTGGGCGTCACCTCTTTGCATGTGTATTGTGATTCACAATTGGCGGTCAATCAAATCAAAGGGGAATATACGGCTAAAGGAGAGAAAATGAAATTATATTGGAAAGAGGCTACGACGTTGGTAGCAGGATTCAATAAATTTCAGATTGAGGCTATTCCCCGAGAAGCGAATCAAGAAGCAGATGCCTTGAGCAAATATGCTTGGCAGGCGACGCCCAAACAGGCCCATTTTATAGAAACCAACCACGGAGGATGTGTTAGCTTTTATTGTGCTAACATAAGTGTCACAGTTGATTGGGCGACGCCTATTCGAGCTTATTTAGAATCAGGAGTACTCCCTACTGATGAAGCTCAGTCCAAAAATATTGTTCGATTAGCACCTAGCTTTCGAATAATTGATGGTCTAATGTATAAGAAGGGTTTCTCCACGCCCTATCTCAGATGCGTCGCTCACCCTGAAATGGTTACCATATTAAGAGAAGTCCATGAACGATATGCGGCCTGTCATGAAGGTGCAAGGTCAATTGTGAGGAAGATTCTGAATCAAGGTTATTATTGGCCTACAATGAATCAAGAGGCGACTGCTTTGGTTATGAAATGTGAATCATGCCAGAAGTATAGTCCGAAGATAGTTCGTCCACCAGCAAACCTTACAAGTATATGTGCAGCATGGCCGTTTGCACAGTGGGGAATCGACTTGGTAGGACCATTACCAAAATCCAAGCAACGCACCTATATAATAGTCGCAATCGATTATTTTTCGAAATGGATTGAAGCAAAGGCGTTGGCATCAACCACTGAATTTCAAGTCATAAAATTTATTAAATCGAGAATTGTTTCTCGATGTGGAATCCCAAGTGTATTGGTCAGTGACAATGACCCACAATTTGCTGGAAAGGAATTGAAATGGTTTTGTGAAGAGTTAAAAATTGACCATAGGCATGCTTCAGTAAAACATGCGCAGGCCAATGGATAGGTGGAGGCAGCGAACAAAACAGTCTTGAATGGTTTGAAGAAAAGACTAGACGCCTTGGGAGGAAAATGGACAGAAGAATTAGAAAACGTCTTATGGGCGTTGAGAACAACACCAAAGAAAGCAACTGGAGAGACTCCATTTGGATTAGTTTATGGGTCAGAGGCGGTTGCTCCAACAGAAATAGTAGTCGAGTCGCACAGGGTAAGCCATTATGACACTCTGGACAATGAGGATCAAAGGTGTTTGTAATTGGACATGGTGGACTTCAGAAGAAATTCAGGGGCGTATGCGATTGGCTAAGGCGAGATACTACAACGGGAAAGTAACATCTCGCCAATTTTTTGTGGGGGAGAGGGTATGGCGTAGGCACGAATTCTCACACCAGGATAGAGTAAACAAGCTGTCACCCAAATGGGAAGGACCCTACAAAGTCATCGCCATTCCTCACCCAAACGCATTTGTGTTAGAATATTTAGAAGGAAAAGTGTTGAAGAATACTTTTAATGCTGAGCATTTGAAGAAATTTTATGCCTAATGGTGAAGGTGTTTATAGCATTTGAAAAAAAAAATTTATACTTAAATGTCGAAGGCGATGTATGAAGTATTGTTGAAATCAAAGGATATTATATGTAATGGCGATTGCTTAACATTTGATGAAATGGCGATTGCTTAACCTTTGATGAAATGGCGATTGCTTAACCTTTGATGAAATGGCGATTGCTTCACTTTGATGAAATGGCGATTGCTTAAACATTGGATGAAATGGTGATGATTTAAAATCTGGTTTAATGGTGATTGCTTAATATTCAATTTGGTGACGATTACTTAAACATTCAATTAAGTTGTTAATCAAGTTGATTAAATGGCGACCACTGTAAATGGTTATCGCAAGTTATTGATTAAGTTGTTGATCAAAGGCGATGTCTTAATCGATAAGGATAGAACCTAGTGGCGATGACATCCAAACAAAAGCTTATTGGCGTTTGCTTAAGTTTTGATAAATGAGATAAGACTTGTTATTTTAACAAGTAGGATAAAAATAAAACTAAGTATGAAATAAAGCTAAGTATGGAAAAACACACACATTGCATATGGAAATAAAGGATTCATAATAGCAACGGCGAAGCGTTGCAAAGCAGTCTTTACAAAAAATAAAAGGCGAGTTAAAAAAGAAAATAAAACTAAGGAAGAGTTGGAGGTGTTGTCTTAGGAGAAGGGCCAGGAGCAGGCGTCTCTGAATTTGTCTCAGCAGGTACTGGTTCAGGAGGCGGCTCTGTTGGAGAAGAATCACCAGAAGAGGAGCTGTCATCGCCAGACTCTTCATCACTTTCGGCCAACGCCTCAGCTTCTTCTTGAGCCTTCATGGCGAGGTACCCAAATAGAAACTCCAACCTATCCAAAGGAAAGTTGGGATCCACCTTCTGGATGTCCTTTTCAGCCTTCTTGAAGATGGCTAATACGCCAGTGCGGTTCCACTCGATAGCAGCCTTGGCGAAGTCTGGACTTGTGCGGAATGACTCCACAGCTTCCTCTAGGCGTTTGGGCAGTTCAGCCTTGAGGTGTTCCACCTCCTGAGTGGATTGAGACGCCTCTTTAATAGCCTGCTCGGCTTTCCTCTTGGCGTTCTCTGCTTCTTTAAAGTCGTTGTCCTTGTATTTCTTGACAAGCGCCATCTCCTTTTGGATCTTGTTGAGGGAAACCTTCAGGGCGTTCTCCCTATTTTGCGCATCCCTCAATTGAGTGGCGAGCTGTTCCTTATTGACAAGGTCAGACTCCATCTCCTTTCGAGATGCTTCAGAAACGGCGAGGCGATGCTGCAGCTTCTCCACCTCAAATTTCTCCTTCTCAGCTTGGCGAAGGAGGGATTGGTTGCTCTCTCTTTCTTCAGTTAGGCCCATAAGAGTGGCGCCCATCTTCAGAGCAGCAGGAATGATCTGAAGAATAAACAAGTAAAAGTTAGAAAAAATACAAGTATGAAAGTAAAAGCAATAAGGGAAAAAACGTTTACCTGACTCTGTATTAAAGAGAGGGAATGGCGAACCAACCCCTCTATGGCTTCAGTTTCCAGGTTCAAAGGCCCTCTATCAGCAGGGGGGCAAGAACCTGAGAGGAGGTGAAGGCTGAGGTTAGGGTCGATGGTGGAATGACTCGCCCTCAAGGAGGTCTCCTGGAGCTTTGTATAGGGGACCCATGGCGCTTTTGGATTAGAAATGGTAGCCTGATCCAGCAGTTCTCGCCTGATGTCAAAAGCGGGCCCCTTGAATTGCGGAAGGTCGTCTGGGCGACGGCGAACTAGAGGAGAAAGAGGAGGTGACGGCAAAGAGTCGTCACCAGGAGAAGTGTCCACCAGGATTACTTCCTTTGAAGAGGAAGGTACATGGCGTGGGGTGGTTGGCTTCTTCTGTACTGAAGGAGCAGCAGGCGTCGCCCCTGTCGGATCAAAGGAAGGGTCAAATGGTCCCTTCTTAACAACACCCGAATGATACTCGGTGTAGGTCCACATGATGCCACCATAGGCTAAGACTGGAGGACCCCACTTTTTTGTGAACAAAATATTATTCCTATTACTAGCAACGCTATTATTTACCCAGTGAGATTTAGGAACCGCACCTTTAAAGGCTTCGACAGCATCATTTGTGTCGTCGCTGAAGAGCTCTGCTGAAGCTTTGAGAGGATCCAAGGAATCCTCCATAGGCTTCGCCTTTTTCTTGCCCTTGGAGGAGTGGTGCCCTTTGCGTTTTTTGGAACCCTCCGGGGCGTCGCCTTTAGGCTCCTTGGCCTTTTTCTCCTTGGTTTTCTTCTCCTTGGGCGCCTTTTTCTGGACAGGCATTACAAGGTGAGAAAACATGGAAAAATCCCTATCTGCAATAAGAAAAAGAAAGGAAAGTTATTTACCGGAAAGAAAGGAAGAAGGTGACGATCTAAAATGGAGACGCCAGCATCTTCTAAGTCGGACTCACAGATCTCTTTGAAGATTATATGCGCGCGCCCTCCTTGATGATCCAAGTAGATGGCTGTCATGGCGTCCATTTCGGCGGAGGTAAAATCCTCGACGCCTGGAGCTAGATCCCTGCCACCTTTGGTCGTCACCAGACACCAGGGAACGCCTCCTTGAAAACAGAAGTAGGCGTTCTTCCAATTGCTGTTACGGGATTTGTAACCCGTGACTAAGGGACGAGAAAAGTCCCAATCCCACTCTTTGACAGGGGGCGTCGCCCTAGTTGTGAAAAGGCGAACGCCATATCGATTTTGTTCTAATCTATAAAAGCTACGAAAGATGTTCAAAGAATACTCCCACCTTCTACGAAAGCAAAGAACCCTAAAACCTATCCAGGTATGAAGGGCGTTGGGAGAAAGTTGGGTGGGAGAAATGCCATAATGGCGACACAACTCTACTAGAGGAGGACAGTAGGGAAATCTCAATCCCGCGGCGATTTGACGAGGGAAAATAATCTCCTCGCCTTCCTTGGGATGACATATGGGGTGAGGGTTTTCAGGATCCGCATCATCTGGGATGGGATACCTGGGGGCTTGGGCGTCGCTCAAGCACGCCTCAGCCACCGCTTGTTCGAAAGAATGGGGGGTGAGAAGATTAGGTTTAAGGTCGGAGAAAGGCGAAGGAAGGAAGATATGGTTACATATATCGGAATCAGACGCCATTCTTCTATAAGACCGAATGACGCGGAGATGATGGACGTTTAGAGCGAGGGGAAAGCACCGAGCAATGATGAAAGGGCGAAGGCGTTCAGAAAAAGGAAAGGCGTTTGGAGAAGGAAAAGGCGATCGGAGAACTGACCGGAGTTTGGCCGGAATTCTAGAGAGAAGGCAGAGGATTTATTAGAGAGATAAAGCTCAAGGGGAGTAAAAGTATTAAATGAAGGAGGGGTGGGGGTATTTATAGAGGTTTGAAGGAGGCGAACCGTTTCGTAGGCGAGGAATTTACGGAAATACCCCTATGAATTACAAAGGCGAGCGGTTACTAAAGTGGAAATGACCATTTTACCCCTCCAATAAGAAACGGTCACGACGTTTCCCGAGGCTTCTAGAAGATCCCGCCAAAATTCAAAATTTGAAATTTGAATTGAAACGGAAAAGTCGCCCTGTGCATGATAGACACTTGGACGACAGTTACAATAAGTATGGTTACAGGCGACGCCTAAATAGAAGAATCGTCTCCTAAGCAAATTGGCGTCGCCTAAACATAAAAAGAAATCAAGAAAACGACTTTCAGAAAGAATTTAAATTCTCAAATGAGCGTCGCTCATTTAAGACTTCGGGGGCAGATGATGGGTTATAAATATTGGACTGGGCTGAAATTAACATTTGGCCTAAATAAGCATTTTGGACTTCACCTCTTTAGGGCCCAACTGGATACAGGCGTCGCCTATGTCAGCATAGACAGAGGCGTCGCCCATGAAGACATACCCATTTAGGCCAGAAGCCATTTTAGGCCAGTCGCTAGAAGCCATTTTAGGCCAGTCTCAGTGGATGACAACGCATTCACTGTCCACCTTAGACGGTGCGCCTGCACACCTATGACTTAGGCCGGCTTCTTTTAGCACGCCTAGGATTAAACAAAGAGTAGCCACTAAAAACGAATATGCAGTAAAGTAACTGTGGTCAGTGCTTCTCAGGACAGCTAGGATGACTAAGGTAAACCCTGACCAAACCATGGTTCCAGGTATGAAATGTTATAAATAGCTCATCACTATCCTCATTACAGGTTAAGTATTCTCTGTTACAGAAACCTTACATTCACATATTACAAACAACCTCCGACTTACTTAATCATCGGAGGGGAAACAACGGGACATCCCGGGCTTTCCTTTGTGCAGGTATACGGAGCGAGTATCTGAGAAGGGAATACGGTGTACGTGATCCAACAATAGCTATTCGATCTAATGTCAAATAGGTTGTAAATGGGATGCATTTATATAAAAATAGTTTATATATAAATGGATTGTGAATCAATTTAATTACATATATAAGGCTCATTAGCTTAATTTGTTAGAGCGTCCTGCGAATAACGAAGGTCATAGGTTTGAGACCTGTCTACACTTGAAATCAAAGATATCATTATCGACTTCAATCAACAAGCAAACTCAATTACGTTTATTTGGTAATCTTAAATTTAAATAACCTTTTTACTGTGATGCATTTATATTAAGTTATTTTTTAGGGATGCAACGTAACTAATTAAGTATATAAGGCTTATCAGTTCAGTTGTTTACATCGTCCTAATAATAATGGAAGGGGAACATGTTAAAGACTTGTATAGGGTCAATCTTTATTTTGTTTACTTTGCTTATTAACTTACTAAGTTATTTTTTTCAAGTAAAGCAAAAATAATTCATTCAACTATTATGATCTACTATCTATGTTTCTTAGTGCGACATGCCGATAGAATGATGGTTACACGTTTGAGAATTACACAACCATATATTTTTATTTTTGTATTTATTTGTATAATTTATTCTTCAGGTTATTTATCCTTGCTTCTAATTCTCCAATGCCTAAGAAATTTATTCGATGAGTGCATAGACACAGTAACTTATTCTTACAATTGTATTTTAATGTATTTGTTAGTTATATTAGAAAGCACAATTTTTCTTTGACATTTGCCATCAAAGAAATCATTCCACATAGGTCAAGAGAAAAATAGTTTCAATTACAATATTTATTCGATCTAATGTCAAATAGATTGTAAATGTGATGCATTTATATTAAAATAGTCTTTATATGGATGGATAGTGAAGCAACTTATTATAATATAGAACAAGAATTCTTGAGTTCAATCGAGAAGCATGTTGTTCAACTATGCTTTTAAAATGGAGTGTTTTTATGTGTTAAAAGATAATAACACCACAACTTGTTACAAACATAATTAGTGATTCCACCTTCAAAATTTATAAACGAAGCTCAACTTTGTTTAACCGTTGAAATTAAAGAGGACGATCAAAAGTTCAATAACAAAAAATAAAGAGAAATCCTAGTAGCTCTATTTGTTAGAGCGACATCTTAATACTAGGACGGTTACACGTTTGAGAATTATACAGTCTTTATGTTATTACTTTTTATTCATGAACATAGTTTATTCTTCTGATTCTTAAACATTGCTTCTACTTCTACAATTTCCCTGAGAACTTCATTTGATTAGTGAATAGACGTAGTACTTATTCTGACCATTATTTTTTAGTGCCTTTTCAAATACAATTCTTAGGCGAATTGCAAAATTAGAAGCAATGTTGAATGTTTTGAAGAATAAATTATATAAGTACTAATAAAATTAAAATATATATTAACTGTATAATTCAAAATACTTAGTAAATTCATAAGCATAGAAGAAAAAAAAAGAAAGGGTGGCCCTATACAAGTCATGAACTTGTTCCCTTCGCGTTATTATCATGACGATTTAACCAACTGAACTAATGAGCCTTATACACTTAATTAATTTACGGTTCAACCCTAAAAAATAAATTCCTATAAAGGCATTGCATTAACAAGATATTTAACATTAAGATCAACTAATTGTCGTAGTTTAGTTTTCTTCTTGATTGAACTCGTGAATTACCTTTAATTACAAGTGTAAAATAAAAATTATACTTGTTTATATAACTGGAAAGATATTAAAAAATAATGCTCAGAATAAGTTAATGTGTTTATTAACTCATCAAATGAAATTCTCATGGAAATTGTAGAATTAGAATCAATGTTGAATAACCAAAAGAATAAACTATGTTCATGAATAAAAGTAATAACATAAGGATTGTATAATTCTCAAACTGCAACCTTCCTAGTATTGACATTTCGTTCAACACAAATAGAGCATCTTGTAAATGCATCAACATAGATAACAAAAACAATGTGGATGTACGTAGCCTATAATACAAGTCTCGACCTTTGACCTTCCCATTATCAGCACGACATTCTAACCAATTTAGCTAATAGGCCTTATATATATATTTCATTAAGTTGCTTCACAATCTATAGTTATACAAACTGTTTTCATATAAATACATCGCGTTTACAAGCTATTTAACATTAGATCGAATAAATATTATAATTAAAATAATTTCTCTCTTGAACTAAAGAATGATTTCTTTGATGTCATATGTCAATAAAAATTGTACGTTTTATATAACTAAAAAAGACATTAAAATAGAATGGTAAGAACATGTTATTGTGTCTATACACTCATCGAATGAATTTCTTAGGCGAATTGCAGAATTAGAAGCAATGCTGAATAACTTTAAGAAGAAATTATACAAATAAACAATTAAAAATATATAAAGTGTATAATTATCAAACGTGTAACCATCATTCTTTTAACATGTCACTCTACGAAATAGAGATCGTATTAATAATTGAATGTATTCTTTTTGCTTTACTGGAAACGAAACTTAGTAAGTTCATGAGCATAGAAAACAAACCTAATAATTATCATGACGATGTAACCAATTGAGTTAATGAGCTTTATATACTTAATTACTTTACATTGCAATTGTCATAATAGCCATTGTTGGATCGTGAAATCCTGAATGCTGATCTGGCAGTGAATTGAATGCCAGACAAGGTTGGGATGACGCTTCAGCTCCAACTCCGGTGAACCTGCAAGTAGGGGAGCGCAACAGAGGGGGTGCCTCTGGGTCCCTCTCCGATGCTTAAATGAGTATATGTGTGTATAAAACTCAAAAACGTATGTAAAGTAAGGGTATTTATAGGGTAAGAGAGATAGAACCGTATAAAGGCAACTGAATATCTTAATGTATATTGAGTTGCTGAAGATTCGGATCGTGGGATATGGCAGTTACTGCGAGATATTGCAGTTACCAAATCTAATCTTTAGTGAATATGTGACCGAGATATGCGGGATATCTTGGCCACTCTGTTATTAACGGTTTAGTGGGACCAGAGGAGAGAGGCAAGGCTCTCTTCGGGGCGAGCACTCCCATGTCGAGCAGTGGAAGGTCGCGACTTGGTAGAGAATGGCGAGCAGTCTGAGAGCCTTTGGCGTCTCTATAGACTTTGGGCTCGATTCTGGATTACTCGATGGTGGGCCAAGTTTGGCTTGTACTTGGGCCGATCCGGTTCGGATGTCATGGGTTTACCCCCTCTATAGTTATTGGGCCTTCGAGGCCTTTTCTTACTGGGCCGTCACTATCGATACCCAACATTTGCCCCCGAAGCTTGATTGAAGTTCCTTCAGTCGAGCTTGATTTCCTGGTAGGGTTTTAGATAGTGACGTCTTTGGTAATGGTTCAGCGCCTTTGAGGCATTTTGAGCCTGCTTGGCGAGCAGTTTTTTCTTCGCTCAAAGTTGAAAAAATATCCTTTCTTTTATTCCCCTTTGGCGATCACTCGAGGTAATCTAGGTTTATGAAAGTCTATCTTTCTTGGCTAGGCGATCACTACCTGCCCGAGGTACTTCTAATAGCGCTTATTAGTGCGCTGGCGACCCTCTTGTCTCCTTAGTGGACTTGTTAGCATTTAATAACTGCGCAGTTGTCCAGAAATCGAACGGTCACTTGAGGCACGCCTGACATTTACTTTTCCGTAAACCTAGGGTAGTCTGACAGCTGTCTGCACCAACCAACCGTTTGTCTCCCCGAGGTGTCTCTTGGAATTCTGACATTGCTTTGGTTTTTTCCAAAAAGGCGCAATTATTCTCCGTGTCGCTTCGATTCGTCCGTGGCGGTTACTCCTTTTTGGGCTTATATAAGAAACGTCAGTTTCTGCATTTTGTTTTTTACGCTTATCCACTCCTTCAGATTTTCAGAACTTCGCTGCAAACCTTTCCTTTCTCTTTCAATCCTCTTCAGTTCTCATTTCGACCATTTCCATGGCCCCCAGAAGTCAGCGAATAAAACACATGGCCATCAAGGGTGCTAACAAAGCCAGCGCCCCTCAGAATGTCGGTGTTCCCTTGACCATTAGGGATGAAGTTGTGCCCTCCTCAGCGGGGAAACAGCCTGACGTGGGAAGGTCTGCGGCCACTACTGGCCCTCGTCAACCAGGTACTACCTCGCCTTTTGTTGATTTAATGTTTTTACATTCTGCGGTTCTCTGACTCCTGACTTATTGTCTTGTTGCTTTGCAGTGGAGTCCTTGGCGGACGTGGCCCGGGACCCTCCTCCTCCTCCTTCTAAGAAGGTCAGGAGTGAAGAGCACCCTGATGTCGACCAACATCCTTCTCCTTCCCCTCCTAAGGGCCTTTCTGCCAGCAAAGGGAAGGGTTTGGACACGGCGTCTCCTTCTCCCTCTCTTCAGGGCCCTTCCGCCGCTAAGGAGAAGGCCTTGTCTTTGGCGCCTCCCGCCTCTTCAGTGCCCACGGCTCCTACTAAGGAGTCTGGGGCCCAAAAGAAGGGGCCTGCTGCTTCCAGCTCCTCGAGGGCTCCCGCCGAGGAGTACTGCTCCATGGCGAGCTTGTTCCAGCCTTTTAAGGTTGGGGACTCTCGGAGGCCTTGGGTCCCTTGTGGGGACCTTGCCAAGAAGGGGTACCCCGCCCAGAAGAGCCTACGGGGTAGCCCGGATATGTGCATGCGGCTCCTTGATGGGATAATTCCTCCCAAGGACCGTTCGATTGTCCCTACGGAGCTTCCTCAGATCGAGGGGTTCTTACGGACCCACTTCGAACGAGTTGCCCTGGTATGATCTCGCCCTCTTTCCATTATTTATTCCTTGTCATTCCTTTTCATTTTGATGACTTGACATTTTCCTTGTGCTTTTGTTGTCAGCTCGTTCGGGAAGAGGTGATCCTCGGCCGCGTTTTCGGCGAGCTCGCCGACAAGCACTCCGATCTGCTTGTCGAGCTGGAGCAATACCGAAGCACAGGGGTCACCCCCGGGCAGTTGGAGGCCATCAAGAAGACTGCTGACATGGCAATCACCTTGGTGGACGGCGCCCGGGAGGAGTATTTCAGGAAGGAGCAGCGCCTCCTTGCTGATGTCAAGAAGAGGGAGGCTGATGCTGCAGCCTTCCTTCATGAAGCTGAGGCCCTTCATCAGTGCCTTGATGAAGGGGAGGCGGTCCGTGCTCGCCTGGAGGCCGAGTTGAAGGAAGCTCGTGCCCAGTTGGTCGAGTCAGACGCTCTTAGGGTCGCCGCGGAGGCCCAGAGGGATGCTGCCGAAACTAGGGGGGTCGCCCTAGAGGAGGAAAAGAACCGACTGGCTGATCAGCTGAAAGCGGTTCCTTCACCCCATGCCGTGATTGAGGAGTTCAAGGCCTCCGAAGACTTTGAGGACCAGGCCTTGAAGGTGATGAAGTCGGCGATTGCCGAATTTCTTCAAGGCCTGGTGGAGGAGGTCCAGGCGGTCGATCCCCACTTTCCTCTTGGGGAAGTTGCCTCCTTGAAGACCTTCCTGCGGAGTCAGCCTTCGCAGCCCTCTGTTGCTGGGGAGGCTGCTCCTGAAGGCGAGCCCGGTACTTCTGCCCCCGAAGGCGAGCAGAGCGTCTTTGCCCCCGAGAACCCCAAAGCTTGAAGTCCCTAACTCCTTGGCGACCGTATTTTTCTTTTTTAGATAGCCATTTTTGTATTTTCTGTTTTTGGTTTGTAATTATCGGTCGAAGACTTGGGTTTTTCTATTGAATGCTTTTATATTCTTGAGCCTTTAATCTACTTCGAACATATTTAGCTATCCAATATCTTACTCATAACTACTTTCCACTTTTTTCTTGCTTTGTAATGTCGTCGACCCTTAAAGCCGTAGACCAATCATAAGTTAAACTTTCTAAGGATAATACTTTTGACACTTAAAAGAGTAAACTTCTAAGTTCAAAGAGATATTACCTTCTTTGAAGTTTAAACCTTTGAGGTGTTGGCCTAATAACAAGGGATTTGTAATTTGTCAGGCTTTATCATCGATAGTGATCGCCTAAACTTTCTTTGGCCTGACTTTGGCGTCAGGGCTTTCATTTTGCCTAACATTTTGCTAGGTCTTTTGGCCTGACTTTGGCGTCAGGGCTTTGCCTGACTCTTGGCGTCAGGTTTTTTGAGGCCTAACTTTGTTGTTAGGGCTTTTGTGGCCTAGTTTTGTTACTAAGGCTTTTTTGGCCTAACTTTGTTGTTAGGGCTTTTGGCCTGTCTTTGGCGACAGGGCTTTTTGGCCTAGCTTTGTTGCTAGGGCTTTTGGCCTAACTTTGTTGTTAGGGCTTTTGGCCTGTCTTTGGCGACAGGGCTTTTTGGCCTAGCTTTGTTGCTAGGGCTTTTGGCCTAACTTTGTTGTTAGGGCTTTTGGCCTGTCTTTGGCGACAGGGCTTTTTGGCCTAGCTTTGTTGCTAGGGCTTTTGGCCTAACTTTGTTGTTAGGGCTTTTGGCCTGTCTTTGGCGACAGGGCTTTTTGGCCTAGCTTTGTTGCTAGGGCTTTTGACCTAACTTTGTTGTTAGGGCTTTTGAGGCCTGACTTTGGCGTCAGGGCTTTTTGGCCTAGCTTTGTTGCTAGGGCTTTTGGCCTAGCTTTGTTGCTAGGGCTTTTGAGGCCTGACTTTGGCGTCAGGGCTTTTTTGGCTTCAGCTTGCTTCGAGTGGTCGCGCTTTATGAAGGAATGGCTTTCTTTTATTGACATAATCAGTTTGATTACAAACTATGCATAAAATCTTCTTAAATGCTCAGAATTAAATGGACGGGGTAACCTCTCGCCTTCGATGGTTTCCAAATAGTAGGATCCTGGTGCGGCGATCTCTACTACTTTGTATGGTCCTTCCCATTTGGCTGAAAGTTTGTTTTTACTGTCCAGCCTTGTGAATTCATTCCTTCTCATAACCATCTCCCCCACGAAAAATTGGCGAGCGCTAACTTTTCTGTTGAAATACCGAGCGGTCGCCAAGCGCATTTTTGCCTGTGTTTTTTCCGAGAGCCATCTCTTTTCCTCTGCCAAGTCGAGGTCAGTTCTGCGCTCGATCTCGTTTGCCTCCGCGTTAAAGTTTAGGACTCTGTGGGTAGGCACTGCTAATTCAGTTGGTGCTACTGCTTCTGATCCGTACACAAAACTGAAAGGAGTTTCTCCTGTGGCCGCCTCAGGCGTTGTTCTGATGGCCATAATACGTTTTCCAGCTCTTCTGCCCAATTCCCTTTGAATGCTCGAACCCTTTTCTTAAGTCCGGCTAAGACAATCTTGTTGGCTGCTTCAGCTTGCCCATTCGTTTGAGGGTGATGTACTGAACTGAAGCGATGGTCGATATGATACTCTTCACAGAGCCATTTCAACTCCTTTCCAACGAATTGCGGACCATTATCGCTGATGAGTATTTTGGGAATACCAAACCTGGAGAATATGTTGACCTGCATGAACTTGATAACTTGGAATTCCGTTGTCGAAGCTAGAGCTTTCGCCTCTACCCACTTAGTGAAGTAGTCGATCGCCACTATAATGTGAGTACGCTGACCAGTGCTAATGGGAAAAGGACCCAATATATCGATTCCCCATTGAGCGAAGGGCCAGGCACCCGCCATTGGGGATAATAATGTCGATGGTCGACCCGATCGTGGTGCAAACTGCTGGCAAATTTCACACTTCTGTGTTAATTCGGCTGCGTCTTTTCCCAAGGTCGGCCAGTAATATCCCAGTCTGAATATTTTCCTGCTTAGTGAACGAGCACCTTCATGACATGCTGCTGCCCCTTCATGAGCTTCTCGAAGAACTTTTTCTGTTTCGGGTAGAGCAACACATCTCAAGTAAGGCGTCGAATAACCTCTTCTATAGAGTTCTCCATCGATGATTAGATAACTGGCTGCGAGTCTTCTAATCCTAGTGGATTCGCCTTCGTCCTCTGGGAGGATGCCTTCTTTCAAATAATTCTGGAACGGGGTCATCCAGGTGACCTGTTCTTGAATGTTGAAGACCTCCGCTCTGTTTTCAAGGACTGAACATAGGGCCTTTTCCAGAAATTGCACATCCTGGATTATCGCCCCTCCGAAGGCTAGCTTACTTAAAGAATCTGCCATCTGGTTTTCTTGGCGAGGAATAAACTCAATCGCGAAATTTGGGATTTCCACGACTAGTTTTTTGGCGATGCCGAGATATTTCTTCATCTTTTCTCCCTTTGCCTCGTAGGCGCCATTAACCTGATTGACAATAAGCTCTGAATCACTTTTTACCTTAAGCACTGTTATACCCATTCCTTTTGCCAGTCTGAGTCCAGTGATAAGAGCCTCATATTCTGCTTCGTTATTGGTCGCCGGGAATGTCAAGGCGATCGCGTATTTCAGAGGCTCGCCCTCAGGAGGAATAAGAATTAAACCTGCCCCCGAGCCTTCTTTTGATGAAGACCCATCCGTATAGAGTTCCCAGATTTGATTGTCGTTTGCTGACTGACTTGGCCTGTTTTCTGCCTCCGCTTGACCGTTACTCGTGCTTTCCACTATGAAATCAGCTAGTGCTTGACCTTTGATGGCCGTTTTTGGCGCAAATTTGATCCTGAACTCGCTGAGCTCGATCGCCCACTTGACCATTCTTCCTGAAGAATCTGGCTTCATCAGGAAGTTTTTGAGAGGTTGATTGGTGAGGACCGTGATGTCGTGCGCATGAAAGTAAGGTCTCAGCTTCCGAGCAGCAATAACTAAGGCATAGAGATACTTCTCAATCTGGACATATTTTATTTCTGCTGAGTTGAACATTTTTCTAATGAAATACACTGGACTCTGAACATTATTCTCCTCCCTTATTAAAACAGCACTGGCTGCCACATCGCTAATGCCTAAATAGAGGAAAAGCTGCTCGCCTGGAACGGGTTTTGCCAGAGCTGGGAGTGTTTGAATATGCCTTTTCAAGGACTGGAATGCTTCCTCGCAGTCTGGCGTCCATTCGAACTTACGGTTGGCCCTCAAGGTTTTGAAGAACGGGAGGGACTTGTCGCTTGCTTTGGAGAGGAAGCGGTTAAGAGCAGCTAGTCGGCCGTTCAGGCATTGGACTTCCTTATGGCAGGTTGGTGACTTCATTTCTTCTATGGCCTTTAGCTTTTCCGGGTTTGCTTCAATGCCCCTTTCGCTGACCATAAAACCCAGGAACTTCCCGGACTTGACTCCAAAGGCGCACTTTGCTGGGTTCAGGCGAACGCTGTGTCTCCTCATGCATTCAAAAGCTTCACGGAGGTCGGTGGTATGAGGATTGCCTTTGATGGATTTAACGAGCATATCATCCACGTAGGCCTCCATGTTCCTTCCCAGCATGTCCTGGAACAGTCGGTTCACCATCCGCTGATAAGTTGCCCCGGCATTGATGAGACCAAAGGGCATCACCTTGTAGCATAGAATGTCGCCGTCAGCATAGAAAGCAGTGTGGGCCTCGTCGTCTGGATGCATTCTGATCTGGTTGTAGCCTGAATAGGCGTCCATGAAGCTCAGCATCTCATGACCCGAGGTAGCATCGACTAGCTGATCAATTCTTGGAAGGGGATATGAATCTTTGGGGCAAGCCTTGTTTAAGTCGCGGAAGTCGACGCACATCCTCCACTTGCCGTTAGATTTCCTGACCAAAACTGGGTTGGCTACCCAGCTCTGGAATCTTACCTCTCTGACGAAGTCAGCTTCAATCAACCTGCCGACTTCCTGCCTGATCGCCAAACGTTTATCAGTCCCGAACGATCTTCTCTTTTGGGCGATCGGCTTGATGGAGGGGTCTATCCTGAGCTCATGCGAGATAATATCTGTGCTGATTCCTGGCATGTCGCTCGGCTGCCAGGCAAAGAGCTCTTTGAATTCCTTGAGGAGAGCGGTCATGGCCTCCTTCTGATCCTCTTTCAAGGTGGTCCCAATGCGCACCTTTTTGTCCGGACCATCGATCTCGACCTCCTCCAATTCCTCCATGGGTGCTGGTCGAGCCAAGTCCTCGCGGGGATCGGCCTCTGTCTCGATGGCGAGCGCCTCACTTTGGTTCTTCCTGCGTAAACAGTTCACATAACATTGCCGCGAGGAAGGCTGATCTCCGAGCACTTCTCCAATCCCGTTCGGAGTAGGGAACTTCATCTTCTGGTGGACAGTGGAGGCCACAATCTTATTTGGGTTGATCGTGGTTCTCCCTATAATGGCGTTGTAGGATGTAGGTGAATCGACCACCAGGAAAGTGACCGACACCTTGATGCTTTTCCACCCCTCGCCAAAAATCACTGGCATGGTTATAGCCCCCAGTGGATAAGTTGTCCTTCCCGCAAATCCGATCAGCGGAAAGTCGACCCTCTTCAGGTCGCGTTTTGATTTTCCCATCTTTTCGAAGGCGTCCAGAAACAGGATGTCTGTCGAGCTGCCACCGTCGACCAGAATCCTTGCAACATCACAGCCGTCAATATCTGCCGTAATGACCAGAGCATCGTTGTGGGGCGTGGTGACATGTGTCAAATCATCTTCAGAGAATGAGATGACAATGTTTTCTTCAGGTCGGGGTCGCTTCCCCAACTGAACTGCCGTAGAGATCTGAGTGGCGTAGACCTCTCTGGCGTTTGACCTCTCGCCGCCTGCACCGAATCCTCCTGCAATCAGATTCACTCTCCTCTTGCTTCCAGAAGGCTCAGCTTGATCTGCAGGGGCTGGTGAACGATGTCTCCTGGGAGGCGTTCGACTTCGGTCTCGCCCTGCCACAAATTCCTTCAACATTCCCCCCTGAATCAGCCTCTCTATATCTCGTTTCAGAATCTTGCAATCGTCTGTCTTATGGCCCTTGCACTTGTGGTATCTGCAATAGCTCTCGACATCCTTGCCCATGGGTAACCCACCTCGGCGAGGCATCGGTGGCCTCGCCAAGGATCTCCTCTCCATCTCGACTAGTACCGCTGAGATCTGCCTATTTAAAGGCGTGAAGTACTCAGGGACCTCTGGATGGCGAGGCGCTGGAAGAGACTCGACTCGCGGCTTACTTTCTTTTCCCTTCTTCTCCTTCTTGACCTCCTTCTTACCATCGCGTCGGGGTTCAGGGGTTACCCTTAGCGAGGTCGTCAGGAGGTTAGCCTCGATGTTTGCGCGCTCAAGGTCTATGAAACCTTTCGCTCTCGATGCCAACTCCTCCAATGTCTCTATCTCCTTTACGTGATAGCTGTTTCGCAGCTTTCTCGAGGCCTTGTTGGCCACATCCAGACCTCTGTAGAATGCTCGAATGATCTCCCCATCCGAGATTCGGCGATCTAATTCTGTGACGTTTTGATGAAAACGCCCGTAGAAGTTGGACAGCGACTCTCCAGGCTGCTGTTTGACCGAGTCAAGGGCGACCACGCTCTTCAGCAACTGGCGCTCGCCCATGTATCTCTCCAGGAACTTGCTTCTTAACTCTGCCCAAGTTCCGATTGATCCTGCAGGGAGGCCGAAGAACCAGGACGAAGCCGAACCCGAAAGAGTAGATGGAAATAGCAAAGCCAAATGATTGGGATCGTTTGACTTACCCAGAAGGGAGGCCTCATGCTTGTTGACATGTACGGTGGGATCTCCTCCACCGCTATACTCAGGTATGGCCCGAGCAACCACATCCTTCGGGATTTTGATAGCGACGAGCGCGTCGGTGAATGGATGAGAGGACTGCTCCTTGAAGGGAGCTATGACTGTCAACTGTCTTTCCTGGAGCCTTTTGTTGAGGAGGTCATCCATCTGATCCACAGTGCAGTACATGGGAGAGGCTCCGGGTGGAGGCGGACCGGAAGGATTGGCAGTATATGCGGCTGCTGGCTCCTTGGTGTGCGCTGGAGGTAGGGACTGCTGACCTGACGTCATCTCCTGATCCTCCTGAGGCGCAGCAGGACTAGGATTGGCCGCTTCTGAAGGTGAAGGCCCTGTGGCAGCAGGGCGGTGATTTTCCTTAGGAGCAGAGGGATTGTTTTCCTGAGGAGCAGGGGCCTGGCGGCGCGCCTGTCCTAGGATGGCTTCCAGCAAGGAGACCATCTCGGGGGTTAAATTAATATCCTGCCCCGCAATGTGGACTGTCTGCGGTGCAGGGGCTCCGTTTTGATCAGCAGCTGGGGTCGGTCTTGAATCACCGACATGTTCTCGGGCTGTCCGCAGAGGAACAGCATTAACTCCTGCTCGGCTGGCAGGTTCCTGTTGAAGCGGTGAAGCGGCGGCGGAATCAGAGCTATCTGAGGATCGCTCCCTAGTCTGATTCCGACGGTTGCTTTGGGATCGAGTTCTCATGGCTGAATTGCTCGTTTCCCACAGACGGCGCCAAATGTTGGATCGTGAAATCCTGAATGCTGATCTGGCAGTGAATTGAATGCCAGACAAGGTTGGGATGACGCTTCAGCTCCAACTCCGGTGAGCGCAACAGAGGGGGTGCCTCTGGGTCCCTCTCCGATGCTTAAATGAGTATATGTGTGTATAAAACTCAAAAACGTAAAGAACGTATGTAAAGCAAGGGTATTTATAGGGTAAGAGAGATAGAACCGTATAAAGGCAACTGAATATCTTAATGTATATTGAGTTGCTGAAGATTCGGATCGTGGGATATGGCAGTTACTGCGAGATATTGCAGTTACCAAATCTAATCTTTAGTGAATATGTGACCGAGATATGCGGGATATCTTGGCCACTCTGTTATTAACGGTTTAGTGGGACCAGAGGAGAGAGGCAAGGCTCTCTTCGAGGCGAGCACTCCCATGTCGAGCAGTGGAAGGTCGCGACTTGGTAGAGAATGGCGAGCAGTCTGAGAGCCTTTGGCGTCTCTATAGACTTTGGGCTCGATTCTGGATTACTCGATGGTGGGCCAAGTTTGGCTTGTACTTGGGCCGATCCGGTTCGGATGTCATGGGTTTACCCCCTCTATAGTTATTGGACCTTCGAGGCCTTTTCTTACTGGGCCGTCACTATCGATACCCAACAGCCATAATTGTGTTTGCTTCTCGATTGAACTCGAGAATAACCTCATTAATTTCAAGTGTAAAATAAAAATTGTACTAGTTTATATAACTGGAAAATTCATTCAAGAATAATAGTCAAAACAAGTTAATGTATCTATTCACTCATTGAATGAATTTCTCAGGGAAATTGTAGAATTAGAAGCAGTGTTGAATAACTAGAAGAATATTAAACTATGTTCATGAATAAAAAGTAATAACATAACGACTGCATAATTCTCAACTGTGTAACCTTCATAGTATTAACATCTCGCTCTAACAATTTGAGCTACTAGGTTTTAATCAATGAATGAATTCTCTTTGACTTTTTTATTGCACGGTTGATCGTCCTCTTTAATTCCATTTTAGAACTATAGTTGAATAACTAGAATCTATGACCGTTTGAACATATCCTATTTAACTTAAATTTGAAAAAGAGATTATACAATGTTTTCTATTGCTTGAATTAAATACTAATCAATTTGATTGAAGACGAAACTTAGTAAATGCATCAACATAGATAACAGAAAAATGTGGATGTGGCCTATAGTGGTCTCTAACCTGTGACCTTGACATTATTAGCACGACCGTCTAACCAATAGTTAATATACCTTATATATGTTATTCATTTTCTTCACAATCTATCCATATACATGCTAGTTGACATTAGATCAAATAAATGTTACAATTGAAATTATTTTTCTCTTGAGATAGACAATGATTTCTTTAATGTCAAATATGAAAGAAAAATTGTACATTTTTATATTACTAAAAAAGACATTACAATGGAATGGTAAGAACATGTTATTGTGTCTATGCACTCATCAAATGAATTTTTTAGTTGAATTGCAGAAGTAGAAGCAATGCTGAAAAATTTGAAAAACAAATTATACATATAAATTTAAAATGTTTAAATTGTATAATTTTCAAACGCGTAACCATTATTCTATTGACATGTTACTCTAACAAACATTGCTAGTAGGTCTTAATATTTGAACGAATTATATTTGTTTTGCTTGAAAAAGAAACTTAATAAGTTCATAAGCGTTTTAATAAGACAAAGTGTGGCATATACAAATCCTGAACATGTTCCCTTTGTGTTATTATCATAACAATTTAGCCAACCGAGCTAACAAGCCTTATACACTTATTAATTTACGTTGCAAACCTAAAAAATAAATTCCTATAAACGCATCGCGTGGACAAGCTATTTAAAACCTAGTAGATCTATTTCTTAGAAGGACATGTTAATACTAGGTGATTAAAACCTAGTAGATCTATTTCTTAAAGGGACATGTTAATACTAGGAAGTTTACATGTTTGAGAATTATACAGTCATTATGTCACTACTATTTATTCATGACCCTCGTTTATTCTTATTGTTATTCAACATTGCTTCTTATTCTACAATTTCCTTATAGCGATAAGTGAATGAACTGTTTCTTAGAGCGACATGTTGATAGAATGATGCGTACACGTGTGATATTTATACAGTCCATGTATTTTCTTTTCTTTAAGTGTATAATTTCTTCTTCAGGCTATTCATCATTAATTCTAATTCTCTAATTCGCATAATAAATTAATTCGCTAAGTTCATAGACATAATAACATGTTTTTGCCATTGCATTTTAATGTCTGTTTTTACTTATATATAAAGTATAAATTTTCTTTGAAATTTGACATTAAAGAAGTTATTCTCTAGTTGAAGAGAGAAACGGGGCGCTCAAATGTTATACGTTGATGCTGTTCAACTATGGTTCTAAAATATAATTAACGAGAACGGGCAAAGTGTTGATACAAAAATCAAAGTGAATTCAGTCATTGATGAAAACCGAGTAGGTATATTTGTTAGAGCAACATGTTAATACTAGGAATGTTACACGTTTCAGAATTATACGCTCCCTAGGTTATTAGTTTTTATTCATGATCATATATTATTCTTTTGCCTATTTAACGCTTCTTCTAGTTCTACATTTTTTACGAGAAATTGATTCAATGAGTGAGTAGACACAGTAACTTGTTCTGGCCATTATTCTTGAATGTATTTATATATATATATATAAACAAGTACAGTTTTTATTAAACACTTGAAATTAAAGAGTTCATTCTCGAGTTCGATCGAGAAATAAACACAATTTCGGCATTCTGTCGATCTTAACGTTAAATAGTTTGTGAATGCGATGCATTTATAGGAATTTATTTATTTGGGTTCACGTAATGTAATTAATTAAGTGTATAAGCCTTATTAGTTGAGCTCGTTACATCATCGTGATAATAACACGAAGGGCACATGTTAATGACTTGTATAGGGGTGCCCTTTATCTAAATTATGTGCTTATTAACTTACTAAGTTTTGTTTTTAAACAAATACAAAAATAACTTATTCAATTATTAAGACTTACTAGCTCTGGTTTAGAGTGAAATCTTAATAGAATGATAGTTACACATTTGAGAATTATACAGTCCGCATATTTTTAATCTTATAATCATTTGTTCAATTTCTTCTTTAGGTTATTGAACATTGCTTCTTATTTTGCAATTCACCTAAGAAATTCATTCGAGATTAGTGCATAGAAACGAGAACATGTTCTTACCATTGCAGTTTGATATCCTTTTTAGTTATATAAAATAGTACAAGTTTTCTATCTCATTTGACATCAAGGAAACCATTCTCTAGTTCTAGAGAGATAAAATATTACTTATAACATATTAATCGATCTGATGTCAAATAACTTGGGAATGCGATACGTTTTTATGAAAATTGTCTCCATGTTGACTGAGTGTGAAGCAAGTTAATGATAAACATAAGGCCTATTAGCTCAGTTGGTTATAGCGTCGTGCTAATAACGTGAAGGTCAAAGGTTCGAGACCTGTATAGGCCATTTATAAATTTTCTGCTATCTATGCTTATGGTTTTACTAAATTTCGTCTTCAGGTAAAGAATTTACTAATTCTAAATTTAAGTAACAGAAAATAAATTGGAACAGCTCAAATGGTCAATGGTTCAGTAAAACAATCAAAGAGAATACATTCATTGATTATAACCTAGTAGATCTATTTCTTAGAGGGACATGTTAATACTAGGTGATTAAAACCTGGTAGATCTATTTCTTAGAGGGACATGTTAATACTAGGAAGTTTACATGTTTGAGAATTATACAGTCATTATGTCATTACAATTTATTCATGAACCTCGTTTATTCTTATTGGTATTCAACATTGCTTCTTATTCTACAATTTCCTTATAGTGATAAGTGAATGAACTATTTGTTAGAGCGACATGTTGATAGAATGATGCGTACACGTGTGATATTTATACAGTCCGTGTCTTTTCTTTTCACTATGTGTATAATTTCTTCTTCAGGCTATTCATCATTGCTTCTAATTCTCTAATTTGCATAATAAATTAATTCGCTAAGTGCATAGACATAATAACATGTTTTTTCCATTGCATTTTAATGTATGCTTTTACTTATATATAAAGTATAAATTTTCTTTGAAATTTGACATTAAAGAAGTTATTCTCTAGTTCAAGAGAGAAACGGGGTGCTCAACTATGGTTCTAAAATATAATTAACGAGAACGGTCAAAGTGCCAATACAAAAATCAAAGTGAATTCAGTCTTTGATGAAAACCCAGTAGGTATATTTGTTAGAGAGACATGTTAATACTAGGAATGTTACACGTTTCAGAATTATACAGTCCCTATGTTATTAGTTTTTATTCATGAACATATATTATTCTTTTAGCTATTCAACATTTCTTCTAGTTCTACAATTTCCGCACGAAATTCATTCGATGAGTGAGTAGACACAGTAACTTGTTCTGGCCATTATTCTTGAATGTATTTTATATATAGGTCCATTATTTCGTCGATCTTAACATTAAATAGGTTGTGAATGCGATGCATTTATAGGAATTTATTTTTTAGGGTTCACGTAATGTAATTAATTAAGTGTATAAGCCTTACTAGCTCACCTCGTTACATCATCGTGATAATAACACGTAGGGAACATGCAATTCGCCTAAGAAACTCATTCGAGATGAGTTCATAGTCACGACAACATGTTCTGCCCATTGTAGTTTGAAATCCTTTTTAGTTATATAAAAACGTACAAGTTTTCTTTCACATTTGACATTAACGAAATCATGCCCTAGTTCTAGAGAGAGAAAGTTTTACTTATAACATTTATTCGATCTAATGTCAAATAGCTTGGGAATGCGATCTGTTTATATGAAAATTATTTCCATGTTGATCGATTGTGAAGCAAGTTAATGACATACATAAGGCCTATTAGCTCAGTTGGTTAGAACGCCGTTCTAATAACGCGCAGGTCACACGTCCGAGACCTGTATAAGCCATATATATTTTTTTGTGCTATCGATATGCTAGTGGTTTTACTAAATTTCGTCTTCAAGTTAAAATTTACTAATTCTAAATTGAAGTAACATAAAATATATTGGGACGCTCAAATTATAAAACGTTCAGTAAAACAATCAAAGAGAATACAATCATTGATTAAAACCTAGTAGATCTATTTCTTAGAGGGACATGTTAATACTGGGAAGTTTACATGATTGAGAATTATACAGTCATTTTGTCATTACTATTTATTCGTGAACATCGTTTATTCTTATTGTTATTCAACATTGCTTCTTATTCTACGATTTCCTTTGAGCGATAAGTGAATGAACTGTTTGTTAGAGTGACATGTTGATAGGATGATGCGTACACGTTTGATAATTATACCGTCCATGTCTTTGTTTTCTTTAACTATATAATTTCTTCTTCACGCTATTCATCATTGCTTCTAATTTTGTAATTCGCATAATAAATTAATTCGCTAAGTGCATAGACATAATAACATGTTTTTGGCATTGCATTTTAATGTCTCTTTTTTAGTTATATATAAAGTATAAATTTTCTTTGAAATTTTACATCGAAGAAATCATTCTCTAGTTCAAGATAGAAACGGGGCAATCAAATGTTATACGTTCATGATATTCAACTATGGTTCTAAACTATAATTAACGAGAACGGTCAAAGTGTCGATACAAAAATCAAAGTGAATTCAATCATTGATGAAAACCCAGTAGATCTACTTGTTAGAGCGACATGTTAATACTAGGGAGGTTACACGTTTCAGAATTTTACGGTCCCTATGTTATTAGTTTTTATTCATGAACATATATTATTCTTTTGCCTATTCAACATTTCTTCTTGTTCTACAATTTCCGCGAGAAATTCATTCGATGAGTGAGTAGACACATTAACTTGTTCTGGCCATTATTCTTGAATGTATTTTTATCTATATATAAACAATTACAATTGTTATTTTACACTTGAAATTAAAGAGTTTATTCTCGAGTTCAATCGAGAAACAAACACAATTTCGGCATTTTGTCGATCTTAACGTTAAATAGTTTGTGAATGTGATGCATTTATAAGAATTTATTTTTAGGGTTCACGTAATGTAATTAATTAAGTCTATACACCTTATTATCTCATCTCGTTACATACCCGTGATAATAACATGAAGGGAACATGTTAATGACTTGTATAGGGGTACCCTTTATCTAAATTATGTGCCTATTAACTTACTAAGTTTTGTTTTTAAGCAAATAAAAAAATAATTTATTACATTAGTATGACTTACTAACTCTGTTTTAGAGTGAAATCATAATAGAATGATACTTACACATTTGAGAAATATACGTTCCGTATATTTTTTATCTTATATTCATTTGTTCAATTTCTTCTTGAGGTTATTTAACATTGCTTTTTATTTTGCAATTCGCCTAAGAAACTCATTCGAGATGAGTTCATAGACACGACAACATGTTCTTACCATTGCAGTTTGAAATCCTTTTTAGTAATATAAAAAAGTACAAGTTTTCTTTCACATTTGACATCAAGGAAATCATTCTCTAGTTCTAGAGAGAGAAAGTTTTACTTATAACATTTATTCAATCTAATGCCAAATAGCTTGGGAATGCGATCTGTTTATAAGAAAATTGTTTCCATGTTTCTCGATTGTGAAGCAAGTTAATGAAATACATAAGGCCTATTAGCTCGGTTGGTTAGAACGTTGTTCTAATAACGAGCAGGTCACACGTCCGAGACCTGTATAGGCCATATATAAATTTTCTACTATCTATGCTTATGGTTTTACTAAATTTCGTCTTCAGGTAAAGAATTTACTAATTCTAAATTTAAGTAACAGATAATATATTAGGACGCTCAAAAGGTCAAAAGTTCAGTAAAACAATCAAAGAGAATACATTCATTGATTAAAACCTAGTAGATCTAATTCTTAGAGGGACATGTTAATACTAGGAAGTTTACATGTTTGAGAATTATACAGTCATTTTGTCATTACTATTTATTCATGAACATCGTTTATTCTTATTGTTATTAAACATTGCTTCTTATTCTACAATTTCCTTTGAGTGATAAGTGAATGAACTGTTTGTTAGAGCGACATGCTGATAAGATGATGCATACACGTTTTATAAATATACCGTCCAAGTCGTTTTTTTCTTTAATTGTATAATTTTTTCTACACGCTATTCATCATTGCTTTTAATTTTCTAATTCGCATAATAAATTAATTCGTTAAGTGCATAGACATAATAACATGTTTTTGCCATTGTATTTTAATGTCTTTTTTTTAGTTATATATAAAGTATAAATTTTCTTTGAAATTTGACATCAAAGAAATCATTCTCTAGTTCAAGATAGAAATGGGGCAATCAAATGTTATACGTTCATGATATTCAACTATGGTTCTAAAATATAATTAACGAGAACGGTCAAAGTGTCGATACAAAAATCAAAGTGAATTCAATCATTGATGAAAACCCAGTAGATCTACTTGTTAGAGCGACATGTTAATACTAGGGAGGTTACACGTTTCAGAATTTTACGGTCCCTATGTTATTAGTTTTTATTCATGAACATATATTATTCCTTTGCCTATTCAACATTTCTTCTAGTTCTACAATTTCCGCGAGAAATTCATTCGATGAGTGAGTAGACACATTAACTTGTTCTGGCCATTATTCTTGAATGTATTTTTATCTATATATAAACAATTACAATTGTTATTTTACACTTGAAATTAAAGAGTTTATTCTCGAGTTCAATCGAGAAACAAACACAATTTCGGCATTTTGTCGATCTTACCGTTAAATAGTTTGTGAATGTGATGCATTTATAAGAATTTATTTTTAGGGTTCACGTAATGTAATTAATTAAGTCTATACACCTTATTATCTCATCTCGGTACATACCCGTGATAATAACATGAAGGGAACATGTTAATGACTTGTATAGGGGTACCCTTTATCTAAATTATGTGCCTATTAACTTACTAAGTTTTGTTTTTAAGCAAATAAAAAAATAATTTATTCAATTAGTATTACTTACTAACTCTGTTTTAGAGTGAAATCATAATAGAATGATACTTACACATTTGAGAAATATACGTTCCGTATATTTTTTATCTTATATTCATTTGTTCAATTTCTTCTTGAGGTTATTTAACATTGCTTTTTATTTTGCAATTCGCCTAAGAAACTCATTCGAGATGAGTTCATAGACACGACAACATGTTCTTACCATTGCAGTTTGAAATCCTTTTTAGTAATATAAAAAAGTACAAGTTTTCTTTCATATTTGACATCAAGGAAATCATTCTCTAGTTCTAGAGAGAGAAAGTTTTACTTATAACATTTATTCAATCTAATGCCAAATAGCTTGGGAATGCGATCTGTTTATAAGAAAATTGTTTCCATGTTTCTCGATTGTGAAGCAAGTTAATGAAATACATAAGGCCTATTAGCTCGGTTGGTTAGAACGTTTTTCTAATAACGAGCAGGTCACATGTCCGAGACCTGTATAGGCCATATATAAATTTTCTACTATCTATGCTTATGGTTTTACTAAATTTCGTCTTCAGGTAAAGAATTAACTAACTCTAAATTTAAGTAACAGATAATATATTAGGACGCTCAAAAGGTCAAAAGTTCAGTAAAACAATGAAAGAGAGTACATTCATTGATTAAAACCTAGTAGATCTAATTCTTAGAGGGACGTGTTAATACTAGGAAGTTTACATGTTTGAGAATTATACAGTCATTTTATCATTACTATTTATTCATGAACATCGTTTATTCTTATTGTTATTAAACATTGCTTTTTATTCTACAATTTCCTTTGAGCGATAAGTGAATGAAGTGCTTGTTAGAGCGACATGCTGATAGGATGATGCGTACACGTTTAATAATTATACCGTCCAAGTCGTTTTTTTCTTTAATTGTATAATTTTTTCTTCACGCTATTCAACATTGCTTCTAATTTTCTAATTCGCATAATAAATTAATTCGTTAAGTGCATAGACATAATAACATGTTTTTTCCATTTAATTTTAATGTCTTTTTTTTAGTTATATATAAAGTATAAATTTTCTTTGAAATTTGACATCAAAGAAATCATTCTCTAGTTCAAGATAGAAATGGGGCAATCAAATGTTATACGTTCATGATATTCAACTATGGTTCTAAAATATAATTAACGAGAACGGTCAAAGTGTCGATACAAAAATCAAAGTGAATTCAATCATTGATGAAAACCCAGTAGATCTACTTGTTAGAGCGACATGTTAATACTAGGGAGGTTACACGTTTCAGAATTTTACGGTCCCTATGTTATTAGTTTTTATTCATGAACATATATTATTCTTTTGCCTATTCAACATTTCTTCTTGTTCTACAATTTCCGCGAGAAATTCATTCGATGAGTGAGTAGACACATTAACTTGTTCTGGCCATTATTCTTGAATGTATTTTTATCTATATATAAACAATTACAATTGTTATTTTACACTTGAAATTAAAGAGTTTATTCTCGAGTTCAATCGAGAAACAAACACAATTTCGGCATTTTGTCGATCTTAACGTTAAATAGTTTGTGAATGTGATGCATTTATAAGAATTTATTTTTAGGGTTCACGTAATGTAATTAATTAAGTCTATACACCTTATTATCTCATCTCGTTACATACCCGTGATAATAACATGAAGGGAACATGTTAATGACTTGTATAGGGGTACCCTTTATCTAAATTATGTGCCTATTAACTTACTAAGTTTTGTTTTTAAGCAAATAAAAAAATAATTTATTACATTAGTATGACTTACTAACTCTGTTTTAGAGTGAAATCATAATAGAATGATACTTACACATTTGAGAAATATACGTTCCGTATATTTTTTATCTTATATTCATTTGTTCAATTTCTTCTTGAGGTTATTTAACATTGCTTTTTATTTTGCAATTCGCCTAAGAAACTCATTCGAGATGAGTTCATAGACACGACAACATGTTCTTACCATTGCAGTTTGAAATCCTTTTTAGTAATATAAAAAAGTACAAGTTTTCTTTCACATTTGACATCAAGGAAATCATTCTCTAGTTCTAGAGAGAGAAAGTTTTACTTATAACATTTATTCAATCTAATGCCAAATAGCTTGGGAATGCGATCTGTTTATAAGAAAATTGTTTCCATGTTTCTCGATTGTGAAGCAAGTTAATGAAATACATAAGGCCTATTAGCTCGGTTGGTTAGAACGTTGTTCTAATAACGAGCAGGTCACACGTCCGAGACCTGTATAGGCCATATATAAATTTTCTACTATCTATGCTTATGGTTTTACTAAATTTTGTCTTCAGGTAAAGAATTTACTAATTCTAAATTTAAGTAACAGATAATATATTAGGACGCTCAAAAGGTCAAAAGTTCAGTAAAACAATCAAAGAGAATACATTCATTGATTAAAACCTAGTAGATCTAATTCTTAGAGGGACATGTTAATACTAGGAAGTTTACATGTTTGAGAATTATACAGTCATTTTGTCATTACTATTTATTCATGAACATCGTTTATTCTTATTGTTATTAAACATTGCTTCTTATTCTACAATTTCCTTTGAGTGATAAGTGAATGAACTGTTTGTTAGAGCGACATGCTGATAAGATGATGCATACACGTTTTATAAATATACCGTCCAAGTCGTTTTTTTCTTTAATTGTATAATTTTTTCTTCACGCTATTCATCATTGCTTCTAATTTTCTAATTCGCATAATAAATTAATTCGTTAAGTGCATAGACATAATAACATGTTTTTGCCATTGTATTTTAATGTCTTTTTTTTAGTTATATATAAAGTATAAATTTTCTTTGAAATTTGACATCAAAGAAATCATTCTCTAGTTCAAGATAGAAATGGGGCAATCAAATGTTATACGTTCATGATATTCAACTATGGTTCTAAAATATAATTAACGAGAACGGTCAAAGTGTCGATACAAAAATCAAAGTGAATTCAATCATTGATGAAAACCCAGTAGATCTACTTGTTAGAGCGACATGTTAATACTAGGGAGATTACACGTTTCAGAATTTTACGGTCCCTATGTTATTAGTTTTTATTCATGAACATATATTATTCCTTTGCCTATTCAACATTTCTTCTAGTTCTACAATTTCCGCGAGAAATTCATTCGATGAGTGAGTAGACACATTAACTTGTTCTGGCCATTATTCTTGAATGTATTTTTATCTATATATAAACAATTACAATTGTTATTTTACACTTGAAATTAAAGAGTTTATTCTCGAGTTCAATCGAGAAACAAACACAATTTCGGCATTTTGTCGATCTTAACGTTAAATAGTTTGTGAATGTGATGCATTTATAAGAATTTATTTTTAGGGTTCACGTAATGTAATTAATTAAGTCTATACACCTTATTATCTCATCTCGGTACATACCCGTGATAATAACATGTTAATGACTTGTATAGGGGTACCCTTTATCTAAATTATGTGCCTATTAACTTACTAAGTTTTGTTTTTAAGCAAATAAAAAAATAATTTATTACATTAGTATGACTTACTAACTCTGTTTTAGAGTGAAATCATAATAGAATGATACTTACACATTTGAGAAATATACGTTCCGTATATTTTTTATCTTATATTCATTTGTTCAATTTCTTCTTGAGGTTATTTAACATTGCTTTTTATTTTGCAATTCGCCTAAGAAACTCATTGGAGATGAGTTCATAGACACGACAGCATGTTCTTACCATTGCAGTTTGAAATCCTTTTTAGTAATATAAAAAAGTACAAGTTTTCTTTCATATTTGACATCAAGGAAATCATTCTCTAGTTCTAGAGAGAGAAAGTTTTACTTATAACATTTATTCAATCTAATGCCAAATAGCTTGGGAATGCGATCTGTTTATAAGAAAATTGTTTCCATGTTTCTCGATTGTGAAGCAAGTTAATGAAATACATAAGGCCTATTAGCTCGGTTGGTTAGAACGTTGTTCTAATAACGAGCAGGTCACACGTCCGAGACCTGTATAGGCCATATATAAATTTTCTACTATCTATGCTTATGGTTTTACTAAATTTCGTCTTCAGGTAAAGAATTTACTAACTCTAAATTTAAGTAACAGATAATATATTAGGACGCTCAAAAGGTCAAAAGTTCAGTAAAACAATCAAAGAGAGTACATTCATTGATTAAAACCTAGTAGATCTAATTCTTAGAGGGACATGTTAATACTAGGAAGTTTACATGTTTGAGAATTATACAGTCATTTTATCATTACTATTTATTCATGAACATCGTTTATTCTTATTGTTATTAAACATTGCTTCTTATTCTACAATTTCCTTTGAGCGATAAGTGAATGAACTGCTTGTTAGAGCGACATGCTGATAGGATGATGCGTACACGTTTAATAATTATACCGTCCAAGTCGTTTTTTTCTTTAATTGTATAATTATTTCTTCACGCTATTCATCATTGCTTCTAATTTTCTAATTCGCATAATAAATTAATTCGTTAAGTGCATAGACATAATAACATGTTTTTGCCATTGTATTTTAATGTCTTTTTTTTAGTTATATATAAAGTATAAATTTTCTTTGAAATTTGACATCGAAGAAATCATTCTCTAGTTCAAGATAGAAACGGGGCAATCAAATGTTATACGTTCATGATATTCAACTATGGTTCTAAAATATAATTAACGAGAACGGTCAAAGTGTCGATACAAAAATCAAAGTGAATTCAATCATTGATGAAAACCCAGTAGATCTACTTGTTAGAGCGACATGTTAATACTAGGGAGGTTACACGTTTCAGAATTTTACGGTCCCTATGTTATTAGTTTTTATTCATGAACATATATTATTCCTTTGCCTATTCAACATTTCTTCTAGTTCTACAATTTCCGCGAGAAATTCATTCGATGAGTGAGTAGACACATTAACTTGTTCTGGCCATTATTCTTGAATGTATTTTTATCTATATATAAACAATTACAATTGTTATTTTACACTTGAAATTAAAGAGTTTATTCTCGAGTTCAATCGAGAAACAAACACAATTTCGGCATTTTGTCGATCTTAACGTTAAATAGTTTGTGAATGTGATGCATTTATAAGAATTTATTTTTAGGGTTCACGTAATGTAATTAATTAAGTCTATACACCTTATTATCTCATCTCGTTACATACCCGTGATAATAACATGAAGGGAACATGTTAATGACTTGTATAGGGGTACCCTTTATCTAAATTATGTGCCTATTAACTTACTAAGTTTTGTTTTTAAGCAAATAAAAAAATAATTTATTACATTAGTATGACTTACTAACTCTGTTTTAGAGTGAAATCATAATAGAATGATACTTACACATTTGAGAAATATACGTTCCGTATATTTTTTATCTTATATTCATTTGTTCAATTTCTTCTTGAGGTTATTTAACATTGCTTTTTATTTTGCAATTCGCCTAAGAAACTCATTGGAGATGAGTTCATAGACACGACAGCATGTTCTTACCATTGCAGTTTGAAATCCTTTTTAGTAATATAAAAAAGTACAAGTTTTCTTTCATATTTGACATCAAGGAAATCATTCTCTAGTTCTAGAGAGAGAAAGTTTTACTTATAACATTTATTCAATCTAATGCCAAATAGCTTGGGAATGCGATCTGTTTATAAGAAAATTGTTTCCATGTTTCTCGATTGTGAAGCAAGTTAATGAAATACATAAGGCCTATTAGCTCGGTTGGTTAGAACGTTGTTCTAATAACGAGCAGGTCACACGTCCGAGACCTGTATAGGCCATATATAAATTTTCTACTATCTATGCTTATGGTTTTACTAAATTTCGTCTTCAGGTAAAGAATTTACTAACTCTAAATTTAAGTAACAGATAATATATTAGGACGCTCAAAAGGTCAAAAGTTCAGTAAAACAATCAAAGAGAGTACATTCATTGATTAAAACCTAGTAGATCTAATTCTTAGAGGGACATGTTAATACTAGGAAGTTTACATGTTTGAGAATTATACAGTCATTTTATCATTACTATTTATTCATGAACATCGTTTATTCTTATTGTTATTAAACATTGCTTCTTATTCTACAATTTCCTTTGAGCGATAAGTGAATGAACTGCTTGTTAGAGCGACATGCTGATAGGATGATGCGTACACGTTTAATAATTATACCGTCCAAGTCGTTTTTTTCTTTAATTGTATAATTATTTCTTCACGCTATTCATCATTGCTTCTAATTTTCTAATTCGCATAATAAATTAATTCGTTAAGTGCATAGACATAATAACATGTTTTTGCCATTGTATTTTAATGTCTTTTTTTTAGTTATATATAAAGTATAAATTTTCTTTGAAATTTGACATCGAAGAAATCATTCTCTAGTTCAAGATAGAAACGGGGCAATCAAATGTTATACGTTCATGATATTCAACTATGGTTCTAAAATATAATTAACGAGAACGGTCAAAGTGTCGATACAAAAATCAAAGTGAATTCAATCATTGATGAAAACCCAGTAGATCTACTTGTTAGTGCGACATGTTAATACTAGGGAGGTTACACGTTTCAGAATTTTACGGTCCCTATGTTATTAGTTTTTATTCATGAACATATATTATTCTTTTGCCTATTCAACATTTCTTCTAGTTCTACAATTTCCGCGAGAAATTCATTCGATGAGTGAGTAGACACATTAACTTGTTCTGGCCATTATTCTTGAATGTATTTTTCTCTATATATAAACAATTACAATTGTTATTTTCCACTTGAAATTAAAGAGTTTATTCTCGAGTTCAATCGAGAAACAAACACAATTTCGGCATTTTGTCGATCTTAACGTTAAATAGTTTGTGAATGTGATGCATTTATAAGAATTTATTTTTAGGGTTCACGTAATGTAATTAATTAAGTCTATACACCTTATTATCTCATCTCGTTACATACCCGTGATAATAACATGAAGGGAACATGTTAATGACTTGTATAGGGGTACCCTTTATCTAAATTATGTGCCTATTAACTTACTAAGTTTTGTTTTTAAGCAAATAAAAAAATAATTTATTCAATTAGTATGACTTACTAACTCTGTTTTAGAGTGAAATCATAATAGAATGATACTTACACATTTGAGAAATATACGTTCCGTATATTTTTTATCTTATATTCATTTGTTCAATTTCTTCTTGAGGTTATTTAACATTGCTTTTTATTTTGCAATTCGCCTAAGAAACTCATTGGAGATGAGTTCATAGACACGACAACATGTTCTTACCATTGCAGTTTGAAATCCTTTTTAGTAATATAAAAAAGTACAAGTTTTCTTTCACATTTGACATCAAGGAAATCATTCTCTAGTTCTAGAGAGAGAAAGTTTTACTTATAACATTTATTCAATCTAATGCCAAATAGCTTGGGAATGCGATCTGTTTATAAGAAAATTGTTTCCATGTTTCTCGATTGTGAAGCAAGTTAATGAAATACATAAGGCCTATTAGCTCGGTTGGTTAGAACGTTGTTCTAATAACGAGCAGGTCACACGTCCGAGACCTGTATAGGCCATATATAAATTTTCTACTATCTATGCTTATGGTTTTACTAAATTTCGTCTTCAGGTAAAGAATTTACTAACTCTAAATTTAAGTAACAGATAATATATTAGGACGCTCAAAAGGTCAAAAGTTCAGTAAAACAATCAAAGAGAGTACATTCATTGATTAAAACCTAGTAGATCTAATTCTTAGAGGGACATGTTAATACTAGGAAGTTTACATGTTTGAGAATTATACAGTCATTTTATCATTACTATTTATTCATGAACATCGTTTATTCTTATTGTTATTAAACATTGCTTCTTATTCTACAATTTCCTTTGAGCGATAAGTGAATGAACTGCTTGTTAGAGCGACATGCTGATAGGATGATGCGTACACGTTTAATAATTATACCGTCCAAGTCGTTTTTTTCTTTAATTGTATAATTATTTCTTCACGCTATTCATCATTGCTTCTAATTTTCTAATTCGCATAATAAATTAATTCGTTAAGTGCATAGACATAATAACATGTTTTTGCCATTGTATTTTAATTTCTTTTTTTTAGTTATATATAAAGTTTAAATTTTCTTTGAAATTTGACATCGAAGAAATCATTCTCTAGTTCAAGATAGAAACGGGGCAATCAAATGTTATACGTTCATGATATTCAACTATGGTTCTAAAATATAATTAACGAGAACGGTCAAAGTGTCGATACAAAAATCAAAGTGAATTCAATCATTGATGAAAACCCAGTAGATCTACTTGTTAGTGCGACATGTTAATACTAGGGAGGTTACTCGTTTCAGAATTTTACGGTCCCTATGTTATTAGTTTTTATTCATGAACATATATTATTCTTTTGCCTATTCAACATTTCTTCTAGTTCTACAATTTCCGCGAGAAATTCATTCGATGAGTGAGTAGACACATTAACTTGTTCTGGCCATTATTCTTGAATGTATTTTTCTCTATATATAAACAATTACAATTGTTATTTTACACTTGAAATGAAAGAGTTTATTCTCGAGTTCAATCGAGAAACAAACACAATTTCGGCATTTTGTCGATCTTAACGTTAAATAGTTTGTGAATGTGATGCATTTATAATAATTTATTTTTAGGGTTCACGTAATGTAATTAATTAAGTCTATACACCTTATTATCTCATCTCGTTACATACCCGTGATAATAACATGAAGGGAACATGTTAATGACTTGTATAGGGGTACCCTTTATCTAAATTATGTGCCTATTAACTTACTAAGTTTTGTTTTTAAGCAAATAAAAAAATAATTTATTCAATTAGTATGACTTACTAACTCTGTTTTAGAGTGAAATCATAATAGAATGATACTTACACATTTGAGAAATATACGTTCCGTATATTTTTTATCTTATATTCATTTGTTCAATTTCTTCTTGAGGTTATTTAACATTGCTTTTTATTTTGCAATTCGCCTAAGAAACTCATTGGAGATGAGTTCATAGACACGACAACATGTTCTTACCATTGCAGTTTGAAATCCTTTTTAGTAATATAAAAAAGTACAAGTTTTCTTTCACATTTGACATCAAGGAAATCATTCTCTAGTTCTAGAGAGAGAAAGTTTTACTTATAACATTTATTCAATCTAATGCCAAATAGCTTGGGAATGCGATCTGTTTATAAGAAAATTGTTTCCATGTTTCTCGATTGTGAAGCAAGTTAATGAAATACATAAGGCCTATTAGCTCGGTTGGTTAGAACGTTGTTCTAATAACGAGCAGGTCACACGTCCGAGACCTGTATAGGCCATATATAAATTTTCTACTATCTATGCTTATGGTTTTACTAAATTTCGTCTTCAGGTAAAGAATTTACTAACTCTAAATTTAAGTAACAGATAATATATTAGGACGCTCAAAAGGTCAAAAGTTCAGTAAAACAATCAAAGAGAGTACATTCATTGATTAAAACCTAGTAGATCTAATTCTTAGAGGGACATGTTAATACTAGGAAGTTTACATGTTTGAGAATTATACAGTCATTTTATCATTACTATTTATTCATGAACATCGTTTATTCTTATTGTTATTAAACATTGCTTCTTATTCTACAATTTCCTTTGAGCGATAAGTGAATGAACTGCTTGTTAGAGCGACATGCTGATAGGATGATGCGTACACGTTTAATAATTATACCGTCCAAGTCGTTTTTTTCTTTAATTGTATAATTATTTCTTCACGCTATTCATCATTGCTTCTAATTTTCTAATTCGCATAATAAATTAATTCGTTAAGTGCATAGACATAATAACATGTTTTTGCCATTGTATTTTAATTTCTTTTTTTTAGTTATATATAAAGTTTAAATTTTCTTTGAAATTTGACATCGAAGAAATCATTCTCTAGTTCAAGATAGAAACGGGGCAATCAAATGTTATACGTTCATGATATTCAACTATGGTTCTAAAATATAATTAACGAGAACGGTCAAAGTGTCGATACAAAAATCAAAGTGAATTCAATCATTGATGAAAACCCAGTAGATCTACTTGTTAGTGCGACATGTTAATACTAGGGAGGTTACACGTTTCAGAATTTTACGGTCCCTATGTTATTAGTTTTTATTCATGAACATATATTATTCTTTTGCCTATTCAACATTTCTTCTAGTTCTACAATTTCCGCGAGAAATTCATTCGATGAGTGAGTAGACACATTAACTTGTTCTGGCCATTATTCTTGAATGTATTTTTCTCTATATATAAACAATTACAATTGTTATTTTCCACTTGAAATGAAAGAGTTTATTCTCGAGTTCAATCGAGAAACAAACACAATTTCGGCATTTTGTCGATCTTAACGTTAAATCGTTTGTGAATGTGATGCATTTATAATAATTTATTTTTAGGGTTCACGTAATGTAATTAATTAAGTCTATACACCTTATTATCTCATCTCGTTACATACCCGTGATAATAACATGAAGGGAACATGTTAATGACTTGTATAGGGGTACCCTTTATCTAAATTATGTGCCTATTAACTTACTAAGTTTTGTTTTTAAGCAAATAAAAAAATAATTTATTCAATTAGTATGACTTACTAACTCTGTTTTAGAGTGAAATCATAATAGAATGATACTTACACATTTGAGAAATATACGTTCCGTATATTTTTTATCTTATATTCATTTGTTCAATTTCTTCTTGAGGTTATTTAACATTGCTTTTTATTTTGCAATTCGCCTAAGAAACTCATTCGAGATGAGTTCATAGACACGACAACATGTTCTTACCATTGCAGTTTGAAATCCTTTTTAGTAATATAAAAAAGTACAAGTTTTCTTTCACATTTGACATCAAGGAAATCATTCTCTAGTTCTAGAGAGAGAAAGTTTTACTTATAACATTTATTCAATCTAATGCCAAATAGCTTGGGAATGCGATCTGTTTATAAGAAAATTGTTTCCATGTTTCTCGATTGTGAAGCAAGTTAATGAAATACATAAGGCCTATTAGCTCGGTTGGTTAGAACGTTGTTCTAATAACGAGCAGGTCACACGTCCGAGACCTGTATAGGCCATATATAAATTTTCTACTATCTATGCTTATGGTTTTACTAAATTTCGTCTTCAGGTAAAGAATTTACTAATTCTAAATTTAAGTAACAGATAATATATTAGGACGCTCAAAAGGTCAAAAGTTCAGTAAAACAATCAAAGAGAATACATTCATTGATTAAAACCTAGTAGATCTAATTCTTAGAGTGACATGTTAATACTAGGAAGTTTACATGTTTGAGAATTATACAGTCATTTTGTCATTACTATTTATTCATGAACATCGTTTATTCTTATTGTTATTAAACATTGCTTCTTATTCTACAATTTCCTTTGAGTGATAAGTGAATGAACTGTTTGTTAGAGCGACATGCTGATAAGATGATGCATACACGTTTTATAAATATACCGTCCAAGTCGTTTTTTCTTTAATTGTATAATTTTTTCTACACGCTATTCATCATTGCTTCTAATTTTCTAATTCGCATAATAAATTAATTCGTTAAGTGCATAGACATAATAACATGTTTTTGCCATTGTATTTTAATGTCTTTTTTTTAGTTATATATAAAGTATAAATTTTCTTTGAAATTTGACATCAAAGAAATCATTCTCTAGTTCAAGATAGAAATGGGGCAATCAAATGTTATACGTTCATGATATTCAACTATGGTTCTAAAATATAATTAACGAGAACGGTCAAAGTGTCGATACAAAAATCAAAGTGAATTCAATCATTGATGAAAACCCAGTAGATCTACTTGTTAGAGCGACATGTTAATACTAGGGAGGTTACACGTTTCAGAATTTTACGGTCCCTATGTTATTAGTTTTTATTCATGAACATATATTATTCCTTTGCCTATTCAACATTTCTTCTAGTTCTACAATTTCCGCGAGAAATTCATTCGATGAGTGAGTAGACACATTAACTTGTTCTAGCCATTATTCTTGAATGTATTTTTATCTATATATAAACAATTACAATTGTTATTTTACACTTGAAATTAAAGAGTTTATTCTCGAGTTCAATCGAGAAACAAACACAATTTCGGCATTTTGTCGATCTTAACGTTAAATAGTTTGTGAATGTGATGCATTTATAAGAATTTATTTTTAGGGTTCACGTAATGTAATTAATTAAGTCTATACACCTTATTATCTCATCTCGTTACATACCCGTGATAATAACATGAAGGGAACATGTTAATGACTTGTATAGGGGTACCCTTTATCTAAATTATGTGCCTATTAACTTACTAAGTTTTGTTTTTAAGCAAATAAAAAAATAATTTATTCAATTAGTATTACTTACTAACTCTGTTTTAGAGTGAAATCATAATAGAATGATACTTACACATTTGAGAAATATACGTTCCGTATATTTTTTATCTTATATTCATTTGTTCAATTTCTTCTTGAGGTTATTTAACATTGCTTTTTATTTTGCAATTCGCCTAAGAAACTCATTCGAGATGAGTTCATAGACACGACAACATGTTCTTACCATTGCAGTTTGAAATCCTTTTTAGTAATATAAAAAAGTACAAGTTTTCTTTCATATTTGACATCAAGGAAATCATTCTCTAGTTCTAGAGAGAGAAAGTTTTACTTATAACATTTATTCAATCTAATGCCAAATAGCTTGGGAATGCGATCTGTTTATAAGAAAATTGTTTCCATGTTTCTCGATTGTGAAGCAAGTTAATGAAATACATAAGGCCTATTAGCTCGGTTGGTTAGAACGTTGTTCTAATAACGAGCAGGTCACACGTCCGAGACCTGTATAGGCCATATATAAATTTTCTACTATCTATGCTTATGGTTTTACTAAATTTCGTCTTCAGGTAAAGAATTTACTAACTCTAAATTTAAGTAACAGATAATATATTAGGACGCTCAAAAGGTCAAAAGTTCAGTAAAACAATCAAAGAGAGTACATTCATTGATTAAAACCTAGTAGATCTAATTCTTAGAGGGACATGTTAATACTAGGAAGTTTACATGTTTGAGAATTATACAGTCATTTTATCATTACTATTTATTCATGAACATCGTTTATTCTTATTGTTATTAAACATTGCTTCTTATTCTACAATTTCCTTTGAGCGATAAGTGAATGAACTGCTTGTTAGAGCGACATGCTGATAGGATGATGCGTACACGTTTAATAATTATACCGTCCAAGTCGTTTTTTTCTTTAATTGTATAATTATTTCTTCACGCTATTCATCATTGCTTCTAATTTTCTAATTCGCATAATAAATTAATTCGTTAAGTGCATAGACATAATAACATGTTTTTGCCATTGTATTTTAATTTCTTTTTTTTAGTTATATATAAAGTTTAAATTTTCTTTGAAATTTGACATCGAAGAAATCATTCTCTAGTTCAAGATAGAAACGGGGCAATCAAATGTTATACGTTCATGATATTCAACTATGGTTCTAAAATATAATTAACGAGAACGGTCAAAGTGTCGATACAAAAATCAAAGTGAATTCAATCATTGATGAAAACCCAGTAGATCTACTTGTTAGTGCGACATGTTAATACTAGGGAGGTTACACGTTTCAGAATTTTACGGTCCCTATGTTATTAGTTTTTATTCATGAACATATATTATTCTTTTGCCTATTCAACATTTCTTCTAGTTCTACAATTTCCGCGAGAAATTCATTCGATGAGTGAGTAGACACATTAACTTGTTCTGGCCATTATTCTTGAATGTATTTTTCTCTATATATAAACAATTACAATTGTTATTTTCCACTTGAAATTAAAGAGTTTATTCTCGAGTTCAATCGAGAAACAAACACAATTTCGGCATTTTGTCGATCTTAACGTTAAATAGTTTGTGAATGTGATGCATTTATAAGAATTTATTTTTAGGGTTCACGTAATGTAATTAATTAAGTCTATACACCTTATTATCTCATCTCGTTACATACCCGTGATAATAACATGAAGGGAACATGTTAATGACTTGTATAGGGGTACCCTTTATCTAAATTATGTGCCTATTAACTTACTAAGTTTTGTTTTTAAGCAAATAAAAAAATAATTTATTCAATTAGTATTACTTACTAACTCTGTTTTAGAGTGAAATCATAATAGAATGATACTTACACATTTGAGAAATATACGTTCCGTATATTTTTTATCTTATATTCATTTGTTCAATTTCTTCTTGAGGTTATTTAACATTGCTTTTTATTTTGCAATTCGCCTAAGAAACTCATTCGAGATGAGTTCATAGACATGACAGCATGTTCTTACCATTGCAGTTTGAAATCCTTTTTAGTAATATAAAAAAGTACAAGTTTTCTTTCATATTTGACATCAAGGAAATCATTCTCTAGTTCTAGAGAGAGAAAGTTTTACTTATAACATTTATTCAATCTAATGCCAAATAGCTTGGGAATGCGATCTGTTTATAAGAAAATTGTTTCCATGTTTCTCGATTGTGAAGCAAGTTAATGAAATACATAAGGCCTATTAGCTCGGTTGGTTAGAACGTTGTTCTAATAACGAGCAGGTCACACGTCCGAGACCTGTATAGGCCATATATAAATTTTCTACTATCTATGCTTATGGTTTTACTAAATTTCGTCTTCAGGTAAAGAATTTACTAACTCTAAATTTAAGTAACAGATAATATATTAGGACGCTCAAAAGGTCAAAAGTTCAGTAAAACAATCAAAGAGAGTACATTCATTGATTAAAACCTAGTAGATCTAATTCTTAGAGGGACATGTTAATACTAGGAAGTTTACATGTTTGAGAATTATACAGTCATTTTATCATTACTATTTATTCATGAACATCGTTTATTCTTATTGTTATTAAACATTGCTTCTTATTCTACAATTTCCTTTGAGCGATAAGTGAATGAACTGCTTGTTAGAGCGACATGCTGATAGGATGATGCGTACACGTTTAATAATTATACCGTCCAAGTCGTTTTTTTCTTTAATTGTATAATTATTTCTTCACGCTATTCATCATTGCTTCTAATTTTCTAATTCGCATAATAAATTAATTCGTTAAGTGCATAGACATAATAACATGTTTTTGCCATTGTATTTTAATTTCTTTTTTTTAGTTATATATAAAGTTTAAATTTTCTTTGAAATTTGACATCGAAGAAATCATTCTCTAGTTCAAGATAGAAACGGGGCAATCAAATGTTATACGTTCATGATATTCAACTATGGTTCTAAAATATAATTAACGAGAACGGTCAAAGTGTCGATACAAAAATCAAAGTGAATTCAATCATTGATGAAAACCCAGTAGATCTACTTGTTAGTGCGACATGTTAATACTAGGGAGGTTACACGTTTCAGAATTTTACGGTCCCTATGTTATTAGTTTTTATTCATGAACATATATTATTCTTTTGCCTATTCAACATTTCTTCTAGTTCTACAATTTCCGCGAGAAATTCATTCGATGAGTGAGTAGACACATTAACTTGTTCTGGCCATTATTCTTGAATGTATTTTTCTCTATATATAAACAATTACACTTGTTATTTTCCACTTGAAATGAAAGAGTTTATTCTCGAGTTCAATCGAGAAACAAACACAATTTCGGCATTTTGTCGATCTTAACGTTAAATAGTTTGTGAATGTGATGCATTTATAATAATTTATTTTTAGGGTTCACGTAATGTAATTAATTAAGTCTATACACCTTATTATCTCATCTCGTTACATACCCGTGATAATAACATGAAGGGAACATGTTAATGACTTGTATAGGGGTACCCTTTATCTAAATTATGTGCCTATTAACTTACTAAGTTTTGTTTTTAAGCAAATAAAAAAATAATTTATTCAATTAGTATGACTTACTAACTCTGTTTTAGAGTGAAATCATAATAGAATGATACTTACACATTTGAGAAATATACGTTCCGTATATTTTTTATCTTATATTCATTTGTTCAATTTCTTCTTGAGGTTATTTAACATTGCTTTTTATTTTGCAATTCGCCTAAGAAACTCATTGGAGATGAGTTCATAGACACGACAACATGTTCTTACCATTGCAGTTTGAAATCCTTTTTAGTAATATAAAAAAGTACAAGTTTTCTTTCACATTTGACATCAAGGAAATCATTCTCTAGTTCTAGAGAGAGAAAGTTTTACTTATAACATTTATTCAATCTAATGCCAAATAGCTTGGGAATGCGATCTGTTTATAAGAAAATTGTTTCCATGTTTCTCGATTGTGAAGCAAGTTAATGAAATACATAAGGCCTATTAGCTCGGTTGGTTAGAACGTTGTTCTAATAACGAGCAGGTCACACGTCCGAGACCTGTATAGGCCATATATAAATTTTCTACTATCTATGCTTATGGTTTTACTAAATTTCGTCTTCAGGTAAAGAATTTACTAATTCTAAATTTAAGTAACAGATAATATATTAGGACGCTCAAAAGGTCAAAAGTTCAGTAAAACAATCAAAGAGAATACATTCATTGATTAAAACCTAGTAGATCTAATTCTTAGAGTGACATGTTAATACTAGGAAGTTTACATGTTTGAGAATTATACAGTCATTTTGTCATTACTATTTATTCATGAACATCGTTTATTCTTATTGTTATTAAACATTGCTTCTTATTCTACAATTTCCTTTGAGTGATAAGTGAATGAACTGTTTGTTAGAGCGACATGCTGATAAGATGATGCATGCACGTTTTATAAATATACCGTCCAAGTCGTTTTTTCTTTAATTGTATAATTTTTTCTACACGCTATTCATCATTGCTTCTAATTTTCTAATTCGCATAATAAATTAATTCGTTAAGTGCATAGACATAATAACATGTTTTTGCCATTGTATTTTAATGTCTTTTTTTTAGTTATATATAAAGTATAAATTTTCTTTGAAATTTGACATCAAAGAAATCATTCTCTAGTTCAAGATAGAAATGGGGCAATCAAATGTTATACGTTCATGATATTCAACTATGGTTCTAAAATATAATTAACGAGAACGGTCAAAGTGTCGATACAAAAATCAAAGTGAATTCAATCATTGATGAAAACCCAGTAGATCTACTTGTTAGAGCGACATGTTAATACTAGGGAGGTTACACGTTTCAGAATTTTACGGTCCCTATGTTATTAGTTTTTATTCATGAACATATATTATTCCTTTGCCTATTCAACATTTCTTCTAGTTCTACAATTTCCGCGAGAAATTCATTCGATGAGTGAGTAGACACATTAACTTGTTCTGGCCATTATTCTTGAATGTATTTTTATCTATATATAAACAATTACAATTGTTATTTTACACTTGAAATTAAAGAGTTTATTCTCGAGTTCAATCGAGAAACAAACACAATTTCGGCATTTTGTCGATCTTAACGTTAAATAGTTTGTGAATGTGATGCATTTATAATAATTTATTTTTATGGTTCACTTAATTTAATTAATTAAGTCTATACACCTTATTATCTCATCTCGTTACATACCCGTGATAATAACATGAAGGGAACATGTTAATGACTTGTATAGGGGTACCCTTTATCTAAATTATGTGCCTATTAACTTACTAAGTTTTGTTTTTAAGCAAATAAAAAAATAATTTATTCAATTAGTATTACTTACTAACTCTGTTTTAGAGTGAAATCATAATAGAATGATACTTACACATTTGAGAAATATACGTTCCGTATATTTTTTATCTTATATTCATTTGTTCAATTTCTTCTTGAGGTTATTTAACATTGCTTTTTATTTTGCAATTCGCCTAAGAAACTCATTCGAGATGAGTTCATAGACACGACAACATGTTCTTACCATTGCAGTTTGAAATCCTTTTTAGTAATATAAAAAAGTACAAGTTTTCTTTCATATTTGACATCAAGGAAATCATTCTCTAGTTCTAGAGAGAGAAAGTTTTACTTATAACATTTATTCAATCTAATGCCAAATAGCTTGGGAATGCGATCTGTTTATAAGAAAATTGTTTCCATGTTTCTCGATTGTGAAGCAAGTTAATGAAATACATAAGGCCTATTAGCTCGGTTGGTTAGAACGTTTTTCTAATAACGAGCAGGTCACATGTCCGAGACCTGTATAGGCCATATATAAATTTTCTACTATCTATGCTTATGGTTTTACTAAATTTCGTCTTCAGGTAAAGAATTAACTAACTCTAAATTTAAGTAACAGATAATATATTAGGACGCTCAAAAGGTCAAAAGTTCAGTAAAACAATGAAAGAGAGTACATTCATTGATTAAAACCTAGTAGATCTAATTCTTAGAGGGACATGTTAATACTAGGAAGTTTACATGTTTGAGAATTATACAGTCATTTTATCATTACTATTTATTCATGAACATCGTTTATTCTTATTGTTATTAAACATTGCTTTTTATTCTACAATTTCCTTTGAGCGATAAGTGAATGAAGTGCTTGTTAGAGCGACATGCTGATAGGATGATGCGTACACGTTTAATAATTATACCGTCCAAGTCATTTTTTTCTTTAATTGTATAATTTTTTCTTCACGCTATTCATCATTGCTTCTAATTTTCTAATTCGCATAATAAATTAATTCGTTAAGTGCATAGACATAATAACATGTTTTTTCCATTTAATTTTAATGTCTTTTTTTTAGTTATATATAAAGTATAAATTTTCTTTGAAATTTGACATCAAAGAAATCATTCTCTAGTTCAAGATAGAAATGGGGCAATCAAATGTTATACGTTCATGATATTCAACTATGGTTCTAAAATATAATTAACGAGAACGGTCAAAGTGTCGATACAAAAATCAAAGTGAATTCAATCATTGATGAAAACCCAGTAGATCTACTTGTTAGAGCGACATGTTAATACTAGGGAGGTTACACGTTTCAGAATTTTACGGTCCCTATGTTATTAGTTTTTATTCATGAACATATATTATTCTTTTGCCTATTCAACATTTCTTCTTGTTCTACAATTTCCGCGAGAAATTCATTCGATGAGTGAGTAGACACATTAACTTGTTCTGGCCATTATTCTTGAATGTATTTTTATCTATATATAAACAATTACAATTGTTATTTTACACTTGAAATTAAAGAGTTTATTCTCGAGTTCAATCGAGAAACAAACACAATTTCGGCATTTTGTCGATCTTAACGTTAAATAGTTTGTGAATGTGATGCATTTATAAGAATTTATTTTTAGGGTTCACGTAATGTAATTAATTAAGTCTATACACCTTATTATCTCATCTCGTTACATACCCGTGATAATAACATGAAGGGAACATGTTAATGACTTGTATAGGGGTACCCTTTATCTAAATTATGTGCCTATTAACTTACTAAGTTTTGTTTTTAAGCAAATAAAAAAATAATTTATTACATTAGTATGACTTACTAACTCTGTTTTAGAGTGAAATCATAATAGAATGATACTTACACATTTGAGAAATATACGTTCCGTATATTTTTTATCTTATATTCATTTGTTCAATTTCTTCTTGAGGTTATTTAACATTGCTTTTTATTTTGCAATTCGCCTAAGAAACTCATTCGAGATGAGTTCATAGACACGACAACATGTTCTTACCATTGCAGTTTGAAATCCTTTTTAGTAATATAAAAAAGTACAAGTTTTCTTTCATATTTGACATCAAGGAAATCATTCTCTAGTTCTAGAGAGAGAAAGTTTTACTTATAACATTTATTCAATCTAATGCCAAATAGCTTGGGAATGCGATCTGTTTATAAGAAAATTGTTTCCATGTTTCTCGATTGTGAAGCAAGTTAATGAAATACATAAGGCCTATTAGCTCGGTTGGTTAGAACGTTTTTCTAATAACGAGCAGGTCACATGTCCGAGACCTGTATAGGCCATATATAAATTTTCTACTATCTATGCTTATGGTTTTACTAAATTTCGTCTTCAGGTAAAGAATTAACTAACTCTAAATTTAAGTAACAGATAATATATTAGGACGCTCAAAAGGTCAAAAGTTCAGTAAAACAATGAAAGAGAGTACATTCATTGATTAAAACCTAGTAGATCTAATTCTTAGAGGGACATGTTAATACTAGGAAGTTTACATGTTTGAGAATTATACAGTCATTTTATCATTACTATTTATTCATGAACATCGTTTATTCTTATTGTTATTAAACATTGCTTTTTATTCTACAATTTCCTTTGAGCGATAAGTGAATGAAGTGCTTGTTAGAGCGACATGCTGATAGGATGATGCGTACACGTTTAATAATTATACCGTCCAAGTCGTTTTTTTCTTTAATTGTATAATTTTTTCTTCACGCTATTCATCATTGCTTCTAATTTTCTAATTCGCATAATAAATTAATTCGTTAAGTGCATAGACATAATAACATGTTTTTTCCATTTAATTTTAATGTCTTTTTTTTAGTTATATATAAAGTATAAATTTTCTTTGAAATTTGACATCAAAGAAATCATTCTCTAGTTCAAGATAGAAATGGGGCAATCAAATGTTATACGTTCATGATATTCAACTATGGTTCTAAAATATAATTAACGAGAACGGTCAAAGTGTCGATACAAAAATCAAAGTGAATTCAATCATTGATGAAAACCCAGTAGATCTACTTGTTAGAGCGACATGTTAATACTAGGGAGGTTACACGTTTCAGAATTTTACGGTCCCTATGTTATTAGTTTTTATTCATGAACATATATTATTCTTTTGCCTATTCAACATTTCTTCTTGTTCTACAATTTCCGCGAGAAATTCATTCGATGAGTGAGTAGACACATTAACTTGTTCTGGCCATTATTCTTGAATGTATTTTTATCTATATATAAACAATTACAATTGTTATTTTACACTTGAAATTAAAGAGTTTATTCTCGAGTTCAATCGAGAAACAAACACAATTTCGGCATTTTGTCGATCTTAACGTTAAATAGTTTGTGAATGTGATGCATTTATAAGAATTTATTTTTAGGGTTCACGTAATGTAATTAATTAAGTCTATACACCTTATTATCTCATCTCGTTACATACCCGTGATAATAACATGAAGGGAACATGTTAATGACTTGTATAGGGGTACCCTTTATCTAAATTATGTGCCTATTAACTTACTAAGTTTTGTTTTTAAGCAAATAAAAAAATAATTTATTACATTAGTATGACTTACTAACTCTGTTTTAGAGTGAAATCATAATAGAATGATACTTACACATTTGAGAAATATACGTTCCGTATATTTTTTATCTTATATTCATTTGTTCAATTTCTTCTTGAGGTTATTTAACATTGCTTTTTATTTTGCAATTCGCCTAAGAAACTCATTCGAGATGAGTTCATAGACACGACAACATGTTCTTACCATTGCAGTTTGAAATCCTTTTTAGTAATATAAAAAAGTACAAGTTTTCTTTCATATTTGACATCAAGGAAATCATTCTCTAGTTCTAGAGAGAGAAAGTTTTACTTATAACATTTATTCAATCTAATGCCAAATAGCTTGGGAATGCGATCTGTTTATAAGAAAATTGTTTCCATGTTTCTCGATTGTGAAGCAAGTTAATGAAATACATAAGGCCTATTAGCTCGGTTGGTTAGAACGTTTTTCTAATAACGAGCAGGTCACATGTCCGAGACCTGTATAGGCCATATATAAATTTTCTACTATCTATGCTTATGGTTTTACTAAATTTCGTCTTCAGGTAAAGAATTAACTAACTCTAAATTTAAGTAACAGATAATATATTAGGACGCTCAAAAGGTCAAAAGTTCAGTTAAACAATGAAAGAGAGTACATTCATTGATTAAAACCTAGTAGATCTAATTCTTAGAGGGACATGTTAATACTAGGAAGTTTACATGTTTGAGAATTATACAGTCATTTTATCATTACTATTTATTCATGAACATCGTTTATTCTTATTGTTATTAAACATTGCTTTTTATTCTACAATTTCCTTTGAGCGATAAGTGAATGAAGTGCTTGTTAGAGCGACATGCTGATAGGATGATGCGTACACGTTTAATAATTATACCGTCCAAGTCGTTTTTTTCTTTAATTGTATAATTGTTTCTTCACGCTATTCATCATTGCTTCTAATTTTCTAATTCGCATAATAAATTAATTCGTTAAGTGCATAGACTTAATAACATGTTTTTTCCATTTAATTTTAATGTCTTTTTTTTAGTTATATATAAAGTATAAATTTTCTTTGAAATTTGACATCAAAGAAATCATTCTCTAGTTCAAGATAGAAATGGGGCAATCAAATGTTATACGTTCATGATATTCAACTATGGTTCTAAAATATAATTAACGAGAACGGTCAAAGTGTCGATACAAAAATCAAAGTGAATTCAATCATTGATGAAAACCCAGTAGATCTACTTGTTAGAGCGACATGTTAATACTAGGGAGGTTACACGTTTCAGAATTTTACGGTCCCTATGTTATTAGTTTTTATTCATGAACATATATTATTCTTTTGCCTATTCAACATTTCTTCTTGTTCTACAATTTCCGCGAGAAATTCATTCGATGAGTGAGTAGACACATTAACTTGTTCTGGCCATTATTCTTGAATGTATTTTTATCTATATATAAACAATTACAATTGTTATTTTACACTTGAAATTAAAGAGTTTATTCTCGAGTTCAATCGAGAAACAAACACAATTTCGGCATTTTGTCGATCTTAACGTTAAATAGTTTGTGAATGTGATGCATTTATAATAATTTATTTTTAGGGTTCACGTAATGTAATTAATTAAGTTTATACACCTTATTATCTCATCTCGTTACATACCCGTGATAATAACATGAAGGGAACATGTTAATGACTTGTATAGGGGTACCCTTTATCTAAATTATGTGCCTATTAACTTACTAAGTTTTGTTTTTAAGCAAATAAAAAAATAATTTATTCAATTAGTATGACTTACTAACTCTGTTTTAGAGTGAAATCATAATAGAATGATACTTACACACTTGAGAAATATACGTTCCGTATATTTTTTATCTTATATTCATTTGTTCAATTTCTTCTTGAGGTTATTTAACATTGCTTTTTATTTTGCAATTCGCCTAAGAAACTCATTCGAGATGAGTTCATAGACACGACAGCATGTTCTTACCATTGCAGTTTGAAATCCTTTTTAGTAATATAAAAAAGTACAAGTTTTCTTTCATATTTGACATCAAGGAAATCATTCTCTAGTTCTAGAGAGAGAAAGTTTTACTTATAACATTTATTCAATCTAATGCCAAATAGCTTGGGAATGCGATCTGTTTATAAGAAAATTGTTTCCATGTTTCTCGATTGTGAAGCAAGTTAATGAAATACATAAGGCCTATTAGCTCGGTTGGTTAGAACGTTTTTCTAATAACGAGCAGGTCACATGTCCGAGACCTGTATAGGCCATATATAAATTTTCTACTATCTATGCTTATGGTTTTACTAAATTTCGTCTTCAGGTAAAGAATTAACTAACTCTAAATTTAAGTAACAGATAATATATTAGGACGCTCAAAAGGTCAAAAGTTCAGTAAAACAATGAAAGAGAGTACATTCATTGATTAAAACCTAGTAGATCTAATTCTTAGAGGGACATGTTAATACTAGGAAGTTTACATGTTTGAGAATTATACAGTCATTTTATCATTACTATTTATTCATGAACATCGTTTATTCTTATTGTTATTAAACATTGCTTTTTATTCTACAATTTCCTTTGAGCGATAAGTGAATGAAGTGCTTGTTAGAGCGACATGCTGATAGGATGATGCGTACACGTTTAATAATTATACCGTCCAAGTCGTTTTTTTCTTTAATTGTATAATTTTTTCTTCACGCTATTCATCATTGCTTCTAATTTTCTAATTCGCATAATAAATTAATTCGTTAAGTGCATAGACATAATAACATGTTTTTTCCATTTAATTTTAATGTCTTTTTTTTAGTTATATATAAAGTATAAATTTTCTTTGAAATTTGACATCAAAGAAATCATTCTCTAGTTCAAGATAGAAATGGGGAAATCAAATGTTATACGTTCATGATATTCAACTATGGTTCTAAAATATAATTAACGAGAACGGTCAAAGTGTCGATACAAAAATCAAAGTGAATTCAATCATTGATGAAAACCCAGTAGATCTACTTGTTAGAGCGACATGTTAATACTAGGGAGGTTACACGTTTCAGAATTTTACGGTCCCTATGTTATTAGTTTTTATTCATGAACATATATTATTCTTTTGCCTATTCAACATTTCTTCTTGTTCTACAATTTCCGCGAGAAATTCATTCGATGAGTGAGTAGACACATTAACTTGTTCTGGCCATTATTCTTGAATGTATTTTTATCTATATATAAACAATTACAATTGTTATTTTACACTTGAAATTAAAGAGTTTATTCTCGAGTTCAATCGAGAAACAAACACAATTTCGGCATTTTGTCGATCTTAACGTTAAATAGTTTGTGAATGTGATGCATTTATAAGAATTTATTTTTAGGGTTCACGTAATGTAATTAATTAAGTCTATACACCTTATTATCTCATCTCGTTACATACCCGTGATAATAACATGAAGGGAACATGTTAATGACTTGTATAGGGGTACCCTTTATCTAAATTATGTGCCTATTAACTTACTAAGTTTTGTTTTTAAGCAAATAAAAAAATAATTTATTACATTAGTATGACTTACTAACTCTGTTTTAGAGTGAAATCATAATAGAATGATACTTACACATTTGAGAAATATACGTTCCGTATATTTTTTATCTTATATTCATTTGTTCAATTTCTTCTTGAGGTTATTTAACATTGCTTTTTATTTTGCAATTCGCCTAAGAAACTCATTCGAGATGAGTTCATAGACACGACAACATGTTCTTACCATTGCAGTTTGAAATCCTTTTTAGTAATATAAAAAAGTACAAGTTTTCTTTCATATTTGACATCAAGGAAATCATTCTCTAGTTCTAGAGAGAGAAAGTTTTACTTATAACATTTATTCAATCTAATGCCAAATAGCTTGGGAATGCGATCTGTTTATAAGAAAATTGTTTCCATGTTTCTCGATTGTGAAGCAAGTTAATGAAATACATAAGGCCTATTAGCTCGGTTGGTTAGAACGTTTTTCTAATAACGAGCAGGTCACATGTCCGAGACCTGTATAGGCCATATATAAATTTTCTACTATCTATGCTTATGGTTTTACTAAATTTCGTCTTCAGGTAAAGAATTAACTAACTCTAAATTTAAGTAACAGATAATATATTAGGACGCTCAAAAGGTCAAAAGTTCAGTAAAACAATGAAAGAGAGTACATTCATTGATTAAAACCTAGTAGATCTAATTCTTAGAGGGACATGTTAATACTAGGAAGTTTACATGTTTGAGAATTATACAGTCATTTTATCATTACTATTTATTCATGAACATCGTTTATTCTTATTGTTATTAAACATTGCTTTTTATTCTACAATTTCCTTTGAGCGATAAGTGAATGAAGTGCTTGTTAGAGCGACATGCTGATAGGATGATGCGTACACGTTTAATAATTATACCGTCCAAGTCGTTTTTTTCTTTAATTGTATAATTTTTTCTTCACGCTATTCATCATTGCTTCTAATTTTCTAATTCGCATAATAAATTAATTCGTTAAGTGCATAGACATAATAACATGTTTTTTCCATTTAATTTTAATGTCTTTTTTTTAGTTATATATAAAGTATAAATTTTCTTTGAAATTTGACATCAAAGAAATCATTCTCTAGTTCAAGATAGAAATGGGGAAATCAAATGTTATACGTTCATGATATTCAACTATGGTTCTAAAATATAATTAACGAGAACGGTCAAAGTGTCGATACAAAAATCAAAGTGAATTCAATCATTGATGAAAACCCAGTAGATCTACTTGTTAGAGCGACATGTTAATACTAGGGAGGTTACACGTTTCAGAATTTTACGGTCCCTATGTTATTAGTTTTTATTCATGAACATATATTATTCCTTTGCCTATTCAACATTTCTTCTAGTTCTACAATTTCCGCGAGAAATTCATTCGATGAGTGAGTAGACACATTAACTTGTTCTGGCCATTATTCTTGAATGTATTTTTATCTATATATAAACAATTACAATTGTTATTTTACACTTGAAATTAAAGAGTTTATTCTCGAGTTCAATCGAGAAACAAACACAATTTCGGCATTTTGTCGATCTTAACGTTAAATAGTTTGTGAATGTGATGCATTTATAAGAATTTATTTTTAGGGTTCACGTAATGTAATTAATTAAGTCTATACACCTTATTATCTCATCTCGTTACATACCCGTGATAATAACATGAAGGGAACATGTTAATGACTTGTATAGGGGTACCCTTTATCTAAATTATGTGCCTATTAACTTACTAAGTTTTGTTTTTAAGCAAATAAAAAAATAATTTATTACATTAGTATGACTTACTAACTCTGTTTTAGAGTGAAATCATAATAGAATGATACTTACACATTTGAGAAATATACGTTCCGTATATTTTTTATCTTATATTCATTTGTTCAATTTCTTCTTGAGGTTATTTAACATTGCTTTTTATTTTGCAATTCGCCTAAGAAACTCATTCGAGATGAGTTCATAGACACGACAACATGTTCTTACCATTGCAGTTTGAAATCCTTTTTAGTAATATAAAAAAGTACAAGTTTTCTTTCACATTTGACATCAAGGAAATCATTCTCTAGTTCTAGAGGGAGAAAGTTTTACTTATAACATTTATTCAATCTAATGCCAAATAGCTTGGGAATGCGATCTGTTTATAAGAAAATTGTTTCCATGTTTCTCGATTGTGAAGCAAGTTAATGAAATACATAAGGCCTATTAGCTCGGTTGGTTAGAACGTTGTTCTAATAACGAGCAGGTCACACGTCCGAGACCTGTATAGGCCATATATAAATTTTCTACTATCTATGCTTATGGTTTTACTAAATTTTGTCTTCAGGTAAAGAATTTACTAATTCTAAATTTAAGTAACAGATAATATATTAGGACGCTCAAAAGGTCAAAAGTTCAGTAAAACAATCAAAGAGAATACATTCATTGATTAAAACCTAGTAGATCTAATTCTTAGAGGGACATGTTAATACTAGGAAGTTTACATGTTTGAGAATTATACAGTCATTTTGTCATTACTATTTTTTCATGAACATCGTTTATTCTTATTGTTATTAAACATTGCTTCTTATTCTACAATTTCCTTTGAGTGATAAGTGAATGAACTGTTTGTTAGAGCGACATGCTGATAAGATGATGCATACACGTTTTATAAATATACCGTCCAAGTCGTTTTTTTCTTTAATTGTATAATTATTTCTTCACGCTATTCATCATTGCTTCTAATTTTCTAATTCGCATAATAAATTAATTCGTTAAGTGCATAGACATAATAACATGTTTTTGCCATTGTATTTTAATGTCTTTTTTTTAGTTATATATAAAGTATAAATTTTCTTTGAAATTTGACATCAAAGAAATCATTCTCTAGTTCAAGATAGAAATGGGGCAATCAAATGTTATACGTTCATGATATTCAACTATGGTTCTAAAATATAATTAACGAGAACGGTCAAAGTGTCGATACAAAAATCAAAGTGAATTCAATCATTGATGAAAACCCAGTAGATCTACTTGTTAGAGCGACATGTTAATACTAGGGAGGTTACACGTTTCAGAATTTTACGGTCCCTATGTTATTAGTTTTTATTCATGAACATATATTATTCCTTTGCCTATTCAACATTTCTTCTAGTTCTACAATTTCCGCGAGAAATTCATTCGATGAGTGAGTAGACACATTAACTTGTTCTGGCCATTATTCTTGAATGTATTTTTATCTATATATAAACAATTACAATTGTTATTTTACACTTGAAATTAAAGAGTTTATTCTCGAGTTCAATCGAGAAACAAACACAATTTCGGCATTTTGTCGATCTTAACGTTAAATAGTTTGTGAATGTGATGCATTTATAAGAATTTATTTTTAGGGTTCACGTAATGTAATTAATTAAGTCTATACACCTTATTATCTCATCTCGTTACATACCCGTGATAATAACATGAAGGGAACATGTTAATGACTTGTATAGGGGTACCCTTTATCTAAATTATGTGCCTATTAACTTACTAAGTTTTGTTTTTAAGCAAATAAAAAAATAATTTATTCAATTAGTATTACTTACTAACTCTGTTTTAGAGTGAAATCATAATAGAATGATACTTACACATTTGAGAAATATACGTTCCGTATATTTTTTATCTTATATTCATTTGTTCAATTTCTTCTTGAGGTTATTTAACATTGCTTTTTATTTTGCAATTCGCCTAAGAAACTCATTCGAGATGAGTTCATAGACATGACAGCATGTTCTTACCATTGCAGTTTGAAATCCTTTTTAGTAATATAAAAAAGTACAAGTTTTCTTTCATATTTGACATCAAGGAAATCATTCTCTAGTTCTAGAGAGAGAAAGTTTTACTTATAACATTTATTCAATCTAATGCCAAATAGCTTGGGAATGCGATCTGTTTATAAGAAAATTGTTTCCATGTTTCTCGATTGTGAAGCAAGTTAATGAAATACATAAGGCCTATTAGCTCGGTTGGTTAGAACGTTGTTCTAATAACGAGCAGGTCACACGTCCGAGACCTGTATAGGCCATATATAAATTTTCTACTATCTATGCTTATGGTTTTACTAAATTTCGTCTTCAGGTAAAGAATTTACTAACTCTAAATTTAAGTAACAGATAATATATTAGGACGCTCAAAAGGTCAAAAGTTCAGTAAAACAATCAAAGAGAGTACATTCATTGATTAAAACCTAGTAGATCTAATTCTTAGAGGGACATGTTAATACTAGGAAGTTTACATGTTTGAGAATTATACAGTCATTTTATCATTACTATTTATTCATGAACATCGTTTATTCTTATTGTTATTAAACATTGCTTCTTATTCTACAATTTCCTTTGAGCGATAAGTGAATGAACTGCTTGTTAGAGCGACATGCTGATAGGATGATGCGTACACGTTTAATAATTATACCGTCCAAGTCGTTTTTTTCTTTAATTGTATAATTATTTCTTCACGCTATTCATCATTGCTTCTAATTTTCTAATTCGCATAGTAAATTAATTCGTCAAGTGCATAGACATAATAACATGTTTTTGCCATTGTATTTTAATGTCTTTTTTTTAGTTATATATAAAGTATAAATTTTCTTTGAAATTTGACATCGAAGAAATCATTCTCTAGTTCAAGATAGAAACGGGGCAATCAAATGTTATACGTTCATGATATTCAACTATGGTTCTAAAATATAATTAACGAGAACGGTCAAAGTGTCGATACAAAAATCAAAGTGAATTCAATCATTGATGAAAACCCAGTAGATCTACTTGTTAGTGCGACATGTTAATACTAGGGAGGTTACACGTTTCAGAATTTTACGGTCCCTATGTTATTAGTTTTTATTCATGAACATATATTATTCTTTTGCCTATTCAACATTTCTTCTAGTTCTACAATTTCCGCGAGAAATTCATTCGATGAGTGAGTAGACACATTAACTTGTTCTGGCCATTATTCTTGAATGTATTTTTCTCTATATATAAACAATTACAATTGTTATTTTCCACTTGAAATTAAAGAGTTTATTCTCGAGTTCAATCGAGAAACAAACACAATTTCGGCATTTTGTCGATCTTAACGTTAAATAGTTTGTGAATGTGATGCATTTATAAGAATTTATTTTTAGGGTTCACGTAATGTAATTAATTAAGTCTATACACCTTATTATCTCATCTCGTTACATACCCGTGATAATAACATGAAGGGAACATGTTAATGACTTGTATAGGGGTACCCTTTATCTAAATTATGTGCCTATTAACTTACTAAGTTTTGTTTTTAAGCAAATAAAAAAATAATTTATTCAATTAGTATTACTTACTAACTCTGTTTTAGAGTGAAATCATAATAGAATGATACTTACACATTTGAGAAATATACGTTCCGTATATTTTTTATCTTATATTCATTTGTTCAATTTCTTCTTGAGGTTATTTAACATTGCTTTTTATTTTGCAATTCGCCTAAGAAACTCATTCGAGATGAGTTCATAGACATGACAGCATGTTCTTACCATTGCAGTTTGAAATCCTTTTTAGTAATATAAAAAAGTACAAGTTTTCTTTCATATTTGACATCAAGGAAATCATTCTCTAGTTCTAGAGAGAGAAAGTTTTACTTATAACATTTATTCAATCTAATGCCAAATAGCTTGGGAATGCGATCTGTTTATAAGAAAATTGTTTCCATGTTTCTCGATTGTGAAGCAAGTTAATGAAATACATAAGGCCTATTAGCTCGGTTGGTTAGAACGTTGTTCTAATAACGAGCAGGTCACACGTCCGAGACCTGTATAGGCCATATATAAATTTTCTACTATCTATGCTTATGGTTTTACTAAATTTCGTCTTCAGGTAAAGAATTTACTAACTCTAAATTTAAGTAACAGATAATATATTAGGACGCTCAAAAGGTCAAAAGTTCAGTAAAACAATCAAAGAGAGTACATTCATTGATTAAAACCTAGTAGATCTAATTCTTAGAGGGACATGTTAATACTAGGAAGTTTACATGTTTGAGAATTATACAGTCATTTTATCATTACTATTTATTCATGAACATCGTTTATTCTTATTGTTATTAAACATTGCTTCTTATTCTACAATTTCCTTTGAGCGATAAGTGAATGAACTGCTTGTTAGAGCGACATGCTGATAGGATGATGCGTACACGTTTAATAATTATACCGTCCAAGTCGTTTTTTTCTTTAATTGTATAATTATTTCTTCACGCTATTCATCATTGCTTCTAATTTTCTAATTCGCATAATAAATTAATTCGTTAAGTGCATAGACATAATAACATGTTTTTGCCATTGTATTTTAATGTCTTTTTTTTAGTTATATATAAAGTATAAATTTTCTTTGAAATTTGACATCGAAGAAATCATTCTCTAGTTCAAGATAGAAACGGGGCAATCAAATGTTATACGTTCATGATATTCAACTATGGTTCTAAAATATAATTAACGAGAACGGTCAAAGTGTCGATACAAAAATCAAAGTGAATTCAATCATTGATGAAAACCCAGTAGATCTACTTGTTAGTGCGACATGTTAATACTAGGGAGGTTACACGTTTCAGAATTTTACGGTCCCTATGTTATTAGTTTTTATTCATGAACATATATTATTCTTTTGCCTATTCAACATTTCTTCTAGTTCTACAATTTCCGCGAGAAATTCATTCGATGAGTGAGTAGACACATTAACTTGTTCTGGCCATTATTCTTGAATGTATTTTTCTCTATATATAAACAATTACAGTTGTTATTTTCCACTTGAAATTAAAGAGTTTATTCTCGAGTTCAATCGAGAAACAAACACAATTTCGGCATTTTGTCGATCTTAACGTTAAATAGTTTGTGAATGTGATGCATTTATAAGAATTTATTTTTAGGGTTCACGTAATGTAATTAATTAAGTCTATACACCTTATTATCTCATCTCGTTACATACCCGTGATAATAACATGAAGGGAACATGTTAATGACTTGTATAGGGGTACCCTTTATCTAAATTATGTGCCTATTAACTTACTAAGTTTTGTTTTTAAGCAAATAAAAAAATAATTTATTCAATTAGTATTACTTACTAACTCTGTTTTAGAGTGAAATCATAATAGAATGATACTTACACATTTGAGAAATATACGTTCCGTATATTTTTTATCTTATATTCATTTGTTCAATTTCTTCTTGAGGTTATTTAACATTGCTTTTTATTTTGCAATTCGCCTAAGAAACTCATTCGAGATGAGTTCATAGACACGACAGCATGTTCTTACCATTGCAGTTTGAAATCCTTTTTAGTAATATAAAAAAGTACAAGTTTTCTTTCATATTTGACATCAAGGAAATCATTCTCTAGTTCTAGAGAGAGAAAGTTTTACTTATAACATTTATTCAATCTAATGCCAAATAGCTTGGGAATGCGATCTGTTTATAAGAAAATTGTTTCCATGTTTCTCGATTGTGAAGCAAGTTAATGAAATACATAAGGCCTATTAGCTCGGTTGGTTAGAACGTTGTTTTAATAACGAGCAGGTCACACGTCCGAGACCTGTATAGGCCATATATAAATTTTCTACTATCTATGCTTATGGTTTTACTAAATTTCGTCTTCAGGTAAAGAATTTACTAACTCTAAATTTAAGTAACAGATAATATATTAGGACGCTCAAAAGGTCAAAAGTTCAGTAAAACAATCAAAGAGAGTACATTCATTGATTAAAACCTAGTAGATCTAATTCTTAGAGGGACATGTTAATACTAGGAAGTTTACATGTTTGAGAATTATACAGTCATTTTATCATTACTATTTATTCATGAACATCGTTTATTCTTATTGTTATTAAACATTGCTTCTTATTCTACAATTTCCTTTGAGCGATAAGTGAATGAACTGCTTGTTAGAGCGACATGCTGATAGGATGATGCGTACACGTTTAATAATTATACCGTCCAAGTCGTTTTTTTCTTTAATTGTATAATTATTTCTTCACGCTATTCATCATTGCTTCTAATTTTCTAATTCGCATAATAAATTAATTCGTTAAGTGCATAGACATAATAACATGTTTTTGCCATTGTATTTTAATGTCTTTTTTTTAGTTATATATAAAGTATAAATTTTCTTTGAAATTTGACATCGAAGAAATCATTCTCTAGTTCAAGATAGAAACGGGGCAATCAAATGTTATACGTTCATGATATTCAACTATGGTTCTAAAATATAATTAACGAGAACGGTCAAAGTGTCGATACAAAAATCAAAGTGAATTCAATCATTGATGAAAACCCAGTAGATCTACTTGTTAGTGCGACATGTTAATACTAGGGAGGTTACACGTTTCAGAATTTTACGGTCCCTATGTTATTAGTTTTTATTCATGAACATATATTATTCTTTTGCCTATTCAACATTTCTTCTAGTTCTACAATTTCCGCGAGAAATTCATTCGATGAGTGAGTAGACACATTAACTTGTTCTGGCCATTATTCTTGAATGTATTTTTCTCTATATATAAACAATTACAGTTGTTATTTTCCACTTGAAATTAAAGAGTTTATTCTCGAGTTCAATCGAGAAACAAACACAATTTCGGCATTTTGTCGATCTTAACGTTAAATAGTTTGTGAATGTGATGCATTTATAAGAATTTATTTTTAGGGTTCACGTAATGTAATTAATTAAGTCTATACACCTTATTATCTCATCTCGTTACATACCCGTGATAATAACATGAAGGGAACATGTTAATGACTTGTATAGGGGTACCCTTTATCTAAATTATGTGCCTATTAACTTACTAAGTTTTGTTTTTAAGCAAATAAAAAAATAATTTATTCAATTAGTATTACTTACTAACTCTGTTTTAGAGTGAAATCATAATAGAATGATACTTACACATTTGAGAAATATACGTTCCGTATATTTTTTATCTTATATTCATTTGTTCAATTTCTTCTTGAGGTTATTTAACATTGCTTTTTATTTTGCAATTCGCCTAAGAAACTCATTCGAGATGAGTTCATAGACACGACAGCATGTTCTTACCATTGCAGTTTGAAATCCTTTTTAGTAATATAAAAAAGTACAAGTTTTCTTTCATATTTGACATCAAGGAAATCATTCTCTAGTTCTAGAGAGAGAAAGTTTTACTTATAACATTTATTCAATCTAATGCCAAATAGCTTGGGAATGCGATCTGTTTATAAGAAAATTGTTTCCATGTTTCTCGATTGTGAAGCAAGTTAATGAAATACATAAGGCCTATTAGCTCGGTTGGTTAGAACGTTGTTTTAATAACGAGCAGGTCACACGTCCGAGACCTGTATAGGCCATATATAAATTTTCTACTATCTATGCTTATGGTTTTACTAAATTTCGTCTTCAGGTAAAGAATTTACTAACTCTAAATTTAAGTAACAGATAATATATTAGGACGCTCAAAAGGTCAAAAGTTCAGTAAAACAATCAAAGAGAGTACATTCATTGATTAAAACCTAGTAGATCTAATTCTTAGAGGGACATGTTAATACTAGGAAGTTTACATGTTTGAGAATTATACAGTCATTTTATCATTACTATTTATTCATGAACATCGTTTATTCTTATTGTTATTAAACATTGCTTCTTATTCTACAATTTCCTTTGAGCGATAAGTGAATGAACTGCTTGTTAGAGCGACATGCTGATAGGATGATGCGTACACGTTTAATAATTATACCGTCCAAGTCGTTTTTTTCTTTAATTGTATAATTATTTCTTCACGCTATTCATCATTGCTTCTAATTTTCTAATTCGCATAATAAATTAATTCGTTAAGTGCATAGACATAATAACATGTTTTTGCCATTGTATTTTAATGTCTTTTTTTTAGTTATATATAAAGTATAAATTTTCTTTGAAATTTGACATCGAAGAAATCATTCTCTAGTTCAAGATAGAAACGGGGCAATCAAATGTTATACGTTCATGATATTCAACTATGGTTCTAAAATATAATTAACGAGAACGGTCAAAGTGTCGATACAAAAATCAAAGTGAATTCAATCATTGATGAAAACCCAGTAGATCTACTTGTTAGTGCGACATGTTAATACTAGGGAGGTTACACGTTTCAGAATTTTACGGTCCCTATGTTATTAGTTTTTATTCATGAACATATATTATTCTTTTGCCTATTCAACATTTCTTCTAGTTCTACAATTTCCGCGAGAAATTCATTCGATGAGTGAGTAGACACATTAACTTGTTCTGGCCATTATTCTTGAATGTATTTTTCTCTATATATAAACAATTACAGTTGTTATTTTCCACTTGAAATTAAAGAGTTTATTCTCGAGTTCAATCGAGAAACAAACACAATTTCGGCATTTTGTCGATCTTAACGTTAAATAGTTTGTGAATGTGATGCATTTATAAGAATTTATTTTTAGGGTTCACGTAATGTAATTAATTAAGTCTATACACCTTATTATCTCATCTCGTTACATACCCGTGATAATAACATGAAGGGAACATGTTAATGACTTGTATAGGGGTACCCTTTATCTAAATTATGTGCCTATTAACTTACTAAGTTTTGTTTTTAAGCAAATAAAAAAATAATTTATTCAATTAGTATTACTTACTAACTCTGTTTTAGAGTGAAATCATAATAGAATGATACTTACACATTTGAGAAATATACGTTCCGTATATTTTTTATCTTATATTCATTTGTTCAATTTCTTCTTGAGGTTATTTAACATTGCTTTTTATTTTGCAATTCGCCTAAGAAACTCATTCGAGATGAGTTCATAGACACGACAGCATGTTCTTACCATTGCAGTTTGAAATCCTTTTTAGTAATATAAAAAAGTACAAGTTTTCTTTCATATTTGACATCAAGGAAATCATTCTCTAGTTCTAGAGAGAGAAAGTTTTACTTATAACATTTATTCAATCTAATGCCAAATAGCTTGGGAATGCGATCTGTTTATAAGAAAATTGTTTCCATGTTTCTCGATTGTGAAGCAAGTTAATGAAATACATAAGGCCTATTAGCTCGGTTGGTTAGAACGTTGTTTTAATAACGAGCAGGTCACACGTCCGAGACCTGTATAGGCCATATATAAATTTTCTACTATCTATGCTTATGGTTTTACTAAATTTCGTCTTCAGGTAAAGAATTTACTAACTCTAAATTTAAGTAACAGATAATATATTAGGACGCTCAAAAGGTCAAAAGTTCAGTAAAACAATCAAAGAGAGTACATTCATTGATTAAAACCTAGTAGATCTAATTCTTAGAGGGACATGTTAATACTAGGAAGTTTACATGTTTGAGAATTATACAGTCATTTTATCATTACTATTTATTCATGAACATCGTTTATTCTTATTGTTATTAAACATTGCTTCTTATTCTACAATTTCCTTTGAGCGATAAGTGAATGAACTGCTTGTTAGAGCGACATGCTGATAGGATGATGCGTACACGTTTAATAATTATACCGTCCAAGTCGTTTTTTTCTTTAATTGTATAATTATTTCTTCACGCTATTCATCATTGCTTCTAATTTTCTAATTCGCATAATAAATTAATTCGTTAAGTGCATAGACATAATAACATGTTTTTGCCATTGTATTTTAATGTCTTTTTTTTAGTTATATATAAAGTATAAATTTTCTTTGAAATTTGACATCGAAGAAATCATTCTCTAGTTCAAGATAGAAACGGGGCAATCAAATGTTATACGTTCATGATATTCAACTATGGTTCTAAAATATAATTAACGAGAACGGTCAAAGTGTCGATACAAAAATCAAAGTGAATTCAATCATTGATGAAAACCCAGTAGATCTACTTGTTAGTGCGACATGTTAATACTAGGGAGGTTACACGTTTCAGAATTTTACGGTCCCTATGTTATTAGTTTTTATTCATGAACATATATTATTCTTTTGCCTATTCAACATTTCTTCTAGTTCTACAATTTCCGCGAGAAATTCATTCGATGAGTGAGTAGACACATTAACTTGTTCTGGCCATTATTCTTGAATGTATTTTTCTCTATATATAAACAATTACAATTGTTATTTTCCACTTGAAATTAAAGAGTTTATTCTCGAGTTCAATCGAGAAACAAACACAATTTCGGCATTTTGTCGATCTTAACGTTAAATAGTTTGTGAATGTGATGCATTTATAAGAATTTATTTTTAGGGTTCACGTAATGTAATTAATTAAGTCTATACACCTTATTATCTCATCTCGTTACATACCCGTGATAATAACATGAAGGGAACATGTTAATGACTTGTATAGGGGTACCCTTTATCTAAATTATGTGCCTATTAACTTACTAAGTTTTGTTTTTAAGCAAATAAAAAAATAATTTATTCAATTAGTATTACTTACTAACTCTGTTTTAGAGTGAAATCATAATAGAATGATACTTACACATTTGAGAAATATACGTTCCGTATATTTTTTATCTTATATTCATTTGTTCAATTTCTTCTTGAGGTTATTTAACATTGCTTTTTATTTTGCAATTCGCCTAAGAAACTCATTCGAGATGAGTTCATAGACACGACAGCATGTTCTTACCATTGCAGTTTGAAATCCTTTTTAGTAATATAAAAAAGTACAAGTTTTCTTTCATATTTGACATCAAGGAAATCATTCTCTAGTTCTAGAGAGAGAAAGTTTTACTTATAACATTTATTCAATCTAATGCCAAATAGCTTGGGAATGCGATCTGTTTATAAGAAAATTGTTTCCATGTTTCTCGATTGTGAAGCAAGTTAATGAAATACATAAGGCCTATTAGCTCGGTTGGTTAGAACGTTGTTTTAATAACGAGCAGGTCACACGTCCGAGACCTGTATAGGCCATATATAAATTTTCTACTATCTATGCTTATGGTTTTACTAAATTTCGTCTTCAGGTAAAGAATTTACTAACTCTAAATTTAAGTAACAGATAATATATTAGGACGCTCAAAAGGTCAAAAGTTCAGTAAAACAATCAAAGAGAGTACATTCATTGATTAAAACCTAGTAGATCTAATTCTTAGAGGGACATGTTAATACTAGGAAGTTTACATGTTTGAGAATTATACAGTCATTTTATCATTACTATTTATTCATGAACATCGTTTATTCTTATTGTTATTAAACATTGCTTCTTATTCTACAATTTCCTTTGAGCGATAAGTGAATGAACTGCTTGTTAGAGCGACATGCTGATAGGATGATGCGTACACGTTTAATAATTATACCGTCCAAGTCGTTTTTTTCTTTAATTGTATAATTATTTCTTCACGCTATTCATCATTGCTTCTAATTTTCTAATTCGCATAATAAATTAATTCGTTAAGTGCATAGACATAATAACATGTTTTTGCCATTGTATTTTAATGTCTTTTTTTTAGTTATATATAAAGTATAAATTTTCTTTGAAATTTGACATCGAAGAAATCATTCTCTAGTTCAAGATAGAAACGGGGCAATCAAATGTTATACGTTCATGATATTCAACTATGGTTCTAAAATATAATTAACGAGAACGGTCAAAGTGTCGATACAAAAATCAAAGTGAATTCAATCATTGATGAAAACCCAGTAGATCTACTTGTTAGTGCGACATGTTAATACTAGGGAGGTTACACGTTTCAGAATTTTACGGTCCCTATGTTACTAGTTTTTATTCATGAACATATATTATTCTTTTGCCTATTCAACATTTCTTCTAGTTCTACAATTTCCGCGAGAAATTCATTCGATGAGTGAGTAGACACATTAACTTGTTCTGGCCATTATTCTTGAATGTATTTTTCTCTATATATAAACAATTACAATTGTTATTTTCCACTTGAAATTAAAGAGTTTATTCTCGAGTTCAATCGAGAAACAAACACAATTTCGGCATTTTGTCGATCTTAACGTTAAATAGTTTGTGAATGTGATGCATTTATAAGAATTTATTTTTAGGGTTCACGTAATGTAATTAATTAAGTCTATACACCTTATTATCTCATCTCGTTACATACCCGTGATAATAACATGAAGGGAACATGTTAATGACTTGTATAGGGGTACCCTTTATCTAAATTATGTGCCTATTAACTTACTAAGTTTTGTTTTTAAGCAAATAAAAAAATAATTTATTCAATTAGTATGACTTACTAACTCTGTTTTAGAGTGAAATCATAATAGAATGATACTTACACATTTGAGAAATATACGTTCCGTATATTTTTTATCTTATATTCATTTGTTCAATTTCTTCTTGAGGTTATTTAACATTGCTTTTTATTTTGCAATTCGCCTAAGAAACTCATTCGAGATGAGTTCATAGACACGACAGCATGTTCTTACCATTGCAGTTTGAAATCCTTTTTAGTAATATAAAAAAGTACAAGTTTTCTTTCATATTTGACATCAAGGAAATCATTCTCTAGTTCTAGAGAGAGAAAGTTTTACTTATAACATTTATTCAATCTAATGCCAAATAGCTTGGGAATGCGATCTGTTTATAAGAAAATTGTTTCCATGTTTCTCGATTGTGAAGCAAGTTAATGAAATACATAAGGCCTATTAGCTCGGTTGGTTAGAACGTTGTTCTAATAACGAGCAGGTCACACGTCCGAGACCTGTATAGGCCATATATAAATTTTCTACTATCTATGCTTATGGTTTTACTAAATTTCGTCTTCAGGTAAAGAATTTACTAACTCTAAATTTAAGTAACAGATAATATATTAGGACGCTCAAAAGGTCAAAAGTTCAGTAAAACAATCAAAGAGAGTACATTCATTGATTAAAACCTAGTAGATCTAATTCTTAGAGGGACATGTTAATACTAGGAAGTTTACATGTTTGAGAATTATACAGTCATTTTATCATTACTATTTATTCATGAACATCGTTTATTCTTATTGTTATTAAACATTGCTTCTTATTCTACAATTTCCTTTGAGCGATAAGTGAATGAACTGCTTGTTAGAGCGACATGCTGATAGGATGATGCGTACACGTTTAATAATTATACCGTCCAAGTCGTTTTTTTCTTTAATTGTATAATTATTTCTTCACGCTATTCATCATTGCTTCTAATTTTCTAATTCGCATAATAAATTAATTCGTTAAGTGCATAGACATAATAACATGTTTTTGCCATTGTATTTTAATGTCTTTTTTTTAGTTATATATAAAGTATAAATTTTCTTTGAAATTTGACATCGAAGAAATCATTCTCTAGTTCAAGATAGAAACGGGGCAATCAAATGTTATACGTTCATGATATTCAACTATGGTTCTAAAATATAATTAACGAGAACGGTCAAAGTGTCGATACAAAAATCAAAGTGAATTCAGTCATTGATGAAAACCCAGTAGATCTACTTGTTAGTGCGACATGTTAATACTAGGGAGGTTACACGTTTCAGAATTTTACGGTCCCTATGTTATTAGTTTTTATTCATGAACATATATTATTCTTTTGCCTATTCAACATTTCTTCTAGTTCTACAATTTCCGCGAGAAATTCATTCGATGAGTGAGTAGACACATTAACTTGTTCTGGCCATTATTCTTGAATGTATTTTTCTCTATATATAAACAATTACAATTGTTATTTTCCACTTGAAATTAAAGAGTTTATTCTCGAGTTCAATCGAGAAACAAACACAATTTCGGCATTTTGTCGATCTTAACGTTAAATAGTTTGTGAATGTGATGCATTTATAAGAATTTATTTTTAGGGTTCACGTAATGTAATTAATTAAGTCTATACACCTTATTATCTCATCTCGTTACATACCCGTGATAATAACATGAAGGGAACATGTTAATGACTTGTATAGGGGTACCCTTTATCTAAATTATGTGCCTATTAACTTACTAAGCTTTGTTTTTAAGCAAATAAAAAAATAATTTATTCAATTAGTATGACTTACTAACTCTGTTTTAGAGTGAAATCATAATAGAATGATACTTACACATTTGAGAAATATACGTTCCGTATATTTTTTATCTTATATTCATTTGTTCAATTTCTTCTTGAGGTTATTTAACATTGCTTTTTATTTTGCAATTCGCCTAAGAAACTCATTCGAGATGAGTTCATAGACACGACAGCATGTTCTTACCATTGCAGTTTGAAATCCTTTTTAGTAATATAAAAAAGTACAAGTTTTCTTTCACATTTGGCATCAAGGAAATCATTCTCTAGTTCTAGAGAGAGAAAGTTTTACTTTTAACATTTATTCAATCTAATGCCAAATAGCTTGGGAATGCGATCTGTTTATAAGAAAATTGTTTCCATGTTTCTCGATTGTGAAGCAAGTTAATGAAATACATAAGGCCTATTAGCTCGGTTGGTTAGAACGTTGTTCTAATAACGAGCAGGTCACACGTCCGAGACCTGTATAGGCCATATATAAATTTTCTACTATCTATGCTTATGGTTTTACTAAATTTCGTCTTCAGGTAAAGAATTTACTAATTCTAAATTTAAGTAACAGATAATATATTAGGACGCTCAAAAGGTCAAAAGTTCAGTAAAACAATCAAAGAGAATACATTCATTGATTAAAACCTAGTAGATCTAATTCTTAGAGGGACATGTTAATACTAGGAAGTTTACATGTTTGAGAATTATACAGTCATTTTGTCATTACTATTTATTCATGAACATCGTTTATTCTTATTGTTATTAAACATTGCTTCTTATTCTACAATTTCCTTTGAGCGATAAGTGAATGAACTGTTTGTTAGAGCGACATGCTGATAGGATGATGCGTACACGTTTGATAATTATACCGTCCAAGTCATTTTTTTCTTTTATTGTATAATTTTTTCTTCACGCTATTCATCATTGCTTCTAATTTTCTAATTCGCATAATAAATTAATTCGTTAAGTGCATAGACATAATAACATGTTTTTGCCATTGTATTTTAATGTCTTTTTTTTAGTTATATATAAAGTATAAATTTTCTTTGAAATTTGACATCAAAGAAATCATTCTCTAGTTCAAGAGAGAAATGGGGCAATCAAATGTTATACGTTCATGATATTAAACTATGGTTCTAAAATATAATTAACGAGAACGGTCAAAGTGTCGATACAAAAATCAAAGTGAATTCAGTCACTGATTAAAACCTAGTAGGTCTATTTATTAGAGCGACATGGTAATACTAGGGAGGTTACACGTTTCATAATTTTATGGTCCCTATGTTATTAGTTTTTATTCATGAACGTATATTATTCTCTTGCCTATTCAACATTTTTCTAATTCTACAATTTCCGCGAGAAATTCATTCGATGAGTGAGTAGACACAATAACTTGTTCATTATTCTTGAATGTCTTTTTCTATATATATAAAGTTGTAGAGAGATAAAGTTTTACTTATAACATTTATTCGATCTAATGTCAAATAGATTGGGAATGCGATACATTTATATGAAATGTGTTTCCATGTTGATTGATTGTGAAGCAAGCTAATGACATATATAAGGCCTATTAGCTCAGTTGGTTAGAGCGTCGTGCTAATAACGTGAAGGTCCCAGGTTCTAGACCTGTATACGCCATATATAAATTTTTCTGCTATATATGCTTATGGTTTTACTAAATTTCGTCTTCAAGTAAAGAATTTACTAATTTTAAATTTAAGTAACAGAAAATATATTGGGACGCTAAAATGGTCAAAGGTTCAGTAAAACAATCAAAGAGAATCCATTTATCAATTAAAACCTGGTAGATCTATATCTTAGACGCACATGCTAGTACTAGGAAGTTTACATGTATGAGAATTATACAGTCATTATGTCAATACTATTTATTCATGAAAAGCGTTTATTCTTATTGTTATTCAATAGTGCTTCTTATTCTACAATTTCGTTTGAGCAATAAGTGAATCAACTGTTTGTTAGAGCAACATGTTGAGAGGATGATGCGTACACGTTTGATAATTATACAGTCCGTGTCTTCTTTTTAATTTAAGTGTATAATTTCTTCTTCAGGCAATTCACTATTGCTTCTAATTCTCTATTTCGCATAATAAATTAATTCGCTAAGTGCATAGACATATTAACATGTTTTTGCCATTGCATTTTAATGTCTTTTTTTTAGTTATGTATAAAGTATAAATTTTCTTTGAAATTTGATAAGAAATAAATCATTCTCTAGTTCAAGAGAGAAACAGTGTGCTCAAATGTTATACGTTCATGCTATTCAACTATGGTTCTAAAATATAATTAACGACAACGGTCAAAGTGTCGATACAAAAATCAAAGTGAATTCAGTCATTGATGGAAACCCAGTAGGTCTATTTGTTAGAGCGACATGTTAATAATAGGAAGCTTACACGTTTCAGAATTATACGATCCCTATTGAACATTTTTTCTAGTTCTACATTTTCCTTGAGAAATTCATTCGATGAGTGAGTAGACACAGTAACTTGTTCTGGCCATTATTATTGAATGTATTTTTCTACATATATAAACAAGTACAATTTTTATTTTACACTTGAAATTAAAGAGTTTATTCTCTAGTTCGATGGAGAAACAAACACAATTTCGGGATTCCGTCGTTCTTAACGTTAAATAGCTTGTGAGTACGATATATTTAAAGGAATTTATTTTTTAGGGTTCGCGTAACGTAATTAATTAAGTGTATAAGCCTTATTAGCTCAGCTCGTTACATCATCGTGATAGTAACACGAAGGGAACATGTTAATGACTTGTATAGGGGTACATCATCTGTGTTTATTAACTTACTAAGTTTCGTTTTTAACCAAATCCAAAAAAAAATTATTCAATTATGAAGACTTACTAGCTCTGTTTTAGAGAGAAATCTTAATAGAATGATAGTTACACATTTGAGAATTATACGGTCTGTATACTTTTAATCTTATAATCATTTGTTCAATCTCTTCTTCACGTTATTAAACATTACTTTTTATTTTTCAATTCGCCTAAGAAACTCATTCGAGAAGAGTGCATAGACACAACAACATATTGTTACCATTGCAGTTTGATATCTTGTTTAGTTATATAAAAAAGTACAAGTTTTCTTTCACATTTGATATCAAGGAAATCATTCTCTAGTTCTAGAGAGAGAATATTTTACTTATAACCTTTATTCGATCTAATGTCAAATAGCTTGGGAATGCGATACGTTTATATGAAAATTGTTTCCATGTTGATCGACTGTGAAGCAAGCTAATGACATATGTAAGGCCTATTAGGTCAGTTGGTTAGAGTGTCGTGCTAATAACGCGAAAGTCACAGGTTCGAGACCTGTATAGGCCATATATAAATTTTTCTGCTATTTATGCTTACAGTTTTACTAAATTTCGTCATCAGGTAAAGAATTTACTAATTCTAAATTTAAGTAACAGAAAATATATTGGGACGCTCAAATGGTCAAAGTGTCCGTAAAACAATCAAAGAGAATACATTTATTTATTAAAACCTAGCAGATCTATTTCTTAGAAGGACATGTTAACACTAGGAAGTTTACATGTTTGAGAATTGTACAGTCATTATGTCATTACTATTTATTTATGAACATCGTTTATTCGTATTGGTATTCAACATTGCTTCTTATTCTACAAATTCTTTTGAGCGACATGTTTGTAGGTTGATGCGTACACGTTTGATAATTATACAATCCATGTCGTTTTTTTCTTTAAGTGTATAATTTCTTGTTCAGGCGATTCATCATTGCTTCTAATTTTCTAAATCGCATAATAAATTAATTCACTAAGTGCATAGACATAGTAACATGTTTTTATCATTGCATTTTAATGTATTTTTTTAGTAATATGTAAGGTTTAAATTTTCTTTGAAATTTGACATCGAAGAAATCATTCTCTAGTTCAAGAGAGAAACGGGGCGCTCAAATGTTATAAGTTCATTCTATTCAACTATGTTTCTAAAATATAACTAACAAGAACGGTCAAAGTGTCGATACAAAAATCAAAGTGAATTCAGTCATTGATGAAAACCCAGTAGGTCTATTTGTTAGAGCGACATGTTAATACTAGGAAGCTTACACGTTTCAGAATTATACGGTCCCTATTGAACATTTCTTCTAGTCCTATATTTTCCTCGATAAATTCATTCGATGAGTGAGTAGACACAGTTACTTGTTCTGGCCATTATTATTGAATGTATTTTTCTACATATATAAACAAGTAAAAATTTTATTTTACACTTGAAATTAAAGAGTTTATTCTCTAGTTCGATGGAGAAACAAACACAATTGAGAATCATACGGTCCGTATACTTGTAATATTATAATCATTTGTTCAATCTCTTCTTCAGGTTATTGAACATTACTTTTTATTTTTCAATTCGCCTAAGAAACTCATTCGAGAAGAGTGCATAGACACGACAACATGTTGTTACCATTGCAGTTTGATATCCTTTTTAGTTATATAAAAAAGTACAAGTTTTCTTTCACATTTGATATCAAGGAAATCATTCTCTAGTTCTAGAGAGAGAATATTTTACTTATAACCTTTATTCGATTTAATGTTAAATAGCTTGGGAATGCGATACGTTTATATGAAAATTATTTCCAAGTTGATCAACTGTGAAGCAAGTTAGTGATATATGTAAGGCATATTAGCTCAGTTGGTTAGAGCATCGTGCTAATTACGCGAACGTCGCAGGTTCGAGACCTGTATAGGCCATATATAAATTTTTCTGCTATCTATGCTTATAGTTTTACTAAATTTCGTCTTCAGGTAAAGAATTTACTAATTATAAATTTAAGAAACAGACAATATATTGCAACGCTCAAATGGTTAAAGGTTCCGTAAAACAATCAAAGAGAATACATTCATTCATTAAAAACTATTAGATCTATTTATTAGAGGGAAATGTTAGTACTAGGAAGTTTACATGTTTGAGAGTTATACAGTCATTATGTCATTACTATTTATTGATGAACATCGTTTATTCTTATTGTTATTCAACATTCCTTCTTATTCTACCATTTCTTTTGAGCGATAAGTGAATGAACTGTTTGTTAGAGCGACACGTTGATAGGATGATGCGTACACGTTTGATAATTATACAGTCCATGTCTTTTTTTTTTTCCTTTAGCTGTATAATTTCTTGTTCAGGCGATTCATCATTGCTTCTAATTTTCTAAATCGCATAATAAATTAATTTGCTAAGTGCATAGACATAATAACATGTTTTTGCCATTGCATTTTAATGTATTTTTTTAGTTATATATAAAGTATAAATTTTTTCTTTGAAATTTGACATCAAAGAAATCATTCTCTAGTTCAAGAGAGAAACGGGGCGCTCAAATGTTATACGTTCATGCTATTCAACTATGTTTCTAAAATATAACTAACAAGAATGGTCAAAGTGTCGATATAAAAATCAAAGTGAATTCAGTTATTGATGAAAACCCAGTAGGTTTATTTGTTAGAGCGACATGTTAATACTAGGGAGGTTACACGATTCAGAATTTTACGGTCCCTATGTTATTAGTTTTTATTCATGAACATATATTATTATTTTCCCTATTGAACATTTCTTCTAGTTCCACATTTTCCTCGAGAAATTCATTCGATGAGTGAGTAGACACTGTCACTTGATCTGGCCATTATTATTGAATGTATTTTGTATATATATAAACAAGTACAATTTTTATTTTACACTTGAAATTAAAGAGTTTATTCTCGAGTTCGATGGACAAACAAACACAATTTCGGCCTTCCGTCGTTCTTAACGTTAAATAGCTTATGAGTACGATACATTTAAAGGAATTTATTTTTTAGGGTTCACGTAACGTAATTAATTAGGTGTATAAGCCTTATTAGCTCATCTCGTTACATCATCGTGATAGTAACACGAAGGGAACATGTTAATGACTTGTATAGGGGTACCCTTTATCTAAATTCTGTGTTTATTAACTTACTAAATTCGTTTCTAACCAAATCCAAAAAAAACTTATTCAATTATCAATACTTACTAGCTCCGTTTTAGAGAGAAATCTTAATAGAATGATAGTTACACATTTGATAATTATACAGTCCGTATATTTTTAATCTTATAATCATTTCTTCAATCTCTTCTTCACGTTATTGAACATTACTTTTATTTTTCAATTCGCCTAAGAAACTCATTCGAGAAAAGTGCATAGACACGACAACATGTTGTTACCATTGCAGTTTGAAATCCTTTTTGGCTATATAAAAAAGTACAAGTTTTCTTTCACATTTGATATCAAGGAAATCATTCTCTAGTTCTAGAGAGAGAATATTTTACTTATATCCTTTATTCGATCTAATGTTAAATAGCTTGGGAATGCGATACGTTTATATGAAAATTGTTTCCAAGTTGATCAACTGTGAAGCAAGTTAGTGATATATGTAAGGCCTATTAGCTCAGTTGGTTAGAGCGTCGTGCTAATTACGCGAACGTCGCAGGTTCGAGACCTGTATAGGCCATATATAAATTTTTCTGTTATCTATGCTTATAGTCTTACTAAATTTCGTCTTCTGGTAAAGAATTTACTAATTATAAATTTAAGTAACAGAAAATATATTGCAACGCTCAAATGGTCATAGGTTCCGTAAAACAATCAAAGAGAATACATTCATTCATTAAACACTATTAGATCTATTTCTTAGAGGGAAATGTTAGTACTAGGAAGTTTACATGTTTGAGAGTTATACAGTCATTATGTCATTACTATTTATTGATGAACATCGTTTATTCTTATTGTTATTCAACATTCCTTCTTATTCTACCTTTTCTTTTGAGCGATAAGTGAATGAATTGTTTGTTAGAGCGACACGTTGATAGGATGATGCGTACACGTTTGATAATTATACAGTCCATGTCTTTTTTTTCTCTTTAAGTGTATAATTTCTTGTTCAGGCGATTCATCATTGCTTCTAATTTTCTAAATCGCATAATAAATTAATTTGCTAAGTGCATAGACATAATAACATGTTTTGCCATTACATTTTAATGTATTTTTTTAGTTATATATAAAGTATAAATTTGTTCTTTGAAATTTGACATCAAAGAAATCATTCTCTAGTTCAAGAGAAAAACGGGGCGCTCAAATGTTATACGTTCATGCTATTCAACTATGTTTCTAAAATATAACTAACAAGAATGGTCAAAGTATCGATATAAAAATCAAAGTGAATTCAGTTATTGATGAAAACCCAGTAGGTTTATTTGATAGAGCGACATGTTAATACTAGGGAGGTTACACGTTTCAGAATTTTACGGTCCCTATGTTATTAGTTTTTATTCATGAACATATATTATTATTTTCCCTATTGAACATTTCTTCTAGTTCTACATTTTCCTCGAGAACATCATTCGAGGAGTGAGTAGACACATTCACTTGTTCTGGCCATTATTATTGAATGTATTTTTCTATATATATAAACAAGTACAATTTTTATTTTACACTTGAAATTAAAGAGTTTATTCTCGAGTTCGATGGACAAACAAACACAATTTCGGCCTTCCGTCGTTCTTAACGTTAAATAGCTTATGAGTACGATACATTTAAAGGAATTTATTTTTTAGGGTTCACGTAACGTAATTAATTAGGTGTATAAGCCTTATTAGCTCATCTCGTTACATCATCGTGATAGTAACACGAAGGGAACATGTTAATGACTTGTATAGGGGTACCCTTTATCTAAATTCTGTGTTTATTAACTTACTAAATTCGTTTCTAACCAAATCCAAAAAAAACTTATTCAATTATCAATACTTACTAGCTCCGTTTTAGAGAGAAATCTTAATAGAATGATAGTTACACATTTGATAATTATACAGTCCGTATATTTTTAATCTTATAATCATTTCTTCAATCTCTTCTTCACGTTATTGAACATTACTTTTATTTTTCAATTCGCCTAAGAAACTCATTCGAGAAAAGTGCATAGACACGACAACATGTTGTTACCATTGCAGTTTGAAATCCTTTTTGGCTATATAAAAAAGTACAAGTTTTCTTTCACATTTGATATCAAGGAAATCATTCTCTAGTTCTAGAGAGAGAATATTTTACTTATATCCTTTATTCGATCTAATGTTAAATAGCTTGGGAATGCGATACGTTTATATGAAAATTGTTTCCAAGTTGATCAACTGTGAAGCAAGTTAGTGATATATGTAAGGCCTATTAGCTCAGTTGGTTAGAGCGTCGTGCTAATTACGCGAACGTCGCAGGTTCGAGACCTGTATAGGCCATATATAAATTTTTCTGTTATCTATGCTTATAGTCTTACTAAATTTCGTCTTCTGGTAAAGAATTTACTAATTATAAATTTAAGTAACAGAAAATATATTGCAACGCTCAAATGGTCATAGGTTCCGTAAAACAATCAAAGAGAATACATTCATTCATTAAACACTATTAGATCTATTTCTTAGAGGGAAATGTTAGTACTAGGAAGTTTACATGTTTGAGAGTTATACAGTCATTATGTCATTACTATTTATTGATGAACATCGTTTATTCTTATTGTTATTCAACATTCCTTCTTATTCTACCTTTTCTTTTGAGCGATAAGTGAATGAATTGTTTGTTAGAGCGACACGTTGATAGGATGATGCGTACACGTTTGATAATTATACAGTCCATGTCTTTTTTTTCTCTTTAAGTGTATAATTTCTTGTTCAGGCGATTCATCATTGCTTCTAATTTTCTAAATCGCATAATAAATTAATTTGCTAAGTGCATAGACATAATAACATGTTTTGCCATTACATTTTAATGTATTTTTTTAGTTATATATAAAGTATAAATTTGTTCTTTGAAATTTGACATCAAAGAAATCATTCTCTAGTTCAAGAGAAAAACGGGGCGCTCAAATGTTATACGTTCATGCTATTCAACTATGTTTCTAAAATATAACTAACAAGAATGGTCAAAGTATCGATATAAAAATCAAAGTGAATTCAGTTATTGATGAAAACCCAGTAGGTTTATTTGATAGAGCGACATGTTAATACTAGGGAGGTTACACGTTTCAGAATTTTACGGTCCCTATGTTATTAGTTTTTATTCATGAACATATATTATTATTTTCCCTATTGAACATTTCTTCTAGTTCTACATTTTACTCGAGAACATCATTCGAGGAGTGAGTAGACACATTCACTTGTTCTGGCCATTATTATTGAATGTATTTTTCTATATATATAAACAGGTACAATTTTTATGTTACACTTGAAATTAAAGAGTTTATTCTTGAGTTCGATCGACAAACAAACACAATTTCGGCATTCCATCGTTCTTAACGTTAAATAGCTTGTGAGTACGATACATTTAAGGGAATTTATTTTTTAGGGTTCACGTAACGTAATTAATTAGGTGTATAAGCCTTATTAGCTCAGCTCGTTACATCATCGTGATAGTAACACGAAGGGAACATGTTAATGACTTGTACAGGGGTACCCTTTATCTAAATTATGTGTTTATTAACTTACTAAGTTTCGTTTTTAACCAAATCCAAAAAAAAATTATTCAATTATCAAGACTTACTAGCTCCGTTTTAGAGAGAAATCTTAATAGAATGATAGTTACACATTTGATAATTATACGGTCCGTATATTTTTAATCTTATAATCATTTCTTCAATCTCTTCTTCACGTTATTGAACATTACTTTTTATTTTTCAATTCGCCTAAGAAACTCATTCGAGAAGAGTGCATAGACACGACAACATGTTGTTACCATTGCAGTTTGATATCCTTTTTAGTTATATAAAAAAGTACAAGTTTTCTTTCACATTTGATATCAAGGAAATCATTCTCTAGTTCTAGAGAGAGAATATTTTACTTATAACCTTTATTCGATCTAATGTCAAATAGCTTGGGAATCCGATACGTTTATATGAAAATTGTTTCCATGTTGATAGACTGTGAAGCAAGTTAATGACATATGTAAGGCCTATTAGCTCAGTTTGTTAGAGGGTCGTGCTAATAACGCGAAGGTAACAGGTTCGAGACCTGTATAGGCAATATAAAAAATTTTCTGCTAAAGGTTCCGTAAAATAATCAAAGAGAATACATACATTGATTAAAATCTAGTAGATCTATTTTTTAGAGGGAAATGTTAATACTAGGAAGTTTACATGTTTGAGAGCTATACAGTCATTATGTCATTACTATTTATTGATGAACATCGTTTAATCTTATTGTTATTCAACATTCCTTCTTATTCTACAAATTCTTTTGAGCGATAAGTGAATGAACTGTTTGTTAGAGCGACATGTTGATTGGATGATGCGTACACGTTTGATAATTATACAGTCCATGTCTTTTTTTTCTTTAAGTGTATAATTTCTTGTTCAGGCGATTCATCATTGCTTCTAATTTTCTAAATCGCATAATAAATTAATTCGCTAAGTGCATAGACATAATAACATGTTTTTGCCATTGCATTTTAATGTATTTTTTTAGTAATATATAACGTTTAAATTTTATTTGAAATCTTACATCAAAGAAATCATTCTCTAGTTCAAGAGAGAAACGGGACGCTCAAATGTTATACGTTCATTCTATTCAACTATGTTTCTAAAATATAACTAACAAGAACAGTCAAAGTGTCGATACAAAAATCAAAGTGAATTCAGTCATTGATGAAAACCCAGTAGGTCTATTTGTTAGAGCGACATGTTAATACTAGGAAGCTTACACGTTTCAGAATTATACGGTTCCTATGTTATTAGTTTTTATTCAGGAACATATATTATTTTTCCCCTATTGAACATTTCTTCTAGTTCTACATTTTACTCGAGAAATTCATTCGATGATTGAGTAGACACAGTAACCTGTTCTGGCCATTATTATTGAATGTATTTTTCTATATATATAAACAAGTACAATTTTTATATTACACTTGAAATTAAAGAGTTTATTCTCGAGTTCGATCGACAAACAAACACAATTTCGGCATTCCGTCGTTCTTAACGTTAAATAGCTTGTGAGTACGATACATTTAAAGGAATTTATTTTTTAGGGTTCACGTAACGTAATTAATTAGGTGTATAAGCCTTATTAGCTCAGCTCGTTACATCATCGTGATAGTAACATGTTAATGACTTATATAGGGGCACCCTTTATCTAAATTCTGTGTTTATTAACTTACTAAGTTTCGTTTTTAACCAAATCCAAAAAAGAAATTATTCAATTATTTAGACTTACTAGCTCCATTTTAGAGAGAAATCTTAATAGAATGATAGTTACACGTTTGATAATTATACGGTCCGTATATTTTTAATCTTATAATCATTTCTTCAATCTCTTCTTCACGTTATTGAACATTACTTTTTATTTTGCAATTCGCCTAAGAAACTCATTCGAGAAGAGTGCATAGACACGACAACATGTTGTTACCATTGCAGTTTGATATCCTTTTTAGTTATATAAAGAAGTACATGTTTTCTTTCACATTTGATATCAAAGAAATCATTCTCTTGTTCTAGAGAGAGAATATTTTACTTATAACCTTTATTCGATCTAATGTCAAATAGCTTGGGAATCCGATACGTTTATATGAAAATTGTTTCCATGTTGATCGACTGTGAATCAAGTTAATGACATATGTAAGGCCTATTAGCTCAGTTGGTTAGAGCGTCGTGCTAATAACGCGAAGGTCGCAGGTTTGAGACCTGTATAGGCCATATATAAATTTGTCTGCTAAAGGTTCCGTAAAACAATCAAAGAGAATACATTTATTGATTAAAACCTAGTAGATCTGTATATTAGAGGGACATATTAACACTAGGAAGTTTACATGTTTGAGAATTATACAGTCATTATTATTTGTTGATGAACATCGTTTATTCTTATTGTTATTCAACATTGCTTCTTATTCTACAAATTCCTTTGAGCGATAAGTGAATGAACTGTTTGTTAGAGCGACATGTTGATAGGATGATGCGTACACGTTTGATAATTATACAGTCCATGTCTTTTTTTTCTTTAAGTGTATAATTTCTTGTTCAGGCGATTCATCATTGCTTCTAATTTTCTAAATCGTATAATAAATTAATTTGCTAAGTGCATAGACATAATAACATGTTTTTGCCATTGCATTTTAATGAATTTTTTTATTAATATATAACGTTTAAATTTTCTACGAAATCAGAAATCATTCTCTAGTTCAAGAGAGAAACGGGGCGCTCAAGTGTTATACGTTCATTCTATTCAACTATGTTTCTAAAATATTACTAACAAGAATATTCAAACTGTCGATACAAAAATCAAAGTGAATTCAGTCATTGATGAAAACCTAGTAGGTCTATTTGTTAGAGCGACATGTTAATACTAGGAAGCTTACACGTTTCATAATTATACGGTCCCTCTGTTATTAGTTTTTATTCATGAACATATATTATTCTTTTCCCTATTGAACATTTCTTCTAGTTCTACATTTTACTCGAGAAATTAATTCGATGATTGAGTAGAAACAGTAACCTGTTCTGGCCATTATTATTGAATGTATTTTTCTATATATATAAATAAGTACAATTTTTATTTTACAGTTGATATTAAAGAGTTTATTCTCGAGTTCGATCGACAAACTAACACAATTTCGGCATTTCGTCGTTTTTAACGTTAAATAGCTTGTGAGTACGATACATTTAAAGGAATTTATTTTTTAGGGTTCACGTAACGTAATTAACTAGGTGTATAAGCATTATTAGCTCAGCTCATTACATCATCGTGATAGTAACATGAAGGGAACATGTTAATGACTTGTATAGGGGTACACTTTATCTAAGTTCTGTGTTTATTAACTTACTAAGTTTCGTTTTTAACCAAATCTAAAAAAACATTATTCAATTATTAAGACTTACTAGCTCCGTTTTAGAGAGAAATCTTAATAGAATGATAGTTACACATTTGATAATTATACGGTCCGTATATTTTTAATCTTATAATCATTTCTTCAATCTCTTCTTCAAGTTATTGAACATTACTTTTTATTTTGCAATTCGCCTACGCAACTCATTCGAGAAGAGTCCATAGACACGACAACATGTTGTTACCATTGCAGTTTGATATCCTTTTTAGTTATATAAAAAACTACAAGCTTTCTTTCACATTTGATATCAAGGAAATCATTCTCTAGTTCTAGAGAGAGAATATTTTACTTATAACCTTTATTCGATCTAATGTCAAATAGCTTGGGAATGCGATACGTTTATATGAAAATTGTTTCCATGTTGATCGACTGTGAAGCAAATTAATGACATATTTAAGGCCTATTACCTCAGTTGGTTAGAGCGTCGTGCTAATAACGCGAAGGTCGCATGTTCTAGACCCGTATAAGCCATATATAAATTTTTCTGCTATCTATGCTTATGGTTTTACTAAATTTCGTCTTCAGGTAAAGAATTTACTAATTATAAATTTAAGTGACAGAAAATATATTGCGACGCTCAAATGGTCAAAGGTTCCATAAAACAATCAAAGGGAATACATTCATTGATTAAAAACTAGTATATCTATTTCTTAGAGGGAAATGTTAATACTAGGAAGTTTACATGTTTGAGAATTATACAGTCATTATGTCATTACTATTTATTCATGAACATTGTTTATTCTTATTGTTATTCAACATTGCTTCTTATTCTATAATTTCTTTTGAGCGATAAGTGAATGAACTCTTTTTTGTAGCGACATGTTCATAGGATGATGCGTACACGTTTGGTAATTATACAGTCCATGTCTTTTTATTTCTTTAAGTGTATAATTTCTTGTTCAGGCGATTCATCATTGCTTTTAATTTTCTAATTCGCATAATAAATTAATTCGCTAAGTGCATACACATAATAACACGTTTTTGCCATTGCATTTTAATGTCTTTTTTTAGTTATATATAAAGTATAAATTTCATTTGAAATTTGACATCAAATAAATCATTCTCTAGTTCAATAGAGAAACGGGGCGCTCAATTGTTATACGTTCATGCTATTCAACTATGTTTCTAAAATATAACTAACAAGAACGGTCAAAGTTTCGATACAAAAATCAAAGTGAATTCAGTCATTGATGAAAACCCACTAGGTCTATTTGTTAGAACGACATGTTAATACTATGGAGGTTACAAATTTCAGAATTATACGGTCCCTATGTTATTAGTTTTTATTCATGAGCATATATTATTCTTTTCCCAATTAAAATTTCTTCTAGTTCTACATTTTCCACGGTAAATTCATTAGATGAGTGAGTAGACACAGTAATGTTTTGGCCATTATTCTTGAATGTATTTTTCTATATATATAAACAAGTACAATTTTTATTTTACAATTGAAATTAAAGAGTTTATTCTCGAGTTCGATCAAGAAACAAACACAATTTCGGCATTCCGTCATTCTTAACGTTAAATAGCTTGTGAATGCGATGCATTTAAAGGAATTTACTTTTAAGGTTCACGTAATGTAATTAATTAAGTGTATAAGCCTTATTAGCTCAGCTCGTTACATCATCGTGATAATAACACGAAGGGAACATGTTAATGACTTGTATAGGGGTACCCTTTATCTAAATTCTGTGTTTATTAACATGCTAAGTTTCGTTTTTAAGCAAATCCAATATAATTTATTCAATTATTAAGACTTACTAGAATGATAGTTACACATTTGAGAATTATACGGTCCGTAAATTTTAAATCTTATAATCATTTGTTCAATTTCTTCTTCAGGTTATTGAGCATTGCTTTATATTTTGCAATTCACCTAAGAAACTCATTCGAGATGAGTACATAGACACGACAACATGTTCTCACCATTGCAGTTTGGTACCCTTTTTAGTTATATGATAAAGTACATAGATCGACTGTGAAGCAAGTTAATGACATATATAAGGCCTATTTACTCAGTCGGTTAGAACGTCGTGCTAATAACGCGAAAATCACAGGTTTGAGACCCGTATAGGCCATATATAAATGTTTCTGCTATCTATGCTTATGGTTTTACTAAATTTCGTGTTCAGGTAAAGAATTTACTAATTCTAAATTTAAGTAACAGAAAATATATTGGGACGCTCAAATGGTCAAAGTTTCCGTAAATCAATCAAAGAGAATACATTCATTGATTAAAACCTAGTAGATATATTTCTTAGAGGGACATGTTAATACTAGAAAGTTTACATGTTTGAGAATTATATAGTCATTATGTCATTACTATTTATTCATGAACATCGTTTATTCATATTGTTATTCAACATTCGACTTATTCTACAATTCCTTTGAGCGATAGGTGAATGAACTGTTTGTTGAAGGGACATGTTGATAGGATGATGCGTACACGTTTGATAATTAAATAGTCCATGTTTTTTTTTTTTTAAGTGTATAATTTCTTGTTCAGGCTATTCATCATTGCTTCAAATTTTATAATTCGCACAAAAATTTAATTCGCTAAGTGCATAGACATAATAACATGTTTTTGCCATTGCATTTTAATGTATTTTTTTAGTTATATATAAAGTATAAATTTCTTTTGAAATTTGACATCCAAGAAATCATTCTCTAGTTCAAGAGAGAAACGGGGCGCTCAATTGTTATATGTTCATGCTATTCAACTATGTTTCTAAAATATAACTAACAAGAACTGTCAAAGTGTCGATACAAAAATCAATGTGAATTCAGTCATTGATGAAAACCCAGTAGGTCTATTTGTTAGAGCGACATGTTACTACTAGGGAGGTTACAAATTTCAGAATTATACGGTCCCTATGTTATTAGTTTTTATTCATGAACATATAATATTCTTTTCCCAATTGAACATTTCTTCTAGTTCTACATTTTCCGCGAGAAATTCATTTGATGAGTGAGTAGACACTGTAACTTGTTTTGGCCATTATTCTTGAATGTATTTTTCTATATATATAAACAACTACAGTTTTTATTTTACACTTGAAATTAAAGAGTTTATTCTCGAGTTCGATCGAGAAACAAACACAATTTCGGCATTCCCTCGTTCTTAACGTTAAATAGCTTGTGAATGCGATGCATTTAAAGGAATTTATTTTTAGGGTTCACGTAATGTAATTAATTAAGATTATAAGCCTTATTAGCTCAGCTCGTTACATCACCGTGATAAGAACACGAAGGGAACATGTTAATGACTTGTAAAGGGGTACCCTTTATCTAAATTATGTGTTTATTAACATACTAAGTTTTGTTTTTAAGCAAATCCAAAAATAATTTATTCAATTATTAAGACTTACTAGCTCTGTTTTAGAGAGAAATCTTAATAGAATGATAGTTACACATTTGAGAATTATACGGTCCGTATATTTTTAATCTTATAATCATTTGTTCAATTTCTTCTTCAAGTTATTGAGCATTGCTTTTTATTTTGCAATTCGCCTACGCAACTCATTCGAGAAGAGTCGATAGACACGACAACATGTTGTTACCATTGCAGTTTGGTATCCTTTTTAGTTATATGATAAAGTACAAGTTTTCTTTCACATTTGATATCAAGGAAATCATTCTCTAGTTCTAGAGAGAGAATATTTTACTTATAACTTTTATTCGATCTAATGTCAAATAGCTTGGGAATGCGATACGTTTATATGAAAATTGTTTCCATGTTGATCAACTGTAAAGCAAGTTAATGACATATATAAGGCCTACTTACTCAGTCGGTTAGAACGTCGTGCTAATAACGCGAACATCACAGGTTTGAGACCCGTATAGGCCATATATAAATGTTTCTGCTATCTATGCTTATGGTTTTACTAAATTTGGTCTTCAGGTAAAGAATTTACTAATTCTAAAGTTGAGTAACAGAAAATATATTGGGACGCTCAAATGGTCAAAGTTTCCGTAAATCAATCAAAGAGAATACATTCATTGATTAAAACCTAGTAGATATATTTCTTAGAGGGACATGTTAATACTAGAAAGTTTACATGTTTGAGAATTATACAGTCATTATGTCATTACTATTTATTCATGAACATCGGTTATTCATATTGTTTTTCAACATTGCTTCTTATTCTACAATTTCTTCGAGCGATAGGTGAATGAACTGTTTGTTGAAGCGACATGTTGATAGGATGATGCGTACACGTTTGATAATTATATATTCCATGTCTTTTTTTTCTTTAAGTGTATAATTTCTTGTTCAGGCTATTCATCATTGCTTCAAATTTTATAATTCGCACAAAAATTTAATTCGCTAAGTGCATAGACATAATAACATTTTTTTGCCATTGCATTTTAATGTATTTTTTTAGTTATATATAAAGTATAAATTTCTTTTGAAATTTGACACCCAAGAAATCATTCTCCAGTTCAAGAGAGAAACGGGACGCTCGATTGTTATACGTTCATGCTATTCAACTATGTTTCTAAAATACAACTAACAAGAACGGTCAAAGTGTCGATACAAAAATCAAAGTGAATTCAGTCATTGATGAAAACCCAGTAGGTCTATTTGTTAGAGCGATATGTTACTACTAGGGAGGTTACAAATTTCAGAATTATACGGTCCCTATGTTATTAGTTTTTATTCATGAACATATATTATTCTTTTCCCAATTGAACATTTCTTCTAGTTCTACATTTTCCTCGAGAAATTCATTCGATGAGTGAGTAGACACAGTAACTTGTTCTGGCCATTATTCTTGAATGTATTTTTCTATATATATAAACAAGTACAATTTTTATTGTACACTTGAAATTAAAGAGTTTATTCTCGAGTTCGATCGAGAAACAAACACAATTTCGGCATTCCGTCGTTCTTAACGTTAAATAGCTTGTTAATGCGATGCATTTAAAGGAATTTATTTTTAGGGTTCACGTAATGTAATTAATTAAGTGTATAAGCCTTATTAGCTCAGCTCGTTACATTATCGTGATAATAACATGAAGGGAACATGTAAATGACTTGTATAGGGGTACCCTTTATCTAAATTCTGTGGTTATTAACTTACTAAGTTTCGTTTTTAAGCAAATACAAAAATAATTTATTCAATTATTAAGACTTACTAGCTATGTTTTAGAGAGAAATCTTAATAGAATGATAGTTACACATTTGAGAAATATACGGTCCGTATATTTTTAATCTTATAATCATTTGTTCAATTTCTTCTTTAGGTTATTGAGCATTGCTTTTTATTTTGCAATTCGCCTAAGAAACTCTTTCGAGATGAGTGCATAAACACGACAACATTTTCTCACCATTACAGTTTGATATCCTTTTTAGTTATATGGTAAAGTACAAGTTTTCTTTCACATTTGCTATCAAGGAAATCATTCTCTAGTTCTAGAGAGAGAATATTTTACTTATAACCTTTATTCGATCTAATGTCAAATAGCTTGGGAATGTGATACGTTTATATGAAACCTGTTTCTATGTTTATCAACTGTGAAGCACGTTAATGACATATATAAGGCTTATTAGCTCAGTTGGTTAGAGCGTCGTGCGAAGGTCACAGGTTCGAGACCTGTATAGGCCATATATAAATTTTTATGCTATCTATGCTTATGGTTTTACTAAATTTCGTCTTCAGGTAAAGAATTTACTAATTCGAAATTTAAGTAACATAAAATATATTGCGACGCTCAAATGGTCAAAAGTTCCGTAAAACAATCAAAGAGAATACATTCATTGATTAAAACCTAGTAGATCGATTTCTTAGAGGGACATGTTAATACTAGGAAGTTTACATGTTTGAGAATTATACAGTCATTATGTCATTACTATTTATTCATGAACATCGTTTATTCTTATTGTTATTCAACATTGCTTCTTATTCTACAATTTCTTTTGACCGATAAGTGAATGAAGTCTTTGTTGGAGAGACATGTTGATAGTATGATGCGTGCACGTTTGATAATTATACAGTCCATGTCTTTTTTTTTCTTTAAGTGTATAATTTGTTGTTCAGGCTATTCATCATTGCTTCTAATTTTCTAATTCGCACAATAAATTAATTCGCTAAGTGTATAGACATAATAACATGTGTTTGCCATTGCATTTTAATGTCTTTTTTTTAGTTATATATAAGGTATAAATTTCCATTGAAATTTGCCATCAAAGAAATCATTCTCTAGTTCAAGAGAGAAACAGGGAGCTCAAATGTTATACGTTCATGCTATTCAACTATGTTTCTAAAATATAATAACAAGAACGGTCAAAGTTTCGATACAAAAATCAAAGTGAATTCAGTCATTGATGAAAACCCAGTAGGTCTATTTGTTAGAGCGACATGTTAATACTAGGGAGGTTACAAATTTCAGAATTATACGGTCCCTATGTTATTAGTTTTTATTCATGGACATATATTATTCCTTTCCCAATTGAACATTTCTTCTAGTTCTACATTTTCCGCGAGAAATTCATTCGATGAGTGAGTAGACACAGTAACTTGTTCTGGCCATTATTCTTGAATGCATTTTTCTACATATATACACAAGTACAAAATTTATTTTACACTTGAAATTAAAGAGTTTATTCTCGAGTTCGATCGAGAAACAAACACAATTTCGGCATTCCGTCGTTCTTAACGTTAAATAGCTTGTGAATGCGATGCATTTAAAGGAAATTATTTTTAGGGTTCAAGTAATGTAATTAATTAAGTGTATAAGCCTTATTAGCTCAGCTCGTTACATCATCGTGATAATAACACGAAGGGAACATGTTAATGACTTGTACAGGGGTACCGTTTATCTAAATTCTCTGTTTGTTAACTTACTTAGTTTCATTTTTAAGCAAATCCAAATATAATTTATTCAATTATTAAGACTTACTAGCTCTGTTTTAGAGAGAAATTTTAATAGAATGATAGTTACACATTTGAGAATTATACGGTCCGTATAATTTTAATCTTATAATCATTTGTTCAATTTCTTCTTTAGGTTATTGAGCATTGCTTTTTATTTTGCAATTCGCCTAAGAAACTCATTCGAGATGAGTGCATGGACACGACAACATGTTCTCACCATTGCAGTTTGATCTCCTTTTTGGTTATATGATAAAGTACAGGTTTTCCTTCACATTTGATATCAAGGAAATCATTCTCTAGTTCTACAGAGAGAATATTTTACTTATAACCTTTATTCGATCTAATGTCAAATTGCTTGGGAATGCGATACGTTTATATGAAATGTGTTTCCATGTTGATTGATTGTGAAGCAAGCTAATGACATATATAAGGCCTATTAGCTCAGTTGGTTAGAGCGTCGTGCTAATAACGCGAAGGTCACAGGTTCGAGACCTGTATAGGCCATATATAGATTTTTATGCTATCTATGCTTATGGTTTTACTAAATTTCGTCTTCAGGTAAAGAATTTACTAATTCTAAATTTAAGTAACATAAAATATATTGCGACGCTCAAATGGTCAAAAGTTCCGTAAAACAATCAAAGAGAATACATTCAATGATTAAAACCTAGTAGATCGATTTCTTAGAGGGACATGTTAACACTAGGAAGTTTACATGTTTGAGAATTATACAGTCATTATGTCATTACTATTTATTCATGAACATCGTTTATTCTTATTGTTATTCAACATTGCTTCTTATTCTACAATTTCTTTTGACCGATAAGTGAACGAAGTCTTTGTTGGAGCGACATGTTGATAGGATGATGCGTGCACGTTTGATAATTATACAGTCCATGTCTTTTTTTTCTTTAAGTGTATAATTTGTTGTTCAGGCTATTCATCATTGCTTCTAATTTTCTAATTCGCACAATAAATTAATTCGCTAAGTGCATAGACATAATAACTTGTGTTTGCCATTGCATTTTAATGTCTTTTTTTTAGTTATATATAAGGTATAAATTTCCATTGAAATTTGACATCAAAGAAATCATTCTCTAGTTCAAGAGAGAAACGGGGAGCTCAAATGTTATACGTTCATGCTATTCAACTATGTTTCTAAAATATAACTAACAAGAACGGTCAAAGTTTCGATACAAAAATCAAAGTGAATTCAGTCATTGATGAAAACCCAGTAGGTCTATTTGTTAGAGCGACATGTTAATACTAGGGAGGTTACAAATTTCAGAATTATACGGTCCCTATGTAATTAGTTTTTATTCATGGACATACATTATTCCTTTCCCAATTGAACATTTCTTCTAGTTCTACATTTTCCGCGAGAAATTCATTCGATGAGTGAGTAGACACAGTAACTTGTTCTGGCCATTATTCTTGAATGTATTTTTCTACATATATACACAAGTACAAAATTTATTTTACACTTGAAATTAAAGAGTTTATTCTCGAGTTCGATCGAGAAACAAACACAATTTCGGCATTCCGTCGTTCTTAACGTTAAATAGCTTGTGAATGCGATGCATTTAAAGGAAATTATTTTTAGGGTTCACGTAATGTAATTAATTAAGTGTATAAGCCTTATTAGCTCAGCTCGTTACATCATCGTGATAATAACACGAAGGGAACATGTTAATGACTTGTACAGGGGTACCGTTTATCTAAATTCTCTGTTTGTTAACTTACTTAGTTTCGTTTTTAAGCAAATCCAAATATAATTTATTCAATTATTAAGACTTACTAGCTCTGTTTTAGAGAGAAATTTTAATAGAATGATAGTTACACATTTGAGAATTATACGGTCCGTATAATTTTAATCTTATAATCATTTGTTCAATTTCTTCTTTAGGTTATTGAGCATTGCTTTTTATTTTGCAATTCGCCTAAGAAACTCATTCGAGATGAGTGCATGGACACGACAACATGTTCTCACCATTGCAGTTTGATCTCCTTTTTGGTTATATGATAAAGTACAGGTTTTCCTTCACATTTGATATCAAGGAAATCATTCTCTAGTTCTACAGAGAGAATATTTTACTTATAACCTTTATTCGATCTAATGTCAAATTGCTTGGGAATGCGATACGTTTATATGAAATGTGTTTCCATGTTGATTGATTGTGAAGCAAGCTAATGACATATATAAGGCCTATTAGCTCAGTTGGTTAGAGCGTCGTGCTAATAACGCAAAGGTCACAGGTTCGAGACCTGTATAGGCCATATATAGATTTTTATGCTATCTATGCTTATGGTTTTACTAAATTTCGTCTTCAGGTAAAGAATTTACTAATTCTAAATTTAAGTAACATAAAATATATTGCGACGCTCAAATGGTCAAAAGTTCCGTAAAACAATCAAAGAGAATACATTCAATGATTAAAACCTAGTAGATCGATTTCTTAGAGGGACATGTTAACACTAGGAAGTTTACATGTTTGAGAATTATACAGTCATTATGTCATTACTATTTATTCATGAACATCGTTTATTCTTATTGTTATTCAACATTGCTTCTTATTCTACAATTTCTTTTGACCGATAAGTGAACGAAGTCTTTGTTGGAGCGACATGTTGATAGGATGATGCGTGCACGTTTGATAATTATACAGTCCATGTCTTTTTTTTTTCTTTAAGTGTATAATTTGTTGTTCAGGCTATTCATCATTGCTTCTAATTTTCTAATTCGCACAATAAATTAATTCGCTAAGTGCATAGACATAATAACATGTGTTTGCCATTGCATTTTAATGTCTTTTTTTTAGTTATATATAAGGTATAAATTTCCATTGAAATTTGACATCAAAGAAATCATTCTCTAGTTCAAGAGAGAAACGGGGAGCTCAAATGTTATACGTTCATGCTATTCAACTATGTTTCTAAAATATAACTAACAAGAACGGTCAAAGTTTCGATACAAAAATCAAAGTGAATTCAGTCATTGATGAAAACCCAGTAGGTCTATTTGTTAGAGCGACATGTTAATACTAGGGAGGTTACAAATTTCAGAATTATACGGTCCCTATGTAATTAGTTTTTATTCATGGACATACATTATTCCTTTCCCAATTGAACATTTCTTCTAGTTCTACATTTTCCGCGAGAAATTCATTCGATGAGTGAGTAGACACAGTAACTTGTTCTGGCCATTATTCTTGAATGCATTTTTCTACATATATACACAAGTACAAAATTTATTTTACACTTGAAATTAAAGAGTTTATTCTCGAGTTCGATCGAGAAACAAACACAATTTCGGCATTCCGTCGTTCTTAACGTTAAATAGCTTGTGAATGCGATGCATTTAAAGGAAATTATTTTTAGGGTTCAAGTAATGTAATTAATTAAGTGTATAAGCCTTATTAGCTCAGCTCGTTACATCATCGTGATAATAACACGAAGGGAACATGTTAATGACTTGTACAGGGGTACCGTTTATCTAAATTCTCTGTTTGTTAACTTACTTAGTTTCGTTTTTAAGCAAATCCAAATATAATTTATTCAATTATTAAGACTTACTAGCTCTGTTTTAGAGAGAAATTTTAATAGAATGATAGTTACACATTTGAGAATTATACGGTCCGTATAATTTTAATCTTATAATCATTTGTTCAATTTCTTCTTTAGGTTATTGAGCATTGCTTTTTATTTTGCAATTCGCCTAAGAAACTCATTCGAGATGAGTGCATGGACACGACAACATGTTCTCACCATTGCAGTTTGATCTCCTTTTTGGTTATATGATAAAGTACAGGTTTTCCTTCACATTTGATATCAAGGAAATCATTCTCTAGTTCTACAGAGAGAATATTTTACTTATAACCTTTATTCGATCTAATGTCAAATTGCTTGGGAATGCGATACGTTTATATGAAATGTGTTTCCATGTTGATTGATTGTGAAGCAAGCTAATGACATATATAAGGCCTATTAGCTCAGTTGTTTAGAGCGTCGTGCTAATAACGCGAAGGTCACAGGTTCGAGACCTGTATAGGCCATATATAGATTTTTATGCTATCTATGCTTATGGTTTTACTAAATTTCGTCTTCAGGTAAAGAATTTACTAATTCTAAATTTAAGTAACATAAAATATATTGCGACGCTCAAATGGTCAAAAGTTCCGTAAAACAATCAAAGAGAATACATTCAATGATTAAAACCTAGTAGATCGATTTCTTAGAGGGACATGTTAACACTAGGAAGTTTACATGTTTGAGAATTATACAGTCATTATGTCATTACTATTTATTCATGAACATCGTTTATTCTTATTGTTATTCAACATTGCTTCTTATTCTACAATTTCTTTTGACCGATAAGTGAATGAAGTCTTTGTTGGAGCGACATGTTGATAGGATGATGCGTGCACGTTTGATAATTATACAGTCCATGTCTTTTTTTTTTCTTTAAGTGTATAATTTGTTGTTCAGGCTATTCATCATTGCTTCTAATTTTCTAATTCGCACAATAAATTAATTCGCTAAGTGCATAGACATAATAACATGTGTTTGCCATTGCATTTTAATGTCTTTTTTTTAGTTATATATAAGGTATAAATTTCCATTGAAATTTGACATCAAAGAAATCATTCTCTAGTTCAAGAGAGAAACGGGGAGCTCAAATGTTATACGTTCATGCTATTCAACTATGTTTCTAAAATATAACTAACAAGAACGGTCAAAGTTTCGATACAAAAATCAAAGTGAATTCAGTCATTGATGAAAACCCAGTAGGTCTATTTGTTAGAGCGACATGTTAATACTAGGGAGGTTACAAATTTCAGAATTATACGGTCCCTATGTAATTAGTTTTTATTCATGGACATACATTATTCCTTTCCCAATTGAACATTTCTTCTAGTTCTACATTTTCCGCGAGAAATTCATTCGATGAGTGAGTAGACACAGTAACTTGTTCTGGCCATTATTCTTGAATGCATTTTTCTACATATATACACAAGTACAAAATTTATTTTACACTTGAAATTAAAGAGTTTATTCTCGAGTTCGATCGAGAAACAAACACAATTTCGGCATTCCGTCGTTCTTAACGTTAAATAGCTTGTGAATGCGATGCATCTAAAGGAAATTATTTTTAGGGTTCAAGTAATGTAATTAATTAAGTGTATAAGCCTTATTAGCTCAGCTCGTTACATCATCGTGATAATAACACGAAGGGAACATGTTAATGACTTGTACAGGGGTACCGTTTATCTAAATTCTCTGTTTGTTAACTTACTTAGTTTCGTTTTTAAGCAAATCCAAATATAATTTATTCAATTATTAAGACTTACTAGCTCTGTTTTAGAGAGAAATTTTAATAGAATGATAGTTACACATTTGAGAATTATACGGTCCGTATAATTTTAATCTTATAATCATTTGTTCAATTTCTTCTTTAGGTTATTGAGCATTGCTTTTTATTTTGCAATTCGCCTAAGAAACTCATTCGAGATGAGTGCATGGACACGACAACATGTTCTCACCATTGCAGTTTGATCTCCTTTTTGGTTATATGATAAAGTACAGGTTTTCCTTCACATTTGATATCAAGGAAATCATTCTCTAGTTCTACAGAGAGAATATTTTACTTATAACCTTTATTCGATCTAATGTCAAATTGCTTGGGAATGCGATACGTTTATATGAAATGTGTTTCCATGTTGATTGATTGTGAAGCAAGCTAATGACATAAATAAGGCCTATTAGCTCAGTTGGTTAGAGCGTCGTGCTAATAACGCGAAGGTCACAGGTTCGAGACCTGTATAGGCCATATATAGATTTTTATGCTATCTATGCTTATGGTTTTACTAAATTTCGTCTTCAGGTAAAGAATTTACTAATTCTAAATTTAAGTAACATAAAATATATTGCGACGCTCAAATGGTCAAAAGTTCCGTAAAACAATCAAAGAGAATACATTCAATGATTAAAACCTAGTAGATCGATTTCTTAGAGGGACATGTTAACACTAGGAAGTTTACATGTTTGAGAATTATACAGTCATTATGTCATTACTATTTATTCATGAACATCGTTTATTCTTATTGTTATTCAACATTGCTTCTTATTCTACAATTTCTTTTGACCGATAAGTGAACGAAGTCTTTGTTGGAGCGACATGTTGATAGGATGATGCGTGCACGTTTGATAATTATACAGTCCATGTCTTTTTTTTCTTTAAGTGTATAATTTGTTGTTCAGGCTATTCATCATTGCTTCTAATTTTCTAATTCGCACAATAAATTAATTCGCTAAGTGCATAGACATAATAACATGTGTTTGCCATTGCATTTTAATGTCTTTTTTTTAGTTATATATAAGGTATAAATTTCCATTGAAATTTGACATCAAAGAAATCATTCTCTAGTTCAAGAGAGAAACGGGGAGCTCAAATGTTATACGTTCATGCTATTCAACTATGTTTCTAAAATATAACTAACAAGAACGGTCAAAGTTTCGATACAAAAATCAAAGTGAATTCAGTCATTGATGAAAACCCAGTAGGTCTATTTGTTAGAGCGACATGTTAATACTAGGGAGGTTACAAATTTCAGAATTATACGGTCCCTATGTAATTAGTTTTTATTCATGGACATACATTATTCCTTTCCCAATTGAACATTTCTTCTAGTTCTACATTTTCCGCGAGAAATTCATTCGATGAGTGAGTAGACACAGTAACTTGTTCTGGCCATTATTCTTGAATGTATTTTTCTACATATATACACAAGTACAAAATTTATTTTACACTTGAAATTAAAGAGTTTATTCTCGAGTTCGATCGAGAAACAAACACAATTTCGGCATTCCGTCGTTCTTAACGTTAAATAGCTTGTGAATGCGATGCATTTAAAGGAAATTATTTTTAGGGTTCACGTAATGTAATTAATTAAGTGTATAAGCCTTATTAGCTCAGCTCGTTACATCATCGTGATAATAACACGAAGGGAACATGTTAATGACTTGTACAGGGGTACCGTTTATCTAAATTCTCTGTTTATTAACTTACTTAGTTTCGTTTTTAAGCAAATCCAAATATAATTTATTCAATTATTAAGACTTACTAGCTCTGTTTTAGAGAGAAATTTTAATAGAATGATAGTTACACATTTTAGAATTATACGGTCCGTATAATTTTAATCTTATAATCATTTGTTCAATTTCTTCTTTAGGTTATTGAGCATTGCTTTTTATTTTGCAATTCGCCTAAGAAACTCATTCGAGATGAGTGCATGGACACGACAACATGTTCTCACCATTGCAGTTTGATCTCCTTTTTGGTTATATGATAAAGTACAGGTTTTCCTTCACATTTGATATCAAGGAAATCATTCTCTAGTTCTACAGAGAGAATATTTTACTTATAACCTTTATTCGATCTAATGTCAAATTGCTTGGGAATGCGATACGTTTATATGAAATGTGTTTCCATGTTGATTGATTGTGAAGCAAGCTAATGACATATATAAGGCCTATTAGCTCAGTTGGTTAGAGCGTCGTGCTAATAACGCGAAGGTCACAGGTTCGAGACCTGTATAGGCCATATATAGATTTTTATGCTATCTATGCTTATGGTTTTACTAAATTTCGTCTTCAGGTAAAGAATTTACTAATTCTAAATTTAAGTAACATAAAATATATTGCGACGCTCAAATGGTCAAAAGTTCCGTAAAACAATCAAAGAGAATTCATTCAATGATTAAAACCTAGTAGATCGATTTCTTAGAGGGACATGTTAACACTAGGAAGTTTACATGTTTGAGAATTATACAGTCATTATGTCATTACTATTTATTCATGAACATCGTTTATTCTTATTGTTATTCAACATTGCTTCTTATTCTACAATTTCTTTTGACCGATAAGTGAACGAAATCTTTGTTGGAGCGACATGTTGATAGGATGATGCGTGCACGTTTGATAATTATACAGTCCATGTCTTTTTTTTTTCTTTAAGTGTATAATTTGTTGTTCAGGCTATTCATCATTGCTTCTAATTTTCTAATTCGCACAATAAATTAATTCGCTAAGTGCATAGACATAATAACATGTGTTTGCCATTGCATTTTAATGTCTTTTTTTTAGTTATATATAAGGTATAAATTTCCATTGAAATTTGACATCAAAGAAATCATTCTCTAGTTCAAGAGAGAAACAGGGAGCTCAAATGTTATACGTTCATGCTATTCAACTATGTTTCTAAAATATAACTAACAAGAACGGTCAAAGTTTCGATACAAAAATCAAAGTGAATTCAGTCATTGATGAAAACCCAGTAGGTCTATTTGTTAGAGCGACATGTTAATACTAGGGAGGTTACAAATTTCAGAATTATACGGTCCCTATGTAATTAGTTTTTATTCATGGACATACATTATTCCTTTCCCAATTGAACATTTCTTCTAGTTCTACATTTTCCGCGAGAAATTCATTCGATGAGTGAGTAGACACAGTAACTTGTTCTGGCCATTATTCTTGAATGCATTTTTCTACATATATACACAAGTACAAAATTTATTTTACACTTGAAATTAAAGAGTTTATTCTCGAGTTCGATCGAGAAACAAACACAATTTCGGCATTCCGTCGTTCTTAACGTTAAATAGCTTGTGAATGCGATGCATTTAAAGGAAATTATTTTTAGGGTTCAAGTAATGTAATTAATTAAGTGTATAAGCCTTATTAGCTCAGCTCGTTACATCATCGTGATAATAACACGAAGGGAACATGTTAATGACTTGTACAGGGGTACCGTTTATCTAATTTCTCTGTTTGTTAACTTACTTAGTTTCGTTTTTAAGCAAATCCAAATATAATTTATTCAATTATTAAGACTTACTAGCTCTGTTTTAGAGAGAAATTTTAATAGAATGATAGTTACACATTTGAGAATTATACGGTCCGTATAATTTTAATCTTATAATCATTTGTTCAATTTCTTCTTTAGGTTATTGAGCATTGCTTTTTATTTTGCAATTCGCCTAAGAAACTCATTCGAGATGAGTGCATGGACACGACAACATGTTCTCACCATTGCAGTTTGATCTCCTTTTTGGTTATATGATAAAGTACAGGTTTTCCTTCACATTTGATATCAAGGAAATCATTCTCTAGTTCTACAGAGAGAATATTTTACTTATAACCTTTATTCGATCTAATGTCAAATTGCTTGGGAATGCGATACGTTTATATGAAATGTGTTTCCATGTTGATTGATTGTGAAGCAAGCTAATGACATATATAAGGCCTATTAGCTCAGTTGGTTAGAGCGTCGTGCTAATAACGCGAAGGTCACAGGTTCGAGACCTGTATAGGCCATATATAGATTTTTATGCTATCTATGCTTATGGTTTTACTAAATTTCGTCTTCAGGTAAAGAATTTACTAATTCTAAATTTAAGTAACATAAAATATATTGCGACGCTCAAATGGTCAAAAGTTCCGTAAAACAATCAAAGAGAATTCATTCAATGATTAAAACCTAGTAGATCGATTTCTTAGAGGGACATGTTAACACTAGGAAGTTTACATGTTTGAGAATTATACAGTCATTATGTCATTACTATTTATTCATGAACATCGTTTATTCTTATTGTTATTCAACATTGCTTCTTATTCTACAATTTCTTTTGACCGATAAGTGAACGAAGTCTTTGTTGGAGCGACATGTTGATAGGATGATGCGTGCACGTTTGATAATTATACAGTCCATGTCTTTTTTTTTTCTTTAAGTGTATAATTTGTTGTTCAGGCTATTCATCATTGCTTCTAATTTTCTAATTCGCACAATAAATTAATTCGCTAAGTGCATAGACATAATAACATGTGTTTGCCATTGCATTTTAATGTCTTTTTTTTAGTTATATATAAGGTATAAATTTCCATTGAAATTTGACATCAAAGAAATCATTCTCTAGTTCAAGAGAGAAACGGGGAGCTCAAATGTTATACGTTCATGCTATTCAACTATGTTTCTAAAATATAACTAACAAGAACGGTCAAAGTTTCGATACAAAAATCAAAGTGAATTCAGTCATTGATGAAAACCCAGTAGGTCTATTTGTTAGAGCGACATGTTAATACTAGGGAGGTTACAAATTTCAGAATTATACGGTCCCTATGTAATTAGTTTTTATTCATGGACATACATTATTCCTTTCCCAATTGAACATTTCTTCTAGTTCTACATTTTCCGCGAGAAATTCATTCGATGAGTGAGTAGACACAGTAACTTGTTCTGGCCATTATTCTTGAATGCATTTTTCTACATATATACACAAGTACAAAATTTATTTTACACTTGAAATTAAAGAGTTTATTCTCGAGTTCGATCGAGAAACAAACACAATTTCGGCATTCCGTCGTTCTTAACGTTAAATAGCTTGTGAATGCGATGCATTTAAAGGAAATTATTTTTAGGGTTCAAGTAATGTAATTAATTAAGTGTATAAGCCTTATTAGCTCAGCTCGTTACATCATCGTGATAATAACACGAAGGGAACATGTTAATGACTTGTACAGGGGTACCGTTTATCTAAATTCTCTGTTTGTTAACTTACTTAGTTTCGTTTTTAAGCAAATCCAAATATAATTTATTCAATTATTAAGACTTACTAGCTCTGTTTTAGAGAGAAATTTTAATAGAATGATAGTTACACATTTTAGAATTATACGGTCCGTATAATTTTAATCTTATAATCATTTGTTCAATTTCTTCTTTAGGTTATTGAGCATTGCTTTTTATTTTGCAATTCGCCTAAGAAACTCATTCGAGATGAGTGCATGGACACGACAACATGTTCTCACCATTGCAGTTTGATCTCCTTTTTGGTTATATGATAAAGTACAGGTTTTCCTTCACATTTGATATCAAGGAAATCATTCTCTAGTTCTACAGAGAGAATATTTTACTTATAACCTTTATTCGATCTAATGTCAAATTGCTTGGGAATGCGATACGTTTATATGAAATGTGTTTCCATGTTGATTGATTGTGAAGCAAGCTAATGACATATATAAGGCCTATTAGCTCAGTTGGTTAGAGCGTCGTGCTAATAACGCGAAAGTCACAGGTTCGAGACCTGTATAGGCCATATATAGATTTTTATGCTATCTATGCTTATGGTTTTACTAAATTTCGTCTTCAGGTAAAGAATTTACTAATTCTAAATTTAAGTAACATAAAATATATTGCGACGCTCAAATGGTCAAAAGTTCCGTAAAACAATCAAAGAGAATACATTCAATGATTAAAACCTAGTAGATCGATTTCTTAGAGGGACATGTTAACACTAGGAAGTTTACATGTTTGAGAATTATACAGTCATTATGTCATTACTATTTATTCATGAACATCGTTTATTCTTATTGTTATTCAACATTGCTTCTTATTCTACAATTTCTTTTGACCGATAAGTGAATGAAGTCTTTGTTGGAGCGACATGTTGATAGGATGATGCGTGCACGTTTGATAATTATACAGTCCATGTCTTTTTTTTTTCTTTAAGTGTATAATTTGTTGTTCAGGCTATTCATCATTGCTTCTAATTTTCTAATTCGCACAATAAATTAATTCGCTAAGTGCATAGACATAATAACATGTGTTTGCCATTGCATTTTAATGTCTTTTTTTTAGTTATATATAAGGTATAAATTTCCATTGAAATTTGACATCAAAGAAATCATTCTCTAGTTCAAGAGAGAAACGGGGAGCTCAAATGTTATACGTTCATGCTATTCAACTATGTTTCTAAAATATAACTAACAAGAACGGTCAAAGTTTCGATACAAAAATCAAAGTGAATTCAGTCATTGATGAAAACCCAGTAGGTCTATTTGTTAGAGCGACATGTTAATACTAGGGAGGTTACAAATTTCAGAATTATACGGTCCCTATGTAATTAGTTTTTATTCATGGACATACATTATTCCTTTCCCAATTGAACATTTCTTCTAGTTCTACATTTTCCGCGAGAAATTCATTCGATGAGTGAGTAGACACAGTAACTTGTTCTGGCCATTATTCTTGAATGTATTTTTCTACATATATACACAAGTACAAAATTTATTTTACACTTGAAATTAAAGAGTTTATTCTCGAGTTCGATCGAGAAACAAACACAATTTCGGCATTCCGTCGTTCTTAACGTTAAATAGCTTGTGAATGCGATGCATTTAAAGGAAATTATTTTTAGGGTTCAAGTAATGTAATTAATTAAGTGTATAAGCCTTATTAGCTCAGCTCGTTACATCATCGTGATAATAACACGAAGGGAACATGTTAATGACTTGTACAGGGGTACCGTTTATCTAAATTCTCTGTTTGTTAACTTACTTAGTTTCGTTTTTAAGCAAATCCAAATATAATTTATTCAATTATTAAGACTTACTAGCTCTGTTTTAGAGAGAAATTTTAATAGAATGATAGTTACACATTTGAGAATTATACGGTCCGTATAATTTTAATCTTATAATCATTTGTTCAATTTCTTCTTTAGGTTATTGAGCATTGCTTTTTATTTTGCAATTCGCTTAAGAAACTCATTCGAGATGAGTGCATGGACACGACAACATGTTCTCACCATTGCAGTTTGATCTCCTTTTTGGTTATATGATAAAGTACAGGTTTTCCTTCACATTTGATATCAAGGAAATCATTCTCTAGTTCTACAGAGAGAATATTTTACTTATAACCTTTATTCGATCTAATATCAAATTGCTTGGGAATGCGATACGTTTATATGAAATGTGTTTCCATGTTGATTGATTGTGAAGCAAGCTAATGACATATATAAGGCCTATTAGCTCAGTTGGTTAGAGCGTCGTGCTAATAACGCGAAGGTCACAGGTTCGAGACCTGTATAGGCCATATATAGATTTTTATGCTATCTATGCTTATGGTTTTACTAAATTTCGTCTTCAGGTAAAGAATTTACTAATTCTAAATTTAAGTAACATAAAATATATTGCGACGCTCAAATGGTCAAAAGTTCCGTAAAACAATCAAAGAGAATACATTCAATGATTAAAACCTAGTAGATCGATTTCTTAGAGGGACATGTTAACACTAGGAAGTTTACATGTTTGAGAATTATACAGTCATTATGTCATTACTATTTATTCATGAACATCGTTTATTCTTATTGTTATTCAACATTGCTTCTTATTCTACAATTTCTTTTGACCGATAAGTGAATGAAGTCTTTGTTGGAGCGACATGTTGATAGGATGATGCGTGCACGTTTGATAATTATACAGTCCATGTCTTTTTTTTTCTTTAAGTGTATAATTTGTTGTTCAGGCTATTCATCATTGCTTCTAATTTTCTAATTCGCACAATAAATTAATTCGCTAAGTGCATAGACATAATAACATGTGTTTGCCATTGCATTTTAATGTCTTTTTTTTAGTTATATATAAGGTATAAATTTCCATTGAAATTTGACATCAAAGAAATCATTCTCTAGTTCAAGAGAGAAACGGGGAGCTCAAATGTTATACGTTCATGCTATTCAACTATGTTTCTAAAATATAACTAACAAGAACGGTCAAAGTTTCGATACAAAAATCAAAGTGAATTCAGTCATTGATGAAAACCCAGTAGGTCTATTTGTTAGAGCGACATGTTAATACTAGGGAGGTTACAAATTTCAGAATTATACGGTCCCTATGTAATTAGTTTTTATTCATGGACATACATTATTCCTTTCCCAATTGAACATTTCTTCTAGTTCTACATTTTCCGCGAGAAATTCATTCGATGAGTGAGTAGACACAGTAACTTGTTCTGGCCATTATTCTTGAATGTATTTTTCTACATATATACACAAGTACAAAATTTATTTTACACTTGAAATTAAAGAGTTTATTCTCGAGTTCGATCGAGAAACAAACACAATTTCGGCATTCCGTCGTTCTTAACGTTAAATAGCTTGTGAATGCGATGCATTTAAAGGAAATTATTTTTAGGGTTCACGTAATGTAATTAATTAAGTGTATAAGCCTTATTAGCTCAGCTCGTTACATCATCGTGATAATAACACGAAGGGAACATGTTAATGACTTGTACAGGGGTACCGTTTATCTAAATTCTCTGTTTGTTAACTTACTTAGTTTCGTTTTTAAGCAAATCCAAATATAATTTATTCAATTATTAAGACTTACTAGCTCTGTTTTAGAGAGAAATTTTAATAGAATGATAGTTACACATTTGAGAATTATACGGTCCGTATAATTTTAATCTTATAATCATTTGTTCAATTTCTTCTTTAGGTTATTGAGCATTGCTTTTTATTTTGCAATTCGCTTAAGAAACTCATTCGAGATGAGTGCATGGACACGACAACATGTTCTCACCATTGCAGTTTGATCTCCTTTTTGGTTATATGATAAAGTACAGGTTTTCCTTCACATTTGATATCAAGGAAATCATTCTCTAGTTCTACAGAGAGAATATTTTACTTATAACCTTTATTCGATCTAATGTCAAATTGCTTGGGAATGCGATACGTTTATATGAAATGTGTTTCCATGTTGATTGATTGTGAAGCAAGCTAATGACATATATAAGGCCTATTAGCTCAGTTGGTTAGAGCGTCGTGCTAATAACGCGAAGGTCACAGGTTCGAGACCTGTATAGGCCATATATAGATTTTTATGCTATCTATGCTTATGGTTTTACTAAATTTCGTCTTCAGGTAAAGAATTTACTAATTCTAAATTTAAGTAACATAAAATATATTGCGACGCTCAAATGGTCAAAAGTTCCGTAAAACAATCAAAGAGAATACATTCAATGATTAAAACCTAGTAGATCGATTTCTTAGAGGGACATGTTAACACTAGGAAGTTTACATGTTTGAGAATTATACAGTCATTATGTCATTACTATTTATTCATGAACATCGTTTATTCTTATTGTTATTCAACATTGCTTCTTATTCTACAATTTCTTTTGACCGATAAGTGAATGAAGTCTTTGTTGGAGCGACATGTTGATAGGATGATGCGTGCACGTTTGATAATTATACAGTCCATGTCTTTTTTTTTCTTTAAGTGTATAATTTGTTGTTCAGGCTATTCATCATTGCTTCTAATTTTCTAATTCGCACAATAAATTAATTCGCTAAGTGCATAGACATAATAACATGTGTTTGCCATTGCATTTTAATGTCTTTTTTTTAGTTATATATAAGGTATAAATTTCCATTGAAATTTGACATCAAAGAAATCATTCTCTAGTTCAAGAGAGAAACGGGGAGCTCAAATGTTATACGTTCATGCTATTCAACTATGTTTCTAAAATATAACTAACAAGAACGGTCAAAGTTTCGATACAAAAATCAAAGTGAATTCAGTCATTGATGAAAACCCAGTAGGTCTATTTGTTAGAGCGACATGTTAATACTAGGGAGGTTACAAATTTCAGAATTATACGGTCCCTATGTAATTAGTTTTTATTCATGGACATACATTATTCCTTTCCCAATTGAACATTTCTTCTAGTTCTACATTTTCCGCGAGAAATTCATTCGATGAGTGAGTAGACACAGTAACTTGTTCTGGCCATTATTCTTGAATGTATTTTTCTACATATATACACAAGTACAAAATTTATTTTACACTTGAAATTAAAGAGTTTATTCTCGAGTTCGATCGAGAAACAAACACAATTTCGGCATTCCGTCGTTCTTAACGTTAAATAGCTTGTGAATGCGATGCATTTAAAGGAAATTATTTTTAGGGTTCACGTAATGTAATTAATTAAGTGTATAAGCCTTATTAGCTCAGCTCGTTACATCATCGTGATAATAACACGAAGGGAACATGTTAATGACTTGTACAGGGGTACCGTTTATCTAAATTCTCTGTTTGTTAACTTACTTAGTTTCGTTTTTAAGCAAATCCAAATATAATTTATTCAATTATTAAGACTTACTAGCTCTGTTTTAGAGAGAAATTTTAATAGAATGATAGTTACACATTTGAGAATTATACGGTCCGTATAATTTTAATCTTATAATCATTTGTTCAATTTCTTCTTTAGGTTATTGAGCATTGCTTTTTATTTTGCAATTCGCTTAAGAAACTCATTCGAGATGAGTGCATGGACACGACAACATGTTCTCACCATTGCAATTTGATCTCCTTTTTGGTTATATGATAAAGTACAGGTTTTCCTTCACATTTGATATCAAGGAAATCATTCTCTAGTTCTACAGAGAGAATATTTTACTTATAACCTTTATTCGATCTAATGTCAAATTGCTTGGGAATGCGATACGTTTATATGAAATGTGTTTCCATGTTGATTGATTGTGAAGCAAGCTAATGACATATATAAGGCCTATTAGCTCAGTTGGTTAGAGCGTCGTGCTAATAACGCGAAGGTCACAGGTTCGAGACCTGTATAGGCCATATATAGATTTTTATGCTATCTATGCTTATGGTTTTACTAAATTTCGTCTTCAGGTAAAGAATTTACTAATTCTAAATTTAAGTAACATAAAATATATTGCGACGCTCAAATGGTCAAAAGTTCCGTAAAACAATCAAAGAGAATACATTCAATGATTAAAACCTAGTAGATCGATTTCTTAGAGGGACATGTTAACACTAGGAAGTTTACATGTTTGAGAATTATACAGTCATTATGTCATTACTATTTATTCATGAACATCGTTTATTCTTATTGTTATTCAACATTGCTTCTTATTCTACAATTTCTTTTGACCGATAAGTGAATGAAGTCTTTGTTGGAGCGACATGTTGATAGGATGATGCGTGCACGTTTGATAATTATACAGTCCATGTCTTTTTTTTTCTTTAAGTGTATAATTTGTTGTTCAGGCTATTCATCATTGCTTCTAATTTTCTAATTCGCACAATAAATTAATTCGCTAAGTGCATAGACATAATAACATGTGTTTGCCATTGCATTTTAATGTCTTTTTTTTAGTTATATATAAGGTATAAATTTCCATTGAAATTTGACATCAAAGAAATCATTCTCTAGTTCAAGAGAGAAACGGGGAGCTCAAATGTTATACGTTCATGCTATTCAACTATGTTTCTAAAATATAACTAACAAGAACGGTCAAAGTTTCGATACAAAAATCAAAGTGAATTCAGTCATTGATGAAAACCCAGTAGGTCTATTTGTTAGAGCGACATGTTAATACTAGGGAGGTTACAAATTTCAGAATTATACGGTCCCTATGTAATTAGTTTTTATTCATGGACATACATTATTCCTTTCCCAATTGAACATTTCTTCTAGTTCTACATTTTCCGCGAGAAATTCATTCGATGAGTGAGTAGACACAGTAACTTGTTCTGGCCATTATTCTTGAATGTATTTTTCTACATATATACACAAGTACAAAATTTATTTTACACTTGAAATTAAAGAGTTTATTCTCGAGTTCGATCGAGAAACAAACACAATTTCGGCATTCCGTCGTTCTTAACGTTAAATAGCTTGTGAATGCGATGCATTTAAAGGAAATTATTTTTAGGGTTCACGTAATGTAATTAATTAAGTGTATAAGCCTTATTAGCTCAGCTCGTTACATCATCGTGATAATAACACGAAGGGAACATGTTAATGACTTGTACAGGGGTACCGTTTATCTAAATTCTCTGTTTGTTAACTTACTTAGTTTCGTTTTTAAGCAAATCCAAATATAATTTATTCAATTATTAAGACTTACTAGCTCTGTTTTAGAGAGAAATTTTAATAGAATGATAGTTACACATTTGAGAATTATACGGTCCGTATAATTTTAATCTTATAATCATTTGTTCAATTTCTTCTTTAGGTTATTGAGCATTGCTTTTTATTTTGCAATTCGCCTAAGAAACTCATTCGAGATGAGTGCATGGACACGACAACATGTTCTCACCATTGCAGTTTGATCTCCTTTTTGGTTATATGATAAAGTACAGGTTTTCCTTCACATTTGATATCAAGGAAATCATTCTCTAGTTCTACAGAGAGAATATTTTACTTATAACCTTTATTCGATCTAATGTCAAATTGCTTGGGAATGCGATACGTTTATATGAAATGTGTTTCCATGTTGATTGATTGTGAAGCAAGCTAATGACATATATAAGGCCTATTAGCTCAGTTGGTTAGAGCGTCGTGCTAATCACGCGAAGGTCACAGGTTCGAGACCTGTATAGGCCATATATAGATTTTTATGCTATCTATGCTTATGGTTTTACTAAATTTCGTCTTCAGGTAAAGAATTTACTAATTCTAAATTTAAGTAACATAAAATATATTGCGACGCTCAAATGGTCAAAAGTTCCGTAAAACAATCAAAGAGAATACATTCAATGATTAAAACCTAGTAGATCGATTTCTTAGAGGGACATGTTAACACTAGGAAGTTTACATGTTTGAGAATTATACAGTCATTATGTCATTACTATTTATTCATGAACATCGTTTATTCTTATTGTTATTCAACATTGCTTCTTATTCTACAATTTCTTTTGACCGATAAGTGAATGAAGTCTTTGTTGGAGCGACATGTTGATAGGATGATGCGTGCACGTTTGATAATTATACAGTCCATGTCTTTTTTTTTTCTTTAAGTGTATAATTTGTTGTTCAGGCTATTCATCATTGCTTCTAATTTTCTAATTCGCACAATAAATTAATTCGCTAAGTGCATAGACATAATAACATGTGTTTGCCATTGCATTTTAATGTCGTTTTTTTAGTTATATATAAGGTATAAATTTCCATTGAAATTTGACATCAAAGAAATCATTCTCTAGTTCAAGAGAGAAACGGGGAGCTCAAATGTTATACGTTCATGCTATTCAACTATGTTTCTAAAATATAACTAACAAGAACGGTCAAAGTTTCGATACAAAAATCAAAGTGAATTCAGTCATTGATGAAAACCCAGTAGGTCTATTTGTTAGAGCGACATGTTAATACTAGGGAGGTTACAAATTTCAGAATTATACGGTCCCTATGTAATTAGTTTTTATTCATGGACATACATTATTCCTTTCCCAATTGAACATTTCTTCTAGTTCTACATTTTCCGCGAGAAATTCATTCGATGAGTGAGTAGACACAGTAACTTGTTCTGGCCATTATTCTTGAATGTATTTTTCTACATATATACACAAGTACAAAATTTATTTTACACTTGAAATTAAAGAGTTTATTCTCGAGTTCGATCGAGAAACAAACACAATTTCGGCATTCCGTCGTTCTTAACGTTAAATAGCTTGTGAATGCGATGCATTTAAAGGAAATTATTTTTAGGGTTCACGTAATGTAATTAATTAAGTGTATAAGCCTTATTAGCTCAGCTCGTTACATCATCGTGATAATAACACGAAGGGAACATGTTAATGACTTGTACAGGGGTACCGTTTATCTAAATTCTCTGTTTGTTAACTTACTTAGTTTCGTTTTTAAGCAAATCCAAATATAATTTATTCAATTATTAAGACTTACTAGCTCTGTTTTAGAGAGAAATTTTAATAGAATGATAGTTACACATTTTAGAATTATACGGTCCGTATAATTTTAATCTTATAATCATTTGTTCAATTTCTTCTTTAGGTTATTGAGCATTGCTTTTTATTTTGCAATTCGCCTAAGAAACTCATTCGAGATGAGTGCATGGACACGACAACATGTTCTCACCATTGCAGTTTGATCTCCTTTTTGGTTATATGATAAAGTACAGGTTTTCCTTCACATTTGATATCAAGGAAATCATTCTCTAGTTCTACAGAGAGAATATTTTACTTATAACCTTTATTCGATCTAATGTCAAATTGCTTGGGAATGCGATACGTTTATATGAAATGTGTTTCCATGTTGATTGATTGTGAAGCAAGCTAATGACATATATAAGGCCTATTAGCTCAGTTGGTTAGAGCGTCGTGCTAATAACGCGAAGGTCACAGGTTCGAGACCTGTATAGGCCATATATAGATTTTTATGCTATCTATGCTTATGGTTTTACTAAATTTCGTCTTCAGGTAAAGAATTTACTAATTCTAAATTTAAGTAACATAAAATATATTGCGACGCTCAAATGGTCAAAAGTTCCGTAAAACAATCAAAGAGAATACATTCAATGATTAAAACCTAGTAGATCGATTTCTTAGAGGGACATGTTAACACTAGGAAGTTTACATGTTTGAGAATTATACAGTCATTATGTCATTACTATTTATTCATGAACATCGTTTATTCTTATTGTTATTCAACATTGCTTCTTATTCTACAATTTCTTTTGACCGATAAGTGAATGAAGTCTTTGTTGGAGCGACATGTTGATAGGATGATGCGTGCACGTTTGATAATTATACAGTCCATGTCTTTTTTTTTCTTTAAGTGTATAATTTGTTGTTCAGGCTATTCATCATTGCTTCTAATTTTCTAATTCGCACAATAAATTAATTCGCTAAGTGCATAGACATAATAACATGTGTTTGCCATTGCATTTTAATGTCTTTTTTTTAGTTATATATAAGGTATAAATTTCCATTGAAATTTGACATCAAAGAAATCATTCTCTAGTTCAAGAGAGAAACGGGGAGCTCAAATGTTATACGTTCATGCTATTCAACTATGTTTCTAAAATATAACTAACAAGAACGGTCAAAGTTTCGATACAAAAATCAAAGTGAATTCAGTCATTGATGAAAACCCAGTAGGTCTATTTGTTAGAGCGACATGTTAATACTAGGGAGGTTACAAATTTCAGAATTATACGGTCCCTATGTAATTAGTTTTTATTCATGGACATACATTATTCCTTTCCCAATTGAACATTTCTTCTAGTTCTACATTTTCCGCGAGAAATTCATTCGATGAGTGAGTAGACACAGTAACTTGTTCTGGCCATTATTCTTGAATGTATTTTTCTACATATATACACAAGTACAAAATTTATTTTACACTTGAAATTAAAGAGTTTATTCTCGAGTTCGATCGAGAAACAAACACAATTTCGGCATTCCGTCGTTCTTAACGTTAAATAGCTTGTGAATGCGATGCATTTAAAGGAAATTATTTTTAGGGTTCACGTAATGTAATTAATTAAGTGTATAAGCCTTATTAGCTCAGCTCGTTACATCATCGTGATAATAACACGAAGGGAACATGTTAATGACTTGTACAGGGGTACCGTTTATCTAAATTCTCTGTTTGTTAACTTACTTAGTTTCGTTTTTAAGCAAATCCAAATATAATTTATTCAATTATTAAGACTTACTAGCTCTGTTTTAGAGAGAAATTTTAATAGAATGATAGTTACACATTTGAGAATTATACGGTCCGTATAATTTTAATCTTATAATCATTTGTTCAATTTCTTCTTTAGGTTATTGAGCATTGCTTTTTATTTTGCAATTCGCTTAAGAAACTCATTCGAGATGAGTGCATGGACACGACAACATGTTCTCACCATTGCAGTTTGATCTCCTTTTTGGTTATATGATAAAGTACAGGTTTTCCTTCACATTTGATATCAAGGAAATCATTCTCTAGTTCTACAGAGAGAATATTTTACTTATAACCTTTATTCGATCTAATGTCAAATTGCTTGGGAATGCGATACGTTTATATGAAATGTGTTTCCATGTTGATTGATTGTGAAGCAAGCTAATGACATATATAAGGCCTATTAGCTCAGTTGGTTAGAGCGTCGTGCTAATAACGCGAAGGTCACAGGTTCGAGACCTGTATAGGCCATATATAGATTTTTATGCTATCTATGCTTATGGTTTTACTAAATTTCGTCTTCAGGTAAAGAATTTACTAATTCTAAATTTAAGTAACATAAAATATATTGCGACGCTCAAATGGTCAAAAGTTCCGTAAAACAATCAAAGAGAATACATTCAATGATTAAAACCTAGTAGATCGATTTCTTAGAGGGACATGTTAACACTAGGAAGTTTACATGTTTGAGAATTATACAGTCATTATGTCATTACTATTTATTCATGAACATCGTTTATTCTTATTGTTATTCAACATTGCTTCTTATTCTACAATTTCTTTTGACCGATAAGTGAATGAAGTCTTTGTTGGAGCGACATGTTGATAGGATGATGCGTGCACGTTTGATAATTATACAGTCCATGTCTTTTTTTTTCTTTAAGTGTATAATTTGTTGTTCAGGCTATTCATCATTGCTTCTAATTTTCTAATTCGCACAATAAATTAATTCGCTAAGTGCATAGACATAATAACATGTGTTTGCCATTGCATTTTAATGTCTTTTTTTTAGTTATATATAAGGTATAAATTTCCATTGAAATTTGACATCAAAGAAATCATTCTCTAGTTCAAGAGAGAAACGGGGAGCTCAAATGTTATACGTTCATGCTATTCAACTATGTTTCTAAAATATAACTAACAAGAACGGTCAAAGTTTCGATACAAAAATCAAAGTGAATTCAGTCATTGATGAAAACCCAGTAGGTCTATTTGTTAGAGCGACATGTTAATACTAGGGAGGTTACAAATTTCAGAATTATACGGTCCCTATTTAATTAGTTTTTATTCATGGACATACATTATTCCTTTCCCAATTGAACATTTCTTCTAGTTCTACATTTTCCGCGAGAAATTCATTCGATGAGTGAGTAGACACAGTAACTTGTTCTGGCCATTATTCTTGAATGTATTTTTCTACATATATACACAAGTACAAAATTTATTTTACACTTGAAATTAAAGAGTTTATTCTCGAGTTCGATCGAGAAACAAACACAATTTCGGCATTCCGTCGTTCTTAACGTTAAATAGCTTGTGAATGCGATGCATTTAAAGGAAATTATTTTTAGGGTTCACGTAATGTAATTAATTAAGTGTATAAGCCTTATTAGCTCAGCTCGTTACATCATCGTGATAATAACACGAAGGGAACATGTTAATGACTTGTACAGGGGTACCGTTTATCTAAATTCTCTGTTTGTTAACTTACTTAGTTTCGTTTTTAAGCAAATCCAAATATAATTTATTCAATTATTAAGACTTACTAGCTCTGTTTTAGAGAGAAATTTTAATAGAATGATAGTTACACATTTGAGAATTATACGGTCCGTATAATTTTAATCTTATAATCATTTGTTCAATTTCTTCTTTAGGTTATTGAGCATTGCTTTTTATTTTGCAATTCGCTTAAGAAACTCATTCGAGATGAGTGCATGGACACGACAACATGTTCTCACCATTGCAGTTTGATCTCCTTTTTGGTTATATGATAAAGTACAGGTTTTCCTTCACATTTGATATCAAGGAAATCATTCTCTAGTTCTACAGAGAGAATATTTTACTTATAACCTTTATTCGATCTAATGTCAAATTGCTTGGGAATGCGATACGTTTATATGAAATGTGTTTCCATGTTGATTGATTGTGAAGCAAGCTAATGACATATATAAGGCCTATTAGCTCAGTTGGTTAGAGCGTCGTGCTAATAACGCGAAGGTCACAGGTTCGAGACCTGTATAGGCCATATATAGATTTTTATGCTATCTATGCTTATGGTTTTACTAAATTTCGTCTTCAGGTAAAGAATTTACTAATTCTAAATTTAAGTAACATAAAATATATTGCGACGCTCAAATGGTCAAAAGTTCCGTAAAACAATCAAAGAGAATACATTCAATGATTAAAACCTAGTAGATCGATTTCTTAGAGGGACATGTTAACACTAGGAAGTTTACATGTTTGAGAATTATACAGTCATTATGTCATTACTATTTATTCATGAACATCGTTTATTCTTATTGTTATTCAACATTGCTTCTTATTCTACAATTTCTTTTGACCGATAAGTGAATGAAGTCTTTGTTGGAGCGACATGTTGATAGGATGATGCGTGCACGTTTGATAATTATACAGTCCATGTCTTTTTTTTTCTTTAAGTGTATAATTTGTTGTTCAGGCTATTCATCATTGCTTCTAATTTTCTAATTCGCACAATAAATTAATTCGCTAAGTGCATAGACATAATAACATGTGTTTGCCATTGCATTTTAATGTCTTTTTTTTAGTTATATATAAGGTATAAATTTCCATTGAAATTTGACATCAAAGAAATCATTCTCTAGTTCAAGAGAGAAACGGGGAGCTCAAATGTTATACGTTCATGCTATTCAACTATGTTTCTAAAATATAACTAACAAGAACGGTCAAAGTTTCGATACAAAAATCAAAGTGAATTCAGTCATTGATGAAAACCCAGTAGGTCTATTTGTTAGAGCGACATGTTAATACTAGGGAGGTTACAAATTTCAGAATTATACGGTCCCTATGTAATTAGTTTTTATTCATGGACATACATTATTCCTTTCCCAATTGAACATTTCTTCTAGTTCTACATTTTCCGCGAGAAATTCATTCGATGAGTGAGTAGACACAGTAACTTGTTCTGGCCATTATTCTTGAATGTATTTTTCTACATATATACACAAGTACAAAATTTATTTTACACTTGAAATTAAAGAGTTTATTCTCGAGTTCGATCGAGAAACAAACACAATTTCGGCATTCCGTCGTTCTTAACGTTAAATAGCTTGTGAATGCGATGCATTTAAAGGAAATTATTTTTAGGGTTCACGTAATGTAATTAATTAAGTGTATAAGCCTTATTAGCTCAGCTCGTTACATCATCGTGATAATAACACGAAGGGAACATGTTAATGACTTGTACAGGGGTACCGTTTATCTAAATTCTCTGTTTGTTAACTTACTTAGTTTCGTTTTTAAGCAAATCCAAATATAATTTATTCAATTATTAAGACTTACTAGCTCTGTTTTAGAGAGAAATTTTAATAGAATGATAGTTACACATTTGAGAATTATACGGTCCGTATAATTTTAATCTTATAATCATTTGTTCAATTTCTTCTTTAGGTTATTGAGCATTGCTTTTTATTTTGCAATTCGCTTAAGAAACTCATTCGAGATGAGTGCATGGACACGACAACATGTTCTCACCATTGCAATTTGATCTCCTTTTTGGTTATATGATAAAGTACAGGTTTTCCTTCACATTTGATATCAAGGAAATCATTCTCTAGTTCTACAGAGAGAATATTTTACTTATAACCTTTATTCGATCTAATGTCAAATTGCTTGGGAATGCGATACGTTTATATGAAATGTGTTTCCATGTTGATTGATTGTGAAGCAAGCTAATGACATATATAAGGCCTATTAGCTCAGTTGGTTAGAGCGTCGTGCTAATAACGCGAAGGTCACAGGTTCGAGACCTGTATAGGCCATATATAGATTTTTATGCTATCTATGCTTATGGTTTTACTAAATTTCGTCTTCAGGTAAAGAATTTACTAATTCTAAATTTAAGTAACATAAAATATATTGCGACGCTCAAATGGTCAAAAGTTCCGTAAAACAATCAAAGAGAATACATTCAATGATTAAAACCTAGTAGATCGATTTCTTAGAGGGACATGTTAACACTAGGAAGTTTACATGTTTGAGAATTATACAGTCATTATGTCATTACTATTTATTCATGAACATCGTTTATTCTTATTGTTATTCAACATTGCTTCTTATTCTACAATTTCTTTTGACCGATAAGTGAATGAAGTCTTTGTTGGAGCGACATGTTGATAGGATGATGCGTGCACGTTTGATAATTATACAGTCCATGTCTTTTTTTTTCTTTAAGTGTATAATTTGTTGTTCAGGCTATTCATCATTGCTTCTAATTTTCTAATTCGCACAATAAATTAATTCGCTAAGTGCATAGACATAATAACATGTGTTTGCCATTGCATTTTAATGTCTTTTTTTTAGTTATATATAAGGTATAAATTTCCATTGAAATTTGACATCAAAGAAATCATTCTCTAGTTCAAGAGAGAAACGGGGAGCTCAAATGTTATACGTTCATGCTATTCAACTATGTTTCTAAAATATAACTAACAAGAACGGTCAAAGTTTCGATACAAAAATCAAAGTGAATTCAGTCATTGATGAAAACCCAGTAGGTCTATTTGTTAGAGCGACATGTTAATACTAGGGAGGTTACAAATTTCAGAATTATACGGTCCCTATGTAATTAGTTTTTATTCATGGACATACATTATTCCTTTCCCAATTGAACATTTCTTCTAGTTCTACATTTTCCGCGAGAAATTCATTCGATGAGTGAGTAGACACAGTAACTTGTTCTGGCCATTATTCTTGAATGTATTTTTCTACATATATACACAAGTACAAAATTTATTTTACACTTGAAATTAAAGAGTTTATTCTCGAGTTCGATCGAGAAACAAACACAATTTCGGCATTCCGTCGTTCTTAACGTTAAATAGCTTGTGAATGCGATGCATTTAAAGGAAATTATTTTTAGGGTTCACGTAATGTAATTAATTAAGTGTATAAGCCTTATTAGCTCAGCTCGTTACATCATCGTGATAATAACACGAAGGGAACATGTTAATGACTTGTACAGGGGTACCGTTTATCTAAATTCTCTGTTTGTTAACTTACTTAGTTTCGTTTTTAAGCAAATCCAAATATAATTTATTCAATTATTAAGACTTACTAGCTCTGTTTTAGAGAGAAATTTTAATAGAATGATAGTTACACATTTGAGAATTATACGGTCCGTATAATTTTAATCTTATAATCATTTGTTCAATTTCTTCTTTAGGTTATTGAGCATTGCTTTTTATTTTGCAATTCGCCTAAGAAACTCATTCGAGATGAGTGCATGGACACGACAACATGTTCTCACCATTGCAGTTTGATCTCCTTTTTGGTTATATGATAAAGTACAGGTTTTCCTTCACATTTGATATCAAGGAAATCATTCTCTAGTTCTACAGAGAGAATATTTTACTTATAACCTTTATTCGATCTAATGTCAAATTGCTTGGGAATGCGATACGTTTATATGAAATGTGTTTCCATGTTGATTGATTGTGAAGCAAGCTAATGACATATATAAGGCCTATTAGCTCAGTTGGTTAGAGCGTCGTGCTAATCACGCGAAGGTCACAGGTTCGAGACCTGTATAGGCCATATATAGATTTTTATGCTATCTATGCTTATGGTTTTACTAAATTTCGTCTTCAGGTAAAGAATTTACTAATTCTAAATTTAAGTAACATAAAATATATTGCGACGCTCAAATGGTCAAAAGTTCCGTAAAACAATCAAAGAGAATACATTCAATGATTAAAACCTAGTAGATCGATTTCTTAGAGGGACATGTTAACACTAGGAAGTTTACATGTTTGAGAATTATACAGTCATTATGTCATTACTATTTATTCATGAACATCGTTTATTCTTATTGTTATTCAACATTGCTTCTTATTCTACAATTTCTTTTGACCGATAAGTGAATGAAGTCTTTGTTGGAGCGACATGTTGATAGGATGATGCGTGCACGTTTGATAATTATACAGTCCATGTCTTTTTTTTTTCTTTAAGTGTATAATTTGTTGTTCAGGCTATTCATCATTGCTTCTAATTTTCTAATTCGCACAATAAATTAATTCGCTAAGTGCATAGACATAATAACATGTGTTTGCCATTGCATTTTAATGTCGTTTTTTTAGTTATATATAAGGTATAAATTTCCATTGAAATTTGACATCAAAGAAATCATTCTCTAGTTCAAGAGAGAAACGGGGAGCTCAAATGTTATACGTTCATGCTATTCAACTATGTTTCTAAAATATAACTAACAAGAACGGTCAAAGTTTCGATACAAAAATCAAAGTGAATTCAGTCATTGATGAAAACCCAGTAGGTCTATTTGTTAGAGCGACATGTTAATACTAGGGAGGTTACAAATTTCAGAATTATACGGTCCCTATGTAATTAGTTTTTATTCATGGACATACATTATTCCTTTCCCAATTGAACATTTCTTCTAGTTCTACATTTTCCGCGAGAAATTCATTCGATGAGTGAGTAGACACAGTAACTTGTTCTGGCCATTATTCTTGAATGTATTTTTCTACATATATACACAAGTACAAAATTTATTTTACACTTGAAATTAAAGAGTTTATTCTCGAGTTCGATCGAGAAACAAACACAATTTCGGCATTCCGTCGTTCTTAACGTTAAATAGCTTGTGAATGCGATGCATTTAAAGGAAATTATTTTTAGGGTTCACGTAATGTAATTAATTAAGTGTATAAGCCTTATTAGCTCAGCTCGTTACATCATCGTGATAATAACACGAAGGGAACATGTTAATGACTTGTACAGGGGTACCGTTTATCTAAATTCTCTGTTTGTTAACTTACTTAGTTTCGTTTTTAAGCAAATCCAAATATAATTTATTCAATTATTAAGACTTACTAGCTCTGTTTTAGAGAGAAATTTTAATAGAATGATAGTTACACATTTTAGAATTATACGGTCCGTATAATTTTAATCTTATAATCATTTGTTCAATTTCTTCTTTAGGTTATTGAGCATTGCTTTTTATTTTGCAATTCGCCTAAGAAACTCATTCGAGATGAGTGCATGGACACGACAACATGTTCTCACCATTGCAGTTTGATCTCCTTTTTGGTTATATGATAAAGTACAGGTTTTCCTTCACATTTGATATCAAGGAAATCATTCTCTAGTTCTACAGAGAGAATATTTTACTTATAACCTTTATTCGATCTAATGTCAAATTGCTTGGGAATGCGATACGTTTATATGAAATGTGTTTCCATGTTGATTGATTGTGAAGCAAGCTAATGACATATATAAGGCCTATTAGCTCAGTTGGTTAGAGCGTCGTGCTAATAACGCGAAGGTCACAGGTTCGAGACCTGTATAGGCCATATATAGATTTTTATGCTATCTATGCTTATGGTTTTACTAAATTTCGTCTTCAGGTAAAGAATTTACTAATTCTAAATTTAAGTAACATAAAATATATTGCGACGCTCAAATGGTCAAAAGTTCCGTAAAACAATCAAAGAGAATACATTCAATGATTAAAACCTAGTAGATCGATTTCTTAGAGGGACATGTTAACACTAGGAAGTTTACATGTTTGAGAATTATACAGTCATTATGTCATTACTATTTATTCATGAACATCGTTTATTCTTATTGTTATTCAACATTGCTTCTTATTCTACAATTTCTTTTGACCGATAAGTGAATGAAGTCTTTGTTGGAGCGACATGTTGATAGGATGATGCATGCACGTTTGATAATTATACAGTCCATGTCTTTTTTTTTTCTTTAAGTGTATAATTTGTTGTTCAGGCTATTCATCATTGCTTCTAATTTTCTAATTCGCACAATAAATTAATTCGCTAAGTGCATAGACATAATAACATGTGTTTGCCATTGCATTTTAATGTCGTTTTTTTAGTTATATATAAGGTATAAATTTCCATTGAAATTTGACATCAAAGAAATCATTCTCTAGTTCAAGAGAGAAACGGGGAGCTCAAATGTTATACGTTCATGCTATTCAACTATGTTTCTAAAATATAACTAACAAGAACGGTCAAAGTTTCGATACAAAAATCAAAGTGAATTCAGTCATTGATGAAAACCCAGTAGGTCTATTTGTTAGAGCGACATGTTAATACTAGGGAGGTTACAAATTTCAGAATTATACGGTCCCTATGTAATTAGTTTTTATTCATGGACATACATTATTCCTTTCCCAATTGAACATTTCTTCTAGTTCTACATTTTCCGCGAGAAATTCATTCGATGAGTGAGTAGACACAGTAACTTGTTCTGGCCATTATTCTTGAATGTATTTTTCTACATATATACACAAGTACAAAATTTATTTTACACTTGAAATTAAAGAGTTTATTCTCGAGTTCGATCGAGAAACAAACACAATTTCGGCATTCCGTCGTTCTTAACGTTAAATAGCTTGTGAATGCGATGCATTTAAAGGAAATTATTTTTAGGGTTCAAGTAATGTAATTAATTAAGTGTATAAGCCTTATTAGCTCAGCTCGTTACATCATCGTGATAATAACACGAAGGGAACATGTTAATGACTTGTACAGGGGTACCGTTTATCTAAATTCTCTGTTTGTTAACTTACTTAGTTTCGTTTTTAAGCAAATCCAAATATAATTTATTCAATTATTAAGACTTACTAGCTCTGTTTTAGAGAGAAATTTTAATAGAATGATAGTTACACATTTTAGAATTATACGGTCCGTATAATTTTAATCTTATAATCATTTGTTCAATTTCTTCTTTAGGTTATTGAGCATTGCTTTTTATTTTGCAATTCGCCTAAGAAACTCATTCGAGATGAGTGCATGGACACGACAACATGTTCTCACCATTGCAGTTTGATCTCCTTTTTGGTTATATGATAAAGTACAGGTTTTCCTTCACATTTGATATCAAGGAAATCATTCTCTAGTTCTACAGAGAGAATATTTTACTTATAACCTTTATTCGATCTAATGTCAAATTGCTTGGGAATGCGATACGTTTATATGAAATGTGTTTCCATGTTGATTGATTGTGAAGCAAGCTAATGACATATATAAGGCCTATTAGCTCAGTTGGTTAGAGCGTCGTGCTAATAACGCGAAGGTCACAGGTTCGAGACCTGTATAGGCCATATATAGATTTTTATGCTATCTATGCTTATGGTTTTACTAAATTTCGTCTTCAGGTAAAGAATTTACTAATTCTAAATTTAAGTAACATAAAATATATTGCGACGCTCAAATGGTCAAAAGTTCCGTAAAACAATCAAAGAGAATACATTCAATGATTAAAACCTAGTAGATCGATTTCTTAGAGGGACATGTTAACACTAGGAAGTTTACATGTTTGAGAATTATACAGTCATTATGTCATTACTATTTATTCATGAACATCGTTTATTCTTATTGTTATTCAACATTGCTTCTTATTCTACAATTTCTTTTGACCGATAAGTGAATGAAGTCTTTGTTGGAGCGACATGTTGATAGGATGATGCGTGCACGTTTGATAATTATACAGTCCATGTCTTTTTTTTTTCTTTAAGTGTATAATTTGTTGTTCAGGCTATTCATCATTGCTTCTAATTTTCTAATTCGCACAATAAATTAATTCGCTAAGTGCATAGACATAATAACATGTGTTTGCCATTGCATTTTAATGTCGTTTTTTTAGTTATATATAAGGTATAAATTTCCATTGAAATTTGACATCAAAGAAATCATTCTCTAGTTCAAGAGAGAAACGGGGAGCTCAAATGTTATACGTTCATGCTATTCAACTATGTTTCTAAAATATAACTAACAAGAACGGTCAAAGTTTCGATACAAAAATCAAAGTGAATTCAGTCATTGATGAAAACCCAGTAGGTCTATTTGTTAGAGCGACATGTTAATACTAGGGAGGTTACAAATTTCAGAATTATACGGTCCCTATGTAATTAGTTTTTATTCATGGACATACATTATTCCTTTCCCAATTGAACATTTCTTCTAGTTCTACATTTTCCGCGAGAAATTCATTCGATGAGTGAGTAGACACAGTAACTTGTTCTGGCCATTATTCTTGAATGTATTTTTCTACATATATACACAAGTACAAAATTTATTTTACACTTGAAATTAAAGAGTTTATTCTCGAGTTCGATCGAGAAACAAACACAATTTCGGCATTCCGTCGTTCTTAACGTTAAATAGCTTGTGAATGCGATGCATTTAAAGGAAATTATTTTTAGGGTTCACGTAATGTAATTAATTAAGTGTATAAGCCTTATTAGCTCAGCTCGTTACATCATCGTGATAATAACACGAAGGGAACATGTTAATGACTTGTACAGGGGTACCGTTTATCTAAATTCTCTGTTTGTTAACTTACTTAGTTTCGTTTTTAAGCAAATCCAAATATAATTTATTCAATTATTAAGACTTACTAGCTCTGTTTTAGAGAGAAATTTTAATAGAATGATAGTTACACATTTTAGAATTATACGGTCCGTATAATTTTAATCTTATAATCATTTGTTCAATTTCTTCTTTAGGTTATTGAGCATTGCTTTTTATTTTGCAATTCGCCTAAGAAACTCATTCGAGATGAGTGCATGGACACGACAACATGTTCTCACCATTGCAGTTTGATCTCCTTTTTGGTTATATGATAAAGTACAGGTTTTCCTTCACATTTGATATCAAGGAAATCATTCTCTAGTTCTACAGAGAGAATATTTTACTTATAACCTTTATTCGATCTAATGTCAAATTGCTTGGGAATGCGATACGTTTATATGAAATGTGTTTCCATGTTGATTGATTGTGAAGCAAGCTAATGACATATATAAGGCCTATTAGCTCAGTTGGTTAGAGCGTCGTGCTAATAACGCGAAGGTCACAGGTTCGAGACCTGTATAGGCCATATATAGATTTTTATGCTATCTATGCTTATGGTTTTACTAAATTTCGTCTTCAGGTAAAGAATTTACTAATTCTAAATTTAAGTAACATAAAATATATTGCGACGCTCAAATGGTCAAAAGTTCCGTAAAACAATCAAAGAGAATACATTCAATGATTAAAACCTAGTAGATCGATTTCTTAGAGGGACATGTTAACACTAGGAAGTTTACATGTTTGAGAATTATACAGTCATTATGTCATTACTATTTATTCATGAACATCGTTTATTCTTATTGTTATTCAACATTGCTTCTTATTCTACAATTTCTTTTGACCGATAAGTGAATGAAGTCTTTGTTGGAGCGACATGTTGATAGGATGATGCGTGCACGTTTGATAATTATACAGTCCATGTCTTTTTTTTTTCTTTAAGTGTATAATTTGTTGTTCAGGCTATTCATCATTGCTTCTAATTTTCTAATTCGCACAATAAATTAATTCGCTAAGTGCATAGACATAATAACATGTGTTTGCCATTGCATTTTAATGTCGTTTTTTTAGTTATATATAAGGTATAAATTTCCATTGAAATTTGACATCAAAGAAATCATTCTCTAGTTCAAGAGAGAAACGGGGAGCTCAAATGTTATACGTTCATGCTATTCAACTATGTTTCTAAAATATAACTAACAAGAACGGTCAAAGTTTCGATACAAAAATCAAAGTGAATTCAGTCATTGATGAAAACCCAGTAGGTCTATTTGTTAGAGCGACATGTTAATACTAGGGAGGTTACAAATTTCAGAATTATACGGTCCCTATGTAATTAGTTTTTATTCATGGACATACATTATTCCTTTCCCAATTGAACATTTCTTCTAGTTCTACATTTTCCGCGAGAAATTCATTCGATGAGTGAGTAGACACAGTAACTTGTTCTGGCCATTATTCTTGAATGTATTTTTCTACATATATACACAAGTACAAAATTTATTTTACACTTGAAATTAAAGAGTTTATTCTCGAGTTCGATCGAGAAACAAACACAATTTCGGCATTCCGTCGTTCTTAACGTTAAATAGCTTGTGAATGCGATGCATTTAAAGGAAATTATTTTTAGGGTTCAAGTAATGTAATTAATTAAGTGTATAAGCCTTATTAGCTCAGCTCGTTACATCATCGTGATAATAACACGAAGGGAACATGTTAATGACTTGTACAGGGGTACCGTTTATCTAAATTCTCTGTTTGTTAACTTACTTAGTTTCGTTTTTAAGCAAATCCAAATATAATTTATTCAATTATTAAGACTTACTAGCTCTGTTTTAGAGAGAAATTTTAATAGAATGATAGTTACACATTTTAGAATTATACGGTCCGTATAATTTTAATCTTATAATCATTTGTTCAATTTCTTCTTTAGGTTATTGAGCATTGCTTTTTATTTTGCAATTCGCCTAAGAAACTCATTCGAGATGAGTGCATGGACACGACAACATGTTCTCACCATTGCAGTTTGATCTCCTTTTTGGTTATATGATAAAGTACAGGTTTTCCTTCACATTTGATATCAAGGAAATCATTCTCTAGTTCTACAGAGAGAATATTTTACTTATAACCTTTATTCGATCTAATGTCAAATTGCTTGGGAATGCGATACGTTTATATGAAATGTGTTTCCATGTTGATTGATTGTGAAGCAAGCTAATGACATATATAAGGCCTATTAGCTCAGTTGGTTAGAGCGTCGTGCTAATAACGCGAAGGTCACAGGTTCGAGACCTGTATAGGCCATATATAGATTTTTATGCTATCTATGCTTATGGTTTTACTAAATTTCGTCTTCAGGTAAAGAATTTACTAATTCTAAATTTAAGTAACATAAAATATATTGCGACGCTCAAATGGTCAAAAGTTCCGTAAAACAATCAAAGAGAATACATTCAATGATTAAAACCTAGTAGATCGATTTCTTAGAGGGACATGTTAACACTAGGAAGTTTACATGTTTGAGAATTATACAGTCATTATGTCATTACTATTTATTCATGAACATCGTTTATTCTTATTGTTATTCAACATTGCTTCTTATTCTACAATTTCTTTTGACCGATAAGTGAATGAAGTCTTTGTTGGAGCGACATGTTGATAGGATGATGCGTGCACGTTTGATAATTATACAGTCCATGTCTTTTTTTTCTTTAAGTGTATAATTTGTTGTTCAGGCTATTCATCATTGCTTCTAATTTTCTAATTCGCACAATAAATTAATTCGCTAAGTGCATAGACATAATAACATGTGTTTGCCATTGCATTTTAATGTCGTTTTTTTAGTTATATATAAGGTATAAATTTCCATTGAAATTTGACATCAAAGAAATCATTCTCTAGTTCAAGAGAGAAACGGGGAGCTCAAATGTTATACGTTCATGCTATTCAACTATGTTTCTAAAATATAACTAACAAGAACGGTCAAAGTTTCGATACAAAAATCAAAGTGAATTCAGTCATTGATGAAAACCCAGTAGGTCTATTTGTTAGAGCGACATGTTAATACTAGGGAGGTTACAAATTTCAGAATTATACGGTCCCTATGTAATTAGTTTTTATTCATGGACATACATTATTCCTTTCCCAATTGAACATTTCTTCTAGTTCTACATTTTCCGCGAGAAATTCATTCGATGAGTGAGTAGACACAGTAACTTGTTCTGGCCATTATTCTTGAATGTATTTTTCTACATATATACACAAGTACAAAATTTATTTTACACTTGAAATTAAAGAGTTTATTCTCGAGTTCGATCGAGAAACAAACACAATTTCGGCATTCCGTCGTTCTTAACGTTAAATAGCTTGTGAATGCGATGCATTTAAAGGAAATTATTTTTAGGGTTCAAGTAATGTAATTAATTAAGTGTATAAGCCTTATTAGCTCAGCTCGTTACATCATCGTGATAATAACACGAAGGGAACATGTTAATGACTTGTACAGGGGTACCGTTTATCTAAATTCTCTGTTTGTTAACTTACTTAGTTTCGTTTTTAAGCAAATCCAAATATAATTTATTCAATTATTAAGACTTACTAGCTCTGTTTTAGAGAGAAATTTTAATAGAATGATAGTTACACATTTGAGAATTATACGGTCCGTATAATTTTAATCTTATAATCATTTGTTCAATTTCTTCTTTAGGTTATTGAGCATTGCTTTTTATTTTGCAATTCGCCTAAGAAACTCATTCGAGATGAGTGCATGGACACGACAACATGTTCTCACCATTGCAGTTTGATCTCCTTTTTGGTTATATGATAAATTACAGGTTTTCCTTCACATTTGATATCAAGGAAATCATTCTCTAGTTCTACAGAGAGAATATTTTACTTATAACCTTTATTCGATCTAATGTCAAATTGCTTGGGAATGCGATACGTTTATATGAAATGTGTTTCCATGTTGATTGATTGTGAAGCAAGCTAATGACATATATAAGGCCTATTAGCTCAGTTGGTTAGAGCGTCGTGCTAATAACGCGAAGGTCACAGGTTCGAGACCTGTATAGGCCATATATAAATTTTTATGCTATCTATGCTTATGGTTTTACTAAATTTCGTCTTCAGGTAAAGAATTTACTAATTCTAAATTTAAGTAACATAAAATATATTGCGACGCTCAAATGGTCAAAAGTTCCGTAAAACAATCAAAGAGAATACATTCAATGATTAAAACCTAGTAGATCGATTTCTTAGAGGGACATGTTAACACTAGGAAGTTTACATGTTTGAGAATTATACAGTCATTATGTCATTACTATTTATTCATGAACATCGTTTATTCTTATTGTTATTCAACATTGCTTCTTATTCTACAATTTCTTTTGACCGATAAGTGAATGAAGTCTTTGTTGGAGCGACATGTTGATAGGATGATGCGTGCACGTTTGATAATTATACAGTCCATGTCTTTTTTTTCTTTAAGTGTATAATTTGTTGTTCAGGCTATTCATCATTGCTTCTAATTTTCTAATTCGCACAATAAATTAATTCGCTAAGTGCATAGACATAATAACATGTGTTTGCCATTGCATTTTAATGTCTTTTTTTTAGTTATATATAAGGTATAAATTTCCATTGAAATTTGACATCAAAGAAATCATTCTCTAGTTCAAGAGAGAAACGGGGAGCTCAAATGTTATACGTTCATGCTATTCAACTATGTTTCTAAAATATAACTAACTAGAACGGTCAAAGTTTCGATACAAAAATCAAAGTGAATTCAGTCATTGATGAAAACCCAGTAGGTCTATTTGTTAGAGCGACATGTTAATACTAGGGAGGTTACAAATTTCAGAATTATACGGTCCCTATGTAATTAGTTTTTATTCATGGACATACATTATTCCTTTCCCAATTGAACATTTCTTCTAGTTCTACATTTTCCGCGAGAAATTCATTCGATGAGTGAGTAGACACAGTAACTTGTTCTGGCCATTATTCTTGAATGTATTTTTCTACATATATACACAAGTACAAAATTTATTTTACACTTGAAATTAAAGAGTTTATTCTCGAGTTCGATCGAGAAACAAACACAATTTCGGCATTCCGTCGTTCTTAACGTTAAATAGCTTGTGAATGCGATGCATTTAAAGGAAATTATTTTTAGGGTTCACGTAATGTAATTAATTAAGTGTATAAGCCTTATTAGCTCAGCTCGTTACATCATCGTGATAATAACACGAAGGGAACATGTTAATGACTTGTACAGGGGTACCGTTTATCTAAATTCTCTGTTTGTTAACTTACTTAGTTTCGTTTTTAAGCAAATCCAAATATAATTTATTCAATTATTAAGACTTACTAGCTCTGTTTTAGAGAGAAATTTTAATAGAATGATAGTTACACATTTGAGAATTATACGGTCCGTATAATTTTAATCTTATAATCATTTGTTCAATTTCTTCTTTAGGTTATTGAGCATTGCTTTTTATTTTGCAATTCGCCTAAGAAACTCATTCGAGATGAGTGCATGGACACGACAACATGTTCTCACCATTGCAGTTTGATCTCCTTTTTGGTTATATGATAAAGTACAGGTTTTCCTTCACATGTGATATCAAGGAAATCATTCTCTAGTTCTACAGAGAGAATATTTTACTTATAACCTTTATTCGATCTAATGTCAAATTGCTTGGGAATGCGATACGTTTATATGAAATGTGTTTCCATGTTGATTGATTGTGAAGCAAGCTAATGACATATATAAGGCCTATTAGCTCAGTTGGTTAGAGCGTCGTGCTAATAACGCGAAGGTCACAGGTTCGAGACCTGTATAGGCCATATATAAATTTTTATGCTATCTATGCTTATGGTTTTACTAAATTTCGTCTTCAGGTAAAGAATTTACTAATTCTAAATTTAAGTAACATAAAATATATTGCGACGCTCAAATGGTCAAAAGTTCCGTAAAACAATCAAAGAGAATACATTCAATGATTAAAACCTAGTAGATCGATTTCTTAGAGGGACATGTTAACACTAGGAAGTTTACATGTTTGAGAATTATACAGTCATTATGTCATTACTATTTATTCATGAACATCGTTTATTCTTATTGTTATTCAACATTGCTTCTTATTCTACAATTTCTTTTGACCGATAAGTGAATGAAGTCTTTGTTGGAGCGACATGTTGATAGGATGATGCGTGCACGTTTGATAATTATACAGTCCATGTCTTTTTTTTCTTTAAGTGTATAATTTGTTGTTCAGGCTATTCATCATTGCTTCTAATTTTCTAATTCGCACAATAAATTAATTCGCTAAGTGCATAGACATAATAACATGTGTTTGCCATTGCATTTTAATGTCTTTTTTTTAGTTATATATAAGGTATAAATTTCCATTGAAATTTGACATCAAAGAAATCATTCTCTAGTTCAAGAGAGAAACGGGGAGCTCAAATGTTATACGTTCATGCTATTCAACTATGTTTCTAAAATATAACTAACTAGAACGGTCAAAGTTTCGATACAAAAATCAAAGTGAATTCAGTCATTGATGAAAACCCAGTAGGTCTATTTGTTAGAGCGACATGTTAATACTAGGGAGGTTACAAATTTCAGAATTATACGGTCCCTATGTAATTAGTTTTTATTCATGGACATACATTATTCCTTTCCCAATTGAACATTTCTTCTAGTTCTACATTTTCCGCGAGAAATTCATTCTTTGAGTGAGTAGACACAGTAACTTGTTCTGGCCATTATTCTTGAATGTATTTTTCTACATATATACACAAGTACAAAATTTATTTTACACTTGAAATTAAAGAGTTTATTCTCGAGTTCGATCGAGAAACAAACACAATTTCGGCACTCCGTCGTTCTTAACGTTAAATAGCTTGTGAATGCGATGCATTTAAAGGAAATTATTTTTAGGGTTCACGTAATGTAATTAATTAAGTGTATAAGCCTTATTAGCTCAGCTCGTTACATCATCGTGATAATAACACGAAGGGAACATGTTAATGACTAGTACAGGGGTACCCTTTATCTAAATTCTCTGTTTATTAACTTACTTAGTTTCGTTTTTAAGCAAATCCAAATATAATTTATTCAATTATTAAGACTTACTAGCTCTGTTTTAGAGAGAAATTTTAATAGAATGATAGTTACACATTTGAGAATTATACGGTCCGTATAATTTTAATCTAATAATCATTTGTTCAATTTCTTCTTTAGGTTATTGAGCATTGCTTTTTATTTTGCAATTCGTCTAAGAAACTCATTCGAGATGAGTGCATGGACACGACAACATGTTCTCACCATTGCAGTTTGATCTCCTTTTTGGTTATATGATAAAGTACAGGTTTTCCTTCACATTTGATATCAAGGAAATCATTCTCTAGTTCTACAGAGAGAATATTTTACTTATAACCTTTATTCGATCTAATGTCAAATTGCTTGGGAATGCGATACGTTTATATGAAATGTGTTTCCATGGTGATTGATTGTGAAGCAAGCTAATGACATATATAAGGCCTATTAGCTCAGTTGGTTAGAGCGTCGTGCTAATAACGCGAAGGTAACAGGTTCGAGACCTGTATAGGCCATATATAAATTTTTATGCTATCTATGCTTATGGTTTTACTAAATTTCGTCTTCAGGTAAAGAATTTACTAATTCTAAATTTAAGTAACATAAAATATATTGCAACGCTCAAATGATCAAAAGTTCCGTAAAACAATCAAAGAGAATACATTCAATGATTAAAACCTAGTAGATCGATTTCTTAGAGGGACATGTTAACACTAGGAAGTTTACATGTTTGAGAATTATACAGTCATTATGTCATTACTATTTATTCATGAACATCGTTTATTCTTATTGTTATTCAACATTGCTTCTTATTCTACAATTTCTTTTGACCGATAAGTGAACGAAGTCTTTGTTGGAGCGACATGTTGATAGGATGATGCGTGCACGTTTGATAATTATACAGTCCATGTCTTTTTTTTCTTTAAGTGTATAATTTGTTGTTCAGGCTATTCATCATTGCTTCTAATTTTCTAATTCGTACAATAAATTAATTCGCTAAGTGCATAGACATAATAACATGTGTTTGCCATTGCATTTTAATGTCTTTTTTTTAGTTATATATAAGGTATAAATTTCCATTGAAATTTGACATCAAAGAAATCATTCTCTAGTTCAAGAGATAAACGGGGAGCTCAAATGTTATACGTTCATGCTATTCAACTATGTTTCTAAAATATAACTAACAAGAACGGTCAAAGTTTCGATACAAAAATCAAAGTGAATTCAGTCATTGATGAAAACCCAGTAGGTCTATTTGTTAGAGCGACATGTTAATACTAGGGAGGTTACAAATTTCAGAATTATACGGTCCCTATGTAATTAGTTTTTATTCATGGACATACATTATTCCTTTCCCAATTGAACATTTCTTCTAGTTCTACATTTTCCGCGAGAAATTCATTCGATGAGTGAGTAGACACAGTAACTTGTTCTGGCCATTATTCTTGAATGTATTTTTCTACATATATACACAAGTACAAAATTTATTTTACACTTGAAATTAAAGAGTTTATTCTCGAGTTCGATCGAGAAACAAACACAATTTCGGCATTCCGTCGTTCTTAACGTTAAATAGCTTGTGAATGCGATGCATTTAAAGGAAATTATTTTTAGGGTTCACGTAATGTAATTAATTAAGTGTATAAGCCTTATTAGCTCAGCTCGTTACATCATCGTGATAATAACACGAAGGGAACATGTTAATGACTTGTACAGGGGTACCGTTTATCTAAATTCTCTGTTTGTTAACTTACTTAGTTTCGTTTTTAAGCAAATCCAAATATAATTTATTCAATTATTAAGACTTACTAGCTCTGTTTTAGAGAGAAATTTTAATAGAATGATAGTTACACATTTGAGAATTATACGGTCCGTATAATTTTAATCTTATAATCATTTGTTCAATTTCTTCTTTAGGTTATTGAGCATTGCTTTTTATTTTGCAATTCGCCTAAGAAACTCATTCGAGATGAGTGCATGGACACGACAACATGTTCTCACCATTGCAGTTTGATCTCCTTTTTGGTTATATGATAAAGTACAGGTTTTCCTTCACATTTGATATCAAGGAAATCATTCTCTAGTTCTACAGAGAGAATATTTTACTTATAACCTTTATTCGATCTAATGTCAAATTGCTTGGGAATGCGATACGTTTATATGAAATGTGTTTCCATGGTGATTGATTGTGAAGCAAGCTAATGACATATATAAGGCCTATTAGCTCAGTTGGTTAGAGCGTCGTGCTAATAACGCGAAGGTAACAGGTTCGAGACCTGTATAGGCCATATATAAATTTTTATGCTATCTATGCTTATGGTTTTACTAAATTTCGTCTTCAGGTAAAGAATTTACTAATTCTAAATTTAAGTAACATAAAATATATTGCAACGCTCAAATGATCAAAAGTTCCGTAAAACAATCAAAGAGAATACATTCAATGATTAAAACCTAGTAGATCGATTTCTTAGAGGGACATGTTAACACTAGGAAGTTTACATGTTTGAGAATTATACAGTCATTATGTCATTACTATTTATTCATGAACATCGTTTATTCTTATTGTTATTCAACATTGCTTCTTATTCTACAATTTCTTTTGACCGATAAGTGAACGAAGTCTTTGTTGGAGCGACATGTTGATAGGATGATGCGTGCACGTTTGATAATTATACAGTCCATGTCTTTTTTTTCTTTAAGTGTATAATTTGTTGTTCAGGCTATTCATCATTGCTTCTAATTTTCTAATTCGTACAATAAATTAATTCGCTAAGTGCATAGACATAATAACATGTGTTTGCCATTGCATTTTAATGTCTTTTTTTTAGTTATATATAAGGTATAAATTTCCATTGAAATTTGACATCAAAGAAATCATTCTCTAGTTCAAGAGATAAACGGGGAGCTCAAATGTTATACGTTCATGCTATTCAACTATGTTTCTAAAATATAACTAACAAGAACGGTCAAAGTTTCGATACAAAAATCAAAGTGAATTCAGTCATTGATGAAAACCCAGTAGGTCTATTTGTTAGAGCGACATGTTAATACTAGGGAGGTTACAAATTTCAGAATTATACGGTCCCTATGTAATTAGTTTTTATTCATGGACATACATTATTCCTTTCCCAATTGAACATTTCTTCTAGTTCTACATTTTCCGCGAGAAATTCATTCGATGAGTGAGTAGACACAGTAACTTGTTCTGGCCATTATTCTTGAATGTATTTTTCTACATATATACACAAGTACAAAATTTATTTTACACTTGAAATTAAAGAGTTTATTCTCGAGTTCGATCGAGAAACAAACACAATTTCGGCATTCCGTCGTTCTTAACGTTAAATAGCTTGTGAATGCGATGCATTTAAAGGAAATTATTTTTAGGGTTCACGTAATGTAATTAATTAAGTGTATAAGCCTTATTAGCTCAGCTCGTTACATCATCGTGATAATAACACGAAGGGAACATGTTAATGACTTGTACAGGGGTACCGTTTATCTAAATTCTCTGTTTATTAACTTACTTAGTTTCGTTTTTAAGCAAATCCAAATATAATTTATTCAATTATTAAGACTTACTAGCTCTGTTTTAGAGAGAAATTTTAATAGAATGATAGTTACACATTTGAGAATTATACGGTCCGTATAATTTTAATCTTATAATCATTTGTTCAATTTCTTCTTTAGGTTATTGAGCATTGCTTTTTATTTTGAAATTCGCCTAAGAAACTCATTCGAGATGAGTGCATGGACACGACAACATGTTCTCACCATTGCAGTTTGATCTCCTTTTTGGTTATATGATAAAGTACAGGTTTTCCTTCACATTTGATATCAAGGAAATCATTCTCTAGTTCTACAGAGAGAATATTTTACTTATAACCTTTATTCGATCTAATGTCAAATTGCTTGGGAATGCGATACGTTTATATCAAATGTGTTTCCATGTTGATTGATTGTGCAGCAAGCTAATGACATATATAAGACCTATTAGCTCAGTTGGTTAGAGCGTCGTGCTAATAACGCGAAGGTCACAGGTTCGAGACCTGTATAGGCCATATATAAATTTTTATGCTATCTATGCTTATGGTTTTACTAAATTTCGTCTTCAGGTAAAGAATTTACTAATTCTAAATTTAAGTAACATAAAATATATTGCGACGCTCAAATGGTCAAAAGTTCCGTAAAACAATCAAAGAGAATACATTCAATGATTAAAACCTAGTAGATCGATTTCTTAGAGGGACATGTTAACACTAGGAAGTTTACATGTTTGAGAATTATACATTCATTATGTCGTTACTATTTATTCATGAACATCGTTTATTCTTATTGTTATTCAACATTGCTTCTTATTCAACAATTTCTTTTGACCGATAAGTGAACGAAGTCTTTGTTGGAGCGACATGTTGATAGGATGATGCGTGCACGTTTGATAATTATACAGTCCATGTCTTTTTTTTCTTTAAGTGTATAATTTGTTGTTCAGGCTATTCATCATTGCTTCTAATTTTCTAATTCGCACAATAAATTAATTCGCTAAGTGCATAGACATAATAACATGTGTTTGCCATTGCATTTTAATGTCTTTTTTTTAGTTATATATAAGGTATAAATTTCCATTGAAATTTGACATCAAAGAAATCATTCTCTAGTTCAAGAGAGAAACGGGGAGCTCAAATGTTATACGTTCATGCTATTCAACTATGTTTCTAAAATATAACTAACAAGAACGGTCAAAGTTTCGATACAAAAATCAAAGTGAATTCAGTCATTGATGAAAACCCAGTAGGTCTATTTGTTAGAGCGACATGTTAATACTAGGGAGGTTACAAATTTCAGAATTATACGGTCCCTATGTAATTAGTTTTTATTCATGGACATACATTATTCCTTTCCCAATTGAACATTTCTTCTAGTTCTACATTTTCCGCGAGAAATTCATTCGATGAGTGAGTAGACACAGTAACTTGTTCTGGCCATTATTCTTGAATGTATTTTTCTACATATATACACAAGTACAAAATTTATTTTACACTTGAAATTAAAGAGTTTATTCTCGAGTTCGATCGAGAAACAAACACAATTTCGGCATTCCGTCGTTCTTAACGTTAAATAGCTTGTGAATGCGATGCATTTAAAGGAAATTATTTTTAGGGTTCACGTAATGTAATTAATTAAGTGTATAAGCCTTATTAGCTCAGCTCGTTACATCATCGTGATAATAACACGAAGGGAACATGTTAATGACTTGTACAGGGGTACCGTTTATCTAAATTCTCTGTTTGTTAACTTACTTAGTTTCGTTTTTAAGCAAATCCAAATATAATTTATTCAATTATTAAGACTTACTAGCTCTGTTTTAGAGAGAAATTTTAATAGAATGATAGTTACACATTTGAGAATTATACGGTCCGAATAATTTTAATCTTATAATCATTTGTTCAATTTCTTCTTTAGGTTATTGAGCATTGCTTTTTATTTTGCAATTCGCCTAAGAAACTCATTCGAGATGAGTGCATGGACACGACAACATGTTCTCACCATTGCAGTTTGATCTCCTTTTTGGTTATATGATAAAGTACAGGTTTTCCTTCACATTTGATATCAAGGAAATCATTCTCTAGTTCTACAGAGAGAATATTTTACTTATAACCTTTATTCGATCTAATGTCAAATTGCTTGGGAATGCGATACGTTTATATGAAATGTGTTTCCATGTTGATTGATTGTGAAGCAAGCTAATGACATATATAAGGCCTATTAGCTCAGTTGGTTAGAGCGTCGTGCTAATAACGCGAAGGTCACAGGTTCGAGACCTGTATAGGCCATATATAAATTTTTATGCTATCTATGCTTATGGTTTTACTAAATTTCGTCTTCAGGTAAAGAATTTACTAATTCTAAATTTAAGTAACATAAAATATATTGCGACGCTCAAATGGTCAAAAGTTCCGTAAAACAATCAAAGAGAATACATTCAATGATTAAAACCTAGTAGATCGATTTCTTAGAGGGACATGTTAACACTAGGAAGTTTACATGTTTGAGAATTATACAGTCATTATGTCATTACTATTTATTCATGAACATCGTTTATTCTTATTGTTATTCAACATTGCTTCTTATTCTACAATTTCTTTTGACCGATAAGTGAACGAAGTCTTTGTTGGAGCGACATGTTGATAGGATGATGCGTGCACGTTTGATAATTATACAGTCCATGTCTTTTTTTTCTTTAAGTGTATAATTTGTTGTTCAGGCTATTCATCATTGCTTCTAATTTTCTAATTCGCACAATAAATTAATTCGCTAAGTGCATAGACATAATAACATGTGTTTGCCATTGCATTTTAATGTCTTTTTTTTAGTTATATATAAGGTATAAATTTCCATTGAAATTTGACATCAAAGAAATCATTCTCTAGTTCAAGAGAGAAACGGGGAGCTCAAATGTTATACGTTCATGCTATTCAACTATGTTTCTAAAATATAACTAACTAGAACGGTCAAAGTTTCGATACAAAAATCAAAGTGAATTCAGTCATTGATGAAAACCCTGTAGGTCTATTTGTTAGAGCGACATGTTAATACTAGGGAGGTTACAAATTTCAGAATTATACGGTCCCTATGTAATTCGTTTTTATTCATGGACATATATCATTCCTTTCCCAATTGAACATTTCTTCTAGTTCTACATTTTCCGCGAGAAATTCATTCTTTGAGTGAGTAGACACAGTAACTTGTTCTGGCCATTATTCTTGAATGTATTTTTCTACATATATACACAAGTACAAAATTTATTTTACACTTGAAATTAAAGAGTTTATTCTCGAGTTCGATCGAGAAACAAACACAATTTCGGCATTCCGTCGTTCTTAACGTTAAATAGCTTGTGAATGCGATGCATTTAAAGGAAATTATTTTTAGGGTTCACGTAATGTAATTAATTAAGTGTATAAGCCTTATTAGCTCAGCTCGTTACATCATCGTGATAATAACACGAAGGGAACATGTTAATGACTTGTACAGGGGTACCCTTTATCTAAATTCTCTGTTTATTAACTTACTTAGTTTCGTTTTTAAGCAAATCCAAATATAATTTATTCAATTATTAAGACTTACTAGCTCTGTTTTAGAGAGAAATTTTAATAGAATGATAGTTACACATTTGAGAATTATACGATCCGTATAATTTTAATCTAATAATCATTTGTTCAATTTCTTCTTTAGGTTATTGAGCATTGCTTTTTATTTTGCAATTCGTCTAAGAAACTCATTCGAGATGAGTGCATAGACACGACAACATGTTCTCACCATTGCAGTTTGATCTCCTTTTTGGTTATATGATAAAGTACAGGTTTTCCTTCACATTTGATATCAAGGAAATCATTCTCTAGTTCTACGGAGAGAATATTTTACTTATAACCTTTATTCGATCTAATGTCAAATTGCTTGAGAATGCGATACGTTTATATGAAATGTGTTTCCATGTTGATTGATTGTGAAGCAAGCTAATGACATATATAAGGCCTATTAGCTCAGTTGGTTAGAGCGTCGTGCTAATAACGCGAAGGTCACAGGTTCGAGACCTGTATAGGCCATATATAAATTTTTATGCTATCTATGCTTATGGTTTTACTAAATTTCGTCTTCAGGTAAAGAATTTACTAATTCTAAATTTAAGTAACATAAAATATATTGCCACGCTCAAATGGTCAAAAGTTCCGTAAAACAATCAAAGAGAATACATTCAATGATTAAAACCTAGTAGATCGATTTCTTAGAGGGACATGTTAACACTAGGAAGTTTACATGTTTGAGAATTATACAGTCATTATGTCATTACTATTTATTCATGAACATCGTTTATTCTTAATGTTATTCAACATTGCTTCTTATTCTACAATTTCTTTTGACCGATAAGTGAATGAAGTCTTTGTTGGAGCGACATGTTGATAGGATGATGCGTGCACGTTTGATAATTATACAGTCCATGTCTTTTTTTTTTCTTTAAGTGTATAATTTGTTGTTTAGGCTATTCATCATTGCTTCTAATTTTCTAATTCGCACTATAAATTAATTCGCTAAGTGCATAGACATAATAACATGTGTTTGCCATTGCATTTTAATATCTTTTTTTTAGTTATATATAAGGTATAAATTTCCATTGAAATTTGACATCAAAGAAATCATTCTCTAGTTCAAGAAAGAAACGGGGAGCTCAAATGTTATACGTTCATGCTATTCAACTATGTTTCTAAAATATAACTAACAAGAACGGTCAAAGTTTCGATACAAAAATCAAAGTGAATTCAGTCATTGATGAAAACCCAGTAGGTCTATTTGTTAGAGCGACATGTTAATACTAGGGAGGTTACAAATTTCAGAATTATACGGTCCCTATGTAATTAGTTTTTATTCATGGACATACATTATTCCTTTCCCAATTGAACATTTCTTCTAGTTCTACATTTTCCGCGAGAAATTCATTCGATGAGTGAGTAGACACAGTAACTTGTTCTGGCCATTATTCTTGAATGTATTTTTCTACATATATACACAAGTACAAAATTTATTTTACACTTGAAATTAAAGAGTTTATTCTCGAGTTCGATCGAGAAACAAACACAATTTCGGCATTCCGTCGTTCTTAACGTTAAATAGCTTGTGAATGCGATGCATTTAAAGGAAATTACTTTTTAGGGTTCACGTAATGTAATTAATTAAGTGTATAAGCCTTATTAGCTCAGCTCGTTACATCATCGTGATAATAACACGAAGGGAACATGTTAATGACTTGTACAGGGGTACCCTTTATCTAAATTCTCTGTTTATTAACTTACTTAGTTTCGTTTTTAAGCAAATCCAAATATAATTTATTCAATTATTAAGACTTACTAGCTCTGTTTTAGAGAGAAATTTTAATAGAATGATAGTTACACATTTGAGAATTATACGATCCGTATAATTTTAATCTAATAATCATTTGTTCAATTTCTTCTTTAGGTTATTGAGCATTGCTTTTTATTTTGCAATTCGTCTAAGAAACTCATTCGAGATGAGTGCATAGACACGACAACATGTTCTCACCATTGCAGTTTGATCTCCTTTTTGGTTATATGATAAAGTACAGGTTTTCCTTCACATTTGATATCAAGGAAATCATTCTCTAGTTCTACGGAGAGAATATTTTACTTATAACCTTTATTCGATCTAATGTCAAATTGCTTGAGAATGCGATACGTTTATATGAAATGTGTTTCCATGTTGATTGATTGTGAAGCAAGCTAATGACATATATAAGGCCTATTAGCTCAGTTGGTTAGAGCGTCGTGCTAATAACGCGAAGGTCACAGGTTCGAGACCTGTATAGGCCATATATAAATTTTTATGCTATCTATGCTTATGGTTTTACTAAATTTCGTCTTCAGGTAAAGAATTTACTAATTCTAAATTTAAGTAACATAAAATATATTGCCACGCTCAAATGGTCAAAAGTTCCGTAAAACAATCAAAGAGAATACATTCAATGATTAAAACCTAGTAGATCGATTTCTTAGAGGGACATGTTAACACTAGGAAGTTTACATGTTTGAGAATTATACAGTCATTATGTCATTACTATTTATTCATGAACATCGTTTATTCTTAATGTTATTCAACATTGCTTCTTATTCTACAATTTCTTTTGACCGATAAGTGAATGAAGTCTTTGTTGGAGCGACATGTTGATAGGATGATGCGTGCACGTTTGATAATTATACAGTCCATGTCTTTTTTTTTTCTTTAAGTGTATAATTTGTTGTTTACGCTATTCATCATTGCTTCTAATTTTCTAATTCGCACAATAAATTAATTCGCTAAGTGCATAGACATAATAACATGTGTTTGCCATTGCATTTTAATATCTTTTTTTTAGTTATATATAAGGTATAAATTTCCATTGAAATTTGACATCAAAGAAATCATTCTCTAGTTCAAGAAAGAAACGGGGAGCTCAAATGTTATACGTTCATGCTATTCAACTATGTTTCTAAAATATAACTAACAAGAACGGTCAAAGTTTCGATACAAAAATCAAAGTGAATTCAGTCATTGATGAAAACCCAGTAGGTCTATTTGTTAGAGCGACATGTTAATACTAGGGAGGTTACAAATTTCAGAATTATACGGTCCCTATGTAATTAGTTTTTATTCATGGACATACATTATTCCTTTCCCAATTGAACATTTCTTCTAGTTCTACATTTTCCGCGAGAAATTCATTCGATGAGTGAGTAGACACAGTAACTTGTTCTGGCCATTATTCTTGAATGTATTTTTCTACATATATACACAAGTACAAAATTTATTTTACACTTGAAATTAAAGAGTTTATTCTCGAGTTCGATCGAGAAACAAACACAATTTCGGCATTCCGTCGTTCTTAACGTTAAATAGCTTGTGAATGCGATGCATTTAAAGGAAATTACTTTTTAGGGTTCACGTAATGTAATTAATTAAGTGTATAAGCCTTATTAGCTCAGCTCGTTACATCATCGTGATAATAACACGAAGGGAACATGTTAATGACTTGTACAGGGGTACCGTTTATCTAAATTCTCTGTTTATTAACTTACTTAGTTTCGTTTTTAAGCAAATCCAAATATAATTTATTCAATTATTAAGACTTACTAGCTCTGTTTTAGAGAGAAATTTTAATAGAATGATAGTTACACATTTGAGAATTATACGGTTCGTATAATTTTAATCTTATAATCATTTGTTCAATTTCTTCTTTAGGTTATTGAGCATTGCTTTTTATTTTGCAATTCGCCTAAGAAACTCATTCGAGATGAGTGCATAGACACGACAACATGTTCTCACCATTGCAGTTTGATCTCCTTTTTGGTTATATGATAAAGTACAGGTTTTCCTTCACATTTGATATCAAGGAAATCATTCTCTAGTTCTACAGAGAGAATATTTTACTTATAACCTTTATTCGATCTAATGTCAAATTGCTTGGGAATGCGATACGTTTATATGAAATGTGTTTCCATGTTGATTGATTGTGAAGCAAGCTAATGACATATATAAGGCCTATTAGCTCAGTTGGTTAGAGCGTCGTGCTAATAACGCGAAGGTCACAGGTTCGAGACCTGTATAGGCCATATATAAATTTTTATGCTATCTATGCTTATGGTTTTACTAAATTTCGTCTTCAGGTAAAGAATTTACTAATTCTAAATTTAAGTAACATAAAATATATTGCGACGCTCAAATGGTCAAAAGTTCCGTAAAACAATCAAAGAGAATACATTCAATGATTAAAACCTAGTAGATCGATTTCTTAGAGGGACATGTTAACACTAGGAAGTTTACATGTTTGAGAATTATACAGTCATTATGTCATTACTATTTATTCATGAACATCGTTTATTCTTATTGTTATTCAACATTGCTTCTTATTCTACAATTTCTTTTGACCGATAAGTGAACGAAGTCTTTGTTGGAGCGACATGTTGATAGGATGATGCGTGCACGTTTGATAATTATACAGTCCATGTCTTTTTTTTCTTTAAGTGTATAATTTGTTGTTCAGGCTATTCATCATTGCTTCTAATTTTCTAATTCGCACAATAAATTAATTCGCTAAGTGCATAGACATAATAACATGTGTTTGCCATTGCATTTTAATATCTTTTTTTTAGTTATATATAAGGTATAAATTTCCATTGAAATTTGACATCAAAGAAATCATTCTCTAGTTCAAGAAAGAAACGGGGAGCTCAAATGTTATACGTTCATGCTATTCAACTATGTTTCTAAAATATAACTAACAAGAACGGTCAAAGTTTCGATACAAAAATCAAAGTGAATTCAGTCATTGATGAAAACCCAGTAGGTCTATTTGTTAGAGCGACATGTTAATACTAGGGAGGTTACAAATTTCAGAATTATACGGTCCCTATGTAATTAGTTTTTATTCATGGACATACATTATTCCTTTCCCAATTGAACATTTCTTCTAGTTCTACATTTTCCGCGAGAAATTCATTCGATGAGTGAGTAGACACAGTAACTTGTTCTGGCCATTATTCTTGAATGTATTTTTCTACATATATACACAAGTACAAAATTTATTTTACACTTGAAATTAAAGAGTTTATTCTCGAGTTCGATCGAGAAACAAACACAATTTCGGCATTCCGTCGTTCTTAACGTTAAATAGCTTGTGAATGCGATGCATTTAAAGGAAATTACTTTTTAGGGTTCACGTAATGTAATTAATTAAGTGTATAAGCCTTATTAGCTCAGCTCGTTACATCATCGTGATAATAACACGAAGGGAACATGTTAATGACTTGTACAGGGGTACCCTTTATCTAAATTCTCTGTTTATTAACTTACTTAGTTTCGTTTTTAAGCAAATCCAAATATAATTTATTCAATTATTAAGACTTACTAGCTCTGTTTTAGAGAGAAATTTTAATAGAATGATAGTTACACATTTGAGAATTATACGGTTCGTATAATTTTAATCTTATAATCATTTGTTCAATTTCTTCTTTAGGTTATTGAGCATTGCTTTTTATTTTGCAATTCGCCTAAGAAACTCATTCGAGATGAGTGCATAGACACGACAACATGTTCTCACCATTGCAGTTTGATCTCCTTTTTGGTTATATGATAAAGTACAGGTTTTCCTTCACATTTGATATCAAGGAAATCATTCTCTAGTTCTACAGAGAGAATATTTTACTTATAACCTTTATTCGATCTAATGTCAAATTGCTTGGGAATGCGATACGTTTATATGAAATGTGTTTCCATGTTGATTGATTGTGAAGCAAGCTAATGACATATATAAGGCCTATTAGCTCAGTTGGTTAGAGCGTCGTGCTAATAACGCGAAGGTCACAGGTTCGAGACCTGTATAGGCCATATATAAATTTTTATGCTATCTATGCTTATGGTTTTACTAAATTTCGTCTTCAGGTAAAGAATTTACTAATTCTAAATTTAAGTAACATAAAATATATTGCGACGCTCAAATGGTCAAAAGTTCCGTAAAACAATCAAAGAGAATACATTCAATGATTAAAACCTAGTAGATCGATTTCTTAGAGGGACATGTTAACACTAGGAAGTTTACATGTTTGAGAATTATACAGTCATTATGTCATTACTATTTATTCATGAACATCGTTTATTCTTATTGTTATTCAACATTGCTTCTTATTCTACAATTTCTTTTGACCGATAAGTGAACGAAGTCTTTGTTGGAGCGACATGTTGATAGGATGATGCGTGCACGTTTGATAATTATACAGTCCATGTCTTTTTTTTCTTTAAGTGTATAATTTGTTGTTCAGGCTATTCATCATTGCTTCTAATTTTCTAATTCGCACAATAAATTAATTCGCTAAGTGCATAGACATAATAACATGTGTTTGCCATTGCATTTTAATATCTTTTTTTTAGTTATATATAAGGTATAAATTTCCATTGAAATTTGACATCAAAGAAATCATTCTCTAGTTCAAGAAAGAAACGGGGAGCTCAAATGTTATACGTTCATGCTATTCAACTATGTTTCTAAAATATAACTAACAAGAACGGTCAAAGTTTCGATACAAAAATCAAAGTGAATTCAGTCATTGATGAAAACCCAGTAGGTCTATTTGTTAGAGCGACATGTTAATACTAGGGAGGTTACAAATTTCAGAATTATACGGTCCCTATGTAATTAGTTTTTATTCATGGACATACATTATTCCTTTCCCAATTGAACATTTCTTCTAGTTCTACATTTTCCGCGAGAAATTCATTCGATGAGTGAGTAGACACAGTAACTTGTTCTGGCCATTATTCTTGAATGTATTTTTCTACATATATACACAAGTACAAAATTTATTTTACACTTGAAATTAAAGAGTTTATTCTCGAGTTCGATCGAGAAACAAACACAATTTCGGCATTCCGTCGTTCTTAACGTTAAATAGCTTGTGAATGCGATGCATTTAAAGGAAATTACTTTTTAGGGTTCACGTAATGTAATTAATTAAGTGTATAAGCCTTATTAGCTCAGCTCGTTACATCATCGTGATAATAACACGAAGGGAACATGTTAATGACTTGTACAGGGGTACCGTTTATCTAAATTCTCTGTTTATTAACTTACTTAGTTTCGTTTTTAAGCAAATCCAAATATAATTTATTCAATTATTAAGACTTACTAGCTCTGTTTTAGAGAGAAATTTTAATAGAATGATAGTTACACATTTGAGAATTATACGGTTCGTATAATTTTAATCTTATAATCATTTGTTCAATTTCTTCTTTAGGTTATTGAGCATTGCTTTTTATTTTGCAATTCGCCTAAGAAACTCATTCGAGATGAGTGCATAGACACGACAACATGTTCTCACCATTGCAGTTTGATCTCCTTTTTGGTTATATGATAAAGTACAGGTTTTCCTTCACATTTGATATCAAGGAAATCATTCTCTAGTTCTACAGAGAGAATATTTTACTTATAACCTTTATTCGATCTAATGTCAAATTGCTTGGGAATGCGATACGTTTATATGAAATGTGTTTCCATGTTGATTGATTGTGAAGCAAGCTAATGACATATATAAGGCCTATTAGCTCAGTTGGTTAGAGCGTCGTGCTAATAACGCGAAGGTCACAGGTTCGAGACCTGTATAGGCCATATATAAATTTTTATGCTATCTATGCTTATGGTTTTACTAAATTTCGTCTTCAGGTAAAGAATTTACTAATTCTAAATTTAAGTAACATAAAATATATTGCGACGCTCAAATGGTCAAAAGTTCCGTAAAACAATCAAAGAGAATACATTCAATGATTAAAACCTAGTAGATCGATTTCTTAGAGGGACATGTTAACACTAGGAAGTTTACATGTTTGAGAATTATACAGTCATTATGTCATTACTATTTATTCATGAACATCGTTTATTCTTATTGTTATTCAACATTGCTTCTTATTCTACAATTTCTTTTGACCGATAAGTGAATGAAGTCTTTGTTGGAGCGACATGTTGATAGGATGATGCGTGCACGTTTGATAATTATACAGTCCATGTCTTTTTTTTTTCTTTAAGTGTATAATTTGTTGTTCAGGCTATTCATCATTGCTTCTAATTTTCTAATTCGCACAATAAATTAATTCGCTAAGTGCATAGACATAATAACATGTGTTTGCCATTGCATTTTAATGTCTTTTTTTTAGTTATATATAAGGTATAAATTTCCATTGAAATTTGACATCAAAGAAATCATTCTCTAGTTTAAGAGAGAAACGGGGAGCTCAAATGTTATACGTTCATGCTATTCAACTATGTTTCTAAAATATAACTAACAAGAACGGTCAAAGTTTCGATACAAAAATCAAAGTGAATTCAGTCATTGATGAAAACCCAGTAGGTCTATTTGTTAGAGCGACATGTTAATACTAGGGAGGTTACAAATTTCAGAATTATACGGTCCCTATGTAATTAGTTTTTATTCATGGACATACATTATTCCTTTCCCAATTGAACATTTCTTCTAGTTCTACATTTTCCGCGAGAATTTCATTCGATGAGTGAGTAGACACAGTAACTTGTTCTGGCCATTATTCTTGAATGTATTTTTCTACATATATAAAAAAGTACAATATTTATTTTACACTTGAAATTAAAGAGTTTATTCTCGAGTTCGACCGAGAAACAAACACAATTTCGGCATTCCGTCGTTCTTAACGTTAAATAGCTTGTGAATGCGATGCATTTAAAGGAAATTATATTTAGGGTTCACGTAATGTAATTAATTAAGTGTATAAGCCTTATTAGCTCAGCTCGTTACATCATCGTTATAATAACACGAAGGGAACATGTTAATGACTTGTACAGGGGTACCCTTTATCTGAATTCTCTGTTTATTAACTTAGTTAGTTTCGTTTTTAAGCAAATCCAGATATAATTTATTCAATTATTAAGACTTACTAGCTCTGTTTTAGAGAGAAATTTTAATAGAATGATAGTTACACATTTGAGAATTATACGGTCCGTATAATTTTAATCTTATAATCATTTGTTCAATTTCTTCTTTAGGTTATTCAGCATTGCTTTTTATTTTGGAATTCGCCTAAGAAACTCATTCGAGATGAGTGCATATTATTTCACCATTGCAGTTTGATCTCCTTTTTTGTTATATGATAAAGTACAAGTTTTCTTTCACATTTAATATCAATGAAATCATTCTCTAGTTCTACAGAGAGAATATTTTACTTATAACCTTTATTCGATCTAATGTCAAATTGCTTGGGAATGCGATACGTTTATATGAAATGTGTTTCCATGTTGATTGATTGTGAAGCAAGCTAATGACATATATAAGGCCTATTAGCTCAGTTGGTTAGAGCGTCGTGCTAATAACGCGAAGGTCACAGGTTCGAGACCTGTATAGGCCATATATAAATTTTTATGCTATCTATGCTTATGGTTTTACTAAATTTCTTCTTCAGGTAAAGAATTTACTAATTCTAAATTTAAGTAACATAAAATATATTGCGCCGCTCAAATGGTCAAAAGTTTCGTAAAAGAATCAAAGAGAATACATTCATTGATTGAAACCTAGTAGATCGATATCTTAGAGGGACATGTTAACACTAGGAAATTTACATGTTTGAGAATTATACAGTCATTATGTCATTACTATTTATTCATGAACATCGTTTATTCTTATTGCTATTCAACATTGCTTCTTATTCTACAATTTCTTTTGACCGATAAGTGAATGAAGTCTTTGTTGGAGCGACATGTTGATAGGATGATGCGTGCACGTTTGATAATTATACAGTCCATGTCTTTTTTTTTCTTTAAGTGTATAATTTGTTGTTCAGGCTATTCATCATTGCTTCTAATTTTCTAATTCGCACAATAAATTAATTCGCTAAGTGCATAGACATAATAACATGTGTTTGCCATTGCATTTTAATGTCTTTTTTTAGTTATATATAAGGTATAAATTTCCATTGAAATTTGACATCAAAGAAATCATTCTCTAGTTCAAGAGAGAAACGGGGAGCTCAAATGTTATACGTTCATGCTATTCAACTATGTTTCTAAAATATAACTAACAAGAACGGTCAAAGTTTCGATACAAAAATCAAAGTGAATTCAGTCATTGATGAAAACCCAGTAGGTCTATTTGTTAGAGCGACATGTTAATACTAGGGAGGTTACAAATTTCAGAATTATACGGTCCCTATGTAATTAGTTTTTATTCATGGACATACATTATTCCTTTCCTAATTGAACATTTCTTCTAGTTCTACATTTTCCGCGAGAATTTCATTCGATGATTGAGTAGACACAGTAACTTGTTCTGGCCATTATTCTTGAATGTATTTTTCTACATATATAAAAAAGTACAATATTTATTTTACACTTGAAATTAAAGAGTTTATTCTCGAGTTCGACCGAGAAACAAACACAATTTCGGCATTCCGTCGTTCTTAACGTTAAATAGCTTGTGAATGCGATGCATTTAAAGGAAATTATATTTAGGGTTCACGTAATGTAATTAATTAAGTGTATAAGCCTTATTAGCTCAGCTCGTTACATCATCGTTATAATAACACGAAGGGAACATGTTAATGACTTGTACAGGGGTACCCTTTATCTGAATTCTCTGTTTATTAACTTAGTTAGTTTCGTTTTTAAGCAAATCCAGATATAATTTATTCAATTATTAAGACTTACTAGCTCTGTTTTAGAGAGAAATTTTAATAGAATGATAGTTACACATTTGAGAATTATACGGTCCGTATAATTTTAATCTTATAATCATTTGTTCAATTTCTTCTTTAGGTTATTCAGCATTGCTTTTTATTTTGGAATTCGCCTAAGAAACTCATTCGAGATGAGTGCATATTATTTCACCATTGCAGTTTGATCTCCTTTTTTGTTATATGATAAAGTACAAGTTTTCTTTCACATTTAATATCAATGAAATCATTCTCTAGTTCTACAGAGAGAATATTTTACTTATAACCTTTATTCGATCTAATGTCAAATTGCTTGGGAATGCGATACGTTTATATGAAATGTGTTTCCATGTTGATTGATTGTGAAGCAAGCTAATGACATATATAAGGCCTATTAGCTCAGTTGGTTAGAGCGTCGTGCTAATAACGCGAAGGTCACAGGTTCGAGACCTGTATAGGCCATATATAAATTTTTATGCTATCTATGCTTATGGTTTTACTAAATTTCGTCTTCAGGTAAAGAATTTACTAATTCTAAATTTAAGTAACATAAAATATATTGCGCCGCTCAAATGGTCAAAAGTTTCGTAAAAGAATCAAAGAGAATACATTCATTGATTGAAACCTAGTAGATCGATATCTTAGAGGGACATGTTAACACTAGGAAATTTACATGTTTGAGAATTATACAGTCATTATGTCATTACTATTTATTCATGAACATCGTTTATTCTTATTGCTATTCAACATTGCTTCTTATTCTACAATTTCTTTTGACCGATAAGTGAATGAAGTCTTTGTTGGAGCGACATGTTGATAGGATGATGCGTGCACGTTTGATAATTATACAGTCCATGTCTTTTTTTTTCTTTAAGTGTATAATTTGTTGTTCAGGCTATTCATCATTGCTTCTAATTTTCTAATTCGCACAATAAATTAATTCGCTAAGTGCATAGACATAATAACATGTGTTTGCCATTGCATTTTAATGTCTTTTTTTAGTTATATATAAGGTATAAATTTCCATTGAAATTTGACATCAAAGAAATCATTCTCTAGTTCAAGAGAGAAACGGGGAGCTCAAATGTTATACGTTCATGCTATTCAACTATGTTTCTAAAATATAACTAACAAGAACGGTCAAAGTTTCGATACAAAAATCAAAGTGAATTCAGTCATTGATGAAAACCCAGTAGGTCTATTTGTTAGAGCGACATGTTAATACTAGGGAGGTTACAAATTTCAGAATTATACGGTCCCTATGTAATTAGTTTTTATTCATGGACATACATTATTCCTTTCCCAATTGAACATTTCTTCTAGTTCTACATTTTCCGCGAGAATTTCATTCGATGAGTGAGTAGACACAGTAACTTGTTCTGGCCATTATTCTTGAATGTATTTTTCTACATATATAAAAAAGTACAATATTTATTTTACACTTGAAATTAAAGAGTTTATTCTCGAGTTCGACCGAGAAACAAACACAATTTCGGCATTCCGTCGTTCTTAACGTTAAATAGCTTGTGAATGCGATGCATTTAAAGGAAATTATATTTAGGGTTCACGTAATGTAATTAATTAAGTGTATAAGCCTTATTAGCTCAGCTCGTTACATCATCGTTATAATAACACGAAGGGAACATGTTAATGACTTGTACAGGGGTACCCTTTATCTGAATTCTCTGTTTATTAACTTAGTTAGTTTCGTTTTTAAGCAAATCCAGATATAATTTATTCAATTATTAAGACTTACTAGCTCTGTTTTAGAGAGAAATTTTAATAGAATGATAGTTACACATTTGAGAATTATACGGTCCGTATAATTTTAATCTTATAATCATTTGTTCAATTTCTTCTTTAGGTTATTCAGCATTGCTTTTTATTTTGGAATTCGCCTAAGAAACTCATTCGAGATGAGTGCATATTATTTCACCATTGCAGTTTGATCTCCTTTTTTGTTATATGATAAAGTACAAGTTTTCTTTCACATTTAATATCAATGAAATCATTCTCTAGTTCTACAGAGAGAATATTTTACTTATAACCTTTATTCGATCTAATGTCAAATTGCTTGGGAATGCGATACGTTTATATGAAATGTGTTTCCATGTTGATTGATTGTGAAGCAAGCTAATGACATATATAAGGCCTATTAGCTCAGTTGGTTAGAGCGTCGTGCTAATAACGCGAAGGTCACAGGTTCGAGACCTGTATAGGCCATATATAAATTTTTATGCTATCTATGCTTATGGTTTTACTAAATTTCGTCTTCAGGTAAAGAATTTACTAATTCTAAATTTAAGTAACATAAAATATATTGCGCCGCTCAAATGGTCAAAAGTTTCGTAAAAGAATCAAAGAGAATACATTCATTGATTGAAACCTAGTAGATCGATATCTTAGAGGGACATGTTAACACTAGGAAATTTACATGTTTGAGAATTATACAGTCATTATGTCATTACTATTTATTCATGAACATCGTTTATTCTTATTGCTATTCAACATTGCTTCTTATTCTACAATTTCTTTTGACCGATAAGTGAATGAAGTCTTTGTTGGAGCGACATGTTGATAGGATGATGCGTGCACGTTTGATAATTATACAGTCCATGTCTTTTTTTTTCTTTAAGTGTATAATTTGTTGTTCAGGCTATTCATCATTGCTTCTAATTTTCTAATTCGCACAATAAATTAATTCGCTAAGTGCATAGACATAATAACATGTGTTTGCCATTGCATTTTAATGTCTTTTTTTAGTTATATATAAGGTATAAATTTCCATTGAAATTTGACATCAAAGAAATCATTCTCTAGTTCAAGAGAGAAACGGGGAGCTCAAATGTTATACGTTCATGCTATTCAACTATGTTTCTAAAATATAACTAACAAGAACGGTCAAAGTTTCGATACAAAAATCAAAGTGAATTCAGTCATTGATGAAAACCCAGTAGGTCTATTTGTTAGAGCGACATGTTAATACTAGGGAGGTTACAAATTTCAGAATTATACGGTCCCTATGTTATTAGTTTTTATTCATGGACATATATTATTCCTTTCCCAATTGAACATTTCTTCTAGTTCTACATTTTCCGCGAGAAATTCATTCGATGAGTGAGTAGACACAGTAACTTGTTCTGGCCATTATTATTGAATGTATTTTTCTACATATATAAAAAAGTACAATATTTATTTTACACTTGAAATTAAAGAGTTTATTCTCGAGTTCGATCGAGAAACAAACACAATTTCGGCATTCCGTCGTTCTTAACGTTAAATAGCTTGTGAATGCGATGCATTTAAAGGAAATTATTTTTAGGGTTCACGTAATGTAATTAATTAAGTGTATAAGCCTTATTAGCTCAGCTCGTTACATCATCGTTATAATAACACGAAGGGAACATGTTAATGACTTGTACAGGGGTACCCTTTATCTAAATTCTCTGTTTATTAACTTAGTTAGTTTCGTTTTTAAGCAAATCCAGATATAATTTATTCAATTATTAAGACTTACTAGCTCTGTTTTAGAGAGAAATTTAATAGAATGATAGTTACACATTTGAGAATCATACGGTCCGTATAATTTTAATCTTATAATCATTTGTTCAATTTCTTCTTTAGGTTATTGAGCATTGCTTTTTATTTTGGAATTCGCCTAAGAAACTCATTCGAGATGAGTGCATATGTTTTCACCATTGCAGTTTGATCTCCTTTGTTGTTATATGATAAAGTACAAGTTTTCTTTCACATTTGATATCAATGAAATCATTCTCTAGTTCTACAGAGAGAATATTTTACTTATAACCTTTATTCGATCTAATGTCAAATAGCTTGGGAATGCGATACGTTTATATGAAATGTGTTTCCATGTTGATCGACTGTGAAGCAAGCTAATGACATATATAAGGCCTATTAGATCAGTTGGTTAGAGCGTCGTGCTAATAGTCGCGAAGGTCACAGGTTCGAGACCTGTATAGGCCATATATAAATTTTTATGCTATCTATGCTTATGGTTTTACTAAATTTCGTCTTCAGGTAAAGAATTTACTAATTCTAAATTTAAGTAACATAAAATATATTGCGCCGCTCAAATGGTCAAAAGTTTCGTAAAAGAATCAAAGAGAATACATTCATTGATTAAAACCTAGTAGATCGATATCTTAGAGGGACATGTTAACACTAGGAAATTTACATGTTTGAGAATTATACAGTCATTATGTCATTACTATTTATTCATGAACATCGTTTATTCTTATTGCTATTCAACATTGCTTCTTATTCTACAATTTCTTTTGACCGATAAGTGAATGAAGTCTTTGTTGGAGCGACATGTTGATAGGATGATGCGTGCACGTTTGATAATTATACAGTCCATGTCTTTTTTTTTCTTTAAGTGTATAATTTGTTGTTCAGGCTATTCATCATTGCTTCTAATTTTCTAATTCGCACAATAAATTAATTCGCTAAGTGCATAGACATAATAACATGTGTTTGCCATTGCATTTTAATGTCTTTTTTTAGTTATATATAAGGTATAAATTTCCATTGAAATTTGACATCAAAGAAATCATTCTCTAGTTCAAGAGAGAAACGGGGAGCTCAAATGTTATACGTTCATGCTATTCAACTATGTTTCTAAAATATAACTAACAAGAACGGTCAAAGTTTCGACACAAAAATCAAAGTGAATTCAGTCATTGATGAAAACCCAGTAGGTCTATTTGTTAGAGCGACATGTTAATACTAGGGAGGTTACAAATTTCAGAATTATACGGTCCCTATGTTATTAGTTTTTATTCATGGACATATATTATTCCTTTCCCAATTGAACATTTCTTCTAGTTCTACATTTTCCGCGAGAAATTCATTCGATGAGTGAGTAGACACAGTAACTTGTTCTGGCCATTATTATTGAATGTATTTTTCTACATATATAAAAAAGTACAATATTTATTTTACACTTGAAATTAAAGAGTTTATTCTCGAGTTCGATCGAGAAACAAACACAATTTCGGCATTCCGTCGTTCTTAACGTTAAATAGCTTGTGAATGCGATGCATTTAAAGGAAATTATTTTTAGGGTTCACGTAATGTAATTAATTAAGTGTATAAGCCTTATTAGCTCAGCTCGTTACATCATCGTTATAATAACACGAAGGGAACATGTTAATGACTTGTACAGGGGTACCCTTTATCTAAATTCTCTGTTTATTAACTTAGTTAGTTTCGTTTTTAAGCAAATCCAGATATAATTTATTCAATTATTAAGACTTACTAGCTCTGTTTTAGAGAGAAATTTTAATAGAATGATAGTTACACATTTGAGAATCATACGGTCCGTATAATTTTAATCTTATAATCATTTGTTCAATTTCTTCTTTAGGTTATTGAGCATTGCTTTTTATTTTGGAATTCGCCTAAGAAACTCATTCGAGATGAGTGCATATGTTTTCACCATTGCAGTTTGATCTCCTTTGTTGTTATATGATAAAGTACAAGTTTTCTTTCACATTTGATATCAATGAAATCATTCTCTAGTTCTACAGAGAGAATATTTTACTTATAACCTTTATTCGATCTAATGTCAAATAGCTTGGGAATGCGATACGTTTATATGAAATGTGTTTCCATGTTGATCGACTGTGAAGCAAGCTAATGACATATATAAGGCCTATTAGATCAGTTGGTTAGAGCGTCGTGCTAATAGTCGCGAAGGTCACAGGTTCGAGACCTGTATAGGCCATATATAAATTTTTATGCTATCTATGCTTATGGTTTTACTAAATTTCGTCTTCAGGTAAAGAATTTACTAATTCTAAATTTAAGTAACATAAAATATATTGCGCCGCTCAAATGGTCAAAAGTTTCGTAAAAGAATCAAAGAGAATACATTCATTGATTAAAACCTAGTAGATCGATATCTTAGAGGGACATGTTAACACTAGGAAATTTACATGTTTGAGAATTATACAGTCATTATGTCATTACTATTTATTCATGAACATCGTTTATTCTTATTGCTATTCAACATTGCTTCTTATTCTACAATTTCTTTTGACCGATAAGTGAATGAAGTCTTTGTTGGAGCGACATGTTGATAGGATGATGCGTGCACGTTTGATAATTATACAGTCCATGTCTTTTTTTTTCTTTAAGTGTATAATTTGTTGTTCAGGCTATTCATCATTGCTTCTAATTTTCTAATTCGCACAATAAATTAATTCGCTAAGTGCATAGACATAATAACATGTGTTTGCCATTGCATTTTAATGTCTTTTTTTAGTTATATATAAGGTATAAATTTCCATTGAAATTTGACATCAAAGAAATCATTCTCTAGTTCAAGAGAGAAACGGGGAGCTCAAATGTTATACGTTCATGCTATTCAACTATGTTTCTAAAATATAACTAACAAGAACGGTCAAAGTTTCGACACAAAAATCAAAGTGAATTCAGTCATTGATGAAAACCCAGTAGGTCTATTTGTTAGAGCGACATGTTAATACTAGGGAGGTTACAAATTTCAGAATTATACGGTCCCTATGTTATTAGTTTTTTATTCATGGACATATATTATTCCTTTCCCAATTGAACATTTCTTCTAGTTCTACATTTTCCGCGAGAAATTCATTCGATGAGTGAGTAGACACAGTAACTTGTTCTGGCCATTATTATTGAATGTATTTTTCTACATATATAAAAAAGTACAATATTTATTTTACACTTGAAATTAAAGAGTTTATACTCGAGTTCGACCGAGAAACAAACACAATTTCGGCATTCCGTCGTTCTTAACGTTAAATAGCTTGTGAATGCGATGCATTTAAAGGAAATTATATTTAGGGTTCACGTAATGTAATTAATTATGTGTATAAGCCTTATTAGCTCAGCTCGTTACATCATCGTTATAATAACACGAAGGGAACATGTTAATGACTTGTACAGGGGTACCCTTTATCTGAATTCTCTGTTTATTAACTTAGTTAGTTTCGTTTTTAAGCAAATCCAGATATAATTTATTCAATTATTAAGACTTACTAGCTCTGTTTTAGAGAGAAATTTTAATAGAATGATAGTTACACATTTGAGAATTATACGGTCCGTATAATTTTAATCTTATAATCATTTGTTCAATTTCTTCTTTAGGTTATTGAGCATTGCTTTTTATTTTGGAATTCGCCTAAGAAACTCATTCGAGATGAGTGCATATGTTTTCACCATTGCAGTTTGATCTCCTTTTTTGTTATATGATAAAGTACAAGTTTTCTTTCACATTTGATATCAATGAAATCATTCTCTAGTTCTACAGAGAGAATATTTTACTTATAACCTTTATTCGATCTAATGTCAAATAGCTTGGGAATGAGATACGTTTATATGAAATGTGTTTCCATGTTGATCGACTGTGAAGCAAGCTAATGACATATATAAGGCCTATTAGATCAGTTGGTTAGAGCGTCGTGCTAATAGTCGCGAAGGTCACAGGTTCGAGACCTGTATAGGCCATATATAAATTTTTATGCTATCTATGCTTATGGTTTTACTAAATTTCGTCTTCAGGTAAAGAATTTACTAATTCTAAATTTAAGTAACATAAAATATATTGCGCCGCTCAAATGGTCAAAAGTTTCGTAAAAGAATCAAAGAGAATACATTCATTGATTGAAACCTAGTAGATCGATATCTTAGAGGGACATGTTAACACTAGGAAATTTACATGTTTGAGAATTATACAGTCATTATGTCATTACTATTTATTCATGAACATCGTTTATTCTTATTGCTATTCAACATTGCTTCTTATTCTACAATTTCTTTTGACCGATAAGTGAATGAAGTCTTTGTTGGAGCGACATGTTGATAGGATGATGCGTGCACGTTTGATAATTATACAGTCCATGTCTTTTTTTTTCTTTAAGTGTATAATTTGTTGTTCAGGCTATTCATCATTGCTTCTAATTTTCTAATTCGCACAATAAATTAATTCGCTAAGTGCATAGACATAATAACATGTTTTTGCCATTGCATTTTAATGTCTTTTTTTTAGTTATATATAAGGTATAAATTTCCATTGAAATTTGACATCAAAGAAATCATTCTCTAGTTCAAGAGAGAAACGGGGAGCTCAAATGTTATACGTTCATGTTATTCAACTATGTTTCTAAAATATAACTAACAAGAACGGTCAAAGTTTCGATACAAAAATCAAAGTGAATTCAGTCATTGATGAAAACCCAGTAGGTCTATTTGTTAGAGCGACATGTTAATACTAGGGAGGTTACAAATTTCAGAATTATACGGTCCCTATGTTATTAGTTTTTATTCATGGACATATATTATTCCTTTCCCAATTGAACATTTCTTCTAGTTCTACATTTTCCGCGAGAAATTCATTCGATGAGTGAGTAGACACAGTAACTTGTTCTGGCCATTATTATTGAATGTATTTTTCTACATATATAAACAAGTACAATATTTATTTTACACTTGAAATTAAAGAGTTTATTCTCGAGTTCGATCGAGAAACAAACACAATTTCGGCATTCCGTCGTTCTTAACGTTAAATAGCTTGTGAATGCGCTGCATTTAAATGAAATTATTTTTAGGGTTCACGTAATGTAATTAATTAAGTGTATAAGCCTTATTAGCTCAGCTCGTTACATCATCGTGATAATAACACGAAGGGAACATGTTAATGACTTGTACAGGGGTACCCTTTATCTAAATTCTCTGTTTAGTAACTTACTTAGTTTCGTTTTTAAGCAAATCCAAATATAATTTATTCAATTATTAAGACTTACTAGCTCTGTTTTAGAGAGAATTTTTAATAGAATGATAGTTACACATTTGAGAATTATACGGTCCGTATAATTTTAATCTTATAATCATTTGTTCAATTTCTTCTTTAGGTTATTGAGCATTGCTTTTTATTTTGCAATTCGCCTAAGAAACTCATTCGAGATGAGTGCATATGTTCTCACCATTGCAGTTTGATCTCCTTTTTGGTTATATGATAAAGTACAAGTTTTCTTTCACATTTGATATCAAGGAAATCATTCTCTAGTTCTACAGAGAGAATATTTTACTTATAACCTTTATTCGATCTAATGTCAAATAGCTTGGGAATGCGATACGTTTATATGAAATGTGTTTCCATGTTGATTGATTGTGAAGCAAGCTAATGATATATATAAGGCCTATTAGCTCAGTTGGTTAGAGCGTCGTGCTAATAACGCGAAGGTCACAGGTTCGAGACCTGTATAGGCCATATATAAATTTTTATGCTATCTATGCTTATGGTTTTACTAAATTTCGTCTTCAGGTAAAGAATTTACTAATTCTAAATTTAAGTAACATAAAATATATTGCGACGCTCAAATGGTCAAAAGTTCCGTAAAACAATCAAAGAGAATACATTCATTGATTAAAACCTAGTAGATCGATTTCTTAGAGGGACATGTTAACACTAGGAAGTTTACATGTTTGAGAATTATACAGTCATTATGTCATTACTATTTATTCATGAACATCGTTTATTCTTATTGTTATTCAACATTGCTTCTTATTCTACAATTTCTTTTGACCGATAAGTGAATGAAGTCTTTGTTGGAGCGACATGTTGATAGGATGATGCGTGCACGTTTGATAATTATACAGACCATGTTTTTTGTTTTTCTTTAAGTGTATAGTTTGTTGTTCAAGCTATTCATCATTGCTTCTAATTTTCTAATTCGCACAATAAATTAATTCGCTAAGTGCATAGACATAATAACATGTTTTTGCAATTGCATTTTAATGTCTTTTTTTTAGTTATATATAAGGTATAAATTTCCATTGAAATTTGACATCAAAGAAATCATTCTCTAGTTCAAGAGAGAAACGGGGAGCTCAAATGTTATACGTTCATGCTATTCAACTATGTTTCTAAAATATAACTAACAAGAACGGTCAAAGTTTCGATACAAAAATCAAAGTGAATTCAGTCATTGATGAAAACCCAGTAGGTCTACTTGTTAGAGCGACATGTTAATACTAGGGAGGTTACAAATTTCAGAATTATATGGTTCCTATGTTATTAGTTTTTATTCATGGACATATATTATTCCTTTCCCAATTGAACATTTCTTCTAGTTCTACATTTTCCCCGAGAAATTCATTCGATGAGTGAGTAGACACAGTAACTTGTTCTGGCCATTATTATTGAATGTATTTTTCTACATATATAAACAAGTACAATATTTATTTTACACTTGAAATTAAAGAGTTTATTCTCGAGTTCGATCGAGAAACAAACACAATTTCGGCATTCCGTCGTTCTTAACGTTAAATAGCTTGTGAATGCGCTGCATTTAAATGAAATTATTTTTAGGGTTCACGTAATGTAATTAATTAAGTGTATAAGCCTTATTAGCTCAGCTCGTTACATCATCATGATAATAACACGAAGGGAACATGTTAATGACTTGTACAGGGGTACCCTTTATCTAAATTCTCTGTTTATTAACTTACTTAGTTTCGTTTTTAAGCAAATCCAAATATAATTTATTCAATTATTAAGACTTACTAGCTCTGTTTTAGAGAGAATTTTTAATAGAATGATAGTTACACATTTGAGAATTATACGGTCCGTATAATTTTAATCTTATAATCATTTGTTCAATTTCTTCTTTAGGTTATTGAGCATTGCTTTTTATTTTGCAATTCGCCTAAGAAACTCATTCGAGATGAGTGCATATGTTCTCACCATTGCAGTTTGATCTCCTTTTTGGTTATATGATAAAGTACAAGTTTTCTTTCTCATTTGATATCAAGGAAATCATTCTCTAGTTCTACAGAGAGAATATTTTACTTATAACCTTTATTCGATCTAATGTCAAATAGCTTGGGAATGCGATACGTTTATATGAAATGTGTTTCCATGTTGATTGACTGTGAAGCAAGCTAATGACATATATAAGGCCTATTAGCTCAGTTGGTTAGAGCGTCGTGCTAATAACGCGAAGGTCACAGGTTCGAGACCTGTATAGGCCATATATAAATTTTTATGCTATCTATGTTTATGGTTTTACTAAATTTCTTCTTCAGGTAAAGAATTTACTAATTCTAAATTTAAGTAACATAAAATATATTGCGACGCTCAAATGGTCAAAAGTTCCGTAAAACAATCAAAGAGAATACATTCATTGATTAAAACCTAGTAGATCGATTTCTTAGAGGGACATGTTAACACTAGGAAGTTTACATGTTTGAGAATTATACAGTCATTATGTCATTACTATTTATTCATGAACATCGTTTATTCTTATTGTTATTCAACATTGCTTCTTATTCTACAATTTCTTTTGACCGATAAGTGAATGAAGTCTTTGTTGGAGCGACATGTTGATAGGATGATGCGTGCACGTTTGATAATTATACAGTCCATGTCTTTTTTTTTTCTTTAAGTGTATAGTTTGTTGTTCAAGCTATTCATCATTGCTTCTAATTTTCTAATTCGCACAATAAATTAATTCGCTAAGTGCATAGACATAATAACATGTTTTTGCCATTGCATTTTAATGTCTTTTTTTTAGTTATATATAAGGTATAAATTTCCATTGAAATTTGACATCAAAGAAATCATTCTCTAGTTCAAGAGAGAAACGGGGAGCTCAAATGTTATACGTTCATGCTATTCAACTATGTTTCTAAAATATAACTAACAAGAACGGTCAAAGTTTCGATACAAAAATCAAAGTGAATTCAGTCATTGATGAAAACCCAGTAGGTCTATTTGTTAGAGCGACATGTTAATACTAGGGAGGTTACAAATTTCAGAATTATACGGTCCCTATGTTATTAGTTTTTATTCATGGACATATATTATTCCTTTCCCAATTGAACATTTCTTCTAGTTGTACATTTTCCGCGAGAAATTCATTCGATGAGTGAGTAGACACAGTAACTTGTTCTGGACATTATTATTGAATGTATTTTTCTACATATATAAACAAGTACAATATTTATTTTACACTTGAAATTAAAGAGTTTATTCTCGAGTTCGATCGAGAAACAAACACAATTTCGGCATTCCGTCGTTCTTAACGTTAAATAGCTTGTGAATGCGCTGCATTTAAATGAAATTATTTTTAGGGTTCACGTAATGTAATTAATTAAGTGTATAAGCCTTATTAGCTCAGCTCGTTACATCATCGTGATAATAACACGAAGGGAACATGTTAATGACTTGTACAGGGGTACCCTTTATCTAAATTCTCTGTTTAGTAACTTACTTAGTTTCGTTTTTAAGCAAATCCAAATATAATTTATTCAATTATTAAGACTTACTAGCTCTGTTTTAGAGAGAATTTTTAATAGAATGATAGTTACACATTTGAGAATTATACGGTCCGTATAATTTTAATCTTATAATCATTTGTTCAATTTCTTCTTTAGGTTATTGAGCATTGCTTTTTATTTTGCAATTCGCCTAAGAAACTCATTCGAGATGAGTGCATATGTTCTCACCATTGCAGTTTGATCTCCTTTTTGGTTATATGATAAAGTACAAGTTTTCTTTCACATTTGATATCAAGGAAATCATTCTCTAGTTCTACAGAGAGAATATTTTACTTATAACCTTTATTCGATCTAATGTCAAATAGCTTGGGAATGCGATACGTTTACATGAAATGTGTTTCCATGTTGATCCACTGTGAAGCAAGCTAATGACATATATAAGGCCTATTAGCTCAGTTGGTTAGAGCGTCGTGCTAATAACGCGAAGGTCACAGGTTCGAGACCTGTATAGGCCATATATAAATTTTATGCTATCTACGTTTATGGTTTTACTAAATTTCGTCTTCAGGTAAAGAATTTACTAATTCTAAATTTAAGTAACATAAAATATATTGCGACGCTCAAATGGTCAAAAGTTCCGTAAAACAATCAAAGAGAATACATTCATTGATTAAAACCTAGTAGATCGATTTCTTAGAGGGACATGTTAACACTAGGAAGTTTACATGTTTGAGAATTATACAGTCATTATGTCATTACTATTTATTCATGAACATCGTTTATTCTTATTGTTATTCAACATTGCTTCTTATTCTACAATTTCTTTTGACCGATAAGTGAATGAAGTCTTTGTTGGAGCGACATGTTGATAGGATGATGCGTGCACGTTTGATAATTATACAGAACATGTTTTTTGTTTTTCTTTAAGTGTATAGTTTGTTGTTCAAGCTATTCATCATTGCTTCTAATTTTCTAATTCGCACAATAAATTAATTCGCTAAGTGCATAGACATAATAACATGTTTTTGCCATTGCATTTTAATGTCTTTTTTTTAGTTATATATAAGGTATAAATTTCCATTGAAATTTGACATCAAAGAAATCATTCTCTAGTTCAAGAGAGAAACGGGGAGCTCAAATGTTATACGTTCATGTTATTCAACTATGTTTCTAAAATATAACTAACAAGAACGGTCAAAGTTTCGATACAAAAATCAAAGTGAATTCAGTCATTGATGAAAACCCAGTAGGTCTATTTGTTAGAGCGACATGTTAATACTAGGGAGGTTACAAATTTCAGAATTATACGGTCCCTATGTTATTAGTTTTTATTCATGGACATATATTATTCCTTTCCCAATTGAACATTTCTTCTAGTTCTACATTTTCCGCGAGAAATTCATTCGATGAGTGAGTAGACACAGTAACTTGTTCTGGCCATTATTATTGAATGTATTTTTCTACATATATAAACAAGTACAATATTTATTTTACACTTGAAATTAAAGAGTTTATTCTCGAGTTCGATCGAGAAACAAACACAATTTCGGCATTCCGTCGTTCTTAACGTTAAATAGCTTGTGAATGCGCTGCATTTAAATGAAATTATTTTTAGGGTTCACGTAATGTAATTAATTAAGTGTATAAGCCTTATTAGCTCAGCTCGTTACATCATCATGATAATAACACGAAGGGAACATGTTAATGACTTGTACAGGGGTACCCTTTATCTAAATTCTCTGTTTAGTAACTTACTTAGTTTCGTTTTTAAGCAAATCCAAATATAATTTATTCAATTATTAAGACTTACTAGCTCTGTTTTAGAGAGAATTTTTAATAGAATGATAGTTACACATTTGAGAATTATACGGTCCGTATAATTTTAATCTTATAATCATTTGTTCAATTTCTTCTTTAGGTTATTGAGCATTGCTTTTTATTTTGCAATTCGCCTAAGAAACTCATTCGAGATGAGTGCATATGTTCTCACCATTGCAGTTTGATCTCCTTTTTGGTTATATGATAAAGTACAAGTTTTCTTTCACATTTGATATCAAGGAAATCATTCTCTAGTTCTACAGAGAGAATATTTTACTTATAACCTTTATTCGATCTAATGTCAAATAGCTTGGGAATGCGATACGTTTACATGAAATGTGTTTCCATGTTGATCCACTGTGAAGCAAGCTAATGACATATATAAGGCCTATTAGCTCAGTTGGTTAGAGCGTCGTGCTAATAACGCGAAGGTCACAGGTTCGAGACCTGTATAGGCCATATATAAATTTTATGCTATCTACGTTTATGGTTTTACTAAATTTCGTCTTCAGGTAAAGAATTTACTAATTCTAAATTTAAGTAACATAAAATATATTGCGACGCTCAAATGGTCAAAAGTTCCGTAAAACAATCAAAGAGAATACATTCATTGATTAAAACCTAGTAGATCGATTTCTTAGAGGGACATGTTAACACTAGGAAGTTTACATGTTTGAGAATTATACAGTCATTATGTCATTACTATTTATTCATGAACATCGTTTATTCTTATTGTTATTCAACATTGCTTCTTATTCTACAATTTCTTTTGACCGATAAGTGAATGAAGTCTTTGTTGGAGCGACATGTTGATAGGATGATGCGTGCACGTTTGATAATTATACAGACCATGTTTTTTGTTTTTCTTTAAGTGTATAGTTTGTTGTTCAAGCTATTCATCATTGCTTCTAATTTTCTAATTCGCACAATAAATTAATTCGCTAAGTGTATAGACATAATAACATGTTTTTGCAATTGCATTTTAATGTCTTTTTTTTAGTTATATATAAGGTATAAATTTCCATTGAAATTTGACATCAAAGAAATCATTCTCTAGTTCAAGAGAGAAACGGGGAGCTCAAATGTTATACGTTCATGCTATTCAACTATGTTTCTAAAATATAACTAACAAGAACGGTCAAAGTTTCGATACAAAAATCAAAATGAATTCAGTCATTGATGAAAACCCAGTAGGTCTACTTGTTAGAGCGACATGTTAATACTAGGGAGGTTACAAATTTCAGAATTATATGGTTCCTATGTTATTAGTTTTTATTCATGGACATATATTATTCCTTTCCCAATTGAACATTTCTTCTAGTTCTACATTTTCCGCGAGAAATTCATTCGATGAGTGAGTAGACACAGTAACTTGTTCTGGCCATTATTATTGAATGTATTTTTCTACATATATAAACAAGTACAATATTTATTTTACACTTGAAATTAAAGAGTTTATTCTCGAGTTCGATCGAGAAACAAACACAATTTCGGCATTCCGTCGTTCTTAACGTTAAATAGCTTGTGAATGCGCTGCATTTAAATGAAATTATTTTTAGGGTTCACGTAATGTAATTAATTAAGTGTATAAGCCTTATTAGCTCAGCTCGTTACATCATCGTGATAATAACACGAAGGGAACATGTTAATGACTTGTACAGGGGTACCCTTTATCTAAATTCTCTGTTTAGTAACTTACTTAGTTTCGTTTTTAAGCAAATCCAAATATAATTTATTCAATTATTAAGACTTACTAGCTCTGTTTTAGAGAGAAATTTTAATAGAATGATAGTTACACATTTGAGAATTATACGGTCCGTATAATTTTAATCTTATAATCATTTGTTCAATTTCTTCTTTAGGTTATTGAGCATTGCTTTTTATTTTGCAATTCGCCTAAGAAACTCATTCGAGATGAGTGCATATGTTCTCACCATTGCAGTTTGATCTCCTTTTTGGTTATATGATAAAGTACAAGTTTTCTTTCACATTTGATATCAAGGAAATCATTCTCTAGTTCTACAGAGAGAATATTTTACTTATAACCTTTATTCGATCTAATGTCAAATAGCTTGGGAATGCGATACGTTTACATGAAATGTGTTTCCATGTTGATCCACTGTGAAGCAAGCTAATGACATATATAAGGCCTATTAGCTCAGTTGGTTAGAGCGTCGTGCTAATAACGCGAAGGTCACAGGTTCGAGACCTGTATAGGCCATATATAAATTTTATGCTATCTACGTTTATGGTTTTACTAAATTTCGTCTTCAGGTAAAGAATTTACTAATTCTAAATTTAAGTAACATAAAATATATTGCGACGCTCAAATGGTCAAAAGTTCCGTAAAACAATCAAAGAGAATACATTCATTGATTAAAACCTAGTAGATCGATTTCTTAGAGGGACATGTTAACACTAGGAAGTTTACATGTTTGAGAATTATACAGTCATTATGTCATTACTATTTATTCATGAACATCGTTTATTCTTATTGTTATTCAACATTGCTTCTTATTCTACAATTTCTTTTGACCGATAAGTGAATGAAGTCTTTGTTGGAGCGACATGTTGATAGGATGATGCGTGCACGTTTGATAATTATACAGACCATGTTTTTTGTTTTTCTTTAAGTGTATAGTTTGTTGTTCAAGCTATTCATCATTGCTTCTAATTTTCTAATTCGCACAATAAATTAATTCGCTAAGTGTATAGACATAATAACATGTTTTTGCAATTGCATTTTAATGTCTTTTTTTTAGTTATATATAAGGTATAAATTTCCATTGAAATTTGACATCAAAGAAATCATTCTCTAGTTCAAGAGAGAAACGGGGAGCTCAAATGTTATACGTTCATGCTATTCAACTATGTTTCTAAAATATAACTAACAAGAACGGTCAAAGTTTCGATACAAAAATCAAAATGAATTCAGTCATTGATGAAAACCCAGTAGGTCTACTTGTTAGAGCGACATGTTAATACTAGGGAGGTTACAAATTTCAGAATTATATGGTTCCTATGTTATTAGTTTTTATTCATGGACATATATTATTCCTTTCCCAATTGAACATTTCTTCTAGTTCTACATTTTCCCCGAGAAATTCATTCGATGAGTGAGTAGACACAGTAACTTGTTCTGGCCATTATTATTGAATGTATTTTTCTACATATATAAACAAGTACAATATTTATTTTACACTTGAAATTAAAGAGTTTATTCTCGAGTTCGATCGAGAAACAAACACAATTTCGGCATTCCGTCGTTCTTAACGTTAAATAGCTTGTGAATGCGCTGCATTTAAATGAAATTATTTTTAGGGTTCACGTAATGTAATTAATTAAGTGTATAAGCCTTATTAGCTCAGCTTGTTACATCATCGTGATAATAACACGAAGGGAACATGTTAATGACTTGTACAGGGGTACCCTTTATCTAAATTCTCTGTTTATTAACTTACTTAGTTTCGTTTTTAAGCAAATCCAAATATAATTTATTCAATTATTAAGACTTACTAGCTCTGTTTTAGAGAGAAATTTTAATAGAATGATAGTTACACATTTGAGAATTATACGGTCCGTATAATTTTAATCTTATAATCATTTGTTCAATTTCTTCTTTAGGTTATTGAGCATTGCTTTTTATTTTGCAATTCGCCTAAGAAACTCATTCGAGATGAGTGCATATGTTCTCACCATTGCAGTTTGATCTCCTTTTTGGTTATATGATAAAGTACAAGTTTTCTTTCACATTTGATATCAAGGAAATCATTCTCTAGTTCTACAGAGAGAATATTTTACTTATAACCCTTATTCGATCTAATGTCAAATAGCTTCGGAATGCGATACGTTTATATGAAATGCGTTTCCATGTTGATCGACTGTGAAGCAAGCTAATGACATATATAAGGCCTATTAGCTCAGTTGGTTAGAGCGTCGTGCTAATAACGCGAAGGTCACAGGTTCGAGACCTGTATAGGCCATATATAAATTTTATGCTATCTATGCTTACGGTTTTACTAAATTTCGTCTTCAGGTAAAGAATTTACTAATTCTAAATTTAAGTAACATAAAATATATTGCGACGCTCAAATGGTCAAAAGTTCCGTAAAACAATCAAAGAGAATACATTCATTGATTAAAACCTAGTAGATCGATTTCTTAGAGGGACATGTTAACACTAGGAAGTTTACATGTTTGAGAATTATACAGTCATTATGTCATTACTATTTATTCATGAACATCGTTTATTCTTATTGTTATTCAACATTGCTTCTTATTCTACAATTTCTTTTGACCGATAAGTGAATGAAGTCTTTGTTGGAGCGACATGCTGATAGGATGATGCGTGCACGTTTGATAATTATACAGTCCATGTCTTTTTTTTTTATCTTTAAGTGTATAATTTGTTGTTCAGGCTATTCATCGTTGCTTCTAATTTTCTAATTCGCACAATAAATTAATTCGCTAAGTGCATAGACATAATAACATGTGTTTGATATTGCATTTTAATGTCTTTTTTTTAGTTATATATTAGGTATAAATTTCCATTGAAATTTGACATCAAAGAAATCATTCTCTAGTTCAAGAGAGAAACGGGGAGCTCAAATGTTATACGTTCATGCTATTCAACTATGTTTCTAAAATATAACTAACAAGAACGGTCAAAGTTTCGATACAAAAATCAAAGTGAATTCAGTCATTGATGAAAACCCAGTAGGTCTATTTGTTAGAGCGACATGTTAATACTAGGGAGGTTACAAATTTCAGAACTATACGGTCCCTATGTAATTAGTGTTTATTCATGGACATATATTATTCCTTTCCCAATTGGACATTTCTTCTAGTTCTACATTTTCCGCGAGATATTCATTCGATGAGTGAGTAGACACAGTAACTTGTTCTGGCCATTATTATTGAATGTATTTTTCTACATATATAAACAAGTACAATATTTATTTTACACTTGAAATTAAAGAGTTTATTCTCGAGTTCGATCGAGAAACAAACACAATTTCGGCATTCCCTCGTTCTTAACGTTAAATAGCTTGTGAATGCGATGCATTTAAAGGAATTTATTTTTAGGGTTCACGTAATGTAATTAATTAAGATTATAAGCCTTATTAGCTCAGCTCGTTACATCACCGTGATAATAACACGAAGGGAACATGTTAATGACTTGTAAAGGGGTACCCTTTATCTAAATTATGTGTTTATTAACATACTAAGTTTTGTTTTTAAGCAAATCCAAAAATAATTTATTCAATTATTAAGACTTACTAGCTCTGTTTTAGAGAGAAATCTTAATAGAATGATAGTTACACATTTGAGAATTTCTTCTTTAGTTTATTGAGCATTGCTTTTTATTTTGCAATTCGCCTAAGAAACTCATTCGAGATGAGTGCATAGACACGACAACATGTTCTCACCATTGCAGTTTGATCTCCTTTTTGGTTATATGATAAAGTACAAGTTTTCTTTCGCATTTGATATCAAGGATATCATTCTCTAGTTCTACAGAGAGAATATTTTACTTATAACCTTTATTCGATCTAATGTCAAATAGCTTGGAAATGCGATACGTTTATATGAAAAGTGTTTCCATGTTGATCGACTGTGAAGCAAGCTAATGACATATATAAGGCCTATTAGCTCAGTTGGTTAGAGCGTCGTGCTAATAACGCGAAGGTCACAGGTTCGAGACCTGTATAGGGCATATATAAATTTTTATGCTATCTCTGCTTACGGTTTTACTAAATTTCGTCTTCAGGTAAAGAATTTACTAATTCTAAATTTAAGTAACATAAAATATATTGCGACGCTCAAATGGTCAAAAGTTCCGTAAAACAATCAAAGAGAATACATTCATTGATTAAAACCTAGTAGATCGATTTCTTAGAGGGACATGTTAACACTAGGAAGTTTACATGTTTGAGAATTATACAGTCATTATGTCATTACTATTTATTCATGAACATCGTTTATTCTTATTGTTATTCAACATTGCTTCTTATTCTACAATTTCTTTTGACCGATAAGTGAATGAAGTCTTTGTTGGAGCGACATGCTGATAGGATGATGCGTGCACGTTTGATAATTATACAGTCCATGTCTTTTTTTTTATCTTTAAGTGTATAATTTGTTGTTCAGGCTATTCATCGTTGCTTCTAATTTTCTAATTCGCACAATAAATTAATTCGCTAAGTGCATAGACATAATAACATGTGTTTGATATTGCATTTTAATGTCTTTTTTTTAGTTATATATTAGGTATAAATTTCCATTGAAATTTGACATCAAAGAAATCATTCTCTAGTTCAAGAGAGAAACGGGGAGCTCAAATGTTATACGTTCATGCTATTCAACTATGTTTCTAAAATATAACTAACAAGAACGGTCAAAGTTTCGATACAAAAATCAAAGTGAATTCAGTCATTGATGAAAACCCAGTAGGTCTATTTGTTAGAGCGACATGTTAATACTAGGGAGGTTACAAATTTCAGAACTATACGGTCCCTATGTAATTAGTGTTTATTCATGGACATATATTATTCCTTTCCCAATTGGACATTTCTTCTAGTTCTACATTTTCCGCGAGATATTCATTCGATGAGTGAGTAGACACAGTAACTTGTTCTGGCCATTATTATTGAATGTATTTTTCTACATATATAAACAAGTACAATATTTATTTTACACTTGAAATTAAAGAGTTTATTCTCGAGTTCGATCGAGAAACAAACACAATTTCGGCATTCCCTCGTTCTTAACGTTAAATAGCTTGTGAATGCGATGCATTTAAAGGAATTTATTTTTAGGGTTCACGTAATGTAATTAATTAAGATTATAAGCCTTATTAGCTCAGCTCGTTACATCACCGTGATAATAACACGAAGGGAACATGTTAATGACTTGTAAAGGGGTACCCTTTATCTAAATTATGTGTTTATTAACATACTAAGTTTTGTTTTTAAGCAAATCCAAAAATAATTTATTCAATTATTAAGACTTACTAGCTCTGTTTTAGAGAGAAATCTTAATAGAATGATAGTTACACATTTGAGAATTTCTTCTTTAGTTTATTGAGCATTGCTTTTTATTTTGCAATTCGCCTAAGAAACTCATTCGAGATGAGTGCATAGACACGACAACATGTTCTCACCATTGCAGTTTGATCTCCTTTTTGGTTATATGATAAAGTACAAGTTTTCTTTCGCATTTGATATCAAGGATATCATTCTCTAGTTCTACAGAGAGAATATTTTACTTATAACCTTTATTCGATCTAATGTCAAATAGCTTGGAAATGCGATACGTTTATATGAAAAGTGTTTCCATGTTGATCGACTGTGAAGCAAGCTAATGACATATATAAGGCCTATTAGCTCAGTTGGTTAGAGCGTCGTGCTAATAACGCGAAGGTCACAGGTTCGAGACCTGTATAGGGCATATATAAATTTTTATGCTATCTCTGCTTACGGTTTTACTAAATTTCGTCTTCAGGTAAAGAATTTACTAATTCTAAATTTAAGTAACATAAAATATATTGCGACGCTCAAATGGTCAAAAGTTCCGTAAAACAATCAAAGAGAATACATTCATTGATTAAAACCTAGTAGATCGATTTCTTAGAGGGACATGTTAACACTAGGAAGTTTACATGTTTGAGAATTATACAGTCATTATGTCATTACTATTTATTCATGAACATCGTTTATTCTTATTGTTATTCAACATTGCTTCTTATTCTACAATTTCTTTTGACCGATAAGTGAATGAAGTCTTTGTTGGAGCGACATGCTGATAGGATGATGCGTGCACGTTTGATAATTATACAGTCCATGTCTTTTTTTTTATCTTTAAGTGTATAATTTGTTGTTCAGGCTATTCATCGTTGCTTCTAATTTTCTAATTCGCACAATAAATTAATTCGCTAAGTGCATAGACATAATAACATGTGTTTGATATTGCATTTTAATGTCTTTTTTTTAGTTATATATTAGGTATAAATTTCCATTGAAATTTGACATCAAAGAAATCATTCTCTAGTTCAAGAGAGAAACGGGGAGCTCAAATGTTATACGTTCATGATAGTTACACATTTGAGAATTATACGGTCCGTATAATTTTAATCTTATAATCATTTGTTCAATTTCTTCTTTAGTTTATTGAGCATTGCTTTTTATTTTGCAATTCGCCTAAGAAACTCATTCGAGATGAGTGCATAGACACGACAACATGTTCTCACCATTGCAGTTTGATCTCCTTCTTGGTTATATGATAAAGTACAAGTTTTCTTTCACAGTTGATATCCAGGAAATCATTCTCTAGTTCTACAGAGAGAATATTTTACTTATAACCTTTATTCGATCTAATGTCAAATAGCTTGGGAATGCGATACGTTTATATGAAAAGTGTTTCCTTGTTGATCGACTGTGAAGCAAGCTGATGACATATATAAGGCCTATTAGCTCAGTTGGTTAGAGCGTCGTGCTAATAACGCGAAGGTCACAGGTTCGAGACATGTATAGGCCATATATAAATTTTTATGCTATCTCTGCTTACGGTTTTACTAAATTTCGTCTTCAGGTAAAGAATTTACTAATTCTAAATATAAGTAACATAAAATATATTGCGACGCTCAAATGGTCAAAAGTTCCGTAAAACAATCAAAGAGAATACATTCATTGATTAAAACCTAGTAGATCGATTTCTTAGAGGGACATGTTAACACTAGGAAGTTTACATGTTTGAGAATTATACAGTCATTATGTCATTACTATTTATTCATGAACATCGTTTATTCTTATTGTTATTCAACATTGCTTCTTATTCTACAATTTCTTTTGACCGATAAGTGAATGAAGTCTTTGTTGGAGCGACATGCTGATAGGATGATGCGTGCACGTTTGATAATTATACAGTCCATGTCTTTTTTTTTTATCTTTAAGTGTATAATTTGTTGGTCAGGCTATTCATCGTTGCTTCTAATTTTCTAATTCGCACAATAAATTAATTCGCTAAGTGCATAGACATAATAACATGTGTTTGATATTGCATTTTAATGTCTTTTTTTTAGTTATATATTAGGTATAAATTTCCATTGAAATTTGACATCAAAGAAATCATTCTCTAGTTCAAGAGAGAAACGGGGAGCTCAAATGTTATACGTTCATGCTATTCAACTATGTTTCTAAAATATAACTAACAAGAACGGTCAAAGTTTCGATACAAAAATCAAAGTGAATTCAGTCATTGATGAAAACCCAGTAGGTCTATTTGTTAGAGCGACATGTTAATACTAGGGAGGTTACAAATTTCAGAACTATACGGTCCCTATGTTATTAGTGTTTATTCATGGACATATATTATTCCTTTCCCAATTGGACATTTCTTCTAGTTCTACATTTTCCGCGAGATATTCATTCGATGAGTGAGTAGACACAGTAACTTGTTCTGGCCATTATTCTTGAATGTATTTTTCTACATATATAAACAAGTACAATATTTATTTTACACTTGAAATTAAAGAGTTTATTCTCGAGTTCGATCGAGAAATAAACACAATTTCGGCATTCTGTCGTTCTTAACGTTAAATAGCTTGTGAATGTTATGCATTTAAAGGAAATTATTTTTAGGGTTCACGTAATGTAATTAATTAAGTGTATAAGCCTTATTTGCTCAGCTTGTTACATCATCGTGATAATAACACGAAGGGAACATGTTAATGACTTGTACAGGGGTACCCTTTATCTAAATTCTCTGTTTATTAACTTACTTAGTTTCGTTTTTAAGCAAATCCAAATATAATTTATTCAATTATTGAGACTTACTAGCTCTGTTTTAGAGAGAAATTTTAATAGAATGGTAGTTACACATTTGAGAATTATACGGTCCGTATAATTTTAATCTTATAATCATTTGTTCAATTTCTTCTTTAGTTTATTGAGCATTGCTTTTTATTTTGCAATTCGCCTAAGAAACTCATTCGAGATGAGTGCATAGACACGACAACATGTTCTCACCATTGCAGTTTGATCTCCTTCTTGGTTATATGATAAAGTACAAGTTTTCTTTCACATTTGATATCCAGGAAATCATTCTCTAGTTCTACAGAGAGAATATTTTACTTATAACCTTTATTCGATCTAATGTCAAATAGCTTGGGAATGCGATACGTTTATATGAAAAGTGTTTCCTTGTTGATCGACTGTGAAGCAAGCTGATGACATATATAAGGCCTATTAGCTCAGTTGGTTAGAGCGTCGTGCTAATAACGCGAAGGTCACAGGTTCGAGACCTGTATAGGCCATATATAAATTTTTATGCTATCTCTGCTTACGGTTTTACTAAATTTCGTCTTCAGGTAAAGAATTTACTAATTCTAAATTTAAGTAACATAAAATATATTGCGACGCTCAAATGGTCAAAAGTTCCGTAAAACAATCAAAGAGAATACATTCATTGATTAAAACCTAGTAGATCGATTTCTTAGAGGGACATGTTAACACTAGGAAGTTTACATGTTTGAGAATTATACAGTCATTATGTCATTACTATTTATTCATGAACATCGTTTATTCTTATTGTTATTCAACATTGCTTCTTATTCTACAATTTCTTTTGACCGATAAGTGAATGAAGTCTTTTTGGAGCGACATGCTGATAGGATGATGCGTGCACGTTTGATAATTATACAGTCCATGTCTTTTTTTTTTTATCTTTAAGTGTATAATTTGTTGTTCAGGCTATTCATCGTTGCTTCTAATTTTCTAATTCGCACAATAAATTAATTCGCTAAGTGCATAGACATAATAACATGTGTTTGATATTGCATTTTAATGTCTTTTTTTTAGTTGTATATTAGGTATAAATTTCCATTGAAATTTGACATCAAAGAAATCATTCTCTAGTTCAAGAGAGAAACGGGGAGCTCAAATGTTATACGTTCATGCTATTCAACTATGTTTCTAAAATATAACTAACAAGAACGGTCAAAGTTTCGATACAAAAATCAAAGTGAATTCAGTCATTGATGAAAACCCAGTAGGTCTATTTGTTAGAGCGACATGTTAATACTAGGGAGGTTACAAATTTCAGAACTATACGGTCCCTATGTTATTAGTGTTTATTCATGGACATATATTATTCCTTTCCCAATTGGACATTTCTTCTAGTTCTACATTTTCCGCGAGATATTCATTCGATGAGTGAGTAGACACAGTAACTTGTTCTGGCCATTATTCTTGAATGTATTTTTCTACATATATAAACAAGTACAATATTTATTTTACACTTGAAATTAAAGAGTTTATTCTCGAGTTCGATCGAGAAATAAACACAATTTCGGCATTCTGTCGTTCTTAACGTTAAATAGCTTGTGAATGTTATGCATTTAAAGGAAATTATTTTTAGGGTTCACGTAATGTAATTAATTAAGTGTATAAGCCTTATTTGCTCAGCTTGTTACATCATCGTGATAATAACACGAAGGGAACATGTTAATGACTTGTACAGGGGTACCCTTTATCTAAATTCTCTGTTTATTAACTTACTTAGTTTCGTTTTTAAGCAAATCCAAATATAATTTATTCAATTATTGAGACTTACTAGCTCTGTTTTAGAGAGAAATTTTAATAGAATGATAGTTACACATTTGAGAATTATACGGTCCGTATAATTTTAATCTTATAATCATTTGTTCAATTTCTTCTTTAGTTTATTGAGCATTGCTTTTTATTTTGCAATTCGCCTAAGAAACTCATTCGAGATGAGTGCATAGACACGACAACATGTTCTCACCATTGCAGTTTGATCTCCTTCTTGGTTATATGATAAAGTACAAGTTTTCTTTCACATTTGATATCCAGGAAATCATTCTCTAGTTCTACAGAGAGAATATTTTACTTATAACCTTTATTCGATCTAATGTCAAATAGCTTGGGAATGCGATACGTTTATATGAAAAGTGTTTCCTTGTTGATCGACTGTGAAGCAAGCTGATGACATATATAAGGCCTATTAGCTCAGTTGGTTAGAGCGTCGTGCTAATAACGCGAAGGTCACAGGTTCGAGACCTGTATAGGCCATATATAAATTTTTATGCTATCTCTGCTTACGGTTTTACTAAATTTCGTCTTCAGGTAAAGAATTTACTAATTCTAAATTTAAGTAACATAAAATATATTGCGACGCTCAAATGGTCAAAAGTTCCGTAAAACAATCAAAGAGAATACATTCATTGATTAAAACCTAGTAGATCGATTTCTTAGAGGGACATGTTAACACTAGGAAGTTTACATGTTTGAGAATTATACAGTCATTATGTCATTACTATTTATTCATGAACATCGTTTATTCTTATTGTTATTCAACATTGCTTCTTATTCTACAATTTCTTTTGACCGATAAGTGAATGAAGTCTTTGTTGGAGCGACATGCTGATAGGATGATGCGTGCACGTTTGATAATTATACAGTCCATGTCTTTTTTTTTTATCTTTAAGTGTATAATTTGTTGTTCAGGCTATTCATCGTTGCTTCTAATTTTCTAATTCGCACAATAAATTAATTCGCTAAGTGCATAGACATAATAACATGTGTTTGATATTGCATTTTAATGTCTTTTTTTTAGTTATATATTAGGTATAAATTTCCATTGAAATTTGACATCAAAGAAATCATTCTCTAGTTCAAGAGAGAAACGGGGAGCTCAAATGTTATACGTTCATGCTATTCAACTATGTTTCTAAAATATAACTAACAAGAACGGTAAAAGTTTCGATACAAAAATCAAAGTGAATTCAGTCATTGATGAAAACCCAGTAGGTCTATTTGTTAGAGCGACATGTTAATACTAGGGAGGTTACAAATTTCAGAACTATACGGTCCCTATGTTATTAGTGTTTATTCATGGACATATATTATTCCTTTCCCAATTGGACATTTCTTCTAGTTCTACATTTTCCGCGAGATATTCATTCGATGAGTGAGTAGACACAGTAACTTGTTCTGGCCATTATTCTTGAATGTATTTTTCTACATATATAAACAAGTACAATATTTATTTTACACTTGAAATTAAAGAGTTTATTCTCGAGTTCGATCGAGAAATAAACACAATTTCGGCATTCTGTCGTTCTAAACGTTAAATAGCTTGTGAATGTTATGCATTTAAAGGAAATTATTTATAGGGTTCACGTAATGTAATTAATTAAGTGTATAAGCCTTATTTGCTCAGCTTGTTACATCATCGTGATAATAACACGAAGGGAACATGTTAATGACTTGTACAGGGGTACCCTTTATCTAAATTCTCTGTTTATTAACTTACTTAGTTTCGTTTTTAAGCAAATCCAAATATAATTTATTCAATTATTGAGACTTACTAGCTCTGTTTTAGAGAGAAATTTTAATAGAATGATAGTTACACATTTGAGAATTATACGGTCCGTATAATTTTAATATTATAATCATTTGTTCAATTTCTTCTTTAGTTTATTGAGCATTGCTTTTTATTTTGCAATTCGCCTAAGAAACTCATTCGAGATGAGTGCATAGACACGACAACATGTTCTCACCATTGCAGTTTGATCTCCTTTTTGGTTATATGATAAAGTACAAGTTTTCTTTCACATTTGATATCCAGGAAATCATTCTCTAGTTCTACAGAGAGAATATTTTACTTATAACCTTTATTCGATCTAATGTCAAATAGCTTGGGAATGCGATACGTTTATATGAAATGTGTTTCCATGTTGATCGACTGTGAAGCAAGCTAATGACATATATAAGGCCTATTAGCTCAGTTGGTTAGAGCGTCGTGCTAATAACGCGAAGGTCACAGGTTCGAGACCTGTATAGGCCATATATAAATTTTTATGCTATCTATGCTTATGGTTTTACTAAATTTTGTCTTCAGGTAAAGAATTTACTAATTCTAAATTTAAGTAACATAAAATATATTGCGACGCTCAAATGGTCAAAAGTTCCGTAAAACAATCAAAGAGAATACATTCATTGATTAAAACCTAGTAGATCGATTTCTTAGAGGGACATGTTAACACTAGGAAGTTTACATGTTTGAGAATTATACAGTCATTATGTCATTACTATTTATTCATGAACGTCGTTTATTCTTATTGTTATTCAACATTGCTTCTTATTCTACAATTTCTTTTGACCGATAAGTGAATGAAGTCTTTGTTGGAGCGACATGCTGATAGGATGATGCGTGCACGTTTGATAATTATACAGTCCATGTCTTTTTTTTTATCTTTCAGTGTATAATTTGTTGTTCAGGCTATTCATCGTTGCTTCTAATTTTCTAATTCGCACAATAAATTAATTCGCTAAGTGCATAGACATAATAACATGTGTTTGATATTGCATTTTAATGTCTTTTTTTTAGTTATATATTAGGTATAAATTTCCATTGAAATTTGACATCAAAGAAATCATTCTCTAGTTCAAGAGAGAAACGGGGAGCTCAAATGTTATACGTTCATGCTATTCAACTATGTTTCTAAAATATAACTAACAAGAACGGTCAAAGTTTCGATACAAAAATCAAAGTGAATTCAGTCATTGATGAAAACCCAGTAGGTCTATTTGTTAGAGCGACATGTTAATACTAGGGAGGTTACAAATTTCAGAACTATACGGTCCCTATGTTATTAGTGTTTATTCATGGACATATATTATTCCTTTCCCAATTGGACATTTCTTCTAGTTCTACATTTTCCACGAGAAATTCATTCGATGAGTGAGTAGACACAGTAACTTGTTCTGGCCATTATTCTTGAATGTATTTTTCTACATATATAAACAAGTACAATATTTATTTTACACTTGAAATTAAAGAGTTTATTCTCGAGTTCGATCGAGAAATAAACACAATTTCGGCATTCTGTCGTTCTTAACGTTAAATAGCTTGTGAATGTGATGCATTTAAAGGATATTATTTTTAGGGTTCACGTAATGTAATTAATTAAGTGTATAAGCCTTATTTGCTCAGCTTGTTACATCATCGTGATAATAACACGAAGGGAACATGTTAAGACTTGTAAAGGGGTACCCTTTATCTAAATTCTCTGTTTATTAACTTACTTAGTTTCGTTTTTAAGCAAATCCAAATATAATTTATTCAATTATTGAGACTTACTAGCTCTGTTTTAGAGAGAAATTTTAATAGAATGATAGTTACACATTTGAGAATTATACGGTCCGTATAATTTTAATCTTATAATCATTTGTTCAATTTCTTCTTTAGTTTATTGAGCATTGCTTTTTATTTTGCAATTCGCCTAAGAAACTCATTCGAGATGAGTGCATAGACACGACAACATGTTCTAACCATTGTAGTTTGATCTCCTTTTTGGTTATATGATAAAGTACAAGTTTTCTTTCGCATTTGATATCAAGGAAATCATTCTCTAGTTCTACAGAGAGAATATTTTACTTATAACCTTTATTCGATCTAATGTCAAATAGCTTGGAAATGCGATACGTTTATATGAAAAGTGTTTCCATGTTGATCGACTGTGAAGCAAGCTAATGACATATATAAGGCCTATTAGCTCAGTTGGTTAGAGCGTCGTGCTAATAACGCGAAGGTCACAGGTTCGAGACCTGTATAGGCCATATATAAATTTTTATGCTATCTATGCTTATGGTTTTACTAAATTTTGTCTTCAGGTAAAGAATTTACTAATTCTAAATTTAAGTAACATAAAATATATTGCGACGCTCAAATGGTCAAAAGTTCCGTAAAACAATCAAAGAGAATACATTCATTGATTAAAACCTAGTAGATCGATTTCTTAGAGGGACATGTTAACACTAGGAAGTTTACATGTTTGAGAATTATACAGTCATTATGTCATTACTATTTATTCATGAACGTCGTTTATTCTTATTGTTATTCAACATTGCTTCTTATTCTACAATTTCTTTTGACCGATAAGTGAATGAAGTCTTTGTTGGAGCGACATGCTGATAGGATGATGCGTGCACGTTTGATAATTATACAGTCCATGTCTTTTTTTTTTATCTTTAAGTGTATAATTTGTTGTTCAGGCTATTCATCGTTGCTTCTAATTTTCTAATTCGCACAATAAATTAATTCGCTAAGTGCATAGACATAATAACATGTGTTTGATATTGCATTTTAATGTCTTTTTTGTAGTTATATATCAGGTATAAATTTCCATTGAAAGTTGACATCAAAGAAATCATTCTCTAGTTCAAGAGAGAAACGGGGAGCTCAAATGTTATACGTTCATGCTATTCAACTATGTTTCTAAAATATAACTAACAAGAACGGTCAAAGTTTCGATACAAAAATCAAAGTGAATTCAGTCATTGATGAAAACCCAGTAGGTCTATTTGTTAGAGCGACATGTTAATACTAGGGAGGTTACAAATTTCAGAACTATACGGTCCCTATGTTATTAGTGTTTATTCATGGACATATATTATTCCTTTCCCAATTGGACATTTCTTCTAGTTCTACATTTTCAGCGAGAAATTCATTCGATGAGTGAGTAGACACAGTAACTTGTTCTGGCCATTATTCTTGAATGTATTTTTCTACATATATAAACAAGTACAATATTTATTTTACACTTGAAATTAAAGAGTTTATTCTCGAGTTCGATCGAGAAATAAACACAATTTCGGCATTCTGTCGTTCTTAACGTTAAATAGCTTGTGAATGCGATGCATTTAAAGGAAATTATTTTTAGGGTTCACGTAATGTAATTAATTAAGTGTATAAGCCTTATTTGCTCAGCTTGTTACATCATCGTGATAATAACACGAAGGGAACATGTTAATGACTTGTACAGGGGTACCCTTTATCTAAATTCTCTGTTTATTAACTTACTTAGTTTCGTTTTTAAGCAAATCCAAATATAATTTATTCAATTATTGAGACTTACTAGCTCTGTTTTAGAGAGAAATTTTAATAGAATGATAGTTACACATTTGAGAATTATACGGTCCGTATAATTTTAATCTTATAATCATTTGTTCAATTTCTTCTTTAGTTTATTGAGCATTGCTTTTTATTTTGCAATTCGCCTAAGAAACTCATTCGAGATGAGTGCATAGACACGACAACATGTTCTCACCATTGCAGTTTGATCTCCTTTTTGGTTATATGATAAAGTACAAGTTTTCTTTCACATTTGATATCAAGGAAATCATTCTCTAGTTCTACAGAGAGAATATTTTACTTATAACCTTTATTCGATCTAATGTCAAATAGCTTGGGAATGCGATACGTTTATATGAAATGTGTTTCCATGTTGATCGACTGTGAAGCAAGCTAATGACATATATAAGGCCTATTAGCTCAGTTGGTTAGAGCGTCGTGCTAATAACGCGAAGGTCACAGGTTCGAGACCTGTATAGGCCATATATAAATTTTTATGCTATCTATGTTTATGGTTTTACTAAATTTCGTCTTCAGGTAAAGAATTTACTAATTCTAAATTTAAGTAACATAAAATATATTGCGACGCTCAAATGGTCAAAAGTTCCGTAAAACAATCAAAGAGAATACATTCATTGATTAAAACCTAGTAGATCGATTTCTTAGAGGGACATGTTAACACTAGGAAGTTTACATGTTTGAGAATTATACAGTCATTATTTCATTACTATTTATTCATGAACATCGTTTATTCTTATTGTTATTCAACATTGCTTCTTATTCTACAATTTGTTTTGCCCGATAAGTGAATGAATTCTTTGTTGGAGCGACATGTTGATAGGATGATGCGTGCACGTTTGATAATTATACAGTCCATGTCTTTTTTTTATCTTTACGTGTATAATTTGTTGTTCAGGCTATTCATCGTTGCTTCTAATTTTCTAATTCGCACAATAAATTAATTCGCTAAGTGCATAGACATAATAACATGTGTTTGATATTGCATTTTATTGTCTTTTTTTTAGTTATATATTAGGTATAAATTTCCATTGAAATTTGACATCAAAGAAATCATTCTCTAGTTCAAGAGAGAAACGGGGAGCTCAAATGTTATACGTTCATGCTATTCAACTATGTTTCTAAAATATAACTAACAAGAACGGTCAAAGTTTCGATACAAAAATCAAAGTGAATTCAGTCATTGATGAAAACCCAGTAGGTCTATTTATTAGAGCGACATGTTAATACTAGGGAGGTTACAAATTTCAGAACTATACGGTCCCTATGTTATTAGTGTTTATTCATGGACATATATTATTCCTTTCCCAATTGGACATTTATTCTAGTTCTACATTTTCAGCGAGAAATTCATTCGATGAGTGAGTAGACACAGTAACTTGTTCTGGCCATTATTCTTGAATGTATTTTTCTACATATATAAACAAGTACAATATTTATTTTACACTTGAAATTAAAGAGTTTATTCTCGAGTTCGATCGAGAAATAAACACAATTTCGGCATTCTGTCGTTCTTAACGTTAAATAGCTTGTGAATGTGATGCATTTAAAGGAAATTATTTTTAGGGTTCACGTAATGTAATTAATTAAGTGTATAAGCCTTATTTGCTCAGCTTGTTACATCATCGTGATAATAACACGGAGGGAACATGTGAATGACTTGTACAGGGGTACCCTTTATCTAAATTCTCTGTTTATTAACTTACTTAGTTTCGTTTTTAAGCAAATCCAAATATAATTTATTCAATTATTGAGACTTACTAGCTCTGTTTTAGAGAGAAATTTTAATAGAATGATAGTTACACATTTGAGAATTATACGGTCCGTATAATTTTAATCTTATAATCATTTGTTCAATTTCTTCTTTAGTTTATTGAGCATTGCTTTTTATTTTGCAATTCGCCTAAGAAACTCATTCGAGATGAGTGCATAGACACGACAACATGTTCTAACCATTGCAGTTTGATCTCCTTTTTGGTTATATGATAAAGTACAAGTTTTCTTTCGCATTTGATATCAAGGAAATCATTCTCTAGTTCTACAGAGAGAATATTTTACTTATAACCTTTATTCGATCTAATGTCAAATAGCTTGGAAATGCGATACGTTTATATGAAAAGTGTTTTCATGTTGATCGACTGTGAAGCAAGCTAATGACATATATAAGGCCTATTAGCTCAGTTAGTTAGAGCGTCGTGCTAATAACGCGAGGGTCACAGGTTCGAGACCTGTATAGGCCATATATAAATTTTTATGCTATCTATGCTTACAGTTTTACTAAATTTCGTCTTCAGGTAAAGAATTTACTAATTCTAAATTTAAGTAACATAAAATATATTGCGACGCTCAAATGGTCAAAAGTTCCGTAAAACAATCAAAGAGTATACATTCATTGATTAAAACCTAGTAGATCGATTTCTTAGAGGGACATGTTCACACTAGGAAGTTTACATGTTTGAGAATTATACAGTCATTATGTCATTAATCTTAGAGTTTACTATTTATTCATGAACATCGTTTATTCATATAGTTATTCAACATTGCTTCTTATTCTACAATATCTTTTGACCGATAAGTGAATGAACTCTTTGTTGGAGCGACATGTTGGTAGGATGATGCGTGCACGTTTGATAATTATACAGTCCATGTCTTTTTTTATCTTTAAGTGTATAATTTGTTGTTCAGGCTATTCATCATTGCTTCTAATTTTCTAATTCGCACAATAAATTAATTCGCTAAGTGCATAGACATAATAACATGTGTTTGCCATTGCATTTTAATGTTTTTTTTTTAGTTATATATAAGGTATAAATTTCCATTGAAATTTGACATCAAAGAAATCATTCTCTAGTTCAAGAGAGAAACGGGGAGCTCAAATGTTATACGTTCATGCTATTCAACTATGTTTCTAAAATATAACTAACAAGAACGGTCAAAGTTTCGATACAAAAATCAAAGTGAATTCAGTCATTGATGAAAACCCAGTAGGTCTATTTGTTAGAGCGACATGTTAATACTAGGGAGGTTACAAATTTCAGAACTATACGGTCCCTATGTTATTAGTGTTTATTCATGGACATATATTATTCCTTTCCCAATTGAACATTTCTTCTAGTTCTACATTTTCCGCGAGAAATTCATTCGATGAGTGAGTTGACACAGTAACTTGTTCTGGCCATTATTCTTGAATGTATTTTTCTACATATATAAACAAGTACAATATTTATTTTACACTTGAAATTAAAGAGTTTATTCTCGAGTTCGATCGAGAAACAAACACAATTTCGGCATTATGTCGTTCTTAACGTTAAATAGCTTGTGAATGCGATGCATTTAAAGGAAATTATTTTTAGGGTTCACGTAATGTAATTAATTAAGTGTATAAGCCTTATTAGCTCAGCTCGTTACATCATCGTGATAATAACACGAAGGGAACATGTGAATGACTTGTACAGGGGTACCCTTTATCTAAATTCTCTGTTTATTAACTTACTTAGTTTCGTTTTTAAGCAAATCCAAATATAATTTATTCAATTATTGAGACTTACTAGCTCTGTTTTAGAGAGAAATTTTAATAGAATGATAGTTACACATTTGAGAATTATACGGTCCGTATAATTTTAATCTTATAATCATTTGTTCAATTTCTTCTTTAGTTTATTGAGCATTGCTTTTTATTTTGCAATTCGCCTAAGAAACTCATTCGAGATGAGTGCATAGACACGACAACATGTTCTAACCATTGCAGTTTGATCTCCTTTTTGGTTATATGATAAAGTACAAGTTTTCTTTCGCATTTGATATCAAGGAAATCATTCTCTAGTTCTACAGAGAGAATATTTTACTTATAACCTTTATTCGATCTAATGTCAAATAGCTTGGAAATGCGATACGTTTATATGTAAAGTGTTTTCAAGTTGATCGACTGTGAAGCAAGCTAATGACATATATAAGGCCTATTAGCTCAGTTGGTTAGAGCGTCGTGCTAATAACGCGAAGGTCACAGGTTCGAGACCTGTATAGGCCATATATAAATTTTTATGCTATCTATGCTTACGGTTTTACTAAATTTTGTCTTCAGGTAAAGAATTTACTAATTCTAAATTTAAGTAACATAAAATATATTGCGACGCTCAAATGGTCAAAAGTTCCGTAAAACAATCAAAGAGTATACATTCATTGATTAAAACCTAGTAGATCGATTTCTTAGAGGGACATAGTTTACATGTTTGAGAATTATACAGTCATTATGTCATTACTATTTATTCATGAACATCGTTTATTCTTATTGTTATTCAACATTGCTTCTTATTCTACAATATCTTTTGACCGATAAGTGAATGAACTCTTTGTTGGAGCGACATGTTGGTAGGATGATGCGTGCACGTTTGATAATTATACAGTCCATGTCTTTTTTTTTATCTTTACGTGTATAATTTGTTGTTCAGGCTATTCATCGTTGCTTCTAATTTTCTAATTCGCACAATAAATTAATTCGCTAAGTGCATAGACATAATAACATGTGTTTGATATTGCATTTTAATGTCTTTTTTTTAGTTATATATTAGGTATAAATTTCCATTGAAATTTGACATCAAAGAAATCATTCTCTAGTTCAAGAGAGAAACGGGGAGCTCAAATGTTATACGTTCATGCTATTCAACTATGTTTCTAAAATATAACTAACAAGAACGGTCAAAGTTTCGATACAAAAATCAAAGTGAATTCAGTCATTGATGAAAACCCAGTAGGTCTATTTGTTAGAGCGACATGTTAATACTAGGGAGGTTACAAATTTCAGAACTATACGGTCCCTATGTTATTAGTGTTTATTCATGGACATATATTATTCCTTTCCCAATTGGACATTTATTCTAGTTCTACATTTTCAGCGGGAAATTCATTCGATGAGTGAGTAGACACAGTAACTTGTTCTGGCCATTATTCTTGAATGTATTTTTCTACATATATAAACAAGTACAATATTTATTTTACACTTGAAATTAAAGAGTTTATTCTCGAGTTCGATCGAGAAACAAAACACAATTTCGGCATTCTGTCGTTCTTAACGTTAAATAGCTTGTGAATGCGATGCATTTAAAGGAAATTATTTTTAGGGTTCACGTAATGTAATTAATTAAGTGTATAAGCCTTATTAGCTAAGCTCGTTACATCATCGTGATAATAACACGGAGGGAACATGTGAATGACTTGTACAGGGGTACCCTTTATCTAAATTCTCTGTTTATTAACTTACTTAGTTTCGTTTTTAAGCAAATCCAAATATAATTTATTCAATTATTGAGACTTACTAGCTCTGTTTTAGAGAGAAATTTTAATAGAATGATAGTTACACATTTGAGAATTATACGGTCCGTATAATTTTAATCTTATAATCATTTGTTCAATTTCTTCTTTAGTTTATTGAGCATTGCTTTTTATTTTGCAATTCGCCTAAGAAACTCATTCGAGATGAGTGCATAGACACGACAACATGTTCTTACCATTGCAGTTTGATCTCCTTTTTGGTTATATGATAAAGTACAAGTTTTCTTTCGCATTTGATATCAAGGAAATCATTCTCTAGTTCTACAGAGAGAATATTTTACTTATAACCTTTATTCGATCTAATGTCAAATAGCTTGGAAATGCGATACGTTTATATGAAAAGTGTTTTCATGTTGATCGACTGTGAAGCAAGCTAATGACATATATAAGGCCTATTAGCTCAGTTAGTTAGAGCGTCGTGCTAATAACGCGAGGGTCACAGGTTCGAGACCTGTATAGGCCATATATAAATTTTTATGCTATCTATGCTTACAGTTTTACTAAATTTCGTCTTCAGGTAAAGAATTTACTAATTCTAAATTTAAGTAACATAAAATATATTGCGACGCTCAAATGGTCAAAAGTTCCGTATAACAATCAAAGAGTATACATTCATTGATTAAAACCTAGTAGATCGATTTCTTAGAGGGACATGTTAACACTAGGAAGTTTACATGTTTGAGAATTATACAGTCATTATGTCATTAATCTTAGAGTTTACTATTTATTCATGAACATCGTTTATTCATATAGTTATTCAACATTGCTTCTTATTCTACAATATCTTTTGACCGATAAGTGAATGAACTCTTTGTTGGAGCGACATGTTGGTAGGATGATGCGTGCACGTTTGATAATTATACAGTCCATGTCTTTTTTTATCTTTAAGTGTATAATTTGTTGTTCAGGCTATTCATCATTGCTTCTAATTTTCTAATTCGCACAATAAATTAATTCGCTAAGTGCATAGACATAATAACATGTGTTTGCCATTGCATTTTAATGTTTTTTTTTTTAGTTATATATAAGGTATAAATTTCCATTGAAATTTGACATCAAAGAAATCATTCTCTAGTTCAAGAGAGAAACGGGGAGCTCAAATGTTATACGTTCATGCTATTCAACTATGTTTCTAAAATATAACTAACAAGAACGGTCAAAGTTTCGATACAAAAATCAAAGTGAATTCAGTCATTGATGAAAACCCAGTAGGTCTATTTGTTAGAGCGACATGTTAATACTAGGGAGGTTACAAATTTCAGAACTATACGGTCCCTATGTTATTAGTGTTTATTCATGGACATATATTATTCCTTTCCCAATTGAACATTTCTTCTAGTTCTACATTTTCCGCGAGAAATTCATTCGATGAGTGAGTAGACACAGTAACTTGTTCTGGCCATTATTCTTGAATGTATTTTTCTACATATATAAACAAGTACAATATTTATTTTACACTTGAAATTAAAGAGTTTATTCTCGAGTTCGATCGAGAAACAAACACAATTTCGGCATTCTGTCGTTCTTAACGTTAAATAGCTTGTGAATGCGATGCATTTAAAGGAAATTATTTTTAGGGTTCACGTAATGTAATTAATTAAGTGTATAAGCCTTATTAGCTCAGCTCGTTATATCATCGTGATAATAACACGAAGGGAACATGTTAATGACTTGTACAGGGGTACCCTTTATCTAAATTCTCTGTTTATTAACTTACTTAGTTTCGTTTTTAAGCAAATCCAAATATAATTTATTCAATTATTGAGACTTACTAGCTCTCTTTTAGAGAGAAATTTTAATAGAATGATAGTTACACATTTGAGAATTATACGGTCCGTATAATTTTAATCTTATAATCATTTGTTCAATTTCTTCTTTAGTTTATTGAGCATTGCTTTTTATTTTGCAATTCGCCTAAGAAACTCATTCGAGATGAGTGCATAGACACGACAACATGTTCTAACCATTGCAGTTTGATCTCCTTTTTGGTTATATGATAAAGTACAAGTTTTCTTTCACATTTGATATCAAGGAAATCATTCTCTAGTTCTACAGAGAGAATATTTTACTTAAAACCTTTATTCGATCTAATGTCAAATAGCTTGGGAATGCGATACGTTTATATGAAAAGTGTTTCCATGTTGATCGACTGTGAAGCAAGCTAATGACATATATAAGGCCTATTAGCTCAGTTGGTTAGAGCGTCGTGCTAATAACGCGAAGGTCACAAGTTCGAGACCTGTATAGGCCATATATAAATTTTATGCTATCTATGCTTACGGTTTTACTAAATTTCGTCTTCAGGTAAAGAATTTACTAATTCTAAATTTAAGTAACATAAAATATATTGCGACGTTCAAATGGTCAAAAGTTCCGTAAAACAATCAAAGAGTATACATTCATTGATTAAAACCTAGTAGATCGATTTCTTAGAGGGACATGTTAACACTAGGAAGTTTACATGTTTGAGAATTATACAGTCATTATGTCATCACTATTTATTCATGAACATCGTTTATTCTTATTGTTATTCAACATTGCTTCTTATTCTACAATATCTTTTGACCGATAAGTGAATGAACTCTTTGTTGGAGCGACATGTTGGTAGGATGATGCGTGCACGGTTGATAATTATACAGTGCCTAAGAAACTCAGTCGAGATGAGTGCATAGACACGACAACATGTTCTCACAATTGCAGTTTGATATCCTTTTTAGTTATATGATAAAGTACAAGTTTTCTTTCACATTTGATATCAAGGAAATCATTCTCTAGTTCTAGAGAGAGAATATTTTACTTATAACCTTTATTCGGTCTAATGTCAAATAGCTTGAGAATGCGATACGTTTATATGGAAAGTGTTTCCAAGTTCATGGATTGTGAAGCAAGTTAATGACAAGGCCTATTAGCTCAATTGGTTAGAGTGTCGTGCTAATAACGCGAAGGTCACAGGTTCGAGACCTGCAATAGGCCATATATAAAATTTTCTACTATCTATGCTTATGGTTTTACTAAATTTTGTCTTCAGGTAAAGAATTTACTAATTCTAAATTTAAGTAACAGAAAATATATTGGGATGCCAAATGGTAAAAGGTTCCGTAAAACAATCAAAGAGAATAATTCATTGATTAAAACCTAGTAGATCTATTTCTTAGAGGGACATGTTAATACTAGGAAGTTTACATGTTTGAGAATTATATAGTCATTATGTCATTACTATTTATTCATGAACATCGTTTATTCATATAGTTATTCAACATTGCTTCTTATTCTACAATTTCTTTTGAGCGATAAGTGAATGAACTGTTTGTTAGAGCGACATGTTGATAGGAAGATGCGTACACGTTTGATAATTATACAGTCCATGTCTTTTTTTTCTTTAAGTGTATAATTTCCTGTTCAGGCTATTCATCATTGCTTCTAATTTTCTAAATCGCATAATAAATTAATTCACTAATTGCATAGACATAATAACATGTTTTTTCCATTGCATTTTAATGTATTTTTTTTAGTTATATATAAAGTATAAATTTTCGTTGAAATTTGACATCAAAGAAATCATTCTCTAGTTCAAGAGAGAAACAGGGCGCTCAAATGTTATACGTTCATGCTATTCAACTATGTTTCTAAAATATAACTAACAAGAACGCTCAAAGTGTCGATACAAAAATCAAAATGAATTCAGTCATTGATGAAAACCTAGTAGGTCTATTTGTTAGAGCGACATGTGAATACTAGGGAGGTTACACGTTTCAGAATTATACGGTCCCTATGCTATTAGTTTTTATTCATGAATACATATTATTCTTTTCCCAATTGAACATTTCTTCTAGTTCTACATTTTCCGCGAGAAATTCATTTGATGAGTGAGTAGACACAGTAACTTATTTTGGCCATTATTCTTGAATGTATTTTTCTATATATATATAAACATGTCCAATTTTTGTTTTACACTTGAAAGTAAAGAGTTTATTCTCGATTTTGATCGAGAAACAAACACAATTTTGGCGTTCCGTCGTTCTTAACGTGAAATAGCTTGTGAATGTGATGCATTTAAAGGACTTTATTGTTTAGGGTTCACGTAATGTAATTAATTAAGTGTATAAGCCTTATTAGCTCAGCTCGTTACATCATCGTGATAATAACACAAAGGGAACATGTTAATGATTTGTATAGGGGTACCCTTTATCTAAATTTTGTAACTTACTAAGTTTCCTTTTTAAGAAAATCCAAAAATAATTTATTCAATTAGTAAGACTTACTAGCTCTATTTTAGAGAGAAATCTTAATGGAATGATAGTTACACATTTGAGAATTATACGGTCCGTATAATTTTAATATTATAATTATTTGTTCAATTTCTTCTTCAGGTTATTGAGCATTGCTTTTTATTTTGCAATTCGCCTAAGAAACTCAGTCGAGATGAGTGCATAGACACGACAACATGTTCTCACAATTGCAGTTTGATATCTTTTTTAGTTATATGATAAAGTACAAGTTTTCTTTCACATTTGATATCAAGGAAATCATTCTCTAGTTCTAGAGAGAGAATATTTTACTTATAACCTTTATTCGGTCTAATGTCAAATAGCTTGGGAATGCGATACGTTTATATGGAAAGTGTTTCCAAGTTCATGGATTGTGAAGCAAGTTAATGACAAGGCCTATTAGCTCAATTGGTTAGAGTGTCGTGCTAATAACGCGAAGGTCACAGGTTCGAGACCTGCAATAGGCCATATATAAAATTTTCTACTATCTATGCTTATGGTTTTACTAAATTTTGTCTTCAGGTAAAGAATTTACTAATTCTAAATTTAAGTAACAGAAAATATATTGGGATGCCAAATGGTAAAAGGTTCCGTAAAACAATCAAAGAGAATAATTCATTGATTAAAACCTAGTAGATCTATTTCTTAGAGGGACATGTTAATACTAGGAAGTTTACATGTTTGAGAATTATATAGTCATTATGTCATTACTATTTATTCATGAACATCGTTTATTCACATAGTTATTCAACATTGCTTCTTATTCTACAATTTCTTTTGAGCGATAAGTGAATGAACTGTTTGTTAGAGCGATATGTTGATAGGAAGATGCGTACACGTTTGATAATTCTACAGCCCATGTCTTTTTTTTCTTTAAGTGTATAATTTCATGTGCAGGCTATTCATCATTGCTTCTAATTTTCTAAATCGCATAATAAATTAATTCACTAATTGCATAGACATAATAACATGTTTTTTCCATTGCATTTTAATGTATTTTTTTTTAGTTATATATAAAGTATAAATTTTCGTTGAAATTTGACATCAAAGAAATCATTCTCTAGTTCAAGAGAGAAACGGGGCGCTCAAATGTTATACGTTCATGCTATTCAACTATGTTTCTAAAATATAACTAACAGGAACGCTCAAAGTGTCGATACAAAAATCAAAATGAATTCAGTCATTGATGAAAACCTAGTAGGTCTATTTGTTAGAGCGACATGTGAATACTAGGAAGGTTACACGTTTCAGAATTATACGGTCCCTATGCTATTAGTTTTTATTCATGAATATATATTATTCTTTCCCCAATTGAACATTTCTTCTAGTTCTACATTTTCCGCGAGAAATTCATTTGATGAGTGAGTAGACACAGTAACTTGTTCTGGCCATTATTCTTGAATGTATTTTTCTCTATATATAAACAAGTACAATTTTTCTTTTACACTTGAAAGTAAAGAGTTTATTCTCGAGAAACAAACACAATTTTGGCGTTCCGTCGTTCTTAACGTGAAATAGCTTGTGAATGTGATGCATTTAAAGGACTTTATTGTTTAGGGTTCACGTAATGTAATTAATTAAGTGTATAAGCCTTATTAGCTCAGCTCGTTACATCATCGTGATAATAACACAAAGGGAACATGTTAATGATTTGTATAGGGGTACCCTTTATCTAAATTTTGTAACTTACTAAGTTTCCTTTTTAAGAAAATCCAAAAATAATTTATTCAATTAGTAAGACTTACTAGCTCTATTTTAGAGAGAAATCTTAATGGAATGATAGTTACACATTTGAGAATTATACGGTCCGTATAATTTTAATATTATAATCATTTGTTCAATTTCTTCTTCAGGTTATTGAGCATTGCTTTTTATTTTGCAATTCGCCTAAGAAACTCAGTCGAGATGAGTGCATAGACACGACAACATGTTCTCACAATTGCAGTTTGATATCCTTTTTAGTTATATGATAAAGTACAAGTTTTCTTTCACATTTGATATCAAGGAAATCATTCTCTAGTTCTAGAGAGAGAATATTTTACTTATAACCTTTATTCGGTCTAATGTCAAATAGCTTGGGAATGCGATACGTTTATATGGAAAGTGTTTCCAAGTTCATGGATTGTGAAGAAAGTTAATGACAAGGCCTATTAGCTCAATTGGTTAGAGTGTCGTGCTAATAACGCGAAGGTCACAGGTTCGAGACCTGCAATAGGCCATATATAAAATTTTCTACTATCTATGCTTATGGTTTTACTAAATTTTGTCTTCAGGTAAAGAATTTACTAATTCTAAATTTAAGTAACAGAAAATATATTGGGATGCCAAATGGTAAAAGGTTCCGTAATACAATCAAAGAGAATAATTCATTGATTAAAACCTAGTAGATCTATTTCTTAGAGGGACATGTTAATACTAGGAAGTTTACATGTTTGAGAATTATATAGTCATTATGTCATTACTATTTATTCATGAACATCGTTTATTCACATAGTTATTCAACATTGCTTCTTATTCTACAATTTCTTTTGAGCGATAAGTGAATGAACTGTTTGTTAGAGCGATATGTTGATAGGAAGATGCGTACACGTTTGATAATTCTACAGTCCATGTCTTTTTTTTCTTTAAGTGTATAATTTCATGTGCAGGCTATTCATCATTGCTTCTAATTTTCTAAATCGCATAATAAATTAATTCACTAATTGCATAGACATAATAACATGTTTTTTCCATTGCATTTTAATGTATTTTTTTTTAGTTATATATAAAGTATAAATTTTCGTTGAAATTTGACATCAAAGAAATCATTCTCTAGTTCAAGAGAGAAACGGGGCGCTCAAATGTTATACGTTCATGCTATTCAACTATGTTTCTAAAATATAACTAACAGGAACGCTCAAAGTGTCGATACAAAAATCAAAATGAATTCAGTCATTGATGAAAACCTAGTAGGTCTATTTGTTAGAGCGACATGTGAATACTAGGAAGGTTACACGTTTCAGAATTATACGGTCCCTATGCTATTAGTTTTTATTCATGAATATATATTATTCTTTCCCCAATTGAACATTTCTTCTAGTTCTACATTTTCCGCGAGAAATTCATTTGATGAGTGAGTAGACACAGTAACTTGTTCTGGCCATTATTCTTGAATGTATTTTTCTCTATATATAAACAAGTACAATTTTTCTTTTACACTTGAAAGTAAAGAGTTTATTCTCGAGAAACAAACACAATTTTGGCGTTCCGTCGTTCTTAACGTGAAATAGCTTGTGAATGTGATGCATTTAAAGGACTTTATTGTTTAGGGTTCACGTAATGTAATTAATTAAGTGTATAAGCCTTATTAGCTCAGCTCGTTACATCATCGTGATAATAACACAAAGGGAACATGTTAATGATTTGTATAGGGGTACCCTTTATCTAAATTTTGTAACTTACTAAGTTTCCTTTTTAAGAAAATCCAAAAATAATTTATTCAATTAGTAAGACTTACTAGCTCTATTTTAGAGAGAAATCTTAATGGAATGATAGTTACACATTTGAGAATTATACGGTCCGTATAATTTTAATATTATAATTATTTGTTCAATTTCTTCTTCAGGTTATTGAGCATTGCTTTTTATTTTGCAATTCGCCTAAGAAACTCAGTCGAGATGAGTGCATAAACACGACAACATGTTCTCACAATTGCAGTTTGATATCTTTTTTAGTTATATGATAAAGTACAAGTTTTCTTTCACATTTGATATCAAGGAAATCATTCTCTAGTTCTAGAGAGAGAATATTTTACTTATAACCTTTATTCGGTCTAATGTCAAATAGCTTGGGAATGCGATACGTTTATATGGAAAGTGTTTCCAAGTTCATGGATTGTGAAGCAAGTTAATGACAAGGCCTATTAGCTCAATTGGTTAGAGTGTCGTGCTAATAACGCGAAGGTCACAGGTTCGAGACCTGCAATAGGCCATATATAAAATTTTCTACTATCTATGCTTATGGTTTTACTAAATTTTGTCTTCAGGTAAAGAATTTACTAATTCTAAATTTAAGTAACAGAAAATATATTGGGATGCCAAATGGTAAAAGGTTCCGTAAAACAATCAAAGAGAATAATTCATTGATTAAAACCTAGTAGATCTATTTCTTAGAGGGACATGTTAATACTAGGAAGTTTACATGTTTGAGAATTATATAGTCATTATGTCATTACTATTTATTCATGAACATCGTTTATTCACATAGTTATTCAACATTGCTTCTTATTCTACAATTTCTTTTGAGCGATAAGTGAATGAACTGTTTGTTAGAGCGATATGTTGATAGGAAGATGCGTACACGTTTGATAATTCTACAGCCCATGTCTTTTTTTTCTTTAAGTGTATAATTTCATGTGCAGGCTATTCATCATTGCTTCTAATTTTCTAAATCGCATAATAAATTAATTCACTAATTGCATAGACATAATAACATGTTTTTTCCATTGCATTTTAATGTATTTTTTTTTAGTTATATATAAAGTATAAATTTTCGTTGAAATTTGACATCAAAGAAATCATTCTCTAGTTCAAGAGAGAAACGGGGCGCTCAAATGTTATACGTTCATGCTATTCAACTATGTTTCTAAAATATAACTAACAGGAACGCTCAAAGTGTCGATACAAAAATCAAAATGAATTCAGTCATTGATGAAAACCTAGTAGGTCTATTTGTTAGAGCGACATGTGAATACTAGGAAGGTTACACGTTTCAGAATTATACGGTCCCTATGCTATTAGTTTTTATTCATGAATATATATTATTCTTTCCCCAATTGAACATTTCTTCTAGTTCTACATTTTCCGCGAGAAATTCATTTGATGAGTGAGTAGACACAGTAACTTGTTCTGGCCATTATTCTTGAATGTATTTTTCTCTATATATAAACAAGTACAATTTTTCTTTTACACTTGAAAGTAAAGAGTTTATTCTCGAGAAACAAACACAATTTTGGCGTTCCGTCGTTCTTAACGTGAAATAGCTTGTGAATGTGATGCATTTAAAGGACTTTATTGTTTAGGGTTCACGTAATGTAATTAATTAAGTGTATAAGCCTTATTAGCTCAGCTCGTTACATCATCGTGATAATAACACAAAGGGAACATGTTAATGATTTGTATAGGGGTACCCTTTATCTAAATTTTGTAACTTACTAAGTTTCCTTTTTAAGAAAATCCAAAAATAATTTATTCAATTAGTAAGACTTACTAGCTCTATTTTAGAGAGAAATCTTAATGGAATGATAGTTACACATTTGAGAATTATACGGTCCGTATAATTTTAATATTATAATCATTTGTTCAATTTCTTCTTCAGGTTATTGAGCATTGCTTTTTATTTTGCAATTCGCCTAAGAAACTCAGTCGAGATGAGTGCATAGACACGACAACATGTTCTCACAATTGCAGTTTGATATCCTTTTTAGTTATATGATAAAGTACAAGTTTTCTTTCACATTTGATATCAAGGAAATCATTCTCTAGTTCTAGAGAGAGAATATTTTACTTATAACCTTTATTCGGTCTAATGTCAAATAGCTTGGGAATGCGATACGTTTATATGGAAAGTGTTTCCAAGTTCATGGATTGTGAAGAAAGTTAATGACAAGGCCTATTAGCTCAATTGGTTAGAGTGTCGTGCTAATAACGCGAAGGTCACAGGTTCGAGACCTGCAATAGGCCATATATAAAATTTTCTACTATCTATGCTTATGGTTTTACTAAATTTTGTCTTCAGGTAAAGAATTTACTAATTCTAAATTTAAGTAACAGAAAATATATTGGGATGCCAAATGGTAAAAGGTTCCGTAATACAATCAAAGAGAATAATTCATTGATTAAAACCTAGTAGATCTATTTCTTAGAGGGACATGTTAATACTAGGAAGTTTACATGTTTGAGAATTATATAGTCATTATGTCATTACTATTTATTCATGAACATCGTTTATTCACATAGTTATTCAACATTGCTTCTTATTCTACAATTTCTTTTGAGCGATAAGTGAATGAACTGTTTGTTAGAGCGATATGTTGATAGGAAGATGCGTACACGTTTGATAATTCTACAGTCCATGTCTTTTTTTTCTTTAAGTGTATAATTTCATGTGCAGGCTATTCATCATTGCTTCTAATTTTCTAAATCGCATAATAAATTAATTCACTAATTGCATAGACATAATAACATGTTTTTTCCATTGCATTTTAATGTATTTTTTTTTAGTTATATATAAAGTATAAATTTTCGTTGAAATTTGACATCAAAGAAATCATTCTCTAGTTCAAGAGAGAAACGGGGCGCTCAAATGTTATACGTTCATGCTATTCAACTATGTTTCTAAAATATAACTAACAGGAACGCTCAAAGTGTCGATACAAAAATCAAAATGAATTCAGTCATTGATGAAAACCTAGTAGGTCTATTTGTTAGAGCGACATGTGAATACTAGGAAGGTTACACGTTTCAGAATTATACGGTCCCTATGCTATTAGTTTTTATTCATGAATATATATTATTCTTTCCCCAATTGAACATTTCTTCTAGTTCTACATTTTCCGCGAGAAATTCATTTGATGAGTGAGTAGACACAGTAACTTGTTCTGGCCATTATTCTTGAATGTATTTTTCTCTATATATAAACAAGTACAATTTTTCTTTTACACTTGAAAGTAAAGAGTTTATTCTCGAGAAACAAACACAATTTTGGCGTTCCGTCGTTCTTAACGTGAAATAGCTTGTGAATGTGATGCATTTAAAGGACTTTATTGTTTAGGGTTCACGTAATGTAATTAATTAAGTGTATAAGCCTTATTAGCTCAGCTCGTTACATCATCGTGATAATAACACAAAGGGAACATGTTAATGATTTGTATAGGGGTACCCTTTATCTAAATTTTGTAACTTACTAAGTTTCCTTTTTAAGAAAATCCAAAAATAATTTATTCAATTAGTAAGACTTACTAGCTCTATTTTAGAGAGAAATCTTAATGGAATGATAGTTACACATTTGAGAATTATACGGTCCGTATAATTTTAATATTATAATCATTTGTTCAATTTCTTCTTCAGGTTATTGAGCATTGCTTTTTATTTTGCAATTCGCCTAAGAAACTCAGTCGAGATGAGTGCATAGACACGACAACATGTTCTCACAATTGCAGTTTGATATCCTTTTTAGTTATATGATAAAGTACAAGTTTTCTTTCACATTTGATATCAAGGAAATCATTCTCTAGTTCTAGAGAGAGAATATTTTACTTATAACCTTTATTCGGTCTAATGTCAAATAGCTTGGGAATGCGATACGTTTATATGGAAAGTGTTTCCAAGTTCATGGATTGTGAAGAAAGTTAATGACAAGGCCTATTAGCTCAATTGGTTAGAGTGTCGTGCTAATAACGCGAAGGTCACAGGTTCGAGACCTGCAATAGGCCATATATAAAATTTTCTACTATCTATGCTTATGGTTTTACTAAATTTTGTCTTCAGGTAAAGAATTTACTAATTCTAAATTTAAGTAACAGAAAATATATTGGGATGCCAAATGGTAAAAGGTTCCGTAATACAATCAAAGAGAATAATTCATTGATTAAAACCTAGTAGATCTATTTCTTAGAGGGACATGTTAATACTAGGAAGTTTACATGTTTGAGAATTATATAGTCATTATGTCATTACTATTTATTCATGAACATCGTTTATTCACATAGTTATTCAACATTGCTTCTTATTCTACAATTTCTTTTGAGCGATAAGTGAATGAACTGTTTGTTAGAGCGATATGTTGATAGGAAGATGCGTACACGTTTGATAATTCTACAGTCCATGTCTTTTTTTTCTTTAAGTGTATAATTTCATGTGCAGGCTATTCATCATTGCTTCTAATTTTCTAAATCGCATAATAAATTAATTAACTAATTGCATAGACATAATAACATGTTTTTTCCATTGCATTTTAATGTATTTTTTTTTAGTTATATATAAAGTATAAATTTTCGTTGAAATTTGACATCAAAGAAATCATTCTCTAGTTCAAGAGAGAAACGGGGCGCTCAAATGTTATACGTTCATGCTATTCAACTATGTTTCTAAAATATAACTAACAGGAACGCTCAAAGTGTCGATACAAAAATCAAAATGAATTCAGTCATTGATGAAAACCTAGTAGGTCTATTTGTTAGAGCGACATGTGAATACTAGGAAGGTTACACGTTTCAGAATTATACGGTCCCTATGCTATTAGTTTTTATTCATGAATATATATTATTCTTTCCCCAATTGAACATTTCTTCTAGTTCTACATTTTCCGCGAGAAATTCATTTGATGAGTGAGTAGACACAGTAACTTGTTCTGGCCATTATTCTTGAATGTATTTTTCTCTATATATAAACAAGTACAATTTTTCTTTTACACTTGAAAGTAAAGAGTTTATTCTCGAGAAACAAACACAATTTTGGCGTTCCGTCGTTCTTAACGTGAAATAGCTTGTGAATGTGATGCATTTAAAGGGCTTTATTGTTTAGGGTTCACGTAATGTAATTAATTAAGTGTATAAGCCTTATTAGCTCAGCTCGTTACATCATCGTGATAATAACACAAAGGGAACATGTTAATGATTTGTATAGGGGTACCCTTTATCTAAATTTTGTAACTTACTAAGTTTCCTTTTTAAGAAAATCCAAAAATAATTTATTCAATTAGTAAGACTTACTAGCTCTATTTTAGAGAGAAATCTTAATGGAATGATAGTTACACATTTGAGAATTATACGGTCCGTATAATTTTAATATTATAATCATTTGTTCAATTTCTTCTTCAGGTTATTGAGCATTGCTTTTTATTTTGCAATTCGCCTAAGAAACTCAGTCGAGATGAGTGCATAGACACGACAACATGTTCTCACAATTGCAGTTTGATATCCTTTTTAGTTATATGATAAAGTACAAGTTTTCTTTCACATTTGATATCAAGGAAATCATTCTCTAGTTCTAGAGAGAGAATATTTTACTTATAACCTTTATTCGGTCTAATGTCAAATAGCTTGGGAATGCGATACGTTTATATGGAAAGTGTTTCCAAGTTCATGGATTGTGAAGAAAGTTAATGACAAGGCCTATTAGCTCAATTGGTTAGAGTGTCGTGCTAATAACGCGAAGGTCACAGGTTCGAGACCTGCAATAGGCCATATATAAAATTTTCTACTATCTATGCTTATGGTTTTACTAAATTTTGTCTTCAGGTAAAGAATTTACTAATTCTAAATTTAAGTAACAGAAAATATATTGGGATGCCAAATGGTAAAAGGTTCCGTAAAACAATCAAAGAGAATAATTCATTGATTAAAACCTAGTAGATCTATTTCTTAGAGGGACATGTTAATACTAGGAAGTTTACATGTTTGAGAATTATATAGTCATTATGTCATTACTATTTATTCATGAACATCGTTTATTCACATAGTTATTCAACATTGCTTCTTATTCTACAATTTCTTTTGAGCGATAAGTGAATGAACTGTTTGTTAGAGCGATATGTTGATAGGAAGATGCGTACACGTTTGATAATTCTACAGTCCATGCCTTTTTTTTCTTTAAGTGTATAATTTCATGTGCAGGCTATTCATCATTGCTTCTAATTTTCTAAATCGCATAATAAATTAATTCACTAATTGCATAGACATAATAACATGTTTTTTCCATTGCATTTTAATGTATTTTTTTTTAGTTATATATAAAGTATAAATTTTCGTTGAAATTTGACATCAAAGAAATCATTCTCTAGTTCAAGAGAGAAACGGGGCGCTCAAATGTTATACGTTCATGCTATTCAACTATGTTTCTAAAATATAACTAACAGGAACGCTCAAAGTGTCGATACAAAAATCAAAATGAATTCAGTCATTGATGAAAACCTAGTAGGTCTATTTGTTAGAGCGACATGTGAATACTAGGAAGGTTACACGTTTCAGAATTATACGGTCCCTATGCTATTAGTTTTTATTCATGAATATATATTATTCTTTCCCCAATTGAACATTTCTTCTAGTTCTACATTTTCCGCGAGAAATTCATTTGATGAGTGAGTAGACACAGTAACTTGTTCTGGCCATTATTCTTGAATGTATTTTTCTCTATATATAAACAAGTACAATTTTTCTTTTACACTTGAAAGTAAAGAGTTTATTCTCGAGAAACAAACACAATTTTGGCGTTCCGTCGTTCTTAACGTGAAATAGCTTGTGAATGTGATGCATTTAAAGGACTTTATTGTTTAGGGTTCACGTAATGTAATTAATTAAGTGTATAAGCCTTATTAGCTCAGCTCGTTACATCATCGTGATAATAACACAAAGGGAACATGTTAATGATTTGTATAGGGGTACCCTTTATCTAAATTTTGTAACTTACTAAGTTTCCTTTTTAAGAAAATCCAAAAATAATTTATTCAATTAGTAAGACTTACTAGCTCTATTTTAGAGAGAAATCTTAATGGAATGATAGTTACACATTTGAGAATTATACGGTCCGTATAATTTTAATATTATAATCATTTGTTCAATTTCTTCTTCAGGTTATTGAGCATTGCTTTTTATTTTGCAATTCGCCTAAGAAACTCAGTCGAGATGAGTGCATAGACACGACAACATGTTCTCACAATTGCAGTTTGATATCCTTTTTAGTTATATGATAAAGTACAAGTTTTCTTTCACATTTGATATCAAGGAAATCATTCTCTAGTTCTAGAGAGAGAATATTTTACTTATAACCTTTATTCGGTCTAATGTCAAATAGCTTGGGAATGCGATACGTTTATATGGAAAGTGTTTCCAAGTTCATGGATTGTGAAGAAAGTTAATGACAAGGCCTATTAGCTCAATTGGTTAGAGTGTCGTGCTAATAACGCGAAGGTCACAGGTTCGAGACCTGCAATAGGCCATATATAAAATTTTCTACTATCTATGCTTATGGTTTTACTAAATTTTGTCTTCAGGTAAAGAATTTACTAATTCTAAATTTAAGTAACAGAAAATATATTGGGATGCTAAATGGTAAAAGGTTCCGTAAAACAATCAAAGAGAATAATTCATTGATTAAAACCTAGTAGATCTATTTCTTAGAGGGACATGTTAATACTAGGAAGTTTACATGTTTGAGAATTATATAGTCATTATGTCATTACTATTTATTCATGAACATCGTTTATTCACATAGTTATTCAACATTGCTTCTTATTCTACAATTTCTTTTGAGCGATAAGTGAATGAACTGTTTGTTAGAGCGATATGTTGATAGGAAGATGCGTACACGTTTGATAATTCTACAGTCCATGCCTTTTTTTTCTTTAAGTGTATAATTTCATGTGCAGGCTATTCATCATTGCTTCTAATTTTCTAAATCGCATAATAAATTAATTCACTAATTGCATAGACATAATAACATGTTTTTTCCATTGCATTTTAATGTATTTTTTTTTAGTTATATATAAAGTATAAATTTTCGTTGAAATTTGACATCAAAGAAATCATTCTCTAGTTCAAGAGAGAAACGGGGCGCTCAAATGTTATACGTTCATGCTATTCAACTATGTTTCTAAAATATAACTAACAGGAACGCTCAAAGTGTCGATACAAAAATCAAAATGAATTCAGTCATTGATGAAAACCTAGTAGGTCTATTTGTTAGAGCGACATGTGAATACTAGGAAGGTTACACGTTTCAGAATTATACGGTCCCTATGCTATTAGTTTTTATTCATGAATATATATTATTCTTTCCCCAATTGAACATTTCTTCTAGTTCTACATTTTCCGCGAGAAATTCATTTGATGAGTGAGTAGACACAGTAACTTGTTCTGGCCATTATTCTTGAATGTATTTTTCTCTATATATAAACAAGTACAATTTTTCTTTTACACTTGAAAGTAAAGAGTTTATTCTCGAGAAACAAACACAATTTTGGCGTTCCGTCGTTCTTAACGTGAAATAGCTTGTGAATGTGATGCATTTAAAGGACTTTATTGTTTAGGGTTCACGTAATGTAATTAATTAAGTGTATAAGCCTTATTAGCTCAGCTCGTTACATCATCGTGATAATAACACAAAGGGAACATGTTAATGATTTGTATAGGGGTACCCTTTATCTAAATTTTGTAACTTACTAAGTTTCCTTTTTAAGAAAATCCAAAAATAATTTATTCAATTAGTAAGACTTACTAGCTCTATTTTAGAGAGAAATCTTAATGGAATGATAGTTACACATTTGAGAATTATACGGTCCGTATAATTTTAATATTATAATCATTTGTTCAATTTCTTCTTCAGGTTATTGAGCATTGCTTTTTATTTTGCAATTCGCCTAAGAAACTCAGTCGAGATGAGTGCATAGACACGACAACATGTTCTCACAATTGCAGTTTGATATCCTTTTTAGTTATATGATAAAGTACAAGTTTTCTTTCACATTTGATATCAAGGAAATCATTCTCTAGTTCTAGAGAGAGAATATTTTACTTATAACCTTTATTCGGTCTAATGTCAAATAGCTTGGGAATGCGATACGTTTATATGGAAAGTGTTTCCAAGTTCATGGATTGTGAAGAAAGTTAATGACAAGGCCTATTAGCTCAATTGGTTAGAGTGTCGTGCTAATAACGCGAAGGTCACAGGTTCGAGACCTGCAATAGGCCATATATAAAATTTTCTACTATCTATGCTTATGGTTTTACTAAATTTTGTCTTCAGGTAAAGAATTTACTAATTCTAAATTTAAGTAACAGAAAATATATTGGGATGCCAAATGGTAAAAGGTTCCGTAATACAATCAAAGAGAATAATTCATTGATTAAAACCTAGTAGATCTATTTCTTAGAGGGACATGTTAATACTAGGAAGTTTACATGTTTGAGAATTATATAGTCATTATGTCATTACTATTTATTCATGAACATCGTTTATTCACATAGTTATTCAACATTGCTTCTTATTCTACAATTTCTTTTGAGCGATAAGTGAATGAACTGTTTGTTAGAGCGATATGTTGATAGGAAGATGCGTACACGTTTGATAATTCTACAGTCCATGTCTTTTTTTTCTTTAAGTGTATAATTTCATGTGCAGGCTATTCATCATTGCTTCTAATTTTCTAAATCGCATAATAAATTAATTCACTAATTGCATAGACATAATAACATGTTTTTTCCATTGCATTTTAATGTATTTTTTTTTAGTTATATATAAAGTATAAATTTTCGTTGAAATTTGACATCAAAGAAATCATTCTCTAGTTCAAGAGAGAAACGGGGCGCTCAAATGTTATACGTTCATGCTATTCAACTATGTTTCTAAAATATAACTAACAGGAACGCTCAAAGTGTCGATACAAAAATCAAAATGAATTCAGTCATTGATGAAAACCTAGTAGGTCTATTTGTTAGAGCGACATGTGAATACTAGGAAGGTTACACGTTTCAGAATTATACGGTCCCTATGCTATTAGTTTTTATTCATGAATATATATTATTCTTTCCCCAATTGAACATTTCTTCTAGTTCTACATTTTCCGCGAGAAATTCATTTGATGAGTGAGTAGACACAGTAACTTGTTCTGGCCATTATTCTTGAATGTATTTTTCTCTATATATAAACAAGTACAATTTTTCTTTTACACTTGAAAGTAAAGAGTTTATTCTCGAGAAACAAACACAATTTTGGCGTTCCGTCGTTCTTAACGTGAAATAGCTTGTGAATGTGATGCATTTAAAGGACTTTATTGTTTAGGGTTCACGTAATGTAATTAATTAAGTGTATAAGCCTTATTAGCTCAGCTCGTTACATCATCGTGATAATAACACAAAGGGAACATGTTAATGATTTGTATAGGGGTACCCTTTATCTAAATTTTGTAACTTACTAAGTTTCCTTTTTAAGAAAATCCAAAAATAATTTATTCAATTAGTAAGACTTACTAGCTCTATTTTAGAGAGAAATCTTAATGGAATGATAGTTACACATTTGAGAATTATACGGTCCGTATAATTTTAATATTATAATCATTTGTTCAATTTCTTCTTCAGGTTATTGAGCATTGCTTTTTATTTTGCAATTCGCCTAAGAAACTCAGTCGAGATGAGTGCATAGACACGACAACATGTTCTCACAATTGCAGTTTGATATCCTTTTTAGTTATATGATAAAGTACAAGTTTTCTTTCACATTTGATATCAAGGAAATCATTCTCTAGTTCTAGAGAGAGAATATTTTACTTATAACCTTTATTCGGTCTAATGTCAAATAGCTTGGGAATGCGATACGTTTATATGGAAAGTGTTTCCAAGTTCATGGATTGTGAAGAAAGTTAATGACAAGGCCTATTAGCTCAATTGGTTAGAGTGTCGTGCTAATAACGCGAAGGTCACAGGTTCGAGACCTGCAATAGGCCATATATAAAATTTTCTACTATCTATGCTTATGGTTTTACTAAATTTTGTCTTCAGGTAAAGAATTTACTAATTCTAAATTTAAGTAACAGAAAATATATTGGGATGCCAAATGGTAAAAGGTTCCGTAAAACAATCAAAGAGAATAATTCATTGATTAAAACCTAGTAGATCTATTTCTTAGAGGGACATGTTAATACTAGGAAGTTTACATGTTTGAGAATTATATAGTCATTATGTCATTACTATTTATTCATGAACATCGTTTATTCACATAGTTATTCAACATTGCTTCTTATTCTACAATTTCTTTTGAGCGATAAGTGAATGAACTGTTTGTTAGAGCGATATGTTGATAGGAAGATGCGTACACGTTTGATAATTCTACAGTCCATGTCTTTTTTTTCTTTAAGTGTATAATTTCATGTGCAGGCTATTCATCATTGCTTCTAATTTTCTAAATCGCATAATAAATTAATTCACTAATTGCATAGACATAATAACATGTTTTTTCCATTGCATTTTATTGTATTTTTTTTTAGTTATATATAAAGTATAAATTTTCGTTGAAATTTGACATCAAAGAAATCATTCTCTAGTTCAAGAGAGAAACGGGGCGCTCAAATGTTATACGTTCATGCTATTCAACTATGTTTCTAAAATATAACTAACAGGAACGCTCAAAGTGTCGATACAAAAATCAAAATGAATTCAGTCATTGATGAAAACCTAGTAGGTCTATTTGTTAGAGCGACATGTGAATACTAGGAAGGTTACACGTTTCAGAATTATACGGTCCCTATGCTATTAGTTTTTATTCATGAATATATATTATTCTTTCCCCAATTGAACATTTCTTCTAGTTCTACATTTTCCGCGAGAAATTCATTTGATGAGTGAGTAGACACAGTAACTTGTTCTGGCCATTATTCTTGAATGTATTTTTCTCTATATATAAACAAGTACAATTTTTCTTTTACACTTGAAAGTAAAGAGTTTATTCTCGAGAAACAAACACAATTTTGGCGTTCCGTCGTTCTTAACGTGAAATAGCTTGTGAATGTGATGCATTTAAAGGACTTTATTGTTTAGGGTTCACGTAATGTAATTAATTAAGTGTATAAGCCTTATTAGCTCAGCTCGTTACATCATCGTGATAATAACACAAAGGGAACATGTTAATGATTTGTATAGGGGTACCCTTTATCTAAATTTTGTAACTTACTAAGTTTCCTTTTTAAGAAAATCCAAAAATAATTTATTCAATTAGTAAGACTTACTAGCTCTATTTTAGAGAGAAATCTTAATGGAATGATAGTTACACATTTGAGAATTATACGGTCCGTATAATTTTAATATTATAATCATTTGTTCAATTTCTTCTTCAGGTTATTGAGCATTGCTTTTTATTTTGCAATTCGCCTAAGAAACTCAGTCGAGATGAGTGCATAGACACGACAACATGTTCTCACAATTGCAGTTTGATATCCTTTTTAGTTATCTGATAAAGTACAAGTTTTCTTTCACATTTGATATCAAGGAAATCATTCTCTAGTTCTAGAGAGAGAATATTTTACTTATAACCTTTATTCGGTCTAATGTCAAATAGCTTGGGAATGCGATACGTTTATATGGAAAGTGTTTCCAAGTTCATGGATTGTGAAGAAAGTTAATGACAAGGCCTATTAGCTCAATTGGTTAGAGTGTCGTGCTAATAACGCGAAGGTCACAGGTTCGAGACCTGCAATAGGCCATATATAAAATTTTCTACTATCTATGCTTATGGTTTTACTAAATTTTGTCTTCAGGTAAAGAATTTACTAATTCTAAATTTAAGTAACAGAAAATATATTGGGATGCCAAATGGTAAAAGGTTCCGTAAAACAATCAAAGAGAATAATTCATTGATTAAAACCTAGTAGATCTATTTCTTAGAGGGACATGTTAATACTAGGAAGTTTACATGTTTGAGAATTATATAGTCATTATGTCATTACTATTTATTCATGAACATCGTTTATTCACATAGTTATTCAACATTGCTTCTTATTCTACAATTTCTTTTGAGCGATAAGTGAATGAACTGTTTGTTAGAGCGATATGTTGATAGGAAGATGCGTACACGTTTGATAATTCTACAGTCCATGCCTTTTTTTTCTTTAAGTGTATAATTTCATGTGCAGGCTATTCATCATTGCTTCTAATTTTCTAAATCGCATAATAAATTAATTCACTAATTGCATAGACATAATAACATGTTTTTTCCATTGCATTTTATTGTATTTTTTTTTAGTTATATATAAAGTATAAATTTTCGTTGAAATTTGACATCAAAGAAATCATTCTCTAGTTCAAGAGAGAAACGGGGCGCTCAAATGTTATACGTTCATGCTATTCAACTATGTTTCTAAAATATAACTAACAGGAACGCTCAAAGTGTCGATACAAAAATCAAAATGAATTCAGTCATTGATGAAAACCTAGTAGGTCTATTTGTTAGAGCGACATGTGAATACTAGGAAGGTTACACGTTTCAGAATTATACGGTCCCTATGCTATTAGTTTTTATTCATGAATATATATTATTCTTTCCCCAATTGAACATTTCTTCTAGTTCTACATTTTCCGCGAGAAATTCATTTGATGAGTGAGTAGACACAGTAACTTGTTCTGGCCATTATTCTTGAATGTATTTTTCTCTATATATAAACAAGTACAATTTTTCTTTTACACTTGAAAGTAAAGAGTTTATTCTCGAGAAACAAACACAATTTTGGCGTTCCGTCGTTCTTAACGTGAAATAGCTTGTGAATGTGATGCATTTAAAGGACTTTATTGTTTAGGGTTCACGTAATGTAATTAATTAAGTGTATAAGCCTTATTAGCTCAGCTCGTTACATCATCGTGATAATAACACAAAGGGAACATGTTAATGATTTGTATAGGGGTACCCTTTATCTAAATTTTGTAACTTACTAAGTTTCCTTTTTAAGAAAATCCAAAAATAATTTATTCAATTAGTAAGACTTACTAGCTCTATTTTAGAGAGAAATCTTAATGGAATGATAGTTACACATTTGAGAATTATACGGTCCGTATAATTTTAATATTATAATCATTTGTTCAATTTCTTCTTCAGGTTATTGAGCATTGCTTTTTATTTTGCAATTCGCCTAAGAAACTCAGTCGAGATGAGTGCATAGACACGACAACATGTTCTCACAATTGCAGTTTGATATCCTTTTTAGTTATCTGATAAAGTACAAGTTTTCTTTCACATTTGATATCAAGGAAATCATTCTCTAGTTCTAGAGAGAGAATATTTTACTTATAACCTTTATTCGGTCTAATGTCAAATAGCTTGGGAATGCGATACGTTTATATGGAAAGTGTTTCCAAGTTCATGGATTGTGAAGAAAGTTAATGACAAGGCCTATTAGCTCAATTGGTTAGAGTGTCGTGCTAATAACGCGAAGGTCACAGGTTCGAGACCTGCAATAGGCCATATATAAAATTTTCTACTATCTATGCTTATGGTTTTACTAAATTTTGTCTTCAGGTAAAGAATTTACTAATTCTAAATTTAAGTAACAGAAAATATATTGGGATGCCAAATGGTAAAAGGTTCCGTAAAACAATCAAAGAGAATAATTCATTGATTAAAACCTAGTAGATCTATTTCTTAGAGGGACATGTTAATACTAGGAAGTTTACATGTTTGAGAATTATATAGTCATTATGTCATTACTATTTATTCATGAACATCGTTTATTCACATAGTTATTCAACATTGCTTCTTATTCTACAATTTCTTTTGAGCGATAAGTGAATGAACTGTTTGTTAGAGCGATATGTTGATAGGAAGATGCGTACACGTTTGATAATTCTACAGTCCATGTCTTTTTTTTCTTTAAGTGTATAATTTCATGTGCAGGCTATTCATCATTGCTTCTAATTTTCTAAATCGCATAATAAATTAATTCACTAATTGCATAGACATAATAACATGTTTTTTCCATTGCATTTTAATGTATTTTTTTTTAGTTATATATAAAGTATAAATTTTCGTTGAAATTTGACATCAAAGAAATCATTCTCTAGTTCAAGAGAGAAACGGGGCGCTCAAATGTTATACGTTCATGCTATTCAACTATGTTTCTAAAATATAACTAACAGGAACGCTCAAAGTGTCGATACAAAAATCAAAATGAATTCAGTCATTGATGAAAACCTAGTAGGTCTATTTGTTAGAGCGACATGTGAATACTAGGAAGGTTACACGTTTCAGAATTATACGGTCCCTATGCTATTAGTTTTTATTCATGAATATATATTATTCTTTCCCCAATTGAACATTTCTTCTAGTTCTACATTTTCCGCGAGAAATTCATTTGATGAGTGAGTAGACACAGTAACTTGTTCTGGCCATTATTCTTGAATGTATTTTTCTCTATATATAAACAAGTACAATTTTTCTTTTACACTTGAAAGTAAAGAGTTTATTCTCGAGAAACAAACACAATTTTGGCGTTCCGTCGTTCTTAACGTGAAATAGCTTGTGAATGTGATGCATTTAAAGGACTTTATTGTTTAGGGTTCACGTAATGTAATTAATTAAGTGTATAAGCCTTATTAGCTCAGCTCGTTACATCATCGTGATAATAACACAAAGGGAACATGTTAATGATTTGTATAGGGGTACCCTTTATCTAAATTTTGTAACTTACTAAGTTTCCTTTTTAAGAAAATCCAAAAATAATTTATTCAATTAGTAAGACTTACTAGCTCTATTTTAGAGAGAAATCTTAATGGAATGATAGTTACACATTTGAGAATTATACGGTCCGTATAATTTTAATATTATAATCATTTGTTCAATTTCTTCTTCAGGTTATTGAGCATTGCTTTTTATTTTGCAATTCGCCTAAGAAACTCAGTCGAGATGAGTGCATAGACACGACAACATGTTCTCACAATTGCAGTTTGATATCCTTTTTAGTTATATGATAAAGTACAAGTTTTCTTTCACATTTGATATCAAGGAAATCATTCTCTAGTTCTAGAGAGAGAATATTTTACTTATAACCTTTATTCGGTCTAATGTCAAATAGCTTGGGAATGCGATACGTTTATATGGAAAGTGTTTCCAAGTTCATGGATTGTGAAGCAAGTTAGTGACAAGGCCTATTAGCTCAATTGGTTAGAGTGTCGTGCTAATAACACGAAGGTCACAGGTTCGAGACCTGCAATAGGCCATATATAAAATTTTCTACTATCTATGCTTATGGTTTTACTAAATTTTGTCTTCAGGTAAAGAATTTACTAATTCTAAATTTAAGTAACAGAAAATATATTGGGATGCCAAATGGTAAAAGGTTCCGTAAAACAATCAAAGAGAATAATTCATTGATTAAAACCTAGTAGATCTATTTCTTAGAGGGACATGTTAATACTAGGAAGTTTACATGTTTGAGAATTATATAGTCATTATGTCATTACTATTTATTCATGAACATCGTTTATTCACATAGTTATTCAACATTGCTTCTTATTCTACAATTTCTTTTGAGCGATAAGTGAATGAACTGTTTGTTAGAGCGATATGTTGATAGGAAGATGCGTACACGTTTGATAATTCTACAGTCCATGTCTTTTTTTTCTTTAAGTGTATAATTTCATGTGCAGGCTATTCATCATTGCTTCTAATTTTCTAAATCGCATAATAAATTAATTCACTAATTGCATAGACATAATAACATGTTTTTTCCATTGCATTTTAATGTATTTTTTTTTAGTTATATATAAAGTATAAATTTTCGTTGAAATTTGACATCAAAGAAATCATTCTCTAGTTCAAGAGAGAAACGGGGCGCTCAAATGTTATACGTTCATGCTATTCAACTATGTTTCTAAAATATAACTAACAGGAACGCTCAAAGTGTCGATACAAAAATCAAAATGAATTCAGTCATTGATGAAAACCTAGTAGGTCTATTTGTTAGAGCGACATGTGAATACTAGGAAGGTTACACGTTTCAGAATTATACGGTCCCTATGCTATTAGTTTTTATTCATGAATATATATTATTCTTTCCCCAATTGAACATTTCTTCTAGTTCTACATTTTCCGCGAGAAATTCATTTGATGAGTGAGTAGACACAGTAACTTGTTCTGGCCATTATTCTTGAATGTATTTTTCTCTATATATAAACAAGTACAATTTTTCTTTTACACTTGAAAGTAAAGAGTTTATTCTCGAGAAACAAACACAATTTTGGCGTTCCGTCGTTCTTAACGTGAAATAGCTTGTGAATGTGATGCATTTAAAGGACTTTATTGTTTAGGGTTCACGTAATGTAATTAATTAAGTGTATAAGCCTTATTAGCTCAGCTCGTTACATCATCGTGATAATAACACAAAGGGAACATGTTAATGATTTGTATAGGGGTACCCTTTATCTAAATTTTGTAACTTACTAAGTTTCCTTTTTAAGAAAATCCAAAAATAATTTATTCAATTAGTAAGACTTACTAGCTCTATTTTAGAGAGAAATCTTAATGGAATGATAGTTACACATTTGAGAATTATACGGTCCGTATAATTTTAATATTATAATCATTTGTTCAATTTCTTCTTCAGGTTATTGAGCATTGCTTTTTATTTTGCAATTCGCCTAAGAAACTCAGTCGAGATGAGTGCATAGACACGACAACATGTTCTCACAATTGCAGTTTGATATCCTTTTTAGTTATATGATAAAGTACAAGTTTTCTTTCACATTTGATATCAAGGAAATCATTCTCTAGTTCTAGAGAGAGAATATTTTACTTATAACCTTTATTCGGTCTAATGTCAAATAGCTTGGGAATGCGATACGTTTATATGGAAAGTGTTTCCAAGTTCATGGATTGTGAAGCAAGTTAGTGACAAGGCCTATTAGCTCAATTGGTTAGAGTGTCGTGCTAATAACGCGAAGGTCACAGGTTCGAGACCTGCAATAGGCCATATATAAAATTTTCTACTATCTATGCTTATGGTTTTACTAAATTTTGTCTTCAGGTAAAGAATTTACTAATTCTAAATTTAAGTAACAGAAAATATATTGGGATGCCAAATGGTAAAAGGTTCCGTAAAACAATCAAAGAGAATAATTCATTGATTAAAACCTAGTAGATCTATTTCTTAGAGGGACATGTTAATACTAGGAAGTTTACATGTTTGAGAATTATATAGTCATTATGTCATTACTATTTATTCATGAACATCGTTTATTCACATAGTTATTCAACATTGCTTCTTATTCTACAATTTCTTTTGAGCGATAAGTGAATGAACTGTTTGTTAGAGCGATATGTTGATAGGAAGATGCGTACACGTTTGATAATTCTACAGTCCATGTCTTTTTTTTCTTTAAGTGTATAATTTCATGTGCAGGCTATTCATCATTGCTTCTAATTTTCTAAATCGCATAATAAATTAATTCACTAATTGCATAGACATAATAACATGTTTTTTCCATTGCATTTTAATGTATTTTTTTTTAGTTATATATAAAGTATAAATTTTCGTTGAAATTTGACATCAAAGAAATCATTCTCTAGTTCAAGAGAGAAACGGGGCGCTCAAATGTTATACGTTCATGCTATTCAACTATGTTTCTAAAATATAACTAACAGGAACGCTCAAAGTGTCGATACAAAAATCAAAATGAATTCAGTCATTGATGAAAACCTAGTAGGTCTATTTGTTAGAGCGACATGTGAATACTAGGAAGGTTACACGTTTCAGAATTATACGGTCCCTATGCTATTAGTTTTTATTCATGAATATATATTATTCTTTCCCCAATTGAACATTTCTTCTAGTTCTACATTTTCCGCGAGAAATTCATTTGATGAGTGAGTAGACACAGTAACTTGTTCTGGCCATTATTCTTGAATGTATTTTTCTCTATATATAAACAAGTACAATTTTTCTTTTACACTTGAAAGTAAAGAGTTTATTCTCGAGAAACAAACACAATTTTGGCGTTCCGTCGTTCTTAACGTGAAATAGCTTGTGAATGTGATGCATTTAAAGGACTTTATTGTTTAGGGTTCACGTAATGTAATTAATTAAGTGTATAAGCCTTATTAGCTCAGCTCGTTACATCATCGTGATAATAACACAAAGGGAACATGTTAATGATTTGTATAGGGGTACCCTTTATCTAAATTTTGTAACTTACTAAGTTTCCTTTTTAAGAAAATCCAAAAATAATTTATTCAATTAGTAAGACTTACTAGCTCTATTTTAGAGAGAAATCTTAATGGAATGATAGTTACACATTTGAGAATTATACGGTCCGTATAATTTTAATATTATAATCATTTGTTCAATTTCTTCTTCAGGTTATTGAGCATTGCTTTTTATTTTGCAATTCGCCTAAGAAACTCAGTCGAGATGAGTGCATAGACACGACAACATGTTCTCACAATTGCAGTTTGATATCCTTTTTAGTTATATGATAAAGTACAAGTTTTCTTTCACATTTGATATCAAGGAAATCATTCTCTAGTTCTAGAGAGAGAATATTTTACTTATAACCTTTATTCGGTCTAATGTCAAATAGCTTGGGAATGCGATACGTTTATATGGAAAGTGTTTCCAAGTTCATGGATTGTGAAGAAAGTTAATGACAAGGCCTATTAGCTCAATTGGTTAGAGTGTCGTGCTAATAACGCGAAGGTCACAGGTTCGAGACCTGCAATAGGCCATATATAAAATTTTCTACTATCTATGCTTATGGTTTTACTAAATTTTGTCTTCAGGTAAAGAATTTACTAATTCTAAATTTAAGTAACAGAAAATATATTGGGATGCCAAATGGTAAAAGGTTCCGTAAAACAATCAAAGAGAATAATTCATTGATTAAAACCTAGTAGATCTATTTCTTAGAGGGACATGTTAATACTAGGAAGTTTACATGTTTGAGAATTATATAGTCATTATGTCATTACTATTTATTCATGAACATCGTTTATTCACATAGTTATTCAACATTGCTTCTTATTCTACAATTTCTTTTGAGCGATAAGTGAATGAACTGTTTGTTAGAGCGATATGTTGATAGGAAGATGCGTACACGTTTGATAATTCTACAGTCCATGTCTTTTTTTTCTTTAAGTGTATAATTTCATGTGCAGGCTATTCATCATTGCTTCTAATTTTCTAAATCGCATAATAAATTAATTCACTAATTGCATAGACATAATAACATGTTTTTTCCATTGCATTTTAATGTATTTTTTTTTAGTTATATATAAAGTATAAATTTTCGTTGAAATTTGACATCAAAGAAATCATTCTCTAGTTCAAGAGAGAAACGGGGCGCTCAAATGTTATACGTTCATGCTATTCAACTATGTTTCTAAAATATAACTAACAGGAACGGTCAAAGTGTCGATACAAAAATCAAAATGAATTCAGTCATTGATGAAAACCTAGTAGGTCTATTTGTTAGAGTGACATGTGAATACTAGGAAGGTTACACGTTTCAGAATTATACGGTCCCTATGCTATTAGTTTTTATTCATGAATATATATTATTCTTTCCCCAATTGAACATTTCTTCTAGTTCTACATTTTCCGCGAGAAATTCATTTGATGAGTGAGTAGACACAGTAACTTGTTCTGGCCATTATTCTTGAATGTATTTTTCTCTATATATAAACAAGTACAATTTTTCTTTTACACTTGAAAGTAAAGAGTTTATTCTCGAGAAACAAACACAATTTTGGCGTTCCGTCGTTCTTAACGTGAAATAGCTTGTGAATGTGATGCATTTAAAGGACTTTATTGTTTAGGGTTCACGTAATGTAATTAATTAAGTGTATAAGCCTTATTAGCTCAGCTCGTTACATCATCGTGATAATAACACAAAGGGAACATGTTAATGATTTGTATAGGGGTACCCTTTATCTAAATTTTGTAACTTACTAAGTTTCCTTTTTAAGAAAATCCAAAAATAATTTATTCAATTAGTAAGACTTACTAGCTCTATTTTAGAGAGAAATCTTAATGGAATGATAGTTACACATTTGAGAATTATACGGTCCGTATAATTTTAATATTATAATCATTTGTTCAATTTCTTCTTCAGGTTATTGAGCATTGCTTTTTATTTTGCAATTCGCCTAAGAAACTCAGTCGAGATGAGTGCATAGACACGACAACATGTTCTCACAATTGCAGTTTGATATCCTTTTTAGTTATATGATAAAGTACAAGTTTTCTTTCACATTTGATATCAAGGAAATCATTCTCTAGTTCTAGAGAGAGAATATTTTACTTATAACCTTTATTCGGTCTAATGTCAAATAGCTTGGGAATGCGATACGTTTATATGGAAAGTGTTTCCAAGTTCATGGATTGTGAAGCAAGTTAATGACAAGGCCTATTAGGTTAGAGTGTCGTGCTAATAACGCGAAGGTCACAGGTTCGAGACCTGCAATAGGCCATATATAAAATTTTCTACTATCTATGCTTATGGTTTTACTAAATTTTGTCTTCAGGTAAAGAATTTACTAATTCTAAATTTAAGTAACAGAAAATATATTGGGATGCCAAATGGTAAAAGGTTCCGTAAAACAATCAAAGAGAATAATTCATTGATTAAAACCTAGTAGATCTATTTCTTAGAGGGACATGTTAATACTAGGAAGTTTACATGTTTGAGAATTATATAGTCATTATGTCATTACTATTTATTCATGAACATCGTTTATTCATATAGTTATTCAACATTGCTTCTTATTCTACAATTTCTTTTGAGCGATAAGTGAATGAACTGTTTGTTACAGCGACATGTTGATAGGAAGATGCGTACACGTTTGATAATTATACAGTCCATGTCTTTTTTTTTTCTTTAAGTCTATAATTTCCTGTTCAGGCTATTCTTCATTGCTTCTAATTTTCTAAATCGCATAATAAATTAATTCACTAATTACATAGACATAATAACATGTTTTTTCCATTGCATTTTAATGTATTTTTTTTAGTTATATATAAAGTATAAATTTTCGTTGAAATTTGACATCAAAGAAATCATTCTCTAGTTCAAGAGAGAAACGGGGCGCTCAAATGTTATACGTTCATGCTATTCAACTATGTTTCTAAAATATAACTAACAAGAACGCTCAAAGTGTCGATACAAAAATCAAAATGAATTCAGTCATTGATGAAAACCTAGTAGGTCTATTTGTTAGAGCGACATGTGAATACTACGGAGGTTACACGTTTCAGAATTATACGGTCCCTATACTATTAGTTTTTATTCATGAATACATATTATTCTTTTCCCAATTGAACATTTCTTCTAGTTCTACATTTTCCGCGAGAAATTCATTTGATGAGTGAGTAGACACAGTAACTTATTTTGGCCATTATTCTTGAATGTATTATTCTATATATATATAAACATGTCCAATTTTTATTTTACACTTGAAAGTAAAGAGTTTATTCTCGAGTTTGATCGAGAAACAAACACAATTTTGGTGTTCCGTCGTTCTTAACGTGAAATAGCTTGTGAATGTGATGCATTTAAAGGACTTTATTGTTTAGGGTTCACGTAATGTAATTAATTAAGTGTATAAGCCTTATTAGCTCAGCTCGTTACATCATCGTGCTAATAACACAAAGGGAACATGTTAATGATTTGTATAGGGGTACCCTTTATCTAAATTTTGTAACTTACTAAGTTTCCTTTTTAAGAAAATCCAAAAATAATTTATTCAATTAGTAAGACTTACTAGCTCTATTTTAGAGAGAAATCTTAATCGAATGATAGTTACACATTTGAGAATTATACGGTCCGTATAATTTTAATATTATAATCATTTGTTCAATTTCTTCTTCAGGTTATTGAGCATTGCTTTTTATTTTGCAATTCGCCTAAGAAACTCAGTCGAGATGAGTGCATAGACACGACAACATGTTCTCACAATTGCAGTTTGATATCCTTTTTAGTTATATGATAAAGTACAAGTTTTCTTTCACATTTGATATCAAGGAAATCATTCTCTAGTTCTAGAGAGAGAATATTTTACTTATAACCTTTATTCGGTCTAATGTCAAATAGCTTGGGAATGCGATACGTTTATATGGAAAGTGTTTCCAAGTTCATGGATTGTGAAGCAAGTTAATGACAAGGCCTATTAGGTTAGAGTGTCGTGCTAATAACGCGAAGGTCACAGGTTCGAGACCTGCAATAGGCCATATATAAAATTTTCTACTATCTATGCTTATGGTTTTACTAAATTTTGTCTTCAGGTAAAGAATTTACTAATTCTAAATTTAAGTAACAGAAAATATATTGGGATGCCAAATGGTAAAAGGTTCCGTAAAACAATCAAAGAGAATAATTCATTGATTAAAACCTAGTAGATCTATTTCTTAGAGGGACATGTTAATACTAGGAAGTTTACATGTTTGAGAATTATATAGTCATTATGTCATTACTATTTATTCATGAACATCGTTTATTCATATAGTTATTCAACATTGCTTCTTATTCTACAATTTCTTTTGAGCGATAAGTGAATGAACTGTTTGTTACAGCGACATGTTGATAGGAAGATGCGTACACGTTTGATAATTATACAGTCCATGTCTTTTTTTTTCTTTAAGTCTATAATTTCCTGTTCAGGCTATTCTTCATTGCTTCTAATTTTCTAAATCGCATAATAAATTAATTCACTAATTACATAGACATAATAACATGTTTTTTCCATTGCATTTTAATGTATTTTTTTTAGTTATATATAAAGTATAAATTTTCGTTGAAATTTGACATCAAAGAAATCATTCTCTAGTTCAAGAGAGAAACGGGGCGCTCAAATGTTATACGTTCATGCTATTCAACTATGTTTCTAAAATATAACTAACAAGAACGCTCAAAGTGTCGATACAAAAATCAAAATGAATTCAGTCATTGATGAAAACCTAGTAGGTCTATTTGTTAGAGCGACATGTGAATACTACGGAGGTTACACGTTTCAGAATTATACGGTCCCTATACTATTAGTTTTTATTCATGAATACATATTATTCTTTTCCCAATTGAACATTTCTTCTAGTTCTACATTTTCCGCGAGAAATTCATTTGATGAGTGAGTAGACACAGTAACTTATTTTGGCCATTATTCTTGAATGTATTATTCTATATATATATAAACATGTCCAATTTTTATTTTACACTTGAAAGTAAAGAGTTTATTCTCGAGTTTGATCGAGAAACAAACACAATTTTGGTGTTCCGTCGTTCTTAACGTGAAATAGCTTGTGAATGTGATGCATTTAAAGGACTTTATTGTTTAGGGTTCACGTAATGTAATTAATTAAGTGTATAAGCCTTATTAGCTCAGCTCGTTACATCATCGTGCTAATAACACAAAGGGAACATGTTAATGATTTGTATAGGGGTACCCTTTATCTAAATTTTGTAACTTACTAAGTTTCCTTTTTAAGAAAATCCAAAAATAATTTATTCAATTAGTAAGACTTACTAGCTCTATTTTAGAGAGAAATCTTAATCGAATGATAGTTACACATTTGAGAATTATACGGTCCGTATAATTTTAATATTATAATCATTTGTTCAATTTCTTCTTCAGGTTATTGAGCATTGCTTTTTATTTTGCAATTCGCCTAAGAAACTCAGTCGAGATGAGTGCATAGACACGACAACATGTTCTCACAATTGCAGTTTGATATCCTTTTTAGTTATATGATAAAGTACAAGTTTTCTTTCACATTTGATATCAAGGAAATCATTCTCTAGTTCTAGAGAGAGAATATTTTACTTATAACCTTTATTCGGTCTAATGTCAAATAGCTTGGGAATGCGATACGTTTATATGGAAAGTGTTTCCAAGTTCATGGATTGTGAAGCAAGTTAATGACAAGGCCTATTAGGTTAGAGTGTCGTGCTAATAACGCGAAGGTCACAGGTTCGAGACCTGCAATAGGCCATATATAAAATTTTCTACTATCTATGCTTATGGTTTTACTAAATTTTGTCTTCAGGTAAAGAATTTACTAATTCTAAATTTAAGTAACAGAAAATATATTGGGATGCCAAATGGTAAAAGGTTCCGTAAAACAATCAAAGAGAATAATTCATTGATTAAAACCTAGTAGATCTATTTCTTAGAGGGACATGTTAATACTAGGAAGTTTACATGTTTGAGAATTATATAGTCATTATGTCATTACTATTTATTCATGAACATCGTTTATTCATATAGTTATTCAACATTGCTTCTTATTCTACAATTTCTTTTGAGCGATAAGTGAATGAACTGTTTGTTACAGCGACATGTTGATAGGAAGATGCGTACACGTTTGATAATTATACAGTCCATGTCTTTTTTTTTCTTTAAGTCTATAATTTCCTGTTCAGGCTATTCTTCATTGCTTCTAATTTTCTAAATCGCATAATAAATTAATTCACTAATTACATAGACATAATAACATGTTTTTTCCATTGCATTTTAATGTATTTTTTTTAGTTATATATAAAGTATAAATTTTCGTTGAAATTTGACATCAAAGAAATCATTCTCTAGTTCAAGAGAGAAACGGGGCGCTCAAATGTTATACGTTCATGCTATTCAACTATGTTTCTAAAATATAACTAACAAGAACGCTCAAAGTGTCGATACAAAAATCAAAATGAATTCAGTCATTGATGAAAACCTAGTAGGTCTATTTGTTAGAGCGACATGTGAATACTACGGAGGTTACACGTTTCAGAATTATACGGTCCCTATACTATTAGTTTTTATTCATGAATACATATTATTCTTTTCCCAATTGAACATTTCTTCTAGTTCTACATTTTCCGCGAGAAATTCATTTGATGAGTGAGTAGACACAGTAACTTATTTTGGCCATTATTCTTGAATGTATTATTCTATATATATATAAACATGTCCAATTTTTATTTTACACTTGAAAGTAAAGAGTTTATTCTCGAGTTTGATCGAGAAACAAACACAATTTTGGTGTTCCGTCGTTCTTAACGTGAAATAGCTTGTGAATGTGATGCATTTAAAGGACTTTATTGTTTAGGGTTCACGTAATGTAATTAATTAAGTGTATAAGCCTTATTAGCTCAGCTCGTTACATCATCGTGCTAATAACACAAAGGGAACATGTTAATGATTTGTATAGGGGTACCCTTTATCTAAATTTTGTAACTTACTAAGTTTCCTTTTTAAGAAAATCCAAAAATAATTTATTCAATTAGTAAGACTTACTAGCTCTATTTTAGAGAGAAATCTTAATCGAATGATAGTTACACATTTGAGAATTATACGGTCCGTATAATTTTAATATTATAATCATTTGTTCAATTTCTTCTTCAGGTTATTGAGCATTGCTTTTTATTTTGCAATTCGCCTAAGAAACTCAGTCGAGATGAGTGCATAGACACGACAACATGTTCTCACAATTGCAGTTTGATATCCTTTTTAGTTATATGATAAAGTACAAGTTTTCTTTCACATTTGATATCAAGGAAATCATTCTCTAGTTCTAGAGAGAGAATATTTTACTTATAACCTTTATTCGGTCTAATGTCAAATAGCTTGGGAATGCGATACGTTTATATGGAAAGTGTTTCCAAGTTCATGGATTGTGAAGCAAGTTAATGACAAGGCCTATTAGGTTAGAGTGTCGTGCTAATAACGCGAAGGTCACAGGTTCGAGACCTGCAATAGGCCATATATAAAATTTTCTACTATCTATGCTTATGGTTTTACTAAATTTTGTCTTCAGGTAAAGAATTTACTAATTCTAAATTTAAGTAACAGAAAATATATTGGGATGCCAAATGGTAAAAGGTTCCGTAAAACAATCAAAGAGAATAATTCATTGATTAAAACCTAGTAGATCTATTTCTTAGAGGGACATGTTAATACTAGGAAGTTTACATGTTTGAGAATTATATAGTCATTATGTCATTACTATTTATTCATGAACATCGTTTATTCATATAGTTATTCAACATTGCTTCTTATTCTACAATTTCTTTTGAGCGATAAGTGAATGAACTGTTTGTTAGAGCGACATGTTGATAGGAAGATGCGTACACGTTTGATAATTCTACAGTCCATGTCTTTTTTTTTCTTTAAGTGTATAATTTCCTGTTCAGGCTATTCTTCATTGCTTCTAATTTTCTAAATCGCATAATAAATTAATTCACTAATTGCATAGACATAATAACATGTTTTTTCCATTGCATTTTAATGTATTTTTTTTAGTTATATATAAAGTATAAATTTTCGTTGAAATTTGACATCAAAGAAATCATTCTCTAGTTCAAGAGAGAAACGGGGCGCTCAAATGTTATACGTTCATGCTATTCAACTATGTTTCTAAAATATAACTTACAAGAACGCTCAAAGTGTCGATACAAAAATCAAAATGAATTCAGTCATTGATGAAAACCTAGTAGGTCTATTTGTTAGAGCGACATGTGAATACTACAGAGGTTACACGTTTCAGAATTATACGGTCCCTATACTATTAGTTTTTATTCATGAATACATATTATTCTTTTCCCAATTGAACATTTCTTCTAGTTCTACATTTTCCGCGAGATATTCATTTGATGAGTGAGTAGACACAGTAACTTATTTTGGCCATTATTCTTGAATGTATTATTCTATATATATATAAACATGTCCAATTTTTATTTTACACTTGAAAGTAAAGAGTTTATTCTCGAGTTTGATCGAGAAACAAACACAATTTTGGTGTTCCGTCGTTCTTAACGTGAAATAGCTTGTGAATGTGATGCATTTAAAGGACTTTATTGTTTAGGGTTCACGTAATGTAATTAATTAAGTGTATAAGCCTTATTAGCTCAGCTCGTTACATCATCGTGCTAATAACACAAAGGGAACATGTTAATGATTTGTATAGGGGTACCCTTTATCTAAATTTTGTAACTTACTAAGTTTCCTTTTTAAGAAAATCCAAAAATAATTTATTCAATTAGTAAGACTTACTAGCTCTATTTTAGAGAGAAATCTTAATCGAATGATAGTTACACATTTGAGAATTATACGGTCCGTATAATTTTAATATTATAATCATTTGTTCAATTTCTTCTTCAGGTTATTGAGCATTGCTTTTTATTTTGCAATTCGCCTAAGAAACTCAGTCGAGATGAGTGCATAGACACGACAACATGTTCTCACAATTGCAGTTTGATATCCTTTTTAGTTATATGATAAAGTACAAGTTTTCTTTCACATTTGATATCAAGGAAATCATTCTCTAGTTCTAGAGAGAGAATATTTTACTTATAACCTTTATTCGGTCTAATGTCAAATAGCTAGGGAATGCGATACGTTTATATGGAAAGTGTTTCCAAGTTCATGGATTGTGAAGCAAGTTAATGACAAGGCCTATTAGGTTAGAGTGTCGTGCTAATAACGCGAAGGTCACAGGTTCGAGACCTGCAATAGGCCATATATAAAATTTTCTACTATCTATGCTTATGGTTTTACTAAATTTTGTCTTCAGGTAAAGAATTTACTAATTCTAAATTTAAGTAACAAAAAATATATTGGGATGCCAAATGGTAAAAGGTTCCGTAAAACAATCAAAGAGAATAATTCATTGATTAAAACCTAGTAGATCTATTTCTTAGAGGGACATGTTAATACTAGGAAGTTTACATGTTTGAGAATTATATAGTCATTATGTCATTACTATTTATTCATGAACATCGTTTATTCATATAGTTATTCAACATTGCTTCTTATTCTACAATTTCTTTTGAGCGATAAGTGAATGAACTGTTTGTTAGAGCGACATGTTGATAGGAAGATGCGTACACGTTTGATAATTATACAGTCCATGTCTTTTTTTTTTCTTTAAGTGTATAATTTCCTGTTCAGGCTATTCTTCATTGCTTCTAATTTTCTAAATCGCATAATAAATTAATTCACTAATTGCATAGACATAATAACATGTTTTTTCCATTGCATTTTAATGTATTTTTTTTAGTTATATATAAAGTATAAATTTTCGTTGAAATTTGACATCAAAGAAATCATTCTCTAGTTCAAGAGAGAAACGGGGCGCTCAAATGTTATACGTTCATGCTATTCAACTATGTTTCTAAAATATAACTAACAAGAACGCTCAAAGTGTCGATACAAAAATCAAAATGAATTCAGTCATTGATGAAAACCTAGTAGGTCTATTTGTTAGAGCGACATGTGAATACTACAGAGGTTACACGTTTCAGAATTATACGGTCCCTATACTATTAGTTTTTATTCATGAATACATATTATTCTTTTCCCAATTGAACATTTCTTCTAGTTCTACATTTTCCGCGAGAAATTCATTTGATGAGTGAGTAGACACAGTAACTTATTTTGGCCATTATTCTTGAATGTATTATTCTATATATATATAAACATGTCCAATTTTTATTTTACACTTGAAAGTAAAGAGTTTATTCTCGAGTTTGATCGAGAAACAAACACAATTTTGGTGTTCCGTCGTTCTTAACGTGAAATAGCTTGTGAATGTGATGCATTTAAAGGACTTTATTGTTTAGGGTTCACGTAATGTAATTAATTAAGTGTATAAGCCTTATTAGCTCAGCTCGTTACATCATCGTGATAATAACACAAAGGGAACATGTTAATGATTTGTATAGGGGTACCCTTTATCTAAATTTTGTAACTTACTAAGTTTCCTTTTTAAGAAAATCCAAAAATAATTTATTCAATTAGTAAGACTTACTAGCTCTATTTTAGAGAGAAATCTTAATCGAATGATAGTTACACATTTGAGAATTATACGGTCCGTATAATTTTAATATTATAATCATTTGTTCAATTTCTTCTTCAGGTTATTGAGCATTGCTTTTTATTTTGCATTTCGCCTAAGAAACTCAGTCGAGATGAGTGCATAGACACGACAACATGTTCTCACAATTGCAGTTTGATATCCTTTTTAGTTATATGATAAAGTACAAGTTTTCTTTCACATTTGATATCAAGGAAATCATTCTCTAGTTCTAGAGAGAGAATATTTTACTTATAACCTTTATTCGGTCTAATGTCAAATAGCTTGGGAATGCGATACGTTTATATGGAAAGTGTTTCCAAGTTCATGGATTGTGAAGCAAGTTAATGACAAGGCCTATTAGGTTAGAGTGTCGTGCTAATAACGCGAAGGTCACAGGTTCGAGACCTGCAATAGGCCATATATAAAATTTTCTACTATCTATGCTTATGGTTTTACTAAATTTTGTCTTCAGGTAAAGAATTTACTAATTCTAAATTTAAGTAACAAAAAATATATTGGGATGCCAAATGGTAAAAGGTTCCGTAAAACAATCAAAGAGAATAATTCATTGATTAAAACCTAGTAGATCTATTTCTTAGAGGGACATGTTAATACTAGGAAGTTTACATGTTTGAGAATTATATAGTCATTATGTCATTACTATTTATTCATGAACATCGTTTATTCATATAGTTATTCAACATTGCTTCTTATTCTACAATTTCTTTTGAGCGATAAGTGAATGAACTGTTTGTTAGAGCGACATGTTGATAGGAAGATGCGTACACGTTTGATAATTATACAGTCCATGTCTTTTTTTCTTTCTTTAAGTGTATAATTTCCTGTTCAGGCTATTCTTCATTGCTTCTAATTTTCTAAATCGCATAATAAATTAATTCACTAATTGCATAGACATAATAACATGTTTTTTCCATTGCATTTTAATGTATTTTTTTTAGTTATATATAAAGTATAAATTTTCGTTGAAATTTGACATCAAAGAAATCATTCTCTAGTTCAAGAGAGAAACGGGGCGCTCAAATGTTATACGTTCATGCTATTCAACTATGTTTCTAAAATATAACTAACAAGAACGCTCAAAGTGTCGATACAAAAATCAAAATGAATTCAGTCATTGATGAAAACCTAGTAGGTCTATTTGTTAGAGCGACATGTGAATACTACAGAGGTTACACGTTTCAGAATTATACGGTCCCTATACTATTAGTTTTTATTCATGAATACATATTATTCTTTTCCCAATTGAACATTTCTTCTAGTTCTACATTTTCCGCGAGAAATTCATTTGATGAGTGAGTAGACACAGTAACTTATTTTGGCCATTATTCTTGAATGTATTATTCTATATATATATAAACATGTCCAATTTTTATTTTACACTTGAAAGTAAAGAGTTTATTCTCGAGTTTGATCGAGAAACAAACACAATTTTGGTGTTCCGTCGTTCTTAACGTGAAATAGCTTGTGAATGTGATGCATTTAAAGGACTTTATTGTTTAGGGTTCACATAATGTAATTAATTAAGTGTATAAGCCTTATTAGCTCAGCTCGTTACATCATCGTGCTAATAACACAAAGGGAACATGTTAATGATTTGTATAGGGGTACCCTTTATCTAAATTTTGTAACTTACTAAGTTTCCTTTTTAAGAAAATCCAAAAATAATTTATTCAATTAGTAAGACTTACTAGCTCTATTTTAGAGAGAAATCTTAATCGAATGATAGTTACACATTTGAGAATTATACGGTCCGTATAATTTTAATATTATAATCATTTGTTCAATTTCTTCTTCAGGTTATTGAGCATTGCTTTTTATTTTGCAATTCGCCTAAGAAACTCAGTCGAGATGAGTGCATAGACACGACAACATGTTCTCACAATTGCAGTTTGATATCCTTTTTAGTTATATGATAAAGTACAAGTTTTCTTTCACATTTGATATCAAGGAAATCATTCTCTAGTTCTAGAGAGAGAATATTTTACTTATAACCTTTATTCGGTCTAATGTCAAATAGCTTGGGAATGCGATACGTTTATATGGAAAGTGTTTCCAAGTTCATGGATTGTGAAGCAAGTTAATGACAAGGCCTATTAGCTCAATTGGTTAGAGTGTCGTGCTAATAACGCGAAGGTCACAGGTTCGAGACCTGCAATAGGCCATATATAAAATTTTCTACTATCTATGCTTATGGTTTTACTAAATTTTGTCTTCAGGTAAAGAATTTACTAATTCTAAATTTAAGTAACAGAAAATATATTGGGATGCCAAATGGTAAAAGGTTCCGTAAAACAATCAAAGAGAATAATTCATTGATTAAAACCTAGTAGATCTATTTCTTAGAGGGACATGTTAATACTAGGAAGTTTACATGTTTGAGAATTATATAGTCATTATGTCATTACTATTTATTCATGAACATCGTTTATTCATATAGTTATTCAACATTGCTTATTATTCTACAATTTCTTTTGAGCGATAAGTGAATGAACTGTTTGTTAGAGCGACATGTTGATAGGAAGATGCGTACACGTTTGATAATTATACAGTCCATGTCTTTTTTTTCTTTAAGTGTATAATTTCCTGTTCAGGCTATTCTTCATTGCTTCTAATTTTCTAAATCGCATAATAAATTAATTCACTAATTGCATAGACATAATAACATGTTTTTTCCATTGCATTTTAATGTATTTTTTTTAGTTATATATAAAGTATAAATTTTCGTTGAAATTTGACATCAAAGAAATCATTCTCTAGTTCAAGAGAGAAACGGGGCGCTCAAATGTTATACGTTCATGCTATTCAACTATGTTTCTAAAATATAACTAACAAGAACGCTCAAAGTGTCGATACAAAAATCAAAATGAATTCAGTCATTGATGAAAACCTAGTAGGTCTATTTGTTAGAGCGACATGTGAATACTACGGAGGTTACACGTTTCAGAATTATACGGTCCCTATACTATTAGTTTTTATTCATGAATACATATTATTCTTTTCCCAATTGAACATTTCTTCTAGTTCTACATTTTCCGCGAGAAATTCATTTGATGAGTGAGTAGACACAGTAACTTATTTTGGCCATTATTCTTGAATGTATTATTCTATATATATATAAACATGTCCAATTTTTATTTTACACTTGAAAGTAAAGAGTTTATTCTCGAGTTTGATCGAGAAACAAACACAATTTTGGTGTTCCGTCGTTCTTAACGTGAAATAGCTTGTGAATGTGATGCATTTAAAGGACTTTATTGTTTAGGGTTCACGTAATGTAATTAATTAAGTGTATAAGCCTTATTAGCTCAGCTCGTTACATCATCGTGATAATAACACAAAGGGAACATGTTAATGATTTGTATAGGGGTACCCTTTATCTAAATTTTGTAACTTACTAAGTTTCCTTTTTAAGAAAATCCAAAAATAATTTATTCAATTAGTAAGACTTACTAGCTCTATTTTAGAGAGAAATCTTAATCGAATGATAGTTACACATTTGAGAATTATACGGTCCGTATAATTTTAATATTATAATCATTTGTTCAATTTCTTCTTCAGGTTATTGAGCATTGCTTTTTATTTTGCATTTCGCCTAAGAAACTCAGTCGAGATGAGTGCATAGACACGACAACATGTTCTCACAATTGCAGTTTGATATCCTTTTTAGTTATATGATAAAGTACAAGTTTTCTTTCACATTTGATATCAAGGAAATCATTCTCTAGTTCTAGAGAGAGAATATTTTACTTATAACCTTTATTCGGTCTAATGTCAAATAGCTTGGGAATGCGATACGTTTATATGGAAAGTGTTTCCAAGTTCATGGATTGTGAAGCAAGTTAATGACAAGGCCTATTAGGTTAGAGTGTCGTGCTAATAACGCGAAGGTCACAGGTTCGAGACCTGCAATAGGCCATATATAAAATTTTCTACTATCTATGCTTATGGTTTTACTAAATTTTGTCTTCAGGTAAAGAATTTACTAATTCTAAATTTAAGTAACAAAAAATATATTGGGATGCCAAATAGTAAAAGGTTCCGTAAAACAATCAAAGAGAATAATTCATTGATTAAAATCTAGTAGATCTATTTCTTAGAGGGACATGTTAATACTAGGAAGTTTACATGTTTGAGAATTATATAGTCATTATGTCATTACTATTTATTCATGAACATCGTTTATTCATATAGTTATTCAACATTGCTTCTTATTCTACAATTTCTTTTGAGCGATAAGTGAATGAACTGTTTGTTAGAGCGACATGTTGATAGGAAGATGCGTACACGTTTGATAATTATACAGTCCATGTCTTTTTTTTTCTTTAAGTGTATAATTTCCTGTTCAGGCTATTCTTCATTGCTTCTAATTTTCTAAATCGCATAATAAATTAATTCACTAATTGCATAGACATAATAACATGTTTTTTCCATTGCATTTTAATGTATTTTTTTTAGTTATATATAAAGTATAAATTTTCGTTGAAATTTGACATCAAAGAAATCATTCTCTAGTTCAAGAGAGAAACGGGGCGCTCAAATGTTATACGTTCATGCTATTCAACTATGTTTCTAAAATATAACTAACAAGAACGCTCAAAGTGTCGATACAAAAATCAAAATGAATTCAGTCATTGATGAAAACCTAGTAGGTCTATTTGTTAGAGCGACATGTGAATACTACGGAGGTTACACGTTTCAGAATTATACGGTCCCTATACTATTAGTTTTTATTCATGAATACATATTATTCTTTTCCCAATTGAACATTTCTTCTAGTTCTAGATTTTCCGCGAGAAATTCATTTGATGAGTGAGTAGACACAGTAACTTATTTTGGCCATTATTCTTGAATGTATTATTCTATATATATATAAACATGTCCAATTTTTATTTTACACTTGAAAGTAAAGAGTTTATTCTCGAGTTTGATCGAGAAACAAACACAATTTTGGTGTTCCGTCGTTCTTAACGTGAAATAGCTTGTGAATGTGATGCATTTAAAGGACTTTATTGTTTAGGGTTCACATAATGTAATTAATTAAGTGTATAAGCCTTATTAGCTCAGCTCGTTACATCATCGTGCTAATAACACAAAGGGAACATGTTAATGATTTGTATAGGGGTACCCTTTATCTAAATTTTGTAACTTACTAAGTTTCCTTTTTAAGAAAATCCAAAAATAATTTATTCAATTAGTAAGACTTACTAGCTCTATTTTAGAGAGAAATCTTAATCGAATGATAGTTACACATTTGAGAATTATACGGTCCGTATAATTTTAATATTATAATCATTTGTTCAATTTCTTCTTCAGGTTATTGAGCATTGCTTTTTATTTTGCAATTCGCCTAAGAAACTCAGTCGAGATGAGTGCATAGACACGACAACATGTTCTCACAATTGCAGTTTGATATCCTTTTTAGTTATATGATAAAGTACAAGTTTTCTTTCACATTTGATATCAAGGAAATCATTCTCTAGTTCTAGAGAGAGAATATTTTACTTATAACCTTTATTCGGTCTAATGTCAAATAGCTTGGGAATGCGATACGTTTATATGGAAAGTGTTTCCAAGTTCATGGATTGTGAAGCAAGTTAATGACAAGGCCTATTAGGTTAGAGTGTCGTGCTAATAACGCGAAGGTCACAGGTTCGAGACCTGCAATAGGCCATATATAAAATTTTCTACTATCTATGCTTATGGTTTTACTAAATTTTGTCTTCAGGTAAAGAATTTACTAATTCTAAATTTAAGTAACAGAAAATATATTGGTTTGCCAAATGGTAAAAGGTTCCGTAAAACAATCAAAGAGAATAATTCATTGATTAAAACCTAGTAGATCTATTTCTTAGAGGGACATGTTAATACTAGGAAGTTTACATGTTTGAGAATTATATAGTCATTATGTCATTACTATTTATTCATGAACATCGTTTATTCATATAGTTATTCAACATTGCTTCTTATTCTACAATTTCTTTTGAGCGATAAGTGAATGAACTGTTTGTTAGAGCGACATGTTGATAGGAAGATGCGTACACGTTTGATAATTATACAGTCCATGTCTTTTTTTTCTTTAAGTGTATAATTTCCTGTTCAGGCTATTCTTCATTGCTTCTAATTTTCTAAATCGCATAATAAATTAATTCACTAATTGCATAGACATAATAACATGTTTTTTCCATTGCATTTTAATGTATTTTTTTTAGTTATATATAAAGTATAAATTTTCGTTGAAATTTGACATCAAAGAAATCATTCTCTAGTTCAAGAGAGAAACGGGGCGCTCAAATGTTATACGTTCATGCTATTCAACTATGTTTCTAAAATATAACTAACAAGAACGCTCAAAGTGTCGATACAAAAATCAAAATGAATTCAGTCATTGATGAAAACCTAGTAGGTCTATTTGTTAGAGCGACATGTGAATACTACAGAGGTTACACGTTTCAGAATTATACGGTCCCTATACTATTAGTTTTTATTCATGAATACATATTATTCTTTTCCCAATTGAACATTTCTTCTAGTTCTACATTTTCCGCGAGAAATTCATTTGATGAGTGAGTAGACACAGTAACTTATTTTGGCCATTATTCTTGAATGTATTATTCTATATATATATAAACATGTCCAATTTTTATTTTACACTTGAAAGTAAAGAGTTTATTCTCGAGTTTGATCGAGAAACAAACACAATTTTGGTGTTCCGTCGTTCTTAACGTGAAATAGCTTGTGAATGTGATGCATTTAAAGGACTTTATTGTTTAGGGTTCACGTAATGTAATTAATTAAGTGTATAAGCCTTATTAGCTCAGCTCGTTACATCATCGTGCTAATAACACAAAGGGAACATGTTAATGATTTGTATAGGGGTACCCTTTATCTAAATTTTGTAACTTACTAAGTTTCCTTTTTAAGAAAATCCAAAAATAGTTTATTCAATTAGTAAGACTTACTAGCTCTATTTTAGAGAGAAATCTTAATCGAATGATAGTTACACATTTGAGAATTATACGGTCCGTATAATTTTAATATTATAATCATTTGTTCAATTTCTTCTTCAGGTTATTGAGCATTGCTTTTTATTTTGCAATTCGCCTAAGAAACTCAGTCGAGATGAGTGCATAGACACGACAACATGTTCTCACAATTGCAGTTTGATATCCTTTTTAGTTATATGATAAAGTACAAGTTTTCTTTCACATTTGATATCAAGGAAATCATTCTCTAGTTCTAGAGAGAGAATATTTTACTTATAACCTTTATTCGGTCTAATGTCAAATAGCTTGGGAATGCGATACGTTTATATGGAAAGTGTTTCCAAGTTCATGGATTGTGAAGCAAGTTAATGACAAGGCCTATTAGGTTAGAGTGTCGTGCTAATAACGCGAAGGTCACAGGTTCGAGACCTGCAATAGGCCATATATAAAATTTTCTACTATCTATGCTTATGGTTTTACTAAATTTTGTCTTCAGGTAAAGAATTTACTAATTCTAAATTTAAGTAACAGAAAATATATTGGGATGCCAAATGGTAAAAGGTTCCGTAAAACAATCAAAGAGAATAATTCATTGATTAAAACCTAGTAGATCTATTTCTTAGAGGGACATGTTAATACTAGGAAGTTTACATGTTTGAGAATTATATAGTCATTATGTCATTACTATTTATTCATGAACATCGTTTATTCATATAGTTATTCAACATTGCTTCTTATTCTACAATTTCTTTTGAGCGATAAGTGAATGAACTGTTTGTTAGAGCGACATGTTGATAGGAAGATGCGTACACGTTTGATAATTATACAGTCCATGTCTTTTTTTTCTTTAAGTGTATAATTTCCTGTTCAGGCTATTCTTCATTGCTTCTAATTTTCTAAATCGCATAATAAATTAATTCACTAATTGCATAGACATAATAACATGTTTTTTCCATTGCATTTTAATGTATTTTTTTTAGTTATATATAAAGTATAAATTTTCGTTGAAATTTGACATCAAAGAAATCATTCTCTAGTTCAAGAGAGAAACGGGGCGCTCAAATGTTATACGTTCATGCTATTCAACTATGTTTCTAAAATATAACTAACAAGAACGCTCAAAGTGTCGATACAAAAATCAAAATGAATTCAGTCATTGATGAAAACCTAGTAGGTCTATTTGTTAGAGCGACATGTGAATACTACGGAGGTTACACGTTTCAGAATTATACGGTCCCTATACTATTAGTTTTTATTCATGAATACATATTATTCTTTTCCCAATTGAACATTTCTTCTAGTTCTACATTTTCCGCGAGAAATTCATTTGATGAGTGAGTAGACACAGTAACTTATTTTGGCCATTATTCTTGAATGTATTATTCTATATATATATAAACATGTCCAATTTTTATTTTACACTTGAAAGTAAAGAGTTTATTCTCGAGTTTGATCGAGAAACAAACACAATTTTGGTGTTCCGTCGTTCTTAACGTGAAATAGCTTGTGAATGTGATGCATTTAAAGGACTTTATTGTTTAGGGTTCACGTAATGTAATTAATTAAGTGTATAAGCCTTATTAGCTCAGCTCGTTACATCATCGTGCTAATAACACAAAGGGAACATGTTAATGATTTGTATAGGGGTACCCTTTATCTAAATTTTGTAACTTACTAAGTTTCCTTTTTAAGAAAATCCAAAAATAATTTATTCAATTAGTAAGACTTACTAGCTCTATTTTAGAGAGAAATCTTAATCGAATGATAGTTACACATTTGAGAATTATACGGTCCGTATAATTTTAATATTATAATCATTTGTTCAATTTCTTCTTCAGGTTATTGAGCATTGCTTTTTATTTTGCAATTCGCCTAAGAAACTCAGTCGAGATGAGTGCATAGACACGACAACATGTTCTCACAATTGCAGTTTGATATCCTTTTTAGTTATATGATAAAGTACAAGTTTTCTTTCACATTTGATATCAAGGAAATCATTCTCTAGTTCTAGAGAGAGAATATTTTACTTATAACCTTTATTCGGTCTAATGTCAAATAGCTTGGGAATGCGATACGTTTATATGGAAAGTGTTTCCAAGTTCATGGATTGTGAAGCAAGTTAATGACAAGGCCTATTAGGTTAGAGTGTCGTGCTAATAACGCGAAGGTCACAGGTTCGAGACCTGCAATAGGCCATATATAAAATTTTCTACTATCTATGCTTATGGTTTTACTAAATTTTGTCTTCAGGTAAAGAATTTACTAATTCTAAATTTAAGTAACAGAAAATATATTGGGATGCCAAATGGTAAAAGGTTCCGTAAAACAATCAAAGAGAATAATTCATTGATTAAAACCTAGTAGATCTATTTCTTAGAGGGACATGTTAATACTAGGAAGTTTACATGTTTGAGAATTATATAGTCATTATGTCATTACTATTTATTCATGAACATCGTTTATTCATATAGTTATTCAACATTGCTTCTTATTCTACAATTTCTTTTGAGCGATAAGTGAATGAACTGTTTGTTAGAGCGACATGTTGATAGGAAGATGCGTACACGTTTGATAATTATACAGTCCATGTCTTTTTTTTTCTTTAAGTGTATAATTTCCTGTTCAGGCTATTCTTCATTGCTTCTAATTTTCTAAATCGCATAATAAATTAATTCACTAATTGCATAGACATAATAACATGTTTTTTCCATTGCATTTTAATGTATTTTTTTTAGTTATATATAAAGTATAAATTTTCGTTGAAATTTGACATCAAAGAAATCATTCTCTAGTTCAAGAGAGAAACGGGGCGCTCAAATGTTATACGTTCATGCTATTCAACTATGTTTCTAAAATATAACTAACAAGAACGCTCAAAGTGTCGATACAAAAATCAAAATGAATTCAGTCATTGATGAAAACCTAGTAGGTCTATTTGTTAGAGCGACATGTGAATACTACGGAGGTTACACGTTTCAGAATTATACGGTCCCTATACTATTAGTTTTTATTCATGAATACATATTATTCTTTTCCCAATTGAACATTTCTTCTAGTTCTACATTTTCCGCGAGAAATTCATTTGATGAGTGAGTAGACACAGTAACTTATTTTGGCCATTATTCTTGAATGTATTATTCTATATATATATAAACATGTCCAATTTTTATTTTACACTTGAAAGTAAAGAGTTTATTCTCGAGTTTGATCGAGAAACAAACACAATTTTGGTGTTCCGTCGTTCTTAACGTGAAATAGCTTGTGAATGTGATGCATTTAAAGGACTTTATTGTTTAGGGTTCACATAATGTAATTAATTAAGTGTATAAGCCTTATTAGCTCAGCTCGTTACATCATCGTGCTAATAACACAAAGGGAACATGTTAATGATTTGTATAGGGGTACCCTTTATCTAAATTTTGTAACTTACTAAGTTTCCTTTTTAAGAAAATCCAAAAATAATTTATTCAATTAGTAAGACTTACTAGCTCTATTTTAGAGAGAAATCTTAATCGAATGATAGTTACACATTTGAGAATTATACGGTCCGTATAATTTTAATATTATAATCATTTGTTCAATTTCTTCTTCAGGTTATTGAGCATTGCTTTTTATTTTGCAATTCGCCTAAGAAACTCAGTCGAGATGAGTGCATAGACACGACAACATGTTCTCACAATTGCAGTTTGATATCCTTTTTAGTTATATGATAAAGTACAAGTTTTCTTTCACATTTGATATCAAGGAAATCATTCTCTAGTTCTAGAGAGAGAATATTTTACTTATAACCTTTATTCGGTCTAATGTCAAATAGCTTGGGAATGCGATACGTTTATATGGAAAGTGTTTCCAAGTTCATGGATTGTGAAGCAAGTTAATGACAAGGCCTATTAGGTTAGAGTGTCGTGCTAATAACGCGAAGGTCACAGGTTCGAGACCTGCAATAGGCCATATATAAAATTTTCTACTATCTATGCTTATGGTTTTACTAAATTTTGTCTTCAGGTAAAGAATTTACTAATTCTAAATTTAAGTAACAGAAAATATATTGGGATGCCAAATGGTAAAAGGTTCCGTAAAACAATCAAAGAGAATAATTCATTGATTAAAACCTAGTAGATCTATTTCTTAGAGGGACATGTTAATACTAGGAAGTTTACATGTTTGAGAATTATATAGTCATTATGTCATTACTATTTATTCATGAACATCGTTTATTCATATAGTTATTCAACATTGCTTCTTATTCTACAATTTCTTTTGAGCGATAAGTGAATGAACTGTTTGTTAGAGCGACATGTTGATAGGAAGATGCGTACACGTTTGATAATTATACAGTCCATGTCTTTTTTTTTCTTTAAGTGTATAATTTCCTGTTCAGGCTATTCTTCATTGCTTCTAATTTTCTAAATCGCATAATAAATTAATTCACTAATTGCATAGACATAATAACATGTTTTTTCCATTGCATTTTAATGTATTTTTTTTAGTTATATATAAAGTATAAATTTTCGTTGAAATTTGACATCAAAGAAATCATTCTCTAGTTCAAGAGAGAAACGGGGCGCTCAAATGTTATACGTTCATGCTATTCAACTATGTTTCTAAAATATAACTAACAAGAACGCTCAAAGTGTCGATACAAAAATCAAAATGAATTCAGTCATTGATGAAAACCTAGTAGGTCTATTTGTTAGAGCGACATGTGAATACTACGGAGGTTACACGTTTCAGAATTATACGGTCCCTATACTATTAGTTTTTATTCATGAATACATATTATTCTTTTCCCAATTGAACATTTCTTCTAGTTCTACATTTTCCGCGAGAAATTCATTTGATGAGTGAGTAGACACAGTAACTTATTTTGGCCATTATTCTTGAATGTATTATTCTATATATATATAAACATGTCCAATTTTTATTTTACACTTGAAAGTAAAGAGTTTATTCTCGAGTTTGATCGAGAAACAAACACAATTTTGGTGTTCCGTCGTTCTTAACGTGAAATAGCTTGTGAATGTGATGCATTTAAAGGACTTTATTGTTTAGGGTTCACATAATGTAATTAATTAAGTGTATAAGCCTTATTAGCTCAGCTCGTTACATCATCGTGCTAATAACACAAAGGGAACATGTTAATGATTTGTATAGGGGTACCCTTTATCTAAATTTTGTAACTTACTAAGTTTCCTTTTTAAGAAAATCCAAAAATAATTTATTCAATTAGTAAGACTTACTAGCTCTATTTTAGAGAGAAATCTTAATCGAATGATAGTTACACATTTGAGAATTATACGGTCCGTATAATTTTAATATTATAATCATTTGTTCAATTTCTTCTTCAGGTTATTGAGCATTGCTTTTTATTTTGCAATTCGCCTAAGAAACTCAGTCGAGATGAGTGCATAGACACGACAACATGTTCTCACAATTGCAGTTTGATATCCTTTTTAGTTATATGATAAAGTACAAGTTTTCTTTCACATTTGATATCAAGGAAATCATTCTCTAGTTCTAGAGAGAGAATATTTTACTTATAACCTTTATTCGGTCTAATGTCAAATAGCTTGGGAATGCGATACGTTTATATGGAAAGTGTTTCCAAGTTCATGGATTGTGAAGCAAGTTAATGACAAGGCCTATTAGGTTAGAGTGTCGTGCTAATAACGCGAAGGTCACAGGTTCGAGACCTGCAATAGGCCATATATAAAATTTTCTACTATCTATGCTTATGGTTTTACTAAATTTTGTCTTCAGGTAAAGAATTTACTAATTCTAAATTTAAGTAACAGAAAATATATTGGGATGCCAAATGGTAAAAGGTTCCGTAAAACAATCAAAGAGAATAATTCATTGATTAAAACCTAGTAGATCTATTTCTTAGAGGGACATGTTAATACTAGGAAGTTTACATGTTTGAGAATTATATAGTCATTATGTCATTACTATTTATTCATGAACATCGTTTATTCATATAGTTATTCAACATTGCTTCTTATTCTACAATTTCTTTTGAGCGATAAGTGAATGAACTGTTTGTTAGAGCGACATGTTGATAGGAAGATGCGTACACGTTTGATAATTATACAGTCCATGTCTTTTTTTTTCTTTAAGTGTATAATTTCCTGTTCAGGCTATTCTTCATTGCTTCTAATTTTCTAAATCGCATAATAAATTAATTCACTAATTGCATAGACATAATAACATGTTTTTTCCATTGCATTTTAATGTATTTTTTTTAGTTATATATAAAGTATAAATTTTGGTTGAAATTTGACATCAAAGAAATCATTCTCTAGTTCAAGAGAGAAACGGGGCGCTCAAATGTTATACGTTCATGCTATTCAACTATGTTTCTAAAATATAACTAACAAGAACGCTCAAAGTGTCGATACAAAAATCAAAATGAATTCAGTCATTGATGAAAACCTAGTAGGTCTATTTGTTAGAGCGACATGTGAATACTACGGAGGTTACACGTTTCAGAATTATACGGTCCCTATACTATTAGTTTTTACTCATGAATACATATTATTCTTTTCCCAATTGAACATTTCTTCTAGTTCTACATTTTCCGCGAGAAATTCATTTGATGAGTGAGTAGACACAGTAACTTATTTTGGCCATTATTCTTGAATGTATTATTCTATATATATATAAACATGTCCAATTTTTATTTTACACTTGAAAGTAAAGAGTTTATTCTCGAGTTTGATCGAGAAACAAACACAATTTTGGTGTTCCGTCGTTCTTAACGTGAAATAGCTTGTGAATGTGATGCATTTAAAGGACTTTATTGTTTAGGGTTCACATAATGTAATTAATTAAGTGTATAAGCCTTATTAGCTCAGCTCGTTACATCATCGTGCTAATAACACAAAGGGAACATGTTAATGATTTGTATAGGGGTACCCTTTATCTAAATTTTGTAACTTACTAAGTTTCCTTTTTAAGAAAATCCAAAAATAATTTATTCAATTAGTAAGACTTACTAGCTCTATTTTAGAGAGAAATCTTAATCGAATGATAGTTACACATTTGAGAATTATACGGTCCGTATAATTTTAATATTATAATCATTTGTTCAATTTCTTCTTCAGGTTATTGAGCATTGCTTTTTATTTTGCAATTCGCCTAAGAAACTCAGTCGAGATGAGTGCATAGACACGACAACATGTTCTCACAATTGCAGTTTGATATCCTTTTTAGTTATATGATAAAGTACAAGTTTTCTTTCACATTTGATATCAAGGAAATCATTCTCTAGTTCTAGAGAGAGAATATTTTACTTATAACCTTTATTCGGTCTAATGTCAAATAGCTTGGGAATGCGATACGTTTATATGGAAAGTGTTTCCAAGTTCATGGATTGTGAAGCAAGTTAATGACAAGGCCTATTAGGTTAGAGTGTCGTGCTAATAACGCGAAGGTCACAGGTTCGAGACCTGCAATAGGCCATATATAAAATTTTCTACTATCTATGCTTATGGTTTTACTAAATTTTGTCTTCAGGTAAAGAATTTACTAATTCTAAATTTAAGTAACAGAAAATATATTGGGATGCCAAATGGTAAAAGGTTCCGTAAAACAATCAAAGAGAATAATTCATTGATTAAAACCTAGTAGATCTATTTCTTAGAGGGACATGTTAATACTAGGAAGTTTACATGTTTGAGAATTATATAGTCATTATGTCATTACTATTTATTCATGAACATCGTTTATTCACATAGTTATTCAACATTGCTTCTTATTCTACAATTTCTTTTGGGCGATAAGTGAATGAACTGTTTGTTAGAGCGACATGTTGATAGAAGATGCGTACACGTTTGATAATTCTACAGTCCATGTCTTTTTTTTCTTTAAGTGTATAATTTTATGTGCAGGCTATTCATCATTGCTTCTAATTTTCTAAATCGCATAATAAATTAATTCACTAATTGCATAGACATAAGAACATGTTTTTTCCATTGCATTTTAATGTATTTTTTTTTAGTTATATATAAAGTATAAATTTTCGTTGAAATTTGACTTCAAAGAAATCATTCTCTAGTTCAAGAGAGAAACGGGGCGCTCAAATGTTATACGTTCATGCTATTCAACTATGTTTCTAAAATATAACTAACAGGAACGCTCAAAGTGTCGATACAAAAATCAAAATGAATTCCGTCATTGATGAAAACCTAGTAGGTCTATTTGTTAGAGCGACATGTGAATACTAGGAAGGTTGCACGTTTCAGAATTATACGGTCCCTATGCTATTAGATTTTATTCATGAATATATATTATTCTTTCCCCAATTGAACATTTCTTCTAGTTCTACATTTTCCGCGAGAAATTCATTTGATGAGTGAGTAGACACAGTAACTTATTTTGGCCATTATTCTTGAATGTATTATTCTATATATATATAAACATGTCCAATTTTTATTTTACACTTGAAAGTAAAGAGTTTATTCTCGAGTTTGATCGAGAAACAAACACAATTTTGGTGTTCCGTCGTTCTTAACGTGAAATAGCTTGTGAATGTGATGCATTTAAAGGACTTTATTGTTTAGGGTTCACGTAATGTAATTAATTAAGTGTATAAGCCTTATTAGCTCAGCTCGTTACATCATCGTGCTAATAACACAAAGGGAACATGTTAATGATTTGTATAGGGGTACCCTTTATCTAAATTTTGTAACTTACTAAGTTTCCTTTTTAAGAAAATCCAAAAATAATTTATTCAATTAGTAAGACTTACTAGCTCTATTTTAGAGAGAAATCTTAATCGAATGATAGTTACACATTTGAGAATTATACGGTCCGTATAATTTTAATATTATAATCATTTGTTCAATTTCTTCTTCAGGTTATTGAGCATTGCTTTTTATTTTGCAATTCGCCTAAGAAACTCAGTCGAGATGAGTGCATAGACACGACAACATGTTCTCACAATTGCAGTTTGATATCCTTTTTAGTTATATGATAAAGTACAAGTTTTCTTTCACATTTGATATCAAGGAAATCATTCTCTAGTTCTAGAGAGAGAATATTTTACTTATAACCTTTATTCGGTCTAATGTCAAATAGCTTGGGAATGCGATACGTTTATATGGAAAGTGTTTCCAAGTTCATGGATTGTGAAGCAAGTTAATGACAAGGCCTATTAGGTTAGAGTGTCGTGCTAATAACGCGAAGGTCACAGGTTCGAGACCTGCAATAGGCCATATATAAAATTTTCTACTATCTATGCTTATGGTTTTACTAAATTTTGTCTTCAGGTAAAGAATTTACTAATTCTAAATTTAAGTAACAGAAAATATATTGGGATGCCAAATGGTAAAAGGTTCCGTAAAACAATCAAAGAGAATAATTCATTGATTAAAACCTAGTAGATCTATTTCTTAGAGGGACATGTTAATACTAGGAAGTTTACATGTTTGAGAATTATATAGTCATTATGTCATTACTATTTATTCATGAACATCGTTTATTCACATAGTTATTCAACATTGCTTCTTATTCTACAATTTCTTTTGGGCGATAAGTGAATGAACTGTTTGTTAGAGCGACATGTTGATAGAATATGCGTACACGTTTGATAATTCTACAGTCCATGTCTTTTTTTTCTTTAAGTGTATAATTTTATGTGCAGGCTATTCATCATTGCTTCTAATTTTCTAAATCGCATAATAAATTAATTCACTAATTGCATAGACATAAGAACATGTTTTTTCCATTGCATTTTAATGTATTTTTTTTTAGTTATATATAAAGTATAAATTTTCGTTGAAATTTGACTTCAAAGAAATCATTCTCTAGTTCAAGAGAGAAACGGGGCGCTCAAATGTTATACGTTCATGCTATTCAACTATGTTTCTAAAATATAACTAACAGGAACGCTCAAAGTGTCGATACAAAAATCAAAATGAATTCCGTCATTGATGAAAACCTAGTAGGTCTATTTGTTAGAGCGACATGTGAATACTAGGAAGGTTGCACGTTTCAGAATTATACGGTCCCTATGCTATTAGTTTTTATTCATGAATATATATTATTCTTTCCCCAATTGAACATTTCTTCTAGTTCTACATTTTCCGCGAGAAATTCATTTGATGAGTGAGTAGACACAGTAACTTGTTCTGGCCATTATTCTTGAATGTATTTTTCTCTATATATAAACAAGTACAATTTTTCTTTTACACTTGAAATTAAAGAGTTTATTCTCGTGTTCGATCGAGAAACAAACACAATTTCAGCATTCCGTCTTTCTTAACGTTAAATAGCTTGTGAATGCGATCCATTTAAAGGAATTTATTTTTAGGGTTCACGTAATGTAATTAATTAAGTGTATAAGCCTTATTAGTTCAGATCATTACATCATCGTGATAATAACACGAAGGGAACCTGTTAATAACTTGTAGAGGGGTACCCTTTATCTAAATTCTGTGTTTATTATCTTACTTAGTTTCGTTTTTAAGCAAATCTAAATATAATTTATTCAATTATTAAGACTTACTAGCTCTATTTTTGAGAGAAATCTTAATGGAATGATAGTTACACATTTGAGAATTATACGGTCCATATAATTTTAATATTATAATCATTTGTTCAATTTCTTCTTCAGGTTATTGAGCATTGCTTTTTATTTTGCAATTCGCCTAAGAAACTCAGTCGAGATGAGTGCATAGACACGACAACTTGTTCTCACAATTGCAGTTTGATATCCTTTTTAGTTATATGATAAAGTACAAGTTTTCTTTCACATTTGATATCAAGGAAATCATTCTCTAGTTCTAGAGAGAGAATATTTTACTTATAACCTTTATTCGGTCTAATGTCAAATAGCTTGGGAATGCGATACGTTTATATGGAAAGTGTTTCCAAGTTCATGGATTGTGAAGCAAGTTAATGACAAGGCCTATTAGCTCAATTGGTTAGAGTGTCGTGCTAATAACGCGAAGGTCACAGGTTCGAGACCTGCAATAGGCCATATATAAAATTTTCTACTATCTATGCTTATGGTTTTACTAAATTTTGTCTTCAGGTAAAGAATTTACTAATTCTAAATTTAAGTAACAGAAAATATATTGGGATGCCAAATGGTAAAAGGTTCCGTAAAACAATCAAAGAGAATAATTCATTGATTAAAACCTAGTAGATCTATTTCTTAGAGGGACATGTTAATACTAGGAAGTTTACATGTTTGAGAATTATATAGTCATTATGTCATTACTATTTATTCATGAACATCGTTTATTCACATAGTTATTCAACATTGCTTCTTATTCTACAATTTCTTTTGAGCGATAAGTGAATGAACTGTTTGTTAGAGCGACATGTTGATAGAAGATGCGTACACGTTTGATAATTCTACAGTCGATGTCTTTTTTTTCTTTAAGTGTATAATTTTATGTGCAGGCTATTCATCATTGCTTCTAATTTTCTAAATCGCATAATAAATTAATTCACTAATTGCATAGACATAAGAACATGTTTTTTCCATTGCATTTTAATGTATTTTTTTTTAGTTATATATAAAGTATAAATTTTCGTTGAAATTTGACATCAAAGAAATCATTCTCTAGTTCAAGAGAGAAACGGGGCGCTCAAATGTTATACGTTCATGCTATTCAACTATGTTTCTAAAATATAACTAACAGGAACGCTCAAAGTGTCGATACAAAAATCAAAATGAATTCCGTCATTGATGAAAACCTAGTAGGTCTATTTGTTAGAGCGACATGTGAATACTAGGAAGGTTGCACGTTTCAGAATTATACGGTCCCTATGCTATTAGTTTTTATTCATGAATATATATTATTCTTTCCCCAATTGAACATTTCTTCTAGTTCTACATTTTCCGCGAGAAATTCATTTGATGAGTGAGTAGACACAGTAACTTGTTCTGGCCATTATTCTTGAATGTATTTTTCTCTATATATAAACAAGTACAATTTTTCTTTTACACTTGAAATTAAAGAGTTTATTCTCGTGTTCGATCGAGAAACAAACACAATTTCAGCATTCCGTCTTTCTTAACGTTAAATAGCTTGTGAATGCGATCCATTTAAAGGAATTTATTTTTAGGGTTCACGTAATGTAATTAATTAAGTGTATAAGCCTTATTAGTTCAGATCATTACATCATCGTGATAATAACACGAAGGGAACCTGTTAATAACTTGTAGAGGGGTACCCTTTATCTAAATTCTGTGTTTATTATCTTACTTAGTTTCGTTTTTAAGCAAATCTAAATATAATTTATTCAATTATTAAGACTTACTAGCTCTATTTTTGAGAGAAATCTTAATGGAATGATAGTTACACATTTGAGAATTATACGGTCCATATAATTTTAATATTATAATCATTTGTTCAATTTCTTCTTCAGGTTATTGAGCATTGCTTTTTATTTTGCAATTCGCCTAAGAAACTCAGTCGAGATGAGTGCATAGACACGACAACTTGTTCTCACAATTGCAGTTTGATATCCTTTTTAGTTATATGATAAAGTACAAGTTTTCTTTCACATTTGATATCAAGGAAATCATTCTCTAGTTCTAGAGAGAGAATATTTTACTTATAACCTTTATTCGGTCTAATGTCAAATAGCTTGGGAATGCGATACGTTTATATGGAAAGTGTTTCCAAGTTCATGGATTGTGAAGCAAGTTAATGACAAGGCCTATTAGCTCAATTGGTTAGAGTGTCGTGCTAATAACGCGAAGGTCACAGGTTCGAGACCTGCAATAGGCCATATATAAAATTTTCTACTATCTATGCTTATGGTTTTACTAAATTTTGTCTTCAGGTAAAGAATTTACTAATTCTAAATTTAAGTAACAGAAAATATATTGGGATGCCAAATGGTAAAAGGTTCCGTAAAACAATCAAAGAGAATAATTCATTGATTAAAACCTAGTAGATCTATTTCTTAGAGGGACATGTTAATACTAGGAAGTTTACATGTTTGAGAATTATATAGTCATTATGTCATTACTATTTATTCATGAACATCGTTTATTCACATAGTTATTCAACATTGCTTCTTATTCTACAATTTCTTTTGAGCGATAAGTGAATGAACTGTTTGTTAGAGCGACATGTTGATAGAAGATGCGTACACGTTTGATAATTCTACAGTCGATGTCTTTTTTTTCTTTAAGTGTATAATTTTATGTGCAGGCTATTCATCATTGCTTCTAATTTTCTAAATCGCATAATAAATTAATTCACTAATTGCATAGACATAAGAACATGTTTTTTCCATTGCATTTTAATGTATTTTTTTTTAGTTATATATAAAGTATAAATTTTCGTTGAAATTTGACATCAAAGAAATCATTCTCTAGTTCAAGAGAGAAACGGGGCGCTCAAATGTTATACGTTCATGCTATTCAACTATGTTTCTAAAATATAACTAACAGGAACGCTCAAAGTGTCGATACAAAAATCAAAATGAATTCCGTCATTGATGAAAACCTAGTAGGTCTATTTGTTAGAGCGACATGTGAATACTAGGAAGGTTGCACGTTTCAGAATTATACGGTCCCTATGCTATTAGTTTTTATTCATGAATATATATTATTCTTTCCCCAATTGAACATTTCTTCTAGTTCTACATTTTCCGCGAGAAATTCATTTGATGAGTGAGTAGACACAGTAACTTGTTCTGGCCATTATTCTTGAATGTATTTTTCTCTATATATAAACAAGTACAATTTTTCTTTTACACTTGAAATTAAAGAGTTTATTCTCGTGTTCGATCGAGAAACAAACACAATTTCAGCATTCCGTCTTTCTTAACGTTAAATAGCTTGTGAATGCGATCCATTTAAAGGAATTTATTTTTAGGGTTCACGTAATGTAATTAATTAAGTGTATAAGCCTTATTAGTTCAGATCATTACATCATCGTGATAATAACACGAAGGGAACCTGTTAATAACTTGTAGAGGGGTACCCTTTATCTAAATTCTGTGTTTATTATCTTACTTAGTTTCGTTTTTAAGCAAATCTAAATATAATTTATTCAATTATTAAGACTTACTAGCTCTATTTTTGAGAGAAATCTTAATGGAATGATAGTTACACATTTGAGAATTATACGGTCCATATAATTTTAATATTATAATCATTTGTTCAATTTCTTCTTCAGGTTATTGAGCATTGCTTTTTATTTTGCAATTCGCCTAAGAAACTCAGTCGAGATGAGTGCATAGACACGACAACTTGTTCTCACAATTGCAGTTTGATATCCTTTTTAGTTATATGATAAAGTACAAGTTTTCTTTCACATTTGATATCAAGGAAATCATTCTCTAGTTCTAGAGAGAGAATATTTTACTTATAACCTTTATTCGGTCTAATGTCAAATAGCTTGGGAATGCGATACGTTTATATGGAAAGTGTTTCCAAGTTCATGGATTGTGAAGCAAGTTAATGACAAGGCCTATTAGCTCAATTGGTTAGAGTGTCGTGCTAATAACGCGAAGGTCACAGGTTCGAGACCTGCAATAGGCCATATATAAAATTTTCTACTATCTATGCTTATGGTTTTACTAAATTTTGTCTTCAGGTAAAGAATTTACTAATTCTAAATTTAAGTAACAGAAAATATATTGGGATGCCAAATGGTAAAAGGTTCCGTAAAACAATCAAAGAGAATAATTCATTGATTAAAACCTAGTAGATCTATTTCTTAGAGGGACATGTTAATACTAGGAAGTTTACATGTTTGAGAATTATATAGTCATTATGTCATTACTATTTATTCATGAACATCGTTTATTCACATAGTTATTCAACATTGCTTCTTATTCTACAATTTCTTTTGAGCGATAAGTGAATGAACTGTTTGTTAGAGCGACATGTTGATAGAAGATGCGTACACGTTTGATAATTCTACAGTCGATGTCTTTTTTTTCTTTAAGTGTATAATTTTATGTGCAGGCTATTCATCATTGCTTCTAATTTTCTAAATCGCATAATAAATTAATTCACTAATTGCATAGACATAAGAACATGTTTTTTCCATTGCATTTTAATGTATTTTTTTTTAGTTATATATAAAGTATAAATTTTCGTTGAAATTTGACATCAAAGAAATCATTCTCTAGTTCAAGAGAGAAACGGGGCGCTCAAATGTTATACGTTCATGCTATTCAACTATGTTTCTAAAATATAACTAACAGGAACGCTCAAAGTGTCGATACAAAAATCAAAATGAATTCCGTCATTGATGAAAACCTAGTAGGTCTATTTGTTAGAGCGACATGTGAATACTAGGAAGGTTGCACGTTTCAGAATTATACGGTCCCTATGCTATTAGTTTTTATTCATGAATATATATTATTCTTTCCCCAATTGAACATTTCTTCTAGTTCTACATTTTCCGCGAGAAATTCATTTGATGAGTGAGTAGACACAGTAACTTGTTCTGGCCATTATTCTTGAATGTATTTTTCTCTATATATAAACAAGTACAATTTTTCTTTTACACTTGAAATTAAAGAGTTTATTCTCGTGTTCGATCGAGAAACAAACACAATTTCAGCATTCCGTCTTTCTTAACGTTAAATAGCTTGTGAATGCGATCCATTTAAAGGAATTTATTTTTAGGGTTCACGTAATGTAATTAATTAAGTGTATAAGCCTTATTAGTTCAGATCATTACATCATCGTGATAATAACACGAAGGGAACCTGTTAATAACTTGTAGAGGGGTACCCTTTATCTAAATTCTGTGTTTATTATCTTACTTAGTTTCGTTTTTAAGCAAATCTAAATATAATTTATTCAATTATTAAGACTTACTAGCTCTATTTTTGAGAGAAATCTTAATGGAATGATAGTTACACATTTGAGAATTATACGGTCCATATAATTTTAATATTATAATCATTTGTTCAATTTCTTCTTCAGGTTATTGAGCATTGCTTTTTATTTTGCAATTCGCCTAAGAAACTCAGTCGAGATGAGTGCATAGACACGACAACTTGTTCTCACAATTGCAGTTTGATATCCTTTTTAGTTATATGATAAAGTACAAGTTTTCTTTCACATTTGATATCAAGGAAATCATTCTCTAGTTCTAGAGAGAGAATATTTTACTTATAACCTTTATTCGGTCTAATGTCAAATAGCTTGGGAATGCGATACGTTTATATGGAAAGTGTTTCCAAGTTCATGGATTGTGAAGCAAGTTAATGACAAGGCCTATTAGCTCAATTGGTTAGAGTGTCGTGCTAATAACGCGAAGGTCACAGGTTCGAGACCTGCAATAGGCCATATATAAAATTTTCTACTATCTATGCTTATGGTTTTACTAAATTTTGTCTTCAGGTAAAGAATTTACTAATTCTAAATTTAAGTAACAGAAAATATATTGGGATGCCAAATGGTAAAAGGTTCCGTAAAACAATCAAAGAGAATAATTCATTGATTAAAACCTAGTAGATCTATTTCTTAGAGGGACATGTTAATACTAGGAAGTTTACATGTTTGAGAATTATATAGTCATTATGTCATTACTATTTATTCATGAACATCGTTTATTCACATAGTTATTCAACATTGCTTCTTATTCTACAATTTCTTTTGAGCGATAAGTGAATGAACTGTTTGTTAGAGCGACATGTTGATAGAAGATGCGTACACGTTTGATAATTCTACAGTCGATGTCTTTTTTTTCTTTAAGTGTATAATTTTATGTGCAGGCTATTCATCATTGCTTCTAATTTTCTAAATCGCATAATAAATTAATTCACTAATTGCATAGACATAAGAACATGTTTTTTCCATTGCATTTTAATGTATTTTTTTTTAGTTATATATAAAGTATAAATTTTCGTTGAAATTTGACATCAAAGAAATCATTCTCTAGTTCAAGAGAGAAACGGGGCGCTCAAATGTTATACGTTCATGCTATTCAACTATGTTTCTAAAATATAACTAACAGGAACGCTCAAAGTGTCGATACAAAAATCAAAATGAATTCCGTCATTGATGAAAACCTAGTAGGTCTATTTGTTAGAGCGACATGTGAATACTAGGAAGGTTGCACGTTTCAGAATTATACGGTCCCTATGCTATTAGTTTTTATTCATGAATATATATTATTCTTTCCCCAATTGAACATTTCTTCTAGTTCTACATTTTCCGCGAGAAATTCATTTGATGAGTGAGTAGACACAGTAACTTGTTCTGGCCATTATTCTTGAATGTATTTTTCTCTATATATAAACAAGTACAATTTTTCTTTTACACTTGAAATTAAAGAGTTTATTCTCGTGTTCGATCGAGAAACAAACACAATTTCAGCATTCCGTCTTTCTTAACGTTAAATAGCTTGTGAATGCGATCCATTTAAAGGAATTTATTTTTAGGGTTCACGTAATGTAATTAATTAAGTGTATAAGCCTTATTAGTTCAGATCATTACATCATCGTGATAATAACACGAAGGGAACCTGTTAATAACTTGTAGAGGGGTACCCTTTATCTAAATTCTGTGTTTATTATCTTACTTAGTTTCGTTTTTAAGCAAATCTAAATATAATTTATTCAATTATTAAGACTTACTAGCTCTATTTTTGAGAGAAATCTTAATGGAATGATAGTTACACATTTGAGAATTATACGGTCCATATAATTTTAATATTATAATCATTTGTTCAATTTCTTCTTCAGGTTATTGAGCATTGCTTTTTATTTTGCAATTCGCCTAAGAAACTCAGTCGAGATGAGTGCATAGACACGACAACTTGTTCTCACAATTGCAGTTTGATATCCTTTTTAGTTATATGATAAAGTACAAGTTTTCTTTCACATTTGATATCAAGGAAATCATTCTCTAGTTCTAGAGAGAGAATATTTTACTTATAACCTTTATTCGGTCTAATGTCAAATAGCTTGGGAATGCGATACGTTTATATGGAAAGTGTTTCCAAGTTCATGGATTGTGAAGCAAGTTAATGACAAGGCCTATTAGCTCAATTGGTTAGAGTGTCGTGCTAATAACGCGAAGGTCACAGGTTCGAGACCTGCAATAGGCCATATATAAAATTTTCTACTATCTATGCTTATGGTTTTACTAAATTTTGTCTTCAGGTAAAGAATTTACTAATTCTAAATTTAAGTAACAGAAAATATATTGGGATGCCAAATGGTAAAAGGTTCCGTAAAACAATCAAAGAGAATAATTCATTGATTAAAACCTAGTAGATCTATTTCTTAGAGGGACATGTTAATACTAGGAAGTTTACATGTTTGAGAATTATATAGTCATTATGTCATTACTATTTATTCATGAACATCGTTTATTCACATAGTTATTCAACATTGCTTCTTATTCTACAATTTCTTTTGAGCGATAAGTGAATGAACTGTTTGTTAGAGCGACATGTTGATAGAAGATGCGTACACGTTTGATAATTCTACAGTCGATGTCTTTTTTTTCTTTAAGTGTATAATTTTATGTGCAGGCTATTCATCATTGCTTCTAATTTTCTAAATCGCATAATAAATTAATTCACTAATTGCATAGACATAAGAACATGTTTTTTCCATTGCATTTTAATGTATTTTTTTTTAGTTATATATAAAGTATAAATTTTCGTTGAAATTTGACATCAAAGAAATCATTCTCTAGTTCAAGAGAGAAACGGGGCGCTCAAATGTTATACGTTCATGCTATTCAACTATGTTTCTAAAATATAACTAACAGGAACGCTCAAAGTGTCGATACAAAAATCAAAATGAATTCAGTCATTGATGAAAACCTAGTAGGTCTATTTGTTAGAGCGACATGTGAATACTAGGAAGGTTACACGTTTCAGAATTATACGGTCCCTATGCTATTAGTTTTTATTCATGAATATATATTATTCTTTCCCCAATTGAACATTTCTTCTAGTTCTACATTTTCCGCGAGAAATTCATTTGATGAGTGAGTAGACACAGTAACTTGTTCTGGCCATTATTCTTGAATGTATTTTTCTCTATATATAAACAAGTACAATTTTTCTTTTACACTTGAAAGTAAAGAGTTTATTCTCGAGAAACAAACACAATTTTGGCATTCCGTCGTTCTTAACGTGAAATAGCTTGTGAATGTGATGCATTTAAAGGACTTTATTGTTTAGGGTTCACGTAATGTAATTAATTAAGTGTATAAGCCTTATTAGCTCAGCTCGTTACATCATCGTGATAATAACACAAAGGGAACATGTTAATGATTTGTATAGGGGTACCCTTTATCTAAATTTTGTAACTTACTAAGTTTCCTTTTTAAGAAAATCCAAAAATAATTTATTCAATTAGTAAGACTTACTAGCTCTATTTTAGAGAGAAATCTTAATGGAATGATAGTTACACATTTGAGAATTATACGGTCCGTATAATTTTAATATTATAATCATTTGTTCAATTTCTTCTTCAGGTTATTGAGCATTGCTTTTTATTTTGCAATTCGCCTAAGAAACTCAGTCGAGATGAGTGCATAGACACGACAACATGTTCTCACAATTGCAGTTTGATATCCTTTTTAGTTATATGATAAAGTACAAGTTTTCTTTCACATTTGATATCAAGGAAATCATTCTCTAGTTCTAGAGAGAGAATATTTTACTTATAACCTTTATTCGGTCTAATGTCAAATAGCTTGGGAATGCGATACCTTTATATGGAAAGTGTTTCCAAGTTCATGGATTGTGAAGAAAGTTAATGACAAGGCCTATTAGCTCAATTGGTTAGAGTGTCGTGCTAATAACGCGAAGGTCACAGGTTCGAGACCTGCAATAGGCCATATATAAAATTTTCTACTATCTATGCTTATGGTTTTACTAAATTTTGTCTTCAGGTAAAGAATTTACTAATTCTAAATTTAAGTAACAGAAAATATATTGGGATGCCAAATGGTAAAAGGTTCCGTAAAACAATCAAAGAAAATAATTCATTGATTAAAACCTAGTAGATCTATTTCTTAGAGGGACATGTTAATACTAGGAAGTTTACATGTTTGAGAATTATATAGTCATTATGTCATTACTATTTATTCATGAACATCGTTTATTCACATAGTTATTCAACATTGCTTCTTATTCTACAATTTCTTTTGAGCGATAAGTGAATGAACTGTTTGTTAGAGCGATATGTTGATAGGAAGATGCGTACACGTTTGATAATTCTACAGTCCATGTCTTTTTTTTCTTTAAGTGTATAATTTCATGTGCAGGCTATTCATCATTGCTTCTAATTTTCTAAATCGCATAATAAATTAATTCACTAATTGCATAGACATAATAACATGTTTTTTCCATTGCATTTTAATGTATTTTTTTTTAGTTATATATAAAGTATAAATTTTCGTTGAAATTTGACATCAAAGAAATCATTCTCTAGTTCAAGAGAGAAACGGGGCGCTCAAATGTTATACGTTCATGCTATTCAACTATGTTTCTAAAATATAACTAACAGGAACGCTCAAAGTGTCGATACAAAAATCAAAATGAATTCAGTCATTGATGAAAACCTAGTAGGTCTATTTGTTAGAGCGACATGTGAATACTAGGAAGGTTACACGTTTCAGAATTATACGGTCCCTATGCTATTAGTTTTTATTCATGAATATATATTATTCTTTCCCCAATTGAACATTTCTTCTAGTTCTACATTTTCCGCGAGAAATTCATTTGATGAGTGAGTAGACACAGTAACTTGTTCTGGCCATTATTCTTGAATGTATTTTTCTCTATATATAAACAAGTACAATTTTTCTTTTACACTTGAAATTAAAGAGTTTATTCTCGTGTTCGATCGAGAAACAAACACAATTTCAGCATTCCGTCTTTCTTAACGTTAAATAGCTTGTAAATGCGATCCATTTAAAGGAATTTATTTTTAGGGTTCACGTAATGTAATTAATTAAGTGTATAAGCCTTATTAGTTCAGATCATTACATCATCGTGATAATAACGCGAAGGGAACCTGTTAATAACTTGTAGAGGGGTACCCTTTATCTAAATTCTGTGTTTATTATCTTACTTAGTTTCATTTTTAAGCAAATCTAAATATAATTTATTCAATTATTAAGACTTACTACCTCTATTTTTGAGAGAAATCTTAATGGAATGATAGTTACACATTTGAGAATTATACGGTCCGTATAATTTTAATATTATAATCATTTGTTCAATTTCTTCTTCAGGTTATTGAGCATTGTTTTTTATTTTGCAATTCGCCTAAGAAACTCAGTCGAGATGAGTGCATAGACACGACAACTTGTTCTCACAATTGCAGTTTGATATCCTTTTTAGTTATATGATAAAGTACAAGTTTTCTTTCACATTTGATATCAAGGAAATCATTCTCTAGTTCTAGAGAGAGAATATTTTACTTATAACCTTTATTCGGTCTAATGTCAAATAGCTTGGGAATGCGATACGTTTATATGGAAAGTGTTTCCAAGTTCATGGATTGTGAAGAAAGTTAATGACAAGGCCTATTAGCTCAATTGGTTAGAGTGTCGTGCTAATAACGCGAAGGTCACAGGTTCGAGACCTGCAATAGGCCATATATAAAATTTTCTACTATCTATGCTTATGGTTTTACTAAATTTTGTCTTCAGGTAAAGAATTTACTAATTCTAAATTTAAGTAACAGAAAATATATTGGGATGACAAATGGTAAAAGGTTCCGTAAAACAATCAAAGGGAATAATTCATTGATTAAAACCTAGTAGATCTATTTCTTAGAGGGACATATTAATACTAGGAAGTTTACATGTTTGAGAATTATATAGTCATTATGTCATTACTATTTATTCATGAACATCGTTTATTCATATAGTTATTCAACATTGCTTCTTATTCTACAATTTCTTTTGAGCGATAAGTGAATGAACTGTTTGTTAGAGCGATATGTTGATAGGAAGATGCGTACACGTTTGATAATTCTACAGTCCATGTCTTTTTTTTCTTTAAGTGTATAATTTCATGTGCAGGCTATTCATCATTGCTTCTAATTTTCTAAATCGCATAATAAATTAATTCACTAATTGCATAGACATAATAACATGTTTTTTCCATTGCATTTTAATGTATTTTTTTTAGTTATATATAAAGTATAAATTTTCGTTGAAATTTGACATCAAAGAAATCATTCTCTAGTTCAAGAGAGAAACGGGGCGCTCAAATGTTATACGTTCATGCTATTCAACTATGTTTCTAAAATATAACTAACAGGAACGCTCAAAGTGTCGATACAAAAATCAAAATGAATTCAGTCATTGATGAAAACCTAGTAGGTCTATTTGTTAGAGCGACATGTGAATACTAGGAAGGTTACACGTTTCAGAATTATACGGTCCCTATGCTATTAGTTTTTATTCATGAATATATATTATTCTTTCCCCAATTGAACATTTCTTCTAGTTCTACATTTTCCGCGAGAAATTCATTTGATGAGTGAGTAGACACAGTAACTTGTTCTGGCCATTATTCTTGAATGTATTTTTCTCTATATATAAACAAGTATAATTTTTCTTTTACACTTGAAATTAAAGAGTTTATTCTCGTGTTCGATCGAGAAACAAACACAATTTCAGCATTCCGTCTTTCTTAACGTTAAATAGCTTGTGAATGCGATCCATTTAAAGGAATTTATTTTTAGGGTTTACGTAATGTAATTAATTAAGTGTATAAGCCTTATTAGTTCAGATCATTACATCATCGTGATAATAACACGAAGGGAACCTGTCAATAACTTGTAGAGGGGTACCCTTTATCTAAATTCTGTGTTTATTATCTTACTTAGTTTCGTTTTTAAGCAAATCCAAATATAATTTATTCAATTATTAAGACTTACTAGCTCTATTTTTGAGAGAAATCTTAATGGAATGATAGTTACACATTTGAGAATTATACGGTCCGTATAATTTTAATATTATAATCATTTGTTCAATTTCTTCTTCAGGTTATTGAGCATTGCTTTTTATTTTGCAATTCGCCTAAGAAACTCAGTCGAGATGAGTGCATAGACACGACAACATGTTCTCACCATTGCAGTTTGATATCATTTTTTGTTATATGATAAAGTACAAGTTTTCTTTCACATTTGATATCTAGGAAATCATTTTCTAGTTCCAGAGAGAGAATATTTTACTTATAACCTTTATTCGGTCTAATGTCAATTAGCTTGGGAATGCGATACGTTTATATGGAAAGTGTTTCCACGTTCATGGATTGTGAAGCAAGTTAATGACAAGGCCTATTAGCTCAATTGGTTAGAGTGTCGTGCTAATAACGCGAAGCTTACTGGTTCGAGACCTGCAATAGGCCATATATAAAATTTTCTACTATCTATGCTTATGGTTTTAGTAAATTTTGTCTTCAGGTAAAGAATTTACTAATTCTAAATTTAAGTAACATAAAATATATTGGGATGACAAATGGTAAAAGGTTCCGTAAAACAATCAAAGGGAATAATTCATTGATTAAAACCTAGTAGATCTATTTCTTAGAGGGACATATTAATACTAGGAAGTTTACATGTTTGAGAATTATATAGTCATTATGTCATTACTATTTATTCATGAACATCGTTTATTCATATAGTTATTCAACATTGCTTATTATTCTACAATTTATTTTGAGCGATAAGTGAATGAACTGTTTGTTAGAGCGACATGGTGATAGGAAGATGCGTACACGTTTGATAATTATACAGTCCATGTCTTTTTTTTCTTTAAGTGTATAATTTCCTGTTCAGGCTATTCATCATTGCTTCTAATTTTCTAAATCGCATAATAAATTAATTCACTAATTGCATAGACATAATAACATGTTTTTTCCATTGCATTTTAATGTATTTTTTTTAGTTATATATAAAGTATAAATTTTCGTTGAAATTTGACATCAAAGAAATCATTCTCTAGTTCAAGAGAGAAACGGGGCGCTCAAATGTTATACGTTCATGCTATTCAACTATGTTTCTAAAATATAACTAACAAGAACGCTCAAAGTGTCGATACAAAAATCAAAATGAATTCAGTCATTGATGAAAACCTAGTAGGTCTATTTGTTAGAGCGACATGTGAATACTAGGGAGGTTACACGTTTTAGAATTATACGGTCCCTATGCTATTAGTTTTTATTCATAAACATATATTATTATTTTCCCAATTGAACATTTCTTCTAGTTCTACATTTTCCGCGAGAAATTCATTTGATGAGTGAGTAGACACAGTAACTTGTTCTAGCCATTATTCTTGAATGTATTTTTCTATATATATATAAACAAGTCCAATTTTTATTTTACACTTGAAATTAAAGAGTTTATTCTCGAGTTCGATCGACAAACAAACACAATTTTGGCATTCCGTCGTTCTTAACGTGAAATAGCTTGTGAATGTGATGCATTTAAAGGACTTTATTCTTTAGGGTTCACGTAATGTAATTAATTAAGTGTATAAGGCTTATTAGCTCAGCTCGTTACATCATCGTGATAATAACACAAAGGGAACATGCTAATGACTTGTATAGGGGTACCGTTTATCTAAATTTTGTAATTTACTAAGTTTCCTTTTTAAGAAAATCCAAAAATAATTTATTCAATTAGTAAGACTTACTAGCTCTATTTTAGAGAAAAATCTTAATAGAATGATAGTTACACATTTGAGCATTATACGGTCCGTATATTTTTAATCTTATAATCATTTCTTCAATTTCTTCTTATAAACATTGCTTTTACTTTGCAATTCGCCTAAGAAACTCATTCGAAATGAGTGCATAGACACGACAACATGTTCTTACCATTGCAGTTTGATATCCTTTTTAGTTATATAAAAAAGTACAAGTTTTCTTTCTCATTTGACATCAAGGAAATCATTCTCTAGTTCTAGAGAGAGAAAATTTTACTTATAACCTTTATTCGGTCTAATGTCAAATAGCTTGGGAATGCAATACGTTTATATGGAAAGTGTTTCCACGTTCATGGATTGTGAAGCAAGTTAATGACAAGGCCTATTAGCTCAATTGGTTAGAGTGTCGTGCTAATAACGCGAAGGTCACAGGTTCGAGACCTGCAATAGGCCATATATAAAATTTTCTACTATCTTATCTATGCTTATGGTTTTACTAAATTTTGTCTTCAGGTAAAGAATTTACTAATTCTAAATTTAAGTAACAGAAAATATATTGGGATGCCAAATGGTAAAAGGTTCCGTAAAACATTTATTCGATCTAATGTCAAATAGCTTAGGAATCCGATACGTTATTATAAATTGTTTCCATGTTGATCGACTGTGAAGCATGTTAATGACATATAAAAGGGCTATTAGTTCAGTTGGTTAGAGCGTGGTGCTAATATATAAAAGTCACAGGTTCGAGACCTGCATAGGCCATATATAAATGTCTCTGCTATCTATGCTTATGGTTTTACTAAATTTCGTCTTCAGGTAGAGAATTTACTAATTCTAAATTTAAGTAACAGAAAATATATTGGGACGCTCAAATGGTAAAAGGTTTTGTAAAACAATCAAAGAGAATACATTCATTGATTAAAACATATTAGATCTATTTCTTAGAGGGACATGTTGTTAATACTAGGAAGTTTATATGTTTGAGAATTATACAGTCATTATATAATTACTGTTTATTCATGAACATCGTTTATTTTCTTATTGTTATTCAACATTGATTCTTATTCTACCATTTCCTTTGAGCGATAAGTGAATGAACTGTTTGTTCGCTATGCTTATGGTTTTACTAAATTTCGTCTTCAGGTGAAGAATTTACTAATTCTAAATTTAAGTAACAGAAAATATATTGGGACGCTCAAATGGTAAAAGGTTCTGTAAAACAATCAAAGAGAATACATTCATTGATTAAAACATATTAGATCTATTTCTTAGAGGGACATGTTAATACTAGGAAGTTTATATGTTTGAGAATTATACAGTCATTATATAATTACTATTTATTCATGAACATCGTTTATTTGAGCGATAAGTGAATGAACTGTTTGTTCGTTTATTTTCTTATTGTTATTCAACATTGATTCTTATTCTACCATATCCTTTGAGCGATAAGTGAATGAAATGTTTGTTCGTTTATTTTCTTATTGTTATTCAAATTGATTCTTATTCTACCATTTCCTTTGAGCGATAAGTGAATGAACTATTTGTTAGAGCGACATGTTGATAGGATGATGCGTACACGTTTGATAATTATACAGTCCATGTCTTTTTTTTTTATTTATGTGTATAATTTGTTCTTCACGCTATTAATCATTGCTTCTAATTCTCTAATTCGCATTATAAATTAATTCGCTAAGTGCATAGACATAATAACATGTTTGTGCCATTGCATTTTACTGTCTTTTTTTAGTTATATATAAAGTATAAATTTTCTTTAAAATTTGACATCAAAGAAATCATTCTCTAGTTCAAGAGAGAAGTGGGGCACTCAAATGTTATACGTTCATGCTATTCAACTGTGGTTCTAAAATATAATACGGTCAAAGTGTTGTTACAAAAATCAAAGTGAATTCAGCCTTTGATGAAGACCCAGTAGGTCTATTTGTTAGAGCGACATGTTAATACTAGGAAGGTTACACATTTCAGAATTATACGGTTCCTACGTTATTAGTTTTTTATTCATCAAATATATTATTGTTTTGGCTATTCAACATTTCTTCTAGTTCTACAATTTCTGCGAGAAATTCATTTGATGAGTGAGTAGACACACTAACTTGCACTACATGAAAATCAGTATTTTGTGAAGGAAATTTTGCAAGGGAAATAATCCCTTTAAATTTAGAACTATTTATAAGGGATTTGTTAGGGTTAAGTGAGGAGAATAATAATTAGGGAAATTTCTCACAAAATATATTTTCCTTACTACATTACTACCAGATTTGTAAGGAAAAAATTTAGAAGGAATAATGAAGATATTTTGTGACGGATTTTCCTTATAAATAGTTTTAAGGATAATCCTTCACTAATTACCTTTTTCAATCCTAAATTTTGTAAGGGATTTATAGCTTCTTATAAAATATATTCATTTGCAAGGGATTTATATCTCCTTAAAAAAATATATTTTTTGTAAGGGAAAACCCTAAGAAATATTATATGATATAATATTAGCAACATGAGAACACAACCCTCGCTCTGTTCTGCCATTAACACAATCCTAAACTCTGCGGTCTACGACTCCAAAACTCTGCGGTTTGCGACTCCAAAACTGCTACTGTGGCTCCGAAACCGTACGATTCCGTATGCTTGTTCATTTAAACCGGTTCAGATGAACTGGTATGGTTCGAACCGGTTCAGACGAACTAGTATCAAAACTAGACTAGTTTTTTAGGGTTCAAGTAGACCAGTTCAAAATAGTACAAAAAATTCAGTTCGAATCGACTCATTTTTTTTATACTGGTTTATACTTAAATTTAAATCAAACCACTTTAAACCATCTTTAATAAACCAAGTCGGTCTGATGTTTCTCAACCATCGATCCATCAAATAGACATTCCTCAGAGACGCTCATTCTAGGTCTTTGAAAAACAGAGCTCCAACTCCTCTTCTCAAAAATCGGCGACGACGACGAAGCAGCCGAACTCCTTGACAAAGACACAAACCACGCAACCGAACTCCAGCAATCGAACTCCACACAGTATTCCACCGTCTATTCGTCAGCATATCTCTTCTATTCCATCGCCTGTTGTAGCTGTTGTTGTCTTCTTCTATGCGGTATTCCTCTATGCCTTTCGCTGTTCTTCAGCTTAGTTGAAACATAGGTAGCACTGAACTGCACTTGTATTAGTTTACGTTATTAGCATCTAAAAAGAACGATCTGAATCGGTGTTTTAGATTGAGTATTATGTAGTAGTCAGCTTTAGTTCATGAGGCGATTTTACGAATGTAAGAAATTGACAAGATGAACAACACGACCTGCATATATGAAATGCATAGCTTTCCTGCTCAAACAGATCAAGTTGCTCTTTGTATGAAGGTGTTCCATTAATATTTTTATTTGATGTTGTGTGATGAAATGAGATCAATTTGGTAGTTATCATTTGTGTATTTCTTTCCAGCATAGTAAATCGATATCTTTAAACACTTCATCATTTTTTTATTCTTCAGAAAATCATACATCCTATTCTCATATGAACATTTATTTCTTTCTGTATTGCATGTCAATTTATTTGATTGTTGATTTGTTTGTCATCTTGAGTGGATGATTTGATATGTAATCATGTTTCTGGGGTAATATATAATTTGCTAAATAAAACTGATTTTTCATACTTCTTCTTTTCTTCTGATTTATTGACTGATTAGTGACAAATTAAATAATTTGTCCCTGGATGAACAGATAAAAAATCAAAAAACTTGAGAGAGTAGAGAACCATCGGTAACCTCTTTGTTGCTTCTTGGACTGCTGATATTAAATTCTTATTTAGATTAGAAATTTTCTTTGGTTGTTAGTTATGTTTGTTATGCGTATACTTTTTGTAGGTGTCTAACGTTGAGCCCTTTTAAGTTTAATGTTTAGCTTTTAGTACATAGCTAACAAATTTAGAGTTTGGAGCATGATAACATGGGAGGGTTCTATTGTCGGCTAGTAACTGAAGTAGGCCTCTATTGCCAATTAAGTGTTGTATCATGTCATGTGAAAAGGAAAAAAGCAGCATCAGAGGTGGTCTATGTTCTAGTGAAAAGTGACTCAGAGTGGATGGTAGTACATATGTATTAGGTGTACTTCCTAAGAATAAGCTACTCAAAATGAAGCATCAGTGAGTTGCCGATTGTTCTCCTTCGTTATTATTATTCTTTATTCTTTTACGTTGGCATCTTTAAATTTATCGATCCTATGGCTAATTATTAATTGATCATCGGTATTGACAGAACCCATTGGTATAGGCAACCTTCTTCTTCAGCATGTCAGTAGCTAGCTAGACTAAGACAAAATGGTTGCTGGGCCAATTTGGGGCAATATCAGGCTAGTTAAATGGTTGATGGGCCAATTTTGGACAAAATCGGTACTCATGAAACCCCTTACTAGTTTACATGAACGTACTAGTTACATGTTTTGCTGATGACCAAAAAGGCTATCTGGTCTTAATATTTTTTACATGTTTTTATTTTTTATCAATTAAGTCAACTTTGTTACATGCAATACTTTTATTGTAGTATGTTCTACTAGTACTAATTTAATATTTTCTGTTGCATGTATGGGTTAGGTGAGAGTGAGATTTGATGAGGATAAGTATGACTTTACAGAAGCATTTGAGAGAACAGCTGCATCGCGTTACACTAGTAGGTTGAATGGTGCGAGGACTTAGAGTTTAATCAATTTTAACGGGATAATGGTTCCACTAAAGTTGTTGCATAGTTTATATTTAGATATTTTTGACTAAGTATGTATTATTTAGATACGTTGTTAATTGTTCTCTCTTTATAGTAGACTTTGAATGTGTAAACTATGAACTTGTTTCATATAATAATATACATATATATGTGTATTCTATTACATGTGATATTATATATATATATATATACGCATATATTTTTAAAATTATTTATAGTGATTTTCCTTGATAGTGCATAAAATTCCTCACAAATTTAACTCAATATACTCCTTAATAATCCCTTAGTAAATTTATTATATAAAAACCCTCACTATTTTCCTCAAAATTCTTGAAACTAAAACCCTTGAAAAAATCCTTTATAATTTACTTAGGAAAATACTAACAAAATTCCCTAAATAAGTTTGTCAGGGAATTGATTTTTAAAAGTTTGCTATAGATTTTATAAGGAAAATTTGTTGAAATTTTTTGCAAGGGATTTTCCTTTTAAAGTACTATTTTTCTAGCAAGCTTATTTGTTAAGGGTGGATCCCTTAGAAAATTCCTTACAAAGTGAAATTTTTAAGGGATTTTTGAAATTCCTTTAGAAATTTGACCCTCACAAAAATGTAAATTTCTTGTAGTGTTGTCTTGGCCTTTATTCTTGAATGTATTTTTCTATATATATACACAAGTACGATTTTTATATGACACTTGAAATTAAAGAGTTTTTTCTCGAGTTCGAACGAAAATCAAACACAATTTCAACATTCCGTCGATCTTAACGTTAAATAGATTGTGAATGCGATGCATTTATAGGAATTTATTTTTTAGGGTTCACATAATGTAATTAATTAAGTGTATAAGCCTTATTAGGTCAGCTTGTTACATCATCGTGATAATAACACAAAAGGAACATGTTAATGACTTGTATAGGGGTACCCTTTACGAAAATTATGTGTTAATTAACTTACTAAGTTTCGTTTTTAAGCAAATCCAAAAATAATTTATTCAATTATTATGACTTGCTAGCTCTGTTTTAGAGTGAAATCATAAAATAACGATAGTTACACATTTGAGAATTATACGGTCCGTTTATGTTTAATCATATAATCATTTGTTCAATTTCTTCTTAACGTTATTGAACATTGCTTTTTACTTTGCAATTCGCCTAAGAACGCATTCGAGATGAGTGCATAGACATGACAACATGTTCTTACCATTGTAGTTTGATATCCTTTTTAGTTATATAAAAGAGTACAAGTTTTCTTTCACATTTGACATCAAGGAAATCATTTTCTAGTTCTGGAGAGCGAAAATTTTACTTATAACATTTATTCAATCTAATGTCAAATAGCTTGGGAATGCGATACGTTTATATGAAAATTCTTTCCATGTTGATCGACTGTGAAACAAGTTAATGACATATATAAGACATATTAGATCAGTTGGTTTGAGCATTGTGGTAATAACGCGAAGGTCACATGTTTGAGACCTGCATTGGCCATATATAAATCGTTATGCTCTCTATGCTTATGGTTTTACTAAATTTCGTCTTCATATAAAGAATTTACTGATTTTAAATTGAAGTAACATAAAATATATTGGGACGCTCAAATGGTCAAAGGTTCACTAAAACATTCAGAAAGAATACATTCATTTATTAAAACGTAGTAGATCTATTTCTTAGAGGGACATGTTAATACTAGGAAGTTTACATGTTTGAGAATTATACAGTCATTATGTTGATACTATTTATTCATGAACATCGTTTATTCATATTGTTACTCAACATTGCTTCTTATTCTACCATTTCCTTTGAGCGATAAGTGAATGAACTTTTTATTAGAGTGACATGTAGATAGACTGATGCGTACACGTTTGATAATTATACAATCCATGTATTTTCTTTTCTTTAAGTGTATAATTTGTTCTTCACGCTATTCATCATTGCTTCTAATTCTCTAATTCGCATTATAAATTAATTCGCTAAGTGCATAGACATAATAACATGTTTGTGCCATTGCATTTTAGTGTCTTTTTTTAGTTATATATAAAGTATAAATTTTCTTTGAAATTTGACATCAAAGAAATCATTCTCTAGTTCAAGAGAGAAATGGGGCACTCAAATGTTATACGTTCATGCTATTCAACTGTGGTTCTAAAATATAATACGGTCAAAGTGTTGATACAAAAATCAAAGTGAATTCAGCCTTTGATGAAAACCCAGTAGGTCTATTTGTTAGAGCGACATGTTAATACTAGGAAGGTTACACATTTCAGAATTATACGGTTCCTACGTTATTAGTTTTTATTCATCAAATATATTATTGTTTTGGCTATTCAACATTTCTTCTAGTTCTACAATTTCTGCGAGAAATTTATTTGATGAGTGAGTAGACACAGTAACTTGTCTTGGCCTTTATTCTTGAATGTATTTTTCTATATATATACACAAGTACGCTTTTTATATGACACTTGAAATTAAAGAGTTTTTTCTTGAGTTCGAACGAAAATCAAACACAATTTCAACATTCCGTCGATCTTAACGTTAAATGGTTTGTGAATGCGATGCATTTATAGGAATTTATTTTTCAGGGTTCACGTAATGTAATTAACTAAGTGTATAAGCCATATTAGCGCAGCTCGTTACATCATCGTTATAATAACGCAAAGGGAACATGCTAATGACTTGTATAGGGGTACCCTTTATCTAAATTATGTGCTTATTAACTTTCTAAGTTTCGTTTTTAAGCAAATCCAAAAATAATTTAATCAATTATTAAGACTTATTAGCTCTGTTTTAGAGTGAAGTCTTAATAGAATGGTAGTTACACATTTGAGAATTATACGGTCCGTATGTTTTTAATCTTATAATCTTTTGTTCAATTTATTCTTCAGGTTATTGAACATTGCTTTTTATTTTGCAATTCGCCTAAGAAACTCATTCGAGATGAGTGCATAGACACGACAACATGTTCTTACCATTGCAGTTTGATATCCTTTTTAGTTATATAAAAAAGTACAAGTTTTCTTTCACATTTGACATCAAGGAAATCATTCTCTAGTTCTAGAGAGAGAACATTTTACTTATAACATATATTCGATCTAATGTCAAATAGATTGGGAATGCGATACATTTATAGTTTCCATGTTGATCGACTGTGAATCAAGTTAATGACATATATAAGGCATATTAGCTCAATTGGTTAGAGCGTCGTGCTAATAACGCGAAGGTCACATATTCGAGAAACAAACAAAATTTTGGCATTCCGTCAATCTTAACGTTAAATAGTTTGTGAATGTGATGCATTTATAGGAATTTATTTTTTAGGGTTCACGTAATGTAAATAATTAAGTGTATAAGCCTTATTAGCTCAGCTCGTTACATCATCGTGATAATAACACGGAGGGAACATGTTAATGACTTGTACAGGGGTACCCTTTATCTAAATTCTGTGTTTATTAACTTACTAAGTTTCGTTTTTAAGCAAATCCAAAAATTATTTATTAAATTATTAAGACTTACTATCTCTGTTTTAGAGTGAAATCTTATTAGAATGATAGTTATACATTTGAGAATTATACGGTCCGTATGTTTTTAATCTTATAATCTTTTGTTCAGTTTCTTCTTCAGGTTATTGAACATTGCTTTTCAGTTTGCAATTCGCCTAAGAAACTCATTCGAGATGAGTGCATAGACACAAAAATATGTTCTTACCATTGCAGTTTGATATCCTTTTTAGTTTTACAAAAGTACAAGTTTTCTTTCACATTTGACATCAAGGAAATCATTCTCTAGTTCTAGAGAGAGACAAGTTTAGTTATAACATTTATTCGATCTAATGTCAAATAACTTGGGAATGCGATACGTTTATATCAAAATTGTTCCATGTTGATCGACCGTGAAGCAAGTTAATAACATATATAAGGCCTATTAGCTCAATTGGTTAGAGCGTCGTGCTAATAACGCGAAGGTCACATATTCGAGATCTGTATAGGCCATATATAAATGTTTTTGCTATCTATGCTTATGGTTTTACTAAATTTCGTCTTCATGTAAATAATTTACTAATTTTAAATTTAAGTAAAAATATATTGGGACGCTCAAATGGTCAAAGGTTCAGTAATACAATCAAAGTGAATATATTCATCGATTAAAACCTAGTAGATCAATTTCTTAGAGGGACATGTCAATACTAGGAAGTTTACATGTTTGAGAATGTTACAGTTTTTACGTCGATAGTATTTATTGATGAACATCGTTTATTCTTATTGTTACTCAACATTGCTTCTTATTCTACCATTACCTTTGAGCGATAAGTGAATGAACTGTTTGTTAGAGCGACATGTTGATAGAATAATGCGTACACGTTTGATAATTATACAGTCCATGTATTTTATTTTCTTTAAGTGTATAATTTCTTCTTCAGGCTATTCATCATTGCTTCTAATTCTCTAATTCGCATAATAAATTAATTCGCTAAGTGCATAGGCATAATAACATGTTTTTTCCATTGCATTTTAATGTCTTTTTTTAGTTATTTATAAAGTATCACTTTTCTTTGAAATTTTACATCAAAGAAATCATTCTCTAGTTCAAGAGAGAAACGGGGCGCTCAAATGTTATACGTTCATGCTTTTCAACTATGCTTCTAAAATAGAATTAAAGAGAACGGTCAAAGGGTAACTTGTTGTCACCATTATTCATCGATGTATTTTCGAGATATATAAACTAATACAATTTTTATTTAACACCTGAAATGAAAGAGTTTATTCTCGAGTTCAATCGAGAAGCAAACAAATTTTTTGTAATTAATCGATCTTAACTTTAAACGGTTTGTCAATGCGATGCATTTATAGGAATATATTTTTTTAAGGTTCACGTCAATTAATTAATTAAATGTATAAGTCGTATTAGCTCAGTTCGTTACATCGTCGTGATAATAACACGAAGGGAACAGATTCATGACTTGAATAGGGGCACCCTTTATCAAAATTTTGTGCTTATGAACTTACTAAGATTCATTTTTAAGAAACCCAAAAATAATTCATTCAATTATTAAGGCTTACTAGCTCTGTTTGTAAGAGCGATATGTTAATATGATGATAGTTACACGTTTGAGAATTATATAGTCCGCATATTTTTAATCTTATAATCATATGTACACTTTCGTTTTTAGGTTATTTAACATTGCTTCTAATTTTGCAATTCGCCTAAGAAATTCATTCGAGATGAGTGCATATACACAAAAACATGTTCTTACCATTGCATTTTGACATCCCTTTTAGTTACATAAAAAAGTACAAGTTTTCTTTGACATATGACATCAAAGAAATCATTATGTAGCTCTAGAGAGAGAAAAATTTAATTATAACATTTATTCAATCTAATGTCGACTAGCTTGGGAATGCGATGCGTTTATATGAAAATTGTTTCCATGTTAATCGATTGTGAAGCACGTTAATGACATATATAACACGTATTAACTCACTTAGTTAGAGCGTCGTTCTAATAACGCGAAGCTGACAGATGTGAGACCTATATAGGCCATAAATGGATTTTTCAGTTATCTAATCTGATGGATTTACTAAATTTCGTCTTCAGGTAAATTGACTAATTTGAAATTCAAGTAACAGAAAATATAATAGGAAGATGTGAAAGGTTCAATAAAAAAAATAAAGAGAATACAATCATTAATTAAAACCTAGTATCTTTATTTTTTAGAGTAACATGTTAATTCTAGAAGGTTACACATGTCAGAATTATATGGTCCTTATATTATTACTGTTTGTTCATGAACATATATTATTCTTTTGGTTATTCAACATTGCTTCCAGTTCTACAATTTCCGGGGCAAATTCACTCAATGAGTGAGTACACACAGTAACTTGTTGTCACCATTATTCTTGAATTTATTTTCGAGATATATAAACAAATACAGTTTTAATTTTACACCTGATGTTAAAGAGTTTATTCTTGAATTCAATCGAGAAGCAAACAAAATTTCGGCAATTAGTCGATCTTAACTTTAAATAGTTTGTCAATGCGATGCATTTATTTTTTAAGGTTCACGTCATTTAATAAATTAAGTGTATAAGCCTTACAATCATTTGTACACTTTCTTCTTCAGGTTATTCAACATTGCTACTAATTTTGCAACTCGACTAAAAAATTCATTCAATATGAGTGCATATACACAAAAACATGTTCTTACCATTGCATTTTGATATCCCTTTTAGTTACATAAAAAAGTACAAGTTTTTTTTTACATATGACATCAAAGAAATCATTATATAGTTATAGAGAAAAATTTAATTATAACATTTATTCTATCTAAGGGTCAATACAAAAATCAAAGAGAATTCATTCATTGATGAAAACCCATTCGGTCTATTTGATAGAGTGACATGTTAATACTAGGAAGGTTACACGTTTCAGAATTATACGGTCCTTACATTATTATTTTTTATTCATGAACATATATTATTCTTTACGTTATTCAACATTGCTTCTAGTTCTACAATTTCCGGGCCAAATTTATTCAATGAGTGAGTACACATAGTAACTTGTTGTGACCATTATTCTTGAATGTATTTTCTAGGTATATAAACAAATACAATTTTTATTTTACCATTGAAATTAAAGAGTTTATTCTTGAGTTCAATCGACAAGCAAACAAAATTTCGGCAATTAGTCGAACTTCTCTTTAAAAAGTTTATCAATGGGATTCATTTATAGAAATTTATTTTTTAAGGTTCACGTCAATTAATTAATTTAGTGTAAAAGCCTTATTAGCTCAGTTCGTTACATCGTCATGATAATAACACGAAGGGAACATATTCATGACTTGTATAGGGGCACCCTTTATCTAAATTGTGTGTTATGAACTTACTACTTTTCGTTTTTAAGCTAATCCAAAAACAATTCATTCAATTATTAAGACCTATAGCTCTGTTTGTTAGAGTGATATGTTAATAGAATGATAGTTACACGTTTGAGAATTATACAGTCCGCAAATTTTTAATCGTATACTCATTTGTACACTTTCTTCTTCAGGTTATTCAACATTGCTTCTAATTTTGCAACTCGACTAAGAAATTCATTCGATATGTGCATATACACAAAAAAATGTTCTTACCATTGCATTTTGATATCCTTTTTAGTTACATAAAAAAGTACAAGTTTTCTTTGACATTTGACTTCAAAGAAACCATTCTCTAGTTCTAGAGAGTGAAAATTTTAATTATAACATTTATTTGATTTAATGTAAACTAGCTAGGGAATTTTAATGTTAACATTTATTCTGATGGATTAACTAAATTTTGACTTCAGGTAAATTGGCTAATTTTTAATTCAAGTAACATAAAATTTAATAGGACTCTCAAACAGCCAAAGTTTCAATAAAAAAAATCAAAAAGAATACATTCATTGATTATTACCTAGTAGCTCTACTCATTAGAGGAAATGTTAATACTACGAAGTTTACATGTTTGAGAATTATACAGTGATTATGTCATTACTTTTTATTCATGTACATAGTTTATTCTTCTTGTTATTCAACATGGCTTCTAATTCTACGATTTCCTTTGAGCGATAAGTGAATGATAGAATGATGGGTACACGTTTGAGAATTATACAGTCCATCTATTTCTAATTTTTTATTTAAGTGTATAATTTGTTTTTTAGTCTATTATTCATAATTGCATCTCATTCTCTAATTCTAATAAGAAATTAATTCGGTGAGTGCATACACATAATAGCATGTTCTTACCATTGCATTTTAATGTCTTTTTTTTAGCTATATATAAAGTATAAATTTTCTTTCAAATTTAAAATCAAATAAATCATTCCCTATTTAAATAGAGAAACGGGAATCACAAATATTATAGGTTCATGCTATTCAACTATGGTTATAAAATAGTAACATGTTCATACCATTGCATTTTAATGTCTTGTTTTGGTACGTTATATATAAAGTATAAATTTTCTTTGAAATTTAAAATCAAGTAAATAATTCAATAGTTCAAGAGAGAAACGGGACACTCAAATGTTATAGGTTCATGTTATTTACCAATGATTCTAAAATAGAATTAAAGAGAATGGTCAAAGGGTCAATACAAAAATCAAAGGGAATTCATTCATTGATGAAAACCCAGTAGGTCTATTTGTTAGAGCAACATGTTAATACTAGGAAGGTTACTCGTTTCAGAATTATACGGTCCTTATGTTATTACTTTTTATTCATGAACAAAGAATATTCTTTTGGTTATTCAACATTGCTTCTAGTTCTACAATTTCTGGGAGAAATTCATTTGATGAGTGAGTAGACACAGTAACTTGTTGTGACCATTATTCTTGAATGTATTTTCTAGGTATATAAACCAATACAATTTTTATTTTACCATTGAAATTAAAGATTTTATTCTTGAGTTCAATCGACAAGCAAACAAAATTTCGGCAATTAGTCGATCTTAACTTTAAAAAGTTTATCAGTGGGATGCATTTATAGAAATTTATTTTTTAAGGTTCACGTCAATTAATTAATTTAGTGTAAAAGCCTTATTAGCTCAGTTCGCTACATCGTCGTGATAATAACACGAAGGGAACATATTCATGACTTGTATAGGATCACCCTTTATCTAAATGTGTGCTTATCAACTTACTAAGTTTCGTTTTTAAGCTAATCCAAAAAAAATTAATTCAATTATTAAGACCTATTGCTCTGTTTGTTAGAGTGATAAGTTAATAGAATGATAGTTACACGTTTGAAAATTATACAGTCCTCAAATTTTTAATCTTATACTCATGTGTACACTTTCTTCTTCAGGTTATTCAACATTGCTTCTAATTTTGCAACTCGACTAGGAAATTCATTCGATATGTGCATATACACAAAAACATGTTCTTACCATTGCATTTTGATATCCTTTTTAGTTACATAAAAAAGTACAAGTTTTCTTTGACATTTGACTTCAAAGAAATAATTCTCTAGTTCTAGAGAGTGAAAATTTTAATTATAACATTTATTTGATTTAATGTCAACTAGCTAGGGAATTGTTTCCATGTTGATCAATTATGAAGTAATTTAATGACAGATATAAGCCTATTAGCTCAGGTAGTTAGAGAGTCGTGCTAATAACTTGAAGGTCACCGGTTCGAGACCTCTATAGGCCATATATGGATATTTCAGTTATCTATGCTGATGGATTAACTAAATTTCGACTTCAGGTAAATTGACTAATTTTTAATTCAAGTAACATAAAATTTAATAGGACTCTCAAACAGTCAAACTTTCAATAAAAAAATCAAAGAGAATACATTCATTGATTATTACCTAGTAGCTCTATTTAATAGAGGAAATGTTAATACTACGAAGTTTACACGTTTGAGAATTATACAGTGATTATGTAATTACTTTTTATTCATGTACATAGTTTATTCTTCTTGTTATTCAACATGGCTTCTAATTCTACGATTTCCTTTTAGCGATAAGTGAATGATAGAATGATGGGTACACGTTTGAGAATTATACAGTCCATCTATTTCTAATTTTTTATTTAAGTGTATAATTTGTTTTTTAGTCTACTATTCATCATTGCATCTCATTCTCTAATTCGAATAAGAAATTAATTCGGTGAGTGCATACACATAATAGCATGTTCTTACCATTGCATTTTAATGTCTTTTTTTAGCTATATATAAAGTATACATTTTCTGTCAAATTTAAAATCAAATAAATCATTCCCTATTTAAATAGAGAAACGGGAATCAGATATTTTATAGGTTCATGCTATTCAACTATGGTTCTAAAATAGTAACATGTTCATACCATTGCATTTTAATGTCTTTTTTAGGTACGTTATATATAAAGTCTAAATTTTCTTTGAAATTTAAAATCAAATAAATAATTCAATAGTTCAAGAGAGAAACGGGGCACTCAACATGCTATTTACCAATGGTTCTAAAATAGAATTAAAGAGAACGGTCAAAGGGTCAATACAAAAATCAAAGGGAGTTCATTCATTGATGAAACCCCAGTAGGCCTATTTGTTAGAGCAACATGTTAATACTAGGAAGGTTACTCGTTTCAGAATTATACGGTCCTTATGTTATTACTTTTTATTCATGAACAAAGAATATTCTTTTGGTTATTCAACATTGCTTCTAGTTCTACAATTTCCGGGAGAAATTCATTTGATGAGTGAGTAGACACAGTAACTTCTTGTGACCATTATATTTGAATGTATTTTCTAGGTATATAAACCAATACAATTTTTATTTTACCATTGAAATTAAAGATTTTATTCTTGAGTTCGATCGACAAGCAAGCAAAATTTCGGCAATTAGTCGATATTAACTTTAAAAGGTTTATCAATGGGATGCATTTATAGAAATTTATTTTTTAAGGTTCACGTCAATTAATTAATTTAGTGTAAAAGCCTTATTAACTCAGTTCATTACATCGTCGTGATAATAACACGAAGGGAACATATTCATGACTTGTATAGGAGCACCCTTTATCTAAATTGTGTGCTTATCAACTTACTAAGTTTCGTTTTTAAGCTAATCCAAAAAAAATTAATTCAATTATTAAGACCTAAAGATCTGTTTGTTAGAGTGATAAGTTAATAGAATGATAGTTACACGTTTGAAAATTATACAGTCCTCAAATTTTTAATCTTATACTCATGTGTACAGTTTCTTCTTCAGGTTATTCAACATTTCTTCTAATTTTGCAACTCGACTAAGAAATTCATTCGATATGTGCATATACACAAAAACATGTTCTTACCATTGCATTTTGATATCCTCTTTAGTTACATAAAAAAGTACAAGTTTTCTTTGACATTTGACTTCAAAGAAATCATTCTCTATTTCTAGAGAGTGAAAATTTTAATTATAACATTTATTTGCTTTAATGTCAACTAGCTAGGGAATTGTTTCCATGTTGATCGATTATGAAGTAAGTTAATGACAGATATAAGCCTATTAGCTCAGGTAGTTAGAGAGTCGTGCTAATAACGTGAAGGTCACCGGTTCGAGACCTCTATAGGCCATATATGGATTTTTCAGTTATCTTTGTTGATGGATTTACTAAATTTCGACTTCAGGTAAATTGACTAATTTTTAATTCAAGTAACATAAAGTTTAATAGGACTCTCAAACAGTCAAAGTTTCAATAAAAAAATCAAAGAGAATACATTCATTGATTATTACCTAGTAGCTCTATTTATTAGAGGAAATATTAATACTACGAAGTTTACACGTTTGAGAATTATACAGTGATTATGTAATTACTTTTTATTCATTTACATAGTTTATTCTTCTTGTTATTCAACATGGCTTCTAATTCTACGATTTCCTTTTAGCGATAAGTGAATGATAGAATGATGCGTACACGTTTGAGAATTATACAGTCCATGCATTTCAAATTTTTTCTTTAAGTGTATAATTTTGTTTTTTACTCAATTATTCATCATTGCATCTCATTCTCTAATTCTAATAAGAAGTTAATTCGGTGAGTGCATACACATAATAGCATGTTCTTACCATTGCATTTTAATGTCTTTTTTTTAGCTATATATAAAGTATACATTTTCTGTCAAATTTAAAATCAAATAAATCATTCCCTATTTAAATAGAGAAACGGGAATCAGATATTTTATAGGTTCATGCTATTCAACTATGGTTCTAAAATAGTAACATGTTCATACCATTGCATTTTAATGTCTTGTTTTGGTACGTTATATATAAAGTCTAAATTTTCTTTGAAATTTAAAATCAAGTAAATAATTCAATAGTTCAAGAGAGAAACGGGACACTCAAATGGTATAGGTTCATGCTATTTACCAATGATTCTAAAATAGAATTAAAGAGAATGGTCAAAGGGTCAATACAAAAATCAAGGGGAATTCATTCATTGATGAAAACCCAGTAGGTCTATTTGTTAGAGCAACATGTTAATACTAGGAAGGTTACTCGTTTCAGAATTATACGGTCCTTATGTTATTACTTTTTATTCATGAACAAAGAATATTCTTTTGGTTATTCAACATTGCATCTAGTTCTACAATTTCCGGGAGAAATTCATTCGATGAGTGAGTAGACACAGTAACTTGTTGTGACCATTATTCTTGAATGTATTTTCTAGATATATAAACAAATACAATTTTTATTTTACCATTGAAATTAAAGAGTTTATTCTTGAGTTCAATCGAGAAGCAAACAAAATTTCGGCAATTAGTCGATCTTAACTTTAAAACGTTTATCAATGGGATGCATTTATAGAAATTTATTTTTTAAGGTTCACGTCAATTAATTAATTTAGTGTATAAGCCTTATTAGCTCAGTTCTTTACATCGTCGTGATAATAACACGAAGGGAACAGATTCATGATTTGTATAGGGGCACCCTTTAAGCAAATCCAAAAATAATTCATTCAATTATTAAGACCTATAAGGTATGTTTGTTCGAGTGATATGTTAATAGAGTGATAGTTACACGTTTGAGAATTATACAGTCCGCATATTTCTAATTTTATAATCATTTGTACACTTTCTTCTTCAGGTTATTCAACATTGCTTCTAATTTTGCAACTCGACCAAGAAATTCATTCGATATGGGTGCATATACACAAAAACATGTTCTTACCATTGCATTTTGATATCCCTTTTAGTTGCATAAAAAAGTACAAGTTTTCTTTGACATATGACATCAAAGATATCATTATGTAGTTATAGAGAGCGAAAGGTTTAATTATAACATATATTCGATCTAAGGGTCAATACAAAACTCAAAGAGAATTCATTCATCGATGAAAACCCAGACAGTCGATTTGTTAGAGTGACATGTTAATACTAGGAAGTTTACACGTTTTAGAATTATACGGTCCTTATGTTATTAATTTTTATTCATCAACATATACTATTCTTTACGTTATTCAACATTGCTTCCAGTTCTACAATTTTTGGGACAAATTTATTCCATGAGTGAGTACACACAGTAACTTGTTGTTACCATTATTCTTGAATGTATTTTCGAGATATATAAAGAAATACCATTTTTATTTTACACTTGAGTTCAATCGAGAAGCAAACAATATTTCGGCAATTAGTCGATCTTAACTTTTAATAGTTTCTCACTGCGATGCATTTATAGAAATTTATTTGTTAAGGTTCACGTCAATTAATTAATTTAGTGTATAATCCTTATTAGCTCAGTTAGGTACATCGTCGTGATAATAACACGAAGGGAACATATTCATGACTTGTATAGGGGCACTCTTTATCTAAATTGTGTGCTTATGAACTTACAAAGATTCGTTTTTAAGCAACTCTTAAAAAAATTCTTTCAATTATTAAGACATATAGCTCTGTTTGTTATGCGTGCTAATAACGCGAATGTCACCGGTTCGAGACCTCTATAGGTCATATATGGATTTTTCAGTTATCTATGCTGATGGATTTACTAAATTTCGACTTCAGGTAAATTGACTAATTTTTAATTCAACTAACATAAAATTTAATAGGACTCTCAAACAGTCAAAGTTTCAGTCAAAAAATCAAAGAGAATACATTCATTGATTATTACCTAGTAGCTCTATTTATTAGAGGAAATGTTAATACTACGAAGTTTACACGTTTGAGAATTATACAGTGATTATGTCATTACTTTTTATTCGTGTACATAGTTTATTCTTCTTGTTATTCAACATGGCTTCTAATTCTACGATTTCCTTTGAGCGATAAGTGAATGATAGAATGATAGGTACATGTTTGAGAATTATACATACCATGTATTTCTAATTTTTTATTTAAGTGTATAATTTCTTTTTTAGTCTATTATTCATCATTGCATCTCATTCTCTAATTAGAATAAGAAGTTAATTCGGTGAGTGCATACACATAATAGCATGTTCTTACCATTGCATTTTAATGTCTTTTTTTAGCTTTATATAAAGTATAATTTTTTTTCAAATTTAAAATCAAATAAATCATTCCCTATTTAAAGAGAGAAACGGGAAACACAAATTTTATAGGTTCATGCTATTCAACTATGGTTCTAAAATAGTAACAGGTTCATACCATTGCATTTTAATGTCTTTTTTTGGTACATTATATATATAATATAATTTTTCTTTGAAATTTAAAATCAAATAAATAATTCTCTAGTTCAAGAGAGAAACGGGACACTCAAATGTTATAGGTTCATGCTATTTAACAATGGTTCTAAAATAAAATTAAAGAGAACGGTCAAATGGTCAATACAAAAATCATAGAATATTCTTTTGGTTATTCAACATTGCTTCTAGTTCTACAATTTCCGGGAGAAATTCATTCGATGAGTGAGTAGACACAGTAATGTGTTGTGACCATTATTCTTGAATGTATTTTCTAGATATATAAACAAATACAATTTTTATTTTACACTTGAAATTAAAGAGTTTATTCTTGAGTTCAATCAAGAAGCAAACAAAAATTCAACAATTAGTCCATCTTAGCTTTAAATAGTTTGTCAATGCATTTATAGGAATTTATTTTTTATGGTTCATGTCAATTAATTAATTAAGTGTATAAGCCTTATTAGCTCAGTTCGTTACGTCGTCGTGATAATAACACGAAGGAAACATGTCCATGACTTGTATAGGGGCACCCTTTATCTAACTTACTAAGTTTCGTTTTTAAGCAAATCCAAAAATAATTTGTTCAATTATTAGGACCTACTAGCTCTGTTTGTTATATCTAGTAGTGAACGGGATGTTCTTTGAAATTTATAATCAAATAAATAATTCTCTAGTTCAAGAGAAAAACGGGACACTCAAATGTTATAGGTTCATGCTATTTAACAATGGTTCTAAAATAGAATTAAAGAGCCAATTAATTAAATAAATGTATAAGCCTTATTACCTCAGTTTGTTACGTCATCGTGATAATAACACGAAGGAAACATGTTCACCACTTGTATAGGGGCACCCTTTATCTAACTTACTAAGTATAGGGTCAAATCCAAAAATAATTCATTTAATTGGTAAGACCTGCTAGCTCTGTTTGTTATAGCTAGTAGTGTGAACGGGATGTTCTTTGAAATTTAAAATCAAATAAATAATTCTCTAGTTCAAGAGAGAAATGGGACACTCAAATGTTATAGGTCAGAAAAGAACATCCTGACCTCAAACCATATGACATCAAAATGATCTTGCGAAATGCACATTTAGCAATCTAAATCATCAAAAATAAAACCTTATATCTCAATCTCGTGATATAGGAGAAATAAAATCATCAACAGTTAACCTCTGGAAAAGATGCATACAAAGTAAGTAGCACAATTAAACCATTTTACACACAAAATTACAAGCCTCGATAAAGCATTAAACAAATATTCAGGTCAATTTGTGAAATATGTAATTAACAAAAAATTCAGAAAATAGAAATATTATAGGATTCATAGCTATAGAGAAGATATAGTACAAAAGTAGAAGACGAAGCGTTCCATCGTCTATTGAGCGGTTGAATGGTGACAACCAGGTTGAGATTAAAGAGGAGCAGACGGAGTGCAACCGTAAGACCAAGGTGAACTTGGAGTTCCATAACTGTGTGAACAAAGTGAACGATCTGTGGGATCAGACCTATGATCATACTGTTGTAAATCTCCTGAAAATCGACTCTGTTTTCACTGCTGAGTGACTATATTTTGCTGCAATGACATCGTATTTGCTTGCTGCGATTACCTGAGTTGTTTTCCTCGGTTAATAGTGCTTAATATTGGACTGATTACTGCTGCATATGATGCTGAGTCCTTTTTCTGAGTTTCTTATCTTGTTGCTAGTGTATTTGGAGTTGATTAGTCCTCTGTTAGGGATGATGGTTTAGATAATCATTCGAACCGGCGAGGGGGCCGTTTCCCGGTTCATACGGTTCAATCCGGACGGACCCGGTTCAATATGTGGTTTACTGTTAATAAGTTTAAAAAAAAACTGAAAATACAAATTACATAGTCTCAAACACACACAAACTACATAGTCTCAAATGTACACATTACTCTCAAACACAATATAGCACAACATAATTAACTCAAACTTTAAACATACATAACACAATAGTCTCAAAATCAAGGTTTAAACTTTAAACATAAATTCTTAAATTCTCTATGATCACCTCCACTCCAATATATACATTAGAATTTATAAAGTTCCCTATGTTAGGGATTATGGTTTAGATAAGTGTTGAATTAATCAAAATGTTTAGGACAATTATAGTCAAGTCCACATGTTTAGGACTTTTACAATCATATCCCTAACTTCACCTATAAATAGATGTCCACCCCTATTGTATTTCTTAAGCTTAGTGAATACAAGATGAAATTCTCTTTGTTTGTAGCACTCAGCTCTTGTTTCTCACTAGATTCAATTCAGTTTTACTAACATGGTATCAGAGCTCCAGCTTTCCTAGGGATGAACCTGTTCGTGTTCTTCCGTTTGTTCAAATTCAGCTTGTTCTTGGCGAGCTTCAGCATTTCAGATTCATCTTGAATTCAGTTTTTCAGCATAGAAGTCATCATCATCATATCATTCAACATTCGGTTCTTCAAATGCATCCAGCATATGATCCTTTCCACCTCCTGCTTCAAAGCAATTCAGTAACATCAACACCAATACAAAAGCATTCGGTGCTCCACAACTTCAACATCATTCAGTGACAGCTCCTGCCTCATCTACCGAAGCAATTCTCTACCATATTTTGGTGATCTCCAGCATCTCAATCATCAAATGCAACGAATCTTCAGCTGATTGCACCAATCAATTCTGCAGCAATTTCAGATCTCGCGCACATATTCTGCAACACCTCCAGATTACCGATTCTGCAGTGTTTCCAGCTCCAGCTTCAATTTGCGTGTTGCAGCTCAAATTCTATCTAGATGCACTAATTTTGCAGTAGACAAACCCAACTGAATCTCTATAGTGCATTCACCATGCTCGAGTGACTACTCTGCAATAGAGCAACTCAGTGATTCTGTCGCCTCAATCACACTGATCCCGTGTTGCGATTCTCTTACGATCAATCCAATTATGTGTTGCGATTATCATGCAACTCTACTTCTGCTGGATTACCTCTTCTTCAAAGATCAACAGTGTGATCAGACCTGTGATCATACTGATGTAAATCTCCTGAACACCGACTCTGTTTTCACTACTGGTTGACTCTATTTTGCTGCAATTACACCTTATTTGCTTGCTGCGATTACTTGAGTTGTTTGCTGCGGTTAATACTGCTTAATATTGGACTGATTACTGCTGCATATGATGCTGATTCCTCTTTCTGAGTTGCTTATCTTGTTGATGGTGTATATGGAGTTGATTAGTCCTCTGTTAGGGATTATGGTTTAGATAAGTGTTGAGTTAGTTCAAATGTTTAGGACAATTACAATCAAGTCCACATGTTTGGGTCTTTTACAATCATATCCCTAACTTCACCTATAAACAGATGTCCACCCCTATTGTATTTCTTAAGCTTAGTGAATAAAAGATTAAATTCTCTTTGTTTGTAGCACTAAGCTCTTATTTCTCTCAGCATTCAATTCCGTTTTCCTAACACCCTAAATCAATATTATGTTTGGATTCTGTGAAAACTAGTCTCAATTTCACTGAAGCTGCTCTGGGTCGGATTGCTCATGGGACAAAAATATTAGTTGAAGGAGGCTATGAAAAGGTGTTTTGCCAAACTTTTAAGACAGTGCCTGAGGATCTTTCTGCAGCACTCATGTGCATGCTACTTATTCACCTCAGCACTCCAATCATGGAAACCTTATATGCATCTACTGCAAAACTTGTATTTTGCAGTGATAGTCATCTGTCATACAAATGTAGAGGTCAGACTAAATGGATTTATTAAAAGGTTAGCCAATTCGTTGACAATGCTTCTGCTATTGTGGAATGGTGCTTATTCTAAATAATCTACTTAAGTTTATTTGAAGAACATATGTAGATCCCAATTTATTAAGTTGATTATACAACTGAAATGACTACAAATGAAAAATCTCTACTCAATTTCTTTTTTGAAAATCAAATATTTACTTGGACACATGAATTTATGGTCCTTTACATTGTATATCCTTCAGTGAGAGAAAGATCAAAAATAAATTTTCACCTCAAAATCATCAACGGAAATAATCTAAGATCATTTAAAATTCTCAGAGTCACTACCTTTTGCTTCTTAGCTAGCTTGGTTTGTGGGGACGTTCACCCATGGAAATAATTTATTTGCTGGAGTCGTAGTGAGCTTACCGAAACAAAATTTACTGACCTTGGCTTGGTGAGCTTGTTGTGGTGTGAACAAGGAGCTGAGGCGTGGAATTGGTTGCAGGTGAGCAAGAAATTGAGGCGTGGATTTGGCTGCTGTATAGAGGAGCTGAGGCACAGAGTTGGCTGTGGCGTGAGCAATAAGTGAGAAATGAACAGGGAGAGTTAAACTTAACCTAGCTGGTTAGTCCTTGCAACTTCCTCATCATCTTTTCTATCAAAACACTTCTCCTACAACACAACCGAACTTATACATGCATCCTACATCCACTCAAGATCACACAAATCGCAATGGTGGTAACATGAACGCTATGAATGTTCACGGTGCATTAAATGTCTCGTCTGAAGTGGGAGGAGCTTATTTGGTATGGTTTCCAGATTCTGGATCCGCTTATCATCTCACAAACAAATCCATTAATGTCTCAAGTGAAGCTCCATACACTAGACAAGGTAAAATATATGTAGGTAATGGTAATACTATACATATATCTGATACAGGTAGCGCAAGATTTCATTTCAAAAATCTATCAGCTATATTATGTAATGTTCTTATAGCACCTAATATTAGTAAAACAACTTTTATCCGTTTCTCAATTTGTTAAGGATAACAATGCTTACTTCGTGGTTTTTCTTACTGGTTGTGTTGCGAAGGACCTGACAACACACCAAGTGCTTCTTGAGGGCCGTGAATCGGAAGGATTGTACAAGTTGATTGTGTCTCATGATTCGTTCGTTCAACCATTGTTATTGGTTTTACCTGTGTGTGCGTCTTTGGATAAGAAATATCGTGGTAGTAATGATAATGTTGTTCGTCCTGTGTTTAGTACTCAGTCCTATATGTTGAATAATTCGGCTTCTACTGATAATGGTGTTCCTGATTGTCCTGTGTTTAGACCTCAGTCTTATGTGGTGAATAACTCAGCTTCTACTCGTAGTGATGCTTCCAACAAACTGAGTTCTCATATGAATAAAGTGAATGGTTTTGTTAATAATGGTTCTATTAATGTTGATTCTGTTCGTGACACTTCTACTGCTAATCATGTTGTTAAAAGTGATTCCGTTCGTGCTGATTTTGAATCAGTTAGTGCTGCAAGTATTGGTGGTAATGGTGCTGAGTTTGCTGCAATTAATGAATCTGTTTGGGCTAAGTTTGTTACAAGGAATTGTACTAATGTTAACGATGATATTCCTGGTGTTAAAACTGAATTTGTTCGTGCTGATTTTGAATATCTTCGTGTTGCAAGTAATAGTGCTAATGGTGCTGAGTTTGCTGCAAGGAGTAGTACTGATGTTAATGCTGATATTCCTGGTGTTAAAACTGAATTTGTTTGTGTTGATTGTACCACAAGTAATGGTGTTGACGTTGATTTTGTTTGTGATGTTGGTGTTAATTCTACTCGTGATTCTTATGTTGTCAATCCTGATGTTAAATATGAATCTGTTTGTGCTGGTTTTGTTGCAATTAATGGAATCATTAGTAACAGGTCAGGTCATGCGATCAATATTCCTAAAAAAGCTGAAGTAAATTATGATCTTTGTATTTTTTGGGGGCATTTCTGGTCTTTGTGTTGAAAACGGAAATGTGCTTACATATTCTCTATCGGTCTCATCTCTTATTTGGAATCAAAGGTTAGGTCATCGTTCTTTACAAACATTGAAACTCATCATTATTTCTGGACTCCCTTGCAGTGACACAATAGATAAGTCTCACATGTGGTCTGCTGAAAAGATGTGGAAAAGTCACAAGCTTCCGTTTAGTCCTTCTAAAAGTGTATATACTACTCATTTACAACTGCTTCAAGTTGACATTTGGGGACTGACTCTGGCATGGTCATATGGATCAAGGTATTATCTAAGTCATGTTGATGCATATTCCAGGTTCACTTGGTTATACTTCTTAGCTAATAAGACTCGACCCACATTAGTTTTCAGATCTTTTGAACTGTTTGCGAAAAAGAACAATTGAACTGTGAAATAAAATCAGTTCAAACAGATCATGGTGGTCAGTTTCTAGGATCTTTTCATGCGCATTTGATTTCATGTGGTATTTTGCATAGGTTCACTTGTCCCTGCACCTCTAAAAAAATTGGAATTGTTTAGAGGAAATATCAACACATTGTAGACTTTGGTCTTACTCTTCTTGCGCATGCATTTGTTCAACTCAAGTTCTAGTCTGATTCTTTTGCAACTTCTATGTACTTTATTAACAGATTACCTTCTCCTGTGTTGGATAATAAGTCTCCTTTGGAAAATCTCATTCATACTCTTTATTACGTGTCCTTGGTTGTTTATGCACTACATGAAAATCAGTATTTTGTGAAGGAAATTTTGCAAGGGAAATAATTCCTTTAAATTTAGAACTATTTGTAAGGGATTTGTTAGGGTTAAATGAGGAGAATAATAATTAGGGAAATTTCTCACAAAATATATTTTCCTCACTAATTACTAAGAGATTTTAAAGGAATAATAAAGGAATGTTTGTGACGGAGTTTCCTAATAACTATTTTTAAGGATAATCCCTCACTAATTACCTTTTCCAATCCTAAATTTTGTAAGGGATTTATAGCTCCTAAAAAAATCTATTCATTTTGCAAGGGATTTATATCTCCTCAAAAACTAATTGTAAGGGAAAACCCTAAGAAATATCATTGGATTTAATATTAGATAAAAGTAAAACAGAATCGTGAAACTTCAATCGAACAATACTATCGTGAAACTTCCTCCTTCTCGGCGTCCTAGTCGTCGCCCTCCACCGTGCCATACCGTATGTCGCTGTTGATTCACCGTGTTGCCGCCGATTGAACGCGCCTATGCCATTCTTATCCTCGCCCTTTCCCTCCTCATCTCCGACTCATTCCCCTCCCTTCTCCCCATCCCTCCAGATCTCTTCTTCGCCTTAACCGTCACCTCCTTTGATTATGATTCGTCTACGGGAGATAATCTGGTACATTCTTTTATCTGATTTGGCTATTTGTTCATTGATTCCTATTCTTCTCTCTCAAACCCTATATTTTGCTACGTTATAACAGACTACTGCTACAACAGATATATGCGCATGAAAATCTATTACCGTTGTGACTAGTGCTATGAAAAAACTGACTTTGTGCTACTTTGTTAAGTAAAATGGAAACCTAACCAAATCAGGTTTTACCGTCAAACGATGCTAATTTTGAAATCTTTGCGAAAAACACCTATATATCTGTCATAACTACTCACTTAATATTGTGCTATTCGATAATATTGATTTTGCTGTTGCTGGAAAGCCCATTGTAGGCTTATTCAATAATATTATTGTTTTGGGTGAAAAAACAATCATACAAATTGTAGGCTTATTATTTTGTGTCGATTATAGTGTTTGTCTTAGTTAATACATGTACTCACATCTGTCATTGGACATTTAGGAAGAACTTGGATTAATTATGAACTCATATTAAGTGTATTAATATGAGTTGTTAAAGAGTCCATGGCATTAATATGAGTTGTTAAAGAGTCCATGATGCCATAGAAAACATTTAACTCTCCTTTTATTATCTTGATATTAGTTCTGCATATTCCATATTTTTACAATGTCGTACATATATGCTTGAGCCAACTAATCCACTTAGAGAGTATTGAATAAGAATAGGGCTATCTAAAGGAGGATTGTACCTGACCAGAACCGAGCAGACTATTGGTGTGTTCAAGCTAATTTCACCTTCACCTGAAAAATATATATTATTTATAAAAAAAAATATCTAACTCAAGCACTTCAAACTCAGGTTCTAATATATATATATATATGTGTGTGTGTGCTGAAAATATAATCAGGAGGTTTTGTATGCAATATATATACTCCATTATATTCGAGAATATACTCATCTTGCATTACCTAAATATGTATATATAATATCTGTACACAGTTCAACTGAATGTATATATAGATATCTTCTTGAAGTAAATGGAAGGATGGTTTTTCATATTATGGTCTATATAAAGGGGGATTGGTGGGGAGTTGATTAATCATACAAAGTCCTTTTTTTTTGGCCAAGAAACATTCATTCATCATAAATCATAAAAGGAGTTCTCCAAATCCGATACAATAAACCGAAACAATGTCCTTGGGTTACAAACAACACAATCATCCGGGCAAGTACCCCGTTTAGCCTCTACAGCTACCCAATTCGCACATGTGTTCGCCGATCTTCTGACAAAGCTTCAATGTACCCGATCGATATGGGAGGCCCGTTCGAGAATCTCCGCTAAGATATCCCGAAGCTCCCAATCATTACCTGACATACCTCCCTTGAGGAGGTTAATGACGTGCTGTGCGTCCGATTCAATGATGATGTCGGACCACCCATGTCGTGTCGCCATGTCCGTCGCGTATAGAATTGCCTTCGCCTCGAGTGCTTTCGCGCTCGTGCCGCAACATGTCGAGTGAGACCCCGAGATAACAGCCCCCGTCTAGTCCCTCGCGATCGCCCCCGTGCCTCCCTGTAGACTCGCCCCGTCCCAAGCCGCGTCACAATTGATCTTGATCGCGCCTTGGCTCGGCCGTGCCCATACCTGTGTTAGCGGTCCTTGCGTCCTTGCTGCCTTCGCTGCAGCCTGGCAAGCAAGTGTCCACATCTGTTCGGTTAACACTAAGGCCGCTCGAATCACAGGTTCCGGTCGCGGCTGGTCCTCCTCGAACACCGCTCGGCATCGCTCCTTCCACACCTCCCACGCGACTACCTCTCCTAGTAATTTGTTCCGCCGACCCGCCTCCCCTCCCAACTGACCCAGTTCCTGGAGGAACCGCAGCCAGCTAGGCCAGATCTGACCCCCATCCGAGCCTATCCTTCTCCCCATCGCACCGAACCAGACTCGTCTCGTCCAGTCACATTCGAACACCACATGGTGTATCGACTCAAGCTTCTCACAAAAGCTACAAGTGGGGTTAATCTGGATTCCCCTCCTAACCAGTTCCGCTTTCACGGGTAATGCATTATGTAAATCTTTCCAGAGGAAGTGTTTTACCTTTGGAACGGTGTCCCCGTTCCATAGATCTCTCCATACCGTACCGATAGGGTTGGTATCCCCCATCCCTGTGCTCACTTCAGTCTGGGCCTGCAGTTCTTTTATCCGCCGATAGACGAGGCGCGGTCGGGCCACCCTGTCTACTGCAGTCGGCCAAACCATCAAATCCCGCCGAGGCACCTTTGCAAGATGAATCGCATGAATGGCGTGCGCCTCCCGGTCCGTGATGTCTGTCCGGATAGCCGTGAGATCCCATGTACAACGCTCCCTGTTAATAAGGCTCGGACCATCACATCTTTGTTCATCTCCGCCCCCCTCAAAGTGCCAAGCCTATGGTTCGGTATTCCCGGGACCCATGCATCATGAAACGCACGGATCTGGTCTCCCAAGCCCACCTGCCACACTCCGTCCCGCCTTAGGATATCTCAGCCAACCAAAATGCTCGACCATGCCCACGATGGGCGGGCTCCCATCGTTGCCTGCATAAGGACCCCTCGGGGGGTAGTAGAGGCCCTTAATTACCTTTGCCAATAAAGAGTTCCCGTCGTTCTGAAGTCGCCATGCTGTTTTGGTTAGCATGGCGGAGTTGAAATCCGTCATGGCCCGGAAACCCATCCCACCCATGTCCTTGGGTTGAGTAAGTCGGCCCCACCTAACCCAATGGACCTTCCTCTTCTCATCCCGACCGTTCCACCAAAACCTTGCCATTAAGCTCGATATCTGTGTGCACCAGGTTTTAGGCAGTTTAAATAAAGACATAACATATGTGGGTATGGCGGTTATTACCGCCTTGATGAGTACCTCCTTTCCCGCGTTGTTGAGAAACATGGATTTCCACCCATGTATCTTCTTAATGATGCGCTCCTTAAGGTACCCCATGGCCTCTCGTTTGGACCTTCCCCAATTCGTCGGGAGGCCCAAGTATCTCCCCGCATCGGTGACCGCCCCGATGCCCATGATGCCCGACACTCTCCGACGAGTGTCGTCCCGTACCCCACGCCCATATTGGATGCAAGACTTGTCCAAATTGATCTTCTGTCCCGAGGCATTGCAGTACCTCTCGATCGTCTCTTTTAGCACCCGGGCGTTCCTCTTCGTCGCGTTGATAAAGAACAGGGAATCATCAGTGAAGAAAAGATGGTGTATCTCCGGACACGTTCGCTTCATCCGAATCCCCTCCAATCTACGCTCCTCCGCGGCCTTCATAAGTTGACGGGATAGTACGTCTGCAATGAGGATGAACAGTTAAGGGGATAGGGGATCCCCTTGCCTGATTGCTCTAGTCGGTCTGAATCGTGCTGACTTCTTGCCATTAACCACCACACTATATAGCACCTTCGGTATACACTCAGAAATCCAGTCGCACCACTAATCCGCGAACCCCAATTGTCTGAGTGTCTGAATGATACAAAGTCCTTTGAAAGTACAACTTTTTCGACAACCTATTTAAAGGTAGAAAGAAAACAATAAGTCAATAACTATTACCATGCAAATAAAATAAAAACTCAAAATATATCATTCTGTTGATGGATAGATAGATTAGGTTCTAATTATTTTTATGTTTACACTACCGCGTGTCATCAAAATGGTAACTCAAACATATATATTCAACTTAACTCTTATATCAAAATCCATATAGATATGTCTGTACTTTATTTATATACAAGTCGACTTTCCCTCTTTAGTTATACATACATATATATATATATATATGTGTATGTATATATATATATATATGTGTATGTATATATATATATATATATGTATGTATGCATATGTGTCAAATGCAAATAATTATAATATTTTTAAAATGTTGTATGCGTGGACTTTTTGGTTGTAATGATTCCAAGTTTCCCATCAACCACTCTTCTCTTTCTTCTTCTATATAGGAAGAACTTGGATTAATATGAACTGATTTTGCATCATTCTTCGATGAATTTTTTAAAATAACCGTGTCAGAATTTTTTTTTGAAAAAGTATATATGTTAAAAAAAAAAATTTACCAAAATGTGCATCTGCGCAGGTGGTACCTGCATTTTTTATTTTTTTTTTAAATAAAAAAAAATCGAAAATAATCTTAAAAAAAAATTAAAAAATTACAGTAAGTAGATATTTAAATTTCGATTCAAATGATGCAAAAAATATTAAATTTGGACTTACGGATTAACAGTAGGCTCTGCCGTAAGTTGAGATATGAAAATTTGACTTAAAAAAATATAACTCATACCCTGTAAGTCCAAACTGACCACGGTGAACGTCATTTATGTCGTAATTCAATTATATACCTAGAGTAATTGTTTTGATTTTTTTTGAGTAAGTACATAATTAAATTTCTCACCTGATGCATTTGATTATTTCGGTCAAATTTTAAGACAAGCGATATTAGGTTACAAAATCATTGTATTTCTAATCAAAAAAATTACTCTAGGTAGATAATTGAATTACGACATTAATGACGTTCACCTTGGTAAGTTTGGACTTACAGGGTATGAGTTATATTTTGTTTAAGTCAAATTTTTATATCTCAACTTACGGCAGAGCCTACAGTCAATCCGTAAGTCCAAATTTAATGTTTTTTGCATCATTTGAATCGAAATTAAAATATCTACATACTCTAATTTTTGATTTTAAAACGAAAAAAAAAAATAAAAATGAAAAACGTAGGTACCACCTGCGTTTTTCAAAAAAACGCTACTGGTCTACCTGCGCAGATGCACATTTTGCTAAAAAAAGAATTATATATATACTTTTTTAAATATTTTTTCTGACATGGTTACTTTTAAAAATTTATCTCATTCTTCTTTTCCTCTGATTTGGATACTGACTCCAATTCGTGTGATAAAATTTCATCCAGCATAAGCACTTCAGCTTCATGCACATTACTCCTTCACCAATGTTGCATAAAAAATCAATATTACATGCTAACATAACTAATGGCTACTCTTTGCATGTTATTAATTTGGCATACTAAGCATTCGGCCTAGACAGGTAACCTTGTTCTTTTCCTTATGTAACATTCACTACAAGAAAGTAGCACTATAGGCGCGGCGTATAATCATTGCTAAGTTGGGTTTTGCCGCTACTAAGATGACATGCCGATGCTAAGAGTCGTGCCCGAAAGCCCCAATGCTAAGGGTATCCGCACGGACAAAATGCCGATGCTAAATGTCTGCCGCTGCTGGAATGAACAGTTGGTCATACCTTTAGCATCAATATATTGTCAATGGTATTCATGCGTAATTAGCGTCGGTACTATATAGATGCTATATAAGTGTTTCAGATACAGTATGCATTGATGGTAAAATGGATGTATCGGCTACAACATATATGTGTTGTTATTTCTTTGTTATTGTGTCTACGTTATGTGGATACAGTTAAGTAATATTAACGTCTAAAATATTTAGAAACTAATTATACATAAATAGCGTTACAAAAGATTTGTGGTCGATGCAACTCACAAGGGCGACATAAATTGCGATGTTTGCTTGGTGTTGAGGTTATTGTCTACGTGTAGCCGCAGAAATTTTCGTTGCCTACTTGACTACTTTTGTTGCAATTAAAAGGTAATTGCATCGGTTTGTTTCTGACTGTATTTGGCGTATGTATTGGTAATCAAATTTTCGATGATAATACAACTATACCAGTTTCAGAATAAATGTTTCGGAGTTTTACCAGCTTGACATTACATATACTGCATACCATCCAGAACTAACCATTCATACATTTCCATATACAAAGTGTCCAACCTTAGCATAAACAGAGCACATAGGTTGCAGACAATAAGTTTCCGCATGTACATGTTGTCCAAAAGGACCAAAACACAGAACAAACAAAGACAAAATACTGTTAAGATGTTCCAGCATTACAAAATGGCACATTTTCTGTTGCAAGACAGATACTATACTAGGCCTAACCCAACTAGACATCCAAGCAAGCAAGTGAAAAATGATTACCTAAAGTAAGTGTTGCGTCATATGTCAAACATTTCAATATGCAAGCACACCAATAGGTTGAATTAGAACAACCTCACATTAACATGCCCAAAAGAAAGAGTACCATCACTCAAACAAATACTTGTTTACTGTACCTTATGCATCTGGATCATCGAGCAATGCACCATTGGGTTGCAGTGCCCTTCGTATGAAGGCCATATCTCTTTGGACGGCGTTCATGTTTTCTTGGAACTTCAGTAGAGTTAATGCTGCTTCCTCTGCCTTCCTTGAACTCTCGTCTGCCTTCCTTGAACTCTCGTCTGCCTTCCTTGAGATCTCCTCCGCTAACCTCTTCAGTTCTGCAGTTTCAGCTCTAGCTAGAGCTACTTCTTCCCTCGCTTTCTTCAACTGCTCACTCTCCATCATCCGTGCAATTTTGGATACACGAGATTGGCGACGTTCAGGCTTGCGAATTTCTTCATAAAGTGCATCCTTGTCAACGGGAACGTCCTCTTCAGCTTGCAGTTCAGCAGCCCTTTGTTCAACTGCAGCCTACAAACCAGTACAATCCAATCTCATGTGTTAGGTGTGAAACATTATAAAAATTAAGAAGGAAGAGGAGGTCTTATCGCTTACCACGATTGCTTGACTTTTCGAATCTCGAGGAACCCCCTTCTTGTCCACATGGGTCTTCCGAAACATGTGGTATTCACCCGGATACACCCCATTATTTATCATAATCTGCATTTTTAAAAACAAGCACTGTAACTGAGTGGTTACTAGATTCTGCAGAGTGTGGGTGTATGGGTTCATTACCTCTTCCTGTTCCGTCTTGGCAAAGCTGCATGTCCCCGCAGTGTGCATGATGACTTGGTGAGCTTTGTTTGCTTTGTTACGCTCACTCCTCACCTTCAATTCAAGTATGAGGACACAAACAGTCATATGGTTAATAAAATATAAAAACTTGCTATAAATCGCAGTAAAGAATAAAAGAACAAGATTGCCACGCCCAATTTTCCTTCACCACGTCCGGGGGTATGTTCTGTATCCTTTCTTCATCGGTAAGGTATTTGTCATAATACCTGGTTTTTAGGTTGGCCCTGTAATTCCTATACTTTTCTGTCATACAGCATACAATCAGTTGCTTCAAGTTATCATCTTTAGGGATAACAAACCTTTCCTGCGAAGCAAACATATAAGCATTAGCATTTTGGCAAACATACACATGGCGCATTCGTTCGTGTACTTACCCCAACGAGCATTAACATTTTGGCCTCTTAGTCAATGGGTTCCTTTGGCATGTCCTTCCAGTCTTTCACCATAAATGGTGCATTCGTTCGTTTCTGTACGATGCACCCACACCATGAGGCAAACACCAATGAATTCTTCGAGCAGACCTTGCCCAAAGCATTAAAATGTAACTCTTCTTTTTCTTTTATTCCATTTCTGGATAGCTTAATAGACCTGGTTCGCCCCCTCCGTAGCTTCTCAGCTGGTGGCCTTACACATTCCTCCTGCACACGCACACCTTCATCTTCCAGCCATACACCTTCATCTTCCAGCCTTACACCTTCATCTTGCACTTCTAAACCATCTGTACTTAATATCAAATACACGACCATATGAATAAAGGATTAAATAACTTCCAATAGGTGTTGGCTATTTTGGTTTCAACCGAGGTGAAGACTCGGCCCCCACGAACATGAATTCCATTTCTAATTCTGTTGGCTCGAGTACAAACGGTAAACCGGTGGTCGACTTAGACTCGTATGAACAAGTGCAAAGTGAAAGTTGGTATGTCAGGAGGATGGTTGCTCAGAAACCGAGCAAGATAAACGTGATCATAGGGGTGCTTACGTCGGCATGGGCAAGATATGGGAAAGTCACAATATCAGAACTTGAGATCGGAATCTTGTTATTTGATTTTGAAAGACAATAAGTTGTCGATCAGATTATGGACCGTTCCCCATGGGAGGTCAATGGCCACATTCTCAATATAAAGAGATGGGATCCAAGTATGGGAGTTCATGCGATTGAATTCCCCCAGGTAACTTTCTGGATACAAGTGCATGACCTAGGGCCTGAGAAATTTAGCGATGCCAATGCTCATAAGATAGGCAATATGATAGGCAAATGCATGGAAATTGAGAAGCATGATGGGAAGATAAGTAGAAGCTATATAAGAATCAGAGTAGAAGTAGATTGTGGCTTGTGGGTGTGCGCCCAAAATAGAATGTAGCCAGGCAACCTGTAGGGGGGAGAGGAACAGGAACCGTATCGGAATCAGGGTACGAGGCACACTTGGTTCGACATCATGGCCGAGGTACGAGCAAGAGAGTCGGTTAAGGCCCAAGCTAAGGGGCAACACACTCAGTATGATGGATCCAAAGAGAGGAAGGAGGACACGGTCCGGGCTCAAGAGGCAATGGAAACCGATGATAGTCCGGAAGGGGGTGAACCACTAAACCAACCGAGCAAACCACATGAACTCGAGCCATACACTATACCAATGTCCAAAATCCTAACCATCCACATACCTCCAAACCGAAGAGCCACATACTCTAAAGCTAACCCTATGACCCTTCCACCGAACCAGACCAAGCCCATATTCATAGACCGACATCACATACCAAGCCGAACCAACATTGTCGAACTTGAACCGAACCGAACCAACCATGCCCTAATACCTCAACCACTAATGATCACAGCCCGACAACCCGACACCCATGGACCTGAACGATACTCCAATGACTCTCCAAACATACATAGTTGAAAACCCACTCGACTCACCACCCGATACACCACCACCGACCATACACCCATCGGACCATAACCCACCTTCCGGACTGAGCCCCTACATGAACAAGATGACACTAAAACGCAATGGGGAGGCAGAAGGGGGAAACCGAGGTAGCGAAGGCAAAGATAAGGAAAAGCCCGAGGAGGAAAACAAGCAAGGGGACCTCACAAAAAATAAAAAGGGGCGAGAGGAAGAAGATCACAATGAGAACAAAGGAGGAAGTGGGTGACAAGAAAGAGGGTTTTGGTGGCTGTCCCGAAACAGCCACGGGTGCCCAATGAATGTACTATCTTGGAATTGTCAGGGTCTGGGGTCTTCCCTGACAATTCAACATCTACAAGACCTCAATAAAAGGTATCGTCCGAGCATCATCTTCTTAATGGAAACAAAGAACGGGGATACATACTGCAAAAGGATAAGGAATAGAATGGGGATGGAGAACACATATTATGTAACTCCTATCAGGGTGGCAGGAGGTCTAGCTTTATGGTGGACCTCGGATACGATGGTGGTAATTACATATGTCGATGCAAACATGATATATTATGAGGTGAATTTTGCAAAGGAAAGTGAGATCATGCATGTGACATGGGTGCATGCAAGTACGGAGCCGCATGAACGTACACATAACTGGAACCGACTACGAACCATAGGTTTGGGCCGAAGGGGGATGTGGTTGGTAATATGGGATTCCAACATAATATGTCACCATAGTGAGAAGCAAGGGGGAGGAGGAAATCCCCAAGGAAAATGGAAGAGTTTAAGCGACTAATCGAGGACATCAATATGGAGGACATGGGGGCGCATGGGTGCCCGTATACATGGAGTAACAATAGAAGTGGACTGCACCAAATAAGGGAACGCTTGGATAGAGCCTTCACAAATGCGGCATGGACCATGAAATACCAACAAGGGAGATGTATCAACGAGCTAGCAATTGGATCGGATCACTCACCATTGGTGGTCCAACTCGACCAACCACCCAAAAGGGAAAAGAGGAAATTCAAGTTTGAGGCAATATGGCTAGAAAACCCGGCATGCAAAGATGTGATCAAAAATGCATGGGTAGAGCCGACTATGCGAGGAGAACCGAAGGGGATAAGGGTCAAATTGAACAAATGCCGCAAACATCTTACGGTTTGGAGAAAAAAGAACTTCGGACATAACATGCCTGAGATAGAGAATGCAAATCCTGCATTAAGGAGAGTCACACAAGGGACCATGGATGAAGAGGCTACACGGGAGGACACGAGACTCAAAGAAGTACTGAAATCACTATGGTCGAGGGAGGAAACATATTGGAGACAAAGGTCGAGGATAAAATGGCTTAAGGAGGGAGATCGTAACTCTACCTTCTTCCACCAAACAACCATTGAGAGGCGAAGGCGGAACAATATATGTCGACTGAAAAGTACAACCGGGGAATGGATTGAAAATGATGGGGTGATTGCAGATGAGCTATATAAGTACTATGGGAACATGTTCCAAGCGGAGAGGACCGAACCGGGGGAGAACCTATTTCGATATATCCCGAACCAAGTGGCAGCCGAAAGGAATGGGCAACTGACAAGAGAGGTGACGGACATCGAAATAAGGGAGGCTACGTACCAAATGGGAGGGTCACGAGCTCCGGGACTGGACGGTTTCCCGGGACTATTCTACCAACGGAATTGGAATATCGTGGGGACGGATGTCATCACCACGGTAAGGTCTTTCTTCGAAACAGGTATTGTTAGGATATATGATATAGATCAGTACCTTGCAACTCAAGGAAAGTGTCGTGGAAGTGTTTAAAAACTTGTAGAAGCTTATAGAAGCTTATATATTATTCAAGAGTGTCTCGATTATGTATAGATTGTGTTCAGTTGTTTAGTATATTAGGATCAAGGTGTAATGGTTTTGTTAACTCAATTCAATAAAAAGATTTCTGTTTCAATTTTGTTATTTTGTTAGTTGCTTAGTCTCTAAGCTTTCTTCTTCTATCTTCTATCTTCATCTTCATCTTCATTGATATGGTATCAGAGCCATTCTGATTCGTCTTAGCCTGGTGAGTTTTCTGCTTCCAATTCCATACTCTGTTATCTGTCTGGTTTGGAGTATCTGCTATACTCCAAAATATGTCAACTGTGCAATGGAATGATGATGATTTGATGTCTGTAAACTCCATGGTTTCCCATGGAATACCAAATGGTGCTCAATCATACTCTGGATCTGGTAAGGTTCAAGTGGCCAATGGCCATTACTTAAACATTACAAGTATTTGTACATCGGTCATTAATACTTCTTCCAAACCATTGATTTTACATAACTTGCTCCATATTCCTCAAATCACTAAGAATCTGGTTTCTGTATCGCAGTTTACCAAGAATAGCAAAGTTTATTTTGAGTTTCATTCCACTCATTGCGTGGTGAGAGACTCGCAAAGTCATCAAGTGCTACTTACAGGATCACAAAGTGATGGATTGTATAAACTGGATTTCACTTATTTTGATAAAACTATGTTGAATTCTAATAAACAGAATAATGTCTGCTTTACTTCTACTTGTACTGAGACTGATATGAATTGCAATAAGAATGATGTGTGCAATGTTGTTCAAATGAAACTCTCCCCTCTTACACTTCATCAGAGGTTGGGACATCCATCTCAAAACATTCTTTCAATTGTCATTAAGCAATCCAAGCTAAACTTTAATTCTCAGATACCTATGTGCAATGCTTGTGCCATTGGGAAGAGCTGTAAAATGCTTTTCAACTCATCTCAAACAGAGTATCAACTTCTACTTGAATTGCTAGAGATGGATCTGTGGGGACCTGCGACTGTATCCTCTAATGGAAACAGGTACTATCTAATTATAGTTGATATCTTCTCTCGATATACATGGATCTATTTTTGGAAAGAAAAGAATGATGTGTCTGTCATATTTCCTCAATTGAAAAAAGTAGTTGAAACACAGTTGGGTTTCAAAATCAAATCTGTTCAGATTGATGGAGGTGGTGAGTTCAAGGCTTTATCCTTTCTATTTATTCAGCATGAAATTAAGCACAGACTAACATGTCCATACACGTCTGAACAAAATGGCATAGTTGAAAGAAAACACCGCCACATTGTTGAGATGGGTTTGACATTGCTTAATCAGGTCTCCTTACCTATGCAGTACTGGAGTGATGCGTTCTTTACTTCTGTTTTTTTAATAAACAGGTTACCTACTAAAGTGTTGGATAATGTCTCACCGCATGAGAAACTACTTTGTAAACCTCCAGACTATGACTTCTTAAGAGTTTTTGGTTGCTTGTGTTATCCCTTCATTAGGCCATTTAACAAGCACAAACTTGAATTCAGATCTACACCATGTGTGTTTATAGGATACTATGCAAGTGAGCATGGCTATAGATGTATGGATGATTCAGGTAGAGTGTATATATCCAGACATGTCAAGTTTAACGAATCTGTTTTTCCTTGTGCTATGAAATCAGGATCTTTCAGGCAGTCAGGTGCAGCCAAAAATACAGCTACATCTCTGCCATTCTTTCTCCCTTTTAATTCATCGCTTTGTGATCCAGTTGATGATTCTACAGATAGTATCTATGTTCCAACTCAGTTACATCCAATGATTCATCCAACTCACAGTCATACAAGGTATGATATCTCATCTACTGATGACCCTCCACCAGTTAACATTGAATCCTCTCAAGAAGATCAGGTTAACAATCCTATACCTTCTTTTCCTGTTGAGAATGTTGTTAGTTCTGGGAATGATAAAGAGGTTGTTTAAGATGTCATCAGGTATGGACTTTCTGACTCATCACTTGTTCCTATTACGAATCCTCATGCTGATGTTTTAATTGATACTAGGAACACATCACTATCTGCTTCAGAACCATCAGTTGCAGCTCCTTATGATGATAATCCTCATACTAAATCCAGAACTAGCACTCATTCTATGCAGACTATGTCTAAATCAAGAAATTTATCTGCTTTAACTACTTCACTGGTTGCCTCTACAGATTTTACTCAAATTGCTCTGGATGATGTTCATACTGCTATGCAATATTCTGAGTGGTCCAAAGCTGTTCATGATGAACTTCATGCATTGGATGTCAACCATACATGGTATTTAGTCAAGTTACCTGGTGGCAGAATTCCAATTGGCTACAAATGGCTGTTTAAGATCAAGAAGAATTCAGATGGTTCAATTGCAAGATACAAGGCCCGTCTAGTTGCTAAGGGACTTTCCCAAAAAGCAGGTTTTGATTTTCAGGACACGTTTAGTCCAGTGGTGAAGGCTCCTACTGTAAGAATCATTCTAACCCTTGCCTTAACTCATAAGTGGCAGCTTAGACAAGTTGATGTGAACAATGCTTTCTTACATGGTGAATTGTTCGAGGATGTTTATATGAATCAGCCACCTGGCTTTTAGAAAACAGATGACCAAGGCAATGTGCTTGTCTGCAAACTACACAAGGCTCTCTATGGACTCAACCAAGCTCCTCGGGCATGGTTTGAGCCTCTCAAAAGCTTTATGATCCAGTCTCTTGAATTCTCTGTTTCTTTAGCCGATAGTTGTCTCTTTATTAAGAAGTCTAGTGCAGGTATGGTTTTTCTTTTAGTATACGTTGATGATATAGTTATAACAGGTAGTGATAAAGCTACTCTTGAATTGGTTATTTCTGCTATTAACAGTGAATTTAAACTAAAAGATCTTGGTACTCTTAACTATTTTCTTGGAATGGATGTGCAGATTGTTGAGGATAGCTTAATCTTAGGACAACGAAAATACATCAATGACTTGCTGCAAAACACTACCTTGTTGGATGCTAAACCTCTTCCTACACCAATGGCAGGAAACTTTCTTACAAAGATTAGTGAAGTGCAAGAAGATTCTCCTCCTGCAGATGAGCATATGTACAGAAGTATCATAGGTGCGTTACAACATGTTTGTATATACATTTTGTTGTTAATAAAATGAGTCAGTATATGCAACAACCTTATACCTGTCACTGAGAGTTGTTGTTCGTATTCTGAGATACCTTAAAGGAACAATAGATCATGGTCTGCTTTTTCATGCTAACCATGTGGTCTCTTCTGATGTGGTGTTAGTCTCCTATGTTGATGCTGATTGGGGAAGTGATCTAGCTGATCAAAAATATGTGTTTGGTCACTATCTTCTTTTAAATGGCAATCCCATAGTATGGAGTTCTAAAGCAACCAGTTATTTCTAGATCATCAGCTGAAACTGAGTATAGGGCAATTGCGAATGCTGTTTGTGAGGTCATGTGGGTAAGATCTCTTCTATCTGAGCTTGACATTAAACTAACCTCAGTTCCTATTATTTGGAGTGACAATACAGGAGATGTGGCATTGACAGAGAATCCCATCCATCATTCAAAGATGAAACATGTTGAGCTTGATCTATGTTTAGTTAGGGAAAAGGTACAGGCTGGACAAGTTATGGTAAACTTTGTTCCTGCTTCGGAGCAACTTGCTGATATTTTGACTAAACCGATTACTGCAAATCTATTTGTAGCATTCAGAAAGAAACTTGGGGTTATGTCCTTTCAAGAACTAACATCCTCTTCTTGTGGTATAGAACAGTTCATTGAGACTGGACAGGTTCTAGATGTTGATTCAGATAATGAGTAATAGGTTTAGTATATGTGTTCTGATAAGGATATCTTGTGTCTGTTTTTTTTATTCTTTCTCGTCTCTCTAATATTGTTTTGTTTTCCTCTATGTTTGCTTATCTGTTATCTTCATGAGTGTTTAGTCTTGTCTGTATTTTCTGATTGTCTTGAAACATTTTCTCTTTTACTTCTCTATATGTTTTGGTCATAGCAATCACTTCGTTATACTTGTGTTCAGATTATCTCTTAATCATTTCAGCGTTGGTGTTCTATCTTGATTGGTTTTTTTTTTCAAGACTTAAGACTTGTTTCTTATTATGTTTCTACTAATATCTGTGCTTGTCTTCTACATGTTGGCTTAGTGGATTTCTGTTTTAACGACTTCGACTACATGTTGATCTGTCTCTGTAAAAGAAGACTAAAAAAATGTTGCTGAGAAAAGAAGTTCTATTCAGCATTATCTGTCATTCCAACACTGACGTAGGGTGAAGTTTGAATCAAAAAATAACACCCCTTAAAGAAAACGTCAAAGATACTTTGAGGAGCTGTTTGAGGATGTAAATATGGAGGAACTGGGAAACCTCCCAACTTCATTGGTAAGATGAAGGAAGATGGAAACCTCTCTGTCAGTTGTAATAAAAAAAGAATAAACAAAAAGAGATTGTCTGTTGTAGAGACAATGATTCTGTATTTCGTGATGTTGTGTGCAGAAGTCTGTGTAGCTGTCATATGAAGATTCTGTGATATTAGGTAGAGCCATAATAATAGATAAGTCTCGTCTGGAAAAGTTGATAAATCAAGTGTGAATATCAGTAGTATAAAATGATAATGTTGATAAATCTGGTTATGCATGTATGTTAAGTGATTGTAGGTGTCCAACATATATAGATGGAGTGAAAGATTGATTGGGTCAAGTAAGTCAGAATGCAGTAGGAAGAAAAATTATGATTAAATATCAGATGATCAAATTGGAGTTGAAAAGAAAACTTTGCAAGGGAATGTTAGGATGTATGATATAGATCAGTACCTTGCAACTCAAGGAAAGTACCTTCCAACTCAAGGAAAGTGTCGTTGAAGTGTTTAGAAGCTTATAGAAGCTTATAGATTGTTCAAGAGTGTCTCAATTATGTTTATATTGTGTTAAGTTGTTTAGTATAAATAGGATCAAGGTGTAATGGTTTTGTTAACTCAATTCAATAGAAAGATTTTTGTTTCAATTCTGTTAGTTGCTTAGTCTCTAAGCTTTCTTCTTCTATCTTCATCTTCATCTTCTCCACGATTGTGCTCAGATCATTGATAGGTATCATTCCAAACACCCTTAGTAATACAAATATTGTTCTCATACCGAAGATCATAAGTCCGACCACACCTAGTGACTTTCGACCCATAAGTTGTTGTAACTTCATGGACAAGATTATTTCGAAGGTGTTGATGAATCGCTTAAAAGTATATTTATCGGATCTCATTAAGCCTTTCCAGAGTGCATTTGTATCAGGTCAAAGCATCCAATATACATTGGTGGGGACAAACCGTGGATGGAAAGAAGACACATTGGAAAAGATGGGAGGTCTTAGCAAGAGCAAAGGAGGCGGGGTGCCTAGGCTTCCGGGAATTGCAAACGTTCAACACGGCTTTACTCATGAAGATGGCCCACTGTCTAGTGACCGAACCGAACAATTTGTGTGCACAAGTGCTAAAGGGACTCTATTTCCCGAGGGGCACATTCCTAGAGGCAAAGAAAGGTAGGCGAGCTTCATGGGGCTGGAGTAGTCTACTCCACGGCCGAGAAGCACTACTAGGGGAGGGGTTATGGATGATCGGGTCGGGAGAGAACATAAGAGTATTCGAGGATCCATGAATTTACACAAAGGAGACCAAACGGGTTAGTGCCGAGACGAGGGTGGAGAACGGGCGAGACCTCCTTGTTCGGGACATGATCAAACCGAATAGGGAGTGGAATGCCGAACTTATACGAAGCATTGTGGACCATGAGGACGCCGAGCACATCTTACGCATACCAATACCGCGGTACAGAGGGAAAGATCGATATGTATGGCCACACACGAGGGGTGGAACACCCATGGTCCGGTCGGTATACCATAGGATACGGGAGACGACCGGAGGACACATTGGGCCGACCCAAAACGGCACTAGCGAATCGTGGAAGGGCATGTGGGATACCAAGGTTATACCTAAGGTAAAGAATTTCATGTGGCGTCTTACTACGAATGCACTTGCAGTTAAGGCTAACATGGTTAGAAGGGGCATGAACGTGAATTATGGATGCCCAATATGTGGAGAAGTTGAGACACGGGAGCACATTGGACCGAGAGGATGTGGCATGAGGTATTGGGGCTGCGAGTTAGTCGACCAAACAACATAAGCATGGTCGATTGGCTCGAGGAGAACGGAGCCTAGGGGACATGGTGTCGCAAACAACAAAAGGTGGAGGCTCACTGATACGATCTTCCAGGAGTCGGCACTTTCGAGGGTAGGTGGTGATACGATTCTCCCAAGGCTCGTAATATTGCTGTCAGAATTCCGACTCTGTAAAGGGTTCCCTTTTCCGCGAAGCTCTGCTCCGAATTTATCCGAGTGATGAATACTAAAGTCTCAGATAATTGAGTCCTCTTTCTGGAATGGGTGGTCTCGTCGAATTCCGATATATATTCCGTCTTCTAGACCAATTTTGGTAAGGTCGGTCCTCCTGGATACGATTCTGCCGAGACCAGAATATACGAGGATAGATGATGGATGAATGATGGATCGATTGGATCACACAAAGGCAGCGACAAGCCCTTGATACCTCCACAATAGATTCTCCAAGATATGACACACTCGAAGATTCCAAAGCTTGAACCTTGGATATGACGCACCAAGATTCAATTGCCGGATATGACACACCAACAATCAATTTCTCATTCAATGAACAAGAAGAACAATGTAGCTAGCACACAAGTTTGTAAAAAGTTCCATTCCCTCTCATTTAGGCCACCCTAGCTACTTATCCTAAAAGAAGTAAAACCCTAAACTAATTTGGGCCTAGGGAAAGCTCTCCTATGGGCCGAATTTTATTCTCCTCCTCTTATTGGGTTTGGTTGTCTTGTGGACCGTTTGCCTCATTAAAACCCCCCTTTGTAAAACCCAGTGGGATAAAACCAAAGGTCGGGAAAAAGAGTACAAACGAGCCCCTCTTGACTTAGTCCATTCGAGCAACCAAGAGGTTCTTAGGCTCCATGTCTCCGGACGGAATGATAGTTGGTCCTATGCGGTCCAGTAGTGTGGTGATTGTATGTCCAAGCTTCCTAGCCCTTGATCGTGTCATTGGTCCACTCGGCACGGTTATCTCACCCCTGTCTTCAAGTGTGGGCCGCATTTCTTCCAGGATCACATCATCCCCTCCCTCTTCACAAGGATTTGTCCTCAAATCCGGATCATCTACAACAAAAGGAAGCAAATCAGTAATGTTAAAACTTGAACTAACATTATACTTCCCTTCGAGGTCTAGTTGATAAGCATTGTCGTTGATCTTCTTTAGGACTCGGAATGGGCCATCCACTCTAGGCATCAACTTGGATTTCCTCTCGACTGGAAACCTATCCTTCCTCAAGTGCACCCACACGAGGTCTCCTTCCTCAAAGGTCACCTTACGTCGGCCCTTGTTGGCTTGCTTTGCATACGACTTCGTCCTTTCCTCGATGTTGCGCTTGGCCTTTTCATGGATCTGTTTGACAATTTCAGCTTTCTTCTTTCCATCTAAGTTAGTCCTTTCACTCATAGGCAAAGCGGTTAGATCCAAAGGAGACAAAGGGTTAAATCCATAAACGATTTCAAACGGTGAAAACTTGGTAGCGGAATGTGTAGCTCTGTTATACGCAAATTCAACCTGTGGCAAGCATTCTTCCCAAGTTTTCAAATTCTTCTTAATCAAGGTGCGTAGCAAAGTAGACAAGGTCCTATTCACTACTTCGGTTTGTCCATCAGTTTGAGGGTGGCAAGTAGTTGAAAATAGCAGTTTAGTCCCTAGCTTAGACCACAGTGTTTTCCAAAAGTAGCTCAAGAATTTAGCATCTCTATCACTAACAATGGTCCTAGGCATTCCATGCAAGCGAACAATTTCTTTGAAGAATAAATCAGCTATATGAGACGCATCATCAGTTTTATGGCATGCAAGGAAATGAGCCATTTTTGAAAACCTATCCACAATCACAAAGATGGAATCCTTTCCAGTCCTAGTCCTAGGCAATCCAAGCACAAAATCCATAGATATATCGACCCACGGTTGTTCAGGAATCGGTAAGGGCATATACAAACCTTGGGACTGTACCTTTGCTTTGGCTTGTTTGCAAGTGACACATCTTCCACATATCCGCTCGACATCCCTTTTCATTTGCGGCCAATAGAAGTGTTCTTGCATCACCTTCAAGGTCTTAGTGATCCCAAAATGTCCCATCAATCCTCCGCTATGGGCTTCCCTAACTAACAATTCTCGCATCGAACAGTTAGGTACGCATAATCTATTTTCAAACAAAAGAAACCCGTCGTGCCTTACATACTTTCCATGAGCGAATTTAGCACATGCTTTAAAGATATCTTGGAAATCCGAGTCAGTTTCATAGAGCTCCTTTATGTATTCAAAGCCTAAAAGCTTAGCATCCAAAGTAGAGATCAAGGCATACCTTCTTGATAGAGCATCGGCAACAATATTTTCATTACCTTGCTTATACTTGATCACATAAGGAAAGGTTTCGATGAACTCCATCCACCTAGCATGTCGTTTGTGGAGATTTTGTTGACCCTTCAAATGCTTCCAGGATTCATGGTCGGTGTGAATGACGAACTCCTTAGGCCATAGATAGTGTTGCCATGTTTGCAAGGCTCGAACTAGCGCATACAACTCCTTGTCATAGGTCGGGTAGTTTAGGGCAGCTCCTCCAAGCTTCTCACTAAAGAAGACTATGGGCCTCTTCTCTTGTGTCAAAACAGCTCCAATACCTACACCCGAAGCATCACACTCAATTTCAAAGGTTTTAAGAAAGTTCGGTAAAGATAAAAGGGGTGCATTGGTGAGTTTGTCCTTCAAAGCTTGGAATGCTTTTTCTTGTGCGTCCTCCCACTTAAACCCAACACTCTTCTTGATCACTTCGGTGAGAGGTGCGGCTATGGTACTAAAATCCCTCACGAATCTCTGATAGAAACCTGCAAGTCCATGAAAGCTCCGCACTTCGCCTATGGTAGTTGGCGTCGGCCAATTGCGGATGGCCTTAACCTTCTCTTCGTCCACCTTAATACCATCTGCACTTATAACAAAACCCAAAAACACAAGGTGATCCGTACAAAAAGTGCACTTCTTAAGGTTAGCATAAAGCTTCTCCTTTCGAAGAACCATCAAAACAGATTTTAAGTGCCCAACATGCTCTTCTAAGCTTCGACTATAGACTAAAATGTCATCGAAGTAAACAACCACAAAAATTCCAATGTAGTTACGCAGGACATGATTCATCAATCTCATGAAAGTGCTAGGTGCATTAGTTAATCCAAAGGGCATGACTAACCACTCATATAAGCCATGTTTAGTTTTAAAAGCTGTTTTCCATTCATCACCTTCTTTCATCCTAATTTGATGATAACCACTCTTAAGATCTATTTTAGAAAATATCGTGGATCCATGCAGCTCATCTAACATGTCATCTAATCGAGGAATAGGATGGCGATACTTTACAGTGATATTGTTGATGGCTCGGCAATCGACGCACATCCTCCAAGTCCCATCCTTCTTAGGGACGAGTAGGACCGGTACCGCGCATGGGCTCATGCTTTCGCGGATGTATCCTTTGTCCATCAAGTCGTTCACTTGTCGTTGAAGCTCCTTGGCCTCCATAGGATTAGTTCGGTATACAGGTCAGTTAGGTAGTGAAGCGCCCGGTACAAAATCGATTTGGTGTTCGATACCCCGAAGGGGCGGTAATGCGTGGGGAGTTTCATCTGACAAGACGTCTTCAAAATCCTGCAAAAGGGAAACGATGTTGCTCGGCAAATCCGGCACGGGATTAGTGATACTCAACAACGTTTCTTTGTACATAAGTAGTATAACGGGTTGCTTAGAGGACAAAGCCCTCTTTACAACGCTAGACCTCACCACAAAATTGGACTGCCTCACGGGTTCACTCACGGGTGTAAACTCACATCTCTCGGCTTTGGCTTTCCTCAAACTCTCACACTCATTTTGGGTAAGGGTACTTGTGTGTTCACTCACATTAGTTCCTTCGTGTTGTCGAAGTCGAAGTTGATCTAGGTGTATCTCATGCGGCGGCATGGGAGCAAGTGTGGTCTTTCGGCCCTTAAACTCGAAAGAATAACGGTTGGTGAACCCATCATGTATGACTCTCCTATCAAATTGCCACGGTCTCCCGAGTAAGATATGGCCGGCCTCCATAGGTAACACATCACATAAGATCTCATCCTCATACTTGCCTATGGCTAAAGGCACCAACACTTGGCGACTCACAATCAATTCGCCGACACCATTAAGCCATTGTAGCTTAAATGGTTTCGGATGCTCCCTAGTTTTCAATCCTAGTTTCTTAACCATCAATTCACTAGCAACATTAGTGCAGCTCCCACCATCAATAATAAGGAGGCAAACTTTACCTCGAACCAAACATCGCGTGTGAAACAAGTTCTCCCGTTGTTCTTTAGCCGCATCCTTGACTTGAATGCTTAAAGAACGTCGCGTCACCAATAACTCGCCGGCAGTGGGAAACTCGATGTCATCCGGTTCGGTATCATCCTCAAGCGGTTCATCCTCAGTTTCAATCTCCCCGTTGTCCAAAAGGATCATCACCCGCTTGTTGATGCATTCATTAGCATAGTGTCCGCGGCCTTGGCATTTAAAGCACTTGACATCCCGGTTTCGAGACGAGCTTGCCACGGCTTTGCCCTTCGCATCTTGAGGCGTAGTGGCTGGTTTTGGTTCAGGTCTCGGTTTGATTTGAGGTTTATCCTCTCGGTTGAAATGGGTCCGAAAAGAGCCCCTCCGCTTGAGTTGTTGCTCGACCAACATGGCTTTGTGAAGCAGCTCTTCAATATTGCCATAGGTTTGGAGTTCTAACCTATCTTGAAGGTCACGATTTAACCCACTCAAGAACCTAGCCATGGTATCTTCGTTATCCTCAATCACATCGGCCTTGAGCATAAGTGACTCCATCTCTTGAAAGTAATCCTCAACACTCTTACTTCCTTGAGACAATCGTCTAAGCTTTTGATGTAGTTCCCTATGGTAATGGTTAGGAACAAACCTCTTCCTCAAAATATTTTTCAGTTCATCCCAAGTATCTACGGGTGGATCACGATTACGTCGTCTACTCGTCACGATTTGATCCCACCAATTGATAGCATAATCACAAAATTCAGTTGCGGCTACTTGTACCTTTCTAAGCTTCGAAAGATTTTGACAATCGAACACAAGTTCGATCTTCTTTTCCCACTCCAAATAAGCATCCGGATCATTCTTCCCGTGGAAAGGTGGGATTTTTAACTTGAGACCACCAAGTTGATCATCAAGCCGACCTCTTTCCCGCCGTGGTCTCCTTTGGTCCCGATTGGAGTGGCGGCTGCCCCTACTATAATAGTTGGACGATTGAACCTCTTCATCGTCTGCTTGAGGTTGAGCTCTTCTTGGAAGATTCCCCACAGGTGGCGGCATGGCTCGATTAATGGACTCTTGTATGATAGGTCCTAATTCTTGCTGCATCATTCGCTGAATCTCATTGCGAAGAATTCGCAAATCCGGGGGTTCGTTCCTAGCCCCTTGAGCTTGATTGGTGCTCTCCTCTCCATTACTTGCGTGGTTTGACATTATAATGCGCAAGGACCTGATTATCACACAACACAAATCAGCAAAATTAAGTCTCGAAAGTGTGCTCTGATACCACTTGATACGATCTTCCAGGAGTCGGCACTTTCGAGGGTAGGTGGTGATACGATTCTCCCAAGGCTCGTAATATTGCTGTAAGAATTCCGACTCTGTAAAGGGTTCCCTTTTCCGCGAATCTCTGCTTCGAATTGATCCGAGTGATGAATACGAAAGTCGCAGATAATTGAGTTCTCTTTCTGAATGGGTGGGATCGTCGAATTCCGATATGTATTCCGTCTTCTAGACCAATTTTGGTAAGGTCGGTCCTCCTGGATACGATTCTGCCGAGACCATAATATACGAGGATAGATGATGGATGAATGATGGATCGATTGGATCACACAAAGGCAGCGACAAGCCCTTGATACCTCCACAATGGATTCTCCAATATATGACACACTCAAAGATTCCAAAGCTTGAACCTTGGATATGACGCACCAAGATTCAATTGCCGGATATGACACACCAACAATCAATTTCTCATTCAATGAACAAGAAGAACAATGTGGCTAGCACACAAGTTTGTAAAAAGTTCCATTCCCTCTCATTTCGGCCACCCTAGCTACTTATCCTAAAAGAAGTAAAACCCAAAACTAATTTGGGCCTAGGGAAAGCTCTCCTATGGGCCGAATTTTATTCTCCTCCTCTTATTGGGTTTGGTTGTCTTGTGGACCGTTTGCCTCATTAAAACCCCCCTTTGTAAAACCCAGTGGGATAAAACCAAAGGTCGGAAAAAAGAGTACAAACGAGCCCCTCTTGACTTAGTCCATTCGAGCAACCAAGAGGTTCTTAGGCTCCATGTCTCCGGACAGAATGATAGTTGGTCCTATGCGGTCCAGTAGTGTGGTGATTGTATGTCCAAGCTTCCTAGCCCTTGATCGTGTCATTGGTCCACTCGGCACGGTTATCTCACCCCTGTCTTCAAGTGTGGGCCGCATTTCTTCCAGGATCACATCACTCACGATGATCACATGTTGGCAAATATGGAAGACTAGATGCAAAGCGGCCTTTGAGGTGAATCAACCGTGTCCAAGGACCGCCATTGCGGAGATCAAGCGAATGTACGAGGACCATGGCCAATGTGACCGAACAAAGATGGATACAAGCACCAAGGAGCCGAATGGAGGGGATCGAGTGGAGCAAGAGTGGAGACCGCCGCCGGAGAATGTCATAAAAATCAATTGTGACGCATCAATTGTGTAAACGCACAAACCGAGCCGGGATAGGAGTGGTGGCAAGGTACAACCACGGAAAGGTAGTTGGAGGAGTGAACCGAAGACACCGTAGCGATGACATCGATACAATGGAGGCCATGGCAATACACGAGGGAGTGAGACTCGCGCTACAAGCGGGATGGACAAGCATAATTATTTAGACGGACTCCCAAGTAATCGACCAACAAATAGTACAAGGATCGACGCGATGGAGGACAACAAACATCGTCAAGAACATCTAACCGTAGCGAGGCAAGTAAGCCAAGTAGAATGATGAGCAATTCCAATGACGGCTAATGAGTGCGCGAACTGGATAGTAAACCAATCCAGACAGGGAGTATGTCTAAACGATTGGGTCAAGAGACCCACACTTCCATTCATATGTTTAGTACCTAATGATTCTATATACGAACAACTGTGATCGAGTATCACGACGTTTTATTTCATCAAGTAAAGCGTTAATTTGACCAAAAAAAAGCGACGTGTTAATACAACGAAAAGTTACCCGTGTGAGAACTATACAATCGATGTTATAGTAATTTTTTATTCATTAATAAAATTTATTCTTCCGATTATTCAACATTGCTTCTAATTCTGTAATTCTCTTGAGAAACTCATTCAATGAGTGAGTACAGATAATAGCTTCTTCTAACAAATTTTTTTAATGCCTTTTCGAGTTATATAGAAGAGTATAAATTTTTTCTTTGACATTTGACGAGATCATTCTCTAGTATAAGCGATAAGTAAGTTCAATTACAACATTTATTCGATCTAATGTTAAATAGTTTGTAAATGTTATGTATTTATATGAATTTAGTTTGGAGAGTGAGAGATCGTAAAAAAATTAATTAAGTTTATAAGGCATATTAGCTTAGTGGGTTAAAGCGTCATGTTAATAACACGAAGGTCATAAGTTAGGACTTGTATAAGGCCAGCCTTGTTGTCTATGAAGTTTTCTCTTTCAAGAAAATCGATATGCCTTAAATTCAATTAACAAAAAATTTGTATAATCTCATTTTCAAGTTTTAAATTAAATAGGACGCTCAAATGGTTATAGGTTTATGTTATTCCAAGGCTTCTAAAAGGGAATGTTTCTATGAATTAAACGACAATACCAATAGAAGTTGTTACAGACTTAATTAGTGAATGCATCTTCAAAAATTATAAAGAAAGTACATCTTTATTTGACATTTGAATCAAGGTTTAAATACCAACTAATTACCTGAACTTTGGACGTTTTGCAACGAGCTACCCTAACTTTGAAAATTAAAAACGAGCTACCTCAACTTTGAAAAAGGTGCAAATAGCTACCTCCACCCAATTTCTGAAGAACTTCCGACGACTTTCCAACGATTTTACGACGACAGTTGACGGAAAATTGGACGAAGGTAGCTATTTGCACCTTCTTCAAAGTTGAGGTAGTCAGTTTTAAATTTTCAAAGTTCAGGTAGCTCGTTGCAAAACGTCCAAAGTTCAGGTAGCTACTTGGTATTTAAATAGTCCGATAAAAAGTTCAAGCTAAAAGGAAAAAAATAATTCATTCATTGAGAAATTCATTCGAGTAGTGAGTCGACAAAAGTACTAATTATATTTTAATGTGTGTTCGAGTTGTACAAAAAAGTACTAATTTTCTTAGACATTTGAAAGACAAAAGCGACGTGTTTGTTAAAGCAACGTGTTAAAGCGACATGTTAATACAACGAAGGTTACACATTTAAGAATTATACAGTCCATGTGTTATTTTTTTTTTCATTTATATATATATATAAATCTTTAGGTTATTCAATGTTGCTTCTAATTCTGCAATTTGCCTAAGAAACGCATGACGCTCAAATGGTTATAGGTTCATGTTGTTCAACATGCTTCTCAAAGAGTATGCTTATATGAGTTTAAAGACACCAACACCTGAACTTGTTACAAACATAATAAATTAAGTATAGAAGGTCATTCATTTAGCTCAGTTGGGTAGTGTGTTGTCCTAATATCACGAAAATCACGTGTTTAAAACATGTATAGGTCACCCGTTATATGTTGTTTATGCTTATATAGTAACTAAGTTTCGTTTCCAAGCAAATCGGTTAGTCTTAAATTCAAGTAACAAAAATAATTGTATAATCCTTTAATTAAAAAAGACGCTCAAATGGTTATAGGTTGGTGTTGTTCAACCATACTCCTATTGGGGAAATCTTATATGAGTTTAAACACAACAAAACCAAAACTTGTTACAAATATAATTAGTTAATGCATTTTCAAAATTGATACAGAAAGTACAAATTTTTTTTCACCTTGAAACTCAAAGATGACCGTCAAAAGTTTAAGCCCAAAGAAAAAACAATCATGCATTGACTAAGCCTTAATAACTATTTTTTGAGAGCGATTTGTAAATACTAGGAGACTTACATGTTTGAGAATTATATAATTCATAGATTAATATTTTTTTATTCATTAATATAATTTATTCTTCAGGTTCTAATTCTACCATTCTCGGAAGAAATTCATTCAATGAGTGAATAAACTTTATGAATTGTTCTGACCATTATTTATGAATACCTTTTTGAGTTATATAAAAAAGTACAATTTTTCTTTGACATTTGTAATCAAAGAAGCAAATTCTTTGACAATTTTTCTTTGACATTTCTAATTCAAGCGAGAAGCAAATTTAATTATGGCATGTATTCGATCTAATGTTAAATGGCTTGTAAATATGACGCTTTATATGAAATTAGTTTGATGAGTGATATATCACAAAGGAAATTAATTATGTATAGAAGGCTTATTAACTTAGGATGTTGGAGCATCGAGTTAATAATGCAAATGTCACAACCTTTTCTGTCTTGTTGTATATGCCTATGCATTTACTAATGACATGTTTGGCTGGCAGACAATGAAATATGAGATAATAATATAATGTTGTTTATTTAATTGTTTGAAATGGAATAGAATGCGAAATCTAATGTTTGGTTGGTGCAATGGTATATGAAGTGAAATAAGGTTAAATGACATATGTATCATTTGCTTCAGTATCTATATATATAGTAATTTAGCTGAGTTATGTAGAATTGTGACAAGTAATCTTTTTAAGACATTTTCTCATTCCTAATGTCAATTTCATAACTTCTAATTGGTATATGTCAAACATATAATTCTCACTCATATGTGGCCTACCATGTAACATAGTTTACAAAATTTCCTTAATATCTTCTTATTTTCTATGTGCATTTATGATTTTTCTTAAATTTATTTTATTTACTAAATTTTATATTTTATGAAAACCAGGAAGATGTTTAAATTAAATTTTTTTATTACAACATATTTTAAGATGCAATTAAGGATTATTATGTATATTATATATCAATTTTATGAAAATAATAATCACAAAATAATTTTATGTAGATATTTATAATTATGACATTAAATTTAGGGTATGAAAACATTATAATAATAATTATAATATATTTTTTTCATAATTTTCTTTGAACTATTTATCTATATCTATACATATATTAATTCTTCTATAATTAAGACACATAAGTTTTTGAGCTACTTATTTGTCAAAAATAAACAATTTCATTGGTTGATTAAGATTTTTTGTAACCGACGATGAGATGTATTTGCTACACGTACCTATAGAAGCTCTAGAATTCCTCTGAAGCTCCTCATCGCTTCTCACGATACGTTTCACATTTTATCTCATCTACACATTTATAATCTTTTTTTATTAGTTTTTTATCAATATATTATTATTTTTTGATAAGAAAACTTTTAAAAAATACATTTTAAAAAAATATATTTTTATCAATATAATTTTAATCATTTTAATGAGTCTCAAATAAGTAATAATTGTTATCAAAGTAGTTATAATTACAAAAATACGCATATTAAATATAATATTTATGAAAACATATGATACAAAATGACATTAAAGCTATATTAAAAATATGCATTAACATTATATTAGTAAATGTTTATATCATATTTCTCAGCAACCCATATTATAATTCACTAACTCTATATATATATATATATCAAACTTTAGAATTAAAACAAAATGCACACTCACTTATTGCATTTGCAATATTTATTAAGAGTTAATTACCAAAAAGTAAACTGAATTTTTATTTTTACAAACAACAAACCAAACTTAGTAAAATTTTCAATCAACAAACTTACCTAAAATTGCAGTTATGTTTGGACAGATTTTTCTATTTTGTAAAATATCGTCTAATTCCATCTATAATGCTTTTGTTGCACTTAGAATCATACAAATCACTCCATCCAAATTAGAAAAATTCATCCAAACATAATGACAATTTTAGGTAGATTTGTTGATTGATAAATTTATTAGGTTTTGTTTGTTGTTTGTCAAAACAAAGTTTGGTTTATTTTTTGTATTTTCGTCAAAGTTCAATTTGTTTTTTGTAATCAATCCATTTAGTAATTTACTTTTCACTTTTAAGCATTTTGATATTATTATTTCACTCATAACTATGGTATAATGTAAATAATATTTTATTTTCGTAACAATTCATAATTATTTATAGTAGACAATTTAAGTTTTATAATAGTAATCATTTCTTAATTTTTTGAATCTATATTAAATTAATAAATAATTTAAAAATATTATAAAGTTTACCATTAAGAATAAATTAAAATATAAATATATAATAAATTAAATTTATTACTTACCGTGCAAAGCACGGGCCAGACACCTAGTATATAGTTAATTTATAAAAAGAATAATTTCTTTTTCAAATTTAAGTTAAATAGTACACTCAAATAGATATAATTGCATGTTGTTCAACCATACTTCTAAATTTTTTTGGCCAACACCATACTTCTAAATGAAAATTCTTATATGAGTTAAAAGACAACCAAACCAGAACTTGTTGCAAATATATTAGTGAATGTATCTTATAAATTTATAAACAAAGTATAATTTTTCCTTGACTTTTAAAATCAAAGAGTCTTGTAAAATGTTCAAGCCCAAAAAAGAACATTCATTGATTAAGACCTACTAGATTTGTTTGTTATAGCAACGTGTTAATACTCCAAAGGTTAAAAATTTGAAAGTAATCTATATATCTATTGATTTGACTAAATCTTCTAGATGCGTGATACATAATCTTGTACCAATTTATGAAATTAAACTTTACCCTATTCATTTGACTAAATCTTCTAGATGCTTGATAAAGAAGCTTTAAACACCATTTTATCTCTCACATGTGTCAAAATAATAAAGTTTAACTGGTCTATTTCAAATTTTAATAAGTTACATTATTGTCATCATCATTTCACATTCACATGGAGTCTAAATCAATCTCCAACTTCTCATTCACTATGAGAAACTGTTTCATTTATCAATTTATCAAATTAAACTTTAACCCCAAATAATGTAAAAATGCAAGTTTTGGTTAAATCTATATTTCTATATCTATATCTATCTATATTAATTTGGTTAAATCTTCTAAAATTTCGACACATAAGAAAATGAAGTGTCTACATATTATAAAGGGATGATAATATTGGTCCAAATAAAATTACTTGAAACCTCTATGACATGGCATTGCCACATAGATTAATCTAATAACTTGAAATTTCTCCAAAACATCTCCTTACATCATAGAAACAACTTCAATTCCTCTTAAATGGTTTTTCAGTTTCTTGATATTCAATATTATCAAGAAACCATACAAGTTCCCTTAGAAAATGGTTATGGCTATGAAGAAGGGATCAATCAATTCTAATAGCAATAACTGTAGTCTTTGTCTTAGATTTGATCCATCTACATCGACCTTTGCATATGCATGAAATTAAACCTCAAATCTGTACAACCATCAATCGACTCTATTCGAAGCCATTGACGTGGTTGTTCATCTCAGAATGACCTTCTTCTTATCGCTAAACATGTCATAATTTAATATATCATCCACGCTACTAAATCTTTTATTTTGATTATCTCGCAAGTCTTCGATCTGTCACTAACAGATGAAAGTATTATCTCAAATTCTTTAATGTTTTTTGTATGTTTCATTGATAAGGTTTAACAATAAGAAAGATATTTAAAAAAAGCATTATACCTTTAATTAAATACATTAAAAAATAATAACTTATGAGTCATTTCCTTTTATAATATACATGTAATTATAATAAATTGTGACTTTATAAAACAGTAAGATAATATACAATATTCATCATTTGGTTACCTATTCAACTATTATAATGAATTTTAAATTAATTCTCAAGATTTATTCATTAGTGTTTAATTCTAATTATATTGCAAATAATTTCTTTTTACTTAATATTGAAATAAACCAATTTTAATTTTTGGAAATTAATTTTTTTACATAATTATTTAAATAATTATTCTTTTAATAATAATGTATTAGTCTACAACTGGAGTGTAATTCATTACATTTTTCTATATTCATGGTTTTAAATAAATATATATAAATAAAAATACATAATTAGAATTTAAAGTTGTATTTAATATGTACTAAATGAAATATTATGTTTTGTTATATTCATGTATGTATAAATGTTTATATAAATTGTTTATTTATTATTTTACGTAAAAATAAATTTATACACTATTTTGTTATTCTATAATGGCAATATAATAGCTCTGTATAAAATAAACGTAACACTGTAACTTTACATAAAGAGAAATTAATATTTTATTTATTAATAAATAAGTGTAAATATTAAATTTATTTGTACCGAACACTAGTATTTAATAAACTATAATGTTACACTTTTAATATTTTTCTAAGTTAATCCATATTACATAGTGTTATTAAATAAATTTATTGTCTTGAAATCATTTCTGTCGTTATTTTGTTATATTATATTATATATGACATTAATTATAATTAATTAAATTTAATACTGCATTTATTACACATATATTAACAAAAGGGCTAAAATCATTGATACCTTTTATTAATTATTTAAGAATAAGTTTCTTTTCCACAAATGTTCTCATTAAATTTATAATTATTTTTTCAACACAATATATTATTCTATTGTAGTAATTACTTTCATATTAGGTTTATTATTTATACTCTCTATTAAACTTGATGCTTAAAAATATATCTAAATTATAAATTGAAGTTGATTTAACAAATATATTATTATGTTTTTAACAAATTTTGTATAATTGATCATATAAATTATTTATCTTTCATGTTTTAGGAATATTTTGTAGTATTTATTTGTTGGAAATAAGCGTAAGATCGAGAGAAAAAAGTTTATCCAATAGGTTCTTTTCAACTATAGGTAAAGTTTTGTTAGTAAGCTACCACTAGCACGGTTCCATTAAGATAACTCTACTTTAATGTTAATCTATCCCCTAGGTCGCTGTGTGGGAGATTCCACTACCTTTGCATGTTTCTCACAACATTCACCAAAGTGCTGTGTAAACCGGTCCTGTAATCTTGCAATCGATACCAAGGAAGGGTGAGATGTCATCAAAAAAACGTGGAGCCAATATGTGGAGTGACAACTACGTGAAATATCGAGAGGCCAAAACAGACTTTACGTAGCTTCTGCATGATTTGGGAACTACCATATTAAAACCCTAATTTCCATTTGCTTGAATCGTGTTGGGGGATACGACGGCAGTGACGACGGATGGACCACACTCAACGTGAGTAATCCCGGTGTTAGTTCCTACAGTCAGAAGACCACTCGGAAGACCATCCTCAACCTGACATCAAACCCACGCTTGGCTGGCATTGAAAGATATGTAGGGAGGATCATCTCCCAAAATCAGATAAAACCAACAACAATCCAAAGTTTGTTGAAACTAGCGTGGCCAAGGTATGGGAAATTTCATATATCTGAACTGGAAGACAAGATAGTGCCATTTGAATTTGCTAATGAATCAGATTAAAAAAAAAAAAAACTAATTTTTGATACGTCACCATGGTCTATCCAAGGACATTGTCTGAGTTTACAAAAGTGGGAACCAAGCCCTAGTTTAATATCTGTGGATTTCAAAAGAATACAATTTTGGGTGCAAGTACATGATCTAGGATGGTAACAGTTTAGCGCCGAGAATGCTCAGTAAATTGGGAATAGCATTGGGGAATACAGAGAGATAAACAGTGAAGTTGAAAATCTTAGCAAGAGTTATCTCCGGTTAAAAGTGGTTGTGGATGGAGAGAAACAACTAAAGGTTGGGTTTGGGTGGATGAATTCTCAAGGAAACAAGATCTCGGCCAACATTAAGTATGAACGGCTCTATGATTTATGTTATGAATATGAGAGACTAGGCCATCCCACACATTCTTGTAAAGAAGATATCTAAATGTCTGAGGCTATGCCGGGTCACCCTTTCGATGGACCCTGTTTGATTGGGACAAGACCAAAGAGAAGCTCAACGATGGGAATGAGTGGTGGAACAGAGAAAATAACGACGGATTCGAAATTTTCATATTCAATTAAGATAATTTGCTTGAACACAAGTGCCTACTATATATAGCAGTAGTCGTACCCTTCATCTTTGAATCTTATCATATTGTTCTTCTATCTTTCATTATGTTACACTTATATCCTAACATTCACTATGCTTGATCTTGTTTTTGAATTGAACCTTCAAACTTCTTGATGTGATTTGAATCTTCTTGACATCTTCGTACACTTCTTCAAACTCTGTCATTAAGGAAAAAGCTTCAACACCACTCTTCAGTTGTTCAATCTTGATATAACCAACATCCATTTGAGATATCACGTTTTACTCCACACACAGAAGACAGCATAGACATGATTTAGGATTCACTGGTTATCTCACTAGGACAAGAACATGCTACAAAACAGAATTATCACGTCACTTACACACACTTAGTCATACATGTTTTGCATTACGACAACCTGTATAGTGTACATATTCCTACTCCTTATCTTCAACAATAGATCTGATTACCAGAGTCCCCTTGATAATCACAAACTGAAGCAGGAGATATACTTACACACTTAAGATGTCCTTCAATCTCATTCTGCTTATATGCTCATGTAACACATTTATATCATTCATATGCTTCATTGATATCTTGTTTTTCTTTTCCTTTCTTTTCTTCTTTGCTTTTGTTTTTCTGATAGATGAGTTTGACCTCCATTCTTATCAACATAGTTGACAAGTTTGAGCATGTTTCTTTTCTTCCTCAAGAGTAATTAGCTTAAGTATCTTGACGTTTTCTTCAAGGAATTCACCCTGTTTCTTTTCTTTTCACGCAATGTTTTTCTTTTTCTTTCTACGATGAGATATAAGATTAAATTGAGTTGTGATAAATATTCATGGAATTAGTGACCTCAGGATTAGCTCTATGTAATACTAATTAAAGATGAACATAATATTTAAAGAAATGTACAGAAATAGGTTATTCAGAAGCAAAACCAATAGTATGAAGTATATATCCTGTAAGTGACTAGCATTGAATCACTGAGATTGTGTTATACATAAACAAATGATGGAATATAAACAAGATAAGACATATAGACTATTTGACTATATTAGACTGAATAACGGATAGATGAGGTGAACTTAGCTTGAGGAACGTGAGAAGGATGAAGAAGTCATGCATTCATGGACTTCTTCAATGGAGAACACACCAAGTTTCTTCCTGCAAGGCACAAAAAAATTCTCAGTCAGCGGTTTGGTTAATATATCTGCAGTTTGTTCAGTTGCAGGAACAAAATTAATTACGATATCTCCTGACTGGACCTTTTCTCGAACAAAAAACAAGTCTATTTCAACATGTTTCATTTTCTGATAGAGCAACTGGACTAGTATTATCGGTCTAAACCACCAGAACACAAGGCAATTGTAATCCTATTTTCTTAAGTAACGATTTCACCCAAATGATTTCACAAACTGAATTAGCCACATAACGAAATTCAGCTTCGGTACTGCTTCGTGACAATATTGGCTTTTTCTTGGAGCTCCATATGTTTGGGTTGCCATTGAGAAGCAAATAATGACCTAAAATGGGTCTCCTGTCCACAATATCCCTCCCCCTCAGTCAACATCTGATTATAAATCCAAAGAGATATCATTTGTAGGAGAAGGATTAGTTCGAAATAACAGACCATGGATGAGTATACCCTTCAAGTATCTAAGAACGTGTAGAACTGCTTTCCAATGGCTTATGATAGGTGACTGCATGTACCAATTCAATTTATAAACATTAAAATGAATATGAGGTCTTGTGACACAAATGTGTTGAAGAGTACCAAATGTACTTCGATATATAGTCTCATCATGAAATATATCAGTGCTAGTGTGAGTGAGGCAATTACCTATCATCGGAGTGGAAAAGGTGGACATTTCCAAAATACCAACCTTGAGAAGAAGTTCTTGCACATACTTCTTTTGATTCAGGAGTAGATAATCATAACTAGTTGTGACTTCCATGCCCAGGAAGTAATTAAGGTTGCCAAGCTCTTTCAGCTTGAACTACGCATGAATGGATGCAATAACATCATCAAATACATCAACAGAAGTACCATTGATTCCAATGTTATCAACATAAACAGTAGAAGAACAAAAAATTATTATTAGACTTGATTAACAAACAGCTATCAGCCACGAACAAACGTAAACCAAGCTCAGTAAGCATAAAAGACTTTAATTTCTCAAACCAGGCACGAGGAGCATGTTTCGGACCGTGTAAGGCCTTTTGTAGATTGCACACCGGATGAGACGATTCAAAAATTTGTTCAAAGCCAGGTGGTTTCACCACGTACACCTCTTCTGTAAGCTCAACGTGTAAAAACACATTATTGATGTGAACCTGACACAAACACCACTTGTGAGTCAAAGAAAGGAATAAGGCAATACGAACAGATGCTGACTTAATCACAAGGCTAAAGGTTTACTGAAAATCGAAGCCTAGTTTTTGGGAGAAGCCCTTGGCAACAAGGTGAGCTTTATACCTGGCTATATCCCCATTTGCGTTCTTTTTAATTCAAAAAAAAAAGCATTTGCATCCTATGGGAACTCTAGCAGACGGCAAAGGAACAATTGACCAGGTATGATGAATATCTGGAGAAACATAAGAATTAGAACACTCTGGTAAAGGAGGAGGATGTTTAAAGAAGGGGTCACAAGGGATGAAGAATGGTTGAGAAATGGTATTGGCTTTAGGTAATGTCGAGCCAAAGAAAGAACCAGTACGATCAGAAAAAGAAAAGGTTGTTTCATGGAACACAACATTTCGTGACACATAAACTCGACCAGAAGAGGAAAGGCATTTGTAACCATAATAGCTAAAGAAATAGCCAAGAAACACACATGGTTCATATTGAAATGGAAACTTATGAGCTTTGTATGGTCGGAGACGAGGGAAACAGAGACAACCGAAAACTCGAAAGAAGTTCTAATAAGGTTTAGATATAAACAAATATTCATGAGGTGGACATTTTTTTAAGACTGAAGAAGTGAGTCTATTAATCATGAAGACAGTAGTGAAAAACGCATCAGTCTAGTAATGCATGGACACAGACGATTGAGAAAGTAAAATGAGGTCAAGTTCAACAATATGTCTATGCTTTCGTTCGACCATATCATTTTGTTGACTCGTATATGGGTAGGTGATCCTGTGAATAAACCCGAACTGTGGAAGATATGGACCAAAGAATTTAAACTCACCACCACAATCTGATTGCAATGCTTTCAGTTTATAGCCAAGTTGTTTCTCTACAAGAACATGAAACTCAAAAAATGCCTTAGCTGCATCACTTTTTTCTATAAAAAAAATCCATGTGTATCTACTATACGCATCAACTATGCTCAGATAATAGTTGGTGTTACTTGATCTATAAGGAGATGGTCCCCACAAATCAATTGGCACAAGTTCAAGATGATTGGTGTACTCAGAATCAGAAGGAGAATGGGGTAATATTTTACTCTTGCCAATTGCACAAGCAACACAATCAAAGATGACATGTTTGGTAGATAGGTTCTGCAAACGAAGAAAATTAATCAGAAGATTTGTCTATGGATGACCAAGCCTCATGTGCCAAATAGAGGAGGATTCCTTCACAATCTAAGAAGTAAGGAAACACTAAAATTCATTGGAACTCAAAAGATTACAATATTCGGCACAACTATCAGCATAAGTAGTTACATTAACAATGTCGCAAGCATGAGTATGTTCTAAATGAATGTCATTGAAATCAAACTTATTGTTAAGCTCAAACTTTGTATCAGCAATGCCAAGTGACACATGAGAATCAACATCAACTGAATTAGACATAGTGTTTGACATATTTTTAAACATGGGAAAGCTAGACATATCAAGTTTATAAAGACCACTAGATTCAAATCCCTTCAATAGAATGTGATGTGATAACGAATCCTTAATGATGTAGTGGGTAGAATGAAACTCAAAGTATACCTTGTTGTCCTTGGAAAACTGTGAAACAAAAAGTAAATTCTTAGTAACATTAGGTGTGTAAAGCATATTCTGTAATTGTAAATGTCTAGTGTTTGTAGGAACAATAGAATAACCAAGGACTGAGATTTGTAAAAAAAAAAACATTATCAACAAGGATCTTACCAACACCAGAATATTATAAACCAAACCAGAAATGTTTTGGGCTATTTCTGCAATTTTCGAAATATCTTCCCAATTCAGCTCGAATTTTAAATAATTGCATCTTGGTCCCTACACTTTTCTTGACATCCCATTACTTCTCAAGGTGTCACAAATTAGTCCAATTTGCTTCGTATTTTTAAAATCATTTGTGTATGTTAGACACGGTTAAAATGACCCCGAAGTTAAACCATTTTTTAGCACGATTAACTTTATTCTCCTCTTATTTACATTTTAAGTTCACTCAAAACGAATAATTCAGATAAATTGATAAAATAAATTCAAAAGCAAACTAAAGTACCGAAAGGGCATATTAGGGGCTTGTGAGCTCTTAAGACGTAATCAAATACCTCGAATTCGATTCTTTGGACGTAGACCTTTATAAGCTCTATGATGTTAACACCATGCACCCTATGCAAATTTTGGGATTCCGATTACACTTTAATTAATCGATGGCGACTCTGTCATATTTTCAGTCTCGTTGATGACCTCGCTCGACCGGACCCGTCGCTGTCCAAGACCCGGCATTTTCGAGCAAACAAAATAAAAGTATTTTTCAAAAATGGTAGGGGAAAGTCGGATCTGGTGTATGATAAGTTGTATGAGAAATTGAATTGGACTGCATTGGTTGAGGATGAAACTGAGTAGAGGTGACCTATTAAGAAAAACAGTGGAGAAGAAACATCAACAACATCACAAGAATCATACCAGTTTACTGTGGTCAGGTGAGCAGATGAGGTATTCGATGCATAGTTTGCAGGATCAGGCACTCCAATGAAATGTACATTTAATCGATGATAACATCGGTTGACGAGATGCCCAAATTTGAAACATAAATGACACTAAGGTTTATTATTTCCATAACCACGACCTCTGCCTGCATTTGAGCCTCGAAACTACTGATTACTGGGAGGAGTAGGAAGCAAACCATCGAGGGATCAAGCATTTGACACTGAATAGCTATATGATTGAGGTGAATAGGTATTTGACATCGAGGAATTGTTATGCTGAGCATCACTACCAGCAGAAGGACGATTCACAACAACATTAGCAGATATGGAACTATCAAATAACAAGTCAACCTATTTAGCCTCAACATCCAACAACACAGAGCTAAACGAGGCAATATAATATGGATTCCTACTGGAAGGAATAACAACTATGATATTATCGAATTGACCTTTAACTCCATTGAGGATGATAGAGATTTGTTGTATTTCAGAGATTGGATGACTGAAGCTGGCCAAACTGTGACACGTGGTCTAGATTTCGGTAAGATACTCTCGCATGGGCTGATGAACCAGCTTCCTAAATTTTAATCGATCATACAGGTGCATGGTTCTTATTGTGGACAAATAGGAGAAATTACGATGAAGTTCCTGCCAGCTGCAATCATGCAACCAATCCAGTCTCTGCTCAACTGAGACAAAACAGAAGTCAAACAACTATCGTGTTGAATATAGTTCATGTAAGCAGGACAAGGTATATCCCTCTCGTAATCAATATTATATGTATTTGTCCTAATGTGAATAAAGTTTGTGTTATTGATATTAGGTGTTGGCAGTTACATTTCATATAAAAATCGTACTCGGTTTTAAGTTCGGTATAACTTTGGGGTCATTTTTGGTATTTGTGAAAGTTATGGGGTTTTGTTTCAATTAAAAAAATATATTTTCAAAACTGACTTGGGTCATTCCTGAACTTTGATGAAGGTTATAACTCGGTCCTTGGACTTTAGGGTCATTCTGCGATTTTACCAAATCTTATAAACCAAATCAGAAACGTTTTGGGCCATTTTTGCAATTTTGAAATATCTTCCTAATTCAACTCGAATTTTAAATAATTGCATCTTGGTACCTAAACTTTTCTTGACATGCTATTACTTCTTAAGGTGTCACAAATTAGTCCAATGTGCTTCGTATTTTCAAAATCATTCGTGTATGTTTGACACGTTTAAATTGACCCCAAAGTTAAACCATTGTTTAGCACGATTAACTTTATTCTACTCTTGTTTATTTATTTTAAGTTAACTCAAAAATATAAAAAAAAATGATTGTATATTGTTAATTTAAAATTTGCATGTAATCTTTTTGGTCAAGCATGATCAAAACGTATAATTTAGATAAATTGGTAAAATAAATTAAGAAGCAGACTAAATTACCCAAAGGGCGGATTTTGCGCTCGCGAGATCTTAAGACGTAATCAAACCCCCGAACTCGATTATCTGGACATAGACCATTCTAAACCCTAGGTTGTTAACACCATGCACCCTAGCTAAATTTCGAGATTTCTATTAGCCTTTAATTAATCAGTGGCGACTCTTTCATTTTTTTCAGTATGGTTGATGACCTCGTTCGACCAAACCCGTCGCTTGCCAAGACCCGTCGCTTTCCAAGACCCGTCGCTTGCCAAGACCCGACATTGCCAAGCGAACAAAATAAAAATATTTTTCAAAAAGGGTCGGGGAAAGTCGGATTCGACGTCCGATAGTTTGGCGACTGCTGGGGACTTATCTGTATAGAGGGTTTAGGCTTTGTCATGTTTGCTTCGCCATATTATATATTGCCCTATCCGTTTTCTTTTTTTCCTCATGCTTGCAGTTTTAAATTTTGTCTGAAATGCGATGTAAATGTAATAATTTATAATGATTTAATTTCACGTTTTGCACACACCACGCTGGTTATCATTACCTACTCGGACATGGAGCACAGTACGAGCTTAGGGAGTTTAGTAGGGGGACTGCACCCGGAGCGATTTGGACCGCCACCATGCACCTAAACAACTCAACTTGATGATCATAATGGGTTTGTGATCCTCTATACGAAGTGAGGTTCTGTCGGTTCAGTGGACCTAGAAATTTCATCCCTTTAGAACAAAAGCTCTACACCGCGTTTAACCTTCTATCAGTTTTTTGTTTGTTTCATTTTTTAGCCTAACTGAAGAAAATGGGAGTTCGGCCTAACTATTTGGATGCGAGATTGTTCCTATTACGAATCCTCATGCTGATGTTTTAATTGATACTAGGAACACATCACTATCTGCTTCAGAACCATCAGTTGCAGCTCCTTATGATGATAATCCTCATACTAAATCCAGAACTAGCACTCATTCTATGCAGACTATGTCTAAATCAAGAAATTTATCTGCTTTAACTACTTCACTGGTTGCCTCTACAGATTTTACTCAAATTGCTCTGGATGATGTTCATACTGCTATGCAATATTCTGAGTGGTCCAAAGCTGTTCATGATGAACTTCATGCATTGGATGTCAACCATACATGGTATTTAGTCAAGTTACCTGGTGGCAGAATTCCAATTGGCTACAAATGGCTGTTTAAGATCAAGAAGAATTCAGATGGTTCAATTGCAAGATACAAGGCCCGTCTAGTTGCTAAGGGACTTTCCCAAAAAGCAGGTTTTGATTTTCAGGACACGTTTAGTCCAGTGGTGAAGGCTCCTACTGTAAGAATCATTCTAACCCTTGCCTTAACTCATAAGTGGCAGCTTAGACAAGTTGATGTGAACAATGCTTTCTTACATGGTGAATTGTTCGAGGATGTTTATATGAATCAGCCACCTGGCTTTTAGAAAACAGATGACCAAGGCAATGTGCTTGTCTGCAAACTACACAAGGCTCTCTATGGACTCAACCAAGCTCCTCGGGCATGGTTTGAGCCTCTCAAAAGCTTTATGATCCAGTCTCTTGAATTCTCTGTTTCTTTAGCCGATAGTTGTCTCTTTATTAAGAAGTCTAGTGCAGGTATGGTTTTTCTTTTAGTATACGTTGATGATATAGTTATAACAGGTAGTGATAAAGCTACTCTTGAATTGGTTATTTCTGCTATTAACAGTGAATTTAAACTAAAAGATCTTGGTACTCTTAACTATTTTCTTGGAATGGATGTGCAGATTGTTGAGGATAGCTTAATCTTAGGACAACGAAAATACATCAATGACTTGCTGCAAAACACTACCTTGTTGGATGCTAAACCTCTTCCTACACCAATGGCAGGAAACTTTCTTACAAAGATTAGTGAAGTGCAAGAAGATTCTCCTCCTGCAGATGAGCATATGTACAGAAGTATCATAGGTGCGTTACAACATGTTTGTATATACATTTTGTTGTTAATAAAATGAGTCAGTATATGCAACAACCTTATACCTGTCACTGAGAGTTGTTGTTCGTATTCTGAGATACCTTAAAGGAACAATAGATCATGGTCTGCTTTTTCATGCTAACCATGTGGTCTCTTCTGATGTGGTGTTAGTCTCCTATGTTGATGCTGATTGGGGAAGTGATCTAGCTGATCAAAAATATGTGTTTGGTCACTATCTTCTTTTAAATGGCAATCCCATAGTATGGAGTTCTAAAGCAACCAGTTATTTCTAGATCATCAGCTGAAACTGAGTATAGGGCAATTGCGAATGCTGTTTGTGAGGTCATGTGGGTAAGATCTCTTCTATCTGAGCTTGACATTAAACTAACCTCAGTTCCTATTATTTGGAGTGACAATACAGGAGATGTGGCATTGACAGAGAATCCCATCCATCATTCAAAGATGAAACATGTTGAGCTTGATCTATGTTTAGTTAGGGAAAAGGTACAGGCTGGACAAGTTATGGTAAACTTTGTTCCTGCTTCGGAGCAACTTGCTGATATTTTGACTAAACCGATTACTGCAAATCTATTTGTAGCATTCAGAAAGAAACTTGGGGTTATGTCCTTTCAAGAACTAACATCCTCTTCTTGTGGTATAGAACAGTTCATTGAGACTGGACAGGTTCTAGATGTTGATTCAGATAATGAGTAATAGGTTTAGTATATGTGTTCTGATAAGGATATCTTGTGTTTGTTTTTTTTATTCTTTCTCGTCTCTCTAATATTGTTTTGTTTTCCTCTATGTTTGCTTATCTGTTATCTTCATGAGTGTTTAGTCTTGTCTGTATTTTCTGATTGTCTTGAAACATTTTCTCTTTTACTTCTCTATATGTTTTGGTCATAGCAATCACTTCGTTATACTTGTGTTCAGATTATCTCTTAATCATTTCAGCGTTGGTGTTCTATCTTGATTGGTTTTTTTTTTCAAGACTTAAGACTTGTTTCTTATTATGTTTCTACTAATATCTGTGCTTGTCTTCTACATGTTGGCTTAGTGGATTTCTGTTTTAACGACTTCGACTACATGTTGATCTGTCTCTGTAAAAGAAGACTAAAAAAATGTTGCTGAGAAAAGAAGTTCTATTCAGCATTATCTGTCATTCCAACACTGACGTAGGGTGAAGTTTGAATCAAAAAATAACACCCCTTAAAGAAAACGTCAAAGATACTTTGAGGAGCTGTTTGAGGATGTAAATATGGAGGAACTGGGAAACCTCCCAACTTCATTGGTAAGATGAAGGAAGATGGAAACCTCTCTGTCAGTTGTAATAAAAAAAGAATAAACAAAAAGAGATTGTCTGTTGTAGAGACAATGATTCTGTATTTCGTGATGTTGTGTGCAGAAGTCTGTGTAGCTGTCATATGAAGATTCTGTGATATTAGGTAGAGCCATAATAATAGATAAGTCTCGTCTGGAAAAGTTGATAAATCAAGTGTGAATATCAGTAGTATAAAATGATAATGTTGATAAATCTGGTTATGCATGTATGTTAAGTGATTGTAGGTGTCCAACATATATAGATGGAGTGAAAGATTGATTGGGTCAAGTAAGTCAGAATGCAGTAGGAAGAAAAATTATGATTAAATATCAGATGATCAAATTGGAGTTGAAAAGAAAACTTTGCAAGGGAATGTTAGGATGTATGATATAGATCAGTACCTTGCAACTCAAGGAAAGTACCTTCCAACTCAAGGAAAGTGTCGTTGAAGTGTTTAGAAGCTTATAGAAGCTTATAGATTGTTCAAGAGTGTCTCAATTATGTTTATATTGTGTTAAGTTGTTTAGTATAAATAGGATCAAGGTGTAATGGTTTTGTTAACTCAATTCAATAGAAAGATTTTTGTTTCAATTCTGTTAGTTGCTTAGTCTCTAAGCTTTCTTCTTCTATCTTCATCTTCATCTTCTCCACGATTGTGCTCAGATCATTGATAGGTATCATTCCAAACACCCTTAGTAATACAAATATTGTTCTCATACCGAAGATCATAAGTCCGACCACACCTAGTGACTTTCGACCCATAAGTTGTTGTAACTTCATGGACAAGATTATTTCGAAGGTGTTGATGAATCGCTTAAAAGTATATTTATCGGATCTCATTAAGCCTTTCCAGAGTGCATTTGTATCAGGTCAAAGCATCCAATATACATTGGTGGGGACAAACCGTGGATGGAAAGAAGACACATTGGAAAAGATGGGAGGTCTTAGCAAGAGCAAAGGAGGCGGGGTGCCTAGGCTTCCGGGAATTGCAAACGTTCAACACGGCTTTACTCATGAAGATGGCCCACCGTCTAGTGACCGAACCGAACAATTTGTGTGCACAAGTGCTAAAGGGACTCTATTTCCCGAGGGGCACATTCCTAGAGGCAAAGAAAGGTAGGCGAGCTTCATGGGGCTGGAGTAGTCTACTCCACGGCCGAGAAGCACTACTAGGGGAGGGGTTATGGATGATCGGGTCGGGAGAGAACATAAGAGTATTCGAGGATCCATGAATTTACACAAAGGAGACCAAACGGGTTAGTGCCGAGACGAGGGTGGAGAACGGGCGAGACCTCCTTGTTCGGGACATGATCAAACCGAATAGGGAGTGGAATGCCGAACTTATACGAAGCATTGTGGACCATGAGGACGCCGAGCACATCTTACGCATACCAATACCGCGGTACAGAGGGAAAGATCGATATGTATGGCCACACACGAGGGGTGGAACACCCATGGTCCGGTCGGTATACCATAGGATACGGGAGACGACCGGAGGACACATTGGGCCGACCCAAAACGGCACTAGCGAATCGTGGAAGGGCATGTGGGATACCAAGGTTATACCTAAGGTAAAGAATTTCATGTGGCGTCTTACTACGAATGCACTTGCAGTTAAGGCTAACATGGTTAGAAGGGGCATGAACGTGAATTATGGATGCCCAATATGTGGAGAAGTTGAGACACGGGAGCACATTGGACCGAGAGGATGTGGCATGAGGTATTGGGGCTGCGAGTTAGTCGACCAAACAACATAAGCATGGTCGATTGGCTCGAGGAGAACGGAGCCTAGGGGACATGGTGTCGCAAACAACAAAAGGTGGAGGCTCACTGATACGATCTTCCAGGAGTCGGCACTTTCGAGGGTAGGTGGTGATACGATTCTCCCAAGGCTCGTAATATTGCTGTCAGAATTCCGACTCTGTAAAGGGTTCCCTTTTCCGCGAAGCTCTGCTCCGAATTTATCCGAGTGATGAATACTAAAGTCTCAGATAATTGAGTCCTCTTTCTGGAATGGGTGGTCTCGTCGAATTCCGATATATATTCCGTCTTCTAGACCAATTTTGGTAAGGTCGGTCCTCCTGGATACGATTCTGCCGAGACCAGAATATACGAGGATAGATGATGGATGAATGATGGATCGATTGGATCACACAAAGGCAGCGACAAGCCCTTGATACCTCCACAATAGATTCTCCAAGATATGACACACTCGAAGATTCCAAAGCTTGAACCTTGGATATGACGCACCAAGATTCAATTGCCGGATATGACACACCAACAATCAATTTCTCATTCAATGAACAAGAAGAACAATGTAGCTAGCACACAAGTTTGTAAAAAGTTCCATTCCCTCTCATTTAGGCCACCCTAGCTACTTATCCTAAAAGAAGTAAAACCCTAAACTAATTTGGGCCTAGGGAAAGCTCTCCTATGGGCCGAATTTTATTCTCCTCCTCTTATTGGGTTTGGTTGTCTTGTGGACCGTTTGCCTCATTAAAACCCCCCTTTGTAAAACCCAGTGGGATAAAACCAAAGGTCGGGAAAAAGAGTACAAACGAGCCCCTCTTGACTTAGTCCATTCGAGCAACCAAGAGGTTCTTAGGCTCCATGTCTCCGGACGGAATGATAGTTGGTCCTATGCGGTCCAGTAGTGTGGTGATTGTATGTCCAAGCTTCCTAGCCCTTGATCGTGTCATTGGTCCACTCGGCACGGTTATCTCACCCCTGTCTTCAAGTGTGGGCCGCATTTCTTCCAGGATCACATCATCCCCTCCCTCTTCACAAGGATTTGTCCTCAAATCCGGATCATCTACAACAAAAGGAAGCAAATCAGTAATGTTAAAACTTGAACTAACATTATACTTCCCTTCGAGGTCTAGTTGATAAGCATTGTCGTTGATCTTCTTTAGGACTCGGAATGGGCCATCCACTCTAGGCATCAACTTGGATTTCCTCTCGACTGGAAACCTATCCTTCCTCAAGTGCACCCACACGAGGTCTCCTTCCTCAAAGGTCACCTTACGTCGGCCCTTGTTGGCTTGCTTTGCATACGACTTCGTCCTTTCCTCGATGTTGCGCTTGGCCTTTTCATGGATCTGTTTGACAATTTCAGCTTTCTTCTTTCCATCTAAGATAGTCCTTTCACTCATAGGCAAAGCGGTTAGATCCAAAGGAGACAAAGGGTTAAATCCATAAACGATTTCAAACGGTGAAAACTTGGTAGCGGAATGTGTAGCTCTGTTATACGCAAATTCAACCTGTGGCAAGCATTCTTCCCAAGTTTTCAAATTCTTCTTAATCAAGGTGCGTAGCAAAGTAGACAAGGTCCTATTCACTACTTCGGTTTGTCCATCAGTTTGAGGGTGGCAAGTAGTTGAAAATAGCAGTTTAGTCCCTAGCTTAGACCACAGTGTTTTCCAAAAGTAGCTCAAGAATTTAGCATCTCTATCACTAACAATGGTCCTAGGCATTCCATGCAAGCGAACAATTTCTTTGAAGAATAAATCAGCTATATGAGACGCATCATCAGTTTTATGGCATGCAAGGAAATGAGCCATTTTTGAAAACCTATCCACAATCACAAAGATGGAATCCTTTCCAGTCCTAGTCCTAGGCAATCCAAGCACAAAATCCATAGATATATCGACCCACGGTTGTTCAGGAATCGGTAAGGGCATATACAAACCTTGGGACTGTACCTTTGCTTTGGCTTGTTTGCAAGTGACACATCTTCCACATATCCGCTCGACATCCCTTTTCATTTGCGGCCAATAGAAGTGTTCTTGCATCACCTTCAAGGTCTTAGTGATCCCAAAATGTCCCATCAATCCTCCGCTATGGGCTTCCCTAACTAACAATTCTCGCATCGAACAGTTAGGTACGCATAATCTATTTTCAAACAAAAGAAACCCGTCGTGCCTTACATACTTTCCATGAGCGAATTTAGCACATGCTTTAAAGATATCTTGGAAATCCGAGTCAGTTTCATAGAGCTCCTTTATGTATTCAAAGCCTAAAAGCTTAGCATCCAAAGTAGAGATCAAGGCATACCTTCTTGATAGAGCATCGGCAACAATATTTTCATTACCTTGCTTATACTTGATCACATAAGGAAAGGTTTCGATGAACTCCATCCAACTAGCATGTCGTTTGTGGAGATTTTGTTGACCCTTCAAATGCTTCCAGGATTCATGGTCGGTGTGAATGACGAACTCCTTAGGCCATAGATAGTGTTGCCATGTTTGCAAGGCTCGAACTAGCGCATACAACTCCTTGTCATAGGTCGGGTAGTTTAGGGCAGCTCCTCCAAGCTTCTCACTAAAGAAGACTATGGGCCTCTTCTCTTGTGTCAAAACAGCTCCAATACCTACACCCGAAGCATCACACTCAATTTCAAAGGTTTTAAGAAAGTTCGGTAAAGATAAAAGGGGTGCATTGGTGAGTTTGTCCTTCAAAGCTTGGAATGCTTTTTCTTGTGCGTCCTCCCACTTAAACCCAACACTCTTCTTGATCACTTCGGTGAGAGGTGCGGCTATGGTACTAAAATCCCTCACGAATCTCTGATAGAAACCTGCAAGTCCATGAAAGCTCCGCACTTCGCCTATGGTAGTTGGCGTCGGCCAATTGCGGATGGCCTTAACCTTCTCTTCGTCCACCTTAATACCATCTGCACTTATAACAAAACCCAAAAACACAAGGTGATCCGTACAAAAAGTGCACTTCTTAAGGTTAGCATAAAGCTTCTCCTTTCGAAGAACCATCAAAACAGATTTTAAGTGCCCAACATGCTCTTCTAAGCTTCGACTATAGACTAAAATGTCATCGAAGTAAACAACCACAAAAATTCCAATGTAGTTACGCAGGACATGATTCATCAATCTCATGAAAGTGCTAGGTGCATTAGTTAATCCAAAGGGCATGACTAACCACTCATATAAGCCATGTTTAGTTTTAAAAGCTGTTTTCCATTCATCACCTTCTTTCATCCTAATTTGATGATAACCACTCTTAAGATCTATTTTAGAAAATATCGTGGATCCATGCAGCTCATCTAACATGTCATCTAATCGAGGAATAGGATGGCGATACTTTACAGTGATATTGTTGATGGCTCGGCAATCGACGCACATCCTCCAAGTCCCATCCTTCTTAGGGACGAGTAGGACCGGTACCGCGCATGGGCTCATGCTTTCGCGGATGTATCCTTTGTCCATCAAGTCGTTCACTTGTCGTTGAAGCTCCTTGGCCTCCATAGGATTAGTTCGGTATACAGGTCGGTTAGGTAGTGAAGCGCCCGGTACAAAATCGATTTGGTGTTCGATACCCCGAAGGGGCGGTAATGCGTGGGGAGTTTCATCTGACAAGACGTCTTCAAAATCCTGCAAAAGGGAAACGATGTTGCTCGGCAAATCCGGCACGGGATTAGTGATACTCAACAACGTTTCTTTGTACATAAGTAGTATAACGGGTTGCTTAGAGGACAAAGCCCTCTTTACAACGCTAGACCTCACCACAAAATTGGACTGCCTCACGGGTTCACTCACGGGTGTAAACTCACATCTCTCGGCTTTGGCTTTCCTCAAACTCTCACACTCATTTTGGGTAAGGGTACTTGTGTGTTCACTCACATTAGTTCCTTCGTGTTGTCGAAGTCGAAGTTGATCTAGGTGTATCTCATGCGGCGGCATGGGAGCAAGTGTGGTCTTTCGGCCCTTAAACTCGAAAGAATAACGGTTGGTGAACCCATCATGTATGACTCTCCTATCAAATTGCCACGGTCTCCCGAGTAAGATATGGCCGGCCTCCATAGGTAACACATCACATAAGATCTCATCCTCATACTTGCCTATGGCTAAAGGCACCAACACTTGGCGACTCACAATCAATTCGCCGACACCATTAAGCCATTGTAGCTTAAATGGTTTCGGATGCTCCCTAGTTTTCAATCCTAGTTTCTTAACCATCAATTCACTAGCAACATTAGTGCAGCTCCCACCATCAATAATAAGGAGGCAAACTTTACCTCGAACCAAACATCGCGTGTGAAACAAGTTCTCCCGTTGTTCTTTAGCCGCATCCTTGACTTGAATGCTTAAAGAACGTCGCGTCACCAATAACTCGCCGGCAGTGGGAAACTCGATGTCATCCGGTTCGGTATCATCCTCAAGCGGTTCATCCTCAGTTTCAATCTCCCCGTTGTCCAAAAGGATCATCACCCGCTTGTTGATGCATTCATTAGCATAGTGTCCGCGGCCTTGGCATTTAAAGCACTTGACATCCCGGTTTCGAGACGAGCTTGCCACGGCTTTGCCCTTCGCATCTTGAGGCGTAGTGGCTGGTTTTGGTTCAGGTCTCGGTTTGATTTGAGGTTTATCCTCTCGGTTGAAATGGGTCCGAAAAGAGCCCCTCCGCTTGAGTTGTTGCTCGACCAACATGGCTTTGTGAAGCAGCTCTTCAATATTGCCATAGGTTTGGAGTTCTAACCTATCTTGAAGGTCACGATTTAACCCACTCAAGAACCTAGCCATGGTATCTTCGTTATCCTCAATCACATCGGCCTTGAGCATAAGTGACTCCATCTCTTGAAAGTAATCCTCAACACTCTTACTTCCTTGAGACAATCGTCTAAGCTTTTGATGTAGTTCCCTATGGTAATGGTTAGGAACAAACCTCTTCCTCAAAATATTTTTCAGTTCATCCCAAGTATCTACGGGTGGATCACGATTACGTCGTCTACTCGTCACGATTTGATCCCACCAATTGATAGCATAATCACAAAATTCAGTTGCGGCTACTTGTACCTTTCTAAGCTTCGAAAGATTTTGACAATCGAACACAAGTTCGATCTTCTTTTCCCACTCCAAATAAGCATCCGGATCATTCTTCCCGTGGAAAGGTGGGATTTTTAACTTGAGACCACCAAGTTGATCATCAAGCCGACCTCTTTCCCGCCGTGGTCTCCTTTGGTCCCGATTGGAGTGGCGGCTGCCCCTACTATAATAGTTGGACGATTGAACCTCTTCATCGTCTGCTTGAGGTTGAGCTCTTCTTGGAAGATTCCCCACAGGTGGCGGCATGGCTCGATTAATGGACTCTTGTATGATAGGTCCTAATTCTTGCTGCATCATTCGCTGAATCTCATTGCGAAGAATTCGCAAATCCGGGGGTTCGTTCCTAGCCCCTTGAGCTTGATTGGTGCTCTCCTCTCCATTACTTGCGTGGTTTGACATTATAATGCGCAAGGACCTGATTATCACACAACACAAATCAGCAAAATTAAGTCTCGAAAGTGTGCTCTGATACCACTTGATACGATCTTCCAGGAGTCGGCACTTTCGAGGGTAGGTGGTGATACGATTCTCCCAAGGCTCGTAATATTGCTGTAAGAATTCCGACTCTGTAAAGGGTTCCCTTTTCCGCGAATCTCTGCTTCGAATTGATCCGAGTGATGAATACGAAAGTCGCAGATAATTGAGTTCTCTTTCTGAATGGGTGGGATCGTCGAATTCCGATATGTATTCCGTCTTCTAGACCAATTTTGGTAAGGTCGGTCCTCCTGGATACGATTCTGCCGAGACCATAATATACGAGGATAGATGATGGATGAATGATGGATCGATTGGATCACACAAAGGCAGCGACAAGCCCTTGATACCTCCACAATGGATTCTCCAATATATGACACACTCAAAGATTCCAAAGCTTGAACCTTGGATATGACGCACCAAGATTCAATTGCCGGATATGACACACCAACAATCAATTTCTCATTCAATGAACAAGAAGAACAATGTGGCTAGCACACAAGTTTGTAAAAAGTTCCATTCCCTCTCATTTCGGCCACCCTAGCTACTTATCCTAAAAGAAGTAAAACCCAAAACTAATTTGGGCCTAGGGAAAGCTCTCCTATGGGCCGAATTTTATTCTCCTCCTCTTATTGGGTTTGGTTGTCTTGTGGACCGTTTGCCTCATTAAAACCCCCCTTTGTAAAACCCAGTGGGATAAAACCAAAGGTCGGAAAAAAGAGTACAAACGAGCCCCTCTTGACTTAGTCCATTCGAGCAACCAAGAGGTTCTTAGGCTCCATGTCTCCGGACAGAATGATAGTTGGTCCTATGCGGTCCAGTAGTGTGGTGATTGTATGTCCAAGCTTCCTAGCCCTTGATCGTGTCATTGGTCCACTCGGCACGGTTATCTCACCCCTGTCTTCAAGTGTGGGCCGCATTTCTTCCAGGATCACATCACTCACGATGATCACATGTTGGCAAATATGGAAGACTAGATGCAAAGCGGCCTTTGAGGTGAATCAACCGTGTCCAAGGACCGCCATTGCGGAGATCAAGCGAATGTACGAGGACCATGGCCAATGTGACCGAACAAAGATGGATACAAGCACCAAGGAGCCGAATGGAGGGGATCGAGTGGAGCAAGAGTGGAGACCGCCGCCGGAGAATGTCATAAAAATCAATTGTGACGCATCAATTGTGTAAACGCACAAACCGAGCCGGGATAGGAGTGGTGGCAAGGTACAACCACGGAAAGGTAGTTGGAGGAGTGAACCGAAGACACCGTAGCGATGACATCGATACAATGGAGGCCATGGCAATACACGAGGGAGTGAGACTCGCGCTACAAGCGGGATGGACAAGCATAATTATTTAGACGGACTCCCAAGTAATCGACCAACAAATAGTACAAGGATCGACGCGATGGAGGACAACAAACATCGTCAAGAACATCTAACCGTAGCGAGGCAAGTAAGCCAAGTAGAATGATGAGCAATTCCAATGACGGCTAATGAGTGCGCGAACTGGATAGTAAACCAATCCAGACAGGGAGTATGTCTAAACGATTGGGTCAAGAGACCCACACTTCCATTCATATGTTTAGTACCTAATGATTCTATATACGAACAACTGTGATCGAGTATCACGACGTTTTATTTCATCAAGTAAAGCGTTAATTTGACCAAAAAAAAGCGACGTGTTAATACAACGAAAAGTTACCCGTGTGAGAACTATACAATCGATGTTATAGTAATTTTTTATTCATTAATAAAATTTATTCTTCCGATTATTCAACATTGCTTCTAATTCTGTAATTCTCTTGAGAAACTCATTCAATGAGTGAGTACAGATAATAGCTTCTTCTAACAAATTTTTTTAATGCCTTTTCGAGTTATATAGAAGAGTATAAATTTTTTCTTTGACATTTGACGAGATCATTCTCTAGTATAAGCGATAAGTAAGTTCAATTACAACATTTATTCGATCTAATGTTAAATAGTTTGTAAATGTTATGTATTTATATGAATTTAGTTTGGAGAGTGAGAGATCGTAAAAAAATTAATTAAGTTTATAAGGCATATTAGCTTAGTGGGTTAAAGCGTCATGTTAATAACACGAAGGTCATAAGTTAGGACTTGTATAAGGCCAGCCTTGTTGTCTATGAAGTTTTCTCTTTCAAGAAAATCGATATGCCTTAAATTCAATTAACAAAAAATTTGTATAATCTCATTTTCAAGTTTTAAATTAAATAGGACGCTCAAATGGTTATAGGTTTATGTTATTCCAAGGCTTCTAAAAGGGAATGTTTCTATGAATTAAACGACAATACCAATAGAAGTTGTTACAGACTTAATTAGTGAATGCATCTTCAAAAATTATAAAGAAAGTACATCTTTATTTGACATTTGAATCAAGGTTTAAATACCAACTAATTACCTGAACTTTGGACGTTTTGCAACGAGCTACCCTAACTTTGAAAATTAAAAACGAGCTACCTCAACTTTGAAAAAGGTGCAAATAGCTACCTCCACCCAATTTCTGAAGAACTTCCGACGACTTTCCAACGATTTTACGACGACAGTTGACGGAAAATTGGACGAAGGTAGCTATTTGCACCTTCTTCAAAGTTGAGGTAGTCAGTTTTAAATTTTCAAAGTTCAGGTAGCTCGTTGCAAAACGTCCAAAGTTCAGGTAGCTACTTGGTATTTAAATAGTCCGATAAAAAGTTCAAGCTAAAAGGAAAAAAATAATTCATTCATTGAGAAATTCATTCGAGTAGTGAGTCGACAAAAGTACTAATTATATTTTAATGTGTGTTCGAGTTGTACAAAAAAGTACTAATTTTCTTAGACATTTGAAAGACAAAAGCGACGTGTTTGTTAAAGCAACGTGTTAAAGCGACATGTTAATACAACGAAGGTTACACATTTAAGAATTATACAGTCCATGTGTTATTTTTTTTTTCATTTATATATATATATAAATCTTTAGGTTATTCAATGTTGCTTCTAATTCTGCAATTTGCCTAAGAAACGCATGACGCTCAAATGGTTATAGGTTCATGTTGTTCAACATGCTTCTCAAAGAGTATGCTTATATGAGTTTAAAGACACCAACACCTGAACTTGTTACAAACATAATAAATTAAGTATAGAAGGTCATTCATTTAGCTCAGTTGGGTAGTGTGTTGTCCTAATATCACGAAAATCACGTGTTTAAAACATGTATAGGTCACCCGTTATATGTTGTTTATGCTTATATAGTAACTAAGTTTCGTTTCCAAGCAAATCGGTTAGTCTTAAATTCAAGTAACAAAAATAATTGTATAATCCTTTAATTAAAAAAGACGCTCAAATGGTTATAGGTTGGTGTTGTTCAACCATACTCCTATTGGGGAAATCTTATATGAGTTTAAACACAACAAAACCAAAACTTGTTACAAATATAATTAGTTAATGCATTTTCAAAATTGATACAGAAAGTACAAATTTTTTTTCACCTTGAAACTCAAAGATGACCGTCAAAAGTTTAAGCCCAAAGAAAAAACAATCATGCATTGACTAAGCCTTAATAACTATTTTTTGAGAGCGATTTGTAAATACTAGGAGACTTACATGTTTGAGAATTATATAATTCATAGATTAATATTTTTTTATTCATTAATATAATTTATTCTTCAGGTTCTAATTCTACCATTCTCGGAAGAAATTCATTCAATGAGTGAATAAACTTTATGAATTGTTCTGACCATTATTTATGAATACCTTTTTGAGTTATATAAAAAAGTACAATTTTTCTTTGACATTTGTAATCAAAGAAGCAAATTCTTTGACAATTTTTCTTTGACATTTCTAATTCAAGCGAGAAGCAAATTTAATTATGGCATGTATTCGATCTAATGTTAAATGGCTTGTAAATATGACGCTTTATATGAAATTAGTTTGATGAGTGATATATCACAAAGGAAATTAATTATGTATAGAAGGCTTATTAACTTAGGATGTTGGAGCATCGAGTTAATAATGCAAATGTCACAACCTTTTCTGTCTTGTTGTATATGCCTATGCATTTACTAATGACATGTTTGGCTGGCAGACAATGAAATATGAGATAATAATATAATGTTGTTTATTTAATTGTTTGAAATGGAATAGAATGCGAAATCTAATGTTTGGTTGGTGCAATGGTATATGAAGTGAAATAAGGTTAAATGACATATGTATCATTTGCTTCAGTATCTATATATATAGTAATTTAGCTGAGTTATGTAGAATTGTGACAAGTAATCTTTTTAAGACATTTTCTCATTCCTAATGTCAATTTCATAACTTCTAATTGGTATATGTCAAACATATAATTCTCACTCATATGTGGCCTACCATGTAACATAGTTTACAAAATTTCCTTAATATCTTCTTATTTTCTATGTGCATTTATGATTTTTCTTAAATTTATTTTATTTACTAAATTTTATATTTTATGAAAACCAGGAAGATGTTTAAATTAAATTTTTTTATTACAACATATTTTAAGATGCAATTAAGGATTATTATGTATATTATATATCAATTTTATGAAAATAATAATCACAAAATAATTTTATGTAGATATTTATAATTATGACATTAAATTTAGGGTATGAAAACATTATAATAATAATTATAATATATTTTTTTCATAATTTTCTTTGAACTATTTATCTATATCTATACATATATTAATTCTTCTATAATTAAGACACATAAGTTTTTGAGCTACTTATTTGTCAAAAATAAACAATTTCATTGGTTGATTAAGATTTTTTGTAACCGACGATGAGATGTATTTGCTACACGTACCTATAGAAGCTCTAGAATTCCTCTGAAGCTCCTCATCGCTTCTCACGATACGTTTCACATTTTATCTCATCTACACATTTATAATCTTTTTTTATTAGTTTTTTATCAATATATTATTATTTTTTGATAAGAAAACTTTTAAAAAATACATTTTAAAAAAATATATTTTTATCAATATAATTTTAATCATTTTAATGAGTCTCAAATAAGTAATAATTGTTATCAAAGTAGTTATAATTACAAAAATACGCATATTAAATATAATATTTATGAAAACATATGATACAAAATGACATTAAAGCTATATTAAAAATATGCATTAACATTATATTAGTAAATGTTTATATCATATTTCTCAGCAACCCATATTATAATTCACTAACTCTATATATATATATATATCAAACTTTAGAATTAAAACAAAATGCACACTCACTTATTGCATTTGCAATATTTATTAAGAGTTAATTACCAAAAAGTAAACTGAATTTTTATTTTTACAAACAACAAACCAAACTTAGTAAAATTTTCAATCAACAAACTTACCTAAAATTGCAGTTATGTTTGGACAGATTTTTCTATTTTGTAAAATATCGTCTAATTCCATCTATAATGCTTTTGTTGCACTTAGAATCATACAAATCACTCCATCCAAATTAGAAAAATTCATCCAAACATAATGACAATTTTAGGTAGATTTGTTGATTGATAAATTTATTAGGTTTTGTTTGTTGTTTGTCAAAACAAAGTTTGGTTTATTTTTTGTATTTTCGTCAAAGTTCAGTTTGTTTTTTGTAATCAATCCATTTAGTAATTTACTTTTCACTTTTAAGCATTTTGATATTATTATTTCACTCATAACTATGGTATAATGTAAATAATATTTTATTTTCGTAACAATTCATAATTATTTATAGTAGACAATTTAAGTTTTATAATAGTAATCATTTCTTAATTTTTTGAATCTATATTAAATTAATAAATAATTTAAAAATATTATAAAGTTTACCATTAAGAATAAATTAAAATATAAATATATAATAAATTAAATTTATTACTTACCGTGCAAAGCACGGGCCAGACACCTAGTATATAGTTAATTTATAAAAAGAATAATTTCTTTTTCAAATTTAAGTTAAATAGTACACTCAAATAGATATAATTGCATGTTGTTCAACCATACTTCTAAATTTTTTTGGCCAACACCATACTTCTAAATGAAAATTCTTATATGAGTTAAAAGACAACCAAACCAGAACTTGTTGCAAATATATTAGTGAATGTATCTTATAAATTTATAAACAAAGTATAATTTTTCCTTGACTTTTAAAATCAAAGAGTCTTGTAAAATGTTCAAGCCCAAAAAAGAACATTCATTGATTAAGACCTACTAGATTTGTTTGTTATAGCAACGTGTTAATACTCCAAAGGTTAAAAATTTGAAAGTAATCTATATATCTATTGATTTGACTAAATCTTCTAGATGCGTGATACATAATCTTGTACCAATTTATGAAATTAAACTTTACCCTATTCATTTGACTAAATCTTCTAGATGCTTGATAAAGAAGCTTTAAACACCATTTTATCTCTCACATGTGTCAAAATAATAAAGTTTAACTGGTCTATTTCAAATTTTAATAAGTTACATTATTGTCATCATCATTTCACATTCACATGGAGTCTAAATCAATCTCCAACTTCTCATTCACTATGAGAAACTGTTTCATTTATCAATTTATCAAATTAAACTTTAACCCCAAATAATGTAAAAATGCAAGTTTTGGTTAAATCTATATTTCTATATCTATATCTATCTATATTAATTTGGTTAAATCTTCTAAAATTTCGACACATAAGAAAATGAAGTGTCTACATATTATAAAGGGATGATAATATTGGTCCAAATAAAATTACTTGAAACCTCTATGACATGGCATTGCCACATAGATTAATCTAATAACTTGAAATTTCTCCAAAACATCTCCTTACATCATAGAAACAACTTCAATTCCTCTTAAATGGTTTTTCAGTTTCTTGATATTCAATATTATCAAGAAACCATACAAGTTCCCTTAGAAAATGGTTATGGCTATGAAGAAGGGATCAATCAATTCTAATAGCAATAACTGTAGTCTTTGTCTTAGATTTGATCCATCTACATCGACCTTTGCATATGCATGAAATTAAACCTCAAATCTGTACAACCATCAATCGACTCTATTCGAAGCCATTGACGTGGTTGTTCATCTCAGAATGACCTTCTTCTTATCGCTAAACATGTCATAATTTAATATATCATCCACGCTACTAAATCTTTTATTTTGATTATCTCGCAAGTCTTCGATCTGTCACTAACAGATGAAAGTATTATCTCAAATTCTTTAATGTTTTTTGTATGTTTCATTGATAAGGTTTAACAATAAGAAAGATATTTAAAAAAAGCATTATACCTTTAATTAAATACATTAAAAAATAATAACTTATGAGTCATTTCCTTTTATAATATACATGTAATTATAATAAATTGTGACTTTATAAAACAGTAAGATAATATACAATATTCATCATTTGGTTACCTATTCAACTATTATAATGAATTTTAAATTAATTCTCAAGATTTATTCATTAGTGTTTAATTCTAATTATATTGCAAATAATTTCTTTTTACTTAATATTGAAATAAACCAATTTTAATTTTTGGAAATTAATTTTTTTACATAATTATTTAAATAATTATTCTTTTAATAATAATGTATTAGTCTACAACTGGAGTGTAATTCATTACATTTTTCTATATTCATGGTTTTAAATAAATATATATAAATAAAAATACATAATTAGAATTTAAAGTTGTATTTAATATGTACTAAATGAAATATTATGTTTTGTTATATTCATGTATGTATAAATGTTTATATAAATTGTTTATTTATTATTTTACGTAAAAATAAATTTATACACTATTTTGTTATTCTATAATGGCAATATAATAGCTCTGTATAAAATAAACGTAACACTGTAACTTTACATAAAGAGAAATTAATATTTTATTTATTAATAAATAAGTGTAAATATTAAATTTATTTGTACCGAACACTAGTATTTAATAAACTATAATGTTACACTTTTAATATTTTTCTAAGTTAATCCATATTACATAGTGTTATTAAATAAATTTATTGTCTTGAAATCATTTCTGTCGTTATTTTGTTATATTATATTATATATGACATTAATTATAATTAATTAAATTTAATACTGCATTTATTACACATATATTAACAAAAGGGCTAAAATCATTGATACCTTTTATTAATTATTTAAGAATAAGTTTCTTTTCCACAAATGTTCTCATTAAATTTATAATTATTTTTTCAACACAATATATTATTCTATTGTAGTAATTACTTTCATATTAGGTTTATTATTTATACTCTCTATTAAACTTGATGCTTAAAAATATATCTAAATTATAAATTGAAGTTGATTTAACAAATATATTATTATGTTTTTAACAAATTTTGTATAATTGATCATATAAATTATTTATCTTTCATGTTTTAGGAATATTTTGTAGTATTTATTTGTTGGAAATAAGCGTAAGATCGAGAGAAAAAAGTTTATCCAATAGGTTCTTTTCAACTATAGGTAAAGTTTTGTTAGTAAGCTACCACTAGCACGGTTCCATTAAGATAACTCTACTTTAATGTTAATCTATCCCCTAGGTCGCTGTGTGGGAGATTCCACTACCTTTGCATGTTTCTCACAACATTCACCAAAGTGCTGTGTAAACCGGTCCTGTAATCTTGCAATCGATACCAAGGAAGGGTGAGATGTCATCAAAAAAACGTGGAGCCAATATGTGGAGTGACAACTACGTGAAATATCGAGAGGCCAAAACAGACTTTACGTAGCTTCTGCATGATTTGGGAACTACCATATTAAAACCCTAATTTCCATTTGCTTGAATCGTGTTGGGGGATACGACGGCAGTGACGACGGATGGACCACACTCAACGTGAGTAATCCCGGTGTTAGTTCCTACAGTCAGAAGACCACTCGGAAGACCATCCTCAACCTGACATCAAACCCACGCTTGGCTGGCATTGAAAGATATGTAGGGAGGATCATCTCCCAAAATCAGATAAAACCAACAACAATCCAAAGTTTGTTGAAACTAGCGTGGCCAAGGTATGGGAAATTTCATATATCTGAACTGGAAGACAAGATAGTGCCATTTGAATTTGCTAATGAATCAGATTAAAAAAAAAAAAAACTAATTTTTGATACGTCACCATGGTCTATCCAAGGACATTGTCTGAGTTTACAAAAGTGGGAACCAAGCCCTAGTTTAATATCTGTGGATTTCAAAAGAATACAATTTTGGGTGCAAGTACATGATCTAGGATGGTAACAGTTTAGCGCCGAGAATGCTCAGTAAATTGGGAATAGCATTGGGGAATACAGAGAGATAAACAGTGAAGTTGAAAATCTTAGCAAGAGTTATCTCCGGTTAAAAGTGGTTGTGGATGGAGAGAAACAACTAAAGGTTGGGTTTGGGTGGATGAATTCTCAAGGAAACAAGATCTCGGCCAACATTAAGTATGAACGGCTCTATGATTTATGTTATGAATATGAGAGACTAGGCCATCCCACACATTCTTGTAAAGAAGATATCTAAATGTCTGAGGCTATGCCGGGTCACCCTTTCGATGGACCCTGTTTGATTGGGACAAGACCAAAGAGAAGCTCAACGATGGGAATGAGTGGTGGAACAGAGAAAATAACGACGGATTCGAAATTTTCATATTCAATTAAGATAATTTGCTTGAACACAAGTGCCTACTATATATAGCAGTAGTCGTACCCTTCATCTTTGAATCTTATCATATTGTTCTTCTATCTTTCATTATGTTACACTTATATCCTAACATTCACTATGCTTGATCTTGTTTTTGAATTGAACCTTCAAACTTCTTGATGTGATTTGAATCTTCTTGACATCTTCGTACACTTCTTCAAACTCTGTCATTAAGGAAAAAGCTTCAACACCACTCTTCAGTTGTTCAATCTTGATATAACCAACATCCATTTGAGATATCACGTTTTACTCCACACACAGAAGACAGCATAGACATGATTTAGGATTCACTGGTTATCTCACTAGGACAAGAACATGCTACAAAACAGAATTATCACGTCACTTACACACACTTAGTCATACATGTTTTGCATTACGACAACCTGTATAGTGTACATATTCCTACTCCTTATCTTCAACAATAGATCTGATTACCAGAGTCCCCTTGATAATCACAAACTGAAGCAGGAGATATACTTACACACTTAAGATGTCCTTCAATCTCATTCTGCTTATATGCTCATGTAACACATTTATATCATTCATATGCTTCATTGATATCTTGTTTTTCTTTTCCTTTCTTTTCTTCTTTGCTTTTGTTTTTCTGATAGATGAGTTTGACCTCCATTCTTATCAACATAGTTGACAAGTTTGAGCATGTTTCTTTTCTTCCTCAAGAGTAATTAGCTTAAGTATCTTGACGTTTTCTTCAAGGAATTCACCCTGTTTCTTTTCTTTTCACGCAATGTTTTTCTTTTTCTTTCTACGATGAGATATAAGATTAAATTGAGTTGTGATAAATATTCATGGAATTAGTGACCTCAGGATTAGCTCTATGTAATACTAATTAAAGATGAACATAATATTTAAAGAAATGTACAGAAATAGGTTATTCAGAAGCAAAACCAATAGTATGAAGTATATATCCTGTAAGTGACTAGCATTGAATCACTGAGATTGTGTTATACATAAACAAATGATGGAATATAAACAAGATAAGACATATAGACTATTTGACTATATTAGACTGAATAACGGATAGATGAGGTGAACTTAGCTTGAGGAACGTGAGAAGGATGAAGAAGTCATGCATTCATGGACTTCTTCAATGGAGAACACACCAAGTTTCTTCCTGCAAGGCACAAAAAAATTCTCAGTCAGCGGTTTGGTTAATATATCTGCAGTTTGTTCAGTTGCAGGAACAAAATTAATTACGATATCTCCTGACTGGACCTTTTCTCGAACAAAAAACAAGTCTATTTCAACATGTTTCATTTTCTGATAGAGCAACTGGACTAGTATTATCGGTCTAAACCACCAGAACACAAGGCAATTGTAATCCTATTTTCTTAAGTAACGATTTCACCCAAATGATTTCACAAACTGAATTAGCCACATAACGAAATTCAGCTTCGGTACTGCTTCGTGACAATATTGGCTTTTTCTTGGAGCTCCATATGTTTGGGTTGCCATTGAGAAGCAAATAATGACCTAAAATGGGTCTCCTGTCCACAATATCCCTCCCCCTCAGTCAACATCTGATTATAAATCCAAAGAGATATCATTTGTAGGAGAAGGATTAGTTCGAAATAACAGACCATGGATGAGTATACCCTTCAAGTATCTAAGAACGTGTAGAACTGCTTTCCAATGGCTTATGATAGGTGACTGCATGTACCAATTCAATTTATAAACATTAAAATGAATATGAGGTCTTGTGACACAAATGTGTTGAAGAGTACCAAATGTACTTCGATATATAGTCTCATCATGAAATATATCAGTGCTAGTGTGAGTGAGGCAATTACCTATCATCGGAGTGGAAAAGGTGGACATTTCCAAAATACCAACCTTGAGAAGAAGTTCTTGCACATACTTCTTTTGATTCAGGAGTAGATAATCATAACTAGTTGTGACTTCCATGCCCAGGAAGTAATTAAGGTTGCCAAGCTCTTTCAGCTTGAACTACGCATGAATGGATGCAATAACATCATCAAATACATCAACAGAAGTACCATTGATTCCAATGTTATCAACATAAACAGTAGAAGAACAAAAAATTATTATTAGACTTGATTAACAAACAGCTATCAGCCACGAACAAACGTAAACCAAGCTCAGTAAGCATAAAAGACTTTAATTTCTCAAACCAGGCACGAGGAGCATGTTTCGGACCGTGTAAGGCCTTTTGTAGATTGCACACCGGATGAGACGATTCAAAAATTTGTTCAAAGCCAGGTGGTTTCACCACGTACACCTCTTCTGTAAGCTCAACGTGTAAAAACACATTATTGATGTGAACCTGACACAAACACCACTTGTGAGTCAAAGAAAGGAATAAGGCAATACGAACAGATGCTGACTTAATCACAAGGCTAAAGGTTTACTGAAAATCGAAGCCTAGTTTTTGGGAGAAGCCCTTGGCAACAAGGTGAGCTTTATACCTGGCTATATCCCCATTTGCGTTCTTTTTAATTCAAAAAAAAAAGCATTTGCATCCTATGGGAACTCTAGCAGACGGCAAAGGAACAATTGACCAGGTATGATGAATATCTGGAGAAACATAAGAATTAGAACACTCTGGTAAAGGAGGAGGATGTTTAAAGAAGGGGTCACAAGGGATGAAGAATGGTTGAGAAATGGTATTGGCTTTAGGTAATGTCGAGCCAAAGAAAGAACCAGTACGATCAGAAAAAGAAAAGGTTGTTTCATGGAACACAACATTTCGTGACACATAAACTCGACCAGAAGAGGAAAGGCATTTGTAACCATAATAGCTAAAGAAATAGCCAAGAAACACACATGGTTCATATTGAAATGGAAACTTATGAGCTTTGTATGGTCGGAGACGAGGGAAACAGAGACAACCGAAAACTCGAAAGAAGTTCTAATAAGGTTTAGATATAAACAAATATTCATGAGGTGGACATTTTTTTAAGACTGAAGAAGTGAGTCTATTAATCATGAAGACAGTAGTGAAAAACGCATCAGTCTAGTAATGCATGGACACAGACGATTGAGAAAGTAAAATGAGGTCAAGTTCAACAATATGTCTATGCTTTCGTTCGACCATATCATTTTGTTGACTCGTATATGGGTAGGTGATCCTGTGAATAAACCCGAACTGTGGAAGATATGGACCAAAGAATTTAAACTCACCACCACAATCTGATTGCAATGCTTTCAGTTTATAGCCAAGTTGTTTCTCTACAAGAACATGAAACTCAAAAAATGCCTTAGCTGCATCACTTTTTTCTATAAAAAAAATCCATGTGTATCTACTATACGCATCAACTATGCTCAGATAATAGTTGGTGTTACTTGATCTATAAGGAGATGGTCCCCACAAATCAATTGGCACAAGTTCAAGATGATTGGTGTACTCAGAATCAGAAGGAGAATGGGGTAATATTTTACTCTTGCCAATTGCACAAGCAACACAATCAAAGATGACATGTTTGGTAGATAGGTTCTGCAAACGAAGAAAATTAATCAGAAGATTTGTCTATGGATGACCAAGCCTCATGTGCCAAATAGAGGAGGATTCCTTCACAATCTAAGAAGTAAGGAAACACTAAAATTCATTGGAACTCAAAAGATTACAATATTCGGCACAACTATCAGCATAAGTAGTTACATTAACAATGTCGCAAGCATGAGTATGTTCTAAATGAATGTCATTGAAATCAAACTTATTGTTAAGCTCAAACTTTGTATCAGCAATGCCAAGTGACACATGAGAATCAACATCAACTGAATTAGACATAGTGTTTGACATATTTTTAAACATGGGAAAGCTAGACATATCAAGTTTATAAAGACCACTAGATTCAAATCCCTTCAATAGAATGTGATGTGATAACGAATCCTTAATGATGTAGTGGGTAGAATGAAACTCAAAGTATACCTTGTTGTCCTTGGAAAACTGTGAAACAAAAAGTAAATTCTTAGTAACATTAGGTGTGTAAAGCATATTCTGTAATTGTAAATGTCTAGTGTTTGTAGGAACAATAGAATAACCAAGGACTGAGATTTGTAAAAAAAAAAACATTATCAACAAGGATCTTACCAACACCAGAATATTATAAACCAAACCAGAAATGTTTTGGGCTATTTCTGCAATTTTCGAAATATCTTCCCAATTCAGCTCGAATTTTAAATAATTGCATCTTGGTCCCTACACTTTTCTTGACATCCCATTACTTCTCAAGGTGTCACAAATTAGTCCAATTTGCTTCGTATTTTTAAAATCATTTGTGTATGTTAGACACGGTTAAAATGACCCCGAAGTTAAACCATTTTTTAGCACGATTAACTTTATTCTCCTCTTATTTACATTTTAAGTTCACTCAAAACGAATAATTCAGATAAATTGATAAAATAAATTCAAAAGCAAACTAAAGTACCGAAAGGGCATATTAGGGGCTTGTGAGCTCTTAAGACGTAATCAAATACCTCGAATTCGATTCTTTGGACGTAGACCTTTATAAGCTCTATGATGTTAACACCATGCACCCTATGCAAATTTTGGGATTCCGATTACACTTTAATTAATCGATGGCGACTCTGTCATATTTTCAGTCTCGTTGATGACCTCGCTCGACCGGACCCGTCGCTGTCCAAGACCCGGCATTTTCGAGCAAACAAAATAAAAGTATTTTTCAAAAATGGTAGGGGAAAGTCGGATCTGGTGTATGATAAGTTGTATGAGAAATTGAATTGGACTGCATTGGTTGAGGATGAAACTGAGTAGAGGTGACCTATTAAGAAAAACAGTGGAGAAGAAACATCAACAACATCACAAGAATCATACCAGTTTACTGTGGTCAGGTGAGCAGATGAGGTATTCGATGCATAGTTTGCAGGATCAGGCACTCCAATGAAATGTACATTTAATCGATGATAACATCGGTTGACGAGATGCCCAAATTTGAAACATAAATGACACTAAGGTTTATTATTTCCATAACCACGACCTCTGCCTGCATTTGAGCCTCGAAACTACTGATTACTGGGAGGAGTAGGAAGCAAACCATCGAGGGATCAAGCATTTGACACTGAATAGCTATATGATTGAGGTGAATAGGTATTTGACATCGAGGAATTGTTATGCTGAGCATCACTACCAGCAGAAGGACGATTCACAACAACATTAGCAGATATGGAACTATCAAATAACAAGTCAACCTATTTAGCCTCAACATCCAACAACACAGAGCTAAACGAGGCAATATAATATGGATTCCTACTGGAAGGAATAACAACTATGATATTATCGAATTGACCTTTAACTCCATTGAGGATGATAGAGATTTGTTGTATTTCAGAGATTGGATGACTGAAGCTGGCCAAACTGTGACACGTGGTCTAGATTTCGGTAAGATACTCTCGCATGGGCTGATGAACCAGCTTCCTAAATTTTAATCGATCATACAGGTGCATGGTTCTTATTGTGGACAAATAGGAGAAATTACGATGAAGTTCCTGCCAGCTGCAATCATGCAACCAATCCAGTCTCTGCTCAACTGAGACAAAACAGAAGTCAAACAACTATCGTGTTGAATATAGTTCATGTAAGCAGGACAAGGTATATCCCTCTCGTAATCAATATTATATGTATTTGTCCTAATGTGAATAAAGTTTGTGTTATTGATATTAGGTGTTGGCAGTTACATTTCATATAAAAATCGTACTCGGTTTTAAGTTCGGTATAACTTTGGGGTCATTTTTGGTATTTGTGAAAGTTATGGGGTTTTGTTTCAATTAAAAAAATATATTTTCAAAACTGACTTGGGTCATTCCTGAACTTTGATGAAGGTTATAACTCGGTCCTTGGACTTTAGGGTCATTCTGCGATTTTACCAAATCTTATAAACCAAATCAGAAACGTTTTGGGCCATTTTTGCAATTTTGAAATATCTTCCTAATTCAACTCGAATTTTAAATAATTGCATCTTGGTACCTAAACTTTTCTTGACATGCTATTACTTCTTAAGGTGTCACAAATTAGTCCAATGTGCTTCGTATTTTCAAAATCATTCGTGTATGTTTGACACGTTTAAATTGACCCCAAAGTTAAACCATTGTTTAGCACGATTAACTTTATTCTACTCTTGTTTATTTATTTTAAGTTAACTCAAAAATATAAAAAAAAATGATTGTATATTGTTAATTTAAAATTTGCATGTAATCTTTTTGGTCAAGCATGATCAAAACGTATAATTTAGATAAATTGGTAAAATAAATTAAGAAGCAGACTAAATTACCCAAAGGGCGGATTTTGCGCTCGCGAGATCTTAAGACGTAATCAAACCCCCGAACTCGATTATCTGGACATAGACCATTCTAAACCCTAGGTTGTTAACACCATGCACCCTAGCTAAATTTCGAGATTTCTATTAGCCTTTAATTAATCAGTGGCGACTCTTTCATTTTTTTCAGTATGGTTGATGACCTCGTTCGACCAAACCCGTCGCTTGCCAAGACCCGTCGCTTTCCAAGACCCGTCGCTTGCCAAGACCCGACATTGCCAAGCGAACAAAATAAAAATATTTTTCAAAAAGGGTCGGGGAAAGTCGGATTCGACGTCCGATAGTTTGGCGACTGCTGGGGACTTATCTGTATAGAGGGTTTAGGCTTTGTCATGTTTGCTTCGCCATATTATATATTGCCCTATCCGTTTTCTTTTTTTCCTCATGCTTGCAGTTTTAAATTTTGTCTGAAATGCGATGTAAATGTAATAATTTATAATGATTTAATTTCACGTTTTGCACACACCACGCTGGTTATCATTACCTACTCGGACATGGAGCACAGTACGAGCTTAGGGAGTTTAGTAGGGGGACTGCACCCGGAGCGATTTGGACCGCCACCATGCACCTAAACAACTCAACTTGATGATCATAATGGGTTTGTGATCCTCTATACGAAGTGAGGTTCTGTCGGTTCAGTGGACCTAGAAATTTCATCCCTTTAGAACAAAAGCTCTACACCGCGTTTAACCTTCTATCAGTTTTTTGTTTGTTTCATTTTTTAGCCTAACTGAAGAAAATGGGAGTTCGGCCTAATCTTCTACATCCCTTTAGAAGATTCAACCCAACTGTTGTGAACTAGAAGTCAGCCCAACAACTGTAGATGGAACTCTGGCCCATTATGTAAATGTGTTTGTTTTAGCCCTAGATCATGAGATGTATAGGATTAGGCCTTTTATATTATATATTTCAGACTCCTGTAAATGTAATACGAAACTTACTAATGAAATTTACATTCTCACATTTGCATTGCATTTTTATAAATAAAAAATGTAAGTTCCGTTCATTCTATGTTGCATCCTTAGGATGTTTCACGCACCATCTTTGGTAAGGATGAAGCAAACAAATCATTGCCCTCAGATTAAGGCCATACAGCCCCTTACGGTCGAAATTTCCCGAATATGGAAAGTCATGACAAAAGGGAATCATAAATACGTGAATGACAAGAGTGGTGAAGTTCACAAGATCACAAGGTACAAAGTCAACTGAGTTCTCCTTGATGCCTTGTCTGAATTATGGAAAGTGGAAAACGTGGCTGCCTGATTAACAACAATGGAATACGTTCACAAATTCCATTCATCACCTGCAAGTCCATCTTTCTACCTGGATGGGATAATCGGGGATAGACCCGAACAACCATCGTCATTGTAGTAATGTGGGCGCACTTTGGAAAAATATGGGGGCAACATATCTGAGTTGAATGACACCATTCAATAATTCAGACCTTCCTTTCAACCAAGGACGAGGCGAATACAAAAAAATTCAAAATGCATGTCCTCTTCCTTTCTTCGAACCAAAGAACAAGCAATAAATGTACTCAACGAGTTGCGCCATCGTGTGAAACATTTTAAGAACTAGACTTCGATTGGCCAAATCCTTTTAAAGTATTTTTGAAAAAAACTTTTGCCATACATGCAATCAAAGTATATGAATTGAATGAATGGAAAATGCAAAATTTTCAAAACCAATCATGCATGATCAATTGTGTACCCATTCTTCTTAGAATGGTATATTGAAATTAAGTTTCCTGGAATCCATGCGACTTTCGACAACTCCAACACCTCAAGAACACAAAAGCAACCATGATTCATGTGAAGTTCATTCCCTTGCAGAAACCCAATAAGCATCCAAGTGAAGTAATCTCAGAATAGTACGTGTTAGAGTACGTGACCGACTATATAGAAATACATGTTGGTGCTATTCAACATGGTTAACGAGCAATTGTTCCCAATGGTTTGGTTGCTACTGGAGGAACTTTATCAACTGCAATTCGACGTGTCAGAATATTGCGATTCAGCTGAATCAAGAGAGGTGACATGCTGCAGTTGGTATTGTTCGAGAATCAAATTCCAATTGTCCTCTCTCTAGCTCGTTCTCGAGATTTCTTAACCCGGTTCACTCGAATCTCGGTGCAAATGAGGAAGTCGACGTGAAGCCACAGCTGGACCGAATGGAGGAGTTGTTGCGGCAAAGAAAAAAGAATGACAAATTTTCAATTTCACTCAAAATTACAACACCTAGTCTGTTCAACATGGTATCAGAGACATAATTCTTGATCAAGTAACAAATCGATCGACTCTTCCTTAGCATCATCATCAACCAGTTGGCCCAGACGACAGTACAACGTGGAACGCAAAACAAGTAAAGACCAAATTGTAGAGATTCATGAATGCAGTGAGTAAGGAGTATGATCAGTAAAAACAAGATTTACTCTGAGAAAAACTTGTTACCTGAGGTGGAATCAGCTTATGCAACTATCCTATTATAAAGGAACCGGAGACAAATAATGGGTACCCCAATAAGGAGAGACGTCAAGGTTCCCAACACTATAATCGGGTTCGGCTTTTATGTTGCACCTCGCTGAGAGGAAGTGGCAATCAGTGTCAAATCAACCATCGCTACCAAGCCACAATCGGTCACCGAAAGAGGGAAGACAACTTTTTGCAGAGTAAAGGAGATGAGAAAAATACCTCTGTGTCGTTCAATCAATTTGAACCATAGGCGATTTAAATATAGCTGAAAAGACGTCGTTGTTGACGCAGGGGAAACGCCATCGAGACACCATTATTGGCACAGGGTAGACTCAATTGTTTACACGGGACATACGTCATTGTTGACTCCTGCAAAAGAGTCGCCATTGTTAACGCGAGGAAGACGTTGTTGTTGACTTGTGCAGGGGACATGCCATTGTTGACGCGGGGATGACGCCATTGTTGACAAAAGCATCTCACGGTGGCGACGGAGATCAGAAGGGCATGAGATGTAGCAACTACAAAAAGTTTCATCACAGCAAGACGAAGTACTTCCAACTGATCAGATTCCACGAAGGGTGGAGAAATCCATGAAGGTACAACAGCAACGACGCCGGCAACATCGTCACTACGAGGACGAAAGCTGCGAAGAAGATAAACAGGCCAGTGATCACTTAGTGTTCTTATTTACTTCCTCGCATACAAAAGAATTGGCACCCCTCGCACCTATGAGTAAAATTTCTCCGGGAAACCAAAAACTGCGACTGGAGATCAAAATCAAAAAGGTTTCAGCCTATTGTTGTACAATCAAAGAATCAAATGGTCAACCATGATTCACTAATATAAAAAGATACACGGCATACATAATTTTTAGAGAACGCCATAAGAAAATGACTGAAAAGTCGCGTGGGGAATGACTTGTAATAAATTTCCCAGTAGCCCGACTATACCCTTTGGAGAGGCATGAATGCCGAAGAAGCTAAACCTCTAATGGAAGAAATTCACGAAAAATGTTGTAGCCCATACTTGAGTGTGCGAGACTTGGATATTTTTGGTCTACAAGACCGTTGGCTGTGTAAAACATTATCACCTTTGTCAAGTGTACGTGGACGAAAACCACGTGTCACTGCACGATCTCTATCTCATGATTTCCCCATTACTTTTCTCAAGGTGTGACATCAATGTAATCAACATGATTTCCCCAAAGGTGCCCAAAGATCATCGATTCATATTGGTGGTGATCGATTACTTCACCAATGCGGTAGAGGTTATTACCCTAACGTCAATAACGGCAAAGGCCATTGAATTTTTCATTAGACAGAACATCACCATGCGTCATGGGGTGTCGAAGTCAATCATCACCGGCAATGGCAGAAATTTGATTAACAAGTTAGTCAATGGGTAGTATGACCAATTTAAGATCAAGCATAAAACCTCATCACCATATCGCCCAATAATAAATGGCACAGTGGAAGCAGCAAATAAAGGACAAGGACTGGCACGATAAGCTGCCTTGGATACTCATGGCATACAGAACTTCAATACGGACTTTAGCAGGGGCAACCCTATTCTCCCTTATTAACGGGACTGAAGTCGTGTTGCCATTTGAAGTAGAAACTCTGTCAACTAGTATCCTTGCTGAGACAGAGATGGATGAGTCAGAGTGGGTGATATGCAGATACAAGCAATTGAATCTCATGGCGAAAAGCGGCTCATCGCGATGTGCCACGAGCAATTGTACCAGCAACACATGACTCCTGCATTTAATAGGAAAATGCCCCCAAGAGAATTGCAAGAGGGCAATCTAATTCTAAAAAAAAACTCATTCGAGTCAATCCAGACTCTTGGGGCAAGTTTGAGTTTAAAATATGAAGGGTCTTATGTCGCCAAAGAGATTTTCAGCAGAGGAGCCATGATCTTCACCGACATGGACAACCAAGAACTCCACAGTCCAATAAATATGGACGCAATAAAAAAAATCCTTAAAGAGATTATAACCAAAAAGCGAACCTTCAAAAGTGAGAGAAAACTCCTGCTATATCAAAAACCTGAAAGGGCGGTTTAGGCAAAATTTAGGGAAGAGGGGCATGATTAAAAATTCTTAGAAAATGTGATCATGGAAAAAGAAGATGAATCAAGTCTCTGCTAGGTTGAAAACCCGAAAAGGAGACCTAGACAAACATTTTATCTATAAAAGCGAGGCTCCAAAAGTGAAGGAAAATTTTAGCTAAATTGAAACCCTTAAATATTAGCTAAATTTTAGACAAAATTTTGGGAAGAGACGCATGATTAAAAATCCCTATATAGGGTAATCATGGAAAAATGAAAGTAATCAAATCCCTTCTAGGTTGAAAACACAAAGGGGCGACCTAGGTAGAAAACATTAAGGGAACCGAGAGGTGCGGGAAAAAAAACCTAACAAACGGAAAGAAATCGAGAATTTTTTTATTATTTTTTTAAAAAGGTACTCAAAAGTGGACGACAGTGTTTTAAGTTTCCTCGGCAACTTTCATGGATACACCTTGTGGACGTACCATGAATGGCTTTAGGGAACTTCGTCAAGAAGAACTCCAAAGTCAATTAATGAGAAAACAGGTCGAGAAGTCCGCACAAGCAGTCAGACACCTCGACATGGATTTTCATCTCTAAAAAAAAGTCCAAGACGAAAAGCAGACACTTTAGGTGTTGAACCTCCGCAAGTCATTCTCGACGACCAGGACCTGTAGTTATCCAGCTTCTGGGGAGTCACAAGCCGGCGAGCGGAGCCTTCAGGTGTTCACCGTCCACAAGTCAAACTCGACGATCGGGATCTATAGGTGTCTAGTTTCCGAAAGTTGCATGATAAAAAACACTTGACGACCAGGACCCGTAGTTATCCAGCTTCAGGTAGTCACAAACCAACGAGCGGAGCCTTTAGGTGTTCAGCCTCCACAAGTCATCATCGACGGTCGAGACCTATAGGTGTCTAGTTTTCGACAGTAGAATGATAAAAACAAATCTCGACGACCAGGACCTGTAGTTATCCATCTTCTAGGAGTCACAACTATACAAGCTGAGTGTTTAGGTGCTCAACCTTCGCAAGTCATCCTCGATAACCATGACATGTAGTTATTCAGCTTCTGGGAGTCACAAGTCGACGAACGGAGCCTTTAGGTGTTCATCCTCCTCAATGTTAGGGGTTATGAAAAGCATTTATCTATTAGTCTTGTGTTTAGGAAGATAAAGAATCAAGAGTTCTAATCATCTTAGTCTGCTTCGTGATTCCTAGTAATCTTGAGTCTTCTAGTGATCCTCTTGAGTCTTCTAGAGTCTTGTTTGTAGTTCTTCTTTAGTTGTCCATCTAGATTATAAATGGGTCCAGATTACTTTGTAAATCTTATATTTTTCAATCAATGTGAAATATGTTTTCCTCTGTTTCTGTTATAAAAGAATTCTGTTGCTTTTATTGTAACTCTTCATTCCTTCAACTCCAAGCTCTCGTTTCGTCAATCTTTTCTTGCCAATTCTGATCTCATTCGACTAAAATGGTATCAGAGTTGCACTAATCGGAGGATTACAACGAGTAATTCATCGTTCCGCTGCGATTTCTTCACCTGAAGTTCCAGATCAATCCTGCTTTTCTGTCGACTTCTGGTCATGAGGATATTCTTCCACCTGCCTTCTCAAACAAGAAGGTTTGCTTGCTAACTGGAGATGATAATTTCACTCATGGAAACAGCAGGTACTCCTTGTTGTTTGTGGTTTAATTTAAAGTCACATATGTATGGTGTTCAAGCTGTTCCTACACATATTACAACCGAAAATGGTGAAAACATGCATAATCCTGCCTATGCTAAGTATCAAGAGCGTGAAAGTTCCTTAGCTCGGTGGTTATTGGTGTTGTATTTTCCTCAAGTTAATAGTTACTTGATAGGTTGTATGACTGTGAATGTAATCGGGTCAAAACTCCATCAAATGTTCTCATCATCTTCTACAACTCGTGCGATGAGTTTATATGGCCGACTAAAAAACAGAAAGTTGCTTACTCAATATGTTAGGGATTATCTTGCTGAGATACAATCTACATGTGATAGCCTTGCAAGTTGTGGCCACCCAATAGATGAAAATAAAGCAGATTTCAATAATCCTTGATAGAGTAAAAGGACTGTTTGATAATGTTGTTTTAGTGATACAAGCATGTCGAAATCCCTATGACCTAGCCTCTGTCAGTTTAGTCTTGTTTGATGCTTAAACTAGGACTCATGATAAATTATTTAAACCAATGTTGATGGCTCAACCTATGATCCACAGTTCAGAAGATTTCTCCAAGAAGAATTCACCAAATACCGCCCCTGAATACAATCCAGATTCAGTTAGTTTTGTTAATCACCAAAATCAGACTTCAAGCATTCAGAATCAACCTTCTCCCTTTGTGTTTAATCGGGGAACATGAGTTTGTGGAAGAAGACGTGGAAGTAACAGGCCTAAATGCCAACTCTGTGGAAAGATTGGCCATCTGGTCAATCGGTGCTATAAAAGGTTTGATGTCAATTTTCATGGAGTCACGTCATCAAATAATATGAATGCTCAGATGTCTTCCAACATGTGTCAAGCTTGTTCGAATGATTCGAATGATTCTACAGATCATGTTGTAGCTCCTTTAATGCACACTTCCTCGGTGCACAATTCTTCAAATGCTTCGGTTGTATCTCACCCTTCTACTATACCTCATCCTGTTTTTCTACCTACAGCTCCATCTTATCCTCAATATCCCTTCATGATACCATATGCAATGACACCTAGATATATTGAAAATGTCTTACCATCCTCTTCTCCTAATCGTTTACAGCTACCTGTAAGTTTTGGTCCTTTACATTCAGCACCTACGCAAGTTACAAGCTACAATCCTCAAGTCAACTTTGTGTCACTCCCTGCTCTTCAATCAGTTTGCACTGATTAGGCATGGTATCTTGATTCCAGAGCAACTAATCATCTCACAAATGGTCAAGCATCTCAAGGTGTTGAACCATATAAGCGAGCAGGTACAGTTCAAGTCAGTAATGGCTATCATTTAACTATATAAAACTTTGGTACTTATGTTATAAAAACTCATTCCAAATCTTTGGTTTCTTAAAAATTTGATTTATACATCTAAAATTACCAAGAACTTAGTCTCTATTTCGCAGTTTTCCAGAAATAACGCTGTATACTTTGAATTTCATCCTACATTCTATGTTGTTCGTGATTCGGGTTCTCATGAAGTCCTGGTGGAGGGGAAGAATCTGGATGCTTATACAGGTTAGCTTTTCATACTTTGAGCTCAAATAAATGTAATAAACATCCTATTTCTAGTATTAGTGAGTGTCAATCCGCTAATATAGTTGAATCTTCAATTCTATGAAATAAAAGACTTGGCCATCCTTCTTCTAAAGTTTGTCCTCTATTTTCAAAAATTGTGGTCTGAAATGTTCATCTTCATATGGTTTATTCCCTGCTTTTTCAGTTGGAAAAAGAATTTGTCTCCCTTTTTCAAATTCGACCACCGAATATACTAAATGTCTTCAACTTGTTGAGGTTGATTTGTGGGGGCTTGCTCTTGTTGCTTCAAATGGAAAAATCTATTACATGAGTATCATTGATGTCTACTCACGCTACACTGCATTTATATTTAACTTAGAAAAGTGAAGCTGCAAACATGTTTATTTAGTTTCATAAGTTGTCGAAAGGCAACTATCATGCTCTTTGAAATCAGTCCAAATTGATGGGGGTGAAGAATTTAAATCTCTCTCCTCATATTTTGCTGAACATGGCATTGCTCATAGGATCACATGCCTCTTTACATCTTAGCAAACAGGAATTGTCGAAAGAAAGCATCGGCACATTGCAAAAATGGGTCTCACTCTCATGTACCAAGCTAGCTTACGTATGCAATATTGGATTGATTCCTTTTATACTGTTGTGTTTTTTATTAATAGGTTGCCTACTCAAGTTCTTAATCATGTGTCTCCTCATGAGATGTTGTTCGGTAAGGTTCCTGATTACTCTATACTTAGGGTGTTTGGATATTGTGTGAACCTTTCTTTTTACTCTTTGGATGCATTGATACTCCTTCATATCGTTGTACTGTATCTCCTTCATACCCTATACCATCACTTAAAACATCTGTTTCTGCTCATTCAGGAGCTTCTTCACATGTTTCTCCTGCTAGTTCTGCAGGTGTTTCCCTTCATCCACATGATCATCAGCCCGCTATTGTTTCTAATCATTCTTCACCTGGGAACACCTCTATTCAGCCTGTTCCTGATTCAGTATCTCGAGATGGTGTTGTTATAAGGTAGGTTCCTTGATCAAATATTGAGCTAGTTGAGGTAGCAAGGTTTACATTAGCAGATACTGTTAATCATGTCTCAATCCTAGTGACTCGGCCAAGACATCTTTCTGTACTGTCACCTGATCAAGTCAATCCTTCAAGGAATGTTCATCCTATGTTAACAAGATCCAAGAGTGCTTCTCAATCTTCAACTTAATTTTCAGCTTTAACTACGACTAGTGAACTATCAATTGATTCAGTTGGACTAGAACCAACCTTTATTCAGTCAGCTCTTCAAATACCGCATTGGACTCAAGTTGTCCATGATGAATTCCAAGCTTTATCATCTAACGAGACATGGTATGTTGTTCCTCTTCCTGAAGGTCGAATCCCAATTGGGTGTAAATGGATTTTCAAAACCAAACGCAACTGAGATGGCTCTATGGCTAGATAGAAAGCTAGACTTGTTGCAAAAGGATTATCTCATAAGGATGGTTTTGATTTTTCTAAATCATTTAGTCTTGTTATTAAGTCTCCTACAGTTAGCACTATTCTTTCTTTAGCTCTAACTAATAAATGACAAATCAGATAGATTGATGTTAACAACGCCTTTCCTTACGGAGATCTCGCTGAGGAGGTCTTTAGGCTTTGACCTCCTGATTTTGAGCAAAGTGATTCAGCAGGTAATGTCTTGGTCTGCGAGCTTCATAGATATCTATATGGTTTAAAACAGGCACCATGAGCTTGGTTCGAAAAGCTTAAACACTTTCTTCTATCTCAGCTTATGGTTATTGTTTCAAAGTCGGATAATTGCTTGTTTATAAAGCAATCTACTGCAGGTTCTAATTTTCTATTGGTTTATGTAGATGATATTGTTGACACGGGTATTAATTCTCATGAAATTGAGGGAGTCATCAGTAGAATTAACTCTGAGTTTCGACTAAAAGGTTTAGGTACGCTTAACTACTTCTTAGGAATGGATGTTCAAGTGAAAGATGAGTGCTTACTTCTTAATCAACACAAGTACATTTTCGAGCTTCTAACTCGAACATAGTTGTCTTCTATCCAAAATTATGGTTGGTAAAGACAACTCTCCATGTCCTAATTTGATCTCTATAGGAGTTGGTGCTCTTCAAAAAATTTGTACAACACGACCTAATATTGCTTTTGTTGTTAACAAATTAAGCCAATTTGTCCAGTCCCTTACCTTGTGTCATTGGAATGCTCTTGTACATGTTTTGAAATATCTCAAAGGCACTCTGTGCCATGAGATATTGTTTCAAGCTTCTTCGGTTCCTTCTAATGAAGTCTCTCTAGTTTCTTATGCAGATACAGATTGGGGCAGTGATCCAACAGATCGGAAGCCAATCTCTGGACACTTTTTCTTTCTTAATGGTAATCATATCGTATGAAGTTCCAACAAGAAACCTGTCATATCACATTCCTCTGCTGAGGCTGAATATAGAGTTATAGCCAATGTTATATGTGAGGTACTTTGGGTCAAGTCTCTATTCCAAGAGCTTGATGTTCATCTTTCATCCATTCCTGTGGTCTGGTGTGATAATACTAGTGTTATAGGTTTAACTGAAAATCTCATACATCAATCTAAGATGAAACATGTAGAGATATATTTAAGCTTTGTGCGTGAAAAAGTTTGTAGTAGTCATGTGCTTGTTAACATTGTGCCATCTAATGATCAGTTTGTATATATTCTTACGAAGCCTTTAAGGGAAAAGTTTTTTGTTCCTCTTCGTCAAAAGTTTGGTTTATATTCCCTTGAGGAAGTTGATGTTATTTCCAAGTGTCTCATTGAGGGTGTCTGATCTGATTGTTTGTTATTTTGACTATCTTCTCTTTATCATTCTAGTATATGTCTTGCTCAACTGCTGTTTTAATCTTCTTGCTTGAATACTCTATTTGACGTTTGCATTTGGCTAGTTCTGCTCTAATCTAAGAGTTCAGTTTTGTGTTCTTGTACTATCATCACATTCTCAAAATTCTTGATCTATTCCTATCATTCTTTTCTCTCCTTTGATTCAACTCGTAACACATTCATCAAATAGATTTTGTATTATTTGTTTACTCTAGGCTTTACCATCTTCTCTAATTTCTTTTATCATATATTGTATGTTTTCTATGTGATCATGTATTCGTGAAATTGTTCTTCCTCTATTCCCATTGATCTCGTATTGATCTTGAGTCATCCTTAGATAATGTATATGGAAGCTCATGGGATTTGATTTAAAAAATAATCAATGAAGAAGACAACGTAAAAGATACTTCTTCATTGGTTTGAGAAAGAAAAGATTAAGGCTCAAACCTTCCAATCCCAATGAATAGATAAAGGCTCAAACCTTCCTATCATTTAAAAAATGGATTCAAAAGATCTTACAGAAAAAATAATAATAATAAATCAAGAAAACAAAAATTGAATCGTTTCAAGGATGACTCTATATCAAGTTTGTTGTGTATCATGGGACTCTAGAAGTTGATTTCACCGGTACATCTCTCAAGGTTGAAACTAACAGTGCAATAATTGTTGAATATGTGAGAAAGTTGTGTGACAGCTTGAGTATCGATCAATACCATCCTTGTTTGAGTTTGGTTTATGACTTGTGACCCTTTGGTGTTGAATTATTTTGATGTTATATGATCTCTCTTGTTTGGATTGTGATGGGATGATGAAGAACATGAGAAGTTAAATCAAGATTAGTTTCTGTTCAAATCAGTTGAGAATGAAGAGTGGATGTAGTTTTAGATCTCAAATCGAAAATTGAACAAGCATGAAAATAATGAGAAGAAGACAAGCAAAACAAAATCAAACAATAATTTTTAAGGGAGATCTTGGATAGGGAATGTTAAGGGTTATGAAAAGCATTTGTCTATTAGTCTTGTGTTTAGGATGATGAAGAATCAAGTGTTGTAATCTTCTTAGTATGCTTCGTGATTCCTAGTTATCTTGAATCTTGTAGTGATCTTCTAGAGTCTTATTTGTAGTTATTCTTTAGTTCTTTATTTGTAGATTATCTTCTTCAATCAATGTGATATTTGTTTTCCTCTGTTTTTGTTATAACAGAATTTTGTTTCTTTCATTGCAAGTCTTCATTCTTTCGACTCCAAGAAGGCAATAAGGTGCAGTACGGTATAGGTATTGGTACACAAAATGACCATAAGGTGAAACAGGTGTGGGGGAAAATGGTTGGGATATAGGTATGGGAAGAAATGGCCGGTCTCGGTCCCTCGTACGGAATCTAAACTCTGAATGACTTAGGTATATCCCTCTCGTATTCAATATTATATGTATTTTTCCTAATGTGAATAAAGTTTGTGTTATTGATATTAGGTGTTGATAGTTACATTTCATAAAAAAATCGTACTCGGTTTTAAGTTCAGTATAACTTTGGGGTCATTTTTGGTATTTTTGAAAGTTATGGTGATTTGTTTCAATTAAAAATATATATTTTCAAAACTGACTTGGGTCATTCCTGAACTTTGATGAAGGTTATAACTCAGTCCTTGGACTTTCGGGTCATTCTAGGATTTTACCGAATGTTTTAAACCAAACATGAAAAGATTTGGGTCATTTCTGCAATTTTCGAAATATCTTACCAATTCAGCTCGAAATTTAAATAATTGCATATTGGTCCTTAAACGTTTCTTGACATCCCATTAGAACTCAAAAGATTACCATATTCTGCACAACTATCAGCATAAGAAGTTACATTAACACTATCACAAGCATGAGTAATTTCCAAATGAATATCATTGAAATCAGACTTATCATTGAGCTCAAACTTTGTATCAGCAATGCCAAATGACACATGAGAATCAACATCAACTGAATTAGACATAGTGTTTGACATATTTTTAAACATGGGAAAGCTAGACATCTCAAGTTTATAAAGACCGGTAGATTCAAATCCCTTCAATAAAATGCGATGTGATAACGAATCCTTAATGAGGCATATTCTGTAATAGTAAATGTCTACTGTTTGTATGAACAATAGAGGAACCAACAGCTGAGATTTGTAGAGAATAACCATTACCAAAAGGACCTTACCAACACCAGTATATGGAGTAAATGTAAGAGGATGAGGAGCTGCATTCGTAAGGTGATAGGTGGCACCTGTGTCAGGGAAACAACTCGTGTCAGCCTGAACCACAGGATAAACAGAAGCAAGATTGGCATGAGGATTGGGGATGTGATACGATGAGGGATTAGAACTAGATGAAGCTACTAGAGATGTAAGAAGGTGTTGTAGGGTAAAGGTATGGGTACACAGAATGACCATAAGGTGAAACAGGTGTGAGAAAAAATGGTTGGGATATAGGTGTGGGAATAAATGGTCGGTCTCGGTCCCTCGTACGGTATCTAAACTCCGAATGACTTAGGTATATCCCTCTCGTATTCAATATTATATGTATTTGTCTTAATGTAAATAAAGTTTGTGTTATTGGTATTAGGTGTTGATAGTTACATTTCCTATAAAAATCGTACTCGGTTTTAAGTTCAGTATAAATTTGGGGTCATTTTAGGCAGTTGTGAAACTTATGGGGTTTTGTTTCGGTTAAAAATATTTTTTCAAAATTGACTTGGGTCATTTCTGAACTTTTAACCGAATGTTATAAACCAAATCAGAAACGTTTTGGGCTATTTTTGCATTTTCTAAAATATCTTCCTAATTCAGCTCGAATTTTAAATAATTGCATCTTGGTACCTAAACGTTTCTTCACATCCCATTACTTCTCAAGGTGTCACAAATTAGTCCAATCTGCTTCGTATTTTCAAAATCATTCATGTATGTTTGACACGTTTAAAATGACCCCAAAGTTAAACCTTTTTTTAGCACGATTAACGTTATTCTCCTCTTGTTTATTTATTTTAACTTAACTCAAAAAAATAAAAATAAAATTATGGTATATTGTTAATTAAAAATGTGCATGTAATATTATTGGCTAAGCATGATCAAAGCGGATAATTCGGATAAATTGGTAAAATAAATTAAAAAGCAAACTAAAGTACCAAAAGGGCAGACAGATTATGGACTCGCGAGCTCTTAAGACGTAATCAAACCCCCGAATTCGATTCTCTGGACGTAAACCTTTCTAAACTCTAGAGTGTTAACACCATGCACCCTAGGCAAATTTTGGGATTTTGATTAGCCTTTAATTAATCGGTGGCAGCTCTTTCATTTTTTCGGTCTGGTTGATGACCTCGCTCGACCGGACCCGTCGCTCGTCAAGACCGGACATTTTCGAGCGAACATAATAAAAATATTTTTCAAAAAGGGTCGGGGAAAGTTGGATCCGACGTCTGACAATTTGGCGACTATGGTGGGGACTTATCTGTTTATAGGGTTTAAGTTTTGTCATGTTTGCTTCGCCAGATTATATTTTGCCCTATCTGTTCTGCCCGTTTGCTCATGCTAGCAGTTTTAAATTTTGTCTGAAAGGCGATGTAAATGTAATTATTTAAAATGATTGAAATTCTCGTTTTGCACATACCACGTTGGATATCATTACCCGCTTGGACCTAGAGCACGTTCAGAGCTTAGGGAGTTTAGTAGGGAAATGTGCCCGGAGCACTTTGTCTGCCGCCATGCATCCAAACAACTCAACTCGATAATCAGAATTATTCAGTGATCCTCTATAGGAGGTGAGGTTGCGTCAGTTCAGTGGACCTAAAAATTCCAACCCTTTAGAACAAAAACTCTACACCGCGTTTAACCTTCTACTAGTGTTTGTTTCATTTTTGGGCCTTACTGGAAAAAATGGGAGTTCGGCCTAACTATTTGGATGAGAGATTGACCCACAATTAATGTAGAAGATTCGGCCCAACTGTTGTGAATTAGAATTCAGCCCAACAACTGTAGATGGAAGTTCAGCCCATTATGTAAATGTGTTTGTTTTGGCCCTAGATCATGACATGTATAGGATTAGGCCTTTTGTATTATATATTTTAAACTTCTATAAATGTAATACGAAACTTACTAATGAAATTTACATTCTCACATTTGCATTGCATTTTTCTTTAAAAAAATGTAAGTTATGTTCATTCTATGTTGCATCCTTAAGATGTTTCACGCACCATATTTGGTAAGGATGAAGTAAACAAATCATTTCCATCACATTAAGGCCATACAACCCCCTACGGTCGAAATTGCCCGAATATGGAAAGTCCTGACAAAAGGGAATCATAAATACGTGAATGACAAGATTGGTGAAGTTCCCAAGCTCGCAAATTATAAAGTCAACTGGTTCTCCTTGATGCCTTGTCTAGATTCTGGAAATGGAAAACGTGTCTACCTGATTAACAATAATGCAATACGTTCACAAGTTCCACTCAGTACCTGCAAGTCCATCTTTCTACTTGGAGGGGATAATCGGGGATAGACCCGAACAACCCTCGTCATTCTAGCAATGTGGGGGCACCCTGAAAAAATGTGGGGGCAACGTAGCTAAGTTGAATGACACACTTGAATAATTCAGACCTTCCTTCGAACCAAGGAAGAGGCGAATAAATAGATTTTCAAAATGCATGTCTTCATCTTTCCTTCGAACCAAGGAACAAGCATCAAATGCACTCAACGAGCTATGTTGTCGTGTGAAACAACTTACAAACTAGACTTCTATTTGCTAAATCCTTTTAAAGTAATTTTGACGAAAAAACTTGTGTCACACATCCAATCAAAGTATACGAATGGAATGAACGGAACATGCAAAAATTTTAAAACCAATCATGTATGATCAATTGTGTATTCATTCTTCTTACTATGGTATTTCTAAATTAGGTTTTCGGGAATCCATGCAACATTCAACAACTCCAGCACCTCAAGAACCCAAATGGTACCACGATTCAGGTAAAGTCATTCCCTTGCGGAAATCCAAGAAGCATCCAAGTGAAGTCGTCTCAGAATAATGTGTGTTAAAGTACGCCGACAGTATAGAGATCCATGTTGGTTCAGCATAGTGAACGAGCAATCGTTATCAATGATTTCATTGCTACTAGAGGAACTTTATCTGATGCACTTTGACGTGTCGGAAAATTGTGATCCAGCTTAATCAAGAGAGGGGACATGCTGCAACTGGTATTCTTCGTGAATCAAAATGCAATTGTCCTCTCTCTCTAGCTCGTTCTCGAGATTTCTTAACTTGGTTTGCCTGGATCGTAATGCGAGAACGCAGGTGACGTGCCTCAAGAGATTTATTACATAAATTGGAGGACCCCAGATAAACAGCAGGTACTCCGATCAAGCTCCGTTCAAACAGAAGAGACAGATGTAATTAAGAAGGTTCTTCAAGATAAACGGTACTTGTGGAATACTTCTCTAAAAGTTACTGTCTTCTTAGATGGATCTGACTGATCTGTACCCGCTGTGAGGAAGTCGACAAGAAGCCACAGTTGGACCGAATGGAGTAGTTGTTGCGGAAAGGAAAAAGATTGACAAATTTTCAATTTTACTCAAAATTACAACATGTAGTCTGTTCAACATGGTATGAGAGACATAATTCTGAATCAAGTAACAGATCGATTAGCTCTTCCTTAGCATCATCATCGACCAGTTAGCCCAGACTACATTACAATTTGGAACGCAAAATAAGCAGAGGCCAAATTGTATTGATTGTTGAATGCAGTGAGTGAGGAGTATGATCAGGAAAAAAAGATTGACTCCAAAAAAAACCATTACCTGAGGTGGAATCAGCTTATGCAACAAAAACCCATTACCTGCAAGGGAGACATCATTGTTGACACGGGGAAGATGTCGTTGTTGACAGCAAGAGAGATGTCGTTGTCGATGCAGAGAAACACCATTGTTGACAAAAGCATCTCACGATGGCGGCGGTGATCGGAAAGGCATGAGATGTAGACACAACGGAAAGTTTCTTCACATCAAGTCGGAGTACCTCAAACTGATCAGATTACCCGAAGGGTGGAGGGGCAACAGCATCGATGTTAGCAACGTCGTCACTATGGGGACGAAAGCTACGAAGAAGAGAAGCATGCCAGCGATCACCTTGTGTTCTTATTTGCTTCCTCATTTACAAAAAAAATTGGCAACGCTCGCACCCATGTGTCAAATTTCTCCGGGAAACCAAAAACTTCCACTGAAGATCAAAATTAAACTGGTTTCCCCCCATTATTGTACAATCGAAGAAACACACGGTCAACCATGTGTTAGAGTATTATGTAGTCTAGTCTAGATTAATCAAAATTAGTATTTATCTTTAGTTCATCTATATTAATTAGTTTATCGTTTATATTTAATTTATTCTTTATAATTATATACATAGTTAGATAGATAGTATGAGTATCTTTATAGATAGTATCGATCTATATAGATAGTTCTCTCTATACTATATATACATAGTTCTCCATGTACAAAACAATAAGTTTCTCAGTAATGGAGTCAGATTTTTTCTTATTCATCTCCTTCACGTCTTCATGCTCTATTAAATCTAATATATTGAGATTACAAATTCAAACGTGCTTATTAAAAGATAAACAAAGTTCAAATGAACAAGCTTATTACGAGATTGCAGAAATCGCAAGAAGCTATTCAATTCTCTTATATTCAAGAAACCTTTCACCATGACTCACTAATATAAAAAGATACCTGGATTACGGAGTTCCCAGAGAACGCCACAAGAAAATGACCAAAAGGTCGTGGGAGGAATGACTTGCAATTAATTTATCAGTGGTCTGAATTTACCCTTTGGAGAGGCGTGAATGCCAAAGAAGCTAAATGTTTAATGGAAGAAATTCATGAAAGGTTTTGTGGACCACACATGAGCGTGTGAGACTTGGATATTTTTGGTCCACCAAGACCGCTTGCTATGTAAAACACTTAAAACATTATCACCTTTGTTAAGTGTACGCAGACCAAAACCACCATCATTGCACGATCTCTATCTCATGAATTCCCCATGGCTTTTCTCAAGGTGGGGCATCAATGTAATCAACATGATTTCCCCAAAGGCGCCCAAGGATCATCGATTTATATTGGTGGTGATCGATTACTTCACCAACATGGTAGAGGTTATTACCCTCGCATCAATAATGACAAAGGCGATGGAATATTTTATTAGACAGGACATCACCATGCATCATGGGGTGCCGAGGTCAACTTTCGTCGGCAATGCCAGAAATCTGAATAACAAGTTGGTCGATGGGTTGTGTGACCAATTTAAGATCAAGCATAAAAACTCATCTCCATATCACTCAATAATGAATGGCACAATAGAAGTAGCAAATAAAGGACTGGTACGACAAGCTGCCTTGGGTACTCATGCCATACAGGACTTCAATACGAACTTCAGCAGGGGCAACCCCATTCTCCCTTGTTTACGGGACTGAAGCCGTGTTGCATATTGAAGTAGAAATTATATCAGCTAGGATCCCTACCAAGGCAGCTATGGACGATTCAACGTGGGTGAGATGTAGATACACACAATTGAACCTCCTGACGAAATGTTGCTCATTGCGATGTGGAACGAGCAATTGCACCATGAACGCATGACTCATGCATTTAACAGGAAGATGCCCCCAAGACAATTGCAAGTGTGCAATCTAATTCTAAAAAAATCATTCGAGTCAATCCAGACTCTCGGGGCAAGTTTGTGTCTAAAATATGAAAGGCCTTATGTCGCCAAAAAGATTCTCAGCAGTGGAGCCATGATCGTCACCGACATGGACGACCAAGAATACCACAATCTAATGAATATGGACGTAGTCAAAAAAATCATTAAAGAGCTCATAACCAGAAAATGAGCCTTCAAAAGTGAGAGAAAATTACCGCTAAATCGAAAACTCGAAAGGGCAGTTTAGGCAAAATTTAGTGAAAAGGGGTGGGATTAGAAATCCCTAGAAAAGGTGATCATTGCAAAAGAAGAGGAATCAAGTCCTGCTAGGTTGACAAAAATTAAGGGAATCGAGAGGTGTGGTAAAAAAATGTCATAGCAAAAGGATAGAAAATCGAGAGACAAAAAAGAAATCCTTCAAGTTAATCCAAATTCTTGGGGCAAGTTTGTGCCTAAATATGAAGGTCTTATGTCATCAAACAAGTTCTCAGTAGAGGAGCCATGATCATGATCGACATGGACGACCAAGAACTTCCCACGTAATCAAAAATCCTTCAAGCGAGCCTCCAAAAGTGAGAGAAACTTCTCGCTAAATCAAAAACCCGAAAGGGCGGTTTATTCCAAATTTAGGGAAGAGGACCATGATTAAAAATCCCTATATAGGGTAATCATGGCAAAAGGAAATGAATCAAATCCCTGCTAGGTTGAAAACCCAAAAGGGCAACCTAGGCAAAACAATTAAGGTAACCGAAAGGTGCGGGGAAAAAACGTAACAAAAGGAAAGAAAATCGAGAATTTGTTTATTTTGTTTTTACAAAGGTACTCAAAAGTGGACAACAGTGTCTTGAGTTGCATCGTCAACTTGCATGGATACAACTTGTGGACGTACCTTGAATGGCTGTAGGGAACTTCATCAAGAAGAACTCCAAAGTCAATTAATGAGAAAACAGACCAAGAAGTCCGCGCAAGCAGTCAGACACCTCGAGAGGGATTTTCAACTCTAAAGAAAATTTCAAGCCGATGAGAAGAGCATTTAGGTGTTCAGCCTCTACAACTCATCCTCGACGACCAGGACCAGCAGTTATCTAGCTTCTGGGAGTCACAAGCCGACGAGCAAAGCCTTTAGGTGTTCAACTTCCGCAAGTCATCCTTGACGATCGAGACCTATAGGTGTCTAGTTTCCGAAAGTTGCATAATAAAAATAACTCGATAATCAGGACGTGTACTTATCCATCTTCTAGGAGTCACAAGCCGATAAGCTGAGTCTTTAGGTGTTCAACCTCCGCAAGTCATCCTTGACAACCAGGACCTACAGTTATCCCGCTTCTGGACTCACAAGCTGACGAGCGGAGCCTTTAGGTGTTCAGTATCTTCAAGTCATCATGGGCGATCGTAACCTAGAGGTGTCTAGTTTCCGAAAGTTGCATGATAAAAAAAAAATTATCGACGATCGGGACCTCTAGTTATCCAGCTTCTGGAAGTCACAAGCCGACAAACGGAGTCTTTAGGTGTTCAACCTCTGCAAGTCATCCTCGACAACCAGGACCTGTAGTTATCAAGCTTCTACGAGTTACAAGCCGACAAGCAGAGACTTTAGGTGTTCAGCCTCCGCAAATCAATATCGATGATCAGGACTTCTAGTTATCCAATTTCAAGGAGTCACAAGCTCACGAGCGGAGCCTTTAGGTGTTCATCCTCTGCAAGTCATCCCCAACGAGTCACAAGTCGACGAACGGGGTCTTGAGGTGCTCAACCCCCACAAGTTAACCTCAACGTTGCTTCTGGCCAAAAAAATCCTCAACCTCCAGCTCGTTGAAGAGCGTTTAGGCTCTCAGTCTCCTTGAATCATCGTCAACAATCGGGACTTGTAGATGTCCAACTTCCGAAAGTTGCACGATGATGTTTGTCTACTATGTAAATAATGAATCAAGAGGAGCAAAACTAAGTTGTTTGTCTTTGAACACACACTCATGCGATCACTTTCATGAGTGTTTGTTCAAAGAGGGGTAACTGTAAACATCTGATTGTGGCGCGGGGTCAAAATACCATATGTAAGCATCTAAGCCGAGAAAAAAATAGATCCAAAGAAAAAATAATAAAATAAAATAAAACCTAAACCCAAAACCCAAAACCCCAAACCCAAAACCCTAATCCCTAAACCCCAAACTCCAAACCCTAAATCTTAAACCCTAAACCTTAACCTTAAACCCAAAAACTTAAAAACCCTAAACCCTAAACCTTTCTAAACCCCTAAACCATAAACCCCTAAACCCCTAATCCACAACCACAAATCCACCATACCACCCATTTTCGACCAAGCCCTACCAATGACACCAAAGTCCTCCCAATTACCATAACCTTTGCCAACTTTATCACTTTTGCTCACCCGCCATCATCTTTTGACCAAATACTCCCCAAGGACACCAAAAGTCCTCCCAATTGACAATCACATTTGCCCAATTACTATCACCTTTGCCATCCACTATGTATTATTCATGCTTTATCGCCTACTTGCATGAGGAAAACTCTATCAAATAGAAGAAAGCCTGAACGATTAGACAAAGGAAAAGCCTAGTCGTAAGCTTCGGCTAAGAAGGGAGAAAAAAGAAAAGATAGAATTAAAAGAAACAAGAGAAAAAAAAAAAGAATAGAAGGCCATAGCAAAGTGAGTGTTTCAGTGATAGTGGGGAAAAAAAAAAGAGAAATTCAGTGAAGAAAAATTGATGATTATCGGTCTCGGTCCCTCGTACGGTATCTAAACTTCGAATGACTTAGATATATCCCTCTCGTATTCAATATTATATGTATTTGTCCTAATGTGAATAAAGTTTGTGCTATTGATATTCAGTATTAATAGTTATATTTCAAATAAAAATCGTACTCGATTTTAAGTTCGGTATAACTTTTGGGGTCATTTTAGGCATTTGTGAAAGTTATGGGGTTTCGGGTCATGTCTGCAATTTTCGGGTCATTCTGGGATTTTACCGAATGTTATAAACCAAACCAGAAACTTTTTGGGCCATGTCTGCAATTTTGGAAATATCTTCCCAATTCAGCTAAAATTTTAAATAATTGCGTCTTGGCCCCTAAACGTTTCTTGACATCCCATTACTTCTCAAGGTGTCACAAATTAGTCCAATGTGTTTCGTATTTTCAAAATCATTTGTGTATGTTTGACACGTTTAAAATGACCCCAAAGTTAAACCTTTTTTTAGCACGATTAACTTTATTCGCCTCTCGTTATTTATTTTAAGTTTACTCAAAACAGATAATTCGAATAAATTGATAAAATAAATTCAATAGAAAACTAAAGTACTGAAAAGGCATATTATGGAATCGCGAGCTCTTAATACGTAATCAAACCCCTGAACTTGATTATCTGGACGCCCTAGGATGTTAACACTGTGCACCGTAGGCAAATTTTGGGATTCCAATTAGCCTTTAATTAAGGAGACTCTTTCATTTTTTTTTGCTCCGATTGATAACCTCGCTCGACCGGACCCGTCGCTCGCCAAGACTCGACATTTTCGAGCGAACGTCAAATTCAATGTCCGACAAGTTGTATGAGAAATTGAATTGGATGAGGATGAAACTAAGTAGATGTGACATGTGAAGAGAAATGTGGAGAAGAAACATGAACAACATCACAGGAATCAGACCAGTTTACTGTGGTGAGGTGAGCAGAGGAGGTATTCGATGCAGAGTTTGCAGGATCAGTCACTCTAGTGAAACGTACATTAAATCGATGATAACAACAGTGGACGAGATTAACAAATTTGCAACATAACTAGCACTAAGGTTTATTATTGCAATAACCACGGCCACGACCATGAGCTTTGCCTGCATTTGAGACTGGAAACTGCTGATTACTAGGAGAAGTGGGAAGCAAACCATCGAAGGATTGAGCTTTTGACATCGAACAGCTATATGATTGAGGTGAATAGCTATTTGATGTCGAGGCATTGTTATGTTGAGCATCACTACCAGCAGAAGGACGATTCACAACAACATTAGCTGATGTGGAACAATCAAATAACAAGTCAGCCTATCTAGCCTCATCATCCAACAACACAGAGCTAACCGAGGCAATATCATGTGTATTCCTATTAGCATGCTAACAACTATGATATTATCGAATTTACCTTTAACTCTATTGAGGATGATGGTGATTTGCTTCATTTCAGAGATTGGATGACCGAAACTTACCAAACTGTGACACGTGATCAAGATTTCGGTAAGATACTCCTGCATAGGCTGATGAACTAGCTTCCTAGATTTTAATCGATCATATAGGTGCATGGTTCTTATTGTGGACGAATAGGAGAAATCACGATGAAGTCTCTGCGAGCTGCAATCATGCATCCAATCAAGCCTCTACTCATACGAGACAAAATAGAGGTTAGGAACCACGACTGCAAACACCTATCCTGCTGAATATACTTCATGTTAGCATGATTCGGAACAATGACACCGACTTCATTTGAATGTATTGAGAAATTGCGATTCCATGAAGATGCTCTTCCAAATTGTAGTCGCACACTGATAACAGAACCTGTTGCTTCCATTGTTGGAAGTTCTCTTCTTCGATGAGATGCAAAACTTTCTTGTTCACAAATACTGGTGAATTTTCATCCATTTTGAGCTTTGCAGAAGATTGACCAGGATACTTACTACTCTGAGAAATATAATGAAAAGAAGATGGATTCGGAAATTTCAGATTCAATTGATATAATTTGCTTGAATACAAGTGCCTACTATATATAGTAGTAGTAGTAGACTTCATCTTTGAATCTTATCATATTGTTCTTCAAACTTTCATCATGTTACACTTATATCCTAATACAACCGAGCACATTCCTCTCCGTACATGGTTTGACATCAAGAATGAAGTGTGTGATATAAGGATGAGTAATAAGGAAGTGATATCAAATAATGGGAGAAGTGCAGAAGCTGAAGGATTGGATGATGAACTGAAACCGGGAAACAACATAGTGTTAACCAGGAAGTGACCGAGAACGTGCATCAGCATGATTTCAGCTCTGCCCCAAATTAAATGGAGATGACCTGAACCATGAAGAAGAACTATTATCTGAACCATGAAGAAGAACTAGACTTAAATAATCCCCCCCCCCCCAAAACAATCATAAACCCATACAACCAGGATAACCATCATAACCCTGCCCTGAACCAAATAACCTACCAGTCATCCCAAGGCATGGAAACCCTAGCTCACACTCTAAAGGCTACCTTTCACCCTTACTAGAAACCATACATCAAAGCATATTTACCATACCTCCCTAATAGCCCTACAATAGTCATACCCTATAACAATATTACCTATCCCCTAATCACTCACCTTCCCAATCAGTCTCTATCCCAGAAACCAACACAACATAAGGAAGCTATTATGACGTGGAGAAGCCACCTGAAAACCTTCCCCTACTCGAGCCGGAGATAAGCCAAACCATATCTCTGGTCTGAGTCCAATCTTAACCAAGCTTTCACTTAAACAGAGATTGAAGGAGACGGAAGAACAAATATCTACCAAGAAACTGATAAAAATTACGAGAATGAAAGGTGACGAAGAATGCCCCTCGTCAAGGATCCACATGGGATGTTACGTGGATTAGCTCTTTTGTGGAAGGATGTGATAGATATCAAAGTTCAAATGGTCAATCATAACTTAATCGACTGCGAGATTCACTTAAAACAATAGACTGGTCCTATGTGGGTAAACACATCTGACTTGTGCTTGAAGAAGTAAACCCATATCTTCCTATTGAAATAGTCAATGAAGGTGACATAGAACCTGGATCCTCGAAGTGATGAAACTGGAGATGGTACCCAAACAACTGTATGGACCATTTTCAAGCGCACTTTCTTCGACTCTCTCAGAGTCTTTATAAAGTTAACTCGCTTCTGTTTGCCCATAACACAACTTTTACAAAGACCCATATGAACAGACTTCAGACCATTTAAAGCCCCTTCTGTAACCAGTATTTTCATTCCCTATGCACTCATGTGTCCAAGTCGGTTATGTCACTGACACGAACGAGAAGTACCCTTAACAACAACAACCATGTTTATACACCCTGCAGTGGTGTGTAAGGTTCCAGATTTTGTGCCACGAGCTATAATCATAAAACCCTTTATAATCTTCCACGAACCTTTACCAAACTCTATTGTGTAACTTGCGATATCCAACTGACCAATAAAGATCATATTCTTCTTGAGTCTAGGAATATATCTGACATCTTTCAATGTCCACTGGTTTCCCGATGGGGTCTTTATGCGTACATCCCCATTTCCTTCAATCTCCAAAGATTTGTTGTCAGCAAGGTATACCTTTCTAAAATTTCCGGATTTGAAATTTTGATACAATTCCTTGCTTGGAGACGAATGAAAATATGCACCAAAATCTAAAATCCAGGATTCAACCGGTCTATCCACACTAAGGATTTTTTATTCTGCTGAATTTACAGAATCAAAATCATCTCCGGAGTTCTGATTTTGCTTCTTATTTGGTTTCTTGCAGGTTATCCGATTGTGACCTTTATTTCTACAATTCCAACAAATTACGTTGGCTTTGTTCAAAGATTTTCCTCAATTCTTTGATTTTGATCGGACATGTGAATTTTGCTCTTCGACTTGCTTCTCCCCCTCCGGTCAACGCTGAGAGCCCTGCCCGATGAATCTCTCACTTCTCGCTTGCAAATACTTTCGCTAAGAACAATATCTCGGAATTCATCGAACTTCAGCTTCTTAGAACCACATGAACTGCTAATTACAACAACAACATTATCCCATGACTCGGGCAGAGATTACATCAAAATCAAGGCTTTGATTTCATTTTCAAAGATAATCTCCACATTACTTAGTTGACTCACAATCAAATTAAACTCATTTATATGATTAGCAATAAATCCATTCTCACACATCTGTAAATTGAACAATCTACGCATCAAATATACCTTGTTCATCGCAAATGGCTTTTCGTACATATTTGATAGAGCCTTCAACAGATCGGTCGTCATCTTCTCCTTGACAATGTTGAACGTCACGTTCTTCGACAAAGTCAACCGGATCAACTCTAGGGCATGTCGATCTTTCAGCTTCCATTGTTCCTACGTCATGGACTCCAGCTTCACCCCGAGCAAGGGTACGTGAAGATCTTTCTGGTACAGATAGTCTTCGATGTGCATCTTCCAGAAACTAAAATCGGATCCATCGAACTTCTCGATTCCAAGCTTTGAACTCTCCATTTTCAAAGGGCGTGTTGAATCTCCTTAGCTCTGATACCAGTTGTTAGGATCGATTTCGCAACACACACATACATAGATTAAGAAGAACGAGAATTAAAAGAGATTTTACGTGGTAACACCTCTTCGAGGTAAACTCCACGGTGGTTTCAATGTATTGATGTTTATTCAACTCTCTTACAAATTGTTAACTAGAATACATGGATGAAGAAGTATATATAGACAAAACTATGACTAAGTACAAAACTCCAACTTGAACATGTTTTTTGTGTGAAACTACAAGATCAACACGTTTTCCATGTGGAAAACATGCACCGTCCAAGCCGCCCGTGTTTGACCACCGTCCAAGTCACCCGTGTTTGACCACCGTCCAACCGAGTCATCCATGTGCAACATGTAGCACTGTCCAACCGCCCATGTGCACCGTCCAATGCGTGGTCTTGTTAGACACCGTCCACATGAACCGTTCACATATTAATAAGGCTCCACTACCTAACACTTTGTACGTTAATCTGCTTCGATTTCCTTCAATTCTGTCAAGATCTAGAGTAAATTGCATCGAAGCAGATCAGGATGTACGTGATTGGCGTCCCCATTTGATGAAATTTAGGATTCGTCTCCTATGAGGGTGCAACATTCACAGTCACCCGCTGCTTGAGCGAAGGGCTATCAGGACACAGATTCACTATTTTGAAATAAACTAATCCATGAGATCCGCAATGTGGAGGCCACGACTCAGAAACAAATTGAGGACTAAAAGGAGGAGCTTTGTCAATTGGTCGAAAAATAGGTACCGTGACCTAATCAACTCCGCATAAAAACATATTAAAATAGGACATAAAAAAAACATGTTGAACGAAAAAACATTTTGTGCAAACATATTTGACCATTTTCAAACATTTTGACAAATTTTGTAATTCGTTGTTATACGTATACACATATAAACAGTTGAACGAGACAATTTGCATACTGAGCCGAAGTTACTCACTGTCTTGGAAGGCGACAACGACAACGGTGAGTAGGTACCGGTGTTATTAGAACTGAACCACCCCTCGATCCGGCGAGGGGGCGGTTCCCGGTTCGGCCGGTCCAACCCGACTGAACCTAGTTAAAAAATATACAAACTACATGCACAATGCTCTCAAATCCTAACTCACTGGTAATCCATCCTACTATGAAATATGAATAAATTAGTGTCATAACTGCACATTAATCTACCTTCAGGTGTATCTGGGGAAGACGTTTGTGGAGGCCGATCAGGCAGTGACTTCTGTACATTGACATGTAATTGCTCATTGACACGAAACTATGCCTACCAGCATGGAAACACTGTTAGGTTCTCTGTACCACAATCACATGAACAATAATGATCTAAAACTAACCTAATTTCATGGAGATGAATGGCCAATCAAGCAAAGCGGCTTGCCTGCGTGATGTGTCTGGTTTGGAATTTGGAGATGATTGGAGCAACTATTTGATTTGGTATGTCATCACCGAGCTGTATTTCAGCATCTCTGGAATACGGTAATTGTCGTTCAAGATTTGAAGCTTTGATTCTCCATCGAAAACAATTTCAATAATTTAAGGCAAATCGAAACAAGGAATCGAAACAAGGAAGCAACCGAACACAACAATTTCAACTGCAGCAAGGAACCGAAACAAGGAACGAATTGAAGAAGACAACTCTTGGATGAAGTGAAGAACAAAGACAACTGACGGGCGAATTAAGGAAGAACGAAGTGAAGCTTGGCTGGAAGGCGTGAATAACAAACAGATTGGAGAAGCTGGACTGCTGTGTGAAGAACTCACGGAAATGAACCAAATGAGCGTGAAAGCTCAAAGCCTCAAATGAAGAAGGAGAGTTATGTTAAACTTAACCAGTTAACCTAGTCACTTTAAACCAATCGGTTTGTGCCGAACAAAATCAATCGGTTTAAACCGAAAACCCGATTGGTCTGTAAAAAAAGCATCCAAAAAATGAACCAGAAACTGGTCGGTTTAAAAAAAAAAACGTTTGATTCACACTAATTCAAACATAGTTACTATTCAAATCAATCTTTTAGCTGAACCAAATCGGATAAAGGTCCGGTTCCCAGTCGGACCCGGCGGACCGCCGGTCCGGTTTTGATAACACTGACTGTTGTAATCGATCCATCAAATCTTAATGGCAAATCTGCCGCAGTCCCTCTCCATGAATGCTGCTGCTTTCGGCTTCGGCGGCCCGAGTACCTCGGCTTCTAACATCGCCGTCGCTTTGGCAAACAAGGACCACAAAATGGCGTCCGCTGAGCAGCTGGTCTTCGACTTAAGTAATCCCGATCTCAGAGAAAATGCTCTTCTTGAACTTTCTAAGGTAACATTAGGGTTTATCCTATTCTAATGTATATATTTCTTCATTAGGGAAAATGATTTCTTTTCTTCTTTGCTGTATCTTATCATTAGATGAGTAAATTATTTTCACCATTCAGATGATTTAACTTTGTCTTTCACATATCTGAGTTGGCAATGTCAATGTGGATGCACGGATTCATCTGCTAGCATTTGTTTTGTACGCAAATGTTGATTTTGCTCATCTCTCTGCCCGAGTATCTGAAAGCTAGCCGCAAACACTACGTTAGCGTCTACTATGTGATTGTGTAGATAATTGTTTTGAATGGATATTAGGTTTTGGTTAGGCTGGGGTGTAAAGTAACAGAATTTGCAAGTTTTATGTACCATACTACCGAAGCAAGATAACGGTTTCAATGCAATTCCTTTCTTCTTTTATGGTATTCTCTTTGGCTCAGCAAGATAACATCCTCAATTCAACAAGAACAAAGTGATGGCATGGGAAAAGACTAACTGAAGAAGAAATTACGAAAAGCTAATAAGGATCACCAGCACTACAACTACAAAGGAGAATTAGCCAAACTGCAGGCCACAATAATGTCAGCAGTCTCAGAAACATAATATGTCCACGTTAATTCTACTGAACCCTATCTTGTACCTATAGGAATTATAGGTCAGAGCGAACGAGAAAACCCCCACCAAATTGTAGTACTTGTATCCTATTAGAGACAATGCAAGATCAGTGTGATCAAGTGGTGGTATTTATGATTCCCCGTGTTAATTTAAGATATTTCCATATTAGTATTTAGTACTTCTTGTTATTCATAATTTTTGCTCACGTTTAAACGCAATTATGATCATTTAAAACCATAACCTACTTGGTCCCTCACTCTTCATTACGCAACTTCATTGTCATTGGTTCTTTTAGTCTTAATCTACATAATTGTGTTAGAACCCTGAAGTTGAATTGTTTATTGATCTCCTCATTGCTATCTAATTCATCTATCCTTCTGAACTTGCTGTCTAATCCATCTTGGACCAACCAAAGCTCTACCGTAGGTTGTCTCTAACCCTCTCATAGGTTCTTTCCATCTTCATTTTGTTCTTCCTCTTTTTATCCTTTTGCTATTTGCGTCCACATCTTGTCTTGGACAATTTGTTATTGTTTTGTACGAATTCAGTGTCCCCTTCTACTTGTTTTTTAATAAATATCTGGATATCATGCATGTCTGCTTCACATCATCAAATACTTCTTATGCACTCAACTTCAACATGCTTATACCAATCTCAAATCATGGAGAGTGGGATGAGATAGACACATTATAAGCTGAAATATAGGATGTCGAAAAGGAAGGTTATTAAGAATAGCTAGCAGAAGTATACTGAAAGATGATTCTAGGAGAAGATAGAATCTGATCAGTCTTTCCTTCCCTAGTTCACTTGGCATTTCGTTGCCACTAGAAAATACCAGCAAGCTCTGTTTTTGGTAGTAAAACTTCATTTATGGAAATTAGACCAAGACTATTAAAGACTGGGGTAAACTTTATCAGGACAAATCTTGTGAGTAAATTAGCTCCCTTAGTCTTTGTAGAGATGCTTAGTGGGACTTTTGGCTGATGAAAATAAGGTGAAATTTGGAATGCTCAAAAGTCAACAGATTAAGTTGCTATCTATGTTGACCTTGCAATACTTATATTGACACTGAAACTGAAAGATAACCTCATTTGTAAACTTTCGACTTTATTAGTGAATAGAAATTTAATGAGTGGTACTATTACCACAGGAGGCAAGTAGGCAACCTATGTGTAAATCGAGAAGAGTTGGATCAATCTCTTTAAAGTGGAGTATGTGCATATAATGAACACTGATATAGATTAAGCAGGTTATTGATTTGCTATGTGGTATGACTTACACTTTGTTTCATACATGCTACTTTGACTTTACTGCAAATGAACTAGGGGTTATCTATGGCGTTATGCAAATAGTAAGATGCATTGTATTTGATTGGACTTTTGTGGTAAAGCATAACAAACAGTTTTCTTTAACGTTCTTTTGTCAAGATATTTTATTTTCTGTCAAGCTGAATCTCATTGTCTTCACGCTTCATGTTATGGAACTTACGAGTACAGCACTGTCGCTCCTTAAGGAACATATGGAAATTTCTGATTTTGCTCTTTATGGAAGGAAATTATTGCTAGATGATGGGCAAGATACAGTTTTATGTCTTGTCATTCCTAGTATATTTTAAATTCCGTTTTGATCTTGTTTCTTTTTCTCCGTAACTTATAGCAGTATTTCTGCTAGAAACCTTTTGTATGGTTTGCCACTTTTCTGGATTTGCTTTCTTTTTTGTTAGCAATCACTTGGATTTTGTATGATTGTGCTGCCCTGTAATTAGCATGCTGACTAATATATTTTTATCGCCTCTTCCAAATTTTAGAAGAGAGAAATTTTTCAAGATTTGGCTCCTCTGCTGTGGAACTCTTTTGGTACTATTGCAGCATTATTACAGGTATGGCCCTCACAATCTAATTCTTATTTTTATTTACTCAGATAGATGTACTTTCTGTTGGAAATGTTTATTCAATGGGATTAGGAGAAGCTACTGCTACTCTTCCTTTGTCATCACTTATTGAAGTAGGAAATAAATGTTTCATTATACTAGAAGGTACTTGTTGGAGAACAATACTCCAACAGTAGCAGTACGATTTGGAAATTTAAATAGAAAATAGAAAAAGTAATAGATATGGATTATTTAGGAAATGAATGTTACAGATATATTTAATAAATCAAATATATAAATTACTAGTTTAGAATAGAATATTAGTAATTTAACGATCCCTATCGATCCAAATCAAATGAACATACCTTTACTGAACTAGGTACTAACAAACCACTCTCCTAAATTTGTATGTTGTTCACGATCGTACAACAACTTGAGTAATTATCTTTCACTTTCAGACTTACATAGTTCTCTTGATGATAGTTCTTGCATTATGTTGCTTGATGTTTTATGGGTTGTCTGTCATCAAAATTGGATTGTTGGCAAAGTTAGTTATAGTTGAAACGACCACAATGGCTATGAAATTTTATATAGGCTGTTTTATATGGACTATCTATCCATTTTTTATTGTTTAGTAGCATTTTAATTCAATGCTTTTGCATCACTTGGATGTATTTTCCTTCCATTTTGGACATTATTATTGTTGCAACCGTCTCTGGTGGATAGTGATATATTTTTTCGCCATTTTCATTACTTCAGGAGATAGTTTCAATATACCCTGTTCTCTCACCACCAAATTTAACTCCCGTCCAGTCAAATCGAGTCTGCAATGCCCTGGCTCTTCTTCAGGTGATGCCTCTCCTTTGAATTTTTTCATGTTATATCACTTCATCCATGTTTTCACTATTGAGTTCTTTTAAGTTTAGAGTACATTTCTGCCATTTAAGAGAGAAAATCATTGTTTGTTCACCAGTTAGCATCCAGATGGTCCAAATGGTTTCTTATTTTCGAATGATAAATAAAGTTGATAATATCATTAATGAGAAACCAATGAGTACGATATATTCAAATAGGAAAAAGAAGCAAACGGGGTGAAGTAGTTATTGTGGTGAATTCTTATAATAGTTAAATTATAGAGAAATTTTATTTGCAGATCAATAATTACTTTTTACATGCAAGTTTTGTTGAAATATGAAAAATGTTCTAATAGTATTTTATATATTTTCCCGTTATAATAAATTGATAACTTATAAATTGTTTCGGATAGCTGAGTTATTCCTATTGATTCTCTTTTATTGTAAACTACAAATTTACTGTTATCCTCCTTGCCGGCCTCCGTTGTCGACTACCCAAATGTCAACCTCTAGTAGTCCTTCACCACCCCTCGCCACCCTCATTTTCGACTCCAACTGTCGTCACCCATTGCCATTACTGTTGTCTAGTGGATGCCTATTTCTACCTTTAAAATCATTTTTCTTCGATCACTGGACATCTTTTAATTGAGATAAGATGAGTTTCGATAAAAGTTTATTTGTAATATTATCAAATTTACTTCAAATTATTGATTTATATTCTTCATTTCGACATTTGAACACATCAAAATTCAACAAAAATATGGTGGAATTAGCACAGTGTTGTCGATTTCTCCTCTAATAATCGATTTGCACTTGCCGATATATGAGTTGAAGGAAAAATAATGAAATTATTAATATTTTTTTTATACAAACACAACTCATCTTAATATAAAAAATGTTAGTGATATGAGAAAAATCCTTTTAAATGCAAAAATAATCGCCCGCTATACACAGCCCTAATTAATTGGACCACGGGTCGAACCTGGTCCAATCGATTGGGTACATGGTATGGGTCCGAACCCAGACCATAGAACCTCCGATTGAGGCTCAATAGGGGTTTGTATTTCATTGTACATTAATATAAACTTTTAGGGTGTAATTGTAACGTTTGAAAAAATATTCAATTATTTTTAAAAATATGAAAAGTACTTAACAAATATTTTTAACGGAGGATTGACGGAAGGACCAATTACTATCGTTTTCAAACATGTTAGAGCATTTGCTATTGCAAAAAAACATATTAGTGTAAATAAAGTTTTGTGCGAACATATTATACTATTTTCCGACTTTTCCCAAATATAATTATTAGTTTGTAAATAGAATTTTCCTAAAATATACTGTATATTTTATGAGTTGTCTAGGAATTGGTTTTGTTTACCTACTACCTAAAGGAGTAATTAGTGCCCTTATTGTCAAAATGGAATAAGGTTAATTAAATATGGGTTCTTTATGGTAAAAGCTTACGTTTTGCTAATCGAATGTCACAGATTTCATAAGCTAAGTTTTCCTAATCGAATGCCACAGATTTCGTAAGCTAACTAACCAGGAAAAGTGCTTGTCATAGGGACTCTGAAGCTTAGCCAAGAAATGAAATAGTTGCATCAAAGTGAATGTACTGTAGTAGCTATAGCGAGAACAGATGTAGTTGGATTTCCCATCTATTTGATAATTAAGTAGATTAACTTATCATTGCTTAACGTGCATTTGTGTAGCCACCTCCTAAGTTAACGATAAAAATAAAGAAATGACTAGCTTACTTTTCAATGAAGCTTATTCATGCATTCTCCTGTTTATTTGCAGTGTGTTGCCTCTCACCAGGACACTAGAATGATGTTCCTAAGTGGTAATAGTCTTCACTCTTCAATTATTCACGAAGTTCTTTTTTACTTTTTCTTGGAACATATGAAATATATAATCGGTTAGAACACAATATAAATATGCATATTTAAGTTATCTTCTCTCACAACTAACTAACGGAAGCGAATCTGCATATGGCTAGGATAACGGTTTGTCGGTCGGAGGACACATTATAGATTAACAGACAATGACCTAAATTTTGATAGTTATTGACTTTGTCTCCACTTTAAGATATCTAGATTTTCTCTGTTCTAAAACGAGTATATATTTTATAGATTTTCAACCATGAGCACTTCCACTAATGGACAATTCAATAAACAAAATTAACATTTTTCAATCAAACAAAGTGGGGATGGTCATTCATAAATCCAATACCAAAGTGCATATTCCTCTTATACAGGAGAAGTCACGTACTGATCAATAGTTGTGCGACCGTCGAATACAACGAGAAAAGTGCTGCACATCTCACACCAATAGTGGAAATGTGCTCTGCACCCTCAACCATGTAATATTCTCCAGGCTTGACCATGGAATGATCTTTCAGACATATATAAATTGTCTATGACCGATACCGCGGTTGGTGGCTATTTAGTGGACACAATTTCGAGAACCCATAATGATCATACTCGTCTCACGAAACCATTAATACGATCCAACTCGTTTATTTAGAATCGAGATTCATGCTTTTATAATGTGACTCTAAGAGCACGGATTAAGATAACAACCATTAAACTTCAATACAATATATTTATTTTCTCATGAACCATGTTCAAATGCTATACAAATGTCAGTTAGACACAAGTTATCTGAACTAATAGTCCACAGATTCCCATCTGACTCCTAAGTGGATTGACAAATCATAATCCGTCATAGTACGAAATTAGATAGTTTCAGAAATTTAATTCTATCGATCATTCCAACTGATTCTCAGAACCTAAAATCATCACCGACTTACACAGCCACAAAAGCATAGGAGTCATCACTCGTATGGGGATGATCATATTTCAACAAACCATTACAATATGAACACATAAAATACTCAAATTGTAAAAATATGTATACTCAAATTATAATTCAAGTTAAAAAACATTGTAGAGGTCATATAATCAATAAAGTATATCAACTAAGTCTACATAGTTCTCGCGACTTCACATTCCTTACAAAAATGCCCTATTCAAAATTGGTGAAACGGTTCACAACCATTTCATCCGGAGACAAGTACTCTGAATCAACTTGTATCTAATCACGTTTCTAACATAGTTGTACTTAATATTTGTTTTTTGACTTGTTATGATATTTGTGATCCATTCTCGTGGAGATTGGGGCTCTTACGAGTCAACAATCGATCTAGGAGTCTCTTCAACAAGATAGTTTACTAAGTAGCTCACACAAGAGCCACAAATTCAGCGTCCATGGCAGTCAACGCGATGCATGTCTATTTCTTACTCAATCATGATATGGTGTCATGGGAGAGTAGGAGCGCAAAGACCGAGCTAATCTTTCTGTTATCAAAGTCACTACCGTAACAATCGTTGTACCATAATTTTTTATCCTCATCCACCATGAGAAATTCATTTTTCACGATCAAGTTATGAAATCTACGGTACCACTATCTAGAAGACTGTTTTAAATCGACCATATATCGATTTATGGAGTTTGCAAACTAACTGATCACGATCCTTCTACACAGTATTCAACCTGATCCATTAAGATCTACCCTTGTAACTCACCATTGAGTAAGACGATTTTAATGTTCATCTGGTACAGTTTCAGGTCTAGACTTGCTAAAATAATTGGAATCAAACAAATTGGTCAACACAACTTCCTATTGTGTATAGTCTTACGCAACCAACCGTTGCGCAATCAACCTTGAATTTCGTCTTAAGAACCCATTTGACTCTTACAGCTTTGCGTCCTCTCGGGAGGTCATTAAGTATGCAAACACTTCATCTCGTCCTCCATTGGTTTCTTTTATTCTTCCTGGAAAGATTCCATCAAGAATTTCTCTAACATTTTTCAGCTTAACAACTGTCTCGTCAGATATTAGTGTGTTTAGTTCTCTATCACCTTCGATCGTATCTCGTCAGGAGGAAAACTTTTGTCTCAGCCCATGACCTACCAACTCATTCCCACTGAAAATGAAATCATCAATGCTTCCACTGACAACAAAATCATTAGGAGCAAAATCTAGTATATTCGCCTAGCAAGGGGTGACGAATCCGATGAACGACAAACTGATTTATCATTTGTTTTATCATCTCTCTCACTCAAATGAACACGTGTATTCTAACTCGATCTTGCATCATATATAGAGATCGGTCTGAAACCGCCCTTCTTTGGAAATCCACTCTAAGAATGCTGCGTATTGTGGTTCAATTTTGGTAACACTCACACTAGAGGTGACAATTTTGAACCAGACCCGAAAATGACCCAGAATCGACCCGGGTTCGGGTCAGGAAAAACTCACGTCGGATCATTTTCGGGTTCACCCGTCATAAGAGACGGGTCGGGTCCAGGTTGACCAGTCTGACCCAGAATCGACCCGTGAAAAAAAACACCTAAATACTCCAGTTTCCACTTTCGAGTGGTCCAGTTCCACGCCTCCACAGCAGTTCCACCCCTCCACCTCCACAACTCTCCTCCACCGAGTACTTCCAGTAGTCCAGTAGAGTTGCTCCACGCCTCCACCTGGCAGATAAAGTTCCGATCTTCCGATCGGAGCTGAAATCATTGATTGATGACTCTTGAGACTGGTATTTTACTTTGAGAGAGTTACAATTGGTTTTACTGTGGTTGTTTACTGTCATGCTTCTCTGTACTCTGCAATAGTGTGGGAATTGAGTTGAAATTTGAAGCAAAAAGAGAGAGGTGGGTCACCACCTCCACAACTCCCCTCCACCGAGTTCTTACATCAAATGCTTTGATCAGAAGTCCTACTCGGGCCCTCGTATGTATCGACATTCTTCTTGTCCTGCTGCTGCTCCTGCGTTGCGTCCTACTTGTCGTCCAAGCTTATGTAGATAATAATAGAGAAGAAGATGAACTGATTTACAAGAAGCATGTGTTCTATAGACTTGCTCAGTTGCTTGTGGCTTCCACTAAATGAAGGTGAGTTGGCTTCCACTATAAATTGTAAACAAATGCATTAATCAAAACTCAATAACCAATGATGAAGCGTCCCTATTTCAACTCTCGAAATGGTGTACTATACCTATGATGAAGTGTCCCTATTTGAAGCTTTGTACTCTGTAATACTAAATCATGTGTGGACGGACGTCCACGATTAGCTGCTTCGGTCGGTTCTTTCCTATGTGAAATTGTGCTTGTTTTTTCACAGGCGGGTCAGACGGGTTAACCGTCCGACCTGCCAGGTCGGGTTCGGGTCACGAAAGTCGACCCGCACAGTACGACGTGTCGGGTCAGGTCAACCCGAACCCGGCGGGTTGACCCGAATTGCCACCTCTAACTCACACTGTCTTACTCAACTATAAACCCGTACCTATTGAAGGATGATTTTTCCTCTAGGTCTAATCTTTCCAAACTTATTCGAGGAATTACGAATGTAAGTGACGCACCCCGAATGACTTATATCGCTAATGTCCGAATTTCTCCAATCCAAATCTCATGTGAAGTTAACTGTTTCGTCGACACTCAGTTCAGAATGTAAGTGGTAGTTTTCAAAGTGTCCCCAAAAAGTAATTGACAATTGAGATAGCGTCATAATTGCTCGAACCATTTTTAGGAGTGTTGATGTTGAGATATCCTTGAATTTTGCGATGATATTGGTCAAACCTCAGAAGCTGCCTCACGAACTGGTAAAAATCAAACTTGATGTTGAGCGAACGCAAATGAGCAGTCGTATAAATATCAAATCCCACATTTCAATAGTTGTGTCTTCCCACTCAAACTCATAAAGGATGTCATCCACCGTACTTAGTAACGTAGCACGCGTCTCAGCGTTCTTGACATTCCACTCTCCATGGATCGCTTCCTGGCTTCATTTTTTCAAAATCTTTTTTTTTCATTATCTTCTTGATGTGGTTCAGTGAGTTATGCTCAACCAGGACAATTTGTATACGTTTCTCCAAATTTTATAGTTGTCATTTTTAAATCTAAAACATTTGTTCAGCTCAATGATGATGTTTTTAGTGGCAGTTTAACTAAAGGAAAATTTGTTAGGATCATGTAGACATAAAGAACAATGTTGTAATGCACGTCTAGGACAAGTCTTAGATCAGTCAGGAAAGATTTGAAATATATAGCTAAATTAAGAGGAAAACCCTTACTACGGTGAGAAGCACCCCCGTCTCTAAGCATGCCCTAAAACCACTACTATCAATCGAAAACACAGTGCGTACAGTCTTTACCTAAATCGATCAAATTGAACTTATTCAAATTGTTCAACTCTTAAATGAAACAATCTAACTAGCATTCAAGAATATTTGAAAAACCTCTAAGACTAACCGCTTGGTTTACACTCTTGGACATATTTTCAGATACAGTTCGAACTTATCCAAACTTTTGAATCACTATTTTGGACAATTCCTAAAGTTTGCTACCTAGCCTACTCGAAAAACTAGATTTTTTTGTATGAAGGTAATCTAATACATGCACATAAGTTAACAAATAATACACAGATATTTATTAAGGCCTTCAAAATAAGTTTAGGGCTAATTTATAATAATTTTTCAAAAGTTGAGGGGCCAAAGTCATCATTAACAAAAGAATTAACTGAAGACTAATTTACACACAAAGTATGCTGAGATTTCAATGAGGCATAACATAGTCATGTTTATCAATCATGGAGTTAAGAATCAATCAATTAAAGTCAGACAAAATTATTTACTCTGCAGAAAAAACATTCATGAATCATAAGGAACATGTACAAACCTATATATATATATATATACAATCCTACTTTATAATTAAAACAGGATGCTCCGGGCATATAAATTGACCCAACAGTGAATTTGATTAGCCAAGAAACTATTTTTAATGAAAGAGTTCAAGTACAATTATCCAATAATAAAAACTATTAGAACCCACACATGGTCCAGAATCAAATCCAAGATTATTTCAGGACCGATTCATTCAACCTCGACCTTCTAAATTAGCCAAGACCAATCCAAACAGCCTCAGTCGTTCGAACTGAACAAGTCCATCTAGTCTCGACCAACCAACCAACCTGCACTGCCGGTAGGCTAGGCGGCAAGTCTGATTCACACAGAACCGGTCCAGAACGTCATCTCCTTCGTTGAAAGGGGGGCTAGGGTTTCTGTAACCTTATCCGCCACCCTCCTTAGTTTGTCGACCACAAAGGCCGACCAACCACCACGAGGGCTAGACCCTTTTGCCTTGGGGTCGGCCAAGTTAGGGAAACCCTCCTCAAGGACCCTACCTCGACGCGTCTGCTGTCACTATGACAATAGTCACAGTCGCAACCATCTCTGACTGCAGCCTCGCCACGCATCCAGACGTGTCAAACGACTTGTTCGTTTGATGTGGTGACCGGGAAGGCCATGGCTGAAGGTGTAGCCAAGCTCCCGAGCTGGCCTGGCCGCAACCATCTCGCTGAGGCTGGAGCCACGGAGGCTGTGGCCACCATGCCAAGACTATAGCCATGGAGGTTGCGACCACCACAATGGGACCGCAACCGCGGAGACTGCGACCATCACGTTGGGTTCGTAACCACAAACTCTGCAACTTTGGGTCATGGCGTCGGTCGCCATCTTCGGTGGTGGCTTTGTTGCGGTGGGATTTATCGGGGTTCGATAATTCAAAAACCAACCTACGAAGACTCTGTTATCAATGTTGCAATATACGAAACATTCAGTCGGTTAAGAGAACAATATAAATACACATATTTAAGTTATCTCATCTGACGACTGACTTAGCAGAAATGGATCTGTCTGAGCTTAGGATCACGGTCTGTCGGTCGGAGAATACGTCGCGGATTAACAGACAGTGACTTAAGTTTTTACAACCACTTATATTTGTCTCAGTTGTAGGGTGATTATGGTTTCTCTACGTTAAAGCGGGTATATATCTGTCAAGTTTTCAGTTCTGAGTACTCTTATATATAGTCATATAAAGAGGGCATAGTTTTGGGTCAGTTTCGCAATACTATCTTATTAGAATGGACTCACTAATGGGCGACCCAATAGCCAAAACTAACACATTTTAAAACTAATGCGAATATTTCTCAGTCCGGAGATTAATGTATATTACTTGCTTGTAGGATGAACCAATGCTCCCTTTATAATTATTCCTCTGATGTTTCAGATGATATATAGATGCTCATATGGCATATAATATTTTCTGAAATGCAAAGGACATATCAGGTCCGTACTGTATACTGTTCGTGCAGAATCAATCAGATTAAGTAACTACCTTATTATTTTTGAACAGTGGATTTTTTATGTCTACTAGGATCATGCACGGAGCAACATATTTTGTGGAAAGTCTTTTGTTTGTCTGTTTTGGAAGAATAATTTTCTTAAAATTTGACTGATTCTTTTTCTTTTGGTATCACTATTTGCAGCTCGTATGCCCTTGTATCTGTATCCTTTCCTTAATACATCAAGCAAGTCAAGGCCATTTGAGTATTTAAGACTTACTAGCTTAGGTGTTATTGGAGCACTAGTAAAGGTAATTCTCATATTTATGACAAGATTTGATGCAATATACATGTATGCAAATTCAGCTGCTCAATACATTTATTTTGGTTATCAAATTTTTATGCCAATTTAGCATCAATCAATAAATTTATTTTCTATATTATTAGTCACTAAACTTTTCTGCAACACTTAGTGGAACTCATCAAATCCATTGTTCTCTCATGCAAACAAAATCTTCGTCACATGAATATTACACGACTTCAAAGTGATGCTCAAACTATGTTGACAAAAGTTATTGTTGCAAACCTAGTCTACGGTGAGCTACATCAAGCCTTAGGTCTGTGCAGGCCATGGTGGCGTGGTCAACTAAACTCTGGATCCGAGCTTCGGCTCAAAACCAGACGATGGTTGAGCCATGGCCTGAGTTATCGGAGAATCTCTTACCAAGTCTGAAATCATTGCTTGACTCATTGTGGTGGATCGACCATGCCCCCAGCCTAAGGCTATGCCTGTCCCCTGCAGGTGGGGCTACCAAGGATCTTAGAACAAGTGTAAAAGTTTGAAAACCAAATCACCAATCTAAAGTTACATAGTGTTCATGAATAAAAGATGCAATTAAAACTGATGAATAGAAGGATGAACTTACTTCTTCTGACAACAAACTCCAGTGATATATTATTTTTAAGTTGAAAAGGATTAAAAATCAATAGGCACATGTACCTCTCTAATTAATGGTTGTTTTCCGTTTGTAGCACGGATCTACATCTACCGGTCAAACCTCCAATTATTGTTTTGCCATCAATCAAATCATACATGACAGGAACATAACTTTTTTGGAGGTTGCCAAAATGAGTAACTACTTATTAAAACCATGTATTTTCTTTGTTGTCCAGGTTGATGACACGGAGGTTATTAGTTTTCTGCTCTCAACAGAGATAATTCCACTTTGTCTGCGCACCATGGAGCTGGGCAGCGAACTCTCCAAAACAGTAGTTTCCCGATACTCATCCATCCATTTACATAAATGATGTTGCTCTCTTTGATGTCGAGTGTGGTAGATATGCATGCTTTAAAAATGGAAGTGAATATTTATTTTAGATGAAAACATTAAAGTTCAGGTGAAGTGACTGACAAAGTTTTATGCGATGGGTTGCTGCAGGTTGCAACATTTATAGTGCAGAAGATATTATTAGATGATGTTGGTTTGGATTATATATGCACTACCGCTGAACGCTTCTTTGCTGTGGGACGTGTTCTGGGAAACATGATTGTTGCATTAGCTGAGCAGCCTTCGTCTCGACTGTTGAAGCATATAATCCGCTGTTACCTGCGTTTATCAGATAATCCAAGGTTTGGTTCAATCTGTTGTTGTCCCCTAGTCTGCAAATATTTTCTCACAATATTTCCTTCTTCTTTTTAGGGCCTGTGATGCATTACGGAGCTGCCTTCCGGACATGTTGAGAGATGCCACGTTCGCGGGTTGCCTACGGGTAAGTGATACTGTCTGTCTATACTCTAAACTCCTCTCAGCTTCAACATTAAATTTTGAAGGGTTAAAAGTCTGAAGCAGATGCAGTGTGTTTGCGAGAGTTGATTAAGTTACGGTATATTAAATAGTCAGTTTTGTTATATCATTAGCGGAATCTTGGGTGCTGGATGAGAAGATCACATGACAAAACATGTTTACAAATTTAAAGTAAATCCATAAAATAAAGTAATTACATAAAAAGATGATATTCTACAAATATCAAAATAAAATGAAATAAAACTGAGCCTTTCTAATAAAAAAATCAAAGGAATAAATTTTTATTTAATTAAAAATGTCTAAAAACTAAAAAGTATATCCAGAAAATGAAGAGAAAAAAAATGTGAATATGAAGATAAAGTAATTTGAGAAAAAAATTATTACAAAAAAAGTCTGATGTGTTGATGGCTCGAATCACCAATGCAGAGTCAAGGAGCCCCCTGAACCAAGAATTGACTTGGACCAACCCCCCCAATCAAGAGGGTCCTGCCTTAGGGCTCAGAATCTTGACCCACTCCCATACAAGTGTTTTGACTTGGACTCAGACCTAGACTAAGACTCCTAGGTTTGAGCTACCTAATTTGGGTTGATCCAAAGTCAAGACTCTTTGATTCGGGGTGGCCTGTGCCACACCACCATTGGGGATTTTTTGAATATCCATATCATTTGTTTTATTTTTCCAAATTATGTTTGTTCTTATTTGAAATCTTTTGATCAAATGTTATATTTCTTGACATGTAGTTCAGTTATCTGTATAGTCAGCGTAAAATGTCCAACATGGTCCGTGGTTGTTTGTGTAGGAGGACATGACGACAAGGAAATGGCTGCAACAGTTGCTCCTGACAGTCGGCCCGCATCGACTTCCGGTAGCCCTTCAAGGAGGAGGAGGAGGTTTTGAGGGACTATATGCTGGGTAACTACTAAACCTGCTGCAGTAACAAGAAACAGCAGCCAGATGGAAAACTGTAAAAGTTCGGGAGAGGTGTGTTTTGGTTACATCCCTAATTCAAATGGGTATTTTTATTTTTTGGTGCGATGATTGTTGTAATTATAATTAGGTTCCGCGGCAGAGAGACTGATTGATCAACAATACTACATGCCTCGATCAACTTTGTGAGTTTCCGAGACTTTGATTATTAATAATTTAATGGAGATTGTAATTGCATTATTATAAAAAAAAAGAAAATGGAGGATATTTAAGGAAATATGTAATAACAATTGTTTAGTTATGCGAATAATGGCGTCGTACAACGTGTATAATTATTGGATACATGTTGGTATCATACCATTCCCAATTCTGATTGTGGGTATGCCACCTCTTCTTCATGCCATTCAACTTCTTCTCCTCTACTTCTTTTGGTGCCGCATTGTATGCTACAAAACTAATGGATACGGGTCCATCCAGTCTGGTTTGTACATTTGTTTGCTCTGGTATTTGAGTTTGACTCCTTTGTGCAGGCTGTTGTAAGATCCATCTTTGTCCCTGTAGGTGCTCTGCAGTTCTTTCTTGTCCTGCTACAACTTGAATTCCATTAGAGGCTAGGTATTCAGCTACATTATTGACATTGTATCTGAATCCTGTGAAACTCGTATTTGTTAGCCTCCCCACCATGGATCTTCTTATTAGGAGATTTGACTCTCCTTGGTAGCCCTCATATCCTCGTACTTGTATTGACATCTCTACGTGGCGGTAGAAATCGTGTATGCTCATCATCATGTCTTGTGTGATCTACATCAGTTGCGTTTCTCTTTTCATATCTAACTCCATTGTCCCGATAATTTACTGATCATCGAGTCATCTGGTGTCTCGTAGTGCTATCGGAACATTCGTGCCAGCCCCTCGTCGATGTAATGCATACACTCTTATCATATTAAGTCCCAAGTGTATATACTCCATGTTTGCCTGCCGCAATTGATTATAGGATTGTTGGTTAAAAAATCCCATATTCAACTGCTGCCCTTCACGAGTTACCAGTATTCTTTCATCCGAGTAATGTTGGTATACTCGGTGCTCAGGTGCCCTACTTCCCAATTTGTAAAGCGTTTCTGTTGGTACTAGGTTTGCTCGACTTCTTTGAGAAAGGTGCAACTGTTATTCCGGGCTAAGCTGACTTTCCAGGCTCCTTCTGAAGGTTTGTGGGTGAAGTAGCCTATTTGTTCTTCGTTGTATCTCATACCAGGTCGTGCTTGCTGCTCGGTATGAGCGGATCTGGTCTCCTGTGTAGGCATCCTTGTCTCCTGATGTGCCTCCCGCACAGGTAAGGTATGTTGGAAGGTCTCGGTTCGACTCATTGCAAGCCTGCCTCCTTTCTTTCTTCCTTAAGAATTTTATGTGAATCCTTAAAGACGTAAAAAGGTGTTCTCTTTTTCTTTGGTCCTGTTGGTCCTGAAGTTCCTTCACCAATATTGATTTTGGATAAGGAACTTGACAACTGCTGTATTTGTTCCACAAATTCGTCGGTTGTCTCTTTGCGGTTTTCTAGTCTCCTGAGGCGTTTCCAGATTTCCTTCAAATCTTCTTCAATGTCCTTAAGTAAATCAGTTTGCTTAAGTGTGATAGATAAGGAAATTATTCTGCTCGATGAGTATTGACTTTCCCTGGACGGCTGAGAGTCCCTCTGTTTTTTCAAATCCTGCTGCTGGTGGACTGAATGGATCAAGTGTTCGCAGGGTTTCAATATACTCACTTTGGTAGAGGTGATATTTGGGTCCCTCTCTAATGCTTATGTCACACATGTTCTAGTAGTGTAAAAGTATATGTATATTGGTTGTAATATATTTTAAAAGAAGGGAAGGAAGATATAGATACAAGTTTATTGGATAATTTGTACTTACTATCTAAGCGGAAAAAATGAGAAATTAAGGTTGATCCCTAAAGGTCAAGCCCTGAAGGTTGAACCCTCATAGATTACCTTCACATCAAGATTTGTTAAGTTTGCTTCTCGTATTTGTTGACTAACTAAGCGATCACCTTGGGTACCCCCATGGTGACACTTTCAACGGTTGAAGACTGTGATAGGAGTGTTAGAATAGGAGGGTATAACCTAATAACATGTTAAACTAAAATTTGAGCAATTTATTTTCTAACAAAAGTAACTAATTTATTTAGGCGGACATGAGACGCACCTCACTTTAATTAGTAAAATAAGGACATCTTAATTTGTCATCTTTCACCCTTAGAGTAAGGCAACAAATTGAAGTTGGTGGTTGGTACTTGGTTAGGAGAGTATGTGACTTGAAGTTGACCCAATCCTTATTTGATCCATTTTAAGATTGTTAGGTAGTGTTATTTGAACCAAACCGACTGTCGGACTACGAATGGTCATATAGACAGTTTGATTATCTTCAAAGAACGAATTGCATAGTGAACGCAATTTGAAGTGTAAAACATCGAACTGTTTTAAACAAATCAGACGGTTTTAAGTAAACGGAACGATTTTAGCAAACCAACCAGCTTTTTGATTCGTTGATTTAACAAGAAAAGGTAGAAAAATAAAAATAGGGAAAAGGAAAAGTAGAAGGAAATGAGCTTCGTCGGAGTATGATGATTCGTAGGGATGGACATAAATCGGTCTGGGGTCGAACCGGTTCAACCCATTTGTCCGAACCACTCCACTTTTTTGGTGATTTACCACACCACTTCTGAACTGGTTCAAAAATTAATTTTGAATCGATTTCACTGTGCCTTTTCTTTAAATAAAAAAATATAAAATATTTCAAATTTATAAATTTTAACACATAATTTGATAATACATAAAAAGATAAATAGAAAGATTGAAAACTAAAATATCTTAAAATAGGGAGAGAACATATGAACAAAATGGTTCACTTAAAATGAAAAATAAAATAAAACGTATTAATAAAATTAATACAATAATATATATATATATATAAATTGTACGGTTCACCACTTATGAACCAGGTTTTTATGATTCGATTGAACCGCTTCATATTTCTTCCAAAATACCATACCACTTTTGATTCGGTTCGTTCGAACTGGTTCAAAAGAGGTACGGTTCACAAGTGGTATGGTTTAGTTTGGCCGAACTAGTTATTTTTGCCCAACCTTAATGATTCGTCATAGGATGATGATAATGATGATTCGCGGTCTTTCTATTCGTAGTTGTAGTCGTTTGAGAGGTCATCTTCGTACAATGGTGGTGGAAGAGGAGTTTTCTCCTCTGCATACTGTATATTTTAGTGGAGGAGGAAGAGAAGATGTGTATATTATAGCATATTTTTGTGTCTTTGTCTTTTTTGGTCGTTGGAGGGGTTTTCGTTGGAGGGGGATAAGGAAGAGCCTTCTGCATATATTTTAGTAGAAGGGGAGGAAAAGGAAAAATAGATAACCATAATTTTTAGAAAGTTTAATACTTGGGGATTATTGTAGCCTGGTCACATAACTATTGATCTTGTATTCCTTATTTTTCTCAATCACAAGAATTGGTGTTGTATGAATCACCTGACTCGTTGGGCCAACTCACTCCATCTAATTTGTCCTTTCCTTCACCTTCTTTTCAATCTTCTCATCCATTGGCGGTTCTTTTTCGGTGCATTGTCCATCCGCACAGGACCGCCACCGTAACATGTCCAACTTGATTAGGATACACACGTAGAATCTAACAACTCAGAATTTGAACTTAACGTTGTGGTAGAGGACTACATCCATATCCAAAACGCTAACCCGATCGTGGAGAACTTGAGTGAGAGTTTCATAGGCGTGGAAAATATGAGACTAAAGGACGATTATGTTGTAGTTATCGCGAAATAGTGAGAGTGAGGAGTCTAGCCTGAGGACGACGCTTCATGAGGAGCTTTCTTTAAGCATGATGCTTCTGAAGATTGGTGTCTAACAGAACAAAGATGAAGTATATTCGTTGAACTAGTGGCCAGACCACGAGAACCGAGATTCGAAAACCATCACCCTGACCCGTTCAATAACCGTTTCAGTCTAATAACCATGCTTTTAGGCGTCTGGCTAGGAGATTCGGTGACTTGAAATCAACCAGATCCTCTTTAATCCTCATTTAATGACTTTAAGATGCTTGTCACGGTGACTTGAAGTCGACAATTTGTCTTTGATCCTCCTCATTCCAAATCTTTAGGTGTTTGGCCAACAAATGAGGCGACTTAAAGTCGACCAGTACATACTCATTCCAGGATTTTTAGGGAGCATAGGCAGAAGAGATGGGGAGTTAAAGTCGATCAGGTAATTCTTTTTTTATCATCACTCCAAGACTTTTAGGCGTTTGGCCAGGAGAAACAGTTATTTGAAGTCGACCAGTCTCTCTTTGATCCTTATTCCAAAACTTTTAGTGCTTGGAAAAGAGACACGATGACTTAATGTCGGTATCATTCCAAGACCTTTAGGCGCTTGGCTAGGATAGGCAGTGACTTGTAATCAAGTTACACTTTGATACTTATTTCAAAACTCTTAGGCGCTTCGCTTAGAGAGAAGAAGATTATTCAAATATTTTTAGGCACTTGGCCATGACAAACGGTGATTAAAGTTGGCATGACTCTATTTGATCCTCATTCCAAAACTTTTAGAGGATTGTCAAGAGTGACAGCGTCTTAAGTTATCGAAACCTTTTTTTACCCTGATTCCAAGAATTTTAGGCACTTGACCTGAAGGGAAGTCACTTGAAGTCAACTAGTCGTTCTTTGATCTCGATTCCAAGACTTTAGGCACTTGCCATTGAAAGATGATAATTTGGAGTCGACGAGTCCCTCTGTGATCATCATTCTATGAATTTTAGGCACTTGGCCAGAAGAAGAGGTGACTTGAATGCGACCAGTCTTTCTTGGATCCTCATTCCAGGAGAGGTAGTGACTTGAAGTTGGCTAGACTCTGTTTGATCCTCCTTAATTAAATAACCAATGTCTCATTAATGAGCATTGTTAGGACTCAGTCAAAAGATTCATTGCAAGACTATCGAAAAAGTTTTAACACTTGCAAAAGGGAACATTGAGGGTGATTTCTCTGTCCAGCTTTGATTTTTATGTTGGACAGGTGCTAAAGGTGTAAAAATGTAAGAGTCTATTGGATGCAATATCTTATGAAAGAAAGATATACGAGGTTGTTGTATTATGTTGTACCGAGTACCTGTCGAATTGGTCAGTTTGTACAAACTATCCCAGACGACATGCTATATTACTTGTCATTTGTGTGAACCAACTTATACAGTTATTGGGTTGTGTCTTTGTTGTCATAGGTTATTTCCTAGTCGTCGTAGTTGTAATCTTTATTAGAGGTATGTTGGGTTGGACTCTTGACGGTGAGTCACCACAAGTAGATCATTCTAGAAAAGCATCTATGTTAAGGAGGAAGGTTAAGATAATATAAGGGATATTTCACAATAATAAGATTTTACACTGAAAGTCGAGTTCGATCGCTCAAGATTGAACTCTGAAAGTTGAGTCCTAAAGGTCGAACCTTAAGATTGATTCCTGATAGGTCGCCTTCAGATCTCTATTTGTTCTTTTTTTTTTTCAGTCCAAAGTCTACATCATTGACTGTCAGAGTTTGTGATTGATTTGTCTATATATTAATTTGGCTAAATCACATGCAATGTTCATAAATAAGCTTTTTGTTGTATTTTCTCACTCCTAATGTTAAATTAATCTCTTCTAATTGGTCTATGTCAATCATAAATTTCTCTTTCCTAGATGGCAGCATGCCATGTAAATCACTTTAAAATCCTTCAAAATCTCTCATTCATTTTCAAGATAAGTTACAAAACTTATATCACTTCTCTTTATTTCACATTAATAATTATAATAAAATAATGTATTACTAGCGAATGAAATAGTTGTAACATAGAAGGATACTCAACTGAGTTGTGCACGTTAAAGTCACATAACACATATTATATATATATATATATGAGTTCTTATGTTTATTAATACCATGTTGAGTATGAAAAACCATGAGTATTAGGTCTGGCATAAAAAACCGGTTTGGCTTAACCGTACCGGTTTACAAACCAAACTTTTTTTTTTGCTAAAGAATAAAGCGGTTCAAAAGAGGTACAAAAAATCAGTTCGCAAACGGTAAAGCGTACCACTTCTTGTACCAATTTTAATATAATATTATATTTAATTTTTAAAATATATACTCTAAACCATTAGACCAAAGTTGGTTCGGTGATGATTTACAATCTACATTAGTATAATGAATTATGGTTTATGGTTTATGGATTATGATTTATAGATTATGGTTTATGGTTTATGGATTATATATTATGGATTAGGATTATGGTTTATGTATTATTATAGTTTTTTTAAAATATATATAAAGTGGTTCGGCCGAACCGATTCTGGACCGGTTCAGAAGGGGGACGGTAAATTAGTCAAAATCTGGAACAGCAAAAAACTAGAGCGGTAAACCGTACCTCTTTAAAATGTGGTAAATGTACGGTTCATGAACCGGTTCGACCTCGAACCGGTTCATGCCCACCCCTAATGAGTATGCATGCCGAGTTGATCAGTGAACTGTTAGGGTGATGTCCGTTATTTATTAATGAACTAATAAATAATGAAATCTAATTTTATTCATACCATAAGAAATAGAGGTTAGCAAAAAAAACTGAAAAACCGAAAAACTTGTCTCAAGACTGTCCTGAATAATCCGTCTCGAATTTAAGACCGAGTCAAAACAGACAGTTTTTTTATTCCAAACTCGGGCTCTGACTCGTGTTTTTTACCCAAAAGATCGAATAAACCGATTCGGTCCGAGTATATGTTAGAATCAACATTTATTGTGTTTTTGTAATTAGTTTATTGTGTTTAGGGTTGTGTTTGAAATTTGAAATATTTTGTATTGGATATTTGGTATGATATTTATATTTTGTTTTGTATCGGATACTTGGTATAATATTTGCATTGTGTTTTGTATTTAAAAGTTTTTGAATATTTTATTTAGAGAAAAAGTTAGTTTAGGACTGAGACCTTCCTAAGTCAATAAAGACCGTCTCATACGAGATTTTTGAGATGAACTCGGTTTCGGTCCTCCAGGCATGAATCCCAAAATTTTGGGCTCTGACTTTTTTGAGAAAAGTTTGTCCCGCCTGTCCCGAGCTCACCCCTAATGAGAAACTTTGATACTAGAACTAACTTCCCTAAACATGTGTAAATATAACAAATAGATACTTTTTAAAAAAACATGAGATTTTCGCAGCACACTTTGATGATTTTCTTAAATTACACTTACTATTTTGTTGTCATAATCCATTTTTACAATCATATAACTTTTTAAAAGAAAACAAAGAGATGAAGCATAAAGCATACGAAATCTATTACAAAAAGAGAGTAAGAAAGTCCACAGCCATATATGTATATCCTACCTTGAAAAACCTTATACTAACCTATGGAAAACACTATAAAAAAGTTCCCAAAATTAATTATCCATCGACACTTCTTTTTCTTTTCCCTCCCTAATTTTAATATCTATATATTTATATTCCACGTGTCATGACTAGAGCTGTCGATGGTTAGGGTATAGTCGGGGTATGACAAATACCATAACTATACCATATTTTTAAACCACATACCATAGCCATAATCATAATCATAATGAGTATAATTTTCAATACCATAACCATTAAAATAACTGTGGTTATTAACCATGGCTTTACTCGTATGCCCATATTCATTCCACACATGTAATATAATAAAAGATCGAAAATTATTTTTAAAAAATACATCAATCTATATTATCATCATTGAACTTTGGTGCCTTCAATCTTCAACAATTTCAAATTTTCAGTTATATAATTTATATTTAGTATATTATATAAATTAGTTTATTAATAATAAATAAATATTATATTTATATAATAACTATGGTTATAACCATGGGTATAACTCAAATACCATAACCATAATCATAACCATTATGGGTAGAAAATTCATCACCATAACCGCACCGCACCATAATGGTGCGGTTAACCATATTAAACAGAAACGGTTATAACCATGGTTATGAGTTTTTCACTGCACCATTGTCGGCCCTAGTCATGACATGATTAGTTAATATTATGAAGCTGCTAACCTCTGAAAATTTTCGAGTCTATTGTCGGCCAACCTTGAGTTATATGCAGATGCCTTGTATTACATATTTTCCGTTTGTTATTCCGATCGTCTGCCTTCTCATGTTTGCTTTACTGACGTATGTAATCCTTTTATTGAATAGTTATGATAAAGATGTGTTTGTTGAAAGCAGTTGTTATGTTACAAGCCAAATGGAAGAGCCCTACCCAATAAACTAGTCTATTAGGTGGGAGAACCCATTTAGCTTATAAACACCACAATGGTTGCTCATACAACCAATGTGGTACAAGTCTCATACCTTGCAATGGGTATAGACCATAACATTGTTGATACGAGCCGACAAGAAAAGATGATGAACGGAGCTGGGGACACCGTACGTAAAGAAGGAGAAGGGAATGTCGGGGAAGAATGAGGTTGTAGAGAGAGAGAAGAATTGTTAGAGAAGAAGACAGAAGTAAAGAGAGAGGGAGAGGAATACAACTGTTTAATAATATTCTCATTAACGTAATATCTAAGTTTGCAGACAATATATAGACTTAGCCTTCATACTAGGGTTTCTAATACTATTTGGACTGACCCAACATAAATGAAAACATAATAGGCTTATTGGGCCCGAACTGACTCAGCTAAATAGAAATGGACCGTAACATTACACCTTCCCTAAGCAACGACCTTGTCCTCAAGGTCGATATCCGTATTGTGTTCATGGTTAGAATGCTCCCCGACTTCGATTAAAAATATTTGTTTTCCCTTGCACCTGTGACCTGCAACATATTTCTCAGGGCACAAATAACATAGTCCCTTAGCTCGACGAGCCTCCATCTCCTTGTTGGTGGTCATCCTAGCGCTCCTATTATCGAAGGGGGGTGGCACATCGAAACAGCCAACTCGCGACATCTGTACCGGAAAAACGAGGAAAATCAATCCTTCCGACGCGGTAAGCATGCCTATTTTCACAACTCTCCGTAGCGAAATACCGGCTTTCGACTGGAGCGACGTGAAACCTCGTGGCTGTAGTTGGTGGGGGCGTCATGGCGACTAACGGAGCTGGAGTGTCAATGGCAGAAGATGCAGCTGGCGGTTGGCCGAAGTGAGCAACCGATGTTGTTGCTGTTGATGTGCTCGAGGGCGTCACTGCTGCCATCCGTGTGTTTCCGACACCGGACCCGAGTATACCGCTGTTTCTGCTCGGTTCTGTCTGCCGCGCGATAAGGTTAGCAATGAATCGCCTTAGGTCTGCCATGTCGGCTTGATGACGTTCGTCTACTGCGCGCTGACGATCCTCTGCAGCTTGTTGGCGCTCCTCTGAAGCGCGTTGCCATTCCTCCGTTGCACGCTGACGGTCGATGGCGGCGGCTGAAGCGGCGGCTACCTGATCGGAGAGGTCGTGGAGCAGCTTCCCGTGGTCTTGTAGCTGCGCATCAACTCGAGCTTCGCGTTGGACTCGGGTCTCCGTTGTCGTAGTGGCCATTATTGTTCGGACGAAGGTGGTTGACACGGGGCTGACTGGTGCGGTACTGGGCTAGCTGGAGCAGGCGGTGGCGCGCGAACGGGAGTTGTCGTAGCTAGGTTGGTGGAGTGGTTGGCGCGAACGACGAACAACTGAAAAGGAACGTCGGACGTAGCTGGTGCAAGTGAAGGCGGAAAGGTGGCGCAAAGGTTGGTGCAGTGGCGAAGGAAACTGGCTCTGATACCAGTTGGTACGAGCCGACAAGAAAAGATGATGAACGGAGCTGGGGACACCGTACGTGAAGAAGGAGAAGGGAATGTCAGGGAAGAATGAGGTTGTAGAGAGAGAAGAATTGTTAGAGAAGAAGACAGAAGTAAGGAGAGATAGGGGAATACAACTGTTTAATAATATTCTCCTTGTCGTAATAACTAAGTTTGCAGACAATATATAGACTTAGCCTTCATACTAGGGTTTCTAATACTATTTGGACTGACCCAACATAAATGAAAACATAATGGGCTTATTGGGCCCGAACTGACTCAGCTAAATAGAAATGGACTGTAACATTAATGTTATGGTCTATACCCATTGCAAGGTATGGGACTTGTACCACATTGGTTGTATGGGCAACCATTGTGGTGTTTCTAAGCTAAATGAGTTCTCCCACCTAATAGACTAGTTTATTAGGTTGGGCTCTTCCATTTGGCTTGTAACAATTGGTATCAGAGCCAGACCTTGGAGTGGTGGCCTGGAAATAAGTCAGCCGTGACCAACGTGGCCGTGACCAACAAGGGCTCGGAGTGGTGGCCTAGAAAAGCGAGCCGTGACCAACGAGGACGTTGGTCTCCTCAAGGGGGGACGAATGTTATGGTCTATACCCATTGCAAGGTATGAGACTTGTACCACATTGGTTGTATGGGCAACCATTGTGGTGTTTATAAGCGAAATGAGTTCTCCCACCTAATAGACTAGTTTATTGGGTTGGGCTCTTCCATTTGGCTTGTAACAATTAGTATCAGAGCCAGACCTTGGAGTGGTGGCCTGGAAATAAGTCAGCCGTGACCAACAATGGCTCGGAGTGGTGGCCTATAAAAGCTAGCCGTGACCAACGAGGACGTTGGTCTCCTCAAGGGGGGACGAATGTTATGGTCTATACCCATTGCAAGGTATGAGACTTGTACCACATTGGTTGTATGGGCAACCATTGTGGTGTTTATAAGCTAAATGAGTTCTCCCACCTAATAGACTAGTTTATTGGATTGGGCTCTTCCATTTGGCTTGTAACATGTTACTGCTATATCCGAACGTTCACCATTCATCGTTTTCATCTCCAAAAATATGGCGGTGTCGATAGATTAATGGGATGATTGCAAGAAATGAATCTAGAGAGAGCATCAACAGTGCAGTGCACGGATACTACATACAAGAAGATACGGACAGAAGGAAGATCAATCAAAAAACATGAGACTAGAATCCAGAAAGAAAGAAAAAAACATCCAATTTGGAGACAGACATCATGATCTTGGATGCCACTCTCCTTCACTTTTTTTTCAAACAAACAAATAAAATTGCGCAAACTTTGATGCGATTAGGATATCAAGGAAGAAAACGAATTAGCAAAAGGCCAAGCATACTATGATCACTGTTATATAATAAAAAAGGCGATTCTTGAGTGTATCCAATGGAGACAATTTCACATGATATAAACAACAGTATAGTTGTGAATAACCTTTCCAACTAACTAGAACTTCTCATAAGAAGTGCAACAACACAGCCCAACACAGCTCCCGCAATCACCTGCAAACAACATCAGCACAACCAAAATGATCACAATCACAATATACAGTACAAATCAAACCCAAACAAGATTTAATAAATCATAAAACAATTGTAAACAAACATATATATATATACATTTGCAGAAACCAAGGAAATGACCTGAATAGGTGTATGACCCAATGAATCGCGAAGAGGTTTTATACTGGCAATTGGGTGTTCAGGCGGCAGCTCACACACAATTTGATTCAATAACTGCAAAATGACACACTTGTCAATCAAGTGAAACATATGAAATGAAAGGCATAACAGAAGAAGCTGGTATTCAGAAAATGCAATCATAGATAGCTACTGACTAACAAATTCCTTGAGTGTAAAAGAGATGTATCTCATTTAATAGGGGCTTGAAAAATAGAACAAGCTTGGATTTATCTCATTTATCCTTTCATATATTTTTTTGGGGGCAAAATTTATCCTTTTAACACTACAAAAATAGATTTTATATCATCTCAGTTGACAGTCAGAAACAATTTTGAAGTATGCTAACTTTGGCATTAAGATTATTACTTCAGCTTGGCGACCAGCATGAAGTCTTACACCAGTAGCATCATACATGACCTGCAAAGGCGAACAAGCATAAAATTAATTCAAACGTAAAGTAACTGTTCCACTGAAGTCTCTGGAAGGAGATTCTTTTTCTAACTAAAATAAACATTAATTAAAAAAATCTTTCAAGAAAACAAATTTTAGTTTGACGATCAAATAGATGTGATACTCTTGTTACACCTTTAAATATTTCCTTTTTTTCCCAAACTTAAGGGCACTAAAAACCAATTCAACCTTAAAATCAATATATATATTATAATATAATTATACAAAAAAGTCAACAAGCAACCTACATTACTTCCAACCATTTGGGAGGGCAATGTATTGAGGTTTGTTCTGCTGTTTTCAAGTTGGAGATGCAGCATAATGTTTGTTCTGTCAGCCTAAACGAGATATCTGGTATATTTAAACGTAAAGTATACAACAATCAAGAAAATCTATGTTGCAAGTCATTCCTTGATGGTGAATTAACAGATTAAGGAAAATCACAATTGTGTTTAGTTAATAACATGATTAAGTTGTGGTAGGGCAAATTCATTATCGTATTCTTCAGGTGCTTAACAAAATATTTGGGACTGGAAATTCATTTATAGTTCTGAAATATGCATTGCAATTGCTGATAGCTGTTATAAATGGTATTTGTACTAGATGTTATTTATCATCTTTCGTAGTATATTTATATATAAGGTGCACCTCATTCAATGAGGCTTCCTTTTACGGGCCTCAAAATTGAGGCAATACTTGGCTTTTGCGCCTCGGTGCGCCTCAAACTTTTAAAAACATTGCTACCAATTTCCAAGAGCTCCATCTATCGTAGTCTTCACGGAAGAGTACGGAAGCTGACTAGTAGAAAGAATTTGGTTGATACTTAGAATAATCTACAAGGTAGACTTCTACGTATTATACCCACATCAAGCTTGGAATGCAAAAAATGAAGAAAACCTGGTTGACAAGTACATACAACACATGCCAAGACCACAGCAACAGCAAATGTTGATCCTCCAATGCCTTCTTCCAGACCTACAGCAACTGCCAAAGCCATCACAGTTGCTGAATGCGAAGATGGCATTCCGCCTGATCCGAGCATTTTTCTAGAATCCCATCTCTTCTCTTTATACCTACACGTGTAATGTAACATTACTGGTTGTAAAAACATATCACCATTTTTTTTGGTTGCTTGATAACAACATTGCCTTGTCATGACAGTGAATCAGGTCCAAGACCAAGACTAATTCTTTATTTTTAACTTTGAAGACAAGTTCCTTTCTCCAGCATTTCTTAACCTGGCTAGTAGCTACTAAAATAACTTCCCACTGCCACTCAATTCAAGTCCATCACCTTTTCAAACTTCCAAATTGCACAAGGAATACAGACATCTTCAAATTACTATACAAATTAAGAAGAGAGACTACAAGTACTCATAAAAAGGAATTTCCTGTTGGATAATGAATGCAAAGCATTCTCACTTATTTCGACCAATCTGACTATTCTGTGTCCTGTTCATCTTTTGTTTCTTCCCCCATTCTGTAAATACTGCACTCTCTTAGAGGGTAATAATGATATTTACAAACTTTATCATTCAAAAAATGATTCACTAATTGGACATACAGATAGTGTTCCCGAAAAATAATTTGAATAAAGTAGAGGTCCCAACATAAGTTATAACCCACTAATAACATTTCTATACAAGATGATTCAAAAGGGTAATGGATGAGATCAGCACTGGCCCCCTCCAATTTATGTTTGAATACACATGTTACCGGAAAAATTCAGGAACTAACTGGACTCAATAGAAAGAGATATCGTCGCGATGCAAATGTACTTAGCAGACCATACATGGCCATTTCAGAAAGACCATCAAATCCCACAAGGCACAGACAGTAAATCCATGACTTTCCTATAAAATGCTACACATTCAGAATCCGCGAGCGGTTCATTTCAACCTTTTACCTTCCACTAATATTATGGCCTAAACCCCCCTAACTTGCGTCATGCTTCAACTATGAACTCATGCAATCGAGAAAAGATATTGGCATAAAGCCCGGTCTTAGTGAGCAGTAGACGGACTGAGCTAATGGATCAAGATACATCGATGGAGAAATTCACTAAAGGATGCAACTAAGGAAAGAGAATTAATTACCAGGAGGTAAAGAGCTTGAGAAACTGAGCGAGCGAGAGAGAGAGAAGGGCGGCAAGCAGGGGCAAGTTCGATGGGATGATGGACGGCTCAACTGACGCCGATCGGAGGCTCGCCGACGCATCGGAGGCCGTGATTACTTCGTTCATTGAGATCGCGACCACCGACCGTCCACCAGACACCAGCCAAGCAGAGGGAGGGAGTTGGGTCAAGGTTTCAAGTTGGGCCTCTAAGCGGAATCCTCTATTTGTTTTATTCCTTTCACGGAGGAAGCATTTATCCATATACTTATTAACTGTGACCAAAAAAACAAACAAAAAAAAAAATACTTATTAACTAAAAAAACTAATTGGTCTTGTGCTTATTTTAGTTTATAAATTAATAATATTTTAAAATAAATATAAATACATATTTATAACATGATTATAAGATTATTTAACTTTATTAAAGTACATTTAATTAATATTAATTCATTTACACAACATAAAAATTAATTATATTCATGAAAAAATGTTCAACTTATTTATATTTTATAATATTATAGAATACAACAATTATTTATATTTTATAAAAATATTTGAAAATAAATGAGTAGATAATAAAAACAAATGTAACCAATATGAATAAGATACTAATTAATAATTTTAAAATTCATTTCATGACATTACTATTTTCATATATTTTTAAATAAATACAAACTGTCAGAACATATGCATATTAGTTATAGTAATTATAAATTATATAAATTATTTTAAATTTTGTAATATATGTTGATTATAACATAATATAACAATGACATTTTATAAAAATAGTTCTAAGAAAAGTATGATGGAATTATATTATAATTTTTTCATACCATAAATTTTATGTCATAATTATAAATATCTATATAAAATTAACATGTGATTATTATTTTCATAAAATTGATAAATAATATACATAATAATCCTTAACTTCATCTTAAATTATCTTGTAATAATTTTTTTTAATTTATACATCTTCTTGCTTTTCATAAAATATAAAATTTAGTAAATAAAATAAACTTAAGAAAAATCATCAATGCACATAGAAAATAAGAAGATATTAATTAAATTTTGTAACTTATTGGGAGAATGAATGAGAGAGTTTGGAAGATTTTAAACTAAGTTAAATGGTATGCCACATATGAGTGAGAGTTATATGTTTGACAAAGACCAATTAGAAGTTATGAAATTGACATTATGAATGAGAAAATGTATTAAAAAGCTTACTTGTCACAATTCTACATAACTTAGCCAAATTAATATATATATAGATTATGAAATAGTTATTCAAATTTTATTACATTATTAAAGGTATCAGGATTTTATTTTTTAAAATCAATTACTTGTATTTATAGAGGTGGAGTAAAATTAGAGGTGTCAAATTTTGATTTGACCCGAAAATGTCACCAACCCGAGTTCGGTTCAGTATAACAAGGAGTTTGGTTAAAATTTGGTTGACCCGCGTAACCCACCATCAAAATCAGTTCGGGTCCATGAATTGGACTCAAATCCAACTTGCCATTTAAAACCTTAATTTTGCAATTCTAATTCAGAACCACTCTCTCCCTCTTAGTCTCTTAGTCAGCTATACCAGTCACCCTTTCAGTCAACCGTAGTTACGCTTACACAAAGAGAATCTCCAGTGTCCAACATCCCTTCTCCCACTCTGCTAGCATCTCGCATCTTCGCTAGCATCCCTTATATGCATGGCAAATATGTTGCGCTCTGGCCTCCATGTTTCGTCTGTCTCGACACATCCAAATCAGTGATCCTTTTACCTCGTGTTTCGTTCGACATTTGACTCCTAAAGTTTGGACACATTTTGGAAATCCTTTTTTTTTCAATTGTTAATCCTTTCGAACAAATTTTAGGAATTATCTTTCTGTCCTGTTGAACTGAGTAGAGAGGTCTTTACACGAATTTAACTTCAAAGGCGAGTTCCTCCAAAGACGAGTTTGCTTAGAAAGTCTATTGATTGATTAGCTTCCCTCAGTATATTTTCAATTGAGAAGTTCTTGATTTACCTGATTAGATCTTGTGATACACTCCAGTGTTTCTTCATCTTTTCCCCTCTCGCTGCATATGCCCCATTGATTGCTAGATGAAAGTCAAATTTCACTTGAGTGATGTTAGACCCAACCCTTTTGCTAGTCAAAGGTCTGTGATTAGGGCTTCGTACTCAACTTCATTGTTGATCTCTTTGAATGGGGAGTTGGATGTTCGCTTCCTCGTTCACAAGAATCACACTAACAACCACAATCTTAATACTTACGTACAATAGCAGAGCCTTGCCTAACACAAGCTTTGTGAGGGCAAGCAGAGAGAGTGTGTGATTCTTAAGTGCATGGAAGGCCTCCTTGCATTCAATTGCCCATTTAAATTTCGTATTTGATCGCAAAACTTGAAAGAATGGAAGTGTTTGATTGCTATTCTTGGATAGGAAGCTTCAATGCGACTAGTAGAGTATTTAGGCTCTGGACTTCCTTGTGGCACGTCGGCGAATTCACCTCTTGAACACCTTTAGTTTTCAATTCCACATTTTGCTCACCGTGAATCCCCCCCCCCCCCCCAAATTCCCAAATTAACACTGGATGCGCATTAGAAGGGGTTGAGGCGGACGTTGGCAAGTGCATGCATTTGAAGACTTCTAAAAGGTATGATACGTACAACTAACCTTTGACAATTTTGACCAACATGTCATCCATGTAAGCCTTCATGTTTTTTCGTAATATGTTCTTGAAGAACTTATTGACCATTCTTTGATCCACATTGACTGGTCTGAAGGTAATGATTGTAATAGAGTATGTCAATGTTGGCATAGAAAACAGTTTGGACTTCGTCAACTGGATGCATCTTGATGTGGCGATAACTTGAGTAGCTATCAATGAAGCTTCGCATCTCGTGTATTGATATTACGTCTACTAGTTGGTCTATTCATCGCAGTGCTTAGACTTCCTCTAGGTATTCATTGTTGAAGTCTCAGAAGTTCACACACATTTGCCACTTCTCGTTAGATTATTTACCAATGAAGGGTCACCCACCGATGTATCGAAACAGATATCTTTGAACAAAGCTTGCGTCCAGTAGCTTTCCCACTTATTTCTTGACTGTCAGCCTCTTGTTCTCGCCTAGAGCCCTACTCTTCTGGTGATGCTTGGCATGCCACTGGTCAGCCAAATGAACAATTCATTGAACTTAGTGCTATCAATGTGGTGCTATGTTTGCGATGAGTGTATCTCCAATACTCACCTTCCTATAAAGGTCATTCACTTCTATATCAACTATGTGTCCAACAGGTGTAGGTTGTTTCCTCCCTCTGGTCGACTTCAGCCTTTATGGTGAGGGTTTCCCGCTGATTTTTCCTCCTCGAACAGTTGACGTATCATCTTCTTCAAGAAAACGGTCGCCTAAGACCTCTCTAATTCCATGAGGGGCAGGTGTATTTATTTTTGATGCACTGTAGAAGGTATTATCTTGGTTGTAGTGATGGTGGTTCGACTCAAGATAGCGTTATAGATGATCAGGACGTCCACTACAATAAAAATGAAGTCAATTTTTAAGCTCTTGCACCCTTCGCTTAGAACCATTAGAAAGTTGATTGCCCCAAAGTAGATTACGATTCTGGTGAATTCGATCACGAGAAGTCCACGTGGTGATATGAGTCACACTCTTGAAGGTGGTTAGGCAGTAGATGTTCATTGAGCTTCGTTCGTCCACCTAGATGCTCTTCCTATAAAATTCGTCGATCTCGTTGGCGATGATGAATGTGCGTCATCATGGGGGATCGTCACGTGGGTACTATTTAATTCAAAGAAGGATATGATAGTGTAGTCGATTGGCCTTACCCTTTTCTCTATCTGTATCTTCATGGAGAGTTGATTGGCATACACTTCTCGGGCTTTGCTTAGTTCACTTCATGTCGTGAAACCAAACGATATTACATTAATGGTTCCTCATTTCTAATGAGAGAAAACGGGTTATGTTGATCAGCTTGTATTTTTTTTTTGTGGGGAGGCGATGAATGAAAGGAATTAGAGAGTAATGTGGGGAGAAGTGGAAATTATCACTTTTTATATAGAGAATATTATGGAATACTTGGATGATCTGAACTACAAAGGTACTATTCCTTATACACGAGTTTATAAGGATTGAGATGCAAAATAAGTAAACTTAGGTACTAACAAGTGAGGATACAATGTTTAAACTTATCTAACATAGTACTCTTAACACTCCCTATGCTACTCTTGTCTTCTTTATTCATTCCAACCCTCAAGCTTTCAAAAAATGTCAATCATATCCTCAATCTTTTAAAATTTAGCTCGATACTATGGTTGGGCACTTTAAGAAATTGTGGTTGCATTGTGAATGTACTGGAATGGTGTTGTCCGTGCACTATGACTGAGCAATCTGGATGAACTTCTTGGCACTACGGATGAGAACTTCAATGCATTATAGATGCATTACTCCTGAGCACTTATTGGCACTAAGGTTACACTTGTTGTGCACTTTCCTTCGACTATGGTTGAACTGCACTTAAGGACTCACATTTATTATCCTTGTCCTGCACAAGAACATCATCAAATGAATTTGAAACTTGCAGCAACTCCCGTTGCCATTCTCGAAGATGAACTTTATTGTATTAGCCCCGTCTTGCTGAGTTTTGCAAAATAAAATATATAAAAAATCAGTAAATCAAACTATGTAGCAAGTCCATGATATCCCAGTAACAACTTTCATGTTGAAGTTCATCTCGATTGAACTGTTCAAGGATTGAAACTAGAACTAAAATATAGATGGTTGAGTTGTGGTACTACCAATATTTTTTTTAAGTTCAGTTGCCTTATATCTGACTTCATGTCTGACACTCGTTGATTGCTCGATTTTACAAGGTCAGTTTCCTCATATCTCGTAGTTGCTCACGTCCCAGCATAGTGCAACTAAAGTTCTTAACAACTAAGCATTTCGTCGAACACAATCAACGCAAAAATAAGCGCAGTAGATATATAAGTAGAGCAGCATTACTACGAATTTCAAAGAAGAAACCAACATTATAAGGAAATGAAGATCATTACGACATCAAAGAATTATTCATCAATATCAAGATTTCATAAGAAGCAGATAAAGCAACAATGGATTAAATCGCAAGAATGAATCAATTCACCAAGCATATTATATATCAATTATCACATTAGTAATTTAAGCGGTATTTTTGATCGATGAAGATTGATGGTGATACATAAGGAGAGCAATATCAATTCAAAACATAAGTAACAGTTGTTGCAACTAAATTTAGTCGAACAAATCATATTGAAATAGTTGATCTACCTGCTCTACGGATCAGTTGAATCAGACTTGAATCAGTTGGATTTGATTGTGAATTCCAGAAGCCATGAATTTGAATCAAGAAAAAAATAAGTGAGAATGAATTAGACGTCCATTGATTGTAATATGATGCTTATAATTTCTAGATATGCATATTTGTACATTCAACGTAGTCAAGATCGGAATAGGTTAGATCAGTAATTGATGAGTTCGACATTGCCTCTACAAGTGTACTGGACGTCCATCAACACCGTTGTGGATGTGAGGAGCACTGGATGTGCAATGCAAGTGCACTAGACGTCCACTGATGCTGCTAAAGAACTGAGGAGCTGCAAAATAGAAGAATGTTGTGCATAGCTGAAAAAAGAGTTGTAGATTTGTGATGTTGATAAACTAGAACGAAATGCAAAACTGATATCAGACTATATTTTTTTATCTATAGATCTGATACTGTGAAAGCATTTAGAATTAATATGGCTAAAAAAATTGAAAATTAAGGCTTTGTATGTACAGAACATTATGAAATACTTTGATGATTTGAAATACAAGGGTACTACTCCTTATATAAGAGCGTATAAGAACTAAGATGCAAAGTAAGTAAACTTAGGTAAAAACGCAATACTTTAACAATGAGTGTCTACGCTCTTTTCTGGCAACCATATTCTTTAGGAGGCCCATCTAGAGCTAGTCTTTGATGTCTCTCTTCATGATCTTGCAGTCATTGGTCTTGGCCTATCCTCTTGCGGTATCAACAAAACTTGTTTAAATTACATCCCATAGGTTCATCGTTCTTTCTTGGAGTCATCCCCGACCTCACCAATGATTGTTTCTCCAACTCAGTTAATACCGTTGAGATTTCTCTATTCAGGGGGGGGGGGGGGGGGGGGAAATAGCAGATTATTTTCCTTTGAGTTTTTTTTAGGTTTTCGACTCCTTTCCCTATTTCTTTCCTTCTTGTTGTCCTTAAGCTATGGTTCTCACGTTGGTGCATGAGGGTTTGCTACCATGTCGGCTCTTTCAGGGTTTATAATCCCTTACCTTATGAAGGAATCTTCCAAGGCGTTGAGATCTTTTACATGATAAATGTTTCTTAACTTGTTAGAGTCCTTGTTCTAGCGATCGAGGCCTTTGTAAAAGATGCGACAAATCTCGCCTTCCTCGATTTATTATTCTATCCCGCTAGCACTCTTGTGAAACCATCTATAAAAGTCTACAAGCATTTCAATAGCCTATTGTCTTATGTTGTTGAGGGCGACAACACTTCTCTGGAATTGAAATTATCCTACGTGTTGTTGCATAAATTTTACCTCGAGGCCCTCCTAGAAGCTAGGATACGTTGGCGGTAATCCGAAGAACCATAAAAGGGTTGTGCCTGACGAGGGAAAGAACAAATTTATGTGGTAGTAATCGCAAGTCCTTGGGAATCTTGATCGAGACCGAGGAACAGATGAACAAATAGGAGGCTTGGTCTCTTAGGATGTTCATTATCGCTCCCTTTTGAGTTTTAAGCCTCTTGTTCATTATCTTTTCGACTTGATTGAGGCTGAAGAGTCAATGATTGGATGGCTTGGATAAGTAGAGTTGAGTACTTCCTTAGTGAAGTTCGGTGCCCGTCCTTATTATGTTGGTATATTTGGGAGAGCAAAGTGGGTCAGTGTGCTTCTCCGAATGCGAGAGGGGGCCTACTGTTCAGTTCAAGGCGTAAGATTTTGCATATTCGGGAAGGCGTTCAAAGGTTGTGTTGAGGTCTCTTGATAGTGGAATGATTGGCGTTTAACTTGTTCTTGGAACATATCCAAAGCGGTAAGAATCTCTGGTGTGATTGGATTAAGATATCCAAATTGAAGGAAGAAGCCTATCAATTGTTGCGGAGGAAGCTAAAAGCCTAGAATGACTTGTACTTACATTTGTCAAGGGTTCTTCTCGATGTGGGTGGATCGACACCGTAGTTAACATCAAACATGCATCGTGGTGAGGAATCACGGAGAAGATCTTGGTCAGTAAATGTTTTAGTTCGCAATTGTTATTCGAAAGACTCTCTATTTCATTTGTGCTCTATCTGGGTTGGTGGTTGGTCGTGCAATTAAGGCAATAGGGTGTTGAAGACGACGAAAAATTAAGCCATAGTTTTAACCCTGTGACAATGGTATCAAAGTTACGTTGCGTGTGATTCCTTTAAAAGGTGTTACTTGTGTGAAAATCAAAGATGGTGTTGGAAGATCGTGTTGCAAAAATTAAGAGCATGCTCAACGAGGAATCTGGGTAGTCCAAGACAGTGAGAACCATACTCGAATGGGTGTGTACCTTACAAGATAAATTGGTAGCTATGTGTGAATGACTGACAGATCAGGATGGGGAGACGTTTGTTGAATACACCCATGAAGACGTGTACTTGATGAAGAAGCCTATGAACGACAAGTCAAGTAGTACCCTATCGATGCGGATTCGTTAACCAAACCCTTTGATAGGTGCACTAGATTCACGAGCTCTTGAAGGCTACCGTTTGGGGATGCAAAAATACTTTGTGGGTGCGGAGTTCCCTGAGTCAAAACAAGTTAGGTGCCCAACCATGTATTTTGAAGGTTATGTGATTGCTTGGTGGTGAAGTTACTTAACATCGTATGAAGTCGTGGAGAGAGAGAGAGAGAGACAGAGACTCTATCAACTTGGGCAGAACTGAAGGAAGAACTGATAGGTCGGTACATGTCAAACAATAGTGTATGGATGGCACGAGAGAAACTCCACAATTTGATTATGATCACAGAGGACGATGATCGATTGTTCAACTTTATGAAGATTTTACATAACTGATTAATGTTGACCTTAAACGCAACGTAGCAGAAAAACTTGAAAAGTGCAATCAAAGCGGCGAGGGGATTGATTAAACTTCAGGCGTTGTAACAAAGTGAAAAGGGTGATGTAAGTACTGATTGTGAGGACCAAATTTTGTCTAAGACATATGACAAAAGGAATAGAAAAAGGAAGTGTCAATCGAAGCGACGTTAGAAGGACAAAGGCAAATCGAATGCAAGGCACAGATGGAAGAAATATATGAAAACCCACTGCAATGTCATCTCTAAGTCTCACGAGTTCCATAAGAAGGAGAAACTAGTTTCCATGTAAAGAGACACTGAAACGTCAGATAAAGATAACGATATGCTAATCAGAATAACACTGATGCAAATGTTAGGAGTGATGGCGCCATCCAAGGCAACAACAAAGCCTTGTGTTGTACAAATAATTTGCAAAGTTTCAAAGATAACCTTGCACCTAACACATGGGTTGAAAGGTTAAGTTACTCCATACTTGTGATCTATTTGAGAAGTTAAGAGGAGGTGAGTGAAGTGATTGTAGATATGTTACCTATTAGTTTACCCTTCATAAAGATATTCAACAACAAGCGTGAGTTCATAACTGTCATAGAAGGAGCCACTTGAGCTAAGTGAAGTGCAATACACAGTGAAGTCGTCCCAAGTGTCATCTGGTACCGAAGTGTTGTTCCAGATGAAACATGATAAATTTATGTGTGCGTATGTGAATTTTTGTGCAATGAATGATGGGAATGTCCGAGTAAAGTGTCCAATTCAAGGAACTCAGAATTGTGCGTTGACCAAACGCTGAGGAAATGGTCAGTTTGTGAAGCTGCGAGTAAGAATGCTAAGACAACTACAGAGAAGTGGTACCAGTTGTCAATGCGCAACAAATGTGTGGAACGTGGTGTGTGTCTTCGACAAGATTTTCAATTGTGGTCTTATGCTCCTTATGTAAGGAAGGAGAAGTATGAGTTTGACTTTCTAGTGGTCAGATTTGTGGAGTGCATTGCTGGAACAATGAGTCCCGAAAACAAACTTGTTGAACAAGTGTTGATGGGATTGGAAGTGTTTAAGTGTGTCTTTGACTGGAGGAGTAAGCACCTCTAAACCAGTGATGAAGTTTCCTAGAAGTGAAGTGGAAAATAAAGTTATTGGCAAAGAGAGTTTCAATGTGGTAGTTGATGTGAGAATCATTGTTTCGATTAAAACCTACAAGATTCAACGGACAGACAAAATTGTCTGCCAGTAAAACAGGTCAACAAAGAGAGAAGTTGTGAAACTATTTCAACCTTTGCAACTAAGTGTTATGTTTTGTTTGTGCAAATTGTTTGTTTGATTTTCGAAGTATGTAGCGTTCATGCCTGCGCTAAGGATGTACTCAACTCGACAAGTAGCTAATTTGTTTCACATAGTGGAGAATTTTGAAACATTATATTATTCCACATGTGAAGTCATCATGATGATCATCCTTTAAGCAAATCTAAGTGTATCATAGCATGGATCAAGTCTCCCTTACATTAGGAGTACGAGCCTCAAGAGTTACAGTACCTTGAATCTGTGTCGGTGAGGGTGCCAACTTCGAGTGTTGGGAAACGTTTTTCATGCCTTTAAAAGTCATGTCTTTTTGGAAGAATGAATATGCTATGATTGACGTTCTACCTAACATTCATCAAGCAATTGGTGGATATGTGAAGTAAATTGTAGTGTTATGTAGTTGTCCGGGAAGATTCTGTGAGGCCGTTGGAGAGGACGGTATGTGTTTGAGAATCTCACACAAATGAAGTGTTACGAGCATCTAAATTAGTGACAAGAATATGCTAAGGTAGCGCAGTCCTAGTGTTAGGGATGAATGACCATCTGCAACCTAGTTCATGCAAAAGTACAAAGGTTGCCCGGAAAGTGTGATGTCCTTAAAGATACAATATATCCAATAGGTATATATATATAACTACGTTTATCTCTAGCTGTATATATCCTTTGCTAATTATATATATTATGTATATCTCTAAATGTGCAAATTCAACGATATACTTAACACATATTTAAGATACGTTTTTACATCTAAACTCCTATTGGACATATATACATATCCTTAAGCTTAGAAAAACGTCGTGATCTTAGGTGATACTTAAGAGGAGGGGGGGGGGGGGGGGTTCCTTAGAGGGGTGTTAAATTATGCTTCATTTAGTTGTTCTAAGAGTGTTTAGAATAAGATCTTCTCCACGCTTATCAATAAATCTAAGAGTGATTGTGAGGGTGTTATCCAACTTCTAGCCTAGTTGAATAATAAAAACAAGTGCCCATTCTTATGTTATTGATCTTTTTTTCTTTTCTTCATGTTAATGATCTTTTTTGTGATCATGATCTTGTGGTATTTTTTCTCGCAATTTTTATTGTAAAGAATCTTGGTTATGTTAGTGTTATGTTCATGTTGGTGTTTGGTTGTGCAATCATGCCAGCCAGGGGCTGAAGACGATGAACAGTCAGGTCAGTGTTTTGACCTTGTGACAATAAGGCGCACGTTCAGAAATTACTTGAGGAGTGTCGTCCCTCAATTGTTTTCCCCTTTTGACTGTTTTCCGAGTTTGCAGGACTTTTTGTTAGACAACACCAAATGTTGGTACAAGGTAACAAAGTTGGTCGTGAAACTTGTCAAGAGTTGATCCTAATTGCCGGAGTTTGATCCAAACACCTACAAAATGGGATGGGTGGAGGTTTCCTTTCGGATCTCTCTCTCATGCTTCAATGAGTACTGTATATATTGTGATAATATTGAGTGTGTGTAAAAAAGGAGAGACGTAGTTTTTATGTAAACCAGTGATGTTAATGTTGGGTCGCTTATTGTTATGGTACTTTCCATATATCTCACCCCATATTTGAGTGTTAGGAGGGATTTTATCCCTTAATAGTAAGGTATATATTTATGAGTCATAAAGTTTCTTTGACGAGCGAATTAAGCAGAGAGTCGTTACTCTAGGAGTGAGATGTGTGCATCGTATTAGAAGGAGGGACTCGAGTGCATTGGGCTATAAGGTTCAAGTTAGTCCGCTCGCCTTTGCCTAGATGCTCGTATTTACCTGAGTGCCCACTGTAATATCTCGGAATAAGTGGGTTAACAACAGGGTGTCGCCTAGTATCCAACTACTAATTAAATGATTATTGTATGGCTTCTCATATTTCGGATGAAAAACCATGGTAAGTTTTTATAAGTAATAATCCATCCTCGAATCTACTTTTCATTTTTGTTACATTCAACGTCATTCTCGCGTACCAATTCTATAGAATGGGAGGCAAAAGAGAAGATATTAAACTTGGCTATTCGACAAGCTCTCCAAGTTGAATGTGTTGTATTGTTTCAGTCATTATGGGAGAAAATATTGTTAGTGCTCTTGAATGTGTGGAGAGAATTTAGAACTCAATACTTTTAGGTAGCGTTTGATTGAATGTATTAGTTAATACATGTATTAGTTAATACATGTATTAATTAATACATGTATTAGTTAATACACGTATTAGTTAATACACGTATTAGTTAATACTATATTTGAATGGAACATGTATTAAGATATACTTATACTTGTATAACTTAATACAGTGTTTGATTCAATATAAAATTATTCGTAAAATGACAAAAATACATTAATACCCTTAAATTTATTTCTTTAATATTAAAATTGTGTACACATAAATTGATTTAATATGTGCAAATGAACACCAGAATCATTCAAGTGGAGTCATACAAGACCATGAAAGATTATAAGTAGCATTCGATAAGATTCATATGACAACAATAAATACGGGGAACATTGACTATAGCACGTCCCCTGGAAAGGGGTGCCGTAGAGGGTGAGAGTCTCGTCGTGTCCGGACCATGTCGCACCACGAGGCGTTGTTGATGAGTCGGGTTGTTTGAGAATGCAGCCCTAATCGGGCGGTAAATTCCGTCCAAGGCTAAATACGGGCGAGAGACCGATAGCAAACAAGTACCGCGAGGGGAAGATGAAAAAGGACTTTGAAAAGAGAGTCAAAACGTGCTTGAAATTGTCGGGAGGGAAGGGGATGGGGGTCGGCGATGCGCCCCAGTCGGATGTGGAACGGTGATGAGACGGTCCATCGATCGATTCGGGGCGTGGACCGATGCGGATTGCGGTGGCGGCCCAAGCCCGAGCCTTTGATACGCTCGCGGAAACGTCATCGCTGCGATCGTGGTAGGCAGCGCGCGCCGCTCGACGTGCTTCGGCACCTGTCGGGTTCGAGTGTGAGCATGCTTGTCGGGACCCGAAAATGCGGTATGCGGTTACCGGTGGGGTCCCGATCAAAATCGAGTAGCTTAATGGCGTGTGAGGACCAAGAGTAACGGTGCTATGATAGAAATTGAGACAAATTGTTAAAAAAAAGTGATGAACAATGTTGAGAAATGTTTGAAGATATGGAGGTTGATAGAAAAATCGGGGAATTAAGATGTAAAACGGTGTTTTTAGAAGAAATTAGCGGGGCAAATCACCTTACGAAAATGAGTTGCATAGAATTCGAAAAGTTATGCGGTTTCAAAAAACAATCGCAAAAATCAATCAAGTAATTGAGTGTGAATTGTGTGGGTTAATTGAGTGTAATTAGGTAATTTTTTATTATGTATTAAATAATACCATGGTTATAGAATGTATTAGTTAATACACAATTAACACTAGAAATGTGTATTAGCTAATACATAGGTATTAATTAGTACCACCTATTATTTCTAATCAAACATTGTATTAGTTAATACATGTATTAACTAATACTAATACATAGTTAATACTTTAATCAAACAGTACCTTACTAATGAGAACATTTTATTGCATTGAGATGAAATGAATACAACCTCTAGTAGCTCTTATATAGGAAGAACTAAGCAACTAACAAGTAATCATCTAGACTAATCTTGATTATCCTAGACTAGATTACATAATACTCTAATATTCACCTATGTTATTTGCTTTTCTTGATTTTGTATTACTCTAACATTCACCCATGTTTTTTGCCCTTATTGATTTTGGTCCTCAAACTTTTGAAATTCGCTGAATTTGCCCCTAAACTTCCAATGCTTCTTTGCTTGTGCTGGATCCCAAGTCCAATCTCGATCAAATCTCTAATCGAATTAAGTTTCCTCACCTTCATCATCGGTGAGATACTCAACAGTCAAATACGAGTTTTTCAAGTTGAAATCCAGACGAGAAGGAAGAAGACTCAGTCATGCCATCTCGGTCACCTCTTCGGGGTAGTGCCGTAAAAGAAAGAGGGGTCATCCCAGTCATGCCATCGCGGTGTCATCTTGGTCATCTTGTCGTGGTCATGCCATTGCGGCTAAAAACTAATCTAAAAATCTGAATTCCAACACACCAATCTTGTATCAAATCCAATGTAAATCATCAAAAACTTGGTTGTAAAAACTGAATGTGATTACACATCTTCACGACACCAAATTGACAATTCACCACAAGTAATTCAGCATTGTTTGTACAGATATTGGATCAGCAAATCACAACATAGATTCAGGCTATATTGAGCAAGGAAACACAACAATTAGTAGTGATCAAATCCAGCAATGAACCAACACATAACTGCAGAATCAACATCACAACTCAACAGAATTGAAGCATTATGTAGAGAGAAAATTCTTGCTAAATCAAAACCCCGAAAGGACGGTTAGGCAAAATGTAGGGAAGGGGGGCATGATTAAAAATCTCTAGAAAGAGCGATCATTGTAAAAGAAGAGGAATCAAATCCCTACTAGGTTAAAAACCCGAAAGGGCAATCTAGGCAAACATTAAGGGAACAGAGAGGTGCGGTAAAACAAATAATGTAGCAAAATGATAGAAAATAGAGAGATAAAACAAAACAACCCTTCAAGTCAATCCAGACTGTCGAGGCAAGTTTATGCCTAAATGTGCAGGGTCTTATGTTGTCAAAGAGATTTTCAGCGGATGAGTCATGATTATCACTGACATGGACAACAAAGAACTCCCTAGTCCTATCAATATGGACACAGTAAAAAAAATAAACTTAAAGGGCAAGCAACTAGAAAGCGAGCCTCCAAAAATGAGAGTAAATTCTCGCTAAATCAAAAAACCGAAGGGGCGGTTTAGGAGAAATTTAGGGAAGAGGGACATGATTAAAAATCCCTAATGAGGGCGATCATGACAAAAGAAGAGGAATCAAACCTCTACTACGTTGAAAACTCGAAAGGGCGATCTAGGCAAAAATTAAGGGAACATAAATGTTCGGTAAAAAAAGTCGAAACAATTATAATAGCAAAAGGTAAATAAATCGAGAAATGAAATAAAAAAAAGTTACGCAAAAGTGGACGACAGTGTTTTGAGCTGCTTCGACAACTTGCATGGATACACCTTGTGGATGTACCATGAATAGTTTTAGGGAACTCCATCAAAAAGGACTCCAAAATCAATTATTGAGAAAACATACCGAAAAGTCCGCACAAGCAGTTAGACATCTCAACAGAGTTTTTAGATCTAAAGGGAATTACAAGCCGACAAGCGGAGTCTTGAGGTGCTCAACCTCCGCAAGTCATCCTCGACAACCAGGGCATGTAGTAATCCAGCTTCTGGGAGTCACAAGGTGACAAGCGGACTCTTTAGGTGCTCAACCTCTGCAAGTCATCCTCGACAACTAGGACCTATAGTTATCCAGCTTCTGGAGTCACAAGCCGACAAGCAGAATCTTTAGGTGCTCAACCTATGAAAGTCATCCTCGACAACCAGAACCTGTAGTTATCCAGCTTCTGGGAGTCACACTCCAACAAGTGAAATCTTTAGGTGCTAAACCTCCGCAAGTCATCCTCGACAACCAGGACTTGTAGTTATCTAACTTCTGGGAGTCACGAGCCAACGAGCGGACTCTTTAGGTGTTCCGCCTCTGCAAGTCATTCTCGACGACTTGGACCCGTAATTTTCCAATTTCTTGAAGTCATAAGACAACAAATGGAGCCTTTAGGTGTTCAGCCTCCGCAAGTCATTCTCGACGACCAGGACCTGTAGTTATCCAGCTTCTAGAAGTCACAAGCCAACGAGCGGAGCCTTTAGGTGTTCAGCATCCGCAAGCCATTCTCGATGGCCAGGACCTGTAATTATCCAGCTTCTGGAAATCACAAGTTGATGAGCGGAGCCTTTATGTGTTCAGCCTTCACAAGTCATCCTCAACAACCAGGACCTGGAATTATCCAGCTTCTGGGAGTCACAAGCCAACGAGTGGATCGTTTAGGTGTTCAACCTCCGCAAGTCATTCTCGACGACAAGGACTTATAGTTATCCAGTTTCTGAAAGTCAGAAGCCAACGAGCGGAGCCTTTAGGTGTTCAGCCTCCGCAACTCATCCTCGACAACCAGGACCTGTAGTTATCCAGCTTCTGGGAGTTACCAGCCGACAAGCGGAGCCTTTAGGTGTTCAACCCCCACAAGCCATCCTCGACAACTAGTACATGTAGGTGTCCAGCTTCTGGGATTCACAAGTTGATGAACGTTTAGGCACTCGGTCTCAGCAAATCATCGTCAACAATCAGGACTTGCACGATAATGTTTGTCTACTATGTAAATAATGAATCAAGAGGAGCCAAAATCGGCTGTTTGTCTTCAAACGCATACTCATGAGAATACTTCCATGACCGCATGTTCAAAGAGGGGCAACTGTAACACCTGATTTTGGCTCGGGGTCAAAATACTGTACGCGAGGAACCGAGCCGAGAAATATTGAGCCAAAGAAAACAAACAAAATAAACCCTAAACCCAAACCCAAACCCTAATCTTAAACCCCAAACAAAACCCCAAAGCCAAAACCCTAAACTCCAAACCCTAAACATTAAACCCTAAACCCTAAACCTTAACCTTAAACCCCAAACCCTAAACCCTAAACCCTAAACCCTAAACCCTAAACCCTAAACCCTAAACCTTAACCTTAAACCCCAAACCCTAAACCCTAAACCTTAACCTTAAACCCCAAACCCCAAACCCCAAACCCCAAACCCTAAACCCTAAACCTTAACCTTAAACCTCAAACCTCAAACCCTAGACCCTAAAATAATTTTATACCCCAAACCCTAAACCCCTAAACCACGACCCAGCCCCACCATTTCCCCCAAAATTCCTCCTAATTGCCATCACTTTTGCCCACTTGATGACTTTTGCTCACCCACCATCATCTTTTAACCAAATCCTCCCTAATGACACCCAAAGTCCTCCTAATTGTCAATCACCTTTGCCCAATTGGTATCACCTTTACCATCTACTATGTATTGTCCATCCTATATCACCTACTTGGATAAGGAAAACTCTACAATGGAGAGGAGGACCATGGCAATTGAGCGGGGGGAAAAGGGCTGAAAATTGGAAGCCTGAAGACATTGCCATAAGCTATGGCAATAGAAAAAGGAAGGAAGAAAAAAATAAAAGAGAGAAAGAAAAGGAAGAAGATAATAAAAATGGAAGAGAAGGCCATGGAAAAGTGAGAATTTTAGTGATATAGTGAGTAAAAAAATAGAGAGAAATTGAGTGAAGAAAAATCGACGATTATCGGTCTCAGTCCCTCGTACGATATCTAAACTCTGAATGACTTAGGTATATACCTCTCGTGCTCAATGTTGTATTCATATTTCTTAATGTGAAATAAATTTGTCTTATCAATATTATTTGTTATTAGTTATATTTCGTCTAAGAATCGTGCTCGGTTTTAAGTTTGGTGTAACTTTGGAATCATTTTAGACATTTGTGAAAGTTATGCGGGTTGTTTCGGTCAAAAAATAATATTTTCGAAAATTACTTAGGCCATTCCCAAACTTTGATGAAGGTTACAAGTTGGTCCTTGGACTCTCCGGTCATTTTGGGACTTTACCGAGTGTTATAAACCAAACTAGAAAAGTTTTGGGCATTATTTTCAAATTTTAAAAGATTTTTCCAAATCAACTCGAAATTTTAAATAATTTAATATTGGTCCCTAAACTTTCCTAGACATCCCATTACTTCTCAAGGTGTCACAAATGAGTCCAATGTGCTTCGTATATTCAAAATCATTCGTATACGTTTGACACGTCTTAAAATGACCACAAAGGTAAACCACTATCTTTTAGTGATGTTAACTTTATTATCTCCTGTTTATTTAATTTAAATTAACACCAAAATTAAAAAAATTATTGTATATTGTAAATTTTAAAAAAATGTATGTCATCTCTTTAGCCTAGCATGGTCAAAACAGGAAAATCGGACAATTCAGATAAATCCGTAAAAATTAATTTCAACGTAAAGTACCGAAAGAGCGGATTATGGATCGCGGGCTCTTAAGACGTAATCAAACCCCCGAAATCAATTCTCTCGACGTAGACCTTTCCAAGCCCTATAATGTAGAACTTTTAGGATTTCGATTAGCCTCTAATTAATCGGTGGCGACTCTTTCATTTATTCGTCCGGTTGATGACCTCGCTTGACCAGACCCATTGCTCGCCAAGACCCGACATTTTCGAGCGAACCAAATGAAAATAGTTTTCAATAGGGTCGGGGAAAGTTGAATCCAACGTCCGACATGGGGATGAGTTAAACTGTTCGGGACATGGATGTCTATCTCTTAGCCTGCTCTAAAAGTGTCTTGAGGTCTGCAAATGTTAATGGGTTGAAGGAAAGATTTCCAAGGTGCGAGAGAGGATTTTTCGGTCCATAGGGAGGTGGTCGTGAATGAATTATCCCTATATCTGTAGATGGATCCACTGAATGTAAGGGACAGGCTTTGTGGTTGATGCGACTTGTAGATGCAGAGCCAAGGGTGGCCTGTTTGGATTTAGGGTTAGAGAAGGAGAAATGAAACACGAAGAAGAATGCTCTGAAACAAAGATGATAACTTTATTGAGAATTGTTCAACAGTGCAACAGATATAAAGCAAAGTAGGCGAGAATCAGACAAAACAGTACTGATCCGAGAATTGCAACTAAGTCCCTAATACTAAACTAATTGATGCTTGGGCCTCAAGCAACAATATTTACATATTGATCCTAAACATAAGTGTTAGACACACTTATATCCTAACTTTCCCTATGCTTGATCTTGACCTTGGCACTTGATCTTCCCTGAAATCTGACAATCTGTAGTGAAATTCATTATCTGGAACGAAGTACTTGCATGTTCCTAATTGACACATCTGAGCAGAATACGTAGTATGACTGAGATAGATGCACTTTGAAATTTTTGAGCATCTGTACTGTCTTCAGTATGGGTAATCAGAACTCTGATCATAGGTCGATTAATGCCTGTAATCTAAGATCATGAACAAGTCTGAAAAAACACGAAAAGCAGTACCAAGTATTCACAACCATATGCATGATTCTCTCTATTCCAGATCAGTAAACTGTTGCCAAAGTGCATCAGACAGACTAATATAATCATTTTAACTGCTGCTTTATTCATTCATTTGGAATGTCTTGAAAAATTGAGAGATTCAGAACATGACAGAGGAGTTTGAGCTCCTATCTTACCAGTATGACTGCAAGGTTTGAGCCTTGATCTTTTCATCCTCAAGAGTGAAAACCTCAGTATGAATTTGTCATTTTATTTTGGTTTTCACTCTGTTTTTGGACTCAAGCCATACCCTATGCCATGGTTAATGCAGCAGTTTTTTTTTCTTTTTTTTTTTTTCCAGAGATATATTCAGGGATACACAAAGGCAAGGCTTATGATCAGAGAAGAGAGAAATGCACACATGACAGGCTATACTCAAGCATATGCTAGATATGGAAATCAGACGAGAACATACCATGATTACAAGCACTAATTGAACAAGATAGAGTTGATCAGTCATGCATAAGGACAGACAGAGGTTCAAAAATTACAGAGGTGCAGTTAACAGGAAAACTCAGATAACAAACATATGACTGTCCCGAAGCGCATAGGACAAGGCAAGTTACTAAGTGAACAGAGAAAGAATAAACGTACAGATTGTGTGGGAAGTTCATTGAGTAGTGGAACCAAGCTGAAGGAAAGGGGAGACGCCACGATCCTCCAGTTCCTCCAGTGAGAAGACTTCATGTTTTTTTCTGCAGAGAATGAAATTTTTTTCTGTCAGAGGCTTGGTCAAAATATCAGCTGTCTGTTCTGAAGCTGGAATAAAGTTGACTAAGACATCCCCATTTTGAACTTTCTCTCTGATGAAGAAGAGATCAATCTCTACATGTTTCATCTTGGAATGATGGATGGGGTTCTCAGACAGAGCTACAGCACTTGTGTTGTTTGTCCAGATGACAGGTGCAGTGGGTGTGTGAAGTCCAATTTCCATGAGAAGGGATTGGACCCACATGATCTCACACATGGCATTGGCAATGGCCCTAAATATTCAGCCTCTGCACTCGACCTAGACACTACTGTCTGCTTTTTAGAGCTCCATACTATGGGATTACCATTCAGGAGAAGGTAATGCACTGAGATGGAGCGGCGATCAGTTTGATCACCACCCCAGTCAGCATCAGAGAAGGAGGTAAGAGTGATGTCTGTGACAGGTGAGGGTGTTGGTCTGAACAACAGACCATGATTGAGAGTGCCTTTGAGGTATCTCAGAACGTGAATAACAGCCTTCCAGTTGCTGTTATTTGGTGCCTGCATAAACTGACTCAGTTTGTTCACTGAAAAGTGAATGTATGGTCGAATGACACAGACATGTTGCAGAGCACCTATTGTGCTCCTATATAGTGTTTAATCATGAAAGAGATCAGAACAGGAAAACATACCTGACTTTGACAAACAATTACCTGTCATTGGAGTGGGAAATTCAGATTCATCATTCAGGCCTCACTTATCCAGAAGTTCCTGAATGTACTTTTTCTGATTTAACAGAATAAAGTCATCACCTGAAACTACTTCCATGCCAAGGAAGTAGTTCATGTTTCCCAGATCTTTCAGCTGAAACTGAGCATTGATAGAGTCAACAATATTAGAAACAAGATTAACAGAAGTGCCAGTTATAACAATGTCATCCACATAGACAAGTAGTAATACGAAAGAACCAGAGGTAGATTTGATAAACGGGCAACTATCTGAGGTTGAAACATGAAAACCAAGAGAGTTCAGGAGAAAAAACTTCAGTTTTTCAAACCAGGCTCTGGGAGCCTGCTTAAGGCCATATAAAGCTTTTTGAAGTTTGCAAACCAGGTTAGGAGTATTAGAGTGAACCTCAAAACCAGGCGGCTGTGTCATGTAGACCTCCTCTTGGAGGTCACCATGAAGAAAAGCATTGTTAATATCCACCTGTTTGATACACCATTTATGAGTGAGAGCTAAGGAGAGAACAATACGAACAGTGGCAGATTTATTGACAGGACTGAAGGTTTCTTGAAAATCAAAGCCTCGTTTTTGGGAAAAACCTTTGGCAACAAGACGGGCCTTGTATCTGACAACAACCCCATCTGCATTTCTTTTGATTTTAAAGATCCATTTACAACCTATAGGTATACGGCCTGTAGGTAGGGAAACAAGAGTCCAGGTGCTGTTGGCAGTAAGAGCTGTAAGCTCTTCCTGCACAGCCTTAAACCAATGAGGTGACTGAAGAGCCTCGTGAATGCTACGAGGCTCAGAGTTAGTAAGGTCTGTGGACAGGGCAAGGGAAGTAGACATCTCGTGAAGGGAAGTTTTAGACCTGGTTTGCATAGGATGCACATTGGTGGAAGATTTGGGGCGAGAGGGTCGAGAGGATGAGGGTGGATGGGCTTGTGGGGAGGTGGGGAAGGACTGGTCAGAGTGAGATGGTGGTGGTGGTGCAGAGGAAACTGGGTCAGAAATGGGAACAAGGGTAGAACCAGAAGGAACATATCTACAGACCTCAGTATGGGAGCTAAGGTCAGGAGCATGAACAGGTACAGATGGAGGCTGAGTAGAAGTGGTGTTTTGGGAGGGTGTGTTGGAGGGTAAGCTGGACTCCCCCGACGTGTGGGCATGCACAGGAGGTCCTGAGGAATGAGTGACAGTAGAGGGAACAGAGGTGGGTTGTTGGAAGAATGGGTCACAGGGTATGAAAAATGGTTTGGAAGGAGTGGAGGCTTTTGGTGTGTTTGAAGCATAGAAAGGTCCTGTGGTGTCACTGAAAGGAAATGTTGTCTCATGAAAGACAACATTTCGTGACACATAAACTCTTCCTGATGAGGAGAGACACTTATAGCCATGGTGGTCAGAACATAACCCAATGAATACATAAGGTTCTGATCTGAAGGACAGCTTGTGAGACCTGTAAGGTCTCAGGTGGGGAAAGCATAAACAGCCAAAGACTCTCAGAAAGGAGTAGTCAGGCTTGGTATTGAAAATAAGCTCATGCGGAGAACAGTTCTCCAGAGTCTTGGAAGGCAAGCGATTAATTAAGAAAACTGCAGTGGAGAAGGCATCCGTCCAGTAGTGAAGAGGGACGGATGACTGTGCAAGCAGTGTATGACCCAATTCAACAATATGGCGGTGCTTACGCTCCACCATGCCATTTTGTTGGCTTGAATATGGGCAGGTGATCCTATGAACTATGCCATACTGAGCTAAGTATGCAGTAAGAAAGTGGAACTCACCTCCTCCATCAGATTGCACAGCCTTGAGCTTCGTGCCAAGCTGCTTTTCTGCTAAGAGATGAAACTCACAGAAGGCTTTAGTAGCATCAGACTTGCGGTTCAGAAAGTAAATCCAAGTAAATCTAGAAAAGGCATCAACAATACTAAGATAGTAATTGCTATTACTAGAGGAGAAGGGGGCAGGACCCCAGAGATCTACCTGAACCATTTCGAGTGGATGGGAGTAGACAGTGTCTGAAGGTTGATAAGGGAGGGTCTTACTCTTTCCCACTGCACAGGCAGCACACTCAGAGGATATGTGTTTAGTGGGAAAATTTTGTAATCTCAAGAAGTTAACAAGAATATTCCTAGATGGGTGGCCTAACCTCATATGCCATAGGTGAGAAGGATCAGTTGTTTTCAAAGAGCTGAGAAAGCAGCTTATTTCAAAATCAGGTAATGCATTAGAGGATGCATTATTAAAACAAGTGACAGCAGAAGAATCATCAGAAACATCAGCATTATAAGTAGGAAGAGAAACAGAGGTACCATGATAAACATCAAATGCAGCAGAATAGTCATTACTAATAACCGGAAAGGTAGAGTTTTGTGCAGATAAAACTGCATTATTACAAAAAGACTGAAATTCAGTAGAGAGATTCAAACACTGGTCTGGACTAACAGTAGCAGACTCAACTAAATTATTAGACTTAGACCTAAAACTAGAGAAGTCTAGACAATAAAGACCCCCAGACTCATAACCCTTGAGCAGCACTGATACGATCTTCCAGGAGTCGGCACTTTCGAGGGTAGGTGGTGATACGATTCTCCCAAGGCTCGTAATATTGCTGTCAGAATTCCGACTCTGTAAAGGTTCCCTTTTCCGCGATGCTCTGCTCCGAATTGATCCGAGTGATGAATACTAAAGTCGCAGATAATTGAGTCCTCTTTCTGGAATGGGTGGGCTCGTCGAATTCCGATATGTATTCCGTCATCTATACCAATTTTGGTAAGGTCGGTCCTCCTGGATACGATTCTGCCGAGACCAGAATATACGAGGATAGATGATGGATGAATGATGGATCGATTGGATCACACAAAGGCAGCGACAAGCCCTTGATACCTCCACAATGGATTATCCAAGATATGACGCACTCGAAGATTCCAAAGCTTGAACCTTGGATATGACGCACCAAGATTCAATTGCCGGATATGACACACCAACAATCAATTTCTCATTCAATGAACAAGAAGAACAATGTGGCTAGCACACAAGTTTGTAAAAAAGGGTCTATCCTCTAATTTCGGCCACCCTAGCTACTTATCCTAAAAGAAGTAAAACCCTAAGCTAATTTGGGCCTAAGGAAAGCTCTCCTATGGGCCGAATTTTATTCTCCTCCTCTTATTGGGTTTGGTTGTCTTGTGGACCGTTTGCCTCATTAAAACCCCCCTTTGTAAAACCCAGTGGGACAAAACCAAAGGTCGGGAAAAAGAGTACAAACGAGCCCCTCTTGACTTAGTCCATTCGAGCAACCAAGAGGTTCTTAGGCTCCATGTCTCCAGACGGAATGATAGTTGGTCCTATGCGGTCCAGTAGTGTGGTGATTGTATGTCCAAGCTTCCTAGCCCTTGATCGTGTCATTGGTCCACTTGGCACGGTTATCTCACCCCTATCTTCAAGTGTGGGCCGCATTTCTTCCATGATCACATCATCCCCTCCCTCTTCAAAAGGATTTGTCCTCAAATCCGGATCATCTGCAACAAAAGGAAGCAAATCAGTAATGTTAAAACTTGAACTAACATTATACTTCCCTTCGAGGTCTAGTTGATAAGCATTGTCGTTGATCTTCTTTAGGACTCGGAATGGGCCATCCACTCTAGGCATCAACTTGGATTTCCTCTCGACTGGAAACCTATCCTTCCTCAAGTGCACCCACACGAGGTCTCCTTCCTCAAAGGTCACCTTACGTCGGCCCTTGTTGGCTTGCTTTGCATACGACTTCGTCCTTTCCTCGATGTTGCGCTTGGCCTTTTCATGGATCTGTTTGACAATTTCAGCTTTCTTCTTTCCATCTAAGTTAGTCCTTTCACTCATAGGCAAAGCGGTTAGATCCAAAGGAGACAAAGGGTTAAATCCATAAACGATTTCAAACGGTGAAAACTTGGTAGAGGAATGTGTAGCTCGGTTATACGCAAATTCAACATGTGGCAAGCATTCTTCCCAAGTTTTCAAATTCTTCTTAATCAAGGTGCGTAGCAAAGTAGACAAGGTCCTATTCACTACTTCGGTTTGTCCATCAGTTTGAGGGTGGCAAGTAGTTGAAAATAGCAGTTTAGTCCCTAGCTTAGACCACAGTGTTTTCCAAAAGTAGCTCAAGAATTTATCATCTCTATCACTAACAATGGTCCTAGGCATTCCATGCAAGCGAACAATTTCTTTGAAGAATAAATCAGCTATATGAGACGCATCATCAGTTTTATGGCATGCAAGGAAATGAGCCATTTTTGAAAACCTATCCAGAATCACAAAGATGGAATCCTTTCCAGTCCTAGTCCTAGGCAATCCAAGCACAAAATCCATAGATATATCGACCCACGGTTGTTCAGGAATCGGTAAGGGCATATACAAACCTTGGGACGGTACCTTGGCTTTGGCTTGTTTGCAAGTGATACATCTCCCACATATCCGCTCGACATCCCTTTTCATTTGCGGCCAATAGAAGTGTTCTTGCATCACCTTCAAGGTCTTAGTGATCCCAAAATGTCCCATCAATCCTCCGCCATGGGCTTCCCTAACTAACAATTCTCGCATCGAACAGTTAGGTACGCATAATCTATTTTCAAACAAAAGAAACCCGTCGTGCCTTACATACTTTCCATGAGCGAATTTAGCACATGCTTTAAAGATATCTTGGAAATCCGAGTCAGTTTCATAGAGCTCCTTTATGTATTCAAAGCCTAAAAGCTTAGCATCCAAAGTAGAGATCAAGGCATACCTTCTTGATAGAGCATCGGCAACAATATTTTCATTACCTTGCTTATACTTGATCACATAAGGAAAGGTTTCGATGAACTCCATCCACCTAGCATGTCGTTTGTGGAGCTTTTGTTGACCCTTCAAATGCTTCAAGGATTCATGGTCGGTGTGAATGACGAACTCCTTGGGCCATAGATAGTGTTGCCATGTTTGCAAGGCTCGAACTAGCGCATACAACTCCTTGTCATAGGTCGGGTAGTTTAGGGCAGATCCTCCAAGCTTCTCACTAAAGAAGGCTATGGGCCTCTTCTCTTGTGTCAAAACAGCTCCAATACCTACACCCGAAGCATCACACTCAATTTCAAAGGTTTTAAGAAAGTTCGGTAAAGATAAAAGGGGTGCATTGGTGAGTTTGTCCTTCAAAGCTTGGAATGCTTTTTCTTGTGCGTCCTCCCACTTAAACCCAACACTCTTCTTGATCACTTCGCTGAGAGGTGCGGCTATGGTACTAAAATCCCTCACGAATCTCCGATAGAAACCCGCAAGTCCATGAAAGCTCCGCACTTCGCCTATGGTAGTTGGCGTCGGCCAATCGCGGATGGCCTTAACCTTCTCTTCGTCCACCTTAATACCATCTGCACTTATAACAAAACCCAAAAACACAAGGTGATCCGTACAAAAAGTGCACTTCTTAAGGTTAGCATAAAGCTTCTCCTTTCGAAGAACCATCAAAACATATTTTAAGGGCCCAACATGCTCTTCTAAGCTTCGACTATAGACTAAAATGTCATCGAAGTAAACAACCACAAAAATTCCAATGTAGTTACGCAGGACATGATTCATCAATCTCATGAAAGTGCTAGGTGCATTAGTCAATCCAAAGGGCATGACTAACCACTCATATAAGCCATGTTTAGTTTTAAAAGCTGTTTTCCATTCATCACCTTCTTTCATCCTAATTTGATGATAACCACTCTTAAGATCTATTTTAGAAAATATCGTGGATCCATGCAGCTCATCTAACATGTCATCTAATCGAGGAATAGGATGGCGATACTTTACAGTGATATTGTTGATGGCTCGGCAATCGACGCACATCCTCCAAGTCCCATCCTTCTTAGGGACGAGTAGGACCGGTACCGCGCATGGGCTCATGCTTTCGCGGATGTATCCTTTGTCCATCAAGTCGTTCACTTGTCGTTGAAGCTCCTTGGTCTCCATAGGATTAGTTCGGTATGCAGGTCGGTTAGGTAGTGAAGCTCCCGGTACAAAATCGATTTGGTGTTCGATACCCCGAAGGGGCGGTAATGCGTGGGGAGTTTCATCCGGCAAGACGTCTTCAAAATCCTGCAAAAGGGAAACGATGTTGCTCGGCAAATCCGGCACAGGATTAGTGATACTCAACAACGTTTCTTTGTACCTAAGTAGTATAACGGGTTGCTTAGAGGACAAAGCCCTCTTTACAACGCTAGACCTCACCACAAAATTGGACTGCCTCACGGGTTCACTCACGGGTGTAAACTCACATCTCTCGGCTTTGGCTTTCCTCAAACTCTCACACTCATTTTGGGTAAGGGTACTTGTGTGTTCACTCACATTAGTTCCTTCGTGTTGTCGAAGTCGAAGTTGATCTAGGTGTATCTCCTGCCCGACTTTGGCTTTCCTCAAACTCTTACTTCCTTGAGACAATCGTCTAAGCTTTTGATGTAGTTCCCTATGGTAATGGTTAGGAACAAACCTCTTCCTCAAAAGATTTTTCAGTTCATCCCAAGTATCTACGGGTGGATCACGATTACGTCGTCTACTCGTCACGATTTGATCCCACCAATTGATAGCATAATCACAAAATTCAGTTGCGGCTACTTGTACCTTTCTAAGCTCCGAAAGATTTTGACAATCGAACACAAGTTCGATCTTCTTTTCCCACTCCAAATAAGCATCCGGATCATTCTTCCCGTGGAAAGGTGGGATTTTTAACTTGAGACCACCAAGTTGATCTTCAAGCCGACCTCTTTCCCTCCGTGGTCTCCTTTGGTCCCGATTGGAGTGGCGGCTGCCCCTACTATAATAGTTGGACGATTGAACCTCTTCATCGTCTGCTTGAGGTTGAGCTCTTCTTGGAAGATTCCCCATAGGTGGCGGCATGGCTCGATTAATGGACTCTTGTATGATAGGTCCTAATTCTTGCTGCATCATTCGCCGAATCTCATTGCGAAGAATTCGCAAATCCGGGGGTTCGTTCCTTGCCCCTTGAGCTTGATTGGTGCTCTCCTCTCCATTACTTGCGTGGTTTGACATTATAATGCGCAAGGACCTGATTATCACACAACACAAATCAGCAAAATTAAATCTCGAAAGTGTTCTCTGATACCACTTGATACGATCTTCCAGGAGTCGGCACTTTCGAGGGTAGGTGGTGATACGATTCTCCCAAGGCTCGTAATATTGCTGTCAGAATTCAGACTCTGTAAAGGTTCCCTTTTCCGCGAAGCTATGATCCTAATTGATCCGAGTGATGAATACGAAAGTCGCAGATAATTGAGTCCTCTTTCTGGAATGGGTGGGCTCGTTTTATTTTCGATATGTATTCCGTCATCTATACCAATTTTGGTAAGGTCGGTCCTCCTGGATACGATTCTGCCGAGACCAGAATATACGAGGATAGATGATGGATGAATGATGGATCGATTGGATCACACAAAGGCAGCGACAAGCCCTTGATACCTCCACAATGGATTATCCAAGATATGACGCACTCGAAGATTCCAAAGCTTGAACCTTGGATATGACGCACCAAGATTCAATTGCCGGATATGACACACCAACAATCAATTTCTCATTCAATGAACAAGAAGAACAATGTGGCTAGCACACAAGTTTGTAAAAAAGGGTCTATCCTCTAATTTCGGCCACCCTAGCTACTTATCCTAAAAGAAGTAAAACCCTAAGCTAATTTGGGCCTAAGGAAAGCTCTCCTATGGGCCGAATTTTATTCTCCTCCTCTTATTGGGTTTGGTTGTCTTGTGGACCGTTTGCCTCATTAAAACCCCCCTTTGTAAAACCCAGTGGGACAAAACCAAAGGTCGGGAAAAAGAGTACAAACGAGCCCCTCTTGACTTAGTCCATTCGAGCAACCAAGAGGTTCTTAGGCTCCATGTCTCCAGACGGAATGATAGTTGGTCCTATGCGGTCCAGTAGTGTGGTGATTGTATGTCCAAGCTTCCTAGCCCTTGATCATGTCATTGGTCCACTTGGCACGGTTATCTCACCCCTGTCTTCAAGTGTGGGCCGCATTTCTTCCATGATCACATCAAGCACCTTGTTGGAGAGTGAATCCTTGATCAGGCAATGCGATGGGTGAAATTCAAAATAAACCTGATTATCCTTTGAAAACTGAGATACAGAAAGCAGGTTTTTAGTGACAGCAGGAGTGTTAAGTAAGTTATTTAAAAACAATGGTTTTCTAGTGGAAGGTAAAGTAGTAGAGCCAATAGCAGAAATATCAAGGGTAGAGCCATTTCCAACTAAGACCTTACCTGGGCCAGAATAAGGAGAAGTCATGTTCTGGAAAGGCTGAGCATTCGTCAGGTTGTTCGTGGCTCCTGAATCTGGAAACCAGCTGCCATCAGAGGTGGCTGAGTTATGGCTGCTGGTTAACAGGTGATTGGCTTGAGTGGGTTGAGGTGATGCTGATTGAGTAGGGATAGGGTTCAGTTGAGGCTGAGTATTTGGAAATACTTGATATGGCTGAGGTGGGTAACATGGGGGGGCCATCATGTAGGGGTAGATAGGTGGTAAGGGTGACGGATAGGGTGAGTACTGCATAACATAGTGTGTTTGGGTGTTAGGAGGATGGATGGTTGTGGTCTGAGGTGGTTGAGGTTGATTCTGAACTTTGTGCAGCTGAGGTGGTGGGTAGGGTTGGTTCAATTGTTGTTGTTGGTAAGGGTCAGGCTCAGTGTCATAAGCAGCCAGGTTTGCTGAAGGTGCAGGAGAATTGGACTGAGGATCAGTCACACCAGTAAATTGCACATTAAACCTGTGGAAGCATCTGTGCACCAAGTGCCCAAATTTTCCACACAGCTGGCATTGGAGTCTGCTATTACCAAAGCCCCTACCACGCCCCCTACCCCTCCCAGATTGTTGATTACCAAATGGTGGGGGACCATAGGAAAATGACTGAGCATTTTGGTTAGTGGGTTGGGGTGTGGGGAGGAGACCAGACATGGGTGTCTGGGCAGGATTTCCAGGCGTACTACCAGAGTTGTTTTCAGCATACAACACAAGGGGCTTACTGGGGTTGGGAACCTTAGCAGAAGCTATGTTGACACTAGCACTAGCATCAAATAAGAGGTCAGACTGCCTAGACTCAACATCTAATAACACAGAACTCACAGAAGCGATAGTGTAAGACAACAATGACATTATCATATTGACCCTTTACCCCATTCAAAATAATCGAGATTTGTTGCATCTCTTCTATAGGGTGACCACAGCTAGCTAAACTATCACATGTGGTTTGTATTTGAGTGAGGTAGTCTCTCATAGGCTGATGCACATGCTTCCTATCCTTAAGTCTATCATATAAATGCATGATTCTGGTGGTGGATGATGATGAAAAATCTCTATGAAGCTTTTGTCAAATGGCAGCAGCTGACATACACCCTATAAGACCCCTACTGACCTGAGAGGAGACAAAGGCAAGAAGCCAAGACGCGAGGGAGCTGTCCTGCTGGAGGAACTTCGTGTAGGCAGGATTTGGAACAGCAACCCCAGTTTCATCTTCCAGAAACTGAGGTACGTTAGCTCCATGGAGATGGCTTTCCAAGTTATACCCTCTTATAGAGAGTAGAACCTGCTGCTTCCATTGCTGGAAATTCTCCTCACCAAGTAGCTGAGCTACTTTCTTGTTGGCGAAGGCAGGGCTAGATTCTTCCATGAATCAAGAAGGGAGGTTGGAAGAAGAAGATTCCAGGCTCGATCGAGCTCTGATACCATGTTTGGATTTAGGGTTAGAGAAGGAGAAATGAAACACGAAGAAGAATGCTCTGAAACAAAGGTGATAACTTTATTGAGAATTGTTCAACAGTGCAACAGATATAAAGCAAAGTAGGTGAGAATCAGACAAAACAGTACTGATCCGAGAATTGCAACTAAGTCCCTAATACTAAACTAATTGATGCTTGGGCCTCAAGCAACAATATTTACATATTGATCCTAAACATAAGTGTTAGACACACTTATATCCTAACATGGCCCCCACATTGGTAATTTGCATAAGGGGGGAGGCTGGAAATTGCCTGAGGGGTTTCCTTCCTCGCATGTTTACCCTTGTTTATTGTTGCGCAAGTTTGCATAGATTTTTGTTATCTTCCCACAAAAGATATCAAACGTTAGTACAATGGACTTAGATTTTTGTGCGAACTTTTTAAGAGTTCATTACTATTGTTGGAGGGTAATCCTAGCCACCGTGAACTGATTCAAGCACCTGCAAAATAGGACAGTTGCAAAATAGCCATCGTGTCCTTCTAGGTCCTTCTTCGATGCTTTCTATATGCAGATGGTATGCAATATTGACTTAATAAAAAATGTAGAGATGTAGTGTATTTATAGTAGAGAAACCATAGTGTTCTGTCCAGTGTTTGTTCCATAGTATTCTAATAATTATCGTACATCTCACCCTAGAGGAGCATTAAGTAAAATTTTATTCATTGATGGTAGGGTGTATCTTTATGAGCCTTGTTACTGTTCTTAATTAGTGAATTATGTAAAGAGTTATTATTCCATAGGGCGAGATTCATGCATAGTAATGACAGAGATGTAAGCGTTTTTTGCATTAATACTTTAAGATAGGTAAGGGGCGGAAGTTCTTGCCTTCTGTGCTTGTGAAACGCTGAAGTGCCCACTAATATTTCTGAGATCAGACGTTCACTTACCAAGTGGTCTCCTGGTATTCAACAATTATGTTCACTTTCCATTTTATTGCCATTTATGTAATTTGAGTGGATTTTCATCAATCATGCAATTACTTGATTAACATAAACGCGAGATGACGTATCAGTTCAATACTCTGTCCCTTAACTAGAGATTTTAAGTTTGAGTCTTGAAAATCGGGAAAAAAGTAACTAGAACCATATACCCTTTAGGACTTTGACCCCAATGCAAGAGGAACTCCACACGAAAACAAAAAAAAAACATTAACTCTTATAAAATAAGAATATTTGAGATTTCTACTTCATTTCTCTTTCATGTTAAAGAAAATACCGCCTATGGATCTGCCATGTCAAATTTCATGATATCATATTATAGATAGTAGTCTATCTATTAGAATTAAATTAGTTAGCTTTATCTCTTTATAATAGTTATAGATAGAATTAAATCTGTTAGGAATCTGCTCGGCTCATTCTCATTGTATATATACTCATCCATTCATCAATAGTAATACACAAGAAATCAGAGTTCCAAATTAATGCTTGCTCCCGGTTTCTATCTCGTTTCCTCTCTTAGCAACAAATGTAATATGGTATCATGGTAGCAACGATTTGGTTGACTTCCATACGTCTTTGGTTCATAAGCTCAAGCACATCTCCCATGGCGGATCTTGGGAATCACGCAACAGAAACGCAACTCAACACTGATCCGACCTCCAACCCTTACTTCATTCATCAATTCGATAATCCAGATGTGAACCTTGTAACCACGCTTCTGACCGAGAACCACTACATCACTTGGCGACGAGCAATGATCATGCCCTCTCCGTGAAGAATAAGATCAGATTCATCGACAGCTCTATCGCAAAACAAGATCCAACATTTTTTGAATATTCGGCGTCGCTCCACTCCAACAATCATGTGTGTTCTTTGATTATCAATTCATTATCCAAGAATATTACAGCAAGCGTTCTGTTTCACAATTCTGCAGTGAAATAACCGTGAGATTCCAGTAGATGAACGGTCTGACACTATTCCAGTTGAAGAAACATCTATTCGGATTGAAGTTAAGTGATCAATGTTTAGTTTACTTCAAGTCAAAGGATCGTTTTGTAATTTGTAGAAAATATCTCCAGTAGGGTTTTACTAATATCTCCAATAGGGTTTTACTAATATATCCAGTAGGGGTTTATAAATATCTCTAGTAGGCTTCTATCTCTAGTAGGATTCTACTATATATATACCATTATACCTATTCTTCAAGATATAATATGAAAACTAGCAACTTTCTCTATATTCAATTAAACTCGTTTAGGGTTAAGAAACATTTCATGGTATCAGAGCTTTAGAAATTAGGTTCACTGTTCAACTTACACAATCAGTCACCGCCAACCCAGTTAGTCCTCGCCACCGTATGCCTGATGTCGTCACACCGCACCAACGCTCCCCTGATCAAAGTCTTCTTCTTCAAATTTCAGTTGTTTGTGTGTGATTCTCTGAGAATTCGATCATGGACTCTAATCCTAAACACTTCACTAACAAGATAATTCATTTGAAACTGAATGAGACCAACTACCAACAGTGGAAACAACAAATCGACTTTACAATAACCAGCCACAGGTTAGAAGGATACCTTGAGGTCTCAACTCGTGTAGATGAGTTCATAGAAAACGCGGACGGAACTAAGATTGTTAATCCAACCTACAGTGCATTCAAAGAGCAAGATAGTTCTCTGGCTTCATGGCTTCTAAAATCGGTATCATCTTATTTACTTCCTAACCTTGTGCAATGTCGTCCTTTGAAATTTGGAATGTGCTGCATCAACTTTTTTCGGTTGCTTCTACTACTCGTGTGATGATGCTTCTGTGTTTACTTCAATCACAAAGAAAACATGATATATCTATGAGAGAATACCTTGGTCAGATCATCCTTAGAAGTTCAGATCATCATATATCTGAAACAATGCAAATCAGGACAATTCTAGCAGGCCTTACAGCTAAATTTGACCATGTTGTTGCTATAATCACAACCAGCCGTCAACCTTATGATATTGCAGGTGTGTCTAGTGTACTCCACTACAAGAAATTTGCTCTACAATGGTAAATCATCGTTGCCGGAAGCACTGTTGGCGCTGCTAAAACCCCTTGTCGATGCTAAGAGTTGTGCCAATAGACCCCGTGGCTAAAGGTATACACGATGACAATATGCCGACACTAACTATTTGCTGTGGCTGGAATGAATAGTTGGTTTAATCATTAGCATTGCAAATATGCCGACTCTGTTTACGCGTAATTACCGTCGACAGGTATTTTAGGGTAATACTGATTTAGAGTGTCTACATATGTCAGATGTAGAATGAGGGTATTAGTATCCGCGTATTGTTGTCCCTATTTGATCGATATTGCATCCAATTTCTTTGAGGCAATATAGGTTATTCAACCACAACATTTCCTTGAAAGTAATTACACGTACTTAACGACAAATGCATTTTGATGGAAAACAAGTTAGAGCACGTCATAAGTAACCTGTCGATGCACGTCCAACAGTAATAAATATTACCTTGTTCATCATAGTTGATGCTAATATGGAGTTTCAACTACTGTGAAAGTTGTTGCTATAGGAAGTGTTTTGTGGCTGCGTGTTGTAATGGTTAAATTGTATATGAAGCATCAATTACGGATGCAAGTACAGTCCGTTGTCAATGGTTTGTTTTGATGCAAATGATAATGCTTTACTCTTTTCTAATTGTTAATCATGCTAATGCCCATAGCCAAGCATACACAAACAGAATACATAAATAGATAATACACAAACAGCTACATATGTAGAACCATTTCCAACACATCCGAATTTATATATAGCCAAGCATTTCAAACAAATGTATGGCGGCAATTGCAAAACACAAACAGAGATGACATTTTCACATTTACATCATGTCCAAAATATCCATTTACAATAAGTCAACACCTAGTGTACCACCAATCGACATAACTACTAAGCAGTAGTATTTACCGCATCTCTCCACTGCTCATGCATTTGGATCTGCAAACATAGAAATAGCAGCAATCATGGTAGCATCATACTATAGAATATACCGTACAATGACTAAATGGGTGTACACAATGCAATTAAATCATTACTATACGCACTGTTGGCAAACATTGTACTTTTCATGACATCAATATCACGTTGAAATTGTTCAATGTTAGCCTGGAACTCCTTGAGTTGATCATAGAGTTGCTCACATTCGGCTGCGTTTCTAGCCACCTCCTTCCTTGCCTGCTTTAACTGCTCACTTTCCATCATCCGTGCAATCTTTGACACACAACTTCAACGACCCTATGTTGGCGAACTTCCTCATACAAGACATCTTTGTCAACTGCAGACTTCTCCTCCCCAGCCAACTGAGCATCTTTTTCCTCCACTTGGTCTTATTTTGCAAACGGTGTGACAATAACATAAGGGAGCAATCAGATACAATATACAGCACATGTGACTATATGGGTGGGCAGTACTACTTACTAGTATTGATCTGGTTTTATCATCCAGTGACTGCCCTTTCTTGTCCACATGGTTTTTCTTGAACATATGATACTACCTAGGATATTTCCTGTTGGATCGTGAAATCCTGAATGCTGATCTGGCAGTGAATTGAATGCCAGACAAGGTTGGGATGACGCTTCAGCTCCAACTCCGGTGAACCTGCAAGTAGGGGAGCGCAACAGAGGGGGTGCCTCTGGGTCCCTCTCCGATGCTTAAATGAGTATGTGCGTGTATAAAACTCAAAACGTCAAGAACGTATGTAAAGCAAGGGTATTTATAGGGTAAGAGAGATAGAACCGTATATGGCAGCTGAATATCTTAGTGTATATTGTATTGCCGAAGATTCGGATCGTCAGTTACTGCGAGATATTGCAGTTACCAAATCTAATCCTTAGTGAATATGTGACCGAGATATGCGGGATATCGTGGCCACTTCCTCATTAACGGTTTTGTGGGACCCGAGGAGAGAGGCAAGGCTTTCTTCGGGGCGAGCACTCCCATGTCGAGCAGTGGAAGGTCGCGACCTGTTAGAGAATGGCGAGCAGTCTGGGAGCCTTTGGCGTCCCTATAGACCTTCGGCTCGATTCTGGATTACTCGGTGGTGGGCCAAGTTTGGCTTGTACTTGGGCCGATCCGGTTCGGATGTCGTGGGTTTACCCCCTCTATAGTTATGGGGCATTCGAGGCCTTTTCTTACTGGGCTGTCACTATCGATACCCAACATCTGCCCCCGAAGCTTGATTGAAGTTCCTTCAGTCGAGCTTGATTTCTTGGTAGGGTTTTAGATAGTGACGTCTCTTGTAGTGGTTCAGGACCTTTAAGACACTTCGGGCTCATTTGGCGAGCAGTTTCTTATCTGTTCAAAGCTGAAAGAATATCCTTCCTTTTATTCCCTTTTGGCGATCACTCGAGATGACCTAGGCTTATGGAAGTCTATCTTTCTTAGTTAGGCGATCATTACCTACCCGAGGTATTTCTGCTAAAGCCTTATTAGTGCGTAGGCGACCATCTTGTCTCCTTAGTGGACTTTTAGCATTTAATAACTGCTCAGTTGTCCAAAAATCGAACGGTCACCTTAGGCACGCATGTCCTTTACTTTTCCGTAAACCTAGGGTAGTTTGACAGCTGTCTGTACCAGCCAACCGTTTGTCTCTTGGAATTCTGACATTGCTTCGGTTTTCTCCAAAAAGGGTGCAATCATTCCTCTGCGTCGCTTCGATTTGCTCGTGGCGGTTACTCCCCTTTTGGTCTATATAAGAAACGTCAGTTTTTGTATTCTGTCTTTTACGCTTATCCACTCTCTTGGATTTTCAGAGCTTCATTGCGATCCTTTCCATTTCCTTTCTCAGCCTTCTTCCAATATTTCCATGGCTCCCCGCAGTCAGAGAGTCAAGCACATGGCTCCCAAGGGCGCCAACAAAGCCAACACTCCCAGAAATGCTGATGTCCCTTTGCCCATCAGGGATGAGGTCGTGCCCCCCTCAGTGGAGGAACAAACCGATTTGGGCAGGACTGCAACCACTCCTGTGGTGGTGGACGGGCCTGAGCTGAACACGCCCATCTTTTCTCCGAAAGGTAAACCTTCGCCCTTTTACTGCTCTGCTTTGGTGATATCCCCTGCTGTTCTTTGCTTTTTATGTTTATCATTGCAATATTTGAATTTGTTCGAGTAGACGTCAAGCCTAATGAATTGAAGCCGTCTTATTTTAAGACCGTGGTGGCGCTCGGTGGCTTCAGCGTGGAGGATGCTCCTAGGTATCCTGGCTTAGGTCTGCATTTTCCTCACGACGGAGAGGTTTACATTTATGCGGCCCAGATCGATGCTGGGTTGCGTTTTCCTCTCTGTGAGGATTTACAAACCTTGTGTCAGTTTTACGGGATTCACCCCACACAGCTTGTTCCGAATGCCCTCAGGATGCCCTCAGGAATGGGTGTATTCACTGGCCTTGTTCCGGTGCTTCTTCCGACTGGCAGCAGGGGCAAACCACCTTCACCACTTCCAATCCCGCTGGCCGAAGTTTTCAGAGTGGGGAGGCCCTCAGGGATGGGTTTGGAACGTCCATGTCTGCCTGGTCGATGATTTCCGGGCCACTAACTCCAACTACAAGAAGTTTTACTTCTTGTACAAGGGGGGTGTACCCTGGAAATTGTTTGCTCCGGACAAGGATTTTCATCCCTCCTTTGAAGAATTGTCAGGGAGTGACCGGAATGCCATCGACGACCTGTACCGGCTGCATCGGTCATCCCAGTTCAAGTCCATCCTCTCAGTGGCGGAGACTACTGAGAATATGCTTGAGATGACGGGCATTCATCAGGCCACGCCAATCTTTGGTGATTGGGTAATTTTCTAACCCTTTTCTTGTTTTATCATTTGTAGGCAAGGCCATAGGCAGGAGCCAAAAACTGATAGGTCTCTTTGATGACCAGGGATCGGCAGGGTTATCCTCCGACCAAGCACTGCTGAGCTCTCCTCCTCCCCCCTCTAGGCGTTCGTCCAAGAGGAAGTCCGAGGAGGTGATTCCTTCGGCTAACACTGGTCCTCGCCAACCAGGTCTATCGCCTCGCCGTCCGTGGAAGCAATATTTTCATACTCTGCAATTTTTTGGTTTTTGACTTATTGCCTTGTTGTTTTACAGGGAAGTCCTCAGCTGATGCGACCCGGGACCCTCCTCCTCCTCCTCCTAAGAAGGTCAGGAGCGAGGAGCATCCTGAGGTCGACAAGCGTCTTCCTCCTCCCCCTCTTCAGGGTCCTTCTGCCAACAAGGGGAAGGATACAGATGCGGTGCCCCCTTCTCCTTCTCCTCTGGGTCCTTCTGCTACTAAGGAGAAGGTTCTGACTTTAGCGTCTCCCGCTCCCACTGTGTCCACGGTTCCTCCCCAGGAGTCTGGGACCCAGAAGAAGGGGCCTGCTACCTCCAGCTCCTCGAGGGCTCCTTCGGAGGAGTACTGCTCGATGGCGAGCCTATTCCAGCCTTTTAAGGCTGTGGACTCTAGGAGGCCTTGGGTCCCTTGCGGGGACCTTGCCAAGAAGGGGTACCCCGTTCAGAAGAGCCTCCGGGGTAGCCCGGATATGTGCATGCGGCTCCTTGACGGGATAATTCCTCCCAAGGACCGTTCGATCGTCCCCACGGAGCTTCCTCAGATCGAGGGGTTCTTAAGGACCCACTTCGAACGAGTTGCTCTGGTATGATCTAGCCTTTCTTTCGTTCTTTCTTTCTTGTCATTCCTTTTTTGTTTTGATGACCTGACATTTTTCTTCATGTTCTTGTTGTCAGCTCATTCGGGAAGAAGTGATCCTTGGTCGCGTCTTTGGTGAGCTCGCCGATAAGCACTCTGATCTGCTTGTCGAGCTAGAGCAGTACCGAAGCACGGGGGTCACTCCCGGGCAGATGGGGGCCATCAAGACGACTGCCGATGCGGCTATCAACTTGGTGGATGGCGCGCGGGAGGAGTACTTTAGGAAGGAGCAGCGTCTCATTGCCGATGTTAAGAAGAGGGAGGCTGACGCCGCCGCCTTCCTTCAAGAAGCTGAGGCCCTCCATTAGTGCTTGGATGAAGGGCAAGCGGTCCGAGCTCGCCTCGAGGCCGAGCTGAAGGATGCCCAGGCTCAGGTGGCGGAGTCGGACGCTCTGCGGGTTGCTGCTGAGGCTCAAAGAGCTGCTGCTGACGCTCAGAGGAAGGCTGTGGAGGAGGAGAGGGATCGGCTAGCTGAACAGTTGAGAGCCGTCCCTTCGCCCCAAAGCACAGTCGAGGCTTTCAAGTCCTCTGAAGATTTTGAGGACTGTGCTCTGAAGGTGATGAGGTCGGTGATAGCCGATTTTCTCCAAGTCCTGGTGAACGATGTCCAGGCAGTCGACCCCAACTTTCCCATTGGGGAAGTTGGGTCCTTGAGGAGCTTCCTCCGGAGTCGTACCTCTCAGTCTACCCCTGTTGCTGAAGAGGTTGCCCCCGAGGGCGAGCCAAGCGATATTGCTCCCGAAGGCGAGCAAAGCGTCCCTTCTCCTGAAGGCGAGCAAAGTGCCTCTGCCCCCGAGGATCCTAAAGCCTGAAATCTTCCCCTCCTTTATCGACCATATTTGCCTTTTAGATAGCTATTTTTCTTTGTAATTTTTTGTTTTCCTTGTAATTATTTATTTGATTTAAGACTGGGTTTCTTTTATTGAATGCCCTTATATTCATAAGCCTTTTATTCGACTTTGAATCTACCTGGCTATTTACCCAACGTCTTAATCATAATTACTCTTCGACTTCCTCTTGACTTGTAATGTCTTCGACTCTTGAAGTCTTAGACCAAGCATAAGTCGAACTTTCTAAGGATAATAATTCTGATACTTACAAGCATAAACTTCTAAGTTCAAAGAGATATTACCTTCTTTGAAGTTTAGACCTTCGAGGTCATCCTAAGGCTTTGTCATCCATAGTGATCGCCTAAAATTCTTTGTTAGCAGATCCCTTTGTTTGGTTTTGGCGTCTGCTTCTCATCTTGCCTAACTTTATTGTTAGGTCTTTTGGCCTGACTTTGGCGTCAGGGATTTTTTGTTTTGCCTAGCTTTATTGCTAGGTCTTTTGGCCTGACTCTGGCGTCAGGGCTTTTTGTGCCTGATCCGGTTATCAGGATTTTGCCTGACTCTTGGCGTCAGGTCTTTTGAGGCCTAACTTTGTTGTTAGGGCTTTTGTGGCCTAATTTTGTTACTAGGGCTTTTTTGGCCTGTCTTTGGCGACAGGGCTTTTTGGCCTAGCTTTGTTGCTAGGGCTTTTTGGCCTGACTTTGGCGTCAGGGCTTTTGGCCTAGCTTTGTTGCTAGGGCTTTTTGGCCTGACTTTGGTGTTAGGGCTTTTGGCCTAGCTTTGTTGCTAGGGCTTTTGAGGCCTGACTTTGGCGTCAGGGCTTTTTGGCCTGACTTTGGCGTCAGGGCTTTTGGCCTAGCTTTGTTGCTAGGGCTTTTGAGGCCTGACTTTGGCGTCAGGGATTTTTGGCTTCGGCTTGCTTCGAGTGGACACGCTTTATGAAGGAATGGCTTTCTTTTATTGACATAATCAGTTTGATTACAAGCTATGCATAAAATCTTCTTAAATGCTCAGAATTAAATGGACGGGGTAACCTCTCGCCTTCAGTGGTTTCCAAATAGTAGGATCCCGGTGCGGCGGTCTCTACTACTTTGTATGGTCCTTCCCATTTGGCTGAAAGTTTGTTTTTACTGTCTAGCCTTGTAAATTCATTCCTTCTCATAACCATCTCCCCCACGAAAAATTGGCGAGCGCTAACTTTTCTGTTGAAATACCGAGCGGTCGCCAAGCGCATCTTTGCCTGTGTCTTTTCCGAGAGCCATCTCTTTTCCTCTGCTAAGTCGAGGTCAGTTATGCGCTCGATCTCATTTGCCTCCGCGTTAAAGTGCAGGACTCTGTGGGTAGGCACTGCTAATTCAGCTGGTGCTACTGCTTCTGATCCGTACACTAAACTGAAAGGCGTTTCTCCTGTGGCCGACTTAGGCGTTGTTCTGATTGCCCATAATACGTTTTCCAGTTCGTCTGCCCAGTTCCCCTTGAATGCTCGAACCCTTTTCTTGAGTCCTGCTAAGACAACCTTGTTGGCTGCTTCAGCTTGCCCATTCGTTTGAGGGTGATGTACTGAACTGAAGCGATGGTCGATATGATACTCTTCACAGAGCCATTTCAAATCCTTTCCAACGAATTGCGGACCGTTATCGCTGATGAGTATTTTGGGAATACCAAACCTGGAGAATATGTTGACCTGCAGGAACTTGATAACTTGGAATTCCGTTGTTGAAGCTAGAGCTTTCGCTTCTACCCACTTAGTGAAATAGTCGATTGTCACTATAATGTGAGTACGCTGACCAGTGCTAATGGGAAAAGGACCCAATATATCGATTCCCCATTGAGCGAAGGGCCATGCACCCGCCATTGGGGATAATAATGTCGATGGTCGACCCGATCGTGGTGCAAACTGCTGGCAAATTTCACACTTCTGTGTTAATTCGGCTGCGTCTTTTCCCAAGGTCGGCCAGTAATATCCCAATCTGAATATTTTCCTGCTTAGCGATCGAGCGCCTTCATGACATGCTGCTGCCCCTTCATGAGCTTCTCGAAGAACCTTTTCTGTTTCGGGAAGAGCAACACATCTCAAGTAAGGCGTCGAATAACCTCTTCTGTAGAGTTCTCCATCGATGATTAGATAACTGGCTGCGAGTCTTCTAATTCTAGTGGATTCGCCTTCGTCCTCTGGGAGGATGCCTTCTTTTAAATAATTCTGGAACGGGGTCATCCAGGTGACCTGTTCTTGAATGTTGAAGATCTCCGCTCTGTTTTCAAGGACTGAACATAGGGCCTTTTCCAGAAATTGCACATCCTGGATTGTCGCCCCTCCGAAGGCTAGCTTACTTAAAGAATCTGCCATCTGGTTTTCTTGGCGAGGAATGAATTCAATCGAGAAATTTGGGATTTCTGCAACCAACTTTTTGGCAATGCCGAGATATTTCTTCATCTTTTCTCCCTTTGCCTCGTATGCGCCATTAACCTGATTGGCAATGAGCTCTGAGCCGCTTCTTACTTTAAGCGCAGCTATACCCATTCCTTTTGCTAGTCTGAGTCCAGTGATAAGAGCCTCATATTCTGCTTCGTTATTGGTCGCCGGGAATGTCAAGGCGATCGCGTATTTCAGAGGCTCGCCCTCAGGGGGAATAAGAATTAAACCTGCCCCCGAGCCTTTTTTTGATGAAGACCCATCCGTATAGAGTTCCCAGATTTGATTGTCGTTTGCTGACTGACTTGGCCTGTTTTCTGCCTCTGTTTGACCGTTACTCGTGCTTTCCACTATGAAATCAGCTAGTGCTTGACCTTTGATGGTCGTTTTTGGCGCAAATTTGATCTTGAACTCGCTGAGCTCGATCGCCCACTTGACCATTCTTCCTGAAGAATCTGGCTTCATCAGGAAGTTTTTGAGAGGTTGATTGGTGAGGACCGTGATGTCGTGCGCATGAAAGTAAGGTCTCAGTTTCCGAGCAGCAATAACTAAGGCATAGAGATACTTCTCAATCTGGACATATTTTATTTCTGCTGAGTTGGACATTTTGCTAATGAAATACACTGGACTCTGAACATTATTTTCCTCCCTTATTAAGACAGCACTGGCTGCCACATCGCTAATGCCTAGATAAAGGAAAAGCTGCTCGCCTGGAACGGGTTTTACCAGAGCTGAGAGTGTTTGGATATGCCTTTTCAAGGACTGGAATGCTTCCTCGCAGTCTGGCGTCCACTCGAACTTGCGGTTGGCCCTCAAGGTTTTGAAGAACGGAAGGGACCTGTCGCTTGCTTTGGAGAGGAAGCGGTTAAGAACAGCTAGTCGGCCGTTCAGGCACTGGACTTCCTTATGGCAGGTTGGCGACTTCATTTCTTCTATGGCCTTTAGCTTTTCCGGGTTTGCTTCAATGCCCCTTTCGCTGACCATAAAACCCAGGAACTTTCCGGACTTGACTCCAAAGGCGCACTTTGCCGGGTTCAGGCGAACGCTGTGTCTCCTCATGCATTCAAAAGCTTCACGGAGGTCGGTGGTATGAGGATTGCCTTTGATGGATTTGACGAGCATATCATCTACGTAGGCCTCCATGTTCCTTCCCAGCATGTCGGTTCACCATCCGCTGATAAGTTGCCCCGGCATTGATGAGACCAAAGGGCATCACCTTGTAGCATAGAATGTCCCCGTCAGCATAGAAAGCAGTGTGGGCCTCGTCATCTGGATGCATTCTGATCTGGTTGTAGCCTGAATAGGCGTCCATGAAGCTCAGCATCTCATGACCCGAGGTAGCATCGACCAGCTGATCAATTCTCGGAAGGGGATATGAATCTTTGGGGCAAGCCTTGTTTAAGTTGCGGAAGTCGACGCACATCCTCCACTTGCCGTTAGATTTCCTGACCAAAACTGGGTTGGCGACCCAGCTCTGGAATCTTACTTCTCTGACGAAGTCAGCTTCAATCAATCTGCCGACCTCCTGCCTGATCGCCAAACGCTTATCAGTCCCGAATGATCTTCTCTTTTGGGCGATCGGCTTGATGGAGGGGTCTATCCTGAGCTCATGAGAGATAATATATGTGCTGATTCCTGGCATGTCGCTCGGCTGCCAGGCGAAGAGCTCTTTGAATTCCTTGAGGAGGGCGGTCATGGCCTCCTTCTGATCCTCTTTCAAGGTGGTCCCAATGCGCACCTTTTTGTCTGGACCATCGATCTCGACCTCCTCCAATTCCTCCATGGGTGCTGGCCGAGCCAAGTCCTCGCGGGGATCGGCCTCTGTCTCGATGGCGAGCGCCTCCCTTTGGTTCTTCCTGCGTAAACAGTTCACATAGAATTGCCGCGAGGAAGGCTGATCTCCTAGCACTTCTCCAATCCCGTTCGAAGTAGGGAACTTCATCTTCTGGTGGACAGTGGAGGCCACAATCTTATTTGGGTTGATCGTGGTCCTCCCTATGATGGCGTTGTAGGATGTAGGTGAATCGACCACCAGGAAAGTGACCGACACCTTGACGCTTTTCCACCCCTCGCCAAATATTACTGGCATGGTTATAGCCCCCAGTGGATAAGTTGTTCTTCCCGCAAACCCGATCAGCGGAAAGTCGACCCTCTTCAGGTCGCGTTTGGATTTGCCCATCTTTTCAAAGGCGTCCAGAAACAGGATGTCGGTCGAGCTGCCTCCGTCGACCAGAATCCTTGCAACATCACAGCCGTCAATATCTGCCGTAATGACCAGAGCATCGTTGTGGGGCGTGGTGACGTGTGCCAAATCATCTTCAGAGAATGAGATGACAATGTTCTCTTCAGGTCGGGGCCGCTTCCCCAACTGAACTGCCGTAGAGATCTGAGTGGCGTAGACCTCTCTGGCGCTTGACCTCTCGCCGCCTGCGCCGAATCCTCCTGCAATCAGATTCACTCTCCTCTTGCTTCTAGAAGGCTCAACTTGATCTGCAGGGGCTGGTGAACGATGCATCCTGGGGGGCGTTCGACTTCGGTCTCGCCCTGCCACAAATTCCTTCAACATTCCCCCCTGAATCAGCCTCTCTATATCTCGCTTCAGAATCTTGCAATCGTCTGTCTTATGGCCCTTGCACTTATGGTATCTGCAATAGCTCTCGACATCTTTTCCCATGGGTAGCCCACCTCGACGAGGCATCGGTGGCCTCGCCAAGGATCTCCTCTCCATCTCGACTAGTACCGCTGAGATCTGCCTATTTAAAGGCGTGAAGTACTCAGGGACCTCTGGATGGTGAGGCGCTGGAAGAGACTCGACTCGGGGCTTACTTTCTTTTCCCTTCTTCTCCTTCTCACCATCGCGTCGGGGTTCATGGGTTACCCTTAGCGAGGTCGTCAGGAGGTTAGCCTCGATGTTTGCGCGTTCAAGGTCTATGAAACCTTTTGCTCTGGATGCCAGCTCCTCCAACATCTCATACTCCTTCACGTGATAGATGTTTCGCAGCTTTCTCGAGGCCTTGTTGGCCACATCCATACCTCTGTAGAATGCTCGAATGATCTCCCCATCCGAGATTCGGCGATCTAATTCTGTGACGTTTTGATGAAAACGCCCGTAGAAGTTGGACAGCGACTCTCCAGGCTGCTGTTTGACCGAGTCAAGGGCGACCACGCTCTTCAGCAATTGGCGCTCGCCCATATATCTCTCCAGGAACTTTCTTCTCAACTCTGTCCAAGTTCCGATTGATCCTGCAGGGAGGCCGAAAAACCAGAACGAAGCCGAACCCGAAAGAGTAGATGGAAATAGCAAAGCCAAATGATTGGGATCGTTTGACTTACCCAGAAGGGAGGCCTCATGCTTGTTGACATGTACGGTGGGATCTCCTCCACCGCTATACTTAGGTATGGCCCGAGCAACCACATCCTTCGGGATTTTGATAGCGACGAGCGCGTCGGTGAAAGGATGAGAGGACTGTTCCTTGAAGGGAGCTATGACTGTCAACTGTCTTTCCTGGAGCCTTTTTTTGAGGAGGTCATCCATCTGATCCACAGTGCAGTATATGGGAGAGGCTCTGGGTGGAGGCGGACCGGAAGGATTGGCATTATATGCAGTTGCTGGCTCCTTGGTGTGTGCTGGAGGTAGGGACTGTTGACCTGACGTCATCTCCTGATCCTCCTGAGGCGTAGTGGGACCAGGATCTGCCGCTTCTAAAGGTGAAGGCCCTGTGGCAGCAGGGCGGTGGTTTTCCTTAGGAGCAGAGGGATTGTTTTCCTGAGGAGCAGGGGCTTGGCGGCGCACCTGTCCTAGGATGGCTTCCAGCAGGGAGACCATCGCGGGGGTTAAATTAATATCTTGCCCCGCAATGTGGACTGTCTGTGGTGCAGGGGCTCCATTTTGATCAGCAGCTGGGGTCGGTCTTGAATCACCGACATGTTCTCGGGCTGTCCGCAGAGGAACATCATTAACTCCTGCTTGGCTGGCAGGTTCTTGTTGAAGCGGTGAAGCGGCGGCGGAATCAGAGCTATCTGAGGATCGCTCCCTAGTCTGATTCCGACGGTTGCTTTGGGATCGAGTTCTCATGGCTGAATTGCTCGTTCCCACAGACGACGCCAAATGTTGGATCGTGAAATCCTGAATGCTGATCTGGCAGTGAATTGAATGCCATAGAAGGTTGGGATGACGCTTCAGCTCCACTCCGGTGAACCTGCAAGTAGGGGAGGGCAACATAGGGGGGTGCCTCTAGGTCCCTCTCCGATGCTTAAATGAGTATGTGTGTGTATAAAACTCAAAACGTCAAGAACGTATGTAAAGCAAGGGTATTTATAGGGTAAGAGAGATAGAACTGTATATGGCAGCTGAATATCTTAGTGTATATTGTATTGCCGAAGATTCGGATCGTCAGTTACTGCGAGATATTGCAGTTACCAAATCTAATCCTTAGTGAATATGTGACCGAGATATGCGGGATATCGTAGCCACTTCCTCATTAACGGTTTTGTGGGACCCGAGGAGAGAGGCAAGGCTTTCTTCGGGGCGAGCACTCCCATGTCGAGCAGTGGAAGGTCGCGACCTGTTAGAGAATGGCGAGCAGTCTGGGAGCCTTTGGCGTCCCTATAGACCTTGGGCTCGATTCTGGATTACTCGGTGGTGGGCCAAGTTTGGCTTGTACTTAGGCCGATCCGGTTCGGATGTCATGGGTTTACCCCCTCTATAGTTATGGGGCCTTCGATGCCTTTTCTTACTGGGCTGTCACTATCGATACCCAACATTTCCCGTTGTTCTTCTAAATCTGCAAGAGTACCATATACTTGTTCAAGGGTAGCCAACTATTTATTAAACATAACAATTCAATGTTAGGATTACTTCTTCTTGTTCTCTCCTCGCAAAGGACGAAGTGCCAGCGGTGTGCCTCATGACTTGGTAAGCGTTGTTGGCTTTGTTACGATCGTTCTTTAACTTCAAACTATAGGTTACAACTAGTTTACGTTTAAAAAATGCAGCACTCATTAGCTGTACCAAAAAATACAGTTGCGATAGGGAGTAAGACAGAAACCTTAAACTCGTCAGAGCTGAACTAGTTAACAAGCCACACCAAATGCTCTTTCACCACGTCCGGAGGAATGTTTTGTAACCTTTATTCATTTGTAAGGTACCTGTCAAAGTACCCTCTCTTGAGATCCGCCCTGTAGTTTCTGTAATTCTCTTTAAGAGTACAGATGATCAGCTGCTTCAGGTTTTCATCATCCGGTATCACAAACTTCTCCTGCGATGTTGAACAATATGGAAATGCTAGGCTCAGATTTACAGCATTTACAAATAGACAGGTGCAATATGTAAGTCCTAGTTCAATTTGAATGATACTGTGTAGGGATTGTCAACAACTGAGACTTACTGCAACCAGCATGAGCATCTTCGCCTCGTATTCTATGGGAGACTTTTGAATCTCCTTCCAATCTTTAACCATTAGAGGTGCACTCGTTCGTTTCCGGACAATGCAACCACACCAACTTGCAAACACCGAAGCATTGTTACTGCAGACTTTACCTCGAGAGTTAAACTTCAGAACCTCTTTTTCGTTGACGCCATTTCGAGACAACCTTATGCAACGAGTTCGCCCTCTACGTAGTCTGTCCAATGGTGGCTTTACCTCTTCCGCAGCTGACACGTAAAGCAGGTATCGATTAGATAACCAAGTTGTATAAATGCAAGATTAATAGTATGGGACAAATTAGAAGTTACCTATTTGTATACCTGGTGGTTCCTCCACATAGGGGTCCTCCGGTTGGATTTCCTCTTCAGTAGACACCTCCGAAGGAGGGTCGACAAGCGGAGGGACTGCAGGGATGTTCTCCACAGGCGGAGGGACAGCAGGGATGTTCTCTACAGGCGTAACCCCTATATCAATGTCTAGTGTGTTAGTTACCGAGCACCTAAAACAAAGCAAATGCCTAACAAGACGTAGTAGTGAAAAAAACAACTTACTTGTGCCATCCCTGTTTATCTTCCTTGGGGATCTACGCGTCGGTAGCTTTGAAGCTACAATTGTTCCGGCGACCATTCTCCGAGTACCCACCACACTGAGAAGATATTATTAAACACAGTAGCATAACGTGAAATTTGCTCAAGTTTGTGGTGTAAAGTTTCCATCTTTATGTGTTGTTGCAACAATTATCCAAGTTTTATTCTCAGCATAAGCACCCTTACTGAACATTCCGTGACATATTTCGCATAAACGAATAACAATGACATGCATGAAACTACGATTGCTTAGGGAGTTGTTAATCGACCATGGATCATCGACAAAGGTGAGTGTTCGCTTGCAAGTTAGGTTTTTTAAAACAAAAAATCGTGTATAAAATGGTCGCAAATAGATGAGATCCAGGGGGAAACGAGAGTAAACATGTAAGTGAGCACCATAGACGAACAAATGGTTTGCTGAACCATACCTTGCTCAACCATACCTTGCACCTCCCAGAACAAAATCATCCTGCAGGAAGTTAGAACCATACCTTGCTTAGGGAAACTTGGAAGATCGTCCTGGAGCACTGGAAGATCGTCCTGGAGCAGTGGTTGGAGGGAAACTTGCAGAGTGTGAAGTAGAACCAAATGACAGTGAAAATTAGGCACGGGAAGAATAAGAGAAGACCATTGAAGGATGAAAGGACCGATCCATCAAATCGCCCTGTATGTGATGATGAAGCCTACTGCGTCGTGTAGGTACCGAGGCGTCATAGCTGTTTGAACCGAGGAGACGCTTCAACTTCGTCCTTATCCGTAGCAGCTGTTCATATGAGGCCACACAGATGAAATTGGCCCGTTAACACAAATTGGCCCGGTAGAAAAAATGAAGGAAAGTGGCCCGTGTATACAAGGCCCGTTCCAATGAGTTCATAAGATGTATAATTATAACATAATTTGTTTGAATTTTAGATTAATTTTTATAAATTTTTGTATACTTATATTATAGCATAATATTTCTAAATCATGTTTAAAATCAAGACCTAATTATCCGTATGTATGCAATTTAAATCATACTCATGTTATGTTTGAAATACAAATTTCTTATGTGTTATATCCATTGATGTGTCAAAGTGTCTTAGTGTATAACATTATAATACTATACTTTATACAAATGTCTACAAATTTTACTTACTTTGATGAAAAATATACTTATTCTTTATATTTAATAATGACATAATATGTATAATAACATCATTTGTATAAATTTCATTTTAATTTTTATAAATTTGTATATACTTATCTTATAGCACAATATTTGTAAATCATGTTTAAAATCAAGACATATGTATCCTTATGTATTAGTTGATGTATCCTTATTCATTTTATGTTTGAAATACAACTTTGTTATGTGTTATATTAGTTGATGTGTCAAAGTGTCCTATTGTTATTCATTATAATATTATACTTTATACAAATGTATACAAATTTATACAAGTGGCTACAAATTTAATATCAACTTATACAAATTTTACTTACTTTGATGAAAAATATAACTTTCAAATGTGTATGGTGTTATTCATTGATGTAATAAAGTGTTACCATGTGTCATGGTGTTATAACTATGTGTCAAGGTGTTACCACTATGTGTCAAAGTGTTAATTACTATGTGTCAAAGTGTTAATATGTGTTTAAATGTTACTACTCATGTTTATGACACATAAACAATGTGTCACACAATTCGATCAATATAAAACTCGACACATAGCTATGTGTCTTATTTTCAACCCGACCTCTACATACAACTCGACCTCTGTCTACTGCAGTTCTTAAGCAGGCCGAGTGGAGCTTCCAGTGCATCACAATAGTGCAGCTTCCATTTGCAGTTTCGTTCCAACTTCAGCAGGATGAATGAGGTTAGTACCCGAATCCAGTGCATGAAAAAACAGAACTGTTGCTTCTACTACGTGGTTGGTGTTAGCTGACCCTTTTGTGTCCATTGTTCGGTCAGAAGTGGCAAGCATACGGGCCTTTTGTGTGACCACTGAATTCAGGATGAATATCTCCTTCAAAAAGACAGCAATTAAGCTTCAACAGAGACAGCAACCTCGTTGGAAGTCATAGAATCTGACAAAAGACAGCAATTGCTTTCTGTGATTTCAAATGCATATGGTAGAGTTCTATCAGTGGCCTGAAGAAGTGGTCGTGACAATTTCTGCAAACTACTTGATGTTTCTTGTATAGATCCAACACAGTTTCATGTAGAATATGCAGATTCTGAACTTTGGATTGCATCCCTTCACTGTCTTCATTGTATCCTGAACATTTTAGATTCTGAACTTTGGATTCTGAAGTTTGGGTTGTATTCTGAACATTTTGACAGCACATGGAACTTGAAAATGAAAAACAACTGACTTACCAACTGCCGTGTTATTAATGTTCAGTTGTTATCTAACAACTGAATTGGTATCTATGAAAATTAGAGAAACAGAGAGAAGCATGATAGGAGAATGATATTGAATTGTGTTAGAATGACATAGATGAGGATGAATTGCAGTTGAGCCGAGATGATGATCCATTTGCTGAGAGGGAAAAGCATGACAACATTAATGTACGTTTTTATCAGAGAAGTGCAAAACATACATTCGACAGTATTAATGTATGACAGTATTAATGTATGTTTGCTTGTGGAAAACACCTTAATGTATGGTTTTTGCTTGAGAAGTGCATGTATGGTTTTTTCCCTTAATGTTTGATTGTTAAAAACACCTTACGTTTTTGCCTTAATGTATGATTTTTGTCGACAGCTAATCCTTCAATCTATATGTATCTTATTTTTATTTTTTGAAGTATATGTATGTCATATAGATTCCAAGTGCAGTTTCTGCAATTTTGAAGCACTCCACAGATTCGAGATTCCAAGTGCAGTTTCTGCAATTTTGAAGCACTCCAGAGATTCGTCACTTGATGAGCTGCAGCAGAAGCTGCATTTGACAGCACTCCACCGATCATCGATTGCATTTGACATCACGCCACAAGTGACAGCACTCCACAACACTCAACACAACACATCAAGTGATGAGCTGCAGCAGGAGCTGCATTTGACAACACTCCACAACAGGATGACAGTTTTGAGCTGGATTTGACAGCACTGCACAACACTCCACAGCAACACAGCACTTACAACACAGCATACACGTACAGCACATCAGCACAGGAACATACAGCACGTGAACCAACAAATTTCAATAAAACCATCTCAATTCGCTATTCGAAACAAATTTCAATAAATTCATCTCACTTCGGACAAAGCATACAAGTCTGTCTAGAAAACCAGCTCACTATTGAACAAAGCAAACAATTCGAACAATGACAGAATGAAAATCCTCAGTATTGAACAACGACAGAATGAAATTCCTCACTATTGAACAATTACCTTAAGAAACATACAAACACTCTTCTATTGCACACGAACTTACGATGCATCATCATCATCATCGTCATCCTAATCCATTGTTCCCTCAAGTCCGTCCTCGTCATCGAACAAATCGTCCTCAAAATCTGTATTTGTGTCGCTGTATGTTCCATGATCAGGAATATCCTCCTCCTCTGGCTCAAGAATTTCTAATTCATCAAGGCCTTCAGTTGCTTTTATCAAGGCTTGTGTGGTCATTTCCGGGGTGGCATCCTCAACAGATATTTCGAGAGCCTCAATGTCATTTCTACACCAATCAACCACATCATCGACAGGAACTACATTCGGTACATCAACAACCAGTGTTGATGTTTCCTGATACGGCTCCACTGACTCCCTACTCAAATGACCCCCAATCACAAATCGTTTTTTGGACTCTGCCCTCAACGTAGTGCTCTAATAAGGGTTAATGTTCTCCGGTAAGTAGAACACTTGTGATGCCTGAGCTGGAAGTACGAATGGATCATCTGTCGATACTTTTTTTTTGGTATTGACACACACAAATTCATACTGATCAATTTTCATCCCATTTAAGGATGAAAGTACGTTGTACCAATCGCATTTGAACAACACAACCGATAGGTGACCAAGGTACTGCAGCTCAACCACCTCCCTCAACACTTTCAATGGGGTTGTTATCGAATGTACTTGCACAGCACGTTGTGTTAGCTTTGCACAACACACCGCTGTTGTCAAAACTCCTCATTAGAGACCGCTCTTTGGTGTGGAATATGAACTCATTTGCTTTATAACCATTATATGTCTTAGCTCCATATAACGGTCCTCGTGCCAAAGCCTTTAGTTGACGACCTCTGTCATCCTCAGCTGATCCAACTATTCGACCAACCTGAGAATGCAAATAATTCCACCGTCATTAAAATCCACATTAAAAGGAATGGATATTCCTATCCGTGTCATAGTGTTATACCCTGCCCTCTAACCATGGTCTGAATGTTCTGTTGTGCATGACATAGATGTTCCGCCTATTCACCCGTGCGCCTAGTAGTTGCCTCTTGTGTTCACTACGTACATGGACAAGACAACCAATCGAAGTGTTAGATGTAATGCAGTTAAAAGTTTAAGAATAGACATAACAATAAAGGTGAATGCAATACTCGATGAATGACTTCACTTCTTCAGACTGATTAAGGTCGTACACGTGGCACTGCTCCCATTTCGTGTTTGACAGTTCACGGACTATTGCACGACCTATTAGAGCTCCTACCGGCTGGAAGATCGATAACCCATTTGCCGCCCTTGGAGTTACCTCAGTTACTATAATTGACTCATGCCTTGTAAATTTGGTCTCAATGTCATGGAGATATCTAGAACAAAATGTCAAACACTCCAGAGCAATATAACGCTATTGACCCATCCGGACTCCAGAGCACAAACGACTTCATTATCCTCATTATCCTACAATAAGAACATGTTATTAGTGAGACACCTCTTCTGTCAAAGGCATACTTCATAAACGAGTGTTGAAACTTACCTTTCGATTGAATACATCCAACGATATTGCACTGGCCCAGCTATTTTTGCTTCCTCTGCTAGATGGGTGATAAGATGGACTGTAATAGTGAAGTAACTTGGCGGGAAGATTCTCTCTAGATTGCACATTGTTATGGGTAATTACGACTCCACCTTCAACAGATCCGACATGTGCAACTCCTTAGAGCATAGAATCCTGAATGTGTTAGTCATGTCTATCACAGCTTTGCATACATGTTTGGGGAGTAATCCTTTAATAGCCAAAGATAGGATACGTTGCATGAGAACAAGGTAGTCATGAATTTTCAACCCAATCAATTTTATGTCTTTCACCTTAACGCAACGTGAAATGTTTGATGAATAACCGCTAGGAAGTCTCAAGTTCTTAAGAAACTCACACAGTTTAATCTTCTGTTCCTTTGATAGGGAAAAGCAAGATTGTGGTAACACCAGTTTTGTTCCTCTACAGACTGGATGCAAGCTCGTTCTTATGCCTAAGGCCTGTAAGTCAAGCCGAGCATTAAGGTTGTCATTCGTTTTACCGGCAACACCTAATAACATCCCAATGAGGTTATCACACACGTTTTTCTCAATGGGCATCACATCCAAATTGTGAGGGATTAAGAGGTGCTTCTAATAAGGTAATTGGTTGAATATGCTTTTTTTTTTCCAATTTCCAGTAGTTGAGTCTATTCCAAACTGAATGGGCGGTTGAGTCTTAGCGAACATGACTGGATCAAGATTCTCTAGCGCATGTAACACTTCCTCTCCCGATAGTCTTTGTGGGGCCATCCGTAACTCTTGTTTCCCATCGAACGAACTTTTGTTTCTTCTACATGGGTGATCAGTGGGGAGGAATCGTTTGTGTCCCATGAAAGAACATTTCCTCTCATTCTTCAATCGACAATAATGGGTGTCTGTTGGATATCGATAGTGACAGACCAGTAGGGAAAAAGGCCTCGAAGGCCCAATAACTATAGAGGGGGTAAACCCATAACATTCGAACCGGACCGGCCTCCATAGAATGGCCCAGAACCGAGCCCAAAGCCTCTGAGGACACCATGAGTGCTCGCCATTCTTTACCAGGCCGTGACCTCTCACTGCTCGCCATGAGAGTGCTCGCCCCGAAGAGAGCCCTGCCTCTCTCCTCTGGTCCCACTAAACCGTTAATAACAGAGTGGCCAAGATATCCCGCATATCTCGGTCACATATTCACTAAAGATTAGATTTGGTAACTGCAATATCTCGCAGTAACTGCCATATCCCACGATCCGAATCTTCAGCAACTCAATATACATTAAGATATTCAGTTGCCTTTATACGGTTCTATCTCTCTTACCCTATAAATACCCTTGCTTTACATACGTTTTTTACGTTTTGAGTTTTATACACACACATACTCATTTAAGCATCGGAGAGGGACCCAGAGGCACCCCCTCTGTTGCGCTCCCCTACTTGCAGGTTCACCGGAGTCGGAGCTGAAGTGTCATCCCAACCTTGTCTGGTATTCAATTCACTGCCAGATCAGCATTCAGGATTTCACGATCCAACATTTGGCGCCGTCTGTGGGAAAGAGCAATTCAGCCATGAGAACTCGATCCCAAAGCAACCGTCAGAACCAGACCAGGGAGCGATCCTCAGATAGCTCTGATTCCGCCGCCGCTTCACCGCTTCAACAGGAACCTATCAACCGAGCAGGAGTTAATGCTGTTCCTCTGCGGACAGCTCGAGAACATGTCGGTGATTCAAGACCGACCCCAGCTGCTGACCAAAACGAGCCCCTGCACCGCAGACAGTCCACATTGCGGGGCAGGATATTAATTTAACCCCCGAGATGGTCTCCCTGCTGGAAGCCATCCTAGGACAGGCGCGCCGCCAAGCCTCTGCTCCTAAGGAAAACCACCGCCCTGCTGCCACAGGGCCTTCACCTTCAGAAGCGGCAGATCCTGGTCCCACTACGCCTCAGGAGGATCAGGAGATGACGTCAGTTCAACAGTCACTACCTCCATCACACACCAAGGAGCCAGCAGCCGCATATACTGCCAATCCTTCCGGTCCGCCTCCACCCGGAGCCTCTCCCATGTACTGCACTGTGGATCAGATGGATGACCTCCTCAACAAAAGGTTCCAGGAAAGACAGTTGACAGTCATAGCTCCCTTCAAGGAGCAGTCCTCTCATCCTTTCACCGACGCGCTCGTCGCTATCAAAATCCCGAAGGATGTGGTTGCTCGGGCCATACCTGAGTATAGCGGTGGAGGAGATCCCACCGTACATGTCAACAAGCATTAGGCCTCCCTTCTGGGTAAGTCGAACGATCCCAATCATTTGGCTTGCTATTTCCATCTACTCTTTCGGGTTCGGCTTCGTCCTGGTTCTTCGGCCTCCCTGCAGGATCAATCGGAACTTGGGCAGAGTTGAGAAGCAAGTTCCTGGAGAGATATATGGGCGAGCGCCAGTTGCTGAAGAGCGTGGTCGCCCTTGACTCGGTCAAATAGCAGCCTGGAGAGTCGTTGTCCAACTTCTACGGGCGTTTTCATCAAAACGTCACAGAATTAGATCGCCGAATCTCGGATGGGGAAATCGTTTGAGCATTCTACAGAGGTCTGGATGTGGACAACAAGGTCTCGAGAAAGCTGCGAAACAGCTACCACGTGAGGGAGATTGAGACGTTGGAGGAGCTGGCATCCAGAGCAAAAGGTTTCATAGACCTTGAACGCGCAAACATCGAGGCTAACCTCCTGACGACCTCGCTAAGGGTAACCCATGAACCCCGATACAATGGTAAGAAGGAGGTAAAGAAGGAGAAGAAGGGAAAAGAAAGTAAGCCCCGAGTCGAGTCTCTTCCAGCGCCTCGCCATCCAGAGGTCCCTGAGTACTTCACGCCTTTAAATAGGCAGATCTCAGCGGTACTTGTCGAGATGGAGTGGAGATCCTTGGTGAGGCCACCGATGCCTCGTCGAGGTGGGTTACCCATGGGCAAGGATGTCGAGAGCTATTGCAGATACCATAAGTGCAAGGGCCATAAGACAGACGATTGTAAGATTCTGAAGCGAGATATAGAGAGGCTGATTCAGGGGGGAATGTTGAAGGAATTTGTGGCAGGGCGAGACCGAAGTCGAACGCATCGTTCACCAGCCCCTGCAGATCAAGCTGAACCTTCTGGAAGCAAGAGGAGAGTGAATCTGATTGCGGGAGGATTCGGCGCAGGCGGCGAGAGGTCAAGCGCCAGAGAGGTCTACGCCACTCAGATCTCTACGGCAGTTCAGTTGGGGAAGCGGCCCCGACCTGAAAAGAACATTGTCATCTCATTCTCTGAAGATGATTTGGCACACGTCACCACGCCCCACAACGATGCTCTGGTTATTACGGCAGATATTTATAGCTGTGATGTTGCAAGGATTCTGGTCGACGGAGGCAGCTCGACCGACATCCTGTTTCTGGACGCCTTTGAAAAGATGGGTAAATCCAAACGCGACCTGAAGAGGGTCGACTTTCCGCTGATCGGGTTTGCGGGAAGAACAACTTATCCACTGGGGGCTATAACCATGCCAGTAATATTTGGCGAGGGTTGGAAGAGCATTAAGGTGTCAGTCACTTTCCTGGTGGTCGATTCACCTACATCCTACAACGCCATCATATGGAGGACCACGATCAACCCAAATAAGATTGTGGCCTCCACTGTCCACCAGAAAATGAAGTTCCCCACTCCCAATGTCGATTGGAGAAGTGCTCGGTGATAGGATACTCGAATTAAGCAAAGAAAAATGAAAGCTAGAGCTTACTTGAAGATGAAGAAACTGAAATCTGATTATCTTTAGTTGTCTTAAGTCGTTACACCCCTTTCTTATTTATAGGCTTCTAAGAAACAGAAATTGCACTCCGGTCCCTCTTATATTTGCAGATCTATCCTCTAGTTATATGTAATTATACATATATCCTAACATTTCCCTATCAAGATCCACTTCTTTGTTCGACTCCTTGTTTGATGATCCTTGTTTGATGATCCTTGAATACTTTGCAGCTTCTATTCAACCAATTGTGATCGCCAACTGAACTTGATCTTGTTATTGTGGTCGCCAAATGCACATTTGGTCGCCAAATGCACTTGTAGTCGCCAACTGAACTTGATCTTGTTATTGTGGTCGCCAAATGCACATTTGGTCACCAAATGAACTCAATCTTGTCATTGTGTTCGCCAAATTGCTGCAACAAGATACTAACACAGAGTACTTCTATGATTGTATTAGCTTTACCTTGCTTCACTTGACATCATCATAGCAATTTCACAGATAGTCATGCCACAGATTGGACATACCAGCATAAATCCATTGACACACACATACTCACATCTTCTGAAACAGAATGACACAATCATGTCTAATACATAACCAATCATGATCATCTAGATCATTCTCAGTATCCACACACCATGAACAGCGGACATCACACCTCAAATTATCATACGAATATACACATCATTAACACCATTTAGTCAAACAATGGAGCTTCTATCTAACCATAACACACACTCAACAGTATTAAGCTGACATAACCATCTACCTACTACTCAATATCATACATCTCATACAGCTATCTTTCTTCTACTGATCTTCTTCTTTTGAAGTTTTTTTTCACAATTTTTTTTTCATTTATTGACAGAAGGGTTTTAGCCCTTATCTTACCAACACTAGCTGAAGGGTTTGAGCCCTTATCTTTACTTCCTCAAGATCTGTTTCAAAGTATCTTGACGTTGTCTATGAAACACCTCTGTTTTTGGAATCAAGCTAGGTTTTATGCCAATATATTCAACTTATATCGCTAAACTGAACTTCAATTCTTTTCTTTTCTTCCTTTTTTTTTTCCCAGATGAAGAAAGATAAGATAGAATGATGATGAGATACGATAGTAGACAGATACTATAATCAGACTTACTACACTTGAATGCAAGTTACAGCAAGAAACTGCCCCACATGAAAGACTGAAATAATATCAGCTGACAGCATACTCATTAGATAGTTTTGACCTGTAAATGCACTATCACATGCTGAATGAATACCAGAAAAAAAATATAAACAACATGATACGAAATGCACCAGAACAGATCAGTACACTACGTTCACAGAAAATGAAAGCACATGTATGTTATAGATTTTGCTGACTTGAACAATCTTAGACAAAACTAATATGAAACTAGCTATGATCTATCAACCTTAGCAACGCAGCACAAAATCATAGATTTACTCTGAATTAATACCTTGAGTCAGCAACAGAATCGTCTTGTCTTGATTAACCTCAGAAACTGAAAACACCCCCAGCTTCTTCCTACAAGGCACAAACGATTTCTCTGTTAGAGGCTTAGTAAAAATATCAGCAATCTGCTCACTGGATGGAACATAGTTAACCATAACCTGACCAGAATTTACTTTCTCCCTAACAAAAAATAAATCAATTTCAACATGTTTCATTTTTGAGTGTTGTATCGGATTCTCAGTTATGGCTGCAGCACTTATACTGTCTGTCCAAAGAGTTGGAACAGATGACATCTATAATCCCATTTCAGTTAAGAGTGACTTCACCCAGATGAGCTCACACACAGCATTAGCTATGGCCCTAAACTCTGCTTCAGCACTAGACCGAGCTACAACTGATTGCTTCTTTGAACTCCATATGATTGGGTTGCCATTTAGCAAGAGATAATGCCCAGATATAGACTTTCTGTCAGCTACATCTCCTCCCCAATCTGCATCAGTATACGAAGTTAAAGAAATTTCTTTCATGGAAAAAGAATTGTTTCGAAACATTAGACCATGATTAATTGTCCCCTTCAAGTATCTGACAATGTGCAGAGTGGCTTTCCAATGAATTTGAGCTGGTGTCTGCATGTATTGACTTAGCTTATTGACGGAGAAGTTTATATCAGGCCTTGTTACACAGATATGCTGCAACGCTCCAATTGTACTTCTGTATAACGTAACATCTTCAAATACTTCTGATTCAACCTCAGACACAGTCTTTGAAAGACAAGTACCTGTCATGGGTGTAGGAAACGAAGAGGCATCAGTAAGACCCAACTTATCAATCAGATCTTGTATGTATTTTTTCTGATTTAGAAGTAAGAATTCATCTGTGGCTGTAACTTCCATGCCCAGAAAGTAACTAAGACTACCAAGATCTTTCAGTTTGAATTCTGAATTGATAGCATGAATTACCTTATCAATTGCAGCTGCTGACTGACCTGTGACAACTATATCATCGACATATACTAATAGGTAAACAGAACCATCACCAGATTGATTTATAAACAGACAACTATCTGATATAGATGCTTTAAACTTCAGATTTTTAATAAGAAAACACTTGAGTTTTTCAAACCAAGCCCGAGGAGCTTGTTTTAAACCGTATAGCGCCTTCTTTAGCCTACACACAAGTGGTGTTTCAGATCCATGTTTTACCTCAAACCCAGGAGGTTGAACCATATAAACCTCCTCAGTTAACTCACCATGTAAAAATGCGTTGTTGATGTCGATCTGTCTCAAATTCCACTTGTGAGTTAAGGCTAAAGACAGTATTATACGAACAGTAGCAGGCTTTACCACAGGGCTAAATGTTTCTTGAAAATCAAAACCCGGTTTTTGTGAGAAACCTTTGGCAACTAATCTAGCCTTGTACCTGGCTATGGTCCCATCTGCATTCCTTTTAATCTTAAACAGCCATTTACAGCCTATTGGAATCCTACCTGAAGGAAGCTCAACCACTGACCAGGTATTGTTAAGCTACAGAGCTGCATATTCCTCTTCAATGGCAGCTTTCCAATGAGGACAGTTTAAAGCTTGATGAACAGACTTAGGTTCCAAGTTATCTAAGTCAAATGAGTCTTCTGCAGATGACAGAAGCGCCTGAAGAGATGCTACAGAACCTGATTGTCCTTGAGCTTGAGTCTTGGATCTGGTCTGCATTGAATGTACATTGTGAGAAACACGAGATGACATAATAGGAGATACAGACGTAGTCCTAATAGGAGAGCCAGGAACAAGAGCAGAATCATGTAATCTATATGTAATAGTAGGTATAGAATCAACTGACACAGGTGTAGAGGAAATCTCAGCCTGATGCTGATCAGAATCAGAAACAGCACACTGATCATGCTGATCTTGTTGATTAATCGGTTGCCATCTATTATATGTGTTAGAAGTAGTTATAGGACACATACCAGGCGAGTTATTCATAAGAGGAGTAGACATTACAGGTGATGGTGAATTTGACATTCTGACTGTGGAAGGGGGTGTTATATCAGAAAACGAGACTGCACCAGATCCACCCTCTGTAGCCTGTCTATCAGATAAAACAAACTGAGAATCACATGGAATAAAGAACGGAAGAGATGTATAATTCTGTGTAGGAGCTGCAGAAATACAGAAACTACCTTGTTTATCAGCAAACGGAAAAACTTGTTCATGAAACACAACATTTCTAGACGTATATACACGCCCTGTTGCAGATATGCATTTATAACCATGATACTTGGAACAATAGCCTAAAAACACGCATGGTTCAGACCTCAAGGCAAGCTTAGATTTGTTGTATGGCCTTAAATGGGGAAAACATAAACAGCCGAAGACTTTAAGAAAGCTATAATCAGGAGATACCTTGAACAGCTTCTCATGAGGAGACATCTTTGACAGACTGTACGAAGGAAGTCGATTGATAAGAAATGTAGCTGTAAAGAACGCATCTGACCAGTAATGTAGGGGAACCGAGGCTTGAGAAAGAAGTGTCAATCCTAGCTCCACAATGTGTCGATGTTTTCGTTCCACAATTCCGTTCTGCTGAGACGAATAAGGACATGTTACACGATGAACAATTCCAAACGATGCAAGATATGTAGATAGAAAATGGAATTCCCCTCCTCCATCAGACTGGACTGCTTTTAGTGAATGCCCCAGCTGTTTTTCTGCAAGCTTATGGAAATCTACAAAACATTTAGCAGTATCACTCTTTTGTTTTAGGAAATAGATCCAAGTATATCTACTAAACGCATCTACAATGCTCAAGTAGTATCTGTTTCCGTTTGAGGTACATGCAGCTGGTCCCCATAGATCCACCTGAACAAGCTCAAGAGGATGTTTATATTCAGTAGATGAAGGCGAGAATGGTTGTTTCTTACTTTTTCCTACGGCACATGCAACACATTGAGTAGAGGAATGCTGAACAGGATGATTATGTATCCTTAAGAAGTTAAGAAGAATCTTGTTCGACGGATGTCCTAGCCTCATATGCCATAACTGAGAAGAATCAATTGATTTTACAGATGCAAGAAAACACTCAAAATCAGTATTATCAATCGGATCACAAGATATAACATTTGATTGAGCAATATCTTTGACAGAATCAATACGGATAGATATGATTTCATCAGTACCATGATTCACAAACATAGACTTCTTATTCATAGATGCCAAATCAGAATCCTTGTTTTCATTACAATTGACATGATTTTCAGCAACACACACCTTTGAACTACTCACAGACTGCTCAGAACTACTCCTACCAGACTTAATCCTATCTAATTTGGACAAATCAAGTTTATATAAACCTGAATGTTCATAGCCATGTAAAAGAACTTGATGAGACTGAGAATCTCTTATTACACAATGCGTAGCATGGAACTCGAAGTAGACCTTGTTGTCCTTAGCGAACTGTGACACAGATAACAGATTCTTAGTCACAGATGGAGTGTATAACATGTTATGTAGCATTAAAGGACGAGAATATGTACCAGTATCACATACATCAGCAGGAATCATAGCAGAGCCTATTGCAGAAATTTTTAAAGAAGAGCCATTACCTACCATAACCTTACCTTGACCATTGTATGGGACACATGTGTTATAGTGTGTAGGAGTGGCATTTGTAAGATGATTAGTTGCTCCGGAGTCAGGAATCCAGCTTGATTCATGCTGTATCACAGGAGCTACAGACGCAAGATGAGCTTGAGGATTGCTTATAACAGATTGCGTGTCCATATTCTGACCATGACTTGGAGTATAGCTTGCAATCGAGGAGGCATAAGGTGCTGTATTAGTTGTAAAAGGATTATGCTGCTGCATCGATGCTGAGCCATTGTACACAGGTGTCATTGGAAATGTTTGAAACATAGGCTGAGGAACATTGAGATGAGAAAAGGTAGGCTGAGATGGAGAATACTGCTGTATGAATTGAGGCATAGGCATTGAAAACGATTGTGGTGGATATATCATTTGAGATGAGTTGGACACTGTCATAGGAGGTGCTGAAGCAGGTGAGGCACATGTATTGGATCCATATTGGCCACCTTCATTAGAATCGTCCCACTGAGATGATGCCAAATTCACCACAGGAGATGAGGCGTTGCCAGGATCTGTTACTCCAGTAAAATTGACATTAAACCTGTGATAACACCTATGGACAAGATGTCCAAACTTTCCACACAGTTGGCACTGAGGACGATTATTGCCCAAACCACGTCCTCTACCTCTACCTCTACCTGATCCACCATTGAAATTCTGAGAATTCGACTGAGTAGAGTTAGTAACCAGAGAGTTCTGCAGATTCTCTGGTATACTTGCCGATCCTGCAGAGGAGTTTGACAGTGTCTCACCAGACTTATCAATCACGCCTTGCCTTTGTCCAGATGATCCAGAGGATGAATTGATGGCCACATTAGCAGTGATATTCGTCTCAAACAGAAGATCAACCTGCCTTGCCTCAGCATCCAGCAAAACAGAGCTAATCGAAGCTAAATCGTAAGGATTTCTGCTTGCATGAATAACAGATACTACACTATCATACTGACCTTTAACTCCATTGAGAATTATTGATATCTGCTGCATCTCTTCAATAGGATGCCCGCAGCTGGCCAAACTATCACACGCAGACTGAATCGCAGACAGATAATCACGCATGTTCTGCTGAGGTAGCTTCCTGACTTTAAGACGATCGTATAGATGCATGATCCTAGTTGTCGATGACGACGAGAAATCTCTATGCAGCTTTTGCCAAATTGCTGAAACAGACATGCATCCAATCAAGCCTCTACTTACTTGAGAAGATACAGAAGCTAACATCCAGGATGCTAGAGAGCTGTCCTTCTGCACATATTTGCCATATTCTGGATTTTGGCAATCTTCACCGTCTGGACCTTGAATTCGCGGTTGGATTGTTGTATTCCCATACAGATGCGATTCCAAATTGTATCCACGGACTGCCAGAAGAACCTGCTGCCGCCATGATTGGAAGTTCTCCTCTCCTTCCAATTGGCACACCTTCTTGTTGAGAAACGTTGCTGAAATCTCCTCCATTTTGTCGCTAACAGCATAGAATGAAGAACAGAGTAATGCGCACTAAACTACTACGAATCTCCAGATCGTAGTAGCTCTGATACCATGATAGGATACTCGAATTAAGCAAAGAAAAATGAAAGCTAGAGCTTACTTGAAGATGAAGAAACTGAAATCTGATTATCTTTAGTTGTCTTAAGTCGTTACACGCCTTTCTTATTTATAGGCTTCTAAGAAACAGAAATTGCACTCCGGTCCCTCTTATATTTGCAGATCTATCCTCTAGTTATATGTAATTATACATATATCCTAACACTCGGAGATCAGCCGTCCTCGCGACAATGTTATGTGAACTGCCTACGCAGGAAGAACCAAAGGGAGGCTCTCGCCATCAAGACAGAGGCCGATCCCCGCGAGGACTTGGCTCGGCCAGCACCCATGGAAGAATTGGAGGAGGTCGAGATCGATGGTCCAGACAAAAAGGTGCGCATTGGGACCACCTTGAAAGAGGACCAGAAGGAGGCCATGACCGCCCTCCTCAAGGAATTCAAAGAGCTCTTCGCCTGGCAGCCGAGCGACATGCCAGGAATCAGCATAGATATTATCTCTCATGAGCTCAGGATAGACCCATCCATCAAGCCGATCGCCCAAAAGAAAAGATCATTCGAGACTGATAAGCGTTTGGCGATCAGGCAGGAAGTCGGCAGGTTGATTGAAGCTGACTTCGTCAGAGAAGTAAGATTCCAGAGCTGGGTCGCCAACCCAGTTTTGGTAAGGAAATCTAACGGAAAGTGGAGGATGTGCGTCGACTTCCGCGACTTAAACAAGGCTTGCCCCAAAGATTCATATCCCCTTCCGAGAATTGATCAGCTGGTCGATGCTACCTCGGGTCATGAGATGCTGAGCTTCATGGACGCCTATTCAGGCTACAACCAGATCAGAATGCATCCAGAAGACGAGGCCCACACTGCTTTCTACGCTGACGGGGACATTCTATGCTACAAGGTGATGCCCTTTGGTCTCATCAATGCAGGGGCAACTTATCAGCGGATGGTGAACCGACTGTTCCAGGACATGCTGGGAAGGAACATGGAGGCCTACGTAGATGATATGCTCGTCAAATCCATCAAAGGCAATCCTCATACCACCGACCTCCGTGAAGCTTTTGAATGCATGAGGAGACACAGCGTTCGCCTGAACCCGGCAAAATGCGCCTTTGGAGTCAAGTCCGGGAAGTTCCTGGGTTTTATGGTCAGCGAAAGGGGCATTGAAGCAAACCCGGAAAAGCTAAAGGCCATAGAAGAAATGAAGTCGCCAACCTGCCATAAGGAAGTCCAATGCCTGAACGGCCGACTAGATGCTCTTAACCGCTTCCTCTCCAAAGCAAGCGACAGGTCCCTCCCGTTCTTCAAAACCTTGAGGGCCAACCGCAAGTTCGAGTGGACGCCAGACTGCGAGGAAGCATTCCAGTCCTTGAAAAGGCATATCCAAACACTCCCAGCTCTGGCAAAACCCGTTCCAGGCGAGCAGCTTTTCCTTTATTTAGGCGTTAGCGATGTGGCAGCCAGTGCTATCTTAATAAGGGAGGAAAATAATGTTCAGAGTCCAGTGTATTTCATTAGCAAAATGTTCAACTCAGCAGAAATAAAATATGTCCAGATTGAGAAGTATCTCTATGCCTTAGTTATTGCTGCTCAGAAGCTGAGACCTTACTTTCATGCGCACGACATCACGGTCCTCACCAATCAACCTCTCAAAAACTTCCTGATGAAGCCAGATTCTTCAGGAAGAATGGTCAAGTGGGCGATCGAGCTCAGCGAGTTCAAGATCAAATTTGCGCCAAAAACGACCATCAAAGGTCAAGCACTAGCTGATTTCATAGTGGAAAGCACGAGTAACGGTCAAACAGAGGCAGAAAACAGGCCAAGTCAGTCAGCAAACGACAATCAAATCTGGGAACTCTATACGGATGGGTCTTCATCAAAAGAAGGCTCGGGGGCAGGTTTAATTCTTATTCCCCCTGAGGGCGAGCCTCTGAAATACGCGATCGCCTTGACATTCCCGGCGACCAATAACGAAGCAGAATATGAGGCTCTTATCACTGGACTCAGACTAGCAAAAGGAATGGGTATAGCTGCGCTTAATGTAAGAAGCGACTCAGAGCTCATTGTCAATCAGGTTAATGGCGCATACGAGGCAAAGGGAGAAAAGATGAAGAAATATCTCGGCATTGCCAAAAAGTTGGTCGCAGAAATCCCAAATTTCTCGATTGAATTCATTCCTAGCCAAGAAAACCAGATGGCAGATTCTTTAAGTAAGCTAGCCTTCGGAGGGGCGACAATCCAGGATGTGCAATTTCTGGAAAAGGCCCTATGTTCAGTCCTTGAAAACAGAGCGGAGATCTTCAACATTCAAGAACAGGTCACCTGGATGACCCCGTTCCAGAATTATTTAAAAGAAGGCATCCTCCCAGAGGACGAAGGCGAATCCACTAGAATTAGAAGAATCGCAGCCAGTTATCTAATCATCGATGGAGAACTCTACAGAAGAGGTTATTCGACGCCTTACTTGAGGTGTGTCGCTCATCCTGAAACGGAAAAGGTTCTTCGAGAAGCTCACGAAGGGGCAGCAGCATGCCATGAAGGTGCTCGATCACTAAGCAGGAAAATATTCAGATTGGGATATTACTGGCCGACCTTGGGAAAAGACGCAGCCGAGTTAACACAGAAATGTGAAATTTGCCAGCAGTTTGCACCACGATCGGGTCGACCATCGACATTATTATCCCCAATGGCGGGTGCCTGGCCTTTCGCTCGATGGGGAATCGATATATTGGGTCCTTTTCCCATTAGCACTGGTCAGCGTACTCACATTATAGTGGCAATCGACTACTTCACTAAGTGGGTAGAGGCGAAAGCTCTAGCTTCGACAACAGAATTCCAAGTCATCAAGTTCCTGCAGGTCAACATATTCTCCAGGTTTGGCATTCCTAAGGTACTCATCAGTGATAATGGTCCGCAATTTGTTGGAAAGGAGCTGAAATGGCTCTGTGAAGAATATCATGTGGACCATCGTTTCAGCTCAGTACATCATCCTCAAACGAATGGGCAAGCTGAAGCAGCCAATAAGGTTGTCTTAGCAGGACTCAAGAAAAGGGTTCGAGCATTCAAAGGGAACTGGGCAGATGAACTGGAAAACGTATTATGGGCAATCAGAACAACGCCTAAGGCGGCCACAGAAGAAACGCCTTTCAGTTTAGTGTACGGATCAGAAGCAGTAGCACCAGCCGAATTAGCAGTGCCTACCCACAGAGTCTTACACTTTAACGCAGAGACAAATGAGATCGAGCACAGAACTGACCTCGACTTAGCAGAGGAAAAGAGATGGCTCTCGGAAAAGACACAGGCAAAGATGCGCTTGGCGACCGCTCGGTATTTCAACAGAAAAGTCAGCGCTCGCCAATTTTTCGTGGGGGAGATTGTTATGAGAAGGAATGAATTCACAAGGCTGGATAGTAAAAACAAACTTTCAGCCAAATGGGAAGGACCGTACAAAGTAGTAGAGATCGCCGCACCAGGATCCTACTATTTGGAAACCACCGAAGGCGAGAGGTTACCCCGTCCATTTAATTCTGAGCATTTAAGAAGATTTTATGCATAGCTTGTAATTGAACTGTTATGTCAATAAAAGAAAGCCATTCCTTCATAAAGCGTGTCTACTCGAAGCAAGCCGAATCCAAAAGCCCTGACGCCAAAGTCAGGCCAAAAGCCCTAGCAACAAAGCTAGGCCAAAAAGCCCTATTGCCAAGGATAGGCCAAAAGCCATGACGCCAAAGTCAGGCCAAAAAGCCCTAGCAACAAAGCTAGGCCAAAAAGCCCTAACAACAAAGTTAGGCCAAAAAAGCCCTAGCAACAAAGCTAGGCCAAAAATCCCTAACAACAAAGTTAGGCCAAAAAAGCCCTAGCAACAAAGCTAGGCCAAAAAGCCCTGACGCCAAAGTCAGGCCAAAAGCCCTAGCAACAAAGCTAGGCCAAAAGCCCTAGTAACAAGGCTAGGCCAAAAGCCCTGACGCTAAAGTTAGTCCAAAAGACCTATCAATAAAGTTAGGCAAAACAAAAAGCCCTGACGCCAAAGTCAGGCCAAAAGACCTAGCAAAACGTTAGGCAAAACAAAAGCCCTGACGCCAAAGTCAGGCCAAAAAAATTTTAGGCGATCACTATGGATGATAAAGCCTAAAAAATTACAAGTTCCCTGTTATTATGCCAACACCTCAAAGGTTAAAACTTCAAAAAATGTAATATCTCTTTGAACTTAGAAGTTTATGCTTTTAAGTGTCAGAAGTATTATCTTTAGAAAGTTCGACTTATGCTTGGTCTAAGGTTTCAAGGGTCGACGACATTACAAAGCAAGAAAAAGTGGAAAGTAATTATGATTAAGACATTGGATGAGTAGCCAAACATGTTCAAAAAGGCTCATGAATATAAAAGGCATTCAATACAAAAATCCAAGTCTTAAGAAAGTAATTACAAACCAAAACGAAAATTACAAAGACATCTATCTAAAAAAGATAAAAATAAATACGGTCGCCAAGGAGTTGGAGGCTTCAAGCTTTGGGATCCTCAGGGGCAAGGGTGCTCTGCTCGCCTTCGGGGGCAGGAGTACTGGGCTCACCTCCAGGAGCAGCCTCTTCAACAACAGCGGGCCGAGAAGGGCGACCCCGCAAGAAGCTCTTCAAGGAGGCAACTTCCCCAAGGGGAGAGTTGGGGTCGACCGCCTGGACCTCCTCCACCAGGTCTTGAAGAAAATCGGCAATCGCCGACTTCATCACCTTCAAGGCCTGGTCCTCAAAGTCTTCGGAGGCCTTGAACTCCTCAACCACGGCTTGGGGTGAAGGAACCACCTTCAGCTGATCAGCCAACCGGTTCTTCTCCTCCTCCAGGGCGATCCCCCTAGCTTCAGCAGCATCCCTCTGGGCGTCAGCAGCGGCCCTTTGCGCCTCAGCGGCGACCCGAAGAGCATCCAACTCGGCCATCTGAGCGCGAACCTCCTTCAACTCAGCCTCTAGGCGAGCCCGGACCGCTTCTCCTTCATCAAGGCACCGATGAAGGGCTTCAAAATCCTGAAGGGCAGCCGCCACATCGGCCTCCCTCCGCTTGATATCAGCAAGGAGGCGCTGCTCCTTGCTGAAATACTCTGACCGGGCATTGTCTACCAAGGCGATCGCCGCGTCAGCAGTCGTCTTGATAGCCTCCAGCTGCCCAGGGGAGATCCCCGTGCTCCGGAATTGCTCCAGCTCGACAAGCAGGTCTGAATGCTTGCCGGCGAGCTCGCCGAAGACACGGCCGATCATCACCTCTTCCCGAACGAGCTGACAACAAAAGAAAAATGAGAATTGTCAGGACACGAACAAAAGGGAACGACTATGGAAAGAGGAAAAAGAAACGAGGCCTTACCAGAGTGACTCGTTCGTAGTGAGACCGAAGGAACCCCTCGATCTGAGGAAGCTCCGTGGGGACGGACGAACGGTCCTTGGGAGGAATTATCCCATCAAGGAGCCGCATGCACAAGTCTGGGCTTCCCCGGAGGCTCTTCTAGGCAGGGCACCCCTTCTTCGAAAGGTCCCCACAAGGGAACCAAGCACCCCGAGAGTTCGCAGCCTTGAGCGGCTGGAACAAGCTCTCCATGGAGCAATACTCCTCCCCAGGAACCCTTGAGGAGCTGGGGGCATCGGAACCCTTCTTATGGGTCCCAGACTCCTTCGGGGGGACCGCGGACGCCGTAGAAGGTGGGGGCGCCAAAGATAAAACCTTCTCCTGGCCAGCCGTAGGCCCCTGGGGGGAAAGAGGGATGACCGCCGAAGTAGGAGTCTTCCCTTTGCCAGTGGAAGGACCCTCAGGAGGAGGAGGATGCTGTTCAACAGCTGGTTGCTCCTCACTCCTGACCTTCTTGGCAGGTGGAGGAGAAGGGTCTCGAACCACGTCAACCGTGGACTCTTCTGCGAAACAAAAAGAAGAAAGTCGCGTCAAACAAACGCAGGGAATTTAGAAACAAGGTGGAATATGGAAATAATGCAATGTGAAATAACATACCTCGCTGGCAAGGGCCAGCAGGGGCCGAAGGAAGGGCCTCATCTGGTTTCCTCTTGGACGATCGCCTAGAGGGGGGAGGAGGAGAGCTCAGCAGCACCTGGTCGGGGGACAACCCCGCCGATTCCTGGTCATCAAAGAGACCTATCAGTTTTCGGCTCTTGCTTACGACCTTGCCTACAAGTGATAAGACAAGATAAGAGTTAGAGAATTACCCAATCATCAAAGATTGGCGTGGCTTGATGAATGCCCGCCATCTCAAGGGCATTCTCAGTAGTCTCTGCCACTGAACGGATTGACTTGAACTGGGATGATCGATGCAGCCGGTACAGGTCGTCGATGGCATTCCGGTCACTCCCTGACAATTCTTCAAAGGAGGGAGGAAAATCCTTGTCCGGAGCAAACAATTTCCAGGGTACACCCCCCTTGTACAAGAAGTAAAACTTCTTGTAGTTGGAGTTAGTAGCCCGGAAATCATCGACCAGGCGAACATGGACTTTCCAAACCCATCCCTGAGGGCCTCCCCACTCTGAAAACTTTGGCCAGCGGGATTGGAAGTGGTGGAGGTGGTTTGCCCCTGCTGCCAGTCGGAAGAAACACTGGAACAAGGCCAGTGAATACACCCATTCCTGGCGTAAGCACCGGAACTTGAAACCGACCCACATCCTGAGGGCATTCGGAACAAGCTGCGTGGGGTGAATCCCGTAAAACTGACACAAGGTCTGTAAATCCTCACAGAGAGGAAAACGCAACCCAGCATCGATCCGGGCCGCATAAATGTAAATCTCTCCGTCGTGAGGAAAATGCAGACCTAAGCCAAGATACCTAGGAGCATCCTCCACGCTGAAGCCACCGAGCGCCACCACGGTCTTAAAATAAGCCGGCTTCAATTCATTAGGCTTGACGTCTACTCGAACAAATTCAAATATTGCAATGATAAACATAAAAAGCAAAGAACAGCAGGGGATATCACCAAAACAGAGTTTCGAAAGAACATGGATTTACCTTTCGGAGAAAAGATGGGTGTTTGAAGCACAGGCCCATCTACCACCATTGGGGTAGCCGCAGACCTTCCCACGTCAGGCTGTTTCCCCGCTGAGGAGGGCACAGCTTCATCCCTAATGGTCAAGGGAACACTGACATTCTGAAGGGCGCTGGCTTTGTTAGCACCCTTGATGGCCATGTGTTTGACTCTCTGACTTCTGGGGGCCATGGAAATGGTCGAAAGGAGAACTGAAGAGGATTGAAAGAGAAAGGAGAGGGATTCGCAAAGAGGCTCTGGAAATTTGGAAGAGTGAATAAGCCTAAAGAACAAAATAGAGAAATTGACGTTTCTTATATAAGCCCAAAAAGGAGTAACCGCCACAGACGAATCGAAGCGACACGGAGAATAATTGCACCTTTTTGGAAAAAATCAAAGCAATGTCAGAATTCCAAGAGACACCTCGGGGAGGCAAACGGTTGGCTGGTGCAGACAGCTGTCAGACTACCCTAGGTTTACGGAAAAGTAAATGTCAGGCGTGCCTCAAGTGACCGTTCGATTTCTGGACATCTGTGCAGTTATTAAATGCTAACAAGTCCACTAAGGAGACAAGAGGGTCGCCAGCGCACTAATAAGCGCTATTAGAAGTACCTCAGGAAGGTAGTGATCGCCTAGCCAAGAAAGATAGACTTTCATAAACCTAGATTACCTCGAGTGATCGCCAAAGGGGAATAAAAGAAATGATATTTTTTCAGCTTTGAGCGGAAAAAAACTGCTCGCCACACAGGCTCAAAATGCCTCAAAGGTCATGAACCAGTACAAGAAACGAAGAAAACCGAATCTAAGACGTCACTATCTAAAATCCTACCAGGAAATAAAGCTCGACTGAAGAGACTTCAATCAAGCTTCGGGGGCAAATGTTGGATATCGATAGTGACAGCCCAGTAGGGAAAAAGGCCTCGAAGGCCCAATAACTATAGAGGGGGTAAACCCATAACATTCGAACCGGACCGGCCTCCATAGAATGGCCCAGAACCGAGCCCAAAGCCTCTGAGGACACCATGAGTGCTCGCCATTCTTTACCAAGCCGTGACCTCTCACTGCTCGCCATGAGAGTGCTCGCCCCGAAGAGAGCCATGCCTCTCTCCTCTGGTCCCACTAAACCGTTAATAACAGAGTGGCCAAGATATCCCGCATATCTCGGTCACATATTCACTAAAGATTAGATTTGGTAACTGCAATATCTCGCAGTAACTGCCATATCCCACGATCCGAATCTTCAGCAACTCAATATACATTAAGATATTCAGTTGCCTTTATACGGTTCTATCTCTCTTACCCTATAAATACCCTTGCTTTACATACGTTTTTTACGTTTTGAGTTTTATACACACACATACTCATTTAAGCATCGGAGAGGGACCCAGAGGCACCCCCTCTGTTGCGCTCCCCTACTTGCAGGTTCACCGGAGTCGGAGCTGAAGCGTCATCCCAACCTTGTCTGGTATTCAATTCACTGTCAGATCAGCATTCAGGATTTCACGATCCAACAGTGTCCATTTGACAGATAGGACATGCCAAATTACCGTAAGTAGCCCAATCGGACAAGTTCGCATAAGTAGGAGGATCATTAAAGGTCCAAAGTACGGCTGCGCACATTTGAAAGTTTTCTTTCTTGTCTGCATCATATGTGAGCACACCATTCGACCATAACTCATTTAGCTCTTCGATCAACGATTGCATATACACTTGTATGTCATTTACTGGAGCCTTTGGTTCAGGAATCAACATTGATAGCACGTAGTTCGTATCATTCAAACACACCTCGGGAGGCACATTGTATGGAATAAGAACAACTGGCCACATGCTATATGGGTGACTTTTATTACTGTACGAAACAAACCCATCCGTAGCTAATCCAAGCCTCACATTCTGGGGGTCTTCCCCAAATGCAGGTGGTACGCTGTCAAGTTTCTTCCAAGCATCTGTATCAGCAGGATGACGTAGAATACCATCCTTTAATCATCGTGTATGGTGCTAGGTCATAGAGGAAGCAGTTTTGGGGGACATGAATAATCTTTGCAACCTTGAAGTTAGTGGAAAATATCGAAGTACTTTGACTGGCAGCTTTCCTATTTGTCGTTTCGATTGCTCTGGTATATCAAGTCCTCCAGTGTTGTGTCGAGGTTTAATCCATCTTGACTCCCCACACGTTGGACACACATTCAAATTGGCGTACTCTTTTCTAAATAGTATACAGTCATTTACACAAGCATGCATCTTTTGGTAGTCTAGCCCTAACCCTCCTATAAATTTCTTTGCTTCGTAGTAGGACTTAGGGACTGTGTTCCCTGGTGGCAATACTTTACTTAGCATGCGAAGTAGGTCATCAGTGAACTTGTTAGAAACCTTGTACAGTGCCTTGAGATGAAACAATTCAACTAAAAAAGACATCTTGGTGTAGGAGACACAACCTGGATATAATCTCTTTTCACAATCTTCTAATAGCTTATAAAATGTCCTAGCATCTGCAATTGGTTCCTCACCTTCGTCCACCCTCATACCACCGAACCCATCATGCATCATATCCTCCATTTCCCCACGAGAGGATGAATTCCTACCATTAGAGATCACATCCTCCCCATGATCCACCCATGTAGTGTAAGTTGGCAATATTCTCCATTTTTCAAGATGGAAACAGTAGTTCTTCCCAGTAAGAAAGCACCAACACAGTTATTCCAAGGACAGTAAATGTTACCATCCCAACTTGAAAGAGAGTAGGCAAAGTCAAGAAACGAAGTGACCCCTTCCTTAAATTCCCCACTTTGCCGAGGTTTGGTCATCCAACTCTTATACATCGCACTTCTATTTCTGCAAAGAAATATCAACCCAATAGAAAGTTGGTTTGGGATTAAAAAGACAGCACAACAGTTTAGTTAATCAAATAACTTCTGAAACATGCAGTACAGGAAGTTGCAAAATCAGTTATTGACAGTTATCCAGACCATTTGTAACAGTTCATATATTCATTTTTGTTTATGTGTGGATGGAACCAAACGGAATCAGAGAGCTGCCCGTTGGAACCGTACGAGCTGCAACTAGCTTAATTGCTAGTTAATTGCTTGTTATACGCAAGAGTAGAACTCCTTCGATCGAGTTGTCCAATTGGAACCGAACGAGCTGCCAAAGCTGTAGCAGCACAGTTTTTATTCTCAACAGTACAACTCCTTCGGGTGAGTTGTCTGAAGGAACCGTTGGCTATATCACACAATTAAGCTCATGACAATTCAATTCGCAATTAGAAGAAGCCACATTCGACTGCTCATACCATCCTACCTGAGGAGAAATGTTTGTCGCGGGATATTGCAGCAAACGACTTCGCGATCTATCGGCAACTGGGACTCTCCTAGAATGTCTGCGAGCAACCTATTTGCGTCCTGGGAGTCGATCTGCAAGGGAATCTGTTCTTGGATATGGTCGTTGATGGACCGACGAAGGCTCTGCTCTACACAGGGGAGATTCTGAACTGTACTGGAAAAAATGGTATGTTCTGTTATAATTGCGGGTATACCGTTTAGCAACGGCAATACATATATTATCAATGAAGTTATGCCGATACTGTTTACCGATTTATTATATCAATTAATTTTGAAAGTAAACATGCGTTTTTGCAATACCAACATATTCCGTTACTGAATATCACTATTAACCTCGGTTGAGTTTTTGACACATGGATTTGGTCGGCACAAACATATTGCGATGGCAAATGTCAATACTAAAAGATTGTTTGTGCTACGAAAAATGTGTTAACACTAAAACTTGTCTACAGGGACATATTAAACTGTCGACACTTATACACCATTTTACCACCACACTCCTTGTGTCAACAAATTGATTTTGTGGCTATTGATACAGAGTCTTGTAGTGCTCCTTGATGCTGAGGCACGCCAACAAGACATATTTATGCAGCTCACTACTCACTCGACAACATTTAATGCTCAAGCCACCTCTGGACCGACTCTGGGACAATCAGCTTCATCTGAGCCTCATGTCACATATCAATCACGCCAAGGAGCTCCATATCAGTCCTCAAACTCAGCACACATGTACAATGATCAGAATAACACTCCTGGATTGTATGGAAGAGGAAGAGGACATGGTAATAGCTTCAACAGCAAACGGCCACAATGTCAGTTGTGTGGGAAACTTGTACACCTTGTGGCTTGATGCTGGTACAAATTTGATCAATCTTTCACTGAGATCCCATCACAAAATCAACTTCTTTCTAGGAAAAGAGGACAAGCTCATGCAGCCGAATTCCTTCTGCCTCCAGAAATACAACAAAAGAGTACCAATTTCAACACCAGTCAACAAGGTCAGCATCCTCCTCCTCTTTCGCAGGTCTCACCTCAAGTGTTTTATCAAAACAACTCAACCTCATCTCTATCTACCTTCCACCAGTCACGAACACAATATAATAGCCTCTCAAAATGGTGCAGCTAACACAACTCTCAATGCAACCTTCAACACTTCATCTGACATCGAAGGGTCGAATATGGCTTGGTATCCCGATTTTGGAGCATCACGTCACCTTAAAAATTCCTCCTTGAATGTTCCCAATACATCCCCATATACAGGACAAGGTAAATTTAGTATAGGCAATGGTAAAATAATTCAAATACCGGTACATCTAAACTACATATTAACAATCGTTGTGTTATTCTTCGTAACGTTCTTGTAGCACCTCATATCACCAAGAATCTCTTATGTGTATCTCAATTTTTTAAAGACAATGATGCTTACTTTATTTTCTTCCCAAATGGTTATGTTGCAAAGGTTCGGAAAACGCACGAAGTGCTCGTACAGGGATGTGAGTTCGGTTGACTCTACAAGTTGCTCTTATATCCTAATGAGAGTGTTCAGTCTGACTATTTTGCTGTTCTTGTGTGCTCTTTATTTCTAGCTAGTAGTAATAAGCATGTATATCTCAATAAAGATGGTGGTTTCAATAAATATGTTGGTGGTTTAGGAACCACTTATGTTAATTGTTCGATGTCTAGAGCTAGTGTTGGTTCGGTCCCTACCATCAATAATACAACTGTTGTTCGTGGTGTGTATCCTACTACCTTAGATAATTCTGATACTCAACCATTGTATTTAAATAATTCAAGTGGTATCAATAAAGTGAATGTGTTTTCTACAATTAAAAATTCTGTTCCTAATTCTGAAAATTCTATTTCTAATGCACATGTTTTTAGTACCAGTGCTCATGTTTCTTCTATTTCATCGTATGTCTGGCATCAAATACTTGGTCACCCATCTCCTCATGTGTTACAATAGGTCATTCAATCTGGATTGCCGTGCACTGACAAGATTGACAAAACTCACGTATGTGTGGCATGCAAAATGGGAAAGAGTCCCAAGTTCACTTTTGGTCCTGCTGAGGGAATATACAATGCTCCTCTCAAATCACTTCAATTGGATATATGGGGACCTGTTCCAGTCAGGTCAAATGATTCTAAATACTTAATAAGTTCTGTGGATTCATTTTGTCGGTTTACTTGGGTATATTTCATTGCTAACAAGAGTGATGTTGTAAGTGTTCTTAAAGTCTTCCATTCGTTTGTTGAAAAACAATTAAATCATCAAATAAAAGTTGTTCAAACTGATAATGGAGGTGAATTTCTAGGATTATTTCACTCTTATTTAGTCTTTGCAGGTATTCAACATCGGTTTCCATGCCCTGACACCTCTCAACAAAATGGGATTGTTGAGAGGAAGCACCAACATATAGCTGAGCTTGATCTTACCTTGCTTGCCCAAGGATCAGTCCCATTCAGGTTCTGGACAGATTCATTTGCATATGCTATTTATCTGATTAATAGTTTACCCACGTATGTGTTGAACAATAAATCACCTTTTGAAAATTTGTTCAACTAACTCCTTACATATAGTTCATTACGTGTGTTTGGATGTCTATGTTTTCCTCACATTCGTGATTTTAATAAACATAAGTTCGATGATAGGTCTTGGCCATGTGTTTTTCTTAGATATTCATTAGCACATTTAGGCTACAAGTGTATTGATCAAACCGGAAGAGTTTACATGTCTAGACATGTTCATTTCGAAGAGTCTATGTTTTCGTACCATGTTAAACAATATGTTTCTTCTGTCACTTTTGATGCTAAGGACTCCTGCCCAGTTAATTTATCCTACACAGATTCATGGCTCATGTCAGGATCAATAGGAAGTCATATGATCACTTCAATTGTTGCAAGCAATGACACTAATCCCTTGTCACAAGCACAAGTGGATATAAGAGAGTTCATCTCTCCATACTCTCAAATCAGGAACTCACATTCCCCAACTGTATGTTTTGAAAGGACCACTCAGGATCCCAACATAATCTCCTCAACTGGAAGATCAACTGATACTAATATTCCACAAGCTCAAGCTTTGAATGATAACAGATTGCCCCTTGTTTTAACTGATGACTCAAGTTCTTTACCTAATATTTTCTCTCATGTCTTAGATATGAGCTTATCAATCTCTAATACACCTCAGTCTACTAATGAAGATAATGTGATTGTTTCAGGACTTAGAGCTCCTCATCCATTATCATTCATGCCCAATGATCCACCACAATCAAAACTTATGCCGCAACCATTTACACATGGCATGATCACTAGGTTCAAATTCAGGTCTTATGCAAATGCTCTGCTAGCATCCACAACTGATGTGAGTGAGCCTTTGAATGTCTACATAGCAATTCAATATCCATAATGGAGGGAAGTCATATAGAAAGAGATCGAAGCACTCCATGAGAAAGACATTTGGACTCTCACTTATTTACCTCCTGGTAGAACTTCTATGGGCTGAAAATGGATATTCAAGACTAAAAGAAAAGCAGATGGCACTGTGGAAAGGTACAAGGCCATACTATTGGTCAAAGGTTTCTCCTAGAAGGTGGGGTTCAACTATCTAGATACCTGCAGTCCAGTTGCAAAACATGCCACATTCAGAATCATTCTATCTCTAACTTTATCTTTTAATTGGACATTGTGACAAATAGATGTGAATAATGCTTTTCTAAATGGAAGTTTGCTTGAAGAAGTATACATGTTTCAACCTCCAGGTTTTGAAGTCACAAATTCCCTAGGAAACCTGCTTGTTTGCAAACTCACTAAGGCATTATATGGCCTCAAACAACCTCTAAGAGCTTGGTTTGAGAAACTACGAGAATGTTTGCGTACACATCTTTCCTTTTCAAGTTCTCAGTCTCACAACTGCTTGTTCCTTAAAAGAGTGTCTGACAAATTAGTTTATCTCTTGGTTTATGTGGATGACATATGTCATATGGATTCTATGATGATGTCTTCAAATAAACCATAACCAACTTGAATAACCATTTTTCCTATAAGGATTTGGGAAAACTTAACTATTTCCTTGGAATGGAAATACAACCCGAGCCTGGTTTTAAGGTGTTAAGCCAGAGAAAGTACATCTATGACATGTTGTCTTGTGTAACCATATCAAATTCTAAACCTTGTCATACTGCACTGGTTGGTTTTCCTCTCCTTACATCCACCTCTAGATCAGGTATGCCTTTGTCTGATCCTTATCTATACAAAAGCATGGTTGGAGCCTTGCAACACATTTGTTATACTCGTCCATATGTCAACTATAGTATCAATAGTCTTAGTCAGTTTTTTCATAGACCTACAGAGGCTCGTTGGGCAGTTGTTAAGAGGGTGTTGAGGTATTTAAAAGGGTCCATGGATCATGGCCTAATATTCAGACCATCTTCATCCATTGATCTTGTTGGTTTTACAGATTCATATTGGGGAGCTCACACTCATGACATAAGATCTACAAGTGGACATTGCTTGTTCTTGATAGGAAATTCAATTGTCTGGTATTCGAAAAAGCAAGTTGTGGTGTCTAGATCAACAACTGATGCAGAGTTTCGTTGATTAGCTAATGTTATGTGTGATTTCATTTGGGTAACTTCCTTACTAACTGAACTTGGTTTATCATTATCATCTGATACTGTGCTTTGGTGTTACAATACTAGTTTTATCTCTATTGCGGTTAACCCAGTTCAACATGCTAAGATGAAGAATTGGATCTTTTCTTTGTTCGTGTAAAGGTTTCACAAAGACTAATCCAGGTTAATCATGTTCCTGGTACAGAACAACTTGTTGATGCACTCACCAAACCTTTAACTGAGAAAACTTTCATTCATCTTTGTCGAAAGGTGGGTGTCTGTTCTTTGTCTGAAGCTCAGTCTTAAGGATCAAACATGACTTCTCACTTGTCTTACCGTACTTCTACTCATCAATTTTCGGCTAAAGATGTTCTATCACAGGTATCCTATAATCTCTCCCAATGGATTTCAGTTTCTAATGGTTCTCATGATTTTTTTCTAAATGATGATGACGTTGATGATTTGTTTACTGATGATGAATACATTGAGTGTGTGGATTGAATGCTATCAGTGTGTTGGAATTCACATTCTCACAATGTTATATTGTCATATGTTTTCATGGTAAAAATATGTTGAAATATCAAAGCTCCTATATCTTGCTTTGCATGTGCATATCTTTCACAATTGTGGTTTGTTATGCTCATATGATACAATGAGTTTGATTATTGGTCAGCTTGTGTCAAGTGACTATACACAAAGTTCAGACATTCATATAACAAAAGTTAAAACAAGATGTTGGTCACAAACATCTTGTTGGGCATAAGAAGTAGAAGGATTAAGTAACCTGTGATACATGCATGTATCACTTATCCCATGTTTGAAACAAAAGCCAAAAGAAGATGTTGGGCACAAACCCAGCCAATCATCAAGGACAAAAGAAGTTGAATGATGACTCGGGCAGCACAGTTGTGCAATACAAACACAGTGCATATCAAAAGGAAAAAAAATTGGGCACAAACCTAGTCATCTTTGTGTGGAAAAAACCATGTTGGCACTTGACTTGAACAAGAAAAGACTCATATGTGTGTACAAGCATAACTTGTCCACTGAATACCGAAAATATTTGTGGTTGTATGATGAGATGTGGTTGAAGTTTGAACTGTTTTTAACTTGATTTCTCACCGTATAAACTATATGTGGTATACATGGTGTTATGTTCTGGTTTCTTGGCACTTTGATGAACATGATGCCCAACCTCGACTAGAAAGTCATCAAGCAAATCAAAGACAAATTTTTCACTCAAATTGAGAATGGAAACCTCAAGAAAGTGAAGAGCGTTGGTGAATGTTAGAGGATATAGTTTAGATTGAAGTTAAGTGGTCAATGCTTAGTTTACTTCAAGTCAAAGGATCATTTTCTAATTAGTAGAAAATATCTCCGGTAGGATTTTATTAATATCTCGAGTAGGGTTTTATTAATATCTCTAGTATGTTAGAGGATATAGTTTAGATTGAAGTTAAGTGGTCAACATTTAGTTTACTTCAAGTAAAAGGACCGTTTGTAATAAGTAGAAAATATCTACAGTAGGGTTTTATATCTATATCTATAGTAGAGTTTTATATCTAGAGTAGGGTTTTACTATATATATATACCATTGTACATATTCTTCAAAAGATAATAAGAATACAAGTAACTTTTCTCTATATTAAATTCTCTTAGATTTAAGAAACAGTTCATGGTGTTAGAGCTTTCGAAATTAGGTTTATTGTATAACTCACACAAATCAGTCACTACCACTGCGATAAGTCACGACACCACCATCCACTGTTCAGCCCCACGACTGCAAATCCTAGACACGCCACTGTACCGCCTCAACTACAGCCACACAGCCCCAAGTCTGCAAACCCTAGCCGCACCACCCACCCAAAACCCTAGACCACGACTACAAACCCTAGCCAAACCACCCTAGCCCTCAGTGTTGTGTGCTTCTCTAAGAATTTGATCATGGAATCCAATCCTAAGCATTTCACTAACAAGAAAATTCACCAGAAACTGGATGAGACCAACTACTTACAGTGGAAACAACAAATTGTCTTTACAATAGTCAACCAAAGGATAGAAGGATACCTTGATGGCTCAACACGTGTAGATGAGTTCATAACAAACACGTAGTGAACCAAGATTGTTAATCCAACTTACAATACATTCAAAGAACAGGATAGTTCTCTTAATTAGTTTTATCTGTTAAGATTAGTCATTGATAGAATTAAATATGTTAGGCTCATTCTCATTGTATATATATTTTGGTTTTAGGATAATGGGTCGCCCATAAGTGGGAGCCCATTTACATAAGCCCAGTTGTGTGTCTGACCTTAAAACCTATCCATCTATATATCAGTACATATAGGGGTGCTCAGGGATAGGAAAACCTGATGTCAATTCTAAATAGTTAGCTGTCGTACAGTTTAGACAGAGGTCAGTAGCTGTGGTATTATAGGTCATTGCCCGTCAAACCGTGGCATGTCCTCCCGTCCGGCAGACCGTGATCCCAACCTCAGGCGGATCCGCTTCCGCTTCCATTAAGGCAATCGCTCAAGGAGGTAACTTAATTATGTATTATGTTGTGCCCTAATCGATTGCATGTTTCGTACATAAAATCCAACAATATACTCATCTCTTCATCAATAGTAATACACAAGAAAACAGGGTTCCAAATTGATGTTTGCTGTCGGCACTTGCTCTCGTTTCCTCTCTCAGCAACAAATGTAATATATCATACAATAAACTAATGGAAGTATAAAGTATACTGTGAAGAGATTTAAGATCATGAAGGAATCAAATGAAAGTGAAGTCTAGAAGCTGAAAATTACAAATTTATTTACATCAATGTTCTTTTTTGATTAAGTGATTACCGGTCCTAGTTTCACTGAAGCTGAAGGAGGTTACAAAAAGGGTTATTCGTCAAAAATTTAAAACACTGACTAATTATGAGCTTCTGTTTGCATGTTACTTATCCAGTCAAAGGAAGCTTATATATGCATCTACTGCAAAACTAGCATTTTGCAGCAACAAAACTCAGTCCTAGTTAGACTGAACGGAGTTATTACAAGGTTTAACTAATTCTTTGACAATCCATATATTGTGTACAAGTCATACTTATTTTAAAGTGTATTTCAAAAACAAATTAAGCCCTCAATCTTTTCATATTTCTTTTAGGGTATGAAACACATGTCTCAGTGGAATGGGGACTCATCACTCAAACACAAACCATCCAATCATACATCATATTTATTCAAACTTAATTTTGATATAAAATATTTTTTAATGTCGTTATAACTTATAAGGGTGAAAATTCAAAAAGAACAAAAGAAACAATCTTGAAAAAATTGATTTAAATTTTGTTCCGATATCGATTGTTGAAAAACTATTTAGTACATTTGGTCCTCAATTGACATTCTATATCCCGTTAACCTTAACTTTCATTCTAGCAATTACTATCTGTCTCCATAATTTAATTTATCTTTAGTTCTTAGAATTTAATTTAAAGGATTGTATCATTTAATTGTCGTTTGTCATGAATGATTTGTATTTTATTAAGTTAGTTTTGTGGTATGATGTTAACTATTAGAAATTATATTTTATTAGACAAATAATTTTATTGGCAATAATACTTTTGTTTGATAAAAAATTATATACTATTAGACAAATAATTTTATTTTATTAATAATTATTTTTTGAAATTATTTTTTGATCCAATAATACTTTTGTTTGATTATGATGTCATAATCAGATTGCTTCCTTCTTCTCTGTGGCGACCCTAATTTCAGAGTAGCGAATCTTCTTAATTGTTTGTCTTCGCAAGGTAATTTCCTCAATCTTATACTGTCGATTAATTTCATTCTTTCCTGATATACATTGCTAGCTCCAGGAATTCAGAAGTATATGCAGATCGTGATTTCCACTTAACCCGTCTTCGTTTACTTCTTCATCTTCCTGCTTAACCTTGTTGTCTTGTCGTTTGTTCAAATAGGAAACCCTCCAGTTCTGCTGAAGTTTTGATCGTCCGTCGAAGCTTCAATTCATGTGTCGCTGTGTTTGTTTCAATTAAAGTGTCGTGTTTTTCAATTGATAATTTGATATGTCGCTGAAGCTTTAGTCGTCTGTTTTCTCAATTCATGTACTTGCTTTATATCTTAATTCCAATTCAATTCATGTGACGTGTTCTGCTTGCTGGAACATTATATTTTTTTCGTGTGATTGATTATGGACGGTTCATGTTTTTCAATTCATGTGTCGGTTCATGTGTTGCTTCTGTTTTTTTTGGGTGCTTTGCTGTCACTTTCTCTAATTGTTGATGTTGTTGAGTGTCACTTTCACTTTGATTCGGAAATTTGAGTTTGTAATTGTTTATGCTGCAATTTCAAATTATGATCCATTTTAGAGTTTTTTAAAAAAGTATGTACTGTGAAAAAAAATTTGAAAAAGTATACTGAAAAAATATTTAGCAAAATGTATATTAGCGCTAACTCGGTAACGGTTTTTACAACGTGCGCTGTTTTGAATAGCGTTTTTCAACAAACGCCACTAGGGGTAGCGTTTTTATGAAAAACGCTACTCCTAGTTGCGTTTTTTTAACGTTTTTTGAGGATTCGATGTTTAATTAAAAATAAAAATATGTATTTATTAAAAAAAAAATTAAAAAATCATAATAAGTACATATTTTAATTGCGATTCAAATTATGCAAAAAATATTAAATTTGGACTTACGGATTGACTGTAGTCTCTGCCGTAAATTGAGATATGAAAATTTGACTTAAACAAATATAACTCATACCCTGTAACTCCAAATTGACCACGGTGAACGTTATTTATGTCGTAATTCAATTATTTACTTAGGGTAATTTTTTTTGATTAGAAATATAGTGATTTTGTAACCTAATATCGCTTGTCTTATAATTTGATCGAAATAATTAAATGCATTAAGTGAAAATTTTAATTATGTACTTACTCAAAAAAAAATAAAAAAAATTAAAGTGCGTAGATAATTTAATTACGAATTAAATGACGCTAACAAAATGTTAATATTTTACTTTTAGACTGACTGTATAATACGAAGTAAATTACGTATCCTATTATATGGTCACTCAAAAAGTAAAACATTAACGTCTAGTTAGCGTCATTTAATTCGTAATTAAATTATCTATGCACTTTAAATTTTTTGATTTTTTTTTAGTAAGTACATAATTAAATTTCTCACCTAATGCATTTAATTATTTTAGTCAAATTATAAGACAAGGGATGTTATGTTACAAAATCACTGTATTTCTAATCAAAACAATTACCCTAGGTAGATAATTGAATTACAACATAAATGACGTTCACCGTGGTCAGTTTGGACTTACAGGGTATGAGTTATATTTTTTTAAGTCAAATTTTCATATTTCAACTTACGGCAAAGCCTACAGTCAATCCGTAAGTCCAAATTGAATATTTTTTTGCATCATTTGAATCGCAATTAAAATATATACTTACTATAATTTTTAATTTTTTTTCATAAATAAATATTTTTTTTAATTAAACATCGAATCGTCAAAAAAACGTTAAAACAAAACCGCCACCAGGAGTAGCGTTTTTAATAAAAACGCTACCCCTAGTGGCGTTTGTTGAAAAACGCTACCCTAGTAGCGCTTATATACATTTTGCTAAATATTTTTTCAGTATATTTATTTTTTCAAATATTTTTTGCACACTGGTTACTTTTTGAGAAACTTCTCCATTTTAAGAATTATTCTTTTATTACCGTGCCAGATTTGTTTCACTGTCAATTTATTTTCAGTAATCATACCAAATGATAAATTTGGATGTCCTATTTATATGTTAGAGAGGTAAAAGTGACATTATGAAGAGGAAGTGCCCTATTTATAGGAGCTCTTCTGGAGAAGCCCAACAGTCACCCTACTTCTAGGAGCATGATTGGACGAAACGTCCTTGGGAAGTCAAGGGTGTCTAACGGTCCAACGGCTACTTCTTGAAGATGAAATTCAAAAAATGAATTCGGAATAAAGAGCGCCCAAGCCTGCACGCCAAGGGCGCGCCATCCGCTTTGAAGAACTCCCAAGCCGGCATGCCAAGGGCGCATCATCCCGTATCAAACGGACAGGCAACGGAAGGTCCAGGAAGCGCCATCGCTCTAGAGCATTAGAACGCCTGATAAGCCCAACACGAGCGTCGCTCGTATTGGGCTTCCGGGCCAGATGATGAATCCTGGCCTCTGGGGCCCCTGTAAAAGAGGCCCCAGGACCAAAAGTAAGGTCTGCCAGTATAGGCCCGTCCCCAAGGGCGCGCCACTACAATTATATCTCACCCTTCCTAACAGGGTCAAGGCTCGAGGACCGGCAAGGAGGGATGGGGGATCTCCACGCCTGAAGTCAAGCTCCCGCACAAGGAACAATCTCACTGAGCACAATACACTAGGCAGCACACTGTCCAATGGTGCCCTACTCAGCCACGTCGGACGCCACGTAGGACAACCGGGGTCAGACTTCAACCCAACTCAGGTGAAGGGTGAAGGCTATAAATACTTTCACCCCTCTCTACTTCAAATCTAATCTGCTATCATATATTCACGCATATATTCACATACCTTAAACGAACTCCAGCTTACTTAAGCTTCGGAGGGGAAACAAAGGGCCTAGCCCGGGATTTCCTTATTGCAGGACGTCATAGCGCCAATCAGCAAAAGTCGACAGGAACACTTCAGGAGATCAGAATCCAACATTGTTTTTTCACTCATCAGTAATCATACAAAATGATAAAGTTGGATGTCCAAGTCTAGATTAAGTGAAGATTATAACAATGGAATGAAAAACTTTCTATATGTTGCCTTCAACAATAGAACTATTTTAGATGCAGAAGGAAACACTACAATTCGTTGCCCGGGTATGCATTGTAATAAGGTTTAATAACCAAATTGTTACCCCAATTTTGGGCAATTTACAAATTGTTATATGAACTTTACATTTTTTAAAATTGCTACCTGAACTTTGATACATTGGGAAAATTGCTACCTCGGTTAACTTTTCCGTTAAATATGGATGGAAAATGACGTGGCACCACATGATTAGTTCCTGATTTTACAAAAATAAATAATGTTTTTAGAAAAAATATAGAAAACAATCTTAAAAATTAAAAGGCAGAATATGAGTTTTTAATATAATACTTTTATTAATAATATGAAATAAATAAATAAATAGTTTTTTTATTTTGTTTCATATTTTCAGTAAAAATATTATATTAAAAACTTAGTTTCTCTATTCATTTTCTAATATTTTTTGGTATTTTTAAAAAATCATTTAGTTTTTTAAATTTGGGACTAATCATGTATTGTCACTCCAGTTTCCGTCCATATTTAATGGAAAAGTTAACTGAGCTAGCAATTTGCTCTAACTCCGAAAGTATATGTAGCAATTTGAAAAAACAAAGTCAAATAACAATTTGTAAAGTGTTTAAAGTTGCGGTAGCGATTTGGTTATTAACCTTTGTAATAATCATATTCATAAGTCAAGGGATGTTGTGGAAAACCATTTATTATGGATATGTATTGTGCAAAGTTACACCAATTGGATTTATCACGGTGAAGAGTTTGTACTAACTTCAAGTAGGAGTGTAAACAATGTGGATAAGATGCATGAAATTCTCTATTAAGTGACTAGTGTAAATTCAAGTGATTATGATTTGATTGTACATATTTATTGGAGTTCCATGGCTCTAAATGTGCCATCTATGGTTCAATATGGGACAAGTAGGAAATTTTCACCAAAATATACCAAATTTATAAAGCAAATACCAAAATGTCCGAATTTTGACTACGTAGACAAATATATACTCACCCGCGACTGGGAGACGTGGGAGGAACTACCGTTAGCATCTTCCTTTCCACTTGTGACTGGGAGTCGCTGGTGGAAAGGCAGATGCAGCCAGCCGCGAAAGGTAGATACATCCACCCGCGACTCCCAATCGCGGGTGGAAATGCTATAAAATTCCAGCCCTGCGTTCTATCCGTCTAGAAATTATTATGCCGGTCGTCCAAGGCGTGGAAAGAGATTATTCTTTGCAGGTACGTTCTTTACTTATGTTGATTAAATAATAATGCTATATGGTATAATTTTGTTGTAGAGAAAAATATATATCATTATCTAATATTTTTATATTAACTAGGTATTTCAATTATTCAAAAAATGGTGATTGTCATCCTTCGTTATGACAGTAGACTTATAATAGATGGAGAAGTTGTTAATTATATTGACGGTAAGTCCGCCATTAGTTCCACCGAAATCACAACCAATTTGACCCACCTAAAAGAGCTTGGTTCAGGAGTGTGCGGTTTTGGGCCTCATGTAATTGAAATTAACCTCATTTTGAAATCGGGTAATAATATGTATCTCATAACTGATGACGAATCACTGTATGATGTTTTTCAAGTATGTGGTGAATACATGGAATTATACGTAGTTACAAAAGTAAATGTTGTTGGTGAAGTTGATGATGAAGATGACATGTTTGAAGAAGTGGAAGGAAAAGATTCTTCTGTAGGGGATGACACATAAATTGAATATCCTACAAATTTGGCTGACTGTGCGCTACCTCTGGACGATGATCAGAGGTGTGGATGAACAGTCTAATCCACCAATGACGGTAAAACAGTTCCCTCCAGAAATTACATCTGCATATTAGCAAGATGGGTTTGAATGTACCGATTGGTTGTTCACGAATGGTGAATCATGTACCAGTACAACTAATTTTCAAGTTGAGGTTGAATATGAGAGTAAAAATGTACTCCAACAACACGATAAATTGTGGCACATTAATAATGTTTGTGAATGCACCACTGCTAGATCTAGTCCCACCGTAATGTCATTCAAGTGTGCAACTCAAATCTACAGTATTTGCTCATGGTCGTTTAGAGGAATACAGAAGAAAATGGGCAATAGGGAGATTACGAAATTAGGTCCACCACACTCCTATACAAATTCCACAACTATACAACATCATAGATAACTTGATTGCAAATTAATTGCGAAATTGATATATCCATATGTGTATCAGTACACGAGTATTAGAGTGTCTGATTTGCAACAAGTAGTAAAAGATAAGTACGCCAAAAATGCGTCGTACCAAAAAGTGTGGTACACTAAACAACAAGTAATTGATGTGATGTTTGGGACCTACGAAAGTGCATTTCAACGTCTTCCGCAGTTGATGTTCGCTTTATGTCATTTTAATCCTAGGTCCTTTTTTTTACTACGAATGGAAATGAGTTCCCACATAAAAGGGTGCCATATTTGGTAAGTGGCTCTAGGTATACAAACCTTCAATTGAAGGTTTCTCCCATTGCCGGCCACTAATAAGCATTGATGTCACACATCTGTATGGAAAACACATCGGAATATTATTGGCCGCAATGGGATACGATGTCGATAATCGGATATTTCCATTGTGTTTTTGCTTTGCTGACTCTGAGACTGCTGCATCTTGGATATGGTTTCTAGAGCGTCTCCGACAACATGTGATGAAGGATGAAAAAACCGTATGTATAGTATATGATCGTCATGGTGGAATTAAAGTGGGAGTTTCTAATGTTTTTCCAGCACCCCTAGGTGTTCACAGATACTGTGCTAGACACGTAGCTAGCAACTTCAACAAAAATTTAAAAAATAGGGAGTTGAAAAAAACAATTATGAAATGGCGTGGACCCCATCTAAGGTTAAGTTTGACCGATATTGACACTATTTTACGACCATGAATGGAGGAAAATATTTGAGGTGGTTAACGAACCTAGGTGATTTCAATCTATGATCTCTAGCACATGACGGAGGTCAAAGATATGGGGTCATGACAACACATCATTTAGAAGTGTTTAATAAGGTTTTAAAGGGTGCTCGATCTTTACCAAATATAGCATTGGTGGAGCTTACGTTCACACGATTGAATACATATTTTGTGGATCGACGAAGAATATCTGAAAGGGAAATTTCAATGGGAAACGTGTTTCTACCTAAAGTGAGAGAACTTTTGTCTTTAGCAGAGGAGAAATCAACCACTTTAGGGGTCGAAGAATAAGCCTATAGAGTGCGTACGCGTATGAACAAGACGTATGTTGTAAACTTAGCGCAGATGAGTTGTGATTGCAAAGAGTGGACGTTATTTCGTATTCCATGTCCCCATGGACTGACAACAATCCGTTTCACAAACTATGAGCTGACTAAATGTTGATCGCTATTTTCGCATGGAGTATTATAAGTGCACATACCTACCTAAATTCGAACCCTTTCCAAATCCACATTGGTGGCTTGCTTGGAACAATATGGTATATTGTGATCCACAAATGTTGATCTCTGAACGTGGTCAGTGAAAGAGAAGGATTCACAATGAGATGGACACTAGTTTTGCTTCTCAACTGCAGAAATGTCGAAGGTGTGGACAAGTCAGACATAATAGAAGGTCCTGCAATCAATCACGTCAAAACTTCAAAATCATGTTTACATTCCTTTTTTAAGTTGAAAGGAAAAGTTATCAATCTTGAGTAACTCTATTTTATTGTGTTATGTCAGGATAATTACACAACTGCTACTGGAACAACCACACTTTTGCTTTTTTGTAAAATATACGTGTTTGTCGAAAAGTAGACGTGTATGTAAAATAGATGTATGTTTGTAAAATAGACGTGTTTGATCTTTAGATGTATGTTTGTAAAATAGACGTGTTTGATCTATAGATGTATATTTGTAAAATAGACGTGTTAACTAAAATAGAAATGTAATTTCGTCCATTAACTAAAATTAAGTTAGCATATCATAACAATATTCTTAAACAAAAACATGGTTTTTAAGAAAAAAATAATTATTGTCATCCACACGCGACTCCGAGTTGTGGGTGAAACTGGTGGTGAGTCGCAGGTGGAAATGCAGGTGCTAACGGCAGTTCCACCCGCGACTCCCAGTTGCGAGTGGGAGTTGCGAGTGGGTACTGATTTGTCTACGTAACCAAAATTCGGTCATTTTGGTATTTGCTTTATAAATTTAGTATATTTTGGTGAAACATTCGACAAGTAGCTACTTATTGCACCCCGTAGTCCCGATTGAGCCGGGAAAGTTCCAACTGAGCCCTGTGTAGCTCTCTGATCAAAGCTAATAACAAGGTCATTTGAGCCCTGTGTTGGATCCTGATTTTTCGCCACGGCGCTCCGGTGCTGCTCCAGCGACCTGCAAGAAGGAAACCCCGTGTTTTTCCCGTGGATCCCCCTCTGACGATCAAGTTAGTCGGAGATTCGTTTTTGGAGAGCTTGGAGAGGCATAAATCGGTTCCCCTCAAATGAAGGGATTAAGAAGTATATATAGGGATATTTAACATGAGTCCATGGTCAGGTGCTTACCTTGGTCAGACCTTTGTGAGGCTGACACCAATAACCGTGGTAACTTTTTATCCTGGCATTGTGCTTTGTGCTTGCATTGTGCTTTATGTCATCTTGTGTCTTGTGTCATCTTGTGTCTTGTGACATTTTGTGTCTTGTGCTCCATTGGAGGCATGCTCCTTATACGTTATGATATTTCAAATCTTCCTTGGCGCGCCATTGTTGCATGTATGCATGCATGCAAGGAGACTACGTGAGGTGGCTCATAAATGCATGCAGCCTATGTTTGATTTATTACGTACATAAGTATTGGGCTTTAGATTTGGGCCCAAGAGTGGAGTTATTCTTCATTCATTCACAGGAAGCATCGTTTAGCTTCTTCAACAACAAGACTTCGCTCTTCATCAAGCAGTGAGACGAGGAAACCTCGAGGCGACGCTCCGACTTCGACTGAGGCGTGGCTCGGAGTGGTGGCGCACCTGTCCGTATCTCTCCTGCCATGGTCGAGGCTGGCCTCTGTGGCCGAGGCTATCGTACCATGGTCAAAGCTGGCATCTGTGGCCGAGGCTATCGTACCATTGTTGAAGGTGGCCCCAGGTGACTGTACAAGACGCGCCTAGAGATGGTTCTCCCATGCAGATCCGAGCTGGTGGGGCGGCACTACCTAAGCTTGAAGGAGGGCGCCAGGCCAAGACAGGTGGCTCGCGTTGTCCTCGGTCGACCTCTGGTAGGTTTGGCGCGCCATGCTGGCTTTAGAGGAGCTTGGCGTGTGGCCAAAGCTGGTGTCTCTGGTGAGGTGGAGTTTGGCGCGCCGAGGTGCAGGTGGCGGGAGGAGCTGGCGCACCATATGTGGCCGAGCTGGGCGCGCCCTGTGGCCGAGGCTGAATGTGGCGCGCCGGAGTGGCACCACTGCTCATCTTTGGTGTAGCGAGCCATGACGTGGCCATCAGGTGGCTCTCCATGCAGAGCTGACAACAATGTGTCCGTAGTTCATAACTCACCTGGCGCGCCCCTCTACATGAACTTCTATGTGAAGCTCTTGTGAGATACTGCATGAAGGTTTTGATATCTCATATCCAACACCCTGTGTAGCTCTGATCAAAACTTTTGAGTTTCCAATAACTATGCAAATAAGAAAAAGTGACATATACGGACAAAACATACATTAGTATATACATTTTTCATCTGCATCTTTATATGTCCGTCTTCATATTATCTTCAATTTATATTTAGTTGGTTATTTTCATATCAAAATTTTGATTGAATTTAGAAATATATTTATGGGTTCATATTTGAACACTGACGAAGAAGCGTGCTTCTAGTTCGGTTAGTTTAAGAAAAAATATTTGAAAAGACGAGAATGATGAACATTGATGAGGATATTGATGAGGATAACCATAAAGAAGAAGATGAGAATGATGAACAACTAGAAATCTGGTTCGCGTTTTGCGGCAATACGTATTTTTTTAAAATAATTATTAATAAGTATAAATATATATAATAATAAATATATTAATAAGAAAGTTAAATAATCATACATTAGTTATTTATTATATTACAAACCCTTTTTATATTATAAAGAATACATTACATTTTCAAAACTGTTAATAAAATAGTAAAACAAATTATAAATTCACAAATGAAGTAACTAGTCATTATTTCTAAAAATGAAGCTCTACACAACTATATAAAAAATATTTATATTTATATTTTTTATATATGTGTTAAAATTTATATTGCATGCATAATTATAATTACGTACATAATGTTAGATATTCAACTTTATGTAATACATAAAATTAATTATAATTTAATATTAGAAATAATACTTAATAACAAAATTTCATATGCTTCACTTACTTGATTTTTATGAAACATAATATTATAAAATTTAGTATTCAAATAAAAAAATAATAAATGCAAATGTAAAATATGGAGAAATTATTGAATTTTTGTAACTTATGTGAAAAATGAATGAGAAGGTTTGGATGATTTTTTAAGTGAATTACATGACATGCGACATATGTATGAAAATTATATAATTGACATGGACCAATAAGAAATTATGAATTTAACATTAGGAGTGAGAAACTGTATTAAAAATATTACTTGTCTAATTATATATATTCTAGCTAAATTAGTATAGGGTTAATTGTCAATTTCCCCCTAAAGTTTGGACCAAATTTAAGATTCCCCATTAATGTTTAAAATTTTATATTTTAGTCCTAATGTTTGGACAAAATGAAAAATTCCCCCTTTCCGTCCATTTTCCGTCCATTTTCCGTTTAGTTGAGACAGAAACCCATCATTTGCTTTTCTTAATTTTGAAATTGCAAATTTACCTTCCATTATCCACCCTTGTTCTTCCTCGGTGGTGAAAGTCACGCTGGACTGCAGGAAGTTCAAGCTCAACAGCATCAGCAACCCATCATGATCTCCATATCTTTTTTGAGAAACTTAATGAACCAGTCTACGTCAAAGATATCATTAAAGTTGCTGCAATAAGCAAATTCATAAATGAGAGAATTCATACTTAGCTAGAGAAAATAATGAAGAAAGAGTAAACTGATATATAAGCTGCGCATGTAATATACCTTGAATCCTTCCAAAATGATTTCTAATCAAGCTTGGGCACAACACGAGTAGCATTTAATATATAAGCTGCAACTACATCATCAATTATCTACAAAATAAAATTAGAAAAAGTAAACCAATATGTACGAATCTGGTGACTGTATAATAACTTTGAACTATTGATGAAATGATTGTTGGTACAAGAATTTGTAGTAGTGTAAAGAATTAAAAAATTTGCATTCATTTCTGAAACTGCAACCAATAGTTGTGGCTAATTGATAGATCAATAGCAACAGCAAGAGGATGGAAAACAAAGTAGTTCCTATAATCAGCAGTGTATCGTAACCCAACCTAACAAACTATACCGTTAGCAGTGCCAGGGATCACATAATAAAAATCAATAAATGAATTACATATGTGGTGCAATTAATAGCTTGGAACGCCAACAATATTGTTTTATAAAGAAAAGCTCATCCGAGTACCGAGTAAAGGTTTTTGGGCTTATAGCAACAACTCAAAATGACTCATCAAGAAATCTTGGTTGCCAAAATAAGCTCCTTTTATATGCACTGCAACCATTCCCAACCAACTAGCAAAACCCTTTGTAGTTTCAAAGGTCCCCTTCTTCGTAAGAGTTGTAGACTCGAATCAAAATCAAACTCTTCAAGTAATAGTGGAAGAGGACGAGGGCAGTTTGGTCACTTAAAAAAATTAAAATAGCATGTGCCTCGTACATGATCCCCATTTTGTTAGTAATAAACGGTCAACTGACGGAATGGGGGATTTTTTATCCGGTCCAAACATTATGACTAAAATTTAAAATTTTAAACATTAATGGGGAATCTTAAATTTGGTCCCAACTTTAGGGTGTAATTGACAATTAACCCATTAATATTTATATATACACGGTACGTTAAGTTTTCAACAGCAATGTCACTTTTTTAGTCAACTTAGTTACTCCAACTAATTTATACATTTTCCAAACATACATTAAAATAGATGTTGAGATACAGGCTTGCACATTGGTTACTCTGTTAGACTCTTGGGCTCTCTTATTGGACCGAGTTATTGATCCTTTGGGCTTGATCTATTCAGATCAAGCCAGGCGGCCCATATTTGAAGCCAGGCGGTCCATATTTGCTGATCCAGTCTCTTCATATTCCAGTCGTTTCTTTTCCTTCATTAATTTCTGTTGTAATTTAATTCTTTCAAACGAATCATTTCCTTTCTTGATAGTTTGGAGTGTAAATGAACAATAGTTTTCTTAGGGTTTTATTTAAGGGTGATGAAACTCCAAATGAAGGAATAGTTTCAGATGATCACCACGTCTGATTGCACTCTCTCGGTTTCTAGGGTTTCAACCGTTCTTCGATTTTTCTTTGTTTTCTTCATGGTATCAGAGCGGAGAGGCCACCTTTGCCTCTGAAGTAGTCGATCCTGTTGCCTGGCTGGTTGGTATTCCTCAAGGCTCGGTTTGTATCTGTTCATCTTCTTCATTATCGAACCCTAGATTGTTGTAATATCTTCTTTCTCGGCTGTTTTACCCTCTGTCACACCGATTGGGTTCTGTTTTGAGAAAGATCTACCAGTTCATTGCGATTCTTGTTCTTCAAGAATCTGTTGGTTAAAGATCGTTTCAGTTGTTGGATGCGATTCTTGTTCTTCAAGAATCTGTTTACCTTTTACCCTCGGCTTGCTTATTCTATTAACGATTGTGGTTCTTGTTCTTCAAGAATATGGGACTTTACCCTCGGCTTGTTTGTAGTGGTGTTTTATTTCAGCACCTGTGGTTTACCTTCGGCTTGTAGTGACGGTGCCTTCTGTTTGATCAAAATCTTGGTGACGGCGGTTCACTCTTTGCCTTTCGACTTCGGCCTGTGTTGTTTTCTCAGGATATTAAGAGGTAATATCGTTCCTTATCTGTTTCTTTATAATGGCCGAAGAGAAACCCATCAAGGAGGCAAATAGGTATGCCACCGATGAGGTAAACCATGAGGCCATGGCCACTGTTGATTCTCATCACCCTTTGTATTTGCACGCAAGTGATAACCCTGGAACTAGCATGATTTCTGTTACTCTCACTGGTCCTGAGAATTATGCAAAATGGAGCCGTGCGATTAAATTCACATTGCTAGGAAGAAATAAAATCGGATTCATAAATGGAACTTGTTTGCGTGACAAATATGACCCTGCATTTCACCACCTTTGGGACAGATGTAATGCTGTTGTGTTAGGTTGGATAACCAATTCTATTTCTAAGGATTTAGATAGTGGCATGATGTACACTGAGGATGCATTCTTAGTCTGGAAAGACCTTAAGGAAAGGTTTCACAAGGTTAGTGGGACCAGAACGTACCAATTACACATGGAGATAGTTATTACACGTCAAGGATTAGATTCAATTTTTGCTTTTTTCACAAAATTGAGGGTCTTTTGGGCCGAGTATGATGCTGCATGTGCACTCCCTCATATTGAGGGGGAGGATTTCAAAAAGCATATACAGCATAATGAGAATCAGAAATTGTTTCAGTTTTTAATGGGCTTAAATGACAACTACTCTAGTGTGAGAAGTCACTTTCTTTTATGGACCCCATTGCCATCTGTGAACCAAGCTTACAATCTTCTTATGCAAGAGGAAAGTCAGAGGGGTATTACCTCCAGTTTGAATGCCACAGTCAAGTCTGCAAATGCATCTGTAAACTTGGATAAGCCGAAAGGAAATCAAAGTTTATAGTGTACTTTCTGTCATAAGAGTGGGCATACTGTTGACCGATGCTTTGCTAAGAGGTGCGACTTCTGTAAAAATAAGGGACACTCCAAGGATAACTGCTTCAAGTACAGAGATTTTTTAAAAGCAAAGGGCAACAGTACTAAGACCAACATTACCTCCTCTAGGACTGGTGATGTTGACTCTTCTTTTTGCAATAATTCTACTAATGACTTGTCTTTGGCTGGTGGAATGCAAGGTGAGATCACACTCTCTCGTGAACAATTTGAGAAAATGTTACAAACCTTTGGAGGAGCAGGCAACATTGCCACTCGAGCAAGTGCTACCGCCCCCGTAGATACTCAAGTAAACACAGCTGGTATATCTCTGAACTCCTGTTTACATCATGAAAAGGATTATTGGATTTTGGACACAGGAGCAACCAACCACATGACCAACAGAAATGATTGGTTGTGTGGGGGTAGGGCAGTTCTTGGATCCAAAGTTCAATTACCAAATGGAGATAGTTCAAATGTGTGTGGTATTGGGGATATTTTACTTGAGTCTGGCAGTAAATTGAGAAATGTTTTATATCTACCATATTTCAAGTACAATCTTCTGTCTATTTCAAAGTTAATGTCAGATCTAAATTGCTCCGCAAAATTCCAACCTAACCAAGCTATCCTGCAGGACCTCTCAAATGGGAGGGTCTTGGGGACTGGATGGGAGAAGGCTGGACTCTTTTTCATCAAATTACCTTACAAACCAGCTGTTTCTGTATCCAATATTGCTGTTGATAATGTGATGCTATGGCACAGACGTTTTGGACATGCTTCTTTGAAACGTTAGAACATGTTGATTATGTGAATATTAATGGGAATGTAGGAGATTGTGATATTTGCCCTAGAGCTAAAATTGTTAGAAAGTCTTTTGATTTGTCTGATTCAAGAGATGATGCTATTCTTGATCTTTTGCATGTTGATGTTTGGGGACCATATCATTGTCCCACTCATGATAATAAGCGTTTTTTCTTGACCATTGTTGATGATTATTCTAGAGTTACATGGGTTCACTTGATGCAATTCAAATCTGATGTATTCGTCGTGTTAAAAGGATTCATTGCTATGATTGAAACCTAGTTTGATAAGAAGGTCAATGTGCTTAGAACTGATAATGGAAAATAGTTTTTTAATGATCATATGAAAACCATGTTGAGTGATAAGGGAATTACTCATCAGAGTAGTTGCCCTTATACACCACAACAAAATGGTAGGGCTGAGAGAAAGCATAGACACCTTCTAGAGGTTGCTAGAGCTTTAAAGCTGCAAGGTTCTATTCCGAATACTTTTTGGGGTGATTGTGTTTTGACTGCATGCTATTTGATAAATTTGATGCCCTCGAGAATTTTAAAAGGAAAATGCCCCTTAGAGATGCTGAATGGTAAGAAACGAAATGTTAATCACCTAAGGGTATTCTGATGCTTGTCGTATGCTAAAAATATGGCCGTGACTGATAAGCTAGCCTCCAGAGCTATTACATCAGTAATGATGGGATACTCTGAGCCGCAAAGGGGTATAAATTCTATGATATGATTGAAAATCGGTTTTTTATTAGTATATATGTGGTATTCAATGAGAATGTATTCCCTTTTGCGAATGGTAAGCCTGATCAGATACCCATATTTTTTGAGTGCTTAGATGATTCCGATGATGTGGATAACCGAAAGGTAAATGAAACTGAGGATAATGGGGATATGAACAGGAACCCACATGATGAACAACAAGGTTCAGATGGGACTGCCTCAAATGATGAGTCCGATGACTCTGATGAGGGAGAAAATGTTCCTGCCCATATCCCCCCTAGACCTGCAACTAGCAGGTCTGGGAGAGTGGTTAGACCACCTATCTGGATGAAGGACTACCATGTTACCAACACTTCATGTGCATATCCGATCAAGGATTTTTTGTCCTATGATGGCCTGTCTGATCATTATCAAGCTTATCTAACCTCAATGTCTAAGATGGTTGAACCAGATTCTTTCAATGAGGCTATAAAAGACAGGTCATGGGTTGAAGCCATGCAGGAAGAAATGAAAGCACTTGAAGAGAATGGTACATGGGAACTGGTTCCAGTCCCGAAAGGTAAGTCTATTATCGGTTGTAAATGGGTATATAAGCTGAAGTTTAACTCAGATGGAAGTCTGAGTAGATATAAGGCCATATTAGTAACAAAGGGGTACAACCAGAAACATGGCATTGACTATTTCGAAACATTTTTGCCTGTTGCTAAAATGAATACGGTTCGTACTGTCCTTGCTTTGGCCTCTGTTTTTTCTTGGCCTTTGTATCAGATGGATGTCCATAATGCTTTCCTCCAAGGCGACTTGGATGAGGAAGTATATATTCATATCCCGGATGGTTTTAATGGTGAGAAACAATCTGGTCTTGTCTGCAAGTTGAGAAAATCGCTTTATGGATTAAAGCAGGCAGGTAGGCAGTGGAATATAAAGCTATGCGATGTGCTTCTTAAGTCAGGTTACCATCAGTCCAAATTGGATTACTCTCTGTTTACAAAGCATGATAGGGATAAAATTGTCGTTCTCTTGATATATGTTGATGATTTACTCATTACGGGAAATAGCAGCATGTTGGTTAATGAGTTGAAAAACGTTTTGCAATCCAGCTTTAAGATGAAGGATTTAGGGGAACTGAGATATTTTTTAAGTATAGAAATTGCTAGATCAGATAAAGGAATTGTGTTGACTCAGCGTAAATATGCCTTAGAATTGATATCAAATACTGGTTTGTCTGGTGCTAAAATTGCCCAAACTCCCATGGAAACAAATCTGAGATTGACCAGTACTAATTATGATATGCATTTGAAATTGAATGAGGATGATAAACTCCTTGATGATGTGAGTCAATACAGGAGGATAATTGGGAAATTGTTATACCTTACCATTACCAGACCTGACATATCCTATGCAGTTCAAAATCTGAGTCAATACATGCAGAATCCCAAAAATTCTCATTTGGATGATGCTCGAAGGATAATCAGGTATGTGAAGAAAGAACCAGGTAAAGGTATATTACTCTGTTCAAAATCTGATTCTAAGCTTGTTGGGTTATGTGATTCTGATTGGGCTAGTTGCATAGAGACCCGTAGATCTGTCACTGGATTATGTATCATGTTAGGAAACTCACCTATTTCTTGGAAAGTAAAGAAGCAAAATACGGTTTCAAAATCCTCAGCTGAGGCTGAATATAGAAGCATGAGATCTGCCCTTACTGAGATTATCTGGTTGACAAATTTGCTGAATGAACTAGGTGTTAGAAATGATGATCCTGTGACATTGTATTGTGATAATAGTGCTGCTATTCAGATTGCTAATAACCCCATTTTTCATGAAAGGACCAAGCATATTGAAATTGATTGTCACTATATCAGGGAAAAATTGTTAGAAAAGATCATATCTTTGCATCATATTAGATCTGAAAACCAATTGGCTGATTTATTTACCAAGGCTTTGGGAAGCATACAACATTATGTCCTCTGTAAGAAATTAGGTATGACAAACATTTTTGAAGGACAGGGGGAGCTAAATTGCAAGAATGATGAAGATGAAGATGGTGCAGCCTGAGGGGGAGTGTTGAGATACAGGCTTGCACATTGGTTACTCTGTTAGAATCTTGGGCTCTCTTATTGGACCGAGTTATTGATCCTTTGGGCTTGATCTATTCAGATCAAGCCAGGCGGCCCATATTTGAAGCCACGCGGTCCATATTTGCTGATCCAGTCTCTTCATATTCCAGTCGTTTCTTTTCCTTCATTAATTTCTGTTGTAATTTAATTATTTCAGACGATTTATTTCCTTTCTTGATAGTTTGGAGTGTAAATGAACAATAGTTTTCTTAGGGTTTTATTTAAGGGTGATGAAACTCCAAATGAAGGAATACTTTCAGATGATCCCCACGTCTGATTGCACTCTCTCGGTTTCTAGGGTTTCAACCGTTCTTCGATTCTTCTTCGTTTTATTCAATAAACATATATTTAAAAATAAAAAACACGAACAAACATAATGTATGAACAAGTAACGCTTTATATATTTTTAGTTATTTATTAGTGACTAGGGAGTGTATTTTTGCAGGTTAATATATATATATATATGTGTGTATTAGATAGTGTAGAATTAAATTAGATAATGATGTATCCTTATATCAACTTATGAAAGAATTTCGAATTTTTTCAAAAATTGAGAATTTTCATTTTTTATTTTAGAAAAGTAAGTATAAAAAATAATATTTCGAAAAATAGGTACACGCGCACCCCCGGGTAGCGCGTATTGGCAATATGCGCACCCCAGGGTGGCAATACTGTGTAAACAGTAAAATTACTATGCAAAACACTATTTAGAAGTTTTTGTATCGTATGTAGAGTTTTTTACCTATCGTATTATACAGTCAGTCTATAAGTAAAAACTTAACGCATAGCGTCATTTGATTCGTAATTATATTATCTACGCACCGTAATTTTTTGATTTTTTTTGAGTAAGTACATAATTAAATTTCTCATCTAATGCATTTACTTATTTCGGTCAAATTATAAAACAAACGATGTTAGGTTACAAAATCACAGTATTTTTAATAAAAAAAATTACCCTACGTAGATAATTGATTTATGACATAAATGACGTTAACCGTGTTGAGTTTGAATTTACATGGTCTGAGTTATAATTTTTTAAGTAAAATTTTCTTATCTCAACTTACGGCATGCCGTACAGGCAATCCCTAAATCCAAATTTAATATTTTTTGTATCATTTGAAGCGTAATTAAAATATTTACTTAGTATAATTTTTTAATTATTTTTTAATAGATACATAATTTTATTTTTAATTAAACATCGAGTCGTCATTATGGAATAATTTTAAAAAACAAGTGGTAGTATCCTCACGCCCATATGAATAGGCGTCACCACCCTAGGTGCGCGTATTGCCAATACGCGCTACCCGGGGGTGCGCGTAAACCTATTTTTCGATTTTTTTTTTCATATTTACTTTTCTAAAAAAAAAATGAAAATGCTCAATTTTTGAAAAAATTCAAGAATTTAATGTAATTGTACTGTTTTCGAGGAGTTATTTGCTTTATTGTACAAAACGTGGTATGTAGACACAGAAAAAGAAAAACAATTACACAATCATAGTACCTCAATTATAAAGGAAATATATTGATAATGACTTTTCTTACATAATTGGTATATCAGTAAAGTAACTTTTGTTGGATACTTGTCGACCACCCGATACTCCAACATTTATTTGGAGGATTACAATAGAAGACGGGTGTGTAAATAAATACTCGCCTAGTCTAAAACTTTAGCGGTTAAATCACTCGAGTTACTCCCACCAATGCAATGCCCAAATCTCGCCTTCAATGTAATGGTTTCCCGCATTATCCACTTATTTAAGCCAATAAGGTAGGATCATAATTCATAAACATATATTGTATTATCTAGGGCTAAAATCTCGCCTAACACTCCAACACAAGACGAGACATATGGAAAGTAGTGCGAGGGTAAGCAAAAAACATCGCACATTACCGCTAAGATTTCACCAATATAAATATGTTATGCTTCTTTTATTTTGCATTCAATGTCATCGCAATATACACAATACTTACTTAAGTATCAAAGAGGAACACCTCCACCCGTCCCCTTGTTTAAGTGTCCGGATAAAACTACGACGACTAGGATCAACTCCCAACGAGTTTCACAACTAATATTGGTACCATCTACCAACATTTGGGAGCATCTGTGGGAGGTATGAACAAAAATTCATGCAAACTCACGCAACAATCAACAAGGGTAAGCAGGTGAGGGAGGAACCTTTTCAAGGAAACTTCTAAACCTAACCCTTTATGTATTCTACTGCCATAAGGCTCGCTTGCGGCCTTTCGTCAATAAGTTATCCCAATCGTGGATCTTGTTCTTCTGCTCTCAACAGAATCATCAACTGAAGTAGGTATGGGTCTTTCAGAATCGTCTTTGCAACAATCGATATTCCCTTTCCCTTACCTTTGGAACCTTTCCATTACACCAGAGGTACTTGCTTCCCTCGAGTAACTTCTAGAATAAGCCAAGTGACAAGCATCCCTGCCTGCACATAAATCTCAGTGCAACCTCTTCAGGTTCCCCAGAGAAACGAAACTCCATGCCTTACCCCGAACATGAGGGTACGTCCAACATCCATTCTGTTCTCTGAAACGCGTCGGCACGACAGAAACATGGTACAACACCATACTGGACAAGTGCCCTACTACTACTCCAAGCTAATCGATCAACCACTCTTTAGCCTGTGCCAGATCAAAGAATTAATCAACATGAAACTTAAAGAACAAAGGAGGTTGTAATGTCGTCTTAAGAGACAAAACATCATGTATATCCATCCCCTCATTGGCAGCTTTAAATATCTCCAAAGACATGATGGTGAGAGTGATCCCTAAATATAACGGGGTAGCCGATAGAATCATACACATTAACATGCATTAGGCTTCCCTCCTATGAAGGAACTGCGACAATGATCATATTGCATTGTTGTTCCCTGAATGTTATTTAGAACAACATCCTTGTGGCTCTTCGAATTACCCCCAACATCCATAACCTCATGGGTAAACCTTAAGTTGATAGTGTAGTATCCATAAACAACATAAAACAATAAACGAGTAACATTTCCCTAATTTCTAGGGTCGATTCCAAAGCATTGGCTAGACGGACAATAGGTGGGCGAAATCGAGATCTAACAGAGGTTTTACTTGAGTCTCGAGCCCCTAAGTAAGGCTTCCAAAAAGCTAAAAAAAATGGCTATCAAGGTCATCAAAACTTTGGATGAACTCGTCATAAGAGTTAACGGATATATAGACATGGAAAGCGTGAACTCAAAAGTGACCCCTCTCCCATTACGCAAGAAAAAAAAAGGAATCCGAGACTTAAGCACAAACCACGAAAGGACGTACGCGACAATTTCACCCCCTCAATAGGGATGTTCCAATAGTCTTAACTAAGATGGAAAAGAAGTCATTGGAAATGCCTTGGATCCAAGGAGGTATGACGCAGCCATGAGTCGTGACTTGAATGACTTTTTTTTATACCACTGGGCCAGAAAATTAACAACTGCAAAGTAAAACGTGGTCACAAGAAGAATTAATGACTGCAAAGAAAATTAACGACTGAGCCACGTAGAAGAATTGATCCAAAGAAAACTCCCAAAAAAAGCAGTCACCAAAAATGAACGAAACTGCTCACAACCACCATTTCTACCAAAAGGAAAAAATACACCATCAACGTGATATTGGGCAGATTTGTGACAGGAAATTAACGTAGTGGAGCCCGAGAAATGTGGATTCTGAGAAGTGTATGTCACCCAACTCTCCTCGACGGTACAACTAGGAGAATGGCCAAGACTGAGAGAGGAGAATGTTGTATCTTTCGCTAAGGAGGATATGGCCCACGATGACGCCCTTGTCAGAACTATCGAGATCAACTGATATAACAGGAAGAGAATGTGGTGTATGAGGGAAGTTCAACAGGCATCCTCTACCTAGAAGCCCTCGAAAACATGGGACACAACAAAAAAGAGCTCAAGATGGTGGACTTATGATCAAATTCACAGGAAGCACAATTTAACCACTGTGAGTAATTAACCTTCCGATAGTCTTAGATGAAGGGTATAAGAGCTTAAACATAGTCGTCCTATTCATAGTGGTGGACGCACCAACCTCCTAAAATGTCATCCTAGGCATTACCACCATCAATTCCAATAAGATCATCATATCTACAGTGCTTCAGAGGATGAAATTTTCCAACTCCTCATGGGTTTAGGGAAGTCTTAGGCGACCAGCCTGGCCCACAAAAATATTACGTCAACTGCTTGAGGAGGAAGGATCAAAGAGAAATTCTTATCATTGAGACTGAAGTTGACCTAGTGGAGGAGAAACATCGATCATCATCGATTGAAGACCTGATCGAGGTAGAAGTGGATGCCCAATACAAGAATAAGGATTAGAAAACACACCTTATGTGGAGCACATCACCTCCATGATAGCACTCCTCAAGGAGTTTAAAAGAGTTTTTTTCATGACGTCCCAGTAACATGCCAGGCATCAACACGGACATCATTTCCTAAGAGCTCAAAATTAACCCCACAATCAAACTAATTGCACAGTAGTAGAGGGCTGTAGGTGAGGACAAGAGATTGGCGATAAAGAAAGAAGTAGGAAAACTACTCGATGCTATCTTCATCAAGGAAATCAAGTTCCAAACATGGGTAACCAACCCAATCTTGTTAAAGAAAAATAAAGTGGCAAATGCATGGATTTAAAGGACCTCAAGAAGGCATGGTCTAAGGATGCCTACCAACTACTCTAATAGACCAGATAATATATACACCATTAGGGGTAGGAAATGTTGAGTTTCATTGACGCTAGAACCAGATTATTATGCATACTGACAATATACTAAGTACCTTTTTCTCTCTCCGCTAGGGCAACGTGGGAGATTTCTCATACGTCAATCGACTCCAATCCCTAACAAATGACTTGCTAGTTTTTTAGCCAATCAACAACCATCCAAGAAGAAAGCATGCAACCAACATACAAAGCCACTAGAAAACCATACGATTATTCTCAGTCGACTGAACAAAAAAACTAAAAAGAATCATTACTTTGTTTTTCGGTTTATGTAGGAGGTGGCGACGACAGTGAGGGCAACTGGACCACGGTCAATATGAGTACTCATAGATTCAATTCTAATGATCAAAACAAGACTCAGAAAAATGTATTGTACCTAAGCTCCAATCCGCGTATGGAGAAAAGTGATCAGTATGTGAGTAAAATCATCTCCCAAAAATATATCAAGCAAAACACAATCCACAGTATTATGAATTGGCATGGGCTACGTATGGAACAGTCAATATATCGGAAGCAACAACTTGAATTTTGATGTTTGATTTTGAGAGGGAAGAAGACACGTGCAAAATATTTCACTTATCGCCATGGGAGGTTAATGGGCATATACTGAGCATAAAAAGATGAGACCCTAGCATCAACGACTAAAGCATAATCTAGACAAGAATCATGTTGGTGGAGAGGAGGAAAGTAGAACACGAACAAAGAGTGCTTTTCGCCGCACATGGTTCGATATAATGACCGAAGTAAGAAATACGATGAAGGGAAAGAGACAGGAGGAACTGGAATCTAGGGAAGCGCTGAATGAACACCAGAAGGAGGAGGAAACACATCTAAGCCAAATTGATGAGATGATGGACCTCGCGCCTCAGGCGTATTAGGGAGACATGCCGAGAAGCAACCCAAAATCCATCCACACCAATATAACCAACATCTACCTAAATGCCACCTACGAAACATCAATAACCCTCTACATTCAAGTGGATACCCGACCTACAAGCGACCTCCTCACACTCATAAACCCATAATAAAAAAAAACAATATCCATACCCCCTGCGACAAAGGAGTCAACCGATCCACATCAACCTCCACCCAACCCAATCCAACCATGAAACTTACATACCCTATAATAACACACCTCTCAGATAACATCCCTACACCAAAGTACCCAAATGAAGCACCACCCACAATCTCCTATATAGTCGAAAACCCACCAGATACACCACCCAAACCCCCGACTACGAAAACTCAAATTCGACATTTGGTCTAAGCCATTTCATGAATAAAATGACCCTCAATAGGTCAAATGAGTCCACGGAGGAACACACCCTGATGAAGAGAATAAGGAGGATGGAAAAAGTGAGGACGAGGGAGACAACATAAGAAAAACTGTGATGGAGAAAGCAAGCCCTAATAGGATATTGGCCAAAGTAAAAAGCCATAAGAAGAAGAAAATCGAGCGAAGTAGGGGAACAAACATACAAATGGGGTTTGGGGTCTTCCCTGACAATTCAACACCTCAAAGTCAACAAAAGGTATCGTCCGAACATAAATTTTCTTATGGAGACAAAGAACGGGGCAGCCTACTGCAAAATGGTCGGACTGAAAATAGGAATGGATAATGCGGAGTATGTAAACCCGATGGGAATATCGAGAGGATTAACACTTTGGTGGATGACCGTGACCACAGTTGAACTACTGTTCTAACGCTAAAACTTCATTGATTGTGAAGTGGCCATCAACCAACACATTGAATCAACTTATATGACATGGGTATATGCGGACACTAAACCGCAACAACGGTTCCAAAAATAGGATACCTTGAGAGCTATGGAACGGGGCCGAAGGGGCAGATGAATGTTACTAGGTTATTTAACACAATTAGTCACCCACACAATAAGGAAGAGGGAAGGCGAAAATCACAACGACAGATGGACGAGATAAGTTGGTAGAGGACTTGCGAATGGAAGATATGGAAGCCAAGGCCAACCATTTTACGTGGTGTGATAACCGAAGCGGTGAAAAGAGGATCAACGAAAGATTAGATCGGGTCTTAATAAACTCGGAGTGGGTCGAAGGGTATACGAATGCACGATGCATAAACGAGCTAACTATCGGATCAGATCACTTATCGATGATCCTGCAAACGCAATAGCGAAAAGAAGAAGAAGATTGAAAAGAACTAGGGTGTGACATATGGAGAATAGACAGAAGAAGAAGGTTGAAAAGAACTAGGTGTTAGCTTTCATGGAGAAATCACGGTTGAAATGTTGAATGGTGAGGTGAAAATGATGAAGATAGAGCTTTCAAAAGAGAAAACATGTTGATTGAATCGGTTGTCTTCATACAAGAGGGTAAAGGCTCTTTATATAGATCAACTAGAATAAAACCCTAGACTAACCTAGGTAACATGATAAAACACTTAGACTAATAATGATTAAACTAGAAAACATTAAACTAATCTATGTGGTGTTCTCACATACACCCTAGTTCTTCGTTTTCTTGATGTTGTATGCTCTGACATTCATCCACGGTCTTTGTTTTTCTTGATTTGCTGAATTTTCGACCCCAAACTTCCAATGCTCTTTGCTCGTGACGAATCCCAAGTTTAATCTCGATCAAATCTCTAACCTAATTGAGCTTGCACACCTTCATCTTCAATGAGATACTCCACATTCAAACACAATATCTTCAAGTTGATATCTAGACGAGAAGAGGGTGGATTCGGTCATGCCATCTCGGTCATCTCGTCGTGGTCATGCCGTTAAAGAAGAATCTAATACTAAAATCTGAATTCAATACTTCAAACTTGTATCAAATCTATTGTAAGTCATAAAAACTTGGTTGTACAAACTCAACGGGATTATACATCTTCACGTTACTAATCCAGCAATTCGAAAACAAGTAATTCAGCATTGGTTGCAGGGGGTTTTAATCAACAAATCTCATCAAATTTTAGTATGGAACCGGGTTAAACTACAGTACACAGCTCAACATATCAGCATGTCCAGGGTAAATTGCTGCATGTTTCAGCTCAGCATATTTCAGCATATCAGCACATTATTCAGTAAATTTCAGCATGTCAGCATCAACAATCCATCTGTGGAAGAAGTCCTCCAAATATTCAACAACTGACTTCGTATTATGAAAAAAGCAAGCTGTGGAGAATGACTTCCAGCACCTATCATTGATATCCAGCTGATATCCAACACCTATCATTGAAGAACAGCACACCCAAATGACACACCATCACAGATTGAAGTGTTTCGTTGCAGCATATGTCCATTCCCTATTGTTTAATACATTTACAGTTCTTTGCCATTGTTTAATCAGCACAAACTTCAAATTCATTGTTTAATGCAGCACAAACCTCAACCAATCGAATATCCTCATTGTTTAATCCTCATTGTCGTTTTAATGCAGCACAAGCCATTGTTTAATGCAGCACAATTCCAGCTGGATCTGTATTATCAATGAATCGTATCTTAAGTGGAGGCTTATCAGGCGCTAATGCTTCACTGAAGACATTGTCGTAACTTGTTTCTTGCAAAACAGCAACGGGACATTCCAATCAACGAGACATTCCAAGCAACGGGACAGAGTTTTAAGATACCAAAGAGCTTTCAGACAAAGAGCAGAACAGCAGCGGGACATTCCAAGCACAACAACACAGAGTTTTAAGATACCATCAACCACATTGATAAGCTATGAATTCTAAACCCAGGCATCCAAGCAGAAAACAACATATATCTTCTGATTTCTTGCAGCAAACAGAGCAGATGTGCTAGGATTTCAACTCAGCATTAAACGAAAAAGGCTCAGAGCAGAATAATGAGACTCACATCAACCAGCAGATTGGAGAAGACGATGAAAAAACGGCCGAAAATCCCCTGTCTTTACCTTCACAAACTCGTCGTGAATCCTCGAGTTTGAGCTCGATTAGTCGGTCGAGGATCTGAATCTGTCATGACTGATGTTGCTGATGCTGATGCTGTCATGGCTGGCTTGAGCTAGAAATGAACGAGAAATAGCGGATGATTATTGGCGAGACCAAGATTTGCAGCGGAGAAACAAAATGACAGCCCTAATCGACAAGCTCTGATACCATGTTAGATTTCATGGAGAAATCACGGTTGAAATGTTGAATGGTGAGGTGAAAATGATGAAGATAGAGCTTTCAAAAGAGAAAACATGTTGATTGAATCGGTTGTCTTCATACAAGAGGGTAAAGGCTCTTTATATAGAGCAACTAGAATAAAACCCTAGACTAACCTAGGTAACATGATAAAACACTTAGACTAATAATGATTAAACTAGAAAACATTAAACTAATCTATGTGGTGTTCTCACCCTAGGAACATGAGTAGCTGCAGGAGCTGAGGCTGCTGAATTCACAGATTCCACTGCATCTTCCCACTGAACCGAGGAAAGATTAACAGTTGGAGTAGCTCCTGGATCTGTTACTCCTGTGAAGTTAACATTGAAGCGGTGATAGCATCTGTAAACAAGATGACCGAACTTGCCACATAACTGACACTGAAGACGATTTCCACAATATCATCGATCACATCCTCTTCCTCTTCCAGAATTGTAGCCTTGATTGTGAGAGACAGCAGGTACATTCGGAGCATTATGACCACCATCAGTACTAGACTGAGTTGATGAAGATGAATTTGTTAAAGTTGAAGACGACACAGAGTTATTCCCAGAGGCAGTATTCTTCTCAACATCATGTGATTAACAGCAACATTTGCAGTGACAGTAGAATCAAACAACAAATCCACCTGTCTTGCTTCAGCATCTAGTAAGGCAGAACTGATAGAAGCCAAATCATACGGATTTCTGCTCGCATGAATGACTGAAACAATACTATCAAATTGACCTTTGACACCATTCAAAATAATGGAAATCTGCTGCATCTCTTCTATCAGATGACCGCAGCTAGTTAAGCTGTCACATGAAGACTGTATAGCAGTCAAATAATCACGCATGTTTTGATGAGGAAGCTTTCTAACCTTGAGTCGGTCATACAGATGCATGATGCGAGTTGTGGATGAGGAAGAGAAGTCTCTATAGCAGTTTTTTCCAAATAGATGCCACTGTCATACATCCAATTAAACCTCTGCTTACGTGAGATGATACCGAAGCCAGCATCCAAGAGGCCAGATAACTATCTTTATGAACAAACTTAAGGTACTCCGGATTTGGTTTGTCATCTCCATCATCAGTTTGAATGCGAGGATGAATCGTCGAATTGCCGTACAAATTACCTTCAAGAATATATCCTCTCACTGCTAACAACACCTGTTGTCTCCATGATTGAAAGTTTTCTTCACCTTCCAATTGACATAATTTTTTCTTGAAGAAAGATGCTGATATTTCTTCCATTGATGATCACAGAATCGAAAACAGAGAAGCGAATAATAGACACATCAAAATCACTCAATTGATGAATCTCAAACACAACATCACAAATAACAGAATCGTCGTAGCTCTGATACCATGTCAGGAATATCAAAACAAAGAGATGAAAAGAAAGAGAACTTACTTGCAAGTGAAGAAATAGTTTTGTTCTTCATTCAAAAGTTGGCTAAGTTCGGTACAACTATCCTTATTTATAGGATATAAGAATACAGAAATTGCAAACTAGTCATCCACATATTTATACAATTTACTTCAACCTTTATGTAATTGTACATATACCCTAACATGAAGACCAGAGACACTAAGCCAAGTAGGGAATGAGGTATTTATAAAGGCGGTAATCACGGCTATCCCGACATACGTCATGAGTGTTTTCCAACTCCCCCAAACCTAGTGCTCGTACATAAATTTAATGATTCCGGACTTTTGGTGGGAGTATTGGCAGAGGGCAAGAAAACACACTTTCGGAGATGGAAGATCCTAACCAAGTCCAAACACACGGGAGTACTAAAGGTTAAGGAACTCCAAACTTTCAACACAACCTTGCGCACTAAAAAGGCGGGGAGATTCCTAAACTAACGAACACATTATGTGCGAGGATTATGAAAGGTTTGTACTTCCCGCACGGAGGGTTTATAGAAGCAACAAAAGGAGGGTGAGCCTCGTGGGGATGGAGTAGCCTACTACATGGGAGGGATGTACTCAAATGAGAAGGGTTATGGTCCATCGGCACAGAGGAAATGATAAATGTCTTTACAGATCCATGTGTGGTGTCAAAGGACGGTATCAGAGTGACGACCGAACAGGATGAACCAACCGACCAAACCACAATGGTGAGTGAACTAATAAACCCGAACCGGAGCTGGAACGAAGAGTTAGTGCGTGCGAGGGTTACAACACAGGATGCTGACCACATCTTACGCATGTCGATCACGTGTGAAGGTGGGAGGGATCGGTACATATGTCCACACACGGGAGGGATCGCTACATAACACCCAAAGTGAAGAACTTCATGTGGCGTCTCGTGTCAAATGCGATTGCGGTAAAACATAACCTAACACGACGTGGAATGCAGGTATAACCAAGCTGCGCGGTATGTGGAGGAACGGAAACACGGGAGCACATGATGTTTGAATGTAGGTGGACAGACGTACCGAAGTGGTTGGAGACGAGGCGAGCGGAACTGGAGGTGCAAGGAGCAACAAGGGAAGCCAGATGGATGAAATGCATACTCACATGCTGGCAAATATAAAAGAAACGATGCATGACAACGTTCGAAAGAAAATCACCGAACCCAATGGAGGCAATCATGGCTATCCGTGGCGCGTACGACGAACTCATAGCAAGTGGACGGAAGGAGACAACCCCAGACCGTAACGACCAAAGCAGGTATGCGAAAATCCAGGTGGTAATATCATCAATATCAACTGTGATGCAGCAGTATGCAAGAGCTCGACGCAATCGGGCATCGGCGTGGTGGCGAGGGATGCTGAAGGGAACATCATTGGAGGACTGAACTGAGCAATACGAGGAGACAATGTGGAGATGATGGAAGCAGTTGCAATTTTGGAGGAGCTTCGGTTGGCTATACGGAATGGATGGGCGGACATTATAATAGAATCGAACGCAGAAATCGTAATACACCAAATACGGGAAGAGCTAACCCAATGGAGATTATCGGCAATAGTCCAAAACATGTGAACACTAACGAGACAACAAATGCAGGTGCAATGACGAGCTATTCCAAGGACGGCAAATGAATGTGTGAACTGGATAGCAAACCAAACCCTGATGGGAGTGAGTTTGAGTGATTGAGTTGAAAGACCCCCACCCCCTTTAGTTTGTTTATTAATGAAGGATTGTAATTTTGAATAACTGTGACAGCATGTCACGATGTTTTATTCCATCGAATGAAATGCAAATTGGCAAAAAAAAAAAATACAATCAGTCTTACTAACTAAATAGAGTAATACCTTAGGTTTTTTTTGTTTATATGTTTAATTTAGTTTAATTAATCTTTTTTTTATAATTTAATTTAATCCTGTTATAATAATTAAAATTAATTAATATAATTTTTTATATATCCTTATTGTCTTATATATTATACATATTGAAGCAAAAAGGTATATATGTCATTTGACCTTACTCCATTCTCTTTCCATATACCATTCCAACAACCAAACATTAGAATTCCATATTCCATTTCAATTAACCAAACAACATCATATTATTATATTTTATTCCTTATTCTGCCATCCAAACACGTTGATATTATAAGGATATCAAATAAAGCACAAAAACATTCACTTACCTTTTCAAATATTCCGTAAACTGTTTTCATTACGTCTTCGTCAAACGTCGGCATGTATTTTTCTAACCATTATTTTATTCATTGTTAGTTATATGTTGCTTGATCACGTGGACGGTGCAGTTAACAATAAAATTTTTTGTTTAAGAAATAAGAACTTGAAGGAATTATAGGTATACATACTCGAAATGTAGTGTACAAAAATATTTTATTATCTTGATCAATGAACTCTTAAATTACTAAGAATGTAGTTGCGCATGTTAATTTTCAATAATTGTCTTTATTAATTTAAGTTGATTCTTTTCATTGACTATTAATGTCATTTTGTATCACTATATATAATTATATTATCCTTGAAGACTATTTACATTCAATGAATAGTTCTGAAAAAACTTGAATGAACACAGATTTATATATCATTTCCAATAGTAAATAAAGGGTCGTGCCTTCATAACATGTAGATATATACCTTATACCTACACAATTAAAAAAATATTTTAAGTGGAAGTGTTTTATCCACGAAAGTGTATTTCTCAAATGGTTATACTAGACTACGGTACACGCTACGTGTGTGCACTTTGTCGTCGTTGATCGCGCGTTAGGTGTTATGAAGACATGATAAGGATAATACAAAAATCAAAACATAACTAAACAATTTCTTAAATTAATTATTGACATTAAATGTAAACTTAAACCACGTTAGATAATAAAATATACTTTTAAAAACTTATAAACATTTTAAAAGAAAAATCTGAAGACCGAGAGCAAAAAACACAGTTTAGGTTTCCTAAGTAACTTTTTTTAAAAGATATATATAAGTTTATAAAAATATATTTTATTATCTAACTTAGTGTAGGTTTACATTTACATCTTGGTAAATATTTTTAATTACTTATTTTTTATGATTAGATTTTTGTATTATTCGTATCATGTTTTCATAACACCTCACGCGCGACCAATGTGCACATGTGCATCGAATAAATTAAATTGTTATTTTTACCATGTGTGGTAAATAGTTTAGTTTTACCATTTAGTTTTATGGTAAATTATTATTTTTAATTAGACTTGAATTAGTAGTATGGGAGAAAGTATCTTAAAAAAATTTACTTATAAATTTGTGTTTTTAAACCATTTGTTAAGATGTAAATCTTATATTAAAAAGTGTAATTTCTTATCCCTACTAAGAGAAGACGAAAGTATTAATCAGAATGGACTACTAAATAAAGACACTCTATGAGAGACACTTCGGCCATACTTGAACAGTTTGCTTCATGAAAGTGTGATTCTTTCATTGTTTGTTAGTGGTGGTGTTTGTCTTTGTTGGCAGTCATTGGGGTAAAGAAAGAAAACTGATAACCCTTGGGATAAAGCCGAAGGGCCATGTGATTCTAGCATGCGTAGAGACAGTCCAGCTGGACCACTCAACGCACACTGCGGATCGGATAAGGTTGTTATGCAACCACATCACATGGGCAGTTGGGCACGACCATTGGCAGAGGCAATGTCGTACAGATAGTGTTGTTTCCATATCATGCAGGGTTATGTTCTTGGGATATTATTATTACTATAGATATGGATTTTTCGCACAATTTGATAAACTTATTTTCCATTAATATTTTCACTTGCCTGAGTTCAACTTGCAGGAATGAGGAGACTCATACAAATGAGAACGAGAAGAAAATTATCTTCACTTTTACCATTTGTTTTATTTGAAATAATATAAACGTTTTATTTTTAATTTTCTTCCTACTAACATTGACATCTAATGAGAAAGATGAAGCAAAGAAGAAGAAAAATGACAAAATGATTCAAAGGAAATCTATGTGTAAATCTCATTGATTTGATTGATTGATACAACAAATATAAATAGTCACAGATACTATGAAAAACGGAAAAAACGAAAAACTAATAGAAACAGTTACAATTACCTAAAAGACTAAATAATCCTACAACTATCAAATAATCATAAAATAGTCCCTAAATAAAACACGAACTAGAAATAATACATTCCAGCTGAATATTCTTAGCCTTCATCAATAACATCATCATCCATATCAGATTGATCCTCAATACTCCCCCTCAATCTGATAGGTCTAAATAAATCTTTAAGTCCAAGTCTTGTTCCCAAGTAGTAATGCTGTTCCTTTGATAATGCCTTTGTAAAAATGTCACCTAGCTGCTCCTTGGATCGAACATGCTTAAGCTCAATCAAACCTACCTGCAATTTTTCTCGAACAAAATGACAATCTATTTCTATGTGTTTTGTTCTTTCATGATACATTGGATTGGCTGAAATTTGTAATGCAGCTTTGTTATCACAATAAACAGAAATCGGTTCTTTATGTTTAACATTTATTTCATCTAACAAACCTTTAATCCAAACCAATTCAGCAACAGTCATTCCTATACTGCGGTACTCTGCCTCAGCAGATGATTTTGATACGGTTGCTTGCTTCTTTGCTTTCCAAGAAACCAAAGACATTCCAAGCTTTACACAGTAACCTGTAACAGATTTCGTTGTTTCACAACATCCCTCCCAATCGGAGTCGCAATATGCTGCCAGATGCTGATTATGTTCAGCAGGAAAGAATAGACCTAATCCTGGTTGATTCTTGACATACTTAACAATTCAAAGAGCAGCATTATAGTGTGATTGTTTTGGTGAATGTAAAAATTGACTAAGATTATGCACACTAAAAGCTATATCAGGACGAGTCACAGTAAGATAAAGAAGTTTACCAATTAGGCGTCTGAAAGATGGAGCATCATTAACCTCCTTGTCTTCAACATTTACCTTAAAATGTTGATCATAAGCTACTGAGGTAAGTTTTGCGTTTGCCTCCATGGGTGTCTTTGCATGTTTAGGTCCACCTAGACCTGTTTCAGAAATCAGTTCTAGAGCATACCTTCTCTGATTTAAGGCAATCCCTTTATCATTTCTGGCTATCTCTATTCCCAAAAAATATCTCAAATGTCCTAAGTCTTTCATCTTGAAATTCCCTTTTAAAACATACTGCAACTCATTGATCATATCGTTGTTGTTTCATGTAGTCAAAACATCGTCAACATAGACAAGCATAATTACAATATCAACTCCATTTTTCTTAGTAAACATCGAATAATCATGTTTACTTTGATGATATCCATTTGAAATTAGTGCTTCAGTTAACTTTAAGTTCCATTGACATGAAGCCTGTTTTAAACCATATAAAGATTTTAAAAGTTTGCAAACCAGATTTCCTTTTTGATTGCTGAATCCTTAAGGAATTTGCATGTAAACATCTTCAAATAAGTCTCCTTGCAGAAAAGTTGATACCACATCCATCTTATACAATGGCCAATTAAAGTTAGAAGCAATAGCCAAAACAATTCTAACTGTAACCATCTTCGCCACAGGACTAAAAGTGTCCTGATAGTCCACACCAAATTTCTGGTTATACCCATTTGCCACAAGTCTGGCTTTATGTCGCTCCACAAATCCATCTTCTCTATATTTGACCTTGAAGACCCATCTGCAACCTATTGGGGTTTTACCTTTTGGCAGAGGAACAATGTCCCAGGTCCTATTTTCTTCCAAGGAAGAAATCTCCTCGTTCATAGAGGAAATCCAATTCGGATCACTTGCAGCTTCTTCATAAGTCAGAGGCTCTACCATTTTATTTGATGTCGAAACAAAACATTGATAATTTCCTTTCAAAGAATGATATGATTGCACTTTCGACACAGGATAACCATTAGTAACCGCATTACAAATAACAAAATCATCATGCCATATAGGAGGTCTAGTTTGCCTAGATGATCTCCTCAAGGGAAATTGAGCATTTTCTAATTCAGTTTGTTGGTTATTTTGGTCCAAAAAATCATCACCAGGTTCCTCATTTTGAGTCACATCATTACTTTGCAATTGAATATCCGGAACAGAATTCAGATCATAATAGGGCTGAATGTTATCAGCAAACAGTTGCGAATCAGATTCAATCAGAAAGGAATATGAAAATATGTGTTCATAGAATAAAACATCCCTACTGATGTAAACCCTTTTGCTTTTCAGATTGAACAATTTGTACCCCTTTTGATTAACAGCATATCCCAAGAAAACACTAGGAAAGGATTTAACATCAAATTTATTTTGAGGAGTGAGATTCTTACCATAACAGAGGCATCCGAAAATGCGCAAATGTTCAAGTTTTGGTGCAGCTCCATGTAGACGTTCATAAGGGGAAACAAAATTTAAAACAGATGAGGGTAACAAGTTAATTATATAACAAGCTGTTAAGACACAGTCACCCCAAAAAATATCAGGTAAATTGCTTTGAATCTTCAAAGATCGTGACACCTCAAGAAGATGTTTGTGCTTCCTTTCTGCAACAGCATTTTGCTGTGGTGTGTATGGGCATGTGGTCTGATGAACTATACCTTTCCGTTTGAAGAATTGTTTGCTGTTCTCATTCACAAACTCTCGGCCATTATCTGTTCGAATGATCTTAACCACAGAAGAAAACTGATTCTCGACAAGAGCAATAAAATCTTTCAAAATCACAAACGCATCATATTTAAACTACATGAGATATATCCATGTACAACGTGAATAATCATCAACAATGGTTAGAAAAAAACGTTTGTCATCATACGTTTTACAAGAAAAGGGTCCCCAAACATCCGAATGAATGAGATCAAAAGCTTTCTTAGACATGGTATTACTGCTTTGAAAAGGAAGCCTGGTTAATTTTGCTTGAGGACAAACATCACATTTCTGAATAGAAGCATCATTACAACTGTTTTTCAGCACAGTTATTTTCGAAAAAACAGATTCTGAAATGTGACCTAATCTTCTATGCCACAACTCATGGATAGAGACAAAAGAATTCAGAGTTTTTACAAATCTATTCCTATTTGCTAAAGAATTCACAGAACACAGATACAGTACATTAATCTCTCTACCAATCTGGAGAGGTTTCCCATTGAAGAGGGCCTGGAAAACAGCAAACTTGGGGTAAAATACCAAAGAACAATTCATATCTTTGGTTATTTTCGAAACAGATAATAAATTGTACTTGAAATCAGGAATATAAAGAACATGTTTCACAGTGAAACCATTTTGAAAAGAGTATTCTCCTGTGTGAGTGACAAAACAAAATTTTCCATTAGGAAGATATACTTTCGATTCAGCAATTCTTTCCACATTATCCAGCCAATCAAGTCTATAAGTCATGTGATTTGTGGCCCCTGTATCAATAATCCAAGAATCAGTACTAGATTTGATTTTAGGTATACTTGCCATATTTGCTCTGACTTCTGATGAGGAGCTGTTGGAATCCGAACCTCCAATGAGTTTCATGATTTGATCATACTGTTCCTTTGTAAGGGATGGTGAACTGGAAGATGTGCTGATTGATCCTTGAATAGATCCTTGAACCGAGCCTTGAACAGATCCTTGAATAGATCCCTGCATAGAGGATGTATCAGAAAAAACATTATAAGCACCTTGTGAAGGATTGATTGGATTCTTCCTCTTGTTTTTCAATTCTGGGTGTAAAGACCACAGAAATTGACAGTGTGCCCCTTCTTGTTGCAATGCTGACATATCCAATTTCTTCTTGGATTTCCAGCGTTGTTTCTTGGACCAGTATAACAGGAAAACATAGAAGAGGTGTCAGAGGAAGACATTGCCGATGACATCAACGTTGAAGAATTCATGAATCCCCTTTGGCTATTCCTCCTGGATTAGGACATAATACGCTTCGTTCAAGGTCGGCAGGGGAACTCTCATCAACAAATTTGATCTAACATTACCGTAGTTCTCATTTAGTCCCATGAGGAACTGAAAAAGCTTGATATTGCTGTCATGTTCAACTCGTTCTTTGGCTCTGTCGCAGTTGTAGGTTGGTGCTCCACAGATGGCCACGAACCCGTCCCAAAAAAGTTTAAGTTTGCTGAAATAAGTGGTAATCGAATCCAAACCTTGTTGAGTGATGGATATTTCCCGGTGAAGCTGGTATATACGGGAGCCGTTGATCTTGTCAAATCTTTCTTTCAACTCAATCCAAACCGAGTGAGCATCAGAAGAATATATGATCGTGCTCAGCAAATCTTTAGAAACTGCATTCATGATCCAGGCGAAGACGAAGACGTTGCACCTATCCCACTGATGATGCATTCCAGGTAAAAGATTCTCCTTCTTGCAGATTCCATTGACGAACCCGATCTTGTTTTTGGCCAAAAGCGCAATCCTCATACCTCTACTCCATACAGAATAATTCTCAGATCCAATCAATTGGATTGAGATAAGGGAGAGGCCCGTGGTATCGGATGGATGCAGAAACAATGGGTGATCCGAATCAATCGTCTCGATAGCTGCGGCTGCTGCCATTCTTGATCGAAGAAGAAAAAGAAGATCCAGGAAAAGGCAAATCCAAGAAAAAGGAAGATCCAGGAACGAAGATACGAAAGAGCAAATCCAGGAAAAATTACAAACGAAGCTTTCTTTTCAATAGCTCCGTAGCTCTGATACCATAATGAGAAAGATGAAGCAAAGAAGAAGAAAAATGCCAAATGGATTCAAAGGAAATCTCTGTGTAAATCTCATTGATTTGATTGATTGATACAACATATATAAATAGTCACAGAGACTATGAAAAACGGAAAAAACGAAAAACTAATAGAAACAGTTACAATTACCTAAAAGACTAAATAATCCTACAACTATCAAATAATCATAAAATAGTCCCTAAATAAAACACGAACTAGAAACAATACATTCCAGCTGAATATTCTCAGCCTTCATCAATAACATCATCATCCATATCAAATTGATCCTCAATAACATCACTAACCTTTGAGTGATACACACTAAAGATATCAAGAATATTTACTAAAGAATTAGAGAAATTCAAGAGTGAAATTCCATCCAAGTAGATCAAATTAAACATGGATGGCTCAACCCTTGGACAACTGGGACATGCAGGATGCAGAGGGGGTCCTTAGGAACGAATCCGGAGAATGGATCAAAGAATTCCAAAGACGCATTGACATCACAAACAAATTAGTGACATAACTCTAGGGAATTAGGGATGGATTAATTGTGGCAAAAAAATATGGTAATTGAAGTAATTCACATGAAATTAGATACCCCAAAAATGATCAATTTGGTCGTACGTGATGATAATGCTGACAAACCACTTATGCCTTTAATTCTTGATTGTAGGAAACTGTTCTAAGACTTCAAGAGATTTAAGATACGACACGTATTCCGTGAAGCAAAGGAGTAGCGGACGCTTTCGCTAAAAATGCAGTCAAAATGGATGAACAATTTACCACTTTGCTTAAACCACTTTAAGGGGTGCTTCATCATCTTTTGTTCGAAATATTAGGAAGAACTCATCCCAAAGTGATTCCCTGTTAGAATCTTGGATTGAAGAAGAAGAAAACAAAAAACGAACGTGCTTGAGTTTTTAGAAAGTAAATTCAACACTTCATTTCAAGTTGTTAAATTTGTTATAAGTGTATCTATTTATAGTACACTAAGACTAGAATATTACAATTTGATCCTTGAACTATAAATGTAATTATACATATATCCTAACATTCCCTGATCAAGATCTAACTTCATTTTGTTGTGTAATCCTTATGCAACCATAGTCTTTAAATTGATGCTTTCCATTAGAAAGAAAACTGAGTTCACTTGAACCACACAAGTAAGAATGAATTATACACTGGTACTAAATATACATTGACAAATGAGAGTGAATCTCAATGCACACATTTGGTTATATGACTAATCACAACTTCACAAGTATATACACCTCCTTGCCGTAAGGCTTCACATCTTTACTGAAAATACATTTTTCAGCACATCAACTCAACACAATCTGAATCATATACAGAATGGTTTGAGCCCTTGTCTTACCAACAATAACTTAAAGGTTTGAGCATTTATGTTTCCTTCCTCAAGAGTCATTCCAAAGTATCTTGACGTTTTTTTTAGAATGAACTCTATTTTTAGAATGAAGTTATGTTTTATGCCAAAGGTTCTACTTACAGCTTTCTGTATGCTGTGATTCGATTTTTTAGAATCAAGTTGATTGACCTCTATTTCTTTTGTTTTTTTGTTTTCCAAAAATATCATCATCAGACACTGCACCACACATGAAGACAGTTGAGATATCACTGAGTACGGAGCCTTCAGATAAGTAACCATTGCTAAAAAATAATTACACCTCGATTGTATGCATGCCAAAAGTTGATTTGAATGACATGAGCGAGAAGTGCGGAGTTAACACAACAAAGCATGTAACACTCATAAGACTACAACCATACTCCAAACAAGATGATGTAATCATACCAGAAGATGACAACATTGAAGCACTTTGTGAAAGTTAACTCAGCAATTTATCAAAGGTATTCACTATAGCACTATCAACCAATCTTAGTGTGTGAACAAGTGAAGCTCGGATTCACTCCTCAACAGAAGGAGATTCCTGTATAGTTAAGATATTAACATCATCCAACTCCAAAACTGAGAAAATACCAAGTTTCTTCCTGCAAGGAACAAACAACTTTTCAATTAAAGCTTGGTCAGAACATTAGCAACATGTTCACTATATGGAACAAAATTAACTAACACATGTACAAAACTTTTTCCCTCACAAAAAACAAATCAATTTCAACATGTTTCGTTTTTGAATGTTGAATAGAATTTTCAGATAAGGAAATAACAGTTGTACTATCACTCCATACAATTGGAACTGAAGACATTCGAAGTCCCATTTCAGTGAGCAAAGATTTTACCCACATAATCTCACACACCGCATTCGCAATTGCCATGAAGTCAGCTTCAACACTAGATCGTGCTACAACTAACTGCTTCTTTGAACTCCAGATGATGGGATTACCATTGAGAAAAAGATAATGTCCATAGATTGATTTCCAATTTGTAATATCACCACCCCAGTTAGCATCAGAGTAAGAAACTAAAGATATATCTTTCATCAGAAACGAATATGACCTGAACATGAGACTGTGATCAATAGTACTCTTCAAGTATCGAACAATATGTAAAACAACTTTCCAGTGACCAATGCTTGGTGTTTGCATATACTGACTGAGCTTGTTTGCAGAAAAATGTATATCAGACCAAATAATGTAGACATTCTGCAAAGTCCCCAATGGTACTCCTAAACAAGGTATCATCCACAAATATCTCAATACAACTAATCTTACATGTTTTTGTCAAACAGGTACCGGTCATAGGAGTGGGAAAGTTGAAGGCTTGAGTAAGACCAAGTTTCTCAATAAGCTCATGAATATTGTTCTTTTGATTTAACATCAAGTAATTGTCAGTGGTTGTAACTTCCATACCAAGAAAGTAATTCAAACTGGCCAAATCCTTGAGCCTAAACTCATTATTAATAGAATGAATGACATGAGAAATAACAGAAGAAGAGGTGACAATAACAACAATATCGTCTACATAAACTAACAAATATACAAAACAACTGTTAGATTGTTTGATAAACAAACAACTATTAGCTACAGAAGCTTGAAACTGCAACGAATTGATCAGAAAAAAATATAACTTTTCAAACCAAGCACGAGGTACTTGTTATAAAGCTCTTTGCAGTATACAAACAAGATGATTATCAGTATCAGTCAAAGACATTTGTTCAAAACCTGGAGGTTGAATCATATAGACCTCCTCAGTAAGATCACCATGAATAAAGGCATTGTTAATGTCAATTTGACGCAGAGTCCACTTATTAGATAAGGCAAAGGATAACACAATCCAAACAGTAGCAGATTTAACTACAGGACTAAACGTTTCTTGAAAGTCAAATCCTAGTTGGCTTGAGGGTAGTTGAGATGAGTGTGAGCATCCACATTTCCATTTCCAAGAATCGGACTAGGAATAGAAACTTGAAATGGAGAACAAGCAACAGAAGAAGGGGCAAGTGGAGGACATATATAGGAGATATCATGAGATTGTAACACACGAGTAGTATATGTAGGAGAGATTTGAGGAGAATACAAAGTAGAATATGCTTGTGGTTGTGGCTATTGTGGTGAAGACATATATGGAGCATACAACAAAGGAATAGTTTGTGGATAGGACAAATGTGGCAAGGACTGAGCAAGCAAATGAGTTGAGGAAGACAATTCTGGTGCATCTTCCCAATGTGGTGAACGTAGATTAACATTAGGTGAAGAAACACCACATGGATCTATGACACCAGTAAAATGAACATTAAATTAATGAAAGCAACGATGAACCAGGTGCTCAAATTTACCACACAATTGACACTGTGGTCTATTGTTGCCATATCCTTTGCCACAACCTCTTCCTCTTCCTACATTGAAGCTTTAAGATTGTTAACGAGCAGGAGTAGCAAGTGTTGGCAGAATTCCACTAGAAATGTTCTAATTATGAGACACGGGATGTAAAGCACCAGAAGATTCATATCCAGAGTTACTCTGATTCGAAGTAGAACTCTGATTAACAGCAATATTAGCAGTAATGTTCATATCAAACAGATCACTCTGCCTGGCTTACACATCCAGAAACGCTAAGATTACGGACACAATGTCATAAGGATTTCGGCTAGCATGAATAACAACTACAACATTGTCATATTGTCCTTTAAAACCATTAAGAAAAATATATATCAGTTGCATTTCTTCAATCGGATGGCCACAATTAGCTAAACTGTCACAAGCAGACTGGATTGTAGTCAAATAGTCACGCATAGACTGATGCAGAGTTTTACAAACCTTTAATAGGTCATATAGATTCATGATTCTCGTTGTGGAAGATGAAGAGAAGTCCTTGTGAAGTTTCTTCCATATCGAAGATACTATCATGCATCCTATGAGATCTCTACTGATCTGAGAGGAAACATAAGCGAGCAGCCACAATGCAAGAGAACTATCCTTCTAGATGAACTTTTAAATATTCTGAATTCGATTAATTAGTTTCATTAGGTCCAAGAATTCGCGGTGGAACTATCACATTTTCATACATATGACCTTCAAGATTGTAGCCACAAACAGATAGCAATACCTATTGCCGCCATTACTGGAAATGCTCCTCTCCCACCAGCTGCGACTCTTTCTTGTTGAAGAACGCCGACGAGATTTCTTCCATCGACCTGATCGACTCGACTAATGCGATTGAATCAACAGAACAGGAGAACGAATGTGCAAAGGATTTAGCAGAATACCATGTTAGAACCTTGGATTGAAGAAGAAGAAAGCAAAAAACGAAGTTACTTGAGTTTGAAGAAAGTAAATTCAGCACTTCATTTCAAGTTGTTAAATTTATTATAAGTGTATCTATTTATAGTACACTAAGACTAACATATTACAATTTGATCCTCAAACTATATATGTAAGTATACATATATCCTAACATTCCCCAACTGTAATACTTAGTTTGTGCTTAATGTTTTTTTTTTTTTTTTTATCAAAAACAAATATGCATTGACTAAGGAAAAGAGGTCTACAGACATAAATAATATTGTATATATATCACTCATTTGGATTATATCTACTTTATTATAACCGCATCTTCAATCGTTTTTTTATTTATAAATATGAATCCAACTCACTGAAAATCTACCGTCTTAAATGGTTTTATGAATTTAGTTGCACTATTTAACTGTTTTTGTTATAAATCAAGATTCGTGGACGTTGAAGTTTAATATTATATCTTAAATACTTTTGCATAACATAACTCAATTGCTTTTATCATCATGCTAAGAGTGAATTTGATCATAAACAATTAATACATTTTTAATTAATTTTGTGTCTTCTTTACATAATACATCTGAGTTTACAAAAATGTACGGAAGAGCACTCAAATACTCAGTATGATAAGTTCTACTTTATTTAGAATACAATCAACTAATCCAATATGACAATATAATGTAAATTATTTGATAACAAAAATGTGTGTAAAGTTTAATAGAGTAAGAAGAAGTATACTTAAGTATCTACGTGATTCGACAAATTTAACATATGTTCACGAGTGGTGCAAACATATTAATTTATAGGATATATGATTGCAACAAGTTATCTCTTAAACCATTAAGATTATGGAATTTAGTTTCCGACTTCACTCACCGTTAGAGAAATACACTTTTGTGAATTAAAAAAAAATTGATTTAAATTTTCTTTTTAATTGTATATGTATAATATATATATCTACATGTTATGAAGGTACAAACATTTATTTACTTTTGTAAATGACATATTTATGTGTTAATTCAAGTTTTTCAATAATTATTCATTAAATATAAATAGTATTTTAAAAGACAATATAACTGGAATGAAAAGAAAATGATACAAAATGACATTCATAGTGAATGAAATGAATCAACTTAAATTGGAAAAAAAATACAGAATATTTAATAGTTCATTGACCTAGGTAATAAAATATTTATGTAGACTACGTTTCGAGTATGTATAGATATAATTCCTTCAAACTTTTATTTCTTAACAAAAACCTTTGTTGTTTATTGCACGGTGTCATGTGATAAAATAACATATTACTTACTATAACTAAAAATATGGTCATAAAAACATATGTCGATGTTTGACTTTGCGCATTGTATATAATCATCACAATACTACGACGTACTAAAAGTAGTTGACGGGACATTTGGAAATGTATGTGAACATTTTTTTGATTTCTTTGAGACTACACATAAAATTCAAATATATCAGACTTGTATCGTTAAAGCCCATCGTTACACTCAAAATTCTGGGGGGAAATAATAAATATCAGTGCACCTGTCACTTTGATACTGGCCTAAATATTGATCGGCCTGAAGCTCAATCTTTTCTACCTTAGTCAATTAATATTTTTTTGACTTCCCCGGGATTTGAACATGCTCACTATGATACCGTCATTTTCTGACTTGCATGTCGTAGCCAACTTTATTTCCCCAAAATTCTGAGGACGCTACTAAGAATTGAAGATGTGTGCACTCTGATGCCGACCTTTTACGGTATCCACGTATTAAAACATGCTCACTCTAATACCAACATTTTTCGACTTACTCGCCTTAGCCAACTGTTGTTTCCCCAACATATTTAAGATTTGGACTTGGGCACTCTAATAACGACCTCAGTCTTGTCCGCCCTTAGCAAACTAGTTTTTCTGACGTCCTTAGGTTTTGAATTTGAACCTGCGCACTCTAAAACTGACCTCAATCTTGATCGTCCCCGACCTCAATCTTGCCCGCCTTAGGCAACTATTTTTTTCTGACGTCCCCAAGATTTGAACATGTACACTCTAATACCAACATTTTTCCACTTTCTCATCTTAGCAAACTTTTATTTTCCTAGCATTCTCAGGACGTCCCCAGAATTTGAACATGCACATCATGATATCGACCTTTTTCGACATCTGCAAGATTTGAACATGTGCACTCTGATACCGACATTTTGCAATTTGTGCACTTTAGTCAACTGTTGTTTCTCCGACATTCCCAGGATTTGGACCTGGGCTCTCTAATACTGACCTCCGTCCTTCCTAGGGGTGTCAAAATCTGAGCCAACCTGTGGGTGACCCGCCCACGGGTAGTGTTTGGGTTAGGGTTTTTGACCCATGGGTTATTTTGACACCACCCATGACTGACCTGTGAAAACACAGGTCAAGTTTGGGTCAGAAGTCTTGACCCATGGGTCAACCCTTGACCCGTTGAACAATTAGCAAATCATTAAAACCCTAAATTATTGAAATACGGGACATTTGACACTCCTCACTTCCTGAGGAAGTCATCCTCAGTGCAGCCCAAACTTCATTCGTCTTGCGTCTCTCTTTTCGTCGTGAATCTTTTCGGAGAATGGGGAAGAGGCTTCAATCCCCGTCTCTCTCTACCGGTGGAGAGATCCCTGACGTTGGGATGCTTCCTGAACGCTTCGCCGGCGAACTATTTGTGATACCCTGTGACGCTTCACCAGATCATTAATGTCTCTGCTCGTGAGTCATGACCTTGTTGTCTGTCTTCTCCATCATCGTGGTTGTCATGCTCAAGCTCACTTGCTCAGTTGCTCTGGTTCGGTCGTCGTGGTCCGTGCTCAAGGTCGTCGTGGTTCGTGCTGAAGCACTGTTCATTTTGGTTCTTGCTTGTTGTACGTAGTCTTTTTATATGGTGCACATACTCTAAAACTTTCTGCAACTTCTTTGTAATTTTGAGGTAGCACTTTATTGTATTCCTGCTGATTTCAATCATCCGAGTTTGCATTTTATGGATAGTCTTTGAGCTTCAAATTGGTGAATTTACCCAGGTTTCTGGATTTTTATGAAATGGTGGATCGAACGGGTCAGTCTGAGCCGCAAGTCAAGCAGGTTGAATGGGTCAGTCTGACCCAAGCCTCACTATTCATTTCGGGTCAGGTTTGGGTTTCAAAAATTCACCCATACAAGTACACAGATCGTGTTTGGGTCAGTCGGTCCCTGACACGAGCCATGGGTCGGCCAATGGCACGAATTGACAACCCTAGTCTTTCCTACCTTTCGCAAACTATTTGTTTTTGAAGTCCCTAGGATTAGAACCTGCGCACTATGGTACTGACGTCAATCTTGATTGTCCCCATCCTCAATTTTGCCCACCTTAACACTATTTTTTCCTGACGTCCCCAGGATTTGAACTTATGCACTTTGATATCAACCTTTAACCAATACCGACCTCAATCTGCCCGCTCTGAGAGTAATTGTTTTCGGAGTCGCCAAGATTTAAACCTAGTCACTTGATACCATATAAGTTTTCAAATATCTGTCTTAATCAACTGTCCCATGAATCTAAATTTATGGGGGAATGCAATCGATATCTTAATACGCTCACTACATATCTATGAAACACAACTATTACAAAACTAATGTGACAATGTGAAGGAAATTTCAGTGATATTTTTAAAATAAAATGAAATTAGATATTTGACTAACTTAATTCTCATTTTTTTCACTTTGATATTTTAAAGTTATAGTGGGTTAAGTATTATTTAAATATAAAGTTTAGATATATTTAAAATTTATACGATTGATTCTTTTTTTAAGATGTGCATATTTCAGTAACGTGTATTATCGAGATCTATTAACCTTCAAATTTTAGGGTTAAATAATGAAATAGCCATACAATCTAAATTTGATCAACTCTAAAGAATCATTAAATTTTGAAAAAGACAATAAATAAAAACTATCAAAAAAATAGGTTACTTCGCTTCTTGATACACATGAAAGAATATACATACAAACTAATTAATTCTAAATGATAAAAAAACTAATATATATTTTTTAATAAGTCTACACATCAATTAATCACAACCTTTAGATGGATTCATTTTCTGTATTGTATATTTATTTGCAAAGTAAAATGATTAGTTTTATTATCTAACGCCGATTAAGTTTACCTTTATATCTTAATAAATATTTTTAATCAGGTATTTAGTTATCTTACACAATCAAGCGTGTATGTTTTTTTTTCAAATACTTAAAAATTAAATTGTTGAAAACGTATAGTATTGATTTTTAAATTTAAGCAATAGGTGGATGATCAATTGAATACATCACTGATGTTATTTTAATTTAGTATTCAAATATTTTATTACTTTTTTTCATCATCTAATAGCTAAAATTTTGGATAATATTAGTTTTAAATAATAACATTAACAACTTTGGACAAACAACTACTAAAACACTAACAAAGATATTTTAAAAATAACTTTTTACTATTAATAACAAAAATAAATCTATAAGTTTTGTGGCATTTTATTTTTATCATTATTTGAAGATTCTTTGTTATATGATCAACCACTTAACTTGTGTTGGGTCTAAGATTCTCATGTACTGACTTGGCAGTGAATTGAATGTCAAAGGGTTGATGATCACACAATTTCACATGAGCTCCGATGAACCTGCAAGAAGGGGATCACAATAGAGGGGGTGCCTCTGGTCCCACTCTGATGCTTAAGTGAGTATACTGTGTGTATGAACTCAAAACGTAATGAACGTATGTAAAGCAAGAGTATTTATAGAGTTCGGAGATCAAACCGTTATAGGCAGCTGGATATCTTGTAAATATTGTGCCGGTAAAGATTGGAATAGCATATATTACGGTTATGGCGTAATATTGCAGTTACCTTATGTAATCTTTATAGAATATGTGCCCGATATACGTGGGATATCGTGGCCATATATTTGGTGTCTGTTTGTGCGACCAGAGTTGAGAGGTTTGACACTCTTGGCGAGCGGTCCCATGGCGAGTAGTAGGAGTCTTTGACCTTGGCCGATGGCGACCTGAGATAGAGCTTTGGCGTCCACTTTAGTTTGGGTTTGGTACTGGACCGCTTTGTGAGTGCTTGTTTACCCTTACAGTGTGTCGTCCCGGTTCTGAATGATATGGGTTTTACCCCTGCAAAATTATTGGGCCTTCGAGGCTTTTCCAATATTGGGCCATCACTATCAATACCCAACATTTGCCCCCCGAAGCTTGAGTGAAGTTTCTTCGGTCGAGCTTGATTCTATGATAGGGTTTGGGATAGTGACTTTTGGACTCTACCTTTCGCTGTCCTTTTATGCTATTTGTGTCTTTTGATGCTCTGTATCCTTTGGCAAACAGTTTTTTGGCCACTTAGAGTTTGTGGAATGTTCGATCTCTTACCCTATTAGGCTAACGCTTTGGGTTGCCAGGGTTTATGGATGCTCATTCATTACTCTTTAGGCGAGAACTACCATTGAGAGGGTTTTAGGAGAGGTTTGGTATAACTTTTGACGATCACCTTTTTCGTGTAAGGTCTCGATCATTTAATGAATGCACCGTTATCAAGAAGTTGAGAGGACATTTGAGGCATGTCTGTCTCTTTGTCTTCCGTAACCAGAGGGTACGCTGACAGTTTTTCGTACCGTTTCAATCTTTTGTCTCCCCGATGCGACCCTTGGAATTCTGACATCGCTTCGATTTTACCTAAAATGGTGTACATTATTTGAGCCGTTTCAGACGTGCCCGTTCAGTTTCCTCCATTTTGTCTATAAAAAGCCGAACTTTGCAATTTAGTCCTTTACGCACTCAAGCCATTTGCATTCCAGAGTTCAAATATTCTTCAACCCTCTATTTCAACTTTCCCTTTCTCTCTTTTTATCCTCGATAAAGCTTTCTCTTTTACCATGGCTAGCAGGAATCAATCATCCGGCAAGGGATCATCCAACAAGCCTTCTCCTGCCCAACCTTCTTCTGGGCAGAAAATTGCGTCCAGGGCTGCAAACGCCTTTTCAACCATTAAGGATGCTTCCTCCCCGGCACAGGTACAGAGAGCTCCTGCATCGAAACCAATTTTTGGGCAGTCGATGATTGCACCGGCGGTGGTGGACGTGCCCGACATAAATGTCCACGTCTTTTCTCCAACTCGTAATGTTTTATATCTTCTTTTTACGCGGTAAAGCTTCCTCCTTTTGTTATTTTAGTATTGTTTTTGTCATGCCATGGTATTTTGAGTATATATCAAGCCCAATGAGTTGAAGCCAGCTCAGTTCAAGGAAGTGGCCGCCTTGACTGGTTTAGGAGAAGCAGATGCCTCTAGGTACCCGATTTTAGGTCTGCACTATCCTCGCGAAGGATAGGTTTAGATTTATGCAGCCAAGGTCGATGTTGGGTTGCGTTTTCCTCTCTACGAAGATTTGAAGGAGCTTTGTTGCTATTATGGGGTATGCTTTACGCAACTGGTGCCAAACACCATTATGATGTGGATTGGGTTCAAGTTTATGTGTTTACGTCAAGGATGGACGTATTCACTGGCCATGTTCCGGTGTTTTTACCAGTTGGTTGCTGGAGCTAACCACCTTCATCATTTTCAAACCCGTTGGCCCAAACTCGAGGAGTGGAGGGGTCAGGTGTGGAACTGGAACGTCCATTTTCGCCTGGTGGATGACTTCTTTTACAAGGGTAGTGTGACTTGAGAGCTTTCTCAGCCGGAACGGGATACTCCTCCGAGCTTTGAAGAGCTGTCGGGGAGTGATCGGAACGCCATCAATGACTTTTTCTGACGTCATAGGCGACTGAACTTCTGTTTGATCCGCTCAGTGGCGGAAACTTTAGAGTCGATGCTTAGGCTGACGGGCATTCATCAGTCCGTGCCAGTCTCTATTGATTGGGTAAATTTCTAACCTTTTTTCATTTGCTGGTTTTGTGTTGTAGGCACTCAGGGGCCTAAACTTCTCAGTCTGTTTTCCAAGCAGGCTAAGGCGGGGCTGTCAGCTGCCCATACGTCTATGAGTCCACCTCATTCTCCTTCTAGGCGTGCGACAAAGCGCAAGATTGAGAAGGAACAACTTGGGGTCGGTTCTGGCGATCGCCCAAGGGGTATGTATCAGATGTTACCTTTTGACTTTTCCATTTTTTTACTACAGCCTTAGGTTTTAATACCTTTGTTGACTGTTTTTAGGGAATGTTGCAGCTGGGGGGGGGGGGGGGGGGCTTCGACTCCTGCTTTTGCTAAGAGGGCGAGGAGCGCCCAACTTCTTTCGGGGGATCTTCTACTTCCCAGGGCAAGGCCCTTGCCACTGGAGAGGTCACCACCCCTGCCTATGATGTTGCTGCTCCTAACCCCTCAAAGGGAGCTGGGGCTCGAAGAAGGTTCAAACCCTGGGTGCCGCGACAGGCACTTTCAAGACTCCATTCACCGGGGATTACTGCTCCTTGGTGGGCTTATTCCAGCCGCCGAAGGGGGCGGACCCAAGGGGTTTCTCGGCCCCTTTGCACAATCTCTAGAAGGTGGAGTTTCTAGACAAGTTGATGATTTGGGGTAACCCAGACCTCTGCATGTATTTCATTGATGGGATCCTTCCTCCCTCAGAATCGGGTGAAGGTCCCTTCTGACCTTAACGAGATCGAGATTGTTATGAGGTCGCATTTTGAGCGAGTCGCCTTGTTAAGTCCATCCTCTTATATGCCTTCCTTAAATTTACCATTGATTCGTTCTTTTGTCGCTCCTTGGTCTTATTGAACTTTATTCCCCATTTTTTCCTATTGTCATCTCATCCGCGAGGAGATGGCGATCGACAGGATCGTAGGGGAGATCGCCGATAAGCAAGTCGATTTGATAATCGAGCTGGAGCAGTTCCGGAGTTTGGGGTTTACTCCTGAGTAGCTGGAGGACCTGAAGAAGAGGGTTGAGGCGGCCACTGAGTTGGTGGAGCATGCTCGGCGGGAATATTTTGAGAAGGAGAGGAGGCTGCTTGAAACCCTCAAGGTGAGGGAGGATCAGATGGCTCTCGCCAAGGACAACGGGGTGAGGGCTGAGCTTCAGATCAAGGATGCCGATCAGTACTCCTTTCGGCTAGAGGCGGAGAATGCTGACCTCAGGGCTAGTTGTAATTATTCTTTGTATCTCAGACTCGGTTATTATTTTAATAATAATGAATGCCTTTAATTTTGTAAGCCTTTACTCTTGTTAGACTTCGAATGTGTTTGGTCATTTTTCCAATGTGTTTTTCGTTTGAATGCTTTCAGAAGTTTTACCATATTTGTTTTCAACTTCTCTTTAGCTTATGTATGATAGTCTCGCCATATAGGGTCTTGGACCTTCTCTTAGGTTTAGAAGGAAGGATTGTGGCTCTTTATAGACCCATCCATTCCTTTCGCTAAATTTTCTTAAGGGAACTATTACTCAAGGATTATACCTTTAAGGAATCTGTAATCCTTTATGGATTCATTCGCCTTTTAGGGTTTTAGTCCTTTGGAGTGTTTGCCTAACCGTGGGGGACTGTTACCCAAGACTCACTTTCTTGTGCCCGACTTGTAAAGGAACTGTTACCCTTGATGTGGGTTTGTTCGTTTTGTATATCAGGATTTAGTTTTTTGTCCAACTTGTAAGAGAACTGTTACCTTAACTGTTCGTTTGCCTTTTATTTTAGGACTTAGCCTTTTGCCCAACTTGTAAGGGAATTGTTACCTTAACGGTTCGTTCGCCTTTTATATCAGGACTTATGTTTTTGACCAACTTGTAAGGGAACTGTTACCTTTTTGGTTCGTTCGCCTTTTATATTAAGTCTTAGGTGTTTGCCCAACTTGTAAGGTAACTGTTACCTTAATAGTTCGTTCGCCTTTTATATCAGGACTTAATTCTTTGCCCAACTTGTAAGGAACTGTTACCTTTTTGGTTTGTTCACCTTTTATATTAGGTTTTAGCTTTTTGCCCAACTTGTAAGGGAACTGTTACCTTAACGGTTCGTTCCCCTTTTATATCGGGGCTATGTTTTTTGCCCAAATTTTAAGGGAACTGTTACCTTTTTGGTTTGTTCGAAATTTATATTAGGTCATAGCTTTTGGCCCAACTTGTGAGGGAACTGTTACCTTAACGGTTCGTTTGCCTTTCATATCAGGACTTATATTTTTTAGACTTAGTTTTGGGGGAAATGTTACCTTGATGGTTCGTTCGCCCCTCGTTCTAGGTCTTTATGGGAAAGGAACTGTTACCTTAACAAGGTTCGTTCGCAATCCTCGAGTGGCAATGATTTGTATGAAGGAATGATTTTTTTTATTGACATAACATTTTGATTACAGCTATGCATAAAACCTCCATAAATGTTCGGAGTTGAATGGACGAGGTAGCCTTACACTTTATGTGCTTTCCAAGTAGTAGGACTCTGGGACGGCGATCTCAACTACTTTATATGGACCCTTCCATTTAGCTGAGAGTTTGTTTTCACTGTCCAATTTTGTGAATTCCTCCCTTCTCATAACCATCTCCCCCATGAAAAATTGGCGAGCGCTGACTTTTATGTTGAAGTATTGAGTGGCCGCGAGTCGCATTTTAGCTTGGGCATTGTCATATTGCCATTAGTTTTCTTCTGCAAGGTCGAGGTCTTTCGACGCTCGATTTCATTCGCTTCGGAATTAAAGTGTAGGATCCTGTGGGTAGGCACCACTATTTCAGCGGGTGCTACTGCTTCCGATCCTTACGCCAAACTGAATGATGTTTCCCCCGTTGTTGTTTTGGGTGTCGTTCGAATAACCCACAGTAGATTATCCAGCTCTTCTTTCAAGTTTCCTTTGATGTCTTGAACTCGCATTTTGAGTCTTGCTAGGACAACTTTGTTGGCTGATTCGGCTTGCCCATTCGTTTGAGGATGGTGTACCGAGCTGAATCTGTGATCGATATGGTATTCTTCGCAGAGCCATTTGAGCTATTTTCCTACGAATTGTGGACCATTATCGCTTATGAGTATTCTAGGGATGCCGAACCGCAAAAATATATGGATTTTCAAGAACTTGATCACTTGAAATTCAGTCGTGGTGACCAATGCTTTCGCCTCTACCCACTTGGAAAAGTAGTCCATCACCACGATAATGTGGGTTCTTTGCCCATTGTTGATGGGAAAAGGGCCCAAAATGTCTATTGCCCATTGGGCGAAAGGCCAAGCGCCCGCCATTGGGGATAGCAATGTCGGTGGTCGACCGAATCGTGGTGCTAACTGTTGACAGGTCGCGTACCTTTTGGTTAATTCTTCCACGTCCTTGCTCAAGGTTGGCCAGTAATAGCTAGTATGAAGTTTTTGCGCGTTAATGAGCATGCACCTCCACGGCATGCGGCGACTCCTTCCTGAGCTTCATTGAGAACCATTTCTGTCTCGGGATGAGAGATGCACCTTAGATAGGGAGTTGAATATCCTCGCCTAAAGAGCTCTCCATCTATGAAAAGATAACTTCTGGCTAGACGGCTTATTTTCGTGGCCTCGCCTTTGTCTTCTAGCAGTATTCCTTCTATTAAGAAGTCCTGGAATGGGGTCATCCAGTTATCCTGCCCTTGATTATTGAAAACTTATGCTCGGTTGTCGAGGACCGGGTATAGGCATGTTCCAAAAATTGCACATCCTGTGTTTTTGTTCCTTCGAACACCAGTTTGCTCAGAGAGTCAGCTAGCTGGTTGTCTTGGCGAGGAATGGACTCAATCGCGAAAGTCGGGATTTCAGCGATGCGTTTTTTAGCAATTTTGAGGTACCATGAATCATAGGAATTTGCCTAATCTTACTCCAAATGCGTATTTTACTGGGGCTTTTGCTGGGTTTTGGCGAACGTTGTGCCTTCTAATGCATTCGAATGCTTCTAGAAGGTCTTCTATATGAGGGCTTCCCTTTATTGCCTTGACGAGCATTTCGTCCACATATGCCTCCATGTTACACCCCAGCATTTCTTGGAACAAGCGATTTAGCATTCGCTGATAGGTTTCCCCTGCGTTGATCAAACCGAAGGGCATAACCTTATAGAAAGGTAGATCTCCGTCTTCATAGAAGGCTGTGTTGGCTTCATCGTCCGGGTGCATTCGGGTCTGGTTATATCCTGAATAGGCGTCCATAAAGCTCAGCATTTCGTGACCAGAGATTGCATCTACCAGATGATCCATTCGAGGAAGGGGGTACGAATCTTTTGGGCAAGCCTTGTTCACGTCTTGGAAGTCTTGTTCACGTTGCGGAAGTCGAAGCACATTCTCCACTTTCCGTTTGATTTCTTTACGAGCCCTAGGTTGCCGACTCAGCTTTGAAATCGTACCTCCCTAACAAAATTGGCTTCAAGCAGTCTGCCTACTTCTTGCCTGATCGCCAAGCGCTTGTCGGATCCGAATGACCTTCTCTTTTGAGCTATCGGCTTGATCGAAGGATCTATCCTTAGCTCATGGGAGATTATGTCAGTGCTGCTGCCTGGCATGTCACTGGCTTCCATGCGAGTAGTTCCTTATTTTCTTTCAATAGGGAGGTCAAGGTGCTTTGTTGGTCGTCTTTCAAGGCGGTCCCAATGCGTACCTTCTTTTCTGGACCATCGATTTTGACTTCTGCTTGTTCCTACATTGGGGTTGGCCGAGTTTGGTCCTCCCGTGGGTCAGCCTATGTCTCGATGGCGAGGGTTCCCCTTTGGTTCTTCCTGCGAAGGTAGTTCACCTAGCATTATCGTGAGGATGGCTGGTCCCATTCGGTGTGGGGAACTTCATTTTCTGGTGGATTGTGGAGGCCACGATCTTATGACGATTGATGGTGGTCCTCCCGGGATGGCGTTGTACGAGGTAGGGGCGTCGACCACTAAGAAGGTGACTGATACCTTTATGCTTTTCCATCCTTCACTCAAAATTACCGGCAGTGTTATAACTCCCAGCAAAACTGATGTGGGGAAAGTCGACTCGTTTGAGGTCTTGCTTAGATTTTCCCATTTTTTCGAAGGCGTCCAAGAACAGGATGTTTGTCGAGATTCCTCCATCGATCAGAATTCTTTTCATATCACACCCATCTACTTCAGCCGTGATGACTAAAGCATCATTGTGCGGAGTGGTGACATGTGCCAGGTCTTCCTCGGAGAATGAGATGATGCAATCTTTTTTAGGTCGAGGTCTCTTGCCCAGTTGGACAGCTGTAGAGATTTGGGGGGCATAAACTTCTATCGCATTGGACCCCTCGCCTTTGGCACCAAACCCTCCAATAATTAGGTTTATCACCCGCCTGCTCTGGGATAGGCCAGATTGTTCTGGCGGAACTGGTGAGTGGGCTCCACCTGGGGGCGTTCGACTTCTATCTCGTCTGGCCACATATTCTTTTAGCATGCCTATCCGGATCAACTTCTCGATGCCGCGCTTAAGAAAACTGCAACCATCACTCTTATAGAACATGGCCTTATGATATCAACAATAGCTCTCTGTGTCTTTTCCCATTGGCTGAGCATTCTTCTAGGGTATATGTGGCCTTTCCAGGGACCTTCTTTCCATCTCGATTAGTACCGCCGAGATCTGCCTGTTTAAAGGCGTCAAATACTCGGGGACCTCTCGATGACTTGGTCATGGGTTTCTGATCTGGGCTTTTCTCGACCTTCCTTATCCTTCTTCTCCTTCCTACCATCGCGTCGGGGTTCTAGAATAACACTTGGCGAGGTTGTCAGGGTATTGACTTCAAGTTTCGCTCTTTTCATGTCTATGAAACCTTTCGCCCTTACTACCACCTCCTCCAGCGTCCGTATTTCTGTAACATGGTATTTGTTGCGCATTTTTCTTGAGGCTTTATTGGCCACATCAAGTCCTCTATACATCTGTGACTCGACGATCTATTTCGGTAACGTTTTTGTGAAAATGCCCGTAGAAGACGGCCAATGTTTCTCCTGGATGCTGTTTGACGGCGTCCAAGGCAACCACGCGTTTTAGCAATTGGCGCTCGCCCATATATTGCTCCAGAAATTTGCTCTTTAGCTCGGACCAGGTACCTATTGATCTTGTAGGGAGGCCGAAAAACCAGAATGACGCCAAACCCGAAAGGGTCGACGGAAATAATAGGGCTAAGTGATTTTCATCATTCGACTTACCCAACAGAGAAGCTTCATGAGGAGCAGGGGCTTGTCTGCGGACCTGTCCTATGATGGTTTCCAAGAGGTATATCACCTCTGCGGTTACCTGAATGGTTTCCCCAACCACTTAAACGGTCGGTCGAGCTGGAATCTCTACGACGTTTGGAACACGGGCTGGTCTAGAATTGCGAACATGCTCGCATGCCGGCCATGGAGGGACGGCATCAGGGACTACTTGGTTAGCAGGTTCTTGGTGGAGCGGCGAAGCGACCGCGAATTCCGGGCTATCTGAATATTGCTCATTAGCTTGTTTCCGACGATTGCGGTTAGAGCGAGTCTGAATGACTGTTTTGCTCGTGTTCCCAGAGACGTCGCAAAATGTTGGCTCTGAGATTCCCAGGTGCTGACTTGGCAGTGAATTGAATGTCAAATGGCTGATGATCACGCGCTTTCACCTGAGCTCCGATGAACCTGCAAGAAGGGGATCGCAAAAGAGGGGGTGCCTCTAGTTCCCTTTCTGATGCTTAAATGAGTATACAGTATGTATGAACTCAAAACGTAATGAACGTATGAAAAGAAAGAGTATTTATAGAGTTGGGAGATCAAACCGTTATAAGCCTCTAAATATCTTTGTAAATACTGTGCCGATAAAGACTAGGATAGCAGATATTACGGTTATGGCGTAATATCAGTTACCTTATGTAATCTTCATAGAATATGTGCTCGATATACGCGGGATAACGTGGCCATATATTTGGTGTCGGTTTGTTGAACCAGAGTTGAGAAGTTTGACTCTCTTGGCGAGCGCTCCCATGGGGAGCAGCATGAGGCTTTGGCCTTGGCCGATGGCGACCTGAGATAGAGCTTTGGCATCCACTTTAGTTTGGGTTTGGTACTGGACCGCTTTGTGAGTGTCAGTTTACCCTTACTGTGGGACTGCCCGGTTTTGAATGATATAGTTTTACCCCCTGCAAAGTTATTGAGTGTTCGAGGCCTTTCCAATATTGGGTTGTAACTATCAATACCCAACAACATAATATAAAATTATCATTACATAAAATTTTAAAGTTACATAACAATTGAAAATAAAATTTAATTAATTAAAAAAATTCATAACATGAACAATAGATTAAAAAAAACAATTCCACACTAATTTTAATTTTGTATACTTGATGATTTTGCATCTAGTAATTATTTATCGCTTTAGACGATATATTATTTATATTCAACATATAAATATACTTCAATTTTGATCTATCTTAATTAAATTTAAATTCTCTATATTTGTTAATAAAATGAAACTTTTATAACGTTGGTGATCTAAGTTTTCAATTTCACGATTTTCTCAGTTTTGTATGGGAAGGGGGAGAGATGAGAGAAATTTTTTGTAGAGTAGGAAATACGTAAGTAGGAGAGTAACAAAATGAAAAGATAAAAAATTAATGTCTGGTTAGAAAGAAGATAGAAAGTTTTGAAAGAAAAAAAATCTTTATAATTGTAGAGAAATTAAAAAAGCTGACATCATATACAAGGACTCCAAAAGGTTGACATTTCTTAATTAGAGGGTTCAAGGTATCGAATACCATTTTTGAATTATAATTTAGGTTTGTCAAAAAACATATATGGTATTAATATTATGTGATAAAGCATTGTATTATTATAGCAAGATCACAAATTTAAATTGTTATTAAGTCAAAATTTTATTAAAAAAAAAAAACATTTCCACTTGAGTAGTTAGAGCATAAAATATAACGTAAGTCTATACAAAAAGATTTAAGTATTACTGATCTACTAGTGAAAGCATCATTGTAATATTGAGAGGTCTTGAGTTTGAAACTTCTATGAAATTTTCTTTTATAAGGGGTTTTCTATCCATAAATTGCATTAAACAATGATGGAAAAAAATATAAATGAATAAAATTAGTCATGATAAGTTTAAATTAATTAGATTATTAGGGATTACTTGTGTAATTTTACAAGTGGTTGTTACAATAACCACTTTTATAAATAGTATAGATATATGTAATTAGTTATTTTATGCAGTTTTCAAGTTTAATATTTTTCCTTCATTATAAACAATTTAAACTTATAATAGTGAACCTAGTTTTTGAAAGATTATTTGTAATCTCTATTCAGTTCCAAAATATTTGAAATAAAGTTTTAAACTTTTTAACAGAAAAGTTATTTTTGAGATATTATTGTAGTTTATATTCTCTTAAAAATAATTTAAATAAGTTTTATAATATGTTTTATAAATATAACTTAAATCATATAAAAGATGATAAAAGGATGAATAAACTAAGTCTACTAATTATCACACAAAGCGCGAATGAGGTATCTAGTATATATTAATTTGTCTATAATGTACCCAATTGTGAAAAATAAGCTTTTGGGTGCATTTTATCACTCTTAATATCAAACTAATTCATTTTAATTGATCCATGTAATATACAAAAATTATCATTCCTAAGTGTCGTGCTTTATAATTCAATTAAAAATTCTCTAAACCTTTTCATTCTAAAAATAAGTTTTTTTGGCCAAGTATTCTAAAAAATAGTTACAAAATCTCTTTTTCACTCTCATGTATATTTATTATTTTGTATTTGATAGATTTCTATTCACATGCAAGGGAAATACACACGTTAGATATACAACATATCACAATACAACAACGATACTTACATTGCTAGTTCGACGGCGTGTGGAAGCAGAAGCGGAATCGGAATGATCGCCGGTGGTTCGGAATCACAGTAGGGAGTACCGGTCGGAAGGAAACGTCACTAAGCGGATCGCTCCTTATGTTTTCACAGGAGATTGCCTAAGACAAAAATAATATTATGGAAGTAGGATTCTTGGAGAGAGTTTTTAAAACACAGCCAAATGGATCTTCTTATAGATCCTTGGGGTAGTTACTTATTTCCAGTATTTATGTTTTAGTCCCCGATATATTTATGGCTTGTATTTAGCATCCCTTATGGGTGTCAATTTCCTAAATATCTCACTCACACATATTGTGGGTGCTTATGTGTGCAAAGAGACATATTCCTTACACTTTGACTTGTCTTTCATACAGGGCCTCCCCCGTGCGACCGACATACTTTGTGAGAGCTAGCTCTTGTATATCTGTTAGGTGTATACAACCTCTCATTGCAAATAACTTATAGTAATAGTATGCTTGTGCCCTAGATCGGCAAACCTCATTTTGGTATCTTTAAGGATCTCATTAGGTATACCTTGTATTCACAATCATGACACTAAATCATGACTGGTGCACCAGTGAACACAATTGAAAAAAAAACATTCCGTTGACAATCTTCCTCTTCTCACAATCCTTCAAACACTAACCCGGCACGCTTTTCTAAACATGTCCCTCTCGGACGAATCTATGTTCATGACCATCGGGTAACACACTAAGCTAGCGATCGTCGTGTTAGGTCTCAAGTATCTTATCGGAGTCATGAGGGCACACAATTTTGAACCTATTACGGATCCTTTGGTCTCACACTACACATGCTGAGATTGTGCTTGTGTAAACCCGTGGTCGATTAATAGCACACGCAGTATGAAATATGTGCCACACCACCCTTCTCCTTTTCACATGGAGTGTATGTATTATGTCATAAAGACGGTGTTGCGCGGATGTGTGTCCAGATATCGAATGCTTCTAACCAGATTACGCTAATTCCCATCCCGCTCAAAAGTAATCTATTTAGAAATAAATTCAATTTAAAATATCCGATAACATCATATCAACAACCAAAAATAATAATTATACTGATGGCCTCATGTCAACAGGCGACTTATGAATTCGGGTAGTTAGCTCTCAAATCATTCATTTGATGATTTTCGACTCGAAATCCTGTCTCATCTCTACTTGTCACATAGACGCAACACCACTAAGACGTTGAGGCAGTTACTCGTTTGAGATAGATAACCTTTTGGTGTACTTGACATACATTAAAACATAAATTATGAATGCACGAAGCAATCATGATAAAACATGTGTAGTAATCAAACTTATTGATTTGAATTGAACATTACAGGAGAAAATATTATTACATGACGTATTTCAAATTTTATGTAGCCCTAAAGACCTTACATGTTTAATAAAGGAATCCCTATTCAAAGGCTTCGTCAATGGGTGAGCTAACATATCCTTTGTGGCCAAATACTTCACATTTATCATCTTGCATGCAACCATATCCCTCGCATAGTTATACTTGACTTCAATGTGTTTAGTTTTGTTGTGGAATTTAGTATCCTTGGTGGAAGAAATTGCTGCCTGACTGTCATAGTGAATCAGTACTGGCTCACCCTTTTCCCCAATATCTATCAGATGTTCAAGGAACCTTTTCAACCAAACATACTCTTAAGTTTCTGTTGCGAGGGCCACATATTCAGCTTCCATGGTGGCGAGCGATACATTAGACTGCTTCTTGCTACTCCAAGAGATAGCACCGTTGCACATCAAGAACGCATAACCGGAGGTGGATTTGCGTTCATCGAGATCTCCTCCATAGTTGGCATCACTATATCCTTATAAACGGAGACTTTCAACACCTCTGTAACAAAGTGCATAATCAGCAGTTCCTTTAAGATATCTCATGATCCTTTTTACCGCTTTCCAATGTGCCGGACCTGGATCAGATTGGTATCGACTAACCAATCCCACAGCTTGGCAAATATCTGGTCTAGTGCACACCATTGCATACATTAGACTTCCAATTGCATTGCGGTACGGTACTCGAGTCATTCTTTCTCTTTCTTTAGGAGTCTTTGGACACATTTTATTACTTAGGGCATGTCCCTTACTGATAGGAGTCACACTAGGCTTACATGCATGCATACCAAATCGCTCAAGATCTTTGTTGATCTAATTTTCTTGGGAAAGATACAATAACCTTCTTGAATGATCTCTCGAGATCTTTATCACAAGAATGTAAGTGGCATTGCCCATGTCTTTATTCTCAAATTGATATGATAACCAGGCCTAAACCTCGTTAACATACTCCATATCATTCCCAACTATGAATATGTCATCAACATATAATGTCATAAACACAAATTTTCTTTTAGACCTTTTGGTATAAACGCAATGGTCATCATTCATCATGACAAAACCATTATTTACAACCACATCATGGAACCGTTTGTACCACTGCCTGAGATGGCTTTAGTCCATAAATAGACTTCACTAGTCTACAAACCTTATGTTCATGGCCCTTTACTATGAAGCACTCGGGTTGCTCCATGTAAATTTCTTCCTCTAAATCCCAATTTAGAAAAACAGTTTTAACATCCATTTTATGTGATTCAAGGTCTTGATTAGCTACTATAGTCAGTATTAACCGAATAGAGTATAAACGCACAACAGCACAAAACGTCTTAACATAATCTATTCCATGTTGTTGCATATAATCTTTAGCTACTAATCGGGACTTATATCGCTCGATTGTGCCATCGACTTTGTGCTTTATTTTGAGGACCCATTTGGCCCCTATAGCTTTACATCCATTGGGAAGGTCAACTAATTTCAAAACATTGTTGTCCTCTATCGACTCTATTTCCTCATCCATTGCTTTTGTCCATTCATTACAAGAAGGGCTAGAAAGAGCCTCACTTATGGTTTGTGGCTTATTTTCTTATTGTAAGAGCATTGCAAAGTGTTCGCCACCTTCAATCTCAAATCATCGGCAAGGAATCGTCTTGCGAGATCCTCGTCCTGACTGAGACTCGTTTAATCTCATATTAATACTCCCACTTGGTATCAGAGCTTGAACTTTCCTAGGGCTGAACCAAATCTCGTGTGAAGCTGTTCTTGTTCTTGTTCAGTTGATTGAATTTTATCTTTTACTCAGCTTGTTCTCTCTTCATTGAAGTCATCATTCGTTGTCATCAGATCGTTGCATCCAGCTCCAGCTCCTTCTTCGAATATTCCAGCTTCTGTTTCGAACATCATCATCATCTCCAGCTCCTGCTTGCTTCACCCAGCTCAGATTCCACTGCCGAATCAAATTAGTTCAAAATCAATGCCAGCTCCTGCTTGAACCGAGTGACTTACGTCCAGTTCAAAGACCACCGATCTGAAGTATTGATTCCAATTCTCTGCTACAGTTGGTGATTGTTATCAGCTTGACACCTCCTGCTCCAGATCTGCTACAAAGCTCCAGGTCAGCATCGACTTCTTCAACCTTCAGATCACACCGATTCTGCAACATCGAGCTGATTCTCCAAATACAACGATTCTGCAGCATCGACTTCTTCAACCTTTAGATCACACTGAACCGATTCTGCAGCATCTCCATATCAATTCTGATTTCAACAGCAGCAATCTACTCCAATTTCAGCAGCAGCAATTCGATTTCAGCAATTCAAATTTGTTGTTCTTTAGATTGCTCTGTTTCGATCAAGATCTGCACCGATCCATCTGCTTCTGTTTGTGCGATTCTTCTCCAGCTTCATGATCTTCTTCTTCATGTCTCAATAGGTATGATCAGACCTGTGATCATACCGAGGTAAGGTTTCTGGACCACCGACTCTGTTTAAGAAAATCTGCTGGTTCTGATGCTGATTGCTTGCTGCGACTAAGCTGAGTTGATTGCTGCTACTTATGCTGCTTAATTCAGACTGATTTCTGAGTATGATGTTGATTATTTGTTGCTGAGCTGCTTATCATGTTGCTGGTACATATGGAGTTGATTAGTGCTCTGTTTGAGGGTGAATTTGAGTGTGATTCGTCCTCTGTTGAGGCTGTGTTTGAGGATGACGTTAAGGCTGATTCTTCTTCGGTTTGATGTTGATTTTGAGCCATGATCTTCATTTAGATTCTGTTTTGCGATGATCTTCATTTAAATTTTTATTTTTTTTTGAGTCTTGTTTTACATTAGGAAGTGGATCTTCAAAGGGGAATGTTAGGGATTATGGTTGAGATAAATCATGACTTAGTTCAAATGTTTAGCATAATTAGATTCAAGTCCACATGTTTAGGACTTTTGCATCCAAATCCCTAGATTCACCTATAAATAGACCACTACCCCTATTGTATATTCAAGCTTAAGCAATACAAGATGCATTTCTCTCTAAATGTTGCCTTAAGCTCTTCTTTTAGTCCTCATTCTCTCTAAATTCCTAAGACTCGGGAACTCATCCTCGATAAATGTGACATTTCGGGATTCAAATTTGGTAACGCTCCCACTATCATGTTGACCTATAAATACGTAACCTTTGGAAGTCTCAGAGTAGTGAACAAACACACTCTTTTTACCTCTCGGGCCTAGCTTACCACATTTATGTGAAAGATCGTGGGTATATGCCGTACATACCCATGGTTTTAAGTTGCGTAGATATGGACGTCTTCTAGTCCACAACTCATAAGGAGTGGTCACCACTTCTTTCGTAGGTACATAAGTTTTGAGAACATAAGTTGTAGTCAATAAGGCATCCCCCGAAAATTGAATTGGCAAGTTAGCATGTGCCATCATTGACCGAACCATCTCAAGTAATGTTCTAATACGTCTCTCCGCTACACCGTTTTGTTGCAGAGTAAAAGGAATCGTCAACTGATGAATGATACCTTTTCATTACATATCGCCTGAAATTGGGTTGAAAGATATTCACGGTCTCGGTCGGTCTGAAGGCACTTAATCTTTCGATCGAATTGATTTTCCACTAAGCTCATATAGCTCATTAAGCATTGTAATGCATCGGATTTGTGTGCAATCAAATAGAATAGACATGAACAAAATGAGTGTAATCATCTATAAACGTAATGAAGTAGAAAGACCCGTGCCTAGCTCGTATATTCATAGGCCCACAAATGTCAAAATGAATTAATTTAAGAGGAAAGTAATCTATGGTTGCCTTACCAAAAGGCTTTCGCGCGGATTTACCTGCTAGACAACATTCACAAGTAGGCAATTCCATATCTTGAATACCTTGCAACATACCAGTCGTTGCATTCTTTGTTGGCCAATATGGCCTAACCTAGCATGCCATACTTTTATATCGCTATCATAATTGCGAGAATGAGTAAGTAACGAAAAACTTGAATTTTCGTAAGTATCCAAGTCTAATACAACAAAACCACCAGAAATAAAGACTTGTCCATAAAGAGTCGACCCCTTGGTCAACTCAAAAACATTATCATGAAAATTTAAATTGTAACCTAATAACATCAAATCAGAAACAGACACAACATTCCGTCGAATTTTTGGAGCGTAAAGGACGTCGTATAGTAGTAGAGATCGACCATCACGCATGACTAACTTGCATGTCCCGATTCCTACAACCGTAACTCGTGAGTTATTTCCGACATAAACCCATTTTGCTCCATGTGAAAGTCGATGGATATCTACATAAGCGTTCCTATCCCGAGCTATGTGGTCGGTCGATCTTGAGTCAATGATCCACAAAGGATTAGATTCAGCTAAAAAAAACGAACTAGAGACGTGAATGTCACTAGTATAAGTGTCAAGACATACCTGACGCTAGGGTTGAGTGCAATCTTTTGCAAAGTGTCCTTTGTTGCCATAGTTAAAAAATTTGACCCTTTTTAGTTGCACACGAACTTTCTTTTTATGCTTGGTCTGCCGAGCAGCCTTAGGTTTCTTACTTGGGCCAGCCTTCCCTTGGACCTGATCATGTCTCTTCCTCTTGAACCTATTTTTAGGTTTGGAAGATGATGAAATGTGCAACTGAGACAAAGACTTAGTTGCTGGAAGGCGTTCCTCTTCTAACTCAAGATGCCTCTAGACTTCTTCCAGAGTGTATATTTGAGTATTGTAGGTAAAGGTAGTCTTCATCAGATCCCAAGAACTTGGAAGGGAACGAATCACTGCTTGGACTTGTTGCTCGTCAGTCAACACATGACCGACATCACATAACTCAGCAATCATATTGGCCATTTGTCGGAGATGCGTTTTCATAGAGTGCTCAGGACATTTTTTTATAGGAATCAAACTTAACAGTTAAAGATTTTATTCTTGCAGTGGAGTAGGTACCAAACCTTTCCCGTAGTGCATCCTAGAGGTCCTTAGCCCTCTGATAGTTTTTGAATTCCTTTAAAATATCATCCTCTAGAGCGCTCAACAATGTGAGATGAGCTAGACCATCTTTCTTTTTCCAGCTTGTATAGGTCGCAGGTTCACGTCGATGCTCGACCGAATTTCCAGCATCGGGTTCGTTCATGACATTAGTAAGGGCTTCCAGAGCCTCTTCAACCTCGAGTACGTATTGAATTTTCAGACTCCAAACGCCATAGTTATCGCCATTTACCTTCAATACTTTGTTGAGCTCGGCTATAACATTGTTGCTAGAAGTTACCATTCTTCATGTAAAAGAATAGGGAAAAGTATGAAAAAGATGTAACATGTTTGCCCAAAGTGGTGAATGCGGCCCAATGTTTGTTTTTGATGGAATATGTTTGTTGGTGTAGGTTTTTGATGAATTCCGTCAAAATATGTTTGTGTCCGTCAAAAAAGTCCGTTAGTTGCCTCCATGCCTTGCACGCGAGTTTCTGTCCGTTTGAAAAGCCCAAAATGCCCCTTAGTACATCACCTATTATAACAGCCTTCTCCTTCGTTGAACCAATCTGTTTCTTCTCCAACATTCTCCTCCAAGGTGGTGTCCGTAGCAGCTTAGCTTCCCGATTTCGTCGGCCATTCATTGTTGGATCTCCAAGCTGGTCGCCGAGGAAGAATGGGACTGCAGTACTCAGGCAGCAGTACACCCAGCTCGAACTCGAAGTCGGCCGTAGAGTACCCGAGTTGGCATTGCTACTGTGGGTTCACGACACATGCTAAACCCGCATCGACATGGAATAATTTCAGTAGCATGTTCTATGGGTGTCCCAATTACAAGGTTTGTTTGCCGATTTGTTTTATTTGGAATCTTAATTTTGAATCCGTCATCTTGAAAATCAGTCATTTTCGAAGCCCTAATTTGGTGTATTTCTGTTGAAGAACCACGGTTGTAGCTATTTTGAGCGGTGTGATCCGCAAATGTGCATATACAGAAGGAGGGCTGTGAACAAATTTCGAGATATGCATGTGAAGATTGAAAGCGAAGTGGTTCTTGTACGAAGGAAGGAGAAGATGTTGATTACTGCTGTTGGTGTTCTTGCGGTACTGCTGTTTGGTGTCAGCCTAAAACTGGTCATTGGGTGAACGTGTTTTAGTAGTTGTATTTTGAAGACTAATGTTTGTGGGTCGGGGTGTTTTAAGTTAACTATGTTTATGTTGTCTAAAGACCAGATAACCTATGTTTTGTAAGTTTTGGTATTTGAAGAAACAAGTTTGTCCACTAGTTGAGAATAGATGTACTATGTTTTGAGTGACAGGACAAAAATTGATCGACTAAATCCAAAAGAAACACACCTGCAATTAAATACCTGTCCCACAACACATACACATTCCAGACAACTTCAACAGAACCAAGTACTTCTAGTATGCATATAACATACACAATCCAGACAACCAAGTACATCAACAAAAGCAACCTAAACAATACCAAGTTCATCCTAAACATAAAACGAAACCTAATAATGTTCACAAAACGAAAGTTAACGCCTCAAATTGACAGCATAACCAACAGTATGCGTCATTCCAAAATGGCATCCAAAATAAGTCATACTACGTTAGGTCTTGAAATCACGGAATATCTTCATTGAGTCGGATATTTTGTGTACTTGCTTGACTTGAAACGAGGGGAACTCCTCGGCGACATTGTCGACTTCTTAGGAATAGTCTTCTTCTTCGGTGTGATGGTCTGCAACGGCATATCAACTGGCATGAGAGCTCGACAATCAGAAAGTTGTGGTGCCCTTGAACTTACTCGGACACGTTCAGGCGATTCCAGGTTTACCACCTTTTCAGGAGCATTTTCAGCCTACGACAGTACAAAAGTTAGATTTCCAAACCTGTAGATGTGATAAGTGGGTTGTTAGATTTACAAACCGGAGTTTTTCTTCTAGTCGGCAGTTTTGCCCTTCGGCTTTTAGGAATCCTCTTGGTTGGTTGTTTCGGTACCTTGGGTCCGTCTTCGGCTTCCTTTGATACTTCTTGAGGTATGTTGGGAACTTCTTCACGTACTTCGTCCTGCAAACGTGTAAAATATTAGTGAACAATTAATTAAACAATGTTTTAACACGTCATGAGGAAATATGAGTTCTTACCATCTGAAGTTGTGAATCTGGAACAGACTCAGGAATAAAGGTGTCCGACTCTTCACCCACATCATTTCTCTCTTCCTCAATCAGGCATGTCTTGTTATTCGGTTTAACTCTACTCGGTCCTTCTTGTGAAACCCTAGGCCGTCTGACCCTTTTGTTGGGTGGCTGTGCTGCGTCAACACCAGGCTGAGACTGTGGTTTCCTTCTAAGTCGCTGGGACCGCTGCGACTGCTGTGTAGGCTGCGACTGCTGGGTCGGCTATGTTTAGTTCCTGTTTTGTCGACAGAGGGAGCAAAACTGTGGGAGACCATGCTTCGTCAATTTAGTTCCTGTTTTGTTTACCATCTCAGTTGGAGCTCTGGTCTGTTTCTTCTTGGGCCTGCCTCCTTGTTTACGGACCACTGGAGGATCAATGGGTAACGAATCTAGCCTCATCCAATTGTCAACCCCCGGAATTGGATGTATGACTGGACCATAGATTCGTTGCATAGTCTCTTTGTGGTACACCGTGTCCACAAAATTCTGCACCTCCAGTCTAGATTTCAACAAACATGTCGTAGCATGAGCACAAGGGATCCCGGTCAGACTCCATTCAAGACAGCTGCATACTCTGGTGTTGATATCTATGGTGTACTGGTGTTATGTACCCACGAGCACTTCGTACTCACCCTGACCCGCGTAGAGTACACCCATCCCTCTTGAACCATCCTTTTTTTTCTTGATCTTTTCGAGAACATTGCTAAACAGCAACCTTCCCTCCTCGCAGTGAAACTATTCATGACGATCCTTCGCAAGGTTTCCATAAGGGTTATTGGAGGCTTATCCCGAGCATCCTTAATCTTCGCATTCCAACTCTCTGTGACATTATTGACGACTAAATCTGTTTTTGAATATGGATGGAACTCGTACCTGCACCATGTCTTCGTGTCTAACTTGTCAAAGTACTCCCATGCACCCGGATTGTGCTGTTTTAGGTAGTCCATGTGCGCCCTGTGCCTATGCAAATTGTACGAACAAGCCATAGCCCAAAAACGTGACTTCACTCCAGCGTCGTTGTGTTTGGCAGCCAACATGTTCTAATGAATGTGTCGCGCACAGAAACGATGCTCTGATGCAGGTAGGATCTCCTCTACTGCAATTATTAAACCCTAGAAAACATGTTTCATCAAAACTTTAGAATTTCAAACATATTACAGCAACTGTTTAAGAATTTCAAACAAAACACATAATATTTTTGAATTATAACAACGTAATACATAAAATATTTAAAAAGTGCAGACGTAATATACCTTTTTCCAATCTGACATGACGATCCAAGGACCCCCATCACCAAGGTATGTCTTGAAGATGTCCAGGAACCACGTCCACGACTCTCTCGTTTCAGCTTCGACCCACGCATAATATAGAGGGAAGACTCTATTGTCAGCATCCCGAGAAATGACACTTAGCAGTTGCCCCCCATCCAGGCCTTTCAAGTGACACCCATCCAACCCAATGAAGGGTCGACAACCAACTCTAAACCCTTCCATACATCCCTTTAAACAGACGTACATACGTTCAAATTTTGGTCTCAAAGGGTTCGGCACCGGATCATCACTGTCCCGGCGTAGTCTCTTAGGCGTTCAAACTGCCATAATCTATCGCCACGTAACTTCTCTCTCGCTAATCTTATACCTTCACAGATATTCCATGGCTTCACATCGAAGTTGAATCTTTTTTGAATTTCATCAGCTATGGTCACACTTCGTACCTTCGGTTCGTTCCTAATCAACTCCATGAAGTTATCACATATCCACTTATCACCAATCTTCTTGGTGTGGAATGCTCGACCGCATGAATGCTCGTCCACCAACTTGCGTAACTGAAAAGTCGCTTGTTGAGGAACACTGACCGCACAAGACTTGAAGCCACAGTTGGCCTGTTTGCACCAGAATTCTACTCGTTTGGGACCATTTGATCCCTTCGACTCCCTCTCATACCCCTCTTGGATGCTATGTCCAATCATGTATTCCCTAAACGCCTTCGCATCTACGAACTTCATACCAAGTTTCAGCTCGTATTTTTTGGTGGGTTGACCCAACTCCGCATTCACCTCTTCATCAATAACTCTTGTCGTATGTCCGCTTGTCACGTCGTCTTCCATGTCTGAATATGGGGGAGTCCTCAAGGTGTCGCTCGGACAGTCATGCTCAAGATTTAACATTTCAACATCTATGTTCACCCCAATACCTGCCGCGGTATCGCCCCACTCACCTCCCATCGCACCAACTACGTCGGGTATATCACCTTCGGTGGCTTTACATGTTCTTTGTCGCTGCCCATATGTTTGCGCTCGGTTTGGTGACGTTTTATCATCCTCATCATCATCGGTGTCATCCTCCTCTTCACCCTTTTTGGCCCTTTGAGTCGGAAGACATCTCTTCCGAAGCACTACTCTCGACCATGGGTGCCTTCCCTTTCGCTTTCTCGCTCAAACGTTGCTTGTTCAGTTCGGCTATTCTTGCAGATGCCATCCTTCTTCGGTTTGCAATTTGCTTCAACAATGTGTTGTTGCGGAGTTCTTCCAACCACGGATCTTTAAGACATGCTTCCTCATCAAATGGTGGAAGCACATACAAATTTACCTCCCGAACACCTTGTTGTTTCTCCTTGATTAGTGCAATATCTTCATCGCTACATAACACTTCAATGTCCTTTTTCGGATCTCCATTCGGTGGCACGTACGTTATCACACCGTCACTCTTCAAACTGTAATACTCAAGTAGAACGGACACATTTAAGTACCAAAAGCAATGGTCCATCAAGTCTGTCAAGCATACCTTTCCCTTGTAAACACCGTCAACCCAGTTACCATCATAGTGGATTTGAAGAAACCACTTACCCTCACTTGAAGTAGACATTCTGCAAACAAACATCAACATTCGGTCATTACACAAACAAAACACAGTAACATTCAGTAATGTCACAAATAACACACACATAAACAGCGTTGTAATTAAACATATCAGATTTATATACAATGCTAACGTAACTAATTAACCTTTCAACATCAATCGTTTAATCGTTTTCCTTCGGTTCGTCAACTTTGCCAATGTTCGAAATTTTCATGCAGGACACAAATTGGAGGGTGACTTTCGGCTTTTATACACTTGAAACTGAACATGGGGTAGTTACCTCTGAAGAGTAGCTTCGATTCGCGACGGGATCGACACAAACAGAGCAGTCGCGCCGATTCGGTTTCAAACGGACAACCGATTCTTCAAATCGAAGAAATTGCAGCAACTCCCGCAGCAACGCCTTCACTTGCTGTCTTCAGGCGAGCGTAAAAAATGCAGCAGCAGCTCCAATTACAATGCTTCAACGCATCAGCTCCGATTTTAGGGTTTGGGGATTTCTCTCTTCTTCGGTTCTTGAAACTGATGGGATGGGGAGTTCTTCGGTTTTTGAAACTGAACTGTTTCTATAGAGGTGATATGTTTTTGGGGAGAGGTACCGGTTCGGTCTTAGGGAGGGAAACTGTTCGGTTCGCAGAGAATAAAGGAGGGAATTTCATCAAGGGTAGTTTGGGTATTATCGTTTTTGTTTATTTCAACGTTCAATTTATTTGTCACGTGACAAGCACGTGCTAACTTTTAACGGATAAATTAACAGAAAACCTAACGTTTCTTCAAAAACCTACAGAAGTAAACGTTTTACATCAAATACCCGTGGCCCAAAACAAATTTCATCGATTACCATTTTGGGCAAACATGTTACATCTTTTTCATACTTTTCCCAAAAGAATAACATACATATCAGGATCATCATAATAACATGCAAGATAAAATGTTCAACACACACTTGCTACCACTCGACCTATTGACCGAATAAATTAATTAACACAAGCATGACTCGGAGTCAAAAGGTCACTATGTTCCCAATCATCATCTTAAAGTTCGTGCTACATGATGATTAATTCATTCAATAAACAAGTTAAGTATTTCAATCACATCAGGCAAAATGATGTTTCTAGGAACTAGATACAACCATGTGAAAATATAAACAATGTATCATGTAAGACATACTAATATCAAACGATTCTTATATTGAATATAACAAAAAAGATATCATGCTTGTTATGATAATTACACTTTCTTATACATGGATACTAAAATAAATCAACATATATGACGTGTAAAAAAAACTCTCTTAACATGATTATGACGAGTATTCATACATGTGAACATTAAAAGAAATCAACATGTATGTTATAACATGCTTAGTACCTACTAAAAATAAAATCAAGGTACCCCTTAGAGAATTGGACAAGGCTAACTCATACCAAATTCTCATTTTAAAAACAATTTAAACTCAAGAATAACACAATTGAATCCCTTAAGACTTTAGCGAAACTAATTCGCATATAGTTGAAACAAATTAAACTATACGAGTCATCATGCAATTAAAAAAAACTTATCCAAAAAGATATCATATACATGATACTAACAAATATAAGTACCAATTAATTGCATTTAAAAATATTAGGGATCATTTTGAAATAAAATAAATTTATTTTATCCCTAAATAAAGTTTGAGGACCTAATTGAACATTTTTAAAAATAAAGGGCCCCAAAAAATTTTGTTCACGAACCGGGTCATGAGCCGATCTATTTGGCCACAGCCCACTACTGGGTAGCGGCCTAGAGGATGACTGGGCCAGGGCTTAGTCGTCTAGGACAGCCCAGTTGCAAATTGTGCAAATGCCTAGATGCAGCTGGGCTGAAACCTAGATGTTGACTGGGCAGGGCCCACCTGATGGGCCTCTGCCCAGTCTGGTTTGGGCAGTAGATCCAAGCCGGTTTGGGCCAGTGCCCAAATCGGTTTGGACCGGTTCCTAGACCGGTTTGCAGGAAAAAAAATACATTTTTTTTAAATCCGAAAATAATAAATATTTTTTCTCTCCAATTTACACTTATCTTCAACCTCTCTTCCCACAATATATGTTCCTTCATTCCTGCATTACCAAAATTCTTAACCTCCATCACCAACCGTTTCAAGTTCTAAAGGTAATCGTCTTCAACTTTCTAGTAACCGTTGGATAACCTATCACCGACGACTTCGATAGAAACCGGTGACTTCGCTGGAAACTCATTGCAAGAAATGATCAAGATGATCAAGGAAGGTTCCGTGCGGTTCAAGACTACTGTTGAAGAGTCTTGAGTGTTCTAGGATTAACAAGCTTGGTTATGCATTGTGTTTAGTATAAATACAGATTTAATCTTAGCTGTAAACTCAACTTGATTCAATGATAAGTTTCCAAGTTCTGTTAATTCTGTTATTTCTCTCTTTTCGTTAGCTTGTTGTCTAAGCTAGCTACCTTGATCTTCATCTTCATTACATTCTTCTCTATTCTATTTCATCAAATCTGGTTCAACCTCAGATTACTGATATGGTATTAGAGCCTTCATCACTCGATTCCGCTGTCAATCTGTGAAGTTTGAAGCATCGTCTGGATTCCGCATCAGTTCATCTCAGCTTCGCAATCAATCTGCAAGCTCAGTCAACATTAGTTCTTCAGCTTTCTGGTATCATTCTCTGACTCAGTTGTGCAATCCTCGTTTCATCTGCTTCTGCAATCTGTTAGAAGATATATCTATCTCATCATGGAAGACAATCATCATCCATTCTTCAATAACTGGAGAAGAAAATTTCCAGTCATGGAAACCACAAGTACTTCTAGCGGTTAGAGGATTCAACCTTGAAGATCTGTTGTTCGGTGTTGTTCTGGTACCTCATTGGATCAATGATGGAGAACGCAACAAGGTTGTCAATCCTGATTTTGCTAAACACACTCAAAAAGACAGCTTGCTCGCTTCTTGGCTGTTGGCATCCATCTCCACACCGATCAGCAAGGGCCTTGTTGGTTGCATGACTGCAGCCTCAATCTGGACAAAGCTGCATCAACACTTCTCCTCCTCATCCACAACCAGAATTATGAATCTGTATGATAGATTAAAGGTACAAAAATATTACAATCAATCTATGAGAGAATACCTTGCGGAAATACAGCTGATATGTGTTAGCTTAGCTAGATGTGGACATCCCATAGAAGATATACAACAAATCTCTATTGTTCTAAATGGAGTAAAAGGACAAAATGATAATGTGGTCTCGGTTATTCACGCCAGCAGAAATCCGTATGATTTGTCATCCATATCATCTGTATTGTTAGATACTGAAGCAAGACAGAAGGAGATAGCCTTTGACAACACATTTCCTATAGCAAATGTTGCAGAAAAATCCACTTCAGATCAGACATCGGTGAATCTTGGCCAATCTGTTCAACCGAATCTATATTCAGCACATCAGCAAGGCAACAATTCAGGACAACAACTGATCTCGAAGTATCAATCAAATTCCAGAGGAGGATATGGCCGAGGAAGAAGTAGGGGCAGATGTAATGGAAACAAGCCACAATGTCAATTATGTGGCAAATTTGGACATCTTGTCCATAGATGTTTCCAAAGGTTCAACGTCCACTTTCAAGGAGTGACATCACCAGCAGGAGAAATGAGTGCTAATTTTGTCTCCACCGTGCAATGGAACTCAGATGGACTACCTTCTCTTCCAGCTCAACCTCAACATATGCAGCTCGCTCAGCCTCAGTCACTGATGCAACAAATGCAGCAGCTAGCTCAGCCTCAATCACCGATGCAGTTTTTTCAGCAACCTTCCCAAAATCCAATGATGTGTTCACCTGTGTTCAATCAGTATGCATCTACTCCTACTCCTCATTACTATGTTCAGTCTTCACCTGTTTTTCCTACAGTTACTTCAGCTCCAACAGCTCCTGCCATGGACATTGTCAACCAAGCAAACATAACAGCTACTTTTGGTCCTGTGCAAGTCACTGATAAATCCTGGTATCCCGATTCCGGTGCTACTAATCACTTTGCTCAAGGACCTCCTCCAGGTAACACATTCTCTCCCTATCAAGGATCAGGAAAAGTTCAGGTTGCTAATGGTACTTATCTTGATATTACTAGTGTTGGAACTTCAGTTATAAATACTGCTTCTAAATCGCTTGTTTTAAAGGATCTGTTATATAAACCAAAAATAACGAAGAACCTTGTTTCTGTTTCTCAGTTTACAAAGGACAATGAGGTTTTCTTTGAATTTCATCCGACTTGCTGTCTAATTCGTGATGTTGTTACAAAGAAGGTTCTTCTCACTGGAGTCGAAAGTAATGGCTTGTATAAGATGGATTTTAGCAAAATAGGAAATAAAGGAGCTGTGTGTAATCAGTCTAGTCTATTAGTTCATTCGCCTAATAACAATTCTGAGCTGTATGGATCCTTTTCAAATGATAATCAGTTGAATAAAGCAACTGATTCTGATATGTTTTGTTTTTCTTGTAAGGTTAAAATGAAGTCATCCATTCTTCATCAACGATTGGGGCATCCTTCGAGTAAGAATCTCTTTTTAGTGGCTAATAATAAAAACATTGTTATGATTGATGATAAGGAATCATGTGTTCCATGTGCCATTGGTAAGTGCTGCAAGTTACCATTCAAACAATCTGAAACCGTTTATCAAAATCCGTTGGAACTAATTGAAATGGACCTTTGGGGACCTGCTCCTCTTTTGTCGAAAGGATGTTCATATTATCTTAGCATAGTTGATGTCTATACTCGGTTCACATGGATTTATTTTCTGCGTAAAAAAAGTGATGTTGCTCAAGTGTTTACTAATTTTCATATGTTTGCTGAAAAGCAAATTGGAGTTCAACTAAAAGTTGTTCAAACCGACAATGGAGGTGAGTTTCGTGCTCTTGCTTCTTACTTGTCTCATCATGGCATCAAACATAGATTTACTTGCCCTTATACATCCGAACAAAATGGCATAATTGAGAGAAAGCATCGGCACATTGTTGAAACTGGTTTGACATTGATGAAACATGCTTCTGTACTTATGCAATATTGGACGGATGCATTCTGCACTGCAGTATTCTTGATTAACAGGTTTCCATCCAAAGTAGTGCAGGGTGTATCACCTCTTGAAAAGCTATTTCTTACTGCACCTGACTATGATTTTCTGCGGGTATTTGGATGTCTTTGTTTTCCTTTGTTGAAACTGTATAACAGGCACAAAATGGATTTTCGATCCTCACCATGTGTCTTTCTGGGTTATTGTGCAAATCAGCACGGCTACAAGTGTCTTGATTCATCTGGACGTGTATATGTTTCAAGGCATGTTAAATTTCATGAGAATGTTTTTCCTTTTGCTGACAAACAGGGTGAGTTTATGCAATCCTCGACTGTCAAAAATACAGCCACTTCCATTCCATTCTTCTTACCATTCAATTCAGCTCTATGTAATCCTATTGATGAGCATGCTTCTGATACTGATACTAATAATACTCTGCATCGTTCTGATTCTGGTTTTGTTAATATACAGGATACCTCGCCTGTACCTGAGACTGGATCACCTCAGGTGTCTAGCAGTTCAGGAAATGTCAGCTCAAGTGATACAGCAACTGATCCATCTCCACAAGCTCACTCTGCTCCTGAGACGTCTCCACAAGAGTGTTCTTTTCCTGTTCCAGCTAATGCAATCAGATATGTGCCTCATGGTTCAGACTTGATACCATCGATCACTTAATTTCAACCATCGATCACTTCACCGTGTAATGCTGATTCAACATGTAATACTCTTTCTTTTAATGATACTGGAACTGATCGACTTCCAATCAGGTATGTTCTTCATAACTCAGATCTTGTACCTGCTGTAAATTGTCAAAATGAGCCTAGTCCTACTAATGTATCTGTTACTGCTGTTTCATCCTATCATTACCTGGTCGAAGGAAAATTCTATCAATGCACTGACTGCTCGTATCATGCCTTCTGATGAGATAAGTCACTCTTCACCTGAATATATATATGAGGCAATGCAGTCTCCTCACTGGAAACAAGCTGTTCAAGATGAGTTACAGGCATTGGCTATCAACAACACTTGGTGTCTTACTCAACTACCTGGTGGAAGAATACCAGTGGGCTGCAAATTGTTGTTCAAAGTGAAGAAAAATACTGATGGTACAGTAGCAAGATACAAGGCTCGCTTAGTTGCTAACGGGTTTTCTCAGAAACCAGGATTCGACTTTCAGGATACCTTCAGTCCGGTAGTGAAATCTCCCACAGTAAGGATCATACTTACTTTAGCTTTGACACATAAGTGGCTTTTGAGACAGGTTGATGTCAATAATGCTTTTTTACACGGTGAATTGGCTGAGGATGTGTACATGACGCAACCTCCAGGATTTGAACAAAGAGATGAACAAGGAAGGGTGCTTGTGTGCAGATTAAACAATGCACTCAATGGACTAAAACAAGCCCCAAGAGCATGGTTTGAAAGATTTAAAAGTTTTCTACTTAATTCTCTATCTTTTAGCACATCTCTAGCTGATAATTGTTTGTTTCTTAAGAATACTGATAAGGGTAGTATATATCTCTTAGTCTATGTTGATGACATTGTTGTTACAGGTAGCGATTCAACCGGAGTGGAAGAAGTGATTGTGCAGATCAATCGTGAATTTAAGCTAAAGGATTTAGGTCAACTTAACTATTTCTTAGGGATGGATGTTCAAGTTGGCGAGGATTGCTTGCTTCTCCCTCAGAAGAAGTATATCAATGAAGTTCTTCTCAAAGTAGGATTGAATAATGCATCTTCATTGCCTACTCCAAGGTCGGGAAATTTTCTCAGTAAATCATCGACATGTTCTGTTTCTTCTCCATTTGATTCTACCTTATATAGAAGTACTATATGGGCTTTACAACATGTGTGCATTACTAGACCTGCTATAAGCTTTGCAGTTAACAAGCTTAGTCAACTTATGCAACATCCTACTCAACATCACTGTAAGGCCGTGTTACGTGTTTTAAGGTATCTTAAAGGTACTATCAATCATGGTTTTTTGTTTAGAGCTCATCCGGTAACTTTATCTGAGGTAAGTCTTGTTTCATTCTCTGATGCTGACTGGGGTAGTGACTCTCTTGATAGAAAGTCTGTGTCAGGTCATTACTTGCTCTTAAACAATAATCCTATAGTCTGGAGTTCTAAAAAGCAGTGTGTCATTTCCAGGTCCAGCTCTGAGGCAGAATATCGAGCTGTGGCTAATGCTATGTGTGAGGTGCCGTGGGTAGTGTTGTTGCTATCTAAGTTGGGTATCAAGTTGTCCTCCATTCCTATTATTTGGTGTGACAATACTGGAGCTACTGCAGTTAATGAAAATCCAATTCAGCATTCCAAGATGAAGCATGTAGAGCTTGATCTTTGTTTTGTGAGGGAAAAAGTTCAAAACGGACAGATTATTGTTAACTTTGTACCTGCAGCTAATCAAGTAGTGGATATTCTTACTAAACCCCTAACTGAGAAGCTGTTTTCTCAGTTTCGTGAGAAACTTGGAGTTCTGACATTTGATGCAGCTCCTGATGATATTCATCATGCTGAAACCAAGAGTGATGTGAGTAGCAGCTCTGAGGATGATGTTGCTGGTGTCTAAAGCAATGATGGTGTACTGTGAGTAACTATGTGATTGAGTTGTTTCTTGCTATGTGGTACATGTGGTTGTTTTCTTCTTTATCTTACTCTACTTCTATCATTTCTTTTGGGAATTTCTTAATATATGTTTGTCTTTGAGTTCTGGTTATGCTGATTTATATGCTTCATGTTATTCTATTTGTTCAGCATATTTTGTGATTAACTCTTGCTGCACTTGATGATTTGTTAGTGCTTTATGTGCAGATCTGCAGCAAGATGATCATTCGTATGTCAGGATCAAACTATCTGATCATTTTGGTAAACTCTCTGTCGATTAGTGGTGTACTATATATATGTCTATGTTTATCAAGAACATTCATTTCATCAGTTTCTTCAGTTCCTCAGAATTGATCATTTCAGCTCAAAGATATTTTAATCTGACATAGGGTGAAGCTTCGATGCCAAAAATAGTTGTTACAGAGAAAACGTCAAGATACTCTATTAACACTTGAGGCTGGTAAGATGGAGGAAAATTGAAAACCTCCCAGCTTCACTGGTAAGATGAAGGCACATGAAAACCTTCCCGTCAGAAATAGAAATAAATAAGTCAATAAGCAATCAACAAGAAAAGAAGTGATATCAAGAAGTGTTCATGTGAGTAAGAACTGAATCCGATGATATGAGGTGTTCTTGATAAATTAGGTGGTATATGATCACTCTGATTGATTGATGATGAGTTTTGTGAATGATAAGATATTGTTTGATGTGATGAACGTGTGGTTATCTTATTTTAGATCTGATAGAAGCTCTGAGAAATTGAATTTGCAGCAGAGTTTTAATCTCAGAATCTGCTAAGCAGATATATGATAAGCTGCATTGTGAATCAGTTTCGGTCAAGAGGATGATTTGCAAGACAAGACAAGATGTTAAGAAAAGATCTTTTCAGATGAATGTTAGGATGTATGAGTTCGATGAATGAAGATCACAAAACAGGTTACGTACATTGCAAGAAATGATCAAGTTGATCAAGGAAGGTTCCGTGCGGTTCAAGACTACTGTAGAAGAGTCTTGAGTGTTCTAGGATTAACAAGCTTGGTTATGCATTGTGTTTAGTATAAATACAGATCTAATCTCAGTTGTAAACTCAACTTGATTCAATGATAAGTTTCCAAGTTCTTAGCTTGCTGTCTAAGCTACCTACCTTGATCTTCATCTTCATCTTCATTACCTTCTTCTCTGTTATGTTTCATTAAATCTGGTTCAACCTCAGATTACTGATAATATGGTTCTCGCTTGCCAAGGAGTGTTCGCCCCACATGGAAACTTGTTTCCATCGCTCGCCCATGCCATAACAAATGCATGCCACGCCACTTGCATAGAGAAGACAACACACTTCATTCGTTTCCTTGTATGCATGCCACAACCCACAACAACGCAACAAAGGAATGTGTTTGTCACGAAAACACCGAAGGAAAACATCATTGGAACGGCTGAGAAACGATACGAAAATCGTCACGGCATTATCGTCACGAAGACGACGAGTCTTTAAATATGTACTCACTCTATTTTTTTTAAGTATATAAAGCATTTATTTTCTAACCTAATAGCATTTCGTTGGAAAAAAGCAACAAAACTTATCTCATACCCTCAGTACCATGTTGAGAAAATATAACTCAACTTGTAACCCTGACTATTGCGAGTTGTGTCATTTTTTGTGTAGTTCGTAGCGGATGACGTTTGTAAATTCTAACTTTTTTAAATAAAAATATTACATTTAGTTCTTAAACTATTTTATATATATTTGGTAAAAAAACCTATTTTATATATATACACTTTTAAAAAAAACTGTTTACGTTATGATAAAAGAAAGGGTTAATTACTTAATTGGTTACACATGTTTGACCAATGTTCAGAATGGTTACACATGTTTCAAATGTGATTAATTGGTTTTGAAATGTGACTATTTGGTTTTTTTACTGTTCACCGTTAGAAATCACAGTTAAGTCACTATTTAGATACGTAAAATGACGTAATTACCCCTAGAATCATCTTCAAGAACACATCATCATCTTCAAGAACAAGAATCGAAGAACCCAGAATCGCGTTTCTGGGTTCTTCGAGGACCCAGAATTGCAATTTTGGGTTCTTGAAGAACCCAGAAACGCGGTTCTAGGTTCTTCAAGAACCCAGAAATAACCCAGAATCGCGTTTCTAGGTTCTCAAGAACCCAGAATTGCGATTCTTGGTTCTCAAGAACATCGAATCGAATTTGATTTGATTCTGGTTCTTCAAATCAGTTCTGTGTTCTTCAATACAACTAAGGGTATAATAGTCATTTCACAATTCAATAATATGTTAAAAAAATTAATTAACGTTAAAATTAACGGTTAACTAACGGAATAACCAATTAATCACATTGGGAAAAACATGTGTACCAATTAGTCACATGGCAAAACCAATTAATCACATTTTGAAACATGTGTAACCATTCTGAACATTGGTGAAACATGTGTAACCAATGAAGTAATTAACCCTAAAATAAATTAGTTCATACTTTAGGGGAATTAGATAGAATACAAGCTCTATGTCCAGAAAAAAAGCCACAAATGTTTTCTAGGGTTTGGTATCTGTGGTATATTCGATTCCCTGTTGAAATCAGCTGCTATCTTGGCATTAATTGCCAACATTTATTGATTCCCACCTCTCAAACATGCTACTGAAAGCTCTGCCAGTCTGTGCCAGTCCAATCTGAAGGCGACAAATTGCGCAGGAAGTTGTGTACGACAGCAATGCGACAAGGGTCGAGCTGAATTTGAGAGCAATTGATGCAGATGGCGACAGCTCGGTTGAAGTCAATATAGAACGGATTCCAAAGTAGTCAAATCAAAGTTTCAACTCCGGCAAATTGCACAGACATTAATTGCAGAGGCCCACCTGTGCTTTTGTCAATTTTGCCTGAACCAATCAGCAAACTCCATCTGAAGCATAATCCATGCAACACATGCAGAAAAGGAGTCGCTAGCTACAGGAAACCAAACCCTAGAACACAATTTAAGCTATCCAAATTTGTCTGATTGCTTCCTTTTCTGACCTGATTGCAGGGGTAGCGACGGTGGTGACAACGAGTGGACCACGACTAGGATGATGAGTCCTAGAGCTGATTCCGGAGACCAAAACAGTACCCGGGACATTTGGGACCTGAGCTTACATCCGTGTCAAAAGGAAAGTGTGTGTTATGTGGGTAAGATCATATCCCTGAAACCAGTGAAATTCAATGTGATAAACAGTGTGCTGGATCAGGCTTGTGCTAGATTTAATGTTGTTAGAACTACAGAAACTGCCTCGGGGATTCTAGAATTTGAATTTGGATGTGATGAGGATAGAATTAAGATAATCGACATGTCGCCCTGGGCGATAAATGGGCACATCCTAAGTATCAAATGGCCGGATCCGAGCATAGGTATGAGTGAGGTTGAGTTCAACATGGTTACATTCTGGGTTCAGATACACGACCTAGGATATGAGAAATTCAGCCTTAGCAATGCTCGGAGGGTGGGAGACCGAATTGGAAGATGTATTGAGGTGGAATCGGATGAGGCCCTTGCAAAAAGGAGCTTCATGCGCATGAAAATAGAGGTTGAGATGACTGAACCACTTATGTCCGGTTTCTGGTGGACGAACTCCCACAGGGTAGAAAAATGGGTTACGATCAAATACGAGCGCCTATCCGACTTCTGTTGTGGGTGTAGTAGTACTCTAGGCACACCACCCAAATATGCAAAGAGGAGGTAAAGCATTCAGAGACGAACCTTATTGCGCTGGCGTATGGGCCGTGGCTAATTGCCACAAGACCAAAGACTTCATCCCCAACCAAAATCAAGCTAGGGGAATAGGGTCGTCGAACACCGGGGCAGAAGATGGGAACGAGAAAGTCGTGGTATGAGGTTATGGCGGAGGCTCGGAACGCGGAAATGAACAAACAAACGAGTAAACACAAGGAGGAAAGGGGGAGATCAAAGGGTACAAAACAGGGAGATATAGAGCAGGGAGGAGGCGAGGAAGGAATGGAGGTCGATGATGAACAAACAAAGAACACCACGGGCCCAAACCAGAGGGAGGCGGAGCAGGGCAGGGAGGCTCTCCTCGACCTAAATGTCACACCGACTGAAAACATGATGCTCATAACCCGACCAAACTTACCTCAGCCAATCACCTCCCAAACATACCTACACATGCCTAGCCAACCACCGTGGACACATACCCCAAGCCGCAACCCCCAAACTATAGACACAACCCTAACCACCACCATCCATAACTACCACCATATATACACCCACAATCCCATCCACGTCCCACCTCCACAACCCATACAGACTGAACCCCCAAGTATCACACACTTACTTGACTCCAATGTGTACCCCCCACCCGAACAACCACCATACCCCCAATCCTATACCGTTGAGAATCCAACTGACGCACCACCAAAAACACCTACGCATGAGCATAAACCTATGGTGACTGGCCTTAGCCCCTTCCTGGACCGTATGTCTCTCAAACGGGTGCATGAAGAAATGGAGGAGGAGAGACATGATACTAAGAGGCTGCGAATGGATAGGAATGAAGCGAAACCTGACAGCAAGGGAGGGACACTAAAGGGAAAGAAAACGAGCCCAAAAACAGAGAGGGATCAGTGGTAAGACGGGTAGAAAGCGACGGGAAGCAATCTGACCGGGAGGGCTTACGAGTGATGATATGATAGAAAACAATGAAACGGGTTGTGGTGGTTGTCCCGAAACAGCCACACGACCTCAATGAGTCTACTCGTATGGAATTGTCAAGGTTTGAGGTCTACCTTGACAATCCAATATCTCAAATACCTCAAAGAAGGTAACGCTCCAACATCATTTTACTGATGGAAACCAATAATGGGGGTACCTTTTGTGAGATGATACGGAAACAAATTGGAATGACAAACGCTAAGTACATTACACCATTAGGGGCGTCCAGGGGCCTCACCTTGAGGTGGGACAACGAAACCATGATCAACTTCACCTATGAGAGCCACAATGTTATTGTTTGCGAAGTCTCCACAAACAATAGGATGGACTCGCGCTTTATCACATGGGTGTATGCCGACACTAACGAACATGCAAGAGAGGACAATTGGAATACGCTAAGGAGCATAGGGGCGGGCCGAACTAACAATTGGATGCTTGTGGGTGATTTCAACACCATAAGAAAACCACACAAGAAGGAGTGTGGTCCAACCAAACCACAATGACAAATGGATGGGTTTAATAAACTAATGGAGGACATCCGAGTCGAGGACACGGGCTCAAAAGGGCAAATATACACGTGGTGCAATAATCGAAGCGGGGAGGCCCGAATAAGCCAAAGGTTAGATCGTGCCCTCATCAATGCACAATGGGCAAGGTACTATCCAAAGAGTCATTGCATCAACGAGTTAGCCCTCGGTTTGGACCACACGCCCCTCATAATAAACCTAGCCGAACCAAAGAGGAAAACAATGAGACAGTTCAAATTCGAAGAAATGTGGTTGGAGGACCCGAGATGCAAGGATGTAATTAAGGAAGCATGGATCAAACCACCGGGGCGAACAAACGGAAGTAAGATCATGAACTGACTCAATACATGCCGAAGGAAGCTAATACATTGGAGCAAGGGAAATTTTGGAAACAATGCTCGGATCTTCGGCGAACTGAAAAATCAGCTCCGGAGTAGAACGTCCCCAAATATGTCGCAAGAAGAAGTTGGAGAGGAAAGGAGGCTTAAGGCCCGGATAAGGGAAGTGGGGAAACGGGAAGAGCTATATTGGAAAAAATGATCCTAAGTCAAGTGGCTCAATGAGGGGGACCAAAATACCATTTACTTTCATGTCACCACATCGTCAAGACGGAGACGCAACAATATATGTTGTATTAAACGCGGAGATGGGAGGTGGCTGACCGAGAATGCTGACATAGCACGGGAGTTGAGGAGCATCCCAAACCGATCGGTTCTATATTGGATTGCATCCCCTACCAAATAACGACTGAAATGAATAGAGAACTCACGAAACATATGGTTTAAAATGGGCGGGTTAAGAGCTCCAGGTCCAGATGGTTTCTCGGGTCAGTTTGATCAAAGGAATTGGCAAACCGTGGGACCAGCTTTCATCACCGCAGTCAAAACCTTCTTCATATCAGGCATCATTCATAACCCTATAAACCAAACAGATGTGGTTTAGATTCCAAAAATTCAAAACCCGATTGCTCCAACGAATTTTAGACCGATAAGCTGTTGCAACTTTCTATATAAGATTATCTCAAAAGTTTTGGTAAATAGGTTGAAAACCTACTTGCCATAACTTATCACCCACTATCAGAGTGCATTTGTGGCAGGTCGAGCTATACAAGATAACATCCTAGTGGTCCACAAAACTTTTCACTACCTAAAGACGAGGAAGCAACAAAATGAGGTGATATGTACTCTAACGGTAGATATGCAGAAAGCGTATGATCGGGTGGAATGGGAGTTCTTAATTGCTAGCCTCAGGAGAAGAGGGGTTTTGCAGAACAGTGGCTAGAATAGATACAAGAAAGTATAAGCACAGCGACATATAAGGTTATAGTTAATGGGGAGAGAACGACGACTATTTACCCGACCTGGGGAATCAGACAAGGTGACCCGTTATCACCCTATTTGTTTATCCTCCTAGTTGATGTGTTGTCACGAAACATAGAACAGGAGACGGGGACCGGGCGACTGATTGGCATCACACTTGGTAGAGCATTCCCCGAGCTCCACCACATGCTCTTCGCAGACGACTCCCTGTTCTTCCTAAAGGGGACGGCGCAGAACGCTCAACGACTAAAGGACATTCTGGAAACATATTGTCATGCATCCGAGCAAAATATCAATGAAGCAAAGTCTGCCCTCTTTTTCAATAGAGGGGCCGAACCGGCCAAGGTTCGAGAAGTAGAGGCAACTTTGAAAATCAGGAGAACGTCTGATCCAGGGATGTACTTGGGGTTACCAAAAATATGTGGGAGATCTAGAAAGGAGGCAATGGGGTATCTAAAAAAACAGAATCCGTGAAAAACTAGCAGGATGGAGACGAAGACACTAAACCAGGCAGGTAAGGAGGTGCTCATAAAATCGGTCATAACGCCAATCCCCGCGTACATTATGAGCATCTTCAACCTACCAAAAACATGGTGCTCGGAGGTAAACTCTCTAATAGCGGATTTCTGGTGGGGTTCAACATCTGAAAAAAGGAGGACACATTGGAGGAGATGGGAGCTCCTAACGACCTCAAATAGTACGGGGGGACTACAAACTTTCAATAAGGCACTCCTAACAAAGATGGTGGCAAGAGTAATGGATGAACCGTCATCAATGTGGGTGAGAATCATGAAGGGGTTATATTTCCCGAACACGAGCTTTCTGGAAGCCAAACGGGGGGAAGAGCCTCATGGGGTTGGAGTAGCCTACTTGTAGGAAGAGGCGTGCTCAAGAGCGAGGGTCTATGGAAACAAGGCTCGGGGGAGACGTTCAAAATCTTCTCAAACCCTTTGATTATCCCCAAACCCGGTTATAGGGCTGAAGGAGAATACCAAGGAGAACCGAGAGTCGAGCCACGAGTGAGGGAGTTGATCGGAGTATATGGAAAGTGGGATGATGGGATTGTTCATCAATACCTGACAGAAGGTGACGCAGCACTCGTCCTTGGCATGCCGATCTCTTACACGGCGAGGGGGGATCGGTTTCTATGGCCACATTCGAAGACGGGGGAACCTCAGGCCAGATCAGTATAGCACCGCCTACGAAAGGTCCAGTGATGCGACGAGAACAGAGCAGGCCTCGCCAACACAGGGCAGAGACTCTATAAAGCGATCTGGGAAGCGAACATCCTACCAAAAGTGAAGAACTTAGCCTGGCGGTTGGCAACGAATGGAGTGGGAGTGAAACAAAACTTGATCCAACGAGGTATAGCTGTTGATCCTGGCTGCTCAGTGTGTGGAGAAAACGAAACTCGCGTGTTAGGATATATGATATGTGTTCATATGTGATCTAGAGTATTCTAGGGCAATAGTTGTTAATCACCCTAGAACTCTATAAATAGGGTCTCATATCATTTGTAATAATCAAGTTTAGGCAATGTGAAGATGCTAAGATGATCTTCTCCTTAGTAACTGCTCTAAACTCCCAATTCTCTCCTCATTTGTCTCTAAAATGCTGAAATGGTATCACAGCTTGAAGATCAGGGACTGAATTTGTATTCTGTTGGAAATCTTCAGTTGCAAATTCGGTTGCAACTTTCAGCTCTGTAGCAATTTCAGTTTCCCACACAGCTTCATCGTTCAATCCTCCAGCGATTGAACTTCCTGCTTGCTTTTCCTGTCATGAATTGGCAAGCAGCTTCCATTTTGACTCGTCTACTAATCAAATCGGAACAACTTCATGTGATTTAGCATCTCAGCAACAATCAGAATGAGCAAAATCAGATTGGCGATTCTACTGTGGTGCGATGTCGATCGTTTCAATTAGTTGGTGAGCTATCTCGATTAGGTCCGTTTCTTTCTTGTTATGCTGGGATGCTGCTGCCATGCTATGTTGCTGCTGTATTTGACTGCTATCTGCTACAATGAAGAAGATCGAAGCTCATTTGTTCACCTCTCTGTTTGCGTATTGCTGTTAGTTGCGACTGACTATTCGCTGCTCATTTCTTTGTGCTTTTTGGTGCTGAGCTTCGTTCGTTCTGTGTGTGACAGAATTGCTGCTGTATTCTGTTAGTTCTTCTTGTCTCTACATCTTGCTGCAGCTGTATCTTGTCATGCTATGCAATTCTTCATTTGCTGTAGTGAAAATTCTCTGTTCAACCATTGTTTGATCAAATTGCAATTCCTTAGTGGATTGTGTTGGGTATCGATAGTGACGGCCCAGTAAGAAAAGGCCTCGAAGGCCCAATAACTATAGAGGGGGTAAACCCATGACATCCGAACCGGATCGGCCCAAGTACAAGCCAAACTTGGCCCACCATCGAGTAATCCAGAATCGAGCCCAAAGTCTATAGAGACGCCAAAGGCTCTCAGACTGCTCGCCATTCTCTACCAAGTCGCGACCTTCCACTGCTCGACATGGGAGTGCTCGCCCCGAAGAGAGCCTTGCCTCTCTCCTCTGGTCCCACTAAACCGTTAATAACAGAGTGGCCAAGATATCCCGCATATCTCGGTCACATATTCACTAAAGATTAGATTTGGTAACTGCAATATCTCGCAGTAACTGCCATATCCCACGATCCGAATCTTCAGCAACTCAATATACATTAAGATATTCAGTTGCCTTTATACGGTTCTATCTCTCTTACCCTATAAATACCCTTGCTTTACATACGTTCTGTACGTTTTGAGTTTTACGCACACATATACTCATTTAAGCATCGGAGAGGGACCCAGAGGCACCCCCTCTGTTGCGCTCCCCTACTTGCAGGTTCACCGGAGTTGGAGCTGAAGCGTCATCCCAACCTAGTCTGGCATTCAATTCACTGCCAGATCAGCATTCAGGATTTCACGATCCAACATTTGGCGCCGTCTGTGGGAACGATCAATTAAGCCATGAGAACTCGATCCCAAAGCAACCGTCGGAATCAGACTAGGGAGCGATCCTCAGATAGCTCTGATTCCGCCGCCGCTTCACCGCTTCAACAGGAACCTGCCAGCCGAGCAGGAGTTAATGCTGTTCCTCTGCGGACAGCCCGAGAACATGTCGGTGATTCAAGACCGACCCCAGCTGCTGATCAAAACGGATCCCCTGCACCGCAGACAGTCCACATTGCGGGGCAGGATATTAATTTAACCCCCGAGATGGTCTCCTTGCTGGAAGCCATCCTAGGACAGGCGTGCCGCCAAGCCCCTGCTCCTCAGGAAAACAATCCGTCTGCTCCTAAGGAAAATCACCGCCCTGCTGCCACAGGGCCTTCACCTTCAGAAGCGGCCAATCCTAGTCCTGCTGCGCCTCAGGAGGATCAGGAGATGACGTCAGGTCAGCAGTCCTTACCTCCAGCGCACACCAAGGAGCCAGCAGCCGCATATACTGCCAATCCTTCCGGTCCGCCTCCACCCGGAGCCTCTCCCATGTACTGCACTGTGGATCAGATGGATGACCTCCTCAACAAAAGGCTCCAGGAAAGACAGTTGACAGTCATAGCTCCCTTCAAGGAGCAGTCCTCTCATCCATTCACCGACGCGCTCGTCGCTATCAAAATCCCGAAGGATGTGGTTGCTCGGGCCATACCTGAGTATAGCGGAGGAGGAGATCCCACCGTACATGTCAACAAGCATGAGGCCTCCCTTCTGGGTAAGTCAAACGATCCCAATCATTTGGCTTTGCTATTTCCATCTACTCTTTCGGGCTCGGCTTCGTCCTGGTTCTTCGGCCTCCCTGCAGGATCAATCGGAACTTGGGCAGAGTTGAGAAGCAAGTTCCTGGAGAGATATATGGGCGAGCGCCAGTTGCTGAAGAGCGTGGTCGCCCTTGACTCGGTCAAACAGCAGCCTGAAGAGTCGCTGTCCAACTTCTACGGGCGTTTTCATCAAAACGTCACAGAATTAGATCGCCGAATCTCGGATGGGGAGATCATTCGAGCATTCTACAGAGGTCTGGATGTGGCCAACAAGGCCTCGAGAAAGCTGCGAAACAGCTATCACGTGAAGGAGATAGAGACATTGGAGGAGTTGGCGTCCAGAGCAAAAGGTTTCATAGACCTTGAACGCGCAAACATCGAGGCTAATCTCCTGACGACCTCGCTAAGGGTAACCCATGAACCCCGACGCGATGGTAAGAAGGAGATAAAGAAGGAGAAGAAGGGAAAATAAAGTAAGCCCCGAGTCGAGTCTCTTCCAGCACCTCGCCATCCAGAGGTCCCTGAGTACTTCACGCCTTTAAATAGGCAGATCTCAGCGGTACTAGTCGAGATGGAGAGGAGATCCTTGGCGAGGCCACCGATGCCTCGTCGAGGTGGGTTACCCATGGGCAAGGATGTCGAGAGCTATTGCAGATACCATAAGTGCAAGGGCCATAAGACAGACGATTGCAAGATTCTGAAGCGAGATATAGAGAGGCTGATTCAGGGGGGAATGTTGAAGGAATTTGTGGCAGGGCGAGACCGAAGTAGAACGCCTCCCAGGAGACATCGTTCACCAGCCCCTGCAGATCAAGCTGAGCCTTCTGGAAGCAAGAGGAGAGTGAATCTGATTGCGGGAGGATTCGGTGCAGGCGGCGAGAGGTCAAGCGCCAGAGAGGTCTACGCCACTCAGATCTCTACGGCAGTTCAGTTGGGGAAGCGGCCAAGACCTGAAGAAAACATTGTCATCTCATTCTCTGAAGATGATTTGGCACATGTCACCATGCCCCACAACGATGCTCTGGTCATTACGGCAGATATTGACGGCTGTGATGTTGCAAGGATTCTGGTCGACGGAGGCAGCTCGACAGACATCCTGTTTCTGGACGCCTTCGAAAAGATGGGCAAATCAAAACGCGACCTGAAGAGGGTCGACTTTCCGCTGATCGGATTTGCGGGAAGGACAACTTATCCACTGGGGGCTATAACCATGCCAGTGATTTTTGGCGAGGGGTGGAAAAGCATCAAGGTGTCGGTCACTTTCCTGGTGGTCGATTCACCTACATCCTACAACGCCATCATAGGGAGGACCACGATCAACCCAAATAAGATTGTGGCCTCCACTGTCCACCAGAAGATGAAGTTCCCTACTCCGAACGGGATTGGAGAAGTGCTCGGAGATCAGCCTTCCTCGCGGCAATGTTATGTGAACTGTTTACGCAGGAAGAACCAAAGGGAGGCGCTCGCCATCGAGACAGAGGCCGATCCCCGCGAGGACCTGGCTCGACCAGCACCCATGGAGGAATTGGAGGAGGTCGAGATCGATGGTCCAGACAAAAAGGTGCGCATTGGGACCACCTTGAAAGAGGATCAGAAGGAGGCCATGACAGCCCTCCTCAAGGAATTCAAAGAGCTCTTCGCCTGGCAGCCGAGCGACATGCCAGGAATCAGCACAGATATTATCTCTCATGAGCTCAGGATAGACCCCTCCATCAAGCCGATCGCCCAAAAAAGAAGATCATTCGGGACTGATAAGCGTTTGGCGATCAGGCAGGAAGTCGGCAGGCTGATTGAAGCTGACTTCGTCAGAGAAGTAAGATTCCAGAGTTGGGTCGCCAACCCGGTTTTGGTCAAGAAATCAAACGGCAAGTGGAGGATGTGCGTCGACTTCCGCGATTTAAACAAGGCTTGCCCCAAAGATTCATATCCCCTTCCGAGAATTGATCAGCTGGTCGACGCTACCTCGGGTCATGAGATGCTGAGCTTCATGGACGCCTATTCAGGCTACAACCAGATCAGAATGCATCCAGATGACGAGGCGCACACTGCTTTCTATGCTGACGGGGACATTCTATGCTACAAGGTGATGCCCTTTGGTCTCATCAATGCCGGGGCAACTTATCAGCGGATGGTGAACCGACTGTTCCAGGACATGCTGGGAAGGAACATGGAGGCCTACGTGGATGATATGCTCGTTAAATCCATCAAAGGCAATCCTCATACCACCGACCTCCGTGAAGCTTTTGAATGCATGAGGAGACACAGCGTTCGCCTGAACCCAGCAAAGTGCGCCTTTGGAGTCAAGTCCGGGAAGTTCCTGGGTTTTATGGTCAGCGAAAGGGGCATTGAAGCAAACCCGGAAAAGCTAAAGGCCATAGAAGAAATGAAGACGCCAACCTGCCATAAGGAAGTCCAATGCCTGAACGGCCGACTAGCTGCTCTTAACCGCTTCCTCTCCAAAGCAAGCGACAAGTCCCTTCCGTTCTTCAAAACCTTGAGGGCCAACCGTAAGTTCGAGTGGACGCCAGACTGCGAGGAAGCATTCCAGTCCTTGAAAAGGCATATTCAAACACTCCCAGCTCTGGCAAAACCCGTTCCAGGCGAGCAGCTTTTCCTCTATTTAGGCATTAGCGATGTGGCAGCCAGTGCTGTTTTAATAAGGGAGGAGAATAATGTTCAGAGTCCAGTGTATTTTATTAGCAAAATGTTCAACTCAGCAGAAATAAGATATGTCCAGATTGAGAAGTATCTCTATGCCTTAGTTATTGCTGCTCGGAAGCTGAGACCTTACTTTCATGCGCACGACATCACGGTCCTCACCAATCAACCTCTCAAAAACTTCCTGATGAAGCCAGATTCTTCAGGAAGAATGGTCAAGTGGGCGATCGAGCTCAGCGAGTTCAGGATCAAATTTGCGCCAAAAACGGCCATCAAAGGTCAAGCACTAGCTGATTTCATAGTGGAAAGCACGAGTAACGGTCAAGCGATGGCAGAAAACAGGCCAAGTCAGTCAGCAAACGACGATCAAATCTGGGAACTCTATACGGATGGGTCTTCATCAAAAGAAGGCTCGGGGGCAGGTTTAATTCTTATTCCTCCTGAGGGCGAGCCTCTGAAATACGCGATCGCCTTGACATTCCCGGCGACCAATAACGAAGCAGAATATGAGGCTCTTATCACTGGACTCAGACTGGCAAAAGGAATGGGTATAACAGCGCTTAAGGTAAAAAGTGATTCAGAGCTTATTGTTAATCAGGTTAATGGCGCCTACGAGGCAAAGGGAGAAAAGATGAAGAAATATCTCGGCATCGCCAAAAAACTAGTCGTGGAAATCCCAAATTTCGCGATTGAGTTTATTCCTCGCCAAGAAAACCAGATGGCAGATTCTTTGAGTAAGCTAGCCTTCGGAGGGGCGACAATCCAGGATGTGCAATTTCTGGAAAAGGCCCTATGTTCAGTCCTTGAAAACAGAGCGGAGGTCTTCAACATTCAAGAACAGGTCACCTGGATGACCCCATTCCAGAATTATTTGAAAGAAGGCATCCTCCCAGAGGACGAAGGCGAATCCACTAGGATTAGAAGACTCGCAGCCAGTTATCTAATCATCGATGGAGAACTCTATAGAAGAGGTTATTCGACGCCTTACTTGAGATGTGTTGCTCTACCCGAAACAGAAAAAGTTCTTCGAGAAGCTCATGAAGGGGCAGCAGCATGTCATGAAGGTGCTCGTTCACTAAGCAGGAAAATATTCAGACTGGGATATTACTGGCCGACCTTGGGAAAAGACGCAGCCGAATTAACACAGAAGTGTGAAATTTGCCAGCAGTTTGCACCACGATCGGGTCGACCATCGACATTATTATCCCCAATGGCGGGTGCCTGGCCCTTCGCTCAATGGGGAATCGATATATTGGGTCCTTTTCCCATTAGCACTGGTCAGCGTACTCACATTATAGTGGCGATCGACTACTTCACTAAGTGGGTAGAGGCGAAAGCTCTAGCTTCGACAACGGAATTCCAAGTTATCAAGTTCCTGCAAGTCAACATATTCTCCAGGTTTGGTATTCCCAAAATACTCATCAGCGATAATGGTCCACAATTCGTTGGAAAGGAGTTAAAATGGCTCTGTGAAGAGTATCATATCGACCATCGTTTCAGTTCAGTACATCACCCTCAAACGAATGGGCAAGCTGAAGCAGCCAACAAGGTTGTCTTAGCAGGACTCAAGAAAAGGGTTCGAGCATTCAAAGGGAACTGGGCAGACGAACTGGAAAACGTATTATGGGCAATCAGAACAACGCCTAAGGCGGCCACAGGAGAAACGCCTTTCAGTTTAGTATACGGATCAGAAGCAGTAGCACCAGCTGAATTAGCAGTGCCTACCCACAGAGTCCTACACTTTAACACGGAGGCAAATGAGATCGAGCGCAGAACTGACCTCGACTTAGCAGAGGAAAAGAGATGGCTCTCGGAAAAAACACAGGCAAAGATGCGCTTGGCGACCGCTCGGTATTTCAACAGAAAAGTTAGCGCTCGCCAATTTTTCGTGGGGGAGATGGTTATGAGAAGGAATGAATTCACAAGGCTGGACAGTAAAAACAAACTTTCAGCCAAATGGGAAGGACCATACAAAGTAGTAGAGATCGCCGCACCAGGATCCTACTATTTGGAAACCATCGAAGGCGAGAGGTTACCCCGTCCATTTAATTCTGAGCATTTAAGAAGATTTTATGCATAGTTTGTAATCAAACTGATTATGTCAATAAAAGAAAGCCATTCCTTCATAAAGCGCGTCCACTCGAAGCAAGCTGAAGCCAAAAAGCCCTGACGCCAAAGTCAGGCCTCAAAAGCCCTAGCAACAAAGCTAGGCCAAAAAGCCCTAGCAACAAAGCTAGGCCAAAAGCCCTGACGCCAAAGTCAGGCCTCAAAAGCCCTAGCAACAAAGCTAGGCCAAAAGCCCTGACGCCAAAGTCAGGCCTCAAAAGCCCTAGCAACAAAGCTAGGCCAAAAAGCCCTAGCAACAAAGCTAGGCCAAAAGCCCTGACGCCAAAGTCAGGCCAAAAAAGCCCTAGTAACAAAACTAGGCCACAAAAGCCCTAGCAACAAAGCTAGGCCAAAAGCCCTAGCAACAAAGCTAGGCCAAAAGCCCTGACGCCAAAGTCAGGCCAAAAAAGCCCTAGTAACAAAACTAGGCCACAAAAGCCCTAACAACAAAGTTAGGCCTCAAAAAACCGGACGCCAAGAGTCAGGTAAAGCCCTGACGCCAAAGTCAGGCCAAAAGCCCTGGCGACAAAGCCAGGCCAAAAGACCTAGCAAAATGTTTGGCAAAATAGAAGCCCTGACGCCACAGTCAGGCCAAAGAAAGTTTTGGCGATCACCATCGATGATAAAGCCTGAACAAATTACAAATCCCCTTATGCCAACACCTCAAAGGTTTAAACTTCAAAGAATCTAACATCTCTTTGAGCTTAGAAGTTTACACTTTTAAGTGTCAAAAGTGTTATCCTTGGAAAGTTTAACTTATTATTGGTCTAAGGCTTTAAGGGTCAACGACATTACCAAGCAAGGAAAAAGTGGAAAGTAATTATGAGTAAGATATTGGATAGCTAAATATGTTCGAAGTCGATTAAAGACTCAAGAATGTAAAGGCATCCAATAGAAAAACCCAAGTCTTCGATAAATAATTACAAACCAAAAACGGAGAATACAAAAATAGCTATCTAAAAAATAAAAATACGGTCGCCAAGGAGTAGGGGACTTCAAGCTTTGGGGTTATCGGGGGCAAAGACGCTCTGCTCGCCTTCGGGGGTAGAAGTACCGGGCTCGCCTTCAGGAGCAGCCTCCCCAGCAACAGAGGGCTGCGAAGGCTGACTCCGCAGGAAGGTCTTCAAGGAGGCAACTTCCCCAAGAGGAAAGTGGGGATCGACCGCCTGGACCTCCTCCACCAGGCCTTGAAGAAATTCGGCAATCGCCGACTTCAGCACCTTCAAGGCCTGGTCCTCAAAGTCTTCGGAGGCCTTGAACTCCTCAATCACGGCATGGGGTGAAGGAACCGCCTTCAGCTGATCAGCCAGTCGGTTCTTTTCCTCCTCTAGGGCGACCCCCCTAGCTTCGGCAGCATCCCTCTGGGCCTTCGCGGCGACCCTAAGAGCGTCTGACTCGACCAACTGGGCACGAGCTTCCTTCAACTCGGCCTCCAGGCGAGTACGGACCGCCTCCCCTTCATCAAGGCATTGATGAAGGGCCTCAGCTTCATGAAGGAAGGCTGCAGCATCAGCCTCCCTCTTCTTGACATCAGCAAGGAGGCGCTGCTCCTTCCTGAAATACTCCTCTCGGGCGCCGTCCACCAAGGTGATTGCCATGTCAGCGGTCTTCTTGATGGCCTCCAACTGCCCGGGGGTGACCCCTGTGCTTCGGTATTGCTCCAGCTCGACAAGCAGATCAGAGTGCTTGTCGGCGAGCTCACCGAAAACGCGGCCGAGGATCACCTCTTCCCGAACGAGCTGACAACAAAAGCACAAGGAAAATGTCAAGTCATCAAAATGAAAAGGAATGACAAGGAATAAATAATGGAAAGAAGGCGAGATCATACCAGGGCAACTCGTTCGAAGTGGGTCCGTAAGAACCCCTCGATCTGAGGAAGCTCCGTAGGGACAATCGAACGGTCCTTGGGAGGAATTATCCCATCAAGGAGCCGCATGCACATATCCGGGCTACCCCGTAGGCTCTTCTGGGCGGGGTACCCCTTCTTGGCAAGGTCCCCACAAGGGACCCAAGGCCTCCGAGAGTCCCCAGCCTTAAAAGGCTGGAACAAGCTCGCCATGGAGCAGTACTCCTCGGCGGGAGCCCTCGAGGAGCTGGAAGCAGCAGGCCCCTTCTTTTGGGCCCCAGACTCCTTAGTAGGAGCCGTGGGCACTGAAGAGGCGGGAGGCGCCAAAGACAAGGCCTTCTCCTTAGCGGCGGAAGGGCCCTGAAGAGAGGGAGAAGGAGACGCTGTGTCCAAACCCTTCCCTTTGCTGGCAGAAAGGCCCTTAGGAGGGGAAGGAGAAGGATGTTGGTCGACATCAGGGTGCTCTTCACTCCTGACCTTCTTAGAAGGAGGAGGAGGAGGGTCCCGGGCCACGTCCGCCAAGGACTCCACTACAAAGCAACAAGACAATAAGTCAGGAGTCAGAGAACCGCAGAATGTAAAAACATTAAATCAACAAAAGGCGAGGTAGTACCTGGTTGACGAGGGCCAGTAGTGGCCGAAGGAAGCGTCTCCTCGGGCTTCCTCTTGGTCGAACGCCTAGAAGGAGGAGGGGGAGAGCTTAGCAGCACTTGGTCGGAAGACAATCTCGCCGATCCCTGGTCATCAAAGAGACCTATCAGTTTTTTGCTCTTGCTTACAACCTTCCCTACAAGTAATAAAACAAGGGAAGAGTTAGAAAATTACCCAAACATCAAAGATTGGTGTAGCTTGATGAATGCCCGCCATCTCAAGGGCATTCTCGGTAGTCTCCGCCACTGAGCGGATGGACTTGAACTGAGATGACCGATGCAACCGATATAAATCGTCGATGGCATTCCGATCACTCCCGGACAATTCTTCGAAGGAGGGAGGAAAATCCTTGTCCGGAGCAAACAATTTCCAAGGTACGCCCCCCTTATACAAGAAGTAAAACTTCTTGTAATTGGAGTTAGTGGCCCGGAAATCATCGATCAGGCGGACATGGACGTTCCAAGCCCATCCTTGAGGGCCTCCCCACTCCGAAAACTTCGGCCAGCGGGATTGGAAGTGGTGAAAGTGGTTAGCCCCTGCTGCCAGCCGGAAGAAGCACCGGAACAGGGCCAGTGAATATACCCATTCCTGGCGTAAGCATAGGAACTTGAAGCCGACCCACATCCTGAGGGCATTCGGGACAAGCTGTGTGGGGTGAATCCCGTAAAACTGACACAAGGTCTGTAAATCCTCACAGAGAGGAAAACGCAACCCAGCATCGATCTGGGCCGCATAAATGTAAACCTCTCCATCGTGAGGAAAATGCAGACCTAGGCCAGGATACCTAGGAGCATCCTCCGCACTGAAGCCACCAAGCGCCACCATGGTCTTAAAGTAAGCCGGCTTCAGTTCGTTAGGCTTGATATCTACTCAGAATGATTCAAGTATGGCACAGCAAGTATAAAAACAAAGGATATTGCCAAAATAGAGCAATAAAAGGGCGAAAGTTTACCTTTTGGGGAAAAAATAGGCGTGTTCAGCTCAGGACCATCTACCACCACTGGGGTGGCCGCAGACCTTCCCACGTCAGGCTGTTTCCCCGCCGAGGAGGGCACAACTTCATCCCTAATGGTCAAGGGAACACCGACATTCTGAGGGGCGCTGGCTTTGTTAGCACCCTTGATGGCCATGTGTTTGACTCTCTGAGTTCTGGGGGCCATGGAAATGGTCTAAAGGAGAACTGAAGAGGATTGAAAGAGAAAGGAGAGGGATTCGCAAAGAGGCTCTGGAAATTTGGAAGAGTGAATAAGCGTAAAGAACAAAACAGAGAAATTGACGTTTCTTATATAAGACCAAAAAGGAGTAACCGCCACGGATGAATCGAAGCGACACAGAGAATAATTGCGCCTTTTTGGAAAAAACCAAAGCAATGTCAGAATTCCAAGAGACACCTCGGGGAGACAAACGGTTGGTTGGTGCAGACAGCTGTCAGACTACCCTAGGTTTACGGAAAAGTAAATGTCAGGCGTGCCTCAAGTGACCGTTCGATTTCTGGACAACTGTGCAGTTATTAAATGCTAAAATTCCACTAGGGAGACAAGGTGGTCGCCAACGCACTAATAAAGCTTTAGCAGAAATACCTCGGGTAGGTAATGATCGCCTAACTAAGAAAGATAGACTTCCATAAGCCTGGGTCACCTCGAGTGATCGCCAAAAGGGAATAAAAGGAAGGATATTCTTTCGGCTTTGAACAGATAAGGAATTGCTCGCCAAATGAGCTAGAGGTGTCTCAAAGGCACTGAACCATTACCAAAGACGTCACTATCTAAAACCCTACCAGGAAATCAAGCTCGACTGAAGGAACTTCAATCGAGCTTCGGGGGCAAATGTTGGGTAGCGATAGTGACGGCCCAGTAAGAAAAGGCCTCGAAGGCCCAATAACTATAGAGGGGGTAAACCCATGACATCCGAACCGGATCGGCCCAAGTACAAGCCAAACTTGGCCCACCATCGAGTAATCCAGAATCTAGCCCAAAGTCTATAGAGACGCCAAAGGCTCTCAGACTGCTCGCCATTCTCTACCAAGTCGCGACCTTCCACTGCTCGACATGGGATTGCTCGCCCCGAAGAGAGCCTTGCCTCTCTCCTCTGGTCCCACTAAACCGTTAATAACAGAGTGGCCAAGATATCCCGCATATCTCGGTCACATATTCACTAAAGATTAGATTTGGTAACTGCAATATCTCGCAGTAACTGCCATATCCCACGATCTGAATCTTCAGCAACTCAATATACATTAAGATATTCAGTTGCCTTTATACGGTTCTATCTCTCTTACCCTATAAATACCCTTGCTTTACATACGTTCTGTACGTTTTGAGTTTTACGCACACATATACTCATTTAAGCATCGGAGAGGGACCCAGAGGCACCCCCTCTGTTGCGCTCCCCTACTTGCAGGTTCACCGGAGTTGGAGCTGAAGCGTCATCCCAACCTAGTCTGGCATTCAATTCACTGCCAGATCAGCATTCAGGATTTCACGATCCAACAGATTGCAATTCTACAATGGATTGCTGCAGCTGTATCTGTTAGTTTTCCATCTAATCAACCATTCCTTGATCAGAATGGATTTTTTGATAGAATCAAAAGAGACATTGAACATCTGCTGCTGCGTTGCACTGGCTTTATGAGTTCGGTTATGTGATGTGTTCAATTATGTGCTGCATTTGTTGTGATTCGAATGTAGACTGATTCTCTTTTGTTGTGAATGATTAGCTTATAGTAATTAGAATATAATGTGGATCATCTTCAAGAAGCAAGATGATGAAATGGTGATAAACGCATTTGGAAATGAAGACTTCAAGAAGCATACATATGCTGAAATGTTGGTCTAGTTTCAGCAGACCTGTGCTCAGTTCAGCTGAGGTTATGTGTTGTATTCACAGTTGCAATTCAGTGATCCGAGTTACTCTATACTAGGTCGTGAGGGATTCGAGACATGAGGCTCAAGATCTCACAAAATCGAGCAATCGAGGAGTCTCAAAGTTCGTTGTTTCAAAACCGACCTCACAGCAACCGGATCACCTTACGAGCAGACATGTGCTCGTTTCTCTTGAGCAGACCTGTGCTCGTTCCTCTTGACTAGACTTGTGCTCGTCCTTCTGAGCAGACTTGTGCTCGGTTCTCATTGAAGACCAAGCAGACTTGTGCTTGTTCTGTTTCAGCCGTGCATCTTCAGTGCATCACCCGTGCTCCAGCAGTGCCCAGTCACTACAGCCACAGTGCTTGGATAGTTCACTACTTGTGCATCTCTATCACACGACTTGTGCAACTCCAGTGCACCTGTATTGCAGCAGTGCTCGATCAGTGTATCAGCAGTACAACCAAGTGATTCAGCATCATTTGCATATTTAGACGTTAAAGTTCTGTTTTGTTGTTTGTTCAAATTATAGAAGTTTAGAAAGTTTATCTAGAAAATGGAATGTTAGGATATATGATATGTGTTCATATGTGATCTAGAGTATTCTAGGGCAATAGTTGTTAATCACCCTAGAAACTCTATAAATAGGGTCTCATATCATTTGTAATAATCAAGTTTAGGCAATGTTAAGATGCTAAAATGATCTTCTCTTTAGTAATTGCTCTAAACTCCCAATTCTATCCTTTTTTGTCTCTAAAATGCTGAAACCGCGAACACATGCTAGTTAACTGTAAGTGGACCGAGCCAATTTGGCTAGCAATGACGGGAACTCGACCAGGTGACATGCAGGTAACTTACACGAGCCGATGGCTAGAGGAGACGAGACAAAGCTGGAGCGGCTTACGACAAGAAGAGGGGACGAACTGGGAGACATACCTGGTCACTGCGTGGAGTATCTGGAAGGCAAGATGTCGTGCTGAGTTCGAAGGCCTGCTACCTGACCCAACAAACACGATCACTGAGATACAGAGAACCTTACGTGAGTTCAGGAGCCACACACGAGCCAAGACCGAGTAGCGTGAGCAACAAGACCAGCGGTGGGAAAGGCCGAGGACAGGAACGATTAAGGTAAATTGCGATGCCTCATGGTGCCCACGAACTAAAGCGGACAGAATAGGGGTCGTGGCAAGAGACGAGAACGGCACGGTCGTTGGTGGAGTCAATCGGAAATTGTGAGGTGAAGACATCACGATGATGGAAGCGATGGCAATACATGAAGGCATCCGACTAGCAAAAGAAAGGGAGTGGCACGACATAATACTCGAGTCGGACTCGCAAGTGGTTATAAGGCAACTCCAACAAGGACAGACCGAATGGAGAACAACAACGATTATCTCCAACACCGTAACACTGGCGACTGAGATCGACAATGTGGAATGGTGAGTTATCCCGAGGTTGGCGAATGAAAGCGCAAACTGGATCGCGAAGCAAGCTAGAATTGTAGTGCGTCTAAACGATTGGGTCACCCGACCCCCACTCCCTTTTATTGTCATTTTAACAAATGATTGTAATATGGACCCTCTGTGACCGTTTTATTGGTTTATTTGAATGAAATAAGTATTCGGAAAAAAAAAACGTTATGATAAAAGAAAAAATAAAGTGAAGCGATTATATATATTCATCGGTCTGAGCATAGTTATCAGAACCGGACCGGACCGGTGGTCGGGCCGGACCGGCGGTCGGACCGGGTCCGACCGGGAACCGGACCCCTCTCCGGTTTGGTTCAGTTAAAAGACCGTTCTGCAAATGAACAGTGTTTGAACCGGGCGATTTTTAGAAAACCGGCCGGTTTCCGGTTCACTTTTTAGTTGATTTTTTTTCGGTTTTCGTTTTTTTCCCGGTTTTCGTTTTTTTTTTCGGCTGTTTTTTTTTTTTTTGGTTTCCGGTTTTTGGTTATGCACAAACCAATCGGTTTAACCCAATTGGTTAGACCGGTTCACTACTATTGTGTATTGTGTTTGAGAATTGAGAGTAATGTGTGTTTGATATTGAAACTAGGTAGTTTGTGTGTGTGTGAGATCATGTAGTTTGAGGTAATTATGTTTGTGTTTGAGACTATGTATGTATTTTAAGTTTTCAAATTTTTTACCCATTGTGAACAGTGAACCGCACACCGAACCGGGTTGGACCGGCCGAACCGTAAACCGGCCCCCTCGCCGGTTCGATGCCCGGTCTGGTTCTGATAACTATGGGTCTGAGTTATTGAAGGTTGCTTTCTGTGAGATGGTCCATTAAATTATACATGAACATCGCTTTTAGCAATTATTGTTATTATCTTTAGGGTCAGTCAGAGTAGACCAGAACAGGGTAGTGTTATATATATTTGGTTGAAGATTCTTCAAAACTCTTGGTCTGAATGCATATATACATTTTTGTTTTTGGCCAATAATGCATATATACATTGAAGAAGGATACATATACTATTCCAAAGTCTCCCAGTTCAAGTCAATAGCAAGAAAAGTGTTGGCCAAAAAAAAATAGGAAGAGAAGTTGCCAAAAAAATATAGCAAGAAAAGTAACCAAAAAATATAGCAAGAAAAGTAGACCAAAAAAAAAGTTAGCAAGAAATAGTATGGCCAAAAACAAAAATAGCAATAAATAGTTTATATATATATATATATATATATAAAGTAAATTTATGTTATATATAGTATGCATTACGCACATGTATATAGGGTCGGTAATGGTGCGGTGAAAAACTCCTAATTATGGTTGTAAGTGTTAATGTTTAATATGGTTAACCGTATAATTATGGTGCGGTGCGGTGCGGTTATGGTGATGAATTTTCTGTCCATAATGATTATGATAGTTGAGTTATAATCATGGTTATTATATAAATATAATAATTATTTATTATTAATAAATTAATATATATACTAAATATAATTGAAGTTGTTTTACTATCCAGTTGTACATCACTATGTTAAAAGGACCCAAAGTCCAAACTCATAACTTTTTCATACCATTAGTTCACTATAATTTACGAATGTTAGTGTTATATATTTTTATTGTTGGTAATATAAATTTATGTATTTTTATAATAAAATTTTCGGTCTTTTATTATATTACTTCTTTGGAATGGATATGGGTATACCGGTAAAACCATAGTTAATAACCACAGTTATTTTAATGGTTATGATATTAAAAATTGTACCCGTGGTTATGGTTATGGTATGTGGTTTAAAAATATGATATGGTCATGGTATTTGTCATACCCGTATCATATATGTTTTACGTATATGTTTTAATCAATTGTATAGTACGATTTGTTTAAAATTAATTTCAATTATGTTCATTGTCTTTGTATAGGTATATAGTAAATTTATAATATGGTATTATTTATTTTTAAGTTAAATTATATAACAAATAATTTTAAGTTAAAAAGTTAATTATGTACCAAATTTTAAAAAACTTTATGGTATGGAAATAATTAAGCTACGATTTAAATATCAAAAGTTATATATAATTTTGATTTATAAAGGTTCTAAATTTATTTTTTAGTCAAATTTTCAATTATAAAATTAATTTTTAAATATAAACATACTTCAATTTTTAACTGGAAAGGTAGTTTGTTATTTTCGTAAAAAGCAATAAATAAATTCGCACTAGTAGGGGTGAGCTCGGGCGGGACAGACCGGTCTTTTTGGTTAGACTGAGTCCGAAATTTCGATCTTGACTTTGGGAGGACCGAGACAAAGACTGACTTCGACAAAGAAAACGTCTAAGTCGGTCTTGCTTAACTCGGTCTTGGATCAGATTTTTTTAAAAATAAAAATTGATGAAGTTAGGCCAAGCAATATCCAAAGAGGAACATACCTGAGTGTTTGGATTTAGGGTTTAGTGGAAGAAATGAAGAACGAGGAAAAAGGAAAGCTATTGATTTCAGAGAGAAATAACTTGATATTATCGAGTTCAACAGTGACAGACATATAAGAAGAACATCTGAGAAACAAACAAAACAGTAAGGACACGGTAATTGCAACTAAGTCCCTGAAGCTAAACTAATTGATGCTTGGGCCGCAAACAACAATATTTACTTATTAAACCCTAAACATAAGTGATAGACACACTTATATCCTAACACTGAGTTGGGTTTGAGTGAATCGATGTTGCCTCGGTGGAGTTAGGGAAGGAATTGAAGTCGGGGTTGCTGTTGCTAGTCGAAGCTTCCCCATTTAGGGTGTAAGGTTGTCTAAGACACTTATATCCTAACATTCCCTATGCTTGATCTTGACTTTGAAACTTAATCTTTTCTGAAATTTGACAGTCTGCAGTAAAATCCATTCTCTGGAACAGAGTACCTGCCTGTTCCTGTTTAGCACATCTGAGCAGCATGTGTAGTTTGACTAAGTTCTCCTAGCTGAGATGCACTTCGCAATTTTGGACATCTGTACTGACTTTAGCATAGGTGGTCAGAACTCTGATCGCAGGTCGATTATTGCCTGTAATCTGAGATCATGAACAAGTCTGAAAACACGAATAGTAGTACCAAGTATTCACAAGTCATATGCATGATTCTCCCTATTCCAGATCAGTAAACTGTTGCCAGAGTGCATCAGACAGACTCACATTTTCAGTTTAACTGCTGCTTTTATACATTGATATAATACGACTTGAAATCTGAGAGTTTCAGTACATGACAGAGGAGTTTGAGCTCCTATCTTACCAGTATGACTACAAGGTTTGAGCCTTGATCTTTTCATCCTCAAGAGTGAAAACCCAGTAGGATCTTGACACTTTTTTTTTATGGTTTTCACTCTGTTTTTGGACTCAAGCCATACCCTATCATGATTAATGCAGCAGTTTTATTATTTTTTTTCATTTTTTTTTCGAGAGGAACCAGTGATGCACAGAGGCAAAGTATATGATCAGAGATGAGAAAATAGCCAGATGACAAGTGATACTTAGGCAGATGCTAAACATGAAACCAGACATGAGCAGACCAGACATGAGCAGACCATGATTACTAGCACTAATAAACCAAGATAGAGTTGATCAGACATGCATAAGAACGGACAGAGGCAAAATCATAGAGGTGCAGTCAACAGGAAAACTCAGAAAACATCCATATGGTTGTTCTGAAATGCAGAGTTCAAGGCAAGATACTAAGTTAACAGAGAGTGAATATACTTACAGACTGGGTGTGAAGTTCATTGAGTGATGGGTCCGAGCTGCAGGAATGGAGAGACGCCATGATCCTCCAGTTCCTCCAGTGAGAAGACCCCAAGCTTTTTTCTGCATGGAATGAAATATTTCTCAGTCAGTAGTTTAGTCAAAATATCAGCAGTCTGTTCCGAAGCTAGAATAAAGTTAACTAAGACATCCCCATTGTGAACTTTCTCCCTGATGAAGAAGAGATCAATCTCGACATGTTTCATCTTAGAGTGATGAATGGGGTTTTCAGAGATAGCAACAACACTTGTGTTATCTGTCCAGATGACAGGTGCAGTAGGAGTGTGAAGTCCAATTTCCTTGAGAAGGGATTGGACCCACATGATCTCACACATGGCATTGGCAATGGCCCTGAATTCAGCCTCTGCACATGACCTAGACACTACTGTCTGCTATTTAGAGCTTCATACTATGGGATTACCATTTAGGAGGAGGTAATGCCCTGAAATGGAGCGACGATCAGATTGATCACCACCCCAGTCAGCATCAGAGAAGGAGGTAAGGGTAATGCCTTTGACATGTGAGGGTGTTGGTCTGAACAACATACCATGATTGAGAGTGCCTTTGAGGTATCTCAGGACGTGAATAACAGCCTTACAGTTGCTGTTATTGGGTGCTTGCATAAACTGACTCAGTTTGTTTACTGCAAAGTGAATGTCTGGTCGAGTGACACAGACATGTTGCAGAGTACCTATTGTGCTCCTGTATAGCGTTTCATCATGAAAGAGATCAGAACAGGAAGACATACCTGACTTTGACAGACATGTACCTGTCATTGGAGTGGGGAAATCAGTTTCATCATTCAAACCTACCTTATCCAGGAGTTCCTGAATGTACTTCTTCTGATTTAATAGAATAAAGTCATCACCTGAAACTACTTCCATGCCAAGGAAGTAGTTCAGGTTTCCTAGATCTTTCCGCTGAAATTGAGCATTTATCGAATCAACAATGTTAGAGACAAGGTGAGAAGAGGTACCAGTTATAACAATATCATCCACATAGACAAGTAACAATACGAAAGAATCAGATGTTGACTTGATAAACAGGCAGCTATCAGAGGTAGAGACATGAAAACCAAGAGAATTCAGTAGAAAAAACTTCAATTTTTCAAACCAGGCTCTGGGAGCCTGCTTAAGACCATACAAAGCTTTTTGAAATTTGCAAACCAGATTAGGAGTATAAGAGTGAACCTAAAAACCTGGAGCCTGTGTCATGTAGACCTCCTCATGGAGGTCACCATGAAGGAAGGCATTATTAATGTCCACCTGTCTGATACACCATTTATGAGTTAAAGCTAAAGAAAGAACAATACGAACAGTAGCAGACTTAATGACAGGACTGAAGGTTTCCTGGAAATCGAAACCTGGTTTTTGGGAAAATCCTTTAGCAACAAGACGGGCCTTGTACCTGACAACAGCCCCATCTGCATTTCTTTTGATTTTGAATATCCATTTGCAACCAATAGGTATTCTACCTATAGGCAGAGGAACAAGAGTCCAGGTACTGTTTGTAGAAAGAGCTGTAAGCTCTTCCTGCACAGCCTTAAGCCAATGAGGTGACTGAAGGGCCTCATGAATGCTACGAGGCTCGGAGTTGCTTAGGTCTGTGGACAGGGCAAGGGAAGTGGACAACCCATGAAGAGAAGTTTTCGATCTGGTTTGCATAGGATGGACATTGATGGAGGATTTAGGACGAGTAGGTTGAGAGGATGAGGGGGTTGAGCTCGTGGTAGGGTGGGGAATGACTGATCTGAGTGAGCTGGTGGTGGTGGCATAGAGGAAACAGGATCAGAGGGGTTAATAGGAACAAGGGTTGAACCAGAAGGGACGTATCTACATACCTCAGTAGGTGAGCTAAGGTCAGGAGCAGGGACAGAGGGAAGCTGAGTTGAAGTGGTGTTTTGGGTGGGTGTGGTGGAGGGTAGGTTGGACTCACCCGAACTGTGAGCATGCACAGGAGGTCCAGATGAATGAGTGACAGTGGAGGGAACAGAAGTAGGTTGTTGGAAAAAAGGGTCACAAGGTATGAAGAAAGGTTTGGAGGGGGTGGCAACTTTTGGTGTGTTTGATGCATAGAACGGTCATGTGGTGTCACTGAAAGGAAATGTTGTCTCATGAAAGACAACATTTCGTGACACATAAACTCTTCCAGATGAAGAGAGACACTTGTAGCCATGGTGATCAGAACATAACCCAATGAAGACACAGGGTTCTGATCTGAAGGACAGCTTGTGAGACCTGTAAGGTCTCAGGTGTGGGAAGCATAAACAGCCAAAGACTCTCAGAAAAGAGTAGTCAGGCTTGGTATTGAAAATGAGTTCATGAGGAGAACAGTTCTCAAGAGACTTGGAGGGCAAGCGATTGATTAGAAAGACAGTAGTGGGGAAGGCATCCGTCCAGTAGTGAAGAGGGACGGATGACTGTGCTAGAAGTGTAAGACGCAATTCAACAATGTGGCAGTGCTTACGCACCACCATGCCATTTTGTTGGCTTGAATATGGGCAGGTGATCCTATGGACTATACCAAACTGAGCTAAGTAAGCGGTAAGAAAATGAAACTCACCTCCTCTATCAGATTGCACAGCTTTGAGCTTTGTGCCAAGTTGCTTCTCTGCTAACAAATGAAACTCACAAAAAGCTTTAGCAGCATCAGACTTTCAATTTAAAAAGTAAATCCAAGTAAATCTAGAGAAAGCAACAACAATGCTGAGGTAATAATTACTATTGCTAGAGGAGAAGGGGGCAGAGCCCCAGAGATCTACCTGAACCATTTCGAGTGGATGAGAGTAGACAGTCTCTGAAGTTAGGTAGGGAAGGGTCTTACTCTTTCCCATTGCACAGGCAGCACACTCAGAAGATATGTGTTTAGTGGGCAGATTTTGTAATCTCAAGAAATTAACAAGTATGTTCTTAGATGGATGGCCTAACCTCATGTGTCATAGGTGAGACGAATCATTAGTTTTTAAAGAACTAAGAAAACAACTAATCTCAAAATCAGGTAATGCATTGGACGATGCATTATTAAAGCATGTTACAGTAGAGCATTCATCAGAAGTATCAGTAGTATAAGTATGAGGAAAACCAGAGGGACCATGATCAATCATAAACGCAGAATTATCATTATCAATAACCGAAAATGCAGAGTTTTGAGCAGATAAAACTGCATTATTACAAAATGGCTGAAAATCAGTTGAAAGACTCAAACACTGATATGGACTAACAGTAGCAGACCCAACTAAATTATTTGACTTAGACGTAATACTAGAGAAGTCTAGACGATAAAGACCCCCTGACTCATAACCCTTGCAGCAGCACCTTGTTGGAGAGTGAATCCTTGATCAGGCAGTGCGATGGGTGAAATTCAAAATAAACCTGATTATCCTTTGAAAAATGAGATACAGAAAGCAGGTTTTAGTAACAGCAGGAGTGTAAAGGAAATTATTTAAAAGCAGAGGTTTTCCAGTGGAAGGTAAGTGAGAAAAACCAATGGCAGAAATATCAAGTGAAGAACCATTTCCAACTAAGACCTTACCTGGACAAGAGTATGGAGAAGACATGTTCGGGAAAGGCTGAGCATTCGTCAAATGGTTCGTGGCTCCTGAGTCTGGGAACCAGCTGCCATCAGAGGTGGCTGGGTTGTGGCTGCTGGTCATCAGGTGATTAGCTTGGGTGGGTAGAGGTGAAGTAGGCTGAGCTATGGCAGGGATGGGTGGAGGCTGAGAATTGGAGAACACTTGATATGGCTGAGCTGGATAACATGGAGGGGCCATCATGTAAGGGTATATAGGAGGTATAGGTGAAGGATAGGGTGAGTACTGCATAACAGAGTGTGTTTGAGGGTTGGTAGGGGTGATGGTAGTGGTTGAGGTTGAGTCTGAGATTTATGCAGCTGAGGTGGTGGGTAGTGTTGACTTTGAGGTTGTTGCTGGTAAGGGTCAGGTTCAGTGTCATAGGCAGCCAGATTTGCAGAAGGTGCAGGAGAGTTGGACTGAGGATCAGTCACACCAGTGAAGTGCACATTAAATCTGTGGAAATATCTGTGCACCAAGTGCCCAAATTTTCCACATAGCTGGCATTGCAGTCTGCTGTTACCAAAACCCCTACCACGACCCCTACCCCTTCCAGACTGTTGATTACCAAATGGCGGGGGATCATAGGAGAATGACTGAGTATTTTGATTTGCGGGTTGGGGTGTGGGCAGGAGACCAGACATGGGTGACTGGGTTCGATTTTCAGACATACTACCAGAGCTGTTTTCAGCAAATGACACAAGAGGCTTACTGGGATTTGGAACCTTAGTAGAAGCTATGTTGACACTAGCATCGAATAAAATGTCAGACTGCCTAAACTCAGCATCCAATAACACAGAACTCACAGAGGCAATAGTATAAGGATTTTGGCTAGCATGAATAACAGCAATGACATTATCATATTGACCCTTTACCCCATTCAGAATAATCGAGATTTGTTGCATCTCTTCTATAGGGTGACCACAGCTAGCTAAACTGTCACAGGTGGTCTGTATTTCAGTGAGATAGTCTCTCATAGGCTGATGAACATGCTTTCTAACCTTAAGTCTATCATAGAGATGCATGATTCTAGTAGTGGAGGATGATGAGAAATCACGATGAAGCTTTTGCCAAATGGCAGCACATACACCCTATTAAACCCCTACTAACCTGAGAAGAGACTGAGGCAAGAAGCCATGATGCGAGAGAGCTGTCCTGTTGGAGGAACTTTGTGTAGGCAGGATTTGGGACAGCAGCCCCAGTTTCATCTTCCAGAAACTGAGGTACGTTAGCTCCATGAAGATGATTCTCAAGGTTATACCCTCTTACAGAGAGTAGAACTTGTTGTTTCCACTGCTGGAAATTCTCTTCGCCAAGTAGCTGAGCTACTTTCTTGTTGGCGAAGGCAGGACTTGATTCTTCCATGAATCAAAGAAGAGAGTTTGAGAAGGGAGATTTCAGGCTCGATCGAGCTCTGATACCATGTTTGGATTTAGGGTTTAGTGGAAGAAATGAAGAACGAGGAAGAAGGAAAGCTACTGATTTCAGAGAGAAATAACTTGATATTATCGAGTTCAACAGTGACAGACATATAAGGAGAACATCTGAGAAACAAACAAAACAGTAAGGACACGGTAATTGCAACTAAGTCCCTGAAGCTAAACTAATTGATGCTTGGGCCGCAAGCAACAATATTTACATATTAAACCCTAAACATAAGTGATAGACACACTTATATCCTAACACTGAGTTGGGTTTGAGTGAATCGATGTTGCCTCCTTCTCGCGTTTGGATTCTTCCCTGGCGAGCTCGTTCTTTCCATTGGTGAGGTCCACGAGAGAAGTAGGTTGTCGAAGCTTCCCCATGAGGCTATGGAGAAGTAGGTTGTCGAAGTTACTGGTGGAGTTAGGGAAGGAATTGAAGTCGGGGTTGCTGTTGCTAGTCAAAGCTTCCCCATTTAGGGTTTAAGGTTGTCCAAGCTACTACTAGTTGATATTTAAGTTGGGCCGGTCTTTTCGGGATTTTTGAGAGAAAAAAAAATGAGTCTGAGCTCGACCTACAAGAAAAAAAAGTATGTTTGATCTCGGTCTTAAGTTTGGGTCAGACTATTCAGACCGGTTTTGTCGGGAATTCGATCTAGACATTTTTTTTCTTACCCCTGCACACTAGATATTTGTACAATTGTTTTTTCAAGCTATACAAAATTACTCGTGACATTCCCTCCGAGCTGATTTTATTAGTCGAAAAAATCCACGCAGTTGCAATACACGTGCGTCTCCCCTGCTCCTGAAGGAAACCCCCGTCTTTCTAGGGTACCCCTCGTGCAGAAGCTTCACAGCAATCCATTTGCTGTCAAACCTTTGGCATTTATTGCCAATCACAAGTTTGGCCAATCATAAGGAGCCAAGGAAGGAATATTGTGCTTGAATTGACGTTTCCATGCAAAAATCACTCCAACCGAACTCACCTCCAGCACAAGAAATGCAGCTTTGTTCGTGACCGAGTTTTCGAGCACGTCGACGACCAATCTCCGAGGACAAAGCCTCGCTAGGGCAACCATCATCGGAGGATGTTGTCCAGACGAACCACAGTAGAGCCGGACTAAAACCAAGGGACCACGAGCTGGGGAGTTGTTAGTAGGACTTGCTTAGCACGTCGAGCTGCTGGGGAAGAAAGCTCAATTGCTGGGGTAGCAAGCACACCTGAGCTCAGTATGACTTGCACAGCAAGCCGAACTGCGGGGGAAGCAAACTGAATTGCTGGGACAATACATAGACCTGCAAACTGAGTTGAACTGCAACTTTGACACAGAACAACTGACACTGGCCGAACTGCAATACAGCACAGCATCCATTCCCAAACCCTGCCTCATACATTTAATCACTTACCATTTTCTTTTTGTGTTTTGTAGGGATCTGCCACCCTAGGTGATGGCGCTAAAACCACGACGACCCGATGGACAAACCATTCAGCTCGAGTTCCAGTTCCGGAGGGGCAAATAGACTCGACGGAACTGTGGTAGATTTGGACTCGAATCATCAAGTTTAGAATGATGTATGGTACGTTGGGAATGTCCTATCCCAAAAACCGATCAAGCAAAGTATGATCATGGGGGTACTAAGCTCAGCTTGGGCCCGATACGGGAAGGTTAAGATATTGGAATTGGAGAAATTGTTGTTTGATTTCGAATGACATGAAGACGCCGAGCAAATACTTGACCGATCACCGTGGTCAGTAAGTGGTCATATTCTGAAAATCAAGATATGGGACACGAGCATGTGAGTAAAGGAGATCAATTTCCAAAAGGTACACATATGGACACAGGTGCATGATTTAGGCCTGGATAAGTTTAGTGATACAAATGCCTGAAAGATCGGTAACATGATAGGAAATTGCCTAGAAATAGAAAAACTGGTAAGGAGGATTAGTAGGAGCTATATGAGATTAAGGGTTGAAGTTGATGAGGAGAAACCTTTCATGACTGGTTTCTGGTGGAAAAATTCCCAAGGAGGGGATAGATGGGAATCCATTAAATATGAGTGATTATCTGATTTTTGTTATGGGTGTGGCATGTTGGGTCACACGACCCAAACATGCACAAGATGTATGTTTTGCAGAACATGATCTGACAGTACCAATGTACGGACCGTGGCTTGTTGGGGTCTGATCCAAACAAACCAACACAAAGCAAACTGTGGGAGGAGAAGAGGGTCAAGGGTCACAGCAAAAACAGGAGGGGAGGAGGTCGTGGTTTGATATCATGACTGAGGGGAGGGGAAGGACACGAGGGAAGGCACGAGAAAAGGGAACGGTGGGGAACCTTGGGCAAAACCCACGGCTGGGCAGCATCCCCACCCTATCGAAGCCATGGATACCGAGGCAATGGAAACCGACAAACATCCATCATCCCCCCACGGGTAGACCGAACCACATCATAACCAACCCGACTCGAGAGCCCTAACCATTCACATCCCCCGAACCCGATACCCCCAACAAACAATGATCGAACCAACCCCACAAACAACCACTAACCCCCACCCGACCGAAAGAGTCGAACCACTAAGTAACCACCATACCACAAGCCAAGTACCACACCTAACCAAGCCACGCCATGAACATATGTCTACCCAAACCAAACATGCCCAAACCCAAACCCATCCATCCTAATACCATAACCCACACCTACACAATAGGGCAGTCCTAATCACAACCCCCAGAAGACACCATACACCCCAACCCACCCATGATCACATACATCCCCGACAACCCGACCCGACCACATATGACAAGAACCACTACCACAACCGAACCATATATCGTAGAAGCCCCCCCCCCCCCCCCCCCGATACACCACCCACATCCCCCCAGCCCATGCTACCAAATCCCACATTCGGCCTAAGCCCATACTTGGATAAGATCACACTCAAACGAACTGGGGATGAAATGGAAGACCAACCGGGGACGAAGAGAAGAAAGATACTCGAGGAGGTGACTGAATGCAATGAGGTTTGGGTTAGGCAAAGCCCGAGAAGAAAAACAAACATGTCAAACCCGAACTGCAAGAACCGAGTTAGAAGGAAACTGAAAGGAGCAAAGGCGCAAGACGAGACAATGGGAAATACAAAGGGTTCGGGTGGCTGTCCCGAAACAGCCACGGGTGCCCAATGAGTGCCATATCATGGAATTGTCAGGGTTTGAGGTCTACCTTGACAATCCAACACTTGAAAGACCTCAACAAAAGGTATCGCCCAAACATCATATTTTTAATGGAAACAAATAGTGGGGATACCTACTGCGAGAGGATAAGAGCACGGATGGGGATGGACAATATGCACTATGCTAGCCCGACGGGTACATCCTGGGGCTAGCATTGTGGTGGAAGACGGATACTAAGATTTCGGTTCTATATACAGATCAAAATTGCATGGATTGTGTAGTCCACATGGATAGTAATGCCGAAACTATGTTTATGACATGGATATATGCGAGCACGGAGGCAAGAGAACGACCACAACTTTGGAATCTCCTAAGAATGATACGACTATTCTTGGTGATTTTAATACCATATGCCACCCACATGAGAAACAATGAGGAATGAGGAAATCACAAAGGCAAATGGATGAGTTCAAGCAAGTGAGCGAGGACTTAGGAATGGAGGATTTGGGAGCGAAGGGCAACGCGTTCACATGGTGTAATAACAGAAGTGGTACGGAGAGGACAAGTGAACGCCTAGACTGTGTATTGATAAACACGGGATGGGAAACTCGGTACCAAAAGGTGTTGTGCACTAACGAACTCACAATTGGGTCAGACCACACTCCAATGGTGGTACAACTCAAACAACCGAGGAAAAGACACCAAACACGCTTGAAATTTGAGGTGATGTGGCTTGAGAACCCCGAGTGTAAGGAGGTAATCAAGCAAGCATGGGAAGGACCAACAACGGGAAAAGAAATCCAAAGGGTGTACAAAAAGCTCCACAAGTGTCGAATGAAACTTACTTTGTGGAGCAAGAAAAATTTCGGCCATAACATGCATGAGATCACAAAAACTAAGGAGGCACTAAGGAGGCACTAAGGAGGAATGGAATAGGAGAGATGAATGATGATGTGATACGGGAAGAGAAAAGGTTGAAAGGCCAACTTAAAAGTATTTGGACGAGAGATGAGAAATATTAGCACCAAAGGTCGAGGGTGAAGTGGCTAAATGATGGGGTCCGTAACACGACATACTTCCACTAAACCACCATATCAAGAAGGAGACGAAACCAAATATGCAGATTGAGAGGGGAGAATGGTGAGTGGATCGATAAGGAGGCAAAGATAGCCAATGAACTTCATAGATACTTTGGAGAGATGTTCACCTCTGAACAAACCAAACCGGGAGACGAGTTTCTAAGATATGTACTGAATCAGATTACACCTGAGATGAATACATAACTAACAAGGAAGGTGACGGATGCAGAGATCAGGTCGGCAACCTTCCATTTGGGTGGTTCACGCGCGCTGGGTCCGGACGGTTTCCCGTGTCTATTTTACCAAAGGAACTGGAACATCGTGGGGGAAGACGTCATCACCTCGGTCAAGGCTTTATTCAGAAAATGTACTCTTCTAAACCCCCTCAATAATACGGATATTGTGCTAATCCGGAAAATACCAAACCCGATGAGACCCGCTGATTTTAGGCTTATAAGCTATTGTAACTTCATGTATAAAATCATATCCAAAGTGTTGGTGAACCGCTTGAAATGTTATCTATCAAAGTTTATCACCCCTTTCCAGAGTGCACTTCTATCAGGTTGGCACATACAGGATAACATAATGGTAGCCCACGAGGTTTTCCACCACTTGAACATGAGCCGACGCGAGCATAAGGTGGAATGTGCACTCAAGATTTATATGCAGAAAGCCTATGACCGGATGGAATGGGATTTCCTAATCAGCACACTAAAAAAACGGGGCTTTGTAGAGCAGTGGTTGGGATGGATAAGAGAATGCATATCATCGACGACATATCAAGTGGTGGTGAATGGGGAACGAATGAAATCCATACACCCAACATGGGGAATACAACAAGGTGACTCGTTATCCCCTATCTATTCATTCTACTTGTGGATGTGCTATCACGAAGAATGGAAGAAGTCGCTGGGGAGGGAGCCATACAAGGGATCACTCTAAGGAGAACTTGCGCGGAACTACAGCATTTGTTTTTTGCAGATGACTCATTATTCTTTATTAGAGGATCGCCCGGAAATGCTAAAGGACTATGGAACATTCTTGAGGCCTATTGTCAGGTATCGGGCCAATAGATAAACAGAGACAAATCAACCTTATTCTTTAATAAAGGGGCTGGTCCGAATGAGAAGAGAGGGGTGGAGGACTCACTACATATTAAGAGCACGGGTTACCCGGGAAAATACTTGGGCTTGCCATCGGTTTGGGGTCACTCAAAGAAGGAGACCTTGGGATCTTTGAAAATGCAGATTCGGGACAAACTTGGAGGGTGGAGGCCGAAAACTCTAAACCAAGCGGGGAATGAAGTGCTCATAAAGGCGATCATCACGGCGATACCCATGTACGTAATGAGTGTTTTACGTCTACCAAAACCATGGTGTGCGGAGATAAATGCTCTCATTGCGGACTTTTGGTGGGGGCAAACCTCGGAGGGAAAACAAACACATTTGAGGAGATGGGAAGTTTTGACAAAGGCAAAAGAGATTGAGGAACTAGGCTTTCTGGAATTTCAAAGCTTCAACACGACGCTACTAATGAAAATGGAAAGTCGAATCATGACCGAGCCCGACACCATATGCGCCCGAGTTCTCAAAGGACTATATTTCCCACGGTGTTCGCTATTAGACGCAAGAAAGGGGGGCCGAGCCTCGTGGGGCTGGACTAGCATCCTATGTGGCCGAGATGTTATCAAGGAGAATGGTATGTGGATGATTGGCTCGGGAGAAAACATCCGACTCTTGAGTACCCATGGATATACACCAAGGAGAGTAAAAGGATGAATGTATATGTCATGGTGGAGCACGGAGGTAACTTAAGAGTAAGTGAGCTCATCCACCCGAATGGCACAGGGAATGCGAACCTAATAAGGAGCATATAGTGGATCAAGAAGATGCAGCCCATATCCTCAACATAACCCTACCACGAGACGGGGAAGACACCGGTACATTTGGCTACACACAAAGGACGGACAACCACAAGTCTGATCGATATACCACAAACTCTGAGAACCGGCCGAGACAAGGCCAATACCGAACCCAAACTACCGAGGTATGTTTTGGAAAGACGTGTGGAAGGCCACGGTAATACCAAAGGTAAAGAAATTCATATGGTGGCTAGCAACAAATTCCATAGTTGTTAAAGTGAACATGGTCCGTAGGGGGATGAATGTATCCCCGAGTTGCCCGATATGTGGAGAGGCCGAGACACGATAACACATGATTTTGGAATGTGGGTGGACGGGGCAGATTTGGAGTGGTACACTTGGGATTCAAGTGGATCGGCCAAACCAAATTGAGATGGTGGAAAGGATAAAGAGGAAGGATGAAGAGCTGCACGGTCCAAGCATACTAAATGACAAAAGGTGGGCCCAAATCCTACTTACGTGTTGGCACATATGGAAGGCGAGATGCGCGACGACTTTTGAAGCAAAACAACCAAATCCGAGGGTCGTCATAATGGAGATCAAGCAAGCCTATGAGGAGAAAATAGGACTAGCTCGTGTCAGGAATCTCAAATCAAAGAGAAGAAAAAGAAAGAATTCTTACTTGCAATTGAAGAAATAAATCTGATCTTCATTCAAAAGTTGGGTAAGTTCGGTACAACTATCCTTATTTATAGGATATAAGAATATAAAATTACAAATTAGTCCTCCACATAATTAAACATTTTACCCTAGACTTTATGTAATTATACATATACCCTAACATTCCCCATTGAAGATCTAGCTTTCTCTTTTCTTGTTCTTTCAAACTTCTTGATCCCAATCATTCACAGTCGAAATCTCCATATTGCAGTCTGATTCTAATATTGAAAAATTTCAAATACAGATAGAAGAACAGAATCATCTACCATGATACAATTCTAGAACTGATGATCAAATTCAACTCACACTGAATTACCTGCTATCTATATGCAAATCAGTTCAATCTTATTTCTCTGAATTTCAATTACTTATTGTACAAGACTAACACCTTCTATTCATATCCATACAGATCAACCTCCTCATATATCCAGAATGAAATCCATCATCATAACACACATATTACATTAGATATGAATCCACCTTTCTGAAATACATCTACCATACGCAGAGATTTACCACAGAACTATACACATATACAGAAGTGAGCTACTAAGATTTTTCTGTTTTTCAATCATTCTTTCCTTATTCAATCGATCTTTGATTGTTTGATTTTTTTTCATTGACATAAGGGTTTTGGCTCTTATCTTACCAACATGACTGAAGGGTTTTTGCCCTTATCTTTTATTCCTCAAGAGACATTTCAAAGTATCTTCAACGTTTTCTTTGAAATGGCCTCTATTTTTGGAATCAAGCCATGTCTTATGCCAATGATTTCATCAGAATCATTCTTTGTTTTGTTTATTTTTCATTGATCTAAATTGATTGATTTTCAGAGACTTCTAGCAGCAACACTATCTTAATATAGCATAAGATCAGGTAAGTACCCACACATACAGCAAAATACCTCATAGAGTGAATACAATCTAAGTAACATATGAGCATGATAACAGACTTAACATACTGAAATATATGCAGAGCCTGATCTATAGAAGATGAATCATAATGTACACTTGCCAAAAATGAGCAATATCCACTCAGTTTGCAAACATTGTCACAAATTCACACACATATAACATAGTAACCAGAATATTTGAATCAACCACCTTGTCTAGAAATAATAACGGATAGCCAATAAATGTTCAACTACATCATCATATGAAACTCAACATTAGAACACAAACTTACTCTTTACCAGGAGACTTATCATTCTCTGTAAGAAATCGATCCTCATTCAGCTCAGGAATAGAACACAGACCTATCTTCTTCCTACATGGAACAAACGATTTTTCAGTTAATGGCTTAGTAAGAATGTCAGTTATTTGCTCACTGGATGGAACAAAGTTAACCAACACCTATCCAAATTTGACTTTCTCCCTAACAAAAAACAGGCCAATTTCTACATGTTTCATTTTCGAATGTCGAATTGAATTTTCTGTAATAGCAGCTACACTAATACTATCAGTCCAAAACGTGGGAATTGAGGATAACTACAATCCCATTTCTTTGATAAGAGACTGCACCCAGATTATCTCACAAACTGCATTAGCTATTGCTCAAAATTCAGCCTCAGCACTTGACCTGGCCACTAATGGGATTACCATTTAACATCAGATAATGACCTGATATTGATTTTCTGTCAGCTATGTCGCCCCCCCCCCCCCCCCCCAATCTACATCACAATACGATGTTAAAGAAATTTCTTTAACAGGAAATGAAGTATTTCTAAACATCAGGCCATGTTCAAGAGTTCCCTTCAAATATCTTCCAATATGAATGACAGCTTTCCAATGACTGACCGAAGGATTTTGCATGTACTGACTAAGCTTGTTTACCGCAAAATTTATATCTGGACGCGTGACACTAATATGTTGCAAAGCACCAACGGTACTCCTATACAATGTAATATCATCAAAAGGTTCATCACAAGCAATTATACCAGTCTTGGACAAACATGTTCCTGTCATAGGTGTAGGAAAGACAACAGCTTCATCAAGACCCAGTTTGAGAATCAAATCATGAATGTACTTTTTCTGATTTAATAGTAAAGAGTCAGTAGTAGTTGTGACTTCCATTCCAAGAAAATAACTAAGACTACCTAGATCCTTGAGTTTAAACTCTTGATTGATCGAAAAAATCACCTCATAAATTGCAGATGTTGAGGGACCAGTCACTACAATATCGTCAACATATACTAGAAGAAATACAGAACCTTGATCTGTGCTTTTAATAAACATACAACTATCTGCCACAGAAGCAACAAACTGAAGATGATTAATCAAAATACTCTTAAGCTTTTCAAACCACGCACGTGGTGCTTGTCTTAATCCATATAAAGCTTTTTTTAACTTGTAGACAAATGATTTTCAGCATTTGTAACTTGTTCAAATCCTGGAGGCTGAACCATATACACTTATTCTGTTAAATCACCATGAAGAAATGCATTATTTATATCAATTTGACGTAAAGACCACTTATGAGACAAAGCTAATAATAGAACAATTCGAACAGTTGCAGATTTAACCACTACACTAAATGTTTCTTGAAAATCAAAACCTGGTTTTTGAGAGAAACCTTTAGCAACTAACCTGGCTTTATACCGAGCAATCGACCCATCTGAATTCATTTTTATCTTGAAAAGCCATTTGCAACCAATTGGAAGCCTCCCAGGAGGAAGATCAACAAGAGACCATGTATTGTTACTTTGTAGTGTAGAGAACTCTTCATCAACAGCTGCTTTCCAATGTGGGCTGTGAAGAGCTTGATGAATTGACTTGGGTTTCTCATATAGTAATGCATCTGAGGGTGCTGATAAAACTAGAAGAGCTTGAAGAGAGTATTGTTGCTGTCCAGACTGAGTTTTTGATATCGTCTGCACAGGATGAACATTTCTGTTGATTACATTAACAACAGATCACATATCAGTATGATCATTATGATTCATTTTAGAAGATATATTTTCAGACACATTATTATTATGAGTATTAACATAAACAAGAATAGAATTTTGTAATCTATAAGAAATAGTAGGAGGAGTTGAAACAGAGGAAGTAGCCTGATTTTCTTGATGATCATGCGAAGGCATAACATCCTGATTTTGTGATGATGTCGGAATTGGATGAGACTGAACCTGAGGTTGTGGATCAAATATAACAGGAGACAATGAAGAAGAATTTCTAATACCAGAAGGAGGAGTAAAATCAGACAGGGATGCAGGACCTGTTTCTTGAGTTGATTCCTGTAATGCAGAAGATAAAAATTGATCATCACATGGTAAGAAGAAAGGCTTAGCTGTATAGTTCTGTGTAGGAGATAATGACATGAAGAAAATACCTTTAGTATCTGCAAAAGGAAAAGATTGTTCATGAAATACAACATTTCTAGTTGTATACACACGACGTGAAGCTGATAGACACTTGTAGTCATGATACTTTGCACAATACCCAAGGAACACACACGGTTCGGATCTTAAATCTAATTCGTTTTATTGTAAGGTCTTAGATGAGGAAAGCAAAGACATCCAAAAAATCTAAGAAAGGAATAATCAGGAGCTGATCCAAACAGTTTTTCATGAGGAGACATTTTTGATAAACTGTAAGAAGGCAACCTTTTAATAAGGAAAGTAGTTGTAAAAAATGTGTATGACCAGTAGTGCAAAGGTACCGATGCTTGAGCCAAGAGAGTTAGTCCTAATTCCACTATATGTCGATGCTTCCTCTCTACAATTCCATTATGTTGAGAGGAATAAGGGCACGTGATTCTGTGAGACGCTTCATACTGAGCCAGGTACTTGGAGAGAAACTGAAACTCTCCTCCTCCATCAGATTATACCGATTTCAACTTGTATCCAAGTTGTCTCTCTGTAAGTTTGTTAAAGTCAATAAAGCTCTGTGTTGCATCACTTTTCTTATTCAAAAATAAATCCATGTGAATCTACTAAAACTATCAACAATACTCAAGTAATAGTGATTCCCATTAGAAGCACACGCAGCAGGACCCCAGAGATCTACTTGAACCAACTCCAAAGGTTGAGTGTACACAGTGGTTGAAGAATGATATGGCTGCATTTTGCTTTTCCCTATAGCACACGATGTGCACTGTGAAGCAGAATGACTGACAGGATGATTATGAATGCGAAGAAAGTTTACTAGAATTTTATTTGATGCGGGAGGAGAAAATGTTATGGGAGCAGTTGAAGCTACATGGGCTGAATGTGCTGAAGACGTTGAGTGTGCCAGATTGACAGCTTCTACTGCATCTTCCCATTGAACTGATGACAAATTCACATTTGCAGTTCCTCCTGGATCTGTTACTCCTGTGAAATTAACATTAAATCGATGGTAGCATTTGTGAACCAGATGACCGAATTTTTCATACAACTGACACTGAGGACTATTTCCACCATATCCTCGACCACGTCTTCTTCCTCTTCCTGAGTTGTATCCTTGATATCCTTGATTATGAGAACTAGCATTTTCATTCTGAGCATTATGTCCATGACCTTCATCAGAACTTGCCTGACTTGATGAAGAAGGATTTGCTAAAGTTGACGAAACCATAGCTATTTCCAGATACAACATTCTTCTCAGCATCATTGTGAATACCAGTACTGCTTTGATTAACAGCAACATTTTCCGTGATAGTTGAATCAAATAGTAAATCGACCTGTCGAGCTTCAGCATCTAACAAAACTGAACTAATAGATGCTAAATCATACGGATTCCTACTCGCATGGATGATAGAGACTACACTATCAAATTGACATTTAACACCGTTCAAGATAATGGAAATCTGCTGCATCTCTTCTATCGAATGACCCAGCTAGCTAAGCTATCACATGCTGACTGAATTGCAGTCAATAATCACGCATGTTTTGATGAGGGAGCTTTCTAACCTTAAAGTCTGTCATAGAGATGCATTATGCGAGTGGTGGATAAAGATGAGAAGTCTCGATGCAGTTTTTGACAGATTGATGTCACTGTCATGCAGTCAATTAATCCTCTGCTTACTTTAGATGAGACTGAATCCAACATACACGAGGCGAGCGAACTATCTTTCTGCACAAATTTAAGATAATCCGGATTCGGTTATTCTTCTCCATCATCAGTCTGAATGCGAGGATGAATTGTTGAATTCCAGTACAAGTGACCTTCAAGATTGTATCCTCTCACTGCTAAAAGCACCTATTATCTCCATGATTGGAAATTCTCTTCGCCTTCCAACTGACATACTTTTTTCTTGAAGAATGAAGCCGAAATTTCTTCCATTGATGATAACAAAACAGAACACTACATGATTGACTAACAGACGCAGCAAATCAAGCAATCGATGAATCGCAAATACCGAATCACAACTAACCGAATCGACGAGGCACTGATACCATGTCAGGAATCTCAAATCAAAGAGAAGAAAAAGAAAGAATTCTTACTTGCAATTGAAGAAATAAATCTGATCTTCATTCAAAAGTTGGGTAAGTTCTGTACAACTATCCTTATTTATAGGATATAAGAATATAAAATTGCAAACAAGTCCTCCACAGAATTAAACATTTTACCCTAGACTTTATGTAATTATACATATACCCTAACTGCTCGAGCAACCCAACCAATGCACACACGAGAGGAACGACCGAACCAACCTTGGCAACCCCCGACAGGTGACACGATCAAGATAAATTGTGATGCATCGTGGTGTAAGGAAATGCAAACAACGGCCATAGGAGTGGTAGCACGAGATAAAACCGGCAAAATAGTGAGCGGGATGAACCGGAGGCAAAGGAGCGACGACATAGAGATGATGGAGGCCTTGGCGATACACAAAGGAGTACATTTAGCAATTGAAGCGGGATGGCAAAGCATCATTATAGAAACGGACTCACAAGTGGTCATCAACAAATAATGGAGGGGCCGAAACATTGGAGACTATCAACAATAATACCGAACATCCGAGCACTCGCAAGACAAGTCAGCAAGTGCAATGACGAGCTATTCCAAGGACGAGCAACGAATGTGGAAATTGGATAGCAAAGCAAGCGAGAATAGGAGTGCATATTAATGATTGGGTCGAAAGACCACCACTATCATTTGTATGTTAAGTAGCTAATGATATGATGTACGAACTACCGTGACCATGTGTCACGTCGTTTTATTTTATAAAGTAAAGCGGTATTTCTGATAAAAAATATTATTAGTGGACTCCGAATTACTTTTCTCCTACTCAAAAATATAATAATAATGATTTAGGCATGCTTCATGAGAGATATATAGGATCATTAATTCATTATGAGGACATGTAATTACGTACTCAATAGTTGTTATGACATGCCAAATTTGACGAACTAACATGTCATATATATTGGAAATTCAATATATTGATGAGAAATTCTAAGTGAAAATAATCCAATGTTATGAAAAATCAAAAGTTAAAGAAAAATTATCAATTCATCCTTTTATTAATACAGTTCTTCTACACTACAAAATACATAAAAAATGATAAATTTCTTAAAAAGTTGGGGAAAATCTGAAATTAGCTTTATACTTGAAAACGGTAAATATTTTAAGTAAAAAAAAAACAACGAAAACGTGAACCCTGTTTTATTTTTATTTTAAAAAAAATCAATATAAACATTTTATTAAATCTTTTTCCGATCTTGTAATACACTTATCAGTTTTTCATATTTTAGAATCAAATTAAATAAAAAGTATGAAAATAATCTAATATGTTTACACAAAGTTTTAAAATTAATTATATATTATATCATTTATATTTAATTATGTGTCTATTTAGTTTAAACTTGAATTATTTATATTTAATAATATTTATTTCTGGTTAAACTTATTATTTATGTACACATTTAAGTCTAGCTCTCATATATTTTGTATGTGATAATAATAATAGGACATGAACTACCCGAAACACCCCTGTCCTTATTCAACTTCCCCACTAATCTCGTGTTTTTTTTGGTTGAATTAACGTTTTACTTGATGAAATAAAACGTCGTGATACATGATCACGGTTGTTCGTAAATACAATCATTTGCTACTAAACATACAAACAGAAGTGGTAGTCTTTTGACCCAATCATTTAGACTCACTAACAATCTCGTTTGTTTGGCTATCCAATTCGCACATTCGTTTGCCGTCATTGGAATCACTCACCATTGCACTTGCTCGATTTGTCTCACTAGTGCTCGGATATTCGTTATGATGGTTGCCACCCTCCAATGGCTCGGGTCGTCCACGATATGTTGGTGCACCACTTGTGAATCTGTCTATATGACAACGTTTGTCCATCCTGATTCAATCGCTAGTCTTACCCCTTCTTGTATAGCTATGGCCTCCATTGTTTCTATGTCATCGCTCTGGTATCTCCGGTTTAGGCCACCCACTACTTTGCCTTCCTTGTCCCTAGCTACCACTCCTATTCCGGCTCAGCGTGATTGCTTGCACCACGATGCATCACAATTTACCTAGATTGTGTTTGACGTTGGTGGTTGTCATTGTTGAGGCGGTCGGTCTTCGGTCGGTCCTCGGTCCATATTCCTGGCTAGGCTAGGTCGTCTGCTCGCTTGGTGCTCCACATATGCTAGCTAGCTTAATCTCCTCGATCACGGCTCTCGGACTAGGTTGTTTTTCTTTGAAGTCCGCTTTCCACCTTGTCTTCCATAGTTGCCAACATGTTAGTAATGTGAGTATCCACCTCCTATTGTTGCAAACCCCTTGCCCCCTCAGTTTGATTCTCCTCACTTCTAGCCATTGGAACATATCTAGGTTGTTTGGTCGGTCCACTCTTAACCCTAGGACGTCGCGCCATACAAGTTCGGTCCATCCACATTCAAGGATCATGTGTTCTCTTATTTCAATTTCCCCACATTTTGGGCATCCCGGACTTACATTCATACCTCGTCTAGCCATATTCAAATTTACGGCTATGACATTGGTTGCAAGTCTCCATACCAAGATTTTAACCTTAGGTTGTAAATTTTAATATTACTAATGAGTTTCTTAAAATAAATTACCATTAATTGATTTATCTATATATTTTGAGTTTATTTAAAAAGTAGGCACTGTGCCAAAAAAAATTGAAAAAGTAAGTATACTTAAAAATATTTAGCAAAATTTATATAATTGGGGGTAGCGTTTTTTACAACGTGCGCTACTTTGAGTAGCGTTTTTCAAAAAATGCCACTATCGGCAGCGTTTTTCATAAAACGCTACTTGGGGTAGCGTTTTTCTGAATTTCGCTACCCCTAGTGGCGTTTTTTTTTACGTTTTTTTGACGATTCGATATTTAATTAAAAATAAAATTATGTATTTATTAAAAACATTTTAAAAAAATTATAGTAAGTAAATATTTTAAATACAATTCAAATGATGCAAAAAATATTAATTTTGGATTTACGGATTGACTGTAGGCTCTGACGTCAGTTGAGATACGAAACTTTGACTTAAAAAATTATAACTCATACTCTGTAAGACCAAACTGGCCACGGTGAATGCCATTTATTTCGTAATTCAATTATCTACCTAGGGTATTATTTTTTATTAGAAATACAGTGATTTTGTAACCTAACATCGCTTGTGTTATAATTTGACCGAAATAATTAAATTCATTAGGTGAGAAATTTAATTATGTACTTACTCAAAAAAAAATAAAAAATATTTTAGTGTGTAGATAATTTAATTACAAATTAAATGACGCTAACTAGACGTTAAATTTTTACTTTTAAACTGACCGTATAATACGATGCGTAATTTACTCCGTACTATATCGTATTATACGGTCAGTCTAAAAGTAAGAAATTAGCACCTAGTGTCATTTAATTCGTAATTAAATTAGCTACACACTTTAATTTTCTTTTAATTTTTTTTGAGTAAGTACATAATTAAATTTCCCACTTAATGCATTTACAAAATCACTGTATTTCTAATAAAAAAAATACCCTAGGTAGATAATTGAATTACTACATAAATGACGTTCACCGTGGTCAGTTTAGAGTTACGGAGTATGAGTTATATGTTTTTAAGTCAAATTTTCATATCCCAACTTACGGCAGAGTCTACAGTCAATCCGTAAGTCTAAATTTAATATTTTTTGCATCATTTGAATCACAATTAAAATATCTACTTAATTTAATTTTTTAATTTATTTTTAATAAATACATAAATTTATTTTTAATTAAACATCGAATGGTAAACAAACAAACCAAAAAAAATATCATTAGGGTAGCGAAATTCATAAAAACGCCACCCCTAGTATCGTTTAAAACACGAAAAAACGGTACCCCCAGTAGTGCTTATGTACATTTTGCTAAATATTTTTTCGGTATTCTTACTTTTTCAAATATTTTTTAACTGTTAGATCCTTTTTTTAAAAAATCATTTTCTTTCTTGTGTAGGGTAGGGTAGGATACGGTAGCAGCAGCATGGGGCATGCCAGCATGGCATGAATCGTCGTGGTCGAGACGACCGTGAAAGATCATGATCGAGGGGTCGGTCCCTCGTTTGTGGAGCTTTCTGTCCACCCAATTCACGTGGCGAAAGGATATACGATTATTATACTAATCAATAACATGCAAGATATCCATACTTTTACTTAAATAAAATATATATTATAATATTAAGGTATTATTTGATACATTCATATAAAAATATTATTTAAATTAAAAAAATATATATATACTATAAGAATATTACTGTTAAATGTTAATGTACGTTTATAAAAAATAATATTATACATTAATATATATTAGTCGTAATAAGTTTATTACATCAACCTATGTAAAAAAAATAATTTGTTTAGGCCAAATAAACAAATTATTGTGGAAAGTTTATGGATGATTGAATATGATATTTAAAATCTAATAATAATAATAAAACCAAATAAATATATTCATATACATTAAATAAATATTATAGTAAATGAAATAGCAATAGATATTACATTAATAAAATATTACTATTTTATGGTGATGATTTTTCTAACACAACCTATTTTATTTTATTTTTTGAATTTTCTGCAAGGTGTTTTAGAGGAATATTATCAAAAGGGCATCACTCTTAATATATTTACTTACATTTAAAATAATCTCTATCAAAAAAAATGCAACACACACTTTAAAGTCTCATTCGATTGTCATATATGCTAACTCACTCGATAAGTTCATTAATTATGAGTCTGCTTTTTTTAAAAAAAATAAAAAGATATTGTTGGTGACATGTGTCATTACTTAGATGAATTCATAAAAAATCATTTTATACATTACGATCTTTTAGTGAAGAAATAATTAGAAGTTGAAATTTAAAAAGTTAGGTTAAATAAAGTTTGAATCACACTAAAAGTATCACTAGATTTTTTTCAAAAAGTATGTATTTTCGAATTTTTTTTTGAAAAAGTATATATACAAAAAAAATATTTAGCAAATTATGTATACGCGCACCCCGGGGTCGCGCCTATTGGACATAGGCGCACCCCAGGGGTGCGCCAATTGAATAGGCGCACCCTAGGCGCAAACTTCTAAGTTGCGCCGGGAAAGAAGAGAGTTCCTTTCTTTTTTTTTTTTTTTAAAAAAAAAAACATTTTGTTTGAAAAATGATGACTCGATGTTTAATTTAAAAAAAAATTATGTATTTATTAAAAAAAATTTAAAAAAATTATAGTAAGTAGATATTTTAATTGCGATTAAAATGATGCAAAAAATATTAAATTTGGATTTACGGATTGACTGTACGGCATGCCGTAAGTTGAGATATGAAAATTGTACTTAAAAAATTATAACTCGGACCATGTAACTCCAAACTCAACACGGTTAACATCATTTAGGTCGTAAATCAATTATCTACGTAGGATAACTTTTTGGATTAAAAATACAGTGATTTTGTAAAACCCCATCGTTTACACCCAAATTTGACCGAAATAAGTAAATGCATTAGGTGAGAAATTTAATTATATACTTACTCAAAAAAAATCAAAAAAATTACAGTGCGTAGATAATTTAATTACGAATTAAATGACACTAACTATGCGTTAATTGTTTACTTTTAGACTGACTGTATAATACGGTACGTCTATGCAAAACACTATTTGGAAGTTTTTGTATCGTATGTATAGTTTTTTACGTACCGTATTATACAGTCAGTCTAAAAGTAAACAATTAACGCATAGTTAGTGTCATTTAATTCGTAATTAAATTATCTACGCACTGTAATTTTTTTGATTGTTTTTGAGTAAGTATATAATTAAATTTCTCACCTAATGCATTTACTTATTTCGGTCAAATTTGGGTGTAAACGATGGGGGTTTACAAAATCACTGTATTTTTAATCCAAAAAATTATCCTACGTAGATAATTGATTTACGACCTAAATGGCGTTAACCGTGTTGAGGTTGGAGTTACATGGTACGAGTTATAATTTTTTAAGTACAATTTTCATATCTCAACTTACGGCATGCCGTACAGTCAATCCGTAAATCCAAATTTAATATATTTTGCATAATTTGAATCGCAATTAAAATATCTACTTACTATAATTTTTTTAAATTTTTTTTAATAGATACATAATTTTATTTTTAATTAAACATCGAGTCATCATTTTTCAAACAAAATGATTTTTAAAAAAAAAAAAAAAAAAAAAAAGGAACGCTCTTCTTCCTAGGCGCAACTTGCGCCTATTCAATTGGCGCACCCCTGGGGTGCGCCTATGTCCAATAGGCGCGACCCCGGGGTGCGTGTATACACATTTTGCTAAATATGTTTTTGTATATATACTTTTTCAAATATTTTTTCGAAAATACATACTTTTTGAAAAAGCTCGTATCACTATGAATAAGTAAGTAGATTAGATTGTATAGTTCTAAATCAATAATGTTAGCATATTAGTTTTTCTATCTTGGTTTTAATTTTGATCTTATGCTATGATCATACAATTATTAAGTATTTCTAATGATTTATAGAGTTTTTACAAAAAGTGGGCATGCAGAAATTTGTTCTTGGAAAAGTAAGTATATTAAAATAATATAAAAATGGGTATACGCGCATTCCACGATAGCGCGTATTGACAATACGAGCACCTCAAGGTAACATGTATTGCATTTTGGCATTACACGCCCAACGTGGGCTGGGCGTATTTTGTTTTCTTCTACGACGACGACTTAAAATAAAAAAAACAAAAAACTTATAGTAAGTAGATATTTTAGATGCGATTCAAATGATACCCAAAATATTAAATTTGGACTTACAGATTGACTTTACTCTATGCCATAAGTTGAGATATAAAAATTTGACGAATTTTTTCAAAAACTATTCACTTTTCAAAAAATATTTGAAAAAGTGTATATCGAATTTTTTTTTTAGAAAAGTATGCATACGCGCGACGCGCCTATTGAGTAGGCGCATCCCTAGGACGCGCCTATTCAGTAGGCGCGTCCTAGGGATGCGCCTATTCAGTAGGCGCGTCCTAGGGATGCGCCTATTGAAATAGGCGCATCCCAGGGGTGCGCCTACTGCAATAGGCGCACGCCAGGGGTGCGCCTACTGCGTAAATTTTTTTTTTTCCGCAAAAACACCGGTCTATCAGAAACCACGTTGATTTTAAGTCTGCTTATGGTTTTCCTCCTAAATAGAAATTGAGAGATAGTCTCACGCGTATTCATAGGTCCAAACTACAAATTTTCCAACTTGTTCTGAACAACAATGAAACAAAGTTGTTTATTCACAAGTTTCTGAATGAGACTTTTCTTCAGATGCTCACGCGTTGCTTTATCTCAGTATTCACAGGGTTTCCTCCAAATTTTCCAACTTGTTCTGAACAACAATGAAACAAAGTTGTTTATTCACAAGTTTCTGAATTAGACTTTTCTTCAGATACACTAGCTAGTTTGACATTTTCAGGAATTACTCCTGCAAAAGAGCTCTTTGGGGTTTCCACTGCCTTTTTCTTCGGCATCTGAAGTCTCTTGATTTTCTGCATAGTGTACTCGTTGATTTTAAGTCTGCTTATGGTTTTCCTCCTAAATAGAAATTGAAGTCTTTCATCACAAACTACTCTCTTTTTCGTAGGGTGATTCAGTTTGTTGTCATTGATATACCGCGCTATAATTGCTCCAACATCTTGCTGAGAGATCTAATCATGCGTCTCTACACCAACCGATTTGAGAAACTCGATGAGATTACTCGATCCCCATCTAACAAATTCCATTTTTCTTGATTGGTACTTCCTTTTTGGTTGTGAATGAGGTTAAATTCCGTCACATTGAACTGTCACGAAGGTAATTGCAAAAGAGCTCTTTGGGGTTACTTTAGGTTCCTGTCCTAAATTTTCCAACTTGTTCTGAACAACAATGAAACAAAGTTGTTTATTCACAAGTTTCTGAATCTTCCGAATATCTTCTTTTGGCTCAAGATACTCCATCAAGCAATTATGTTTCTCTTCCAACTCAGGGCTACCATTCTTTTCCATCTCCATCTGGAAATGCAGAAGCTTTCGTACTTCTACAAAGCCACTCCTCCCTGCCTCTCTCCACAGATATCTCACTACATATCTATATCTTTCATTAATGAGACAGAAAAATCGAACAGGGTATAGGCTAACTAACAGCTGCAACACATTAGAGGCAGGCATGCTAGAAAGGTCCTGCAGCTGCAATCTTCCGAATATCTTGTAAAGCTTCTCCAATGACTATAGCTTTTTATCTGAGTTCAAGCCTGCTTATGGTTTTCCTCCTAAATAGAAATTGAGAGATACTTTCTCCAGTAAAGAAGAAAGGAAGTTCTAAGAAGAAATGGTTTTCCTCCTGAAAATGTCAAACTGGCTAGTGTATTTGAAGAAAAGTCTCATTTAGAAACTTGTGCATAAACAACTTTGTTTCAGTGTTTTACCTCGCGGATTTTGTTCAAAACAAGTTGGAGGGCAAACTATGTATACGCGCACCCCGGGGTCGCGCCTAACGGACATAGTTACTGTTTGAAATTTATCTAAAGTAACCCCAAAAGAGTTATTTTGCCGCAGTAATTCCTGAAAATGTCAAACTAGCTAGTGTATTTGAAGAAAAGTCTCATTCAGAAACTTGTGAATGAACAACTTTGTTTCAATGTTTGACATCGCGGATGTTGTTCAGAACAAGTTGGAAAATCTAGGGCAGGAACCTAAAGTATTTAACTTCTGAGAACTTACTTTCTTCTTAATTGGAGAGACTATCTCTCAATTTCTATGTAAGAGGAAAACCGTATAAACAGGCTCAAAATTAGATGTTTTTCAAAAAGTAAGCATATAGTAGGAAAAAAAGCATACATGAAGGAATTTGGTGCGCGTAGAGGAATTTGGACTTGTGAATACTGGGATAAAGCAACGCGTGAAACAATCATCTCGGTGGTTTGTTAACAAATTGATTTTCTGTCCTCTTGATCCAAGACCCTTTTGTTAACAAATTGATCTTCTGTCCTCTTGATCCAAGACCCTTCCTAACCATTGGAAGGGGATCAGTTTTCTTCTGTCCTCACCGTACGACAGAAGATATTCGGAAGATTCAGAATCTCGTGAATAAACAACTTTGTTTCATTGTTGTTCAGAACAAGTTGGAAAATTTGTAGTTTGGACCTATGAATACGCGTGAGACTATCTCTCAATTTCTATTTAGGAGGAAAACCATAAGCAGACTTAAAATCAACGTGGTTTCTGATAGACCGGTGTTTTTGCGAAAAAAAAAAAAATTTAGGCAGTAGGCGCACCCCTGGGATGCGCCTATTGAATAGGCGCATCCCTAGGACGCGCCTACTGAGTAGGCGCATCCCAGGGACGCGCCTATTGAATAGGCGCATCCCTAGGACGCGCCTACTGAGTAGGCGCATCCCAGGGACGCGCCTATTGAATAGGCGCATCCCTAGGACGCGCCTACTGAGTAGGCGCATCCCAGGGACGCGCCTATTGAATAGGCGCATCCCTAGGACGCGCCTACTGAGTAGGCGCATCCCTAGGACGCGCCTACGGAATAGGCGCGTCCCAGGGATGCGCCTATTCAATAGGCGCATCCCTATGAATAGGCGCATCCCTAGGACGCGCCTACTGAGTAGGCGCATCCCAGGGACGCGCCTATTGAATAGGCGCATCCCTAGGACGCGCCTACTGAATAGGCGCGTCCCAGGGATGCGCCTATTCAATAGGCGCGTCGCGCGTATGCATACTTTTCTAAAAAAAAATTTTCGATATACACTTTTTCAAATATTTTTTTTAAACTAAACAGTTTTTGAAAAAATTCAAATTTGACTTAAAAAAATATAACTCAGACCCTGTAAGTTCAAACTCAGCACGGTTAACGACATATATAGCGTAATTCAATTATCTACCTAGGGTAATTATTTTTTATTTTTTTGATTAGATATATATTTATTTTTTTAACATAACATCATTTTTCTATAATTTTACCAGAATGATTAAATACATTATGGGAGGAATTTAATTATATACTAACTTAAAAAAATTATAGTGCGTAAATAATTTAATTACAAATTAAATGACGATAATTATACGTTAATGTTTAACTTTAAGACTGACCGTATAATATGATAGACAAAACAAAAATATATACATCTATATTTTTTTTCTCTCTCTATGTATAGATGTAAGTATATATTTTTTGTCTATTATATTATACGGTCAGTCTGAAAGTTAAAAATTAACGCCTAGTTAACGTCATTTAATTCGTAATTAAATTATCTACGCACTATAATATTTTTTTGAGTAAGTATATAATTACATTTTTCACCTAATGCATTTAATCATTTCGGTACAAACGATGTTAGGTTAACATTAAATGTATTTCTAATTAAAAAAATCCAAACAAATTACCCTACGTAGATAATTGAATTACGACATAAATGACGTTAACGGCGGTGAGTTTGGACTTACATGGTATGAGTTATATGTGTTTAACTCAGTTTACAGCATTGCTTACAGTCAATCAGTAAATCCAAATTTAATATTGTTTGAGTCATTTATATCGCAATTGAAATATATACTTACTATAATGTTTTTAATATTTTAAATATATATTTAATTTTATTTTTAATTAAACATCAAATCGTCGTCGAAGAAGAAAAAAAGAAGCTTAGCCCATTTGGGCGTACATTGCCAAAAATGCAATACACCCTACCTGGGCTGCGCATATTGCCAATACGCGCTACCATGTGGTATGCATGTACCCATTTTTCGAAATATTTATTTTTATATACTTACTTTTCTAAAACATTTTCCACATGCCCACTTTTTAAATCATTCTTTATGATACACGTTTAAAAAATAGATTTGCCTTCTTTCAAATGTAATTATGAAGGATCTAAAAATTTCATAATACATATTGAACAAATATTGTTTCGATCTAAATTGTTGTAGTATTAATAAATATTGAACAAATATTGTTTCGATCTAAATTGTTGTAGTATTAAAAAATTATGTTTGATAATATCCTATTATAATACTTTATATTGTTGGGTATGAAATTCACAAATGTTGACTTGATAGTGAATTGAATGCGAAAGAGTTCATGATCACACGCTTTCACCTGACCTCCGATGAACCTGCAAGATGGGGATCGCAATAGAGGGGTGCCTCTGGGTCCCACTATGATGCTTAAATGAGTATACTATGTGTATGAACTTAAAACGTAATGAACCTATGTGTAAAGCAAGAGTGTTTATAGAGTTAGGAGACCGTTATAGGCAACTGAATATTTTTGTGAATATTGTGCTGGTAAAGATTATGATAGCAGATATTACGGTTATGGTGAAATATTGCAGTTACCTTATTTAATCTTTATATAATATGTGCTTGATCTACGCGGGATATCGTGACCATACACTTGATGTCGGTTTGTGGGACCAAAGTTGAGAGGTTTGACTCTCTTGGCGAGCGCTCCTATGACGAGCAGTAGGAGGCTTTGGCCTCGGCCGATGGCGACCTGAGATAGAGTTTTGGCGTCCACTTTAGTTTGGGTTTAGTACTCAACCGCTTTGTCAGTGCTATTGGATATCGATAGTGACAGCCCAGTAGGGAAAAAGGCATCGAAGGCCCAATAACTATAGAGGGGGTAAACCCATAACATTCGAACCAGACCGGCCTCCATAGAATGACCCAGAACCGAGCCCAAAGCCTCTGAGGACACCATGAGTGCTCTCCATTCTTTACCAGGTCGTGACCTCTCACTGCTCGCCATGAGAGTGCTCGCCCCGAAGAGAGACCTGCCTCTCTCCTCTGGTCCCACTAAACCGTTAATAACAGAGTGGCCAGGATATCCCGCGTATCTCGGTCACATATTCACTAAAGATTAAGATTTGGTAACTGCAATATCTCGCAGTAACTGCCATATCCCACGATCTAAGATATACACTAAGATATTCAGTTGCCTTTATACGGTTCTATCTCTCTTACCCTATAAATACCCTTGCTTTACATACGTTCTTTACGTTTTGAGTTTTATACACACATATACTCATTTAAGCATCGGAGAGGGACCCAGAGACACCCCCTCTGTTGCGCTCTCCTACTTGCAGGTTCACCGGAGTTTGAGCTGAAGCGTCATCCCAACCTTGTCTGGCATTCAATTCACTGCCAGATCAGCATCCAGGATTTCACGATCCAACATTTGGCGCCGTCTGTGGAATACGAGCAATTCAGCCATGAGAACTCGATCCCAAAGCAACCGTCGGAACCAGACCAGGGAGTGATCCTCAGATAGCTCTGATTCCACCGCCGCTTCACCGTTTCAACAGGAACCTGCCAGCCGAGCAAGAGTTAATGCTGTTCCTCTGCGGACAGTTCGAGAACATGTCGGTGATTCAAGACCGACCCCCGCTGCTGATCAAAACGGAGCCCCGACACCGCAGACAGTCCACATTGCAGGGCAGGACATTAATTTAACCCCCGAGATGGTCTCCCTGCTGGAAGCCATCCTAGGACAGGCGCGCCGCCAAGCCCCTGCTCCTCAAGAAAACAATCCCTCTGCTTCTAAGGAAAACCACCGCCATGCTGCCACATGGCCCTCACCTTCGGAAGCGGCAAATCCTGGTCCCGCTGCGCCTCAGGAGGATCAGGAGATGACGTCAGGTTAGCAGTCCCTACCTCCGGCACACACCAAGGAGCCAGCAGCCGCATATACTGCAAATCCTTCCGGTCCTCCTCCACCTGGAATCTCGCCTATGTACTGCACTGTGGATCAGATGGATGACCTCCTCAACAAAAGGCTCCAGGAAAGACAGTTGACAGTCGTAGCTTCCTTCAAGGAGCAGTCCTCTCATCCTTTTACCGACGGGCTCGTCGCTATCAAAATCCCGAAGGATGTGGTTGCTCGGGCCATACCTGAGTATAGCGGTGGAGGAGATCCCACCGTACATGTCAATAAGCATGAGGCCTCCCTTCTGGGTAAGTCAAACGATCCCAATCATTTGGCTTTGCTATTTCCATCTACTCTTTCGGGTTCGGCTTCGTCCTGGTTCTTCGGTCTCCCTGCAGGATCAATCGGAACTTGGGCAGAGTTAAGAAGCAAGTTCCTGGAGAGATATATGGGCGAGCGCCAGTTGCTGAAGAGCGTGGTCGCCCTTGACTCAGTCAAACAGCAGCCGGGAGAGTCGCTGTCCAACTTCTACGGGCGTTTTCATCAGAACGTCACATAATTAGATCGCCGAATCTCGGATGGGGAGATCATTCGAGCCTTCTACAGAGGTCTGTATGTGGCTAGCAAGGCCTCGAGAAAGCTGTGAAACAGCTATCACGTGAAGGAGATTGAGACGTTGGAGGAGCTGGCATCCAGAGCAAAAGGTTTCATAGACCTTGAGCGCGCAAACATGGAGGCTAACCTCCTGACGACCTCGCTAAGGGTGACCCATGAACCCCGACGCGATGGTAAGAAGGAGGTAAAGAAGGAGAAGAAGGGAAAGGAAAGCAAGCCCCGAGTCGAGTCTCTTCCAGCGCCTCGCCATCCAGAGGTCCCTGAGTACTTCACGCCTTTAAATAGGCAGATCTCAGCGGTACTAGTCGAGATGGAGAGGAGATCCTTGGCGAGGCCACCGATGCCTCGTCGAGGTAGGCTGCCCATGGGCAAGGATGTCGAGAGCTACTGCAGATACCATAAGTGCAAGGGCCATAAGACAGACGATTGCAAGATTTTGAAGCGGGACATAGAGAGGCTGATTCAGGGGGGAATGTTGAAAGAATTTGTAGCAGGGCGAGACCGAAGTCGAACACCCCCCAGAAGACATCGTTCGCCAGCCCCTGCGGATCAAGTGGAGCCTTCTGGAAGCAAGAGGAGAGTGAATCTGATTGCGGGAGGATTTGGTGCAGGCGGCGAGAGGTAAAGTGCCAGAGAGGTCTACGCCACTCAGATCTCTACGACGGTTTAGTTGGGGAAACGACCCCGACCAGAAGAGAACATTGTCATCTCATTCTCTGAAGATGATTTGGCACATGTCACCACACCCCACAACGATGCTCTGGTCATTACGGCAGATATTGACGGCTGTGATGTTGCAAGGATTCTGGTCGACGGAGGCAGCTCGACAGACATCCTATTTCTGGACGCCTTTGAGAAGATGGGCAAGTCCAAGCGCGACCTGAAGAGGGTCGACTTTCCGCTGATCGGGTTTGCGGGAAGAACAACTTATCCACTGGGGGCTATAACCATGCCAGTGATTTTTGGCAAGGGGTGGAAAAGCATCAAGGTGTCGGTCACTTTTCTGGTGGTCGATTCACCTACATCCTACAACGCCATCATAGGGAGGACCACGATCAACCCAAATAAGATTGTGGCCTACACTGTCCACCAGAAGATGAAGTTCCCTACTCCGAACGGGATTGGAGAAGTGCTAGGAGATCAGCCTTCCTCGCGGCAATGCTATGTGAACTGTTTACGCAGGAAGAAACAAAGGGAGGCGCTCGCCATCGAAACAGAGGCCGACACCCGCGAGGACTTGGCTCAGCCAGCACCCATGGAGGAATTGAAGGAGGTCGAGATCGATGGTCCAGACAAAAAGTTGCGCATTGGGACCACCTTGAAGGAGGATCAGAAGGAGGCCATGACCGCCCTCCTCAAGGAATTCAAAGAGCTCTTCGCCTGGCAGCCGAGCGACATGCCAGGAATCAGCACAGATATTATCTCCCATGAGCTCAGGATAGACCCCTCCATCAAGCCGATCGCCCAAAAGAGAAGATCATTCGGGACGGATAAGCGTTTGGCGATCAGGCAGGAAGTCGGCAGATTGATTGAAGCTGACTTCGTCAGAGAAGTAAGATCCCAGAGCTGGGTCGACAACCCAGTTTTGGTCAGGAAATCAAGCGGCAAGTTGAGGATGTGCGTCGACTTCCGCGACTTAAAAAGGCTTGTCCCAAAGATTCATATCCCCTTCCGAGGATTGATCAGCTGGTCGATGCTACCTCGGGTCATGAGATGCTGAGCTTCATGGACGCCTACTCATGCTACAACCAGATCAGAATGCATCCCGACGATGAGGCTCACACCTCTTTCTATGCTGATGGGGACATTCTGTGCTACAAGGTGATGCCCTTTGGCCTTATCAATGCTAGAGCAACGTATCAACGGATGGTGAACCGGCTATTCCAGGACATGCTGGGAAGGAACATGGAGGCCTACGTGGATGATATGCTCGTCAAAACCATCAAGGGATATCCTCACACGGCGGACCTCCGCGAAGCTTTCGAATGCATGAGAAGACACAGTATTCGCCTGAATCCGGCCAAATGCGCCTTCGGGGTCAAGTCCGGTAAATTTCTGGGTTTTATGGTCAGTGAAAGGGGAATCGAAGCAAACCCAGAAAAATTAAAGGCCATAGAGGAAATGAAGTCGCCAACCTGCCACAAGGAAGTCCAGTGCCTGAACGGCCGACTAGCTGCTCTTAACCGCTTCCTCTCCAAAGCAAGCGACAGGTCCCTCCCGTTCTTCAAAACCTTGAGGGCCAACCGCAAGTTCGAGTGGACGACAGTCTGCGAGGAAGCATTCCAGTCCTTGAAGAGGCATATTCAAACACTCCTAGCTCTGGCAAAACCCGTTCCAGGCGAGCAGCTTTTCCTTTATCTAGGCATTAGCGATGTGGCAGCCAGTGCTGTCTTAATAAGGGAGGAAAATAATGTTCAGAGTCCAGTGTATTTCATTAGCAAAATGTTCAACTCAGCAGAAATAAAATATGTCCATATTGAGAAGTATCTCCATGCCTTAGTTATTGCTGCTCGGAAGCTGAGACCTTACTTTCATGCGCACGACATCACGGTCCTCACCAATCAACCTCTCAAAACTTCCTGATGAAGCTAGATTCTTCAGGAAGAATGGTCAAGTGGGCGATCGAGCTCAGCGAGTTCAAGATCAAATTTGCGCCAAAAACGGCCATCAAAGGTCAAGCACTATCTGATTTCATAGTGGAAAGCACGAGTAACGGTCAAACAGAAGCAGAGAACAGGCCAAATCAGTTAGCAGACGATAATCAAATCTGGGAACTCTATACGGATGGGTCTTCATCAAAAGAAGGCTCGGGGCAGGTTTAATTCTTATTCCTCCGGAGGGCGAGCCTCTGAAGTACGCGATCGCCTTGACATTTCCAGCGACCAATAATGAAGCAGAATATGAGGCTCTTATCACTGGACTCAGACTAGCAAAATGAATGGGCATAACTGCGCTTAAGGTAAAAAGTGACTCAGAGCTTATTGTCAATTAGGTTAATGGCGGCTACGAGGCAAAGGGAGAAAAGATGAAGAAATATCTCGGCATTGCCAAAAAGCTGGTCGCGGAAATCCCAAATTTCGCGATTGAGTTTATCCCTCGCCAAGAAAACCAGATTGCAGATTCTTTGAGTAAACTAGCCTTCGGAGGGGCGACAGTCCAAGATGTACAATTTCTGGAGAAAGCTCTATGTTCAGTCCTGGAAAGCAGAGCAGAGGTCTTCAACATCCAAGGACAAGTCACATGGATGACCCCGTTCCAGAGTTATTTAAAAGAAGGAATCCTCCCAGAGGACGAAGGAGAATCCACGAGGATTAGAAGACTCGCAGCAAGTTATCTAATAATCGATGGAGAACTCTACAGAAGAGGCTACTCGACACCTTACTTGAGGTGTGTTGCTCATCCTGAAACGGAAAAGGTTCTTCGAGAAGCTCACGAAGGGGCAGCAGCATGTCATGAAGGTGCTCGATCGCTAAGCAGGAAAATATTTAGATTGGGATATTACTGGCCGACCTTGGGAAAAGACGCAGCCGAGTTAACACAGAAGTGTGAAATTTGCCAGCAGTTTGCACCACGATCGGGTCGACCATCGACATTATTATCCCCAATGGCAGGTGTCTGGCCTTTCGCTCAATGGGGAATCAATATATTGGGTCCTTTTCCCATTAGCACTGGTCAGCGTACTCACATTATAGTGGCGATAGACTACTTCACTAAGTGGGTAGAGGCGAAAGCTCTAGCTTCGACAACAGAATTCCAAGTCATCAAGTTCCTGCAGGTCAACATATTCTCCAGGTTTGGCATTCCTAAGGTACTCATCAGTGATAATGGTCCGCAATTTGTTAGAAAGGAGCTGTAATGGCTCTGTGAAGAATATCATGTGGACCATCGTTTCAGCTCAGTACATCATCCTCAAACGAATGGGCAGGCTGAAGCAGCCAACAAGGTTGTCTTAGCAGGACTCAAGAAAAGGGTTCGAGCATTCAAGGGGAATTGGGCAGACGAACTAGAAAACGTATTATGGGCAATCAGAACAACGCCTAAGGCGGCCACAGGAGAAACGCCTTTCAGTTTAGTGTACGGATCAGAAGCAGTAGCACCAGCCGAATTAGCAGTGCCTACCCACAGAGTCTTACACTTTAACGTAGAGGCAAATGAGATCGAGCGCAGAACTGACCTCGATTTAGCAGAGGAAAAGAGATGGCTCTCGGAAAAGACACAAGCAAAGATGCGCTTGGCGACCGCTCGGTATTTCAACAGAAAAGTCAGCGCTCACCAATTTTCGTGGGGGAGATGGTTATGAGAAGGAATGAATTAACAAGGCTGGACAGTAAAAACAAACTTTCAGCCAAATGGGAAGGACCGTACAAAGTAGTAGAGATCGCCGCACCAGGATCCTACTATTTGGAAACCACCGAAGGCGAGAGGTTACCCCGTCCATTTAATTCTGAGCATTTAAGAAGATTTTATGCATAGCTTGTAATCAAACTGTTATGTCAATAAAAGAAAGCCATTCCTTCATAAAGCGTGTCCACTCGAAGCAAGCCGAAGCCAAAAGCCCTGACGCCAAAGTCAGGCCAAAAGCCCTAGCAACAAAGCTAGGCCAAAAAGTCCTATCGCCAAGGATAGGCCAAAAGCCCTGACGCCAAAGTCAGGCCAAAAAGCCCTAGCAACAAAGCTAGGCCAAAAGCCCTGACGCCAAAGTCAGGCCAAAAACCCTGACGCCAAAGTCAGGCCAAAAGCCCTAGCAACAAATCTAGGCCAAAAGCCCTAGCAACAAAGTTAGGCCAAAAGCCCTAGCAACAAAGCTAGTCCAAAAGCCCTAGCAACAAAGTTAGGCCAAAAGTTCTGACGCCAAAGTCAGGCTAAAAGACCTAGCAATAAAGTTAGGTAAAACAAAAAGCCCTAGGAACAAGGCTTGGCCAAAAGCCCTGACGACAAAGTCAGGCCAAAAGACCTAGCAAAATGTTAGGCAAAATAAAAGCCCTGACGCCAAAGTCAGGCCAAAGAAAGTTTAGGTGATCACTATTGATGATAAAGCCTGAAAAATTACAAACCCCCTGTTATTATGCCAACACCTCAAAGGTTTAAACTTCAAAGAAGGTAATATCTCTTTGAACTTAGAAGTTTACGCTTTTAAGTGTCAAAAGTATTATCCTTAGAAAGTTTGACTTATGATTGGTCTAAGGCTTTAAGGGTCGACGACATTACAAAGCAAGAAAAAGCGGAAAGTAATTATGATTAAGATATTGGATAGCCAAATATGTTCGAAGTCGATTAAAGGCTCAAGAATATAAAGGCATTCAATAGAAAAATCCAAGTCTTAAATAAATAATTACAAACCAAAAACAGAAAATACAAAAATAGCTATCTAAAAAAGATAAATACGGTCGCCAAGGAGTTGGGGACTTCAAGCTTTGGGGTTCTCGGGGGGCAAGGGTGCTCTGCTCGCCTTCGGGGACAGAAGTACTGGGCTCGCCTTCAGGAGCAGCCTCTCCAGCAACAGAGGGCTGCGAAGGGCGACTCCGCATGAAGGTCTTCAAGGATGCAACTTCCCCAAGAGGAAAGTTGGGATCGACCGCCTGGACCTCATCCACCAGTTCTTGGAGAAAATCGGCGATGGTCGACTTCATCACCTTCAAGGCCTGGTCTTCAAAGTCCTCGGAGGCCTTGAACTCCTCAACCACGACTTGGGGTGAAGGAACCGCCTTCAGCTGATCAGCCAGCCGGTTCTTCTCCTCCTCTAGGGCGACCCCCTAGCTTCGGCAGCATCCCTCTGGGCCTCTGCGGCAACCCTAAGAGTGTCGGACTCGACCACCTGGGCACAAGCTTCCTTCAACTCGGCCTCCAGGCGAGCACGGACCGCCTCCCCTTCATCAAGGCACCGATGAAGGGCCTCAGCTTCTTGAAGGAAGGCTGCAGCATCAGCCTCCCTCTTCTTGACATCAGTAAGGAGGCGCTGCTCCTTCATGAAGTACTCCTCCCGGGCGCCGTCCACCAAGGTGATCGCCATATCAGCGGTCTTCTTGATGGCCTCCAACTGCCCAGGGGTGACCCCCGTGCTTCGGTATTGCTCCAGCTCGACAAGCAGATCAGAGTGCTTGTCGGCGAGCTCGCCAAAAACGCAGTCGAAGATCACCTCTTCCCGAACGAGCTGACAACAAAAACACAAGGAAAAATGTCAAGTCATCAAAATAAAAAGGAATGACAAGGAAGAAATAATGGAAAGAAGGCGAGATCATACCAAGGCAACTCGTTCGAAGTGGGTCTGTAAGAACCCCTCGATCTGAGGAAGCTCCGTAGGGACAATTGAACGGTCCTTGGGGGGAACTATCCCATCAAGGAGCCGCATGCACATATCCAGGCTACCCCGTAGGCTCTTCTGGGCGGGGTACCTCTTCTTGGCAAGTTCCCCACAAGGGACCTAAGGCCTCCGAGAGTCCACAGCCTTAAAAGGCTGGAACAAGCTCGCCATGGAGCAGTACTCCTCGGTGGGAGCCCTCGAGGAGCTGGAAGCAGCATGCCCCTTCTTCTGGGCCCCAGACTCCTTAGGAGGAGCCGTGGGCACTGAAGGGGCGGGAGGCGCCAAAGACAAGGCCTTCTCCTTAGTGGCGGAAGGGCCCTGAGGAGAGGGAGAAGGAGGCGCCGTGTCCAAACCCTTACCTTTAGTGGCAGAAGGGCCCTTAGGAGGGGGAGGAGGAGGATGCTGGTCGACCTCAGGGTGCTCCTCACTCCTGACCTTCTTAGAAGGAGGAGGAGGAGGGTCCCGGGCCACGTCATCCAAGGACTCCTCTGCAAAACAACAAGGCAATAAGTCAGAAGTCAAAAAACCGCAGAATGTGAAAACATGAAACTCACAAAAGGCGAGGTAATATACCTGGTTGGCGAGATCCAGTAGTAGCCGAAGGAAGCATCTCCTCGGGATTCCTCTTGGACGAACGCCTAGAGGGAGGAGGGGGAGAGCTTAGCAGCGCCTGGTCGGAGGACAATCCCGCCGATCCCTGGTCATCAAAGAGACCTATCAGTTTTCGGCTCTTGCTTACGACCTTGCCTACAAGTAATAAAACAAGATAAGAGTTAGAAAATTACCCAATCATCAAAGATTGGCGTGGCTTGATGAATGCCCGCCATCTCAAGGGCATTCTCGGTAGTCTCCACCACTGAGCGGATGGACTTGAACTGAGATGACCGATGCAGCCGGTACAAATCGTCGATGGCATTCCGATCACTTCCTGACAATTCTTCAAAGGAGGGAGGAAAATCCTTGTCCGGAGCAAACAATTTCCAGGGTACACCCCCCTTGTACAAGAAGTAAAACTTCTTGTAGTTGGAGTTAGTGGCCCGGAAATCATCGACCAGGCGGACATGTACGTTCCAAGCCCATCCTTGAGGGCCTCCCTACTCTGAAAACTTCGGCCAGCGGGATTGGAAGTGGTGGAGGTAATTGGCCCCTGTTGCCAGTCGGAAGAAACACCAGAACAGGGCTAGTGAATACACCCATTCCTGGCGTATGCACAGAAACTTGAAACCGACCCACATCCTGAGGGCATTCGGAACAAGCTGCGTGGGGTGAATCCCGTAAAACTGACATAAGGTCTGTAAATCGTCATAGAGAGGAAAACGCAACCCAGCATCGATCTGGGCCGCATAAATGTAAACCTCTCCATCGTGAGGAAAATGCAGACCTAAGCCAGGATACCTAGGAGCATCCTCCGCACTAAAGCCACCAAGCGCCACCATGGTCTTAAAGTAAGCTGGCTTCAATTCGTTAGGCTTGACATCTACTCAGAACGGTTCAAGTATGGCACAGCAAGTATAAAAAACAAAGGAAAACAGAGGATATTGCCAAAACAGAGCAGTAAAAGGGCGAAAGTTTACCTTTTGGGGAAAAAATAGGCGTGTTCAGCTCAGGACCGTCCACCACTACGGGAGCGGTTGCAGACCTTCCCAGATCAGTCGGTTCCCCCACTGAGGGGGGCACGGCGGCATCCCGGATGGTCAAGGGGGAATTGGCATTCCTAGGAGTGTTGGCTTTGCTAGTGCCCTTGGAGGCCATATGCTTGACTCTCTGACTTCGGGGAGCCATGGAAATGGATGAAGAAGGCTGAAGAAGGTTGAAAGAGAAAGAAGAAAGGTTCGCAACGAAGCTCTGGAAATCTGAGGGAGTGGATGAACGTAAAAACAAAATGTAGAAACTGACGTTTCTTATATAGACCAAGAAGGGAGTAACCGCCACGAGCAAATCGAAGCGACACAGAGGAATAATTGCACCTTTTTGGAAAAAACCGAAGTAATGTCAGAATTCCAAGAGGCACCTTGGGGAGACAGACGGTTGGCTGACATGGACAGCTGTCAGACTACCCTAGGTTTACGGAAAAGTAAATGTCAGGCGTGCCTCAAGTGACCGTTCGATTTCTGGACAACTGTGCAGTTATTAAATGCTAAAAGTCCACTAAGGAGACAAGGTGGTCGCCAGCGCACTAAGAGACTTTACCAGAAATGCCTCAGGAGAGTAGTGATCGCCCAAATCGAGAAAAATAGACTTTCATGAACCTAGATTACCTCGAGTGATCGCCAAAGGGGAATAAAAGAAAGGATATTTTTTCAGCTTTGAGCGAAGAAAAAACTGCTCGCCAAACAGGCTCAAAATGCCTCAAAGGTCATGAACCAGTACAAGAAACGAAGAAAACCGAATCTAAGACGTCACTATCTAAAATCCTACCAGGAAATAAAGCTCGACTGAAGAGACTTCAATCAAGCTTCAGGGGCAAATGTTGGATATCGATAGTGACAGCTAGTAGGGAAAAAGGCCTCGAAGGCCCACTAACTATAGAGGGGGTAAACCCATAACATTCGAACCGGACCGGCCTCCATAGAATGGCCCAGAACCGAGCCCAAAGCCTCTGAGGACACCATGAGTGCTCGCCATTCTTTACCAGGTCGTGACCTCTCACTGCTCGCCATGAGAGTGCTCGCCCCGAAGAGAGACCTGCCTCTCTCCTCTGGTCCCACTAAACCGTTAATAACAGAGTGGCCAGGATATCCCGCGTATCTCGGTCACATATTCACTAAAGATTAAGATTTGGTAACTTCAATATCTCACAGTAACTGCCATATCCCACGATCCGAATCTTCAGCAACTCAATATACACTAAGATATTCAGTTGCCTTTATACGGTTCTATCTCTCTTACCCTATAAATACCCTTGCTTTACATACGTTCTTTACGTTTTGAGTTTTATACACACATATACTCATTTAAGCATCGGAGAGGGACCCAGAGACATCCCCTCTGTTGCGCTCCCCTACTTGCAGGTTCACCGGAGTTGGAGCTGAAGCGTCATCCCAACCTTGTCTGGCATTCAATTCACTGCCAGATCAGCATCCAGGATTTCACGATCCAACAAGTGCCAGATTACCCTTACTGTGGGTCGGCCCAGATCTGAATGATATGGCTTTTACCTCCTGCAAAGTTATTGAGCCTTCGATGCCTTTCTCATATTGGGCCGTCACTATCAATACCCAACATTTGCCCCCAGCTTGAGTGAAGTTTCTTCGGTCAAGTTTGATTCTGTGATAGGGTTTGAGATAGTGACTTTTGGACTGGATCTTTTCTGTCCTTATCAGCTATTTGTGCATTTTGATGCTCTGTATCCTTTGGCGAGCGGTTTTTTGGTCGCTTAGAGTTTATGCAATGTTTGATCTTTTACCCTCTTAGGCGAACGCTCTGGGTTGCCGGGGTTCATTGATGCTCATTCATTACTCTTTAGGCGAGCACTACCGTCACGAGGGTTTTCGGAGAGGTTTGGTGTAGCGTTTGGCAAACACCTTTTTTGTGTAAGGTCTCGAGCATTTAATGAATGCACTGTTATCCAGAAGTTGAACGGACAATTCAGGCGTGTCTGGCTCTTAGTCTTCCGTGACCAGAGGGTAGGCTGACAGTTTTTCGTACTATTTCAACCGTTTGTCTCCCCAAGGAGTCTCTTGAAATTCTCACATTACATTGATTTTACCCAAAATGGTGTAATCATTATCTGAGCCGTTTCAGACGTGCATGTTCGGTTTCCTCCATTTTGGCTATAAAAAGATGAACTTTGGCATTTAGTCCTTTATACACTCAAGCCATTTTCATTCCAAAGAGTTCATATCCTCCTTAGTCCTCTGCTTCAACTTTCCCTTTCTCTTTTTTCAAACTGAAAAAAGCCTCTTCTTCTACCATGACCTCCAAGAACCAATCGTCTTGAAAGGGATCATCCAACAAGTCCTCTTCGAGCCAACCTTCTTCTGGACAGAAGGTTTCGGTCAGGGCTGCAAACGTCCCTTTGTCCGTTAGGCATGCCTCATCCCCGGCGCAGGGCCAGAGGAATCCTGCATCCAAGCCAATTTCTGGACAATCGGCCGCCACGCCGGTGGTGGTTGACGTGCTTGACACGAATGTCCTCGTCTTCTCCCCGATAGGTAATTTTCAATGCCTTTCTTTTGCTTCTTTTTAGGCGGTAAAACTTCCTCCTTTTTATTATTTTTGTATTGTTCTTGCCATGCCATGGTGTTTTGAGTATATATCAAGCCCAATGAGATGAAGCCAGCTCAGTTCAAGGCAGTGGTCGCCTTGATTAGCTTAGGAGAATAAGATGCCCCTAGGTACCCGGGTTTAGGCCTGCATTATCCTCGCAAAGGAGAGGTTTAAATTTATGCGGCCCAGGTCCATGATGGGTTGCGTTTCCCTCTCTACGACGATTTAAAGGAGCTCTGTTGCTACTATGACGTAGGCCCTATGCAACTGGTGCCCAACGCCAGTAGGATGTGGGTTGGGTTCAAGTTTATGTGTCTACTTTAAGGATGGACATATTCACTGACTTTGTTTCGGTGTTTTTACTGATTGGTTGCCAGGGCGAACCATCTTCATCATTTCCTGACTCGCTGGCCAATGTTCGAGGAATGGAGGAGCCATGCTTGGAACTGGAACGTCCATTTTCGCCTGGTGGATGACTTATGTGCTACAAACTCCAACTACAAGAAGTTTTACTTCTTTTACAAGGGTAGTGAATCATGGGCGCTTTTTCAGCCGGAAAGGGATACTTCTCTGAGCTTTGAAGGGCTATCAGGGAGTGATCGGAATGTCATCGATGACTTCTTCCGACTTCATAAGCAGCTAGACTTCTATTCGATTCACTCAGTGGCGGAAAATTCAGAGCCGAGGCTTAGGCTGGCGGACATTCATCAGTTCGCACCAGTCTCTATTGATTGGGTAAATTTCTGACCCTTTTTTATTTGTTGGTTGTAGGCACCCGGACACCTAAACTCATCAGTCTGTTTTCCAAGCAGGCAAAGGTGAGGATGTCCACTGCTCAGGCATCGTTGAGTCCTTCTCGTCCTTCTAGGCGAGCGTCCAAGCGCAAGCTTGAGCAGGAACAACTTGTGGTTGCTTCTGGCGATGCCCAAAGAGGTATACAGACGACTGTCTTTTGACCTTCCTTTCTCTACTTCAGTCTTAGATTGATACATTTGTTGACGGTTTTTTCTGGGAAAGCTACGACTGAGGCAGCTCCAAGTCCTGCTCCCGTTAAGAGGGCCATAATTTCTGACGGGGAGCGCCCAGCTTCCTCTGGGGGATCTGCTGATTCCCGGGAAAGGCTCCTGCCACCAGAGAGGTCGTCGTACTTGCCTCCGATGTTTCTGCTCTCAACCCCTCAAAGGGGGATGGGGCTCAGAAGAGGGTTCAGACCTTTGGTGCCGCCACGGGCACCTCAAAGACTCCATTCGTCGGGGATTACTGCCTCTTGGTGGACTTATTTCAATCGCCGAAGGCGTAGGACCCAAAGGGTCTCCAGGCCCCTTGGAACAATCTCGAGAAGGTGGAGATTTCAGAAAAGTTGATGCTGCGGGATAACCTAGACCTTTGCATGCATTTACTTGATTGGATCTTTCCCCTTCGGGAACGGGTGGCGGTCCCTTCCGACCTGAATGATATCGAGGGTGTCATGAGGTCGTAATTTGAACGGATCGCCTTGGTAAGTCCTTTATCTTTTATTCCTTCTTTATATTTACCCTTGGGTCGTTCTTTGACCTCTCCTTGATCTGATTGGACTTTTGTCCCTCTTTTTCCTATTGTCATCTCGTCCGCGAGGAGTTGGAGATCGGTCGAATCGTGGGGGAGCTCGCCGATAAGCCAGTTGACTTTCTTATCAAGCTGGAGCAGTTCTGGAGCGTGGGGTTCACTCCTGATCAGATGGAGGGCATAAAAAAGAGGGCTGAGACAGACACCGATTTGGTGGATCATGCTCGCCCGGAATATTTTGAGAGGGAGAAGGGGATGCTCGGCACCCTCAAGGAGAGGGATGATCAGATGGCTCTCGCCTCAAAGCTGAAGGTTGTCCCATTCCCTAGATCGTGGTCGATGAGACTCAGAGGATCGATACCAAGTTTCCTCTTCGGGAGGTTAAGTCTCTTCAGGACTTCATTGAGAGTGGCTACACCAAGAAGACTCCTGCTGCTGTTGGCGAGGAGGCTGCCCCCGAGGCCGAGAAGGAAGCTGCTTCCCCCGACGAACCCAGACCTTAAGGTATCGAGATCCCCAAGCGATCGAGTTGTCATCCCTTCGTTTTGATAATCAATTTTACTTCCCTTTGTTTCTTGGGAAAGTATGTAGTTACCTTTTTTATATCAGACTCGGTTATTATTATTTTAATAATATTGAACGCCTTTATATTCATAAGCCTTTGCCCTTGTTTGACTTTGAATGTGTTTGGTTGTTCTTCTAATGTCTTTCTCGTTTGAATTCTTTAGGAAGTTTTACCATACTTGTTTTCAACTTATCTTTAACTTATGTATGATAGTCTCGCCATATGGGGTCTTTGACCTTTCCTTAGGCTTAGAAGGAAGAATGATAATTCTTTATAGATCCGTCTATTCCCATCGCCAAATTTTCTTAAGGGAACTGTTACTCGAGGATTATACCTTTAAGGAAACTATCACCCTTTATGGATTTGTTCGCCTTTTTAAGGTTTTTGTCCTTTGGAGTGTTCGCCTAATCGTGGGGAACTGTTACTCGTGGCTCACTCACGTTTTAGTAAGTTATCGCCTTAGATTCGTTTGCCCACCTTCTTGTACCTAACATGCTAAGGAACTGTTACCCTCGATATGGGTTCGCTCGCTTTGTGTATCCAGCCTTAGTTTTTGCCCAACTTATAAGGGAACGGTTGCCTTAACGGATCGTTCACCTTTTATATCAGGTCTTCTACCTGATTTTGATCTCAGGTCTCTTGCCTGATTTTGAGCTAATGTCTTTCGCCTGATTTTGTTATCAGGTCTTTTAGCCTAACTTTGATATCAGGTCTTTTTACCTGACTTTCACGTTAGGTCCTTCACCTAAATTTAAGATTAGGTATTTCGCCTAATTTTGTTATCAGGTCTTTTTGCCTAACTTTCGTGTTAGGTCTTTAGCCTAAATTTAACATTAGGTATTTCACCTGATTTTGTTATCAGGTCTTTTTGCCTAACTTTCACGTTAGGTCTTTCGCCTAAATTTGACATTAGGTCTTTCACCTGATTTGGTTATCAGGTCTTTTTGCCTAACTTTCGCCTTAGGTCTTTCGCCTAAATTTAACATTAGGTCTTTCACCTGATTTTGCTATCAGGTCTTTTTTGCCTAATTTTCACGTTAGACCTTTCGCCTAAATTTGACATTAGGTCTTTCACCTGATTTTGTTATCAGGTCTCTTTGCCTAACTTTCGCGTTAGGTCTTTCTACTAAATTTGACATTAGGTCTTTCTCCTTATTTTGTTGTCAGGCCTTTTTGCCTAACTTTCGCGTTAGGTCTTTCGCCTAAATTTAACATTAGATCTTTCGCCTAATTTTGATATCAGCTCTTTTTGTTTTTCCCTAACTTGTAAGGGAACTATTACCTTTACGGTTCGTTCGCCTTTTTTGTCAAGTTTTTCGCCCGATTTTGTTATCAGATCTTTTTGGTTTTGCCTAACTTGTAAGAGAACTGTTACCTTTACGGTTTGTTCGCCTTTTTTGTCAGGTCTTTCGCCCGATTTGTAAGGGAACTATTACCTTGACGGTTCGTTCACCTTTTATATCAGGTCATTTTGGGAAAGGAACTGTTACCTTGATGGTTAATTCGCAATCCTTTTTCGAGTGGCTATGCTTTGTATGAAGAAATTATTTGTTTTATTGACATACATCCTTGATCCGAAACTCATAGACGCCTAGGCAGCTAACAACCTCGTCTTAGCCCGCTTGGAAAATAGACTGATGAATTTAGGTCCTCAAGTGCGGTCAATGAATTTAGGTCCCAGACTGATGGGTCAGAAATTTATCCAATCAATAAAGACTGGCGCGGAATGATGAACCCCGACCTTGAGCGTCAGTTGTACGAACTGATGAATGCCCGCTAGCCCAAGCATCGACTCTGAAGTTTCCGCCCTTGAGCGGATTGAACAGAAGTTTGGTTGCCTATTGTTGGATATCGATAGTGACAGCCCAGTAGGGAAAAAGGCTTCGAAGGCCCAATAACTATAGAGGGGGTAAACCCATAACATTCGAACCGGACCGGCCTCCATAGAATGGCCCAGAACCGAGCCCAAAGCCTCTGAGGACACTATGAGTGCTCGCCATTCTTTACCAGGCCGTGACCTCTCACTGCTCGCCATGAGAGTGCTCGCCCCGAAGAGAGCCCTGCATCTCTCCTCTGGTCCCACTAAACCGTTAATAACAGAGTGGCCAAGATATCCCGCATATCTCGGTCACATATTCACTAAAGATTAGATTTGGTAACTACAATATCTCGCAGTAACTGCCATATCCCACGATCCGAATCTTTAGCAACTCAATATACATTAAGATATTCAGTTGCCTTTATACGGTTCTATCTCTCTTACCCTATAAATACCCTTGCTTTACATACGTTCTTTACGTTTTTTGAGTTTTATACACACACATACTCATTTAAGCATCGGAGAGGGACCCAGAGGCACCCCCTCTGTTGCGCTCCCCTACTTGCAGGTTCACCGGAGTTGGAGCTGAAGCGTCATCCCAACCTTGTCTGGCATTCAATTCACTGCCAGATCAGCATTCAGGATTTCACGATCCAACATTTGGCGCCGTCTGTGGGAACGAGCAATTCAGCCATGAGAACTCGATCCCAAAGCAACCGTCGGAATCAGAGTAGGGAGCGATCCTCAGATAGCTCTGATTCCGCCGCCGCTTCACCGCTTCAACAGGAACCTGCCAGCCGAGCAGGAGTTAATGCTGTTCCTCTGCGGACAGCCCGAGAACATGTCGGTGATTCAAGACCGACCCCAGCTGCTGATCAAAACGGAGCCCCTGCACCGCAGACAGTCCACATTGCGGGGCAGGATATTAATTTAACCCCCGAGATGGTCTCCTTGCTGGAAGCCATCCTAGGACAGGCGCGCCGCCAAGCCCCTGCTCCTCAGGAAAACAATCCCTATGCTCCTAAGGAAAATCACCGCCCTGCTGCCACAGGGCCTTCACCTTCAGATGCGGCCAATCCTAGTCCTGCTGCGCCTCAGGAGGATCAGGAGATGACGTCAGGTCAGCAGTCCCTACCTCCAGCACACACCAAGGAGCCAGCAGCCGCATATACTGCCAATCCTTCCGGTCCGCCTCCACCCGAAGCCTCTCCCATGTACTGCACTGTGGATCAGATGGATGACCTCATCAACAAAAGGCTCCAGGAAAGACAATTGACAGTCATAGCTCCCTTCAAGGAGCAGTCCTCTCATCCTTTCACCGACGCGCTCGTCGCTATCAAAATCCCGAAGGATGTGGTTGCTCGGGCCATACCTGAGTATAGCGGTGGAGGAGATCCCACCGTACATGTCAACAAGCATGAGGCCTCCCTTCTGGGTAAGTCAAACGATCCCAATCATTTGGCTTTGCTATTTCCATCTACTCTTTCGGGTTCGGCTTCGTCCTGGTTCTTCGGTCTCCCTGCAGGATCAATCGGAACTTGGGCAGAGTTGAGAAGCAAGTTCCTGGAGAGGTATATGGGCGAGCGCCAGTTGCTGAAGAGCGTGGTCGCTCTTGACTCAGTCAAACAGCAGCCTGGAGAGTCGCTGTCCAACTTCTACGGGCGTTTTCATCAAAACGTCACAGAATTAGATCGCCGAATCTCGGATGGGGAGATCATTCGAGCATTCTACAGAGGTCTGGATGTGGCCAACAAGGCCTCGCGAAAGCTGCGAAACAGCTACCATGTGAAGGAGATAGAGACATTGGAGGAGTTGGCGTCCAGGGCAAAAGGTTTCATAGACCTTGAACGCGCAAACATCGAGGCTAACCTCCTGACGACCTCGCTAAGGATAACCCATGAATCCCGACGCGATGGTAAGAAGGAGGTAAAGAAGGAAAAGAAGGGTAAAGAGAGCAAGCCCCGAGTCGAGTCTCTTCCAGCGCCTCGCCATCCAGAGGTCCCTGAGTACTTCACGCCTTTAAATAGGCAGATCTCAGCGGTACTAGTCGAGATGGAGAGGAGATCCTTGGCGAGGCCACCGATGCCTCGCCGAGGTGGGTTACCCATGGGCAAGGATGTCGAGAGCTATTGCAGATACCATAAGTGCAAGGGCCATAAGACAGACGATTGCAAGATTCTGAAACGAGATATAGAGAGGCTGATTCAGGGGGGAATGTTGAAGGAATTTGTGGCAGGGCGAGATCGAAGTCGAACGCCCCCCAGGAGACATCGTTCACCAGCCCCTGCAGATCAAGCTGAGCCTTCTGGAAGCAAGAGGAGAGTGAATCTGATTGCGGGAGGATTCGGCGCAGGCGGCGAGAGGTCAAGCGCCAGAGAAGTCTACGCCACTCAGATCTCTACGGCAGTTCAGTTGGGGAAGCGGCCCCGGCCTGAAGAAAACATTGTCATCTCATTCTCTGAATATGATTTGGCACATGTCACCACGCCCCACAACGATGCTCTGGTCATTACGGCAGATATTGACGGCTGTGATGTTGCAAGGATTCTGGTTGACGGAGGCAGCTCGACAGACATCCTGTTTCTGGACGCCTTCGAAAAGATGGGCAAATCAAAACGCGACCTGAAGAGGGTCGACTTTCCGCTGATCGGGTTTGCGGGAAGGACAACTTATCCACTGGGGGCTATAACCATGCCAGTGATTTTTGGCGAGGGGTGGAAAAGCATCAAGGTGTCGGTCACTTTCTTGGTGGTCGATTCACCTACATCCTACAACGCCATCATAGGGAGGACCACGATCAACCCAAATAAGATTGTGGCCTCCACTGTCCACCAGAAGATGAAGTTCCCCACTCCGAACGGGATTGGAGAAGTGCTAGGAGATCAGCCTTCCTCGCGGCAATGCTATGTGAACTGTTTACGCAGGAAGAACCAAAGGGAGGCGCTCGCCATCGAGACAGAGGCCGATCCCCGCGAGGACTTGGCTCGACCAGCACCCATGGAGGAATTGGAGGAGGTCGAGATCGATGGTCCGGACAAAAAGGTGCGCATTGGGACCACCTTGAAAGAGGATCAGAAGGAGGCCATGACCGCCCTCCTCAAGGAATTCAAAGAGCTCTTTGCCTGGAAGCCGAGCGACATGCCAGGAATCAGCACAGATATTATCTCTCATGAGCTCAGGATACGCCCCTCCATCAAGCCGATCGCCCAAAAGAGAAGATCGTTCGGGACTGATAAACGTTTGGCGATCAGGCAGGAAGTCGGCAGGTTGATTGAAGCTGACTTCGTCAGAGAGGTAAGATTCCAGAGCTGGGTCGCCAACCCAGTTTTGGTCAGGAAATCTAACGGCAAGTGGAGGATGTGCGTCGACTTCCGCGACTTAAACAAGGCTTGCCCCAAAGATTCATATCCCCTTCCAAGAATTGATCAGCTAGTCGATGCTACCTCGGGTCATGAGATGCTGAGCTTCATGGACGCCTATTCAGGCTACAACCAGATCAGAATGCATCCAGACGACGAGGCCCACACTGCTTTCTATGCTGACGGCGACATTCTATGCTACAAGGTGATGCCCTTTGGTCTCATCAATGCCGGGGCAACTTATCAGCGGATGGTGAACCGACTGTTCCAGGACATGCTGGGAAGGAACATGGAGGCCTACGTGGATGATATGCTCGTTAAATCCATCAAAGGCAATCCTCATACCACCGACCTCCGTGAAGCTTTTGAATGCATGAGGAGACACAGCGTTCGCCTGAACCCAGCAAAGTGCGCCTTTGGAGTCAAGTCCGGGAAGTTCCTGAGTTTTATGGTCAGCGAAAGGGGCATTGAAGCAAACCCGGAAAAGCTAAAGGCCATAGAAGAAATGAAGTCGCCAACCTGCCATAAGGAAGTCCAATGCCTGAACGGCCGACTAGCTGCTCTTAACCGCTTCCTCTCCAAAGCAAGCGACAAGTCCCTCCCGTTCTTCAAAACCTTGAGGGCCAACCGTAAGTTCGAGTGGACGCCAGACTGCGAGGAAGCATTCCAGTCCTTGAAAAGGCATATTCAAACACTCCCAGCTCTGGCAAAACCCGTTCCAGGCGAGCAGCTTTTACTCTATTTAGGCATTAGCGATGTGGCAGCCAGTGCTGTTTTAATAAGGGAGGAGAATAATGTTCAGAGTCCAGTGTATTTTATTAGCAAAATCTTCAACTCAGCAGAAATAAAATATGTCCAGATTGAGAAGTATCTCTATGCCTTAGTTATTGCTGCTCGGAAGCTGAGACCTTACTTTCATGCGCACGACATCACGGTCCTCACCAATCAACCTCTCAAAAACTTCCTGATGAAGCCAGATTCTTCAGGAAGAATGGTCAAGTGGGCGATCGAGCTCAGCGAGTTCAGGATCAAATTTGCGCCAAAAACGGCCATCAAAGGTCAAGCACTAGCTGATTTCATAGTGGAAAGCACGAGTAACGGTCAAGCGGAGGCAGAAAACAGGCCAAGTCAGTCAGCAAACGACAATCAAATCTGGGAACTCTATACAGATGGGTCTTCATCAAAAGAAGGCTCGGGGGCAGGTTTAATTCTTATTCCTCCTTAGGGCGAGCCTCTGAAATACGCGATCGCCTTGACATTCCCAGCGACCAATAACGAAGCAGAATACGAGGCTCTTATCACTGGACTCAGACTAGCAAAAGGAATGGGTATAGCTGCGCTTAAAGTAAAAAGCGACTCAGAGCTCATTGTCAATCAGGTTAATGGCGCATACGAGGCAAAGGGAGAAAAGATGAAGAAATATCTCGGCATTGCCAAAAAGCTGGTCGCAGAAATCCCAAATTTCGCGATTGAATTCATTCCTCGCCAAGAAAACCAGATGGCAGATTCTCTAAGTAAGCTAGCCTTCGGAGGGGCGACAATCCAGGATGTGCAATTTCTGGAAAAGGCCCTATGTTCAGTCCTTGAAAACAGAGCGGAGGTCTTCAACATTCAAGAACAGGTCACCTGGATGACCCCGTTCCAGAATTATTTGAAAGAAGGCATCCTCCCAGAGGACGAAGGCGAATCCACTAGGATTAGAAGACTCGCAGCCAGTTATCTGATCATCGATGGAGAACTCTACAGAAGAGGTTATTCGACGCCTTACTTGAGATGTGTTGCTCTGCCCGAAACAGAAAAAGTTCTTCGAGAAGCTCATGAAGGGGCAGCAGCATGTCATGAAGGCGCTCGATCGCTAAGCAGGAAAATATTCAGATTGGGATATTACTGGCCGACCTTGGGAAAAGACGCAGCCGAATTAACGCAGAAGTGCGAGACTTGCCAACAGTTTGCCCCACGATCGGGTCGACCATCAACGCTATTATCCCCAATGGCAGGTGCCTGGCCTTTCGCTCAATGGGGAATCGATATATTGGGTCCTTTCCCAATTAGCACTGGTCAACGTACTCACATTATAGTGGCGATCGACTACTTCACCAAGTGGATCGAGGCGAAAGCTCTAGCTTCAACAACAGAATTCCAAGTCATCAAGTTCCTGCAGGTTAACATATTCTCCAGGTTTGGCATTCCCAAAATACTCATCAGCGATAATGGTCCGCAATTCGTTGGAAAAGAGCTTAAGTGGCTCTGTGAAGAATATCATGTCGACCATCGTTTCAGTTCAGTGCATCATCCTCAAACAAATGGGCAAGCTGAAGCAGCCAACAAGATTGTCTTAGCCGGACTTAAGAAAAGGGTTCGAGCATTCAAAGGGAATTGGGCAGAAGAGCTGGAAAACGTATTATGGGCCATCAGAACAACGCCTAAGGCGGCCACAGGAGAAACGCCTTTCAGTTTAGTGTACGGATCAGAAGCAGTAGCACCTGCCGAAATGGTAGTACCTACTCATAGAGTCCTGCATTTTGATACGGAGGCAAACGAGATCGAGCGCAGAACTGATCTCGATTTAGCAGAAGAAAAGAGATGGAGTTCGGAAAAGACACAGGCAAAGATGCGCTTGGCGACCGCTCGGTATTTCAACAGAAAAGTCAGCGCTCGCCAATTTTTCATGGGGGAGATGGTTATGAGAAGGAATGAATTCACAAGGCTGGACAGTAAAAACAAACTTTCAGCCAAATGGGAAGGACCGTACAAAGTAGTAGAGATCGCCGCACCAGGATCCTACTATTTGGAAACCATCGAAGGCGAGAGGTTACCCCGTCCATTTAATTCTGAGCATTTAAGAAGATTTTATGCATAGCGTGTAATCGAACTGTTATGTCAATAAAAGAAAGCCATTCCTTCATAAAGCGTGTCTACTCGAAGCAAGCCGAAGCCAAAAGCCCTGACGCCAAAGTCAGGCCAAAAGCCCTAGCAACAAAGCTAGGCCAAAAAAGCCCTAGCAACAAAGCTAGGCCAAAAAAGCCCTAGCAACAAAGCTAGGCCAAAAAAGCCCTAGCAACAAAGCTAGGCCAAAAGCCCTGACGCCAAAGTCAGGCTAAAAGCCCTGACGCCAAAGTCAGGCCAAAAGCCCTGACACCAAAGTCAGGCCAAAAGCCCTAGCAATAAAGCTAGGCCCAAAGCCCTAGTAACAAGGCTAGGCCAAAAGCCCTGACGCTAAAGTCAGGCCAAAAGACCTATCAATAAAGTTAGGCAAAACAAAAAGCCCTGACGCCAAAGTCAGGCCAAAAGACCTAGCAAAACGTTAGGCAAAATAAAAGCCCTGACGCCAAAGTCAGGCCAAAGAAAATTTAGGCGATCACTATGGATGATAAAGCCTGAAAAATTACAAGTTCCCTGTTATTATGCCAAACACCTCAAAGGTTAAAACTTCAAAAAATGTAATATCTCTTTGAACTTAGAAGTTTATGCTTTTAAGTGTCAGAAGTATTATCTTTAGAAAGTTCGACTTATGCTTGGTCTAAGGTTTCAAGGGTCGACGACATTACAAAGCAAGAAAAAGTGGAAAGTAATTATGATTAAGACATTGGATGAATAGCCAAACATGTTCAAAAAGGCTCATGAATATAAAAGGCATTCAATACAAAAACCCAAGTCTTAAGAAATTAATTACAAACCAAAACGAAAATTACAAAGACATCTATCTAAAAAAGATAAAAATAAATACGGTCACCAAAGAGTTGGAGGCTTCAAGCTTTGGGATCCTCAGGGGCAAGGGTGCTCTGCTCGCCTTCGGGGGCAGGAGTACTGGGCTCGCCTCCAGGAGCAGCCTCTTCAGCAACAGCGGGCCGAGAAGGGCGATCCCGCAAGAAGCTCTTCAAGGAGGCAACTTCCCCAAGGGGAAAGTTGGGGTCGACCGCCTGGACCTCCTCCACCAGGTCTTGAAGAAAATCGGCAATCGCCGACTTCATCACCTTCAAGGCCTGGTCCTCAAAGTCTTCGGAGGCCTTGAACTCCTCAATCACGGCTTGGGGTGAAGGAACCGCCTTCAGCTGATCAGCCAGCCGGTTCTTTTCCTCCTCCAGGGCGATCCCCCTGGATTCAGCAGCATCCCTCTGGGCGTCAGCAGCGGCCCTTTGCGCCTCAGCGGCGACCCGAAGAGCGTCCGACTCGGCCAGCTGAGCGCGAACCTCCTTCAACTCAGCCTCTAGGCGAGCCCGGACCGCTTCTCCTTCATCAAGGCACCGATGAAGGGCTTCAAAATCCTGAAGGGCAGCCGCCACATCGGCCTCCCTCCGCTTGATATCAGCAAGGAGGCGCTGCTCCTTGCTGAAATCCTCTGACCGGGCATTGTCTACCAAGGCGATCGCCGCGTCAGCAGTCGTCTTGATAGCCTCCAGCTGCCCAGGGGAGATCCCCGTGCTCCGGTATTGCTCCAGCTCGACAAGCAGGTCTGAATGCTTGCCGGCGAGCTCGCCGAAGACACGGCCGATCATCACCTCTTCCCGAACGAGCTGACAACAAAAGAAAAATGAGAATTGTCAGGACACGAACAAAAGGGAACGACTATGGAAAGAGGAAAAAGAAACGAGGCCTTACCAGAGCGACTCGTTCGTAGTGAGACCGAAGGAACCCCTCTATCTGAGGAAGCTCCGTGGGGACGGACGAACGGTCCTTGGGAGGAATTATCCCATCAAGGAGCCGCATACACAAGTCTGGGCTACCCCGGAGGCTCTTCTGGGCAGGGCACCCCTTCTTCGAAAGGTCCCCGCAAGGGAACCAAGCACCCCGAGAGTTCGCAGCCTTGAGCGGCTGGAACAAGCTCGCCATGGAGCAATACTCCTCCCCGGGAACCCTTGAGGAGCTGGGGGCATCGGAACCCTTCTTATGGGTCCCAGACTCCTTCGAGGGGACCGCGGACGCCGTAGGAGGTGGGGGCGCCAAAGATAAAACCTTCTCCTGGCCAGCCGTAGGCCCCTGGGGGGAAGGAGGGATGACCGCCGAAGCAGGAGCCTTCCCTTTGCCAGTGGAAGGACCCTCAGGAGGAGGAGGATGCTGTCCAACAGCCGGTTGCTCCTCACTCCTGACCTTCTTGGCAGGTGGAGGAGAAGGGTCTCGAACCACGTCAACCGTGGACTCTTCTGCGAAACAAAAAGAAGAAAGTCGCGTCAAACAAACGCAGGGAATTTAGAAACAAGGTGGAATATGGAAATAATGCAATATGAAATAACATACCTCGCTGGCAAGGGCCAGCAGGGGCCGAAGGAAGGGCCTCCTCTGGTTTCCTCTTGGACGATCGCCTAGAGGGGGGAGGAGGAGAGCTCATCAGCACCTGGTCGGGGGACAACCCCGCCGATTCCTGGTCATCAAAGAGACCTATCAGTTTTCGGCTCTTGCTTACGACCTTGCCTACAAGTGATAAGACAAGATAAGAGTTAGAGAATTACCCAATCATCAAAGATTGGCGTGGCTTGATGAATGCCCGCCATCTCAAGGGCATTCTCAGTAGTCTCTGCCACTGAACGGATAGACTTGAACTGGGATGATCGATGCAGCCGGTACAGGTCGTCGATGGCATTCCGGTCACTCCCTGACAATTCTTCAAAGGAGGGAGGAAAATCCTTGTCCGGAGCAAACAATTTCCAGGGTACACCCCCCTTGTACAAGAAGTAAAACTTCTTGTAGTTGGAGTTAGTGGCCCGGAAATCATCGACCAGGCGAACATGGACGTTCCAAACCCATCCCTGAGGGCCTCCCCACTCTGAAAACTTCGGCCAGCGGGATTGGAAGTGGTGGAGGTGGTTTGCCCCTGCTGCTAGTCGGAAGAAACACCGGAACAAGGCCAGTGAATACACCCATTCTTGGCGTAAGCATAGGAACTTGAAACCGACCCACATCCTGAGGGCATTCGGAACAAGCTGCGTGGGGTGAATCCCGTAAAACTGACACAAGGTCTGTAAATCCTCACAGAGAGGAAAACGCAACCCAGCATCGATCTGGGCCGCATAAATGTAAACCTCTCCGTCGTGAGGAAAATACAGACCTAAGCCAGGATACCTAGGAGCATCCTCCACGCTGAAGCCACCGAGCGCCACCACGGTCTTAAAATAAGTCGGCTTCAATTCATTAGGCTTGACGTCTACTCGAACAAATTCAAATATTGCAATGATAAACATAAAAAGCAAAGAACAGCAGGGGATATCACCAAAACAGAGCATCGAAAGAACATGGATTTACCTTTCGGAGAAAAGATGGGCGTTTGAAGCACAGACCCATCTACCACCACTGGGGTGGCCGCAGACCTTCCCACGTCAGACTGTTTCCCCGCCGAGGAGGGCACAGCTTCATCCCTAATGGTCAAGGGAACACTGACATTCTGAGGGGCGCTGGCTTTGTTAGCACCCTTGATGGCCATGTGTTTGACTCTCTGAGTTCTGGGGGCCATGGAAATGGTCGAAAGGAGAACTGAAGAGGATTGAAAGAGAAAGGAGAGGGATTCGCAAAGAGGCTCTGGAAATTTGGAAGAGTGAATAAGCGTAAAGAACAAAACAGAGAAATTGACGTTTCTTATATAAGCCCAAAAAGGAGTAACCGCCACGGACGAATCGAAGCGACACGGAGAATAATTGCGCCTTTTTGGAAAAAACCAAAGCAATGTCAGAATTCCAAGAGACACCTCGGGGAGACAAACGGTTGGTTGGTGCAGACAGCTGTCAGACTACCCTAGGTTTACGGAAAAGTAAATGTCAGGCGTGCCTCAAGTGACCGTTCGATTTCTGGACAACTGTGCAGTTATTAAATGCTAACAAGTCCACTAAGGAGACAAGAGGGTCGCCAGCGCACTAATAAGCGTTATTAGAAGTACCTCGGGCAGGTAGTGATCGCCTAGCCAAGAAAGATAGACTTTCATAAACCTAGATTACCTCGAGTGATCGCCAAAGGGGAATAAAAGAAAGGATATTTTTTCAACTTTGAGCGAAGAAAAAACTGCTCGCCAAACAGGCTCAAAATGCCTCAAAGGTCATGAACCAGTACAAGAAACGAAGAAAACCGAATCTAAGACGTCACTATCTAAAATCCTACCAGGAAATAAAGCTCGACTGAAGAGACTTCAATCAAGCTTCGGGGGCAAATGTTGGATATCGATAGTGACAGCCCAGTAGGGAAAAAGGCTTCGAAGGCCCAATAACTATAGAGGGGGTAAACCCATAACATTCGAACCGGACCGGCCTCCATAGAATGGCCCAGAACCGAGCCCAAAGCCTCTGAGGACACCATGAGTGCTCGCCATTCTTTACCAGGCCGTGACCTCTCACTGCTCGCCATGAGAGTGCTCGCCCCGAAGAGAGCCCTGCATCTCTCCTCTGGTCCCACTAAACCGTTAATAACAGAGTGGCCAAGATATCCCGCATATCTCGGTCACATATTCACTAAAGATTAGATTTGGTAACTGCAATATCTCGCAGTAACTGGCATATCCCACGATCCGAATCTTCAACAACTCAATATACATTAAGATATTCAGTTGTCTGGCATTCAATTCACTGCCAGATCAGCATTCAGGATTTCACGATCCAACACCTATGATGTCGGAAGAAGTCATCAATGATGTTCCGATCACTCCACGACAGCTCTCTAAAGCTCGAATGAGTATCCCGTTCTGGCCGAGAAAGCTTTTACGAGGATAAAAAGAGAGAAAGGAAAAATTGAAACAGAGGGCTGAACGAAGATATGAACTCTGGAATGCAAATGAATTGAGTGCGTAAAAGACTAAATGCTAAAGTTCAGCCTTTTTAGCCAAAACGAAGGAAACCAAACGGGCATGTAAGAAACGTCTCAGATAATGATTACACCCTTTTGGGTAAAACCGAAGTAATGTCAGAATTCCAACGGTTACATCGGGGAGACAAAAGGTTGGAACGACACGAAAAATCTGTGAGTCTGCCCACTGGTTACGGAAGACAAAGAGATAGACATGCCTTAAAAGTCCTCTCCACTTTCGCTAACTGTCCATTCATTAAAATGTTCGAAATCTTACACAAAAAAGGTGATTGCCAAAAGCTATACCAGACCTCTCCTAACACCCTCGCAACGATAGTGTTCGCCCAAAGAGTGAAGAATGAGCATCCATAAACCCTGGAAACTCAAAGCGTTCGCCTAATGAGGTAAGGTATCACACATTCCGAAAAACTCTACGCAACCAAAATCGTTCGCCAAAGGATATAGAGCATCAAAAGGTACAAATAGCAGATAAAGAAAGCAAAAGATCCAGTCCAAAAGTCACTATCTTAAACCCTATCATAGAATCAAGCTCGACCGAAGAAACTTCACTCAAGCTTCGGGGGCAAATGTTGGGTATTGATAGTGACGACCCAATATGGGAAAGGCCTCGAAGGCCCAATAAATTTGCAGGGGGTGCAACCCATACCATTTAAACAAGGCCAACCCACAGTAAGGTTATTCTGACCCTCATAAAGTGGTCCAGTATCGAATCCAAACTAAAGTGGACGCTAAAGTGCCACTTCAGGTCGCCATTGGCCAAGGCCAAAGCCTCCCACTGCTCGCCATGGGAGTGCTCGCCAAGATAGTGCCAAGGGAGTGCTCGCCAACAATCAAGGTCGCAGCCATAGGAGTGCTCGCCATAGGAGTGCTCGCCATAGGAGTGCTCGCCTTGAAGAGAGCCTTGCCTCTCTCCCCTGGTCCCACCAACCGTTAATAAGGATATAGCCACGATATCCCGCATATCTCGGGCACATATTCACTAAATATTAGATACGGTAACTGCAATATCTCGCCGTAACCGCAATATCTACTATCTAAATCTTCAACAACACAATATTCACGAAGATATACAGTTACCTTATGCGGTTTGGTATCTCCTACTCTATAAATACCTTTGCTTTACATACATTCAATACGTTTTGAGCTATATACACATATATACTCATTTAAGCATCGGAGAGGGACCCAGAGGCACCCCCTCTGTTGCGATCCCCTTCTTGCAGGTTCATCGGAGCTCAGGCGAAAGCGCACGATCACCATCTCCTTGGCATTCAATTCATTGCCAGATCAGCATTCAGGAAATCACGATCCAACAGGACTGATGTTGAATTGATGGATAGACAGCTTGCGGATTGTAAGGAGGTTGAGGAATCGAGTACATATGAGGAGAGGAATTGGCTGATTGAGTTGAAACAGGGGAAGACATATCAGCATCCTCCCATTAAGACAAACACAGGTTTACATTTGGTGTTATGATGCTCCTGGATCTGTAACACAAGTGAAATTCACATTAAACCTGTGATAGCGCCTATGAACTAGGTGACCAAATGTTCCGCAAAGCTGACATTGAAGTCTATTGGATCCATATCCTCGACCTCTACCTCTGGGTATTGATAGTGACGACCCAATATGGGAAAGGCATCGAAGGCCCAATAAATTTGCAGGGGTGAAACCCATACTATTTAAACAAGGCCAACCCACAGTAAGGTTACTCTGGCCCTCATAAAGTGGTCCAGTATCGAATCCAAACTAAAGTGGACGCCAAAGTGCCACTTCAGGTCGCCATTGGCCAAGGCCAAAGCCTCCCACTGCTCGCCATGGGAGTGCTCGCCAAGGGAGTGCCCAGGGAGTGCTCGCCAACAATCAAGGTCGCAGCCATAGGAGTGCTCGCCATAGGAGTGCTCGCCAACAATCAAGGTCGCAGCCATAGGAGTGCTCGCCATAGGAGTGCTCGCCTTGAAGAGAGCCTTGCCTCTCTCCTCTGGTCCCACCAACCGTTAATAAGGATATAGCCACGATATCCCGCATATCTCGGGCACATATTCACTAAAGATTAGATACGGTAACTGCAATATCTCGCCGTAACCGCAATATCTACTATCTAAATCTTCAACAACACAATATTTACGAAGATATACAGTTACCTTATACGGTTTGGTATCTCCTACTCTATAAATACATTTGCTTTACATACATTCAATACGTTTTGAGCTATATACACACATATACTCATTTAAGCATCGTAGAGGGACCCAGAGGCACCCCTTCTGTTGCGAAAGAGCGTGATCACCATCTCCTTGGCATTCAATTCATTGCCAGATCAGTATTCAGGAAATCACGATCCAACACTATCCAACTGGGAAGAACAAAGACCTACACTAAAAGGCGAACGAACCCACATCAAGGGTAACAGTTCCCTTACAAATTGGGCACAACGGAGCAGACGAACCAATAAGGTAACAGTCTCTCCAAAGAAAAGCTTAAGAGAGCGAACGAATCTTAGGTAACAGCTTCCTAAAAGGCGAGCGAATCTAAAGGTAACTGTTCCTTTGAAAAGCGAAGTTGAAAACGAGTATGGTAAAACTTCCTAAAGCTTTCCAGCTTCCTAAAAAGGCGAGCGAATCTTGGGTAACAGTTCCCCAAAAAGGGCGAACGAATCCGAGGTAACAGCTTCCTAAAAGGCGAGCAAATCTTAGATAACAGTTTCGTACGACTAGGCGAACGAATCTAAGGACCAAAATCCAAAAAGGCGAACGAATCCATAAAGGATGACAGTTTCCTTAAAGGCATAATCCTTGGGTAACAGTTGCCTTAAGAAACATGGCGAAAGGAACGGACGAGCCGATAAGAGGCCACAATCCTTCCCCCGAAACCTAAAGGAGCGAAAAGAACCTCTAAAGGGTAACGTTTCGTCCAAAGAAAGGTCCAAGACCGTTTGAATGAAAACAAAAAGGTGAGACTATTCTACAAAAGCTGAAGCGAAGTTGAAAACAAGTATGGTCAAACTTCCTAAAGCTTTCAAGCAAGATAGACATCAGAAGAACAACCAAGTATACTCGAAGTCAAACAAAAACCAAGGCTTACGAAACAAAAAGACCCGATATCAAAATTGGGCGAAAGACCTAACGCCAAATTTAGACAAAAAGACCTAACGCCAAAGTTAGGCAAACCAAAAGACCCGAAAGACCTGATGACTGAGTCAGGTGAAAGACCTAGCACCAAAGTTAGGCGAAAGACCTGATGCCAAAGTCAGGCACAAGACCTGTTATCAAAATCAGGCGAAAAGACCTAAGGAAAAAGTTAGGCAAATAAGGCCTAAATATAAAAATCAGACAGAAGTCCTAGCGCAAAAGGCGAGCAATCCGTCAAGGAGTCCGTTCTCTTATAAGTTGGGCAAAAATTGAGAAGTAACATCCAAAGCGAATGAATCCATATCAAAGGTAATAGTTCCTTTGCGAAACAAACACAAAAAAGTGGGCGAATGAACCTAGGGCGACCACTTACTAAAAGATGAATGAACCTCGGGTAACAGTTCCCCGTGATTAGACGAACACTCTAAAGGTCTAAAACCTTAACAAAGCGAACACATCTACAAAAGATGATAGTTTCCTTAAAGGTATAATCTTCGAGTAACAGTTCCCATAAGAAACTTTGGTGAAGGGAATAGATGGTCCAAGATCCTATATGGCGAGACTCTCCTACATAAGCTAAAGAGAAGTTGAAAACAAATATGGTAAAACTTCCTAAAGCGTTCGAACGAAAAGATATCGGAAGAACGACCAAACACATTCGAAGTCGAAAAAGAGTAAAGGCTTACGAAATTAAAGGCGTTCATTATAATAATATCCGAGTCTGAAATCAAAAGAATAATTACAACTATCCCCAAAACAAAGGGAAGTAAAAGTGATTATCGATAAAAAGAAGGATGAGCAAAAAGCAGGATGATGAACATGCTCCCTTGACCTGAAACTCTGCATCGACTCGGTCGCCTGAAGGCCTGAGACCTCAAGGTCTGGGTTCATCAGGGGATGCAGTCTCCTTCTCGGCCCCGGGGGCAGCCTCATCGCCAAGGAGCTTCCTTGGTGTAGCCGCTCTCAATGAAGTCCTGAAGAGACTTCACCTCCCAGAGAGGAAACTTGGGATCAATCCCTTGAATCACGTCGACCAAGATCTGGAGGTAGGCAGCAGCCTCGGCCTTTATCACCTCCAAGGCGCAGTCAGAGAACTCCTCGGACTTCTTAAAGTCCTCGACCACGCTAAGGGGGGATGGGACAGCCTTAAGATTTAAGGAAAGATGCTCCTGCTCAGCCATCGAGGCATCCCTCTGCACCGAGGACTCTTTCAGTTGAGCCCTGAGGTCACCATTCTCTGCCTCTAGCCAAACAGAGTACTGGTCGACATCCTTGATCCGAAACTCATAGACGCCTAGGCAGCTAACAACCTCGTCTTAGCCCGCTTGGAAAATAGACGGATGAATTTAGGTCCTCAAGTGCGGTTAATGAATTTAGGTCCCAGACTGATGGGTCAGAAATTTATCCAATCAATAAAGACTGGCGCAGAATGATGAACCCCGACCTTGAGCGTCAGTTGTACGAACTGATGAATGTCCGCTAGCCCAAGCATCGACTCTGAAGTTTCCGCCCCTGTGTGGATTGAACAGAAGTTTGGTTGCCTATGATGTCAGAAGAAGTCATCAATGATGTTCCGATCACTCCCCGACAGCTCTCCAAAGCTCGAAGGAGTATCCCGTTCTGGCTGAGAAAGATTTTTCGAGGATAAAAAGATAGAAAGGAAAAATTGAAACAGAGGGCTGAAAGAAGATATGAACTCTGGAATGCAAATGAATTTAGTGCGTAAAAGACTAAATGCTAAAGTTCAGACTTTTTAGTCAAAACGAAGGAAACCGAACGGGCATGTAAGAAACGGCTCAGATAATGATTACACCCTTTTGGGTAAAAACCGAAGTAATGTCAGAATTCCAAGGGTTACATCGGGGAGACAAAAGGTTGGAACGACACGAAAAACCTGTGAGTCTGCCCACTGGTTACGGAAGACAAAGAGACAGACATGCCTTAAAAGTCCTCTCCACTTTCGCTAACTGTCCATTCATTAAAATGTTCGAAATCTTACACAAAAAAGGTGATTGCCAAAAGCTATACCAGACCTCTCCTAACACCCTCGCAACGATAGTGTTCGCCCAAAGAGTGAAGAATGAGCATCCATAAACCCTGGAAACCCAAAGCGTTTGCCTAATGGGGTAAGGTATCACACATTCCGAAAAACTCTACGCAACCAAAATCGTTCGCCAAAGGATATAGAGCATCAAAAGGCACAAATAGCAGATAAAGAAAGCAAAAGATCCAGTCCAAAAGTCACTGTCTTAAACCCTACCACAAAATCAAGCTCGACCGAAGAAACTTCACTCAAGCTTCGGGGGTAAATGTTGGGTATTGATAGTGACGACCCAATATGGGAAAGGCCTCGAAGGCCCAATAAATTTGCAGGGGGTGCAACCCATACCATTTAAACAAGGCCAACCCACAGTAAGGTTATTCTGACCCTCATAAAGTGGTCCAGTATCGAATCCAAACTAAAGTGGACGCTAAAGTGCCACTTCAGGTCGCCATTGGCCAAGGCCAAAGCCTCCCACTGCTCGCCATGGGAGTGCTCGCCAAGATAGTGCCAAGGGAGTGCTCGCCAACAATCAAGGTCGCAGCCATAGGAGTGCTCGCCATAGGAGTGCTCGCCATAGGAGTGCTCGCCTTGAAGAGAGCCTTGCCTCTCTCCCCTGGTCCCACCAACCGTTAATAAGGATATAGCCACGATATCCCGCATATCTCGGGCACATATTCACTAAATATTAGATACGGTAACTGCAATATCTCGCCGTAACCGCAATATCTACTATCTAAATCTTCAACAACACAATATTCACGAAGATATACAGTTACCTTATGCGGTTTGGTATCTCCTACTCTATAAATACCTTTGCTTTACATACATTCAATACGTTTTGAGCTATATACACATATATACTCATTTAAGCATCGGAGAGGGACCCAGAGGCACCCCCTCTGTTGCGATCCCCTTCTTGCAGGTTCATCGGAGCTCAGGCGAAAGCGCACGATCACCATCTCCTTGGCATTCAATTCATTGCCAGATCAGCATTCAGGAAATCACGATCCAACAGGACTGATGTTGAATTGATGGATAGACAGCTTGCGGATTGTAAGGAGGTTGAGGAATCGAGTACATATGAGGAGAAGAATTGGCTGATTGAGTTGAAACAGGGGAAGACATATCAGCATCCTCCCATTAAGACAAACACAGGTTTACATTTGGTGTTGATGATGCTCCTGGATCTGTAACACAAGTGAAATTCACATTAAACCTGTGATAGCGCCTATGAACTAGGTGACCAAATGTTCCGCAAAGCTGACATTGAAGTCTATTGGATCCATATCCTCGACCTCTACCTCTGCCTCTGCCTGAATTAACCTGCTGAAAGGAACTGTAACTCTGATTCTGATTTGAATTAGTAACTGTAGGAGACTGAAACTGATTCTCAAGGGAAGACTGATTAACAGCATTCGAATTGGATGAAACTGAATTAACATTTGAACCTGACACTTCATTCTTCATGGACGATGACTGATTTACCACAACATTTGCTGATATGTTTCCATCGAAAAGAAGATCAGCCTGTCTTGTCTCTGCATCTAGCAATACAGAACTAACCGATGCCATATCGTATGGATTCCTGCTAGCATGTATTACTGAGACGACATTATCGAATTGTCCCTTAACACCGTTAAGTACAATCGATATCTGCTGCATCTCCTCGATCGGGTGGCCACAGCTTGCTAAGCTGTCACGAGCAGACTGAACAACCATCAGGTAATCACGCATGGATTGATGTGGCAGTTTTCTTACCTTAAGGCGATCATACAGGTGCATGATTCTGATCGTCGAAGCTGAAGAGAAGTCCTGGTGGAGCTTTTGCCAAATTGCAGATGCTGTCATACATCCAATTAATCCACGGCTGACTTGCGATGAAACAGATGCTAACATCCACGAAGCTAGAGAACTGTCTTTCTGCACATATTTTGAATATTCAGGATTCGGTTCTTCTCCTCCATCAGGTCCAGGTATTGACATCGGAATCGTGACATTTCCATATAGGTGAGCTTCAAGATTGTGTCTGCGAACTGCTAATAAAACTTGCTGTCTCCATGATTGAAAGTTCTCTTCGCCTTCAAGCTGAGTTACTTTCTTATTGACAAACGATGCAGTGATATCTTCCATTTCAATCAACAAACAGAAAACAATCACACACAGCACAGAAAAGCGAAATCACCGTAATCAATCAGGTAACTAGGTAATCAGCGAAAGAGAGAGCGATTAATGGAGTCGCAGGATTGAAAGCGGCTCTGATACCATGTTAAGTACCTCAGATAAAACCAGAAAAGAGAGAAATCGAAGCTTACTTGAGAGTGAAGGTAAGAATCTGTTCTTCATTCAAAAGTTAGTTTAGTCTGTTACATCGATTACTATTTATAACCTACAACTATCCTATAATTGCAACCAGGTCCTTCTTGTTTATTTACAAACAGATTCTTGGACATATGTAATTATACATATGTCCTAACAGGAACCGGCCCCCTCGCCGGTTCGAGGACCGGTCCGAGGGCCGGGCCGGTTCTGATAACAATGCGTAGAAGTAATGCTTTTATTTTCCTACTCAATTGGGATCAACGTTAATTTTTTTCTCTTGAATAAAAATGAAATAAATAAAATTTGTTAAGGTTAAGATTATACTGAATGTATTCACTTACAAATTCAAAATTATGAGACAGTTGGTTAAGTTGTACGTCTTAAGTCTCATATGATCTCAGAGACAAATTTAATTTCGAATTCATAAAGAGGAAACTTAAGTTATCAACACACCAAAATTCATTGTTCTTGTTCTTGTCGTACGAGATATCAGTTCTCCGGTGAAATTTCGAGCTCAACCATCGAAATCCCACCGTCAACGACGATCGGACAAACTCTTAGGATACTTTTCGAAATTACTCATCGTCGTCGAGCTTGAATGGCAATGTATAGTTACCTCTCACCAAATTAAAGGAAGTCATATAAGCCAAGCCAATTGTTAAGTCAGCAATTAAGGTAAGATGACTTAAGAGTATACTAAATGTCTTTACTCATAAGTTTGGACTTATGAGACAGGTTATTAAGACGTACATCTTAAGTCCCACATAATCTATAGATATATATAATTTATTTCCAATATGAAAATTGATATAACTCAAACTTGAGGTGGTTCCCATTTAGCTAGCTTGTGGTTAAATTTTGAGTAATTTTAATAGGGTAAACTTGAATTTCCAATTTTAATATTAGAGAGGTGACATCTATGATATAAAAGAAATATTTGAACTTCATTAGATAGTAATATAAATAAATGGGCAAACTAAATTGTTAGATAGTTAAATGAAGTTGTACCCAATTAATTAAGTTGTTTTACAATCTTTTAAAGTAGTATTAATAAAAAAAATATATGTATTTAAAAACTATTTTGAAAAGTAGCAATAACACTCCACCTCTGGGTGCGGGTTTGTTAGAGTATTATGTAGTCTAGTCTTGATTAATCCGGATTAGTCTTTATCTTTAGTTTATCTATATTAATTAGTTTATCTTTTTAGATTTAGTTTATTATATGTATAGTAGATAGATAATATGAGTATCTTTATAGATAGAATCAACATATATAGATAGTTATCTCTATACTATATATATATATCTAGTTCTCTATGTACAAAACAATAAGTATCTCAATAATGGAGTCAGATGTTTTTCTTATTCATCTCATTCACTTCTTCATGTTCTATTAAATCTAACATGGTATCAGAGCTTTCTTCCCAAGGACCGAATCATTCCTGCTTCTGATCTGTGATTTGCTGATACAATGCCTCTTCAACAATGTTGAATTAATTGTGTTGAAATCCCGAGTTAGTATCGTGAAGATGGTTGATCCAATTGAGTTTGCAAAATAAAGTTTTTTGATGATTTACAATGAATTCAATAGAAGATTGGAATTCAGATTTTAGATTAGTTTGTTAGTTACTACAGCATGACCATGACAAGATGACCAAGATGGCACCACGATGGCATGACTGAGATGGTCCTTCTTTATTTTACGGCATGACCACGACGAGATGACCAAGATGGCACCGCGATGGCATGACCGAGTCTTTTTCTTTCCTCTTTTCATCTAGATTTTAGCTTTAAAAACTTGTATTCGAATGTGGAGTATCTCACCAATGATGAAGATGTGCGAGCTCAATTCGATTGGTGATTTGATCAAGATTGGATTTGGGATCCGACAAAGAAAAGACGTGAAAGAGAAGAATAAGAAAAACATCTAACTCCATTATTGATAAACTTTTCCTTTTGTACATAGAGAACTGGATATATATAGTATAAAGATAACTATCTATATATATTGATTCTATCTATAAAGATACTCATACTATCTATCTAACTATATATATATAATAAACTAAATATAAAAGGATAAACTAATTAATATAGATAAACTAAAGATAAAGACTAATCTTGATTAATCTAGACTAGACTACATAATACTCTAACATTCACCCATGTTCTTTGTTTTTCTTGATTTTGATCCTCAAACTTTGAAATTTGCTGAATTGGTCCCCAAATTTCCAATGCATATTTGTCTATGTCGGATCCCAAATCCAATCTCATCAAATCCCCAATCGAATCGTGCTCGCACATCTTCATCATTGGTAAGACATTCGACATTCCAATACAAGTTTTTCAAGCTAAAATTCAGATGAAAAGGAAAAAAACTCGGTCATGCCATCGCGGTGCCATCCTGGTCATCTCGTCGTGGTCATGCCGTAAAATAAAGAAGGACCATCTCAGTCATGCCATCGTGGTGCCATCTTGGTCATCTTGTCGTGGTCATGCCGTAGTAGCTAACAAACTAATCTAAACTCTGAATTCCAGCATTCCAATCTTCTATTGAATCCATTGTAAATCATCAAAAAACTTTGTTGTGCAAACTCAATTGGATCACACATCTTCACGATACTAAATCAGGATGTCAGCACAATTAATTCAACATTGTTGAATAGGAATTGTATCAGCAAATCACAAGCAGGAATGATTTGGTCCTTGGAAACAAGGCTCTGATACCATGTTAGATATAATAGAACATGAAGACGTGAAGGAGATGAATAAGAAGAACATCTGACTTCATTATTTAGAAACTTGTTATTTTGTACATTGAGGACTAGATATATATAGTATAGAGATAACTATCTATATATATTGATTCTATCTATAAAGATACTCATACTATCTATCTAACTATATATATAATAAACTAAATATAAAAGGATATACTAATTAATATAGATAAACTAAAGATAAAGACTAATCCTAATTAATCTAGACTAGACTACATAATACTGTAACAGGGTTGTTGGCACAACATGCTGCCCTAAGTGGCACGTTGATGAGTTTAGTTTTTTTCCCGATGGCACGGTGTTTAATTAAAAATTAAATATATATCTGTTAAAAAATTACAAAAAATCTTGTGCAACAGTGACGGGTCTTTTCTGTTGACGCCAATAATTGTAATTGAGTATATGTATATTGGGTCAGCAGTTTTCATTGTGATTGTTATTACTTAGTAGACACATTTTGTTGTCCATCATTATAAGATACTATTAGTGTTAATTTTTCCCGTCACTTTAATTTTTACATGGACAAATGTGTAATGTCAACTTACTCTTTAGATTAAGTTAGTGCATTAGTAACAGGTAATTTGTCTGTGGTAAATGTGAATATTCAAATGTGAAATATGTTGTCGTCAATATAGAGAGAACATCAACAATTGTTTGCCGTAACTATTTACATTTTTGTCACTAACGTGACGATCGCGAAAATTGACAGAGAATAATTTTGGCGCTCTCTTAATCGAAGAAACCCTTTTTCTATCCAATTCTCCAATTCACTGCACCCCCTTCCTGTAATTGTAAACTGATCGAAGCTGAAGTCTTCCATACCTTGTAGATTGATCATTATATGTTGTAACTGATATGGTAGCACAGTTAAGAGTCATCTGGAGCGACAACAGTTTTCAGATTCAGTTGACAGTAAGGTAACCCTCCGTGTCAACCTCATTGTATGGAATCATTCATTTTTATGTCCCCTTATTTTGCCCCTGTGAAGTTTCATCGAACTGGTTGTGTCCATGAATTTGCTGCAAAATCCATCAGTGGGAGCTATGCAATATGCCAACTGTGAGTCTCATTCTGTAATATGTGAAAACTGCTTAATCTTCTACTAATCCTATAGTCGTACTGTGTTGTATGCTTCAGTAGTTGCTTGCAACCGATTGAATAATATCTTTAACTACTTGATTTGGTTTTACTTTGATGATTACAACTGAAGCAATGTCGTTGTATAACCATAAAGAATTATTCAAAAGCTGTTTTTATGATTTTTTTTTTTTGCTCTGGTTTAGCTGCTGTAGTACTTCAGAGGTTACAGGTAGTGAAAGAAAGATTAACCAAAATTGTTTAGTCACCATGTAATGACCCCAAATTAACAAGTACAACTTGCGTTAAGTTCACTCTACCTTGTCGTTCATCTGCAATGTTGATTTAACTGTTTGATTTCCGTTTATATAAATAACAATATTTCAACTGTTTCTTATTACATAGCAATGGATAAGTGTTGGATAATCAAACCTCGACAAAGCAGTGAATATAAGGATGGTGTTACAACATTTTTTAACTTTGCCTTTTTCAATTCGTCTTGGGAAGGAACAATATACTGTTCATGCCAGAATTGCAATGGTTGTTTGTTAATGTCAAGAAGCAATGTAAAGATGCATTTAGAGAGGTATGAAATACTGCAAACATACACTACATGGGTTGATCATGGAGAAGAGTACGAACATGTGGTAACCAATATACCACACGGTAGTAGTAGGGAGGAAATGTATAACATGTTGAACGACGTGTTTGGGGGTGCTAATATGGAAACTATTGAGGAACCAAATGAAGATGCAAAGACATTCTACCGAAGGTTAGAAAACTGTGAAATAGGTTATATCCAGGTTATTTGTCTTATTCAAAAATGTCTTTCACAGTAGAATTGCTTCACTTGAATGAACTTTACAAGGTTTTCAACAAGTTTTCAGATCAGTTGCTTCAAATGTTGCACAAGATACTACCACAAGACAATATTGTGCTAAGGTCTTATTATGAAGAAAAGAAATTCATATCTAATTTGGGGTTAGATCTAGACCACCAAAAAATTCATGCATGTAGGAACGATTGTATCTTATTTAGTGTTGATATGTGCCCTAAATGTGGACAATCCATATGGAAATAACATACATGACATACTTATGGTGATGACACTTCATTAAACCAATGTAGAAAGACGAAAAATATCTCTGTCAAAGTGTTACGTTACTTCCCACTAACAACCCGACTTCCACGATTGTGTATGTCATCTAAGACTGTAGCAACAATGAGGTGGAATGACGAATGCCGCACTAAGGATGGCGTCCTTAGGCATCCAACCGATAGTGCTTCGTGGAAAAAAACTTGATGAGAATCACTGTCATTTGGTTAGGAATTCCGGAATGTTAGATTGGGTTTAGCAATTGATGGGTCTGATCATTGCAGTGACAAAAATCACCCGTATAGCATATGGCTTGCTGTGGTGATTCCTTATAATGTGCCACTAGATATGTGTTTGAAAGATACAAACTACATGTTATCTCTTCTGATTCCTGGACCAAATCTCCCACCAATGATATTGATGTTTACCTACAACCAATAATAGATGAACTATTCGATATGTGGGAGAATGGTGTTGATACATACGATGCATTGAAGAAGAAGAACTTCAAAATGGATGCATGCGTTCTATGGACAATTAATGACTTAACGGCCTATGCCAACTTATCAGGGTGGGCTACATATAATAATCTTACATGTCCTGTGCGTAAGATGGATACCCATTACTGCAAATTTAAGAATAGAAGAAAGTGTGTATTTTTGGGTCACCGTCGATTTTTACCAGATAATCATTCTTGGAGGAGGAATATAGCGTCATTCGATGGGAAACAAGATTTCAGACCTTCTTCATAGAGGTTATCAGGGTTACAAGTATTGGAGCAGTTGCAACATCTTGAGGAAATACCTTTTGGAAAGAAACAACCAAGTTGCAAGATAGGTGTTAACGCAGTTATAGGTAACTGGAAGAAGAAAAGTACTGTTTTTCCAACTACCCTACTGGAAAGATTTATTACTCCCTCATAACTTGGATGTTATGCACATTGAGAAAAATATATGTGATAATGTCGTGGGGATACTTTTAGGTGTGCCAGGGAAAAGCAACGACAATGTTAAGCACGCCTTGATTTGAAAGCCATGGGAATAAGATTTCCCTTACATCCCCTCTTTAGAGGAAACAAATTGATCATCCTACATGCAAGCTACACCCTGTCGAAAACCCAAAAAATGACCTTCTGTTGAAAGAACGAAAATTTGTAGGAATGAAAAACCATGACTACCACGTCCTTATGCAACGTGTTTTGGCAGTTGTAATAAGAGGTCTATTACCCAAACAAGTGTGTTCTTCATTGATAGACATGTCAAATAGTTTTCTCGTACTCTATTCTAAAGAATTGGACGTACGTGATTCAGACATGTTGGATAAACAACCACCATTTACGATGTGTAACCTGGAACAACTATTATCACCAACATTCTTTAATATAACTGCTCAACTACTTGTCCACCTAGTGAAGGAAGCCAAGTTGGGTGGTCCATTTAAGTATTGATGGATGTACAACATTGAGAGGTAACTCTTTTTAATGCATGTCAATGTTTAGACAACACTGTATTGGACTCCAACTTTTTCGTTTATTTGATGAATTAATTTTTCCTCTTGTGAATTAGGATAATGGGGATCATGAAATCGTTTGTGCGCAATAAAAGTCGTTCAGAAGGGTCAATAGCAGAAGTATATATTGCAATAGAGTGTCTTAGATTTTGTTCGAGATATTTAGTGGACACTCACACAAAGTTTAATCGAGGAATTCAGTTTGGGCATGCTGACCCTGATGTGCAAAGACATTCTTTCCTAAGTGTTTTTAGAACCGTGGGAACATAGTTTGGTGGTGCACAATCAAGAGACTTAACCAATAAATAATGGGAACAAGCTCATCAATATGTGTTAAATCAATGTGAAGAGGTGAGACCCTACATAGAGTATGTATGTTACAGTTTCTAATTATTGTTGAAGGTGCAATATTTTGCTGCTATAAAACGGTTTGATGTGTTGAAATTATAGGGAGCATAAGAGGATGTTATTGGGGGATAGAGTTAATAGGCGAGGACTTGATGTCTTGCACAACAAAACCTTCGCAACATGGTTCGAAGGAAAGGTAAGCATGCAACATATCCTCTGTTTATGATGTGTTGTATATGCAGTATTATTAGTTGTTTACACGGTTCCAGTAGTTTGTGCCCTATAAGTGTATGTTGTCTTTTTCTTTGGAAAGCCTTGCTGTGTAACCTGTTAACACACTACATGAAAATATTGGCTGAATGGATGCCTCCGCAGATACAACACTTGTCAAACAACTAAGAACACTGTCCAAAGGTCCGCTTTATTGTGTTAAGAGGTACCCTGGATATAAAATGCACGGTGTTGTCTTCCATTGCAAATACAAGTCTATTATTAGGTCCTTTGAAAACAACGTTGTTCTCTGCAAAGCGGATACAACGTGGTATAACAACACTCGAGACAACAATTCGATCTCTGGAGATATAGACTACTATGAAGTTCTACTAGATGTGCTGCAACTTGAATATTTAGATAATATTCAAGTAGTATTGCTTAATTGCTTATGGTATAGTGTGTTGTCAGAAGGAAACGAATTAAAGGTTGATGATTATGATTTCACTTGTGTGAACCACACAAACGTTTTCCAAACGCACGAACCATTCATTCTTGCATCACAAGCTAACCGAATATTTTACTTGGCGGATCACACGGATTAGTCCTGGAGCATTGTCCTTGTACTTAATGGTCGTACATCTGGAGAGGAAGTGGAGCCATACCAAGACGGCAGAACCGATTTTCAATATGCTACATCAGTTGCTGATGAACATGAAATGGGACAGAGAGGATGAAGAGAGTGACCTGGTTGACATTGATGTAGGTGCAAATGCAATACCTGACTTAGATGAAGATGTGGCAGGTCTGCATACAACTGAAGATGAAGAATTTTCAGATGAATACGATTTTCTTCTCAGTACAGACAACAATGATTCTAACACTAAATATGTTAATGAATACATTAATTCTGCAGATGACAAACTCAATGATGGGTAAACCGATCCAATTAGCTACGGTAGTGTTTGCTGTCAATTTCGTTTTTTGTTATGTCAGTTTATGTAGCATGTGTACTGATGTCCTGAACAACTTATCTATGTGTTTGGCTTATGTACAGTTAAATTATTTCGATGGGAATTCTGCTATGTTATCACCTTGTTGCAACTATTGTTTTGGGGTATGTTGTGTATTTCATCAGTTGTTAGCTGTACGTTGGGCCTTAGGGTAATTATGTTCGGCCTTTGTAGTGAAATTGTTTTTGTAATGAATTCAACAGTTGGGTTTGGGTGTTATGGAACTTTTTCTACATGAGCCTACCAATGATGGTGTGTTTTTGTTACGGTTGTTGTTGATGGCGAAACTGTCCAAACCCATTAAGTATGCATTAATAACCACAAATCAATTAATTTGTTCAAGACAAGACTAAAGCGGGTGGTGAAGGGGCAGAGCAACGATTATTGGCAGCACGGTTAAACGACACGTTTCTCTTTGGAAAATGTAGTCACCATATCCCAAGGATGATATTCCCCACGAAACCTTTCGTTCCCCTCCAAATTGCTCTCCTTAAAGTGCCAGACTTATCAGCTTGTTTTGCGGACTGGAAAAACATCTAACCGAGACCCCTGTTAAGTTTCGTTGTGTTTTTTCCTCCTTGCATTAACCAGGTAAGTTTGTCCCACTTATGGTGTAACAACACTCTGTTGTCCAGCTGTGTAGATGCATGATCGGTACATGTTGGTCGTATGTTTTGAGTGTTTTGTCCCGTGGGCATTGTTCTAGTTTTTTATGGAGTTCTCGTAAAAACTAGGTAAACTTTCAGATGTTTAAAAAAAATTGGTTTTTGTATGAGTGTAGAACAAACCACATGTAAGTGGGGTGTTGTCACCTAAACCTACGCTTGGAGGAAATGCATTGTAGAACAGTTGTTTTTGAACATGTTGTAGTTCTATGGACAAAAAGCTTTGACCTTGACACAATTTCTAGGGTTGAAACTGACTCTACATGTTCATCATTTAATTATTTTTTTCTTCAAGGATTTCCAACAAGGATGGTCGGGACAAAGAGAGTAAACGGGAGGAAAGTTCTAGGAACGCAAGTACCCCTCCGTAGAGAGGAGCTTGGAGTCATCAGATGGTGAAATACTCTGTCCCAACACCTATGAAGATCAGTCGTTGGAGGAAACGACTCAGGAAACACCTACTAAGGAACATGCACCCGATAACTTTTAGTGTTCGCAAATGAAACAATCGAGTTACAACATAGTCGAAATCCTTAAATAATAGACGACACCTCCTTGCATGTAGCTCTTATCCCTGCACATGAAGATGTTGCTCCACCGGCCCCAAAGTTACGTCGTGGGAGAACACGTTGCATTAGGTTGTCAAAGAATGTGATAAATGAGAAATTGGAGTTTGAGTTTAATGCACAACACTACAAGAAATTTGCTCTACAGCGATGGTAAATTATCGTTGCCGGAAGCACTGTTGGCGCTGCTAAAACCAGTTGCCGATGCTAAGAGTCGTGCCAATAGACCCTGTGGCTAAAGGTATCGACGACGACATAATGCCGCCACTAAAGGTTTGCCGTTGCTGGAATGAATAGTGAATGAATAGTCTGTTTGATCATTAGCATCGAAATATGCCGACTCTGTTTACGCATAATTACCGTCGACAGGTATTTAAGGGTAATACTGATTTACAGTGTCTACATATGTGAGATGCAGATTGGAGGCATTAGTATCCGCGTATTGTTGTCCCTACTTGTATGATATTGTATCCAACTTATGTGAGGCAATATAGTCTATTCAACCACAACATTTTGTTGAAAGTAATTACGCATACTTAGCGACGGATGCATCCAACCTGTCGATGCTCGTCAATAGTATTAAAATATTACCCTGTTAATAATAGTTGATGCTAAAATCGAGTTTCAACTACTATGAAAGTTGTTGCTATATACAATGTTTTGTGTCTGCGTGTTGTCATGGTTAAATGTTACATTAAGCATCAATTACGGATGCAATTACACTCCGTTGGCAATGGTTTGTGTTGATGCAAATGCTAATGTTTCTCTTTTCGAATTGTTGTCCATGCTAATGCTCGTAGCCAAGCATACCCAAACAGAATACATAAACAGACAATACACAAACAGGTAATACACAAACAGCTACTTATGTAGAACCATTTCCAACAGATCCGAATTTATACATAGCCAAGCATTTCAAACAAATGTATGGCAACCAAAACACAAACATAGATGACATGTTCACATTTACATCATGTCCAAAATATCCATTTACAATCAGTCAGCACCTAGTGTACCACCAGTCACTATAACTACTAAGCAGGAGTACTTACAGCACGTTTCCACGGTTCATGCATTTGGATCTGCAAACATAGAAATAACAGCAATCATGGTAGCATCATACTATAGAATATACCCTACAATGACTTAATGGGTGTACACAATGCAATTAAATCAATACTATACGCATCGTTGCCAAACATTGTACTTTTCATGACAACAATGTCACGTTGAAATTGTTCCATGCTGGCCTGGAACTCCTTGAGTTGATCACGAAGTGACTCACATTCGGCTGCATTTCTAGCTACCTCCTCCCTTGCCTGCTTTAACTGCTCACTTTCCATCATCCGTGCTGCCTTTGACACCCGACTTCGACGACGCTCTGGTTGGCGAACTTCCTCATACAAGACATCCTTGTCAACAGCAGACTCCTCCTCTCCAGTTGCCAAATGGGCAGCCCTTTCCTCCACTTGTTCCTATTTTGCAAACAGTGTGCCAAGAACATAAACGAGCAATCAGTTACAAATGTATAGCACATGTGACTATATGGGTCGGCAGTACTACTTACCAGTATTGATCTGGTTTTATCATCCAGCGGCTGTCCTTTCTTGTCCACATGGTTCTTCTTGAACATATGATACTCCCCCGGATGTTTCCCGTTGTTCTTCTCAATCTGCAAGAGTACCATATACTTGTTCAAGGGTAGCTAACTATTTCTTAAACATAACAATTCAATGTTAGGATTACCTCTTCCTGTTCTCTCCTCGCAAATGACGAAGTGCCAGCGGTGTGCCTCATGACTTGGTGAGCTTTGTTGGCTTTGTTACGATCGCTCTTTAACTTCAAACAATTTGAAGTTACAACCAGTTTACGTTAAAAAAGTGCAGCAGTCATTAACGGTACAAAAAAATACAGTTGCAATAGGGAGGAAGGCACAAACCTTGAACTCGTCTGAGCTGAACCAGTTAACAAGCCACACCCAATCCTCTTTCACCACGTCAGGAGGACACATTTGTAGCCTTTCTTCATTCGTAAGGTACTTGTCAATGTACCTTCTATTTAGATTCGCCCTGTAGTTTCTGTACTTCTCTTTAAGAGTACAGATGATCAGCTGCTTTAGGTTGTCATCATCCGGTATCACAAACTTCTCCTGCGAGTTTGAACAATACGGAAATGTTAGAACCAGTTCTTACATCATTTACAAATAGACAGGTGCAATATGTATGTCCTAGTTCCATTTACAACTGAGACTTACCGCCACCAGCAAGAGCATCTTCGCTTCATAATCTATTGGAGACTTAGGAATCTCCTTCCAATCTTTCACCATGAGAGGTGCATTCGTTCGTTTCCTAACAATGCAGCCACACCAACTTGCAAACATCGAAGCATTGTTACTGCAGACTTTACCTCGAGAGTTAAATTTTAGAACCTCCTTTTCGTTGACGCCATTTCTAGACAGCCTTATGCATCTAGTTCTCCCTCTACGTAGTCTTTCCAATTGAATAATTACTTCTTCCTCTTCCGCAGCTGACACGTAAATCAGGTATCCATTAGAAAACCAAGTTGTACAAATGTATGCTTAGTAGTATGGGACAAATTAGAAGTTATTACCTATTTGGCTACGTGGTGGTTCCTCCACATAGGGGTCCTTCGGCTGGATTTCCTCTTCAGTAGACACCTCCAAAGGATGTACGACAGGCGGAGTGACTGCATGGATGTTCTCCACAGGCCGAGGGACTGCAGGGATGTTCTCCACAGGCGGAGGGACTTCAGGGATGTTCTCCACAGGCGTAACCCCTATAGCAATGTGTAGTGTGTTAGTTACCGAGCACCTAAAACAGAGGAAATACCTAAGTACAAGACGTAGTAGTGAAAAAACAACTTACTTGGGGCAGCCCTGTTTATCTTCCTTGGGGATCTACGGATGGATAGCTTTGAAGCTACGGTTTTTCCGGCGACAATTCTCCGAGTACCAACCATACTAAGAATATATTAGTAAACACAGTAGCATAACTTTAAATTTGCGCAAGTTTCTGGTGTAAAGTTTCCATCTTTAACAGCACAAGTTTTATTCTCAGCATAACCACCCTTACTGAGCATTCCGTGACATGGTGCACATAAAAGAATAACAACGACATGCATGAAACTACGACTGCTTAGGGACTTGTTAATCGGCCATGGATCATCGACAGAGGTGAATCTTCGCTTCGAAGTAATGTTTTTTAAAACAAAAAACGTTTACAAATTGGTCGCAAATAGACGAGATCCATGGGGAAAGGACAGTAAACATGTAAGAGTCGTGCGACATAGACGAACAAAGGGTTTCCTGAACCATACCTTGCTCAACCATACCTTGCGCGCCACACAACAGAATCATCCAACAGGAAATTAGAACCATACCTTGCTGAGGGAAAGTTAGAAGACCGTCTTGCACAGATGGAAGCGAAGCCTGGAGCTCTGGATGGAGGGAAACTTGGAGAGTGTTGGAAAAGACCCAAAGGCAGTGAAAATGAGGCGCGGGAAGGAGAAGAGAAGTCCATGGAAACAAGAAAGGACTGAGGCGTCAAATCCGCCTGGTTGTGATGATGAAACCTACTGCCTCGTGTAGGAACCGAGGCGTCGTAGCTGTTTGACCCGAGGAGACGCTTCAGCTTCGTCCTCATCCGTAGCAGCTGTTCACCATGGACAGGACTCTGCGCAATTGGGCCGTCTCATTGGATTGGCCCGGTCGAAAATGTAATGGACAGGGCCGGTTTTGACATGGATTGGCCCGTGTATGCAAGGCCCGTTTCAGTGTTCATCTGATGTATACATATAACATAGCTTGTTTGAATTTTAAATTAATTTTTATAAATTTCTATATACTTATATTATAGCACAATATGTCTAAATCATGTTTAAAATGAAGACCTAATTATCCTTATGTATGCAATTTAAATCATACTCATGTTATGTTTGAAATACAACTTTCTTATGTGTTATATCCATTGATGTGTCAAAGTGTCTTAGTGTATAACATTATAATACTATAGTTTATACAAATGTCCACAAATTTATACAAATTTTACGTATTTTATGAAAAATATACTTATTATTTATATTTCCTAATGACATCATATGTATAATAACATCATTTGTATAACAACTCCTCTTAATTATTACAAATTATTATATACTTATCTTATAGCACAATAATTCTACATAATTTTATAAAATCAAGACATATGTATCCTTATGTATTAGTTGATGTATCCTTATTCATTTTAGGTTTCAAATACAACTTTGCTATGTGATAGTCTAGTTGATGTGTCAAAGTGTACTATTGTTTTACTTTATACAAATATATAGAAATGTATACAAATTTATACAAGTGGCTACAAATTTAATATCAACTTATACAAATTTTACTTACTTTGTTAAAAATATAACTTTCAAAAGTGTATGGTGTTATTAATTGATGAAATAAATTTCTACCATGTGTCATTGTGTTATAACTATGTGTCAAGGGGTTACCACTATGTGTCAAAGTGTTAATCACTATGTGTCAAAGTGTTAATAACTATGTGTCAAAGTGTTAATCACTATATGTCAAAGTGTTAACATGTGTCTACATGTTACATCTCATGTATATGACAGATAAACAATGTGGACACACAATTCGGTCCATAGTAGACTCGACACATTGCTCCCTATCATCTTTCAACCCGACCTCTACATACAAATCCACCTCTGTCTACTGCAGTTCTTAAGCAGGCCGAGTGGAGCTTCAAAAAGACCCCAAGTAGTGCAGCTTCCATTTGCAGCAGGAGTTCCAACTTCTGCAGGACATCCATTCAGCTTCCCCAAGTAGAGTTCTGTCAGTGGCCTGCAGAAGTGATCATGAAAAGTACAGCAAAGGAGTGTGTTGTGTGTTCTTGTTCAGATGCAACACATTGTAATGGCAAGAACGTGCAGATCGTGAGCTTTGGGTTGCATCCCTTCACTGTTTGACAATGTATTCTGTCCACATCGTGAGTTTCAATGTATTCTGTTTGCATCCCTTCATTTTGTCAGCACATGCTATCTATTTGCTGAGGATGAATTGGATTACATTTTGACAGCACATGAATTGAATTCTTATTCATTTTGACAGCACGTGGATTGGATTGGATTAGAATGACATTGATAGGATTAGAATGACATAGATAGGATTAGAATGACATAGATTGGATTGGAAACGGTTTTTACAGAGTGTAACACCACCTACAGTCGACAGCATGTTGTGTATGGCAGTGTTGGTCCAAAACATAATGTATGACAGTCTTTTGAAAGTATTAATATATGTCTGTGTGTGAAAAACAACTGAATGTATGTTTTATTGAAGCTTAAAGTATGGGAAGATTTTTATGCTGTCAAGCTTACATTTGGAGGAGTTCTCCATTGATATATATAGATGCAATATTCATCTGTACAAGGAATGATTGGATATATATACTGCTGTCATCTTCACTAACATGTTTTGTGAAAAACACCAGGGCACATCACAGTTATTTTCGTTTGACAGCATTTGAGCTGCAATTTCGAGCTGCAGCAGGCACACCTTTTGGCAGCATTTGGACAGAACGAGAACCAGTTTACAGGGCACAAGTGATGAGCTGCAATTGACTGCATTTTCGCCTGCTGTTTTGCCATCTTCCAAGTACAGAGATTCCAGCTTCCAAATGCAGTTTCGACTTACAACAACAGCATGACCAACACTTACATCACACACGTACAGCACAACCAGCTACACACAACCAGATGAGCTACACAACACTTATAGGAAGTACTGATATTTCAACACAACAACTAGTGAACCAAACAATCTCAATACTGAACAATCTCAGTATGCAGTACTCAATTCAGATAGAACATACAAATCTGTAAGAAAGACAGCTCAGTATTGAACAATCTCAGTCGAACCATCTCATTTCGGACAGAACATACACATTTAGACAGAATAACAGCTCAATATTGAACAATCTCAGTAAAACCATCTCAGTTCGGACATAACATACACATTTGGACAGAATAACAGCTCAATATTGAACAATCTCAGTAAAACCATCTCATTTCGGCCAGAACATACACATTTGGACAGAATAACAGCTCAATATTGAACAATCTCAGTAAAACCATCTCAGTTCGGACAGAAGATACACATTTGGACAGAATAACAGCTAAATATTGAACAATCTCAGTAAAACCATCTCATTTCGGCCAGAACATACACATTTGGACAGAATAACAGCTCAATATTGAACAATCTCAGTAAAACCAACTCATTTCGGACAGAACATACACAACCATGGAATGAATGTTCTATTGTGCATGACATCGATGTTCCGCCTACTCACCCGTGCGCCTAGCAGTTGCCTCTTGTGTCCACTACGTACATGGACAAGACAACCAATCCGATTGTTAGATGTAATGCTGTTAAAAGTTTGAGAATACACATAACAGTAAAGGTGAATGACATACTCGATTAATGGCTTCACTTCTTCAGACTGATTAAGTACGTACAAGTGGCACTGCTCCCATTCCGTGTTTGACAGTTCACGGACAATTGCACGACCTATTGGTGCTCCTACCGGCTGGAAGATCGATAACCCATCTGCCGCCGTTGGAGTTACCTCAGTTACTATAACTGACTCATGTCTTGTAAATTTGGTTTCAATGTCATGGAGATATCTAGAACAAAATGTCAAACACTCCAGAGCAATATAACCCTCCGCTATTGACCCTTCCGGACGACTACGATTACGCACAAACGACTTCATTATCCCCATTATCCTACGATAAGAACATGTTATTAGTGAGACACCTCTTCTGTCAAAGGCATACTTCATAAAAGAGTGAAAAAACTTACCTTTCGATTGAATACATCCAACGATATTGCACTGGCCCAGCTATTTTTGCTTCCTCAGCTAGATGGATGATAAGATGGACTGTAATATTGAAGAAACTTGGTGGTATTCTCTCTAGATTGCACATTATCATGGGTAATTGCGACTCCACCTTCAACAGATCTGACGGGTGCAACTCCTTAGAGCATAGAATCCTGAATGTGTTAGTCATGTCTATCACAGCTTTGGCATACATGTTTGGGGAGTAATCCTTTAATAGCCACAGATAGGATACGTTGCATGAGAACATGGTAGTCATGACTTTTCAACCCAATCAATTTTCTGTCTTTCACCTTAACTCAACGTGAAATGTTTGATGAATAACCGCTAGGAAGTCTCAAGTTCTTAAGAAACTCACACGGTTTAATCTTCTGTTCCTTTGATAGGGAAAAGCAAGCTGGTGGTAAGACCAATTTTGTTCCCCTACGGACTGGATGCAAGCTCGTTCTTATGCCTAAGGCCTGTAAGTCGAGCCGAGCATTAAGGTTGTCATTCGTGTTACCGGCAACACCCAATAGCATCCCAATAAGGTTATCACACACGTTTTTCTCAATGTGCATCACATCCAAATTGTGAGGGATTAAGAGATGCTGCCAATAAGGTAGTTGGTAGAATATGCTCTTTTTTTTCCAATTTCCAGTAGTTGAGTCTATTCCAACCTGAATGGGCGGTTGAGTCTTACCGAACATGATTGGATCAAGATTCTCTAGCACATGTAACACTTCCTCACCCGATAGTCATTGTGGGGCCATCCGTAACTCTCGTTTCCCATCAAATGAACTTTTGTTTCTTCTCCATGGGTGATCGGTGAGGAGGAATCGTCTGTGTCCCATAAAATAACATTTTCTCCCATACTTCAATCGACAATAATGGGTGTCCATTTGACAGATAGGACATGCAAAATTACCGTAAGTAGCCCAACCGGACAAGTTCGCATAGGCAGGAAGATCATTAATGGTCCAAAGTACAGCTGCGCGCATCTGGAAATTTTCTTTCTTGTCTGCATCATATGTGAGCACACCATTCGACCATAACTCATTCAGCTCTTCGATCAACGGTTGCAGATACACGTCTATGTCATTTACTGGAGCCTTTGGTCTGGGAATCAACATTGATAGCACGTAGTTTGTATCTTTCAAACACACCTCGGGAGGCACATTGTATGGAATAAGAACAACTGGCCACATGCTATATGGGTGACTTTTATCACTGTACGGATCAAACCCATCCGTAGCTAGGCCAAGCCTCACATTCCGTGGGTCTTCCCCAAATGCAGGTAGTACGCTGTCAAGTTTCTTCCAAGCGTCTGTATCAGCAGGATGACGTAGAATACCATCCTTTAATCGTCGTGTATGGTGCCAGGTCATAGAGGAAGCCATTTTGGGGGACATGAATAATCTTTGCAACCTTGAAGTTAGTGGAAAATATCGAAGTACTTTGACTGGTAGCTTCCCTCTTTGTCACTTCGATTGCTCTGGTATATCCAGTCCTCCAGTGTTGTGTCGAGGTTTAATCCATCTTGACTCCCCACACGTTGGACACACATCCAAATTGGCGTACTCTTTTCTAAATAGTATACAGTCATTTACACAAGCATGCATCTTTTGGTAGTCCAGCCCTAACCCTCCTATAAATTTCTTGGCTTCGTAGTAGGACTTAGGGACTGTGTTCCCTGGTGGCAATACTTTACTTAGCATGCGAAGTAGCTCATCAGCGAACTTGTTTGAAACCTTGTACAGTGCCTTGAGATGCAACAATTCAACTAAAAAGGACATCTTCGTGTAGGAGACACAACTGGGATATAAGCTCTTTTCACAATCTTCTAATAGCTTATAAAATGTCCTAGCATCGGCGTTTGGTTCCTCACCTTCGTCCACCCTCATACCACCGAACCCATCATGCACCATATCCTCCATTTCCCCACGAGAGGATGAATTCCTACCTTTACGGATCACATCTTCTAATTCCTCCCCATGATCCACCCATGTAGTATAAGTTGGCAATATTCCCCATTTTTCAAGATGGAGTTTAACAGTAGTTCTCCCCATTAAGAAAGCACCAACACAGTTATTGCAAGGACAGTAAATCTTACCATCCCAACTGGAATGAGAGTAGGCAATGTCGAGAAACGAAGCGACCCCTTCCTTATATTCCCCACTTTGCCGAGGTTTGGTCATCCAACTCTTATCCATCGCACTTCTATTTCTGCAAAGAAATATCAACCCAAATCTTTGAGATTAAAAAGACAGCACAACAGTTTAGAAACATGCAGTACATGAAGTAGCATCATCAGTTGTTGACAGTTATCCAGACCGTTTGTAAAAGTTCAAATATGCATTTTCGTTTATGTGTGGATCGAACCAAACGGAACCAGAGAGTTGTCCGTTGGAACCGTACGAGCTGCAGCTAGCTTAATTGCTAGTTAATTTATACGCAAGAGTAGAACTCCTTCGATTGACTTGTCCAATTTTATCAGCACAGTTGTTACTTGTCTGCAGCAGCACGTTTTTTGGGGCTAAACAGTACAACTCGTGACAATTCAATTCGCACAATTAAGCTCATGACCGTTGGCTATATATAACACACAATTAAGCTCATGACAATTCAATTCGCAATTACAAGAAGCCACATTCGACTACTCATACCAGCCTACCTGAGGAGAAATGCTTGTCGCGGGATACTGCAGCAAACGACTTCACGATTGATCGGCACCAGCTGGGTTGCTTCCTGGAATGTCTGCGCCCAACCTACGTGCGTCCTGGGAGTCGATCTGAAAGGGAATCCGTTCTTGGCAACGGTCGTTGATGGACTGACGAAGGGTCTGGTCTGCACGGGGGAGTTTTGAACTGTACTGGAAAAAACAGTATGTTCTGTTATAATTGCGGGTATAGAGTTTAGCAATGGCAATACATATATTACCAATGAAGTTATGCCGATACTGTTTACCCATTTATTACATCAATTAATTTTGAAAGTAAACATACTTTTTTGCAATAACAACATATTCCGTTGCTAAATATCACTATTAACCTCGGTTGAGTTTTTGACACATGATTTTGATCGGCACAGACATATTGCGACGGCAAACGTCAATACTAAAGGATTGTTTGTACTACGACAAATGTGTTGACACTAAAATGTGTCTACTGGGACGTATTAAAATGTCGTCACTTATACACTGTTTTACCAACTCACTCCTTGTGTCGACAAATTAATTTCGTGGCTCTTGATACAGATTCTTGTAGTGCAAGGTTATGTGTATAGAAAAAACGCCTCCACGTTTGCCTCCTAGTGCGGTTGTATTGTTCACAAATGGACGAATGCACCATTACAGGTCAAAAATTGGGCATACATCCCAAAGGAAACAATAGACTTTGAGAAAAAAATGATAGAGGTCATATGAGTAAGTGAAAACACCGTACATAGTTATAATGACTTTATGTTGCTATACATTTGGTTACATACGGTTGATGCTATATTGGGTTATGTGTAGGAAACATTTGTCGTTCCAGACGATGAAAACCTGAAAAAATTGATTGTTTGTGTACTAAAAGAGAAGTACATAAACTATAGGGAAAATTTGAAGTGCTTACACTTCTATAAGTACAACACGAATGGTAAGTGTTTGCTTCACTGTCCTCCTGATGTGGTAAAAGAAGACTAATTATATTTGGTGAATTGGTTTAGTTCTGAAGAGTTTAAGGTCTGCTCTTATATGTATCGTTGCCTTACATTCAATATGTTATCATTGTTTTTGCTTAACTAATGTCCCACTAGTAGCGTGATGACATAGTTTGCATTTGTTGCTAGGTCATCAGCGAAAGTAACTAGAGAAACACGTCTCACCATGTTATGCGACATACATCTGGTTCAGACAGCTTTGTTAAGCGTAAACAATAGGAGGTAACAACTCTAAACCGATATTATTTAATGTTCAAGGTCTGACTAGAACTATTCTATGGCGTTTGTCGTATGTTATACAGATTGAGAAAAACAATGGTGTTCACCGTTGAGAGTACTACATGTTTCTTAACAATCATCTTGACAAAAATGGGAAGTCAGTTGATGAAAAATCCAAGTACATCATGGTATGCATAATTTACCAGCATTTCGGTCACTGATTCTTGAAAATTCTGCATACAGATTTGTTTGCTTGTAAGACCAAATGGGAGAGTTGGTTGCTCAAATTGAAGGTGGGGAGGATATGCCATTGAATAAAGACGCTTTATACGCGGAAGTTAGAATGTCGGAACGATGAAAAATTCATCTGTCAAAGGCTGCAAGAGTGATGGAGAGTGTGCACCTGAGATAGGCTAGGGCTGAACCAAGGGAGTTCCATGCAATTACTAAAGAAAGTACTCAGAAGGCTGATGAAGCAACTCGCCAATTGGTCGAATTTCCAAGCAAGTATGTAGTCATTTCAGAGGGATATGTCTATCATGAGAAGGGGTATGCAAGCAAATGGTCACCTTCAAGACGATTCAGAAACACAAGGTAAACTACCATGTAATTCCCCTACGTGATTGCGGTTTAAATGACGTGCAAACTGTTTAGATAATCATTTGGGTGATTAAATGTGCATATCCAAATGCTTGAACTTGTGCTGATAGACCAGCTTGGAGCAGTGACGTCTTTTGGGTGGAACGCTTGGTTTTGATTAGCATGCCTTCATATTGTGTAACGGACTTCCTATTACATAGAACATGTTTATGATTTTGCGGAATTACATGGGATCTATGAACAGGTACTGGATGAATGGTAATTTGGTTTTTGGAAAACATCTATTATAGGAATTACTGTGTGTTTATTACATCTCGGTTACTGTCTTGTCAATTAATGGCGGCAAAGTATGTTGACCATCTGTAAATACATTACTGCACTCTGGAATCCACAGTCCATTGTAGAAAATAACTTATATCAGCAATTGAATATATTAATACATAACATGACATTTAACTCTATAAATCTCTGTTATTGTCCTGAAGAATTGACAGCGCCGATAAATTACGACGACTACAGTTTATAAAAATTCACAGCAACTTTGGTTGAAAATGAAACAAGCGTATAACAAACAAAACATTATGAAAGCAAAACCTACATTCTGTTACATCTATTGACAACAGTAATTAGTATGTGAAAATAAATGTGTTACATCTAATGACAACAGTAATTTGTATGTTAAAATAAATGAAGTGGATTAATTACAAAAGACGTGGAGGTTAATAATATAGGAATGATCACAGGTTTCATCATATAGCAGGTATGCATTTTTGAAAGTACAGTTCTCTGAAGTTGTTTCAAAGTGTGTCTAAACAACTGTTATACACTCTAAACAAATCTAACATGCAAATACACGACAAACACACGTTTAAACACGATTAATTAATCGTGTATAATCGTGTTGTGTTTAACCGGATCTAATTGTGGCGTGTATGATTGTGTATAATCATATCTCATTTCTACACGGTTACAGTAACCCTAAATCCCTAATATTGTACTTCCATAATCATGTTTGTTTGTACTTTATATGTGATGAATGTTAGTGGAATCTTACCGTGTCTTATCGTGTCGTGTTTTATCGTGTCGTGACGTGTCTGTCATGTCTTGTCGTGTCATGTGACACATTTATTAAACGTGTCGTGTTCGTGTTTGAATTTTGGAGACACGTTTAAAACTTGTCCGTTTAGACACGACACGATGAATGATACAACACGACTTCTTTGTCACCCATATGCCGCGATACTCGGCCTCAGTGCTCGACTTCAAGATATATGCACCATAACTTAATTATTGACAACCTAGTTACGTAATACCGATTGGTTTACTAAACACCAAAAGTTGAATACGTATGACATCAAATAAAAACTAGTTTAAGATGAATTCATACAAAATTCAATAATTTGAAGTTCAAATATCACTCATTACATTAAAAATAATAATTTATAATTATTCATGTTTTACTTCTAAGTCATACTCTTTAAAAAAAAATATAATTTCGTTAAAAAAATAAAAGGGAAGATATTTTAAATAAGTTTATTACAGGATAATAAAATAATTTAAATGGGTAAAAAAAATAATTTAAGTACAAATCAAAATCACTATGAAGTTTTTATATGAAAAAATATTATTCATTTTTCTTTATATATGTTTATTTTGTATAAAATGTATTTTTTTTGTTATTTTGTAAATAAAAAATTAACATAACTTAAAGGGTAAATTTACAGCTTGTGATTTTTAGAAAGTAATGACTACTCTCGTATAAAATTTTATAATTTGACCTTGCACTAGGTCGACTTTATTGGAGTATGTTTGTTAATATTAATTATAAAATACAACTTCACCTAATAATGTATGAGCACATTTTTAAAATTTCATATTTGATTTTAAAAAGGTTTTTTCTTAATGTTTTGATAGATGCTTATTTTTTCCATTCCGTCAATTTTTTAAAGAAAATATAATAGAATATTTTAAAAATTATAAAAATAATAGAATATTTTTAAGAATGTCACAATTAATCTCTCCAAAACATTTCTATATGATACATATAGAGTTCTGATTCGATATGACTAAAAATTAAATATTCATTTTTTATATATATAATTTTCAAAATATTTTTTTATTAAATTTGAATACATCTATTCAATCAATAAATAATGAATATTTTAAAATTAATCATTTAGAAAATTCTCAAATTTTATTATTAATATTTTTTAAATTGTCTTCATACTTAATAATTATGTATTTTTTCTCCCTTTTCCTTAGTTTCGAGGAAGCTTCATGCTCTCAAACTAAGCGATTGGTTGTTTACTTTATGCGAGTTCCTACCTAATTCTCAGGGTTTGTAGTGTTACGAAAATGGCCATCCACATGTTAAAAATATATCACTGTAAAATTTTATAGAGAGGTCCCTAATTAAATATTAAAAAACAGTTATATTACTTTTTATATCAATGTTATTACTTTATAAATTAAATTGTATTGTTTTGTTTTTTAGTAAAAATTACAACATCATCTATCTTAAACTGTTATGACGTTCCTCTTTATCATATACCATTCGGCTCTTCCCATCGACATCGGCCCCGCATTCGAGGAATCTCCTCCTTGATTTCTTTTTTGAATTATAACATCATTTTAAAAATATATATATATATCCTTGAACTATATTACATGTTGCTGCTTAAAGAATCGAGAAGTCTATGTTAGTTTCCCTAGCGAAAACTATCATATCCTTACCAATTATTTGCATAACTGAAAGGAATATGTTAATTTATTCATAAAAACGATAAAGATTTATAAATTCTTACACTCAAACGCGACTTCGGTCAATTGACAATAACTACGTATGCGATGTTGATTTTTATAATGGAAAAACGGATAAACTACTCCATTATGTGTCATCTTCCCTAACAATTAATTATGTAATATGATACTGAAGAAAACGGAGAAGAATAGAAGAATGGTGGAAACCCTAGAAACCGAGAGAATTCTAGCAGACGTGGGGATCATCTGAAAACTGTTCCTTCAATTGGAGTTTCATCACCCTTAAATAAAACCCTAAGAAACTAATGTTCACTTACACCCCAAAACAGAAGAAAAGGAAACGAAACGGTCCGAAAGAATTAATTACAACATAAAATAATGAAGAGAACAAAACGATTGGAATATGAAGCGGCTGAAGAGGCTGGATCTGGTAAGATGGGACGCCTGGCTTGGGCTGAACAGACCAAGCCCAAATGATCAACAATTCGGTCCAATGAAAGAGCCCAATAGAATAACCAATATGAAAGCCTGTATCTCAACACTTCCCCTCAGGCTGCATCATCTTCATCTTCATCATTCTTGCAATTCAGCTCCCCTTGTCCTTCAAAGATGTTTGTCATACCTAATTTCTTACAGATGATATAATGTTGTATGCTTCCCAAAGCCTTGGTAAATAAATCAGCCAATTGGTTCTCATATCTAATATGATGCAAAGATATGATTTTTTCTAACAATTTTTCCCTCATATAGTGACAATCAATTTCAATATGCTTAGTCCTTTCATGAAAAACAGGGTTATTAGCAATCTGAATGGCAACACCATTATCACAATACAATGTCACAGGATCATCATTTCTAACACCTAGTTCATTCATAAAATTCCTCAGCCAGATTATCTCAGTAAGGGCAGATCCCATGCTTCTATATTCAGCCTCAGCTGAGGATTTTGAAACCGTATTTTGCTTCTTTACTTTCCAAGAAATAGGTGAGTTTCTTAACATGATACAAAATCCAGTGACAGATCTACGAGTTTCTATGCAACCAGCCCAATCAGAATCACAAAACCCAACAAGTTTAGAATCAGATTTTGAACCGAGTAATATACCCTTACCTGGTTCCTTCTTCACATACCTGATTATCCTTCGAGCAGCATCCAAATGAGAATTTTTGGGATTCTGCATGTATTGACTCAGGTTTTGTACTGCGTAGGATATGTCAGGTCTAGTAATGGTAAGGTATAACAATTTCCCAATTATCCTCCTGTGTTGACTCACATCATCAAGAAGTTTATCATCCTCATTTAATTTCAAATGCATATCATAATCAGTACTGGTCAATCTCAGATTTGTTTCCATGGGAGTTTTAGCAACTTTAGTACCAGACAAAACAGTATTTGATATCAATTCCAAGGCATATTTACGCTGAGTCAAAACAATTCCTTTATTTGATCTAGCAATCTCTATACTTAAGAAATATCTCAGTTCCCCTAAATCCTTCATCTTAAAGCTGGATTGCAAAACATCTTTCAACTCATTAATCAACATGCTGCTATTCCCCGTAATAAGTAAATCATCAACATATATCAAGAGAACAACAATTTTATCCCCATCATGCTTTGTAAACAGAGAGTAATCCAATTTGGACTGATGATAACCTGACTTAAGAAGCACATCGCACAATTTTATATTCCACTGCCTACCTGCCTGCTTTAAACCATAAAGCGATTTTCTCAACTTGCAAGCAAGACCAGATTGTTTCTTACCATTAAAACCATCTGGGATATGCATATATACTTCCTCATCCAAGTCCCCTTGAGGAAAGCATTATGGACATCCATCTGATATAAAGGCCAAGAAAAAACAGAAGCCAAAGCAAGGACAGTACGAACCGTATTCATTTTAGCAACAGGCGAAAACGTTTCGAAATAATCAATGCCATGTTTCTGGTTGTACCCCTTTGCCACTAATCTGGCCTTATATCTACCCAGACTTCCATCTGAGTTAAATTTCAGCTTATATACCCATTTACAACCGATAATAGATTTACCTTTCAGGACTGGAACCAGTTCCCATGTACCCTTCTCTTCAAATGCTTTCATTTCTTCCTGCATGGCTTCAACCCATGACCTGTCTTTTATAGCCTCATTGAAAGAATCTGGTTCAACCATCCTAGACATTGAGGTTAGATAAGCTTGATAATGATCAGACAGGCCATCATAGGACAACAAATCCTTGATCGGATATGCACATGAAGTATTGGTAACATGGTAGTCCTTCATCCAGATTGGTGGTCTAACAACTCTTCCAAACCTGCTAGTTGCAGGTCTAGAAGGGATATGAGCAGGAACATTATCCCCCTCATCAGAGTCATAGGACTCATCATTTGAGGTAGTCCCATCTGAACCTTGTTGTTCATCATGTGGGTTCCTGTCCATATCGCCATTATCCTCAGTTTCATTTACCTTTCGGTTATCCACATCATCGGAATCATCTAAGCACTCAAAAAATATGGGTATCTGATCAGGCTTACCATTCGCAAAAGGGAATACATTCTCATTGAATACCATATCTCTACTAATAAAAAAATGATTTTCAATCATATCATAGAATTTATACCCCTTTTGCGTCTCAAGGTATCCCATCATTACTGATGGAATAGCTCTGGAGGCTAGCTTATCAGTCACGACCATATTTTTAGCATACGACAAGCATCCGAATACCCTTAGGTGATTAACATTTGGTTTCTTACCATTCAACATCTCTAAGGGGCATTTTCCTTTTAAAATTCTCGAAGGCATTAAATTAATCAAATAGCATACAGTCAAAACACAATCACCCCAAAAAGCATTCGGAATAGAACCTTGCAGCTTTAAAGCTCTAGCAACTTCTAGAAGGTGTCTATGCTTTCTCTCAACCCTACCATTCTGTTGTGGTGTATAAGGGCAACTACTCTGATGAGTAATTCCCTTATCACTCAACATGGTTTTCATATGATCATTAAAGAACTCTTTTCCATTATCAGTTCTAAGCACTTTCACCTTCTTATCAAACTATGTTTCAATCATAGCACTGAATCCTTTTAACACAACGAATACATCAAATTTGAATTGCATCAAGTGAACCCATGTAACTCTAAAATAATCATCAACAATGGTCAAGAAAAAACGCTTATTATCATGAGTGGGACAATGATACGGTCCCCAAACACCAGCATGCAAAAGAGCAAGGATAGCATCTGCTCTTGAATCAGACAAATCAAAAGAATTTCTAACAATCTTAGCTCTAGGGCAAACATCACAAGCTCTTACATCCCCATTAATATTCACAGAATCAACATGTTCTAAGGTTTTCAAAGAAGCATGTCCCAAACGTCTGTGCCATAGCATCACATTATCAACAGCAATATTTGATACAGAAACATCGGGTTTGTAAGGTAATTTGATGAAAAAAAGTCCAGCATTCTCCTCACCAGTCCCCAAGACCCTCCCATTTGAGAGGTCCTGCAGGATAGCTTGGTTAGGTTGGAATTTTGCGGAGCAATTTAAATCAGACATTAACTTTGAAATGGACAAAAGATTGTACTTGAAGTCTGGTAGATATAAAACATTTCTCAATCTACTGCCAGCTTCAAGTAAAATATCCCCAATACCACACACATTTGAACTATCTCCATTTGGTAATTGAACTTTGGATCCAGGAACTGCCCTACCCCCACACAACCAATCATTTCTGTTGGTCATGTGGTTGGTTGCTCCTGTGTCCAAAATCCAATAATCCTTTTCATGATGTAAACAGGAGTTCAAAGATATACCAGCTGTGTTTACTTGAGTATCCACGGGGGCGGTAGCACTTGCTCCAGTGGCAATGTTGCCTGCTCCTCCAAAGGTTTGTAATATTTTCTCAAACTGTTCACGAGAGAGTGTGATCCCACCTTGCATTCCACCAACCAAAGACAAATCATTAGTAGAATTATTTCAAAAAGAAGAGTCAACATCACCAGTCCTAGAGGAGGTAATGTTGGTCTTAGTATTGTTGCCCTTTGCTTTCAAAAAATCTCTGTACTTGAAGCAGTTATCCTTGGAGTGTCCCTTCTTTTTACAGAAGTCGTACCCCTTAGCAAAGCATCGGTCAACAGTATGCCCACGCTTATGACAGAAAGTACACTCTAAACTTTGATTTCCTTCGGCTTATCCAAGTTACAGATGCATTTGCAGTCTTGACCGTGGCATTCAAACTGGAGGTAATACCCCTATGACTTTCCTCTTGCATAATAAGATTGTAACTTGGTTCACAGATGGCAATGGGGTCCATAAAAGCAAGTGACTCCTTACACTAGAGTAGTTATCATTTAAGCCCATTAAAAACTGAAACAATTTCTGATTCTCCTTATGATCTATATGCTTTTTGAAATCCTCCCCCTAAATATGAGGGAGTGCACATGCAGCATCATACTCGGCCCAAAGGACCCTTAATTTTGTGAAAAAACAAAAATTGAATCTAATCCTTGACGTGTCATAACTATCTCCATGTTTAATTGGTACGTTCTGGTCCCACTAACCTTGTGAAACCTTTCCTTAAGATCTTTCCAGACTAAGAATGCATCCTCAGTGTACATCATGCCACTATCTAAATCCTTATAAATAGAATTGGTTATCCAACCTAACACAACAGCATTACATCTGTCCCAAAGATGGTGAAATGCATGGTCATATTTGTCACGCAAACAAGTTCCATTTATGAATCCGATTTTATTTCTTCCTAGCAATGTGAATCTAATCGCACAGCTCCATTTCGCATAATTCTCAGGACCAGTAAGAGTGACAGAAATCATGCTAGTCCCAGGGTTATCACTTACGTGCAAATACAAAGGGTGATGACAGTCAACAGTGGCCATGGCCTCATGGTTCACCTCATCGGTGGCATACCTATTTTCCTCCTTGATGGGTTTCTCTTCGGCCATCATAAAAAACAGATAAGGAACGATAGTACCTCTTAATATCCTGAGGAAAGAAACACAGGCCGAAGTCGAAAGGCAAAGAGTGAACCTCAGTCACCAGGATTCCGATCAAACAGAAGAAACCGCCACTACAAGTCTAAGGTAAACCACAGATACTGAAAAAAAAAACACCACTACAAGCAAGCCGAGGGTAAAATACCAGGTTCTTGAAGAACAAGAACCGCAACCAACAATCGAATAAGCAAGCCGAGGGTAAAGAGAAAACAGATTCTTGAAGAACAAGAATCGCAACCAACAACTGAACAATCTCTAGCCAACAGATTCTTGAAGAAAAAGAATCGCAACCAACAATCGCAATAAACTGGTAGATCTTTCTCAAAACAGGATCCAATCGGTGTGACAGGGGGCAAAAAACCGAGAAAGAAGAGATTACAACAATCTAGGGTTCGATAATGAAGAAGATGAACAGATACAAACTGAGCCTTAAGGATTACCAACCAGCCATGCAACAGGATCGACTACTTCAGAGGCAAAGGTGGCCTCTCCGGTCTGATACCATGAAGAAAACGGAGAAGAATCGAAGAATGGTGGAAACCCTAGAAACCAAGAGAATGCTATCAGACGTGGGGATCATCTGAAAAATGTTCCTTCATTTGGAGTTACATCACCCTTAAATAAAACCCTAAGAAACTATTGTTCACTTACACCCCAAAACAGAAGAAAAGGAAACGAAACGGTCCGAAAGAATTAATTACAACAGAAAATAATGAAGAGAACAAAACGATTGGAATATGAAGCAGCCGAAGAGGCTGGATCTGGTAAGATGGGCCGCCTGGCTTGGGCTGAATAGACCAAGCCCAAATGATCAACAATTCGGTCCAATGAAAGAGCCCAATAGAATAACCAATATGCAAGCATGTATCTCAACATATACGAATATGTAAAAACAAATGTGTTTATAAAACATATGCTAGTATGAAAACACGATAGTACAGATATGATACTAGTAGGTAATTTTTGTATTGTGTTATTCTTTAGGTATTAGAAAAATATAAACACGATAAAATTGAACTGGTAAATTTATTTTTGAAGTATTTTTCTAATTAAGTCTCGCTTAATAACTTTTAAAAGTTTGATTAATTTTAAAGTTTGACAATTCTTCATTAATTAATCATGAAATTTAATATTTGAATTCATAATTTTTACTATGAGTAGTACCGTACGATCAATTTAAAAGTCAAAACTAAACATTATCAACGACATTTATGACGTAATCCATTTATCTATCTACTCTATTTTTATATGTAGAGTAATTATAAAATTAAATTTTGAACCTAAACCATTTTTTCATTATGATCAAATTATAAGACATAATTTAGTTGACGTTTAACTACAAATTTAATAAAAGAACAATAAGTAGATAATTGAATTTTATAATAAATGATGTTAACAATGTTAGTTTCAACTTATAGGATCTTACTTGAGTTTTTCAAGTCAAATTTTTACACTTCCACTTAGGATAGAATATATGACCAATTTGCAAGTCAAAATTCAATAGTATTTGCGTTGTTTGGTTTGCAATTCAAATACCTATTTATTCTTAATATATACGTTATTTATTTTTTAATCAGGTATCATTTCAGCGAGAAAAATAAATAGCACGCTACCCTTTGAGAGTGTTTTGAACTATTTTTGGTCAATACACACTAACATAGGATAGTGAGTTGTCCCATTTATGGTGCAGTCACTTCTTTGATGCGATTATATCAATTATTCTAATTATTTTTTATACTTATTTTTCGAAATATTATTTTATTTATTTTAAGAATAATATATTTTTTGATATAACTTTAATTTCAATCAATAATTGTAATTTCGAAATCACTCATGACCAATACTAATAAAAATATTTTGATTGAGAAAACAATCATTTTTTTTTGTATTTTTTTTTACCAATAGAAGTTGCGCTTCATTTAACTAGTAATCAAAATATCTGAATACATTTCAATGTCTTTCATCGTAAGTAAATATAGGGGTAGTGGGGGTGTTGAACCCAGTCGTGATGGCACATCCCCGAGAGAGTTAACTTTGCAATCCAATCTGCACATTGGTTTGAGACTCGAGGAGTCCAACTCTAAGAGAGGTTTGTGATCGTGGTTGCCAAGAGGAGGCCATTCCAAATGATGGTTTCGATACGCCATGACTTGTCGATACCGTGAATGTGGTTTATTATCGAAACTGCATCTGATTCAATAATCACATTCTCCCACCTCTTCTCCTTCGCTAACTTAATCCCTTCATAAACTGCTCGAGCCTCTAGATACTCGACCTTGTCCGCTTCCTCCGAACCTTGGAATCCTCCTACTACTTCACCTCGATTGTTTCTTGATATCACACCTAGGCCTCCCCTTCCAGTACTTTAAAAAACTTGACCCTCAGTCCATCCGATTCCGAGTTAATCTTGTTTGCCATTTTCCCCGGTCTTTTTGAAAGAATCCAACTCGCGGAATCTAAAGTCACACTGTTCTTTTGATCTAGTCATATCCTTCCATGATCTCCCGTGGATTTTTCTCTCCTCATTTGATGACCCCCACCAAAATCGAGCAATTATAGCGTTGATTTTTTTACACCATGTCTTGGGTAGTTTGAAAACATTCATAGCATAGGTCGGGATTGCGGTGATAACAGCTTTTATTAACAGTTCTTTGTCCGCATTGTTGAGCAATTTTAATCTCCAACTCACCAATTTGTTTAGTATCTTGTCTTCAAGGAAATTGAAAAGAACGGTGTCCGATTGAAAACAATCATCTTTAAATCTATGAAATGTGTCCGATTTTAGAGAAAAGAACAGCGTGTCTTCCCTTTTACTTATCCAAATCTTAATCATAATTCTAAGAAATAAGGCGTTTTTCTCACCGTTTCCAACACGTCTTGAATCTATTTTAATGACAATATATATCTATAATAAATTATAGGGATAAATGAATGATATCACGCTTTGCATTTACAAATTAATATAAGTTTAGATTTTAGATTATATATATATAATAAATTAATGATATCAAGCTTTGCATTTACAAATTAATATAGGTTTAAATTTTAGATTATATATATATATATATATATTCAGATTAGATTATAAGGATAAAAATAAAATACAACTTATTCTTAAAATTTGTTTAAAAAATTGTCATTCTATTATATTTCATCATATGTTATCCTCCTAGTGCGTGAGTGACCTCCCCTTCCACCACCTCGTCGAAGCCCAGGCGCCTGTGAGAGACCCCACCCCGCCGTGCCGAGACTCTCTCCCGTCCTGTAAGAGCTTTCGCGCGGCAGTTTCTCTGCAGCAACCCCTTGCTGCAGCGGTCCGTGAACCCTAACCTACAACCAACAAGCTTTCCACCGCCTTGGAAGCCTACTGTCGGTGTGAGCATACCCCCACCACGTTGAACCCTTCTCGCTGAACCTGGGGAACTGCCTTCCAGAACTTTCTGCCAGTATCTCGTCGCCCCTTGGTTGCAATTGGGTCCAGACACAACCTTGGAGAAACCTAGGTGGAACAAACCTTAAAAATCCTAACCCTGCTTGTTTATATTTGGTCTCTATCATTATATTTCTAACAATTACCGTACTGCTACAGGTTGGTCATGACTGTAGTGAACTATCTTGTGCTTTTCGTCTCCAACAATGGAGAATAATTCAATAGCTGGTGTGCAGAAGCCAGCCAGAAAGCTCGTCTTCAGCCTGTCCGCGGAAACGGAGTGTCTTGTGCGTGAGAAGCATGTCAGATCGGTTATATCTCAGAATATGCTCAAGAATGAGGCAATTCATAACATCCTGAAGGTGGCGTGGGTGAAATATGAATAAGTGAGCATAACAAATTTGAAAGATAATATGATTCTGATTGAAATTGAGAAAGAGGATGAGAAAAAAGCTATCCTAGACCAGTTGCCATGGTCAATTCAAGGGCACTGCCTCAATATAAAGAAATGGGAACAGACTCTGAGCCTGAATGATATAGATTTTGAGCGGATTCAATTTTTGATTCAAGTACATGACCTAGAACTCAGAGTTTTAAACTCTGCAGATGCGTGGTAGATTGGGGAAGGGATTGGAAAGTGTATTGTAATAGAAGAATCCACGAATCAAATTAGGTGTGGTTTCTTGTGCATAAAACTGGAGATTGATGCGAGTAAACCTTTGATAGTTGGCTTATGGTGGAAGAATTCAAGAGGAAAGGAACGATGGGTGAATGTGAACTATGAACGCCTTTCTGATATGTATTACGACTATGGAAGACTAGTACACACGTCCTATCATGCAATCTGGATACTCTAATGTCAGAAGTAAAACTTGATGCCCCGGTGTATGAACCATGGGTGACCGAATCCCGACCACGAGCCACAGTAACATCAGTCAAGCTAGATGAGGGGAAATCACAAAACCCCTCAAACTCAGCTGGAAGGAAGACATGGAGGGATATAATGAAAGTTGCAACGATCCCGAAGGAGATGGAAAATATCAAAATGACAAAAACCATCAGCCAAACCTACTGAAACCCCCAACCACTCCTCTTTAACCCAAATACTCTACCCACTCCACCCCCACCCGAGCACACACTTCCGATTACCCCCTCCCGTACCTTTCCTTGAACCCAATCATCCACCTACCGAAATGGCTCAAACCCTCCAAGACCACCATATAACCCTCTAATACCCAGATGCACACTCAAGTATATTCATCCTCCATTACTTTCCCAACCACAACAATAACTAACATACTCGATCCCACCATATCAGAAGATCCTAAGAACAAACCACCCATTATGAGCCATACTCCTAATACCATCTCCTCTCACATGATAGACCCTCTCACACCCTTTCACACAACCTAGAAATCAATACTGAACCCCCAACCCAACCAAATCACCCTAACCCCAGTACAGAAAAGACATGCCTTCCCTTTTATACGACAGATAACCCACCCTAGACTAGTTCATCATCAACCCATGACCTAACTATCTCAACCTAGAGTGGAATTAGCCCTATCATCCGCAAAATGTCCCTTAAACGTCATATGGAAGATAAGGAAGAGAACTACCCAAAGAAAAAGGGTAAATTGGAGAATGATCTTACTATCCTGGATAAGGGTAAGATGGGTACCAAGCAACCAAGGAAGCGCGCGAGCATAAGAAAGGGAACAAGTACAAGACGAAAAATAGGAATGGGTAAAGTTGGACTGAATCCCCTAGTAGAACAATCTTGCTATGAACCAAACCAAAAGGGTTCTGGTGGTTGTCCCAACACAACCACACAGGACCAATGAGTCTACTCAGTTGGAATTTTCAAGGTGTAGGATCTTCCTTGAAAATCCATAATCTCAAATATCTCCTCAAAAGGCATCAACCCTCAGTCGCTTTCTTAATGGAAACAAAAAACTCTAATGCTTTTTGTGAACATATTAGAAGGTCAACCGAAATAGAGAAGAACTTTTATATTACATCTCGTGGACTAGCAAGTGGGATTGCAATATGGTGGAAGGAAGAAATTACAATATACATCCTATCAGCCTCACCAAACATTGTGGACTGTCGAATTGAAGGGATTGGTTTCAATACATCAACGAAAATTACTATAGTATACGGGGATCCAGATGAGCGCAATCGAAGCATGAGTTGGGATGAATTGAGAGAAATAAATCATGGAAGGAGGGGACCTTGGACCTGCATCAACGATTTCAATGACATCCGGGATCAATAAGAGAAGGCGGGAGTACTTCCAAACAACTAGAAAAAAATCGACAAATTCAATGCACTCATTAATGATTTGTCCCTCATTGACTTGGGATTTAAGGGTCCTAAATTCACCTAGTGCAACAATCGACAAGGTTAGGCAAGGATCCAAGAATGCCTTGATCATGCATTCACCAATGTCGAATGGAACACAACATATCCTACATCCTAGCACATGATAGATTCAACTATAAGATTTGATCGTAATCTGATTATACTTGAGCTATGCCACAACAATATGAAAGGAACTAGAAGATTCAGATTTGAAGAGATGTGGTTGGAAAATATAAGGTATAAGGAAGTAGTCCATACTGTATTGAGAACGAATGAAAGTTTACCAGGAAGGCTCGGCCGCTACAGTCCTGAACTCACTAAATGGAGTAACAAGGAATTTGGAAATAATCGTGTCAACATCCAAGAAATCAAGGAAAGAGGCCAGAGTATGCAAACCTATCCCAGCCTAAGAGACGATGATGATCAAGAAAATTTACTGAAAAAAGAACTGGAAGAGCTGTGGAAAAAGAGGAAATTTATTAGCATCAGCAGTCTTGAGTACAATGGTTAAACCATGGCGATAGAAATTCAAAATTCTTCCACCTATAAACTATGAGTAGGCGTAGAAAAAACAAGATCCTTAGATTGAGAAGGTCGAGTGGAAGCTGGGTCACCAACGAGATGGAGATTAGAACTATGTTGTCAGATAACTACTCAAACCTTTTCACCTCGGAAAGGATGCGAGATTGGGGAGATATGCTAAGTTTTGTGCCGAACCAAATCACTGAGGAGATGAAATACAACCTGACATGTATGGTAACAGATGAGGAGGTGAAGTGTGTTGTGTTCCAGATGGGGGATTCCCGCGCGCCAGGTCTGAATGGCTTTCCTGGCCTATTCTACCACCGACTATGGGATGTGATTGGTACAAGCGTGATCACTGCGATCAACTCCTTCTTTAGCACAGGTAAGCTCCCTGATACTGTCAAATATATAGACATTACCTTAATACCTAAAGTCGCTAATCCTACTTGCCCTAGTGAATTTCAGCCAATAAGTCTTTGCAATTTCAGCTATAAAATTATTTCCAAGGTGCTTGCTAATAGAATTAAGACTTATCTGATGGGCATTATTACGTCGTACCAAAGTGCTTATGTGGCAGGACGTATGATTCAAGACAACATTATGATTTCTAATGAAGTCATTTACTATCTGCGTAATCGAAAGAAAGGAAGGAGAGTTGACCGTGTTGTAAAGTTGAATATACATAAGGCTTACGATATGGTGGAATGGGATTTCCTCCTTGAGGTACTATCTCGGAAAGGATTCATCTCAATTTGGATCAGTTGAATTAAAGAGTGTATATCGAAGGTGTTCTACTCGATCCTCGTCAATGAAAAGCGTACTAAATCGATCAGGCCCTCACGAGGCTTGCGCCAAGATGACCCCATATCACCATACTTATTCTTTCTTATGGACGATGTGCTATCCAGACAAATTGAGAAATAAATCACAGAGGAGAAGCTAATTGGCATCCACATCAAGAGAGAGTGTCTAATCCTCTATCACTTATTCTTTGCGGACAACTCTCTGTTCTTCGTGAAGGGTACATAGCCGAACATGCAGACCCTCTGATCAATCGTTGATGAATATTGTTGTGCATCTGACCAAGGTGTGAACCTGAACACATCTACCTTCTTCCTGAGTCCGAACGTTTAAGAGAAAGAAATAAGGAACTTGAAAAAAGCAATGGGAATCCATAGTGTCTAGAACTTCGGCAAGTACCTTTGTCCTCCTTCAATATGGGGGAGGTAAAAAACAGAAGCACTCGGTTTTTTGAAGAAGCGCATCCAGGATAAGCTGCAAAGTTGGAAGGCAAACATTCTCAACAATAAAGAAAAGATGTTCTTATAAAGGTAGTAGTGCAAGCTATCCCGGCATATGCCATGAGCATTCTCAAGTTACCTACCACAGGGTGCTCTGAGATAAATGATCTTGTGGCGAATTTCTCGTGGGGACTCTCTAAAACAGGGAAGAATATTCATTACAAAAGATGAGATGTGGTAACAAGACCGAAAACGGAGGGAGGACTAGGTTTTAAAGAACTACAAAGCTTTAACCTAGATCTTCTATCCAAGATGTCTGCGGGGATTATAGTTAAACCAAATTCTCTCTCGGTGCGTTTTCGAAGAGGAATTTACTTCAGTACTGGGGAGCTCTTGATGGTCGGGTCTCTGGATAATTGGAGATGGTCAGTCAATTCGACTTTATAAAGATGTCTAGATTCCGAATAGGGAGACCAACTGAATTACTTATGACATGAACACTAACATTGTGGCAAGCATCAGAGTGACTGCATTTATTGATTCGGAGAGGAGATTGTCGTGAAAAGACGAAATCCGACTTGTCACATCGGAGGAGGAGTTGCGATACACTATGAGAGTATCGATTCCCATGAGCACATGCCCGAATAAGTTTGTTTGGCCACAAATAAGAGATGGAGGCGTATCCGCAAGGTCCTTTTACCGTCTTATTATTAGGACATATGTATAATTACATATGTGTTAAGGATCATTTTGTAATTACTACGAGAGACTAGTTTACATATATAGCATAGCGGTGGGTTATAAATAGGAGTCATGTAAACAGATTTAACTAACTTTTGAATGAAGAACAATATGATTTCTTCTTTATCAAGTAAGCTCTCTTTCATTTCTTTTTCTGTTTAATCTGAAAGTTCTAACATGGTATCAGAGTCGCTTTAATTCTGCAACTCTGTTCTTCATTGATTTGTTCGCTGCAACTCTGGTTCGTGCGTGTTCTCTGTGATCTTGTATATCAGTGCTTTTGATATGTTGATTTCTTAGTTCTGTTGGAGTCATGGAAGAGATTACTACATTGTTCGTCAACAAGAAGGTTTCACAGCTAGAAGGTGAAGACAACTTTCAATCATGGCGCCAACAGGTTCTGTTAGCCGTTCGCGATCATAATCTGGAAGCACATTTATACGGAAATGTCACGATTCCGGTTTCCATACCTAGAGCTGATGGAGTAGAAGAGCCGAATCCAGAATATTCAAAGTATGTTCAGAAAGATAGCTCTCTAGCTTCGTGGATGCTTACTTCGGTGTCTTATCAAGTCAGCCGTGGATTAATTGGTTGTATGACAGCTACATCCATATGACAGAGGCTAAATAGAGATTTTTCTTTCTCATCAACAACTCAGATCATGCATCTGTATGATCGACTCAAGGTTAGGAAACTTCTGAACCAGTCTATGCGAGATTACTTTACAGTTGTTCAATCTGCTTGGGGAAAAGTCTGAAAATGGTAAAACATGTTTGACGAAAATGGTTTTCCAACCCAAACGATTATTTTTGGTCCAACATGTTTAAAATTATGATAATTGGTACCTCCCTTACTAGACTGTTAAAAACTTCCGTTAAATATTTTTCATATTTGCAAAATTAACCAAATATATTTCTAAATGTTACAATTACACCCTACAAACTTGCACTAATGTTTCAAACAAATCCCAACTCGATTCGAGCCACACCAGGGGTCCTCTAGCCAGGGTTCGAACCCAGACTAGTTCACCCAACCCTGAGGACCTGGTCTGGGTTCGGACCGAGACCATAGGACCCCCAATTGGGCTCAATTGGAGCCCCAATCGTTTAAACCGAAACTAGCCAGGTTCGGTCCAAACCAATTGGGGCTCCAATTGAGCCCCAATCGGGGGTCCTATGGTTTGAGTCATTGGAAGGCTGTGTTACATATTGTTAGGTACTTGAAAGGTACAATTGATCATGGTCCTATGTTTAGGACAAATTTGTTTCATGTGAAAGAAAATTCTTTAACTTCATATTCTGATGCAGATTGGGGTGGTGATATTTCCGATCGAAAGTCTATTTCAGGTCACTATATGTTGTTGAATGGATGTCCTATCATTTGGAGCTCTAAAAAACAGTTTGTTGTTGCTCGATCTAGTGATGAGGCAGAGTTTCGTGTTGTTGCCAATGCAGTGTGTGAGATCATATGGGTTAAATCTCTGCATACTGAGATGGGTCTTAGGTTGTCTTATGTTCCAGTGGTTTGGACAGATAGTACTAGTGCTGCGGCTTTATCTGAAAATCCAATTCAACATTCAAAAATCAAACATGTTGAAATTGATCTGTTTTTTATTCGGGATAAAGTTAACTCATGACATGTTATTGTTAATTTTGTTCCATCTAGTGAACATGTTGCAGATATTCTCACGAAGCCTTTGACTGAAAAATGTTTTTGCCTTGTAGGAAAAAGTTGGGGATCTTTTCTGTGGAAGAGCTGATGCATCATCGTCTCTGTGAAGGCGGTAGTTCAATCAGAGTATCTGATGATGATGCTGTATCTGAGTAACTCCTTAATCTCTGATCTTCTGTCCTTTGTTAGCATGTGTTTTCTGCTGCTTGTGTTGTCTAGTGGTTGTTTATATTGATCAGTTTCAAGATAGTCTAGTCTAATTATCTGTTCTGTTAATGTCTTGTTGATTTTTCTTTCTTTTGATTAATGTTTTGATGTAGTGTGCTGTTGTAGTAATGTCTTATTCATGTTATAATAATCATTTTCTGGCATGTATAGATTCATTGACTGGTTTTGATTTTCTAATCTGGTTTATGTATGATAGGTTCATATATGTATTTCTTTATATTCTGCGTGTGTGGTACAATGATTAGTGTTTGTCATCTGGAATTGTTTCATGTCTGATCTATTTCATCAATGAGATCTGTTATGTCAGTTGTGATTCATAAGAAGACTGTTCTCTGAGTGAAAAAAAGAAGTTCTCCTTGGCATAAAACATGGTTTGATTCCAAAAATAGAATTCATTCTGAAGAAAACGATAAGATACTTCAGAGTGTTTCTTGAGGAAGTAAAGAAAATGGCTCAAACCCTTCAACCATTGTTGGTAAGAAAAAGGCTCAACTCCTTCTGTCAAGGAGTGGTATAAGATCAGACGAAATCATTGGTCTATTTAAGAAAAAAAATCATCATCAAAAGAAGATGAATAAAAGAAATTCAATCAGTCAAAATCTAGTCTAAACTACACTGTCAATGCTGTTTCTTGAATGAAATAGCATCAGTTATTGATCTTTTTTTGATGCAAATTCTAGTTGGCATGTCCATCTGTTGGAATATAGGTGTGCAGGTGTGTATCTTGAATATGGGTTCAGTATGGAATAGTTAAGATTAGATCTTTGAAGTATATGTGCTATGAATGATTTACATTCATATGAATTGGATGGTCCTACGATGGTATACTAAGTCAAGTATGATCAGTAAGAATGAGAAATTATTCAAGTTCATTGTTCAGTAGATAAATCAGATGATGTCTGTTTTGTTTGTGAAAAATATAATCAATCATTCAGATATGTTTAACCAACAGAGAATATGGATGCTCTTAGTCCAGAAGTCAGGTTTGGGAGTTGTTCAGATCAGCAAGTGCAGGCAGGAGTATTGTCAAGCTTTCTTTAAGAAAAAAATTAAAGAGTTCAATCAAGTTCGAACATCAGATTTTGAATAGGGAATGTTAGGACATCTGTATAATTACATATGTGTTAAGGATGAGTTTGTAATTACTAAGAGGGACTAGTTTACAAATATAACATAGCCGTGGGTTATAAATATGAGTCATTGTAAACAGATTTAACTAACTTTTGAATGAAGAACAATCTGATTTCTTCTCTATCAAGTAAGCTCTCTTTCATTTCTTTTTCTGTTTAATATGATGGTTCTAACACTTATCCGACAAAGCCAAAATCAGTACCTACCTGATAACGACCCGAATAGGTGGACATTGTGGAAGGAAGTCTGGAAAAATTGAACTTGACAGCAAATCTTGGGTGTCGAGGGATTGATATGCTACCTACATGTTCAATATGTGGGGGAAATAGAAATGAGAGAGCATATGTTATTCCAGTGCGAGTGGGCCAAACAGGTATAGTTCGGCACCTTAGGGGTGAGAGTCGATCTTTCTACGGCTAATACAACTGTGGAATGGCTTATGGACATGAGGAAGGAGGTTGGATCGAATAGAACATCTCTCGAAACCCGGTGGACTATTTGCGTGCTCACATCATGTTACATTTGGAAAGAACGCTGCAAGAAGGTCTTTGAAAACATAATTCCAAATTCTGTCGAGATCACTCGACGTGTGCTTGAACTATGGGTCAAATGCAGAAACAACCAGCAACATATCACAAGATTGTCGAACAAAACAGGTGGATTTAGCTGGATGAGACCGTTGACAGGAACAATAAAGATAAACTGTGATGCTTTGTGGAGTAAAGAAACACGCATGGGGGAATTGGAGTCATCGGCAGGGATCATCAAGCTCAAATTGTAGGAGGTATGAATATAAGAAGAAGTCCTTCTGAAGTGGAATTTCTATAAGCAACAACCATCTTGGAGGCAGTAAAGTTGACAATTGAGCACAACTGAGAGAATATCGAAATAGAATCGAATGCTCTTAATGCAATCCGTCAGCTCACGAAGGATGACTACTATTGGAGAACGACAACCTTGCCATCTAATATTCTACAATATAGCGTCTCTCGAAGGAAGGTTGCATGGATTGCAATTAAAAGATCTGCAAATGAGTGTGCAAACTGAATGGCATAAAATGTTAGATTAGGAATGCGACTTGATGATTGGGTTTCTCAACTTCACCCTCTCTTTTATCTCTTATTAATGTTGATTGTTTAGTTTTCATAAACTATTTTTCAATTTCTGATAACAAACAATAAATCTTTTTTAGAAAAAATAAAAAAAAAGTCATCATCAATCGAGTTTACTCGTTTGGTTAGTTTTTCCATCTAAACATAATAAAAATTTATATTAAAAATAATAAAATATTTATAAATATGTCACAATTTAATTTGTCAAAACTTTACTGTATATTATAATTAATTTTTAATTAATGACACTAAATTAATGAACCACTTCAATACTAAAATATGACTAAATTAGAAAACGGAATAAAAATTATAATCTTTTAGTTTGAGTCCCCATTCAATCAAAACTTAAATAAACCTCTATCGAAAAGGTTATTATCTTCATTCAAATTTATAGTTTAACAATATTTTCGTATTTGTTAATTCGTCAACATACCAGCTACATATTATGGTCAGAAACTCAGAATATTCGAATCTCAATTTAAAGCAATTAATAAAATATGCATGGAAAATATATAGTCACCAGCCCGCGCCCGCCCTCCCACGACTTCAATTTTTGACTGCTCTTGTCTATTTTGAATTTCTCCACGACTTTTGATGAGATGCGGTTCAGAGTATTTAGAGTTTAGCCACAGTTATGATAACCGGGTCCGATCGGAAATGACTTAATGGACGCTCTAGTTTGCACAAAAGACCAAAACGCATGGTAAACCTTGTTCAATCAGTATAAACCGGCCGATATTAAAAAAAAAATGCTCGGTTCTGATTTTTGACTTAATTGTAGTTTTTTTAACATCTTCGGTCTTCTTCCTTCTTTGAAAAACGTGACTCACGACCGGTCGACTTCGGTCTAAAGGCCGGTCCGATTCTGATAACTATGTATTAGACTAAATAAAGATACTAAAAAAAAAGAGACCGTCAATTACGTATTGTTTATTAGTTTATTAATTATTATTGCATGTTGTGTTATATTTAAATAAAAAACTATATCATAGTAAATTATTAATATAAGTTTTTTCAAAGATTTTATTTAATGTAATATTGTAAAAAATATAAATGTCTTAAAACTGCTAGACTACGACATGCGCTATACGCGTGCACGTCGTGTCGTTGATCGCGTGTGAGGTGTTACGAAGGTATGATTGGATCATTCAGACTGCTAGGATAAAAAAAATATTACGAGAAATAAATATTTGATTAAAATGATGTAATACTAAACTTAAAATAAAATTTAAAAACTATAGTTATTTTAAGAAATTGCTCGAGCGATCGGAATTTTCTTTAGTACTGTTTCTTGCTCCCGATCCCTTGAGCGATCAGAATTTTCTTTAGTACTATTTCTACCATTATTCTTGTTTAAAATAAAATGAAATTAGATATTTGATTAAGTTATTCCTCATTTTTTTACTTTGATATTTTCAAACTTACGACGTCTTAACTGTTTCTTAAATTTTAATTTCAAATATATTTGAAAAAACTGTACAATTTATTATTTATTTGAGTGTTGATGTGCACGTGTATTATAGAGTTTTATTAACCTTCAAGTTTTTTGATTAATTAATAAAATACTCATACACTCTAAATTTGACCAACCCTAACGAATCATTAAATACTGAAAAGATAATAAATATCAAACTATAAAAAATAAGTTTGCTTCACTTTTTGATACCCATGAAAGAATGTACATATACACTTAATTATTTTGTATGTATTAATTATTTATCAATTTATACAATATATTATGTATATTCAACTTATAATTATACTTCAATTTTAATCAACATTAATTTAGTTAAAATTCTCTAACTTTATTTATAAAATGCGATTTTTATAACAACATTGATCTAAGTTTTCAATTTCACTGTTTTCTTAGATTGTTTAAGAAGAACAAGAGATAAAAATGTTGTAGATGTGTAAAGAAATAAGTAGGAGAGTAGTAACATGTAGAAGAACGAAGATTTGGAAAGGAAAACATATTTTTTATATAATTGTAAATAATCTATAAAAGTGACTGTATAGTGATAAAGTGTTGTCTTATTATAGCATAGTCACAAATCTAATTTTTGATTGGGACAAAATATTATAATAAAAAAAATCACTTGAGTAGGTAAAGCAATAAACATAAGTTAAGTGAATAAAATAAATATTTGAGTACTACTGATCTAGTAGAATAATATGTTATTGTAATACTAAAAGGTCTTAATTTAGAAACTTTGCTGGAGTTTTTTAAAGAGATTTCCTATCCGTAAATTGCGTTTGAAAAAATGGTGGAAAGAAAAAATACAAATGACCAAAATAATCATGATATGTTAAATTAAATATATTACTAAGAGATATTTGTGTAATTTTACACGTAATGACGGTTACAAAAATAATTTCGTGTTTTATTTGTGTCATTTTCACGTATTGGACTGGGTTGAGGCTTATCATGTGTGGGTTGGTCCTCGTCCGAAATTGGAATGGCCTCATGCTGACCACCTTGCCTCATCATACGATCCTCATAGTCCCGATTAAATCGGTATACCTTCATACCTTCAACATTTGGATCCTGCATTTCTTTGACTCAGATTGGATCTCCTTCCCAATAATCAAATATTATTCCAATACGGATAACAACTTCACTGCCCTCTATAAACATGGGGAGTTTTGTTTTTTACAAAAAAAAAACGATCGGTTCAAACTTCAAAGAGTTGAGAAGAAGAAGAAGAAGAAGAAGAAGAAGAAGAAGAAGAAGAAGAAGAAGAAGAAGAAGAAGAAGAAGAAGAAGAAGAAGAAGAAGAAGAAGAAGAAGAAGAAGAAGAAAGAAGAAGAGAAGAGGTAGGGAGTGGGGGTAGGCGGGAGGTGGAGGGGCGGGAACTCAATCGGCGTCGTAGAGCCGTAGTTTGTGGGGAGACAGTGGGATGAGGAGGTCGGCTAGAGAGGGAGGTATCAGTATTCTGAGGTTGAACCATATTGAGAAAAGAATAATTGATTGGAGATGAAGAATGAAGAAGAAGAAAATGACTTAGAGAACAAGAAAGATGAAATAACCGAAATAACAACTTCTGAACCTTTACTATTGAGTCAGGTTAATCATTACAAGAGACTTAGATTGGTTCATATACAAACCAAAATTGAACTTCAACATATCTATTCTTGAGCATTCTAGTCTATTCTTGAACACTCTACCACTATCTACAACAATCTAGACTTGATCCTTGATTCAAAAGCACTATTGACTTTGTGTTTAGAGAAGATACTTGAGTTGTAATCAGTTGCATTGTCCATCCTCATACACCTTACTTAGTCATCCTAACATTCCTCAGATAAGTTCTTTTCTCAACAATTTCAGTGTCTTTGATATCAATGATTCTGAAAAGAATTTGAACAAGAAATCAAATAACAGATGCATATGAATTGACAGTCTATCCGTTATACAAAATATTTTTAATCAATTGCATTTCATATTACCTATCTCAGTACCTTTCTCAGTTTTCATAGACAAATGAACTCAATGTATTGCAGACTAAAGCAACCTGTTTCAACACAGCAACTCAACATACTTCAACCAATCAATGAGAACATCTGCTGCATACATAAGACAATTTCAAATCCAAGAACAGTTCTTGACTCATTTTCATATTGAGATACTCAGCTATTTGCTTCTGAATATTTTGATTGATTTTTTTATTTGACTAACATGAAAGTTTTCATGTGCCTTCATCTTACCGGCCTCAAACATTCCACAGAGTATCTTATCATTTTCTCTGTAGTTGTTATTTTTGGCACCTAAGCTTCATCCTATGCCAATATACATATTTAAGAATATGAGAATTCACAAATGAGGAACTGCATGACAGAAAATTGAATTTAACATATGCAACAGAGTTCAACAATCATGATTAAAACCAAATGAGTTAACTAAGAAGAGCAGGTAATTCAAGACTGACCTACAAATGAAAACATTTGCCTAGAAACTTAGAACGAAAACCAAGAAGATAATCATGAATAGAATTGACTTAAAAACTTACTTCACTTGATAGACTGCAAACAAAGCATCATGAATTTGATTGTAAGAACATAACTGCAGAGAAATCATGACTCTAAGAAGCTAATATTGATGAAAACGAACAGAAGAGAAATAAGATGAACTAGATAAGAGAATCAGCAATACAAGCAGGCCAAGTACAAACTCAGAATAAAAAAAAATGAAAGACAAGACTACTTGGAATCGGAATCAAATCAAGACAAAACACCTAGACTACTCAGAATCATAATGTGATACACATATATCCCTAGACTCAGTACCACAATTATCAGACTGTCTCTCATTAAATGTCATAACACCAAGTTTATCTCTAAACTGAGAAAACAACTATTCAGTTAGAGGCTTGGTTAAAATATCTGCAACCTGATCTGAAGCTGGAACAAAATTAACCACTCTCACGAACAAAACAAAGATCCATCTTAACATGTTTCATCTTCGAGTGCTGAATTGGATTTTCCGTTAAGGCAACAGCTCCTGTGTTATCACACCATATGACAGGTATAGAAGACAATTTAATACCAAGTTCATATAATAACGAAACAACCCATATAATCTCAAACATAGCATTAGGTATTGCTCTATATTCAACCTATGAACTAAACCAAGATATAACATATTGTTTTCTCGAATTCCAAACTATAGGATTATTGTTAAGAATAAGATAGTGACCTGATACAGATTTTCTATCCTCAGTGTCACTTCCCCAGTCAACATTAGCAAAAATAACTAAGGTTACTTCACATGAAGATACAGGTGCAGCTCGAAATAGAAGACCATGATTGATGGTTCCTTTCAGATACTTGAGAACTCGAAGTACCGCCTTCCAGTGACGAAGAGTAAGCTGTTGCATATATTGACTAAGCTTGTTGACAGCAAAGCTGATATCTGGTCTAGTGATGCAAACATATTGCAAGGCACCTATAGTACTTCTATATAAAGTAGACTCAACAGGTGTTGAGTATGTTTGAGAAACATTTTTACTCACAAAATTACCAGACATGGGTGTTGGTAATGGAAAAGCATTTTATAATCCAACCTTAAGTAACAATTCAGTGATGTACTTCTTTTGTGCCAGCAACAAACAATCATCACCAACTTGAACATCCATCCCTAAAAGATAGTTGAACAACCCGAGATCCTTCAGCTTGAATTCCTGATTGATCTGTTGAATTACTGCTTCTGCAGCATCAGAATATCATCAACATAGACTAGAAGATACACAGTACATTTGCCAGTATGTTTTAAAAATAAACAGTTATCCGCAAGTGAAGTAGTGAAACCAATAGAATGAATCAAGAAACTTTTAAACCTTTCAAACCATGCTCTAGGGGCCTGCTTTAGACTGTATAGTGCCTTATTCAATCTGCACACCATCACTCTTCCTTGATCATCACGTTGTTCCAATCCCGGAGATTGAGTCATATACACATATTCACACAACTCCCCGTGAAGAGATGCATTGTTGACATCAACTCTACTGAGTAACCATTTGTGAGTCAATGCAAGAGTGAGAATGATACGTACAATAGGAGGTTAACTACCGGGCTAAAGGTATCCTGAAAATCGAACCCTGTCTTTTAAGAGAAACCCTTGGCAACCAATTTAGCCTTATATCTAGCTACTATACCATCTGAATTCCTTTTCACTTTAAACAGCCATTTGCAGCCCACAGGATTTCTTCCTCCAAGTAGTGTGGTTAGGGACCATGTATTATTAATAGCCAAGGCATGCAGCTCATCTTTAACTGCTTGAACCCAATGAGAAGATTTCATAGCAGTGTAGATGTCATGTGATGGTGAATCAGTAAATTCATCATGATGTTGAAGACTAGTTGCCATGGCTGTTAGATCTCTAGTCTTTGATCTGGTCATCATAGGAGGAATACTAGTACTAGAAGTAGGTACAACTGAATTTTCTAACATAGAACTAACCATATAATTTGAAAATTGTTGATCATTGAAAGTCACAGATACAAGAGATGAATTTTGAAGTGTATGCTTGATATTTTATGAAGCACGTGAAAATTTAGTCTGAGAAGACTGAGAAACTATATTAATTGACTGAAATGGCTCTTGAATAGAGGACATGGAAGGTACAAGTATTGGACCTTGAGGCACAAATCGAATGGAATTGACTGGCATTGGTAGAGATTGACGATCGACTGAATCAGGACTATTGACTGGTGCAACTATGGATTGTTCATGAAGTCTAACATAGGGAGACTGACGGCCAGACAAATGTGTAGAATGAGTATAAGAGTTTACATGCTCTGTAACAGGAAGCAATGTAGGATTAACAGGAGACTGAACATCACCATCAATTGGATTATAAGCAACAGATTTAAAAGGTAAAAAGAATGGAACTGAAGTTTCAGTATTCTTAACAACTTAAGATTGCATAAAAGGACCCTGAGTGTTAGCAAAAGGAAACACATTTTCATGAAGTTTAACAGGTCGAGACACATAAATTCGTCTAGCAGCATCAAGACATTTGTAACCATGCTGATTTGCACAGTATCCTAGGAACACACAAGGAGCAAATCTAAACTCCAATTTATGTCTATCATATGGTCGTAACAGAGGAAAACACAAACACCCAAAAACCCGAAGAAAATCATAATCATGAGACTTTAAAAATAGCTTTTCATGAGGATAAATATTCAGGAGCACTTTAGTAGGAAACCGATTTATCAAAAACACAGCAGTAAAAATGCATATGTTCAATACTGCATAGGAAGAGATGCATTCTTCATAAGTGTCAAACCTGTCTCAACTATGTGTCTATGTTTTCGTTCTACAATCCTGTTTTGTTCTGACGTATAGGGACATGTAAAACGATGAGCAATACCAAATTGAGCAAGATATGAACTGAGAGCCTTGAATTTTCCACCATTATCAGTTTGAACTGATTTTAACTAAACTCCAAGTTGCTTTTCATCTGTTCTGTGAAACTGAGGAAAGATCTGAGATACATCACTTTTCGTTTTTTAAAAAATATATCCATGTAAATCTTGAACAAACATCAACTATACTAAGATAATAGGCGCAACCATTAGACATGACAGGAGCAAGTCCCCAAATATCCATTTCAATGAGCTCAAGAGGACTATTGTAAATTGTGCTAGAATCTTAGAAAGGGAGTTTACAACATCTACCGACAGCACAATCAGTACAAAGATCCGCATCAGATAGCACATACATATTCTTAGATTTGACAATCATAGACAAAGTTTGAGCAAATGGATGCCCAAGTCTTTGATGAAGAACATATGATTTTAGCTTTAAGTTGCTAGACAAACAACACAACACATTATCATCAACTTCAGTATTATTCAATTGGTGTGTATTTTCAACAGAGTTACACATCACATCAACATTTAAACTGGAATTATTTGCAGTCAAACAAGATGAAATATACCGATCAGATTTATCAACAATTGGACTAAAATCTAATTTGTACAATACATTGATTTCAACACCACTAAGAAGAACCTCTCTTGTGACATCATCTTTTATCAAGCAGCAAGTAGGATGAAACTCAAAGAACACCTTGTTGCCCTTGGTAAACTAAGAAACAGACACAATTTTTTTTGTTATTTTCGGTGTGTAGAGAAGATTATTTAGAATGAGAGGTTTAAATGCAGTATTAATAAGTGAAGTTCCTATCCTGTTTATGTCAAGGTAAGGTCCATTTGCTACCTGAACTTTACATGTCCTTAGATAAGGCTGAGTTCATGTGCCTGGTGGAGGACCTTGTAAGAAGTGATTACCGGAGTCCGGGTACCATGCCTTCTCAGGAATCTGTAGTGTAGTAGATGTTATGTTGACTTGAGTGTGAGAATCTGTTGGTTGAGTGTGAGGAGCAGACTGATTAGGATGAACTGGGAGGTAAGGAGGAAGATAGTATGGTAAATGAGAAGATCCAAAAGGATTGAATACATGCTGAAATGAACTAATCATTGGAGGCTGAAACTGATTGATCATGTTTAGAATATGAGATTGAGGCTGAGGGATTTGATGAGTCATCTGATAATGTTGCATTTATCCACCATTGTTCCAATGCACATCAGTTGTTAGATTCACACTTATCTCCTAAACCTTGGCTGTAACTCCTTGGATATGCACGTTGAACCTTTGAAAACACTGATGAACCAAATGACCAAACTTCCACATAATTGGCATTGTGGTTTATTGTTTCCAAGACCTCTTTCTCTGCCTCGTCCATATCCAGTGTTGTTGGCCTGATATTCTGGAATTATTGATATATTTTGTCATGTATCAGATGGTAGAGTCGATGCAGAATCTGAGATAGTGTGAGCTATGACAGATGAGTGTTGATCTACAACAATAGCAGTTTTCATTACAAATTTAGCAGATGGAAAAGATGTGTCAAAGTTGATTTCCCTCTAGCGAGCTTCAGCAACCAGAAGAACAGAACTGATGGATGTCAAGTCATTAGGGTTCCTACTAGCATGAAGAACTGAAACAATGTATCTTCATAGTTATTCAACGGATTGATGTGTTGAAAAACTCTGATACCAAATCAATATTCTGAGGTTGAACCAGAATTGAGAACAAAGAGAATTGATTGGAGATGAAGAATGAAGAAGAAGAAGATGAGTTAGAGAGCAAGAAAGCTTAAATAACCCAAATAACAGCTTCTATACCTTTACTATTGAGTCAGGTTAATCATTATAGGAGACTTAGATTAATTTATATACAAACCAGAACTGAACTACAACATATCTATTCTTGAGCATTCTAGAATATTCTTGAACACTCTACCACTATCTATAACAATCTAGACCTGATCCTTGATTCGAAAACATTCTTGACTTTGTGTTTAGAGAAGATACTTGAGTTGTAATCAGCTGCATTGTCCATCCTCATACACCTTACTTAGTCATCCTAACAGTAGGTAGGTAGGGTAGAGTCGTAGAGGTCCCCAATCGACGCTGAAAAGGACAGCAGTGACGCCGATCTTGTGGCGGGCGACAGCAGTGGGTATGGAGGAAGCAGTGGGGTGGCTAGATGGAGAGCATAGGTGGAGGGGGCGGGTTGGGGGTGAGGGAGAGAAAGGGTGACGGGTGGGAGGTGGAAGGGAGGGAGGTGGAGGGGAGGGGGATGAGAGGAGGTGGGGGTGGAGGGGTAGGGGAGGTGGGCTGGAGGGCTAAGGTGAGATGTGAGGTCGAGCGGGGTGGAGGGCAAAAGGCGGAGGGTTAGGCTGGGTCAATTTGTTTTTAATTTTTTGTACTTATAAACAGTAAACTACACATTGAATTGGGTCCGACCGGGTTGGACCGGACAACCCGGGAACCGGCCCCCTTGCCGGTTCGAGTGTCGGTCCGGTTATGATAACACTAACTATCTCCTTCCCGTTCTAGTTTTCTCTTTGCGAAATCGCTTTCTTTGCGGTATGAGGCACTGAAGTCCGACACGCATTAAGAGGCACTGAAGTCCGACGATACTAGTAGAATACAACTAAGGAGTCGTTTTGACGAAATCGAAGGTCGAGGTTGGACTCAGTCTATTTTTTGGGTGTGAATTTCATCTCTGAACAATTCAAATTATGGAAAGGACTAGATAAGAGTTGCTTTCGTCAATTGAAAGGCATCATAAACGATGAATTTCTTGATTTTGTTAAAAGAAGTTGGTGCCTTAACAGTTTCAAGTGCGCCATCATTGATTTTCGTCATTTAAATATCAAGTTTATAGTATTACAAACCAGAACAAAGAAAGGGGGAGTTTCTGTGAGATTTCTCCGATGAGTCAGCTTGTCAAATGACTGAAGGGTAATTTGGTATAGGAAGGGGTAATTTGGTATAGGAAGGGGTAATTTGGTCATTTTACATGTTGAAATAGTAATTTAACAGAGAAAATAAATTGTAAACAGTAAAAATGACCAATCAGTTACATCTTAAAACATGCTTAACCATTTAAATAATTAACCTAAATTTAATCAAAGGTGTTTTTCTAATTTTCAACACCTTTAATAATATTTAACGGAAAGAATTATATACTAACAAAAAAAAATGTAGTACATATAACATTTACGAATTAAAATAAATATAAAGCACCTATGTCAGTATATTAAGTTCTACCAATTTCATCTGCATTATGAGCTAGATTGATCATTGATAGATGGTGATGGATGGTAGATAAATTAAGCATGGGAGAAATAGAGATGCTATCGTAGTAGAAGAAGCAGACAAAAGTAGACAACCCATCCAGAATCTAGTGGGGTCTTTCTGGTACAAAGCAAGCCGGATCCATTGGTAGTCTGTGCGCCACTTGTATTTTGTATTTCCTAACTGCCTTTGGATTTTAATAGCGATAAGCAACATTGTAATCATCATTATTTTTTCATTTCATTAAAATACATACAACAGTAGCTTACTTACATCCAAATGCCATATCATAGCGGAGGCCTCATCAATTTTGGAGGGTCTAGCGACTGACATTGGATGGAAAAACATTGCGGTTGAGTCGGATGCGGAATTAGTCATAAACCACCTAAAAGGCACCGACTCCTTATGGAATACATGCACTTTCATCTCATATACGTATGCTTGCGTCATCCATTAGTAATGTTTGTTGGAAGGCCATCCCGAGAATGACAAACCAATGTGCGGATTGTATTGCTAATCTAGCAAAGTCAAGGGTGTGTCCGTTGGGTTGGGTCGAAAGGCCCCAACCTGATCTATGTCGTTTCATTCAGTTAGATATTTGTATGTAACGAGTTGGTTTTCATATATGGAAATTAAATCTTATTGTTGGCAAAAAAATCTTATCTTCTCTAAAGAGCAATCAAATTCGTTTGAGCATCCTTATTGAAAAATGGTTAATTTGTCAAATGGTTATAAATTATGCCAAAACTTTAACAAAATCTCTATGGTTAATTTACCACATTAAGTACTTTAACTTATTATTCAAGTTTTTTACTTTATAAATAGAAAATTTTTCCATCTTCAAAATTTAAGAAGTAAAACAAATTTCTAAAATGATAATTTCTTCTATTGTTATTTTGTTTCTCCTCGTACGATTATGTTGACATTCGTCAGTCTTTTCGATCGTTGTGTTTAACCTTTCTTCTGTATTGACTGTCGTGTTTGGTCAGTCGTTTTGTTTTGGTTCAGGTGTTGATTAGTTTGATCAGGAGAAACTCCATGTTAGTTTCTACGTGATGACACTGTTCTATGGATCGATCATACTATACCATAAATGGTCTCGACAGTTTTAGTTTCAATCTTAAAACCAAAATGAAATGATTGAACATCATGGTCTTGGTTCTAAAACTGAACCAGATCAAATAAGAAAGGAATTTGAACACACAAATAATCACTTTAGAAAAATGAAAAAGTCTGAAAATGGTCCAACATTTTTGCATAAAATGGTAATTGGTCTAACATGTTTCTTTGTGATGGTTAATGGTTCAACCTGTTTGAAAATTATGGTAATTGATACATCCGTTACTTTTCTGTTAAAAAAATTCGATAAATATTTTTCATATGTGTAAAATTAACCAAATATTTTTCTAAATGTTACAACTAAACCCTACAACTTACATTAATGTTACAAACAAGTCCCGACTCGATTCGAGTAACGTCGGGGGTCCCCTAACCAGGGTCTGAACCCAGACCAGGTCATCTAACCCTGGGTACCTAGTCTGGGCTCGGACCCAGACCATAGGGCCACTGATTGGGGCTCAATTGGAGCTCCAATCGTCTGAACTGAATACAGACAGGTTTGGTCCAGACCAATTGATGCTCCAATTAAGCCCCAATCGGGGGTCCTATGGACTGGGTTCGAACCTTGACCAGGTCGCTTAACCATAGGGACCTGATCTGGGATCAAACCCTGGCTAGGGGAGCCCTAGTGTGACTAGAATCGAGTCTGGACTTGTTTGTAACATTAATGTAAGTTTGTGGGGTTTTGTTGTAACATTTAGAAAAATATTTGGTTAATTTTGCAAATATGAAAAATATTTAACGAATTTTTTTTAACAGAAAAGTAACGGAGTTACCAATTACCATCATTTTCAAACACGTTGGACCATTAACCATCACAAAAAAAAAAAACATGTTATACCAATTCTCATTTTCTGCAAACATGTTGGTCTATTTTTATATTGTTCTCTTATTTGAGCTGGTTTAGTTTTAGAACCAAGACCATGATGTTCAGTCTTTTCATTTTGGTTTTAAGATTGAAACTAAAACTGTTAAGACCACTTATGGTATAGTCTGATTGGTCCAGTTTTTTTCTAAGCAAAAATGGATTGTTACGATTAAAAAACAGTTTTATGCATATTTTACAGGGTTAATGGTATCAATGGATTCATCTAGCTCTGTGTTTAGTACGCAGGCAAAATTAGCTGTCGGTTGAAGGACACGCGTGACTCTCATCCTCTGGCCAAGAACCCCCGCAGAAGTAGGGTTTCCTCTTGCCTGTACATCCAGTCGATCCCAATTGGCTGGTTCTGCTTAGAATTTATTGCCAATTGACGTTGCCAACCAATCACAAACTACAACTGAGAATCTATTGTGGCTGACATCCACGTTTCCCTGCAAGAAAGGAATGAATGCAACTGCCTCGCTCGCTGAAAATCCAACGCCTCTGTTCAAGGAAATTTCAGTCAGTCGGAGACTTCTAATCGGCGACTGAACGTCTCCGGCTGCAGACCCACCTGAGCAGCTGATCATCAGAGCTCCAACCCAGGAGGAGGCCACACTCAAGAGAACTAAGCCACGCACAGCAGTAGGCCGAAGTTTGGCTTGAACTCAGAAGCTGAAGAAAGACCACAGCTCAACCCCAGCTGGTGGAAGGAATACCGACGATTGAGCCTTGTCGACACACGCCACCACCTTAGCTTCAGGCTGCCCAGCACCCTTTAAGGGGGAGTCACGCCCTGCAACCGAAGGATCCTTTCCAAGGAGACTAGAATTGGGAAACATAACCAATTGTTCCTAAACTCCCTAAACTACAGAGAGCTCACATACCAAACTGAGTCGCCTCCTGTCCTCCATTGCTATATCCGCTTAATCCTCTTCCCTTATTTGTATTTCAGCTTGTTTTCGTGGAGAGAGCTGCCAACTATGGTGACGACGACTGCACCCACGACGACATAATGCAGTCCAGTTCTGGTTCCAGAGACAATAACAGACCCGGGGTACATGCGGTGGACCTCGACTCCAACAAGTTCGGGCAAGATGAAATGTGTTATGTGGGCAAGGTGCTTGCCCAAACACAGATAAAACAGAACGTGATACTAGGGGTTCTCCGAGCTGCATGGGCTCGATATGGGAAGGTCACAACATCGGAGGCGGAGCCGGGTATATTACTGTTTGATTTTGAGAAACGAGAGAATGCTAATCGGATACTAGACCGATCCCCATGGACAGTGAACGACCATATACTCAACATAAAGTGTTGGGATCTGTTAGGTTATATGTATAATTACATATAACATTGGTGTCAAACTGTAAAATTAGTATGAGGACCAATCTGCAATTTCCATGTTTTGAACACTATATATACGTTAGGCTTGTAACAGATTTACCTACCTTGAAGAAATGAAAATCAGAGTTCTCTCGTTTACTTCCTCTCTAAGTAAGTCTGTTGTTCTTCAATTTCTTTAGATTAAGAATCTTAATATGGTATCAGAGCTTCTTCGATCTTATGATTGCTGTATTGCGCTACGTTCTGTGAGAATTTGCTGTTGCGATTTTTGCTTATCTGCTGCATAATCTGGTGCGAACTGTTGCTGCAATTTTCTGTCTGGTTCTGTTTTCTGTTTGATTCAATGGAGGAAATAGCTCAATCCTTCTTCAATAAGAAGGTATGTCGGTTGGAAGGTGAAGAAAACTTCCAATCCTGGAGACAGCAGGTATTACTGGCTGTAAGAGGATACAATTTGGAAGGACACCTACTTGGAAATCCGACGATTCCTCCGCGCGTTCTAACAGAGGATGGTGATGAAGAACCGAATCCTGATTACAAGAAGTACGTCCAGAAGGATAGTTCATTAGCATCATGGATGCTTGCTTCGGTATCCTCTCAGGTGAGTAGATGACTCATTGGATGCATGACGGTGGCTGCGATCTGGCAGAAATTACATCGGGATTTCTCTTTGTCGTCGACGACTCGAATAATGCACCTATATGATCGCCTAAAAGTGAGGAAGCTTCCGCATCAGAGCATGAGAGACTACCTGACCTCCATCCAGACAGCTTGTGACAGCCTTGCAAGTTGCGGACATCCTATAGAGGAGATGCAGCAAATCTCCATCATCTTGAACGGTGTCAAAGGTCAGTTCGACAGTGTGGTGTCTGTGATTCATGCAAGCAGGAATCCATATGATTTGGCTTTGATTAGCTCAGTTCTTCTAGATGCTGAAGCTAGACAGGTTGATATGATGTTTGAATCAAATGTTAGTGCTAATGTTGCTGTCAATTACTCACCAAGTGTGAAGAACAATCAGTCTGGAGGAGCTGAATTAGCCATTTCTCTGAATGTCAATCCATCATCTAATGGATCTACCTCTGATGGTATTTTGCCTAATCCACCTGCTGCACCTGCTACTCATCAGAATCAAAACTAGAATTCAACTGGATCAGGAAGAGGGAGAGGCCGTGGGCGTGGATTTGGCAACAATCGTCCTCAGTGTCAATTGTGTGGGAAGTTTGGACATCTTGTCCATAGATGCTATCATCGATTCAATGTCAACTTCACGGGAGTGACAGATCCTAGTAATGCTGCATCGCCTTCAGTCAATCTCTGTTCTACACAGTGGGATGATGCTGCTGAACAATTTCCTACTGAAAAGCCAGGATCGATGCATCTGTCATCTGCAACTTCTCACGTACCTTCTGCTCCTTCTTCTCATGTACAACACTCTCCTATGTCCTTTATACCTGCTCCTTACTATCCTCATTCTAACAACTTTCCTTCTCCTTACGTGATGCCAAATCATACACATTCTCCTACGTTTTATAACAATGCTTGTTCTGTTCCTAATGCTGCGTATGCTGGTATTGCTGGTTCAAATGTTTACCCGGTTCCTTCTGCACCGATGATGTATTCTCCTATGTTATCTTTACCTCATGTGGCTCCGAGCACACCATATGCCTCTTCTTCTATTCAAGGTATTGGTCAAGCCTTGGACACTCAATCGGTCTTCAGCAATGCTCAGGCCAATTCTGCAGTTTCGTCCTCTGGTGTACAGCATGACTCAACCTGGTTCTCAGATTCTGGTGCAACCAATCACTTGACAAATGCCACTCCTTCATACATCAATGGGTGCATGCCTTATAATGGCCAAAGTAAGGTTATGGTGGGTAATGGCTCTTCACTTAGTATAGCTTCTATAGGATCAGCTGCTGTTCCTGCCAATTCTGTTGATATAAAATCTAAAAATCTGTTTCTTCATAATATGCTTTATACACCATCCGTTACTAAGAATTTGTTGTCTGTCTCCCAGTTCGCCAAGGATAACAAGGTTTACTTCGAGTTTCATGCCAATCATTGTGTTATCCGAGATGCTCAGTCACACCATGTTTTGCTTAGACGATTGGAAAACTCTGGTTTATACAAACTCGACTTCTCAAAAATGTCTCCTTGTCAATTTGTCAATTCTAGTGTTTCTGTTAGCAATAGCTGTAATTTTGTGGTTGTTCAAAACTATAGCAATGAGAATTGTAAGATGAATGCTGGATTAAGTGATTCAAGTAAGGCTGAGTTTGATAATAAATTGAACCTTACTCTGATTTCTCCGGTTGTTGTTTCGTATGAGCACTCTTCTGAAATATGTTCTGGTGTTGATGGTATGCTGAACTCGACTGAGACTAAGTCTGTTGAAAAGTAAATTCTATTATCTATTCGTATTGATTCTAAAGACATGAATTCTGATGTTATCACAGCTGAATCTATTGATAAACTGGATGTTGATTGTTTGGTGGCTACTTTAGACAGCAAAGAGTCATCTCAGGTATGGCACATGCGTCTTGGGCATCCGTCGAACAAAATTCTTGTTAACTTCTTACGATTACACAATCATCCAGTGGTGCACTCTCCTATTCAATGTGTTGCTTGTGCTGTGGGTAAGAGTAAGAAACAACCTTTCAACTCTTCAAATACAGTTTATACTCATCCATTGGAGCTTGTTCAGGTTGATCTTTGGGGACCTGCTGCGTGTGCATCAAATGGAAATCTGTATTATTTGAGCATTGTAGATGCATTTAGTAGGTTTACATGGATTTGTTTCCTATCCAAGAAAAGTGATGTTGCTCAATGCTTTGTGGAATTTCACAGGATGGCGGAAAAACAGCTCGGACACTCTCTCAAAGCTGTACAATCTGATGGGGGTGGAGAGTTTCGGTTCCTGTCTACATATTCAGCTCAGTTTGGGATCTCTCACAGGATCACCTGTCCGTATTCGTCTGAGCAAAATGGAATTGTAGAGCGCAAGCATAGACACATCGTGGAGCTTGGACTGACATTGCTTGCACAGGCTTCGGTGCCTTTACATTTCTGGTCAGACGCCTTCTTTACTGCTGTATTTCTCATAAACAGGCTTCCTTCTTATAGTTTAGCCAAGAAATCTCCTCATGAAAAGCTGTTTGGTTCAGTTCCTGACTACTCTTTCCTACGGGTACATTTAAGGCCTTACAATCGACACAAGCTTGCTCATAGATCAGAACCATGTGTTTTCTTAGGATATTGCTCAAAATATCGTGGGTATAAGTGTTTATCTGCTACAGGTAGAGTGTATACGACAAGGAACGTGGTGTTTCATGAAAACACTTTTCCCTTTGCAGATAGCAAAGGTAGCTTTTTCACTTCGGTGTCTCCTACTCAGAATTACACATCATTGCCGTTTTTCTTACCATGTGATACTCATTTTTCTTCTTCTTCTTCTGAACAGGTGTTGGATTCAGGACCATCTCATGCTTCGTTTCCTGATTTAACATCACCTTCGGTTATTCCTAACTTCTCTACTTCTTCTCCTTCAAATGTGGTCTCTGATGTTTTACCTGTACCTACTACTAATCAATCACTGTCTTCTGATTCTCATTCTCCTGATACTATACATTGTCCAGATGTTAGTACCAATGATACTGACTTGCATAATGTTCCGGTAATGCAACCTGATAACACTTCTCTTCCTACCATTACATATCGTTTACAGGACTCATGTCTGGTCCCTGTTCAGTCTTCTAATGATACATCTCTGTCTAATTCTTCTTCCTTTCCTAATAACACTCATTCTATGCAGACTCGGTCGAAAAGCAGGGCTACTCCTCATAATTCTCTTCAAGCTCTACTTGTTTCTTCTGAACCTTCAGACGCATTGATTCATGATGAACCAAAATCTGTTTTTCAGGCTCTTCATTGTCCTCATTGGAAGGAGGCTGTGGAAGCTGAGTATTCTGCCTTATTGCAGAACAATACTTGGACAGTGGTTGAGCTTCCTCCTGGCCGAATACCAATTGGGTGCAAATGCCTTTTTAAAATCAAAAAGAATGCAGATGGATCAATTGCAAGGTATAAAGCCAGGTTAGTAGCTAAATGTTTCTCTCAAAAACCAGGATTTGATTTTCAGGAAACATTTAGTCTGGTTGTTAAATCAGCTACAGTTCGTGTTGTTCTGTCCCTTGCGTTATCTCACAAATGGATTTTACGTCAAGTTGATATTAACAATGCATTTCTACATGGTGATCTATCTGAGGAAGTCTACATGATTCAACCTCCGGGGTTTGAGAAGGTAACTACCTCAGATTCCTTACTGGTTTGCAAACTGAGGAAAGCTCTGTATGGCCTTAAGCAGGCACCACGTGCGTGGTTTGAAAAGCTCAAGAACTTTCTCATTTCTAAGTTACAATTTCAAGCATCAGTTGCTGATAGTTGTCTCTTTATCAAACATTCTAATCTTGGTTCTGTTTTCCTGTTAGTGTATGTCGATGACATTGTAGTTACAGGTCCTTCGTCGTCAGCAATAGCTGAGGTGATCACCATTATTAATGAGGAGTTTCATCTTAAGGATCTTGGTAGTTTGAGCTACTTCCTGGGGATGGAAGTCACTGCTTCTGATGATGTTTTGATACTCAATCAAAAGAAATACATTCAAGAGCTGGTCTGCAAGCTAGATCTTTCGAAATCGACTGATTTTCCTACACCTATGACAGGTAACGGTTTATCAAAAACAGGTATGATTACGTGTGATGAATTGTTTGATAATGCTACTCTGTATAGGCGTACCATTGGGGCTCTGCAACACATCTCTGTAACTAGACCTGACATTAATTTTTCTGTGAATAAACTCAGCCAATACATGCAAGCACCTTCGGTAAGTCATTGGAAATCTGTTTTGCATGTTGTTAGATATCTGAAAGGAACCCTGGATCACGGTTTGGTATTCAGAAATAATTGTTTTCTTGTTAAAGAGGTGTCATTAACCTCTTATTGTGATGCAGATTGGGGAGGGGACATTGCTGATAGGAAGTCAATCTCTGGCCATTATCTCCTTCTAAATGGGAACCCGATCATTTGGAGCTCCAAGAAACAATCTGTTGTTGCTCGATCTAGTGCTGAAGCTGAATTCAGGGCAATTGCCAATGCGGTTTGTGAAATTCTTTGGGTTAAATCCCTGCTTACTGAAATGGGTTTGTGTTTGTCTGCTGTTCCTATTGTATGGACTGACAGTTCAAGTGCTGCAATCCCATTCAACATACGAAAATGAAACATGTAGAAATTGATATGTTTTTTGTCCGTGAAAAGGTGAATTCTGGACATGTCTTGGTTAACTATGTGCCTTCAAGTGAGCAAATTGCTGACATTCTCACAAAAAACATTGACTGAGAAGTTGTTTGTTCCGTGTAGGAAAAAGATGGGTGTAAGGTCTATTCAGGAGTTAGCTGAGTCCGATTCAGGTGGAGGTATGGCTCTGATTGCTTTTGATGAATGATTCTGTAATCTGTTTTCTAGGATCGTATACTCTGTTGTAAGCTATCTGTTGATTCATTTGATCACTTGAAGCTGATTATGATCCTAGCATTGTCTGATTTTCTGATGGGTGTATGCTGTCATCAAGTTTATTCAGCTAATTCTGCATAATTGTTGTATAGTCTTTACAGTCATATTCATGCCTAGTAGATCAGTTTTGGCATATGTCTGATCATGTTTGATTAGACTTGTAGGCGTATGCTTTTATTGAAGAAGTTCATCATATAGGTGACCACCGTGAGTATATGTGGGTTAGTAATTGAATCTGTATGATACATAATGAATTGTAGCTGTCAAAATGTTCAGCTGAGCAAGCTATCTGGCTGTCTATCAAAAGGTTAAATTGGCATAGGACATGGTTGATTCCAAAAACAGAGTTCAGCTCAAAGAAAACGTCAAAGATACTTTGAGCTATCTTTTGAGGAAGAAAAGATGAGGGCAAAAACCCTCCAACTATTGTTGGTAAGATAAGGGCAAAAACCCTTCTGTCAATAAAATGAAAAAATAAAAGAAGATCAGTCAAAGACTAGATCATAAGCAGATCAAATGTATCTGGAAAAAAAAATCAGAAAAGAAAAGAAGAAGGGAAGATAGTCAGATATGTGATGCTCAGCTGAGATGGTTGAGTAGCAACATGATGTTATGTGTTATTTTGGTTCAGTTCCAAGATCCATTATACTCTCTGTGCTGGTTGTGTATAAGGTGTCTTCTCTGGTATGACATACGGTTTGCAAGGATAGACAGCATGATATTCATATGCTGAAAAGGATCTAGGTAAGTATGAGTATGAGTGTGTTGTTCTATGCAGTAGATACTGCAAAGTTCTGCGGGAAATTCTTGATGGAAGCATATACTGATATCATGAATGTTCAGGTGATATATGATCAGTAGTCTTTCTTAGTGATCGTTTGATTGATGGATGTTTATACGAGTGTTTTGATTCTAAGAAGACAGCACACAGAGTTGTTCTTCATCACAGAGTTGTTCTTCATCGTCGTCATGAAGCACACAGGTCTGGAAATTGTAAGGATGGCCTGAAGACTTCAAGTCTTGATTCAGATCAGCATCGAGAAAAAAAAATGATAAGTATTAGAAAGTGGAAATTGGATCTTGATTGGGGAATGTTAGGTTATATGTATAATTACATATAACATTGGTGTCAAACTGTAAAATTAGTATGAGGACCAATCTGCAATTTCCATGTTTTGAACACTATATATACGTTAGGCTTGTAACAGATTTACCTACCTTGAAGAAATGAAAATCAGAGTTCTCTCGTTTACTTCCTCTCTAAGTAAGTCTGTTGTTCTTCAATTTCTTTAGATTAAGAATCTTAATAGGATCCGAAAGTGGGAGTCCAAGTGCATGATCTAGGGCCGGAAAAATTTAGTGATGCAAATGCTTGGAAGACTAGAAATATGGTAGGAAATTGCTTAGAAATTGATAAGCATGAGGAGAGAATATGTAAAAGCTATATGAGGATGCAAGTAGAAGTGAATGGGGAACTAGCTTTGATGTCGGGTTTTGATGAAAAAACTCTATAGGGCAAGAGAAATGGGCAACTATTAAATATGGATTTTTGCTGTGATGAAGTTTAAATCTGTGATTGGAGAACAACTCTATAGGGCAAAAATCCATAGTTTGGATGTGGTTTATTGGAGAACACGAAACAAACATGCAAACAGGAAGTTCAAATGGTCGAGCATGACCCAAACAGTCCAGCTTATGGACCATGGCTTGTAGGGGTGAGACCAAAACAAGGCTCACCTTGAAAACACGTAGGAGGGGACGAAGCCCAGGGTACAAAACCAAACCAAAGAAATGGGGAGGAAGACAATGGGGCACGGACGGGAACTAGAAAGGTTTCCGACCCAATGGAGATCGAGAATACCAACAAGGAAGGGGACCGACCTAAATCCGATTACTTGACGGATGCGATGACAATCGATGAACCCCCAAACTCAAAAGCTATTACCAACCATACAAACCCCTACCATCACCAACCCAAACCATGCCAAACCGATAGCACCTTACCTAGCCAACCTACCAACAACAAACCGACCGAACCCTCTCCAACCAACCACATCAATACCATAAACCAAAATTCAACTATACCCGAGAGGATGACTAACCCACCCCACCACCACCCCCATGAACCATTACCCAAACTCTCCAACACAACACCTACATAACCCATCCCATGATCACATTTATACCCGACCATCCCACCCAACCATACCCGACTGAGCTCACTATACCGATCAAAAACTACATCGTGGAGAACCCACCTGATACACCCCCACCTCACCAAACATAATAGCAGAAACCACAACATCAGGCCTAATCCCTTATCTAGATAAGATGACGGTCAAACGGTCTGGGGAGGACATGGAGGATCAACCCGTAGGCAAGAGGCAATTGGAACCAGATTCGGTTACAACCGACAGTGAGCTAAGGGTCCGCATGAGCCCGAGGCGTCGAGCAAACATGGCAAACCCAAAATGGAATAAGGGACTGGTAAGGAAGCCGAAGGGTACAGGAGAGGGTCAAAAAGAAGGCAATACACAAACACAGGGTTCCGGTGGCTGTCCCAAAACAGCCACGGGTGACCAATGAGTACGATCTCATGGAATTGTCAGGGATTGGGGTCTGTGTTGACAATTCAACACCTACAAGACCTCAACAAAAGGTATCGCCCAAACATCATATTCTTAATGGAAACAAAGAATCGGGATACCTACTGCGAGAAGATACGAACACGGATGGGAATGGATAATACTCACTATGTGAACCTGGATGGTTTGTCCGGAGGGTTAGCATTGTGGTTGAAGGCGGATACTAGAGTCACAGTAATACATGCCGATCCAAACTTCATGGATTGTGAGGTGTATATGGATAATAATGTTGAGCCAACCTATGTAACATGGGTCTATGCGAGTACGGAGGCCCGAGAACGAACACAATTTTGGAACCTCCTAAAAACAATAGGGAGGGGCCGAAGGGGAGGATGGATGATCCTTGAGGATTTCAATACAATATGCCACCCACATGAAAAACAAGGTGGAAGGAGAAAGTCCCAAAGACAAATGGATGAATTCAAGCAAGTTATTGAGGACCTCGAAATGGAGGCTTTGGGAGCAAAGGGTCATTCGTTCACATGGTGCAATAACCGTAGCGGCACAGCAAGAATAAGCGAGCGCCTAGACCGTGTGTTGATAAAACTGTTTGGGCATCACGGTTCGAAAGGGGGCGATGCCTTGACGAGCTAGCAATAGGTCGGACCATGCACCAATGGTGGTCCAACTCAAACAACCAAGGAAAAAGGCTCGTAGAAGATTCAAATTCGAGGCGATGTGGCTCGAGAAACCGGAATGCAAGGAGGTAATAAAAGATGCATGGGAGAGACCGATTATGGGAAGCGCAATACAAGGGGTGTACAAGAAATTACATAAGTGTCGAGTGAAACTCACGGCATGGAGTAAGACAAGTTTCGGCCATAACATGAAAGAAATCGCAAAAACAAAGGAGACAGTGAGAAGAAATATGCAAGGGGTGATGAAGTATGATGCGATACAAGAAGAAAATCGATTGAAAGGGGAATTCCAAAAAATTTGGACGAGGGAGGAAAAATATTGGAGACAAAGGTCGAGGATCAAATGACTTAGGGATAGAGATCGTAACACAACGTTCTTCCACCATACCGTAATAGTATGGAGGAGACGAAACCAAATATGTAGGCTAAGGGGAGAAAATGGGGAGTGGATAGAAGAGGAAGGTAGGATAGCGGATGAGCTACATCGATACTTTGGTGACATGTTCACCGCGGAACAAACTGAACCGGGGGATGATTTCCTAAGATATATAGCGAACCAGATAACACCCGAGATGAATGCAAACTTGACAAGGGAGGTGACGGCTGCTGAGGTCAGGTCGGCCACATTCCAGCTAGGCGGGTCACGAGCACCGGATTCGGATGGTTTACCGGGTCTGTTTTATCAAAGGAACTGGAACATTGTTGGGGTAGACGTCATCACCGCGGTCAAGGCTTTTTTCTGAACAGGTATCTTTCTAAACCCCCTAAACAATACAGATATAGTTTTGATTCCAAAAGTACCTATCCCGATGAGACCCGCTGAGTTTAGGCCAATAAGCTGTTGCAACTCTTTGTATAAGATCATATCTAAAGTGTTGGTGAACCGATTGAAATGTTATATATCAGAGCTTATCACCCCTTTGCAGAGTGCATTTGTATCAGGTCGACACATCCAGGATAACATCATGGTCGCACATGAGGTTTTCCACCACTTGAACATGAACATGACCGGAAACAAGGTGGAATGCGCTTTGAAGATCGACATGCAAAAAGCGTATGATAGGGTGGAATGGGAGTTCCTAATCACCACACTAAGGAAGCGGGGCTTTGATGAGAAATGGTTAGGGTGGATAAGGGAATGCATAGCGACAACAACATATCAAGTGGTGGTAAATGAGGCAACAACAAGCTCCATAGTACCAACACGGGGCATCAGACAAGGTGACCCCCTATCACCCTACTTATTCATACTACTTGTGGATGTGCTATCAAGAAGAATGGAAGGGGCAGCCAGTGAAGGAACCATCTAGGGGATCACACTAAGGAGACAATGCCTATAACTCCACCATTTATTCTTTGAAGATGATTCCCTATTCTTCATACGAGGAACACCAAGGAGCACTAGAGGCCTATGGAGCATACTAGATGAGTATTGTCAGGTATCGGGACAAAGGATAAATAGAGACAAATCGACACTATTTTTCAACAAGGGGGCTGAAACTAGTGCTAAGAGATAAGTGGAGGATGCTCTTCATATAAAAAGCACGGGTGATCCGGGTAAATACTTAGGGTTACCATCGATTTGGGGACGATTAAAAAAGCAGGCCTTGGGATTTTTGAAGACAAAAAGCAGGGACAAGTTGGGAGGGTGGATGCCGAAACACTTAACCAAGCCGGGAAATAAGTGCTCATCAAGGCGATCATTACAGCGATAGCCACGTATACTATGAGTGTATTCCGCCTCCCAAAAACATGGTGCTTGGAAATTGATGCTCTCATTGCGGACTTTTGGTGGGGGCAAACAACGGAAGGAAATTGAATGCATTGGAGAATATGGGAGGTCCTAACAAAAGCGAAAGAGGTGGGGGGACTAGGCTTCAGGGAACTACAAAGTTTCAATACGTCCCTCCTAATAAAGATGGCAAGCCAAATTATAACCGAACCTGGCACTCTATGCGCGCAAGTTCTAAAAGGACTATACTTCCCACGGTGTTCACTACTAGAGGCTAAAAAGAGAGGCCGGGCCTCATGGGGATGGAGTAGTATCCTACATGGCCGAGAGGTCATAAAGCAAGAAGGGATGTGGTTGATTCGCACGGGAGAAGACATTCGAGTATTTGTGGATCCATGGATATATACAAAGGAGAGCAAAAGAGTGAACGAGGATGTCATAGTGGAACACGGAGGGAACCTAAGGGTAAGCGAACTCATCCTACCAAATGACACATGGAATGAGAACCTAGTAAGGAGAATAGTAGACCAAGAAGATGCAGCCCATATAATGAATATCCATTTACCACGAGATGGGGGGAGAGACCGGTACATATGGCCGCACACAAAGGATGGAAGCCCCCAAGTCCGATCGGTCTACCACAAAATAAGGGAGAGGACCGAACCGCACCTAAGGCCGAACCGAAATGACACTCTATGGAAAGACATTTGGAAAGCAAAGGTAATCCTTAAGGTGAAGAACTTCATATGGAGGCTTGCTACGAATGCTATAGCCGTTAAAGCAAACATGGCACGTAGAGGGATGAATATGCCGCCTAGTTGTCCAATATGTGGAGAAGTCGAAACACGGGAACACATGATCTTAGAATGTGGGTGGACGGAATAGGTATGGACAGACATAATCGGGTTGCGAGTTGATAGACCGAATGAGATTGATATGGTGGAATGACTCACAAGGAGACGAGCGGAGACACACAGTGGGAGCATTACGAGCGACAAGAGGTGGGCCCAAACACTTCTCACGTGTTGGCATATTTGGAAAGCAAGATGAAAGGCGGCCTTTGAATCGAAACAACCAGATCCAAGGAGCGTGATAATGGAAACCAAGCAAGCATACGAGGAACAACGAGGTGTACACCGATCGACCCAAGCAACACGACCGCAAGAGGAAGAACCGAGCCGGTAGTGGCAACCCCCGACGGGCTACACTGTTGGGATGTATGATTGATGAGAATACAACATTGAAGAAAACAGAGGAACAAAGCAGCTGTCATTAACAGATTATCATCTGCAGTGATTCGATTCGTGTAGGATTATGTAGTATCTTCTAGATTACTCAAGATTATGTAGTATCTTCTAGATTACTCAAGATTCAGGCAGACTCAAGTACTATATATAGGGGTCATTAACTTTGTGTAAAGTAACTTGAATGAATAAAATCATTTCAGTTATGTTATTGCTCTCATAAACTCTATTATTCTGGTTAGCTTGATTCATTAACAAGCTATATTCTTTCTCATCTTCCTTCTTTCATCAAATCTCGATTACTCTGAGATTGCTCACATGGTATCAGAGCCATATCCTGGATTTTTCGCAAAAAAACACTGAGGAATCAGCATCAGTTCATCTTCTTATCTGATCGGCATTCAAAGTTCTTCATTCAACAATCAAATATGGATGAATCCATTCCGTAATTCATCAACAATAGAGTGTGTCAACTCACAGGAGAGGATAACTTTCAATCGTGGAAGCAGCAGGTTCTTCTTGCCGTAAGAGGTCTAAATCTGGAGGATTACTTGTTCGGCAATCTTCATGTGGCTCCTATGATTGATGATGGAGAAGGAGAGAAGATTGTTAATCCGGAGTATGCAAAGTTCACGCAACAAGACAGTTCACTAGCATCATGGCTGCTTGCATCAATCTCGTCGTCGATTAGCAAGGAATTAGTAGGATGCATGACAGCTTGCTCAATCTGGAGTAAGTTTCATCAACATTTCTCCTCTTCCTCAACTACAAGGATTATGAGTCTATATGACAGACTCAAGGTAAGGAAACATTTCAATCAACCAATGTGGTCATCCTATAGAAGAGATGCAACAAATATCGATAATTCTGAACGGTGTGAAGGGACAGTATGACAATGTTGTATCAGTTATACATGCGAGAAGGAATCCTTATGATTTGGCATCCATTACCTCGGTAATGTTAGATGTCGAAGCAAATTAAAAAGATCTAATGTTTGACAATACTATCTCTGTAGTAAATGTTGCAGTGAAACAACACGCAGGTGTTCAGAACAGTCATCAAGATCCAGTTCAATCCAGACTTCCAGATACTGGTCAGAACTCAGTGAATCATCAAATCATGCCTGAATTTAAAGCCAACTCCAATGGATATGGCAGAGGTAGAGGCAAGGGGAAAGGATTTGGTAACAACAAACCACAATGCCAGTTATGTGGTAAGTTTGGGCACCTAGTCAACAGATGTTTTCAGCGATTTAATGTTCACTTTCAAGGAGTTACAGCACAACAGGCAAATGGGAGTGCCAATCTTACAACAATGGTGAACTGGAATGAAGAAAGAGAAGTTCATACACGAAATCAATCAACCAATTCATCTCTTTCTGCATCTCTACCTTTATTTCAGTCAAATCATTCTTCTATTCCGATGTATCAATCTCGTTTCAGTGTCTCGGTTCACAAAGGATAATAGAGTATTTTTTGAATTTCATCCCAACAGTTGTCTGGTTCGAGATGCAGAAACAAAATCGGTGTTGATGATGGGTATTGAAAGTGGAGGTCTGTACAAGATAGATCTCAGTAGAATGAATTCTAGGAATGGTGATAGATTTCTTTCATGTAATAAACATGATACGTTTGCTGATAATAAAGATCTTAAATCCTGTTTTGTTGGACAACTGAAAGTGTCTTCGTCTGTTTTACATCAAAGATTAGGCCATCGTTCTGACCATACGTTAGATGCTATCATTAGAACTAATAAGATGTCTGTCTTAAAGGAATATTCTCATTGTAATGCGTGTTCAATTGGTAAAAGCTGAAAATTACCATTTAAAGATGTTGATACTGTCTATCATGATCCACTTGAGATTGTAGAAATGGATCTCTAGGGTCCAGCTCCCACAACTTCAAATGGATGCATGTATTACCTTAGTATTGTTGATGTCCACTCGAGATATTCATGGATTTACTTTCTTCAAAATAAAAGCGATGTAATGAAAATCTTTCCTCAATTTCATAAGTAGGTGGAAAAACAGATTGGATATTCTGTGAAAGCAATACAGACTGATGGTGGGGGAGAATTCAAAACTCTTTCTCCTTACCTTGCTCAGTTTGGGATAGTTCATTGACTCACATGTCCATACAGATCTTAACAGAACGACATTGTCGAAAAGAAGCACAATCACATTGTTGAAATGGGTCTCACATTGATGAAACATGCATCGCTACCTTACCAATACTGGAGTGATGCATTCTTCACAGCAGTATTCTTGATTAACCGACTCCCTACCAAGGTGTTAAACAACATAACTCCTCATGAAAATCTTTTTCACACGTTACCTAACTATGGTTTTCTTAGAGTATTTGGAGGTTTATGTTATCCTCTGCTTAGGCTGTATAATAAACATAAAATGGACTTTCGATCTGGTGCATGTGTATTTTTAGGATATTTTTCTAATAAACATGGATACAAGTGTTTAGATGCATCAGGAAGAATTTATGTGTCTAGACATGTGAGGTTTCAGGAAACCATCTTTTCGTTTGCTGATTATAAAGGTTCATTTATGCAATCCTCTGCAGCTAAAAACACTCAGACTTCTGAACCGTTCTTTCTGCCATTTAATTCATCTTTGTGTATAACTGTTGATGAAATATCTACAGGTACTCATGTTAGTGATACATATAATTCTCAACATGCAGCTCCCAATGAAATTGCTTCGCCTATAGCAGTTACTTCACAAAGGATTGTTGATGTTGCAGATAATGTTGCAGATGTTGATATAAGGCCTAATTCTACTGCAAATGGGTTAGATACCGATCCAAGTACTACTATTTGATAAATTCCTAGTGGATCCAATCTTGTTCCAATAGAGATTGAGGTAAGTTGTAATGGTAATGATAATGATTTTGTTCATCCGAGAAGTGAATTGGCTGCCACTGATCAATCTTCTGTTGGGTACACACTAAGTAAGTCTCAACTTGTTCCTGAAGATAATTCTTCTCTCATTCACAGTACTGAAAATGAATTTGGTTTACCTGTTAGTGTAGGTGGTTCGAAAGATTTATGCAGGTCTAATGTTCATTCTATGCAGACACGCTCAAAATCTAAATCCACATCTCATGAGTCTGATTCAAATCAGGCAAAGTCCATGTCTGTTCATCCAATGTAGACAAGAATGAAGGCAAGGAACGTGTTTGAAGCTCTTACATCCATTACTAATTCATCAAATGATTTGCTTGAATGTGAACCTCAGGATATTTACAGTGCCATGCAGTGTCCATACTAGGCGACTGCAGTTCAAGAAGAATTATCTGCTTTAGCAGTTAATAACACTTGGTGTTTAACATCTCTTCCAGGTGGTAGGATTCCAGTTTGATGTAAATGGCTATTCAAGATTAAAAGAAATCATGATGGGTCGGTAGTGAGATACAAAGCAAGACTTGTGGCAAAGGGATTTTCACAAAACCTGGTTTTGACTGTCATGAGACGTTTAGTCCTGTAGTAAAAGCCTCAACAGTTAGAATTATACTTACTCTAGCCTTAACTCACAAATGACATCTTCGACATGTGAATGTGAACAATGCATTTCTGCATAGGGAACTTCATGAAGACGTCTATATGACTCAACCACCAGGATTTGAACAACATGATCAAGCTGGGAACGTTTTGGTTTGTAAGCCGAACAAATATCTTTATGGGCTTAAACAAGCTCCCCGTGCATGGTTTGAAAGATTTAAATGTTTCTTGATTAATACTCTTCAATTTCGTGTCTCCTTAGCTGATTCATGTTTGTTTATAAAAAAAGACTGATCATGGCAGTGTGTTTCTTCTTGTATATGTGGATAACATTTTCATTACAGGGAGTGACTCAAAATAAATTGAGTGTTTGATCTCTCAAATAAATGTTGAATTTAAACTGAAAGATTTGGAAATCCTAAACTATTTTCTTGGTATGGATGTTCAGGTAGGGGAAGACTGTCTGTTACTGGTTCAAAAAAAGTATATCCATTATCTAATTACGAAGACTGATTTAGCCAATACTAATCCGTTTCCCACTCCCATGTCTGGGAATTTTCTGAGTAAGGGACTATCTTCTATGTCTAATACTCCTTTTGCTGATGTGCATCTTTACAGGAGTATAATTGGAGCTTTGCAACATGTGTGTATTACACGACCAGATATACATTTTGCAGTTAACAAGTTAAGCCAATTCATGTAACAGCCTCTGCAGTTTCACTGGAAAGAAGCTCTTCGTGTATTACGGTATCTTAAAGGAACAATTGATTTTGGATTACTTCAGATCACCTGAGGTGTCTTCTTATGAGGTAACACTTGTTTCATTTGCGGATGCTGACTAGGGCAGTGATGTTACTGACAGGAAGTCTGTCTCAGGGCACTATCTGTTGTTAAATAACAATCCAATTGTATGGAGCTCGAAGAAACAATCAGTCATTTCTATGTCTTCATCTGAGGCTGAATACAGAGTTGTGGATAATGCCGTGTGTGAAATACTCTGGGTGGTGTCTCTGTTAAATGAGCTTGGAGTGAAATTATCCAATGTTCCAATTGTCTGGTGTGATAACACTGGAGCTGTTGCCTTGACTGAATACAGCACTCAAATATGAAACATGTTGAACTTGATCTATGTTTTATTAGATAAAAATTTCAGCATTGACAAGTCATTGTTAATTTTGTCCCTTCCACAGAACAATTAGCAGATATTTTAACAAACCCTCTCACGGAAAGGTTTTTGTTCATTTCAGGAGTAAATTGGGAGTTTAGTCTTTCAACAGCAATGGACTGATTCACGATCAAGACTGTGAAGACAACTCATATACTGATGAAGATATGGTGTCTCTGGAGGTAGATGAGTATCTGTTAAGTTGATCAGTGTTTGTTTTACTGGGTTCTTCTGTTGTTATGATTCTCTCTTTTATTCATCCCTCATCGTACGAAGTTCCTTTTCTTTTAATCACCTTTGGTATTTCTTGAAATGATCATTGGTTTTAAGTTTTCTATCTAAGTAATGATCATGTTCACTGTGTGAGAATTGTTTGACCTCCTGATTTTTTTTTTATTCTATCTGTTCTTTTGTTTGGGCTTATGCATGTTTTTATCCCAGACCTGCTTATTAGGCTTTTGTTGTGAACTGGTGTGATTAGACTGTTAGACTCTAATGATCTTGATGTTCTGATTTGTTTTGTTCTTGTCTAAGCTTACTCGGGTTATTCTGTCCCACATATCTTCAGCAGTGTATCTTGATCTGATCATTCGGAAAAAAAAAATCAATCAAAGAAAAAAAAAGAAAGAAGATACCATCAAATGGTCTGCTGGCATAGGGTGAAGTTTAGATTCCAAAAATAACTTTTGTAGAGACAACGTCAAAGATACTCTACATTAGTTTGAGGATGGTAAGATGGAGACTCAAATCTCCCAACGTCACTGGTAAGATAGAGGCAAAAATCTCTCTGTCGGACTGAAGTGCTAAGAATAAAGTGAGTATTGAAAAACAAAATGAATGAATTTAGATCAATTACTGGTATATGGAGTATGTGGTATAGTTCAATTCAAGTTGTTAGCTTGTCAAGAATGAGAATTAAGCTTGGCATTAAGACTGTAAGTATCTATGGTTTGATCATGTCGAAATCACACTAGAGTGTAAGAGGCATTCTGGGTGTGAAATAGTTACTCTAATCCTGATCAAAAACAGATATGAATGTCAGGAGCATTTCATGTGATTTTATCAGTTCATACAGAGTAAGTGAACTTAACTCTGAAAGTTACTTAGCCATGGTCAATCAAGAAACAGTCAGAAATGTTGAGAAAAAAACAAGATCTTCATGGAGGAATGTTGGGATGCATGATTGATGAGAATACACCATTGAAGAAAACAGAGGAACAAAGTAGCTGTCATTAACAGATTATCATATGTAGTGATTCGATTCTTCTAGGATTATGTAGTATCTTCTAGATTACTCAAGATTATGTAGTATCTTCTAGATTACTCTAGATTCGGGCAGACTCAAGTACTATATATAGGGGGTCATTACCTTTGTGTAAAGTAACTTGAATGAATGAAATCATTTCAGTTCTGTTATTGCTATTATCAACTCTATTATTCTAGTTAGCTTGATTTGTTAACAAGCTATCTTCTTTCTCATCTTCGTTCTTCCTTCTTTCATCAAATCTCGATTACTCTGAGATTGCTCACAGACACGATCAAGATAAATTGTGATGCCTCATGGTGCAAGGAAACCCAAAGAGCCGGCATAGGGGCGGTAGCACGAGACAAGAACGGGAAAATCGTGGGCAGAATGAACCGGAGGCAAAGAAGCGACGACATCGCAATGATGGAAGCCAGACCAATACACGAAGGTGTACGCCTAGCAATTGAAGCGGGATGGCAAAGCATCGTCATCGAAACGGACTCACAGACAGTTCATCAACAAATCATGGAGAGCCCGAAGCATTGGAGATTCTCAACAATAATACTGAATATACGAGCACTGGCAACACAAGTGGAGTAAGTGCAATGGTGAGCTATTCCAAGAACGAGCAATGAATGTGCTAATTGGATAGCAAAGCAAGCGAGATTGGGAGTGAGTCTAAACGATTGGGTCGAAAGACCACCACTACCATTTGTATGTTTAGTAGCAAACGATTTGATGTACGAACCTACGTGACCAAAAGTCACGGAGTTTTATTTTTTAAAGTAAAGGGACTAATTTGATTAAAAAAAATGGTATCAATGGTATCATATGTTTGATCCATGTTAACAGATGATACCTTAAGAATTTTTGTGTTAACGTACGGTACCATATGTTTAAGAATGTTTTACTTTAGTCTATTAGTTAGTCTCTATTACATATTTATGTTAAATAGTCATGTGACTTACACATGCCCTGCCAAATTAAGACCATGTCATCTCCGTGACTGTCACGTAGATATATAATATAATATTTAATTAAATAATAAATTTAAAATAAAAAATAAAAAACAATTTAGAATAAAATTAAAGAATGAAAGTAATAATTAACTAAAAATTAAAAATTAAGAAAAAATGTAAATAAAAAAACATGAAATTTCTATCAAAACAATCACAAAATATAAATATAAAATTTATTATATATAAATTTATTTTTTTAAAAAATGAAAACCATTAAAAAAAACTAGGTTAGGCTAAGATTCCTGGGTCCTAACCTAATTTGTTTCTTTAAAAATAAATTTATAAATAATAAATTTTATAGTTTCATTTTTTGAATTCAGGTTTAAATTTCTGAACTTTGAGTTTATTAAGTTGTCTATATCTATCTATATATAAACATATTTATATTAAATCTCGTTAACTCAATTTTCAAATATGTTTAAATTTTTTCTTATTATTTCCCTATTTAATTTATTTTTACTTTTATTTACCACGTCAGTGCCGTGTCACCATTTCGTTTGTCAAACTTAACCGTCAACAATAATTTATACTAGAGAACAACATTCTGAAACATATGGTATCATGAAACAACCTATGAGGTACTAATCGATAACATGAGTAAAATATAAGGTACTAATGGATGATTAGAACCATTAACCCTAATTGTATATCTTTTTTCTTCTAAAAGTGCTGTTTTTGTTTTTCTATCATTAATATAATTTTAAATGGATGATTGGAACCATTAAACCTAATTGTATATTTTTTTTTTCTTCTAAAAGTGTTGTTTTTGTTTTTCTATCATTACTTTAATTTTAGAAAATTATATATTATGACATGGATCCGATTGAATTATTTTCTTAGAACAAAATTGAAATCAAAACAACTATACTAACCAATATAATATATATACCATCATAATATACAATTATATATGTTGGGTATTGATAGTGATGACCCAATATGAGAAAGACTCCGAAGCCCAATAACTTTGCAAGGGGTAAAACCCATACCATTCAGAACTGGGCCGGACCACAGTAAGGGTAATCTGGCACTAACAAAGCGGTCCAATACCAAACCCAAACTAAAGTGGACACCAAAGCTCTATCTCGGGTCGCCATCGGCCAAGGCCAAAGCCTCCTACTGCTCGCCATAGAAGCGCTCGCCAATAGAGTCAAACCTCTCAACTCTGGTCCAACAAACCGACATCAAGTGTATGGCCACGATATCCCGCGTATATCAGGCACATATTCTATAAAGATTACATAAGGTAACTGCAATATTACACCATAACCGTAATATCTGTTATCCTAATCTTTACCGGCACAATATTCACAAAGATATTCAATTGCCTATAACGGTTTGATCTCCTAACTCTATAAATACTCTTACTTTACATACATTCATTACGTTTTGAGTTCATACATACAGTATACTCATTTAAGCATCGGAGTAGGACCGGGAGGCACTTCCTCTGTTGCGATCCCCTTCTTGCAGGTTCATCGGAGCTCAGGCGAAAGCGTGTGATAATCAACTCTTTGGCATTCAATTCACTGTCAAGTTAGCACCTGTGAATTTCAGACCCAACATTTGGCGTCGTCTGTGGGAACCACGAGCAAAACAGTCATGCAGACTCGCTCTAACCGCAATCGTCGAAAGAAGGCTAATGAGCAATTCTCAGACAGCTCTGAATCCGTCGCCGCTTCGCCGCTCCCTCAAGAACCTGCTAGCCAAGCAGTCCCTAATGCCGTCCCTCCGAGGCTGGCACGTGAGCATATTGGGAATTCCAGATCAGCCCCTGTTCTAAACGTCGCAGAGATTCCAGCTTGACCAACCGTTCAAGTGGCTGGGGAAACCATTCAATTAACCGCAAAGATGATATCCCTCTTGGAAACTATCATAGGACAGCCCTGCAGACAAGCCCCTCCTCCTCATGAAGATCCTTGTCCCGCGGGGCCATGGGAGGCAGAAGCTGGAAATCCGGGCACCACCTCCCCTCAACAAGATCAAGAGATGACTTCTATACATCAGTCCTTACATCCGTCTTCCACTGAGGCATCGACGGTCACACACTCTGTCAATCCATCGAGTTCTGTACCAACTAGAGGACAACAACACCAATTCATTCTCGACCAAGTTGAGGAGCTTATCAGTAAAAGACTCAAGGAACAGCGCGGAACCGTCATGCTACCCTTGCGGGAGCGATCAACTCATCCCTTGACCACTGACCTTGTAAAGGTCAAAATTCCAAAGGATGTAGTCGCCAGGGTCATTCCTGAATATAGTGGCGGAGGAGATCCCATAATCCATATCGGGTAAGTTGGATGATGAGAATCACTTAGCCCAGTTATTTCCGTTGACCATTTCGGGTTCGGCGTTGTCCTAGTTCTTCGGCGATAGGAACCTGGTCCGAGCTAAAGAGAAAATTCCTGGAGTGATATATGGGCGAATGCCAATTGCTGAAAACTGTGGTCGCCTTGGACGCGGTCAAACATCATCCAGGAGAAACATTGGCTGACTTCTACTGGCGTTTTCACAAAAACGTTACAGAAATAGATCGTTGAGTCACGGATGGGGAGATTATTCGAGCCTTTTATAGAGGACTTGATGTGGCCAACAAAGCCTCAAGAAAACTGTGCAACAGTTATCACATTCAAGAGATAGAAATGCTGGAGGAGCTAGCAATGAGAGCGAAAGGTTTCATAGACCTGAAAGCGCGAACTCCGAAGCCAATTTCCTGACAACCTCGCCAATGGTGGTTCCAGAGCCCCGACGCGATGGTAGGAAGGAGAAGAAGGATAAGAAGGGTCGAGAACAGCCCGGATCAGAAACCCCAGGACCAAGACATCCAGAGGTCCCCGAGTATTTCACGCCTTTAAACAGGCATATCTCGGTGGTACTAGTTGAGATGGAAAGAAGGTATCTGGTAAGGCCGTCAATACCCCGGAAAAGTGCTCAGCCAATGGGAAAGGACACAGAGAGTTATTGTCGAAATCACAAGGCCAAGGTACACAAAACGGATGATTGTCGTGTTCTCAAGCGCAACATCGAGAAGTTGATCCAGAGAGGCATGCTAAAAGAATTTGTGTCCGGATGAGACAAAAGTCAAACGCCCCTACATAGAGCCCACTCGCCAGCTCCGCTAGAGCAATCTGGCCCATCCCAGAGTAGGAGGGTGATAAAATTGATTGCTGGAGGGTTTGGTGCCGGAGGCGAGGGGTCCAATGCGAGAGAAGTTTATGCCGCCCAATTCTCTACAGCTGTCCAACTGGGCAAGAGACTTCAACCTGAAGAAGATTGCATTATCTCAATCTCAGAGGAAGACCTGGCATATGTCACCACTCCGCACAATGATGCTTTAGTCATCACGACTGAAGTAGATGTCTGCGATATGAATAGGATTGTGATCGATGGAGGAACCTCGACAGACATCCTGTTCCTGGACGCCTTCGAAAAAATGGGCAAATCCAAGCAATACCTCAAGCGAGTCGACTTTCCCCTAATCGGTTCGCTGGGAGAACAAATTATCTGCTGGGAGCCATACACCTGCCGGTAAATTTGGGCGAAGGATGGAAAAGCATAAATGTATCAGTCACCTTCTTACTGGTCGACGCTCCTACCTCGTGCAATGCCATCCTCCAGAGGACCACCATCAATCCTCAGAAGATCGTGGCCTCCACAGTCCACTAGAAGATGAAGTTCCCCACACCGAATGGGATCGGAGAAGTTCTAGGAGACCAGTCATCCTCACGTCAATGCTATGTGAACTGCCTTCATAGGAAGAACCAAAAGGATACCCTCACCATCGAGATAGAGGTTGACCCACATGAGGACCAAGCTCGACCAACCTTAATGGAGGAGTTAGCAGAGGTTGAAATCGATGGTCCAGAAAAGATGGTGCACATTGGGACCGCCTTGAACGAAGACCAACGAAACAACCTGACTTCCCTCTTAATAGAATACAAGGAGCTCTTCGCATGGAAGCCCAGTGACATGCTATACTTTGCTACAAAGTGATGCCCTTCGGTCTAATCAATACGGGGGCAACCTGTCAACGAATGGTAAACCGACTGTTCCAAGAAATGCTGGGGCGTAATATGGAGGCCTATGTGGAGGAGATGCTTGTCAATATAGTAAAGGGTAGCCCTCATACAGAAGACCTTTAGGAACCATTCAAATGCATGAGGAGACACAACGTTCACATAAACCCAGCAAAATGTTCCTTTGGAGTCAGATCATGCAATTTCCTGGGATTCATGTTAAGAGAGCGCAGAATAGAGGAGAACCATGAAAAACTCAAAGCTATTGTGGAAATGAAGTCCCCAACTTTCCAAAAGAAGGTCCAATGTTTGAATGGCCGCTTAGCCGCACTCAATCGTTTTCTTTCAAGGGCGAGTGACAGGTCTCTCCCGTTCTTCAAGACTCTCAGAGAAAACCGCAAGTTAGAGTAGACACCGGAGTACAATGCTGCCTTTCAATCATTAAAGAAGCACTTCCAAACACTTTCAGCTTTGGCGAAGTCCATTCCCGGCGAACATCGACTACGCTTGTAGCACCTCTCCTTCAGCTTACAGCACATGTTTGAGTAGTGAAGAATGGAAATCTATTCATAACGCTCTTTCTTTATATAAGTATTAGCGAGGTTGCAGCTAGTGCCGTATTAATAAGAGAATAGGAAAATAAGCAGAGTCCAGTGTATTTTGTAATCAAGTTGTTTAATTCAACTGAAATAAAATATATAGAGATTGAGAAGTATCTATATGCCTTAGTTATTGCTGCTCGAAAGTTAAGACCGTACTTCCACGCTCACGCCATTACAGTCCTCACCAACCAGCCTCTCAAACACTTCCTGGTGAAGCCATACTCTTCAGGAGGAATAGTTAAATGGGAAGTTGAGTTGAGCGAATTTAAGATCAAATTTGCGCCGAAAACGGCCATCAAAGGTCAAGCATTGGTAGATTTCATAGTGGAAAGTACAGGCAATGGTCTAGCAGAAGAAGAAAACCTGCAAACTCAGTCAGAAAATACAAACAAAACCTGGGAACTCTATACTAATGGATCCTCTTCAAGAGAAGGCTCGGGGGCAGGATTAATTCTCCCTTACTTTTAAGGCGACTAACAATGAGGTCGAATATGAAGCTCTTATCACCGGACTGCGACTCGCTAAAGGAATGGGCATAACGTCACTCAAGGCAAAAAGTGAGTCAGCGCTAATTATCAACCAAATCAATGGCACTTATGAAGCAAACGGGGAAAAGATGAAAAAGTGCCTCGAGATTGCTAAAAAATGCATCGCCGAAATCCCAACTTTCGCGATTGAGTCCATTCCTCGCTAGCCGACTCTCTAAGCAAATTGGCGTTCGCAGGAACAAAAATACAAGATGTTGAATTTTTGGAACAAGCTCTATATTCGGTCCTTGACAACCAAGCAGAAGTCTTCAACATTCAAGCGCAGGACAACTGGATGACTCCATTCTAGAACTTCTTGAAATAAGGAATACAGCCAGAAGACGAAGGCGAGTCCACGAAAATAAGCAGTCTATCCGCAAGTTATCTTCTCATGATGGAGATCTATATAAGCGAGGATATTCAACTCTTTATCTAAGGTGCATCTCTCATCCCGAGACAGAAAGAGTTCTCCGCAAAACTGACGAAGGAGTCGCTGCATGCCATGAAGGTGCACGCTCATTAACACGCAAAATCTTCGTACTAGGCTATTACCGGCCAACCTTGAGCAAAGACGCGGCGGAATTAACAAAAAAGTGCGCGACTTCCCAACAGTTCGCACCACGATTCGGTCGACCACCAACGTTGCTATCCCCAATGGTGGGCGCTTGACCTTTTGCCCAATGGGGAATAGACATCTTGGGCCCCTTTCCCATCAACACTGGGCAAAGAACCCACATTATCGTGGTGATCGACTACTTTACTAAGTGGATAGAGGCGAAAGCATTGGCCTCCACCACCGAATTTCAAGTGATCAAGTTCTTGAAAATCCATATATTTTTGTGGTTCGGCATACCCAAAATACTCATAAGCGATAATGGTCCACAATTCGTAGGAAAATCACTCAAATGGCTTTGCGAAGAATACCATATCGATCACAGATTCAGCTCGGTACACCATACTCAAACGAATGGACAAGCCGAAGCCGCTAATAAAGTTGTCCTGGCTGGACTCAAAAAGCGAGTTCAAGCCTTCAAAGGAAACTGGGTAGAAGAGCTGGACAATGTACTATGGGTTGTTCGAACAACACCCAAAACAGCAACAGGAAAAACACCATTCAGTTTAGTGTACGGATTAGAAGCAGTAGGACCCGCCGAAATAGTAGTTCCTACCCACAGGATCCTACACTTTAATACCGAAGCGAATGAAATTGAGCGCTGAACATACCTCGATCTTGCAGAAGAAAAGCGATGGCGATCAGACAATGCCCAAGCTAGGATCATCTTTCCTTAAATCTTAAGGCTGTCCCATCCCACCTTAGCGTGGTCGAGGACTTTAAGAAGTCCGAGGAGTTCTCCGACTGCGCCTTTGAGGTGATAAAGGCCGAGGCTGCTGCCTACCTCCAGATCTTGGTCGACGAGATTCAAGGGATTGATCCCAAGTTTCCTCTCTGGGAGGTGAAGTCTCTTCAGGACTTCATTGAGAGCGGCTACACCAAGGAAGCTCCTTGGCGATGAGGCTGCCCCCGGGGCCGAGAAGGAAACTGCATCCCCTGATGAACCCAGACCTTGAGGTCTCAGGCCTTCAGGCGACCGAGTCGATGCAGAGTTTAAGGTCAAGGGAGCCTGTTCATCATCCTGCTTTTTGCTCATCCTTCTTTTTATCGATAATCACTTTTACTTCCCTTTGTTTTTGGGATAGTTGTAATTATTCTTTTGATTTCAGACTCGGATATTATTATAATGAACGCCTTTAATTTCGTAAGCCTTTACTCTTTTTCGACTTCGAATGTGTTTGGTCGTTCTTCCGATATCTTTTCGTTCGAACGCTTTAGGAAGTTTTACCATATTTGTTTTCAACTTCTCTTTAGCTTATGTAGGAGAGTCTCGCCATATAGGATCTTGGACCATCCATTCCCTTCACCAAAGTTTCTTAAGGGAACTGTTACTCGAAGAACATACCTTTAACGAAACTATCATCTTTTGTAGATGTGTTCGCTTTGTTAAGGTTTTAGACCTTTGGAGTGTTCGTCTAATCACGGGGAACTGTTACCTGAGGCTCATTCATATTTTAGTAAGTGGTCGCCCTAGGTTCATTCGCCCACTTTCTTGTGTTTGTTTCGCAAAGGAACTGTTACCTTTGATATGGATTCATTCGCTTTGGATGTTACTTCTCAATTTTTCCCAACTTATAAGAGAACGGACTCCTTGACGGATTGCTCGCCTTTTGCGCTAGGACTTCTGTCTGATTTTTATATTTAGGCCTTATTTGCCTAACTTTTTCCTTAGGTCTTTTCGCCTGATTTTGATAACAGGTCTTGTGCCTGACTTTGGCATCAGGTCTTTCGCCTAACTTAGGTGCTAGGTCTTTCACCTGATTCAGTCATCAGGTCTTTCGGGTCTTTTGGTTTGCCTAACTTTGGCGTTTGGTCCTTTTGCCTAACTTTGGCGTTAGGTCTTTCGCCCAATTTTGATATCGGGTCTTTTTGTTTCGTAAGCCTTGATTTTTGTTTGACTTCGAGTATACTTGGTTGTTCTTCCGATGTCTATCTTGCTTGAAAGCTTTAGGAAGTTTTACCATATTTGTTTTCAACTTCGCTTAAGCTTTTGTAGAATAGTCTCGCCTTTTTGTTTTCATTCAAAGGGTCTTGGACCTTTCTTTGGAGGAAACGTTACCCTTTAGAGGTTCTTTTCGCTCCTTTAGGTTTCGGGGGAAGGACTGTGGCCTCTTATCGGCTCGTCCGTTCCTTTCGCCATGTTTCTTAAAGGAACTGTTACCCAAGGATTATGCCTTTAAGGAAACTATCATCCTTTATGGATTCGTTCGCCTTTTAGGATTTTGGTCCTTAGATTCGTTCGCCTAGTCGTAGGAAACTGTTATATAAGATTCGCTCGCCTTTTAGGAAGCTGTTACCTCGGATTCGTTCGCCCTTTTTGGGGAACTGTTACCCAAGATTCGCTCGCCTTTTTAGGAAGCTGGAAAGCTTTAGGAAGTTTTACCATACTTGTTTTCAACTTCGCTTTTCAAAGGAACAGTTACCTTTAGATTCGCTCGCCTTTTAGGAAGCTGTTACCTAAGATTCGTTCGCTCTCTTAAGCTTTTCTTTGGAGAGACTGTTACCTTATTGGTTCGTCTGCTCCGTTGTGCCCAATTTGTAAGGGAACTGTTACCCTTGATGTGGGTTCGTTCGCCTTTTAGTGTAGGTCTTTGTTCTTCCCAGTTGGACAGCTGTAGAGATTTGGGTAGCATAGACTTCTTTTGCATTGGACCCCTCGCCTCCGGCACCAAACCTTACAGCAATCAGGTTTATCACCCTCCTGCTCTGGGATGGGCCAAATTGCTCGGGCGGAGCTGGAGAGTGGTTTCTACGTGGGGGCGTTCGACTTCTGATGACAGGGCTTTTTGACCTTGGCGTCAGGGCTTTTGACCTAACTTTGGCGTTAGGGCTTTTTGGCCTGACTTTGGCGTCAGGGTTTTTTAGCCTAACTTTGGTGTCAGGGCTTTTGGCCTGTCTTTGCCTAATTCTATTGTTAGGACTTTTGGCCTGACTTTGGCGTCAGGGCTTTTATTTTGCCTAACTTTATTGCTAGGTCTTTTGGCCTGACTTTGGCGCCAGGGCTTTTGTGGCCTATCTTTGGTGATAGGGCTTTTTGGCCTAACTTTGTTGCTAGGGCTTTTGTGGCCTATCTTTGGTGATAGGGCTTTTTGGCCTAACTTTGTTGCTAGAGCTTTTGTGGCCTATCTTTGGTGATAGGGCTTTTGGTCTAACTTTGTTTCTAGGTCTTTTGTGGCCTATCTTTGGTGATAGGGTTTTTGGCCTATCTTTGGCGACAGGGCTTTTGTGGCCTATCTTTGGTGATAGGGCTTTTGGCCTGTCTTTGGCGACAGGGCTTTTGTGGTCTAACTTTGTTGTTAGGGCTTTTGGCCTGTCTTTGTTGCTAGGGATTTTGTGGCCTATCTTTGGTGATAGGGCTTTTGGCCTGTCTTTGGCGACAGGGCTTTTGTGGCCTTTGTTGATAGGGCTTTTGGCCTGTTTTTGGCGACAGGGCTTTTGTGGCCTAACTTTGTTGTTAGGGCTTTTGGCCTGACTTTGACGACAGGGTTTTTGTGGCCTAACTTTGTTGTTATGGCTTTTGGCCTGACTTTGGCGTCAGGGCTTTTGTGGCCTAACTTTGTTGTTAGGGCTTTTGGCCTGACTTTGGCGTCAGGGCTTTTGTGGCCTATCTTTGGTGATAGGGCTTTTGGCCTGTCTTTGGCGACAGGGCTTTTGTGGCCTAACTTTGTTGTTAGGGCTTTTGGCCTGACTTTGGCGACAGGGCTTTTGTGGCCTAACTTTGTTGTTAGGGGTTTTTTGTGGCCTATCTTTGGTGATAGGGATTTTTTCTTCGATTTGCTTCGAGTGAACATGTTTATGAAGGAATCACTTGCTTGTATGGTCCTTCCCACTTAGCTGAAAGTTTGTTCTGACTGTCCAGCCTTGTGAATTCATTCCTTCAACATTCCTCTCTTTATCAGCTTTTTGATGACGCGCTTGTGATATCTGCAATAGCTTTCGGTGTCATTCCCCATGGGCTGACCACTCTTGCGGGGTCTCGGTGGCCTTGCCAGAGACCTTTCCATCTCGACTAGTACCGCCGAGATCTGCCTGTTTAAAGGCGTGAAATACTCGGGGACCTCTGGATGTCTTGGTCCTGGGTTTTCCGATCCAGTCTTTTCTCGACCCTTCTTACCCTGTTTGATCCTGCAGGGACACCAAAGAACCAAGACGACGCCGAACCCAAAAGGGTCGACAGAAATAACAGGGCTAAGTGATTCGGATCAGTCGACTTACCCAACAGAGAGGCTTCATGCTTATTAACATGTATAATGGGGGCGCCTCCACCACTATACTCGGGGATGGCCCTGGCGACGACATCCTTTGGGGTCTTGATGACGACCAGGTCAGTGGTGAAGAGATGAGATGATCGTTCCTTAAAGGTAGTCATGACGGTTTCGCGTTGTTCTTTGATTCTCTTAGTGATAAGCTCCTCAACTTGGTCAAGAGTGAATTGGGGCTGCTGTCCTCCAGTCGGTGCAGAACTTGATGGATTGACAGTGTGAGTGACCGCCGGCGTCTCAGTGGAGGCCGGAGGTAAGGATTGGTGTCCAAAGGTCATCTCTTGATCTTCTTGAGGGGCTGTGGTGCCAGGATTTCCAGTTTCTTATTCCGGTGGCCCCGTAGGACAAGGATCTTCATGAGGAGTAGGGGTTTTTCTGCGGGCCTGTCCTATGATGGTTTCCAAGAGGGATATCATCTCTGCGGTTACCTGAATGGTTTCCCAAGCCACTTGGATGGTTTGTCGATCTGGAATCTCTGCGACGTTTGGAACAGGGGTCGTTCTCGAATTGTCAATGTGTTCACGTGCCGGTCTCGGAGGGACGGCATCACAGGCTGCTTGGCTTGCAGGTTCTTGGTGGAGTGGCGAAGCGGCAGCGGAATTAGAGCTATCCGAGGATTGTTCGTTAGCTTATTTCCGATGATTGCGGTTAGAGCGAGTATGTATGACTGTTTTGCTCGTTTTCCCACAGACGACGCCAAATGTTGGATCGTGATTTCCTGAATGCTGATCTGGCAATGAATTGAATTCCAAGGAGATGGTGATCGCGCGCTTTCGCCTGAGCTCCGATGAACCTGCAAGAAGGGGATCGCAACAGAGGGGGTGCCTCTGGGTCCCTCTCCGATGCTTAAATGAGTATATGTGTGTATATAGCTCAAAACATATTGAATGTATGTAAAGAAAAGGTATTTATAGAGTAGGAGATACCAAACTGCATAAGGTAACTGTATATCTTCGTGAATATTGTGTTGTTGAAGATTTATATAGTAGATATTGCGGTTACGGCGAGATATTGCAGTTACCGTATCTAATCTTTAGTGAATATGTGCCCGAGATATGCGGGATATCGTGGCTATATCCTTATCCAGAGGAGAGAGGCAAGGCTCTCTTCAAGGCGAGCACTCCTATGGCGAGCACTCCTATGGTTGCGACCTTGATTGTTGGCGAGCACTCCCTGGGCACTACCTTGGCGAGCACTCCCATGGCGAGCAGTGGGAGGCTTTGGCCTTGGCCAATGGCGACCTGAAGTGGCACTTTGGCGTCCACTTTAGTTTGGATTCGATACTGGACCACTTTATGAGGGTCAGAGTAACCTTACTGTGGGTTGGCCTTGTTTAAATGGTATGGGTTGCACCCCCTGCAAATTTATTGGGCCTTCGAGGCCTTTCCCCTATTGGGTCGTCACTATCAATACCCAACAAGTCCTACCTCCAACCTCCTTCATGTCTTACTCCTTATCCGAACAGTTATTCAGCTCCTACCTCATTTAATCCATCGACATTTTACAATCCTCATGTCTATCAAGCTGTTAATCCTCAACATATTTATCAGTCTCCTGCGGCTTCTTATCCTGTACATCCATCTATGCCTGGTATACCTACTGCTCCATCTGTACCTGGATCAGTTTCAGGAGCCTCAGTCTTTAACTTGGATGCTCAGTCGATGATAAGTAATCCGCAAGCTCACATGGCGTCCATTGCTCCGGTTGTACAGCATGATCTCAGCTGGTTTCCAGACTCTGGCGCAACTAATCATCTTACCAACGCCTTGCCTCATCAGAGTACCTCATGTGTTCCTTATTCCGGTCAAGGTAAAGTTGTCGTTGGTAATGGATCTTCTCTTAATATTTCTACTATAGGTTCTGCAGTTATTCCTTCTAACACTCGGTCTTTACATTTTCACAATATGCTTTATAATCCTTGTGTGACTAAGAATTTACTCTTTGTTTCACAGTTCGCAAAGGATAATCAAGTCTATTTCAAATTCCATTCTACTCACTGTTTGATCAATTCTAAAACAAATCAAGTGTTGCTTCATGGACATGAGAATGCTGGGTTATATAAGCTGGATCTGTCCAAGTTTTTTTGTTCTTCTAATAATAGGGGTATGTTTAGTAATCATGCTAGATTGAATAAGATTGTGAATGTGAATTCAACTGCAATAGATGATGATGGTACTCAGTTGTTGTCTGACTTTGGTTCTTCTATGAATAAGAGTAATGATGTTTCGATTAATGCTGTGTCATCTGATTCAATCGAGAGTTATGATTCTGGTTCTGATACTTTGTCTATTCGTATAGATTCATCAAAACCTTGCTCATCGTCATTTATCACCTCTGGTGTTCTTGAGAAATCTGAGTTTGAATGCTTTGTATCTACGTTAAATAAAAATGATTCGTCGTCTTTATGGCATATGAGGCTGGGACACCCATCCAACAAGATACTTGTTAACTTTCTGAGATTGCATAATCATCCAATTGTTCATTCTTCTTCACAATGTTCTGTGTGTGCTATTGGTCAAAGCAAGAAACAACCATACTATTCTTCCTTGTCTGTTTACACATCTCCTTTAGAACTTGTTCAAGTTGATCTTTGGGGTCCTGCATCGTGTTCTTCGAATGGTCATAACTATTATCTCAGTATAGTGGATGCTTATAGTCGATACACTTGGATTTATTTTCTCAAAAGGAAGAATGATGCTGTTCAATGTTTTGCAGAGTTTCATAAACTTGCAGAGAAGCAGGTTGGGTTTTCAGTTAAAGCAGTCCAATCGGATGGTGGAGGAGAGTTCCAGTTCTTGTCATCATATCTCCCTCAATTTGGAATAGCTCATCGAATCACATGTCCATACTCCTCGGAGCAGAACGGGATTGTGGAACGCAAACACAGGCACATTGTTGAGCTGGGTCTAACTCTGTTAGCTCAAGCCTCGGTTCCACTCCATTACTGGTCAGACGCGTTTTATACAGCTACATTCCTCATTAACAGGTTACCTTCAGTAAGTTTGCAGCATTTGTCTCCCCATGAAAAACTGTTTTCATCTGCTCCTGACTATTCATTCTTGAAGGTGTTTGGCTGCTTGTGTTTCCCACATCTTAGGCCATTTCATAAAACTAAGCTGGCTCCTCGTTCTGAACCATTCGTGTTCTTGGATTATTGTGCAAAATATCATGGTTATAAATGTTTGTCTTCGTCTGGCCGTGTGTATACATCACAGAATGTTGTGTTTCATGAATCTGTGTTTCCATCTGCTGATGCTAAGAGTAATTTCTTTACATCTAATGCTCCTACTCAGAATTACACATCGCATCCTTTCTTTATTCCGTGTGATGCTCAGTTTACTTCTGTTGGATCAAATGGTTTTGTTCTACCTATTGACTCTGTCACTTTACCAGCTCAATCACCACCCTCTCCATCTCCTGATTCTGCTCATCACAATGCTACAAGTTCATGCTTTCCTTGTTTTAATACTCCTGATAATGTTGTTGTTTCTCCTGTGATACCGACTGTTAATGATGTGCCTTATCCTGTGGTGCATCACGTATCTTCTTCTGTTTCTTTACCTGTTGTTTCATATAGGCTTTGTGGTTCCAATTTAGTTCCTAGCTCTACTTCTTCTCCTATACCTGTTGTTACTTCTGTTGTTAGTTCAAATACATCTGGTAATCCTTCGAGTATTCATCCAATGGTTACCAGGTCCAAAGCTGATTCTCATAATCAATCGTCTCTTCAGGCATTACTAACAAATGTTGAGTCTTCTGATGCTTTACTTACAACAGAGCCTAAGTCCATTCATTAAGCCTTAAACAGTTCTCATTGGCGAGCGGTTATTGAAGAAGAAGTCTCAGCTCTTCAAAATAACAAAACATGGTCAATTGTTCAGCTGCCATCAGGAAGAATTCCCATTGGTTGTAAAGGGATCTTTAAGATCAAGATGAACTCTGATGGATCCATTGCTCAGTATAAAGCTCGACTGGTGGCAAAGGGCTTCTCTCAAAAGCCTGGAATCGACTTCCAGGAAACGTTTAGTCCAGTGGTAAAATCAGCTACGGTTAGAATTGTACTTTCTTTAGCTTTTTCTCACAAGTGGTCGTTGGGACAGATTGATATCAATAATGCGTTTCTCCATGGGGAGCTATCTGAGGAGGTGTTCATGGTTCAACCACCGGGTTTTAACATACATCCAACAACAATGCTCCTTTAGTTTGTAAGCTGCACAAGGCTCTATATGGTTTAAGACATGCACCAAGGGCGTGGTTCGAGAAGCTCAAGTGCTTTCTTCTACAACAATTGCAGTTCAAAGCCTCTATTGCGGACAGCTGTTTGTTCATCAAACACAGTGAGGTTGGTTCTGTTTTTCTTTTGGTATATGTTGATGATATTGTTGTTACAGGCCCTTCGGCTAGTTTGATTTCTGATGTTATTAAGGCTATTAATGAGGAGTTTCAGCTTAAAGATTTGGGAAATCTCAGCTATTTTCTGGGCATGGAGGTTTTAGCTACTGATGATTTTTTGTTGTTGAATCAAAAGAACTATGTGCAAGATCTGGTTGAAAAACTTGGTCTCAATTCGGTTTCTGCCTGTCCCACTCCAATGACTGGTACCTGCTTGTCCAAAACAGGTATGATTACTTGCTCAGAAAGCTTCGATGATGTTACCTTATACCGTAGCACTATTGGTGCTCTTCAACACATATGTGTTACTCGTCCTGATATCAATTTCTCAGTCAATAAGCTTAGTCAATTCATGCAAACTCCTAGTGTTAGTCACTGGAAAGCTGTGTTACATATTGTTCGATATTTGAAAGGTACGATTGATCATGGTCTCATGTTTCGTATTAACTTGTTTCCTGTTAAAGAGATTTCTTTAACTTCCTACTCTGATGCAGATTGGGGTGGTGACATTTCTGATAGGAAGTCAATTTCAGGACACTATCTTCTATTGAATGGTAATCCAATAATTTGGAGCTCAAAGAAGCAGTCAGTGGTAGCTCGGTCGAGTGCTGAGGCTGAGTTCCGTGCAGTAGCTAATGCTTTGTGTGAGATTGTCTGGGTTAAATCCTTGCTTACTGAGATGGGCCTGATGTTATCTTCTGTTCTTGTGGTATGAACAGACAGTACCAGTGCTGCAGCCTTGTCTGAAAATCCGATTCAACATTCGAAGATGAAGCACGTTGAAATCGATTTGTTTTTTGTTAGAGAAAAAGTTAACTCTGGTCATGTTATTGTTAATTTTGTTCCATCTAATGAACAAGTGGCAGGCATTCTAACTAAACCATTGACTGAAAAAATGTTTGTACCTTGCAGGAAGAAGCTGGGGATATTCTCTGTGGAAGAGTTGGTGGATCATAATGGGATTGATAGACATCTGTCTGGTAAAGATGTTGATTCTGAGTAATCTTTGAATTTATGTTTTCTTGTGTGTTAGTGCTTATATCTGTGCTGTTGATATATTCTAGTGAGTTATGTTTTTGTTCAGTTTCAAGTTTGTCCTGATTCTTTATCTGTTCGTGACTTGACTGTTGTCATTCTGGTGTTTCATGTTTGTCAATGTGTGCTCCGGTGGTACATTCTTGTTCATGTTGGATAAATCAGTTTTGGCATTTATATTTCATTGGTTGTTGTGTTGATTCTCTGGATTATCATACGATAGGTACATTACCTGAGCTTGCTTATATTCTGTTTGTGTGGTGCAATGGCTAGAGTGTGGTTCTTAGTTAATATCATGAATGATCTGTTTTGTTATCGATGACTGCATTGACATCTGTTATTCCAAAGAAGAAAAAAAAGAGAACAATGAAAAGATTGCAGCATTCTCCTTGGCATAAAACATTGGCTTGATTCCAAAAATAGAACTCAGTCTCAAGAAAACGATAAGATACTTCAGATTGGTTCTTGAGGAAGTAAAGATAAGGGCTCAAACCCTTCAACCAATGTTGATAAGATAAGGGCTCAAACCCTTCTGTCAAGGAGCAATTCAGATTCAAAATTGGAAAGTCTAAAGAAAAAAAAAAGAGAAACTACAGAGGAAAGGAAGAAAAACAATGTCAGTGCAGTTGTCGTGAATGAAATAAGATGTGTTGTGAGATTGCTGGATCAAACTCTAGTTTCATGTCCATCTAGTGAATATATGTGTGCTGGTTTTGTATCAGGAGTGTGATCTTCTTAGAATTTAACAAAACAGAATGGTGAAGTGTATATGCTGTAATTGATTTCTGCTATATGAATCAGAGTGTGTTATAGTGGTGCACTGAGTCGAGCATGTTCATTATGAATGAGGCATTGTTCAATGTCATTGAACAGTTGAGGAATCAGTTGATGAATACTTGAGATTGATCAATCGTATTCACTTGGGTATATTGATAGTATGGTATGAAGTGCTTTCACAGGAGAATACAGAATTCAATATTTTCAGATGAAGTCATAATGTTCTTATCTGTGAAGCGAACGCCTGGGAATTACCTGTGAAGCGAACGCCTGGGAAGTCAACAGTTCATGTAGTATGTGAACGCCTGGGAATTACCTGTGAAGCGAACGCCTGGGAAGTCAACAGTTCATGCTCATCAGATGCTGGCTCAGCTAGCTGAATTGGATCAATTTCAAATTCTGGTTTTCAAGAATGAAAAGGAAAAGAACGAAGGTGTCAACAAAATTTGAAATCAGATCTTCAATAGGGAATGTTAGGACATATGTATAATTACATATGTTCAAGGATCTGTTTGTAAATAAACAAGAAGGACTTGGTTGCAATTATAGGATAGTTGTAAGTTATAAATAGTAATCGGTGTAACAGACTAAACTAACTTTTGAATGAAGAACAGATTCTTACCTTCACTCTCAAGTAAGCTTCGATTTCTCTCTTTTCTGGTTTTATCTGAGGTACCTAACAGTTCCCGGTTCGACCAGTCCAACCGATGTGTGGTTCACTGTTGGTTAAATCAACATTTATTGGATTGCAGTCGTTTACCAGGTGGGTGGTGTCGTTGGTGAAGCTCTGAGACTAATATTCATGGAAAAATTTGTTCACTGTTCACAAACAAAAAAATATATTTGAAAATACAATTACAATCTATATATTCTCAAACACACACAAACTATATAGGCTCAAACACACAGAAACTACATAATCTCAAATATACACATTACTCTCAAACACAATATAAGACACCATAATTACCTCAAACTTTGAACATACATAACACAATAGTCTCAAACATAATAGGTCTAATATTTAAACATAATTTCTAAACTGAAGAAGTTGCTCGGTCAAATCGAAGAAGTCGGCTTAAACCGAAGAGAACCACTCAAAAAATTTAAACCTCCCAAAAAAATAGAATCGGAAACCGACCGGTTATAAACAATCACTCAATTTATTTCAATATTTTAGCTTAACCAAACCGAACATGAGTCCAGATCCCGATCGAACTCGGTCGGACCGCCGATCCGCTCCGATTATGATAAACATTGCTTATACGATACAATAACAGAGACCAACCAAAAAACATCCAATAATATAGGGAGGATCGGATGTATGTCCGGACAAAAAACAGACAGCTCTTTTGAAAGAGCGTTCTTTCATTATTTGTTTAATTTGTATTATCATTATATTTATTGCTTTAACATGTGCGGTATATGATTTTAAATAAGTATTCTTTAAAAACAATTTATATTCTTAAAAAGCTCATTACCTAACGTGAATAGTCTTTAAATATAAAGGAAACAGTAGCTATTTAATTATAGTATTAAAAATTGAAAAAATATATACAATAATAAGAACATATATGTATAACTCAATATAAAAATAATATTGATCTAATAATGTATTTTTCGTTAATTTAAGAGATCCGTGATTATAAATTAATTTAATATGTTTAGGTGTAGCTATATTACTAATTTGAAATCATGATTAGAGTGGAGCAGTTTTGAGTAATGTTGGATCGTAAACTTCTGGAAGCTGATCTGACAGTGAATTGAATGTCAGGTGATGGTTGAACAGTGCTTTCGCCTTACCTCCGATGAACCTGCAAGTAGGGGATCGCAACAGAGAGGGTGTCTCTGGGTCCCTCTCCGATGCTTAAATGAGTATATGTGTGTGTATATAGCTTAAAACGTAATGAATGTATGTAAAGCAAAGGTATTTATAGAGTAGGAGAGACCAAACCGTATAAGTTAACCGTATATCTTAGTGAATATTGTGCTGTTGAAGATTTGGATAGTAGATATTGCAGTTACGGCAAGATATTGCAGTTACGGCAAGATATTGCAGTTACCATATCTAATCCTTAGTGAATATGTGCCTAAGATATGCGGGATATCGTGGTCACTTCCTTATTAACGGTTGGTGGGACCAGAGGAGAAAGGCTAGGCTCTCTTTGGGGCGAGCACTCCCATGACGAGTAGTAGGAGGTCGCGACTTGATGAAGAATGGCGACCAGCTATGGAGCCTTTGGCGTCCATATCAGCCTGGGCTCGATCTTGGGCCACTCTATGGTGGGCCAGATTGACTTTGATATAGGCCGGTCCAGTTCGAATAACTTGGGTTTACCCCCTCCAAGGTTATTGGGCCTTAGAGGCCTTTTCCTTATTGGGCTGTCACTATCAATACCCAACATTTGCCCCCGAAGCTTGATTGAAGTTTCTTCAGTCGAGCTTGATTCCTTGGTAGGGTTTGAGATAGTGACACTTCAGATTCGGTTTTTCTTGTCTTTTTCTGTGGTTTATACCTTCATGAACTCTTGATGACCTTTTTGTGATCAGTCGCTTAATTGTTCATGGCTGAAGGAATATTCATTACTTTATCCTTTCTGGGCGATCACTCGAGACAGTTTAGGCTTGTGAAGGTCTACCTTTCTGTGTTAGGCGATCATTGCCTATAAAAATGATTTCCTAAAAAGACCTATTAGTGCGTTGGCGATCACTTTGTCTGTTTGATGGACTTTATCATTTGATAACTGCACAGTCATCCAGAAGTCGAACGGTCACTTGAATCACGCCTGTCATTTAATATTCCGTAACGCAAGGGTAGTCTGACAGTTTTCTATACTGGCCGACCATTTGTCTCCCCGAGGTGTCTCTTAGAATTCTGACATTGCTTCGATTTTTTCCAAAAGGGTGCAATTATTCCTCTACGTCGTTTTGATTCTGTCTGTGGCGGTTACTCCTTTTTTGTCTACATAAGGGACAGCAGTTCCCTTATTTTGTTTTTTACGCTATCATTCCTTCGGATTCTACAGCATCCTCTATTTTCCGATTTCATCTTCTACAATCTTCTCCTTCTTTCTGTCTATCTTCTAACCTTCCCACCTAGCAAAATCCATGGCCACCCGCACCCAATCTGGCAAGACTAAAGTGACGGCCAATAGGCCCTCTTCTTCGGCCCCTAAGGTGTCGAAGAATGACAACGCCCCACTGTCCATCAAGGACAGTTCTACACCAGCCTCGACTGAGAGGCAATCCAACCTTGGAAGGTCCGCATCCACACCTGTGGTGGTGGATTGGCCGGAAGTCCATACGCCCCTCTTTTCTCCCAGAGGTAAATACTCTGTTTTATTGCTCTGTTCTGAGAGTATCCCCTGTTTTCCTTATTTTCATATTTGTTCTTGCCATATTTGAATTGCTTAAGTAGATGTCAAGCCCAACGAACTGAAGCCTGCTTATTTTAAGGCGGTGGTCTCACTCGGTGGTTTTGGTGAAGTGGATGCCCCTAGATACCTGGGACTGGGTCTACATTACCCTCGCAACGGAGAGGTCTACATTTATGCGGCCCAGATCGATGCTGGGTTGCGTTTTCCTCTCTGCGAGGATTTGCAGGCATTTTGCCGGTTTTACGGGATACATCAGCCTCAGCTCGTACCCAACGCCATTAGGATATGGGCCAGATTCAAGTTCCTGTGTATACGTCAAGAATGGACGTATTCACTCGCCTTTTTCCGATGCTTTTTCCGATTGGCTGTTGGAGCGAACTATCTACACCACTTCCAGTCTTGGTGGCCCAAGTTCGCAGAATGGAGAGGCCAGTCGTGGAGTTGGAACGTTTATGTCCGGTTGGTCGATGATTTCCGGGCCACCAACTCCAACTATAAGAAGTTTTACTACTTCTACAAGGGGGGCGTGTCCTGGAAGTTGTCTACGCCAGATAGGGATTTCCCTCCTGCATTCGACGAGTTGTACGGGAGCGACCGAAATGCCATCGATGACCTGTTCCGGTTGCATCGATCATCCAGTTTTCACCCCATCCACTCGGTGGCGGAGACCACTGAAAATATGCTCGAGATGGCGGGCATTCACCAGGCCACGTCACTTTTTGATGATTGGGTAATTCTTCTAATCTTTTTTCTGTTTATTGGTTGTAGGGAACCGGGGCCGAAAACTCATAGGTCTCTTTGATGACCAGGGAAAGGCGGGGCTGTCCGCAGACCAGTCGTCGTTGAATCCTCCTCCTCCTTCTAGCCGTTCCTCTAAGAGGAAGCCTGAGGAGGAACTTCCCCCAGCCACTGTTGGCCCTCACCAACCAGGTACTTTGCCTTGCTATATGCTGATCTTTGTTTCCACGCCTTGGATTTTTGGGTTCTAACCTATCTGTCTATTTTTTGCAGAGAAGCCCACTGGTGACGTGGCCCGGGACCCTCCTCCTCCCCCTGCCAAGAAGGTCAGGGGTTTAGGCGAGGATCGCCCAGCTCTTCCCAAGAGTCTTCATTCTCCTCTGAAGGGCTCCATTGCCCCCGGGGAGAAGGCTTTGACCTTGGCGGCCCCTTCTCTTCCTGAAACCTCGGTTCCTATTCCTCCCAAGGGATCTGGGACCTAAAAGAAGGGATCTGATGCCCCCAGCGCTTCGAAGACTCCTCCTAAGGAGTACTGCTCCTTGGCGAGCATGTTCCAGCCGCTCAAGACTGCCAATCCTCGGGGCCTTTGGTTCCTCAACGGAGACTTCTCGAAGACGGGGGTCTCCGACAAGAAGATTCTCCGGGGCAACCCGGATTTATGCATGCGACTCCTGGAGGGGATAATTTCTCCCAATGATCGCTCTGTGGTACCCTAGGAGCTGCACCACATCGAGGGGTTGATGAGGACACATTTCGAACGAGTCGCTCTGGTAAGACTTTGACTCTTCGTTATGTTTTCATATTAATTATTCTTTTTCATAACCTAACAACCTTTTCACCTTTTGTTGCCAGCTCGTTCGAGAAGAGGTGGCGATTGGTCGAGTCGTCGGAGATGGAGCAGTACCGGAGCGTGGGGTTCTCCCCTAGGCAGATGGAGTCCATGAAGGCAACTGCCGACTCGGTAGTTCTCCTGGTAGAGAATGCCCATGAAGAGTACTTCAGGAAGGAGGAGATGCTCCTTGCTGATGTGAAGAAGAGGAAGGCTGATGCAGCGGACGTCCTTCAAGAGTCTGAAGCCCTTCATCAGTGCTTGGATGAAGGTGAGGCTATCAGGGCTCGCCTGGAGGCTGAGCTTAAGGAGGCCCGAGCCTAAAGGGCAGAAGCGGAAGCTCAACGAGTCACCGCTGAGGCTCGGAGGGAAGCTGCTGAGGCCCCAAAGGCTGCTGCTGAAGCCAGGGGAATCGCCCTGGAGGAGGAGAAAGAACAGCTGGTTGCACAGCTGAAGTCTGTTCCTTCCCCCCAAAGTGTGGTCAACGACTTCAAGGCCTCTAAAGAGTTCGTTGACTGTGCTTTGGAGGTGATGAAGTCAGAGATTGCTGACTTCCTCCAAGTCCCGGTCGAGGATGTCCAGGCGGTTGACCTCAACTTCCCTATTCGGGAAGTTGAGTCCCTTAAGCCCTTCCTCCGGAGCTCCCTTCCTCAGGAAACTCCTGCTGTTGTTGCTGAAGGGGTCGACCCAGCTGCTGCTGTCGAGGAGGTTACCTCCGAAGACGAGCCAAGTACTCCTGCTCCGGAAGACTCCAAGTCCTGAAGATTCCACCTCTCCGGATATCATATATTTCTTTTGCTTTTAGATAATCGTTTCCTTATCTTCTTTTTCTTTTTTGTATTTTGGGTTTATCTGTAATTATTTTTTTCAATTAAAGACTCAGTTTTTTATTGAATGCCTTTATATTCATAAGCCTTCGTGTTTGCTCCACTTTGAATGTGTTGGCGATTCCTCCGATATCTTAATCATAATTACCTTCAACTTTTTTCTTTCACTTCACGAGAGTCTCAACCCTTAAGGTTTTTGGACTTTTCTTTAGGCTCAAAATGATAAACCTCATAGAATTATCCATTTATCTCGCCAAGTATAAACCCCTTAAGGAAAATATCTTAGGACTTAAAAGTATAGACTTCTAGGCTTGAAGATGTATAACCTTATGGAAGCTTTAAGAAACAAGTTCCTATCGCCTTTGCGATAGGAACTTGTTTCTTAAAGCTTCACCTTCCCTAGCGATCGCTCAAGATTCATTGTCCCTCTTTCATAATTTGCTTCGTAAAGGAATTGTCATCCTTAGTAGATAACTTCTCCGAAATTTGTCCAACGTATAAGAGGATAACTTCCTTGATGGATTGATTATCTTCGTCGTTAGGACTTCTACCTGATTTTGGTAACAGGTCTTCTGCCTGACTTTGGCGTCAGGTCTTTCGTTTTGCCTAACTCTATTGCTAGGTCTTTTGGCCTGACTTTGGCGTCAGGGATTTTGTTTTGCCTAACTCTGTTGTTAGGTCTTTTGGCCTGACTTTGGCGTCAGGGCTTTTGGTTTTGCCTAACCTTGTTGTTAGGTCTTTTGGCCTGACTTTGGCGTCAGGGATTTTGGCCTGACTTTGGCGTCGGGGCTTTTGGTTTTGCCTAACCTTGTTGTTAGGTCTTTTGGCCTGACTTTGGCGTCAGGGCTTTTAGTTTTGCCTAACCTTGTTGTTAGGTCTTTTGGCCTGAGTTTGGCGTCCAAACTCACCACGGTTAACATCATTTATGTCGTAATTCAATTATCTACCTAAGACAATTTTTCTAGATATTTTTGATTAGAAATACATTTACGTTTTTTTACGTAACATCGTTTGTACCAAAATGATTAAATGTATTAGGTGAGAAATTTATTTTTCAATAAATATAATTTTTTAAAAATATAATATAAGTTTTTGAATTTTTTTCAATAGATACATAATTTTATTTTTAATTAAACATCGAGTCTTCAAAAAATAAAGAAAAACAAAATAAAAAAATTAACGTCACTAAGGGGTGACGTTTGTTTTTAAAAAAAAATTAAACGCTACTTGTATTATCGTTTATACATAGTTTGCTAAATATATTTTTTTCGGATATATACTTTTCTAAATATATTTTTAAAAATGTTTACTTTTTAAAAAAATTCAGATTATAAGGAACTGTAAATTTTAGGATTTTTCATTTTCTAAGTATGATGAACGAATTAATGGAGTCACCGATCAGAGAAATAATTAGAAAGTGCTTCGAAATGACGATTCATCTCTTTTTCTTGCTTCGTCTCCACCTCTCCGCTCCCTCGCACTATTCTTCTCCTATATAAAGCAAAGCCATCGCCACCCATCTTTTCCACCACAGAGCATCAGCATTCCTCCATCAAAACATCCTTCATAGCAGCTTAGGCTCCCAAGTCACTATTCTCATAATCATTCGAGGTAGGGGTAAAACCCAGGGAGTCAAGTTGCAGACATCACGGCTATACCAAGGATAAAGCGGCCACTCCTAATCCATGCCCGGTCTGTCCGACACAAGGGTGTTGGCAGTTCTGTGAGCGAGGACATCATAGGAAACCCTTCCCCGCACGGAGGCCGCGGCGCACTCCCTTCGGAAGGCGGTAGCCCCTCAGATCTCCTTTTCCTTGCCGGCGGCGGTCGTCTCCTCTGCTAGACACTAGACCACCGTACATATATCTTTAGATTTAGGCAGATAGAGCCTTTAACTTATAGTTTGTGTATTTTTTGGGGGGTGAATATTCGTCTGGGTAGTAGTTTGATTTGGGATTAATCAAAAAACCGCAAGAATCCGTTAAGATGATGCTCAGGATCAAGAGGGTCCCGACATTAGTGTCGAATTTCCAGAAAGAGGAGGGCGAAGAGGGCGCTGCTCGCACTGGAGGCTGCGGCCGGAATTGCTTCAGGAGCTGCTGTATTGAAGGTAATATTTTCGTACGATTGAGACTTCAAATTTATAACCAATTTGACCTTTCACTTAATGTTGTCTTGAAGTATGTGTTTATGCTTTTTGAGGGAGCTAGATCTTTCAAAATTAATAATATCTTTTCGGTAAAAATTGAGACTTTGGTTAAGTTTATATTTGTATTTGATGCTATCCAGTTTATTTGTGATTCTAGTTTTATGAATTTAAAATACATATATTTTGATTTTGAAACTTTTCCTGATGTTTTTATCATTTGGCGTGAACAGGATCCAAGCTTCCCCTGTATGCCTTCAAGAAGGCGAACCAGTTTGCGGCCGGAAAGGCAGCAGTTGAATTTGAGAAGGAGCCTGCTGTTGAGTTCCTGGACGCACTTGTTCTCGGAGAGGTTGGTATTTGTTAATTGATGTATTATTTTCAAGATCAGCAAGCTATAAGTATGTGCTAAGTCTGTTTGCAACTTAATTGTAGTGGGAGGATCGAGTGCAAAGGGGTCTTTTCCGTTATGATGTCACTGCCTGTGAAACCAAGGTATTGTGCTTTGCTTGCTGAATCTTATACATTTGAAGCTTAATTTCCTCGGAATAGGCTGAAAAATGATTTCTTATGAAGCCATGAGATCTGGAATTGTTTTGTTCATGGAAATTATGTTAATCAATTCATGTAATTTGAAATAGGTTATTCCGGGTGACTATGGATTCGTAGCTCAGCTGAACGAAGGTCGTCATCTGAAAAAGAGGCCAACTGAATTCCGTGTTGATAGGGTTCTCCAGCCCTTTGATGGAAGCAAGTTCAACTTCACTAAAGTAGGGCAAGAGGAGGTCCTTTTCCAGTTTGAAGCTAGTGAAAATGGTGAAGTCCAGTTCTACCCTAATGCACCGATTGATGCTGATAATTCCCCTAGCGTGGTTGCCATCAATGTAATGAACTATTCATTGATATTGAATTGTGTTAAGCTGTTGTTAAATCAATTGAATTTGCATCTTATTTGAGTTTTTCCATTTTTTTTTTTTTTAATGACGATGAACAGGTTAGTCCGATTGAGTATGGACACGTCCTTCTGATCCCTCGAATTCTAGAGTGCCTGCCTCAGAGGATTGACCATGAGAGCTTCTTGCTTGCACTTCACATGGCTGTCGAAGCTGCCACTCCATACTTCCGTGTCGGTTACAACAGCTTGGGTGCCTTTGCCACCATCAATCATCTTCATTTCCAGGCATACTACTTGTCTGTTCCCTTCCCCATTGAGAGGACTCCTACGAAGAAGCTAACCACTCTTGATTCCGGAGTGATGATCTCCGAGCTTCTCAACTATCCAGTCCGAGGTCTCGTGTTTGAGCTGGGCAATTCTCTGCAAGATCTGTCCATTGCTGTCTCTGAGTCCTGCATTTGCCTCCAAGACAACAACATTCCTTACAATGTCTTGATTGCTGATAGTGGCAAGCGTATTTTTGTCCTTCCTCAGGTCCTTTCCCCACTTGATATGTGAATGAGAATACTCGTCTTTGATTCCTAACCTGTGTGTTGTTTTTGACAGTGCTATGCAGAGAAACAAGCTTTAGGTGAAGTGAGTTCTGAGCTTCTTGACACTCAGGTGAACCCTGCTGTGTGGGAAATTAGTGGGCATATGGTGCTTAAGAGAAGAATTGACTTTGAAGATGCATCTGAAGATAATGCATGGAGACTCCTTGCTGAGGTGTCTCTTTCTGAGGAGAGGTTTCAGGAAGTCAATTCCCTCATCTTTGCGTTCATCAGGAATGGAGAGACTGCAACCTGTGCTGAGGGTGAGGTTGATGATAAGGATGAGTCGGTGAAGCAGAGCTCAGTCTTCCCCCCCAGGACCAGGATTGTTGGTGTGACGGAGTGTCTGGTTCAGCCGTGATTAGGTTGTTGTATGTATTGTATGAAGGTCAGCAACTTCCATGGCTTCTTCTTTTTGTTGTTGTTTCTGGAAGTGTTGTTATGATGAATAAGCAAAGCTTGTATGGGTTTGCACTGTTGGTTGTTTTTGTGGGTATTTTTATCAAGTACGATGTTTTGTCTGGATGTTGTGTTTGTTGTTAATGAGTCATTGGTCTAATGAGTCATTGGTCTGGTTATTTCCTCATCAGTTCAACAGTCAGTATGTTTGGTTTATATAACCTGTTTCTGGTAAGATCATTATTAACTCCAACAGTAACTATAGGTTCTGCTCATGATCTTATCTCAACCAGAATCACGATTCTATCACCCCATCAACCAAAAACAAAAAAGCATGTATTATTTTGAATCTTTGATAGATTAGTTTATTGGGTTAACTATTCAGTTTAATGGATTTAATACATTTTATATTGTAACCTCAATTGAACTTGAGGCTGAATCTTTGATAGTAGAGGATGTATTTTATTCTCTTGAGAATATAATGTCCGCATGTCTAATTTACTTGGTACTTGAGCTCATAGCAAATATTTTTCTCCAAGAAAACAAGTTAAATAACAAACCTTGGTTGGTCCCAATATTCTAGCAAGAAGTTTCCTTTTTCTTTTGAAAATATATTTACTCCAAATCATTAGAAAAAAACATATTTGCAACCGTTCTACGGTTTTTATTGAATAAGACTAGTGTTATTCCCATAAATTCAAGTGGACTTTGGTTTTCTAAAGCCAGGTTCAATGAGGTTGCACGAGTTAAACATGGGAAAGAGAAACACATTTGGTGTAGATTCTACTACCTAATAAATGGACGTAGACATTGTGATAATAGACCCGCGCGCGTGTACCCGACGCGCTGCTCTCTCCGAAAGAGGTCATTAATGACCAACCGCAAAGTTCCAACGGGAACTCTGATTCTTGCAGCAAGAATTCTGTGACACCCCTGTCAAGATCCAACAGCTCCGCGACAAATTCAGTCATCAATTGCTGAAGGATTGCCGCAGAATCTTCGCCAATTACTCCAGCTACAAAGAACTGGATTCCATTGCCAGATTCTTTGTCGAAACCCTAGGTCTGAAATCTTCAAATTCTGTTTTCTTCTTGAGTGCTTTGCCTTTCTTCTCTGTCTTAGCAGGTTGTGGAGACGATTGTGAGCTTGATCCGAACCGATCCAGCCATCATGGCCAGTCATACGAACTCCGAAGGTGGAAGGAAGCAGGGGAACCTACCGCTGCGTCTGGTGCCCTCGTCTGGCCAGAATAATCAATCACCGAAGAGATTCAGGGTTCTGGGTATGCTCATTGCGAACAAACAGATTAAGAACACGGTGATACAGAATGTCTTGCGGGAAGCCTGGGCTCGGTATGGTCCGGTTCGTTACACGGAGGTAACCGAATCAACTTTAATGTTTGAATTCGATAGCTTGAAGGATAGGGATCTTGTGCTTGATTTGTCTCCGTGGTCCATTCACGGGCATTGCTTGAACCTTAGACCATGCCCGCCAAATATGTCGATCACTGATATAGATTTCAGATCGGTTCATCTCTGGGTTCAGGTCCATGGCCTGAGTTTGGAGATGTTCAACAAGGAGAATGCCGAGAGTATAGGGGCTAGCATAGGAAAATGCATCAAGGTTGAGGACAACCACCTGATGAATCAGAGGATGTTCCTTAGGATGCAAGTTGAAATCCAAATTTCAGAACCGTTGCTTACTGGGTTTGAGTGGTTGGATTCTCAGGGACAGGTAAAGTGGGCAGTTGTGCGGTATGAGCAGCTTACTGATGTGTGTTACAAGTGTGGGTGCATTGTCCATAGCTCCTTAACCTGCTCGGAGCAACAAATCATGGACGAGCACACACTATGTCCTAGGTATGGCTCGTGGTTATCTGTCACCCGACCTAGATCAAACTCAAGGTGGGTTAACATTGGAGGGACATCCAAACAACCAGTTAAGAGGGAGCCGATCCTGAAAAAAGTAAGTGAATGGATGAAGGAAATTTCGGGCTTCTCTCAGTATGGCAGAACGCACCAGGGCGAGGCCAATTCGGGGAACAATCTGAGTAGAGCTGCTAGCAACACTTCCTCGCCCTTGCCATCTCCAATCCCAGATGATCAGCCTGATGATGCTCCCCTACAGTCTGGTTCGAAATCGGGTTCCGTATCAGTGCCCGAGGTTAAGGCCTCTTCGGCTATGGAAGATCAAGTATTCACAAGTGGGGTGGAGCAAACTGAACCGGTTGAGGAATCCAATACTTCGACCCCTACCACGATTATCTTCGATCTCAACTCAACTCCGGATGAGAAGCAGGGGGACACTGTGAACCAAGGCTTGTTCCATTCCTTTGTTGACCTAACCCTAAACATGGCAGCTACCACGGGAGTGCCACTGGACCAAACCGTTAATGCACTCCATAAGGATGAAGACCAACTGCATACCGATTCTATACCACATCAATCAACCCAACATTGCCCAACTCAAGACCGTGCTGCCGACCCGAGCTTATCTTGCCCGGTTGATCCTATATCCTCACATCTACCAGGGGATGGCTTCATCGGGCAGGACAAACAAGGGAGAGGGCACGGGGGGAAGACACGTCTGGGGCCACACGTGAAGAGAAGAGCCAACACCAATGTTGATCTTGATCAAGGAAAAAGAAGGAAGATATATACGTCAAAATCTACTTCACGACAAGGTGGGATGGCCACGTCCAAACCACATCAATCTGACACAACCAGTTCTCATGGTAGTAGGAACATGAGTTCTATTGCCAAATCTACCCCAACTCAAAACACGGGTTCCGGTGGCTGTCCCAAAACAGCCACGGGGGGTAGATTATCATCATTAGCTGGAACTGTCAGGGGTTAGGGTCTCCCCTGACGGTTTGTCACTTAAAAGACCTGGTGACGGGTTCTCGGCCTGCGATCGTCTTTTTGATGGAGACGAAGCAGACTGAAGCCCACTGTGAGAGTACGAAGGAGGATAGGGATGGACTTCGGATCTTACGTCCTCCCTATAGGGTCTAGCGGCAGTCTTGCTCTTTGGTGGAACAAATAGGTGGATATTCATATATGTGCGAAAGATAAAAACTTCATGGATCCTATCATTCGAGATGACAACGCGGGAAACGAATACAGAATTACTTGGGTCTATGGAGATGCCAACTTCACTAGGAGGACACGAAATTGGGAAACATTACGGAATATTGGCTGAGGTAGGCACGAACCGTGGGCATGCATTGGTGACTTTAACGACATCTCCCACCATCGGGAGAAGGTCGAGGGTACTAGAAAGGATCAAAGAAAGATAGATGGGTTCAATCACCTTATGGAGGACCTCCTCCTTGAGGATATCGGGTTCAAAGGACCAATGTTTACGTGGTCCAACAACAGAAGGGGACCGGATCGCATCCGTGAAAGACTCGACCGAGTACTAGCCAATCAAGCTTGGTGCGGACTGTTCCCTGCTGCCCAATCCATACACGATATCATGGTAGGGTCGGACCACGCTCCAATAGTGCTGCATCTTGTGTTTAAGGAAAGTCGATCGCGTAAAAGATTCCGTTTCGAAGAAATGTGGTTCGAGAAAACTGACTGTCACGACGTTATCAAAGAGGCATGGAAGGTGGGAGGCTAGGTGGCGACAGCTTCTGATTTGATCTCGAAACTGAAACGATGTAACAGATCTCTTTCGGAGTGGAGCTGCAAGGTTTTCAAGAATAACGCAATGGAAATTAGAAAGGTTAAGAATCAGATAAGAAGACTGCCCGATCGCCTCGACCTTCAGTCAGTTCAGGAGGTGGACCGGGCTCTCAAATCTAGACTTCACGCCCTCTGGAAAAGAGAGGAGATCTATTGGGCCCAAAGGTCGAGGGTAAGGTGGCTTAACTCAGGTGATCGCAATACGATTTTCTTCCACCAATCTACCTTATCTAGGCGACGAAGGAACAAAATCATTCGCCTTCAAGGCGAAGACGGGGTTTGGATTCAGGGGGAGGAACATATTAAACCCGAGCTTAACCGGTTCTACTCTCACCTATTCACATCGGAGAGGCCGAGTGGTGGGAACCGATCGGAATTTAACCAAGTGTTGGGGGGTGTTGGCACCCAAATCTCTAGGGACATAAACGACAAACTCACGGGTTGTGCATCGGGGGAGGAGGTCAGGAGGGCGTGCTTTCAGATGGGGGGGTCAAGGGCACCGGGTCCAGATGGGTTCTCAAGCTCCTTCTACCAAAGGAGTTGGGGTACAATCGGTTCAGACTTGCTCACTTTCGTCAATGCATTCCTCGAGACAGGAATCATGCCACCGACCCTTAACTCCACTGATATTACTTTAATCCCTAAATTAGCAAATCCCGTGAGTGCCTCTGATTTCAGACCTATTAGCTTATGCAACTTCGGATACAAAATTATTTCTAAGGTTCTGGCGAATAGACTCAAAACCTACTTGCCAGAACTCATCACCCCGTTCCAAAGTGCATTTGTTTCAGGCAGGCGGATTCAGGACAGTATCATTATAGCTCATGAAATGTTCTACTAACTGAAGACGCGTGGAAAACAGAGAGGAACGAGAGGGAAGTCAGAGTGCGCTCTCAAAATTGATATGCAAAAGGCCTACGACCGCATAGAGTGGGATTTCCTTCTAGAAGGACTCAGGAGGAGAGGATTCTCAGAGAAATGGATTCAGTGGATCAACGCTTGCATCTCTACGGTGACCTACCAGATCATAGTCAACGACACCCCTTCATATTAAATCATTCCTTCGAGGGGTCTCCGACAGGGTGACCCTCTTTCCCCCTATTTGTTTATCTTAGTAGCTGACATATTGTCAAGGATGCTTGATGACCAGGTTTCAAAAAGGATCTTTAGGGGGATTCGACCGAAGACGGGGTGTCCCGAGATACAACACCTCTTCTTCGCGGATGATTCACTGCTCTTCCTCAAGGGTTCATGAGATGAGGCCATTTCTCTCAAAAGAACTCTGGATATATACTGCTCTCTATCGGGACAAAAGATCAACCTCTCCAAGTCGACCTTGTTCTTCAATTCAGCCGCGGACGAAGCTCATAAAGCAGACATCTCGGCAGTCTTCGGGGTCGCCCATTCTCTTAACCCGGGGTTCTACTTGGGCTTGCCCATCGTATGGGGTAGGTCTAGGAAGGACGCGTTGAGCTACCTCTTGGAGAGGGTCCGAGACAAGATCCAGAACTGGAAGAATAGAATGCTCAATCAAGCGGGTAAGGAGGTCTTGATAAAGGCGGTTCTTACTTCGATCCCCACATACGTCATGCATGTGTTCAAGCTCCCATCTTCTTGGTGCTCGGAGGTTAATAGTTTAATAGCTCGTTTTTTGTGGGGATCAAGCGATGGCACCAAGTGTATCCATTGGAAGAGGTGGGAGGCTATGACTCTACCTAAATCTAATGGTGGTTACGGGTTCCGGGAAATGCAAGCCTTCAATCGGGCTATCCTTGCAAACATGGCACATCGTATTCTTAAGGAACCGGAGTCACTATGGGTCCGGGTTTTGAAAGGTGTGTACTTCTCAAATACATCTTTTATGCAGTCTGTTAAAGGTCATAGACCGTCTTGGGCGTGGGTCAGCATGCTCGAGGGTCGGGATGTCATCAAGGAAGAGGGGGTGTGGGCTCTCGGGAAAGGATCAACCATTAAGCCCTTTCTTGATCCTTGGGTCCCTAATCAACCGAACCTAAGGATCCGACCTATCCAGCATCGGCAAGACCATTTGACATTGAGAGTCGATCAGTGGGTGAATCCGGTTGACCGAACATGGCGTGAGGACCAAATCAGGCAACTGGTTCAACCGTCGGATGTCGAGGCTGTCTTGGCAGTTTCCATCCCAATTCAGTCGCAGTCAGACGTCCTCCGATGGCCACATTCACGGTCAGGCGACATATCGGTAAGATCGTCATACCACTGCATCCATAACAGAGCATCGACCCCGATCCTAGACCTGAACCAGCATCCTATGCCGGATCTCCCGGGAGTCTGGTCAGCTATTTGGCAGGCTGACGTCTGGCCCAAGATACGAGCCTTCACGTGGAAGCTTGCGGCTAGGTCCCTACCTACCGGCGGCAGCCTTGTTCGGCGAGGAGTCCAAATCTCGGCCCTGTGCCAGCAGTGTGGGGTGGAGGACTCGATCGAGCATGCGCTGTTCGGTTGTCCTTGGATGCACCAGGTCTGGCTGAGACACATGAACCTTGCAGCCTTGAACATGGCCCAAAATTCCTTGGAGGAGTGGCTCACATGGGCAGCTAGAGGGAACCAGCCGCGACGTGCGAATGAGGTGCATTCTTGGCCTCGCCTGATGATCGTGGGCTGGGTAGTGTGGAAGGCACGGTGCAAGTTCATCTTCGAAGGTAACCCTCCGGTGTTGGATCAGGTTCTGAGGGAAATAGATAGGCTCGGCCAAGAGATGGCGAAGCCTCCTCGCACGCACGGACAGCAACAGCAGCTCATGATCGCTTGGTCTCGGCCTCCAAGGAACACAATCAAGATCAACTGCGACGCTTCATGGTCCGCAACCACGGGTCGGGGAGGGGTGGCGGTCATTGCTAGGGACGACTCGGGTCACGTTGTGGGAGGCTCATCCTTTGTTAAGCCTGCGATCTCGGCTGAGGTAATGGAGGCGGAGGCCATTCTGGCCGCGGTAGACTTGTCCTATCGCATGGGGTGGATGAGAGTGATGTTTGAATCCGATGCCCTATGCGTAATTAACCACCTCCGTGGTACGGACTTCAGTTGGAGACTGGATATGATCTTGTCCAATGCGGCTACAAAGGCTTCCGAGATGGAGTTAGCCGAGTGGATACACATACCCCGAGCCGCAAATGCATGTGCGGATTGGGTTGCTAGGAATATTTTAGCGGGGTCTTGCCCTTCGGGCTGGGTGTCATCACCCCCCGACCTCTCTGCTTTCTTTATTTATGTCGGATAATAGTTTGTACTCGAACTCTTTCTCTATTACGCATTAATCTAAGTCGGATGTTTCTTGGGCCAAAAAAAAAACTACCTACTAGTTTTTCAGTGTTATTAAAAACATTATTAAAATCTTTTAGAACAAGTGAAGGGGGTTTGAGATTGAGAACATGTGCAACAATTTTGAGGTTCTCCTAAATAAGGCATATACATTGCAGATATAACCCATTTTAAGGAGAAAATAAGACAAAACCTGAGTTTCTAGGTGTAATTCATGTTCTGCTTTGCTTGTACTCCGATGGGCCAAGGGGCTTCACTCACACGACAAATCCAAAGAATTCACCCATGTAATTGTAGATGACCCATATGTAGATGGCCCAAGGGTCTCGCCTTACCTTACAAACGGGGCGTCGCCTCTTTATATAATAAAAAACGAGGAATCACATGAACTGTGTTGGGTATCGATAGTGACGACCCAATATAGGTAAGACCTCAAAGACCCAATAAATTTTCAGAAGGGTAAAATCCAAATCACTCAGAACTGGGTCGACTCACATTAAGGGTAAGTTGACACTCATAAAGTGGTCTAGTACCAAACCCGAAACTAAAGTGGACACCAAAGTCCGTGCAGGTCGCCATTTACCATGACCAAAATCTCCTACTGCTCGTCAAGAGAGTCAAACCTCTCAACTCTGATCCCACAACCCACACCGAATATACAACCACGATGTCCCGCGTATCTCGGGTACATATTCTACAAAGATTACATAAAACAACTGCAATATTACGTGATAACCGTAATATCTTCTATCCTTATTTGAAACGACACAATATTTACAGACATATTCAGTTACCTAAAACGGTTTGGTCTTCGATCCCTATAAATACTCTTGCTTTACATACGTTGCATGACGTTTTGAGTTTATACACATGCATACACACAATATACTCGTTTAAGCATCAGAGTGGGACCCAGAGTAACCCCCTCTGTTGCGCTCCCCTTTTTGCAGGTCCATCGGAGCTCCGACAAAAGCGTGTGGTCATCAACCAATTGACATCCATATTACTGCCAAATCAACATCCAGTCAGCACCTGGAAAATTCAGACCCAACATTTGACGCCGTCTGTGGGAATCGAGCAAACAGTCATGCATAGTCCCTCTAACCGCAATTTTTGAAAACAGGCTAACGAGCAATCTCAAGATAGCTCAGAATTCACCGCCGCTTCGTCGCTTCATCAGTAAGAACCTGCTAGCCAAGCAATCCCCAATGTCGTCCCCCCGAGACTGGCACAGGAGCACATTGGTAATTCGAGACCGACTCTGATTCCGCCTCCCACTGAGATTCCAGTTTGACCAACCGGTCAAGTGGCCGGGGAAACCATTCAGGTCACCGCGGAGATGCCATATCTCTTGAAAACTATCATAGGACAGACAAGCCCCTGCTACTTATGAAGATTCTCATCCCGTGGGGCCACTAGAAGCAGAAACTGGAAATCCATGTGCCACCGCTCCTGAAGAAGACAAAGAGATGACCTATAGACATCAGTCCATGCCTCTTACCTCGACCGAAGCGCCGACAGTTGAGGAGAACAGAGTGACCTACTCTGTCAATCCGTCGAGTGCTTCACCGACCGGAGAACAGCAACCTGAATTCACTCTTGGCCAAGTTGAGAAGCTCATCAACAAAAAGATAAAGGAACAGTGTGGAGCCGTCATCACCCTCTTTTGAGAACGATCCCCCCATCCATTCACCGCTGCCCTTATAGCGGTCAGGATACCAAATGATGTGGTGGCAAGACTCATCCCCAAATATAGTGGCGAAGAAGATCCTGTGATCCACGTCAACATGCATGAAGCCTCTCTTTTGGGTAAATTAGATGATGATAATTACTTAGCCTTGTTATTTCCGTCAACACTCTCGGGTTTGACGTCGTCTAGGTTTTTTGGTCTCCCTGTAGGTTCAATAGGGAAATGTTTCGAATTAAATAACAAGTTCCTAGAGCGTCTTTCCAGGTCTATAAAATCTCTCGGCTTCAGAGTTCGCTCTTTCCAGGTCTATAAAACCTTTTGCCCTCACTCCTAGCTCATCCAGCGTCTCTATCTCTTGAACGTGGTAGTTGTTGTTGTGCAGTTTTCTCGAGGCTTTGTTGACCACATCAAGTCCTCTATAAAAGACTCGAATAATCTCCCCATCCGTGACTCGACGCTCTAGTTCTGTAATGTTTTTGTGAAAACGCTCGTAGAAATCGGCCAATGTTTCTCCTGGATGCTGTTTGACTGCGTCTAAGGCGACCACGCTTTTCAGGAGTTGGCACTCTCCCATATATCGCTCCAGGAATTTACTATTTAGCTCTGATCAGGTCCCTATTGACCCTACAGGGAAGCCGAAGAACCAGGACGACGTCAAACCCGAAAGGGTCGACGGAAATAACAGGGCTAAGTGATTCTCATCATTCGACTTATCGAAAAGAGAGGTTTCATGCTTGTTGACATGGATTATGGGATCTCCTCTGCCACTATATTCATGGATGGCCCTGACGACTACATCCTTTGGAATTTTGATCGTTACCAGGTCAGTGGTGAATGAAGGAGTTGATCGCTCCCGGAAGGGAGACATGACGGTTCCACGTTGTTCCTTGAGTCTCTTACTGATAAGCTCCTCAACTTGGTCAAGAGTGAAGTGGTGTTGTTGTCCTCAAATCGGTGCAGAACTCGATGGATTGACAGAGTGAGTGACCGTCGGCGCCTCAGTGGAAGCCGGAGGTAAGGACTGATGTCCAGAAGTCATCTCTTGATCTTCTTGAGGGGCACTGGTGCTCGGATTTCCAGTTTCTGCTTCCCGTGGCCCCGCGGGACGAGGATCTTCATGAGGAGCAGGGGTTTGTCTGCGAGCATGTCCTATGATGGTTTCCTAGAGGGATATCATCTCCGCGGTTACCTGAATGGTTTCCCCAGCCACTTGAACGGTTGGTCAAGCTGGAATCTCTGCGGCATTTGGAACAGGGGCCGATCTGGAATTGCCAATGTGCTCTCGTGTCGACCTCAGAGGGACGGTATCAGGGATTGCTTGGCTAGCAGGTTCTTGGGGGAGCGGCGAAGCGGCGGCGAATTCAGAGCTGTCTGAGGATTGCTCATTAAACTGCTTTCAACTATTGTGGTTAGAGCGAGTATGCATGACTGTTTTGCTCGTGTTCCCACAGACGACGTCAAATGTTGGGTCTGAAACTCCCAGGTGCTGACTTGGCAGTGAATTGAATGTCAAAGGATTGATGATCACGCACTTTCGCCTGAGCTCCGATAAACCTGCAAGAAGGGGATCGCAACAGAGGGGGTGCCTCTGGGTCCCACTCTGATGCTTAAATGAGTATACTGTGTGTATGAAGTAAAAAACGTAATGAACGTATTGAAAAGCAAGAGTATTTATAGAGTGAAGAGATCAAACCGTTATAGGCAACTGAATATCTTGGTGAATATTGTGTCGGTAAAGATCAGGATAGCAGATATTACAGTTATGGAGTAATATTGCAGTTACCTTATGTAATCTTTATAAAATATGTGTCTGATATACGCGGGATATCGTGGTCATACACTTGATGTCTGTTAGTGGGACCAGAGTTGACAGGTTGGACTCTCTTGGCGAGCCGTAGGAGGTTTTGGCATTGGTCGATGGCGACCTGCGATAGAACTTTGGCGTTGGCCTGATTTTGAATGATATGGATTTTAACCCCTGCAAAGTTATTGGGCTTCTGATGTCTTTCTCATATTGGGTCGTCACTATCAATACCCAACAGTTATGGTTATGGTATTTGAGTTATATCCATGAGTATTATATAAATATAATAATTATGTATTATTAATAAACTAATATATGCTAAATATAATTTAAGTTGCTAGTATTATTAATATACTAATGGTGTTAATGTTTCATCAGTATTAATGTTGAATTTTAATGTTAAGTGGTGTGAATGTTAATGTTGAATGATGTTCGTATTATATATTTTTATTATTCGTAATATAGATTTATGAATTTTTTTAAATAAGATTTTTTGTCTTTTATTATATTATATGTGTAGAATGAATATGAGTATACGGGTAAAATTGTTGTTAATAACCACAGTTATTTTAATAGTTATGGTATTATCATTTGTAGCTGTAATAATTATAGTTATGCTATGTGGTTTAAAAATATGGTAGGGTAAATCGACAACCCTACAAACGACAACTAATTTATATCTTATCCTACACTAATTAATATGACTCCATCAGCTTTAGCAGTATAATATAATACATGTTTGTGTCCTCTGTCTTCTCATTTCATTCTTTTACATATATTATTATACGTACAGAGAATTGTTATCCTGACTGGACAACTGTAGTGATCTATTTTGTTGCATGTAGTGCTGAAGTGGAGGTCGCCGAAGAAGCCACATGCATGTGATGTCAGACCAAGTTGCATGTTGCCTCCCATTTGACACGTTTCCCCAATAATTCCGTACAAAGATAAGAACTTGTCTTGAATATACGTTTTTCACAACGGAGAAGACAGACTAACTAACAGCCTGCTAACTAGCTAGTGGTGTCTTTGGGTGTTGAAACTTGTTTGTTCTTGTTCTTGTTGAGTAAGTAGAATTAATGGCCGGTGCTCGTGTCTGTCTATGTTCATCTTCTTTCTCCCTTGGTTTCCTCCATTTCAAACCCTCACTCTCAGCAGCAACAGCATTTTTGAACAGACCCATCAAGGTACGTACTGATCATATTAATTAATATTCGTCATATTATATATAGATATATAGAGAGAGATAGAGAGGAATCTGGTAAGTGTACGTATATGTGTGTTTTGATCCACCGTACTATGATATGTTAGAGATATAGTAGCGAGAGGCATGATAACGTGAAAAATGAAAGGGCGCCATCTACAGCGCAAGAGTTCATTAGGGTGGCTGAGGAGAAGCTGCGTCATGACGCCGAAGAAGAAGAAGAAGGTCTGCCGGTCAGTCAAACGGTCAAGAAAGTTTCTAAGGGTGCAGAGTCTTCGGAGACTATGTTCAATGAAGATGACAACAAGCACAAGAGTGAGGATGAAGTCTAAAGTCATGCTTTGGTTGGATGGAGTAGAAGATGAGTACGTACGTCCATGCACATGAGAGCTAGCTAGCTAGGTTTACGTAGTTAGTTCTGTGTGGCTTGTAAATGGCTTCTTGTGTTTCACTGCGTTAACACTGAATTCGTCCGTCCTTTGAAACCCTTAATAATATATACCACTTTGAATAATTTATTATCCCTATTTTTATTTATGCCAAATTGGTTTGGGTGGCAAGAAAAGGCCGAAGTTGATGAGCAAATATTGGTTAACCCTGTACGTACTTCATAATGTGTTAAGTGTTCCTTTTCCTACCCAAATCACCTACTTTGGTTGTCAAATAAATTACCGACTTCCCTATCTATAGATAGATAGGACATGTTGACATTCTTCTTCTAACGTAACGTACGGGTTCCCATTTACATTACTTGCACCTCAAGTATCAATGCTGCCCAACAGATTTACGACACAACCAACTATCTCACACCAAAGGTCAATGGGAATGCAAGTGAGTCGCCGAAAATAGTTGGACCGACCAAGTTCTATAAGATGGACTCACACCAACTGGATTAATAAATGAGAAAACTCCACATCTAATAAAATTGAGTACCTTCGCTTCATCATCAATTTGATTCCTTCATTGAATATAGTTAGGGGGGTCACGCCGTTATTGAGTTATGGGGACCAATATGCTATATTATGATCACACATAAGTCAGTTGTCACTGTCTAAAGTGTAGACAACATGATTCCCAAGCTTGTACAAACCATTCTTAATAAGGAACTTAGGTTAGAGCTATAATAATAATAGAACGATCAGTATCTTATCATTTATAAGTTAATTATGGTGCAAATAAAAATTATTTAAAATGTAAAATAAATATACTAAGAATACATTTTAATGATGTCTCTTTAAGATATCCCGCAGGTAATTTATAAAATAAAATAAAATAATAACAGCTTGAGATGTATCTTGTTTCGAATTGATTTCCAATACAACAGGTCCCACTTAACTCATAAATACAAACTGTACTTGTTGAATTATAAAGGTATTTTGTTTATTATAAATGGAATTAGCTAGAGATATTATTGATAAGATTAAAAATTTACTTAATTAGAATTTTAGTATTATTTATTCAGGAGGATAATACAACACCATACAGTTACATGATTTGTAATATTTATACACTTATTTATATATGAGTTTGACTTTCACATATTATATGTTTAAACAACTTTTATAAATTTAAAAATAATTAGTATGAGTTTATAAAAAATTTACTATGCAATTATACACAAAGATTTACTATTAGTTATGTGTGCTTAATCGTATCTAAATTAAAACTGAAAAAAATATATTTATATTGTTTTTATACTTATTATGTTTGAATTAGAACACGTGAATTTACAAACTTGATTGCGAAAACTAAACTATAGAATCAAATTTCATTTCGTGTATAAATGAAGTGTTTTGTTTGATCAAAATGTTAATCGTGTAACTATGCAAGTTGTATGAGATCTGGTTATTAACCATATTGTATTTGTATTTTGAAAAGTGTTACATAATATGACCAACAATGGTGTAGTGAATATTCAAATAGTTTCCTGCTTCATATTTATTTATATCGTTAACCGGACAATTTAGTATAATGTGGTATGGTGGTGAAGTTTTTCTACTCATAAGGTTCTGGTTACGATTATGATATTTAATTCACAAATATAATTATAACCATAATCATATAATATATATATATATATACAACTATGTTTTAACATCAAACACTAATTTTTTATTTTTTTAAGCTTTGCACAATGTGCTTGAATCAACCGTCGCCACTGATGGATCCTGGGCCTATGGGCCCTGATAGATCCGGGCCTCACAGGCCCCTACAGCAGAAGCCCTCTAGGCCCAAAGGTAAGGCCTGTAAACCAAGGCCCGTCCTTGAGAGCGAGCCATAGAAAGGCGCGCCACCAAGGGCGCGCCACGTGAAGCATGCCCCACCATTCCTGACAGGTTCGAGGAACGACAGGGAGGGATGAGAGATCTCCACGCCTGAGGTGGAGCTCCGGCACAAGAAACGAGCCCACTGAGCACCAGACACTAGGAAACACACTGTCCAATGGTACCCCACTCAGCCACGTCGGACGCCACATAGGATAACCGGGGTCAAACTTCAACCCGACACAGGTTAAGGGTGAAGGCTATAAATACCTTCACCCCTCTCTACTTCAGACTGATCTGCTATTCATAACATACATACCTACACTTATAACAAACTCCCAACTCACTTAAGCTTCGGAGGGGAAATAAAGGGCATAGCCCGGGTTTTCCTTATTGCAGGACGTCGGAGCGCCGCGACGAGGTCGACTGGAGTACTTCAGGAGATCAGAATCCAACATTGGCGCTGTCTGTGGGAAGCTTAAGCACAACAGCCATGGCTCCCCCAATCACAAGAGCAAAGAACAACAAAGGAATAGAGGAAAAACAACTCGCTCAACGTCCTGTAACAGCACTTGGGAGGCACTTCGGTCATACCTCCCCAAGAGAATCTGCATAACGTCCCAATCACGGAGGCAGCTCGCCCCAGCGTGCGCTCCCAGCAGCCCACGACCGAAAGAGCTGAAACATCCAGGCCAGCGCACTCTCGGATCACCTCTTCAGTAAGAGTGCCTCTGACAGCTGCGGCAGGGCCGACAAACGGATTGACAGCTGCTCTGGTGCTTTCTTTTTAGCCACCTCAGCCTCAAGCCGCTTCTGCTTAGCCTCTCTCTGGGCCTCCAACTTTAAAAAGTTGGCAAACGAGGGGAGCGTCACCAAAGGAAGCTGGGGATTAGTCTTCAGGATGTCCTTGCGAATAGCAGTGAAGGCTTCTACCAAAGCCTCACGACACCAGCTGGCGTAGGTTGTATTAAACTTCTCGCTGTTCTTGTACTCTTCGACAGCTTCGGCGAAACGCTTGGGAGCCTCCTTTTGAAGAAGTAGAACCTCTTCCTCCAAGCCCCGAACGTCCTGCTCAGCCCCTACAGCGCGGTGCTCAAAGGAGTTGGCCTTACTCTTTTCCCGCTCAAGCTGCTTGTGAAGATCAGAAAGCTGCTCATGCGCCTGGGATACCTGCTCATGAGCCTTCGCCGCCTCGGACAGTTTTGTCTTCACCTTAAGCATCTCTTGAGCATGGCGAGCGGATTCCTCATCCATCGCGGCCATCTCCGCGGCTAACTTACGATTAGCACGCTCTTGCGCCAGCTCTAGCTCTTTGGTTCGCTCTAGCTGAGCAACAGTGGCCTCCCGCTCCTCAGACAGCTCCACAATGGCGGTACCCATTTGGAGTTGCAAGGGCAAAAGCTACACAAAAGACCAACAGTTAGAAAAAAAGACTTAGTGAAAATAGTAAAAAACGAAGGAACAATTAGTACCTGAGAAAATAAGGTCAGGCCTTGGCGCAGAAGATTGTCCAAAGCACCGCTAGCCTTGTCAATAGGCGTGCGATTAGCAGGTGGGCAGGCGCCAGTCAGCAGGTGGATACCCAAATCGGGATCCATTGAAGTATTCCCTCGCGGTAGGGGAGCATCCTGGAGACGCTCGCAGGGAGTCCAGGGCGCACCGCTTGGATCCTCCTGAGAAACCCACTCAGGAAGCTCCTCGACTTTGAGATCCCTATGAAGGTCGAACGTCAGACCCGCGTACGACCTATAGCGCCCATCTTGACCACTGGGTAAAGGCAAGGGCGCCTCCAAGTCCATAGGAGAATTGAGGGGCAGATCCCTATCTGCCCCTGAGGCGGATTCCCTTGCCGAGGTAGATTCCCTCGTCGGGGTCTTCTTCTTCCGTGAAGAGGGAGCGCTGGGACTTTTCCCTAGGTACGCGGATCCGTCATTCCTAATGCTTTTCTATGTGGAAGTTCTATCAGAGAAGACATGGTAAGTCCAAGCCATTCCCGAGTCCGTCACGACAGGCGTGCCCCACTTCTTAGTGTGGAGAATATTTAATATTCTAGAAAAAATGGAATCGTTGCAATATCGAGAATAAGGGACAGCACCTTTGAAAAGATCCACCGCCTCTTGAGTGTCAGGACTCAACGATTGAGGATCCGCGGAGAGCGGATCTATCTCATCCTCAGGGCGCCTACTTCTTCGAAGACTGTCGTTTCCTTTTCTTGGAATCCTCGACAGCGTCGCTCGGAGCCTTGGTAGCGAGCGGTTCTAATTCCTATTCATCATCCGAGAGTGTGAAGGCAATGTCAAAGCGCGAAACAAGTTTTTCTGCAAAAGAAAATAAAACGAGTTATTACCCGTGTCCTATAAAAGCGATGCTGAACTGGAGAAATGCCAGCGTTGAAAAGGTCCTCCTCCTTGGTCTCCTTGGATATCCACTAGGCGCTCCCTTCGAGGTGATCGACATACACCATGTGGAGCGACTCTTTATCCCAATGGGATCATTCATCATCCAGGGGATAGGGGTCACGGAGCGCCTTGGGGGTAATACACAAAGTACCCCCCCCCCCTTTGAAGAAGTAAGAATTCTTCCAATTAGAGTTCCGGATCCTATAGCCAGTGACTAAGGGGAAGGAGGATTTCCAATTCTGGAACTTATTGTCAGGGAAGCGACTGACAAAGCTAAAAACGCCAAAACGGTTGGAATCCATCCTATAAAAATGGCGAAATAATACTAAAGAATATGTGTAGCCCTACCTCTCACATAAACACCTAAATCCTACCCAGGTGCGGAGAGAACATGGAGAGAATTGGGTAGGGGAGACGCCATAGTAGCGACAGGCCTCAGCTAGTTCAGGACAGAGGGGAAATCTTAATCCAGCATCTATCTGAAGGGGACAGATGGTTTCCTCGCCTGGACCTGGTTTTGAGATAGGTGTGGCGTTCTAGGGATCACGCTCATCCGGGATAGGAAGGAGAGGTTCTAAGGCGTCGCTCATACACGACTCATCCACTGATCTATTAAAAATAGACCTAGAAATAATATTGGGTCTAAGATCACTAAATCCAGGAGGGTAAAAGACATTAGCCTCACCTCCTGTCGATCCGCTCGCCATTGAATAGAGAAGGCGCTAGCGACGGGGGTAGAGGTTGGGCTCGAAAGTGGAGCAGCGAGCTATTTTGAGAGAACGAACGGAAAAGCGACCGGAATCCTAGGGTGACCGGAGGAAAATGATCGGAAATCTAGAGAGAAGGCAGAGCTTTCTAGAGAGAGAAATTACGTTAGGAGGTTAAAATGACAGAATGAAGAGGAGGGGCCCTATTTATAGGAGCTCTTCTGGAGAAGCCCAACGGTCACCCTACTCCTAGGGAGCCTGATTGGATGAAACGTTCTCGGGAAGGTAAGGGCTGCCAACGGTTCGATCAAAACGGTACGGCTTCCCAAACGGTCCGATCACAATGGCTATTTCTTTAAAAAGACGGGATTCAAAGAAAGACATCCGTCGAGAGAGAGAGCCCCTCACCGCGCGCCCTCAAAGGCGCGCCACTCGAGATTAAAATGAAACGAACAATGGGTTCAGGAAACACCATTGCTCTATAACATTAGAACGCCTGATAAAACCTAACACGAGCGTCGCTCGTATTGGGCTTCGGGGGCAGATGATGGATCCTGCCCCTATGGGCCCTGAAAGATCCGGGCCTCACAGGCCCCTACAGCAGAAGCCCTCCAGGCCCAAAGGTAAGGCCTGTAAACCAAGGCCCGTCCTTGAGGGCGAGCAATAGAACGGCGCGCCACCAAGGATGCACCACGTGAAGCATGCCCCACTCTTCCTGACAGGTTCGAGGCTCGAGGACCGACAGAGAGGTATGGGAGATCTCCACGTCTGAGGTAAAGCTCCGGCACAAGAAACGAGCCCACTGAGCACCAGACACTAGGCAACACACTGTCCAATGGTACCCCACTCAGCCACGCCGGACGCCACGTAGGATAACCGGGGTCATTCTTCAACCTGATACAGGTTAAGGGTGAAGGCTATAAATACCTTCACCCCTCTCTACTTCAGACTGATCTGCTATTCATAACATACATACCTACACTTATAATAAACTCCCAGCTCACTTAAACTTCGGAGGGGAAACAAAGGGCATTGCGCGGATTTTCCTTATTGCAGGACGTCGGAGCGCCGCGACGAGGTCGACTGGAGTACTTCAGGAGATCAGAATCCAAGAGCCACTTTCATAGTTCCATTTAATTACCATCGTCCATCGCCCTTTTTCTTTCTTCTCCTTCCTTAGGCATGATTAGTTGTTAGACGACATCCACACTGCTAGTTCCAACCTGTTGGTTTCAACCGATTAAGAAATTTTGCTATCCGATCTTTTCTTCCACGTTCTCCTCACATGGGTCACCTTTTCCATGCGTTCTATTAATTTTATTCATTTTATGTCAAAATTAAATTAAATTTGATTATGTTGAAATTAAACTTTTAATAGTTAAGTTAGTCGTTTAAGACCAAAGAGTTCAAATTTGATTTACCGAAATTAGAATATAAGTAGAGAATTTACCTCCACTTTACACACATGATAAAAAAAAATATTTGAGTTATCGTTATATAAATATAGTTTAATATAAAATTTAAATTATTATATTAATTAACAAAAATAAATCAAATTAAATGTTTTTAAATTATATTATTATATTGATATGACTTCAAAACGAAAATATTTTTATTTTTGTTATTAATATAATAGCACTATAAAAAATGTTATTTATAAATATTTTATTTAGTAATAGTTAATTGTTTCTTATTTTATAAATTATTTGTGCATATGATTTGGCATCCTAATACGGTCACTCAGTCTTACCCGTCTTAGCCAACTATTTTTTTTCCTGATGTCCCTAGGATTTGAACATGCGTACTTTGATACTAATCATTTTCTATGAATACTGACATCAATCTTTGACTGTCTCCTTAGCCAGCACTCGTAGAATATACCATTCCTGTCATCAACTCTCGGGAAACCGAATTCATGATCCATGAAAAAACCAAAGTGTCACATCTATCCCAAATCTGATGAAGGCTAGAATCATAACTCTCTCTAATACATGATCCATCTATAAACCTAACTTGTTTTTTGCCATAAGGTATATGTACATAGCTCAACTCCAGAATGAGTAGGACACCGGTGTCCGGTCCAGTTAATTTTTCTGATATAAGAGATAGACTAGGGGTGTCCGAGGGATGAAGGAAAAAAGGATGGTTCATGTCAATAATCGGTGCAGTTGGAGCCGCCATGGTTTAATAACCGGTGGCTCCAATCTTAACATCAGTATTGGAGGATGAAGAGGCCATAAGGACCGAGGCAATAACAAAGACAAACAGAAAAAAGATAATCGAACAGAGGAACAATAAGGTGTTGCAAGAAAAACAATCAGCAACACAAGATCTGAATCAAGAAAAAGAAAGAACTCACTGTTCTTGCAAGAAAAATAAATCCATCATAGAATCAATATACGGCAATTATTCATATGACTTCATGATGAAAAACTAGATATATTTCTTAGTCATGCATATCCAGTCTTATTTCATGCACGAATCAACAAGATATTCACAAAATATACAGATATAAAGATATATTCAACAATCGCAGCGGCATATACAAAAACATGCATGAACAAATAAATCTGGACCTAATAAGGATGAATCATAAGAAATAGATCAAAAACTGATATACACACAGACAGATTTGAACAAGCCATGAACAAGTCATAAAAAAAACTTCAATTATTCGGCTAAAAAGATTAAAGAATATGAACAAATGTAAGGATCGAGACCAGATATACCAATGAAGTTGCAGAAAGCAACTTTGCATGATCGATTGGAAGTGCCTCAGATCACTGGACGCTCTGATACCATGTAAAGAAACGGATGAACTTGGATTACAACAGCGAGAAGATGAATGGACACTGAAGAACCTTCGAGAGTAAACTGACGGAACAGAGAAGGAATGTAATGAAAATGCTTCAGATTGATTTTAGGGTTACAGATGATTGCTTTATATAGAAATCTACAATCCGATAATTGCACCTAAGTACCGAAAAGAAAAGAAACAATATAATTTACCCCTAAAGAAATAATTAGTCCTAAACTAGGGATAATGTACAAAATAGAGTAAATATTAAGTTACAGCTTGAATCTCAACAATTTTCCATAATTTATTTCTTTATTCTTTACAATTTTGTTATAGTTTAATATTAGTAAAAAAAAGATCTAATATTTTTCATTAATTTCTTTAGGAACGAAATAAAATATTGTATATTTCTTATGTATTTAATTTTTAAGATATTAATATATTTTATTTCAAACATAAATCAAGTCATGCGTATAACATATTTATATTGCAAAATAAATTTAAAAGTATTTATATTTTTTTGTTACTTTACATATATTTTTATACTGAATCAAGCATTATAGTTAGTTATGCATGTATATTTTAATATAATCTTATCCAAACATTATATAAACTAAAACATGTATTAAAATATCCTAATACGATATATTTGATACTTAGTTAATACTTATATTAGTTATCATATTGAATTAAACACTCCCTGCAGATGAAACTGAACTATGTAGACTTGATGAAATTTAATTTGTCTGGAATAAATCATTCATTTTTCCTTGTTTTTGTATATAACCATGCGTGAATTGCACACTTCTAACAAATAATAGTGACGCTGAATAGGAGGTCTTCCAAGTTTCAACTAGAACGCTACAAAATGCCCAAAAATACGCGTAAATAATAATTGAATAAATATGAACTTAAGCCATCTATCTATCTATATATATATAATAATAATTTAACCGAATAATGACAAATAATCAATTGCTTTTGATGAATGTAACAGGTAAACCACCAACATTAACTAGCGGAGTAAGTCGCACGGCATGCAAGGTAGGGTCTCTCATAACTCATAAGACAAAGGCGGAGAAAAAAAACACTCCATAATACCAGTCCAAATTTAAGACCAAAACTGTGTACAATTTTTTTTTTTTAAATTAGGTCGGTCTCCGACTTCTCATATTAGTTCCTTATTGAACCATATCCATTGCAATTTTATTAATCATAACTATAATATATATATATATATATTATATTTAGTTGATGTTTTTTACTACCCATATTTAAATCACTAAAACTTAATAATATTGGAAAATATTTACAAAATAATTCAATAGTTTAATTAACTAATTTTACTGTGAATAAATTATTTTTTATTGTATATTTTATTTTAGTTAGATTTATTTTTTAAGTTTGTATATATTTTAGGTTATTGATCCAACAATAATAATAATAAAAAAACAATTTAGTGTGTAAACCGAATCCATCCCAAGACAACTAAAACTGCATATTGGACGTTTTATTTATACCCCAAAACCAAATCCTATCTTATGAACCTTTCATCTAGAATTCATGAAAATGGTGCCATGAAAAACCCATTACTATGGTTATAACTGTTACTGTTTAATATAGTTAACCCTACCATTATGGTGCGGTACAGTTATGTGGATGAATTTTCTACCCATAATCATGGTTATTTGAGTTATAACCATGCATGATTATGGTTATGGTATTTGAGTTATATCCATGGATATAACTATGATTATTATATAAATATAATAATTATTTATTATTAATAAAATAATATATATTAAATAATGAAATTTACTGTACGTAATTGTTAGTTTTATATTATTATTGGTAATATAGATTTATATATTTTTTTAAATAATTTTTTCGATCTTTTATTATATTACATGTGTGAAATAAATATGAATATACAAGTAAATCATGTTTAATAACCACAGTTATTTTAATGATTATGCTATTGAAAATTATACCAGTAATAATTATGGTATATAATTTAAAAATATGATATAATTATGTTTTTTGTCATAATCGTACCATATACTAAGATATTAGTATATGTATCATATCCTAATATGGGTACTCACACCCGTAGTCTCTTACACCCGAACCCAGCTGTCGTAAATCTCACACTCAAATGTCTGTAAAAAAATTAGTTACAGTTTTATATTTTAACCGCGGTAGATAGCCAAAATCTATTATTGAAACGGTCGAGGAAGATGGTGGCTTCCTTTCCGACGGAACCGTACCTTCCTCAACTTCCACCTGCCACGTGGGTTCCCTCTCACCCTAACCATATTAAGTATTAACCCACTCTTACCACGACCTGCCTTCACTCGTTTTCCTTCCCCAATTCCCATCTTCTATAAATCATTCCCTCACATTAACTTCTCCTCATAACAACAATCCAATCTCCTTCCTCTCTTTCTTCATCTGCTCTGGCAATGGCGTTCACCGCATTCGCATCCTTTCTCCTTATTCTATTCTCCATTCTTGCATTTGCAGAGTCGGGTTCCGTCGGAGTGAACTACGGAAGGGTGGCGGACAACCTTCCGGCGCCGGAGAAGGTGGTTCAACTCTTGAAGGCGCAAGGTATAAACAAGGTCAAGATGTACGACACCGACGCAAACGTTCTCACCGCCTTCGCCAACTCAGGCATCAACGTGGTGGTCGCCCTTCCCAACGAGCTTCTCTCCAACGCTGCCGCAGACCAGACGTTCGCCGACAACTGGGTCAAGGCAAACATTATTAAATACTACCCGGAAACCAAGATCGAGGCCATCGCCGTTGGAAATGAGGTGTTTGTCGATCCGAACAACACAACGCAGTTCCTCGTACCCGCCATGACCAACATCTACAACTCCCTCGTCAAGAGCAAGCTCGACTCCAACATCTCCGTCTCTTCCCCAATCGCCCTCAGCGCTCTGCAGACTTCGTATCCCACCTCCACGGGGTCCTTCAAGCCGGAGCTAGCCAGCTCCGTCGTGAAGCCAATGCTGGAGCTCCTCCGCAAATCAGGGTCGTACCTCATGGTGAACGCCTACCCGTTCTTCGCATACGAGGCCAACACTGACACCATCTCCCTCGACTACGCTCTTTTCAAGGAAAACTCTGGCGTTGTGGACTCCGGCAACGGATTGAAGTACACCAGCCTCTTCGACGCCCAGGTTGACGCTGTTTACGCCGCCATGTCCGCCCTCCAGTACAACGACGTCAGAATCGTAGTGACGGAGACGGGATGGCCGTCCAAGGGCGACGAGAATGAGGTCGGCGCTGGAGCAGACAATGCCGCCGCGTACAACGGTAACCTGGTGAAGAGAGTGTTAACGGGTCGTGGGACCCCACTGAAGCCCGATACGGATATCGAAGTGTTTCTGTTCGCACTTTTCAATGAGGATCAGAAGCCGGGCCCCACATCAGAGAGGAACTACGGGTTATTCTACCCCGATCAGCAGAAGGTATACAGTATACCCCTCACCAAGTCGGATTTGGCGAATGACCAATCAGCTGTGGTCAACAGTAGCAACACGATCACCCCGCCAACGCCTCAGAACCCATCTCCATCACCCGCCCCGAGTGCATACAAGCCAGCCCCTGTGTCCCCCGGGTTGGGTTCCTCCTCGGGTCAGACATGGTGTGTGGCTAACAGCAAGGCTGGAGTGCAGAAAATTCAGGCTGCCCTTGATTATGCATGCGGGGAAGGAAATGCAGATTGTGCCCCGATCCAAAAGGGTGCAGCGTGTTACAACCCGAACTCTGTGGAGGCCCATGCCTCGTATGCTTTGAATAGTTACTACCAGAAGCAGGATCGGGCTGCTGGATCGTGCAATTTTGGTGGGGCGGGTTATGTCGTCACTCAGGCTCCTAGTATGTACTCTCTCTCTATCTCTGTCCCTATCATTTTTTTCCCATCATATAAATCTAAGTTACTCAATATTCCTATAGATTTTTAATTTTAGTAGCTAGCTACCTCAGTTTGATACTTTCATTTCATCTTCATACTCGACTAATATTATTGGTAATGTAATTTTCAGAATATGGAAGTTGCGTATTCCCTACTGGTCACTGAAGATAATAGAGATGGATTGTGATGTTTGGTGACGGTCGGATCGGGTGGCACGGTATTGCATCGACGGCTGATCATTCTTTGCTAGATCTTTACTTTAGGGCTTGGTCTGTCCTGGTGGGTGGGCTCTACATAATAGATAGAGTAGATGCAGGGTTGTTGATCAGTTAAGGCTTACGTTGGCCTTGGCCGTTTTCTTTTGTAAATGTGGTATTTATTATTATTATTACATATTTATGATGATTTGGGTCGTTTTAATAATGAATAAAAAATATTATTTCGAATCTAGGGTTGTTCAAATAAATCGGTTAGGACGAACTGAAGATGATCTGGTTTGGTCTGATTTGAATCGGTTCGATCGGTTCAAATAAATCAGTTTTTTTAAACCAGCTTTTTAAATAGATAAGTTATTCAAATAAAACCAGTTTTTTAAGATAAACTAAGCCAGTTCCAAATAGTAGATTTAATTCAGTTCGAATCGACTCGTTTTTTGTACTAGTTTATACAAAAAATTCAAATCAAACCGAATTAAACCTATACAATTTTTGAACTGGCCAAAACAAACCAAACTGGTATAACTTAATTGATTAAATAGTACAAATGAGTATTTTTTTATGTATTATTTATAGTTCAATGTTCAAGTGCATCTATTTATTGTTTATGATATATTTTTAGACCGAATCAGATCTATTTTTGACCGACCCAGAACTATTTTTAATTGAGCCGGAATTGAATTTTGATTTTTTTGAAAAATCAGATCAAACCAATTCGAACCTGTTTATGAACTTGTTCTAACCAAACCAGTTTTTTATGTGTTAAATAGATGAGTTCTTTAGTGAGCCAAAAAAATAGTTGTTTACTTTAAATAGACCAGTTAGGAATGTGGTCGAACAGATTCATGAACAATTGTATAATGCCATCCATTTAGTTAATTCAATTATAAGATGTTTAAAAAAAAAAAAAATTGTACGGAGAGAAGAAAGACTGATTTGCACTGTATTGTCGTCGTCATGAATGTCTATTTATTTGTTTTGGTCAACGTCATGAATGACTAATGAGTACATTTTTTCGTCTTCAGCTATACACGATTTGATTGGCCAAAAAAAAAGAAGCTATACACGATTTGGCTCGTGCAAGAGTGAGAATAAATGAATAATTGACAATTATTAATCATTATCGATATTCTTTCACAAATCTCCGATTTTTTTTCAAAAAGTAACGATATAAGAATTTTTTTTTGAAAAATATATATCCAGAAAACATATTTAGAAAAATGTTTATATGCGCAGATGGTAGTAGCGTTTTTGAAAAACGCTACTACCACCTGCGTTTTTTTTTTTTTACGTTTTTTTTAAAAGCATTAGAGTGTTCATTATCTAGTCTAGTCTCACCTAAGGTAAAACATTGAAACAAAGCTGTTTATTAACAAGTTTCTGAATGAGACTTTTCTTCAAATACCCTAGCTAGTTTGACATTTTCAGGAATTACTGCTGCGAAATAGCTCTTTGGGGTTTCCACTGCCTTTTTCTTCGACATCTGAAGACTCTTGATGAGAGATCTAATCATGCGTCTCTACATCTTGCTGAGAGATATAATCATGCGTTGCTTCATCTCAGTATTCATAGGTCCAAATTCCTCTAGGCTAGTCTCACCAAATTCCTCGACTGGTTCTCTAAAAATGTGAAGTTTAGATACTAACATGGTACAACAACCAAGGTCTTTCAAGCGAACTGATGCTTGTTCATTCTCTAGGCTAGTCTCACCAAATTCCTCAAGTAAATAAGAAAGGAAGTTATAAGAAGTTAAATATTTTTTTTTCAAGCGAACTGATGCTTGTTCATTCTCTAGGCTAGTCTCACCAAATTCCTCAAGTAAACAAGAAATGAAGTTATAAGAAGTTAAATACTTTTTTTTCAAGCGAACTGATGCTTGTTCATTCTCTAGGCTAGTCTCACCAAATTCCTCAGGTAAACAAGAAAGGAAGTTATAAGAAGTTAAATACTTTTTTTTTCAAGCGAACTGTTGCTTGTTCATTCTCTAGGCTAGTCTCACCAAATTCCTCAAGTAAACAAGAAAGGAAGTTATAAGAAAATACTTTTTTTTCAAGCGAACTGATGCTTGTTCATTCTCTAGGCTAGTCTCACCAAATTTCTCAAGTAAACAAGATAGGAAGTTATAAGAAGTTAAATACTTTTTTCCTAGGCAAATATTACCTGTCCTAAATTTTCCAACTTGTTCTGAACAACATCCGCGAGGGAAAACATTGAAACAAAGCTGTTTATTCACAAGTTTCTGAATGAGACTTTTCTTCAAATACACTAGCTAGTTTGACATTTTCAGGAATTACTGCTGCAAAAGAGACTCTTGATTTTCTGCATAGTATACTAATAGCAACTCGTTGAATTATTTCATCACAAACTACACTCTTCTTCGTAGGGTGATTCAGTTTGTTGTTATTGATATACTGCGCTATAATTGCTCCAACATCTTGCTGAGAGATCTAATCATGCGTCTCTATACCTCGCGGATGTTGTTCAGAACAAGTTGGAAAATTTAGGGCAGGTAGTATTTGCCTAGGAAAAAAGTATTTAACTTCTTATAACTTCCTTTCTTGTTTACTTGAGGAATTTGGTGAGACTAGTCTAGAGAATGAGCAAGCATCAGTTCGCTTGAAAGACCTTGTTTCTGATAGACCGTTGCTTCGGCGAGTGTCACTTCCACTCACTGCTTGGAAGAGAGCAACGATGGAGCTTGCATACTGAGATGAAGCAACGCATAGGGTTTTAATAATTTATGTTGCAGCATTTGACCTATGAATACTGAGATGAAGCAACGCATGATTATATCTCTCAGCAAGATGTAGAGATGTAGAGCCGCATGATTATATCTCTAAGCAAGATGTTGGAGAAATTATAGCGCGGTATATCAATGACAACAAACTGAATCACCCTACGAAGAAGAGAGTAGTTTGTGATGAAAGACTTCAATTTCTTTAGAAACAAAATTTTAAAAAAATCATTTTCCTTGTTTGATACGGGTACTTTTTGAAAAAGACATTCTCCAAAGCCATTTACACTTTGATGAGTGTAAAAAAAAACGCAGATGGTAGACCTGCGCACATGAACATTTTGCTAAATATTTATTTTATATATATACTTTTTCAAAAATATTTTCTGACATACATACTTTTCGAAAAACATCCAAATCTCCCTTTTATTATCTATATCTATATCTATATCTATATATATATTAATTTGGCAAGTTTATGTAGAATTGTTCCAAGTAAGTTTTTAAGACATTTTTTCATTCCTAATATCAAATTTATAACTTCTAATTGGTTCATGCCATAATTCTCACTCATATGTGGCATGTTATGTAACTTTGATTAAAATCTTCTAAACTCACTCCATTCTCCCAATAAGTTACCAAATTTCATTAATATCTTCTTATTTTCTATGTGCATTTATGATTTTTCTTAAGTTTATTTTATTTTACTAAATTTTATATTTTATGAAAAGAAATAAGATGTATAAATTAAATCATTTTATTAAAAGATAATTTAAGATAAAATTAAGGATTATTATGTATATTAAATATCAATTTTATGAAAATAATAATCACATGTTAATTTTATGTAGATATTTATAATTATGACATAAAATTTAGGGTATGAAAAAATTATAATAATAGTTATAATAATAATTATAATATAATTTCTTCATACTTTTGTTATAACTATTTTTATAAAATATTATTGTAACACCCTATAAGAATCAACATATATTACAAAATTTAAATATAGTTTATAATTACTATAACTAATATGCATATATATATATATATATATATTCTAATAGTTTGTATTTATTTAAACATATATGAAAGTAATAAATGTCATAAAATGAATTTTAAAATTATTAATTAGCATCTTATTCATAATTATTTACATTTGTTTTTGTTGGATCGTAAACTTCTGATTGCTGATTTGGCAGTGAATTGAATGCCAGGTGACGGTTGAACAGTGCTTTCGCCTTAGCTCCGGTGAACCTGCAAGTAGGGGATCGCAACAGAGGGGGTGTCTCTGGGTCCCTCTTCGATGCTTAAATGAGTATATGTGTGTGTATATAGCTCAAAACGTGATGAATGTATGTAAAGCAAATGTATTTATAGAGTAGGAGAGACCAAACCGTATAAGGTAACCGTATATCTTAGTGAATATTGTGATGTTGAAGATTTGGATAGTAGATATTGCAGTTACGGCAAGATATTGCAGTTACCATATCTAATCCTTAGTGAATATGTGCCCGAGATATGCTGGATATCATGGTCACTTTCTTATTAACGGTTGGTGGGACCAGAGGAGAGAGGCTAGGCTCTCTTCGGGGCGAGCACTCCCATGGCGAGCAGTAGGATGTCGCTACTTGATGAAGAATGACGACCAGCTATGGAGCCTTTGGCGTCCACATCAGTCTGGGCTCGATCTTGGGCCACTCTATGGTGGGCCAGATTGACTTTGACATGGGCCGGTCCAGTTCGAATATCTTGGGTTTACCCCATCCAAGGTTATTGGGCCTTAGATGCCCTTCCCTTATTGAGCTGTCACTATCAATACCCAACATTTGCCCCCGAAGCTTGATTGAAGTTTCTTCAGTCAAGCTTGATTCCTTGGTAGGGTTTGCAATAGTGACCCTCAGATTTGTTTTTTCTTTTCTTTTTCTGTGGTTTATACCTTCATGAACTCTTGATGACCTTTTGGCGATCAGTCGCTTAATTGTTCATGGCTGAAGGAATATTCATTAATTTATCCCTTCTTGGCGATCACTCAAGACAGTCTAGGCTTGTGAAGGTCTACCTTTCTCTGTTAGGTGATCATTGCCTATAAAAAGGATTTCCTAAAAAGGCCTATTAGTGCGCTGGCGATCACTTTGTCTGTTTGATGGACCTTAGCATTTAATGACCGCATAGCCATCCAGAAGTCGAACGGTCACTTGAAGCACGCCTGTCATTTAATATTCCGTAACCCAAGGGTAGTCTGACAACTTTCTGCACTGGCCGACCGTTTGTCTCCCCGAGGTGTCTCTTAGAATTCTGACATTGCTTCGATTTTTTCCAAAAAGGTGCAATTATTCTTCTGCGTCGTTTCGATTCTGTCTGTGGCGGTTACTCTTTTTTTTTTTTGTCTATATAAGGGACAGTAGTTCCCTTATTTTGTTTTTTACGCTTTCACTTCTTTAGACTCTAGAACATCCTCTATTTTCCGATTTCATCTTCTACAATCTTCTCAATCTTTCTGTCTATCTTCTAACCTTACTACTAGCAAAATTCATGGCCACCCGTAGCCAATCTGGAAATACAAAGCAGACGGCCAACATGCCCTCTTCTTCGGCCCCTAAGGTGCCGAAGAATGCCAACGCCCCACTGTCCATCAGGGACGGTTCCACCCCAGCCTCGGCTGAGAGGCAATCCGACCTTGGGAGGTCCGCTGTCACCCCTGTGGTGGTAGATGGGCCGGAGGTCCATACACCCCTCTTTTCTCCCAAAGGTAAATACTCTGTTTTATTGCTCTGTTCTGAGAGTATCCCCTGTTTTCCTTATTTTCATATTTGTTCTTGCCATATCTGAATTGCTTAAGTAGATGCCAAGCCCAACGAACTGAAGCCTGCCTATTTTAAGACGGTGGTCTCACTCGGTGGTTTTGGTGAAGTGGATGCCCCTAGATACCCGGGCCTGGGTCTGCATTACCCTCGCAATGGAGAGGTCTACATTTATGCGACCCATATCGATGTTGGGTTGCGTTTTCCTCTCTGCGAGGATTTGCAGGCGATGCGCCTGTTTTACGGGGTACATCCCACTCAGCTCGTACCCAACGCCATTAGGATATGGGCCAGATTCAAGTTCCTGTGTATACGTCAAGAATGGACGTATTCACTGACCTTGTTCTGATGCATTTTCCGATTGGCTGTTGGGGCGAACCACCTCCACCACTTCCAGTCTCGGTGGCCGAAGTTCGCGGAATGGAGAGGCCAGTCGTGGAGTTGGAACATTCATGTCCGGTTGGTCGATGATTTCCGGGCCACCAACTCCAACTATAAGAAGTTTTACTTCTTCTACAACGGGGCGTGTCCTGGAAATTGTCTACGCCGTAAAAGGATTTCCCTCATGCCTTCGACGAGTTGTCAGGGAGTGACCAGAATTCCATCGATGAGCTTTTCCGGTTGCATCGATCGTCCCATTTTCATCTCATCCACTCGGTGGCAGAGACCACTGAAAACATGCTCAAGATGGCGGATATTCATCAGGCCACGCCACTTTTTGATGATTGAGTAATTTTTCTAACCCTTTTTTCTGTTTATTTGTTGTAGGCAAGGGCCGAAAACTCATAGGTCTCTTTGATGACTAGGGAAAGGCAGGGCTGTCCGTAGACCAGGCGTCGCTGAATCCTCCTCCTTCCAGGCGTTCCTCTAAGAGGAAGCCCGAGGAGGAACCTCCCATCGCCATCGTTGGCTATCACCAACCAAGTACGTTGCCTTCCTGTTCGTCTTTTATTTGTTCCCACATCTTAGGTTTCTGGGTTTTGACATATCTGTTTATTTTTTGCAGAGAAGCCCACCACTGACGTGGCCCGGGACCCCTACCTCCCCCTACCAAGAAGGTCAGGGGTTTAGGCGAGGATCGTCCGGTTCTTCCCAAGAGTCCTCCTCCTAGGGACTCCATTGCCCCCGGGGAGAAGGCTTTGAACTTGGCGGCCTCTTCTCTTCCCGAGTCCTCGGTTACTATTCCTCCTAAGGGATCTGGGACTTAGAAGAAGGGGTCTGAGACTCAGAAGAAGGGGTCTGATGCCCCCAGCGCTTCGAAGACTCCTCCTGAGGAGTACTGCTCCTTGGCAAGCATGTTCCAGCCGTTCAAGGTTGCCAATTCTCGGGTCGTTTGGTTCCCCAACGGAGACTTCTCGAAGACGGGGGTCTCCGACAAGAAGATTCTCCGGGGCAACTCGAATTTATGCATGCGACTCCTGGAGGGGATAATTCCTCCCAAGGATCGCTCTGTGGTTCCCTCGGAGCTGCACCACATCGAGGGGTTGATGAGGACATATTTTGAACGACTCGCTCTGGTAAGACTTCAACTCTTCGTTATGTTTTCGTATTACTTGTTCTTTTTCATAACCTAACAACGTTTTCCCCCCTTTGTTGCCAGCTCGTTCGAAAAGAGATGGCGATTGGTCAAGTCTTCGGAGAGCTCGCCAACAAACAAACTGACCTGCTTGTTGAGTTGGAGCAGTACCGGAGCACGGGATTCTCCCCTGGGCAGATGGAGGCCATGAAGGCAACTGCCAACTCGGCAGTTCTCCTGGTGGAGAATGCCCGTGAAGAGTACTTTAGGAAGGAGGAGAGGCTCCTGGCTGATGTGAAGAAGAGGGAGACTGATGCAGCGGTCGCCCTTCAAGAGTCTGAAGCCCTTCATCAGTGCTTGGATGAAGGTGAGGCTGCCAGGGCTCGCCTGGAGGCTGAGCTTAAGAAGGCCCTCGCCCAAAGGGCAGAAGCAGAAGCTCAACGGGTCGCCGCTGAGTCTCGGAGGGAAGCTGCTGAGGCTCAGAGGGAATCTGCTGAGGCTTAGAGGGTGGATCCTAAGGCCCAAAAGGCTGCTGCTGAAGCCAGGGGAATCGCCCTGGAGGAGGAGAAGGAACAGCTGGCTGCGCAGCTGAAGTCTGTTCCTTCCCCCCAAAGTGTGGTCGACGACTTCAAGGCCTCTGAAGAGTTCGTTGACTGTGCTTTGGAGGTGATGAAGTCGGAGATTGCTGACTTCCTCCAAGTCCTGGTCGAGGTTGTCCATGCGATTGATCCCAACTTCCCTGTTCGGGAAGTTGAGTCCCTTAAGCCCTTCCTCCGGAGTTCCTTTCCTCAGGAAACCTCTGCTGCTGTTGCTGAAGAGGTCGACCCAGCTGCTGCTGTCGAGGAGGTTGCCCCCGAAGGTGAGCTAAGTACTCCTGCTCCTGAAGACTCCAAGGCCTGAAGCTTCCACCTCTCCGACGATCATCCTTTTTAGATTCTGGATTTTCTTATCTTCCTTTGTATTTTAGGTTTAATTTGTAATTATTTTTTGATTGAAGACTCGGTTATTTTATATTGAATGCCTTTATATTCATAAGCCTTTGTTTGACTTTGAATGTGTTGGCTATTTCTCCGATATCTTAATCATAATTACCCTTGACTTTTCTTTGCTTTGTAATGGTCTTGACTCTTAAAGCTGTGGACCCTTCTCTTAGGCTTGAAAGGATAAGTCTCTATAGACTTATCTATTCCCCTTGTTAAGTATAAACTTTCTAAGGACAATACTTTAAGAATTAAAAGTATAGACTTCTAAGCTCAAAGATATATTACCTTTTTGAAATTTAAACCTTTGGGGTGTTCGCCTAATAGCAAGGAACTTGTTAACTAAGGCTTCATCATCCATAGTGATCGCCTAGGATTCTTTATCCATCCTCTATAACTCACTTCACAAAGGAATTGTCATCCTTAGTAGATAACTTTTCTGAAATTTGTCCAACGTATAAGAGGATAACTTCCTTAATGGGTTGATTATCTTCGTCGTTAGGACTCCTGCCTGATTTTGGTAACAGGTCTTCTGCCTGACTTTGGCGTCAGGTCTTTCGTTTTGTCTAACTCTATTTCTAGGTCTTTTGGCATGACTTTGGCGTCAGGGCTTTTGTTTTGCCTAACTCTTGTTGTTAGGTCTTTTGGCCTAACTTTGGCGTCAGGGCTTTTGATTTTGTCTAACCTTGTTGTTAGGTCTTTTTGCCTGACTTTGGCGTCAGGGCTTTTGGTTTTGCCTAACCTTGTTGTTAGGTCTATTGGCCTGACTTTGGCGTCAGGGCTTTTGGCCTGACTTTGACGTTAGGGCTTTTGCCCAATTTTGATATCGGGTCTATATTCAATGCCTGATTCGGTCATCAGGTCTTCGCCTGACTCTTGGCGTCAAGTCTTTTTCTTCGATTTGATTCGAGTGGTCATGCTTTATGAAGGAATGACTTACTTTTATTGACATAACATTTTGATTACAAGCTATGTATGAAATCTCCTTAAATGTTCAGAATTGAATGGACATGGTAACCTTTCTCCTTCAGTGGTTTCCAAATAGTAAGATCCTGTGGCAGCGATCTCTACTACCTTATATGGTCTTTCCCACTTAGTTGAAAGCTTATTCTGACTGTCCAGTCTTGTAAATTCGTTCCTTCTCATAACCATCTCCCCCACGAAAAATTGGCGAGCGCTGACTTTTCTGTTGAAGTATCGAGCGGTCGCCAGACGCATCTTTGCCTGTGTCTTTTCTGATTGCCACCTCTTTTCCTTTGCCAGATCGAGGTCAGTCATGCGCTCGACTTCGTTTGATTCACTGTTAAAGTGTAGGATTCTATGGGTAGGCACTGCTATTTCGGCGGGTGCTACTGCTTCTGATCCGTACACTAAACTGAAGGGTGTTTCTCCAGTGGCTGTCTTAGGCGTTGTTCTGATAGTCCATAATACGTTTTCCACTTCTTCTGTTCAATTTCCTTTGAATGCTCGAACCCTTTTCTTGAGTCCTGCTAAAACAAATTTGTTGGCTGCTTCAGCTTGCCCATTCGTTTGAGGATGATGAACTGAGCTGAAACGATGGTCGACATGGTATTCTTCACAGAGCTATTTGAGCTCTTTTCCTATGAATTGCGGACCATTATCACTGATAAGTATTTTAGGAATGCCAAACCTGGAAAATATGTTGATCTTCAGAAACTTGATGACTTGAAATTTCGTTGTAGAAGCCAAAGCTTTCGCCTCTATCCACTTTGTGAATTAGTCGATCGCCACTATGATGTGAGTGCGTTGACCAGTACTAATAGGAAAAGGACCCAATATATCCATCCCCCATTGAGAAAAAGGCCAGGCACCTGCCATTGGGGACAATAATGTTGGCGGTCGACTTGATCGCGGTACAAATTGCTGGCATGTCTCGCACCTCTGCGTTAATTCAACCGCATCTTTTCCCAAGGTTGGCCAGTAGTATCCGAGCCTGAAGATCTTTCTTGTTAATGACTGTGCACCTTCGTGGCATGCTGCCACCCCTTCATGAGCTTCTCGAAGAACTATTTCTGTTTCTGGATGAGCAACACTCCTTAGGTAAGGAGTCGAGTAGCCTCGCCTGTAGAGTTCTCCATCTATTATCAAGTAACTGGCTGAAAGTCGTCTTATCCTCATAGATTCGCCTTCGTCTTCTGGGAGGATCCCCTCTTTTAAGAAATTCTGGAACGGAGTCATCCATGTGACCTCTCCTTGAATGTTGAAGACTTTTGCTCTGTTATCTAGAACTGAACATAAGGCCTTTTCCAGGAATTGTACGTCTTGAATTGTGGTTCCTCCAAATGCCAGCTTACTTAAGGAGTCTGCCATCTAGTTCTCTTGGCGAGGAATAGACTCACAAAATTTGGAATTTCTGCGACGAGTTTCTTGGCGATGCTGAGGTCTTTTTCATCTTTTCCCCCTTGCTTCATAAGTGCCATTGACCTGATTGACAATAAGTTCGGAGTCGCTTTTTACCTTAAGCGCAGATATACCCATTCCCTTTGCCAGTCTGAGTCCAGTAATAAGAGCTTCATATTCTGCTTCATTATTGGTCGCCTGAAACGTTAGGGCGACGCATACTTCAAAGGCTCGCCTTCAGGAGGAATGAGAATTAAACCTTCCCCGAGCCTTCTCTTGATGAAGATCCATATGTATAAAGCTCCCAGATCTGATTATTGTCTGCTGACGGATTTGGCCTGGTATCTGCTTCTGTTTGACCATTACTTGCGCTTTCCATAATGAAATCAGCTAGTGCTTGACCTTTGATGGCCATTTTTGGGGCAAATTTGATCTTGAACTCGCTGAGCTCGATCGCCCACTTGACCATTCTTCCTGAAGAATCTGGTTTCATCAGGAAGTTTTTGAAAGGTTGATTGGTGAGGACCGTGATGTCGTGTGCGTGAAAATAAGGCCTCAGCTTTCGAGCAGCAATAACTAAGGCATAGAGATACTTCTCAATCTGGACATATTTTATTTCTGCCGAATTAAACATTTTTCTAATAAAATACACTGGACTCTGAACATTATTTTCCTTCCTTATTAAAACAGCACTGGCTGCCATGTCGCTGATGCCCAGGTAAAGGAAGAGCTGCTCGCCTGGAATGGGCTTTGCCAAAGCTGGGAGTGTTTGGATGTGATGCTTCAAGGATTGGAACGCCTCCTCACAGTCTGGCGTCCACTCGAACTTGTGGTTGGCCTTTAGAGTTTTGAAGAACGGGAGGGACCTGTCGCTCGCCCTAGAGAGGAAGCGATTGAGAGCAGCTAGGCGACCATTCAGGCATTGAACCTCCTTATGGCATGTTGGCGACTTCATCTCTTCTATGGCCTTGAGCTTTTCCGGGTTCGCCTCTATACCTTGTTCGCTGACCATGAATCCCAGGAATTTACCAGACTTGACTCCAAAGGCGCACTTTGCAGGGTTTAGGCGAACATTGTGTCTCCTCATGCACTGGAAAGCTTCACGGAGGCCTGTTGTGTGAGGATTGCCCTTTATGGTTTTGACGAGCATGTCGTCCACATAAGCCTCCATGTTTCTCCCCAGCATGTCATGGAACAGGCGGTTTACCATCCGCTGATAAGTCGCCCGGCATTGATTAGTCCGAAGGGCATCACCTTGTAACAAAGAATGTCCCCGTCTGCATAAAAAGCGGTATGTGCCTCATCATCTGGGTGCATCCGTATCTGGTTGTAGCCTGAATAGGCGTCCATGAAGCTCGACATCTCGTACAAGAGGTTGCATCGACCAACTGATCAATCCTGGGAAGGGGATAGGAATCCTTAGGGCAAGCTCTATTCAGGTCGCGGAAGTCGACGCACATCCTCCACTTGCCGTTTGATTTCTTGACCAAAACTGGGTTGGCAACCCAGCTCTGGAATCTCACCTCTCTTACAATCCCAGCTTCAATCAGCCTGCCAACTTCCTGTCTGATCACCAAACGTTTGTCTGTCCCGAATGATCTTCTTTTTTGAGCGATCGGCTTGATAGAGGGGTCTATCCTGAGCTCATGAGGGATGATGTCTGTACTGATACCTGGCATGCCGCTCGGCTGCTAGGCGAAGAGCTCCTTGAATTCCCTGAGGAGGGCAGTCATGGCCTGCTTCTGATTGTCATTCAAGGTGGTCCCAATGCGCACCTTCTTATCTGGGCCATCGACCTCAACTTCTTCCAACTCTTCTATAGGCGTCGGTCGAGCCAAATCCTCGCGAGGGTCGGCCTCTGTTTCGATGGCGAGGGCCTCCCTTTGGTTCTTCCTGCGCAGGCAGTTCACATAGCATTGTCGCGAGGAAGGCTGGTCACCAAGTACTTCTCCAATCCCGTTGGGTGTGGGGAACTTCATCTTCTGATGGACTGTAGAGGCCACAATCTTGTTGGGGTTGATTGTGGTCCTCCCCAGGATGGCGTTGTAAGACGTAGGTGAGTCGACCACCATGAAGGTGACCGATACCTTGATGCTTTTCCATCCCTCGCCCAAAATCACCGGCATGGTTATTGCCCCCAATGGATAAGTCATTCTCCCAGCAAACCCGATCAATGGAAAATCGACCCTCTTTAGGTCGCGCTTGGATTTGCCCATTTTCTCAAAGGCGTCCAGGAACAAAATATTTGTCGAACTCCCTCCGTCGATCAGAATCCTCATCACGTCACAGCCGTCGATATCAGCCATGATAACCAGAGCGTCATTGTGGGGGGGGGGGGGGGTGACATGTGCCAAATCATCTTCGGAGAATGAGATGACAATGTCCTCCTCAGGTCGGGGTCGCTTTCCCAGCTGGACCGCTGTAGAAATTTGAGTCGCATAGACTTCCCTTGCATGTGACCCCTCGCCTCCTGCGCCAAATCCTCCCGCAATCAGATTTACCCTTCTCTTGCTCTGAGATGGATCAGTTTGTTCAGCAGGAACCGATGAACGATTTCTCCTCGGTGGCGTTCGACTCCTATCACGCCCTGCCACAAATTCCTTCAGCATTCCCCCTGAATCAGCTTCTCGATGTCCCGCTTCAAAATGCGGCAATCATCAGTCTTGTGACCCTTGCACTTGTGGTATCTGCAGTAACTCTCTACATCCTTCCCCATGGGCTGACCACCCCTTCGAGGCATGGTGGCCTCGCCAAAGATCTTCTCTCCATCTCGACTAGTACCGCTGAGATCTGCCTGTTTAGAGGCGTAAAATACTCAGGGACTTCTGGATTTCTGGGCGCTGGATTAGCCTCGGTCTGGGGCCTGCTGTCTCGCCCCTTTTTAACCTCCTTCTTACCATCGCGTCGGGGCTCGGGAACCACCCTTAGCGAGGTCGTCAGGAAGTTAGCCTCGACGTTTGCCCTCTCAAGGTCTATGAAACCTTTCGCCCTAGACGCCAGTTCTTCCAAGGTCTCAATTTCCTGCACATGATAACTTTTGCGCAACTTTCTCGAGGCCTTATTGGCCACATCCAATTCTCGATAGAAGGCTCGAATGATCTCCCCATCTGAGACTGGACGATCTATCTCTGTGACGTTTTGATATAAACTCTCATAAAAATCGGCCAACGACTCTCTAGGCTGCTGCTTGACCGCATCCAGAATGAGTACGCTTTTCATCAATCAAGATTTTGATGGCAACGAGGTCATCGGAGAAGGGATGAGCAGATCGCTCCTTGAAGGGAGCTGCGACTGTCAGTCGCCTTTCCTGCATCCTTCTATTAATGAGGTCGCCCACTAGGTCCAGGGTTCAATTTTTTGGCGAAGTCCCGTTCGGCAAGGGACTAGAAGGATTGGTGGAGTAGGTAGCCGCCGGCGGTTCGGTGGATGCCGGGTGTAGGGACTGGTGTCCTGTTGGCATCTCCTGATCCTCCTGGGGAGCTGTGGTGCCAGGATTCACGGTTTCAGTCGGTAAGGGCCCTGCGACAGCGGGGAGAGTGTATCCTTGGGGAGTAGGATCTTGTCGGCGAGCCTGTCCTAGGATGGCCTCTAGCAATGATATCATCTCCGGGGTTAACTGCATGTTGTCCCCGGCAATGTGGACAGTTTGTGGTGTTGGAGTCTCGGTATGGTTGGGAGTACGGGTCGGTCTGGAATTACCGACATGTTCTCGGGCCATCCTTAGGGGAACGGCATCGAGTGCTGCCTGGATGGAAGGCTATTAATGGAGTGGCAAAGCGGCGGCGGAATCAGAGCTGTCTGAGGGTTGCTTGTGAGTCTGGTTCCGGCGGTTGTTTTGTGATCGAGTTCTCATGGTTGTATTACTCGATTCCCACAGACAGCGCCAAATGTTGGATCGTAAACTTCTGATTGCTGATATGGCAGTGAATTGAATGCAAGTTGACGGTTGAACAGTGCTTTCGCCTTAGCTCCGGTGAACCTGCAAGTAGGGGATCGCAACATAGGGAGTGTCTCTGGGTCCCTCTCCGTTGCTTAAATGAGTATATGTGTGTGTATATAGCTCAAAACGTGATGAATGTATGTAAAGCAAATGTATTTATAGAGTAGGAGAGACCAAACCGTATAAGGTAACCGTATATCTTAGTGAATATTGTGCTGTTGAAGATTTGGATAGTAGATATTGCAGTTACCATATCTAATCCTTAGTGAATATGTGCCCGAGATATGCATGATATCGTGGCCACTTCCTTATTAACGGTTGGTGGGACCAGAGGAGAGAGACTAGGCTCTCTTTGGGTCGAGCACTCCCATGGCGAGCAGTAGGAGGTTGCTACTTGATGAAGAATGACGACCAGCTATGGAGCCTTTGGCGTCCACATCAGTCTGGGCTCGATCTTGGGCCACTCTATGGTGGGTCAGATTGACTTTGACATGGGCCGGTCCAGTTCGAATATCTTGGGTTTACCCCCTCTAAGGTTATTGGGTCTTAGAAGCCCTTCCATTATTGGGTTGTCACTATCAATACCCAACCGTTTTTATTACCTACTCATTTATTTTCAAATATTTTTATAAAATATAAATAATCGTTATATTGTATAATATTATAAAAATAAAAATAAGTTTAACATTTTTTCATAAATTTAATTAATTTTTATTTTGTGTAACTGAATTAATGTTAATTAAATGTACTTTATTTAAATAATCATGTTATAAATATATATATTTATATTTATTTAAAAAATATTATTAATTTATAAACTAAAATAATAATTTTATTGCGCATAGTGCGAATCAGTTTTCTAGTAATATACTCATTTTGATGAGAGGCAACCTTGTTACATAAGTAGAGGCAACGACAAAAATTGTAGATGAAAGTTGTATATTGTTGAAGCATTCAAGATCGGTCTCGAAAAATTAGGGTTTCAATATCGCTGCAACAATGTCAAATAAGCCAGGTAGACTCGACAAAATAATGCACTCATCTATCTACATGTTTCAACCAAACTCGGAGATTCAATTTGGGGTTCAATTGAACCCCAAAATTCAATTTATGGGTTAAATTTGCAAAGAAGAAGAAGATCGAAGAAAGGCATTATGGGTGAACAAATGAAGAACAAAGGGAAAAGTCTGAAAATGTGCGTTTTTCTGTTCTTGCACGCATAAGTTTTTTGTTGCAAATACGTACATTTGTATGTTTCAATTTGTATGTCGTTGCACAATCTGTTAAATTTACCCGTTAAGTATCACGTGTAGGGCTCCCATGCACCAGCTAAATCCGACAAAATATAAAATAAAAAGACGATTATACCCCTCCTTTATTCTTGCATCATCAACTTTTGCTTATGCTTCTACTTTTACTCTGATTCTAACATGTCTGCGAGCATCCTCACTCCCTTCATCTTCTTCCTCACCACTAAACTACAGTCAAGAAACCCTATTTTGAATGTACACAAACTACAAACAAATGATTATCATAAGGGTTAAATACCAAGGAGGTACCTGAACTTTGGATATTTTGCAACGAGCTACCCTAACTTTAAAAAATCAAAACGGGCTACCTCAACTTTGGAAAAGGTGCAATGAGCTACCTCCGTCCAAATTACCGTCAACTGTTGACAGAAATTCGTCAGAAATTGGACGGAGGTAACTCGTTGTACCTTCACCAAAGTTGAGGTAGCCCGTTTTGATTTTTTAAAGTTCGGATAGCTCGTTGCAAAACGTCCAAAGTTAAGGTAGCTCCTTAGTATTTAACCCTTATCATAATGAACATACAACTAAATTAAGAACATTTGAAGACAATTTAGTCCTTGTGTCTTTTGCCATGATTCTTGTTCCTTTCATCTTTGGATTTTTTCTTCCTTTTTTCATCTCTCGGTTTATCTTTCAATCAGTTCTTGTGAGAGTGTCTCCTCTCTGGGTGTTTTTTCTTCTTCCTTGGGAAAAATTATCTCTATTACGTCTAACATTTGTGAAAATTCATAATTTGCACTGATGAAAGCTAATACCATGGAACTTATATGAAAGTTTTGTTTTCTTGGAAGTATACGCTCGACATTGATATCTGGAGTGTAGGCTGCATTTTTGCAGAACTGTTTACAGGAAAACAGTGTTTCCTGGGACAAATGTGGTGCAACAACTTGATCTTATAAATTTGCTTGGCACTCCACCATTTGAAACCATGGTTAAGGTTATTATTTATCCCGATTAATTGCTGTTAAATTATAAGACACATTCTATTATTTTTCAGCTATCTTCTTGAAGACACATTTTATGAGCTTTTTATGCTGGAAAAGATGATTTTATATGATTATTCTTTTTTCTTTTGTATTTTTTTTGAAATTGACAGATTTAGAATGAGAAAGCAAGAAGATATCTTGGTAACATGTGAAAGAAGAACGTTGTTCTTTTAGAACACAAGTTCCCTGATGGGGTTTTATAAAGGACGCCTTATTTTAATAAACCATTAATCACTGACCTAAATAAAATCAAGAAGATTTATATAAACCATTTATATAAGGCATCGCCCCTATGAATGTGCGAGAGGCGTCAACCTATAAAAGGCGTCGCCTCCACGCGTCAGGATAAGACTGCATTAAATGGGGATCAGACAGCATTAAATGGGATCAGACATCTCTGATATTTAAGGATACTGATCCATGTCCCTTCTGAAAGTCAGTTTGACCTTAGTGAAAAGGTTAACCATGGTAAAAAAGGTAACACTATTCATCAGGTTTAACCAAGCTTATAAATACCAGCATTCATTATCATTTATTACATTCTGAATTTTACCACATCCACATAAAATCTCTTCAAAGCCTTATACTGACTTAAGCTTCAGAGTGGAATAAGCGAGTCAACCCGAAGTTGTCAATCTGTGCAGGTCCAAACCGAGAGGAGCGACATCTGTACCGAAGGAAGATTTTCAGAAACCAACATCTGGCGCCGTCTGTGGGAATACTTGAGCAAAATATTGCCACTGTTCCCGCTAATACACGAGCTAAGAAAACCCAGCAACCTGAAGAAGGAAGCTCACTTCATGATTTATAGCAACACCTGACGTCTTTAGCTTTTATGCCAAGATTTCAGCGGAATTCAGGAATGACGCTCCCAAGTGCTTCATCCCCAATAGAAATCCAGTCTATAGTATTGCCACCTCAGCAGACTCGAGCGCCGCTCATGCCAGCGCAGTCTCATATAGCATCATATGGATAAAGAGCACCCTCAGCAGTGCCTACTGCCCAAGAGATTGTTACCCCTGCGCTCATAGCGGCGATAGATGAGCTATTGAATCGAAGGGAATTATGGCTGCTGCTCATGCAACTAGTCTTAACGAGCCAGAAGCGCCAGTTATGTAGGATCCCGTAGTAGGACCGCCAGTTATGTCGGATCCTTTACCTAGAAGCGTCGCTACGCAAATACCCCCAGTAATAATGGCTCCTCCTCCGGGTGAAATAACCCTTGACAAGGTGAGGGAGCTTATTGTTGAGGTGAACAAGGAGCAGCGAGGCAAAGTAATGCCCGAGCTGAGAGATAGGGTGTCACACTCTTTCACAGATTAAATTATGGATGTAGAGGTTCCAAAGTCTGTTCAGTGTTCAAGTCCCTAGGATCGAGGTATATTGAGGGGAAGGTGACCCCGTGGAACATGTCCAGAGTCATGAATATTCCCTATTGGGAAGATCTAAAAATGAAAAGCATTTTTCAGTCCTCTTTCCCTCGAGTTTGAGTGGCGCCGCCTCTCATTGGTTCTTTGGCTTGCCTAAAGCTTCTGTCACGTGTTGGGCAGATTTTAAGGAAAAGTTTATAGTCCAGTACATGGGCGGGAGACAACTGCTAATAAGTGTTGGCACTTTGGACCGCATCACGCAGGTGGGGGATGAAAGTCTAGGAGATTTCTATATCCGCTTCAACCAGGCTCTGGCTAGTAACAATCAGGTCATCACGGGAGGTGAGACCATTCGAGCTTTCGTTAGAGCACTGAGTCCCAGGGGTTCAGCTTTATATGACATCTTGAGTGTCATCCCTGTTCATACCATATCAGATATGACGGCAAGAGTCAAGTCGTATATTGACCTCGAAATAGCCCGAGAAGGAGGAAAACCTCCTAGAGATCATAGAAAGGAGGTGCAAGAAGGATAAAGGCTAGAACAACGGCCACAAAGAAGTCGTCCCCAAGAGGATAGATGAAGTCGTCCCCAAGAGGACAGGCGCCGCCCCAATATCCCGCATCCACAGCGAGAAATTTTTGAGGCTTTCACGCCCTTAAACTAAGAGATTTCTGTTGTCCTAAGTGAAATGGAAAAGAGGGATTGGGCGTCGCCTCCACTACCTCAAAAACCAGGAGGACCTATGGGCCGCTATCATGAACAGTATTGTCTGTACCATCGAAGCAAAGGTCATAGTACTGATAGCTGCAAAACTTTGAAGAGAGATATTGAGGCGCTTATCCAAAATGGACTCCTCAAAAACTTTGTGGCAAAAAGGGATCGGAGTCCTAGCCCACGAAGGGAAAGAAGGGTGTCGCCTAAGAGAGAGGCAAGAGATGAAGGCTCTTGAGGCAAACAAGGACATGTACGAGTGATCAGTGATGGCTTTGCCTTGCGAGGAGAGACTAGTAGCGCCCGAGAGGTGTATGCTACTCAGTTATCTGGAACCTCTAAGGCAGGAAAACGCCCTAGATCATTGGATGAAACTAGTATTACTTTTAGAGAGGATGAGATGGATCATGTGACATGCCCCATGAGGATGCACTGGTCATCACTGTTGAAATTGCTGGCTACGACATGGAGCGAGTGCTTATCGACTCGGGAAGTTCGACAAATGTTCTTTTCCTTGACGCTTTGAAGAAAATGGGAAGGAACGAGAAACACTTGAAGAAAGTGAACTTCCCACTTTTGGGCTTTGCTTCAACCCCCACATACCCTGTAAGATCCATTACCTTACCAGTATTTTTAGGTGAGGGATGGAAATCCTTGACAATGGACGTCACCTTTGTTGTAGTCGACGCCCCCACAACCTACAACGTGATATTGGGACGATCTACCCTGGATCCCCATCAAATGGTTCATTCTACTTACCATCAACTCCTGAAATTCCCAATGCCTCATGGGATAGGAGTGGTAAAAGGCAATCAGCCTGGGGCCAAAAAGTGTTATGTACAATCCACTTGACACCGAGTGTTGAAAGGAAAGGAGACCTTATCCATCCAAGCAGAGGAGAATTTAAGGGAAGGGAAGGTTTGCCCAACACCAGTAGAGGGACTGGTGAAGATATGGATAGATGGCCCTGAACGAGAGCTCTTTGCTTGGAAACCGAGCGATATGTCAGGTATAAGTGAGGAGATTATTACTCACGAGCTCAATATAGACACAAGTATCAAACCGATCGCTCAAAAGCGATAACCCGTGGGGGAGGAAAAGGCCATAACCATTTGATAAGAAGCGGCGAGATTGATTGAAGCTCGATTTATTAAGGAAATCTGATTCCAGACATGGGTCGCAAACCCTGTACTGGTGAAGATAAGCACGGGAAAATGGAGAATGTGTGTCGACTTCAGGGACCTGAACAAAGCATGTCCTAAAGATTCATATCCCTTGCCGCAAATTGACCAACTGGTCAACGCCACTTAGGGCACGAGCTATTGAGTTTCATGGATGCCTATTATGGATACAACCAGATCAAGATGTCAGCAGGCGACGCTCATCACACAGCTTTCTATGCAGATAGTGATAAATATCACTATACTGTCATGCCTTTTGGGCTCATTAATGCTAGTACCACCTACCAAAGGATGGCCAATAAGCTTTTTGCGGGCATGATAGGGGTGAGCATGGAGGCTTATGTTGATGATATGTTGGTAAAATCTATAAAGAGTGTCGACCATACAGAAGACCTCAGGAAAACTTTCGAAGTTATGAGGCTTCATAAAGTGCGATTAAACCCCGCCAAATGTGCATTTGGGGTCCAATCTGGAAAGTTCTTGGGGTACATGGTGAGCCAAAGTGGAATTGAAGTAAATCCTGAGAAGCTGAGCGCCATTGAAGGCATGAAAAGTCCCACTTGTCACAAGGAGGTGCAAAGTTTAAATCGAAGGTTGGCGGCGCTAAGTCGATTTTTATCCAAAGCTGGGGACAAATCCCTACCCTTCTTCCAAGTATTAAGGGCCAACAAAAAGTTCAAATGGACATTAGCATGCGAAGAGGCATTGCAAGAGCTGAAGAAGCATCTTCAAACCTTACCTCCACTAGCTAAGCCAGAAAAGGGCGACGCTTTAGTACTCTACTTAAGTGTCAGTCCAGTGGCTGTAAGCTCTGTACTTGTAAAGAACATAGAGTTTGGCCAGGTGCCAGTTTACTATGTATCTAAAGTCCTTTCAAAGGCAGAAATAAACAATGTAGAAGTTGAGAAGTATCTCTTTGCGTTGGTAGTTTCTGCTAGAAAGCTTTGCTCCTACTTCCACGAGTTTGAAATCACTGTACTAACTAATCAACCACTAAAACATTTTCTCCAAAAACCAGATGCGCATGGAAGGATGATAAAGTGGGCGATAGAGTTAAGTGAATTTCAAATCCAATTTGCTACAAGGATAGCCATCAAAGGCCAAGCTTTGGCAGACTTCATAGTTGAGTCCACACATGACCAGAGTGAGGCGTCTCCCCCAACAAACATCTTGCCTCCAATCATTATAGAAGAAACATCTCCTGTATGGAAGTTGTACACATATGAATCTTCATCCATCGAAGGCTCAGGGGCAGGATTGGTGCTAACTCCACCAGATGGAGGGGAATCTTTAAGATACGCCCTGGTTCTAACCTTTAAGGCCACTAACAACGAATCTGAGTATGAGGCGTTGATTGCGGGTCTAAGGATAGCTAGAGGTATATGCATCAAATCCATCAAGGTATACTGCGATTCCCAGCTTGTGGTTAATCAAGTCAAGGGTGAATATGCGACCAAAGGGAAGATGATGAAAAAGTATTTAAGCGAAGCCAGAATTCTACCTGAAGGCTTCGTCCAATTTGAGATTAACGCAATTCCGAGAGAAGAAAATGAAGAAGCAGATGCTCTGAGCAAATATGCCTGGCAGCAAACACCCTTGAAAGTGCATTTTGTCGAATGTTTTTCAACTCAAGGAACCTATGAATGTTTTAACATTCAGAGCATCGATACATGGGCGACGCCCATAAAGGCATATTTGGAATCAGGGATCGAACCTTCAGAAGAAGCGGAGCTTAAAGTATGAAGCGTATAGCGCCAAGATATACCTTGATTGATGGAATCCTTTACAAAAAAGGATTTTCTACGCCATTCTTACGATGCGCCGCTCAACTTGAGGCTACTACCATACGCAGAGAGCTGCATGAAGGATATGCTGCTTGCCATGAATGGGGCTAAGTCAATTATTCGAAAAGTACTGAATCAAGGGTATTATAGGCCGACAATGGCGAAGGAAGCAGATGAAATGGTGAGAAAGAGTGAATCGTGCCAAAAGTACACTCCAAGAATTGGGCGCCCACCATCTGAATTGATACCTATGCGCGTCGCCTGGCCATTCGTGTAATGGGGAATCGATTTGGTGGGTCCATTCCCCAAGTCTAAGCAGAAGTGTTATCTCATAGTAGCAGTGGATTACTTTTCAAAGTGGGTAGAGGCTAAAGCTCTGGCGTCGACTACGGAATTCAAAGTGGTGATTCTTGAAATCCAGAATTATATCCAGATATGGAATTACAAGTATTCTTGTCAGTGATAATGACCCTCAGTTTGCTGGAAGAGAGCTAAAATGCTTTTGTAAAGAATTGCACATTGAGCATCGCCATGCCTCAGTAAGGCATGCGCAGATGAATGGGCAAGTAGAAGCGGAAAACAAGTTCATTCTCAATGGATTGAAAAAGCGTATTGATGCCTTGAAAGGAAAATGGACTAACGAACTGGATAATGTTCTATGGTCCATCAGGACAACACCAAAAATATCCACGGGTGAAACACCCTCTGGATTGGTGTATGGCTCAGAAGCTGTGGCTCCTACTGAAATAGCAGTAGCATCACATCGAGTAACACATTTTGAGGCGGTGCCTAATGATGAACAGAGGCGCGTCGACCTTGACCTGGTGGATGCTAAAAGATGGATATCAGATGAAACACAAGGAAGGATGAGGTTGGCCACCGCTAGATATTATAATCGACGAGGTTCTCTCGCCAATTCTTCGTGGGGGAGATGGTATGGGGAAGAAATGAATTCTCACATTTGGATAAGATTAATAAATTATCTCTGAAGTGGGAAGGGCCTTATAAGGTCGTCGCTGTCCCTCACCCCAATGCCTACGTCTTGGAGGATGAGGAAGGAAGAAAGTTGAGGAATACTTTCATTGCGGAGCATTTGAAAATAATTCTATGCTTAGATTGGAATTTACAATGCCATTGTAAATATATCAAGTATGATATATTACTAATGAGTATTGCAAGTTCTCAAAATCATTGGCTTCATTATCAAATATATGACAAAAATAAAGAGTCATCGCCTTGATGACATGCCTTGACTTCATTATCTAAAAAGATGATTTACAAGATAAAATGTTCAAGTACGAAAATTACAACGAAATCTAGAAAGCAGTAAAATTTTCAAGTGCCCCGAGGAGGAGTTGTTTTAGGAGGACCCTTGGGAGGAGGAATGATTCTAGGCTCTGGTTCCGCCTTCTTCTGTCCAACCTTAGCTGGGATAGGAGTATTGCTGGCCTCAGACGTCGCAGCTGATTTCTTGGCAGACTTAGCCTTTGAAGCAGCAGCTTCAGCTTTCATGTTCGGTTGTTGAATTCGCAAGAAATCTTGAAAGCCTTTTACCTACTCCACAGGGTAGTTTGGCTGAATCTCGTGGATCTGGGCGACTAATCTTCCATATATTTGGATGATCTTGTCAACCAAGTGCCTCTCAATAGCTTCCTGAAAGGCGGCAGTCTGCTTGAAAGACTCCACCGTCTCCACCTTGGCAGTCTCTAGTTGAAGCAGCGCCGCCTCTTTCTCCTTCTGAATAGCCTGGAGCTGGAGAAAAGCTGCCTCTCTATCCTTTTGAACAGTCTCAGCCAGTAAGAGCACCGCCTACTTTTCCATAGTTAAGGAGGTCTTATCAGCTCGACGAGCATTCTCCCTGTTCTAGCTAGAGACTTACTCACATTCTGCAAGCTGTTGGGCGAATTTGTTGGCTTTCTCAACAACAAATTGAGCCTTCTCAATGACTCCATCCTTGAACTCAAGCTCTTTATCCAGACGCTGGCGGAGAAGGGCATTATCCTCCTCGAGCTTGGCCTTCTCTTTCATCCACTCAGCCCTCTCCTTTTCAAGGTGAGCAGCCTTGGCAGCCCTTACTACATTGTCCTCCATAGCAGCACATTTGTGGGCCAGGTGCACCGCTAAGGCGCGGACCTCAGTCTCTGTAGCCAAAAGTTGTAGACAAAAGGTTAGACAAATAAAAGGGGCGACTGAGGTGAGATGATTCTTAACAGCCCCTTCGACCCATTGAGGATAAAAGTGGAGCTGGCGACGATCACCAGGAAGAAATGACTCGCTCACGATACGTAGAGCTAGGTCGGAATGGAGAGGGGTTCCTTCGGGAAGCTTGGCTTGAAGAGATGTTCCTTATGGAATGTTGATATCTTGCAACGTCGCCAGGGCTCCCAGTTCATCAAGCGATTCTCGAAGATAGGTGTCTCGTAGAGGTGTCGCCTCAAATAAAATCCTGGGACTTTGGTAGGACCTATGGGAGGATCGACTGATGTGGCAGGCGGAGACACCTGAGGCATTGCTGGCCTAGTAGATGGCCTAGCAGATGGTGGCGACGACCGAGGCATAGTCGAAGTCCTAGGTGAAGGGGACCTTCGAGGTGGGGCTTGTCTGAGGGGTGAGGGATCGAGTGTGGAATTCGAAAACCTCCCACCTTTTGGCGACGCCTCTGTGGGTCCTAAACCAACAAGTCAGTTAGCCAAAACCTTTACGAAAGAGTAATATTCTTTTGAAAGAAAACAAAGGAATACTTGTTGGTGGCGTTGTCTCTTCAGTACTCTCATCCAACACTATATCGTTAGAGGGATCAACAGGGCTGCTCTTGTCCTTTCTTGAGCGCCGCTTCCTATCCATATCTATGGACTTGGCCTTGTGTTTATTTTTGGAGGGATCCTCTTTCTCTTGGATAGGTGGAAGAACGCCGGTCGCTGCCTGGACATAGCATTCAAAAGGTTGACATAAGTAATCAAATTCATCATCATCTGCAAAGAAAAGGGAAAGGATTAGAAAAATACCCAATCAATCTCTGGTTGAAAAGTCGACGACTTTAATGCAGCACTAGCAAGCATCGCCTCCGTTGTATCCTTGGATATAAATGAGAGTCGTCCCTTTGAATGTGCTATGTATATAAGGTTGAGGGTATCGAGATCCTCCTAGGAATACTCGGTGAAGGAGGGCAAAAGATCTGTTCGGGGATTTCTTAAAGCTTAGAAGACGCCCCCAAAGAAGAAAAAATACTTGTTTTTCCAATTTGAGTTAGTGAATTTAAAATCATTAACCAAGGGTTTTATGGCATTCCAGAACCAAGGTTTTTGCCCTAGGCGTCGCACGTTCCAACCCTTCGACTCGGGGAAACGAGTTTGAAAGAGAAACACGCCAAAGGCGTTGAATTTAAGACAATAGAAGGATCAGAATAAAGACAGGAAATAAGGCCATCTATTTTCAAAACAGAGGATGCCAAATCCCACCCACATGCGTATGGCGTTAGAGGTCAACTCAGTAGGGGTGATGCCATAATAACGGCACAGTTCTACTAAGGAGTCATAGAAAGGGAAACGAAACCCCGCCTCTATTTCACTCAAATAGATAGTGGATTCATCTTCACCTAGAAAGCATACCCGATCATCGCTCATGGACTCAGGGTAAGGGAATCGGGGTCGATCAACATTGCTCATACCCGAGGTTTCGACTGCCCAGGCGAAGTTCTCTCGGGTAAGAATATTTTGTTTAGGGTCGATAGAAGGAAGGGGAAAGTTGAGAGTCTTACTGGGGATATTGCTGGAAGATGCCATGACTTTCTTTAACAAATAGACTTATGATGGCGTTACTCGATAACGGGCAATGGTGGCGACACTCCTCTTAAATGGCGATGGCTATCCGTTTTAGAGAGAGAATCTAGAGAGAAGGCAGAGCTAAAAGTGTTCAAAATAAATGGACCACCCCTTTTTATAGTGGACCCACGAAGAAATTGGCAATCATTGCAACTAGAAATTGGCAATCATTGCGACTGAATTCGAAACGTCACCCTTAGAAGACCGTTGGATTAAAACGGAATTTGAAACGTTGTTTTTTGGTGGACCGTTAGATCTCAACGGTCACACGGATTGCTGACATCATCGCACTGTTACATTCAAATTCAAAGAAAACCAAAACATCAATCAATGTGAACCATTGCATTATCAGAAATCACACGGTTTGCTGACGTCATTAGGGGTAGATGAAATGATTTCCTTCTTTTAAAAATTCGAATTTGAATTTTACCGCCTGGAAATTTTTGAATTCCCGCCAACTATCATCACATTATCCAGGGCTTATCGACGCCTAGAAAATTCCAGGTGTATTAACACCTAGGAAAATTAAAGGCTTATCGACGCTTAGAAAATTCCAGGTGTATTAACACCTAGGAAAATAAAAGGCTTATCGACGCCTAGAAAATTCCATGTGTATTCACACCTAGGAAAATTAAAGGCGCAGCGACACCTATTAAAGTAAGAACCCGATTGAGGCAAATTAAGACTTATAGAAAGTCAAAACTCACGGAGAGATTCTATCCAATAAGGACTAATACTTCTGTTTGGCTCGGGGGGCAGATGATGGAGTTTTATAAGGGACGCCTTATTTTAATAAACCATTAATCACTTACCTAAATATAATCAAGAATATTTATATAAGGCGTCGCCCCTATGAATGTGCGAGAGGCATCAGCCTATAAAAGGCGTCGCCTCCACGTGTCAGGATGTGACCGCATTAAATGGAGATCAGACATCTCTGATATTTGAGGATAATAATCCATGTCCCATCTGAAAATTAGTTTGACCTCAGTTAAAAGGTTAACCATGGTAAAAAAGGTAACACTATTCATCAGGTTAAACCAAGCCTATAAATACAAGCACACATTATCATATATTACATTCTGAATTTTACCACATCCACATAAAAGCTCTTCAAAGCCTCAGGCTCACTTAAGCTTCGGAGTGGAATAAGCGGGTCAACCCGAAGTTGTAAATCTATGCAGGTCTGAACTGAGAGGAGCGACGCCTATGCCGAAGGAAGATTTTTAGAAACCAACATTCCCTAAAGCAGATCCATTGGTTATTCATCTACTAGAGCGCCTTTTTCCTTTTAACCCTAATAATCGATCAAGCGCTGAAGAGGTTAAAAACGTATATTACATGTCTTTATTCAAAATTCAATCATTATGAATTACTCACCTCACCCCACCTCGACTTAACTCCAACTCCTTCTGACGAGCTCATTACTTTTCATTTACCTCCACGACTCTATTTGTTCTTAAGATGAAATAATTTATCAATAGGTTGATGTATATAAACTTTGCAGGGCCATAGATGAAAAGATTAGTACCCACGAACATATTCAATGAAGTGCAAGAAAAATTCTATTAACAGGAAACACAACTATTCAAAAGCAATGGTACAATCTAACTATAAAAATAATAGGGAACCAACCTTGTTGTACACCACACACAGTTGCTGTCAGATAGCGGAAGTTTTGACGACCCTTTACCAAAAGGGCTAGGAGTATTTGAGGTATATCTGTTTAGTATTAGGTCACATGAGAGGCACATGGTGTGTATTTGATGGAACTAGAACGATAATTGACGAAAAAGTGTAATTACAAACAGATGAAAGCATTTGTATGTATCAACAAACAATATGAGTGCAATTACCAACATAGGCACACATCCAGGTTCAGTTTCATACTTTTCCCAATAACAAATCATGAAGATGAGGATAACTCAAAGGGTACTTTTATCATTTTATCTCATAAAAATTTATTGTAATCAAATAGTCACATAATCAAGTATAAGTGACCATTGTGCATAAGCTATAACCAATTAGACACATAGGCAACGTAATTATTAAACTAATTAACCCTAATAATAATAATGAGTTAAATTTTGTTTTTTTCCTCAAAATATACCCCTTTTGAAAACCAAATATCAAAATAATCAGTTTTAAAATATATTTACCAAAGTATGTCAATTTGTAGTTACGAGTCGCATGTAGGATGTATTTTTAATCCTACGCGACTAAGAGTAACATGTATATATATAAATATTTTTCTGTGAAACTCTTTCTTAGATATATTTTAAACTGCACTTAAGTTAAAATTAATTGTTTTAATCTATCTAGTTATTGAATCTAATTTTTTTTTCATATTTTTCTTAGTTTGTCTAAAAAAATCATTTAAAAAGGATATTCAAGGTACCAAAAACACCCTTACTGAGATATACAAATTTTCCAGAATATCTCTCCTTTGTTTATAAAAATAATAGGTTCAATAACTAAAAAAGAAAATGACATTACATTTCGAGGGTACACACAGTACAAAATAATTATAGTATCTACATTACTATTTACAAGATCTCTTGTTGTGACTTGTTTGACCATATTTACTATATTTCTTTTGTCGTGGTGTACCAATAGAATACATTTCAGTGTGAACTGTCACTTTCCTGTGCCCACATGAAGAAATTAACATTTACGGATCACACTTTACCATTGGACCGTTTCATTCTTGCCACCAATATGGTACTGGTAGAGGGTGAAATTTAGGAAGGTATGTCCGCATGCAGTACTCAATGCCAAAATATGGATCAACGTATGGTTTGACATCCGTATTTGTGCATCGTATCACTACCATTGCATGTTTACATGGCCGTCTAAACAACGTCCATTCACCGCAGTCACATGACATTTGTTGCAAGTTTACACGATAGGGGTTACGACCACTCGGCTTACTCCATACTCTTCTTCGTATACGTAAGTATCCATTTTAAAGGGTGAGAAATCTCTTCAGTGACCACCATTAACCGTCTCTCATTGGTAAGACTGTCGTTTCCTATCACTGCCTCCTTTCAATACTGGGGGCATACGATCGACAAAATACAGTCTTTTAAATGTAACATCCACCAATGTCGTTACGAGTAATGATTGAGCTCATTTCAACAGACTGTTGAAGATCTCTGACTAATTTGTTGCCATAACATTGTATATATGTCCACAATCGCACATGTGAGACCATATGCTGAAATCCCCACAATTAGTTAACCATTGGCGAAACTTTGTTGAATAATTTCCGCAAAATTGTCAAACATTATTCTTGATGTTTTCCATGCCATTTCAAATAATGTTTTCTTCAATTTTTTATCCTTAAGATTATTGTTGAAGTTGTTGTCAAAGTGACAGACACAAAATCTATGGAGCCCCCATGGTTTTGGGAAAACGGTCGCAACAACCCTTTTAATAACCTGGCGTTGATACTTTCTCACATTGTTGGTGTTGGGTATCGATAGTGACGGCCCAGTAAGAAAAGGCCTCGAAGGCCCAATAACTATAGAGGGGGTAAACCCATGACATCCGAACCGGATCGGCCCAAGTACAAGCCAAACTTGGCCCACCATCGAGTAATCCAGAATCGAGCCCAAAGTCTATAGAGACGCCAAAGGCTCTCAGACTGCTCGCCATTCTCTACCAAGTCGCGACCTTCCACTGCTCGACATGGGAGTGCTCGCCCCGAAGAGAGCCTTGCCTCTCTCCTCTGGTCCCACTAAACCGTTAATAACAGAGTGGCCAAGATATCCTGCATATCTCGGTCACATATTCACTAAAGATTACATTTGGTAACTGCAATATCTCGCAGTAACTGCCATATCCCACGATCTGAATCTTCAGCAACTCAATATACATTAAGATATTCAGTTGCCTTTATACGGTTCTATCTCTCTTACCCTATAAATACCCTTGCTTTACATACGTTCTTTACGTTTTGAGTTTTATACACACATATACTCATTTAAGCATCGGAGAGGGACCCAGAGGCACCCCCTCTGTTGCGTTCCCCTACCTGCAGGTTCACCAGGAGTTGGAGCTGAAGCGTCATCTCAACCTTGTCTGGCATTCAATTCACTGCCAGATCAGCATTCAGGATTTCACGATCCAACAGTTGGCGCCGTCTGTGGGAACGAGCAATTCAGCCATGAGAACTCGATCCCAAAGCAACCGTCGGAATCAGACTAGGGAGCGATCCTCAGATAGCTATGATTCCGCCGCCGCTTCACCGCTTCAACAGGAACCTGCCAGCCGAGCAGGAGTTAATGATGTTCCTCTGCGGACAGCCCGAGAACATGTCGGTGATTCAAGACCGACCCCAGCTGCTGATCAAAACGGAGCCCCTGCACCGCAGACAGTCCACATTGCGGGGCAGGATATTAATTTAACCCCCGAGATGGTCTCCTTGCTGGAAGCCATCCTAGGACAGGCGCGCCGCCAAGCCCCTGCTCCTCAGGAAAACAATCCCTCTGCTCCTAAGGAAAATCACCGCCCTGCTGCCACAGGGCCTTCACCTTCAGAAGCGGCCAATCCTAGTCCTGCTACGCCTCAGGAGGATCAGGAGATGACGTCAGGTCAGCAGTCCCTACCTCCAGCACACACCAAGGAGCCAACAGCTGCATATACTGCCAATCCTTCCGGTCCGCCTCCACCCGGAGCCTCTCCCATGTACTGCACTGTGGATCAGATGGATGACCTCCTCAACAAAAGGCTCCAGGAAAGACAGTTGACAGTCATAACTCCCTTCAAGGAGCAGTCCTCTCATCCTTTCACCGACACGCTCGTCGCTATCAAAATCCCGAAGGATGTGGTTGCTCGGGCCATACCTGAGTATAGCGGTGGAGGAGATCCCACTGTACATGTCAACAAGCATGAGGCCTCCCTTCTGGGTAAGTCAAACGATCCCAATCATTTGGCTTTGCTATTTCCATCTACTCTTTCGGGCTCGGCTTCGTCCTGGTTCTTCGGCCTCCCTGCAGGATCAATCAGAACTTGGGCAGAGTTAAGAAGCAAGTTCCTGGAGAGATATATGGGCGAGCGCCAATTGCTGAAGAGCGTGGTCGCCCTTGACTCGGTCAAACAGCAGCCTGGAGAGTCGCTGTCCAACTTCTACGGGCGTTTTCATCAAAACGTCACAGAATTAGATCGCCGAATCTCGGATGGGGAAATCATTCGAGCATTCTACAGAGGTCTGGATGTGGCCAACAAGGCCTCGAGAAAGATGCGAAACAGCTATCACGTGAAGGAGATAGAGACATTGGAGGAGTTGGCGTCCAGAGCAAAAGGTTTCATAGACCTTGAACGCGCAAACATCGAGGCTAATCTCCTGACGACCTCGCTAAGGGTAACCCATGAACCCCGACGCGATGGTAAGAAGGAGATAAAGAAGGAGAAGAAGGGAAAAGAAAGTAAGCCCCGAGTCGAGTCTCTTCCAGTACCTCGCCATCCAGAGGTCCCTGAGTACTTCACGCCTTTAAATAGGCAGGTCTCAGCGGTACTAGTCGAGATGGAGAGGAGATCCTTGGCGAGGCCACCGATGCCTCGCCGAGGTGGGTTACCCATGGGCAAGGATGTCGAGAGATATTGCAGATACCATAAGTGCAAGGGCCATAAGACAGACGATTGCAAGATTCTGAAGCGAGATATAGAGAGGCTGATTCAGGGGGGAATGTTGAAGGAATTTGTGGCAGGGCGAGACCGAAGTCGAACACCCCCCAGGAGACATCGTTCACCAGCCCCTGCAGATCAAGCTGAGCCTTCTGGAAGCAAGAGGAGAGTGAATCTGATTGCGGGAGGATTCGGCGCAGGCGGCGAGAGGTCAAGCGCCAGAGAGGTCTACGCCACTCAGATCTCCACGGCAGTTCAGTTGGGGAAGCGGCCCCGACCTGAAGAAAACATTGTCATCTCATTCTCTGAAGATGATTTGGCACATGTCACCACGCCCCACAACGATGCTCTGGTCATTACGGCAGATATTGACGGCTGTGATGTTGCAAGGATTCTGGTCGACGGAGGCAGCTCGACAGACATCCTGTTTCTGGACGCCTTCGAAAAGATGGGCAAATCAAAACGCGACCTGAAGAGGGTCGACTTTCCGCTGATCGGATTTGCGGGAAGGACAACTTATCCACTGGGGGCTATAACCATGCCAGTGATTTTTGGCGAGGGGTGGAAAAGCATCAAGGTGTCGGTCACTTTCCTGGTGGTCGATTCACCTACATCCTACAACGCCATCATAGGGAGGACCACGATCAACCCAAATAAGATTGTGGCCTCCACTGTCCACCAGAAGATGAAGTTCCCTACTCCGAACGGGATTGGAGAAGTGCTCGGAGATCAGCCTTCCTCGCGGCAATGTTATGTGAACTGTTTACGCAGGAAGAACCAAAGGGAGGCGCTCGCCATCGAGACAGAGGCCGATCCCCGCGAGGACCTGGAGGAATTGGAGGAGGTCGAGATCGATGGTCCAGACAAAAAGGTGCGCATTGGGACCACCTTGAAAGAGGATCAGAAGGAGGCCATGACCGCCCTCCTCAAGGAATTCAAAGAGCTCTTCGCCTGGCAGCCGAGCGACATGCCAGGAATCAGCACAGATATTATCTCTCATGAGCTCAGGATAGACCCCTCCATCAAGCCGATCGCCCAAAAAAGAAGATCATTCGGGACTGATAAGCGTTTGGCGATCAGGCAGGAAGTCGGCAGGCTGATTGAAGCTGACTTCGTCAGAGAAGTAAGATTCCAGAGTTGGGTCGCCAACCCGGTTTTGGTCAAGAAATCAAACGGCAAGTGGAGGATGTGCGTCGACTTCCGCGATTTAAACAAGGCTTGCCCCAAAGATTCATATCCCCTTCCAAGAATTGATCAGCTAGTCGATGCTACCTCGGGTCATGAGATGCTGAGCTTCATGGACGCCTATTCAGGCTACAACCAGATCAGAATGCATCCAGACGACGAGGCCCACACTGCTTTCTATGCTGACGGCGACATTCTATGCTACAAGGTGATGCCCTTTGGTCTCATCAATGCCGGGGCAACTTATCAGCGGATGGTGAACCGACTGTTCCAGGACATGCTGGGAAGGAACATGGAGGCCTACGTGGATGATATGCTCGTTAAATCCATCAAAGGCAATCCTCATACCACCGACCTCCGTGAAGCTTTTGAATGCATGAGGAGACACAGCGTTCGCCTGAACCCAGCAAAGTGCGCCTTTGGAATCAAGTCCGGGAAGTTCCTGGCTTTTATGGTCAGCGAAAGGGGCATTGAAGCAAACCCGGAAAAGCTAAAGGCCATAGAAGAAATGAAGTCGCCAACCTGCCATAAGGAAGTCCAATGCCTGAACGGCCGACTAGCTGCTCTTAACCGCTTCCTCTCCAAAGCAAGCGACAAGTCCCTCCCGTTCTTCAAAACCTTGAGGGCCAACCGTAAGTTCGAGTGGACGCCAGACTGCGAGGAAGCATTCCAGTCCTTGAAAAGGCATATTCAAACACTCCCAGCTCTGGCAAAACCCGTTCCAGGCGAGCAGCTTTTCCTCTATTTAGGCATTAGCGATGTGGCAGCCAGTGCTGTTTTAATAAGGGAGGAGAATAATGTTCAGAGTCCAGTGTATTTTATTAGCAAAATGTTCAACTCAGCAGAAATAAAATATGTCCAGATTGAGAAGTATGTCTATGCCTTAGTTATTGCTGCTCGGAAGCTGAGACCTTACTTTCATGCGCACGACATCACGGTCCTCACCAATCAACCTCTCAAAAACTTCCTGATGAAGCCAGATTCTTCAGGAAGAATGGTCAAGTGGGCGATCGAGCTCAGCGAGTTCAGGATCAAATTTGCGCCAAAAACGGCCATCAAAGGTCAAGCACTAGCTGATTTCATAGTGTAAAGCACGAGTAACGGTCAAGCGGAGGCAGAAAATAGGCCAAGTCAGTCAGCAAACGACAATCAAATCTGGGAACTCTATACGGATGGGTCTTCATCAAAAGAAGGCTCGGGGGCAGGTTTAATTCTTATTCCTCCTGAGGGCGAGCCTCTGAAATACGCGATCGCCTTGACATTCCCGGCGACCAATATTGAAGCAGAATACGAGGCTCTTATCACTGGACTCAGACTAGCAAAAGGAATGGGTATAGCTGCGCTTAGAGTAAAAAGCGACTCAGAGCTCATTGTCAATCAGGTTAATGGCGCATACGAGGCAAAGGGAGAAAAGATGAAGAAATATCTCGACATTGCCAAAAAGCTGGTCGCAGAAATCCCAAATTTCGCGATTGAATTCATTCCTCGCCAAGAAAACCAGATGGCAGATTCTTTGAGTAAGCTAGCCTTCGGAGGGGCGACAATCCAGGATGTGCAATTTCTGGAAAGGGCCCTATGTTCATTCCTTGAAAACAGAGCGGAGATCTTCAACATTCAAGAACGGGTCACCTGGATGACCCCGTTCCAGAATTATTTGAAAGAAGGCATCCTCCCAGAGGACGAAGGCGAATCCACTAGGATTAGAAGACTCGCAGCCAGTTATCTAATCATCGATGGAGAACTCTACAGAAGAGGTTATTCGACGCCTTACTTGAGATGTGTTGCTCTGCCCGAAACAGAAAAAGTTCTTCGAGAAGCTCATGAAGGGGCAGCAGCATGTCATGAAGGCGCTCGATCGCTAAGCAGAAAAATATTCAGATTGGGATATTACTGGCCGACCTTGGGAAAAGACGCGGCCGAATTAACACAGAAGTGTGAAATTTGCCAGCAGTTTGCACCACGATCGGGTCGACCATCGACATTATTATCCCCAATGGCGGGTGCCTGGCCCTTCGCTCAATGGGGAATCGATATATTGGGTCCTTTTCCCATTAGCACTGGTCAGCGTACTCACATTATAGTGGCAATCGACTACTTCACTAAGTGGGTAGAGGCGAAAGCTCTAGCTTCGACAACGGAATTCCAAGTTATCAAGTTCCTGCAAGTCAACATATTCTCCAGGTTTGGTATTCCCAAAATACTCATCAGCGATAATGGTCCACAATTCGTTGGAAAGGAGTTAAAATGGCTCTGTGAAGAGTATCATATCGACCATCGTTTCAGTTCAGTACATCACCCTCAAACGAATGGGCAAGCTGAAGCAGCCAACAAGGTTGTCTTAGCAGGACTCAAGAAAAGGGTTCGAGCATTCAAAGGGAACTGGGCAGACAAACTGGAAAACGTATTATGGGCAATCAGAACAACGCCTAAGGCGGCCACAGGAGAAACGCCTTTCAGTTTAGTGTACGGATCAGAAGCAGTAGCACCAGCTGAATTAGCAGTGCCTACCCACAGAGTCCTACACTTTAACACGGAGGCAAATGAGATCGAGCGCAGAACTGACCTCGACTTAGCAGAGGAAAAGAGATGGCTCTCGGAAAAAACACAGGCAAAGATGCGCTTGGCGACCGCTCGGTATTTCAACAGAAAAGTTAGCGCTCGCCAATTTTTCGTGGGGGAGATGGTTATGAGAAGGAATTAATTCACAAGGCTGGACAGTAAAAACAAACTTTCAGCCAAATGGGAAGGACCATACAAAGTAGTAGAGATCGCTGCACCAGGATCCTACTATTTGGAAACCACCGAAGGCGAGAGGTTACCCCGTCCATTTAATTCAGAGCATTTAAGAAGATTTTATGCATAGCTTGTAATCAAACTGATTATGTCAATAAAAGAAAGCCATTCCTTCACAAAGCGTGTCCACTCGAAGCAAGCTGAAGCCAAAAAGCCCTGACGCCAAAGTCAGGCCTCAAAAGCCCTAGCAACAAAGCTAGGCCAAAAAGCCCTAGTAACAAAACTAGGCCACAAAAGCCCTGACGCCAAAGTCAGGCCAAAAAGCCCTAACAACAAAGTTAGGCCAAAAAAGCCATAGTAACAAAACTAGGCCAAAAGCCCTAGCAACAAAGCTAGGCCAAAAGCCCTGACGTCAAAGTCAGGCCAAAAAGCCCTAGTAACAAAACTAGGCCAAAAAGCCCTAGCAACAAAGCTAGGCCAAAAAAGCCCTAGTAACAAAACTAGGCCACAAAAGCCCTAACAACAAAGTTAGACCTCAAAAAACCTGACGCCAAGAGTCAGGCAAAGCCCTGACGCCAAAGTCAGGCCAAAAGACCTAGCAAAATGTTAGGCAAAATGAAAGCCCTGACGCCAAAGTCAGGCCAAAGAAAGTTTAGGCGATCACTATCGATGATAAAGCCTGACAAATTACAAATCCCCTGTTATTAGGCCAACACCTCAAAGGTTTAAACTTCAAAGAAGGTAATATCTCTTTGAACTTAGAAGTTTACGCTTTTAAGTGTCAAAAGTATTATCCTTAGAAAGTTTAACTTATGATTGGTCTACGGCTTTAAGGGTCGACGACATTACAAAGCAAGAAAAAAGTGGAAAGTAATTATGAGTAAGATATTGGATAGCTAAATATGTTCGAAGTCGATTAAAGGCTCAAGAATATAAAAGCATTCAATAGAAAAATCCAAGTCTTCGATAAATAATTACAAACCAAAAACAGAAAATACAAAAAATAGCTATCTAAAAAAGATAAATACGGCCGCCAAGGAGTTGGGGACTTCAAGCTTTGGGGTTCTCGGGGGCAAAGACGCTCTGCTCGCCTTCGGGGGCAGAAGTACCGGGCTCGCCTTCAGGAGCAGCCTCCCCAGCAACAGAGGGCTGCGAAGGCTGACTCCACAGGAAGGTCTTCAAGGAGGCAACTTCCCCAAGAGGAAAGTGGGGATCGACCGCCTGGACCTCCTCCACCAGGTCTTGAAGAAATTCGGCAATCGCCGACTTCATCACCTTCAAGGCCTGGTCCTCAAAGTCTTCGGAGGCCTTGAACTCCTCAATCATGGCTTGGGGTGAAGGAACCGCCTTCAGCTGATCAGCCAGCCGGTTCTTTTCCTCCTCCAGGGCGATCCCCCTGGCTTCAGCAGCATCCCTCTGGGCGTCAGCAGCGGCCCTTTGCGCCTCAGCGGCGACCCGAAGAGCGTCCGACTCGGCCAGCTGAGCGCGAACCTTCTTCAACTCAGCCTCTAGGCGAGCCCGGACCGCTTCTCCTTCATCAAGGCACCGATGAAGGGCTTCAAAATCCTGAAGGGCAGCCGCCACATCGGCCTCCCTCCGCTTGATATCAGCAAGGAGGCGCTGCTCCTTGCTGAAATACTCTGACCGGGCATTGTCTACCAAGGCGATCGCCGCGTCAGCAGTCGTCTTGATAGCCTCCACCTGCCCAGGGGAGATCCCCGTGCTCCGGTATTGCTCCAGCTCGACAAGCAGGTCTGAATGCTTGCCGGCGAGCTCGCCGAAGACACGGCCGATCATCACCTATTCCCGAACGAGCTGACAACAAAAGAAAAATGAGAATTGTCAGGACACGAACAAAAGGGAACGACTATGGAAAGAGGAAAAAGAAACGAGGCCTTACCAGAGCGACTCGTTCGTAGTGAGACCGAAGGAACCCCTCGATCTGAGGAAGCTCCGTGGGGACGGACGAACGGTCCTTGGGAGGAATTATCCCATCAAGGAGCCGCATACACAAGTCTGGGCTACCCCGGAGGCTCTTCTGGGCAGGGCACCCCTTCTTCGAAAGGTCCCCGCAAGGGAACCAAGCACCCCGAGAGTTCGCAGCCTTGAGCGGATGGAACAAGCTCGCCATGGAGCAATACTCCTCCCCGGGAACCCTTGAGGAGCTGGGGGCATCGGAACCCTTCTTATGGGTCCCAGACTCCTTCGGGGGGACCGCGGACGCCGTAGGAGGATTGGGCGCCAAAGATAAAACCTTCTCCTGGCCAGCCGTAGGCCCCTGGGGGGAAGGAGGGATGATCGCCGAAGCAGGAGCCTTCCCTTTGCCAGTGGAAGGACCCTCAAGAGGAGGAGGATGCTGTCCAACAGCCGGTTGCTCCTCACTCCTGACCTTCTTGGCAGGTGGAGGAGAAGGGTCTCGAACCACGTCAACCGTGGACTCTTCTGCGAAACAAAAAGAAGAAAGTCGCGTCAAACAAACGCAGGGAATTTAGAAACAAGGTGGAATATGGAAATAATGCAATATGAAATATCATACCTCGCTGGCAAGGGCCAGCAGGGGCTGAAGGAAGGGCCTCCTCTGGTTTCCTCTTGGACGATCGCCTAGAGGGGGGAGGAGGAGAGCTCAGCAGCACTTGGTCGGAGGACAATCCCGCCGATCCCTGGTCATCAAAGAGACCTATCAGTTTTTTGCTCTTGCTTACAACCTTCCCTACAAGTAATAAAACAAGGGAAGAGTTAGAAAATTACCCAATCATCAAAGATTGGCGTGGCTTGATGAATGCCCGCCATCTCAAGGGCATTCTCGGTAGCCTCCGCCACTGAGCGGATGGACTTGAACTGAGATGACCGATGTAGCCGATATAAATCGTCGATGGCATTCCGATCACTCCCGGACAATTCTTCGAAGGAGGGAGGAAAATCCTTGTCCGGAGCAAACAATTTCCAAGGTACGCCCCCCTTATACAAGAAGTAAAACTTCTTGTAATTGGAGTTAGTGGCCCGGAAATCATCGATCAGGCGGACATGGACGTTCCAAGCCCATCCTTGAGGGCCTCCCCACTCCGAAAACTTCGGCCAGCGGGATTGGAAGTGGTGGAGGTGGTTTGCCCCTGCTGCCAGTCGGAAGAAGCACCGGAACAGGGCCAGTGAATATACCCATTCCTGGCGTAAGCATAGGAACTTGAAGCCGACCCACATCCTGAGGGCATTCGGGACAAGCTGTGTGGGGTGAATCCCGTAAAACTGACACAAGGTCTGTAAATCCTCACAGAGAGGAAAACGCAACCCAGCATCGATCTGGGCCGCATAAATGTGAGGAAAATGCAGACCTAGGCCAGGATACCTAGGAGCATCCTCCGCACTGAAGCCACCAAGCGCCACCATGGTCTTAAAGTAAGCCGGCTTCAGTTCGTTAGGCTTGAAATCTACTCAGAATGATTCAAGTATGGCACAGCAAGTATAAAAACAAAGGAAAACAGAGGATATTGCCAAAATAGAGCAATAAAAGGGCGAAAGTTTACCTTTTGGGGAAAAAATAGGCGTGTTCAGCTCAGGACCATCTACCACCACTGGGGTTGCCGCAGACCTTCCCACGTCAGGCTGTTTCCCCGCCGAGGAGGGCACAACTTCATCCCTAATGGTCAAGGGAACACCGACATTCTGAGGGGCGCTGGCTTTGTTAGCACCCTTGATGGCCATGTGTTTGACTCTCTGAGTTCTGGGGGCCATAGAAATGGTCGAAAGGAGAACTGAAGAGGATTGAAAGAGAAAGGAGAGGGATTCGCAAAGAGGCTCTGGAAATTTGGAAGAGTGAATAAGCGTAAAGAACAAAACAGAGAAATTGACGTTTCTTATATAAGCCCAAAAAGGACTAACCGCCACGGACGAATCGAAGAGACACGGAGAATAATTGCGCCTTTTTGGAAAAAAACAAAGCAATGTCAGAATTCCAAGAGACACCTCGGGGAGACAAACGGTTGGTTGGTGCAGGCAGCTGTCAGACTACCCTAGGTTTACGGAAAAGTAAATGTCAGGCGTGCCTCAAGTGACCGTTCGATTTCTGGACAACTGCGCAGTTATTAAATGCTAACAAGTCCACTAAGGAGACAAGAGGGTCGCCAGCGCACTAATAAGCGCTATTAGAAGTACCTCGGGCAGGTAGTGATCGCCTAGCCAAGAAAGATAGACTTTCATAAACCTAGATTACCTCGAGTGATCGCCAAAGGGGAATAAAAGAAAGGATATTTTTTCAACTTTGAGCGAAGAAAAAACTGCTCGCCAAACAGGCTCAAAATGCCTCAAAGGCACTGAACCATTACCAAAGACGTCACTATCTAAAACCCTACCAGGAAATCAAGCTCGACTGAAGGAACTTCAATCAAGCTTCGGGGGCAAATGTTGGGTATCGATAGTGACGGCCCAGTAAGAAAAGGCCTCGAAGGCCCAATAACTATAGAGGGGGTAAACCCATGACATCCGAACCGGATCGGCCCAAGTACAAGCCAAACTTGGCCCACCATCGAGTAATCCAGAATCGAGCCCAAAGTCTATAGAGACGCCAAAGGCTCTCAGACTGCTCGCCATTCTCTACCAAGTCGCGACCTTCCACTGCTCGACATGGGAGTGCTCGCCCCGAAGAGAGCATTGCCTCTCTCCTCTGGTCCCACTAAACCGTTAATAACAGAGTGGCCAAGATATCCCGCATATCTCGGTCACATATTCACTAAAGATTAGATTTGGTAACTGCAATATCTCGCAGTAACTTCCATATCCCACGATCTGAATCTTCAGCAACTCAATATACATTAAGATATCCAGTTGCCTTTATACGGTTCTATCTCTCTTACCCTATAAATACCCTTGCTTTACATACGTTCTTTACGTTTTGAGTTTTATACACACATATACTCATTTAAGCATCGGAGAGGGACCCAGAGGCACCCCCTCTGTTGCGTTCCCCTACCTGCAGGTTCACCAGGAGTTGGAGCTGAAGCGTCATCTCAACCTTGTCTGGCATTCAATTCACTGCCAGATCAGCATTCAGGATTTCACGATCCAACAGTTGGCACAGACACTCTAAAAACCATGTCCAAATCGTTGTACTCTCAGAGTATGCAAAGACAAATCAGAGTGGAAAAATTAATTGTCAGGAGCATATGTCACTGCCACTAATAACTTTCTCGTGTACTTTCGGTACAAATGTGTCCCATTGATGCTAATTAATGATCGACAATGTGGGAAACGTTCAATTGAGGTTCTGTAAGCCCAAAACCAGTTTCCAAAAATGGTACCTCCCTCAGCCGGTATAGTGTCAGGATTAATAAATGACATATCACGACCATTAGTTATGGAATCTACCCAAATGCACTCTCGTGTGTTCCAAAAAATTTCTCGATCACCTTCTATTTAGCACACCACACCTTGCGGTACGAGGGAGTGGGCACATACTAATCTTTCAAAACTTGTTGCAAGTCGCAAACTCTAATGGCCCGTTCGTTTCAAGGAATGGCCACGGATTTGGGCTTACGGAATCCGTAAGCCCATGTTCGTTTGGTGGAATTGGCCATTCCTTGGAAATGGATTCCGGGCGGTCCGGGCTTAGGGAATCCGGGTAAAAACCTCGGATTTCCTAAGCCCACACGGGTCGGAATCCGGAATCAGCTGCCAAATGACTGAATTGCCCTCGCCATTTTGAAGAATTTACGAGCGTGCCATCTTTCAGAAATGATTGACAGCTTCTGCAATCAGAAAATCCTCCGTCTTCAATTCGCGATTCTAAGCTCAGAAAATACTCCGTCTTCTGCCCCTCGTGTTGATGGAGCTGTCTTCTCCTCGGACCGAAGCAGCCTTCTCCTCGTGTTGATGAAGCTCCCCTCGTCCTTCTTCTCGTCTTCGATTCTCCTTCGTCTTCAGGTAATAGAACGAATCCTCCTCTTCTTAAGTGACGAACTTCCCTTCGTCTTCACCGAACCCATAATCGATCTGGGTTAGTGATGAACCCTGACTTAGCTCCTGCTGCGTGGGTTAGAAGGCTATTTACTTTGTGTGACCGTGCTCCTGCTACCCCGTACAATGCTGTTCAACTTGTTTTGGAGAAGGAATTGGGTACTAATTTCATGGATTTGTTTGAGCGATTCGATCCTGATCCTCTTGGCTCTGCTTCAATTGCACAGGTTACACTATTGATTGCATTGTCTCTTGCTATCAATCTAATCTAATATAGTAGTAATTGTCGTTCTTGCTAATTGAGTTTTTCACCACCACCCATGTAGCAGTACACTCTTTGCTTTCTTTTCTATGTTTGTTAGCAAAGATTAGAGAAGATTATGGAGAGGAGAATCGTCCTCTGTTTTATCGGATTTATTATGGATACCGGATATTTAGTTCTCTTTTTCTTGTAACAACAGGTCCAGCATCCAGGTATTCAAGCATTGATGATGACAGACATTCATAATTTGCAGGCATTTGCTTTGTACATGTAAAAGACGGACATACAATTCGATTTGCACTCAATAATGAAGGAAATGGAAAAGCAGGTAATGTTATTTCTCACATATTGTTGATTCCATTTTGATCTATCTTCCTTTGCAGTTTAAGACAACTACCTTGTTCATATGATCATTTTCTTGCCCACCAGATTGAGTATGAATTTGATTTCATAAGGGAGGCTGATTCCAATCATGAACCTTGGAGACGAAATTGCCAAACGAGGGATAGAGCCACGTGGTAAGATTGCCGCAGCAGCCAAGCAGTAAGATCCTTGATTAATTATCCATTTGAAATTCTTTGTTTTAAGAAAAAAATTTACATTACTATTCTGTGGTAGATAATGTTTTCAATGATTATAATCGTAGGCAAATACTGAACAGCTTGACGAAGACATACGGTCAAATGATTTTGAAGAGCGGTTTCTTCCATGCAGATCCACATCCCGAAAATATCTTATCTGTAAAGGTTCAGAGGCAAGTCTGTCAAAAACAACATTCAAAATTAAAGTTTCAAGTTACTCCATTAAAGTTCAACATCCAAAGAAACAACTTCATATTTTTAACACCTATTCCTTATTCCAAATTCTTATTCCCTATTCCGTATTCCTTATTCCGAATTCCGTGAAATAAATGATCCGTAATACTTGTGTGTTTATACACGTACAAATATATTAAATCATCAACGAATTTGCAGTCAAGTTGTCTATACTACTGAATAGAAGCAACATTCGTACATGAGTGTGTAGGGAAAATTTTGGTGATTTCCCAGTTACCCATTTTTTTTTGTACTCCTCGTAAAGACCAAGAATAATGATTTAGCACACTTAAATGCCACTTGTGTCCTCACATTCGTTCAAACACAGTGGGATATTCTTCCTCTCTCTGTCAAGGATGAATCTCCTCCTTCCTCTTCTCCATAAAACTTCTCTTCTCCATCGACTTACTCTTCCTCATCTCTATCGATTTCCTCTTGATCTTCTCAATCGACTTCTAATTTTTGAATGACGAATACTTTAGTGTATTCATTGCATATTTAAAAAGTTGACTCTAATACATCTTCATAATTGTTTGAAAACAATTCATAACCCATGTTCCAAATTTGGGGAAGTCAGCTACCTGACTACTAAATTCGCAAACAACGATAACACACTTTTTTAGTTGTATAAGGGTGATGTCTCTTTTAGGTGCATCCCCTTCCTACTCATCGAGTCCCAGAAAAAATTACCACGTATGGGGTTAAGATTTTTAATGTGTGTCCCTTTACCTCATCATCGCCATCTTTTTGTTACCAACTGGGGATGCTATAAGAATTAAACGACAAATTTAGAAATCTACTGCATATATGGAGATACTATATATTGGGAGTGTCCCACTTTCCCTCATCACACCACCCAAAAGAACCACCAGTTCTTTCCCAAAGGATAACTACTTGCTAGATAAAGATACTGTAATTATTTTATACTGGTGTCTAACTTGGAATGTAATATCTTCTAATTATAAGTTATTTAGTTATTAAACCTTAATATGAGTGTTTTAGGTATCTCAAATAGCCTTTTAGAAAACATTTTGTTTTTTGGATAAACTAGAAAAATGTGGGAAAAAATATATTCAGTAACTACAGAACTTGTAATAATAATTTTAACTTAAGTGTAATTTAAAATATAAAATAAAAGTTGCACAAAGATATATTTATATATGTACCTTGACTATGAGTCGCGGGTGAAACTTAATGAATATTTCACCCGGAACGTACATTCACTGATTGGTATTGTTTGGTAAATAGTTTTGAAAACTGGTTATTCTGGTATTTGGTTTTCAAATGATATCTATTTTGGAAAACAAATCGTCAAGTTGCTTCATTATTATTTGGGAAATTTCACATTATTCTCTTTAAACACTTCAAAATATTATTGCATTTCTAAGTTTATATAGGGATAGAGATTTATTTGTTATTACATCATTGGACCATCATCAAATTATAATTAGTGTTCAAATAAGATATCAAAACTGGTTGTATAACTCGTTGTAATTTGATCCAAACCATTGAAATTTGATCCAAGCGTCTGCAAAAATAGATGGTGTCTAAAGAAAGGGATTAGGTCATAACATTTTTCTAACTGCTCACCTTTGTATGAGTGCTCACTGACATTTCTCGGAATAAGTATCGGGACAACATGGTGTCAACTAATATCCAACATGTGCCCATAAAGCTCGAGTGAAAATTGATTTTTTCCCGAGGTTTAATCTTAATAGTTTTAGACGACCATGATCGATGTGTACTTTTATTTTTGCGATCTAGATCTTGAACAGAAAACATTTGTTAAGTCTTTTGGTTGACGAGCCTTTCGTTTATCCTTGCTTTGCTTGTTTCTATATGCATTTCTTTTACAAGCCTTCCAGATGTTTCTAGGTTGCTCTTTGTCGAGTCTTTCAATCATCCTTAGGTCTCTTTCTATCATTGCGAGATTCTTTTATAATTGTTCACAACATTTATAGGTCACCTTTGACAAAACTTTCGACTAATCTAAGTATGCATTTGACGAGCCTTCTAATCTTTCCCAAGCTACCTTTGACGAGCCTTTTGCGTTAAGACATTTTTTTTAATCTTCACTTTTGACCTTCCCCTGAAAGGCGTTATGTGGGTCTTTGTTCCGTCGAAAGAAACCTGGTCCAAGATCCCTATATGATTCAGGCGTTGTAAGGACTGAGATTAGGAGTGGCCTCGATTTAGGCAACATTTCTTGTAACTTTTTTCACCCTCTTCATACTATTATTTGTATGGGTTGAAAGTAGACAATTTGTAGGGATTAATCATGTTCAAATCCTTTATATACTAGAGGTTTGAGGGGGTTCATTTTCTTTGGTCATTTCTATTTTTTTGGGACTCATAATAATCGGTTTAGGATAATGCTTCACATGCAAATCTTTAATTGTCAGCTCTTCTATTCTAAATAGGGATGTACTCATTGTTGGATTGACAAGTAGCAGTAAAAGTTTTTCCTCAGGTTTGTTGTGTGCCTCTAAGTTGTTTCTTTTCTTTTCTTCATTTAATGATTGTGATTCTTTTTTAATTTTTAGTTCATCTTCTCGAAAATTTCATCATTAGAGAGTTATCATTTTAATGACATTTATCTCTTTCTCAATAATTGATTATTACTACTAACACGTGTCTAATTGTCTACCCATTTTCTCTGATTTCCTCAGTTCGGGTTGCTTTGACTCTTTGTGTATAAGTACCATTTACTAGTGATTCCAAAAATTTTACACTGCCCAAGCTTTTCAGACACTCTACATTCTTTGCATTCTGAAGTCTCTTCATTCATTTGAAAAATGTTTGTGTTCAATAATGGATGCCAACACAGGAAACTATTCTTCAAACCATGTTTCGAGGCCCACTTTATTTCCTATTGGATTGTCTTCTCAGACACCGAACTCAAAAAGGCACGGTCGCAGTGGTCCTTCGTACTTCATCATTTAGTTTTGTTGGCTTAAGGTTTCATGGTTTTTTCTTTTCTCAGCCCTTTGCGCTTCTTTTCATAGTTATATTTTTCTTTCTTTTATATTAGATGTGAAGCCGAATGAGTTAGGACCAACCCAATTCAAAGCAAGTATAACTTTAGGAGGGAGGGGGACAGTGTGATGTTGAGGTGCATATCTTTCCAGCGACAACTTTGAAGTATCCTGATATCGGTGAGATGTATATCTTTCCAGCGTAAAGTATTGGGAATTTGCAGTTCCTCTCTGCTATGACCTCGTGGTGTCGTGATGGTACTTTCATCTTAATCTAGTGTAGTTAACACTTATGTCGCCAAGATGTAGGTAAGTTTCATGATACTTAGAACCCTTCAGGGGTGAGAGTATTTCTTGAACCTTCTGGTGCTTCCATTACCTATGAAATAGTCTAGAGGCTTCACCATTTTCATGTGAGATGACCTCATTTCAAAGAATTACAAGCACACGAGTCATGGGATTGAGATAACAACGTTCATTTTGTTGATGATCTTCGGTCGATCAACTCCAACTATAAGAAGCATTATTAATTCCTTAAGGGAGAAGTTTCGAGGGGTTTGCTCCCTTCTTCTACGGACGTGCCCCCAAGCTTGGATGATCTTTTTGCTCGAGAGTGAACGACCATCGAGATTTTCTATAATCTCCACAAATAGTCCATTTTCAACTCTTTTCATTTCGTCACATAGACTTTTTATTTTACTCTCGAGCTAGTTGGCTTTCAAGTCCTGATATTTGGTCTTGCTGACCGGGTAATTTTTTGAATTTCCTTTTCTTTTCCTTTTGTAGGTACTCGTTGACTTTTATTCATGTGTCAGTTTTTGTTCACATTCTCGGGCATGTCTTACCGCTTCAGAGACATCTCTTCATCCTCCCCTTGCCTTGCCAATCAAGCAAAGAGGAAGGGGACCCAAGGGAATTATAATTGGTACTTCACTTAGGTAGGTTCCTGTAAATTCCAAGAGACTCGCTTAGGCTTATCACATCGTGCGAGGTATAAATTTTGAACATTTTAGAGTTTGGTCTAAACCTTAGCAATTTGGCGCTCTTGACAAAAGTTTATGGTGCCCAATAAATCATTCCTAATTTGTCTTTGGCTTCTTATTCCTAATTTGTTTAAGTAAAATATAAGTATATAAGTTCTAACAACTAGGTAGGGGATAAAATTGATTTAAGTATCTTAAAAGTCACGTTTTTACAAATAGATACTTTAGAAAAATAATCATTACTTTCGGGTACAGTAGAAATCATAAATATATCTACTTTAATATTTCAGTCATGTGTCCATCACGTATGCACGAGAAATAAAAAATGCTATTCTGTAAAATAATTCTGTAGTTTGAAGGTCAACCTATATACATTACTGTAGGAAATTGGCACCCATATGGGGTGTTAAGTGCAAGCCGTAAAAACATCGGAGACTAAAGTGTGAAGTTACAAATATTGTAACTTCCCCGTGTGCCTATAAAAGGACCCCTTTGGCTACACATATTAACACAACACTACATATACAATAGAGATTGTTACGTGGAAACCTACGAAATTGCTCTAGTCCGATCTTTGGGTAATCATCCGTGGAAACCTAAGGTGCGCTCCGATTACGTGACGTATCCTTCCGACCGGCACGCCCCCGCCGTGACTTCGAACCGCCGTCGATCTCGCACGCTTCCGCTATCACATGTCGAACGATGTAAGTATAATTTCGTATAAAGTTGCTTGTCGTTCTAACCTGTTATTTCTCGTGAATGTATCTCGATATCCAACATTGGTATCAGAGCCAATGGTTCAGTTTCCGATTCGTCATCTTCATGACGATTTTCGTATCGTTTCTCAGCCGTTCCAACGATGTTTTCCGAAACTTCGGTGTCTTCGTGACAAACTCATTCCAACGATTGTGTTGTCTTCTCTATGTGGCGGAATTTGCATGACATTGGCTGTGGTAAAAAATCCCAACGAAGCATGCATTTGCTGTGGCAAACACATTCCAACAAAGTGTGTTGTCTTCTCTATGTGGCAAACAAGTGGCGTGGCATTTGCATGGCATTTGTTGTGGCAAACACATTCCAACGAAGCATCCAATTGTTGTGGCATGGGTGAGCGATGGAACAAGTTTCCATGTGCTGCGATCACTCCTTGGCAAGCGAGAACCATGTGAAGCGATCATTCCTTGGGTCGGAAACGAGTTTCCGTCGACTCGTTGGAGAAGAGAATAAGAAGACTCGCCGCATCTCCTTGACAAGCGAGCGTTCCATACATGATGGCTCATCGGAAACGAGTTTCCGGTGACTCCTTGGAAACGAGTTTCCGGTGACTCCTTGGAAACGAGTTTCCGGGTGACTCCTTGGAAACGAGTTTCCGGCGAGGTGACCACAAATGTCCCCCCATTGAATTGTCGTCCCCTATCATTTGAAGGAAATGTGTATCCATCGAAGTCACCGGTTACTGTCGAAGTCGTCGGTGATAGGTTATTCAACGGTTACTGTGAAGTTGAAGACGGTTACCTTTAGAACTTGAAGCGGTCGGTATGGAGGTTAAATAGTTTGGTAATGGAGGAATGGAGGAATGGCTTCGTGGTAAGAGGTTTTTGATCATGGGAAGAAGTTGAAGATGAGTGTAATTGGAGAGAGAAAATATCCCTTATTTTCGGATTTTTTATTTAAAAACAAAAACAAAAACGTTTTTTTTTCCTGCAAATCAGTTTGGGAACTGGACCGGACGGTCTGGTCACTGGGTCGGCCGGTCTGGACACTAGCCCGACCGGTTTGAAATTGAGCCCAAACTGAACTAGGCCAAAAGCCCATCAGTTGGGCTAAGACACAGCCTGATCTGGACAGAGGCCCAGTCCATAGGCTGGGCTGATTCCCAGCCGACTGGGCCCTGGCCCAGCCACCCTCTGGGTTACGGTCCAGTAGTGGGTTATGGCCCATATGGATCGAGTCGTGACCCTGTCCGTGAATAAAATATTTTTTATGGACCCGTAATTTTTGAAAATGTTCAATTAGGTCCTAAAACTTTATCTAGGGATAAAATGATTTTATTTTATTTCAAAATGATCCCTAATCTTTTTAAACGCATTGAGTTGCTATTTATATTTATTAGTATCATGCTTAAGAAACTATAATCTATAATAACTTCTTTTTGATAAATTGCATGATGACCCTTATAGTTTAATTTGTTTAAACTATACGCGAATTTGTTTTGCTAAAGTCTTAAGGGATTCAATTGTGATATTCTTGAGTTTAAATTGAGTGAAATTTCTGTCTAGAAAGACTGAGCTAGAAGTGGAAACTTGACACTGTGCCCCTTCCTCCCTGGCCTAGGAACCTACGGGTCCTGTCTCAGAAAATGGAGGATTTTGGCCCGTCAAGCAAACCCTTCGGTCCACCTGGGATTTTTTCCTCTAAACGTAACTTTTGAGAATATTACATTTTGGTCCTTATAGTCTTCGAAAGTAGAATTTTATACAAGTTAGTCTTGTCAAATTCGAACAGGGCCTTTGATGTTTGTTGAGTACATATTATGTTACATGATGTTTTGTTATTTATCAAAGATGATACATGTTAATGTATGTTATTTTCATGTATAAAAACATCATGTGTGCTTGCTCAATTTTTATTACACGTTATACATGTTGATTTGATGTAGTATCTAGTATCCATGTATAGGGACGTGTGATAAAATAAGCAAGCATGATGATACATCATCTATGTGCAATTTATTCATGCATACATGTTGAATTATTTCATGTTTGTTGTGTGTTCCTAACATGAAAAATTATTGATTATTTGTATCAACTCCATGTGTTGGTAAATAAAGAGCATGATTACTTAATAAATAATTATAATCTTTGTGATTATTAATGTAGACTCCATCTATACATCAATTATAAAACATGTTTACTTATTTTAATATTTATGTAAATCAACACTACAAGAATCTGTATCAACAGCCACGAAATTAATTTGTTGACACAAGGAGTGGGTTGGTAAAACGGTGTATAAGTGACGACATTGTAATACGTCCCCGTAGACAAGTTTTAGTGTCAACACATTTGTCGTAGCACAAACAATCTTTTAGTATTGACGTTTTCCATCGCAATATGTCTGTGCCGACCAAATCCATGTGTCAAAAACTCAACCGAGGTTAATAGTGATATTCGTAACGGAATATGTTGGTATTGCAAAAAAGCATGTTTACTTTCAAAATTAATTGATGTAATAAATCGGTAAACAGTATCGGCATAACTTCATTGGTAATATATGTATTGCCGTTGCTAAACGCTATACCCGCAATTATAACAGAACATACCGTTTTTTCCAGTACAGTTCAAAACTCCCCTGTGTAAAGCAGAGCCTTCGTCAGTCCATCAACGACCATATCCAAGAACGGATTCCCTTGCAGATCGACTCCCAGGACGCGTGCAGGTTGCTAGCAGACATTCCAGGAAGCAACCCAGCTGCCGATCAATCGTGAAGTCGTTTGCTGCAGTATCCCGCGACAAGCATTTCTCCTCAGGTAGGCTGGTATGAGTAGTCGAATGTGGCTTCTTCTAATTTCGAATTGAATTTTTATGAGCTTAATTGTGTGCTATATATAGCCAACGGTTCCTTCGGACAACTCACCCGAAGGAGTTGTACTGTTGAGAATAACAACTGTGCTACTACAACCAATTAACAACTGTGCTGCTCCAATTGGACAACTCGATCGAAGGAGTCTACTCTTGCGTATAACAACTAAGTAACTAGCAATTAAGCTAGCTGCAGCTCGTACGGTTCCAACGGAGAGCTCTCTGATTCCGTTTGGTTCCATCCACACATAAACGAAAATGAATATATGAACTGTTACAAATGGTATGGATAACTGTCAATAACTGATGATGCTACTTCCTGTACTGCATGTTTCAGAAGTTATTTGATTAACTAAACTGTTGTGCTGTCTTTTTAATCCCAAGCCAACATTTTATTGGGTTGATATTTCTTTGCAGAAATAGAAGTGCGATGGATAAGAGTTGGATGACCAAACCTCAGCAAAGTGGGGAATAGAAGGAAGGGATCGCTTCGTTTCTAGACTTTTCCTACTCTCGTTCAAGTTGGGATGGTAAGATTTAATGTCCTTGCAATAACTGTGTTGGTGCTTTCTTACTAGGAAGAACTACTGTTAAGTTCCATCTTGAAAAATGGGGAATATTTCCAACTTACACTACATGGGTGGATCATGGGGAGGAATTCGAAGATGTGATCTCTAATGGTAGGAATTCATCCTCTCGTGGGGAAATGGAGGATATGGTGCATGATGGGTTCGGTGGTATGAGGGTGGATGAAGGTGAGGAACCAAATGCAGATGCTAGGACATTTTATAAGCTATTAGAACATTGTGAAAAGAGCTTATATCCAGGTTGTGTCTCCAACACAAAGATGTCTTTTTTAGTTGAATTGTTATATCTCAAGGCACTGTACAAGGTTTCAAACAAGTTCGCTGATGAGCTACTTCACATGCTAATAAAGTTTTTCCACCAGGGAACACAGTCCCTAAGTCCTACTACGAAGCAAAGAAATTTATAGGAGGGTTAGGGCTGGACTACCAAAAGATGCATGCTTGTGTAAATGACTGTATACTATTTAGAAAAGAGTACGCCAATTTTTATGTGTGTCCAACGTGTGGGGAGTCAAGATGGATTAAACCTCGACACAACACTGGAGGACTGTATATACCAGAACAATCCAAGCGACAAATAGGGAAGCTACCAGTCAAAGTACTTCGATATTTTCCACTAACTTCAAGGCTGCAAAGATTATTCATGTCCCCCAAAACTGCTTCCTCTATGACCTGGCACCATACACGACGATTAAAGATTGGTATTCTACGTCATCCTGCTGATACAAACGCTTGGAAGAAACTTGACAGCGTACTACCTGCATTCGGGGAAGACCCACGGAATGTGAGGCTTGGATTAGCTATGGATGGGTTCGATCCGTACAATGATAAAAGTCACCCATATAGCATGTGGCCAGTTGTTCTTATTCCATACAATGTGCCTCCCGAGGTGTGTTTGAAAGATACGAACTACGTTCTATCAATGTTGATTCCTGGACCAAAGGCTCCAGTAAATGACATAGACGTGTATCTGCAACCGTTGATTGAAGAGCTGAATGAGTTATGGTCGAATGGTGTGCTCACATATGATGCAGACAAGAAAGAAAACTTCCAAATGCGCGCAGCCGTACTTTGGACCATTAATGATCTTCGTGCCTATGCGAACTTGTCTGGTTGGGCTACTTACGGTACTTTGGCATGTCCTATCTGTCAAATGGACACCCATTATTGTCGATTGAAGATTGGGAGAAAATGTTCTTTTATGGGACACAGACGATTCCTCCCCACCGATCACCCATGGAAAAGAAACAAAAGTTCATTCGATGGGAAACAATAGTTACAGATGGCCCCAAAAAGACTATCGGGGGAGGAAGTGTTACATGTGCTAGAGAATCTTGATACAGTCATGTTCAGTAAGACTCAACTGCCCATTCAGGTTGGAATAGACTCAACTACTAAAAATTGGAAAAAAATAGCATATTCTACCGATTACCTTATTGGCAGCACCTCTTAATCCCTCACAATTTGGATGTGATGCACATTGCGAAAAACGTGTATGATAACCTCATTGGGATGTTATTGGGTGTTTCCGGTAAAACGAATGACAACCTTAATGCTCGGCTCAACTTACAGGTTTTCATGCCTATGCGAACTTGTCTGGTTGGGCTACTTACGGTACTTTGGCATGTCCTATCTGTCAAATGGACACCTATTATTGTCGATTGAAGATTGGGAGAAAATGTTCTTTTATGGGACACAGACGATTCCTCCCCACCGATCACCCATGGAGAATAAACAAAAGTTCATTCGATGGGAAACAAGAGTTACAGATGGCCCCACAAAGACTATCGGGGGAGGAAGTGTTACATGAGCTAGAGAATCTTGATACAGTCATGTTCAGTAAGACTCAGCTGCCCATTCAGGTTGGAATAGACTCAACTACTAAAAATTGGAAAAAAATAGCATATTCTACCGATTACCTTATTGGCAGCACCTCTTAATCCCTCACAATTTGGATGTAATGCACATTGAGAAAAACGTGTATGATAACCTCATTGGGATGTTATTGGGTGTTTCCGGTAAAACGAATGACAACCTTAATGCTCGGCTCGACTTACAGGCCTTAGGCATAAGAACGAGCTTGCATCTAGTCCGCAGGGGAACAAAATTGGTCTTACCACCAACTTGCTTTTCCATATCAAAGGAACATAAAATTAAATTGTGTGCGTTTCTTAAGAACTTGAGACTTCCTAGTGGTTATTTATCAAACATTTCACGTTGCGTTAAGGTGAAAGACATAAAATTGATTGGGTTGAAAAGTCATGACTACCATGTTCTCATGCATTCTCAGGTTGGTCGAATAGTTGGATCGGCTGAGGATGACAGAGGTCGTCAACTAAAGGCTTTGGCACGAGGACCGTTATATGGAGCTAAGACATATAATGGTTATAAAGCAAATGAGTTCATCTTCCACACCAAAGAGCGGTTTATAATGAGGAGTTTTTACAACAGCGGTCTGTTGTGCAAAGCTGGCACAACGTGCTATGCGAGTACATCCGATAACAGCCCCATTGAAGGTGCAATTGATTATTACGGAGTGTTGAGGGAGGTGGTTGAGCTGCAGTACCTTGGCCACCTATCGGTTGTGTTGTTAAAATGCGATTGGTCCAACGTACTTTCATCCTTCAATGGGATGAAAATTGATGAGTATGGATTTGTGTGTGTCAATACCAAAAATATTTTATCGACAGATGAGCCATTCGTACTTGCAGCTCAAGCATCACAAGTTTTCTACTTACCTGAGAACATTAACCCTGATTGGAGCACTGCGTTGAGGGCAGAGTCCAAAAAACAATTTGTGATTGGGGGTCAAATGAGTGGGGAGCCAGTGGAGCCGTATCAGGAAACATCAGCACTGGTTGTTAATGTACCGAATGTAGTTCATGTCGATGATGTGGTTGATTGGTGTAGAAATGACATTGAGGCTCTCGAAATATCTGTTGAGGATGCCACCCCGGAAATGACCACACAAGCCTTGACAGAAGCAACTAAAGGCCTTGACAAATTAGAAATTCTTGAGCCAGAGGAGGAGGATATTCCTAATGATGGAATAGACAGTGACACAGATACAGAATTTGAGGACAATTTGTTCGAGGACGACGACGGCCTTGAGGGAACAATGGATGAGGATGGCGATGATGATGATGATGCATCGTAAGTTCGTGTGCAATAGAAGAGTGTTTGTATGTTTCTTAAGGTAATTGTTCAATAGTTAGGAATCTCATTCTGTCATTGTTCAATAGTGAGTTGTAAGCTGCTGTTTGCAGTAAAAACTGCATTTGGAAGCTTTCAAATGCAGTAGAAAATGCAGTCAAATGCAGCTCATCACTTGTGGCATGTTAACTGGTTCTCCTGCTGCAGCTCAAATGCAGCTCATCAGTCGAAAATTTGTACGTGGAGTGCTGTTAACTGGTTCTCGTTCTGAAGCTCATCACTTGTGGCCTCCTGTCAAATGCAGTCGAAATTGCAGTCTCCTACGGAGTGTGGAGTGCTGTCAAAATGGCAGAAACTGCACTTGGAAGCTGGAATCTGTGGAGTGCTTCAAAATTGCAGAAACTGCACTTGGAGAATAGAATCCGTGGAGTGCTTCAAAATTGCAGAAACTGCACTTTGAATCTATATGACATACATATACTTCAAAAAATGAAAATAAGATACATTAAGGTGTTTTTCAAAAACCATACATTAAGGGTTTTTTCACACACATACATACATAAATGCTTTCAAAATACTGTCATACATTGGATGTTGTCGAATGTATGTGTTGCGGAACTCTGAAAAAAAAACGTAAATTCATGCTGTCATGCTTTTCCCTCTCAGCAAATGGATCGTCAACTCGGCTCGACTAGAATTCATCCTCATCTATGTCATTCTAACACAATTCAATATCATTCTCATATCAAACACTTCTTTGTTTCTCTGTTTTTCATAGATACCAATTTAGTTACAAATGTTTTGTCAAAATGTTCATAGATACCATGTGCTGTCAAAATGTTCAGAATCCAACCCAAACTTCAGAATCCAAAATGTTCATAATACAATGAAGACAGTGAAGGGATGCAATCCAAAGTTCACAATCTGCACATTCTTTCCATGAAACGGTGTTGTATCTGAACAAGAACAAACACTCGTTTGCAAAACTTTTCACGACCACTTCTTCAGGCCACTGATAGAACTCTACCGTATGCTATCTCTGTTGAAGCTGAATTGCTGTCTTTTTTAAGGAGAGATTTCTACTGAATGCAGTGATCACACAAGATTTATCATGTATGCTTGCCACTTCTGACCGAACAATGGACAAAAAATGGTCATCCTGGATTCGGGTACTAACCTCATTCATCCTGCTGAAGTTGGAACGAAGATGCAAATGGAAGCTGCACTACTAGGGGTCTCCTTGAAGCTCCACTCGGCCTGCTTAAGAACTGCAGTCGACAGAGGTGGATTTGTATGTAGAGGTCGGGTTGAAAATAAGACAGGGAGCAATGTGTCGAGTCTACTATTGACCGAATTGTGTGACACATTGTTTATGTGTCATAAACATGAGTAGTAACATTTAGACACATGTTAACACTTTGACACATAGTGGTACCACCTTGACACATAGTTATAACACCATGACACATGGTAATACTTTATTACATCAATGAATAACACCATACACTTTTGAAAGTTATATTTTTCATCAAAGTAAGTTAAATTTGTATAAGTTGATATTAAATTTGTAGCCACTTGTATACATTTCTATACATTTGTATACATTTGTATAAAGTATAACAATAGGACACTTTGACACATCAACTAATATAACACATAACAAAGTTGTATTTGAAACATAAATGAATAAGGATACATCAACTAATACATAAGGATACATATGTCTTGATTTTAAACATGATTTAGAAATATTGTGCTATAAGATTAGTATATACAAATTTATAAAAATTAAAATGAAATTTATATAAATGATGTTATTATACATATTATGTCATTATGAAACATAAATAATAAGTATATTTTTCATAAAATAAGTACAATTTGTAGACATTTGTATAAAGTATAGTATTATAATGTTATACACTAAGACACTTTGACACATCAATGGATATAACACATAAGAAAGTTGTATTTCAAACATAACATGAGTATGATTTAAATTGCATACATAAGGATAATTAGGTCTTCATTTTAAACATGATTTAGAAATATTGTGGTATAATATAAGTATATAAAAATTAATCTAAAATTCAAACAAATAATGTTAGAATTATACAACTTATGAACACCTTGGAACGGGCCTTGCATACACGAGCCACTTTCCATCAATTTTTCTACCGGGCCAATTTGTGTTAACGGGCCAATTGTTTGAGTTTGGCCTTATATGAACAGTTGCTACAGATGAGGACGAAGCTGAAGCGTCTCCTCGGTTCAAACAGCTACGACGCCTCGGTTCCTAGACGACGCAGTAGGCTTCATCATCACATACAGGGCGATTTGATGAATCAGTCCTTTCATCCTTCAGTGGTCTTCTCTTTTTCTTCCCGCGCCTAATTTTCACTGTCATTTGGGTCTGCTTCTCACTCTCTGCGAGTTTCCCTCCAACTACTGCTCCAGGACGATCTTCCAGTGCTCTAGGACGATCTTCCATGTTTCCCTCAGCAAGGTATGGTTCTAACTTCCTGTAGGATGATTTTGTTCTAGGAGGCGCAAGGTATGGTTTAGTAAACCCTTTGGTCATCTATGGTGCTCACACTTACATGTTTACTCTCCTTTCCCCTGGATCTCGTCTATTTGCAACCATTTTATACACGTTTTTCGTTTTAAAAAACATTACTTGCAAGCGAAGATTCACCTTTGTCGATGATCCATGGCCGATTAACAACTCCCTAAGCAGTCGTAGTTTCATGCATGTCGTTGTTATTCGTTTATGCGAAACATGTCACAGAATGTTCAGTAAGGGTGCTTATGCTGAGAATAAAACTTGGGTAATTGTTGCAACAACACATAAAGATGAAAACTTTACACCACAAACTTTAGCAAATTTCATGTTATGCTACTGTGTTTAACAATATCTTGTTAGCATGGTGGGTACTCGGAGAATGGTCGCCGGAACAACCGTAGCTTCAAAGCTACCGACACGTAGATCCCCAAGGAAGATAAACAGGGCGGCCACAAGTAAGTTTTTTTTTTCACTACTACGTCTTGTACTTATGTATTTTCTTTGTTTTAGGTGCTCGATAACTAACACACTAGACATTGCTATAGGGGTTACGCATGTGGAGAACATTCCTGCAGTCCCTCCGCCTGTGGAGAACGTCCCTGCAGTCCCTCCGCCTAGCGAACCTCCTTTAGAGGTGTCTACTGAAGAGGAAATCCAGCTGGAGGACCCCTATGAGGAGGACCCACCAGGTATACAAATAGGTAACTTCTAATTTGTCCCATACTATTAAGCTTGCATTTATACAACTTGGTGATCTAATCGATACCTGATTTATGTGTCAGCTGCGGAAGAGGAAGAGGTAAGGCCACCATTGGACAGACTACGTAGAGGGCGAACTCGTTGCATAAGGTTGTCTCGAAATGGCGTCAACGAAAAAGAGGTTCTGAAGTTTAATTCTCGAGATAAAGTCTGTAGTAACAATGCTTCGATGTTTGCAAGTTGGTGTGGTTGCATTGTCAGGAAACGAACGAATGCACCTCTAATAGTTAAAGACTGGAAGGAGATTCCAAAATCTCCCATAGACTACGAGGTGAAGATGCTCATGCTGGTTGCGGTAAGTCTCAGTTGTTGACAATCCCTACATGGTATCGTTCAAATTGAACTAAGACTTACATATTGCACCTGTCTATTTGTAAATGCTGTAAATCTGAGCCTAACATTTCCATATTGTTCAACATCGCAGGAGAAGTTTATGATACCGGATGATGAAAACCTGAAGCAGCTAATCATCTGTACTCTTAAAGAGAAGTACAAAAACTACAGGGCGAATCTCAAGAGAAGGTACTTTGACAAGTACTTTACGAATGAAGAAAGGTTACAAAACATTCCTCCTGACGTGGTGAAAGAGGATTGGGTGTGGCTTGTTAACTGGTTCAGCTCTGACGAGTTTAAGGTTTGTGCCTTACTCCCTATCACAACTGTATTTTTTTGTACAGTTAATGAGTGCTGCATTTTTTAAATGTAAACTGGTTGTAACTTCAAATTGTTTGAAGTTAAAGAACGATCATAACAAAACCAACAAAGCTCACCAAGTCATGAGGCACACCGCTGGCACTTCGTCCTTTGCGAGGAGAGAACAGGAAGAGGTAATCCCAACATTGAATTGTTATGTTTAATAAATAGTTGGCTACCCTTGAGCAAGTATATGGTACTCTTGCAGATTGAGAAGAACAGCGGGAAACATCCGGGGGAGTATCATATGTTCAAGAAGAACCATGTGGACAAGAAAGGGAAGACACTGGATGATAAAACCAGATCAATACTGGTAAATAGTACTGCCCACCCATATAGTCACATGTGTTGTACATTTGTATCTGATTGCTCGCTTATGTTCTTGTCACACCATTTTCAAAATAGGACCAAGTGGAGGAAAGGGTTGCCCAGTTGGCGGCTGGGGAGGAAGAGTCTGATGTTGACAAGGATGTCTTGTATGAGGAAGTTCGCCAACCTGAGCGTCGTCGAAGTCGTGTGTCAAAGCTTGCACGGATGATGGAAAGTGAGCAGTTAAAGCAGGCAAGGGAGGAGGTGGCTAGAAACGCAGCTGAATGTGAGCAACTCCGTGATCAACTCAAGGAGTTCCATGCCAACATTGAACAATTTCAACGTGATATTCCTGTCATGAAAAGTACATTGTTTGCCAACAGTGCGTATAGTAATGATTTAATTGCATTGTGTACACCCATTTAGTCATTGTAGGTTATATTCTATAGTATGATGCTACCATGATTGCTGTTATTTCTATGTTTGCAGATCCAAATGCATGAACCGTGGAGAGATGCGTTAAGTACTCCTGCTTAGTTGTTATGTCGACTGGTGGTAGACTTGGTGTTGACTGTTTGTAAATGGATATTTTGGACATAATGTAAATGTGAACATGTCATCTCTGTTTGTGTTTTGCAATTGTCGCCATACATTTGTTTGAAATGCTTGGCTATATATAAATTCGGATGTGTTGGAAATGGTTCTACATAAGTAGTTGTTTGTGTATTACCTGTTTGTGTATTATCTGTTTATGTATTCTGTTTGGGTATGCTTGGCTACGAGCATTAACATGATTTACAATTCGAAAAGATAAACATTAGAATTTGCATCAAAACAAACCATTGCCGACGGACTGTAATTGTAGCCGTAATTGATGCTTCATATAACATTTAACCATGACAACACGCAGACACAAAACATTGTCTATAGAAACAACTTTAACAGTAGTTGAAACTCTATTTTAGCATCAACTATTATGAACAGGGTAATATTTATTACTGTTGGACGAGCATCGACAAGTTACTTATGACGTGGTCTAATTTGTTTTCCATCAAAATGTATTCGTCGTTAAGTATGTGTAATTACTTTCAAGGAAATGTTGTGGTTGAATAACCTATATTGCCTCACATAAATTGAATGCAATATCAATCATATAGGGATAAAAATATGCGGATACTAATACCCTAATTCTACATCTCACATATGTAGACACTCTAAATCAGTATTACCCTCAATTACCTGTCGACGATAATTACGTGTAAACAGAGATGGCATATTTGCGATGCTAATGATCAAACCAACTATTCATTCCAGCCACGGCAAATCTTTAGTGTCGGCATATTGTCGTCGTGTATACAGAGCCACGGGGTCTATTGGCACGACTCTTAGCATCGGCAAGGGGTTTTAGGAGCGCCAACAGTGCTTCCGGCAACGATGATTTACCATCGTTGTAGAGCAAATTTCTTGTAGTGCAAGTATGATACATGTGTTGTTATGCATTCATGTGAACATCAAATCATGATTTTATGTTGTTTTGATTGTTGTGAATGGAGTGCTTAACTTAATTATTAGCAAACTTAATTTTTGTTAGGCATATACCTTGGACGATGATTGTGAACATAATGATCTTTTGACTCCGGGATATGCTTGCATTAATTGATTTGTTAATAAGAGAGTTAGGTATGACATGTGTATGTATGTTGAACAATAAATCATGCATGCCTTGTTTGTATATGTTGATCCTGACATGATGATCCTTTTTGTGTGAAGGATGACATCACCCCTCCAGAAAATTGTCGCTGAGCTCAGCTGTGTGTTGAAGTTGAATGGTGACAACTATGAAGTATGGCAAGAGAAAGTTAAGTATTTACTACAAAAGCTAGGAATTCTGGAGACCATATAAAATGACATGGAAAAGCCTACAACCGGGAATCTGGCCCAGCAAAGGCAAGACATAAAAAACTATGAAATCTGGAAAAAGCATAATCGCACCGCGTGCATCATTTTGCTAAGTGCAATGGATGATGATGTGTTTAGGAAATTTAAAGATTATCAAAGTGCAAAGATGCTCTGGGAAGCTTTGAGAAATAAATTTATTTTCTATTCCACAGAAAGGATACAGTTCCTAACTATGAAGTTAGTATCCTACAAGAGACAACCTAAATACTCCTTAAAGTTACATGTTCGACACATGGTTGATATGATAGCTGAATTGAAGCACGCTGGCCATGTTCTCACTAAACAACAACAACTTCAAGTAGTGATACGTTCATTAAACAATTCTTGGAGGCACGTTAGAATGCAGTTGTCCCGCTCTAATTGGGCTGCCACACTGGAAGAAGTACAAAGGCTCCTAAATTTCAATGAGGAAAAGCATATGGGTAAACTAACTCCGGCTGATTTGCGTATGACAACTTCCTCCAAGACCCAACAGAGACCTAAAAGGCAGGATCGTGGTAAGAAAGACGAGCTTACTAAGTCTAGTAAGAAAAAACAGACTAATGAAATTGGCGAGTGGAAATGACCGCCTCATGTCCGGATGGCTAAAAGAAAGTGCTATAGTTGTAACAAGAAGGGTCACAACTCTAAAGATTGCACTGCACGAAACGTCGGAATTGAGCCACAGACATGAAGCATTATCATTACTCTTTGAAAATCAACTTAAGCATGATGAAGTGGAAAAACTCGAGAATTGCCACCGAAGGAGTCGGTGTCCGCAAGCTATGTCAATGTGACAACTGAGTCATTAATGCTTTCTTAATTAATTAATTAGATGTTTTTCAATTTTATTTTGTTTCTTTTAAACCTAAGTTTTTCATTTATTGTATTCATGTTATTGAGTTTGTCATATATGGTAAGTTCCGGTGCATTTATTGAATATCAACATTACATGATTAGTTCTTGCTATGATATCAATATATTTGTATATTTCATTTACGCTATTTTGTGCGTTTTACCGGAAGCCTTCATGTAGGCAACCCGAAAGAATTCACTTAGACATGTACTACTCCATCTTTATTATGGAAAAGTATATTTATGCTTTGTATAAGTTATATTTATTTGATTTTTCTACAATGGCTATGCGAGTCTTGTGGATAAATTCAATAAATAATTCACTTACAATTCATAGAAACATTGAGACATTGATTAAGATCATCGACTCAACTTAATAAGATACAAGATAAAGAGGATAACTCATTCATTGACTATATTTTTGCATCATACAACTAAGTGTTGTTGTTAGAAGTTGTGAGCAAAACTTATACAGATAGTTAAGTGATAACATTGTGCAATTGTACCTTGCCCACGGTAATGCAAGGGTCGCTCTATTAACAGCACCCACTATGTTCGGGACACATGTTTATCAACTTAATCGAGTGCCTAAAATATCATTCACATACCTCTTCATATAAGTTATGAACTGAAAATTCCGAATGGGGGTTTACGAATGTTCCTCAAATGAAATGTGTCAAAGTGAAATATATTTTTATAAGGGTAAAAAGTGGATTACGCCCATTTTCGAGTTCTTGCGCTAAGGTGCACCAAGATAACTTGATTCGAGTGGGAAGAGATTTATGCAGATGTTTAATTAGTTTCTCATCACAGCTTCCCTTCGTCATCATCAAGTGCGAATACAAATGATATTGGTTTACCATCTTAGTTCAAGTGGGAGCAAGATGATGTTACTCTAAGTTAGTAATCAAAAGATATCGTTCGAGTGGGAGCGTGTACAATGTTCTTGATCCTAGTGGGAGCCTTTGTGGTTTCTTATACTTCACCATGTTAAAACAAAATGGAGGATAATATGAAAAATGTCAAGCATAAATGGATCAAATGGATCCTAGATGTCATGACTCGTCTTGAGAATTGTGTCTCGATTGATTACGAATATCACTTTTGTATACACCCAAATGTAGATCTTGGATATAAATGTTGCCCAAGAAGTATTAAGAGTATAAAGCGAAGTGCTTCTCTATATTGAGTATGATCCTTAGAACTCTATGTTTTCTCTTGAGACAATATTATACATGTCAAACGTGACTAGTTCATATGGAATGGGATAGATACTATGAAATAAGTTCGTTAGTGAAATATCCACAAGATCTTGCAATGTACACGTGTCATGACACATAGTATATGCTGGGAAATTACTGAGTTGATCAATGAAGGATAAGACCTAATTGATGATTAAAAAGTAAACAGTAATATATTCTTGGAATTAAGATTCCGAGAGATGCATCTTGAAAAATTGAGTCCCTAATTGATCAATTAAAGTATTACTCGTTTAAAACTCTTGTATCTAAAATTCATGACGTAATGCGCCAAGTGTCTTAAAGATGAGCTAAGTTAGAAGTTGCATGCATGTTGTGACATGTACTAGACCAACTACCAAATTAGGTATATGACTCAACTTGATTTGATGCTCAAGGATCACATAATTAATCGTTGTTGAAGCATTATGTATAATGCTTAGCACATCGTGAGAGGTATAAATTTTGAACTTTTTAGAGTTTGGTCTAAACCTTAGCGATTTGGCGCTCTTGACAAAAGTTTATGGTGCCAATAAATCATTCATAATTTGGCTTTGGCTTCTTATTCGTAATTTGTTTGAGTAAAATATAAGTATATAAGTTCTAACAACTAGGTAGGGGATAAAATTCATTTAAGTATCTTAAAAGTCACGTTTTTACAAATAGATACTTTAGGGAAAAAAATCATTACTTTCGAGTACAATAGAAATCATAAATATATCTACTTTAATATTTCAGTCATGTGTCTATCACGTATGTAATTTTTTTGTTCAATTAAGATAACTCTACTTTATTTTACTGTTACTTTCATTTATCTTTAAGTTGTTTTATTGTAGCAATTAAATATATTTACTCTATTTTTATTAAATTATTATTTATTTTTTACTTTTAGGTACTCTATTAAAATAGACACTTTTATGATTTTTGAGATACTCGAAAATAATAATATTTTCATAAGATATCTATTTTAAAAAACGTGACTATTTAGATATTTAAATAATTTTTACCCCGTAGCAAATTTTCACCAGATTATGGAGTATTTTTGTAAAAAATAAAATAAAAAATGCTAGTCTAGGGAGGGTCAACCTATATACATTCCAAATACGAGCATTTGCCTGAGGAGAGACCGGAGAATTGGAGGAAGTCCAGGGAGTCGTGAAGCACGTACTCCTCACCAAGTTCAAAGATGACGTCTCCCCTCAACAAATTGAAGAACTCGTCAAGGGATACGCTAATCTCGTCAATTTCATCGAACCCATGAAGGCTTTTCACTGGTAAGCGATCTCTTACTCCCTTCGTCGGCATTGGATTGATTCAGCTTCTGTTCTTGATCGGATCGCTTCGTAGATAGCTTTTGAGCTTGATCCTGTTTCAGATTTAGGGTTTAGAGCAGGGATCACCCGCGAGCGCCAATTACCTCGAGTCAACGCAAATACTTGTTCTTTCCAGGAGATAAATTCCGATTTCTGGAATTTACAGGGGAAAGGATGTGAGCATTGAGAACATGCAGCAGGGATTCACTCATGTGTTCGAATCGACATTCGAAGGCACCGACGGCATAGCGGAGTACATTTCGCATCCTGCTCAAGTCGAATTTGCAGGCTTGTACTTAGGTGCTCTGGATAAAGTCGTTGTCTTCGACTACAAGCCCATCACTGTTCATATCGGAATCATGAATCTCATTGCATCTATGAATCCTTGTTTATTTTTTGTTGAAATCTTCGAATAAGAAACAGATGTCACTTTGATTTTTTAATGAATTTTGGGACGGTGATCTTCATCCAATCCATGGCAGCAGATATTGCCCTTCTTTGGGATTCATGTTTAAGCTTGAATTGATTTAAATGAAAAGTATGAAAAATATATAATATGTTTGTCGAAATTGGTGACCCATGAAACTTGTTTTGGGCCGTAGGTATTTGATGTAATATGTATCATTTTATAGGGTTTAGATGAAAACGTTTGTTTTTCCGTTTGTTGCCCCGTTAAAAACCCTTATGTGCCATGCACGTGACATGTTTTTTAAACATTTAAAAAATATATTTTAGAAATACTGAAATTATCCCTACCTCTATTTCCATCCATATGCCACAGTGAGTCTCCCATCTTCCCCGAAGTCTCTCACACATCTCGTCCCGTCTTCCTAATCGAATCCCTTCCCCCCAATTATTTGTGAAACCCTAACTCCTCCTTCCGTAATCGTTTGCGGTCTGGTTGATCTTAACATTGAACATTTTGGTACCAATGAACTCCTTGATTATGTCACTAAGCGGTATGTTTCTTTCTCATTGGTGTTGTTTTCGATTCGAGCAATTCTGGTGATAAATTTTGAGTTTCCTAAATTTTGAGTTTCCTAATGAAATCGCACTTCTGGATGTTTTAGGTTGGTTATAGTAGTTTTAGGTCGAGGCTACCCTTACGCTGAAAAACAGACGATAAGTATCACGGTAAAATTCCAAAAATCAACATTTTCTTTTACTTAAAAATTTTCATTTCTTATATTGGAAATTGTAATTGCTTCTCTTCATGTGTTGGTAAATTCGATCCAACCACGGGAGAGCAATAAAGAGTTGGAAGTACCTGATAATTAAGAGTTGCAGACCTCTCCCTAAATTGCTCAACTAAAGCCTGAGATGACAAAGGTTGAAACTGAGTCAGAGCCTCATCACAAGCATTATCACTCCATGATCACAGTACATTATGCCCACCATCAAACTTCAAACTAAATACAAATGTTGCTTTCTCAACTTAGCAAACCCCAAGACCAAGTAAGATTGCTTAAACAATGCAAGGTAATCCTTTTGACTGGCATAGATATACATATAGAAGAAAGACAAACCTTCGTAGACCAAGATGAAGGGTTGTAAAAGAGTAATCGTGCTCTACATGCTTCACAAGCAATTATATTTGTATCCACATTGATCCAACCTCTTCTAGCACAATTTACAGGACTTACTACCTGATATTATAAAATATTGTCATCTATGTAAGATTTTAAGGGCAAACAAAAGAAAGCTGGCTAGTCATGGTATTTTGATGCTGTCATTTTGATGCATTCGAGTTTATTTGTGGATTTTGGTGCACTTGGTATTGTACAGAAGTATTTTGCAAACGCAAAAGGCAGTTAAGGTAACAAATATGAGGTTCTTTTGAATCTGCATGAGTTCTGTCTGTTTAGGGTGACAAGTTTTAATTTACATGTGGAATTCAATTTGGTTCTATTGGTAGACTTTTTCACCAGTTGGACTCCAACATCAGTAATCCACAACTTTTTCCTTCGACAGACAACGACTTCAGCTTCCATCTTGACATGAATTTCTCGGAACTTTGTTACGACACTCCTTCAGTAAATGCACATTGGGGGTTCACACCACTCAAAATAGTTACAACCATGGCTCTGCAATCAACTTTCTTTACATTAGGTTTTCGAATGGACCTTTGGGAGAGATTTTCAAATTGATCCTATAATTAGGGTTAAAACTCAATGAAATCGACAAACATACTTTATGATTGAGATACACATAGATTGGAGACAAGGAAGAAGACTTCAGTTCTTCATTTCCGAAGATTGGAGACGCAGATCGAAGGAGTGTCATAACTGCTATTATAACATCACTGAAGAAGACAATGTCATATGAGGAATTTCACACTAATCGGAGGTCACATGCAAGACATGTGATGACTTAACGACTGTTTTGGACGGAAATTTAACGACTGTATCAAAAATCAACAACAACAAACATGTTGCATCTAAAATAAACAATGTGTTGTTTTTACAACATTGAGCAAACATATTACATATTTTTCATACTTTTCCCTTGATTTATGGGTTGATTATTTAGATCCAAAATATAGTTTAAAAATATTGAAGAAATCCACTGAAACGAGGTTGGTTATGACTGAAAATCTGAAACCTCTAATTCCCGATGAAGTACTACACTATATTGTAATGGTTGTTTGATAAAGAAGTAACTTGCTTACAAGGGCAATGCTCTTGCCTTTCTTTCTTGGTCAACTTTAGATTCTTCTTCAGATTGTTAGTGAACGAAGAAACAACTGATTTATTCGTGGGAGGATTCTCCCGCCGTTGTAGATTAGAAAGTTTTTTCGTTTTCACAAAAGGTTCATTCCAAAGTGCCACACCTACTTTGGAAAAGGAGGAAAGGATAGCTGACCCCTCGACTGAACACACTAGAGGACCTGTAGATGATTTTCCTTCTAAAGATGGGGGGCATCAACCAATGTTCTGGGACCGATGTTTTAGCCTCTCACGGTTGTTCAACATGGCGCCTCGCGGGGTGTACAACTCTTCGGGGTTCTTGACGCTCCAGTCGAGCCTATAGTACAATACTCTCCCTTCTACTATTTCTTTCAAACGAAGCGAGGATTTGTGCATGCATCTTCTTAAAGGAACCATCCCTTTGTCGGAGCGGGATCAATATCTTTCAACCATAGTTATCAGAACCTGAGTGGACCACCGGTCGGACACGGTCCAATCAGTGTAAATCCACTGATTTTCATTTTTTTACGTTAGCAATGGGCGCTAAGAGTCTGTGAGGCAGGCTTCAAAGATTGAAGAGGAAAGCTAAATCATTCTACTTTCATTCATCACTACCAACAAACCTCATTCATTCGCCGCCATTAATGGGTTTTTTGATGGAAAAATCAAGTTGCATACTCCTCACCCATGTCCTCTAGAAAGTTGCCTCTTCGTGTTTGCGCTCCTCGAATGGGTCGTTAAGCTTAGACAGGGACTCTCTTATTCTTCTTCTACTACTACTAGAGTTTCTGCTCAGATGATCAAGGGCAACCTAAGGCTGACGACATACGGCCAGATGGTTGATTGCTAACACCAGAATTGCAACATGTGTGTGGTATGCCTCTGCCCAATCGGAAGTGATGAGTTGGTGAGGGAGCTCAAGAACTGCTCCCACGTCTCCCACAAAGAGTGCATTAACACGTTGGTCGACCACGACGACCATTCTGATGACATCTACTCCAACCAGAAACTTGATAATCACAGGTCATGCCCTATGTGCAGGGCCCTACTTCGTTTTTTAGTGTCAACCTCGATCCTAATTGAAACCTGAAGAATTCTGTAACATTACCAAGAGGATGTTTTAGCTCATATAAAACCAATTTCTAATTGATCCCTCATGTTTGACTAATTAACCAAAACCACCCATAGGCATTTTTACAATTTTTCTATATTAGTGAAGTGAGTCGTCTGGTCCAACCAGTGAACCAACGGTCTAATCGTCCGAACCAGGAACTGGCCCCCTCACCGGTTCGAGGGTTGGTCCAGTTCTAATAACTATGCTTTCAACCCATTTAATAAGTCTTTGTTGCTTAGGGTACATTGACTTGGAAGTTGACCGGTCTCTTTTCAACCAATTGCCTAAGTCTTCCATTTTTATTGCTCAAATGGGGAGGGTGGTGACTTGTAAGTCAATCAATCTTTGTCAACCCCTTTCTTTACGTTGCTTAGACTAGGAGCGGTGGGGTAGGGTGAGATGACAATGACGTCTTGTAAGTCAACCAGACCAATTTGCTTAGGTTTATAGGAGTAGTGATTGACATTGACTCTCCTTTGTATCTGAGTGCCCACAAGATGTTGAACTATTCTTTCCAATTTCCTTTGAGGGTGTTACTCTTTTCTTTAGCCCTCATAAAATCGTTTTGTTGGTCGATTCGACTTGATAATTGGTTCGCGGGTGATAGACTGATCCGCAAAGGTTCTTGATGTGTAGTTCCTTACAGATCTAATTTAGTTATTTACCACATAATTGGGGTCTATTGTCGTTGATGATAATTCTTGGGTGGTTGTATTGTGAGAAGGTGTTGATCCTCAAGAGTTTGATGAATTGTAATTTGGTAGTAGATGCGAGGGCTTTAACGTGGAATCATTTGGAGAAGTAGTTAATTTCTACTATAATTTGAGTCATTTCCCACTACGGATTTGAAAAGGTCCCAACTAGTCAATCTCCTAATGGTTGAACAACCAGACACTCACGATTGGGGTCAACTCTGTTGTGTTCGTCCGGTCTTTAGAAATTACTTTTGACAAGTGTCGCATTTCTATACTAGTGCCACAACTTCTTTGTTCATTATCAGTGAATGGTAACCCAACATGAGAGTCTTTCATACTATTGATCGGGTCCCTTCGTGGAACACACCTATCCTTTCACGCGTTTCTCGCAATTGGTTGGCATCCAACTAATTTATTTTTTAATGTTGAATATTTCCTATTTACTTTTGACAACTAAGTAGAGAGATTTTTTCCACGAATTGGACTTCCTATTGGTAAGTTCTATCGTAGGTGAGCTTGCTTAGGGAGTGCTAATTAATTAACCACCCTTGGTATGTCTTCGATTGAGAAGTTTTTATTTTCCTTATATGCTCTTGTGTGATACTCATGTATTTCATCATCTTTTCACTTTTGTCGCATATTCACTGTTGACTGGATTAACCACTAGTAATGTTATGCCTAACCCATTTGTTGATCGATGATCGGGGCTTCGTATTCAACTTCATTGTTTGTCACTTTAAACATGAGGACGATTGCATATTTTAGGAGCTTGCCATTTTCGTGGGGTCATGATTAATCCACCCCTTGGTTTATCTTTTGAGGATAATTCGTCCGTGATCAATTCTGTACGTTTCTACTTCATTCCATGGTTGCTCAGGTATTGCCTCCATTAGTTCATTTTCAAAGTTGTAGACTATGAACTCTGCGAGGGCTTGCCCTTTTATGTCAGTTTATAAATTCGCTTAGCTTTATTGCATACTTCACCATCCTTTTGAAGCGTCTGAGTTTAGTAGGATGTGTTTGAGCAGTTTGTCAATTAGCACCACTATTTTGTGAGCATGGAAATATGGATTTAACTTTCAAGAAACAATAATCAATGCAGAGACGGATTTATCATTCTCGATATATTTATTTTCAACTGAAACAAACAATTTGCTTGCATAGTAAATACAAAGTTGGGCGTTCGTCGCCTCCTTAACAAGAACTGTGATAACTGCCATTGAGTTAATACTTAAGTGCAAAAACTGAGGCTCGCATGGTACATGATTTCAGAGAGAAAGCATGGAGTGCATGTACTTGTTGAGTTCTTGGAAGGTCTTCGTGCACACAGGTTTCCATTCAAACTTTGTTTTTCTTGCAAAATTTGAAAGAATGGAAGTGCTCGATCGATCGTCTTGGATATGAAGTGATTTAATGTAGCTAATCGACCGTTCAACTACTGGACTTCCTTGTAGCATGTCTAAGCAAACATCTGTGAAACTTAGCATATCGTGCCCTGATGTCACATGTATTGGGTTGTCTATTCGGGTCAGTGGGTAGGCATCCTTCTGATACGATTTATTGAGTCTTGGAGGTCCACGCACACTTGTCACTTCCCGTTGAATTTATTCATCATGATTGGGTTAACCACCCATGATTGAAAGCGGATCTCTTTGACGAAGCTCGCGTCTAATAGTTTTCCTACTTTTTTTGTCATTGTATATCTCGTGTCTCCGCCTTGATCCCTCCTTTTCTAAGCGATCGATTTAATGGTGAAATCGATCTTCAACTCATGGGATATGATGTTTGTGTTGATGTCTGACATATCGTTGAGTTGCCAAGCGAAGAACTCCTTGAGGAGCATTCTCATGGAAGTGTTCTATTCAACGGTGAGTGTCTCTTTAATCTCCACCATCCTGTTAGGGTCATCCACCTCTACCTCGACCAAGTCTTCAACTGACGATGTCCAGGATTTCCCCTCATTATATTAACTTCAATTGGCATGTTTTCTCTTTGATTCTTTCTTCTCAGGCAGTTGTCGTAGTATCTTCTTAAAGCGGGTAATACCGAGAGCGGAGAAATTCATATTTTGATGAAATATCGAGAGAATGATCTTGTTTGTGTTGATGGTACATCGACTAAGGCTAGCGTTTAAGAGGTTAGGGCGTCGCCACTAGGGGTGAAACTGGTCCGATTGGAGTGTTGTTTTTTTACTATTTCAGTCAGGTACTTATATTTTTAGGTCGAATTATATCTACAAAAATATACGACCTAAAAAACATACATGAAAAATAAACAGTTCGTTCAAATTAACGATTTTCAAACCAATTTTCCGGTTTAAACCGAAAAATACACATTCAAAACCAAAATGAACATTCAAAACCACATTAAGCAACAAAATAACTCAATTAAATAATTTTTACATAATCTTCTACTACAATCGATTGAACAATTAACAGTCCGATTAAACAATAAAATTAATATTAATTGATTAATTATATTAAATACTAATGATTCATAATATATATATAAGTATAACGGTAAAACTGGTTCTACAATCTTCTATACTCCTAAACTGAGTCTGATCAAAAAATTTGAACAAAATTAGAAAAGTTCAATCATAAACCAAAATGTATCATTTCAGGTCAATTTTTCAGATAGGTCCACTTCGGTTACTGGCATTTTTTCGGATTCACCGTTTTTTCCTTTCACACCTATCGTTAGTTATGAAAACGTCTATTTTAAGGCTTTTCCACTACTCGCCTAGGACCACTGAAAGGTTGATGAACCCCAGTGACTAGATTGTGTTTTCTGCAAATCCGATAAGAGAGAAGTCCACTTTCTTGATGCATTTCTTGCTACAACTCATGCTCTCGAAAGCGTCTAGGTAGAGGGTGTTCCTCTAGCTCCCTATGTTCAGTAAGATACTCTTTGTATCAAAACAGTCAATCTTAGCAGTGGCGACGAAAGCATCATCACATTAGTCATATCTTATTTGAAGATGGATATGATCGTGTCATCTGCTAGTCATGACACTTTCCCTAGTTGTACTATCATGGAGATTGAGTGACATACTTCTCGGGATCCACTTCGTTCGGTTCCTACTGCAGATCCTTCTGATTTGACAACATATTCCTTTTTTTCTATTGGGATGAACTTTGCTATACCTAATATGTTTGTGGGGGTCATTGTCGCGGGGGCAGTGAGTCTCTAAGCTCTTTGCGAGCGACGACATTATTTACGAGACCCTTTTGGATCAGGTCTTCAATGTCTCTCTTCAAGATTTTGTAGTTATTGGCATTATGGCCTTTTGGCTTGTGGTATAGCGGTATAGGCAAAAACTGTTCACGTCGTGACACGTGAGTGTGTCGTTCCTTTTGGAGTCAAGATTCTTGTTAGTAACTGTTTCTCCATCTTTTCCAAAATCGCTAAGTCTTCTCAGTTCAAAAAGTACAATTGCCACTTATTTCTTACCCCGCCCTCGAAGTTTGTTTCGAGTCTTGGTCTCCCTCCCTTTTCATTTCATCTCTTGCCGCTTAGGCTATCGTGATGGTGCGAGAATGCCTAATGTGCGATGTGATTGAGCGAGCGAAGTGAGCCGGTGCATTCATCCGGATACTAGAGATTATCTACGGTTCAGATCGAGGCATTCAATTATCACATTAAGCAAGTTGCACTAATCGCATATTACCAACAGAAAACTAAGTACCCCATCCGCACATCGCACAGTTCTAGAAACAATCACAGCAAAGCAAAATCTAGTGTAACTGTAAATTTTTATATTCTCTTTCCCGAGTACGAACTTTCATCTTGCTAAGGCACAAGACTAAATAAAATATGCAAATCTGAAAGGAAGCATACTCTCCTTCGTATACAAACCTCAAGACACCCTGTGTATCTTGTAAGCATGATCAACCTCCTCGATTTCCATCTCATCACTCTCTGATGAAAAATCATCAAGTTCACTGATAGCTTTCTCCTCTTGGTCAAGTTGCATATTGGTCTTCTCAACATCAGCATCGCTCTCCGGTACTACAGCTTCATCTTCCAGATCGGACAAGTCACTGAAAGTGTCAATCTTCTTCTTCTTGCCCCTGTATCCGACAAAGCTTGCAACTTTTTCCTTCCAAAGAACTAATGGGCTTTTATGAATCAGGTCCCTTCCTTCATAACCTTCTGTTAGAAAGACGCTAAATCTTTTACCTCTTTCAGAGACATAAAAGATACCAAGATGCTTCAGGAGGAGTCGCATTAATTTCTGTGGCATCACAAACTCACGACGAAAGTGAGTGAGATGATCAGTAACCAACCGCTTCTCAAGAGTGAAGCTGAGCAACTCATGCATCACTGCAACTGCTCTCTTATCGAACTCTTTTGAACCGGCTTCAAGGCCACGAGCATCGGCATATGGAGATAAATAAGACAATTTCTGGAAGTAATCAATCTTCTCTGCATGCCTATAGACCTTCTTGAAGTTGGAAGGGAACTTCAAGGGGAAAGGCAGTGAAAGAAACCCTGGTGTATGTGAAGTAGGGTCGATCTCCTCCATTGTCTTCTTCTCTAACTCTGTGATAGCCCAAGCAGGATTCCATGACAAAAGCTCCAAATGCTCAACCTTATCACCAAATTCGACAACCCTAAAATGATCTGGGTACTTACTCACCAAAGTAGTTCTAAAATCAATTGGCAAACCAAAGTCTCGACGAAAATGAACTATCTGGTCAAGGCGAAGCCGCTTATCCACAGACATCATTAACATCCTAGTCACGAATTCAGCAGCCTTATCCATATGGTCCTCTATCAACTTATCCTCCTCTTTTAGCAAGTTTTCAGCTTCTTCAGTCATTCCACACCACAACACCCCCTTTTGATCCTTATACAACTCGAACAACTCTGGCGACTTCCTAAGAAAATCTACTATGCTGTGAGGTTTAGGTAGATTGATTTGTCGACGGTACTGGTCCAACATCCTCATAGGAGCAATCATCTCTGGTTCTTTTCTCAGTACCTCCATTAAAAACAGCACCTTTGAAGCTATCTTGTACTTCTCCGCTACAATTTCAAGATCGTGCACCCTCTTGTTCTTGCTTCTGTCCTGCACCCTTTTACTAGTTGTCATGAATCTACATTGTGAAGAAGAACCGTGCCAAAATGAACCACACCAATATTTCCTTATAGATGGATTCGCTAACGTTTGGTACAGAGCCTTCCTCCTCTTCAATTCGTTTAAGAAAGTAAGCATCTGCTGATTGGTCATTATGTAGTTTAAGTTGTTTTCCGTGATTCATAAAAGAACAGAGGACAATTGTAGAGATCCGGCAGGTACCTTAGCCCAATAAAGAAGCCGGTGGCTATTCGTTCACCAGGTGTTTGTGAAAATGCCCAGAAGGAAGAATATGTAGTCTAGACGAAATAAAGAGTTAGCTGGAGGTGTAATCCGGAGAGAGAGTGGCTCTGCGGCTGGAGACGTTGGGTTTTGACCTTGGAGAGCGACAAAGGACAGAAGAAGATGGAAGGAAGACTGGAAGGGAGGTCTTCGGCCATCGACTACGAAATAAATAAAAGGGTAAAATACGACATTGCCTCCTAAAGTTTGGTCCGTTTTTAATTTTCCCTTTAAAGTTTAAAATTTTAAATTTTAGTCCTAATATTTGGACTGGATTAAAAATTCCCCCTTTTCGTCCAATTACTGTCTAATCAAACGGAAATTTTATCATGTGCAAATCACGTGATTTTTTTACATCTTAAAATGACAAAATTGCCCTCTAATACAAACACTTCAGTTTCTTCAACCTCCATGGCATTCTCTGTTAATTTTACAGAGCCTAGTAATCTCCCACTTATTACATAGTACATACCCATCGCAGCATGAACCAAACGACTTGATAATGGTTGCTTTATATGGACAACTTCTAAAGACCAAACTTAGATTACTCGATTAAACATTACACGTTGGTCGGTCCTTGGCTGATGGCTTCACTCGGGAGTTGGAAACGTCACCTTCGGGGCTCTGTAGTATGCTGGAACTGTGGCACGAAAGAACATTTGCCTCACCCCTTCAGCTTTGATAATCGGGAAGATGATTCCTGATGCCCCCTATTTGTACAAGAAAACATAAAGAATATATTATTATTTGTTTTGCATGCAGTACCTAATCTATGGTTGGTATATGGTAAGGTGGAAAGACTAAAGAGTCAGAAAGGGAACAACACTTACGGAGATCAACCTTGCTCCAATCCAGAAGCGCTCAGGTGTAGGGAATGGCAGCAGAAGACGTCCAACACCATAGATCAGCCCTAACTGGGCGACAGTCGGAGCTGCATCTCTTGATTGGTCGATTGGAATTCCGACTCCAACTGGGCGACGGTGGAATTGACTTCCGATTCCGAACTGAGGCTCCATCTCTATTACCAGAAAGTCTATCGAGGAAGCAAAGTTTATGATTCTGTTCTACCACTGACTCGACTTCAGATTCCATTCTGTCCCGGTCTTTGGAGTCAATATCTATAGGGTTGCATGAACCGCAGTGAGAGTCATCACTTACACACTGCAGTGACATGTTTTTACCTTCGATGAATTGGAAGTTTTCTTCACCCTCTTCATCGATCAAAGCAGAGAGCAATCTTTCAAATAGAAGGGATTCCGATTCCATGTCAGTTCTTATTCTCTTGATTCCAAAGGAGGCGACGTCGTCTGTGATTCGGCCCCAATTGGTTAAAGTGTGACGTCGTCTAAAGACCATCTCAGTTCTTCTTATCTTTCAGACGTCGTCTGTGATTCCGAAGTCGGAATTGACAATCGTTTGATTGCGCCAGGCCGGAGTTGCACCAGGCTGGAGTTGCGCCAAGTGGGAGTTGCTCTTTCGGACGGACGGGAAGAAGTGATTGGGGAGGAGTCTGGCCAGGCTGGAGTTGCTCGTGACCCGGGGCTGGAGTTGCTCGTGACCCGGGGCTGGAGTTGCGCCAGACCAGGATGATGAACTTGAGGAAGAAGGAGAAGCATAGGTTTTTGAAATAAGGGCAATTTGATCATTTCCAAATTAGAAACTGCACGTGACCCGCACATGTTTCATAAACCGTCTGAAATAAACGGCTAAGTGACGGGATGGGGGAATTTTTCATTTTGTCTAAACATTAGGACTAAAATTTAAAATTTTAAACATTAAGGGAGAATCTCAAATTCGGTCCAAACTTTAGGGGGTAAATTGACAATTAACCCTAAATAAAAAAAGGACGAATCGACTAAAAGGAGTGAAACAATGTTAAATCTCTTCATCTATTCTGTTTTTCTAATCAGTACCACTCAAAATACTATACAACTATATAAGAATCATTAATCATAATTGTGCATTATTTAAATGGAAATTTATATTGTAATATTGTATTAATTTAATTATAGTACCGACAAATTATATTTAAATTAATATATGAAATTAACAAATAACCTCTTATTTTTAAGGGGTTAACTTTAATAATGCATCATTTAGTTGAATTTTTCACTAAGTTATACCAAATGAAAATTAATTACTAAAATAACCTCGATTTTACAACAAATACGAAATAGTATCTACCCGTGACCGGATGTCGCGGGTGCAAGTCCACACGCGACAAGGAGTAGCAGGTGAACTGCCGTTACAAACTACTGTTCCACCAGCGACTAGTCGTGGGGGAAAAAGTAGATTGTAACGGCAGTCCACCTGCGATTGGGAGTTGCGGGTGAAGGATGTCAGTTCGGTTCTGTTGGGTATTGATAGTGACGACCCAGTAAGGAAAAAGTCTCGAAGGCCCAATAACCCTGGAGGGGGTAAACCCAAGATATTCGGACCGGATCAGCCTAAGTCAAAGTCAACTTGGCCCACCATAGAGTGGCCCAGAATCGAGCCCAAGACGTTATGGACGCCAAAGGCTCTCCAGCTGGTCGCCATCCTTCATCAAGTCGCGACCTCCTACTGCTCGCCATGGGAGTGCTCGCCCCAAAGAGAACCTTGCCTATATCCTCTGGTCCCACCAACCGTTAATAAGAAAGTGGCCACGATATCCCGCGTATCTCGGTCACATATTCACTAAAGATTAGATATGGTAACTGCAATATCTCGCAGTAACTGTCATATCTACTATCCAAATCTTCAACAACACAATATTCACTAAGATATACGGTTACCTTATACGGTTTGATCTCACCTACCCTATAAATACTTCCGTTTTACATACGTTCATTACGTTTTTGAGCTATATACACACATATACTCATTTAAGCATCGGAGAGGGACCTAGAGACCCCCCCTCTGTTGCGCTCTCCTACTTGCAGGTTCACCGGAGTTGAAGAAGAAGCACTATTCAACCGTCGTCTGGCATTCAATTCACTGCCAGATCAGCAACCAGGATTTCACGATCCAACATTTGGCGCCGTCTGTGGGAACCGAGTGATACAGCCATGAGAACTCGATCACACAACAACCGCCGGAACCAGACTCGCGAGCAATCCTCGGATAGCTCTGATTCTGCCGCCGCTTCGCCGCTTCAGCAAGAACCTGCCAACCAGGCAGCCCCCAATGTCGTTCCTCTGAGGACGACCCGAGAGCATGTCGGTAATTCCAGACCGACCCCAGCTACCAACCATATCGAGACTCCAGCACCGCAGACCGGCCACATCGCCGGGGAAAACATCCAGTTAACCCCGGAGATGATATCACTGCTGGAGGCCATCCTAGGACAGGCTCGCCGTCAAGCCCCTACTCCCCAAGGAAACACTCGCCCTGCTACCGCAGGGCCCTTGCCGTCTGAAACCACGAATCCTGGCACCACAGCACCCCAGGAGGATCAGGAGATGACGTTAGTACACCAGTCCCTACCCCCGGCATACACTGAGCAGCCGACGGCTACCTACTCTTTCCGGTCACTCTCCAAACGGGACTTCGCCGAAAAATTGCACCCTGGACTAGGTGGAGGACCTTATTAACAGAAGGCTCCGGGAAAGACTACTGAGAGTCGTAGCTCCCTTCAAGGAGCGATCTGCTCATCCCTTCTCCGACGACCTCGTCGCCATCAAGATCCCCAAAGACGTAGTCGCCCGGGTCATACCTGAGTATAGTGGTGGAGGAGATCCCACCATACACGTCAACAAGCACGAGGCTTCTCTTCTGGGTAAGTCAAATGATCCCAATCACTTGGCTTTGTTATTTCCATCCACTCTTTCAGGTTCGTGTTCGGCTTCGTCCTGGTTCTTTGGCCTCCCTGCAGGATCTATAGGAACTTGGGCAGAATTAAGGAGCAAATTCCTGGAGAGGTACATGGGCGAGCGCCAGCTAATGAAAAGCGTGGTCACCCTGGATGCGGTCAAGCAATAACCTGGAGAGTCGCTGGCCAATTTTTACGGACGTTTCCATCAGAACGTTACGGAGATAGATCGTCGAATCTGATCATTCGAGACTTTTATCGAGGTTTGGACGTGGCCAACAAGGCCTCAAGAAAGCTGCACAACAGCTATCACGTGAAGGAGATTGAGACGTTGGAGGAGCTGGCGTCCAGGGAAAAAGGTTTCATAGACCTTGAAAGGGCGAATACTGAGGCTAACTTCCTGACGACCTCACTAAGGGTGGTTCCCGAGCCCCGACGTGACGGTAAGAAGGAGGTGAAGAAAGAAAAGAAGAGACAGCGGAGGCCCCGGGTCGAGCCCAACTCGGCACCCAGAAATCCAGAGGTCCCTAAGTACTTTACGCCTTTAAATAGACAGATCTTAGCAGTACTAGTCGAGATGGAGAGGAGATCCTTGGCGAAGCCACCGAAGCCACCGATGCCTCGTTGGGGTGGTCAGCCCATGGGGAAGGACGTCGAGAGATATTGCAGATACCATAAGTGCAAGGGCCACAAGACTGATGACTGCCGCATTTTGAAGCGGGATATTGAGAAGCTGATTCAGGGGGAATGCTGAAGGAGTTTGTGGCAGGGCGAGACAGAAGTCGAACGCCACCGAAGAGACATCGTTTGCCAGCTCCTGCCGAGCAAACTGATCCATCTGCCAGCAAGAGAAGGGTAAATTTGATTGCGGGAGGATTCAGTGCAGGAGGCGAGGGGTCGCACGTCAGGGAAGTCTATGCGACTCAGATATCTACAGCAGTTCAGTTGGGAAAGCGACCCCGACCTGAGGAGGACATTGTCATCTCATTCTCAAAAGATGATTTGGCACATGTCACAACCCCCCACAATGATGCTTTGGTTATCACAGCTGATATCGACGGCTGTGACGTCGCAAGAATTCTGATCGATGGAGGGAGCTCGACAGATATCCTATTCCTGGACGCCTTCGAGAAGATGGGCTAATCGAAGCGTGACCTGAAGAGGGTCGACTTTCCACTGATCGGGTTTTCTGGGAGAACGACTTATCCACTGGGGGCGATAACCATGCCAGTGATTCTGGGCGAGGGATAGAAAAGCATCAAGGTACCGGTCACTTTCCTGGTGGTTGACTCACCTACCTCCTACAACGCCATCCTGGGGAGGACCACAATCAACCCCAATAAGATTGTGGCCTCCACAGTCCATCAGAAGATGAAGTTCCCCACACCCAACGGGATTGGAGAAGTGCTCGACGATCAGCCTTCCTCGCGGCAATGCTATGTGAACTGCTTGCGCAGGAAGAACCAAAGGGAGGCCCTCGCCATCGAGACATAGGCCGACCCTCGCGAGGTTTTGGCTCGGCCAACGCCTATGGAGGAATTGGAAGAGGTCGAGGTCGATGGCCCAGATAAGAAGGTGCGCATTGGGACCACCTTGAAAGAAGATCAGAAGGAGGCCATGACCGCCCTCCTCAGGGAATTCAAAGAGCTCTTCGCCTGGCAGCCGAGCGACATTCCAGGTATCAGTACAGACATCATCTCTCACGAGCTCAGGATAGACCCTTCTATCAAGCCGATCGCTCAAAAAAGGAGATCGTTTGGGACGGAAAAGCGCCTGGCAATCAGACAGGAGGTTGGCAGGCTGATTGAGTCTGACATTGTCAGAGAGGTGAGATTCCAGAGCTGGGTCACCAACCCAGTTTTGGTCAAAAAATCAAACGGTAAGTGGAGGATGTGCGTCGACTTCCGCGACCTGAACAGAGCTTGCCCCAAGGATTCGTATCCCCTTCCCAGGATTGATCAGTTGGTCGATGCTACCTCTGGTCACGAGATGTTGAGCTTCATGGATGCCTATTCAGGCTACAACCAGATCCGCATCACCCAGACGATTAGGCTCACACCGCTTTCTATGCAGACGGGGACATTCTTTGTTACAAGGTGATGCCCTTTGGTATAATCAATGTTGGGTCGACGTATCAACGGATGGTGAACCGCCTATTCCAGGACATGCTGGGAAGAAACATGGAGGCTTATGTGGACGATATGCTCGTTAAAACCATCAAGGGCAATCCACACACAACAGACATCCGTGAAGCTTTCGAATGCATGAGGAGACACAGCGTTCACCTGAACCCTGCAAAGTGCGCCTTTGAAGTCAAGTCTGGCAAATTCCTGGGATTCATGGTCAGCGAGAGAGGCATCGAGGCGAACCCGGAAAAGCTGAAGGCCATAGAAGAGATGAAGTCGCCGACCTGCCATAAGGAGGTTCAGTGCCTAAATGGTCTCCTAGCTGCTCTCAACCGCTTCCTTTCCAAGGCGAGCGACAGGTCCCTCCCATTTTTCAAAACTCTGAGGGTCAACCACAAGTTCGAGTGGACGCCAGATTGCGAGAAGGCGTTCCAGTCCTTGAAGCGGCATATCCAAACACTCCCAGCTCTGGCAAAGCCCATTCTAGGCGAGCAGCTCTTCCTTTATCTAGGTATCAACGACGTGGCAGCCAGTGTTGTTTTGATAAGGGAGGGAAATAATGTTCAGAGTCCAGTGTACTTTATTAGCAAAATGTTTAACTCAGCAGAAATCAAATATGTCCAGATTGAGAAGTATCTCTATGCCTTAGTTATTTATACTCGAAAGATGAGACCTTACTTTCACGCACATGACATCACGGTCCTCACCAATCAACCTCTCAAAAACTTCCCGATGAAATCAGATTCTTCAGGAAAAATGGTCAGGTGGGCGATCGAGCTCAGCGAGTTCAAGATCAAATTTGCGCCGAAAACGGCCATCAAAGGTTAAGCACTAGCTGATTTCATTGTGGAAAGCACAAGTAACGGCCAAACAGAAGCAGAAAACAGGCCAAGTCAGTCAACAGACGACAATCAAGTCTGGGAGCTCTATACAGATGGGTCTTCGTCAAGAGAAGGCTTGGGGGAAGGCTTAATTCTTATTCCTCCTGAAGGCGAGCCTTTAAAGTATGCGATCGCCCTAACATTTCAGGCGACCAATAATGAAGCAGAGTACGAGGCTATTATTACTGGACTCAGACTTGCAAAATGAATGGTCATATCTGCGCTTAAGGTAAAAAGCGACTCGAAACTTATTGTCAATTAGGTCAATGACACTTATGAGGCAAGGGGGGAAAATATGAAAACGTACCTCAGCATCGCCAAGAAGCTCGTCGTAGAGTCTATTCCTCACCAGGAAAACCATATGGCAGACTCCTTAAGTAAGTTGGCATTTGGAGGAACGACAATCCAAGATGTACAATTCCTGGAAAAGTCCTTATGGTCAGTCCTTGAAAGCAGAGCAGAGGTCTTCAACATTCAAGGGCAGGTCACATGGATGACTTCGTTTCATAATTATTTGAAAGAAGGGATCCTCCCAGATGACGAAGGCGAATCTACGAGGATAAGACGACTTATAGCCAGTTACCTGATTATAGATGGAGAACTTTACAGGCGAGGCTACTCGACTCCTTACTTAAGGTGTAATGCTCATCCAGAAACAGAAAAGGTTCTTCGAGAAGCTCATGAAGGGGTGGCAGCATGTCATGAAGGTGCTCGATCATTAACAAGGAAGATCTTCAAACTGGGATACTATTGGGAAACTTTGGGAAAAGATGCGGCTGAATTAACGCAGAAGTGTGAGACTTGCCAGCAATTTGCACCACGATCCGGTCGACCGCCAACACCATTGTCCCCAATGGAGGGTGCCTGGCCTTTTGACCAATGGGGGATGGATATATTAGGTCCTTTTCCTATTAGCACTGGTCAGCGCACTCACATTATAGTGGCGATCGACTACTTTACAAAGTGGATAGATGCAAAAGATCTGGCTTCTACAACGGAATTTCAAGTCATCAAGTACCTGAAGATCAACATATTCTCCAGGTTTGGCATTCCTAAAATACTCATCAGTGATAATGGTCCGCAATTCTTAGGAAAGGAGCTCAAATGGCTCTGTGAAGAATACCATGTCGACCATCGTTTCAGTTCAGTGCATCATCCTCAAACGAATGGGCAAGTCGAAGCAGGACTCAAGAAAAGGGTTCGAGCATTCAAAGAAAATTGGGCAGAAGAGCTGGAAAACGTATTATGGGTCATCAGAACAATGCCTAAGGCAGCCACTGGAGAAACACCCTTCAGTTTAGTGTATGGATCAGAAGCAGTGGCGCCCGCCGAAATAGCAGTGCCTACCCATAGATTCCTACACTTCAATACTGAGGCAAACGAAGTCGAACGTAGGACTGACCTCGACCTAGCAGAGGAAAAGAGGTGGCAATCAGAAAAGACACAGGCAAAGATGCGTCTGGCGACCGCTCGATACTTCAACAAAAAAGTCAGCGCTCGCCAATTTTTCGTGGGGGAGATGGTTATGAGAAGGAACGAATTTACAAGGCTGGACAGTCAGAATAAGCTTTCAGCTAAGTGGGAAGGACCATACAAGGTAGTAGAGATCGCTGCCCCAGGATCCTACTATTTGGAAACCACTGAAGGAAAAAGGTTACCTCGCCCATTCACTTCTGAACATTTAAGGAGATTTTATACATATCTTGTAAATCAAAATGTTATGTCAATAAAAGCAAGTCGTTCCTTCAAAAAGTGTGACCACTCGAATCAAATCGAAGAAAAAGCCCTAACAACAAAGTTAGGCCAAAAGCACTGACGCCAAAGTCAGGCCAAAAGCCCTGATGCCAAAGTCAGGCCAAAACACCTAAACAAAAAGAGTTAAGCAAAACAAAAGCCCTGACGCCAAAGTCAGCCAAAAGCCCTGTCGCCAAAGTCCAGCCAAAAAGACCTAAACAACAAGAGTTAGGCAAAACAAAAGCCCTAACACCAAAGCTAGGCCACAAGCCCTAACGCCAAAGTCAAGCCACAAGCCCTGACGCCAAAGTCAGGCCAAAAGACCTGACGCCAAAGTCAGGCAGAAAGATCTGATACCAAAGTCAGGCAGGAATCTTGACGACGAAGATAAGCAACCCATCAAGGAAACTGTCTTCTTATAAGTCGAACAAATTTTAGGGAAGTAATCTGCCAAAGGTAACGAATTCTTTAGGAAGAAGATTATCGAAGATGGACAAGGAGCCTTAAGCGATCACTGTGGAAAGTGAAGCTGCAAGTAACAAGTTCCTTTGGGAGAGGCGAACCCTCCAAAAAGTTTAAACTTTATTAAGGTTACTTATCTTCAAGCCTAGAAGTCTATACTTGTAAGTCTTAAGATATTTTCGTTAAAAAGTTTATACTTGGTGAGGTAAATAAGTGATTCTATGAAATCTTATCATCGTTCGCCTAAAGGATGGTCCAAAGACCCTAAGGGTCGAGACAATCATGAAGCGAAGAAAAAATCGAAAATCGCTATGGCTAAGACCTCGGAGGAATCGCCAAACATATTCAAAGTCAAATAAAAATAAGGGCTTGCGAATATAGAAGGCATTCAATATTATAAATAACTGAGTCTGAATTCAAGAAATAATTACAAGGAAAGAAAAAAAACTATCATCTAAAACAGAAGTATGGTCGCCGGAGAGGTGGAGACTTCAGGCTTTGGGGTCTTCAGGGGCAGGAGTGCTCAGCTTGCCTTCGGGGGAAACCTCTTTAACAGCCGCAGCTGGGTCGACCTCTTCAGCAGCAGCAGCAGGGGTTGGCCGAGGAAGGGAACTCAGGAGGAAACCCTTAAGGGACTCAACTTCCCGAACAGGAAAGTTGGGATCGACCGCCTGGACATCCTCGACCAGGACTTGGAGGAAGTCGTCAATCTCCGACTTCATCACCTCCAAAGCACAGTCAACGAACTCCTCAGAGGCCTTGAAGTCGTTGACCACACTTTGGGGTGAAGGAACAAACTTCAGCTGTTCAGCCAGCTGTTCCTTCTCCTCCTCCAGGGCGATCCCTCTGGCTTCAGTAGCATCCCTCTGGGCCTCAGCAGCTTCCCTCTAAGCCTCAGCAGCTTCCCTCTGAGCCTCAGCGGCAACCCGTTGAGTTTCCGACTCCGCCCTATGGGCTCGGGCATCCTTCAGCTCAGCCTCTAGACGAGCCATGACAGCCTCCCCTTCATCTAAGCACCGATGAAGGGCTTCAGATTCTTGAAAGGCGACCGCAGCATCGACCTCCCTCTTCTTAACATCAGCAAGGAGTCGTTCCTCCTTCCTGAAGTACTCCTCCCGGAAAATTTCCACCAAGGAAACCGCCGCGTCAGCGGTCGACTTGATGGCCTCCATCTGCCCCAGGGAGATCCCCGTGCTCCGGTATTGCTCCAACTCAACAAGAAAATTAGAATGCTTGTTGGCGAGCTCTCCGACGATGCGACCCATCGCCACCTTTTCTCAAACGAGCTGGCAACGAATAAATAAAAAGGTTGTTAAGCTATGGAAAAGAGTGAGCAATGTGAAAACATAAAGAAGAATTGAAGCCTTACCAGAGCAACTCGTTCAAAATGGGATCTCATGATTCCCTCGACTTGGTGCAGCTCCGAGGGAACCGCAGAGCGATCCCTGGGAGGAATTATCCCCTCAAGGAGTCGCATGCATAAATCTGGGCTGCCCCGGAGACTCTTCTTGTCAGAGACCCCCTTTTTCTAGAAGTCTACACAGGGGAACCAAACACCCCGAGAGTTCGCAGCCTTGAACGGCTGGAACATGCTCGCCAAGGAGCAGTAATCCTCAGGAGGAGTTTTCTAGGCGCTGGGGGCATCCGACCCCTTCTTCTGAGTCCCAGATCCCCCTGGAGGAATAGGGATTGAAGACTCAGAAGGAGAAGGGGTCGCCAAAATCATAGCCTTCTCTCCGGGGGCAGCGAATCCCTTAGGAGGAGGAGGAGGACTCTGATGGAGAACCGGGCGATCTTCACTCCTGACCTTCTTGGCAGGAGGAGGAGGAGGGTCTCGGGCCACATCAGCAGTGGGCTTCTCTGCAAAATAATAAGAAGATATGTCAGAACCCAAAAACTGCAAAGTGTGAAAAAATAAATCAGCATATGGAGAGACAACATACCTGGTTGGCGAAAGCCAACAGTGTCCAAAGGAAGTTCCTCTTCGGGCTTCCTCTAAGAGGAACGCCTATAGGGAGGAGGAGGAGGATCCAGCGACGCCTGATCCACGGACAACCCCGCCTTTACCTGGTCATCAAAGAGACCTATGAGTTTTCGGCCCCGGTTGCCTACATCCAATAAAACAGAAAAAGGTCAGAAGAATTACCCAATCATCGAAAATTGGTGTGGCCTGATGAATACCCGCCATCTCGAGCATGTTTTCAGTAGTCTCCGCCACTGAGTGGATGGGATGAAAATGGGACGATCGGTGCAACCGGAAAAGGTCGTCGAAGGTAGGAGGGAAATCCTTATCCGGCGTAAACAATTTCCAGGACACGCCCCCCTTGTAAAAGAAGTTGAACTTCTTATAGTTGGAGTTGGTGGCCCGGAAATCATTGACCAACCGGACATGAACGTTCCAATTCCACGATTGAATGCCTCTCTATTCCGCGAACTTCGGCCACCGTGACTGGAAGTGGTGGAGGTGGTTCGTCCCAACAGCCAATCAGAAAAAGCACCGGAATAAGGCCAGTGAATACGTCCATTTTTGACGTATACACAGGAACTTGAATCCGTCCCATATCCTAATGGCGTTGGGTACGAGGTGAGTGAGATGGATCCCGTAAAGCAGGCACAACGCTTGCAAATCCTCGCAGAGAGGAAAACGCAACCCATCATCGATCTGAGCCGCATAAATGTAAACCTCCCCGTCGCAAGGATAATGCAAACCCAGACCTAGGTACCTGGGGGCATCCAGTTCACCAAAACCACCAAGGCAGACCACCGTCTTAAAATAAGCCGGCTTCAATTCATTAGGCTTGGCATCTACTTGAACAGTTCAGATATGGCAAGAGCAAATATGAAAACACGAAAAACAGGGGATACTCTTGAAACAGAACAGTAAAGCAGAGTATATACCTTTTGGATAAAAGATGGGCGTGTGGACTTTTGGCCCATCTACCACCACAGGCGTGGCGGCGGACCTCCCAAGGTCTGATGGCCTCTCAGCCGCGGCAGGTGCGGAACCGTCCCTTATAGACAATGGGACGTTGGCATTCTTCGGCACCTTAGGGGCCGAAGAAGAAGGCCTGTTAGCCGTCTGCTTGTCTTGCCGGATTGGCTGCGGGTGACCATGAACCTTTGATGAGATATGAGAAAGAAGAAGAAGATTGTAGAAGATGAAATAGGAAAACAGAGGATGCTCTGAAAGTCTGAAGGAATGAAGGCGTAAAAAACAAAATAAAGAAACTGTTGTTTCTTATATAGACAAAAAAGGAGTAACCGCCACAGACAGAATCGAAACGACGCAGAAGAATAATTGCACATTTTTGGAAAAAATCGAAGCAATGTCAGAATTCTAAGAGACATCTCGGGGATACAAATGGTCGGCCAGTACAGACAGCTATCAGACTACCATTGGGTTACGGAATATTAAATGACAGGCGTGATTCAAGCGACCGTTCGACTTCTGGATGACTGTGCAATTTTTAAAAGTTAAAGTCCACCGAACAGACAAAGTGATCGCCAGCGCACTAGGCTTTATTAAGAATACCTTTTATAGGTAATGATCGCCTAGCAAAGGAAGGTAGACCTTCACAAGGCTAGACTGCCTCGAGTGATCGCCAAGAAGGAATAAAAAGAAGAATATTCCTGCAACCTTGGACAATGGGATGACTGATCGCCAAACAAGCATGAAGTGTCCCTTAGGTCATGAACCACAAAAAGAGACAAGGAAAATTAAATTTAAAGCGTCACTATCTCAAACACTACTAAGAAATCAAGCTCGACTGAAGGAACTTCAATCAAGCTTTGGGGGCAAATGTTGGGTATTGATAGTGACAACCCAGTAAGGAAAAGGCATCGAAGGCCCAATAACCCTGGAGGGGGTAAACCCAAGATATTCGGACTGGATCAGCCTATGTCAAAATCAACCTGGCCCACCATAGAGTGGCCCAGAATCGAGCCCAAGACGATATGGACGCCAAAGGCTCTCCAGCTGGTCACCATCCTTCATCAAGTCGCGACCTCCTACTGCTCTCCATGGGAGTGCTCGCCCCGAAGAGAGCCTTGCCTCTCTCCTCTGGTCCCACCAACCGTTAATAAGAAAGTGGCCACGATATCCCGCGTATCTCGGTCACATATTCACTAAAGATTAGATATGGTAACTGCAATATCTCGCCGTAACTGCCATATCTACTATCCAAATTTTCAACGGCACAATATTCACTAAGATATACGGTTACCTTATACATTTTGATCTCTCCTACCCTATAAATACCTCTGCTTTACATAAGTTCATTACGTTTTTGATCTATATACACACATATACTCATTTAAGCATCGGAGAGGGACCCAAAGACACCCCCCTTTGTTGCGCTCCCCTACTTGCAGGTTCACCGGAGTTGAAGCAGAAGCACTATTGAACCGTCGTATGGAATTCAATTCACTGCCAGATCAGCAACCAGGATTTCACGATCCAACAGGTTCCACTTCGCTGTCCTCGAAGGAAAAAATAATTGAAGGCAACCACCTTTAATTTCTTTATTACTATACTTACGTGACATGAAACTAGGAAGGTAGGATTCAAGGAGTGGTGGGTCCAGCCAATTTCTCAAGGCCAGAGCTTGTCGTCCAACTAACTCATTCCCTCTCCCCAACCCAATTCAACAACGCCCATCAACTCCTCAAGGCCACAGCTACACGTTCACGTCACTTAATTTATTTTAGTCCACCATTACTTTTTTCACGTCCACTTGTTTCCTTTTCGAGCGGAAAATGACAAATCACGAGGCTAAAATTGTGAGGAAGTCGATTGCCAAGTAAAAGACAGATAACAGTAACAGTAGGTACTGCCAACTATCGTGAATGATATCATTACACAGTTTGGAGAATATTCACCACCCGCGACTAGGAGTCGCGGGTGGACTGTCAATTACTTTTTCATTAGCGACTGAGAGTCGCGGGTGGAACGGTAGTTGGTAACGACAGATCCACACGCGACTGGTAGTCGCGGGTAGGTATACTTTTGTATTTGTTGCAAAATCGAAGTTGTTTCTGTAATTGATTTTTATTTGAGATATAGTTTTGTGAAAAATTCCATTTAGTTTTGACCAATGTGATTGGATGGTATTCATATGTTAGTTCAAGTTTTTTCATGATAAATTGTTAATTTAACTCATAGTTATTAGACCGGACCATCGGTTCACCGGACTGGACCATCGGTTCACCGGACTAGACCATCGGTTCACCGGTCGAACCTACCGGTTCATATCACTTATTGTCTTCCATCCATCTGTTAGCAATGTAGAGCAGTGTGTTGTCTTCCATCCATATGTTAGCAGTGGTCAGATCTCTCCTTTTCTTCTAGTTAAACCATGATTGAAGCTGGGAAGAATATGTATATGTATATCCATGGACAGATCTAGGGTTAGGTCAATTCTCACACAACTAAATGGTATAGATGGATTTTAGTTTTTCCTACCTATGTCCAACGAAAGATACTTATACAAGATCTTCAACCAATAATGGAGTAGAAATGTAGACAAAAATAGTACAAGCTTGGGGACTAACATGAATTATGAAAATGTATTATACTAAGTTGATATCATTACAAGTTTGGAGGACCAAAAATGTACTTCCTCACAAAGCACCCACTGCACCTGCAGCATCACGCAACCAAAGTTCGGGGACGGAGTTCCAATACCCCTTCATCAATAACAATCTTTCAAGGCGAATTTCATCAACTAACAAGGTAAACGTTCAATTTCAGCAACTAATAACATACTAATAACATTCATAGCTGAAACCGAACCTTGATAATGTAGAGTTGTTCCAAGAGTTGTGTCGAACCTTGCTAATGCAGAGTTGTTCCCAGGCGTGGAGATGATGTTGAACCGAGGCTAGGAGATGATGTCTAACCGAAGCCAGGAGATGATGTCGAACCGAGGCTAGGAGATGTTCCCAGACGTGGGGTTGTTCCCAGGATTGGAGATGATGCCGAACGGAGACAGAGAGCAGAAGAACTAAAGCAGTCGATGAAGTCGGGAGAGGGAGACAGAGAAAAGCCACAAGAATAAGTGAAGAACTGAAGCACCACACAAGAAGAACTGAAGCAGTGAAATTGAAGAAGACCTAAATCATGAAGTCACAGTCCGTACAGAAACAAATCCAGAATCGATCGGTTTACATCGGTTGAACCGGATTCACTATGCATTTCAGTGTTTATGTGAACCAAACCACCCATTCAGGCGGTTCACGGTCAAACTCGGTCGGTCGACAGTCCATTCCAGTAATGTTAACTATTGTTGAATTTATCTCTTAGAGTAATCTACTAGTTCCGTCTAGACATATCAATTCGGGTTGACTGTCGGGTTCGGGTTAGGTTGACCCAATCCGTCACCAAATGCGAGACAACGTAGACGACCCAAACCTGACCTGGCGAGTTGACTCGCCAATTCACCTACAGAAAAATAACTTACAAAGTGATCCACATGTGTGATCCCAAAAGTTTAACTCCACTTCACCTACCAACTCATCATTTCTCTCAATTTTGTTATGTCTCAACAAACCAGAGTAAATATCAATGATTCAAGGTCTCCCCATTGAGTTTATTACACCTGCATAAAACTGTTCCTTTCTCGGATCGTAGTTTGTTGAGGGTACATTTTCTACACAAGTGGCAAGAGTTGCAAATGATGAAGCAACACGGTTTAGTGGTGGCCTCCCTGCTGTTTTTTATTTATTTCAAGTTTTTGGTTGGTGATCTACCTCTTCGGAACTGGTTTGGTGTTGTCATTCCATATTGTCTTAGATCTTGAAAGTTTTTCTTTGATAGATCTTGTATGGCTCTTGCTTGTCGAAAATATACAGTGTCTAGACAATTATACTGCATTGCTTTTGAGCATATCAGGAACACATCATTCTGCAGTGTTGAATGGTTAATGGAGTGAAGATTGTGAAGTGAAGTGTTGAAGAGACCAAAGTACAAAATATTAGGGTTTTAATGGTTGTAGGTCAGATGTGTCGGGTTCGGGTCAAAATTATGAATCTGGACCCGATCGTTTTTGAACGGGTCAAACGGGTCAACTCGATTTTGACCCACCTCTATATTTCTCTCACCCCAACTCGGGTCGATTCCGGATTATTTTCGAGTTGGATCCATAGTTGATAGTTTATGGAAAATATGTTTTTTAAAAAAAAGAAAAAAATATTATAAGTTGTGTTATAATGATAAAATTACGTCAAATATAAAATAAAATAAAAAGTTCATATTCTCAAATTGAATATAAAATATGTTATAAAAATAATCTAGCTAACTTAACTATAAGTCAAAATCAAAAGTAAAATTATGAAAACTTATTAAAATTTAAACAATACTAAGTGTAATAAATTTTTAGAAATCTTACAAAATACAAATAAAAAGGTATTTAAAAAGGAAAATGATTCAAGATCATTAAGAGAAAGATCACTTCGTCTAAAACAATATTTGTGAATTATAATAATTGTATTTGACTTTATATAATATTTAAGTATTTTTATTATCAAAGAAAAAATGGAGTTTTTTATTTTTGCATTTTTTTATGTTTTACCATTAAAGTTAATACAATATATGGACAGAGCTAGCAAATTGGTCTAACATAAAAGTTCAATTAGTAATTTGTCATGAAAAAGTATCTAGCTGAAACTTTTTGTACTTATGGTACAAATTCATCAAGAAATTTGTGAATTATAATAATTTTATTTGACTTTCTGTAATATTTGAAGTCAATATATCATTGTAGAATAATTTTACCTTCCCCGCGAAAAAGTGCTTGATTTCTGTAGAGTTTCTTACATTCAATCTTTCTCCTCTCTCCTTGTGAGAGGTACCTTTCTCCTCCCGTGAGAGACGTCCTTATGTATAATTATTCAACTTGGGTAGCTCAACTTAGTTGGCCAGCTTAGCCTTTCTGTTAATTTGTTAGCCTTAGTTGGTTAGTTTCACTTTCTCTGTTATATATAGCAGGGGCGTAGGCATCTACATGTGAGAGAGTAATAAGAAAGAAAAAAAAAACAAGCTTTTGTACTTCCTGTATTTTATTTTTAGACGAAATGAAACAGAATTTTTTTTTTGGCTCCAAATGAAACAGAATTTGATAGAGAAATGATGAAGAACAAGATTGCTTGAAGTCAAAGCAATAGAACCTTGTAGAAGAAGAAACAGAATTATGTTATAACAGAAAACAGATAAATGATTTCACATTGATAGAAGAAGGTAAGGTTTTACAATGTTATCACTATCTATTTATAGTCTAAACAAGACACTTGAAGAATAAATCGAAGATAACCTAGAATACTCAAGAAACTTAGACTAGCAAACACATGAAGATACAAAGATCATACCGATTTAACTAATACATTTTCATAACCCCTAACATTCCCTATCAAAGATCTTTCTTAAACACTCTTGATTGACTTTGTTTCAATTGACTCTTCTTCATCATCTTCATCATATATTCTTGTCCAGCTTGCAATTTTGAAACCAAAGCTAGAACTGCTCCTGTTCTTTAAGCACAGCTCGCTTAATCATGGCCAAATCTTGATATCACTTCTACAGCTCTTCATCACATCATCACAATCCAAACAAGAGATATCATATAAAATCATCACATTTCACTACCAAAGGTAAACAGATCATAAACCAGACTCATACAGCAAGATGTATTGATCGATATACAAGCTGTCATACAACCTCATAACTATTCAATACGCAGTACAATTTCTAAGTTCAGCGTTAAGATATGTATAGGTAAAACTATCTTCTAAAGACCCATGATACACATCAATCCTGATATCAAGAATCATCCATGATACTATTCAACAACTTGTTTCCTCAACATTGATCTTCTTCTTTTTTTTCTTCCTTTTTCTTTTCAGATCAATCGATTCATTCAATTTATTTTTTTAATGACAGGAAGGTTTGAGCCTTCATCTTTTCATTAGAACTGGAAGGTTTGAGCCTTCATCTTGTCTTTCTCAAATCAACAAAGAAGTAGCTTTGATGTTTTCGTCTTCATTAATTATTTTTGAAATCAAACCCCATGAGCTGTCAAGCGATTTAGCTAACAACATATGATTCAATATCAGACTGAGATCAGAAGAAGAACAATTTCACCGACACACAATCACAAAGAGAACTGAACATTGCAAGCTAAAGAATAGAAGAGAAGAATGAAATCTCAGAATAAACAAACAATACAACACTGTTTGATGAAAGTGTTATGATCTGAACCAGAGGAGAGAAAGAATGACATATAGAAATCACAAGTTTTGAAAATGATAAATGTTCAAGAACACAGAACTGACAACTAGATTTGAACAAAACAAACCAACATCAGCCTTGAAAACAGAGCATTCTATCCAAAGAAATCAAGATCAAAACTAGACAAGACATTGAAATGAAGAACAAGAGACAACTAAAACAACATAACACAGATCAAACACCTTCATTTAAACACTTAGAAAGAACATCCACTTCCTCAAGAGAATAAACCCCAAGTTTTTGACGAAGAGGAACAATATTTTTTTTTTCATTCAAAGGCTTTGTAAGAATACCAGCAAACTGATCATTAGAAGGCACAAAGTTAACTAACACATGACCACTAGAAATTTTTTCACGCACAAAACTTAAATCTATCTCAACATGTTTCATTTTTGAATGATGGATAGGATTTTCAGTTAAACCTACAGCACTAGCATTATCACACTATACCACAGGAATATCAAGTTCTTGAAGAAGAGACTTAACCCAAAGTACCTCACAAATAGTATTTGTTATAGCTCGATATTCAGCCTCAGCTGAAGACCGTGAGATGACAGATTGTTTCTTAGAGCTCCATTCAATTGGATTATCATTGAGCAAGAGAAAATGTCCAGAGATTGACTTTCGATTTGTTGGATCTCTGCCCCAATCTGCATCTGCATATGAAACCAGAGAAACTTCATTAGACGGAACCAATGAAGCTTGAAACAATAAACCATGAGATATAGTTCCTTTGAGATATTTCAGAATATGAACAAGAGCATTCCAGTGACATAGTGTAGGAGACTGAACAAATTGACTTAATTTGTTGACAACGAAAGCAATATCTGGTCTAGTTGCACAAATGTGCTGAAGAGCACCAACTGTGCTTCTATAGAGATCATCATTAGGACAAGGAGAACTGTCTTTATCAACCATAACCTTGGAAAGAAAATTAACTGTCATTAGTGTAGGTGTAAACACCTGATTTTGGCTCATGGTCAAAATACCGTACGCAAGGAATAGAGCCAACAAAAATCGATATTATTTTTTTTAAAAGAATTTATTAAATTAAAAAAATATCTGAACGTGAAACATGACCACATGGCTATGTTCCTCTTTTTGTACAAGTTGGTCTATTTTACTATTAAAAAAAAAAATAAGATGCAAATTGTGTATAAATAGATGAGAAGTGTCGTAGGATTAAAAGAAGAAATGGGTGAAGGAATTGAAGAGAAATAGGGAAGAGAAGAGTGTTTGGAGATAGAAAAAAAAAAGTGAAAAAAATATATCGGTAATTATCGATATCGGTTTCTCGTACGGTGTTTAAGTTCCGAACGATTTAGGTATATTTCTCGCATTTAGTATTGTATTTCTACTTTCTAATTATATTATTTATTTTATATAAAAAACAGAGTTTATATACATATATTATATATTTATGTATAATATACTTGTTAATATATATATATATATGCATAGTATATATTTATATTATGTCTATGTAATACTATATATATCTATATGTATAATATATGTTTATGGAATACTATATATATAGGTATAGGTATAATATATATATTATGTATATTTATATTATGTTTATGTAATAATATATATATGTATATGTATAATATATATATATATTTATATTATGTCTATGTAATACTATATATGTATATGTATAATATATATATATATTATGTATATGTTATCTATCTATCTATATGTATAATATATATATAAATTATGGATATGTATATTATGTATATGAAAAAAAATAATTTCAAAAATGACTTAGGTCATTCCCAAACTTTGATGAAGGTTACAACTCGGTCCTTGGATTCTCGGGTCATTTATGGGACTTTATCGAGTGTTATAAACCAAACCGGAAAAGTTTTGAGTCATTTGTGCAATTTGTGCAATTTTTTCTTAATTCAGCTCATTTTTTTTTAAATTACATTTTTAATTCTAAACTTTTCTAGACATTCCATGATTTCTCAAAATGTTACAAATAAGTCTAGAATAATTTTTGGGTTATTTTTGGAATTTTACCAAGTGTTACAAATAAATCTGGAATAGTTTAGGGTCAATTCTGTAAATTTTTTAAAAAATATTTCCAGTTCAGTTATAATATTTTGTAAAATTACATTTTTGATTCCTAAATTTTTATGGATATTCCATGATTTCTCAAAATGTTACAAATAAGTCCAGAATAATATTCTGGTTATTTTGGAGCTTTACCAAATGTTAGGAATAAGTCCAGAATAGTTAAGGGTCATTTCTGTAATTTTCGAAATATTTGTCCAATTCAGCTCAAATTCTAATAAACTGCATTTTGGTCCCTAGATTTTTTTGACAAAATGGGACAAATTAGTCCAACGAGCTTAAAATCTTCAAAAATCATTCGTGCATGTTTTGACACGTTTATAATGGTTCAAGAGTTAAACCATTTTTTTCTAGCACGATTAACTTTAGTTCTAACTTGTTTATTTGAAATTAACTCATAAAAAAAAAAAATTGTTTGTACATGGTTTGTTTAATTTAATGAAAATGCATATAGTCTTTTTAGGCCAAGCATGATCAAAACGGGCAATTTGGGTAAATGAAAAAAAATTCAAAAGCAAACTAAAGTACCGAAAGAGCAGATTATGAGCTTGCGAGCTTTTAAGACGTAATCAAACTCCCGAACTCGATTCTATGGGCGTAGACATTTCCACGCCCTAAGATGTTAACTCCATGTATCCTAGGCAATTTTAGGATTCTGATTAGCCTTTAATTAATCGGTGGAGACTCTTTCAATTTTTTCGGTCTGGTTGATGACCCCGCTCGACCGGACCCGTCGCTCGCCAAGACCCGACATTTTCAAACGAAAATTAAAAATATTTTTCAAAAAGGGTCGGGGAAAGTCGGATCCGACGTCCGACAGTAGGCATAGAACAAGTATTGGACAAACCTGCTTTAGTAATAAGCTCTGCAATATATTTGTGATGACTGAGAAGAATACACTCATATTTCTCTTGAACATCCATTCCTAAAAAATAGTTAAGCTTCCCTAAATCTTTTAACCGAAATTCAGAATTAATTCGACTAATAACTCTCTCCACTTCAGAAGAACTACTTCCTGTGATAACAATATCATCGACATACACAAGAAGAAACACAGAATCTTCAGTAGATCTCTTGATGAACAGACAATTATCAGATTTTGAAACTTGAAACATTTGCTAAAATAAAAGAAAATGTTTGAGTTTTTCAAACCACGCTTGGGGTGCCTATTTTAAACCATATAATGCTTTATGAAGTTTGCAAACTGAAACATTACCTGCTGAATCACTTTGCTGAAAACCAGGAGGTTGGAGCATAAACACTTCCTCGGTGAGATCACCATGTAAAAACACATTATTGACATCAACCTGTTTGATTTTCCATTTGTTTGTTAAAGCTAAAGAAAGAATAATACGAACAGTAGAGACTTTATAACAGGACTAAAAGTTTCAGAGAAGTCAAAACCAGGCTTTTGTGAGAACCCTTTATCAACCAAGCGAGCTTTATGTGTAGCTATAGAGCTATCCGAATTTCGTTTGGTCTGTAAAAACCCACTTACAGCTAACAGGAATGCGTCCTTCAGGAATAGGCACAACATACCATGTCTTGTTTGCTGACATAGCTTGGTGTTCATCATTCACAGCTTGAGTCCAATGTGGAGATTGAAGAGCTACATGAATAGATGTTAGTTCTGATCCAGCTGAATCCACTTCTACTTCACCAATTGTTGTTAAAGCTGAAAATTGAGATGGTTGTGCAGCAACACTCTTCGATCTCATTATCATGGGATGAACACTCTTTGAGTGATTCAATTGATCAGATGAACCTATAGGCATTCAACCAGAATTACCAATATCTGATGCTGAAAACTTTGCTACCTCAATTAGCTCATTGTTAGAACAATGAACATATCTTATAACAGAACAATCTTGAATTACCGAATCAGAAATAGGCAATACAGAGACAGATTGATAAGAGATATTCCTAGGTGAAACCTGATTAGAGTCAATAGGATTATCAGGTGAAACAGCAGTATGAGAACCGCCTATAGAACCTCCTGAAGGTGCAGAAACAGATGTATTATGTGAAGGCAAGGGATAGGAAGAATATATAGAACACCTTTTTGAAACAGAATTATCAACACAATCAAAATGAAAGAAAAAAAGGCGCACTCGTATAGGTGTTCTTAGGAGCAGCAGACAACATGAACTTACCCTTTTTTATCAGCAAATGGATACTCATCCTCATGAAACCTAACATATCTTGATATATACAATCTTCCATTACTATCTATGCATTTGTATCCATGTTGCTGAGAGCATTATCCAAGAAAAACACAGGGTGTAGAACGAAAATCCAACTTATGTTTATTAAATGGTCTAGTAAATGGTAAACACAAACACCCGAACACTCTAAGTATTGAATAGTCAGGAATCTTACCAAACAACTTCTCATGGGGAGAGATATGATCAAGAACTTGAGTAGGTAGCCTATTAATCAGAAACACAGCAGTATAGAAAGAATCACTCCAGTATTGCATCGGTAGGCTGGCCTGATACATGAGTGTGAGACCCATTTCAACAATGTGTCTATGTTTTCTTTCAACTATTCCATTTTGCTGAGATGTACATGGAGAAGTGACCCTGTGAGCAATACCATGTTGAGCAAAATATGAAGATAAAGACTTAAATTCTCCACCCCCATCAGTTTGAACCGATTTCAAAGAAATGACAGCTGCCTTTCGGCCAATTTGTGAAATTGCATAAACAGCTTTGCAGATTCACTTTTCTGATTTAGAAAATAAATCCAAGTATAACGAGAGTAAACATCAACAACACTCATGTAGTACCTCTTACCATTCGAAGCAACAGGAGCAGGTCCCCACAAATCAACTTCTACTAGTTGAAGAGGTTTAGAATATACTGTGTTCGAGTTTGAAAATGGAAGCTTAATGCTTTTTCCAGCTGAACAAGCAGAGCACAATCCATATGAAGATGAACATTTTAAACCAGAATTTTTAAAAACAGAAGACATAATTTTTGAAGACGGATGACCAAGTCTTTTATGCCATAAGATTGATGAATCAACTATATTGACAGCTTAACATTCACCAATGTAGAAACAGAATTTTTATTACATTTATTCAAACTAAAACTACTGAAATATAACTTGTATAGGCCTCCCTTTTCTTCTCCTTATAGCAAGACTTCATGAGTACTTGAATTACGAACAAAACAGTGTGGAGGATGAAATTCAAAGTATACACCATTATCCCTGGAAAACTGCGAAACAGAGACTAAGTTCTTGGTGATTTCAGGTGTATAAAGCAGATTGTTGAGATATAAAGGTTTGGAATGAGTATTAATAACAGAAGTACCAATGTGTGAAATATCTAAATGTGATTCGTTACCAACTTGAACTGTACATGCTCCCTTATACTGCTCAGCTCCTTCAGGTGGTTGTCCATTCATAAGGTGGTTGGTTGCTCCTGAATCAGGATACCACGCTTGATCACTTCAGCCTGATTGAGGAGTAGGAAGAGACACATAATTGACTGAGGATTGTAGCTTGTCTCTTGCATAGAACATGAATAAGGAGAAAGATTTCCAGCATATCCAGGCATCATTCCATAAGAAAGCTCGAATGGATATTGAGGATAAGGGGGAGCTATTTCTGTTGGCAGAAAAATAGGATGAGAATTTACAGATGGATGAGGTACAACCATAGGATTGGACGAGATGTTCACTGGAGGAGCTGCATCTGCAGAATCATTCCAAGAAGTTTGACACGGGTTGGCAATCATCCGAACATTCGGATTGTTAGAAGGTGTAACTCCATGAAAATTTACATCGAATCTTTTATAACATCTATTGACCAAATGGCCAATCTTCCCACAAAGTTGACATTGAGGCCGATTGCCTCCACCACGTCCTCTTCCACCAGCTCCTCTTCCTCTATCAAACATATGAGGAGGTGGTTGACTCTGAATGTTCTGTTGTTGATGACTGACAGAATCTGGCTTATACTCAGTGACAGTGTTTGATGAATTCTTCTTAACAAACTCTTCAGAACTGTGTATCATGGCTTGAGGAATCAAGCTTGGATCAAACAGTTGATCACGAATCCTAGTCTCGACATCAAGCAAGACTGAGCTAACAGAGGCCAAGACATAGGGATTTCGACTAGCATGTATCACTGAAACAATATTATCAAACTGTCCTTTTACTCCATCAAGAATTATCGAGATTTGCTGCATTTCATCTATTGGATGACCACAACTTGCTAGGCTATCGCACGTAGACTGAATATCGGCTAGATAATCTCTAACAGATTGTGTAATCAGTTTTCTGGTTTTTAACCTACCAAATAGACTCATCACACAAGTTGTAGATGATGATGAGAACATTTGATGAAGTTTCGACCATATTGCATTAACAGTCATACAACCTAGCAGATATCTATTAACTTGCGGACATATAGATACCAACAACGAGGAAGCTAAAGAGCTATCACATTGTTGATACTTAGCGAAAGCAAGATTAGGAATGTTGTCACCATTTTCATTCGTGATGTGTGCATGAACAACTTGAATTCCATATAAATGTGATTCCAAATCAAAACCACGAACAACAAGCATTACCTGCTGTTTCCATGACTGGAAATTGTCATCTCCAGTCAGCTGACATACCTTCTTGTTCGAGAACGCAAGTGGCAGAATATCCTCCATAACCAAAAGTCGACAGCAATGCAGAACTGATACTGATCTTCAGATGATGAAATCGCGGCGGAAAGATGAATTACTTGTTGTGTTCCTCAGATTCGTATAGCTCTGATACCATTTTAGACGAAATGAAACAGAATTTGATAGAGAAATGATGAAGAACAAGATTGCTTGAAGTCGAAGCAATAGAACCTTGTAGAAGAAGAAACATAATTATGTTATAACAGAAAACAGATAAATGATTTCACATTGATAGAAGAAGGTAAGGTTTTACAATGCTATCACTATCTATTTATAGTCTAAACAAGACACTTGAAGAATAAATTGAAGACAACCTAGAATACTCAAGAAACTTAGACTAGCAAACACATGAAGATACAAAGATCATACGGATTTAACTAATACATTTTCATAACCCCTAACATTTATTGGGTCTTCTAAAGGATTGTCGCTCGTTTCATGGTATCAGAGCATCAGAAATTTAGGAGAGCTTTTGCGTGTTTAACTATGTTTCAGTTTGATTTTTGTTTTTACCTTCATCGGTGCTAGCTCTGATGATTTTTATCACTCTTTCGTTGTCGATAGTTTCAAATACGTACTTTGTTTTCTTTGTCAATATTTTTTATATAGCTTCATCAAGTTTAGTCAGTGTGATGGAGGTGGTTGTTGCATGAGTTGGAAATGTGGATGTGAATGATAGACTCTATCTACACCTTGTAAATACCACGAGTACTTTTTTAAAATTCCTTTTTAAATGATTGGTTCTGGCAATCATAAATTTAGATTTGGATAATTATCGAATGATTTCTGGTAAAAAACAATATGTGCTTCGTTAATAACACATGTATAATTGAATCAGTTATGGCAAATCAACAAGCACGTTAGGGCTGTTAAATGCGATTGTTAAAGCATGTATTAGAAATGTTTTTCGCCGGAATGGGTGAATGACCTTACACAAAATCCTACCGCACAATTCATATGGGAGGACCTCATAGTATGTATAACAATGTGGATGACACTCAGACGTTTTTTCATTACTATAGGATATCTACCCTGCTACTCAAGGTATAGTCTCGATCACTGCATATTTTGAAAAATGAAAATGCTATGCGACAAACTTGTTGCGATTGATGATGTTGTTTTGATTTGCGATGTTGATATTATTGTTATTGTGGCTAGTAGAGAGGAACAAAATTTTATCTAGGCGTTTCACGGCTTAAACGATACTTTCAATCTTGTTCAATCGAATTTGTTGATGCGTCAACCTCTTTTGAGTTTGAGTCACTGGTAGCTTATATTGAAAGAAGAAAAGACTTATACAGTACGTTGTAAGTGAATGCAACGAAAAGACCCGGAAACAACGAATAATGAAACAATTCAACTATTGACATCTCGTGCTCACTTCTTTAGGACGAAAACTTGTGTAATGTCTTTGGTTATATCACAAGTTGGTCTGTTTGATAACACTGTTACATTATAAACTTCAACTTGCTGTGTTTTCTAATTATTCGAATAAAGGACGTGTTGACAAGTAGGATGGAGTACACTTATTGTGGCAAGAAGGGACTCCAAATTGATTCTTGTTGGAAGAACAATATTTTATCGGAAACTTTGAAGAAATAATGGGGAGTTCTTCACCAAATGCAATCATAACTAAAATCGTTCTTTTATAATATTCTGCAAGACCAAAATTTATTTGTGATATCTCTTCAGATGCGCCTGTTGATGTTGCCATAAATTCGTTTCTGCAGGCCACTCTAGACTAAGTGTCCCTATTGAATCAGTTTTTAAAGTCATCACAACGGACAAAAACCGCAAATCATCCATGCAAACATGACATGTAATAATCTTCCGCTGGATTACTGATTCCAGTTCCACGAATCATATAACATCACCTAAAGAATAGTTATTTGATGTCTGAATTAATGAAATACCTTCTAGGGTTGTTCAATTGCTGAATGGGGAGATGTGCAAAGTGACAGACGTAGACTCTTGTTTTATTGCGCTTGAGCTCTGTTTAAGAGAAGTATTGTTGATTCCTTATTTCAAAATAATCTGGTGATCATTTCCAAGCTCACTCGTGATTTGGATTGTCATGTTATTGCCTCGTCTTTCCTTGTGATGATTCAGGTCCACTCCGATGGGAAGACGCTTGGATTTGACAGTATTGTCTAAGGCCTTTACTTGTTGCCACATCAGTCTCCAAGTGCTCCGGATATGTCTGCTCCTACTGCTGCCATTCATGGTTCAGTTGAGGATGATCTCTTATGGCACCGACGGTTGGGTCATGCTTTATCATTATCTCATTTACCTTTCGAAAAGAACTTTGAATATGGCATAATAACCTTTACTATTTGAATCTATCTTGCAAAATCATACTTGGGAGCTAGTGGATCTTCCTCCTTGATCTAAGTCACTAGGCTAAAAGTGGATTTTCAAAATAAAATTGAAAACAGATGGATGAATTGAAAATTATAAGGCTAAATTTGTAAGTAAGGTTACAAGAAGAGAGAATATCTTGATTCCTTTGACACTTATTCTCCGGTCACGATAATAACATCCATAAGGATGATACTCACAATAGAGGAATTGCGAAATTTAGAAATACATCAAATGAATGTAAAATAAAATGAACATTTAGAGGAAGAAATCTACTGGAACAACCTTAAGTCTTTATTACGTCAGAGCAAGAAAATAATGTAAACTGGTGAAATCACTGTACGGTCTGAAATAGACACTAAAACAATGACATCAGAATTTTGACAATGTCATCCTAGCAAAGGAATTTAAAATAAATGAATGTGAGAAATGCATCTACTTGAAAGATACAAATGGCGGTTATGTCATTTTGTGTCTTTACGTTGATGATTTGCTTATCGTTGGAAGTGACAATAAGATGATTAAATTCACGAAGGATATGTTGAATTTGATATGGAAGATATGGGACTTGCTAATGTAATTCTTGGAGTTAAAATTAATTGGACATTAGAAGGAATTACTCTAAGTCAATCTCATTATATGGATAAGATATTAGAGAAATTCAACAAGAATGATAAAAAGGAGATATGCACTCGAATAGATCCAAATAAGTATTTCTCAATAAATAAGTGTCTCTCAAGTTGAGTACGTTAGGGTTATTGAAAGTGTCGTGTACTTGATGACTTGTACTAGACCTGATATATGTTAGTGTGTTGAGTAAATATACAAGTACTGATAATTGGGATGGAATCAAAAGACTGCTTAGGTACTTGAGATATACTCATAGTTATGAGTTGCATTATACGGGATATCCAACTATTATAGAAGGATATAGTGATGGTAATTGGATATCAACATCAAGAGACTCGAACTCCACAAGTGGATTCATGTTTACCCTAGGGGGTGCAACCATATAGTGGAAATCCTCAAAGCAATCAGTTATAACTAGATCCACCATGGAATATGAGTTTATAGCACTAGATAAATATGCTGAAGAGTCTGCATGGTTACACCATTCTCTTGAGGATATACCTAGATGGCCAGACTAGTGCATTGAATCTACATACATTACGATAGTCAATATGCATTTTATAGTGCACAAAGTTATATGTATAATGGTAAGTCTAGACATATTCGCCATAGATAATTCCATTTGACAATTTCTCTCGACTGGAATTATCACGATCGATTATGTACAATTGAAGGGATAATATAGCGGATTCGTTAACCAAATGGTTAAATAAATAGCAAGTTGGCCAAATCATCAAGAAGAATTGGACTGAAGCTCGTGCAATAAACACTTTTGAGAAAGAAAACCCAACCTAGTTGACTAGAAATCCCAAAATCTAGGTTCAAAAGGACAAACTAATCCCAAAATCACTGTAGGGGATTTTTAAACCACGAGTCCATTCCTATGATGAGAAACAATGACGATATTGAATGAGATTAATCAAATGTTTTTAATGTTTCAGAAGTGTAGCTATCTCAGTAAAATGTTGGAGTAACACTTGAGATAAGGAATCACATGTGCAAGTGAGAAAATGGGTCACTTCGAAAGGAATTTTATAGAATCAGAAAATGAGGGCACGGTTCATAAAAATGCTTGTAGAATCAGAAAAAGTCAATGGACAGAACATATATGAACGCATGAACTGAACAATACTAGGCAGATGTATGTGTGGGTTATGTCATCATTTACACCAACGACGGGCAATTCAAGGACATTGCGTATACTGACTAGTCAGTAAAGTCGATGTAACTTCGCAAGGGAAGGTTCTAAGGGTAACACCAACATATCCTATGCAGGTGTTGACTGTCGAACTCTTATTCTGAATCTAGAGAGTTTAGCAACTCTCTATTTTCTCTATTCATGTGGGGGATTGTTGCCTTGCCAAAAGTTTTGGCGAAGCCCAATTTTGGTCAAAACCCAAATTTGGTGAATGAAAATTGTAGTTCAAAAACTTTTGCTTGTGGCTATGGCCGAAAATGGTGCCGTGAAAAACCCAAAACCATAGTTATAACTGTCATTTTGTTATATGGTTAACCGTACCATTATGGTGTGGTGCAGTTATGGTGATGAATTTTCTACTCGTAATGGTTATGGTATTTTAGTCATAACCATGGTTATTATATAAATATAATAATAACTTAATATTAATAAATTATTAAATACTAATAATAGAAGTAAGATTTTCACTTTTAGATTTCAATAATCCATAATTTAATGGTGAAATGTAATTGAGTTATGTTAATGTTAAGTGATAGTAGTGTTAATTTTGAATGGTGCTAATGTTGAATGATATTAGTGTTGAATATTTTGTTATTTGTGATATAACTTTATGTATTTATTAAGATAACATCCATTATATTCTATTACACTTCACATGTGGTAATAAATATGGTTATACTGCTAAAACTGTGGTTAATAACCACAGTTATGGATATGGATATGGTTATGGTTATGGTATTGTAAATTGTACCTGTAATGGTTATGCTATGCAATTTAAAAATATGGTATGGTTATGATATTTGTTTTACCATACCATACCCTAACCATCGTCAACTCTACTTGTGGCAATGAATATCACGTCAGGCAAAACATGTATATTTCGCTTTATTGTGTTTGAGTTCTTACAAGTGTAACAACTTGCTAGAAGAAAACTTCTCTCTCTCGACCGGCCGGGAGGGGATGGGAATCAACCAAATTGGCACTCCCCGGTTTGGGTCGTTCCCTCCGAAACATTTGCCTTGTGCGAGTCGTTTTTTTGTTAAAATATTAATTTCATTTATGACTGTCGAAATTATTTTTGTTGTTGTAAAAATAAATTCTGTCAATTAAAAAATTAATTAGGATGAAATTAGTGCCCACCTCGGAAATTCTGAATTTTACACACTTCAAAAATAAGAAACTCTCTCAAGACTTACTCTAGGTTCAGTCTAAATTTGTTTTTGCCAAGTTTCGAGTCCGAATTTCTGTCGAAGTCCGAGTATAGGTATTGTTCATCTCAATTAAGGTAAACACTGTGTTTTTTTCGCCTTAACAACACTATTTTATCCTAGGAGGTAATCGCCCCAATTTTCCTCTTACATGAACGAATTACAATGCGTGGGGGTGAAATTGCCTTAAGGAAACCGTGTTTTCGCGAGACTCGGTATTTTTAACAAAAATTATTTTTAGGTGCAATTTTATCATTTTGTCAAGTTGCATGTTATTTTAGGGTTTATGCAATGTCTAATTTGAAAATATTATTACAAATTGATTCTGCTTTATTACTAGCAATACTTCAGAGATTTTAATCGGTTATGTGTGTTCCATCTCCCACTACATAACGTAAGAAAATTTATTCTAAAATAGTGGAAGCTTTGTGATAATCTAAGTACAAATAGAAAGAAGTTTAGGTGGCGATTCCATATCATCAATTGGAACACACTCTATCCCCAAGAGTTTCCACGCAGTCTTCTTCCTTTTCCCAGACACACTTCACGGGCACACCCGCGAATCGCATTCGCGAGTGATTTTTTTATGTTCACCCTCGAATGTCATTCTTTTTTTTGGTCGACTTAGTCGCTTTACTTTAAGAAATAAAACATCGTGATTAGGTCACGTATGTTTGTACATCATGTCATTCGCTACTAAACACACAAAGAGAAGTGGTGGTCTTTCAACCCAATCATTTAGACACACTCCCAATCTAGCTTGCTTTGCTATTCAATTTGCACATTCTTTGCTCGTTCTTGGAATAGCTCGCCATTGCACTTGCGTTGCTAGTGCTTGGATATTTGGAATAATTGTTGATAGTCTCCAATGCTTTGGCACCTCCATGATTTGTTGGTGAACCGTTCTTGCGTCTGTCTCGATGATAATGCTCGTCCATCCCGCTTCAATTGCAAGACGCACGCCCTCGTGTATTGCCATGGCTCCCATTGATTCGATGTCATCACTCTGTTGCCTCCGGTTTAGTCCTCCTACTAACTTCCCATCCTTGTCTCTTGCTACCACTCCTATGCCGACTCGTTTTGTTACTTTGCACCATGATGCATCACAATTAATCTTGATCGTGTGTCCCATCGATGGTTGCCATTGACGGTTCGGTTCCTCCTCTTGCGGTCGCCTTTGGTCGGTCGGTCGGTGAAGTCCAAATTGCTCCTCTAGTGCTTGTTTATTCTCCAATATCATGGTCATTGAGTTTGGTTGTTTCGCTTCAAATGCCGCCTTGAATCTTTCCTTCCATATGTGCCAACATGTGAGTAATATGCAAGCCCACCTCTTGTTGCTCATTAGGCTTTCCCCTTGTGTTTCCGCTCGCCTCCGATGTAGCCAATCCGCCATGTCATGGTTGACCGGTCCATGCGCCTGCACCCCAATCATCTCGGTTCATACTTTCTTCGTCCATCCGCATTCTAATGTCATGTGTTCCCGTGTTTCCACTTCTCCACATATGGGGAAGCTCGGAGGCACATTCATCCCTCGTCTCACCATGTTAGTCTTAACGGCTATAGAGTTCGTGGCAAGTCTCCATATATAGTTTTTGACCTTGAGGATTACCTTTGCTTTCCATATGTGTTTCAACAATGTACCTCTTCGGTTCGACCCTAGGTGATTCTCGGTCCTCTCCCGTAATTTATGGTATACCGACCGAACTTGGGGGATTCCATCCTTTGTGTGTGGCCATATATACCGGTCTCGTCCCCCATCTCGTGGTAAGGGGATGCTGAGAATTTGAGCTGCGTCCTCTTGGTCGACTAAGTCCCTGATAAGATGTTTATTCCAAGTACCATTACATAGTATAAGGTCAATCACCTTAGATTTCCCCCGTACTCCACTATGGTATCTCCGTTCACTCTTTTGCTCTCCTTCGTGTATATCCAGGAATCTGTATAAACTCGGATGTCCTCGCCCGTGCCTACTATCCACATTCCTTCCTTCTTTATGACCTCTCTTCCATGTAGAATACTATTCCACCCCCATGAGGCTCGGCCGCCCCTTCTAGCCTCTAGTAGCGTACACCTTGGAAAATAGAGCCCTTTCAAGACTTGAGTGCATAATGAGTTAGGTTCCGTAATCATCCTCGTTGCCATCTTAGTTAGGAGGGTTGAATTGAAACTTTGAAGTTTCCTGAACCCCTGTCCTCCCACCTCCTTGGCCTTCGTGAGTACCTCCCATCGTTGCCAATGCATTCGCCTACCTTCCGTCGTTTGCCCCCACAAAAAATCCGCAATGACGGCATAAATCTCTGCGCACCATGTCGTTGGTAGGTGGAATACACTCATGACATAGGTTGGTATCGCTGTGATGATAGCCTTAATGAGTACTTCTTTCCCAGCTTGGTTGAGAGTTTTCGGTCTCTATCCTCCCAACTTATCCTTGATCTTAGTCTTTAGCGAACCCAATGCCTCCTTCTTTGATCGTCCCCAGATGGATGGTAGTCCCAGGTATTTACATGGATCCCCCGTACCCTTAATATGAAGTGCATCGTCGACCTCTTTGATCTCCCTTAGGTCGGCTCCTCTATTAAAGAATAGTGTCGACTTATCTTTGTTTATCCTTTGTCCCAACGCCTGATAGTAGTCCTCCAATTTACTCCATAGACCTTTTGCATTTTGAGGTGTTCCCCATATGAAGAAAAGGGAATCATCCGCAAAAAACAAATGGTGTAATTCCGGGCAATGTCTCCTCAGTGTGATCCCCTAAATCGTTTCTTCCCTAATTGCACCCTCCATTTTTCTCGAGAGTACATCCGCTAATAATATGAACAAGTATGGTGAAAGAGGATCTCCTTGCCTGATACCTCGTGTAGGGACAATATATGTTGTTCGTTTCCCGTTCACCATTACTTGATATGTGGTCGTAGCTATGCACTCTCTTATCCATCTCAGCCACCTCTCATTGAAACCCCGCTTCCTTAGTGTAGTGATTAGGAACTCCCATTCCACCCATTCATAAGCTTTTTGCATGTCTATCTTCAAAGCGTATTCCACCTTATTCTCGGCCCTGTTCATGTTCAAATGGTAGAAAACCTCATGTGCTACCATGATGTTATCATGTATGTGTCGACCTGATACAAATGCACTCTGGAAGGGGGTGATAAGATCCGATAGAGTACATGTTTGGAAGAAAGCCTTGACCGCAGTGATGACGTTCGCCCCCACTATGTTCAAGTTCCTTTGATAGAATAGACACGGGAACCCGTCAGGACCCAGTGCTCGTGAGCCTCCAAGTTGAAAGGTTTTCGCCCTGATCTCAGCATCTATCACCTCCCTAGTCATGTTTGTGTTCATCTCGGGAGTTATTTGGTTCGGGACATACCGAAGGAACTCTTCCCCCAGTTCCGTTTCATCTGATGTGAACATGACCCCAAAATATCGGCGAAGCTCATCCGCTATCCTCCCATCCTCCTCAATCCACTCCCCACTTTCGGCCTTTATCTTACAAATTCGGTTCCTTCGGCTCCTTGATATTGCGGTATGGTGAAAGAATGTTGTGTTTCGATCACCATCCCGAATCCATTTGATCCTCAACCTTTGCCTCCAATATTTCTCCTCCCTAGCCCATAGTTTTTGGATTTCCCCTTTTAATCGATTGTCCTCTTGGACCGCCTCATCATTCATTCCCCCTTGCATGTTCCTTCTTATGGCTTCCTTTTTTTTTGGCAATTTCTCTCATATTGTGACCGAAATTAGTCTTGCTCCATGTCATCAATTTCATTCGGCATTTATACAACTTCTTGTATACACCTTGTATTGCACTTCCCACAATCGGTCTCACCCATGCCTCCTTAATTACCTCCTTGCATTCCGGGTTTTCGAGCCTCTCAAATTTGAAACTTCTTTGGTACTTATTCCTTGGTTATTTAATTTGGACCACCATTGGTGCATGGTCGGAACCTATAGCAAGTTCATTTAGGCATTTCCCCCTTTCGAACCTAGATGCCCAAGCTGTGTTGATCAACACTCGATCTAGTCGCTCACTAATTCTTTCTGAACCACTCCGGTTGTTACACCATGTAAAGGGGTGGCCCTTTGCCCCTAAGTCCTCCATCCCAAGATCTTCTATAACTTGTTTGAATTCATCCATTTGTCTTTGGGATTTTCTCCTTCCACCTTGTTTTTCATGTGGGTCGCATATCATGTTAAAGTTCCCTAGTATCATCCATCTACCCCTTCGACCCCTCCCTATTGTTTTGAGGAGGTTCCAAAGTTGTGTTCACTCCCGAGCCTCCGCACTCACATGCACCCAAGTGACACAAATCGGCTCCACATTTGTATCCATGAACACTTCATAATCAATACAATTAGGATCTGCATAATTAACCGAAATCCTAATATTCCCTGTCCACCACAATGCGAGCCCTCCTGATGTTCCATTCGGGTTCACATAGTATTTGTTATCCATCCCTATCCGTTCTCTGATCTTCTCGCAGTAGGTATCCCTATTCTTGGTTTCCATTAGAAAAATGATGTTTGGGCGATACCTTTTATTGAGGTCGTACAAATGTTGGATTGTCAAGGCCGACCACAAACCTTGACAATTCCATGAGATCGCGCTCATTGGGCACCCGTGGCTGTTTTGGGACAGCCACTGGAACCCTTTGTTTGTGCATCTCCATCCTTCTTTTCCTCAACTACTTTCGGTTTATTTGTCATCCTACTCTTTCGGTTCAGATTGATTGTGCTTGCTCTACGCCTCGGGCTCGTGCGAACCCTAGGTGCATTATCGGTTTGGGCCATTTCGAGCCCCTTTTGCCTTTTACTTTCGGGTTGCTCCTCCATATCCTCCCCGATCCTCTTGAGTGTCATATTATCTAGAAATGGGCTTATTCCCGAGTTTGTGGTTCAGTTGTGCATAGTTGGGGACGCGGGGGGGGGGGGGGGGGGGGGGGGGTCGGGGGGGTTCTCAACAATGTAGGTTTGGATTGGTATGGTCAGCTCGGTTGGGTTCATTTGGGTGGGGTTATCGGGTAGGAATGTGATCATTGGGTGGGCTAGTTGGGTGGTTTGGTGATGGGATTCTAATGGTGGGGTTCGGTTTATCAACCATGTGGGTGAGGGTGGTTTAGTTTTTGGGTTTCGTCTTTGGTAGTGTAGGGGGCTTCGGTTCTCCTATTTGGTTCCTTATGGGGGGCTTGATTTGGGATCATTTGGTAGTATTGTGGGGTATTGTGGCGTGGGTATGTATATATGGTAATGGCTTTGTCATTTTGGGGTTCATCAATGGACATCTCCTCCATGGTCTCGATAGGTTTCAGTCGGGGTTTAGTAGTCTCGGTCTCCATTGGTTCAGGTGTCGAGCCTACATCCGGCCTTATCCTACTCTCTTTCTCCCCTCCACATTGTTTTGACTATGATGGTCCCGGTTTTACTTGTGTTTTGGTCCCATTTGCGACCTTTGCTCTTGCCTCTGCCATGATGTCAAACCATGACTTTCTCGCGGTTTGTTTCGATTTTGCACTTGCCCCTCTTCTCCACCTACATGTTTCCGTGGTGAACCCTGTTTTGGTTTCACCCCTACTAGCCATGGCCCGTTGGCCGGACTATCAGGGTCATGTGCCGCCATTCGTACCTCATGTTTGCATGTTTGAGTTGTATGTCCCATCATACCACATCCATAGCAATAATCAGATAAACACTCATTTTAATGGTTGCCCATTTCTCTTCACCAATAGAATTTTTCCACCAAAATCCGGGCATCAAAACTATTGCACAATCCACTTCTACTAACATCCTCATATAGCTTCTACAAATCATCCCCTCATGCTTATCAATGTCTAGGCACTTTCCTACCATATTTCCTAGTTTCCAGGCATTGACATCACTAAACGTCTCGGGTCCTAGATTATGAACTTGGATCCAGAAGTTTACCTTATTGAAGTCCAATTCCTTTACCCCCACCTTATGGTCCCATTTCTTGATGTAAAGTATGTGCTCATTCACTACCCATGGGGACCTATCCAGTATACGGTTTGCTTGCTCTTGGTTCTCAAAGTCGAACAACAATATGCCTGGTTCTGCTTCTGATACATCCACGTCCCCAAATCTGTCCCATGCAGCACGCAACACACCCATTACCACGTTCGGTTTTGACTGCTTCTTTGCTAACACCTTCCCCACGTAACATATTTCATCCACTTCAAACTTTGTGGAATCGAGGTCCACTTCGTGTCCCACAGGTCTATCATTCTCATCGGAGATGGAGCTTGTAGGCATGGTGGCGCCTCGTGGGCGCGGCCGACTTCACTGCAGTTGGCAACTCCCTCCCAACGCGAGCTGAACAGAAGATAGTAATGGTAGGCTAGAAAATAACGGATAAGTGAGTTCAGTGCAGGGCAGCTTCAGGTTCAGTAGTGCTTGTCTCAGATTGAAATGGTGTTCGTCTGTCTCTGAGGTATGTGTCTCCTGGATATGAGCCTCTCCAGTTCCCGTCCCACCGACTGTTGCACGTTCCAGCTCAGTCCGAGCTTGAGTCGCTGATGTCCACTCGGTTCAACTCAGGTCTCTTTTGGGGCTTCCCGTTCAGGATCAGGTCGCCGACACTCCGGTTCCCCTGGTACCGTCGGCGGCTCTGGTCTCCGTCCTCACCTCTTGCTGTTGTTGTAGTTGCAGCAAGAAACGAGCTGAAATAGTGTCGAGCAGCCCTCCTTTGTGTCTTCACTTTCGCTTCTATTTGCTCTGCATGGCGAGGTCACTTCAACTCGGTGATTGGTTAGATTGCTTCGGACATTCCTTTGCTTTGTCTGATAGCAATTAATTGCAAAACAGTCAATCAATTCATCGACAAATCCAAACGAATGATAACTTATGTCACTGTGGAAACGTAGGCTTGGAGCAGCTGCAGTATCTAAGACAGAGAGGCAACTGGACGACACGCGTGCGCCAAGGAAAGAGGTATACTTTTGTATTTTTTTTAAAAACTGAGGATATTTCTGTAATTTGTTTTCAGGGAAGCCTCCGACGAGAAGGAGAAATTTTGGGTTGCTTAACGGAGAAGAAGAAGTATATCCGACCGAGAAGTGAATTTGCCAATTGAGATTGAAAGAGAAGGAGGTATCGGGATAAGCAAGTAATCATAGACAACGCCTCTCCCTTCTGTTGAGAATCTTGGATTAATGCCATGATCTTCATAGATTGGAATGAAAGCTAACCCTAAGTTTTAGGTGTAATCTGGAAACTTGGAGAGAAAACCGAGAGAGAATGATAGAGTATAAAGTCAACAGAACTGAAAAACTATTATTAAACCAAAAAGTCAACTTACTTACAAAGTAGTCCTTGAACGTATTTATAGAACAGACTTGATCTTTCAATATTTACAAAGACACCCACACATATTGAAAGTAATTCTAAATATACCCTAAAGTATGATGACAATACTATAACCTCCAACATTCCCCTGTGAAGATCTTCTTTGACCAGTTGACCAGTCGAAGCATAACCATCATCGCAGCATCTCCATAACAGACGCTTTTTATCCTTCTCTGATCTTGAATTCAAATTCTATTCTGACATAGATCATATGACAAAGGATGACAAAAAAACAATGCCCTTGTGCTGTGACATATAAAACAATTAACACACACACTTATCATTTTCAAACTTTTCTTGAATCACAATTTGTGTACCTGAATAAACTGAATGCTTGTCAGCCAATTCACAAGTCACAACAACATATGAACTACAGTTCTTATGATTCCACAACTAATCTGCAAACTAAACAAGAAACACTTTAATACCTCCATACGCATTCAACCAAACAGCTCATATATTTATCATACTGAAACATACTGTGTTCACACATTTAAAGATGATGAATACTTATTCATTCACCCTTCATTTCTCTTTTGTATTATTTATTTTTTCTCTCAAACCAGGAAACACCTTTGGGCCTTCCAAAAAATATCTCATTTTCTTTTCAGTATGAGCTAATATATTTTTTTTTCAGAACAAGAGAGGTTTGAGCCTCTATCTTTTCAGCAAGACTGGGAGGTTTGAGCCTCCATCTTTACTTTCTCAAGTACACAACTGAGCGGATTTAACGTTGTCTCAGTCATGATACTATTTTTGAAATCAAGCCTTGCCCATTGTTCTTGGAATGGTAAAAAAACAGAAACAGTATCATCAGCTTTACCGAATGCAGAATCCGAACACAGACAGACCAGAATGAAAAACAAATGAGTGAACAGAAGAACACATAGAAAATATTAAGTGCAACCACTCAGTCAACAGATTAGAAGCAAAATATAAGCCCCACATATCATAAAATTGATCATGACCATGAAAACATGACAAGAATACAACATACCAGAAACAGCAAATTGAGAAAACAAAAACAGCAAGAACATGTAAGCATGAGAAAAAAAACAGCACAAGAACAAAGATTATAAGCACCAACTGAGAAGATCATATACCAGAATATAGCAGAACCCACAAACCAGAGATAGAAAAAAAAAACTTCTTTTTTTTAAAAAAAAAAAAAAACTTACTACAGGACATCCTCAAAATAATTATCATCATCCTCAGCTATTAATTGAAACATCATCTTGAGAAAGAACAGCTGAACCATTAATTTCTGCTATAGACGAGACCCCAAGTTTGAGCCTGAACGGAATGAACAACTTAGCTGTTAAAGATTTCGTAAGTATATCAGCAGTCTGATCAGTAGCTGGAACAAAATTTACTTGAACCTGACCATTCTTGACTTTTTCCTTGACAAAACACAAATCAATTTCAACATGTTTCATTTTAGAATGTTGAATAGGATTTTCAGTTAAAGCAACCGCACTAGTATTGTCACACCAAATAACAGGAATAGAAGACAGTTTAACACCTAATTCAGTAAGTAAAGATACCACCCACATAACCTCACATACGGCATTAGCAATGGCTCTATACTCAGCCTCTACAGTAGACCTAGAAATCACAGATTGCTTTTTAGAACTCCAAATAATGGGATTTCCATTCAAAAGAAGATAATGACCAGAAACTGATCTCCTATCCGAATCCCCAGCCCAATCTGAATCAGAATAAGAAACAAGACTTACCTCTAATGAAACGACCGATGATGACTTAAACAGCAAACCATGTTTAAGAGTACCTTTCAGATAACGAAGAACTCGAGTGACAGCCTTCCAATGCAAAACAGACGGAGCCTGCATATATTGACTAAGTTTATTTACTGCAAAGTTAATATCTGGACGAGTAACACAAACATGTTGCAATGCACCTATAACACTTCTATACAAATGAGGATCAGCCATAGGAGAGTCGTCCAATGAAGAATCAGACTTAGAAGAAAACGTACCCGACATAGGAGTTGGAAGAGACGTAGACTTAGCTAAACCAGTTTTATTCAACAAATCAGAAATATACCTCCCTTGACTAAGTAACAAGCAATCATCTTGAACCTGAATTTCCATCCCCAGAAAATAAGCTAGATCACCTAAATCTTTGAGTTTAAACTCAGTATTCAACTGAGTAATAACATTTTCAATTGCAGACGCATCACTACCTATAACCACAATATCATCAACATAGACAAGTAGATATACAGCACCAATAGATGTTGATTTTAAAAACAAACAGTCATCAGTCAAAGAAGCAGTAAATTGTAACTGATTTATCAAGAAAAACTTCAGCCTTTCAAACCAAGCCCTAGGGGCCTGTTTCAACCCATATAAAGCTTTATGAAGCTTACAAACTAACGCAGAACCAGAATCATCACATTGTTCAAACCCTGGAGGCCGCACCATATAAACATCTTCAACTAAATTGCCATGAAGAAAAGCATTATTAATATCTATTTGTCTTAAAGTCCATTTATGAGTCAAAGCAAGAGTAAGTATAATGCGAATAGTTGGAGGTTTCACAACCGGACTAAACGTATCTTGAAAATCAAATCCAGGTTGTTGAGAAAAACCCTTGGCAAAAAGCCGAGCTTTGTACCTATCAACTGACCCATTAGCAGAAAGTTTTACCTTAAAAATCCATTTACACCCAATGGGTGTTCTTCCTGAAGGAAGCTTAACCAAGGACCAGGTACCATTATCAGCTAGGGCTTGTAGTTCAGCATGAACAGCAGCTTTCCAACCAGGATACTGCATTGCTTGATGAATGAAAGACGGTTCTGCATTAGGAGCCAACTCTGAAACCGAACTAATAAGGCTTGAAACGAAGAACCATTAATAGCTTGTTTTGAACGAGTAATCATGGGATGAACATTAGAAGAGACAGAACCAGATTTTGTAGGAACCAAAACAGACCCAGTTCCACTCGGAACATATATGCAAGAGGAAGGTGGAACCAAATCTGATTGAACAGAATCTTGAACATGCAATTCATAAGTAGAAAAAGGCATAACAGAAGTAGAAATAGGAACAAGCTGAGTAGAACCAGAATCCACAACATAACGAACATCAGAAACAGTTTGACAATCTTAAACATTATTAGACCTATCATTATTATCAGATCTATCATGCTCAGAACTAGGAAAATTAACAGTAGAAGATGAAGTAACATCAACAGATTCAGGTATATTAGCATCAGAAGACAACAGATTCAGGTATATTAGCCGTAAAAAACGCATCTGACCAGTATTGCATAGGCAAATTACTTTGATGAAGAAGCGTCAGACCCATTTCCACAACATGCATGAGCTTCCATTCAACGATCCTGTTCTGCTCGGATGTATATGGGCAAGTGACACGATGAGTAATCCCTCGCTAAACTAGATACGGATGCAATGCCTTAAATTCTCACCCACCATATGTTTGGACAGCTTTAAGAAGATATCCCAATTGTCTTTCAGCATTAGTATGAAATTCAACAAATATTCTAGCCACATCACTCTTCTTTTGCAAAAAATATATCCATGTGTACCTAGTTGCAACATCTACAATGCTCATATAATAGAAATTTCCATTTGACGACACAGGAGCTGGACCCCAAAGATCAATTTCAATTAATTCCAAAGGATCAGAATAAACTGTCACTGATTGAGCAAAAGGAAGTTTACAACTTTTTCCAACCGAGCAGGACACACATTTATTAACAGCAGGTGTGGCAACAATACCACTTATTTGACTTAAAGCAGACAAGGAACCATGCGAAGGATGACCTAAACGTTGATGCCACACAGTAGACAAAACTTTAAGACTACTAACATAGCAAGTAACAGACTCAGACTTACTAGTAGACACAGAAACAGGTAAACCATACCTATTAACATAATCTAACTTTAGAAGACTAAAATCCAGCTTGTATAATCCGCCACACTCAGAACCTTGAAGCAGAATTCTCCTAGTCATTGAATCTCGAACATAGCAGTGAGTACCATGAAATTCAAAAAACACACCATTATCTTTTGTGAACTGCGAGACAGAGACAAGATTTTTAGTAATATGAGGTTTGTAAAGAAGATTATGTAATAAAAGAGGCTTAGAATTAGGAATATTAACAACCGAAGTACCAATTCTAGAAATGTCTAAATGATCACCATTACCTACTTCAACCTTACCTGTTCCTGTGTAGGGCACTGTTCTAGTGGAGGGTGGATGCTGATTCGTCAAGTGATGAGTTGCCCCGGAATCAGGATACCAGGCAGCATCCGAGAACCCAGGAGCTGAAGCCATGTCTACATTAGCTTGAGGTTGAACAAATCCAGAGGTTGCTGGAACAGGTTGAGAAAATCCAGGTTGAGTAAAGCCAGAAGCTGCTGGAACAGAACAGGCTGCAGAAACTGAAGGACAGGTTTGTGACACGTATGGGAAATAACCAGGAGTAGTTGGCGAAGGTAGATAATTGGGTAGACCAGACGGCATCATCGAAAAAGGATAGGGAATCTGGTTTAGATACGCAGAATACATCATTGGATGTATGGGAGAATTCAATGCACCAATTGAAGACTGAGGAACATCTGAAATATGAGCAACCGTAGACGATCCAGACACCATATTATGAGAGTCCACATCATTCCATTATGACTCACATATATTGGCACTGGCACTGATTTCACTTGCAGACTGACTATTGATACCAACAAAGTTAGTGTTAAACCTCTGATAGCAGCGATTCACCAGATGTCCAAGCTTTCCACAAAGCTGACACTGGTATCTGTTTCCTCTGCCACCCCCACGTTCTCTTCCACGGCCGGGATTAATAGGATGGTACTCTGGAACAGACGAACTGACAGGCTGTGTTGATGAAGATTGATCATTGTGACCAAATGAGGAGGCTGACAGATTGGAAACCACACTCGATCTCTGAGATGCTGAAGACAGCTTGTTGTTCGAAAATCCATTATTTTGTGGAACCACCGCAACACTTGCTGACATTGCTGGATCAAACAATTGATCACGCAATCTGGACTCAGCATCCAACAAAACTGAACTTACCGATGCTAGGTCATACAGATTTTTGCTTGCGTGGATAACAGACACAACGTTATCGTATTGACCTTTAACTCCGTTCAAAATTATTGAAATATGCTGAATCTCTTCAATCGGATGTCCACAGCTTGCCAAGCTGTCACATATGGACTGAATTTCAGCTAAATAATCGCGCATCGACTGATGAGGAAGCTTACATACCTTCAATCGATCATAAAGGCTCATGATTCGAGTTGTTGATGAAGATGAGAAAACCTGATGCAGTTTACTCCAAATAGAAAAAGCTGTCATGCAACCAATCAATCCTTTGTTTACTTGTGAGCATATTGATGTCAATAACCACGACGCAAGAGCACTATCCCGTTGCTTGAACTTTGTAAACTCAGGATTAACTATGTTCATACCATTCTCTGTCAACAGCATATGCGGAAGCGTACACGGAGAAACCAGATGCGACTCTAAATCAAATCCACGAACTGTTAGCAACATCTGTTGCTTCCAGGACTGAAAATTCTCATCTCCTACTAGCTGACAAATCTTTTTATTTGAGAATGCAGGAAATGAATCATCCATTTTCAATTTTCACAAAATCAGAACTATACACAGAATCGCTGATGACCGTATAAACACAGAATCAGAACCACAATTACCGCAATACCACTGAACCACAGAAACGCAACCAATTGCAGAACTCACACAAGACGCAATAGCTAACTCAGAAGAATCGTATCGCAAGGCGAATCGCAAGAATCTCGCACATCACAGGTAAACAGAAGTAAATTTCAAATCAGTACTCACAGAAATCTTGATCGGCAGGCTAGAGCTCTTGATCGGCAGGCTCTGATACCATGTTGAAAATTTTAGATTAATGCCATAATCTTCATAGATTGGAATGAAAGCTAACCCTAGGTTTTAGGTGTAATCTGGAAACTTGGAGAGAAAACCGAGAGAGAATGATAGAGTATAAAGTCAACAGAACTGAAAAACTATTATTAAACCAAAAACTCAACTTACTTACAAAGTATTCCTTGAACGTATTTATAGAACAGACTTGATCTTTCAATATTTGCAAAGACACCCACACATATTGAAACTAATTCTAAATATACCCTAAAGTATGATGACAATACTATAACCTCCAACACCTTCCTCTTTTCATTTCTGGCTCTTCGATCAACGTCCTAGATTAACCACTGCTTTAGTGCTTCTCCTGTTGCTACTCTGCCTCTTCCTCGAGGCATGTGGATTGAGATTCTGTGCGTGTTAGTTATCTTCTAGCTCGTCCGTTTCTTATTTGATGACCAAGTTTTGGACATCGAGACCTCCGACTGCAATGCTCTCTTCTCCGTTGCTGAGAGGTTGGAAACGCTGTACGATGGGAAAGCCTACATGGGTCTTGTTAGAGTATTATGTAATCTAGTCTAGATTAATCAAGATTAGTCTTTATCTTTAGTTTATCTATATTAATTAGTTTATCCTTTTAGATTTAGTTTATTATATATATAGTTAGATAGATAGTATGAGTATCTTTATAGATAGAATCAATATATAATTATAGTTATCTCTATACTATATATATCTAGTTCTCTATGTACAAAATAACAAGTTTCTCAATAATGGAGTCAGATATTTTTCTTATTCATCTTCTTCACGTCTTCATGTTCTATTAAATCTAACATGGTATCAGAGCTTCTCTTCACGTCTTCATGTTAAAGTATTATATAGTCTAGTCTAGATTAATCAAGATTAGTCTTTAGCTTTAGCTTATCTATATTAATCAGTTTATCCTTTTAGATTTAGTTTATTATATATATAGTTAGATAGATAGTATGAATATCTTTATAGATAGAATAAATATATATATAGATAGTTATCTTTCTACTATATATATCTAGTTCTCTATGTACAAAATAACAAGTTTCTCAATAATAGAGTCAGATGTTTTTCTTATTCATCTTCTTCACGTCGTCATGTTCTATTAAATCTAACAGGTCTCAGTATTCCAGACCGGCAGACCCTGATTCCGGTTCCAAGCAACATATCGACTTAGTTCTTGTCACCAAAGGGTAGGCAACTGCTACCTGTTCTCTTTTTATTCGTCCATCTTCTGTGAGACTTGACAGTTAGGGTCGATGTGCAGGGAGGCACTGGTTATTTCTGTAAAGAAATTTTCAGGATTTTTGTCAGTTGAGGCCAATGGCAGCTGGGTTTGTTCTGGTAGAAGCATTCACAAATCAGAACGCCATATCAATCCTTGTGAACACTGAACGACACGTCGAACCGGGTCTGGTCTGGTTGGGCCGAATGAATTGAAAATACCCAAACTACCCTCTATGTATTCCCTTCCTAATTCTTCCTCAATTTATCTGAATCGAACGACCAATCCGCAGATTTTAACTGGGATTCATCGATCAGGATTTCGCAAGAGAATGATAGATGGAAAGTAAAATGCGTTTTTCTTTGAGTCTTAGATGCTTTAAACAAATGTAATGGCTTGCAGATTGAACTGACATTTCAAGTCAAGATCTAATATCCTTTTCTTACAGAGGATAGAAATCTGAGATTAATTTAGTTTTCGTACCATATTGCTTATGTCTTCACTTAAATGTGGCAAGTCTTCTGGTTACAAGTCATCCTCACCTAACTCGATATGTTGATCTGGTCAAGGAATACATATTTCAACGTGATTTGTGTATTGATCTGTGTCCAATTTGAGGAAGAAAAACTTCAGTTTTGATGGAAATGTTACTTGAATATGTACTAAAATGATGTGGCTTGTCTCAAGAGGTTGTAGATTAATTGGATGTGGCTCAGCCACACCATCTCTTCAGATTTCAAATGATGATCTTGCAAAAATTGTTGATACCAATGACGACTAGATCATGAACAGATTATGAACAATGTATAATCAGATTCAGAAAGCGCTCGGCTGCAAAAACAATCCTTTGGCCTACGATATCACAGATGCTTGTAGTGGATATGTGTTGGGTATTGTATCAGCTGCTTGTCATATCCGAGGTAAAGAAAACACACATTTTTTGTTCATCTTATCTGGGTCGCAGCCTACACAGCAGTCGCAGCGGTCACCACCTTGAAGAAGAATGTTGGAGAAGAAACAGTTTGGTTCAACGAAGGAGAAGGTGGATAGAATAGGTGAAGTACTAAGGGGCATTTTGGTCTTTTCAAACGAACAGAAACTCACGTGCAAGGCATGGAGGCAACTAACGGACTTTTTTGACGGACACAAACATATTTTGACGGAATTCATCAAAAACCTACACCAACAAACATATTCCATCAAAAACAAACAATGGGCCGCATTCACCACTTTGGGCAAACATGTTACATCTTTTTCATATTTTTCCCAAAATTATATGGAGTTACAACTAAATTTAGTGAAACACGTTGATTATATACCTTGAAAACAAATTACCTTGAATGACATTCGCGGATGAACATAAAAAAATCACCCACGAATCACATTCCGCGAATCACCCGCGAATCACATTTGTGCCCGTGGAGTGTGTCCGGGAAAAGGAAGAAGACGACGTGGAAACTCTTGGGGATAGAGTGTGTTCCAATTATGTTTTTTCTCCCCAATCAAGGAATCAATTTTCCTTCATGTTGCTGACCTCCTTTCCTTTCTCTCCAATTAATGTTTCTCTCTCCAATCAATGAATTAATTTTCATTTTCACGCTGACCTCCTCCTCGGGAATGGCTTCATGGGTAACGTTTATATTTCCACCCGCGAATGCCATTTGTGGGTGGCAAAAAGCAAACCCTTACCCGCGAATGAGATTCGTGAGTATGTATACTTTCATATTTGTTAACAATTTGAGAATATTTTCGTAATTCTTATTTTTTTTAGGGTATAGATAGGTAAAAAAAATATAATTTGGATACTTCATTTTAAGAATCAACCATTGTTTTTTTTGGTCAATAAAATCACTTTATTATTCATCTGAGATATTGTTCATATTATCTAACAAACAAACACTACGGGAGAATGGTATTTTACCGGCTAAATCTTACGGCATAATGTATATTGATCCGTGATAAATTAATTTGAATAGAATATAACGACTTAATTTTTTTTACGTCTCAAACAACTGATTTGTTACCTTTCTATTACTTTTAACGACTCAATATCAAGTGTCGTTAATATTTAATTATTTTTTCTTTAGTTTTCCTGTCTCATTTAATGTTGGGCCGCAAGTTTTATTTTATTTTTCTATTTATCACGGCTCATTATTATTTCCAGACGTTATAATTATTTCATTTTAAAGATTTATAACGGCTGATTTTGGTTTGAGCTACAATAAATAGGAAAAACATATTTTTTTACGGCTCATTATAGTTTGAGTCGCGATAAATAGAAAAACAAAATATTTTTCACGGCTCATTGTGGTTTGAGCCATTATAAATAGAAAAAAAAAAACAGATTTGTCACGGCTCATTTTCGTGACACACTATGTAAGACAGATTCTGCACAACACATTCGCTTGACTCCCACTCTCTTTCCCGTAATATAATTCAAAATTTTAAACTTGTCCTTCTCAAAAGCGTCTCCCACAACCCAACTGCTTCAAAAGCATCTCCCACAACTCCTTTTCATATTTTCAGAGCCTTGTGATCTTCACCGCCTATGTAAAACTATGACTTCTCAACAAGACCAAAGTACACATTTTCTTTTCCAAACAGAAGATTGTTGGTGTGTTAAGAGAATCTTGATGGTATGAAAGCTAGTACGCCTCCTCATGTCGAGGGTCGGAGGTGCTCGACCGAAGGCCCGCCGGGGATCGACTGGAATAGAGAGGGAATAGGGGTTCACGCCCAAACCATCCAGGTCCAACAAGAGTAATTGCTTGAGCTTCCCTAAGCCTTCTTTCGCGCAAGACACTATGTAATGTCGTTGGTACTAAGGTACCGCACTTACCTACGAAGTTACGATCAAAGAGTTATTCTCTGCTCCAGTGATTAACCGGAACTAGAAGTTCACGTGGCTCAGCTGCTTCAACTGTTTGTCCGACGATGACTCGCTGTCAACTCGCTGAGGGCCTCTGACCTCTAGCTGGAGGCCACAACTCGTTGAGGGCCTTTATCATCTCTAGCTGGAGCCATCAACTGGCCGTCGAGGGAGCCTGGAGCTCTCAGGAGCTAGAGGAGGAGCGTGGCGCCGCCGAGGATCAAGCATCTCCAGTTCGGTAGAGGCGGGGATGGGGGCGCGGGAGGTGGAGTATGAAGTGTGTGGGGGTTGTGGTAACCGTGAGAATTAAATTTTTTAAATGAAAATATATTTTTTTTAAATCCATATTATTCTTGGCTCATATGAAACAAGCCGCGAAAAATATGGGTTTTAAAAAATAATTAATTAATTATGGCGGCTCAACTCAAAAGTGTCGCCATAATTATTTTGGCAGCATTTTTGAGTTTGGGCCAGGAATTATCACGGCTCATTTTAAATTGAGCCTTGATAATTGTCCCGGCGTTTAATGTCGCTACTCAAATTCATTTGAGCCGTGATAAATTAACGGGTGGATTTTCCATCCATTAAAAATACCTTTTTTAGTTGGTATTTGACATTCCTCCCGTTGTGATAATGACCTAAGAGGATGTGGATGCGTTAACGTCCAATTTTTTGGATACATCACCTACCTACACATTCTAGTTATCCAGTTTGCACATATATTTGTATTTCTCTTAACAAACTTCCATTGCATTCTCGGTATCCTGGTTGTTATTGCAGTAATATCCGTCAATATATTCCTTAGTTCTCAGTCAGTATATTCCTTAGTGCAAGTAAAAGAATTTTCCAAACATATAGCATTAAATCAGAGTTGTCATTGAATTCAGAATGATCAAGCGTTGTATCAGTAATATCCATAGATACATTAGACTCAGCATTAACAGAATTACACATAGTTTTGGACATATTCGAAAACATAGGAAAGCTAGACATATCAAGTTTATAAAGACCAGTAGATTTAAATCCCTTCAACATAACTTTATTAGATATGGAGTCTTTAATGAAGCAATGGGTAGAGTGAAACTCAAAGTACACCTTGTTGTCCCTGGAAAACTGAGAAACATATAATGAATTCTTAGTAACATTAGGTGTATAAAGGATATTTTGTAACTGTAAATGTATGTTATCAGTGGGAACAATGGACGAACCAATTGTTGAAATTGGAAAAGTAGAACCATTACCGACAAGAACCTTACCTGCACCAGCAAAAGGAGTTGATGTATGAGGTCGGGGAGATGCATTCGTAAGGTGGTTGGTGGCTCCATAGTTTGGGAACCAACTGATGTTAGCCTGAACCACAAGAGAAACAGAGGCAGGGTTGGCTTGAGGAGTGGGAATGTGAGCAGAGGGAAGATGAGAACCAAACACAGCTACATGAGTAAGGATATAAAGAAGGAGCAATAGGAGTAATAGGAGGATCAGGATACATGTATGGGTATATTAAAGGACCATAAGGTGCTGGAAGAAAGGGTTGAGGTAAAACCTGAGGCGTTTTATGAGTGATGGATTGTGGCTGCTGCATTTGTTGAGGATATACCTAAACTAGATGAGAATGAGCTTGAGAAGTTGTGTGTGAAGACAATTGAGGACAGGATACATGAACAACATCACATGAGTCAGACCAATTGATAGTGGTAAGGTGAACATATGAGTGTTTGAACTAGAATTGGTTGGATCAATCACGCCTGTGAAATGGACATTAAAGCGATGGAAGCATCGATGGACAAGATAGCCAAATTTTTCACAGAGTTGGCACGAAGGTCTATTGTTACCATACCCATGGCCACGTCCACAACATATACCTGCATTGAAGCTTGAAGACTACTGTTGATGTTGTTGGTTAACAAGAGGAGTAGGGATCAAACCATCCGATGATTGAGAATAACTGTTCGATTGAGATTGATAAGGAGGTAAGTAGGTACTTTCCATTGAGACATTATTACCCTGAGAATTGCTACCAACAGACGAACGATTTACTGCAGCAACATTGGAAGATATGAAGCTATCAAACAACAAATCAACTTGTCTAGACTCAGCATCCAACAAAACATAGCTAACTGAGGCAATGTCGTATGGATTCCTACTAGCATTAATAACATCTATGATGTTATCGAACTAACCTTTCATTCCATTAAGGATAATGGAGATCTACTGCATTTCAGAGATCGAATGACCACAGGAAGCCAAGCTGTCACAGGTGGTTTGGATTTCAGTCAAGTACTCTCGCATCGGCTGATGAACAAGTTTTCTAGCTTTGAGCCGATAATACAAGTGCATGATTCTTGTTGTTGATGAAGAGAAGAAATTATGATAAAGCTCATGCTAGATGGAGGTCGCTGTCATGCAGCCAATCAAGCCTCTGCTCACTTGAGACGAAACAGAGGCGGGCAACCATGATGCCAAGGAGTTGTCCTGCTGAATGTACTTCACATATGCAGGATTAGGACCATTAACCCCTTCTTCATCTTGGATGTACTGGTCAATCGCAATTCCATGAATGTGTTCTTCCAAATTATAGTCGTGGACTGACAACAGAACATGATACTTCCATTGCTGGAAATTCTCTTCTTCGATGAGTTGCGATACTTTCTTATTCGCAAATGCTGGTGAATTCTCATCCATTTCGAGCTTTGCAGAAAATTTACAAAGGAACTACCAGGACAATTATAGCTCTGATACCATGTTAGCAAGTATAGATTGAGAGGGAAATTAAAAGAATAAAAGATTGATTTGAAAATTTTCAGATTCTTTTCAGTTAGTTTGGACGAGTACAAAGACTTCTATATATAGAAGTATGTGTATCTTTCTACTTCAAATTTTAACATTTAATCCTCTAAATTTCATCATGTTGCACTTATATCCTGACACGATCCACCTACGTTTAACCACCATCTTTATGATTTTCATGATAGCCACGACCTCCAAGATGTTAGAGCCGTGAAGACTCATTCTCTGGATCAATCCTCATATGAATTGATTGGCAGTTTCTCGCGATAACCCCAAAGCCTCCTGATCTATATTGTATGCTCATCCCACAAAGCATCACACTTGATATTGATGAAATTTAATTTCGTTGTTCGCCACCTAGTCTCGGTGTCCACTCAAGCTTCCTGGGTCAGCTTTGTCCTAGAACTTCCAACTGTGGATTAGTACTTGTGTTAGTCATAACAACACTCCTCACTGACTCACAACGGACTTGGGCCTCTATTTTTGAAAATCGCTCCTTCTAAATAAACCACTACACGGTCCCACACATAAACCAATGATTTGCCTTGGTTATTAGTCCTACATCGAAAATTCATCTATACAGTAAAACAAGAGGCAGTAGTTCCTTACACGTTTCCAAAGTTGGAAACCAAATATGCCTCGTCCACTCGCACTTTGTGGTCACGTGACAACATGTTTCCAACTTGTTACGGAATAGGCACTGTGGTTCCACAAGCAAATGCTCGTCTTGGTCGGTGATCAAAATGAGATTATGTTGTTGGGTAGGTCTGGGATCCAACAATACTTGAAGATTTGCATTTTGTTTCCGTTTCCTATTTACCACATCCATGTTGTTCAAGTAAATTCTAATCTACTAATAAACTCGTCCAAGCAATGATTCACGAACACCTTTGATTCACGAACAAATTTTAATGGCTTGACCCAAGGCTCAGTAGTATATGTCAAATATCTACTTCAATTCAGCACATTCGTGGCTGAAGTTGGGCAAAACATACTGAGTCGTTCGCGAAGAGGAGATGGTGAAATGGGGGGCACGTGCGCTTAATATTTATGGCCACTATGTTGTTTTTATCTAATGCCCATGTTACCATTCATGATAAAACATCGAAAACCATTATAAACATATATAAGGAGATTGTGTCATCTTGTTAGAGCCCTCTAGACGGACTGAAGGAGGTCGATATTTTGTCATCAAGACCACATGGTACTCCACACTCGAGACACAAACATCAATGTACTTAAAAAATTGCACTGAATCTTATATTTTCCATGATCGACGCGAGGAAGCCTTATTAGACTCAATCATAGGATATTTGCATGTCCAACTTTACAATGCACTCTACCCTATGCGTGTGCCTCTTAAGTCTCACTTAGTGAAAGGCCTCGTGCGCAATAATCATTTTGTTTGTTTTATTTATTTGTCTACAACAAAGGCATTTTCAGCGGAGTGATTATACGGGTAGACTGGGATTTTAGCCTATTTGTAAGTATTTTTGAAATGATCTTATAAGCAAAGTTACCTAGGATAATTTGTTTGAAATGATTGGGTAAATTCAGGCTTGGTAGTTTCGAAATCAGAAGGATATTATTTTGCTTGAGTGAAAAGCGGGATAATTCATGTTTTGAGGAAAGACTTAACGATGGGGTGATGAATTCTTGAACGATCATGTCTAGTATCTCTATTCAAACACGTTTGGGAAACCGTCCGAGCCTGACACATTCATTCCCATGAGCTGGCACACGACAATATGAATCGCGTCCCTTGAGACCACATGAGTTCATTCTATACTCATTTTCTCTGAAATCAGACGTGGAACATTTTCTATGGCCTACTCCTAATCAGTGTTTGCAATCTGATGTATATACACTAGAGAAGACCTCCAAACACTCCCTAATCATGTATGTTTCATCTATGACCTACTCCCATTGACAAACTTAAGTCAGAGGACTTTATTTCATTTGTGTTTGTCAATAGTCATTATGTGTAAAAACTTGTTGTTTCAATCACCTTGTTTTAGCGAGTTAACCAACAATCGTTGGTACCAGTAAACATCCTTCCTCTTCCAAAATGTCTCAATTTGGAGTTTGGGTAAAATACGACATTGCCCCTAATGTTTGGCCAAATTTTCAGTTTTTCCTTTAAAGTTTAAATCGTAAAACTTCCTTCCATCAATTTTTCCACCCAAATTTAACATAATAAGTATTGAAAATTGCAAAAATAACAAACAAAATGAAAAAAGGTCACAATTTAACCATGCCAACCCTTTTCAAATGTTAAAATTCAGTCCTAATTCTATCGGAGCTCGACTGAACACCTATCGAGGGGGCTTGGGTCTGGGTCTTTACCCATATCTGGTTACCCACTATGGGGGGTCGGTATGGGTCAAGATCCAAACCTGAGCCCACTCGATTGGGGCTTAATTGAGCCCTAATCAAATTGGGGTTGGTTCGACCTCCATTCAATGGGGGCTCAGGTTTGGCTATTGACCTAGACGACCCTCCTAGGTGGGTGACCAAGTCTGGGTCATGACCCAGACCTGAGCTCCCTCAATTGGAGCTCAATCAAACCCCAATCGAATCGTAACTCAATTGTAACATTTGATAAAGGTTAAAAGGGTTAAATTGTGATATTTCTGAAAGTTTCAATTATTTTTGCAATTTTTAAAATTTATTCTACTAAATTTTAATGGAAAAATTGGTGGTTAGAGCAAACTTTCACTTTGGCCAAACATAAAGGAAATAAGTTTTACGATTTAAACTTTAAGGGGGAAGCCTAAAACTTAGTCAAACATTATGGGGCAATGTTGTACGAGCAGCCTTATATGTCAAGGACTCGAGCTACGAAGATGAAGGTTTTTGCAAGCATATTTAACAAATCCTAATAAAGATGACACTGGTATCACCGCATACGGGAGTTTGTTAATATACATTCCTTGATAACGTGAACAAATTAAAGGAGTACTATTACTTAGAGGAGTTTAGCATCTAATCTTCTTTGTTTTTGACCCACGAGATTCATCACCGACATATTTAAGGATTACAAATTTTCTAGTCACCGAAAAGAAAAATTGGATTCTCGAAGCAAAGATTCGGGACAAATCGTTTTTGAGGAAAGGGGGAATGATGTGAGCAGCCTTATATGTCAAGGACTCGAGCCACAAAGATGAAGGTTTTTGCAAGCATATTCAACATCCATTAGGGTTTCTTTTAATTAATTATAGGTGTTATTAGGGTTAGTTTGGAGTCTTTTAATAACCACATAAGGGGTTGGCCGAATTTAGAGATTAGAATTACAAAAATACTTTGTGATGGATTTTCTTCTGTTGGTTCTTTGAGAACTATCGAACTTATCAGATTTATCTGTGGCGTTCAATTCTGGCTTATCAATCAAGTTTTTCATCATTGGTTGTGGCGTCTTCACTTCATCCATCCTTTCCTGAAGCAGAAATGGTATGCATCATCTTTCTAGGGTTTTCGTCTCACAATCGACGAGAATCATATCAGTTTGTATAAGAGCGCAGCTTATAGCTTCAGGTTTATCCAATCTATATTCTTTATTAAGTTTATCTTTCTATTCAGCCAAGGAAAAAAAATCATTTATATGTCATTGTTAAGATTTTGAAGTACGGTCTATTTAAAGAGTTTCAATCACTTTTGCATGCACTTATAAAGAATATGATATGCATATCGAGTATTGATATGGAATCATTCTTTGAGAAGTTTGATTGTGTGAAGGAGAGAAAACAACATGTTCAATGTCAATTCACTCGGAACTATAGGAGGTACAATTGGAATCCGAAAGATAGGAACATGCTAGACAACAATTTCGGATTTGTCAAGATAAAAATTCCATCTTTCCATGGGAAAAATGATCTGCAAGCATACCTTGAGTGGGAGAAGAATATGAACCTAGTATTTTATTTCCAAAATTTATTTGAGAAGAAGAAGGTACGATTAACTTCCATTGAATTCTATGATTATGTTATATCTTAGTGGGATCAGTTAGTTATGAACAGAAGAAAGAACATGGAACGTCTGATTGAGACATGGAAGGAAATAAAGGCGGTGATGAGACAACAATTTGCTCCAAGGGAATTAGAGTTTACATTTGACGCTACTACTAAGGACAAACAATCACTAAAGTTGCCGCCAGTATCGAGGTATTCGAAGGCAAATCAAACACTGCTTTAACCCTTTCTACTGATATCATATTGGCAGAAGGTATTGAGAAATCAAAAGTGAAGAGTTACAAAGATGTATGTGAAGGTACACTTGGTAACATGCTTAGTAAGATAAATATATACTTAGAATATGAAAATAGTGTTTCGCCACCCAAATGTTCAAATATGCAAAGTGCATGGTGAATGGGAAGAAAATGGTGATGATAATGTTCCTTGTCATGATCAATTGTATAGAACACATTGTGATGTACAATTGAAGAGAGGATCTAATATGATGTTAGAAAAACAACCAAGGTTGAATTGCAAGGAACGTCTCACCTACTATAAATTGGAATGTGCAAATGAATGTGGAGAAATTTAAGCTAAAACGCTATTTAGGATGCCACCGGTATCACCGCATATGGGAGTTTATGAAGATCCATTCCTTGATAACGTGAACAAGGGAGTACTATTACTTAGAGGAGTTTAGAATCTATTCTTCTTTGTTTTTGACCCAGGAGATTCATCGCCAACATATTTAAGGATTACAAATTTATCTAGTCACCGAAAAGCAAAATTGGATTCTCGAAGCAAAGATTCAGGACGAATTGTTTTTGAGGAAAGGGGGAATGATGTGAGCACCCTTATATGTCAAGGAATCGAACCACAAAGATGAAGGTTTTTGCAAGCATGTTCAACAAATCCTAATAAGGAGATGAAATCTTCAAGTCTTAGTTATTTTGAGTCATTGTTCTTAGCTTGTTTAAGTGTATTTTCAATAATTAATAAGTTGAATTATGTTTGGGCGTTTAAGGATTAGACCTCTTATTTAAATTAGCTTCTTTAAGTTTTTTAAGAGTTTAGTTGGGCTGAAAAATACCCATATAGTTAGATAAGTCCATTAGGGTTTCTTTTAATTAATTATAGGTGTCATTAGGGTTGGTTTGGAGTATTTTAATAACCACCTAAGGAGCTGGCCCAATTTAGAGATTAGATTGACAAAAATACTTTGTGAGGGAGTTTCATCTCTTGTTCTTTGAGAACTATCGAACTTATCAGATTTATCTGTGGCGTTGAACTCCGACTTATCAATCCAGTTTTCCATCCTTGGTTGTGGCGTCTTCAATTCATCCATCCTTTCCTGAAGCAGAAACAGTCACCATGATCCTGCTAGGTTTTTGTCTCACAATCGACGAGAATCATATCACCAAACATGAATGGAATGAAGTTTTGCAATTTAAACTTTAAGGGGGGGAGCCTAAAACCTGGCCAAACATTAGGGGCAATGTTGGATTTTACCCTTTGGAGTTTTAACTCCCTTTCTGCATCTTGGTTGTAGTTCTCGTTGTCAATCGACCACACATGGAACACGTGCTCTCAAGCCTTCCTTATTTTGTTCATGTTGTGTTCGAACTGTTTCCTACTCCATTCCGTTAAAGCCCCGCCCAAGATTTCTCATTAGATCATCCACCTGGCACGCTTCCATGAGCTCTCCATTCTACACATGCCTAACAACCTTGTCACACATCAAATCCACCATCCACATGTTATGGTCCAATCCAATGGTAATATCGTTAAAAGGTTGGGAGTATGAGTACTTCACAAGCCAATACTGAGTTAATCAAGTCACTATTGAGTTGTTCCCTTATCTGGGTCTGACCTCTACAATTATTGCACCAAGCGAACTTTTAGTAATAATATCCCATATCCGACATATCTATATTCCAAATAAGATTGTTAAACGCAGTCGAGCTCATCCCCAATTTTCAGCTCGATGCACTTCCCTCTTTCATTTTTGGCATTCTGCCTCTCCCTCGCCCGCGTCCAAACGCAACTCTTTTTTGCCCACTCAACTTCCCGTTTATAAGGCCCTCTGAAGTGGTCTCAATCTTACATTTCATAACCGATATTGCGTCATCACTCTCCTTTGTGGTTCTTCTGAGACTGATCTTGCAAAAAGATATGCTCAACCCTATGGTCAATTCCTGTTCCATATATTTATCGCATCTTCAGTCGAGAACTCAATGATGTACTCATATGACGCCTAAGTACCATCCATTATTGGCTAAGAGAGCCTTTTTATCCTCCTTAGACATGCCCCGGTGCTCCAAAAGACTCTTCACATGCTCCTTAAGCTATAAATTGATCGTTGCTCTTTTTCTTAACGTGATTGATACATAGTTTGCTCTCCCCACATATATCTAAAAAAATTGTAATGAGTTTGGTTTAGTCTAATATACAAGTAGGACTAGACCAATTCAGTCTGGCTCGAACGGATGAGGTTGTTTAGAATTATTCAAAACTCTTATGTTGACTGGATCTTCCCGATAAAAACTTGATTTTGATCCTCTATGTGGGTTCTAGTAGTTTATCATTGTAAGGTAATTGTACTAGAACACTTGTATAAATAATATGGGTTTATTAAATTAATTGTTAGATCAGTTTAAATGTTCTAGGAATCATGATTTTTTTTAAAGAAACATGATAAACACTTAGATCGTTGTATGCAGACGGGTTCCTTGAGATCTCTGGATTACTTTCTGTTACATGTAAGGTAGATAGTTTTGTCTTACATTAATTGGTTGACTCTTGACTTCATGAATGATAGGCATGACTAAGTTGAATGAGTTCCTCGAGATCTAAACATTTTTTTAATAAAAATTGTTGGAACAACTGTGAGCCTCTTTAGTAGTGATTCTTTCTCTCAAGTGCGCAAACAATTTTTTAGAAATATTTAAAATTATACAAAAAAAAATAATTATATTACGTAATTAGTTTTAATTTTACATTTCAATTAATATTTTTAATCAAGAGTTTGATTCTCATACTATTCTTATATTATTTTATGAGTCAAACCGATCATACATTCAAAATACTTCATGTCCGATAAACGAGAACAACGCAGATAGCGCGTTGTAGAATAGTAATTTTTTTTTAAAAAAAAATCATGAGTAAACTAGTCAGTCCAATGCTGACCCACATTTCTATCCCTTCCATTAATATTAAGGTCAGCTCAGTCAGGTACGAGAGCACCTTCACTTCACATTTACATACGAGAGGATGAAATTTCTCTCGAAAAGCCAAAGCAACACAACAAGCTCCACATTGTCGGAGGAGACCTTTTGTCTTCTGCTTATATGCGTCGTCGCTGGATGACGACTCCTTCTGTGCCCGCGCTAATTCCTCATTTGTTGTCGCTTTGTCGTCGCTGCCGACCCTCAGCTCTTCAACTTCCCTCCCTCCTCACACAAAATTAGTACAACAAAGTACAATTCATCTACAAATATTTTAACCAGAAGAATTTGAGTATTAGTATGTGTTTCTGGGTTGGATTGGACGAAGATTCGTTTGAGACAATTTTTTCACCTCTAGTTCTTCTGTGGAATGCATAATTTTATGGTTGAGGCAACCGTGTTGGACTACTCTTTTATGGTAGTTGTAGGAAGTGTAAGAGGTTAAGGTTTATTTTAATTTTTAAATTAAACATGCGAACCAAATAACCGAATGCTTCTTCAAAAAGTTTTTTTTTCACTTTTCAAACCTGGTTCGCTTTGCATTTCAATTTTTTGAGGGAATCAGACCAGCTCTACGGTCGCTTCGCGATCCGACGATGCGGTCCGATTCTGATAACTATAATAGAAACACATGTTGTTGAATAAGTTATTGTTGTCCATCTGGTAATAATATATATAATAATTAAAAAAATAAAATAGGAAAAAATTACTCAAAAACAATTAAAACAGCAACGTTGCAATTTATTAATCTGAAAAAATAGATTTCTTAGAATGTAGAAAATTTAAACAAACAATTTAGAGTTTTTGTACAATGGGTTAGTTGGCTCAAGATAAGGATTTTTTTTTTTTACTTGGCCAAAAAATAAGATAAGGATTTTTGGGGGGGCCATAACTCAAGATAAGGATCAACTCTGACTTAAAATTGACTATTTTTATTTTTCAATTTGGACTCAGGTTGAGAGAATTAAACCCAAGGGTACGAAGTACAAACCCATGATATATTTAGAATTTTTTACGGTAATTTTTATTTTCTAAATGTCTAAATAATATCTTGAATTTGTAAAATTAATTTCTATGTTTTAATAATTTGTATACCTTTTTAGAATTTAGTTTGTACATTTTCATTTTTTGTAAATTAAATATTTTCCTATAAACAGTACTTTTCATAATTTATGCATATTATTTATTAATTTTTAAAATATTTATTTGTCATGTCAGTTACCCGTTTGATTGGAACAAAATAATAAAATATAGGGTAAACCACATAGATACTTATGTTTGTCATATGTGACTAAACGGTTACTTAATTTTTCTAGGGTTAATTGTCAATTTGCCCCCTAATGTTTGGACCGAATTTAAGAATCCCCCTTAAAGTTTAAAATTTTAAATTTTAGTCCTAATGTTTGGACGAAATCAAAAATCACCCCATTTCGTCTTAAGGTCGTCTAATTGAAACGGAAAACCCGACACGTGCCTTGCACATGCATTTTCTTAAGAAAAAAAGAAAAAAATGCCCTTATTTCAGTTCATCACATCAGTAGATACACAGGACTCCGTTCGAACATGCCGAATTTTGAAGCGACCTGGAAAAGTACACGTCAGCAAGTAGTATCTTCTCAACTCTGTACAATATTTTGAGCTCTAATCCATATCATAATACCTGCAAATGTCACGATACGTTTTAGATCCAAGGACTGCTTCACGATCCTTCAATCGAAATTGAAGCAAAATCAAGTCAGACAGTTGATTTAGAGACATCGGATCAGATTCCGTGTCAATAAACAGAGAAATTGAGCCACAGTCTCAACAGTGAGCTGAAATTACCTGTGTGGTGATAATCAGAGCCCAGCTGGCAAAGAAAGAGATGCTACGGCCATAGAAGGCTTTGATGAGCTCGAAGACTTTCTCCATGTAGTCTTTACTTATCTCTATAATCAATCAACAGCAAATTAAAGAACCTAAACAGTGTTTGACAATGAAAGAAGGGAACTGTAATAATGAGCTACCTCAAGGTATGAAGGAGTGTGTTCAGCATCCTATGCATCTTTTGGACGACCATCCTCATAACCAACTTCCATGCCTAGCTCATGGTGGTATTGAAGAGAGGAGTGTTTGGTTCTTGTACTTTTACGAACTTCCTGCTTCTCCTTCAAATGAAGTGATAAAACTGAAGGTTGAAACACTTTCCTTTCTATACTTTAGTAGTATTAGCAATGAAAGAGGTTATAGTCGCAAGAACGATCATAAGCCTCCTGCTGGGCTTGTGCCTGCTTCCTCCTCATCTCTTCCTCTATGTTAACATCGTACATTGTTGTCTCATCACATTCATCTACCTCCATGTCGCTCAATGCCTTGGAAGTCCTTGAAGGCAGTATGGTTTCCAGAGCCTTGCACTGCTCGGGGAACAATGAATCTGGGAATTCAACAGTGAAGTGGATGTATAGCTTACCATTCATGAATGGCCTCTGGTAGATGGGCATTCCCTCTTCGTTTATTGCCTTGAATTGGTCTGAGGATAAACAAAACAGAGTTATGCATAAGCATCAACTCTACTAATTGACGGTAGAAAATCAGAACAAAAGGATTCAAGTTCCTCCACCATGTTCAATTAGGATGCAGATACGATTTGCTACTAAACAAAAAGCAAGAAAATGGAGATGAGGACGTGCTCCTTCATGTTAAAAGGGCCAGGGTTGAGCGAGAAGGAACAATCCTCGGCCCCTGGGATCCGGAACTTCGACCTCGGCAGCACCGCCGCCATGAACCGCCCGATTGGAAGCGTCGCCACCTGGACGGTGATCTGCGTGATGATCAGAAGCTCCGAGCGGTAGGCGAAGAACTGGTTGAGGAAGAACAGGAGACAGCAAGCGAAGAAACCGATGTGATGAACTGAAATAATGACATTTTTGTCTTTTTTTTCTTAAGTAAATGCATGTGCAAGGCACGTGTCGGGTTTTCCGTTTCAATTAGACGACCTTAAGACGGAATGGGGTGATTTTTGATTTCGTCCAAACATTAGGACTAAAATTTAAAATTTTAAACTTTAAGGGGGATTCTTAAATTCGGTCCAAACATTAGGGGGGAAATTGACAATTAACCCATTTTTCTATATAGCTAAACAGTCACTTAAATTTCAGGATATGACTAAACGATCATTACGTGAAGTTGTCGTTTATTTTTCCAGTCTCTGTGTCACAAGAAAACATGTGATATCATTTCAACTAATTAATATTTTATGAACGGAAAGTTTTACCCTTTTATCAACTTTCTCCCATCCCCCCCCCCCTTTTCATATCATTTTCGCTAAAAATCACATCACTCTCAAATCACTGTAACTTCCATGTCTATTTCCACCCTTCCAACTTCTGTCTTATGGTTGAAACCCTCCTCTTTTGTCTGAAAACTTACCCAGTTTGTTCATGTTTATTGTCTTCTCCAAGCCAGCTTGCCTTTTCCATTCGCATTTTGAATTTGAGTCTTATATCTCTGTGTTTTCATTCTGACTGTGATATCTGCGAATATCTTTGTGAAACTGGTCAGATCAGTCACTACTCTGACATCTGAAGGCCACCATCTGCGTTGATCAAGGACTCTAATAGTAAAGTATAACCTTTATAATCATTTCACCTCTAAATTTGTTAATGTATGTATGTAAGGATTAGTAGAAAGATTGAGGTTGATTTATTTTAGGGCTTGATTTGCTTCAAGTTTCGATTTTTTTGCGAAATTAGAACTGTTGTAGGGTAGACATTGTTTTTTAGTTTTAAAATTTGTTTTTTTTATTGTTAATTTGTTTATTCATGTTTTCTATTACATATTGTTGTTTGGGGGTAAAGTCTTGGTCTTTCTTTGTTTACTGGGTGACCTTTGTTTCAAAAATTAATATCAAGTGTTATATGTGTCTATGCATTATGATTGACTGGTTATTTATATTCAGGAATGGAGATCAAAGAGTTCACTTATACCTTTTACAATATGAATGAGGGCAAGTGGATTGAGTATAGTGGGACTCGTTTGTATGAAGGTGAACTCAAACCACTGAAGATACTGTACGAGGGTATGAATTATGAGTACTTGAGCGGATTAGCTGCAATATATTGTGGTCTAGTAGAGCACGGTGAACTCCTATATCTCATATATCTGTCATCATCAGGAATGGATCCTTTACACACTCTTCATGGCTCAATGAAGTCATCAGTCATGAAAACGATCTTCCTCAAGTTTTGGAGAAACGAGGTAGTTTACTAACTATCAACATGTATGTCACGCCTCCATTGAGCCATGGATAGTGTGTAAAGGATCCATTCCTGATGATGATTCGTAAGAAAGTAATCCAAAAATCTCACGCAGGGAATAGAAAGGAATCCAACTTAGTGATAGGAAAAAAGCCAGTTGAGAAGGAAGTGAAAAAACAGAAGCCTGACCCAGTCTTGACAAGGGGAATAAAGTAATGCATGAGGATACATATGAATATGTGAGTGATGATTCCATATTTTATGATGATGCTACATTAGCTTATCTTCTCATTGATTTAAACCAATTCCAATTCTCTGCTGAACCATTTGAGAATACCCGGATGGAAGGTGAAGAATTTGTACCAGTTGTGGAGGAGGAGGCCAAGAATGTTAAAGAAAGAATGATAAAACAAACGAGAGGGAAATAATCGAAAGAACCGTTAAATAAAGAATGGCCATCGGAAGTGCCTGTATTTGGCGAAGAATTTAGCGAATGTCGAAGTAATACATTGAACTTTGTCAGAAAAGCTGATGTTCAAGATGATGCGTCAAGAACTACATTCTTCAAGCATTACAATGAGAAAAGGAATGGAGAAAATTTTGAGATAGAACTTGGAATTTCATTTAGTAGTGCGTTACCCTTCAGAAAAGCCATGAGAGACCATGCAATCTTTCATGGTTTTGACGTTCTCATTCCGGTTAACAACAAGACCTGAATGAAAGTATACCGCAAGCATAAATGCTCATTCAAAGTGATTGCTTGCAGTATTAACAAGGAAATCACAGTCCAAATTCGAGAGTTGGTAAAGGAGCATCAATGCCCCAGAGCCCATATTAACCACAACGTCGGATACAAATGGATTTGTGGCCACTTCATTGATATGCTTTGGGACGACCCGAAGTTGAAAGTAGTTCTATTTTTATGCTTAGTGACGACCCTTTCTGTTATATGCATTGATACTTTGATTGACATGTTTTGTGTTATGTTGTAGAATCATACTATTCGTGGTGAGATACAAATACGATATGGATGTAAAGTTAATAGATTTGTGATTTCTCGAGGCCTCAAGTTGGTAAAGGAAAAGTTGGCTGAGGATCGTAGTGAAGAACATGCCAGAGTTAGAGACTATGCGGCGACCTTACTCGAGCATAATCCAGGGAACACAGTGGTTGTGAACGTTGATTCCATCTCGAGCCCAATAAGACCGAGATTTGAATGACTGTATGTCGGTTTGGAGGCCTGTAAGAGTGGATTGAGCAAAGGATGTAGACCATTCATATCACTTGATAGTTGTTTCTTGAAGAGACTGAATGGGGGACAACTTCTATGTGTTGTTACTAGAGACGCTGATAATGCGATGTTTCATGTGGCATTCACATGGATTGAAGCATAAAATCAAAACTCATGGACCTAGTTCTTAGATATACTTGCCAGAGACATATGTACTAATAGAACCTGGACTATCATGTTCGATCAACAAAAAGTATGAACTACATGTTTTTCTTCAGGGTGATTTAACATTTAACGTTTGTGATTTAATAGTCAATTATGTTTATGTTATATGTGATGTATTTGTAACTTATGTTTTTCAACTTGTTATTAAATGGTCCTTCATGTTTCCAAAAAATGGGATTAATTAGTCATTTTTTTAACATGCACAGGGATTGCGACAAGTTGTGTAAGAAATTATACTTGATTCTGAGCATAGGTATTTTATGTGGCATATTTACCAGAATATGCAGGTAAGAGAGATGGAAGAAGCTGAGATAAGAAAATGTGTTTGGTCTGCTTCGTGTGCATACACGTACTAGAGATATAAGTGGCACATGGATTTGTTGAATATTGCTAACAAGAAGGCATGGGAGTATGTGTCATCTATTGACACAAGTGCGTGGTGCATATATTAGTTCATGCCTACCTCAAAATCTAATTTGGTTGTCAACAACATTTCAAGAACATGCACTTGTCGGGTTTGGGAATTGAGTGGACTCCCTTGTCATGGGATAACTTGTCTGTCATATGCACGTATATTTGACCTCACTTCATACTGCGAACCGGTCTATCATAAGGAGGCATACATAGAGAGATACTCTGAGTTATCCATGCCATGCCCGGAAGAGATGGTTGGTGCACGAGTCCTAGATTTCCGGCTAATCCACCTATCTTTAAAGCACGTTCTGGAATACCAAAAAAGAAAAGGGTTTGATCATCATTTTAGGACCCTCAACTAGATGCAACAAAATTGAACAAAAGTGGTTTAAGGCAGTATTGCTTAGCTTGTGGAGAAACATGCCATAACAAGAGAGGTTGCGACTTTAGACCTACTCAGACCAATGCAGAGGTACACTTGAGACTGGAATATTCAATTAACATTGTAGTATATTCTTAGGGTTTATGATTTCGTTATGTTTCTTCTATTGAGTAACAAAATGAAGAACATATTGAATCAAGGGATGAGGTTCGTGAAAATCAGCCACCAACAAAGAAGGCGAGAAGAGTTCGAAGAAGGTTGCATGAAGATGTTATTCCATCACAATCAACTAAAAGCGCAGGGCTAGTGAAAGTGCAAGTCAATCGCAGTCGCAAACTACTCCTGTAAAGACTACTGCATAGGAGAAAACACACCACATCATTGGAAAAACTCCCAACACAAAAAATAGACAAACTTAAGGGAGATGGTGAGGGACATAGGCAAGGCAATGTTGTTGCAACACAAAACGGAGCAGAGGTGGTTAGTACACCCAAGAAACGGGTGAAAACTGTACCCGGAAGGTTAGTCAAGTAGTACTTGAAAATTTAGTGATATTGTAGTGTCTAGTAACTAACAAAATATGTCATTAGTATGATTTACACACACTCAAAGCAGTCCTTCAAAAATCAAGAGAAGAACAGGAAAATAGATTGTTATTGATATCGAGGATAGTGTCTCATCAAACACGGTTCTTTCAAAGTCCAGAGCTCTCGTTCTTCTGGATCAACCACTCAAAACTGTCCATCCAAAGAGAACGGGGCAACATTGGAGGTCTACCCAATAATTTAATCAGAACATATTTGGACAAAAAATGTTTTGTGGTGTATGTTAGATTATCGTGTCGGTAAGGTGATGTAGGTTTGTTTTAACGGAACATGTTTTGTGATGTATGCTGGATTATGGTGTCGATTTGGGATATAGGTTTGTTTTAACGAAAAATGTTGTGGAATGTATGTGGGATTGTTAAAGTCATAATATTGTACTTATGGGAAACCATTATGGTGGTTGAACATATATGATTTTTCTCATATATACGTAACCTTTGATAACAAAATAAACAAACAAAAGTAACCATTTAATAACAGTTATGTTAACATAGTACTTCATTTAACTTGTTCACAAACATAAGTCACCTCATACACACCCATACACATACGACAAAATGTTGTTCATACTTCAGTTACACAGAAATGTCATACTACAACGTAACTTAGATGATCTACTTGTTCACCATTACACTTAGAAGAAACATAGCCATAACATTTGTCAACGCAACAGCTAAATTTCGATTTGGTCGATTTTCAAGAGCTCGGGCATTCACAAAATCCAATTGTTCTTCCAAATGCGCCTCTTTTTGTTGAAATTGCATCACTGCAATCCTGCCATACCAACACATAGTTGGATCTTCCCAATCCAAAAAATCACATTCGGGATTCTGTACATACTATTTATAACCAGACCCAAGCAATTAGAATGCAACAAAATTAGGGTTCTAAATAGGCTAAATAATTGGGAAAAAAATGAATTAGGGTTACTAACTATAAAATTATCTCAAAATCAGGGCAACCGTGGAACCACCGAGAACAATTCTGCCACATACATGTTGATATCACGGAGCAGACAAGCCCGCAGTAGCACAATATCGTCCTTCACACCCCAACGTAGGGGTTGGGTGAAGTGTTTGAGCGAGAACGCACAAGACGACATGAATGTCCGAGCAACTTCGTCGTCAATCTTCATGGCACGTCATAAACCTTGATTTGCTCTCTCTGGTTGGTCTCTCTTCCTTTTCAGCACATTGTTTTGTAAACATAGTGTGTAAGTAAATGGAGAAGGAGAAGGGCATATTAGGTACTTCAAGTATAAAGAATAACACGTACACAACACATATTTACTTTTAACGATAAAATTTTACGGCAGTTAGACATTTGAACCATTCAGTCACATTTTAAAATGAGTAACTGTTGGGCTCAAGTTTCAACTGTTCAGTCACATGTGCCAACATATGTGACGGTTGAGGTAATTAACCCTAAAATATATCCACATCAACATGCATATAAATTGAAATGTATGAAATTTTAAAAAAAAAAATTGTATTTAATAATATTTTGATACACAGTTGTGCATTTAATAATGTAAAAATAATAATTTAGTGGAGAACATAATCCAAATACACATTCAACTAATATAATCTTCTAATTTTTTGTAATAAAATTGAACCAAAAGTTATTTTCGACTTCAATCTAAATATGTAAACATCTCAGTTATTTAAACCAATGATAGTTGTCATTCCTCCATACTTTGTCAGATTTTTGAATTATAAGAAACATCTGTTTCTATCCGCAGTGTCAGATTCGTTAGTTTTATTTAACGGAAATAGTTTAAAATAACAAAACAAAATACATTGTCTCTTACACAAATAAAGTCTACTATATTATTATATCAAATCTATTATATATTTTTCATGCCCAACACCTTTTTGTTGTAAATAAAGTCTTGTTACATAAACAAAGCAAAGTCACTTAGTTAAAAGTTTTGGGTAGACAACACGCTCCACGATGGTTCAATAATTGAAAATAACGATCCTTCCAAAAAGAGAGTTTATTTCGCAAAATAATCTGCTACTTTATTTACTTTCCGAAAGACATGGTTAATCTTATATTTCTTGAAGTTCAAGAGAAATTTTTTACAATAAAAACTTAAGTACATTACTTTCATTTTGATCATCTATTACCAAATTCATGACTTTTGAATAGGGTTGGTCATAAAAAACCGGTTCGGCTGAACCGAACCGTACCTTTTATGAACCATACCGGTTCGATCAAACCGAACCGTACCTTTTAGGAATCATATCAGTTCTGAACCGGTTTGGTCGAACCAGTTCACAAACCAAACTGTTTTTTAAAAAAAATATGGATCGGTTTAGAATGCTTCGGTCCAGCCCGGAGCTTTCGTCCTAATCGTTTCTTCCCTCGCTGTTGTTCTTCGTCTCTATCTTCTCCCGTCGCCGCTACCGACACTTCTTACGCCGGCCGAAATCGCAGGAATGCATCCTCAAAGCCAAAAATCAGACATTAAGGTAACCTCTCCTTCTCATTTCCTTCGTCCTTCCTATTGTGTCAGATTCCTTCGCTCGTTCTGTTCCGCTGCTTACCTCTTGCTCGCCTCCGTGTACCCGTGTTCTCCTTTGCTCGTCACCTTTCCGCCACCAGCTCCTACATTTGTTGCCCGTCGCCTCTTCCCTCGCCTAGGCCTCAGCCTCTCCGCCCCTGGCATCAGCTCGTCCTCGGTTCTTAATCGCATTCGTCGTTGAATCGCATAAGAGAGTCATGGTCTTATGGATATCCCTTTCTTCTAAAAGTGGCGAGGGTGAAGTCTGAAGAGAGTTAGAAAGTGAAGAAGAAGCTTGAAGATGTTTTTTTTTTAAATGTGGTTCGTTTGAACCGATTCTGAAACGGTACGGTAAATCAGTCAAAATCTGGAGCGGTAAACCATACTACTTCTAAAATTTGGTAAATGTACCGGTTCGGCCCCGAACCGGTTCATGCCCAAACCTACTTTTGAATATGCGATTTCACCTAAATCACTTCAATTTTTGTATTATTTTTTCTCTTAATAATAGACCCTTTCTAATTTCTCAAACTCTACAAAAGACTATTTGTGATACTTAACACTTACGGTGCGCTTCTTTCAAATAATTCGGAATAAGGAATAGGAATAGAGAATAAGGAATATGAGATAAGAATATGAAGTTGTTTCTTTGGTGGAAATGAAATGGAATGTGGTAAAATGACATATTTGCCCATCCTTGTATATGTATAATATATAATACATATAATTTGTATTAATTAATTTTAAAAATTATTAATAATAAAAAATTATAATATAATTAATTAATAATTGTAAAAAAATAAAAAAAAATTATTTATATAATTATTAATTAAGATAAAATACTTGAATTAATGTAAATTTTAATATAAACTCATTCTTTTTATCAATACTCATCCATGATATATTTATTCGAACCATAATATCGATAATTACAATATTTGAAATATAATATTCCACTACAAATAACAATACACCATTGTCAAGTAGTAGCGGGGATTTCTTTTCCGAAATTAAACAGATCTTACTGCAAAGTTCAACCACAAAATTAAACAAATCCTACTGCAAAGTTCATCAGTAGTCAGTATTTGGCCAAAAACAAAACCTCATCAGTAGAACATAAGTTGAGGTTACCAACCTCATCAGTAGAAACAGTCCAAGTTGAATACCCCATATCAACAAGCATTGTGATTACCACTTGGAGAAACGACAACAACAACAGATTTGTTCTAAACAACAACAGGAGATATGCCAGCTATGAATGCTTGTTGTTTGAACTTGTGATTAATTTGTCGATCTCTCTCAACTTCCTTGTTGAATTACGAACATGTGAAACCCAACTTTACTTTGCAGAATTTTAATATTAACTAAATTATACCATCTCGACATTCAACAAAAAAAAAATAAGGTCATTGACTTTGCAGAAAATATGAACTAAAATGAGAAGAAATTAATAGTAGTAACTGACAATAATATTTTTTGAATTTCAGTAATTCAACAGTGACGAAGAACCAAGTGCATTTCAACAATAAATCTCCATCAAAACGTAACATTATGATTATAGTATTAAACAGGTGACACGAGAAAAAAAAATGGATATGTAAAATGCAAAAAATCATCCTAGAACATACTAACATATGACCACCAGAACAGAGAACGACAATGGCAAAGTTCAACAAGATTTGCAAACCAGGTTGGGGAGGAAAACAATAACACATAATTGAGCAATAAATAATAGAAAATCAACAAATAACTCAAAGAATTCACCTTAGAACCAACACGATTCAATAGAAAGAATATCAATACATATTTTAATGCATCAACTCTAGATTTATTGTCAAACGAATGCTCAACTCAACATTTGATCAAACATAAATAGATCAAAGCAAGAACAAAAATCTAATTCAGAACCAAAACGTACTCCTTTATATTAGATTGATAACAATTGTGGAAGTACGGTGAACTTGCATTGACCATGCCAGAACGATTCTGGGTTCGTGACCACGAAGGACTGAAGAGGAAGAATCGAAGCATTGGAAGAGGAATCGAAGCATACCTGATGAAGGAGAGCAGTGGAAGAATCGAAGAAACACGATTGGGGTTGGAGAAGAAATAAACATGGTTGGGGTTGGAGAAGAAATGACTGAAGGGCAAACTTAGAAATAAGGAAAGTTAGTGAGGGTAGAATAGTATGTAACGTCCATATTCCGGATTTTTTGTCTTCTAGGCTTAGCAATTCCGAGATTTTCATACGAAATGTCTAAGTCTACCCTGCCCGAAATACGAATTCGTAAACTAACTTTTTTCAATTCTGCAAAAATAACAATTTCATACGTCTGTAAACCGAATTCCTTACACATTCCGCGAAAAGATATGGTCATTAAACTACACTGTTATCTTAATAAGAACATCCCATCAATAAGGAAATTTCAATTTTGAATGAGAATAAAGGTGAAGTAGATCCAGAGTCCATTATTAGTTTACTAAACCGAGTCGTTTGTGGACTGGAGAGTCTTAAGGACCAGACAGCTAACCGCCCTTTATTGAGGGCGCCAATGCCTCCTCTGCTCTGGAAGATTGAAGAAGACGGTAACTCATTCCTCCACACTTTACTTCTTCTTTCATAACAAAAACAAATTGTTTCTTCTCGGTTCCGTCGTCCTCCAGACGCAGAAGTGGCTCCTCCGCTGTGCATCCTCGGAATCATACATGGAGATCACTGCTGGTCCGATTGGTTCCTGCTCTAAAGATCACCAGCTAATCTACCAACAGTGGTTCAACTACGCTGATTCAGGTGCATTCGGGGGAAAACACATATTTTCAATTTTGTGTTATTGCCAAGTGATCTGTCTATTTAACGGGGAATTTGGGGATCAGATGAACTATAAACCTTATTCTCCTCATCATGATTTGTTCCGGGTTTCTCCCCATTCAGTTATCTGTTTTTGCGAGATGCAAACTTAAATTTTCTGGTAAATTAGGAAAAGGAGCTACAACAGATTATCTGATCCACAGTGTTTTCTTCTTTCCAATAGAGAGATTGGAAAATCATCGTCTAAGTTGAAAACATGAAATGACTAAGCTATTTTGGGGAAAATCTACTCTACAACTTGATCTATGCTTTGCTACTAAACAAAGTAGATCACTAGAAATCATCTATGGAGGAGTATTCTACTCTAACAGCTAGTTCACTCTAAATGTTTGTCATGACCAGATGGTGATGGCCGCATCACGGGAAATGATGCCATAAAGTTCTTTGGACTGTCAAATCTGTCTCGGTCAGATCTCAAGCAGGTTTCCATATTCATTTTTTCATAAGCAATTATCGTATGTGTTGTTCTTGTGGAAATAGTTTTTACCATCTGTTATCTCATAAATGATTGAATTTTATCTCTTTTTGCCATCTTCGAAGTGCATTTTCTCTCTGAAGGAGTTCTTTGGAGGTTTTATTATGAGTCTCTTGATGAGTTCTTTTTCACCTTTATGGTGTTTCTAGATATGGGCAATTGCAGATTCCAAGAGGCAGGGATTTCTTGGTTTGGGGGAGTTCATCATTGCAATGCAGGTATGAAATAACGTGTCAGAAGTCTGCCTGTACAGTTTTTTTTTTTGGCTGAGTTGCTGATCTGCCTTTATCCTTCTATGTATAGTTAGTTTCTCTTGCACAATCTGGAAATGCTATAACCTCAGATTTCCTCAACAGTGGAAGTAAGATAATGGCTTCCTCTCTTTCAAATTATGATCGTACAAAGGACAGTTTGTTTGTTCTTAATGCTCCTTGATTCTATCTTTACCTAAGCCAACATGAGCTGATCGAAATGATTTTCCATCACAGTTGACTTTGACAATGTAAAACCTCCTACGATGGAAGGCTTGGATGGCATACTAGCAGCTGTAAGTAATGCTGTTTTGGAATTCATGTTATGTCTGTTCAAAATTTGATGCTGTCTATCATTTTCTGCACAGAGAACAAAGCGGTCACCAAGGCCAAGTGAGGTTGATGCCAATGGTAAGAAGCTTTTACTCACAATATCAATAGGTTGATTAGTCATACGGAATTATTGATAATCCATATTACAGGCATTTCTTTGGTCCAGCAATCTCCTTCAGCTGGTTGGTTTTCTTCAAATTCAATCAAAAAGGCATGTTTCCTAGCCATTAACAAATTCAGGAATGCGTTGGGTATTGGATAATGTCGTCATACTTTCTCCATCTCCTACTTTGTGTAGTTGATTAAGATATCGCCTTTAGGCACATGAGTTATTGCTAGTCTTTTGAAATTATTCATTGTCCTCATGTTTTTACTTTTGCTTGCTCATTTTGTATAAATGTTTCATTATTTTGCCTTGTATGGTTACATCCTTAAAGTATGCAATACTAGAACAGTGCAACTTGAAAATATGCCGAGATGATAGAAGTCTTAAATGTGCATAAGGCCATAGGCATATTGCTTATTGCTGTGTAACGATTTACTTTCTCATGTGTGTGGAGCATTCTGCTCCATGTTTTTCATATTATCTTTTTCGTAAGTTTCTGAGGATTTTATTTTTTGATCTTGTAAGTGTCAGTTTGCCTAAAACAGAGTTTGGAATGCTAGAATATGGTAAACTTCTACTTTGTTAAAGATATTCTGTGGCAAGTGTGCTAAAATCTTTAAACATACAGCTAATTTAATGGTAAATTGTATTATTACGTTTACTTTGTGATACACCTGTATGGCAAGACAATAAATGATAAAACAGGAGAAACACTTGAGGATTTGTTTTTTCTTTAAAACAGAAAACTGATATGCAAACAAGTACACTATAATTTGTATTGGTTTAGTTCATCATCTTATTTCACATTCTCTTGATGAGCATATGCTTCACTTGGCTCTTCTTTGTCTTTGTAACTATATCCTTAACTAATTAATGGGCTTGATTTAAGTAACTCAAGAGCAATTTTTGTGTTTAATATAGTAGGTTAACTATTAACTAAATTAAAATTATTTGTGGTCTCTCTCAAATACAACTCACAGCACCGATCAAGGAAATTATTATACCGGTAGATTTGATGGGATATTATGATAAACTTATAGCGATGTAGAAGCCAAATTTTAAGTAGTTCATTTCCGTTGACATGAGAAAAAAAAATTAAGAGATCATGCAGTAATTTAGGTTGCAGGCACAAATTCAGTGAGACTCTCTCTAGTTAGAGGGTTTCTGCATTGCTGTTTATTCCCTTTATTCTTTTGTTTTTGGATTGAAGTAGTTTTTTAGTGGTGATTCTGTTCACTGTATTAATGTTACATTCCCATGCTGTATATTGGTTAAGCTAGTAGTATTCATGTATGTAGGGGTCTTTTTCAGCTGTTGCATCGACTATTCATGGCCTCAAATGACTTCATATGCAGAAGCTAAATCTTCTTAAGTACTTATCTCTCCAATACAAATTCCTCAGGTGCCTCTTTCAGCTGTTACATCAATTGTCGATGGCCTAAAGAGACTTTACATCCAGAAGCTTAAGCCTCTTGAAGTTACTTATCGCTTCAATGATTTTGTTTCTCCACTATTGGTGAGCTAATATCTTACTTAAACACTTTAACATAATATTAAACTTCTTTATTTGGCTTCTTACTTGCTTAGTAAGGTATGGTCTATAGATTTCAAAGGGCGTTGCAACTGATGGCGCCTTTAACTTTTGCAACTTTTTTTTCCTTGTTAGACAAATAGTGATTTCGATGCCAAACCAATGGTGATGCTTTTGGGGCAATATTCTACGGGAAAAACTACTTTCATCAAGCATTTGCTGAAAACCAGTTACCCAGGCATGATATCTTCCTCTTTTCGCCCTCCTTTCATAACCCAGTGTTGGTTAATTTGCTTATTATAGTTTTAACTCTAATAATGGGCATTACAAGTGAAATTGAACCTTATCCAAACTAAAAGTTTACACTGAATAAATAAGAAGTCTCACATTTCACACTTTTCATTTTTAAAATCAAGATAACTTCACATCCAAGCTGGACCTTATTCTTTTGGGTACATGTCTCTTTTACCAAGTGGTCGGTGCTTAAAAATGAGTCAGACCTAAACACTTGAGTCTCGATACTAAGGCTTGTCTCACACACATAATTTACCAAAATTTTATAAAATCAGCATTTTAACTTGGATTGTCAGACCTATACACCTTTTTGTTAATGGGTCTGACCTGGCAGAAACCTGAAAATATCCTGTTCAAATTTAATAACGGGTTTCTACAGGTGATGGTTCTATAGGATGATGGTGGGTAAACCCTTTAGTAATATATTCTGCCACCTTTATTAAAAAGGTGAGACTTAAACACTGTGCATTTTTTTTATGTTGCAGGAGCTCACATTGGACCTGAGCCTACGACAGATAGATTTGTTGTCGTTATGGTAGTAGCAAGTCTCTCTTTACTTGGAAAATAATATTGTTTATTATAGTGAACAATCCTTTTGATCTTTCAGCATCCTTATGTTTCTAGAGTCCGCATTGCCTAAACTTTATTGTTAGTTGTGCCATTTAAATATCTTCTTGTAGATCAATAAATTTATTAAGCAGATTTTAGGAACTAATCCTACAACCACGATTTAAATTTTCATCGAGAAATAAGTTCACGACTTCATTTTACTTCTGAACAGTCTGGAACAGATGAAAGAAGTATCCCTGGGAACACGATAGCTGTCCAAGCAGACATGCCCTTTAGTGGTCTGACAACATTTGGAACTGCATTCTTGTCAAAATTTCAGTGTTCTCAGATGCCTCATCCCGTGAGTGTTTCCTCCAAGTTATATCTAAATTATTCTTGTTTTCACACTGTAATTTATAACCATTTATTTATGCATGAAGCTATTGGAGCATATTACCTTCGTTGATACTCCTGGAGTCTTATCAGGAGAGAAGCAACGGACACAACGTGCTTATGATTTTACAGGTGTAACATCATGGTTTGCTGCAAAATGCGACTTGATTTTGCTTCTTTTCGATCCCCACAAACTTGATGTTAGTGATGAGTTCAAGCGTGTAATTTCATCACTACGTGGCCATGATGACAAAATTCGTGTGGTTCTGAACAAAGCTGACCAAATCGATACCCAACAGGTAAAAAATTCTAATACCCAGTGACAGTTATGATATATTTTTTATTGTCGGAAATTGGTTTAGATGGTTGGTTGCTCTTCTACAGCTGATGAGAGTTTACGGAGCCCTCATGTGGTCTCTTGGGAAAGTCCTAAATACTCCTGAAGTTATGCGTGTATACATCGGGTAGGTCCAGTTTGTAATTGATGAGACCTGTTATCAGTTGCTTTCATCTTCTTTTTTTAATCGGAGACTATAAAATGTGTTTGCTATATTACATAATCTAACAAACGCACATGGATGTCGTTATTCATCAGTTTTGTCTACCTCATCATGTGGATGATGTAACTGCAGTTTATAATTGTTTGGCAGATCATTCAATGATAAACCTGTGAATGAGGCTGCAACTGGTCCACTTGGTAAAGACCTTTTTGAGAAAGAGCAGGAAGACCTTCTAGCTGATTTAAAGGATATTCCAAAGAAGGCATGCGATAGACGAGTAAGCCTCTTCCATTTTCTGTTTTATTGCTATCTCTTTTTCTTCCTCTGGATTCACGAGCAGCATATCTTATGGAACTTTAGAAAAAAAATAAAGAAGAGAGTTATGAATGCACTTGTGTTTGCAGATCAATGAATTTGTGAAACGAGCTAGAGCTGCCAAGATTCATGCTTATATTGTCAGCCATCTCAAGAAGGAGATGCCAGCTATGATGGGCAAAGCCAAAACGCAGCAGAGACTTATCGATAATTTGGAAGATGAGTTTGTCAAGGTGGTACTCCTGAAATCAGCACACGACAAGAAAATGAAGCATTTTTTAGAATGTGTTGCGATTTTTGTTTTCAGCTTATTAAGGTTTTGTCATTTGATGGATGTAGGTTCAAAGAGAGTTTCATCTACCACCAGGGGATTTCCCAAATCCAGATCACTTTAGAGAGGTATTGAGTGGATATAGCATAGATAAATTTGAGAAGTTGAAGCCGAAGATGATACAGACAGTGGATGACATGCTGGGTTACGATATTCCAGATCTGTTGAAGCAGTTTAGGAATCCGTATGATTAAAGATGGAAGACAATACTGGTTATCTTAAATTATTGAGGTTCATATCATGTGAAATGAGTTGCAGATGTTCGGAGTGATGCTGTACTGCTTGTTTTTCACTTGCTACCTACTTGTAGTGTGGTGAATGGTTTGAGGCATAAAAGTTAGTTTGTATTTAAAATCTTAATAAGTAAAATTTAGTTATTTTTTTTAATTCCATCACTCCTGTGAATAACAATTCATTCTTTTGCTAGATATTTTTTTTTTTATCGTAGTCTTGCAGGTAAGTGTTTACACGGATCTGGCAGATCTGCTTGCAGAGTATTTAAGAGAGAAATTGGGTTTCAGCTGTCTGCTAATTCTCGGGAAAACAAACCATGTAAGTAAATCTATATCTTCTACTTGATTAACCAAGTCATGTTTAAGTATTAGTAGCCGAATAAATAATGTACTACAAAAAGCCAGAAAAAATATTTAGTGGGAGCAAATATTATAGTAATGATAAATAGTTGAATTAAAAAAAATTGGCAAATATATGATTTAAAATGACTAAAATCACAATTAAATTATAATAACTTCTACTAATATTATAATTGAGTCTTGAAATTTTAAAGTCATAAAATTATTTAAATATTTTTCAAATGTCATAATTAAGAATTAATAACTTTTGAGCAATGTTAGAATTCAGTTTTGACTCAAAACTTTACAAAAATAATCGAATACTTTTTTGAATATCGTAACTAATTCATATTAACATGTACAAATGTTATAATTGATCCTCAACTTTTCAAATTAACAAAGTTAATGGAATACTTTTCCAATTATCAATTAAGTCTAATAACTTTACTAATGTACTTGAGCCTAGGGCTGGCAATGGTGCGGTGAAAAATCCATAACCACGGTTATAACCGTTACTGTTTAATATGGTTAACCGTACCATTATGGTGCGATGCGGTTATGGTGATGAATTCACTACCCATAATGGTTATGGTTATGGTATTTGAGTTATACCCATGGTTATAACCACGGTTATTTTATAAATATAATAATTATTTATTATTAATAAACTAATATATATATATTATACTAAATTTAAATTACAGCATAAAAGTGAAATCAATTGATGATATTGAGGAAGATGATTGATAGAAACAAATACGACAAGTGCAAAATGATTAGAGGTGTTGAATCATTACTCGTTATGGGTGTTTGTTGAATTTTAATGTTAATTCAGTGGTGTAAATGTTAATGTTGAATCATATGAATGTTGAATGATGTTAGTGTTAATGTTGAATGATGTTAGTGCTATATATTTTTATTGTTGGTAATATAGATAGATGTATTTTTTAAAATTAAATTTTCGGTCTTTTATTATATTACATGTGGAATAAATATGGTTATACGGTTAAAACCATGGTTAATAACCACGGTTATTTTGATGGTTATGGTATTGAAAATTGTACCCATAATGGTTATGGTTATGGTATGTGGTTTAAAAATATGGTATGGTTATGGTATTTGGCATACCCTGACCATACCCTAACCATTGTCAGCCCTACTTGAGCCCTAACTTTTCAATTTGTCAAAATTAATTGAGTATTTTTTAAATATTACAGTTAAAACCTACTAATTTTCATATATCCTAGAATTCAGCTCAATTCAAAATTTAACAAAATTAATTAAACACTTTTTGAAATATTGAAATTAAACTAATAATTTTTATAAATATTACCATTGATCCTCAACACAAGTGGAACTCAAATTGAGTCTCAACTGAGGATCCACCGATTTGGATCCTCGACCAAACTGGTCTGAGTTCTCACCCAAAGTAAATTGTCACCACTTTAGGAATTTTAGCCAATATTTCTCTTGAAGGTTGTCATCAAAGAACAATTACTCATGATTGGACAAAATCTAACACAAGTAAAAGAGATCTGGATCTAAGAAGATAACTATGAGAAGAGTGTTAACCACAACCATCAAGATTAACACTTCTTCTCCCCTTATTCATTCAACCAACTTTACACTTTTTTCGCATTAACACCATATCACTCTTTGACCACATACTTACTTGAGTGATGGATGGAATCTCATGGATCGTCCTAAACTTACGTTTTTACAAGTAGACAAAGCAGTTAGAGTGGATCAACTTTTCATCTGCGAATCAAGTCCCAAAAAGATTGATTATCCTTTAATTACATTATTGTGTTTTATTATTGAATTATCGAACCCAATACACCCTAATGTTTGGGTCATGTAATCACATGGTATTCTAAAAATATTTGAGTGATCAATTTCACTTTTATGTTTGCAAATATTGTCATTCATACGTTATTTTTTTCGTTAATTCTACCTTTGACCTCATTTTTTATATAACATATTGAAAATTGAACTTTGAAATGACATAAAAATGTATCGTCTTCCGAACATTGAGTATATTTTGTCTAGGGTCACTTACGGTGCAATAGATTAAAGTTTTTGTTTTACTTAAGGGGTTAGTTCGATTTCACATGTTTAAGTCGTGTGTAGTTGTTGTATTGGATGTGAACTTAAAATGTTTGATTTTGGGGTCGAGACTGAATTGTGCATAACTGTTTACAGAATTATAGGATTTTTACCAAAAAAAATCAACTGAAATGTGGATCACAACTTTTAATTGAGATGCGCGACGTTTTCATAAATTGTACTTGAGTACTTAAGGGCTTTCGACACGAAGCATGTTTGTATATGTAGGAAAGAGGCTCAGTACTTGACTCTTGAGGTGCCATGTCGTACAACTTACTGGTATCATCACCTTTAAGTACTGTTGATTGAAATTAACGTACAAACTATTTATTTTTGTATATTACGTGGTCCATCAAGTTGAAACTTGTGAAATCTCCAAGAAGATTGATAAGGACTTCCACAATCATCATATGACCGATAATCTTTACATTGTTGAGTTTGGTATCTTGTCTTTTGTAACACTTGTTGCGAGGCAGTCTGATACTTAAAATAAAGTTATTGTTCTTCTTTTGTATTGTACTAAATATTAGGGACGTTGTTGTAATTTACTTTAGTTATAAATGTTTTAAGTTGTTTTTCCGATAGTTTTTTCTTTTGTTAGCTTGTATAAATACAGGCTATTGTGATTCAATATATGCAGTAGTTTACAGAGCAAAGTAAACAAGTGTTCCTTTTCTTATTTCTTCATCTTCCACTTTATCATGGTATCAGAGTCAAGAAGAAATTAGCTTCCTCTCGGTTCTCTTTTCCTTGCTACTTTCCATATATATATATATATTCAGATTTCTTTCATCTTCTTCAGATTTCATGGCAGCACACGCAAAACCAGAAGCCACAGATTCAGAAATCGGCGCTAATTATCTTTTTTTCTCCACCCTTTAGATACAAAGGGTCTTTCTCTCATCTTCGTTCAACGGACAGGATCCAACAACTGCTCGATCTAGAGTAGAGAGATGTGTGTTACCTTGCTTGCCAAGAACAAGTTAGAGTTCATAAATGGCCCATGCATGAAATAAAATGTCGACCCCTTTCTTCATCATCTATGGGACCATTGTAATGCCTTCATTTTCGAATGGATAATGGACTCAGTATCGAAGGAATTGCTCAACAGCATCATATACTCCACCAGCACCTTCTTGGTGTGGATCGAACTCAAGGAATGGTTTGACAAGATCAATTGCTCCAGGAACTACCAACTTCACCGGGATATATCTTTCGCACAAGGACTTGACTCTATCCAAGCATATTTGGGGAGATTAAAACTCCTTTGGGATGAATTTGTTGTCATCTCCCACTAACCGAGCGGCGGATGTGAGAAATATAAGTTACATGTCGATCATTCCAACAACATCAAGCTTTTCCAGTTCCTGATGGGACTCAATGAGACCTGTGGCAATGTGAATACCAATTTACTAATGAGAGTTCCTCTTCCTACGGTGAATGAGGCTTATGCCGTTCTCATCCAAGCAAAAGGTCAAAGATGAATATCTTCATCAAACAATGGAGCAATCGTTGTGTCTCGTAGTACAGACTCCGGATTTTCTTTCGCAAGTGGACTTTCTGGTTCCGCAGGAGAAACAACGATCCACAAAGAAGAATCCTTAAATGTACTCAATGTCGAAGAAGAGGTCATAACATTGAGTTTTGTTGGATACTTCACCCTGAATTGAGAAACACCAGAAGACAAAATAGGAGTATTAACAACGATATAAAAGGAAAACAAATCTACAACTCTGCCATAGATTCATCAGACACAACTTCATTCCAAGGGTCATCAAACAACTCGTGTTTCACCTAAGAACAATATGATCGAATCATCAAGATGTTGGATGAGTCTGGAACAAGCAATTCTTCATCATCTGCCTCAAAGGTTAGGATGAACGTGGCAGGCACAACTCTTAAACCATCTAACATTTATTTTGAAAAAGGGTTAATTATCAAATAGGTACTCCTACTTTACATGGTTTGGCAAGTAGGTACCTAAACTTTTTTTTTGCCGTAAATAGGTTGCCCAACTTTGTGAAATTAGCAAATAGGTACCTACCGTTAATTTTATGTTAAGAATAAATGGAAATATAGTGAGGAGAAAACAAGTACCTTAACTTGATATGATTTGGCAAACAGGTACCTGAACTTACACGAATTAGCAAGTAGATACCTGAACCGATTCAAAAAACGGCTCTGTCGAACCACCTTTCTTTTTAAAAAAAATAGGGTTTATATACCAAACACATGCATGACTCAACTCCAGACGTTCTCGGTGCATTAAGGAAGCATCATGAACCCATCGCTCAGGCCATCACCATCCCGACCCCATCGATCCATGTTATCCTCGATTGGGATAAGATCGCTCCCGACATCGTTTACGTGGTTGTCACTTTCGTTCGTGTACTTCCTTAGTTCAGTCCTCGGCAACTTGATAAACTCGATAACGGATAAAATCACACCAAGAAAAATGAACGATGACTAAGGGTGACTGCGAAAACGAATACAAACAATTCGACTCGAAATCTAAACCTATTTCAGATATGGGCATCATCGACAAACTTGACTTAGAATCTGAGCCTTTGAAGGAGGAACTTGTATGTAAGGGAGATTTTTTGCAAAGAATATTCAGACCGATAATTTATATTGAATATATCGATCGTCTTATCATGTGTATACTATAAATTTTAAAGACTTAACAACACGATCACAATATGTAGGTTTATGGGTTAATCCGTACGATCCGTTCTCATTTTAATTCTATGATATAAATTTTACATATTAACTAGTTCACTCGCACAACCCCATAAGCCTACTTAGATGCACCGAGATGACTATTTAAGATGCATTTGGGTTTATCTAATGCAATTTAAATGTGATGTGATTTTAAGTTGAAGATTTTTTTCCTCCTGATTGAAAGTCAATTCTCAACCACAGTTAAGACTATTCAGATAGATAATAGGAAAGAAAATCTAAATCTATAATGTAAAAAATATATATATTTCAAACGGAACCATTCATCAAATTACATGTGCTTACATGCCTCAACAAAATGGAATTGTAGAACTAAAACACTGATACCTTCTTAATGTTCCTCGTGCTTTAAAAATTCAAAGTTGTGTTCCTCATAAATTATGGGGTAACTATGTACTCACTAGCGCGCTCAGGAGATGTGCAGATCGATTCGATTTGAACTCCCCGGCTCGGGTCGACACACGTATGCATCTGCATCATGCGAACACGATTGTTGCTTCGAAAAACCTACCTTGCGCAAGTTGGGTTTTGCTAAAATCTATAACAGTGTGAAAATAGTCCAACATGTTTGTACAAAATGATAATTGATCCAACATTTGTTTTGTGATGGTTAATTGTCCAATATGTTGAAAATGATGGTAATTGGTACCTTCGCTACTTTCTGATAAAAAAATCCATTAATATTTTTCATATTTGCAAAATTAACCAAACACTTTTCTGAATGTTACAACCAAGAGCTACAAACTTACATTAATGTTACAAACAAGTCCCGACTAGATTTGAGCCACACCGGGGGTCCCCTAGCTAGGGTCTGAACCCAGACCAGGTGCCAAATAGGACCCCCCCCCCCCCGATTGGGGCCCAATTGGAGCCCCAATCGGGGGGTCCTATGGTCTGGGTCCGAACCCAGACCAGGTGGTCCAACCATGAGGACCTGGTCTGGGTTCGGACACAGACCATAGGACTCCGATTGAGGCTTAATTAGAGCCCCAATCGGTTTGGACTAAAAGTAGGCCAAAATGACTGCCTGGACAGAATTCCCAAAACAAAACAGCATGAAACCGTACAATTTTTTTTTTCTTGTAGGTCGGGCTCGTTTTGTTTTTCCTAAAATCCCCAAAGATCCGGCCCAACACGATTGAAAAGTGAATCAAGAAAGTTTGAAGATGCATTCCCGTTCCTTTTGTCATTAAGCATTTAAGAAACAGTTTCCTTTCTAAACTTGTGTTCCTCAATCACTGTTTCAATTGTTTCAGCGTCTCTTCCATTCCGTCTCTGGTGAATCAGCGTCTCTGTTCCGTCTCAGCCTCAGGTTCTCAGCGTCGCAGCTCTCAGTGTTCGACTCGGCCTCATGCTCTTCCAATCCATTTACAGATCGCTGCCTCTTGAGCCTTCAAAATGGAAACTTGGTATCGCTGCTCAGTTTTTCCTTTGTTTCGTTGTTGCTATGTTTTACTTCAGTTTTGGGAACAACCTTCTTCTTCTTGGTTGGGGTGGGGAGGATCTTGCCTTCTGAGAAGATTCCATCTGTAGAAAGACGGTTCATGGTCAATGTTTTCATTTTGGTAAACAAAAACTTGTGTAATTGTTTTTTACCCAAAATTTAGGCCCAAGACCGAGATCGACCCAAGTCAGGCAAGACTAACTCAAACGTTTTTTTTAGAAATCGGTCTCGGTCCTCCCGAAGTAAGGCCCGAAACTTCGGGCTCGGTCTTCTTAAAGAGGTCGGCCCGAGCTCACCCCTAATTTGGATTGAACCTAGTTGGGTTAGGTTCAAACGATTGGAGATCCAATTGACCCTTAATCGGGGGTCCTATGGTCTGGGTCTGAACCCAGACCAGGTCCTCATAGTTGAGTGATCGGGTCTAAGTTCAGACCCCGACCATGGGACCCCAACCGGATTGGACCGAACCTGGCTGGGTTTTGTTCAAATGATTGGGGCTCCAACTGAGACTCAATCGGGGGTCCTATGATATGAGTTCAAACCCAGACTAGGCCGCCCAACCATGGGGGCCTGCTCTGGGTTCGAACCTAGACCAAAAGACTCCTGGTGTGACTCGAATTGAGTTGGGACTTATTTGTAACATTAGTGTAAGTTTGTAGGGTTTAGTTATAATATTTAGAAAAATATCTGGTTAATTTTGCAAATATAAAAAATATTTAACAGAAAAGTAACGGAGGTACCAATTACCATCATTTCCAAACATGTTGGACCATACAAAGATTTTGGGTTGAAAAAACATTTTGTGCAACACATGTTTTTTTTCTCTGTTACATTTTTTCTTACTATTGGAAATTATTTTTAGGTCCTCTGAACCGACAGAACCTCACCACATATAGAGGATCACATGCTCATTCCGATCATCGAGTTGAGTTTTTTTTTTTTGGGGGGGGGGGGGGGGGGAGTGTGTTGGCGGTCCAAACGGCTCCGGGCGCATTCCCCCTACTAAACTCCCTAACCTCTTAATGTGCTCCAGTTTCGAGCGGGTAATGGTAACTAGCGTAGTGTGTGCAAAATGATAATTTAAATCGTTTTTATTACATTTACATCGCCTTTCAGACAAAATCTAAAACTACAAGCATGAGTAAACGGTCAAAACGGATAGGTCAAAACATAATATAGCAAAGCAAACATGAAAAGCATAAACCCTCTAAACAGATATCCCCAGCAGAGTCGCCAAATTGTCAAACACCGTATCCGATTTCCCCCAACCCTTTTGAAAAATATTTTTTTTTATTTATGTTCGCTCGAAAATGTCGGGTCATCATCTGAGCCAAAAAAATGAAAGAGTCGCTACCGATTAATTTAAGGCTAATCAGAATCCTAAAATTTGCCTAGGGTACATGGTGTTAACATCCTAGGGCTTGGAAAGGTCTACGTCCAGAGAATTTGAGTTTGGGGGTTTGATTACCTCTTAAGAGCTCGTGAGCTCATAATATGCCCTTTCGGTACTTTAGTTTGCTTTTAAAATTATTTTTCTACCAATTTACCTGAATTGTCCTATTCGCTTGTTTTGATCATGCTTGGCCAAAGAGATTAAATGCATTTTCTTTAAATTAAATAAACCATGTACAAACATTTTTATTTATGAGTAGATTTCAAATAAATAAACAAGAGAGAATAACGTTAATCGTGCTAGAAAAAATGGGTTAACTTTGGGGACATTTTAAATGTGTCAAACACATACAAAGCAGTTATTTAAAAATTCGAGCTGTATTGAAAATATATTTTAAAAATTGCAGAAATGACCCAAAACTTTTTTGGTTTGGTTTATAACACTCGATAAAGTCCTAGAATGACCCAAGAGTCCAAGCACTGAGTAGTTGTAACCTTCATCAAAGTTTAGGAATGATCTCAGTCAGTTTTGAAAATAATTTATATATATACATATATAGTATAACATATACATAATATATATATATATATTAGAAATATACATATATAATACGAGAGAGAGAGAGATCTAAATCATTCGGAGTTTAAATACCGTACGAAAAACCGAGACTGATAATTATCGATATTTTTCACTCACTCTCACTTTTTTTACTCATTCTCACTTCTTTTTTCTCTTCCTCACTAAAGCCTATGACATGTTCTCCCTTCCCCCTTCCTTGTCTGAAGCCTCTCCTTTTATAGATCCAATATCATCATTTTGTTTTTATTATATGAGCAATTGGATGGAGAAAGTAAACAAGTGGATAGATGGCAGACAAATGGATTGGTGAGTGAATGGTAAAAGTTTTTATTATTCTTTCGATCATAATATTATATATATATATATATATATATATATATATATTGTTATTGTGTTTTAGTAATTTAGGAGACTATAGAATCAGTTCAGTTCATTCATTTGTGTAATCTAAAAAAAAATATTTTCGGTAGAATAATTCAACATTCTATTTTAGAAAATGACTGCAAACAACAGTGATGTTGATATCAATGTTGGAGCATTGACTCATACTGAAGTCCCTAATGCATCGTTGAACGCATCCGTCGTTGTGTCAATTAGGGGATAACCATGAATCGTCTGATTGGACTTGTGCATGCTGAAAAGCCTGATAAATTTGACGGCTTTAACTTCAAGTGTTGTCAGGAGAAGATGATGTTCTATCTGACCATTCTGAGCTTGGCCCGATTCTTGACAGAAGAATCACCAACTCAAGGCGAAAACCATGATCAAGGTTTTTTCTTACCTATAGAAGGATGAAATCACTCAAATGATTTATGTAGACATTATGTAATGAATTGTTTATCTGATTCATTGTATGTTGTATATAGTAAAACAAAGTTTACTAAGGAGTTGTGGCATGCCTTAGAACTAAAATATGAGTATGAGGATGTCGGGAAAAGGATATGCCTAGTTACTCACCTATTTGACTATAAGATGGTATACATGCTGCCAAAGGCAAGCATACAAAGCAAAAAGGATTCATTTCAGGTCCTAAGGGCGGAGTCTCGAAGAAGTCGGGATCCAAACCACAAGGATTTATCGTCTCGTGTTACAATTGTCATAAAACTTGTCATAAATATAATGCTTGCAGAATTTCTAAGCGAAAGGAGACTAACATGGTGCAGAGAATCACTGAAGACCTTGACGACATCAACTTGTCGGCGTTGGTGTCTAAGTTTAGGTTGGTTGATTCCAACCTCCGGGAGTTGTTGGTTGACATAGATGCCACCAAGCATGTTTATTCGAACAAAGGAGTATTCTTCAATTTTGAAGAAGTTGATTCTGGAGAGAGCTTGTACATGGGTAACTCTGCCTCGTCCAAGTTCAACGGCAAAGGAAGCATCATTTTGAAGATGACTTCGGGGAAAGAGCTCACATTGAAGAATGTGATGTATTTGTTAGACATTCGCAGGAACCTGCTGATGTGAACATAAATGTGTATGTTTAATATTCTTAGATACATTGTTGTTTAATATATATATATATAACTAAAACTGTAATGTATCTAATAATGTTAAACATACACATTTATGCTCATATCACCTGATGTCAGGATCTCTCCTCAACAAGCATGACTTTCGTCTTGTATTTGAGTCAAATAATTTTGTATCTGGGTAAGGGGTACGAATGTGGGGGGTGTTCAAGATGAATGTAATGGTTGTTAAGCCTAAAATGAACAAGAATAAAATTGTTTCTTCCGTTTACTTGATTAAAACTCCTAATCTTTGGTATGGTAGATTATGATACCTTGCAAAGTTTAATTGACATGAATCACATCCCTACATTTCAAATTGATCTCAAACGTAAGTGTGAAATATTTGTTGAGGCTAAATTAACCAAATCATCTTTTCATTCAATTGAAAGGAATACATAACCTCTTGATTTGATACATAGCGATGTTTGTGGCTTAAAGTTTGTCCAAACAAGAGGCGGAAATAAGTACTTTATCACTTTTGTGGATGATAGTACAAAATATTGTTATGTACACTTGTAAAAATTAAAGATGAAACTATAGAAAAGTTCATGCTTTATAAACAAAAAGTGGATAGTCAACTTAACAAGAAAATCAAGGTATTACGTAATGATAGAGGTGTGAGTATGATGCTCCATTTGGTGAGTTTTGTGCTCAACACAGAATCATACATGAGGTCACTGCGTCTTATTCACCCCAATCAAACGGTGTAACAGAAAGGAAAAATTGAACATTAAAAGAGATGATGAATTCAATGTTGATAAGTTCTGGGTTACCTCATAAAATGTGGGGGAAACTATTTTAAGTAGCAATTACCTTTTAAATAAAGTACCCCAAAAGAAAGAAGAGAAAACACGTTTCGAATTATGGAAAGGTAGAAAACCTTATTTCAATCACCGCCAAGTGTGTAGGTGTCTTGCTAAATGATGGTGCCTCCTCCTAAAAATGTTAGGATTGGACCCAAAACTGTTGGTTGCATCTTCATTGGATATCCTCAAAACATAAATGCTTATCGGTTTCTTGTGCATGATTCAAAGATTTCAGATATACATAAAGATACGATAATGGAATTAAGAAATGCATATTTCTTTGAAGAAGTATTTTCGGCTAAGTCTATGGGGGATGCAAGTTTGTCGAAACGAACTTATGAGACTATTGAAGATAATGGTCTAAACCTATAAAACGAAGAAAATGTTGAGGTAGAACTTAGGAAAAGCAAACTAGCTCGAGTAGAAAAAGCTTTTGGTCTGGATTTTTTAAATTATATGCTTGAAGCGGAACCTCAAATATTTCAAGAAGTCGTAAATTCTTCTGAAAGACCTTTATGGAAAAAGACAATCAATAGTGAAATTGAGTCCATCTTGCAAAATCATTCTTGGGAGCTAGTGTATCTTCCTCCTGGATCCAAGCCACTAGGGTACAAGTGAATTTTCAAAAGGAAAATGCAAACAAATGAATTAATTGGCAAGTATAATGCTAGACTTCTAATTAAGGGTTACAAGTAAAGAGAATGTCTTGAATACTTTGACACATATTCTCCGATCACGAGATTAACATCCATAAGGATGATACTCACAATATCGGCATTGTGAAATTTGGAAATACATCAAATGGATGTAAAATCAACTTTCTTAAATGGAGATTTAGAGGAATAAACCTACATGTAACAACATGAGGGTTTTATTACACCAGGGCAAGAAAAGAAAGTCTGTAAACTGGTGAAATCACTGTACGGTATGAACTAGACACCAAAACAGTGACATCATAAATTTGACAATGTCATCGTGGAAAAAGAATTTAAAATAAATGAATGCGACTAATGCATCTATGCGAAAGATACAAATGAATGCTATGTCATTTTGTGTCTTTATGTTGATGACATGCTTATCTTTGAAAGTAATGATAAGATGATTATATCCACGAAGAATATGTTGAATTTGAGATTTGACATGAAAGACATGGGCATTGCTGATGTAATTCTTGGAATTAAAATTAATCGAGCATTAGAATAAACTGTTCTAAGTCAATCTCATTATATCAATAAGATATTATAGAAATTTAACAAGGATTACAAAAAGGAGGTATACACTCCAATAGATCCAAATAAGTATTTCTCAAGAAATACAGGAGAAAGCGTCTCTCAAGTTGAGTACGCTAGAGTTATTGGTAGTGTCAAGTACTTGATGACTTGTACTAGACCTAATATAACATACATTGTTGGTGTGTTGAGTATATATACGAGTAATCCAAGTACTAATAATTGGGATGGAATAAAAAGATTACTCAGGTACTTGAGATATACTCGTAGTTATGGGCTGCATTATAAAAGATATACGACTGTTATAGAAGGATATAGTGATACTAATTGGATATCGATATCAAGAGACTCGAACTCCACAAGTGGATTTGTGTTTACCCTAGGGGGTGCAACCATATTGTGGAAATCCTCAAAGCAAACAGTCATAGTCAGATCCACTATAGAATCTGAGTTTATAGCACTGGATAAATGTGTTGAAGAAGTTGAATGGCTACACCATTTTCTTGAGGATATTCCAAGGTGGCCAAGACCAGTGCATGCAATCAGCTTACATTGCGATAGTCAATCTGTGATTGACAAGGCACAAAGTCATATGTATAATGGTAAGTCTAGACATATTCATCGTAGACATAATTCCATTAGACAATTGTTCTCAACAGGAATTATCACAATCGATTATGTTAAATTGAAGGATAATATAGAAAATCAGTTAACCAAAGGGTTAAATAAGAGCAAGTTGGTCAATCATCGAGAGGAATTGGGGATAAAGCTCGTGCAATAAACACTTTTGATAAGGAAACCCCAACCTAGTTGACTGAAGGTACTAAGATCTAGGTTCAAAGGGACAACCCAATCACAAAAGTGAGGTTGGATTACTGTGAGGGATTTTAAATCCGGAGTCAATTCCTATGATGAGAAATAGTGACGATAGTAGATGAGGTTAAGCAAATACTTTTAATGATTTAGAAATATAGAGTGTTGGAGTAACACTTGAGATAAAGAATCACATATGCAAGTGAGAAGAGGGTCTGCTTCGAAAGGAATTGTTGAGGGCACAATTCTTAGAAACACTTGCAGAACCAGACAATGCACATGACCAGAACAGACATGAATGTGTTAACTGATCAATACTCGGAAGATACTTGTGTGGGTTATGTCATCATTTACACCAACGGTAGACAGTTTAAAGACATCGCGTCTACTGACTAGCCAGTAAAATCGATGTAATTTCATAAGGGAAGGTTCAAAGGGTAACACCTACCTATCCTATTCAAGTGTCGACGATTGAACTATTATTCAGAGTCTAGAGCGTCTAGGAACTCTCTCATTTCTCCATTCATGTAAGGGATTGTAGGCATTTCAGCTTTATAAGCCTTTGGGCAGAGTTTGCTAAATCCGACCTAGATTTTCCCAAATTCTGCCAAATGGTGGCTTGAATGAGAAATGTGAATTTTATGCATGGAACCTAATCCCACGTCGGTTGGAAGAGAAGAAATTGGTCAATATATATTGAATTTTACTTCATACAAGTGTAACAATTTGCTAGAAGAAAGACTCTCGCGCGCGCCCAAGGGTGCAGATGAATCTGATTTGCACTCTTGAGTTCGGGTCGACCCACGTATGTGCCCGCACCATGTGGACCACATTGTAAAAAATAATTATATATTACCTAAAAATTATGTAAAAAACTTGTTTTTATATATCATATTTTATTTAAAATATTTTTTTCAAATAAGAAATAAAAATAGAAAATATGAACTAAAAAATCAAATTAATATGAAATATTCAAATATGAAATTTATTTATATAATTTTTATTAATATGAATAAATTAAAATTATTCTGGAAAATTATATTTTCAAATTTTATATTAAATAAAAAAATGAAATATAATATAAAAAGAGTTATATATTTTTTTCGAATTTTAAGTATACTTTAATTATTTTATATTTTATAATATATTATATAAATAAAATTAATGTTTTTTTATTAATATTTCTCTATTTCATATTTATAATAATGTTTTTTTATTTACATAATATTAAAAAAAAATAGATTTTCCCCTATTTCATGTATGTTTTGCTTAAATTTTTTTCAAAAAAAATAAATTATTTATTTGTCACGTCATCATTCCATCATATACGTCATCAATCGTTACTCTTATTTACCGAAAGTACTTTAAAATTAACAAAATAAGACATTAGTTTTTAAATAATGTATATAATGATATCAATTGTGTCAAACATATTATATTTTTTCCTAAATTATTATTCTCTGATAAGTAGTGGTGTTAATTTTTGACATGACCCATAGGTGACTCGTCCATGGGTTGAACATTATGGACTCGTGAGTCATTTTGACACGACTCATATAATCCGCATGAAAAGTGGAACCATGTTTGGATTGTACTTATCGATTCGTGTGTTAATTCATATAACTAAATATATATTATAATAAATTATATAAAAGTTGATGGATCATAAGGATCGTAGGGTCATATTATTCGTATGAGTTACGTGAGTTGCATGAATCAGTGTTAATGTGTCATATGAGTCGATAAGTCATACGGGTCGACGAATAGATCCGTAAAATTTATGTAAGTATAAATGAAAATGACATGGAACATGCGAACTATCTCATATTAACTCTTGGACATACGAGTCATATTAAGTTGAATATATTTTACTTAACGTATCGATGAGAAACACCATCCAGTAATTTCTGGAAGCATTGCCCCATGAACCGTCCATTACGCGGACTGGAAGAATCCAAGTTGAACCCGAAATGCCCTCAAGGCTGAAATAATAAGTACCGCATATAACTTTAGTTTATAAGGGGAAAATCGACAACGCAGCACCTCCTAAAACCCTAAGCCCTCCCTTGTACCTGCTAAGTGCTAAGCGCTAAGCGCACTACCTTGTGTCGCTACCTTCTGCACTTCCAGTTGATTCTTCCGCGTCTCCTTCCTCCGTCAGATATGTTGAGTTCTAGAGTTTTATCTCGTTTCTCAAGGAGCTTTAGCAGAAGTTCGTTGCTCCTTTCTCCCGCGCAGAAGCAAAGCTTTTGTATCCCTTGCGGTCAAGTGCACTCATCTCCCATCGATTCCTTGCATGAGGTAACGCAATTTACGTTCTTCAAGATTTTATTTGGGTTATTGCTTCTTTATCCAATTTCATGGAACGTATATCCGTGGAGAGTTCACTCAATTCAGAAATTTCAGCCTTACACCACGTCTGATTGTTGGAGTAGCTAGAGGATTTTTCCTTATCCTTGCTTCAGATTCCTCACCTGCTCAAATCCGGCCATGCTGTTAGTGTTCCATCAAGAGTTTGAGGAGAAGATCATATAAAAATTTCAGCTTTATCAAGAATTTTCCATGTTTGGTGCTTCTAGGTGTATAATGGCCACTGATTGTGCATTAGATAGGTCTTTTTCTTTAATAGCCAAACGTTCCAAATCTAGACAATAATTTGACTAAACAGGTCATGATCACCCCCCCCACCCACCCACCTGAAGAGTCGCGAAGAATTACTCCCACACTGCCCTCACATCATGATTCACTAGACAGGAACAAATGCTCAGCGGGCTCAACAGCATCACTGAATGAGCACAAACCAGATTGGGCACAGCCTCCCTTAGGTATATTAACCCTTGCAGGAAGAAGAACCTTAGAAGAGAATCAAGATTGCAGATATAGAGTCTAGAACATATTGTTTGTGCATTGAAATCTCCGCAATTAAGAAAGAAGGACGTTTATAACCGTAGCCCTAGAAGAATCCTCATTAACTAATCCCCAAGCAACTTGGTTAGAATGACATTTGGAATACTTGGTGAGGAGGGATTTAGAGTTGGATATAATCCCAGATTGCAGGCAATCCTAGTACTTTCAGACTTCATAAAAAACACCAAAATCTGTTCAGCAGCTAGTTTGGTCTTTTCCTTAGTGTTTTTACTGAAAAATGCACTTGGTTTGTTGGAGGTCACACTCTGACCAGATGCCAATATCCCTTAACTTTCTCACTCGAACGTGATCAACGCTCATAACAAAAGGCTAGTAATAACAAGGGAAGAGAATTACTACCGAATAATAAGTGATAATATAGAACAGGATCTACTCAATCTGAGTCTCTTTAAACTCTACTATCAATAACATTTGATACTATATATCAGGAGGAATAATGAACAAACAAGATGAAAGAGGGTTACGCTGTCTAAGCCCATATATGGACACCAGGACCGAGTCTCTTTGTTGCTTGCATTACCTTTATCACTAAATGGGTCTTGGAGTTAATTGATGTACAGGTCTTTGAATTCTAGTTCTTCTAAATGTGTATCTGTTTGCTTGTTTTCTTTCAATGGTTGAATTCTGATTTTAGATAGTTCGTTAAGGACTTAAGGTACTACCATATGATTAAATTCTTTGGTGTACTTAGTTGGATGCAAAATAAGGTTAATTATATACCTTATTGAGGGGTTTCGTTTGTGTATAGGTTGGGTTATATTTGTGACGTGTTGTTTAATTTTCATTGGCCTGATATGTGGACAAAGTGTCAGGTTATATCCTTGTAAGAAGTGGTGTCTATCTTCTGGATAAACCACACAAAATATTTATTGGCCGAGTTGTTTAAGTCGTACAGTTGAGCATTTATAAGTTGAAAATGTTAATTGTCTTGCTTAACTTCAGTTGGACTTGGTATTCATTCTCAGTTTTTTGGCATTTGTTTATAAAGCAGTCCCTTGTATTGAATCAATTGCCTCGTAGTTCTTCCGTATTACAACGATTTGGAATTTCTTCAACTGCATCCCCCGAACTCAATGAAAAGATGCAAGTGGGTACCCCAGAAAAGAATGGTCATGAGAATGCAAACGAAGAGCAGGATGCAAAAGCAACCAATAAAGAAGAATCATCAGGTTATCAATCGGATCAAGATAACACTCTTATTTATTTTTTTTGAAGAAAACGTAGAGGAGATACTAATAAGTAGCATTTTTATAAAAAAAAAATATTCAGAGAGCGAGGATGAGATATCTACGGATGACTTGGTGAAACTTGTAGCGGAGAAGGAAGGGCTTTTGAAGGTGAAGCACAAGCAGATAGAGGAAATGAAAGATAAAGTCCTCCGAAGCTATGCGGAGATGGAGAACGTAATGGGCAGGACAAGAAGAGAAGCTGAAAATGCAAAGAAATATGCGATACAGGTCTGTTTTGTGCAGAGTTCCCATTTAAAAAAAAAAAAAATTATTAACCGTGCTCTGTTATGAAATTTTTACGGGTTTTATCTAAAAATGACTGGCAGAGTTTTGCGAAAAGCTTACTTGATGTGGCGGACAACTTGGCTAGAGCTTCATCCGTTGTGAAAGAAAGTTTCAGCAAGATCGATACTTCCAAAGACTCAACTGTTGCAGTTCCCCTGTTAAAAACACTTCTAGAAGGTGTTGAAATGACAGAGAAGCAACTTTTGGAGGTAAGATGTTTCGTTTCACTGAAGCTGATTACCTTTGTTAGGCCACCTGTTCTCTGCAGTACATTAGTTTTCTTGTGATTCTAGTCTATTGTTTAATGAAAGTAACTGTAATAGATTTTGTGTATGGAAGTACGATAAGGCTCGAAATCTACCTCTTGCAGTTTTAAAAATTCCACATTCTGGTTGGCACTTGGTTCTTGTATCTTGTTTGAACCTTCTATGCATTGTCCAATTTTCAGGTTTTCAAAAAGTTTGGTGTCGAGAAATATGATCCTGCAAACGAGCCATTTGATCCGCATAGACACAATGCAGTGTTTCAAGTACCTGATGCTTCTAAACCTCCTGGCCAAGTCGCTGCTGTATTAAAGGTACCCGAGGTTTTGAATTCTTACAGTATGTGGTTGCTTGCTTCATCCAAGTTTGACTTTTTGGGGTGATGCAATTTCTTTTTTGGTGTCTTCAATGGATGGGTTAATTTTGCTTCTGTTTATTATGCAGCCTGGGTATATGTTGTATGATAGAGTTCTGCGACCTGCAGAAGTTGGGGTAACAAAAGAAGTGGAAAATGATTCATAGGAAGTCGGTCAATTAGTTTTCTTAATCCAAAGAAAGTCCTGCCTGCCAAGAAGCAGCAGCAGCTGCAGAGAGATGATAATCTGTAATGCATTGAGAGATGTTTTGGAACAGAATATACCCCTTCCTCTTCTTGCGTTACTTGATTGACTGTTGATATCATAACACAAGAAGAAAGCGCAATGCTTTTGTTAACTCCTTAATTAATAATTCGTTACTAATAAATTGTGTGTCATCCTATCTCGCAACGAATGCTTCACTTTTCCAGTTTCCTTCCACTGATTATTCAGGGGTGTCAATTCCCTTCCTGTGTCTTACCTTATTAAGGATTACATTTCGACTGAAGTCATTGTAAAACTGTATTGCAAACTTTACATTGCGGCAAAACATGTGACCTTAGTCAAAAACCCATACTTCATGAACATACATACTATACGCTACAGGGTAAAGAAAGGGGAGACACGCTAATGTGAAGGTACCAATATGATGTAACGCCACTTTATAATATGATGTAACGCCACTTTATAGGGGTGATAAAAAAAGACTATTGAACCGAATTTCCGACAAGACCGGACCGAGTAGGATCAAAATCGAGCGGGCGGGCGGTTTTTTTCTCTTCAAGATCGGACTCGGGCTCGGGCTTTTGTCCCAAAAGCCCATTTAGGACCGGGCCGGACTGAAATTACTATGCAAACTCTAAAAAGTTAAAACAAAATGCAGCAGTCAGACACACTTGCCTCGAGAGTAGATAATGCCTCGATCAGTCACTCTTGTAGTCAGGTGGCTCAGGACACTAAGACAGTGATAACGTCTCGAGATGAAGGTTTCTTTTCTTTACATGCATTAATTAATTCATGGAGTATTTGTTTGGTTCGTTTTTTTTTTGGGTGGGTGGGGGGCAGATGCCTCGAGATGAAAGAAAATGGAGTATTTGTTTTGTTTGTTTTTTTGGGTAGAACCGGTCCGAGTCAAGAAAGACCGACTCATGCAGTCTTTTTTTGCCGAGATCGGTCTCGGTCCTCCATAAGGCAAGACCAAAATTTTGATCTCGGTCTTGGTCTTGCCTTCAGGACCGGCCCGCCCGTGATCAGCCTTACCACTTGAAGCCTTCCTACTTATACTACTATTTACAGATAAGATCTCCAGACTGAAGGTTTCAGCAAATGCACACAGTATCAATGAACGAACATACCTTCTTCAAATCTCATCCTGAGCTATTATCACCTCCTTACTCTTCCAAATCTAATTCCAAGTCTAAGTGTATCTTCTTTGAATCCTGTCGTGCTATATAGAGTCATGCGACTCATTAGTAGTTGGGGTGGAGTCATGAACAACATCTATACAACAATCTGGGAACAAACACCTTAGAGAGTAGATAACCAAACTGTAATAAGATAGAACTATTAAGAGAATAACAGGAAAGGGAAAACACACACATTGCCAACATCGATGTTAGGTTCCTTATGATCCTTCTCTATTGTTGGTCATGTAATAGATACTTCGCTCCTCTTAGATTCTTCATCAATCTTCCTCACACTAGCCTTTGTTGTTTGCTCGTCAAGTACAACAATGTATATGGAAAGAACATCGTATTATCAATCAATTTGATAGAAGATTATAGATAATACAATATGACGCACAATTTAATTTTAAGTAAAAAACAAATACATAATTAAGTCTATACTATGGAGAGGCTACATGAAAGTAATGATAGCCTGGTAATTGCATCGCGTGGATTACTCTCAATCTATCTATCATTTATTTGTCACAATTGCTACAAGGAATGATAAATGTGAAGGAGTTAATACAACCCACAACACAAAAATGAAGGTTTCTAGCAACTTTCACCCCCCAACTTCTGGAAAGTAATGCTTAATCAATAAATAGAGTGAAAATGACATCTTGGGCAGTATTCCATCTGAAAAGCTTTCGTGAAATCTGGAAATGATGCATGTAGGTTAAATTTCCATAATTAATGAAGCAACCTAAGACTTGAATCATAGTTTGAGACCTGGGAATTCTACATATGCTTCCAGGACTATTTAAATGTAAAAGGTGAAACTTCATGACCCTACAATAGTGTCGGTATAACATGAGAAACAAATCAGTTGCTCTATGCATATATATATGTTGTCTAAAGAAATAACATATGTGAGCACTGTTATCATTTCAAAGTTCAAACACAGCATCGAATGCGTTATAAATATGTTTCTGTTTCCATCACACACAATAAACAAAGGTCAAAATTTTATTCTCTTCAGTTAGAGATGAACTGCAAAACATTTTTTGTTTGAATCATATCATCAGTTCAAATGACTCTTTAGAGATGATGATTAACTAGGCTCTTAGCACCACAAATTGATCTTTTACTAGTAAAGGAAAAAAAAAAAAGATTTCCAGTAAGAGAGTCGAGGAAAACCTAAAACTAAACTCAACGGGAAGTGAATATGCAGAAGACGTCAGATTAGCGAGAACGACACAAAAATCTCTTTTTTTTTTTTTTTTCTGTAACGAGAAAATATTAGTTTTGCCAAATAAACCCAGGCTCATGAAGCTCTTACTTATTAAATCACTAGGGTTTTGTTTATAATGCCCATGGCTGTTATACAACCACTTTTGTATATTTATATATTACAATGAAATGATTTACAAGGCAAGTATGTGCATAAAGTAATTCACAAAGGGAAAGACAAGTACAGAAATACAAGATTTGATAGCTAATCTTGTCTAATAGAACAATCTTGCTTAATACCCCGCTCAATCCGGAGGGGATACAACAACTGAGAGATTGATACACATTAGTTTATGACGAGAGGTGTTGAATCCTTTTGTGAAAATATATGCAATATGAGCTTCAGTAGGAAGATAACGAATGTCAAGTCGTCCAGAGGCCACCTTTTCACATACAAAGTGAACATCAAGCTTTATATGTTTGGTATGAGCATGAAATATCGGATTTAGTGCAAGGTATGTAGTTGAAATCTTGTCACAGTAGACAACCGGTTTGCATGGGACCGAGATATCAATATCACCTAGATGTTGTTGTAGCCAGGTGAGTTCAGCGACACAGTTAATTACCGCTCGATATTCTACCTCAGTGCTTGATTGAGCCACTGTGGCTTGTTTTTTCGTACTCCAATAGACCACGTTCTTCTCTAGAAAGATGCATCCATAGTTATCAGAATCGGCCTGGACCTTGAAAAAGCAAGGGGGTGGCTCTCGGTTTAGGCAATCTGACTACCGTTTCACCGCTCAAATCAATTGATTCACATTAAGGAAGAGTCGAAGAATGAAAGTGAGAAAATTAGGATTACAAAGATAACTGATAAGTCACGGTGAAGAATAGAAGGAAGGTGTTAAAAAAAACTGGACATTAATTGAATAACCGAAACTGCCTGGTTCTGCAAAAACTGATTGGTTCATTAAAAATCAATCGGTTTACACCTACTGAACCAGATTCTCTATGTATTTTGGCCTTTTGTGAAAACCAGGTCGTCAATCCCGTCGATTTCACAATCAAATTGTGTTCGATTGGCGGTCTGATTCTGATCACTATTGATGCAGCACCCAGATACTGAACAACGAGTATCATAACATTCAGCCCAATCAACATCAGTGTAAGCATGTAACTCAGATCTGGATTGTTTCTCCATCATGGGACCATGGGAAGTCGTGTCAGCAAGGTAAGGAAAAATCCTCTTGGCTGCGTGGAAGTGTGGTTGATGCATAAACTGACTTACTTGGTCAACATCGAAAGAAATGGCAGGTCTCGTCATGGTCACATACTGAAGTGCACCGATCATCTATCGATAGAGCAGAGGATCGGGTAGAAGATCTTCATCATGAGCAGATAACGTTTGTTTGGAAGTAACAGGAGTCATGACTGGACTAACATCTGTGAGGTCAAACTTGTGTAGTAATTCACGCACATATTTAAACTGTGTGAGTAACAAACCATGCATAGTCAAATGAGCTTCTGTCCCCAAGAAGTAATGCAACTGACCGAGGTCCTTCATAGGAAATAAGTTGGATAAAAGGAGCAGAAGAAGATCATGAAGAACCAAGTTGCTACTTCAAATAATAATGTCATCCACATATAGAAAGAAGTAGAAGGATATGAGTCGATCCATGAAAGTAAATGAAGAGTGAAGAATCAACATTATTAGGCCCGAAACTGAAGAATATGAGTGCACTAATGAACCAACGAAACCATGCTCTGGGAGCTAGCTTGAGACTGTAAATCACCTTTTTGAGACGACAAACATGATCCGAAAAATCAAGATGAGCGACGCCAGGTTGTTGCTTCATATGCACGGCCTCTTCAAGATTACTATGAATGAATGTATTTTTAACATCGAGTTGTCGTATGGATCATCCTGAGGTTAAGTTTAAGGAGAGACCGATCTGTATGGTATGTGGCTTGATAACCAGACTGAAAGTTTCATCATAATACATGTCATGTTGTTTGTAACCTTGAGCAACTAATCAAGCTTTGAATCGCTCAATCGAACAGTCATAATTTTTCCTTGATTTTAAACACCCATTTTTAATCTACTATGTTCATGGTAGACTAAAATGGAACGAGGTCCCAAGTAGAGTTGAAGAGCAAGGTGTTGTATTCATCCACCATTGCCATTTTCCATCTTGGATCACGTAAAGCTTGTGACACACAAGTTGGCACCTCATGAGATAAAGAAAGAGACAAGTTGAGGATATGTCGGGGTTTAGTAATATCGAATTTTGATCGGGCATGCATCCTATGATGCGGTGGGTCTGAGGCGGTACCAAGATGGTATTTTCAGTATGGTTATCATCATGGGGATATGTGTTGTCTGAGTTAGTAATAGTTGGAGAGGTTGGATTTAAAGGCAAGGTGGAGCTACGTGACGAGGTTTGTGGAAAGTTTGCTTCGGTTGTAGGGGTGGAGATTATAGGAGATGGTTTGTGGGGAAGGGCTATTGCGTTAGGAGTTTGTTTGTAGGGAGCAACAGGGAAGGGTAATAAGGTGGTTGCAGACTCAACTGTGATTTCTTCATGGAGTGCAGGAGTAACAGAGTACAGGAAGATGTCTTCATGGAACTAAATGTGGCGATTGACGTGGACATGACCAGTCTTACGATCAAAGCAACGATACCCTTTCATGTGAGAAGCGTTTCCAAGAAAGACATGTGATATGGAATTTGGAGCGAGCTTATGAGGAGATGATGACATAAGGGGTAACATAGACACACATGAAATTGTAGTTAGGAGTAATATCAAACAGAAACTGAAATGGGGATCGAAATTGTAGTGTAGTGGGTATGCGATTAATGATATAGGTAGCACTTAGAAGAGCATCTACCAAATACTTTGGTGGCATAAAAGCATGAATGATCATTGTTTGTGTTATGTCAATTAGGTGACGAATTTTTCTCTCAACAAGACCATTTTGTGAGGGAGTATGAGGACATGAGAGACGATGACTAATTCCATTTGTTGAGAGATATGATAGAAAACTAGCGCTAACATACCTCCGCCGTCAGATTGTAAGCATCGAATGAGAGTTCCACAAAGCTTTTCAATAGATAGACGTAGCGTGAAAGAGAGAAGGAACTTCATATTTTAGTTTCATAGAAAATACTCATGTATAGCGAGAAAAATCATCAACAAATAAAACAAAGTATTTACAACCATTGTTCAAAACAACAAGACAAGTCCAAACATTCGAATGTAAAACAACCAAAGGAGATGCAACCCTACGAGTGCTAGAGTCAAACGACAACTAATGAGATTTTCCAATAGAGCAAGAAAAACATAGAACATTACCTGTCGGGCGTCGGATCCGACTTTCCCCGACCCGTTTGAATTTTTTATTTTTTATTTTTCGTTTTTGAAAACGTCGGGTCTTAGCGAGCGAAGGGTCCGGTCGAGCGGGGTCATCAACCGGACCGAAATAATTGAAAGAGTCGCCACCGATTAATTGAAGGCTAATCAAAATCCTTAAATTGCCTAGGGTACATGGAGTTAACATCCTAGGGCTTAAAAAGGTCTACGTCCAGAGAATCGAGTTCGGGGGTTTGATTACGTCTTAAAAGCTCGCGAGCTCATAATCCGCCCTTTCGGTACTTTTAATTTGCTTTTGAAATTTTTTTCAATTTTGCCCGAATTGCCCATTTTAATCATGCTTGGCCCAAAAAAAAAACAAAAAAAACTACATGCATTTTCTTTAAATTAAACAAACCATGTACAAACATTTTTTTTTATTTCAAATAAACAAGAGAGAACAAAGTTAATCGTGCTTGAAAAAATAATGGTTTAACTCTTGAGCCATTTTAAACGTGTCAAAACATGCACGAATGATTGTTTTGAAGGTATTAAGCTCTTTGGACTAATTCGTCCCATTTTGAGAAGTTATAGGATGTCCAAAAAATAATATAGGGACCAAAATGCAATTTATAAAAATTTGAGCTGAATTGGACAAATATTTTCGAAAATTGCATAAATGACCCTAAACTATTCTGGAATTATTTGTAATACTTGGTAAAGTTCTAAAATAACCTGAAAATTATTCTAGACTTATTTGTAACATTTTTAAAAGTCATGGAATGTCCAGAAAATTTTAGGAATCAAAATTATAATTTTCGAAAAAAAATATAATTGAACTGAAAATATTTTTTTAAAATTACAGAATTGACCCTAAACTATTCTAGATTTATTTGTAATACTTGGTAAAATTCTAAAAATAACCCAAAAATTATTCTAGACTTATTTGTAACATTTTTAGAAATCATGGAATGTCTAGAAAAGTTTAGAAATCAAAATGTATTTTTTTTTTAAAAGAGCTGAATTAAGAAAAACAATTTGCACAAATGGCCCAAAACTTTTCCGGTTTGGTTTATAACACTCGATAACGTCCCAGAAATGACCCGAGAGTCCAAGGACCGAGTTATAACCTTCATCAAAGTTTGGAAATGACCTAAGTCAATTTTGAATTTTTTTTCACATATACATATATTATACATAATACATAATATATATATATAATATTACATAGACATAATATAAATAGATATTATACATATAGATATATATAGTAATACATAAACATAATATAAATATATTATTATTTTTTTTTATTTAGTTTTCAAATATATATATGTATGTATATATATATATATATATATATATACTATATATATTTTCAAATCTCGATTCCTCTCATACGGTATTTTGATCCCGAGCCAAAATCAGGTGTTTACAGTTGCCCCTCTTTGAGCACGCGCTCATGGAAGTGATCTCATGAGTGTGTGTTCAAAGACAAACAACTGATTTTGGCTTCTCTTTATTCATTATTTACATAGTAGACAAACATTATTATGCAACTTTCGGAAGCTAGACATCTATAGGTCCCGATTGTTGACGATGATTTGTGGAGACTGAGCGTCTAAACGCTCATCAACTTGTGATTCCCAGACGTTGGACACCTACAGGTCTTGCTCGTCGAGGATGACTTGCAGAGGTTGAACACCTAAAGACTTCGCTCGTCGGTCGGCTTGTGACTCGATGGGGATGACTTGTGGAGGCTGAACACCTAAAGGCTCCGCTTGTCGGCTTGTGACTCCCAGAAGCTGGATAACTACAGGTTCTGGTCATCGAGGATGACTTGCGGAGGCTAAAACTAAAGGCTCCACTCGTCGTTTTTTTTTTTTTTTTTTTTAAATTCCCAGAAGCTGGATAACTACAGGTTCTGGTCGTCGATGATGACTTGCGAAGGCTGAAACCTAAAAACTCCGCTCGTTTTTTTTTTTTTGCAGAAGCTGGATAACTACAGGTCCTAGTTGTCGAGATGACTTGCGAATGCTGAACACCTAAAGGCTCCGCTCGTCGTTTTTTTTTTCCAGAAGCTGGATAACTACAGGTTCTGGTTGTCAATGAGACTTGCGAAGGCTGAACACCTAAAGGCTTCGCTCGTTTTTTTTTGTTTTTTTTTTGTGACTCCAAGAAGCTGGATAACTACATGTCTTGGTCGTCGATGATTTTTTTTTTCAGAAGCTTTGTTGAGGGTGACATACAGGGGTTGAGCACCTCAAGGCCCCGTTCGTCGGCTTGTAACTTTCAGAAGCTGGACATCTACAGGTTCTGATCATTGGGGATGACTCGCGGAGGTTGAGCACCTAAACGCTCCGTTCGTCGGTTTGTAACTCTCGGAAGTTGGATAACTACGATGATGACTCGCGAAGGTTGAGAACCTCAATGCCCCGTTCGTCGGCTTGTAACTTTCAGAAGTTGGACATCTACAGGTTCTGATCGTTGGGGATGACTTGCGGAGGTTGAGCACCTAAACGCTTCGTTCGTCGGTTTGTGACTCTCGGAAGTTGGATATCTACAAGTCCCGATTGTTGATGATGACTCGCGGAGGTTGAGCACCTAAAGACCCCGCTCATTAGCTTGTAATTCATTTTGGAGGTAAAAATCCTTCTCGAGATGTCTGACTGCTTGTGCGGACTTCTCAGTCTGTTTTCTCATTAATCGACTTAGGAGTCCTTCTTGATGGAGTTCCCTAAAGCCATTCATGCTATGTTCACAATGTGTATCCATTCAAGTTGTCGAGGCATCTCAAATTAATGTCGATCACAACTTCTTTTTATTGCTACTGTGGGAAACAATGTCGTCCACTTTTGAGCATTTTTTTTTATCTCCTAATTTTCTTTCCTTTTGCTACGGTATTTTTTTTTACCGCACCTCTCGATTCCCTTAATTTTTGCCTAGGTCGCCCTTTTGGGTTTTCAACCTAGCAGGGATTTGATTCATTTCCTTTTGTCATGATCGCCCTTTTTAGGAATTTTTAATCATGCCCTCTCTTCCCTAAATTTTGCCTAAACCGCCCTTTCAGGTTTTCGATTTAGCGGGAATTTCTCTCATTTTTTGGAGGCTCGCTTTCTGATTACGAGTTTTTTTTCCTGCATCCACATTGATTGGATTGGGGAGATCTCTGTTGTCCATGTCAGTGATGATCATGGCTCCCCCACTGAAAATCTCTTGATGACATAAATCCCTTCATATTTAGGTACAAACTTGCCCCGAGAGTCTGATTTGACTTGAATGATTTTTTTTTATTTTTTTTTATCTCTTGCTTTTCTATCATTTTGCTAAGGTATTTTTTTTTGCCGCACCTCTCGGTTCCCTTAATTTTTGCCTAGATTGCCCTTTCGGTTTTTCAACCTAGCAGGGATTTGATTCCTCTCCTTTTGCCATGATTGTCCTTTTGGGGATTTTCAATCATGCCCCTCTTCCCTAAATTTTGCCTAAACCGCCGTTTCGGGTTTTCAATTTAGCGGGAATTTTCTCTCACTTTTGGAGGTTCGCTTTATGGTTACGAACTCTTTAAGGATAGTATTTTCTGACTGGGTCCATATTGATTGGACTGTAGAGTTCTTGATTGTCCATGTCGGTGACGATCATGGCTCCTCTGCTGAAAGTCTCTTTGGCGACATAAGACTCTTTGCCGAACCGTTTATTTTTGCCCAGCCCTAATGCTTGGCCCAAAAAAAACAAAAAAAAACTACATACATTTTCTTTAAATTAAACAAACCATGTACAAACATTTTTTTTTTAATTTCAAATAAACAAGAGAGAACTAAAGTTAATCGTGCTCGAAAAAATAATGGTTTAACTCTTGAGCCATTTTAAACGTGTCAAAACATGCATGAATGATATTTTTGAAGGTATTAAGCTCTTTGGACTAATTCGTCCCATTTTGAGAAGTTATAGGATGTCCAAAAACAAATATAGGGACCAAAATGCAATTTATAAAAAATTTGAGCTGAATTGGACAAATATTTTCGAAAATTGCATAAATGACCCTAAACTATTCTGGAATTATTTGTAACACTTGGTAAAGTTCTAAAATAACCCGAACATTATTCTAGACTTATTTGTAACATTTTTAAAAGTCATGGAATGTCCAGAAAATTTTAGGAATCAAAATTGTAATTTTCTAAAAAAAATATAATTGAACTGAAAATATTTTTTTAAAATTACAGAATTGACCCTAAACTATTCTAGATTTATTTGTAATACTTGGTAAAATTCTAAAAATAACCCAAAAATTATTCTAGACTTATTTGTAACATTTTTAGAAATCATGGAATGTCTAGAAAAGTTTAGAAATCAAAATGTATTTTTTTTTTAAAAGAGCTGAATTAGGAAAAACAATTTGCACAAATGGCCCAAAACTTTTCCGGTTTGGTTTATAACACTCGATAACGTCCCAGAAATGACCCGAGAGTCCAAGGACCGAGTTATAACCTTCATCAAAGTTTGGAAATGACCTAAGTCAATTTTGAATTTTTTTTTCACATATACATATATTATACATAATATATATATATAATATTACATAGACATAATATAAATAGATATTATACATATAGATATATATAGTAATACATAAACATAATATAAATATATATTATACATATATATATATATATAGTAATACATAAACATAATCTAAATATATATTATACATATAGATATATATATAGTAATACATAAACATAATATAAATATATATTATACATATAGACATATATATAGTAATACATAAACATAATATAAATATATAATATACACATATATATATATATATATTAACAAGTATATTATACATAAATAGATAATATATGTATATAAACTATCAATTTTATTTCACATTTAGAAATTACAAAATATGATATTGAAGATGAGAGAAATATACCTAACTCATGGGAGGTTTAAAATACCGTACGAGGAACCGAGTCCGATAATTATCGGTATTTTTTCACTTTTTTTTTTTTAATTTCTTTTTCTATCTTTTTTTTTCTCATTCTTTCTTTCTTTGAAGCTCTTCACCGTAGCTTACCTTCTTGAAGCCTCCCCTTCATTGATACTTCTACTCTCATTTATAGAGAAAATGTACACATATTTAATTAATTAATAAAAACTTTTTTTTTAATAATATAAAAAAAAAACGTTTTTTGTTAATAATATAAAAAAAAACGTTTTTTTTTTAATAATAAAAAAATAAAATCGGTGGAAAAGAGACAATTTTCCACCGTTGGAATTTTTTATTATTATTATTATTATTTTTTTAGTTTTCAAATATATATATGTATATATATATATATATATATACTATATATATTTTCAAATCTCGATTCCTCTCATACGGTATTTTGATCCCGAGCCAAAATCAGGTGTTTACAGTTGCCCCTCTTTGAGCACGCGCTCATGGAAGTGATCTCATGAGTGTGTGTTCAAAGACAAACAACTGATTTTGGCTTCTCTTTATTCATTATTTACATAGTAGACAAACATTATTATGCAACTTTCGGAAGCTAGACATCTATAGGTCCCGATTGTTGACGATGATTTGTGGAGACTGAGCGTCTAAACGCTCATCAACTTGTGATTCCCAGACGTTGGACACCTACAGGTCTTGCTCGTCGAGGATGACTTGCAGAGGTTGAACACCTAAAGACTTCGCTCGTCGGTCGGCTTGTGACTCGATGGGGATGACTTGTGGAGGCTGAACACCTAAAGGCTCCGCTTGTCGGCTTGTGACTCCCAGAAGCTGGATAACTACAGGTTCTGGTCATCGAGGATGACTTGCGGAGGCTAAAACTAAAGGCTCCACTCGTCGTTTTTTTTTTTTTTTTTTTAAATTCCCAGAAGCTGGATAACTACAGGTTCTGGTCGTCGATGATGACTTGCGAAGGCTGAAACCAAAAAACTCCGCTCGTTTTTTTTTTTGCAGAAGCTGGATAACTACAGGTCCTGGTTGTCGAGATGACTTGCGAATGCTGAACACCTAAAGGCTCCGCTCGTCGTTTTTTTTTTTCCAGAAGCTGGATAACTACGGGTTCTGGTTGTCAATGAGACTTGCGAAGGCTGAACACCTAAAGGCTTCGCTCGTTTTTTTTTGTGACTCCAAGAAGCTGGATAACTACATGTCTTGGTCGTCGATGATTTTTTTTTTTCAGAAGCTTTGTTGAGGGTGACATACAGGGGTTGAGCACCTCAAGGCCCCGTTCGTCGGCTTGTAACTTTCAGAAGTTGGACATCTACAGGTTCTGATCATTGGGGATGACTCGCGGAGGTTGAGCACCTAAACGCTCCGTTCGTCGGTTTGTAACACTCGGAAGTTGGATAACTACGATGATGACTCGCGAAGGTTGAGAACCTCAATGCCCCGTTCGTCGGCTTGTAACTTTCAGAAGTTGGACATCTACAGGTTCTGATCGTTGGGGATGACTTGCGGAGGTTGAGCACCTAAACGCTTCGTTCGTCGGTTTGTAACTCTCGGAAGTTGGATATCTACAAGTCCCGATTGTTGATGATGACTCGCGGAGGTTGAGCACCTAAAGACCCCGCTCATTAGCTTGTAATTCATTTTGGAGGTAAAAATCCTTCTCGAGATGTCTGACTGCTTGTGCGGACTTCTCAGTCTGTTTTCTCATTAATCGACTTAGGAGTCCTTCTTGATGGAGTTCCCTAAAGCCATTCATGCTATGTTCACAATGTGTATCCATTCAAGTTGTCGAGGCATCTCAAATTAATGTCGATCACAACTTCTTTTTATTGCTACTGTGGGAAACAATGTCGTACATATAGATATATATATATAGTAATACATAAACATAATATACATATACATATATCATACATAATATATATATATATAATATTACATAGACATAATATAAATAGATATTATACATATAGATATATATATATAGTAATACATAAACATAATATAAATATATATTATACATATAGATATATATATAGTAATACATAAACATAATATAAATATATATTATACATATAGATATATATAGAGTAATACATAAACATAATATAAATATATATTATACATATAGACATATATATAGTAATACATAAACATAATATAAATATATAATATACACACATATATATATATATATATATATATATATATATTAACAAGTATATTATACATAAATAGATAATATATGTATATAAACTCTCAATTTTATTTCACATTTAGAAATTACAAAATATGATATTGAAGATGAGAGAAATATACATAACTCATGGGAGGTTTAAAATACCGTACGAGGAACCGAGTCCGATAATTATCGGTATTTTTTCACTCTTTTTTTTTATTTCTTTTTCTCTCTTTTTTTTTCTCATTCTTTCTTTCTTTGAAGCTCTTCACCGTAGCTTACCTTCTTGAAGCCTCCCCTTCATTGAAACTTCTACTCTCATTTATAGAGAAAATGTACACATATTTAATTAATTAATAAAAACTTTTTTTTTAATAATATAAAAAAAACGTTTTTTTTTTTAATAATAAAAAAATAAAATCGGTGGAAAAGAGGCAATTTTCCACCGTTGGAATTTTTTATTATTTTTTTTAAAATTTTTATTATTTAAATTTTTTTTTTAAGTTTTCAAATATATATGTGTATATATATATATATATATATACTATATATATTTTCAAATCTCGATTCCTCTCATACGGTATTTTGATCCCGAGCCAAAATCAGGTGTTTACATTTCCCGATCGTGAGGTAGAAATATTTATTAACTTATGAATTAAAGCAAATGCACGAGGATGACCAAAATGAGAATGCCAACATTCAAGTGTCGCAACGGACGCGACCAAGGATGAAGTGTTAGGTTGGTCGATCGATTCTGTCACCGGATACAACACCTTTGACGATTTAGACTGAAAAAATACCTTCACCGTTCGTTTATCCTTTACCACGTAAGAATCACCGTCAAAATAAACAACACACTTATTGTCTTTACAAAGTTGATTAACCGACATTAGGTTACGGGTTAAAGAAGGTACATGATATAATGTAGATAGGCATAAAGATCCACTCAGTGTATTAGCATAAGAGGTGATAATGACGTTTATATTTAAGATCTGATCATTTCCTACCATGACTTTAGTGTGATTGTAATGAGATTTAGCTACAAACTTCTAGTACTCCTGTTGAAGACTGATAATCATAGTTTTTATTAGAAAATTCTTATTTGGAATTTCATATTAGGTTTGTTCACAGATTATTCCTTTCTTGAGCATCGTTTAGTTGATTTTACATAATCCTCATGAAGCAGAACTGTTTAAAAACTATGTCTTGCAGATAGAGTCACTGTCAGTTACATTCCATGGACATGATCTTATTGTTGATTCTGGGTTGGAGCTCAACTATGGCAGGTTGGTCATACATGGCAGGTCAGGCGGGTCAACCTGCCAGGTCGGGTCCGGGTTCAAAAATCTGACCCGCAGGGGTCGACCCGTCGACCCTAATTGCCAGCTCTATCACTAGGGTTTTGTATGTAATGCCCTTGACTATTATACAACCACTGTTAGGGTTTCTCGAGTACCATGTTTTCTGCTATGTTGATGTTTGAGTTTTTCTCATTGTGTCGTTTTGCTGGACAAACTTCGAATGTGGTGTAAATTTCAGCTTTAGTTTTGAATCAGGAAAAGGGTTATTGACTTGGATGATCTCTTGGTTGATCACAACAAGAAGAAAGGAAAATGCATAGAAGGGAGGTCGAAGAAGAAAAAGGTCCTCAAATATCAAAATTCAGACGATGAAGGCGAAATCAGGGAAACCAAGTTGTTGAAAACTCTTAATCAGTGCCACAAACAGGTACCATTGGCTTTTTTTTTTATATCTATTTTGAATGATTACTGCTTCAAATTTGTGTTTTCAATTGGGATTTGTTTTGAAACACAAATAAATTAGGGATTGTGGTCTTGTAAACCAGACCAGTTCGAACTGGTTCTGAATCAGTTCGAACCAGACCAATTTTCTCCCCTAAACCAGACCAGTTCTTTTAGTAACAAAACAAAAATATTGGTTTTCTTACAACCAGGCCAGTTCAGTTCTGAACCGGTTTGGGGTCGCACAGGTTCATGAACAAGCCTAGGGTCAATTTTTTATTTTTATTTTTTTACGACAAAAACTTTTTGGTTCCCCTTTTCCTTTAATTCCCACAAACTATTCTTTCCCAAAACATAACATTTTCATAAACAATAACCGCCCTTTCTCATCCATGAATATCCATAACAGATTAGCTCTACATGAAACTTTGTTTTCATTTGGAAATGAAGAATTAATGATTTCTTCTTAAAAGAACATCCAAACAACCTTCGTCACTTCCAAACCAAGCAACATAGAGTAAAACAAGTCTTATCTCCAACTAATGGACCATTTACTGGGGTATAACAAAACTTTCGTCTACGGGGCTCCTTCTCCGTCGTTAGACCACTAGTGCCATATGAGGAAATCGGGGTCCAGAGGCAGAGTAAGAGACTACCAGAGTCATTGGATTGGCTATGCAAGCTGATGTGGTTGCTAAAAAACAATCGAGGAGACAAGGACGATGAAATATGGACCCACTTCTTCTTCCATTTCCTTACCGGACTGTTGAAGAAGATCGTGGAGCCGTACCGAGACGAAGCACGACACATACGCGACCCGACTCCTTCCATTATCTATGTAGTGGATGAATGATTCAGCAACCTGAGCCCCAAAAGACAGAAATTGGGGGTTTGAGCTTATTACCTGTATTATTAGTTATAGTTTTTTAGTTAAGCAACTGCTAAAAGACAGTTGCTGACCCTAGATGTCAATTGTGTTGTGCGGGCGGTTTGTCTAATTATTAGTTGAATATATTCAAGATCATGACTCATAGAAGAGTCATCCATTCACAAACGTAAAACCCTAGTTTAATAAATCCATTATGGTATCAGAGTAGGTTATGGCCACCACCGCAGCTCCTCCTGTCACGACCTCAATCCCAACCATGTTGACGAACACTCCTTCAACTTCGTCAACCAACCCCTCAATCCATTTATCCTCTTCAACCATCACTACACACATTCCCTTATCCTTATGTACCTTCTTACCATATGTCTCTCCAATATCTCCAACACAACCAAACTTCTCTTCTCAACCTGTGATAAATCTCTCCAATATCGCTAATCTTGTTTCTATTAAACTTGATGGTGAGAATTTTCTCGTTTGGAAATCTCAAATGGAATTTGTTGTTCGTTGCCATGATTTGTTCGGCTTTATAGATGGAACAATACCATGTCCACCGAAGCTAATCCTCGACTCAAATGGAGCTGCAACCCTAAATCCATATTACAACACAAGGATTAAAACGTACCAATGCGTTTGAACGTGGATCACTTCTACCCTAACCTACACTATCCACAAGGAGGTGCACGATATTTGTACTAGTCAAAAAATTTGGTGCGCCCTTGCCGAGCGATTCACGGACAAATGCGCTTCGAACGAGATGACACTAAATCTACAGTTTTATGGCTACACCAAGAAGTCTAATCAAAACATCTTCGACTACCTCTCCGAATTGAAGTCCATAGTTGATTCCTTGACAGCGATCAATTGTCTGATCTCTGACAAATACATAGCAATCCAAGCGCTCAATGGACTACCTATGGAATATGATGTTTTCGTAGCAAGCTATTAGCCACTTCCCTCAATCAATATTGTATCATGGTCTTCGTGCAAAACTGCTTACACAGGAACAACACCTCAATCGTCATAATCCTACCATGTCCGACGCGGATCATGCTCTATATGGATCGACGACCACTGCATCACCCTCTCGGCCATGGCACAATGGATCCAAATGTGGCAAAGGTTTCTCCAAGGAAAGATGTGGTCGAAGTGGATCTTCATCCAACCGCAACTAGCAGGGACTGCAGCAAAACAATAGACCCTCCTCCAACACATCTCGGCTTGTTTCTTGCCACCAAACCGCACCATATGTGCCTTTGTTCAATCAAAAGGGTGTTCTTGGACCTCCTCTAAATATAACGTGTATTAGGAAAGTAGAGACTAATGTGGAGAATTTCAGCATTCTAAAGATAAATTTGGAGAGAATTGGGAGCTTAAGGCAATGTAGATAGAAAACTTCATCTTATCATTGCTTAAACTTGATTAGTACAAGAGATATGAAACCCTATTTATAGAGTTTCTAGGGGATATGTGAACACATATCTCATATATCCTAACATTCCCCTTTCTAGATAAACCTTCTAAAACTTGTAAAAAAAAAACAAATCAGAACTTTAACTCTAAAACTAGCCGATTCACTAAGGCTGATCTGCACAAGGTTGGCACTGCTGCTGCACTTGATCTGCACTGAAGATGCACTACAGATGCACTGCACTGAAGATGCACTACAGATGCACTGCTGAGGCACGGCTGAGACACTGGCACGGCTGAGTCACGTCTGGTGCACGACAGATGCACGGCTGGAGCACTAGAAATACACTGAAGCTGTCCTGGAGCTGAAAACTACCAAGCACAGGTCTGCTTGTATTCCATGGAGAACCGAGCACAGGTCTGCTCAGAAGATGATCCAGTTTGACATCGATTCTTCCATCCGAACACAAGCACGTAGGTTGCCGAGACACACGAACAACAAAGGAAACAAAAACAATGCCGCCATGGTCATGTCATCGTGGTGCCATCTCGGTCATCCATCGTGATCATACCATTTTAGGCTTAAACAAAAAACAGAAGAAGTCGTATGCTCGGAACTCAATCTTGCTTGCAAAGGTCGAAGAAATCTCATCAAACCCTTGAGACATGAATCAACTCCTAAATCTCAAAAACAGCATGAAGCACAGGTCTAGAAACACAGCCATAACAACTTATCAGCTTAGTAACACCAGTGTCATCACAGCAATTGATCGGCTCAGCAACACATCAACAGAATTTCTCAGTAAAACAGCATTCAGAAAATCTCGACCAGCAAACAGCCATCTTCGATCAAATCATAACGAGCGATGCCTCGAACAAATCATCCAGCAAACAGAGAATCTCGACCAGAAATATCAAGTAGAACAGATAATAGAATAGAAACAAGCTTATCTACCTCAATCATCTGCTGATTGAACCGTATTGAAACAAATCTGAAATCTGCTGAAATCTGATCGGGGCGAGCACTACACAAGCACGAGATGTGCACAGATATGAATCTGCAGTTCTTCAACCTTCAAAGTTGAATCGATCTGATTTGATCTTCAGGTGATGGCGATCCGATCTTATATGAAGACAAGCAAACTGATTACTGTATTGACAATCGAAGATAACTGCACCTGGAAAGCTGGATTGCTGGTGCGCAGGAAGCTTGATTTTGAAGATCTGGCCGCACGGGAAGAAGCTGCAGAGCAAGGAAGAACTGCTTGTACCTGATCTCAATTGACTTGTAATCAATCGATTCCTTCTCATCTGAATGTGTTGAAGGTGAAGGCTGCTTGATTCGAACCAGTATGCTGCTGTAATTGGCTCGATTTTGAAGATCTGGCCGCGCGGGAAGAAGCTGTAGAGCAAGGAAGATTTCCAACGGAAATTAGCAACGAAATACAGATTTGGTCCCTAATCTTACAGCTCTGATACCATATTAGGAAAGTAGAGACTAATGTGGAGAATTTCAGCATTCTAAAGATAAATTTGGAGAGAATTGGGAGCTTAAGGCAATGTAGATAGAAAACTTCATCTTATCATTGCTTAAACTTGATTAGTACAAGAGATATGAAACCCTATTTATAGAGTTTCTAGGGGATATGTGAACACATATCTCATATATCCTAACAACGTGCCAACTTTGCAATTGAATCGGACATACATGCCATAGCTGTCCCCATCGTTTCGATCATGCATATTCCGCGACGACATTACCGAACTCCTTCTCCGCACTATCCGTGGGAGAAACAATCGATCCAAAATGGTATTTTGACTCAGGAGCATCAACACATATGACAAAAGATATATGTACACTTCAAAAATATATATCACACACAAGTTCAAAATAAGTCATTGTTGGTAATGGTCAGTGTCTACCTATTCATTCGATTGGAAATTCCAAATTATCTACTCCTCATGGTCAACTTCAATTGTCATCTGTTTACTGCGTCTGTGGTTTATCTCGAAATTTGCTGTCCATAAAACAACTATGCATCGACAATAACTGCATTGTTTCCTTTGACGCATTCTCTGTTATTGTGAAAGACAGGAAGACTGGGAATATTCTCCTTCGGTCTGAGTCACACTCACCATTATATCCACTGTGTGCTGCTCCATATCAAGTCGGATCCTTCGCGTTGGTTGCCTCATTAGCTTCGGTTGATCGGTGGCACCAACGACTCGGTCCTGTCAATCATCGTAATCTTGATTTTCTTCGTAAGTCCATGAAAGTTTCTATGTTGAATAAAAGTTATAGCTCTTGTGCGTATTGTGTGGATGGGAAATTGCATCGTTTGCCTTTTTCCCACGAACCTTAATCGTGCATCATTTTCGTTGGTATTATTACATTCCGGTATTTGGACAAGTACAGTTTATTCAAATTATGGATGTAAATATTTCATCATATTCGTGTATGATTACTCACATTTTACATGGTTATTTTCGATGGTTAATAAATAAAAAGTCCCTACATATTTTCACAATCTTCGTCTCCACATCGAGAAATTATGCAATTGTCGGGTTCGTTGTCTTCAAACCGATGGTGGTGGTGAATATGTGAGCAGTAGTTTTCAGTTATATTTGTCTTCGAATGATATTACTCATCGCAGGTCTTGTCTGCATACACTGTCGCAAAATGGACTAGTCAAACGCAAAATTCGACATGTTGTTGAAACCATGCGCACCCTACTCCTCCATGCACACATGTCGTCCAAGTTTTGGCAAGATGTTTTCCTCATTGGCACCTACATCATTAACCAACTCCCAACATCAGCATTGCAGTTTCGGACTCCCTTCGAAACCCTGTTTGGCTCCATACCCGATTACTCCCTCATGCGGGCCTTTGGGTGCAGCTGCCATCCTCTTCACATACCGTCCATGACCAACAAGCTCGAACCAAGATCTTCACCATGTGTCTTCATAGGATATGCAAATGCCATGAAGGGATATCGATGCCTCGATGTCAAAACCAGTCGAGTATACACTAGTCGACATGCAGTGTTTGTGAGAACAGCTTCCCTTTTGCCGATAAACCTACCAGCTCAATCACTCCAACAGTTCCTTAAGCTCAGAAGAATCACCAGTCATCTCCCCTGGTCTGGCCTATTTCTCTGCCACCTTTGTCAAGCTCTCTTTCCCTTCAGCCGAATGCATCTCTAAGTCCGTCCCTCTAGCCAACTGCTCAACCAAGCATGGATGCTTCCTCACCACAACACCCATCATCTCCCATGCAATCCTTACTACAAGCTGGGAGCCCGATGGAGGAAGCTTCCCGTTCGGCACACACTGAGGAGACTACACCTTTTCCAGCATTCCATCAACCACTGAGGTTATCCCACAAACTGTCCAACATCCTATGCGCACACAGTCGAAGTTTGGGATCAGCTAACCACAATATTTTCTCAACCTCAACCATTCTGTTACACCCGATATTCCCACATGCGCTTCCAAGGCTGCGTTAATACCTCAATGGCGTCAAGCCATGGCAAATGAATAAACAATCCTCCTCCATAAAAATATGTAGGATCTTGTCCCATCTCATCCATCAATGAACCTGGTTAGCATCAAGTCGATCTTTCGTATCAAAGAACGGTTAGATGGATCAATAGAGTGCTACAAGGCTAGTCTTGTGGCTCAAGGTTACAAAAAGAAACACAACATCGACTACGACGAATAATTCAGTCCTATAATCAAGCCTCAAACAATCCGAACGGATCTGTCCTTGGACCTATCCAAAATGACACATTCGACAACTTGACGTGAAGAATGCATTCCTTCACGACCATCTACATGAGACCGTCTATATGAAGCAACCTTCCGACTTTGTTCATCCCGACTATCCATCTCATGCTTGTCGTTTGAAAAAAGCTCTATATGTCCTTAAGTAAGCCCCACTAGCTTTGTTTCATCGGTTTAGTCAATATCTCCTCTACATCGGCTTCATGGCGAGCAAAGTCAATACCTCTCTGTTCGTGTATCACTCTAGTTCAGTTCATATTTTTCCTCTTACTCTATGTTGATGACATCATTGTTTGTAGCAGCTGCTCAGGAGTTATTCATCGACTAGTTGATCGTCTCTCGACCAAGTTTGTGATGAAGGACCTTGGACCACTTAATTTCTTCTTAAGAGTTGAAGCTCGTCATCATACGCATGGTCTTGTTCTCTCTCAGACCAAGTAAATTGTTGAATTTCTCTGCAAATTTGAGCTCACACATGCAAAACGAGTAGCAACTCCTAAAACAAGCTCAAACCCTTGTCAACGCACGATGGAGAATCCCTACTGGACCCAAGTACCTATCGTCGCATGGTTGGAGCACTTCAGTACATAACCATGACTCGCTCGGACATTTCTTTCGCAGTTAGTCGAGTCAGCCAGTTCATGCACTCTCCACGGCAGCCTCACCTTTAAGCAGTCAAGTGTATCTTCAGGTACCTTGCAGGGACAATTCAACATGGCCTTCTCCTTCACAAATAATCACGCGTGGAGCTTCATGCTTATGCGGACTGGGTCGGCTGCCCTGACACACGTCGCTCCACCTCCGGGTATTGTCTCTTCCTTAGCAACAACCATATCTCCTGGCAAGCCAAGAAGAAACTCACAATGGCTCGCTCGAGCGCTGAAGCTGAATATCGGGCAATGGCAGACTGTGTGGCTGAAAATATTTGACTCCAACAACTACTTGGTGAGCTTGGCATTCAACTTCCTTAACCACCAACAATCTATTGTGACAACATATCCACCACTTATCTAGCCCTTAATGTGGTATTTCATGCTCGCACCAAGCATATTGAGCTTGATGTCCACTTTGTTCGAGAACGTGTTCACTCTCGACGACTTCAAGTTTGGTATCTACCTACTCAATACCAACTAGCCGATCTCTTCACCAAAGGACTTTCCACGTCACGACATCGGCTACTTCGAACCAATCTCAAAATCGTTAACTCTATTTCTAATTGAGGGGGGATATTAGCTGAATATATTCAAGATTATGACTCATAGAAGAGTCATCCATTCACAAACGTAAAACCCTAGTTTCATAATTCCATTACTAATATCTGGGGAAAAGTGTGAAATTGCACCCCGGATGTTTGCAACAATTGGTAATTGCACCCATGATGTTTGTTATCACAAACGAATATTTCTGTTTGTTGGTTATTGGACTTTTCCGTCCATTTCCGTTGGTTGTCCGTTAAATAATTGTCATGTGTTGTCCATGTGCACTAAACCTAACCTGATATACCTAAAATACGCCCACCTCTTCATGTTAATAAAGTATCCATATCTTCCCAATTTCATTTGCTTTCTCCATACCCTAGCCAATAGCTCCAAGGCCCGCGAAGACGATTGCTCCAAGGTCGGTACAGCATGGGTGGTAAGTATGCTAAATGCTCTTCTCGTTCTTCTTCCTCTTGGGCATCCAAGCCGAACATGACATCCATGGAACCCCTGTGCTACTGCGGTGTACAAACCCATGCGACAACAACTTGGACCATGAAAAATTTCGTCCGTCTGTTCTTTGCATGTCCAAGATACAAGGTAATGAAGTCAATTTATTGTGTTAATTGAGAAGATATGGTCGATTGGTCTACGCTGAAAAAATTAGGAATTTTCTGAAACCCTAATTTCTTGTTACTACTATGCAGCCATCAATTTCTTTGAAGATGAGTTGTGAATTCTTCGCTTGGGCAGATCCACCTATGTGTGTGTATGGAAGGAGAGTCATGACCAAGTTTGTGTCAAAGGAATCTAGACTCAACAATCAAATTTATGTATTGCGTAGCAGAAATCAGCAACAATTGTATGTTATAGTGTTCTTAATTTTCGTTGTTGCTGGACTTATGTTGAAAATGTAACTACGTTTAAAACGTTTGTTGTATAGTGTGTAAGTTATGTACGTTGTCATTCAGTTGTACTTGATGTTTGTTTAATGACTACTCTGTGGACCCACAAGTTATGTACGTTGTTATTCAGTTGTACTTGATGTTTGCTGTATAGTGTGTGTTTCCACCCTTATGTTTGGACTAAATTGGTGAAAGCATCCATATGTATCGACATGAAAATCCAACAGAACACACATTATCCCACATAACTTTCAATACAAACCAACCTATTTAGATAAATGTTCTAGTTGTACACAACACAAATCTTTACGAGACAAAATATCATTCAAAACAAAGCCACCAAACCTACCATCCCAGCACAAAACATCACCGCACCTAACATCCCAATAAAAACATGACCGAACCTAACATACCACAAAACATTCTCGTTTTAAGTGGTTGGGGAGATAACACTAATGCCCGACAACGTGATAACTCTGGGGCAGTTGATCTCACCCGCACAAAATCATCGACTGGCTCTATGTTTACTAGGTCCGCCTTCAACGAAGATGGGCGTCCAACCTACATAAACATAAATGTTTGAAGACGTTGTCCATATGTACATTAATCGTAAATACTCAATCTCCATACATTTGGTTTGCTTCTTCTCACTTTCAACTTGGCTCTTCTTGTCAATTTCCATACCTTTGGTTTGCAGTATCTATCCTAATTTCAGCTACCAAAAATTTAGTCTTGCTGCGATGTACTGGAAAAATTACTACACGGTGATCAACCTATTTACCATTGCATGTTGAATAAGCACTGGAGACCACTAGAAGGTTGGTTAACAAATGATGGGGTTTAATGCTCTGATTAGACTTTTAAAGATTATTATTTGGCAAGTGATAGATAACTTTTTCTCTAAAGAAAACATGCTAGAAATGTGGATGTATGAGAATGGAGATCCACAGTACATACTTGTTGAAACAGGAAGAAAGCAGAGCATATGGAGTAATCCTACACGGAGGTTGTTTCCTTGTTGCAATTGCATACGTACATAAGAGATGCATACATTCAATAGGCAGTGATGAAATCCATCCCTATGTAAGTTGTAAACTATGGCAGAGCTAAGCACCAATCTAACCCAAAAACAATCTTGTAAGGAAATCCAATATAAAGAAAGATCGCCTCTACATACATATGTAAATGTGCAAGCAAAAGGGAATATAAAGTTGATTGACATGTATTTATTCCAACTGATATTCAGGAGGAGGTATGAAGACAACCACCCTATTATTTGTTTCAAGCAAAGACCCAGTAGCATCACCAAACATTGAACTCCGCTTAAATGATGAAAATCTGAACAAAACCAAACTCAGAACTAAATACACAACAAAATACACAGCCTACAGAATCAACAAAACGAACGGAATCGAAGTGGGTATCAACGGAATCGAAATGACAAACCTTACCGAAAGTCAAGCTGATTCTACGGGAAGAACACAACCGTAGAGACACCAGAGCCGACAGCCGAAGAAAACAGAGCTGAGACACCGAAATTGCACCGCTGGTTGGAAGAACAGACTCGCACGACAGCAGCTCCGGTGTGGTTCGAAGAAACCAGGCGGGTTTGGAGAGGAGATTAAGAAAGTTAGGGGTTTGGAGGAGAAGAATCAATGGTGGAAGAGGATGGAAGGTATCGGTCAGTTTGGGGGGCAAAGAATCAGAAGGATATGTGTAAAGGTGATGGGATGACCTAAGGGGTAAATTGATCATTTCACATTGCATCGTTTCAAAATAAACGACTACACGAGACACTTAACGGGAATTTTTAACGTTTTGTGCAATTACCAACAAAATGTAACATATGGGTGTAAGTAATTGCGACAAAAAACATATTGATCCACTTACAAAAAATTGCAAACATCCGAGAGCAATTTCATACTTTTCCCTATCATATTCACCAGGTACTGTTTACCAAATTCTTATAGAGCAAAGCTGGGTTGATTTATAATTTGTTTGTATTAAATATAAATTTTATTTTTCTTAATAAAAATATTAAAATTAATATATAATACATACATAATATTAATCCATAATATTATTATTAAAATAAATTAAGTTTTATTTTTTTATAAAATTATATAAATTCATAATAGTGTGGATTGATTTCTGAATTAATCTCATACCATATAAGTTTTCTTTCACGGAATTCAGAATAAGGAATACTGAATAGGGAATAGGAATTGGGAATAAGGAATAGAAGTTAAGAATATGAAGTTGTTTATTTGGTTGAATAGAATGGAATAAGGAATTCTGTTGTTTCTTTGGTGGAATTGTATATGGAAAAGGAATGTGGTAAAATGACATATTTGCCCCTCTTTGTATATGTATAGTATATAATAAAAAAAATTGTATTAATTAATTATAAAACTTAAAAATATTACAAACGTTTATTAAATAATAATAAAAAATTTAAAAACGAAATTTTAATTTTTTTTAATTGTCATGCAAAATAATATTTCTTAAACAATCAATTGATTACATAACATTAACATGATTAGAAATATCGATAAATACAATATTCGGAATATAACATTTCATGAACGCACGACAATAGTCCGAAGGTACCAATTACCATCATTTTCAAACATGTTGGACCAAAAACAATCGTTTGGGTTCAGAAGATCATTCACTTCAAACAAAGAAAAATGATAATAAGATCTCAATAAAGCAGTTCTTTCATCCACTATATGAACCTGAACAAATAACAAAAAGGAAGCAACACCGACGAGGATCATCACTTCTTGGACCTGCTTGCTGCCAACTGAGTCTCCGGCTGCAACACCACGACATAAGCGTCTGAAGGGAATAGCCTGCTTGTGTGCCAAGACATCCTCCAAGTACCTCTTTGCCTTAACCAGAGACATCTTTCTGATGGAAAATGCCGTCTCCCTTGTGTTCTAAAATAATGACAGAGATGGCAACATCAATATTCAAGTCATTAAAGAAACAAAACCAGGAAATATTAACAAAAACAGATCTCTGTTCTGATAAGTTGGGCAATCATTTTAGATATACAAAATTTCATAAAGGTCAATTTTGAAAATTTTGGCCATTGGAAATTGAGTTAACTCTCCTATCTAGTGTATATATAAGTGTGTCATTGACAAAACAAGTAAGCCACTAAATTAAGAAAGGCATAAAGACATTCGTGACAACAATATAATAATAGGTCAAAGACCAGCAAGATTATCCAAACCTGGTCAAAACACATGGACAATGTCATTATCTTCAAAACACCTTACTACCTGAATAACGTAAATGAGTTTACTACCTCAATGTCATTCTAATGAAATTCTAGATAAAAAGATTTCTGAGTGTTTATCCGTTTCCATGGGAATATGTAGTATGTATAGATAAAGAAGACAGACACATAACAAGGAAATACCTGCAGAATGGAATAGACTTCCCGGATATGAGATAAGAATTTATTGCCCAACCCCTGAAAAAGATGGTAGCGAATCAAGAAGCAAATAAATTTCAAGTATCCATTCTTGGATAAGAACTAGAAGAACCCAAGGGACTTCAAAAATTATTAAATCTGATGCAAAGATTATAAGATAACTCAAGTGAGTGGCACAATCCAGATATCTCACCTCATCCTGATTGGCACCTTTGACAAGTCCAGCAATATCCAAGAACTCTATGTTAGCTGGAACTGATCGCTGAGATTTACAAAGATTGGAAAGGACCTGGAGACGTGGATAGTAGCTTGAGCCTTTCCATTCTCCACCTATGAAATTGCATGTACAAAGTGAAAATCCTGAGAAAGGTTCTGAAAATTCATAATTCCCAAATACAATGACGAGAGCATGAAACCGATGAATACTATCGATTAGTCAGTATGAAGCTAGATAGATAGCAAATGATTCCAAATCAAAGAGAAAGTTCTGCAGAAACGTTACCATGGCGACTGATGCTGGCTGCGTCGGTGAAGACTTCCTTCGGGTTTCAGCAGAGAAGAGACGATGCCTGAGAGGTCTTGATCTATAAAGAGCGAAAAGTATAAGCATAAGAATTGAAGAAGGAGCTGAAGAATTGAAGAAGTACATAGGGAAGCTGAAGAATTGAAGGCAGGCAACTGAAGAATTGAAGGCAGGCAGCTAAAGAATTGAAGGCAGGCAGCTGAAGAATTGAACACGGTTGTTCAAATTGCAGAGAGAAATTGAAGACGGAATGGAATCCGTTCAAATGGCAGAGAGAAATTGAAGACGGTTGTTCAATCCACTGTCTTCGAAGGTTGAAGAATTGAAGGAGGGGCACGCTCGGAATTATGGAAGAGCAGTGAGGGCATAATCGTCTTTAACACCTCTATTCCGAATTCCTTACCTTCTAGGCTTAGGAATTCCGAGGTTTTCACCCGGAATGTCTAAGACTACCCCGCCCGGAATTCCTAAGTCAATTCTCTGCAATTCCGCGAAAATAACAACTTCTTACAAAATCCGTAAGCCGAATTCCTTTTTCATTCCGTGAAAAGAACATGCCATCAGTCTCTCAGTCCGTAGTATAATGATAATCACTTTTTTGGTAAATAATAATGATAATCACTTACTTTTACCAAATTCACACCATAATTTTAACGATGCTCCGAGAGTGCATCACAACCCATTAACATCCACACCGCAGTCAACTGTCATTTGGGTTAACCTGAGAATGAATTCAAAGTTCTAAGACCAACTTCTTAGGGTTAATTACCAAAAAACAAACCCAACTTTGGACTAAAACCAAAAAACAAACCGAACTTTTTTTTTTCCAAAAGCCAAACCGAAGATTATGAAATGAGCAATTAGGAAACCCGACCCAAACAGCCGTTAATTTCGACGGAAATTGTAACAGTTTTGAAGATTTGACGGTTCTGCCCTTCTAGGGTTCTTCATTTGAAGTTGTAAAACCCATGACCTATTATAGAACCACCATCCGGGGAGATCCGAGCCATCCCGACCCCATCGAATTGGACCTGAACCCATTTTCAGGACTCCGATGTCTTGCATACATGTTGCGGAATCTTAATTGAAGAACGCTAGAAGGGCAGAACCGTCAAATCTCCAAAACTGTTACAATTTCCGTCGAAATTAACGGCTGTTTGGGTCGGGTTTCCTAATTGCTCATTTCATAATCTTCGGTTTGACTTTTGGAAAAAAAAAAAATCGGTTTATTTTTTGTTTTGGTCCAAAGTTGGGTTTGCTTTTTGGTAATTAACCCCATCTTTATACTCTTCAACAGTATGGTATTTACTATACATAGTCAAAGCTAAGGGCTTAATTTAAACACAACATCTGAAAGAGATATCCACTACTTATCATCTTCTTCTTTGGTAGCAGCAGAAGAAGTTCCATCTGTTCTGGTTACACTATTCAAAGACCAAATATGGCGCTCTGTATAAGCTCCACAAGCCTCCGCAACGTAAATCCTAGTCTATGTCTCTTATCAGCTCTCTCCAGGGGCTACTCTTCTCTCACGAACACACATCTCCGTCTCAAGGAATTCGGTTTCAGTAGTCGCATACAATCATCATTTTCGCGCCACCTAGAACCTTCGGTCCCTCGAAATCCACGCCTTTTTGCGTCTCCAACTGCGGTCGAAGCTGAGCTTGAACCGCTTCCTGCTGACATTCAAGTTACAGAGGCTGAAGAACCTGATAGCAGAGTAAGTTCAATTTGATTGTCATTGTTGCATAATGTGGATAGATTTTGCGAGCAGTGTCTGTTAACATGACAAGGATATCTTACAAAATCTTGTAGTATTCGAATTCCATTATGAAATTATGAATAAGCGTTTAACTGCTAGATATTTCAGTTTCAATCCGCCCGCTGATATGCAGATACACTTATTGTTTGCTAGTAGACACTACTAAATCTCTTTTGTATACCCTTTTATATCACATATTACTTCTTCCGTACTCGTCAGATTCGACTGAGTGTTGAAGTGCCGCCTGCTGTATGTGAGGATAGTTACGAAAAGATCATTAAAGAGTTCATGAGGCGTGCTAAGGTGATTTTCTTTTTCAGACTTTGAAAATTCATTTTCTTATCGTGAGTTATTCAGTTTCACAATACAATACCTAAAGAGTTTGAGATGTCAACTAATTCATTTATTTCAATTAAGGAATCAAGTTAATTTATGCTTCCAGAAGAATTATTGTTCTTATTCAGATTTTGTGGAGAATGGGAAAGAATGATCAGGATTATCGCTGTTCTATCTAGGCTAACTTTCAAAACTAAGACTATAAACAAAACAACTTAATGTCCAGAAATATTGAACTTGCATAGTTGCATTCCTTTTTTGGCCAATGATGGGTATCATTCTTAGTTACCATTACCTTGAGAAGGAAAACCTGTCATTATTTCCCTCCTATATATTTTTCTCCATGTTCAGTTTCCAAGAACACCAAGTTGTTTATTCTAATGCACTGTATTCCAGGTCCCTGGATTTCGCCCTGGAAAGAATGTTCCAGAGAGTATTCTTCTTAGTCATGTTGGGAAGAAAAATGTACAGAAGGCAGTAGTTGAAGCCATATTGAAAAGGACACTTCCACATGCAATGGCTTCGGTACGGTAATGAACTTGCTGTATTTTCCCTTTGATGTAAGTACAGGGAATAAGTGTGTCTGTTACATTTACATGAGACATCACTATTGGATCATGTTCATGGTAAGCACATGTATGTAGCCAAGTTATAATAGAGCTTACAGATGCTAAGTTTCCTCTATATGCACTTCAGAATATTTTATGCTGAAGGGAGAATAGAGCAAACCTCCTTGCAAATCTCTTGATAACAACTTACTGATGGAAAATGAGGAACATCTGAGCAACTCATATCTAGAATATTGAGGTCTTCGTAAATTTAATTGTAGTATAATAATCTCTCTATATATATTAATTTGGCTAAATAGTAAATACTCTATAATTTTGAGAAGTAATCTTTTGGTAACATTTTTCTATCCTATTGCCAGAATCAACTATTCTAATTGGTTCATGTTCAACCCTCTAATTATCACTTCTATTTGATTTTCCACATGACTTAGTTTAAAAGCACCTAAGCTATATGGTTGTTTTAAAACTCTTTTTTTTTTATTTACAAAAAGTAATTATTTCGTAACTTAGTATGATCACTTGATAAACATATATATATTATTTTAGTTAAATTTTTTAAACTTATTTATTAATATATGAAAAAATTACATACTACGTAAAGCGCTTACCAGTTCCCTAGTTATAATTAATTATCAAATCTTTAAAGAAGTGAAACTTACCTACCATGACATAGATTGTTAGTTACAGTTGTTAGTACCATAATTTTTATAAAAAAAATAAATTATACTTGATTTGCATTGTGGTTTCTGATTTTTTTTGTTTTGGTGGCAAACTTCATTTTATAAGAGGCTTTTCGAGTTGTCTATTGTAAGGTGGATTTTATCATGTCATATTATATAAGGTCTATTATGTCCACTATTGTCTATTGTAAGGATGGTTGTCGTAATGATTGATAATGATAGTTGTTTTTGTTAATTATAAACGCTGCAGAATCAGTACTTCTGATGGGAAACCATTAATTTGATGGATTATTCAGCTGAATCTTAAATTCTTAGGTCTGGGTTTTGTTGTTAGGTATCTGGAAGGGCTCTTAAAGACTCAGTTCGTATTATTACTAAATTCGCTGAAATGGAGAAGTCTTATTCATCCCTCAGTTCCTTCAGGTTCTCCTTGTCAATCCTTTTTTTCTTTCCTATTGTGTTCATGCCTTTAAAGAACCTCAGCATTTCCTGTCAGATTGATATCTATTACTGCAAGATTATTTCTTGTGGTGATTGCATTTATGTGTTAATTTAATTGTTGGACTTTGTGTTATAGCTACGATGTTGTTGTTGATGTGTCGCCTGAAGTCAAGTGGGTTCCTGAAGATGGGTACAAGAAATTGAAGATTGTGGTAGAAATAGATAGTGACATTGATGCTGAGAAAACTTGCCAAGAAGAACTAAAGCGCCGCCACAAATCACTTGGTGTTTTGAAGATTGTAACTGACAGAGGACTACAGGCAAGTCATCTTTCGGTCATTTGATGGCATTCATGTGCATCTCAATCTTTTGAAAAAACATGTTTGCAATGAAATTCTGTCATTCAGCAAAATAAGAAGAAGAAGAAATAAAGTAAATTGTAAAATGAAGTTCTGTCCATAAATGCAATATTATGTGTCCTCTGTTAAGTTGTGTATTTCTTTGTTGTTGTGATAGAAGTTCAAACTCCAGCATCTGTAACTACAGTATACTTGTTCTGATCTCCCTTTATCACATACTTGATAGTAGCAACTTGACTCGTTTGTTACTATCTTTATATATATTTGCTCCTTCCGATCCCCATCATGTTAGCTTCCTATCCATCTTCCAGTTTTTATATGTAGACTTGAAAACTGAAAAGTGACATTTTGTAGGTTGGTGATGTTGCTCTCTTAAACATATCAGCAACAACAATAGACAAAGATGAATCAAATGTGCAACGAATTCCCTCAGCAGAGACTAAAGGTTTGCTTTGTTATTGTGAAAGTTGATGACAGTTCTCAACTTCTCTTTTAATTGATTTAAGTACATTTTTCTTATAAAAAATACCCTTCCGCAGGATTCCAGTTTGACACGGAAGATGGTGACAAAGTCCTTCCAGGTTTCCTTGAATCAATAATTGGAATGAAATCGGGCGACACAAAGGCTTTTCCACTTGCTTTTCCCGATTCATGGAGGCAAGAACATCTTCGTGGGATCAATGCTTTGTTTACTGTGAGTCCCTCACTTATCTTCTAAACCCCTCTTTAAAGGGATATGTGGTCAAATCCCCAAAGCAGAAAATGTGATAAATGAATCCACAATCCACTCTTAAATACTTGCAAAGTCAAATAGATGCTGAAAGTATAATCTGCTTCAGTTGTAAGTTCAAATGTATCATATACAGTGAGCTTGCTTATACACATTCCAACTCTTTAGGTTGAATGCAAAGAGCTGTTTTATCGAGAGTTACCAGAGTTGGATGATTCACTGGCTGAGAAGCTTCTTCCAGGATGCTCTAGTTTGGAGGAGGTAAGTGGTACAAGCTTGCATAATTCGTATGACCATTCATATTCCCAACCAACTTTGTTACAATGCTTCAGGTCAAAGAAACGTTGTTGCAAAAATGCCGAGAAGTGGAGGAGACAGCCAAAGATCAAGCAACTGATAATGCTATATTAGATCAGCTCCGCAAGGTTTGTTACAATATACATAAGTGCTTCCCTTTCCGTTACTTTTTTATCCGAGTTTCAGCTTCGAAATGATGGTGGGTACTCTTAACTTCTCTACTTTAGAGGCACCACTACACTGGTTTAAGCCATTTGTCATTGTTAATATTTTGTTTTGAAATGTACCTTCTGTCTTTAAAAACCTGTACTTGTTTTTGCCTCTTGACTTCTTAAATCTGCTCTTAAAATTATTTTCATAAATGCTATCCATTATACCGTAACGTTTTCTATCTTAATTAATTTCTAATCTTCATGCTGCTACTTCTTCAATTTTTTTCTTGATATAATAGTAACCTTGCAGTAGTTAACAGTATATACTTCTTTTCCTTGAAAGAAATCATGCTTAGGGCTTTCAACTACCAAACCTCAGTTAGTAGTGCTAAACTATAAACATTTAAACAATTCATTCAACTATTTTCTCTGATTGTTTCGTATCCATTTTTCCATTTAAATTCAGATGGTGGAGGTTGAAATACCACAATCTTTGTTAGAGGAACAAGGCCGACAGCTCTATGGATCCCAACTTCTACAGATGCAGGTGATCTTCTACGATTATTTCTGCAATGAACTTATCAATTACAAGCTCTACAATCAAAAAGAAAAAAAAAAACTCACATATAAATAAGTCACCTAATTCTTCAAATTATATTCACAAGCCAGTTTAACCAGTAGGAACTTTTAGGCAACATTGTAACTGGAAACTTTCATCTGGGGATATTTCTTAGTAATGCAATACAGAAGTGCGTGATCAATGAAATATATCACTATGGTTTATGATCTACCTATTTATTTTATACTTGTCTAGTTCTTAATATTCATGAGTTATGTTGGGAGGGACAGGCGACTATGAAACTAAACGAACAGCAGTTGGCTGCACTATCTAGTCCAAAGGTGGTGAGTGAATACTTAGAAGAACGGAAGGAGAGTATAATCAGTGTCATAAAGCAGAATTTAGCAGTTGGCGATATCTTCAAACGTGAAAATCTGGAGGTGTGTGACTCTTTGCGAAGTAATTACATCACAGCTGGTGCAGTTGAAGTTTTAAGTTATTATGTTATCTCTGCAGTTCCCAACTGAGGATCTTATCAAGGAGGTAGAGAGCTCCATCGAGGAATTCAAGCGACACAAACAAGAATATGACGAGGATCGTGTAAAGGAACAGGTATATGTTCTTAACATTTTTGTAGCTAGCAGTAGTGCGGAGTGAGTAGTTCTTCTTGTTTGAGATTTGCAAAGCTTCCATACTGATGAATGATTGACACTATGCATTCAATGAAATGCAACTTCTGAGTATTATTTTTAAATGTGATTAGGTTCAAGAGATACTGGAGGGAGCTAAGGTACTTGAATGGCTGAGAGAACGAGCGGAGATTCAGTACATAACCAAGTAAGGGGGCGTTCCTGCCTGCTTGTTGAGTTGATTGAGATTTTGGTAAGTTGTTGCCACTTGCCATAAAAAGTAACATATATAGTCCATTGTATAACTTTTAAGACAAGAGAATATGCATTAGGTTTTGAGGCATTTGATATTTTTTAGAGCTCACCGCCTAGATGGGACTGTCCAACTCAATTATGGAAGGCATTAGATATGGCTAATAGCTTCCCTCCCGTAAGCGCAAGGGGAGAGTGCTGAAGTTTAGCTTGGATTGTAGTTTCGTGAATCATGATGAAGAAAGACTCTTGGTGAGGGCATCAACAATCTAATCGACGGAGCCAACGAACCTAATAGATAACTGCTTCTCGGACATACGTTCACAAAGAAAGTGATAATTAACTTTGATGTGCATTTGCTTCTCGAAAAATATGTCTGAACTTCATTCTTTCGAACTGTATCAATAGCTTCCTACACTCCGCAATGATCGACATTAGTTTTTGATTTGACATATTTTCGTCAGAGATTACCTTATGGGCTGAGAGGGCGTCCGTTTCACGATGAATAGATTTTAATCTGAGTGCATTTGCCAACAGCAGACCGTCTCGGATGACCCAACATTCCGCAGTGAGACTGTTTGAGCAACCTAAATTCCTTGAGAATCCTGCGACCCATTGACCCCTGTCGTCTCGGATGAGCCTACTGCCTACTGCAAAACCTTGATTTCCCCTAGCAGCTCCATCTGTGTTAATAAAACCAATCCTTTTTTGGAGGAACCCAACTAATATCAATGGAAATAAACTCATTAGCAATGACAGTTTCAAGATAGACATTTTGGTGAAATTTTGTCTGAGATAAAGATAACTTATAAACAGAAGAAAAAATTGGTTTATCATTAAAAATAAGAGAGTTTCTATTTTTCCAAATGTTCCATAGATCATATGGAAAAAAGAACTTTTACTCAATTCCTTGATTATTGACTCCTGCTTCGTGACACCCATACTTGATCCACTCATTCAAGGGGTAGTGGAACGATTGCCCCAGATTTGGCGGCCCAGTGACTGAATCCCACATCTCTTTAGCATGCTTACACCCACGCAATATGTGATCTATGTCCTCCACCCCAAAGTAACAAATTTTGCACAGAAGGCTCAAATTACATCATCTATGGTTCAATAGTTTGCCGGTGGCTAGTCTATCTTTAAGGCACAACCAGATAAAATACTGAATTTTTTGGATAGTCTGAGTCTTCCAAACCCAATCCCATTGATTAATCACCTGACTGTTTGTGTCATGACCTGCTAAAAGAAAGTATGCTGATGCTGTAGTGTAATTCCCCGAGTGTGTGACATTCCATATTTGCGTATCCGAGGATACATTGGTCTTGTCCCCTGGAGTACCTCGAAACATTTCCACAAATTTTTTGGGGAAGTCAAAAGAATTTCTATCTAGATTCCACTCTTCATTTTGGAAGACATCTCCTACCATCAATCTGTCTTCTTCATAGTTCAGTGGACCATAAATTGCAGCTTGCAGGGGTTGATTACCCACTCAATTATCGTGCCAAAATTTAATATCCCTACCATTTGCCACCACCCACCCTAAACCTAATTTAAGGATGTTCATACCTTCATTAATTACTTTCCAATTACAATGCGTTTTATTCGAAGTAGTGAGAGAAGTTCCATCCTGCTTAAATGTTATGTTTCTAATGACTACAGCCTAATTAGCTGTTTCCTTCTTCAATCTCCAAGTCAAACTCCCCAGGAGTGATTTGTTTCGATACAACACCGACTGCAGACCAAGTCCCCCTAGTTTTTTCGGCTTTGTTATATCCTCCAATTGATCCAATGGATTTTCCTTTTCTGATCTGTGGATCCCCAAACAAAATTTCTATTAATCCTGTCCAGTTCCTTACAAACTGAATTAGTAAACATAGTACATTGCATATTTTTTGGGTGGGGTCAAAAATAGTACATTGCATATAGTAGGAGGGGATTGTGGACAAGGTTGATTTGACCAACGTAACTCTACCTGCCATTGATAACAACTTTTCCCTCCAACCCGAAAGTTTATTTCTAACTTTATCCAGAACAAAGTTAAAAAAGCTAACTTTCGAGTTTGACAATTCCAAAGGAAAACCAAGGTAAGATCCAAAGTTTTCAACTGTTCTAAACTGTAAACTCGTTGAGATTTGTGTTCTTATGGTAGCTGGAACATTTTTTGAGAAAACCATGATTGATTTCCTCTTATTTACCTTTTGTCCTGAAGTGTCACAAAACTCTTGTAAGACCGAGTTGATACAGTTACAATTTTCAGGTGTCGCATCTCCCATTAGAATGAGGTCATCGACAAAGAAAAGATGGGATAAGGTCAAACTTCCTCTTCCCACTTTTATTCATTTCCATTGTCCTTGCATAACTTTTTCATTGATAAGAAACGCCAGATATTCCATGCATAGAATAAAGATGTACGGAGATAGAGAATCCCATTGTCTAATGCCTCTGGACGGGTAGAATTTTTCTAGTTTCCCCCTATTGAACAAAATTTCAATTGAAGACGTGAAAATACAACTCATAATCAACTTAATGACTTTATCAGGGAATTTAAAGAAAATGAGCGTTCTTCTGATGAAATTCCACTCAACTCTATCATATGCTTTTTCAAGGTCTATTTTGATGATCATACACCCTGTTTTGCCCTGTTTATGCTTTGAAAAATGCAGCACTTCTCTAAGTAGAATAACATTATCTGAACCCCTTCTACCTGGGACAAAACTAGTCTGAAATGGAGAGATGATATTGTTCAGAACTGGTATGATTCTGTTCACCAGAATTTTTGATATGACTTTGTAAATAGAATTGCAAAGGCTTATAGGTCCGAAGTGGGAGACCGAATTAGATTGACTACATTTTGGAATTAAGCAGATAAACGTCTCATTCCAACTTGTAGGGACAGACCCTCTTTTAAAAACCTCACTGATAGCATAAGTCAGAGAGCTACCCGTACAGTTCCACAACTTTTGGAAGAAAGCCGGATGGAGGCCATCCAGCCCCAAAGCTTTAAACGGTTTAAGATCCCAAGTGGCTTTCCTAATTTCTTCCAAAGTGATAAAGTTGTTTAGGCGACGGATTTGATTTTCAGATAGAGCAGTTCTCCATGCCTCTGGCTGATCAACCACCAAAGGTGAGGAAACCTTTGAGGTGGTGAAGAGATTTGAAAAGAATTTTTGAAATTCCTCCTGAATGAGTCTCTCATCGAATATCCAATTTCCAATTAAGTATTTAATTGCCAAGATCTTATTTCTTCTTCTTTTAACAAGAGTAGAAATATGATAGAATTTGGTGTTTCTATCCCCATCTCTGATCCACTTTGTGCGGGACTTTGCAGCCTAAAGTTTTTCTTCCTGGTCAAGAATCTCAGATAGCTCTGCCTGAATATTTTTTTCCAGAGCGACAATGAAATTATTTGGGAAGTTAGCAATACACTTTTGTACTCGTGAGATTCTCCAAAGGGTTTTTTCTTTCCTCTGAAAAACATTTCAAAAGATTTCTTTGTTCCAGGCTCTAGCTTTGTCAGGGAAGTGGTTAATGGCAGGCGTGATCCTATTACTAAATTCATTCCAAGTATTCTTAACCATTAGTTCAAAACTTGAGTGATCAAGACACATAGGTTCCATCCTAAACGGTCTAATTGCCCTAATGCCACCATCCCCACCAGAGTTTATAAGAAGCGGGCAGTGGTCAAAATGGGTTCTCATAAGATGTGTAACAGATGCATTGGGAAAACTAAATTTCCAATCCATATTAGCCATCATCCTATCTAGTCTCTGCTGGATTAATCTATCTGAGTTCCACATATTGACCAAAGTAAACTTTGGCCCCCTAAAGCCTAGGTCAATCAAGTTACAATCACTAATCATATCATTAAAGAGAGACACCCTATTCATGCATACTCTATTTCCCTCCAATTTTTCAGCACTATTTGTGACATCATTAAAATCACCTATTACTAGCCAAGGATAAGATATAGTAAAGGCAGCCGATTTTAGATTATCCCACAACAGTAATCTTTCATTTAAAATGGGGCTAGCGTACATTGCAGACATGAACCAAGATAGGTTAGAAGGGATAACCTGGATCTTGAAATGTAATTCTTGCTCTGTAGATTCCATCTTCGTAATATTTGTCTCGTAATCATTCCAGAGCACAAAGATTCCTCCCTTAAACCCTCTGGCTTCCACCCCTAGAAATTTGTTGAACGGGAGTTTTCCTGCTTGGTCATCCATCTTTTGGCCACTGAGTCTAGTGTCAATTAAAATCAACACTCTAGGTTTGTGAATATGGATGAGATGCTTTACCGCCTTGAAAGCTGCTGGATTACCAAATCCTCTAACATTCCACATTATGGATCTCATGTGAGCTTTTTCTGGAACCACATTACTAGAAAGCTGTACTTGATTCTTAATTAATATGCTATAAATACTACCAAACCAATTACATAGAACTACTAATATCTAAACACATGTTAGATACCTCACCTTGTCCCTTACCTCCCTAAGTATGAACATTCTTACTCCCTTGCATAGTAGGTGCCTTTGCTGTGTATATTGACCCTTTCTCCACCGTATCCAATTGGGTTCGAGGCTTCCCATTTTTCTTGTGTCCCTGGGTTTTTAAAGGAACATCCTTACGACTTCCTACTTTCCCCGTGTCCATGGGCTTAGAAAAATTCACATAAGTAGTTAACTTGTTTTTCTCATTATGACAATAATTAGGACTAATAAAAGTAAATTTCAAGGTGTTATCGGATGAGTTTATGTCTTCCTCGATAGTCTTAAGCTTTATAGGCCAACTCCCCGACTCATCTTGGATTTTTGAATTGGGTTTGACCAATTCCATATCATCATGTGTTATAGCACAACCCATCCCGAACCCAACCATCTGCTCATTTCGGTCCATGTCTTCAAGTCGGCCCAGCTGTTCAAACCGACCCATCTGTTCACTCCGGCCCAGCTGAACACTTCGGCCCAACTCCTCCTTTCGTTCCAACGGATCCGACCCACCAGTACCCAGCTGCTTCTTCCCTTCAGCGATATTGTTCTCCACCTTGGTTCCCAGCATGGCAACCTCTCTCCTTCGCAGCTTGTCAGCCACGCCCCTTTCCAGCCGCCCATCCTGTCAGCCACTCTCCTGCTTATTTCCAGCCAGCAACTGCTTTGATGGAGTGTGGCCCCCCATGTCGACTTCAACTTGCATTCCACTACTTCCCATGTCAAAATCCACTATCTGTCCTCCTGCACAAGCCCCTGTTCCACTACTTCCTATGTTGAACTCCACTAGTTGTTCCCCACTTACCATGCCCGACATCCTTGTTTTCTTCCCATCCCTCTACAAGGCACGTCTTGTAGCAAAAGGGTATACTCAACAAGTTGGTACTGACTTTACAGAGGCATTCTCACAGTTTGTGAAGATGGTGACAATGCGTATTATCTTGTTTATTACAACATCATGAAATTGGTCAATCTATCAAATGGACGTTAACAATGTGTTCCTTCAAGGGAATCTTAATGAAAAGGTGTATAAAGAAATCCCACTAGGTTTTACATATGATGTTACAAAGGATGGAAGACAAAAGGCATGCAGATTGATTAAAGGGTTAAATACCAAGAAGCTACCTGAACTTTGGACGTTTTGCAACGAGCTACCCGATCTTTAAAAAGTCATAACGGTCTACCTCAACTTTGGTGAAGGTGCAACGAGCTACCTCCGTCCAAATTATCGTCAATTGTTCATCGGAAATTATCGTCGACAGAAATTAGTCGGAAGTTCATCGGAAATTTGTCAGAAATTGGACGGAGGTAGCTCGTTGCACCTTCGTCTAAAGTTGAGGTAGCCCGTTTTGATTTTTTAAAGTTCGGGTAGCTCATTGCAAAACGTCCAAAGTTCAGGTAGCTATTTGGTATTTAACCCTTGATTAAATCCTGGACTTAAGCAGGCATCGAGACAGTAGAACTCAATCACTTTTGCAACATGGATACACACAAAGTAGATTTGATTACTCTTTAGTCAGCAAATTTGTGGATGGAAAGCAAGTTCATCTACTCGTATACGTCGATGATTTGCTTATTAGTGGTTTTGATCAAGCCATGATTGCAAACCTCAAAATATTTCTGTAATCACATTTTAAGTTGAAGGATTTGGGAAGTTGAAGTATTTCCTAGGACTTGAAATTTCCAGATCCAAAACTGGGATTGTAATAAATCAACGAAGGTATGCTATTGAATTGATAGATGAGGTTGGTTTGAAGGAAGGATTTCAATCACACCCATGGACTAGAACATCAAACTCATATCTATCGAATATGAGAAAGCTTTCGGCTTAAATTCTAATGATGATCTGCTGAAATATATTGAATTATACAGGAGGATTGTGGAAAGATTGATTTATCTAAATGAAAAGGTTTGATATTGCATATGCAGTTCAAATTTAAGCTAGTACGTACAAGCTCCCAAGCAAACTCACCTAGATGTTGCATTTCATGTTGTTCGTTACATTAAAGCATGTTATGGGTGAGGACTCTCCTTCCCCATCAATAATAAGATAAACTCGATCAATGTGTACTCTGATAGTGACTGAGCTGCATGTGTTATCACCAGGAACTCAGTTTTTGGTTATTGTGTCAAATTGGGGAACAACACTGTGGCTTGGAAATCCAAGAAACAAACCACTATTTGCAATATCTAGTGCTGAAGCGGAATATCCGAGCATGGAAGTGTCTATTTCGAAAGTGGTGTGGATAAACGGATTGTTGAATGAATTAAGATTGTTAATTATTGAGCCTACAATTCTTCACTGTGACAACAAAGGTGTCATACAAATCGCAAGAAATTCAATGTTCCACGAACGAACAAAGCACATTGAAATCAATTGCCACTTCGTTCGTGAAAACATTCAAGATGGCACCATCATTCCCTCTCATGTTAATACAAAAGACCAACTAGTTACAGTAGTTAGGGACTTGCAATTATATAGTATTCTAAAGTTTGAGGATTACAATGTTTTTAGTTAGTTACCGTAGTTAGGGACTTGCTATATAAAGCAAGCTTTCTTCTTGTAAAATATGTAGGTGAAAATTCTGCAGTAATAATAGATCGGTCAGTAAGGAAAGGTCCCTTGCTCTCTTTTCTGAACTATTCTGGTAAATTCTAGATTTCATCAAGGTCCCCGAAGTTTGAGTTAATCTCATGATTGAGATTAATCATAATACATGTAAGAGAAACTTATTACCTATCTTTTATATTCAGGATTGACTTATGAATTTATAGATATTGTTATGGTTTGGGGTAGTGTGACACAACTGCCATCGATGAAGGAAAACAATTCAAATGCCTTAAAGAGTATAACCAATATAATTTTCCAGAGTAATGTTTTTATGATGTAGCACTCGACTGACTTTAGCTAATGTGTATCATCTTACGAGAATAAAGTATGGTATGGATCAAGCGGAAAAGGTATGCATTAAAGTATTTGCTCCAAGGAATAATCCTAGAATTTTGTTTGTTTTCTGGGTTTGGGAAAAAGTGAATTTTCAAGAATGGGAGTCTTATGATATGTTGGGAATCAGTTATGATATTCATCCATGACTGAAACGTATCTTAATCTCGGAAAGTTGGATAGGATGACCATTACTTAAGGATTATATTGCCCCTAGTTTTTATGAAATACAAGACCACATTGAATGATAAGAAACCCATCTTCATTTATATAACTTCATATATTCAAGAAGGGTTTCTATGTTGTTTCCGATCAACTTGGTTGAGATGGTTGGAATAGGAGAAGGGATAGAGAGATTGGAAGTATTCAGATATTCAAGAAGGGTTTCTATGGTGTTTCCATTCAACTTAGTTGATATGGTTGGAATAGGAGAATAGATAGATTGTAAAGTAAGTGTTAGTAATATAGAATGATTAATAATAATATTTTTGGACGGAAAATTATATCAAAATCCTGCTATAACATGCAAGACTTTTACAATTACAAAATTGCCCCGATATGTTTTTAAAAAAATTGAGTCTTGTGAGTTACGCGATCTCCTTCATGTAATTTCGACATTCTCACCGTAACAGGTTTGTGTAAGAGAATAACTTAGACATTGCTCCCATGATAAAACAGTGTCGCCAAGGCGAAAATAACACGATGTTTCCCTTGACTGAACTGAAAAATAAATGAACTCGATCTTTGATGAAAATTCAGACTGATCTCGAAATGACAAAAATTAAACCCGAACCTATAGCAAATTTGAGAGAGTTCTTCTAATTTTTCAAGTGTGGAAAAATAAAGAATCAACCCTATATTTATATGGTTTAGGGTACTCATTGTTATAATAGTCACCCTTAGTTAAATTGTAAACTTACAAATTAATGCAATAATCTATATATAATAATTTGGCTAAATCATATAGAATTTTGACAAATAAGTTTGTTGATATATTTTCTCACTCCTAATGTTAAATTAACATCTTATAATTGGTTCATGTCAATCATAAATTTCTCATTTCTATGTGGCAGACCAATTAAATAATTTTAAAGCCCTTAAAAATCCCTCATTCATTCTTAATATAAGTTACAAAGTTCATATACTTTCTCTGTATTCATATTATAATTATGATTTTTCCTTAAATATATTTTTTGTAGTCAAATTTATATAATAATAAATTAAATAATATTATTTTTTATTAATATTAAGTATGCACATATTAAAGTTTACTCTTACAAATTAAAATATACATTAATTAAGGGAAAATTATGAAAAATATGTAATATGTTTGCCTTTTGTTGTAAAAGTGACACATTGTTTATTTTTTAAAAAACATGTTTCCAAAACTGCTGGCAACTCCTCACATGTCTTGCACGTGACCTCCGTTCAATGTGAAATTCCTCAAATGTCAATGTCTTCTTTACTGATGTTATAATAGCAGTTATTGTACTCCTTCGACATACGTCTCCAATCTTCGGAAGTGACTAATTGGATTCTTCATCCTTGTCTGCTCTACCAACAACGAAGACACAACATTACTCCAACAACTCTTATCAAAGCTTGAAGCCCCATGTAGAGTACCAACCGTTGATTTGCTATTGTGGGTTCACCACTCATGCTGAACCAGCTTCAACATATAAGAATTTCAGTCGATTGTTCAATGTGTGTCCCAATTATAAGGTATGTTTGCCAATTTCTTTGGGTTTTAACCCTAATTGTAGTAGTATCAATTTGAAAATCTCTCCTAAAGATCCCTTCGAAACCCTAATTTTACAGTGACGAAACTTGTTTGCAGAACCACGATTGTGACTATTTTGAGTGGTGTGAACCCCCAATGTGCATTTACGGAAGGAGTGTCATAACAAAATTCCGAGAAATGCATCCAAGATGGAAGTCGAAGTTGTTGTTTTCCGTCTAAGGGAACTGTTGTGGATTAATGTTGTTGGAGTGCTTGTGGTGTTGTTGTTTGTTGTAATGTTAAAACAGGTTATTAGTTGAAGTGTGTTAGCGTGTAAATTAGTTGTACTAAAGTTTGTGGTGCGGTTGTATGTTAATTATGTTAGTGTTTATGTTGTTTTTGGATAACTCAAGTTTTGTAATTGTTGGTTTTTGATGAAAAATGTTTATGAACCAATTGAAATTAGATGTAATATGTTCTGAATGACTGGTGAAAAACTCTACCTACAGAACCGAATTGAATTCAACCTGTACATTAAAATCTATCACCCAAAACACACAAAGCCCATGTCGATTCAAAAAAAATCCATATTTGTTACCTTAACTATCTTTTGCGTTTGCAAAATACATTTGTACAATACCAAGTGCACCAAAATCCACAAAACAAACCCTAATTCATCAAAATGACAGCATTCAATCCCCTTTATCAGAATGGGACCAAAGTACATCAAAATACCATGTAAGACCAAACCACATCAAAACGACAACATCTAATTCCAGTCGACATAATATCTTCACTAAGTCAGGAATTTAGTGTACTTGCTTGACTTGAAACGAGGGGAACTCCGTGACGGTCTCGACCTCTTCAAAATAATATTTTTCTTTGGGGTGTTGTTTGCAAAGACATATCAACTTCCACGAGAGCACTGCAATCTGACAGTTGTGGGGGCACTTGAGCTCACTCGATTGCCTTCAACATCACTTTCCAGATCCGCAATCTTTTAAGTCGAACGTTTAACCTACGTGTAAACAACATAATAGTTAGAATTACAACATAAGCAATGTTCTAAAATGTGATAACCCAACAACCCTAAAACTTATGTTTTTCTCCTCGTCTGCAATTTAATCCTTCTTGTTCTTGGAATTCTGTGGGGATCGATGGTTTTGGGATCGTTGTTCAGTGGAACATACTTGATAATCCCATTAATCTTTAGACCACAATACTCAAGTAGGGCAGCAATAATGCAGAAACAAACGTTTTTCATTCAAGTCCATGGAATACAATTTGTCATTGTAAACACCATCAACCCAATTGGAATCGTAGTGGATCTTCAACATCCATGGGCAGTCCTCTGAAGTGGACATTCTGCAAAACTGAAATTCACCAATTAAATGGACATACTACATGGAAAATTATTCAATTACACAAAACAGTTAATATAATAACCTAGGAACAAATGTTTTTTTTTTTCCAGTCACACAACAAAATTTTAGTCAATAGAGAATTTATAGAGGAAATCGGGGTTAGGAAAGTTACCTGATGGTGAGAAATCGGGGCTAGGAAAAACGACGTACCCTTTCACGCGGGTACGACAGCAACACCTTGAATGATCAACGGTTGGCCGAGACAATTCGCAAAATCAGTCTCGCTGTTTTGTCTGGTGGGTTTCAACACTGGGGGAGTGTCGTTTATCTCATGTAAAGGAGGAAGCTTTGCGATTTTAGGGTTTCAATCGCATATGAAAGGGGAGGAGAAAAATGAAGTGGAATGATGATGAAGGGAAGGTGTGACTGGGAAAATAAGATGGAAGGACAAGACTTTGGAAGGAAATACAAGCAAGGATAAATCCGAAATTCCAATTTTTTTTTTCACATGAGTAATCACGTATTTCTCACGTGATTGAATTTAATGATACATCTGATGGAATTTGTCACGTTTCATCTAAAACCAACTAAATTAAACATACTACATCAAATACCGGAGACCCAAAACATGTTACATCACTTACAAATTTAGGCAAACATACTACTTCTTTTTCATACTTTTCATATTAATTAAGGATGCATTTCATATATCACATAATACTCTTATTAAAATGAGACATAAGTGACATATCAACATCACCTACTTAATTACAATAATATCAAAATAAATTTTAACAATATCACAAAATTAAATGTTATATATTTATAAATTCACAATATAATTTACAATTAACAAAATAGATAAAATATAATATGTATACTAAAACATTAGATTCTTATTATTGTTAGAAAAATACTAATGTTTTTATATGAATATTAATAGAAGTAATAAACCATAAAAGTTAAGAATATTATATGAACATTCACATACATATATTTACAGTTTTATAAAAAGTAGTATTTTTTTCATATTTATAACTCAACATATTTTTGATTTATTAAAATAAAATTTATTTAAAATAATTTATTATTACTGTTTCTAAAATAAAAAAAAATTACACTTAATATAATTTATAAATTGTTTTTTTTTTCATAATATAAAATATAATAATTTATCTATATAATTAATTATTTCATGCATTTTTAAATTTTAATATTTTTATTGTAAGAAATTAATACTTATAGCAATATACTTTTTGAAAAATTATTATAGATTGTATTCACTTAAAAAATAATGTTATAACACTAAACTTTTTTTAACAAATTATTATAGTCTATATTCATTTAAAAATAATTTAAATAAGTAGTATACATTATACTATACAAAAATAACTTATATATATATACTACTTAATATGCTTTTGCGCAAGCCGGGCATCTAGTGAAATAATTATTTCACTAAAACCAAATATTACAACAACTATAATACCAACAATCATTAATTTTTAGTTTTTATCAATCTTTGTGAATTTTACTATAAAATACTTTAAAACTATTATTTACAACAATTAAAAAAATATTTTGTTTTTGGTCAGATTTACAAAATACTACTTTAAATTTTGATTTACTATGCCTACATAAAAAAAACTAAATTTCATAATCTGTTTTGAAATCTGTCAAAGAGGAATTGCTTAGAAATTGCTACACTCGATTATTATTGGCATTGGCATTCCTATGGAGTTGCAGGAAGAACTCAAATATGCTTCCGCTTTCAATGTCGCTTGCCATGAAGTGTTTTCAATTTCTGAATGGCAACAAGAAGGATGAACCTAAAACTCCATGGTGGACTTGGGAGCAAATGATGATGAAAAAGGCATCCAACGTCTTCTAGTTTATGTGCTTATGCCAAAGGGAAGTGGCGATGATCATCTGTTGAGACGGCTATGTCAAAGTCAGACCCTTCCAGGAATCTATGACCATTAAGACTCAGAATTGCCCAAGAAACTGCGCGTGGCTTGGCCTAAATACATGAGGAAATGGATTTTCAGGTGCATAAGATCATTAAAAGTTGTAAATTTTTTTTATGATATTTAATTTATCCTATTTTCTCTTAGGAGGAGCTTGTGTACAACTGTTATGTGTTTGTTGGTTATCTATTTATAGTCTTCATCAAGCTATCTTGTCAACTAAAATCTCATTGTTCTGAGTGATTTCGATTACAGATAATCTTCGGGGACTTCAAATCTTCAAACATTCTCTTAGATGAGAACTGAAACGCAAGGTCTCGGATTTTGGACTTGTAAGGCTTGGATCAGCCGAAGCATTAACCCATGTATCAACAACGGTAGTCACTTGTTTCTGTTTATATTCATATTAATCGTGTATAGTTTGATCAGGCCATGGTGTTTGGGTTAAGAATTAGTATCACTTCAAGGAGAAGTTGGGAGGGTGGGGGTATGTCCATCTGTGTAAGGAAATCGAAAACCAGGGTTTGAAAAGGGTAAGGAAACGGGGGAGGATGGTATTATCGTCTTTTATTAATTGTTGTTTAAAAAATATAGCAAATGGAAGATCACGTGACAAAAACATGACTAGTTAACAGAACAATTAAATGACATGTGGACAGAATGTCCAATTACCATCACATTGCAACATGTTATACCAAAAAACATCGTAAAAAAACATGGTACGAAAAACCATTTTTTTAAAACATCATGTCCCATTTTCAGACTTTTCCCAATGCTATTTCCATGTTATTGTGGTCTAACTAATTAGGTTCAGCATCATAATTGATTTAAAAAAGCTCTAAAACTGTATTTTCTACTAAATAGTGAATAGTGGTAATATATAAACATTTTTAATTGTTTAGGGTTAAAAAGCAATTAATTAAGAAGTTAGAATAATACTCGTAGGCATCAGAAATATTGAGGACTAGACACAAAAACACATAATTTTTCCTTCTGGCGTAAGAATTGGCATTCGGCATTCTAGTTGAAATAATTGTGAATCTCTCTTCATTCAGCAGAAGACCATCGGCAATGGCGGGCGAGCACGAACCAGCTAAAGCACTGTTGCCGTATCTCCAACGTGCCGATGAATTACAGAAGCATGAACCTCTCGTGGCTTACTATTGTGAACACTCTGCAAAACCCTAGTTTGTTTCTATTTTCAAGTTCTACTGTTTTCTGTGTTTTTTTTCATAGTCGATGAGATATCTTGTATCGTTTTTCAGGTAGGCTATATGCGATGGATCGGGGGCTAAGGATTTCGCAGAGCCAGCGGACCAAGACCACCAACGCACTTCTGGCCTCCCTTATAAAACAGCTTGAAAAGGTCAATATAGATTTTCATTTCTGTCGGTGTAATCTCTCAATGGAATTTGTTTTTATTTGATGGAGAAGCTATAACCGTAGTGATCATGGAGATACTCAATAATCGCAACAGAGAAACGTTCTTTCTATCTATAGCCTGTTAGCTGTCTAAATTATTGCATTTTTCTGAGAATTTTTTGATTCTTTTATAGGGAATCATCCATTAATCTGGAAAGCATAGATAAATTTCCTGACCAATTTTTCATTTTTAAATGTGATCTCAAGGTTTGTGACAATAAAGTATAATTTGCCTTTCCTAGCATATTCCGGTTCAAGTGATATGACTTACCTATTTGCTTATGCTTTATGCATTTTAAGGGCCGGGTCTGTGGAATAAATTCGTATGTAGCACTTTAAACTGAAATTTGGCGTAATTAATCTATTGGAAGTTGGATTATTTAGATTTCGGATGGATATTTACGCGGGGAATTCATTCATTAAAGCTGAATATTTGCTTCATTTGCCAAGGTCACAGTGTCTGTCTGGCCCATGAAGATCAGGCGACGCGAAGTGGTTGCATGGACCCAGACCGTGTTGCATGGACCCAGACGGTCTGGGTCCATGCAACCACTTCGCGTCGCCTGATCTTCATGGGCCAAATTAAACCATTGTACTTCTGCTGTACCATATACCCAAGTCTTGTTCATACTGCCTGTAACATCCTAGAATCTAGATTTTGTCTACTGTTTCTATATGTTTACATTTCTTTCATTAAGATTGAAGTCAAAAGAGCACGTTTTAGGCGGTATATTTTAGCTGCAATTTGAAACTGTAACCTAATCAGTGGATTTGGCATCAGCATTAAAGACTATTTTGGTGGATAGCTAGCTGTAGTTTTGTTTTATGTACCATTGGCTTTTGGACTTTTAGATAGCTTATTCTTCTTAGTGCATGTAGTTGAACTGAGTTTAGGGTAAATCCTCTCAAACCTGTTTGGTTCCTATTTAATAGTCATTCATTTTCCAGAGTTTGGGTTCTTTTTGACCATTTGACCAGTTTGGTGCCTCTAGATAACTATTTCCAGTGGCCTGTTAGTTGTTTAATGACTTAACCATAAGGTGCAAAACTAAGCGTCTGGATGGCTGTTGCAGCTTAATTTTATTTTAACTATATGTGTTTTAGGCTTGTATTACCTACACTGTTCGTACGATGAAATACTAGGCTACGATGTAGATTTTTTGGACATTGCCTATGAGAAATCGCTTTCAACTTTGTTTAGATGAATATATTCAAATTAATCGGAAGCTTTTCCTCCCCCGCCCCACCCCACCCCACCCCACCCCACAGAATCAAGTAAAATTTCATGAAGTTTTTGTATGATTGTTTAAGATATAATAGGCAAAAACGTGTGGTGATCCATTTATTGATAGAATGGGTCTATTTCTGGCATTTTAGTAGAATTAGTGTGCTTATTACTTCTTAATGATAGGTTACTTTAGTATTCACCCCCTTGCTTCTTTTAACTCGCCTATCATCACCTTGCAAATTTAATTCTCTAATAATTGGAAGTCTGGGAATCACAGTCATTTTGTTTCACAAGAATTGTAGGTTAGTAGCAATAACAAATGTGGTCTTTAATCACTTCTGTTAAGATTCACTTGCAGTATAAGAATTCACTTCTGGTTTCTATGCTATTGTACAAGGGATTTATCAATGATTTAATACAAGCTTTTCCGGATCCATGATTTATCGATGTTTTTCCTGTTTAGATTTATCAATATTTTTTAGCTTTTTCTGGTCCATAATTTCACTCCCCCGCAACTGTTATGAATTTATCAATGTCTAATTCAAGCCATTAACAGGACAAAAAATCACTTAATCTTGGGTCTGAAGACAATTTGCACCTGGAAGGATTTGCCTTGAGTGTATTTGCAAAAGCTGATAAACAGGACCGGGCTGGGCGTGCTGATTTGTAAGATTTATTTTTGTCTGTGAAGATTTATTTTTGTCTGTGAATATATTCAACGGTTTTTATATTACAAGATCAAGGACTGGAGCAATTGATGAGTTTGAATATCTTGTTATTATGCAAAGTATAGGTTAAGGTTGTATCATGTTGGCGGCTGGTAAGTCACTAACCTATTCAACGAGACCAGATGAGAAAAATATCTCTTCTTTTCTATATATTTTTATTTCGTTTTCTGTAGGCGTGACACTACCTCTTATGCCCCTTTGTTGATATAACTGTTCAGAAAAATAAAATACTTATTGTAGATCAAATTATAGACTGAAGCAAACTTCTTTCCTCCTTTACAAAGGTGGCCCAGTTGATATGTTCTTTTGCTGATTCTTGCCTTAGATATGTTCTTTCTGTACCCAAACAGGAACACTGCAAAAACATTCTACGCTGCAAGCATTTTCTTCGAGATTCTAAATCAGTTTGGTCCTGTTCAACCTGATGTGAGTATTACTAATCTTTTCACCTAAAGTAACTATCAGATTGACATATTTTGTTACAATTCACCGTGATTTATCTAACAGATTGAGCAGAAACAGAAGTATGCAGCCTGGAAAGCAGCAGATATAAGGAAGGCTCTGAAAGAAGGACGAACACCAGTACCTGGTCCTCCCGCTGGTGATGACGATCTGTCGTTACCCTCAGTTGAGACATTGGTTAGCTTCATTCCCATCTCATCCCTAGATGAATTTGCTGCAATGTGGTTTCTTCACCTTAGTCCTTCAAATAAATCACAATTTATTTCAGATGTACTCCATTTCATTCTTAATTTAGTAACATGTATTACAAGATCAGTCGTATTTCTAGTTCAGATACTATCAATATGGAATCTGTTAGGGTAAACTGGTTTACACCACCATGCTTACGGAATCACTCCACGATTCCTATTTAGGTTAAGGGTTCACGCCCATTCCTTTAGGGTTTTAGGAAAAAAGAAACAAAAGAAAACTACTTGGCACACTTGTATTGGCTTGGTCAGAAACCATGAGATGTATCCAAGAATTGCCTCTAGCGGGATAATCATTCTTAAGATGTGTTATTTATGTGCTTGCAGGGTCTCGGGGCAAATCTTGGAGGAGAGGCAAACTCATCATCTCAAATCCATGAAAGATTAGACAGCCAACACAGTTTAAACATCTCTGGATCTCCTTCAGTTTCCCTCACTCATCCAAGTTATCCTACTCATGATTTTCACCAATCGCCTCCTCCTGCAATCACAAGATCAGATAGCTCTGTGTACTCACAGTACAATCATCAGGACCTGCCCCAACAGCATCATCATTTACCACAGAATTACCCTTCGGAACATTTGCCTGTTAACTACTCTTCCGAGAACATTCCTCCACAGAAGTATCCTTCAGAACAGCATCCCCCGTATAATGATAACTACTACCCCCAACCGCCACAGCAGCAACATTTCTCCAGTGATTATACTCCTTCACATGTGGACAATGACAGTCTTCCTCCTCCCCCTCCTTATTCATACCCTAATTTCCAGTCATACCCTAGCTTTAATGACTCTACCCTCCCTTCTGTCCCGACCCACGAACCTTCTTACTACCAAGGCTCTGAATCTTCTTTCTCTTCTCCCCCATCAGCAGCCCAGCATCATTCTGCAAGCAACTATGCTGCTTCTGCAGTTCCTCCTCCTCCTCTTCAATATGGTTCAGGCAGCAGAAACGGTTCAGTCTCAGGAGCTTCTCAAATTGCTGCTGCCCCGCCTGTGTACCAATATGACAGTAATTATCAGCCACCACCAGAGATGATTGCGGAGGCACACAAGTCAGCAAGATTTGCTGTTGGAGCATTAGCATTTGATGAGGTGCCCGTCGCAGTGGAGCACTTGCGGAAGGCACTTGAACTGTTGACGAATCCTTCAGCAGCAGGTCAGTGATGCCTTTGTATCAATTATTATCCTTTTGTTAATGAATGACTGATGACGATTGATATTAGGATGATTGCGTTATTACCATCTGTGAAATATAAAGATGATGAGATTGTCAGTGTTCCTTTCCGTCGTCCCGTGCTCACATAGATAAGGGTGCACCACTTTTTTCTTCTTCTCCAAGTATGTTGATGGTCGTACGTATGATCCCATCTTGACGCAGTCAAAGTTGAGTTAGGAACTATTTGCCTTGCTAGTTGCTACTGTTCTTGCTGTGCAGGTGTTAGAAATTGGAGTCATATTTTTAAAGAATTTATTATTTATTTTTTGAAAAAGGATACCATCTGGACTTTTTTGAAAAACTAACCATGTGCGATGCTTCTTGTTTGTTGTCTTTTAGTATGTAAATAGAAAGGAGAAATAATATTATGTTAAAAATTTAATTATATATATTAAATAAAAAATGAGTATGGTGATAGTTAAATTAGTGCATAAATGATGCAAACACCGTTGAGTTTTGCTTTCGGTTAGAATTATTGAGAATAGGTGGATAATTAAGTTTGGATGTAAATTTTACAAGCCACGTTGATTTTTTACTTTTGGGTTGATTATATGCTCCATTCAAGCTTAAATATGAAGTTTCAACGTAAAATTAATCAAACTTTGATCGAAAAAGTTGAAAGTCAACTAACATTGTAAATGCCATTAGATTAAAAATTCAGTTATGTATTTATTAAAAAAATAAATATGTATTTTTGTTAATTATTTATAACTTAAATGTTGCAGATGCCATTAGGTTTACTTTGATCTATTTTTTTTATTACTTTGATCTATTCTATTATTTTAGTAGATACAAAATATTTTATAACTTAGTGTTGTTTGTTCTTCAAACTTTTAGATTTCAATTTTAATTGGTATTCATTTTTTAGTAGGTATCCTACTTTATTTTTACTAATTATATAACTAATATTTTAATATAACATCATTTATCCTACCGTTTTCAAAATATTTATTCCTAGTAGTTGTATTTGTATCCTGCGCGGACAAGCTTAAACCAGCTTGGTTGGGTGTGCTTGCCCTACCAAGGGTGAATTGGATTGTGCATCAACTTTGAAAAATGTTTTTACGAAAAGATCAGTATGAAGAAAAAAATGGATAGTAATATTTTAGAATTGTATTCCATTTTTTTTTGAAATCATAAGACTAAATGATTCGTTTCTCTGTTTATTTCAACTAATTTCAAATTTAAGGGAAAAAAAAAACTCCCTTCCGTTCATCAAGGATTTTCTTCCGAGGATCCAACTGTGGTTCTGTTTCGTTTTTTTGTCAAGTTATTATTATTTCTAGATATCTGTTTCGCACTTTGTGCTATTATTTTTATGTTTAAATGAAATCTTAATAGTGAATGGTGTAAAATTTATTACATTATTTAATTATTTGTTGAATGAATATATATTACAAAAAGACGGTAAAGAATAAACTTAATTTATAAATTATTATTTTTATGTTTAAATTAAATATTAATAGTGACTGGTATAAAATTTATTAAATTATTTTTAGGATGAATATATATTATAAAAAGAAATAAAATTTACTATTATAAAAGTTAAATTATTTATAATAAACTATTATGAGTTGTTACGAAAAACCAGTAATTATTTATATTATGACATAATTATGAGTACAAATGTAATATCTAAGTACAATATATAATAATATATATAACACATTTAAATAAAAATATGTTTTAGTTCATGAAAATTTAATTTAACAATAAAATTTAAAAAATATATTTCTATTAATAGAGATAATTGACAATTATCATGGATTGGTAATAAAAAAAAATATAATATGATAATACAACTTAGTTTGTATGAAATTTGTCATTGTTATGAAAATAAAAATTTATTATTTATTACATATAATCTTTATAAGTGCAAATAATAAAAAAAGGAAATTGATTGTTTAAATATTAAAACAAAAAGTATAGATAAATGTGATCTCTTTATCCAAGTGTAGATTTGTATGTAAAAGCCAATGATGAAATGATTAAATGTGCATATATAGTAACTATAAAATATTATTACTTTAATACATGATAGACAAAATAACTAGGACCGACAATGGTGCAGTGAAAAACTAATAACCATGGTTATAACCGTTACTATTTAATATGGTTAACCGTGTCATTATGGTGCGGTGCGGTTATGGTGATGAATTTTCTACCCATAATGGTTATGGTTATTATATTTGAGTTATAACCATGGTTATTATATAAATATAATATTTATTATTAATAAATTAATTTATATAATATACTAAATATAAATTATATAATTGAAAATTTGAAATTGTTGAAGATTGAAGGCGCCAAAGTCCAACGATAGTAATATAGATTGATGTATTTTTTAAAATAAAATTTTCGATATTTTATTATATTGCATGTGTGGAATGAATATGGGTATACATGTAAAACCATGGTTAATAACCACAGTTATTTGAATGGTTATGGTATTGAAAATTATACCCATAATGGTTATGGTTATGATTATGGTATGTGATTTAAAAATATGGTATGTTTATGGTATTTGTCATACACTGACCATACCCTAACCATGGTCAACTCTAAAAATAACTAAAATATTTAATTAAGAAGATTTTATAAAATTGAACAACATTTTGCATAAAGTTTTAAAATAATTTTTTTAATATAATACCTACATGAAATAGAGAATAATATATGTATAAAATGTAATTAATAAAACATTTTAAATTCTTGAAAAAATATTTAACTAAAGGTTAATTAAAATAAACAATATTAAAAATATGTATATGTATTAATAGAGTTAATGGATGGTTAGCATGAGTAGGTAAGAAAATTGTTATAAATATTTATTAATTTAATGTCAATACATGTTTTTTAACTTTATTTTTATGATATTTAATTATTATTATTGTATATTTATTATAAATATACATATTTTAATAATTTCAAATACTTTAATAGTAAGATTTTTGGTTGTTCTTATAATTATTTATAGACTAATGATAATGATGATAACATCATAACACCATTTCATAATATTATTTTCATGGCAAACTATATATAGTATTCAAAAGGCATTATCAATGTATTTTTAAAATTAATGTTTAGTTGTACATGTAACATGATAAATCTTACATGTATACATTCATTCATTTATTAAATATATTAATATTTTTTTAATATTATAATATTTATTGTAAATTGTACTATAAATATAAAATATAAATAAATATATATCGAGGAACCTAGACCCAGGAACCTAAACCTCTTATCGATTTGAGGTCCAATATGTTTATGATAATTATTCCTAAACCTCTTAGATACTAGCTAAAAGTTTTACTTTTACCCTTAAACTACAAATTTTAATTATTTTTTTTGTATACTTCAAATATAATTATTGAAAGAAATCTCATATTTTTGTATTAAACATCTTATGTTTATTTATTGGTGCTATTTAGTAATTATTGTTCAACGTCGCTTGTTTAATTATAATTATAATTTAATTATGTATCTACTGTATTAATTTTCTAAATTGTATAAAAATAAATAATATTCTAAATTTAGTATTTATAAACTACTAGAATACTCATTTTAAAAATATATTTTTTTTCAACCATTTCTAAAATTTTCCATCAACCACAAAATGAGTTGTAATTCTAAAATTAGCAACCCTATTTTCACCAAAATTTATGATCGATATGAAAATTGAAACTTAACACTATATATGTCATTAGAGTTCTAACTTAATTGCATGCGTACTATATTATCTCTGATTGTTTTAGAGTTAGTTGATTTTTGTTTTAAAATGAGTATTCTAATAGCATATAAATACTAAATTTAGAAAAATATGTGATTACATGAAATGGATTACATGAAAATTATAATACAATGGATTACATGAAAATTATAATTAAATAAATGATGTTGAACAAAAATTAATTACTAAAGAGCATCAATAAATAACATGTGATGTTTAATACAATAATATGAGAGTTGCTTCAATAATTATATATGAAGTATGTAAAAAATTAATTGGAACTAGTAGTGTAGTAGTAAAAATTTTAGCTACCACGTAAGAGGTTTAAGGTTCAAAACTTACTTGAAAATGATTTTTCACTATTTTAGACTGTAGTTTGGTAACTACGAAAATATGAGGTCGATTTGATAATTAGTTTCCTTAGAACTAGTAAGGGTAAATATGTAAAAACTATTAGGACATTTTAGTATTTTTTAAAAAGTGGTATGTATAAAGTAATTCATGGTGTGTAAATTTTTTTTTTTCAATACCAATTTTTTTCATTCAAATATAATGGAATGTGTTTTTTAAATTGCAAAACTAACAAAATACTTTTTCAAATGTCACAAATTTAAACCTTCTAAATTTTTTTCTACAACTTATAATGGAGATCCAATTCGATTGAGACCCAATCAAGGGGTTTAGGGGCTGCGCTTTGACATAGATTTGCCCCATGTATGGACAAGAAGATTTGGGTTAATACTAGGTTTGAAAAAAAAAATTGGTTCAGCTAAATCAGACCAAACCACATGTGAATCGTACCTCTTTTGAACTGATTCAGTCAAATCAGTTTGGAAGGAGTATGACATTTAGAATGAAATATGGAGCGATTCGATTGAACCATAAAAAACTGTTTCATAAGTGATAAACCGTACCATTTTAAGAACCACTTTTATTTTTATCTATTATATTTATTTTTATGTATTCTAATTTTTTTCCATTATAAGTGAACCATTTTGTTCATAAGTGCTCTTGCTATTTTAAGACATTTTACTTTCCAATCTATTTATGTATTATCGAATTGATTGTTAAAATTTATAAATTCAGAATAGTTTCTATTGGTTATTTTTATAAAGAAAAGGTATGACCAAACCGATTCATAACTGATTTTCGAATCGGTTCGCAAGTGGTATGGTAAATTGCTAAAAAAGTGGAGTATTTCAGACGAATGAGTCGAATTGTACTTTACCGCTCTTAGTTCATGTCCACCCTTAGTCAGTAATAGCCAAATTCTAGCCCCCTCAATTGAAGTTACAAAACCCGATGTGACTAGATTGAAACCAAACCAATTCAATGAGGGGTCTGAATTTTAACCTAGACCAACCCCAAACTCATGGACGAGGTCAAGATACATACCCTATCCCTTCAATTAAGGGATCAATCAATTCTCGGTAGAATCCGAACTTATAGAGAAGAGTTTAGAAGATTTAAATTCTAACATATGTAAAAGTATTATACTCTTCTTTATATATATATATATATTATTTCATAAAGTTGTTTTTTAGTCCAAATTACTGTTGACCATCAAGTTTGACTAACGGAATAGTGACATAATAGTGATGTGATATAAAGTGAAAATAGAAAAATTAGGAAAAATCAATTTTTTTAAAAGTTTATATATAAATAAATAAATCTGAAAAAACTTAATAAAATATACTAGTAAACTTAAAAATTTAGAAAATTAAATATAAATTTCAGAAGATTAAAATATAAATTCTAAACTTATTATTTATAAATTTATTTTTCAATAAAAAAACATTAAACAAATCTAGGGTAGGACTCTCGAGTCCAATTGACCCAACCAAGGGTCGGACCCTAGGTTGGGTTGGACCTTGACCAAATCGCTTGACCCGGGCAACCAATTCTGGGTCGAACTCATCTGTGGGTTCGATCCTGGCTGGGTTAATTGGAGGACCCCAAGAGTAAACGACACTGGGGGTCCAATTGACCTAGACCTGGTTGGGGTCCAACCCAGGCTTGAGATTGACCCATACCTCGTTGACCAGGTTAGGAAACCTGACCGGGTCCAACCTAGATCAGGGTTCGACCCTTGACTGGGTTAATTGGTCCCAAAGGGTCCGAACCTAGTTTTGTTTCTTTTGTGTTTTTCAAATTTTCTATTTAAAAATATTTAATTTAATTTAAATTAAATTTTTTGTTTGTTTAATATAAATTCATATTTTGTATTTGCATTTATTCTTCTAATTTTTAGTTAATTATTAATTTATTTTACATAAAAAAATTTTACATAATTTTTTTTTCTAAATTTTATTATTTTTAAAGATTTTTTAGAAATTTTATTTGAAATTTAAATATTTTTATGATATAAATTATATTTAATTTAAATATTATACATCTACGTGTCAATGACATGGAACTGACGTGATGCTAATTTGACAACATATGCAAGTCATGTGACCGTTTAACAGAAAAATGTAACGAAAGACTAATAAACAATATACTCAAATATATGATACCTTACATTACTACAAAAATTCTTAAAGTATCATCAGTTAACATGAGTCAAACATAGAGTAGTATTGATTTTATTAACCCAATATTTAACTATACTTATACTTATGGTACTTTTCCATGCAATGTTTCTCACGATTTCTCTATGTTAAGCATGTGATACACGTTTGAGAAATTCCATTCTTGGCAATGTTTTATATCTATATTTTGATACAAATTTGTTTTACATAAGCAAATGTTAGACAAAGAACTTAGAATACCTCTCATGGTAAAATTGTTTAATTGCATTACCAGATATACTATACTATGTGATATATAATTGATTGCCGCAAAGACTTGATGAAATGTATCAAACAGAAACAATTAAAATGGATAGACCTCATTAAGAGAGACAATTATATTAACATTGTTTTTACAATTTGTGTAATAGGAGATCGAATACCTAACTGAAACATTTAATGAAAAAGACCTACATAAAAAATCAAAGTAGACCAACTCTATTTCGCGGGTTGATTTTTTTGTTAAAAATTCAATATGTAAATGAGATTCACGGGATTGGCAAAAAAAAGAAGAGATTCATGAGCAAGATGTCTGATAAGTCATACTCATAAATCTCATTCGCAGGTACGAACCTTGTAAAAAATAGTTTACAAATCAAGATTTGAATCCATGACCTCAATCTTCATTTCAACACGTTCTTATACTATACTAATGATACTATATGTTTTGTGTTGGTACTTAAATTATGCTTATTGCATCAACTCTGACTATGCTATAACAACAAAATGTTTTACTACTAGACTAGTAATACCATATTTTACTTTACATAACTAAATATACTTCAAAAAATTATATCAACATACATTTAACCCTCTAATTTATAAAAATCAGTTTTTTGAAACTTCTCTAAATAAATTGAACGTTGGATTTTTGGATGTCTTCAGACTAAATATGCATAGAGATATTATAACCATTGAACGTTGGATTTTTGGATGTACCAACTCCACCATATTAAAAAATCACGGTTGTTTCAATGATCTTCATATCATCCTATTAAAATTGATATTTTAATCAACTTTCGTTGGAATTTTAGATAGTTGTGTAAGTCGAAACACATAGTTATAATTCTATCTTGTTATCTATTAAATTATTTGTTTCTAATTTATTAGGAGATGTTTCAAAAAAAAAAGAAAAAGACATTTCTAAATTGGAGGTTTAAGGTACCCGAATACCATTTAAGTATAAATTAGGTAGGTTAAGTAATATTTGATAGTACTAGTCTAGTGCTAAAACACTTTATTGTTATAACATGGTCACAACTCACAAGTTAAATTTTGGTTCGAACAGAATTTTACAAAAAAAAACAAAAATTCACTTTGGAAGTTGGGACAATAAGTATAATTTTAGTACGTAAAAAACACATGACACTATTAGTTTAATGGTAGAACGTGATGTTATGAAGACTAAATTTATGGTCCGACAAAAATGTTATTTTTTTTTTGCAAGGATTCCTAACGGCGAATAACATTATCGGATAGGATTTAAGAAATATTTTACCTGTAAACCTCATTTGCTAGTGAACTTTTTTACTACTTCGTTATTTGTTTTAAATACCCCACTAACTAAAAAACTTAATAATATATAATATTTGTGAAATTATAATATTTTAAAAGTATTCAAGATCCACCAAGTTTTGATAGGCAAGAGAGATGGGCTCATTCGACTAATCTGTGATCCCTGGGAGTTTTAGGAGTTCCCCGGAAATTATAACGTTTTGTAAGCCTTTGTCATTGTCAGTCAACGTTGTAGGCCTTTTCCTCTTTTAATAACCCACTCTCAAACTCTCACGGATGAATTGCTTCTAGTAAGGTAGAAGCGATGCGCAGAAAACGAATGCGTCAAAACACGTGATAAGGGCATTGGAGTGAGGTAAAACCTTGTTAGGAGCTTTTTATGGTAACTAGCGTCAAGAATGACTTACAGCTATTTCAAGATAGCCTACGAACCTTAGAATGAAGCTAAAACAACTCAATGCACACGGTATCACAGTATCCGGAATGAGTAGCAAATATTGTGCTAAGCTAGTCACGAAGAGTCAGCTATTGCTATGAGAGGTGTCTGGCAGTCTCTTCCAAGAACAATATGGCATTAACCAATGATAGAGTTAGGTACCAAGGTGAAATTGGAGGGAAGATCTTACTTTTTCTAGCATGGTTTGTAGTCAAAGCAACTTCGTCACTTTCATGGACCCATCGGACGGCAACTCTTTTTAATCCTTGAGAAAGAAAAAACATTATTTTTTGTAGTTAAAGTAGACTACCTATAAGTAAAGGCAAATTAGAAATTCTATTTGAACAGTGAAACTAGAATTCACAGTTTGCTGGAAGCATCCAATGAACTTAAGTGAAAAACAAAACAATTAAAAAAGTTTGAGAATTGTTGGATTCAGATGATACAAGTTTTGAACTCCACAACCTACATGAAGGAAAACTCGAGTTTTACCCGTTATTTTCCATGTGAAGATAAAGTGAGTCGGGGGTTGCTGTAGAGAAAATGTGTATTGAATGTTACTGATTACCTTTGTAATGTGGTATATAAGAAGCATATATAGACAATTATCTTCACATATGTTTGGTTAGTTGGGTACCTTGGTCAATTTCCTTTTATCTGATTTGGTAACTATAGTTACTTGTAATTCAGACGTTCTTAGCCAAATTAGTACAATAGTACTCATTTCGTACATTTAATGCAATCTGTCATTTCTGTCCCCTGATTGTGTTGTGTGTATTTGGAGTCACCTTTAAGCCAGTAGGGGGCGTCATCCCTAAGCTAACACAAGCATCGCCTATTAGAAGCCTCACGCTGGGGGCACGTGCTCCCGAGTTTTGGACGTGTCACGTATATGGATGATCAAGGTATTATCTTAAGGACATCGTTGCCTGATATCCATTATTTTCCCACGAGCATAAATGGAAGTGTTACTCTATTTAGGTTCAGAAATCTAGTCCTTGGTTGCAAGCACGGTGTGCTTTTATATCAAGGTGTTGTCGACTCCCAAAAACGTTGTCGCCCTGCCCTATAAGAGCTTTTTAGAGATGTCATTAGTCCCTGCCAATCTCTCAAGGAACGTCGTCAACTTTTGACTTCCTCTGTCTACTAACAAGATTCAAAATTCGAATTTGAGTTGGATTGTCCTGATTTCAGCGGGAATGATTTTTTGTTCCGTACTCTTGATCATTGGGATGCAACGACTAACATTGGGAGATTTTACCTATTCAAGAATTAGATCTTAGGACCCTTCCTAAATTCCTTCACCCCATCGTTTCATTTCTTCTGAATCTTTTTCTCTCTAAAGATCACCTTCTTCCATTCTCTCTATAATGCTCTTCCCTGGTTCGCTTCTCTTTTACGAGTGTCACCTTCGCTCTAAGCTTTACACGATTCCTCGCTGCTGTCTCCTCTATATCGCACTATCTAGACACCATTTTTTCACTCATGTCCAACGACAATCCTCACTTAGGTTATGGAGATGTTTTCTTTCCACATCCTGCTTGTGACCTCAAGCTTTATATCCTTACTCCTGCAAGTTTTAAAATGATGGTGCAAATCTCGGGGATTAAGAATGCATGATCTCCCTGCGACAGGGAGGAAACAATGTTTTCTACCCCGATCTCGTTGACTTGTGTCGATACTCCAGGATAGTGTCGACCCAACTCTCGCTCAACACTATGCGTATGTGGGTGGGATTTAGGGTGCAATGTAACCATACTCCTTAATCTTTTCCTCTGAATTGGAGGCACATCGTTTTGAGAAGCGAAAAAGGAAGCATCACACCTCTAAGAAGAAGAAAAAATTACAAGAGTCGCTTGTGCTCAACCCGCTCATAGTTTCAACTGAGGCGTTGAGTCCGGACACCAATGCGGTTGTTTCCACTTATAAAGGTGTAGTTTCCCCCACCAATAAATTAAGGGTTAATTACTTAAGGGTTACACATGTTTCACCATTGTGCATAATGGTTACACATGTTTCAAAATGTGATTAATTGGTTTTGAAATGTGACTAATTGTTTTTTTTACTGTTCACCGTTAGAAATCACAGTTAAGTCACTATTTAGATACGTAAAATGACGTAATTACCATTTTCATCAATCAAGCTGTGTTCTTCATCAATCAAGTTGTTCTTCATCACCTAATTGAATTGAAGAACCCAGAATCGCGTTTCTGGGTTCTTCAAGAACCCATAATCTGGTTTCTTGAAGAACCAAGAATCTGGTTTCTTGAAGAACCCAGAATCTGGTTTCTGGGTTCTTCGATTCGATTCTTGTTCTTGAAGATGATTATGTGTTCTTCAATACCACTAGGGGCATAATAGTCATTTCACAATTCAATAATATGTTAAAAAAATTACTTAACAGTAAAATTAACGGTTTACTAACAGAATAATCAATTAATCACATTGAGAAAAACATGTGTAACCAATTAGTCACATAGCAAAACCAATTAATCACATTTTGAAACATTTGTAACCATTATGCATAATGGTGAAACATGTGTAACCAATTAAGTAATTAACCCATAAATTAATGACAACATATTAGGTAGATGCCTCCATATTTCTTAGACAAAACGATGGGGTGCCCCTCTCGTAAAGGGAGACATGCTTTCGTGGACTTAATGCGCATTCTCTGGTATACGCCTAAAGCTACAGTCCCTATCCTTCAGCTTTCTCCAGCTGTTACTGAAGGCGAAGCCCTCAGCATGTCAGGAAGAGTCTACTGATGGCTCAGGGACTTATGGGAAAAGTACGAGATAACCTATTTCACTCTTTGATGATACCTCTACGAGGATGGATGCCAGTCGAGGTGACGCTAGCTTTGGGAGCCTTGCCATCACTTGAAAAAGTCAAAATTGGTGGAAGGAAACTCTATTCTAATGGACGACTTGGCGTTTCATTTGTTGGCAGGGGATTGTCCCCCCATTTGACAAGACATATCTTTTGTCAGAGGTCAAGGCAGTTGAGGATATGACATATCACAGTCTGACTACCCTCGCACAAGTGCAATTTTTATTCTCCTTATTTATCCATCATTGGTTCTACCCTTAACATTTATTTTTTTCCCTTTTGAGATTTTACCCAAGCAACTAAATATAGGGTGACGATGTTTGAGACGATTCATATGTACGTATATTTTCATATGTGAAGCAGCTCGAAGCAAAGCTGAATTGCATGGAGCATTTATTATATTTGGAGAGTGTTGAGAAAGCGTAATTGACAAACACGACCTATCAACAGAAGGCTATGCACATTGGTTAACTCGTCAGAAAAATACCAAAGACGAGATCCTAAAGGAGACGATGGAGAAGGTTGAAGCGACAAGAGAAAGGGCTGAGGATAAGGCTAAATCAACGAACAAAAAGGTGGCGCTTAAGTATAAAAGTTGCCTCAGAGGCTGGAAGAGATGGTGACCAGCTTGCAAACTAGGCCTGATTTTGGGTTCGGTGCTAATTGGCACAGTTGGGATATGAGAAATGCAATCTTTAACGATCTTTCCATGGAGATTAGGGTTATCGATGCCAATTTTCCTATGGATCAACTTTTCTCTTTGGTTGATTATTTAGCCTTCAATGCTAATGACGCGACGGGTGCTCAAAAAAAGGGCATCTAAAGAGGAAGAGTCTACCAACAGCTCCTTCAAATTAGATCTAGACATGACTCCTATTGAGGATGCGCCTCCTTCTCATGCTTAGTCGTTTTGTGGTCTCCTTTCATACTTAACTAGATTTTTGGGTTTTGTTTTACTTAACCTTTCTATATTGGTTTGCTTTTCTCGACGCTTCTATGTAATTCAGAAACGCTTTACTCAATCGAATTGGCCTTTAAGTACAATGTACCATTCATTCTTTTTAATAAAGTTGATGAGTGTTTATACTTTGAGTCGCCAGTTCTTCATAAGAAACTCGATGCCATTTTTAATTTACCTTCTTTAATAAATCATGTGAAATGTCTTAAGTTACTAGAATTAGGACTGGGCGTAAAAACTGGTTCGGTCGAACCGTACCTGAATCGTACCGATTTACAAACTAAATGTTTTTTTTTTTGAAAAAATATGGAGCGATTCAGAAGAGGTATAAAAAATCGGTTCGAAAACGGTAAACTTAACCACTTTTTGTACCGGTTTTTATATAATATTCTATTTAATTACTAAACCAAACTGGACTAATCTAAATCACTAAACCGAACCAGACTCTTCACTTCTTCAGTCAGCTGTCCTTTGTCACTCATTTTCACTCTTTAGCTGGTTCATAAATCATAATCTTCACTCCTCTTCACTCTTCAGCTCTTCGAAACATTTCTTCCCAGGCGAGCAGCAGGCGGGGCGAACAGCAAGCGGGGCAAGGTGAGGCGTCGAGGCGAGCAGCAACAACAGCGAGGCAGGGCAAGGCGAGCAACAAGAGGGGCGAGGCATCGAGGTGAGCAGCAGCAGCGGGCGACACGGCGCGGAGAGGCGAGGCGAGGTAGGACAGGGCAGCTGGAGAGGCGAGGTAGGGCAGCAGTAGGTAGGGATTTGATCTGAAATCACTGTTAGGGTTTCATATGGTAGGGAATTAGGGATTCGATTGCAGGTCTTAGACTTTTAGACTCTTAGTAGATCCGAAAATTTTGATTTTGAGCTTTGTAAGTAATTGATTTTGATGGACTGGTGATTCACTGATTTGTTTCTGATTGTTCATTAATTTTATCAATTTCTGCTTACTGGTTGAAATTTGATGAAGCCTACATCGTTCCTAATATCGTTTCTAATATCTTGAAATCGTTATGTTCTTACTTGTTCATCTGATAAAGAAGACTAAAATAGTTTTTTTTTATAATATATATAAAGTGGTTCGGCCGAACCGGTTCTGAACAAGTTTTGAATCAGTTCTGAACAGGTACGGTAAATCGGTCAAAATCTGAAGCGGTAAATCGTACATCTTTAAAATGTGGTAAATGTACGGTTCATGAACCGATTTGGATCCAAACCGGTTTGGCCCCAAACCAGTTCATGCCCAACCCTAACTAGAATGACCTAAGCCAACGACCATGAACCATTAAGAGTTATCATATTCGTGGCGCCACTTTTCTAAGACATATTTTCTAAAGAGTAGTGTATTTGTTTTTAGTAAAGGTGATGTTTGAAAATTCATTCAATCCCATCACAATGAGATGACCGGTTATAAGGAACTAACCTTTATGAGACAATAATTCTTCAAAACTTTGTTTGAATAAATCACCCCTACCATTTTATTTCTTAAGTTCATACATTGAACCGTTAAGGGTTACATTTAAGGCGTTGCCTTTTATGCATTAATTTATTTCAAATGTTCCAAATTGAATGTATTCTTAAGCTTCTTGCCCTACGTGTCTTCTAATACATGTGAGTTGGGGTATATTGTGGCGATGACATTATAAGGTTCATTTCATTTAGGAGACAACTTATTAATTTTGTCTTGATGTGCAAATTCTGTAATTCTCCATACCATCTCCCCAACCAAAAATTGGTGATCGAGGACTCCCCATTTGTTCACCGAGTCACATTTTGCCTTCTATTTTCTTTGATGCCCAACGTCTTTCATCCACTAAATCTAACTTGCGTTGTATCTCCTTATCATTGTTTTTTCGTCGAAATATTTTATTCGATGCGACACCACTGCTATTTCCATAGGGGTCACCACTTCAAAACCATACATGATCCCCCCTCAAAATATACCCAATATGAAAACCAAATACCATTAACCTGTTTCCAACACTATTTACCACATTATACCAACCAGATACTGTCAGTTGCGGGTGGAACTCGTTTCACCCACAACTCACAGTCACAGGTACGTATATATATACATATATTATGATTTTTTTGCAACTTTTTTATATTTTAAACTGCACTTAAGTTAAAATTTATTGTAGTTATTGAATCTGATTTTTCACATTTTGTTTGAGTTTCTTCCAAGAAAATGCATTAAAAAAAAGGACTATTTGGGGTACGTAAAACACCTTTATTGAGACATATAAACTCTTTAGAACATCTCCAAACAAAATAAGTACAATAACTAAACCAATTACAACTATACCCAAGAAAACGACATTACAATTTGAGTTACACAACGATACTAAACAATTATAGTATTTACAATACTCTCTACATTATTGTTTACACGATCTCTTGTTGTGGCATGTTTGACCACATTTACTACATATCGTTTGTCGTGGTGTACTACTAGAGTCCATCTCATTTTGAATTCTCACTTTCATGCGCTTACGTGAAGAATTTAACATTTGTGTATCACACCTTAATGTTGGACCGTTCCACTCTGGCTACCAATTTGTTTCTGGTAGAGGGTGGAATTTAAGAAGGTATGTCTGCATGTAGTAATCAACATCAAAATGTGAATCAACTTACAGTTTGATATCTATATTTTTGCATTGGATCACTGTCATGACGTGTTTACATGGTCGTCCAAACAACATCTATTCAACGTAACGCGTTCTTACTCCGTACGAGTAAGTATATTTTTCAAAAACTGCGAAGACTCCTCAGTGCCTGCCAATAACTGTCTCACTTTCGTAAGAAAGTTGTTTCCCATTGCCACCTCCTTTTCATATCAGGCTCGACAGTCGGCAAAACACATTTTTAGTATTTTCAATGTTGTTATGGGTAATGATCGAGCTCCTTTCAAAACCTTATTGAACACCTCTGACTTATTTGTTTTCATTACACAGTATCTATATCAATAATCGTACACTTGAGACCATAGGCTAAAATTCCCACAATTGTCTAACCATTGGCATAATTTGCTCTCGTTAGCACTGCTGAATAATTTGCACAACTTGTTGAACTTTTTCCTCGATGTTCTCCACATTATTTCTGTGAATTTCTTCTTAAGTTTTTCATCCTTAAAGTTGTTGGTCAGGTGATAAGCACAGTATCTATGGAGCCCACAAGGTTTTGAGAGTCAAAACAACCCTTTTAATACCCCCATGGTTATCATATATTATAGGGTTAATTGTCAATTTGCCCCCTAATGTTTGGACCGAATTTAAGAATCCCCCTTAAAGTTTAAAATTTTAAATTTTAGTCCTAATGTTTGAACGAAATCAAAAATCACCCCATTCCGTCTTAAGGCCGTCTAATTGAAACGGAAAACCCGACACGTGCCTTGCACATGCATTTTCTTAAGAAAAAAAAGACAAAAATACCCTTAAGAAAAAAAGACAAAAAGACAAAAAAAAAAAGATCGAAGCCATTGCTGGGCCTATACTTCTTACTTGTGTCCGTCGTTCTCGCCATTCCTCCACTCACCTGCTCTGGCAAAATCTCTCTCGACACAACTCTCCTCAATGTCTCCGATTCTCTCCATTGGACCCGCCACGTTCTCTCTCAGACCCAACAAACCCAAACACCGCCGCTACTTCCATCCTCATCTTCGTCCTCCTTCTACCTCCACATCCATCCCAGGGAGGCTCTATTCAAATCAGACTACTCTGGAAACGTCGGAGCTTCGACTCGAGGCCTTGTCAGCGCTGCAACCACTTGTGTTTGATCGTCTTTGCTATGATCGGTGATTTCTGAAAGGGGCTTGTGGGTATAGCAGTACGCACATATAAGGTAGTATATGAGATTGATAAGTTGGATTCCACTAACAAGCAAATAATAGTACTCTAACCTCCCTCTGTTCAAGTTCCTGTCAGGAGGCAGAGGCAGAGACAGAGAGTCGTCACGCTGTCCCCATGACACGGACGTGGAAAGAGGGGCCACGACAGAAAATGGGCTCGTCGGTTGAATCAGTTTTGGCTCGAGCACGTAGAATGTCATTGGCATCTTCAATCACAGCAGCACCCACTAATGTGTATTCACCAAGAACAAGGAAATACAAGGAGAAGGAATGCTTGCTCTGCTCCAGAGGAGGAACTTCCATGATGATACCATTTAGAACACCTACTCCAAACACCAAACAAAACAGTAGTAACTTATAGATAGATAGATAGATTCCCCATTTACTCTACAAATTATATGGGTAAATTGGGAAGCCAACAGAAGCACTTCATACTATGGAGAAGAAGAAAAAGATAAAAAAAGTAGAGACAAAATATTACCTGACCATAAGACAGTAGCATTGGTACCTTCTACACAATTCTCACCAGCCACATCACGGCATGCTCTCCCATTCCACTAGGCAGTATGCATGTTCTCCCATGCCTTTTCTCACGTTAGTGAAATACATTCAGATATTATAGATAAGATAGTCTTCAGGTCAGGCGAGTCGGTGATCTCTTATCTGTATATAGATGCTCAACTTGCTGCAATGTCTTCATATGTTATATTCATGTTCATTTGACCTAGATTTAGATGTTTATATTTTGCTTGCTCGAACTATGTATTAACCAGCTCTTTCTTTGTCTCCTTTGTCTTTCTGCATAGTTTCTTCCTCTGCCATCGGTTGCAGGATTCTATTTTGCACGGTTTTTAACAAGGAAGAGCTTGCCATCATACTTTGCGTTTGTAGTGCTTGGGAGCTTGATGGTTGTCTGGTTTGTGATGCATAACTTCTGGGATCTGAATATTTGGATGGCAGGCATGTCACTAAAGTCATTCTGTAAACTCATAGTTGCAAGTGTTATCTTGGCCTTTACAGTCCCTGGTTTGGCGCGTTTACCGAACCCAATCGTGCAATCGGCTAGCTCTTTCTCTTCATCTCAACGAAGGAGACAATGGTGGCAAGAATATTAACAGTGAAGCCGATACCCATCCTCTGGAGGCAGGTGATGCCTGCTGGGTTTCCGGTGAAGCGACGGGCAAATGGCACGAACAGGCGCTCGTAGATGACAAGACCCAACAGCATCGTGAGGACACTGAAAATGGAGAGTGAGGCTGGAGGGAACTTGAAGTTGGAGTTATCAGACAGGTGGCAGTCCATGGTTTGAGATTGTAGGATGGTGAAGCTGTGCTGGTGCGACGATGATGTCACAAGGAGGATGGCAGCTGCCCAGATGGGGAGCATTTGGAGGATGCACTTGAGCTCCTCCACACGGTGTACGGTGGCAAGCCGCCAGAGATTTGGCCGTGTAGAGCTTCTCGATTCTTCTTCTTCTGTCGTCGTGGCTACTTTGTCGAGCCAGCTTAGTTAAACCGAAGTGAAGAACTGATTAAGGGTATTTTTGTCTTTTTTTCTTAAGAAAATGCATGTGCAAGGCACGTGTCGGGTTTTCCGTTTCAATTAGACGGCCTTAAGACGGAATGGGGTGATTTTTGATTTCGTTCAAACATTAGGACTAAAATTTAAAATTTTAAACTTTAAGGGGGATTCTTAAATTTGGTCCAAACATTATGGGGCAAATTGACAATTAACCCTATATTATACATACCTGGTGTTGATCCGTCGTCACATGTTGGACCTGACATAATAAAAACTATGTCTAACTCTTTGTCCTCTCAAATTATGCAAAGGTAAAACACAATGGAAAATTTTGATTATAACCATCGTATACCACTGCCACTGATAAATTTCCTGTGTACTTTCTGTACAAATATGAATGTGTGCCATCGATGTTAATTAATGGTTGACAATGCGGGAAAACTTCAATTGAGGGTCCGTAAGCTCATAAACACTTTTCAAAATCGGCAGCCCCTCTGTCGGTATACTTTTTCACTCATAGTCATAAATGCTGCCATGATAAAAATGACATATCACGACCATGAGTTCCAAAATCTTCTCAACCACCTTCTGTTTAGCATACCTTACCTTGCGGCACGAGGGAGTCTGCGCATACTTATATTTCACAATTTGTTCCAAGCTGCAAACTTTAATACATGTGTGTTTATACATGTGCGGATATATTAAATCAACAATGACTTTGCAATCAAGTTATCTATGCTACAGAATATAATCAACATTTGTACATGAGTGTGTAGGGCCAATTTTGGTGATTTTCCTATTACTTATTTTCTTATGCACTACTCGTAAAGACCAAGAATAATTCTTATTAGCATGCTTAAATGCCACTACGATAGGACTGGGTCTTGTCGTGACAAATTCATGGGAACTCTGAATATACCACATTTTTACGTGATGTTGAACTGAAATGTTATCCTCATATTGTGTAGCAACGTGAAAATCGTCTTCAGTGTGGGATGATTCTCGTTGACTGACTGTCCAATCAGTACATTCAAACTTTTCTTGCCAATCGCCTGATGTAAAATTTGAGGGTATTGTAAGTAGGCGACCGGTTGGGTCAACTCCAAAACATCATTATTGATTTCATCATCTGAGGGTGTGTCCTTACATTTGTTCAAAATTATGGGATGTTCTGCCTCAGAGTCATCCACTAAGGATGAATCTTCTTCTGCCTCACAGTCATCCACTAAGGATGAATCAACCTCTTCTCCCTCTTCACCATTGACAACCTCTTCTCCATCGACTTTCTTTTCCTATTCTCCATTGACTTCCTCTTGATCTTCTCCATCGAATTCTAATTTTGAAATGACTAATACTTCCATGTATTTGTCACATATTTCAAAAATTTACTATAATACGTCTTAATTGATGACTGAAAATAGTTCATGAGCCATGTTCTAAATTAGGTGTAGGTCAACTACCCGACCTCTAAATCCTCAAACAATGGTAACACATTCTTTTAACTGTGATAGGGTGATGTCTCTTTCAACGGTAGTTATCGTTGATTCACCGTCGAAGTACTTAACAACCCATGAGTATAGGTTAATGCTACCACCATAAGAGAAATTGATAGTAACCATTTGAAGAGTAATGCCTAATTGATTTTTAAAATATGATTTAGGCATTCTTACATATTATACATTCTAAAAATTAGATCATTCCAACATATTAAGCATTCTAAATTATCAAGGCAAAAAAATGAAATTTTTGGACTACCTCTATCGATGATGCAAGTTTCTTCTATGGCAGTTGCTTGACGGTTTAGAGGTTGCTTAGACGAAAACTGGACAAATTGAATGCTCAGTTTGGAAGAAAATTTGCTTGGCCAGACAAACATATTTATACGCCTTCTACCCGTGACTGCCAATCACACGTAGAAAGTGTGTAAATGTGCTACACTAGTTTTATTCCAGCATCGTCGTTTCCCTTTCGCCGAGATTCCACTTAAATGGTCATGGATCAACTATAATTATTATGAGCGTACCAGTTAACTTTGTCACACTACCACGAATACCAACCACCACTCGCCCCAAGTTGATTAACTGACCATATGAAGATACAATAATTATTTGGAGGTCCACATAGTTAGCATTTATGTAATCATTCATGTGTGGATTCCTGAATCTACCAGCATTGAAGAGTGTCCCACTTCATCTCATCACACCACCAAATATAACAAAAGTGTTCCACCCCAAGAAAAAATATCAGTTGTATGGAGATTTTATCATTATTAAGAGTGTTAAAAGTGACCTCATCATACTCCAAGATGACCCACAACTACACCACCTCAAGAAGAAATAATAGATATATGGAGATACTATAATTCGTAGTATCTCTTTGTTACCAGTTATGCAATCATCAATGTTGAGGTACAATAATCATTGAAGATGAATTTTTTTGGGTTATATGGAGATATAATAACAATTGAGAGCATCATCCCCTTTCTTCTCATTAAATCCCAGAAGAATCATCCTTACAGTGGACATGGTTTTTAATGCGTGTCAGTTTACCTTAACACCATCATCTTTTTGTTACTAGTTGGGGATACTATAACAATTAAACGAAGGATTTCATAATCTACTACCTATATGGAGATACTATAATTATTAGGAGGGTTCCATCTCACCTCATGTTGGTAAAAAAAAAAACTCACCTCATCACACCATGCAAAAGAACTACTAGGTTTATCCCAAAGGATAATTACCTGCTAGATAGAGATACTATAACTATTTAGTATTGTTGTGTAACCGAGAATGTAATGTCGTTTGGTCGGTTACAGCTGTAATTTTTATAGTTATTAAACCTATTTTTTAGATGTTCTGAAAAATTTATATATCTCAATAAGGGCGTTTTACGTACCCCGAATAGCCTTTTTGAAATCATTTTTCTTGGAAGAAACTCAAAAAAACAATCAGATTTAATAACCACAATAAGTTTTGAACTTATTAAGTGTAATTTAAATTATAAAAAAGTTTCACAAATGTTTTTATTTAAGCACCTGTGATTGCTAGTCATGGGTAAAACTTAACGGTCGTTTCATCCGCGACTAATAGTTGAAGCTAGGATTAAAAATACATACTACCCACGACTGACAGTCACAAGTTGGTATGGTTTGCTAATTAGTTTTGTAAACTGTCTAGTTTGGTATTTGTTTTCAAATGGGGTAGATTTTTTATTTTTTTTTTTGGGGGGGGAGGAGGGAATTAACCGTACACCAGTCTAAAACGTGTTTCACCGGTAGATTTCTTCGAAGTTGTTCTAATAACCCACATGCCATTTTTTAACTTGTTGACCCATTCCCCTTCCCCCCAACATCGACTCGCTTTTTTTAGTCACACATGACGACCTTGTTTGCGACTTCTACTTTTTTCGCTTGTTTTGGCGTGCCTTACATACGCAAAGTGATTCTCTATGTTGAGCTCCCTGAGAATTATGAACCATTATTGCTGAAAATTAATATGATGGGGACGCGACATCTCTATATAATCATGGATTTTAGGAATTTTACGACCTGAAATACTATTGTCGACGCCAATGCGTTTGCTTCAACCCATTTTGAAACTAGTTTACATCGACCATTAGGTAGATGCGATGACCCGTTTATCTTGGTAGGGGTTCAGTTAGGTCAATGGACCATTGCGAAAATCGCTGGGTACTTGGAATTGGGACCAATTTCGTTGGTGGACGCCCAATCCTTGGCAAACCTTTTGGCATGCTTGTACCATAATCGTCGCCTCCTTGTTCATTGTCCGACAGTAATACCCTTGTCGTAGCGCCTTTCTTATTATGAAATTTACATCCTTAAGATATGCGGTGTAGCCTATATGCAATTCCCTTAAGATGTACTATGATTCTGGAAAGGTGACACATATTAGATAGGTTGTTGAGTACCATTTTTATACCAGGCCACGTCTATTATCAAATAGGTAGTAGTGACACGCCAGATTTTTGCTGCATCGACTTTGTCATCAGGTACCTCCCCAATTTTATTTTAGAAATCGGTATATATAAATCATCCATGTGTTCGTTTTATTGTTTACGGTGTCTCTTCCTTAATAATAGAGCATGCACTCATTTCTATGCAGTGCTCTTCCTTCATTGGCAACCCCCTAGGGGTGTTTGTTGTGGGCATCAACCTCCCAACTTTCCTCCCTCAGAATGACTTTTATTTCAAAGTCGTCAATTTGTAATCAATTCTCTCGTTTCGCTCAAACATTTCTTCATTTTTTCGTTTGTCGTATATCACCTTAGACATGGTGGAACACCAATTGAGAGTTAAACTTTACTCTTAAATAGGTAGTGCCTACACCAAGTGCTAAACGCAGTCATTTGACAAAGGCCTCGTATTCAACTTCATTATCCGCCAACTTGAAATTCAAGGTGAGGGCATATCTCAACGTATCTCCGTCATTTGGTTGAGTCAACACCAGTCCTACCCCCGAGCCTTATATGAGATCATCTGTGTCGAATTCTCAAGTTTCTTTAGGCAGTTTTTTTTTCTCTTTTCGAGTATTAGAGGCATCGCTTTTGGAATAACTGGTCTTGTTGATTTCGTAATAAAATCGATGAATGCTTGATTTTTAGTAGCGATGTGGGGGGAGGAAGGTGTAAGTGAATACGAGATTCACTCAACTCAATTTACCATTGATCACTCTACTTGAAGTATCGAGTTTTTTAAGAAAATATTTCAAAGGCTAGTTGGTGATGACTATAATGTCATGTGCGTGGAAGTATGGGCAAATCTTCCTAGCAGAGACGACCAACGCCTAGAGGTATTTTTTATTTTCCAAAACTTTTATTTCGATTTTTGAGAATAGCTTGCTTAAATAGTAGACCAAAGCTTGTCCCTTAACCTCTTCTTGTACTAAAATAGGGCTTACATCAACATGGTGAATGCTTAAATAAAGGATCTGAGCGTCACTTGGTACTAGCTTCGCAAGGGGCAACAAAATCTTCATGTTATTCTTCAGCAGTTGGAAGACATCTTCGCATTCATGTGTCCATTTAAACTTCTTTTTGCTCAAAGCGCTTAGAAGATAAACAATGTCTTTTTTCCTTATTTGGATTTCTAAGGGTGGCGAGGCGCTTGTTTAAGTGGTGAACTTCTTTGTGACAAGTCTTGAACCTCATCTCTTCGATGACGTTGAGTTTTTCTAGGTTGACTTCACTCCCCCTTTAGCTTACCATGAATCCCGTAAAACTTCCCCGGGTTGATGCCAAAAGCGCACTTGGAGGGATTGAGTCAGACATTGTTAAGACTTATTCTCGTGAAGGCTCGCTCCAGGTCCATTTGCTGATTGACGCCTACCTTGGAATTTAACAATATGTCGTAGACATACGCCTCCATTGTATCCCCTATCATGCCAAACAACAACTTATTAACCATCCTTTGATAGGTGGCGTTAACATTGATGATCCCAAAGGGCATCACTGTGTAATGATAGATGTCATTGTTTGTGTATAAAGTCATATGCTACGTGTCCTTTTTAATAATATTGTCTTGATTTTAGCCAGATTAAGTGTCCATAAAGTTTAGAAGGCTCATGGCCAGAGTGGCGTAGATTAACTAGTCAATACATGAAAAGGGGTACAAATTCTTGGGGTGCCTTGTTTAGGTCTTTGAAATTGATGCACATTCAACATTTTCCAGTCGACATATTCACCAAGATAGGGTTGACGACTCAAGTCTGGAACTTGATTTTCTTCACAAAGTTTGCTTCGACCAACTTTCCCACTTTGGCATTGATGGTGAGATTCTTTTCATCACACAAGGTTCTTTCGTTTGAGCATTATGTTTAACCAGGGAGTCAATGTTGAGCTCGCTGGTGATGAACGAGGTGGCTTTCCGAATGTCACTCTGAATCCAGGCAAAGAGCTCATTGAAAATCTTCAGTGTAGCTCAGTCAAGGCTTTGGATTTCTCTAGTAAGAGCAACATTCCTATTTTTACGAATTTTTCAAGTCCATCAATTTCAACTTTTACCAACTACTCCGTGGGGGTGGGTCAATTATTCTCTTCCTTCAGGTCCACATTTTGTGAATAGAAAGTGCTTATTTCTGATTGTGATGCCTCAAGGCGTTAACGTAGCATCACCTTGATGTAGGCTAGTCACCCTTATCTTCTCCAATCCTGTTGGGAGTTGGGAATTTAATCTTCTAATGGCACGTCGAGGCAGTGATCTTATTGGGATTTAAAGTGGTGTGCCCTAAGACGTCTTGTAAGAATTTGGAGTATCAACCACTATGAAGACGACCTCAACCCTCAACGCCTTCCATCCTTCGCCAAAAACTACAGAGAGGTTGATTGCCCCAAGGGGATGAGTGATTGCCACAAATCCGATAAGGGGAAGTCCACCTCCTTCATCTTCTCCATAGTCAGTAGGGCATCGAGGAAGAGAACATTTTTTGAACTTCATGAGTCGACCATGATCCTCTTTATGTGAAAGTCGTTGATCTTGGTAGTGATAACCAGGGCATCATCGCGAGCACTGGTGACATATTTCATGTCTCAATCGGTGGATGAGATGGCAACACTTGTAACTGGGCGGAGCCTCTTCCCGAGTGTTGCTTCTGTTGAAATATTCGTAGTGTACACTGTGAAGCCTCCGCCTATCACATTGATTGTGCCCATTTGTTTTTCATAAGGAGTGTCTCTTGGAAGGGGGGGAGGCAATAGTTTCCTTTCTCTTCTATCGGGGCTGTGAGTCTTCTCTATTTTGTTGGCCATAATGTTTTTCAAGTGGCACTGATGGATTAATGCTTCCTTGTCCTTTTTGAAGATGTGTTTGTCGTCGGTGTGGTGACCTTTAGTCCCATGACACCAACAATATTGGTCGAGATTCTGGTTGTTTGCGTGCATTTGCAAGGCGTTTGGTGTTGCCATGACTTAATTGTCACGTTCCAACAGACGACGCCAATGTTGGATTTTGGTGATGCATGTATTGAATTTGAGTGTCGCTCCGCAACTTGTAGGAAGGAAAATCTTAGTTTTACCCGTTGTGTTCTCTTACGAATCTCGGGTTTGGGTCTTGACCCAGACTAACCTCCCATGATTAGGGGACCAAGTCTGGGTCAAGACCCAGAGACCTGAGCACTCATCGGGGGATTCGGGTCTAGGACTTGACCCATACTTGGTCGCACATCCATGGGGGGTCATTTAGGTAAGAACCTAGACCCGAGCCCCCTTGATTGTGGCTCAATCAAGCCCCAATCGAAATGGGGTCGAACCAGCCCCCTCAATTCCATCAAGTCTCGATCGAATCAGGACTCAATTATAACATTTGAAAAGTTTGGGATTGTTAAATTGTGACATTTTTGAAAATTTTATCTTACTTTTGCAATTTTCAAAATTAAATAACTTGATTTGAACACTAAAATATATCACTTATCCTTTTCCTATCAAATTAATTGAAAACATAATATTTTGTTTGCTACTTTTTTTTCCAGATATGTATATATAATTATATATAGTTAATGGTGGAGGGTAATAATAACAAGAGTACAGAACCAAGGTAAGAATATAGTTGAAGAACGGTATTCTAGAGACTAATCCGAAATTGAGATAAAATTCTTATAGATATCGATATATAGATATAGATATAGATATATATAATTCCTGTACTTATTATTATATATACATTGTTATAGATCCTGTATTCCATCTTCAGTTTAAGGTTTCGACCAAGTTTCCTCGTTGTTTCTCCTTCTGTATCCAGACGATCTCTTCCTGCTATAAGTGACATAGCTGTTGCTGTTTGTAGATATTCTACAAGTCTCAAACTCTACGGTACGTACCGTACACTCAGTGAAATTCGTTTCCATTATGACAGAGAGGCAATTGATATATCGTTTTTTTTTTAATTCTTCTTCTTCAAAGAAATAAAATAGGGGAATGTCTAATGAGCACTGGATAAGGGAGTTCCACGAAGCAGTGAAGCTAAGTGATGACATCAGTTGTATGATTTCTGACAGCGACCATGTCACTGCTTCACTAACCAAAGTTGAAGAGAAACGTTACTTAGCTACGATTCGAAGGAAGATTACAATCTTGCGCACAAAGATAGATGCTATACAATCCTTCCTCCTCCTTCCCAACAACAATAATGAAAACCCTATGTAATTCAACAACACTTTCTTTTCAATATATATATATATATACGTACAATGGAGGCAGAGTTGGCTAGAAACCAGTCTCCTAATATATACGTACGATTGCTTGTTTTGTGATTCTCAGATGGGAGAGAGAGATTAAACGGCAGAGTGAGATGATGTCAAGTTTGAGAGCAAAAGTGGAGGAGATGGCATCCACAATGAACATGTCAAACTTTGGGATGTGTAAATGTAACTGGGACAGCAGAAAGAGCGATGGAAGGGGGGATGCCACCATGAAACAAACAGTTGGATTGGACAATCATGACATGGGTAGTAGTCTACAGAAGGAGATTATGAAAGGTAAAAGGAGGAAAATTCATTAAGCTACTTTTCGGTGATGATGATAATGTATGTCTGCTACTGCTAGTAGTAAAGTAAATGTACTATCTATTTGTGCAGAGCAAGACCAAGCCCTTGAGGAACTGGAAGAGACGGTCACCAGTACCAAGCATATCACCTTGTTGATCAACAACGAAATCGGTCTACACACAAGACTCATAGTATGCATTATTCAGTCCATAATATATATCGCATCCATCGACTCGTAAAATGAGTTGGGTTTCTGTTTTTGTAGGAAACGATGGACCAACATGTTGAGGAAGTCAGACCCAGGTTACTGGTAAGTTGGTCTTGTCTGGTCTCTCAAATTACCTACCGTGTTTACAAGTAGACGGAATCTTGTTTTTAGTCTCACTCTTTTACATCCCTCATGTGAAAACAGTTCCTGCAGAAGAAGCTGAGAAAGTTGAACAGGGTCGTGGTGGACAAGTATATCGTGCACATATCAACAGGAGCAATTGTGTTTCTCATCATCACAATTTACTGCTTCATCAAACAATATCAAACTAAAGCAACTCATTGATGGACCTTATCCTGGTTAATACATTTCTTTATATTATACTTACATAAGTAGTAGAGGTTGTAGAAGCCCACCTACTCAATAAGGGGGAAGAAAGGAAAACAAAAGAAGAGAGTACTATAAACGTAAAAATCTCATTATTACTAGTATGTAATTTACAAAATATTCAAGCAGAAAAGTGCATACCAGATCGTGTAGCAGCGAAAATATTAGATAGGTTGATAGTAAATTTTGACATGTCAGTTACCGGCAATGGGATTCAAACAATCTGCCATTCTTTTTCTGCATAACCGTCTTCAGTAATTGTCATGAAAAATCAACGGGGCACTTGAAGAAACAGAATTGACTCATTTGAAGAGGATGAGGATCCAGCAAAATTGTGTGCTTGGAAGATCATCATTCATCTAACATTTAAACACTGACCAAAGCTAAAATAGACGAGAAGACTGATTGCTTGCTCATAAGAAATAAAAGACAGAACTAAAAGAAGAACCTTTCCTTGGGTTTGAATTGCTGCTTGGATGATCTCAAGGGAAGTGGAGCTTCAATCAAGTTGTTTAGAGACGGTTTCTTGTTTCCTCCTCCTAGCCTGCCTACGGCTTCTTCCACTGCGGACACAGAAGCTGATCCCTTTTCCTTCTGAAAGGGCATGGAGAAACCAGTGGCAATTAATGTCACGTGAATCTCGCCATGGTATCGATCATCAACAACTGCACCAAATATTATGTTCGCTGAAGGATCCGCCAAACTTGTTACAACCTGTGAAAAATCATTCGACGAGAACAAAAACGAACCGGAATCTCATTAACAAAAAACTACCATTTGAAACAATGCTAAAGAGAAACTTCAGGGCATTATCAAACTTAGTATGTACCTGAGAAACCCTATTTACTTCCTGCAAGGTTATATCCCTCCCTCCGGTGATGTTGTATACTATTCCTGTTGCTGATTGAATTGATGACCCGATCAAAGGAGACAAAGTGGCCTGTTCTGCTGCTTCTTCTGCCCTGTTTTTGCTGGAGGAAACACCCACCCCAAGCATTGCAGTTCCTGAGTCTTTCATGACTGCCTTTACATCCGCAAAATCAACATTTACAAGTCCCGGGATCTGCACACATACCAATCAGTTCTGAAGCTTTCATTATGTCCCAAGATTATTATTCTCTGTTTCCTTTGCTTGGAGCCTTGGAAATCCACACAGACAAATAAAGCTTTACGATTTACATGTAATTATTAGCAAAATAAAGATTGCATCCTATGGCAATATCACACTATCATGAATATACCCACTAACAAGTAACACAAAAAAATCATCAGCAAGCATTTCCCTTGCCCAAAAGAGAAGACAACCATTCCATAGTATGGCACACAGAATCCTTGTTTTTTAATACCAAAGAATAAAGAATCAAAGAAAATCTTACCGTGATTATATCAGAAATTCCCTGGACACCTTGACGTAGAACATCATCAGCCAGAAGAAAAGCATCTTGGAGGGGTGTTTGCTCATCAGCAATGTCAAGCAATCGATCATTTGGAATAACAATAAGCGTGTCAACATTCTTCTGTAATTTTTCAATTGCCTCCAATGCCTGAAAATAAGCAGACGAAGAATGAGATTGTAAATGTAAAATCAGAATTTTGAACAAAGAGCTAGAGCACAGTTAACCGTTTGCTGCTCTTGAGATTCTCTCAGGTAGGTTATCATTAAAATGACAACTGATCTGATCCAGTGTCTCATGGAGACCTAGCATTGTGGATGGACAGATCTTTCTGTGATAGCTAAAAGGGTGTGCTAGAACACAAGAACAATCACAATAACAGACCCTTAAATATTGTAACACTATTAAGTTTTTCTTCACAATATTAAAGTTTATCCACAGTGTAATAAATAAAAGGGTCACAGGCTTCTTGTTCTGGATATAAAATTGTTGCTGCAGCTGTACAAGCAGCAAAAATGATGGGAAAACAGAATGCAGGTTGATTAAGAACTTCCATAAATTATTATCCTCCAATATTTTTCATTCCCTCTCTTTAGTCATTTGATAGCTCAAAATTACCCGGTAATGATTTGAGAATGAACAAGTAAGCAACTGATTCAGTTACTCTACAATGAGAAAAGAAGATATGCCTGGACAGATCTTTTGCGGCCTTCAAAGCTGAATGGGTAGGTGACAACGCCAACAGTCAAATAACCAGCTTCCCTTGATATCTGGGCAACAACAGGAGCAGCACCTGACCCAGTTCCTCCACCCATTCCTGCAGTTACAAACACAAGATCTGATCCTTTAAGAGCATTTGCTATTGCCTCTTTTGATTCCTCTGCAGCCTGCTCACCTACGAGCGGGTTGCCACCAGTACCTGCAATCCCCCAATGGTTGTGAATCAGACACCACTCACTCAATTCCCATTCATAACAATATATGCTCTATCGAAACTGAATGCTGAACCTAATCCGCGAGTTAGCTGCTCTCCAATTTGAAGTGGAACATCAGCTTGAGACTGCAGCAGTGCCTGCGAATCTGTATTGATAGCATAGAAGTCGACACCCTACAATTTGGAACAACATTAGAGAAACAAAACAGAACCTAGCAATCAAAGCAGTACATGACATACAAGTAGCTGTCGAGAGAACGATGGATCTCTACTAATCAACAACATTTACATCACAGACAGAATTTCAAGAAGTGAAATATTAACCAAGAGAAAGCTAAATTCCGACAATGTGCATAGAAATAGAAGGGTAGACTGACCTGCAGACCACTTCCAATCATGCGATTGATAGCATTGTTGCCGCCGCCACCCACGCCGACTACCTTAATCTTGGCTGAATCCATAGGTACAAACTTACAGCTCACGCGCCCTGATCCCACACGAGTTCGCCGCCATGGGCTCCTCTTCTTAGCAGCCACATTAGGCCCGAAAGAAGATTTCCTGGGGTGCAAATAGTTGATAATGGAAGAATAAGAAGGCGATGAAGGTGAGGATATGAACTCTGCTGGGTTTGTGAGGTGAAGAGAAGCCATAGTTTCGCTCCAAAACAGAGAACAAAAAGTCAAAATGGGGTTTTAGGGTTTTAGTTTCAGGAAGAGCATTTCATTTTTGTTTGAAGTGAGTGAGTTAAGACTGCGAGTGAGTAGTTGGCATATATTTCGTGGGAGGAGGAAAGGTGTCGATGGCCATTTTATTCTATTTTTTTTTGGTAATTAACTTAGTGTTACTTATGTTGACAAATATGCCGGAATGTTTGAAACTTGAGATCAACCATTACTTATGTTTCAAAATGTGACTGAACGGTTCAGGTTCGTAACCTCCGTTTAACTAGCGCTTGTGTTGTTCACTTAACCTTCTGCGAAACTAAAGTTCTCAAACTACCCATCTTCTTCTCTATTTACATCCAACTTCAACCTTCGCAGCAGATCTGAAAGCGTGAAAAAAGAGCTTGAAAGAAGAGCGAAGAACCCATGCAACTACGGAAGAAAGAACAACTTGGACCAGCTCCACGCAACTTGGAGCATGAATACTGAGGACGAATCAGCTCATTTTGAGGTAATTTCATAGTGGGTAACCCTAATTCATTTTGCTTCAATTATTTATCATTTTCGAACCCTAATTCCTGTTTGTTGTTGCAGAATCTCGTATACGAAAACTCGAGCTCTTGAAAGTCGAACCAATCGGAAGTTAGTTGTTGCGTTCGTAATTGTTTTTATTGTTTTTGTTCTAATTTCAATTGCGAAGAATTAGGTCGAGCATGTAGCTACTTAGTATGTCATTTGTCTATAACTGAAGTATGAAGCACATTGTGTCGTTTGGGAAAGGGATGACCTATGCTTGTGGAGAAGTTGTTAAATGAAATTGTATGTTAACTTAAATGTTATTAAAAGGTTAATTTGATTTGAATATTTTGTTATCTAAACATTACTTAATTCGAAAATGACGAATAGTGACATTCTTATTTATAATAGTTGATAAGTGTATGCAGCAAAATGAAGAATATAGTTGTTGAGAAAATGTATTTTTTTACATTCTTCTTCCCAAATGAATAAATTGAATGGTAACATAGACAAAGAACATTGAGAAAACTAAAATAGGATCTTGCAGCATATTTTTTGTGTCTAGTATCTATGTTTTTGGAGCAGTAAATATGTATTGGATGAATAGGTTTGGAAAATTTATATCTTGTACTCAGAAGACATATTTTCAAGAGTGTAACTGGAGTTGTGCAATGAATGAATCACAAATGTATTTTTGTTCACAACTTTTCATGTTGGAGATGAATACTGCTATCACATTATGAATCCTTTGAATGGTAATTCTCCTTCATTATTCTCCTTATCTTCCTTTTGTGTGTTTCTTTTGGCCCTCATCAACTTTGATCTACTTCCCTTCTTATGATGCCTTTTTATCGGCCTACCTACCATCACTTGACCACTCTCCGGGTTTTTTCCTTCTAGTGTCATGTCAAGCCTCAGTTTCTTCCTTATGTTTCAGCCATCCTTCTCCTTATCTTCGATCGTTATTTTCAAAGACATCCTGGTCAGAATAGGGCTAATGCCAGTTATCTGGAGGGTTGGCTCTGGATTGGAGGTTCGAATTGTTTTTTTAATCTTCAATAGGGATAGGCTTATTAGGGACGTTCCTTGCATGAAGGATGATGGTTTCTAAAGGGTTGATAGCGGGGAGGTTCTGGATGGTTAAATGTCAGTGGGCAAGGCCGGTCTAGATAGGCAAGGGAATATCATGGTGGATGTTAGGGGATTCGTCTTAGGCTTCTTGTTTAGGGTAGAGAATTTTGGATGATGGTGTGTTGTATGGTGGTCGAAAGGATCATGATCAGGTTAAGTTCAGCGATTTCAGGGAGTAGTGGATATTTCTCCCACTCGTAGTGATCTTCATATTTTCCATTCGATCCTGACTCATCGATTCGGTTTCATCCATCTGCATAACCTCGGTATCAACTCCCCTCCTTTCATCATCATGTGCATCTGTGCAGATTTTCTCCTCTTGATCCATCTGATTTACATCAACCTCAATCTTCATCCTTAGGCAGCAATTGATAGTCTTCTCAGTATCATTTTCTGTCTCAATAAATTTGCCAATCTTATTCCTGATCTTTTCAGCATTCCCAACATTGAAGATCTCCAACCCTAGGTCATGAATATAGACCTAAAATTGAACCATTTTGAATCCGAATCTCGCGAGTCCCCTGATCGACTCCCATTTTTGAATGCTTAGATAATGGCCTTGGACAAACCACATGGACATATCAAATATTCGTTTTCTGATCTCCACGTTCTCAAATTTAAACATCGCAAACCTATCTGATGCCTCTGTAAATTTAACTGCACAGAAACTTTCCCAAGCGTTTTGTAACATATTGACGATTGCCACATTTTTCACCTGCTTCTGAACAATGATCACACCCACATATCGATCAATCCCATCCTCCCTTGGGTTCGAGTACAGATCCAGAATGGTTTTCCAAGTTATCATCTTGTCGTCATAGCATGCATGAATTCGTCACCCATAAGTTCTCACGGCAATCGTGTCCTCCTGCAAGAACAAGTAAAATAGAAAAGGGTAACACAAAACTCACACACACACTTACAGGTCGAAGGAATGGATAGAAGAGATCCTTCGAAGCAGAACTAGACCGCAACGAGAAGCAGTAGATGACCCACATACTTCGACTTCTCTAATTATGCGGAAGATTCCACCAAGGATGCGCAGCTTCACACTTCGGTCGCTCTCAACACCCTATCCGTTCTCCACTCGAGCAGTGTAGTTAGATAGGGTCGCACCACTGGACCAGAACTTTAGTTTTTTTCCGCGCGACCTATATCAACTAGGGTTTACGTAAGCTCCATATCTCCCATGCAGCTTAAGAAGAAAATACTCCACCAACCTACTTTATGTAGGGTTCCTTCCGCCGCTGCACTTTGTCTACAATCCTACGATTTTTTTCCGGAAAATCACCGAAGAATTGCCCGATAATGGACGATTGGAAGATTCTTTCACAAAACACTAGCAGAGTGACGTTACGTTAGTGCTCTGTACTAGATCATATATCTCGTTGCGACATAATATGTTGACAAGTAAGTAAAGTGAGATTTTTTTTCTTCAATTTGATTGGTTCAACACTACCAAATATTACAAATAGTTGTGTCACATCACATTTTGCTTAAATTACTCCAAGGCTCCTCATTCAATCTTAAAAACTATTTTTTTAATCTTAATTTATCACTTCTTTCTCTTTTAAGAAAATAATTATTAACATGTTTTTTCTTTCACAAACTTAGTTCTCTAATTTTTCATTTTTCATTTGTTAAAAAAAACTCTATTAATAAGTCTAATATTTTGAACAAAGTTTATTTTTTATGTAAATTATCTCATATATTATTAAAAATAAAATAAAAAAATTATAAATTAAATATATATTTTTAATATATATATATATATATATTTGATAAAGAGTTAAATACTTTTTAAAATTATCAAAATATTATAAAATTTCAAATATATTATTTATTAATTTGTTATTTTTGACCATTATTAAAATATTTCTCAAAATTATATACTTTTTAAGGAATCTAAAAACTCTCATATTTAGCAGCACAAATATGTGTATTAAAAATACTAATAATTGATCAATAATATATATATATATATATATATAGTCACATCATTATTAATGCATCACTATATTATACTACTAATACTTAATATTTACTGTTGTTATTATTGTTTTGATACATGTGTAATTTTAACATTAATATATAAATAATTTAATTATGATATTTGTCTATTAAATTAATTGTCAACCAATACTGCGGTTATTATTTGTTTAATCTAAATACCTAATTTTTATTGAACAATTAACTTCATAATTATTTTTTCCATTAAATATATTTCATGTCACGCTTATTTTATGTAACGCCAAATAGTAATGTGGTATGCATATTAAATTGAGATTATAATAATTATAAGAGTGACGTTACTTTAGATTAATAATAGTTTGATTTTTTTTTAAACTAACTCAGTTGTAATTTGGATATATCTATCGTATATATTAATTTGGCTAGAATTACAATTGTGACAAATAAATGTTTTGATGCAATTTCTCACTCTTAATATTAAATCAATTTATTTTAATAGGTCCATGTCAAGCACAAAATTTTCATTCGTAAGTGGCATGTCAAATAAGTCACTTTAGAATTATTTGACAAGTAAGTTTTTAACTTTGAAAGTTCTCATTCAATTGAAAGCTCTACAGTCACTTTGGCATGTAAAGCTCTACATTCAATTTCAAAAGATATTACCATTTATACGTATGTTAAATTAAATTTTGCACCTAAGAATTTACTTTGAAAAATTACACAAAAATTAAGAGTGAAATAAATAAGTAAGAATGAAAACAAAATAATTTTAAATTTGCCAAATAATTTTAAATAAATAAATGATAAACAAGACTTCTTATATATAAATTGAATTTAATATATATTTAAGCCAATACAACGAATTTATAATTATAATTTAGTTTTTAACTTAAAAAATGAACTAAGTGTTGAAAGTACATAATATCTATAATAAAAAAATATAGTAACTAAATTAATTAAAAACTGAACTAAATGGACAGTAATGTGTATATCTTTTCGCTAAGAAATAAAATATATAACTATTTATTTGATTTCTAAATTTAAAAGAAAAAAGGGGTAGAAAGAAATCAAATTATAAAAAAAAACGTTTAAAAAATACAATGTAATAAGTCTATATTTTAGACAATAAAAATAAGGGTTAATTACCAATGAGCTATGTGAACTTTGAACGTTTTGGAACGAGCTACCCGAACTTTGAAAATTCAAAAAGGGATACCTCAACTTTGAAGAAGGTGCAAATAGCTACCTCCGTCCAATTTCTGACGAATTTCCAACGACTTTCCGACGACTTTCCGACGATTTTCCGACGATTTTCCGTCAACATTTGACGGAAAATTGGACGGAGGTAGCTATTTGCACCTTCTTCAAAGTTGAGGTAGCCCGTTTTGAATTTTCCAAGTTCGGGTAGCTCGTTGCAAAACGTCCAAAGTTCAGGTAGCTCATTGGTATTTATTATTTAACCCTAAAAATAATATATACTTATTTGACAAATGATTTTAGGTATCTCAATATTTGTTAGTAATAATATTAAAATGTTTGAATTTATATTACATAAATTATGATTACATCTTTTAACAATAAAAAGATCAATCAAATGTAACTTGATAATTTTTATAGCATATTTACATCCTGAAATGTGTACATAATTATGTTTTTTCTGGAAAATATTTATAATATAATATTTTATAAAATTAAGTATATAAATGATTTTCAGTTATTTATTTATAATTATAAAATTAAATTAAAAGGATACTTTTCATAGAATTTCAAAAAATAATTATTTAATATTGTTATTTAACAATTATTATTATATTTCAAATAAATTATATATATATATATATATAATACTATTCTAAATAGTGTATATGTATATATAATTTATTAAGTTATGTTTATGTATATAGTCTTCGTATATTTTTAACTAAGAAATCAAATCAATAAGAAATAGGCAGCAATTAAGTATTACTAAAAAAAACATAGTCTGAAGGGATTTTGCTCTCCAAGGGGGTAAGAGAATTTTCTGGCGCTACCATCGTCGGTCACCGCCTCTAGCAACGTAAGTTTGTTGGAAATGCCAAGGGCGTAAGAGATAGAGCTGGGAGGCGGGAAGGTTTTAAGAGATAGAGATAAGTCAGTGCTTTTCATCTCGCAGAAACACCCCGCCAAAAATGCAGAACGTTTTAAACCCTAATGAAGGAATGTCGGTGCTGTGAGGGCACTTTTAACTACCTTGAAATGAAAATCTGAGTTGATTTCTTCATTCACAAGTAAGCGTTCTTTTTCATTTATTCTCTTTAGTTTGAAGTCTTTAACATGGTATCAGAGCTAGCTCTGTTCTGCGAATCTGCTTGTCAACATCCAATTCGGTACGAGTTCGTTAGCTGCGTCATCTGCAAGACACTTTGTTGATTGCGATTCCTCTACGTCTACAATTCGTTGATTCTGTCAGGTGTGTTTCTTCTTATATTTGGTTTAATAGAAGAAATATCATCATCGTTTGTCAATAAGAAAGTATCACAGCTAGAAGGTGAGAAAAATTTCCAGTCTTGGCGTCAACAGGTGCTGCTTTTAGTTAGAGGTCATAATCTGGAAGCACATCTGTATGGAAATATTACCATTCCTCCCACAGTTCTTGGACAAGATGGAAATGAAGAACCGAATCCAGATTATCAGAGGTTTATACAGAAGGACAGTTCATTAGCCTCATGGATACTTGCATCAGTATCTTTTTGAGTTAGCCGTGGACTTATTGGATGCATGACAACATCTTCTATCTGGTAGAAACTCCATCGAGATTTTTCATCATCATCGACTACCAGAATCATGCATATTTATGATAAGCTCAAGGTTAGGAAACTTCCGCATCAATCCATGAGATATTACCTTACTTTGATTCAATCAGCATGTGATAATCTTGCATGTTGCGGACATCCGATTGAAGATATGCAACATATTTCCATAGTCTTAAATGGAGTCAAAGGACAGTTCAACAATGTTATCTCAGTCATACATGCCAGCAGGAATCCATATGATATGGCTTCTATCAGTTCGGTTCTTCTGGTTGCAGAGGCAAGACAGAGTGATCTTCTATTTGAGAATAGCTTGTCAGCAAATGTGGCTGTGAATCACAGCTCAAAATTGAAGAACAATGCCTCTGATTCTTCTGATTCATCCTTGTCCAATCTTCCGTCCAGTCAAAATACCTTTGAAGGACTTCTTCCTTTTCCAACAAACTCTAATATGTCTCAGCCTCAACAAAACTTTACTTCAGGAAGAGGTAGAGGACGGGGTCGTGGTTATGGGAGCAATATGCATCAATGCCAATTGTGTGGAAAGTTTGGACATCTTGTCCATAGGTGCTATCATAGGTTTAATGTCAATTTTACAGGTGTAACTGATAATGCAGGTCAAGCAAATGTGAATCTATGCTCATCACAATGGGATGATCTTGTAGAAAACTCTAATACATCTCAGCTACCTTCTTCTGCATCCAACTCCATGATGTATGCTCCATAACTAACTAAGCCCATGCTTCATCCTATTCATCAACCTACATACATATCTCATCCTTTATCTCAACATGCTCTTCAACTTATACAAAATTCTCTGCCTCAACCACTTCATTCATCTATGCACCACTCTATGGTCCACAGTTATCCTCGGGTTTACACAGCTTCTGCTTCATCAAGTCCTCTTTCATATGCTCCGATTTATCAATCTCAACCAATATCGCAAGTGTACCCTACATCTATACTTGGAACTCCTTTTACCCCATCTATAGTTGGTTCGGTCAATGCTGGAAATGGTTACAATCTGGAAACTCAGTCTCTTATCAGCAATCCGCAAGCAAACATTGCATCTATTGCTCGCATAATGCATCATGACTCCAACTGGTTTCCAGACTCAGGTGCTACCAATCACCTAACGAATGCAAATCCATCAACCTATCTAGCATGTGTTCCTTACTCCGGTCAAGGTAAAGTGATAGTTGGAAATGGACCACCTCTTAACATTTCAGCTATTGGTACTGCTGTTATACCTACTGATTCTAGACATCTTCTTCTTCATAATATGTTGTATACTCCCTGTATGACTAAATATATTCTCTCTGTGTCACAGTTCGCTAAGGATAACAGTGTATACTTTGAATTTCATGCTTCACACTGTGTGATACGAGACTCTCAATCTCAAAAAGTGTTACTTCATGGCTATGAATGTTCTGGCCTGAAAATGGACTGATCCAAATTCAATAAGTTTTGACATGTTGAGTCAAGTCTTTCTGTTGGTAATAATGATAGGACTACTTTAGGCTATGTTCGTGAGAATTCTTGTAGTAATAAATCTAGCAGTGCTTATAATTTGATGAATACAACTAATTGTATTGCTGATGAGTCTGTTTCTGATCATTCTGTTATTGTGTCTCACTGTGAACCTATGTCAAGTCATATTGAATCAAACAATGAGTCTTCAATTATTTCTCTGGAATCTATTAATCAAAATGAGTTTGAATGTTTTGTTTCTTCTTTGAACTCCCGGGATTCTTCTCATACTTGGAATATGCGATTAGGACATCCTTCCAACAAGATTTTAGTTAACTTCTTAAGATTGCACAATCATCCTGTCACACACACCTACTCAATGTACAACATGTGTTGTTGGAAAGAGTAAAAAAAAGCCATATCACTTATCCTCTACGGTATATACACATCCTTTAAAGCTTCTGCAAATTGACCTATGAGGACCAGTTGCTTGTTCATCTAATGGGCATATATATTATTTCCGTATTGTTTATGCATACAGTAGATATATATGGATCTACTTTCTTCAAAAGAAAAATGATGCTCCTCAGTGTTTTCTTGACTTTCACAGGCTTGCTGAAAAACAACTCGGCCATTCTTTAAAAGCAGTTCAATCTGGTGTAGGTGGTGAATTTAAATTTATTTCCACATATCTTCCTCAGTTTGGGATAAAACATCGCATTACATGCTCGTATTCTTCTGAACAAAATTGTATCATGGAAAGGAAACACCGACATATTGTAGAGCTTAGTATGACATTATTAGCTCAAGCCTCAGTTCCTCTACACTACTGGTCATATGCCTTTTTTACATCAACGTTTTTGATTAACAAACTGCCTTCTTCTATTATACGAAAGTTGTCTCCTCATGAGAAATTGGTTGATACTCCTCCTGACTACTCATTTCTGCGTGTATTTGGTTGTCTATGCTTTTCAAATTTGAGACCTTTCAACAAGTCCAAACTTGCTCTTCGTTCTGAACCGTGTGTGTTCTTAGGATATTGTGCTAAATATCAAGGCTATAAGTGTCTTGCAGCATCTGGTCGTGTGTATACTTCCAAAAATGTCACGTTTCATGAAAATACCTTTCCCTTTGCTGATACAAAAAGCAGTTTCTTCAACTCTGCTGCTCCAGTTCATAATTACACCTCTACACCTTTCTTTATTTGGAAAAGTATTAAAATGATGTAACATGTTTGACAAAATTGGTAACTGATGTAACTTGTTTTGAACCACGGGTTTTTGATGTATTATGTTTCATTCTGTTGGCTTTTGAAGAAATGTTTGTTTTTCCGTCAATTTATCCGTTTAAATTGGACACGTGCAGCTCACGTCCTTGCTTTTTTGAACGTTAAAAAAACAAAAATTGAAAATACCGAAACTACCCTCGTCCTATTTTCCCTCCAATATCTGAATCGGTGCCCCTCTATCTCCTCCAACCTCTCCATCCAACAATGTTCAACTAATTCTGCTTAAACACCAAGTGGAGGGGTTTGACCTTACTACTATCAGTTCGAATTGAGAAAACAGTTCTTTTACACGCTCAAAAAAAGAAGTCACGAGCTATTCTTTTCCATGAATGATCTTCTACAAGTGTGGTCTTTTACATTTACATACACAGAATTAACAACGACAAGAGAAGTACAAGCTGTATCAAATAAGAACTGTTACCCTAGATAACAAAAGAGCTTGAAACTTAGGTAGGTGACCAAGTAGGTATCCGCAGCTGCATGCCCAATGTCCTGGCTCAAGGATTGCTATCGTCCCAACCGACATATTTTACCGACCTTCCCATCCACCTGACGACGCCTCTAGTGCCTCATCTCCATATCTTCACCTCCCTCGACAGAATCACACAACCGGTGGTGCATGTGATCGGTCTTAAACTCCGGTGAAAGCGCCATCGAGAGCTGGTAGTGATGGAACGAGAATTTATAGCAATGCGTATGGGAGAATTATGTAGAATTACCTAGTTGTGGGTAAGTTTAAGATTCAGATCTAAGACGCGAGGGAAAATTACATATTGATTTTGTCCGTTGATGGACAAAAATGTTGTCTCCATGAATCAGATATCGAGGATGCAACGAAAAGAAGAAAAAAAATATACTATTAGAGAAGACTTACCACACGAGGGTAGTTTAATAGTATTACATTCTTCTCCTTGGGATAGGTGAGCAACTGCAACATATTGTTGAGCACTACATACTTGCCAGAGTCAAAGATAGCAATAGAACTAACAGGAACATTGTAGGAAAAGATAGGAGTTCACAACTACATAATATTCATGAAGTAAAAGTTATCATGAATCTATTATTTGGTCTCATTAAGCCTTGGATCAAGAGCTATAACTCAGTTATCAAAAGAGAGTCGAAACCAATCACCTGTTTCTCTTATCTTCCAATACTCAACATAACATAGCAGATATCTCTATTTCTACCTAAAAATAGCTTCAGTTAAGAATAAAAGCATGCATCTATAACTGAAACTGACTCAAACATCGGTATGATGACAAAAAAAAACATCAAAGATATACGAAAAGGATATGACACGATGCAACCAATCAAAATATAATTATTCTCTGGGAACTTGAACTTCTTCTTGTAAAATTGAGAAACTAGTGCACTGAAAATGATACAGTCCCCAGCAGTGTTCTGATGTTGCTCAACCTCACATCTTCGACATATCCATGACCCTTAACAATCTATACATAAACAAAAAGTCAACATATCAATGGACATATAACTGAACAAAATTGTTACCACTGATCCCTAAACCTTAAACTCTAATCAGCAAATGAAGTGGGAGAGGAAAAGAAACTGTGTATATACCTCACAGACTGATTCGACATTGTTGAAAAGGGATTCTTACAGACGGTGTATAGACCAGGAGATCCGACAAGGAGGGGGCCGAACACTTTGGGATTCCTACAGGGGCGGAACACTTGGAGAAGAAAACAGATAAATGCTTCGAACAACAGTGGAGTGAAGACTGCATATAATAACAGTGAAAAAGTGAGGGGCATTTAAGGAATTTCACAGCAAAAGACATTTGCGGTGTTAACAGAAATTTTTAACGGACACAAACGGAATTCATCAAAAACCAACAAGACCAAACATATTGCATCAAAAATAAATATTGTGTCGCTTTTACCACTTTGGTCAAACATGTTACATCTTTTTCATACGTTTCCCTTCTTTATTCCCTGTGATTCTCCGTTTGTTCAGTCCTCATCCACTAATGATGGTTCCATGTCTGATCCTGCCTCTTTTTCTAGAATGACTCCCCCTTCTCAAGTTATAGATTCTTATACATGCTATCTTGATCTTCTTTGCTCCAGCATTCCTGTTCCTACTGGTTATGGTCAATCTCCTATGACAACATCTCAGTCTATCCATTCTTCTCATCAATCTCCTCTGGTTTCATCTCTTCCTACAGTTACATATAAACTTAAGGAATCACGTATGGTTCCGTGTACTACTACTTCTCCTTGTATATCATCTACACCCTATGTTATAACCAATTCTATTCCAGTGTCTACAGGAAACATTCATCCAATGCAAACCAGGTCTAAAACTCAAGTTATTCGGCAACCTTCTCTTCATGCCCTTCTTTCAACCGTTGAACTACTGATTCTCTTATCACCTCTAAACCTAAAAACATACATCAATCTCTTCACAATAATCACTGGAGAGTTGCTGTTAAATAGGAGTACTCTGCTCTACAAGCCAATAACACTTGGTCCATTGTTTAGCACCCATCTGGTCGAATTCCTATTGGTTGCAAATGGCTTTTCAAAATCTAGAAAAATGCATATGGATCCATTGCTTGATATAAGGCCAGGTTAGTTGCCAAATGTTTCTCTAAAAAACCTGAGTTTGATTTCAAGATACATTGAGTCCCGTGGTTAAATCTGCTACAGTGTGATTTGTACTTTCTCTTGCTCTATCACACAAGTGGAATCTGAGACAAATTGACACAAATAATGCATTCATTCATGGTGATTTGTCTGATGAGGTGATTCAACCTCCTAGTTTTGAACATCTTTCCTCCTCAGATATTCCTCTGGTGTGTAAGTTGCAAAAAGCCTTATATGGTCTCAAACAGGCACCCCGTGCCTGGTTTGAGAAACTCAAATGTTTCTTACTCACACATCTGCATTTTCAGGCTTCTATAGCTGATAGTTGCCTGTTTATTAAGAATACTGATTCATCTTCTGTTTTTCTTTTAGTTTATGTAGATGATATAGTTTCCACAGGTCCATCCACATCTGCCATTTCAGAAGGCATTCAGTCCATTAATCAGGAGTTTAAACTCAAGGATTTGGGCAACCTGAGTTACTTTCTTGGTATGGAAGTATTGACAACTGATGACTTCCTTCTTCTGAATCAAAAGAAGTATGTGCAAAACTTAATTGATAAGCTTGGTCTGGATGATTCTTCTGATTTTCCAACACCAATGGCATTACATGTTTATCCAAAATAGGTATGATCAACCGCTCTGAGTCTTTTGATGATGTTCCTTTTATATCGAAGCACAATAGGAGCTTTACAACACATCTTTGTTATTAGACTTGATAATAATTTTTCTGTGAACAAACTAAGTTATGCAAACTCTGAGTGTTAATTAGGGCATTATATGTTAATCAATGGCAATCCAATTATTTGGAGCTCTAAGAAACAGACAGTTGTGGCTAGGTCCAGTGTTGAAGCAGTGTTTCGTGTTATTGCAAATGATGTTTGTGAAATTATCTGAGTCAAGTCTTTACTCACCGAAAAGGGGCTTCATTTAACTTCAGTTATAATTATTTGGACTAACAACACAAGTGCAGCAACTTTGTCCGAAAATCCAATTCAACATTTGAAAATGAAGCATGTTGAAATCGATTTTTTTTTGTGAGAGAAAAAGTGAATGCTCGTCATGTGTTAGTTAACTTTGTTCTTTCAAGTAAACAAGTAGCTGACATTTTAACTACACCATTAACTGAAAACATGTTTGTGCCATGCAGAAAAAAGCTGGGAATATTCTATGTGGCTGAGTTGAATAAGGATGGTCTAAATGGCAAACCTTCTGCCTTGCCTCTTCAAGAATTTTATACGTCTGATGAGTAATTTATGAAAAACTTGAGAATCTTTGAGTCATGAATTTTATACTGCTGAGGATATCTTTAGTGCCTATTGATTTATATGCTTAAGTATCTTATATGTTCTTCATCATATTGTTGTTATTCAATTTGATTCATCTTATGCATATGCTGGCCTGGATATATCTTAAGTCTTCTGAGTTGTACATGTTTCATGCTATTATCTGATCACTATCTCTGTTATGTTATGTAAATCATCTCCTGCCACTTATTGATTCATGAGTAGTCACGTGGGATAGCCTTGATTGTGTATCTGAGGAGTGTGTGCAATGTGATATAATAAGTTGTCATGAGTGGTGCAATGACTAGTGGTTTTCTATGAAGAATAGTGTGTTTGATATCATATCTAGCAAGGTAGCTGCTGGTTTTCTATGAAGACTAGTGCTATGATGATAGTTGAATGTGTACAATTCGTAAGAATGTTAAGAGTGTCAAGACATTGAGTGCATATGTTGGGTGATCAAATTGTTCTCAGCAGAAGTATGAATGATTAACAATTGGTATATGACAGCATTCATTAAGCAACAGGTTGTAAATTTCTCAGTTGTATAAGGTTTCAACTTAAAACTCAAATATCATCAAGGTGTCTATCAGGTTTCCGATTTAAGAAAAATAGATGTGGATGTTATCTCAAGAAGAAGTGAAGAAATCAGATCATGAATAGAGAATGTTAGGACATATGTATAATTATATATGAATTGAGGATTCATTCGTAATAGATGATGAAGACTAATATGTAAATATAGAATAGTTGTATCCTATCAATAGATGTCATTGTAACTACTTTTATTTACCTTGAAATGAAAATCCGAGTTGATTTCTTCATTCACAAGTAAGCTTTATTTTTTAATTTCTTCTCTTTAGTTTGAAGTCTTTAACAGGCGGGATCCACGAACAAAGCAGAACACGTCAGTATCTTCTCATTTGAGAGTGTCGCGCATCAGTCGGAAGATAAGGTTTACATTAAAAATGGAAGGTGAGGAAAGGACCCAACTTTGGCGGACATAACTGCAAAAAGTGATATCGAAGAAGAACTAGGGCACCGACTGAGGAACCTTGGATGGTGCAGCACCAGAAGGAGTGCATCCACGTGGAATATGGTCTGTAAGTGAGATTATTAGTTTGAGTAACCCTATTTCTACTTTACCTGTACCTGCAGGAGGACACAACCGCCGCGAGGACGTCTAGGCGGCGAAACCATGAGTAGTGTCGGCTCCAGAGGACAAATGACACCTAGGAAAACCACGCTGGACTTGGAATCGAACCCGAGGAAGGCAATGAGAGATCGATACGTGGGCTCGATCATATAACAAGAACAGGTGAAAACAACAACAATCATTAATGTGTTGCCAAAGGCGTGAGAATGGTTCAATGCTGTTAGGACTACGGAGGCAATGGATAGGGTTGTGATGTTCGATTTTGTGGATGAGGAGACCCGAGAACAAATATTTTATATGTTTCGATGCTCAGTTCAAGGACACTGCCTAAGCATAAAAAGGTTGGCACCGAGTATAGGTCTGACAAAAGTCGATTTCAGAATGGTTCAATTATGGGTTCAAATCCATGACCTAGGATTGGATATGTTTAACACTGTGAATGCGGAGAAGACCAGGATGAAAGTTCATTGCGGATGAGAAGGATATTGAGAAAGCTCTCAACTGCTATTTGCGGATTAAAGTTGAAGTTTATGTAAACAAACTACTTCTAGCTAGCTTCAGGTGGAAGAGTTCTGAAAGAAATGAAATTAGGCGTCAATCAAATATGAGAGATTATGAGACCTCTACTATGGGTGTGAAAAACTAGGACACACAACACAAGGATGAAAGGAGGAGGTCCAAATGTCGGAGGAGAAATCGGGTCACCCAATGTATGGTCCATGATTAAATGAGAATAGATCGAGGCGAGTGGGGCTAGGAGGATCAAAAGAAGGAAATGAGTAGAGACCAACTCAAATAAGTCCCACTCGAAATAAGTCTTGGTTTGAGATCATGAATGAGGCAAAACCAATGAGAAGGCAGACGAAGCATGGTCATGGAAGAGAGGTAGCCAAAAGGGAAGGGCATCAAGAAGGAAAAGAGTCAGTGAACGCAACCGGTCCAAATGAGAAGGAACAATCAGAATCACAGAGCAATGGGTGTAAAAGAATTGAAATTGAAGGAATGCAAGTGGATGAGCCTGAACCAGAAAGGTAGTGCCGTATGGAGAACATGGAGATCTTGGCTGGTGAAGGAACAACAAGGTTGCAAAAACCCTAACCCCACCGCCCATTACTGTTGAAGTAAACCCACTTATGATCCTCTCAACCACTATCCAACAAACCCTCATCCAAACCCCATTGACCCACAACATAATCCTAAACCAAAACCGTCAAAACCCCAAAGCTAAGTTGGCCCGAGCTTATACATAATACATCCACCATCCAAGAGACTTACATGTCCATAAGTCTTTAGAGAACATAATCCTACCCGCAAGCAGAATCCAAAATCAACCCTATATCATTGAAGAGACAAATGAACCACCTAGTCGAACACCAAGCACATAACCTACCCTGCAAATTACCAGCCTTAGCCCAATACTTACCAGGACGTCATTGAAAAGATGGAGTGAAGGTGAGGAGGAGGACCAAAGCTTAGGGAAAAGAATGAGGTTGGATATGGCTCAAACTAAAAAAACGTCGGAGAGTAGTCTAGTGAAGACAGGCAGACCAAGAGGTATGCCTCAAAAGAAGATGCATAAACTAAAGACCAGGAGAACAAAAAAGAAACATCCAGAGGGAGACAAAGAAGAATAAGGAGGAAGAATCACAGAATGCTGAAACGGTTTGTGGCGGCTGTCCTGAAACAGCCACACGAGGCCAATGAGTATACGATGCTGAAATTGTCAGGGTATAGGGTCTTCTCTAACAATTCACCATTTAACAGACCTCAACAGGAGGTATCAGCCAGAGATAATATTCTTTTTGGAAACAAAGAATGGGGATACTTTCTGTGATAGGATTAGAGAACGAGTGAGAATGGAAGACACATACTATGTTAACCCGAGGGGCATATCAGGAGGAATAACTCTTTGGTGGAGGGATGATGTCAGAATAACGATAAATTCAGCGACCAATAATATTATAGACTGTGAACTGCAGATGAACAACCAGCTGAACCCAAGCCTTATAACAAGGGTGAATACGAACACGGATCCAATTTGAAGAAGACAAAACTAGAACGAGCTGCGAGATATTGGAAGGGGGCGAATGGCGGCATGAGTTTGTATGAGTGACTTTAACGCCATAAGCCACCATCATGAAAAGGAAAGGGTGGTCGAAAATCTCAACGACAAATGGATGAGTTCAATGCCATGATAGAGAATATTCATATGGAAGACTTGGGGGCAAAGGGATCAAGGTTCACATAATCAAACAATCGAAGGGGGGAAGAGAGGGTGTCTGAACGAATAAACAAAGTTTTAATTAAAGCAACATGGACAACCCTACATGCGGGCTTCCAATTCACAAATGACCTTGTGATTGTCTCTGATCATACCCCAATAATCTTGCACCAAGATTAATAAGGGCAAAGGACGAGAAACCAATCTGATTCGAACAAATGTGGATGGAAAACATTGAGTGCAAGGATGTCATTAGGGAGGCTTGGACCGAACTGAACGGAGGTGACGTACCAGTGAACGTTTGCGCGAAATTGGAGATATACCGTATGAGGCTTACCCGGTGGAGCAAGGAGAAGTTTGGAAATAATCAAGTTAGGAGGAGGAGTGTGCTATCAAAAATGGATTTAAAGAACTCCACCACCGGGAAGAGGTATATTGGAAGCAAAGATAACAAATCAAATGGGTCACAAAAGGGGACCGAAACTCTACCTTCTTCCACCTTACAAAAAATGCATGAAGAAGACGGAACCAGATCACTAGAATTCAAAACATTCGGAAAGAGTGGATAGAATTGGCAAGGGGTGTAGAGAATGAGATTTGCGGGCACTTTAGATCGGTATTAAGGGCTGAGGAGGAGGACATGAATGGCATGGAGGTATTCAGGGTCGTTCCGAGGCAAATCACGGAAAAGATGAACACTTAATTCAAAAGGGAAGTCACATATGGGGAAGGGAGGGGAGAGCACCAGGTCTAGATGATTTTCTGGGTTTATTCTACCAAAGGAGTTGGCACACCGTCGATCCAGATATAATCACGACAGTCAAATCCTTTATCATGTCAGGTGTTTTTATCTCCACTATATATCAAACAGATATTACTCTTATCCCTTAAATACCATACGTTTATGCAATTCTATATTTAAAATTGTTTCCAAAGTCTTGGTGAATAAGCTAAAACCCTATTTATCGAATCTTGTCACTTACTATCAAAATGCATTTGTGGCAAATCATGCAATACATGATATCATCTTAGTAGCTAACGAGGTGTTTCACTATTTGAAAACACGAAGAGGGAGTGAAACGGTCGAATGTGCGATGAAGCTGGACATGCAAAAGGCGTATGATAGGGTAGAATGAGAATGCTTATTGAGAAGCCTTGACAATAGAGGATTTGGCGATAAGTGTATTGGATGGATGTGGCAATGTATCACGAAAACGTCTTACCGAGTCCTGGTCAATGGGCAGAGGGCAGAGACCAATCAGCCAACAAGGGGCTTATGGTAATGTGACCCTCTCTCACCTTTTTTATTTATCCTCCTTGCGGGTGTGCTATCAAGACAAGTGGAGAAGGCCATTCAAACAGAGAAATTGCGCGGCTTAACTCTAAAAAGAGGATGTCCAGAGCTGAGCCTCCTGTATTTTGCAGATGGTCGTTGTTTTTTGGAAAGAATGGTGGAGAATGCCCGAGAGCTGAAGGACATCATCACCAAATATTGCAAGGTGTCTGGACAACGGATAAACAATGCAAAGTTGAATTTGGTTTTCAATAAAGGGTCTGATGAGGACAGCTGCAAAGCCATTAAGGAGAAGCTGCAAATACAGGGGGTAACGAATCCAGGGAGAGATCTGAGACTCCCATCAATCTGGGGTCGATCAAAGAAGAAGGTATTGGGCTATATAAATAACAAGATACATGATAAGATTCAAGCATAAAGGATTAAAACCCTAAATCAGATGAGTAAGGCGGTTCTGATCAAGGCGACAATCACGGTTATACCCTACTAGATGATGAACGTATTTAAGCTTCCTAAGACGTGGTTCTTAGAAATATATTTGTTGATTGCGGATTTATGGTGGGTAGTGACAAATGAAGGAAGGAAAATTCACTGGAGACGATGAGATGTGTTAGCAAGATCAAAACTGAAGGGGGGCTTAAGTTTCCGTGGATTGGAAACGTCCAACGAACCGGATGCACTATGAGTTTGAACCATCAAGGGGATGTACTTTCCCAATTCCGAGTTCCGTTAGGCCAAGAAGGGTGGAAGGGCGTCATGGGGTTGGGCAAGTCTGATTATGGATGAGATATCCTATTCAAGGAGGGGATGGAAAATCGAGGATGGTACGGATGTGCGAATATTCGATGACCCTTGAGTAGTCACAAAGCCTGGACATATAGTGGATTGACCAAGTGAAGGAGGGCAGCCACCGGACACGAGGGTCCAAGAGTTGAATGGGAAAGACCGTGAATGAGATGAAAATGTAATCAGAGGAAGCTTCAATGACTTGGACGCACAATGCATCCTTGACGTGTCAATAAGAGTTTAAACGTGCTTCGACCGAATGATATGGCCATATACTAAAGATGGGCAAGTCTTGGTGAAGTCGGTATATCATCGGCTAAAAGAAAAGAATGGAGCCACAGCGCAAGGGATGGACAAGATGATGAAATCTGGAGGATGATATGGAAGGTAAATACTCTCCCAAATGTTAAAATTTCATGTGGTGTTTACTCTCAAATGCGGTTATGGTTCAAAAGAACCTAAGGAAAATTGGGATGCACTTGGAGGAAGCTTGCCCTATCTGTGGGATGGAGGAGACAAGAGAACATATGATACACGGATGTGGATGGACATCAATCGTGTAGTTTGGTGTCTTGGAACTTCAGTATAGGGGTGGCAATTCGCGTGGCGTGTCTAATCGTGCCGTGTCATTAATTGTGTTGTGTATAAACGGATCTCGTGTGTAAACGAATAAATCCTAAATGTCCATAAACGTGTGCCATGTTAAAATAGATAGGGTCTTAAATAGATCAAACACAGAACACATGTTAAAACACAATTAACTTTTTGAACAAATAAAAAATTCATATATACACAAGAAAAATCATGTCACATGACAAGAAATGACACGAAAGAAATAATACAATATGAAATTTACAAATTCTATTATTTAATTTCATAATCAAGTTTTAAAATCCATATGTTATTGAAAAATAAGTTAAAAAATAAATTGAAATATTAGATAAATATACTTAATCGTGTGTAGTCGTGTTTAATCGTGTATTTGCATGTTAGATATGTTTAGACACAGTTATTAATCGTGTCAAAAGTGAAAATAGTTATTTAGACACGGTTATTCATCGTGTCGTGTCATTATCGTGTAAAATGCATATCGTTATAGATCGTTTAATCGTGTTGTGTCAGAAACTATCACCCTACTTCGGTATTCTCAGGATTAGGACGAATTTCTAAACGAATGGATCAAATAAAGAATGTCAGAAGGGGCGCAATGGGAAGAATACGATAGGATCGACAAAGTCTATGCATGTGAACTTGTCGGTACATATGAAAACTCAATGCAAAGTTTCCTTTGAAAGGAAGATACTGGATCTGACGGAGACTGTCCTCGCCATAAAGGGAGTACATTCGGAAATGTCAATGATCGAACCATATGGGAGACCAGAAACAAGAGAACGGCAGGTGACTAGATGGACAAAACTGGATGGAGGAGTAATCATACTCAACTATGTTGCGTCGTGGTACAACCAAACAAAACGTGGAGTCATTGGTGTAACGACTCAGGATGAAAGAGGTCAACTCGTAGGAGGACTGAACCGGAGGTCATGGAGCGACAACGTGGAGAGCCTAGAAGCCTAAGCAGTATTGGAAGGGGTCAAGCTGGCGATCGAAAGAGGATGACAGAAGATCGAAGTAGAAACGGATTCCTTGAAGGTCATCAAGCAAATTCAAGGGAGAAAGAACTATTAGAGGTTGGAGGTCATCTGCGAGAACATTAAGATCTTGACGCAAAAGATTCGAAGTGTCAAGTGGAAGGCAATCTCACGTTCAACTAATGAGAGCGCAAATTGGATAGCCAAGCAAGCTAGATTGAGTGTGCGTTTTGATAATTGGGTTTTAGATCCCCCACCCCAACTTAGAAGTATTTTAGAAATTGATTGTAATAATTAACCTCTGTGATCACATAGATCACGTTTGCTAGTCTTTAATAAGAAGTGGTGCTGTTTGTTTGACAAAAAAAACTATTACTAAATAAAATGTTTATAAATGACTTTTTTTTATATAGTTCTATTACTAAATGAATTTAACATATATGTAATGAATATACTATAAACGGTAAACATTACAAAAAATAAAAAGTAAGTTGAATAATATTATATCAATATCAATAACAATAACAATCTTTTTTTATTTTGTAAGTTGAGTTAATCCTATTAATATAATAATATAATTAAAATGTATTTTGATTTGATTTATTTTTGCTAATTAATATAATAATTTAAACTTTATATGAGACTAAATTTATATAACGACAACTCAAGTAATTTTTATATCTGCGCAAAAGGTGGGTCGGTTATCTAGTAATTCATTATTTATTATTGAAAACACACGGGGTAATGCAGCGGTATTATTCGGAGACCACATCAGAAAATATATATTATAGTTCAAATGTATGTTTTTAATGAAATTATTCATTTTACGTAAAATAAAAAATATCGAAAAATGGAAAGGAGTCAAAGACGTTTGGGACAAGGACCATATTGGGATATCTCTTGGTTGTGTAATTTTATATTGTAGTTAACTTTATTTATTTTATTTTATATTTAATTTTATTTGTTAATTAGTATAAATTTAATTGAATATATATAAACTTTAAAGTCATTTTTATCACGAAAGCAAAAAAATTATTTGTTTTGTTACAAATTCTTAAAGTTATTCCATTAAAATTAACAAAACAAAATACCGAGCTAATAAATTACTTTTCAACTAACAAATAACCATGAAATAAACTTTAGTTAGTAATTTACCTATAATGTATTATACGTTCAATTATCGATTTGATATTTCACTCAATGATGGAAGGTTTACTGATTCTGAAACCTGAATGAATGGTTCAGGTGAAACCAAACACGTTGTCAATGATGGAAGGAAGAATCTCTAGTCCATAAATGGTCTTAATACATTTCTCAGCTCAACCACAAAATTCTCATCTATATAAAAGATTGGTTTACACGATATTATGACCATCTACAGAAGACAAATACTCAGTTCTGACATAAATGGTTTCGCTTTTCTTACTAAAAGCTTTATTCTTCTTCACTGAGAATCGGGACAATGAGCGGCTTCATCTGGGCAAGGTACACAATCGCCCACCTACAATGAATGGATCCACCACAAACATATACATCAGGGGGGAGGGGTACTACATTGCTCATGCCATTTACATTGACATCCAACATAAAACTTACAATGCGAATTCATAGAGTTTGGCAAGTACAAACTTAATCATCAATAACTGAGGTAGGTGAATGGATTCACAAACACTAATCTAATCCATGGTGAGGAACAGATGGGAACGATATTTGAAGGAGAAATATATGTTACTTTAGATTGAAAGAAGAATTGTAGTATTCGGTTCTTACAAGCAAGGGACAAAATCTTGGAAAATGCTAGGCTGTGACTAGCCAATTTGAACTCGCAACAAAATTTTATCTTTAAAGAATTCACTTGGACTTAGAATTCACAAGTATAAATGATAACTCAAAGTCATTGCAAGTATCATCTCACATTGCTTCTGAGGTATCTGTCAGAGAACGAGCTTAAAATCTAGACCTTTTATTTCTCATTTTAGACCAAGAATGAAGCTGAGCAAACTAATTACCGGAATGAAATCATGAGGCTTTAGAAAACTTAACAAATGATGAATATATGGCAGAGCATGCTCACTTCAAACTGTAGATTTTACATTGAGCTACGAAACCTCTAAGGGTTTGGCTATTTGAAAAGCATGCTCAACTTTTACCTACTTGATATGTACTGCAGAATTCAAGAGGAACGTGAACTTACATCATCCAACAACATACTGTGGCTGTGGTGATCATTGTCAGCAAGAATCTGCACCACAAAATATCACGACAATCAGCAAAGGCACTGTAATCCATATGGGGAAAAGGGGATTATATGCTACGTAATTTGCCATAGGCAGCACCAACTAGCACAGGATATTCTATAATTGAGAAGGCATTGCATCAACCCTAGCACATTTACATGAAAATAGAATTTTATGTAAACCAGCTTCCAAAACAAGTTCGATAATAGATGCAAAAGGCTAAGTTTCTATCACAATATAACCAAATAATGAGAGGAGTGTATGCCCCCAAAACAAAGTGAGAGCTTATTCCTTCAATCATCAAAAGGAGAATTGTATGACAATGCAGAAAGTGAATTAGCTAGACCCATGTCACCTACATGGCAAATTGGGAACGAACTAACAAGCTTACTGAAATATCATAATCAGACCTTCAAATGCTTTACACTAGAATAAACTTGAGGAAGCCACAGATTGTTTAAAGAACCTTATTGTGGAATTGAAGACCAAAAGATGAGTCATTTAATATAGTAAACTGCAATACAACCAGGATCTTAATTAAAGTCCTAAAATTAGATTTTAATGTACTCTCAAAACCTCTCATAGTGTGTGCATACTACTAAGGGTACTGCGTGATCTAATTGCTAAGTTATATTTATCCTGAGAAAGGGTATTCATGCTGTTCTGATCCAATTGGTTTGAACTCAATCGGACCTATATCCTTGACTGAAATGCCAGTCCACTCAGAGAACTGAGAATCATGATATAACATCAAGTACACAAGCATAAGGCATGAACAAGCATAGTATGTACGCAGAGTTTCATATGGGAAACAGTAAGATTTGATAACAACATTAAAAACAAGGAAACATACAGATTGGTAGAGGACCCTCTGTTGCAGCAAATTCGTGTACAGAAAGTGGCAATGACCCCAACCACAACAAAGATCAAGGATGTCACCATGAAACCCATCTCTGATTTCACTAAAATTCAATTGAAGGCAACGATTTTTTGCGATCAGAATTGAACACGGATTCAGTTTGGCAATCCGGCTGAGCAGCAACAAATCTGTAACGAGAAACTCAAATGACAAGAATAAGAGAGGAAAATCCAATCTGCATAAAATGCTACAAGAATCAGACGTGCTTATTCTATTGCCTGTGGATTTGGATGTACCTGAAAAGGGAGGGGAAGCCTTTCACCCAGACTTGAAAAGGAGGAAGCTTCGGTGGCGGAAGAAACCAAAAACGATGGATGATGAATCGGGGGTCGGTCCACTCAAACAATCACGAATCGAAATCTCACATTCGGAACTGTTATTGGCATAAATGACACTTTTCTCCCAGATGTTTAAGGCGTTCTAAGTATTTCTCCTTAAAGTTTGTTCTAAATTATATACAAAATTCTATCCGAAAATTATTCATTATTTCTAAAGATTATAGTTAATAAATTTATGTATTATTTTTCAAAAAGGATATGACTTAAACCAATAAAATTTTAAACTTACAACCTCTAGGAACTAATAAGATGCTTTTTATTAGAGGTGAGCAATTCCGAGTACCTTATAATTTTAGTGGTTTTCGAAACCTTCCATGTTGCAATTAGGACATTTAATTTTGCAATCGAAACTTATCCCATTGCATTTGGAACCGAAACTTACCCATAACATATTCATACTAACGGTTCTGGGTAGCCTGTTAGGAACTTGTTTCAAAAAATTATCTAAAACTTGATTATACTAACCGATTTGAAAACATTTTCCCCCAAAACAAATATGAAGTTGTAATAATCATACAATCATCTAACAATCACAATTTTTTTTAACAAAATCATACAATCATGAATCATCCACGTAAGATAACTGAGATTGTGTGTGCCATGCGAAAGAAGAGGATTGTGTCGTGACGTGACTTGTGTGAAGAGAAATTGCTAGAAAAATTGAGAAAATGAATTGTGACGGTTTATACTATGTAAAACATTAGCAAATTTAAGGTTAAAAGCTTAGAAATTAAAATAGAACGACAATTACTAGATTTTTTCTTGATATTAATTATATTTACATACATATATATATATATAATTGGTTCAGTGTAGAAACAGGGTACCCTTTTAGCTGAATCAGAACAAAAAATACATGTTCTTAAAATATTTTCCCGAACCCTATCCTATTATTAAAACTGCTACCTGAAATCTACTCTAAGTGCTGGTTTCAAGTAGTTTCCGATTCCAAGTAGGTAGTTTGTTCACCCCTACATTATATATAGAATTTCTCAAATAATATTCTCAATAAACGTTTAAAGAGAACGACATTGTTATCCATTAACATTTGGGTTAATGGTTTCAATGGTCTCATATGTTTGGGTCATGTGATCGAATGATACTCATATGTTGTTTAATGGTATCGTGTGTTTCAAAATGTTGTTATTTGGTCATTTCTCCTAACTGCCGTAAGTTTTCTTTGTGAACTTGCCACGTGATTCTCACGTGTGTAAATATTTAACCTAAAATGTCTATTTTGCCCTAGTAAAGATTCAATAGACCTTGATGAAAGTGAAAAATTGAGAGAGAAAATGACGGAGTTGCTTCTCAACAGCACTTACAGTAAGAAGAAGAAAGGAGATTGAAGCTAGCACTGAGGGAGGAGATGGAGATTAGCGAGTAAAAATCCTGAAGATTGTATGGTTTCCACCCACGAAGAGACCTATTCTTATTTGGAATCCTAGCCACACCCTCATCAGAATCCTTCTCGTCGTCATCGTGCACCAACGAGTTAGTCAACCATTAGAATTATAACGTATCAACCAATTCTACATAGTTCGATTGCAAAGTCGAACCCTAATTCTTATAAATGGGGAAGATGAAGCGACCCACTGCTGGAAATTCTGATTTTGCCAACGAAATTTTTCGTCGGCAAAAGTAAAAATTTTGTTTGTAAAAAAAAATATGTCGGTAAATATAACATTTTGTCGGTGAGTGTCCCGTCGACGAAAGTTTAGCAACGAAATTTCTCTCAAATATTTCGTCGGTAAAAACATTTTAATTGCCGACAGAATTTCTGTCGCTAAAAATGTGTTTTCGTCAATTAATCATATTTTTGCCGACAAAATCTATTTCATCGGCATAGTATAATTCGTCGGTAAAAACCTTTTTACCAAGGAAATGAGACATAGTCGACAAAGACTTTTTTACCAACGAAATGTTAAATCGTCGGCAAAGACATTTTTACTGTCGGTAAAAAAAATCCTTGTAAAAAAATGAATAAAACAAATAAATTTACAAATAGATAACAATGAATTTAGTTTGACACAAACTTTTCAGTTACACAAACTTGTAGTCATTAGTCAATTAGCCTTTAAGCTTTACATGTATTACAACAAAAGGAATAAAAAGAAAATTACATATACTTTATAGTAGACCAATATTGTAAATTTACAAATAGAAAAATTTACAATATTCAGAAACAATAACTGGGTTGATATCAACAATAACCTTGAAATCCTCTTCTAGCGATCAGTGGATATACTTCTGGAAGTCAAATCTTAGTTCAACACCAGATGGTAAATGTGCCTGCAGGCTAATTCATTAGATACCAAAAGTCAGTTGAATGTTGATACATGATTTCTCTAAAAGATTGAAAATTAATAATAATCATGGCATTATGTATGTACTTACAACAATGAATCCATGTATGAGAGCCAAATAATTAACTTTGGGCACTGATGGGTAGAATTGTCTAAACAAACTCACCTACAGATTCAAACAATGTTTTGTTTTGGGAAAAGTAGGTAAATGCACCCGAATGTTTTTTTTTGTAATTGGACTCATATGTTTTTTGACGTATGTTATGACACCCGTATGTTGGAATTTGTTGGTAATTGGACCAAACGTTAATTATACCCGTTAAGTGTCACCTGGTAATCATGTGCTAACGTTTATATTTAAAGAATGCAATATAAAAAGACATGTTTACCCTTTTGACATTTCATCACCTTCTTTGGAAACTGATTCTTGCTTTCTTTCCATAGGCATATTCTTTGAGGCTCCGACTGCTATTCCCTTCGACTGCTTGTCACTGGCCCGAAGACTCCGACGAAGAATAACTTTCTTACTTTTCCCGAAGAATCAATTTCCTACTTTTCCCATTTTTTTTTCCAAGACTCTCAATTCTCAATCCAATTGGAAAGAAGAGCGGGAGAGAGTATAGTTTGTTGAACTAAGAGAAGTGGTGTATCTTCTAAAATGTGCCCTACTTCGTACGCTTTCCGGCGACCTTAGGTCAACCACCCTGTACGTCGGAGACGTCTCTCTATAGGTTGAATAGGCGCACAGCTTATGGGTGCACCGTCCATAGAAGAAACGGAATAGAAGGGTTAGTCGGCTTCCGCAGTCTAATTTAAGGAGCTTTAGGACGCAATCGTCTCTCTCTGTGATTAATCGGCATCTGCCGAAGCTATCTAGCTCATCGGTGAATCCTCTCTCGCAACGTTTCAAATTTATATTGGATTGCTCGCTGTTCGCTTTATCTTTCACCATGTTTCGGATTCTGGCTGACGACAAAAAAATTACTTATTTATCTGTGTATGTTTGAAGATCCCCTGCAGGGAGATTTCCCTGAAGTGATAGAGGAATATTTGTAACATGGAATCATGAAATGCGCCGCCTTTAATCGCAGGGGAACCCTTGTTGCTGGTACTCTTTCTTCCCCTATCTCAATTTCCGTTTGGACTATGAAACTCTCTCCTTTTTTTTTGGGTAAAAAGATAATGTAGCTACTATGAGTAGAGAAAATATGCACGTTTGATTTACTCTAATTCTCTGGAATCGTCTTGTCTTATCTGATGATCAAATTTCTATAGTTGAATGGCCTTGCTTAAGAATCCTTTTCAATACAAACCGAGGTTTTGTAGTTGTTGAAGTACAATTGAAGCATAACCAATTACTCTTGGTGTTCTATTTGTTCTAAGAGGCCTAATCGTTATCGTGAGCTTCCCCTATGTTAGAAAGTCCAACATTGTCTTTCTAACAACAAATACAGTGAGCTAATCTCCGATTAGTGAGAGTGAATATGTGTTCTATGAAGTATGAATGGCTTAGAAATCTAACCGCCAGGTCTGTGCTCAGCGTCAGTAGGGTAGCAACTTCTAAGGTTCTTCTAACCTTAAGAACAGGAATCCGATATGTGAAATTGTCGAACAGATACTTTATTTAAAGGAACACTATCTATTATGGTGATTCTTTGAGTTTCTTTGAATTATTGACTACATAAATAGTTATTCCGGGTTTTGGACTATAGAGATTTCCGATTACTAATTGACTACTCATCTTAGGCCATCATTATTTGTCAGCTGTAGCTCTATCATCGCCTATTCAAAAAGGGCCAGTTATAGATTTGATTATGTAAGTAACTTTTACATGCTTGGTAGTATTTACAGAGTTGGATGCAATCATCGATGGAGCTTCAAGTGGTTGAGACCTGGCAGTATATATATATCTACAGCTTCGATGTTGCTAGCTGTAAGAGATTCTTCCTCAGAATTTTTCTTGATGGATTTTTGGGTACCGACGTGATGAAGGCCACTCTCCGAACCTTCTTGTATGGAGCAACCTGGGATTAAAAGCATGAACATTGTGTTGATTGATGCAGAGACAAAACACTACCAAATTTGTGTGAAGATCTACTCAGTGAAAGCACTTCACCCCATTTTGTTTAAATGGATGTTGTGACCGCAATGTTTTGTGGGATGTTAAGTTCGGTCATGTTTTCTGGTTTGTTAGGTTCAATGACTTTGTGTGGATATTCTGTTTGTTAAACCTTTGTGTTGGATATTATCTAAACAAGTTGGTCTCATGGTATGTGTTGAATGTTCTGTTGGATAATGTGTAAACCTTTGTTTAGGTGGATTTTCTTTAAACACAACAGGTTGATGTCAATTTTTTTTCCCAAACATAAGGGTGTAATTACTCGGTCATATGTAAACTTATACACAACTTTACTGAGTATTATACAAACTAGTGAGTCCATCCAGTAGTCATTAAACAAACATATAGTACAACTGAATAACAAAGTACATAACGTAGACACTATAAAACAAACGTTTGCCACGTGGCTACATCTTCAATATAAGTCCAACAACAACAACAAGTAATAACACTATGACTGAACAAGTTTTCATGTTTGTAAAAATAGGTCATATAGGGGTGACAAAAATTGATAATTCCACTGTTAAGTTAGACTGAACAAGTTTTCATGTTTGTAAAAATAGATTTATAAGAAGAACAAAAAATTGGTGTTTGCCCCACTAAAGGAAATGTGCCCATTTACATTTTCTTTTTGCTAAACACATACCTTACATATTTTAGAAATGATTGAAGTTAAATTTATTTAGAAAAAAGGAATTTATTAAAAATATTAATATATATATTTCAACTATTTTATTTTTGCTAAAATTAAGCAAATCAAATAAGTTAGCTTGTCTTAATTAAACCTCAACGGAGGACTATAAAGTTAGAAACAAACCTAGGCTAGACGTATGTAATTATGTCTCAATTCAAAACTCAATAGGTTAGGGCTCAATTGCACTCCAACAATAGGCTAAGTTTCCTATAATGATGTGGATGTTTGTTTTGGACTTAGACTAGGGCTGTCAATGGTTAGGGTATGGTACGGGTATGACAAATAACATAACCATACCATATTTTTAAACCACATACAATAACCATAACCATAACCATTATGGGTACAATTTTCAATACCATAACCATTAAAATAACTGTGGTTATTAACCATGGTTTTACCCGTATACCCATATTTATTCCACACATGTAATATAATAAAATACCGAAAATTTTATTTTAAAAAAATACATAAATCTATATTGTTAGCAATAAAAATATATAAAATTAACATCATAGTTATTTATTACATGTATGTACATTAACTTCCCTAATTTAGTATATATTAGTTTATTAATAATAATTAATTGTTATATTTATATAATAACCATGGGTATAGCTCAAATACCATAACCATAACCATTATGGGTAGAAAACTCATCACCATAACCGTACCACACCATAATGGTACGGTTAACCATTTTAAACAGTAACAGTTATAACCATGGTATTTGTTTTTTCACCGCACCATTGTCGACCCTAACTCAGACAGGTTGGGCTTTACTTGGGTTCAATCTATCCCCCAATTGGCCAATTGGAATTCCTCCTAGCTTTAACATGTTGAACTCCAGAATAACCTCTAATGGTAGACCTCTTAATATGGGTCTCAACCCAAATCATATTGGTTAGGGTTTTGAACCTTAACCAAACCATAACTTGATGTGTCTGTTATTTTTGTGAAAAAAAGTGGATGACTTTGAAATTCTTAAATTCTTTTAAAGAAAAATGTTGATGGGTTTGACTTCATGTTATTTTAGGGTTAATTATATATTTGGTGACTTATACTTGTTAATGCTAGTTTTCACTAAAAAATTGTGATATTTAGTACATTGTACTTCAAAATGTTATTGTCCTCTTGCATTAACTAACATAAAATATTGAAAGATGAAAATATTATTGGAAAAATGCATTAAATTGTGATTATAATTAGGCCAAAACTTGCACAAAACCCTAATCATTGATTCAAAATTATACCATACTTAATATTTTCACATACTAATCAAGATTTTAACCTTATAAATAAGAGAGTTTTCTCACTTTCAAAATTCAAGAAGAAAAGATTCTCTTCTATAATTGTTTTTATTCTTCTCCTCCAACGATTGTGTTGACATTCGTTAAAGTCTTTCCAGTTGTCATTTTTTACCTTTCTTTTTTGTTGAGCATCATTTTCATCACGTAAAACCTCAAGTAGGTAAGGAGACGAAATTGCCTTAAGAAAACCGTGCGCCTCACGAGCCTCAATTTATTTTTTTGCCAATTTCGATGATGTGCAGGGTTTCCACGATGATCCTTAATCTTAGTTATTCGGCATATTGATCCATACACATTCAGAATTTTTGGTTGGGCTAATGTGTAATTAATTATGAAAAAATTTCTACGGGAAAAAATTATGCATTTCATATGTTTCAAATCAATACTGGTTTTGACTCAAGTGGTTGATGTCTCGTTTGAAAGCAGAGATGTGTCTCATAATTCGTCCACGTGGAATATGAGACACATACGTGCTTTCAAACGAGACATCCAGGGGACTAAGTATGACTTATTCAATTGTATCAGTCCACGTGGAAAAATTAGTAGTCTTGGTTTGAACTTAGATATGATGAAATTATCATGGTGTGATCCACATAAAAGTTAGATTTAAGAGTTTTTGTCTAAAGGACTGAGTTTGAAGTGGAACTAGTGATGCACCCCTACCTAGCTTGAGAAAATTATGGTATTTTCTAGAAAATGTTGATAATGGGACACTCTGCTAACTCTCCTGCCACATGAGAATAATCTAAATGGAACTTCTCATACCTATAAATAATTTGTTATAGGGAAAATAACGATTTGATGACTAATTTCAATGTTTAGGTAACTAAAGGCTATAAGAATTTTAGTCCCAACTCAAGTTGTGACACATTCAATCTTTCGGAGAAAAATCACAACATGATCAAATTTTGAGTCATGTATATTGTCGATAACTTTTAAGTAGAAATTTCGAGTATTAAGGTACCCCAAGTAAGAGTAGAAAACCCTCCACAATTTGTGAAAGTTAGTGAAACTTTTGCAATTATACTAAAATGTGGGAGTATCTCATGAAAATATGTATTAGTATGAGTCATAATCAGTCGATAAAATACACGAATCAACAATTTCTCTTAGAGAAAGTTTTTAATTAGTGACTAGGTAAAGTCTATTGAAAAATAAAGTGGAAAATGTTATCTAGGAAAAGATATGGTCTTAAACAATGTGTTATATGTGTCGGACATAAGTAGGAACCTGCTCTGGGTGTTATTACTCAACCAACATGTTTTGTCTTGCGTTTGAGTATGACAAGTTTATCTTCACTAAAAGTAGTGTTTTATGTGGGTATGGGCTATGAATGTGGGGATATGCTCAAGCTGAATGTAATGACGATCAAGCCAAAAATTGAATAAGAAGAAATTAATTATTCTCCTTACTTGATTGAGTTCGCTAATCTATGACATGGTAGAATAAATATGTTAATTATGATACATTCTGAAAGTTAATTAACATGAATCATATCCCTACATATTATATTGATCTCAAACATAAGTGTGAAATATGTATTGAGGCAAGTTAACAAGGTATTCTTTCTATCCAATATAAAATAACGTAAAAGCCTTTGACTTAACTCATAGTAACGTTTGAGACTTACGATTTGTGCAAATGAGAGATATTAATAAGTACTTTCTCACTTTTGTGGATGATGGTACAAAATATTGTTGTTTATACTTGTTAAAAAGTAAACATGAAGCAATTGGCGAATTCATTCCTTACAAAGAAGAAGTTGAAAAACAACTTAAGAAAAAAAATTAAGTGTTGGGCAGTGATACAGGTGGCGAGTATGATGCTTCTTTTGGTGAGTTTTATGTTCAACACAAAATCATTCATGAGGTTACTACACCCTACTAGGGTTAGAGAAAGGAAAAATAAAACATTGAAAGAAATAATGAAATCAATGTTGATAAGTTTTTGTTTAGCCCAGAACATGCAGGAAATGGTTATTTTATGTAGAAATTACCTTTTAAACAAGGTATCCACACGAACGAAGGAAACACATTTTGATAGAAAGGTAAGAATTCTTCAATAAGTCATCTTTGAGTGTTTGGGTGTCTTGCTAAAGTAATGGTACCTCCTTCTAAAAAGGTTAGGATTGGACCCCAAAAATGTTGATTGCAATTTCATTAAATTTGCTCAAAAAAGTAATGTTTATTGATTTCTTGTACATGATTCAAAAATCTTGGATACACACAAGGATACAATAATGGAATCAATAAATTAATTTTTGTTTGAGGAAGTATTTTAGAGTAATTCTAGGGGAAACGAGTTCATCGAGATGAACATATGAGGGTATTGATGATAATAGTCAATACCAATAGATTGGAAGAATCGTTGAGGTGAAATCCATGAAAAGCATAAGGGTTTGGGTAGAAAAAACATTTGGCATATTTTTATTTTTTTACTTATATGCTTGAAACTAAACCTCAAAACTTTGAATAAGTTGTGAACTCTTCTGAAGGACCTTCAAGGAAACAGGCAATTAACAGTGAAATTGAATCCATTCTTCAAAATTATACTTGAGAGCTAGTGGGTCTTCCTCCAGGATGTAAACCAATTAGCTACAAAGTGAATTTAAAACGAAAAATGAAATAGATGAAATAATTAGCAAGTATAAGGTAAGAGTTGTAATTAAGAGTTACATACATAGACAAGAACTTGATTACTTTGACACATGTTTTTCCGAAACAGGAATTATTTCCATTAGGATGATATCACAATAGTTACAGGGTGAAATTTTGGAATACATCACATGGACGTAAAGATAACTTTATTAAATAGAGATTTAAAATAAAAAATTTACACTGAACAACTTGAGATGACATCAGATGTTCGACTTGAATATTTAACTATTATAAAAGGTTATAGTGGTGCAAATTGGATATATAGATCAAGAGATTCAAAATCCACAAGTGAATTTTTAATACCCTAGGAGGTACATCCGTGTCATGGAAATTCTCAAACGTGGGAGGGTTTGTTGCATAATCGTATATTAATATAGTGTTTTGTAAAACAAATTCTCTGAACATTTTGTTTGCATATTTCTTATGATATTATTGATTTCCTCTAAGGATGTGTGTAATACAAATGCTTTGCAGTAGGAGTCGATGAGAGAGAACAAAATAGATGCATTGCTCCTTGTTGAACGCATGAATAAGAGGGAATCATTGATGAAGAACAAATGATGAATGAAGTACTCTTGTTCGGCCAAAGGTATAGATCGAGATTTCGCTTAAGAAGAGCGAACGAAAAATGAAACGAACAAAAGAAGCGTAGACTTGTGCGGGACAAAAGCGTTGGAGGATCTAAGAAGGCATATCAAAGACTTGATAATTTGATACCACATCAATTTTTGGAACTTTAAGGAGATGAATAAATCAACCAGACAAAAAGAACGTATATAGGTTCATTTTGCTTTCTATTTCTGTCGTCATCGGTTTAAATAGTGAAACTCACTTTCGAAATTTACGTAATATCTAATTAAAAGAAACAAAAAATTAAAGGACTAACATAATATCTAATTAAATACACTTTCAACTATGAAACAATTATAATTAAGTACTTAATCTTTCAAATTCATTTTAGGAATGTGATAATGGATCTTGGTCGATCCAGGTATACTGCTTAAGCTTAAATAAATGTGAGCAAAACATGGCTATATCATATATTAGTTTGAACTCGATGGTATTCTGATACAAAATGACGACTTGGAGTTGGGTAAACTTAGTGAAACAAATGTTCGAACAGTAGGTGAATACATTAGGAAGATGTTGGAGGTAGAAAACCTAGATGGATAAGATTACACTTTCCAAAGCTTTTTTCAGCTACATGTGAAAGTGAACATGGATAGAGCATTGGTAGAAGGTTTGTGGTGGCTAACTGTTGATGCGATAAAAAGGTGGGCCAATATAAAGTATGAGTGAATATACTACTTTTGTTATAGATGTGGGATGTTAGGACATACAACAAACCAATGCAAGTGGTCAGTAATAATGTCATACATAGAAAAAGGGAAGTGACTGTATGGACCATGGATCATTGGTAATAAACTGAGAATTCATGAAAGAAACAAAAATACGATTGAACGAAAGGGATGAACTAGGTGAAAGGAAAGGGCATCAAAGTCGGAATTGGAAGAACATAATGAACAAGATGGAACATTCAACCACACCACTAGTAGAGGATGATGCAACCAACATGAATGAGATAAGGTGTAGTATCATACACCCCAACCAGGATTTCCAGAACCCATAAGAACACATGGTTGGTAGTCCCTTGCCTCTGTACACACTCTGCCATCACATTAGCCTAATGAACACCCTAAAAGTATTAGGGAATATTCTCTTTAGTATTCTCTACATTATTACCTAGGATATTGTTAGTATGTTTTCTATGTAACTTTATGCATTTACTATAATTTTACTATTCCTTGTATAATAATTGCCAAATGTTTGGTAGCCCTAGGATTTATATTGCGTAAAAACCTGTGAATAGTTTATGTAATGAAACAGTAGTTTTACTAGTTCATTGTTACAACATGGTATCGGAGTGGGATGATTCTACGTCTGCATCGGTCCCTACCTCCCCTCTGACTCCAACTTGGTCAAGCCTGAGTCCAGACCCTCTTTCCTCACCTCTTCGTGACACAAACATGCCATAGCCTATGTCCTTTCCATTTTCCCTATTCCCACATGTGATGCATGTCAATCCTCTCAATCAATGTCCATACATTAGTCTTCATCATTTTACAATCCCCAATTTCTTATACCTCGATTCTATTAAATTTGATGCCACTAATTTCTTAGTCTGGAAGTCACAAATGGAATCAACCCTCATTTGCTATGACTTTATCAGATTCATCGATGGTTCCATTTCGTGTATGTCGCGTCTTCTCGCGGATGCAGTCAACAATTCTATTCTGCATCCTCATCACCTCACATGGGTGAAGATCGACCAATGTGTTCGGATGTGGATTACTTCCACCCTCTCCTATGAGATTCATAAGGAGGTTCATGATCTACACACTAGTAGAGAATTATGGTAAGCCCTTGCAGTGCACTACATCGATCAAATGTGTTTCGAATGATATGGCCTTTAATCTACAGTTCTACGGGTATTCCAAAAAGCCAAATAAGTTGATGTTGTACTCCCTCTCTGAACTTAAAATCATTGCGGACTGTATCTCTGCAATAAACTATGTGATAAGATAAAAGGACATTGTCATTCATGCTCTTAACGACCTATGCTTCGAATACGATACCTTCATCGCAGATACAAGTCATCTCCCTCGTGCTATCACTTTTCCTAGTTTGCGGGCGAAGCTTATGACATAGGTACAACACATTCAATGATACCACATCGCGTCCTTCGATATGGATCACACACTTCTTGTTGGCACACACCAATTTGGATCATTCTCTAAAGGACGTAGGCAGCCCTCCAAAGGATGGGGCCAGGGATATGGGTGTAGTCAGGGACATGGTGCTCGTTCCATGAATGGCTCCAAGAATCGTGGAGGTTCCTCACATTAACCTTCGTTACCCTCAAGAGGCGACCTCTAGGACCAGCCAATCGAGCCTTATTAAGTACCCTTCTATCAGAAATGTATCCTTGGTACACACCCTCAACTGGTTTGCCAACTTTGCAATGGGGTTGGCTGTACGTGCCATAATTTCCCTCACATGTTCGATCATGCATATGTTATTACTAGTCTACCTGACTCGTTCTCTGCTTTATCAACGAACAAAACTTTGAACCCAACTTGCTATTTGGATAGTGTTGCTTCTACCCACATGACAAACGACTCAGGTATACTTCGAAACATTAAACCGAATTTTCAGTCTAACAAGGTAATTGTATACAATGGTCACTTGTTACTCATAAATGTGGTTGGTTCATCATCTATACTTTCTTTGGTTCCCTAATGTTATCAAAAGTTTATTATGTTTCTATTCTTTCTCGTAATCTTCTGTTCGTTCAACAACTCTACAAATTAGATAACTCATTTATTGTCTGATTTGATGACTCATATTTTGTTGTCAAGGACAAGGTGACAGGGACTACTCTCCTACAATCTAACACCTACTTCTCATTGTATCTAGCCTCCGGTCCCATCAGATCATCGTCTTCATCATCCTTCGTTGCATCAGTCGTTTATATGGATTGGTGGCATCATCGTCTTAGTCATCCTCACATTTGTACCATTTATTACTTTCATAAGTCAATTAAACTTCCGCATTCCAAACTCAATAATTGTGTGTCTTGTGACTTAGCAAAGACTCATAGACTATCTTTTGATTCTAATAGTCACCGTGCTATTTTTCCTTTAGTTTTGTTACATGCTCTGGACAAGCCATGTGTTATCAAATTCTAGTTTCAAATATTTTGTTCTTTTTTTGAATGATTTCTGTCCTTATATTTGGGTGTTTTATAATGGAAATAAAATCTGAAGTGTCTTTTCATTTTCATCAACTACGTTTATTCGAAAAATTATGCAACGCTCATGTGCGATGTTTGCAATCGGATGGGGGAGGGGATTTGTTAGTAACTAATTTAAGTCCTATATCTCCTCCAATAGTATTTCTCATCGTCTCTCCTTCCCTCATACTCCGTCACAAAATGGTTTTAGGTGAAACCACACGCACATTACTCATTGAGCCAGCCATGCGATCATCATTTTGGGTAGACGCTATACTTACATTCGCATATCTTATCAATCAGGTGCATTTATCTATCTTATCGTTCAATTCCTCATTTGAATATCTTTTTGCATTGTCCCTAACTATTCTCTCATGCACGTGTTTTGATGTCTATGCTACCCTTTATATTTTTCTCGTAGTTCTCACAAACTAACTCCCAGAGCTTTGTCTTGTGTGTATTAGTTATGCTAGTAACATAAATGGCTATCAGTGCTTGGATCGAAAAATGGGTCGCATCTACACGATCTGTCACGTTTGTTTTGTCGGGGACGAGTTCCCATTCTCAGTTTCATATCCACCGACCTCTACACCACAGTTCAGACCATTAACCAACTCAATCTCGACGCTCGTACAACCCTTGGGTCTCGTATTGTCGATCAATGATGTTGCTCAAGGTGCTTCTCCTACCTTCAAGATGCCATCTCCTCAACCTTCTTGTGTTGATCATCAGGTGTCACCCTTGTCGTTTCAGTATGTGACTACATCTTCCTTGACATTACGGGTTGATTCCATATTTGTTGTTGGTCCTTCATCGTTATCACCCATTATTCGGTCTCTTGTGTCTGATTTGTTCACAGCAACATCATCCCATCCCATCTCTTCTTCGATTCTACTGCAATATGCCTCAATGTCTTCCTCATCTCTGCAGTCCATGGAGACTTCCTCTTTCGTATTGATCGTTCATGTTGTCGTGTCAGCACCCTATGTCCATCCCATGCAAGCACGTGCCAAGTCAGATGTTTTTCGTCCATGTCACGTTCTAAACCTTAGTTACACTCTTGAGGTACCTTCTTGTGCTTTTAAAGCTTCTTTTTTATCCTCATTGGAAATCGTCTATGATAGATGAATATAATGCATTGTTGATTAAGCTCACTTGGGAACTAGTTATGTTTCAGTCTTCGATGAACTTGGTGGGTTATAAATGAGTATTTAATGTTACGAATAATTCTGTCGAATTTATTGAAGGTTTTAAAGCTCGGTTGGTGGCTCGGGGTTATACACAATAATATGAGATAGACTATGAAGAAACATTTAGTCCGATGGTCAAACCGCAAACCGTACTCAGGTGGTGCCCACTCTTGTTATCTCATCTGGATGGACGATTCGACAACTCAACTTCAAGAATGCTTTTCTTCACAGTTAATTTTGTGAACTTGTGTACATGAATCAACCACCGGTTTCATTCACCTTGACTTTCTGAATCATCTCTACATACTCAAGAAAGCAATCTATGGTCTCAAAAAAGTGTTTCATGCTTGGTTTCAATGCTCCAGTAGTATCTCATCTCTTTTGGCTTTCGTGCGAGCAAGGCCGATTCATCCCTATTTATCTATCAACATGATCCAGTTACTATTATTATGCTCGCATATATGGATAATATTATTTTCTACAGCAACGATACTGCACATCCACATATACTCGTTCGCCAACTCTCCTATGTTTATTCTATGAGGGACCTAAGCGACCTGCATTTTTTCTTGAGCATGAGGGTAGTTTCACAATGATGGTTTATTACTGTCTCAATTGAAGTACGTCACCGAGCTACTTCGTTTTGACATGCTTTCCATCAAGCCAGTTGCTACACCTCTCGCCACCAACTACTATCTATCGACTCAGGATGGTGACCTACTCTTTGAGCTGACAGTCTATCGTCAAATGGTTTGCGCCCTTTAGTACGTCACAATGACTCACCTGGATCTCATATACAGTAAGCATAGTCAACAAGTTCATGCACCAATTTCGCCTTCCGCATCTTCAAGCAGCCAGAGAATCTTTCGCTACCCTGCTGACACCATTTCACATGGATTGTTTCTACACAACCACCTTCGACTCCATCTTCATGCCTATTCAGATGCAGATTAGATCGATTTCTATGACATATTGTGGTCTACCTCGGGGTTCTGTCTCTTCCTCGATCCCAACATTGTCTCATAGCATGCTAAGAAGAAAGTAACTGTTGCCTGATCCAGTATGGAAGCTGAATATCGCTCCTTTGTGGATTGTGTTGCAGAGCTCACGTGGTTCCAAACATTTCTTCAGGAGATTGGGGTCTCTTTACCAGCTGTCACGATCATGTACTGTGATAATATCTCTGCCACCTATCTTGCCCTCAATCCGGTCTTTCATGCTCGCACTAAGAACTTTGAGTTGGGTGTCCACTTTGTTCGTGAGCGGGTTGCCTCAGGTCATGTACATGTTTGTTATCTTCCCAATCAAGATCAAATTGTCGATATCTTTACTAAAGGTCTTCCCCAACAACACTCACCACAAGCTCATGCGTAGAAATCTCTCAATCGTTGTTCTTGCTTCTGATTGAAGGAGGATACTAGGGAATATTCACTTCAATATTCTATACAATATTACCTAGGATATTGTTACTATGTTTTCTATGTAACTTTATGCATTTGCTATAATTTTACTATTCCTTGTATAACAATTGCCAAAGGTTAGGCAACCTTAGGATTTAAATTGTGCAAAAACTTTTAAATAGTTTATGTAATGAAACATAAGTTTTACTAGTTCATTGTTTCAACAAAAAGACCTCATATCTATCACACCAAGCTCTGGACACATACACACCCTCCGTCGCCTTAATACCCCATCCCAATTCAAAGACCTTTCGACCAATAACATAATACATGTGAATACCTTTGCCACGACCTCTAAACTAGACTGAAGCCTTATACCTAATCTAGAATACCCTAAACCCTCTGAACTATATTGCTCACTCCATAACCTAAACGAATAACAGATGTCATTGATCGCACATGGTATTCTCCATGTCTAAGGGGAGAGATTGCATGAGGGCGATTAAGGAGAATATTTCATGTAATATGTATTATGGAGATAACAAAAAAAATTTGGATATAGTTTGGAGTTGTTATTGGAGGATTCGACCCCGATCATGGTTACCGTCGAAATAGAAGGTTCTAGAGGACTAAGCCCATATTTTGTCAGAATGATGCTAAAAGAGTAGGGTGCAACATTGAATAAGAAGGTCCACAAAAGAATTCCAAGGTGCTCTTTGAACCGAAAACAAAAACACAAGAGATTAAGAATAAGAGGATGATTAGTACCGAAGTCGGAGATGCATAGGATGATTACGTAATTAAGTTCCTGTAATTGTCAATCAATCACATCATTGAATGACACCCATGGAGGAAGATAAAAGAAGGGAATCATTGTGTCCAACCATCTAGAAGACCAAATCCCCTCCAAAAAAATGCTACATTCATGTGGAAACTCTTAATAAACTCAATGACAGTGTGCGATAACCACAACCGTAGAGGGATATATAGATGTGCACATTGGATGCCCGATCAGTGGTGTAACTAAAACTAAAGAACATATATTATTCTGATGCAACTGGATAAAGTACGTATGGTTTATTACGTTGGGTGTTAGAGCGAAACAATCCTCAAATGATACCGTGAAGGAGTGTCTCCTAGAATCAAGGGCATGTTAGAGTATTACGTAGTCTAGTCTAGATTAATCAATATTAGTGTTATCTTTAGTTTATCAATATTAATTAGTTTATTCTTTTATATTTAGTTTATTCTTTGGGTTAAATACCAAATAGCTACATGAACTTTGGACGTTTTGCAACGAGCTACCCGAACTTTGAAAATTCAAAACAGGCTACCTCAACTTTAAAGATGGTGCAAATAGCTACATCCGTCCAATTTTCCGTCAACTGTTGTCAGAAAGTCGTTGGAAACTCATCGGAAATTCGTCAGAAATTGGACGGAGATATCTATTTGCACCTTCTTCAAAGTTGAGGTAGCCCATTTTGAATTTTCAATGTTCGGGTAGCTCGTTGCAAAACGTCCAAAGTTTAGGTAGCTACTTGGTATTTACAATAGATAGTGTGAGTATCTTTATAAAGAGTATCGATATATATAGATAGTTTTATCTATACTATATATACATAGCTCTCTATGTACAAAATAACAAGTTTCACAATACAATGGACTCAAATGTTTTCTTGTTCATCTCCTTCACGTATTCATGTTCTATTAAATCCTAACATGGTATCAAAGCCTTCTTTCCAAGGACCGAATCATTCCTGCTACTGATATGTGATTTGTTGATACAATTCCTCTTCAACAGTGTTGAATACTTGTTCCTAAAATGGTTGATTCAAGATTGATTGGTGTGTGATTAAGTTGCATGCACAAGCAAATCTTTGAGGAGATTGATTCGAGCTGCAAGTTCAAGTGTTAGTCAAACATTTTCTTTCTTGTTTCGTTTAGCCAAAAATGGGGTGATCACGATGGATGACCAAGAAGGCACCACATACATGACCATGGTGACATTGATTTAGTTTAGGTTACTTTCGTGTTCATCCATATGCGGTTACCCACGTGTTTGCGTTAGGTTCGAAAGATCGAGTTCAAGATGGAAGGTGTATGATCTCAAGCCAATTGCGGACTAGATCTGGGATTGGATTTTTTATTTTTTGCACAATCAAAGAAACATTGGAAGTTTGGGGACCAATTCACCAAATCTCAAAGTTTGAGGCTCAAAATCAAGAAAAACAAAGAACATTCGTGAATGTTAGAGTATTATGTAGTCTAGTCTAGATTAATCAAGATTAGTCTTTATCTTTAGTTTATCTATATTAATTAGTTTATTCCTTTATATTTTAGTGTATTCTTTAAAATTATATATATAGTTATATAGATAGTATGAGTATCTTTATAAATGGTATTGATATATATAGATAGTTATCTCTATACTAGATATACATAGTTCGCTATGTACAAAAAACAAGTTTCACAAATACATTGGAGTCAGATGTTTTTCTTGTTCATCTCATTCACATCTTCATGTTCTATTAAAATCTAATAGGGCGGAGCCAAGGCTCGAGAGGAACGCAAAGGATGGGTCATTTGTGGCTTCATTATTCAAAATGGAAAGAGTGATGGAGGCTGACCTTCAAAGGGAAAGATTTGAATCCTTACAGTAGTTACCCACCGAGTGATCCAGGAAAAGTTAAGTTCAATGGTGCCACCCAAAACCCAAGATGAGAAACCATCTCGTGCAGTGGAAGCGACCTATGGAAGGTGTATTTATGATCAATTGCGATGCATCATGGGACCACCTAACAAAATCCGACATAATAAGTGGATTGCATGAAACTCGCGAGGACATATCTTTGGACTAAACCTCAGAATCCATGGAAGGACACATTGAGGTATTAGAGGCACTATTTGTTGAAGCAGGACTCAGGCTGGCCATGGATAAGTAATGGGACGAACTAAGGTCAAATTGGACGCCCAAAATGTGATCAACCAACATTTAGTTGAAGGATACCATTGGACGACATGTACCATTACTTCCAATAAGATGCAACTTATCGTGTCATGAGAAATGGTGAACTGAATAGTCGTCCCGAGTTTGGCTAGCGCGTGTACGAATTGGATAAAGAAACATACTCGTTTGGGGTGTGACTTGATAATTGGGTCTCACGACCCCACATCCTTTTATTTCTTTGATAAATAAGGATTGCAATGCGAATAATGTTGGTATTAATATGATGAATGAATAATAAAATTATTTTGAGAGACCAAAACAAAAATATCACTTTTATTTTATTTTTTTGTTCAAAACTTCTTATTCAAAACTAAAAAGCGTGATTAAGTGATCACGGAGTTTCATTATTACAATCAACTACTACAAATATACTAAATTAGGGTGGGGGTTCTAGAATCCAATTATTTAAATGCACTCATAATCTGGCCTACTTGGCTATCCAATTAGCGCTCTCATTTGCTGAACGCGAGATCACCTTTTACTTGACACCTCGAATTTGTTGTGGCATGATCTTGATGTTCTCACACATGCCTTACAATTTCCAATAACTCGTATTCCCTTGAATTTACTCCACGACCTTCAAGGAGTCCGTTTTTACTTCGATTTTCTACCATCCTCTTTCAATTGCTAGCTTGACTCCCCTTCCAAGACCGCTTGAACTTCTAGGCATTCCACATTGTCACTCCATGATCTACGGTTTCATCCTCCCACCAGCTGGCCATCTTCGTCCCTTGCCACCACGTCGATGCCCCCCCCCCCCCGTTTGGTTTGGTTGCACCACGATGCGTCACAGTTGATTCGGACTGCACCCTCCTCCGGTTTGGCCCATCTTGTTACTCGTGTGTCCGTGTTTCTATGGGATTCGACCCTTAACCTTTCCAAGTGTGCACCTTTCATGGCAAGAACCGTCTCCATCGGATTTGGTCTTTTTCCTTCAAAGGTTTCCTTACACTGAATTTTCCATATATGCCAATAAGTCCACATACAAAGTTTTTATCGTTATTCTCTTGCTCTTCCGGTGGCGCCTCCTTCTGTCATTCTTTCCTTAATCCACACATTGAGAGGCTCGACCTATCCCTAATTTTTCTGTATTCCCAAGACGTCAAACCACACAACTTATGTCCATCAGCATCCATTAAGCATGTGCTCTCTTATTTCCTCTGACCCACAGATAGAACACCTTTCCTTCACGGACATCCCCCTTCTCCTGAGGTTCCTTTTGACTACAACCGCATTTGAAAGTAAACGCCACATGATTTTTTTAACCTTTGGTAGAGTGTTTAGCTTCTATATCATCCTCCAGACTGCATCATCTGACCCTAGCACTTGCGTCGTGGTTCTACCCTTCTCATTTAAACGATGATAGGCCGAATTCACCGTGACTCACCCATGTTTAGTATAAGGCCCTATATTTCGGTCTGGGAACAAATCATATCTTAGTGGCATGTTAAGTATGCAATGTGCATCCGTTTCGTTAAAGCTGCCTCAGATTACATATTCATCCCACTTTCGATTTAGTTTGATCAACTCTATATTCACTAGGATACCATTTATTAAATTAATCTACCCCAAAATGCAACATATCTGATAAATTGATTACTATGATTCAATTTATAAGATAAACTACACTAAATAAAATGATGATATTTAAAATTGTTTATTATGTTATATTCACTATCATACTATCTATTTAGCTAGTCTATCATAATCTGACGAAATGGTTTTCCAAAATAACCGCCATTTGATAACCAAATACCAAAATGTCTGTTTTCGAAAACTAATTATGAAACTAGTCCTAAACTCGAATGTTGTCCATGGGTGCAAATCAGTTTAATTTCTACTTGCGATTCACAGTCGCGAATAATTAGATCAACAGAACCTTATCCACGTCTGCCAAACACAAGTAGGGTTATTTTTTTTATAAAAAATAATAACTAGTGGATACTACTCTATTTGAGTATTCAAAATATGTTTTTCAATTTTTATAAAGACGGGAAAAAGTTATTTTAAAAATGTCTTTTGCGGTACCCTAAGACCGTATAATTTAGAAGGATAAGTTTTTAGTACTATCTCCAAAAAAACAAGATTCAATTGATAAAGAGAATAAAAGTATATACGAATGAAGACAACACCGTTAAGTATTAATTCAAATTAAGATATTAACAATGATTTTACTTAAACAATTATTGCAAAAGAAAACCCAAGTAAACTCACTCATCAAATAATTAAAGTAAAATGTTTAATTAATCAATTATTATGCATCCACAGTTAACACAAATACAAAATTAAATTAGGGTTAATTACTTAATTGGTTACACATGTTTGACCATTGTGCATAATGGTTACACATGTTTCAAAATGTGATTAATTGGTTTTGAAATGTGACTAATTAGTTTTTTACTGTTCACTGTTAGAAATCACAGTTAAGACACTATTTAGATACGTAAAATGCTGTAGTTACCCTTTTCATCAATCAAGTTGTGTTCTTCATCAACCAAGTTGTTCTTCATCACCTAATTGAATTGAAGAACCCATAATTGAATAAGAACCCAAAACCAGATTTATGGGTTCTTCAAGAACCAGAAACCAGATTCTAAGTTCTTGAAGAACCCAGAAACCAGATTCTGGGTTCTTCGATTTGATTCTTGCTCTTGAAGATGATTTTGTGTTCTTCAATACCACTAGGGGCATAATAGTCATTTCACAATTCAATAATATGTTAAAAAATTAATTAACAGTAAAATTAACGGTTTACTAACGAAATAATCAATTAATCACATTGGGAAAAACATGTGTAACCAATTAGTCACATAGCAAAACCAATTAATCACATTTTGAAACATGTGTAACCATTCTGCACAATGGTGAAACATGTGTAACCAATTAAGTAATTAACCTATTAAATTAACATCTTCAACTCAAACTTATATCTAACCTTTATCCTTCCCCTTTACATCCATCTCACCCCTCCCTCAAGATGGACCCGCATCACCCCCGACGTTCCTCATCTTCACGGGTGTTTACGCATGCTCCTCCTATTTAGTATGTCTAGTTACTGGTGGTTGAAGTTTGGGGTAGTCAAACAAAATGTCGGGTATTTGTCCCTTCTCACTACTAAAAGTCACCAGTTTTGCCATGATCGAATCAAACTGATAAAGATCACCTCTAACTTCGAATTTGTACCGAGCATCCATAATCATCTCCTCAACATGTTTCTTTTGTTGACCCATTAGTTTCTTCAACCACCTTTTGTCATTTCTGGGCATCTTCTTGATAACCCGCAATTGTTGAACTAACACATAATAATGGAAGAATAATTAAGTTAATTATAATAATAATAAAAATTGTAATTCTACCTTATCATCACCATGGATTTGTTTCCACCTGTTTGAAAGTGCAAAAGGGGTACAATCCCCGCTTCAAGTTCTAGGTCTCTCGAGGAGGGAGGGGGCCTCATTGACCATCATCAACGTTCTAGGTTATACCACGCCTTGTATTCATGAGTGGTTACAATGACGGAATTTGAGGCAGTTTTAAAAAATATTTATTCGACATCTCCACGTACACCTAATGGTTGCTCAAATATGGAATTGTCGAAGACTGATCCCATTAACCCCTATGAAGACATTCCCATTTTGTGTGTTCACCCAACAGGGTCAGGATAGGTTGTGGCAAGTCAAACTGGTGATACACTTTGTCTTACATGTGCCACTTAACAAGGTTGAAGTGGATCAATGGCAAACATAGCAAGCTAAGAATCGACAACACCATGCAAATATCCAGGATGTTTTGGATTCTTGGAAACCAGTAAGGGTTATAGATTATCTAAAAATATCAAATTTGTTTAATTGAGATTAAAAAAATCTAAGTACGGCAAATTTATGTGAACTATAACTTACTCAGACATCATTTAGTCCCCTAAGTTGATCTCAATATAAGTGATGTTCGTGGGGGTGTTTTGTGTGTTCTTTGTGATTTTCTTGTGAAGCCATAACACCCAATCTGTTTGTCAGCTTCGGGGGTTATGGTGATTCTGGGTCTTCCTATTTCGAAATGTTCCCAACGCCACACCTACAATGGATTAGATTATTACTAGAATTAGTACATAAAATTAGATAACGTCATACGTGTAGTAATACACCGCATCCTAGGAAGGACTTTTTGTCGACGACAACACTTATGTATAGTCCATTGTATAAGCAGAGCGCCAACTGTATTGAGTTGTTTGGTTTAAATTACTTAGGAAATAAAGCTACTTAAGGGCTACTTTATATCCGCTTGAGTTCGTGAACAAACCAATCCTAATGAGGGCTAGAATGCACCCTTTTGCTCTTTGTTGGGCTGCCTTTTCATTGACTCGAACCCAATCTAGCAAATCAAGTTCCTTTTTAAACGTCTTCTTCAACTAACTCACTTGCACATTAGTTCATATTCTTTCTCTTTTTCAACATTGTGGTACAAGTTTGAGTAGTTCAGGGCATCAATCCAATGCGGATACACTGTCGCCAAAGGTCTCTTAGTACAAATCGGTTATTGTTGGATTGTTTACCTATTAACCTAAGATCATAAGTGTCCCTAAGAATACTGATGAGAGAAATCAATGGAATAATAGGATGTTGCAGAAGCATTATAGTGAGTCAGAATCTGATGATTCTAACTCGGGGGGCTCGGAATCAGAGTACTAGGAGAGTGAGACTAAGATTGAAACCAAGGAGGAGATGTGGATAAGGAATAAGAAAGAGAGGTAGAGGAGAGATGAGGAGAGGGGGAGGATGAAGAAGGAGAAGGAGACGAAGACAGAAAGAGGAGAAGAGAAAGAAGAGATCAGAGATGTTGAATCCTTTTCTGGTGAGCTTCTTAATTAGTTATGGTGTTTTTCACAATCCTATTCTTTAGTAGATTTCAGAGATGTTGAATCTTTTCTTTAGTTTGTGCAATTACAAGATTGTCATATGTTGTTTTTCCTGCAATTACAAGATTGTTTTACAGAACAAATGAGAGAGAATGAGAAGGAAGAGGGTCGAATGAGGAGAAGACAGAAAGAGAAGAAGAGAAAATGAGAGATCAGAGATGTTGAATCCTTTTCTCGCGAGCTTCTTAATTAGTTCTGGTGTTTTTCACAATCCTATTCTTTAGTAGATTTTAGAGATGTTGAATCTTTTCTTTAGTTTGTGCAATTACAAGATTGTCATCTGTTGTTTTTCCTGCAATTACAAGATTGTTTTACATAATAAATGATAGATTCGTATAGAATATAGAGGAAGAACGTGTTGCTATTTAAACCAAGAATAAGCTACAACAACAAGAAGAAGTTGTCTTTCTTCGTTGGTTGTATGTAACTGGAGAATGAGAATGGTATATTAGAAATTTCAAGTCTCAAGAAGGCCACATGCACAAGTTTAACGGAAGTTACGAACCTGAACTGTTCAGTCACATTTTGAAACATGAGTAAAGATTGAGCTCAAGTTTTAACCGTTCAGTCACATTTGCCAACATAAGTAGCGATTCACGTAATTAACCCAAAATAAAATAATGATGAATCTACTCTCTTGATTTTGTTTTTCTATTTTTGCCTTTTTATAAAAAGTATATTTATTTTGAATAATATTTTATTATTTTACTATTGTTGCTCGATAATTTATGAATAAAATTTAATTTTACACCATTATTTAATTTAATTTTATCGTATTTATTATAGTCAAAGTTGATCATAATTTGTAAAAACAAATTTGAATGTTGATATGAAAGTTTATATATTATCAATTTCGTTTATTGTTTTTTTTTAAAATTTCATCTAATCCCTACAGTTTAGAAAGTAAATACATTTATAATCAAAATAGATTCATCATTTTATTATTAAGTATTTTGTATATATAATTTAAGGTTGTCCATTTCAGTCCCAACCACTGGTGATCTCCCCGCTCATCAACCTGATTACCCTAACCCAACCAAATTGGTCTAAGCCCATACCTCAACAAAATGTCTTTAAAGCAAAATAATAGATATGAAGATGACCTGCTTTAGAATGTTAAACGAATTAAGATAAATCGCCTCCCGGCAACCTCTCCCAATCACATAGTTAAAGACAAAACAAAGAGGAGTGAGAGCAAACATCCAGGAGAAACACCTAATTTTTTTTTATTGTTTCACCGAGGAAGAAAATCGACTGAGCACAAGTGTGAGAAAAAAACAAGTCTGGATAAAACGTTGACCAAGGTTTTAGTGGTTGTCCTTCAACAGCCACACGGGACCAATGAATCTACTTTGTTGGAAGTGTCAAGGGTTGGGATTCTCCTTGACCAGGCACGGAGCTGTGAAGGGTTCAGGGGGCAATTGCCCCCCGTGAGTTGTAATAAATATATACATAATTTTTTTTAAAAATTAAGAATTTGTAAGTTTGCCAATACTGGATTTTTTATTGAAGAAGTACAAATACAATTACAATTCTAGAAATTGAAAATGATGCCAGAGAAAAGTGAATTCAGATGTGTAAAACTGGAAAAACATAGAACATAACTTTCACTAATTTAGAAAGTCAATATTTCGATTTTTTTAATATTCCTTATACATTTACACAATTTGGGAAATGCTAAATTCACATAATACTTTAAACCTATATATAAGAAGTCTTCTGTCTTTCGGTGGCATTCAAATTTACATTTTCTTAAGAAACTGAACTGTTAAAGAGAAACCAATTCTTCCACAATCCAGATCTAGAACTCCAAAATCGTCAAAATCAATATGAAAGGTACATTCTTTATCTCTTCAATTAAGTAGATATCAGATTTAGAAAGTGATAGAAATCATATTTTTTTTAAAAAAGTAGACAATTACCTTTTCAATTAGACAAAGAACAGTCGTAGGAAGAGCCGACTAGGCCGTAGCTCTGTGTACATATGATTTCACAATTAAATTTGTGTGGGAAGAGACGATTACGAAGAGTTATTACCTTTCTGTCGGAAGTGTCTTCCATGCGTGGTTGTGCTGTGTTGTGCCGCTTGTAAAGTATGATTTGTGCAAGTCTGTTCTTTCTTACGCATGTATATTATGTTTGTTTTAAGTGTGTTCTAGGCTTGTAGAATTTATTTGGGCTCTATAAAATGTTTAAGTGGGCTTGTAGAATTTATTTAGGCTTGTAGAATTTGTTTAAGAGGGATGTATGTTGTTTAAATGAATTACTTGTACAGTTGTAACATGTGAACAAACTGTTACAGTTGGAATATTTATATTTTTTAAGATATATTAATATTAAAAATATTTTTATGTAATTTAATGATATAGCTTGTTTTTAATATCTTGCCCCCGCTCATTATAAATCATGGCTTCGTCCCTGTCCTTGACAGTCTGAATCCTGAAGGATCTCAACCTCTTGGTTCAACCCTCGATCATCTTCTTAATGGATATGAAGAATCTGGATGGTGTATGTGAGAGGGTAACAAGGATAGTTGGGATGGATAAGAAGCATTATTCTCATCCAAATGGAATCAGCGGTGGACTCGCGTTGTAGTGGAAGGATGACATCAATCTTAGTATGCAATACCACGATCAAAACATCATAGACGACATAGTGTCAACCTTAAGTGACGATATATACATCACATGGGTGTATGGGAATCCCATCTTTGGACAGAGAATGAGGAATTGGGATACTATCCGACAAATTGGAAGGGATAGACGTAGACTGTGGCTTTGTATTAGAGATTTCAATAACATCAACTGTCAATATGAACAAATTTGGAGGAAGACTAAAGGACTAAACAAAAATAGACACTATTAACTCGATGATTTATGATCTCAAACTCGACGATTTGGGGTTTAAAGTGCAAAAGTATACATGGAGTAATAATCGCAGGGGAGCAGATAGAGTTAGAGAACGTCTTGACCGTGGTGTATCAAGTATAGGTGGATAAACAAATATCCCAATACACGAATTTTCAATGAAGTCGCAATAGCATCATATCACTCCCTATTGGTTATCCACACGCGCTACAAAGACGAAAAAAGTAGAAGGAGATTCTAGTTCGAGGAGATGTGGTTGGAAAATAGTGATTGTGGAAAGGTGGTTAAACAAGCATTGACAAGGATGTAACAATTACACACCTACACTAGACTAGGTGTATGTAGAAGTGCGCTAAGGGCCTGGAACAGAAGGTCCTTTGGAAACTACCGTAAAAGAATCGACGAGATAACTAGTCAACTCTGAAGAATGACTGGGGGTACTAGATAGTCACCAAGATCAAGAGGACGAATATAAACTGAAGGAGGAATTGAAATACTTATGGAAATAGGATGAAATTGACTGGCATTAGAGGTCAAGACCATGAGTAGAGAAACTCAAATTTGTTTTCCACATATCTACCATAAAGAGATGAAAGAAAAACAAAATTCTTAGGCTAAAGAAAAATGAGGGGGAGTGGATAACGTAATAAAATCGTATCACAATAGAGTTACACCATTTCTAATCTACCTTAATCATATCACGATTTGCTCACCATGGTCATATCCTTCATGAATACACGTAAGCTCTCACCCACCATAAACCCCGTAGACATAACCTTAATACTAAAAGTTGCTAACTCAATCAGGCCTAGCGACTTTTGTCCCATTAGCCTCTGTAATTTTAATTACAAGATAATCTCAAAGGTTTTGGCGAATAAACTAAAACCCTATTTACTAGAGCTTAGCACTCTTTTTCAAAGTGTTTTTGTGGCAAGACAATCAATAAAGGATAATATCTTAATTGTCCATGAAGTTTTCGATTATCTCTGTTCCTAGAAGAATGCACAAAGGATGGATTGCGCAGTGAAGGTGGATATGGAGAAAGCATAAGATGAAGTTGAATGGGACTCCTTACTATGCATTATGGAACGTATGGAACTCAGTTAAAAAAAAATGGATGGATGGATCAAGAAACATATATCCTCATAATTGTACTCAGTGTAGGTAAATTGATCAAGAAACATATATCCAACCACGTAGGGAAGATCCAGGAAAGAAGCACTTGGCCACCTCAAATCAAGAATAAAAGACAAACTCTAGGGGGTGGAAGACGTGCATGCTCAACAATGCGGGTATGGAAGTGCTTATCAAAGTTGTCAGTACGACAATACCTACATATGAATGAGTGTTTTCAAACTACCAACCACCTAGTGCTTGAAAATAAATGCTATGATCGCACGATTCTAGTGGGGAGGATCGGATTGAGCAGAAAGATCCATTGGAAATGTTGGGAGGTGATGACGAGAGCCAAATAATACAGAGGCATGCACTTTAAGGAGCTCGAGACTTTCAACCTTGGATTACTACCCAAGATGGTTGCTCAGGTAATCTCAGAACCTAATGTGCCCTGGATGAAAATAATTAAGGGTTGGTATTTCAAGCATGGTGAGTTCTTGGACGCAAAAAAGAGTTTGGGGCATCATGGGGTTGGTCTAGCAGAAAGAAGAGCAGATTAGCAAAATATGCATGAATTTATAAAGGTGTTAACACGGGGATCGAGCACCAACGAAAATTCCAGTGGTTGCTAACACGAAGGTAGCGTCCATCATCCAAAACGAAGCAAACCAGTTGGATGAAGAGTATATATTTCAGATTATGAACCAAGAAGTAGTAGAAGACATCATGCGAGTCTCCCTCCCAACTGAGAGATGTCAATATATCCTTAAATGTCTCCATAACGGAGAAGGCTCTTCATTACTAAAATCAGTCTATCACCACCTTCAGAACAAACAACAATATGGGCTATGATGGATGACTAGAACGGAAAGCATGATAGAGGAGTTATGTACACATATATGGAAGTCCAAGTTTTTCCCTAAATTCAACACTTTCATGTGGAGATTCGTCACTAACTCCATCGGGACCCGACAAAACTGAGCGCAGATAGGGATGATAGTTGACATGACCTGTCCTTTCTATGCGAATATCGAAATGAGAGAACACTTAATCTATCAGTGTGATTGGACTAGAATGATATGGTTCGGTGTACTAGGAGTAAGCCTCGAGCTACAACTAATAACCTTGTGGTTTGGCAAACCGAGAGAAATAATGAGATGAATATCTCTAGGGCGATCCAAAAGGTAAGATGAAATCTGGTCTTATAACATTCTAGCACATTTGGAAAGTTAGTTGCAAATTAGCATTCGAGGGTAAACTAACGAACCCCGTGGAAGTCACCTTGAGCATTCTAAGAGAAATATATGAATACTGGGAAGAACTCCTTTGATTCGCTGAGACGCAACCGAGACCCTAGACCTTCATTTGGACCCTGTCGTTAGATGAGACTGTCAAGTTAAACTGCGATGTCTATTGGTGCTGACAATAAAAAATTGGGGATGTTGGGGTAATTGCTCGTGACTCAAACGAAAAAATGATCGATGACATGAACAAATGAGTGAAAGGAGAAAATAAGAGTGCGTGAAGGCAATGACCATTTTAGAAGCACTGAACTTGACAACTGACAGGGGGTGGCATAGGGTGGAAGTCGAGACCGATGTGAATAATGTTATCAATCAAAGTTTTGGAAAAGGGACTTACTGGAGAACCATTTCGACTGTAAGACAAATATTTACGTCGCGACACTAGAAGGATTATCACATGGACGACTATATCGAGGAAAGCAAAAGAATGTGCGAATTGGATAAACACAAAAGTAAGAATAGAGTTGTGTCTGAATAAATGAATTTCATACACTCCAACCTCTCTTTTAATTCTTGTTAATGAAGATTGTTATAATAACGTTTTGAACGCTATTTCTGAATAATGAATAAAATATTCTCCTATAAAAAAACCTATAAAGAACATTGACAGAGAAGATAAACTTGAAAAAACTAAAAAGCAACTAAGAAAGATGAGATAGGAAAATTTATTTCTACTTGTAACTTAGTGAAAGTTGCACACAGGTATTAGCAAAAAATCATACTCGTAACTTCAAGTCACAGGTAAAATTTTACTTAATTTCTACTTGTATTTGTTAGTCATGAATAGATATACTTTCCTAATTAGTTTTCTAAACTAGTTATTTTAATATTTAATTTTCAAATCAGGTATAATTTGTAGAGAGAGAAATTCCGGTATACTGTGCTGTGCATTTTTACATAGCACTTTTTGGAATTTTTTCAAAAACTATATATTTTCATTTATTTTTAGAAAAGTAAGTATAGAAAACAAAAATGTTTCGAAAAATAGGTATACGCGCACCCCCGGATAGCGCGTATTGGAAATACGCGCACCCCAAGTATCGCCTATTCAAATGGCAGATGTTACGTTAGTTTTTTTTAATTGTTCCATAATGACAACTCGATGTTTAATTAAAAATAAAATAATGTATCTATTAAAAAAAATTTAAAATTTTATATTGAGTAGATATTTTAATTGCTATTCAAATGATGCAAAAAATATTAAATTTGGATTTACGGATTGCCTGTACGGCATGCCGTAAGTTGAGATATGAAAATTTGACTTAAAAAAGTATAACTCATACCATGTAAGTCCAAACTCAACACGGTTAAAGTCATTTATGTCGTAATTCAATTATCTACGTAGAGTAGTTTTTTTGATTAAAAATATAGTGATTTTGTAACCTAACATCGTTTACACCATAATTTGACCGAAATAAGTAAATGCATTAGGTGAAAATTAATTATGTACTTACTCAAAAAAAATTAAAAAAATTACGGTGCGTAGATAATTTAATTACGAATCAAATGACGCTAACTATGCGTTAAGTTTTTAATTTTACACTGACTGTATAATACGATACGTAAAAAATTCTACATACGATACAAAAACTTCCAAATAGTGTTTTGCACAGTAATTTTACTCAGGGGTGCGCGTATACCTATTTTTCGAAATATTTTTTTTCTATACTTATTTTTCTAAAAAAAAATGAAAATATATAGTTTTGAAAAAAATCCACTTTTTGCCATGTTTTGAAATATTATTTTTTTAATTGTTTGAAAGAGACCACATTGCTCATCTAAAAAATAATATGTTCCGCTTCCTCGTGACCACAGCAAGTCACGGGAATACCTTTTGAGATTCGGTACTCGAAAATAATTAAACTCTACATATTTTTATAGGGTAAGGATGCAAAGTATTCTACTTCATACTCTTTCCTTTCTTCTTCATACTCTTCCCTTTCTCCCTCAGTTTAAAAATTCGAAATTTAAATCGATTCCCTTTATTATTATGATTTATCAAGAATTTAAAGTATTGCGTCCAACCGATTGCGTCTAAGAAGTGAATTCAAAAACGTTTTATGAATTTATGTTAAAGTTATTGTTAATTTACAAAATAATTATATATTATATATATCAATTAGTTAACTCTTCTTAACCAATTAATTTTAGAATATAACTAAGTTATATAAGTAGTTATTCTTTACTTGTCCATTATTTGGTTCGGCTTCATGGGTTATGTGTTTTTTCAGAGTTTTTTTTCAAAAAATATACATCTCATATATTTTTTACAAAAGCATATATTCAAAAACAATATTTAGAAATCTAGGCAGGTTAGCGCATATTTTTTTTAAATCAAATATGCTAGCTCTTGGTAGAGTTAGGTACACTTTTCTTTTCTTTTTTTTTTTAATATTTTGACACCTCGATATTTAGCTAATAATTAAATTATATATTTATTAACAAAATATTTTTTTTATAATATGTAGATATTTTAATTGCAGTTCAGATTATGTAAAAAAATATTAAATTTGGACTTACAGATTGAATGTACGCTCTGCCGTAAGTTGAGATATGAAAATTTGACTTAAAAAAATATAACTCGGACCCTATAAGTCCAAACTTAAAACGGTTAACGACATTTATGGCGAAATTCAATTATCTACCTACTCTAATTTGTTTGGATTTTTTTGATGAGATATATATTATTTTTTTTAACATAATATTGTTTGTCCTATAATTTAACTGAAATGATTAAATGCATTAGGTGAGAAATTTAATTATATACTTACTCCAAAAATATTAAAAAAAATTACAGTGCGTAGATAATTTAATTACGACATGAATAACGCTTACTAGACGCTACTTTTTGACTTTCAGACTGACTGTATAATACGATACGTAAAAATCTATACATACATATATATACAGTAAATATATTGTATGTTTACTTAGTGTATATTTATATGTATATATAGTTTTGTACGTATCGTATTATACGGTCAGTCCAAAAGTCAAAAATCAACGTCTAGTAAGCGTCATTTATGTCGTAATTAAATTATCTACGCACTGTGATTTTTTTGGAGTAAGTATATAATTAAATTTCTCACCTAATGCATTTATTTATTTCGATCAAATTATAGGACAAATAATGTTAAGTTAAAAATTAAATGTATATCTAATCAAAAAAATAAAAATAGAGTAGGTAGATAATTGAATTTGCCATAAATGTTGGTAACCGTGTTGAGTTTGGACTTACACGGTCTGAGTTACATTTTTTTAAGTCAATCTTTCATATATCAACTTACGGCAGAGTGTACAGTCAATCCGTAAAACCAAATTTAATATTTTTTGCACCATTTGAATCGCAATTAAAATATATACTTACTATAATATTTTTTAATAGATAAATAATTTAATTTTTAATTAAACATCGAGTCATTAAAATATATTTTAAAAAAATAATGTAGAAAACGCTACCTTGAGTAGCGTTTTTGGTATAAAAAAATGTGTGCTACCCTAGGTGGCGCATATGCCTAGATTTCTAAATATGTTTTTGGAATCAATACTTTGTTAAAAATATTGACATGTATATTTTTCGAAAAAATCTTACATGTATACTTCGTATTCTTCTGAAAAGTGGTGACCGAAGGAGAAAGTTGAAGTGAAAGGCCGATATGATTTTAGGTTGTGTCTTCTCATCCTTGCCCATAATTGTTCCGACAAGGAACTTGATCAGAGGTCCAACGCAAGTGACTACCCATGTTGTCTTTCATGCGTCGAGAATCCATCGTGATATCCTCCACACTTGCCTCTCCAGACCATCCTTAACTAACAAGATGGAAAATGATTAAGGGGGTAACCTTCATTAACACGAGTTACATCGGAAATGTGTTTCGACGAAGTAGCCGGTGATATATTCTCGACGACGGTTGCGCAACGGTTTCCGTCGAAGTAACTGATGATGGGTTCTCTAGCGGTTACTCCCGAAGTTGAAATTGGTCCATGTGAGGATGGTGTCCATAGTGAAGGAAGAAACTGTTGGGGAAAGTTTAGAGGTTGAAGAAGAAACTGTCAAGGGGAGAAGTTGTAGAAGATGAAGTTACTTCTTTGGAGAGAGAGAAATTGTTTTCCTGGGTACTGGCCCGACCGAGCTGGGTTGCGCTGGCCTCAAACCCCATCAGTTGGGCCACGGCTCAGTTAGTGGTTGGGTTGTCTTAACCAACTGGGCCCTGCCCATATTATTTTTTTTGGGTTGCGGCCCAGCTGTTGGTTGTGTCTGGGTCGTGGCCCAGCCCGCTGGCAAATTTTTTATGGAGGACCCTTAATTTTGGAAAATTTTCACTTAGCTCCTCAAACTATATTGGGATCAAATCAATTTTTTTTTAAACGGTCCCTAATCTTTTCAAATCAATGAGTTGCTATTTATATTTATTAGTATCATGCTTAGGAAACTATAATCTATAATAATTTATTTTTGATAAATTGCATGATGACCCTTATAGTTTAATTTGTTTGAACTATACACGAATTTGTTTTGCTAAACTCTTAAGGGATTCAATTGTGATATTCTTGAGTTTAAATTGAGTAAACATTATGTCTAGAAAGACCGAGCTAGAAGTGGAAACTTGACACCGTGCCCCATCTTCCGTAGCCTGGGAACCTATGGGTTCTGTCTATGAAATTGGGGAGTTTGGGTCCATCAAGCAAACCCTTCGGTCCACTTGGGAATTTTTTTTTTTATCTAAACGTAAATTTTGAGAATATTATATTTTTGTCTCTATAGTCTTCGAAATTAGAATTTTGTGCAAGTTAGTCTTGTCAAAATTTGAAAATGGCACTTGATGTTTGTTGAGTACATATTATGTTACATGATGTTTTGTTATTTGTCACACATGATACATTTTAATGTATGCTATTTTCATGTATTGAAACATCATGTGTGCTTGCTCAATTTTTATTACACGGTATACATGTTGATTTGATAGTATCTAGTATCCATGTATAGGGACGTATGATATAAGCAAGCATGAAGATACGTCATCTATTTACAAGTTATTCATGCATACATGTTGAATCATTTCATGTTTGTTGTGTGTCCTAACATGAAAAATTATTGATTATTTGTTTCAACTTCATGTGTTGGTAAATAAAGAGCATGATTATTTAATAAATAATCTTTGTGATTATTAATGTAGACTCCATGTATAAATCAATCATAAAAACATGTTTACTTGTTTTAATATTTATTTAAATCAAGTATGATACATGTTTTGTTATGCATTCATGTGTAAAATAAATCATGATTGTTTGTTGTTTTGGTTTATGTGAATAGAGTGCTTGACTTGATTATTAGAAAAATTATTTTTTGTTAAGCATACACTTTGGACGATATGATGATTGGGAACATACTGAACTTTTGACACTGAGTTATCCTTGCATTAATTAATTTGTTAAGAAAAAAAGTTAAGCATGACATGTATGTGTGTTGAACAATGAATCTTGCATGACCTGTTTGTATATGTTGATCCTGACATGATGATCCTTTTTATGTATGAAGGATGACATCAATCCTCCATAAAATTGTTAACGAACTCAACTGTGTGTTGAAGTTGATGGTGCTGTGTGTTGAAGTTGATGGTGATAACTATGAATCCTGAAAGGAGAAAGTTAAGTACTTACTCTAAAAGCTAGTAATTATGGAGACCATATCTAATGGCATGGAAAAGTCTATAGCCAGGAATATGGCCTAGCAAAGACAAGAAATGAAAGCCTATGAAACCTCGAAAGATGAAAACCGAACAACGTGCGTCATTTTACTAAGTGCAATAAATGATGATTTGTTTTGGAAATTTCAAGATTATTAAAACGCAAAGGCGCTTTGTGAGGTTCTGAGAAAGAAACTTGTTTTATATTTCATAAAATGGATATAGTTCCTAACTATGAGATCAACCTCCTACAAGAGACACCCTAAACACTCACTGGAGTTATATATTTGGCACATGGTCAATATAATAAATGAACTCAGGCGTGTGATCATGTTCTCACTCAAAACAACAACTCCAAGTAGTGATTCGTTCATTACACGATTTGCGGATGCATTTTTATATACTTATATCCCGCTCTAATTGGTCTGCCGCTTTGGAGGAAACCTAGGGGCTCCTAAAATCTGGAGAAGAAAAGCATAAGAGTACATGAACTCTAGTTGAATTGCATGTGGCAATTTTTCTCCAAGACCCAATAGAGACCTAAAAGGAGGGATGATAGTAAGAAAGATGAGTTTGCTGATTCCAGTTAGAAACAACTGACTAATGAAATTGGCGAGCAAAAAAGACCGCGTCATGTCTAGATGTCTAAAAGAAAGTGATATAGTCGTAACTGAAAGGGTCACAACTCTAAATATTGCACTGAACAGTACGTCGGAATTGAGCCACAAACATGAAGCATTATCATTAATCTCTGAAAATCAGTCTAAGGATGATGAAGTGGAAAACTCGAGAATTGCCACCAAAGGAGTCGGTGTCCGCAAGCTATGTCTATGTGACAACTCAGTCATCAATGCTTTATTAATTAATTCATGAGTTATTTTATTTTTGTTAAACCTAAGTTTTCCATTTATTGTATTTATGTTATTGAGTTTGTAATATATCGTTAGTTCCTGTGAATTTATTGAATATCAAAATTGCATGATTTGTTCTTGTCATGATATCAATATATTCGTACATTTCATTTGCGTTATTTTGTCAGGGTTGTGACCGGAAGCGTTCATGTAGGCAACCATAATTAGTTCACTTTGACATCTATAATTCCATATTTGTTGTGGAATAGTCTATTTATGATCTGTATCAGTTATATTTATTTAATTTTCTACAACGGCTATGCGAGTCTTCTGGATAAATTCAATCAATAATTAACTTATAGTTTGTAAATATGTTGAAACGTTGATTAGTTTATCTACTCAATTTAGCGAGATACGTGATAAAGAGGATAACTCATACGTTGACTACATTTTGCACTTTGCAACTTAATGTTGTTGTTAGAAGTTGTAAGAGGAACACTTCTAAAGAAGGTTAAGTGACAACATTGTCCAATTGCACATTGTTAACGGTCATGTGCGGGTCGCACCATTGTTAGCAACTACTGTATTTGATATGAATGTATATTTCCTTAACCAAGTGCTTGTTAATCAACTACCTACCAATTCATATGAGTTATGAACCGGAAAAGTCCAAAAGTAGGTGTGAGATTGTTCCTCAAAAGAAAGATGTCCAAGTGGAATAATTTTATAAGGGTAAAAAAATTGGATTATGATCCATTTTCGAGTTATTACGCTAAGGTGCACCAAGATAACTTGATTCGAGTGTGAGGATTTTAGTGGATGATGAATTCATTTCTCATATTGATCCATCCACCTAGATTTTATTTTTTGGCCAAATCCATCCACCTAGATAACTTGATTCGAGTGACAGGATTTTAGCGGATGTTGAATTAGTTTCTCATCACGACTCATCTTCTTCATCATCAATTGTGAATACAAATGATCTTGGTTAAACCCTTAGTTCTAAGTGGGAACAAAAAGTTGATACTCTAAGGGAGTGATTGAAAATATATCATTCCAGTGGGAGCGTATACAATATTCTTAATCTCAATGGGAACCTATTGTGACTCCTTATACTTCGCCCTTTTAAGGCAAAATGGAGGATAAGATAAAAGAAAATATCAAGCGTAAATGGGTCGAATGGATCCTAGAAGTTTGATTTGATCAATGAGATTGATCACATCACATTGTTCATTTTGATCAATAAGTTTGATTTGAATACACACATGTGTTATAATCATTGCTTAGTGAATTCATGATTTGTATTAGAAATATATGTCGAGTAAACTTAAGGTTAACCCACTCACACGAGAAATATACACACGTGTTACCTAAAGGCCATGTACACAGATTCGGGCAGGCGGGGCATGTCTAGAAAAGCGAGTCGGGTTAGTGTTTGAAGGATCGTGAGAAAAGGAAAATTGTCAACTGAATCTCTTTTAAGAATTGTGTTCACGGTGCACACCAATTATGATTTATTATCGCAATCGTGAATACAAGGTATGATTAATGATGTCTTTAAAGATACCTAAATGATGTTCGACGATCTAGGGTACAAGCATACTTTCTTATTGTAGGTTATTCTCAATGGGAGGTTGTATACTCCTAACATATATACAACAACTAGCTCTCACTAAGTATCTCGGTCGCACGGTGGAGCCCTATATGAAAGACAGATGAGATGTTAAGAGTATGTCTCTTTACACACTGAACACCCACATATGTGTGAGTGAGAGATGTAGGAAAATGCACCCATAAGGGGTGCTCATGTAAATTACAAAAACTTTGGGGACCAAAGTGGACAATTACGACGAAACATCGTAACTGCCAGGGTCTATAAATAGACCCCTAGGGGGCTACCCAAATTCACTCATACTCCTATACTCTCATACACTCATACAAAGTCACTCTAGTTTGTCTTAGGTAATCCACTCTGGAAACCCGAGGGACGCTCCGTTCATGTGACGTCCCTTTCGACCGGTATCGTCGTCGTGACTCCGAACCACCGACGATCTCGCACGCTTCTACTACCGCACATCGATATACCGACCGATGTAAATATAGTTCCGTATTATATTATTTATTGTACTAACGTATTATTTCTAGTGCATGTCTCGAATTCCAACAAGTTTTTTCTGTCTTTCTAATACATATATAAGATGTATTGCAGTGATTTTTTCCATAATATTATTACTTCTGTACATAATAGTACATCAAATCCATTGTTTATTTATACAAATCGTCGTTTCTTTCGACACAAACCCATCCCGTGATCTCTATATATTATTATTATTATAAAAAAAAGTTATAATAGATTGATCAATATTCAGTATCATTGTAATTACTATATAAATACTAAGTAACTAAACATGGCAAAAGGGCAGTCCAGTTTGTAAAATCGTCAAGAGAGTAGAGAGTATAATAAATATGTGTCGTGGAGGTACTAATGTCGTCCTTGTTATAATGTTTCTGTCATCGGCAATCATGTTTGAGATTGACGCGACCAAGATTTGTGGTGTGGACACGACGGAGCTCGGAGAATGCCTGCCAGCTATCACCGGAAAGTCCCCTCCCAAACCAACCAATAAATGCTGCGGGATTGTGAGACACGTGGACATGCGGTGTCTCTGTCAGTACAAACCCGCAATGCCGGCTCTTGGAATCGACCCTAAAAACGCCATGGCGCTTCCAAAGAGATGCAGCATAAAGTCAACAGCTCCCATATGTGTATAGGAAGGTAAATGTAATTTTGGTTTGTATGAATTTTTTTTATATTTTAGACATACTCATAAATAAATTTGTGTAATTTACTATTTTTAATTAAAAATTTTAATATATTGAAATTAATAAAACTCTAATGAATTAATTTTGAATTACAACCCTAAAACCTACAAATATAGATTTGTGAATAGAAAATATTAAAATCCATAATTATTAATATATAATTTAATTAAAAAGAAGAAAACTAAGCTTTTTTTATTTAAATATTGACTAATTGGTTTATAATAAATGTGATACAATGGAAGTATTAAAAGCTTTTTTTTGGTTGTTTCTTTTTGCAGATACCCACGCATCGAATCTCAACCAGGAATAATAAAACGAAGTTGGCCTTCCTTATTACCATCTTCAACTCTTTCATTTCCATTGTCGGTGTTGTTCAACATGGTGGAAATGTAATGTCCAAATTGTTCGCTTTTATCAATCACTTATTTTCTTATTTTCTTTTAAAAAAATGTCTATTCGTCTCACATTGACCAAAATTATTATAAAATCTCTCGTCAAAGTGACAAACATTACTAGGAGGGTGACAATCGTGTCGTGTTATTAATTGTGTCGTGTCTTAACTTGTGTCGTGTCTAAACGGATATGTTTTAAATGTGTCTCAAAACTTCAGACACAAACACAACACAATTAAGTAGCAGATCACAGGGGACACGAGTAAACTTGATTGGAAATAAAAAAATTTGGGAAACATGTCGTGTTAAACACGACACGATACGATGCAACACGATTAAGAATGGCCTCAAACTGATATGGAACTACACGATTAAACACAACAGGTTACACGACACGATTAACACGAAAGTAAGTAATTTTTCAACATACAAACTAAGATCTTCAAAGGGTAAACTAATTACTACTAATGTACGTACATAATAATATCATTACAATCCAGAAATGCGGTAACTAGTCAAGCAAGACAATTTATCCCGCAATGGAGCACAAATCACTGCTATTTTCCAGAACCTGAGCTCAAATCTTCCATAGATAAAGAGAAAAACTAATGTAAATAAAGAAGACAATAGGTGTCATGCCTCTGCAGGGATCGGGGAGGGTTCTCTCATATCTGATAATTGGTTGCTTCAGTTGGAAATCATCACCTAGCAGAAATCATATCCAAAAATTAGAATCCCAATGCGCAAACAACAAGAAACAACTAAAATAAACTTCACAAAAGCATCCAAGTCTTCGATCCACCAACAAATGATGAAACAAACCTGATAAAGCGCGAGTTATCTAAATAAGATAGGAGCAACCATTACTGAAATTCCCCAATCGTCAGGAAAATCATATATCAATTTTCTAGCAATGAAGATGTAAAAGACTATAACTGGAGCAACAATAAGGAATATTGTAAGGCCAAGCGACCTTACATCTGGACCAAATATAAGCCTCCCCTCACATAAAAATATCTATTGGAGAAAGAATGAAGTCCACAAAAGTGAGAAAGAAAGAAAAGAACTAACATTACTGCCTTTCCAAGTCTGGTAAACCAGAGAGTCGTCGGATCCGGACCCTGGATCGAGTCTTTGAGGTGGAGGCACAATGTAGATATTTTTCCGTCAAAATCACTGGAGACTCCTCTCTCTCAGGACCAGAGCTTGAGGCTTAATAAAGCAATGCAAGTAGAAAGAAATTCAAAGTTGGACCTGAGTCGGGAAATAGGGTTCTAGTGGAGAGATGTCGCGGTACATTTCGGTGAGAAATGCGGAGGGGAATTGTCACGCCAAGAACTTGCTCGGGACGAGATTTGTCACACCAAGGAACTCCCTCGGGAAGGGAGCTTTCACGGCAAGAAACTTGCTTTCACTAGAGCTACGTTGGTTCCACCTGCCGCTCAACTTGTTCGGGACGTTGGGGTAGCTGTTTGCGTGAGAAACGTGTTGTGGAGAAACTTGTTGTCTGCGTGAGAAACTTGTTGTGGAGAGTTTGAGACGTTGCTTCTTGCTTGGTCCAAGTTGAAGAATTCAAAACTGAGATGAGAGTGATACATTGCTTGTTTCGTGGGATTGCAATATGAGGCTGCAGAGACGAGAGATTAGAAAACGGTGATATTTTAAGTCGTTGGATTGGTGTAGAGAATTATATGTGTATAAATGTGTCACGATTAGACATAATTAGTTAAATGTGTCTCTATTCGTGTCATAGGTATACACGACACGATTAGACACGAATAGTTAATCGTGTTTATACAGATATCTACATATCTGAGGTGTTTAGACACGATTATTAATCATGTCTAAACGTATAAGAGTTGTTTAGACATCAGATCCGTTAAGGTCAAACTTATATACACTTTAAAGCAGATCATGTCGTGTCGTTTAATCGTGTCGTGTCAGAAATGTCAGCCATAATTGCTAGTAATAGGGGTGAACATATTTGACCACATTAATTTTCACGATTCGTCCCGTTAGGTCAAAATTACTGATTAATAGGGGATAAAATTAATGATCTAAAAGATTTGTAGAAAAGCAGGCAATACACAAATGGGTATAAATTAGTTGGACGTTGATCTCATAGCAATAACCCTATATATATCTCCTAAATGAGAGAGTTAAGAGATTTGGGCGAAGCCTAACTCTAGCCTATAATCTAAACCTAACTTCACTAATCGGCCCTATTAAGGTTGTGGTGAAAGACAATAGAGGGGAAAAGAGAGATAAATATATACCGGTGCGAGGAGTTGGTAGTTTAAAGACAGACTTAGATATCCGAACTCACGATCTGTCCGAGACTTGAGGCCACACAGTTGTTTAAAAGACAGATGATGCTCTGTGTAAGAAGACATGTTGCCCTTGTATTTGCAACACCTCGAATTGGTTCGGGGAGGAGCGACGCCTCCAACATTCCTCCAATCAAGAAATTAAAAAGACAAGTTGTATTAATTGTACAATTGTACTAATTCGGTTAAGGGAAACTATGTGAGATGATTGTGTCAAGATAAGAAGTTACCATAGTTCACTATATTAGACAAAATAAAAGTTGATCATGGTACTAAATTGACCTAACACACAAGTTAAGGATTTGACTATATATACTTCATATATATGTATCATTAAATGGTAATCAATCATTCAATACTATATATGTTCTCTCCAACAAATCTAGAATAACTTTATCTAGAAGGAAAAGCCATGAAAAAACTCGAACTTTCCTTCTTGTAAGTACTGAAGCAACGACGATTTCAGGATCCGAGTCACTAGAATCCAACAATGAGTGCATTACACAAAAGTACAAAAATATCTTTTCATAATCGTAACTTATTTCTAAATCTAAAATTAAGAGATGTATCATTTATATCTACATTTATTAATTTAGCTAGTTCACTTAGAATAATATATATATATTACATATTTTCATTTCTAATGTCAAAATTTATTTTAATTGGTCATTGTCAAACATAAAATTTTGATTCCTAAGTGACATATTATGTAAGTCAGTTTAAAATTTTCCAAAATTTTATTTCATTCTCAACATAAGTTATAAAACATTAATCATTTCTCTATATCTTACATGTATATTTATAATTTTGTCTTAAGTATATTCTATGTAGTAAAATTTATATTATACTAAAATGCAAAATATTTTATTTTATGCATATCAAGTATACACATGTCAAGATTTGTTATTGCAATTTAAATAAACTAATTAAGGATACATTTCGTCGATTACATAACAATTTATTCAAGTTAATTGTCGCATATCAACAACACCTTCTTTATTAAAATTACATTTTAATATAAAATTTAACACATGAATGAATAATAACAATATCAATATATTTTAACAATCTTAGAAAGTATATGTTATATATTTTAAACTCAAAATAGTTGACCAATTACAAAATAGATAAACTATTGTATGCATAATTACTAGGTATAGGCAAAAATAACCGGTTCGGTCGAACCGTACCGGTTCCGAACCGGTTCACAAAACAAACGATTTTTTGAAAAAATATGGAGCGGTTCATAATAGGTATAGAAAACCGGTTCAAAACCGATTAACCGAACCTTTTTTGTACCGGTTTTAAACTTAAAATACTACTAAATATTAAACCAGACCAGACTACTTTCAAACCAGACCAGACTAAACTGGTTTTTCTCAATCTCACTCTCCTCTCAGTCTCATTCTCCTCTGTCATTCTCAGGCCTAATTGCAATTCTCGCCGCTCAGACGCATCGCCTCGCATCACCTCCAACCTCGCCTCTCCTCGCCTCCAGTCTCTCCGCCTCGGCTAGGAGCTGTATATTGTTGCGGCATTATATCTCATAATGTGGCCTTTATAGTTTCCACCTCCTGGATTGTTGCCATCTACCCAGAAACATGCCAAATAGTTTCCAGCCTCATCAGTAGTAAATGCAAACTGGCCATGTGTTGCGTTCTCCTTGTGGTGAAGAGTGTTTCCATATGGCGATGAAACCTGAATGGAAAGCCATTCGAGTTTAGCTGACAATCAATAGGTCGAGCCAAAGAGATTCAAAAAGCACTAGAGTTCAGAGGTGAGCAACGCAAGAATAGAATTGTCTTAATATACAGTATGTATGATCAATACATAGAAGCTCAGCAAATAAGAATATGTTTAGAAGCTGACCAAACTTGATTCAATTATCAACAGTTAATTCAGCGCAGAAGAACCTTATCTGATACTCAAAAGGAAAGCTTTCATGTAGAAAAACTATTTTAGGTGTCGCTTCACTTCCAATAGTTCATAAAACGATGGCAGGACACTAGTAAACGAAGTAGCGACTCAAGCTTGAAGGTGAGTATATTATCATCCAACTGGGAATAAAATTAGAGAGCACGTCTTGAAAACCAAATTCATAGTTAAAGAAAAAAACAGAGTATGACATGCATGTGTATTTTAGTATGTCCAGCAATTCTATTCAATTCCAGTTGAAGTTCTGTTCATATCTTCCTTTGCAGCTAAGGAAGATATTTTGATGGTTCAATTCCAGATGAAACTTATTTGCATAACTTTTTCACCATATATGATCATATCAAAGAGTAATCACTTCTAATAAGCATTGCAACATTATTATACTATAATCTCATTGAGCTTCTTTCGATTAGGGATGCTAAATTATTAGAAAACTAGTCTTTGTATTTCCAGCTCCTTGTATGTATTTTCGTTACCAAGTTTGTATTATCTTGGTTTGATTCTATCCTTGATGTCTGTTGATTATTTTTGAATAATGTTTTTTCACTTTGAACCGAATGGTTTTAAGTGTAGTATTATGTTTGATTGTTTGTAATGGATTTATGTTTGTATTGGAACCTCAAATTTATTTTTTTGGTATAAACAGGTTCGGCCGAACCGGGTTTTGAACTGGTTCAGAACAGGTATGGTAAATCAGTCAAAATTTGGAGCGGACAAAAACTGGAGCGGTAAACCGTACCGGTTTTAAAATGTGTTAAAGGTTCGGTTCTGAACCGGTTCGGGGCCGAACCGATTCATGCCCAGCCCTAATAATTACAATATAAGAGTTTGCTATTATTATTATTAAAATACATAAAAAAATACTAATGTTCTTAACATTTTTATATATGTATATGACACTAATATAAGACATAAAACCGTAAAATTTAAGTTAAAAATATTACATATACATTAAGAATTTAAGATAAAAAACTATTTATTATATATTTATCGACTCAACATATTTATGAATTAAAAAATAAAATAGAATATTTCTTTTATAATTAAACTATAAGATATTATTACTATCATTAAAATAAATAAACAAAAGTTATGATTTTTTAATTTTTTTTATAAATGTATAACACTAATATAATTTACAAAACTATCAAGAGTCAACTTAAAAGTGTTAAAAAAAAACTTAAAAGTGTTAATTATTATTGTAGTAATAATTATTAATATTATTTGATTATTATTGATTCATGTAATTTTAATTAGTTTATGAATAAATATTATATTTATATTCTATAATATAATATTGAAATTTATGCGATAGTATGTATAATAAAAAATGTATTAATAGTTTTAACATTTTTATATAAGGTTAAATATTCAACTGTTCCGAATGTTTGATCAAATTTCGAGTTTCTTTATTAAAATAAAATTTTCTTTTATCATGTTTGACCAAAGTTTTGTTTCCTTCATTAACTATTCCATCTAAATTTAATAGAATAATTTTTAAATATTATAAAATAACAAAAAACTTTTGAAATGTCACAATTTCAGTCTTTCACGGCTCAAGGTCTCAAGGTCTGAATTTTGATCGAGAGTGATTCTATAAGTGAGCGATCAGATCTGAGTTAAGTCCCGCACTCTGGTAATGTCTAGTGCGTCCGTAGAAAGAGACTTTGACTCTTCTTTTCAAACTTTTACCCCATTTTCAGCTCAAAACCGTCGAACCTAAATTGTTTTTCAGTCAAATTTGGATTTTTTTTTTAAATAGCTCCATTTGACAACTTTATATTAAAATATTTATTTGCAAAAATAGTCCTAAACTCGAATCTCATTTACGGGGTAGGAATTATCTTAATTTTAACTGCGAAAAGTAGATAAATTTCATAGATATCGTTCAGAAACAAATGGAAGGTAGGGCTATTTTTTATTTTATTTTTTAATTCGTAATTATATATATTTAAATAAAATTTATAATAAATTATTAAACTGATATCAAACACTGACTTTACTTAAAAATTACCGCAAAAACATAAAATTCAAGTAAATTCACTCATCAAATAATTAAATTAAATTTTGTAAGCAATTAATTAATATGCATCCAAAGTCAACACAAATACAAAATTAAATTAAAGTCTTTAACTCGATCATATATCAAGACCTTTATCCTACCCCTACTTGGAGATGGACCCACATCAAGGTCCTCATCTCGACCTCAAACGTTCCTCGTCTTTACGGGTCTATGTGTATCATCACCCTACTCCTCCTCTTGAGTATGTTGAGTTACTAATGGTTGAAGTTCGAGTAGTCAAACATCAAGTCGAGTATTTCTTCCTCCTTGTTACTCGAAGTAATCAGTTCTGCCATGAGTTGATCAAACTGATCAAGCACACTACTGACTTCGAAGTCATACTAAGCATTCTCAATCAACTCATCAACATCTTTCTCTATCCTGACCTGTTGCTTTTTTTAATCACATATTGCTATTTTTCAGCATCTTCTTTATAACCTGTAGTTATAGAACGAAAACATAATAATGGTAAGAACTAAGAAACCTAAGTTAATTATACTAATTAAACAATTCGAAATTTTATCTTACTATCATCACGAATTGGTTTCATGCATTTGAAAGTGCACGTGGGTACGATCCCTTTTTTAGCTTCGGGGTCTCTCGAGGAGGAATGACCTCATTCATCATCTGCTGTTCTGGATTATACCACATCATGTATTTATTAGTAATTATGCTAACAAAATTGAGAGGTTAATTAAAATAATTGTTCCACATCTCCACATACACTTGATTAATCAAGTTTATTAATTTTATTTTTTGAGAGAATCGTTGATTAGTATGATTCTGATAACACTCGTTCATATTCATACTGTGAGATTCTATAGTTGGGATTGAACGTTATTTTCATATAAATAGGAAATACTAAATTGCTTGTCTAAAATAGTTGTAGGACGAATACACAATACTATTGGACGTTTGGTGATAGATAGGGAATCAAAGAATCACTTATTAGTTATGGACGATTCTATTTGCAGATCATTGACTACTAAATACAGACCACTTTTGTGAAAGGACTAAAATGTCCTAATAGCTTTTTACATATTTGCCCTTACCTGTTTTAAAAATAAAACAAAATTATTAAACAAAAACTATTTTTTTTTACATATTTTACTTTTATATTCTAAATCATTATTATCTTTCAAAATTGACGGACTGAAACAGAGTTATGGTGTCAATCTTTCCCTTCTCCGATCAAACTCCCTTCTTCATAGAGCAATTGTGTCGGTACCAGTCGGAAATCAGCAAACCAGCACCAATAAACTAGTCGCAAACCAGCCATCCGCCACCATCCATAGCAGCCGCCACCATCCATAGCAGCCGCCACCAGCCACAAATCAGCCGCACCAGCTGCAAATCAGTTTAGGGCACCCCCGTTGCCAGCAAATCAACAACCGTGTCGGTACGTTCGCTTAAATTAGTCTAGGATTTAGGAAAAAAAACTGTCAAAGCTTCGTTGTAGTTCTTCCATGGAGGAATCGGCAACTACGTGCCGATTGCAGAAGAAATCATCGGCAAGCTCTTGCCGATTCCGAAAACCATAATCAGCAGAGACCTACCGATTTTTACGTCCAAGAATCGGCATATATATGCCGATTTGTTCAACAAATATCGGCAAGGCCATGCCGATTTGTGCTACAAATATTTCTTCCAAGTTTTTTTATATTAAAGTAATTGATATTCTAAAAGCTACGAGTTAACCTAAAGCTGCCGAATTGTCAAGATATTACTATGGAATTGGCATTTCCGGTGGGTTTCATCAATATTAATTACCAATAAGAAAAAACATAAATAGGTAGTAGAATACTATCACAACAATTTATTTATTTAAAAACACACTTTTTCGATTAAACTATCCCAGTGCTATGCTTTTTTGCAGCCAACATTTGCACAATGAAACAACAAGACCAACATTTGTGAATTGGTGATCGCCATAGAGGCCGAGTTGCAGTCCCTTCAAACCTTTGAGCATTAAGAGGTGAAGCAATTGTCAATGGAATCTGCATTCAGGTTGAAATATTACTATTTAGCAATGCAACTTCGAATTTGGATACGTGGCCTAAGTAGTTTCAGAACTTCTAAAGGAAAACTTATTTACTCTCACTATCTGCCAGTTGCGAAGTTTACAACGTGATATTTATTCAGTCTTTGACATGTAATTATCCTTAGTTCAGAAGCCATTTCCTCAATAACCTCCATTGCCTCAACCACTTGAGGTACCGTGAAAGAAGAGATTTTGAGCTTGAGGAGCATAGAAGAGATCACAACAAATCATAAGATACTCTCAGAATGAAAACTGTATATCGAAATAATCAAGATGGTATATAGAAGAAAAAATGCTTTTAAAAACACTAGAATCACCCGTATTTCATCGGCAACTTTAGGTCAACTGGTAGAAAGAATATCAATTACTTTAATAAATAAAAATCCTTGGATGAAATATTTGTAGCACAAAACGGCATGGCCTTGCCGATATTTGTGTACAAATCAGCACATTTGTGCCGATTCTTAGAAGAAAAATCGGTAAGTTCATGCCAATTTTGGTTTGAATAATCAGCAAGAGATTGCCGATTATTTCTTATTCAATCGACACGTAGTTGCTGATTTCTTTATGGACGAACTACAATGAAGCTTTGACGATTTGTTTTAAAAAATCTAGACTAATTTAAGCAAACGTACCGACATAGTTGGTGATTTGCTGGCGACGGGGGTGCTCTAGACTGATTTGCGGTTACTGGCGGTGGCTGGTGGTGGCTGACTGGTGGCTGGTTTGCTGGCACTGGTTTGCTGATTTTCGGCCGGTACCGACATGGTTGCTCAATGGAGAAGGGAGTTTGATCGGAGAAGGGAGAGATTAACACCAGAGCTTCATTTCAGTTCGTTAATTTTGAAGGATAATAATACGTGTGGTAATAATTTAGAATATAAAAGTAAAAGAGGTAAAAAAATAAATGGTATTTGTTTAGCAATTTTATTTTATTTTTAAAATAGGTAAGGACACATATGTAAAAATGTATTATAGCATTTTAGTATTTTGACAAAAGTAGTCCGTATATAATCTAAGGGTTTGCAAATAGAATCTTTATTTCTCCTTCTACCTTAATTTATGTAATTGCAAACACGTACCTGGACTCTATTTGAAATTTACATATGAACCTCTACGTTTTGTGGATTCTTAAAGTTCCTTCGGTAATGCCGCATCGGCCGAGTCGAACCCTATTGCGTTTGGCCAGTCTTAATTCGACTGCAATTGATCATTTTTCTGTTTTGCTCGAGGTGGTGACATAATGGGATTTTCCGTGATTGGCTCATTGGGTTTGAACTTGAAGCTTCGGCTGCAATTCGCAGAGTCAGTGAAGCTCAGTTTTGATTTGAATCGTCGGAATGCCCCACAAACGATTAGGGTTAGGGTTCTGCCACTCTGCAACTGCAAGAGCGAGTTTGTTGAGTTTGACGAACGGAAGAGCCCAAATGAGGTAGGTAAATGTTGTGTATTTTGACAGCAGGAGGAGGATCTTTGTATGAAATTCATTTTTAAAAAACAAAAGATTTTCGGTTCAACTACAATTTAATCAAATTATCTGTTTATTCGAAAGTTGAAACAAATGTCACTGTTGCTGTTTGATGCCGTTTTCCATTTTAAAGATGCATCCAGACAAAAGAAATCCATGTTGAAATGTTGAAGCTTTTCTTTGATTATTAATTAGTCGTAGAGATTAGAACTACAAGATAGAAGGAGTGGTTACTGCAGATGACGATGCATTGCAATTGAATCTGGTCTTTCTTTCTTCATTAAGTGATGAAATGCATACTCTGGTTTTTGAAAGGTCAGGAAGGAGATGGAGCAATGCTACGATCTTATCAATAGGCTAGGGAGGGGAGTGGTCTACTTGGGCTCCGCTAGGATGGGACCCGATCATACGCATTACTCTCAAGTATTCGAGCTGAGCCGAGAGGCAAGCTCCCTTTGACTGAGAGCAACATTTGTGATTCATTGTAAATATAATGCAAACTGTCTTTCCTTCATCTTTGGCCTTATTATTATTGAAAGGATCTTTCCTGAAACAGATAGCAGACCTTTTGGACTGCACTACTTGGTCCGGGGCTGGTCCAGGGCTCATGGATGCTGCTATGAAAGGTGCGTTGCAGGCGGGAAAAGCAGTTGCTGGATTTAAGATTGGTAAAGAAGCAGGAGAATGGACAGCATCCAATTATCACCCTTACCTACCCTCAGAGTCCTATCTCACTTGCAGGTAGGTATCTGATCTTATTTGAAAAATTAAGGACATGATGATTGGATGATGGATTTCAAATCAACAAACGTGGGTCTTTTTATCCCAAAAACGTGGATTTGTGATCCCAAAACACTAACAAGTCATATCTTTTTATCATGTTAAATTAGTTGGTACCAACATGCTGGACATAACAAATTTAGATGTGCAGGTTTTTTTCAGCAAGGAAGCATGGTTTGGTGGATGCTGTGGTGAGGAAGAGCTGTTTCGATCGCACTGCTCTAGTAGTGCTTCCAGGTGGCATTGGGACCCTCGATGAGATGTTTGAGATCATGGCTCTCATCCAACTGGAGAGGATCGGGTCCGACCTCCCAATTCCCTTCCTGTTGATGAACTACGATTCCTTCTATTCTAAGTTGTTGGACTTTCTCGATGACTGCAAGGAGTGGGGAACTCTCTCGGAAGGTGAAGTCGCGTCCCTTTGGAAGGTCTGTCACACTAACGATGAAGCTATTGCATACTTGTCCAACTTCTACAGTCTCCCCGCTTCCCGAAAAGGAGGCGCATGACGATAGTGTGCATAAAAAATATATCTTGTAATCCTGATTTTACAACGATATTGACAATGCACAACATTATATTATGTTATTACTGTAAAAGTACAGAGTCAAACACAACACATAATCAATCTCAATGGTGTCCACATCGGACACCTTACAAACAAATAAATTAAGAATCATCGTCACATCGAATTGACTACTCTCCAATCACTGCTGCTGCTGCTCCTCAGTAATGGTCTTGATATATTGCTCCGAATTCTGCCCTCCATGATTGGTCATCATCAACATACGAAACGTTGCTTTGATCCGCACCATACGAGTCCACCTCCTTGTACGATGGCGGCAATGCAGATTCAGGCAACTTGCTCTCCGCCATATACTGTTTCATGGTCACCATCTCCATTTTGTGCTTCCTCTTGAGTTTCTCAATTTGTTTCTTCAAGTTATTGTTCTGTTCCTCAATTTTTGACAAATTTTCCTGCACAAGAAATACTTTAGTTTTAGTAACTAATGTTACCAGCCAGCTCTGATGCCCCTATATTATGAAACATGTAATGTTTTTTTGTTACCTCGGAAGTAAAGTTGGCTTGCTCAGCTTCTCTCAACCTCACAAGAAGTTCACCCGCAGCATGAACAGCTTCTGCAGTGTCACGCAGTTGATTCTTCAGCTTCAGATTTTCCTTCTTCAAGAATTCTCTCTCCCTCTCTCTCTCCATTCTCATTGTCGAGAGTTCTGCATTCAGTGACTTTGCAAAACGAGAGCCGTGGCCTTTGGATCCAGCCTTTGCTGCTGCCCTCTTCACTTCTGCTATCACTTCCACCATTGTTCGGTGCCTTCCCACCAAGTCGTTGTACTTGTCCTGAAGCTCAGCATAATGCTCCACCATTCTAGCATGCCCGAGTACGGATCTATGCAGAGCATCATCTAACTCCTCAGTGCAACTCTTTTCTGATCTTAACTCCATCTCCAGTTTCTCTGCTCTCTGACGGCTGGTCTCGATATCAACCCTCAGCTCATCGGTCAATGAGATCCACTCACTTTCCATTTCCATCCACCTCTGTCTTTCCCTCTCAAGTTCTTCCTCGTTCCCATCGGAAATTGCACAACTCTTCTGCAGCTGCAGGGATCGCCTAATTACAGAAGATCTCAACCTCTCTATGGACTTGTTTGGGTATGTGTCGGGGTACGACTGTAACTTGCTTCTCAAGGCATGCATTCCCTTGAGTAGTTCTTCCTTCTCGTTCATATAAGAGCTTTCATTCTCTCGTTTGACCTCTTCTTGAACTTCCTTAGCGTCGTCACACTTGTCATTACATAGCGAAAGCTGCAAATTTTCATGCTTTGCAGATATTATAATCTCAGTTTTCAGCTCTTCTGGTTCTGTTTCTATTTTATTCTGCTCTACCTGTAATTTAATAGAACAATTACTATTGGATCTCGGGTTGAGAAGGCAAAAAAAAAAAAATCTTACCGAACAAGTAAGTTCCTTGATTTTAGCCTCCTGCTCTTTGCAGATATTTTCAAGCTCACGAACTCTCGCCAAAGCTTCTACTAGCTCATTATCAACCCCCTGGTAGAGAAATAAGAAGATGACTTAGAATGATACAAAAATGAAATATGACATCTTATCTAATAATAATATGGAGATTCATACTTGACTGTCGTGGTCTTCATGGCATTTTCTTTGGCATGATCGACAAAGAAATGAGGCAGGTGATTGGTCCACTGAACAACTCTCCCTTGGCATAGCTTGGACAGAGTCACTGGCCTTGTCAACTTCAGGACTGGGCTTGAGTGTTAAGTGCTCAAAGGAGAAATCCAGTGAAGATCTCTGAGATCCAGAATTTCGTTCGTGATAGTCAATCATCTCCAAGCCTCTTTGAAGACTAGCAGCTAGTAATTCGGTTTGACCTGGGAATAACTTGCTTGTTCTCAATGAGGACCTGATGCTCTTACTTTGCCTAAAATTTTGTTCTGGTACATCTTGACTGTCAGAAGAAGCTACAACACTTGAAGACATGATCAGGCTCTTTCTATTGGCCTTCCCAATTCTAGGGGACTCGGATAGCATTGGTCCTTCAAGAATTTGGGAGCATCGGATTGTGTTAAGTGAAATGCTAGTTCTGAGGTCGCCATCAATGGACCTTGCTGTACCGGCATCACTAAGACTATCTTGAAACATTGTTGACTCAGTTTCTACACTTTCAAATTCTTCTGGACAGTTGATGAAGTCTTCACTAAGGTCGGTTTCTAAGCTCTCTTTCCTAGAAGTGGATCGATCTATGGAAATATCTTCAGCACTATCCAATTTATCCAACTGCTGTCGAAGTTCCTTTATATCATTCTCATCAATATTTACCTCCTCTAAATTTTCTGTGTGAGGTAGCAGCAAGGATCTGTTAAGGCTCAGTCTCAGCTGATTTAGGCTTACCCTTGCATAATGCTTGTCCAATCCCTTATGTCCGTGAGACTTTGCTCTGATGAGTTCATCCTACAATTGTATGATAGTTCATTAAACAGTACAAATTTACATTTAAAACTTTCGAACAAGTGATTTTGTGATTTAATCAGTACCTTGAGCTGACGAATTTGGTCACTCAGATCATTTACATCGTCCTCTGTTATTTCATTTATAACAGGATTGTTCATTAAGCACTTTACTCGTTGTCCAAACCTGAGGGTGCTCATTATCTCACCATCATTCCTGTAATGACCAAAGCAGATCCACAATTTAAGATAAATGTGATCACAATATCGAAATAGTAAAATTCTGATTTGTAGTGTGGTTTAGGAAACTCACTTGTTTTCTGAAGGAATGGTGCATATAACAGTGAGTTTGGCATTGCCCCCAAATGATTCTCGGAGAAGGTGTGTTAAGCAAGAACTTTTATATGGAACATCTTCATCTGTAAGTTGGCTTCTTTTTGCTAATGCACTCACCAAGCGTCTGTAGAAAAGAAACAACATACCAGATGGATAAGGAAAAAAGGAAAAACTGAGAACGGAATAGTGAGTCTCACTATAATGGGCAGAGGAACCAGAATACTAAAAAAGATCCAGTCGTGCTGTTTTTCACAATTCTAAAAAACATATTCCTCTACCTATTTAATTACTTATTCATATCATATGGTTGAAGTTATATGTCCTACTCAAGTATTTCTGAAGACCAAAGAACAGAACAATCTAAAACTGGAAGCATACACAACTTTGAGTAATCATTTAGCAGTTAAAGCATCGTACCCAAGATGAGATAAAGATTTCTTCACGTGCTTTGCCTCTCTTGCAGCTTGTCTACTAGCATCATCAACTTTGCTGGGATCTAGTCCAGCAAGATCAACAAGGCTAATTCTGCTTATCTTGGAACTATTGAAGCACTTCGATGAGGACTCCTGTTCAATGTCACATAAGGGAGGTTGAGAATAAATAAATGCAAAGAAGAAAAATTAAGACATAGTAAAGTTACAAGAGTGTACTACTAACATACATGGAACTTTGAATTTGAAAAGGAAAAATAGAAAGGAACGACTTCTTTACGATGTGCTGTTGAATTTTTAAGGTACTTCAAATGTACGCTAGCTATTGATTAAGTCGTAGCAGAGCATGTATCAGCAAGATTCCAAGTAAAGATTTATACGAACAGAGTTCTAAGGCAATGTGAAACCGGAATGAAAGCAACATTTGGTAAGTTGGAAATACCTTGCACCATGACTCAATAATACAGGTAAAGACAATGTGAGACCTAGAGCTCTTAGAATTCACAGATGTTGCTCCAACTTTTCTTGACGACAGCCCCTGCAACATCAGCATATCAGGTCAAAGGAGGCCTACAGAGAATTGATTTTCGTGCTTGTAACATGTCTCTAGAATTTACCTTGATTAGAATTTGAGTTACATCTTCATAGCTAGTCACGTACTCCTCACTTAAATTATCAACGTAGAGTCCATTCTTGGGGTCATCTTTGATCTATAAATTGCAGAAGAGCCTTTTTAAAAAACAATTGAGTCGTTCAAAAAACAATGTGGACGAGGACATTGAGTATATTCAAAAACAATTAAAAGAAAATATTGAAATATGCACCTGAAGATTTCGCTGCATTGGGTCGAGTAAATCTCCAATCTTTTCATTGTATATCTGGAATAGCATATACTTCTCATGTAAGTGTACTAAGCATGAATATCATCTAGATAGGAACAATATTTAAAAGGATTGCTACCTCAAGAAATGAACAGCGACACTGGTAATTCATCTGTTTCCCTTCGGAATTCTGTTGTTCCTTTGTTGAGCAGAAAGATAAAAATTAGACAAGAGAAGACTTCTCATCTTTGAAAGGAAACATAACATACTCATATTTAAAGAACTTAAGTCAATCAGAATAAGTTTCACAGAAAGCAGAACATACTCTTTCAATCTTGGAGAATAGCATCTCAAAGATACGTGGAACAAGACCCTGTTCGCTATTAGATGATGGTTCATCGACCATAGAGCTAGGTGGACCCCACAATGTGTAAGTCTTTCCGCTTCCGCTCTAAAAAGGCTCAAAATTTGTTACTCAAATGGTTTTGATGCACAAACTGTACAAAAGGAAGAAAACGGGGCGGTCAATACCTGTCCATATGATAAGATGGTGCTGTTGTATCCGGCTAATGCATTTTTAACCAGAGGAACGCCAACCTCTTCAAATATGTCTTCCTGTTTCATTTACATAAACAGAGTACATCGATCAGAAAAATACCACTGTAATATATAATATCATCAAGCACATAATATAGTATGTTCTTTCTGACAGAATATTTCATAAATACCAAAACACATCATAATTCCGTTGCCTTTTTGTTTTCTACACAGTCAAATCCAAACAAAGTTTTAATTTTTGTTCATTGTTTCTAGGAAACCCGAACAAATCCAGAAAGGCTTTGTGTCAGCATATTGTGGGACTCATAGTCTCCCTACTTGATCGACAACTGTCTAGATATATTGTTTATTTGCGTCTAAATATCCAGTAAGCAGTTCAGAGACTTCAAACCTGATTTGAGGTTGAATCAAGTACGGAGTTAAAGGTAAATTTGCGATCCCCAACTGATAATGAATCTTCACCAATCCCCTTTAGAATCCGTTTTCGTCCAGTTCCTTGGTTGCTTGAGGGTCGAACCCGCACCACAACCTATGGAAAATCAATTCGAGAAGAAATGTAATCAGAAGCACACAATTAATAGAACATCCGTGAATAGATATAGTTAATCTAGTTTGCTACCCGTACCTTGACTGGTGGATCTTGGCTTGCAAATTCTTGAGAATGATTGTCTGCTGCAGCATCGTCTTTCTGCAAATATGCCATATTAATATATAAAATTGTGCCAGAGCAAAAAATCCCTGCATCTTATCAAAATCATATAAATGATTCCTTAAAATTCACATAAACTAGAGCTTTGGAGACATCATAACTCAAGTTGACTGTTCAATTATAGAAATACTCATACTGAGTTCAACATCTTTTAATGCAAACATAATCCATAATTTCTCAGAACATTAAGTTTCTCTGAGCCCAAAGTACCAGTTTTCTTTCGAGAGAGAGGTTGTTATTATTACACTACCGAATCTTCAATTTGTCAAAACCACGGAGAGTATTGTTAAAGCGAAAGTACAAGTAATCCCCATAACTAAAAGCCTTCGCAACGTTAAGCAACTTCCCCGTTTGATTATCCAAATACCCATCTACTGATTTCAAGACCTCCAGCCACAAATAAAACTCTAACAGATTGCAGATTCCATCCGGTGGAAAGAGTAACAATAATTTTTAAAAGATCATGGAAAGCTGTGTTCAAAGGTAAAAGCGATTATGAAAATCTCAAACGAATAGGATGCTCTTACACTTACCAATCAATCTCAATTGAAATTAAGCAGCGGTTTCCGAAAAAACAAAACTAGTATAAAAATGCAAGAAAATACCAGATCCCGTAATAGGTCGAACTTACTTTAACTGGCAGAGATTTGATGGTTGCTGCATCGAGTCTGGAGATTTCCTTTGGCTTTGATGTATAAGACTCCACAACCGAATTCGTTATGTTAAAATCCAGCGGAGGCGTATTCTCTGCTTGAGATTTACTGATTTTAGGGTTTCTGAACTGGGATTTCTGTTTGACGGAGATGGATCTCGAGAGGAGGTTACGAATTGAAGAAGCTCCGTTGACAGAGGACTTCATTGTCACAGCAACTGAGAAGAGAGCGTCGAAGAGAAAGCAAGAGAAGAGAGCGTCGGAGAGAAAGCAAGAGAAGAGAGCGTCGGAGAGAAAGCAAGAGAAGAGAGCGTCGGAGAGAAAGCAAGAGAAGAGAGCGTCGGAGAGAAAGCAAGAGAAAAGAACGTTAGAGTGTGGGTCTGAATACAAAATGTTGAGAGAGAGACAGCTTTTGCCATTTGTTGTTTAGGGAGGGGGGGGGGGGGGGGGGGATTGGTGACCGTTGAGAAATTTGAATTACGCTTTGTCGGGGGGTGATTGGTGACCGTTGGGGAATTTTGAAATACTATTTGTCTGTTTGGTGGCGGGCGAGCGTCATGTTGGAATAACCTCTATACCCTTCGTTTAATAAAACAGACGGAGGACCAAATTAACTACAATAAGTTATGGAAATACTAACTTCTTTTCATAAAAAAATTACTAATTTCCATTATTACGGGGCGATTCTTTCACGGAATAAGAAATACGGAATAGAGAATAGAAATTGGGAATAAGGAATAGAAAGTCAGAATATGAAGTTGTTTCTTTGGTGGAATAGAATAGAATGGAATAAGGAATTCGGTTATTTTTTTTTCACGGAATAAGGAATACGGAATAGAGAATAAAAATTGGGAATAAAGAATAGAAAGTCAGAATATGAAGTTGTTTCTTTGGTGGAATGTAATAGAATGGAATAAGGAATTTTGTTATTTTTTTTGTGGTATTGGATATGGAAAGTGAATGGAATTTGGTAAAATGACATATTTTCCCCTCCTGGTATATGTATAGTATATAATAAAAATATTTTGTATTAATTAATTTTAAAATTAATAATAATAAAAACTTATAATATAATTAATTAATAATTAAAAAACTTTTAAAATAATTTATTTAATTAATTTTAAAGGAAAATCTCTTTAATTATTTAACACAAAATAATTTAATTAATTTAAATTTAAATTCATTATTTTCCCCACGCCCCATTGAATTTATATTTATTCGAACCATAATATTATTAATTACACTATCCGAAATATAATATTCTATTACAACAAGACAATACATTAACCCAAAAAATGGAAGTCATTTGGTATAAACTTTAACATAAATGACCACACATACATCATACACAACAAATTATTGACCTAAATCAAAATTAAACAATACCAATTACTGACCAAACAAGCTAAGCTGCTACTTCCTTCGATTTTATCTCTTCGGCCGAACTCTGTGGGTTGACTTTCTGGATCGAGCTGCTGCTTCAAATTGTTAAGCAAATCTGACATCTAATGAATCCAAGGATAACATTGACAACAAGAACAAGTAATCTTCAAACCCACTAGCCTTCCAATTTCATCCATTGACAACATTCAAATTTGAAGCATACGAATAGAAAAGGAACAAATATTGAAAACAAACAACACAACAAAATCCTATAAAACATGATGAAAGAGAAATGAATTAAGTTTCAGACATACATACCAGTGGACCAACAACTTCTTTTGCTTTTTCTTGACCACACAGAAGCTCAACCAACGAAACATCATACTTCATAGTGGTCTGTGGCCCACGACTTGTCACAACTTTGCCATCTTGTTGCACTCTTGATTCAACAGCAGTGGCAGAAGAGGCTCACTGTTCCATAAATGATGGGTAACAGGTTGCCTGACATACAACAATATCGCAACCCCATCTTATATAGAAAGGGTAACTACATACAAACATACAAAACATTTCATACACACCCACCTTCAGTCCTTTGAGCAGTCCCCATGATTCTAACACCACTGCTGGCGATACAGATATTGCAGCATTAAGACGCCTATCTGCAACCTGTTTCTTCACCATGTTTTCCAAAATTTTACAGTCTCTGAGACTAGAAGCACACATTCCTCCCTAAAACATAACAATGCATGTGAAACACGTTTCGATTTATTCTCCATGTAGTTTGCAGCTAAAAATGTACTAACAAAATCAGTTTGGAACCAATCTGACTAGAACCACCATCTTTAACGCAAGCATATCACATAAGTCAAAACATCAGAGACTGAAAACAATAACATCAACTGAGAATAACTATGTCGTGTCCTTAAAACACAAAGGATCTTGTTACAACATTTAGCAGTGCAAGAATCAAGGTTTAGCCAATTCCCATACATATGAGGAACACGTCCTTCATACCCAACATAAGAAACCCAAACGAATTCATGCCAATCATATCATTTCCTTGTAAAATTAGAAGGTTAGTTTCGACTGACACACCAACTAAATGATTCATTGCGTTGCTTAATTGCTCTGTTAAAATCAGGACTTCACCCAACAAACAGCAACAAATCGAATTCAGCACAAACCGAACCCAACACAAATTGAATTCGATTAGCATTCAATAAGAAAATTGATTTCTCAGGAAATTGAATTCAATCAGCAAACCAGAAATTCAACAACATACATCAAATTCAATCATACATCGGTTAGAAATCAGGGGAGCTTCATCACCGAACCCAGAATGGTTCATCACCGAAGAAGGAGAATGGAGAAGAATCGAAGGATCGAATCATCGAAGTCGAAGGATCGAAGCGTACCTTAAGAATCAGAGTGTGGTGAAGAATCGGAGGAGCTTAGTGAAGAATCGGAGCGTGGTGAACAATCGGCCCGACTGAAGAGAGGTTAAGGGTAATTTTGCCCTTAAGAAAAGGTTATGAGGGCAAAATAGTCTTTTACTCCTCTATTCGGATTCCTTGCCTTCTAGGCTTAGGAAATATGAGGTTTTCATCCGGAATCTCTAAGCCTACCCCGTCCGGAATCCGTAAGCCAATTTTTGGCAATTCCGCGAAAAGAACAACTTCTTACGGATTCCGTAAGCCGAATTCCTTACACATTCTGTGAAAAGAACATGCCATTAGAACTAGGATAAAGAGGGACTACTTTGCGGTTAATTTTGGAAAGAATCATTACATATACGTATAGATTTCTATTTTATCTTGAAAAGAGGTTTAGTTTTATAACCGCAAATTACATTATTTTAGTGCATGCTGGTGTCAATGTAGACTTGTCAAAAAAAGACTTCTTTCACAAACAATGGATGGGATTAGATATATTAGGAAATTTTATGGGTGTTATTGTCTATCGATTTATTTCAAAATATATAGTCGTTTGCAAAGGTGACCAACCAGGGTAAGCGAAGAAGTAATGGAATGACAACTGTATTTTACCCTGTTAGTGAATATTTCGGTGCAAAACAATTTTGTCACACTTTACAAATTAAGATACATAACAAGGATATCTATCCTTTTTCTTCTGTTGAGTAAAACCTAATTTAAATTAAACATTGATCGTCTATATTTTGAAGGGATAGTAAAACAAAATAATGCATTGAACCATCTATATGTATTATATGTATACCTTAAATATATCTTCATTGTTTTGATCGTCTCCAATGTAGATGAGAAACACATTATTGAAATTACCAAATCCTAAAAAACAAATAACAGGACATTATAATGCGTACATTATAACAAGTGGTAAAGATTTTCATGCAAATAGAAAAAAAATGAAAAATAAATCAATTAATTTTCCAAATTAGTTAATTATATTAACCCACCAAGTGATTCTATCAAGAACTAGAGTGTCTTTCCTTTGTTCCACTTGATGGTTGGACGAATCTCTAAAACCTATTTTTTATGTATGAAAAACAATAATGAATATACGAGTAGCTTTACTAATGAAACAAAAAAAAAAATAGACTGATAAATTACGTAAAAAGGAGAATGTTTAGGTACTATAGATTGATGAGGAGTATAATTGGGATACGCAAATTTGTAGATAATAACCCTGACATTTAAGATTGATGAGGATTATATCATATGTATATTGCTTTTGTTTTCAAGTGTCCAACCGCAAATTCCATTATTATTGGAAAAGACTCCAATGATTTCCCTCACAAACAAGGCACACATCAAATATTAGGAGCATTATTGTCTATTGACTTATTTCAAAACATATAGTCATTTCCAAGGGTGTCCAATTAGGGCAAGCGAATAAATAATGGAGTGACAACTATATTTTACCTGGGCGAGTGAATATTCGGTGCAAAACAATTTTGTCACATTATACGAATCAAGATACTTACACCCATGTTGATCGATCAACTAGCAGGTCCAATGGTACCAATAAATTTGGTCATGTTATTCATTATACAATTAAATTATTATATTTAACAAATAAATGGTGAGGTGACTATGGTATTAGAAATATATTAGCGTAAACTATATCTCTTAATATTTGGATCTATTTTGGAAATTTTAAAATAATCTCTTCAAATACTCATTCATAATTTTCTCACAAATTTGAGTTTTTTCGTTTCATTTTTCATTCGAACATACTATAATATATTTTGAAAATTGCAAAAATATTCAAATGCCACAACTAAATTTAGCAAATTATATATATATATATATATATATATATATATTATTTATTGATGGTCATAAATAAGTAATTTTCTAAATTTTATTTCTATAAGTCATTGGAATACTCATTTGAGAATACTTTTTTTTTACTATCTTGAAAAACATTAAAAAAATTATAGTATGTAGATACTTAAATTAGAATTTTAACAAATAAATGTATTGAGTTTCGACTTTCCTATTAACTATAAAATCTGATAAATGTTAGTAAAAAATATTCAAAGCCTTAGGAACTCAACTTTGATAAAATTCGACAGATGATTCAATGATGATATAGGAAGTTGGAATGTCTAAAACATTCGACATCTACCCAAAGTCAGGATGTTTATGTGGAAAAGTATGGGTCAAGACCCGATTGAAGCGGGACTCAATTGTAACATTTGAAAAAGTTTGGGATGGTTAAATTGTGACATTTTTTATTTTGGTATTTTTGCAATTTTCAAAACTTATCCCGTTAAATTTGGATGGAAAAGTTGACGGAGGAAGCAAACTTGCATTTTTGCCAACACATGAGGGAATACAATTTTATGATTTAAACTTTAGGGGGAAACTGAAAATCTGTCCAAACATTAGGGGCAATGTCGTATTTTACGCTTTTTTATATGCATGCCTGAACCATGTCAAAGGTAGCTAATATACAATAATGTAAAAAAAATAGTACAGAAAATAAGATATGTGATGCAAGATTATTATTATTTTTTTTAAACAGCAACTTGAATTTCATTCATTTCACTCTTAAATTTAATTTTTTCTAAGGAAGAAATGTCAAAATGTATGATATAAAATATTTTAATTGCCGTATAGATCGTCATATTTATTAAGTGCTTATATTTGGTCAAACAAATGCTAGTATCAAATCTTGATGTTATAATGAAAACTTGTTTTAGGACCCACTTGGTTAGACCATTATAATCATACTCAAAAATCAAATCATCTTTTAAAACTAAAAATCACGTTGTTGTTTTTCTTTCCAAATATTTTGAAATGGGCATGAAAAAGGATGAATGACATTGTAGTCTTTTTTAATAAGTATTTCAAGTGATGTATACTTACAAATATTCACTGCGAGAGAAATTTAGAATTACCAAATAATGTTTCACAAGTACAATGAAATATATATCCTATGCAATAAACATATTTAAGGATATATAAAATAATATGCAAAGGCAATTATGTGTGGCAGTGTTATCAAAACCGAACCGGGCCGATGGTCGGACCCGTCAGACCATAAACCGTTCATAGCAACAATCTGATTCTCTCAAAACACCGAATTGCAAAGTGAACCCTATTGAAAAGGTGAAAAAAAAATGTGAAACAGGCGGTTCTTCGGTCTAATTAAAATAAATAAATAAAAGGAGTAGGGACAAGGGCATGCTGAGGGGAGGGACGGGAGCAATCTGGGAGGAGGGACGGGGAGGCGGTCTAGGAAGAAGAACAGGGGCGGTCTTGGAGGAAGATGAGGAGGCGTAGTGGAAGGAGGAGGAGGCATCGAGCTGTGAGAAGGAGGGGCGAGCTGGGAGGAGGAACAGGGGCGGGCTGAGAGGATACGGGAGGTAGGGTAGGAGGAGGATGGTGGGTGGGTGGGGGCTAGCTAAGAGAAAGAGGCGGGTTGGGAGTAGACGAGGGCGACTGGGTGGAGGACGATGTATGAAAGGCTGGGAGGAGGATGGTGGGTTGGGAGATGGGAGGACTTCTGCTTGCTTAGGAGGATTACTTACATACTTCATCTTGAAGATTTATCTTTCTCTTGAATGATAATCCTTCTGCTTGCTTAGGAGTATCCTCCTAGAACTGCAGATATATTTTCTTAGGAAGATTTCTTGAAGATGTTTATTGGAGAAGATGACTACTTTAGTATTAGACCAATGAATCTGTCAGTTTAATTAGTGAACCGCAGTTGGACCGAATGAACCGTGAACCAGCCTCCTCGCCGGTTCAATGTCCGACATGGGTTTGATACCTATAGTGTGTGACTTTGTTATATAGGAGGGTTCCACTAATATACTTCCGATTAATGGTTTTCTCACCCCATCATAGAGGTCAAAAGACCTTCCAATCAGATAAAAAATTTCAGAGTTGTACCTACCACACTTACACAAAAATAAAAAAGTTAGAAAATATTGTAGTCAATAATAACAAAAAATGTTAAGTGAATATAATGAGTTTCAACCCTCTAAATTTCCCAGCAGAGTTGCTAAATTGCCAGACCCAAAATTCAACCTAAAGATGATACTTGTAAGAAAACAAATTAGAGTCCCCACTAGTTAATTAAGGATAATTAGAAATGTTGAATTTCTATTGAAAATAAATTATACAGTTAGGATTTCATAATGAGCTAAATTTAGAGATTAATGTTTGGGAGTTCTAGTACATAATAAAGTTTAATTAATATTCCGCTCTTTGAGTATTCTATTCACTTATGCGCATTATTGATAGTTTTAGCTTTTTTTTGTTAAAGAATATATAAGACAGGAAAATGAAGATGTAAGTCTTATATTTACATTTTAGAAAGTAAAATAATTATGTGCAACGATAGTATATCTACATGTATATCAATAGATAAATAAATGAATAAAACAAGACAATAAGTAAATCAAAACAAAAGAGTTTAATATGTATAAGTATATATGAATGTGTACCAATGTATAAGAATGCACATAAAAAGTATGGAGAATAACTAAACAATAATAAATAAAGACAAAACCATTTCACATTTTGTTACTGAATGAATTGGTGTAACAAAAACTAGACACATACTTTTAGAATAAATATATATATAGGTCAATGTCTAAGTATGCAAATATAATGTATAATGTGTACTAGTATGTATGAGCAATGACATGAAAAAAATTAAGATATGAAATTCAAACCATGTTTCGAACGAAAGTAACTTTTTTTATTTCTCCTCTGCAGCGGTGGCGTGGTTGCCTTATCTTTCAACCGAAATTTTTATTTCATTTTCTCTTTGGTCAATTTATTTATTCATTTGTCCACCATTTACATTAATGCATAACACTCCTATTTATACAAGTTCCTATAGTGTTGTAAATTAGGAAGTGCATATGCAATAAAATATATTCAACAATATAAAATGTTCAACAAACTTGTACATGCATCTTGGACAATTATCTCGATTATCATCAATTGCATAGACATGATTGAATCAACAATCAATAACATAGACTTCATACCTCGGGCGATGGAAATTGATGAGACTCCGTCGATTGCAACCTTTAATCCGTCGCTTGATGAGACGTCGTTGATTGATGTTAAAGTGTTACCCAAATTGAATCATTTGCAAGATTGAATCGGCAAATGGAATCAAACTAAATTGAATCGGCAAATGAAAGAGTTGTTACATGAGACAGACAGACTCCTGGACTCCCGGAAGCAGACGTAGACGCAGGAAAACAGTGGAGATGCAGACACCCTGGTTTGAAGAGTCGCAGATCCAGACACAAATCCATATCAGATTGAAGATGCATGAGAGTCGTCGGGAAGCAGACGCAGGACGACCGCCGGGACGCAACGCAGGAATGAAAGCTTGAAGATGCAGACTTTGAAGACAGGAATGGAAGTGTGACTCTAAAGAGTAAACTAAATTGAGAAATTTAGGGTTTAAACATAACTTAGGTCGGTCCGGTCCTAATCAGGCTTTCATGAAAAATCCCAAGACCGAGACCAAGACCAAACTTGAAGAAAAAAACCCACCCACCCGGGCTTGGTCCTAGTCGGTCTGGTCTTGTTGAGAATTCAGGCCAATCAGTCTTTTTTGATCACCCCTAATATAATCTATATAACACATATTCAATATATACATTTATAATTTTTGCATTATCGTACCACACGGTAAGTCCAAGAGTCAAAACTCAACGTCGTTAGTGACATTAATGACGTAATCCAACTATCTAGATACTATTATTTTTATTTTTCCAAGTATACAATTAAAAAAATTACCAAAGCCATTTTGTCATTTTGGTTAAATTATAAAACAAATTATGTTACGTTATGAAGTTAAAAAATAGAGTAGGTAGATAATTAAATTTCACCATAAATGTCGTAAACGGTGCTGAGTTTCCACTTTAAGGGAAAGCTAAATAGACATATTTTAAGTCACATTTTCATATTTCGTTTTAAGTTAGTGCATTTGGTCAACATGTAAGTCAAAATTTAGGATTTGTTTGCATAGTTCGAATCGAAATTTAAATATTTAATTACTCTATTTTTGAATTGTTTTTAATAGATACTAGGCTTGTTCATGAACCAGTTCGACCCCAAATCGGTTGTGAACTAAACTAGAATTGTTTAAAGCAAACCAGTATTTGTTTGGCATCACCAAAAGAACCGGTCTATTTAACACAAAAAAACTGGTCTGGTTAGAATCAGTTCAAACTAGGGGTGTCAATTTTGCGGGTTGGGTCAACCGCAGGTCGTGTTAACCACGGGTCGTGTCAGGATTTGGTAATCCCAAACACGACCCATCAATTTCCACGGGTTAATTCTCTTGCCCTAAACACACCCCTAGTTCAAACTAGATTCAAATTGGTTTGGTCGGTAGTTCCAAAAAAATCAAAACTCGGTTCCGGGTCAGTCAAAAATAGTTCTGGTTCAGTGAAAAATAGATTCGGTTTGATCTAAAAACATAACCGGAGCAATAAATAAATGCCGCTAAACATTAAATTACGTAGAATACACAAACAAATACTCAATTGTACTATATAATCAATTAAGTTAGACCGTTTTTTTATGCCAATTAGAAAATGTTATAGGTTTAATCCGGTTGATTTCGATTTTTAGTATAAACTAGTACCAAAAACGAGTGATTCAAACTGAATTGAATCCACTATTTTGAACTCACTTACTTTAACCTGAAAAAACTGGTTTAGTTTTGAAACTAGTTCGGCTGAACGAGTTCAAACCAGACTAGATCAGGTTCAGTTTGTTTGAACCTGTTTTTTTAACAAGACTAATAAGTAAATAGTTTGATTTTTAATTAAATTTTGTTTTTTTTTTCTTCTAAAAAATTAGAACTTTGATTGAGGGTTGAACCCTCACCAAAACCTATGAATAATGAAGTCGAGATGAATGGTAATCGGAAGCATAGAATTAATAAAACACTAGTGAATAAATAGTTAAACTAATTTGTACGAGTACCATCACTGGTAGATCTTGACTATTAGGATATAATTGTAGTTATGCCGAAGGTTAATGATCATTATGTCATTAGATTAAGTGTTAAAGTTTAAGGTTTAAGTTATAATTAGAAGAAGTTGCTACGACTAGTTTTAGAATATATATATATAGGCATTCAGTGTAACAGATTGGTTAAGTGGAATATATATCTATTTCAGTTTTATCTGATTTTCTCTAAATCTATATATTTGATTTGAAGATCTTGACATGGTATCAGAGCACAGCTGATTCTATGCGCCATCCCTTCGCCGCGCCGTCCCTTCGTCGCGCCGTCTTCCTTGCGTATCATCCATGGAAGAAGATACTCCACTGTCTGCAAACAAGAAGGTTGCGCAATTGCTTGGAGAAGAAAACTTTCAGTCCTAGAAGCAACAGGTTCTGCTCTCGGTGCGTGGATACAATCTTGAAGCGTATCTGCTTGGAACTGAGCTTGTTCCACATTTTGTTTGTGGCAACAACGGTCGTGATCAAGTCAATCCAAACTATGCAAAATCGGTGCAGCTGAACAGTTCATTAGCGTCTTGGCTGCTGGCGTCTGTGTCTTCTCAGGTTAGTGAATGTTTGATTGGTTGTATGAATGCATCATCTATTTGGCAGAAACTGCACATGGATTTTTCGTCATCATCAACCACTCGGATTATGCATTTATAGGATCGTCTGAAAGCTCGGAAGCTGCTTCATCAGTCCATGTGTGATTTCCTAACCGACATTTAGACTACTTGTGATAGTCTTGCCAGCTGTGGACATCCAATTGAGGAGATGCATCAGATTTCGATCATTCTTAATGGTGTGTAAGGTCAGTTCGATAGTGTGATTTATGTGATACATGCACTTAGAAATTCTTATGATATAGTATCCGTGAGCTCAGTTCTATTAGATGCTGAAGCTAGGTAGTCTGGTATGCTTTTTGATTCGGTTGTTACGACGAATGTTGCGATAAATCACACTGCTGTTCCAAAATATTCTGATTCTGTGAAATCTATGAAATGTTCTTCTACCACTGGTGAGTGAAATATTTTGCATCAGGTACGATCGCAGCCTGAAGGACATCAACACTCTAGTTCAAGCGCCTATCAACAAGATACTCCAGGAGCTTATGAACAAGCTAATTCTGGCAGAGGACGTGGTTGTGGCAGGGGATATGGAGGAAACAGAACTCAAAGTCAATTGTGTGGGAAATTTGGACATCTAGTGCATATATGTTATCAACGATTCAACGTGCACTTCACTGGAGTCACCAATCCTGCTTATTCATCCTCTTCCACACCTTCTCCAAATCTGTCATCTGCTCAATGGGATGATTCAGTGGATGATGTCTCTCTATATCCAAGTCCTGTTCCTGCATATCAACCGTCTCCAGCCTCTGCATATCCACATCAATTAGTTCCACCGTCCGCTGGATCTCTAGCCTCATCTCCTGGTGTTTCACATCATGCTCAGGCTGTTCATCCATACATGCTTTCAGCTGCACCTCCTATGGTTTATCATCCTCCTTTCCATACTACTACACCAACTGTCTATGGTAATTACCTGCCATCAGGCCCTTATGCCTTTTCTCATATGGTCTCAACTAACCTAGCAAGTGGTCAGCCCAACATCTCGCCTTCGTCGCAAGCGAATCTTGCTTGTGTTGCTCCTGTAGTTCACACTGATGTGAACTGGTATCCTGACTCTGGAGCAACAAATCATCTCACCAATGCTCATCTTGTTCTAAATGTGACATCTCCATACACAGGTCCAGGTAAGGTGCTGGTAGGGAATGGTTCATCTTTACATATTTCTGCGATTGGTTCTTCCATGATTCCTACTCATTCTAAGAACTTATGTTAAAAAATATGTTTTATACTCCCAGTGTTACTAATAATCTCCTATATGTTTCTCAGTTTGCCAAGGATAATCAAGTCTACTTTGAGTTTCATGCGTCGCATTTTCTGGTTAGAGATTCCATTTCACACAGAGTGCTTCTTCGAGAGTTTGAGTGTGATGGATTGTATAAACTTGATCTGTCAACTATGTTCAGTATAATAGTCCTTTTATTAATAATAATGTTGAAGTGTATGCTCATTTGAATTCTACTCTAGATGTTGTTCCAAGTGGGGTTACATCCTCACAAACTGAAATTAATAAAAATTTTGTGTTTGATAATGATTCTTTATGTGATGAGCCTACAACTGATTCTGATTGTTTGAATGCAGATAGTGATCTGATGAATGATGATCTCTTCTTCTTTTAAATGTCTTGTTGGATCTTTAAATCCCAAAGGTTCATCTCAATTGTGGAACATGAGACTTGGACATCCTTCGAATTCCATTTTGACAAAATATCTGCGTCTTCATGATCTTCCTGTTAAACATGTTTTCTCTGAATGTTCGGTTTGTGCTATAGGCAAAAGTAAACATCAATCTCATTTGTTGTGTGAAACTCAATATAATGCTCCTCTTGAGCTGGTTCAGATTGATGTTTGGGGACCCTCTCTCTATACATCTAGCAGTTCTAACTATTACCTTAGTGTAGTTGATGCTTACAGTAGGTATACGGGGATTTATTTTTTGGCCAAGAAGAGTGATGCTACTTAGGCGTTTCAAGAGTTTCATGTACTGGCCGAGAAACAGCTTGGGTGTTCTCTGAAAGCTGTTCAGTCTGATGGGGGGGGGGGGGGGGGGGGTCAGTTCTTGTCCTCTTACCTTGGTCAACATGGAATTATGGATCGTGTCACCTGTCCCTACACCAGTCAATAGAATGGTATGGTGGAACGCAAGCATCGTCATATTGTGGAGCTTGGATTGACTCTTCTTGCTCAGTCGTCTGTTCCCCTTCATTACTGGACAAATTCTTTCTTCACATCTGTCTTCCTGATTAATCGCTTACATTCATCTTCCATTGGTAATCTTTCTTCTCATGAGGTTATGTTTAAAACTAAACCTGATTACTCTTTTGTTCGTGTCTTTGGTTGCTTATGTTTCCTCATCTCACACCATTTAAGAATCACAAATTTTATTTTCGTTCTGATGCTTGTGTTTTTCTGGGATATTCCTGTAGGCATAATGGGTATAAATGTCTCTCATCGTCTCGTAAGATCTATATATCTAGAAATGTTGTTTTTCATGAGATGACATTTCCTTTTGCTGATCCTCATGGCAAGTTCTTTGGTTCTCTTTCTCCTAAATCTGTTTCGGCTTCAAAACCTTTTTTTTATTGCTATTGATTATATATTACAGTCTGATGGGTCTTCTGCAGTTTCTCCTGAGATTTCAACATCCCACAAATCTTCTCCTTTTCATTCGGTGGTTCCCATAATCATCTGCTTGTTCTCTACCTCAGCCTCATTGTGTGGACACTCCTTCCTATGGTCAGTTATCCAGTCCTTCTTATATTTCATTGCCTTTAGTTTCTCCTACTTTATCATCTGCTCCTGCTGATTCTATCTCTCTAGAACCTGCTTCTGTGTGATATGTTCCTCACCATGACTCATTAGTCAATGTATCTCAGTTAGAATCATTACCCTCTTCGATGTCAAATCCTCCTGCATCTGGTTCTTTGTTAAAGATTCAATCATAGCTCATGTACCGAGTACTCATCCAATGATGACACGATCCAATGTATCTTTACAATCTATTACGTCTGCTTGTGTTTCTACTGAGGATTTATCTTCCAGAAAACCTCTGTCCATTCACGAAGCCTTGCTTTCTCCACAGTGGTCCAGTGCTATTCATTATGAGATGAGTGCTTTGCTAGACAATAAAACATGGTATGTGGTTTCTCCGCCTGCTGGAAGGATTCCCATTGGGTGTAAGTGGTTGTTCAAAATTAAAAGACATGCAGATGGAAGCATAGCTAGGCACAAGGCTCGGCTAGTTTCTAAAGGTTTTTCATAGAAGGTTGGATTTGATTTTCAGGATACTTCCAGTCCCGTTGTGAAGGCTGCAACTATTCGAATTGTATTTTATGTTGCATTAAATCATAAGTGGTGCTCACGACAGGGAAACATTAATAATGCATTTTTTCATGGAGATTTGACCGCGGAGGTTTACATGGTGTAACCGCCTGGTTTTGAGCAGCCCTCTCCATCTTGTTCAGCCTTTTTGGTATGCAAGTTACAGAAAGACCTGTATGGTTTGAAGCAGGCTCCGCGTGCCTGGTTTCCGCATGCCTGTATGGTTTGAAGCAGGCTCCGCATGCCTGGTTTGAAGAAGGCTCCGCATCATGGTATGTTGTTTCACTCAGCTCATTGTTCTTCTACTGATGTGTCACTGGTTTCTTTGCAGATGCTGATTTGGGAGGTGATGTTCTTGATAGGACGTTTATCTCTGGCCAATATCTTCTTCTCAATGGCAACCCCATAATCTGGAACTTCAAGTAGCAGTCAGTGGTTTCTAGGTCCAGCGATGAAGCCGAATTTCGTGCCATTGCTAATTCTATGTGTGAAATTCTGTGGGTGAAGTCTCTTCATCTGGAAATAGGTCTGACTCTGCCATCTCCTTCGGTGATATAGAGTGATAATACCAGTGATGTAGCATTGTCAGAAAATCCGATTCATCATTCAAAGATGAAGCAAGTGGAGATTGATCTGTTCTTCATCCGAGAAAAAGTTCAATCTGGGGAACGCATCATCAACTTTGTTCCAACAAATGAGAATGTGACTGATGTTTTAACAAAACCATTAACAGAGAACACATTTGTGCCATGGAGAAATAAGCTTGGTGTGTTTTCGGTTCAAGAACTTCCGGAGTTGTCTTCACCTCTTCATTGGGCACATGAATAGGTTTAGGTAATTCTTGTATGTCTCCCTGATTTGATTTGTCTTTTCAGCAACTGATATAGTTTGTAGTCTAAAAGCGCCTTGTTCTATTCTATAGAATGATCTTATTCAATCAGATTTAATGCATCATGACTATTTCATTTTACAATTAATAGTTCATGATCATTGGTGTTATCTAGAAGAGCATTACATCTGTTGTCATTGCTCTATTTTCCATAAATCCTCCTTCTTATACATCCATGAGTTCCATTGAATTATCTCTAACCTGTACTAGTATGTAACTGTTTTTCTTTGAGTTTTCTCATCATTTGTACTTCCATTTATACTTGTTCTTTATTTTCTCTGCACTTGAAGAATGATCAGATCACTGACTTGACATAGGGTACAGTTTGATTACAAAAATAGAGTTATGTGCACAATAGAACGACAAGAAACTTGTGTTCATATTCTTGAAGAAGAAAAGATGATGGCTGAAACCATCCAACTGTATTAGTAAGATAAGATCTAAAAATCATCTGTCAAGGTAAAATAACTGAAGTGAAAGAAAAAAAAGAGAGAAAGAAGAAATCAAACTCTCAATCAAAGAATTCAGAACAATGATAGACAAAGCAGAGAAAGGAAGTACATGTGTGAGATATATTTGATGTGTAATCTATCACTACTAAAATTTTGGTCTGTATCGACGGAAAATTCCGTCGGTAAAAGGTGTAAATTCCGTTGGTAAAAATAATTTTCGTCAGTAAAATGATATTTTCATCGGTAAAGGTATCGTCAGCGAATGCCCCGTCGGCAAAACTTTACCGAAGAAATATGACACAAAATTTTCGTCGGTAAAAATAATTTATGTACCGACAGAATTTTCGTCAACCAAAATCGTTTTTGCCGACAAAATCGATTTCGTCGGCAAAGTCAATTTCGTCGGCAAATAGTTTTTTACCGACGAAAACCATTCCGTTGGCAAATAGGTATTTACCGACGAAAAACATTTAATCGGTGAATAGAAGAATAATCAAATATTACATATACAATATATATTTAGATGAACAAGAATCTAATACAAATGTGATTTACATTTTTAGAATAATCTAATACAAATAAGACGATCTAAGGACTATATAGTGGAACCTTAAATCAATTCACTTAAACATTTAAGCAACATTTAAAATTGTCCCTCTCTTGATGATGTCTATTTATATGAGTAGTTTCATACACTTGAAGCTCACTGGATACCAAACCCAAGTCGTAGTTCTGCAACTCGAACATATCTAGGATTCAACTTAACCAAGAATCTGCAAACAACAAACTAAATGGAAATGCAACCACATAACTTAATTACTGAAGCAAGAAAGAGAAGATATTTTACTAATGATACTAAAAGAAGTCGCGACACTGTATATTTCATTACTTTAGTCCACGAGTCTCACTTGTATAATTAGTAATCAAGGGCTCACTTGTTTTGGGGTCCATTATTTTCCTCTCATGATCTAAAGTGCGACCAACACCACTCACAAAAGAAGAATAAACACTTACCCACCATTAAATCAGGGTGAAGATGTTTTATAAGCTCGTGTTCATGAGCCCAGGGTTTCTTGAAATGTTGAAGTGATTACTTGCGAAATTAACAATCAATCCCTGCAAGAGAATTCATATATATGACTCGAAACATGGAAAAAAAACTATAGCAACTCCAAATAATTGCTATTCAATAATTACTAGAATATGCTACCTTTGAGTCTACGAGCCATATGTTTTTGCGTGTTTCTTCAATTGGGACATTAGTATGCACATAAGCCAAGTATCTTGTTGTAGAAGTACCAATTATCTACTAGCATATTCTACGATTATGAAGAAAAATCAAGTAAAAATCTATTTTGAAATCTCCAATCTGTACAGAGAGAGAGATTGGCAACGCTGTGATAGTAAACCCTGAGTTTGGACTTGGATAAGGACTTTCTCCCCGTAGTTCTATTTGACTGCACTCATGAACACCTACAGAAGCTCGGTGCATTCCTCAACTAAGAAAAGACGTTAGTAATTCTTAAAAGAGTACGCACATGTTTTTCACATACAACTAATATAAGGATCTGAAAAGCAAATGTCACACCTCTCCAATCACCCTCCTTTGGCTCTCCACAAAAAAATGCGCTCAAAGCTAGATTCATTGCAATAATCTAATTATGAGCAAAACTATGAATCAAGTATGACAAATCTTCAAACCATCGCTCGTTAGTAGACAAGCAAAATAACAAAGTTAGGGTTTTAAGTTTTTTGATTGTGGAGCTCACCATCGACGAGCGAACGAAGTTAGAAGAGATGAACGAGCTCCCCATACGACCAGCTCCCCATCGACGAGCAGTCCTGCCACCGTGTGAACGAGCGAAGAATTGAGAACGACAAAGGAGAGTTGAAGGAATGGCAGAGAAGATGTGTTAGAATGATTGCGTGAAGAACCTGATCTGTGCATTTAGGGTTTTGAATTTTTAGTTCATTAGACAAAGTAATCGTAGTATATATTACATATTTGTTAAAAACTAACATTTAGTAACATTTGGTTCGGTGGTAAAAAGATATAACATTGCCCGATAAGTCATGTGTTCGAAACTGGGCAGCCATACTTTTTGACAAATTTTCGATTTTGGTACATAAAATATCTTTTACTGACGAAAATTTAAATTGCGTCGGTAAAAAAAGGTATATAACATTACCGACGAACATTTAATGTTGTATGTAATGTTATATTCGTTTATTTACAGACAAAATATAATTTTCGTCGGTAAGATGTTTTTATGTATTTATTTACCGACGAAATTTAACTTTTTATCGGTAAAAGATATTATGTCTTTATTTAACGACAAAATATAAATTATTGTCGGTAAATGTTTTTTTTAGCGTTCATATTATTTTTCATCGGAAAAAATAAATTTTACCGACAAAGTTATATTTTCGTTGGTAGTTATTACTTTTACCTACGGAATTATGCCGACGAAATACATTTCCGTCGCTAAAAGGAGTATTTTCAGTAGTGTATGATGTATCTGCAGGAGTGTTTATAGTGAAAACATTGAGTGAATGATTTATGATGTGTGCTTATGATAATATCATATGTGAAGGTTCTAATATAACTGCATTATGACTATAAGATTGTGTGTTTTAATTTGTTTGATATGGAGACATTATTGTTTGAAGAAAAACTAGTGCTTTGACTTGAATGATAGATAGTTAGAGAGACTGGTAAGTTAGAGAAGCATCAATGGATTATAAGAACTAAAATCGTTGATTCATGTGGTCAAGCAAGGCAAAGGAGTTCAAGGAGGCAAAAGAGTTCAAAGTTTTTCAAAATCAAAGAGTATGGAGAATGTTAGGATATAAGTGTAGTTATGACAAATGTTAAGGATCATTATGTCAGTAGAAGAAGTGTCAAAGTTTAAGGTTTAAGCTGTAATTAGAGGAAGTTGATACGGCTAGTTTTAGGATATATATATATATATAGGCATTCAGTGTAACAGGTTGGTTAAGTACTATTTCAGTTTTATTTGATTTTCTCTAAGTCTATATCTTTTATAAAATCTTGACATTGACTTCCAAATTCTTCAGATTCTTTATTTGTTGCGGCATCGTCCTTCTGCACATATGTCATATTAATATTTAAAACTTTGCCAGAGCGTAATCCATTCATCTTATCAAAATCATATAAATAATTCCTTAAAATTCACAAAAACTTAGAGCTTTGGAGACATCATTACTCACGTTGACTGTTCAATTATCAAAATACTCATACTATGTTCAACATCTCTAAAAGACCATGGAAAGTGTTGGGTCCGAAACTCCCAGGTGCTGACTTGACAGTGAATTGAATGCCAAAGGATGAATGATCAACGCACTCGCCTTAGATTCGATGAACCTGCAAGAAGGGGATCGCAACAGAGGGGGTGTTTCTGGGTCCCTCTCCGATGCTTAAATGAGTATACTGTGTGTATGAACTCCACACGTAATGAACGTATTGAAAAGTAAGGGTATTTATAGAGTGAAGAGATCAAACCGTTATAGGCAACTGAATATCTTGGTGAATATTGTGCTGGTAAAGATTAGGATAGCAGATATTACAAATATGGTGTAATATTGCAGTTACACATGATAAAAGTGAAATAATCATTTACATCATTATTTTCGTGATCCATGAAAGGGAGGAGTTAGGAATTCGATGCAGAGACTATCCTTTGAATAGAAGCCAAATGAGCAAGGAATTTGCACAACAAATGGACATTTACATAAAATACAGGTTGAGGCATGCATACAAATCCAACAATTCCGTGAAGTTTTCAACCACAAAATGACATCAGATATCCTAGCAGAACTCTCTTACCTTGTCATCAACATCAGTGAAGTTTTGAACATAGCAGACATCATAATCCATGCATTTGAAATATCTAACCCAAGAATATACTGTTAAAACTAGATTCCTTCCTTAAAAAATGTAAAGTCCAATGAACAACATACATTTATAGGAATTTCTCACGGGAAAATATAATCTTTTGCCACAGTGTATGAATAAAATTAGTTATTTATCAATATATTCTATTTGATAAATTTTCTCTACCACTCTTTATAGTAAAACAAGCAAGAAATTAGCATAGCATGAATCCTCATAGATAAAATCAAACATGTACATAACATCAAAGGTGACAAAAACTCGAGCATGATCAATGTGGCTCAAATCGCTCTGATGCGGCAGACATACATCCCAACATTGCCCTCCATCTTGGGCCTGAAGACCTACCGCTTCGTAATCATGATGTTATACAAGTACAACTGTTATACAATTTAACACTCTTTATACTAAAACGGGCATGAAATTACCATAGTATGAATCCTCATAGATAAAATAAAACATGTACATAACATCAAAGGTGACAAAAACTCCAGCATGCTCAATGTGTTACGGAGTGATGCGATAGACATACATCCCACCCTTGCCCACCACCTTGGGCCCCAAGACCTAGTGCTTCCTGATCATTGTGTTATACAAGTACAACTCTTTCGGGGCATCACCGGTACCGGATACAGATCTAGGGTTCCATGGAGACAGATCTTGAAGACGATTATAGAGGAGATGGAGTGGAAAGCGAGCAATGCAGAGGGAGTCGGACAGTGACGAGGAAAGGAAGAGAAGGAATATGAAGGTGCGCATTTGGTAATTCACAGTCAGAATATTCGAGGAGACACAAATCATTTTTGGTAAGGAGATACAAATTCCTTATAAAATAGACAAGTTATTTTAGGAGCTCTAAATCCCTTGAAATATTAATGAGTAAGGGTTTTTTCTTTCCCAAGATTTATCAGAAATATATGTATCCTTCCAAATATTATCTTTGCAAATCTCTTTCTTAGTATTGAACTTAAGGAATGAAACACGGTAAGGAATGTTTCTATTGATTTGTGTTGTACCCTTCCAAATATTATTCTTGCGATTGTTTTGTGTTGTAAAGTAACTTTAAAATTTTGTTTAGCAGCGACAAATGGATAACGGTTAGAAACCGATTTTTTTTAAATATAATTTACAACAACTACATTGGACACTAAATAGACATTTTCACAATAACACTTTCGCCTGCTATCGATTACCCGTATTAGTGTCGCCGATGTCTTGAATCTAGAATTTTTTCGAGCTAAACTATTCGACAACGGAACAATCCACCAAAAACATGAGATTTAGCTATGACAAATTATGTGACACTAAATCAGTTATATAAAGTCAGTAGTTACGGCAAATAGCTGTTGTTGTTATCTCTATATTAACGACAAAACGTTCCGCATTTGAATATTCGCATTTACCACAGAAAATTTATGTGCTACTGATGGAGTAATAATCTCAAGAGTAGGTTGACATTACACATTTATCCATATAAAAAATAAAGTGACGACAAAAATTAACACTAACAGTAGCTTAAATGGTGGAAAACATATTGTGCCTAATACGTAACAATTATTACAACAAAAATTGCCAACACAATATACATATATTCAAGTACAATAATTTATTTCTGAATTCAAGAACTTTATAAATAGGTTGAACTTATAAATTATACAAGACATTGAATTTGTAATGAATCATTCTGTTTTACCCATATCCACAATCACCACTACGAGGATCCAAGTTACCTATATTACGAGAATTTAAATCGTATAAGTTGGATTAGACGAAAAATTGTACTATGATAGAGATGATCATATATATAAGTTGTGGTTTTAAAGACACTAATCAAAAGAATCACCCCATAAGAAAACTAAACAAAACACCGTCTCTATGTACATAAGCACGACGTCATCCCGTTGTTATATTTTCTCAAGATTTTTTTTTATAGTTCATAACAAAACTAACGATACAATTATAATACTAATAATAAGAAGGTGTAGAACAAGACAACAAAAAAGTGTTAAGGGTATTTTTTTAAGATAAACTATCTTCATCCCCAGTATATCTCTTGATGAACATGTAGCCAATTTGTTTTTGGCCATTAAATCACTTCATTAATCAAACGTAGAGTTCATAATATCCGATAAACACAATGAAATTAATGGGGGAGGATATATTATAGCCCAACTAGCTGGACACATCCCCTGTTTTGACTTCGTAGCTACCCAATTTGCACACCTATTCGCCTTTCTTCAAACAAATCGCCATTGGATACTTGTGATTTCCCTTGCCAACTCGATTATGTCTGTCAGCACGTTCTTCAACTCCCAATCCTTTGATAGTTGTCCTTCCTGGAGAATGTTAATTACATATTGTGCATCCGACTCGATTACTACCTCGACCCATGCATATTGAACCACCATCTCCGTCGCTTGTAGGATCGCTTTCGCTTCTAGGATCTTGATGCTTGCCCCATTGCACATTGCGTTTCGACCTGCTACTGTGGTGCATTTCCAGTCTCTTGCCACCACTCTCGTGCCACCTTTGAGTTTCGACTCCTTGCCTCGGCTTCCTCCAATTGTGGTCATGCTGTCATCGGCCCCGACTATACCTTGCTGCGTCGGCCCTTGTTAGAAGTCGCCATGTCTCGTATGCCAATGTAAGGGCTGCCCTTATCACTAACTCCAGCCTCGGGTCCTCCTCTGCGTTGATTGCATGACACTTTTCCTTTCAAACCTCCCATGCCATGGTCTCCCCTATTAGCCGCCTCCCCACATGTTGCTCCCATCTCCTGCATGGACCTTAACCAACCATTCCAGTCTACCTCCATATTGTTATCCAACCGTATCCCAATTCCTCCAAACCAGACCATCTTCACACAAGCACAGCCCAACACGGCGTGACTCACTGACTCCACCTCATTACAAAACATGCAGTTCATGTCCAATTGTATTCCCTGTTTCATAAATTCAGCTTTTACACGCAAAGCCTTTTGGGATGCCCTCTACATAATTTCTTTTACCTTAAGAATGGTGTCACTTTGCCATAGAGTGTGCCATTTCCGGCCCCTCGGTCTCTCCGTTCCCTTAGCCCCCTGACTGTCCACGGGATGCGTTGTTTCCCGTAGCCTCCTATAGACTAGTCGTGGTCTGGCCACCCCATCTGCAGCAGGTGGCCACACCAACTTGTCAACACCCGGTGTCTTGCTAATGTGGATTACCGTGATTGCTTTCTTCTCCACCTCGGTCAGTTGGTGCTGGATTCCGGACAGGTCCCAGCTTCTTCGATTGGTATCAATCAATTGATTCACCATTAACCACTCTCCCTCGGGCTCCCAATGATCTTTGCTGATGCAATGGTTCGGTATGCCAGGTACCTACGCATCTTTCAGTGCCATGATCCTCTTGTTAGGAACTTAAACATAAACAAAAAAATCAAAGAAAGATGATGAACAAGGCTTACTTGCATCCAACAGAACTAATCCATACATTCAAGCTTAATTTTTATTTGTTTACAACCTATGGCTATATGTAGGGTTTGTAGGGTTTAAGTCTTGAGATATTAGAATCTAGTCCTCACTTACTAATTCTAGAATATTGCAGAATAATCCCTAAACATTCATATGTAATTATACATATATCCTAACATTCTCCCATGAAGATCAACATCAATGAACTTCTTGAATTCTCGAAAAACAGCCAGCTATTGCTCTTCAACATCTTTGTCAACTATATTTTATGCCAAGAACATAAGCAGATTACTCAGAACTGTAAAAAACTCTGTTTCATTTTATCCTTCATTGATCTTTTGAAAAGATAAAAAACAGATATGCCAACCATGTTTACCCTAGAATGACACTGAGTGTAGATTCTACACCACACATAAAATAGAAAAACAACTCAGTGCAAGATCATTCAGACCAATGATACGCAACATAGATAGACATATAAGAATTATGTGAATGCCTGAAATTGATTTATATGATATGAATTATATGTGAAAAGAACAGGACAAGACACTCAATCATGCAGACATACTCAATCATACTGAAAAAGCTCACATGTATATATCTAAAAAAAAACCCAGAGAAGTACAAACATCAAGTAACTAAAAACATTTGTAATGATAAAGACTACTCTTGACAGAACTGGCATACCTTTAATAACTACCATTCATGATCATCAGATATATGGTTTTCAACAGAAATTATTCTTCAACTTCAAGAGCCTCCTGAATCGTTACAGTGTCAGCATCTTCCAACTCAACCACAGAGAAAACTCCAATTGTTTTCATGCAAGAAACAAATTGTTTTTGTTTTGTTAAAACATCTGCTACCTGATTACTAGACGAAACAAAATTTACTAAAACATGACCATATTTCACCTTTTCCCTGATAAAGAAAAGATTAATTTCAACATGGTTCATTTTGGAATGTTGAGTAGGATTTTCAGATAAAGATACCACACTTGTACTATCTGTCCATACCACATGTACCGAAGACAATTGAAGACCCATTTCCGTTAACAGGGACTTAACCCACATGATTTCACATACTACATTAGCAATAACTCTAAACTCAGCTTCAGCACTAGAACGTTCCACCATTGATTGTTTTTTTGAATTCCAAAGTATCAAATTGTCATTGAGCAACAGATAATGTCCAGAAATGGATTTTCTGTCAGAATTCATCATCTTCAAACAATTATGTACAATTAATCATACCTTACTTGGTTAGACAAATTCTAGTCATCGGAGTAGGAAAGCTTGAAGCTTCGGTGAGACAAAGCTTCTTAATCAGCTCCTAAATATATTTTCTTTGATTTAACAATAAATAATTGTCAGATGCAGTAACTTCCATACGAAGAAAATAGTTCAAACTTCCTAAATCCTTGAAATGAAACTCTTGATTAATCGAATGAATGACTTCTGAAATAACAAAAGAACAATTTCCTGTAACAACAATATCATCAACATAAACCAATAGAAACACATAAAACCCTTTGTGATGTTTGATAAACAAACAACTACTGCAACAGATGCACATAACTGAAGTTTATGACTAAGAAAAGCCTTGAAGTTTTCAAACCAGGCACGAGGTGCTTGTTTAAGGCCATACAACGCCTTTTGCAGTTTGCAAACCAAATGAGAATCAGTTTTAGAAAAAGTCATTTGGTCAAATCCAGGAGGTTGAATCATATATACCTCTTATGTCAAATCACCATGTAAGTAAGCATTATTAATATCAATTTGCCTAAGACTCCATTTATGAGATAATGCAAGAGACAATACAATTCTAACCGTGTCTGACTTCACAACTGGACTAAAGGTAAATTGGAAATCAAAACCTGCTTTCTAAGAGAATCCTTTAGCAACCAGTCTGGCTTTATATCTTGCAACATACCCATCAACATTCTTTTTTATTTTAAAAATCCACTTGCAACCTATAGGAATCCTGCCAGAAGGAAGAGGAACAACAATCCAGGTATTGTTAGCATAAAGAGCAAACAGTTTTTCATTTACAGCATTTTCCAATGTGTATTGATTAAAGACCGATGAATCGATTTCGGTTCAGAATCACTGAGATCTGCAAAATTGTCATTAGTAGTCAAAAGAGCCTGAAAAGATCTGGTTTTAGATCTTGTTTGCATAGAATGTCTATTAACCGAAACTTCATTATTACTAGAATCAACAATAGTAGTTGCTTCAGGAACTAACATTGATCCTTGTAATCTGTAAGATATAGGGGAAGGAATTACCTAAGCATCAGCACTAGAAGTGACATTAGGTAAAGATGATTCTAAAACAGAAGTTGGACAAACAGAAGTAACATGACTAGTAACAGAATTAATAGGATTAGAAATCAACTTAGTATCTGGAATAGCAGTATTATCAGGCAATATAGTAGAAGTAACTAAAGAAGGAGACATATTGATAGGAGAAGAAAATTTAATGGAGGAGCAGAATCATTACCCAGAGAAAGAGATGGAAGATCAGACATAGAAACATAGTCAGAAGGAGGAAGTAGCTCATTATCATTATCAGAAGAAGCTATAAACTAAGATTCACATGGCAAGAAAAATGGCATGGAAGTATAATTCTGAGTAGGAGAGGAAGAAGTAAAGAACTTATGGAATCAGAAAAGGGAAATGTGGATTCCTGAAAAAACACATTCCTCGTAGTGTACACACACCCTGATGCTACAAGAATGATCTGAAAAACACATGGCTCAGATATGGAAGCACAAGCATCCAAAAACACGAAGAAAAGAATATTCAGGCAACAATCCAAAGAGTTTTTCATGTGGAGAAACCTTGGACAAAGTAGATGAAGGTAACCTGTTGATCAAAAACACTGAAGTAAAAAAGGCATCAGACAAGTAATGTAATGGTACCGAGGCTTGAGCTAGAAGAGTTAATCCTAACTCAACAATATGTTTATGCTTCCCTTCAACTATGCCAATATGTTCAGAAGAGGAAGGATAAGTAACACGATGATTTATACCAAATTGAGGTAGAGACGTGGATAAAAACTGAAACTAACCTCCCCCATCAAACTGGATTGCCTTAAGCTTGTATCCTAGTTGTTTCTCAGCTAACCTGTGAAACTCAAAAAATAACTGAGCTGCATCACTTTTTTTTTCTGCAAAAATACATCCAAGTGTACCTACTATATGCATCTACAATACTAAGATAATAATGATGACCATTAGACGAACATACAGCAGGACCCTACACATCAATTTGAACTAATTCAAGGGGATGAGAATAGACAGTAGGAGAAGAATGATACGGCTGATTTTTGCTTTTGCCAACTGCACAAGCTATACACTGATGGGTGTTATGAGGTGTTGGAAGATTATGAATTCACAATTTCTTTTGAAGAATCTTATTAGACGGATGACCAAGTCTCATGTGCCAAGTTGATGATGAGTCTCCAGACTAGAATTCAGTTTAGAAACAAAAGACAAAAACTCACTATCATGAATAGCATCAGGTGGAGCAATATGTATATTACCTGGTACATCTTCAGACTAACTGCGAAGAGGATTTGAAAAAACAACCGAATCATGCATATCTAAACAATCAATGTCTTCTGATTTTATTATCGAATCTGTGACAGGAGAATGCGGTGACAAACAAGAAAGAGATGTTTTATTATGAGAATCTTCATTATTACCAGTCATCGATGAATTACAACACCCAGACCTGTAACTATCACTAGAATGAATTACAGGTTTATTACTACTTAATTTTGTCATATCAAGCTTATACAACCCAGAGGATTCATATCCTTGGAGCAGCAATGAATGAGTAGAAGCATCACGAACCACATAGCGATTTCCATGAAATTCAAAGTAGACATGATTATCCTTTGCGAACTGAGACACATAAAGCAGATTTTTAGTCACATTTGGAGTATAAAGCATATTATGTAATCTCAACATTCTAGAATCAGTTGGAATTAACGCAGAGCCTATTGCAGAAATATTCATAGAAAATCCATTACCAACCATTACTTTACCTTGCCCAGTATATGGTACACAGGTATGCTATCCGACTGTAGATGCATTAGTCAGATGATTTGTGGCACCTAAATCTGGAAACTAGTTTGTATCTGCTTGAACTATCGGAGCAACATAGACAATGTTTGCTTGATGAGATGAGAAGAGATTGAATTGCATCGGACCAGAAGGAGAGTACATATATGGATGAAACTGATTCGGTGCTTGAAAGGGCTGATTCGGTGCTTGAAACTGATTTGGTGCTTGAAACAGATTTGGTGCTTGAAAAGGATGATTTGCTGCTTGAATCTGCTGAAACTGTTGGTGTGGTAGATTAGATACTGTTGAGGCATCTTCCCATTGAGCGGAACACAGATTGACACTTGCAGAATTTGCATTGTTTGGATTAGTAACACCTATAAAGTTTACATTGACCCTCTGGTAACACCTGTGAACCAAATGACCAAACCTACCACACAATTGACATTGTGGTTTGTTGTGTCCATAACCTCTTCCACGACCTCTACCACGACCATATTGGGGATATTGTTGATGTTGAACAGCAGTGGAATTGACAAATGATTGATTCATACCTTCATTGACAGGTGTTGGTAAAATTCCATCAGATGACCCGCCTCGATTATTAGTCTTAGACATAGATGACTCCATCTCATCCTTCTTCCACCATAACCTCGATTTATAGCCATATGAGTAGACAAATTAGAATCAAACAACAAATCACCCTGCCTAGCTTCCGCATCTAACAGGACAGAACTCACCTAGGCAATATCATAAGGATTACGACCTGCATGAATAACCGAAACTATAATGTCATACTGTCCTTTGACTCCATTAAGAATGATTGATATTTGTTGCATTTCCTAAATTGGATGACCACAAGAGGCTAAGCTATCACAGGCAGTTTGAATTGTTGTCAAGTAATCACGCATTGATTGATGAGGTAGTGTACGAACCTTCAGTCGATCATACAAATGCATGATCCTTGTTGTTGATGATGCAAAAAAATCTCTATGAAGCTTCTGCCATATTGATGCAGCGGTCATGCATCCTATGAGACCTGTGCTGACTTGGGACGAAACTGAGGTGAGCAACCAGGAAAATAGTGAACTATCCTTTTGAACGTACTTCTGGTATTCTAGATTCGGTTCATCATCTCCATCTGCTCCAGGAATTCGAGCTGGAATTGTGACATTGCCGTAGAGATGACTTTCCAGATTGTGTCTTCTTACAGATAGTAACGCTTGTTGTTGCCATGATTGGAAATTATCCTCGCCAATCAGCTGTGAGACTTTCTTGTTGAAGAATGCAGCAGAATTTTCTTCCATGAAATCGAAGCGATTGATCACTTCAATCGATCAGCAGAATCGAGTTGAGCAGAATCGTTCTTTCTCTGATACCATGTTAGGAACTTAAACATAAACTGAAAAATCAAAGAAACAAGATGAACAAGGCTTACTTGCAGCCTACGGCCCTAATCCATACATTCAAGCTTAAGTTTTACTTGTTTACAACCTACGACTATATCCAGGGTTTGTAGGGTTTAAGTCTTGAGATATTAGAATCTAGTCCTCACTTACTAATTCTAGAATATTGCAGAATAATCCCTAAACATTCGTATGTAATTATACATATATCCTAACACCTCTCCCCCATTCCTATGTTCCATACTCCTTAAACTTTGAGGATATCTCGTTCTGTTAAAATGTTTGACCATCCCCATGACGGTCTAACCCCTTTCGTGGCTTCCATTAGTCTCCCTCTCGGATAGTATAGCCCTTGCAAGACCTTCGCCCACATCGACCCGTCATCACTTTGTAACCTCCACGTCGTCTTGGTCAGCATCGCTTTATTGAAATCCGTCATATCTCGGAAGCCCATCCCTCTCATGTCCTTCGGCTGGCCGATTTCAACAAACCCAATGTATCTTCCTTTTCTCGTCCCGTCCATTCCACCAAAACCGTGCAATTAATCTCGCTATGTCTGCACACCACGTTTTAAGCAATTTCAATAAGGACATCACATATGTAGGGATTGTTGTTATTACCGCTTTAATCAAGATCTCTTTCCCGGCGTTGTTCAAGAACATCATTTTCCAACCGTGTATCTTCTTGACGACCCTATCCTTTAGGTAACTCATGGATTCTCTCTTCGATCTCCCCCAATTAGTCGGGAGGCCCAGGTACTTGCCCGCATCCGCTACTACCTTTATCCCTAGTAAATCCGCTATATGTCTCTTCGTGTCCTCCTTCATTGCTTTGCCGAACTGTATACATGACTTGTCCACATTTATCCTTTGCCCGGATGCCTTGCTATACCTTTCAATTGTTCCCTATAGTGTTCGAGCGTTCCTTCCCGTCACTTTCATGAAAAAGATCGAGTCGTCCGCGAAGAATAAGTGGTGTATCTCCGGGCGCACTCTTTTCATACGGATCCCCTCGAACCTTCGCTCCTCCACATCCCAGATTATTTGGCGTGATAACACATCTGCTACGAGTATGAACAGGTAAGGAAATAGTAGATCTCTTTGCCTAATCCTTCTCGTGGGCCTAAACCCGGTCGTCTTCTTCCCGTTGATGACCACGTTGTATTGTACCTTGGATATGCACTCCTCTATCCATCGGCACCATTCACTCAAGAATCCCAGTCCCTTGAGTGTGTGGAGTATGAACTCCCATTCAACGGGATCATATGCCTTGCTCATGTCCAGCTTGACCGCACATTCCTTTCTCCCCCTCGTCTTGTTGGTCCTTAGATAATGGAATAATTCATGTGCGACAAAAATGTTATCGTGAATGAACCTGCGTGAGACAAAAGCACTTTGAAATGGGGTTATAAATTTTGGAAGGATTGCTTTTAAACGATTGGATAGGATTTTGGAAATGATTTTGTAGCTGAAGTTGCATAGGCTAATTGGCCGAAAATGTGATGTATTAAAAGGATTAGGAATTTTAGGAATTAATATTATGATAGTGTAACAGCAACCTCGAAGTAATTTACCTGATTTAAAGAAACCTTTTTACCAATTTGAACACATCCTCCCCGAGCACATCCCAGAAGCGATGATAGAACAAACCTGAGAATTCGTCTAGGCCCGTTGTTTCCTCCTAGTTGTAATACCGCCTTCTTAACTTCCTCCCTGCAGACCAACCTTGTGAGGGCTGCATTCTCTTCTTCGTTCACCAAGTGCGGTACACAAAGCATATATTCTTGTATCGCTTCTGACCCCTCAGTTAAAAAGATGTCGCAGAAGTAATCCTCACACTCGGCCATGATGTCCTCCTCGTTCTCCACCCATATCCCATCCCGTCTTTGCATTTGGTATATGTTGTTCTTTCTTCTCCTCTCAACTGTTGCTTGGTGAAAATATGAAGTGTTTCGATTGCCCGTTTTCATCCATTGGACTCGTGACCTTTGTTTCCAGTATTCCTCTTCCTTTGCCCATGCGTCTTCCATTTTTCTTTTCAATTTCTCCTCCCTATCTCGCCTATACTGGTCGTGCGTCTGCTGTTGCACCATCCTCAACTCACTGTGTATGTTCTCACTAATCTTTCTGTTGTTCACCGCATTGGTTCTGTTCCAGTGCTACAGCTTACTACGGTACAGCCCCAGCCTATTGTGTATACCTCCGTGATAACCTTCATTCGGTTTGCCCTCCCATACTCCTTTTAACATATTCTTTTTACTAGGGCTTTCTACTTTTGGGGTTCTGCCTATGCACTTGTACTACTAAAAAGTAGTGATCGGACCCTATTTGCAGCTTGTGTATTACCACCAAGTTTGAATAACCTCGTATCCAATCCGGATTCATAATGGCCCTATTAAGACGTTCTTTGATTCGGTCATGCCATTCCCTATTGTTGCACCAGGTGAACTGACTACCTTTGTATCCCATGTCTACTAGCCTCGTGTCTCTCATCATTTCGTTAAAGACCTCCATTTTCCTTGGTTACTTCGGTCGGCCACCTTGCTTATCCCCTTCCATAGCTATCTCGTTGAAGTCCCCAGCACACATCCATGGTCCTCTCCTCGTTTGAGCTATCACTCGTAGTTTGTCCCAGATCCTAAGTCTCTCCCCCAGCTTGTACTCCCATACACCCATGTTATATGCATGGATCCTCCTCTACTGTCCTTTGTAACAGTTGTGTCGATCATGTACTCGTCCTTGCTGTGTATGACCACATCCACCTCCTTCGTCCACCATAGAGCTAATCGTCCTGATATCCCATTCAGATTTACATAACACGCATTCTCCATTCTCAACTTCCTTCTAATGGTATCGCAGTATACTTCGGTATTCTTGGCTTTATTAAGTAGATAATTTCCGGTTTGGTTCTCTTTGCGAGATCGGCGAGGTACGGAATTGTCAGGGTCACTCTCAGCTCCTGACAATTCCACACTATGTAGTTCATTGGGGCTGTGTAGCTGTTCCGGGACAGTTGCCAGAACCCCGTGCTTACAACCCTACTTCTTGCCCTGTTGATCTTCCTTCGCAATTTGCTTCTGTGCCTACCTTCCTTCCTGCCCTTAGCTTTCACCTCCAGCTCACACTTCCCCTCTCTCCTAGCCTCCTTTAGCCTTTTGTGTTTTTTTAGGATTTTTTCCACCCTTTCTTCTGATTCGGATACATACTCTTCCTCGTGCTTTCGTTTTAAATTTATCTTCTGAATGAGTGGGCTAATCCCTGTGGGTATGCTCAGCCCTTCCCTAATTGTTGCAGGCGAATCAGGTGGTTCTACAATGTAGTTCCATGACTGCACCTGCACTTCATGGAGCTCTGGTTCCGTCGCTATGTCCTTCATGGCTCTGTCCTCTTCCAGTAGCTTGGTTATCACAGCTGCACTAGATCCCAGTATAACCCCTCTGCACCCCTCTGTCTGACCCGTGCTTTCCCACGTCATGGTGTCCATCTGTCCCTGCTTCGTCCCTTGCATTATTTGAAGGGTGCCCTACATATTGTTTTCACATAATGTCTCCATGTCGCTGTTTGGCCTTTAGTGGTATTGCCGGTTCACTTCATACTGTCGCCTTGGCTGAGTCCACCTAAATTCTCTATTACCGGTTGTATCCTCCAAGTCGTACATCAGTTCATACCTTGTCACTGCCTCCGCCTCCACTGACCTACTTCTTTCTACCGAGCTAGTTTCCCTCAGACTACTTATCATCATCATATTGCCCTTCTTCGTCATATCCCCTTCACTAGTTAACATGTTCCATAGCTTCCTCCTTTGTTCATACACTGTTAATTCTACCTTCCCCCTTCCTTCCCCTGCATCGACTGATTTCCATTCACTGCATCTCCTGGTTGTGTTCCTCTTCCTTCCTCTGATTGCCTAGACTGTGGTGTCTGATTCTCTTCTTGTTATGTCTTTACTTCATTAGATCTTTCCAGCTTCTTCGTTTTTCTTCTCCTGCTGTCTTCTTTGGATTCTTGCCCAGAAATCTACATTTTTCTCGTCTTCTCTTCAGTCCATCTGCTCGTATCCACGGGCCATACATTGGACTTCCCTTTTCTTCCTCAGAGACTGTGATCTCTGTGTTACATGTCCTCTCTGTATGACCCACTCTTCTGCAACCAAAACAGAATTCTGGTAATCGTTCGTACTTGATCTAAGCTGTACCTATCCCTCTGTTCAAACATGTAGCCATGAATCCTCTATTTTTATGTTGTCCATGCCAAGTTCTTCACTCCCAGCGCTTTCATCATGTTTAGATGTTGAATTTTATCTTTCAGAGCATCATTCAAATCTGTAATTAAAAAGCAAAAACAAGGACAGTGAATGAATGAATGAGTTCTCAAATTTTCTACACTTTTTATTTGCGATGATGGTAAAGTGCAGGTTTACCATCTTTCAGACGAGCCTGTACTTTCATGGTTTCCAATCGGAACTTCAAATGACTGTTCTCAGTAGTCAGGTTGGTCGTATCTTTCTGAACATACGATGAAACAATCAAAGTTGTCATTATATAACAAAACACTGTAATAATGAATAATATTCAACAAAGTCAAAAGCAATACCTGCAAAAGGTTCACCTTCGTGGTCAAGTACTGTGTTTTGACTTGCAATGTCTGCACCTTCCATTTAAGACCATAAGTATAGCGATCCTTTCTTTCCTTCGACCTAGTAACTGTTGGATCGTGAAATCCTGGATGCTGATCTGGCAGTGAATTGAATGCCAGACAAGGTTGGGATGACGCTTCAGCTCCAACTCCGGTGAACCTGCAAGTAGGGGAGCGCAACAGAGGGGGTGTCTCTGGGTCCCTCTCCGATGCTTAAATGAGTATATGTGTGTATAAAACTCAAAACGTAAAGAACGTATGTAAAGCAAGGGTATTTATAGGGTAAGAGAGATAGAACCATATAAAGGCAACTGAATATCTTAGTGTATATTGAGTTGCTGAAGATTCGGATCGTGGGATATGGCAGTTACTGCGAGATATTGCAGTTACCAAATCTAATCTTTAATGATTATGTGACCGAGATACGCGGGATATCTTGGCCACTCTGTTATTAACGGTTTAGTGGGACCAGAGGAGAGAGGCAGGGCTCTCTTCGGGGCGAGCACTCTCATGGCGAGCAGTGAGAGGTCACGACCTGGTAAAGAATGGCGAGCACTCATGGTATCCTCAGAGGCTTTGGGCTCGGTTCTGGGCCATTCTATGGAGGCTGGTCCGGTTCGAATGTTATGGGTTTACCCCCTCTATAGTTATTGGGCCTTCAAGGCCTTTTTCCCTACTAGACTGTCACTATCGATATCCAACATTTGCCCCCGAAGCTTGATTGAAGTCTCTTCAGTCGAGCTTTATTTCCTGGTAGGATTTTAGATAGTGACGTCTTAGATTCGGTTTTCTTCGTTTCTTGTACTGGTTCATGACCTTTGAGGCATTTTGAGCCTGTTTGCGTTTTTTCCTCGCTCAAAGCTGAAAAAATATCCTTTCTTTTATTCCCCTTTGGCGATCACTCGAGGTAATCTAGGTTTATGAAAGTCTATCTTTCTTGGCTAGGCGATCATTACCTGCCCGAGGTACTTCTGATAGCGCTTATTAGTGCGCTGGCGACCCTCTTGTCTCCTTAGTGGACTTGTTAGCATTTAATAACTGCACAGTTGTCCAGAAATCGAACGGTCACTTGAGGCACGCCTGACATTTACTTTTCCGTAAACCTAGGGTAGTCTGACAGCTGTCTGCACCAGCCAACCGTTTGTCTCCCTGAGGTGTCTCTTGGAATTCTGACATTGCTTCGGTTTTTTCCAAAAAGGTGCAATTATTCTCTGTGTCGCTTCGATTCGTCCGTGGCGGTTACTCCTTTTTGGGCTTATATAAGAAACGTCAGTTTCTCTGTTTTGTTCTTTACGCTTATTCACTCTTCCAAATTTCCAGAGCCTCTTTGCGAATCCCTGGCCTTTCTCTTTCAATCCTCTTCAGTTCTCCTTTCGACCATTTCCATGGCCCCCAGAAGTCAGAGAGTCAAACACATGGCCATCAAGGGTGCTAACAAAGCCAGCGCACCTCAGAATGTCAGTGTTCCCTTGACCATTAGGGATGAAGCTGTGCCCTCCTCAGCGGGGAAACAGCCTGACGTGGGAAGGTCCGCGGCCACCCCAGTGGTGGTAGATGGGCCTGTGCTTCAAACGCCCATCTTTTCTCCGAAAGGTAAATCCCTGTTCTTTCGACGCTCTGTTTTGGTGATATCCCCTGCTGTTCTTTGCTTTTTATGTTTATCATTGCAATATTTTAATTTGTTCGAGTAGACGTCAAGCCTAATGAATTGAAGCCGGCTTATTTTAAGACCGTGGTGGCGCTCGGTGGCTTCAAGGTGGAGGATGCTCCTAGGTATCCTGACTTAGGTCTGCATTTTCCTCACGACGGAGAGGTTTACATTTATGCGGCCCAGATCGATGCTGGGTTGCGTTTTCCTCTCTGTGAGGATTTACAGACTTTGTGTCAGTTTTACGGGATTCACCCCACGCAGCTTGTTCCGAATACCCTCAGGATGTGGGTCGGTTTCAAGTTCCTGTGCTTACGCCAGGAATGTGTGTATTCACTGGCCTTGTTCCGGTCTTTCTTCCGACTGGCAGAAGGGGCAAACCACCTCCACCACTTCTAATCCCGCTGGCCGAAGTTTTCAGAGTGGGGAGGCCCTCAGGGATGGGTTTGGAACATCCATGTCCGCCTGGTCGATGATTTCCGGGCCACTAACTCCAACTACAAGAAGTTTTACTTCTTGTACAAGGGGGGTGTAACCTGGAAATTGTTTGCTCCGGACAAGGACTTTCCTCCCTCCTTTGAAGAATTGTCAGGGAGTGGCCAGAATGCCATCGACGACCTGTACCGGCTGCATCGGTCATCCCAGTTCAAGTCCATCCGCTCAGTGGCGGAGACTACTGAGAATGCCCTTGAGATGGCGGGCATTCATCAAGCCACGCCAATCTTTGATGATTGGGTAATTCTCTAACTCTTATCTTGTCTTATCACTTGTAGGCAAGGTCGTAAGCAAGAGCCGAAAACTGATAGGTCTCTTTGATGACCAGGAATCGGCGGGGTTGTCCCCCGACCAGGTGCTGCTGAGCTCTCCTCCTCCCCCTTCTAGGCAATCGTCCAAGAGGAAACCAAAGGAGGCCCTTCCTTCGGCCCCTGCTGGCCCTTGCCAGCGAGGTATGTTATTTCACATTGCATTATTTCCATATTCCACCTTGTTTCTAAATTCTCTGCGTTTATTTGACGCGACTTTCTTCTTTTTGTTTCGCAGAAGAGTCCACGGTTGACGTGGTTCGAGACCCTTCTCCTCCACCTGCCAAGAAGGTCAGGAGTGAGGAGCAGCCGGCTGTTGAACAACATCCTCCTCCTCCTGAGGGTCCTTCCACTGGCAAAGGGAAGGCTCCTGCTTCGGCGGTCATCCCTCCTTCCCCCCAGGGGCCTACGGCTGGCCAGGGGAAGGTTTTATCTTTGGCGCCCCCACCTCCTACGGCGTTCGCGGTCCCCCCGAAGGAGTCTGGGACCCATAAGAAGGGTTCCGATGCCCCCAGCTCCTCAAGGGTTCCTGGGGAGGAGTATTGCTCCATGGCGAGCTTGTTCCAGCCGCTCAAGGCTGCGAACTCTTGGGGTGGTTGGTTCCCTTGTGGGGACCTTTCGAAGAAGGGGTGCCCTGCCCAGAAGAGTCTCCGGGGTAGCCCAGACTTGTGCATGCGGCTCCTTGATGGGATAATTCCTCCCAAGGACCGTTCGTCCGTCCCCACGGAGCTTCCTCAGATCGAGGGGTTCCTTCGGTCTCACTACGAACGAGTCGCTCTGGTAAGCCCTCGTTTATTTTTCCTGTTTCCATAGTCGTTCCCTTTTGTTCGTGTCCTGACAATTCTCATTTTTCTTTTGTTGTCAGCTTGTTCGGGAAGAGGTGATGATCAGCCGTGTCTTCGGCGAGCTCGCCGGCAAGCATTCAGACCTGCTTGTCGAGCTGGAGCAATACCGGAGCACGGGGATCTCCCCTAGGCAGCTGGAGGCTATCAAGATGACTGCTAACGCGGCGATCGCCTTGGTAGACAGTGCTCGGTCAGAGTATTTCAGCAAGGAGCAGCGCCTCCTTGCTGATATCAAGCGGAGGGAGGCCGATGTGGCGGCTGCCCTTCAGGATTTTGAAGCCCTTCATCGGTGCCTTGATGAAGGAGAAGCGGTCCGGGCTCGCCTAGAGGCTGAGTTGAAGGAGGTTCGCGCTCAGCTGGCCGAGTCGGACGCTCTTCGGGACGCCGCTGAGGCGCAAAGGGCCGCTGCTGACGCCTAGAGGGATGCTGCTGAAGCCAGGGGGATCGCCCTGGAGGAGGAGAAGAACCGGCTGGCTGATCAGCTGAAGGCGGTTCCTTCACCCCAAGCCGTGGTTGAGGAGTTCAAGGCCTCCGAAGACTTTGAGGACCAGGCCTTGAAGGTGATGAAGTCGACGATTGCCGATTTTCTTCAAGACCTGGTGAAGGAGGTCCAGGCGGTCGACCCCAACTTTCCCCTTGGGGAAGTTGCATCCTTGAAGAGCTTCTTGCGGGGTCGCCCTTCTCGGCCAGCTGTTGCTGAAGAGGCTGCTTCTGGATGCGAGCCCAGTACTCCTGCCCCCGAAGGCGAGCAGAGCACCCTTGCCCCCGAGGATCCTAAAGCTTGAAGCCTCCAACTCTTTGGCGACCGTATTTATTTTTATCTTTTTTAGATAGATGTCTTTGTAATTTTCGTTTTGGTTTGTAATTACTTTCTTAAGACTTGGGTTTTTGTATTGAATGCCTTTTATATTCATGAGCCTTTTTGAACATGTTTGGCTATTCATCCAATGTCTTAATCATAATTACTCTCCACTTTTTCTTGCTTTGTAATGTCGCCGACCCTTAAAGCCTTAGACCAAGCATAAGTCGAACTTTCTAAGGATAATACTTCTGACACTTAAAAGCATAAACTTCTTAGTTCAAAGAGATATTACATTTTTTGAAGTTTGAACCTTTGAGGTGTTGGCATAATAACAGGGAATTTGTAATTTTTCAGGCTTTATCATCCATAGTGATCGCCTAAAATTTCTTTGGCCTGACTTTGGCGTCAGGGATTTTATTTTGCCTAACGTTTTGCTAGGTCTTTTGGCCTGACTTTGGCGTCAGGGCTTTTTGTTTTGCCTAACTTTATTGCTAGGTCTTTTGGCCTGACTTTGGCGTCAGGGCTTTTTTGTTTTGCCTAACTTTATTGATAGGTCTTTTGGCCTGATTTTAGCGTCAGGGCTTTTGGCCTAGCCTTGTTACTAGGGCTTTTGGCCTAGCTTTGTTGCTAGGGCTTTTGGCCTGACTTTGGCGTCAGGGCTTTTTGGCCTAGCATTGTTGCTAGGGCATTTTTTGGCCTAGCTTTGTTGCTAGGGCTTTTTTGGCCTAACTTTGTTGTTAGGGCTTTTTGGCCTAGCTTTGTTGCTAGGGCTTTTTTGGCCTGACTTTGGCGTCAGGGCTTTTGGCCTATCCTAGGCGATAGGGATTTTTGGCCTAGCTTTGTTGCTAGGGCTTTTTTGGCCTGACTTTGGCTTCAGGGCTTTTGGCCTATCCATGGCGATAGGGCATTTTGGCCTAGCTTTGTTGCTAGGGCTTTTGGCCTGACTTTGGCGTCAGGGCTTTTGGCTTCGGCTTGCTTCGAGTGGACACGCTTTATGAAGGAATGCCTTTCTTTTATTGACATAACAGTTCGATTACAAGCTATGCATAACATCTTCTTAAATGCTCAGAATTAAATGGACGGGGTAACCTTTCGCCTTCGGTGGTTTCCAAATAGTAGGATCCTGGTGCGGCGATCTCTACTACTTTGTACGGTCCTTCCCATTTGGCTGAAAGTTTGTTTTTACTGTCTAGCCTTGTGAATTCATTCCTTCTCATAACCATCTCCCCCACGAAAAATTGGCGAGCGCTGACTTTTCTGTTGAAATACCGAGCGGTCGCCAAGCGCATCTTTGCCTGTGTCTTTTCCGAGAGCAATCTCTTTTCCTCTGCTAAGTCGAGGTCAGTTCTGCGCTCGATCTCATTTGCCTCTGCGTTAAAGTGTAACACTCTGTGGGTAGGCACAGCTAATTAGGCTGGTGCTACTGCTTCTGATCCGTACACTAAACTGAAAGGCGTTTCTCCTGTGGCCGCCTTAGGCGTTGTTCTGATTGCCCATAATACGTTTTCCAGTTCATCTGCCCAGTTCCCTTTGAATGCTCGAACCCTTTTCTTGAGTCCTGCTAAGACAACCTTGTTGGCTGCTTCAGCTTGCCCATTCGTTTGAGGATGATGTACTGAGCTGAAACGATGGTCCACATGATATTCTTCACAGAGCCATTTCAGCTCCTTTCCAACAAATTGTGGACCGTTATCACTGATGAGTATTTGGGGAATGCCAAACCTGGAGAATATGTTGACCTGTAGGAACTTGATGACCTGGAATTCCGTTGTCGAAGCTAGAGCTTTCGCCTCTATCCACTTAGTGAAGTAGTCGATCGCCACTATAGTGCGAGTACGCTGACTAGTGCTAATGGGAAAAGGACCCAATATATCGATTCCCCATTGAGCGAAAGGCCAGGCACCCGCCATTGGGGATAATAATGTCGATGGTCGACCCGATCGTGGTGCAAACTGCTGGCAAATTTCACACTTCTGTGTTAACTCGGCTGCGTCTTTTCCCAAGGTCGGACAGTAATATCCCAATCTGAATATTTTCCTGCTTAGTGATCGAGCACCTTCATGGCATGCTGCTGCCCCTTCGTGAGCTTCTCGAAGAACCTTTTCTGTTTCAGGATGAGCAACACACCTTAAGTAAGGTGTCGAGTAGCCTCTTCTGTAGAGTTCTCCATCGATGATTAGATAGCTTGCTGCGAGTCTTCTAATCCTCGTGGATTCTCCTTCGTCCTCCGGGAGGATTCCTTCTTTTAAATAACTCTGGAACGGGGTCATCCATGTGACTTGTCCTTGGATGTTGAAGACCTCTGCTCTGCTTTCCAGGACCGAACATAGAGCTTTCTCCAGAAATTGTACATCCTGGACTGTCGCCCCTCCGAAGGCTAGTTTACTCAAAGAATCTGCCATCTGGTTTTCTTCGCGAGGAATAAACTCAATCGCGAAATTTGGGATTTCCGCGACCAACTTTTTGGCAATGCCGAGATATTTCTTCATCTTTTCTCCCTTTGCCTCGTAGGCTCCATTAACCTGATTGACAATAAGCTCTGAGTCACTTTTTACCTTAAGCGCAGTTATACCCATTCCTTTTGCTAGTCTGAGTCCTGTGATAAGAGCCTCATATTCTGCTTCATTATTGGTCGCTGGAAATGTCAAGGCGATCACGTACTTCAGAGGCTCGCCCTCAGGAGGAATAAGAATTAAACCTGCCCCCGAGCCTTCTTTTGATGAAGACCCATCCGTATAGAGTTCCCAGATTTGATTGTCGTCTGCTGACTGATTTGGCCTGTTCTCTGCTTCTGTTTGACCGTTACTCGTGCTTTCCACTATGAAATCAGCTAGTGCTTGACCTTTGATGGCCGTTTTTGGCGCAAATTTGATCTTTAACTCGCTGAGCTCGATCGCCCACTTGACCATTCTTCCTGAAGAATCTGGCTTCATCAGGAAGTTTTTGAGAGGTTGATTGGTGAGGACCGTGATGTCGTGCGCATGAAAGTAAGGTCTCAGCTTCCGAGCAGCAATAACTAAGGCATAGAGATACTTCTCAATCTGGACATATTTTATTTTTGCTAAGTTGAACATTTTGCCAATGAAATACACTAGACTCTGTACATTATTTTCTTCCCTTATTAAGACAGCACTGGCTGCCACATCGCTAATGCCTAGATAAAGGAAAAGCTGCTCGCCTGGAACAGGTTTTGCCAGAGCTGGGAGTGTTTGAATATGCCTCTTCAAGGACTGGAATGCTTCCTCGCAGTCTGGCGTCCACTCGAACTTGCGGTTGGCCCTCAAGGTTTTGAAGAACGGGAGTGACCTGTCGCTTGCTTTGGAGAGGAAGCAGTTAAGAGCAGCTAGTCGGCCGTTCAGGCACTGGATTTCCTTGTGGCAGGTTGGCGACTTCATTTCCTCTATGGCCTTTAGCTTTTCTGGATTTGCTTCGATTCCTCTTGGCAGGATTCAGGCGAACATTGTGTCTTCTCATGCATTCGAAAGCTTCGCGGAGGTCCTCCGTGTGAGGATTGCCCTTGATGGTTTTGACGAGCATATCATCCACGTAGGCTTCCATGTTCCTTCCCAGCATGTCCTGGAATAGCCGGTTCACCATCCGTTGATACGTTGCTCCAGCATTGATAAGGCCAAAGGGCATCACCTTGTGGCACAGAATGTCCCCATCAGCATAGAAAGCGGTGTGAGCCTCATCGTCGGGATGCATTCTGATCTGGTTGTAGCCTGAGTAGACGTCCATGAAGCTCAGCATCTCGTGACCCGAGGTAGCATCGACCAGCTGATCAATCCTCGGAAGGGGATATGAATCTTTGGGGCAAGCCTTGTTCAAGTCGCGGAAGTCGACGCACATCCTCCACTTGCCGTTTGATTTCCTGACCAAAACTGGGTTGGCGACCCAGCTCTGGAATCTTACTTCTCTGACGAAGTCAGCTTCAATCAATCTGCCGACTTCCTGCCTGATCGCCAAACGCTTATCCGTCCCGAATGATCTTCTCTTTTGGGCGATCGGCTTGATGGAGGGGTCTATCCTGAGCTCATGGGAGATAATATCTGTGCTGATTCCTGGCATGTCGCTCGGCTGCCAGGCGAAGAGCTCTTTGAATTCCTTGAGGAGGGCGGTCATGGCCTCCTTCTGATCCTCCTTCAAGGTGGTCCCAATGCGCACCTTTTTGTCTGGACCATCGATCTCGACCTCCTCCAATTCCTCCATGGGTGCTGGCCGAGCCAAGTCCTCGCGGGGGTCGGCCTCTGTTTCGATGGCGAGTGCCTCCCTTTGGTTCTTCCTGCGTAAACAGTTCACATAGCATTGCCGCGAGAAAGGCTGATCTCCTAGCACTTCTCCAATCCTGTTCGGAGTATGGAACTTCATCTTCTGGTGGACAGTGGAGGCCACAATCTTATTTGGGTTGATAGTGGTCCTCCCTATGATGGCGTTGTAGGATGTAGGTGAATCGACCACCAGGAAAGTGACCGACACCTTGATGCTTTTCCACCCCTCGCCAAAAATCACTGGCATGGTTATAGCCCCCAGTGGATAAGTTGTTCTTCCCGCAAACCCGATCAGCGGAAAGTCGACCCTCTTCAGGTCGCGCTTGGACTTTCCCATCTTCTCAAAGGCGTCCAGAAATAGGATGTCTGTCGAGCTGCCTCCGTCGACCAGAATCCTTGCAACATCACAACCGTCAATATCTGTCGTAATGGCGAGAGCATCGTTGTGGGGTGTGGTGACATGTGCCAAATCATCTTCAGAGAATGAGATGACAATGTTCTCTTCCGGTCGGGGCCGTTTCCCCAACTGAACCGCCGTAGAGATCTGAGTGGCGTAGACCTCTCTGCACTTGACCTCTCGCCGCCTGCACCGAATCCTCCCGCAATCAGATTCACTCTCCTCTTGCTTCCAGAAGGCTCAGCTTGATCCGCAGGGGCTGGCGAACGATGTCTCCTGGGGGGCGTTCGACTTCGGTCTCGCCCGGCTATAAATTCTTTCAACATTCCCCCCTGAATCAGCCTCTCTATGTCCCGCTTCAAAATCTTGCAATCGTCTGTCTTATGGCCCTTGCACTTATGGTATCTGCAGTAGCTCTCGACATCCTTTCCCATGGGCAGCCCACCTCGACGAGGCATCAGTGGTCTCGCCAAAGATCTCCTCTCCATCTCGACTAGTACCGTTGAGATCTGCCTATTTAAAGGCGTGAAGTACTCAGGGACCTCTGGATGGCGAGGCGCTGGAAGAGACTCGACTCAGGGCTTGCTTTCCTTTCCATTATTCTCCTTCTTTACCTCCTTCTTACCATCGCGTCGGGGTTCATGGGTTACCCTTAGCGAGGTCGTCAGGAGGTTAGCCTCGATGTTTGCGCGTTCAAGGTCTATGAAACCTTTTGCTCTGGATGCCAGCTCCTCAAATATCTCAATCTCCTTCACGTGATAGCTGTTTCGCAATTTCTCGAGGCCTTGTTGGCCACATCCAGACCTCTGTAGAAGGCTCGAATGATCTCCCCATCCGAGATTCGGCGATCTAACTCTGTGACGTTCTGATGAAAACGCCCGTAGAAATTGGACAGCGACTCTCCCGGCTGCTATTTGACTGAGTCAAGGGCGACCACGCTTTTCAACAACTGGGGCTTGCCCATATATCTCTCCAGGAACTTGCTTCTTAACTCTGCCCAAGTTCCGATTGATCCTGCAGGGAGACCGAAGAACCAGGACGAAGCCGAACCCGAAAGAGTAGATGGAAATAGCAAAGCCAAATGATTGGGATCGTTTGACTTACCCAGAAGGGAGGCCTCATGTTTGTTGACATGTACAGTGGGATCTCCTCCACCGCTATACTCAGGTATGGCCTGAGCAACCACATCCTTCGGGATTTTGATAGCGACGAGCCCGTCGGTGAAAGGATGAGAGGACTGCTCCTTGAAGGGAGCTATGACTGTCAACTGTCTTTCTTGGGGCCTTTTGTTGAGGAGGTCATCCATCCGATCCACAGTGCAGTACATGGGAGAGGTTCTGGGTGGAGGAGGACCAGAAGGATTGGCCGTATATGCTGCTGCTGGCTCCTTGGTGTGTGCCGGAGGTAGGGACTGCTGACCTGACGTCATCTCCTGATCCTCCTGAGGCACAGCGGGACCAAGATTTGCCTATTCCGAAGGTGAGGGCCCTGTGGCAGCAGGGCGGTGGTTTTCCTTAGGAGAAGAGGGATTATTTTCTTAAGGAGCAGGAGCTTGGCGGCGCGCCTGTCCTAGGATGGCTTCTAGCAGGTAGACCATCTCAGGGGTTAAATTAATGTCCTGCCCTGCAATGTGGACTGTCTGCGGTGCCGGGGCTCTGTTTTGATCAGCAGCGGGGGTCGGTCTTGAATCACCAACATGTTCTTGAGCTGTCCGCAGAGGAATAACATTAACTCCTGCTCGGCTGGCAGGTTCCTGTTGAAGCGGTGAAACGGCGGCGGAATCAGAGCTATCTGAGGATCGCTCCCTGGTCTGGTTCCGACGGTTGCTTTGGGATTGAGTTCTCATGGCTGAATTGCTCGGTTCCAACAGACGGTTCCACAATTGTTGGATCGTGAAATCCTGGATGCTGATCTGGCAGTGAATTGAATGCCAGACAAGGTTGGGATGACGCTTCAGCTCCAACTCCGGTGAACCTGCAAGTAGGGGAGCGCAACAAAGGGTGTGTCTCTGGGTCCCTCTCCGATGCTTAAATGAGTATATGTGTGTATAAAACTCAAAACGTAAAGAACGTATGTAAAGCAAGGGTATTTATAGGGTAAGAGAGATAGAACCGTATAAAGGCAACTGAATATCTTAGTGTATATTGAGTTGCTGAAGATTCGGATCGTGGGATATGGCAGTTACTGCGAGATATTGCAGTTACCAAATCTAATCTTTAGTGAATATGTGACCGAGATTCGCGGGATATCTTGGCCACTCTGTTATTAACGGTTTAGTGGGACCAGAGGAGAGAGGCAGGGCTCTCTTCGGGGCGAGCACTCTCATGGTGAGCAGTGAGAGGTCACGGCCTGGTAAAGAATGGCGAGCACTCATGGTATCCTCAGAGGCTTTGGGCTCGGTTCTGGGCTATTCTATGGAGGCTGGTCCAGTTCGAATGTTATGGGTTTACCCCCTCTATAGTTATTGGGCCTTCGAGGTCTTTTTCCCTACTGGGTTGTCACTATCGATATCCAACAGTAACTGCCTGCCTATTCGCCAAAATTATGAATAAAAAAAACATACTAATATATTAAAAAATAAAAGAAAAAGGTATTAATATAATAATAATTTTCATAAATGTAAATAGAGTTATCTTTTAACTCCTTGCTTTTTCAGGGTGAACTCGAGCAATCTCGGCTAGTTTTGTAGCATAAATGTCCTTTCTTCGTTGAATATGTCGAGGTTCATTCACGGTAGGATTTTAAATTGGGAGAATAATTATGCTCGAATAGTCCATAGAATGGCTTTCATAGTGGCTAACTTTCGTTTAACATTCAGGTTGATTCCTACATTCAATGGATGGTTAGTTGCGGTTGCAGGTGGACATGGAGTGTCTTGAGTTACCATTGGTCCAGACACAGAAGAAGAACCTTGCTCCATAACCTGAAATGATGGATTTGCAAACAAAGTTGGAACTAACTTTTCCTGGTCAAGGAACATAGACATTAAACCCTCGTTTGTTGCATCTGGAATATATGGCATCTCACAAGACCCCACCATTCCAAAATTTGTATCAAGGGGAATGTCACTAGGTAGATTCATCATCTCCGTTTGAGAACGATGATGATTTAAATTGAATGATGGGTTATCTTGCATTCCGATAGGGTGCTCATCACCCATCTCAAAATCAAAAATGGAACCTTCATAGTGAAGCGACAATTGATTGGGGAGAGGGGGCAATTGATTGGGGAGAGGCGGCAATTGATTAGGGAGAGGCGACAATTGATCGGGAGTTGGAGGAATTGAAGATGGCAATGGTTGTTCCCAGTATTGCGACACATGACCACCATTAATCTGAAAATTATCTACTTCCCTGTTCACATTGTATAACTGAATTTTAACTTTCGGAGATAAAAATAATTTTTTTTACCACCAAAAAACGAGAAACTTAAACCAAGTTATAAATTTCAGAAACCGCATAGGTAAGTAGATACAAAGTGCAGCCGCAATGGAAATTCAAGAGGATGAGAATAAATGAAAATTCCTCGGAGAGTAGATGTTACGTTGGATCTTAATTGAGCCCAGCAGAAATTCAGCTGCAAAGATGAATGCAATATAAGAAAATCAATAATGATGTACGAAAGAGTAGGATAAATTTTTTGATTTGATGGCGTTGTAAAAGAAAATGATTGTGTATTTATAAATGTGTTTGTGTGCCTATACGTAGAAGGTAAATTTCTAGTGGTTGTTGGAGTGTATCTATTTTATACAAAAATTACTCAATACTCTTGAAATGGTAGAAAATTAATAAATTTTACTAATTTAATTTTTAAATTATATTATCCTTATATTCTAAAAAAATATGATTTATTGGAAAATTGGGGGATGTAAAATAAATTTCTTACAAAAATATAATATTTTATTTTCAAATTTAAACAATCATTTCTTGAAAAGACTTAAAGAATTTGGGTTTTCCTTGTAAGTAAATTTATTTGTTTGTTTACTTTTACATTTTTTATGTGTAAAAGTTATATTAAATCTTTTTTCCATTTTTTAAATAAATTTATGTTTTTTGAAAAATAATATGACTTAAGATAAATGGAATAAAATCCTAAATTTTGGATTTTAGAAAGTAATTAGTAGTCTTTGTGTATATGAATTATCTTCTATCGATAAGTTATTTGTGAATAAAACCATCCAACTTTCTTTTATTAGAATAGCACCTCAAAGTTCTAATATGGTAAGTAAATGTTGGGTATTGATGTGTGAGCCCAATAAGGAAAAGGCCCCAGAGGCCCAATAACTGTGGAGGGGTGAAACCCAGGTCATTCGAATCGGCCCGGCCCATGCTAAGGTCGATCTGACCCTCGATAGAGTGGCCCAGTATCGAGCCCCAGCTAAAGTGGATGCCAAATGCTCCATAACTGGTTGCCATTAAACACAAAGTCGCGGACTCCTACTGCTAGCCATAGGAGTGCTCGCCCCAAAAAGAGCCCTACCTCTCTTCTTTGGTCCCACCAACTGTTCATAAAGATATTGCCAGGATATCCCGCATATCTCGGGCCCATATTCTCTAGAGATTACATATGGTAAATGCAACATTACGCCATAACCGTAATATCTGCTATCCTAATCTTCACCAACACAATATTCACTAAGATATGCTGTTGCCTTTTACGGTTTGGTCTCTTTACTCTATAAATACCTTTGCTTTACATACATTCAATTACGTTTTGAGTTTTACACACACATATACTCATTCAAGTATCGGAGAGGGACCCAGAGACACCCCCTCTGTTGCGATCCCCTTCCTGCAGGTTCACCGGAGCTAAGGCGAGAGCAATTTTCATCCTTCCATTTACATTCAATTTACTGCCAAGTCGGCATTCAGGAAATCAAGATCCAACATTTGGCGCCGTCTGTGGGAATCCGAGTGATACAGCCATGCAAATTCAATCCAAAAGCAATCACGGAACTAGACCAATTAGTAGTCTTCTAATAGCTCTGATTCCGCACCAGCTTCGTCACTCCACCAAGAACCTGCTAGCCAAGCAGAACCTAATGCCGCCCCCCGAAGGCGACTCGAGACCACGTCAAAAATTACAGACCGACTCCTGTTCCCAACGCCACAGAGACTCCATCACCGCAAACCATCCACATTGCTGGTGAAAACATCAGTTAACCCCGGTGATGATATCACTTTTGGAGGCAATCTTAGGGCAGGCTCGGCAACAAGCCCCTGCTCCTCAGGAAAACTCTCACCCAGCAGCCGCCGGGCCCATGCCGACAGAAACTGGAAATCCGGGCACCACAGCCCCAGGAGGATCAAGAGATGACATCGGGACACCAGTCCCTACCTCCGACGTCCACTGAGCCGTCGGCGGCCACCTATTCTGCCAATCCATCCAGTGTCATGCCGAATGGAGGGCATCCAAACTAGTGCACTCTTGATCAGGTGGAGGATCTTATCAACAAAAGGCTCTAGGAAAGGCGAACGACAGTTGCAGCTCCCTGAAGGGAGCGATCAGCTCATCCCTTCACCACCGAACTGGTCACCATCAAAATCCCCAAAGATGTGGTTGTCAGGGCCTCTCTGTCCACTGAAATCCACCGAACTGATCCTATTATCCACATCAATAAGCATGTGGCCTCTCTGTTAGGTAATTCAAATTATCCAAATCACTTGGCATTATTATTTCCGTCGACCTTTTCGGGCTCGGCGTCGTCCTGGTTCTTCGGCCTCCCTGCTGGATCAATAGGGACTTGGTCAGAGCTGAAAACAAGTTCCTGGAGAGATACATGGGCGAGCGCCAACTTATGAAGAGTGTGGTCGCCTTAGATGCGGTCAAACAGCAACCAGGAGGGTCACTGGCCGACTTCTACGGACGTTTCCATAAGAGAGTCATGGAGATAGATCGTCGAGTCTCAGATGGGGAGATTATTCGAGCCTTCTATCGAGGACTGGATGTGGCCAACAAGGCTCAAGAAAGTTGCGCAACAGTTACCACATTCAGGAGATTGAAACAATGGAGGAACTAGCAGCGAGGGCGAAAGGTTTCATAGACCTTGAAAGGGCGAACGCCGAAGCCAATTTCCTGACGACCTCGCTAAGGGTGGTTCATAAGCCCCGACGTGATGGTAAGAAGGAAAAGAAGGATAAGAAGGGACGAGATAGCAAGCCCCGAGCAGAGAACCCAGGGCCTAGAAATCCATAGGTCCCCGAGTATTTTACGCCCTTAAACAGGCAGATCTCGGCGGTACTAGTCGAGAAGGAAAAAAGGTCTCTCGCAAGGCCACCAATGCCTCGAAGGAGTGGTCAGCAAATGGGGAAATACACTGAGAGATATTGCAGATATCACAAGTGCAAGAGCCAATGTGTGTCAATTTCCGTGACCTGAATAGAGCTTTCCCCAAGGATTCCTACCCTCTTCCAAGAATTGATCAGTTGCTCGATGCAACCTCTGATCATGAGATGCTGAGCTTCATGGATTCTTATTCAAGGTACAACCCGATCCGGATGCACCCAGACGATGAAACCCACACAACTTTTTATGAAGACGGGGACATTCTTTGCTACAAAGTAATGCCCTTTGGTTTAATCAATGCCAGGGCAACCTATCAGCGGATGGTGAACTGCCTGTTCCAAGACATGCTGGGGCGAAATATGGAGGCTTAAACGACGTGCTTGTAAAAACAATCAAGAGCAGTCCTCACACAGTGGACCTTTTAGAAGCCTTCAAATGCATGAAGAGGCACAGTGTTTGCCTGAACCCAGCAAAGTGCGCGTTTGGAGTTAAGTCTGGTAAATTTCTGGGATTCATGGTAAGGGAGCGAGGTATTGAGTCGAACCGGGAAAAGCTTAAGGCCATTGAAGAAATGAAGTCGCCGACTTTCCATAAGGAGGTCCAATGTCTAAATGGTCGCCTAGCTGCACTCAACCGCTTCCTCTCCAGGGCAAGCGACAGGTCATTACCATTATTCAAAACACTATGGGCCAACCGTAAGTTCAAGTGGACGCCAGACTGCGAGGATGCCTTCCAATCCCCGAAGTAGCATATTCAAACACTCCCAGCTTTGGCGAAACCTATTCCTGGCGAGCAACTCTTCCTTTACTTAAGCATCAGCGACGTAGCAGCTAGTGCCGTCCAAATAAGGGAAGAAGATAATGTCCAGAGTCCAGTGTATTTTGTTAGCAAGATGTATAATTCTGCAGAAATAAAATATATCCAGATTGAGAAGTATCTCTATGCCTTAGTTATTGCTGCTCGAAAGCTAAGACCTTATTTTCACGCGCACGACATTACAGTTCTCACCAATCAGCCTCCCAAAAACTTTCTGCTGAAACCAGATTCTTCAGGAAGAATGGTCAAATGGTTGATCGAGCTCAGCGAGTTCAAGATCAAATTTGCGCCGAAAACGGACATCAAAGGTCAAGCATTGACTGATTTTATAGTGGAAAGTACAAGCAATGGTCTGGCAGAAGCATAAAGCAGACCAAGTTCATCAGCAGACACCAGCCAAATCTGGGAAGTTTATACAAATGGATCTTCTTGACGAGAAGGCTCGGGGGCATGTCTAATTCTCATCCCTCCCAAGGGCGAGCCTTTGAAGTATGCGATCACCCTAACGTTCTAGGCGACCAATAACGAAACAGAATACGAGACTCTTATTACTGGACTCAGACTTGCAAAAGGTATGGGCATATCAACACTTAGAGTAAAAAGAGACTCTGAGCTAATTGTCAACCAGGTCAATGACACTTACGAGGCAAGGGGAAAAAGATAAAGAAGTACCTCGACATCACGAAGAAACGTGTCGCTGAAATCGCAAATTTTGTGGTTTAATCTATTCCTTGCCAAGAGAACCAGATGACGGACTCTTTAAGCAAACCGGAGTTTGGAGGGACAAGAATTCAACATATACAGTTCCTGGAAAAAGCCTTATGTTCAGCTCTCGACAACCGAGTAGAGGTCTTCAACATTCAAGGACAGGTAACATGGATGACTCCATTCCAGAACTTCTTGAAAGAGGGAATTCTCCCAGAAGATGTAGGTAAATCCACAAAGATAAGACACCTTTCAGCCAGTTACTTTATCATAGATGGAGAATTCTATAGGCGAGGCTACTCGACCGCTTATCTAAGGTGCATCTATCATCCTGAAACAGAGAGGGTTCCTCGGGAAGCTCATGAAGGAGTTGCAGCATGCCATGAAGGTGCACATTCAATGACACGAAAGATCTTCAGACTGGGATATTACTGGCCAACCTTGGGAAAAGATGCATCTGAATTAACACGGAGGTGCGCGACTTGTCAACAGTTTGCACCACGATCTGGTCGACCGCCAACACTGCTGTCCCCAATGGCAGGCGCCTGGCCTTTTGCTCAATGGGTAATAGATATACTGGGTCATTTTTCCATTAGTACTGGCTAGTGTACTCACATCATAGTGGCGATCGACTACTTCACCAAGTAGATAGATGCGAAAGTTGTGGCTTGTACAATGGAATTTCAAGTGATCAAATTCTTGAAGATCTACATATTTTCTAGATTTGGCGTTCCTAAGATACTGATCAAAGATAATGGTCCACAATTCGTAGGAAAATAACTTAAATGGCTCTGCGAAGAATACCATATCGATCATAGATTCAGCTCAGTGCATCATCCTCAAACGAATGGACAAACTGAAGTAGCCAACAAAGTTGTTTTAGCAGGACTCAAGAAAAGAGTTCAAGCATTCAAAGGAATTTGGGCAAAGGAGATGGAAAACGTACTATGGGCTATCCGAACAACGCCTAAAGCAGCCACTGGAGAAGCACTTTTCAGTTTAGTTTATGGATCAGAAGCAGTGAGGGGTCGTCGTGACCACAGCCAGTGCCTTCTCCTTAGGGGAAACAGGACCCTTAGGAGCAGCAGGGCTCTTGGGAAGAGCAGGACGCTCTTCGCCTGAACTCCTGCCCTTGTTGGCAGGAGTGGTGACAAAAGCCACCCCAGCAATAGGCTTATCTGCAACAAATTAACAAAGGTATTATAAACCTAAATTTGAGGCAGAGGAAAAAGAAGTTAATAGGACAATTATGTACCTGGCTGGCGCCAGCCAGGAGTGACTAAGGGGCGATCCTCTTTAGGATTTCGTTTGGAGGAACGCCTAGAGGGAGGAGAAGGAAGGTTCAGCGACGCCTGATCTGTAGACAGCCCCGCCTTACCCTGGTCATCAAAGAGACCCATGAGTTTGTGGCCCCGAGCGCCTACAACCAATAAAAGAAAATGTTAGAAAATTACCCAATCAATAAGAATTGTCGAGGCCTGATGAATGCCCACCATCTCGAGCATTAACTCAGTGGTTTCCACCAACGAATGGATCGAACAAAAATTTGATTGTTTATGCAATCGGAAGAATTCGTCAATGGCGTTCCGGTCGCTCCCAGATAATTCGCCAAAGACAGGGGGGGTATCCCTTTCTGGTTGAGACAACTCCACCGGAAGTCAGGGGGAACATCTTGTAGTTGGAGTTGGTGGCACGGAAGTCATCAACCAACTGAAAGTGGACATTCCAGCTTCACGCTTGGCCTCTCCATTCTTCAAACCTGGGCCACTGGGTCTGGAAATGGTGATGGTGGTTTGCTCCGGCAGCCAATCGATAGAAACAGCGGAACAAAGCCAGTGAATACGTCCATTCTTGACGTAAACACATGAACTTGAACCCTATCCACATACTAATGGCGTTAGGGACTAACTGCATAGGACCTATCCCGTAATAACAGCATAGTTCCTGCAAATCCTTGCAGAGAGGAAAACGCAACCCAACATCGATCTGGGCCGCATAGACGTAAACCTCTCTGCCGCGAGGATAATACAGCCCTAAGCTTGAATACCTAGGAGCATCAACTTCACTTAGGCCACTTATGGCGACCACCATCTTGAATTGAGCAGGCTTCAACTCGTTGGGCTTAATATCTACTTGGAAAATCAGGGTATAACAAGAACAATATAAAATACAAGAATATGCAGGAACCATTATCAGAAAAGCAGGGGACAGAAAAGCATTAGTGTTTACCTTTTGGAGAAAAAAAAGGCACGTTGGTTTTTGGACCGTCCACCACCACAGGTGTGGCCGCTGAACGTCCAGAAGCAGAGTTCCTTTGGCTAGGAGCCGGAGAGGAACCGTCCTTGATTTGCAGGGGAGCATTGGTAGCCTTCGAGGGCACCTTCGGATTTGAAGAAGAAGACCTGTTAGCAGGTACCTTTCTCTTGCATGCGGATTGATTTCTTGAAGCCATTGATGTCTGGTTCAGAGTTTTTGGAAATTGAAAGAGGAAAGGAGAGGATTGGAAAAACAGAGTGCTGAAAATCTAAGGAGGCACACAACTCTCTAGAATTTGGATGACTGGGACGCGTAAAAGACAAAGGAGTAGAAGTTTTGTTCCTTATATAGACAAAATAGGAGTAACCGCCACATACATAATCAAAATGACACAGAGAATGATTTCACCTTTTGGGAAAAAATCAAAGCAATGTCAGAATTCTACGAGATACCTCAGGGAGCCAAACGGTCGGCCAGTACAGAAACTGTTAGACTACCCTCGGGTTACGGAAGAATAAACGACAGGCATGCCTCAAATATCCTTTCGACTTATGGATGACTGTGCATACATTAAATGGTGAAGTCTACTATATATATAAAGTAATCGCCAGCGCATTACTAGGCCTTTTTGGAAAACCCTTTCAAAGGCAGTGATCGCCAAATAGTGAAGCATAAACATCCATAAATCTAGACAGACTCGAGTGGTCGCCAAGAAGGAATAAAAGACCGAATATTCCATAAACTTTAGGAAACCGAACGATTGATCGCCAAAGAGGCATAAACTGTTCAGAAGGGTACAAATAGTAGAAACGGATAAAGAAAAGCCAATTCGAGTGGCACTATCTCAAACCCTATCAAAGAATGAAACTCGATCGAAGAAACTTCACTCAAGCTTCAATGGCATTTGTTGTGTATTGATAGTGCCAACCCAATAAGGAAAATGCCCCAGAGGCCCAATAACTGTGGAGAGGGAGAAACCGAGGTCATTCGAACCGGCCCGGCCCATGCTAAGGTAGATTTGGCCCTCGATAGGGTGGCCCAGTATCAAGCCCAAGCTAAAGTGGAAGCCAAAGTCTCCATAACTGGTGGCCATTAAAACCAAGTCGCGGACTCCTACTGCTCGCCATAGGAGGGCTAGCCCCCAAAAGAGCCCTACCTCTCTTCTCTAGTCCCACCAACCGTTCCTAAAGATATGGCTACGATATCTAGCATATCTCGGGCACATATCCTCTAAAGATTACATATGGTTACTGCAATATTACGTCATAACCGTAGTATCTGCTATCCTAATCTTCACCAACACAATATTCACTAAGATATGTTGTTGCCTTTTACGATTTGGTCTTCTTACTCTATAAATACCTTTGATTTACATACATTCAGTTACGTTTTGAGTTTTACACACACATACACTCATTTAAGCATCGGAGAGGGACCAAGAGACACCCCTTCTGTTGCGATCCCTTTCCTGCAGGTTCACCGGAGCTAAGGCGAGAGCAATTTTCATCCTTCCATTGGCATTCAATTCACTGCTAAGGCAGCATTCATGAAATCAAATCAGCATTGAGAAGACAGGCAAGTCCAAACGTGACCTGAAGAGGGTCAGTTTTTCATTGATCGGAGAGGCAAACGAAATTGAGCACAGGACAGACCTCGACTTCGCGGAAGAAAAGAGGTGGCAATCGGAAAACACAAGCTAAGATGCGACTGACGACCGCTCGATACTTCAACAGAAAAGTCAGCGCTCACCAATTTTTTTGTGTGGGAGATGGTTATGAGAAGGAATGCATTTACAAGACTGGATAGCCAGAATAAACTTTCAGCTAAGTGGGAAAGACCATACAAGGTAGTAGAGATCGTCGCCCCAGGATCTTACTATTTGGAAACCACCGAAGGCAATGGTTTCCCCGTCCATTCAACTCTGAACATTGAAGGAGATTTGATACATAACTTGTAATCAAAATGTTATGTCAATAAAAGCAAGTCATTCCTTCATAAAGCATGACCACTCGAATCAAATCGAAGAAAAAAAGACCCGATAACAAAATTGGGCAAAAGACCTGATGACCGAATCAGGCATTGAAGAAAAAAGACCTGACGCCAAAAGTCAGGCGAATGACCTGATGACCGAATCACGCATCAAAGACCTGAAGCCAAAAGTCAAGCAAAAGACCTGACGCCAAAAGTCTGGCGAAAGACCTGATGAACGAATCAGGCATCAAAGACCTGACACCAAAGTCAAGCGAAAGACCTGATGACCAAATCAGGCAAAAGATCTAGCAACAAGGTTAGGCAAACCAAAAGACCTGGTATCAAAATTGGGTGAATGACCTGACGACAAAGTCAGGCAAAATACTTAATGCCAAAGTTAGGCAAACCAAAAGACATGATATCAAAATTGGCTTAAAGACCTCACGCCAAAGTCGGGCAAAAGACCTAGCGCCAAAGTTAGGCAACATAAAAGACCTGATATCAACATTTGGCGAAAGACCTGACACTAAAGTCAGGCAAAATACCTAACGCCAAAGTTAGGCCAAACAAAAGACCTGAAGCCGAGGTCAAGCAAAAGACCTGACGCCAAGGTCAGGCAAAAGACCTGACACCAAAGTCAGGCATAAGACCCGTTACCAAAATCAGGCAGAAGTCCTAATGACAAAGACAAGCAATCCATCAAGGAAGCCATTCTCTTATAAGTTGGCAAATTTTGAAGAATTTATATCCAAAGCGAACAATCCGTACTAAGGATAACAGTTCCTTTGTAAAGCAAATTCTAGAAGATTAGAAAGGAACCTTAAGCGATCACTATAGATGATGAAGCTTTAAGTAACAAGTTCCTTGTGATTAGGCGAACACTCCAAAAGGTTTAAAGTTTAACAAGGTAACACATCTTCAAGCCTAAAAGTCCTTAAGAGGTTTATCCTTGGCGAGAGGAATAGATAATTCTATAAAGACTTATCATTTTAAGCCTAGAGAAAACTCCAAGACCCTAAGGGTCGAGACTATCATAAAGTGAAGAAAAAGTCGAAAGTGATTATGACTAAGACCTCGGAAGAATCACCAACACATTCAAACTCGAATAAAGATAAAGACTTATGAATACAAAAGGCATTCAATATTATAAAAAATAACCGAGTCTCAAATCGAAAAATGATTACAAAACATTCCCAAAATACAAGGGAGGATAAAGAAAAAACTAGCAGTAAAAGTAACAGATATGATCGTCCGGCGAGTAGGAGACTTCAAGTCTTGGGCTCCTCAGGAAGGGTGGCACTCAGCTCGCCATCAGGGACAACATCCTCAGTAGGAGGAGTCTCCTTGGGAAGGGTGCTCCTGAGGAAAGGCTTGAGAGACTCAACTTCCCGAAAAGGAAAGTTGGGGTCGACCACCTGGATGTCCTCGACCAGAAGTTGGAGATAGGAGTCTGCCTCAGCCTTCATCACCTCCAAAGCGCAGTCGGTAAATTCCTCGGACCTTTGAAAATCCTCAACTACACTTTGGGGATATGAAACATATTTCAACTGCATGGCAAGCTGTTCATTCTCCTTCTCCAGGGCGTTCCCCCTGGCCTTAGCAGCGACCCTCTGAGCTTCCTCGGAAGCCTTCTAAGCCTCCGCGGCAACACTTTGAGTCTCAGCAGCTGCCCTCCGAGTTTCAGCCTCCTTTAGCTCAGCCTTCAGCGAGCATTGACAGCCTCTACCTCAGCTGAGTTCTTGGTGGCCACCTCAGACTTCTTGAAGGCGACTGTTGCCTCTCCTTCCTTCTTCTTGACAAAGGCGATGAGCCTTTCCTCCTTCCGGAAATACTCCTCTCGAGCATGTTCCACCAAGAAAACCGCCGCGTTGGCTGTTTCCTTCAGACTTTCCATCTGGTCAGGGGAGAACCCCAGGCTTCTGTACTGCTCAAGCTCGATAAGCAAGTCAGTTTGCTTATCGTCTGATCAGAAACCCACGCTTTCGAGAGGTTTCCACAAGGCACCCAGACGCCCCTAGAGTTCGCAGCCTTGGGCGGCTGGAACAAGCCCACTAGTGGGCAGTACTCCCCGGAGAGAGCATTCGAAGGGCCTGGAGTAGCTGGCTCCTTTTTCTGAGCCTCAGTCTCCTTTGGAAGAATAGGGGTCGGGCGATCGGAAGGAGGAGGGGTCACCGTGACCACAGCCAGTGCCTTCTCCTTAGGGGCAACAGGACCCTTAGGAGCAGCACGACTCTTGGGAAAAGCAGGGTGCTCTTCGCCTGAACTCCTGACCTTTTTGGCAGGAGTGGGGTCAAGAGCCACCTCAGCAATAGGCTTCTCTGTAAAAAATTAACAAAGGTATTATAAACCCAAATTTAAGGCGGAGGAAAAAGAAGTAAACAGGAGAGTTATGTACTTGTTTGGCAAGAGCCAGGAGTGACTGAGGGGCGATCCTGCTCAGGCTTTCATTTGGAGGAACGCCTGGAGGGAGGAGGAGGAAGGTTCAAGAACGCTTGGTCTGAAGACAGACCCGCCTTACCCTGGTCATCAAAGAGACCCATGAGTTTGTGGCCCCGAGCGCCTACAACCAATAAATGAAAATGTTAGAAAATTACCCAATTAATAAGAATTGGTGAGGCCTGATGAATACCCGCCATCTCGAGCATTAACTGTTACCACCACCAAATGGATCGAACAGAAATTCGATTGTTTATGCAATCAGAAGTAGTCGTCGATGGCGTTCCGGTCGATAATTTTGCCAAAGACAGGGGAGTATCCCTTTCCGGTTGAGACAACTCCCAAGTCACGCCCCCTTACAGAAGAAGTAGAACTTCTTGTAGTTGGAGTTGGTGGCACGAAAGTCATCAAACAACCGAAAGTGAACGTTCCATCTCCACGCCTGGCCTCTCCATTCCTCAAACTTGTGCCACCGCGTATGGAAATGGTGGAGGTGGTTTGCTCCGGCATCCAATCGATAGAAATAGTAGAACAAAGCCAGTGAATACGTCCATTCTTGACGTAAGCACATGAACTTGAACCCTATCCACATCCTAATGGAGTTACGTACTAACTACGTAGGACCTATCCCGTAATAACAGCATAGTTCCTGCAAATCCTCACAGGGAGGAAAACGCAACCCAACATCGATCTGGGTCGCATAGACGTAAACCTCTCTTTCACGAGGATAATGCATCCCTAAACCTGGATACCTGGGGGCATCAGCTTCACTTAGGCCACTTAAGGCGACCACCATCTTGATTTGAGCAGGCTTTAACTCGTTGGGCTTAATATCTACTTGGAAAATCAGGGTATAACAAGAACAATATAAAATCAAGAATATGCAGAAACCATTATCAGAAAAGCGGGGGACAGAAAGCATTGGTGTTTACCTTTTGGAGAAAAAAGTGCAAGTTGGTTTATGGCGCGTCCACCACCACGGGTATGGCCGATGAACATAGAAAAGCAGAGTTCCTTTGGCTGGGAGCCGAAGAGGAACCGTCCCTGATTTGCATGGGAGCATTGGTAGCCTTCGGGGGAACCTTAGGATTTGAAGAAGAATACCTGTTAGCAGGTACCTTGCTCTTGCATGTTGATTGATTTCTTACCTAGACACACTCGAGTGGTCGCCAAGAAGCAATAAAAGACCGAATATTCCATAAACTTTAGGAAACCGAACGATTGATCGCCAAAGAAGCATAAACTGTTCAGAAGGGTACAAATAGAAGAAAAGGACAAAGAACACCCAATTCAAGTGGCACTATCTCAAACCCTATCAAAGAATGAAGCTCGACCGAAGAAACTTCACTCACGCTTCGAGGGAAAATGTTGGGTATTGATAGTGCCAGCCCGATAGCCCAGAGGCCCAATAACTGTAGAGGGGGTGAAACCCAGGTCATTCGAACTGGCCCGACCCATGCTAAGGTCGATTTGGCCCTCGATAGAGTGGCCCAGTATTGAGCCCAAGCTAAAGTGGACGCCAAAGGCTCCATCACTGGTCGCCATTAAACACCAAGTCGCGGACTCCTACTGCTCGTCATAGGAGTGCTAGCCCCAGAAAGAGTCCTACATCTCTTCTGTGGTCCCAAAAAGAGCCCAACTGGAGGGAGGAGAAGGAAGGTTCAGGGATGCCTGTCTGGTTTGTATTTTTGGAAATCGAAAAAGGAAAGGAGAGGATTGGAAAAATAGAGTGCTGAAAAACTAAGGAGGCACGGAACTCTCTAGAATTTGAATGACTGGGACGCGTAAAAGACAAAGGATTAGAAGTTCTGTTCCTTATATAGACAAAATAGGAGTAACCACCACAGACAGAATCGAAACGACACAGGGAATGATTGCACCTTTTGGGAAAAAATCGAAGCAATGTTAGAATTCTAAGAGACACCTCGGGGAGACAAACGGTCTGTCAGACTACCCTTGGGGTACGGAAGAATAAACGATAGGCGTGCCTCAAATGTCCGTTTGATTTCTCGATGATTGTGCAGACATTAAATGCTAAAGTCTACTATACTGATAAAGTGATCGCCAGCGCATTACTAGGCCTTTTTGGAAAACCCTTTCAAAGGCAGTGATCGCCAAATAGTGAAGGATAAACATCCATAAACCTAGACAGCCTCGAGTGGTCGCCAATAAGGAATAAAAGACCGAATATTCCATAAACTTTAGGCAACCGAACGATTGATCGCAAAAGAAGCATAAAGTGTTCAAAAGGGTACAAATAGCAAGAAAGGACAAAGAAAACCCAATTCAAGTGTCACTATCTCAAACCCTATCAAAGAATCAAGCTCGACCGAAGAAACTTAACTCAAGCTTCGGAGGTAAATGTTGTGTATTGATAGTGCCAGCCCAATAAGGAAAAGGCCCAAGAGGCCCAATAACTGTGGAGGGGGTGAAACCCAGGTCATTCGAACCGGCCCATGCCAAGGTCAATATGGCCCTCGATAGAGAGGCCCAGTATCGAGCCCCAGCTAAAGTGGATGCCAAAGACTCCATCACTGGTCACCATTAATCACTAAATCGCGGATTCCTACTACTCGCCATAGGAGTGCTTGACCCAAAAAGAGCCCTACCTCTCTTCTTTGGTCCCACCAACCGTTCCTAAAGATATGGCCACGATATCCCGCATATCTCGGGCACATATTCTCTAAAGATTACATATAGTAACTGTAATATTACCCCATAACCGTAATATATGCTATCCTAATATTCACCTACACAGTATTCACTAAGATATGTTGTTGCCTTTTACGGTTTGGTCTCCGTACTCTATAAATACCTTTGCTTTACATACATCCAGTTACGTTTTGAGTTTTACACACACATATACTCATTTACGCATCATAGAGGGACCCAGAGACACCCCCTCTGTTGCAATCCCCTTCCTGCAGATTCACCGGAGCTAAGGCGAGAGCAATTTTCATCCTTCCATTGGCATTCAATTCACTGCCAAGTCGACGTTCAGGAAATCAAGGTCCAACAGTAAACATGAAATTACTTGCACATAAGCTTTATAATCCATACAATTTTTATTTAAAAACAATTGCAATGAATAATTATTTTAATTAACCATGAGATACTCTCAAACGTTTTAAATAAAAGATTAGATTATTAGCATGATTTTCCACCTTAAATAACATTAGATATTTGTTTTAAAAAGAAACACTAGCAAAATGTCCAAATTCTTAAAGTTCAATAAAAAAAAAGGTGATTAACTGTAACTATTACTAAAGAAACTCAAACCTGAATGAGATAATAAGTCTAACGGATGAAGTAATAACGATGCCTAATCCTCATTACCAATGGAACTTTGGATGTTCTATGCGTCATTCTATCCTTTAAGATTAAAAGATTACAATCATGTGCTTTGTAAGATGAAGGGGTGATATAAAATGTTGTAAAGATGGACCACTTGAACGATGTGTTTTGAAATTTTGGGTTTTTATTAACAAATTGATTGTCAGATAAGAACCGAACGTTGTAAAACAATAACATCCATAAAGAGTCTACTTTAATCAAATTTAGTGAAAGTCAAATTAGCACGTAATAATTATGTTATGGGAAATTTCCAAAAAATATAATGTTATACGCGGTGTAAAAGTGTTGACTACCACTACAAGAAAACTTTGTTAGTAAAACTCATACCAACAATTTAATTTGCTAGTAAAAGAGCATTTTATATAATTATATGAACTCTTTACCGACGAGACATATCGTTAGTAAAGGATTTTCTTATAATGTAAAATAATAAATTAGCCAATGAAAAGAAGAACACACGAACCAAATTTTTGAAACTATGATTAACAAATACTTACAGGGTAATGATGAAGGTTAACACTAATGAATTGAACTTTCAAAAACCTTGAAGCATAGCCAACTATTCACCAATGAATTGTGCTCTTCAAAATCATTTAGGGTGGTCGCTTTATATAGACGACTTAATAAAAGTGTGAATCAAATGACAACACAACTATTTTGTCGTTTACGTAAACGATACAGAACATTTGAATTTTATATTATGTTCCTACCATGTATGAAATTAGAAATAAACGTAATTGTTATATTAGTTTTTCTTACCATTCAATAATAATTTTGTATTTAATTTAATTTAATCTTGGTGACGGAACAACGAATGTCGAACTTAAGCTTTTTAAAAATCAAATAATATATACTCGTAAAATAATTTACTAACTTTATATTTACATATAGACACATAAAATATAGCTAATACTAGCACCTTTTTGTTTTGCTAAGTCGTTGATATTACAAACCTTAAAGGTAGTAATTAACTTGTGTATGTAAGTTCAAGGACGAAACTAGATACATAAAATAGTTATGGAGAGTATAATGGAAATGATTTTTTTTTGGATGAATTTAAAAATAATATAAATATGTAAGAGTTTTATATAAATTATTTTATTTATTAAAATACACTTTATGATTATATATTATACAATATGAAAAAAATATATATGAGAAATTGACTCTATTTTAACATAAATTATAATATTTAGAAGATTATTTTATTTTTAACTTTTCACAATACTCTTCGTGGATTATTACAAAAATCTATTCAAGTTATATACAGGCTGTCCATTTATTTATTGGGATTTTATGGGATTGTCCCATGTTATTCGGCATGTTCAGCTTGTCCATTTGCTTTCTTTATTCAGACCGATTGTTGATTGTTATTCCTTTACTTTCTTCTTCAGTTTTAGTTATTGACTCTTTAGATTGATTAATAGGGTTTTGTATTTAAGGGGGAGGGCCACCAAATAAAGGAATTGACACGATGAACCCCAAGTCTTGCCTCTCTTCATTTTAGGGTTTATGAATTTTCTATACTCTTCATTGTCTGATTTAAACATGGTATCAGAACTTTGAGGCGTTTATCGCCTCCTTCGTTGCGATTCCCGTGCGGTGATTGGCCTTCTTTGTTGTTTGGTGTATTCCGCTTGAAGACGAAATCTTGTCTTGCGGTTGTCAGGTTACGAATCTGTTTGTTTCCGTATATTTTCTTCTTTTACGACACTTGTATTGTTGTAGCCTTCTGCAGATATTTTAAGGACGGTACCTTGGCTTGCTGTTGTTTGAAACGTGCATTGGTTCGTCTCCTTGCTGAGAGGTATATTTTCTTCCTCTGTTCTTTTTCGATCTAGCGATTCTACATGGATGAAACGAAATTTGTTGAGGAGGCAGACATATTCGATACTCAGGTAAATCACGAGGCCATGGCTAAGGCACACTTTCGTCATCCTTTATATCTTCATGCGAGTGACAATCCTGGCTGTAATATGATTTTTATGACGTTGACTGTCCCTAAAAATTATGTCATGTGGAGTTAGTCAATTAGATTTTTGCTGCTTGGTAGAAACAAATTAGGTTTGATAACTGGTTCTTGCATGCGTGAAAAGTTTGATCCGACATTCTATCTCCTTTGGGAAAGATGTAATGATGTGGTCATTGGTTGGCTTACGAACTCTATTTCAAAGGATCTGGCCAGCGGGATGATGTTCACTTAAAGTGCATTTCTCCTCTGGAAAGATATGAAGAAACAATTTGATAAAATTAGTGGACCAAGGACCTATCAACTTCATATGGAAATATTGATATCTAGACAAGTGCTTGATTCTATATCAACATTTTTTCGAGAGTGAAAGTGTAGTGGGCTATGCCAGCTCTATATAACGAATACACATTTGTAGTAGTATATCAGCCGAGAATGTTATAACCAACAACATATAAACTATGTACAACTTGATGATGATATAATTGCTAAAATATATCTATGTACATGTTAATGTAAACACATCTAAATGTACATCAAATAACTAAGCTAATACATCAGCCTAGTTAAAACACATTCTCCAAAGAAGCCAACAATAAAACTCATGTAATTCCAAGAGAAACATAACCAAGAAACTCACTTGTTTAATCATGTCAATTATATAACGCATGTGTTCTAAAACACGTGGCTCAACAGAAGGAGGTAAGCAATGAAGACGTGTCATGTCCAGATGGAATTCTTTACCATAACGTCGACTTAAACTTTTAGGATCCTTCCCTAGAGCATTTGATCTAGCAATTATCTACAAATTTTGAAATGTACATACTCAGCTTCCTGTCATTCATATAGAAACTAGATGTTTTTGGTATTTTACTTTGCTTTAAATTCTTCCAATGCAAAACCAATAAAACCTTACTGCCTAGAAAATTTCATAATATGCCGCATTAAAGTTTGCTCATTTACGCAGAAAGGGTGAAATAGTCCAAAGTATGAGCTGAAATGAAAAGGTGAAGTCCATAGCAGAAGCTCACTAGAGAAAGAAACACAAATAGGTAAAATAAAAAAACGTTGTAGTTCATATTAAACCATAACACATATTTGTAGTTAATAGCTCAGATATTTAGGTACCTAGGAAATATCTTTAACTCTCAAATGGACTACATCAAAGAGAAGATGAGTAACATACTTAATAGGAGTGAGGTAGGCGATATTACACCTAAGCGAGACCCCTGAGTTGCATTTCATAATATACATCTTCTAGGAAGTGATCAATTTTTCATTGTGATTTACTTGTGCATGATAAAAATGAAATAATCATGTACACCATTTTTTTCGTGATCCATGAAAGGGAGAAGGTAGGAGGTCTATGTAGATACTAGCCTTTGATTAGAAACCAAATAAGCAAGGAATTTTCATAACAAATGGACATTTACATAAAATACAGGTTGAGGCCTGCATACAAATCCAACAATTCCGTGAAATTTTCAACCATAAAATGACATCAAATATCCTAGCAGAACTCTTTTACCTTGCCAGCAATATCAGTGAAGTTTCGAACATAGCAAACATCAAAATCCAAGTGCTTGATATATCTAACCCAAGAAGAAACTGTTAAAAAATGTAAAGTCCAATGAACAACATACACATATAGGAATTTCTCACAGGAAAATATATTCTTCTGCCACAATGTATGAATGTAATTAGTTATTTATCAGTATAATCTATTTGATAATTTTACTCTAGCACAATTTAACACTCTTTATACTAAAACGGGCAAGAAATTAGCATAGTATGAATCCTCATAGATAAAATCAAACATGTACATAACATCAAAGGTGACAAAAACACGAGCATGCTCAATGTGGTCCTGAGTGATGCGATAGACATACATCCCAACCTTGCCCCACCACCTTGGGCCTGAAGACGTATCGCTTTTTTATCATTGTGTTATAAAAGTACAACTCTTTCGGGCCATCACCGGTACCGGATGGGATAGAGGGAGTCGGACAGTGAGGAGGAGTGGAATAGAAGGAAGATTCGAGGAGATACAAATCACTTTTGGTAAGGAGATACAAATTCCTTATAAAATAGACAAGTTATTTTAGGAGCTCTAAATCCCTTTCAACTTTTAATGACTAAGGATTTTTTCTTTCACAAGATTTATCACAAAATATATGTATGCTTCAACATATTATCTTTGCAAATCTCTTTCTTAGTATTGAACTCATGGAATTAAACATTGTAAGGAATTTTTCTATTGATTTGAGTCGTATGCTTCCAAATATTATTCTTGTGATTGTAATGTCTTGTAAAGTAACTTTAAATTTTAGGTTAGCGACGAAAAATGGATAACGGTGACGGTTAGAAACCAAAATTGTTTACATAAAATTTACAACAATTACATTGGTAGTTACGACAAACAGTCGTTGTTGTTATCGCTATATTGACGACAAAATGTTCCACATTTGAATATTCATATTTACCACATAAAAGATTATATGCTACTGATCGAGTAATTTAATCTTAAGAGTAGGTTGACATTGGTAACGTCTTCAGATTAATGAAGAGCCTAGAGAAGAAAAAGGAAGAACGCAAAGAAAATAGAATTATATATGTATTTAATGAAGATGAGGTATTTGTTAACAGGACTGCTCACTTTATAGAGGTACACGTAGGAGAAATTCTAACTTATTTCAAGTAAGTCCATAATACTTAAGTGTATGACACACTTATATCCTAACATTCCCCATGCTTGATCTTGCTTTTGGATCTTGAGAATGTCTTCTTTCGTTCCATCCAGTCTTCTCATTTTAGTCCACATCATTAGAACACACTTAAGCAATCCATAAGCCTGCAACTGCCCACAAATCTGAAGCAAAGCCTTATCTTCTCCTCATACACTAATCAATTCAGGAATATATCATGAATTTCTCCTTTGTGTCACTAGGACATTTAAACCACTAACAACTTATATAATCATAGAGATGCACAGCCTTACTCATACTTTTATTGTACATCATGACATCTTGAGAATGCATAATTTTAACCATACTTTAGTCAACACAACAGATGTAAACATAACATTTGATTAATCACACCATAGTTGATTCCTTCACATTCACCCATTGCCTTATACACAACCCCATTCATATACCAGCTGTTGCATTTCAAATCACAGATATTTTCTTATTAAATCTGATCTTCTTTCACCTCTTTTTTTTAATCAGTAGTCTTAATTCAGACTTATGCTTTTCAGTTTAATTTATTTATTTATTTTATGACAAAGGATTTTTTCCTCCTATCTTACCAACATGATTGCAAGGTTTGAGCCTTGGTCTTTTATTCCTCAAGGGTGATGTCTGTTGGATCGTGAAATCCTGAATGCTGATCTGGCAGTGAATTGAATGCCAGACAAGGTTGGGATGACGCTTCAGCTCCGACTTCGGTGAAGCTGCAAGTAGGGGAGCGCAACAGAGGGGGTGCCTCTGGGTCCCTCTCCGATGCTTAAATGAGTATGTGTGTGTATAAAACTCAAAACGTAAAGAACGTATGTAAAGCAAGGGTATTTATAGGGTAAGAGAGATAGAACCGTATAAAGGCAACTGAATATCTTAATGTATATTGAGTTGCTGAAGATTCGGATCGTGGGATATGGCAGTTACTGCGAGATATTGCAGTTACCAAATCTAATCTTTAGTGAATATGTGACCGAGATATGCGGGATATCTTGGCCACTCTGTTATTAACGGTTTAGTGGGACCAGAAAAGAGAGGCAGGGCTCTCTTCGGGGCGAGCACTCTCATGGCGAGCAGTGAGAGGTCACGGCCTGGTAAAGAATGGCGAGCACTCATGGTGTCCTCAGAGGCTTTGGGCTCGGTTCTGGGCCATTCTATGGAGGCCGGTCCGGTTCGAATGTTATGGGTTTACCCCCTCTATAGTTATTGGGCCTTCGAGGCCTTTTTCCCTACTGGTCTGTCACTATCGATATCCAACATTTGCCCCCGAAGCTTGATTGAAGTCTCTTCAGTCGAGCTTTATTTCCTGGTAGGATTTTAGATAGTGACGTCTTAGATTCGGTTTTCTTCGTTTCTTGTACTGGTTCATGACCTTTGAGGCATTTTGAGCCTGTTTGGCGAGCAGTTTTTTCTTCGCTCAAAGCTGAAAAAATATCCTTTCTTTTATTCCCCTTTGGCGATCACTCGAGGTAATCTAGGTTTATGAAAGTCTATCTTTCTTGGCTAGGCGATCACTACCTGCCCGAGGTACTTCTGATAGCGCTTATTAGTGCGCTGGCGACCCTCTTGTCTCCTTAGTGGACTTGTTAGCATTTAATAACTGCACAGTTGTCCAGAAATCGAACAGTCACTTGAGGCACGCCTGACATTTACTTTTCCGTAAACCTAGGGTAGTCTGACAGCTGTCTGCACCAGCCAACCGTTTGTCTCCCCGAGGTGTCTCTTGGAATTCTGACATTGCTTTGGTTTTTTCCAAAAAGGTGCAATTATTCTCCGTGTCCCTTCGATTCGTCCGTGGCGGTTACTCCTTTTTGGGCTTATATAAGAAACGTCAATTTCTCTGTTTTGTTCTTTACGCTTATTCACTCTTCCAAATTTCTAGAGCCTCTTTGCGAATCCCTCTCCTTTCTCTTTCAATCCACTTAAGTTCTCCTTTCGACCATTTCCATGGCCCCCAGAAGTCAGAGAGTCAAACACATGGCCATCAAGGGTGCTAACAAAGCCAGCGCACCTCAGAATGTCAGTGTTCCCTTGACCATTAGGGATGAAGCTGTGCCCTCCTCAGCGAGGAAACAGCCGCGGCCACCCCAGTGGTGGTAGATGGGCCTGTGCTTCAAACGCCCATCTTTTCTCCGAAAGGTAAATCCCTGTTCTTTCGACGCTCTGTTTTGGTGATATCCCCTGCTGTTCTTTGCTTTTTATGTTTATCATTGCAATATTTGAATTTGTTCGAGTAGACGTCAAGCCTAATGAATTGAAGCCGGCTTATTTTAAGACCGTGGTGGCGCTCGGTGGCTTCAGCGTGGAGGATGCTCCTAGGTATCCTGGCTTAGGTCTGCATTTTCCTCACGACGGAGAGGTTTACATTTATGCGGCCCAGATCGATGCTGGGTTGCGTTTTCCTCTCTGTGAGGATTTACAGACCTTGTGTCAGTTTTACGGGATTCACCCCACGCAGCTTGTTCTGAATGCCCTCAGGATGTGGGTCGGTTTCAAGTTCCTGTACTTACGCCAGGAATGGGTGTATTCACTGGCCTTGTTCCGGTGTTTCTTCCGACTGGCAGCAGGGGCAAACCACCTCCACCACTTCCAATCCCGCTGGCTGAAGTTTTCAGAGTGGGGAGGCCCTCAGGGATGGGTTTGGAACGTCCATGTTCGCCTGGTCGATGATTTCCGGGCCACTAACTCCAACTACAAGAAGTTTTACTTCTTGTACAAGGGGGGTGTACCCTGGAAATTGTTTGCTCCGGACAAGGATTTTCCTCCCTCCTTTGAAGAATTGTCAGGGAGTGACCGGAATGCCATCGACGACCTGTACCGGCTGCATCGATCATCCCAGTTCAAGTCCATCCGTTCAGTGGCAGAGACTACTGAGAATGCCCTTGAGATGGCGGGCATTCATCAAGCCACGCCAATCTTTGATGATTGGGTAATTCTCTAACTCTTATCTTGTCTTATCACTTGTAGGCAAGGTCGTAAGCAAGAGCCGAAAACTGATAGGTCTCTTTGATGACCAGGAATCGGCGGGGTTGTCCCCCGACCAGGTGCTGTTGAGCTCTCCTCCTCCCCCCTCTAGGCGATCGTCCAAGAGGAAACCAGAGGAGGCCCTTCCTTCGGCCCCTGCTGGCCCTTGCCAGCGAGGTATGTTATTTCACATTGCATTATTTCCATATTCCACTTTGTTTCTAAATTCCCTGCGTTTGTTTGACGCGACTTTCTTCTTTTTGTTTCGCAGAAGAGTCCACGGTTGACGTGGTTCGAGACCCTTCTCCTCCACCTGCCAAGAAGGTCAGGAGTGAGGAGCAGCCGGCTGTTGAACAGCATCCTCCTCCTCCTGAGGGTCCTTCCACTGGCAAAGGGAAGGCTCCTGCTTCGGCGGTCATCCCTCCTTCCCCCCAGGGGCCTACGGTTGGCCAGGGGAAGGTTTTATCTTTGGCGCCCCCACCTCCTACGGCGTCCGCGGTCCCCCCGAAGGAGTCTGGGACCCATAAGAAGGGTTCTGATGCCCCCAGCTCCTCAAGGGTTCCTGGGGAGGAGTATTGCTCCATGGCGAGCTTGTTCCAGCCGCTCAAGGCTGCGAACTCTCGGGGTGCTTGGTTCCCTTGTGGGTCCTTTCGAAGAAGGGGTGCCCTGCCCAGAAGAGCCTCCGGGGTAGCCCAGACTTGTGCATGCGGATCCTTGATGGGATAATTCCTCCCAAGGACCGTTCGTCCGTCCCCACGGAGCTTCCTCAGATCGAGGGGTTCCTTCGGTCTCACTACGAACGAGTCGCTCTGGTAAGGCCTCGTTTCTTTTTCCTCTTTCCATAGTCGTTCCCTTTTGTTCGTGTCCTGACAATTCTCATTTTTCTTTTGTTGTCAGCTCGTTCGGGAAGAGGTGATGATCGGCCGTGTCTTCGGCGAGCTCGCCGGCAAGCATTCAGACTTGCTTGTCAAGCTGGAGCAATACCGGATCACGGGGATCTCCCCTGGGTAGCTGGAGGCTATCAAGACGACTGCTGACGCGGCGGTCGCCTTGGTAGACAATGCCCGGTCAGAGTATTTCAGCAAGGAGCAGCGCCTCCTTGCTGATATCAAGCGGAGGGAGGCCGATGTGGCGGCTGCCCTTCAGGAATTTGAAGCCCTTCATCGGTGCCTTGATGAAGGAGAATCGGTCCGGGCTCGCCTAGAGGCTGAGTTGAAGGAGGTTCGCGCTCAGCTGGCCGAGTCGGACGCTCATCGGGTCGCCGCTGAGGCGCAAAGGGCCGCTGCTGACGCCCAAAGGGATGCTGCTGAAGCTAAGGGGATCGCCGTGGATGAGGAGAAGAACCGGCTGGATGATCAGCTGAAGGCGGTTCTTTCACCCCAAGCCGTGGTTGAGGAGTTCAAGGCCTCCGAAGACTTTGAGGACCAGGCCTTGAAGGTGATGAAGTCGGCGATTGCCGATTTTCTTCAAGACCTGGTGGAGGAGGTCCAGGTGGTCGACCCCAACTTTCCCCTTGGGGAAGTTGCCTCCTTGAAGAGCTTCTTGCGGGGTCGCCCTTCTCGGCCCGCTGTTGCTGAAGAGGCTGCTCCTGGAGGCGAGCCCAGTACTCCTTCCCCCGAAGGCGAGCAGAGCACCCTTGCCCCTGAGGATCCCAAAGCTTGAAGCCTCCAACTCTTTGGCGACCGTATTTATTTTTATCTTTTTTAGATAGATGTCTTTGTAATTTTCGTTTTGGTTTGTAATTACTTTCTTAAGACTTGGGTTTTTGTATTGAATGCCTTTTATATTCATGAGCCTTTTTGAACATGTTTGGCTATTTATCCAATGTCTTAATCATAATTACTTTCCACTTTTTCTTGCTTTGTAATGTCGTCGACCCTTGAAACCTTAGACCAAGCATAAGTCGAACTTTCTAAAGATAATACTTCTGACACTTAAAATCATAAACTTCTAAGTTCAAAGAGATATTACATTTTTTGAAGTTTTAACCTTTGAGGTGTTGGCATAATAACAGGGAACTTGTAATTTTTCAGGCTTTATCATCCATAGTGATCGCCTAAAATTTCTTTGGCCTGACTTTGGCGTCATGGATTTTATTTTGCCTAACGTTTTGCTATGTCTTTTGGCCTGACTTTGGCGTCAGGGCTTTTTGTTTTGCCTAACTTTATTGCTAGGTCTTTTGGCCTGACTTTGGCGTCAGGGCTTTTTTTTTTTGCCTAACTTTATTGATAGGTCTTTTGGCCTGACTTTAGCGTCAGGGCTTTTGGCCTAGCCTTGTTACTAGGGCTTTTGGCCTAGCTTTGTTGCTAGGGCTTTTGGCCTGACTTTGGCGTCAGGGCTTTTTGGCCTAGCTTTGTTTCTAGGGCTTTTTTGGCCTAACTTTGTTGTTATGGCTTTTTGGCCTAGCTTTGTTGCTAGGGCTTTTTGGCCTATCCTTGGCGATAGGGCTTTTTGGCCTAGCTTTGTTTCTAGGGCTTTTTTGGCCTGACTTTGGCGTCAGGGCTTTTTGCCTATCCTTGGCGATAGGGCTTTTTGGCCTAGCTTTGTTGCTAGGGCTTTTGGCCTGACTTTGGCGTCATGGCTTTTGGCTTCGGCTTGCTTCGAGTAGACACGCTTTATTAAGGAATGGCTTTCTTTTATTGACATAACAGTTCGATTACAAGCTATGCATAAAATCTTCTTAAATGCTCATAATTAAATGGACGGGGTAACCTCTCGCCTTCGGTGGTTTCCCATTTGGCTGAAAGTTTGTTTTTACTGTCCAGCCTTGTGAATTCATTCCTTCTCATAACCATCTCCCCCACGAAAAATTGGCGAGCGCTGACTTTTCTGTTGAAATACCGAGCGATCGCCAAGCGCATCATTGCCTGTGTCTTTTCCGAGAGCCATCTCTTTTCCTCTGCTAAGTCGAGGTCAGTTCTGCGCTCGATCTCATTTGCCTCTGCGTTAAAGTGTAACACTCTGTGGGTAGGCACAGCTAATTCGGCTGGTGCTACTGCTTCTGATCCGTACACTAAACTGAATAGTGTTTCTCCTGTGGCCGCCTTAGGCGTTGTTCTGATTGCCCATAATACGTTTTCCAGTTCATCTGCCCAGTTCCCTTTGAATGCTCGAACCCTTTTCTTGAGTCCTGCTAAGATAACCTTGTTGGCTGCTTCAGCTTGCCCATTCGTTTGAGGATGATGTACTGAGCTGAAACGATGGTCCACATGATATTCTTCACAGACCAATTTCAGCTCCTTTCCAACAAATTGCGGACCGTTATCACTGATGAGTATTTTGGGAATGCCAAACCTGGAGAATATGTTGACCTGTAGGAACTTGATGACCTGGAATTCTGTTGTCGAAGCTAGAGCTTTCGCCTCTATCCACTTAGTGAAGTAGTCGATCGCCACTATAATGCGAGTACGCTGACCAGTGCTAATGGGAAAAGGACCCAATATATCGATTCCCCATTGAGCGAAAGGCCAGGCACCCGCCATTGGGGATAATAATGTCGATGGTCGACCCGATCGTGGTGCAAACTGCTGGCAAATTTCACACTTCTGTGTTAACTCGGCTGCGTCTTTTCCCAAGGTCGGCCAGTAATATCCCAATCTGAATATTTTCCTGCTTAGTGATCGAGCACCTTCATGGCATGCTGCTGCCCCTTCGTGAGCTTCTCGAAGAACCTTTTCCGTTTCAGGATGAGCGACACACCTCGAGTAAGGTGTCGAGTAGCCTCTTCTGTAGAGTTCTCCATCGATGATTAGATAGCTTGTTGCGAGCCTTCTAATCCTCGTGGATTCTCCTTCGTCCTCCGGGAGGATTCCTTCTTTTAAATAACTCTGGAACGGGGTCATCCATGTGACTTGTCCTTGGATGTTGAAGACCTCTGCTCTGCTTTCCAGGACTGAACATAGAGCTTTCTCCAGAAATTGTACATCCTGGACTGTCGCCCCTCCGAAGGCTAGTTTACTCAAAGAATCTGTTATCTGGTTTTCTTGGCGAGGAATAAACTCAATCGCGAAATTTGGGATTTCCGCGACAAGCTTTTTGGCAATACCGAGATATTTCTTCATCTTTTCTCCCTTTGCCTCGTAGGCGCCATTAACCTGATTGACAATAAGCTCTGAGTCACTTTTTACCTTAAGCGCGGTTATACCCATTCCTTTTGCTAGTCTGAGTCCTGTGATAAGAGCCTCATATTCTGCTTTATTATTGGTCGCTGGAAATGTCAAGGCGATCGCGTACTTCAGAGGCTCGCCCTCAGGAGGAATAAGAATTAAACCTGCCCCCGAGCCTTCTTTTGATGAAGACCCATCCGTATAGAGTTCCCATATTTGATTGTCGTCTGCTGACTGACTTGGCCTGTTCTCTGCTTCTGTTTGACCGTTACTCTGTTTGGCCGTTTTTTGGCGCAAATTTGATCTTGAACTCGCTGAGCTCGATCGCCCACTTGACCATTCTTCCTGAAGAATCTGGCTTCATCAGGAAGTTTTTGAGAGGTTGATTGGTGAGGACCGTGATGTCGTGCGCATGAAAGTAAGGTCTCAGCTTCCGAGCAGCAATAACTAAGGCATAGAGATACTTCTCAATCTGGACATATTTTATTTCTGCTGAGTTGAACATTTTGCTAATGAAATGCACTGGACTCTGAACATTATTTTCCTCCCTTATTAAGACAGCACTGCTGCCACATCGCTAATGCCTAAATAAAGGAAAAGCTGCTCGCCTGGAACGGGTTTTGCCAGAGCTGGGAGTGTTTGGATATGCCTTTTCAAGGACTGGAATGCTTCCTCGCAGTCTGGCGTCCACTCGAACTTGCGGTTGGCCCTCAAGGTTTTGAAGAACGGGAGGGAGCTGTCGCTTGCTTTGGAGAGGAAGCGGTTAAGAGCAGCTAGTCGGCCGTTCAGGCATTGGACTTCCTTATGGCAGGTTGGCGACTTCATTTCTTCTATGGCCTTTAGCTTTTCCGGGTTTGCTTCAATGCCCCTTTCGCTGACCATAAAACCCAGGAACTTCCCGGACTTGACTCCAAAGGCGCACTTTGCCGGGTTCAGGCGAACGTTGTGTCTCCTCATGCATTCAAAAGCTTCACGGAGGTCTGTGGTATGAGGATTGCCTTTGATGGATTTGACGAGCATATCATCTACGTAGGCCTCCATGTTCCTTCCCAGCCTGTCCAGGAACAGTCGGTTCACCATCCGCTGATAAGTTGCCCCGGCATTGATGAGACCAAAGGGCATCACCTTGTAGCATAGAATGTCCCTGTCAGCATAGAAAGCAGTGTGGGCCTCGTCATCTGGATGCATTCTGATCTGGTTGTAGCCTGAATAGGCGTCCATGAAGCTCAGCATCTCATGACCCGAGGTAGCATCGACCAGCTGATCAATTCTCGGAAGGGGATATGAATCTTTGGGGCAAGCCTTGTTTAAGTCGCGGAAGTCGACGCACATCCTCCACTTGCCGTTAGATTTCCTGACCAAAACTGGGTTGGCGACCCAGCTCTGGAATCTTACTTCTCTGACGAAGTCAGCTTCAATCAACCTGCCGACTTCCTGCCTGATCGCCAAACGCTTATCAGTCCCGAATGATCTTCTCTTTTGGGCAATCGGCTTGATGGAGGGGTCTATCCTGAGCTCATGAGAGATAATATCTGTGCTGATTCCTGGCATGTCGCTCGGCTGCCAGGCGAAGAGCTCTTTGAATTCCTTGAGGAGGGCGGTCTTGGCCTCCTTCTGATCCTCTTTCAAGGTGGTCCCAATGCGCACCTTTTTGTCTGGACCATCGATCTCGACCTCCTCCAATTCCTCCATGGGTGCTGGCCGAGCCAAGTCCTCGCGGGGATCGGCCTCTGTCTCGATGGCGAGAGCCTCCCTTTGGTTCTTCCTGCGCAGGCAGTTCACATAACATTGTCGCGAGGACGGCTGATCTCCTAGCACTTCTCCAATCCCATTGGGAGTGGGGAACTTCATCTTCTGGTGGACAGTGGAGGCCACAATCTTATTTGGGTTGATCGTGGTCCTCCCTATGATGGCGTTGTAGGATGTAGGTGAATCGACCACCAGGAAAGTGACCGACACCTTAATGCTCTTCCACCCCTCGCCAAATATTACTGGCATGGTTATAGCCCCCAGTGGATAAGTTGTTCTTCCCGCAAACCCGATCAGCGGAAAGTCGACCCTCTTCAGGTCGCGTTTGGATTTACCCATCTTTTCAAAGGCGTCCAGAAACAGGATGTCGGTCGAGCTGCCTCCGTCGACCAGAATCCTTGCAACATCACAGTCGTCAATATCTGCCGTAATGACCAGAGCATCGTTGTGGGGCGTGGTGACGTGTGCCAAATCATATTCAGAGAATGAGATGACAATGTTCTCTTCAGGTCGGGGCCGCTTCCCCAACTGAACTGCCGTAGAGATCTGAGTGGCGTAGACCTCTCTGGCGCTTGACCTCTCGCCGCCTGCGCCGAATCCTCCCGCAATCAGATTCACTCTCCTCTTGCTTCCAGAAGGCTCAGCTTGATCTGCAGGGGCTGGTGAACGATGCCTCCTGGGGGGCGTTCGACTTCGGTCTCGCCCTGCCACAAATTCCTTCAACATTCCCCCCTGAATCAGCCTCTCCATATCTCGCTTCAAAATCTTGCAATCGTCTGTCTTATGGCCCTTGCACTTATGGTATCTGCAATAGCTCTTGACATCCTTGCCCATGGGTAACCCACCTCGACGAGGCATCGGTGGCCTCGCCAAGGATCTCATCTCCATCTCGACTAGTACCGCTGAGATCTGCCTATTTAAAGGCGTGAAGTACTCAGGGACCTCTGGATGGCGAGGCGCTGGAAGAGACTCGACTCGGGGCTTACTTTCTTTTCCCTTCTTCTCCTTCTTTACCTCCTTCTTACCATCGCGTCGGGGTTCATGGGTTACCCTTAGCGAGGTCGTCAGGAGGTTAGCCTCGATGTTTGCGCGTTCAAGGTCTATGAAACCTTTTGCTCTAGATGCCAGCTCCTCCAACGTCTCAATCTCCTTCACGTGATAGCTGTTTCGCAATTTCTCGAGGCCTTGTTGGCCACATCCAGACCTCTGTAGAATGCTTGAATGATCTCCCCATCCGAGATTCGGCGATCTAATTCTGTGACGTTTTGATGAAAACGCCCGTAGAAGTTGGACAGCGACTCTCCTGGCTGCTATTTGACCGAGTCAAGGGCGACCACGCTCTTCAGCAACTGGCGCTCGCCCATATATCTCTTCAGGAACTTGCTTCTCAACTCTGCCCAAGTTCCGATTGATCCTGCAGGGAGGCCGAAGAACCAGGACGAAGCCGAACCCGAAAGAGTAGATGGAAATAGCAAAGCCAAATGATTGGGATCGTTTGACTTACCCAGAAGGGAGGCCTCATGCTTGTTGACATGTACGGTGGGATCTCCTCCACCGCTATACTCAGGTATGGCCCGAGCAACCACATCCTTTGGGATTTTGATAGCGACGAGCGCGTCGGTGAAAGGATGAGAGGACTGCTCCTTGAAGGGAGCTATGACTGTCAACTGTCTTTCCTGGAGCCTTTTGTTGAGGAGGTCATCCATCTGATCCACAGTGCAGTACATGGGAGAGGCTCCGGGTGGAGGCGGACCGGAAGGATTGGCAGTATATGCGGCTGCTGGCTCCTTGGTGTGTGCTGGAGGTAGGGACTGTTAACCTGATGTCATCTCCTGATCCTCCTGAGGCGTAGTGTGACCAGGATCTGCCGCTTCTGAAGGTGAAGGCCCTGTGGCAGCAGGGTGGTGGTTTTTCTTAGGAGCAGGGGCTTGGCGGCGCGCCTGTCCTAGGATGGCTTCCAGCAGGGAGACCATCTCGGGGGTTAAATTAATATCCTGCCCCGCAATGTGGACTGTCTTCGGTGCAGGGGCTCCGTTTTGATCAGCAGCTGGGGTCGGTCTTGAATCACCGACATGTTCTCGAGCTGTCCGCAGAGGAACATCATTAACTCCTGCTCGGCTGGCAGGTTCCTGTTGAAGCGGCGGCGGAATTAGAGCTATCTGAGGATCGCTCCCTGGTCTGGTTCCGACGGTTGCTTTGGGATCGAGTTCTCATGGCTGAATTGCTCGTTCCCACAGACGGCGCCAAATGTTGGATCGTGAAATCCTGAATGCTGATCTGGCAGTGAATTGAATGCCAGACAAGGTTGGGATGCCGCTTCAGCTCCGACTCCGGTGAACCTGCAAGTAGGGGAGCGCAACAGAGGGGGTGCCTCTGGGTCCCTCTCCGATGCTTAAATGAGTATGTGTGTGTATAAAACTCAAAACGTAAAGAACGTATGTAAAGCAAGGGTATTTATAGGGTAAGAGAGATAGAACCGTATAAAGGCAACTGAATATCTTAATGTATATTGAGTTGCTGAAGATTCGGATCGTGGGATATGGCAGTTACTGCGAGATATTGCAGTTACCAAATCTAATCTTTAGTGAATATGTGACCGAGATATGCGGGATATCTTGGCCACTCTGTTATTAACGGTTTAGTGTGACCAGAGGAGAGAGGCAGGGCTCTCTTCGGGGCAAGCACTCTCATGGCGAGCAGTGAGAGGTCACGGCCTGGTAAAGAATGGCGAGCACTCATGGTGTCCTCAGAGGCTTTGGGCTCGGTTCTGGGCCATTCTATGGAGGCTGGTCCGGTTCGAATGTTATGGGTTTACCCCCTTTATAGTTATTGGGCCTTCGAGGCCTTTTTCCCTACTGGGCTGTCACTATCGATATCCAACAATGTCCAGAAGTATTTGGCCGTTTTCTTGAGGAATCACCCTATTTTTGGAATCAAATCATGCCTTACGCCATAAGAGCTAGGATATTAAAAAAAACATGATAAGATGAGATGAGGTTGAGTATAGCCACAGAGCAAACAAGAAGGATCACATAGAAATGAGATGCTCAAATGCACCGTAAAACATCATAACATGTATCCCAAACATAGTTAAATAAAATGCATAAGAACATAAAACATAAGCAGAACAACAACATGAGAAAGATGTACCAGTGAAAGAAGTACGAAAAATGCAGATGTGCTCCTAGTGGCAAACAGAGAATACCCGAAGAACTGAGGAAATGATGGAATAGATAGAGGAAAACTCAAACATTTGAAGACAGTTGGAAACTTATAGATGTGTGAAAACTAGCACTAACCTTACCCAAGAGGAAACGAGAAGTTGGAAGAAGCCTTGAAATCATCTACTTCTTCAATAGAGAACAACCCTAATTTCTTTATGCAAGGAACAAAAATCTTTTTAGTTAGAGGTTTTGTGAGAATATTTGCAATTTGTTCAGAAGTATGAATAAAATTAACAACAATGTCTCTTGAATGAACTTTTTCACAAACAAAAAAGTGATCAATCTCAACGTGTTTCATCTTGGAATGCTGAATGGGATTTTTTGATAGTGCTACAGCACTCGTGTTGTCAGTCCAAATGACATGAGCAGAAGGTAGGTGGAGACCAATTTCCTTGAGCAAGGACTGAACCCAAACTATCTCATCCACAACGTTTGCTACTGCACGAAATTCAGCCTCTATACTGGATCGTTAGACGACAGACTGTTTCTTGGAGCTCCATACTATAGGATTACCATTGAGTAGTAAGTAATGTCCGAAAATATATCATTGATCAACAAAATCACCACCCAATCTGCATCCAAAAAAGAAACTAGGGATACATCAGTAGTAGGATAAGGTTTTGTCCGGAAAAAAGGTCATGATTCAGAGTTGCCGGTGTTTGGAAATGAAGTATCTTAAGACATGAAGAACAACTTTCCAGTTGTCGGTGTTTGGAGTCTGCATATACTGACTTAATTTGTTCACAACAAAATGAATGCCTAGCCTTGTGACACATAAATTTTTAAGTGCACCAATTGTGCTTCCAAATAATGCTGCATCATCAAAAGGTTCATCATAAATACCCATACTTGATCGTGACAAAAAGGTTCCAGTCTTTGGTGTAGGAAACCTAGGTTGATCAGTAACTCCAACCTTAGCAAGAAGCTCCAAAATGCATTTTTTCTGATTTAACAAAAGAAACTCATCTCCAAATACAACTTCCATACGAAGGAAGTAGTTGAGACTACCAAGATCCTTGCGTTTGAACTGCAAATTTATAGAATCGACAATATCAGACACAAGCTGAGAAGATGTACCTGTAATTACTATATCATCACTTTAAACTAATAATAACACAAAAAACTCATAATCATATTTGATAAACAAACATCTATCAGATATCGAAACATTAAAACCAAGAGAGTTGAGAAAAAACAAATTCAATTTTTCAAACCATGCTGAGGGTACCTGCTACAGACCATAGAGGGCTTTCTGAAGTTTGCAGATCAGTGAGGAATCTGCTGAAGTTTGCTCAAAACTAGGGGGCTCCACCATGTAGACTTCTTCATGAATCTCCACGTGAAGAAAGACATTATTAATATACACCTATCTTAGACACAATTTATGAGTTAGAGCTAATGATAAAACTATACCATCACTGGCTGATTTGATAACAGACTAAACGTTTCCTGAAAATCAAAACCTGGTTTTTGTGAGAAACCCTTGGCCACAAGGCGAGCCTTGTAGGTATACCTGACAATGTCCCTATATGCATTATTTGTTATGCAAAATAACCATTTGCATCCGATTGGAATCTACGGTGTAGGTAAGGAGATAATGCTCCAAGTGTTGTTCAATGACAGAGCTATCAATTTCCCTTCAACAACCTTTGACTAGTGTGGAGAAAGAAGAGCCTCATGAATTTTGCATGGCTCAGTTTGAGTCAAGTAATAAGGTTTAACCAAAGACATTGTCCAACCTTGAAGAGAAGTCTTTGACCGAGTTTGCATAGGGTGCACATTGACAGACAATTTAAATGAAGATGGTGTAGAGGATGAATGAGATCTATTCGTCTAAATTGCAGATAATGGTAGACCGGAATTAGATGGAGGATCAGTTGAAAAAATAGGAGAGGGAAGACGAGAGGGATCATGAATACCAGATGAATCAACAGGAATTAGACCAGAACCAGACAACACATATCTACAACCACCAATAGGAGATGATACAGCTTGCGCATAAGCAGGTAAAGAAGAAGATGCAAATACATTGTTGTAAAGTAACTCTGGAAAAGGTAAGACAAAATCTGAGGAGGTAGGAAGAGCAGGAGAAGGACCAGAGGAGTTAGAAACTGAAGTGGGAACATAGGTGGTTTGCTGAAAGAAAGGATCACACTGAATAAAGGTGCAGGACACTTACGAGTTTGAGAGACAAAGAATTGGCCAGTTGAGTCAGCAAAAGGTAAAGTTGTCTCATGGAAGACAACATTGCGGGATACATAAACTCTACTTGAGGAGGACATACATCGATAACCATGATGATCAGAACAGAAGCCTAGAAAGACACATGGTTTGGAATGAGATGACAGTTTGTGTGATCGATAAGGCCGACGGTGAGGAAAGCAAAGACAAACGAATACACATAAAAAGGAATAGCCAGGCTTAGAACGAAAGAGAAGTTCATGAGGAGAACAATTATTCAAATAAGAGGAAGGGAGTCTATTGATAAGGAACACAGCAGTGAAGAAGGCGTCTGTCCAGTAATGTAGAGGAACAGAAGATTGAGCAAGAAAGGTCAGACCAAGCTCAATAATATGGCGATGCTTGCGCTCAACCATACCATTTTGCTAACTGGAATAAGGGTAGGTGACACAATGTAAAACACCAACGTGAGCAAGATATTTAGTGAGAAAGAACATCAGATTGAACCGCCTTCAGTTTGACCCCAATCTATTTTTCAGCTAAGACATGAAAATCATGGAAGGCTTTAGTAGCATCAGATTTACGCGGTAAGAAGTATATCCAAGTATATCTACTAAATGCATCAACAATACTTAAATAGTAGTTATTGTTACTTGAGGTGAATGGAGCAGGACCCCATAGATCCACCTGAGCCAACTCCAAGGGGTTTGAATATAGTGAATTCGAAGAACCATATGGTTGACTATTGCTTTAACCCACTACACATGCAGCACATTCAGTAGACGTATGTTTAGTTGGGAGACTTTGAAGTCTAAGAAAACCGACAAGCAGATTCTTAGAGGGATGGTATAAATGCATATGCCACCAATGATATGTTTCATTAGATTTTAAGTGGGACAGAAATCAAGTAAACTCAAAATTAGGCAGAAAACAGCTTGATTGAATATCAACAACATCAGCAGTAACATGATCCATAAAAGCAACATTATCATCCAACTGCAGAATTGTATTATCATTCAGTTGCAAACTTGGAGTATCATCGGGCATAACATCATTATGACAAGAAGTGTCATATTTATCATCGAAGCTTAGACCTTGATCAGGACTAACATCAGCACACAAAGTTATACTACTACTAGCAAAACGAAAACTAGACAACTCAAGTTGGTATAGACCGCCAGATTCAGACCCACGGAGCAGCACACAATTTGAGATGGAGTCCTTGACCAAGCAATGTGTCACATGGAATTCAAAATAGACCTGATAAACCTTTGAAAACTGAGACACATATAGTAAAATTTTAGTAACAGATGAAGTGTATAACATATTATTCAGCAGTAACTGTTTATCAGGAGAAGGAATGACATATGAACCAATAGCCAAAATATCAAGAGAAGATCCAGTACCACGGCTAGCGAAGCAATCGCATGTAGTTTGAATCTCAGTCAAGTAGTCACACATAGATTGATGAACATGTTTACGAGCTTTTAGCCTGTCATAGAGATGCATAATCCTAGTGGTGGATGATGAAGATAAATCTTGATGCAACATTTGCCAAATAGACGCAACAGTCATACAAACTATTTGCCAAATAGATGACACTGAAGCCAGAAGCTATGATTCAAGAGAGCTGTCCTACTATAAGAATTTCGCATAGGCTGGATTTAGCATTGCAGCTCCTATGTCATCCACCAAAAATTGAGCCACATTCATACCATGAAGATGACTCTCCAAGTTGTATCCAAGAACATACAGAAGAACTTGTTGTTTCCAGGATTGGAAGTTTTCTTCTCAAACAAGTTGTGTTGCCTTCTTGTTTGCGAAAGCTAGTGAAGACTCATCCATCGGTTGGAACAAGAAAATGAACTTGAGGATGAAATTGGGTTCGATTTAGCTCGGATACCATGTTCAAATCTTCATATTAATGAAGAACCTAGAAAAGAAATAAGAAGAACACAATGAAAACATAATTATAGATGTATTGAATGAAAATGAGGTGTTTCTGAACAAGACTACTCACTTTATAGAAGTCCGTAGGAGATAATCTAACTTAGTACAAATAAGTCCCTAATACTTAAGTGTATGATACACTTATATCCTAACAGACATTACACATTTACCCATGTAAAAAATAAAGTGACGACAAAAATTATCACTAACAGTAGCTTATAATGGTGGAAAACTTATTGTCCCTAATAAGTAATAATAATTACAACAAAAATTGTCGACACAATATACATAAATTCAACTACAATACACTAGAAGAATGTTGCTCTATAACATCGGCGTTAAATAGTTGCTAAAGGTGTATTTGCCGTCACTAACCTTTAGCAGCGGGCTAAGTCTCGTCAGGGTAGGTCCCGTGGCTAAAGGTCACTCCGACGGTAAAATGCCGTCACTAAACGGTATGCCGCCACTAAAACTTTGCCGCCTCTAATAGGTCGATGACATTCAGTGACAAAAATTGTCGCCACTATATACACTATATTAACTACGACAACATTTGTCACTATATAATGCTATCAACATCATAATATGTTGTTACTAAATACATATATTTAGGGACTACAGACCCACCATTAAAAGCACTTCATACTATCAACTAATGTTGTTGCTAAACCCATGTTTTTAGTGATAACAAGTCCACACTTGATAATATTAGTTTATGTCGTTGCTAAAGACATGCTTTTCGTGGCAACCACTAATCATTGCTAAATACAAACTTTTGTAGTGTGTTTTTATTAATCATCTAGTTATTCCTATATGATATGAACTACACAATACATTTTAAAAAAACAGAATATATTATTTATCAAAGTATATATATACATCTTAATAAACATCCACAAACTTACAATAAATTTGAATGTAAACACATAGTTTTCTAAATCAAATGAAGACCTAAAACAAATATGCTTTTATACTTGAGATGGTTATGAATTCGGAATGCCGGAACTACGAACTTGATCTCCGTCTCCAATTCACGATCCCCTACAAGCACCAACAATATCATGTAATCATATATAAAGGAAACACAATACATGTAATAACAAAATCATTTAACACAATAATTTCAAACATAGTACATAACAAACACGACATAGCACAAGACACTTCAACATAATAGTTCAAACACAACATATATATATATGAATTGATCAAATCATGCAGTCTTACCGAACTTTTGCACCACCTACTTTTGCATCACCTACTCACACAATACAAAATACAATGTCACGAATGAGTTTTCTTTAGCAGATTTTGTAGAATTAACTTCATACTATAATACTTCATTTTGTTTATTCATTAAGGGAAATATATATATAAATTTATTACAACTATCTAAGGAAAGATGGTATAAGGAAATAACCTATAAGAAAACTAGTTATAAGGATATAAACTAGTCATAACGAAGATTCTTGATGGAGTCCTACATACCACGTATGCAGTGTAATGAGTTGTTAAACATAGAGTGCCACATGTAATCCCTGGAAAGGACCATCTCCATCTCCAGGTCTGTCCAGTTCTGGGTAGGGACGTGTTGTATGAACATCACCATCTCCTGGAATTCTAACTTCTGAAGTTTCTCTGACCACTGATTCATAATCATCGCCAAACATTCATTCATTATTTCAGCTATCAATTATGATCTATGAATTTGCAAATATATGTGAGTTAGAAAATGTCAGTCTCTACTCTTCTCACTCACCGTGAGTAAAAAACTAGCAGAAATATAAATGAGGAAATCAGGCAAAGCGTATTAAGGGACAATTGAACCAGCGGTAGTTTGGTGTGATTATAAGAATAGTTCATCGGCTTCCAAATGTGAAAATTGATAAGGAACTCTACCAGCAAACCTACCTGGCGGAGCATTCTGATTATCATAGAACTGAGCAACACAATCGAGATTTCAAGGCGCTTCCTTCTTAAAACTGCCTCCCTTCGGTCTGAAGCATATCCCTGTTGTCAGTTCACCTTAAATATTTGACAAAAATGGTCCAGGTAGAACAACCCAGTGTTGAAGGCTAATTCAGCAAAATCTATATAGACATTAAACTATTGATGCAGTTCTCTGAGATGAAACAAAACAATTGGTAGGAATCAACTTCTTTCAAGCAATGTTGACTAGAAAAATCTCCCACCAACTAGGTCCATTATATAAATGTATTACTTAAGAATATATTTTTAATACTTACTTTATCATAGGAGCTTATTTCAAAACATTAAGCTTACCAACAGAAGCCGCCAAACATCAGGTCGCATGAATGAAGGTACACCACTCCATGCCAACCCCTGTAGCTTCTCTACATGAAGAAAAAGACACATGTGACATAACACATAAGTAATAAAATCACAATGAATTTATGTAAAATCACAATAATTCAACATCAGGTCGATGTTGAATTAGGATCAATGTGGAATGACGAGCCAGACCCAGCTGGCCCCATTATAATCGACCTAAAATCAGAGTAAATCAGACAACCAAATTCATTAAATTCAGACTAAATCAGCATTAACTTCAATTGAAACACCGACTAAAGTAGCAACCAAAACAAAGCAGCAACCAATTCATGTATCAATTAAACGATTCAAACATCGAACGACTAAATAAGAACACAAGTAGGAGCTGAGTTCGTCGCGTGCGCTGCGTCGTCGAGGAGCTGAGTTCGGCTGAGTCGTCGCGAGGAGCTGCTGCGTCGTCGAGGAGCTGCTGCGTCGTCGTCGTCGAGGAGCTGCTGCGTCGTCGAGAAGCTGCTGCGTCGTCGTCGTCGAGGAGCTGCGCTGCGTCGAGGAGCTGCGACCGTGCGTCGAGAAAGTCAGAAAATTTAATTTTGGAACCGTCGCGTGGAGAAGAAGAACTCTGTCGAGAGGAGAGTCGAGAGATATCAGATTCAGATCTGAGATTACTGAGGTGAGTCACGTGAGTGTAAGTGAGGACTGAGGTGAGCTGTAATTTGATCAGACCGATGGTCTGGACCCTGGTCTGGTTTGTTTCATCAGACCAGCTTAATTTAAAGTGGTTTTATTGAAATTTAAGTATAAACCAGTATCAAAAACGAGTCGAGTCGAACCGATTCGAACTGGATTTTTGGTACTATTTTGAACTGTTCTATTTGAAGGCAAAAAACACTGGTCTGGTTTTGGAACTAGTTCGGCCGAACCGGTTCGAACCAAATCAGTTCCAGACCAGACCAGTTCGCCCGAACCGATTTATTTGGCCAAGCCTAGTGGGTGAGGAGATTCTAAGCTATGGGTTTGTGGATGGAGTGTTCCGTCAAGATGATGAGTGAGAGGGCTACAATGTGCGTTAGGTTTTTGTGGATTTTGTTTAGTTTTTGACCTTTTTTCTTTTTAATTTATGGTGGTTCAACCAATTTATTAGCGGTTCAATAGATTTAACGACGACAATACTACATTGTTGCTAAATAATGTATTTTAGTGACGACAAATTGATAATTGTGACGGCTAGAAATCGATGTTGTTTATATACAATTTACAACCAGTGCATTGGACACTAAACATATGTTTTTACAGTAATACTAAGGTCTGTTACTAATTATCTGAATTACTGTCGATAGTGGTTTGACATTAAAAAAAATTCGAGTTAAACTATTCTACGACGGACAAAATCCACACAAAACATGAGTTTTAGCTGTGACAAATTATTTGATATGTTTTGTAGTGATAATATTTAGTGACAACGAATTTGATCTGTGACAGTAGACTAACATTCTACTAGTGATAATATATTTTTGAATTCAAAAACTTTATAAACATGTTGAGCTTATAAATTATACAAGACAATGAAGTTGTAATGAATCATTCCGTTTTAGCCATATCTAGGGTAACCACTACGAGGATCCAAGTTACTTTCAGTTGGTTTTTCCCCATCTTCTTATTCTGAAGGCTTGTAGTGACTTCTTGAAAAAATATTGCTGAAGTTATTCTTTTAGTTACGACTGAAGCAAAATGGGTTCCGATAGATCCAAAAGTCTTTTAGTTACGACTGAAGCAAAATGGGTTCCGATAGATCCAAAAAGTACAGATATGCTAGTATATCCACAAATCCCTTCATACATTTTTGTGTGTAATACTTTTTTATATATATTTATTCTCCCTGCTAATAATATATTTATTTCGTAAATTTTAAAATTAAATATATCAACATCTTCGAATACAGTCCATATAAAATGATATTACATAGTAAAGGAAATATAAGAATAATTTAATATACAAATTTAAACATTGTGTATAGTATTTTTGAATATTATCTTTGTATGATTATTCTTAAATATTTGTATAATATTCTGTAGGCCTTAATCTAACTTTTAAACATCTAAAATTATAAATATAACTATGGATTTACATATGAAAAATATACATAATATTCACATATAATTAAAATACTAAGATTTGATTCAGAGTTCCACACGATTTTACTTATGTTATGATATTATGAGAATTTAAATCGTATAAGTTAGATTAGATAAAAGAATTGTAATATGATAGAGATGATCATATACATAAGTTGTGGTTTTAATGACACTAATCAAAAGAGTCATCCCACAAGAAAACTAAATAAAACACCATCTCTATGTACATAAGCACGACGTTGTCATCCCGTTGTTCTTTTTTCTCAAGATTTTTTTATTATAGTTCATAACAAAGCTAACTTTACAATTACAATACTAATAATAAAAAGGTGTAGAAGAAGACAACAAAAAAGTGTTGAGGGTATTGTTTTTTTAGGATAAACTATCTGCATGCCTAGCATATCTTTTGATGAAGATGTAGCCATGAATCCTCTTATTTTCTGTTGTTCATGCCAAGTTCTTCACTCCTAGCGCTTTCAGCATGTTTAGATGTTGAATTTCATCTTTCAGAGCATCATTCAAAGCTATAATTAAAAAGCAAAAACAAGAACAGTGAATGAATGAATGAGTTATCAAATTTACTGTACTTTTTATTTGTGATGATGGTAAAATTTAGGTTTACCATCTTTCAGACGAGCCTGTTCTTCCATGGTCTCCAATCGAAACTTCAAATGACTGTTCTCAGTAGTCAGACGGGATGTATCTCTCTGTACGTACGATAAACCAATCAAAGTAGTCATTATGTGTCAAAACAATGTAATAATGAGTTATATTCAACAAAGTCAAGATAAATACCTGCAAAACGTTCACCTTGGTAGACAAGGATTGTGTTTTAACTTGCAATGTGTGCACCTTCTGCTCTAGACCATAAGTGTAACGATCCTTTCTTTCCTTTGACCTGATAGCCGACTGCCTATTTGCCAAGATTCTGAATAAAAAACATACTAATATATTAGAAAAGAAAAGAAAATAGGTATTTATATTATAATAATATTCATAAATGTAAATAGAGTTATCTTTTACCTCCTTGCTTTTTCGGGGTCAACTCGAGCAATCTCGGCTAGTTTTGTAGCATAAATGTCTTTTCTCCGTTGAATATGTGGACGTTCATTCATGGTAGGATTTTGAATTGGGGGAATAATTATGTTCGAATAGTCCACAGAATGGCTTTCGTAGTGCCTAATATTTTGTTTGCCATTCAGGTTGATTCCCACATTGAATGGATTGTTAGTTGCAATTGCATGTGGACATGGAATGTCTTGAGATACCATTGGTGCAGACACAGAAGAAGAACATTGTTCCATAACCCGCAATGATGGATTTGCAAACAGAGTTGGAACCAACTTGTCCATGTCAAGGAACATAGACATTAAACCCTCGTTTGTTGCATCAGGAATATATGGCATCTCACAGGACCCCACCATTCCAAAATTTGTATCAAGGGGAATGTCACTATGTAGATTCATCATCTCCGTTTGAGAACGATGATGATTTAAATTAAATGATGGGTTATCTTGCATTCCGATAAGGTGCTCCTCACCCATCTCAAAATCAAAAATGGAACCTTCATAGTGAAGCGACAATTGATTGGGGAGAGGGGGCAATTGATTGGGGAGAGGCGGCAATTGATTGGGGAGAGAAGGCAACTGATTTGGGAGAGGCGGCAATTGATTGGGGAGTGGAGGCAACTGATCGGGGAGAGGCGGCAATTGATTGGGGAGTGGAGGCAACTGATCGGGGAGAGGCGGCAATTGATTGGGAGTTGGAGGAAATGAAGATGGCAATGGTTGTTCCCAATACTGCGACAAATGACCACCATTAATCTGAAAATCGTCTACTTCCCTATTCATATTGTATCACTGAATTTTCACTTTCGAAGATAAATATACAATTTTTTTACAACCAAAAAATGAGAAACTTAAATCAAGTTATAAATTTCAGAAACTGCGTAGGTAACTAAATATAAAGTTCATTAGTTGCGGAAATTCAAGAGGATGAGAATAAATGAAAATTTCGAAGAGACTAGATGTTATGTTGGAAAAGAATTATCTAAATTGAGCCCAAGAGAAATTCTACTCCATAAATGAATGTAATAGAAGAAAATGATGTAGGAAGAAGAATGATAAAAGCTGTGATTTGATGGTGTTGTAAGAGAAAATGAGTGTGTATTTATAAATGGGTCTGTCTCCTTATACTTAGAAGGTAAATTACTAGTGGTTGGTGGAGTAAATCTATTTTATACAAAAACTACTCAATACTCTTGAAATGGTAGAAAATTAATAATTGGTTGCTAATCTATTTTTTCAATTATATTTTCTTTAAATTCTAAACAATATGATTTTATTGGAAAATTAGGGGATCTATAATAAATTTCTTACAAAAATATAATATTTTTTCTTTCAAATTTAAATAATAATTTCTTAAAAAAACTTAAAGAATTTGGGTCTTCCTTGTAAGTTAATTTGTTTGTTTGTTTACTTTTACATTTTGTATGTGTAAAAGCTATATTAAATCTTTTTTCTATTATTTAAATAAATTTATGTTTGAAAAAAAACAATAAATATGACTTAAGATAAATACAATAAAATCCTAAATTTTGGGTTTTAGAAAGTAATTAGTGTCTTTGTATATGAATTCTCTTCTATCGATTGGTTATTTGTAAAAAAAAAACAAAAACTCCAACTTTCTTTTATTAGGATAGCACCTGAAAGTTCTAATATGGTAAGTAAACATGAAATTACTTGCACAGAAGCTTTTTAATCCATACATTTTTTTCGAACAAAAACAAATCCATACATTTTTAATATAAAAAATTGCAATCAATAATTAGTTTAATTAGCCGTGAGATACTCTCGGACTTTTTAGATAAAAGATTGGACTATTAGCATGACTTTCCACCTTAAATAACACAGTAGATATTTGTTTTAAAAAAACACTAGCAAATTGTCCAAATTCTTAAAATTCAATTAACGAAAAGGTAATTAAATGGAACTATTACTAACTAAAGTCAAACCTGAAGGAGATAATAAGTCTAACCGATGAAGTAATAACGATACCTAATCCTCATTACATATGGAACTTTGGATGTTCTATGCGCCAATCTATCATGTAAGATTAAAAGATTACAATCATGTGTTTTGTAAGATGAAGGGGGTGATATAAAATGTTGAAAAGATGGACCATTTGAACGACGTAGAACAATGACCTCCATAAATTTAGTGAAGCTCAAATTAGCAATTAATAATTATGTTATGTGAATTTACCAAAAAAAATGTTATACGATGTGTAAAAGTGATAACTACCACTAAAAGAAACTTTGTTAGTAAAACTCATACCAACAATTTAATTTCCTAGTAAAAGAGCATTCTATATAATTATATGATCTCTTTACCAACCACATATATCGCTAATAAAGAAATTTTCTTATGATGTACAATAATAAATTAGCTAATGAAAAGAAGAACACACAAACCAAATTTCTGAAGTGCTGTATGGAATAATTGAAAAAAAATATATCAATGAAAATATGATTAACAAATACTTACAGGGTAATGCTGAAGTTTAACACTAATGAATTGAACATTTCAAAACCCTGAAGGATAGCCAACTATTCACTAATGAATTGTGCTCTTCAAAATCATTTAGGGTGGTCGCTTTATATAGATGATTTAATAAAAGTGTGAATCAAATGACAACACAACTATTTTGTCGTATACGTAAACGATATAGAACATTTCAATTTTATATTATGTACTTACCATTCAATATTAATTTAGTATTTAATTTAATTTTAATCTTGGTGACGAACAACGAATGTCCAACTTAAGCTCTTGAAATATCAAATAATATATACTCGTAAAATAATTTGCTAAATTTATATTTACATATACACATAAAATATAGCTAATACTAGCAACTTTTTGTTTTCCTAAGTCGCAGAAATGAGATACCTAAAAGGTAGTAATTAACTTGTATATCTAAGTTCAAGGACGAAATTAGATACATAAAATGGAAAATGGTTGAGGAGAGTATAACGGAGATGTAAATTTAAGGATAAATTTAAAAATAAAATAAATAGGTAAGAGTTTTTTATAAATTATTTTATTTGCTGAATTACACTTTTATGATTATATATTATACAATATGAAGAAATATATACGAGAAACTGACTCTATTTTAACATAAATTATAACATTTATAAGATTATTTTATTTTTAAATTTTCACAATTCTCTTCGTGGTTTATTAAGAAAATCCACTCTATAAGTCTCCTCACATACTTAATTAAAATATAATAATCACAACCATAAATAATAAAGTATTTAATAATGCATAATTTTCTTTTATGGTCATAAGAATTAGCATACTACTTTTGCTATATTCATGCAAACTTCAATCTTTCCATTAAAGTCAATATTTATATTTGATCTCATTTTTGGGTGTCTAATTAATTATGAGATAACTCTATAATCTATATTATGGTAATGAACTTACAACATTTGCTAAATATGGAAAATGGCTCTCCTATTACTATTTTCTGAATAAAACATTATTTACCTTCTATTTAAACTCAATATATGTTTCTTTCCATAAAGGAAAAATTGAGGGAAAAGTATGAAAAAGATGTAACATGTTTGCCCAAAGTGGTGAATGCGGCCCAATGTTTGGTTTTGATGGAATATGTTTGTTGGTGTAGATTTTTGATGAATTCAGTAAAATATGTTTGTGTCCGTCAAAAAAGTCCGTTAGTTGCCTCCATGCCTTGCACGTGAGTTTCTGTCCGTTTGAAAAGACCAAAATGCCCCTTAGTACTTCACCTATTCTAACAGCCTTCTTTTTCGTTGAACCAATCTGTTTCTTCTCCAACATTCTCCTCCAAGGTGGCGTCCGTAGCAGCTTAGCTTCCCGATTTCGTCGGCCATTCATTGTTGGATCTCCAAGCTGGTCGCCGAGGAAGAATGGGACCGCAGTACTCAGGCAGCAGTACACCCAGCTCGAACTCGAAGTCGGCCGTAGAGTACCCGAGTTGGAATTGCTACTGTGGGTTCACGACACATGCTAAACCCGCATCGACATGGAAGAATTTCAGTCGCATGTTCTATGGGTGTCCCAATTACAAGGTTTGTTTGCCGATTTGGAATCTTAATTTTGAATCCGTCATCTTGAAAATCAGTCATTTTCGAAGCCCTAATTTGGTGTATTTCTGTTGAAGAACCACGGTTGTAGCTATTTTGAGTGGTGTGATCCGCAAATGTGCATATATGGAAGGAGGACCGTGAACAAATTTCGAGATATGCATGTGAAGATTGAAAGCGAAGTGGTTCTTGTACGAAGGAGGGAGAAGATGTTGATTACTGCTGTTGGTGTTCTTGCGGTACTGCTGTTTGGTGTCAGCCTAAAACTGGTCATTGGGTGAACGTGTTTTAGTAGTTGTATTTTAAAGACTAATGTTTGTGGGTCGGGGTGTTTTAAGTTAACTATGTTTATGTTGTCTAAAGACCAGATGACCTATGTTTTGTAATTGTTGGTATTTGAAGAAACAAGTTTGTCCACTAGTTGAGAATATATGTACTATGTTTTGAGTGACAGGACAAAAATTGATCGACTAAATCCAAAAGAAACACACCAGCAATTAAATACCTGTCCCACAACACATACACATTCCAGACAACTTCAACAGAACCAAGTACTTCCCGTATGCATATAACATACACAATCCAGACAACCAAGTACATCAACAAAACCAACCTAAACAATACCAAGTTCATCCTAAACATAAAACGAAACCTAATAATGTCCACAAAATGAAAGTTAACGCCTCAAATTGACCATAACCAACAGTATGCGTCATTCCAAAATGGCATCCAAAATAAGTCATACTACGTTAGGTATTGAAATCACGGAATATCTTCATTGAGTCGGATATTTTGTGTACTTGCTTGACTTGAAACGAGGGGAACTCCTCGGCTGCATTGTCGACTTCTTAGGAATAGTCTTCTTATTCGGTGTGATGGTCTGCAACGGCATATCAACTGGCACGAGAGCTCGACAATCAGAAAGTTGTGGTGCACTTGAACTTACTCGGACACGTTCAGGCGATTCCAGGTTTACCACCTTTTCTGGAGCATTTTCAGCCTACGACAGTACAAAAGTTAGATTTCCAAACCTGTAAATGTGATAAGTGGGCAGTTAGATTTACAAACCGGAGTTTTAATTCTAGTCGGCAGTTTTGCCCTTCGGCTTTTAGGAATCCTCTTGGTTGGTTGCTTCGGTACCTTGGGTCCTTCTTCGGCTTCCTTTGGTACTTCTTGAGGTATGTTGGTAACTTCTTCACGTACTTCGTCCTGCAAACGTGTAAAATATTAGTGCACAATTAAACAATGTTTTAACACGTCTTGAGGAAATATGAGTTCTTATCATCTGAGGTTGTGAATCTGGAACAGACTCAGGAATGTCCGACTCTTCACCCACATCATTTCTCTCTACCTCAATCGGACATGTCTTGTTCTTCGGTTTAACTCTACTCGGTCCTTCTTGTGAAACCCTAGGCCGTCTGACCCTTTTGGTGGGTGGCTGTGCTGCGTCAACACCAGGCTGAGACTGTGGTTTCCTTCTAAGTCGCTGCGACTGCTGTGTAGGCTGCGACTGCTGGGTCGGCTGCGACTGCTGGGTCGACTGTGTTGGCTGGGTAGGCTGTGATGGTGCACTGCTCTGCGATTGTCTGAGTGTTTGGCCTGTCTTGTTGCAAGCCCTCTTGTTATGACCCGTTTGTCGACAGAGGGAGCAAAACTGTGGGAGACCATGCTTCGTCAATTTAGTTCCTGTTTTGTTTACCGTCTCAGTTGGAGCTCTCGTCCGTTTCTTCTTGGGCCTGCCTCCTTGTTTACGGACCACTGGAGGATCAATGGGTAACGAATCTAGCCTCATCCAATCGTCAACCCCCGTAATTGGATGTATGACTGGACCATAGATTCGTTGCATAGTGTCTTTGTGGTACACCGTGTCCCCAAAATTCTGCACCTCCAGTCTAGATTTCAACAAACATGCCGTAGCATGAGCACAAGGGATCCCGGTCAGACTCCATTCAAGACAGCTGCATACTCTGGTGTTGATATCTACGGTGTACTGGTGTTGTGTACCCACGAGCACTTCGTACTCACCCTGACCCGCATAGAGTACACCCATCCCTCTTGAAGCATCCTTTTTTTTCTTGATCTTTTCGAGAACATTGCTAAACAGCAACCCTTCGTGCTTGCTAGCCTCTTCCCTCCTCGTAGTGAAACTATTCATGACGATCCTTCGCAAGGTTTCCATAAGGGTTATTGGAGGCTTATCCCGAGCATCCTTAATCTTTGCATTCCAACTCTCTGCGGCTTTATTGACGACTAAATCTGTTTTTGAATCTGGATGGAACTCGTACCTGCACCATGTCTTCGTGTCTATGTTGTCCAAGTACTCCCATGCACCAGGATAGTGCTGTTTTAGGTAGTCCATGTGCACCCTGTGCCTATGCAAATTGTACGAACAAGCCGCAGCCCAAAAACGTGACCTCACTCCAGCGTCGTTGTGTTTGGCAGCCAACATGTTCTGATGAACGTGTCGCACACAGAAACGATGCTCTGATGCAGGTAGGATCTCCTCTACTACAGTTATTAAACCCTAGCAAACATGTTTCATCAAAACTTTAGAATTTCAAACATATTACAGCAACTGTTTAAGAATTTCAAACAAAACACATAATATTTTTGAATTATAACAACGTAATACATAAAATATTTAAAAAGTGCAGACGTAATATACCTTTTGCCAATCTGACATGACGATCCAAGGACCCCCATCACCAAGGTCTGTCTTGAAGATGTCCAGGAACCACGTCCACGACTCTCTAGTTTCAGCTTCGACCCACGCATAACATAGAGGGAAGACTCTATTGTCAGCATCCCGAGAAACGACACTTAGCAGTTGCCCCCCATCCAGGCCTTTCAAGTGACACCCATCCAACCCAATGAAGGGTCGACAACCAGCTCTAAACCCTTCCATACATCCCTTTAAACAGACGTACATACGTTCAAATTTTGGTCTCAAAGGGTTCGGCACCAGATCAACCTGTATGTATACCGAGCTTCCTGGGTTATGCATCAGCACTGTCCCGGCGTAGTCTCTTAGGCGTTCAAACTTCCATAATCTATCGCCACGTAACTTCTCTCTCGCTAATCTTATAGCTTCACAGATATTCCATCGCTTTACATCGAAGTTGAATCTTTTTTGAATTTCATCAGCTATGGTCGCACTTCGTACCTTCGGTTCATTCCTAATCAACTCCATGAAGTTCTCGCATATTCACTTACTACCAATCTTCTTGGTGTGGAATGCTCGACCACATGAATGCTCGTCCACCAACTTGCGAAACTGAAAAGTCGCTTGTTGAGGAACACGGACCGCACAACACTTGAAGCCACAGTTGGCCTGTTTGCACCGGAGTTCTACTCGTTTGGGACCATTTGATCCCTTCGACTCCATCTCATACCCCTCTTGGATGCTATGTCCAATCATGTAATCCCTAAACGCCTTCGCATCTACGAACTTCATACCAAGTTTCAGCTCGTATTTTTTGGTGGGTTGACCCAACTCCGCATTCACCTCTTCATCAATAACCCTTGTCCTATGTCCGTTTGTCACGTCGTCTTCCATGTCTGAATATGGGGCAGTCCTCAAGGTGTCGCTCGGACAGTCATGCTCAAGATTTAACATTCCAACATCTATGTTCACCCCAATACCTGCTGCGGTATCGCCCCACTCACCTTCCATCGCACCAACTATGTCGGGTATATCACCTTCGGCGGCTTTACGTGTTCTTTGTCGCTTCCCATATGTTTGCGCTCGGTTTGGTGACATTTCATCATACACATCATCATCGGTGTCATCCTCCTCTTCACCCTTTTTGGCTTTCCAATTTGGGTCGGAAATTCCCTCGGAGTCGGAAGACATCTCTTCCGAAACACTACTCTCGACCATGGGTGCCTTCCCTTTCGCTTTCTCGCTCAAACGTTGCTTGTTCAGTTCGGCTATTCTTGCGGATGCCATCCTTCTTCGGTTTGCAATTTGCTTCAACAATATGTTGTTGCGGAGTTCTTCCAACCACGGATCTTTAAGACATGCTTCCTTATCAAATGGTGGAAGCACATACAAATTTACCTCCCGCACACCTTGTTGTTTCTCCTTGATTAGTGCAATATCTTCATCGCTACATAACACTTCAATGTCCTTTTTCGGATCTCCATTCCGTGGAACGTACGTTATCACACCATGACTCTTCAAACCGTAATACTCAAGTTGAAAGGCCACATTTAAGTACCAAAAGCAATGGTCCATCAAGTCCGTCAAGCATACCCTGCCCTTGTAAACATCGTCAACCCAGTTACCATCATAGTGGATTTGAAGAAACCACTTACCCTTACTTGAAGTAGACATTCTGCAAACAAACATCAACATTCGGTCATAACACAAACAAAACATAGTAACATTCGGTAATGTACCAAACAACACACATATAAACAGCGTTGTAATAAAACATATCAGATTTATATACAATGCAAACAAACTAATTAACCTTTCAACATCAATCGTTTAATCGTTTTCCTTCGGTTCGTCAACTTTGCCAATGTTCGAAATTTTCATGCAGGACACAAATTGGAGGGTGACTTTCGGCTTTTATAAACTTGAAACTGAACATGGTGTAGTTACCTCTGAAGAGTAGCTTCGATTCGCGACGGGATCGACACAAACAGAGTAGTCGCGCCGATTCGGTTTCAAACGGACAGCTGATTCTTCAAATCGAAGAAATTGCAGCACCTCCCGCAGCAACGCCTTCACTTGCTATCTTCAGGCGAGCGTAAAAAATGCAGCAGCAGCTCCGATTACAACGATTCAACGCAGCAGCTCCGATTTTAGGGTTTGGGGATTTCTCTCTTCTTCGGTTCTTGAAACTGATGGGATGGGAAGTTCTTCGGTTTTTTAAACTGAAGTGTTGCTAGAGAGGTGATATGTGTTTGGGGAGAAGGACCGGTTCGGTCTTAGGGAAGGAAACGGTTCGGTTCGCAGAGAATAAAGGAGAGAATTTCATCAAGGGTAGTTTGGGTATTATCGTTTTTGTTTATTTCAACGTTCAATTTATTTGTCACGTGACAAGCACGTGCTAACTTTTAACGGATAAATTCACAGAAAACCTAACGTTTCTTCAAAAACCTACAGAAGTAAACGTTTTACATCAAATACCCGCGGCCCAAAACAAATTTTATCGATTACCATTTTGGGCAAACACGTTACATCTTTTTCATACTTTTCCCAAAAATTGAAGATAAGCACAAAACAATTACCAATATAATAATATAATGGGTGATGGAAAATAAAAAAATCAATGTAATAATGATCAGTATTCAGTCTTTATTTCAAGAATAAGTAAATACAAAATCAATTACCGACCTTGTATGGGTTAAAGTTGTTATTCATATCTTAAAATACTCATTTATAAATAAAATACAGATTTAATGCAGTTTTAATGCAGTTTTATGTTCTAGAATGTGGATTAGTTATTCCTCAGGTAATTTTCATTATAATTATTTTCGATAAATAATCACGTAATTAGAATTGTGTCAAATAAACACCATACATATATATATATATATGTAAACTAAAGTTTATAGTTATCAAAATTGGATAAGGAGTCAATTTTCGGTTCAGACGGTCCAACCAACAATTCGATTAGTTCGACCGCCAATCCTTCATTATTTTATCCTCTGTGTATTCCTCTTCCTTCGTAATTTATTCCTCTATCATCTTCTCTCTTTTCCTCCCTACTCTTTCTTTTTCTTTTCTTTATCCTTTCTCTTTCACATCCTCCTCTTCTACCTTTATTTACTAATTTTCGAAATCTCTCACCCCTTCCTCTTAGTCCGCCGGCGCTACCTCCTTTCCTTCAAGACGCCGTCGCGTCCTCTTCCTCTTCCAAACTGCCTTGTCCTCCTCCTCTTCTAAACCGCCCTTCCTTCAAAAACTATTTCGTTCTTCAAAAACTAATCAATTGTAAAAAAACTGCTCGATTCTAAAAAAACTGCTCGGTTCTAAAAAAAATGACCAGTTCATGAGAACCTGGCCGTTTTTTACTCTTCGAACCTGACTCAGCTATCATTTCGATCTTTTGAATAAATCAAACTACCTCCCTGATCGAAGGTTTGACCGAGTTCGATCCGGTTCTGATTTCTATGCTACAATTTATATAATAAAAATATAAACTGAAAATTCAACATTTTATAAATATTTTTAAATTAAAATAATAATTAATTGAAATAAATCATTATAATTTAAAAATTAAGAAAAAGTGATAATATGTTTTTCAAATGATATGTTTCAAATATTAAAAAAAAAACAATATTTTTCTAATATATGTTTTTTACGCTTTTCGTCCTCCAAGTTAACATGCGACTTCACTATTCTTTTACTTAAACTGATGGAATTACAACTTAGAACAAATAATCACATATGAAAAACATAAGGTAAATAAATCAATTCGTATAATCTTACCGCATCCCCCAACTTAAGGGTGTATTGGGCTTATTAACCTTGAAAGATGTCAAGATGAGATGCCTCAATACTTCCATTTAATGACTTATCAACAGAAAATGAGTATTTTGGCTCAACAATATTTCTTTTTGAAATGTTTCGCATTGAATGTGTTTTTGATATTTGTCTCAAACGTATCTTCAAAGACAAGTTGTTAGGGTGAGAAATGGAGACGATCTTGTAAAGTTGTTTTCATTTTGTTGGTAACTTATTGATTCTATCATATAGAGACTCTTCTTCCGAACATCTTCCCCATGACCATTGGTGTGCACTAACACACCATTTGTATTATTTGGTCATGCCAAGAAACATCTTTCCTTGCACTTATTCTAAACCCCAATACTTTTCTCTACCAAATCCAAATTGGGGCATAACTCCCCTTCAACAATCGTTGCCTTTAAATATTTTACTCTAGGAAAGATGAAAAATATTTTGATTGAGACGACCATATCATATCCATACACCAACCTAAAGGGTATCCTGCCATTGTTTTCCTGGGTGTTGTTCGAATATACTATATCTCAATTTCCTATTCGTTGACCCAATTTCCCTTTTATGGGTATGCTTACAGGAGGCGAAGCGATGCTCAATATTTAGTTCTTCACAAAACCTATTGAGATCCTGCATAAATAAGTTGAGGGTCATTATCATTTCTAATAATTTTGGAAGTTCTGTATCTTCACATGATTTTAAAATTGAAGAACTTTATCGCTTTAACTTTTGTGGTCATCAAAAAAACTATTTTTTACACACTTTGAGAAATAGTTAATGACTATGGCGATGAGTATATTTTGACCTTGTGAATTTAGTAGGAATGAGTGTTAATTTAATTAGAGCATGCAAAATTCTTGGTGAGTAGTTTTGACAAGTCTCTCAAATTTGTACCCAAGTTGATGTCTCCCGTTTTCATGTTCAATAGTAATATCCTTCTTTAGAATTTTTATGATGACCAACTTAGTCATTTCATTACACTATTACACTGTGAGTTTCATCATCATTCTCTAGGTGTCGAATTTTTTAAGAGAATTTTCAAACACTGATTAAATTCTAATGTGATTTCATGTGTATCAAAATAAAAACGACGATCAAACGTTTAAAAATACTTACCAACATCCGGATAATTAATTCAAAACGTTATTCAGAACTATGTTTACATAATAATTAGGTACTTTGGTATTTTGTCTTTTCCCCTTCCTTGACTAGTACAAAGCTATAAATGATTTTAGCACTTATAAAAATAAATTTTTCAGTAATAAGACGATGTGTAAGTGGGTTGACTCCTCCAGTTTGCATTGAAATAGGATACCAGACCCATGCTCTAGAGATACAAACTTTCGTTCTAGGTTGGATTGTGAGAGATGGCAACGTTCAATTATGTATCTTAACCAAGTTGAAACTCTTCTTCACACTCTGAAGCCCACATAAAATTCGTGTTTGCACTTAATACTTGGAAACGAGTAGTGAATTATCTTTAGACTTAAAAAATGATTGATTGCGACAAGATTCACGTGCTTTTAAATGATGCGATCGAGGCACAATGACTATGAATGCGTTTAACTAGTTACCTCTTCCTTCATGGTTTCTTGTATACGTGTGGCTAAAATACCCCTCTTCCAATGTATTATGACAGAAGACACAATTGCAATGCTCTCAAAGATCCATGACAGTTCTTCAAGGGAACATCAAAGATCCAAGATGCTAATGCAGGCGTTGTGATACGATCTTCCAGGAGTCGGCACTTTCGAGGGTAGGTGGTGATACGATTCTCCCAAGACTCGTAATATTGCTGTCAGAATTACGACTCTGTAAAGGGTTCCCTTTTCCGCGAAGATCAGCTCCAAATTGATCCGAGTGATGAATACGAAAGTCGCAGATAATTGAGTCCTCTTTCTGGAATGGGTGGGCTCGTCTAATTCAGATATGTATTCCGTCTTCTAGACCAATTTTGGTAAGGTCGGTCCTCCTGAATACGATTCTGCCGAGACCAGAATATACGAGGATAGATGATGGATGAATGATGGATCGATTGGATCACACAAAGGCAGCGACAAGCCCTTGATACCTCCACAATGGATTCTCCAAGATATGACGCACTCGAAGATTCCAAAGCTTGAACCTTGGATATGACGCACCAAGATTCAATTGCCGGATATGACACACCAACAATCAATTTCTCATTCAATGAACAAGAAGAACAATGTGGCTAGCACACAAGTTTGTAAAAAGGTTGATTATCTCTAATTTCGGCCACCTTAGCTACTTATCCTAAAAGAAGTAAAACCCTAAACTAATTTGGGCCTAAGGAAAGCTCTCCTATGGGCCGAATTTTATTCTCCTCCTCTTATTGGGTTTGGTTGTCTTGTGGACCGTTTGCCTCATTAAAACCCCCATTTGTAAAACCCAGTGGGACAAAACCAAAGGTCGGGAAAAAGAGTACAAACGAGCCCCTCTTGACTTAGTCCATTCGAGCAACCAAGAGGTTCTTAGGCTCCATGTCTCCGGACGGAATGATAGTTGGTCCTATGCGGTCCAGTAGTGTGGTGATTGTATGTCCAAGCTTCCTAGCCCTTGATCGTGTCATTGGAACACTCGGCACGGTTATCTCACCCCTGTCTTCAAGTGTGGGCCGGATTTCTTCCATGATCACATCACGTTGACTCATCAAGGATTTACTGACTTGCTATATTGACAAATGCAATCGACCTTGTCTAAGAGTGTTAACATGTCAGCTATTTAGAAATATACCAGGTAGCCATAAATAGAATAGATGCCTATACCAAATGCTTGTATATTCTCAATGGGGATTTATAGAAATTAGGTGTCCCTACCTGAGGCTTTGGGGCACATGCGCATCAACTCTATCAACACGTGCAATGTCGACTCTATCGACATGTGTGGTGACGACTCCATTGACACTTGGCGACGAGTTTGACCAACTTCGTACAGGTCTATTGGATAAATAAAAAGAATCTTAGGGACCTAAATAATACTATGACGATATGAACAACTATACAAATTGTTGGATCGTGAAATCCTGAATGCTGATCTGGCATTGAATTGAATGCCAGACAAGGTTGGGATGACGCTTCAGCTCCAACTCCGGTGAACCTGCAAGTAGGGGAGCGCAACAGAGGGGGTGCCTCTGGGTCCCTCTCCGATGCTTAAATGAGTATGTGTGTGTATAAAACTCAAAACGTAAAGAACGTATGTAAAGCAAGTTTATTTATAGGGTAAGAGAGATAGAACCGTATATGTCAGCTGAATATCTTAGTGTATATTGTATTGCCGAAGATTCGGATCGTCAGTTACTGCGAGATATTGCAGTTACCAAATCTAATCCTTAGTGAATATGTGACCGAGATATGCGGGATATCGTGGCCACTTCCTCATTAACGGTTTTGTGGGACCAGAGGAGAGAGGCAAGGCTCTCTTCGGGGCGAGCACTCCCATGTCGAGCAGTGGAAGGTCGCGACCTGGTAGAGAATGGCGAGCAGTCTGGGAGCCTTTGGCGTCCCTATAGACTTTGGGCTCGATTCTGGATTACTCGATGGTGGGCCAAGTTTGGCTTGTACTTGGGCCGATCCGGTTCGGATGTCATGGGTTTACCCCCTCTATAGTTATTGGGCCTTCGAGGCCTTTTCTTACTGGGCTGTCACTATCGATACCCAACATTTGCCCCCGAAGCTTGATTGAAGTTCCTTCAGTCGAGCTTGATTTCCTGGTAGGGTTTTAGATAGTGACGTCTCTTGTAATGGTTCAGGACCTTTGAGACACTTCGAGGTCATTTGGCGAGCAGTTTCTTCTCTGTTCAAAGCTGAAAGAATATCCTTCCTTTTATTCCCTTTTGGCGATCACTCGAGGTGACCTAGACTTATGGAAATCTATCTTTCTTAGTTAGGCGATCATTACCTACCGAGGTATTTCGGCTAAAGCCTTATTAGTGCGTAGGCGACCATCTTGTCTCCTTAGTGGACTTTTAGCATTTAATAACTGCTCAGTTGTCCAGAAATCGAACGGTCACCTTAGGCACGCCTATCCTTTACTTTTCCGTAAACCTAGGGTAGTCTGTCAGCTATCTGTACCAGCCAACCGTTTGTCTCTTGGATTTCTGACATTGCTTCGGTTTTCTCCAAAAGGGTGCAATTACTCTCTGCGTCGCTTCGATTTGCTCGTGGCGGTTACTCCCCTTTTGGTCTATATAAGAAACGTCAGTTTCTGTATTCTGTCTTTTACGCTTATCCACTCTCTTAGATTTTCAGAGCTTCATTGCGAACCTTTCCATTTCCTTTCCCAACCTTGTTCAACCTTCTTCCAATATTTCCATGGCTCCCCACGGTCAGAGAGTCAAGCACATGGCTCCCAAGGGCGCCAACAAAGCCAACACTCCCAGAAATGTTGATGTCCCCTTGACCATCAGGGATGAGGTCGTGCCCCCCTCAGTGGAGGAACAGACTGATTTGAGCAGGACTGCAACCACTCCTGTGGTGGTGGACGGGCCTGAGCTGAACACGCCCATCTTCTCTCCGAAAGGTAAACCTTCGCCCTTTTACTGCTCTGCTTTGGCAATATCCTCTGTTTCCTTTGTTTTTTATACCTGCTGTGTTATACTTGAACTGTTCTGAGTAGATGTCAAGCCTAACGAATTGAAGCCAGCGTATTTTAAGACCATGGTGGCGCTTGGTGGCTTTAATGCAGAGGATGCTCCCAGGTATCCTGGCTTAGGTCTGCATTTTTCTCACGATGGGGAGGTTTACGTTTATGCGGCCCAGGTCACGGGATTCATCCCACGCAGCTCATTCTGAATGCCCTCAGGATGTGGGTCGGTTTCAAGTCCCTGTGCATACGCCAAGAGTGGGAGTATTCACTGGCCTTGTTCTGATGTTTCTTCCGACTGGCAACAGGGGCAAACCACCTCCACCATTTCCAACCACGCTGGCCGAAGTTTTCCGAATGGGGAGGCCCTCAAACATGGAGTTGGAATGTTCATGTCCGTCTGGTTGACGATTTTCGGACCACCAACTCCAATTATAAGAAGTGTTACTTCTTTTATAAGGGGTGTGTGCCCTGGAAATTGTTGATCCCGGACAAGGATTTCCCTCCTTCCTTCGAGGAGCTATCAGAGAGTGATCGGAACGCCATCGATGACCTATACCGGTCGCATCGGTCGTTCCAATTCAAGTCCATTCGCTCAGTGGTTGAAACTACTGAAAACATGCTTGAGATGGCAGGCATTCATCAAGCCACACCAATCTTTGATGATTGAGTAACTTTCTAACCTTTTTCCTTGTTTTATCGTTTGTAGGCAAGGTCGTAGGCAAGAGCCAAAAACTGATAGGTCTCTTTGATGACCAGGGATCGGCGGGACTGTCCTCCGACCAGGCATTGCTGAACTCTCCTCCTCACCCTTCTAGGCGTTCGTCCAAGAGGAAGTCTGAGGAGGTGCTTCCCTCGGCCACTGCTGACCCTCGCCAACCAGGTATGTTGCTTTGTTATTCGTAGATGTAACGTCTTCATACTTTGCGGTTTTTTGTTTTTGACATTTTGTCTTGTTGTTTTGCAGAGGAATCCTCGACCGACATGGCCCGGGATCCTCCTCCTCCTCCCTCCAAGAAGGTCAGGAGTGAGGAATTCCCGGAAGTCGACCAGGATCCTCCTCCTCCCCCTCCTGGGGGCCCTTCCGCTAATAAAGGGAAGGGTATGGACGTGGTGCCCCCTTCTCCCTCTCCCCAGGGCCCTTCTGCCACCAAGGGCAAGGTTTTGACCTTAGCACCTCCTGTTCCTACTGTGCCCACGGTTCCTCCTAAGGAGTCTGGGACCAAGAAGAAGGGGCATGCTACTTCCAGCTCATCGAGGGCTCCTGTGGAGGAGCATTGCTCCCTGGCCAGCTTGTTTCAGCCGCTTGAAACAGCGAATTCTCGGGAGACTTGGGTCTCTTGTGGGGACCTTACGAAGAAGGGGTACCCTCCCCAGAAGAGCCTCCGGGGTAGCCCGGATATGTGTATGCATCTTCTGGACGGGATAATTCCCCCTACGGACCTCTCGATTGTTCCCACGGAACTTCATCAGATCGAGGGGTTCCTTCGGTCCCACTTTGAACGAGTGGCTTTGGTAAGATCTCATATTTTTATTTCGTAGAGTCCTTTCTTTGTCGTTCCCTTATTGTTTGTTGTCCTGACAGCTTTTATTCTATATTTATTGCCAGTTCGTTCGGGAAGAAGTGATTGTTGGCCGTGTCTTCGGGGAGCTCGCCGACAAGTATTCCAGTGTGCTCGTCGAGCTAGAGCAGTACCGAAGCACGGGGGTCACTCCTGAGAAATTGGGGACTATCAAGACGGCTGCGGATGCAGCGATCGCCTTGGCAAATGATACGCGGGAGGAATACCTCAGGAAGGAGCAGCACCTCCTTGTTGATGTCCAGAAGAGGGAGGCTGAAGCCGCTGCCACTCTTCAGGACTTTGACGCTCTTCACCTGTGTTTAGATCAGGGAGAGATCGTCCGAGTTCGCCTATATGCTGCACTTAAGGAAGCTCAAGCGCAAGGGGCAGAATCGGATGCTCGCAGGGTCGCTGCCGAGGCGCAAAAGGCCGTTGCTGATGCCCATAGGGAAGCTGCGGTGGTCCGGAGGGAAGCTGCAGAAGCCCGGGGGATTGCCCTGGAGGAGCAGAGGGATCGGCTAGCTGCACAATTGAAATCCGTCCCTTTGCCCCAGAGCGTAGTCGAGGCATTCAAAGCCTCTGAGGAATTTGAAGACTGCGCTCTGAAGGTGATGAAGTCGGTGATCGCCGATTTTCTCCAAGTCCTGGTGGATGATGTCCGGGCGGTCGATCCCAATTTTCCCCTTGAGGAAGTTGGGTCCTTGGGAGCTTCCTCCGGAGTCGTAACTCTCAGTCTACCCTTGTTGCTGAAGGGGTTGTTCCAGCTATGGCTGAAGAGGTTGTTCCCGAAGGCGGACCAAGCCTCCCTGCCCCCGAAGGCGAGCAAATCGTCCCTTCCCCTGAAGGCGAGCCAAGTGCCTCTGCCCCCGAGGATCCCCAAGCCTGAAGTCTCCATCTCTTTTATTGACAATATTTGCCTTTTGGATAGCTGTTTTTCTTTGTAATTTTTTGTTTTCCTTGTAATTATTTATTTGATTTAAGACTTGGCTTCTTTTATTGAATGCCTTTATATTCATAAGCCTTTTATTCGACTTTGAACATGCTTGGATATTTATCCAACGTCTTAATCATAATTACTCTTCGACTTCCTTTTGACTTGTAATGTCTTCGACTCTTGAAGTCTTAGACCAAGCATAAGTCGATCTTTCTAAGGATAATACTTCTGATACTTAAAAGCATAAACTTCTAAGTTCAAAGAGATATTACCTTCTTTGAAGTTTAGACCTTCAAGGTCATCCTAAGGCTTTGTCATCCATAGTGATCGCCTAAAATTCTTTGTTAGCAGATCCCTTTGTTTGGTTTTGGCGTCTGCTTCTCATCTTGCCTAACTTTATTGCTAGGTCTTTTGGCCTGACTTTGGCGTCAGAGCTTTTTTGTTTTGCCTAGCTTTATTGCTAGGTCTTTTGGCCTGACTTTTGGCGTAATGACTTTTTGTGCCTGATTCGGTTATCAGGTTTTTGCCTGACTCTTGGCGTCAGGTCTTTTGAGGCCTAACTTTGTTGTTAGGGCTTTTGTGGCCTAGTTTTGTTGCTAGGGCTTTTGGCCTGTCTTTGGCGACAGGGCTTTTTGGCCTAGCTTTGTTGCTAGGCCTTTTGGCCTGTCTTTGGCGACAGGGCTTTTTGGCCTAGCTTTGTTGCTAGGGCTTTTGGCCTAACTTTGTTGTTAGGGCTTTTGGCCTGACTTTGGCGACAGGGCTTTTGGCCTAGCTTTGTTGCTAGGGCTTTTGGCCTAACTTTGTTGTTAGGGCTTTTGGCCTAACTTTGTTGTTAGGGCTTTTTGGCCTGACTTTGGCGTCAGGGCTTTTTGGCTTCGGCTTGCTTCAAGTGGACACGCTTTATGAAGGAATGGCTTTCTTTTATTGACATAATCAGTTTGATTACAAGCTATGCATAAAATCTTCTTAAATGCTCAGAATTAAATGGACGGGGTAACCTCTCGCCTTCGGTGGTTTCCAAATAGTAGGATCCTGGTGCGGCGATCTCTACTACTTTGTATGGTCCTTCCCATTTGGCTGAAAGTTTGTTTTTACTGTCCAGCCTTGTGAATTCATTCCTTCTCATAACCATCTCCCCCACGAAAAATTGGCGAGCGCTAACTTTTCTGTTGAAATACCGAGCGGTCGCCCAGCGCATCTTTGCCTGTGTCTTTTCCGACAGCCATCTCTTTTCCTCTGCTAAGTCGAGGTCAGTTCTGCGCTCGATCTCATTTTCCTCCGCGTTAAAGTGTAGGACTTTGTGGGTAGGCACTGCTAATTCAGCTGGTGCTACTGCTTCTGATCCGTACACTAAACTGAAAGGCGTTTCTCCTGTGGCCGCCTTAGGCGTTGTTCTAATTGCCCATAATACGTTTTCCAGTACGTCTGCCCAGATCCCCTTGAATGCTCGAACCCTTTTCTTGAGTCCTGCTAAGACAACCTTGTTGTCTGCTTCAGCTTGCCCATTCGTTTGAGGGTGATGTACTGAACTGAAGCGATGGTCGATATGATACTCTTCACAGAGCCATTTCAACTCCTTTCCAACGAATTGCAGACCATTATCGCTGATGAGTAGTTTGGGAATACCAAACCTGGAGAATATGTTGACCTGCAGGAACTTGATAACTTGGAATTCCGTTGTCGAAGCTAGAGCTTTCGCCTCTACCCACTTAGTGAAGTAGTCGATTGCCACTATAATGTGAGTACGCTGACCAGTGCTAATTGGAAAATGACCCAATATATCGATTCCCCATTGAGCGAAGGGCCAGGCACCCGCCATTGGGGATAATAATCTCGATGGTCGACCCGATCGTGGTGCAAACTGCTGGCAAATTTCACACTTATGTGTTAATTCTGCTGCGTCTTTTCCCAAGGTCGGCCAGTAATATCCCAATCTGAATATTTTCCTGCTTAGCGATCGAGCGCCTTCATGACATGCTGCTGCCCCTTCATGAGCTTCTCGAAGAACCTTTTCTGTTTCGGGCAGAGTAACACATCTCAAGTAAGGCGTCGAATAACCTCTTCTGTAGAGTTCTCCATCGATGATTAGATAACTGGTTGCGAGTCTTCTAATTCTAGTGGATTCGCCTTCGTCCTCTGGGAGGATGCCTTCTTTCAAATAATTCTGGAACGGGGTCATCCAGGTGACCTGTTCTTGAATGTTGAAGACCTCCGCTCTGTTTTCAAGGACTGAACATAGGGCCTTTTCCAGAAATTGCACATCCTGGATTGTCGCCCCTCCGAAGGCTAGCTTACTTAAAGAATCTGCCATCTGGTTTTCTTGGCGAGGAATGAATTCAATCGCGAAATTTGGGAGTTCTGCGACCAGCTTTTTGGCAATGCGAGATATTTCTTCATCTTTTCTCCCTTTGCTTCGTATGCGCCATTAACCTGATTGACAATGAGCTCTGAGTCGCTTTTTACTTTAAGCGCAGCTATACCCATTCCTTTTGCTAGTCTGAGTCCAGTGATAAGAGCCTCATATTCTGCTTCGTTATTAGTCGCCGGGAATGTCAAGGCGATCGTGTATTTCAGAGGCTCGCCCTCAGGAGGAATAAGAATTAAACCTGCCCCCGAGCCTTCTTTTGATGAAGACCCATCCGTATAGAGTTCCCAGATTTGATTGTCGTTTGCTGACTGACTTGGCCTGTTTTCTGCCTCCGCTTGACCGTTACTCGTGCTTTCCACTATGAAATCAGCTAGTGCTTGACCTTTGATGGCCGTTTTTGGCGCAAATTTGATCATGAACTCGCTGAGCTCGATCGCCCACTTGACCATTCATCCTGAAGAATCTGGCTTCATCAGGAAGTTTATGAGAGGTTGATTGGTGAGGACCGTGATGTCGTGCGCATGAAAGTAAGGTCTCAGCTTCCGAGCAGCAATAACTAAGGCATAGAGATACTTCTCAATCTGGACATATTTTATTTGTGCTGAGTTGAACATTTTTCTAATAAAATACACTGGGCTCTGAACATTATTCTCCTCCCTTATTAAGACAGCACTGGCTGCCACATCGCTAATGCCTAAATAAAGGAAAAGTTGCTCGCCTGGAACGGGTTTTGCCAGAGCTGGGAGTGTTTGAATATGCCTTTTCAAGGACTGGAATGCTTCCTCGCAGTCTGGCGTCCACTCGAACTTGCGGTTGGCCCTCAAGGTTTTGAAGAACGGGAGGGACCTGTCGCTTGCTTTGGAGAGGAAGCGGTTAAGAGCAGCTAGACGGCCGTTCAGGCACTGGACTTCCTTATGGCAGGTTGGCGACTTCATTTCTTCTATGGCCTTTAGCTTTTCCGGGTTTGCTTCAATGCCCCTTTCGCTGACCATAAAACCCAGGAACTTCCCGGACTTGACTCCAAAGGCGCACTTTGCTGGGTTCAGGCGAACGCTGTGTCTCCTCATGCATTCAAAAGCTTCACGGAGGTCGGTGGTATGAGGATTGCCTTTGATGGATTTGACGAGCATATCATCTACGTAGGCCTCCATGTTCCTTCCCAGCATGTCCTGGAACAGTCGGTTCACCATCCGCTGATAAGTTGCCCAGGCATTGATGAGACCAAAGGGCATCACCTTGTAGCATAGAATGTCCCCGTCAGCATAGAAAGCAGTGTGGGCCTCGTCATATGGATGCATTCTGATTTGGTTGTAGTCTGAAGAGGCGTCCATGAAGCTCAGCATCTCATGACCCGAGGTAGCATCGACAAGCTGATCAATTATCGGAAGGGGATATGAATCTTTGGGGCAAGCCTTGTTTAAGTCGCGGAAGTCGACGCACATCCTCCACTTGCCGTTTGATTTCCTGACCAAAACTGGGTTGGTGACCCAGCTCTGGAATCTTACTTCTCTAACGAAGTCAGCTTCAATCAACCTGCCGACTTCCTGCCTGATCGCCAAACGCTTATCAGTCCCGAATGATCTTCTCTTTTGGGCGATCAGCTTGATGGAGGGGTCTATCCTCGCAGGGATCGGCCTCTGTCTCGATGGCGAGAGCCTCTCTTTGGTTCTTCCTGCGCAGGCAGTTCACATAACATTGTCGCGAGGAAGGCTGATCTCCGAGCACTTATCCAATCCCATTGGGAGTGGGGAACTTCATCTTCTGGTGGACAGTGGAGGCCACAATCTTATTTGGGTTGATCGTGGTCCTCCCTATGATGGCGTTGTAGGATGTAGGTGAATCGACCACTAGGAAAGTGACCGACACCTTAATGCTTTTCCACCCCTCGCCAAATATTACTGGCATGGTTATAGCCCCCAGTGGATAAATTGTTCTTCCCGCAAACCCGATCAGCGGAAAGTCGACCCTCTTCAGGTCGCGTTTGGATTTGCCCATCTTATCAAAGGCGTCCAGAAACAGGATGTCGGTCGAGCTGCCTCCGTCGACCAGAATCCTTGCAACATCACAGCCGTCAATATCTGCCGTAATGACTAGAGCATCGTTGTGGGGCTTGGTGACGTGTGTCAAATCATCTTCAGAGAATGAGATGACAATGTTCTCTTCAGGTCGGGTCCGCTTCCCCAACTAAACTGCCGTAGAGTTCTGAGTGGCGTAGACCTCTCTGACGCTTGACCTCTCGCCGCCTGCGCCGAATCCTCCCGCAATCAGATGCACTCTCCTCTTGCTTCCAAAAGGCTCAGCTTGATCTGCAGGGGCTGGTGAACGATGCCTCCTGGGGGCGTTCGACTTCGGTCTTGCCCTGCCACAAATTCCTTCAACATTCCCCCCTGAATCAGCCTCTCTATATCCCGCTTCAGAATCTTGCAATCGTCTGTCTTATGGCCCTTGCACTTATGGTATCTGCAATAGCTCTCGACATCCTTGCCCATGGGTAGCCCACCTCGACGAGGCATCGGTGGCCTCGCCAAGGATCTCCTCTCCATCTCGACTAGTACCGCTGAGATCTGACTATTTAAAGGCGTGAAGTACTCAGGGACCTCTGGATGGCGAGGTGCTGGAAGAGACTCGACTCGGGGCTTACTTTCTTTTCCCTTCTTCTCCTTCTTTACCTCCTTCTTACCATCGCGTCGGGGTTCATGGGTTACCCTTAGCGAGGTCGTCAGGAGGTTAGCCTCGATGTCTGCGCGTTCAAGGTCTATGAAACCTTTTGCCCTGGACGCCAACTCCTCCAATGTCTCTATCTCCTTCACATGGTAGCTGTTTCGCAGCTTTCTCGAGGCCTTGTTGGCCACATCCAGACCTCTGTAGAATGCTCGAATGATCTCCCCATCCGAGATTCGGCGATCTAATTCTGTGACGTTTTGATGAAAACGCCCATAGAAGTTGGACAGCGATTCTCCAGGCTGCTGTTTGACCGAGTCAAGGGCGACCACGCTCTTCAGCAACTAGCGCTCGCCCATATATCTCTCCAGGAACTTGCTTCTCAACTCTGCCCAAGTTCCGATTGATCCTGCAGGGAGGCCGAAGAACCAGGACGAAGCCGAACCCGAAAGAGTAGATGGAAATAGCAAAGCCAAATGATTGGGACCGTTTGACTTACCCAGAAGGGAGGCCTCATGCTTGTTGACATGTAAGGTGGGATCTCCTCCACCGCTATACTCAGGTATGGCCCGATCAACCACATCCTTCGGGATTTTGATAGCGACGAGCGCGTCGGTAAAAGGATAAGAGGACTGCTCCTTCAAGGGAGCCACGACTGTCAACTGTCTTTCCTGGAGCCTTTTGTTGAGGAGGTCATCCATCTGATCCACAGTGCAGTACATGGGAGAGGCTCCGGGTGGAGGAGGACCGGAAGGATTGGCAGTATATGCGGCTGCTGGCTCCTTGGTGTGTGCTGGAGGTAGGGACTGTTGACCTGACGATATACCATGGTATCAATACACTTGATGACCATGTTAACTGTACACTATAAATACCTATTCATTTCTTTTGAAAATGGCAATCAACATATATTCTACTACATTTACCCTCCCCGTTTTTACACTTTGACTAACTTTATCATTGTAGGGGGAAGATTGGCCAAAAACCCATGTTTCCCTTCTTGCAAGTCACCAGAGCATCTCTTAGATTTGAAAACCCAAATCTTAAGGAATGCAACAATGGCTCCATATGTTCTAATTGTGACAAAAAACCATGGAATCATTGAAAACTCGAGCTGCAACCGGTAAACTACCAATTGTGGAAATACTTTCCAACAACTTCGTACCGATGCCATCATTAAATGCACTACCGTCTCGAGCAAACAAACCACAAAAAGTGGAAGGTTCATCGCGGATTCAAGTTGAGGAATATCAGTACCAAAAATAAAATAAGTACCAAGAACCAACTTAGGGGATCTCGGGTCAAGACAGAGAAAACGAACAAGGCCACCAGGGACCGTACCAACAGGCTCTTGAGGCTTCGCTGCCTGAGTTTGTAGTCACTTTTTCCAGGCTTGTTGCCTTGAAAGATCTCCTTGACATAAGAGAAGAGAGTTTTGCTCGCTGGGTCGCATCCATCATTCTTCTACCACTTCGTATTAGTTCTTCGGCCTTCCTAAGGCATTTCTTATGCCAATCTAAAAATTAAGTTCATCCAGTAACATATGGGTGAGCATCAACTGCCAAAGGATGTGGCCTTCCTAGATTACGTCTGTCAGGGCAAAATCAAATTATTGATTAGCTATTATAGTCATTTTAACAAAAACTTGGTCGACACTGACCAGGTCATTCCATAAGGGCATATCGTAAGAGCATTCATGACAAGATTGGGACCATTTGGTGTCACCGTGAAGGATAACCACAGAGTTATGTTCGTTCATAACCTAGAGGAATTGGGAGATAGATTGAAAGCCTACATTGATCTAGGGCGGTCAAAGGATCCAGAGGAGTCCATAAGACACAAATAAGTAAAAGAGGCGATGCCTCCATCATGTCAAGTCCAAGGAAGGAAGATCACAGGCGACACTTAAGTCATGAAATCTACACACCCTAGACGAGAGAAATATCTGTTGTACTGAGAGACATGGAGCAAAACCATTTGCTGACGCCTTTTATGCCTAGAAAATATAGGGTCCCAATGGCAAAAGACATGAATGTGTATTGTCGGGGCCAAAGTTTATCATACTCACGATTGTTATACCATCAAGAAGGATACTGATGCGTTAATTCAAAGAGGTCATTTGAATAACTTTGTATACTTCAAAAGAAAAAAAACTCGAAGCCCAGATAGAATTAAAAGAACACACTTGACTCATCCGCCATTGGTGACCCTAGCTAATGGAAACGTACAATAAACATGATTAATAGAGGCTTCACTTCTGAAAGAGAAACTAGTGGGGCTCGTGAGGTGTATGGTAGTAAGATCTTGACAGAGGTAACACTTGGAAAGAGAAATCATACCATTGAAAGCGTCTCAATTTCCTACTCTAATGAGGATATTGAACATGTCACCAACACCTAGCTTTATTGCCTAAATCAACGACCTTGATGTGAAGAGGGTTCTAGTTGATTATGGGAGCTCAACGAACATACTTTTTGTTGACACCTTGGCGACTATGGGAATAACTAAAGGAGATTTGAAAAAGATGAATTTTCCTTTGATCGGATTTGCTGGAAAGACAACATGCCCACAAGGAGTAATTTGCCTGCCAATAACATTTGTTGAGGGCTGGATGACATTGAGAACAAATATCACCTTTGTAGTGGTCGCCGATCCTAAATAAAATAACACTGTCTTAGGGTGAACAAACCTGAATCCCCATAAGATTATGCCTTCAACACGCCACCAGAAAATGAAGTTCCCTAGTCCCCATGGTTTTTGGGAAATCAGGGGTAAACAACTTACGTACAGACGTTGTTATATCGACACCCTTTGATGTCGCATTCAAAAGGAAGAACTTTTGATTCAAACAAATGTGGATGTAGGGAGTATAGTCGTCGTCTATCACCCGTGGAGGAATAAATAGAAGTGGATATAGACAAACCTGGGAAAAAAGTGAAAATAGGTGTGGAGCTTTCTAGGGAACAAGCTGAAATCTTTATCCAATTCCTTATAAAATTCAAGGAATGTTTCGCGTGGAGCCCCAGTGACATGCCTAACAGTGACACCCCTATCATTACTAAGAGGATGAACATTGACCCCTTGGTTAAACCCATCGCGAAAAGAAAAAGAGCAATAAGTGAGGAGAAAAGATTGGTTATATGGGTTGAAGCGGGTACATTGGTCGACACTAACTTTGTTAAGGAAATATGGTTCTTTAGTTGGTTGGCTAACCCGTTTTTGGTGAGTAAGTCGAATGACAATTGGTGGATGAGCATTGATTTCAGGGACTTGAATAAAGTTTATCGTAGGCACTAGTATCTGTGTATAGACCAATTGGTCGACGCCACTTCCAGTCATGAGATTTTAAGTTTTCTAGATGGTCATTCAAGATATGACCAAATCAAGAGTCTAAGAATAATGCAGCACATACAGTTTTTTTACGTAGATAGTGATATTTATCATTATACAATGATACCTTTTTAGCTCATCAATGTAGGCGTCATCTATCAAAGGATGATTAATAAATTATTTTCATACATGATTGAAAATACAGTGGAAGCATACGTTAGTGATATGCTAGTAAAGTAAAAAAGGTCATCGGCCACCATAAGGATTTGAAGAAGGGTTTCGCGAGGATGAAGTTCCATAATGTTCGCCTTAATCTCTCAAAATGTGCTTTGGGGGTCAATTCAGGGAATTGCCTAGGCTTCATGCTAAGTCAAAGAGGGAATGGGGCAATCCAGAAAAGCTCCAAGTTATTGAAGAAACAAAATCTACCAATTGTGATAAGGAGGCCTAACACTTAGCGGGATATTTGGCCACTCTTGATAGGTTCCTGTGTAAACCAGGGGGAAGTCACTGACTTTCTTCCATATATTTCGGACCAACAAACAATTTGAATGCACACTAGAGTGTGAGAAAATTTTCCAACTGCTGAAAAATCACCTGAAAACGTTGTCACTCTTCGTTAAACCAACCGTTAGCGGCACTTTATTCTTGTATTTGAGCATCAATCCTGTGGTTGTTAGCTCCATAAAAGAAGAGACCAAGGGTCAAGTCCCAATCTATTTTGTAAGCAAGGTCTTTACCTCGGCGAAAATGAAATATCTCGAGGTTGACAAGCATCTTTATGTGTTGATAATTTAAGAAAAGCAGTTTCGGCATATTTTTAGGCACATGATGTTACAATTTTAACGAACCAGTCCTTGAAGCATTTCCTACAAAAGCTGGATGCTTTGGGAAGAATCATCAAATGGGCAATTGAACTAAGCAAATTCATGATAAACTTCATTCCTCGTATAACTATAAAATGTAAAGTATTTACTGATTTTATAACAGGATCTAGGGGATTTACAATACAAGAAGCACCACCTTAGAAATTAAAGGAATAGGATTAAAAGATTAAGGAAATATGGGAACTATGCATATATGGATCTTCATATGTGGAGGGTGCACGAGCGACGCTGGTGCTAATACCCTCTAACGGTGGTGAGCTGTTCATATATGCTTTAGCCCTGACCTTTAAGGTGATAAATAATGAGGTCAAATATGAAATATTGATCACTAAGATTGGGAAGAGGAGTAGGCGTCACTTCCTTGAGTGTAAAGCATGCTTCCAACTGGTAATCAGTCAAATTAAGGGCAATATAAAGCTAAGAGAGAAAAAAAAATGAAGAAATACTTCTTTGAAGCCAATACATTGATCAAAGAAATTAAGGATTTTGAATTCCAATCCATTCCATGGGATGTAAACGAAAAGGCTAATGCTCTTAGTAAGTATGCCTTGGGGGTGGGCGCCATTGCGAGAGGTGAACTGTCTCAGAATGGGGGGAAATTTCCATTGTTAATGAATACACGACGCCCACAGGAAAATATGACACTTGGATGACTCTCATATGTCATTTCATTGAAAAAGGTAAGTTTATCAAAATATCAAGTAGAAGCCATAAGAATTCAACAGGTTTCCGTAAATTCTCTACTCGTAGAAAAGGTGTTGCACAAGAAAGGATACTTCACGCTATATCTAAGATTTGTCGCACACCTCAGAACTGAGCACATTTTGAGGGAATTACATGAAGGTTACATCACCTGTCATAAGCAGGTTAAATCAATCATTAGGAAATCCTTGAGATAAAGATATTATTGGTTGACGATGAACAAGGAGGCGTCAACCATGGTCAAACATATGGAACTTGTCAAAAGTATTTTCCGTGAATTGGACTCCCACTAGAAGATTTAGTGTTAATACGAAGCGCGTGATCTTTTGCACAGTGAGGAATTGACTTAATATGGCTCTTGCCAAAATAAATAGGTTAGCGGAAATATATCGTGGTCTTCATAGTGTATTTTTCAAAATGTCAGAGGCAAAGACACTGACATCGACTATTGAGTTTTCAATCATCAAATTTATGAAATTTCAAATTATATCCATGTATGGAATCCTAAGCATATTTTTTAGTAATGATGGTCCACAATTTGTGGGGCAAGAAGTCAAGCGGTTCCTTGAGGAGCTCGATGTTGAGCATCACTTTGTATCAGTCAAACATGCTCAAACAAATGGACAAGTAGAAGTAGCAAATAATTTTTTTTAGATGGCCTAAAAAAGAGAGATCGACACCATGTGAGGAAAATGGGTAGACAATTTGGAAAATGTAATTTGGATAGTAAGAACTACCCCAAAGAAATCAATGGGAGAAACGCCTTTCAGTTTGGTCTACGGGTTTGAGGTGTTGGCACCTGTCGAACTTATAATGGAATCACACTGACTAAGATCTTTCAATGAAAATACAAATTATGACGAACGAAACCTTGATCTAGATTTTTTTGATGAAAAGCGTTGGGCAATAGAGGAAACACATGGGAAAATGAGTATCGCCACAACCCGTTATTACAATCGTCGAGTCCTCGCTCGCCAATTTGTGGTGGGGGATATGGTATGGAGAAGGAATAAATTCACGTACCAATATAAAACCAATAATTTATCTCCAAAATGGTAAGGATCATACAAGGGAAAAGTACGAAATTGCACCCATTGGTAATTGGACCCATAATGTTTGTTATCACACTCAGATTTTTCAGTTTGTTGGTAATTGGACTTTTTTGTCCATTATCGTTTGTTTTCCGTTAAATTACCCTCACGTGTTGTTAATTTGCTTTACTCATGTATAGATATACCAACAATACCCTAGCCAGTCGCCCTATCCTCAAACTTTCATTTGTGTCTTCTCCTTTGGTTGTGCAGGTACAACTCGTCATCTTTGTGTCTCTGAGCTAGCGACCCCGTGCTCCGCCGTGGGGATTCTGCGGTTTCACCTTCAAGACTCAGCAAAAGACAGAGAACTAGTACGTCCCTGGGTGTTGCTGCCACCGCTGAAAGGGTCTGGATCCAGTTCGACATAATCTTTAACGACGAATCTGGAACTTCTCCGGTGAAGAAGCTCCCGCATCAGGCTCAACTAAGACCTTTTGCCTCCGAAAGAGTCGTGACAACAATTCAGCTTGAACAACTAAGTGAACGCATTCTTTAACCACGAATGGTGGGAAGGTGTAGTCACGGAGGATCTAGGTAACGGAAAATACGAGCTCTACTTTAGGGCTTCAAAGGAGAGAGTTTGCAATTTGAATGGAAGAAACTGAGGTTTCACCGTAAGTGGATTAATAATGCATGGATTCCTCCTTTCGACGAAAGAGAAGAACAGGTGAGTATGGGTAGTGGAAGGCATAAAAGGACTTCGTTGCAATTCACAATGCATGTTGCCACATATATAAACGGGGTAGGGGTCGTTGCAGCACCACACGATGCTGTCGCAAATAAGGGAGATGATTATCTAGATGAGGAACAAAAAGAGCCGAAGCAGAACTAGTCGCGGATTATGCCCCCCCCCCCCCCAAATATGGACGATCCCGAGCTTGATGCAGCAGAGTATTAAGCACCAAAAAGAATTGAAGCAGAGTTGGCAGAACTCCCAAACAAAGGTCAGGAAGAGCTAACCGATCCAAAGAAAGAAGGGGCGGTGTTGGGAGCAGATGCCGTCATCCCAAACGGTGAAGCAGTACCTAGTGCAGACGTAGGGGTCCAAACAGCGACGAACCTGTACCAGTTGTGGTGGTTGCCGCCAAATGCTAATCTGCTGAAACCTGTGCTGATTGCTACAGGTGACATACTGAACATGGCTGCGCTGGAGCTTGACACAGCAGCGCCGGAGCTGGATAAGAATGGAAAAGCAGAGGAAGCTCCAAAAGCAGATGTGGTGGTAGGGAAGGATATGAGGTAGCAAACGCAGTTGCACTGTTAGAACCTTTAGATTAAACTGAAAATGAATGAAAGATAGCTTACTTGATAGAGAAGAAAGCAGAGTGTTCTTCATTCAAAAGTTGGTTAAAACTGTTACAACTACTCCTATTTATAACCCACAGCTATGCTATATTTTGCAAACTAGTCCCTCTTAGTAATTACAAACTGATACTTGACACATATATAACTATACATATGTCCTAACATTCCTTATTCAAGATCTGATTTTCAAACTTGATTGAACTCTTCACTTCGTTTCTTCTTTTTAAGCAAACAAAAGAAAGCTTGACAAATAATCTTGACTTCTGTACTAAGAACATATACTGATGCCTGCACTGCTGATCTGAACAACTCTGAAATCTGACTTTTGCACTAAGAGCATCCATATTCTGCTGCTTAAGCATATCTGAGTGTTTGATTATATTGTTCACAAACAAAACAGTCATCAACTGAACACTGATCTTGAATAATTTCTCATTCTTACTGATCATACTTGACTTAGTATATCATCATGGCAGAATCTGATTCATGTATATAAATCATTCACATCACATATACTTCAAAGATCTATACGTGCCAGAGAATGATTTACACAACATGAAGAAGACAGTACTACAACAGTACACTGCATCAAAACATGAATCAAAAGAAAGAAAAACCAACAAAACATTAACAGAACAGATAACCAGACTAGACTATCTTGAAAATGATCAATATAAACAACCACTAGAATAGCATCAGAAGATCAGAGGGTCAGTAGTTACTCAGATATAACATCAGCAACATATGCCCTTATCGGACTAACACCTATACATAGCTGATGATTCATCATGTCTTCCACATAAAATATCCCCAACTTTTTCCTACAGGCACAAACATTTTCTCAGTCAATGGCTTAGTGAGAATATCAGCAACCTATTCACTGGATGGAACAAAATTAACAATAACATGGCCTAAGTTAACTTTCACACGAACAAAAAATAGATCAATTTCAACATGTTTCATTTTGGAATATTGAATTGGATTTTCATATAAAGCTGCAACACTAGTACTATCTGTCCAAACCACTGGAACAAAAGATGACCGAAGACCTATCTCAGTGAGCAAAGATTTAACCCATATGATCTCACACACTGCATTGGCAACAGCACGAAACTCTGCCTCAACACTAGATCGAGCAACAACTGATTGCTTTTTAAACCTCCAAATGATAGGATTTCCATTCAACAGCAGATAGTGACATGAAATGGACTTTCGATCTAAAATGTCACCACTCTAATCTGCATCAGAGTATGAAGTTAAAGAAATTTCTTTCAAAGGAAACAAATTAATCCTAAACATAAGACCATGATAACTGTACCTTTCAAGTACCTAACAATATGTAAAACAGCCTTCCAATGACTGACACTAGGAGTTTTCATGAACTAACTTAATTTGTTTACTGAGAAATTGATATCAGGATGAGTAACACAAATATGTTCAAGGGTTCCAATAGTACTACGGTATAATGTAACATCATCAAAGTTTTCTGAGCAAGTAACCATACCTGTTTTTGATAGACAAGTACCAGTCATCGGGGTTGGACAATAAGACACAGCAGTAAGACCAAGTTTCTCAACAAGATCTTGCACATACTTCCTTTGATTCAATAGCAGATAGTCCTCCGTAGCTAAAACCTCCATACCCAAAAACTAACTCAGATTGCCCAAATCCTTAAGCTAGAATTCCTTATTAATAGCCTGAATGACTTTTGAAATGGTAAAAAAAAAGGTCCAGTAACAACTATATCGTCAACAGAAACTAACAGAAACATATAACCAACCTCACAGTGTTTGATGAACAAGCAACTTTCAGCAACAGATGCCTTAAACTCCAATTGATTGAGCAGAAAATACTTGAGCTTCTCAAGCCATGCCCTTGACGCCTGTTTTAAACCATAGAGAGCTTTTTGTAGCTTACAAACTAGAGGAACATCAGTACTGGATTTATTTTCAAAACCAGGAGGTTGAACCATGAAGACTTCCTCTGATAATTCGCCATAAAGAAAAGCATTGTTTATATCAATTTGTCTCAACGTCCACTTGTGAGACAATGCCAGGGAAAGAACAATTCTTACCGTAGCTGATTTGACAACAAGATTAAATGTGTCCTGAAAATCAACTCTAGGATTTTGAAAGAACCCCTTTGCAACTAGTCTGACTTTATAACAAGCAATTGATCCATCTGAATTTTTCTTGATAGCCATTTGCACCCAATTGAAATTCTACCGGATGGCAGCTGAACAATAGCCCAAGTGTTATTTGCTTGAAGAGCTGAAAATTCCTCTTCAACGGCAGCTCTCCAATGAGGACTGTGAAGAGCTTGGTGAATAGACTTTGGTTCTGTGGTAATCAAGGCATCAGAAGACTCAACATTTGTAAGCAAAACCTGAAGAGAAGAATGTTGGTGAGCATGAGACTTAGATCTAGTAAGCATCACATGAACATTAGAAGGATGAAAATATGACATACCATAAGGAGATGAAGTAGTAGAAGAAACAGGAATTACATCAGAGGAAGGAATAGAGGAAGAATTAGGTATTAATTGAGAACCACACAGTCTATATGAAACTGCAGGCAAAGAAGAAGAAGATACAGGATTCAATACAGGATTTACCATAGAATCACCAGCATGATCAACATTATTAGAAGAAGGAGCACATGAATTTGTAACGTTAGGTGGAAGAGATTCAGGAGATGGAGAAGACTGACAACCAAAGGATGATGGAGTCATAGCAGGAATAGAAACAGAATCATGAGGAATAATAAAATTAGATAAAACAGACGAAGTAAACTGATTATTGTTGGATCGTGATTTCCTGAATGGTGATCTGGCAATGAATTGAATGCCGAGGAGATGGTGATCGCGCGCTTTCGCCTGAGCTCCGATGAACCTGCAAGAAGGGGATCGCAACAGAGGGGGTGCCTCTGGGTCCCTCTCCGATGCTTAAATGAGTATATGCGTGTATATAGCTCAAAACGTATTGAATGTATGTAAAGCAAAGGTATTTATAGAGTAGGAGATACCAAACCGTATAAGGTAACTGTATATCTTCGTGAATATTGTGTTGTTGAAGATTTAGATAGTAGATATTGCGGTTACAGCGAGATATTGCAGTTACCGTATCTAATCTTTAGTGAATATGTGCCTGAGATATGCGGGATATCGTGGCTATATCCTTATTAACGGTTGGTGGGACCAGAGGAGAGAGGCAAGGCTCTCTTCATGGCGAGCACTCCCATGGCACTCCCTTGGCGAGCACTCCCATGGCGAGCAGTGGGAGGTTTTGGCCTTGGCCAATGGCGACCTGAAGTGGCACTTTGGCGTCCACTTTAGTTTGGATTCGATACTGGACTACTTTATGAGGGCCAGAGTAACCTTACTGTGGGTTGGCCTTGTTTAAATGGTATGAGTTTCACCCCCTGCAAATTTATTGGGCCTTCGAGGCCTTTCCCATATTGGGTCGTCATTATCAATACCCAACAATTATCACAATGAATAAAAAATGGAGGAGATATGTAATTCTGAGTAGGAGCAGTAGATGTAAAGAAATTACTCTTAGCATCAGCAAATGGAAACACCGATTCATGAAACACAACATTCCTTGAAGTATAAACACGGCCAGATGCAGACAAGCACTTATAATCATGATATTTTGCACAATAACCCAAGAACATACAAGGTTCAGAATGAGGAGCAAGTTTGGTTTTGTGAAATAGACGTAACCAAACACACGCAAGAAAGAGTAATCAGGAGCAGAGCTAAAAGTTTTTTCATGAGGAGACATTCTCTGCAAACTTGAGGAAGGTAACCTATTAATAAGAAGGGTTAATTGTCAATTTGCCCCCTAATGTTTGGACCGAATTTAAGAATCCCCTTAAAGTTTAAAAATTTAAATTTTAATCCTAATGTTTGGACGAAATCAAAAATCACCCCATTCCGTCTTAAGACCGTCTAATTGAAACGGAAAACCTGACACGTGCCTTGCACATGCATTTTCTTAAGAAACAAAGACAAAAATACCCTTCCCATGAACAGACCTCAACTTCTGACCTCAACTTCTCCGTTTTTCAACAGACACAGTTCCTTGTAAAAATGCAATTTACAACCAACCACCCTTCTCTTCCTATTATATTAATACCCCGAGTCTCCTAACTCATACTCATCATCTCCACTACGTATCATAATGACTTCTAAGAAAAAACATGTCGCCGTCCTCCCCTTCCCCTTCACCAGCCACCCGAGTCTTCTATCCAAAATTGTCCTCCGACTCGCCGGAGCTGCACCAGAAGTCAATTTTTCATTCCTAAACACACCCAAGTCAAACAAAGCCGTGTTCACTCCTCACTCCAAAGACCACTTACCAACCAATATCAAAATCTACGACATTGAGGCAGAGACAGGAGGAAATCTTCTAGACGAAGTAGAATCGTTCTACAGAACCGCTCGCTCTAGTTACGAGTCGGTGTTGAAAACTGCTGTGGAGGAGATCGGTGCACCCGTCAGTTGCTTCCTCATTGATGGTATGGCATCGTCTGCGAGTGAGATCACTAGTAAGATGGGTGTTGAATGGATTGCGTTGTGGGTGGCTGCACCGTACACCCTTTTAGCTCATATTCACACAGACGCCATTGTCAATAAGCTCAAGCTTCTGTCTCAAGAAGAAGAAGAAGAAGGTGGCTTTGATGCGAAGAAGAAGAAGATCGATTTTGTCCCAGGACTATCCATGATGCAGGGTCCAGGAACTGTGTCTGTTGAAAAACGGAGAACTTTAGCTCTGTTCATGGGAAGGGCATTTTTGTCTTTGTTTCTTAAGAAAATGCATGTGCAAGGCACGTGTCGGGTTTTCCGTTTCAATTAGACGGCCTTAAGACGGAATGGGGTGATTTTTGATTTCGTCCAAACATTAGGACTAAAATTTAAAATTTTAAACTTTAAGGGGGATTCTTAAATTCTGTCCAAACATTAGGGGGCAAATTGACAATTAACCCTAATAAGAAAGGTAGCTATAAAAAACGCATCAGGCCAGTAATGAAGTGGAACTGAAGCTTGAACGAGCAGAGTTAAACCCAATTCCACAATGTGCATGTGCTTACGCTCCACAATTCCATTTTGTTCCGATGAATATGGACAAGTGATGCGATGAGATATGCCAAACTGAGGAAGGAATGAACATAAAAACTGAAATTCACCCCCACCATCCAACTGAACTGCTTTAACCGAATAACCAAGTTGTTTCTCTGCAAGCTTATGAAATTTAACAAAGCATTTAGCAGCATCAATTTTTTTTTAAAGAAAATAAATCCATGTATATCTACTATATGCATCGACAATGCTGAGATAATAATGATGACCAATAGAAGCACAAGATGAAGGTCCCCACATATCAACTTGCACAAGATCTAAAGGTGAGATATAGACAGATAGAGAAGAATGATATGGTTGTTTCTTACCTTTTCCAATAGCACAAGAAGTGCATTGTGGGGATGAATGAGAAACAGGGTGATTATGCAATCGCAAGAAATTAACAAGAATCTTATTGGAAGGATGTCCCAACAGCATATGCCACAGAGAAGAAGAATCATGAGAACTTAAGGAAGAAACAAAACATTCTAATTCAGTATTCTCAAGAACCTCAGGAGTGATAAGCGAAGAAGAATACTTATTCGAATTTATATGTATAGAAATAGTAGTGACAGCATAACCAACATTCATTGATGAATCATAAATCAAAATATCATTGTTCACATACCAGTTACAACTGAAAAACTTGAACAACACTTATTTATTTCAGCAGAGTTTGCATTAACAATCTTAGTCATACTTTCACGCTTACGAAATAGCCACTGATTAGCAGAAGAAAACTGACAGAATTCGGAGAAATCAAGCTTATACAATCTAGCATTCTCATAACCATGAAGCAGCACTTGATGAGTTTGAGAATCTTTGATCAGATAGTGAGTAGGATGAAATTCAAAATACACTTGATTATCATTTGCGAACTGAGAAACATAAAGTAAATTCTTAGTCACACAAGGAGTATAAAGCATATTATGAAGAAGAAGATAACGAGAATGAGAAGGAATGACTGTATATCCTATAGCATAGATATTAAGGGAGGGGTCATTACCAACAACTACTTTACTTTGGTCAGAGTAAGGAACACATGCTACATTCGGATTTGGAGATGCATTTGTGAGGTGATTGGTGGCTCCAGAATCTGGGAACCAATTACCATCATGCTGAACAACCGGAGCAATAGAGACAAGATGAGCTTGCAGATGACTAACCACGGATTGAGCATCAATGTTGAAACCTGTGATTCCAGAGACTGAGCCAGCTACAGAGGGAGCACTAGGAGTACCAGGCATAGATGGAGGCATGGATGGATGAAAAGGATAAGAGAGAGCAGAAAACTGATAACCAGTAGGAGCATTAACAGATGGATAAGCAGGAGGATAGACACAGGTGAGGTGAAAGAAGGAGGATAAATATTCGTATAAGGATGAAGATATGAAGGAGTCCGAACAGCTGATGGACTAGAGGAAGTATTAAAAGGAGACTGAGCAAAGGATGAGTTATACGAAATAGAGGAAGTATTAAAAGGAGACTGAGCAAAAGATGAGTACATCATTGGAGAAGGACTGACAGATTGCTGCTGAACTGAAGAAGATATTTCACCAGCATCCTCCCACTGAGAAGAGCAGAGATTCACACTTGGAGTTGATGATCCCCCTGGACCTGTAACACCAGTAAAGTTCACGTTAAACATGTGATAGCAATGATGAACCAGATGGCCAACTTTCCTGCAAAACTGACATTGAGGTCGATTTGAACCATATCCTCTACCTCAAACTCTGCCTCTTCCTGAGTTATACTACTGAGAATTGAAATTCTGAGTCTGATTTGATGCAGTATTGTCAGATGATTTAAATTGAGTATCAAAAGATGGCTGAATAACAGAATTTGCAAGATATGAACCAGAATTTGTACTGGAACCAGATGCTTCATTCTTCATGGATCGCGATTGATTAACAACAACATTAGGAGATATATTGCTGTCAAACAGTAGATCATCCTGTCTTGTCTCTGCATATAAAAGAACAGAGCTAACCGATGTCATATCATAAGGATTCCTGCTAGCATAAATTACCGAGATGACATTATCAAATTGTCCCTTAACATTGTTAAGCACAATGGACATCTGTTGCATTTCCTCGATCGGACGACCACATCTCGCTAAGCTGTCACAAGCATATTGAACAACTCTCAAGTAATCTCGCATAGACTGGTGCAGAAGTTTCCTAACCTTGAGACGATCATACAGATGCATGATCCAAGTCGCCGATGAGGAAGAAAAATCTCTATACAGCTTTTGCCATATGGATGTAGCTGTCATGCATCTGATTAATCCACACCTGACTTGAGAAGACACAGAAGCAAGAATCCACGAAGCTAGAGAGCTGTCTTTCTGAACATACTTTGAATATTCTGGATTTGGCTCTTCTACTCCATCAGATCCCACGTTCACAAAGTACTGCTCTTTCCATCTCTGTCCAGCAATCGACAAACTAAATTGATTTCATTTTCATAATCGCCATTCAAATATTTGATATTAGAGGGGGAAAATATTAAACAGAGTAGTTGGTTAGCATGAATATGTTGGGGTAGTTACTGAGATCCAATGATTTGCCACCATGAACAACCACTTGGCTCTGGACTTGAATATTACAGAATTTCAGGCTAAACAATCACCAATTGCTAAACAATTTCATAATTGAACAATACCTAAGCTAAGCAACCGATGGAGCTAAGCAAACGAACCTGGAGCTGGAAACGAACCGATCGAGACAAAGCTGGCGAACAACCGATCGAGACGAACCGATGGAGCTAGAGCTAGAGACGAACCGATCGAGACGAAGCTGGCGAAGAAGCTGAAGTCACGAAGGCGCTATCGAAGAAGCTGGACCTGCTGGCGATGAAGAAACTACAGAACCTGAAGTGAAACTCCTCGAGCTACGTCTGCTTCTGTAATATGTAGTTCACGAAGAAGCTGAAGTGAGAACTGAGAAGTCATGTAACTTAACCTAGCAGTGAACCGAACCGGTTTAACACTGCAGAAACAAATCAATCGGTTTAAACCGAAAAACTGATTGGTCTGTAAAAAGCGAACCGGAAACCGTCCGGTTCAAACACTGTTAATTTGTAAAACAGTATTTTAACTGAACCAAATCGGACATGGGTCTGGTTCCCGGTCAGGCCCGGTCGGAGCGCCGGTCCGGTTCTGATAACTATTATTAGAAGCATTACTGTCTATCGACTTATTTAAAAATATATAGTAATTTCTATGGGTGGCAAATCGGGGTAAGCGAAGAAGTAATGGAGTGAGAACTGAATTTTACCTTGGCGGGTGAATCTCCGCTGTAAAACAATTCTGTCACATTGTACAAATCAAGATAGTTAAACCCATGTTGATCGATCCACTAGCTGGTGTTGAATGGTACCAATAAATTTGATCATATTATTCATTATACAATTAAATTATTATATTTAACATTAAGAAATGGTGAGGTGACTACAGTATTAAAAATATCTTAGGGTAAACTATATCTCTTAATATTTGGATCTATGGAAATTTTATAATATTCTTTTCAAGCATTCATTCATAAATTTCTCATAGATTTGAGTTTTTTCCATTCGAAAATAATAAAATAAATTTTGAAAATGGCACAAATAATAAAATATTTCAAATGTCACAACTAAACTCATTTATATGTTGAAATTGAGTTTTGATTCAGATTGTGCCTAAATAGGGTCAGATTGAGTTTAAATCTTAGCCTTAATAAAGTTATCTCTAGTCCCCGTCCATCAACATGCAGACCAGTAACTCAATATATTTTCTAACAACATAAACACTTTTCGAGCCTACATGCTAACCAAAAGATTTGTACCTGCATACTTTGCAGCCTGATCTTCTAAATATAGTAAATTAGATACCTACAATAATGTTTTTAAATTTTAGATGGTCATAAATAAGTATTTTTCTAAATTTATGGTTATAATTCATTGGAATACTCAATTGAGAATAATGTTTTTTACTATCTCTAAAACATTCAAAACATTATAGTAGCTAGATAATTAAATTATAATTTTAACATATAAATGTATTGAGTTTCGACTTTCCTAGTGACTATAAAATCTTATCAATGTAAGTAAAAAATATTCAAACCATGAGGAACTCAACTTTAATAGAACTGTATGATTGGCAAATGAATCAATGATGATAGATGAACTTGGAATGTTTTCAACATTTACTTTCAAACAACGAGGCGACATGCATAGCACAAATAGTAATACTACTAATGGGAAGGTGTGATGAATTGATTTGGCGCCATGGCACAAGAGTGGAGAGGTAAGGGTGGAACATGTATATCGCTTCTTTCAAGAGAACAAGTCGGCTCAAAATGTGCATGCAATGACCTCATGAAATTGGGACGATAAGGAGCTATGGGAAAAGGATATGGCCATATGGGGAATGCAGAGTCTACCAAAAATGAAGATGTTTGTGTGGAAGAGTGCAATTAATGTGCTCACAGACTGATAAACCCTACAAAGTCGAGGAATGAACATGGAACCAAACTGCCTTTTATGTCACGAAGGGGAATCAACAGAGCACATGCTCTTCCAATGCTCTTGAACTCTCCTTGTTTGGTTTTGTTAGAATATGTACGAAACATGCAATCGTTTAATGCACACATTAAGTTACCTCCTTGAACGATCGACTTAGCAGAAGTGGATCTGCTTGAGGTTAGGATCACGGTCTGTCGGACGGGAGGTCACACCACGGGTTAACGGGCAGTGACCTAGGTTTCTACAGCTACTTCCACAGTCTAAACTGTAGTGCGGCAGGGCATCATTGACATCGCCATTATTAGGTTTTCCAACCCCGATTATCCCTATACATAAAGGGAATGGTTTGGGCCAATATGTAATACTGGCTTATTAGAATGGGCTCCCACTAATGGGCGACCTAATCCCCCAAAACCAACATCTCCCTCTCACACAAAGTGGGGAGCTCTCATTCATTAAGCCAGGACCAAAAGAACGAATTCCCCTTATACAGTAAAGTCACATACGAGGTAGCAGTCGTGCGACCGACAGGCACAACGAGCAAGGTGCTGCGCATCTGTTAGGAGTTGCAGCGACTCGCAGATCTCACACTAGCAGTGGAAATGTGCCCTGCACCCTTGGTCATGTAATCTTTCAACAGGTTTGACCGCACAAGAAACTTTCAGACCTATATATGTATTGCGCCCACAACCGCAGCCGACGCCGCGGTTGGTGGTCATCTAGTGGACATAATATCGATAAGATCCCATAATGACCATTTTCTTCCCACAAAACCATCAACACAATCCAACTCGCTTTTCTAGAACCGGGTCCAAGGTACTTGTGATTAAGATAGAAAACATTGAACCATACCTCAAGTCTCTGTTCAAAGTAATGAGCATACGTACGCGAGTCTTACGCAAAGAGCTATGGGTCTCACACGACTCCGAGTTAAGATCACATCTCGAGTCATACCCATGGTCGTTTTTGGTGCGCCGCGGTATGGAACGCGCGCTACAGCATATCTCCTTTCCCATGAAGTATATGTCCAAATGCTGTACAGATGTCTATCAAGCACACAAAGTACCCGAACCAAAAGTCACAAAGACTCCCATCCGACCCCTGAGTGGATTGACAGACCAAAATCTGTCGTAGTGTGAAATAGGATAGTTCCAGACATAAAGACCTTTCTAGTCATCCTAACAGACTTCCAGAACTAGGAACTATCACCAGCCTCACCTAGCCACAAAGGCATAGAAGCTATTACCCGTGTGAGAGGGTGATCTAATCCACTTTGACATATTTCAATAAACAATCATAGTAAGAAAACACAAAACACTCAAACTGTGAAAACATTCATATTCAAATATAATTTAAGTTAAAGAACATTGTATGAGAAATAAAACCAATTAAGTCTACACAGTCCTAGAGACTACACATGCCTCACTAAATAATCTCTCTTCAAGGTTGGAGAGACGGTCCACAACCATCTCATCCGTAGACAAGTACTTCAAACTCATCGCCTTGTGTCTAACCACGTGTCTAACATAGTTTCACTTGATATGTACTTGTTATGATATTTGGGTTTCTTTGTCACAGAGATTGCGACTCCAATGACTCACCAACAATCCGAAAGTCTCTCCAGCCATACATATTACTGAGTGGTCCATACAAGACCCACAAATTTGGCATCAATGACGATCAACACAATGTGTGAGTGCTTTTTGCTCATCCACGCTATGGCACCATCAGAGAGCATAGCATAAAGTCCTATGTGGGTTTCCTCTCATCAAAGTCACCACCATAGTCCGCATTGTTTCCTCTAGCACAGGACATGACGATGCCATTTAGATATCACTTGATCATATTTACTGCCCCCCCACTTATTCAATCTGTGTTCAGCATTGTAGTGATATACCATGCCAATTGCGTGATAAATATCAGGCCGAGTACACACTATTGCGTACATCAAGCTTCCGACGGCACTTAGCTACATAATTTATTTGTCTGGTTCATTTCTTTTGTAGTATTTGAACATATATCCATTTTGAGAGGGTGGCCAACGTAAAGTGGAGTTTCAACTGGTTCACAGTTACTCATGCTGAACATTTATTAGGCCTTTACCTGTGTGAAGAAGTACAAACTATTTACGGCTATGAGTATGTCATCTACATATAGAATCATAAACACAAAGTTAGGTCCATACCCTTTTGTTTTACACACAATGATTTTCATCCATAAAGAGAAATCCATTTTCCACGACCAAATCATGAATTCTACGGTACTACTGCCTAGAGAACTGTTGCAGACTATAGATCAATTTCTGAAGTTTGCTCACTAAGTGCTCATGGTCTTTCTGCACAAATCATTCAGACTTGTCCATATAGATCTCTTCTTCTAACTCACCATTGAGGAAAATGATCGTAACGTTTATCTAGTGCAGTTCCAAGTCTAGACTCACTCCAATAGTGATAATCAATCGAGTTGTGTTACTCAACATTTTAACATCTATGGGTTTCATCTAAATAACCCATTTAGCTCTATTGCTCTGTGTCCTGTCGAAGGTCGACTAGTATCCAAACACCGTTCTTCCTTATAGAGTTCATCTCGTCCAAAGTGTTCATCTCATCTTCCATTACTTTCATCCATTTTTCTTAGAAGGGTCCATTAGGAGGTTCTCTAACGTTTTACGGCACACTAGCCATATCGTCATATATTAGGGTGTTTAGTTCTCCATCACATTCGAATGCATATCGTTGGGAGGAAAACTTATGTTCTAGCCTACGGCCTAACAACTCACTACTACCAGGGTATGACCATGATCACACCCACTGAGAATGAGATCCCTAATTCTCCCATTGTCAACAAGGCCATCAGGAGCAGAATCTGTTCCATTCGCTCCAGGAGACGGTGAATCCGGCGGACGACGAATTGATTCATCATCTGCGGTTTCAACTCTCCCACTCGAATTAACAGGTGTCTGTTGAACTTGATTTTGAATCTCACATAGAGATCGATCCAAATCAATCTCTCCCTTCTTAGGAAATTCATTCTCTAAAAACGTTACGTCTCGTGATTCGATCTCGGTAACACTAACACTGTCCTGCTTGACTCTAAACACATACCTCTTGGAGGTATCAGAGTAAGCAAACATACTTTTTTTTCCTCAAGTCCAATCTTTCCCAAACTTATTTGAGAAATTATGGGTTTAACCGGCACACCCCTATGAGCGCATATGGTGAAGGTCTAGAACTTATTCTAGACCAAAACGCTTATGCAGTGGAGTTAACCGTCTCCGTCGGCACATGGTTCAGGATGTGACCAGCATTCTTCAAAGGGTTTCCCTATAAGGAAATAAGTAGTTGAGTTTGCACCATATCGACCGAACCATTTCAAGGAGCGTTTTATTGCACCTCTCTACAATACTATTTTGTTGAGAGATGTAAAGGATCGTCAACTGGTGAATGATTCCCTTTTCATTACATAAATCGTTAAATTCCGCTGAAAGATCCTATTGGCCACATGCCTCAGATGCTATCTCGCGGAGTGATAAGGATTCATCTTATATGAATCAAACTTAATGTTGAGTGAGCACAGCTGAGCAGTCGTGTAGAATCATTTCTAGCCTGCAAAGTTTCCCAGAACCATTTAGTCGTGTGTTAAGCTCAAACTCATAAAAGATGTCGTCATCCACTGTATTGAACATCATGGCGCACGTCTTAGCATCATTAACCTCCCACTCCAATGGAAAGCCTTCTGCTGATTCGTTATTCCAAAATCGGGACTTTTCATAATCTTCTTGATGGGGTTAATGGACTTCTATTTAGGACCATCTTTATACGCTTCCGCCAGATTTTATTGATGTCACCGTTAAGTCTAAGACATTTGTCCAACTAAGCGATGATGTTCTTTATGGCGGCCTAATTTCTCTAACTAAATAAAATTGTAATAGGATCATGGAGACACAAGGTACAATATTTCATTGCATGTAAAAGACAAGTATCAGGCCAATAAGACAGACTTGAGAACATACTTAAACACGGGGGACAACCCTAGCTATGCCGAGAAGCACTCCCCATCTCTAAGCATACCTTAAAGTCACTACTATCAATCGAAACATAGTCTATTCCAAAAGTCCTTAATGGACAGGAGTCAAACATATCGTACTAAACCAAAGTGTTCGACTCTTACACAAAACAATCACCCTAGTATTATTCAAGGAAATTCGAAGAACCGCGCAGACTAACCGATCGGTTCACACCCATGAACATTTTCCTAGGTGTAGTTCGTGCTCATCCAAACTTCCGAAAGGCCACTAAGGACAATCCTAAATGTTTGCTATCTATGCTAAGCGAAAACTAGATCTACCTATCTAGGTAATCTAATACATGCAAGCAAAAAAACAAACCATACATGTCAATACACACACATATATATATTGATAACTTTCAAAAATAAATAAATTTGGGGCTAATTTATAATTTTAAAACCTTTGAGGACTAAAGTCACCCTAACCAAAAGTTTGGGGATTAAAATCATCATGAATAAAAATTTGGAGACCAAAATCTCAACAAATAAAAATTCAGGGACTAAAGTCTCAACAAACAAAAGTAATTAACATGTTAGACCAATTTTCACATAGTATGCTCGAATCTCAACAATCACAACCTATTCAATTCTACTAGTCATAGAGACAAGAGCCAAGCATATAAAGTAAGGCAAGACTATCTACCCTCCAGAAAGTACAAAGAGCTCAAGGAACCCCACACATTGTTCTATCTATCCAGTCATGCAATATAAAATAATATAAGGCTCTCCCACCAATTCAAATTGGTCTAACAATTAATTAAATTAGCCCAAAAATTATTTATGAAAGGGTCCAGGAACATTTATCAGACTGAAATAAACCAGTAGGACACAAATAGGATCCAAGATCAACACCAAATTTGTTTCAACTCAATTCAGGTGGCCCGGGTCCTTCGAATTAGTTTAGACCGTTCTAGACAGCACGAAACCATCTGAACTGGCCCAACTAGTCGGTCTAAACCTAATTGGTCCAGTCCTCTCACACTAACCGAACTAAACCGAATCGTAATAGTTGACAGAAAGGAACCATTCTGATTCAAGTCAGGCCGGTCTGGATCACAAAGAACTGGACCGGTATTGTGACTTTCAACCCTAGCAGCAGCAGCCAACCCCAGGGAGGTGTCCAGCCATAAGTGGGGGCCGACCACCACGGTCCGACATCACCTACTCCTCTTCCCGTCACCTACAACACGGGCCGACCTCGCCACAAAGGCCACGACAATCAGTCACTGGGCCACAACCACAAAGGTTGTGGCCCTGCCTGAGGTGTCTGCAGCCACAAAAGTTGTGACCTGCTCCTTCCACCTGAGCCACAGCGACGAAGGCTGCGGTTAGCCTCGGCTTGGCGGCAGCCGTAGTGGCAGTGGCCACGAAGGCCGCCTCCGCCGCTGATTTGGCCTCGGGGTAGTGGTTTCTGCGTCTGGGGCTTATCGCGGTCACGACTGGCCGCAGTGGGGATTTTCCTGAAATTCGACAATTCGGAAACCAACCTAATTTGGCTCTGATACCAATGTTGGAATATGTACGAAACATGCAATCGTTTAGGACACAACATGAAACACATACTTAAGTTACCTCCTTGAATATGCGGAAGCGGATCTTCTTGAGGTTCGGATAACGGTCTGTCGGGCGGGAGGTCACGCCATGGGTAACGGGCATTGACGTAGGTTTCCACAGCTACTTACCTTAGTCTAAACTGTAGTGCGGCAGGGCATCATTGAAATCGTCATTATTAGGTTTTCCAACCTTACACATAAAATGAATGGTTTGGGCGAGTATCAAATACCGAGCTTATTAGAATGGGCTCCCACTAATTAGAATGGGTTTCCAAAACCAACAGGTTTGAATTCCTATGAATTATGATGTATAAGATAAAAGGGAACACAATTGATCGATGGGCAGACGTAGTAGGGTCACCTCCACAACTGACGGGAGAAGCATGAGAGAGAAATTGGACGCGCTGCGGAATAAAGAGTTGGAATATATGAAAGGAATGGTGTCAAGCTCTATTTGTAGGAGATGCACCAAAGTCGGGTCAAATCGTAGCGAAATACATCCATGACTTCGATGAAGTAGAATGGTTAATTATAAAAAAAAAAAAACTTTTAGGAAAAATCAAACAAACTGAATTTTATTATTCGACAAACAACAAACCAAACTTTTGGAATTGAGCAATCAACAAACCCATCTCAAATCTCGGTTAGGTTTGAACGGATGTTTCAATGTTGGAGGGAGTTATTAAGTCGTAATACCTTTGCTTTAGAATACTCCATGTAATGGTAACTTAATAACTTCGTCCAACACTCAGAAATCCGTTCAAACATAATGGAAATTTGAAGTAGGTTTGTTGATTTCTCAATTCCAAAAGTTTAGTTTGGTGTTTGTAAAAAAAGGTTTGGTTTGCATTTTTTCTCAAATTTCGGTTTGTTTTTTGGTAATTAAACTGAAGTAAACTATGCTCATGCCAAGGAAGCGAGACCAAACCCAACATCATCAAACAACAAGATTGAGCTCCAATGGAAAGAATCGAGTACATGTGTAATTAAGATAAATAAAGAGGGATCATGGGATGAAGGTACTGTCTTTGGGAGAATTGGAATCATAGCGCGGGACTGGCTAATCAGATTTGTAGGTGGATTGAATCGACAATCATGTTTTCCCTAATGGAACCTCCAGGTTGTGTGTAATCCTCTTATGAATTCTCATTGACAGGATCTACCTAATGACATGTGACTAGACTTTAATCCAAATCAATATTTCAACATGTGTGACCACCTATATTACACGTTACTAATCTCAACTTGAGCTTATATTTTAAAATTTGAGGCTAACCATGACTCACACGACTTTGTGAGCCTTTTAGGCATTCACCATTTTATCTTCAATTTAGCCTTTTAGGCATAACCACGACTCACACGACTCCAACTTATCTTCAATTATTTGTTTACGATTTTTGTTAGGAAATTATTGATCCTATCATATTGAGACTCTTCTTCCTAACATATTCCCCATGACAATTGGTGTGCACACCATTTGTAGTATTTGTTCTTGACAAGACACATCTTTCCTTGCACTTATTATAAAGCCCAATACTTTTCTCTACCAAATCCAAATTGAGGCATAACTCCCCTTCAACAATCTTTGCCTTTAAATATTTTACTCTATGAAAGATGACAAATATTTTGATTAAGACGACCATATAATATCCATACATCAACCTAAAGGGGCTCTTGCCATTGTTTTCCTGGGTGTTGTTCGAATAAACTATATCTCAATTTCCTATTTGTTGACCCAATTTCGCTTTTATGGGTATGCCTTACAAAAGGCGAAGCGATGCTCAATGTTTAGTTATTCACAAAGCCAATTGAGATCCTGCATAAATAAGTTGAGGGTCATTATCATTTATTATAATTTTGTAAGATTTGTATCTTCACGTGATTTTAAAATTCAAGAACTTTATCGCTTTAACTTTTGTGGTCATCAAAAAAACTATTTTTTACACACTTTGAAAAATAGTTATGAGTATGCCGACGAGTATATTTTGACCTTGTTACTTTAGTGGGGATGATTGTTAATTCAATTAGAGGATGCCAAATTCTTGGCGAGTAGTTTTGACAAATCTCTCAAGTCTGTACCCAAGTTGATGTCTCCCATTTTCATGGTCAATAGTAATAACCTTCTTTAGAATTTTTCTGATGATCCACTTAGTCATTTCATTACATGTAGCACCTTGTGGAGTTATGTGAGTATTTGTTCCATTTCAGGTTGGGCGACACGTTTGAAGTAAGGAGTTGAGTGCCCTCTTTTTAGGGGGATAAACGTTATTAATTATTTGGGTAACTAATGGTGATGCCTTGAACCATCACATGTTTAAGCTAATTGTTTAGGAAACACTCCTGTCTCCAAAACTAGTAGATATGAGTCATTTAGTTAAGCTTTAAGGTTTGGGGTTTAAGCTTTAGGATTTGGTGTTTAGGGTTTATTTGAATTTATTTTTTTCTTTTTTATTTGGCTCGATTTGTTCTCTACTCGGATCCTCGCGCATAGTATTTTTACTCCGAGCTAATATTAGGTGTTTACACTAGGTCATGGATTCGAACCCAGAACTGGACCATTCTGAATTCAATTTTTTTTCAGTTCTACACTTGGTGCCCACCTTTTAATGCTCAAGCAGTGTCCTTGGATTGACCATGGGGACATATCAAATATTTGTTCTCTGGTTTTCTTATCCACAAAATCGAACATCACTACCGTGTCTATTGCTTTTGTTATCCTAACTAAATCGAAGCCTTCCCATGCTTTCTTCAACACATTAATTATTTAAAAAGTAAGTATAAATAAAATTAGAAAAGTAAGTATAAAAAACTACTTAGAAAAATAGGTTTATGCAAACTTGTGCGGGTGCGAGCTGTGTCATCTTTTGCATAACTCATTGCTTTTGGCATAACACGCCACACATTCGTGGCGTGTTATGTTTTTTTTTTATGACATGAAATTTAATTAAAAAATAAATTATATCTTTATTAAAAAAGAAAAAAATACAGTAATTAAAATTTTAAATTATGATCCAATCGACGCAAAAATTGAAAATTTTGACTTACAAATTGACTATATGCTCTACTTAAGTTGAGATATGAATAGTGGACTTTAAAAAATCCAAGTTAGACCCTCTAAGTCAAAACTCAACACCGTTAGCGATATTGATTGTAAAATTCAATTATCTACATACTCTTTTGTATGTGTGTATATATATATATATATATATATATATATATATATATTATTAAGTATCTAATTACATTTGTAAGCTAACATCATTTGTTCTATAATTTGGCTGAAAGGACAAAATGGTTTAGGTGAAAACTTTATTTGTAAACTTAAAAAAAACACTAATAATGTGGTAAGTAGATAATTGACTTACATGATAGATGCCGCTAACGATTATGAGTTTCAACTTTTAGACTGACTGTATAGTTCGATATACCAATTTATATCTATCTATCTTAAATATGTGTAGAGTAAAATACTACTTTTCCCCCTAATGTTTGGTTTCGAAAGTTTTAGTCCTTAAGGTTTGACAGTCTGTTGAGTTTCCCCCTTCCGTCAAATATTCTATCCAAACTTAAGAGAGTATGTTTTGAAAAATACAAAATTAACATAATACTTTTACAAATGTCATAATTTAACCCTTCCAAACTTTTTGAAATGTTACAATTGAGTTTCGATTCGATCGGGACTTGATTGAGTCCCAATTGAAGCGGCTAGCTCTGGGTCTTTACCTAGACCAACCCCAAAAGTGGGCGACCAAGTTTGGATCAATAACTGAATCTCTTTAATTGAGGCTCAATCGAGTCCTAATCGAATCAGAGCTCATTTGTAATATATGAAAATGCTTAGAAGGGTTAAATTGTGAATTTTTTTTAAAGTATTATGTTATTTCTATAATTTTCAAAGCACATTTTTTTAGTTTTAGATGGAAATTTTGATGACAGGGGGAAACTCGATAGATTGATAAACATTAAGTATCGAAACTTTAGAAAACAAACATTAGTTCAAAATAGTATTTTACCCAATAGGGATATAATTCATATAACACATCCCAAAGTACAAAAGTCAAAACTCAACGTCGCTAGTGACATTTATGACGTAATTCATTTATGAGTTTGGTTCATATGATAAATCTTATATTTTAAATGTAATCATAATTAGATATGATAAATGTTATATTTTAAATGTAATCATAATTAGGCACATAATGATGATTACATCATATATGAACTATTTATGATTATATTAAGTTTTTCTTTTACAAATGTTTTAATTCTAAATAATTAGGTGTGATGATAAAATGATAGCATTATTTTTTGACCATATATTTATCTTAGATCTTCTTGGATATATTTAATCTAAATAGCTTATACACGTTTCACGCTCTATATAATGTTATATCATTTATTTTATATTAAATATATTTTTTTTTTGGCCAAAGAGGAACTTCATAATCAAACAACACCCGGAACCGGGATGGAGTACAGGATTACATCCGTAAAAATACACCGAAGCAAACGGGTTGGTGGTGAGATCACCCAATCCGAAGGACACAACCCCCCTAATACATTCTTCGCTAACCAATCCGCACAAGAGTTTGCGGATCGGGGAACATGCTCCCAAGCGATTTCCGACAAAGATGAAGCTAGGAAAACCGCGTTTGACAATACAGGGGCGATCCTCCAAGCAAAGTCCCGCCCTCGAATATGGTTGATGACGTTCAAGGCGTCCGTCTCTATAATAACCCGTGTCCAACCATTGTCAATAGCAAGTTTGACCCCTTGAAGAACCGCAATCGCTTCGATCTCGTCCGTCGAGCTGACAAGCCGAACCCCTGTAGCTCCTCCACGAACCACACCCAAGTCGTCCCGCGCTATGACTCCGAAACCTCCATTCAAGGAAGTGCTCGACCAAGCTCCATCACAATTTATCTTGATGACACCTGGAGGGGGCCCAGTCCACGCTTGGACGTGCGTGTTCGCTCTTACCCGATTGGAAACCGGCCCCAACTCATCCATGGTTCAGATGATCTCGCCATGGATCGCCGGGATGAACGGATGTGAATTCTCGAACACGTACTTACACCTCGTCTTCCAAATGATCCAGGCGACCACCATTAGCCTTCTCCATTCCTTTGACCGTTGTTTCCCGCTCCTCCCGGTGAAGTCCGTAACTGCCCCTAGCCAATCATCAACCGAGCGGCATCCCACGGCAACATCCGATTGGGATATGTAAGAAGACCACACCTGTTTCACCCATGGACAACCAAACAGCATATGTTCACGGGTATCACTGACACGGCAAATCGAACACAGGTTATCAATAATAACGCCTCGCCGAGCAATGGTCGCCTTCGTAGGGAGGACGTCGTGAGCAAGTTTCCAGGCGAAGGCCTTGATCTTTGGCCACACGTTTCCCTCCCAAACAGCCTTCCACACCATCGGCCGCACCACCGGAAGTGTGGTGTTTGGAGCTGTGATCCGCGAGATTCGAGCTTGGTCTTCATGCAAGGTATGGTACGCGGACTTTACTGAGATAATGCCCGATCTCGAGTGTGGCCAAGTCTGCACATCCACCGTGTCCACAGCCGGAATGGTGACCTGCATAACCGCGGTAACGTCGTCTGGGTGTACCGCATCACGGATAACGGCTTTGTCCCATCCCCTCTGCCGAGGAAGGAACCAAGAGGCCACCCTTTGCTCGGGTAGTTGATCCGCCGCATGCCCAGCCGGTCTAATCCTGAAGTTGGGCAAGTTCGGAACCCAAGGGTCGGCAAAGGGACGGATTGATCTCCCGTCCCCGAGTGTCCACAACCCCTTGTCACGAATGACATCTCGTCCCTCAAGGAGACTCGCCCAAGACCATGAAGCCCTTGCCCCCGCCGAAGCCTGCATAAAGGATGTGTTCGGGAAGTAGATCCCCTTAAGAAATCTTACCCAAAGGGCTTCTGGTTCGTGAATGATACGGGAGGCCATATTCGCCAGGATCGCCCTATTGAAGTTGTTCATATCTCTGAAACCGTACCCTCCTACCGACTTTGGATTAGCCATCGAGCTCCAGTTCTTCCAGTGAATCTTCCTATTCCCCTCTCGTGATCCCCACCAGAACCGGGCCATGAGTTTATCAACGTCGTTGCACCAAGTAGTCGGGATCCTGAATACATGCATAACGTACGTGGGGATGGCACTAAGAACAGACTTAATGAGTACCTCCTTTCCGGCATGGTTAAGCAATTTGTTGCGCCAACACTAGATCTTATCCCGAACTCTCTCCTTAAGGTATCCAAGCGCCTCCCTCTTCGATCTCCCCCAGATTGTCGGGAGACCCAAGTAGGAACCCGGGTTTGTCGACTGGGCCACCCCAAACAAGTCCGCAATACTGTTTTTATAATCCTCATGTGCTCCAGAATTAAAAAACAGTGTCGATTTGGAGAAGTTGATTTTCTGTCCTGAGGCTGAGCAATAGTCCCCAAGAGTGTTCTTTAGGTTCGTTGCTTGGGCCAACGAGCCTTTCATGAAAAAGATCGAGTCGTCCGCAAAGAATAGGTGTTGAATCTCCGGACACGACCTCCTTGGGCGGATACCTCTAACGGCCCCCTTCGCAACCTGGTCGTCATGTAATCTGGATAGGACATCAGCAACCAAGATGAAAAGATAAGGCGAAAGAGGGTCACCCTGTCGTAGCCCCCTAGACGGGTGAATGATGTCCGACTGCTTGCCATTGACCACGACCTTATAGGTAACTGTCGACACACATGCCTTAATCCAAGCTATCCATTTGTCATCGAATCCCCTCTGTCTCAGGCTTGCAAGAAGGAAGTCCCATTCAATACGGTCATAGGCCTTTTGCATGTCGATTTTTAGCGCACATTCCGATCTCCCAGATGTCGTTCTTGGCTTGCCTCTTGACTTAAGGTAATGGAACATCTCGTGCGCTATAATAATACTGTCCTGAATGCGTCTCCCTGAAACAAACGCACTTTGGAATGGGGTGACCAGTTCTGGCAAATAGGCTTTTAATCTATTCGCCAGAACCTTAGAAATAACTTTATAACCGAAGTTGCATAGACTTATAGGTCTAAAATCCGAAACACACTCTGGGCTAACCATTTTAGGAATCAAAGTAATATGGGTATGGTTAAGAAAGGAAGGCATTATACCTGTCGCAAGGAAAGCGTTAACCGAAGTGTGCAAGTCCGTTCCGATGGTAGCCCAACTCTTTTGGTAAAACGTCCCCGAGAATCCGTCCGGGCCCGGAGCCTTCGATCCCCCCATCTGAAAACACGCCCTCCTCACCTCCTCCAGAGACGCACAGTCCGTGAGAGCACTGTTCATTTCCGAAGTTACCATGCTCGGCACACAATGAAGAATATGATCAAAGGATGTGGCATTTCGGCCCCCCCCCCCCCCCCACCGTCCGAGGTAAACAGATTGGCAAAAAACCCATGCATCTCCGATCGGACCCTATAGTCCCCTTCGATCCACGCCCCATTAGCATCCTTAAGACGTAGAATTTTGTTTTTCCTTCTTCTCGAAAGTGTGGTTTGGTGAAAGAACTTAGTGTTCCTATCACCGTGGCCCAACCACTTAATCCTCGACCTTTGCTTCCAATAAATCTCCTCCCTTTTCCAAAGGGCATGAAGCTTTGATTTAAGGATTTTCTCTTCATCCATACCCGCCCCATGGTTAATGGAGGCCGAGACATGTCGGAGTTGGTTCTTGACTCGAGCAATCTCCACTAACTTATGCTTGAACTCCTTAGAGCTCCAATCGGCCAAAGCCACCCTACACCGATCAAGCTTCAATTTCATACCGTGGCCATGCACAATCGGACCTCCCCTTAGCCATGCCGATTTGATAGTCTCCAAGCATCTCTCCTTTTCCAACCACATATCCTCGAACCGAAATTGCTTCTTGCCTCTCATCTCTTCGTTCCGAAGGTGTATACTAATCGGAGCGTGGTCGGATCCAATGAAAAGGCCATGGATGCAATGAGACGAGGGGAAAGTCGCGAGCCACTCAGGATTAGCAATTGCCCTATCAAGCCTTTCTCTAATCCTATCCCCACCTCTCCGATTGTTTGTCCAAGTGAATATGGACCCCTTATAGCCAATATCCTCGAGGTTGAGATCATCCAAGAGGTTGTTGAATCCGTCCATTTTGTTTTGGTCCTTGGGGCCGCCCCCCTCCTTCTCCCTTTGGTGGGAGATATCGTTGAAATCCCCAATGCAAATCCACGGGTCCCTCCTACTAGTCCCCATGGCTCGCAAAGTTGTCCAATTCAGCGTCCTCCTAGCAAAAACTGAGTCCCCATAGACCCACGTAACCCTCGTCAAGCCTCTAAACTCACTACAACACACCGTCGTATCAATGAAGTTTTTGTCACTCGATATCACCTTTAGGTTTACCTCCTTTGTCCACCAAAGGGCTAAACCTCCACTCGCACCAACCGGATGCACATACGCAGCAAAATCTAACCCAACTTCACGTCTAACTCTCGCGCAATGGGCTTCATTCTTCTTCGTCTCCATAAGGAAGACGATAGACGGATGTGAGCCCCTAACCAAGTCTTTTAAGTGACGAATTGTCAAGGGAGACCCTAACCCTTGACAATTCCAGCTTAAGTAGATCATCTTGAGCCAGTGGCTGTCGATTGATAGCCACCGGACAGCTTTGCCTTCTCAGATTGCCTTGTCCTTCTCCCCCTCTCTTCTGTCATCACCCTCCTTGATAGACACCATCGATGTTTCCAGATTTGAGTCATCATTCCCAAAACAGATCATTCCCCCTTCTCCCAAGACCGATGGACCACTTTGCGTCTTCCTACGTTTCGCAGTCCCCTCCCTCCGACCTAGGGGAACTGCCCTCTTAGAAACTTGTTGATTTGACACGGCCCCCTGCCAGTCCGAGCTTCTCCAATTCCCCTCTAGGCGTCGGTCCATCCCGTCCAGGTTGGGTTCCTTGCCCACCAAAACATCTGTGTCAACAGGTAGGATTTCTTGACTCTCACGGCACGGTTCCTTGTCAACGACATCCGACTTTGGTCCTCCTACCACAGACTGCACGAAATCCTGATCACCAAATAACACGGCATTCTTATCAAAAATACTTGTCCCTTGGGAAACAGATTGGCTCGGTGTTAACGGAGTGGCCGTAGCCAAGATCCTTAGCCTCTCTTCCTCGGGTAACTCCCCCTCCTCTATCATATCGTCATTGGTATCCCCCTGCATTCCCAACGAACGCGAGTTTTGCCCAGCATTTTGCAGTACAGGTTGCAGCTCCGTAGGGTCTGGCTTTTTGGAGGAGGAAACGTCCTCCTGGTTCTGTGTCACCTGCTTTGGGATGTTTCTGATTGAGGGATTGTTGTTGGAGTTATAGCTGGAGACGTGGCTTCGTTGGTCACCCCAAGCCCGCCACCCAGATCTGCCCGGATGTCCATTGCCGATGTTGAGACCCCTGGTCCCCGAGCCTTGATTAAACTTAGCAACTTGGGTCTGCATGACTTGGCTCCAAGACTGGACCCGTGGGTCTCTGGAGGTGGCCAGCCGTGCACCACCCCCCACACAGACCGAACGGGTATTCATCTTGGGGCGATCGCATGAAGACCAAGGTCCATACAAGGGTGAGCCATCCACAGTATCCTTCACCACCGAATCAGAGCAAGATTTGGATGAATGCCCTATGATACCACACCCGTAGCATAGGTCCGTTAGCCTCTCGTACCTGACCGATGCCCACTTCTCGATGCCACTGGAGTCAATCCACTTGAAGCGAGGCATGATCGGGGACGATATGTCAAGATCAACCAGCACCCTTAGGTAGGTTCTCTGCCTCATGACTCTCAATTCTTCAGTTTTCAAACACACTCCAATACTGTCCCCAATACTCTTTGCATTTGGTGTGTTTATCATCTCCATGCTTAATCCATGAACCTGAACCCAAACCTGCAGTCTGAAAAAATCCACATCCGCAACAGCTCTATTCATTGGGCATGATCTAATGTTTAAGCAATGTCCATGAATCGACCACGGCGATAGGTCAATTATCTGTTCCTTATCTTTCAAACTGGCAAAATCGAACACTAGAGTCGAGTCATTTACTTCAGCAATCGTAACCGGACCAAACCTAGCCCAGGCATCTTTCAGCAAGTTAATGACCACATTGTTTTTAACAGTCCTATCTGACAGTAACATTCCAAGGGCTCTAAAATCTTAACCACTATCCAAACTGAGGCTACCAGAAGGAACCAAGCTTAGCAGAGCCATTCCCGGGGCAGCCTCTCCAGCAGAGTTGGACGCAGCCATCGTTCCGGACAAGCACACAGCAGCCACAACCACCTGCAAACAGGAGGAAGACACGAGGAAAAGAGAGAACAGATAACGGGGAGGGAAACCTCTGATTTTGAAGTCGCAATTGCAGGAAACAATCGTGACAAGGATAGCCAGAGGATGCAGGTCGCAATTGCTGGAAGAAATCAGCAGGTGCAGGGGCTCCCAGAATTGCAAGCTCACGGATATTCTGGAGAGGCAATTGATCAGGGAGAGGTCGCGCAAGGCAGACGAGCTGATCGCGCAAGGCAGGCGAGCTGGGAATCGAGCTGGGAGAGGTCGATCCTTGAGCTAGGGCGTTCCTCGGAACTGAGCGAAGCTGTCGCTAGGTCACGGGAGAGAGCAGCGCGTCCATACTACGCGCGCGATTTTAATCCGATCCATACTACGCGCGCGATTAAATATTAAGTGAACTTACTATATATATACATGAACTTATTTTAACATTTTTTTAATTTAAAAATAATTTTTTTTATACAATAAAAAAATAAGTATATTTATATATGAATTGTTAGGCCTATTAGTATTTTTTTTTCCAAATAATAACTATTGCATTTGTTTATATATCAATACAAGAAACTCGAGTATCAACATCGGTAAAAATCGTTGTTAAAGGCATAAATACCGTTGTTAACTTTTAACAACGACGTGATCTTTGTGACGGTAGCCCCCGTCGTTAAAGGTTTATAGGTCGATAATTTGCCGTTGTCAAAGGCTTACCGCTGTTAGCATGACACTCCCCACTTCTGCTTTACATCGACATCAGGCTGTTGTTAAACACAGATGAAAGGCGACAACACCTTGCCGATGTTAAAAATTACTCTTATTTAATGGTAATTGTCTGTCGTGAAAGAAGTGTTTTAGATACGATTTCTAGTTGCTGCATTTGATAAGAAACAATTACCATTATTTTGTCGTTAAAAATGTAAATTTGCAATAGGTTTACATTTGTGACGATACCTATGTTATTAACGTCAACTACATTTGTAATGAGTCAAACTTATTTACTTTCACTCACACATTGTTATTGTCAATTAATGTATCCGAAGGTTAGTATTGTTGTCTAAAAGTTCTTTGTTACATGTATGTTTCCGTGTCAACATAAAGTCGTTGCAAATTATTATAATTTGTAACCATAATAATTTATCAGCGTTGCTAATTGTATAAGTCAACAGCAGTAAATCCATTTAGTGATGCTTTAAGTGCATTCAATCAACCACATTTGATGCCATTAATATATCAAGACAAGAACCATAATTGGTTGAAATTCATAAACCCAATACATTGAATTGAATGAAAATATATCAGTTTGTTTCCTTAAGATCATTGCTTTAATATCTTTCAGCTTGTGTGTTGTATCTTCATAGGTTTTGGCACAAAGCGCCTCGATGGTATAGGTGACAGTCTTGAAGAAGTTCTCTCCTTGAAAAGCTCATAATCACACTACAAGAATGTTCAACTACACCTACAAACGAAATTTGTTGTCATTAAAAGAGGTGACTAAATAGGATCATTTGTAATGGTAGTTATTATCGTTGTTATAAGTGTTATTAAGTGTCGACTAATATTCCGTATCTAAAACCTGTTTTCTATGGTAACATTTGCCGTCGCCAAAAAGTTATGCACAAAATATTTTTGTGTCGAACAATTGTTGACGTTGATAAGTTTAATTAACGACAGTATAAATCGGTGATGTTAAAACAATGTGTTAATGTTAATGCGTGTTGTAGCTAAATGATTATATACGGCAACGGTATATAACCGCCTCTGTTCTTGATTTGCCGCCAGGAATGTATCTTGGACAGAATATTACAGAACGGATGGACTGATTGCAAAACAGTACTACGGAAGACCCAAATCGAAGAGTACTACTGAAGACCCAAACCGCAGAGTTTGAAGTCACCGTTTTCTGTGAGAATAACAATATTCCAAGAGGGTAAGATCTTCTTACATGGTAATGTACTCTCCGATCACCTCTTTTCTTCATGATCAATTTGGTGTAGTACATGCTGTAATTACAGCAAATTTGCTGCTCAAAGAACGACAAATCCTGCAGCACGATTTCATCAATCTGATAGGGGTGAGCAAAAACCGGTCTGGTTCGGTCTGGTTCGGTCTTAGAACCGAGACCGAAAATTTCGGTCCATTGATTTCGGTCTTGAGACCGAAACCGAGACCGTTTGGACCGTTTATATGGTCTTGGTTTTTTCAGTTTTGGTTTGGTCTAGACCAATTTGACCGTTTGGACCATTAGACATAATTTGTATATACTTTTATATTTTACCAAAAATATTAATCAAATAAAACAAAATTAAATTAATCAACAAAATATATGTACAAGTAAGACTTCTTGTAATATTCACTTGAGTCCTTTAGACTTTTACACTTTTTCCTAAAACAAATATTCTAAATAATTTGTTTAAATGTAAAGATAACAATATTTTGAAAATATAGGTTCTTTTTAAAAGTGAAATTATTTATAAAAAAAACTCCTACGGGTAAACCTTTTTATTTTGAAAACAATGTTTTCTGTATAAACAATATTTTTTTGTTACTTTTTAGAGTAAAATAAAATAAATATTGTTATGCATTGTGATTTAAAAACATAGTAAGTTTTTTTTTCTCGTATTGCAAAAATCGTGACCGTGCATATATGTAATCATCGTTTCAATAGTATATCTCTATTATGTATGTATATCGCTATACAAAAACACAATATAAAAAACTAATTTTATTACTTCTTTATAAAATATGTAATATATCAAAATAATATTTTATTCAATTGACATAATTTCGTTCTAAATTGAAATCATCCGATTAGACCGACTTTTTAAAAATCATTTCAAAATCAAAATAACTATATTATCCAATATAATTTAATATCATAATATATAATTATATAAATTACTATAACATGATAGTATATAATATAATTTATTAATTTTATAATAATTTATTATTGATCTAAACTTTTTTCATTTAAATTATATTATATTTTTAATCGAGCGTCTTTTATAGTTAATTCTATCGAAATAAGACATTTCTAATAAATTCACTAAAAAATAGGTAATGGTCTCCAATGGTCCCCATGGTCTTAACGGTCTAGGACCGAAATAAGACCAAGACCAAAAAAGACCATAAGTCAAGACCATTGGTCTCGGTCCACAAATGGTTCGGTCTTTTTGGTTTGGTTTCGGTCGGTCTCGGTTTGGTCTCGGTCTTCGTGGTCTTCTCGCTCACCCCTACAATCTGATCGACTTGCCAACATTTATTCGTTCGGAATGATTCCAGTTATTGCAAACACTCCAATTGGGGTTGATGTATGTCTTTACTCTGTTTTTGTGCTGCATAATTACCACAGGATTCACGTGCTAAGAAATTTTGCAGCAATTGCACTTTGGTTCACTTTGTTTTTAACAACCGAATCTTAACCAAATGGATAAGATTTGGATGACCAAACATCGTCAGACGACAGAGTATAAGGATGGTGTTAATTCGTTTCTCGATTTTCCACCATCCTTCTTAGATATTACAGTCCATCTTGCAGGTATAAAGAAGCAAGAATTGCAGGTCCTGTTGAGTATCATTGGATGTATTCCTTTGAACGGTAGGTAGTGAAATCAAAAATACAAAAGCAACTATTCTATTCAATTATATTAGTTGAGACAGGAAATTGAGTTACTTTTGGCTTTTTTTAATATTAGCATTATGGGGATAATGAAATCATATGTGCGGAATAGAAGTCGCCCGGAAGGTTCTATAGCTGAAGGCTATAATACTTTAGAATGCCTCACGTTTTGTTCGAGATATCTCCACGACGTGGAAACAAAGTTCTCTCGACAAATGAGCTCTGTTATGCAGGAAACTCCCATTGATTCGACTGATGGCTTGGCCATAGTTGGCTATCAAGGGAAACCATTAGGTGGTGCCTTGATGCGTGAATTGACGGATCCTGAATGGCGGCAATGTCATCGATATGTGTTGAACCAATGTGAAGAAGTTAAACCATTTATAGAGTTCGTCTAACGCCATAAAAATTGAACATGTATATATTTGGATGTAAGGAGTTGTTTAGGGGTGATAATTCTAATGGATATTATTTGCAGAGAACATAAACGACAAATACTTTGTGAAAGGGTCTCCAGGAGAAACGTGGATTTGATCCACAACCGACGATTTTTAGATTGGTTTGAAGGTCGGGTAAGTTTCAGACTTTATGAATTGCATGTGCTATATATATATATATATGCAAAATACTCAACAAAGAAGGCACGTGTTTTGTTTATATGTAATTGTCCTGTTTGTGAATTTAGGTAGGTAGAATTACAACCACAATACCTTCTAGAAAGATGCGTCAATTGAAGGCATTGTCTCAAGGTCCATTGTATGGTGTGAAGAGTTATTCAGGATTTACTTGTTCAGGTGTCACTTACCACAGTAAGGATAGGTCTATGAGGAGGAGTTTTGAAAATAGTGGTATATTATGCAAAGCAGACACAACTTACTATAGCAGTCGCCTTGATAAAGATCCTATCTCGGGTGAAATTGATTATTACGGGGTACTGAGAGAAGTTATTGAGCTGAGCTATATGGATGATCTTCGAGTGTTCTTATTTAATTGTTCTTGGTATAATGTTTTGGCACAAGGGACTGGTATAAAAATTGATGAATATGGGTTTACTTGTGTTAAAAGATCAAACATTTTGGACACGGATGAGCCCTACATTCTCGCGAATCAAGCAAGACAAGTGTTTTACGTTAGAGACAATACTGACCCTGCATGGAGTATTGTACTTGCTGCAGAGCTCAGTAAACCTTTCAGCATGAGTGGTCAAATGACCGGGGCAACAGTTGAGCCATACCAAGAAACAGGTTTGAACTTCCCCAACAATTACGGTCCGACTGATGTGGACCCTGTGCTTGACTGGTGTAGAGCAGATATTGAGGCAGAATTAGTGGATACTGGGGCAGCTGTTGTGAATTCTGTAGTAGCTGAAATGGTGGGAGCTGCAAATGAAACCGGTCAAGCAGCAACTGAGAACAGAATTGATGTCGTTGTAGATGAGAACATAACATGGACATGGAAGATGATGATTTCAGCTCAGAAACATTTGGATCCGAGCAGGAATCTGTTGATGAAAGTGATTCCGACTTTGAATAAATGTCCTGCAATTGAATTGTATTTTGTTGATGATCACTTGCAACTCTGTGTTTATTTTGTACCAACAAAATGCAATTCAATTGTATTTTGTGTTTACCACTTCATGATCCACTTTAAAAATGTGTTTCTGTTCTGTAATTAGTTTTGTGAAATATTGTTCTATTCTGTATGGAGTTTTGTGAACAGCTGTTCTGTTCTGTAATTAATTTTGTGAACAGCTGTTCTGTTCTGTAATTAGTGTTGTGGAAATTAATGTCCTCTGCAATGGTTTAGTGTTAAATGCCTGTGCTGTTCTCTGTTCTTAGGTCTCTGCAATTAGTTCATGCCTCTGCAATGATTTAGTGTTAAAGCCTGTTCTGTATGCGTTTTGAAATAAATTTAAGTTTCAGGCTTTTTTGCAGATGGAAAAATGCTGTTGTCGGTTTATGGTGTTGTAATCGACAAGTGGACGAATTAAAAAGGTAACCTCCTTTTTTGGTTAAGTTATTTTTCTTTATTGTGTGTTAGTGTATATTTGTGGGAACCAAGGTCTCTCCTTTTGTACTCCTCTGGCCTCTATTCCCGTATACTCTCCTCTCCCAATCTTCACTCCTCCGAATTCTCCTCAGGTCCTCCGACGAATTCTCTTCAGCTCGCCCCATCTTCAGCTCCGTCACGCATCTGCATTGGCTAGGACAGGTAGGTTCTCACGGATTAGGGTTTGATTCCGTCTTCTTCAGTCATCGGTCAGGTAAGTTCTCACGCATCTGTAAACGTATACTTTGTTTGTTGAAGAATAAGAATTAGGGTTTAGGATTAACTTGGTATTTCGACCGCTGTGATAAAGTCTGAAGACAAGTGTGCGACTGCTTGTTGTTCTCCCCTGTTTGATGTTCCCTAAATCTAAGTATTTGCTTTTGATTCGACGGTTTGCCATCTTTGTGCTTCGGTTTGCTTTGATGCTTTGTTCCGTTAGATGGTTTGATTCGACAGGCAAAGGAACTGCCTTTTCTTCATCTCCCCTTTGGTAAAGGAATGGTTTTTGTTACAGCTATTATGGGTCCGAATAGGAGAATCGGAGGTAGGCGTTACGTGGAGAGACCAGTGGCAACACGAAAATCACCAAAAAAAAAATCCTCCTCAACAATCAGCCCCGTCACAACCATTAGGTTTGTATTACTGTGTATATGCGTTATATATCACTGCATATATATCACTGCATTATATCACTGTAATTTGTCATTCATCTAACTACATATCAGTGCATTACAACAAACCTGGACTCATCAGTGGCAACACGAAAATCACCAAGAAAAAATCCTCCTCAACAATCAGCCTTTTCACAACCATTAGGTTTGTATTACTATGTATATGCGTTACATATCACTGCATTATATCACTGCATTACAACCATTAGCCTTTTCACAACCATTACGCCTACTGTAATTTGTCATTCATCTAACTACATATCACTGCATAACAGCAAACCTGGACTCATCAAATGGTGAGACTATATGTGAGAACACTCCAAGCAGGGTTGCTCTTGTGGAACAGGAAATCAGTCTTTCAGATACCCATGAACAGACACCAGCACCAGGTAAAACAACGAACTTGCATGTATTCAACAAGATGGTTATTAACAGAATTCATTTTCCTGTAATAGAGGTGAATGAAACTCCACAACCTGAGAAGCTGCGGCGTGGCAGGACTAGGTGTATAAGGCTATCACGCAATGGAGTCAACGAAAAAGAGGAGCTGAAATTCAATGCACAAGGTCGGGTATGTAGAAAGAATGCGTCAACCTTTGCAAGCTGGTGTGGGTGTAATTTACGGAAAAGGACAAATGCTCCGTTGATGGTGAAGGATTGGAAGGACATCCCAAAAGAACCGATAGATTACGAATAGAAGATGCTGCAGCTTGTTTCTGTAAGTTTTTTTGTTTTAACTAGTACAACTTTGACGGATGTGTGCTGCCTTGTTATTTTTTATATTTTGCTTAGTCCTCGTGTTTATTGCATCTGTGTTCACGATTTATTTTAGGAAAAGTTCATTGTTCCAGAGGATGACAACTTGAAGCAACTTATTATATGCTATCTGAGAGAGAAGTACCGAAATTACAGGTCTAACTTTTTTTTTTTTGGCCAATACTATTTATAAGCAGCTGCTTTACTGAATATACTTCTCCTCGCTCAACCAACTGAATCTCATGTTAATTACAGGTCCAACCTTAAGCTTTTGTATTTTGATAAGTACTCAACCAATGAGGAAAGGTTGATGCACATTCCGCCAAATGTTGTGAAAGAGGATTGGGTATGGCTCGTCAACTGGTTTAGTTCGGATGAGTTTAAGGTATATATATACTTTGGATTTTGCCCATTACATATCATATTTGTTATGTTAGTACTTAACATTGGTTGATTTTTTGTTCATGTTAAAGCTTATTAGCGATCGAAATAAAAAAAATAGGTCTCAACAAGTTATGCGACACACATCTGGGAGTTCTAGCTTTGCCAACCGTGAACACGAGGAGGTATGTACTAATTATGAATACTTGCTGAATCATTTATTTAAATAGTCCACATACCTTTCAACATAGATAATTAATTAAACTACTTTTCAATAGATTGAGAAGAACAATGGAAAGCATCCAGGGGAGTACCACATGTTCCTTAAAAACCACTTGGACAAATATGGGAAACCCATTGATCAAAAGTCCAAATCCATAATGGTAAACTGTTTTCCCGTTAACTATTGGTTACGATTGGTATAGAAATTCATTTCTGATTTTGTTGTTTGTAGGACCAAGTGGAGGAGAAGGCTGCTGAACTTGAAGCTGAAGAACAGGGAACAATTGACAAGAATGCCCTCTATGAGAAAGTGCGGCAGCCTGAGAAGCGTAGGGTTCGGGTCTCCAAAATTTCACGAATGTTAGAGAGTGAGCAATTGAAAAATGCAAGAGAAGAAATGGCTAGAGTCAGAGAGGAAACTGTTTTACTACGTCGTATGGCTGAGGAGAGTGTGCGCAAGGCGGAAGAGGCCGTTAATCAACTAGCTGAGTTTCAAGAAAATATGATTGCATTTCAAAGGGACATGGCCTTTATGAGAAGGGCGATGCATGCAAATGGGCAGATGCCCATTGATTCAAATTCCCAAGGTAATGTCAGTGAATTGATAAAATGATTGACCCATTTGGATGTTTAACTCTGTGTTTTTTGTCACTGCAGATCCAAATGGTAGCTGACTTTCTCAACATGCTGTTCTTGGTGGCAAAAGACAGGTTTTATTTTGTGTAGTTAGGTTTTAGGTTGGTTGTTGATCCATGCTTGTTCGGCCATGAATGACTGTTTGACATGATTTTGGATAGGAAACTTTTGTCTGTGAATATGGCCTTTTTGTGAACATATGCAGATGGTTTAGATCGGATACCTGCTGTGAATGGTTAGTTGAGAATTGATGTGGTCAATATGACCTTTTTTTGTGAACATATGGAGACAGTTTAACCTGGTAATATATGCAGACAATTTAGACCTGGTACCTGCTATGAAAGGTTAGTTGGGAATTGTTGTGACTAATTAATAGTATTTGTGGTATGGTTGTTTGTTAAAGTTGTCACAGAAGGGCAGTATTTGCTGCAACAGGTCACCTATGTTGAATACACAACATTAGCAGTGACTGAATATCAACCTGTTAAATGTCTGTTATGACAGCAATAAACAATGTAGTAATGATAGTTTCAAATCTACAAAAAAACTAACAAAAGATCAATTGAGGGAGTAAACTATGTTTACCAGCGGCAAATAACTGACGGGGTGTAACACATAATGGCTTAATGATAGAAAGTATAGGATACTTTCAGTAACGTAACATTTTGTCATAGTTGATATATAAATAATGTCACACAATTGTTGTCATTCATACAACTAAATGACATCTACGTATCTCTATTGCAGAAAATCATATTCGGCATTGGAATAAAACCATCACGTTTATTAAGATCTAGTCACCACTAAAAAGAGAGACTGAATAACATATACCGTGACAATATCATGTTGACGCAAATTAGGCCTAAATGGTGTCGGTTTTATGTTGTCACGAAAGGTCTGGCCTCAACTCTTATTAGTGACGGCAACCCTTTTAGTGGCGGCACTTTACCGTCGGAGTGTCCTTTAGCCACGGGACCTACCATGACGAGACTTAGCCCGCTGCTAAAGGTTAGTGACGGCAAATACCCCTTTCGCGACTAAATTAAGCCGACGTTAAAGATCAACATTCTTCTAGTGTCAGTGAGTGAAAGATATACTTTATGGACATACAAAGATATAAGTGACAAAAATTGCAAACAATGTTTACTGACCATGTACAGCAAATATGTGGGTCCCAACTTTTAGTTCCGAAATTTCACAAGGTTGAAGGTCTTCCAACCTCTTAAAGAAAGCAACTTAAGGATCTTTGGCCATTGCCAACTGTAGTCGGATCACGAGTTTTAAGTTTTTTTTAATGGATAGCAGCAATATGTAGCGTAATTTTGAGTTGAATAAGATAACGTACTGCATTAAGAGTTGAATCCATGCGGTAAACTTGAAAATGCAGGAAATACATCCCTGCTGAAGTAACCTATCCCCACTTTTCACTGTCTTCCTATATCAAGAAATTAAATTTAATAAACAAATCAGTCCATTTAGTCAATAGGAACAAAAGAGAGCTACTCCAGGTACAAGCAAAAAAAAAATGATCTTTTTTCTTTCAACAAGAAATGGATTGAAAAAATACCTATAGGGCAAGACCATAACCACCATGTGGATCTTGTTCAAAATAGAGCAACTAGATGAGTACAAATTCGATCAGACCGCGAACAAAAGCGTATTGATTCGAAGCAGCAGAAGTAGAGATAAAGATAGACATAGATATCGAAGATCAATCAAACCCTAGACCATGCAATTCTTTGAGGGAGAGGATTGAGAGTGAGACGAAATATTCAAAGCCACCATTTTCTGGACGAGAGCTGTACCTGGAGAGGAGAGACCGAAGAAGCCGAACGGGAGTTGGACGTGAAGAAGAACAAAGTGAGGACGAAGCCGAACGGGAGCTGTACACAGAGAACTAAAGACGAAGAAGGCTGAATTGGTGTAGAGGCGTGAGTTAGGTAACAAAATAGAAGCGGTGAAAGAGAGTTAATTTTTTAGAATTAGGTCTAGGTTTTTTTATATTAAATGGTGGTTTCATTCGGTTGAGTGGCGGTTCTATCGGTTTAGTGGGGGTTCTTAAATTTTAGTGACGACAACGACTAATGTTAGTCGACAATATGCCATAGTTGTTGGTGCATTATTGACATCAACAATAGTCGCCACTAAATAAATTATTTGACCAAAATAATTGATTCTGTTACTGAAGACTATAGTAATGTCGATAATATATTGACACACAAAACTTAGTCTTACATTTTCCGGTATTTATGTTTTAACGACGACAAAATTGAGTAGTTACGGCAAATAACCGTTTTTGTTATCGCTATATTGACGACAAAATGTTTCACATTTAAATATGTACATTTACAACAGAAAAATCATTCGCTACTGATGGAGTCATTTAATCTCAACAGTAGGTCACCATTACACATTCATCCATGTAAAAAATAAATTGACGGCAAAAATTAACACTAAATGTATCTTATATCAGTGGAAAACATATTATGTCTAATAAGTAATAATAACGACAACAAAAACTGCTGACACAATATACATACATTCAAAATCAATTCTTAGCGTCAACACGAAAACTCCGTCATTGTTGCACAAGTTTCTTGTAGTGTATTACTTGTGAGTACCTTAGAAATGATAAATGTATCTACTTTAATATTTCGGTCATTTGCCTATCACGTATGTAGTATTTTGTTCACTTAAGGTAACTTTACTTTATTTTACTGTTGTTTTCAAGTATTTCTAACTTGTTTTATTGTAGCAATTGAAGTATTTCTAACTTGTTTTATTGTAGTAATGGAAGCATTTCTAATTTTGTTCACTTAAGGTAACTTGTCTTTATTCAAATTTTTATTTATTTATTACTTTCAGGTACTCAATTAAAGTATACACATTTGTGACTTTGGAGGTACTCGAAAGTAACAAAACTTTTCTAAGGTACCTATTTGTAAAAATGTTACTTTTGAGGTGCCTAAATGTTAATTAATAGTTTTAACTTAAAGTGACTCTTATTAGTGTTGATATAAAAATATTTGAAACATTACTATTCTTTTATTTCAGTATAACAATAGTAACAATTTATTTTCTTTTTTAATTATACATATTATATTTATATATTTTGCTAATTGCAAAATAGATTACAGAATAGATTGAGTCTATAAATATATAAAATATAGTTTTGTAACGTTGTTAACATTTACTTTTATAGTATTTAATAAGGTAGGTAATGGGTATATGTGAGTAGTTTTGATATGAGTATTATGTGATAGATGAAATGTATCCTTAATTAATCTTAATAAATAAATTTATAAGGGTAAATTCTAATATGTGTTACTTGATATTCATACAATATAATATTATATATAGTATTTTATAAAATTCCTTTCATAAAATAAAATCATAAGTATATACATGTGAAATAAAAAAAAATTAATGTTTTGTGACTTATTCTGAAAATAAATTAGAGACTCTGGGGATTTTAAGGTGAATTATATGGCAGTCAATGAAAATTGTATAAATGACATTGACCAATTAAAAAAGATTTATTTGACATTAAGAGTAAAAAAGTATAATAAAAACTTACTTGTCAACAATAAAAAGCTTCCGTGTCGAAATTACGAGTGAGTAAATACATGATGTCGGAAATACAAGAATAATTACTTCCTTAAAATGTTCTTTTGTTAGTTTTTCCCTATTTAGCCAAGTGAGGTTGTGGCTTTCCTCTATAGAAATTTAAAAGTGTTCAAGCCGTTTCCAACTGCAATTTGCATAACATACCAATTAAATTCAAAATTCAGATAGCGCCAAAGAGATATGTAAAATAAGAAAATCACAATTCATTACTACACAAGAAGAAGTTGAATGGTGGCTTCTAGCGGTAAATTGCCTTCATCACTCCAGACATCGACAACCAACAATAGTATTTGACCCAACTAAAGCATTAAGGTATCAACATATTAGAACATAAATAAAATTAGAATAATACGTTAATTGAACCAATAAAGTGTTTATAGATACAAACACTATAAGAGAATGCCTCAAAATTTTCACTATTGAAGTATGCAATAATAGCCACCAAGACCACATTACAAAAAACGCATGCTTTAGCGTCAGTCAAAAATTGTCACAAAAGGCATAAATACCGTTGCTTTAGTGACAACGAAATGTTTGTCCTGGTAGCCCCCATGGCAAAAGGTTATACCTACACAATTTTTCTGCCAATAAAAGTTTGTCGTCACTAAAAATACTCAATCATCATCTTTTTTGTTGTTCATGTGTAATTTGCTCTAGTGCATATAATGTGTTGAGGCTTCAATAATGCTAAATGCTTGATTATGTGACCGAGTTACGCTAATGAAATATAAATGTTTCAACAATTTGTCACAATATAATTTGTCACAAGCTTTATTTGTCACAATTCATATAGTATAAACATCTATATTTATTGTTACTAATAGTTAATTCCCCACTTACAAATGTGGCAGCAAAGTAGATATTTTTTTACAACAACATTCAACGCTATCTATGCCAATTCTATATAACGAATACATATTTGTAGTAGTATATCACTCGAGAATGTTATAACCAACAACATATAAACTATGTACGAGTTGATGTTGATATAATTTCTAGAATATATCTATGTACACCTTAATGTAAACACATCTAAATGTACATCAAATAATTAAGCTAATACATCAACCTAGTAAGAACACATTCTCTAGAGAGACCAATAATAAAATTCATGTGATTCCAAGAGAAACATAACCAATCAACTCACTTGTTAAGCCATGTGTTTTGAAACACGTGGCTTAACAGAAGAAGGTAAGCAATGAAGACGTGTCATCTACAAATGGAATTCTTCATAGTAACGTCGACTTAAACTTATAGGATACTCCCTAGAGCATTTGCTCTAGCAATTATCTACTGATTTTGAAAAGTACATACTCAGCTTCCTATCATTCATATAGAAACTAGTTGGTATTGGTATTTTACTTTGCTTTAAATTCTTCGAATGCAAAACCAATAAAACCTTACTTCCCAGAAAAGTTCAAAATATGCCACAATAAAGTATGCTCATTTGCACATAAAAAGTGAAAAAGTCCAAAGTATGAGCTCAAATGAAAAAGTGAAGTCCATAGCAGAAACTCACTAGAGAAAGAAACACAAATAGGTCAAATAAAGATAATTTGCAGCTCATATTAAGCCATCACACATATTGGTAGTCAATAGCTCAAATATTTAGGTACCTAGGAAATATCTTTAACTATCAAATGGACAACATCAAAGACAAGATGAGTAACATATTTAATAGGAGTGAGGTAGGCGATATTACACCTAAGCAAGACCCCTGAGTTCCATTTCATAATATACATCTTCTAGGAAGTGATCAATTATTCATTGTGCTTTACTTACACATGATAAAAGTGAAATAATCATTTACATCAATATTTTCGTGATCCATGAAAGGGAGGAGTTAGGAATTCGATGCAGAGACTATCCTTTGAATAGAAGCCAAATGAGCAAGGAATTTGCACAACAAATGGACATTTACATAAAATACAGGTTGAGGCATGCATACAAATCCAACAATTCCGTGAAGTTTTCAACCACAAAATGACATCAGATATCCTAGCAGAACTCTCTTACCTTGTCATTAACATCAGTGAAATTTTGAACATAGCAGACATCATAATCCAAGTATTTGAAATATCTAACCCAACATATACTGTTAAAACTAGCTTCCTTCCTTAAAAAATGTAAAGTCCAATGAACAACATACATTTATAGGAATTTCTTACGAGAAAATATACTCTTTTGCCACAGTGTATGAATAAAATTAGTTATTTATCAATATATTCTATTTGATAATTTTTCTCTACCACTCTTTATAGTAAAACAGGCAAGAAATTAGCACAGCATGAATCCTCATAGATAAAATCAAACATGTACATAACATCAAAGGTGTCAAAAACTCGAGCATGATCAATGTGGCTCAAATCGCTCTGATGCGGTAGACATACATCCCAACCTTGCCCTCCATGTTGGGCCTGAAGACCTACCGCTTCGTAATCATGATGTTATACAAGTACAACTGTTATACAATTTAACACTCTTTATACTAAAACGAGCAAGAAATTACCATAGTATGAATCCTCATAGATAAAATCAAACATGTACATAACATCAAAGGTGACAAAAACTCCAGCATGCTCAATGTGTTACGGAGTGATGCGATAGACATACATCCCACCCTTGCCCACCACCTTGGGCCCCAAGACCTAGCGCTTCCTGATCATTGTGTTATACAAGTACAACTCTTTCGGGGCATCACCGGTACCGGATACAGATCTAGGGTTCCATGGAGACAGATCTTGAAGACGATTATAGAGGAGATGGAGTGGAAAACGAGCAATGCAAAGGGAGTCGGACAGTGAGGAGGAAATGAAGAGAAGGAATAGGAAGGTGCGCATTTGGTAATTCACAGTCAGAATATTCGAGGAGATACAAATCATTTTTGGTAAGGAGATACAAATTCCTTATAATAGACAAGTTATTTTAGGAGCTCTAAATCCCTTGAAATATTAATGAGTAAGGGTTTTTTCTTTCCCAAGATTTATCAGAAATATATGTATCCTTACAAATATTATCTTTGCAAATCTCTTTCTTAGTATTGAACTCAAGGAATGAAACACGGTAAGGAATGTTTCTATTGATTTGTGTTGTACCCTTCCAAATATTATTCTTGCGATTGTTTTGTGTTGTAAAGTAACTTTAAAATTTTGTTTAGCAGCGACAAATAGATAACGGTTAGAAACCGATTTTTTTTAAATATAATTTACATCAACTACATTGGACACTAAATAGACATTTTCACAATAACACTTTCGCCTGCTATCGATTACCCGTATTAGTGTCGCCGATGTCTTGAATCTAGAATTTTTTCGAGCTAAACTATTCGACAACGGAACAATCCACCAAAAACATGAGATTTAGCTATGACAAATTATGTGACACTAAATCAGTTATATAAAGTCAGTAGTTACAGCAAATAGCTGTTGTTGTTATCTCTATATTAACGACAAAATGTTCCGCATTTGAATATTCGCATTTACCACAGAAAATTTAAATGCTATTGATGGAGTAATAATCTCAAGAGTAGGTTGACATTACACATTTATCCATATAAAAAATAAAGTGACGACAAAAATTAACACTAACAGTAGCTTAAATGGTGGAAAACATATTGTGCCTAATACGTAATAATTATTACAACAAAAATTGCCAACACAATATACATATATTCAAGTACAATAATTCATTTCTGAATTCAAGAACTTTATAAATAGGTTGAACTTATAAATTATACAAGACATTGAATTTGTAATGAATCATTCTGTTTTACCCATATCCACAATCACCACTACGAGGATCCAAGTTACCTATATTACGAGAATTTAAATCGTATAAGTTGGATTAGACGAAAAATTGTACTATGATAGAGATGATCATATATATAAGTTGTGGTTTTAAAGACACTAATCAAAAGAATCACCCCATAAGAAAACTAAACAAAACACCGTCTTTATGTACATAAGCACGACGTCATCCCGTTGTTATATTTTCTCAAGATTTTTTTTTATAGTTCATAACAAAACTAACGATACAATTATAATACTAATAATAAGAAGGTGTAGAACAAGTCAACAAAAAAGTGTTAAGGGTATTTTTTTAAGATAAACTACCTTCATCCCTAGTATATCTCTTGATGAACATGTAGCCAATTTGTTTTTGGCCATTAAATCACTTCATTAATCAAACGTAGAGTTCACAATATCCGATAAACACAATGAAATTAATGGGGGAGGATATATTATAGCCCAACTAGCTGGACACATCCCCTGTTTTGACTTAGTAGCTACCCAATATGCACACCTATTCGCCTTTCTTCAAACAAATCGCCATTGGATACTTGGGATTTCCCTTGCCAACTCGATTATGTCTGTCAGCACCTTCTTCAACTCCCAATTAGTTGTCCTTCCTGGAGAATGTTAATTACATATTGTGCATCCGACACGATTACTACCTCGACCCATGCATATTGAACCACCATCTCCGTCGCTTGTAGGATCGCTTTCGCTTCTAGGATCTTGATGCTTGCCCCATTGCACGTTGCGTTTCGACCTGCTACTGTGGTGCATTTCCAGTCTCTTGCCACCACTCTCGTGCCACCTTTGCGTTTCGACTCCTTGCCTCGGCTTCCTCCAATTGTGGTCATGCTGTCATCGGCCCCGACTATACCTTGCTGCGTCGGCCCTTGTTAGAAGTCGCCATGTCTCGTCTGCCAATGTAAGGGCTGCCCTTATCACTAACTCCAGCCTCGGGTCCTCCTCTGCGTTGATTGCACGACACTGTTCCTTCCAAACCTCCCATGCCATGGTCTCCCCTATTAGCCGCCTCCCCACATGTTGCTCCCATCTCCTGCATGGACCTTAACCAACCATTCCAGTCTGCCTCCATATTGTTATCCAACCGTATCCCAATTCCTCCAAACCAGACCATCTTCACACAAGCACAACCCAACACAGCGTGACTCACTGACTCCACCTCATTACAAAACATGCAGTTCATGTCCAATTGTATTCCCTGTTTCATAAATTCAGCTTTTACACGCAAAGCATTTTGGGATGCCCTCTACATAATTTGTTTTACCTTAAGAATGGTGTCGCTTTGCCATAGAGTGTTCCATTTCCGGCCCCTCGGTCTTTCCGTTCCCTTAGCCCCCTGACTGTCCACAGGATGCGTTGTTTCTCGTAGCCTCCTATAGACCAGTCGTGGTCTGGCCACCCCATCTGCAGCAGGTGGCCACACCAACTTGTCAACACCCGGTGTCTTGCTAATGTGGATTACCGTGATTGCTTTCTTCTCCACCTCGGTCAGTTGGTGCTGGATTCCGGATAGGTCCCAGCTTCTTCGATTGGTATCAATCAATTGATTCACCATTAAGCACTCTCCCTCGGGTTCCCAATGATCGTTGCTGATGCAATGGTTCGGTATGCCAGGTACCTACGCATCTTTCAGTGCCATGATCCTCTTGTTAGGAACTTAAACATAAACAAAAAAAATCAAAGAAAGATGATGAACAAGGCTTACTTGCATCCAACAGAACTAATCCATACATTCAAGCTTAAGTTTTATTTGTTTACAACCTATGGCTATATGTAGGGTTTGTAGGGTTTAAGTCTTGAGATATTAGAATCTAGTCCTCACTTACTAATTCTAGAATATTGCAGAATAATCCCTAAACATTCATATGTATTTATACATATATCCTAACATTCTCCCATGAAGATCAGCATCAATGAACTTCTTGAATTCTCGAAAAACAGCCAGCTATTGCTCTTCAACATCTTTGTCAACTATATTTTATGCCAAGAACATAAGCAGATTACTCAGAACTGTAAAAAACTCTGTTTCATTTTATCATTCATTGATCTTTTGAAAAGATAAGCCAACCATGTTTACCCTAGAATGACACTGAGTGTAGATTCTACACCACACATAAAATAGAAAAACAACTCAGTGCAAGATCATTCAGACCAATGATACGCAACATAGATAGATATATAAGAATTATGTGAATGCCTGAAACTGATTTATATGATATGAATTATATGTGAAAAGAACAGGACAAGACACTCAATCATGCAGACATACTCAATCATACTGAAAAAGCTCACATGTATATATCTCAAAAAAAAACAAGAGAAGTACAAACATCAAGTAACTAAAAACATTTGTAATGATAAAGACTACTCTTGACAGAACTGGCATACCTTTAACAACTACCATTCATGATCATCATATATATGGTTTTCAATAGAAATTATTCTTCAACTTCAGGAGCCTCCTGAATCGTTACAGTGTCAGCATCTTCCAACTCAACCACAGAGATAACTCCAATTTTTTTCCTGCAAGAAACAAATTGTTTTTTTGTCAATGGTTTTGTTAAAACATCTGCTACCTGATTACTAGACGAAACAAAATTGACTAAAACATGACCATATTTCACCTTTTCCCTGATAAAGAAAAGATTAATTTCAACATGGTTCATTTTGGAATGTTGAGTAGGATTTTAAGAAAAGATACCACACTTGTACTATCTGTCCATACCACATGTACCAAAGACAATTGAAGACCCATTTCCGTTAACAGGGACTTAACCCACATGATTTCACATACTACATTAGCAATAACTCTAAACTCAGCTTCAGCTCTAGAACGTTCCACCACTGATTGTTTTTTTGAATTCCAAAGTATCGGATTGTTATTGAGCAACAGATAATGTCCAGAAATGGATTTTTTGTCAGAATTGATCATCTTCAAACAATTATGTACAATTAATCATACCTTACTTGGTTAGACAAGTTCCAGTCATCGGAGTAGGAAAGCTTGAAGCTTCGGTGAGACAAAGCTTCTTAATCAGCTCCTAAATATATTTTCTTTGATTTAACAATAAATAATTGTCAGATGCAGTAACTTCCATACGAAGAAAATAGTTCAAACTTCCTAAATCCTTGAACTGAAACTCCTGATTAATCGAATGAATGACTTCTGAAATAACAAAAGAAGAATTTCCTGTAACAACAATATCATCAACATAAACCAATAGAAACACATAAAACCCTTTGTCATGTTTGATAAACAAACAACTACTGCAACAGATGCACATAACTGAAGTTTATGAATAAGAAAAGCCTTGAAGTTTTCAAACCAGGCACGAGGTGCTTGTTTAAGGCCATACAACGCCTTTTGCAGTTTGCAAACCAAATGAGAATCAGTTTTAGAAGAAGTCATTTGGTCAAATCCAGGAGGTTGAATCATATATACCTCTTATGTCAAATCACCATGTAAGTAAGCATTATTAATATCAATTTGCCTAAGACTCCATTTATGAGATAATGCAAGAGACAATACAATTCTAACCGTGTCTGACTTCACAACTGGACTAAAGATATCTTGGAAATCAAAACCTACTTTCTAAGAGAATCCTTTAGCAACCAGTCTGGCTTTATATCTTGCAACAGACCCATCAACATTCTTTTTTATTTTAAAAGTCCACTTGCAACCTATAGGAATCCTACCAGAAGGAAGAGGAACAACAATCCAGGTATTGTTAGCATAAAGAGCAAACAGTTTTTCATTTACAGCATTTTCCAATGTGTATTGAGTAACGACTGATGAATCGATTTCGGTTCAGAATCACTGAGATCTGCAAAATTGTCATTAGTAGTCAAAAGAGCCTGAAAAGATCTGGTTTTAGATCTTGTTTTCATAGAATGTCTATTAACCGAAACTTCATTATTACTAGAATCAACAATAGTAGTTCCTTCCGGAACTAACATTGATCCTTGTAATCTGTAAGATATAGGGGAAGGAATTACCTAAGCATCAGCACCAGAAGTGACATTAGGTAAAGATGATTCTAAAACAGAAGTTGGACAAATAGAAGTAACATGACTAGTAACAGAATTAATAGGATTAGAAATCAACCTAGTATCTGGAATAGCAGTATTATCAGGCAATATAGTAGAAGTAACTAAAGAAGGAGACATATTGATAGGAGAAGAAAAATTTAATGGAGGAGCAGAATCATTACCCAGAGAAAGAGATGGAAGATCAGACATAGAAACATAATCAGAAGGAGGAAGTAGCTCATTATCATTATCAGAAGAAGCTATAAACTAAGAGTCACATGGCAAGAAAAGTGGCATGGAAGTATAATTCTGAGTAGGAGAGGAAGAAGTAAAGAACTTACCTTTAGAATCAGAAAAGGGAAATGTGGATTCCTGAAAAAACACATTCCTCGTAGTGTACACACACCCTGATGCTACAAGACATTTATATCCATCATATTTGGAGCAATAGCCTAGAAAAACACATGGCTCAGATCTGAAAGCACAAGCATCCAAAAACACGAAGAAAGGAATAGTCAGGCAACAATCCAAAGAGTTTTTCATGTGAAGAAACCTTAGACAAAGTAGATGAAGGTAACCTGTTGATCAAAAACACTGAAGTAAAAAAGGCATCAGACAAGTAATGTAATGGTACCGAGGCTTGAGCTAGAAGAGTTAATCCTAACTCAACAATATGTTTATGCTTCCTCTCTCAACTATGCCATTATGTTCAGAAGAGTAAGGATAAGTAACACGATGATTTATACCAAATTGAGGTAGAGACGTGGATAAAAACTGAAACTAACCTCCCCCATCAAACTGGATTGCCTTAAGCTTGTATCCTAGTTGTTTCTCAGCTAACCTGTGAAACTCAAAAAATAACCGAGCTGCATCACTTTTTTTATGCAAAAATATATCCAAGTGTAGCTACTATATGCATCTACAATACTAAGATAATAATGATGACCATTAGACAAACATGCAGCAGGACCCCACACATCAATTTGAACTAATTCAAGGGGATGAGAATAGATAGTAGGAGAACGGCTGATTTTTGCTTTTGTCAACTGCACAAGCTATACACTGATGGGTGTTATGAGGTGTTGGAAGATTATGAATTCACAATTTTTTTTGAAGAATCTTATTAGACGGATGACCAAGTCTCATGTGCCAAGTTGATGATGAGTCTCCAGACTAGAATTCAGTTTAGAAACAAAACACAAAAACTCACTATCATGAATAGCATCAGGTGGAGCAATATGTATATTCCCTGGTACATCTTCAGACTAACTGCGAAGAGGATTTGAAAAAACAACCGAATCATGCATATCTAAACAATCAATGTCTTCTGATTTTATTATCGAATCTGTGACAGGAGAATGCGGTGACAAACAAGAAAGAGATGTTTTATTATGAGAATCTTCATTATTACCAGTCATCGATGAATTACAACACCCAGACCTGTAACTATCACTAGAATGAATTACAGGTTTATTACTACTTAATTTTGTCATATCAAGCTTATACAACCCAGAGGATTCATATCCTTGGAGCAGCAATGAATGAGTAGAAGCATCACGAACCACACAGTGATTTCCATGGAATTCAAAGTAGACATGATTATCCTTTGCGAACTGAGACACATAAAGCATATTTTTAGTCACATTTGGAGTATAGAGCATATTATGTAATCTCAACATTCTAGAATCAGTTGGAATTAACGCAGAGCCTATTGCAGAAATATTCATAGAAGATCCATTACCAACCATTACTTTACCTTGCCCAGTATATGGTACGCATGTATGCTATCCGACTGTAGATGCATTAGTCAGATGATTTGTGGCACCTAAATCTGGAAACTAGTTTGTATCTGCTTGAACTATCGGAGCAACATAGACAATGTTTGCTTGAGGAGATGAGAAGAGATTGAATTGCATCGGACCAGAAGGAGAGTACATATATGGATGAAACTGATTCGGTGCTTGAAAGGGCTGGTTCGGTGCTTGAAACCGATTTGGTGCTTGAAACAGATTTGGTGCTTGAAAAGGATGATTTGCTGCTTGAAACTGCTGAAACTGTTGGTGTGGTAGATTAGATACTGTTAAGGCATCTTCCCATTGAGCGGAACACAGATTGACACTTGCAGAATTGGCATTGTTTGGATTAGTAACAACTATAAAGTTTACATTGAACCTCTGGTAACACTTGTGAACCAAATGACCAAACTTACCACACAATTGGCATTGTGGTTTGTTGTGTCCATAACCTCTTCCACGACCTCTACCACGACCATATTGGGGATATTGTTGATGTTGAACAGCAGTGGAATTGACAAATGATTGATTCATACCTTCATTGACAGGTGTTGGTAAAATTCCATCAGATGACCTGCCTCGATTATTAGTCTTAGACATAGATGACTCCATCTCATCCTTCTTTCCACCAGAACCTCGATTTATAGCCATATGAGTAGACAAATCAGAATCAAACAACAAATCACCCTGCCTAGCTTCCGCATCTAACAGGACAGAACTCACCTAGGCAATATCATAAGGATTACGACCTGCATGAATAACCGAAATTATAATGTCATAATATCCTTTGACTCCATTAAGAATGATTGATATTTGTTGCATTTCCTCAATTGGATGACCACAAGAGGCTAAGCTATCACAGGAAGTTTGAATTGTTGTCAAGTAATCACGCATTGATTGATGAGGTAGTGTACGAACCTTCAGTCGATCATACAAATGCATGATCCTTGTTGTTGATGATGCAAAAAAATCTCTATGAAGCTTCTGCCATATTGATGCAGCGATCATGCATCCTATGAGACCTGTGCTGACTTGGGACGAAACTGAGGTGAGCAACCAGGAAAATAGTGAACTATCCTTTTGAACGTACTTGTAGTATTCTAGATTCGGTTCATCATCTCCATCTGCTCCAGGAATTCGAGCTGGAATTGTGACATTGCCGTAGAAATGACTTTCCAGATTGTGAGACTTTCTTGTTGAAGAATGCAGCAGAATTTTCTTCCATGAAATCGAAGCGATTGATCACTTCAATCGATCAGTAGACACCGTAATTGCGTTTGAACCGAGTTGAGCAGAATCGTTATTTCTCTGATACCATGTTAGGAACTTAAACATAAACTGAAAAATCAAAGAAACAAGATGAACAAGGCTTACTTGCAGCCTACGGCCCTAATCCATACATTCAAGCTTAAGTATTACTTGTTTACAACCTACGACTATATCCAGGGTTTGTAGGGTTTAAGTCTTGAGATATTAAAATCTAGTCCTCACTTACTAATTCTAGAATATTGCAGAATAATCCCTAAACATTCGTATGTAATTATACATATATCCTAACACCTCTCCCCCATTCCTATGTTCCATACTCCTTAAACTTTGAGGATATCTCGTCCTGTTAAAATGTTTGACCACGCCCATGACGGTCTAACCCTTTCGTGGCTTCCATTAGTCTCCCTCTCGGATAGAATAGCCCTTTCAAGACCTTCGCCCACATCGACCCGTCATCACTTTGTAACCTCCACGTCATCTTGGTCAGCATCGCTTTATTGAAATCTGTCATATCTCGGAAGCCCATCCCTCTCATGTCCTTCGGCTGGCCGATTTCAACGAACCCAATGTATCTTCCTTTTCTCGTCCCGTCCATTCCACCAAAACCGTGCAATTAATCTCGCTATGTCTGCACACCACATTTTAAGCAATTTAAATAAGGACATCACATATGTAGGGATTGTTGTTATTACCGCTTTAATCAAGATCTCCTTCCCGGCGTTGTTCAAGAACATCATTTTCCAACCGTGTATCTTCTTGACGACCTTATCCTTTAGGTAACTCATGGATTCTATCTTCGATCTCCCCCAATTAGTCGGGAGGCCCAGGTACTTGCCCGCATCCGCCACTACCTTTATCCCTAGTAAATCCGCTATATGTCTCTTCGTGTCCTCCTTCATTGCTTTGCTGAACTGTATGCATGACTTGTCAACATTTATCCTTTGCCTGGATGCCTTGCTATACCTTTCAATTGTTCCCTATAGTGTTCGAGCGTTCCTTCCCGTCACTTTCATGAAAAAGATCGAGTCGTCCGCGAATAATAAGTGGTGTATCTCCGGGCGCACTCTTTTCATACGGATCCCCTCGAACCTTCGCTCCTCCACATCCCAGATTATTTGGCGTGACAACACATCTGCTACGAGTATGAACAGGTAAGGAAATAGTAGATCTCTTTGCCTAATCCCTCTCGTGGGCCTAAACCCGGTCGTCTTCTTCCCGTTGATGACCACGTTGTATTGTACCTTGGATATGCACTCCTCTATCCATCGGCACCATTCACTCAAGAATCCCAGTCCCTTGAGTGTGTGGAGTATGAACTCCCATTCAACGGGATCATATGCCTTGCTCATGTCCAGCTTGACCGCACATTCCTCTCTCCCCCTCGTCTTGTTGGTCCTTAGGTAATGGAATAATTCATGTGCGATAAAAATGTTATCGTGAATGAACCTGCATGAGACAAAAGCACTTTGAAATGGGGTTATAAGTTTTGGAAGGATTGCTTTTAAACGATTGGATAGGATTTTGGAGCTGAAGTTGCATAGGCTAATTGGCCGAAAATGTGATGTATTAAAAGGATTAGGAATTTTAGGAATTAATATTATGATAGTGTAACAACAACCTCGAAGTAATTTACCTGATTTAAAGAAACCTTTTTACCGATTTGAACACATCCTCCCCGAGCACATCCCAGAAGCGATGATAGAACAAACCTGAGAATTCGTCTAGGCCCGTTGTTTCCTCCTAGTTGTAATACCACCTTCTTAACTTCCTCCCTGCAGACCAACCTTGTGAGGGCTTCATTCTCTTCTTCGTTCACCAAGTGCGGTACACAAAGCATCTATTCTTGTATCGCTTCTGACCCCTCAGTTAAAAAGATGTCGCAGAAGTAATCCTCACACTCAGCCATGATGTCCTCCTCGTTCTCCACCCATATCCCATCCCGTCTTTGCATTTGGTATATGTTGTTCTTTCTTCTCCTCTCAACTGTTTCTTGGTGAAAATATGATGTGTTTCGATTGCCCGTTTTCATCCATTGGACTCGTGACCTTTGTTTCCAGTATTCATCTTCCTTTGCCCATGCGTCTTCCATTTTGCTTTTCAATTTCTCCTCCCTATCTCGCCTATACTGGTCGTGCGTCTGCTGTTGCACCAGCTTCAGCTCACTGTGTATGTTCTCAATAACCTTTCTGTTGTTCACCGCATTGGTTCTGTTCCAGTGCTGCAGCTTACTACGGTACAGCCCCAGCCTATTGTGTATACCTCCGTGATAACCTTCATTCGGTCTGCCCTCCCATACTCCTTTTAACATATTCTTTTTACTAGGGCCTTCTACTTTTGGGGTTCTGCCTATGCACTTGTACTACTAAGAGATAGTGATCGGACCCTATTTGCAACTTGTGTATTACTACCAAGTTTGAATAACCTCGTATCCAATCCGGATTCATAATGGCCCTATTAAGACGTTCTTTGATTCGGTCATGCCATTCCCTATTGTTGCACCAGGTGAACTGACTACCTTTGTATCCCATGTCTACTAGCATCGTGTCTCTCATCATTTCGTTAAAGACCTCCATTTTCCTTGGTTACTTCGGTCGGCCACCTTGCTTATCCCCTTCCATAGCTATCTCGTTGAAGTCCCCAGCACACATCCATGGTCCTCTCCTCGTTTGAGCTATCACTCGTAGTTTGTCCCAGAGCCTGAGTCTCTCCCCCAGCTTGTACTCCCATAAACCCATGTTATATGCATGGATCCTCCTCTACTGGCCTTTGTAACAGTTGTGTCGATCATGTACTCGTCCTTGATGTGTATGACCACATCCACCTCCTTCGTCCACCATAGAGCTAATCCTCCTGATATCCCATTCAGATTTACATAGCACGCATTCTCCATTCTCAACTTCCTTCTAATGGTATCGCAGTATACTTCGGTATTCTTGGCTCTATTAAGTAGATAATGTCCGGTTGGGTTCTCTTTGCGAGGTACGGAATTGTCAGGGTCACTCTCAGCTCCTGGAAATTCCACACTATGTAGTTCATTGGGTCTGTGTAGCTGTTCCGGGACAGTTGCCAGAACCCCGTGCTTACAACCCTACTTCTTGCCGTGTTGATCTTCCTTCGCAATTTGCTTCTGTGCCTACCTTCCTTCCTGCCCTTAGCTTTCACCTCCAGCTCACACTTCCCCTCTCTCCCAGCCTCCTTTAGCCCTTTGTGTTTTTTAAGTATTTTCTCCACCCTTTCTTCTGATTCGGATACATACTCTTCCTCGTGCTTTCGTTTTAAATTTATCTTTTGAATGAGTGGGCTAAGCCCTGTGGGTATGCTCAGCCCTTCCCTAATTGTTGCAGGCGAATCAGGTGGTTCTACAATGTAGTTCCATTACTGCACCTGTACTTCATGGAGCTCTGGTTCCGTCGCTATGTCCTTCATGGCTCTGTCCTCTTCCAGTAGCTTGGTTATCACAGCTGCACTAGATCCCAGTATAACCCCTCTGCACCCCTCTGTCTGACCCGTGCTTTCCCACGTCATGGTGTCCCTCTGTCCCTACTTCGTCCCTTGCATTATTTGAAGGGTGCCCTACATATTGTTTTCACATAATGTCTCCATGTTGCTGTTTGGCCTTTAGTGGTATTGCCGGTTCACTTCATACTGTCGCCTTGGCTGAGTCCACCTAAATTCTCCATTACCGATTGTATCCTCCAAGTCGTACATCAGTTCATACCTTGTCACTGCCTCCGCCTCCACTGACCTACTTCTTTCTACCGAGCTAGTTTCCCTCAGACTACTTATCATCATCATATTGCCCTTCTTCGTCATAACCCCTTCACTAGTTAACATGTTCCATAGCTTCCTCCTTTGTTCATACACTGTTAATTCTATCTTCCCCCTTCCTTCCCCTGCATCGACTGATTTCCATTCACTGCATCTCCTGGTTGTGTTCCTCTTCCTTCCTCTAATTGCCTAGACTGTGGTGTCTGATTCTCTTCTTGTTATGTCTTTACTTCATTAGATCTTTCCAGCTTCTTCGTTTTTCTTCCCCCGCTGTCTTCTCTGGATTCTTGCCCAGAAATCTACATTTTTCTCGTCTTCTCTTCATTCGATCTGCTCGTATCCACGGGCCATACATTGGACCTCCCTTTTCTTCCTCAGAGACTGTGATCTCTGTGTTACATGTCCTCTCTATATGACCCACTCTTCTGCAACCAAAACAGAATTCTGGTAATCGTTCGTACTTGATCGAAGCTGTACCTATCCCTCTGTTCAAACATGTAGCCATGAATCCTCTATTTTTATGTTGTCCATGCCAAGTTCTTCACTCCCAGCGCTTTCATGATGTTTAGATGTTGAATTTTATCTTTCAGAGCATCATTCAAATCTTTAATTAAAAAGAAAAAACAAGGACAGTGAATGAATGAATGAGTTCTCAAATTTTCTACACTTTTTATTTGCGATGATGGTAAAGTTTAGGTTTACCATCTTTCAGACGAGCCTGTACTTTCATGGTTTCCAATCGGAACTTCAAATGACTGTTCTCAGTAGTCAGGTTGGTCGTATCGTTCTGAACATACGATGAAACAATCAAAGTTGTCATTATATAACAAAACACTGTAATAATGAATTATATTCAACAAAGTCAAAAGGAATACCTGCAAAAGGTTCACCTTCGTGGTCAAGGACTGTGTTTTGACTTGCAATGTCTGCACCTTCCATTTAAGACCGTAAGTATAGCGATCCTTTCTTTCCTTCGACCTGGTAACTGCCTGCCTATTCGCCAAAATTATGAATAAAAAAAACATACTAATATATTAAAAAATAAAAGAAAAAGGTATTAATATAATAATAATTTTCATAAATGTAAATAGAGTTATCTTTTACCTCCTTGCTTTTTTCAGGGTGAACTCGAGCAATCTCGGCTAGTTTTGTAGCATAAATGTCCTTTCTTCGTTGAATATGTCGAGGTTCATTCACGGTAGGATTTTAAATTGGGAGAATAATTATGCTCAAATAGTCCATAGAATGGCATTCGTAGTGGCTAACTTTCGTTTGATATTCGGGTTGATTCCCACATTCAATGGATGGTTAGTTATGGTTGCAGGTGGACATGGAGTGTCCTGAGTTACCATTGGTCCAGACACAGAAGAAGAACCTTGCTCCATAACCTGTAATGATGGATTTGCAAACAAAGTTGGAACTAACTTTTCCTTGTCAAGGAACATAGACATTAAACCCTCGTTTGTTGCATCAGGAATATATGGCATCTCACAAGACCCCACCATACCAAAATTTGTATCAAGGGGAATGTCACTAGGTAGATTCATCATCTCCGTTTGAGAACCATGATGATTTAAATTGAATGATGGGTTATCTTGCATTCCGATAGGGTGCTCATCACCCATCTCAAAATCAAAAATGGAACCTTCATAGTGAAGTGACAATTGATTGGGGAGAGGGGGCAATTGATTGGGGAGAGGCGGCAATTGATTAGGGAGAGGCGACAATTGATCGGGAGTTGGAGGAATTGAAGATGGCAATGGTTGTTCCCAGTATTGCGACAAATGACCACCATTAATCTGAAAATTATCTACTTCCCTGTTCGCATTGTATAACTGAATTTTAACTTTCGGAGATAAAAATAATTTTTTTTACCACCAAAAATCGAGAAACTTAAACCAAGTTATAAATTTCAGAAACCGCATAGGTAAGTAGATACAAAGTGCAGCCGCAATGGAAATTCAAGAGGATGAGAATAAATGAAAATTCCTCGGAGAGTAGATGTTACGTTGGATCTTAATTGAGCCCAGCAGAAATTCAGCTGCAAAGATGAATGCAATATAAGAAAATCAATAATGATGTAGGAAAGAGTAGGAGAAATTTTTTGATTTGATGGCGTTGTAAAAGAAAATGATTGTGTATTTATAAATGTGTTTGTGTGCCTATACGTAGAAGGTAAATTACTAGTGGTTGTTGGAGTGTATCTATTTTATACAAAAATTACTCAATACTCTTGAAATGGTAGAAATCTAATAAATTTTACTAATTTACTTTTTAAATTATATTATCCTTATATTCTAAAAAAATATGATTTATTGGAAAATTGGGGGATGTAAACTAAATTTCTTACAAATATATAATATTTTTTTTTCAAATTTAAACAATCATTTCTTGAAAAGACTTAAAGAATTTTGGTTTTCCTTGTAAGTAAATTTGTTTGTTTGTTTACTTTTACATTTTTTATGTGTAAAATTTATATTAAATCTTTTTACCATTTTTTAAATAAATTGATGTTTTTTGAAAAATAATATGACTTAAGATAAATGGAATAAAATCCTAAATTTTGGATTTTAGAAAGTAATTAGTAGTCTTTGTGTATATGAATTATCTTCTATCGATTAGTTATTTATGAATAAAACCATCCAACTTTCTTTTATTAGGATAGCACCTCAAAGTTCTAATATGGTAAGTAAATGTTGGGTATTGATGTGTCAGCCCAGAGGCCCAATAACTGTGGAGGGGAGAAACTCAGGTCATTCGAACCGGCCCGGCCCATGTTAAGGTCGATCTGACCCACGATAGAGTGGCCCACTATCGAGCCCCAGCTAAAGTGGACGCCAAAGGCTCCATAACTGGTCGCCATTAAACACCAAGTCGCAGACTCCTACTACTAGCCATAGGAGTGCTCAGCCCAAAAAGAGCCCTACCTCTCTTCTTTGGACCCACCAACCGTTCCTAAAGATATTGCCACGATATCCCGCATATATCGGGCCCATATTCTCTAGAGATTACATATGGTAACTGCAACATTACGCCATAACCGTAATATCTGCTATCCTAATCTTCACCAACACAATATTCACTAAGATATGCTGTTGCCTTTTACGGTTTGGTCTCTTTACTCTATAAATACCTTTGCTTTACATACATTCAGTTACATTTTGAGTTTTACACACACATATACTCATTCAAGTATCGGAAAGGGACCCAGAGACACCACCTCTGTTGCGATCCCCTTCCTGCAGGTTCACCGGAGCTAAGGCGAGAGCAATTTTCATCCTTCCATTTACATTCAATTTACTGCCAAGTGGGCATTCAGGAAATCAAGATCCAACATTTTGCGCCGTCTGTGGGAATCCGAGTGATACAGCCATGCAAACTCGATCCAAAAGCAATCGCAGAACTAGACAAATTAGTAGTCTTCTAATAGCTCTGATTTCGCACCAGCTTCGCCGCTCCACCAAGAACCTGCTAGCCAAGCAGCACCTAATGCCGTCCCCCCGAGGGCGACTCGAGACCACGTCAAAAATTACAGACCGGCTCCCGTTCCCAACGCCACGGAGACTCCATCACCGCAAACCATCCACATTGCTGGTGAAAACATCCAGTTAACCCCGGTGATGATATCACTTTTGGAGGCAATCTTAGGACAGGCTCGGCAACAAGCCCCTGCTCCTCAGGAAAACTCTCGCCCAGCAGCTGCCGGGCCCATGCCGACAGAAACTGGAAATCCGGGCACCACGGCCCCCAGGAGGATCAGGAGATGACATCGGGACTCCAATCCCTACCTCCGACGTCCACTGAGCCGCCGGCGGCCACCTATTTTGCCAATCCATCCAGTGTCGTGCCGAATGGAGGGCATCCAAACCAGTGCACTCTTGATCAGGTGGAGGATCTTATCAACAAAAGGCTCTAGGAAAGGCGATCGACAGTTGCAGCTCCCTGAAGGGAGCGATCAGCTCATCCCTTCATCACCGAACTGGTCACCATCAAAATCCCCAAAGATGTGGTTTTCAGGGCCTCTCTGTCCACTGAAATCCACCGAACTGATCCTATTATCCACATCAATAAGCATGTGGCCTCTCTTTTGGGTAATTCAAATTATCCAAATCACTTGGCATTATTATTTCCGTCGACCGTTTCGGGCTCGGCGTCGTCCTGGTTTTTCGGCCTCCCTGCTGGATCTATAGGGACTTGGTCAGAGATGAAAACAAGTTCATGGAGATATACATGGGCGAGCGCCAACTTATGAAGAGTGTGGTCGCCTTAGATGCGGTCAAACAGCAACTAGGAGGGTCACTGGCCGACTTCTACGGACGTTTCCATAAGAGAGTCATGGAGATAGATCGTCGAGTCTTAGATGGGGAGATTATTACAGCCTTCTATCGAGGACTGGATGTGGCCAAAAAGGCTCAAGAAAGTTGCACAACAGTTACCACGTGTAGGAGATTTGGAGGAACTAGCAGCAAGGGCGAAAGGTTTCATAGACCTTGAAAGGGCGAACGCCGAAGCCAATTTCCTGACGACCTCGCTAAGGGTGGTTCATAAGCCCCGACGTGATGGTAAGAAGGAAAAGAAGGATAAGAAGGGACGAGATAGCAAGCCCCGAGCAGATAACCCAGAGCCTAGAAATCCATAGGCCCCCGAGTATTTTACGCCCTTAAACAGGCAGATCTCGGCGGTACTAGTCGAGATGGAAAAAAGGTCTCTCGCAAGGCCACCAATGCCTCGAAGGATTGGTCAGCCAATGGGGAAATACACTGAGAGATATTGCAGATATCACAAGTGCAAGAGCCAACGTGTGTCGATTTCCGTGACCTGAATAGAGCTGGCCCCAAATATTCCTACCCTCTTCTACGAATTGATCAGTTGGTCGATGCAACCTCTGATCATGAGATGCTGAGCTTCATGCATTCTTATTCAAGCTACAACCCAATCCGGATGCACCCAGACGATGAAACCCACACAACCTTTTATGCAGACGGGGACATTCTTTGCTACAAAGTGATGCCCTTTGGTTTAATCAATGTCGGGGCAACCTATCAGCGGATGGTGAACTGCCTGTTCCAAGACATGCTAGGGCGAAATATGGAGGCTTAAACGACGTGCTTGTAAAAACTATCAAGAGTAGTCCTCACACATCGGACCTTTTAGAAGCCTTCAAATGCATAAGGAGGCACAGTGTTTGCCTGAACCCAGCAAAGTGCGCGTTTCATGTTAAGTCTGGTAAATTTCTGGGATTCATGGTAAGGGAGCGAGGTATTGTGTCGAACCCGGAAAAGCTTAAGGACATTGAAGAAATGAATTCGCCGACTTGCCATAAGGAGGTCCAATGTCTAAATGGTCGCCTAGCTGCACTCAACCGCTTCCTCTCCAGGGCAAGCGACAGGTCATTACCATTATCAAAACACTATGGGTCAACCGTAAGTTCAAGTGGACGCCAGACTGCAAGGATGCCTTCCAATCCTTGAAGTAGCATATTCAAACACTCTCAGCTTTGGCGAAACCTATTCCTGGCGAGCAGCTCTTTCTTTACTTAAGCATCAGCGACGTAGCAGCTAGTGCCGTCTTAATAAAGGAAGAATATAATGTCCAGAGTCCAGTGTATTTTGTTAGCAAGATGTATAATTCTGCAGAAATAAAACATATCCAGATTGAGAAGTATCTCTATGCCTTAGTTATTGCTGCTCGAAAGCTAAGACCTTATTTTCACGCGCACGACATTACAGTTCTCACCAATCAGCCTCCCAAAAAATTTCTGCTGAAACCAGATTCTTCAGGAAGAATGGTCAAATGGGCGATCGAGCTCAGCGAGTTCAAGATCAAATTTGCGCCGAAAACGGACATCAAAGGTCAAGCATTGACTGATTTTATAGTGGAAAGTACAAGCAATGGTCTGGCAGAAGCATAAAGCAGGCCAACTTCATCAACAGACACCAGCCAAATCTGGGAACTTTATACAAATGGATCTTCTTCACAAGAAGGCTCGGGGGCAGGTCTAATTCTCATCCCTCCCAAGGGCGAGCCTTTGAAGTATGCGTTCACCCTAACATTTCAGGCGACCAATAACGAAACAGAATACGAGACTCTCATTACTGGACTCAGACTTGCAAAAGGTATGGGCATATCAACACTTAGAGTAAAAAGAGACTCTGAGCTAATTGTTAACCAGGTCAATGACACTTACGAGGCAAGGGGTAAAATATAAAGAAGTACCTCGACATCGCGAAGAAACGCGTCGCTGAAATCGCAAATTTTGTGGTTTAATCTATTCCTTGCCAAGAGAACCAGATGACAGACTCTTTTAGCAAACCGGAGTTTGGAGGGACAAGAATTCAAGATGTACAGTTCCTGGAAAAAGCCTTATGTTCAGCTCTCGACAACCGATTAGAAGTCTTCAACATTCAAGGACAGGTAACATGGATGACTCCATTCCAGAACTTCTTGAAAGAGAGAATTCTCCCAGAAGATGAAGGTAAATCCACAAAGATAAGACACCTTTCAGCCAGTTACTTTATCATAGATGGAGAATTCTATAGGCGAGGCTACTCGACCGCTTATCTAAGGTGCATCTATCATCCTGAAACAGAGAGAGTTCCTCGGGAAGCTCATGAAGGAGTTGTAGCATGCCATGAAGGTGCACATTCAATGACAGGAAAGATCTTCAGACTGGGATATTACTGGCCAACCTTGGGAAAAGATGCATATGAATTAACACGGAGGTGCGCGACTTGTCAACAGTTTGCACCACGATCTGGTCGACCGCCAACACTGCTGTCCCCAATGGCAGGCGCCTGACCTTTTGCTCAATGGGGAATAGATATACTGGGTCATTTTTCCATTAGTACTGGCCAGTGTACTTACATCATAGTGGCGATCGACTACTTCACCAAGTACATAGATGCGAAAGTTGTGGCTTGTACAATGGAATTTCAAGTGATCAAATTCTTGAAGATCTACATATTTTCTAGATTTGGCGTTCCTAAGATACTAATCAACGATAATGGTCCACAATTCGTAGGAAAATAACTTAAATGGCTCTGCGAAGAATACCATATCGATCATAGATTCAGCTCAGTGCATCATGTTGGATATCGATAGTGACAGCCCAGTAGGGAAAAAGGCTTCGAAGGCCCAATAACTATAGAGGGGGTAAACCCATAACATTCGAACCGGATCGGCCCAAGTACAAGCCAAACTTGGCCCACCATCGAGTAATCCAGAATCGAGCCCAAAGTCTATAGAGACGCCAAAGGCTCTCAGACTGCTCGCCATTCTCTACCAAGGCGCGACCTTCCACTGCTCGACATGGGAGTGCTCGCCCCGAAGAGGGCCTTGCCTCTCTCCTCTGGTCCCACTAAACCGTTAATAACAGAGTGGCCAAGATATCCCGCATATCTCGGTCACATATTCACTAAAGATTAGATTTGGTAACTGCAATATCTCGCAGTAACTGCCATATCCCACGATTCGAATCTTCAGCAACTCAATATACATTAAGATATTCAGTTGCCTTTATACGGTTCTATCTCTCTTACCCTATAAATACCCTTGCTTTACATACGTAATTTACGTTTTGAGTTTTATACACACATATACTCATTTAAGCATCGGAGAGGGACCCAGAGGCACCCCCTCTGTTGCGCTCCCCTACTTGCAGGTTCACCGGAGTTGGAGCTGAAGCGTCATCCCAACCTTGTCTGGCATTCAATTCACTGCCAGATCAGCATTCAGGATTTCACGATCCAACATTTGGCGCCGTCTGTGGGAACAATCAATTCAGCCATGAGAACTCGATCCCAAAGCAACCGTCGGAATCAGACTAGGGAGCGATCCTCAGATAGCTCTGATTCCGCCGCCGCTTCACCGCTTCAACAGGAACCTGCCAGCCGAGCAGGAGTTAATGCTGTTCCTCTGCGGACAGCCCGAGAACATGTCGGTGATTCAAGACCGACCCCAGCTGCTGATCAAAACGGAGCCCCTGCGCCGCAGACAGTCCACATTGCGGGGCAGGATATTAATTTAACCCCCGAGATGGTCTCCTTGCTGGAAGCCATCCTAGGACAGGCGCGCCGCCAAGCCCCTACTCCTCAGGAAAATCACCGCCCTGCTGCCACATGGCCTTCACCTTCAGAAGCGGCCAATCCTAGTCCTGCTGCGCCTCAGGAGGATCAGGAGATGACGTCAGGTCAGCAGTCCCTACCTCCAGCGCACACCAAGGAGCCAGCAGCCGCATATACTGCCAATCCTTCTGGTCCGCCTCCACCCGGAGCCTCTCCCATGTACTGCACTGTGGATCAAATGGATGACCTCCTCAACAAAAGGCTCCAGGAAAGACAGTTGATAGTCATAGCTCCCTTCAAGGAGCAGTCCTCTCATCCATTCACCGACGCGCTCGTCGCTATCAAAATCCCGAAGGATGTGGTTGCTCGGGCCATACCTGAGTATAGCGGTGGAGGAGATCCCACCGTACATGTCAACAAGCATGAGGCCTCCCTTCTAGGTAAGTCAAACGATCCCAATCATTTGGCTTTGCTATTTCCATCTACTCTTTCAGGCTCGGCTTCGTCCTGGTTCTTCGGCCTCCCTGCAGGATCAATCGGAACTTGGGCAGAGTTAAGAAGCAAGTTCCTGGAGAGATATATGGGCGAGCGCCAATTGCTGAAGAGCGTGGTCGCCCTTGACTCGGTCAAACAGCAGCCTGGAGAGTCGATGTCCAACTTCTACGGGCGTTTTCATCAAAACGTCACAGAATTAGATCGCCGAATCTCGGATGGGGAAATCATTCGAGCATTCTACAGAGGTCTGGATGTGGCCAACAAGGCCTCGAGAAAGCTGCGAAACAGCTATCACGTGAAGGAGATAGAGACATTGGAGGAGTTGGCGTCCAGAGCAAAAGGTTTCATAGACCTTGAACGCGCAAACATCGAGGCTAATCTCCTGACGACCTCGCTAAGGGTAACCCATGAACCCCGACGCGATGGTAAGAAGGAGATAAAGAAGGAGAAGAAGGGAAAAGAAAGTAAGCCCCGAGTCGAGTCTCTTCCAGCACCTTGCCATCCAGAGGTCCCTGAGTACTTCACGCCTTTAAATAGGCATATCTCAGCGGTACTAGTCGAGATGGAGAGGAGATCCTTGGCGAGGCCACCGATGCCTCGCCGAGGTGGGTTACCCATGGGCAAGGATGTCGAGAGCTATTGCAGATACCATAAGTGCAAGGGCCATAAGACAGACGATTGCAAGATTCTGAAGCGAGATATAGAAAGGCTGATTCAGGGGGGAATGTTGAAGGAATTTGTGGCAGGGCGAGACCGAAGTCGAACGCCCCCCAGGAGACATCGTTCACCAGCCCCTGCAGATCAAGCTGAGCCTTCTGGAAGCAAGAGGAGAGTGAATCTGATTGCGGGAGGATTCGGCGCAGGCGGCGAGAGGTCAAGCGCTAGAGAGGTCTACGCCACTCAGATCTCTACGGCAGTTCAGTTGGGGAAGCGGCCAAGACCTGAAGAAAACATTGTCATCTCATTCTCTGAAGATGATTTGGCACATGTCACCACGCCCCACAACGATGCTCTGGTCATTACGGCAGATATTGACGGCTGTGATGTTGCAAGGATTCTGGTCGACGGAGGCAGCTCGACAGACATCCTGTTTCTGGACGCCTTCGAAAAGATGGGCAAATCAAAACGCGACCTGAAGAGGGTCGACTTTCCGCTGATCGGATTTGCGGGAAGGACAACTTATCCACTGGGGGCTATAACCATGCCAGTGATTTTTGGCGAGGGGTGGAAAAGCATCAAGGTGTCGGTCACTTTCCTGGTGGTCGATTCACCTACATCCTACAACGCCATCATAGGGAGGACCACGATCAACCCAAATAAGATTGTGGCCTCCACTGTCCACCAGAAGATGAAGTTCCCTACGCCGAACGGGATTGGAGAAGTGCTTGGAGATCAGCCTTCCTCGCGGCAATGTTATGTGAACTGTTTACGCAGGAAGAACCAAAGGGAGGCGCTCGCCATCGAGACAGAGGCCGATCCCCGCGAGGACCTGGCTCGACCAGCACCCATGGAGGAATTGGAGGAGGTCGAGATCGATGGTCCAGACAAAAAGGTGCGCATTGGGACCACCATGAAAGAGGATCAGAAGGAGGCCATGACCGCCCTCCTCAAGGAAATCAAAGAGCTCTTTGCCTGGCAGCCGAGCGACATGCCAGGAATCAGCACAGATATTATCTCTCATGAGCTCAGGATAGACCCCTCCATCAAGCCGATCGCCCAAAAAAGAAGATCATTCGGGACTGATAAGCGTTTGGCGATCAGGCAGGAAGTCGGCAGGCTGATTGAAGCTGACTTCGTCAGAGAAGTAAGATTCCAGAGTTGGGTCGCCAACCCGGTTTTGGTCAAGAAATCAAACGGCAAGTGGAGGATGTGCGTCGACTTCCGCGACTTAAACAAGGCTTGCCCCAAAGATTCATATCCCCTTCCAAGAATTGATCAGCTAGTCGATGCTACCTCGGGTCATGAGATGCTGAGCTTCATGGACGCCTATTCAGGCTACAACCAGATCAGAATGCATCCAGACGACGAGGCCCACACTGCTTTCTATGCTGACGGCGACATTCTATGCTACAAGGTGATGCCCTTTGGTCTCATCAATGCCGGGGCAACTTATCAGCGGATGGTGAACCGACTGTTCCAGGACATGCTGGGAAGGAACATGGAGGCCTACGTGGATGATATGCTCGTTAAATCCATCAAAGGCAATCCTCATACCACCGACCTCCGTGAAGCTTTTGAATGCATGAGGAGACACAGCGTTCGCCTGAACCCAGCAAAGTGCGCCTTTGGAGTCAAGTCCGGGAAGTTCCTGGGTTTTATGGTCAGCGAAAGGGGCATAGAAGCAAACCCGGAAAAGCTAAAGGCCATAAAAGAAATGAAGTCGCCAACCTGCCATAAGGAAGTCCAATGCCTGAACGGCCGACTAGCTGCTCTTAACCGCTTCCTCTCCAAAGCAAGCGACAAGTCCCTCCCGTTCTTCAAAACCTTGAGGGCCAACCGTAAGTTCGAGTGGACGCCAGACTGCGAGGAAGCATTCCAGTCCTTGAAAAGGCATATTCAAACACTCCCAGCTCTGGCAAAACCTGTTCCAGGCGAACAGCTTTTCCTCTATTTAGGCATTAGCGATGTGGCAGCCAGTGCTGTTTTAATAAGGGAGGAGAATAATGTTCAGAGTCCAGTGTATTTTATTAGCAAAATGTTCAACTCAGCAGAAATAAAATATGTCCAGATTGAGAAGTATCTCTATGCCTTAGTTATTGCTGCTCGGAAGCTGAGACCTTACTTTCATGCGCACGACATCACGGTCCTCACCAATCAACCTCTCAAAAACTTCCTGATGAAGCCAGATTCTTCAGGAAGAATGGTCAAGAGGGCGATCGAGCTCAGCGAGTTCAGGATCAAATTTGCGCCAAAAACGGCCATCAAAGGTCAAGCACTAGCTGATTTCATAGTGGAAAGCACGAGTAACGGTCAAGCGGAGGCAGAAAACAGGCCAAGTCAGTCAGCAAACGACAATCAAATCTGGGAACTCTATACGGATGGGTCTTCATCAAAAGAAGGCTCGGGGGCAGGTTTAATTCTTATTCCTCCTGAGGGCGAGCCTCTGAAATACGCGATCGCCTTGACATTCCCGGCGACCAATAACGAAGCAGAATACGAGGCTCTTATCACTGGACTCAGACTAGCAAAAGGAATGGGTATAACAGCGCTTAAGGTAAAAAGTGATTCAGAGCTTATTGTTAATCAGGTTAATGGCGCCTACGAGGCAAAGGGAGAAAAGATGAAGAAATATCTCGGCATCGCCAAAAAACTAGTCGTGGAAATCCCAAATTTCGCGATTGAATTCATTCCTCGCCAAGAAAACCAGATGGCAGATTCTTTGAGTAAGCTAGCCTTCGGAGGGGCGACAATCCAGGATGTGCAATTTCTGTAAAAGGCCCTATGTTCAGTCCTTGAAAACAAAGCGGAGGTCTTCAACATTCAAGAACAGGTCACCTGGATGACCCCGTTCCAGAATTATTTGAAAGAAGGCATCCTCCCAGAGGACAAAGGCGAATCCACTAGGATTAGAAGACTCGCAGCCAGTTATCTAATCATCGATGGAGAACTCTATAGAAGAGGTTATTCGACGCCTTACTTGAGATGTGTTGCTCTACCCGAAACAGAAAAAGTTCTTCGAGAAGCTCATGAAGGGGCAGCAGCATGTCATGAAGGTGCTCGTTCACTAAGCAGGAAAATATTCAGACTGGGATATTACTGGCCGACCTTGGGAAAAGACGCAGCCGAATTAACACAGAAGTGTGAAATTTGCCAGCAGTTTGGACCACGATCGGGTCGACCATCGACATTATTATCCCCAATGGCGGGTGCCTGGCCCTTCGCTCAATGGGGAATCGATATATTGGGTCCTTTTCCCATTAGCACTGGTCAGCGTACTCACATTATAGTGGCGATCGACTACTTCACTAAGTGGGTAGAGGCGAAAGCTCTAGCTTCGACAACGGAATTCCAAGTTATCAAGTTCATGCAGGTCAACATATTCTCCAGGTTTGGTATTCCCAAAATACTCATCAGCGATAATGGTCCGCAATTCGTTGGAAAGGAGTTGAAATGGCTCTGTGAAGAGTATCATATCGACCATCGCTTCAGTTCAGTACATCACCCTCAAACGAATGGGCAAGCTGAAGCAGCCAACAAGGTTGTCTTAGCAGGACTCAAGAAAAGGGTTCGAGCATTCAAAGGGAACTGGGCAGACGAACTGGAAAACGTATTATGGGCAATCAGAACAACGCCTAAGGCGGCCACAGGAGAAACGCCTTTCAGTTTAGTGTACGGATCAGAAGCAGTAGCACCAGCTGAATTAGCAGTGCCTACCCACAGAGTCCTACACTTTAACACAGAGGCAAATGAGATCGAGCGCAGAACTGACCTCGACTTAGCAGAGGAAAAGAGATGGCTCTCGGAAAAAACACAGGCAAAGATGCGCTTGGCGACCGCTCGGTATTTCAACAGAAAAGTTAGCGCTCGCCAATTTTTCGTGGGGGAGATGGTTATGAGAAGGAATGAATTCACAAGGCTGGACAGTAAAAACAAACTTTCAGCCAAATGGGAAGGACCATACAAAGTAGTAGAGATCGCCGCACCAGGATCCTACTATTTGGAAACCATCGAAGGCGAGAGGTTACCCCGTCCATTTAATTCAGAGCATTTAAGAAGATTATATGCATAGCTTGAAATCAAACTGATTATGTCAATAAAAGAAAGCCATTCCTTCACAAAGCGTGTCCACTCGAAGCAAGCTGAAGCCAAAAAGCCCTGACGCCAAAGTCAGGCCTCAAAAGCCCTAGCAACAAAGCTAGGCCAAAAAGCCCTAGTAACAAAACTAGGCCACAAAAGCCCTAGAAACAAAGCTAGGCCAAAAGCCCTGACGCCAAAGTTAGGCCAAAAAGCCCTAACAACAAAGTTAGGCCAAAAAAGCCCTAGTAACAAAACTAGGCCACAAAAGCCCTAGCAACAAAGCTAGGCCAAAAGCCCTGACGCCAAAGTCAGGCCAAAAAGCCCTAACAACAAAGTTAGGCCAAAAAATCCCTAGTAACAAAACTAGGCCACAAAAGCCCTGACGCCAAAGTCAGGCCAAAAAGCCCTAGCAACAAAGCTAGGCCAAAAAAGCCCTAGTAACAAAACTAGGCCACAAAAGCCCTAACAACAAAGTTAGGCCTCAAAAAACCTGACGCCAAGAGTCAGGTAAAGCCCTGGCGCCAAAGTCAGGCCAAAAGCCCTGACGACAAAGCCAGGCCAAAAGACCTAGCAAAATGTTTGGCAAAATAGAAGCCCTGACGCCACAGTCAGGCCAAAGAAAGTTTTGGCGATCACCATCGATGATAAAGCCTGAACAAATTACAAATCCCCTGTTGTTATGCCAACACCTCAAAGGTTTAAACTTCAAAGAATCTAACATCTCTTTGAGCTTAGAAGTTTACGCTTTTAAGTGTCAAAAGTGTTATCCTTGGAAAGTTTAACTTATGATTGATCTAAGGCTTTAAGGGTCAACGACATTACCAAGCAAGGAAAAAGTGGAAAGTAATTATGAGTAAGATATTGGATAGCTAAATATGTTCGAAGTCGATTAAAGGCTCAAGAATGTAAAGGCATTCAATAGAAAAACCCAAGTCTTCGATAAATAATTACAAACCAAAAACGGAGAATACAAAAATAGCTATCTAAAAAAGATAAATACGGTCTCCAAGGAGTTGGGGACTTCAAGCTTTGGGGTTCTCGGGGGCAAAGACGCTCTGCTCGCCTTCGGGGGCAGAAGTACCGGGCTCGCCTTCAGGAGCAGCCTCCCCAGCAACAGAGGGCTGCGAAGGCTGACTCCGCAGGAAGGTCTTCAAGGAGGCAACTTCCCCAAGAGGAAAGTGGGGATCGACCGCCTGGACCCCCTCCACCAGGCCTTGAAGAAATTCGGCAATCGCCGACTTCATCACCTTCAAGGCCTGGTCCTCAAAGTCTTCGGAGGCCTTGAACTCCTCAATCACGGCATGGGGTGCAGGAACCGCCTTCAGCTGATCAGCCATTCAGTTCTTTTCCTCCTCTAGGGCGACCCCCTAGCTTCGGCAGCATCCCTCTGGGCCTCCGCGGCGACCCTAAGAGCGTCTGACTCGACCAACTGGGCACGAGCTTCCTTCAACTCGGCCTCCAGGCGAGCACGGACCGCCTCCCCTTCATCAAGGCACTGATGAAGGGCCTCAGCTTCATGAAGGAAGGCTGCAGCATCAGCCTCCCTCTTCTTGACATCAGCAAGGAGGCGCTGCTCCTTCCTGAAATACTCCTCCCGGGCGCCGTCCACCAAGGTGATTGCCATGTCAGCGGTCTTCTTGATGGCCTCCAACTACCCGGGGGTGACCCCTGTGCTTCGGTATTGCTCCAGCTCGACAAGCAGATCAGAGTGCTTGTCGGCGAGCTCGCCGAAAACGCGGCCGAGGATCACCTCTTCCCGAACGAGCTGACAACAAAAGCACAAGGAAAATGTCAAGTCATCAAAATGAAAAGGAATGACAAGGAATAAATAATGGAAAGAAGGCGAGATCATACCAGGGCAACTCGTTCGAAGTGGGTCCGTAAGAACCCCTCGATCTGAGGAAGCTCCGTAGGGACAATCGAACGGTCCTTGGGAGGAATTATCCCATCAAGGAGCCGCATGCACATATCCGGGCTACCCCGTAGGCTCTTCTGGGCGGGGTACCCCTTCTTGGCAAGGTCCCCACAAGGGACCCAAGGCCTCCGAGAGTCCCCAGCCTTAAAAGGCTGGAACAAGCTCGCCATGGAGCAGTACTCCTCGGCGGGAGCCCTCGAGGAGCTGGAAGCAGCAGGCCCCTTCTTTTAGGCCCCAGACTCCTTAGTAGGAGCCGTGGGCACTGAAGAGGCGGGAGGCGCCAAAGACAAGGCCTTCTCCTTAGCGGCGGAAGGGCCCTGAAGAGAGGGAGAAGGAGACGCCGTGTCCAAACCCTTCCCTTTGCTGGCAGAAAGGCCCTTAGGAGGGGAAGGAGAAGGATGTTGGTCGACATCAGGGTGCTCTTCACTCCTGCCCTTCTTAGAAGGAGGAGGAGGAGGGTCCCGGGCCACGTCCGCCAAGGACTCCACTGCAAATCAACAAGACAATAAGTCAGGAGTCAGAGAACCGCAGAATGTAAAAACATTAAATCAACAAAAGGCGAGGTAGTACCTGGTTGACGAGGGCCAGTAGTGGCCGAAGGAAGCGTCTCCTCGGGCTTCCTCTTGGTTGAACGCCTAGAAGGAGGAGGGGGAGAGCTTAGCAGCACTTGGTCGGAGGACAATCCCGCCGATCCCTGGTCATCAAATAGACCTATCAGTTTTTTGCTCTTGCTTACAACCTTCCCTACAAGTAATAAAACAAGGGAAGAGTTAGAAAATTACCCAATCATCAAAGATTGGCGTAGCTTGATGAATGCCCGCCATCTCAAGGGCATTCTCGGTAGTCTCCGCCACTGAGCGGATGGACTTGAACTGAGATGACCGATGCAGACGATATAAATCGTCGATGGCATTCCGATCACTCCCGGACAATTCTTCGAAGGAGGGAGGAAAATCCTTGTCCGGAGCAAACAATTTCCAAGGTACGCCCCCCTTATACAAGAAGTAAAACTTCTTGTAATTGGAGTTAGTGGCCCGGAAATCATCGATCAGGCGGACATGGACGTTCCAAGCCCATCCTTGAGGGCCTCCCCACTCCGAAAACTTCGGCCAGCGGGATTGGAAGTGGTGAAAGTGGTTAGCCCCTGCTGCCAGTCGGAAGAAGCACCGGAACAGGGCCAGTGAATATACCCATTCCTGGCGTAAGCATAGGAACTTGAAGCCGACCCACATCCTGAGGGCATTCGGGACAAGCTGTGTTGGGTGAATCCCGTAAAACTGACACAAGGTCTGTAAATCCTCACAGAGAGGAAAACGCAACCCAGCATCGATCTGGGCCGCATAAATGTAAACCTCTCCATCGTGAGGAAAATGCACACCTAGGCCAGGATACCTAGGAGCATCCTCCGCACTGAAGCCACCAAGCGCCACCATGGTCTTAAAGTAAGCCGACTTCAGTTCGTTAGGCTTGATATCTACTCAGAATGATTCAAGTATGGCACAGCAAGTATGAAAACAAAGGAAAACAGAGGATATTGCCAAAATAGAGCAATAAAAGGGCGAAAGTTTACCTTTTGGGGAAAAAATAGGCGTGTTCAGCTCATGACCATCTACCACCACTGGGGTGGCCGCAGACCTTCCCACGTCAGGCTGTTTCCCCGCTGAGGAGGGCACAACTTCATCCCTAATGGTCAAGGGAACACCGACATTCTGAGGGGCGCTGGCTTTGTTAGCACCCTTGATGACCATGTGTTTTATTCGCTGACTTCTGGGGGCCATGGAAATGGTCGAAATGAGAACTGAAGAGGAATTAAAGAGAAAGGAAATGTTTGCAGCGAAGTTCTGAAAATCTGAAGGAGTGGATGAGCGTAAAAAACAAAATGCAGAAACTGACGTTTCTTATATAGATCAAGAAGGGAGCAACCGCCACGAGCAAATCGAAGCGACACAGAGGAATGATGGCACCTTTTTGGAAAAAACCGAAGCAATGTCAGAATTCCAAAAGACACCTTGGGGAGACAGACGGTTGGCTGAAATGGACAGCTGTCAGACTACCCTGGGTTTACGGAAAAGTAAATGTCAGGCGTGCCTCAAGTGACCGTTTGATTTCTGGACAACTGTGCAGTTATTAAATGCTAACAAGTCCACTAAGGAGACAAGAGGGTCGCCAGCGCACTAATAAGCGCTATTAGAAGTACCTCGGGCAGGTAGTGATCTCCTAGCCGAGAAAGATAGACTTTCATAAACCTAGATTACCTCGAGTGATCGCCAAAGGGGAATAAAATAAAGGATATTTTTTCAACTTTGAGCGAAGAAAAAAACTGCTCGCCAAACAGGCTCAAAATGCCTCAAAGGTCATGAACCAGTACAAGAAATGAAGAAAACCGAATCTAAGACGTCACTATCTAAAATCCTACCAGGAAATAAAGCTCGACTGAAGAGACTTCAATCAAGCTTCGGGGGCAAATGTTGGATATCGATAGTGACAGCCCAGTAGGGAAAAAGGCTTCGAAGGCCCAATAACTATAGAGGGGGTAAACCCATAACATTCGAACCGGATTGGCCCAAGTACAAGCCAAACTTGGCCCACCATCGAGTAATCCAGAATCGGGCCCAAAGTCTATAGAGACGCCAAAGGCTCTCAGACTGCTCGCCATTCTCTACCAAGGCGCGACCTTCCACTGCTCGACATGGGAGTGCTCGCCCCGAAGAGGGCCTTGTCAAACGTTTTAGATAAAAGATTAGATTATTAGCATGATTTTCCACCTTAAATAACATTAGATATTTGTTTTAAAAAGAAACACTAGCAAAATGACCAAATTCTTAAAGTTCAATAAAAAAAAAGGTGATTAACTATAACTATTACTAAAGAAACTCAAACCTGAATGAGATAATAAGTCTAACGGATGAAGTAATAACGATGCCTAATCCTCATTACCAATGGAACTTTGGATGTTCTATGCGTCATTCTATCCTTTAAGATTAAAAGATTACAATCATGTGCTTTGTAAGATGAAGGGGTGATATAAAATGTTGTAAAGATGGACCACTTGAACGATGTGTTTTGAAATTTTGGGTTTTTATTAACAAATGAATTGTCAGATAAGAACGGAACGTTGTAAAACAATAACATCCATAAAGAGTCTACTTTAATCAAATTTAGTGAAAGTCAAATTAGCACGTAATAATTATGTTATGGGAAATTTCCAAAAAATATAATGTTATACGCGGTGTAAAAGTGTTGACTACCACTACAAGAAAACTTTGTTAGTAAAACTCATACCAACAATTTAATTTGCTAGTAAAAGAGCATTTTATATAATTATATGAACTCTTTACCGACGAGACATATCGTTAGTAAAACATTTTCTTATAATGCAAAATAATAAATTAGCCAATGAAAAGAAGAACACACGAACCAAATTTTTGAAACTATGATTAACAAATACTTACAGGGTAATGATGAAGTTTAACACTAATGAATTGAACTTTCAAAAACCCTGAAGCATAGCCAACTATTCACCAATGAATTGTGCTCTTCAAAATCATTTAGGGTGGTCGCTTTATATAGATGACTTAATAAAAGTGTGAATCAAATGACAACACAACTATTTTGTCGTTTACGTAAACGATACAGAACATTTGAATTTTATATTATGTTCCTACCATGTATGAAATTAGAAATAAACGTAATTGTTATATTAGTTTTTCTTACCATTCAATAATAATTTTGTATTTAATTTAATTTTAATCTTGGTGACGGAACAACGAATGTCAAACTTAAGCTTTTTAAAAATCAAATAATATATACTCGTAAAATATTTTACTAACTTTATATTTACATATAGACACATAAAATATAGCTAATACTAGCACCTTTTTGTTTTGCTAAGTCGTTGATATTACAAACCTTAAAGGTAGTAATTAACTTGTGTATGTAAGTTCAAGGACGAAACTATATACATAAAATAGTTAAGGAGAGTATAATGGAAATGATTTTTTTTTGGATGAATTTAAAAATAATATAAATATGTAAGAGTTTTATATAAATTATTTTATTTATTAAAATACACTTTATGATTATATATTATACAATATGAAAAAAATATATATGAGAAATTCACTCTATTTTAACATAAATTATAATATTTAGAAGATTATTTTATTTTTTACTTTTCACAATACTCTTCGTGGATTATTACAAAAATCTATTCAAGTTATATACAGGTTGTCCACTTATTTATTTGGATTTTATGGGATTGGCCCATGTTATTCGACATGTTCAGCTTGTCCACTTGCTTTCTTTATTCAGATCGATTGTCGATTGTTATTCCTTTACTTTCTTCTTCAGTTTTAGTTATTGACTCTTTAGATTGATTAATAGGGTTTTGTATTTAAGGGGGAGGGCCACCAAATGAAGGAACTGACACGATGAACCCCAAGTCTTGCCTCTCTTCATTTTAGGGTTTATGAATTTTCTATACTCTTCATTGTCTGATTTAAACATGGTATCAGAACTTTGAGGCGTTTATCGCCTCCTTCGTTGCGATTCCCGTGCGGTGATTGGCCTTCTATGTACAACTTGATGATGATATAATTGCTAAAATATATCTATGTACATGTTAATGTAAACACATCTAAATGTACATCAAATAACTAAGCTAATACATCAGCCTAGTTAAAACACATTCTCCAAAGAAGCCAACAATAAAATTCATGTAATTCCAAGAGAAACATAACCAAGAAACTCACTTGTTTAATCATGGTAATTATATAACGCATGTGTTCTAAAACACGTGGCTCAACAGAAGGAGGTAAGCAATGAAGACGTCTCATGTCCAGATGGAATTCTTTACCATAACGTCGACTTAAACTTTTAGGATCCTTCCCTAGAGCATTTGATCTAGCAATTATCTACAAATTTTGAATTGTACATACTCAGCTTCCTGTCATTCATATAGAAACTAGATGTTTTTGGTATTTTACTTTGCTTTAAATTCTTCCAATGCAAAACCAATAAAACCTTACTGACTAGAAAATTTCATAATATGCCGCATTAAAGTTTGCTCATTTACGCAGAAAAGGTGAAATAGTCCAAAGTATGAGCTGAAATGAAAAAGTGAAGTCCATAGCAGAAGCTCACTAGAGAAAGAAACACAAATAGGTAAAATAAAAAAACGTTGTAGTTCATATTAAACCATAACACATATTTGTAGTTAATAGCTCAGATATTTAGGTACCTAGGAAATATCTTTAACTCTCAAATGGACTACATCAAAGACAAGATGACATACTTAATAGGAGTGAGGTAGGCGAGACCCCTGAGTTGCATTTCATAATATACATCTTCTAGGAAGTGATCAATTTTTCATTGTGATTTACTTGCGCATGATAAAAATGAAATAATCATGTACACCATTTTTTTCGTGATCCATGAAAGGGAGAAGGTAGGAGGTCTATGTAGATACTAGCCTTTGAATAGAAACCAAATGAGCAAGGAATTTTCATAACATATGGACATTTACATAAAATACAGGTTGAGGCCTGCATACAAATCCAACAATTCCGTGAAATTTTCAACCACAAAATGACATCAAATATCCTAGCAGAACTCTTTTACCTTGTCAGCAATATCAGTGAAGTTTCGAACATAGCAAACATCATAATCCAAGTGCTTGATATATCTAACCCAAGAAGAAACTGTTAAAAAATGTAAAGTCCAATGAACAACATACACATATAGGAATATCTCACAGGAAAATATATTCTAAAGCCACAATGTATGAATATAATTAGATATTTATCAGTATAATCTATTTGATAATTTTACTCTAGCACAATTTAACACTCTTTATACTTAAACGGGCAAGAAATTAGCATAGTATGAATCCTCATAGATAAAATCAAACATGTACATAACATCAAAGGTGACAAAAACACGAGCATGCTCAATGTGGTCCTGAGTGATGCGATAGACATACATCCCAAACTTGCCCCACCACATTGGGCCTGAAGACGTGCCGCTTTTTGATCATTGTGTTATAAAAGTACAACTCTTTTGGGCCATCACCGGTACCGGATACAGATCTAGGGTTCCATGGAGACAGATCTTGAAGACGATTATAGAGGAGATGGTTTGGAAAGCGAGCAATGCAGAGGGAGTCGGACAGTGAGGAGGAGTGGAATAGAAGGAAGATGAAGGTGCGCATTTGGTAATTCACAGTCAGAATATTCGAGGAGATACAAATCACTTTTGGTAAGGAGATACAAATTCCTTATAAAATAGAAAAGTTATTTTAGGAGCTCTAAATCTCTTTCAACTTTTAATGAGTAAGGATTGTTTCTTTCACAAGATTTATCACAAAATATATGTATTCTTCAAAATATTATCTTTGCAAATCTCTTTCTTAGTATTGAACTCATGGAATTAAACATTGTAAGGAATTTTTCTATTGATTTGTGTCGTATGCTTCCAAATATTATTCGTGTGATTGTAATGTCTTGTAAAGTAACTTTAAATTTTAGGTTAGCGACGACAAATGGATAACGGTGACGGTTAGAAACCAAAATTGTTTACATAATATTTACAACAATTACATTGGTAGTTACGACAAACAGTCGTTGTTGTTATCGCTATATTGACGACAAAATGTTCCGCATTTGAATATTCATATTTACCACATAAAAAATTATATGCTACTAATGGAGTAATTTAATCTTAAAAGTAGGTTGACATTGGTAACGTCTTCAGATTAATGAAGAGCCTAGAGAAGAAAAAGGAAAAACGCAAAGAAAATAGAATTATATATGTATTTAATGAAGATGAGGTATTTGTGAACAGGACTGCTCACTTTATAGAGGTACACGTAGGAGAAATTCTAACTTATTTCAAGTAAGTCCATAATACTTAAGTGTATGACACACTTATATCCTAACATTCCCCATGCTTGATCTTCCTTTTGGATCTTGAGAATGTCTTCTTTCGTTCCATCCAGTCTTCTCATTTTAGTCCACATCATTAGAACACACTTAAGCAATCCATAAGCCTGCAACTGCCCACAAATCTGAAGCAAAACCGTATCTTCTCCTCATACACTAATCAGTTCAGGAATATATCATGAATTTATCCTTTGTGTTACTAGGACATTTGAACCACTAACAACTTATATAATCATAGAGATGCACAGCCTTACTCATACATTTATTGTACATCATGACATCTTGAGAATGCATAATTTTAACCATACTTTAGTCAACACAACAGATGTAAACATAGCATTTGATTAATCACACCATAGTTGATTCCTTCACATTCACCCATTGCCTTATACATAACCCCATTCATATACCAGTTGTTGCATTTCAAATCACAAATATTTTCTTATTAAATCTGACCTTCTTTCACCTCTTTTTTTTAATCAGTGGTCTTAATTCAGACTTATGCTTTTCATTTTAATTTATTTATTTATTTTATGACAAAGGATTTTTTCCTCCTATCTTACCAACATGATTGCAAGGTTTGAGCCTTGGTCTTTTATTCCTCAAGGGTGATGTCCAGAAGTATTTGGCCGTTTTCTTGAGGAATCACCCTATTTTGGGAATCAAATCATGCCTTATGCCATAAGAGCTAGGATATTAAAAAAAAACATGATAAGATGAGATGAGGTTGAGTATAGCCACAGAGCAAACAAGAAGGATCACATAGAAATGAGATGCTCAAATGCACCGTAAAACATCATAACATGTATCCCAAACACAGTTAAATAAAATGCATAAGAACATAAAACATAAGCAGAACAACAACATGAGAAAGATGTACCAGTGAAAGAAGTACGAAAAATGCAGATGTGCTCCTAGTGGCAAACAGAGAAAATAGAGAATACCCGAAGAACTGAGGAAATGATGGAATAGATAGAGGAAAACTCAAACATTTGAAGACAGTTGGAAACTTATAGATGTGTGAAAACTATCACTAACCTTACCCAAGAGGAAACGAGAAGTTGGAAGAAGCCTTGAAATCATCTACTTCTTCAATAGAGAACAACCCTAATTTCTTTATGCAAGGAACACAAATCTTTTTAGTTAGAGGTTTTGTGAGAATATTTGCAGTTTGTTCAGAAGTATGAATAAAATTAACAACAATGTCTCTTGAATGAACTTTTTCACAAACAAAAAAGTGATCAATCTCAACGTGTTTCATCTTGGAATGCTGAATGGGATTTTTGGATAGTGCTACAGCACTCGTGTTGTCAGTCCAAATGACATGAGCAGAAGGTAGGTGGAGACCAATTTCCTTGAGCAAGGACTGAACCCAAACTATCTCATCCACAATGTTTGCTACTACACGAAATTCAGCCTCTATACTGGATCGTTAGACGACAGACTGTTTCTTGAAGCTCCATTCTATAGGATTACCATTGAGTAGTAAGTAATGTCCGAAAATATATCATTGATCAACAAAATCACCACCCAATCTGCATCCAAAAAAGAAACTAGGGATACATCAGTAGTAGGATAAGGTTTTGTCCGGAAAAAAGGTCATGATTCAGAGTTGCCGGTGTTTGGACATGAAGTATCTTAAGACATGAAGAACAACTTTCCAGTTGTCGGTGTTTGGAGTCTGCATATACTGACTTAATTTGTTCACAACAAAATGAATGCCTAGCCTTGTGACACATAAGTTTTTAACTGCGCCAATTGTGCTTCTAAATAATGCTGCATCATCAAAAGGTTCATCATAAATACCCATACCTGATCGTGACAAAAAGGTTCCAATCTTTGGTGTAGGAAACCTAGGTTGATCAGTAACTCCAACCTTAGCAAGAAGCTCCATAATGCATTTTTTCTGATTTAACAAAAGAAACTCATCTCCAAATACAACTTCCATACGAAGGAAGTAGTTGAGACTACCTAGATCCTTGCGTTTGAACTGCAAATTTATAGAATCGACAATATCAGACACAAGCTGAGAAGATGTACCTGTAATTACTATATCATCACTTTAAACTAATAACAACACAAAAAACTCATAATCATATTTTATAAACAAACAACTATCAGATATCGAAACATTAAAACCAAGAGAGTTGAGAAAAAACAAATTCAATTTTTCAAACCATGTTGAGGGTACCTGCTACAGACCATAGAGGGCTTTCTGAAGTTTGCAGATCAGTGAGGAATCTGCTGAAGTTTGCTCAAAACTAGGGGGCTCCACCATGTAGACTTCTTCATGAAGCTCCCCGTGAAGAAAGACATTATTAATATACACCTATCTTAGACACAATTTATGAGTTAGAGCTAATGATAAAACTATACCATCACTGGCTGATTTGATAACGGACCAAAAGTTTCCTGAAAATCAAAACCTGTTTTTTGTGAGAAACCCTTGACCACAAGGCGAGCCTTGTAGGTATACCTGACAATGTCCCTATATAAATTATTTGTTATGCGAAATAACCATTTGCATCCGATTGGAATCTACGGTGTAGGTAAGGAGATAATGCTCCAAGTGTTGTTCAATGACAGAGCTATCCGTTTCCCTTCAACAACCTTTGACCAGTGTGGAGAAAGAAGAGCCTCATTAATTTTGCATGGATCAGTTTGATTCAAGTAATAAGGTTTAACCAAAGACACTGTCCAACCTTGAAGAGAAGTCTTTGACCGAGTTTGCATAGGGTGCACATTGACAGACGATTTAAATGAAGATGGTGTAAAGGATGAATGAGATCTATTCGTCTAAATTGCAGATAATGGTAGACCTGAATTAGATGGAGGTTCATTTGAACAAATAGGAGAGGGAGGACGAGAGGGATCATGAATATCAGATGAATCAACAGGAATTAGACCAGAACCAGACAACACATATCTACAACCACCAATAGGAGATGATACAGCTTGCGCATAAGCAGGTAAAGAAGAAGAGGCACATGCATTGTTGTAAAGTAACTCTGGAAAAGGTAAGACAAAATCTGAGGAGGTAGGAAGAGCAGGAGAAGGACCAGAGGAGTTAGAAACTGAAGTGGGAACAGAGGTGGTTTGCTGAAAGAAAGGATCACACTGAATAAAGGTGCAGGACACTTACGAGTTTGAGAGACAAAGAATTGGCCGGTTGAGTCAGCAAAAGGGAAAGTTGTCTCATGGAAGACAACATTGCGGGATACATAAACTCTACTTGAGGAGGACAGACATCGATAACCATGATGATCAGAACAGAAGCCTAGAAAGACACATGGTTTGGAATCAGATGACAGTTTGTGTGATCGATAAGGGCGAAGGTGAGGAAAGCTAAGATAAAACGAATACACATAAAAAGGAATAGCCAGGCTTAGAACGAAAGAGAAGTTCATGAGGAGAACAATTATTCAAATAAGAGGAAGGGAGTCTATTGATAAGGAACACAGCAGTGAAGAAGGCGTCTGTCTAGTAATGTAGAGGAACATAAGATTGAGCAAGAAAGGTCAGACCAAGCTCAATAATATGGCGATGCTTGCGCTCAACCATACCATTTTGCTAACTGGAATAAGGGTAGGTGACACAATGTAAAACACCAACCTGAGCAAGATATTTAGTGAGAAATAATAACTCACCACCTCCATCAGATTGAACCGCCTTCAGTTTGACCCCAAGCTATTTTTCAGCTAAGACATGAAAATCATGGAAGGCTTTAGTAGCATCAGATTTACGCGGTAAGAAGTATATCCAAGTATATCTACTAAATGCATCAACAATATTTAAATAGTAGTTATTGTTACTTGAGGTGAATGGAGTAGGACCCCATAGATCCACCTGAGCCAACTCCAAGGGGTTTGAATATAGTGAATTCGAAGAACCATATGGTTGACTATTGCTTTAACCCACTACACATGCAGCACATTCAGTAGACCTATGTTTAGTTGGGAGACTTTGAAGTCTAAGAAAACCGACAAGCAGATTCTTAGAGGGATGGTATAAATGCATATGCCACCAATGATATGTTTCATTAGATTTTAAGTGGGACAGAAATCAAGTAAACTCAAAATTAGGCAGAAAACAGCTTGATTGAATATCAACAACATCAGCAGAAACATGATCCATAAAGGCAACATTATTATCCAACTGCAGAATTGTATTATCATTCAGTTGCAAACTTGGAGTATCATCGGGCATAACATCATTATGACAAGAAGTGTAATATTTATCATCGAAGCTTAGACCTTGATCAGGACTAACATCAGTACACAAAGTTATACTACTACTAGCAAAACGAAAACTAGACAACTCAAGTTGGTATAGACCGCCAGATTCAGACCCACGGAGCAGTACACAATTTGAGATGGAGTCCTTGACCAAGCAATGTGTCTCATGGAATTCAAAATAAACCTGATATACCTTTGAAAACTGAGACACAGATAGTAAAATTTTAGTAACAGATGAAGTGTATAACATATTATTCAGAAGTAACTGTTTATCAGGAGAAGGAATGACAGATGAACCAATAGCCAAAATATCAAGAGAAGATACATTACCACGGCTAGCTAAGCAATTGCATGTAGTTTGAATCTCAGTCAAGTAGTCACACATAGATTGATGAACATGTTTACGAGCTTTTAGCCTATCATAGAAATGCATAATCCTAGTGGTGGATGATGAAGATAAATCTTGATGCAACATTTGCCAAATAGACGCAACGGTCATACAATCTATTTGCCAAATAGATGACATTGAAGCCAGAAGCCATGATTCAAGAGAGCTGTCCTACTATAAGAATTTCGCATAGGCTGTATTCAACATTGCAGCTCCTATGTCATCCTCCAAAAATTGAGCCACATTCATACCATGAAGATGACTCTCCAAGTTGCATCCAAGAACATACAGAAGAACTTGTTGTTTCCAGGATTGGAAGTTTTCTTCTCAAACAAGTTGCGCTGCCTTCTTGTTTGCGAAAGCTGGTGAAGACTCATCCATCGGTTGGAACAAGAAAATGAACTTGAGGATGAAATTGGGTTCGATTTAGCTCGGATACCATGTTCAAATCTTCATATTAATGAAGAACCTAGAAAAGAAAAAGGAAGAACACAATGAAAACATAATTATAGATGTATTGAATGAAAATGAGGTGTTTCTGAACAAGACTACTCACTTTATAGAAGTCCGTAGGAGATACTCTAACTTAGTACAAATAAGTCCCTAATACTTAAGTGTATGATACACTTATATCCTAACAGACATTACACATTTACCCATGTAAAAAATAAAGTGACGACAAAAATTATCACTAACAGTAGCTTATAATGGTGGAAAACTTATTGTCCCTAATAAGTAATAATAATTACAACAAAAATTGTCGACACAATATACATAAATTCAACTACAATAATATATTTTTGAATTCAAAAACTTTATAAACAGGTTGAGCTTATAAATTATACAAGACAATGAAGTTGTAATGAATCATTCCGTTTTAGCCATATCTAGGGTAACCACTACGAGGATCCAAGTTACTTTCAGTTGGTTTTTCCCCATCTTCTTATTCTGAAGGCTTGTAGTGACTTCTTGAAAAAATATTGCTGAAGTTATTCTTTTAGTTACGACTGAAGCAAAATGGGTTCCGATAGATCCAAAAAGTACAGATATGCTAGTATGTCCACAAATCTCTTCATACATTTTTGTGTGAAATACTTTTTTATATAGATTTATTCTCCCTGCTAATAATATATTTATTTCGTAAATTTTAAAATTAAATATATCAACATCTTCGAATACAGTCCATATAAAATTATATTACTTAGTAAAGGAAATATAAGAATAATTTAATATACAAATTTAAACATTGTGTATAGTATTTTTGAACATTATCTTTGTATGATTATTCTTAAAAATTTGTAAAATAATCTGTAGGCCTTAATCTAACTTTTAAACATCTAAAATTATAAATATAACTATGGATTTACATATGAAAAATATACATAATATTCACATATAATTAAAATACTAAGATTTGATTCAGAGTTCCACACGATTTTACTTATGTTATGATATTACGAGAATTTAAATCGTATAAGTTAGATTAGATCAAAAAATTGTAATATGATAGAGATGATCATATACATAAGTTGTGGTTTTAATGACACTAATCAAAAGAGTCATCCCACAAGAAAACTAAATAAAACACCATCTCTATGTACATAAGCACGACGTTGTCATCCCGTTGTTCTTTTTTCTCAAGATTTTTTTATTATATTTCATAACAAAGCTAACGTTACAATTACAATACTAATAATAAAAGCTGTAGAAGAAGACAACAAAATAGTGTTGAGGGTATTGTTTTTTTAAGATAAACTATCTGCATGCCTAGCTTATCTTTTGATGAAGATGTAGCCATGAATCCTCTTATTTTCTGTTGTTCATGCCAAGTTCTTCACTCCTAGCGCTTTCACCATGTTTAGATGTTGAATTTCATCTTTCAGAGCATCATTCAAGGCTATAATTAAAAAGCAAAAACAAGAACAGTGAATGAATGAATGAGTTATCAAATTTACTGTACTTTTTATTTGTGATGATGGTAAAATTTAGGTTTACCATCTTTCAACCGAGCCTGTTCTTCCATGGTCTCCAATCGAAACTTCAAATGACTGTTCTCAGTAGTCAGACGGGATGTATCTCTCTGTACGTACGATAAAACAATCAAAGTAGTCATTATGTGTCAAAATAATGTAATAATGAGTTATATTCAACAAAGTCAAGAGAAATACCTGCAAAACGTTCACCTTGGTAGACAAGGATTGTGTTTTAACATGCAATGTGTGCACCTTCTGCTCTAGACCATAAGTGTAACGATCCTTTCTTTCCTTTGACCTGATAGCTGACTGCTTATTTGCCAAGATTCTGAATAAAAAACATACTAATATATTAGAAAAGAAAAGAAAATAGGTATTTATATTATAATAATATTCATAAATGTAAATAGAGTTATCTTTTACCTCCTTGCTTTTTCGGGGTCAACTCGAGCAATCTCGGCTAGTTTTGTAGCATAAATGTCTTTTCTCCGTTGAATATGTGGACGTTCATTCATGGTAGGATTTTGAATTGGGGGAATAATTATGTTCGAATAGTCCACAGAATGGCTTTCGTAGTGCCTAATATTTTGTTTTCCATTCAGGTTGATTCCCACATTCAATGGATTGTTAGTTGCAATTGCATGTGGACATGGAATGTCTTGAGATACCATTGGTGCAGACACAGAAGAAGAACATTGTTCCATAACCCGCAATGATGGATTTGCAAACAGAGTTGGAACCAACTTGTCCATGTCAAGGAACATAGACATTAAACCCTCGTTTGTTGCATCAGGAATATATGGCATCTCACAGGACCCCACCATTCCAAAATTTGTATCAAGGGGAATGTCACTAGGTAGATTCATCATCTCCGTTTGAGAACGATGATGATTTAAATTGAATGATGGGTTATCTTGCATTCCAATAAGGTGCTCCTCACCCATCTCAAAATAAAAAATGGAACCTTCATAGTGAAGCGACAATTGATTGGGGAGAGGGGGGCAATTGATTGGGGAGAGGCGGCAATTGATTAGGGAGAGACGACAATTAATTGGGGAGAGGAGGCAACTGATTGGGGAGAGGCGGCAATTGATTGGGGAGTGGAGGCAACTGATCGGGGAGAGGCGGCAATTGATTGGGGAGTGGAGGCAACTGATCGGGGAGAGGCGAAAATTGATTTGGAGTTGGAGGAAATGAAGATGGCAATGGTTGTTCCCAATACTGCGACAAATGACCACCATTAATCTGAAAATCGTCTACTTCCCTATTCATATTGTATCACTGAATTTTCACTTTCGAAGATAAATATACAATTTTTTTACAACCAATAAATGAGAAACTTAAATCAAGTTATAAATTTCAGAAACTGCGTAGGTAACTAAATATAAAGTTCAGTAGTTGCGGAAATTCAAGAGGATGAGAATAAATGAAAATTCCCAGGAGACTAGATGTTATGTTGGAAAAAAATTATCTAAATTGAGCCCAAGAGAAATTCTACTCCATAAATGAATGTAATAGAAGAAAATGATGTAGGAAGAAGAATGATAAAAGCTGTGATTTGATGGTGTTGTAAGAGAAAATGATTGTGTATTTATAAATGGGTCTGTCTCCTTATACTTAGAAGGTAAATTACTAGTGGTTGGTGGAGTAAATCTATTTTATACAAAAACTACTCAATACTCTTGAAATGGTAGAAAATTAATAATTGTTTGCTAATCTATTTTTTCAATTATATTTTCTTTATATTCTAAACAATATGATTTTATTGGAAAATTAGGGGATCTATAATAAATTTCTTACAAAAATATAATATTTTTTCTGTCAAATTTAAATAATAATTTCTTTAAAAAACTTAAAGAATTTGGGTCTTCCTTGTAAGTTAATTTGTTTGTTTGTTTGCTTTTACATTTTGTATGTGTAAAAGCTATATTAAATCTTTTTTCTATTATTTAAATAAATTTATGTTTGAAAAAAAACAATTAATATGACTTAAGATAAATTCAATAAAATCCTAAATTTTGGATTTTAGAAAGTAATTAGTAGTCTTTGTATATGAATTCTCTTCTATCGATTGGTTATTTGTAAAAAAAACAAAAAAACTCCAACTTTCTTTTATTAGGATAGCACCTGAAAGTTCTAATATGGTAAGTAAACATGAAATTACTTGCACAGAAGCTTTTTAATCCATACATTTTTTTCGAACAAAAACAAATCCATACATTTTTAATATAAAAAATTGCAATCAATAATTAGTTTAATTAGCCGTGAGATACTCTCAGACTTTTTAGATAAAAGATTGGACTATTAGCATGATTTTCTACCTTAAATAACACAGTAGATATTTGTTTTAAAAAAACACTAGCAAATTGTCCAAATTCTTAAAATTCAATTACCGAAAAGGTAATTAAATGGAACTATTACTAACTAAAGTCAAACCTGAAGGAGATAATAAGTCTAACCGATGAAGTAATAACGATACCTAATCCTCATTACATATGGAACTTTGGATGTTCTATGCGCCAATCTATCATGTAAGATTAAAAGATTACAATCATGTGTTTTGTAAGATGAAGGGGGTGATATAAAATGTTGTAAAGATGGACCATTTGAACGACGTAGAACAATGACCTCCATAAAGTGTCTATGTTAATCAAATTTAGTGAAGCTCAAATTAGCTATTAATAATTATGTTATGTGAATTTACCAAAAAAAATGTTATACGAGGTGTAAAAGTGTTAACTACCACTAAAAGAAAACTTTGTTAGTAAAACTCATACCAACAATTTAATTTTCTAGTAAAAGAGCATTCTATATAATTATATGATCTCTTTACCAACCACATATATCGCTAATAAAGAAATTTTCTTATGATGTACAATAATAAATTAGCTAATGAAAAGAAGAACACACAAACCAAATTTCTGAAGTGATGTATGGAATAATTGAAAAAAAATATATCAATGAAAATATGATTAACAAATACTTACAGGGTAATGATGAAGTTTAACACTAATGAATTGAACATTTCAAAACCCTAAAGGATAGCCAACTATTCACTAATGAATTGTGCTCTTCAAAATCATTTAGGGTGGTCGCTTTATATAGATGATTTAATAAAAGTGTGAATCAAATGACAACACAACTATTTTGTCGTATACGTAAACGATATAGAACATTTCAATTTTATATTATGTACTTACCATTCAATATTAATTTAGTATTTAATTTAATTTTAATCTTGGTGACGAACAACGAATGTCCAACTTAAGCTCTTGAAATATCAAATAATATATACTCGTAAAATATTTTGCTAAATTTATATTTACATATACACATAAAATATAGCTAATACTAGCAACCTTTTGTTTTCCTAAGTCGCAGAAATGAGATACCTAAAAGGTAGTAATTAACTTGTATATCTAAGTTCAAGGACGAAATTAGATACATAAAATGGAAAATGGTTGAGGAGAGTATAACGGAGATGTAAATTTTAGGATAAATTTAAAAATAAAATAAATAGGTAAGAGTTTTTTATAAATTATTTTATTTGCTGAATTACACTTTTATGATTATATATTATACAATATGAAGAAATATATACGAGAAACTGACTCTATTTTAACATAAATTATAACATTTATAAGATTATTTTATTTTTAACTTTTCACAATTCTCTTCGTGGTTTATTAAGAAAATCCACTCTATAAGTCTCCTCGCATACTTAATTAAAATATAATAATCACAACCATAAATAATAAAGTATTTAATAATGCATAATTTTCTTTTATGGTCATAAGAATTAGCATACTACTTTTGCTATATTCATGCAAACTTCAAACTTTCCATTAAAGACAATATTTATATTTGATCTCATTTTTGGGTGTCTAATTAATTATGAGATAACTCTATAATCTATATTATGGTAATGAACTTACAACATTTGCTATATATGGAAAATGGCTCTCCTATTACTCTTTTCTGAATAAAACATTATTTACCTTCTATTTAAACTCAAGATATGTTTCTTTCCATAAAGGAAAAATTGAGGGAAAAGTATGAAAAAGATGTAACATGTTTGCCCAAAGTGGTGAATGCGGCCCAATGTTTGTTTTTTATGGAATATGTTTGTTGGTGTAGGTTTTTGATGAATTAAGTAAAATATGTTTGTGTCCGTCAAAAAAGTCCGTTAGTTGCCTCCATGCCTTGCACGTGAGTTTCTGTCCGTTTGAAAAGACCAAATATTGTTGCGGAGTTCTTCCAACCACGGATCTTTAAGACATGCTTCCTCATCAAATGGTGGAAGCATATACAAATTTACCTCCCGCACACCATGTTGTTTCTCCTTGATTAGTGCAATATCTTCATCGCTACATAACACTTCAATGTCCTTTTTCGGATCTCCATTCGGTGGCACGTACGTTATCACACCATCACACTTCAAACCGTAATACTCAAGTTGAACGGCCACATTTAAATACCAAAAGCAATGGTCCATCAAGTCCATCAAGCATACCCTGCCCTTGTAAACATCGTCAACCCAGTTACCATCATAGTGGATTTGAAGAAACCACTTACCCTCACTTGAAGTAGACATTCTGCAAACAAACATCAACATTCGGTCATTACACAAACAAAACACAGTAACATTCGGTAATGTCACAAACAACACACACATAAACAGCGTTGTAATTAAACATATCAGATTTATATACAATGCAAACGAACTAATTAACCTTTCAACATCAATCGTTTAATCGTTTTCCTTCGGTTCGTCAACTTTGCCAATGTTCGAAATTTTCATGCAGGACACAAATTGGAGGGTGACTTTCGTCTTTTATACACTTGAAACTGAACATGGTGTAGTTACCTCTGAAGAGTAGCTTCGATTCGCGACGGGATCGACACAAACAGAGCAGTCGCGCCGATTCGGTTTCAAACGGACAGCCGATTCTTCAAATCGAAGAAATTGCAGCACCTCCCGCAGCAACGCCTTCACTTGCTGTCTTCAGGCGAGCGTAAAAAATGCAGCAGCAGCTCCGATTACAACGATTCAACGCAGCAGCTCCGATTTGAGGGTTTGGGGATTTCTCTCTTCTTCGGTTCTTGAAACTGATGGGATGGGAAGTTCTTCGGTTTTTGAAACTGAAGTGTTGCTAGAGAGGTGATATGTTTTTGGGGAGAAGGACCGGTTCGGTCTTAGGGAAGGAAACGGTTCGGTTCGCAAAGAATAAATGAGGGAATTTCATCAAGGGTAGTTTGGGTATTATCGTTTTTGTTTATTTCAACGTTCAATTTATTTGTCACGTGACAAGCACGTGCTAACTTTTAACGGATAAAGTCACAGAAAACCTAACGTTTCTTCAAAAACCTACAGAAGTAAACGTTTTACATCAAATACCCGCGGCCCAAAACAAATTTCATCGATTACCATTTTGGGCAAACACGTTACATCTTTTTCATACTTTTCCCAAAAATTGAAGATAAGCACAAAACAATTACCAATATAATAATATAATGGGTGATGGAAAATAAAAATATCAATGTAATAATGATCAGTTATTCAGTCTTTATTTCCAGAATAAGTAAATACAAAATCAATTACCGACCTTGTATGGGTTAAAGTTGTTATTCATATCTTAAAATAGTCATTTATAAATAAAATACAGATTTAATGCAATTTTAATGCAGTTTTATGTTCTAGAATGTGGATTAGTTATTCCTCAGGTAATTTTCATTATAATTATTTTCGATAAATAATCACGTAATTAGAATTGTGTCAAATAAACACCATACACATATATATATATATATGTAAACTAAAGTTTATAGTTATCAAAATTGGATAAGGAGTCAGTTTTCGGTTCAGACGGTCCAACCAACAATTCGGTTAGTTCGACCGCCAATCCTTCATTATTTTATCGTCTGTCTATTCCTCTTCCTTCGTTATTTATTCCTCTATCATCTTCTTTTTTTTCCTCCCTACTCTTTCTTTTTCTTTTCTTTATCCTTTCTCTTTCACATCCTCCTCTTCTACCTTTATTTACTAATTTTCGAAATCTCTCACCCCATCCTCTTAGTCCGCCGGCGCTACCTCCTTTCCTTCAAGACGCCGTCGCGTCCTGTTCCTCTTCCAAACTGCCTTGTCCTCCTCCTCTTCTAAACCGCCTTTCCTTCAAAAACTATTTCGTTCTTCAAAAACTAATCAATTGTAAAAAAACTGCTCGGTTCTAAAAACCTGGCCGTTTTTTACTCTTCGAACCTGACTCAACTATCATTTCGATCTTTTGAATAGATCAAACTACCTCCCTGATCGAAGGTTTGACCGAGTTCGATCCGGTTCTGATTTCTATGCTACAGTTTATATAATAAAAAGATAAACTGAAATTTCAACATTTTATAAATATTTTTAAATTAAAATAATAATTAATTGAAATAAATCATTTTAATTTAAAAGTTAAGAAAAAGTGATAATATGTTTTTCAAATGATATGTTTCAAATATTAAAAAAAAAACAATATTTTTCTAATATATGTTTTTTACGTGTTTCGTCCTCTAAGTTAACATGCGACTTCACTATTCTTTTACTTAAACTGATGGAATTACAACTTAGAACAAATAATCACATATGAAAAACATAAGGTAAATAAAACAATTCGTATAATCTGACCGCATCCCCAAACTTAAGGGTGTATTGGGCTTATTAACCTTAAAAGATGTCAAGATGAGATGCCTCAATACTTCCATTTAATGACTTATCAACAGAAAATGAGTATTTTGGCTCAACAATATTTCTTTTTGAAATGTTTCGCATTGAATGTGTTTTTGATATTTGTCTCAAATGTATCTTCAAAGACAAGTTGTTAGGGTGAGAAATGGAGACGATCTTGTAAAGTTGTTCTCATTTTGTTGGTAACTTATTGATTCTATCATATAGAGACTCTTCTTCCTAACATCTTCCCCATGACCATTGGTGTTCAATAACACACCATTTATAGTATTTGGTCATGCCAAGAAACATCTTTCCTTGCACTTATTCTAAAGCCCAATACTTTTCTCTACCAAATACAAATTGGGGCATAACTCCCCTTCAATAATCTTTGCCTTTAAATATTTTACTCTAGGAAAGAGGAAAAATATTTTGATTGAGACGACCATATCATATCCATAAACCAACCTAAAGGGTATCTTGCCATTGTTTTCCTGGGTGTTGTTCGAATATACTATATCTCAATTTCCTATTCGTTGACCCAATTTCCCTTTTATGGGTATGCTTACAGGAGGCGAAGCGATGCTCAATATTTAGTTCTTCACAAAACCTATTGAGATCCTGCATAAATAAGTTGACGGTCATTATCATTTCTAAAATTTTTGGAATTTCTGTATCTTCACATGATTTTAAAATTGAAGAACTTTATCGCTTTAACTTTTGTGGTCATCAAAAAAACTATTTTTTACACACTTTGAGAAATAGTTAATGACTATGGCGATGAGTATATTTTGACCTTGTGAATTTAGTAGGAATGAGTGTTAATTTAATTAGAGCACGCAAAATTATTGGTGAGTAGTTTTGACAAGTCTCTCAAATTTGTACCAAAGTTGATGTCTCCCGTTTTCATGTTCAATAGTAATATCCTTCTTTAGAATTTTTATGATGACCAACTTAGTCATTTCATTACACTGTTACACTGTGAGTTTCATCATCATTCTCTAGGTGTCGAATTTTTTAAGAGAATGTTCAAACACTGATTAATGTCTAATGTGATTTCATGTGTATCAAAATAAAAATGACGACCAAACGTTTAAAAATACTTACCAACATACGGATAATTAATTCAAAACGTTATTCAGAACTATGTTTACATAATAATTAGGTACTTTGGTATTTTGTCTTTTCCCCTTCCTTGACTAGTACAAAGCTATAAATGATTTTAGCACTTATAAAAATAAAATTTTTAGTAATAAGAAGATGTGTAAGTGGGTTGACTCCTCCAGTTTGCATTGAAATAGGATACCAGACCCATGCTCTAGAGATACAAACTTTCGTTCTAGGTTGGATTGTGAGAGATGGCAACGTTCAATTATGTATCTTAACCAAGTTGAAACTCTTCTTTACACTCTGAAGCCCACATAAAATTCGTGTTTGCACTTAATACTTAGAAACGAGTAGTGAATTATCTTTAAACTTAAAAAATGATTGATTGCGACAAGATTCACGTGCTTTTAAATGATGCGATCGAGGCACAATGACTATGAAGGCGTTTAACTAGTTACCTCCTCCTTCATGGTTTCTTGTATACGTGTGGCTAAAATACCCCTCTTCCGATGTATTATGACAGAAGACACAATTGCAATGCTCTCAAAGATCCATGAGAGTTCTTCAAGGGAACATCAAAGATCCAAGATGCTAATGCAGGCGTTGACTCATCAAGGATTTACTGACTTGTTATATTGACAAATGCCATCGACCTTGTCTAAGAGTGTTAACATGTCAGCTATTTAGGAATATACCAGGTAGCCATAAATAGAATAGATGCCTATACCAAATGCTTGTATATTCTCAATGGGGATTTATAGAAATTAGGTGTCCCTACCTGAGGCTTTGGGGCACATGCGCATCAACTCTATCAACACGTGCAATGTCGACTCTATCGACATGTGTGGTGACGACTCCATTGACACTTGGCGACGAGTTTGACCAACTTCGTACAGGTCTATTGGATAAATAAAAAGAATCTTAGGGACCTAAATAATACTATGACGATATGAACAACTATACAAATAAGAATAAATTCTAATTAGCGAATACGATATACCATGGTATCAATACACTTGATGACCATGTTAACTGTACACTATAAATACCATATATTCTACTACATTTACCCTCCCCATTTTTACACTTTGACTAACTTTATCATTGTAGGGGGAAGATTGGCCAAAAACCCATGTTTCCCTTCTTGCAAGTCACCAGAGCATCTCTTAGATTTGAAAACCCAAATCTTAAGGAATGCAACAATGGCTCCATATGTTCTAATCGTGACAAAAAACCATGGAATCATTGAAAACTCGAGCTGCAACCGGTAAACTACCAATTGTGGAAACACTTTCCAACAACTTCGTACCGATGCCATCATTAAATGCACTACCGTCTCGAGCAAACAAACCACAACAAGTGGAAGGTTCATCGCGGATTCAAGTTGAGGAATATCAGTACCAAAAATAAAATAAGTACCAAGAACCAACTTAGGGGATCTCGGGTCAAGACAGAGAAAACGAACAAGGCTCTTGAGGGTTCGCTGCCTAAGTTTGTAGTCACTCCTTCCAGGCTTGTTGCCTTGAAAGATCTCCTTGACATAAGAGAAGAGAGTTTTTCTCGTTGGGTCACATCCATCATTCTTCTACCACTTCGTATTAGTTCTTAGGCCTTCCTAAGGCATTTCTTATGCCAATCTAAAAATTAAGTTCATCCAGTAACATATGGGTGAGCATCAACTGCCAAAGGATGTGGCCTTCCTAGATTACGTCTGTCAGGGCAAAATCAAATTATTGATTAGCTATTATAGTCATTTTAACAAAAACTTGGTCGACACTGATAGGTCATTCCATAAGGGGATATCGTAAGAGCATTCATGACAGGATTGGGACCATTTGGTGCCACCGTGAAGGATAACCACAGAGTTATGTTCGTTCATAACCTAGAGGAATTGGGAGATAGATTGAAAGCCTACATTGATCTAGGGCGGTCAAAGGATCCGGAGGAGTCCATAAGACACATATAAGTAAAAGAGGCGATGCCTCCATCATAACAACAAGTCCAAGGAAGGAAGATCACAGGCGACACTTAAGTCATGAAATCTACACACCCTAGACGAGAGAAATATCTATCGTACTGAGAGACATGGAGCAAAACCATTTGTTGACGCCTTTTATGCCTAGAAAATATAGGGTCCCAATGGCAAAAGACATGAATGTGTATTGTCGGGGCCAAAGTTTATCATACTCACGATTGTTATACCATCAAGAAGGATACTGATGCGTTAATTCAAATAGGTCATTTGATTAACTTTGTATACTTCAAAAGAAAAAAAACTCGACGCCCAGATAGAATTAAAAGAACACACTTCACTCATCCACCATTGGTGGCCCTAGCTAATGGAAACGTACAATAAACATGATTAATAGAGGCTTCACTTCTGAAAGAGAAACTAGTGGGGCTCGTGAGGTGTATGCTAGTAAGATCTTGACAGAGGTAACACTTGGAAAGAGAAATCATACCATTGAAAGCGTCTCAATTTCCTACTCTAACGAGGATATTGAACATGTCACCAACACCTAGCTTTATTGCCTAAATCAACGACCTTGATGTGAAAAGGGTTCTAGTTGATTATGGGAGCTCAACGAACATACTTTTTGTTGACACCTTGGCGACTATGGGAATAACTAAAGGAGATTTGAAAAAGATGAATTTTCCTTTGATCGGATTTCCTGGAACGACAACATGCCCACAAGGAGTAATTTGCCTGCCAATAACATTTGTTGAGGGCTGGATGACATTGAGAACAGATATCACCTTTGTAGTGGTCGTTGATCCTAAATAAAATAACACTATCTTAGGGTGAACAAACCTGAATCCCCATAAGATTATGCCTTCAACACGCCACCAGAAAATGAAGTTCCCTAGTCCCCATGGTTTTGGGGAAATCAGGGGTAAACAACTTACGTACAGACGTTGTTATATCGACACCCTTTGATGTCGCATTCAAAAGGAAGAACTTTTGATTCAAACAAATGTGGATGTAGGGAGTATAGTCGTCGTCTATCACCCGTGGAGGAATAAATAGAAGTGGATATAGACAAACCTGGGAAAAAAGTGAAAATAGGTGTGGAGCTTTCAAGGGAACAAGCTGAAATCTTTATCCAATTCCTTATAAAATTCAAGGAATTTTTCGCGTGGAGCCCCAGTGACATGCCTAACAGTAACACACTTATCATTACTAAGAGGATGAACATTGACCCCTTGGTTAAACCCATCGCGAAAAGAAAAAGAGCAATACGTGAGGAGAAAAGATTGGTTATATGGGTTGAAGCGGGTACATTGGTCGACACTAACTTTGTTAAGGAAATATGGTTCTTTAGTTGGTTGGCTAACCCGTTTTTGGTGAGTAAGTCGAATGAAAATTGGTGGATGAGCATTGATTTTATGGACTTGAATAAAGTTTATCGTAGGCACTAGTATATGTGTATAGACCAATTGGTCGACGCCACTTCCAGTCATGAGCTTTTAAGTTTTCTAGATGGTCATTCAAGATATGACCAAATCAAGAGTCTAAGAATGATGCAGCACATACAGTTTTTTTACGTAGATAGTGATATTTATCATTATACAATGATACCTTTTTAGCTCATCAATGTAGGCGTCATCTATCAAAGGATGATTAATAAATTATTTTCAGACATCATTGAAAATACAGTGGAAGCATACGTTAGTGATATGCTAGTAAAGTAAAAAAGGTAATCGGCCACCATAAGGATTTGAAGAAGGGTTTTGCGAGGATGAAGTTCCATAATGTTCGCCTTAATCTCTCAAAATGTGCTTTGGGGGTCAATTCAGGGAATTGCCTAGGCTTCATGCTAAGTCAAAGAGGGAATGGGGCAATCCAGAAAAGCTCCAAGTTATTGAAGAAACAAAATCTACCAATTGTGATAAGGAGGTCTAATGCTTAGCGGGATATTTGGCGTCTCTTGATAGGTTCCTGTGTAAACCAGGGGGAAGTCACTGACTTTCTTCCATATATTTCGGACCAACAAACAATTTGAATGCACACTAGAGTGTGAGAAAATTTTCCAACTGCTGAAAAATGACCTGAAAACGTTGTCACTCTTCGTTAAACCAACCGTTAGCGACACTTTATTCTTGTATTTCAGCATCAATCCTGTGGTTGTTAGCTCCGTAAGAGAAGAGACCAAGGGTCAAGTCCCAATCTATTTTGTAAGCAAGGTCTTTACCTCGGCAAAAATGAAATATCTCGAGGTTGACAAGCATCTTTATGTGTTGATAATTTAAGAAAAGCAGTTTCGGCATATTTTTAGGCACATGATATTACAATTTTAACGAACCAGTCCTTGAAGCATTTCCTACAAAAGCTGGATGCTTTGGGAAGAATCATCAAATGGGCAATTGAACTAAGCAAATTCATGATAAACTTCATTCCTCGTATAACTATAAAATGTAAAGTATTTACCGATTTTATAACAGGATCTAGGGGATTTACAATACAAGAAGCATCGCCTTAGAAATTAAAGGAATATGATTAAAAGATTAAGGAAATATGGGAACTATGCATATATGGATCTTCATATGTGGAGGGTTCACGAGCGACGTTGGTGCTAATACCCTCTAACGGTGGTGAGCTGTTCATATATGCTTTAGCCCTAACCTTTAAGGTGATAAATAATGAGGTCAAATATGAAATATTGATCACTAAGATTGGGAAGACGAGTAGGCGTCACTTCCTTGAGTGTAAAGCATGCTTCCAACTGGTAATCAGTCAAATTAAGGGCAATATAAAGCTAAGAGAGAAAAAAAAAAATGAAGAAATACTTCTTTGAAGCCAATACATTGATCAAGGAAATTAAGGATTTTGAAATCCAATCCATTCCATGGGATGTAAACGAAAAGGCTAATGCTCTTAGTAAGTATGCCTTGGGGGTGGGCGCCATTGCGAGAGGTGAACTGTCTCAAAATGGGGGGAAATTTCCATTGTTGAAGAATACACGACGCCCACAGGAAAATATGACACTTGGATGACTCCCATATGTCATATCATTGAAAAAGGTAAGTTTATCAAAATATCAAGTAGAAGCCATAAGAATTCAACAGGTTTCCGTAAATTCTCTACTCGTAGAAAAGTTGTTGCACAAGAAAGGATACTTCACGCTATATCTAAGATTTGTCGCACACCTCAGAACTGAGCACATTTTGAGGGAATTACATGAAGGTTACATCACCTGTCATAAGCAGGTTAAATCAATCATTAGGAAATCCTTGAGATAAAGAAATTATTGGTTGACGATGAACAAGGAGGCGTCAACCATGGTACAAACATATGGAACTTGTCAAAAGTATTTTCCGTGAATTGGACTCCCACTAGAAGATTTAGTGTTAATACGAAGCGCGTGATCTTTTGCACAGTGAGGAATTGACTTAATATGGCTCTTGCCAAAATAAATAGATTAGCGGAAACATATCGTGGTCTTCATAGTGTATTTCTCAAAATTTTAGAGGTAAAGACACTGACATCGACTATTGAGTTTTCAATCATCAAATTTATGAAATTTCAAATTATATCCATTTATGGAATCCTAAGCATATTTTTTAGTAATGATGGTCCACAATTTGTGGGGCAAGAAGTCAAGCGGTTCCTGAGGAGCTCGATGTTGAGCATCATTTTGTATAAGTCTAACATGCTCAAACAAATGGACAAGTAGAAGTAGCAAATAATTATTTTTAGATGGCCTAAAAAAGAGAGATCGACACCATGTGAGGAAAATGGGTAGACAATTTGGAAAATGTAATTTGGATAGTAAGAACTACCCCAAAGAAATCAATGTGAGAAACGCCTTTCAGTTTGGTCTACAGGTTTGAGGTGTTGGCACCTGTCGAACTTATAATGGAATCACACTGACTAAGATCTTTCAATGAAAATACAAATTATGACGAACGAAACCTTGATCTAGATTTCTTTGATGAAAAGCGTTGGCCAACAGAGGAAACACATGGGAAAATGAGTATCGCCACAACCCGTTATTACAATCGTCGAGTCCTCGCTCGCCAATTTGTTGTGGGGGATATGGTATGGAGAAGGAATAAATTCACGTACCAATATAAAACCAATAATTTATCTCCAAAATGGTAAGGATCATACAAGGGAAAAGTACGAAATTGCACCCATTGGTAATTGGACCCATAATGTTTGTTATCACACTCAGATTTTTCAGTTTGTTGGTAATTGGACTTTTTTGTCCATTATCGTTTGTTGTCCGTTAAATTACCCTCACGTGTTGTTAATTTGCTTTACTCATGTATAGATATACCAACAATACCCTAGCCAGTCGCCCTATCCTCAAACTTTCATTTGTGTCTTCTCATTTGGTTGTGCAGGTCCAACTCGTCATCTTTGCGTCTCTGAGCTAGCGACCCCGTACTCCGCCGTGGGGATTCTGCGGTTTCACCTTCAAGACTCAGCAAAAGACAGAGAACTAGTACATCCCTGGGTGTTGCTGCCACTGCTGAAAGGGTCTGGATCCAGTTCGACATAATCTTTAACGACGAATCTGGAACTTCTCCGGTGAAGAAGCTCCTGCATCAGGCTCAGCTAAGACCTTTTGCCTCCGAAAGAGTCGTGACAACAATTCAGCTTGAACAACTAAGTGAACGCATTCTTTAACCACGAATGGTGGGAAGGTGTGGTCACGGAGGATCTGGGTAACGGAAAATACGAGCTCTACTTTAGGGCTTCAAAGGAGAGAGTTTGCAATTTGAATGGAAGAAACTGAGGTTTCACCGTAAGTGGATTAATAATGCATGGATTCCTCCTTTCGACAAAAGAAAAGAACAGGTGAGTATGGGTAGTGGAAGGCATAAAAGGACTTCGTTGCAATTCACAATGCATGTTGCCACATATATAAACGGGGTAGGGGTCGTTGCAGCACCACACGATGCTGTCGCAAATAAGGGAGATGATTAGCTAGATGAGGAACCAAAAAGAACCGAAGCAGAACTAGCCGCGGATGATGCCCCCTCCCCCAAGTAAGGACGATCCCGAGCTTGATGCAGCAGAGTATTAAGCACCAAAAAGAGTTGAAGCAGAGTTGGCAGAACTCCCAAACAAAGGTCAGGAAGAGCTAACCGATCCAAAGAAAGAAGGGGCGGTGTTGGGAGCAGATGCCGTCATCCCAAACGGTGAAGCAGTACCTAGTGCAGACGTAGGGGTCCAAACAGCGACGAACCTGTACCAGTTGTGGTGGTTGCCGCCAAATGCTAGTTTGCTGAAACCTGTGCTGATTGCTACAGGTGACATAATGAACATGGCTGAGCTGAAGCTTGACACAGCAGCGCCGGAGCTGGATGAGAATGGAAAAGCAGAGGAAGCTCCAAAAGCAGATGTGGTGGTGGTGGAAGGATATGAGGTAGCAAACGCAGTTGCACTGTTAGAACCTTTAGATTAAACTGAAAATGAATGAAAGAGAGCTTACTTGATAGAGAAGAAAGCAGAGTGTTCTTCATTCAAAAGTTGGTTAAAACTGTTACAACTACTCCTATTTATAACCCACAGCTATGCTATATTTTGCAAACTAGTCCCTCTTAGTAATTACAAATTGATACTTGACACATATATAACTATACATATGTCCTAACATTCCTTATTCAAGATCTGATTTTCAAACTTGATTGAAATCTTCACTTCGTTTCTTCTTTTTAAGCAAACAAAAGAAAGCTTGACAAATAATCTTGACTTCTGTACTGAGAACATATACTGTTGCCTGCACTGCTGATCTGAACAACTCTGAAATCTGACTTTTGCACTAAGAGCATCCATATTCTGCTGCTTAAGCATATCTGAGTGTTTGATTATATTTTTCACAAACAAAACAGTCATCAACTGAACACTGATCTTGAATAATTTCTCATTCTTACTGATCATACTTGACTTAGTATATCATCATGGCAGAATCTGATTCATATGTATATAAATCATTCACATCACATATACTTCAAAGATCTATACGTGCCAGAGAATGATTTACACAACATGAAGAAGACAGTACTACAACAACACACTGCATCAAAACATGAATCAAAAGAAAGAAAAACCAACAAAACATTAACAGAACAGATAACCAGACTAGACTATCTTGAAAATGATCAATATAAACAACCACTAGAATAGCATCAGAAGATCAGAGGGTCAGTAGTTACTCAGATATAACATCAGCAACATATGCCCTTATCGGACTAACACCTTTACATAGCTGATGATTCATCATGTCTTCCACATAAAATATCCCCAACTTTTTCCTACAGGCACAAACATTTTCTCAGTCAAAGGCTTAGTGAGAATATCAGCAACCTATTCACTGGATGGAACAAAATTAACAATAACATGGCATGAGTTAACTTTCACACGAACAAAAAATAGATCAATTTCAACATGTTTCATTTTGGAATATTGAATTGGATTTTCATATAAAGCTGCAACACTAGTACTGTCTGTCCAAACCACTGGGACAAAAGATGACCGAAGACATATCTCAGTGAGCAAAGATTTAACCCATATGATCTCACACACTGCATTGGCAACAGCACGAAACTCTGCCTCAACACTAGATCGAGCAACAACTGATTGCTTTTTAAACCTCCAAATGATAGGATTTCCATTCAACAGCAGATAGTGACCTGAAATGGACTTTCGATCTAAAATATCACCACTCTAATCTGCATCAGAGTATGAAGTTAAAGAAATTTCTTTCAAAGGAAACAAATTAATCCTAAACATAAGACCATGATAACTGTACCTTTCAAGTACCTAACAATATGTAAAACAGCCTTCAAATGACTGACACTAGGAGTTTTCATGAACTAACTTAATTTGTTTACTGAGAAATTGATATCAGGATGAGTAACACAAATATGTTCAAGGGTTCCAATAGTACTACGGTATAATGTAACATCATCAAAGTTTTCTGAGCAAGTAACCATACCTGTTTTTGATAGACAAGTACCAGTCATCGGGGTTGGACAATAAAACACAGCAGTAAGACCAAGTTTCTCAACAAGATCTTGCACATACTTCCTTTGATTCAATAGCAGATAGTCCTCCGTAGCTAAATACTCCATACCCAAAAACTAACTCAGATTGCCCGAATCCTTAAGCTAGAATTCCTTATTAATAGCCTGAATGACTTTTGAAATGGTAAAAAAAAAGGTCCAGTAACAACTATATCGTCAACATAAACTAACAGAAACATATAACCAACCTCACAGTGTTTGATGAACAAGCAACTTTCAGCAACAGATGCCTTAAACTCCAATTGATTGAGCAGAAAATACTTGAGCTTCTCAAGCCATGCCCTTGACGCCTGTTTTAAACCATAGAGAGCTTTTTGTAGCTTACAAACTAGAGGAACATCAGTACTGGATTTATTTTCAAAACCAGGAGGTTGAACCATGAAGACTTCCTCTGATAATTCGCGATGAAGAAAAGCATTGTTTATATCAATTTGTCTCAGCGTTCACTTGTGAGACAATGCCAGGGAAAGAACAATTCTTACCGTAGATGATTTGACAACAAGATTAAATGTGTCCTGAAAATCAACTCTAGGATTTTGAAAGAACCCCTTTGCAACTAGTCTGACTTTATAACGAGCAATTGATCCATCTGAATTTTTCTTGATAGACATTTGCATCCAATTGAAATTTTACCGGATGGCAGATGAACAATAGCCCAAGTGTTATTTGCTTGAAGAGATGAAAATTCCTCTTCAACGGCAGCTCTCCAATGAGGACTGTGAAGAGCTTGGTGAATAGACTTTGGTTCTGTGGTAATCAAGGCATCAGAAGACTCAACATTTGTAAGCAAAACCTGAAGAGAAGAATGTTGGTGAGCATGAGACTTAGATCTAGTAAGCATCACATGAACATTAGAAGGATGAACATATGACATACCATAAGGAGATGAAGTAGTAGAAGAAACAGGAATTACATCAGAGGAAGGAATAGAGGAAGAATTAGGTATTAATTGAGAACCACACAGTCTATATGAAACTGCAGGCAAAGAAGAAGAAGATACAAGATTCAATACAGGATTTACCACAGAATCACCAGCATGATCAGCATTATTAGAAGAAGGAGCACATGAATTTGTAACGATAGGTGGAAGAGATTCAGGAGATGGAGAAGACTGACAACCAAAGGATGATGGAGTCATAGCAGGAATAGAAACAGAATCATGAGGAATAACAAAATTAGATAAAACAGACGAAGTAAACTGATTATCATAATGAATAAAAAACGGAGGAGATATGTTATTCTGAGTAGGAGCAGTAGATGTAAAGAAATTACTCTTAGCATCAGCAGATGGAAACACTGATTCATGAAACACAACATTCCTTGAAGTATAAACACGACCAGATGCAGACAAGCACTTAAAATCATGATATTTTGCACAATAACCCAAGAACACACAAGGTTCAGAACGAGGAGCAAGTTTGGTTTTGTGAAATAGACGTAACCAAACACACGCAAGAAAGAGTAATCAGGAGCAGAGCTAAAAGGTTTTTCATGAGGAGACATTCTCTGCAAACTTGAGGAAGGTAACCTATTAATAAGAAGGGTTAATTGTCAATTTACCCCCTAATGTTTGGACCGAATTTAAGAATCCCCTTAAAGTTTAAAATTTTAAATTTTAATCCTAATGTTTGGACGAAATCAAAAATCACCCCATTCCGTCTTAAGACCGTCTAATTGAAACGGAAAACCTGACACGTGCCTTGCACATGCATTTTCTTAAGAAACAAAGACAAAAATATCCTTCCCATGAACAGACCTCAACTTCTGACCTCAACTTCTCCGTTTTTCAACAGACACAGTTCCTTGTAAAAATGCATTTTACAACCAACCACCCTTCTCTTCCTATTATATTAATACCCCGAGTCCCCTAACTCATACTCATCATCTCCACTACGTATCAGAATGACTTCTCAGAAAAAACATGTCGCCGTCCTCCCCTTCCCCTTCACCAGCCACCCGAGTCTTCTATCCAAAATTGTCCTCCAACTCGCCGGAGCTGCACCAGAAGTCAACTTTTCATTCCTAAACACACCCAAGTCAAACAAAGCCGTGTTCACTCCTCACTCCAAAGACCACTTACCAACCAATATCAAAATCTACGACATTGAGGCAGAGACAGGAGGAAATCTTCTAGACGAAGTAGAATCGTTTTACAGAACCGCTCACTCCAGTTACGAGTCGGTGTTGAAAACTGTTGTGGAGGAGATCGGTGCACCTGTCAGTTGCTTCCTCATTGATGTTATGGCATCGTCTGCAAGTGAGATCGCTAGTAAGATGGGTGTTGAATGGATTGCGTTGTGGGTGGCTGCACCGTACACCCTTTTAGCTCATATTCACACAGACGCCATTGTCAATAAGCTTAAGCTTCTTTCTCAAGAAGAAGAAGAAGAAGAAGGTGTCTTTGATGCGAAGAAGAACAAGATCGATTTCGTCCCAGGACTATCCATGATGCAGGGTCCAGGAACTGTGTCTGTTGAAAAATGGAGAAGTTTAGCTCTGTTCATGGGAAGGGCATTTTTGTCTTTGTTTCTTAAGAAAATGCATGTGCAAGGCACGTGTCGGGTTTTCCGTTTCAATTAGACGACCTTAAGATGGAATGGGGTGATTTTGATTTCGTCCAAACATTAGGACTAAAATTTAAAATTTTAAACTTTAAGGGGGATTCTTAAATTCTGTCCAAACATTAGGGGGCAAATTGACAATTAACCCTAATAAGAAAGGTAGCTATAAAAAACGCATCAGGCCAGTAATGAAGTGGAACTGAAGCTTGAACGAGCAGAGTTAAACCCAATTCCACAATGTGCATGTGCTTACGCTCCACAATTCCATTTTGTTCCGATGAATATGGACAAGTGATGCGATGAGATATGCCAAACTGAGGAAGGAATGAACATAAAAACTGAAATTCACCCCCACCATCCAACTGAACTGCTTTAACCGAATAACCAAGTTGTTTCTCTGCAAGATTATGAAATTTAACAAAGCATTTAGGAGTATCAATTTTTTTTTTAAGAAAATAAATCCATGTATATCTACTATATGCATCGACAATGCTGAGATAATAATGATGACCAATAGAAGCACTTGATGAAGGTCCCCACAGATCAACTTGCACAAGATCTAAAGGTAAGGTATAGACAGATAGAGAAGAATGATATGGTTGTTTCTTACTTTTTCCAATAGCACAAGCAGTGCATTGTGGGGATGAATGAGAAACAGGGTGATTATGCAATCGCAAGAAATTAATAAGAATCTTATTGGAAGGATGTCCCAACAGCATATGCCACAGAGAAGAAGAATCATGAGAACTTAAGGAAAAAACAAAACATTCTAATTCACTATTCTCAAGAGCCTCAGGAGTGATAAGCGAAGAAGAATACTTATTCGAATTTATATGTATAGAAATAGTAGTGACAGCATAACCAACATTCATTGATGAATCATAAATCAAAATATCATTGTTCACATACCAGTTGCAACTGAAAAACTTGAACAACACTTATTTATTTCAGCAGAGTTTGCATTAACAATCTTATTCATACTTTCACGCTTACGAAATAGACACTGATTAAAAGAAGAAAACTGACAGAATTCGGAGAAATCAAGCTTATACAATCCAGCATTCTCATAACCATGAAGCAGCACTTGATGAGTTTGAGAATCTTTGATCAGATAGTGAGTAGGATGAAATTCAAAATACACTTGATTATCCTTTGTGAACTGAGAAACATAAAGTAAATTCTTAGTCACAGAAGGAGTATAAAGCATATTATGAAGAAAAAGATAACGAGAATGAGAAGGAATGACTGTATATCCTATAGCAGAGATATTAAGAGAGGGGTCATTACCAACAACTACTCTACCTTGGTCAGAGTAAGGAACACATGCTACATTCGGATTTGGAGATGCATTTGTGAGGTGATTGGTGGATCCAGAATCTGGGAACCAACTACCATCATGCTGAATAACCGGAGCAATAGAGATAAGATGAGCTTGCGGATGACTAACCACGGATTGAGCATCAATGTTGAAACCTGTGATTCCAGAGACTGAGCCAGCTACAGAGGGAGCACTAGGAGTACCAGGCATAGATGGAGGCATGGATGGATGAAAAGGATATGAGAGAGCAGAAAACTGATAACCAGTAGGAGCATTAACAGATGGATAAGCAGGAGGATAGACACAGGTGAGGTGAAAGAAGGAGGATAAACATTCGTATAAGGATGAAGATATGAAGGAGTCCGAATAGCTGATGGACTAGAGGAAGTATTAAAAGGAGACTGACGAAAGGATGAGTTATACGAGGGCTGAGCAAAAGATGAGTACATCATTGGAGAAGGACCGACAGATTGCTGCTGAACTGAAGAAGATATTTCACCAGCATCCTCCCACTGAGAAGAGCAGAGATTCACACTTGGAGTTGATGATCCCCCTGGACCTGTAACACCAGTAAAGTTCACGTTAATCATGTGATAGCAATGATGAACCAGATGGCTAACTTTCCTGCAAAACTGACATTGAGGTCGATTTGAACCATATCCTCTACCTCAAACTCTGCTTCTTCCTGAGTTATACTACTGAGAATTGAAATTCTGAGTCTGATTTGATGCAGTATTGTTAGATGATTTAAATTGATTATCAAAAGATGGCTAAATAACAGAATTTGCAAGATATGAACCAGAATTTGTACTGGAACCAGATGCTTCATTCTTCATGGATCACGATTGATTAACAACAACATTAGCAGATATATTGCTGTCAAACAGTAGATCATCCTGTCTTGTCTCTGCATATAAAAGAACAGAGCTAACCGATGTCATATCATAAGGATTCCTGCTAGCATGAATTACCGAGATGACATTATCAAATTGTCCCTTAACACCGTTAAGCACAATGGTTATCTGTTGCATTTCCTCGATCGGACGACCACATCTCGCTAAGCTGTCACAAGCATATTGAACAACTGTCAAGTAATCTCGCATAGACTGGTGCAGAAGTTTCCTAACCTTGAGACGATCATACAGATGCATGATCCGAGTCGTCGATGAGGAAGAAAAATCTCTATACAGCTTTTGCCATATATATGTAGCTGTCATGCATCCGATTAATCCACGCCTGACTTGAGAAGACACAGAAGCAAGAATCCACGAAGCTAGAGAGCTGTCTTTCTGAACATACTTTGAATATTCTGGATTTGGCTCTTCTACTCCATCAGGTCCAGGTATGGAAACCGGAATCGTGACATTTCCGTATAAATGTGCTTCCAGATTATGACCGCGAACAGCTAACAGAACCTGTTTCCAACATGATTGAAATTTGTTATCTCATTCTAGCTGTGAGACCTTCTTGTTGACGAACGATGTACTAATTTCTTCCATTACGCCAACAAAACTAAGAAATCAACAAATCAAAAGCACCGATATGCAGAATCCCAGAAAACACACATGAACCAGAGTTGCAGCGAACGAATCAAAGAAGAACACAGTTGCAGGATTGAAGCGACTCTAATACCATGTTAGAACCTTAAGATTAAACTGAAAATGAATGAAAGGGAGCTTACTTGATAGAGAAGAAATCAAATTGTTATTCATTCAAAATTTGGTTAAAACTGTTACAACAACTCATATTTATAACCCACGACTATGCTATATTTACAAACTAGTCCCTCGTAGTAATTACAAACTGATCCTTGACACATATATAATTATACATATATCCTAACATTCAGAAGCGGACGAGGCGAACGAGAACGGAGCAGGGCTGGTGGAGGTGAAAGTCTTCAAACGTGATGGAATAGTCACTGGTAAGTTAGTGTTTTTAGATTGCATCGTTTCGAAATAAACGGATCCACGTGACACTTAACGGGTATAATTAACGTTTGGTCCAATTACCAACAAAATGAAACATCCAGGAGTAATAACAAACGTCAAAAAACATTTGGGTCTAGTTACAAACAAAGGTAATGATCCGGGTGCAATTTCCTACTTTTCCCATCATACAACGTTATCGTCATTGCACAACCCAATGCATATGCTCTCGAAGATACGCACAGAAAGAACTTAAGAATACTTTCACTATTGAACAACTAAATAAGTTCTATGGCAAACAACAATGTGTTTATGTAAATCAAACATATTCAATAGATAATTCAAAGTTTTATGCTTAAATGGCGACGTATGGGTTTGAAATTTTATGTTGTGTAAAAGTGAACATATTCAATATGGAACATTTAAAGTTACAGGCTAATGGGTTGACCCCTCGTACACATTCTTGAAGTAGTCAAAATTTTGAAAATGATGACGGATCAAAATTTGAAGGTAGCATCGACATTATAAATGACAAGATTTAGTATTTAGGATATGAAGATTTGATGGCCACGAAAGAAAAAGACGCAACTATTATATCCATTGGAAATTGTGATTATATAATGGCATCGCCTTGATAAAATAAGTCCAATGCTTGCCAATTACATGAGTTTAAAAACTAAAATTAGTTGCAAAGACAAAATATGCTATGGCATGTTTGCCACATCAATGCCTCATGGAGGGTAGAACAACCTTAGGAGCTTCATATTTCATACCCTGTGCCAAGTTTGGTTTGGTTTCCACCTCATTAACGCTTTCCAGGACAAGTAATCGGACAAGGAAGGAACACGGTTTAGGGGAGAAGGGATGTCCACCACCTCTAGTTGAGTACTCGTTCCACGCGTACGATGTCGACTCTATCGACACGTGCAACGTTGACTCTATCGACACGTGAGACGTTGACTCTATCACCACGTGTCAACGACTTTGACCTACATCACACATGTCTATTGGGTAAATAAAAAGAATTTTAGGAACCTAAATAACACTATAACGGTTTTAACAACTGTTCAGATAAGAATAATTCCTGATTAGAAAACAAGATTGAACATGGTATAAACACACGTGATGACCAGGGTAACTCTAGAATATAAATATCAATTCATTTCTTCCTAAAAAGGTCATATACATCTATTCTATTACATTTACTCCATTTTTACACTCTGAATGACTTATCATCAGAGGGAGCATAACAAGCGAAAACCTACAATTCCCTTCTTGTAGGTCACTAGAGCAACTCTCGGAATTAACAATCGGTGTCTTGAATCTAACAGACACTTCATATAATTGGACCTATTCTTAAAGGTGTTTGAGAAAAGTTCATTTTGGTGGATGCACACTACTTCTCTAAATGTGTTAAGTTGGAGGCTAGGAAGACTATCATCTATCGATTTGGAATTTTGCGTGCCTTGATCCTGAATAACGACACCCAGATTGGTAGAAGAAAGGCCAGATAGCTAGATGAAGAGATCAATATTGCCACTCCCTGATTGAATAATATGGGAACATCAATAGCTTTGTTTGAAGGGGCAACTAAAAATAGGACAAAATATATATACAAAACACTTGAGTCAAACAACAAAAAATAGCATAGCTTGGGCGTCTAGTACTACACCCAAACTAGGAACCAAAGAAACACCATTTTCCTTAGTTTATTACTCTCATAATGAGCTGCTCAAATGAAGATCATGGTCAACACATTCGTAGGTATGTCCTATGATGAAGACCAAATGCGGCACTAGCTTAGAGCCGAAGAACACCAATTAGCGGAGGAACTTTATCTCTCATTAGTAGTTCCTCATGCACACACCAAGCAATATTGAGTATAAATATGCCTATTAATATTATATATATCTATATCTATATATTATAGATTGTGTTATATAAAAATATATTTGATTATGTATTTAGTTCATATTTGATTTCTTATTTAGTTAGATTAAAAAATAAAAGAGAGATATTAGTTAAATATACTCTTTCCATTTATTAGTATATTTGTAAACAATATTTTATGTTCTATGATTAGTTTTAAATAACATATATAAAATTAATAAGCAATTTTATACTCATATCTCAATATACTAATCAATGAGTCTATGTTGAAAACATCTTTTTAGGAATTGGTTATGAGAAAGAACAAATTAGTCAAGCTAAACCTCCTGAACAAGATATGCCCATAGTGGAAATGATCTTTTAAGCTCATGGCATATTCTCATTCCATTTCCTATGTACATATTAATGAAGAAGGGAAAAACGTTACTCAAAACCTTGAGCAAGGTAATCTTCATAAATTTTATGTCTAGGTGTTTTAGGCTAAGTCTAGGATCCATCATTTTAAAATGCAAAATAAACTGTAAATATTGCCCAAATCTATATCTTTTAAAATCGAAAAGAATATTATAACTTTTTTCTTATCTTTTCTTCCATTGTTTTATGTGTTGATATTAGAAACAACATGTTATATCAAAAGTTAATATTTGACATTGTAATGGCTGGAGCCTTTATGGGTTTCTTTATGGGTGTTGACGATATCAAATAAAAAAGGAGTATCTATATATTATGTAGTGCATGGTATTTTCACTTGTTGAAGGCACACTGTTACCGTTGTTGTCGTCGACATTCTTGAACTTGAATTATGTGAGGTCCATAGTCTGTTTCTCTCTTATCTCCTTGACAATTATACATTTTAGAAAATTTCACAAGACAAGTCCTTTCTCTACCACAAGGAACTCTAAATCCACAACTTTATTCCAGTAAATGTTGTAATTTAACAAACAAAGAAACTAGGCTCTAACTAAGCTGGAGAATTTCTAGATTCAAGATATAACCAGATCAAGCAGAGGATCTTGGTACCAGTCTCGAAAGTACCTATTTATTACACTTTCTTCTTCTATTTATACTTAGTAATTAACATACTCTATTAACGGAAATGTAACAAACAAACAAACTATTAACAGAACCATCCACTTGAGTTGTCAACACACCCTCCTCAAAAGGATATTCATGACTAAGAAGACATGCTTATGTCTGTCTTGTTAATATTCTTGAGTCCTATTTTCTACGGAAGGACATTATGTTGATGACTCCTCAATGTGTTTGTTAACATAGCTGCAATTTGCTCTTTCGTATTCACATAATGTGGTTGAAAAATCCCTTTGGTAATCCAATCACAAAGAAAAGACAATCCACTTGCATGTGCTTTCTTCACTCATGGTATATGGGATTTGCAACTATTTGCAATGTAGCCTGAAGATCACATTATAGCTTTGCTGGATACTGTTGTTTAAACATGAGCTCCTCAAAAATCTCTCATACCCATATAACTTATGCAACTGCGCTCCCATAGCTCTGTATTCTACTCCTGTCGAAGAATGCAACACAGTGTTTTTCTTCTTAACCTTCGAAAAGATTAAAGCAACTCCGAATTTCACATAATACCCAATAGTAAATTTCCTGCTCATAGCACGTACGGGGTGACAAATCAGAATCAATATAAATTGTCGTACTGAGATCATTATTCGATGGAAGAAAAATATCTAATCCGGATTGTAATTTCACATATCAAATGATTCTTAAACCTGCCTCATAATGTTTTCTCTTGGGACAATGCATAAATTAGCTCAAATGCTTAACAAAATACGAAATATATGGTCTTGTGACAGTTAAATATAACAATCTTCCAATTATTATGCAATATAGTGCTTGATCTTAAAAACCTCATCTTCTCTGCGGCCACCAGACGGTTCATCATAATCAGCTGAAGTAAGCTTAGAATTCTGTTCTGCAGGAGTCAATGCAGATTTAGCTTCACTTAGACCATTCTCCACAATGAGTTCCAATGTATATTTACTTTGTTTCACGGACTAAACTGCAAAATTAGCTCTTACTTTGGTTATGAACTCACTTAGATACTTAGATTAGACATTTGCTTAAATAATAATATATTAAAACTGGTTCTTGAAGAGGTTTGGTTTACTATATGCGAAACGTCATTTTGTGGTTCAATAGAACCACTCCATAATTTTACTAAAAATCCGTTTGTTTTTCATATATTCATGATCTCAAACGAGGACTTCTTACGTGTAGGACTTTTTTGATTTGGTTTGCATTCCATACCTCTTTTTATCCTCCTCGCCTGGTTTGTCGCGTTCTTTTCCCATTCAACCATGGACCATACATTGGGAGTCCCGATTTCTCATATGATATTTGGACATCTCGCTTACATCTTTATGTTGTATGTCCTAGGTTACCGCATCCATAACAAAAGTCTGACAACCTCTCGTATTTAATTGACGCCCAATTCTCTTTACCTTATGATTTTTTCCACTAGAATCCAGGTAGTAACGAATGTTTTGCATTTACTTCAACTTTCATCCTCAGGTAGCAATTGGTGGCTTTCTCGAGGTCCTTTTCGGGTTCAATGACATTGCAAATCTCATTTCCTATATTCTCTGCATTCACATTGTTGAACATCTCTAGTCGTAGGTGTCGAACGTCGGATCCAACTTTCCCCGACCATTTTGCAAAATATTTTTATTGTTAGCTCACAAAATGGCAGTTCTTGGCGAGCGACATGTCTGGTCGAGCTGTCTCATCAATCAGAGCGAAAAAATGAAAGAGTTGCCACTGATTAATTAAAGGGTAGTCAGAATCCTACAATGTGCCTATGGTACATGGAATTAACATCCTAGGGCTTGTAAAAGTCTATGTCCAGAGAATCAAGTTCAGGGGTTTGATTACGTCGTAAGGTCTCGCGAGCTCATAATCGGCCATTTTGGTACTTTAGTTTGCTTTTGAATTTATCTTACCAATTTATCTGAATTATCCGTTTTGATCATCCTTGGCCAAAAATATCACATGCACGTTTTTTAATTAACAATATACAAGCATTTTTATTTTATTTTTTGAGTTAACTTAAAATAAATAAATAAGAGGAGAATAAAGTTAATCGTGCTAAAAAATGTTTAACTTTGGAGTCATTTTAAACGTGTCAAACATACACTAATGATTTTGAAAATACGAAGCCCATTGAAATAATTTTTGACAGCTTGAGAAATAATGGGATGTCCAGATGCAATTATTTAAAAGTCCAAGGATCAAGATGCAATTATTTAGGGACCAATATGCAATTATTTAAAAGTCGAGCTGAATTGGGAAGATATTTCAAAAATTGCATAAATGGCCCAAAACGTTTTTGATTTGGTTTATATCATTCGATAAAATCCCATAATGACCCGAAAGTGCAAGGACCGAGTTATAACCTTCATCAAATATAAGGAATGACCCAAGTCCGTTTTGAAAATATTTTTCTAGGAGAGTAAATAATCGTTTCAAAAGTAAGTATAAATAAAATGAGAAAAGTAAGTATAACTTGTTGCTTTTGGCATAACACGCCACACATTGCTGGCGTGTTATGTTCTGTTTGTTTTTCGATGACATGAGATTTAATTAAACAATAAATTATATATCTATTAAAAAATAAAGTAATAGAGTAAGTAAAAATTTAAATTATGATCCAATTGACACAAAAATTTAAAAATTTGACTATATTCTCTACTTAAGTTGAGAAATGAAGAGTTTACTTGTATATCAAAACCCAACCCCGTTAGCGATATTGATGGTAAAATTCAATAATCTACATACTTATATATATATATATATAATATGAAGTATATAATTACATTTTTAACCTAACATCATTTGTTCTATAATTTGACCGAATGGACAAAATGGTTTAGGTGAAAAATTTATTTGTATACTTAAAAAAAAACTAATAATGTGGTAAGTAGATAATTTAATTATGAGACAAATGTCGCTAACGACTATGAGTTTCAACTTTTAGATTGACCGTATAGTTCATTATACCAATTTATATATATATATATATATATATATTAAATATGTGTTATATACCTATATACATATGTATAGAGCAAAATACCACTTTCCCCCCTAATGTTTGGTTTCGAAAGTTTCAGTCATTAAGGTTTGACAATCTGTCGAGTTTCCCCCTTCCATCAAATATTCCGTCCAAACTTAACAGAATATGTTTTGAAAATTATATTGTAATGTGTTGTAAAGTAAATTTAAAATTTAGGTTAGCAGCGACAAATGTATAACGGTGACGGTTAGAAACCGAAATTGTTTACATATAATTTACAACAACTACATTGGAAACTAAGTAGACGTTTTTACAATAACACTTTTGTCTAATTTCGATTACCCATATTAGTGTCGACGATGTAGTGACTCTAGACTTTTTTCGAGCTGAACTATTTGACAACGAAAAATTCCACAGAAAACATGAGGTTTAGCTATGAAGACCTATGTCATACTAAATCAGTTGTATAAAGTCAGTAGTGACGGAAAACATTCGTTGTTATCGCTATATTTACGACAAAACGTTCTGCACTTGAATATTCACATTTACCACAAAACAATTATCTGCTACTGAGGGAGTAGTTTAATCTCAAGAGTAGGTTGACATTACACATTCATCCATGTAAAAAATAAAGTGACGACAAAAATGAACACTAATAGTAGCTTATAATGGTGGAAAACATATTGTGCCTAATAAATAATAATAATTACAACAACAATTTCCGACACAATATACATACATTCAACTACAATAATTTATTTTTGAATTCAAGAACTTCATAAATAGGTTGAACTTATAAATTATACAAGACAATGAAATTGTAATGAATCATTCCGTTTTACCCATATCCACAGTTTTATTAAGTGAGTTTTTCGCCATCTACTTGTTCTAGAGGCTTGTAATGACTTCCTGAAAAGCTATTGCTGAATTTATTCTTTTAGTTACGACTGAACCAACACGGGTTCCGATAGATCCAAAAGGTTATTTTTTTATAAATAACCTGTTGGAATATTTTTTTATATAGATTTATTCTCCCTGCTAATAATATATTTATTTCATACATTTTAATATAAAAAATATCAACATCTTCGAATAGAGTCCATATAAAATTATATTACTAAGTAAATGAAATATATGAATAATTTAATAGACAAATTTAAACATTGTGTATAGTATATTTGAACAATATCTTTCTAAGAGTATTCTTAATTATTTGTAAAATAATCTATAGGCCTTTATCTAACTTTTAAACATCTAAAATTATAAATATAACTGTGGATTTACATATTAAAAATATACATAATATTCACATATGATTAAAATACTAAGGTTTGATTCAGAGTTCCACACGATTTTACTTATGTTAAGATATTACGAGAATTTAAATTGTATAAGTTGGATTAGATCGAAAAGTTGTAATATGATAGAGATGATCGTATACATAAGAAAACTAAACAAAACACCGTATCTATGTACATAAGCAAGACTTTGTCATCCCATTGTACATAAGCAAGACTTTTTATTATAGTTCATAACAAAACTAACGATACAATTATAGTTCTAATAATAAAAAGTTGTAGAAGAAGACAAACAAAAAGTGTTGACGGTATTTTTTTTAGATAAACAATATGCATCCCTAGGATATCTCTTGATGAAGTTGTAGCCATGAATCCTCTAATTTTTTGTTCTTCATGCCAAGTTCTTCTCTTCCAGTACTTTCAACATGTTTAGATGTTGAATTTCATCTTTCAGAGCATCATTCGAAGCTGTAATTAAAAAGAAAAAAACAATGACAGGGAATGAATGAGTTATCAAATTTACTACACTTTTTATTTGTGATGATGGTAAAGTTTAGGTTTACCATCTTTCAGACGAGCCTGTTCTTCCATTGTCTCCAATCACAACTTCAAATGACTGTTCTTAGTAGTCAGGTTGGACGTCTCTTTCTGTAGGTACGATGAAACATTTAAAGTAGTCATTATGTATCAAAGTAAAGTAATAATGAATTATTTTCATCAAAGTCAATAGAAATACTTGCAAAAGATTCACCTTGGTGGACAAGGACTATGATTTGACTTACAATGTTTGCACCTTCTGTTCAAGACTGTAAGTGTAGCGATCTTTTCTTTCATTTGACCTGATAGTTGACTGCCTATTCACCAAGATTCCAAATAAAAAAACATACTAATATATTAAAAAGGAAAGAAAAAAGGTATTTATATTACAAAAATATTCATAAATGTAAATAGAGTTATCTTTTACCTCCTTGCTTTTTCGGGGTCAACTCGAGCAATCTCTGCTAGTTTTGTAGCATAAATGGCCTTTTTCCGTTGAATATATGGACGTTCATTCATGGTAGGATTTAGAATTGGGGGAATAATTATGCTCGAATAGTCCACAGAATGGCTTTCGTAGTGCCTAACTTTGTTTTTTGCCATTCGGGTTGATTCTCACATTCAATGGATGGTTAGTTGTAGTTGTAGATGGACATGGAATGTATTGAGTTACCATTGGTGCAGACATAGAAGAACATTGCTCCATAACCTGAAATGATGGATTTGCAAACAAAGTTGGAACCAACCTGCCCATGTTAAGGAACATACACATTAAACCCTCGTTTAATGCATCGGGAATGTATGGCATCTGGCAAGACCCCATTCCAAAATCACTATCAAGGGGAATGTCACTAAGGACAGTCATGATCTCCGATAGAGAACGACGATGATTCAAATTGAAAGATGGGTTATCTTACATTCTAATAAGGTACTTATCACCCATCTCAAAATCAAAAATAGAACCTTGATAGTGAAGCGACAATTGATTGGGGGAGAGGCGACAATTGATTGCAGAGAGGTGGCAACTGATTGGGGAGAGGCGACAACTGATTGGGGAGTGTGAGGAAAGTAAGATGGCAATGGTTGTTCCCAGTACTGCGACAAAAGACCACCATTAATCGGAAAATCATCTACTTCCCTATTCATATTGTGTCACTAAATTTTAACTTTCGGAGATAAAAATACAATTTTTTTACCCCCAAAAAACGAGAAACTTAAATCAAGTTATAAATTTCAGAAACTCCGTAGGTAAGTAGATTACCAAATACTTACGGGTAATGATGAAGTTTACCACTAATGAATTGAACTTTCCAAAACCCTGAAGGATAACCAACTATTGACTAATCAATTGCGCTCTTCAAAATCTCTTAGGGTGGTCGCTTTGTATAGACGACTTAATAAAAGTGTGAATCAAATGACAGCACAATTATACGTAAACGATATATAACATTTGAATTTTATATTATGTAACTACCGTGTATGAAATTAGAAATAAACTTCATTGTTATATCAGTTTTTCTTACCATTCAATATTAATTTAGTATTTAATTGAATTTTAATCTTGGTGACGGAACAACCAATGTCCAACTTAAGCTTTTTAAATATAAAATCATATATACTCGTAAAATAATTTACTAAATTTATATTTACATATAGACACATAAAATATAGCTAATACTAGCACGTTTTTGTTTTGCGAAGTCGCGGGTAGTTAACTTGTATATGTAAATTCAAGGACCGAATTAGATACATAAAATGGTTGAGCATAGTATAATGGGAATGTAAATTTTAGTATTAATAAATAATAACATAAATAGGTAAGAGTTTTCTATAAATTGTTTTATTTACTGAATGTACTTTATGATTATATATTATACAATATGAGAAAAATATATGAGAAACTGACTATCTTTTAACATAAATTATAATATTTATAATATTATTTTCTTTTTAACTTTTCACAATTCTCTTCATGGATTATTAAAAAAAATCCACTCTATAAGTCTCCTCACATACTTAATTAAAATATAATAATCACAATCATAAATAATAAAGTATTTAATAATGCATAATTTTCTTTTATGGTCATAAGAATTAGCATACTACTTTCCATTAAAGTTAATATTTTCATTTGATCTCATCTTTGTGTGTCTAATTAATTATTAGGTAACTCTATAATATATATTATGGCAATGAACTTACAACATTTTCCAAACATGGAAAATGGATCTCCTATTAATATTTTGTGAATAAAAAATTATTTACCTTCTATTTAAACTCAAGATATTTTATGTCCATAAAAGAAAATTTGAAGATAAGCACAAAATAATTAACAATATAGTGGGTGGTGGAAAATAAATTAATCCATGTAATAGTAATCAGTATTAGACTTTATTTCCAGAATAAGTGTATACAAAAGCAATTACCGACCTTGTATGGGTTAAAATTGTTATTCTTATCTTAAACTAGCCATTTATAAATAAAATATACGTTTAATGGAGTTTTAGATGATGGTACTATAGAAAAGTATGTCTGGTACACGTGAAATGCAATTTTATGTTCTAGAATGTGCATTAGTTGTTCAATTATTTTCGATAAATAATAACGTAATTAGAATTGTGTCAAATAAACACCATATATATATATATAAGTAAACTAAAGTTTATAGTTATCAGAATCGAATAAAGGGTCGGTTTTCGGTTAACTCGGTCCAACTGCCGATTTGATTGGTTCGACCACCAATCCTTTATTAGTTTCTCCTCCTCTTCCTCCACAATTTATTCCTCTATCTTTGTTCCTACTCTCTCTTTTTCACATTTCTCTTTCACATCCTTCCCTTCTACCATTATTTAATAATATGCTAAATCTCCCACCCCTCCAATAAGTCCGCCGACGCTACCTCATTTCCTTCAAGACGCTGCCGCCTTCTCCTCATTTTCCAAACCACCTTATCATCCTCCTCGCCTCCAAACCGCCTCCTCCTCCTCCTTCAAATTTCCACCTTCTCCAAGGTCGCTGCCGCATCCTCCTTCTTCATTGTCGCTGCATATCCTCCTCTAATTTTATCGTCGCCTCCTCCTTTTTTTAATTTTGTTGCCTCTTCCTCCCCTCATCACTCACCACCTCCTTCTCTCCTTATCACTCACTGACTGTTTTTTACTCTTCGAACCTCATTCGACTTCCATTTCGATCTTTTGAATAAATCAGACTACCTCTGTGACTCATGGTCCGACCGAGTTCGATCCGATTTTGATATCTATGCTACAGTTTATATAATTAAAATTAAACTGGAAATTCAAAATTTTATTAAAAAATTTAGAAATATTTTCTAAAATTAAAATAATAATTACTTGAAATAATTAATTTTAATTTGAAAATAAAGAAAAAGTGATAATATGTACAAAGAAATCTAAAACTCAGGGTAGTTAAGCTTTGTCCATTGACTTGATTGAATTCCACCAGGGTTGAGTGCTAGTATGCGTTGATTCCATGTAAGGATTAAATCTTCGTGGGTCGACTTGACCCGATGGGTCAATCCGTACATGGCTCCTGGATCAAATTTACTCAGTGTAGGGCTTATCCTTAGCTGAGTGAAATCGAGCTAAGCGTTGAAGCCTTGTTCATTTATACTCCCCTTTGAAATGATATTTTTCATATATTAAAAAAACAAAATCCAATATATTGTTTTGCTATTTTGTTTTATGCTTTTCGTCCTCCAAGTTAACATGTACTTCACTATTTTGTTAGTTAAACCGACGGTAAATACAACTTAGAACAAATAATCACATATGAAAAACATTAAGGTGAATACAACAAGTCGTATAATCTGACTACATCCCTCAACTTAAGGGTTTATTGGGCTTATTAACCCCAAAACATGTCAAGATGAGATGCCTTGATACTTCCATTTAATCACTTTTCAATACAAAATGAGTATTTTGCCTCGACACTAATTTTATTGAATGTGTTATTGATCGTAGGCCAAACTCATCTTCCAAGACAACGTGTTAGGGTGTGAAATAAAGACAATCTTGTAAAGTCCTTACAATTTGTTAGTAACTTATTGATTCTACCACAGTGAGACTCTTCTTGTTAACATTCCCCCTACAACAGTTGGTGTGCACCAACACACCATTTGTAGTATTTCATCATGACAATACACATCTTTCCTTGCTCTTATTCTAAAGCCCGATGGTTTTCTCTACCAAATCCAAATTGAGGCATAACTCCCCTTCATGAATCTTTGCCTTTAAATATTTTATCCTATGAAAGATGACAAATATTTTGATTGAGACGACCATATCATATCCATACACCAACCTAAAGGTCTCTTGACGTTGTTTTCCTAAGTGTTGTTCGAATATACTATATCTCAATTTCCTTTTTGTTGACCCAATTTCACTTTTATGTGTATGCCTTACAAGAGGCAAAACGATGCTCAATGTTTAGTTCTTCACAAAACCAATTGAGATACTGCGTAAATTAGTTAAGGGTCCTTATGACTTATTATAATTTTGGAAGTTCTGTATCTTCACACGATTTTAAAATTGAAGAACTTTATCGCTTTAACTTTCGTGGTCATCAAACAAACTATTTTTTACACACTTTGAGAAATAGTTAATGACTATGGCAATGAGTATATTTTGACATTGTCACTTTAGTAGGAATGAGTGTTAATTCAATTAGAGGACGCCAAATTCTTGACGAGTATTTTTTGCAAGTCTCTCAAGTCTGTAACAAAGTTGATGCCTCCCGTTTTCATGGTCATTAGTAATATCCTTCTTTGGCATTTTTATGATGATCAACTTAGTCATTTCATTACATGTAGGATAAACCTTGTGGAGTTATGTGAGTATTTGTTCCATTTCAGGTTGGGCGACACGTCTCAAGTATTTGTGTAACTGATGCTGGTGCCTTAAACCTTCGTAGGTTTAAGCTAATTGTCTAGGAAACACTCATGTCTCTAAAACTAGTAGATATGTGTTATTTAGTTGGGTGAAGGATTAACGTTTCTAACACTCTCTCCTTTGTCGTGCAATAAAGTACCCTTGTGAAGAAATGTTGTTATTTTTTCAAGTGATACCCAAGAGTTTACTTCCAAAAGGTGTCAACATTTTGTTTCGACTCCCTTGAGAGAGCCTCTATTTGGAAGGTATTTTTATTCCATCTATAAACACATTGTTTTCCTTGACCTACTATATCATTTGTTCTTATTAGGCTGTGTAATACCCTTTTACTCGGTTTAATACCAATTGGCATTCAACCATTTATTTTAGGAAGGAGTCATTTACTCCTTTAGCTACCATGATGCTTGTTATTCATGCTCATACTTTGTTTCATTATTCGTATCTCTGAACGTTTAGACAAAAGTGTATCTCAACGTCTCACCAACATTCACTGGGATCAAGATTAAGTATTCAATCAGTTCTTTCACAAATAAACCATCAATGTAGTGATCCCAAGTTTCATTGATTTCTTATGTCTCGCTCTTTGCTCATCCCTCTCTTTGGGCATTACCTCTAAAGGTGGGATGCCTTTAAGATGAAATTAACTAACGTCTAGCCTTTTTTTACTATCCATGGAACATTTATTCTATTTTTTATTAATTACTCTGTGAGTTTGATCATTGTTCTCCAAGTGTCGAGTTTTTTAAGAAAATATTCAAACACTGATTAATTGTTTGTTTTGATCGAATTAGTCGCTTTACTTTAAGAAATAAAACGCCGTGACTTTTGGTCACGTATGTTAGTACATCAAATCATTTACTACTAAACATACAAAGGGTAGTGGTGGTCGTTCGACCCAATCGTTTAGACACTCTCCCAATTTCGCTTGCTTTGCTATCCAATTCACACATTCGTTGCTCGTCCTTGGAATAGCTCTCCATTGAACTTGCTCTACCTGTGTCGTTAGTGCTCGAATATTCAGTATTAATGTTGACAATCTCCAATGTTTCGGGCCCTCCATGTGTTGTTGATGAACCGTTTGTGAATCCGTCTCAATGATGATGCTTTGCCATCCCTCTTCAACTGCTAAACGTACTCCTTCGTGTATTGCTATGGCTTCCATCGTTTCAATGTCGTCGCTCCTTTGCCTCCGGTTCATACCGCCCACTATTTTCCCGTTCTTGTCTGATGCTACCACTCCTATGCCGGCTCTTTGGGTATCCTTGCACCATGAGGCATCACAGTTTATATTGATCGTGTTACCCGTCGGGGGTTGCCATTGTTGGTTCAGTTCGTCGTCTTGCGGTCGAGTGGGCTGGATCGGTCGGTGTAACCCAATTTGTTCCTCGTATGCTTGTTTGGTTTCCATTATCACGATCCTTGGATTGTGTTGTTTCACTTTGAAAGACGCCTTGCATATTGCCTTCCAAATGTGCCAACACGTGAGGAGTGTTTGGGCCCACCTCTTGTCGCTCGTTGTGCTCCCACCGTGAGTTTCCGCTCGCCTTCGTGTTAGTCATTCCACCATATCAATCTCGTTCGGTCTATCAACTCGCAACCCAATTGTGGCTATCCATACCTGCTCCGTACACCCACACTCTATATTCATGTGTTCCCGTGTTTTGACTCCTCCGCATATTGGACAATTTGGAGTTACATTCATCCCTCTACGTGCGATGATTGCTTTAACGGCTATGGCATTCGTAGAAAGCCTCCAAATGAAGTTTTTCACATTTGGTATTATTTTTGCTTTCCAAATTTCTTTCAATAGGGTCCCATTTATGTTCGGTATTGGATGTGTTTCGGTCCTCTCCCTTTTCTTGTGGTAGACCGATAGGACTTGTGGGATTCCATCCTTTGTGTGTTGCCAAATGTACCGGTCTCGTCCCCCATCTCATGGTCAAGGGATGTTGATGATGCGGGCTTCATCCTCCTGGTCAATGATGCTCCTTACTAGGTGCTCATTCCCTGTGCCATTTGGTAGAATGAGGTCGCTTTCCCTTAGGTTCCCCCCGTGCTCCACTATGACATCCCCATTCACTCTTTTGCTCTCCTTTGTATATATCCATGGGTCCGCGAATACTCGAATGTCCTCTCCCGTGCCAATCAACCACATCCCTTCTTGGTTTATCACATCTCGGCCATGTAGGATACTACTACACCCCCATGAGGCTCGACCTCTCTTTTTTGCCTCTTGTAGTGAACACCGTGGGAAATATAGTCCTTTTAAAACTTGTGCACATAGGGCTCCCCATCATTGTTAGGAGGGCCGTGTTGAAACTTTGGAGTTCCCTAAAACCTAGTCCTCCCACCTCTTTAGATTTCGTTATAACCTCCCATCTTCTCCAATACATACGTTTTCCCTCCGTTGTTTGCCCCCACCAAAAGTCCGCAATGAGAGAATCAATTTCCGAGCACCATGTCTTCGGGAGGCGGAATACGCTCATGACATACGTGGGTATCATTGTAATGATAGCCTTGATGAGCACTTCCTTCACAGCTTGGTTGAGTGTTTTCGGCCTCCACCCTCCTAACTTGTCCCTGATTTTCGCCTTTAACGATCCCAAGGCCTCCATTTTCGATCGTCCCCAAATCGATGGTAGCCTTAGGTATTTACCCAGATCACCCGTTCTCTTTATATGAAGAGCATCCTCCACTTCTCTATTGGCACTAGGTTTGGCCCCCTTGTTGAAAAATACTGTTGACTTGTCTCTATTTATCCTTTATCTCGATACCTGACAGTAGTCATCTAGTATGCTCCATAGGCCTCTCACGTTCCCAGGCATTCCTCGTATGAAAAAAAAGGGAGTCATCTGCAAAGAACAAATGGGGAAGTTCTAGGTAATGCCTCCTTTGAGTGATACCCTGGATAGTTCCTTCCTTGGCTGCCCCTTCCATTCTTCTATATAGCACGTCCGCAAGTAGTATGAATAGGTAGGGTGACAGGGGGTCACCTTGTCTGATTCCCCGTGGTGGTACTATGGAGCTTGTTCTATCCCCATCCACTACCACTTGGTATGTTGTCGTCGCTATGCATTCCCTTATCCATCCCAACCATCGGTCATCAAAACCCCGCTTCCTTAGTGTGGTGATTAAGAACTCCCATTTCACCCTGTCATATGCTTTTTGCATATCAATCTTTAAAGTGCATTCCACCTTGTTTTCGGTTATATTCATGCTAAAGTGATGGAAAACCTCATGTGCAACCATGATGTTATCCTGAATATGTCGACTTGATACAAATGCACTCTGGCAAGGTGTGATAAACACTAATAGATAATATTTCAAACGGTTCACCAACACTTTAGATATGATTTTATACATGAAGTTGCAGCAACCTATAGGCCTAAAATCAGCGGGTCTCATCAGTATAGGCACTTTTGGAATCAAAACTATATCCGTATTGTTTAGGGGCTTTAGAAGGATACTTGTTCGAAAGAAAGCCTTGACCGCGATGATGACGTTTGCCCCCGGCGCTCATGACCCACCTAGTTGGAATGATGCCGACCTGACCTCGGCATATGTCACCTCACTTGTCAAGTTTGCATTCATCTCGGGTGTTATTTGGTTCGGTATGTATCGTAGGAAATCATCCCCCGATTCAGTTTGTTATGAGGTAAACATGTCTCCAAAGTATCGATGAAGCTCATCAGCTATCCTCCCTTCTTCATCTAACCACTCCTCATTTTCTCCCCTTAGCCTTCAAATTTGATTACGTCTACGCCTTGCTATTCCGATATGGTGGAAGAACGTTGTGTTGCGGTCTCCATCCCTACGCAATTTGATCCTCGACCTTTGTCTCCAACATCTCTCTTCCCTCATCCGGAATTTTTGGAGTTCCCCTTTCAAACAGTTTTCTTCTTGAATCGCATCGTCATTCATCCCCTCTTGCATATTTCTTCTCATTGCCTCCTTTGTTTTTTCGATTTCCTTCTTATTGTGGCTGAAACTTGTCTTACTCCATGTCGTGAGTTTCAATCGGCATTTGTGAAGTTTCTGTTACACCCCTTGCATCGCACTGCCCATCATCGGTCTCTTCCATGAATCTTTTATTACCTCATTGCATTCCGGTTTTTCGAGCCACATCGCCTCGAATTTGAATCTTTTTTGGCCCTTCTTCCTCGGTTGCTTGAGTTGGACCACCATTGGTGCATGGTCCGACCAAATTGCTAGTTCATTAAGACACCTCCCCCATTCGAACCGTGATCCCCACACCGTGTCAATCAACACACGGTCTAGGCGGTGGCTTATTTTCTCTGTACCCCATCGATTATTGCACCATGTGAAAGGATGTCCCTTTTCTCCCAAATCGTCCATACCGAGGTCCTCGATAACTTGCTTAAATTCATCCATTTGTGTTTGAGATTTCCTCCTTCCACCTTTTTTTTCATGTGGGTGGAAAATTGTGTTGAAATCACCTAAGATCATCCATACTCCCCTTAGGCCCCTTCCTATTGTTCTTAGGAGGTTCCAAAGTTGTGTTTGTTCTTGGGCCTCCGTACTCGCATATAACTATGTTACAAAAATTGGCTCACCATAGGTATCCATGTACACCTCACAATCCATACAGTTTGGATCGGCATAAATGACCGAAACTTTAGTATCCGTCTTCCACCACAATGCTAACCCTCCGGACAATAGTGAGTATTGTCTATTCCCATCCTTCCTCTTATCTTCTCGTAGTAGGTATCCCCATTCCTTGTTTCCATTAGAAAATGATGTTTGGGCGATAAATTTTGTTGAGGTATTGTAGGTATTGAATTGTCAAGGAAGACCCCAATCCTTGACAATTCCATGAGATCGCACTCATTGGGCACCCGTGGCTATTTTGGGACAGCCACCGGAACCCTCCTGTGTTTGTGCATTGTCTTCTTCTTGAACTCCTGTACCCTTAGGCTTTATTGCCACTCTTTTCTTTCGGTTGGGGTTTTCCATGCTTGCTCTTCGTCTCGGGCTCGTGCAGACCCTCGGCTCACTCTCTGTTTGGACTGAAACCTATACACTTTGTCTCTTCCCTCCGGGTTGGTTCTCTATATCCTCCCCGGTCCTATTGAGTGTCATCTTATCTAGGTAAGGCCTTAGGCCGGAGGTTGTGGTTTGTGTCATTATGCTTGATGAGGTAGGGGTGTATCGGGTGGGTTCTCAACAATGTAGTTTTGGATTGGTATGGTAAGCTCGGTCGGGTGTGATTGGGTGGGGTTGTCGGGTAGGAATGTGATCATGGGTTGGGTTATGTGGGTGGCTTGTTTGGATGGTTTCAGTATTGGGGCTTGGGGATAATGTTGGGTTGGGTTGGTCATCCATTTGGGTATGGTTTGCTTTGGGTTTAGTGTATGGATGCGGTCAGCTTGTGGGGGTTCGATCGGTTGGTCTATGGTCGGTTGGCTTTTTAGGGTGGTATCTGTTCAGTGTGGGCTTCTGTGTATTCGGGGGATCATCAATGGCCATATCCTCCATCCTATCATCGGGTTTGGGTCGGGTTTTGGTGTTCTAATTCTCCATTGGGTCGGGTTCCATACCTCTACACGGCTTTGCCCCATTGTCTTCCTCCCTTCGCTTTGCCTATTGATCGATGTCTCCGGTCTAGCTTGTTTTTGTTCCCCTTTTGCATCCTTAGCTCTTGTCTCAGCCATGATATCAGACCACATCTTCCTCGCAGTTTGGTTCGGTTTTTCATTGTTGCCTTCATCCTGTCCTACGTGCTTTCGAGGTGAGTCTTGTTTTGGTCTTACCCCTATAAGCCATGGTCCATAAGTTGGACTATCTGGGTCATGTTCGGCCATTTGAACTTCCTGTTTGCATGTTTTTGCCGTGTGTCCCGGCATACCACATCCATAGCAATAATCAGATAAACGTTCATATTTAATAGTTTCCCATTTATCTTCACGTATAGAGTCTCTCCACCAAAACCCCAACATCAAAGCTACTTCCCCATTCACTTCTACTTGCATCCTCATATAGCTTCTACATATTATCCCCTCATGCTTATCAATTTCTAGGCACTTACCTACCATATTCCCAATCTTCTAAGAATTTGCATCACTAAATTTTTCCAGCACTAGATCATGCACTTGGATCCAGAAGTTTACCTTATTGAAATCCACTTCCTTTACTACACCTTTGGATCCCATTACTTTATATTGAGTATATGTCCGTTCACTGCCCATGGGGATCGATCTAGTATCCGGTTGGCATTCTCTTGATTCTCAAAATCAAACAAGAGTATACCCAGCTCCGCCTTCGAGATTGAGACATCCCCATAGCGAGCCCATGCAGCTCGGAGCACCCCTAGGATCACGTTCAGTTTGATTTGTTTTTTTGCTAACACCTTGCCCGCATAGCACATTTCGTCATGGTCAAACTTGGTGGAGTCGAGGTCCACCGCGTGTAACCCGGTCTGTTATTAGCTCGTTTTAGGTTAGGAAGCGGTCTCGGCTGCAATTCTAGTCTGGTCTGGCTGTTGCTCTTCTAGCGTCCGAGCATCCAGGCGCCTCTGTTTAATTCTTCCCGTGCTAGCTCAGACTAGCAAAACTACAGTTCCTCACCCAAGCTTTTGCTTAGAGTCGGCCTCGTGTCCTCGCTTATTGATTGAGCATGGTCATGGCTCAGGTGTCAATCTTGTTGGTGTAGCTGCGTGGTGGTCTGCTGAAGTCGTGGTGGTGATTTCTGCTGCACAAATCCGATCAAAATCGGGCTGTTTTTCGTCATCGTTCTCGTCCAAATCTATGCATTAAAATGTCGCTTCTAGCAGCAGTAATAGATCGCCTGTGATGGTTGGTAATCAGCAATAAATGTTGTATTGAATCCGTCCAAACAGAATGGGAATGTTTGTCACAGATGCTGCAAAACCTACGATTCCAGGCGGAGCAGGATTCAGACAAGAGAGGGGCGCGTGACTTCACAGCACACAAATGACCACTGCTAGAGAGTCAAAACACTGATTAATGTCTAATGTGATTTGAGGTATATCAAAATAAAAACGACGAACATACGTTTAAAACTACTTATCAACATTCGTATAATTAATTCGAAACATTATTGAGATGAATGCTTACATAATAATTAGGTACTTTGGTACTTTGGCTTTTCTCCTTCATTGACTAATACATAGCTATAAATGATTTTAGCACTTATAAAAAATACAATCAGTAAAAGCAAGATGTGTAAACTGGTTGACTCCTCCAGTTTGCATTGAAATAGGATACTAGACCCATGTTCTAGAGATACAACTTTCGTTTTGGGTTAAATTGATGAGAGACAACAACGTTCAATTATGTATCTTAACCAAGTTGAAAATCTTCTTCACACTCCGAAGCCTACATAAAATTATTGTTTGCCCTTAATACTTGGAAACGAGTAGTGACTTATCTTTATACTGAAAAAATTATTGATTCTGACAAGATTGACATGCTTTTGAATAACACGGTCGAGCATAATGATTGTGAAGGCATTCAACTAGTTATCGTCGCCTAGATGGTTTATTGTATACGTGTGCCTAAAACACCACTATTTCGATGTATTGTGACATAAGAAACAATTGCAATGCTTTGAAAGATCCATGAGAGTTATTCAAGGGAACATAAAAGAGCCAAGATGCTACTGCAGACGTTGCCTCATCAAGGGTTTACTGACTTGTTATATTGACAAATGCTATCGGCCTTGTCATAGAGTGTTGTAATGTCAGTTATTTAGGAATATACCAGGTATCCAATAATAGAATACATTCCTATACCAAATGCTTGTCAATTCACAATGGGGACTGATAGAAATTAGGCGTCCTTACTTGAGGCTTTCTGGCACATGAGTGTCAATTCTATCAACAGATGGTTGTACAATCTATGACACTCAACATCCTACCTCTGATGCATTGTCCATGCGATAACATAAAGGGTACTAGAAGAAGCTCATGATGATGCATGCCACGGAAGCACCCAATCCATTGTGTTAAAGGTCCTTAGAGTAGATTACTACAGAACCACAATGCATAAACAAGTTGTAGCACTAGTGCAGAAGAGCAGGACTTGTTACAATTTCTCGACAATATCGAAAAAATAACTAAAATACATAGTAGTGATCGACTTTTTCTCTAAATGGACTGATGTCAAAGCCATCACACCAACAATCCTGTTCCATATCATTAACTTCTTGAAGGACAACGTCTTCTACAAATACAATCTTCTGCGAATCTTTATTAATGATAACAAACCTCTATTTTACCGAAAAATGCTGAAAAGACTTTGTGAAAAAACACACTTCGAATACTGCTTCGTATTAGTACATCATCCAGATTCAAAAGGTCAAGTTGAATAAGATATAAAAACAATCCTATCAAAGTTGATGACATGTTCAACATCCTATGGGAACTTGGAACGACACAAAAATAAGCAACAAAAAAACAAAGATTTAGGTTAAGGGGCGAAAAAGGACTAGTCGCTTTACAAGTAACTATCCACATGATCTAAGCAACAAAAAACCCAGTGTAAAACTTAGGCAAAAGAATCGATTGATTTCTAGTCATTGTCCTCCCATCTAAGAAACAAAAATTTAAGACTTAGGCAAAAGGTTGAAAATGACTCGTCGACTTCCAGTCACCGTTCTCCCATCCAAGCAGTGAAAAGATAAGCCTTAGGCAAAGGGTCGAAAAGGACCGGTCAATTTTGAGTCACCGTCCTCCCATCTAAGTAACAAAAAACTAAGACTTAAGAAAAGGGGTAAAATGAATTGGTCGACTTCAAGTCACCATCCTCCAGCTTATTATAAGCAACAAAAAGATAAGACTTCAGCATAAGAATTGGTCGACTTTTAGTCACAACCCTTTCATTTAAGCAATGAACAACTAAGACTTGGGCAAAACGTCTAAAGTATATAGGTCGACTAACAAGTCATTGTACCCCAAACCAAAGAATTACAGCTGAATGATTTGGGAAATGCGTGCACGGAAAGGAGACCAATCAACTTACAAAATACCGTCCCCCAAACAAACAATAGAAACAAAACTTTTGGGCAAATGTTTGAAACGAGACAGGTTCACGTAGAAGTCACTGTCCCTCGAGTCAAGCAGTACAAGCGAACGAATTTAGACAATTATTGAAAGGATATTGTTCAGCTTACAAGTCATCATTCCCTTATCCAAGCAATTCACACAAGACTTAAGAAAACGGGGCACGAAAAGGAGAACAGTGAACTTACAAGTCATCATGACTCATCCAAGTAGCAATACATGACTTGGAAAAAGGGGCACGAAAATTAATAGGGTAACTTTCAAATCCCCATCTCTCCCATCCAGACACGAAAACCAAATAAAGCGCTCGTCTAAACCATTCCTCGCAAATCCATCTCGAACAATCTACCTAAACCAAAGTCGTAGACAAAGTTTCTGCAACAAAAAAGGAAACAAGGTTTAGAGAGAGAGAAAAGGGGGGAAAAGGTATATTCATTCCTAGCAACACTTAACAATAGTGATCACCTTTCAAAGAAATCTTAAGATAAAAGTTTTGGAAATTTTCTAAGATAAATAGCAACCCAAATCAGTCGAACGACTCGTCTGAAGGGACCTATAAGTGATATGACGATTCATTTAAAAACAAAAGTCAAAGAGGTCAGGGGCAACATAAAGATAACATGAAGGCTCGCCAAAGAAAAATCTAAAAGGCTCGCTAAGGAAGACCCTCGATTGTAAAGCCAATCCAAGGTTAATCGAAAGGCACACCAAAGTGTAACTTAGAAACATCCAGGAGCTTCTCCAAACATAAACTTCAAAACTTAAGTCGACTGAATATAACCAAAGGACTTTCCAATTATGCGCCATGTCAATGACGTTCATGTAGAATTAAAAATGATATAACTCGACCAAAAATCTATTTTCACTCGAGCTTTGCGAGCAAATGTTGGATACTAGGTGACACTTTGTTGACACATAACGTATCCCAAAAATACCATTGAATACTCAGACAAAAGATGAGCACTCAAATAGAAGGCAAGCACGTAAATTAATATCATGTTGCCCGTGCCTAGCTCAAGTCCTAACGTCAAGAGCACTCACTATCACTATGCGTGAATCCTGTGCTTGGGTAACGAGCTGCGCATAATAAGATTATTAAATATAAAATATTATCTACAAACATATATCTTATCAAGATATTATCTATCAAGATACTATCTCATCACACTAAAGTTAAAAGACCTATCGACTACTCATATATAAGACGAGTTATACACAATATATCTGTAAGTTAAAGTAACTCGATGTTGATATGGATGTTAGGTTTCCACAAGAATATACATACCTTTTGCATATTTATATTCAATATAAATATACCTATGGAAATAATGTTAGGTTATACCTATGGAAATTTGCTGCCAATAAAAGTTTGTCATCACTAAAAATACTCAATGACCATCTCTTTTGCATAAAAAACATTTGTTGTTGTTCATGCGTAATTTGCGTCAACAACATTTTGTTACGCTAGTGCATATACTGTGTCGAGGCTTCATTAATGCTAAATGCTAGATTCTATGACAGAGTTACGCTAATGAAATAGTAACGATTCAGCAATTTGTGAGAATATAAAATACGTTTCTCGGACATGCTTTATTTGTCACAATTCATATAGTATGAACATCTATCTTTATTGTTACTAATAGTTTATTCCCCACTTAAAAATGTGGTTGTAAATTAGATATTTTTACAATGACATACAACGATGTCTATGCCAACTCTATATAACGAATACACATTTGTAGTAGTATATCAGCCTAGAATGTTATAACAAACAACATATAAACTATGTATAACTTGATGATGGTATAATTGCTAAAATATATCTATGTACATGTTAATGTAAACACATCTAAATGTACATCAAATAATTAAGCTAATACATCAGCCTAGTTAGAACACATTCTCTAGAGAAGCCAACAATAAAATTCATGTTATTCCAAGAGAAACATAGCCAAGCAACTCACTTGTTTAATCATGTCAATTATCTAAGGCATGCGTTCTGAAACACGCGGCTTAACAGAAGGAGGTAAACAATGAAGACGTGCCATGTCCAGATGGAATTCTTCACAATAACGTTGACTTACACTGTTACGATCCTCCCCCATAGCATTTGATCTAGCAATTATCTACAAATTTTGAAAAGTACATACTCAGCTTCCTGTCATTCATATAGAAACTAGTTTATATTGGTATTTGACTTTGCTTTAAATTCTTCCAATGCAAAACCAATAAAACCTTGCTGCCCATAAATTTTCTTAATATGCCACAATAAAGTATGCTCATTTACGCAGAAAAAGTAAAACAATCCAAAGTATGAGCTTAAATGAAAAAGTGAAGTCCATAGAAGAAGCTCACTAGAGAAAGAAACACAAATAGGTAAAATTAAAATAAGTTGAGTAACATACTTAATAGGAGGGAGGTAGGTGATATTACACCTAAGCGAGACCCCTGAGTTCCATTTCATAATGTACATCTTATAGTCAGTGATCATTGTGCTTTACTTGCACATGATAAAAATGAAATAATCCTTTACATCCTTATTTTCGTGATCCATGAAAGGGAGAAGGTAGTAATTCGATGTAGATACTAGCCTTTGAATAGAAACCAAATGAGCAAGGAATTTGCATAACAAATGGACACTTACATAAAATACAGGTTCGGGCCTGCATAAAAATCTAACAATTTCGTGAAATTTTCAACCACAAAAATACATCAGATATCCTAGCAGAACTCTCTTACATAGTCATCAACATCAATAGAATTTTTTCGAGCTAAAATATTCGACAACGGAAAAATTCACAGAAAACATGAGCTTTAGCTATGACAAATTATGTGACACTAAATCAGTTGTATAATCTCAGTAGTTATGACAAACAGTCGTTGTGTTTATCGCTATATTGACGATAAAATGTTCTGCATTTGAATATTCATATTTACCACATAAAAATTATCTGCTACTGATGGAGTAATTTAATCTTAAGAGTAGGTTGACATTGTTAACGTCTTCAGTTTATTGAAGAACCTAAAGAAGAAAAAGGAAGAATAGAATGCAAACAGAATTATAGATGTATTGAATGAAGATCAGGTGTATGTGAACAGGACTGCTCACTTTATAGAGGGAGACGTAGAAGACAATCTAACTTATTTCAAGTAAATCCCTAATACTTAAGTGTATGACACACTTATATCCTAACATTCCCCATGCTTGATCTTGCTCTTGGGTCTTGAGAATGACTTCCTTTGTTCCATCCAATATTCTCAGTTTACTCCACTTCATTTGCACACACTTAAGCAACCCATAAGCCTGCAGCTGCCCAAAAATCTGAAGAAAAACCTTATCTTCTCCTCACACACTAATCAGTTCAGGAATATTTCACGAACACCATGAACAACTTATATAATCGTAGAGATGCACACCCTTACTCATACTTTTATTCTACATCATGACAACTTGAGAATGCATAATTTTAACCATACTTCAGTCAACACAATAGATGAAAACATGGCATTTGATTAATCACACCATAGTTGATTCCTTCACATTCACCCATTGCCTTATACACAACCCCATGCATTCATAAACCAGCTGTTGCATTTCAAATCACAGATCGTTTCTTATTAATTATGATATTCTTTCTCTCTTTTTTTAATCAGCAGTCTTAATTCAGACTTATGCTTTTCATTTGTGTTTATTTATTTATTTTCCTACATGGAATTTTTGCTTCTATCTTACCAACATGATTGCAAGGTTTGAGCCTTGGTCTTTTCTTCCTCAAGGGTGATGTCCATAAGTATCTGGTCGTTTTCTTGAGGAATCAACCTATTTTTTGAATCAAATCATGCCTTATGCCATAAGAGTTGAAATATGAAAAAAAAATGATAAGATGAGGTGAGCCTGAGTATAGACACACAACAAACAAGAAGCATCGCAGTGAAATGAGATGCTCAAATGCACCGTAAAACATCATAACATGAAGACCAAACACAGTTTAAAAAAATGCATAAGAAGATGAAACATAAGCAGAACATCAACATGAGAAAGATGTACCAGTGAAAGAAGTACGAAAAATGCAGATGTGCTCCTAGTGGAAAACAGAGAAACTAGAGAATACCTGAACAACTAAAGTAATGATGGAATAGTTAGAGGAAAACTCATACTTTTGAAGACAGTTGGAAACTTACAGATGTGGGAAAATGAGCACTAAGCTTACACAGGAGGGAACGATAAGTTGAAAGAATCCTTGAGATCATCCACTTCCTCAATAGAGAACACCCCTAATTTCTTTCTGCAAGGAACAAAGAGCTTTTCAGTTAGAGGTTTTGTTACTCCAAATAAGTGTTGTCAGCAACACCACTGGTGTTGTCAGTCCAAATGACAGGAGCAGAAGGCAAGTGCAGACCAATTTCATTGAGCAAGGATTCATCCCAAACTATCTCACACACAACATTTGCTACTTTATGAGATTCAGCCTCTACACTGGATCGTGAGACGACAGACTGTTTCTTGGAGCACCATACTATAGGATTACCATTGAGTAGTAAGTAATGTCCGGAAATATATCGTTGATCAGCAAAATCACCCCCAATCTACATCTGAAATATAAACTAGGGATATATTAGTAGTAGGATAAGGATTTGTCCGAAAAAGAAGACCATGATTCATATTACCCTTTAAGTGTCTCAAGACATGAAGAACAACTTTCCAGTTGCTGGTTTTGGGAGTCTGCATATACTGACTTAATTTGTTCACAACAAAATGAATGTCTGGCCTTAAGACACAGACATGTTGAAGTGCACCAATTGTGCTTCTCTATAATGTTGCATCATGTAAAGGTTCATCATAAATAACCCTACCTGATCATGACAAATAGGTTCCAGTCATTGGTGTAGGAAAGCTAGGTTGTTTCAGTGAATTGAACTAGAACGAGATGAGTTTGATGTGAAGAAGAAAGATAACTTGGTGATGACGTAATGAATAACATAAATAACTGAAAGGTAAACACTCAAAAATAGCTTTGAAGCTTTTCATTCAAGTTAAGTTCAAATTAGATCTCCTTCCTCTATTTATACAATATCTATGAAAGGTAAACACTCAAAACTAACAGCTTCTTGAATCTTCTAACAACATCTAAAAACTTCTAAACACTTCTAAACCAAAACTTACACCTTACGGCACACAACCTTGCATAGCAAGTAATCACTAGACTCATACATCCTAACATTCCCTTACGAAGATTGATTTTCTTCTTTCCTCGGATTTTGATTTCAATAGTCATAAGACAGAAACATCTGTCCTGCAATCTGCACTCTTATGTTCGTACAACATGACAATCTTCATCTATAATCATCATACACCTGCATACACTCAAAACTCTTGTGAACATGATTAGCACACTTTATGAATTCAACAGAACTGATTCACACACATGATAAACATCTCTTTCATCAGACAAGTGTGACTCAGCTCACCAGATCAAGTAGACAGATATCAACACAGAAACTTCCACAATACAGCATGTAAAAAGATCTATCCACTTGTTGATTTATCTTATCAACATAGTCATCCATATGATCATACAATCATTGTGTTTTTTTTTCTTGATGATTCTTTTCATCCTTCTTGTCTTTCACTCTTTCTCGTCGACTGTTTTTCTTTACAGACAGGTACTCTACTTCTTTTTACTGATAGAGAGGTTTTCACTTGCCTCTATCTTACCAATGAATCTGGGAGGTTTCCATTTGCCTCCATCTTTTCATCCTCAAACAACTCCGCAAAGTGTCTTGAATGTTTTCCTTGAGGAGAGTTATTTTTGTATTCAAACTTCACGTTATGTGAGTTTATGATCATATGAAAAAAGACTATCTGATAGACATATACATAAATTGAAAGAACTCATTACAACATGATATAGTAGAAGTTAAATGCCAATATACTTCTAGATATGAATTAGATGAGTGAACACACTCAATTGGAAAAAGAGACCAAATCATGATAGGAAACAGAAGCAACTGAATCATTCAGTGAGAAATCACCACAAGTATTAATAAGCGTAGGCAATGTATGCAAGATCATAAAGCAGACAGAACACAATCATACAGATATAACAGAAAAAGAAGATCATTAGAGAACTCAGTGAAATCAAACAGAGTACAAGCAGAAAATCAACAATGTTAAGTAGAATGAGACACACAAAAAAGCTAAACATGCCCAAACCAAAAAACCAGACAGCGAAAAACCAAAGAACATACCTCTTAGATTTCCCGATCAGAATCCAACTTATCTGCAAGACTAAGGGAATCTATTAGTTCTTGAAAAGATAGAACACCAAGTTTCCTTCTAAACGGAACAAACTATTTTTCAGTAATAGTTTTGTAAGAATGTCTGCCAACTGCTCTAAAGCTGGGACAAAATTTACCATAACCCGTCCATTTTGCACTATTTCCCTCACGAAGCACAGATCAATCTCAACATGCTTCATCTTCGAGTGATGAATTAGATTTTCAGTTAAAGCTACTACCCCTGTATTGTTACTCCACACTATAGGAACAGATGTAAGATTAATATTGAGTTCAGACAAAAGAGAAGTAACCCACATTACCTCACACACAGCATTGGCTATGGCCCTATACTCAGCTTCAGCTGATAATCAAGAGATAATAGGTTGTTTCTTGGAGCTCCACACAATGGGAATCCCATTCAGCAACAAATAGTGTCCAGAGACTGACTTTCGATCAACTAAGTCACTTCCCCAGTCAGCATCAGCATAGGAGACTAGAGTAACATCAGATGATGCAACTAAACTGGCTCTAAATACAAGACCATGATCTATAGTACCTTTTAGATACCTGAGCACACGCAGAACAACATTCCAATGACAAACAAAAAAGTTGTTGCATATATTGATTCAACTTATTCACTGCAAAATGAATATCGGGTCTGGTAACACAGACATGCTGCAATGCGCCCACAATACTTCTGTACAAATGGTCATCAACTAAAGAAGCTTCATCAATGATCTCAGCAACTTTAGTCAAAAAATTTCCAGGCATCGGTGTGGGAAGAGCAACTGCAACTATCAGCCCTGTTTTATTAATCAACTCCATTATATACTGCCGTTCTCCCAAAAGCAAGCAATCATTAGTAACCAGAACATCCATACCTATAAAGTAGTTTAATGTACCTAGATCTTTAAATTGAAATTCTTTATTGATATCAGACACTACAGGATCAATATTAGCCATATCACTACCTTTTATTACGATATCATCAACATAAACTAAGAGAAACACAGTACCTGGATCACTTTTCTTAACAAACAAACAACTGTCTGTAAGAGAGACAGAAAACGGAAGAGAAGAAAGTAAAAAACATTTAAGTCTTTCAAACCAAGCACGAGATGCTTGTTTTAAACCATAAAGCGCCTTGTTAAGCTTGCATACCAACGTATTACCATGAGCATCCGTTTTTTCAAACCAATGAGGCTGAATCATATAATTCCTCATGTAAAAATGCATTGTTAACATCAACCTGTCTTAACTTCCATTTGTGTGTCAATGCTAAAGTAAGGATAATCCGAACTGTTGGAGCTTTAACAACTGGACTAACACATGTCTTGAATCACATAGAATAAAAAATGGTTTTAAAGGTGCAGAACACTTAGGAGTTTGAGAGGCAAAGAATGGGCCAGTTGAGTCAGTAAAAGGGAAAGTTGTCTCATGAAAGATAACATTGCGGGAAACATAAATTCTACATGAGGAGGACAGACATCGATAACTATGATGATCAGAAGAGAAGCCTAGAAAGACACATGGTTCTGATCGATAAAGGCGAAGGTCAGGCTTAGAACAAAAGAGAAGTTCATGAGGAGAACAATTATTCAAAAAAGAGGAAGGGAGTCTATTGATAAGGAACACAGCAGTGAAGAAGGCATTTGTCCCATAATGCATAGGAACAGAAGATTGACCAAGAAAGGTCAGACCAAGATCAACAATATGGCGATGCTTGACATGATATAAAACACGAACCTGAGCAAGATATTTAGTGAGAAAGAAGAACTCACCACCTCCATCAGATTGAATTGTCTTCAGTTTGACCCCAAGTTGTTTTTCAGCTAAGACATGAAAATCACAGAAGGCTTTAGCAACATCAGATGTACGCGGTAAGAAGTATATCTACTAAATGCATAAACAATACTTAAATAGTAGTTATTGTTACTTGATATAAATGGAGCAGGACCCCATAGATACACATGAACCAACTCGAACGGGTTTGAATAGACTGAATTCGAAGAAGTATATGGTTGACTAATGCTTTTCCCTACTACACAGGCAGCACATTCAGTAGACATATGCTTAGTCGGGAGATTTTGAAGTCTAAGAAAATTGATAAACAGATTCTTGGAGGGATGGCCTAAACGCATATGCCACAACTGAGAAGTTTCATTAGACTTTAAGTTGGACAGAAAACAAGTAAACTCGAAATCAGGCAGAAAATAGCCTGGCTGAATATCAACAACATTAGCAGAAACATGATCCATAACATCGGCATTATCATCCAATTGCATAATTGTATTATCATTTAATTGCAAACTTGGAGTCTCATCAAGCATAACATCATTATTACAAGACGTCTGATCTTTATTATTGAAGTTCAGACACTGATCATGACTAACATTAGCAGACAAAGCTATACTACTACTTACCAAAGGAAGATTATACAAATCAAGTGGGTATAGACTGCTAGATTCAGACCCACAGAGCAGCACACGATTGGAGATGGAGTCCTTGACCAAGCAAGGTGTCGCATGGAATTCAAAATAGACTTGATTATCCTTTTAAAACTGAGACACGAATAGTAAAATTTTAGCAACCGATGGAGTGTATAACATATTATTCAGCAGTAACTGTTTATCAGGAGAAGGAATGGAAGATGAACCAAGAGCCGAAATATGAAGAGAAGATCCATTACCAACAAGCACCTTACCTGAGCCTGAGTATGAGGTGGTCATATGAGGAGCTGGCCTAGCATTGGTGAGATGATTAGTAGCTCCAGAGTCAGGAAACCAGCCACTTTCTGTCTGAACCTCAGGAGAAACACAAGCAACATTGGCTTGAAAATGAGCAGACGAGTGGTACTGAGAGGGTGCATATGAAACAGGGAGCTGAGGAGATGGAAACGAAGCATATGCAGGAGCAGGGCTGCCAAAACAGGGTGGAAAATACATATAGGGGTATATACGTGCTGCAGGGTTAACCAAAGAAGGTTCAGGATATGAAGAGACAGGATATGACATATATTGAATAACAGTGTGAGAAGGAGCAGCAGGAATTGGAAATGTTCCATACTGAGGAGAGTAAGAATTATCCTGAGACTGAGAATTAAAAGGATGATGACCCTGTGGTTGATGCCGAGGAGAAGGAATGAACTGCTACTGTGGTTGAGACAACACCTCGAACTCATAAGAATCTGACGAGGAGGCCAGATGGTAGAAGGAGTGGTTGAATTCGATGTAGGATCTGTCACACCTGTGAAATGCTCATTGAAACGATGAAAGCATCAATGCACTAAGCGACCAAATTTACCACATAACGGACACTGCGGCCTGTTATTGTAATAACCACGGGTACGCCCCTGCCTGTTCCATACTGCTGATTGCCATAATTGCTAGGATGTCCGTGAGGTGTATTTAATAGACCAATAGAAGTAGGAGGAGCAGAGGATAAATCCTTTGCCACAGGATTACCCGACTCTTGTGCTTGAACAGAATTGCTAGATATGGATGCAATAACAGCAATATTAGCATATATATTCGAATCAAACAACAAATCAAATGGTCTGGCTTCAACATCAAGAAGAACAGAGCTCACCGAGGCTATAGTTTAAGGATTTTGACTAACATGAATAACATCTATAACAGTATCAAATTGACCTTTCACACCATTAAGCACTATTGGGATTTGCTGCATTTTCTCTATAGGATGACCACAGCTAGCTAAGTTATTGCATGTAGTTTGAATCTCAGTCAAGTAGTCACACATAGATTGATGAACATGTTTACAAGCTTTTAGTCTGTCATAGAGATGCATAACCCGAGTAGTGGATAATGAGAAGAAATCTTTATGCAGATTTTTCCAAATAGATGCAACGGTCAAACAACCTATCAAGCCTCTACTAACTTGAGATGACACTGAAGCCAAAAGCCATAATGCAAAAGAGGTGTCCTACTGTAAGAATTTCGCATAGGCTAGATTCGGCATGGCAACTCATGTGTCATCCTCCAAAAATTGAGCCACGTTCATACCATAAAGATGACTCTCCAAGTTGTATCCACGAACATAGAGAAGAACTTGTTGTTTCCAGGATTAGAAGTTTTCTTCTCCAACAAGCTGCGATACCTTCTTGTTTGCGAAAGATGGTGAAGACTCATCCATCGATTGGAACACACAAATGAACTTGAGAATGAAATCAGGTTCGATTTAGCTCTGATACCATGTTAACATCTTCAGATTAATGAAGAACCTAGAGAAGAAAAAGGAACACAGTGAAAACAGAATTATAGATGTATTGAATGAAGATGAGGTGTTTACGAACAAGACTACTCACTTTATAAAAGTAGTTGTAGGATATATTCTAAAATATTACAAAAACTTTATAAATAGGTTGAACTTATAAATTATACAAGACAATGAAATTGTAATGAAACATTCCATTTTAGCCATATCCAGGGTCACCACTACGAGGTTCCAAGTTACTTTTAATTTTTTTTTCACCATCTACTTATTCTGAAGGCTTGTAGTAACTTCTTGAAAAACTATTGCTGAAGTTATTCTTTTAGTTCCAACTGAGCCAAAAGGGATTCCCATATATATCCAAAAAGTACAGAGATGCTAGCATGTCCACGAATCTCTTCATACATTTCTGTGTGCAATATTTGTTTATATAGATTTATTCTCCCTATTAATAATATATTTATTTCCTAAATTTTAATATAAAAAATATCAAAATCTTCGAATAGAGTCCATATAAAATTATATTACTTAGTAAATGAAATATATGAATAATATAATATACAAATTTAAACATTGTGTATATTATATTTGAACATTATCTTTGTAATATTATTCTTAAATATTTGTAAACTAATATGTAGACCGTAATCTAATTTATAAACATCTAAAATTATAAATATAACTATGGATTTACATATGAAAAATATACATAATATTCACATATAATTAAAATACTAAGATTTGATTCAGAGTTCCACCCGATTTTACTTATGTTATGATATTACGACAATTTAAATCGTATACGTTGGATTAGATCGAAAAATTGTAATATGATAGAGATGATCATATACATAAGTTGTGGTTTTAATGACACTAATCAAAAGAATCATCACACAAGAAAACTAAACAAAACACCGTCTCTATGTACATAAGCACAACGTTATCATCCCGTTGTTCTTTTTTCTCAAGATTTTTTATTATAGTTCATACAAAAACTAACGATACAATTATAATACTCATAATAAAAAGGTGTAGAAGAAGACAACAAAAAAGTGTTGAGTGTATTGTTTTTTTAAGATAAACTATCTGCATCCCTAACATATCTTTTGATGAAGACGTAGCCATGAATCCTCTAATTTTATGTTGTTCATGCCAAGTTCTTCACTCCCAGCGCATTCAGCATATTTAGATGTTGAATTTTATCTTTCAGAGCATCATTCAAAGCTGTAATTAAAAAACAAAAACAAGGACAATGAAGGAATGACTTATCAAATTTACTACACTTTTTATTTGCGATGATGGTAAAGGCTTAGGTTTGCCATTTTTCAGACGAGCCTGTTTTTCCATGGTCTCCAATCACAACTTCAAATGACTGTTCTTTGTAGTCAGACTGGATGTATCTTTCTGTAATTACGAGGAAACAATCAAAGTAGTCATTATGTAAGAATACAGTGTCATAATGAATTATACTAAACAACGTCAAAAGAAATACATGCAAAAGGTTCACCTTGGTGTACAAGGATTGTGGTTTGACTTGCAATGTCTTCACCTTCTGCTCAAGACCGTAAGTGTATAAATCCTTTCTTTCCATTGACCTGATAGATAACTGACTATTTGCCAAGATTCTGAATAAAAAAACATACTAATACATTAAAAAATAAAAGAAAATAGGTATTTATATTATAATAATATTCATAACTGTAAATAGAGTTGTCTTTTACCTCATTGCTCTTTCGAGGTCAATTCGAGCAATCTCAGCTAGTTTCGTTACATAAATGTCTTTTATCCGTTGAATATGTGGACGTTCATTCATGGTAGGATTTTGAATTGGAGGAATAATTATGTTTGAATAGTCCATAGAATGGCTTTCTAGTGCCTAACATTTTGTTTGCCATTCGGGTTGATTCCCACATTCAATGGATGGTTCGTTGTAGTTGCAGGTGGGCATGGAATATCTTCAGTTACCGTTGGTGCATATATAGAAGAGGAATATTGCTCCATAACCCGAAATGATGGATTTGCAAACAAAGTTGGAACCAACTTGTCCATGTCAAGGAACATATACATTAAACCCTCATATGTTGCATTGGGATTGTATGGCATCTCACAAGACCCCACCATTCCAAAATCAGTATCAAAGGGAATGTCACTAGGTAGAGTCATCATCTCTGATTGAGAACGACGATAATTCAAATTGAATGATGGGTTATCATGCATTCTGATAAGGTGCTCATCACCTATCTCAAAATCAAAAATGGAACCTTAATAGTGAAGCGACAATTGATTTAGGAGAGGCGACAATTGATTGGGGTGAGGTGCCAATTTATTGGGGAGAGGCGACAATTGATTGTGAGTTGGAGGAAATGAAGATGGCAATGGTTGATCCCAGTACTGCAACAAATGACCACCATTAATCTTAAAATCATCTACCTCCCTATTGATATTGTATCACTAAAATTTCACTTTTGAAGATAAATATACAATGTTTTTACCACCAAAAAAAGAGAAACTTAAATCAAGTAATAAATTTCAGAAACTGCGTAGGTAAGTAAATATGAAGTTCAGTAGCCGCGTAAATTCAAGAGGATGAGAATAAATGAAAATTCCTAGGAGACTAGATGTTCTGTTGGATCTTAATTGAGCTTAGGAGAAATTCTACTCCAGAAATGAATGCAATAGAAGAAAATGATATAGGAAGAAAAAGGATAAAAGCTTTGATTTGATGGTGTTGTAATAGAAAATGATTGTGTATTTATTAATGGGTCTGTCTCCTTACCATCTTTCAGACGAGCCTGTTCATCCATGGTCTCCAATTGCAACTTCAAATGATTGTTCTCAGTAGTCAGGTTGGACGTATCGTTCTGTATGCACGATGAAACAATCAATGTAGTCATTATGTAACAAAACACACTAATAATGAATTATTTTCAACAAAGTCAAGATAAATACCTGCAAAAGGTTCACCTTGGTGGACAAGGATTGTGTTTTGACTTGCAATGTCTGCACCTTCTGTCCAAGACCGTAAGTGTTCCGATCCTTTCTTTCCTTTGACCTGATAGTTGACTTCCTATTCACCAAGATTCTAAATAAAAAAACACACTAATATAATAAAAATAAAAGAAAAAGGTATTTATATTATAATAATGTTCATAAATGTAAATAGAGTTATGTTTTACCTCCTTGCTTTTTCGGGGTCAACTCGAGCAATCTTGGCTAGTTTTGTAGCATAAATGGCATTTGGCCGTTGAATATGTGGACGTTCATTCATGGTAGGATTTTGAATTGGGGGAATAATTACGCTCAAATAGTCCACATAATGGCTTTTGTAGTGCCTAGCTTTTTGTTTGCCTTTCAGGTTGATTCCCACATTCAATGGATGGTTAGTTGCAATTGCGGATGGACATGGAATGTCTTGAGTTACCATTGGTGGATACAGAGAAGAAGAACATTGCTCCATAACATGAAATGATGGATTTGCGAACAAAGTTGGAACCAAGTTGCCCATGTCAAAGAACATAGACATTAAACCCTCATTTGTTGCATCGGGAATGTATGGCATCTGACAAGACCCCATTCCAAAATCGTTATCAAGGGGAATGTCACCAAGGACAGTCATGATCTCCGATTGAGAACGAAGGTGGTTCAAATTGAAAGATGGGTTATCTTGCATTATGATAAGTGCTCATCACCCATCTCAAAATAAAAAATGGAACCTTGATAGTGAAGCGACAATTGATTGGGAAGAGGCGGCAATTGATTTGGAGTTTGAGGAAAGGAAGATAGCAATGGTTGCTCCCAGTACTGCGACAAAAGACCACCATTAATATGAAAATCATCTGCTTCCCTATTCATATTGTATGACTGAATTTTAACTTTCGGAGATAAAAATACAATTTTTTTACCACTAAAAAACGAGAAACTTAAATCAAGTTATAAATTTCAGAATCTGCGTAAGAAAGTAGATTATCAAATACTTACAGGGTAATGATGAAGTTTACCACTAATGAATTGAACTTTCGAAAACCCTGAAGGATAGCCAATTATTGACTAATGAATTGTGCTCTTCAAAATCTTTTAGGGTGGTCGCTTTATATAGACGACTTAATGAAATTGTAAATCAAATGACAACACAATTATACGTAAACGATATATAACATTTGAATTTTATATTATCTACCTACCATGTATGAAATTAGAAATAAACTTAATTGTTATATTAGTTTTTCTTACCATTCAATATTAATTTAGTATTTAATTGAATTTTAATCTTGGTGACGTGATTATATGATCTCTTTACCGACGAGATATATCGCTAGAAAAGAAATTTTCTTATGATGTACAATAATAAATTAGCCAATGAAAAGAAGAACACACGAACCAAATTTCTGAAGCGTTGTATAGAATGGTTGAAAAACAAATCGATGAAAATATGATTAACAAATACTTACAGGGTAATGATGAAGGTTACCACTAATGAATTGAACTTTCCAAAACCCTTAAGGATAGCCAACTATTCACTAATGAATTGTGCTCTTCAAAATCTTATAGGGTGATCGCTTTATATACACGACTTAATAAAAGTGTGAATCAAATGACAGCACAACTATTTTGTCGTATATGTAAACAATATAGAACATTTGAATTTTATATTATGTACCTACCATGTATGAAATTAGAAATAAACTTAATTGTTATATTAGTTTTTCTTACCATTCAATATTAATTTAGTATTTAATTGAATTTTAATCTTGGTGACGTGATTATATGATCTCTTTACCGACGAGATATATCGCTAGAAAAGAAATTTTCTTATGATGTACAATAATAAATTAGCCAATGAAAAGAAGAACACACGAACCAAATTTCTGAAGCGTTGTATAGAATGGTTGAAAAACAAATCGATGAAAATATGATTAACAAATACTTACAGGGTAATGATGAAGGTTACCACTAATGAATTGAACTTTCCAAAACCCTTAAGGATAGACAACTATTCACTAATGAATTGTGCTCTTCAAAATCTTATAGGGTGATCGCTTTATATACACGACTTAATAAAAGTGTGAATCAAATGACAGCACAACTATTTTGTCGTATATGTAAACAATATAGAACATTTGAATTTTATATTATGTACCTACCATGTATGAAATTAGAATTAAACTTAATTGTTATATTAGTTTTTCTTACCATTCAATATTAATTTAGTATTTAATTGAATTTTAATCTTGCTGACGGAACAACGAATGTCCAACTTAAGCTTTTTAAATATCAAATAATATATACTCGTAAAATAATTTACTAAATTTATATTTACATATAGACACATAAAATATAGGTAATACTAGCACGTTTTTGTTTTGCTAAGTCGCTCGTATTAGAAACCTAGAAGGTGGTATTTAACTTGTATATGTAAATTCAAGGACGGAATTACATACATAAAATGGTTGAGGATAGTATAATGGAAATGTAGATTTTAGTATTAATAAAAAATAACATAAATTGGTAAGAGTTTTCTATAAAATATTTTATTTACTGAAATATACTTTATGATTATATATTATACAATATAAGAAAAATATATGACAAACTAACTCTCTTTTAACATAAATTATATTATTTAGAAGCTTATTTTCATTTTAACGTTTCACAATTCTCCTCGTGGATTAATAAAAAAATCCACTCTATAAGTCTCCTCACAGACTTAATTAAAATATAATAATCACAATTATAAATAATAAAGTATTTAATAACGCATAATTTTATTTATGGTCATAAGAATTAGCATACTACTTTTGCTATATTCATGAAATTTCAATCTTTACATTAAAGTTAATATTTTCATTTGATCTCATTTTTGGGTGTCTAATTAATTTTTAGACAACTCTATAATCTATATTATGGTAATGAACTTACAACATTTTCCAAACATGGAAAATGGATCTCCTATTAATATTTTGTGAATAAAAAATTATTTACCTTCTATTTAAACTCATGATATTTTTATTTCCATGTAAGAAAAATTGAAGATAAGCACAAAACAATTACCAATATAGTGGGTGGTGAAAAATAAGTATTAGACTTTATTTCCAGAATAAGTAAATACACAAGCGATTACCGACCTTGTATGGTTTAAAGTTGTTATTCTTGTCTTAAACTAGCCATTTATAAATAAAATATACATTTAATGTAGTTTTAGGTTATGGTAGTATAAAAAAGTATGTATTGTACATGTGAAATGCAATTTTATGTTCTAGAATGTGGATAAGTTGTTCGTCAAGTAGTTTTCATTATAATTATTTTAGATAAATAATAACGTAATTAGAATTGTTTCAAATAAACACCGTATATATATAAGTAACTAAAGTTTATAGTTATCAGAATTGGATAAAGGGTCGGTTTTCGGTTCACTCGGTCCAACTGCCGATTCGATTGGTTGAACCACCAATCCTTCATTATTTTCTCATGTATCTACTCCACTTCCTCCACAATTTAGGCCTTTCTCTTTTTCCTTGCTCTGTCTTTTTCTTTTCTTTCTCCTTTCTCTTTCACATCCTCCTCTTCTACCATAATTTAATAATCTTCTAAATCTCCCACCCCTCCTCTAAGTCCGCCGACACTACCTCCTTTCATTCAAGACGCTGTAGCCTTCTCCTCCTTGTCCAAACCGCCTTATTTTTTTCCTCGCTTCCAAACTGCCTCCTCCTCCTCCATGTCGCCTACTCCTTCTCCTTCAAATTTCAGTCTCGTCCTCTTCCAAGGTCGTTGCCGCATCCTCCTTCTCAAAGTCCATTGTCCCTGCATATCCTCCTCTAATTTCGTCGTCACCTCCTCCTTTTTTTAATATTGTCGCCTCTTCCTCCCCTCATTACTAACCACCTCCTTCTCTCCTTATCACTCACTGACTGGTTTTTACTCCTCGAACGTCATTCGACTTCCATTTCGATCTTTTGAATAAATCGGACTACCTCTTTGACTGATGGTCCGACCGAGTTCGATCCGGTTTTGATATCTATGCTACAGTTTATATAATAAAAATTAAACTGAAAATTCAATATTTTTTTCAAAAATTTAGATTGTTATTTAAATTAAAATAATAATGACCTGAAATAATTAATTTTAATTTGAAAATTAAGAAAAAGTGATAATATGTAGAAAAAATCTAAAACTCATAAAATTGGTTATATTTATTTATGTAACAAACTAGGATTTAAGGAAACGAAAAAGAGATAAGTAGTTACGCTTTGTCCATTGATTGATTGAATTCCACCAGGGTTGAGCGCAAATATGCGTTGAATCCATGTAAGGGTTAATTCTTCGTGGGTCGACTCGACCCGACGGGTCAATCTGTACATGACTCCGGATCAAATTTACTTAGTCTAGGGCATATCCTTAGGTGAGTCAAATCGAGCTAAGCGTTGAAGCCTTGTTCATTTCTACTCCCCTTTCAAATTATAATTTTCATATATTTAAAAAAACAATATTTTTCCAAGATATTGTTTCTGCTATTTTTTTTTTACGCTTTTCGTCCTCCAAGTTAACATGTACTTCAATATTTTGTTAGTTAAACTGGAGGTAAATACAACTTATAACAAATAATCACATATGAAAAACATTAAGGCGAATACAACAAGTTGTATAATCTGACCACATACCTTAACTTAAGGGTGTATTTGGCTTATTAACCCTAAAAGATTTCAAGATGAGATGCCTTGATACTTTCATTTAATCACTTAGCAACAAAAAATGAGTATTTTGCCTCAACACTATTTTTTTTAATGTGTTATTGATCGTAGGCCTAAACTCATCTTCCAAGACAACGTGTTAGGGTGTGAAATGAAGACAATCTTGTAAAGTCCTTTTAATTTTGTTGGTAACTTATTGATTCTATCATAGTCAGACTCTTCTTGTTAACATCCCCCCCCCCCCCCCCACAACAATTGGTGTGCAGAAACACACCATTTGTAGTATTTGATCATGATAAGACAAATCGTTCCTTGCTCTTATTCTAAAGGTCGATGCTTTTCTCTACCAAATCCAAATTGAGGTATAACTCCCCTTCATGAATCTTTGCCTTTAAATATTTTACTCTATGGAAGATGACAGATATTTTGATTGAGACGACCATATCATATCCATACACCAACCTAAAGGGGCTCTTGCCATTGTTTTCCTAGGTGTTGTTCGAATATACTATATCTCAATTTCCTATTCGTTGATCCAATTTCGCCTTTATAGGTATGCCTTACAAGAGGCAAAACGATGCTCAATGTTTAGTTCTTCACAACACCAATTGAGATACTGCGTAAATTAGTTAAGGGTCCTTATTAACTTTTGTGGTCATCAACAAAATTATTTTTTACACACTTTGAGAAATAGTTAATCACTATGGCGATTAGTATATTTTGACCTTGTGACTTTAGTGGGAATGAGTGTTAATTCAATTAGAGGACGCCAAATTCTTGGCGAGTAGTTTTGACAAGTCTCTCAACTCTGTACCAAAGTTTATGTCTCCCGTTTTCATAGTCATTAGTAATATCCTTCTTTAGCATTTTTATGATGATCAACTTAGTGATTTCATTATATGTAGCATCAATTTCTCCCATTTCAGGTTGGGCTACACGTCTCAAGTAAGGAGTTGAGTGCCCTTTTTTTAGGGGGAGTTATTAATTATTTGTGTAACTGAAGCTGATGCCTTAAACCTTCGCAAGTTTAAGCTAATTGTTTAGGAAACACTCATGTCTCTGAAACTAGTAGATATCAGTTATTTAGTTGGGTGAAGAATTAACGTTTCTAACTCTTTCTGCTTTGTCATGGAATAAAGTACTCTTGTGAAGAAATGTTGTTATTTTTTCAAGTTATACCCAAGAGTTTACTTGCAAAAGGTGTCAACATTTTGTATCGACTCCCCTGAGAGCGCCTCTATTTGGAAGGTATTTTTATTCATTATATAAACACATTTTTTTCCCTGACCTACTATTTCATTTGTTCTCATTCGTGTAATACCCTTTTACTTGGTTTAATACCAATTGGCACTCACATATTTATTTTAGGAAGGACTCGTGTACTCCTTTAGCTACCATGATGCTTGTTATTCATGCTCATAATTTGTTTCATTGTTCGTATCTCTGAATGTTTAGACAAAAGTCTATCTCAACGTCTCACCACCATTCACTGGGATCAATATTAAGTATTCATTCAGGTCTTTCACAAATAACCCATCATTGTAGTGATCCCAAGTTTCATTGATTTCTTATGTCTTGTTCTTTGCTCATCCCTCTCTTTTGGCATTACCTCTAAAAGTGGGATGCCTTTCAAATGAAATTAACTAACGTATAGACGTTGATTACTATCCATGGAACATTTATTCTATTTTATCTTAATTACACTGTGAGTTTGATCATCGTTCTATAAGTGTCGAGTTTTTTAAGAAAATGTTCAAACAGTTATGAATGTCTAATGTGATTTCAGGTGTATCAAAATAAAAACGACAAACAAACATTTAAAAATAATTATCAACATTCGCATAATTAATTCGAAAACTTATTGAGAACTATTTTTACATAATAATTAGGTACTTTGGTACTTTGGCATTTGCGCCTTCCTTGACTAATACATAACTATAAATGATTTTAGCACTTATAAATCAAAATCAGTAAAAGCAAGATGTATAAACTGGTTGACTCCTCCAATTTGCACTGATATAGGATACCAGACCCATGTTCAAGAGATACAACTTTCGTTTTGGGTTGGATTGATGAGAGACAACAACGTTCAATTATGTATCTTAACGAAGTTGAAAATCTTCTTCACACTCCGAAGCCCACATAAAACTATTGTTTGCCCTTAATACTTGGAAACGAACTAGTAGTGACTTATCTTTAGACTTAAAAAATGATTTATTTCGACAAGATTGACATGCTTTTGAATGACGCGGTCGAGGCACAATGATTGTGAAGGCGTTCAACACAATGATTGTATACGTGTGCCGAAAACACCCCTATTTCGTTGTATTGTGACAGAAGACACAATTGCAATGCTCTGAAAGATCCATGAGAGTTCTTCAAGGGAACATAAAAGAGCCAAAATGCTAATGCAGACGTTGCCTCATCAAGGATTTACTGACTTGTTGTATTGACAAATGCCATCGGCGTTGTCCTAGAGTGTTAACATGTCAGTTATTTAGGAATATACCAGGTACCCAATAATAGAATAGATTCCTATATCAAATGCTTGTATATTCTCAATAGGGACGGATAGAAATTGGGAATCCCAACTCGAGGTTTTCCGGCACATGAGTGTCAACTCTATCAATAGATGGTTGTACAATCTAGGACACTCAACATCCTACCTCTGATGCATTGTCCATACGATAACATAAAGGGTACTAGAATAAGCTCATGATGATGCATGCCACGGAAGCACCCAATCTATTGTGCTAAAGGTCCTTAGAATAGATTACTACTGAACCACAATGCATAAACAAGTTGCAGCACTAGTGCAGAAGAGCAGTAGTGATCGACTTTATTTTCTAAATGGATTGATGTCAAATCCATCACATTAACAATCCTGTTCCATATCATTAACTACTTCATGGAGAACATATTCTCCAAATACAATCTTCCGCGAATCTGTATTAATGATAACGAACCTCTATTTTACCGAAAAAGTCTGAAAGGACTGTGAAAAACCACACTTCAAATACCGCTTTGTATTAGTACATCATTCAGATTCAGAAGGTCAAGTTGAATAAGATATAAAAACAATCCAATGAAATTGAAGACATATTCAACATCCTATGGGAACTTGGAACGACACCAAAATAAGCCAAAAAGGGAAATACAGTTTAACTAGCATCAGTCGGAAGCAAACACCTACCCCAAAAAATAATTTCGTGAGCTCACGCATAATCAAACACTTTGATTAAATTACAAACAATGTAGAACAAACAACCAAAATTGGATCTAGCTGCTGAGAAGTGCTAGGCATCATAATAAATACAAGGTCGAAAGAGGCTAACGAATACAAGATAGTTCAACCATCGAGTCAACGATTGTCAGTTCGTTCTGGGGAAGATGATACAAAGACGAATTTAAAAACTTGGAAGGAATAAACAATGTCTGAATTAAATGAGATAGGCATTACATGACCATCAAGTTCATAACGAGTTCATATTATTTTGAAACCTAATAGGAGTGAAATTACATTGTACTAGAGCGTTTAATTTTTTTTATGTATAACATATTAAAAGTTTGTGTTAATCAATTTTCTTAAAAGGTACCTGTGAAACTAATGTATACGTACAAATGGGAGACTAATATTGATCACTACTCCTAAAAACCTCATTGTAAGACTTAGGAAAAGGGTAAAAAAAGGACGCCCAACGTACAAGTCATTGTCCTTCCCATTCAAGCTATAAAATCTCAGTGTAAGATTTAGGCAAATGTTGAAAAAGGATCGGTCAAATTTTAGATACTGTCATCCCATATAAGCAACAAAGAAACAAAGATTTAGGCTAAGGGACAATTTACAAAGATTTACAAGTAACTATGCACCTGATCTAAGCAACAAAAAACGTAGTGTAACACTTAGGTGAATGGTCGAAAAGAATCGATTAATTTCTAGTCATTGTCCTCCCATCTAAGAAACAAATAGTTAAGACTTAGTCAAAAGGTTTAAAATGACTGGTCGACTTCCAGTCACCGTTCTCCCATCCAAGCTGCAAAAAGTTAAAACTTAGGCAAAGGGACAAAAATGACCGGCGAATTTTCAGGCACATTCCTTCCATGTAAGTAACAAAGAACTAAGACTTAAGCAAAGGGGTAAAAAAACATTGATCGACTTCTAGTCACCATCCTCCAGCTTATTATAAGCAACAAAAAGATAAGACTTAAGCAAAAGGATTGGTCAATTTTCAATGACAACCCTACCATTTAAGCAATGAACAACTAAGACATCGACTTCTAGTCACCATCCTCCATCTTATTATAAGCAACAAAAAGATAAGACTTAAGCAAAAGGATTGGTCAATTTTCAGTGACAACCCTCCCATTTAAGCAATGAACAACTAAGACATGGGTAAAACGTCTAAAGTATATGGGTTGTTTAACAAGTCATTGTACCCCAAACCAAAGCAATATATATGAATGATTTGGGAAAAATGGGCACAAAAAGGAGACCAATCAACTTACAAGTTACCGTCCCCAAACAAGCAACACAAACAAAAGATTTGGGCAAATGTTTTAAAGGAGACAGGTTTACTTACAAGTCACTTTCCCTCGAGTCAAACAGTACAAGCGAACGAATTTAGCAAATTATTGAAAGGGTATTGGTTAACTTACAAATCATCATTCCCTTATCGAAGCAACACACACAAGAGAAAATGAGGCACGAAAAGGAGACTGGACAACTTCCAAGTCATCATCCCTCATCCAAGTAGCAAACACATGGCTTGGAAAAAGGGGCACGAAAATGGATAGGGAAAATTTCAAATTGCCATCCCTCCCATCCAGATACGAAAACCGAATAAAGCAACTAAACCATTCCTCGCAAATCAATCTCCAAAAATCTACCTAATCCGAACTCCTACATAAAGTGTCTGCAACAAAAACGAAAAAGGTTTTGAGAGATAGGAAATTGAGAAAAATGTATATTCATTCTTAGAAACACTTACTAATAGTGATCACCTTTCAAAGAAATGTTAAGATAAAAGTTTTAGAAATTTTCTTAACACAAATGGCAACCCTAGATAATTTGAACGACTCGTCTGAAGGGACCTATAATTGATATGAGGATTCATTTAAAAACAAAAGTCAAAGAGGTCAGGGGCAACCTAAGGATAACATGAACGCTCGCCAGAGAGAAATCTAACAACATTTAAAAGGCTCACTAAATAAAGACCCTCGATTGTAAATCCAATCCAAGGTTAATCGAAAGGCACACCAAAGTGCAACTTAGAAACATCCAAGAGCTTCTTCGAAAATAAACTTCAAAACCTAGGTTGACTGAATATAACAAAAGAACTTGTCGATTATGGACCATTTCAATGACGTTCATGTAGAATTAATAACAATAAAAATCGACTAGAAAGCTATTTTCACTCGATCTTTGTGAGAAAATGTTGGATACTAGGCGACACTTTCTTGACAAAGAACTTATCCAAAAAAAATGCCAGCGAACACTCAGACAAAAGATGGGCACTCAAACAGAAGGGAAACACGTAAATTAATATCATGTTATCTCTGCCTAGCTTAAGTCTTAACGTCAAGAGTACTCGCTCTTAGTATGTGTGAATCTTGTACTTGGGGTAACGACCTACGCATAATAAGATTATTAAATATAAAATATTCTCTACATACATATATCCTATGAAGATATTATCTATCAAGATATTATCTGATCACACTAAAGGATAAAGACATATCTACTACTCATATATAAGACGAGTTATACACAATATAACTCATCATTGATATGGATGTTAGGTTTCCACAAGAATATACATAACTCTTACATATTTATATTCAATATAAATATACCTACGGAAATAATGTTAGCTTTTACCTACAGAAATTTGATGTAGATAAAATTTTGTCGCCACTAAAAATACTCAGTCATCATCTCTTTTGCATCAAAAACATTTTGTTGCTCTAGTGCATATACTGTGTCGAGGCTTCATTAATGCTAAATAATTGATTCTATGATAGAGTTATGCTAATGCAATATAAAAGATTCAGCAATTTGTCACAATATAAAATACTTTTCTCGGACAAGCTTTATTTATCACAGTTCATATAGTATGAACATCTATCTTTATTGTTACTAACAGTTTATTTCCACTTACAAATATGTATGTAGAGTATATATTTTTACAACGACATACAACGTTGTCTATGCCAATTCTATATAAGGAATACATATTTATAGAAGTATGCACTCGACAATGTTATAACCAACAACATATAAACTATGTACAACTTGTTGATGTTGATATAATTTCTAAAATATATCTATATCCATCTTTCTGTAAACACATCTAAATGTATACATCAAATAATTAAGTTAATACATCATCCTAGTTAGAACACATTCTCTAGAAAAGCCTACAATAAAATTCATGTGATTCCAAGAGAAACAATAACTATATTGTTTAATAATGTCAATTATCTAAGGCATGTGTTCTGAATCACGTGCTCAACAGAAGTAGGTCAGCAATGCAGACGTGTCATGTCCAGATGGAATTCTTTACAGTAACGTCGACTTAAACTTATTGGATCCTCCCAGGGCATTTGCTCTTGCAATTATCTACAGATTTTGAAAAGTACATACTCAGCTTCCTGTCATTCATATAGAATCTAGTTGGTATTAGTATTTGACTTTACTTTAAATTCTTCCAATGCAAAACCAATAAAACCTTACTGCTCAGATAATTCCATAATATGCCGCAATAAAATATGCTCGTTTACGTAGAAAAAGTGAAACAGTCCAAAGTATGAGCTCAAATGAAAAAGTGAAGTTCATAACAGAAGCTCATTAGAAAAAGAAACACAAATAGGTAATATAAAAATAAATTGCAGTTCATATTAACCCATAACATATATTTGTAATTAATAACTCAAATATGTAGGTACCTAGGAAATATCTTTTACTCTCAAATGTACTACATACAAGACATGATGAGTAACACACTTAATAGAAGTGAGGTAGGCGATATTACACTTAAGGGAGACCCCTGAGTTACCTTTCATAATGTACATATTCTAGGCAGTGATCAATTATTCACTGTGCTTTAATTGCACATGATAAAAATTAAATAATCATTTACATCATTATTTTTGTGATCCATGAAAGGGAAGAGGTAGGAATTCGATACAGAGACTAGCCTTTGAATAGAAACTAGATGAGGAAGGAATTTGCATAACAAATGGACATTTACTTGTGCACTACTTTCGATCTTGGGTATTTTTTTTTCCAGGCCGCATTCCCTATAGCTCGGTCCAACCTCTCCTTTATTAATTCTCTTCCTTCCGTGTTGTTGCTCCAAGTTTGATGCTGGCCTTTGTACCCCATGTCCACTAGCGATGTGTCCCTTATCATTCGGTTAAAGGCTTCCATCATTCTTGGTGGTTTTGACCGACCTCCCTCCTTCTACGATGCTAGTGCTATCTCATTCAAATCTCTTACAAACACCCACGGTTCGTTCCTTGTTTAGGCTAAGTTTCGCAGCTCGTCCCATAATCTCAATTGTTCCCTTCATTGTGTACTCCAATATATCCAAGTTATGTGCATCAGACCATCACCCTTGTTCATGTCAATTGTTGTGTCTATCACGTCTTGCCCTTTGTAATGTATTGTGACGTCGATCTCCTTCCTTCACCAGATAGCCAAGCTCCCCGACAAACCGTTTGGTGCAACGTAATCTCATTTCTCCATTTTACCTTTCTCCTCACCATCTCACAAAACTCTTCTTCAATCTTGGTCTCAATCAGGAACTTCATATCTGGTTTGCTCTTCCTGTTGATATCTGTTTGGTACGGAACTGTCAGGGTCGATCTCAATCCCATGTAGTTCCACACCATAACGCTCATTGACCCCTTGTGACTGTTTTAGGACAGTCACGAGAACCCCTTTTGTTTGGTTCGCCTTTTGTTCTACTGTATTCTTCCTCCTATTTTAAGTCTTCATCCTTGGGCCCATTCGCGTTGTTCTTTCTTTTGGTCTTCAATCCTCCATTCTATTGACCTCCCCCAGATTTCTTCTCACCTTCTTTGTTTTCATTTCCTCAAATATGTCCTTGTCGGACTCCATCTCCTCTATGTGTTTCCTTTTCGGATTCACTTTCTCTAGGAAGGGACTTATTCTCATTGCTATGGTTATGCTTGACCTTTGCTTGTCTGGTGATTCCTCTAGCGACTCCACTTTATATGATTAGCACATTTACTTTTGACCACTCTCACTCTAACATCTTTTGTGTTTGGTCTTCCATCCCCTTTTTGCCTTTGATCTTATCACAATTATCCTTTCTTGGACTTGGTTCTGTTATTTGCTTTGTTTGACCCTTGAGTCTTCGTTCGCCCATTCCAGTTCTAGTTGGGGCTCATATTTGCACCCCTCATCTAATGTCGACCCTGTCTTAGGATCTCCTTGGTTATGGGGGTGTTTATCCACCCGTTCCTCTATTATCTTGGCCAAGTTTGGATGTTGTTTCTAGTTTCTAGTTCTTGGTTCATACATGTTAGGTGCATTCCCAGGCTTTCCTTTCTCTTGTCGGCAACCTGTGTGTGTTACCATGGCATGCACTTCGTGTGTTCCTTCCTTTTTCATCATTTGTATGTGCTGGTTTACTCTTGGGTGTATATGGTATTGGACTACGAAAGTTGTGGAATGTACAACTATGCTCACCCTGGGTTTTGCCCAGCGCTTTTCTTCCTTTTCCCCTCATTCTGGGGAATGCACAACACCGGTGCCTCTCCCATTCTGTGTTCTTCCCTTGAGCTTATGTTATCTTCCCCTTGTATATTCTCTTGCATTTCCATACTGTCAGTTTCTGTCCCTCCACCTCTTTGTGTGTTATGCTTTCCTTCCTCCATAGGTTTTGTTCCACTTCTCCCTATGTTTATTCTGATTTTCCACCCCTGATCCTTCCCCCTTTTTTCTGTTCCTTGTCACGCCTTACTTCTCTCCAACTATTTCTCTTCATCTCTTCCTTTCCTCCCTCTCTATTTTCCCAACCATTCGACACTGATTCCCCCTCTTTCTTGTTCTGTCAGTCCTCAACCATGGCCTATACGTCAGGATCCCCTCATCTGTGTCTGACATCACCAGTTCATCCATACATACCCTCTCTGACATCACCAGTTCATCCATAAATTGTTCATGAATTTATGTGCATTCTGATCATATATTGTATAATATATAGTCATAAAGTATATTTTAGCAAATAAAATAATATTTCAAAGTATATAAAGTATATATGTGCATTCTTACCTATTTATGTTATTTTTAATTAATCCTAAAATTTACATTTCCATTATACTCTCCTCAACCATTTTATATATGTATCTAATTTTGTCCTTGAACTTACATATGCAAGTTAATTACTACCTTTTAGGTTTCTAATATCAGCGACTTAGCAAAACAAAAAGGTGCTAGTATTAGCTATATTTTATGTGTCTATATGTAAATATAAACTTAAGTTGGACATTCGTTGTTCCGCCACCAAGATTAAAATTAAATTAAATACGAGATTAATATTTAATGGTAACAAAAACTAATATAACATTTAAGATTATTTCTAATTTTATACATGGTAGGCACATAATATAAAATAATATATAATTCAAATGGTCTATATCGTTTAGGTAAAACACTTTAGAAATATATCATACAGCACTTCTGAAATTTGGTTTGTGTGTTCTTATTTTCATTCAATGATTTATTATTGTACATCATAAGAAAATTTATTTACTAGAGTTATATCTTGTCAGTAACGAGATCATATAATTATATAAAATGCTCTTTTACTAGGAAATTAAAATGTTGGTATGAGTTTTACTAACAAACCTTTCTTGTAGTGGTAGTCAACACTTTTACACCTTGTATAATATTTTTTTTTTTTGTAAATTCACATAACATAATTATTACATACTAATTTGAGCTTCAGTAAATTTGATTAAAGTAGACTCTTTATGGATGTCATTATTTTACTGGATTCGGTTCTTATCTGGCAATTAATTTGCTAATCAATACCCAAAAAATCATAATACGTCGTTCAAATAGCCCATGTTTACAGCATTTTATATCACCCCCTTCCTCTTACAAAGCACATGATTGTAATCGTTTAATCTTACTGGATAGAATGACACATAGAACATCCAAAGTTCCATTGGTAATGAGGATTAGGCATTATTATTACTTCATCCGCCAGACTTATTATCTCCTTTAGGTTTGACTTTATGTAATAATAGTTAGAGTTAATGAAATTTTTGTTAATTGAACTTTAAGAATTGGGACAATTTGCTAGTGTTTCTTTAAACAAATATCTAATGTTATTTAAGGTGGAAATATATTTTTGTAAGAAATTTATATTTACATCCCCCAATTTTCCAATAAAATCATATTTTTTAGAATATAAAGATAATATAATTTAAAAAGTAAATTAGAAAAATTTATTAATTTTCTACCATTTGAAGAGTATTGAGTAGTTTTTGTACAAGATAGATATACTCCAACAACCACTAGTAATTTACATTCTACGTGTGAGCACACAGACATATTTATAAATACACAATCATTTTCTCTTATAACGCCATCAAATAAAAACTTTTATCATTCTTCTTCCTACACTATTATTGGAGTTCATTTTATTTAAGAAAAAAGGGTTGATTTTCTTCTATTGCATTGAAATTACAATTTCTCTTGGGCTCAATTAAGATCCAACATAACATTTAGTCTCCTAGGAATTTTCATTTATTCTCATGCTCTTGAATTTCCGCTGGTGCTGAACTTCATATCTACTTACCTACGCGGTTTATGAAATTTATAACTTGATTTAAGTTTCTCACTTTTTGGTGGTAAAAAAATTGTATTTTTATAACCGAAAGTGAAAATTCAATGATACGATATGAATAGAAAAGTAGACGATGTTCAGATTAATGGTGGTCATTTGTCGCAGTATTGGGAACAACCATTGCCATCTTCATTTCCTCCAACTCCAAATCAATTGTCACCTCTCCCCCAATGAGTTTTCGCGTCTCCCCAATCAACTGACGCCTTTCCCCAATCAATTGTCGCTTCACTATTAAGGTTCCATTTTTGATTTTGAGATGGGTGATGAACACCTTATTGGAATGCAAGATAGCCCATCTTTAATTTTGATTCATTGATGTTCTCAATCGGATCATGAGTGTCTCTAGTGACATTCCCCTTGATAGTGATTTTGGAATGTTGGGGTCGTGTCAAAAGCCAAACATTCCCAACGCAACAAACAAGGATTTAATGTCTATGTTCCTTGACATGGGCAAGTTGGGCATGTGGAAATCAATCCGAATGGCAAACAGAACGTTAGGCACTACGAAAACCATTCTCTCGAATATTCGAGCATAATTATTCCCCAAATTCAAAATCCTACCATGAATGAACATCCACATATTCAATGGAGAAAGGACATTTATGCTACAAAACTAGTTGAGATTGCTCGAGTTGACCCCGAAAAAGAAAGGAGGTAAAGGATAACTCGATTTACATTTATGAATATTATTATAGTAGAAATACCTTTTTCTTTTCATTTTTAATATATTAGTATATTTTTTTTATTCAGAATCTTGGTGAATAGGCAGTCAGCTATCAGGCCAAAGGAAAGAAAGGATAGCTACACTTACGATCTTGAATAGAAGGTGCAGACATTGCAAGTCAAAACACAGTCCTTGTCCACGAAGGTGAACCTTGTGCAGGTATTTCTCTTGACTTTGTTGAAAATAATTCATTATTACTGTGTTTTGTTACATAATGACTACTTTGATTGTTTCACCATACGTAGAGAAATATACGTCCAGCCTGACTACTGAGAATAGTCATTTGAAGTTGCGATTGGAGACCATGGAAGAACATGTTCGTCTGAAAGATGGTAAACCTAAACTTTACCATCATCGCAAATACAAAGTGTAGTAAATTTGATAACTCATTCATTCATTCAGTGTCCTTGTGTTTGCTTTTTAATTACAGCTTTGAATGATGCTCTGAAAGATGAAATTCAACATCTAAACATGCTGAAAGCGCTTGGAGTTAAGAAATTGGCATGAACAACAGAAAATTAGAGGATTCATGAATACATCTCCATCAAGAGATATGCTAGGGATGCATATAGTTTATCTTAAAAAAAAAAAACTTAGCACTTTTTTGTTGTCTTCTTCTACACCTTTTTATTATTCGTATTATAGTTGTATCGTTAGTTTTGTTATGAACTATAATTAAAAATATAGAGAAAAAATAACAACGGGATGACAACGTCATGCTATGTACATAGAGACGGTGTTTTGTTGAGTTTTCTTATGGGATGGTTATTTTGATTAGTGTCATTAAAACAACAACTTATGTATATGATCATCTCTAACATATTAAATGTTTTTGATATAATCCAACTTATACGATTTAAATTCTCGTAATATCTTAGCATAGGTAAAATCGAGTGGAATTCTTAATCAAACCATAGTATTTTAATTATATGTGAATATTATGTATATTTTTCATATGTAAATCCACATTTATATTTATATTATTAGATGTTTAAAAGTTACATTAATGCCTAGAAATTATTTTACAAATATTTAAGAAAAATCTTAGTAAGATAATGTTCAAATATACTATACACAATGTTTAAATTTGTATATTAATTTATTCATATATTTCTTTTACTAAGTAATATAATTGTATATGGACACTATTCGAAGATGTTCATATTTTTTATATTAAAACTTAGGAAATAAATATATTATTAGCAGGGAGAATAAATCTATATAAAAAAAATATTGCAAACGAAAATCTATGAAGAGATTCGTGAACATACTAACATCTCTGTACCTTTTAGATCTATCGGAACCCATGTTGGTTCAGTCGTAACTAAAAGAATAACTTCATCAATAGTTTTTTAGGAAGTCACTAGAAGCCTTCAGAATAAGTAGACGGTGAAAAACCAACTGAAAGTAACTTGGATCCTCGTAGTGGTGACCGTGGATATGGGTAAAACAGAATAATTCATTACAATTTCATTGTCTTGTATAATTTAGAAGTTCAACCTATTTATAAAGTTCATGAATTCAAAAATAAGTTATTGTAGTTGAATATATGTTTATTGTGTGTGAAGTTTTTTGTTGTAATTATTATTATTTATTAGGAACAATATGTTTTGCACCATTATAAGCTACTGTTAGTGTTCATTTTTGTCGTCACTTTATTTTTTACATAGATAAATGTGTAATGTCAACCTACTCTTGAGATTAAATTACTCTATTAGTAGGAGATAATTGTTCTGTGGTAAATGTGAATATTCAAATGCGGAGAGTTTTGTCGTAATATAGCGATAACAACAACGGTTGTTTGCCGTAACTACCGGATTTATACAACTGTTTTAGTGTCACATAATTTGTCATAGCTAAATATCATGTATTCTATGGATTTTTCCATTGTTGAATAGTTTAGCTCGAAAAATTTATAGTGTCAAGACATCGTCGACACTAATACGGGTAATCAACAACAGCCGAAAGTGCTGTTGTAAAAACGTATATTTAGTGTCCAATGTAGTTGTTGTAAATTATATGTAAACAAATTCGGTTTCTAACCGTCACCATTATCCATTCGTCGCCGCTAACCTGCATTTTAAAGTTACTTTACAACACATTACAACCACAAGAATATTGGTAGTTTGTGAAGGAAATTTTGTAAGAGAAATAATCGCTTAGAATGAATTATTTGAAAGGGTTTTCTTGGGGTTAAGTGAGTAAATCAATCAATAGTAAAATTCTATACAATGTTTAATACCTTGAGTTCAGTACTAAGAAAGAGATTCGCAAAGATAATATTTGGAAGGATGCATATATTTTGTGATAAATCTTGTGAAAGAAAAAACCCTTACTCATTAATACTGGCAAGGGATTTAGAGCTCCTAAAATAACTTGTCTGCAAAAAATGATTTGTATCTCCTCAAATATTCTGACTGTGAATTCCCAAACGTGTAACTTCATCTTCCTCTCCTCCTCACTGTCCGACTCCCTCTGCATTGCTCGCCTCCCACTTCATCTCCTTTGTAATCGTCTTCAAGATCTGTCTTCATGGAACCTTAGATCTGTCTCCGGTAGCGGTGATGGCCCGAAAGATCTGTACTTTTATAACACCATGATCAGGAAGCGGTAGGTCTTCAGACCCAAGGTGGAGGGCAAGGTTGGGATGTATGTTTGTTGCCTCGCTGCGTATGATTTGAGCCACATTGAGCATGCTCGAGTTTTTGTCACCTTTGATGTTATGTACATGTTTGATTTTATTTATGAGGATTAACTCTATGCTAAATTATTGCCCGTTTTGTTATAAATAGTGTTAAATTGTGCTAGAGAAAAATTATCAAATAGAATATATTGATAAATAACTAATTCTATTCATACATTGTGGTAGAAGAATATATTTTCCTGTGAGAAATTCCTATATGTGTATGTTGTTTATTGGACTTTACATTTTTTATGGAAGAAAACTAGTTTTAACATTCTATTCTTAGGTTAGATATTTCAAGCACTTCAATTATGATGTTTGCTATGTTTGAAACTTCACTGGTGTTGATGACAAGGTAAGAGAGTTTTGCTATGATATCTTATGTCAATATTGATCGAGGATACAACCACTGGCCCAATGTCATGACTTTGAAACCGAACGAAAGGAAAAGCAAGAGGCCATTCCGTTTTGAGAGAGCATGGTTTTAAAAACCAGAATGTTCAGAGATTGTTGACAATCTATGGGACAGATGGGAGGACGTTAACATAAGGATTCACTCACAACTAGGGCAATGCCGACAGCAACTCAACACATGGAGCTGAACCAACCAACAAGATAACAGGAGGATAATATATGAGCTGCAACAAAGGCTAAAGAAGATACAAACTGAGAGATAATCAGATTATAAGATGGAAGAGGAAAGGGAAATAAAGAGAAGGTTGGAGAAGATATGGGCGGCGGAGTAGGAACATTGGAGGCAAAGATCACGAATTCAATGGTTACGAGGAGGGGATAGAAACACGAAGTTCTTCCACCAATCGACAATAGAACGAAGAAGGATGAGATTAGCCAATTACAAAGAAGGGATGGGGTCTGGATTTAGAATGCGAAGGATGTAGAACTAAAATGTGAAACACACATTAGGCAAATATTTCAAAGGGAAATATGCGAAAAAGTAGATGAGCAGATGGAATGAATAACGAGCATGGTGGATGAGACGACAAACAATGAACTCACTAGGATGGTAGATAGAGAAGAAGTGAAACGAACAGTGTTTCAGTTAGGTAGAAACAAGGCATCAGGCCTAGATGGTTTCCATGGAATATTTTATCACCACTTTTGGGACGTCCTCGGGGACGAAGTATTCAACTTGGTCAAAGCCCTCTTCGAAACAGGCACTTTATTATCGGGTCATTTTTACACGGATATTGTTCTAATTCCACAAATACAGAACCCTATGAATGCCGCCCAATTCAAACCAATAAGTTGTGTAACTTTAACTATAAAATCATTGCCAAAGTCTTGGCCAATCGCCTTAAAACGATTTTACCAAGCCTTTTAACACCGTTCCAAAGTGCTTTCGTCTCTAGCAGGTACATACCTAACAATATTCTTATCGCTCATGAAGATTTCCATTATCTGAGAACTAACAAGAGGTGTGGCATAGAGGAGTGTGCGTTAAAAATTGACATGAGTGAGCCCTATGATCGTGTGGAATAGGAGTTCCTACTGAGGACACTAAAGAGGTTGGGTTTCTCAAGTGTATGGTGTCGATGGATAGAAGAATGTATCACCACAGTGCAGTATAGTGTGGTGGTAAACGGGAAGAAGACACTGAGATTCAGACCGACGAGGGGAATAAGACAAGGGGATTCACTATCACCTTATTTGTTCATATTGGTGGCGGATGTACTATCCATGCAGACAATAAGGGATGTGGAGGAGGGAAAGTTGGAAGGTATAAAAATGAAAAGGTCATGTCCGAAAATTCACCACCTATTGTTTGTGAATGACTCCATTTTCTTTATTAAGGCAAATGAAGAGAATGTTCGGGCCCTGAAAACGACACTACAAAGGTATAGTGTGGCATCAGGGTAGAAGATTAATTTAGACAAATCTTTTCTACAATTCAGCGGAGTAACCACGGAGGAAGCCAGAAAAGTGGTGGTGGAAACCTTAGGGATAAAACAAGTGGAGAATGCGGGGAAATACCTAGGCCTACCAACCAACTGGGGGAGATCAAAAAGAGAGGCTCTAGGTTACCAAAAGGAAAGGATAATCAAGAAACTCCATGGATGGAAGACTATATTCCTCAACAATGCGGGAAAAGAGGTCCTAATTACAGCAGTCATCACGACCATTCCCACTTATGTCATGACCCTATTTAGACTACCAAAAACTTGGTGCGATGAAATGGCAAAGCTAGTGGCGAGATTTTGGTGGAACGGTAGGGATAAGCGAAGGAAGATACATTGGGTCAAATGCAGTCGGTTAACGATGCCAATGAAAATGGGGAATGGGATTTAGAGATATGTTCGACTTCAATAGGGCCATGCTAACAAAAATAGATTGGAGACTTCACGATGAGAAAGAGTCACTATGAGTTCTGACCATGAAAGGGCTATACTACCCGCGGGGTGATCTACTGGAGGCAAGGCCATCGTTGGCTTGGTCGAGCATTCTAATCGGTAGGGATCTGCTCAAATAACATGTGGCATGGAGTGTTGGGAGAGGTGATCGAGCTAGAGTGTACAAAGATGCTTGGATACCGGGTACGAATGGCCACCCAATCAGGAGTGAAGGAAAGACAGTGGAAGATGAAGGGATTGAGGTTGAACAACTCATGTTAAATTTAATAGAACGTGAAGACGTGAAGGAGATGAATAAGAAAAACATCTGACTCCATTATTGAGAAACTTATTGTTTTGTACATAGAAATCTACATATATATAGTATAGAGATAACTATCAATATATATTGATTCTATCTATAAAGATACTCATACAATATATCTAACTATATATATAATAAACTAAATATAAAAGGATGAACTAATTAATATAGATAAACTATAGATAAGACTAATCTTGATTACTCTAGACTAAACTACATACTACTCTAACATTCACCCGTGTTCTTTGCTTTTCTTGATTTTGATCCTCAAACTTTGAAATTTGCTGAATTGGTCGCCAAATTTCCAATGCTTCTTTGCTTGAGTCGGATCCCAAATCCAATCACGATCAAATCCCTAATCGTATTGAGCTCACAAATCTTCATCATTAGTGAGATACTCAACATTCGAATACAAGTATTTCAAGCTAAAATCCAGATGAAAAGGAAAAAAAAAGATTCGGTCATACCACCGCGGTCCCATCTTGGTTATCTCGTCGTGGTCATCCCGGTCATGCCATCGCGGTGTCATCTCGGTCATCTCGTCGTGGTCATGCCGTAGTAGCTAACAAACCAATCTAAAATCTGAATTCCAGTATTCCAATCTTCTACTGAATCCATTATAAATCATCAAAAAACTTGGTTGTGCAAACTCAATTTGATCACACATCTTCACGATACCAAATCGGGATTTCAACAAAATTAATTCAGCATTGTTGAAGAGGCATCATGAAGATGTGTGATCAAATTGAGTTTGCACCACCAAGTTTTTTTGATGACATTCCAATCTTCTACTGAATCCATTGTAAATCATCAAAAAACTTGGTTGTGCAAACTCAATTTGATCACATATCTTCACGATACAAAATCGGGATTTTAACACAATTAATTCAGCATTGTTGAAGATGCATCATGAAGATGTGTCATCAAATTGAGTTAGCACAACCATGTTTTTTGATGATTTACAACGGGTTCAATTGAAGAATGGAATGATGGAATTCAGATTTAGATTAGTTTGTTAGCTACTACGGCATGACCACGACGAGATGACCGAGATGGCATGACCGGGATGACCCTTCTTTATTTTACGGCATGACCACGATGTGATAACCAAGATGGCACCACGATGGCGTGACCGAGTGTTTTTTTCCCTTTTCATCTGGATTTTAGCTCGAAAAACTTGTATTCGAATGTTGAGTATATCACCAATGTTGAAGATGTGCGAGCTCAATTCGATTGAGGATTTGATCACGATTGGATTTTGGATGCAGCACAAATAAAGAAACATTAAAAATTTGGGGACCAATTCAGTAAATTCCAAAGTTTGATGATCAAAATCAAGAAAAACAAAGAACATGGGTGAATGTTAGAGTATTATGTAGTCTAGTCTAGATTAATCAAACTTAGTCTTTATCTTTAGTTTATCTATATTAATTAGTTTATCCTTTTATATTTAGTTTATTATATATATAGTGAGATAGATAATATGAGTATCTTTATAGATAGAATCAATATATATAGATAGTTATCTATATACTATATATATCTAGTTCTCTATGTACAAAATAAGAAGTTTCTCAATAATGGAGTCAGGTGTTTTTCTTATTCATCTCATTTACATCTTCATGTTCTATTAAATCTAACAACTCATATAACAGAACGCCAGAAGATGGGATATGTCAAAGATCCAGTCGAACATCACAGTTGCGGAGACAGTAGCTATCCAAGATATCCACCTATGTCGAACCCCGGTGGAAGACCGACTAGTATGGCCATCATCAAGAGATGGAAGGGCTCACTCTCGAGACGTTTAGAGGAAACTATGGGAATAGAAACAAGGCACAGGTTTGAATGAGAATAAATGGTAGAACACATGGAAGAGTGAAACAATCCCGAAAATCAAATACTTCATCTGGAGAGCAGCACACTCGACATTAGCAGTAAGAATAGAACTGAAGAAAAGAGGGATACCGTTCCCAGATGACTGCCCATTCTATGAAGCAGAGGAAATAGTCAGCCACACTTTGATAAGTTGTGAATGGGCGCGTAAAGTATGGTTTGGTGGGCTGGGAATCAAATGGAACAAACCAAATAACATAACTTGGGACCAATCCTTCATCATTCTGCAGCAAACTGGCGCATCTAGGGACGAGCAGGGGCGGAAAAGACGCATGACAGGAGAAGCCGTGGCATGGGAGATATTGAAGGAGAGATGTCGGGCGGTGCCCCACGATGAAAGGCCAAATTCATAAGAGGTAGTCCAGACTGCACTGAAGAGGGCGAATGAATACTGGATTGCTCAGCCGAACAAAAGTGGAGGACAAGCCGAATGGAGAATAGAACGAATGGCACAGAAATGGAGCAAACCAGAATATACCACGGTGAAAATCAACACAAATGCAGCTTGGATGAGTGATACGAGGAAATGAGGTACGAGAATCATAGCACAAGACTAGAGGGGAACGATCCTGGATGGTAGGAAAACAACATGGAAGGACGTTAGTGCAAAGAATCTGGTACCAAAAGCAATATACCAGGCGGTCCCCATGGAAATCAGGAACAACTGGAGGGATGTAACAATTGAGTAGGATGTCAAACGAATCATTACCATGCTGAGGGAAAAACAACCTCAAATGGACTGAGAACTCACAAACATCGTGCCAGATACTCTAGATTTGGGAGGTAGGATTCTGATATTACAATGGAATTTTGATAGGCGAAGCGCAAATAGATGCGCAAACTGGGTAGCAAGGCTATCCAGACAGGGGATGTGTCCACATATTTGGACTACAATACATCTGACTTCTGTTTTTTCATTATGTATGTTAGAAAATATGAACGATTTATCGGATGAGTAATAGAATGATTTGATGGCAAAAATAAATATAGACACATAAAATATAGCTAATACTAGCACGTTTTTGTTTTGCTAAGTCGCTGATATTAATTAACTTATATATGTAAGTTCCAGGACAAAATTAGATACAGAAAATGGTTGAGGAGAGTATAATGGAAATGTAAATTTTAGTATTAATTTAAAAATAACATAAATAGGTAAGAGTTTTCTATAAATTATTTTATTTGCGGAAATATACTTTATGATTATATATTATACAAAATTAGAACAATATATGAGAAAGATACTCTATTTTACCATAAATTATAATATTTATAATATTATTTTTTTAAAACAATTTCACAATTCTCTTCATGCATTATTAAAAAAATCCACTCTATAAGTCTCCTCACATACTTAATTAAAATATAATAATCACTATCATAAATAATAAAGTATTTAATAATGCATAATTTTTTTTATGGTCATAAGGATTAGGAAACCACTTTTGCTATATTCATGCAAACTTCAATCCTTCCATCAAAGTTAATAGGGTTAATGGTCAATGTGCCCCCTAAAGTTTGGATAAAATTTAAGAATCCCCCTTAATGCTTAAAATTTTAAATTTTAGTCCTAATGTTTGAACCAAATAAAAAATTCCCCATTTCCGTCATAGGACCGTTTATTTGAGACAGTAAACCGAACATGTGCCCTGCACGTGCCTTTACTTAAGTTGAAAAGACACAACTGCCATTACTTTGACAAACTTTAGGGGGGAATATTAAACAAGTTCAATACATTAAGAGGTATAGTTCATCCACCTGGGAAATTTCAAGAACATCGAATCTTCATTGAAGAACCAAAAACTAGTTTCATACCGCAACATTACATACTTCATAAGGTACTTCTAACATGATTCATTACAAATACATTATACCAATCGAATATCAACCGATCGAACTACCAAAGGCAAACGCCCATCTAACTCATCCTTAATCCGAGTACTACCATGGTTAGCTAGAGAGAGAGAGATGGGGAAGGATGGTGGTGGTAGAAGGAGGGGAGAAGAAGAATTTCTACGGAAGGATATGTTTTACGGAAGGGAGAAGAACAATTTCTACGAAAGGGTGAAGGAAGTGAGAGAGAGATGGGGAAGGATATGTTCTACAGAAGTCCAATTTATGGGCGAAAGCTTGAAGAACAGCTTGAAGTTCGATGAAGGGCATTTTTGTCAATTTAATATAAAAACGTCACGTGATCTGCACATGATGACATTCATATTAGTGTTAAACGGAAGTTGGACGGAATGGGGGGATTTTTGATTTCGTCCAAACATTAGGAGTAAAATTTAAAATTTTAAACATTAAGGGGATTCTTAAATTTTGTCCAAACTTTAGGGTGTATATTGACCATTAACCCAAGTTAATATTTTCATTTGATCTCATTTTTGGGTGTCTAATTAATTATTGCACAACTCTATAATCTATATTGTGATAATGAACTTACAACATTTGCCAAACATGGAAAATGGCTCTCCTATAACTATTTTCTGAATAAGTAAATACAAAATTAATTACTGACCTTGTATATGTTAACGTTGTTATTCTTATCTTAAAATAGTCATTTATAAATAAAATATAGATTTAATGCACTTTTAAGTTATGGTACTATAAAAAAGTATGTCTTGTATATGTCAAATGCAATTTTATGTTCTAGAGTGTGGATTTGTTGTTCGTCAATTAATGTTCATTATAATTATTTTTCATAAATAATCACGTAATTAGAATTGTCTCAAATAAACACCATATATGTATAAATAAGTACACTAAAGTTTATAGTAATCAAAATCGGATAAGGGGTCGATTTTCGATTCACTCGGTCCAACCACCAATTCGATTGGTTGAACCGTCAATCCTTCATTATGTTCTCCTCGGTTTATGCCTCTTCATCCACAATTTATCTGTGCTATCTTTTTTTTTCCTTTGTCCTTTGTGTTTCACGTTCTTCTCTTCTACCATTATTTACTAATATTCTAAATCTCCCACCGCCTCCCCTAAGTCTGTCGACACTACCTCCTTTCCTTCAAGACGCCACTGCCTCGTCCTCCTCTTCCAAACAGCCTTCTCCTTCTCCTCCTCCTCCTCCTCCTCATCACTCATCCTCTCCTTTTCACCGCAATAGGCCACCTCTTCCTCCCCGACAAAACTTGTTCAATAGGTGGCGATAGTTGTGAATAAGATTAGGGTTTCTTTTTTAAAAAATGAAAATAATCTCATGAACCGGTGAACCGATCAGTTCTTCAAAAACTTATTAATTCATAAAAAGTTGCCCAGTTCTTAAAAAAAGATCGGTTCTTCAAAAATCAACCATTTTTTACTATTTGAACCTGATTCGACTTACATTTCAATCTTTTGAATAAATCAAACTACCTCTGAGACTGACAGTCCAACCGAGTTTGATATGGTTCTTATATCTATGCTACAATTTATATATAAATAAATCAAAAATCAAAAAAATTTTAAAAAAATTTATAAATATATTTTAATATTGAAATAATTATTACTTGAAATAATTAATTTTAATTTGAAAATTAAGAAAAAGTGATAATATGTAGAAAAAATCAAAAACTCATAAAATTGGTCATAAATGTCGAAATATAAAAAGTATCACATATTTATTTTTGTAACAAACTAAGATTTAAGGATATAAAAAAGAGATAAGTAGTTAAGCTTTGTCCATTGACTTGATTGAATTCCACCAGGGTTAAGTGCTAGTATGCGTTGAATCCATGTAAGGATTACATATTGGTGGGTCGATTCGACCCGACGGGTCAATCTGTCCACATGTCTCCTCGATCGAATTTACTCAGTTTAGGACTCATCCTTAGCTGAGTCAAATCGAGATAAGCGTTGAAGCCTTTTTCATTTCTTCTCCCCTTTCAAATGATATTTTTCATATATTAAGAAAAAACAATACTTTTCTAATATATGTTTTTGTCTAATATGTTTTACTCTTTTCGGCCTCCAAGTTAACATGTGACTTCACTATTCTGTTAGTTAAACTGACTGTAAATACAACTCAGAACAAATAATCACATATGAAAAACATTAAGGTGAATAAAACAAGTTGTATAATCTGACCACTTCCCCCAACTTAAGGATTGGGCTTACTAACCCTCAAAGATGAGAAACCTTGATACTTCCATTTAATCACTTAGCAACACAAAATGAGTATTTCGCTTGAACAATATTTCACATTGAATGTGTTTTTGATATTTGTCTCAAACTTATTTTCAAAGACAAGGTGTTAGGGTGAAAAATGAAGACAATCTTGTATAATTGTTCTCATTTTGTTGGGAACTTATTGATTCTATCATATTGAGAATCTTCTTCCTAACATTTTCCCCATGACAATTGGTGTGCACTAACACACCATTTGTAGTATTTGGTCATGACAAGATAGATCTTTCCTTGCACTTATTATAAAGCCCAATATGTTTCTCTACCAAATCCAAATTGAGGCATAATTCCCGTTCATCAATAATTGCCTATATTTTCCTCTATGAAAGATAAAAATATTTTGATTGAGACATCGATATCATATACATACACCAGCCTAAGGGGTCTCTTGCCGTTTTTTTCCTGGGTTTTGTTCGAATATACTATATCTCAATTTCCTATTCGTTGACCCAATTTCACTTTTATGGGTATGCCTTACTAGAGGCGAAGCGATGCTCAATGTTTAGTTCTTCGCAAAACCAATTGCGATCCTGCATAAATAGGTTGAGCATCATCATAATTAATTATAATTTTGGAAGATCTGTATCTTCACTTGATTTTAAAATTGAAGAACTTTATCGCTTTAACTTTTGTGGTCATTAGAAATATTTTTTTTTACACACTTTGAGAAATAGTAAATGACTATGGCGATGAGTATACTTTGACCTTGTCACTTTAGTGGGAATGAGTGTTAATTCAATTAGAGGACGCCAAATTCTTGGCGAGTAGTTTTGACAAGTCTCTCAAGTCTGTACCAAAGTTTATGTCTCTAACTTTCATGGTCAATAGTACTATATTTCTTTGTGGAGTTTATGTCTCTAAGTTCATGGTAATTTTCTGATGATCAACTTAGTCATTTCATTACATGTAGTACCTTGTGGAGTTATGTGGGTATTTGTTCCATTTCAGGTTGGGCGACACGTCTCAGGTAAGGAGTTGAGTGCCTTCTTTTTAGGGGGAGTTATTAATTATTTGGGTAATTGATGGTGATGCATTGAACCATCACATGTTTAAGCTCATTGTTTAGGAAACACTTCTGACTCCAAAACTAGTAGATATGAGTCATTTAAGTGAAGTTTAAGGTTTGGGGTTTCAGGTTTAGGTTTGGGGTTTGGGGTTTATTTTATTTAGTTTTTTTTCTTTGGCTTGATTATTTCTCGGCTCGGATCCTCGCGCACGGTATTTTTACCCTGAGCCAAAATTAGGTGTTTACACTAGGTCATGAATTCAACTTTTGTCAGTCTTACACTTGGTGCCAACCTATTAATGCTCAAACGGTGTCCTTGGATTGACCATGGGGATATATCAGATATATGTTCTCTGGTTTCCTTATCCACAAAATCGAACATTACCACCCTGTCTATTGCTTCCGTTATCCTATCTGCACCGAAGTGTTCCCATGCTTTCTACAACACATTGATTATTCATGCGGTTTTCACCTGTTTCTACGCTATGATCGTTCCCACATATCAGTTATTCCTTGTCACACATGGGTTCAATTCCCGGTTTAACGTAGTTTTCCTGGGTGTCATATGTCTGCTGGAGATGGCGTTGTTCATAATTCCAAAACAGAAATATAGTTAGTCAACTCTACGTCACACTTACAAGTCGTATGCAGCGTGGGGGATCTCCCTAGTTATGCACCAGTATTGTCATCTTACGTAACGTTTCTAGTAGTGGGGGAGTCGGCGCCAACGTTCCCCCTGTTACGTAAAAAAAGAAACCTTTTTGCTCGTCTACTGTGCGGTGTGTTCTGTCGTGAAGGTACCAAACTCCACTATCCACTCGTTATTCCACCCACGTAACAATATCTCTAGTGTTCTTACGGTTTCCAGCAAACAACCTTACTGGAGACAACTGTCGTTGAAGTCGTCGGAATATTCTCTAACAACCCTAGGAGAGCAAAAACTCTTTTTATTTAAAAAGTAAGTATAAATAAATTAGAAAAGTAAGTATAAAAAATTTACTTAGAAAAATAGGTATAGGAAAATTTGTGCGGGTGCGAGTTGTACCATCTTTTGCATAGTTCATTGCCTTTGGCATAACACACCACACATTGGTGGCGTGTTAAGTTCTGTTTTTTTTGGATAACATGAAATTTAATTAAAAAATAAATTATACATCAATTAAAAAACTAAAAAAAATGGACTAAGTAAAATATGATCCAATTTTTGCAAAAAAATAAAATATTGATTTACAAATTGACTATATGCTCTACTTAAGTTGAGATATGAATAGTTGACTTAAAAAAAAAAACTTATGGCATGTTCTTTTCACGGAATGGAAAAGGAATTCGGCTTACGGATTCCGTAAGAAGTTGTTCTTTTCGCGGAATTGCAAAAATTTGGCTTACGGATTCCGGCCGGGGTAGGCTTAGACATTCCGTGTGAAAAGCTCGGAATTCCTAAGCCGGGCGCACTAGGATTGAGGAATAGGAGGCGAAATTACCGAAATGCCCTTACTTTAAAATTTATATTAATTCAACAATTTTATCTTAATTAATAATTAATTAAATAAGTTATTTTATTTTTTTAATTATTAATTAATTATATTATAAGTTTTTATTATTCTTAATTTTAAAATTAATTAATACAAATTATATATATTATATACTATACATATACAAGGAGGGGCAAATATGTCATTTTATCACATTCCATTCCCTTTCCATATACAATTCCACCAAAGAAACAACAAAATTTCTTATTCCATTCCATCTCATTCCACCAAAGAAACAACTTCATATTCTTATCTCCTATTCCTTATTCTCTATTCCTATTCCCTATTCCGTATTCCTTATTCCGAATTCCATGAAAGAAACGCCCCGTAACAGTTCCTCTTAGTCGAAACTCAACATACTTATTATATATATATATATTATATATTATTAAGTATATAATTACATTTTTATCTACATACTTATATATATATATATATATTATTAAGTATATAATTACATTTATATCGTAACATCATTTGTTCTATAATTTGACCGAAAGGACAAAATGGTTTAGGTGAAAAATTTATTTGTGCACTTAAAAAATAAATAATAATGTGGTAAGTAGATAATTAAATTGCGAGATAAATGTCTCTAACGATTATGAGTTTCAACTTTTGGACTGACTGTATAGTTCGATAGACCAATTTTTATCTATATATCTATCAATCTATCTATATTTGTATTAAATATGTGTAGAGTAAAATACAACTTTCCCCCCTAATGGTTGGTTTCGAAAGTTTCAGTCCTTAGGGTTTGGCAATCTGTCGAGTTTCCCCTTTCCATCAAATATTCGCCCAAACTTAACAGAGTAAGTTTTGGCAATTACAAAATTAACAGAATACTTTTAAAAATGCCATAATTTACCTCTTCCAAATTTTTTCAAATTTTACATTTGAGTTTTGATTCGATCGGGACTCGATTGAGCCCCAATCGAAAGGGCTAGCTCTGGGTCTTGACCTAGATCAACCCCTATAGGTGGGCGACCAGGTCTGGATCAAGACCTGAATCCCTTTAATTGAGGCTCAATCGAGTCACAATCGAATCAGAGCTCAGTTGTAATATTTGAAAATGCTTAGAAGGGTTAAATCGTGATATTGTTAAAAGTATTATGTTATTTCTATAATTTTCAAAACACATTCGTTTAGTTTTGGATGGAAATTTTGATGAAAGGGAGAAACTCGATAGATTAATTGATAAACATTAAGGTAGTGTTTGATTAAAGTATTAACTATGTATTAGTATTAGTTAATACATGTATTAACTAATACAATGTTTGATTAGAAATAATAGGTGGTACTAATTAATACCTATGTATTAGCTAATACACATTTGTAGTGTTAATTGTGTATTAACTAATACATAATAAAAATTACCTAATTACCCTCAATTAACCCACACAATTCCTATCTATAACTTAATTACTTGATCGTTTTTTACGATTGTTTTTTGAAATCGCATAACTTTTCGAATTCTATGCAACCCATTGTCGTAAGGCGATTTGCCCCGCTAATTTCTTCTAAAAACACCGTTTTACATCTTAATTCCCCGATTTTTCGATCAACCTCCAGCTCTTCAAACATTTCTCACCCTTGTTCATCACTTTTTTTTTTAACAATTTGTCTCAATTTCTGTCATGGCACCGTTACTCGGGGTCCTCACACGCTATTAAGCTATTAGATTTTGATCGGGACCCAACCGATAACCGCATACCGCATTTTTGGGTCTCGACAGACATGCTCACACTCGAACCCTTCACAAAAGATCATGGTCGGTCGGTGGTGCTCCCACAGGGGATCCCACCAATCAACTTCCTTGCGCGTAACGGGTTTGCCACCCTTAGACTCGCACACATGTCAGACTCCTTGGTCTGTGTTTCAAGACGGGTCGAATGGGGAACCCATAAGCCGATGCCCGGAGCGCACATGTGCCAAAGCACGCCGAGCAACGCGCGCTGCCTACCACGATCGCAGCGACGAAGTTTCCGCGAGCGTATCAAAGGCTCGGTCTTGGGCCGCCGCCACAATCCGCATCGGTCCACGCCCCGAATCGATCGGTGGACAGGCTCATCATCATTCCACATCCGACCGGGGTGCATCGCTGACCCCCATCCGCTTCCCTCCCGACAATTTCAAGCACTCTTTGACTCTCTTTTCAAATTCCTTTTCTTCTTTCCCTCGCGACACTTGTTTGTTATCGGTCTCTCGCCCGTATTTAGCCTTGGACGGAATTTACCGCCTGATTGGGGCTGCATTCTCAAACAACCCGACTCGTCGACAGCGCCTCGTGGTGCGACAGGGTCCAGACACGACGGGGCTCTCACCCTCTATGGCGCCCCTTTCCAGGGGACTTGTATGGTCAATGATCCCCGTGTTTATTGTTGTCATATGAATCTTACCGAATGCCACGTATAATCTTTCATGGTCTTGTATGACTCCACTTGAGTGATTCTAGTGTTCATTTGCACATATTAAATCAATTTATGTGTACACAATTTTAATATTAAAAAAAAATAAGGGTATTAATGCATTTTTGTCATTTTACGAATAATTTTATATTGAATCAAACACTGTATTAAGTTATACACGTATAAGTATATCTTAATACTTGTTCCATTCAAACATAGTATTAACTAATACATGTATTAACTAATATGTGTATTAACTAATACATCCAATCAAACGCTAAGTATCGAAACTTTCGAAAGTAAACATTATTTCAAAATTGAATTTTACCCAATATGGATATAATTTATTTTACACATATTCAATAGATACATGTATAACGTTTGGCCTATCATACCCTACGGTAAGTACAAAAGTCAAAACTCAATGTCGCTAGTGACATTTATGACGTAATTCATTTATGAGTTTGGTTCATATCATAAATCTTATATTTTAAATATAATCTTCATTAGGTACATAATAATGATAACATGATATATGAACTATTTATGATTATACTAATTTTTTATTTTACAAATATTCTAATTCTGAATAATTCGGTGTGATGATAAAATGATAGCATTATTTTCTGAGCATATATTTATCATAGATCTTCTTGTATATAATTAATCTAAATAGCTTATACGCGTTTCACGCTCTATATAATGCTATATAATTTATTTTATATTAAATATTAGAAGAAATTACTATATATATATACATGAACATATTTAACATTTTTATATTTAAAATAATATTTTAATTAAGGAATAATTTCACTATGTATTATACAATAAAAAATTATGTATATTTGTAAATCAATTGTTAGGCCTAATAGTAATATTTTTCAAATAATAACTATTTCACGTGTTTATATATTACAAATTATATTATGAAATAGAAAGATTACGAATTATATTTAGGTTATTTATTCGTAAAATTAATTAAAATACATGAGTTAATAATAATAAAAAATTATTAATTATTAAGACGACCTCAAAAGTCACGTTTTTACAAATAGGTACCTTAGACAAAATTTGTTACTTTCGAGTAACTTAAAAATCATAAATGTATCTACTTTAATATTTTGGTCATGTGCCCCTCATGTATGTAGTAGTATTTTGTTCCATTAAGGTAAGTCTACTTATTTTTACTGTTGTTTTCAGGCATTTCTGACTTGTTTTATTGTAGCATTTGAATACATTTTATTGTTGCATTCAAGTATTTCTAAGTTGTCTTTATTCATTTTTTATTTGTTTTTTTATTACTTTCACATACTCAATTAAAGTAGATACATTTATGACTTTTGAGGTATCCGAAAGTAACAAAACTTTTCTAAGGTACCTAATTGTAAAAACGTGAGTTTTGAGGTACGTAAATGACTTTTGAGGAACCTAAACGTTAATTAATAGCTTTAACTTAATCTGACTCTTATTAGTGTCGATATAAAAATATTTAAAACATTGGTATTATTTTATTTCAGTTTAACAATTGTAACAATTTCTTTTCTTTTTTAATTATACATATGATATTTATATATTTTGTTAGCTGCAGAATAGATTTAGTCTACAAATATATAAAATTTAGTTTCGTAACATTGTTACATATATTTTTATAGTATTTTAATAAGCTATGTAATGGGTATATGTGAGTAATTTTGATACGAGTATTATGTGATAGATGAAATGTATCCTTAATTAATCTTAAAAAATAAATTTCTAAGAGTAAATTCTAATATATGTTACTTGATATCTATACAATATAATATTATATATAGTATTTTATATATTTGATTTCATAAAATAAAATCATAAGTTATACATGTGAAATAAAAAAAGATTAAGGTTTTGTAACTTATCTTGAAAATAAATTAGAGACTTTGGGGAATTTTAAGGTGACTTATATGGCATGCAATGAAAATTATATAATTGACATTGACCAATCAAAAAAGATTTATTTGACATTAAGAGTAAAAAAGTATAATAAAAACTTACTTGTCAACAATAAAAAACTTCGGTGTCGACATTAAGAGTGAGTAGTAAATACATGATGTCGGAAATACAAGAATAATTACTTCCTTAAAGTGTTCTCTTGTTAGTTTCCCCTACTTTGCCAGGTGAGGTTGTGGCTTTCCTTTATAGAAATTGAAAAGTGTCCAAGCAGTTTCCAACTGCAATTTGGATAACATAACGATCAAATTCAAAATTCAGATAGCACTTAAGAGATATATAAAATAAGACACTCACAATTCATTACCCCGCCCCAATAAGTTGAGTGGTGGCTTCTAGCAGTAAATTGCCTTCATCACTCCAAACATCGAGAACCAAGGATCGTATTTGGTCCAACTAAAGCATTAAGGTATCAACAGATTAGAACAGAAATCAAATTAGAATGATACGTTAATTAAACCAATAAAGTGTTTATAGATACAAACTTTATAACAGAATGCCTCAAAATTTTCACTATTGAAGTATGGAAAACTTTCAACTTTGCAAATAGAACACCACAAAATGCAATAATAGCCACCAATACCACACTACAAAAAAACTCGTGCTTTAGTGTCTGTCAAAAATTGTCACAAAAGGCATAATTACCGCTGCTAACTTTTAGCGACAACGAAATGTTTGTCCCGGTAGACCCCGTGGCAAAAGGTTATACCTACGCAAATTTGCTGCCATTAAAAGTTTGTCGCCACTAAAAATACCCAGTCGCCATTTTTGTTGCATCGAAAACGCTTGTTGTTGTTGATGCGTAATTTCCGTTAATAACATTTTGTTGCTCTAGTGCCACATATTGTGTCGAGGCTTCATTAATGCTAAATGTTTGATTCAGTGACAGAGTCATGCTAATGGAATAGAAAAGATACAGCAATTTGTCACAATATAAAATACGTTTATCGTACAAGCTTTATTTGTCACAATTCATAAAGTACGAACAATTATATCTATTGTTACTAATAGCTTATTCCCCACTTACAAATGTAGTTGTAAAGTAAATATTTTTTACAATGGCATACGACGTTGTTTATGCCAGTTCTATATAACGAATACATATTTGTAGCAATATATCACTCAAGAATGTTATAACCATCAACATATAAACTATGTACAACTTGATGTTGATAGAATTGCTCAAATATATCTGTGTACATGTTAATGTAAACATATCTAAATGTACATCAAATAATTAAGCTAATACATCAACCTAGTAAGAACACATTCTCTAGAGAGACTAATAAAAAATTCATATGATTCCAAGAGAAACATAACTAATCATCGCACTTGTTTAATCATGTGAATTATCTAAGGTATGTGTTCTGAAACACGTGGCTCAACAGAAGGAGGTAAGCAATGAAGATGTGTCATGTCCAGATGATATTCTTTACAGTAACGCCGACTTAAACTTATAGGATCCTCCCCTAGAGCATTCCCTCTATCAATTATCTACATATTTTGAAAAGTACATACTCAACTTCCCGTCATTCACATAGAAACTAGTTGGTATTGGAATTTGACTTTGCTTTAAATTCTTCCAATGCAACAAAAATAAAACCTTATTGCCTAGAAAAGTCCATAAATGTGACACTAAAGTATGCTCATTTACACAGAAAAGGTGAAATAGTCCAAAGTATGAGCTCAAAACAAAAAGTGAAGTCCATAGCATAAGCTCACTATAGAAAGAAACACAAATAAGTAAAATAAAACAAATTGCAGTTCATATTAAGCCTTAACACATATTTGTAGTCAATAGCTCAAATATATAAGTACCTAGGAAATATCTTTAACTCTCAAATGGACTATATCAAAGACAGGTTGAGTAACATACTTAATAGGAGTGAGGTAGGCGATATTACACCTAAGCGAGGATTTCCATTTCATAATGTACATCTTCTAGGCAGTGATCAATTCTTCATTGTGCTTTACTTACACACGATAAAAGTGAAATAATCATTTACATCATTATTTTGTGATCCATGAAAGGGAGGAGGTAGAAATTCGATGCAGAGACTAGCCTTTGTATAGAAACCAAATGAGCAAGGAATTTGCATAACAGATGGAGCTTTACATTAACAACAAGTTGAGGTCTGCATACGAATCCAACAATTCCGTGAAATTTTCAACCACAAAATGGCATAAGATATCCTAGCAGAACTCTTTTACATTGTCATCAAAATTAGTGAAGTTTCGAACATAGCAAACATCATAATCCAAGTGCTTGAAACATCTAACCCAATAATAGACTGTTAAAACTAGCTTCCTTCCTTAAGAAATGTAAAGTCCAATGAACAACATACACAAATAGGAATTTCTCACAGAAAAATATACTAGTTTGCCACAGTGTATGAATAAAATTAGCTATTTATTAATATATTCTATTTGATAATTTTTCTCTAGCACAATTTAACACTCTTTATAGTAAAACGGACAAGAAATTAGCATAACATGAATCGTCATAGATAAAATCAAACATGTACATAACATCAAAGGTGGCAAAAACTTAAGCATGCTCAATGTGGCTCAAATCATACGCAGTGATGCGGTAGACAGACATCCCAACCTTGCCCTCCACCTTGGGCCTGAAGACCTACCACTTCCTGATCATGGTGTTATACAAGTACAACTCTTTCAGGCCATCACCGCTACCGGAGACAGATCTAGGGTTCCATGGAGACAGATCTTGAAGACAATTACACACGAGATGGAGTGAGAGGCGAGCAATGCAGACGGAGTCAGACTGTGAGGAGGAGATAAAGGGAAGGAAGATGAAGGTGCGTGTTTGATAATTCACAATCAGAATATTTGAGAAGATACAAATAATATTTGTTAAGGAGATGCAAATTCCTTATAAAATAGACAAGTTATTTTAGAAGCTCTAAATCCCTTACAAAAATTAATGAGTAAGGTTTTTTCTTTCCCAAGATTTATCACAAATATATGTATCCTTCCAAATATTATCTTTGCAAATCTCTTTCTTAGTATTGAACTCAAGGAATTAAACATTGTAAGGAATTCTTCTATTGATTTGTGTTGTATCCTTCCAATTATTATTCTTGCGATTGTTTTGTGTTGTAAAGTACCTTTAAAATTTTGGTTAGCAGCGACAAATGGATAATGGTGACGGTTAGAAACCGAAATTGTTTAAATATAATTTTACCACAACTACATTGGACACTTGACACTATAATGTTTTCGAGCTAAACTATTCGACAACGGAAAAATCCACAGAAAACATGAGCTTTAGCTATGACAAATTATGTCACACTAAATCAGTTGTATAAAGTTAGTACTTACGACAAAGAACAAATGTTGTTATCTTATATTGACGACAAAACGTTCCATGTAAAAAAATAATATTACCACAGAAATATTACCTGCTACTGATGGGGTTGTTTAATCTCAAGAGTAGTTTGACATTACACATTTATCCATGTAAAAAAATAAAGTGACGACAAAAATTAAACTAATAGTAGCTTGTAAATTATACAAAACAATGAAATTGTACTGAATCATTCTGTTTTACCTATATCCACAGTCACCACTACGAGGATCCAAGTTTCTTTCAGTTGGTTCTTCACCATTTACTTATTTTGAAGGCTTGTAGTGACTTCCTGAAAATCTATTGCTGAAGTTGTTCTTTTAGTTACGACCGAACCAACATGGGTTCCGGTAGATCCAAAAGGTACAGAGATTCTAGTATGTCGACGAATCGTTTCATAAATTGTCGTTTGCAGTATTTGTTCATAGAGATTGTAATAATATCTATGTTTCCTAAGTTTTAATATAAAAAATATCAACATCTTCGAATACAGTCCATATAAAATTATATTACTTAGTAAATGAAATATATGAATAATTTAATATACAAATTAAACATTGTGTATAGTATATTTGAACATTTACTTTCTATGATTATTCTTAAATATTTGTAAAATAATCTGTAGGCCTTAATCTCACCTTTAAACATCTAAAAATATAAATATAGTTGTGGATTTACATATGAAAAATATACATAATATTCACATAAAATTAAAATAATAAGGTCTGATTCAGAGTTCCACACGATTTTACTTATGTTAAGAAATTACGAGAATTTAAATCGTATAAGTTGGATTAGATCGAAAAATTGTAATATGATAGAGATGATCATATACATAAGTTGTGGTTTTAATGACACTAATCAAATGAATCATCCCATAAGAAAACTAAAGAGAGCACCGTCTATATGAACATAAGCACGACGTTGTCATCCCATTGTTATTTTTTCTCAAGATTTTTTACTATAGTTCATAACAAAACTAACGATACAGTAATTTTACTTATAATAAAAAGTTGTAGAAGAAGACAAAAAAAAAGTGTTAAGGGTATTTTTTTTAAGATAAACTATCTGCATGCCTAGCATATCTCTTGATGAAGATGTAGCCATGAATCTTCTAATTTTCTGTTGTTCATGCCAAGTTCTTCACTCCCAGCGCTTCACTCCCAGTTATTCATGCCAATTTCTTTACTCCAAGTTCATGCCATGAAACAATATACAATCTCTCGGTCCTTTGCTGAATCAGAATATAGGAGTATGTGATCAGCCTTGTCTGAAATTGTGTGGTTGAGAAATCCTTTGAAAGAACTTGGTTTTCATAAAAAAGAACCAATTGTTTTATACTGTGATAATAAGGCTACCATAAAGATTACTAATAACCCAATTTTTCATGAACGAACTAAACTTATAGAAATCAATTGCCATTATATTAGAGAAAAATTTCTTGAGAATATTTTGCAACTTTATTACGTTGGGACAAATGATTAATTAGCAGACTTGTTTACAAAAGCCTTGGGAAGTGAACAACATTACAAACTCTGTACAAGGCTTGGAATGTTGAACATATTTAGAAGAATGGGGGAACCAATTGTTTGTGGAGCTTTTATGGGTTGGGCTCATGTTATTCGGCATGTTCGGTCTGTCCCTTTGCTTTCTTTATTCGAATCGATTGTTTATTGTTAGTCCTTCAGTTTTAGTTATTGACTCTTTAGATTGATTAATATGGTTTTGTATTTAAGGGGGAGGGTCACCAAATGAAGGAACTGTCCCGATGAACCCCTTGTCTTGCCTCTCTTCGTTTTAGGGTTTCTGGATTTTCTATACTCTTCATTGTCCGATTTGAACAAAATCCACTTTGTAAGTCTCCTTACAGACTTAATTTAATTTTAATAATCACAATCATAAATAATAAAGTATTTAATAATGCATAATTTTATTTTATGGTCATAAGAATTAGCATACTACTTTTGTTATATTCATACAAACTTCAATCTTTCCATTAAAGTTAATATTTTCATTTGATCTCATTTTCGAGTATCTAATTAATTATTAGTTAACTCTATAATCTATATTACGGTAATGAACTTACAACATTTGCCAAATATGCAAAATGGATTTCCTATTACTATTTTCTGAATAAAATTATTTACCTTCTATTTAAACTCAATATATTTTTATTTCCATAAAAGAAAAATTGAAGATACACACAAAACAATTACCAATATAGTGGGTGGTGTAAAATAAAAATGACGAGTATGCAGACTTTATTTATAGAATAAGTAAATACAAAATCAATTACCGACCTTGTATGGGTTAAAGCTTTTATTCTTATTTTAAAATTGCCATTTTAAAATAAAATATAGATTTGATGCAGTTTTAAGTTATGGTAGTATAAAAAAGTATGTCTTGTACATGTCAAATGCAATTTCATGTTCTAGAATGTGGATTAGCTGTTCGTCAAGTAATTTCCATTATAATTATTTTCGATAAATTAATAATCACATAATTAGAATTGTGTCAAATAAACACCATATATATATAGGTAAACATATTTATAGTTTCTTTTCTTTCTCATTTCTATTTCACATTCTCCTCTTCTACCAATATTTACTAATCTTGTAAATCTCACACCCCTTGATCTAAGTCCGTTGGCACTACCTCCTTTCCTTCAAGACGTCGCCGCCTCTTCCTCCTCGCCTACAAACCGCCTCCTTCTCCTCCAAGTCGCCGCATTTTCCTCCTTCTCCCCGCTCACACCTCAGCTTCTCCTCCCCTCTCCCACGCCGTCTCCTCTTCCCCGTCACAAGCCACCTCTTCCTCCCCGACAAAACTTGTTCATCCAGCAGTGATAGTTGTGAATATGATTAGTTTTTTTACATAAATAATCTCATGAACCTGTGAACCGGTCAGTTCTTCAAAAACTGATCAATTCATAAAAAAACATCCTGGTTCTTAAAAAAATGATCGGTTCTTCAGAGACCGGCCGTATTTTAATCTTCGAACCTGATTCGAATTCCATTACGATCTTTTATAAATCGGAATACTTCTGTAATAAAAAGTGATAATATATAGAAAAAATCTAAAACTCAGAAAATTGGTCATAAATGTCGATATATAAAAGTATTACATATTTATTTTTGAAACAAACTAAGATTTATGGAAATAAAAAAGAGATAAGTAGTTAAGCTTTGTCCATTGACCTGATTGAATTCCACTAGGGTTGAGTACTAGTATGCGTTGAATCCATGTAAGGATTAAATCTTGTTGGATCGATTCGATCCGATGTTTCAATCTGTCCACACGACTCCTATATCAAATTTGCTCAGTCAATGACTCATCCTTAACTGAGTCAATTCGATCTAAGCGTTGAAGAATTGTTCATTTATCATCTCCTTTTAATTGATATTTTTCATATATTAAAAAAACAATATTTTTCCAATATATTTGTTTTGCTAATTCTTTTAACGCTTTTCGTCCTCCAACTTAACACGTGACTTCGCTATTTTGTTAGTTAAACTAACGGTAAATACAACTTAGAACAAATAATCACATATGAAAAACATTAAGGTGAATACAACAAGTCGTATAGTCTGGCCACATTCCCCAACTTAAGGGTGTATTGGGCTTATTAACCCTAAAAGATGTCAAGATGAGATGCCTTGATACTTCCATTTAGTCACTTAGCAAAACAAAATGAGGATTTTGCATCAACAATTTTTTTTTTGAAATGTTTCGCATTGATTGTGTTTTTTATATTTGTCTTAAACGTATCTTGTAATACAAGGTGTTAGGGTGAGAAATGAAAGCGATCTTGTAAAGTTCTTCCCATTTTGTTGGTAACTTAATGATTCTATCATATTGAGACTCTTTTTCCTAACATCTTCCGAATAATAATTGGTGTGCACTAACACACTATTTCTACATGACATTATTCCTCTGAGGCTTGTGGTTGTCGAGTCTTGGTCCTCTTTCCTTTTTATACATTGGCTTTTATGGCAAGTTCTTCCACGGTGTTAATGTCTTTGGCGCGGTAGTTGTTTCTTAGATTATTTGATACCTTGTGCTCAAAACATGTTGATCAATCTAGCTGGTGTTTTTATGGAAGCACCCATAGAAGGTTGTAAAAGCCTCGCCCAGTTCTTATCATATGTCGTTCATGGCGATCATACTGCTCAACAATTTACAGTTTCCCATGTATCTCTGTATGATTTTCACGCTGTAATCTTCTCAAGAGTTGACAAATGTCAGTGGTAAAATGAAAAACCAAGAGAACATTGTGCCCGATGGAGTTCATGGAACAACGATGCAATGTGGTCATTGTCGTGGGTTCTTTCCAAGGGGGAGGCTTTTTGCATATTCATGTGGCATATGGGGAGTACTTACTTGTTTTACTCAAGAATTGCTATTACCCATACATCCATGGGAATTTGATCAAGGCAAAGGGACGAATGGATGAGAGTCCTTATATCTAAGGGTGGCCTTTACCGTGCCTTTTTGTTCGTTCGGATTCCCGTTGATTATTTCTTCGACTTAATATAGTGTGAAGAATGGTTGATTGACTCGCTTAGAGCGGCAGAGCTAAGAACACTTAGTGTAGTATTGCGCTTGGTCCTTGTTGAACAATCGTGTTTCGGAAAGAGGAGTTTGTCCAGGTGTACGTTGAGATGCTATAGGTTGTCTCAGGTTCGGGGTGAGGCACATGAGTTTACTATTATTATAAGGCATTAGGAGGTTGCATATAGGTATCTTGGTGTGTCCTTTTTACTGTTCTAGAAACATCTCAAGAGCAGTGAATATCTCCAGTGTAATCAGACGATGCTGTCACGGTTAGGGAAGGATCTTGGTGATTATTGCAGAAGCGGTTATGCAGAAGAGACTACTGGCTGAGTGAGGGCCATTGTTTCATCTATATATGGTTTTGTCAAATGTGTGTGGATTGGCTTTATGGTTGATTACCGAGTACTTTGGTGATGAGGGGTTGCAGACGGTTTCTCTAGCGACATGATACACCCTGACATGAAAACAAAGTTGACCACGGAGATCGTCTGAGGTTGATCCAAGCACCTACACCTGCAAAATGAGATAGTTAAAGGTTCCTCTCGGTCCCTCTCCAATGTTTTAATGAGATGGTGTATATCGTAATAATAATAAATGTAAAATATATTTAATGAGAGAAGTATTTTGAACATATACTGATCAAACCTTAAGTTCAATCTTTAATTCTACGGTGCTTCTCGAGATGGTCATTCAACATATTCAAGTATTATCCGGGGATTTATCATAATAGAGTATATATCTATGAATAAAATCTCGTCTTTAAGTAGGCAAATTATTCGGAGAAACGTTAATCTAGTGACGAGATTTGTGCATCATGTGATAGCGAGGGTCCTAACTGTTCTCAAAGTTGTAGCTTTAGTTAAAGTGAAACTCAAAATGTACTACCTAGAGTGATTGCATATGCCCATGTACTCTCTCTCAAGTGAATTGTGTGGTTCCAATCGAGATAAAAGTCAGAGTACCAGGGCATTGCCTAGTATTCAGCAAGTCTGAAATTTCAGTTTTGATATTCATTTTATGTGGGTGGGTGGGGTGGGGGGAATGGCTTTGGTGAAACCTGGATAGTTGCCTATATTATTTGCATCACTCATGTTGTTATTTTCACCAAAGTATTTGATAATATGTTATTTGCACCAAAATTTAAAATCCCTTAAATTGATGTGTTAGCTAATATTACTTTATCCTTCAAAACGGAGAAGAAGATCACACTATTGAGAAATTGTTCTTCAATATTTGGAAGTTCTTTAATAGTTTGCTCTAAATCATCGTATTCTTCATTTTTAGATTGCACACTATATAACATACGAAAATGCCATTCCATTCATCCTCTACAGTATATACTCAATCTCTAGAGCTTGTACAGGTAGATATGTGGGGACCAGCAGCCTGTGCATCAAACAGAAATAGATACTACATGAGTATTGTAGATGCATTTATCCGATATACTTGGATTTACTTTTTACATAATAAAAGTGATGTTGCACAATCTTTTGTTGAATTTCATAAGTTAGCAGAGAAACAACACATACATTCTCTTAAGGTTGTTCAAACTGATGAGGGAGGTGTGATCCACTTCATGTTTACCTATCTTTCTTTGCTTGGTATAGCTCATCGCATTACGTGTCCATATTCATCGTAACATAATGGGATTGTGGAGCGAAAGCATCGTAACATTGTTGAGTTAGGCTTAACACTTCTTACACAAGCATCTGTTCCATTGCAAAACTGGTCAAATACTTTCTTCACATCCATGTTTCTTATAAACAGATTGACATTGTATAGTTTTTCAAAATGTCACCCCATGAGAAATTGTTTGGGGTATCTTCTGATTATTCTTTTTTTTTTGTGTGTGTGTTTTTGGTTATTTATGGTTTCCACATTTGCGGCCATATATCAAAACCAAGCTTGCGAGGTCAGAACCAATTGTGTTCTTAGGATATTGCTCTAAATGTCATGGCTATGAATGCTTGTTTACTTCAGGCCGTGTCTATACAACTAGAAATGTTGTATTTCAAGAACAGTCTTTTCCTTTTGCTGATATTAAAGGTAGCTTCTTCATCTCCTCATTTCCAAGTCAAAATTATACTTCCATGTCTTTCTTCGTACCGTGTGATTTTCAATTTTCTTATTATGATGATTAGGACTTGGCTCATTGACTTGGACCTACTTCCTTTCTTGATCTTACACCTCCATCTGCAGTTAGAAACTCCACTTTTTCCTCACTCGTCTGATCTGCCTTTATCCTCTCCCAATCTATTTTCTCATTATGATCAGTCTCTGCAAGATATTCCTATATCATCTCCTATCTCACATTGTCTTACTGTTGTTTCTTATAGACGGCAAAACACTACTCTTGTTCCTATAGCAACTACTGATTCATCTCTACCACCATTTTCTACTGCTTCAGTTTCAACTGCTACTGTTCCAACCACAGCTTCAACTCCTTCTTTTCTTACTCGAAATGTCCATCCTATGCATACTAGATAGAAGTCTCAATCTGGTCAAAATTCTTCTCTTCAAGCTCTTCTTACTTCTCTATATGCTCCTTATGCCTTGGTTTATGAGGAGCCTAAATCTATCCATGAAGCTTTCCACAGTCCTCACTGGAAAGCAACTGTTGATGAGGAATTTAGGCTCTCCCAATCAACAACACCTGGTTTGTGGTTGATCTCCCCCCTGGTACGATACCTATTGTTTGCAAATGATTGTTCACGGTAAAGAAAAATGTAGATGGTTCACTTGCTTTCTATAAAGCAAGGTTAGTTGTTAAGGTTTTTTTGGCAAAAAACTGGTTTTGATTTTCAAGAAACTTAGCTTGGTTGTTAAATATGCTACTGTGCGTATTGTTTTCTCTCTAGCCTTGTCTCATAAATGGAATTTACGTCAAATTGATAATAACAATGAATTTCTTCATGGAGATTTATCAGATGAAGTGTATATGATTCAGCCCCTGGCTTTGAACAAGTAACAACTTTTGAAACTCCTATTGTCTGTAAGCTTAAAAAGGCCTAATATGGTTTAAAACAGTCTCCTCATGCCTGGTTTGAGAAACTCTAATATTTTCTTGTGAATACTTTGAAGTGTAGTACTTTTTTTTTGGCCAAAATACTCATTTCATTTGATGAAATAAAACGGTGTGACATAACGTCACGGGACATCCTTTGCTAATAAACAAATAAAAGGAAGTGGGGGTTAGGAAACCCAATTATTAAATCACACTCCCATTCGTGCCTGTTTCGCTATCCAATTCGCGCATTTAATTGCTATCTTTGGAGTTGCTTGCCATTGCACCTGCTCTATCTCATTGGTTAGAGATCGAATATTCGGTATGATGGTCGATATTCGCCATTCGGTTGCCCCCTCTAGAATTTGTTTTATAACCACTTGTTAATCAGACTCGATGGTGATGTTGCTCCAGCTCTTCTCATGCGCTAGACGAATCCCTTATTGTATTGCTATTGCTTCAAGTGTCGTGATATCGTCACTTCAGACTCGCCTATTCATACCTCCCACGACCTTGACATAGATGTCCCTTGCTATCACCCCGATCCCTCACATATTGGTTCGAGCACACCACGATGCATCGCAGTTGAGCTTGATCGTTTCCGGGTTTGGTTTCGTCCATCGCTGGTTTGCTCTCGGTTGGGCGGTTTGTTGCGACTGTGCCTTGCGGCTTTGCTCGGGTATCGCCCGCTTGATCTCCACCAGTACGCTAGCTGGGTTCGGTTGTACTACCTCGAACTCGGCCTTGCAACGTGCTTTCCATATGAACCACGTAGTAAGCATGCATGTCTCCTGTTAGGATGTATGAATATGTGTGTAGTGTAGTTAGCTTAGTCAACAAGGTATTGTGCTGTGTGTTGTAAGGAATCTTGTAGAATGGTGTAGAAGATTATAGAAGAGTCTAGGTTGTTATAGAATTAGGTTGTTAGAGTCTTGTAAATCCTATATAAATAGGATCATTATGCATATGTATCTTTAACTTGTATTGATGAGTAAAGAAACTTGTTCAACAAGTAATTCTGTTTTTTTTGTTATGTTCATCATTTTCGTTCTTCTTCATTCTCTCTCTCTCTCAAATACATCTAGCTTTGGGTGAGATTACTGAAATGGTATCAGATCCATACTAATTCCTCAAGATTCGCTGCATTTGTCATCATCAACAAGAGAATCATCTCAACTTCGGAAGGTTTGATATTCTCTTGAAGGTACTCTGTTCGTCTGAAATCTCAGTTCTACATATTTCATTGCCAGATTGCCACGCTTTCATCTGCTAATATTGATTGACGCCATGGATGAGTTGATACCTACATATCTATTAGCGGCAAATGTTATGGTAAAGAATGTTGAGGAAAAGCCAATTCTGGTGGATTCTGGTCAGGTAAATGCTATTGATTTTGGACAGTCTCAGACTCAAACTAACCTTGTTCAGCGAACAACAGATTATTAGCCAAATACTACCTCATATGGGAGAGGTAGAGGCAGACGGCGTGGTTATGTATATAATAAACCACAATGCCCGCTTTGCGGTAAATTAGCCATCTGGTTAACCTGTGTTATCAAAGGTTTAATGTTCATTTTCAGGGGGTCACAGCTCCTTCTAATGACAATATGAGTGCAAATCTGGTCTCCACTCAATTTCATGATAAAGATGAATCTTCATATGCATCTTCTGGAGTAGTGAAGATTCACAGTAATGCTAGTTCGCCTGGTTTGGTTATAACACTCAGCCTGTTATCAATCAGCCTATTTCTACTTCTTATCCTCAACATGTGTTTACTCCTCCTATGTGCAATCCATACATGACACCTTCATCTTCGATGTATTCTCCTGTGACGTTTATTCCATCTATGTTTCCAATGAATTCTGTTAATGCATCTGCTCCTTCGATTCAGCAATTTCAGACTAGTGGTTATTGTGCTGCTCCAAGTGGATCTTCAGCATCTGTGGCTATGGATAATGTGAATCAAGTCCATTTAACTTCTACTTAATCAGCTGCTGGAGCACATATGGTGGATAAAGCATGGTATCCTGATTCTGGTACCACAAGTCATCTTTCCAATGCAGCTCCACCAGCCAATACATCTCACTCTTATGCTGGATCAGGTAAAGTTCAAGTTGTGAATGGTAGTTACTTAGATATCAGTAGTATTGGTACATCTGTGATAAATACGGCTTCTAATCTTTTATGTTGAACAACTCTAGTTCTTTATCTAAGGTTAACTGTCATCCAACGGAGACCACGTCTAAGACAAAGTCTTTTTCTACTCTTACTACACCTGTGGTTGATTTTACTAAAATTTATGTACATGAACCACAAGATATTCATATTTCTATGTAGTCTGGTGTGTGGTCATCCGCTGTGCATGATGAATTGAATGCCTTGATAGCTAATGATACATGGAGATTGGTTAATTTACCTTATGGTCGAATACCAATAGGATGCAAGGCATAAGGCATAAGGGGCATAAAATTAAACGAAACTGAGATGGATCTATTGCTAGGCATACAGCTCGTCTAGTTGCCAAGGGGTTTTATCAAAAACATGGATTTGATTTCCAGGACACTTTTAGCCCTGTGGTTAAAGCTCCAACTGTAAGAATCATACTTACTTTGGCTCTGATTCATAAGTGGCAACTTAGACAAGTTGATGTGAATAATGCATTTTTGCATGGAGAACTTGCTGAAGAATGTATTTATGATTCAGCCACCCAATTTTGAAAAATGTGATAAGGATGGAAATGTGCTAGTTTGCAAGCTTAATAAAGCGTTGTATGGTCTCAAACAAGCCCCGAGAGCTTAGTTTGAAAGACTTAAGTGTTTTCTTTTAACCAATCTTGGACTCTCTGTTTCTTTAACTGATAACTGTTTGTTTGTTCGTAAATCTACTGCAGGGTCTGTTTTTCTTCTAGTTTACAATGATGATATTGTGATAACTAGAAACGATGTGCATGCGATTGAGTCAGTCATTGGTAGGATTAATAGTGAATTTAAATTGAGAGATTTAGGATCACTTAACTACTTTCGTGGTATGGATGTGCAGGTTATGGATGATTGTCTGTTACTAGGACAACGTAAGTATATTCTGGATCTTCTCTCGAAGGCAGGAGTGTCTAATGCTTCAGCTCTTCCAACACCTATGTCTGGTAATTTTCTAAATAAGGTTGCAGAAGTTCAAGGTGAATCGTCTACTGCTGATGAACATTTATACAGAAGTGTTATGGGTGTTCTGCAACATGTTTGTGTTACAAGACCAGATATACATTTTGCTGTAAATAAATTGAGTTAGTATATGCAACACCCTCTCTTATGTCATTGGAAATCTTTTCTTCGTGTTCTTCATTATCTCAAAGGAACTCTTGACCATGGCCTGTTATTTCATGCTAATCCAGTTGCTTCTTATGATGTGGTTCTAATTTCTTATGCTGATACTGATTGGGGTAGTGACTTGGTCGACAGAAAATCTCTGTCTGGTCAATATCTTCTTCTTAATTGTAATCCTGTGGTTTGGAGTTCTGAGAAGAAGCCTGTTATATCTCGTTGTTTTGCAGAAGATGAATATGGAGATATTGCAAATGTTGTTTGTGAAATAATGTGGTTGTGTCGTTGTTATCTGAGTTTGATGTCAAATTAACTGCTGTCCCTAGTGTTTGGAGTGATTATACAGGTGCAGTCGCATTATCTGAAAATCCAATTCATCACTCCAAAATGAAGTATGTCGATATAGATTTGTGTTTTGTTAGGGAAAAAGTTCAAAGTGGGCAAGTTTTGGTGAACTATGTTCCTGCCATAGAAAAGGTTACTGATATTTTGACTAAACCAATTCCAGAAAAGCAATATATATCATTTCGATAGAAGCTTGGAGTGATGTCATTCAAAGAGTTGATGCCCAGTTCTGTAAGTACTCAGTGTGTTGCAGGATCTGTGAGGGATGATTCTGATTTAGATCAACAGTCTGGTGTGTTATCTACGTCTGGATTAGGTGTCTTGTTGAGTGTTCTGGTGTATGGTTTATAATATTGGTTCTTAGTGTTTTTTTTTTGGAGTTTGTTGTTCTGGTTCACTTGATAAGTAGGTTTCTCTTCATCCTGTTTTTCAATAGCTTGATAAGTAGTCTGATTTGTTGCTTGTTCTTCATCCAAGTATAAGGCATTTACACTTGCAGAGCATTGATGATATCTGTTTTTTTTTTTCCAGTAGTCTGCTTAACATCGTTTCAGGTCTATGATTTTTAGTTAATATCAGATGGAGCATTCATCACTCTTCTTTGCAATATTGTTTGTTTGTCTGGTTGGTGATTTCTTTGCATAGCTGCTGTCTATTATGTCATTAGATCTTAGTCGGAATGAGCATGGATAAACTTCATATTCTGGCATAAGGTGAAGTTTGAATCCAAAAATAACACTTCTCAAAGAAAACATTCATCTAGCATTGAGAAGTTGTTTGAGGATGAAAAAATGGAGGAAAATGAAAACCTCCCAACTTCATTGGTAAGATAGAGGCACATGAAAAACTCTCTGTCAGAAATGTTAAAAAAATAAATAATATGAATCAAAGAAAAGAAAAGAATAATTGAAAGAAACCTTCTTCTGTGAAGTGAATATGTTGAATAAAGAATGAAGTGAAGTCTGTCTTTGCTATTGGACTGATTGATTTGTGATTAGAGTTGTGAGTATGATATGTAGATTGAAATATCTGAAAAGACAAAAGGACAAGTATTGTTAAGGTTGATATGTTGAAGGTTTGTCTGGTGAATAAGCAGATTATCATATAGTTGAAATGATTAAGTAGATGCTGTTAAACAAATATCAGGTCTCGATGATTGCTCTCATTTGTATGGATTTTTTTACGGAATGAAGATGCAGAGCTTAAACTCAGAGATTCAAGATTAATCAAGTCTATTTGGTTATCAGAATGAAGATGAAGAAAGCGTGTTAAGTGGAGCTGGAAATTAAACTTCAAAATCAAACTTCCTAAGGGAATGTTAGGATGTATGAATAGGTGTATAGTGTAGTTAGCTTAGTCACCAAGGTATTGTGCCGTGTGTTGTAAGGAATCTTGCATAATGGTGTAGAAGATTATAGAAGAGTCTACGTTGTTATAGAATTAGGTAGTTAGAGTCTTGTAAATACTATATAAATTGGATCATTAGGCATATGTATCTTTAACTTGGATTGATGAGTAAAGAAACTTGTTAAGCAACTAATTATTTTTTTAATCTGTTATGTTCATCATTTTTGATCTTCTTCTTCATTCTCTCTCTCTCAAATACATCTATCTTTGGGTGAGATTGCTGAAATCTCCCAAGCCACAGTCTGTTCCAGTGTGTGCCTAGTCCCCTCCCTGCGCCGTTCATCCATCTAGTAGGTAATGTCCGCATGTTGCACACCATTCAGTCGGATCCCTATCAACTCAGCCCACAACGGCTCCGTTCACCTGCATCCGAACACCATTTGCTATGTTGTCTCATCGTCTCCACAAATTGGACACCTTGGTTCGACGTGCATGCCTCGCCGGATCAGGTTCATCTTCACGGACACAGCATTCGACACAAGTCTCCACACATAGTTATTTGCCTTCGGGATGATGCTCGCCCCCCATATGCTCTTCCAAAGGAGGTTCTGTTGGTGGTTCCTGTCACCAAGCCTGGCTTCGCCCTGCTGCAGCTCCCTTAGTTGATGATAGACCAAGCGGGCTCATGGATTCCCGTCTTTTGAATGTGGCCAGATGAACTCGTTATCCTTTCGCTCCCGTGGCAGTGGCATGCTGATGATGACGACCTATTCCCAGATCACTTGCTCATTCCATCGCCCTCCTTCCCCAATGAAGTCGCTGACTCGGGGTTCCGGCCTAGTGTCGTCCGTTGGTCTTCCCTCTATTCGAACCCCTGGTTTCATGTATACCCACGAGTCCAAATATAGCTGGATTCCTTCTCCTGTTCCTATTGTCCATAAACCTTCTTGTCTTAGCACATCCCGGACTACTAAGAGGCTACTCCATCCCCACGAGGCTCTCCCTTCCTTTCGTACCTCTAAGAACTTACAATTTGGAAAGTACATCCCTTTTGGTATTCTTACCCACAATGATGTTGGTTCTTGGATTACTCGTTCTGCCATCTTAGCGAGGAGAGCTTTGTTGAGGGTTTGGAGCTCTCAGAAACCTTGTCCTCCCGCGCTTTCTGAGGTGACCATTACCTCCCGTCTCTTCCAATGTGTCCTCCTCCTATGCGATGTGGTCCCCCACCAAAGGTTTGCTATCATAGAGTTGATTTCTGGACACCAAGTCTTTGGTTGATTCAAGATGTTCATCACATATGATGGAATGGCCGTGATCACTGCTTTTATCAACAATTCCTTCCCTTCCTGATTCAGTGTCTTTAGTCGCCATCCCTCCAGTTTTTTTTGGATTTTGTTCTTTAGGTATCCCATTGCCTCCTTCTTGGACCGAACTCATATTGTTGGCAAACATAAGTATTTCCCCGGGTCTTTCGTGCCTTTTATGTTCAGGGTTCTTCCACTTCCTTTTTCTTCCCCCGGTCCGCTCCTCTATTCAAATATAGGGCCGATTTAATTTCATTGATCCGCTGTCCTGATGCCTGGCAGTATTCCTCAACGGTCCCTTTTAATCTGTGGGCATTAGGGGGCATTGCTTTGAGGAATAACACCGAGTCGTCTGCAAAGAGCATGTGATGTAGTTCAGGGCACCTCCGTTACAGGGTGATGTTAGGGATTATGATATATAAGAAATGTTATGCATTTCCATTTTGTTAATACATTCTGATGCATTTCACATTGTTCTAGTGTCTTCAGAAGGAGTCTAGAATAGTTTAGATTCTTCTTATGTTCAAATTAGTATATAAGCTCATGTTCTCCATTCTGTAAATTTAACTTCTTTATTCTTAGTAAAGAATTACCCTGTTCTGTTTCTGTTTTTCAACAGAATTCTGTTATCTTGCTAAGCAAGGTTCTTTTCTTCTTCTTCGAGCTATCGTTTCTCTTAAGTTCTTCAATCCATTCTTAGTTCAAATAGACTAATATGGTATTAGAGATGCAAGAATCTGGTGATTCCAACAACTAATTCATTGTCTCGGTGACGTTTTCTGCAATCGAAGTTCCAGATTTTGTTCATTCTTTGACATTGTCTGCTATCATGGATGACTTGATCCCTCCGACATTCTCAAACAAGCGAGTGTTCTTGCTTATAAGAGGCGACAACTTCCAGTCGTTGAAGAAGCAGGTACTACTTGATGTTCGAGGTTTTAATCTAGAATCACATTTCTATAGAGCCTGTGACATTCCTGCTCATATTGTGACTGAATATGGAGATAATGTGCCAAATCCTGCATTTGCTACATATCAACAAAGAGATAGTGCTTTAGCCTCGTGGCTGTTAGTCTCAATCTACCCTCAGGTTAATAGATATCTGTTAGGATGCATGACTGTAAATGCTATATGGTCTAAACTTCATCAAATGTTCTCCTCATCTTCTACAACTAGAGTTATGAGTCTGTTTAGAAGGTTAAAGGCGAGAAAGGCAATAACTAAACCAATTTATGATTATCTAACTGATATTCAATCTACATGTGATAGTTTAGCCAATTATGGACATGATATAGATGAGATGCAACATATTTCAATAATTTTGGATGGAGTCAAAGGACAATTTGATAATGTTGTCTCGGTTATTCATGCAAGTTGTATTCCTGACGATTTAGCGTCAGTAAGTTCTGTGTTGTTGGATGCCGAGACAAGAAGTCGAGATCAATTGTTTGATCCTGTCGTAGTTCCTCATGCGTTGGTTCACAAGTCAGAAGAGTTATCTGGTAAGCCTTTTACTTCAAACACAGCATCAGCCTCATAATATTTTCAGAATGCCAATACATCTGTTAATCAAAATCAGTTAGTGAACTTCTCAAATCAGAATGCTCCTGTGTTTGATCATGGAAGAGAAGCTGGAGGTAGGGGTCGTGGTGTTAATAGACCTCAATGCCAATTCTGTGGCAAGATTAGTTATCTTGTCAACAGATTCTCTAAAAGATTAGATGTGAACTTCCCAGGCATTAACTCGTCTAGTGGTTCAAATCATCATATGACTGCTAATGTTTGTCACACTTCATGGAATGATTGAAATTATAATGCAGATCAATCTTCTGTATGTTCATCTCAGTCTCATCAACCACAGCTGCAACGTCAGCCATATGAATCTGTTCTCACCGAACATGTTCCATCAACATCCAATTCAACCTTCTCATTGTGTTTAGCCTTCTCTGTTTCTTCAAAACAACCCTGCTTATTGTGTTCCTACAACTCCTACATCAGTTGGACAATATCCATTTATGCTTCCTTATGGCCTATCTCCTGTATACAACAATTTTGCATTACCTATACGACTGGATCTGCTCCTTCAGTTGCTTTAGATCAAGTCTATACTCCTCAAGTTAATTTATTTTCATTGCCTCAACCTCAACATGTTTGTGCTGATCAATAATGGTATGCAAACTCTGGGGCATCCAATCATCTTACTCATAGTCAACCTGCAAGAGCTGAAGCTTACAAAGGAGCTGGTATAATTCAAGTTGGTAATGACTCTCATTTGAATATTTCTCATATTGGTACTTGGGTTACTAACACTAATATCAAACCTCTGTTTCTTAATAATCTGTTGTTTACACCTGAAATCACTAAAAACTTAGTCTTTGTTTCTTAGTTTTCCAGGGATAACAATGTCTATTTTGAGTTTCATCCTACCAGTTGTGTTGTCCGGGATTCAGCTACTCATGAAGTTTTGTTGCAGGGAGAAGAATCAGGAGGTCTGTATAAACTAGATTTTCATAGGTTTAATAAATCGAAGTATAGTAGTTCATATGTTTTTAGTTATGGTGTCTGTCAAACTGCAAAAGTTGTTGAATCTTCAGTTTTATGGCATAAAAGACTTGGCCATGTTTCGTCCAAAGTATTATCCTTTGTATTCAAACAATTTGGTATGAAATGTTCAAATGATTATGGTTTATGCTCTACTTGTGCTGTTAGGAAAAGCATTCGCCTTCCTTATTTTCATTCTACGACAGAGTATACGCAGCCTCTTCAACTTGTTGAAGTCGATCTATGGGGACCTGCACTAGTAGTTTCTAATGGTAAGAAATACTACATGAGAATAGTTGATGTTTACTCTGGATATAGTTGATGCTGCTCAGATATTCATTCAGTTTCATACTTTAGTTGAAAGACAATTGTCTTGTTCTTTGAAGTCGGTTCAAATAGATGGTGGTAGTGAGTTTAAAACTCTTTCTTCATACTTTACTCAGCATGGTATTGCTCATAGAATTACATGTCCCTATACGAGTGAGCAAAATGGAATTGTGGAAACGAACCATTGACATGTTGTTGAAATGGGTTTAACTCTGTTATATCAAGCAACATTACCTATGCAGTATTTGAGTGATTCACTTTTCACTGTTGTCGTCTTAATCAACAAACTTCCAACTCAGGTACTCTCGAATATATCTTCACATGAGAAGTTGTTTCGTAAGGTACCTGATTATTCTATTCTTCGAGTGTTTGGATGTCTTTGCTTTCCATTTACTCGTCCCTTTAATAAACATAAGTTGGAATTTTGCTATACACCATGTGTTGTTCATGGTTATTATGCTCAACAGCATGGTTACAAGTGTTTAGATAATGATGGTCAGATTTATATTTCTAGACATGTTCGTTTTCATGAAGATGTTTTTCCATTTGCTGATCAGAAAGGTAAGTTCATGATGTCCTCTGCACCGAAAAACACATACACAAGTACTCGTTTTTTATTACCTTTTGGATGTGTTCATCCTTCTCATGATACATTACCTAATGATTCACCTGTTCATATATCTCCTACTGGTTCTGTACCTCCAATTGATACATCTTTTCAAACTAATTCAGGTGACTCTTTAACTAATGTACATTCTGCTTCTCCTCGTCAGGTTGAGCATCCATTGGATCAATCATTATCAACATTTGTCACTGAACAATCTTCTGATCCATTATCTCAACCAGATGCTGTTATTCGGTATGTTCCATCTTCAAATTTTGAATTAGTTCAATCCTCCAGAATACCATTATTTTAGACTACTCTTCCATTAGGAAACTCATATGAATTGGCAAGAAGGAATACTCATTCTATGCATACAAGATCTAAAACTTCTGAATCCATTCAAATGCCTTCAGTTCAATCTAACGTTTTATTGGATTCTGCTTTGAATACATGAAATAACATACACTCTATGCAAACCAGATCTAAATCTAATTCTCAATTTTCAGCTTTAACAGTTGTTAGTGATGTTCCAGCTGCGCTTATTGATTTTGAGCCAACATCGATCCATTCAGCTATTCATACTCCTCACTGGACTAAGGTTGTTCATGAAGAATTGCAAGCTTCGTCCAACAACAAAACGTGGTCTATTGTACCTTTACCAGAAGGAAGAATTCTAGTGGTCTGTAAGTGGCTTTTCAAGATCAAACGAAACTCGGATGGATCTGTAGCCAGGTACAAAGCACGTTTGGTTGTTAAAGGGTTTTCACATAAACCAGGTTTTGATTTTTCTGATACATTTAGTCCAGTGAGCAAGTCACCTACAGTTCGTATTATTTTATCTTTAGCTCTAACAAACAGGTGGCAGATTAGGCAGATTGATGTAAACAATGCCTTCCTTCATAGAGATCTTACTGAAGAAGTTTTCATGCTTCAACCTCCAGGTTTTGATAAGTGTGATTCATTGGGAAATGTTCTGGTTTGTAATCTTCACAAGGCTTTGTATGGTTTGAAACAAGCTCCTCTAACTTGGTTTGAAAAGCTCAAACATTTTCTTTTTTATTGTTTAAAGTTTAAAGTTTCTAAATCTGATAACTGTCTGTTCATCAAGAAAACTTCTGCAGGTTCTGTTTTCCTATTAGTCTATGTGGATGACATTGTTGTCACTGGGAGTAACAGTAGTGATATTCAAGATACAATCATGAGGATCAACACAGAATTCTGTCTAAAAGATTTGGGAAATCTTAACTATTTCTTGGGAATGGATGTGCAAGTAAAAGATGATTGTTTGCTTCTTAGCCAACACAAGTATATCACAGAATTGCTTCGTAAAATAGGTTTAGGAGATACTTCTATTATGCCTACTCCCATGATAAATAACTTTCTGTCTAAAGTTTTAAATGATAAGGATAACTCACCACGTCCTAATGCGGATCTGTAAACAAATTAAATCAATTTGTTCAAGATCCGATGTTGTATCACTGGAATGCTCTTGTGCATGTATTGAAATATCTAAAAGGCACCATGTTTCATGGTGTGTTATTTCAAGATTCTTCTGTTCCTTCTAATGAAGTTGTTCATGGAGGTTGAACTAGATGTCTTTGTCTAGCCTCTCGTGCAGTTTGTTGTCCCAAGCAGTGACACTTGCAGCTCCCTATCCACCTCCATCTCGTCCCCCAAGTATGAGTCCCTGCTCCTGCCTTTACTCGCATTCGGTCTGAACGCTACCCTCCCCTTAATGGTTCAGTTTCTCCTTTCGTTCGTTGGTTCTAGCTTCAGACATAATGTCATACCACGTCTTTCTCTCCCTCGGCTTTGCCCCCGGTGTCCGGTGACCCCCATCTCCCTCATGTGGTTCTTTGTGGTCCATTGCTTCGGTCGGATACCGATAAGCCATGGGCCATACGCGGGTGCTCTTGGGTTTGGATCCGACCTTTGCACTTCTTCCTTACATGTTTGGGTAGTATGACCCAATGTACCGCAACCATAGCAAAAGTCGGAAAGCCTCTCGTATTTGACCGACACCCATTTCTCGTTCCCTTCAAGTATGTAGTCGTTTATCGCCCATAGCGACATATCAATAATCTTGTGTTTATCCTCATCCTTAGCAAAGTCAAATATCAATAGTCCGGGGGCACTATCCGATATCATAACAGTGCTAAACCTATCCCAAGCTTTATCCAGCACGCTATGTCTTACGTTTAGTTTGATTGGCTTTTGAGATATGATCTTACCGACATATCGGTCACATTCCTCCTGTGACGAGTTCGACTTTATGTCCAGGGCATCCCTGAGTCTGTTCATCTCGTCGGCACTGGTGCTCGGACTTGTCCTCCTTGTCGTGGTCAACATGTCGTTAATACCGTCGCCACCTTCTCACATACCTGAAATAAAACAGGGGACGGGTTACGGTTTGTTGGGCAAAAATGGATTTCAGTTCGACGTGGTTTTGCTTCCAACAGTCTGCATGGTACTAGTTGATTGGCCAAAGTTCCTGATTTGACAGCTGAGCATGGGTCGATTGCTTGGTTGTCATGGGGACGCTAGGCCTATTGGTCGAGGCGTCATTGGCTCGGCGGCTGGGCGTGGGTTTGCTGCTAAGGAACTACGGGATTGATTGGCTGCTTGAAACGTAGTTGATTTTCTTGGATTTCCGAATTGATTTGTTTTACGTCGCATGTGTAGAAATCTATTCCTCGTGCGGGCTGCTATACTGGTTTGGATTGCTGAGTGATTCCTTGGTTTGGACTGGTGATGTCGTTCGGATTTGGACGGTAGTAATTGATTGCTAGGTGATATATCAAGAGCTGACTGATTTGGGGGAAATCTCACGGCTAACCCTAGACCGATTGGGGATATCACTTTAACTACAATCACCTAATACAAGTATAAGTGTAGTACTTATGCGGCTGATAGTTCTATGTTTATTAAACAAACATATCAGTGTTCTGTCTTTCGGTTAGTGTGTGTAGATGATACTGTAGTGACTGGCCTTTAATCTTCTGCTATTGTTGAGGTTATACATTCTGTCAATAGTGAGTACAAATTCAAGGATCTTGGTAGTCTAAGTTATTTTTTGGGAAAACAAGTTACTGCCACTGATGATTTTCTGTTGTTGAATGAGGAAAAATATGTTCAAGAGCATATTCAAAAGTTGGGTCTTGTCGATTCCTTTGTGTTCCCCTCTCCTATGATAAGTACATGCTTGTTAAAAACAGGTATTGTTACATGTGCTGAACCTTTTAATGATGTTACTTTGTACAGAAGTACCATTGGAGATTTGCTGCACATTTGTGTCACTCAACCTGACATCGACTTTGCTGTAAATAAACATATGCAGTACATGCAAACTCCTTCTCTTAGCCATTGGAAAGTTGTCTTACATGTTGTGAGATATTTAAAAGGTACCAGTGATCATGGCCTTATGTTTCATGCCAATTCATTTCCTATCAAAGGAATTTTACTCACTTCTTACACTGATGCAGACTAGCACGGTGACATCTCTGACAGTAAGTCTATATCTGGTCATTATCTTCTATTGAATGGCAATTTGATCCTTTGGAGTTAAAAGAAACAGTCTGCAGTTGCCCGATCAAGTGTTGAAGCTGTGTTTATGGCAATTTCCAATACGGTGTGTGAAATCATTTGGATGAAGTCACTCCTCAGAGAGATGGGCTTACAGTTGTATTCAGTTCCAACTGTCTGGACTGACAGTACAAGTGCTGCTGCAATCACTGAAAATTATATACAGCATTCTAAGATGAACCATGTAGAAATAGATCTGTTTGTTTGTGACAGAAAAAGTGAATTCTGGATATGTTTTGTTCAATTTTGTTCCATGTAGTGAGCATATTGCTGGTATTCTCACCAAACCACTAACTGAGGAATTGTTTGTTCCTTGGAGGAAGAAGTTAGGAGTCTTTTCTGTATCTGAAGTGGCTAGAGACAACCCTATAATGATGCCTGATCAGGTTAGCTTTGTAGAGTAATTGTACCCTCTATCTTCCATGCCTCATAAGCTGAGTATGGTGAAAATATAGTATGCACCTAAGTGATCAATTGTTACCTAGTGTATTAATTTAGTTCATCCTGATCAGTCGTCTATTTGCATTGTCTTTGTCTAGCTTATCTACTTTATGATGCATAATTCTATGCACAATCTGCTTCATGTTAAGACTTTATGATGTTATCTACTTTTGGCACATATTATGTCATGGTAAGACTGACCAACTTTGAAGTCATGCTTGCTACTGTGAAAGTAACGTTCTCTGTGTTTCACTTTGGTTTCACATGTGGGTCAATTACTAGTTGTTTTATATATGCAAGTGTGTTGTGTATGTTTTTAAACTCTGCTATGTTGTGAACTGCTGTGATATCAACTCCTCAAATGTGAAAAAAAAAAAAAAAGAGAAATAGAACCAAAAAACATAAGTGTGATCCAAATAGATGAATCCATTGCATAAAACATGGAAACATTCCAAAAATAGAGGTCATTTCAAAGAAAACGTCAAGCTACTATGAATTGTCTCTTGAGGAAGATTTTTGATAAGGTCAAAACCCCTCCAGTCATTGTTGGTAAGATAAGGGCAAATGCCCTTCTGTCAATTAAAAAAAAAAGAAGAAGAAAAGTGTTCAAAAAAAAGAGTTGTGACTGCAAAAGTTCAAAAACGACAAGAAAATGTTCTTACAAGCACAATACACTTTAGTATATGTGTTAGTCTAGTTAGACGGCCCATTGTGAGATTGACGTGTTATTTCAGTTGAATGTAGCTTTTGTGGGAGTATTGTATGTGCTGAGAATGCAGACTTCATGATATATATGTGTTGAGATTGATCTACTTGCATATGGCTTAGGTTGTGTTAGACCTGTACAGTGAGTAAAAAAACATTGTCAGTAAGGTAAGTGTGTTGAGATTTTGTACTGATGAAGTGTGATCATATTGATTGTTAATGAGTATCAACCTCACGGCAGTGGTCACTGGTAGCCGCAGTTGGTTTTTTCTTTCTTCAACTCAGAAAGCATGAAGATCATGAAGTTGAAATTCAGCAAGTTGAAAGTTTAAGATCGAAGTTCTGCAAATGTCAACAAAAAGAAGTTAGATTTTGATTGGGGAATGTTGGGGTATTTGTATGATTACATATAAATAAAGGACGAAAATGTACATTTCAGGAGGAGTAAGTTGTAAATTCTAGTTTCAGCTATCCTATAATAGATAAGCCTTGTACCAGATGTAACTAACTGAATATGAAAATCTGAATTCTTTATTCATCACCAAGAAAGTCTTTTCCTTTTAAAGTTCATAACAAAAACCATGATCGAACCGTAATCGACTATGACCGGACGAGAAAGATCATATCAGTTAATAAACTGAAAACAATAGTCTTAGTTTATTAGTCTTTTCAGATTTGCTCTTAATTTCTATCCTAAATTGTTTAAGACTGTTAACATCTTCAGATTGAGATAGAAAAGAAAGGACAGAAAATGAACAAGATGAAATCATAACAAAAGAGATATTGATTAAAGTTTAAGTATTTGAATACAGGCCTAAACTATTTATAGAAGAAGTCGTACGAAATAAAAATTAGATTTTACAATTATATCCCTAATACTTAAGTGAATGCCACACTTATATCGTAATATTCCCCATGCTTGATCTTAATCTTGGATCTTGAATATGTCATCCTTTGTTTCATCCAATCTTATCATTTTCCTCCACTTCTTTGGCGCAATCTTCAGCCATCCATAAGCCTGCAACTGACCAAAAATCTAATGAGAAACCTTATCTTCTCCTCTCACAACATTCAGTTCAGTAATATCTCAAGAAAATCACATTTTCTTCACTAGGACATTGGCACCAAGTGCAACTTATATTATCACCACATACCTAAACATACTTTTGTTCTACATTATGTCAACTTGACAATGCACAATTTACACCATACTTAGCCAACATAACTAGTGTAAACATAGCATTTGATATGGCACACAACAGAGACAATACTTCTATTCATTTCTTTTGAATTTTGGTTTTCTTTTTTTCTTTTTTTATGAACTCAGTTAATTCAGTCTGTTCTTGTATTCTTTTTTCCTGTTTTTTTTTCTGACATAGGAGTTTTAGCTCCTACCTTACAAACATGATTGCAAGATTTGAGTCTTGATCTTTTCTTCCTCAAGAGTGATTACCTCAAGTATCTTGACGTTTTCTTGAAGAATCACCCTATTTTTGGAATCAAATCATGCGTTATGCCAGAAGAGACCTGGCCTAAACATAACATGTTAATATGAGATGAGACTTAGAATTGGACAGATCAAATAAATTAAAGAAAGAAGATCCCTCTTAAGTGATGATGTTTGTAGTGTGTTAAAAAGCAGGAATAAAATTGACAACAATTTGCCCAGAATGAACTTTTTCACGAACAAATAAGAGGTAGATTTCAACGTGCTTCATCATGGAATGTTGTATGGGATTTTCAGACAGTGCAACATCACTGGTGTTATCAGTCCAGATGACAGGAGTGAAAGGCAGGTGCATACCAATTCCCTTAAGTAGGGATTGAACCCAAACTATCTCATATACCCATGACACGAAATTTAACCCAAATACTAGATCGCGAAACAACGGACTGTTTCTTGAGGCTTCATACAATGGGATTACCATTGAGCAATACGTAATGTCTGAAAATTTCCCTTCGATCAACAATATCACCCTCCCCAATCTGCATCCGAAAACGAAACTAAAGAGATGTCATTAGTGGATGAAGGATTTGTACGAAATAAGAGGCCATGCTTCAGGGTTCCCTTCAAGTATCTCAAGACATGAAGAACAACTTTCCAATTGCTGTTGACTAGACTTTGCATGTACTGACTTAATTTGTTTACAACAAAATGAATGTCTAGCCTTGCGACAAGACATGTTGAAAAGCTCTGATTGTGCTTATGTACAATGTTTCATCATGAAATGACGCAATGCAAAGATCCAAACCTAATCGTGATAAATAATTTCCAGTCATCGGCGTAGGAAAGTTACATTGATCAGCAACTCCCACCTTTGCAAGTAGCTCCATAATGTACTTTTTTTGATTTAACATAATAAAGTAATCTCCTTATGTAACTTCCATATCAAGGAAATAGTGTAGACTACCAAGATTTTTTAGTTTGAACTACAAATTTATGGAATTAACAATGTCATAAACAAGATTAGAAGACTTACCTGTGATGACTATGTCATCTACGTATACTACTAACAAAACAAATGAAGCAACATTGGATTTTATAAACAAACAACTGTCTGACACTGAAACTCTAAAATCAAGATAATTGAGCATAAACGATTTCAACTTTCAAACCATGCACGGGGAGCTTGATTCAGAGCATAGATGGCTTTCTATAGTTTGCAGACCAGCAATGAAGTATCAGGTGATCTTTTTTCAAAACTGGGGGGCTGCACCATGTAAACTTCTTCATGAATATCCCGATAAAGAAAAACATTATTAATATCCACCTATCTGAGACACCATTGTTAGGGATTAAGGTTTAGATAAATGTTGGTTTAGTCCAAATGTTAGGACGATTACATTCAAGTCCACTTGTTTAAGACTTTTGCATACATATCCCTAGCATCACCTATAAATAGATGACCACCCCTATTGTAATAATCAAGCTTAGTGTTATCAAGATGAAATTCTCCATGTTTGTAGCACTAAGCTCTTCATTTTCTCTTCATTTGGTTTGGTTTTCCTGCGATGGTATTAGAGCTGGACGGTTAGGGACGAATTTCATGATAAGGTTGCAACATTACGTTGCAAATTCCGTTGCAACACGGCTCCACTAGGAGTTCAGCTTCCCGCGCACAGTTTCATCGTTCAGTTCTCAAGCAACTCCCACGCATCGATTCTGTTCAATCAAGAATTTCATCTAGCAACTCCCACGCCTCAGCAACATCTGATCGTTTCATCCAGTAGATCCCACACATTAGCAACATTAGATTGGTTCAAACAGCAGCTTCCACGCATTAGCATCAATCAAATCATAAATTCACGCATTAGCATTACTTAGATCATAAATTCTTATTGCTTTTGTCTCGATGAGCATACTAATCTTCACAATCTGCTGGTGAGCTTTCTCATGCTTAGATTTGATTTACTTCTTATGTTGCGCTCCTACTGCCATGCCACTTTGTTGCCATCCTCATCAACTCTCCAGCAGCTCAATCATCAATTTGGTGCTACAATTCTCCACAAATCAACTCAGCGATCGCACCAGCCGAATCACTTAATTCCATTGTAAGTTGTCAATTCAGCACAACTATTATGATCCTCCTCAGATCAACCAAGTGACTTCAGAACGCACTGATTCAGCAACATCGATCCTCAGTAGATCATCTCAATTTATTCAGTAGTCTCAATCGCACTAATTCTGTGCAGTGATTCTCATTCGGTCAATATGATTCAGTGTTGAAATTCTCATGCAACTCTACTTATGTTGGATCACATCTTCTCGAAGTATCAATCGGTATGATCAGACCTGTGATCATAATGTTGTAAGTCTCCTGAAAACCAACTTTGTTTTCACTGCTGGCTGACTCTGTTTTGCTGTGATTACACTTGGTTTGCTTGTTGCGATTATCTGAGCTGCTTGCTGCAATTAATACTGAATAATTTTGATTGATTACTGTTGCATATGATGTTGATTATTACTGCTGAGCTCAGTCTAACGTTGCTGGACTGATTTCTCTCCTATGGATGCTGCTTTGTCCTGGTTTTTGAGTTGGTATTCTGAACTGGATGAGTTGTTGATGTACGTGCTGATTTGTTCATGCTATATTGATATCCTAGTGTAAGTTGCAGCGCTGCACTCTCCTTCTTCTTCTTCAATTTGCTTGTTGTGCAACCTCGATGATTCCATGTTTAGCTACATGTTCAAACACGTTTTTAGCTTATGTTTGTGTTTTGCTGCATGCCTTTCAAGCACGTTTACTGCATCACGAGGTTGCTTCATCAAAAGTAGTACTTCTTCTATCTGTTTTATTCTTGGCCAAGATGAGACAAATCAGCCACGACACTCAACTCAACCAAACACAGCTACAACAAAAAGCTAGCCGAGCAAACTTGTGCTTCTATTTTTTAGCATACCTGTGCTCCTATTTTGGGCAAACCTGTGCCATGGAATTCAGCTCCTAAAGCAAGTCTACATGGCGAGGATGGAAGCAAGATCATGGTGTTGAGAATGGCAATCAAAACGAAGCAAGAAGTCCACGTGAATGAATGTTAGGGGTTAATGATGTTGATGAACTTTATTTTCTGTTTTTAGGTTTAGGATGTTGATTTACATTAGGAAGTGGATCTACAAAGGGGAATGTCAGGGATTAAGGTTTAGATAAATGTTGATTTAGTCTAAATGTTTAATACAATTACATTCAAGTCCACATGTTTAGGACTTTTGCATACATATCCCTAGCATTACCAATAAATAGATGATCACCTCTATTGTAATAATCAAACTTAGTGTTAACAAGATGAAATTCTCTTTGTTTGTTGCATTAGGCTCTTCATTTTCTCCTTATTTGGTTCAATTTTCCTAAGAACCATTTATTAGTTAATGCTAATGACAAACCAATACGAAGTGTGGTTGATTTAATAATTGGACTAAAAGTCTCCTGGAAGTCGAAATATGTTTTTTACGCAAACCATTTAGCCACAAGGCGAGCCTTATACTTGGCAATGTCCCAATTGGCATTCCGTTTGATGCGAAACAACCACTTGTAGCCTATAGGAATTCTCCCTGAATGTAAAGAGACAATACTCCAAGTTTTGTTCAAAGATAGAGCTACCAGTTCTTCTTTAACAGCCTTGGTCCAGTGTGGAGATAGAAGAGCCTCATGAATGTTGCTTGGCTCAGTTTGAACCAAGTCATCTGGATTAATCGAAGACACTATCAAACCTTGAAGATAAGTTTTTGACCGAGTTAGCATAGGATGCACATTGACAGAAGATTTACGTGAGGATCTGAGAGAGGATGAAAAAACTAGGGAAAAGTTAGAAAAACCACCTGGATGTTTGGTTTTTTTAGCAACTGGACCTAGATGTTTTTTCGCAATTAATAAGTGTTGTATGTTTCATTTTGTCTGTAATACCATCTTCCGTCAATTTGACCGGTTAATTGTCATGTGCCTTGCACGTGACACCGTTAAATTTGAACTGAGTCGTGTAAAATGACAAGTATGCCCCTGGCATCCCATCAGCTTCTTCCTTCGGTTATATGTTAGTATTCCCTCCCCAAATCCACAAAATCCATCGAAACCTTCTCCCTTTGGAGCAATGCTTCGGGCAATTATCCAAGCTGCTTTCTGCATGGCTTTGTACCTGTACCTAGTACCTCATTATCCCTAGTGCCAGTTTACCGATCCAGTATACCAAGAATGGGCCTTCTGGAAGCGAATGAGTTATCAATACATGTCTGGTTTCACAGCAAGATGGAAATATTATTTTATCTGGTCGATTTCAGAGGCATCTATTATTATATCGGGTCTTGGCTTCGTCATTGTTAGTAGCTATCTGCTCTTCTCTTCTAGTGAAGAACTTGGCTTTGATGGTTTATATAACGGTTGGGTCTGCTGCACAACCTATACTGGAATATTTGGAAGAATGGGGCACAGAAAACTTTGAGGTTGGTTCATATAGTTATGGTTTGTGCCTGTTGAGTGTTCCATTTTTCTGGCTCTTATATCTGGTTATCTTTCTGGCTTTAGGAAATATCTCCTGCAGTTATTCCCCTATCAACAAAAATTTTCGTTAATGGTTGTTGGATTGGCATCCATCAGAACCCTGATATGCTGGTTAATACTTTGAAGCTCTTGAGGAGAAGGGTGAGTATAAGTTCAAAAGTTTCCAAGTATCATCTCTTATATCCTGTCTGCAATAACATTCCTGAAGAATAGGTTTACACCCGTTTATATTGTGTTCCATTGCTTATGAGGTGTGCAATTATTGATTACTTGTGCGGTTTGGTGTATAATTTTTTCATTAATCTTGATAATATCCTCCATTAGTTGTGTATCAATACATATCTGGTTTCACAGCACGCTGGAAATATTATTTCGGGTCTTGGCTTCGTCATTGTTAGTAGCTATCTGCTCTTCCCTACTTTCTCGGTGGAATACTCTGAGCAACAATCAACATCTTTCTCTAACATTTGGTCTCTTTCTCAGAATCTGTATTTGATGAATTTTGCTTTGCTGCTGATGTTTATGAGATGCTTGTCCAGAAGGGGAAGAAGCCCAGTTTCTTCCAATTGTTGGCTACTCACACCGTCAGCGCTATTTGGCATGTGAGTGAATGCTTTCCTTAACGATTTACAAAGCAATCCCTCAGCCTCTAATGCAGAAACGTTTGTCAATTTTCTGGTGCTGCCATGATCTATATTGCCATAATATCATATTGCTTTATACTGAGCCGAAGGACCATTTTTTCATTTATATGATGATTATTACATGCTAGGGGTATTTTAGGTATATATCATTATGATTACATCACGTGCAAAACATGTGACTTCAAATTAACGGAATATGAATCACCGTGACGGAAAGGCTGACTTACCAACAATTGCAAACATATGGGTGTAAAGACAAACTATATTGGTGCAATTACCAATCTGGCGAAACATGCTGGTGGTTTTTCATACTTTTCCCAAAAAACTATATTGGGAAGAGATGTAGAACTTGGCAAAACAAAAGTAGAGTTAGATGTAGTTAAAGAAGGAGGAGGAGGAGTGGAATCAGGGAAATGAGAAGACTCAATACGAGTAAGTGCTAAACCATATGGAACATACCTCCACACACTAGAAGATTAAGAGAAACCTGGAGGAGAAGAAGGTAAACAACAAGTCACAGGTACATAAACCCAAGCAGTGCTGGTGGAAAGAACTTCTAGAGATAAGGCTACTGAAGAAGGAAGCAATGCAGAGTCCAAAGAGGTTGGAAGATCTGGAGAAGGGCGAAAGGAATTAGAAGTAGAGGTGTGTATAGATATGTGCTACTGAAAGAAGGAATCACACGGGATGAAAAAAGGTTTTGAAGGAGCATGACACTTACGTAATACCAGTGTTATCAGGACCGAACCAGACCTTGAACCGGCGAAGGGGCCAGTTCCCGGTTCGGATGGTCCTACCCGGTCGAACCCGGTTCGACATGCGGTTCATTGTTCACAAACAACCAAAAATTTGGAAATACATACATAGTCTAAAATCTGATCGGTCTGGAAAAAAAAACAAAAAAACCATTGGTCTGAAAAAACATTAGCTTAAACATTGAATCGAAAACCGACCGGTTTTTAAAATACCAGTCGGTTCAACCCGGTTCAAACATTATTCATTTGTCAAACGATCTTTTATCTTAACCAAATCGGATAGGGGTCCGGTTCTGATAACACTAGGTAATAGAGAGGCAAAGAAAGGTCCAGTAGAATAGGTAAAGGGTAAAGTTGTCTCATGAAAGAAAATATTGCGGAAAATATAGAGTCTACATGAAGAAGACAAGGATCTATAACCATGGTGATCATAACAGTAGCCTAGGAAGACACATGGTTCAGAACGAAATGAGAGTTTGTGGGATCGACAAGGACGAAGGTGTGGAAAGCAAAGGCAACCAAAGACACGTAGAAATGAGTAATATGGCTTAGAACGAAAAAAAAGTTCATGAGGAGAACAATTATTGAAAGAAGTTGAAGGGAGTCTATTGATAAGAAACACAACAGTGAAGTATGAGTATGTTCAATAGTGCATTAGAATAGATGATTGGGCAAGAAGAGTGAGACCAAGCTCAACGATATGGCGATGCTTACGCTCGACCATACCATTTTGCTGACTTGAATAAGAACAGGTGACTCGATGAAGAATACCTAACTGAGTAAGATAATTGGTAATAGATAAGAACTCGCCACCTCCATTGGATTGAACAACCTTTGGTTTACCCCAAGTTTTTTTCCAGCTAAAGCATGAAAATCAAAAAAGGCTTTAGCATCGTCAGATTTATGAGGTTAGAAATATATCCATGTATGTATACTAAAAGTATCAACAATATTCAAATAGTAGTTATTGTTACTTGACAAGAAGATTCATAGAGGGATGGTTGAGACGCATATGCCACAGTTAAGATGTTTCATTAGACTTTAAGGTGGAAAAAGCAAGTAAATTTAGAATCATTCAAAAAGCAGCCTGACTGACTATCATTTGATTTAGTATCGTCAATAACACTAAAAGATTTAACATCATCAATAACACTAAAAGATTTAACATCATCAATAACACCAGAACCAGAAACATTCTCACCAACAACAACATTATCATTCAAGTTAAGAATTGGAGTCTCTGATATCATAACAACATTATTTACAGAAAGTCTCAGTTTGATCAGCTATGCTAATTAAGACACATATCAGAACTAACATCAGCATACATAGATATACTACTACATGCAAAAGGAAAAACGGACAAATAAAGCCTATAAAGATCCCCAGATTCAAGACCACAGAGCAGCACACAATTGGAGATGGAATCCTTCACCAAGCAATGTGTTTCATGAAATTTAAAATAAACCTGATTATCCTTTGAAAACTGAGACTCGAAGAGTAAATTCTTAGTAACCGAAGGAGTGTATAACAGACGGAATAACAGCAGAACCAATAGAAAATATATGTAGAGGAGTTCCATTACCAACAAGCACCTTACCCGAGCCTGTGTAAGAAGTGGTCATGTAAGGAGCTGGTGTGGCATTGGTGAGATGGTTAGTACCCCCTAACTCTGGAAACCAGCTAGTTGTTTGAACAGCAGGCGAAACACATGCAACAATGGCTTAAAAAGGTGCAGATGAGTTGGACTAAGTGTGTGCTAATGATCTATTAAGGAGCTAAGAAGATGTAGGGGAAAAGTAACATATGTAGGAGCAATACTACCAAAATGATGAGGTTAATACATATATGGGTATACAGGTGCAGGATTAACCAAGGCAAGTGAATAAGTAACACGATAAGGAGGATATGGCGAAAACGAACATGAATGAGATGGTAGGATAGGTTGAGAATTAACTGCAAGAGTTGGAGAGGCACTAGGCTGAGAATAGTATAAATTAACCTGAGAATGGGAGGGAGGATACGATTTTGTTCGATACTGAAGAGAATGAATAACCTGCTGCAGAGGAAAATGAATAGCCTGCTTCTACTGGTGTGGCGAACCTTCATAATCATATGAATCTGACTAGGACTACAAATGAGCAGAAAGATAGGTTAAACTAGATGCAGATGCAGGATCTATGACTCCTGTGAAATGTACATTAAAAGGATGGAAGCATATATACACTAAGTGACCAAATATACTGCATAACTGACACTGTGGCCTGTTATTACCATAACCACAGCCACGTCTCCTGCCTCTTCCATAACTGTTATTTCCGTATTGCTGGTTACCAGGATGTCCTTGAGAAGTAGATAACAAACCATCATAAGCAGGAGGAACTTATGAGAAATCCTTTGCCACAAAAATTTTGAAATCATGTGACTGAATTGAATTGCCAGATACTGATATATTAACATCAACAACATTAGTAGATACATTGGAATGAAACAACAAATCATAGTATTTAGCGTAATAATCAAGAAGAACAGAGCTCATCGAGGTTATAGTGTAAGGATTCTGACTAGCATGGATAACAACTACTACACTATCGAATTGTCATTTCACACCGTTAAGGATTATTGAGATTTGTTCCATTTCTTCTATGTGATGCCCACAACTAGCTAAACTATAGCAGGTAGTTTGTATCTCAGTCAAGTAGTCACGCATAGATTGATGAACATGTTTACGAGTTTTTAATCTATCATAGAGATGCATTATTCTTGTGGTGGAGGATGAGGAAAAATCTCGGTGCAATTTCTGCCAAATCGAAGCAGCGGTCATACAACCTATCAATCCTTGACTAACCTGATATGACACCGAAGCTAAAAGCCATGACGCAAGTGAGGTGTCCTGCTGTATGAATATTTTATACATTGCATTCAGAATTGGAGCTCCTGTCTCATCTTCAAGGTATTGATCAACATTCATACAATGAAGATGAGTCTGCAAATTGTATCCACAAACTGATAGCAGAACTTGCTCTTTCCAGGATTGTAAGTTTTCTTCTCCAACAAGTTGCGCTACCTTCTTGTTTGCAAAAGTTGGTGAAGATTTTTCCATCGATTGAGATGAAGCAGATGAAATCGAAACTAAAATTTGGTTTGGTTTAGCTCTGACGCCATATTAACATCTTTAGATTAAGAGAGAAAAGAAAGGAGAGAAAATGAACAAGATGAAACCAGAACGAAATAAATATTGATTAAAGTTGAAGTATTTGAATACAAGCCTAAACTATTTATAGAAGAAGCCGTAGGAAATAATATTTGAAATTTGAAAATTATATCCCTAATACTTAAGTGAATGTCACACTTATATCCTAACAAAGACCACTAAACTAATCAGACCGTTTAAACTAATAATTGAGCCATTAATTTTTATGTATATGGTTAATAACCAAATTATTATCCCAACTTTAGATACTTTACACATCACTACCCGGACTTTCGTTTATAAAAAAGTGTTACCTTAACTTTGACACTTATGGCTAGGGGTTAGCTTGCGTGGGCCGGGCCAATTGTTTTGGCAAGATAGAGCCCGAAATTATGTTCCTCACCATTGGAAGATCGAGATCAAGACCGATTTTGGTCTAAAAAGACCACCCGAGTCGATCTTTCTTGACACGAGTCAGTCACGATCATGGACCGAAATTTACAATAAAAGAAATTGTCCAAAATTTTCAGTCAATAATAATAAAATTGTTTGAACTAATTGCGATAGTCAATCAGAACTAATCAAAACTAACCTCAACTAATCGTGAAGAGTGATAGGAAATTAGAACTCAACTCCTCAACTCAACTAATCGGAAATATCGCGAATTCGTAAAGACAAATTTCTGTGACATTATCGTGAACAATTGGAATCTAAATCATGACCTAAATTGTAACAATCACAACAATCACAATTGTGACCTAAATCGGTACAATCGTGATTAAATGATTAAATTTTAGGTTTTAATAAAACTCGGTCGAGGTCGGTCCTAATCGGGATTTTCGGGAAAAATCCTGAGACCAAGGTCGACCTTAGAGGACAAACCTCGCCCGCTCGGTCTCAGTCCTAGTCGGTCTCGATCTTAGTGGGATCGGTCTCGGGCCGGTTTTGTCGGGATTTCGGTCCAACCTGTCTTTTTTGCTAATCCCTACTTGGGGAAAATTGCTACCTCCATTATGTTTTTTTGTTAAATATAGAAGAAAAATGACATGGCAACACATGATTGCTCCATAATTTTAAAAACTATATTATTTTTTAAAAAAATAAAAAAGTAAAAAAAAAAACAATCTTTAAAAATAAGAGTTTTAAATATAATATTTTTTATTAATAATATGAAATAAAGATAAAAATAAATGATTAGTTTTTTTGTTTGTGTCATATGTTTCAATAAAACATTATATTAAAAACTTTTATTTTTTCTATTAATTTTGCAAATTGTTTTGGAATTGTTTCTTATTTTTTTGGTATTTTTCAAAAATTATTTAGTTTTCTAAATTATGGACCAATCATGTGTTGTCACGTCATTTTGATCAATATTTAACAGAAAACTTAACGGAAGTAGCAATTTGCTCCAAGTGTCAAAGTTTAGGTAGTACCTTTTGAAAAATGAAAGTTTGGGTAGTGATTTGTAAAGTGTCCAAAGTGGAGATGGCAAATTGGTTATTAACCCTTATGTATATGTATTTGTGTGATTTGATAAAATACTGAGTTTAATTTCCTAGTTAAGTTGTTACATTTAAGAATATAATTTTATCAAATAAACATAATCAATTTAAAACCAACACCATCAAAGTGCTTATTTGTTTGGAGTCCAAACATAATCGACTTAAAACCAACACCGTCGATTTGTATATTGTTTTCTGTATGTCTTTGATTGTTATATATAAGAATATAATTTTTGTTAAATTAATTTCTCTTATTTTAAGTTTTATTTGTTATACAATAACACTTGTAAACTATAAAATAATACAATATATATACATATATATATATATATATATATATATATGTCCAAACGGTGTAGACAAAAATATGACTAAAAAATATCAAGACCATATTAACTGGTACTAACAGTCTTGATCTTGGTCTCAAAACCAAAATTAGAAGACCAAATTTGTTTGTCTAAAACTCAAGGTCGGGGGGCCGACAGGGACCGAATTTGCTCACCCGTAAATGAGAACAATTAGCTTTACGTTTTGACTAAACTTATGAGAGGTAAAGTATTTCCCTCCAAGTCAATATTAAGAACAAGTTTCCGATGCAATGGGATTGCATTATTTTCCAAATGAACCTATGGTTGAGATACTTTCAAATACATATGTGGGACAAAGACATCCATAAAATGAGTTTTCGAACCCACGAGGTACACTATGAATTTTTAGTAATTCGGTCTCACGAATGCACCAACAACACTATAAAAACTTATGAACTCCATTTTCAAGTCATTTCTTCCCAGCTTTGTCCTAGTATTCTTCAATGACATCTTAGTCTACAACCTCGATCACAGCCAACAAATGCAGCACCTCTGTTTAGTCCTTCATACTCTACGAGAGAATTCTCTCTATGGTAAGTGGACCAAGGTCTCCTTCACGCAATCCCTAGTGAAGTAACCCAGGCACTTTGTAACGGGAAGGGGTATCTTGATGGATCCATCAAACATTGTTGCAATATGTTCATGGCCAAAAACAAATAACATCAAACAACTTTGTGGATTCCTTGGTACTTGCAGATTACTACAATCGTTTCATTATAGGTTATGGTTCATTAAGCAAACCACTTACCGATATGCTAAAAACGGACAACTTGTGTTGGTTTATCAACGTTGAGGACTCGCTATGTTACCTCAAATAGGCCCGTCCTTGTGTAAACACCTGATTTTGGCTCGGGGTCAAAATACTGTACGCAAGGAATCGAGCCAATAAAAATTGATATAAAAATAAATAAATTATTAAATTAAAAAATATCTTTAAAAAAATATCTAAAAAATATCTACAAATATTTTGTGTATAAATAAGGGAGAGAAAACAAAGAAGAAAAAAAAAGGAAGGGAATTGAGGAAGAGAAAAGTGATTGGAAAAAAAAAGTGAAAAATATATCGGTAATTATCGGTCTCGGTTTCTCGGACGGTGTTTAAGTTCTAAACGATTTAGATATATTTCCCTCTCATTTAATATTGTATTTGTATTTCCTAATGTTATTATTCATGTTATAAAAAAAAGTTTATATACATATATTATATATATTTATGTACAATATACTTGTCAATATATATATATGTATAATATATATTTAAATTATGTTTATGTAATACTATATATATCTACATCTATAATATATTTATATTATGTTTATGTAATACTATGTATATCTATATGTATAATATATATTTATATTATGTCTATGTAATACTATATATGTATATGTATAATATATGTATATTATGTATATGTAAAAACAAAAAAATTCAAAAATGACTTAGGTCATTCCCAAACTTTGACGAAGGTTACAACACGGTCCTTGGACTCTCGGGTCATTTATGGGACGTTATCGAATATTATAAACCAAACCGGAAAGGTTTTGGGCCATTTGTGCAATTTTTGATTTTTTTTTCTTAATTCTGCTCGAATTTTTTTAAATTACATTTTGATTTCTAAACTTTTCTAGACATTCCATGATTTCTAACCACATTAATCTAATAGACTTATCATAGTGTCACCACAACCGCGACCAGTGTCACTGATTGTGGCCACCTAGTGAACAAAATTTCAAGATGATCCTCAAATGACCATCCTACTCACAAGATCCCATCAACCCGATCTAACTTTCTTTTCTAGAACTGCAAGTTCGAGCTTAATCAAACGAAGACCTTAGAAAATAGACTAAGATAACAAACATTAAATTGAACCTCAAGTATATATTTAGAGAAGTGATAGTACGATTGGTACTCTATGCTTAAAGTCCCGTGTCTCGCACGACTAAGTGTAAAGATCACGACTCGGTCCGACGACCTAATCTAGATGTATTGAGAGAACGGAAATGAACAATAAACAAGGAAGAGTGAAATACTGAAATTCATTCCAACATTGCTTTACCAAATCAGCCTGATGTCTACAGTAGCCGAATGTATCAATAAATAGAAAACAAGATTGAGCTAATTGCAACAGATTCCTTTAACAGTAATAACAAGACAACCCTTCGACTAGGACAATATTGACAAACCGATCCTCATTCTTCTTACTTGAGTCATTTACTCTAATATTCCCTTATGAAGATGAGATCTGTAGAAACAGACAAGTTACTGCAAGAGGGCTTCATTCAATCAGATATCCAACTACAACATGAACAAATTAGAGGAGCTGAGTGAGAACAAATACAGGTACATCATTTAACAGCATGGGAAATATTCAACCAAGGATCAAATAACACGAGATCAACCCGACCAATGTAACGGTAAAGAAAAGTTGACAGAGAGGTTTGAAGCCTCTATCTTACCAGAGTGATTGGAAGGGTTGTGCCTTCATCTTGAAGTCCTCAAAAGAGTGATCACGAAGTCATAATAACATATCATAAGAGCGATATTTAAAGATCAACAGCTCTATTTTTGGACCAAATCACTCCCTATGCCAACTGAGGTGGTTGGAAGGTTTGAGCCTTCATCTTGAAGGTCTCAAGAGTATGACAGAGCACATTCTGTTTTTTACCATTAGCCACCAAGATAAACAACAATAATAAAGACAGAGGTCAAAAGATGATCAAGGATTTGATAAATGGGAATAGAACACATGCTGTAAAATAGAGGCAGAACCTGGTTTGAAAACACCAAAACCAGGAAAAAAATCTGTAGATGAGATCGAGCTTAGTGGCAATCTGATTAAACAAGAGAACATCAGGAGAGACTGCTGCTTCCTAGCAGAAAAAAACAGTATTATTGAGTAACTAAGGGAGTACTAGGCAAGACTCAAGGAAGAATACTTATCTGATTTAGGCATTCACGTCGGTAGGTGAGTCAGATTCCATCAAATTCAGGTAAGCCTCTTGTTGAGCAAGTTCAGTAAGACTTGTGACCCCAAGCTTTTTTCGAAATGGAACAAATAGTTTTTCCGTGAGAGGCTTTGTTAAAATATCAGCCAGCTGCTCAGTGGCTGGGACAAAATTGACCGCAATCTGTCCAACCATTACTTTCTCTCTTACGAAGCAGGGATCTATTTCGACATGTTTCATTTTGGCATGCTGCACTGGGTTTTCTGACATTGCAACAACACTATTATTGTCAGTCCATATAATCGGCATACCCGAGAGATGAATGTGAAGTTCAGCAAGTAAAGAGGTAACCCAGAGAACTTCACACATTGCATTTGCCAAAGCACGAAATTCAGCTTCCGCAGACGACCTGGCAACCACCGACTGCTTCTTGGAACTCCAGACAACTGGATTTCCATTGAGCAGTAGGTAGTGACCAAAAATGGATCTGCGATCCGTGGTATCACCACCCCAATCTGCATCCGAATATGATACTAAGGTGGCATTGTTAGATAGTGAAGAAGAATTAAGCTGAAACATAAGACCATGATCAAGTGTTCCTTTAAAATACCTAAGAATGCGAGTCACCGCTTTCCAGTGGGAGGGAGAGCTGAGGATTTTGCATAAACTGACTAAGCTTATTAACTGAAAAATGAATATCAGGTCGATTGGTGCAAATGTGCTGCAGAGCCCCTATGGTGCTTCTATAGAGAAGACCATCAGAAAAAGGCTCTGAAGGTGCAGACAGACCGGACTTAGACAGACAGTTACATGTCATGGGCGTGGGAAGAGAGTCAGCCTTAGACAAACCTGTTTTGTCGAGGAGATCTCTTATGTAGTTCGGTTGTCCGAGGAGAAGATAGTTGTCACCTCGGCTTATGTCCATGCCCAAGAAGTGATTAAGAGTGCCAAGATCTTTGAGCTTGAACTCCTTGTTGATTTGGCTGATTACTTCATCAATGATGGACGGTGAGCTTCCTGTGATGACTATGTCATCAACATATACAAGCAAAAACACAGAGCCAACATTAGTAAACTTAACAAATAGACAATTATCAGAAACAGAGAAAGATAAAGTATTTAGAAGAAAAAATTTTAAACGTTCAAACCAAGCTCTGGGCGCTTGTTTGAGCCCGAAGATGGATTTATTCAACCGACAAACAAGGGCAGCACCATTGTTGTCACTTTGCTGAAAATCGGGAGGTTGCGTCATGTAAACCTCTTCAAGAAGATCGCCATGCAAAAAGGCGTTGTTGACATCAATCTGTCTAAGAACCCAATGATGAGACAAGGCAATGGTTAGTCTGATACGCATGGTTGGGGGTTTAACAACCGGGCTGAATGTGTCTTGAAAGTCAAAGCCCGTTTTTTGGGGAAAAAAAAAAGACCGACAAGCCTAGCTTTACAACGATCAACTGACCCATCAAGTTTCCTTTTAAGTTTAAATAACCATTTGCAGCTAATAGGTATCCTACCACGAGGGAGAGGTACGAGAGACCAGGTGTTATTGTGAGTTAAGGCATCAAGTTCAGCCTTAACAGCTGTAGCCCAGCTAGCCTGTTCCATGGCCTCATGAATGTTTGAAGGCTCAACAAGGGAGGACTGAGCAGAGTCAGGTATGTATGAGAGAAATAAGTGTTGAGCTTTAGACTTGGAACGAGTTAGCATAGGATGGGTGGAAGGACGGGAGCTGATGAAACTGGGTAGGGGAACTAAGTTGGAGTCAGTAGAATTTCCAGGGACATACCGAATAGAGGAAGTTGGAAGGGTAAGGTCAGATGAGGGAATGTAGGAGTAGTTGGGAGTGGGGTTCGAAGCTGGCTCAGCAGGAACAGCATTAGGCAAGGACGAAGAAACCAAAACACAAGGTAAATCTGAGGCATTCGAGTTAGAAGGGACATACCTGACCGAGGAGGCTGGAGGTGGAGCTAACAGACAAGAATGGAGTGGAAGACTAGCAGATTCAGGACTAACTGTCAGCTCGGCAACACCGGGAGTAGCCACCTGATCTGAGGGTGAGGATAAAGAGCAAGGGTCGTGAAGTTGAGATGAAACAGATGAGGGGATAGGAACAGAACCTGATAGCTGCTGCGAATCTGGATTTTGTGTGTCAGCCGAACCTGCATTGACTAGTAGAGAGGCATCAAAGGGCATAAAGAAAGGAAGCGAAGTATCAGTTTTTTGATAGCGGCGGATTTCGTAAAAGGACCAGCATGATCAGCAAAAGGAAAAATTGATTCATGGAACACAACATGCCTAGAGATATATACTCTACCCGAAGCATCTAAACACCTATATCCATGATGAGTGGAGCAATAGCCAAGAAACACACATGGAGTAGACCGAAAATAAAACTTGTGAGAATTATATGGTCGAACGTGAGGAAAACAGAGACAACCAAATACCCTGAGAAACAAGTAATCCGGTTGTTTCTTAAATAAAATTTGATGAGGTGAAATATTATCCAGAGCAGTTAAGGGAAGTCTATTAACAAGGAACACTGTTGTAAAGAAGGCATCACTCCAATAGTGAAATGGCAAGGAGGCTTGTGCCATAAGGGTAAGTCTTAGTTCAACCATATGCCTGTGTTTTCGTTCAACAATCCTGTTTTATTCCAACGTGTGCGGACAAGTAAGTCGGTGACTAATCCCAAGCTGTTTCAAATAGACAAAGAGGGGTTTAAACTCACCACCTTCGTCTGTTTGAACAGCTTTAAGGATGAAACCGAGTTGCTTTTCAGGAGCACGATGAAAATCATTAAAGTGTTTGGTTGCCTCACTTTTATTTTTCAAAATATAGATCCAAGTATATCTACTGTAAATATCCAAAATACTCATATAATAAACATTGCCATTTGACATGTATGGTGCAGGACCCCAGAGATCAACTTCAACAAGTTCAAGGGGACAATCATATTTAGAAGTGGAAGATTGAAACGAAAGCTTCTTACTTTTCCCTATAGCACACGCAGCACAAGGATCACTTGATTTCAAAACAGATATTTTATTAACATTGAGAATTCGAGACATTAACTGAGAGGAGGGGTGACCAAGCCTCATATGCCAAATATTAGAACATAACAAGGTACGGGCAGCTAAACAGACACCATCAGACACACACACAGAATTATTGGACTGACTTAAACTAGAACTAACATTAGACACCGAACTAGACAAGAGACTGGTGTCAAGTTTGGAGAGATCAAGGCAATATAATCCATCACTTTCTACTCCATGCAGAAGAACATGATGAGACAGAGAATCACGAACCACACAATATGTCGGGTGAAATTCGAAGTAAACATTATTATCCTTGGAGAACTGAGAAACAGAAACAAGATTTTTTGTCACATGAGAGGCATGCAATACATTAGTCAGCATAAGAGTTCTAGTAGAAGTAGGAATAACTGAATTGCTAATATTGGAAATATGAAGATAAGTGCCATTACCAACAATAATCTTACCTGGGCCAGAGTACGGGATGGAATCAGCAGTCGGTGCCGTGTTGGTGAGGCGATTGGTGGCCCCGGAATCAGGATACCAGGCAGCCGAGGAGAGGGTAGGATGAGCTATATGAGCTAAGTGAGCTTGAGGGGCTGATGGTACCGAAGCCGAAGAACCAGACGGGACCAGACCAGGGGTGGCTGATTGTTGCACAAGGTAAGGCGATATGTGAAGGACAGGGAGTGTAGGGGATCCTTGGGCAGGTGAGTAAGTTAGGTATTGGGGTAGAGGTGGAGGGGCATAATGTAAGGACGGGTGGGAATGATTCGGGACAGAAAACCCAGGGAGCAGCATTTGAGGGTAGGGGGTTAGGGAGGCCAGGGGAGCTATGTGGGACGGAGCTGTGGGGTAGGATGGTGTTGTGGGATAGGGAGCTGCAGCAGGTGAGGTTGGTATATGAGCAGCACCATCCCCGGGATCAGTCCAGTTTGACACATTTGCAGTCATAGGACCATCTGGTGGAGCTGTAACACCGGAGTAGTTGATGTTGAACCTTTGATAGCATCGGTGCACAAGTTGTCCGATCTTGCCACATAGCTGGCATTAAGGCTTGTTGGCAGGATTTCCTCTACCCCTTCCTCGACCATGACCAGTATACTGAGGGGTAGAGGCCTGAAACTGAGGCTGAGGATTGGCGGGCTGATATTGGCGATTGTCCGGAACGCCACCCGATTGAGGTAGTGCGGGACAAGGGAGAAGAATTCTGATTGAGCTTGGTAGGGTTATCAGTAAAAACATCAGCAGCAGATCGGTTAGTCATAACATTAACCGAGGGAGGGATGTCAAAAAGCAGGTCACGTTGACGAGTTTCAGCATCAAGTAAAACTGAACAAACAGATGCAATATTATACGGGTTGCGACTAGCATGAATAACAGCAGCAACATTATCAAACTGGCCCTTAACCCCATTGAGAATAATAAAAATCTGTTGAATTTCCTCAATGGGGTGACCACAGCTTGCAAGGCTATCACAAGTGGACTGAATTTCAGTAAGGTACTCATGCATAGGTTGATGAATAAGTTTTCGAACCTTAAGCCTATCATAAAGACTCATTATTCTAGTAGTGGAGGAAGAGGAAAAAAACTGGTGCAACTTTTGCCAGATGGAGCAAGCTATCATACACCCAAGAAGACACTGATTCACGGAGGGGGAAATGGAAGCAAGAAGCCAGGAGGCAAGGGAGCTGTCACGCTGAATAAACTTGTTATATTCGGGATTAGGGGTGTTATTTCCAGCAACATCAACAAGATACTGAGGCACAACAAGAGTTTCGAATAGATGTGGTTCAAGGTTGAAACCCCTCACAGTAAGTAAAACTTGTTGTTTCCAAGATTGAAAGTTCTCAACTCCTGTAAGGAGTGGGATTTTTTTACTTGCAAACACTAGAGAGGTATCATCCTTAATAAATCACATGAAAAAAAAACCGAAGAAACAAGGAGCTTCAATAGCAAGGACACACAATAACACCTGACTGAAATAGCAAGAACCAGAAAAACAATCTAACTTAATCAAGAGATCATAAGTAGATATAAGAGTGAGCTGAACTGAACTGAAATCATGATATTGCAGCACACAAGTGCAGAATACCACTAACGAAGGCACTGCCAAGAACAGAAACTTATGTGAAGTCTGTCTTAGCAAAGTGTCGAAGGTTAATCAGCAAGGAACAGCTTAGGAATAGCAAAGAAGCAGTAAATAAGAAACATATTATTGAAGACAAGTGCAAACAGAATAGAAAGCCATATGCGACTGAATATCAGCAAGTAAAAGCAGAAGTAGCCATAGTTAAGGAAGACAGCATAAGAGGAGCTGCTTACTTAGCCAGGGAATTGCTCAATAACACAAAGCTAACAGAGCGCATACCAGGAACGAAGCTAGAGCTCTGATACCATGTTCGTAAAGACGACCTAATCTAGATGTATTGAGAGAACGGAAATGAACAATAAACAAGGAAGAGTGAAATACTGAAATTCATTCCAACATTGCTTTACCAAATCAGCCTGATGTCTACAGTAGCCGAATGTATCAATAAATAGAAAACAAGATTGAGCTAATTGCAACAGACTCCTTTAACAATAATAACAAGACAGCCCTTCGACTAGGACAATATTGACAAACCGATCCTCATTTTTCTTACTTGAGTCATTTACTCTAATAAAACCAAGGTTGAGCTGGGTTCACGTGGTATGAAATGTACATTACAACCTATATCCTTTTTCCATTAAGCATATATTCAAATGTTGTACAAATATTTGTGAAGTACACAAAATACTCAAATCAAAGTTCACAGACTTCCATCTAGCCCCTAAGTAGATCGACAAACCATAATCTGTCTAAGTGCATGGTGTAGAATAACCACGATTTAGTGAGAAATTTAACAGTTCCGAACTCACAGTCATTTTCTGTCATCACATAAATGGTCGAAACTGAGAACCATTACGGGCTTACTTAGGCACGAAGGTAAAGAAACCTTTACATGTGTGAGTAGGTAATCCAAAATCTACTTGACATATTTTGATAACGAATCAGAGAAAAGATACAAAATATTCAATTAGTGCAACATCACATCCATCTCAAATATAATTTGGAGGAATAAAATATTGTTTGAGGGAAAACATATAGTGAATTACATCATTGAAGTCTACGCAATTCTGGAGACCTAACATGTCTCACAAAATAGACATTTTTCAAGAGTTTGGTGAATGAGTTTGTAGCCATCTCCTCCTATATAGATAAGTGCTCTAAATTAATGATCATGTATCATACCATTTAGGTTAGCATAGTTATGTATGATATATATATGTGTTTCAATTGATTACTGTACTTCGAACTCCTTTATTTAAACGATTGTGAGATGATTTTCATAATCTATCGAACAACCTCTTCAACCATGTAGATTGATTCTTCGAGCCTACTCAACCATATAGGTTAATTCTTGAAGTATACCAAACCATATAAATTTATGACAAGAGACTTAAATTCGGCATCCATTGTGAACAGTACGATGCATGACCTTTTCTTGCTCATCCACGATATGCCGCAACTGGAGAGCGGGGTGGACATTATTACGTCTAACTCACCATCGAAGTCAACATCATCATACTCAATCTCTAGTACAACTACGTCGTTGCACTAATAGAATAAGGTGTAATTCGTAGTACTACTTAGATATTGGATAAGAATGGCTATACTTTCGTAGTACACTAATAGAGCCATACTACTTAGACTTTTGTGTTAAATTTTAAAAACAGACTCATTACAATAGCTAGAATTAAGCAAATTAAGGTCAATATCACACTCGGTATATGGTCTACTCATAGTTCACTCTCTTTTGTCATGTATAACCATTCGTTGAACAATGTCATCAGCCTTGGGCTTTGTTTAAATAATCAATTTGACTCTTATAGTTTTGTGTGTTTTCGAAGTTCAATCAATGTCCAAAAACTTTTCTCCCTCTTAAACTCATTTTCGTCCTACATTCCTTACATATGTTAGGTGGAGAGGATCTTCTAGAGCGTAGTATAAAATAAAGAGTTCACTATCCGATTCGAATAAATATCGTTAGGGAGGGAAACTTCAAATTTAGCATACGACCTAACAATTCACTCTTACTAGGATTAGTGTCGTTCTTCTTACTCCTACTATGTAATAAGACCATGGTCATTCCTACTTGGTATAACATTCACGTTGCTCCCATTGTGAACAAAATTATTTGTCGCAGGATCTTGCGCATTCACATCAGCAACGGTGAATCCTCTGGATGTTGAACTGATTCATCATTTGCGGTATCATTTCTTACTCAAATGAACAAGTGGGGGTGGGGTATGCTCCTCTAGATGATACATAGATCGATCAATACTGATCTCGCGCTTCTTCGAAATTAAATTCTAAGAACGTTGCATCTCGGGTTTGAATACACTCCAATTGTATTGCACACTTATAAAAACATATAACCTTTGGAGGATTTAGAGCATCCAACAAAGATGTTGTTCTTTCTTCTATGCTTCAATTTTTTGAAATTATTTGAGGAGCCATGATTATATGCAACACTACTCCAAGGGCACATCTGGCTAAGGTTCAGACATATTCCGCACAAAACTCAAATGGAGAGGTGGTAACTGACTTATTCGACACTCAGTTTAAAATTATGGACCAATGACGAGTGCATCTAGCAAGAATGAGATCAACATTGTGATTGTGCCATCATTGATAGAACCATAACGAAGAGCGCTCTCTTGCATATCTCGATAACACTGTTATGTTGTTGAGTATAGAGAACAATCAACTGATGAATAACCCTGTTTTCACTATACACACCGTTAAATCTTTTTTAAAGGTCCTTTTTTTCAATATCGGTACATAGACTACTAGTTCTTAACCAAATACATAAAGATTTTGGAAGAACCTTATTGTCTCCTATTTATGGGAGATCAAGTAGATGAATCCATAATTGTTGTAATCGTTATCAAATGTAATGAAATAGCGCACTCCATGTTAATATCTAACATTTAGAGGAACAAAGACGTCTGGATGGACTATGCAAATGCAGTTTAGCATAAGGTGACTTACTGAAAGATTTTCCGGTGGAATTTCTGATTATACAAGTTACACAAGTAGATAGTTCAATTTGTGGAATGTCAAATGACAAGCCTCGTTGCGCCTCCTATTACATTTTATCTTGACCTATGTTTCCTAGTCTAGTTTTCTATCTACTTACATCGCAAACAAATTACAAGTACAATAAATCATAAAATTGTCACTGTATGAACCCACATTCAAAACAATGAATCCACCTAAATCAATACCCAAAGCCATAAAATCAAAAACAAAATCAGTTGGACAGAATAACATAAAAAGATAACCTAAGTTTTCATTAGAACTAACACTACAAAAATGTTGAGGAGCATAAGGGTCATCACGAGGAACCATACCGCGTACACACAATTCACAAGTTCCAATCCTTTTGATTCTAACACGGGAGTTATTGTCCGCATAAATCCACCTAGGTCCATACAAATTCTAGTGAACTTTACAAAAGCATTTTGATCTATGGCTAAGTGGTCTACCAATCCATAGTCAAAGATCCACAGAGTACTAAAATTCGGTTAATAAAATGTTTCCAGAAAGATAGAGTTCACTAGATAGGACATCAGGACACACCTAATATTTCAGTTTAGGGCAAGTATTCATAGAGTTACCCATCTGGTCAGAGTTGAAACACTTTCTCGATGTCATATAGATCTTGGGCTAACAAAACTATGGTGCTTCTCGCGGAGGAACCTTAGGCCTTATATCATCTTAAAATTGTTTTGATTGTGCGACTATGCTAGTTCGTTGTGCACCACTGCTTATACTCCCGAGAGTTGGGAAACAAGTGAAATAATGCTTCAACTTTGTTCCATCTCAATCAACTCAAATTTGAGTAGATTCTAATGGATTGGTGAGCACTCACCTTATAAGATTCAAAATTTAAAATGAATTACAGGATTCACATGGTAGAACAGACACGAAATTGTTCTTCCAGTGCCTTTTACGGTTCTGTCGTTGAGAAACGCTGAAATTCATATAAGACAACTTCCTTCAACCCGCTATGAATATTATAACGAGTCAAGCACCCATACACTCTCTCTTAATTTAGGGCACATTTGGTCGAGTCATCAGTCCAATCGTGGGCATTTTCATGAATTTCTAAGTATAACCAAAATCAAATGAACACGTTTGTTCAAGATTTCGTAATTATGACCATTTAGTTTCATACTTATATTAAACTAATTCATGGTATTTATAGTAGCAACTATTTTCTTTCACCAAAGAAATTGCACCACTTAAGGCTTATCTTGAACATACAGAAATTAGAAGGGCAACACAACTAAGCTAGGAAACACACACTATATATATTTATATGTATACCCTAGAGTTACCACTAACAATCTAAGACACGGTCCACACATACACAAACTATGTAGGATAAGAATTGGATAACTTTAAGGTAATCAACTTATCAATTCTTGCATATAGTAATTGTTATAAATTTATGTTTATCTGAAAGCCTAATAGACGGTTCTGTCAACTCGCACGCAAAAACTTCACATTGCATTTTAAAACACATCTAAACTTCTAAAAAATTGTTGAATAACTTCTAAAGACATCTACTTGAGGATATTCAAAAGTTAAACTACTTAATAAGGTAATCTAATATCTGCATTTAAGTTAGTAAACATCGTTCATGTTTATTTATGCTTTTATTCATAGTTTTAGGGCAAATTTATGAAACCCTTAGGGACCAAAACCACCTAAACTTAAAGTTTGGGGACTATATCCACTAAACTAAAAGTTGAGGAACTAAAATTTCATAATCAAAATTTTAGGGACTAAAGTCTCAATGAATGATGTTTGGGGACTAAAATATATAAAAACAAAATTCTGAGACTAAAGTATCATCAAACAAAAATATAAAGACAAATAATAACTAACAAAATTCAGGGACTAGAATCAACTAAGCCAAAAGTTCGAGGATCGAAATCTCCAAAAAAACGTTTTGGGCTAAAATTTCAATGATTGAAAGTTCAAAAACTGAATTCGCAACAAATAAAACTTTAGATAATAAAGTCTCAACATAATCACTTAAAATGTAACTAGAAGGACCAATTTAGAAACTAACACATAGTATGCTAAGGATCTCAATGAATGTGCAGAGTGATTTTCACGAGTAATAACATTCTTATTTTTTAAGGGTTAATTGTCAATTTCCCCCCTAAAGTTTGGACCGAATTTGAGATTCCCCCTTAAAATGTTTAAAATTTTGAATTTTAGTCTTAATGTTTGGACAAAATGAAAATTTCCCCCATTACGTCATATCTCCATTTATTTAAGACGGTTTATGAAACATGTGCAGTTCACGTGTGCGAAAATGACAAAATTGCCCCTAAGCCACCAATAGAACTGAAAATGAAAGAACAAGATGTGTTGGGGGAGGGTCAAGAATCGGTGTAAGAATCCACACATCCGAGTTCTGCAGCTTGTATATGGTGGATTATCTTCGTAAAAACAACACCACACAATTACAATCCACTGTCTTGTTGGACCATGACAAAGGCTGGCCTTGTAGCTCATTAAATTGCTTAAATCAAACCCAACTGGTCGTGAGTTATATTTGCAATCAAACATAGCCAAGTAACATCACGCAATGAAAGCTTGTTGTAGACAAAAGGTTAAAAAAAGAGGTTCTAACAACACTTACCGCGCCATGTCCTTCAGTTGCTGGTCCACCAATAAATGCCATAATTCTAACACCAGAACCAGGCACGCAAGCCTCCAACAGACTCGCAGCCACACTCAAAGTAGTGCTAGTGCATCTGATGGAACGCTGATTTGTAGGCACTGGCAAATGGTCTTTTTGGAGCTCATCCATGACCTATCACCAATCAATTTTAAAACAACACCAGAAAACTTCGTTAGATCAGCGTGGAAGATGAAATCCATTGATTCATAAGAAGGGTCATTCGAATCTACATTACCACATTGAGTGCAAACTCATAGTCTGACGCAAGCAATAAAAAGTGTTCAATGGTCTCAACATCCAATCCGTCCCTGACACCCGCAATAACAACAACATAAGGTTTTGGTTTCTTTGCGAAGAAACACATTTGCTCAAGCAACTGGTCCTTGGTAACCTCCTTAGACCCCTTAAACACGTACGATTTGGGCATGTGACCAAACCCCAGTTTGTGGACCTGCACTAGAGTCTCAGATGTAATGAGCCCAACCAGTGAATTTCCAGGCCTCAAATCAATTGCCTGCAAGAGCGCAGATTTGAGGAACCCCAGTTCCTTCTTAATGAGAAACACGGTAGAAGTGTATTCGATGGTCGAATACTGGGGGAAGAGCTCCGCATGCAGGTCGTCGTCAAAGATGGAAGTGTAGTGGGGAGGGAAGTGGTTTTGATGGTAGCAGAAAGGACGGATCCAGAGCTTTCTGATGGTTACTACCACAGCTTGCAGAGATTATCTTCAAGGCCTTGGCCGCGATTTACTGGTTGTGCTCTGTTTCTTGAGAAGGGCGACGATTTCTTTGGCTGGTCAGAGACAAGGGAGCCGATTTCTTTGGCTGGTCAAAAACAATGGAGGCGATTTCTTTGGCGATTCTGGACCCTCCCCCAAAACATATTGTTCTTTCATTTTTCAGTTCTATTCATGTGTTTGGGGCAACCTGTCATTTTAACACATGTGACCTGCATATGTTTCATAAACCGTCTTAAAGAAATGGAGATATGACGGAATGGGGGAAATTTTCATTCTATCCAAATATTAGGACTAAAATTTAAAATTTAAACATTAAGGGGGAATTTCAAATTCGGTCCAAACTTTAGGGAGGAAATTGACAATTTAACCCTTTTTGTAATCAAAAGTAAAAAAGCATGACCACCTTCCCGTATATACGAAGTAATCCAAAGTTCTCAATAAAGTCACACATAAGGATATATCCATTCATGGATCAATTGCTAATAAAATTAAATTAAAGCATAACTACCTTGCAATAAAACAGTTAGTAATCCAGAGATCTCAATGAACTCGCACATATATAAGTTATGCAAATAATTCAAACAAATATAAGCCTAACCTAATATTTAAATTGGTACAATTGTTAATTTAATCATCCCAACACTATTAATAAAAGACTTAGGCTGAAAAAAATCCTAATATCTAAAATCCAAAATCCAAAAAAGATCCAGAATCATAACCGCAATTGACTAGAATTAATCTAGTCATTTTCGCCTTTCGGAATGAGTCTGAACCGGACGACACAGTCTTAATCATCCCAAACGAACTAGAATTGCCAACCAGATTCAACCAGATCGGGCAAGACAAAATTGGCTCGACTCACTCAACTAGACTGGATTATTAAACCAAGACGAACTAATTGGTTCACACAAAACCAGTTTAGGTTCTTTCTTCCCTAAAGAGAATGTGTCACTTGAGTTTTGAAACCCTGGGAGCTGTAACTGGTCGACCTCGACCCTTCCCCTTTTTCCCATCCGGCATACATGTTGGTTGGGGTAGCAATGCAAACACTATGGTCATGTCTATTTGTCGGCAACACAACCACCAATGGTTGCATCTTCGCTGCAATTGTGGCCACAATTGTTACGTTTAAGGTTATTTTTGTGGAGTTCGACAATTCAAAAACTATCATGTAAGGCTCTGATACTAATTGCACATAGCATGTTCGTCAATATCTTACACATAATGGTACGTAGGCCAGTTAATTATGAACCCAACCCAAATATAATTTGGACCTGACTCGAGTTTGGATCGGGTTTAGGTTAGTAAAATACGGTGCCAGGTCAAGATCGGGTTAACCCATCATAAAAGCCAATTCGGGTTTGAGATTTCAACCCAAACTTGACCCGTCCAAACCCTAATTGGCTAATTTTGTTTCTTTTTGCAGACGCAACTTCCATGAGAGTGGGTTCAAATCCTACAAAAATTATACTTGTTTTCATCATGATTATTGATCCACTCTGCAACAACACAATGTGAATAATCATAACCGAAAATCGACGCAAATTACCAAGAAAAGGGAACAAAAAGGTTATTAAATTACATTTTATGGGGGGGGAGAAGGAGGAACCCGAGCGAAAGCACTGGGAAATGCTAAAAACCCATGGCGGAAATTATTTCAATCCGATCGAATATGTTGTGTCCTTCTTCAGTGTCCACCCGTCTTTTCGTCCTCCTCTACTCCAGCTTGTCACCAGCCACATGCTTTTACCTTCTTGATCTGGCATCTAACGACCAGTCGTTCAAAGACTCCCAACGTTCTCTCGTCCATGACTCCATGTCCTTTGTTCAGTCGTTCACTCGTCCTAAGTCTTCTGACTAATAAGTCAATTTCAATTTTCATTCTTCTTCTTTTTATTCCTCTAACTAATAAGTCCACTCGTCCTGAGTTTCTGGTCTCCCAGTGGGTGGGGTCGTGGGCGTGGCTATAGATGTGGATGTGGGGTGAGAGTGGGAGTTGTGGGTGGTAACGTGTCACTGGTTTCAGTCATGATTCTCAAATTAAAAAGAATGAAATAAAGAAGTAATTGTAGAAGACACGGGAAGAAATGAAATGTGATTTTTCATTCTAGTTAGTGGTTCGTTACCACTAACTGCTATATATAGAAATAGTTGCGACAAACAACTTCAATCTTATTAACTGATGATCTTAAACTATAAGTGTTGTTACATTTATATCATAACATTCTCCATAATTGATCTTGTCTTTTGATTCTGTCTTGAAATTCTTCAGTTCACTTTGAAATTCACCTCCTTTTCCAGATTTGATTACCACTCAAAGCTCTGTAAATACATGTCTCAGCTACACCTGTTTCTCTCCATACACAACAACAAACAACATATTGTACTTTACATTTTGTCAAGTTAGTTTACCGGGTCAGTTGTGTTTCATTCAATTTGTATTATAACTTCTCTAACACATACTCAATCATACCTTGTTTTGAGTTACGTTGGCTTATGAAATGTATGCTTCCACTATACAAACTATGATAAGGTATTTGTAATCTGAGAGTACATATGAAATATACACAACATGATACTCATTCTCAAAGTACCTTCAAACTTATTTTGTATCCCTTTGACTGTGCCTTTCTGTTTTGTTCGAGACTTTTCTCATTCAAGACTTTCCTCATTCAAGTCATCTGTTTTCTATTATGACACAAGAGTTTTGGGTATTTTCTAACCAACATGACTGAAAGGTTTGAGCCTTTTTCTTTTCTTCCTCAAGAGTGAACACTTGAAGTATCTTGACATTTTCTTGAAGTGAATCACTATGTTTTTGGAATCAAGTCATGCCCTATGTCAGAATCAACTGTTTTTCAACTTTGACCAGTTTTCTTCTTCTGTTTTTTTTTCCTCTTTGTCAAAGGAAATTTTGAAGAGTTGAAGGTACTTGAGACGAATCATTGGAGTTCAATATAAACCTACATAAGATAAGCTTTCAAAGACAAAACATGAACATGAGTGAGATCTATTAGAGTATGAGCTATGAATTGAAAGACACTAGACCTATTAGTAACAAGTGAGAGAAGCCTGAAGAACAACACCATTTATCCTATTGATGGAATATATAAGATATAGTTCATACTGCATAAACATAACAAGAGTGTTGAACTTATCTCGCATACCTAAATATATGTGAAGAAGGATGCACAAAAAGCAGAATCCATGAATTCTTCAATTGAGAAAAGTCCAAGTTTCTTCCTGCATGGAACAAAAGTTTTCTCAATTAGTGGCTTGGTTAAAATATTGGCAACTTCTTAAGTTGCAGGAACAAAATTGACAATGATTTCGCCTGAGTGAACTTTCTCCCTTATGAAGAACATAACGATCTCTGCATGCTTCATTTTTTAGTGATAAATTGGATTTTCAAACAAAACCACTGCAGTTGCAATATCACTCCAAACAACAAGAGCAGATGGCAGGTGTAGGCCGATATCCTTGAGTAATGACTTGATCCACACGATCTCACAAACAACATTTACTACTATTCTGAATCCAACATCTGCACTCGATCTGGACACCACTGATTGTTTCTTGGAACTCTAAATAAATGGGATTGTCGTTGAATAACAAATAGTGACCAAATATCGATCTTCTATTGACAATGTCACCTCCCTAATCAGTATCTGGAAAAAAAAAACAAGGAGATTTCATGAGTTGGAGATGGGATTGTACAAAATTGTAATCCATGAGTGAGGGTACCTTTCAAATATCTAAGTATATGAACAACAACTTTCTAGTGGTTCATATATGGTGCTTGCATAGATTGACTTAGTTTATTCACTCTGAAGTGAATATCATGCCTAGTTATACACACATCTTGAAGAGCATCAATGGTACTACGATACAAGGAGACATCATGAAACAATTACAAGCATGTATCCATACCTGTTCTAGTGATGTTAGTACCTATCATTGGTGTTGGAAGGCTAGACAAATCTGTGATACCTACCTTTGCAATTAATTCCTGCACGTATTTCTTCTAATTAAGGAGAATGTAATCATCACCTAATGTAACCTCCATGCCAAGAAAGTAGTTCAAACTCCCTAGGTACTTGAGAGTGAAATGAGCATTGATAGAACTGATAACACACTCCACTAGTGACACAAAGATACCTATAATTACTATACCATCAAAATATACAAACATCAATAGAAAAACCTCATTGCAGACTTGATAAAGAAACAGCTATCAACCACAAAAAATTTGAAATCAAGTTAATTAAGGAACAAAGACTTCAATTTCTCAAACCAGGCTCGTGGTGCCCGTTTTAATCCATAAAATGCTTTCTGAAGCTTGTACACAAGTGTCGAACCATCAGGTGAGAGTTCTTCAAAACCAGGTGGTTGTATCATGTAAACTTCCTCTTTAAGATCTCCATATAAGAACACATTGTTGATGTCAACCTGTCTAGGGCACCACTTATGAGTTAAAGCAACAGACATAACAATTCGCACAATTGCTGACTTAACTACAGGACTGAAGGTATCTTGGAAATCAAAACCTGGTTTCTTTGAAAAGCCTTTAGCAACAAGTCTGGCCTTATACCTTGCTATGTCACCATTAACATTACGTTTGATTCGAAATAACCATTTCACACATTAGGAATCCTGACGGGTTGAAGAGGAACTACATACCATGTTTGATTAGCAGAAAGAGCTAATAATTCCTCATTAACAGTTATGGTCCAGTGAGGTGATAAAAGTGCATCGTGAATGGAACCAAGTTCAATTTGAGTTAAATCAATAGACGAAGTATGAGGCATAGTAAGAGCCTGAAGGGAAGACTTGGAGCGAGTCTGTATGGGATGAGTAATACTAGAGACAGAAGGAGACTTTGTACATTTTTTAGAAGAATGGGGAGCAGCATACTAAGGAATGTCATTGAGGGGAACATTAGAAGAGTTGTGAGGGACATATCTGGACACAGGTGGAGCATCACGAGAATGTTATAAGAAGTTGATGACTAATTATTATTTGAAGTCTGAATAGGATTAGTATTTGCAGGTATAAGAGAAGAGCCAGAAGGAACATATCTACACGTAGCAGGAGGGGATAATACAGGATCAGACATAATATCCAAATGAGTTGAAGAAACTAAATGAGTAGAAAGGTCTAAATGAGAATAGGGAACAGCAACAAAGGAGCGGACATCAGAAACTATACTAGAAGCCAGAATATCAGACCTTGGAAGAACAATAGAGCAAGATAACTCAGGTGAATAAGAGAAGAGGATACAAGGAGCTGAGTCATTCGATATTTGAATATCAGGTAAGTGATCAATTATTGGTTGCTGAAAATAAGGATCACAAGGTATAAAAAAATGGTTTTGACACAGATGTTGATTTGGGAGAAGATGAACCAAAGAATGAACCATTTCTATCAGCAAACGGAAAGGAATTATCATGAAAAACAACATTTCTAAACACATACACTCTGCCAGAGGTTGATAAGCACGTGTATCAATGATGAGAAGAGGTATAACCAAGAAACACACAAGGTTCAGAGTTGAATGAGAGCTTATGAGACTTAAAAGGTCTTAAATGAGGAAAACACAGACATCCAAACACACGGAAAAATGAGTAATGAGGTTTCGACTAAAAAAGCTTTTCATGAGGTGAACAATTGTTTAATGTTGAAGAAGGAAACTAATTTATTAAAAACACAGTTGTGAAAAACACATATGTCAAATAGTGAAGAGGGGCCTAAGATTGAGCCAACAGAGTAAGGTCAATCTCAACAACGTCATGGTGTTTACGCTCAACTATCGCATTATGTTGACTCATGTAGGGGCAGATGACCCTGTGAACAATTCCAAACTGAGACAGATAAGTAGAGAGAAGGTGAAACTCACAATCATCGGATTGAACTGCCTCAAGCTTATTAAAGTCATGAAATGCTACAGCTGCATCACTCTTCCTAGAAATTAAATCTAGTTATATTTGTTATATGCATCAACAACACTTAAGAAATAATTGTTGTTACTTGAAGTATATGGTGAAGTGTCGACAAAAAAAAAATGGCGAAGGCCCCCATAAGTCAATTTGAAGTAATTCCAAAGATAAACTGTAGGCAGTACGAAAAGTAGAATGAGGCAACGTTTTGCTATTTTGAATAGCACACATAGCACAATCAAATGAAACATGTTTAGTAGGTAAGTTGTGCAGTCGAAGAAAATTATGCAGCAAATTTGTGCAGGGATGACCAAGACGCATGTACCAAAGCTTAGATGAATCCTTAGAATTTAACGAGGAGATAAAACACATAAAATTAGATGTATTCATAATATGCCCAGAATCAGCATGAGATCCAGTATCAACATCATATTTATTCATAGCAGGAACAAAATCAACATATAAATTATGAAACGTGTCCAAATTATCTAAATCATACACATGGCCATAGAATTCATAGCAAGATCAAGTGAACACATGAGAATCAAGTGTTTAACTACAAGACATAGTCTTCATTGTATCAAACATAGGAAAACTAGACATATCAAGTCTATATAAATCACCACACTCTTATCCCTTCAGCAGAACTCTATGATACACAGAATCCTTAACCAGACAGTGCTCGACATGAAATTCAAAGAATACCTTATTATCCTTGGAGAAATATGATACAAAGAGTAAATTTTTAGTGCCAAAAGGGGTATAAAGCATATTATTCAACTGTAGATTTTTGTGATGTGTTGGAATTAATGATGAACCTGTTGCAGAAATATGCAGAGATAATCCATTGCCAACAATAACTTTATCTGAGCCTGAGTAAGGAGTGTTCACGTGAGGATTAGGTGGAGTATTAGTTAAGTGAGTTGTTGCACTAGAGTCGGGAAACCAACAAGAGTCTTCTTGAGCTACAGGAGAAGCACAAGCAATGTTTGCTTGAGGTGTATGAAGTTGATGTGAGGAGGGCATTGATAACGAAGCTAGAGGTGATGGAGTAGCTTGAGCAGAAGGTATCTCTGTTGGAAGTACTAGAAGTGGAAAATAAGGAATGGTCAAAACTTGAGGTTGAAAATGTGAAGGAACAGGAGATATAGGGGAAGAGTACATATAGGGGTACACAGGATGAATATGAGTAGAACCTTTTGATGTGGTCATAGGAGGATTAAATGAAACAGTACGCTCAGCAGGGGAAAATGAGGTAGGAGGTTGAAACTGAGGAAGTTTAGATTGTTGTTGATATGCCGAAAAGTTCGAATCAAAACCATCATTCCAGTTCATAGTTGTCAAGTGTGCAGATTGTGTGTTTGTGGAAGAGTTTGAAGGATTTATCACACCTGTAAAATAAACATTAAATCTGTGAAAAAACATGTGCACTAGGTGACCAAATTTTCCACACAACTAACACTGAGGCTTGTTTCCATAGCCACGTCCTCAACCTCAACCTCTGCCATTGTTCGGAGAGGGAAGTAATCCACCTGATGAAGTAGGTGAATAATGCTTTGCAGATGAACTATCAGACACGTGAGAATTGCTAGTAGAACGTGAATTAACAACAACATTAGTAGATAGACTAGTATCAAACAGAAGATCAGATTGTCGAGACTCAGCATCAAGAAAAACTGAGCTGATAGAAGCAATGTCGTAGGGATTCTTACTAGCATGAATTATAGCTATCACATTGTCAAATTTTCCTTAAACACCGTTCAGAATGACTGAGATCTGCTGGATTTCTTCTATAGGATGGCCACAACTAGCTAAACTATCATAGGTAGTTTGAATTTCAATAAGGTACTCACGCATTGGTTGATAAACTAGTGTACGCACCTTTAATATGTCGTATAAATTCATAATCCTTGTCGTGGATGATGAAGAGAAGTCACAATGAAGTTTTTGTCAAATTGCAACAGCAGTCATACATCCAATCAGTCCACGACTTACCTGCGAGGGTACAAATGCTAGCAACCAAGAAGCAAGGGAGCTGTCTTGCTAAACATACTTTGCATAGGTTGGATTTGGAGCATTAACACCATTCGCATCTTGAAAAAACTGTGGAACAGTCATACCAAGCAGATGATCCTCAAGATTGAATCCACGTACCGATAGGAGAAACTGTTGTTTCCACGATTGGAAATTCTCCTCACCGATGAGTTGTGCAACCTTCTTGTTGGCAAACGCATGCATATTGTCATCCATTTCGAGTTTGCTGACGAGATATTCAGGACAGGTCTAGCTTTGATACCATGTCATGATTCTCATATTAAACAAAATGAAATAAAGACATAATTGTAGAAGACACAGGAAGAAATGAAATTTGATTTCTCATTCTAGTTACTGGTTCGTTATAACTCATTGCTATTTATAGAAATAGCCATGACAAACAACCTCTATCTTATTAACTTTTGACCCTAAACTGTAAGTGTTGTTACACTTATGTCCTAACAGTTTCCATGTGGGCATGAAGGAGGGGCGTGACCATGAGGCACCGAGGTGAGTCGTAGGCATGGTTGTGGGGTCATGCAACAAGCAGTCATGGGGGTTATTCAGTATTGATAGGGTTTATTATGCTGTATTTTTAATTGAATAGGTGGATCATACAGATTGACCCCCCAAGTCGGGTTCGGGTTACTATTTCTGAGCCCTGTTAACTGGCGGGTCAAACCGAATTGATAGGTCTAGTTTTACGCTTACTTGATATATCAATTATCTTTGCATAAATGGATATGTTTGAGGTAGAATTACAAATTGTCGCACGAAATGGAATGTTATGGTTTAACAAACGATCTCGTATGTCTTCACAACTATTATCCTAAGTCTAACATCGTAGCTGGCTACCCGTTCTCTTGTTGTCTGTTGTGAAGAACTTCATGCTAACTTGAGCACTCATATAAAGAGAAAGGATATGGATCGCTTATTATAACTTGACTTCGGTTATGGGTTCTCACTTATGTGTGACCCAATAACACATAATTCTTCATCCAAGTAATGTAGAGATCTTACATGTTCTAATAAGAGTTGATTGGATAGTAGTACAACAAGGCCATCACGAGGTGTTCACTTTGACATGGGTTGCACTCCTGGTCGGGCGAAATTATGCACCCCGTAACATGCCATTAGGTTTGGTCCTCCAAAAGACAGCCTAACATACAGAATTCTTATTCCCTTATTTGGTTGGTGGAATCACTATCCGTAGGAATTCGAAATTCCATGCTATATGAGAATAATGATTTTTACAACTTTAAATTTGCAATAGTATTTCGCTTAGAATTTAGAGTAAGCAATAAGACCAAAATTGTCATCGACTAATTTAATAAATTAAGAAAATGCTTAAGCCTAAATATTTTCTCGTAATAAATTTAAATAATCTTTTATTTGATTTATTCTAAAGTTAGTAATAAGTTATATTTTTAATTGAAATAAATTATATTTTTAATAATTCATTTTAATTTATTCTAAAATTTCAAATTTTATTTAATTTTCTTTTATTAATACATAATTTATTTTAATTATATATTTATTAAGTTTATTTATTATAAAAAGTATATCATACGTGTAATCTAATAAACTGTATTTTTCATATAATTTAATCATTTTTTAGTAATTTAAACTCTTTATTATAAATTATCTAGTAAATTATATTTTTTATTAATATGAATTATTCTATTTATTTGTAATTTATTTTTCTTTAGAAATATTGAAGTAAACGATATATATGTAATTGACTTAATTACATTCAATTTTAATATACCATTCCATCAATAAAACATTAAATTTTGTATTCCTATTCAATTTTAAACAATCAATCAATCAAACAATTCATATTCTTATTCTTTATTTATTATTATCTATTATGTATTCCTATTTTTTCAGTCAAACATGCCTTACGACTACAAAAGACTCGATCAGTTGTGTTGACAAAAAAGAAGACAGCTTATCCCTGATCAATAGAATAGATCGTATCATCTCTGGTGAGATAGATGATCTCAACTAGTTCATCTCCATCGTATACAAGTGTTGAACACTACTCTCACTTACAAAGGCACAGACAAATTACATTGCGGGTTTCACCAATTACAAACTTAGAATGAACAGGCGAAAGATTATCAAGACAACAGGAAAAAATAAATGAAACCATGTATGTAACACCTAAAAATTGTTTATAGAATTTGGAATAATGATACCAGAGAGACTGCAGCAACCAAGAAAGCAGCATGATTAGCAGTCAGATGGGCAATCGAGTTTACTGTTTCAGAACCAACTGCTGCTGGTGGAACCGCAGAGCAATCCAGACCTTCTTTACCTTCACGACACTCATTTGCAAAAAGGCCAGGAGGGAATCTCCCATAAAGATTAATGTAGCTGAACATGGTGGTGGCACAATCTGTGGTAAGGTCATTAATCTCTTGTGCAAAAGGGCATGCAAACTGCTTGAACGCTCCACAACAAAGCGTAGGTGGGTAGTGTGGTCCTTTGCATTGGCTTGTGAGGCCTGTGTAGTTCTGATGCTCAAAGTCAACTGTGCAACCTTCACAAAGTACATGGCAAAACGGGTTGATGAGATTAATTACTATGAAATAATTAAATTGTCACATACCTATCAATTGTTTAAGAGGAAAATAACAATTAATTAAAGCATACATCACAAAACAGTAATCACAAAGGTTCTTAGTTTCACTATGCATACGAATCTACACTTCATTTTTTTCACACCGTCCAGAAACTGAATAACAAATGCCCGACCAACTTACTTTTTCTTTCTTCGATACACCTTACATCAAAACACAAGTTGTTTTTTCATGTCCTTTAAAGTTTGAAACATCATTCAAGTTAAATGACATATGCCAGATACAATGGAGAAATGTACCTACAAAATTGGCCACTTAAGTAGACGGAGCAATGAAGGAAACCTTAACAGTGGCTTAACCAAAGTCCAGCATTTAACTATGGAGACTCAGATTCACAAGCAATAATGCAAGTGCATTGTAACCCTAGTACATTCTTATGATAAAATACAAAGCATATGCCAACAAAAGCAGCATGATCTTTTGAAATCTTTCCCCTTTCCACTGGCTAAACGAACAAAAGCAGTGTTTTTCAAGTTTGAGGCGCATCGAGGCGAAAATGCTAAATATCTCGCCTCAATTTTGAGGTACATAAAAGGCCCTTATCGAATGAGGTTCATCTGATAAATAAATAGTTACATAACAATATACTAGTAAAGATAGTAATATCTAGTGCACATACCATTAATAATACTCTAATAAAAATGATGAAAACTTATGATCACTTTAGTAACGACTGTCTTAAGCAAAATTCTTAAGCAAGTATATGAATGGTTTAAAAATTTGGGCTCACATCAACACCTAGCAGATTGAACTCTGCCAAGAGATTTTTTAAAAATTGTTTGAGAATGGTTGGGTTAGCTCTTAGAGACCTCGTGCAGCAGATAATGATGCGAAACAATAAGTTGATTTTACCCTTATTGATAAAAAAGAATTAGATTTCATAGTGATTGAATTTGCTTTTCTATTACAGTACCAATATCACTAGGATTGTCATGTTTGATATTAACTGCAGTTTAAACTAAGATTATTTCATGATTCTCTCAACTAGAACATAAAAAGAAGCAAGAAAAAAACATAATCCCGGTACGGCATGAGGTGGCTTCCTCTTAGTCTCTCACAGCCACATCCTGATGAAGAATAGCATGAGGTGGAGTGCAACATCTAAATCAGTCATGTGTTGTGTCAAAATGATGTGTTGTGCCAGAATAATGGTTGCAAAAGCTAATGTTTATGTATCTAACTATATACTACTGAGCCACAAAATCAGGGGCAGAGTAGTGCACGAAAGATTTGTTGTACGCTCTATTGCTGGATGGAGAAGGTTGAAGATGAAGAGACGTCTCGCGGAAGCAGTAAAAATACAAACCCTAAACCCAAGATGAACGAGGCACCCGAGGCAAGCGTCTCAGGTTGAGGTGAGACAAGGTGAGCACCTTGCTGGAGGGTCTGTGCCTCCACACGGTCGGGGCGCAGACCTACTTGTGTGGCTCGCATCAGTGGAGTTGAGGCGAGGGCCTCTTAAAGCACTGCATAAGCATATTAACATAGGTGTGCACATTCTGATGGATATTTTTAGGAGTTACTCCCAGCAGGACTCTCTCATGAACATCAGAAAAGATGTAGGAGTAGATTTTCATGCTAAACTTTCCAAGTACAAAAATAGCAGTACCACCAATGGATGAACTATGTAGTACCTATTACCTAATAGATGCTATCTTGAAAGTAACAACATCAACTCTGGTGATGTAAAGCTTAGCCTCAGCAGCGAGAACACGTCGAAGTGTGAGAACCTAAAAAGAGGTATAAGAACCACCTAAGAAGGAAATTGCAAAAAATCTTAAAGGCCTACAAATATTCCATCTCACAGATCTGTTAACTTATAACAGCAATACCACATTTTTAAACCTCACGAAAACTAGGGCCGATAATTTATAACTCGACATGACTAAACAAATTGTAATGATACTTATTATAGAAATATATGTTTGACATAAACACATCTTGTATCTAAGCAATTATTATGTGTTTGTTTAACGACGATTAATCAACCATATCAAAACAACTTTAACCGACATTACACGAATAAACATGACTAGTTGCAATATTGCACTACTGATGTCGAATTACTTTCCATGAATTTGTTGTTTCAAAATGTGAAATTTGAAACTTGTCCGCGAAATATAACATTGGTAAATTATAGACCATCCCCTAATTTTTGTTTTAACTTTTTGATTGAAAAGTACCACTTATATTTCTCCTTTTAAGCTTTTTTGTGTTCACAGGTCATCCGATACACATCTATAACTGGTCCGTTTAGACAATGACAAGTCAAATTGAGTAACACGATACAAATTGCTACCCCTATCTAAAACTTATGCAAAAGGAATTCCTCACAGGCTAATTTAGACTAGCACTTAGTTGTACTAGTTTACTACAAGGCCATAATTAGAAGTTGTCAACTAATAGAAGTCGCCAAATTCCCAGTCAATTCCATTTTTGCTTTCTAATAAATGTAAAAGACTGCACTTTTAGTGACTTAACCCAGTAACCTTGAAGTCCCCACCAGCCCCATTAACCGGTCAGTCACGACCTTCACTTAGGCAGTAAACCCAGAACAGGTTTGTTTCTAGTTTTTTGGTACAAGTTGAATCATGTCATCAGACTTCTCATACTTCTTTATCAATTAAGCCAACCGTCAGGAGAATAAAAATTGCAACTCTTAGGCCAAAGCTTTGAAGATCTAATAAAATCGTCGATAAAAAAATCAATACAATTGAATTTGACGATTTACAATAAATAAATAAAAAAATCAGCAAATCAGAGCCTAATCTCAAAAAATGAATTATTAAATAATTACTCTTTGTGGCCTGAAGGAGGGTGCGAGTTGAAGCTCCCCTTGATTGGAATATGCCATCTGTGTAAAAGGTCAGACAGACATCACTTTTAAGCAGATACGATTGATAACTGACAAACTGAAAGAAAATCCAGACCGTCAAGAATACTAGAATTACCAGAAAGATAGCTAGAAGCAGATGTCAAGCCGAGGAAACATAAGAAGATGACCAGGATGCAGTGATGGCAGGAAGATGGATTACTAATTAAGGCCATCTCCGTCGCTGGGTGTCTTCAGGAGATCAATATTTTTCGAGCAGTGGACTTTTGCTTTTCTCTTTCCTGCTAGTTTTCCGTATTTACAATTTAGCAGAAGAGGGAGAGAAGCGCGTAGTCTGTGAGCTGTTTCCACGACAACGTGAGTTTTAGCAGACGGCGGGATATTATGAGCTGTTTCCAGTCCATGGCTCTACTGCTGCATCTCGAGAGAAAAACTCATATTTGACCCTATACCTTGAATTTAGGTGTCATTTCGTACCTATAACTAGAGGTGTCAATACGGGTTGGTGGTAGGTTTGGGTAAAAAAAATGGTTCGGCCAAACTAAACTATACCTTTTTAGAACTGTATCTCTTTTGAATCTGTTCGGCTGAACCAGATCACAAAACAAACGGTTTTTTAGTGAAATTATGGAGCGGTTCTAATGAACTACAAAAAAACGGTTCACATATAGTAAATTGTACCTCTTTAAGAACTGGTTTTAATATATAATTATTTAATCAAATATTTAATCTAAGTATCTAACTGAGTACATAACCAAGTATCTAACCAAGTAAGACCTAATTTTGCAGTTTAGTTCCTAAACCAACGTAAATACACATTGGAACTCATTATAGAGAATGGTCTAGGTGGAGCTAAATCGACATTAACTCATGCAGAACAGAATTCTGAGCTTACTTCAGCTGATTAAGATGAACTGTTTGGTGGGCGTAGAGAAGAAGAGTTGTTTGAAGATCACGTATTATATTGCATAATAGTTTGAAGACTGTTACATGTAACTGTCACAAGACTAGATATTTCGTATGTGGTTCAGCATCTGAGCTACTTTATGCATTCTCCCAAGAGAACACATTATGAGGCATGTTTAAGAATCATTTGATATGTGAAATTACAATCGGGATTAAATATTTTTCTTCCATCGAATAATGATCTCAGTACGACAAATTACTGTCATTCTGATTTGTCATCCCGTGCTATGAGACGGAAATTTATCAGTAGGTATTATGTGAAATTGGGAGTTTCTTTAAGAAGCAACTCCCTGTGTTGCATTCTTCCACAGAAGCGGAATACAGAGCTATGGGAGCGCAATTGCATAAGTTATATCATATGAAGGATTTTTTTAGGAGCTCATGTTTAAACAATAGTATCCAGCAAAGCTATAGTGTGATAATCAAGCTACATTGCAAATAGTTGCAAATCCCATGCACTATGAGTGAACAAAGCACATAGAAGTGGATTGTCTTTTTGTTCGTGATTGGATTATGAATGGGATTGTTCAGCCACATTATGTGAATACGAAAGAGCAAATTGCAGATATGTTAACAAATGCATTGGGGAGTCATCAACATAATGTCCTTCTGCATAAAATAGGACTCAAGAATATTGAAAAGACACACATAAACATGTCTTCTTAGTCATGAATATTCATTTGAGGAAGGTGTGTTGATAGTTCAAGTGGATCAAGATCATATGTATCCACTTGAGGAGGGTGTGTTGACAACTCAAGTGGATGGTTCTGTTAATAGTTTGTTTGTTTGTTACGTTTCCGTAAATAGAGTTTGTTAGTTACTAAGTATAACTAGAACAAGAGACTGTAATAAAGAGGTACTTTCGAGACCAGTATCAAGATCCTTTGCTTGATCTGGTCCTATCTTGAATGTAGAAATTCTACAGCTTAGTTATAGCTTGGTGCTTTTGTTTGTTCAATTACAACATTTACTCGAATAAGGTTGTGAATTTGTAGTTCCTTGTGGTAGAGAAAGGACTTTCCTTGTGAAATTTTCTACAATGTATAATTGTCAAGGAGATAAGAGAGAAACGGACTTTGGACCTCACACAATTCAAGTTCAAGAATGTCGACGACAACAACAGTAACAGTGTGCCTTCAACAAGTGAAAACACCATGCCCTGCAGTGAATTTTGAAGCCATAATATATGGATACGCCTGCTTTTTTATTTGATGTAGTCAACACCCATAAAAGTGCCACATAGAAAATTTGTTAAACAGGCTCAAGCCATAACAATGTCAAATATTAACTTTTGATATAAAATGTTGTTTATAATATCAACATATAAAACGATGGAGGAGAAGATAATAAAAAGTTATAATATTCTTTTAGATTTTAAAAGATATAGATTTGGGCAATATTTACAATTTATTTTGCATTTTAAAATGATGGATCCTAGACTTTGCCTCTAACACCTAAACATAAAGTTTATGAAGATTAACTTTCTCAAGGTTTTGAGTAACTTTTTTCCAATCTTCATCAATATGTACATAGGCAATGGAATGAGAAAATCCTAAGAGCTTAAAAGATCATTTCCACTATGGGCATATCTTGTTCAGAGGTTTAGCTTGACTAATTTGTTCTTTCTCATAACCACTTCCTAAAAAGATGTTTTCAACCTTTACCCATTGATTAGTATATTGAAATATGAGTATAAAAGTGCTTATTAATTTTATATATGTTATTTAAAAGTAATCATAGAACATAAAATATTCTTTACAAATATACTAATAAATGGAAATAGTATATTTAACTAATATCTCTCTTTTATTTTGTCATTATAACTTAATAATAAATCATATATATATATATATATATGTATACATAATCAAATAAATTTTTATATAACACAAACTATAATATATAGATATAGATTTATACAATATTAATAAGCATATTTATACTCAATGTGGCTTGGTGTGTGCATGAACAACTATTAATGAGAGATAAAGTTCCTCCGCTAATTGGTGTTCTTCAGCTCTGAGCTATTGCCACATTTGATCTTCATCATAGGACATGGCTTAGAATGTGTTGACCATGATGTTCATACGTGCAACTCATTATGAGAGTAATAAACTAAGGAAAATGGTGTTTCTTTGGTTCCTAGTTTGGGTGTTGTACTAGACGCCCAAGCTATGTTATTTTATTCTTTGACCCAAGTGTTTTGTATGTATATTTGTCCTATTTTTAGTTGTCTCTTCAAACAAAGCTATTGATGTTCCCAGCTTGTTCAATCAGGGAGTGGTAATATTGATCTCTTCATATAGCTACCAGTCCTTAATTCTAGCAAGCTGGGTGTCGTTATTCAGGATCAAGGCATGCAAGATTCCCAATCGAGAGATGATAGTCTTCCTAGACTCGAACTTTACCCATTTAGAGAAGTAGTGTGCACCCACCAAAATGAACTTTTTCAAACACCTTTAAGAATAGGGCCAATTATATGAAGTGCCGGTTAGATTCAAATCACCGATTGTTAATTCCGCGAGTTGCTCCAGTGACCTACAGAAAGGGAATTGTAAGTTTTCTAATAAGGATTTATTCTTATCTGAACAGTTGTTCGAACTGTTATAGTATTATTTAGGTTCCTCAAATTCTTTTTATTTACCTAATAGACCTGTATGAAGTTGGTCAAAGTCGCCACCACGTGTTGATAGAGTCGACGTCGCACGTGTCGATAGAGTCGACGCCGTACGTGTGGAACGAGTACTCAACTAGATGTGGTGGACATCGCTTCTCCCTTGGATCGTGTTCCTTCCTTGTCCGATTACCAGACTTTGCACATGGTATGAAATATGAAGCTTCTGAGGTTGTTCTAGTGTCGAGGAAGCATTGTTGTGGCAAACATGCCATATAATATTTTATCTTTGCAACTAACTTTAGTTTTTTAACTCATGTAATTGGCAACCATTGGAATTATTTTATAAAGGTGATTCCATTATATAATCGGAATTTCCAATGGATATAATGGTTGCGTATTTTTCTTTCGTGGCCATCAAATCTTCATATCCTAAATCCTTTTACAAAGAGGACTTTGATTTTTCATTGGCATCTTATCATTCTGTCTGAGCCACGCTTTGGCGTGTTTTCTTTGAAATGTAAGCACACGAAATATGATTATTGGCATTTGAACTGTCATTTATAATGTCGATGCTACCTTCAAATTTTGATCCGTCATTATTTTCATAATTTTGACTACTTCAAGAATGTGTATGAGGGGCTCAACCCATTAGAATGTAACTTTAAACGTTCCACGCCGAATATGTTTACTATTACACAACATAAAACTTCAAAACGCATACGTCGCCATTTAAGCATAGAACTTTGAATTATCCATTGAATATGTTTGATTTACATAAACGCATTGTTGTTTGGCGTAGAACTTATTTAGATGTTCAACAGTGAAAATATTCTTAAGTTTCATTCCATGCATATCTTCGAGAACATAGGCATTGGGTTGTGCAATGGCGACAACATTGTATGATCCTTACCATTTTGAAGATAACTTATTGATTTTATCTTGGTGCGTGGATTTATTCCTTCGCCATACCATATCCCCCATAAGAAATTGGCGAGCGAGGACTCGACGATTGTAATAACGGGTTGTGGCGATACACATTTTCCCATGTGTTTCCTCTGTTGCCTAATGCTTTTCATCCAAAAAATCTAGCTTAAGGTTTCGTTCGTAATCATTTTTATTTTCATTGAAAGATCTTACTCGGTGTGATTCCACTGTAATTTCGACAGGTGCCACCGCCTCAAACCCGTAGACCAAACTGAAAGGTGTTTCTCTCGTTGATTTCTTTGGGGTAGTTCTTACTGCCCAAAGTACATTTTCCAAATTGTCTACCCATTTTCCTCCCATGGTGTCGATCCTCTTTTTAAGGCCATCTTAAAAAAACGCATTTGCTAATTCTACTTATCCATTTGTTTGAGCATGTTTGACTGATACAAAGTGATACTCAACATTGAGCTCCTCAAAGAACCACTCGGCTTCTTGCCCAAAAAATAGTGGACCATCATCACTGACAAATATCCTTGGGATTCCATACATGGATGCAATTTGAAATTTCAAAAATGTTATGATTGAAAACTCAGTAGTCAATGTTAGTGTCTTTGCCTATAACATTTTGAGAAATACACTATGGAGACCACGATATATTTTCGCTAACCTGTTTATCTTGGCAAGAGCCCTATTAAGTCAATCCCCCATTGTGCAAAAGATCACACTCTTGGTATTAACACTAAATCTTCTATTGGGCGTCCAATTCAGGGAGAATACTTTTGACAAGTTCCATATGTTTGTACCATGGTCGACGCCTCCTTGTTCTTCGTCAACCAGTAATATCTTTGTCTCAAGGCTTTACTAATGATTGATTTAACCTTCTCATGACATGTGATGTAACCTTCATGTAGTTCTCTCAAAATGTGCTCGGTTTCGGGGTGTGCGACAAATCTTATATATCGCGTGGAGTATCATTTCTGCTGCAATACCCTTTCTACGATGAGGTAATTTACGACAACATGTTGAATTACTATGGCTTCTACTTGATTTTTTGATAACTTCCCTTTTTCAAGGAAATGACATATGGGCGTCATCCAAGTGTCATCTTTTCCCGTGGGCGTCGTTTATTCTTCAACAATGGAAATTACCCCCCCTTTCGAGATAGTACACCTCTCGCAACTGAGGCGCGCCCAAGGCATACTTACTAAGAGTGTTAGCCTTTTGGTTTACCTCCCTTGGAATGGATTGGATTTCAAAATCCTTAATTTCCTTGATCAACGTCTTGGCTTCAAAGAAGTATTTCTTCATTTTTTTCCTCTTAGCTTATATTGCCCTTAATTTGACTCATTACCAAATTGAAGCACGCTTTACATTCAAGGAAGTGACGCCTACTCCTCTTCCGAATCTTAAATATCAATATTTCATATTGAGACTTGGTCTCTTCTTTTACGGAGCTAACAACCACATGATTGATGCTCAAATACAATAACAGAGCGTCGCTAACGGTTGGTTTAGCGAAGAGTGACAACGTTTTCAAAAACCTTCTTTGACTTACCATGAAGCCTAGAAAATTCCCTGAATTGACCCCATAATCACATTTTTAGAGATTAAGGCGTACATTATGGAACTTCATCCTCGCAAAAACCTTCTTCAAATCCTCATGGTGGTTGATGACCTTTTTTACTTTACTAGCATATCATCAATGTATGCTTTCATTGTATTTTCAATAATGTCCAAAAATAGTTTATTAACCATCCTTTGATAGGTGACCCCTACATTGATGAGCTAAAAAGGTATCATTGTATAGTGATAAATATCACTATCTGCGTAAAAAAACTGTATGTGGTGCATCATTCTTAGACATCTTGATTTGGTTATATCCTGAGTAATCATCCATAAAACTTAAGAGCTCATGAGTTCAAGTGGCGTCGACCAATTGGTCTATACACGGATACGATAAACTTTATTCAAGTCCCTAAATTCAATGCTCATCCACCAATTGTCATTTGGCTTACTCACCAAAATTGGGTTAGACAACCAACTCTAGAACCTGATTTCCTTAACAAACTAGCGGTGACCAATATACCCGCTTCAATCCATATAACTAATCCGTTTTCCTCGCTTATTGCTATTTTTTTTGCGCGATGGGTTTAACCAAGGAGTCAATGTTCATCCTCTTAGTAATGATAAAGGTGCTGATGTTAGGCATGTCACTGGGGCTCCACGCGAAAAATTCCTTGAATTTTATAAGGAATTAGGTAAAGATTTCATCTTGTTCCCTAGAAAGCTCAACACCTATTTTCACTTTTTTCGCAGGTTTGTATATATCCACTTCTATCAATTCCTCCACTGGTGATAGGCTACGACTATCCTCCCTTGATCCACATATGTTTGAATCAAAAGTGCTTCCCTTTGATTGTGGCATCGAAGGGTGTTGATATAACAATACCTGGACGTAAGTTGTTTACCCCTGATTTCCCCAATCCCATGGGGACTTGGGAACTTCATTTTTTGGTAGCGTGTTGAAGGCATAATCTTATGGGGATTCAGGGTTGTTCACCCTAAGATAGTGTTATTTGAATTAGGAGCGTCGACCACTACAAAGGTGATCTCTGTTCTCAATGTCTTCCAGCCTCGACAAATGTTATTGGAAGGAGAATTGCTCCCAGTGGGTAAGTTGTCCTTCAAGCAAATCCGATTAAAGGAAAATCCATCTTCTTCAAATCTCCTTTAGTCATTCTGATGGCTAGCAAGATGTCAACAAAAAGTATGTCCGTTGAGATCCCAAAATCAACCAGAACCCTCTTGATTTCTGCAATAATGACCAGTGCATCATCATAGGTGTTGGTGACATGTTCCATATCCTTGTCAGAGAAGGAAATTGAGACGCTTTTAGTGGCGTGAGTTCTCTTTCCAAGTGTTAACTCTGTCAAGATGTTAGTAGTGTACACCTCACGAACCCACTAGTTTCTCTTTCAGAAGTGAAACCTCGATTAATCATGTTTATTGTACGTTTCCATTCGCCAGGGTCACCAGGGGTGGATGAGTCAGGTGCGTTCTTTTAATCTTATCTAGGCTTCAGCACTTTTCTCTTTTGAACTCTACAAAGTTCTTCAAATGATCTCTTTGAATTAACGCCTCAGTATCCTTATTGATGGTATACCAATCGTCAGTATGATGAACTTTGGCCCCGACACATTCAGGTCTTTTGCCATTGGGACCCTATATTTTCTAGGCATAAAAGGCGTCACCAAATGGTTTAGCTCCATGTCTCTCAGTACGGTAGATATTTCCGTAGTCAAGAGTGTGTAGATTTCATGACTTAAGCAACACCTATGATCTTCCTTCCCTAGGTAACGTTGCTTAAGCCTCGTTCCTTCCCGGACTTCTTGTTTTGATGGAGGCATCGCCTCTTTTACTTATCCCTGCCTTATGGGCTCCTACTGATCATTTGACCGCTCCATATCAATGTAGGCTTTCAATCTATCTCCCAACTCCTCCGGGTTATGAACGGACATAACTTTGTGGTTATCCTTGACGGTGACACCAAATGGTCCCAATCCTTTCATAAATGCTTTTACGATATACCCTTCTGAAACGACTTGGTCACAATCGACCAAGTTTTTGTTAAAATGACTATAATAACTAATCAATGATTTGATTTTGCCGTGACGAAATTCATCTAGAAAATCCACATCCTTCGACAGTTGATGTTCACCCATATGTTGCTAGATGAACTTGATTTTTAGATTGGCACAAGGGCGATGCATTAGGAAGGCCGAAGAACCAATAGGAAGTGGTAGAAGTAAAAGTATGATGAATGTGACCTAGAGAACAATACTCTTTTCTGTCAGGGAGATCTTTCAAGGCAACAAGCATGGAAGGAGTGAAGACAGACTCAGGGAGCGAAGCCTCAAAAGCATGTTGGTACGGTCCCTGGTGGCGTTGTTCGGTTTCTTGGTCTTGACCCGATAACCTCTAAGTTGGTTCTTGGTATTTATTTTATTTTTGGTACTGATATTCCTCAACATGAATCCGCGATGAACCTGCCACTTGTTGTGGTTGGTTTACTCAAGACGGTAGTGCATTTAATGATGGCATCAGTACAAAGTTTTTGGAAAGTGTCTCCACAACTGGTTGTTTACCGGTTGTAGCTCGCGTTTTCGGTGGTGCCATGATTTTTTTGTCACGATTAGCATAGACGATGCCATTTTTTCATTCTTTAAGATGCCGGTCTTCAAATCTGAAAGATGTTCTGGGACTTGCAAGAAGGGAAACGTGGGTTTTGACCAAACTTTCCCCTCCAATGATAAAGTTAGTCAAAGTGTCAAAAATGGGAGAGTAAATGTAGTAGAATATAGGTTGATTACCTTTTTCAAAATAAATGAATTGGTATTTATAGTCTAAGTTAACATGGTCATCAAGTATGTTGATACCATGGTAAATCTTATTTTGTCTTATTCGCTAATAAGAGTTTATTCTTATCTGTATAGTTGTTTGAATCGTTATAGTATGTATTATTTAGTTCCCTAAGATTATTTTTATTTATCCAATAGACCTGTATGAAGTTGGTCAAACTCGTCGCCTCGTGTCAATGGAGTCGTCACCCCACATGTCGATAAGGTCGACGTCGCACGTGTTGATAGAGTTGACGCCCATGTTCCCTAAAGCCTCAAGTAGGGACGCCCAATTTCTACCAGTCCCCATTGAGAATAGACAAGCATTTGGTGTAGGGATCTATTCTATTTATGGATACCTGGTATATTCCTAAATAACTGACATGTTAAAACTCTTGGACAAGGCCGATGGCATTTGTCAATAAAACAAGTCAGTAAATCCTTGATGAGACAACGTCTGCATTAGCATCTTGGCTCTATTATGTTCCCTTGAAGAACTCTGATGGATGTTTCAGAGAATTGCAATTGTGTCTCTCTCACAATACATCGAAATAGGGGTGTTTTAGCCACACATATACAATAAACCATCAAGGAGGAGGTAACTAGTCGAACGCCTTCACAGTCATTGTGCCTCGATCACGCATTGAAAAGCATGTCAATCATGTCGCAATCAATCATTTTTTAAGTCTAAAGATAAGTCACTACTCGTTTCAAGTATTAAGGGCAAACAAGAATTTTATGTGTCCTTCAGAGTGTAAAGAAGAGTTTTAACATGGTTAAGATACATAATTGAATGTTGCCGTCTCTCACCAATCCAACCTAGAACAAAAGTTTGTATCTCTAGAACATGGGTCTGGTATCCTATTTCAATGCAAACTGGACGAGTGAACCCGCTTACACATCTTGCTTTTACTAAAAAAATTATTTTTATAAGTGCTAAAATCATTTACAGCTAGCTATGTACTAGTCAAGGAAGGGGCAAAAGCCAAAGTATCAAAGTACCTAATTATTATGTAAATATAGGTCTCAATAATGTTTCGAATTAATTATACGAATGTTGGCAAATATTTTTAAACGTTTGTTCGTCGTTTTTATTTTGATACACATGAAATCACATTAGACATTAATCAGTGTTTGAACATTTTCTTAAAAAATTCGATAGTTAGAGAAGGATGATTAAACTAATAGGGTAATTAATAAAAATAGAATAAATGTTCCATGGATAGAGTTAACACCAAAAGAGAGAGATGATCAAAGAACGAGACATAAGAAATCAATGAAACTTGGGATCACTACATTGATGGGTTATTTGTCAAAGACCTGAATGTATACTTAATATTGATCCCACTTAATGGCGGTGAGACGTTGGGGTAGACTTTTGTCTAAACATTCAGAGACACGAATAATGAAGCAAAGTATGAGCATTAATAAGAAGCATCATGGCAGCTTAAAGAGTAAATGACTCTTTCCTAAAAGAAATGTATGAATACCAATTGGCATTAAACCAAGTAAAAGGGCATTACAAAACCTAATGAGAAGAAATGAAATAACAGTTCAAGGAAAACAATGTGTTTATAGAAGAAGTAAAAAGACCTTCCAAATAGAGGCGTTCTCAAGGGAGTCGAAACAAAATGTTGACACCTTTTGCAAGTAAACTCGTGGGTATCACTTGAAAAAAGAACAACATTTTTTCACAGGAGTACTTTATTCAACGACAAAGCAGAAAGAGTTAGAAACGTTAATGCTTCGCCCAACTAAATGACTCATATCTACTAGTTTTGGAGACAGGAGTGTTTCCTAAACAATGAGCTTAAACTTGCGAAGGTTCAAGGAAACACCATCAGTTACCCAAATAGTCAATAACTCCCCCTAAAAAGAGAGCACTCAACTCCTTATTTGAGACGTGTCGCCCAACCTGAAATGTAACAAATACTCACATAACTCCACAAGGGTTATGCTACATGTAATGAAATGACTAAGTTGATCATCATAAAAATGCTAAAGAAGTATATTGCTATTGATCATGAAAAGGCATACCCATAAAAGCGAAATTGGGCCAACGAATAAGAAATTGAGATATAGTATATTCGAACAACACCCAGGAAAACAATGGCAAGAGACCCTTTAGGTTGCTGTATTAATATGATATGGTCGTCTCAATCAAAATATTTTTCATCTTTCAGAGAATAAAGTATTTAAAGGCAAAGATTGATGAAGAAGAGTTATGCCTCAATTTGGATTTGGTAGAGAAAATTATTGGGCTTTACAATAAGTGCAAGAAAAGATGTGTCTAGTCATGACCAAATACTACAAATGTTGTGTTAGTGCACACGAATTGTCATGGGGAAGACGTTAGGAAGAAGAGTACTCACCTTATGTTTTTCATATGTGATTATTTGATCTAAGTTGTATTTACCATCAGTTTATCTAACAGAATAGTGAAGTCACATGATAATTTGGAGGACGAAAAGCGTGAAAACAAATAAGCAAAAAAAATATATTGGATTTTTTTTTTAATATATGAAAAATATCATTTGAAAGGGGAGAAGAAATGAACAAGGCTTCAACGCTTAGCTCGATTTGACTCACCTAAGGATGAGTTCTACACTGAGTAAATTCTATCCAGTAGTCATGTGGACAGATTGACCCATCGGGTCAAATCGACCCACCAAGATTTACTCCTTACATGGATTCAACACATACTAACACTCAACCCTGGTAGAATTCAATCAAGTCAATGGACAAATCATAACTACTTATCTCTTTTTTATTTCCTTATATTAGTTTGTTACATAAATAAATATGTAATACTTTTTATATTTCGACATTTATGACCAATTTCTGAGTTTTAGATTGTTTCTACATATTATCACTTTTTCTTAATTTTTAAATTAAAATTATTTATTTCAAGTAATTATTATTTTAATTTAAACATTATTTATAAAATTTTGAAAAAAATATTGAATTTTCACTTTATCTTTTTATTATATAAACTGTAGCATAGATATCAGAACCAGATTAAACTTGGTCGGACCTTCGATCACAGAGGTAGTCTGATTTATTTAAAAGATCGAAATGGAAGTCGAATCAGGTCGAAGAGTAAAAAACGGTCGGTTTATGAAGAACCTATCATTTGTTTAAGAACCGGGAAGTTTTTTTTTAACAATTAATCAGTTTCTGGAGAACCGACCCGTTCACCGTTACATGAGATTATTTATTTTTTAAAAAAATAAACCCTAATCCTATTCACAATTGTCGTCGCCAGATGAACAAGTTTTGCAAGTTTTGTCAGGGAGGAAGAGGTGGCCTGTGACGGGGAAGAGGAGACGACGTGTGATAGGGGTGGAGAAGGTGACGTGTGAGCGGTGGAGACGATGAGTGACGAGGGGAGAAGAAGGCGAAAAAATTAGAGAAGGAGGAGGTAGTGGCGAAATTAGAGAAGGAGGATGCAGCGACGATGGACTTTGAGAAGGAGGAGGCGACAACGGACTTGGAGGATGAGGATGAGGCAATTTGAAGGAGAAAGAAGAGACAACTTGGAGGAAGATGAGTCTGTTTGGAGGCGAGGAGGAGGATAAGGCGGTTTGGAAAAGGAGGAGTAGGCAGTGTCTTGAAGGAATTTCGGAGGTCACGCTGGCGGACTTAGAGAAAGGAGAAAGAAAATAAAAAGAGAGAGCATGGAGAAAGAGAGAAAAGATGAGAGATTAATAAATTACAAAGGAAGAGGAATAGGTAGAGGATAAAATAATGAAGGATTGGCGGTCAAACCAATCGAATCGGCAGTTAAACCGAGTGAACCGAAAACCGACCCCTTATCCGATTATGATAAGTATAAACTTTAGTTTACTTATATATATATGGTGTTTAGTTGACACAATTCTAATTACGTGATTATTTATCAAAAATAATCATAATGAAAATTACTTGATGAACAACTAATCCACATTATAGAACATAAAATTGCATTTGACATGTACAAGACATACTCTTTTATAGTACCATAACTTAAAACTGCATTAAATCTATATTTTATTTATAAATGACTATTTTAAGATATGAATAACAACTTTAACCCTTACAAGGTCAGTAATTGATTTTGTATTTACTTATTCTGGAAATAAAGTCTGAATACTGATCACTATTGCATTCATTTTTTTTTATTTTCCACCACCCACTATATTGGTAATTGTTTTGTGCTTATCTTCAATTTTTCTTTTATAGAAAAAAAATATATTGAGTTTAAATAGAATGTAAATAATTTTTTATTCAGAAAATAGTAATAGGAGAGCCACTTCCCATTTTTGGCAAATGTTGTAAGTTTATTACCATAATATAGATTATAGAGATATCTAATAATTAATTAGACACCCAAAAATGAGATCAAATGAAAATATTAACGTTAATGGAAAGATTGAAGTTTGCATGAATATAGCAAAAGTAGTATGCTAATTTTTTTGACCATAAAAGAAAATTATGCATTATTAAATACTTTATTATTTATGATTGTGATTATTATATTTTAATTAAGTCTGTGAGGAGCTTTAGAGTGGAGTTTTTTAATAATCCCCGAAGAGAATTGTGAAAAGTTAAAAATAAAATAATCTTATAAATATTATAATTTATGTTAAAATAGTCTCAGTTTCTCATATATATTTGTTTATCATATTATATAATATATAATCATAAAGTGTATTTCAGCAAAAATAATAATTTATAGAAAACTCTTACCTGTTTATTTTATTTTTAAATTAATCCTAAAATTTACATTTCCATTATACTCTCCTTAACCATTTTATGTATCTAATTTCGTCTTTGAACTTACATATACAAGTTAATTAGTACCTTTTAGGTATCTAATATCAGCGACTTAGCAAAACAAAAACGTGCTAGTATTAGCTCTATATTATGTATGTAAGTGTAAATTTAGTAAATTACTTTACGAGTATATAGTATTTGATATTTAAAAACCTTAAGTTGGACAGTCGTTGTTCCGTCACCAAGATTAAAATTAAATTAAATACTAAATTAATATTGAATGGTAAGAAAAATTAATAAAACAATTAAGTTTATTTCTAATTTTATACATAGTAGGTACATAATATAAAATTCAAATGTTGTATATCGTTTACGCATACGACAAAATAGTTATGTTGATATTTGATTCACACTTTTATTAAGTCGTCTATATAAAACGATCACCCCAAAAGATTTTGAAGAGCACAATTCATTAGTGACTAGTTGGCTTTCCTTCAGGGTTTTGGAAAGTTCAATTCATTAGTGGTAAACTTCATCATTACCCTGTAAGTATTTGTTAATCATATTTTCGTCGATTTGTTTTTCAATCATTCCATACAGCGCTTCAGAAATTTGCTCTGTGTGTTCTTCTTTTCATTGGCTAATTTATTATTGTACATTATAAGAAAATTTATTTACTAGAGATATATCTCGTCGGTAAAGAGATCATATAATTATATAAAATGCTCTTTTACTAGCAAATTAAATTGTTGGTATGAGTTTTACTAACAAAGTTTTGTTGTAGTGGTAGTCAACACTTTTACACCTCGTATAACATTTTTTTTGGTAAATTTAGATAACATAATTATTACATGCTAGCTTGAGTTTCACTAAATTTGATTAACGTAGACACTTTATGGATGTCATTGTTTTACTGCGTTTGGTTCTTATCTTGCAATTAAATTGCTAATCAATACCCAAAATTTCATAATACGTCGTTCAAGTGGTCCATCTTTACAACCTTTTATATCGCCCCCTTCATCTTACAAAACACATGATTGTAATCTTTTGATCTTACCGGATAGAATGACGCATTGAACATCCAAAGTTCCATATGTAATGGGGATTAGACATCGTTATTACTTCATCGGTCATCCTTATTATCTCCTCCAGGTTTGACTTTATTTAGTAATAGTTACAGTTAATAACCTTTTTGTTAGTTGAATTATAAGAATTTGAACAAATTGCTAGTGTTTATTTTTAAAACAAATATGTAATGTTCTTTAAGGTGGAAAATCATGCTAATAGTATAATCTTTTATCTTAAATGTTTGGGAGTATCTCATGGTTAATTAAACTAATTATTGATTGCAATTTTTTTATATTAAAAATGTATGAATTTATTTTTTTGGTCGAAAAAAATGTATGGATTAAAAAGCTTCTGTGCAAGCGATTTCATGTTTACTTACCATATTAGAACTTTGAGGTTTACACATACAAAATGTAAAAGTAAACAAAAAAGCAAATTAACTTACAAGGAAGAACCAAATTCTTTAAGTTTTTTAAAGAAATAATTATTTAAATTTTACAAAAATATATATTATATTTTTGTAAGAAATTTATTATAGATCCCCAAATTTTCCAATAAAATCATATTTTTTAGAATATAAAGAAAATATAATTTAAAAAATAAATTAGTAAAATTTATTAATTTTCTACCATTTCAAGTGTATTGAGTAGTTTTTGAATAAAATAGATTTACTCCACCAACCACTAGTAATTTACCTTCTAAGTATACGTAGACAAACCCATTTATAAATACACAATCATTTTCTCTTACAACACCATCAAATTAAAGCTTTTATCCTTCTTCTTCCTACATCATTATTGGAGGTTATTTTATTTAAGAAAAAAGAGAGTTGATTTTCTTCTATTTCATTCATTTCTGGAGTGGAATTTCTGTTGGGCTCAATTAAGATCCAACAGAACATCTAGTCTCCTAGGAATTTTCATTTATTCTCATCGTCTTGAATTTCCGCACTACTGAACTTCATATTTACTTACGTACACATTTTCTGAAATTTATAACTTGATTTAATATCTCCGAAAGTGAAAATTCAGTGATACAATATGAATAGGGAAGTAGATGATTTTCAAATTAATGGTTTAGGGTTGCATTTTTATTTGTCGCAGTACTAGGAACAACCATTGCCATCTTCATTTCCTCCAACTCCCAATCAAATGCCCCCTCTCCCCAATCAGTTGTCATCTCTCCCCAATCAGTTGTCGCTTCACTATCATGGTTCCATTTTTTATTTTGAGATGGGTGATGAGGACCTTATCGGAATGCAAGATAACCCATCTTTCAATTTGAATCATCGTCGTTCTCAATCGGAGATGATGACTCTCCCTAATGACATTACCCTTGATACTGATTTTGGAATGGTGGGGTCTTATCAGATGCCATACATTCCCGATGCAACAAACGGGGGTTTAATGTCTATGTTCCTTGACATGGACAAGTTGGCTCCAACTTTGCTTGCAAATCCATCATTTCAGGTTATGGAGCCATTTTCTTCTTTTATGTCTGCACCAATGGTAACTCAAGACATTCCATGTCCACCTGCAACTGGAACTAACCATTCATTGAATGTGAGAATCAACTTGAATGGCAAACAAAAAGTTAGGCACTACGAAAGCCATTATGTGGACTATTCGAGCATAAATATTCCCCCAATTCAAAATCCTACCATAAATGAATGCCCACATATTCAATGGAGAAAGGGCATTTATGCTACAAAACTAGCCGAGATTGCTCAAGTTGACCCCCCCCAAAAGCAAGGAGGTAAAATATATCTCTATTTATATTTATGAATATTAGTATAATATAAATACCTGTTTTATTTGGGTTTTTTTATTCAGAATCTTGGGGAATAAGCAATCAACTATCAGGTCAAAGGAAAGAAAGGATCGCTACACATACGGTCTTGAACAGAAGGTGCAGACATTGCAAGTCAAAACACAGTCCTTGTCCACTTAGGTGAACCTTTTGCAGGTATTTCTCTTGACTTTGTTCAATATAATTCATTATTACACTATTTTGTTACATAATGTCTACTTTGATTGTTTTATTGTATGAACAGAAAGATACGTCCAGACTGACTACTGAGAACAGTCATTAGAAGTTGCGATTGGAGACCATGGAAGAAAAGGCTCGTCTGAAAGATGGTAAACCTAAACTTTACCATCATCATAAATAAAAGATAACTCATTCATTCATTCAGTGTCCTTGTTTTTCCTTTTTTTAATTACAACTTTGAATGATGCTCTGAAAGATGAAATTCAACATCTAAACATGCTGAAAGCGTTGGGAGTGAAGAACTTGGTATGAATAACAGAAAATTAGAGGATTCATGGCTACATCTTCATCAAGAAAAATGTTAGGGATGCATATAGTTTATCTTAAAAAAAATACGCTCAGTACTTTTTTGTTGTCTTCTTCTACACCTTGTTATTATTAGTATTATAATTGTATCGTTAGTTTTGTTATGAACTATAATAAAAAATCTTGAGAAAAAATAACAATGGGATGACAGCGTCGTGCTTATGTACATAAAGACAGTGTTTTATTTAGTTTTCTTATGAGATGATTCTTTTGATTAGTGTCATTAAAACAACAACTTATGTATATGATCATCTCTATCATATTACAATTTTTTAATCTAATCCAATTTTTACGATTTAAATTCTCGTAATATCTTAACATAAGTAAAATCGGGTGAAACTTTGAATCAAACCTTAGTATTTTTATTATATGTGAATATTATCTATATTTTTCATATGTACATCCAGAGTTATATCTATGATTTTAGATGTTTAAAGTTAGATAAGGCCTAAAGATGATTTTCAAATATTTAAGAATAATCTTAGAAAGATAATGTTCAAATATACTATACACAATGTTTAAATTTTTATATTAAATTATTCATATATTTCATTTACTAATTAATATAATTTTATATGGACTCTATTCGAAGATGTTGATATTTTTTATATTAAAACTTAGGAAATAAATATATTATTAGCAGGGAGAATAAATCTATATAAAAAAATATTGCAAACGGAAATGTATGAAGAGATCCGTGGACATACTAACATCTGTGTACCTTTTGGATCTATCGGATCCCATGTTGGTTCAGTCATAACTAAAAGAATAACTTCGGCAATAGTTTTTCAGGAAGTCACTACAAGCCTTCAGAATAAGTAGATGGTGAAAAACCATCTGAAAGTAACTTGGATCCTCGTAGTGGTGATCGTGGATATGGGTAAAAGGGAATGATTCATTACAATTTCATTGGCTTGTTTAATTTATAAGTTCAACCTATTTATAAAGTTCTTGAATTCAAAAATAAATTATTGTAGTTGAATATATGTATATTGTGTCAGCAGTTTTTGTTGTAATTATTATTACTTATTAGACACAATATATTTTCCACCATTATAAGCTACTGTTAGTGTTAATTTTTGTCGTCACTTTAGTTTTTACATGGATAAATCTGTAATGTCAACCTACTCTTGAGATTAAATTACTCCATCAGTAACAGATAAATTTTATGTGGTAAATGTGAATATTCAAATGCGAAACATTTTTGTCAATATAGCGATAACAACAACGGTTGTTTGTCGTAACTTTTGACTTTATACAACTGATTTAGTGTCACAGAATTTGTCATAGCTAAAGCTCACGTTTTATGTGGAATTTTCTGTTGTCGAATAGTTTAGCTAGAAAAAGTTATAGTGTCAAGACATCGCCAGCACTAATACGAGTAATCGATAGGAGACAAAAGTATCATTGTACAAACGTCTATTTAGTGTCTATTGTAGTTGTTGTAAAGTATATGTAAACAATTTCAGTTTATAACCATCACCGTTATCCATTTGTCCCCGCTAACCTAAATTTTAAAGTTACTTTACAACACATTATAATCACAAGAATAATATTTGGAAGGATACAACAGAAATCAATAGAAAAATTCCTTACAATGTTTAATTCCTTGAGTTCAAGACTAAGAAAGAGATTTGCAAAGATAATATTTGGAAGGATACATATATTTTGTGAAAATCTTGTGAAAGAAAAAACCCTTATTAATATTTGCAAGGGATTTAGAGCTCCTAAAATAACTAGTCTATTTTATAAGGAATTTGTATCTCCTTACCAAAAATGATTTGTATCTCCTCAAATATTCTGACTTTGAATTACCAAACGCGAACCTTCCTGTTCCTTCTCTTCCTCTCCTTCTCACTATCCGACTCCCTCTGCGTTGCTCGCCTCCCACTCCATCTCTTCTGTAATCGTCTTCAAGATATGTCTCCATGGAATCCTAGATCTGTCTCCTGTAGCGGTGATGGACCGAAAGAGTTGTACTGGTATAACACAATGATCAGGAAGTGGTAGGTCTTCAGGCCCAAGGTGGAGGGCAAGGTTGGGATGTATGTCTGTGGCATCACTACGTATGATTTGAGCCACATTGAGCATGCTCGAGTTTTTGTTACCTTTAATGTTATGTACATGTTTGATTTTATCGATGAGGATTCATATTATGATAATTTCTTGCACGTTTTACTATGGGAGTGTTAAATTGTGCTAGAGAAAAATTATCAAATAGAATATATTGATAAATAAATAACTCTATTCATACATTGGGGCAAAATAGTATATTTTCCAGTGAAAAATTCCTATATGTGTATGTTGGTCATTTGACTTTACATTTTTTAAGGAATGAAGCTAGTTTTAACAGTTTATTCTTGGGTTAGATATTTCAAGCACTTGGATTATGATGTTTCCAATGTTCGAAACTTCACTGATGTTGATGACAAGGTAAGAGAATCCTGCTAGGATATCTTATGTCATTTTGTGGTTGAAAATTTTACGGAATTGTTGGATTCATATGCAGGCCTCAACCTGTATTGTATGTAAATATCCACTTGTTATGCAAATTCCTTGTTCATTTAGTTTCTATTCAAAGTCTAGTCTCTGCATCGAATTCCTACCTCCTCCCTTTCATGGATCACGAAAATAATGATGGAAATGATTATTTCATTTTTAACATGTGCAAGTAAAGCACAATGAAGAATTGATCACTGCTTAGAAGATGTACATTATGAAATGGAACTTAGGGGTCTCGCTTAGGTGTAATATCACCTACCTCACTCCTATTAAGTATGTTACTCATCATGTCTTTGATGTAGTCCATTTGAGAGTTAAAGATATTTCCTAGGCACCTAAATTTTTGACCTATTGACTACATATATGTGTTATGGCTTATTATGAACTGCAATTTATTTTTATTTTTCCTATTTGTGTTTCTTTCTCTAGTGAGCTTCTTCTATGGACTTCACTTTTTCATTTGAGCTCATATTTTGGACTGTTTCACTTTTTCTGCGTAAATGAGCATACTTTACTGTGGCATATTATGGAATTTCTGTGCAGTAAGGTTTTATTGGTTTTGCATTGGAAGAATTTAAAGCAAAGTCAAATACCAATACCAACTAGTTTCTATATGAATGACAAGAAGCTGAGTATGTATTTTTCAAAATCTGTAGATAATTGTTAGAGTATGTATTTATATGTTGTTGGTTATAACATTCTCGGGTGATATACTACTACAAATATGTATTTGTTATATAGAATTGGCATAGACATCGTTGTATGTCGTTGTAAAAATATCTACTTTACAGCCACTTTTGTAAGCGGGGAATAAACTATTTGTAACAATAAAGATAGATATTCATACTATATGAATTGTCACAAATAAAGCTTGTCCGAGAAACATATTTTATATTGTCACAAATTGCTGAATCTTTTCTATTGCATTAGCGTAACTCTGTCACAAAATCAATAATTTAGCAATAACGAAGCCTTGACACAGTATATGCGCTAGAGTAACAAAATGTTGTTGACGCAAATTACGCATGAACAACAATAAACATTTTTGATGCAAAAGAGATGGTGACTGAGTATTTTTAGTGACGACAAACTTGTATTGGCAGCAAATTTCCGTACGTATAACCTAACATTATTTTCGTAGGTATATTTACATTAAATATAAATATGTAACAAGTATGTATATTCTTGTGGAAACCTAACATCCATATCAACATTGAGTTATTTTAACTTACAGATATATTGTGTATAACCCGTCTTATATATTAGTAGACATGTCTTTATCCTTTAGTGTGATGAGATAATATATTGATTATATCCTGATAGGATATATCTTTGTAGATAATATTTTATATTTAATAATCTTATTATGCGGAGGCCGTTACCCCAAGCACAAGATTCACGCATTATGATAGTGAGTGCTCTTGACGTTATGACTTGACCTAGGCAGGGGAAACATGATATTAATTTACGCGTTTGCCTTTTGTTTGAGTGCTCATCTTTTGTATGAGTGTTCGCTGGGATTTTTTGGGATAAGTTCTGTGTCAACAAATTGTCGCATAGTATCCAACATTTACTCGCAAATCTCGAGTGAAAATAGCTTTTTGGTCGCGTTTTATCATTATTAATTCTACGTGAACGTCCTTGACATGGTCTATAATCGAAAAGTCCTTTGGTTATATTAAGTCGACTTAGGTTTTGAAGTTTATGTTCGAAGAAGCTCTTAGATGTTTCTAAGTTGCACTTTGGTGTGCCTTTCGATTAACCTTGGATTGGCGTTACAATCGAGGGTCTTCCTATAGCGAGCCTTTTAGATGTTGTTAGATTTCTCTTTGGCGAGCCTTCATGTTATCCTTAGGTTGCCCTTGACCTCTTTGACTTTTGTTTTTAAATGAATCCTCATATCACTTATAGGTCCCTTCAGACGAGTCGTTCGACTGATTTGGGTTTCTATTTCTGTTAGTATAATTTCCAAAACTTCTATCTTAATATTTCCAAAATTTCCAAAACTTCTATCTCAAAACCTTGTTTCCTTGTATGTTGCAGGCACTTTGTCTACGACTTTGGTTTAGGTATATTGTTCGAGATTGATTTGCGATGAATGGTTTAGTCAAACGCTTTATTTGAGTTTCGTACCTGGATGGGAGAGACGGCGATTTAAAAGTTATGTTATCCATTTCGTGCCCTTTTTTCCAAGTCATGTGTTGCTACTTGGATTAGGGATGATGACTTGTAAGTTGACTGGTCTCCTTTTCGTGCACCATTTTCTCAAGTCTTGTGTGTCTTACTTGGAAAAGAGAATGATGACTTGTAAGTTGACCAATATCCTTTCAATAATTTGCTAACTTCGTTCACTTGTACTGCTTGAATCGAGGGTAAGTGAACCTGTCTCCTTTCAAACATTTGCCCAAATCTTTTGTTTGTATTATTTGTTTGGGGGACGTTAACTTGTAAGCTGATTGGTCTCCTTTTCTTGCCTACTTTTCCCAAATCATTCATTTTTATTGCTTTGGTTTGGGGTACAATGACCTGTTAGTCGACCTCTATCCTTTAGACATTTTGCCCAAGTCTTACTTGTTCATTGCTTAAATGAGAGGGTTGTGACTGAAAGTTGACCAATCCTTTTGCTTAGGTATTATATTTTTGTTGCTTATAATAAGCTGGAGGATGGTGACTAGAAGTCGATCCATTCTTTTTACCCCTTTGCTTAAGTCTTAGTTCTTTCCTACTTAGATGGGAGGACTGTTACTGAAAATTGACTGGTCCTTTTCGACCCTTTACCTAAGTCTTAATTTTTCGTTGCTTGGATGGGAGACCGGTGACTAGAAGTCGGCCAGTCATTTTCAACCTTTTTCCGAAGCCTTAACTACTTGTTTCTTAGATGGGAGGACAATGACTAGAAATCAATCAATTCTTTTCAACCATTCGCCTAAGTTTTACACTGGGTTTTTGTTGCTTAGATCGGGTGGATAGTTATTTATAAATCCATCAGTCCTTTTTCGGCCCTTAGCCTAAATCTTTGTTTTTGTTGCTTATATCGGATGACAGTGACTGAAATTCGACCGATCCATTTTTAATATTTGCCTAAATTTTACACTGGGTTTTATTGCTTGGATGGGAAGGATAGTGACTTGTAATTAGCCGTTCCTTTTTACCCTTTTCTTAAGTCTTACACTAAGGTTTTTAGGAGTAGTGATCAATATTAGTCTCCCCTTTGTACTTATACATTAGTGTTCCTGGGAGCTCATGAGAGAATTGATTAACACAAACTTTTAATGCGTTATACATAAAAGCTTTTTAAACGCTCCAGAACAAAGTAATTTCACTTTTGTTAGGTTTGAAATTAATATGAACTCATGATGAACTTGATGTTCATGTAATGTCTATCCCATTTAATTGAGACTTTGTTTCTACCTTACAAGATTTTAAATTCGTTGTCGTATCATCTTCCCTAGAACGATCTAATAATCGTTGACTTGATGGTTGAACTATCTTGTATTCGTTAGCCTCTTTCGAGATTGTATTTATTGTGATGCCTAGTGTTTCTCAACAGCTAGATCCAATTTTGTTATTTGTTCAACATTGTTTCTAATTTAATCAAAGTGTTTGATTCTGCATGAGGGCGTCTGCTTAATGTTCTCACGAAAATCTTTGTTGGGGCGTCTGCTTCCGACCCATGCTGGTTGAAGTGTATTTCCCTTTATGGCTTATTTTGGTGTCGTTCCAAGTTCCCATAGGATGTTGAATCTGTCTTCAACTTTGATATGATTGTTTTTATATCTATTCAACTTGACCTTTTGAATCTGAATGATGTACTAATACGAAGCGGTATTTGAAGTGTGTTTTTTCACATAGGCCTTTCAGCCTTTTTCGGTAAAATTGAAGTTCGTTATCATTAATACAGATTCGCGGAAGATTGTATTTGGAGAAGACGTTGTCCTTCAAGAAGTTAATGATATGGAATATGATTATTGATGTGATGGCTTTGACATCAATCCATTTAAAGAAAAAGTCGATCACTACTATGTATTTAAGTTATTTTTTCGATATTGTCGAGAAATTTTAACAAGTCCTGCTCTTCTGCACTAGTACTGCAACTTGTTTATGCATTGGGTTCAGTAGTAATCTAGCCTAAGGACCTTTAACACAATGGATCGGGTGCTTTCGTGCCATGCATCTTCATAAGCTTATTCTAGTACCCTTTATGTTTTCGTATGGACAATGCATCAGAGGTAGGATATTGGGTGTCTTGGATTGTACAACCATATCTTGATAGAGTTGACGCTCATAAGACCGAAAGCCTCAAGTAGGGACGCCCACTTTCTATCAGTTCCATTGAGAATAGAAAAGCATTTGGTATAGGAATCTATTCTATTAATGTGTACCTAGTATATTCCTAAATAACTGACATGTTAACACTCTAGGACAAGGCCGATGGCATTAGTCAATATAACAAGTCAGTAAATCCATGATGGGGAATGTTTGCATTAACATCTTGGCTCTTTTATGTTTCCTTGAAGAACTCTCATTGGATCTTTCAGAGCATTACAATTGTGTCTTCTGTCACAATACATCGAAATAGGGGTGTTTTAGCCACACGTATACAATAAACCATCAAGGAGAAGGGAACTAGTTGAACGCCTTTACAGTCATTGTGCCTCAGCCTCGTCATTGAAAATCATTTCATGTCGCAATCAATCATTTTTTAAGTCTAAAGATAAGTCACTACTCGTTTCCAAGTATTAGGGGTAAATAAAAATTGTATGTGGGCTTCGGAATGTGAAAAAGAGTTTTAACATGGTTAAGATACATAATTGAACGTTGTCGTCTCTCACCAATCCAACCTAGAACAAAACTTGTATCTCTAGAACATGGTTCTCGTATCCTATTTCAATGCAAACTAGAGGATTCAGCCTGCTTACACATCTTGCTAAGTATTTTTAAACGTTTGTTCGTTGTTTTTATTTTGATACACCTGAAATCACATTAGACATTAATTAGTGTTTGAACATTTTCTTTAAAAACTCGTCACTTAGAGAAGGATGATCAAACTCACAGTGTAATTAAGAAAAAATAGAATAAATGTTCCATGGATAGTAATCAAAGACTAGATGTTATTTAATTTCATCTTAAAGGCATCTCACCTTTAGAGGTAACGCCATAAGAGAGGGATGAGCAAAGAACGAGACATAAGAAATCAATGAAACTTTGGATCACTACATTGATGGGTTATTTGTGAAATACCTGAATGAATACTTAATGTTGATCCCAATGAATGGCAGTGAGACGTTGAGATACACTTTTTTCTAAACGTTCAGAGACATAAACAATGAAGCAAACTATGAGCATTAATAACAAGCATCATTGTAGCTAAAGGAGTAAATGGCTCCTTCCTAAAAGAAATGTGTGAATGCCAATTGGTATTAAACCAAGTAAAAGGGTATTACACAATCTAATGAGAATAAATAAAATATTAGGTCAAGGAAAACAACGTGTTTATAGAAGGAATAAATAGATCTTCCAAATAGAGGTGCTCTCAAGGGAGTGTAAATAAAATGTTGACACCTTTCGCAAGTAAACTCTTCGGTATCACTTGAAAAAATAACAACATTTCTTCACAAGAGTACTTTATTCCACAACAAAGTAGAAAGAGTTAGAAACGTTAATGCTTCACCCAAGTAAATGACTCATATTTACTAGTTTTGGAGACAGGAGTGTTGCCTAAACAACGAGCTTAAACCTGCGAAGCTTCAAGGCATCACCATCAGTTACCCAAATAATTAATAACTCCCCATAAAAAAGGGCATTTAACTCCTTACATGAGACGTGTCGCCCAACTTGAAATGGAATAAATACTCACATAACTCCACAAGGGTTATGCTACATGAAATGGCTAAGTTGATCATCAGAAAAAGGCTAAAGAAGGATATTACTATTGACCATGCAAACGGGAGACATCAACTTTGGTTTAGCGTTGAGAGACTTGTCAAAACTACTCTCCAAGAATTTGGCGTCCTCTAATTTAATTAACACTCATTCCCACTAAAGTCACAAGGTCCAAATATACTCATTGCCATAGTCATTAACTATTTCTCAAAGTGTGTAAAAAATAGTTTTTTTGATGACCACAAAAGTTAAAGTGATAAAATTATTCAATTTTAAAATCATGTGAAGATACAGAACTTCCAAAAGTATAATAAATGATAATGACCCTTAACTTATTTATGCAGGATCTCAATTGGTTTTGTGAAGAACTAAACATTGAGCAACGTTTCGCCTCTTGTAAGGCATACCCCTACAAGTGTAATTAGGTCAACAAATAGGAAATTGAGATATACTATATACGAACAACACCTAGGAAAACAACGGTAAGGGACCCTTTAGAGTGGTGTATGGATATGATATGACTGTCTTAATCAAAATATATGTCATCTTTCATAGAGTAAAAAATTTAAAGGCAAAGATTGATGAAGGGGAGCTATGCCTCAATTTTAATTTTAATTATTTCATCCACTGAACAAAGAAATCTTGATTGTTTTAGCCGAGATGTAGAATAAGTCCCTAGGAAGGCTTTCAACTCCACGAAAGAACGACGGGACCATGAGCCAGGATCTGAACAACTTTTGTTGGCACCACACGGAAAAGGCTCACAAGACTAATAAATGAAAGCTCTTGAAGATTGATCTTGAGGACTTAATCTAAACAAGTCTTCTAAAGAATGCAGTCTCTTAGAAATAACACACTTGCTCACCACCCTTGAGTCAACAACCATTACATGTAGAACTAAATCAACTTAGTCCTTCCTATATGATAAGAGGAACTACTTATGTCATATTTAGAGGATTCGCTGAAAGAAGCAATGTAGTGCAACTCAAGAAGTCCAGGCAACCCAACTATCCACATAGGTGCAAATGGGAAAAAAGCCAAGGCCTCAAGAGGACACAACCATAACCTTATCTGAAGAACACATGACTCATGTGATAACCCCCATGATGACAATTTAGTCATCACCAACGAGGTCGATGGATTTATCACAAAAAGGATATTGGTGGATGAAAAAAGCTCGAAAAATATCCTATTCCTAGATGCCTCCAAAAGCATGGTTCAAAGAAGAAGAATATTAAAAATGTTGACTCCCCTTGATTGAATTCACGATAAGCGTGATTTACCCACAGATAGCGATCAACCTCCTAATGGTCTTACACAAGAGGAGGAAAAGACTAAAAATGGACATCCTTTTCATAGTTGTGGATGCCCCAACTTTCTACAATGTCATATTGCATTGATGCACTATTAACCCCAACAACATAATCCTCTCTACGATGCATCAAAATACAAAGTTTCCCGACCCCAACGAAATAGAAGAGGCCTTAGACGTCCAACCGTCTTCAAGAAGATACTACGTCAAATATTTAAGGAGGAAGACTCATAGGATGCCCTTACCATTGATACGAAGGCCCACCTGTGGGAGGAAAAGCCAAGGTTATATCCGGTTGAAGACATGGAAAAGAAAAAAGTAGACAACCCCGACAGAAAGTCCTTCTTCCATCAAGATTAGTCTTAAATATATCTTTTCACCTCTCTTGTTCCACCTGTGGAACAACAACATCCTTATCATATGCATCAACACACCTCAGCAATGACAACCCCCATTATCATCCAAGACCTCCAGTCTCTCATCCATTTTTCGCTAATGCAGCACATTCACCAGGCACTACTTCAAGAACTAATGCTAATGCAAATCTTGTTTGTTTTCCTAATTTTGGTTCATCCAATCATTTGAAAAGCTTGTTTGCTAATCTACTTCAATCTTAACCATATTCCGGAATATGTAAAATAACAGCTGGTAATGGGAATGCCATTTTAATATCACATATTGGCTAAAGAAGCATTCCTCATAAGAATAGAAATCTTACATTAAGTAATGTCTTATTTGCAACTCTACCAAGAATCTTTAGTTTGTATCTCAGTTTGTTAAAGATAATCATGCATAATTTTTATTTCACCAACTGGTTATCTTGTGAAGGATTTGGACATGCATTGGGTTTTTCCGGAGAGTTGTGAGTGTGGTGATCTATGTAAGCTCCTCATTCTATTGTCTACGAGTTGTATTGTTGAATCTCTAGTATTTTCCTTGTATTGAAAATTGTGAAGTCCTTGGTCGTACTCTGTTATGTACGACATTCTTAGTCTGTCCTAGATGATAATCTTAGCTTAAGTAAAAGTATAGCTATCCATAAGAACAAGTTAAGTTCTACTGTTTGTTGTTTTAAGATTGATTCTCTTGTTAATAATGCTATAGTAACACTCTATGGTTCTGATTATATACACTCCTCTAATAATTACAATGTTACTAATAGCTCTAGTGTTACTAATAGGTCTATTATTGATTCCAGTGTTAATGATGTTACTAAACATTCCATACATTGATTGTCATCCACTGGATTTGTGTCACATGTGTTTTCTTTGAACTATCAATGTAGACTAGGAAATCCATAACTTAGTCTACTGTTCTCCATAACTTAGTCCACTCTAATATAACATGCTAGGATAAGATTATTGATCTTCACGTGAGTGTAATCTTCCGTATGGGAAAATGTCACAAGTTTCCATTCTTCCCTTCTGACACGACTTACTCATGACCTCTTCAACTTCCTAATTGGATATATGGGGTCTAACTACTATTGTTTTTGTTGGAAATAGATATAACATTATTTATATTGATGCTTATTCACTTCACATGGGTATATTTCCTTATGCATAAGTCTCATGTTGCTAAAGTGTTTCTGTCTTTCTAAGTGTTTGTTGAAAAACAAATAAACTAAAATTAAGTCTATTTAAATAGCGAATGGGGGTGAATTTAGTGTATCATTTCATAACTATCTCGTATCATGTGGTGCCCATCATTACCCCACTTGCTCACACACCGCACAACAGAATGATATGGTTGAACGAAAATACAAACATGCTGTTGAACTTGGTTTAACATTATTTGAATAAACCTCAGTCTCCTATGTTATTGGAATGATGATTTTGCTTGGGTTGTTTGCCTAACCAATAGGCTACCTACACATGTTCTTAAGAATATTTCACCCTTTGAAAAGTTGTTAAATCATGTCCTCAATTACAATATGAGAAGTCTGTTCTGGGAGCAGACACGAATGATAATCAATCAACAAGTGGTCACTATCTGTTCTTGGGCGGCAGTCCTACTATATTGTATTGTAATAAGCATAGTGTGGTTTCACACTCCATTACTTCGGCTTAGTTTCAAGGACTTGCCAACACCATGTGTGATGTTCTATGAGTTCGATCCTTACTTATTGATCTTGGCATTATCTACTTAATCGTTTGTCCTCGATTTAAGAATCCTTTCATGCAGGCACGCTGCGAACATGCCTTTTGGGAAGCTAGTAATAAAGGATAACCTTACAGTAGTGAAAGCGAACCTAAACACATATCCAGGATAAGGGTTACAAAGAAAGAGCTTGGAAGAAAAAAAGCAGTCAGATTATGAAAGCAAGGAAATCGGAGAATTTGTAAAGCCCAGGAGAAACTATAAGTAAAAAAGGTTTTTCAATCCTAGCCAAAAGATATTTATTAGATACATTGAAACCTAAACCGAGGAAGTAAGAGAAAATTGACTAGCGTGAGGACATGTGTAAGTCATACTAGTCAATTGCTAGAAAACAAACAATTTTCACTAAAATGACAACGCTTAATGATAAAATTATCAGGGATACCAGACGAAAAGTAAAAAAGCATTACAATAATTAATGAAGATTGGGGAAGAACCGACTCAGAGGCATGCAATAGGACTAAGGATGGGTTTGCACTGCCATACTGCACTCCAACACTGTGAAAAAAATTACCAGGGGAGAGGAACTGATAAAGATCTACATGTTACAGATAATCTCGAAGAAGAAAAATTTTAGAAACCAATAATGTCACCCATCCATCCACCAATACATAAGGGGGGACCCTACGGAAGCAATCACAACAAATTCCTTAATCTCAACCCATACAAAAAAAAATTATGAAGATTCTTTAGGTGTTCCAAGGTATGTTGCTTGGGTGAGACCACTTATAAGCCTCCCCTTGAGAGGGATTGTTTCAAAGTATGATGAAGCACCAAAATTCATTTACATCAACACTTAACACCCAATAAACGATTTCAGCAGAAAATCTAGACCAAATGGTTCCAAATATTTGCCTAACAAAACAGTCTCAGCAAGAAAAAACAAAAACAGGGATCGAAGGCAACCTAGGAATAATTGCAAGGCTCACCAAAGGCAACCTAACAATATAAAGGCTCGCCAAAAGAGACTCACATGTAAAAGGCAACCCAGAAACAATCAAAATGATCATCATGTAAGGTTCCTTTGGGATCGACAATTGAACAAAATCAAAGGTCTCTCCCCAAAAGACAACACCAATTCCGAATGCCTAAAATATTTGAATGTAAAATTTGAACGAAAAAATATTTTTCACTCAAGCTTCGGGGGCAAGTATTGGATACTAGGCAACCCCTTGGTATTCTGACCTCTTGATGGCGAGCACCAAAACATGGATGAGCTCCAAGACAAATGCAATGACTCGAGACAATACTTGTTAGTCCTCGCCTTAACTCGAGCCCCAGCTTCGAGAACATTTAGGTATTTCCATTTAATATGATGTATGAATCTTATCCCTAGAGTAATGACTTCTCCATAGTCCACTTACTTGTTTTTGGCCAAATAAACGCTTTACTTGATAAAATAAAACGTCGTGACATGAAGTCATGGATGTTCGGAATTACAATCATACTCAATCAAAGATAACAATGGTAGTGGGGGTCTTTCGACCCAATCTTCAAGACTCACTCCCAATCTCGTTTGCTTCGCTATCCAATTTGCGCACTCATTTGCCGTCCTTAGAATAGCTCGCCATTGCACTCACTCCATGTTCGTAGCTAGTTCTTGTGTGTTTGTTTTCATGGTGGAAACTCTCCAATGTGTCGGTCATTCTTCGAGTTGCTTGTGTACCACTTGTGAATCCGTTTCGATGACGACATTTTGCCAACCCGCTTGGTAAGCTAGGCGGACTCCTTCTTGCATCCCAATGGCCTCCATGGTCTCAATATTCTCGCCGCGGTACCATCGATTAACATCTCTTCCACCTTGCCGTCATTGTCCCGTGCCACGACCCCAATGCCCGCTCTTCGCGTGTCCTTGCACCATGATGCGCCACAATTAATTTTTATTGTGCTCCCTTCTGGTGGCTTCCATCGATGTCTTAGTTGAGATTCGTGGGTTGTACCTTCGCTTGGGCTATCCACCTTGCTCTCCTCATGTGTCTGTTTGATCTCCATCATCGGCCGCATCGGGTTAGGTGGTATGCCCTCAAAGGCGGCTCTGTACCTCGTCTTCCATATGTGCCAACACGTTATTAACGTAAGCCTCCATCTCGCCTCCCCACTTGGACCTTGCATGTTCGGTTCAGTGCTTCTCTCCTCCAACCATTGGACCATGTTGACATTGTTCCTTTGGTCGGGTCTTCTCCCTAATATCCCAAACCATACTGGTTCGGTCCATCGACACTTTAACATCATGTGTTCCGTTGTCTCATCTTCTCCACATATTGGGCAATTAGAAGTTACGGGCATACCTCGTATTACCATGTTTGGTTTGAAGGCTAGGACATTCGTGGCCAACCTCCATATAAAGTTTTTTACCTTAGGCATGGTTTTGGTCGCCCATATGTTCCTCCATCGCATATCTCGGTTCGGTTGAGTCTCCCCTTCATGATGTGCATTATTCTCCCTCAACCTATGGTATACCGATCGGGCTTGAGGTGCTATGTCTCTCGCGTGTGGCCATATAAACTGATCACTACCTTCGTCTTGTAGTATAGGTAGGCTTAGTATGTGTTCGACATCTTCTTGATTTACAATACCTCGCACAATCTCTTCATTCCATCTCCTATCGGTTTGTATCAAGTCACTCACCCTTAGTTCTCCCTCATGCTCCACTTGTGTCTCGGCATTGACCTTCCTACTCGCTTTGGTATGAATCCATGGATCATCAAAAACTCTTATATCTTTCCCCGATTCTATCATCCATACTCCTTCTTGTTTCATTACATCTCTCCCATGTATGAGGCTGCTCCACCCCCATGATGCTCGGCCACCTCGTCTCGCATCTAGGAAAGAGTTATGAGGAAAATATAAGCCTTTTAATACACGTGCACATAAAGACTCTGGTTCGGCCACTATCCTCCCCGCCATCTTGCTGAGTACTGCCGTGTTGAAACTTTGGAGCTCTCGGAACCCTAATCCACTTGTGTTCTTGGATTTTGTTAGTATGTCCCATTTCCTCTAATGCATCCTCTTCCCATAGTGTGTTTGTCCTCACAAAATATCCGTGCACCACATTTTTGGTAGGTGGAACATACTCATTACGTATGTGGGGATCGCAGTGATGGCCGCCTTTATTAGCACCTCCTTCGCTGCTTGGTTCAAGGTCTTTGGCCTCCATCCCGCCAGTTTGTCCTTTATACTCGTTTTCAAGGACCCCAAAGCCTCCTTCTTAGACCTCCCCCATATTGATGGCAAACCCAAGTATTTACCCGGGTCATTTGTGCTCTGGATATTGAGGGCATCTTCCACTTCCTTTCAGTCCTGTTCTCTTGTTCCTTGGTTAAAATATAGGGTTGACTTGTTCACATTGATCCTTTGTCCAGACACCCGACAATAAGTCTCTAGTATCCTTCCCAATCGTCTGGCATTGTCCGGTTCCCCTTTCATGAAGAAAAGGGAGTCATCTGCAAAAAAAATAAAAATGATGTATTTCCGGGCAATGACGTCTTATAGTGATCCCTTGGACATCCTTCTCCATGGCTGACCCTACCAACCTTCTTGACAGCATATCCACTAGCAGTATGAATAAGTAAGGTGATAGCGGGTCACCTTGTCGAATGCTTCTTGTCGGTTTTATCATTTCAGTTCGGTCACCATTTACCACCACTTGGTTGGTGGTGGTTGATATCCTTCCTCCACTTTTTCAAATACCTTCGTCACTTTTGTAACTTTTTATGGAATTCTCGAGCTTCCCTACACGGTGTGGGTTTTCTCCACGCTTCTTTGATGACCTCTTTGCATGTTGGCTGTTCAAGCCATATGGATTCAAATTTGAATATATGGTGCACTCTCTTATTCGGTCGGTTTAGTGTCACTATCATAGGCGTGTGATCCGACCCTATAGCGAACTCATTTATGCACTTTCCTCCCGGATGTCTCGCCACCCATGCTGCGTTTGTCATTACCCGGTCCAACCTTTCACTTATTCATTCGGTACCACTTCGGTTGTTGCACCATGTGTGTGGCGTGTCATTGGCTCCCAAGTCCACCATGTTCAAATAGGCTATATGTTTCTTGAATTCATCTATTTTCCTTTGCGACTTTCTTCGCCCTCCCATTTTCTCGTGTGGGTGAAATATCGTGTTGAAATCTCCAAGTATCATACATTGCCCGGTTCGACCACTTCCCATTACTCTAAGGAGATTCTAGTTTTGTGTTCTTTCTTAGGGCAGGCCCGCCGTCAAGCCCCTGCTCCCCAAGGAAACACTCGTCCTGCTACCATAGGGCCCTTACCGTCTGAAACAGCAAATCCTGGCACAACCGCGCCTCCGGAGGATCAGGAGATGACGTCAGGACAACAGTCCATACCTCCGGCACACACCAAGGAGCGGACGGCTACGTACACTGCCAACCCTTCCGGTCCTCGTCCATCAGGAACCTCGCCCAGGTATATGGACCAGATGGACGATCTTCTCAACAAAAGGCTCCAAGAAAGACGACTGACAGTCGTAGCTCCCTTCAAGGAGCAATCTGCTCACCCCTTTTCCGACGAGCTCGTCGCCATCAAGATACCCAAAGACGTAGTTGCTCGGGCCATACCTGAGTACAGTGGCGGAGGATACCCCACCATACACGTCAAAAAACACGAGGCTTCTCTCCTTGGTAAGTCAAATGATCCCAATCACTTGGCTTTACTATTTCCATCCACTCTTTCGGGTTCGGCTTCGTCCTGGTTCTTCGGCCTCCCTGCAGGATCTATTAGAACTAGGGCAGAATTAAGGAGCAAGTTCCTGGAGAGGTATATGGGCGAACGCCAATTGATGAAGAGCGTGGTCGCCCTGGATGCGGTCAAACAGCAGCCTGGAGAGTCGCTGGCCAATTTTTACGGGCGTTTCCATCAGAACGTCACGGAGATAGACCGCCGAATCTCGGATGGGGAGATCATTCGAGCATTTTCCAGGGGTATGGATGTGGCCAACAAGGCCTCGAGGAAGCTGCGAAACAGCTACCATGTGAAGGAGATTGAAACGCTGAAGGAGTTGGCGTCCAGAGCGAAAGGTTTCATAGACCTAGAAAGGGCGAACACAAAGGCTAACTTCCTGACGACCTCGCTAAGGGTGGTTCCTAAACCCCGACGCGATGGTAAGAAGGAGGTGAAGAAGGAGAAGAATGGAAGAGACAGCAGTCCCCGAGTTGAGCCTAATCCAGCACCTTGCCATCCAGAGGTCCTTGAGTACTTTACGCCTTTAAATAGGCAGATCTCAGCGGTACTAGTCGAGATGGAGAGGACATCCTTGGCGAGGCCACCGATGCCTCGTCGAGGTGGTCAGCCCATGGGGAAAGATGTCGAGAGCTATTGCAGATACCACAAGTGCAAGGGCCACAAGACATATGACTGCCGCATTCTGAAGCGGGATATAGAGAAGCTGATTCAGGGGGGAATGCTGAAGGAATTCGTGGCAGGGCGAGACAGGAGTCGAACGCCCCCTGGGAGACATCGTTCGCCAGCCCCTGCTGAGCAAACTGATCCGTCGGGAAGCAAGAGGAGAGTAAATCTGAATGCAGGAGGATTCGGTGCAGGCGGCGAGGGGTCGCACGCCAGGGAGGTCTACGCCACTTAGATCTCCACCGCAGTTCAGTTGGGAAAGTGACCCCGACCTGAGGAAAACGTTGTCATCTCATTCTCTGAAGATGATTTGGCACATGTCACGACCCTCCACAACGATGCTTTGGTTATCACAGCAGATATTGACGGCTGTGACGTTGCAAGGATTCTGGTCGACGGAGGCAGCTCGACAGATATCCTATTTCTGGACGCTTTCGAGAAGATGGGCAAGTCCAAGCGTGACCTGAAGAGGGTCGACTTTCCGCTGATTGGGTTTGCGGGAAGGACAACTTATCCGCTGGGGGCTATAACCATGCCAGTTATTGTTGGCGAGGGATGGAAGAGCATCAAGGTATCAATCACTTTCCTGGTGGTCGATTCACCTACATCCTACAACGCCATCCTAGGGAGGACCACGATCAATCCGAACAAGATTGTGGCCTCCACAGTCCACCAGAAGATGAAGTTCCCCACTCCCAACGGGATCGGAGAAGTGCTCGGCGACCAGCCTTCCTCCCGAAAATGCTATGTGAACTGTTTGCGCAGGAAGAACCAAATGGAGGCGCTCGCCATTGAAACAGAGGCTGACCCTCACGGGGACTTGGCTCAGCCAGCACCCATGGAGGAATTGGAAGAGGTCGAGATCGATGGTCCAGACAAGAAGGTGCGCATTGGGACCACCTTAAAAGAAGATCAGAAGGAGGCCATGACCGCCCTCCTCAAGGAATTTAAGGAGCTCTTCGCTTGGCAGCCGAGCGATATGCCAGGAATCAGCACAGATATCATCTCCCACGAGCTCAGGATAGACACTTCCATCAAGCCGATCGCCCAAAAAAGAAGATCGTTTGGGACGGACAAGCGTTTGGCGATTAGGCAGGAGGTCGGCAGGCTGGTTGAGGCTGACTTCGTTAGAGAGGTAAGATTCAAGAGTTGGGTCGCCAACCCAGTCTTGGTCAAGAAATCGAACGGCAAGTGGAGGATGTGCGTCGACTTCTGTGACTTAAATAAGGTTTGCCCCAAGGATTCATATCCCCTTCCCAGAATTGATCAGCTGGTCGATGCTACATCGGGTCATGAGATGCTAAGCTTCATGGACGCCTATTCAGGCTACAACCAGATCAGAATGCATCCAAACGATGAGGCTCACACTGCTTTCTATGCCGATGGAGACATTCTGTGCTACAAGGTGATGCCCTTTGGCCTCATCAATGCCGGGGCAACTTATCAGCGGATGGTGAACCGCCTGTGCTAGGACATGCTAGGGAGAAACATGGAGGCTTATGTGGATGATATGCTCGTCAAAACCATCAAAGGCAATCCTCACACAACGGACCTCCGCGAAGCTTTCGAATGCATGAGGATACACAGCGTTCGCCTGAACCCCGCAAAATACGCCTTTGGGGTCAAGTCGGGAAAATTTCTGGGTTTCATGGTCAGCGAAAGGGGTATCGAAGCAAACCCAGAAAAGCTAAAGGCCATAGAAGAGATGAAGTCACCAACCTGCCACAAGGAAGTCCAATGCCTGAATGGACGCCTAGCTGCTCTCAACCGCTTCCTCTCCAAAGCGAGCGACAGGTCCCTCCCATTTTTCAAAACACTGAGGGCCAACCGCAAGTTCGAGTGGACGCCAGACTGCGAGGAAGCGTTCCAATCCTTGAAGAGGCATATCCAAACACTCCCGGCTCTAGCAAAGCCTGTTCCATATTGAGAAGTATCTCTATGCCTTAGTTATTGCTGCTCGGAAGCTGAGACCTTACTTTCATGCGCACGACATCACGGTCCTCACTAGTCAACCACTCAAAAACTTCCTGATCAAGCCAGACTCTTCAGGAAGAATGGTCAAGTGGGCGATCGAGCTCAGCGAATTCAGGATCAAATTTACGCCAAAGACGGCCATCAAAGGTCAAGCACTAGCGGATTTCATTGTGGAAAGCACGAGTAACGGTCAAACAGAAGCAGAAAACAGGCCAAGTTAGTCAGCAGACAACAATCAAATCTGGGAACTCTACACAGATGGGTCTTCATCAAGAGAAGGCTCGGGGGCAGGTTTAATTCTTATTCCTCCTAAAGGCGAGCCTTTGAAGTATGCGATCGCCCTAACATTCCCGGCAACCAATAATGAAGCAGAATATGAGGCCCTTATCACTGGACTCAGACTAGCAAAAGGAATGGGTATAAAAGTGACTCGGAGCTTATTGTCAATCAGGTTAATGGAACCTACGAGGCAAGAGGAGAAAAGATGAAAAAATACCTCAGCATCGCCAAGAAGCTCATTGCGGAAATCCCAAATTTCGCGATTGAGTTTATTCCTCGCCAAGAAAACCAGATGGCAGACTCCTTGAGTAAACTAGCATTCAGAGGGACAACAATCCAGGATATGCAATTTCTGGAAAAGGCCCTATGTTCAGTCCTTGAAAGCAGAGCCGAGGTCTTCAATATTCAAGGACAGGTCACATGGATGACTCAGTTTCAGAATTATTTGAAAGAAGCGATCCTCCCGGATGATGAAGGCGAATCCACGAGGATAAGACGACTTGCGGCCTGTTATCTGATTATAGATGGAGAACTCTACAGAAGAGGTTACTCGACTCCTTACTTAAGATGTGTTGCTCATCCAGACACAGAAAGGGTTCTTCGAGAAGCTCATGAAGGGGTAGCAGCATGTCACGAAGGTGCTCGATCGTTTACAAGAAAAATTTTCAGGTTGGGATACTATTGGCCAACCTTAGGAAAAGATGCGGCTGAATTAACGCAGAAGTGTGAGACTTGCCAGCAGTTTGCACCACGATCAGGTCGACCATCAACACTATTATCCCCAATGGCGAGTGCCTGGTCTTTCGCTCAATGGGGGATCGATATATTAGGTACTTTCCCTATTAGCATTGGTCAACGCACTCACATTATAGTGACGATCGACTATTTCACTAAGTGGATAGAGGCGAAAGCTCTAGCTTCTACAACGGAATTTCAGGTCATCAAATTCCTAAAGATCAACATATTCTCCAGGTTTGGAATTCCCAAAATACTCATCAGTGATAATGGTCCGCAATTCATTGGAAAGGAGCTAAAATGGCTCTGTGAAGAATATCATGTCGATCATCGTTTCAGCTCGGTGCATCATCCTCAAACGAATGGGCAAGCTGAAGCAGCCAACAAGGTTGTTTTAGCAGGACTCAAGAAAAGGGTTCGAGCATTCAAAGGGAATTGGGCAGAAGAGCTGGAAAACGTATTATGGGCCATCAGAACAACGCCTAAGTCAGCCACAGGAGAAACACCTTTCAGCTTAGTGTATGGATCAGAAGCAGTAGCACCCGCCGAAATAGCAGTGCCTACCCATAGAATCCTACCTTTTAACGCTGAGGCAAACGAGGTCGAGCGCAGAACTGACCTCGACTTGGCAGAAGAAAAGAGATGGTTATCAGAAAAAGCACAAGCAAAGATGCGCCTGGCGATTGCTCGATATTTCAACAGAAAAGTCAGCTCTCGCCAATTTTTCGTGGGGGAGATGGTTATGAGAAGGAATGAATTCACAAGGCTGGATAGTAAAAATAAACTTTCAGCCAAATGGGAAGGACCGTACAAGGTAATAGAGATCGCCGCACCAGGATCCTACTATTTGGAAACCACCGAAGGCGAAAGGTTACCCCGTCCATTCAATTCTGAGCATCTAAGGAGATTTCATACATAGCTGGTAATCAAACTGTTATGTTAATAAAAGAAAGCCATTCCTTCATAAAGCATGTCCACTCGAAGCAAGTCGAAGAAAAAAGGCCTGACACCAAAAGTCAGGCGAAGACCTGATAACCGAATCAGGCACAAAAGCCCTGACGCCAAAGTCAGGCCAAAAAGCCCTAACAATAAAGTTAGGCCAAAAGCCCTATCGCCAAAGTTAGGCCAAAAGCCCTAGCAACAAAGTTAGGCCAAAAGCCCTAGCAACAAAGTCAGGCCAAAAGCCCTGACGCCAAAGTCAGGCCAAAAGTCCTATCGCTAAAGATAGGCCAAAAAGCCCTGACGCCAAAGTCAGGCAAACAGACCTAGCAATAAAGTTAGGCAAAATGAAAGCCCTGACGCCAAAGTCAGGCCCAAAAGTCCTAACAATAGAATTAGGCAAAAACGGAAGAGCAGACGCCAAAGCCACACAAAGAGATCTGCTATCAACCCATTAAACAACGGATAAGGAATTTAGGCGATCATTATGGATGATAAAGCCTGAAGATAACAAATTCCCTGTTATTATGCAAACACCTCAAAGGTTTAAACTTCGAAAAGGTAATATCTCTTTGAACTTAGAAGTTTATGCTTTTAAGTGTTAGAGTATTGTCCTTAGAAAGTTCGTATAGACTTATGCTTGGTCCAAGACTTTAAGAGTCGAAGTCGTCACAAAGCAAGAAAAGTCGAGAGTCATTACGATTAAGATATTGGATGAATAGCCAAACACATTCAAAGTCGAGTAAAGGCTCATGAATATAAAGGCATTCAATATAAGAAAACCAAGTCTTAAATCAAATAAATAATTACAAAGTGAACAAAAATTACAAAGGAAAAATAGCTATCTAAAAAGCAAAGAAAATATGGTCGACAACGGAGGATTCAAGCTTTTGGATCCTCGGGGGCAGGGGTGCTTTGCTCGCCTTCGGGGGCAGGAGTACTCGGCTCGCCTCCAGGGGTAATCTCTTCAGCAGCAACAGCGGGCCGAGGAAGGTGACTCCGCAGGAAACCCTTAAGGGATTCAACTTCCCCAATGGGAAAGTTGGGATCGACCGCCTGAACGTCATCGACCAGGACTTGAAGAAAATCAACAATCGCCGACTTCATCACCTTCAAAGCGTGGTCCTCAAAGTCCTCAGAGGCCTTGAAATCCTCGACCACGGTTTGGGGCGAAGGGACAACCTTTAGGTGATCAGACAGCTGTTTCTTCTCCTCCTCCAGGGCGATCCCCCTGGCTTCAGCAATAGTACTCTGGGCCTCAGCAGCTTCCTTCTGGGTCTCAGCGGCGACCTGAAGAGCGTCTGACTCCGCAATTTGGGCCCGAGCCTCCTTCAACTTGGCCTCTAAGCGAGCCCGGACCGCTTCTCCTTCATCTAGGCACCGATGAAGGGACTCAGCTTCTTGAAGGAAAGCTGCAGCATCAGCCTCCCGCTTCCTAACATCAGTAAGGAGACGCTGCTTCTTCCTGAAGTACTCCTCCCGGGCATGGTCCACCAAGGCGATTGCCGCGTCAACGGTAGTCTTGATGGCCCCCAATTGCCCGGGGGTGACCCCCATACTTCGGTACTGCTCCAGCTCGACAAGCAGGTCAGAATGCTTGTCGGCGAGCTCTCCGAAGACGCGGCCAATCACCACCTCTTCCCGAACGAGCTGGCAACAAAAACAGAATGAAAGGTGTCAGGACATCAAACAAAAAGGGAACGACAAGGAAAAAAGAAAAAACGGAAAAGAGGCGAGATCCTACCAGAGCGACTCGTTCGAAGTGGGTCCGCAGGAACCCCTCGATCTGAGGTAGCTCCGTGGGAACAATCGAGCGGTCCTTAGGGGGAATTATCCCGTCAAGAAGTCGCATGCACATGTCCGGGCTGCCCCGAAGGCTCTTATGGGCGGGGAACCCCTTCTTCGAAAGGTCCCCGCAAGGGAACCAAGCCCCCCGAGGGTTCGCAGCCTTAAGTGGCTGGAAAAAGCTCGCCATGGAGCAATACTCATCCGCAGGAGCCTTCGAGGAGCTGGAAGCGTCGGGCCCCTTCTTCTGGGTCCCAGACTCCTTGGGAGGAACCATGTGCATAGTAGGAGGAGGGGGCGACAAGGCTAAAACCTTCTCCTTGGTGGCAGAAGGACCCTGAGGAGATGGAGAAGGAGGCGCCACGTCCAGACCCTTCCCCTTGCTGGCAGAAGGGCCCTTAGGAGGGGGAGGAGGAGGATGCTGGTCGACTTCTGTGTGCTCCTCACTCCTGACCTTCTTGGAGGGAGGAGGAGGAGGGTCCCAGGCCACGTCAGCCGAGGACTTCTCTGCAAAATAACAAGGCAAGATGTCAGAACCCAAAAACTGCAAAGTATGAAAACGTCAAATCTACAAATGGCGAAGCAACATACCCGGTTGGCGAGGGCCAACAGTGGCCGATGGAAGCACCTCCTCAGACTTCCTCTTGGACGAACGCCTAGAGGGGGGAGGAGGAGAGTTCAGCAGTGCCTGGTCAGTGGACAACCCTGCCTTTTCTTGGTCATCAAAGAGACCTATAAGTTTTCGGGCCTTGCCTACAAATAGTAAACAAGAAAAGGGTTAGAAAGTTACCCAATCATCAAAGATTGGCGTGACCTGATGAATGCCCGCCATCTCAAGCATATTCTCAGTAGTATCCACCACTAAGTGGATGGACTTGAAGTGGGACGATCGATGTAACCGGAAAAGGTCGTCGATGGCGATCCGATCACTCCCTGACAGCTCTTCGAAGGAAGGAGGGAAATCCTTGTCCGGGGTAAACAATTTCCAGGATACACCCCCCTTGTAAAAGAAGTAAAACTTCTTATAATTGGAGTTGGTAGCAATCGAACCGAACCGAACGTGGACGTTCCAACCGAACGTGGACGTTCCAATCCCACGATTGAAGGCCTCTCCACTCTGCAAACTTCGGCCAGCGTGGTTGGAAGTGATGGAGGTGGTTCGCCCCAGCTGCCAGTCGGAAAAAACACCGGAATAAGGCTAGTGAATACGCCCATTCCTGACGTATACACAGGAACTTGAAACCGGCCCACATCCTAAGGGCATTGGGAACGAGTTGCGTGGGGTGGATTCCATAGAACTGGCACAACGTCTGCAAATCCTCGCAAAGAGGAAAACGCAACCCAGCATCAATTTGGGACGCATAGATGTAAACCTCTCCGTCGCGAGGATAGTGCAGACCTAGGCCGCGATATCTAGGATCATCCTCCACACCGAGGTCACCAAGCTCCACCATTGTCTTAAAGTAAGCCGGCTTCAACTCATTAGGCTTGACATCTACTCAAACAGTTCAGATATGGCAATGGCAAGCATAAAAACAAGGAACAACAGGGAATATTACCAAAACAGAGCAATGAAAGAACAGAAGTTTACCTTTCGGAGAAAAGATGAGCGTCTGAAGCTCAGGCCCATCCACCACCACCGGGGTGGTTGCGGACCTCCCCACGTCAGTTTGTTCCCTCGTTGAAGGGGGCACAGCACCTTCCCTAATGGTTAAGGGGGCATTCACATGAAAGGAAAAAGTTTTAGAGGAATAATGAAGAGATTTTGTGACGGTTTTTCCTTAGAAATAATTTTAAGGATAATCCCTCACTAATTACCTTTTTGAATCCTAAATTTTGTAAGGGATTTATTGTTCCTCAGAAAATGTATTCATTTGCAAGGGATTTATATCTCCTTAAAAAAATATATTTGTTTGTAAGGGAAAACCCTAAGAAATATTAACGCCTAATTGTATTATATTTTTGTAATTGTATTACTTTTTTGTGTGAACTCTTACATAATTATGATTTTCTCCCTACACTTATAATCGAGACTTCCGTATGGTCTACTAACTTGGAAAACTGACCGAGTTTAGTCCCAAAAAGGGCAAAAACCTCAAAATTGTCTGATTTTTATATTTTCTCAATAAGTGGCAAAAATTAAAATTATAGTTAAAAACAAGCTTGTACGTCATATATATCATCATATCCATGGTATTTATTATGTTATTAAAAAATCCCTCAAACATGAAGGGTTTGGTTGGCCCATTCTTGATTTGTTAAGGGTATTTATTTATTACTTACCGACCATGGACTCTAGAGACCTCTGATTGAGCGCCAATCATCAGACAACAAGCGTAACTTCAAAACTTGCACGCAACTCCAACTTTCCTCTTCCTGTGGCATCTCTTCTCTTCTTATTCTTCTTCTTCTTTCAATTTCAACTAGAGCACAAGCAAAGAACAAAGTAGATCTTCCTGTCAGTAATCAAATAATAATTATAGACTGGTTTGATCCACTGTGCTGCAACTTGCGGATATTGTCCAAATGCAGAATATTCCACATCCGAGTTCGATTAGTTCTAATTCAAAAGATCGAGGTAATCTTGCTTATCATTCCATCTTATTTCTTTACGTCTCAACCAATATTGTAATGTCGTCATCTGTGAATACCAAATCTGAATTCTCCATTGCTTCAAGCTAAACTAGGATTTTTTTTTCTCTTGATTTGTGAAATTAGCTGTTGAATTTGTTATCTATAATTCTATGGCAATACTATTGCTTACGGCTGGTGATTTTGTGCCTCTTGTCCGGATTTGAAGTAAAGATTCAATCATCAACACGACTTTGGATTACTTTGCAAGTATTTTTTGATATGTGGCTGCTCTGTATACGTTCTGAGAGCTACTAAATACAGGTGGTTTAGGGACTTGTATGATGAGTAATACCTGGAGAAATGAACAAGGCGCCGCTGTTATTAAGTTTGTATCTTCCTTTCTGACTGCAAATTCCTTTCGCCTCAACTTGGTTGACATTAGCCCGGTAATCAATCTATCTGGCTATCTTTCTGACAAGTGAAGCCAAATCTCCTCATCTTCAATGTTAAACTATAGTAAATTGTTCACAGGATTTTATCTTCAACTGTGGTGGTGTGTCAATTGCATTTGTGTTTGTGACAACTTGGGATAGGAATAACCTTTCAACCATCTTTAGCAGGTAAATCCATCTTTTGTTGTTGTATTATTATTATTATTATTATTATTATTATTATTATTATTATTATTATTATTATTATTATTATTATTATTATTATTATTATTATTATTATTATTATTATTATTATGATTATGATTATGATTATGATTATACAGTGGTGATCATTATTTGTTTGTGCTTCTATTAAGGTTTGGGATGAAGGTTGGTAGACCCACATTTGTGCTTATTCATGACATAGACATGGGCTTTGAGAAGATTGCACAGATAGCGGTTTCTCTTGGAGGTGAAATTGATGCTCATTTTTATTGGAGTGAAATTTTGCTTCTTCTTGAGTTAACTGGATATTGATGTGAACTGCTGCAGTGTGCAAGAAGCATGATTGAGGTTAGTTCAACATAAAAATTGACATTTTTTTGTAACTTTGTTGATGGTAATTTACTTCTTGTGTGCACGGACTGTTTAAAGAAGAGGCAATTGATTCAAAGGATGGTTATCTTGGTGTCCATATTGACTGCTATACCAGGGATTGATGCTCATGATGCTAACACGGTACATCCTACCCACCTACTTACTAGAATGAGAAACATATATATGTGCCTGCTTTTGATATTCTATTTGTATATGATCAGCTGAATCAAGCGATTAGATCGATTCAAGCGGTAGCTAAATTAACAAAGCAACATATCTTGGAGAACACAGACCTCTCAGAGGAAAAGGAAGAGACCATCACTCACTTTTTTTAGGGTTTCGAACATGTACACAAGTCCCAAACTCATATCAAATTCGACTAAGTATATTGTATAATTTCTATTTAGATATTTTTGACTAAGTATGTATTATTTAGATACGTTGTTAATTGTTATCTCTTTATTGAAGACTTTGAATGTTTAAACTATAAACTTGTTTCATATAATAATATATATATATATATATATATATGTGTGTATTCTGTTACATGTTATAAATATTATATATATATATATATATATAAATATATTTATAAAATTATTTATAGTGATTTTCCTTGATAGTACATAAAATTCCTCATAAATTTACTCCTTAATAATCCCTTTGTAAATTTACTAAATAAATACCCTTACTATTTTCCTCAAAATTTTTGAAAAAAAACTCTTGAAAAAATCCTTTATAATTTCCTAGGGAAAATACTCAAAAATTTCCCTAAATAAGTTTGTGAAGGAATTTATTTTTAAAGGTTTGCTAGGGATTTTATAAGGAAAATTTGTTGAAACGTTTTGCAAGGGATTTTCCTTTTAAATTGCTATTTTTCTAGTAAGCTTATTTGTTAATGGTAGATCCCTTAGAAAATTTCTTACAAAGTGAAATTTCTATGGGATTTTTGAAATTCCCTTAGAAATTTGACCCTCACAAAAAGGCAAATTTCTTGTAGTGATAGTTCGGGTTCCCGTCTCATTCTTTGCCCCCATTTCGTACTCCATTGGTTCATCCTCTTGGTGTTTACTTGTTGTCTACATCTTTTCAGCCCCCTTTTCCTTATCTTCCCCTTTCCATTCTTTTTCATTCATTTGTGCCTTCTCCTTTTCACTTTGCCCCGCCTCCTCCATTATGTCGAACCACGAGTTACGTGGTCCTTGTTTCATGCTCGTGTTCGTGTCCCCCTCGTCTCCCATTCGTGTCCGGGCCGAGGTTTGTCTTGGTCTGATTCCCCCAAGCCACGGACCATAAATGGGTTTCTTGTCCTCATTTTTTGACATTCAGACCTCCTCTTTTCATGCTTGGGTCGTGTGCCTCAACCTTCCCCAACCATAACAGTAATCCAAGAGTCTCTCATATTTTATTGCAGCCCACTTATCAATCTCTAGTGAATTCTTCCACCAAAAAACCGTCATCAATGACTTATTCACATCTACTTCCACCCGCATTCTGATATAACTACGACATATTCTTCCTACATGTGGCTCTATTTACAGACACTGTCCTATCATGTTCCCAATCTTCCAAGCATTTTCATCACTAAACTTCTCCAACCCTAGGTCATGTATTTGGGTCCAGAAGTTCAACATATTGAATTCCACTTCGCTTACTCCCTTGCTTGGTTCCCATCATTTGATGCTTAGGATGTGCGCATTTATCGCCCATGGCGATAGGTCAAGAATCTGATCCTCATCCTCCTTCCTTTCAAAGTCAATCAGCAATATGTCGGTTTCGGATTCTGTCACGTTTACTTTGCCATACTTTGCCCAATATGACTTTAGAACACTATTTATATTGTTCATCTTCACTGTTTTTTGAGTAAGCATCTTCCCCACGTACCATGAATCAGCTTGGTATTGCTGATTCGAATTGAGGTCCACTCTGTCATCCCGAGATCTGTTTTTATCATCGAAATTGGTGCCATGCTCCATGGCCGGCGTTGTGGTATCGGAGACCTCACCTCAACTTGCGTCTTTCCTGCAAAACAAATGGAAAATGAGGGTAAGTATTTCGGTATAATTAAATATCCTTGCTCGGTGGTTTGCCTATGATCCAGATCCATTTGGCCGATGGGTGCCTTTTGTTGGGTATTGATAGTGACGACCCAATATGGGAAAGGCCTCGAAGGCCCAATATATTTGCAGGGGGTGCAACCCATACCATTTAAACAAGGCCAACCCACAGTAAGGTTACTCTGGCCCTCATAAAGTGGTCCAGTATCGAATCCAAACTAAAGTGGACGCCAAAGTGCCACTTCAGGTCGCCATTGGCCAAGGCCAAAGCCTCCCACTGCTCGCCATGGGAGTGCTCGCCAAGGGAGTGCCCAGGGAGTGCTCGCCAACAATCAAGGTCGCATCCATAGGAGTGCTCGCCTTGAAGAGAGCCTTGCCTCTCTCCTCTGGTCCCACCAACCATTAATAAGGATATAGCCACGATATCCCGCATATCTCGGGAACATATTCACTAAAGATTAGATACGGTAACTGCAATATCTCGCCGTAACCGCAATATCTACTATCTAAATCTTCAACAACAGAATATTCACGAAGATATACAATTACCTTATACGGTTTGGTATCTCCTACTCTATAAATACCTTTGCTTTACATACATTCAATACGTTTTGAGCTATATACACACATATACTCATTTAAGCATCAGAGAGGGACCCAGAGGCACCCCCTCTGTTGCGATCCCCTTCTTGCAGGTTCATCGGAGCTCAGGTGAAAGCGCGCGATCACCATATCCTTGGCATTCAATTCATTGCCAGATCAGCATTCAGGAAATCACGATCCAACATTTGGCGCCGTCTGTGGGAAGACGAGCAAAACAGTCATACATACTCGCTCTAACCGCAATCATCGGAAAGAAGCTAACGAACAATCCTCGGATAGCTCTAATTCCGCTGCTTCTTCGCCACTCCACCAAGAACCTGCAAGCCAAGCAGTCTGTGATGCCGTCCCTCCGAGACCGGCACGTGAACACATTGGCAATTCGAGAACGACCCCTGTTCCAAATGTCGCAGAGATTCCAGATCGACAAACCATCCAAGTGGCTTGGGAAACTATTCAGGTAACCGCAGAGATGATATCCCTCTTGGAAACCATCATAGGACAGGCCCGCAGAAAAAGCCCTGCTCCTCATGAAGATCCTCGTCCTACGGAGCCACCGGAATCAGAAACTAGAAATCCTGGCACCACAGCTCCTCAAGAAGATCAAGAGATGACCTTTGGACACCAATCCTTACCTCCGGCCTCCACTGAGACGCCGGCGGTCACTCACTCTGTCAATCCATCAAGTTCTGCACCGACTGGAGGATGGTAGCCCCAATTCACTCTTGACCAAGTTAAGGAGCTTATCACTAAGAGACTCAAAGAACAACGTGAAACCGTCATGACTCCCTTTAAGGAACGATCAGCTTATCTCTTCACCACTGACCTGGTCGTCATCAAGACCCCAAAGGATGTCGTCGCCAGGGCCATCCCCGAGTATAGTGGTGGAGTTGCCCCTATTATACATGTTCATAAGCATGAAGCCTCTCTGTTGGGTAAGTCGACTGATCCGAAGCACTTAGCCCTGTTATTTCTGTCGACCCTTTTGGGTTCGGCGTCGTCTTGGTTCTTTGGTGTCCCTGCAGGATCAAGAAGGGTAATAAGGGTCGAGAAAAGCCTAGATCGGAAAACCCAGGACCAAGACATCCAGAGGTCCCAGAGTATTTCACGCCTTTAAACAGGCAGATCTCGGCGGTACTAGTCGAGATGGAAAGGTCTCTGGCAAGGCCACCGAGACCCCGCAAGAGTGGTCAGCCCATGGGGAATGACACCGAGAGCTATTGCAGATATCACAAGTGCGACATCGAAAAGCTGATAAAGAGAGGAATGTTGATGGAATGAATTCACAAGGTTGGACCGTCAGAATAAACTTTCAGCTAAGTGGGAAGGACCATACAAGCAAGTGATTCCTTCATAAACATGTTTACTCGAAGGAAATCGAAGAAAAAAGCCCTGACGCCAAAGTCAGGCCAAAATCCCTATCACCAAAGATAGGCCACAAAAAAGCCCTAACAACAAAGTTAGGCCACAAAAGCCCTGACGACAAAGTCAGGCCAAAAGCCCTAACAACAAAGTTAGGCCAAAAGCCCTAGCAACAAAGTTAGGCCACAAAAGCCCTGACGACAAAGTCAGGCCAAAAGCCCTAACAACAAAGTTAGGCCACAAAAGCCCTGTCGCCAAAGACAGGCCAAAAGCCCTAACAACAAAGTTAGGCCACAAAAGCCCTGACGCCAAAGTCAGGCCAAAAGCCCTAACAACAAAGTTAGGCCACAAAAGCCCTGTCGCCAAAGACAGGCCAAAAGCCCTAACAACAAAGTTAGGCCACAAAAGCCCTGTCGCCAAAGACAGGCCAAAAGCCCTATCACCAAAGATAGGCCACAAAAGCCCTAGCAACAAAGTTAGGCCAAAAAGCCCTATCACCAAAGATAGGCCACAAAAAGCCCTATCACCAAAGATAGGCCACAAAAGCCCTGACGCCAAAGTCAGGCCAAAAGACCTAGCAATAAAGTTAGGCAAAATAAAAGCCCTGACACCAAAGTCAGGCCAAAAGACCTAGCAATAAAGTTAGGCAAAATAAAAGCCCTAACGCCAAAGTCAGGCCAAAAGTCCTAACAATAGAATTAGGCAAAGACAGGCCAAAAGCCCTGACACCAAAGTTAGGCCAAAAAGCCATGTCGCCAAAGACAGGCCAAAAGCCCTGACGCCAAAGTCAGGCCAAAAAGCCCTAACGCCAAAGTTAGGTCAAAAGCCCTGACGCCAAGGTCAAAAAGCCCTGTCACCAGAAGTCGAACGCCCCCACGTAGAAACCACTCTCCAGCTCTTCCCGAGCAATTTGGCCCATCCCAGAGCAGGAGGGTGAAAAACCTGATTGCTGTAAGGTTTGGTGCCGGAGGCGAGGGGTCCAATGCAAAAGAAGTCTATGCTACCCAAATCTCTACAGCTGTCCAGCTGGGAAGAACAAAGACCTACACTAAAAGGCGAACGAACCCACATCAAGGGTAACAGTTCCTTTACAAATTGGGCACAACGGAGAAGACGAACCAATAAGGTAACAGTCTCTCCAAAGAAAAGCTTAAGAGAGCGAACGAATCTTAGGTAACAGCTTCCTAAAAAGGCGAGTGAATCTTGGATAACAGTTCCCCAAAAAGGGCGAACGAATCCGAGGTAACAGCTTCCTAAAAGGCTAGCAAATCTTAGATAACAGTTTCATACGAGTAGGCGAACGAATCCAAAGTAACAGCTTCCTAAAAGGCGAGTAAATCTTAGATAACAGTTTCCTACGACTAGGCGAACGAATCTAAGGACCAAAATCCTAAAAGGCGAACGAATCCATAAAGGATGACAGTTTCCTTAAAGGCATAATCCTTGGGTAACAGTTTCCTTAAGAAACATGGCGAAAGGAACGGACGAGCCGATAAGAGGCCACAGTCCTTCCCCCGAAACCTAAAGGAGTGAAAAGAACCTCTAAAAGGCAACGTTTCTTCCAAAGAAAGGTCCAAGACCCTTTGAATGAAAACAAAAAGGCGAGACTATTCTACAAAAGCTGAAGCGAAGTTGAAAACAAGTATGGTAAAACTTCCTAAAGCTTTCAAGCAAGATAGACATCAGAAGAACAACCAAGTATACTCGAAGTCAAACAAAAACCAAGGCTTACGAAACAAAAAGACCCGATATCAAAATTGGGCGAAATACCTAACGCCAAAGTTAGTCAAAAAGACCTAACGCCAAAGTTAGGCAAACCAAAAGACCCGAAAGACCTGATGACTGAATCAGGTGAAAGACCTAGCACCAAAGTTAGGCGAAAGACCTGATGCCAAAGTCAGGCACAAGACCTGTTATCAAAATCAGGCGAAAAGACCTAAGGAAAAAGTTAAGCAAATAAGGCCTAAATATAAAAATCAGACAGAAGTCCTAGCGCAAAAGGCGAGCAATCCATCAAGGAGTCCGTTCTCTTATAAGTTGGGAAAAAATTGAGAAGTAACATCCAAAGCGAATGAATCCATATCAAAGGTAACAGTTCCTTTGCGAAACAAACACAAGAAAGTGGGCGAATGAACCTAGGGCGACCACTTACTAAAAGATGAATGAGCCTCGGGTAATAGTTCCCCGTGATTAGACGAACACTCCAAAGGTCTAAAACCTTAACAAAGCGAACACATCTACAAAAGATGATAGTTTCCTTACAGGTATGATCTTCGAGTAACAGTTCCCTTAAGAAACTTTGGTGAAGGGAATGGATGGTCCAAGATACTATATGTCGAGACTCTCCTACATAAGCTAAAGAGAAGTTGAAAACAAATATGGTAAAACTTCCTAAAGCGTTCGAACGAAAAGATATCGGAAGAACGACCAAACACATTCAAAGTCGAAAAAGAGTAAAGGCTTACGAAATTAAAGGCGTTCATTATAATAATATCCGAGTCTGAAATCAAAAGAATAATTACAACTATCCCCAAAACAAAGGGAAGTAAAAGTGATTATCGATAAAAAGAAGGATGAGCAAAAAGCAAGAGGATGAACAGGCTCCCTTGACCTGAAACTCTGCATCGACTCGGTCGCCTGAAGGCCTGAGACCTCAAGGTCTGGGTTCATCAGGGGATGCAGTCTCCTTCTCGGCCCAGGGGGCAGCCTCATCGCTAAGGAGCTTCCTTGGTGTAGCCGCTCTCGTCGCTAAGGAGCTTCCTGAAGAGACTTCACCTCCCAGAGAGGAAACTTGGGATCAATCCCTTGAATCTCGTCGACCAAGATCTAGAGGAAGGTAGCAGCCTCGGCCTTTATCACCTCCAAGGCGCAGTCAGAGAACTCCTCGGACTTCTTAAAGTCCTCGACCACGCTAAGGGGGGATGGGACAACCTTAAGATTTAAGGAAAGATGCTCCTGCTCAGCCATCGAGGCATCCCTCTGCACCCAGGACTCTTTCAGTTGAGCCCTGAGGTCACCATTCTCTGCCTCTAGCCAAACAGAGTACTGGTCGACATCCTTGATCCGAAACTCATAGACGCCTAGGCATCTAACAACCTCGTCTTAGCCCGCTTGGAAAATAGACTGATGAATTTAGGTCCTCAAGTGCGGTCAATGAATTTAGGTCCCAGACTGATGGGTCAGAAATTTATCCAATCAATAAAGACTGGCGCGGAATAATGAACCCCGACCTTGAGCGTAAGTTGTACGAACTGATGAATGCCCGCTAGCCCAAGCATCGACTCTGAAGTTTCCGCCCCTGAGCGGATTGAACAGAAGTTTGGTTGCCTATGATGTCGGAAGAAGTCATCAATGATGTTCCGATCACTCCCCGACAGCTCTCCAAAGCTCGAAGGAGTATCCCGTTCTGGCTGAGAAAGCTTTTTCGAGGATAAAAAGAGAGAAAGGAAAAATTGAAACAGAGGGCTAAAAGAAGATATGAACTCTGGAATGCAAATGAATTGAGTGCGTAAAAGACTAAATGCTAAAGTTCAGCCTTTTTAGCCAAAACGAAGGAAACCGAACGGGCATGTAAGAAACGACTCAGATAATCATTACACCCTTTTGGGTAAAACCGAAGTAATGTCAGAATTACAAGGGTTACATCGGGGAGACAAAAGGTTGGAACGACACGAAAAACCTGTGAGTCTGCCCACTGGTTACGGAAGACAAAGAGACAGACATGCCTCAAAAGTCCTCTCGACTTTCGCTAACTATCCATTCATTAAAATGTTTGAAATCTTACACAAAAAAGGTGATTGCCAAAAGCTATACCAGACCTCTCCTAACACCCTCGCAACGATAGTGTTCGCCCAAAGAGTGAATAATGAGCATCCATAAACCCTGGAAACCCAAAGCGTTCGCCTAATGGGGTAAGGTATCACACATTCCGAAAAACTCTATCTTAAACCAAAGGATACAGAGCATCAAAAGGCACAAATAGCAGATAAGGAAAGCAAAAGATCCAGTCCAAAAGTTACTATCTTAAACCCTATCACAGAATCAAGCTCGACTGAAGAAACTTCACTCAAGCTTCGGGGGCAAATGTTGGGTATTGATAGTGACGACCCAATATGGGAAAGGCCTCGAAGGCCCAATAAATTTGCAGGGGGTGCAACCCATACCATTTAAACAAGCCTTGCCTCTCTCCTCTGGTCCCACCAACCGTTAATAAGGATATAGCCACGATATCCCGCATATCTCGGGCACATATTCACTAAAGATTAGATACGGTAACTGCAATATCTCGCTGTAACCGCAATATCTACTATCTAAATCTTCAACAACAGAATATTCACGAAGATATACAATTACCTTATACGGTTTGGTATCTCCTACTCTATAAATACCTTTGCTTTACATACATTCAATACGTTTTGAGCTATATACACACATATACTCATTTAAGCATCGGAGAGGGACCCAGAGGCACCCTCTCTGTTGCGATCCCCTTCTTGCAGGTTCATCGGAGCTCAGGCGAAAGCGCGCGATCACCATCTCCTTGGCATTCAATTCATTGCCAAATCAGCATTCAGGAAATCACGATCCAACACCTTTGTCATCCCTTTGGTGGTTCGCCTATGATTCAACTACGTTCGCCCTACCGGTGCCTCTGTCAGCCCCGGTCTCCCCACCATTTCAGTCTCCCCCACTACAGTGTTGCCCTAGAGGTTGTGAAGCTAGGTGATTGGTTCTCTCTATCGGAGTTTCAGTACACATTTTATCTTCGTCCCTGCTGTGTACTTGTTCTAACAGAAGCCAGTGCAGGGTGTTCTTCCGTCTCCGCCTTTCCCTCTGCCTCCTACACCAACTTGTGTGTTTGCCCACAAGTAGGCCAGCTCACCCAGGTCGTAGTTCAGCTTGGTACTGAGGTCGGAGCGAAACAAATTCCCGCGACGACGCCTTCTGTTCGTTTAGAAAACCTCAATTCCAGCCTTCAGTTTGCATGGCTTGTTCTTGTCAATGAACAAGGATTGGCCACATGTGAAGCTCCAATTGGCAGGTAGTGACAATTGAAATAAATGCAATGAAGACAAATCCAAATTCAACAAGAATCGGATGAAGACACAGCTCTGTCACGATAGTAACCCTAGGAAATTGGGGGTTTGCTCAATCGGACAGATGAAATACGTGGACTCCACGCGCCACAACACTATAACTAAACTGTTTGAAAAAAATAGTCCACTTACTTAAAGATGAGATTATTACTAATAAAGATATACTATATTATTAATGGATAAAATCCCACATTGGATGTGTGGCGCAATATACAGAATCACTGTAACAGTACACACTCACCATTCATGGCCAATATTGTTACCTTGTCCCAATAAGACTTACTTTATGAGGGGCCGAAATTGAGACTGAGTTCGATAGAACATACTAGTTTGAGATGAGTTTATCTCTATTTATGATTGGGGCAACAACATAAAAAGTATATATATATATGTATATAATTGTAGGGGAAAGTTTATCTAACTAAAATTGAACACATTTTATTTAGGATTCTTAGGTTAGGATTTATATTTTTAACTAAATAGTGTATTTAATTATATTATAGGTAGTCATTTAAATTTATATTGCTTAAGGAACAAGATAATCCTATTAATTAAGTTCTGATGAACGATTACTTCAGTCTCTAACATATTGATCAATAATGCGTAGAGTATCTCATGTGAATTACTCTTTGCAATCTCTTACAACATGTTTCTTTCACGGAATATGGATGGAGTAGGTGATACGAATTCCGTATGAAGTTGTTTCTTTTGTGAAATTAGAAAATTCGGAATACGGAATCCTAGAGGGGTGATAATACAAATTCCGCCCAAAATGCTTAAATTCCGTATGGGTCCGGAATAAGGAATGTGGGGCGAAATGACGAAACTGCCCATTAAGTTTTCATATTGATCGAACTACCCTCCGTTGCTGTTCATTACCAACCGAAGCTCTAACTGCTCCTTCATTACTCTTCTCATTCCCACAACTATTCCTCTCCAAAGCGTATCTAAACCCACATCTGCGAAGAACAGGAGGTACAGTTCCAATCCTCATCTATTTATTTCTACCAATCGCAATTCTAGGTTCTGTTCGAACCTAGAATGCTGATTTTGGGTTCTATTCGTGGCTATTCGATCTGTCATTGAATTTCGTAATTAGTCATTCGATTCTTAGAAGATCTTCCTTACGTTGGGGTGCTAGTTGAATGTTGTGTCCATGGGCTGCTACTTTTGTATTTGTAATTTTATTAGTTATCTCCATGATTTGGGTTGATTGATGTGTTATTGTTCTTGTTTGATTTGGGTTGATTCGGGTCTATTGATTGATGTTCTTGTTATGTGTTATTAATCATCTTGTTCGAAGATATTGAGAAATTGATCAGGTTGATTGAGTATGTATTGATTTTTTTATTATGTTGATCAACCTGCTTATGTATGTATTGATTTGTTGATCAATCGAGTTGTTGATTCGGTGCTGAAGGCGATGTATGTGTTTTGAAGATGATAAAGGAGATGAAAAGGTCGCGATAGGGAGATGAAATAATGAGGACGAGGATTGGTTATGATTCTAGGTCTATGGTCATTTCATTCTAGGTGTATGGTCATTTGTAATGGAATATGATATTTTGGATATTGTAATTACGATTATGATTGTTCGGGTAAATTTAAAGTTGGGTATTTGTAAAAAAATGGATTTATATTAAAATTTACATTAATTCAACTATTTTATCCTCATTAATTATTCGTATTAATTAAATTAATTATTTTAAAATTGTTTTTCAATTATTAATTAAATATATTATAAGTTTTATTATTCTTAATTTTTATAATTAATAAATTCAAGTTATTTCTATTCTACATTATACATATGAAAGTAACAACATATATATCGTTTTACCATTTTCCATTCCATTTCGATATATCATTCCACCAAAAAAACATTGAAATTCATTATTTCAATCCAATCCACCAACCAAACAACTTCATATTATTATCTCATATTCCTTATTCCCTATTCCGTATTCTATATTCCGAATTTCAGCAAGTAAACGCACCGTTAAAGAAAAACTTAGACAAATACGTACTTTGGAGTACATATAAATATATTTGTATTTAAAAAATATATGAATTATTTGCAATATATATTCAACGTCAAGTAATCTAGTTAATTGGCTGTCTATTACAATATTATATATGATCGTCGATAAGATACCAAATTTGTTTTAATTTGGACACGACTAAACAATTATATATTTTAATGATATTTCAAATATACATACATACATATATATAACAAGCCTTTTTGTATGAGTACTAATAATTTGTAATAAATAAACTAAATATAATAATTCTTGACAAATGAATTTGTTCATAATAAAATTATTACTTTCATGATTTTGCTTACCATGTTCTGGACAAACTTATTGACAAACAAAAAAACCAACGAATTGTTCATATACGTTACTTAGCATATAATTTAAATTTTAAACAAAAACAATATTCAAATATTTAATTTGTGCATAATTTAAACTAGCAAATTGAGGAATTAAATAAAAGCATTTTCAAGTTGATGATTCAAGACGAAATAAATAAAATATGTCACTTTAACTTCACTAGGAAATAAACTTGAAACAACACTACAAGAAATTTGCTCTACAACGATAGTAAATTATCGTTGCCGGAAGCACTATTGGTGCTGCTAAAACCCCATGCCGATGCTAAGAGTCGTGCTAATAGACCCCGTGGCTAAATGTATCGACGACGACAATATGCCGACACTAAAGGTTTGTTGTTGCTGGAATGAATAGTCTGTTTGATCATTAGCCTCGCAAATATGCCGACTGTGTTACGCGTAATTACCGTCGATAGGTATTTGAGGGTAATACAGATTTAGAGTGTCTACATATGTGAGATGTAGATTGATGACATTGGTATCCGCATATTTTTGTTCCTATTTGATTGATATTGCATCCAATTTATGTGAGGCAATATAGGTTATTCAACCACAACATTTCGTTGAAAGTAATTACACATATTTAGCGACAGATGCATTTTGATGGAAAACAAAATAGACCACGTCATAAGTAACCTGTCGATGCTCGTCCAACAGTATTAAATATTACCCTGTTCATAATAGTTGATGCTAAAATCGAGTTTCAACTATTGTGAAAGTTGTTGCTATAGACAATGTTCTATGTCTGCGTGTTGTCATGGTTAAATGTTATATGAAGCATCAATTACGGATACAATTACAGTCCGTCGGCAATGGTTTGTTTTGATGCAAATGCTATTGTTTCTCTTTTCGAATTTTTGGCCATGCTAATGCTCGTAGCCAAGCATACCCAAACAGAATACATAAACAGACAATACACAAACAGGTAATACTCAAACATCTACTTATGTAGAACCATTTCCAACACATCCGAATTTATATATAGCCAAGCATTTCAAACAAATGTATGGCGACCAATACACAAACATAGATGACATGTTCACAGTTACATCATGTCCAAAATATCCATTTACAATCAGTCAACACGTAGTGTACCACCAGTCAACATAACTACTAAGCAGGAGTACTTACAGCACGTTTCCACGGTTCATGCATTTGGATCTGCAAACATAGAAATAACAACAATCATGGTAGCATCATACTATAGAATATACCCTACAATGACTAAATGGGTGTACACAATGCAATTAAATCAATACTATACGCACCGTTGCCAAACATTGTACTTTTCATGACAGCAATATCACGTTGAAATTGTTCCATGTTAGCCTGGAACTCCTTGAGTTGATCACGGAGTGACTCACATTCGGCTGCGTTTCTAGCTACCTCCTCCCTTGCCTGCTTTAACTGCTCACTTTCCATCATCCGTGCTGCCTTTGACACACGACATCGACGACGCTCAGGCTGGCGAACTTCCTCATACAAGACATCCTTGTCAACAGCAGACTCCTCCTCCCCAGTTGCCAACTGAGCAGCCTTTCCTCCACTTGGTCCTATTTTGCAAACGGTGTGCCAAGAACATAAGCGAGCAATCAGATACAAATGTACAGCACATGTGACTATATGGGTCGGCAGTACTACTTAGCAGTATTGATCTGGTTTTATCATCCAGCGACTGTCTTTTCTTCTCCACATGGTTCTTCTTGAACATATGATACTCCCCCAGATGTTTCCCGTTGTTCTTCTCAATCTGCAAGAGTACCATATACTTGTTCAAGGGTAGCTAACTATTTATTATACATAACAATTCAATGTTAGGATTACCTCTTCATGTTCTTTCCTCGCAAATGACGAAGTGCCAGCGGTGTGCCTCATGACTTAGTGAGCTTTGTTGGCTTTGTTACGATCGCTCTTTAACTTCAAACAATTTGAAGTTACAACCAGTTTACGTTAAAAAAAGTGCAACACTCATTAACTATACAAAAAAATACAGTTGCAATAGGGAGTAAGGCACAAACCTTGAACTCGTCAGAGCTGAACCAGTTAACAAGCCACACCCAATCCTCTTTCACCACGTCAGGAGGAATGTTTTGTAACCTTTCTTCATTCGTAAGGTACTTGTCAAAGTACCTTCTCTTTAGATTCGCCCTGTAGTTTCTGTACTTCTCTTTAAGAGTACAGATGATCAGCTGCTTCAGGTTTTCATCATCCGGTATCACAAACTTCTCCTGCGAGTTTGAACAATATGGAAATGTTAGAACCAGTTCTTACAGCATTTACAAATAGACAGGTGCAATACGGAAGTCCTAGTTCCATTTACAACTGAGACTTACCGCAACTAGCATGAGCATCTTCGCCTCGTAGTCTATGGGAGACTTTGGAATCTCCTTCAAGTCTTTAACCATTAGAGGTGAATTCGTTCGTTTCCTACCAATGCAACCACACCAACTTGCAAACATCGAAGCATTGTTACTGCAGACTTTACCTCGAGAGTTAAACTTCATAACCTCTTTTTCGTTGACGCCATTTCGAGACAACCTTATGCAACGAGTTCGCCCTCCACGTAGTCTTTCCAATTTAACAATTACTTTTTCCTCTTCCGCAGCTGACAAGTAAATCAGGTATCGATTAGATAACCAAGTTGTATAAATGCATGCTTAATAGTATGGGACAAATTAGAAGTTACCTATTTGTATACCTTGTGGTTCCTCCACATAGGGGTCCTCCGACTGGATTTCCTCTTCAGTAGACACCTCCAAAGGAGGTTCGACACGCGGAGGGACTGCAGGGATGTTATCCACAGGGCGAGGGACTGCAAGGATGTTCTCCACAGGCGTAACCCCTATAGCAATGTGTAGTGTGTTAGTTACCGAGCACCTAAAACAAAGAAAATACCTAAGTACAAGACGTAGTAGTGAAAAAAACAACTTACTTGTTGTTAGCCCTGTTTATCTTCCTTGGGGATCTACGGATGGGTAGCTTTGAAGCTACGGTTTTTCTGGCGACCATTCTCCGAGTACCCACCATACTGATAAGATATTGTTAAACACAGTAGCATAACGTGAAATTTGCGCAAGTTTTTGGTGTAAAGTTTCCATCTTTAACAACACAAGCTTTATTCTCAGCATAACCACCCTTACCGAACATTCCGTGACATGGTTCGCATAAACGAATAACAACGACATGCATGAAACTACGACTGCTTAGGGAGTTGTTAATCGGCCATGGATCATCGACAGATGTGAATCTTCGCTTCCAAGTAATGTTTTTTAAAACGAAAAAACGTGTATAAAATGGTCGCAAATAGACGAGATCCAGGGGGAAAGGAGAGTAAACATGTAAGTGTGAATAGCATAGATGAACAAAGGGTTTGCTGAACCATACATTGCTCAACCATACCTTGCGCGCCACACAACAGAATCATCCAACAGGAAATTAGAACCATACCTTGTTGAGGGAAAGTTTGAAGATCGTCCTGGAGCACTAGAAGCGAAGCCTGGAGCAGAGGTTGGAGGGAAACTCGCAGAGTGTTCTAGCAGACCCAAATGCAGTAAAAATTAGGCACGAGAAGAAGAAGAGAAGACCACTGAAACGTGAAAGGACTGATCCATCAAATCGCCCTGTATGTGATGATGAAGCCTACTGCGTCATGTAGGAACCGAGGCGTCGTAGCTGTTTGAACCGAGGAGACGCTTCAACTTCATCATCATCCGTAGTAGCTGTTCATATGAGGCCAGACTCACAGCAATTGGGTCGTTAACATGGATTGGCCCGGTCGAAAATTTGATGGACAGTGGCCCGTGTATGCAAGGCCCGTTCCAATGAGTTCATCTTATGTATAATTATAACATAACTTGTTTGAATTTTAGATTAATTTTTATAAATTTCTATATACTTATATTATAGCACAATATGTCTAAATCATGTTTAAAATGAAGACCTAATTATCCTTATGTATGGAATTTAAATCATACTTATGTTATTTTTGAAATACAACTTTCTTATGTGTTATATCCATTGATGTGTCAAAGTGTCTTAGTGTATAACACTATAATACTATACTTTATACAAATGTCTACAAATTTATAGAAATATTTCTTATTTTATGAAAAATATACTTATTATTTATATTTCCTAATGACGTAATATGTATAATAACATCATTTGTATAAATTTCATCTTAATTTTTATAAATTATTATATACTTATCTTATAGCACAATACTTCTAAATCATGTTTAAAATCAAGACATATGTATCCTTATGTATTAGTTGATGTATCCTTATTCATTTTATGTTTCAAATACAACTTTGTTATGTGTTATATTAGTTGATGTTTTAAAGTGTCCTATTGTTTTACTTTATACAAATGTATACAAATTTATACAAGTGGCTACAAATTTAATATCAACTTATACAAATTTTACTTACTTTGTTGAAAAATATAACTTTCAAAAGTGTATGGTGTTATTAATTGATGAAATAAATTTATACCATGTGTCAAGGTGTTACCACTATGTGTCAAAGTTTTAATTACTATGTGTCAAAGTTTTAATTACTATGTGTCAAAGTGTTAACATGTGTCTAAATGTTACATCTCATGTTTATGACAGATAAACAATGTGTCACACAATTCGGTCACAATGCTCCCTGTTATCTTTCAACCCGACCTCTACATACAAATCCACCTCTGTCTACTGCAGTTCTTAAGCAGGCCGAGTGGAGCTTCAAAGAGACCCCAAGTAGTGCAGCTTCCATTTGCAGATGTTTCAAATCCAGGATGACAACTTTGTTTCAAATACAACTTCTCTGTTTCTTGTGTGATCACTGCATTCAGTACACAAAATCTCTCATTCAAAATGACAGCAATTCAGCTTCAACAGAGATAGCATACGGTAGAATTCTATCAGTGGCCTGCAGAAGTGATCGTGAAAAGCACAGCAAAGGAGTGTGTGTTCTTGTTCAGATGCAACACAGTTTCATGGCAAGAATGTGCAGATCGTGAGCTTTGGATTGCATCCCTTCATTGTCTTCAGTGTATTCTGTCCATTTTGGATTCTGAAATTTGTCATCTGAAGTTTGGATTGGATTCTGAACATTTTGTCAGCACATGGTATCTATTTGCTAAGGATGAATTGGATTACATTTTGACAGCACATGAATTGAATTGGTACTGCTTTTTTAATAGCATATGGATTGGATTGGATTAGAATGAGATAGATGAGGATGAATTGGATTAGAATGACATAGATAGGATTAGATTGACATAGATTGGATTGGATACGGTTTTTTATAGTGTAACACCACATACAGTCGACAACATTCAATGTATGACAGAATTGGTCCAAAACAAAATGTATGACATTATTTTGAAAGTATTAATATATGTTTGTGTGTGAAAAAAAATTTAATGTATGTTTTGTGAAAAACACCTTAATGACAGTTATTTTCATCCACAGATTCCAGCTTAATGTCTTTGTGTGAAAAACACCTTAATGACAGCATCCACATATTCCAGCTTCCAAGTGCAAATTCTGCCATTTTGCCAGCACGCCACACTCCACAGGAGTCTGCAATTTCGAGCTGCAGCAGGAGAACCAGTTGACAGCACTCCACCTACAAATTTTGTATCCGATGAGCTGCATTTGAGCTGCAGAAGGAGAACCAGTTAACAGGCCACAAGTGATGAGCTGCAATTGATTGCATTTTCGACTGCCATTTTGCCAGCTTCCAAGTACAGATTCTAGCTTCCAAATGCAGTTTCGACGTACAACAACAACATGACCAACACTTACAGCACACACGTACATCACAACCAGCTACACAACACTCCACTACTAGCTACACAACAACACTTACAACAACAACATTCAACTTACAGATAAACACACACATACAACACATCAGATAGGAAGTAGTGATATCAAAGTGTAAGGTGAACCGACAGATATTTAAACACAACAGCTCGTGAACCAAACAATCTCAATAAAACCATCTCAATTCAGACAGAACATACAAATATGGACAGAATAACAGCTCAATATTGAACAATCTCAGTAAAACCATCTCAATTCGGACAGAACATACAAATCTGGACAGAATAACAACTCAGTATTGGACAATCTCAGTAAAACCATCTCAATTCGGACAGAACATACAAATCTGGACAGAATAACAACTCAGTATTGAACAAATTAAACAATTCTCACATTGACAGAATCTACGATCCTCCCTATTCAACAATGACAAAATTAAATTCCTAACTATTGAACAATTACCTTAAGAAACATACAAACACTCTTCTATTGCACACGAACTTACGATGCATCATCATCATCATCGTCATCCTCATCCATTGTTCCCTCAAGGCCGTCCTCGTCATCAAACAAATCGTCCTCATATTCTGTATCCGTGTCACTGTCTATTCCATCACCAGTAATATCCTCCTCAACTGGCTCAAGAATTTCTATGTCGTCAAGGCCTTTAGTTGCTTCTGTCAAGGCTTCTGTGGTCTTCTCCAGGGTGGCATCCTTAACAGATATTTCGACCAAATTTTTGGTATTGACACACACAAATCCATACTCATCAATTTTCATCCCATTGAAGGATGAAAGTACGTTGTACCAATCGCATTTGAACAATACAACCGATAGGTGACCAAGGTACTGCAGCTCAACCACCTCCCTCAACACTCCGTAATAATCAATTTCACCTTCAATGGGGTTGTTATCGGATGTACTCGCATAGCACGTTGTGTCAGCTTTACGCAACACACCGCTGTTGTCAAAACTCCTCATTACAGACCGCTCTTTGGTGTGGAAGATGAACCCATTTGCTTTATAACCATTATATGTCTTAGCTCCATATAACAGTCCTCGTGCCAAAGCCTTTAGTTGGTGACCTCTCTCATCCTCAGCCGATCCAACTATTCGACCAACCTGAGAATACAAATACTCCCACCGTCATTAACGTTAACATTAAAAGGAATACCCATTCCTATCTGTGTCATTGTGTCATACCTTGCCCTCCAACCATAGTATGAATGTTCTATTGTGCATGACATCGATGTTCCGCCTACTCACCCGTGCGCCTAGTAGTTGCCTCTTGTGTTCACTACGTACATGGACAAGTAACCAATCCGATTGTTAGATGTAATGCTGTTAAAAGTTTGAGAATAAACATAACAGTAAAGGTGAATGCAATACTCGATGAATGGCTTCACTTCTTCAGACTGATTAAGGACGTACAGGTGGCACTGCTCCCACTCCGTGTTTGACAGTTCACGGACAATTGCACGACCTATTGGACCTCCTACCGGCTGGAAGATCGATAACCCATCTGCCGCCCTTGGAGTTACTTCAGTTACTATAACTGACTCATGCCTTGTAAATTTGGTCTCAATGTCATGGAGATATCTAGAACAAAATGTCAAACACCAAGAGCAATATAACCCTTCGCTATTGACCCTTCCGGACGACTACGATTACGCACAAACAACTTCATTATCCCCATTATCCTACAATAAGAACATGTTATTAGTGAGACACATCTTCTGTCAAAGGCATACTTCATAAAAGAGTGACAAAACTTACCTTTCGATTGAATATATCCATTGATATTGCACTGGCCCAGCTATTTTTGCTTCCTCTGCTAGATGGGTGATAAGATGGACTGTAATATTGAAGAAACTTGGTGGGAAGATTCTCTCTAGATTGCACATTGTCATGGGTAATTGCGACTCCACCTTCAACACATCCGACATGTGCAACTCCTTAGAGCATAGAATCCTGAATGTGTCCCATAAAAGAACATTTTCTCCCATTCTTCAATCGACAATAATGGGTTTCCATTTGACATATAGGACATTCCAAATTACCGTAAGTAGCCCAACCAGACAAGTTCGCATAGGCAGGAAGATCATTAATGGTCCAAACTACAGCTGCGCGCACCTGGAAACTTTTTTTTTGTCTGCTGCATCATATGTGAGCACGCCATTCGACCATAACTCATTCAATTCTTCGATCAACGGTTGCAGATACACATCTATGTCATTTACTGGAGCCTTTGGTCCGGGAATCAACATTGATAGCACGTAGATTGTATCTTTCAAACACACCTCGGGAGGCACGTTGTATGGAATAAGAACAACTGGCCACATGCTATATGGGTGACTTTTATCACTCTACGGATCATACCCATCCGTAGCTAATCCAAGCCTCACATTCCGTGTGTCTTCCCCAAATGCAGGTAGTACTCTGTCAAGTTTCTTCCAAGCGTCTGTATCAGCAGGATGACATAGAATACCATCGTTTAATCGTCGTGTATGGTGCCAGGTCATACAGGAAGCAGTTTTGGGGGACATGAATAATCTTTGCAACCTTGAAGTTAGTGGAATATATCGAAGTACTTTGACTGGTAGCTTCCCTCTTTGTCGCTTCGATTGCTCTGGTATATCCAGTCCTCCAGTGTTGTGTCAAGGTTTAATCCATCTTGACTCCCCACACGTTGGACACACATCCAAATTGGCGTACTCTTTTCTAAATAGTATACAGTTATTTACACAAGAATGCATCTTTTGGTAGTCCAACCCTAACCCTTCTATAAATTTCTTTGCTTCGTAGTAGGACTTAGGGACTGTGTTCCCTGGTGGCAATACTTTACTTACCATGCGAAGTAGCTCATCAGCGAAGTTGTTTGAAACCTTGTACAGTACCTTGAGATGCAACAATTCAACTAAAAAAGACATTTTCGTGTAGGAGACACAATCGGGAGATAAGCTCTTTTCACAATCTTCTAATAGCTTATAAAATGTCCTAGCATCTGCGTTTGGTTCCTCACCTTCGTCCACCCTCATACCACCGAACCCATCATGCACCATATCCTCCATTTCCCCACGAGAGGATTAATTCCTACCATTAGAGATCACATCTTCGAATTCCTTCCCATGATCTACCCATGTAGTATAAGTTGGCAATATTCCCCATTTTTCAAGATGGAGCTTAACAGTAGTTCTCCCCATTAAGAAAGCACCAACACAGTTATTGCAAGGACAGTAAATCTTACCATCCCAACTTGAATGAGAGTAGGCAAAGTCTAGAAACGAAGTGACCCCTTCCTTATATTCCCCACTTTGCCGAGGTTTGGTCATCCAACTATTATCCATCGTACTTCTATTTCTGTAAAGAAATATCAATCCAACTCTTTGGGATTAAAAAGACAGCATAACAGTTTAGTTAATCAAATAACTTCTGAAACATGCAGTACAGGAAGTAGCATCATCAGTTGTTAACAGTTATCCAGACCATTTGTAAAACTTCATATATTCATTTTCGTTTATGTGTGTATCGAACCAAACGGAACCAGAGAGCTGTCCGTTGGAACCGTACGAGCTGCAGCTAGCTTAATTGCTAGTTAATTTGTTGTTATACGCAAGAGTAGAACTCCTTCGATCGAGTTGTCCAATTTTAACAGCACAATTGTTAATTGGTTGTAGCACCACATTTGTTTGGGCTAAACAGTACAACTCCTTCAGGTGAGTTGTCTGAAGGAACCGTTGACTATATAACACACAATTAAGCTCATGACAATTCAATTCTCAATTACAAGAAGCCACATTCGACTACTCATACCAGCCTACCTGAGGAGAAATGCTTGTCGCGAGATACTGCAGCGAATGACTTCACGATTGATTGACACCAGCTGGGTTGCTTCCTGGATTGTCTGCGAGCAACCTACATGCGTCCTGGGAGTCGATCTGAAAGGTAATCCGTTCTTGGAAACGGTCGTTGATGGACTGACGAAGGCTCTGGTCTACACGGGGGAGTTTTGAACTGTACTGGAAAACACGGTATGGTCTGTTATAATTGCGGGTATAGCGTTTAGCAACGGCAATACATATATTACCAATGAAGTTATGCCGATACTGTTTATCCATTTATTACATCAATTAAGTTTGAAAGTTAACATACTGTTTTGCAATACCAACATATTCCGTTACTGAATATCACTATTAACCTCGGTTGAGTTTTTGACACATGGATTTGGTCGGCACAGACATATTGCGATGGAAAACGTCAATACTAAAGGATTGTTTGTGCTACGACAAATGTGTTGACACTAAAACTTGTCTACTGGGAGGTATTAAAATGCTGTCACTTATACACCGTTTTACCAACCCACTCCTTGTGTCAACAAATTAATTTCGTGGTTGTTGATACAGATTCTTGTAGTGCAAAAAAGTAATGTCGTGGCTCCAAGAAAGTAGATGCATATCCAATTAAAATACAATATACAATCAAAGTAATGTCAATTGGAATTCATGTAAAAAAATATGTTGATAATTACTACCGAAAATATAGTTACGTTTTAAAATATAGGGTTAATTACTTGAATGGTTACACGTGTTTGCGCATATGACTAATTCGTTATAACTTGTGCAGAATGGTTATGTAAGTTTCAGCATGCGATTAATTGATCATTTTTACTGTTCATCGCCAAATATCTCCATTAAGTATGCCACGTGGCTTGTACGTGAGCATAAAACCATGTGAACTTTCGAAAATGCCATTTTCCTCCTTGTTAGTTGATTCTGCAATGAAGAAGACCAAGTCCCAGCTCCAACTCTCATTAAACCGCTCTTCCAATGAAGAACACCAAGTCCCACGCAATCGCCGACTCTTGATCTTTCGACCCCAACAAGAACACCATCCACCACTAGCAACATCATCCTTCAGACTTCGATCCCAACAGCGACGTCATCTTTGAGACCGAACATGCTAAATTAGAAGAACCCGCTAGTCTTGAAGAACAATCAACTAACAAAATTGAGTTGGTTTTCCAACGATTTTGGTGGAGATATTAGGTTTGGAGGAGAATGTCGACGATCTGAATCGTCGAAGACTAGAAGACAAAGAGAGCTTCATAATCGTCCTTGTTCAAATGAATCTGCTCCTAGAAGGTAGTAATTTATGTTCGACTTGGGTCACGCAGGGACCGTCCGGTCGAGCTATTTCAGTTGGGTTTGGTGAATTCAAGAGCTCCAAGGGACTGTCGGGTCGAGCTATTTCGGTTGGGTTATGTGTTATTGTTGCACAGGAGAAAAGAAGAGTGGCAAGTAAATTATGGATAATTGTAATCACTTACACGGGGAAGACACCATTTTCCCAATGAAAATGAGTATGGATGTTGAACTATCTATCAAGCTGAATAGAAACAGAGCATAGATTTTCTTATTATCAACAACATTAAAACTCTCCTCCGTGCAGGTCTTGGAGGAGTTGAAATGTTGAAATGACCATTGAAATGTTGATATTTCGTCGTATATAATATATTTGGAAATAAAAATATTTGGAAATTTGAAGGGTACAACCACGTCAGCCGCTGCTCAAAGATTTGTATCGATAAACAATTTATAAGGGGAAGTTTTACACTGAAAGAGTTTGATTTTTCCAGGTAATTAGACATTTTGGTTTTGAAGATTCTCTTCTTCTAAAGTTCTTCATCCCCTCCTCTCAAAATTAGTTCATCCTTCGGGACTATCTGGCCTTAGCTTGATCTTCATGCTCACAAACGCTCTTGGTTCGGTACATTCATTTTCTAAATCTGTTGATTATGAGCTTCATCGTCCTCCTCATAGCTTTAAACGGATGAACTCTTTGAAAAAACTCTATGAAATATTTGGTCGACTTACAGAAGATGCTCCTCAACAGATCCACACAAAATGGTGCAGTTGAAAGGGCAGGAACGTAATTTCATCTCTCGTAAAATTAACTAACACCTCGCACATGCGAAAAAGACAGAAAAGTTTAATAGCTGACTGGCGGAGTAACCAATCAGTCACATGTCGAAATATGTGTAACCATTCAGTCACACAACAAAACATATTTAACCAATTAATCACATTAGCCAAGCATGTGTAACCATTTAAGTAATTAACCCTAAAATATATGTATAGACCAAGTGGGGTCGTGTAACCTCACTTTTTTCCCAAAGTTGTAACCCCAATTAGAACACCTTAAGTCTACCATCTTCAACATGCATGCAACATTTGGCAAAAAAAAATCATTCATGTAGTAATCTCAAGGAAGAACAATTAATCAGATTTTTTATAAAATATATCAAATATGAAAATCACATACCAAAATAACTTGTTCTTAAAATTATTTCTTAAACAATACCAACTTGGGACTGCTAGTCGTAGAAATAATTTATTTCAATCGTAACTGCGACTGTTAGTAACGAGTAGGAGTAGTTACTACTTTCTGTAACTGATAGAGACGAATGGAGTGAAATTTTTCTCCTATCTGCGGCTCGTAGTCGGTGTGTAACATAAGTATTAATTCTTATTCCTAAACTAATTGAACCAGCAATTGCCAGTCATAGGTATATTTATATACTGACCAAAATGGCACAACACGGTACCCTTAGGTACGAGTTGTGATTCAACTTTCATACCCGCATAGCGCGTATGCCCATATTTCGAAACAAGTTTTTTTGGTATATTTATTTTTCTACATATGTGTTTTTTATTATACTTACTTTTTGAAAAAAAAACACTCAAAAACTAACCCTTTTAGTAATATACTACTAAAAGGAAGGAATAATTTTACTAATATCCCTATTTCTTATTTTATTAAAATTGGCTAAGAATGTAAATAATAACTAAATATATCTATATAGAACTAAATCTTTAATATATATATATATATATAATATTAACAAGGATATTTATTCTCATATCATTGTTGGAAGTTGAATTGGCAATAAATGCGGTCCGACATGTATCCCTTAACATTGTTGAAGTGGATCAACGGTAACTGAAGCACGCTTAGCTAACCCTCATCCGCATAAATGGTTGGGAGGTTGTAAATACGGTGAATGTTTTAAGGGTTCCAATCTATGTTAAAATATAAAATGTATCTCCAATTCAAATGAAACATACGTTTGCATCACTATGTACCCATAGCTTATCTCGATGGAACTGGTGTTTGTGGGGTGTTGGATTATTATTTTATGTCTTCTTTTATAACCACCTAATTTAGAATGTTAAACGCGAGAATGTACATTACCAATGAAGAAAGATTACAAATCTCAAGAGAAGGCACTTTGACAAGTATATTTTGGAACTATTTTCCAAAATTGATTTGAGATGTGTCGTTATAAGCACTCCTGGAAAGTTGTAAGTAATCCTGAGAAGTTGTAATGTCCAATGGTCTTAGGTTGCATATAGTCAGTCTTTGGACAATGTTAACTTCATTTGGTGGATGACCGTAGACCATGTTCCTGAAATGTCATTGTTCTGTGTTTTGGCTATAAAACTAGGTGTTTTGGATATGGTTCTTTGTAGTACCATGGTTTTTTATGTATGTTCTATTTTGGTATATGGTGTCTGCATAAGAGAATGGACAATACGAACGAATCGATGCGAATTAAATGTATCCACAAATTACTTTTGACGAACTCTACCGACTTTTCCATTAAACACAAATCGATGCAATATACAATGAAATAGTGACTACGATATGTTGACACTAATGCATACAATTTTACTATAAATGTCGAAACAAAAAACTTTTTTATCATCCAACAAACGTCGACTGTAATTACGTCGTAAACCACATCGACATATTCGCGATGCTAATGGTCAAACCAACTGTTCATTCCAGCAGTGGCAGACCTTTATGTCGGCATATTGTCGGCATCGAAACCTTTAGTCCGGGGTCTACTAACACGACTCTTAGAATTGACTTGGGGTATTAGCAGCAACAACAGTACTACTAGGAACGATTATTTACTGTCAACAACTTTTTTGTAGTGTTAGACTTCAGAAGTGACTTACTTCTGTGCTTTATGAATTCTTCTATATCATATTCATATATAAAGGAATATAATATTACAATGTTACACCGATCAAAAATTCAAAAAACTAATAACATAATATTTGAATTCTAATTTACTCGAATTTCAAAAGCCAAATATATATAGTATGAAGCATATGAAGTATGAACGCACCTCCCTTTATCAGTGATAGCGCCATTCTGTTGATCTTCAAGGTCTGAAAATTACGACAAAACATGGCAAAAGCGCTTTGGGGTTTAATATGTAGAGGTCTTCAATATTGGATAAACAACCAACTTTTCCCGCCACTGAATCAAACCCTAACGGTAGAAATGCCATGTCCCTGAAATCTTCAACAGGCTTGTGAACTCTTCCAGCAATTACTCTACAGACGATGAGGGCTTTCCTGAGGCAGTTGTGTTGCTGTTGTACTTCATCTTCAGTACTAAGTTGAGTCGATTCAAGAGCTCTTCCACTTGTTAAGGTGGTGAATATTCCTTTTGAACCCTGCATCTCCTTCTTCGTTGGGAATCCACGCCTTAGGATGTGGCAGATTCCACATTTGTAGGAAGAGCATAGACCACCTGAGGAATGAGAAGCACCCAAGGAACAAGCGGCGGCGGCTCCATAAAACCTGAGGAGTTCATTCCCATCGGCCAAACAACGGGGATGTTTCTTGGACAATTTGCTTGCACGAATCTTCACCATCTCTCGGTGTTCCTCAAATCGAGCCAGTGTCTTTTGCATGTTGTGGACCTTAACCACACGTTCAATCTTTATACGACCAGTTTCACTTTTCCCACAATTGGATTGACAAATTATCTCCACTATTCTTCTTGTTGAGTCTCCTTCTTTCAGTTCAGTCACTGCATGCAATATATCATCACGTGAGTTTTATAAATAAAGAATGGACAAAATTATCCGTCATCCTTTCCGTCCTGTAGGATTGATGAGGGGCAGACATTAGAGGATTCAGAAGATGGACCGGTCGAGCTGCTGTTCATCATTTTCATCAGAAGATGTTTCTCCTCATGTAGGTCGGCGGTGATCGGGCAGGTGTTGGTCGAACAATAAAACGAGCTTCGAAGGGTCGGTTCGTCGAGAAGAGAATTATCAGCGCATAAAGTCATATTATTGTAAGAAAGATTAAAGCTCTCCATCTAGGGAAGCTTCATGAGAATTGAATTCAGAACTTCTCCGGTCAAGAGCTTCCCCAACAAGAACAACGAGGCAATTTTCTTGGAGATTTTGTCAGGCGATATGGTATTGTACATCGGGTATCAGACGCTACAGATTTATTGGTCCATATCGAGCGATTCAAGGCGGGAGAACTCAAGCTGGCGAGGCACAATATACTATGCTTCTCTATTTTCATTAGTAAAAGGGTTTAAATCACTAAGAAAATAGAGAAGCAGAGTATATTGTTCCTCGCCAGCTTGAGTTCGCCCGCCTCGAATCGCTCGATATTAACCAGTAAATCTGCAGCGTTTGATAGCCGATGTACAATACCATATCGCCTGACAAAATCTCCAAGAAAATTGCCTCGTTGCTCTTGCTGGGGAAGCTCTTGACCGGATAAGTTCCGAATTCAATTCTCATGAAGCTTCCATGGATGGAGAGCTTCAATTTTTCTTACAATAATTTGACATTATGCGCTAATAATTCTCTTCTCGACGAACGAACCCTTCGAAGCTCGTTTTATTGTTCGACAAACACCTGCCCGATCACCGCCGACCCACATGAGGAGAAACATCTTCTGCGAAAAATGATGAACAACAGCTCGGCCGGTCCATCTTCTGAATCCTCTACTGTTTACTCCTCATCAATCCTACAAGACGGAAAGGATGAAGGATAAGTTTGTCCATTCATTATTTATAAAACGCACGTTATCATATATGAGATACGTTTTACTAATGGTTAGAAAATGGACATTTTGTTGTACCGAAAATGTCCCTTTTCTTTTCTTCTTCACGCTTCTTCTATTCCTAAACAAATTGATGCAACTTTGGAAAGAGAAACAAAACAAAGATTTGTGAAGAACAATGACATTATTGGCACATCAATTCGTAATAATAGTATATAACGGAAGTTAGGTAGTGTTTGATTAAAGTATTAACTATGTATTAGTATTAGTTAATACATGTATTAACTAATACCATGTTTGATTAGAAATAATAGGTGGTACTAATTAATACATATGTATTAGCTAATACACATTTCTAGTGTTAATTGTGTATTAACTAATACATTCTATAACCATGGTATTATTTAATACATAATAAAAAATTACCTAATTACCATCAATTAACCCACACAATTCCTATCTATAACTCAATTACTTGATTGTTTTTTACGATTTTTTTTTAAACCGCATAACTTTTCGAATTCTATGCAACCCATTGCCGTAAGACGATTTGCCCCACTAATTTATTCTAAAAACACTGTTTTACATCTTAATTCCCCGATTTTTTTATCAACCTCCATCTCTTCAAATATTTCTCACCATTGTTCATCACTTTTTTTAACAATTTGTCTCAATTTCTGTCATGGCACCGTTACTCTTGGTCCTCACACGCCATTAAGCTACTCGATTTTGATCGGGACCCCATCGGTAACCGAATACCGCATTTTCGGGTCCCGACAAGCATGCTCACACTCGAACCCGACAGGCGTTGAAGCACGCCGAGCGGCGCGCGCTGTCTACCACGATCGCAGCGACGACGTTTTCGCGAGCGTATCAAAGGCCCGGGCTTGGGCCGCCGCCGCAATTTGCATCGGTCCACGCCACAAATCGATCGGTGGACCGACTCATCACCGTTCCACATCCGACCTGGGCGCATCGTCGACCCCCATTCGCTTCCCTCCCGACAATTTCAAGCACTTTTTGACTCTCTTTTCAAAGTCCTTTTCATCTTTCCCTCGCGGTACTTGTTTGCTATCGGTCTCTCACCCGTATTTAGCCTTGGACATAATTTACCGCCTGATTGTGGCTGCATTCTTAAACAACCCGACTCATCGACAGCGCCTCGTGGTGCGACAGGGTCCGGACACGACGGGGCTCTCACCCTCTATGGCGCCCCTTTCCAGCGGAGCTGTTATGGTCAATGATCCTCGTGTTTATTGTTGTCATATGAATCTTATCGAATGCCACTTATCATCTGTCATGGTCTTGTATGACTCCACTTGAGTGATTCTGGTGTTCATTTGCACTTATTAAATCAATTTATGTGTACACAATTCTAATATTAAAAAAAATAAATGTAAGGGTATTAATGTATTTTTGTCATTTTACGAATAATTTTATATTGAATCAAACACTGTATTAAGTTATACACGTATAAGTATATCTTAATACATGTTCCATTCAAACATAGTATTAACTAATACGTGTATTAACTAATACGTGTATTAACTAATACGTGTATTAACTTATACACGTATTAACTAATACGTGTATTAACTAATACATCCAATCAAACACTACCTGATTTAAATACAATAGTGACATTGTCAAACTTAAGTGATTAAATAGCACAATTTTGAACCAAATAGTCACACTCTAAAACGTAGGTAACCATTTAAGCCAAAAAAAATATAAATGACCAAAAGGTAAAAATAGTTAACCTTAGAATTTATACTAAATTAACTATATATTAGGAAACCTAAGTATATATATGTATTGTGATATACTTATAAAATGTTTATTTTATATTTATTATGTAGTCTAGTTACACTTTTGTTATTTGGAAATAAAAATTCTCATATTAGTTTTTGAATATATTAAATTTTATTAAAAATTAGACAATTTAAAATTAATTATATTTTAAAAATATGTTAAAATATTAGTAAAATATGTTCTCTTTTTATTGTAACTACACGTTTGTTTTAATTATACAAATAAAAATATAAAATATAAACTTAAGCGTATTTTCTCATTAAAATAATTAAAAATACATAGGTCGTGAATTAAATATTAATTATTATGGATAAGATGTTAATTAGGTTTCCTTTCAATTTTTTTTTTTTTTTTTTATAAAATGTAAAATTGCCATATAGTTAGGAAGATGTTGAAAGCATTAGTAACAATATATTTATTTACCTAACACTAATTATCATTTTTGTTCAAGTATACAAATTATTTATTTCATAATTACTGAACTAAATTGAGATTATATTTTTATTGATAATAATTATTACTTATGTTTGATTACACAAATGACATATTTTTTAATTTGTAGAATATGCTGAGGCTACAAAAATAAAAAGTTCCGAAAATTAATAAGAAGATATATTAATAATTTGATAATTTTTTGTTCATGTGTTAAATTTTATATTTCATGCATTGTTATAACTAGGTATATGATATTAGACATGCGACTATTAGTTTTAAAAAATGATGTGTAAATATATAAAATTGTCCTTAATTTAATGTTAAAATTAAAATTTTAGTAACATATTTTATATGTGTGCATACTTAATTTAATATTATGATTTTTATTATTTAAATAATTGTGTGTGTTAAATAATTAAAAATGGTTGAACTTTTTTACTTTATATGATAATTTAGGTAGCAGTTTTTGGAAAATGTAAAGTTCATATGACAAATTGTAAAGTGCCCAAAGATGGAGTATCAATTTGGTTATTCACCCTTATATAAATACTAATGATGTAATGTTTATACATCAAATGAATTCTCTCGTCCAATATATCATGTTCTCATTATTAAACTCTCCTACCTAATAGATTAATGTGCTTTCACATACTAATTTTTTTAATGTAAACATAATTCGATTATACTGGATTTGTTAATTATATTAGTGAAATTGGAAAATCAATTATATGAAATTTGTGGTTTATTCATCCAAAGAAAGAGTAAATAACTAACAGATCAAATACCTGCGTGGTTAGATAGATGATGGGCTTCCACAGCTTCTAACTTGGTGAACTCTTCACCACATTTCTGGCACATGAGCACTGAAGAAGAAGAGGAACCAGAGATATGAGGATCGTTGACGCCGGCATTACCTTTCAACTTTAGCCTTCCACTTCCTCCCCAAGGTGTAGGCGTAGATGGCTGCTCACTGCTACCACTTCCGCTACCAGTTATTTTCTTATAAGTACTGCCATGACCGCCTCTTGGACCGGGCGTCCCAGGCCTTAGTGTGCCCAAAATGTTAGGGCCAGGACTTGAACTGCCGCCCCTGAGGTTGCAGCCTCCGACAGCAGATGCAGACTTACTATTTCCTCTGGTGCCACCGACCCCCATAATCTTGATCTCACACTTTGAGTTGTTGAAGACAACTTCGTGGGTGATCGGGTTCATTAGCTCGCTGCTTGCCATGGACTTCGGGCTACTGCAGCTGTGTATTAGATCTGATGGTGGTGACCGCCTTCTGCTGCTGCAGCCATTGACAACATCTCTAAGGCTGGAGATAGACCTGGAGCAGCTGCCGCACCGCCCACTACGGATCTTCAACGGTGATTTTGGTGCGGCTTGGAGTTGCGGCGGCGTGGCTGCTTTGCGGTCTAATTGCAGCGATTTTTTCAGAGCAAACCAAATTGCTGTAGGCATCTTCTCTCGCTATATATGATCTTTCTGCTATTGCCGTTTCTTTCTTCAACTAAAGAACAAACTCTCTGTAGTACGTTATTTATATTGATTGCTATGAACATATATAGATATTAATGCAAGATTGGTGGATGATTTATGAGGAACTTCTATTTTAATCAATTAAATTAAAGGGGGTTACCATTTCGTTATTGATTCATTTTGAGGGCAAAAAAGTTATAGCGTCGAATGCAACTGAACAAACCTTCTCCGGGACCAGTGGAAGAAAATAAATGGTCATAGACATCACGTAGTGATAAAAAAAAATTAAAACTATTTAAATACATATAAGAATTTGTAATATCATCATCCTATTAAATAATTGAGAATGATATACTTTAATGTAGATATATATTTCACACACACACACATATATATATATATATATTATGTGTATGAACAACTCATTATTTAGAGTTAATTAGTTAGCATATTCAAATTACTCTAGCTTCTACACAAGTGTGATATAAAAAAATACGAATAGTTCAATTAGATTTAGGATTTATTTAAGTTGTATTATTGCACTACTGATGCTAGACTATAGTCTATGGATAGTGAACTACTTTTTTTTTTTAAAGTGAAATTTGGAATGTGTTTGTAAATATATAATAGTGCTTGAATCATTTCTTAATTTTTATATAAATTGTAGGCCAAAGAGTCTCACTTTTTTTATTTTTCTTTCGTTAATCTTATTTGTGTATTTATGTTTTCTCATATAATATGTGTATAATTCATGTCGTTTTTTGCATTAAGTGATATAAAACTATTAAATTGATTTATGATGTGTAGAATATACAAAATTTATATGTGTCGTTGTTCAAATAAATTATAATGATTTAGCAATATATAATCCTAAAAAAAATATTAGCTATTATTAACATAATATTTACATATTACATTTTTTTCAACTCTCGATATTTTGAATCTAACATATTATAATGATATTTTTTACACTTCTGGAAAGTTATATATGTATTATCTATCTATTTATATATTCATTTGGCTTAATATGTTATAGTTTGGATAAGTAAGATTTTTATAATATTAGATGTATATTAAAGTCAATAATATTATATTAGTATGTTTTATTAAAATTTATTATTATGCGCATAAGTTTTGTAAGATTGTTAAAATTTACCTTGATATTATTAATAGTTCCTGTTTTCAATTTTATATTAAAAATGAAATTTTAATAAAGTATGTGATGTTTGTTAATTAGTCTATTTAATTTATAATAGAAACATTTTATATCTGCATACTTGACATTCATAAAATATATTATTATGTATTTTAGTATTGTACAAATTCTACTACATAGAAGATATTTAAGAAAAAAAATATAAATATACATGTGAAATAGAAAGAATTAATTAAGGTTTTGTAACTTTTCTTGAGAATGAATGAGAAAGTTTGGATGATTTTAAAGTGACTTACATGACATGCTAGTTATAAGTGATAATTATATATTTGACATTGACCAATTAAAATTGATTAATCTGACATTCGGAGTAAGAAAATGCAATAAAAAAATATCACAATTGCATATATTCTGGTCAAATTAATATATATATATATACACGTACACGTATAAAACCAATCAATTAAGACACAAGCTAGTTAATAAACACACGAAATTGAAGAACATAATATGATAATACACAATACGATAGTTAATTCTATTTATTTAAATATGTTAAATTATTTTTATGGAAAATAGAAGGAGTCTCGTACAAAGTTTAATGTGCAATTAGTCTAGCATGCCAAATCATATAATCTCAAAGTGAAACTTACAATTATTCTTAAGAGAGAAATGTCTTAAATGTGGAAGTTGTACAGCATTAATGTTAGTGATAACGATGCCAACTTAGGAATATGGACAAGCAACGAACTGGTCCCCAACAAAACAAGAAATGAAAAAACTGAAATTGCTCACATAGTTTATTAGTTGATAAAACATCTATTTTTGTTAATATTTGGTGCATTCTATCCCTAATTATCAGAACCGGCCGACCATCGAACCGAATGAGGGGTCCAACTATCGATTCAGCCGATCCGACCTATGACTCTTCACTATTTTCCTCTCATGTATGTTCATCTCCCATCCCAAATTATTACTCTTCTTTCTCCCTCTCTTTCTTTCCTCTCTCCATTCTCCCTCACACCAAACTCCTCCTCCAAGTCGCCGTCGTCACCACCAAGTCGTCACCGCCTCCGCCAAGTCGCCACCGTCGCTGTCTGCGCCAAGCTGCCACCACATTCTCGCCCTTCGAGCCACCACCGCTTCCTCCTTCAAGCCACCACTATCTCCTCTTCCTTCTCCTTTAAGCCATCGTTGCCTCCTCGTCCTCCTTCTCCAAACAACCATCACCTTTTCCTTCAAGTCGCCGCCACCTCCTACTTATCTAATTTCATCATCATTGTTGCCTCCTTCCCTCCGTAACTCGTTGCCTCCTTCCCTCCGTCACTCGTTCCCTCCTTCCCTCTGTCACTCGCTATCTCCTCGTCCCTCCATCACTCGCTATCTCCTCGTCCCTCCCCTTCATTGTCACTCGTTGTCTCCTCATCCTTCCCCGTCATCTGATTCAGCGATGGAGGCGGTGAAGTGAATAGTAGGCTTGTTCATGAACCGGTTCAGGGTCGAACCGGTTCAGAACTGAACTGGTCTGGTTTGTAAAAAACTAGTACTTTTTCTAATTTCATCCTGCTTATCTAATTTCATCATCATTGTTGCCTCCTTCCCCCCGTCACTCGTTGCCTCCTTCCCCCCGTCACTCGTTGCCTCCCCCTCTCTGTCACTCGATGTCTCCTCATCCTTCCCCATCACCTGATTCAGCGATGGCGTCTGTGAAGTGAATAGTAGGCTTGTTCATGAACCGGTTCAGGGTCGAACCGGTTTAGAACTGAACTAGTCTGGTTTGTAAAAAAATAGTACTTTTTTTGTTTCTAAAAAAATTAGTCTGGTTTATGGAAAAAAGAACTGGTCTGGCTCGAACCGATTCAGAACTGGTTCGAACTGGTTCGAACTGTTATGGTCTGTTTTTTTAATAACAATTTTGGTTCGGAAATAATATGGTTCAAACCGAACCTAAACCGGCTAAAATCCTATCCAATACACTGAACCGTATGAAAAAATATTGAACCAACTGAAAAACACTGAACCGGCTGACAAAACACTGAACCGACTGAAAAATACACTGAACCGACTGAAAAACACACTGAACTGATTGAAAATATGTTTCACAACCGACTGAAATCCTGTCCAACATCAACATACGAGAGTCCAATATATCTCTAGGTTTGGTTTATTGAAGACATCTCTAGGTTTGGTTTAATTTCATCTCGGTTTAGTTGATTTTGCTTCAAATCGGTTCTAAAATTATATAAATTTAAAGTGGTTTGATGTAAATTTAAGTATAAACCAGTATCAAAAAATGATTCGATTCGAACCGATTCGAACTGGATTTTTGGTACTATTTTGAAATGGTCTATTTAAAGCCTAAAAACACTAGTTTGTTTTGAAACTAGTTCAGACAAACCGGTTCGAACCAAACCAGTTCCATACCATACCAGAGCAGTTCATCCGAACCGGTTAATTTGAACAAGCCTAGTGAATAGGTTGGGACTTGGGATTAGTTTGTTTTTAATAATAAATTTGGTGAACTGGTGAACATATTGATTCTTCAAAACTGTTCAATTGTTTTAAAATTGCATAGTTCTTTTAAAACCGCTTGGTTTTTACTCTTCGAACCTGATTCAACCTATGATTATTAATATGTTAATTTTTTTAAACTTAAACATGCTCCGCGGATTTACGGCTCAACTAAAAGGTTTCTTATTGTATCTTATTGTATAGAGAAAGGTTATTTGTATTCTTACTGTATCTTGAAGAATAGGTATAATGATATATATATATATATATATATACATATACTAAAACCCTCCTGTAGAAACCCTACTATAGATATAGATATAAAACCCTACTGTAGATCTATTCTACTTATTACAAAACAGTCATTTTACATAACTTTGAATCTAAACTATATCCTCTAACATTCACCAATCCTCTTCACTTTCTTGAGTTTTTCCCATTCTAATTTTGAGTAAAAATTCTGCTTTGCTTTGTTTGATGATTGCTTTGTTCTGCTTGATGAGTTGCCACTTGAGCTTAGACATCATGTTCATCAAAGTGACAAGAAAACATAGATAACACCATGTATATAGGGTTGCCGATGGTTAGGGTATGACAAATACCATACCATATTTTTAAGGGTTAATTACCAAATAGGTACCCCAACTTTACATGGTTTGGCAAGTAGGTACCTAAACTTTTGTTTGCCGCAAATAGGTTGCCTAACTTTGTCAAATTAGCAAATAGGTACCTACCGTTAAGAATAAACGGAAAATAAGTAGATACCTGAACCGGTTCAAAATCTGGTTCGGTCGAACCACTTTTTTTTATATAAAAAAGGTAGGGTTTATATACCAAACACATGCATGACTCAACTCCAGACATTCTCGGTGCATTAAGGAAGCATCATGAACCCATCGCTCGAGTCCATCACCATCCCGACCCCATCGATCCCTATTATCCCCGGTCGGGAAAAGACCGCTCTCGACTTTGTTTACGTGGTTGTCGATTTCGTTCGGTTATTTCCTTAGTTCAGCCCCCATAAACCCTACTTAGATGCACCGAGAACGTCTAGAGTTGAGTCATGCATGTGTTTGGTATATAAACCCTTCCTTTTTTTTTTTTTTTAAATGTGGTTCGACCGAACCAGATTTTGAACCGGTTCAGGTATCTACTTGCTAATTAGTGTAAGTTCAGGTACCTATTTTCCAAACCATGTCAAGTTCAGGTACCTATTTGCTCCTCACGTCCGTTTATTTTTAACGGTAAATTAACGGTAGGTACCTATTTGCTAATTTCACAAAGTTGGGCAACCTATTTGCGGCAAAAGGTACCTAGTTGCCAAATCATGTAAAGTTGGGGTACCTATTTGATACTTAACCCTATTTTTAAACCACATACCATAACCATAACCATTATGAGTATAATTTTCAATACCATAACCATTAAATTAACTGTGGTTATTAACCATGGTTTTACCTGTATACCCATATTCATTCCACACATGTAATATAATAAAGGATAGAAAATTTTATTTTAAAAAATACCTCAATCTATATCACCATCGTTGGACTTTGGCGCCTTTAATCTTCAACAATTTCAAATTTTCAATTATATAATTTATATTTAGTATATTATATAAATTAGTTTATTAATAATAAATAAATATTATATTTATATAATAACCATGGGTATAACTTAAATACCATAACCATTATGGGTAGAAAATTCATCAGTATAACCGCACCGCACCATAAGGGTACGGTTAACCATATTAAACGGTAACAGCTATAACCATGGTTATGGGGTTTTCATCGCACCATTTCTGGCCCAACATGTATACCACATATAGTTTACATAGTGAGAGATGAAGTTAAAGATTTTCTAATTTTAACCACATCTTATCATACAACCACAAATCTTTTCGGCATTCAGTCAATAAGTTATACTTGTACACACATATGAATCCTTTCTTATTCAAGTCAACTGCCACCCTACACAAAGTTGACTAGGTTTGTGCCCAATTTCTTCTTTTGGCTTTTGGTATCCATGTGTTTGTATTGCACAATTGTGCTGCCCGAGTCATCATTCAATTGTTTTTCCTCCTTGATGACTGGCTGGGTTTGTGCCCAACATATTCTTTTCGCTTTTGCTATATGACTGCTTGAGCTTTGTGTATAATTGCTTGGCACAAGCTGGACAATAATCAAACTCATTGTATCATCTGAATATAACAAATCACAAATGTGAAAGATATGTACTATGTAAAGCAAGGTATAGGAGCTTTGATATTTTAACATATTATCATCATGATAAACATATGACAATATAGCATAGTGAGTATCTGATTTCTAACACATTAAGACCAATCAATCCTCATACTCAAAGTACTTATCATCATCAGAAAAACTCAGCAACATCGTCATCATTCAGAAGAAGATCATGAGAACCATTGGAAAGTGAGATTACTTGAGAGAGATTATAGGATACTTGTGATAGAAAATTTGCAGAGGTCAACTGATGAGTAGAAGTTAGGTAAGACAAGTGATAAGTCACACTTAATCCTTCATATAGATCTTTAGATAATGAATAAACACCCAAATTTCAGCGAATAGGAATGAAAGTGTTCTCAATTAAAGGTTTGGTAAGTGCATCAGCAAGTTGTTTTGTACTAGGAACATGGTTGACCTTGATCAGCCCCTGTGAAACCTTATCACGCACAAAGAAAAGATCCAATTCTACATTCTTCATCTTAGCATGTTGAACTGGGTTAGCCGCAATAGAGATAGTACTATTATTGCCACACCAAAGCACATGAGCAAATGATAATGATAAATCAAGCTCACCAAATGATATATATCACACGTAGAATTAGCTAATCCACGAAACGTTGCCTCGACTGTTGATCTAGATACCACAGCTTTATTTTTCGAACACCAAACAATTGGATTTCCTCCCAATAACAAGTAATGTCCACTAGTAGATCTTCTGTCATCAGTGTTAGCTCCCCAATTTGAATATGTGAAACCAACAAGATCAAGGGATGAAGATGGTCTGAATATTAAGCCATGATCAAAAGACTCTTTTAAGTATATTAACACCCTTTTAATAGTTACCCAGTGAGTCTTTGTAGGTCTATGAAGAAATTGAATAAGCATATTGATGCTATAGATGATATATGGACGAGTATAACAAACATGTTGTAACGCTCCAACCGTGTTTCTGTATAGAGAAGGATCTGACAGAGGCATACCTGATCCAGAGGTAGATGTAACGAGAGGAAAACCAATCACTGGGGTAGGACAAGGTTTACAATTTGACATGTTGACACACGACAATAGGTCACAGATGTACTTCCTTTGGCTTAACATCTTAAAATCAGGTCCGAACTGAATTTCCATTCCAAGGAAGTAGTTGAGTTTCCCAAAATCCTTGCAAGAAAAATACATTTCAAGATGAATATGGTTGATTCGATGAGATCATCACATGATCCTGTCACAACTATGTCATCCACATAAACAAGGATATAAACAAATTTGGCAGACACTTTCTTAAGGAACAAGCAGTTATCAGACTGAGATCTTGAAAAAGAGAGATGTGTAAGCAACAATTCTAGGAGTTTCTCAAACCAAGCTCTTGAAGCTTGTTTGAGGCCATATAATGCCTTAGTGAGGTTGCAAACAAGCAGGTTGCCTAAGGCATCTATGACTTCAAAACCTGGAGGTTGAGACATGTATACTTCTTCTAGCAAACTTCCATTTAGAAAAGCATTATTCACATTTATTTGTCGCAATGTCCAATTAAAATATAAAGCTATAGATAGAATGATTCTAACTGTGGCATGTTTTGCAACTCGACTGAAGGTATCCATATAATCGAACCCCGCCCTCTGGGAGAATCCTTTTAGCCACTAGTTTGGTCTTGTACCTTTCCACTGTGCCATCTGCTTTTACTTTAATATGGAATATCCATTTGCAGTCCACAGAAGTTCTACTAGGGGGTAAGGAAGTTAGAGTCCAAGTGCCTTTCCCATGGAGTGCTTCGATCTCTCTCTGTATGGCTTCTCTCCATTATGGATATTGAAGTGCTATGTAGACATTTAGAGGCTCACTCACATCTTCTGTGGTTGCTACCAAAGCATTTGCATAAGACTTGGATTTAGACCTCGTGACCATGCCATGTGTAGATGGTTGTGGCACATGTCTTGATTGTGGTGGATCATTGCGCATGGATGATGGTGGAAGACGAGCTCTAAGTCCTGAAACAATCACGATATTCTCATTATTAAACTGAGGTGTATTAGATATGGATAAATTTATATATGAGACAGGTAAGGATGTATTAGGTTAAAAACTTGGGTTGTCAGTTAAAATAGTGAACATTTTGTTATCATTCGAAGTTTGAGTTTGTGGACTATTGGCATCAGTTGGTCTTTCAGTCGAGGAGATTATGCTGGGATCCAGAGTGGTCATATGAGAACATGCAGCTGGAGAAATTGAGCTCCTGATTTGAGACTGTGGAGAAGGAAATTCTTTTATATCCGCTTGTTCTTGTGATTAAGAAATAGCATCATTGCTTGGAGCAATTGAAGTGGGCATGGGAATTCCTGTCAATCCTACATTGAGCCATTAATTTGTGTAGGATGAATTGATTGGGCATGAGTCATGAGAATCAAAAGGGATAGAATAAATAGATTGTTTAATGCAGCAACGAAATGAACATGTCTAGACATGTAAACTCTTCCAATTCGATCAATGCACTTGTAGCCTTAATGAAATGAAAATATCCAAGAAATACACATAGTCTAGATCTGTAATCGAACTTATGTTTATTAAAATCACGAACATGAACAAAACATATACATCCAAACACACGTAGTAGATTATATGCAAAGAGTTTATTGAACAATTTTTCAAAAGGTGATTTATTATTCATCACATGCGTGGGTAACTGATTAATTAGATAAACAATAGATGCAAGTCAATATGTCCAGAACCTGAATACTTTCTCTCAACAATCCCATTTTGTTGAGAGGTGTAAGGGCATGCAAACCGATACCGAATACATGCAAAGACTAAATAAGAGTGTAATAACCCTAGAAATTTACGTCCATTATTGGTTTGAACAGCTTTTATTTGATGATTTAATTGTTTTTCGACATACAAAATGAAGGATTTAAAAACATCCACAACATCACTCTTTTGAGAAATGAAATATACACAAGTGAATCGAGAAAAAGCATTCACAAAATTTATATAGTATTTAGAACCATTTGACCTAACTAGAGTAGGTTCCCATATATACACTTGAAGTAATTGGAGAGTAGCATTGTACATTCCCTCAGCAGGAGCGAAAGGTAACTTGTGACTCTTCCCATTTTGCATGACACACATAGGTGAGTTTTGTCGATTTTGTCAGTACACGGTAATCCAAATTGAATGACCTGTTGTAACACTTGAGAAAATGGGTGACCAAGTCTTTGATACCAAACATACGATGATACAGAAGAGACATGATCACTGATACTATAATCATGTGGTTTAGGAATAAATTTTCCAGGACTAGGAACAAAATTTTGAGAACTAGGAACATAATTCCAGTTGTAGATTAAACATTCACTTTATTGAGATCGCTTGTTTTATTCATATACAAAGGAAGAATATTAAACTTTTCTAAGGTAGTAGGATACACACCAGGAACAACAGTTGAGTTACTACTGCTCGAGGCCGAACCAATACTATTACTAGGTACAGAACTAACATTAGAGGTGTTTCCTAAACTACCAGCAGAATTACTGCAATTACCATCTTTTTGTAGGTCTACATTTTTATGACTACTAGTAAGAAACGAAGAGAATACAAGAACATCAAAAGAAGCAGACTAAACACATTCATTTGTAGATAAGATCAGCTTGTAGAGTCCACCAAAATCACATCCTTGTAGGAGTACTTGGTGCGTTTTCTGATCCTATGCAACACGATCATTTGGAAAGAAAACAAAGTAAGAACGTCTTTAACAAATTGATACACATATAAGAGATTCTTGGTAATATGAAGTGCTACAAGAACATTAAATAGAATAATAGAGTGATTGTTAGCTTGAAGTTGAGATGTACCTGTATGAGTGTAATTTGAATTGTATTACCATTGCCTACACTAATATTACCTTGTCCTGTGTAAGGATCTGCATTTGGAACATTGAAGGAGGATTTGGTAAGGTGATGTGATGCTCCAGATTCAACTCTCTAATGTTGAAATTTGCGTTAAGAGTTGTGTGGGTTGATACTGAACCAGTGTTGTTTGGTTGTATTTCTGGAGCATAAGGAACTCGGTTGCATGATCTTGTCCCCTGTTTCTAGTAGGAGGTTGGTTTTGTGATGGGATTCCTGAGAAGAACTGATCAAATATGTACCAGCATCGAGCCACAAGGTGCCCAATCCTCCCGCACAGCTGACATTGTGGTTGGTTGCTGTTGAAAGTGTTTTCGCATCCTCTTCCTCTTCCATATGGTCTAGGAGTGTTATTATGATAATTGTACATGTGGGATGCGTTTGAGGGTTGATATGGAGCTCCTTTTCTAGATGGACATGTAGCGTGAAGCTCGGATGGAGCTGACTATCCCGGAGTCAGTCCAGAGGTGGTTTGAGCATTGAATGTTGCAGAGTGATTGGTGAGCTGCATAATGTTGCCCTGTTGGCGTGCCTCAACATCAAGAAGCACATTGGATACTCCTACAAGATCATAAGGTTGACGTCTGGTTGTGATTACAGCAACAACATGCTCAAATTCAGGTGTAAGGCCAACTAAAATTGTACTGAATTACGTTGTTTCAAATATGGGATGATCTGAACTTCTGAGGGTGTCACAGAAGAGCTGAATTCTTCCAAGGTGTTCCCTCATAGATATATCATGTTTTCTTTGTGATTGAATTGATCACAAAAGTCGCATAACACGAGCGAGTAGTAGAAACAACCAAAAATAACTGATGCATCACATTCCAAATTTCGAAGGATGATCGACATTGCACAAGATTAGGAAGTAAAGATGATGATACCGATGTTAGGAGGCATAAGGCCAGAGCACTAACCTGTTCTTTGAATGTACTGTAAGTTTTATTAACAATCTAGGTTCCCTCAGCATTTGTTATGAACTCATCTACACGGGTTGAGCCATCAAGCTATCCTTCTAGCCTATGTCTGGCTATTGTAAAGATGATTTGTTGTTTCCATTGTAAGTAGTTGGTCTCATCTTGTTTTAGGTGAATCGTCTTGTTAGTGAAGTGCTTAGGATTGGACTCCATGCTAGGTTTTGCAGTCGTGGAGCTGTGTGATGGTGGTTTAGGCAGTGCAGATCTACGGTTGTACGACTAGGGTTTGCATCTGTGGGGCTGCGTGGTGGTGTGGAGCTAGGGTGGTGAGGCTAGGGTTGGTATGGCTAGGGTTTGCAGCCGTGGGGATGAGCAGTGGATGGTGGTGCTGTGACTTGCGCTATGGTGGTGGATGAATTGTGTGAGTTATACAATAAACCTGATTTTGAAAGCTTTGATACCATGAAAGGTTTCTTAAATATAAGAGAATTGAATAGAGAAAAGTTACTTGTATTCTTATTGTATCTTGAAGAATAGGTACAATGATATATATATATATATATATATATATATAGTAAAACCCTTCTATAGATATAGATATAAATCCCTACTGTAGATATATTGTACTTATTACAAAAAAGGTACTTTTACTTAACTTTCAATCTAAACTATATCATCTAACATCAACTCACATAACCTGTGAACCCGTGCTTAATTTTATTTTTACGGTTGAACATTTGTGGATCAACCTGTTGACGTGAATGACCTATAGACCCATGAATGTTTACGATCTATTAACTAATGTTTGGCTTCTTGGGCCAAAATTTGGCCACACTCAATTTGTTTCTTCCATAGTCCATGATTGTGACATGAAAATTATGTGATATATTGTAGTACCAAACTTGTTGGATAGAGTCATTTTTGCCTATATATATTATGTTATACTTTTTCAAGTGTAACACCTAGCCAGAAGAAACGTTTTCTGATCCCAAACTAGAACTAAACACTAACCCCGTTAGCGTTTAGAACGTCCGTTAAACAAACGTCCTAAACGCTGTGTTTATACAAAAAACACAACTATTTTACATTTTTTTTTGCTCAAACACTACTATATATTTTCAAAACAATTCAAACACACTCTAAAAAATAACAAACTTTTACAATCTGAAGTACTAGTTCAACATGACTATATTAGTAATGATTAAGTAAATACAAGGATAAGAGTACTACATTAATTTTTACAAGATCGTTTGTTATGGCCCGTCTCACTACATTTACCGCAATTGTTTTTTGGACAACTCTCGACTATCCATTTAATTGTGGATCATTGTTATCCTGCAAAACATTTTGATATCATCATTCCTGTATCACATCTCACAACAGAACCAACCAACCCATTCCACTAGTCTTCATCAATTAAAGGGTGAAACTTAGCGAGGTACGTACGTTTGTACACTTCCACGTCGTAATATGATTGACGTATTGGTTCCAACTTATATTAGCTACTTGTAAAACAACCATTGCATGTGCACACCTGCTCTATGAAGTAAAGTCAACTCTCCGCAGGTGCATGACCGTTCAACCATGTTAGATGTGTAACGTTTACCTCCACGTGTACGTACCCTGCCTGTACTCCTCTCCATAAAAATGAAGAGACGTTTGTTCGGTGGTCGCTAACAACTTGTTTATTTTCGACATCCATAGTTCGCCCATTGAAGATACTTGCACTGCATGCGCACGCTGTTCAACAAAGTAGGTATTTATCCTTGTGAACGTTATTTCAACAATAGTTTTGATTGGTAACTATCACGCTCTTTTCAACACTCTATTTAAAAGTTCAGATTGATTGCTTTCCATATTTGTATCCATCATCGTAAGCTTGCAACCACATTGATTGAGACAACATTTGAGCTGACCATTCTTTACTGTACAAAAATCGGCAAAGAACCAATCAAACCTTTTGCGCGATATAGTCCAAGCCATATGTATAACATAATACATATGAATTCCAACTGGCACTGGAAACACCCTACCAACTGCAATTTTAATGCAAGCATGACGATCCAAAATAATACATACCTTCCCCTTATCTTTTGTAACATAGTGACACAGTTGCTCATGAAATCACGTCCAACTCTCAACATTTTCAGAATCAGTGAAAGCGTAACACAACGGGAACATTTGATTATTCGCTTCGAATCCAGCTAAAATTAATAGTTTTCCTTTATAGTTTTCATGCAAATGTGTGACATCGATACTCAACGGTCTATAGTGACGAAAACCTTCAATTGAGGGTCCAAAGGTCCAAAACAACTTCACAAATAGAGCATAACCTTCGGTTGGTACCTCCTTCCATTCAAACTTGAAAATAGTCCATGGGTTTGATTGATATAAATCGACCATTAGGTGAGGAAACCTTTGGAATGTACTTTCGTGTAACCTGAACATTTGTTCTGTCACTTTTTGTTTTGAGTACCATACCTTACGATAAGAGACTAATTGTACGAACTTATCTTTTACCACTTGTTGTGAATCACAAATTTTAATCCCGGTATTGTTGAAGACGTAAGGATACACCAAATCTGCTATTACTGCCGCATCAAGTTGCTTATATTTTTGAATCACCCCAGTGTTCGTACAAGAGTGGGGAGAGTCTACTTTGGTTATCTCCCAATTGCCTAATTGTCTTCGACAAGCTTGTAGCGATCATAAACAGTCATAACAACTTACGTTACTGCACCTAAAATAAAGTAGTGATTTTGTAGATTTCACAATGTTACAGTCATGAGAGTTGTTTTACATCAATTAGCCAATGTTCTACTTCATGTTGAAGTGCAAATTTATCATCAAACATTTCTCGTCTCTGTAAACTTTGTAATGCATGAGTTGTCCGTCTTTGCGTTATATCCCAGTCATTACATTATAACCCATGCATCCAATCTTCTGATGTAAACTATGATGGATGTTATCTAAATCTATTGCGTTGTGCTACATTCGAACAACCAACACCGCTTTCATCAAGTCGAACATCCTCCTCCAAAGATGATGAAAATGCATCATCATTAGCGATCAGAGTATGATTCTCTCTTGCACTTTCATCTTCTGTATCAATTTCTCCATCTTCTGCAATGTCTATACTAGTCTCCAAACAATGACTTTGGGATGGAATACAACGAACATGTATTGCTAGAGAAACTATACTAGTATCATAGATCTCCATACTATTCTCACATATTTCAAAGATGTTAGCGTCATTGTTTATTGGAAAAACAATGTTATTCAACTTCTAGTGAAATTCAAATTCATTTTATCCTTCAATCTCACAAGCTACAACAATAAGTTCCTTCAACTGAGCTAGGGATATACTTTTTGAGGTGTACGACATGATACAACTACCTCCAACATAACTAACAATGCCTTCAGTGGTAGTGATTCTACCACTATATCGACAAATTATAACCATCATCTGAAATGAGTAATTGTAACACCTACTAGAATAGAATTTGATTAATTTTAAAATAGTACTATATTTTGCATTCTAACTACTAATGACACATTCTAACTACTAATTACAAATTCTAACAACTAATTATATCAAATTTTATTCAATTCTATAATTTACCCCAAGTAAAAAAAATTAGGGTTTGGGATCACTTACTTGTGGGGATGCACAAGACCGTTTGGGATGTGACAACAGAGAGTGCGGTGGTGATGAATATGTTAGTAGTGATGGCGACGACAGATGAGGCGTGTGACGGCAGCATTGGGCGTGTAGACCTCGTTGCCGCAGAAAAGATGAAGAGGCCAAGTTTCGTATATAAAACCCCCTAAACGCTAATTACATTAGTGTTTACAAAATTTTGTCGTTAATGGACGTTCTAAACGCTAACCCCGTTAGCGTTTAGTCCTATACTGAGAAATTTGAAAATGAGAGTGATAGTAAAACAAAACTGTGACAGGGGGGGGGGGGGAGGTGTCAATTAATCTGTTTGGCATTCTCCGGTAGTTCGGGTCAAGCAGACACGTTTGTCACTTTGAGAGGTCTACCTTGTGCGAGACAATTTTTCTAAAAGACTTAATTTTATTCTGACCCAGATATCGCGCAACTTAGTTTTTTTCTTGTTGCAAAATAATTTTTTATGACTATTGGGAGAGATTAATTTTCTCACTGTTGGTATTTCTATTTTTTAATTAAGTTTGCTTCATTTTTGCAAAATTTAATAAGGTAAATTATGGTTGTAATTAAATCACTTTGGGTAGATAACCCTATAAATATGGGTATCATCTTCACAAGTAAAGAAAATTTGAAAAACAAAATTACATCAATAATATTCCCTCGCAACACTCTAAAGTCGGGTCATATCTCAGTTCCTAGGAGTTCTTATTTTGCTTCCAAATTTTAAGTCAAAGTCCTAGGCATTATTATGTCCAGCTAAGGGAAACGCCGTGTTTGTTTCGCCTTCACGATACTGCTTTATTCTGAGAGTTAACTATCTCAATTATCCTCTCACACAAAATTGTTATGGTGAAGGGGACGAAATTGCCTTAAGGAGAACGTGTACCTGAGGAGACTCAACTTTTGAAACAAAAATCATTTTCTCGGGGCAATTTCGTATATGTCAAAATCTTGCATGTTATAGTAGAATTTTTATATAACTTTATATGTAAAGATTATTATTGATCCTCTTATATTACTAACAACTCATTTGTCCAATATTACTAACAACTCATACGATCCATACAACTCGTGCGATCAACAAATTTTCATAAGATATAATTATTATATATTTATGGTATGGTATACCCAACCTAATTATTGTGCAAGTTGGAAAAATCGTGTCAAAATAACGTACAATTAAAAACGTTCAACTCAAACTTGACTTATGAGTGGGTAACCCACGTGTAGGGGCAAAACTGGTTCGGTGAAATCGATTATTTATTTATTTCGGCGGGTACCTATATTTTCTAATAAGATTTTATTCACAAAAACAAAAATCGTAAAGGAAAAAATATTTCGTCCATTCGTATTATTATTTTTCGATTTAAACCAAAAATTCAAAGAATACGTATCCAAAATCAAAGTATTAAAAATTAAATTAAATAACAAAATAACTCAATTTTGAGTAACAAATTAATATTAATTTACAGAATTAATGTTAAATTAAATAACAAAATCAAAGTTTACATAATTTTCTACTAAATCGATTAAACAACTAAAATAAGTATTGAATAACAAAATTAATATTAATTTGTATTTATTAATTAATATAATATTTATTATTGGTTGGCCCGGACCCCATGGTCTTTCAGACTCATAAACCGAACAGTTCAAAAACCCAAATCAATCTAGAAAAAACTCACCGTAACCTGAACCATGTATTTTCAAATTAATTTTTTTGATTCGATTTTCACGTGCAGTTTTTATTGATTTTTTGAATTATATGATTTTTTCTTTCATCCCTACCCACGGGTTGGGTAAAATATTAACACACCTAATAGTGTCTCGAGACACGAATCTAACCAATACAACCACACAATTCATAAATCTTTTATATGGCCAAGGTAGTTTTTGACCTTTTATTTTACAAAAGTTTCAATCAAAACAATAATTTTCTAAGTAAAAATAATTTAAAAATCCGTACATTTAAATTCACATTAATTGTTAAGTATTTCTTGAATTCTTATTCTGTATTTTTAGTTTCATATTTTCTGCGTTTATATAATTTATTTTAAATTTTAAAAAACGTGTAGGGGCAAAACTGGTTCGGTGAAATCGATTTTGTAATTATTTAGGCGGTTACGTATATTTCCGAATAAAATTTTCTTCACAAAAAATGTTAGGATATATGTATAGTTACATATGAATGTTTGAGGATTATTCTGCAATATTCTAGAATTAGTAAGTTAGGATCAAATTGTAATATTCTGAGACTTAAAGGCTATAAATAGCCTTAGGTTGTAACAGATTTACCTACGTTGAATGAATGAAAATCAGTTGCTTCTCCTTCAAGTAAGTCTTCTTCTTCTTCTTTCTTTCATTTCTCTATATGTGTTTAAGTTCCTAACATGGTATCAAAGCAAGATCGGTCCTGCTCAAATCTGTGCGAACGCAATTACGGTGCCTGCTGATCAATTGAAGTGATCAAATTCGTCGATTTCATGGAAGAAATTTATGTTGCATTATTTAACAAGAAAGTATCATAGCTGATTGGAGAGGAGAATTTCCAGTCATGGCGACAACAAGTGCTGCTATTAGTGAGAGGTTACAATCTTGAAAGCCACCTATACGGAAATGTCACAATTCCAACTCGAATTCCTGGATCAGATGGAGATGATGAACAAAATCCAGAGTACTTGAAGTTTATTCAGAAGGACAGTTCGCTAGCTTCCTGGTTGTTGGCTTCAGTTTCTTCGCATGTCAGTAGAAGACTAATATGATGTATGACAACAACAACAACAACAACAACAAGGATCGTGCATTTGTATGATCGATTGAAGCTTCGTAAATTTCCACATCAAACTATGCGTGATTATTTGACATTCAAACTGCCTATGATAGATTAGCCTCTTGTGGTCATCCAATTGAGGAAATGCCACAAATATAAATCATACTTAATGGTCTCTGTAAACATCTGATTTTGGCTCGGGGTCAAAATACCGTACGCGAGGAACCGAGACGAGAAAAATCGAGACAAAGAAAAAAGCAAAAATAAAATTAATCCTAAACCCTAAACCCCAAACCCTAAAACCCTAAACCCTAAACCGCAAACCCTAAAATCCCAAACCCTAACCCTTAAATTTCAAATTCTAAACCCTAAACCTCAAACCCCAAACCCTAAAATCCCAAACCCTAACCCGTAAATCTCAAATTCTAAACCCTAAACCTTAAACCCCAAACCCTAAAATCCCAAACCCTAAACCCTAAACCTTAAACCCTAAACCCTAAACCCCAAACCATAAACCCGAACCCTCAACCCCAAACCATAAACCCCACACCATAAACACCTAAACCCATGGCACCCATTTTTGGCCAAACATCCACCATTGCATCCATTTTCGTCCAAATTCCCACCATTCCCCAAATCACTCCCAATTTCTCCCAATTGCCACCAAAAGTCTCCTAATTGCCATCACCATTTGACCACTTGATCACCTTTGCTCATCCTTAGCCAAATTCTCTCCAATTATCATCAAAACTCCTACTAATTGCCAATCACCTCCCAATTGGCAATCACCTTTGCCCAATTGCTATCAACTTTGCCATCCACCATGTATTGTCCATGTTTATCATCTATTTGGAGGAGAAAACTCTACAAAAGTAAGGGATAGCTACGGTTGAAAGAAGAAGAAAAAAACCAAAGGATAGTGTGGAACAAGCTTGCCTTAAGCTTGTTCAAAGAAATAGAAAGAAAAAAAAATGAAAGAAAGGAAAAGAGAAGAGAATAAAAGAGAGAAAAAAAAAAATTCAAAATGAGGATTTCAGTTATAGTGAAAAAAAAATAGATAGATATTGAGTGAAGAAAAATTGGCGAATATCGGTCTCGGTTCCTCGTCAGGTATCTAAACTTCAAATAACTTAGGTATATCTCCTATCGTGCTCGATATTTGTATTTCTCAATGTGAATGAAGTTTGTTTCATCGATTTTATGTGTTAATAGTTGTATTTCGTATAAGAATCGTACTCGGTTATAAGTTTGGTATAACTTTGGGGTCATTTTTAGACATTTGTGAAAGTTATGGGGCGAATGTTTCAGTAAAAATAAATATTTTCGAAAATGAATTAAGTCATTCCCAAACTTTAATGAAGTTTACAACTCGGTCCTTGGACTCTTGGGTCATTTTGGGACTTTACCGAGTGTTATAAACCAAACCAGAAAAGTTATGGGTCATTTGTGCAATTTTCAAAAGATTTTTCCAAATCAGCTCGAAATTTTAAATAATTGCATCTTGGTCCCTAAACTTTTCTGGACATCCCATTATTTCTCAAGGTGTCACAAATTAGTCAAATATGCTTTGTATTTTCAAAATCCTTTGTATACGTTTGACACGACTTAAAATGACCCCAAAGTTAAGCCACTCTTTTGTTTTAGCACAGTTAAGTTTATTCTATATTGTTTATTTATTTTAAATTAACTCAAAAATTTTAAAAAAAATGCTTTCATATTGTTAATTAAAAAAAATGCATGTCATATCATTAGCCAAACATGATCAAATTGCAAAATTTGGGCAAATCAGGCAAGTTGAAAATATATAAATTCAAAAGCAAACTAAAGTACCGAAAGGGCGGATTATGGGCTCGTGAGCCTTTAAGACGTAATTAAACCTCCGAACTCGATTATCTGGACGTAGACCTATATAAGCCCTAGGATGTTAGCTCTATGTACCCTAGGGAATTTTAGGATTCCGATTAGCCTTCAATTAATCGGTGGCGACTCTTTCAATTTTTTCAGTCTGATTGATGACCCCCCACTCGACCGGACCCGTTGCTCGCCAAGACACGACATTTCAAAAAAATAAATGAAAAATACTTTTCAAACGGGGCGAGAAAAGTCAGATTCGACGTCCGACAATTTTGCGACTCTGCTGGGGACCTCTTTGAGAGGGTTTAGGCTATGTCATATTTGCTTTGCCATATTATATTTTGCCTTATCCGTTTAGACCGTTTGCTCATGCTTGCAGTTTCAACTTTTGTCCAAAAGGCGATGTAATTGTAATAATTCAAAAACAAAAAGTTAAATTCTTGTTTTGCACACACCACGCTGGGTACCATTACCCGCTCGGACGTGGAGCACATTAAGAGCTTAGGGAGTTTAGTAGGGGAATGCGCCTGGAACGGTTTGGACCACCCGAACACACCCAAACAACTCAACTCGATGATCGGAATGGGCCCGTGATCCTCCTTAGGGGGTGAGGTTCCGCTGGTTCAGAGGACCTAGAAATTCCATCCATTTAGAGCAAAAGCTCTACACCGTGTTTAACCTTTCGCAGTTTTGTACGTATTTCCATTTTTGGGCTCAACTGATGTAAATGGGAATTCAACCCAAGTATTTGGATACGAGATTGACCCACCATTCATCAAGAAGATTCAGCACAACAGTTGAGAATTAGAAATCAGCCCAACAACTCTATAAAAGATGTTTGGCCCAAGAATAAATTTGGCCCATGAAGAAGTTTGGCCCATCGATGTAAATGTGTTGTTTTGGCCCTAGATCATGACATGTATAGGATTGGGCCTTTTGTATTATATATTCCAGACTGTTGTAAATGTAATGCGAGACTTACCAATGAAGTTTCCAATATCGCACTTGCATTGCATTTTTCAAAAAAAAAAATGTAAGTTCCGTTCATGCAATCTTGTATCCTTAAGACGTTTCACGCACCATCTTTGGTAAGGATGAAAAAAAAATCATTGCCCTCACATTGAGGTCATACAACCTACGGTCAAAATTGCCCGAATATGGAAAACCATGACAAAAGGGAATCAGAAATACATGAACAAGAAGATTGACGAGGTTCACGAGCTCCTAAACTACAAAGTCAATTGGATTCTCCTTAACGCCTTGTCTGAATTATGGAATATGGAAAAAGCGTGTGCGTGATTAAAAACAACGGAATACGTTCACAAGTTCCATTCGACACCAGCAAGTTCGTCTTCCAACCCGGTTGAGATAATCAGGGATAGATCCGAACAACCACCGTCATTCTAGCAATGTGGGAGCACCTTGGAAAAATGTGGGGGCAACGTAGCTAAGTTGAATGACACACTTGAAGAACGAGGCAAATAAAAAGATTTTCAAAATATATGTCCTCGACCTCGACCTTCTTTCGAACCAAGGATCAATCAACAAATGCACTCAACGAGTTGCACCGTCGTATGAAACGTCTTAAGGGCTAGACTTCGATTGGTCAAAACCCTTAAAAGTATTTTTGAAAAACACTTTTGCCATTCATGCAATCAAAGTCTACGAATGGAACATAGAATTATCAAAATCAATCATGCATGATCAATTCTGTATTCATACTTCTTACTACAATATTTTGAATTTAGGCATTTGGGAATCCATGCGACATTCCACGACTCTAGCACCTCAAGAACACGAGGAGAGAATCATCCATTAGAACAGACCATTCACGCCATGAGTTTCTGCACAGTGCAGTCAATCGTTGGCATGACCTCCTAGGTCGAGCGAATTTTGGCTTTTCTGAGCTCCAGACAGGCGTGACTACCACAGTATCCCCGACCTCGTCTTCCCGAGAAACACTACTGTTGTGGCACCTCATCAATCCATGTCAGGCACTTTTGCCATCCTGGCCAAGCTCCACCTCCCACATATGGCCCACCTGACCAAGTTCTACCTCCCACATATGACCTTCTCACATCTTGAAGGACAAAGACAATTTTAGGACTGAGTTTTTCGTCCTACTGTCAAATATTATGAAGTCACCTAGAGGAAACGTTTAGCCAAAAGTTCAGGGACATTGTTGTTTCCTCCCCTCGCCGTTTCATTCCCAGGCCCACCACAAGTGATCCAACTCGATGACTTTGATGCTCACGTGGGCTTGTCAGGCTTATTTTCAATCGATATCACAATTGGAGCTTTGCTCGATGAAGCCCCCTTAGACCTTTTTGTCTGTCCACTCGGTAGTGTGAAACCCTTACCGGATTCGACTCTATACAAATGATCATTCGATGATACCTGCTAGAGATACATGGATGTTGAAAAAACTGAGCGTCTAATGGACGAAATTCATGAAGGTTGTTGTGGACCACACATGAGCGTGCGAGACTTGGATAATTTTGGCCGATTGTGTGAGATGCGTCCAACAGTGTCACCTCTATCAAGAGTACGCAAACCAAATCCACGTGCCACTGCACGAGCTCTGTCCCATGACTTCCCCATGACCTTTCTCCCAAACGCGCCCAATGGTCATCAATTCATATTAGCGTCGATCGATTATTTCACCAAGTGGGTAAAGGCTATCACCCTAGCATCAATAACGGCAAACACCATTGAATTTTTCATCAGCTAGAACATCATTGTGCGTCATGGGATGCCAAAACCAATCATCACCGGCAATGCCAGAAATCTAAAGAAAAGTGGTTCATCGCTCTATGCCACGGGCAATTGTACTAGAAACGTATGGCTCGTGCATTTAACAGGAAAACGCGCCCGAGAGAATTGCAAGCAGACAATCTAATTCTCAGGAAAAAAAATTCTTCAAGTCAATCCAGACTCTCGGGGCAAGTTTGTACCTAAATATAAAGGGATTTATGTCATCAAAGAGATTTTCAGCGGGGGAGCCATGATCATTAACTGACATGGACAACAAAGAACTCCCCAATCCAATCAATGTGGATGCAGTAAAAAAAACTCGTAATCAGAAAGCGGGCCTCCAAAAATGAGAGAAATTCCCGCTAAATCGAAAACCTGAAAGGGCGGTTTAGGCAAAATCTAGGGAAGAGGGTCATGATTAAAAATCCCTAAAAATGGGGATCATGGCAAAAGGAAAGGAATCAAATCCCTGCTAGGTGGAAAACCCAAAAGGGCGACCTAGACAAAAAGTAAGGGAACTCAGAGGTGCGGTAAAAAATAATACCGTAACAAAAGGAAAGAAAATTAAGAAACAAAAAAAAAAAAAAAAAATGCTCAAAAGTGAACGACAGTGTTTCCCACAGCAGCAATAAAAAGAAGTTGTGATCGACATTAATTTGAGCTGCCTCGACAACTTTCATGGATACACCTTGTGAACATAGCATGAATGACTTTAGGGAACTCCATCAAGAATGACTCCAAAGTCGATTAATGAGAAAACAATCTGAGAAGTTCGCACAAGCAGTCAGACACTCTAAAGTCGGGTCATATCTCAGTTCCTAGGAGTTCTTATTTTGCTTCCAAATTTTAAGTCAAAGTCCTAGGCATTATTATGTTCAGCTAAGGGAAACGCCGTGTTTGTTTCGCCTTCACGATACTGCTTTATTCTGAGAGTTAACTATCTCAGCTAAGGTGAAGGGGACGAAATTGCCTTAAGGAGAATGTGTACCTGAGGAGACTCAACTTTTGAAACAAAAATCATTTTCTCGGGGCAATTTCGTATATGTCAAAATCTTGCATGTTATAGTAGAATTTTTATATAACTTTATATGTAAAGATTATTATTGATCCTCTTATATTACTACCAACTCATTTGTCTAATATTACTAACAACTCATACGATCCATACAACTCGTGCGATCAACAAATTTTCATAAGATATAATTATTATATATTTATGGTATGGTATACCCAACCTAATTTTTGTGCAAGTTGGACAAATCGTGTCAAAATAACGTACAAGTAAAAATGTTCTACTCAAACTTGACTTATGAGTGGGCAACCCACGTGTAGGGGTAAAACTGGTTCGGTGAAATCAATTTTTTTTTTTTATTTCGGCGGGTACCTATAATTTCTAATAAGATTTTATTCACAAAAACAAATATCGTAAAGGAAAAAATAATTCGTCCATTCGTATTACGATTTTTCGGTTTAAACCAAAAATTCAAAGAATACGTATCCAAAATCAAAGTATTCAAAATTAAATTAAATAACAAAATAACTCAATTTTGAGTAACAAATTAATATTAATTTACAGAATTAATGTTAAATTAAATAACAAAATCAAAGTTTACATAATTTTCTTCTAAATTGATTAAACAACTAAAATAGTTATTGAATAACAAAATTAATATTAATTTGTATTTATTAATTAATATAATATTTATTAATGGTTGGCCCGGACCCCATGGTCTTTCGGACTCGTAAACCGAACAGTTCAAAAACCCAAATCAATCAAGAAAAAACTCACCGTAACCTGAACCATGTATTTTCGAATTAATTTTTTTGATTCGATTTTCACGTGCAGTTTTTATTGATTTTTTGAATTATATGATTTTTTTTTCATCCCTACCCACGGGTTGGGTAAAATATTAACACACCTAATAGTGTCTCGAGACACGAATCTAACCAATACAACCACACAATTCATAAATCTTTTATATGGCCAAGGTAGTTTTTGACCTTTTATTTTACAAAAGTTTCAATCAAAACAATAATTTTCTAAGTAAAAATAATTTAAAAATCCGTACATTTAAATTCACATTAATTGTTAAGTATTTCTTGAATTCTTATTCTGTATTTTTAGTTTCATATTTTCTGCGTTTATATAATTTATTTTAAATTTTAAAAAACGTGTAGGGGCAAAACTGGTTCGGTGAAATCGATTTTGTAATTATTTAGGCGGGTACGTATATTTCCGAATAAAATTTTCTTCACAAAAAATGTTAGGATATATGTATAGTTACATATGAATGTTTGAGGATTATTCTGCAATATTCTAGAATTAGTAAGTTAGGATCAAATTGTAATATTCTGAGACTTAAAGGCTATAAATAGCCTTAGGTTGTAACAGATTTACCTACGTTGAATGAATGAAAATCAGTTGCTTCTCCTTCAAGTAAGTCTTCTTCTTCTTCTTTCTTTCATTTCTCTATATGTGTTTAAGTTCCTAACATGGTATCAAAGCAAGATCGGTCCTGCTCAAATCTGTGCGAACGCAATTACGGTGCCTGCTGATCAATTGAAGTGATCAAATTCGTCGATTTCATGGAAGAAATTTATGTTGCATTATTTAACAAGAAAGTATCATAGCTGATTGGAGAGGAGAATTTCCAGTCATGGCGACAACAAGTGCTGCTATCAGTGAGAGGTTACAATCTTGAAAGCCACCTATACGGAAATGTCACAATTCCAACTCGAATTCCTGGATCAGATGGAGATGATGAACAAAATCCAGAGTACTTGAAGTTTATTCAGAAGGACAGTTCGCTAGCTTCCTGGTTGTTGGCTTCAGTTTCTTCGCATGTCAGTAGAAGACTAATATGATGTATGACAACAACAACAACAACAACAACAAGGATCGTGCATTTGTATGATCGATTGAAGCTTCGTAAATTTCCACATCAAACTATGCGTGATTATTTGACATTCAAACTGCCTATGATAGATTAGCCTCTTGTGGTCATCCAATTGAGGAAATGCCACAAATATAAATCATACTTAATGGTCTCTGTAAACATCTGATTTTGGCTCAGGGTCAAAATACCGTACGCGAGGAACCGAGACGAGAAAAATCGAGACAAAGAAAAAAGCAAAAATAAAATTAATCCTAAACCCTAAACCCCAAACCCTAAAACCGCAAACCCTAAACCACAAACCCTAAAATCCCAAACCCTAACCCTTAAATTTCAAATTCTAAACCCTAAACCTCAAACCCCAAACCCTAAAATCCCAAACCCTAACCCGTAAATCTCAAATTCTAAACCCTAAACCTTAAACCCCAAACCCTAAAATCCCAAACCCTAAACCCTAAACCTTAAACCCTAAACCCTAAACCCCAAACCATAAACCCAAACCCTCAACCCCAAACCATAAACCCCAAACCATAAACACCTAAACCCATGGCACCCATTTTTGGCCAAACATCCACCATTGCATCCATTTTCGTCCAAATTCCCACCATTCCCCAAATCACTCCCAATTTCTCCCAATTGCCACCAAAAGTCTCCTAATTGCCATCACCATTTGACCACTTGATCACCTTTGCTCATCCTTAGCCAAATTCTCTCCAATTATCATCAAAACTCCTACTAATTGCCAATCACCTCCCAATTGGCAATCACCTTTGCCCAATTGCTATCAACTTTGCCATCCACCATGTATTGTCCATGTTTATCATCTATTTGGAGGAGAAAACTCTACAAAAGTAAGGGATAGCTACGGTTGAAAGAAGAAGAAAAAAACCAAAGGATAGTGTGGAACAAGCTTGCCTTAAGCTTGTTCACAGAAATAGAAAGAAAAAAAAATGAAAGAAAGGAAAAGAGAAGAGAATAAAAGAGAGAAAAAAAAAAATTCAAAATGAGGATTTCAGTTATAGTGAAAAAAAAAATAGATAGATATTGAGTGAAGAAAAATTGGCGAATATCGGTCTCGATATTTGTATTTCTCAATGTGAATGAAGTTTGTTTCATCGATTTTATGTGTTAATAGTTGTATTTCGTATAAGAATCGTACTCGGTTATAAGTTTGGTATAACTTTGGGGTCATTTTTAGACATTTGTGAAAGTTATGGGGCGAATGTTTCAGTAAAAATAAATATTTTCGAAAATGAATTAAGTCATTCCCAAACTTTAATGAAGTTTACAACTCGGTCCTTGGACTCTTGGGTCATTTTGGGACTTTACCGAGTGTTATAAACCAAACCAGAAAAGTTGTGGGTCATTTGTGCAATTTTCAAAAGATTTTTCCAAATCAGCTCGAAATTTTAAATAATTGCATCTTGGTCCCTAAACTTTTCTGGACATCCCATTATTTCTCAAGGTGTCACAAATTAGTCAAATATGCTTTGTATTTTCAAAATCCTTTGTATACGTTTGACACGACTTAAAATGACCCCAAAGTTAAGCCACTCTTTTGTTTTAGCACAGTTAAGTTTATTCTATATTGTTTATTTATTTTAAATTAACTCAAAAATTTTAAAAAAAATGCTTTCATATTGTTAATTAAAAAAAATGCATGTCATATCATTAGCCAAACATGATCAAATTGCAAAATTTGGGCAAATCAGGCAAGTTGAAAATATATAAATTCAAAAGCAAACTAAAGTACCGAAAGGGCGGATTATGGGCTCGTGAGCCTTTAAGACGTAATTAAACCTCCGAACTCGATTATCTGGACGTAGACCTATATAAGCCCTAGGATGTTAGCTCTATGTACCCTAGGGAATTTTAGGATTCCGATTAGCCTTCAATTAATCGGTGGCGACTCTTTCAATTTTTTCAGTCTGATTGATGACCCCCCACTCGACCGGACCCGTTGCTCGCCAAGACACGACATTTCAAAAAAATAAATGAAAAATACTTTTCAAACGGGGCGAGAAAAGTCAGATTCGACGTCCGACAATTTTGCGACTCTGCTGGGGACCTCTTTGAGAGGGTTTAGGCTATGTCATATTTGCTTTGCCATATTATATTTTGCCTTATCCGTTTAGACCGTTTGCTCATGCTTGCAGTTTCAACTTTTGTCCAAAAGGCGATGTAATTGTAATAATTCAAAAACAAAAAGTTAAATTCTTGTTTTGCACACACCACGCTGGGTACCATTACCCGCTCGGACGTGGAGCACATTAAGAGCTTAGGGAGTTTAGTAGGGGAATGCGCCTGGAACGGTTTGGACCACCCGAACACACCCAAACAACTCAACTCGATGATCGGAATGGGCCCGTGATCCTCCTTAGGGGGTGAGGTTCCGCTGGTTCAGAGGACCTAGAAATTCCATCCATTTAGAGCAAAAGCTCTACACCGTGTTTAACCTTTCGCAGTTTTGTACGTATTTCCATTTTTGGGCTCAACTGATGTAAATGGGAATTCAACCCAAGTATTTGGATACGAGATTGACCCACAATTCATGAAGAAGATTCAGCACAACAGTTGAGAATTAGAAATCAGCCCAACAACTCTATAAAAGATGTTTGGCCCAAGAATAAATTTGGCCCATGAAGAAGTTTGGCCCATCGATGTAAATGTGTTGTTTTGGCCCTAGATCATGACATGTATAGGATTGGGCCTTTTGTATTATATATTCCAGACTGTTGTAAATGTAATGCGAGACTTACCAATGAAGTTTCCAATATCGCACTTGCATTGCATTTTTCAAAAAAAAAAATGTAAGTTCCGTTCATGCAATCTTGTATCCTTAAGACGTTTCACGCACCATCTTTGGTAAGGATGAAAAAAAAATCATTGCCCTCACATTGAGGTCATACAACCTACGGTCAAAATTGCCCGAATATGGAAAACCATGACAAAAGGGAATCAGAAATACATGAACAAGAAGATTGACGAGGTTCACGAGCTCGTAAACTACAAAGTCAATTGGATTCTCCTTAACGCCTTGTCTGAATTATGGAATATGGAAAAAGCGTGTGCGTGATTAAAAACAACGGAATACGTTCACAAGTTCCATTCGACACCAGCAAGTTCGTCTTCCAACCCGGTTGAGATAATCAGGGATAGATCCGAACAACCACCGTCATTCTAGCAATGTGGGAGCACCTTGGAAAAATGTGGGGGCAACGTAGCTAAGTTGAATGACACACTTGAAGAACGAGGCAAATAAAAAGATTTTCAAAATATATGTCCTCGACCTCGACCTTCTTTCGAACCAAGGATCAATCAACAAATGCACTCAACGAGTTGCACCGTCGTATGAAACGTCTTAAGGGCTAGACTTCGATTGGTCAAAACCCTTAAAAGTATTTTTGAAAAACACTTTTGCCATTCATGCAATCAAAGTCTACGAATGGAACATAGAATTATCAAAATCAATCATGCATGATCAATTCTGTATTCATACTTCTTACTACAATATTTTGAATTTAGGCATTTGGGAATCCATGCGACATTCCACGACTCTAGCACCTCAAGAACACGAGGAGAGAATCATCCATTAGAACAGACCATTCACGCCATGAGTTTCTGCACAGTGCAGTCAATCGTTGGCATGACCTCCTAGGTCGAGCGAATTTTGGCTTTTCTGAGCTCCAGACAGGCGTGACTACCACAGTATCCCCGACCTCGTCTTCCCGAGAAACACTACTGTTGTGGCACCTCATCAATCCATGTCAGGCACTTTTGCCATCCTGGCCAAGCTCCACCTCCCACATATGGCCCACCTGACCAAGTTCTACCTCCCACATATGACCTTCTCACATCTTGAAGGACAAAGACAATTTTAGGACTGAGTTTTTCGTCCTACTGTCAAATATTATGAAGTCACCTAGAGGAAACGTTTAGCCAAAAGTTCAGGGACATTGTTGTTTCCTCCCCTCGCCGTTTCATTCCCAGGCCCACCACAAGTGATCCAACTCGATGACTTTGATGCTCACGTGGGCTTGTCAGGCTTATTTTCAATCGATATCACAATTGGAGCTTTGCTCGATGAAGCCCCCTTAGACCTTTTTGTCTGTCCACTCGGTAGTGTGAAACCCTTACCGGATTCGACTCTATACAAATGATCATTCGATGATACCTGCTAGAGATACATGGATGTTGAAAAAACTGAGCGTCTAATGGACGAAATTCATGAAGGTTGTTGTGGACCACACATGAGCGTGCGAGACTTGGATACTTTTGGCCGATTGTGTGAGATGCGTCCAACAGTGTCACCTCTATCAAGAGTACGCAAACCAAATCCACGTGCCACTGCACGAGCTCTGTCCCATGACTTCCCCATGACCTTTCTCCCAAACGCGCCCAATGGTCATCAATTCATATTAGCGTCGATCGATTATTTCACCAAGTGGGTAAAGGCTATCACCCTGGCATCAATAACGGCAAACACCATTGAATTTTTCATCAGCTAGAACATCATTGTGCGTCATGGGATGCCAAAACCAATCATCACCGGCAATGCCAGAAATCTAAAGAAAAGTGGTTCATCGCTCTATGCCACGGGCAATTGTACTAGAAACGTATGGCTCGTGCATTTAACAGGAAAACGCGCCCGAGAGAATTGCAAGCAGACAATCTAATTCTCAGGAAAAAAAATTCTTCAAGTCAATCCAGACTCTCGGGGCAAGTTTGTACCTAAATATAAAGGGATTTATGTCATCAAAGAGATTTTCAGCGGGGGAGCCATGATCATTAACTGACATGGACAACAAAGAACTCCCCAATCCAATCAATGTGGATGCAGTAAAAAAAACTCGTAATCAGAAAGCGGGCCTCCAAAAATGAGAGAAATTCCCGCTAAATCGAAAACCTGAAAGGGCGGTTTAGGCAAAATCTAGGGAAGAGGGTCATGATTAAAAATCCCTAAAAATGGGGATCATGGCAAAAGGAAAGGAATCAAATCCCTGCTAGGTGGAAAACCCAAAAGGGCGACCTAGACAAAAAGTAAGGGAACTCAGAGGTGCGGTAAAAAATAATACCGTAACAAAAGGAAAGAAAATTAAGAAACAAAAAAAAAATAAAAAAAAATGCTCAAAAGTGAACGACAGTGTTTCCCACAGCAGCAATAAAAAGAAGTTGTGATCGACATTAATTTGAGCTGCCTCGACAACTTTCATGGATACACCTTGTGAACATAGCATGAATGACTTTAGGGAACTCCATCAAGAATGACTCCAAAGTCGATTAATGAGAAAACAATCTGAGAAGTTCGCACAAGCAGTCAGACATCTCGAGAGGGTTTTTACCTCCAAAGTGAATTACAAGCTAATGAGTAGAGTCGTTAGGTGTTCAACCTACGAAAGTCATTCTCGACGATCAGGACTTATAGTTATCCAGCTTCTGGGAGTCACAAGCCGACAAGCAGAGTCTTTAGGTGCTCAGCCTCCGCAAGTCATCCCCAACGATCAGAACCTGTAGATGTCCATATTTTGAAAGTTACAAGCCGACAAACGGGGCCTTCAGATGCTCAAACCCCGCAAACCATCCTCAACGATGCTTCTGACCAGAAAAATCCTAAACTTCCAGCTCGTTAATGGCAAACAAAAAAAACGCCGAGCGGAGCCTTTAGGTGTTCAACCTTCGCAAGTCATCCTCGACGACCAGGACCTGTAGTTATCCAGCTTCTGGGAATAAAAAAAGTATATGAGCGGAGCCTTTAGGTGTTCAACCTTCGCAAGTCATCCTCAACGACCAAGACCTGTAGTTATCCAGCTTCTAGGAATACAAAAACAAAAAAAAAAACGACGAACGGATCCTTTAGGTGTTCATCCTTCGCAAGTCATCCTCGATGACCAGGACCTGTAGTTATCTAGCTTCTAGGAATAAAAAACAAAAAAATACGACGAGCGGAGCCTCAAACCCCAAACCCTAAAATCCCAAACCCGAACCCTTAAATCTCAAATTCTAAACCTCAAACCCCAAACCCTAAAATTCCAAACCCTAAAACCTAAACCTTAAACCCCAAACCCTAAACCCCAAACCATAAACCCAAACCATAAACCCCAAACCATAAACACCTAAACCCATGGCACCCATTTTTGGCCAAACATCAACCATTGCATCCATTTTCGTCCAAATTCCCACCATTCCCCAAATCACTCCCAATTTCTCCCAATTGGCTCCAAAAGTCTCTTAATTGCCATAACCATTTGACCACTTGATCACCTTTGCTCATCCATAGCCAAATTCTCTCCAATTATCATCAAAACTCCTTCTAATTGCCAATCACCGCCCAATTGCCAATCACCTTTGCCCAATTGCTATCAACTTTTCCACCCACCATGTATTGTCCATGTTTATCATCTATTTGGAGGAGAAAACTCTACAAAAGCAAGGGATAGCTACGGTTGAAAGAAGAAGAAGAAAACCAAAGGATAGTGTGGAACAAGCTTGCCTTAAGCTTGTTCAAAGAAATAGAAAGAAAAAAAACAAGAAAGCAAGGAAAAGAGAAGAGAAGAAAAGAGAGAAAAAAAAAATTCAAAGTGAGGATTTGAGTGATAGTGAAAAAAAAAATAGATAGAAATTGAGTGAAGAAAAATTGGCGAATATCGGTCTCGGTTCTTCGTCAGGTATCTAACATTCGAATAACTTAGGTATATCTCCTCTCGTGCTCGATATTTTTATTTATCAATGTGAATGAAGTTTGTTTCATCAATTTTATGTGTTAACAGTTGTATTTCGTATAAGAATCGTACTCGGTTATAAGTTTGGTATAACTTTGGGGTCATTTTTAGACATTTGTGAAAGTTATGGGGCGAATGTTTCAGTAAAAATAAATATTTTCGAAAATGAATTAAGTCATTCCCAAACTTTGATGAAGGTTACAACTCGGTCCTTGGACTTGTTCGAAGGATGACCTAATCTAGAGAAAACGATGGAATGAAGAAGTAAATAGAAAGCGAGAGACAATCAGTACTGAAATTCATTCCTATTGCTTTACCAAAACAGTCTGATTTCAACAGTAGCCGATAGTTTAATAAATAGAAAACAACTATGATCTAATTGCAACAGACTCCTTCAACAATAATTACAGGACAGCCCTTCGACAAAGACAATAATGCAAATCTGACCCTAATCTTCTTGCTTGAGTCTCATACTCTAATATTCCCTTATGGAGATGAGATCTGCAGAAACGAGCAAGTAGCTGCAAGAGGGCTTCAGTCAATCAGATATCCAACTACAGCATGAAGAAAATATAGCAGTATAGTGAGACAAACTCAGCTACATCATTTAACAGCATGAGAAAATTCAACCAAAGGTCAAATGCCCCAAGATCAGCCAGACCAGAGAATCAGAAAGGAAAAGCTGACAGAGAGGTTTGAAGCCTCTATCTTACCAGAGTGATTGGAAGGGTTGAGCCTTCATCTTAAAGTCCTCAAGAGAGTGATTACGATGACAAATCATAAGATTGACAATTAAAGATCAACAGCTCTATTTTTGGACCAAATCACTCCCTATGCCAACTGAGGTGGTTGGAAGGGTTGAGCCTTCTTCTTGAAGGTCTCAAGAGTATGACAGAACACACTCTGTTTTTGACCATAAGCCACGAATAAAAACAACAGAGGTCAAGAGAAGACCACAGATTTGACAATTGGGAATAAGACACATGCTGTAAAATAAGGTAGAACCTGGTTTGAAGCACCAACTCCAGGTAACAAAAACTGTAGAGAAGATCGAGTGTAGTGGCAATCAGATTGACCAGAGAACCTCAGGAGAGACCGCTGCTTCCAAGCAGAATAACAACAGAATTATGAAGTAGCAAAGGAATCTTAGCCAAGACATAAGGAAGAACACTTATCTGAATTAAACATTCTCATCAGTCGGAGAGTCAGATTCCAGCAATTTGAGGTAAGCCTCTTGTTGAGTAAGTTCAGTAAGACTTGTGACCCCAAGTTTTTTTCGAAATGGGACAAATAGTTTTTTCGTAAGCGGTTTTGTTAGAATATCAGCTAGCTGCTCAGTAGCGGGAACAAAATTGACCGCAATCTGTCCAGCCATTACCTTCCCTCTTACGAAGCAGAGATCTATTTCGACATGTTTCATTTTGGCATGCTGAACTGGGTTTTCAGACATTGCAACAGCACTATTATTGTCAGTCCAAATAATTGGTGTACCCGAGAGATGAATGTGAAGTTCAGCAAGTAAAGAGGTAACCCAGAGGACTTCACAAGTTGCATTTGCCAAGGCACGAAATTCAGCTTCCGCAGATGAACTGGCGACCACCGACTGCTTCTTGGAACTCCAGACAACTGGATTTCCATTGAGCAGTAGGTAGTGACCAGAAATGGATCTGCGATCCGAGGTGTCACCACCCCAGTCAGCATCCGAATAAGAAACTAAGGTAGCATTGTTAGAAACAGCTGAAGTATTAATCTGAAACATAAGACCATGATCAAGAGTTCCTTTAAGGTACCTAAGTATACGAATTACAGCTTTCCAGTGAGAGAGCTGAGGATTTTGCATAAATTGACTAAGCCTATTAACTGAAAAATGAATATCAGGACGAGTGGTGCAAATGTGTTGCAGAGCCCCTATGGTACTTCTATAGAGAAGACCATCAGAAAAAGGCTCTGAAGGTGCAGACAGACCGGACTTAGACAAGGAGTTACCTGTCATGGGCGTGGGAAGAGGATCAGCCTTAGACAAACCTGTTTTGTCGAGAAGTTCACGTATATAATTCTGTTGTCCGAGGAGAAGATGGTTGTCACCACGGCTGACCTCCATGCCTAAGAAGTGATTAAGAGTGCCAAGATCTTTGAGTTGGAATTCTTTGTTGATTTGACTGATTACCTCATCAATGATGGTTGATGAGCTACCTGTGATGACTATGTCATCAACATATACAAGCAAAAACACAGAACCAATATTAGTAAACTTAACAAATAGGCAATTATCCGAAACAGAAACAGAGAAAGATAAGGTGTTTAACAGAAAATATTTTAAACGTTCAAACCACGCTCTGGGCGCTTGTTTGAGTCCGTAGATGGCTTTATGTAATCGACACACAAGGGCAGCACCATTGTTGTCAGTTTGCTGAAAACCGGGAGGTTGCGTCATGTAAACCTCTTCAAGAAGATCGCCATGAAGAAAGGCATTATTGACATCAATCTGTCTAAGAACCCAATGATGAGACAAGGCAATTGTTAGAATAATCCGCATGGTTGGGGGTTTAACAACCGGGCTGAAAGTATCTTGGAAATCAAAGCCCGGTTTTTGGGAAAAACCCCGAGCCACAAGCCTAGCTTTACACCTATCAACAGACCCATCAGTTTTTTTTTTAAGTTTAAATAACCATTTGCAGCTAATAGGTATCCTACCACTAGGGAGAGGTACTAGAGACCAAGTGTTATTGTGAGTTAAGGCATCAAGTTCAGCCTTAACAGCAGTAGCCCAGCTAGCTTGTTCCATGGCCTCATGAATGTTTGAAGGCTCGACAAGGGGGGAGGGGGCAGAATCAGGAGTGTATGAGAGCAATAAGTGATGAGCTTTGGACTTGGATCGAGTTAGCATAGGATGGGTGGAGGGACGGGGGGTATTGGAACTAGATAGAGGAACTAGATTGAAGTCATTAGAATTACTAGGAACATACCTAATGGAGGAGGTAGGAAGGTTAAGGTCAGATGAGGGAGGGTGGTAGTGGCTTGGATGAGGATCGGAAGTTGTCTCAGCAGAGACAACATTAGGCAAGGACGAAGGAACTAGAACACATTGTGAATCTGAAGTATTCCAGTTGGAGGGAACATACCTGACCGAGGAAGCTGGAGGTGGAGCTGACAGGCCAGAATGATGAGAAGGACCAGTAGCTTCTGGACTGACTGTCTGCTCGACAACTCCGTGAGTAGTCACCTGTTCTGAGGGTGAGGATAAAGGGCAAGGAGCTTGAAGTGGAGAGGAAATAGAAGAGGGAATAGGAACAGAACCTGATAGCTGCTGCGAATCTGGAATTTGTGTGTCATCCACACCTGCATTGTCTAGGAGAGAAGCCTCAAAAGGCATAAAGAAGGGAAGTGAAGTGTCAGTGTTTTTGACCGCAGCAGATTTCATAAAAGGGCCAGCATGATCAGCAAAAGGGAAAGTTGATTCATGGAACACAACATGCCTAGAGACATATATTCTACCCGAAGCATCTAAACACCTATAACCATGATGATTGGAGCAATAACCAAGAAACACACATGGAGTAGACCGAAAATCAAACTTGTGAGAATTGTAAGGCCGAACATGGGGAAAACAGAGACAACCAAATACCCTAAGGAACAAGTAATCCGGTTGTTTCTTAAATAGCATTTGATGAGGTGAAATGTTATCCAGAACAGTTGATGGAAGTCTATTAATAAGAAACACAGCTGTAAAGAAAGCATCACTCCAATAGTGAAATGGTAAGGAGGCTTGTGCCATAAGAGTAAGGCCAAGCTCAACAATATGCCTGTGTTTTCGCTCAACTATCCCGTTTTGTTCCGACGTGTGCGGACAAGTAAGTCGGTGACTAATCCCAAGCTGTTTCAAGTAGACCGAGAGGGGTTTAAACTCACCACCACCGTCTGTTTGAACAGCTTTAAGAATGACACCGAGTTGCTTTTCAGCAGCACGATGGAAATCAATAAAGTGCTTGGTTGCCTCACTTTTGTTTTTCAAAAAATATATCCAGGTGTATCTACTGTAAACATCCACAATACTCATATAATAAACATTGCCATTTGAAATGTATGGTGCAGGACCCCATAAATCAACTTCAACAAGTTCAAGAGGACAATCATATTTAGAAGAGGAAGATTGAAACGAAAGCTTCTTACTTTTTCCTATAGCACATGCAGCACAAGGATCACTTGATTTCAAAACAGAAATTTTATTAACATTGAATATTCGAGACATTAACTGAGAGGAGGGGTGACCAAGCCTCATATGCCAAATATTAGAAGATAACAAGGTACGAGCAGCTAAACAGACACCATCGGAAACACACACAGAATTATTCGACTGACTTAAACTAGGACTAACCCTAGACACCGAACTAGACAGAAGACAGGTGTCAAGTTTGGAGAGATCAAGGCAATACAATCCAGCACTTTCTACTCCATGCAGAAGGACATGATGAGACAGAGAATCACGAACCACACAATATGTCGGGTGAAATTCGAAGTAAACATTATTATCCTTGGAGAACTGTGACACAGAAACAAGATTTTTTGTCACATGAGGGGCATGCAAAACATTAGTCAGCATAAGAGTTCTAGTAGTAGTAGGAATAACAGAATTGCTGATATTTGAAATTTTAAGAGAAGTGCCATTACCGACAATAATCTTACCTGAGCCAGAGTATGGGATGGAATCAGCGGTTGGAGCAATGTTGGTGAGGTGATTGGTGGCCCCAGAATCAGGATACCAGGCCGCTGAGGAGAGGCTAGGATGAGCAACATGAGCTAAGTGGGCTTGAGGGGCTGATGGGACCGAGGCTGAAGAACCTGATGGAACCAGTCCCGGGGTGGCTGCTTGCTGCACAAGGTAAGGTGATATGTGTGGGACTGAAAGAGACGGGGATCCTAGGGTAGGTGAGTAAGTAAGGTACTGTGGTAGAGGTGGAGTGGGGTTGGGAGAGGTATAATGTAGGGGCTGATGGGAGTGATTCTGGACAGGGAACCCGGGGAGCAGCATTTGAGGGTAGGGGGTTAGGGATGCCAGGGGTGCTATGTGGGGCTGAGCTGAGGGGTAGGGTGGTGCTGGGGAATAGTGGGTTGCTGCAGGTGAGGATGGTATGTGAGCAGCACCATCCCCGGACTCAGTCCAGTTAGACACATTAGCAGTCATAGGACTACCTGGTGGAGCAGTAACACCAGAGTAGTTGATGTTGAACCTCTGATAGCAACGGTGCACAAGATGTCCGATCTTGCCACACAGTTGGCACTGCGGCTTGTTGGCAGGATTACCTCTACCCCTACCTCGACCACGACCAGTATACTGAGGGGTAGAGGCCTGAAACTGAGACTGAGGATTTGAGGTTTGAAACTGCCGATTGTCTGGGACCCCATCCGATTGAGGTAGGGTGGTCAAGGGAGTAGGGTTCTGGTTAAGCTTGGTATGATTATCAGTAAACACATCAGCAATAGATTGGTTAGTCATGACATTAACAGAGGGAGGAATGTCAAAAAGCAAGTCACGTTGACGGGTTTCAGCATCAAGTAAAACAGAACAAACAGATGCAATGTCATACGGGTTACGACTAGCATGAATAACAGCAGCAACATTATCAAACTGGCCCTTAACCCCATTGAGAATAATAGAAATCTGTTGAATTTCCTCAATGGGATGACCACAGCTTGCAAGGCTATCACAAGTGGACTGAATTTCAGTTAGGTACTCACGCATAGGTTGTTGAATGAGTTTACGAACTTTAAGCCTATCATAAAGACTCATTATTCTAGTAGTGGAGGAAGAGGAGAAAACCTGATGCAACTTTTGCCAGATTGAGTAAGCTGTCATACACCCAAGAAGACATCGATTCACGGAAGGAGAAATGGACGCAAGAAGCCAGGAGGCAAGGGAGCTGTCACGCTGAATAAACTTGTTATATTCGGGATTAGGAGTGTTATTACCAGCAGCATCAACAATATACTGAGGCACAGCAAGAGTTCCGAAAAGGTGTGGTTCAAGGTTGAAACCCCTCACAGTAAGTAAAACCTGTTGTTTCCAGGATTGAAAGTTCTCATCACCTATAAGGAGTGAGATTTTTTTACTTGAAAAAACTGGGGAGGTATCATCCATCATGAATCACAGAAAAAAAACGAAGAAACAAGGAGCTGTAATAGCAGGAAACAATCTGAACCGAGTTAATGATATTGCAGCACACAGGTGCAGAATACCACCAACAAAAAGCACTGCCAAGAACAGAAACTTAGGTGAAGTCTGTCTTTGCAAGGTGCCGAAGGTTATTCAGCAAGAAACATCAGAGTATAGCAGAAAACATAGATAAGCATAGATAGAGAAACATTATTGAAGATAAGCATAGATAGAACGGCAACCAAGAACAGCAAGACAAACACAGGAGAAGCTAAATGCGGAAGCTAGTAAACGAATGAGCATCCATAGCTAAGGAAGACAGCATAAGAGAAGCTGCTTTCTTGGCCAAGAAATTGCCCAGGAACACAAGACAAGCAGAGCACATACCAGGAATCGTGGCTAGAGCTCTGATATCATGTTCGAAGGATGACCTAATCTAGAGAAAACGATGGAATGAAGAAGTAAATAGAAAGCGAGAGACAATCAGTACTGAAATTCATTCCTATTGCTTTACCAAAACAGTCTGATTTCAACAGTAGCCGATAGTTTAATAAATAGAAAACAACTATGATCTAATTGCAACAGACTCCTTCAACAATAATTACAGGACAGCCCTTCGACAAAGACAATAATGCAAATCTGACCCTAACTAGAAACGTTGTGGGTCATTTTGGGACTTTACCGAGTGTTATAAACCAAACTAGAAACGTTGTGGGTCATTTGTGCAATGTTCAAAAGATTTTTCCAAATCAGCTCGAAAATTTAAATAATTGCATCTTGGTCCCTAATCTTTTCTGGACATCCCATTATTTCTCAAGGTGTCACAGATTAGTCAAATATGCTTCGTATTTTCAAAATCATTTGTATACGTTTGACTCGACTTAAAATGACCCCAAATTTAAACCACTGTTTTGTTTTAGCACAATTAAGTTTATTCTCTCTTGTTTATTTATTTTAAATTAACTCAAAATTTTGTAAAAAAATGCTTGTATATTGTTAACTTAAACAAATGCATGTCCTCTGTTTAGCGAAACGTGATCAAATTGGACAATTTGGGTAAATCAAGCAAGTTGAAAAAAATATAAATTCCAAAACAAATTAAAGTACCGAAAGGGCGGATTATGGGCTCGTGATCCTTTAAGACGTAATAAAACCTCTGAACTCGATTTTCTGGACGTAGACCTTTCTAAGCCCTAGGATGTTTACTCCATGTACCCTAGAGAATTTTAGGATTCCGATTAGCCTTCAATTAATCGGTGGCGACTCTTTCAATTTTTTCGGTCCGGTTGATGACCCCACTCGACCGGACCCGTCGCTCGCCAAGACCCGACATTTCAAAAAACGAAATTAAAAATATTTTTCAAACGGGTCGGGGAAATTCGGATTCGACGTTCGACAGTGTCAAAGGACAGTATAGTTTCGGTTATTCACGCAAGTAGAAATCCTTTTGACATTGCTTCTGTGAGTTCTGTAATGTTGGATGCGGAAGCTAGGCAAAGTGATTTGTTGTTTGATTCTGATCTTTCTGCTCATGTGGTTGTAAATCGAGGTTCTGGTGGAAAGAAGGATGAAATGGAGTCATCTATGTCTAAGACTAATAAGTCTATGACCAATAACAGAGGTGGATCTAATGGAATTTTACCAACACATGTCAATGAAGGTCACCATAATGAATCTTTAAACTCTACTGGGTTCAACATGAACAATCTTTTCAATATGGTCGTGGCAGAGGTTATGCAAACAATAAGCCACAATGCCAATTGTGTGGTAAGTTTGATCATTTAGTACACAGGTGTTACCAAAGGTTCAATGTAAATTTCACCGGAGTTACAGATCCAAACAATGTTAATGCTGCAAGTGTCAATCTGTGCTCTGCTCAATGGGAAGATGCCTCAGAAGGATCTACTCTACCGCATCAATCATATCCTTAACAACAGCAGTCCCAAACACCTCAAATGATACCTAATCAGTCTCAATCTTTTTATGTTCAACCTCAACCTTTTTCTGCTCAGTCTGAATCATTTTCTGCTCAACCTAAGCCTTATTCATTTTTCTATTCTCCTAATCCATATGTTGCCTATTCCTATGTTGCTTCTTCACCTATGTTTCCTCCTTATATGTACTCTCCTTCTGTTCCTCTTCAATACAACTCTTTCTCATCTCCTCAAGTAAACATTGCTTATGTTGCCTCAATAATTCAGGCAGATACAAACTGGTTCCCTGATTCAGGTGCAACCAACCATCTTACTAATGCATCTCCAACGGGACAACATACATGTGTTCCATATACCGGGCAAGGTAAAGTAATGGTTGGTAATGGATCTTCTCTGAATATTTATGCAATAGGTTCAGCTTTAATTCTATCCATTCTGTTTATTCTCATCCTCTTGAATTAGTTAAAATTGATGTGTGGGGTCCTGCTGCGTGTTCTTCAAATTGTCATCGTTATTACACAGTATAGTAGATGCCTATAGTAGGTACACGTGGATCTATTTTATGCATAAAAAACTGATAACACTCGGTTCTTTGTTGAGTTTCACAGGTTAGCAGAGAAACAACTTGGATACAAGCTGAAGGCAGTTCAATCTGATGGGGGGAGGTGATTTTCAGTTTTTATCCACATATTTACCTCAGTTTGGTATAAATCATCACATTACATGTCCTTCTTCTGAACAGAATGGTATAGTCGAGAGGAAGCATAGGCATATTGTTGAATTACATGTCTGATCTTACATCTCCTTATTTGGGTAATGATTCTGCTTCTCCATTAATTTACTCTTCTCCTATTAATTTGTCTCCATCGTTAGTTACTTTTCATGTCTTGTCTAATAGTGATGCTATTCCAGGTAATAGATTGTTATCTGATTCTGTTAATTCCGTTTGTCCAAATTCTAACATTCGAATTCCTGGTTGTCGTTATATTCCTGTTGATTCTGTCTTAGTTCCTGACAGGTTAATGTCATTACCTTTAGATTCGTCTTTACCTAATGACACTCTAGATGAAAATGCTCAGGTAATTCCTTCTAGTATATCTTACAAATTAATAGGTTCAAAGTTAGTGTCTGAATCTACTAATACTGCTGGCTCTAATCACCATGAGGGTTCTGACAATAAGCATTCTATGCAAACAAGGTCGAAAACCAGATCTCTTCAAGCTCTTCTGACTACGAGTAACAATGTTGAAGATCTTATTGATTCTGAACCTAAGTCGATTCATCAGGCTTTAATCAGTCCCCATTGGAAAAATGTTGTGAATGAAGAATTGTCTGCTCTTTATGCTAATCATAGATGGACTGTTGTTCATCTTCCTCCTGGCAGGATTCCTATAGGTTGCAAGTGGATTTTTAAAATAAAAAAGAATGCTGATGGGTCTATTGCGAGATACAAGACTAGACTTATTGCTAAAGGATTTTCTTAGAAAGCAGGATTTGATTTTCAGGGTACCTTTAGTCTAGTGGTGAAGTTAGCCACGGTTAGAATTGTGTTGTCCCTTGCATTATCTCATAAATGGAGTCTTCGACAAATTGACATAAATAATGCTTTCTTACATAGGGATTTGACTGAAGAGGTATATATGATTCAACCTCCAAGTTTTGAGCAAACTTCTTCTTCTAAAACTGATTATCATTTAGTTTGTAAGCTGCAAAAGGCTCTGTATGGGCTTAAACAAGCAGCTCGTGCTTGGTTTGAAAAACTAAAGTGGTTTCTTATTCATAAGCTTTAGTTGTGTGCGTCTGTTGCAGATATATGTTTGTTTATCAAACAAGACAAAGTTTTTTTTGTGTTTCTATTGGTTTATGTGGATGATATTGTAGTTACGGGAAATTATTCTTCTGTTATTTCATAGGTTATTCATTCGATTAATCAGGAGTTTCAGTTAAAGGATTTAGGAAGTTTGAACTATTTTATTGGTATGGAAGTTACTGCATCTGACAATTATTTTTTGCTAAACCAGAGAAAATATATTCAGGAGCTGATTGAGAAGCTTTTTCTCACTGAAGCTTCAAGCTTTCCTACTCCAATGACTGAAACCTGTCTAACCAAGTCAGGTATGATTAATTGTATTGAATTGTTTGAAAATGATCATCTGTTTCACAGTACTATTGGAGCTCTTCAACATATTTGCATTACAAGACCGGATATTCAGTTATGTAATTTAAAAGAAAAAGGTACGAACATAATCCAACATGCTTGCACAAAATAGTTTTTAAACCACATATATGGTAAATGGTCTAAAATATATTAAATTATGGTAATTAGTACTTGTGTAAATTTCAAATCCAAAATTATGTTAAATACTTTTCAAATTTAAAAAAGTAGTTGAATACTTTTCCAAATATCATAATTAAAACCTAATGCAAATGATAGTTCAAATGATGAATTTGTTCAAGTTGAGATGACACTTGTTCATTCAAGTGTGAAATATGATAGTGCAAATAATTAATTTGTTCAAACGTTAGCTGGATTCACCTCATGCCGAGGCGAATGCACTAGATTTCTTTTCTGATGATCTTGTTGACAGTGAGAGTACCAGAGATCTCATCTCCAGTGGGAGTGACATGTTCATGCCCTAGTAGGAGTGAGTTTTTAGGTCATGGGTTGAGACTTAATATTTCCTCTCGACGATATACGATCGAAGGTGATGAAAAACTAAATACCCTAATATCTAATGAGGCTGTTTTGATCCGAAAAGTACCAGAGAAGCTCTTGATGAACCCTTGTAGGAAGAATGGATGATTGAAATGGAGGACAAGATGATTGTTTTAGGGAAGAACGGTGTTTGATTAAGGCTATTGTAGCGAGTTTAGATCTTAAATTGCACCAGATGGATGTTGAGAACACCTTCCTCAATGGTGAGTTAGAGGAGGAAATCTACATGGAGCAGATTGAATGCTTTGTACATAAGCACCTTGACCACTTAGCGTGCAAGTTCCATAAATTGATCTATGGTCTAAAACAGTTCTCTAGATGGTGGTACCATTGATTTCATAACTTGGTCGTGGATAATGGACTTCTCATGTTGGAGGAGGAGCATTGTGTGTAAACCAAAATGTTTTGACTAGACTTCGTGTTTATGAATACATATGTAGATGACATGCTCATAGCTAGAAACATTTTGAAGTTTCACACATAGATACTGGTCTGGTTGTCCTCTTTGTTTGAGAAGAAGGAATGGGTGAGTACATATATTCTTGGGAATCATATCGTAGTAAGAAGCAAATATGACTTTCACAAGAGAGCTACATAAACAAAGTATTGGAAAATTTCAACATGAGTGGCTGAAAACCAATGGATACTCCAGCTTACACTAACCAACATCTCAACATGGAATGTGTCCTAAGATGAGATGGTCGGAGGCAATTTCACCAACCTTGAAGAAGAATTCTTTAGTGAGACATGTGGAGTCTCTAGAACTATGTAGGCTTAGTTGATGTACCTAATGAATTATATTTTTCCCTGAATAATGATCCTTAACTTTAATTATATTTGAGTATGCATGTTTTTATGGTTGAGTATTTTGTATGTTCTTGTTGTGATTGCTTGTTGAAATATGTCAAAGTGGATTTGATTGTTTTTTCACACGAGTAATGACTTCAATGCCTTTGTAGTTGTGTGAGGTAAGTGATGATTTCATGTTTTGGAAGTCTGTTGCGATGAATAGAATGATTAAATGTTCAAAATTGTCTAATTTTGCATTACAATATGGTTTGTTGATCCACTACGATAGATAATGGTTTGAGTAATTTGTGTGTCTGATGGACATCTGTACAACATTTGAACATAAGCTCCGCGAGAAATTAAATATGTTGTAACACATGTTCCATATTGCATGTACCACCAATCAACCATGGGTTTGATACGTGGTGTGATCTTAACTGGGAGTCGTGTTAGACCCAAAGTTCCATGTGTAGAGGGCAAGTGTAGATTCATTACTCTAAACAAAGATTTTAGGATCGATTCAATGTTTGCGATCTTAGTGCAAGCTCAAAGGACCAAGTTATAAGAACTCGGGTTTCAGTTCTAGAAAAATGGTTGAATGATGTTGATATTTTCGTGGAACGAGAATGATCATTATGAAAGTTTTTTAAATTGTGCCCACTAGGTGCCCAACAATATCGACATCGACTACGGTTGTGGACGAAATACATATATAGATCTAAAAGATTATTATATTGTCAGACCTAAAGAAGATTACATGACCAAGGGTGTAAGACACTTTTCCACAGTTGGTGTGAGATTCGCGAGCCGCTACAACTCCTAACAGATGCGTAATACGTTGTTCATCGTGCTAGTTGGTCACACAACCATTGACCCGTATGTGACTTACTAAATAAGAGAGATGTGTTCTCGTGGTGTTGACTTTATTAATGAGTACACCCTACTCTGTGCGAGTTGGAGATGTTAGTTTTGGTTATTGAGTCGTCTATTAGTGGGAGTCCATTTTAATAAGCTCAGTATGACCCAAAATTGTCCTCTATATAGGAGTACTAAATGTTGAAAATCTAACAATTTTTGTACTCCTATAGAGGAGAGAATAATCCAACAAAATTATTCTAAAATTCCTAATGTACTATATTTTAATTATTCTTTTATTACTTTAAAGTAATTTATTATAATTTTCTAATATATGTTTTTAATTATAATTTAATCTAATTAATTCCATTTAATAAACTATATTTCTTAATTTAATTATCTTTTTAGTAATTTAGTTTATTCTAACGTATCTAATAAATTATACTTTTAATTAAAATTAAGTAATCAATGTTTTTATAATTTAATCTGCTTAAGTATTAGACATATTGAAACAAATCTTATATATGTCATTTGACCTAATTCCATTGCATTTTTGAGTACCATTCTATTAAAGAAAGAAACTTCATATTTTCATTTTTTATTTCGTATTCTGTATTCGAATTGGCTATTTGTTTTTTCTTGCGTCAGACATACATTCCGTTAATGTAGCTCTAAACTACATTGTGTATTCGGCTTCTACCCGGGTTATTTGAAAGATGAAGTGACGAGAGCTTCTAAGAAAAAAGTGTCGACAACTGTCTTTGCGGTCATCAGTTGCTAGTTTGTTCTTCCTGGATGTGAAAACATTTAGTTCTTTTTGCGGATAATGATCTCAGTTTTTAACCTTCATTAATATATTGTACTAAAAATTGGTTCTTCTTCGTCTGAATCTCCAGTTGCATAGCACGGATGATGTAAATTTTTGTATATCGTATTTTTATTTCTCTTACCCTGTGTTGTTCGTGCTATTCATTCCTCATTTTCTGTTTGTAGTATATACTGGTTTTGATTGATGGTGATGCGTATTGTTGTTTGTGAAAATAGCTAGCTAACTGGTTCAAAACTCTTGCTTTGAATAAGGCAATACGTACACAAGAAGAATGCCCTTTATTTAGAAGTCTCAGGATTTCTTACATTTTTCAAGCGAAATGCAGTAATATACAGATTATAGAGAGCTGTCTTGTTCAGGATTCATTAGCCTAGTTTGGCTAGGACATCGTTCAGGGTCGACACCGTCTCTCCATAGTATTTCTCTGCCTCGCTGCTACTCTTTATCTTTGCTGCATAATCAAGCTGTTCAAGAAAAACGAAAAACACACTCTCAATATTTAATAAAATCGACATTATATTTTATGGCACTTAACCAGCTAGAAAGGAACAACAGACTCACGTTGTCGATGGTCTGGAAAAGCTTTCCGGTAAGATCCTTGAGTGACTTCTTCTCATCCTGGGACTTGGCACCGATGATGGTGTTAAGGTCGTAGCGAAGGTACGAAGCCCTGAGGCGGAGGTCGTTTTGAACGTACGGCCACGCTTTCTTGTCAATCAGTGTCTTCACGTTGAGGATGTCCTTGGCCGAATCCTTTGCCCTTACTGCTGCCTCCGTTGGTGGCAGTGGCTGTAAGTAGAACCTGTTCTTTAAGGGAAGGTCAAAATCTCTGGCTTCATCCGAGTTTAGGGTTCCAGCTGCAAATGCACATTTTTGATCTAAGTCATATATATGAATCTGGGGTTCATCCCATATCACGGATTTGCATCCAGTAGAGGAAGAGGAGGAGGAGGAGAAAACTTACGCAGTCCACCGGAGGGAGCAGGAGGTGGGCCAACCTTAATGGACCTTGCATCGGCGAGGACCGCCTGGACGAAAGAGCCCGAAGCTAACCCAGCGGCAACTAGACCCAGCACAGCCCGGCGGCTGGTCTCCACCACAGACTGTTGTGCCCTGATACTGAACACAGGTCGGACCTTGCTGACCTTACTGCTGCTGCCGACACTACCCAATAAGTGGTTCGGACCGCTCAGGCTGCCGTCCAGCACTGCCTGAGACGAGCCATGTAGACCAGTCATAAAAGCCATCCCATGAGCCATATCTACTCTTTTGTTTAGTCGGAGCCTTGGAGTTGAGGGCTCTTTTTTAAGTGTAATTTGTTGGAAGATGGTTAGTTAGTATGTTCTAAATATATTTTCGAGGGAATCCGTGCGTGTGGTGTGAAGCAAATACCTTATCTGCCATTTTCTAGTTGGATAAGCTGGATATGGCCAAGGCCAACTGGGTTTCAACCACATGGCAGGTGAACGTCTACGCAGGTAACAAGTAGGATTTCCCACTGCTTTGGCGTCTGTCAGTTTGAACACGTGGAGCCCACAGATTAGTGACTCGAAACATTGTCTTGGTGGTGAATAATCTTGGTGGAAAAGAACAAGAACAAGACCCGGAAACGGAAGTCCATGTTTAGCGTTACTAGTGTTATTGTTTGATTTCAAGATTACGTGCTCGAGAAATAACATGTTAGTAATTAAGACAAATAATATAATACTGAAACTATACTTACATTGGTCGGTATATTGACGTGCGGTAGTGGTAGCGTGTGTGATCGTCGGCGACGATCCCGGTTGAGAGGAATGTCAGATGAACGGAACGTTCCTCGGTTTCCACAGTGGATTCCCTAAGACGAATTGGAGAGCATCTTTGTAGATATGTGTATTAGTGTGTAGTGTGTAGATGTGTATGAGAGTATATTTTCGGCAGACCCCTATGAGTCTATTTATAGACCCAGGGGCAGTTACGACGTTTCGTAACTGTTCACTTCGATCTCTCTTATAGGTGCATTTTCCTACATCTCTCACTTACACATATGTGGGTGCTCAGTGTGTAAAAAGACATACTCTTAACATTCCATTTGTCTTTCATATAGGGCTCCACCGTGCGACCGACATACTTAGTGAGAGGTATTTTGTTGTATATCTGTTAGGAGTATACAACCTCTCATTGAGAATAACCTCCAATAAGAAAGTATGCTTGTACCCTAGATCGTTGAACCTCATTTATATAAAGACCTCATTAATCATACTTTGTATTGACAATCACGATACTAAATCATGATTGGTGCGCACCGTGAACACAATTCTTAAAAGAGAATATGTTTACAATTTTCCTCTTCTAATGATCCTTCACACACTGACTCGCCTCGCTTTTCTAGACATGTCTCGCCCGGTCGAATCTGTGTGCATGACCATAGGGTAACACGCTAAGCTAGCGATCATCGTGCTAGGTCTCTAATCTCTGATCAGTGTCATGTGAGCATACAATTTTGAACCTGTTAAGGATCCTTGGGTCTCACACTACAACAAGCTGAGATCGTGCTTGTGTAAACTCGCGGTCGATCAATATCACACATAGTACGAAATGCGTGTCACAACACCCTTCTCCTTTTCACATGGAGTGTATGTCATTTGTCATAAAGACGGTGTTGTGCGGATGTGTGCCACGTACCACGTGCACCTAAACCAGAGTACATTAACTCCCATCCTGCTCAAAAGTGAACTACATGAAATAAATTCCTTTAAAATTTCGACGACATCATATCAATAACCTTCAAAAAAATTATATTGATGGTCTCATCAACTGGCGACTTAGGAATTGGAGTAGTTAGTATTAGTGTTTAGGGCAGGTTGGGGAGAATTGTGAGTTTAGGGCAATAACTAAAGAAAACTTCATCTTTGTATTGCCTAAACTTGAGAATTACATGAGGGGTAGATGACTATATATAGTAGTATCTAGGGACTTATGAGGAGATGTCCAAAACATTAGGACTACCCTAGAATACTCTAGAACACTTCTATACCATATATCCTAACATTCCCATTTCTAGTTTAACCTTCTAAAGTTTTAAAGACTAAAAAACATTGATCCTAACACTTTTGAACTTGAATGATGCACTTGAAGCTGAAGAATTATGGGTCCACTTATATGGCACGACTGAAGCACTGCTGCTGCTCTATAGGTGTACTGGAGCTGCATGGGCTGAGCACTGTTGCTTGAGGACTGGCTGGTTGCTGATGCACAGATTGAACACTGCATGTGCACTGGAATTGCACAAGTTGAGCACAGATTTAACACTGCTGGTGCACTATGGTTGCACTGAAGAGCACATGTCTGCTCAACAATGTTAACAGAACAGATGCACTGAGGTTGAATCTACATCCTGAGAAATGAACAACATGTGAAGAGCACAGTTCGGCTCACGGATGAGCACAGGTCTGCTCACGGATGAGCACAGGTCTGCACAAGGATGATCTAGTTGCTGTGAATTCGGTTTTGGATCTACGAACTTTGAGACTCCTCGATTGTCGATTTTGCGAGATCTTGAGCCTCATGTCTCGCAGCCCTCACGTCCTAGAATAGTGCAACTCAAATCACTAAAATGCTGCGGAATAATTGAAGTAACAAAGCATAGAATCCAAGCGGAGCTGAATGGAGCACATGTCTGCCCAAACTAGTTCAACTTTTCATGATCTTGCCTCTGCTTGAATCAACATCAGCATTCGTAATGCAGATTAATCACTAGTAGAAATCAATCGGAACGAAGCTTCGGTTCTATCATCTGCTGATAACTTTGAAGAAGCTGGTGGATCAATCATAGTAAGTAACAGATGACAAGTAAGTTTCTCACCAAAACTGGTAAGTATCTCACCAATACGCAGCACAGCAAATCACAACTTAATGATAACAGCACAGCAGCAGATCACAACCAAGAGCTTAATGGAAACAGCAGAGCTACTGAATTGCTCGTATCTAATCAGTAGAGCATAAAAAATGAACCACAAATCCACTGAAGAAACAGTATAATGAACGAAGAAGTTGAGCAGGTAAAACCTCCGAAGAAACAGAGTAGAGAGAACAGAGGAACTTAGCAATCTTAGCCTAGATCATTTCTGCTCTGTCACTTCTGATTATGCAGAGTAGAATTGAGATAGTTCACTAGTAGAAGAGTACAATCGAGACAATTCACCAGTAGATTGACTAATTCAGGTGGAGTATGCAGCTTAGAACTGATCCAACTCACAAGTAGTCGTGATCAACAAGTTCGTTCTAGTCGAGATCAATCATTAACACATTTATTCAGCATATCCATAACAACATGAGTTGGAATTGATCAGTAGGTTTGTTCAACAGGTTCGTTCACATGGAATTGATCTTATTCAGCCACGTTGAAGGTGGAATTTGAGCGGTGATGTAGCATGAGGTGGCAGCAACACAACATGGAGTTAGAGAAGCACAACAAACTAAGAGAGAGAGAGCTCACCAGAAGATTGTGACAATCAGAATGATCGTCAAAACAAAAGTAATCGCAATCTCCATCTAATTGAAGCTGAGGCGCGAAGATCTGGTGAATATTTGAACAAAGATGAAGCGCGGCAAACTGATTTGAAGAACTGAACATAGTTGTGACGGATTTGTGACTAAAATTTGCAACTGAATCCAAATTCGGTCCCTGATATTGTAGCTCTGATACCATATTAGTGTTTAGGGAAGGTTGGGGAGAATTGTGAGTTTAGGGCAATAACTAAAGAAAACTTCATCTTTGTATTGCCTAAACTTGAGAATTACATGAGGGGTAAATGACTATATATAGTAGTATCTAGGGACTTATGAGGAGATGTCCAAAACATTAGGACTACCCTAGCATAATCTAGAACACTTCTAAACCATATATCCTAACAGTTAGCTCTCAAATCATCCATTTGACGATTTTCTACTCGAAATCCTATCTCATCTCCACTTTTCACACAGATGCGACACCACTAAAACGCGGAGGTAGTTACTCGTGTGAGTGTGTTAGCCTTAAGTTAACTCAACATACATTAAAACACAAATCAAGAATACACTTAGCAATCTTAATGAACATGTATGTATCTAAATCAAACTTTTTGACCAAAATGAACATTGTGATGTGATCAATCTCATTGGTCTACGCAATGGCCGTTACGAGTGATTTGAGAGATATCGAGATGAAAATGAAGAACAAGGTATCTTGGAGAATAAGGAAAGTAACTAACCGTAATAACAAACTCTTTCATTAAACTTCTAATCCAATTTAACTTCAACAATGAATTCACTACCTATGTATACTAGATTAGAAATGCGAATACAATAAGGAAAGATTAACTAGACTCATCTACTACCTTCTCAAGTAATCTTGAAACCTAAGGAACCTTCATCTTTACTAACTTGCAACACAGGTCACCTATACAAGACACCTATATTCATACATCCTAACCTTGCCTTAAGAAATTTGATTTTCATCTTTCTATATGTTTTTTTTTCTTATGATCCTTTATCAACCAATTCTGCGCATGGAATATCATTGCTCGAAATACTTTCAACATCTTCATCTATATACATCAGTCTTGTAGAAACATTTGAAACAGTTGCAGAACTAGAAATCATCACGTCAATATTCTCAACCAACTGATTCTTAATCATGATTACTCTTCCATTCATCACAACAAATCTTAAACAGTTCAACAAGACAATCAATCAATTACCAATCACAGTACTATTATATCAAACTTACCAATCCTGATGCATACAGAACACAAACATCAGAGGAGGACTTTCTTGTACATGATTTGTTTTTTTCTGCTGAACACTTTGCTTTCTTCATGCATTATTCATTCATCTTAATAGTCTCTTCGGCTCTTCTATTTGTTTCCTTTATTTATTTTTACTGACAGAGAGGTTTCCACTTTCCTCAATCTTACCAATGAAGTTGGGAGGTTTTCACTTTCCTCCATCTTTTCATACTCAAACATCTTCTCAAAGTGGCTTTAACGCTTTCTTTGAGATATGTTATTTTTGGATTCAAACTTCATCCTATGCCAATATAAAATTGAAAAAACACAGAATCCTCCCCGTGATGATGCTCAAATGCAACAGAACAGATTCATAAGGATATAACTCCACTGATCATGAATAACAGACAGATTGATCATGATGAGTGATAAGATTCAGTTCTGATAAAGCAACAGAATGACAAATGGAATCAGACGACTGATAATACCGCATGAAAAAAAATAGACTCAAGTGTTAACAAATGTAACCAGTCTAATGTATATAGAGAAAACATAAAAGACATTAAGACCAGGATCAAACCAAAAAATAGAACACAATAGGCAAGAAACAGAAAAAAGAAAACAAACACAACAAAACAAACCAAATAGAGAAGATCAAATCAAACCTCTTAACATAAATAAAATATACCAGATAGACTCTTACCAAACTAAAAACCCCCAGCACATAACCAAACTTATTTATCATTAGACAGATGTTCCTGACCTTCTTCAACCATATATGTAGAATCAAAAGAACTAGTTAGTTCTTTAAAATCCATCACCCCAAGTTTTCTTCTAAATGGAATAAACTGTTTCTTAGTGATTGGTTTTGTCAAAATATCAGCTAATTGATCTGAAGCAGACACAAAATTTACCACAACCTGTCCATTTTGAACTTTTTCACGCAGAAAACATAAATCTATCTCAACATGCTTCATTTTCGAATGATGGATAGGATTTTCAGTCACTGCCACAACTCCTGTGCTATCACTCCACACTATGGTAACATTTGTTAATCTGATATCAAGCTCAGATAAATGAGAAGTTACCCACATAATCTCACAGACAGCATTAATTTTCACTATGGCTCGATATTCAGCTTCAGCTGAAGACCTTGAGATGACAGGTTGCTTCTTGGAACTCCATACAATGGGATTACCGTTAAGCAAGAGATAATGTCCAGAAACAGATTTTCTATCAACCAAATCACTACCCCAATCAGCATTAGCATAAGATACTAGTGTAACATCAGACAAAGGTACAGAGTTTGCACGAAATAAAAGACCATGCTCTATAGTGCCTTTAAGATAGCGTAACACTCTAAGAACTACCTTCCAATGAAAGATCAAAGGATGTTGCATGTATTGACTTAACTTATTAACAGCAAAATGAATATCAGGTCTAGTCATACACACATGTTGTAGAGCACCCACAACACTCCTACACAAGTGTTCATCAGCAGGAAGAGGTGCTGCATTAGTCAAGCCAGTCTTATTATTCAACTCAGTAATATACTTCCTTTGTCAAATTATCAAACATTCATCCATAACCTGCACATCCATACCCAGAAAATAGTTCAGAGATCAAAGATCTTTAAACTTGAACTCCCTGTTAATATCTGTTACCACTTATGAAATAACAATATAATCATTACCTTTTATAACTATATCATCTACATAAACCAAAAGAAACACAGAACCAGAATCAGTTTTCTTAACAAACAAACAGCTATCAACTAGAGAAACAGAAAAATTCAGATGATTGAGTAAAAAACATTTGAGTCTTTCAAACCAAGACCTCGGTGCTTGTTTAAGACCATATAACACCTTATTTAACTTGCATACCAGCACATTACAATGACCATCATATCTTTCGAATCTAGGTGGCTGAATCATATAAACATCTTCAGCAAGCTCACCATGCAAGAAAGCATTGTTTACATCAAACTGTTTAAGCTGCCATTTATGCGTCAAAGCCAAGGTAAGAATGATCCTCACTGTGAGTGCTTTACCCACAAGACTACAAGTATCCTTAAAATCAAAACCCGATTTTTGTTAGAACCGTTTTGCCACTAATCGAGCTTTATATTAGCAATAGTTCCATCAGAATTTTTATTTATCTTAAACAACCACTTGCACCCTATAGGTATCCTTCCTCCAGGGAGAGGAACTAAAGTCCATGTGTTATTATTTACTAAGGTTTGAAGCTCGTCTTGTACAGCTGAAGACCATACAGGGCACTTCATTGCCATATGAAGATCAACTGGTTCATTCTGATCCAAGGTTACTGGAATAATAGTTGAAGTGGTCAAGGCAGCAAGATTCCTAGATTTTGATCTAGTCTGCATAGAATGCTTATTTTTATTCGTAGAGACATGACTAACACCAATATGAGAAGCATAATCAGTTGGTATAGGTACTTGAGGTTGATTAGTAACATCACATGACTGACTAACAGGTACCATCACAGAATCTTTAATAACATACTGTACCATTGCTTGTCGTCCAGAAGATGTACCAGGAGATGATACCTCATCCACCACTTGTGGAGGTACAGACTGATATGCATTCACATGAAGACTATGCATTCATAGTTAAAGAGTCTGCAGGAGAAATGATATCAGGACCATGAGCATCAATTCAATCATGAGATACATTGGATATATCCTCAACACCATTGACAGGAATTGAAATATCAACAGGATTGCACGGAGGAGTTAAAGACAGAAAGAAAGGTGAAGAGGTAGAAGTATTTTTTACTGCAGCAGACTGCATAAATGCCCCTGATTTCTCTGCAAACGGAAAAACAGATTCATTAAAACAAAAAAGTCTTGAAACATAAACCTTGCCAGAATCATCAAGACATTTGTATCCATGTTGATTCACACAATATACAATGAAGAATACCTGAAGACCAACTTCTGTTTATTATATGGTCGAAGTAAAGGAAAGCATAAACATCCAAACACTCTACTAAACTGATAATCCGGTGTTTTTTCAAACAATTTTTCATGAGGAGACAAATCATTTAACACCTTCGATGGAAGTATATTGATTAAAAATACTGCAGTAAAAAATGAATCACTCGAATACTGCAAAGGCAAGGAAGTTTATTTCAGCAAAGTCAACCCCATTTCAAATATATGGCAATGTTTGCGTTCAACAATGTTGTTTTGTTCAGACGTATAAGGACAAGTGAATCTATGATTGATACTATATTGCAACAAATAAGGAGCCAAGGATTTAAACTCATCTCCCCCATATGTTTGAATCGATTTAATAGTGAAACCCAGTTGGTTTTCAACTTCTCTGTGAAATTGAGGAAAAACAAGTGCAACATCACTTTTTTTCTTTAAGAAATAGATCCACGTATACCTGGTGAATACATCAACAATACTAAGGTAATATAGATTACCATTAGATGAGAGAGGTGCAGGTCCCCATAAGACCATTTCCAGCAATTCCAGTGGTGCATGATATTCAATAGAAGATGCTGAAAACGGAAGTTTACAGCTCTTCCCTACAACACAAGCAATGCAGTATGGAATATTAGAATTCATATTTAAATTGTTTTGCTTTATGACCACAGAGAGATTTTGATTAGATGGATGACCAAGACGTTGATGAAGAATAACAGGAGAGAATTTTATTTTTGTCATATTACAGACAGCATTTGCAAACTACAAACACCAGAATCAATACTTTTATTCATCCTAGAATCAGCTATCAGAACATTGCTATTATTTCCAAAATAGATAAAATCCATTCTATATAAGCCACCACTTTATGATCCATGCAGTTAAACTTGATGACTGCGAGAATCTTTAACTAGGTAATGCGAAGGATGAAACTCAAAACAAACTTGATTATCCCTGGTAAACTGTGAGACAGAAACCAAGTTTTTAGTGATTGTTGAACACATAACCTATTGTGTAACACAAGAGGTTTAGAAGCAGTGTTAATAACAGATGTACCAATGCTTCCAATGTCAAGAACATTACCATTTGCTACCTGAACCTTACCTGAACCCGAGTAAGATTGATCCCCTTGCAGATTGCCTTGAGAAAAGTTGTTTGTAGCACCCGAATCTGGATACCAAGATTTATCGATGATGTTGGATCCTGGGACTGATGCAGTTGTGGCTAGATGAGCTTGAGCAGGATTGTCCATCATTGTTTATGTTGCAGAGGAGCTTATAGGAGTAGAAGGTAGCACAAAATGATATTGAGTCATTGCAGGATGAAACTGATTTACATTTGGTTGAGCAGCTAAGGTAGAAGGTATAGTGAACATGGGAGGCATAACAGGGTATGGTTGATAAGGAACAATAGATGGAGGTAACCAAGGATTGTAAGCAGACGTGTTATATCCAGGCATGAATATGGGACTAGAACCAAAATTACCAGAACAGCATTGTTCGCAGAACCAAACACATAATTTGAAAAACCAACATGATTAGCATTGTGGTTTTGCCCCTTGGAGGATGCAGAACTGGAGTATGAAGCAACATCTTCATCATTTCATTGCATAGAAGACAGATTGGCACTCATATTCTCATTCGCCTGAGCTGTAACACCTTGAAAATGAACATTAAAACGTTGATAACATCGATGAACTAAGTGATCGAATTTACCATAGAGCTAACACTATGATTTGTTGTTTCCAAAACCTCGTCCCCTGCCTCGTCCTCTACCATAGGCAGGTTGATTCGACTGATATTTTGGAGGAGGATTAGAAGACTGTTGTTGATGCGATTGTCCAGACTCAGCACCATTCACCTGACCAGAATCAACTACACGTTTTACACCTTGACGAGTACTCTTCACCACCACATTCATCATGGTTAACGGAATGTCAAACAGCATATCTCTTTGTCTTGCTTTAGCATCAAGCAACACACACGATATATAACCTAAATCATATGGATTATGGATGGCATGAATAACCTCAACTATACTATCATGTTGACCTTTAACTCTATTCAATATGATCGATATTTGCTGCATTTCCTCTATAGGACGACCACAGGTTGCCAAACTACCACATGTTAGCTGAATATCTGTTAAGTAACCACGCATAGCTTGAGTAAGAAGTTTCCGAATCTTTAACCAGTCATACAAGCTAATGATGCGAGTTGTAGATGAAGAAGAGAAGTTTTGATGCAGTCTATTCCAGATTGAAGCTGATGACATGCAGCCTACTAAGCCTTTGTTGATTGGAGACGAAATAGAAGCCAATAGCCATGACGCCAATGAAGAATCTTGTTGCGAAAATTTCAGGTATTCAGGATTCGGAACTCTATTTCCATCTTCATCCTCCACATGTCCTAAAATCTCCAACGTACCGAACAGATATCCTTCGAGATTTAGTCCTCTGACAGCAAGTAGAACCTGCTGCTTCCATGACTGGAAATTATCATCTCCAGTCAGTTGGAAAATTCTCTTATTGAAGAAAGCTGGCACAAGTTCATCCATTTCAACCGAGAAGTCGACGAAACGGAACACGAAGAGGATTACCGAGAAGATGATCAGGGAATCACAGAGCAGCAGATCTTGGTGGTTGAAATGACAAATCAGAATAGCTCTGATACCATTTAAGTGATTTGAGAGATATCGAGATGAAAATGAAGAACAAGGTATCTTGGAGAGGAAGGAAAGTAACTAACCAGAATAACAAACTCTTTCATTAAACTTCTAATCCAAGTTAACTTCAACAATGAATTCACTACCTATTTATACTAGATTACAAATGTGAATACAATAAGAAAAGACTAACTAGACTCATCTACAACCTTCTACAACCTTCTCAAGTAATCTTGAAACCTACAGAACCTTCATCTTTACTAACTTTCAACATAAGTCACCTATACAAGACACCTATATTCATACATCAAAACAATGAATACATCCCTACAGAAGGGGCTTCACGGGTTTATCCGTTTATCCATATTTTGTTGACTACCAATTCACATTCACTTTCTTGCATGTTACCATGCCTTATGCATCGTAATGTTGGTCTTGTAAATGTTCTTATCATAAATAGGATCATTTTCTGAAGATATTGAAAATACAATCACCACTAGACAAACACTGGATCAATAATGTATATCATCCGCAATACTTGTAGGAACATGTTAGACCAAACTAAATTTCAGTTATTGGTGTGAGCCACTTATCTTGAATCGCCTACAGTGAAGTTCTCACTTGTTTCTCATTTATATATTCAAATGGCCATCTATAGAGAGAAACTTTATCCCACAAGGATAAAATCAATCGAGTCATATACACGATTTAGTATTTGGGCTAGTACACCTCATGACGTGAATAAACCTTCCAACTTAGCTCATTTTTAAGAAATTTGGCGCATTACGCCATGAACAAGGATTATAACTATTTATTAAGTAAGCATGCCTTTTATGTACCAACACATGGAATTGAAACAAATAATCAATATTTTTTCATTTTAGGACACACAACAAACATGAAATGATTCAACATGTAGGCATGCATAACTTGTACATAGATGACGTATCATCATGCTTGCTTATTTTATCATACATCCCTATATATGGATACTAGATACTAAATCAAATGAACATGTATAATGTCTAATGGAGTAGGTACACATGATGTTTCTATACATGAAAATAACATACATTAACATGTATCATGCTTGATAAATAACAAAACATCATGTAACATAATATGTGATCAACAAACATCAAGTGCCCTTTTCGAATTCGACCAGACTAACTTGCACAAAATTATACTTTCGAAGACTATAGGGACAAAAATATAAATTCTCAAAAGTTACGTTTAGAGAAAACATTTCCAGGTAGAACGAAGGGTTTGATTGGCAGACCCAAACTCCCTCCTTTCTTACACAGAACTTGTAGCTTCCCATGCCAGAGAGGAAGGGGCACAGTGTCAAGTTTCCACTTATAGCTCGGTCTTTCTACACATAATGTTTTCTCAATTTAAACTCAAGAGTATCACAGTTGAACCCCTTAAGACTTTAGCGAAATAAATTTGGACATAGTTTAAACAAATTAAACTATAATGACCATCATGCAGTTTATCAAAAATAAATTATTATAGATTATAGTCTCCTAAGCATGATACTAATAAATATAAATAGCAAATCATTGATTTGAAAATATTAGGGACAATTTGAAATAAATTTAAATTATTGTATCACAATGTAAAGTTTGAGGACCTAATTGAACATTTCCAAAAATTAAGGGTCCAAAAAATATTGTTCTCAAGTCGGGCCACGACTCAGATCAGATTGGGTCGCAGCCCAATTTTAGATTAGACCACAACCCAAATCGATTGGACCACAACCCAAACAGCTGGGCCAGAGCTCGGGTGAAATGGCTGAGCAGCAACCCATGCTGCTGGCCACAACTCAAACCGCTTGGTTCACTTCCAAAATCGGTCTACCATCTAGACCGATCAGTTCATCATCTAGAACGATCGGTTAACATCCGATACGGTCGGATCACAACCCTGAATGGACCGACTCAAACTTTTTTCATTTTAAACTTTAATTTCGAAATGAATAATAAAAAACACCTCCCCCGTCTCCCCCCCCCCCCCCCCAACGGTTTCTTCTTCAACCTCCATATCCAACTTTTGTAACTGTCATCATTAATTCAACTGTCATATCTTCTTCGACCCTTGTTCATATTTTTGATCAACTGTAACCTCCTTTCCCACCATCTATCATGCAAACTGGACGAGATTGTTCGACGGTGGGGATACGACAAACTCGAGCCAATAGGACCACCTCGCTGGCCACTACCTCGGCGCCCCGTAAGCATAAAGATTCGTCAGTTCCTTTCTTCTGTTCACAACGTCGCCGAAAAAAGTAACATCTTCGCTGCAACATGTTCTAGGTTGTTCGATTGGACTGTTCTTCGTCTACGAGAGTTCGCGTTCTCACAAGTAACCGTCGTCGATGACCTAATACCGGCAACTTCAACGGAAACCGTCAAGTAACCGCCACTGAGAACTTATCACCTGTAACTTCGATGATAACTTAAGCGCAACCCCTGTCGAGAACATATCACCGACAATTACTTTTGTTTTGAGGGTCACTAAGTGTTAGGATATATGTATAGTTACATATATGTGTTGTTTGAGGATTATTCCGTACTATTCTAGAATTAGCAGTTGTCGGTCAAGTTGTAATAGTTTAGTCTTCGTGGGCTATAAATAGGATTATCTTGTAACAGTTTCAACCACCTTGAATGAATAACAAATTTTATTTCTTCACTATCAAGTAATCTTCAGATTCGTGCAGCTCATATACCATTTTAGTCAACTGGATTCATAATTCATAACAAGAGGATGAAGAAATGATAGCTTGGAGTCGAATGAATGAAAACTTACAGTGGAAGAAACCAGAATTATGTTATAACAGAAACATAGGAAAAATAGATTTCACATTGATTGAAGAAGATGATCTTTGCAAAGTAATATGCACCTATTTATAATCTAGGCTGGAAACTAAGAGAATGATTACAAATAATACTCTAGAAGTCTCACGAAGATCACTAGAAGACTCAAGACAACTAGGAATCACGAAACATACTAAGAAGATTACAATACTTGATTTTTCATCAGCCTAACAGAGAAGGCCAATAGACAAATCCTTTTCATAACCCCTAACATTACCTACCTTAAACCCTAAACTTTAAACTCTATCCTTCATGCATGAAAAGCATTTGTCCATTGGCATTATGTTTAGGATGATGAAAAATCAAGTGTTGTAATCTTCTGAGTATGTTTCGTGATTCCTAGTTGTCTTGAGTCTTCTACAGTCTTGTTTGTAATCCTTCTCTCAGTTTCCAGACTAGATTATAAATAGGTGCAAATTACTTTGTATAGATCATCTTCTTCAATCAATGTGAAATATGTTTTTCCTCTGTTTCTGTCATAACAGAATTCTAGTTTCTCCTCATGAGATGTTGTTCAATAAGGTTCCTGATTATTCTATACTTAGGTTCCTGAATTCTAGTATACTCGCCCTTTCACTAAACACAAATGTATTTTCGTTCCACTCCTTGTTTCTTACATGGATATAAGTGTCTAGATACTAATGGTCTAGTATATGTGTCAAGACATGTTCGTTTTCATGAAAATGAGTATCCTTTTTGCTGATCGAAATGGAAAGTTCATGGTGTCATCTGCTCCTAAAAATACTTATACTAGTGAGACTTTCTTTTTATCTTTTGGATGCATTGATACTCCTTCAGATCATTGTTCAATTTCTCCTTTATATCCTATACCATCTTTTAATACTTATGTTTCTAATCATTCAGGAAGTTCCTTGGAAGCTTCTCATGCCGGTGTTCCTTCTCATCAGTATGATAATCATCCTACTAATGTTCCTACTCAATCTTCGACTGGGAATACTTCTGTTCAACCTATCATTGATTCGTTAGCTCAATATGATGTTGTTATCAGGTATGTACCTTGTTCAAACAATGAATTATTTGAGGCAACAAGGTTTACATCAGCAGATACTAGTGATCCTATGTCAGCTCCAGTTGCTCAGTCTAGACAACTTTATGTGTTGTCACCTGACCAATCCAATCATCCCAGGAATATTCATCTTATGCTAATAAGATCCAAGAGTCCATCTCAATCTGCAGTTCAATTTTTCAGCATTAACTGCGGTGGGTGAACTATCATCTAATCCAGCTACACCTGAACCAACCTCTATTCATTCAGCTCTTCAAACACCGCATTGGACTCAAGCTGTGTGTGTTGAACTACAAGCTTTATTAGACAACAAGACATGGTCCACTGTTCCTCTTCCTGAAGGTCGAATCCTAGTTGGGTGTAAATGGATTTTCAAGACCAAACGCAACTCAGATGGTTTTATGTCCAGATACAAATCTATGTTGGTTGCAAAAGGATTCTCCCAAAATTATGGTTTCCATTTTTCTGAAACATTTAGCCATGTTGTTAAATCTCCTACATTTCGCATTATTCTTTCATTAGTTCTAACCAATAAATGGCATCTCAGGCAGATTGATGTTAACAACGCCTTCCTCCACGGTGATCTCACTAAGGAGGTCTTCATGCTTTAACCTCCTGGATTTGAGCAAAGTGATTCAGCAGGTAATGTCATGGTTTGCAAACTTCATAAAGCCTTATATGGCTTAAAACAGGCACCGCGAGCCTGGTTTGAAAAGCTTAAACACTTTCTTTTAATTGTTACTTTGTCCTTTAGTCACTACAGCTAATTACCTAGAGACATCAATGTAAAATTCACTTTATTATCTATAGAAAAAATATAATGTGTTTCACTATTAGACACGTGCACTATGAACATTCCATTCTGGTTATACAATAATGTTGAATATGCTAAGAATAAACGATGTTCGATTTAATAATATATTATGATGGGCATATCATATTATTATTCAAATATATATATATGGCTCAAATCCATTCAGAAAGTAATGTTTTTTCTACCTTAATTAGAATTTTCATAACTATGTTACGCAGAATAAGATAGATATATGTTAAAGTAATGGCATGAATTTTGTTACTACGATATATATTTTATGAAGACTAAAGAATAAGAAACCTTCCATGTCTAGGACACAAATATATTTATTTTAAATGATAAAATCTTTATGTCATGTAAAAATATAAGTTATTATATAACCATACACGACTTTATTTCAAATTTAAATGAGAGTTTTTTATGGGAGTTTTTACAAACTTTAAGAAGACACTATTTACGCTAGATTGCTTAGGCTAGCTATACTCATACAAATTAAGCGTAGAAATCTTATATCAACATACATTGAAATTATAGATGAAACATATATCAACATTGAGTATGTTCTTGTAGTAATGGATATGTAATTATGATTTTATAATGTAAATAGAACTTTGATAATTATCTTTTTATTTACCATGTACTATTTGTTCTTATTTCTAGAGAATGATTCATTTAATCAGTTTTACTAGATAGATTCTAATTGATGGATTTGGTAACAAAATTTTTAAAAAGAACAAAACATGATGTTATATTTGAAAACATTCTGTTGTGCCATTAAGATCCCAAGCGACAACGCTTTGTAATCCTTCCACTGTTGGGAACATGTGGTTTTAGTTGCTTTGTTAGGCTAGCCTAACACTCTACACTATGAACTCAGGAAGTGCGAGCCTTCGGTCAGACTGCACGACCCAAATCTGAACTTGAAATTGGCAGAGCAGCCAGAAGTCGTCTTATATCCCACCCAACGAGTTAGAAGCCAATACTCTATGACATCAATGGCCCCACTTGGGTTACAAGCCTGTGTTAGAAAGCTCGATAATTAAAGTCATGATATAAATTGTATTTAAATTAATTAATTAGTATATACTTACTGATATGGCATAACTCACTAGTTTTGTAGTTGCTTTTGTTCCATCAGATAATGTCTTCAATGAAAAATACAGATAGTGTCCTATTAGTGGTATAGTTTTGAGTATCATTTAATCTTACCGACATTGTTATATACTTATTTTTATAGAAATGGGAACCATTGTTAATATTTTTAATAATTATTATTATTTCGTTCTTTAGTCACTAAAGCTAACTATCTAGCGACATTAATGTAAACAATTCAATTTTATTCTCTATATAAAAAAATACAATGTGTTTCAAAACTAGACACATGCACTGCGAACTTTCCACGTTAACAATATAATAATGTTGAATACGCTAAGAATAAACGTTGTTCGATTTAATAATCTATTATGATGGACATATATTATTATTGAAATATATGTATATATATATATAGCCTAAATACATTCAGAAGGTAAAGTTTTTTAATATCTTAGTCAGAATTTTCATCATTATGTGAGACAGAGTAACGTAGATATGTGTCAAAGTAATGACATAAATTGTGGTCACTGCGATATATATTTTATGAAGATTACAGAATAAGAAGCATTCTTTGACCAGGTAAAACGTATATATTTACTTTAAATGATAAAATCTCTACGTCGTGTAACAACATAAGTTATTATATAACCATGCACTGCTTCATTTCAAATTTAAATGAGTTTTAAATTAGAGTTTTTATGGCATTTTTTTACAAACTTTAAGAAGACAATATTTATGCTAGATTGCATATGTATGCCATAACTCATACAAATAAAGCGTAGAAATCGTATTTGGACACACGTTGAAATTATAGATGAAACATATATCAACTTTGATTATGTTTTTCTAGTGATGGATACGTAATTATGTCTATAAAATGGACATAGATTTTGATAACTATCTTTTTATTGACACTGTACTATTTGTTCTTATTTTTATGGAATGATTCATTCAATCTGTTTTATAAGATAAATCCTAATTGATGTATGTGGTAACAGAAATTTGAACAAGAAAAAAACATGATGGTATATTTGAGAATAGACTGTTGTGCCATCTTGAGCCCAAGCGACACCGCTCTGCAATCCTTCCACTATTGGGAACGGGAGGTTTTCATTGCTCTGTTAAGACAGCCTAACGCGGGGCCCTCCACACTATGAACTTAGGAAGTGTGAGCCTTCACTCAGACTACATGACTCAAATCTCAACTTGAAATGGACAGAGTAGTTCGAAGTCGTCTTAGACCAGACCCAACGAGTCAGAGCCAATATTCCATCACATTAATGCCCCCACATGGGTTACATGCTCGTGTTAGCAAGCCTGACAATTAAAATAGTAATTTAAATTGTATTTAAATTAATTAATCACTATATACCTTACCGATGAGGGATAAGTCACTGGTTTTGTAGTTGATTTTATTCCAACAAATAATGTCTTTAAACGAAAAATATACATAACGTCCTATTCATGGTATAATATTCAGAATATTTTAATTTTAACGGTATTGTTAAGTACTTATTTTTACAGATATGGGACCCATCGGTAATATTTCTAATAATTATTATTACTTTGTCCTTTCGTCACTAAAGCTAATTATATAGCGACATCAATGAAAAATTCAATTTTATTCTCTATATAAAAAAATTCAATGTGTTTCAAAACTAGACACATACTCTGCGAACTTTCCTCGCTTACAGTATAATAATCTTGAATATGCTAAGAATAAACTTTGTGCGATTTAATAATCTATTAGGACGAACATATATATATATATATATATATTTATATGACTTAAATACATTCTGAAAGTAAAGTTTTTTACTATCTTAGTAAGAATGTTCATCATTATGTGAGACAAAGTAAGGTAGATATGTGCAAAGTAATGACATTAGTTTTGTTCACTGCGATATATATTTTATGAAGCCTAAAGAATAAGAATCCTTCCTTGACCAGGACAAATGCATATATTTACTTTAAATGATAAAATCTTTATGTCGTTTAAGAATAAACGTTGAATTGGGTAGAGCAACTCGAAGTCGTCTTGTTAGGATGTATGTATAAGAGTATAGCTTGCAGCTCAAGGTATTCAAATTAGTTTCGTGGAGGCTAAAAAATGTTGAAAAGCTTACAGATGATTCAAGAATGTTGTAATTGTGTATAAGCTTAGGTCTGGTTGATAAGTATAAATATGATTAAGTTGTAATGGTTTGGGCAACTCATTTGAATAGAAAGAATTCTGTTTGCAGATTTTGTTATTTCTGTTATTTTCGATTGCTTAAGCTCTAAGCTTTCTTCTCTTCATTTAGATCTTCATCTTCATCTTCTCCTAGCTTGTGCTCAGTTTACTAAAATGGTATCAGAGCCATTCTGAATCATTGCCGCTACGTTGCTCAAAGAAATCTAGTTAGTTTTCTTCTATCGCGATACTCTGTGTCTTGTCTACTTGCTCTGCAATCTTCGTCAGCCATGGATGAATACATTCCAGCATTCTTCAACAAGAGAATTTGCTAGTTGACCGGTGAAGACAACTCTCAAGCATGGAAGCATCAAGTGTTATTAGAAGTCAGAGGTCTCAATCTTGAAGGCTATTTGTTTGGAACTTTGAAAATACCTCGACTCATTGATGATGACGAAAGAAACAAGGTACCGAATCCTGACTTTCCTAAGTATTATCAACAAGATTCATCACTTACTTCCTGGTTGCTTGCGTCAATTGCTTCACCTATTAGCAAAGGCCTAGTAGGATGTATGACAACTACCTCTATATGGAACAAACTACATCAGAATTTCTCATCCTCATCAACAACACACATCATGAGTCTTTATGATAGTTTGAAGGTCACTAAATTGCTAAATCAATCAATGAGAGATTACTTAACTGAGATTCAACTTACCTGTGATAGTTTGGCAAGTTGTGGCCATATATCTATAATCTTAAACGGTGTCAAAGGCCAATATGATAGTGTGATTGCAGTGATTCGTGCGAGTTGGAATCCGTATGACTTGTCTTCTATTTCTTCTGTGCGGTTGGATGCTGAGGCCAGGCAGAGAGAATTGCTATTTGATACTTCTCTAGCTACTACCAATGTTGCTGTAAAAAGCACAGAGCAGATCATCAAGACTGGAGAAGAGCCTACTCAAGCCAACACAGTCGACACAAGAAAGACTATACAGAAGACAAATGCATATGAGTATCAGCCAAATTCTGCTGCCTATGGTCGGGGAATAGGCAGAGGACGAGGCTATGGGAACAACAAGTCGCAGTGTCAGCTCTGTGGGAAGTTCAGACACTTAGTAGACAGATGCTTTCAAAGATTCAACACAAACTTCCAAGGAGTGACTGCGCAGCCTAATGACAGTATCAGTGCGAATCTGTCAACTGTCCACTGGAATGATGATGACTCCATGTCATATGCCAACTCTACTGTCTCTAAACCAGTTCTCTCACCAGTCTATAGTAAAACAATCTCTCCATCATTTAACTCAGTGCCTCAAACTGCTATCTCTGGTCACTCGATGAACTCTGTTAATCCCTTTCAGTCTTATGATCAATACTTGTATTCCTCCTTCTCATGCCTTTTATCCAGCTTTACATCCATCTTATTCATTCATGTCTTCTTTCAACTTCCCAAACAACAACATACAGCAGCTGCCTATGATAAACAACAACTTCTCTTGTTCTTCAATACCTTACAACTCCAGCTTTCCATCAGCACCGGTGCAATATGCAAATCCATCTTCTACTTTGGACAATTCACACCAGGTTCATCTGACCATGGCGTCTGTCAATGGATCTAGTACAATGGATAAGGCCTGGTACCCAGATTCAGGTGCCACAAACCACTTTTCTCATGGAGCTCCAGCTGGTGCACCATCTTACTCTAGATTTGGTAAGGTTCAGGTTGCCAATGGGCATTACTTAGACATTACAAGCATTGGTACTTCGGTTATAAATACAGCTTCCAAACCTCTGATTTTACATAATTTGCTACACATTCCTCAAATAACTAAGAATTTGGTTTATGTTTCGCAGTTTACCAAGGATAACAAAGTTTACTTTGACTTTCATGCTACTCACTGCGTGGTGAGAGATTCTCAAAGCCATCAGGTGCCGCTCAGAGGATCTGAAAGTGTAGGATTATACAAATTAGATTTCAGTGACTTTGATAAATCTCAGTTGAAGGCCATAAATAATAGAAAGAACAATGTTTGTTTTATTACTTTTTGTTTTGATAATGAGTTCAGTGTTAATAAGAATGTTGCATGCAATGTTGTTCAAAAGTAACTTTTGCCTATAACTCTACATCAACGCTTGGGCCATCGATCTCAAAACATTCTGCCAATTGTCATTAAACAATCCAACTTGCATCTTTCTTCTCAGATTCTTATGTGAAATGTCTGTGCTATTGGGAAGAGCTGCAAAATGCCTTTCAATGCTTCTCAGACAGAGTTTCATTTTCCACTTGAAATGGACTTGTGGGGACCTGCCCCAGTTTTCTCCAATGGAAACAGGTACAATCTTAGTATAGTTGATGTTTTCTCAAGATATCCATGGATTTATTTTCTGAAAAACAAGAATGATGTGTCTGTTATCTTTCCCCAATTTAAGAAAGCTGTGGAAACACAGCTGGGTTTTACAATCAAGTCTATTCAGACTGATGGAGGTGGCGAGTTCAAATCTTTGGCACCCATGCTTATTCAGCATGGAATTAAGCATCGACTCACATGCCCAAACACGTCTGAACAAAATGGCATAGTCAAACAAAAACACAGACACATTGTTGAGATGAGGCTGACTTTGCTTAACCAGGCCTCTTTACCTTGCAGTACTGAAGCAATGTTTTTTCACATATGTATTTTTAATAAACAGATTACTTCTAAGGTGTTGGGTAGTGTATCACCTCATGAGAAACTCTTCTGTAAACCTCATGATTATGAGTTCTTAAGAGTTTTGGATGCTTGTGCTATCCGTTTATCAGACCCTTTAACAAACACAAATTAGAATACAAATCTAGACCATGTGTGTTCATAGGGTATTGTGCAAATCAGCATGGCTATAAGTGTATGGATGCCTAAGGTAAAGTATATATCTCGAGACATGTCAAGTTTAATGAAACAGTGTTTCCGTTTTCAGTAAAATCAGGCTCAATCATGCAGTCAGGTGCAGTTAAAAATACAGCTACATCTCTGCCTTTCTTTCTTCCTTTCAATTCCTTAATCTATGAGCCTATTGATGTTGTTATAGATAGCTTTCATGTTTAAGATCAGGTTAATCCTATGGTGCAGCCATCTAATACTCATACAAGATATGATACTACTTCTCCTGATGAGCCTCCACCAGTTAACACTGAATCTTCGCAAGAAGATCAGGTTAACATTCAGGTGACATCTTTTCCTTCTGACAATGTTGTAACTTCTGCTAAGGAAAATAGAGGGAATGATCTAGATTTTATTAGGTATGATCTTTCTGATTCTTTACTTGTTCCGATTAGGAACACTCAGACTGCATCTTTGACTGATAAAAGGTCCACTTTACTGTCTCCTACAGAACCAACTGTGACAGCTTCTTCTATTGATGCTGTGGCAGCCTCATCTGTTGATCATGTTCATAATAGATCTAGAAATAATACTCATTCTATGCAGACTAGGTCTAAATCCAAAAATTTAAATGCCTTAACAACTTCGTTGGTGACTTCTACAGACTATACTAAAACTGCTCTGGATGATGTCCATACTGCGATGCAATATTCAGAATGGGCCACAACCATTAATGATGAACTTCAAGCTTTGGATATGAACAATACATGGTCTCTTGTCAAGTTACCTGGTGGCAGAATTCCAATAGGCTGCAAGTGGCTTTTTAAGATCAAGAAATATTCAGATGGCTCATTGCAAGGTATAAGGCTCGTCTGGTTTCCAAGGGATTTTCTCAAAGGTAAAAGTTTGATTTTCAGGACACGTTCAGTCCAGTGGTGAAATCTCCTACTGTAAGAATCATTCTAACTCTTACATTAACACATAAATGGCAGCTTAGACAAGTTGATGTGAACAATGCCTTTTTACATGGTGAGTTACTTGAGGATGTTTATAACAACCACCTGGTTTTGAGAAAACTGATGATCAAGGTCATGTCCTTATTTGCAAATTAAATAAGGCTCTCTATGGACTCAAGCAATCTCCCCAGGCTTGGTTTTAGCGCCTCAAACGATTTATGGTTCAGTCTCTTCAATTCTCTGTGTCTTTAGTTGATAATTGTCTCTTTATTAAGAAGACTACTGCAGGTATGGTTTTCCTTTTAGTATATGTTGATTATATAGTTATTACAGTTAGTGATATAGCTGCTATTAAACTGGTTATTTTAGCAATTAACAGTGAAGTCAAACTGAAAGATCTTGGTTCTCTTAACTATTTTGTAGGAATGGATGTGAAGATTGCCGTGGATAGTTTAATTCCGGGACAAAGGAAATATATTACTGAACTACTACAAAGAACTGGCTTGTTGGATGCGTCACCGTTACCTACACCAATGTATGGTAACTTTCTTACAAAGATAAGTGAAGTTCAAGGAGATTCTCCCCCTACAGATGAACATTGATATAGAAGTATCATAGGTGCTCTACAACATGTTTGTGTTACCAGACCTGATATACACTTTGTTGTTAATAAGATGAGTCAGTATATGCAACATCCTTACATCTGTCACTGGAAGGATGTTGTTCGTATTCTGAAATATCTTAAAGGAACGATAGATCATAGTCTGCTTTTTCGTGCTAATATGTAGTTACATCTGATGTGGTGCTAGTTTCTTATGCTGATGCGGATTAGGGAAGTGATCTAGATGATCGCAAATCAGTTTCTGGTCACTATCTGTTATTAAATGGTAACCCCATGGTATGGAGTTCTAAGAAGCAACCAGTTATTTCTAGATCGTCAGCTGAAGCAGAGTATAGGGCAATTGCAAATGCTGTTTGTGAAGTTATGTGGGTAAGATCTCTTCTATCTGAGCTTGACATTAAACTAACTTCAGTTCCTGTTATTAGGAGTGACAATAGAGGAGCCGTGGCATTGACAGAGAACCCCATTCATCATTCAAAGATGAAACATGTTGAGCTTGACCTGTGCTTCGTTAAGGAAAAGGTTCAAACTGGACAAGTTATGGTGAATTTTGTGCCTGCATCAGATCAACTTGCAAACATTTTAACCAAGCCAATCACTGCAAAACAATTTCTTCCATTCAGAAAGAACTTGGAGTTAGGTCATTTAAAGAACTATCTTCCTCTTCCTATTCTACAGCGCTTCTCAATAAGAATGAAAATGTTAAAGATGTGACTTCAAATGCCGAGTAAGTTAGATGTTCAGTATGTAGGTGTTTTCTATAAATGTATGTGTTAGGTTATGAGTTTTTTGTTCTCCTAATATTGTCTTGAGGAATGTTTTTGTGTTTCTATTCATTTGTTCCTCTGGTATCTTCATGAGTTCTTGTATGTCTGTAATTGCTGCTTGTATTGAAATAATTTTTCATTATCTGCTCTATATGATCTGTTCATAGTAATCACTTGATATTACTTGTATTCAGATAATTGCTGAGTTGATTCATATGTCGTTATCTTCTATCTTGATTGTTTTTTTTTTTTCAGATTTCAATCTCATCTCTCATTATGCTTTCTGCTGATAGCTGTTCATGTGTTCTGTATATTTTATTATATGGATTTCTGCTTTGACTTCCTCAATTATCTGTGGAGTTGTCTCTGTAGAAAAAGAAAGAGGGGTAGTCAAGGATGAAAAAAATAAAATCCAAGAAGAAGATTTTATCTAATATGCTGATACTTACATAGGGTGGAGTTTGAATCCAAAAATAACTCTTCTCAAAGAAAACGTTGAAGATACTTTAAGGAGTGTTTGAGGATTTAATGATGGAGGAACATGAAAACCTCCCAACTCCAATGGTAAGATAGAGGAAAATGGAAACCTCCCTGTCAGTAAAATTGGAAAATCAATCAAAAACCCTATATTGCAGAGATAATGATCTTGTAATTGATAATTGTTGTTTACAGATTTATGTGTAGTTGTAATGAGAAGCTTATCTGCTATCAGATAAATGTGTAGTGATCGATGAGATTTGTCTTGAAAAAATTGATAAATCAAGTGTGAATATCAGAGGTATGAAACAATAATGCGAGAATCTGGTTATATGAGTATGTCAAGTGATTGCAGGTGTACAGTTTATATAGATGGAGTAAAAGATTGATTGAGTCAATTCAATCAGCATTCAGGAGGAAGAATTCTGATTGTGTATCAGATTCTCAAATTGGATTTGAAAAGGAAACTTCTCAAGGGGATGTTAGGATGTATGTATAAGAGAATAGCTTGCAACTCAAGGTATTCAAGTTAGTGCCGTGGATGTTAAGAAATGTTGAGAAGCTTATAGATGATTCAAGAATGTTGTAATTGTGTATAGGCTTAGTTCAGATTGATTAGTATAAATAGGATTAAGTTGTAATGGTTTGGGGAACTCATTTCAATAGAAAGAATTATGTTTGCAGTTACTATTATTTTTGTTATCTTCGATTGCTTAAGCTCAAAGCTTTCTTCTCTTCATCTGCATCTTCTCCTAGCTTGTGCTCAGTTTACTGAAACATCTTAGACTCAACCCAACGAGTCAGAGCTAATATTCCATCACATTAATGCCCCCCCACATAGGTTACAAGCTCGTGTTAGCTAGCTCGTCAATTAAAATAGTAATTTAAATTGTATCTAAATTAATTATTTGTTGTATAACTTACCGATATGGGATAAGTCACTGGTTTTGTAGGTGCGTTTGTTCCAACAAATAATGTCTTTTAATGAAAAATATAGATAACGTCCTATTGATGGTATCATTTTCAGCATCTTTTATTTTTAATGGTATTCTAAAATACTTATATTTACTGAAGAGGGACCCATTGCTAATATTTCTAATAATTATTATTACTTTGTCCTTTAGTCACTAAAGCTAATTATCTAGTAAAATCAATGTAAAAAGTCAATTTTATTTTCTATATAAAAAATACAACGTGTTTCAAAACTAGACATATACTCTGCGAACTTTCCACGCTTATAGTATAATTATGTTGAATACGCTAAGAATAAACGTTATTCGATTTAGTAATCTACTATGATGGAAATATATTGTTATTTAAATATATCTATACATACATATTTATATATATGTATATTTATATGGCATAAATACATTGAGAAAGTAAAGTTTTTCACTATCTTAGTTAGAATTTTCAGCATTTTGCGAGACCAAGTAAGGTAGATATGTGCATAGTAATGACATAAGTATTGTTCACTGCGATATATATTTTATGAAGCGTAAAGAATAAGAAGCCTTCCATGCCAGGACAAACGTATATATTTACTTTAAATGATAAAATCTTTATGTCGATTAACAACATAAGTTATTATATGACAATGCACTGCTTTATTTCAATTTTTAAATGAGAGTTTTTGAAGGTCTTTTTTTACAAAACTTTAAGAAGACAGTATTTACACTACTTTCCTTACGCAAGCGATAACTCATAAAAATAGAGTGTAGAAATCTTATTTCAACATACGTTGAAATTATAGATGAAACATATATCAACATTGATTATGTTCTTGTAGTGATGGATACGTAATTATGACTATAAAATGGACATAGAACTTTGATAACTATCTTTTTATTTACCGTCTACTATTTGTTCTTATATCTAGAGAATTACTCATTCAACCAATTTTACGAGGTTAATCCTAATTGATGTATGTGGTAACAAAAATTTGAACAAGGAAAAAACATGATGGTATATTTGAGAACAAAATATTGTGCCATCTTTACCCCATACGACACTGCTCTGTAATCCTTCCACTGTAGGGAACGGGAGGTTTTCGTTGCTTTGTTAGGCCAGCCTGACTTGGTGCCCTCCACACTATGAACTCAAGAAGTGCGAGCCTTCACTCGGACTAAATGACTCAAATCTCAACTTAAAATGGACAGAGCAGTTCGAAGTCGTCTTAGACTCGACCCAACGAGTCAGAGCCAATATTCCATTACATTAATGCCCCCACATGGGTTACAAGCTCGTGTTAGCAAGCTGGACAATTTAAATAGTAATTTAAATTGTATTTAAATTAATTAATCACTATATACCTTACCGATGAGGGATAAGTCACTGGTTTTGTAGTTAATTTTATTCCAACAAATAATGTCTTTAATCGAAAAATATACATAACGTCCTATTCATGGTATAATATTTAGAATATTTTAATTTTAACGGTATTGTTAAGTACTTATTTTTACAGATATGGGACCCATCGGTAATATTTCTAATAATTATTATTACTTTGTCCTTTAGTCACTAAAGCTAATTATCTAGCAAAATCAATGTCAAAAGTCAAATTTAATCTCTCTATAAAAAATACAACTTGTTTCAAAACTAGACCCATACACCGCGAACTTTCCACGCTTACAGTATAATAATGTTGAATATGCAAAGAATAAACGTTGTTCGATTTGATAATCTATTATTATGGAAATATATTATAATCGAAATATATGTATATATTTATATAGCTTAAATACGTTCAGAAAATAAAGTTTTTTACTATCTTAGTTAGAATTTTCATCATTATGTGAGACAAAGTAGGGTAGATATGTGCGAAGTAATGATATAAATTTTATTCACTGCGATATATATTTTATGAAGCGTAAAGAATAAGGAGCCTTTGTTGACCAGGACAAACGTATATATTTACTTTAAATGATAAAATCTTTATGTCGTGTAACAACATAAGTTATTATGTAACGATGCACTCCTTTATTTCAAATTTAAAAGAGAGTTTTGTATGGTCTTTTTTTACAAACTTTAAGAAGACAGTATTTACGCTAGATTGCCTACGCATGCTATAACTCATACAAATAAAGCGTATAAATCGTATTTCGACATACGATGAAATTATAGATGAAACGTATATCAACTTTAATTATATTCTTGTAGTGATGGATACGTAATTTTGACTATAAAATGGACATAGAACTTGGATAAGTATCTTTTTATTTACCATGTACGATTTGTCCGTATTTCTAGAGAATGATTCATTTAATCAGATTGACGAGAAAAATCTTAATTGATGTATGTGGTAACGTAAATTTCAACAAGAAAAAAATGATGGTATATTTGAGAACATACTGTTGTTGCATCTTGAGCCCAATCGACACCTCTTCACACTGTTTGGAACAGCAGGTTTTCGTTGCTCTGTTAGGCCAGACTGACGCGGTGCCCTTCACACTATGAACTCAGGAAGTACGAGCCTTCGCTCAGATTGCATGAGTCAAATCTCAACTTGAAATGGGTAGAGCAGTTCAAAGTCGTCTTAGACTCGACCTAATGAGTCAGAGCCAATATTCCATCACATTAATGCTCGCCACATAGGTTAAAACCTTTACTCACTAAATGTAATTATCTAGCGACTTCAATGTACAAATTAAATTTTATAATTATTTTTTTAATACAACGTGTTTCAAAACTTGACACATGTACTAAACTTTCCACGCTTACTGTATAATAATGTTGAATACGCTAAGAATAAACGTTGCTCGATTTAATAATCTATTATGATGGACATATATTATTATTCAAATATATGTATGTATATATATATATATATATATATATGGCTTAAATACATTCAAAAAGTAAAGTTTTTTACTATCTTAGTCAGAATTTTCATCATTAGGTGAGATAGAGTATGGTTGTTATGTGTCAAAGTAATGACATAAATTTTGTTCACTGCGATATAGATTTTATGAAGCGTAAAGAATAAGAAGCCTTACTTGACCGGGACAAATGTATAGATTTACTTTAAATGATAAAATCTTTATGTTGTGTAACAACATAAAAGCTTTATTTCAAATTTAAATGAGAGTTTTTATGGTCTTTTTTTACAAACTTTAAGAAGACAGTATTTACGATAGATTGCTTACGCATGCTATAACTCATACAAATAAAGGGTAGAAATCTTATTTTGATATACGTTGAAATTATAGATGAAGCATATATCAACATTGATTATGTTCTTGTACTGATGGATACGTAATTATAACTATAAAATGGGCATAGAAATTTGATAACAATCTTTTTTCTAGAGAATGATTCATTCAATCAGATTTACGAGATAAATCCTAATTGATGTATATGGTAACAGCAATATGAACAAGAAAAAAACATGATGGTATATTTGAGAACAGACTGTTGTGCAATCTGGAACCCAAGCGACACCGCTTTGTAATCCTTCCACTGTTAGGAACGGGAGGTTTTCGTTACTCTGTTAGACCAGTCTGATGCGGTGCCCTCCACACTATGAACTCAGGAAGTGCGAGCCTTCGCTCAGACTACATGACTCAAATCTCAACTTGAAATGGACCTAGCAGTTCGAAGTCGTGTTAGACTCCACCCAACGAGGAACGGGAAGTTTTCGTTGCTCAGTTAGGCCAGCTAGACGCGGTGCCCTCCACACTATTAACTCAGGAAGTGCGAGCCTTCGCTCAGACTACATTACTCACATCTCAACTTGAAATGGGTAGAGCAGTTCGAAGATGTGTTAGACTCGACACAATGAGTCAGATCCAATATTCCATCATATTAATGCCCCCACATGGGTTAAAAGATCGTGTTAGCAAGCTCGACAATTAAAATAGTAATTTAAATTGTATTTAAAGTAATTATTTGCTATATAACTTACCGATGTGCGATAAGTCACTGTTTTGTAGTTGCTTTTGTTCCAACAAATAATGTCTTTAAACGAAAAATATAGATAACGTCCTATTGATGGTATAATTTCCAACATCTTTTATATTTAACAGTATTGTTAAATACTTATTTTTACAGAAGTAGGATTCATTGCTAATATTTCTAATAATTATAATTACTTTGTCCTTTAGTCACTAAAGCTAATTATCTAGCAAAATCAATGTAAAAAGTCAATTTTATTCTCTATATAAAAACTACAACGTGTTTCAAAACTAGAGACATACTATCTGAACTTTCCACGCTTACAGTATAATAATGTTGAACACGCTAAGAATAAACATTGTTTGATTTAATAATATATTATGATGGAAATATATTTTTATTGAAATATATGTATATATGGCTTAAATACATTCACAAAGTAAATTTTTTTACTATCTTAGTTAGAATTTTCATCATTATGTGAGACAGAGTAAGGTAGATATGTGCAAAGTAAAGACATGAATTTTGTTCACTGGGATATATATTTTATGCAGCGTATTTACCCTATACTATTTGTTCTTATTTCTAGAAAATGATTCATTCAATCAGATTTACTAGATAAATCCTTATTGATGTATATGGTAACACAAATTTGAACAAGAAAAAAACATGATGCGGTGGCCATCTTCAGCCCAAGCGACACCACTCTCAATCTTTTCATTGTTGGCAACGGGAGGTTTTCGTTGCTCTGTTAGACCAGCCTGACGCGGTGGCCTCCACACAATGAACTCAGGAAGTGCAAGCCTTCTTCGCTCAGACTACATGACTCAAATCTCAACTTGAAATGGACAGAGCGGTTCGAAGTCGTGTTAGACTCTACCCAACGAGTCATTCCAATATTCCATCATATTAATGCCCCCACATGGGTTACAAGCTTGTGCTAGCAAGCTCGACAATTAAAATAGTAATTTAAATTAATTAATTGCTATATAACTTACTGATGTGGGATAAGTCAATGGTTTTGTAGTTGCTTTTGTTCCAACAAATAATGTCTTTAAACAAAAAATATGGATAAGGTCATATTTATGGTATAATTTTCAGCATCTTTTATTTTTAGCGGTAATGTTAAATACTTTTTTTTTACAGAAATGGGACCCATTACTAATATTTCTAATAATTATTATTACTTTGTCGTTTAGTCACTAAAGTTAGAAATATAGCGACATCAATGTAAAAATTCAATTTTATCATTCATATAAAGAAATACGTGTTTCAAAACTAGACATATGTACTACGAGCTTTCCACACTTTCAGTATAATAATGTTGAATACGCTAAGAACAAACGGTCTTCGATTTAATAATATATTATGATGGACATATATTACTATTTAAATATATGTATATATATATATGTATGTATATTTTATATGGCTTAAATACATTAAGAAAGTAACGTTTTTTACTATCTTAGTTAGAATTTTCATCATTATGTTACATAGAGTAAGGTAGATATGTGACAAAGTAATGACATGAATTTTTATACTGCGATATATATCTTATGAAGCCTAAAGTATAAGAAGCCTTCCTTGACCAGCACAATCGTATATATTTACTTTAAATGATAAAATCTTTATGTCGTGTAACAACATAAGTTATTATATAATGATGCACTTCTTTATTTTAAATTTACCTGAGAGTTGTTTATGGTCTTTTTTTACGAACTTTAAGAAGACAATATTTACGCTAGATTGCTTACGCAGGCAATAACTCATACAAATAAAATGTAGAAATCTTATTTCGACATACGTTGAAATTATAGATGAAACATATATCAACATTGAATAAGTTCTTGTAGTGATGAATACGTAATTATGACTATAAAATGGACATAGAACTTTGAGAACTATCTTTTTGTTTACCTTGTATTATTTGTTCTTATTTCTATAGAATGATTCGTTCAATCAGTTTTACGAAATAAATCCTAATTCATGTATATGGTAACATAAATTTGAACAAAAAAATAACATGATGGTATATTTGAGCCATCTTGAGCCTAAGCGACACCGCTCTCAATCCTTCCATTGTTGGGAACGGGAGGTTTTCGTTGCTCTGTTAGACCAGCCTGACCCGGTGCCATCCACACTACGAACTCAGGAAGTGCGAGCCTTCGCTCAGACTACATGACTCAAATCTCAACTTGAAATGGACAGAGCAGTTCGAAGTTGTGTTAGACTCTACCCAACGAGTCATTCCAATGTTCCATCATATTAATGCCCCCACATGGGTTACAAGCTTGTGCTAGCAAGCTCGACAATTAAAATAGTAATTTAAATTAATTAATTGCTATATAACTTACTGATGTGGGATAAGTCACTGATTTTGTAGTTGCTTTTGTTCCAACAAATAATGTCTTTAAACGAAAAATAGGGATAAGCTCATATTTATGGTATAATTTTCAGCATCTTTTAATTTTAGCGGTAATGTTAAAAAAATTTTTTTTTTACAGAAATGATACACATTGCTAATATTTGTAGTAATTATTATTACTTTGTCCTTTAGTCACTAAAGTTAATTATATACCGACATCAATGTAAAAATTCAATTTTATTCTCCATATAAAGAAATACGTGTTTCAAAACTAGACACATGTACTGCGAGCTTTCCACACTTTAAGTATAACAACGTTGAATATGCTAAGAATAAAGGTTGTTCGATTTAATAATATATTATGATGGACATATATTACTAATTTAGTATATGTATATATATATATATATATGTATGTATATATATATTTATATGGCTTAACTACATTCCTAAAGTAAAGTTTTGTACTATCTTATTTGAATTTTCATCATTATGTTAGACAGAGTAAGGTAGATATGTGTCAAAGTAATGACATGAATGTTTTTACTGCGATATATATTTTATGAAGGCTAAAGTATAAGAAGCCTTCCCTGACCAGGACAAGCGTATATATTTACTTTAAATGATAAAATCCTTATGTCGTGTAACAACATAAGTTATTATATAACGATGCACTGCTTTATTTTAAATTTAAATGAGAGTTGTTTATGGTTCTTTTTTACAAACTTTAAGAAGACCGTATTTACTCTAGATTGTCTACGCATGCTATAACTCATACAAATAAAGCGTAGAAATCTTTTTTCGACATGCGTTGAAATTATAGAGGAAGCATATATCAACATTGATTATGTTCTTGTAGTGATGAATACGTAATTATGACTATCGAATGGACATAGAACTTTGAGAACTATCTTTTTGTTTAACTTGTACTATTTGTTCTTATTTCTATACAATGATTCGTTCAATCGGTTTTACGAAATAAATCCTAATTCATGTATATGATAACATAAATTTGAACAAGAAAAAAACATGATGGTATATTTGAGAACAGACTATTGAGCCATCTTTAGCCCAAGCGATACTGCTCTGCAATCCTTCCATTGTTGGGAACGGGAGGTTTTCGTTACTCTGTTAGACCAGTCTGATGCGGTGCCCTCCACATTATGAACTCAGGAAGTGCGAGCTTTCGCTCAGACTACATGACTCAAATCTCAACTTGAAATGGACCTAGCAGTTCGAAGTCGTGTTAGACTCCACCCAACGAGTCAGATCCAATATTCCATCATATTAATGCCCCCACAGGGGTTACAAGCTTATGTTAACAAGCTCGATAATTAAAACAGTAATGTAAATTGTATTTATATTAATTAATTGCTATATAACTTACCGATGTGGGATAAGTCACTGGTTTTGTAGTTACTTTTGTTCCAACAAATAATGTCTTTAAACGAAAAATATAGATAAGGTCATATTGCTGGTTTAATTTTCAACATCTTTAATTTTTAATTGTATTCTTAAATACTTATTTTTACAGAAATGGGACCCATTGCTAATATTTCTAATAATTATTATTACATTGTCCTTTAGTCACTGAAGTTATTTATATAGCAACATCAATGTAAAAATTCAATTTTATTCTCTAAAGTAGACCCATGCACTGCGAACTATCCACACTTTCAGTATAATAATGTTGAATACGCTAAGAATAAATGTTCTTCAATTTAACAATATATTATGATGGACATATATTACTAGTTAAATATATGTATATATATATATATATATTTATATAGCTTAAATACATTCAGAAAGAAAAGTTTTTGACTATCATAGTTAGAATATTCATCATTATGTTAGACAGAGTAAGGTAGATATGTGTCAAAGTAATGACATTAATTTTGTTCACTGCGATATATATTTTATGAAGCCTAAACAATAAGTAGCCTTCCGTGACAAGGACAAGCGTATATATTTACTTTAAATGAGTAATGCTTTGTGCCATGTAACAAGATAAGTTCTTATATAACGATGCACTGCTTTTACAAATAAGAGTTTTTTATGGTCCTCTTTTACAAACTTTACGAAGACAATATTTATGCTAGATTGCTTACGGAGGCTATAACTCAAACAAATAAAGCGTAGAAATCTTATTTCGACATACGTTGAAATTATAGATGAAACATATATCAAAATTGATTATGTTCTTGTAGTGATAAATACGTAATCATGACTATAAAGTGGACATAGAACTTTGAGAACTATCTTTTTGTTTACCTTGTACTATTTGTTCTTATTTCTAGAGAATAATTCGTTCAATCAGTTTTACGAGATAAATCCTAATTGATGTATATGGTAACAGAAATTTGAACATCAAAAAAGCATGATGGCATATTTGAGACCAGACTGTTGTGCCATCTTGAGCCCAAGCGACACCGCTCTGAAATCCTTCCACTGTTGGGAACGGTAGGTTTTCGTTGCATTGTTAGACTAGTCTGACGCGGTGACCTATACACTATGAACTCAGGAAGTGCTAGCCTTCGTTCAGACTGCATGACTGAAATATCAACTTGAAATGGGCAGAGAAGTTCTAAGTCGTATTAGACTCGAGCCAACGAGTTAGATCCAATATTCCATCATATTAATGCCCCCACATGGGTTACAAGCTTATGTTAACAAGCTCAACAATTAAAATAGTACTTTAAATTTTATATAAATTAATTAATTGTTATATATTTCTTACTGATGTGGGAGAAGTCAATGGTTTTGTAGTTGCTTTTATTCTAACAAATAATATCTTTAAACAAAAAATATAGATAAGGTCATATTGATGGTATAATTATGAGCATCTTTTATTTTTAACGGTATTGTTAAATACCTTTTCTTACAAAAATGGAACCCACTGCTAATATTTCCAATAATTATTATTACGTTGTCCTTTAGTCACTAAAGTTAATTACATAGCGACATCAATGTAAAAATTCAATTTTATTCTCTATATAAAATAATACAACGTGTTTCAAAACTAGACATATGCACTATGAACTTTCCACACTTTCAGTATAATAATGTTGAATACGCTAAGAATAAACGTTCTTCGATTTAATAATATATTAGGATGGACATATATTACTATTCAAATATATGTATATATATATACATGGCTTAAATATATTCAGAAAGTAAAGTATTTTACTAGAATTTTCATCATTATGTTAGACAGAGTAAGGTAGATATGCGACAACGTAATGACATGAATTGTTTCAGTGCGATATATATATTTTATAAAGCCTAAAGTATAAGAAGCCTTCCCTGACCAGGACAAGAGTATATATTTACTATAAATAATAAAATCTCTGTGTCGTGTAACAACATAAGATATTATATAACGATGCACTGCTTTATTTTAAAGTTACATGAGAACTATTTATGGTCTTTTTTTACAAACTTTAAGAATACAATATTTACGCTAGATTGCTTACGCTGGCTATAACTCAAACAAATAAAGCGTAGAAATCTTATTTCGACATACATTGAAATTATAGATGAAACATATATCAACATTGATTATGTTCATGTAGTGATGAATACGTAATTATGACTATAAAATGGACATACAACTTTGAGAACTATCTTTTTCTTTACCTTGTACTATTTGGTCTTATTTCTAGAGAATGATTCGTTCAATCTGTTTTAGGAGATAAATCCTAATTGATGTATATGGTAACAGAAATTTGAACAAGAAAAAAACATGATGGGATATTTGAGAAGAGACAGTAGTACCAGCTTGAGCCCAAGCGGCACCGCTCTGTAATCCTTCCACTGTTGAGAATGAGTAGAGCAGTTCGAATTCGTGTTAGACTCGACCCAACTAGTCAGATCCAATATTCCATCATATTAATGCCCCCGCATGGGTTACAAGCTTATGTTAACAAGCTCGACAATTAAAATAGTAATTTAAATTGTATTTAAATTAATTATTTGCTATATAACTTACCGATGTGGGATAAGGTCATATTGATCACTGGATTTGTAGTTGCTAATTAATTAATCACTGGTTTTGTAGTTGCTTTTGTTCCAACAAAAAATGTATTTAAACGAAAAATACAGATAAGGTCATATTGATAGTATAATTGTCTGCATCTTATTTCTAGAGAATGATTCGTTCAATCAGTTTTACGAGATAAATCCTAATGGATGTATATGGTAACATAAATTTGAACATGAAAAAAGCATGATGGTATATTTGAGAACAGACTGTTGTGTCATCTTGAGCCCACGAGACACCGCTCTGTAATCCATCCACTGTTGAGAACGAGAGGTTTTCGTTGTTCTGTTAGACTAGGCTGACGCGGTGAGCTCCACACTATGAACTCAGGAAGTGCGAGCCTTCGTTCAGACTACATGACTCAAATCTCAACTTGAAATGGGCAGAGCAGTTCAAAGTCGTGTTAGACTCGACCCAACGAGTCAGATCCAATATTCCATCATATTAATGCCCCCACATGGGTTACAAGAATATGTTAACAAGCTCGACAATTAAAATAGTACTTTAAATTTTATTTAAATTAATTAATTGCTATATAACTTACCGATGTGGGCTAAGTCACTGGTTTTGTAGTTGATTTTGTTCCAACAAATAATGTCTTTAAACGAATAATATAGATAAGGTCATATTGATGGTATAATTTTCAGCATCTTTAATTTTTAACGGTATTGTTAATTGCTTTTTTTTTTACATAAATGGGACCCATTTCTAATATTTCTAATAATTATTATTACTTTGTCCTTTAGTCATTATAGATAATTATATTGCGATATCAATGTAAAAATTCAATTTTACTCTCTTTATAAAATAATACAACGTGTTTCAAAACTAGACACATGCACTACGAACTTTCCACACTTTCAGAAACTTTGAATATTCTAAGAATAAACGTTTTTCGATTTAATAATATATTATGATGGACATATATTACTATTTAAATATATGTATATACATATATATATATATATGTCGTTTAAATACATTCAAAAAGTAAAGTTCTTTACTATCTTAGTTAGAATTTTCATCATTATGTTAGAGAGAGTAAGGTAGCTTTGTGTCAAAGTAGTGACATGAATTTTTTCACTCCAATATATATTTTATGAAGCATAAAGAATAAGAAGCTTTCCCTGACTAGGACAAGCATATATATTTACTTTAAATGATAAAATATTTATGTCTTGTAACAACATAATTTATTACATAACGAAGAACTGCTTTATTTCAAATTTAAACGAGATTTTTTTGTGGTCATTGTTTAGAAACTTTAAGAAGACAGTATTTACGCTAGATTGCTTACGCAGTCTATAACTTATACAAATAAAGTGTATAAATCTTATTTCGGCATACGTTGAAATTATAAATAAAACAAATATCAACATTGATTATGTTATTGTACTGATGAATACGTAATTATGACTATAAAATAGATAGAGAACTTTGAGAACTATCTTTTTATTTACCTTATACTATTTGTTCTTATTTCTAGAGAATGATTCGTTCAATCGGTTTTACGAGATAAATCCTAATTAATGTACATGCTAACATAAATTTGAACAAGAAAAACCATGATGGTATATTTGAGAACAGACTATTGTGCCATCTTGAGCCCAAGCGACACCGCTCTGTAATCCTTCCACTGTTGGGAACGGCAGATTTTCGTTGGTTTGTTAGACCAGCCTAACGCAGTGCCCTCAACAATGTGAACTCAGGAAGTGCAAGCCTTGACTCAGACTACATGACTCAAATCTCAACTTGAAATGGCCAGAGCAGTTCGAAGTCGTGTTAGACTCGACCCAACGAGTCAGATCCAATATCCCATCATATTAATGCCCCCACATGGGGTACAAGCTTATGTTAACAAGCTCGACAATTAAAATAGTAATTTTAACAAGCTCGACAATTAATTAATTGCTATATAACTTACCGATGTGGGATAAGTCACTGGGTTTGTAGTTGATTTTGTTCCAACAAATAATGTCTTTAAACAAAATATATAGATAAGGTCATATTAATGGTATAATTTTCAGCATCTTTTATTTTTAACGGTATTGTTACATGTTTTATTTTTAACAGAAATGGGAAACATTGCTAATATTTCTAATAATTATTGGTACTTTGTCCTTTAGTCACTAAAGTTAATTATATAGCGACATCAATGTAAAAACTCAATTTTATTCTTTATATAAAATAATACAACGTGTTTAAAAACTAGACACATGCGCTACGAACTTTCCACACTTTCGGTATAATAATGTTGAATACGCTAGACACTTATCTTCGATTTAATATTATATTATGATAGACATGTATTACTATTTAAATATATGTATATATATATTTCGGTTAAATACATTCAAAAAGTAAAGTTTTTTACTATCTTATTTAGAATTTTCATCATTATGTTAGAGAGAGTAAGGTAGCTTTTTGGCAAAGTAATGACATGAATTTTTTCATTCCAATATATATTTTATGAAGCATAAAGAATAAGAATCTTTCCCTGACTAGGACAAGCAGATATATTTACTTTAAATGATAAAATATTTATGTCATGTAACAACATAATTTACTATATAACGAAGCACTGCTCTATTTCAAATTTAAACGAGAGTTTTTTATGGTCATTGTTTAGAAACTTTAAGGACACAGTATTTACGCTAGATTGCTTACGCAGTCTATAACTTATACAAATAAAGCGTACAAATCTTATTTCGGCATACGTTGAAATTATAAATACAACAAATATCAACATTGATTATGTTCTTGTACTGATGAATACGTAATTATGACTATAAAATAGATAGAGAACTTTGAGAACTATTTTTTTATTTACCTTGTACTATTTGTTCTTATTTCTAGAGAATGATTCGTTCAATCGGTTTTACGAGATAAATCCTAGTTGATGTACATGGTAACATAAATTTGACCAAGAAAAAACATGATGGTATATATGAGAACAGACTGTTGTGCCATCTTGAGCCCAAGCGACATCGCTCTGTAATCCTTCCACTGTTGGGAACGGGAGATTTTCGTTGGTTTGTTAGACCAGCCTAACGCAGTGCCCTCAACAATGTGAACTCAGGAAGTGCAAGCCTTGACTCAGACTACATGACTCAAATCTCAACTTGAAATGGCCAGAGCAGTTCGAAGTCGTGTTAGACTCGACCCAACGAGTCAGATCCAATATCCCATCATATTAATGCCCCCACATGGGGTACAAGCTTATGTTAATAAGCTCGACAATTAAAATAGTAATTTTAATAAGCTCGACAATTAATTAATTGCTATATAACCTACCGATGTGGGATAAGTCACTGGGTTTGTAGTTGATTTTGTTCCAACAAATAATGTCTTTAAACAAAATATATAGATAAGGTCATATTAATGGTATAATTTTCAGCATCTTTTATTTTTAACGGTATTGTTACATGTTTTTTTTTAACAGAAATGGGAAACATTGCTAATATTTCTAATAATTATAAGTACTTTGTCCTTTAGTCACTAAAGTTAATTATATAACGACATCAATGTAAAAACTCAATTAAATTCTTTATATAAAATAATACAACGTGTTTAAAAACTACACACATGCACTACGAACTTTCCACACTTTCGGTATAATAATGTTGAATACGCTAGACACATATCTTCGATTTAATATTATATTATGATAGACATGTATTACTATTTAAATATATGTATATACATATATATATATATATATATTTTGCTTAAATACATTAAAAAAGTAAAGTTCTTTACTATCTTAGTTAGAATTTTCATCATTATGTTAGAGAGAGTAAGGTAGCTTTGTGTCAAAGTAATGACCTGAATTTTTTCACTCCAATATATATTTTATGAAGCATAAAGAATAAAAAGCTTTCCCTGACTAGGACAAGCAGATATATTTACTTTAAATGATAAAATATTTATGTAGTGTAACAACATAATTTACTATATAACGAAGCACTGCTCTATATCAAATTTAAACGAGAGTTTTTTATGGTCATTGTTTAGAAACTTTAAGAAGACAGTATTTACGCTACATTGCTTACGCAGTCTATAACTTATACAAATAAAGTGTATAAATCTTATTTCGGCATACGTTGAAATTATAAATAAAACAAATATCAACATTGATTATGTTCTTGTACTGATGAATACGTAATTATGACTATAAAATAGATAGAGAACTTTGAGAACTATCTTTTTATTTACCTTGTACTATTTGTTCTTATTTCTAGAGAATGATTCGTTCAATCGGTTTTACGAGATAAATCCTAATTGATGTACATGGTAACATAAATTTGACCAAGAAAAAACATGATGGTATATTTGAGAACAGACTGTTGTGCCATCTTGAGCCCAAGCGACATCGCTCTGTAATCCTTCCACTGTTGGGAACGGGAGATTTTAGTTGGTTTGTTAGACCAGCCTAACGCAGTGCCCTCAACAATGTGAACTCAGGAAGTGCAAGCCTTGACTCAGACTACATGACTCAAATCTCAACTTGAAATGGCCAGAGCAGTTCGAAGTCGTGTTAGACTCGACCCAACGAGTCAGATCCAATATCCCATCATATTAATGCCCCCACATGGGGTACAAGCTTATGTTAATAAGCTCGACAATTAAAATAGTAATTTTAATAAGCTCGACAATTAATTAATTGCTATATAACCTGTTGGGTATCGATAGTGACGGCCCAGTAAGAAAAGGCCTCGAAGGCCCAATAACTGTAGAGGGGGTAAACCCATAACATCCGAACCGGATCGGCCCAAGTACAAGCCAAACTTGGCCCACCATCGAGTAATCCAGAATCGAGCCCAAAGTCTATAGAGACGCCAAAGGCTCTCAGACTGCTCGCCATTCTCTACCAAGTCGCGACCTTCCACTGCTCGACATGGGAGTGCTCGCCCCGAAGAGAGCCTTGCCTCTCTCCTCTGGTCCCACTAAACCGTTAATAACAGAGTGGCCAAGATATCCCGCATATCTCGGTCACATATTCACTAAGGATTAGATTTGGTAACTGCAATATCTCGCAGTAACTGCCATATCCCACGATCCGAATCTTCAGCAACTCAATATACATTAAGATATTCAGTTGCCTTTATACGGTTCTATCTCTCTTACCCTATAAATACCCTTGCTTTACATACGTTCTTTACGTTTTGAGTTTTATACACACATATACTCATTTAAGCATCGGAGAGGGACCCAGAGGCACCCCCTCTGTTGCGCTCCCCTACTTGCAGGTTCACCGGAGTTGGAGCTGAAGCGTCATCCCAACCTTGTCTGGTATTCAATTCACTGCCAGATCAGCATTCAGGATTTCACGATCCAACATTTGGCGCCGTCTGTGGGAAACGAGCAATTAAGCCATGAGAACTCGATCCCAAAGCAACCGTCGGAATCAGACTAGGGAGCGATCCTCAGATAGCTCTGATTCCGCCGCCGCTTCACCGCTTCAACAGGAACCTGCCAGCCGAGCAGGAGTTAATGCTGTTCCTCTGCGGACAGCCCGAGAACATGTCGGTGATTCAAGACCGACCCCAGCTGCTGATCAAAACGGAGCCCCTGCACCGCAGACAGTCCACATTGCGGGGCAGAATATTAATTTAACCCCCGAGATGGTCTCCTTGCTGGAAGCCATCCTAGGACAGGCGCGCCGCCAGGCCCCTGCTCCTCAGGAAAACAATCCCTCTGCTCCTAAGGAAAATCACCGCCCTGCTGCCACAGGGCCTTCACCTTCAGAAGCGGCCAATCCTAGGCCTGCTGCGCATCAGGAGGATCAGGAGATGACGTCAGGTCAGCAGTCCCTACCTCCAGCGCACACCAAGGAGCCAGCAGCCGCATATACTGCCAATCCTTCCGGTCCGCCTCCACCCGGAGCCTCTCCCATGTACTGCACTGTGGAGCAGATGGATGACCTCCTCAACAAAAGGCTCCAGGAAAGACAGTTGACAGTCATAGCTCCCTTCAAGGAGCAGTCCTCTCATCCATTCACCGACGCGCTCGTCGCTATCAAAATCCCGAAGGATGTGGTTGCTCGGGCCATACCTGAGTATAGCGGTGGAGGAGATCCCACCGTACATGTCAACAAGCATGAGGCCTCCCTTCTGGGTAAGTCAAACGATCCCAATCATTTGGCTTTGCTATTTCCATCTACTCTTTCGGGTTCGGCTTCGTCCTGGTTCTTCGGCCTCCCTGCAGGATCAATCGGAACTTGGGCAGAGTTAAGAAGCAAGTTCCTGGAGAGATACATGGGCGAGCGCCAGTTGCTGAAGAGCGTGGTCGCCCTTGACTCGGTCAAACAGCAGCCTGGAGAGTCGCTGTCCAACTTCTACGGGCGTTTTCATCAAAACGTCACAGAATTAGATCGCCGAATCTCGGATGGGGAGATCATTCGAGCATTCTACAGAGGTCTGGATGTGGCCAACAAGGCCTCGAGAAAGCTGCGAAACAGCTATCACGTAAAGGAGATAGAGACATTGGAGGAGTTGGCATCCAGAGCGAAAGGTTTCATAGACCTTGAGCGCGCAAACATCGAGGCTAACCTCCTGACGACCTCGCTAAGGGTAACCCCTGAACCCCGACGCGATGGTAAGAAGGAGGTCAAGAAGGAGAAAAAGGGAAAAGAAAGTAAGCCGCGAGTCGAGTCTCTTCCAGCGCCTCGCCATCCAGAGGTCCCTGAGTACTTCACGCCTTTAAATAGGCAGATCTCAGCGGTACTAGTCGAGATGGAGAGGAGATCCTTGGCGAGGCCACCGATGCCTCGCCGAGGTGGGTTACCCATGGGCAAGGATGTCGAGAGCTATTGCAGATACCACAAGTGCAAGGGCCATAAGACAGACGATTGCAAGATTCTGAAACGAGATATAGAGAGGCTGATTCAGGGGGGAATGTTGAAGGAATTTGTGGCAGGGCGAGACCGAAGTCGAACGCCCCCCAGGAGACATCGTTCACCAGCCCCTGCAGATCAAGCTGAGCCTTCTGGAAGCAAGAGGAGAGTGAATCTGATTGCAGGAGGATTCGGCGCAGGCGGCGAGAGGTCAAACTCCAGAGAGGTCTACGCCACTCAGATCTCTACGGCAGTTCAGTTGGGGAAGCGACCCCGACCTGAAGAAAACATTGTCATCTCATTCTCTGAAGATGATTTGACACATGTCACCACGCCCCACAACGATGCTCTGGTCATTACGGCAGATATTGACGGCTGTGATGTTGCAAGGATTCTGGTCGACGGAGGCAGCTCGACAGACATCCTGTTTCTGGACGCCTTCGAAAAGATGGGCAAATCAAAACGCGACCTGAAGAGGGTCGACTTTCCGCTAATCGGATTTGCGGGAAGGACAACTTATCCACTGGGGGCTATAACCATGCCAGTGATTTTTGGCGAGGGGTGGAAAAGCATCAAGGTGTCGGTCACTTTCCTGGTGGTCGATTCACCTACATCCTACAACGCCATTATAGGGAGAACCACGATCAACCCAAATAAGATTGTGGCCTCCACTGTCCACCAGAAGATGAAGTTCCCTACTCCGAACGGGATTGGAGAAGTGCTCGGAGATCAGCCTTCCTCGCGGCAATGTTATGTGAACTGTTTACGCAGGAAGAACCAAAGGGAGGCGCTCGCCATCGAGACAGAGGCCGATCCCCGCGAGGACTTGGCTCGACCAGCACCCATGGAGGAATTGGAGGAGGTCGAGATCGATGGTCCGGACAGAAAGGTGCGCATTGGGACCACCTTGAAAGAGGATCAGAAGGAGGCCATGACCGCTCTCCTCAAGGAATTCAAAGAGCTCTTTGCCTGGCAGCCGAGCGACATGCTAGGAATCAGCACAGATATTATCTCGCATGAGCTCAGGATAGACCCCTCCATCAAGCCGATCGCCCAAAAGAGAAGATCGTTCGGGACTGATAAACGTTTGGCGATCAGGCAGGAAGTCGGCAGGTTGATTGAAGCTGACTTCGTCAGAGAGGTAAGATTCCAGAGCTGGGTAGCCAACCCAGTTTTGGTCAGGAAATCTAATGGCAAGTGGAGGATGTGCGTCGACTTCCGCGACTTAAACAAGGCTTGCCCCAAAGATTCATATCCCCTTCCAAGAATTGATCAGCTAGTCGATGCTACCTCGGGTCATGAGATGCTGAGCTTCATGGACGCCTATTCAGGCTACAACCAGATCAGAATGCATCCAGACGACGAGGCCCACACTGCTTTCTATGCTGACGGGGACATTCTATGCTACAAGGTGATGCCCTTTGGTCTCATCAATGCCGGGGCAACTTATCAGCGGATGGTGAACCGACTGTTCCAGGACATGCTGGGAAGGAACATGGAGGCCTACGTGGATGATATGCTCGTTAAATCCATCAAAGGCAATCCTCATACCACCGACCTCCGTGAAGCTTTTGAATGCATGAGGAGACACAGCGTTCGCCTGAACCCAGCAAAGTGCGCCTTTGGAGTCAAGTCCGGGAAGTTCCTGGGTTTTATGGTCAGCGAAAGGGGCATTGAAGCAAACCCGGAAAAGCTAAAGGCCATAGAAGAAATGAAGTCACCAACCTGCCATAAGGAAGTCCAATGCCTGAACGGCCGACTAGCTGCTCTTAACCGCTTCCTCTCCAAAGCAAGCGACAAGTCCCTCCCGTTCTTCAAAACCTTGAGGGCCAACCGTAAGTTCGAATGGACGCCAGACTGCGAGGAAGCATTCCAGTCCTTGAAAAGGCATATTCAAACACTCCCAGCTCTGGCAAAACCCGTTCCAGGCGAGCAGCTTTTCCTCTATTTAGGCATTAGCGATGTGGCAGCCAGTGCTGTTTTAATAAGGGAGGAGAATAATGTTCAGAGTCCAGTGTATTTCATTAGCAAAATGTTCAACTCAGCAGAAATAAAATATGTCCAGATTGAGAAGTATCTCTATGCCTTAGTTATTGCTGCTCGGAAGCTGAGACCATACTTTCATGCGCACGACATCACGGTCCTCACCAATCAACCTCTCAAAAACTTCCTGATGAAGCCAGATTCTTCAGGAAGAATGGTCAAGTGGGCGATCGAGCTCAGCGAGTTCAGGATCAAATTTGCGCCAAAAACGGCCATCAAAGGTCAAGCACTAGCTGATTTCATAGTGGAAAGCACGAGTAACGGTCAAGCGGAGGCAGAAAACAGGCCAAGTCAGTCAGCAAACGACAATCAAATCTGGGAACTCTATACGGATGGGTCTTCATCAAAAGAAGGCTCGGGGGCAGGTTTAATTCTTATTCCTCCTGAGGGCGAGCCTCTGAAATACGCGATCGCCTTGACATTCCCGGCGACCAATAACGAAGCAGAATATGAGGCTCTTATCACTGGACTCAGACTGGCAAAAGGAATGGGTATAACAGCGCTTAAAGTAAAAAGTGATTCAGAACTTATTGTCAATCAGGTTAATGGCGCCTACGAGGCAAAGGGAGAAAAGATGAAGAAATATCTCGGCATCGCCAAAAAACTAGTTGTGGAAATCCCAAATTTCGCGATTGAGTTTATTCCTCGCCAAGAAAACCAGATGGCAGATTCTTTGAGTAAGCTAGCCTTCGGAGGGGCGACAATCCAGGATGTGCAATTTCTGGAAAAGGCCCTATGTTCAGTCCTTGAAAACAGAGCGGAGGTCTTCAACATTCAAGAACAGGTCACCTGGATGACCCCGTTCCAGAATTATTTGAAAGAAGGCATCCTCCCAGAGGACGAAGGCGAATCCACTAGGATTAGAAGACTCGCAGCCAGTTATCTAATCATCGATGGAGAACTCTATAGAAGAGGTTATTCGACGCCTTACTTGAGATGTGTTGCTCTACCCGAAACAGAAAAAGTTCTTCGAGAAGCTCATGAAGGGGCAGCGGCATGTCATGAAGGTGCTCGTTCACTAAGCAGGAAAATATTCAGACTGGGATATTACTGGCCGACCTTGGGAAAAGACGCAGCCGAATTAACACAGAAGTGTGAAATTTGCCAGCAGTTTGCACCACGATCGGGTCGACCATCGACATTATTATCCCCAATGGCGGGTGCCTGGCCCTTCGCTCAATGGGGAATCGATATATTGGGTCCTTTTCCCATTAGCACTGGTCAGCGTACTCACATTATAGTGGCGATCGACTACTTCACTAAGTGGGTAGAGGCGAAAGCTCTAGCTTCGACAACGGAATTCCAAGTTATCAAGTTCATGCAGGTCAACATATTCTCCAGGTTTGGTATTCCCAAAATACTCATCAGCGATAATGGTCCGCAATTCGTTGGAAAGGAATTGAAATGGCTCTGTGAAGAGTATCACATCGACCATCGCTTCAGTTCAGTACATCACCCTCAAACGAATGGGCAAGCTGAAGCAGCCAACAAGGTTGTCTTAGCAGGACTCAAGAAAAGGGTTCGAGCATTCAAAGGGAACTGGGCAGACGAACTGGAAAACGTATTATGGGCCATCAGAACAACGCCTAAGGCGGCCACAGGAGAAACGCCTTTCAGTTTAGTGTACGGATCAGAAGCAGTAGCACCAACTGAATTAGCAGTGCCTACCCACAGAGTCCTACACTTTAACGCGGAGGCAAATGAGATCGAGCGCAGAACTGACCTCGACTTGGCAGAGGAAAAGAGATGGCTCTCGGAAAAAACACAGGCAAAAATGCGCTTGGCGACCGCTCGGTATTTCAATAGAAAAGTTAGCGCTCGCCAATTTTTCGTGGGGGAGATGGTTATGAGAAGGAATGAATTTACAAGGCTGGACAGTAAAAACAAACTTTCAGCCAAATGGGAAGGACCATACAAAGTAGTAGAGATCGCCGCACCAGGATCCTACTATTTGGAAACCACCGAAGGCGAGAGGTTACCTCGTCCATTTAATTCAGAGCATTTAAGAAGATTTTATGCATAGCTTGTAATCAAACGGATTATGTCAATAAAAGAAAGCCATTCCTTCACAAAGCGTGTCCACTCGAAGCAAGCTGAAGCCAAAAAGCCCTGACGCCAAAGTCAGGCCTCAAAAAGCCCTAGCAACAAAGCTAGGCCAAAAGCCCTAGCACCAAAGCTAGGCCAAAAGCCCTGACGCCAAAGTCAGGCCTCAAAAGCCCTAGCAACAAAGCTAGGCCAAAAGCCCTAGCAACCAAGCTAGGCCAAAAGCCCTGACGCCAAAGTCAGGCCTCAAAAGCCCTAGCAACAAAGCTAGGCCAAAAAGCCCTAACAACAAAGTTAGGCCAAAAGCCCTAACAACAAAGTTAGGCCAAAAGCCCTAGCAACAAAGCTAGGCCAAAAAGCCCTGTCGCCAAAGACAGGCCAAAAGCCCTAACAACAAAGTTAGGCCAAAAGCCCTAGCAACAAAGCTAGGCCAAAAAGCCCTGTCGCCAAAGACAGGCCAAAAGCCCTAACAACAAAGTTAGGCCAAAAAAGCCTTAGTAACAAAACTAGGCCACAAAAGCCCTAACAACAAAGTTAGGCCTCAAAAAACCTGACGCCAAGAGTCAGGCAAAGCCCTGACGCCAAAGTCAGGCCAAAAGACCTAGCAAAATGTTAGGCAAAATGAAAGCCCTGACGCCAAAGTCAGGCCAAAGAAAGTTTAGGCAATCACTATCGATGATAAAGCCTGACAAATTACAAATCCCTTGTTATTAGGCCAACACCTCAAAGGTTTAAACTTCAAAGAAGGTAATATCTCTTTGAACTTAGAAGTTTACGCTTTTAAGTGTCAAAAGTATTATCCTTAGAAAGTTTAACTTATGATGGGTCTACGGCTTTAAGGATCGACGACATTACAAAGCAAGAAAAAAGTGGAAAGTAATTATGAGTAAGATATTGGATAGCTAAATATGTTCGAAGTCGATTAAAGGCTCAAGAATATAAAAGCATTCAATAGAAAAATCCAAGTCTTCGACAAATGATTACAAACCAAAAACAGAAAATACAAAAATGGCTATCTAAAAAAGATAAATACGGTCGCCAAGGAGTTGGGGACTTCAAGCGTCGGAGTTCTCGGGGGCAAGGGTGCTCTGCTCGCCTTCGGGGGCAGAAGTACTGGGCTCGCCTTCAGGAGCAGCCTCGCCAGCAACAGAGGGCGGCGAAGGACGACTCCGCAGGAAGGTCTTCAAAGAGGCGACTTCCCCAAGAGGAAAGTTGGGATCGACCGCCTGGACCTCATCCACCAGGACTTCGAGAAAATCGGCAATCGCCGACCTCATCTCCTTCAGAGCGCAGTCCTCAAACTCCTCAGAGGCTTTGAATGCCTCAACTACGCTCTGGGGCGAAGGGACGGCTTTCAATTGTGCAGTTAACCGATCCCTCTCCTCCTCCAAGGCAATCCCCCGGGCTTCCGCAGCTTCCGTCTGAGCCACCGCAGCTTCTCTCTGGGCGTCAGCAGCGTCCCTTTGCGCCTCGGCAGCGACCCTGCGAGCCTCCGATTCTGCCCCTTGCGCCTGAGCTTCCTTAAGTTCAGCATCTAGGCGAACTCGGACGATCTCTCCCTGATCTAAACACAGGTGAAGAGCGTCAAAGTCCTGAAGAGCGGCAGCGGCTTCAGCCTCCCTCTTCTGGACATCAGCAAGGAGGCGCTGCTCCTTCCTGAGGTATTCCTCTCGGGTATTATCTGCCAAGGCGATCGCTGCATCTGCAGTCGTCTTGATAGTCCCCAATTGCTCAGGAGTGACCCCCGTGCTTCGGTACTGCTCCAGCTCGGCGAGCACACTGGAATACTTGTCGGTGAGCTCCCCGAAGACACGACCAAGAATCACCTCTTCCCGAACGAACTGGCAACAAATATAGAATAAAAGCTGTCAGGACAACAGACAATAAGGGAACGACAAAGAGAGGACTCTACGAAATAAAAGTATGAGATCTTACCAAAGCCACTCGTTCGAAGTGGGACCGAAGGAACCCCTCGATCTGATGAAGTTCCGTGGGAACAATCGAGCGGTCCGCGGGGGGAATTATCCCGTCCAGAAGCCGCATACACATATCCGGGCTGCCCCGGAGGCTCTTCTGGGGAGGATACCCCTTCTTGGCAAGGTCCCCACAAGGGACCCAAGGCCTCCGAGAGTCCCCAACCTTAAAAGGCTGGAACAAGCTCGCCATGGAGCAGTACTCCTCGGCGGGAGCCCTCAAGGAGCTGGAAGCAGCAGGCCCCTTCTTTTGGGCCCCAGACTCCTTAGTAGGAGCCGTGGGCACTGAAGAGGCGGGAGGCGCCAAAGACAAGGCCTTATCCTTAGCGGCGGAAGGGCCCTGAAGAGAGGGAGAAGGAGACGCCGTGTCCAAACCCTTCCCTTTGCTGGCAGAAAGGCCCTTAGGAGGGGAAGGAGAAGGATGTTGGTCGACATCAGGGTGCTCTTCACTCCTGACCTTCTTAGAAGGAGGAGGAGGAGGGTCCCGGGCCACGTCCGCCAAGGACTCCACTGCAAAGCAACAAGACAATAAGTCAGGAGTCAGAGAACCGCAGAATGTAAAAACATTAAATCAACAAAAGGCGAGATAGTACCTGGTTGGCGAAGGCCAGTAGTGGCCGAAGGAAGCGTCTCCTCGGGCTTCCTCTTGGTCGAACGCCTAGAAGGAGGAGGGGGAGAGCTTAGCAGCACCTGGTCGGAGGACAATCCCGCCGATCCCTGGTCATCAAAGAGACCTATCAGTTTTTTGCTCTTGCTTACAACCTTCCCTACAAGTAATAAAGCAAGATAAGAGTTAGAAAATTACCCAATCATTAAAGATTGGCGTGGCTTGATGAATACCCGCCATCTCAAGGGCATTCTCGGTAGTCTCCGCCACTGAGCGGATGGACTTGAACTGAGAAGACCGATGCGACCGGTATAGGTCATCAATAGCGTTTCGATCACTCTCTGATAGCTCCTCGAAGGAAGGAGGGAAATCCTTGTCCGGGATCAACAATTTCCAGGGCACCCCCCCCTTATAAAAGAAGTAACACTTCTTATAATTGGAGTTGGTGGTCCGAAAATCGTCGACCAGGCGGACATGGACGTTCCAAACCCATCCCTGAAGGCCTCCCCACTCCGAAAACTTCGGCCAGCGGGATTGGAAGTGGTGAAAGTGGTTAGCCCCTGCTGCCAGCCGGAAGAAGCACCGGAACAGGGCCAGTGAATATACCCATTCCTGGCGTAAGCATAGGAACTTGAAGCCGACCCACATTCTGAGGGCATTCGGGACAAGCTGTGTGGGGTGAATCCCGTAAAACTGACACAAGGTCTGTAAATCCTCACAGAGAGGAAAACGCAACCCAGCATCGATCTGGGCCGCATAAATGTAAACCTCTCCATCGTGAGGAAAATGCAGACCTAGGCCAGGATACCTAGGAGCATCCTCCGCACTGAAGCCACCAAGCGCCACCATGGTCTTAAAGTAAGCCGGCTTCAGTTCGTTAGGCTTGATATCTACTCAGAATGATTCAAGTATGGCACAGCAAGTATAAAAACAAAGGAAAACAGAGGATATTGCCAAAATAGAGCAATAAAAGGGCGAAAGTTTACCTTTTGGGGAAAAAATAGGCGTGTTCAGCTCAGGGCCATCTACCACCACTGGGGTGGCCGCAGACCTTCCCACGTCAGGCTGTTTCCCCGCTGAGGAGGGCACAACTTCATCCCTAATGGTCAAGGGAACACCGACATTCTGAGGGGCGCTGGCTTTGTTAGCACCCTTGATGGCCATGTGTTTTATTCGCTGACTTCTGGGGGCCATGGAAATGGTCGAAATGAGAACTGAAGAGGATTGAAAGAGAAAGGGAAGGTTTGCAGCGAAGTTCTGAAAATCTGAAGGAGTGGATAAGCGTAAAAAACAAAATGCAGAAACTGACGTTTCCTATATAGACCAAAAGGGGAGTAACCGCCACGAGCAAATCGAAGCGACGCAGAGGAATAATTGCACCCTTTTGGAAAAAACCGAAGCAATGTCAGAATTCCAAGAGACAACGGTTGGCTGGTACAGACAGCTGTCAAGCTACCCTGGGTTTACGGAAAAGTAAATGTCAGGCGTGCCTCAAGTGACCGTTCGATTTCTGGACAACCGTGCAGTTATTAAATGCTAAAATTCCACTAAGGAGACAAGGTGGTCGCCAACGCACTAATAAAGCTTTAGCAGAAATACCTCGGGTAGATAATGATCGCCTAACTAAGAAAGATAGACTTCCATAAGCCTGAGTCACCTCGAGTGATCGCCAAAAGGGAATAAAAGGAAGGATATTCTTTCGGCTTTGAACAGAGAAGGAATTGCTCGCCAAATGAGCTCGAAGTGTCTCAAAGGCACTGAACCATTACCAAAGACGTCACTATCTAAAACCCTACCAGGAAATCAAGCTCGACTGAAGGAACTTCAATCAAGCTTCGGGGGCAAATGTTGGGTATCGATAGTGACGGCCCAGTAAGAAAAGGCCTCGAAGGCCCAATAACTGTAGAGGGGGTAAACCCATAACATCCGAACCGGATCGGCCCAAGTACAAGCCAAACTTGGCCCACCATCGAGTAATCCAGAATCGAGCCCAAAGTCTATAGAGACGTCAAAGGCTCTCAGACTGCTCGCCATTCTCTACCAAGTCGCGACCTTCCACTGCTCGACATGGGAGTGCTCGCCCCGAAGAGAGCCTTGCCTCTCTCCTCTGGTCCCACTAAACCGTTAATAACAGAGTGGCCAAGATATCCCGCATATCTCGGTCACATATTCACTAAGGATTAGATTTGGTAACTGCAATATCTCGCAGTAACTGCCATATCCCACGATCCGAATCTTCAGCAACTCAATATACATTAAGATATTCAGTTGCCTTTATACGGTTCTATCTCTCTTACCCTATAAATACCCTTGCTTTACATACGTTCTTTACGTTTTGAGTTTTATACACACATATACTCATTTAAGCATCGGAGAGGGACCCAGAGGCACCCCCTCTGTTGCGCTCCCCTACTTGCAGGTTCACCGGAGTTGGAGCTGAAGCGTCATCCCAACCTTGTCTGGTATTCAATTCACTGCCAGATCAGCATTCAGGATTTCACGATCCAACATAACCTACCGATGTGGGATAAGTCACTGGGTTTGTAGTTGATTTTGTTCCAACAAATAATGTCTTTAAACAAAATATATAGATAAGGTCATATTAATGGTATAATTTTCAGCATCTTTTATTTTTAACGGTATTGTTACATGTTTTTTTTTAACAGAAATGGGAAACATTGCTAATATTTCTAATAATTATAAGTACTTTGTCCTTTAGTCACTAAAGTTAATTATATAACGACATCAATGTAAAAACTCAATTAAATTCTTTATATAAAATAATACAACGTGTTTAAAAACTACACACATGCACTACGAACTTTCCACACTTTCGGTATAATAATGTTGAATACGCTAGACACATATCTTCGATTTAATATTATATTATGATAGACATGTATTACTATTTAAATATATGTATATATATATGTTTTGCTTAAATACATTAAAAAAGTAAAGTTCTTTACTATCTTAGTTAGAATTTTCATCATTATGTTAGAGAGAGTAAGGTAGCTTTGTGTCAAAGTAATGACCTGAATTTTTTCACTCCAATATATATTTTATGAAGCATAAAGAATAAAAAGCTTTCCCTGACTAGGACAAGCAGATATATTTACTTTAAATGATAAAATATTTATGTAGTGTAACAACATAATTTACTATATAACGAAGCACTGCTCTATATCAAATTTAAACGAGAGTTTTTTATGGTCATTGTTTAGAAACTTTAAGAAGACAGTATTTACGCTACATTGCTTACGCAGTCTATAACTTATACAAATAAAGTGTATAAATCTTATTTCGGCATACGTTGAAATTATAAATAAAACAAATATCAACATTGATTATGTTCTTGTACTGATGAATACGTAATTATGACTATAAAATAGATAGAGAACTTTGAGAACTATCTTTTTATTTACCTTGTACTATTTGTTCTTATTTCTAGAGAATGATTCGTTCAATCGGTTTTACGAGATAAATCCTAATTGATGTACATGGTAACATAAATTTGACCAAGAAAAAACATGATGGTATATTTGAGAACAGACTGTTGTGCCATCTTGAGCCCAAGCGACATCGCTCTGTAATCCTTCCACTGTTGGGAACGGGAGATTTTCGTTGGTTTGTTAGACCAGCCTAACGCAGTGCCCTCAACAATGTGAACTCAGGAAGTGCAAGCCTTGACTCAGACTACATGACTCAAATCTCAACTTGAAATGGCCAGAGCAGTTCGAAGTCGTGTTAGACTCGACCCAACGAGTCAGATCCAATATCCCATCATATTAATGCCCCCACATGGGGTACAAGCTTATGTTAATAAGCTCGACAATTAAAATAGTAATTTTAATAAGCTCGACAATTAATTAATTGCTATATAACCTACCGATGTGGGATAAGTCACTGGGTTTGTAGTTGATTTTGTTCCAACAAATAATGTCTTTAAACAAAATATATAGATAAGGTCATATTAATGGTATAATTTTCAGCATCTTTTATTTTTAACGGTATTGTTACATGTTTTTTTTTAACAGAAATGGGAAACATTGCTAATATTTCTAATAATTATAAGTACTTTGTCCTTTAGTCACTAAAGTTAATTATATAACGACATCAATGTAAAAACTCAATTAAATTCTTTATATAAAATAATACAACGTGTTTAAAAACTACACACATGCACTACGAACTTTCCACACTTTCGGTATAATAATGTTGAATACGCTAGACACATATCTTCGATTTAATATTATATTATGATAGACATGTATTACTATTTAAATATATGTATATATATATATTTTGCTTAAATACATTAAAAAAGTAAAGTTCTTTACTATCTTAGTTAGAATTTTCATCATTATGTTAGAGAGAGTAAGGTAGCTTTGTGTCAAAGTAATGACCTGAATTTTTTCACTCCAATATATATTTTATGAAGCATAAAGAATAAAAAGCTTTCCCTGACTAGGACAAGCAGATATATTTACTTTAAATGATAAAATATTTATGTAGTGTAACAACATAATTTACTATATAACGAAGCACTGCTCTATATCAAATTTAAACGAGAGTTTTTTATGGTCATTGTTTAGAAACTTTAAGAAGACAGTATTTACGCTACATTGCTTACGCAGTCTATAACTTATACAAATAAAGTGTATAAATCTTATTTCGGCATACGTTGAAATTATAAATAAAACAAATATCAACATTGATTATGTTCTTGTACTGATGAATACGTAATTATGACTATAAAATAGATAGAGAACTTTGAGAACTATCTTTTTATTTACCTTGTACTATTTGTTCTTATTTCTAGAGAATGATTCGTTCAATCGGTTTTACGAGATAAATCCTAATTGATGTACATGGTAACATAAATTTGACCAATAAAAAACATGATGGTATATTTGAGAACAGACTGTTGTGCCATCTTGAGCCCAAGCGACATCGCTCTGTAATCCTTCCACTGTTGGGAACGGGAGATTTTCGTTGGTTTGTTAGACCAGCCTAACGCAGTGCCCTCAACAATGTGAACTCAGGAAGTGCAAGCCTTGACTCAGACTACATGACTCAAATCTCAACTTGAAATGGCCAGAGCAGTTCGAAGTCGTGTTAGACTCGACCCAACGAGTCAGATCCAATATCCCATCATATTAATGCCCCCACATGGGGTACAAGCTTATGTTAATAAGCTCGACAATTAAAATAGTAATTTTAATAAGCTCGACAATTAATTAATTGCTATATAACCTACCGATGTGGGATAAGTCACTGGGTTTGTAGTTGATTTTGTTCCAACAAATAATGTCTTTAAACAAAATATATAGATAAGGTCATATTAATGGTATAATTTTCAGCATCTTTTATTTTTAACGGTATTGTTACATGTTTTTTTTTAACAGAAATGGGAAACATTGCTAATATTTCTAATAATTATAAGTACTTTGTCCTTTAGTCACTAAAGTTAATTATATAACGACATCAATGTAAAAACTCAATTAAATTCTTTATATAAAATAATACAACGTGTTTAAAAACTACACACATGCACTACGAACTTTCCACACTTTCGGTATAATAATGTTGAATACGCTAGACACATATCTTCGATTTAATATTATATTATGATAGACATGTATTACTATTTAAATATATGTATATACATATATATATATATATATATTTTGCTTAAATACATTAAAAAAGTAAAGTTCTTTACTATCTTAGTTAGAATTTTCATCATTATGTTAGAGAGAGTAAGGTAGCTTTGTGTCAAAGTAATGACCTGAATTTTTTCACTCCAATATATATTTTATGAAGCATAAAGAATAAAAAGCTTTCCCTGACTAGGACAAGCAGATATATTTACTTTAAATGATAAAATATTTATGTAGTGTAACAACATAATTTACTATATAACGAAGCACTGCTCTATATCAAATTTAAACGAGAGTTTTTTATGGTCATTGTTTAGAAACTTTAAGAAGACAGTATTTACGCTACATTGCTTACGCAGTCTATAACTTATACAAATAAAGTGTATAAATCTTATTTCGGCATACGTTGAAATTATAAATAAAACAAATATCAACATTGATTATGTTCTTGTACTGATGAATACGTAATTATGACTATAAAATAGATAGAGAACTTTGAGAACTATCTTTTTATTTACCTTGTACTATTTGTTCTTATTTCTAGAGAATGATTCGTTCAATCGGTTTTACGAGATAAATCCTAATTGATGTACATGGTAACATAAATTTGACCAAGAAAAAACATGATGGTATATTTGAGAACAGACTGTTGTGCCATCTTGAGCCCAAGCGACATCGCTCTGTAATCCTTCCACTGTTGGGAACGGGAGATTTTCGTTGGTTTGTTAGACCAGCCTAACGCAGTGCCCTCAACAATGTGAACTCAGGAAGTGCAAGCCTTGACTCAGACTACATGACTCAAATCTCAACTTGAAATGGCCAGAGCAGTTCGAAGTCGTGTTAGACTCGACCCAACGAGTCAGATCCAATATCCCATCATATTAATGCCCCCACATGGGGTACAAGCTTATGTTAATAAGCTCGACAATTAAAATAGTAATTTTAATAAGCTCGACAATTAATTAATTGCTATATAACCTACCGATGTGGGATAAGTCACTGGGTTTGTAGTTGATTTTGTTCCAACAAATAATGTCTTTAAACAAAATATATAGATAAGGTCATATTAATGGTATAATTTTCAGCATCTTTTATTTTTAACGGTATTGTTACATGTTTTTTTTTAACAGAAATGGGAAACATTGCTAATATTTCTAATAATTATAAGTACTTTGTCCTTTAGTCACTAAAGTTAATTATATAACGACATCAATGTAAAAACTCAATTAAATTCTTTATATAAAATAATACAACGTGTTTAAAAACTACACACATGCACTACGAACTTTCCACACTTTCGGTATAATAATGTTGAATACGCTAGACACATATCTTCGATTTAATATTATATTATGATAGACATGTATTACTATTTAAATATATGTATATATATATATTTTGCTTAAATACATTAAAAAAGTAAAGTTCTTTACTATCTTAGTTAGAATTTTCATCATTATGTTAGAGAGAGTAAGGTAGCTTTGTGTCAAAGTAATGACCTGAATTTTTTCACTCCAATATATATTTTATGAAGCATAAAGAATAAAAAGCTTTCCCTGACTAGGACAAGCAGATATATTTACTTTAAATGATAAAATATTTATGTAGTGTAACAACATAATTTACTATATAACGAAGCACTGCTCTATATCAAATTTAAACGAGAGTTTTTTATGGTCATTGTTTAGAAACTTTAAGAAGACAGTATTTACGCTACATTGCTTACGCAGTCTATAACTTATACAAATAAAGTGTATAAATCTTATTTCGGCATACGTTGAAATTATAAATAAAACAAATATCAACATTGATTATGTTCTTGTACTGATGAATACGTAATTATGACTATAAAATAGATAGAGAACTTTGAGAACTATCTTTTTATTTACCTTGTACTATTTGTTCTTATTTCTAGAGAATGATTCGTTCAATCGGTTTTACGAGATAAATCCTAATTGATGTACATGGTAACATAAATTTGACCAAGAAAAAACATGATGGTATATTTGAGAACAGACTGTTGTGCCATCTTGAGCCCAAGCGACATCGCTCTGTAATCCTTCCACTGTTGGGAACGGGAGATTTTCGTTGGTTTGTTAGACCAGCCTAACGCAGTGCCCTCAACAATGTGAACTCAGGAAGTGCAAGCCTTGACTCAGACTACATGACTCAAATCTCAACTTGAAATGGCCAGAGCAGTTCGAAGTCGTGTTAGACTCGACCCAACGAGTCAGATCCAATATCCCATCATATTAATGCCCCCACATGGGGTACAAGCTTATGTTAATAACCTCGACAATTAAAATAGTAATTTTAATAAGCTCGACAATTAATTAATTGCTATATAACCTACCGATGTGGGATAAGTCACTGGGTTTGTAGTTGATTTTGTTCCAACAAATAATGTCTTTAAACAAAATATATAGATAAGGTCATATTAATGGTATAATTTTCAGCATCTTTTATTTTTAACGGTATTGTTACATGTTTTTTTTTAACAGAAATGGGAAACATTGCTAATATTTCTAATAATTATAAGTACTTTGTCCTTTAGTCACTAAAGTTAATTATATAACGACATCAATGTAAAAACTCAATTAAATTCTTTATATAAAATAATACAACGTGTTTAAAAACTACACACATGCACTACGAACTTTCCACACTTTCGGTATAATAATGTTGAATACGCTAGACACATATCTTCGATTTAATATTATATTATGATAGACATGTATTACTATTTAAATATATGTATATACATATATATATATATATATATTTTGCTTAAATACATTAAAAAAGTAAAGTTCTTTACTATCTTAGTTAGAATTTTCATCATTATGTTAGAGAGAGTAAGGTAGCTTTGTGTCAAAGTAATGACCTGAATTTTTTCACTCCAATATATATTTTATGAAGCATAAAGAATAAAAAGCTTTCCCTGACTAGGACAAGCAGATATATTTACTTTAAATGATAAAATATTTATGTAGTGTAACAACATAATTTACTATATAACGAAGCACTGCTCTATATCAAATTTAAACGAGAGTTTTTTATGGTCATTGTTTAGAAACTTTAAGAAGACAGTATTTACGCTACATTGCTTACGCAGTCTATAACTTATACAAATAAAGTGTATAAATCTTATTTCGGCATACGTTGAAATTATAAATAAAACAAATATCAACATTGATTATGTTCTTGTACTGATGAATACGTAATTATGACTATAAAATAGATAGAGAACTTTGAGAACTATCTTTTTATTTACCTTGTACTATTTGTTCTTATTTCTAGAGAATGATTCGTTCAATCGGTTTTACGAGATAAATCCTAATTGATGTACATGGTAACATAAATTTGACCAAGAAAAAACATGATGGTATATTTGAGAACAGACTGTTGTGCCATCTTGAGCCCAAGCGACATCGCTCTGTAATCCTTCCACTGTTGGGAACGGGAGATTTTCGTTGGTTTGTTAGACCATCCTAACGCAGTGCCCTCAACAATGTGAACTCAGGAAGTGCAAGCCTTGACTCAGACTACATGACTCAAATCTCAACTTGAAATGGCCAGAGCAGTTCGAAGTCGTGTTAGACTCGACCCAACGAGTCAGATCCAATATCCCATCATATTAATGCCCCCACATGGGGTACAAGCTTATGTTAACAAGCTCGACAATTAAATTAGTAATTTTAACAAGCTCGACAATTAATTAATTGCTATATAACCTACCGATGTGGGATAAGTCACTGGGTTTGTAGTTGATTTTGTTCCAACAAATAATGTCTTTAAACAAAATATATAGATAAGGTCATATTAATGGTATAATTTTCAGCATCTTTTATTTTTAACGGTATTGTTACATGTTTTTTTTTAACAGAAATGGGAAACATTGCTAATATTTCTAATAATTATAAGTACTTTGTCCTTTAGTCACTAAAGTTAATTATATAACGACATCAATGTAAAAACTCAATTAAATTCTTTATATAAAATAATACAACGTGTTTAAAAACTACACACATGCACTACGAACTTTCCACACTTTCGGTATAATAATGTTGAATACGCTAGACACATATCTTCGATTTAATATTATATTATGATAGACATGTATTACTATTTAAATATATGTATATACATATATATATATATATATATTTTGCTTAAATACATTAAAAAAGTAAAGTTCTTTACTATCTTAGTTAGAATTTTCATCATTATGTTAGAGAGAGTAAGGTAGCTTTGTGTCAAAGTAATGACCTGAATTTTTTCACTCCAATATATATTTTATGAAGCATAAAGAATAAAATGCTTTCCCTGACTAGGACAAGCAGATATATTTACTTTAAATGATAAAATATTTATGTCGTGTAACAACATAATTGACTATATAACGAAGCACTGCTCTATTTCAAATTTAAACGAGAGTTTTTTATGGTCATTGTTTAGAAACTTTAAGAAGACAGTATTTACGCTACATTGCTTACGCAGTCTATAACTTATACAAATAAAGTGTATAAATCTTATTTCGGCATACGTTGAAATTATAAATAAAACAAATATCAACATTGATTATGTTCTTGTACTGATGAATACGTAATTATGACTATAAAATAGATAGAGAACTTTGAGAACTATCTTTTTATTTACCTTGTACTATTTGTTCTTATTTCTAGAGAATGATTCGTTCAATCGGTTTTACGAGATAAATCCTAATTGATGTACATGGTAACATAAATTTGACCAAGAAAAAACATGATGGTATATTTGAGAACAGACTGTTGTGCCATCTTAAGCCCAAGCGACATCGCTCTGTAATCCTTCCACTGTTGGGAACGGGAGATTTTCGTTGGTTTGTTAGACCAGCCTAACGCAGTGCCCTCAACAATGTGAACTCAGGAAGTGCAAGCCTTGACTCAGACTACATGACTCAAATCTCAACTTGAAATGGCCAGAGCAGTTCGAAGTCGTGTTAGACTCGACCCAACGAGTCAGATCCAATATCCCATCATATTAATGCCCCCACATGGGGTACAAGCTTATGTTAATAACCTCGACAATTAAAATAGTAATTTTAATAAGCTCGACAATTAATTAATTGCTATATAACCTACCGATGTGGGATAAGTCACTGGGTTTGTAGTTGATTTTGTTCCAACAAATAATGTCTTTAAACAAAATATATAGATAAGGTCATATTAATGGTATAATTTTCAGCATCTTTTATTTTTAACGGTATTGTTATATGTTTTTTTTTAACAGAAATGGGAAACATTGCTAATATTTCTAATAATTATAAGTACTTTGTCCTTTAGTCACTAAAGTTAATTATATAACGACATCAATGTAAAAACTCAATTAAATTCTTTATATAAAATAATACAACGTGTTTAAAAACTACACACATGCACTACGAACTTTCCACACTTTCGGTATAATAATGTTGAATACGCTAGACACATATCTTCGATTTAATATTATATTATGATAGACATGTATTACTATTTAAATATATGTATATACATATATATATATATATATATTTTGCTTAAATACATTAAAAAAGTAAAGTTCTTTACTATCTTAGTTAGAATTTTCATCATTATGTTAGAGAGAGTAAGGTAGCTTTGTGTCAAAGTAATGACCTGAATTTTTTCACTCCAATATATATTTTATGAAGCATAAAGAATAAAAAGCTTTCCCTGACTAGGACAAGCAGATATATTTACTTTAAATGATAAAATATTTATGTAGTGTAACAACATAATTTACTATATAACGAAGTACTGCTCTATATCAAATTTAAACGAGAGTTTTTTATGGTCATTGTTTAGAAACTTTAAGAAGACAGTATTTACGCTACATTGCTTACGCAGTCTATAACTTATACAAATAAAGTGTATAAATCTTATTTCGGCATACGTTGAAATTATAAATAAAACAAATATCAACATTGATTATGTTCTTGTACTGATGAATACGTAATTATGACTATAAAATAGATAGAGAACTTTGAGAACTATCTTTTTATTTACCTTGTACTATTTGTTCTTATTTCTAGAGAATGATTCGTTCAATCGGTTTTACGAGATAAATCCTAATTGATGTACATGGTAACATAAATTTGACCAAGAAAAAACATGATGGTATATTTGAGAACAGACTGTTGTGCCATCTTGAGCCCAAGCGACATCGCTCTGTAATCCTTCCACTGTTGGGAACGGGAGATTTTCGTTGGTTTGTTAGACCAGCCTAACGCAGTGCCCTCAACAATGTGAACTCAGGAAGTGCAAGCCTTGACTCAGACTACATGACTCAAATCTCAACTTGAAATGGCCAGAGCAGTTCGAAGTCGTGTTAGACTCGACCCAACGAGTCAGATCCAATATCCCATCATATTAATGCCCCCACATGGGGTACAAGCTTATGTTAACAAGCTCGACAATTAAAATAGTAATTTTAACAAGCTCGACAATTAATTAATTGCTATATAACCTACCGATGTGGGATAAGTCACTGGGTTTGTAGTTGATTTTGTTCCAACAAATAATGTCTTTAAACAAAATATATAGATAAGGTCATATTAATGGTATAATTTTCAGCATCTTTTATTTTTAACGGTATTGTTACATGTTTTTTTTTAACAGAAATGGGAAACATTGCTAATATTTCTAATAATTATAAGTACTTTGTCCTTTAGTCACTAAAGTTAATTATATAGCGACATCAATGTAAAAACTCAATTAAATTCTTTATATAAAATAATACAACGTGTTTAAAAACTACACACATGCACTACGAACTTTCCACACTTTCGGTATAATAATGTTGAATACGCTAGACACATATCTTCGATTTAATATTATATTATGATAGACATGTATTACTATTTAAATATATGTATATACATATATATATATATATATATTTTGCTTAAATACATTAAAAAAGTAAAGTTCTTTACTAGCTTAGTTAGAATTTTCATCATTATGTTAGAGAGAGTAAGGTAGCTTTGTGTCAAAGTAATGACATGAATTTTTTCACTCCAATATATATTTTATGAAGCATAAAGAATAAAAAGCTTTCCCTGACTAGGACAAGCAGATATATTTACTTTAAATGATAAAATATTTATGTCGTGTAACAACATAATTGACTATATAACGAAGCACTGCTCTATTTCAAATTTAAACGAGAGTTTTTTATGGTCATTGTTTAGAAACTTTAAGAAGACAGTATTTACGCTACATTGCTTACGCAGTCTATAACTTATACAAATAAAGTGTATAAATCTTATTTCGGCATACGTTGAAATTATAAATAAAACAAATATCAACATTGATTATGTTCTTGTACTGATGAATACGTAATTATGACTATAAAATAGATAGAGAACTTTGAGAACTATCTTTTTATTTACCTTGTACTATTTGTTCTTATTTCTAGAGAATGATTCGTTCAATCGGTTTTACGAGATAAATCCTAATTGATGTACATGGTAACATAAATTTGACCAAGAAAAAACATGATGGTATATTTGAGAACAGACTGTTGTGCCATCTTGAGCCCAAGCGACATCGCTCTGTAATCCTTCCACTGTTGGGAACGGGAGATTTTCGTTGGTTTGTTAGACCAGCCTAACGCAGTGCCCTCAACAATGTGAACTCAGGAAGTGCAAGCCTTGACTCAGACTACATGACTCAAATCTCAACTTGAAATGGCCAGAGCAGTTCGAAGTCGTGTTAGACTCGACCCAACGAGTCAGATCCAATATCCCATCATATTAATGCCCCCACATGGGGTACAAGCTTATGTTAACAAGCTCGACAATTAAAATAGTAATTTTAACAAGCTCGACAATTAATTAATTGCTATATAACCTACCGATGTGGGATAAGTCACTGGGTTTGTAGTTGATTTTGTTCCAACAAATAATGTCTTTAAACAAAATATATAGATAAGGTCATATTAATGGTATAATTTTCAGCATCTTTTATTTTTAACGGTATTGTTACATGTTTTTTTTTAACAGAAATGGGAAACATTGCTAATATTTCTAATAATTATAAGTACTTTGTCCTTTAGTCACTAAAGTTAATTATATAGCGACATCAATGTAAAAACTCAATTAAATTCTTTATATAAAATAATACAACGTGTTTAAAAACTACACACATGCACTACGAACTTTCCACACTTTCGGTATAATAATGTTGAATACGCTAGACACATATCTTCGATTTAATATTATATTATGATAGACATGTATTACTATTTAAATATATGTATATACATATATATATATATATATATTTTGCTTAAATACATTAAAAAAGTAAAGTTCTTTACTATCTTAGTTAGAATTTTCATCATTATGTTAGAGAGAGTAAGGTAGCTTTGTGTCAAAGTAATGACATGAATTTTTTCACTCCAATATATATTTTATGAAGCATAAAGAATAAAAAGCTTTCCCTGACTAGGACAAGCAGATATATTTACTTTAAATGATAAAATATTTATGTCGTGTAACAACATAATTGACTATATAACGAAGCACTGCTCTATTTCAAATTTAAACGAGAGTTTTTTATGGTCATTGTTTAGAAACTTTAAGAAGACAGTATTTACGCTACATTGCTTACGCAGTCTATAACTTATACAAATAAAGTGTATAAATCTTATTTCGGCATACGTTGAAATTATAAATAAAACAAATATCAACATTGATTATGTTCTTGTACTGATGAATACGTAATTATGACTATAAAATAGATAGAGAACTTTGAGAACTATCTTTTTATTTACCTTGTACTATTTGTTCTTATTTCTAGAGAATGATTCGTTCAATCGGTTTTACGAGATAAATCCTAATTGATGTACATGGTAACATAAATTTGACCAAGAAAAAACATGATGGTATATTTGAGAACAGACTGTTGTGCCATCTTGAGCCCAAGCGACATCGCTCTGTAATCCTTCCACTGTTGGGAACGGGAGATTTTCGTTGGTTTGTTAGACCAGCCTAACGCAGTGCCCTCAACAATGTGAACTCAGGAAGTGCAAGCCTTGACTCAGACTACATGACTCAAATCTCAACTTGAAATGGCCAGAGCAGTTCGAAGTCGTGTTAGACTCGACCCAACGAGTCAGATCCAATATCCCATCATATTAATGCCCCCACATGGGGTACAAGCTTATGTTAACAAGCTCGACAATTAAAATAGTAATTTTAACAAGCTCGACAATTAATTAATTGCTATATAACTTACCGATGTGGGATAAGTCACTGGGTTTGTAGTTGATTTTGTTCCAACAAATAATGTCTTTAAACAAAATATATAGATAAGGTCATATTAATGGTATAATTTTCAGCATCTTTTATTTTTAACGGTATTGTTACATGTTTTATTTTTAACAGAAATGGGAAACATTGCTAATATTTCTAATAATTATTGGTACTTTGTCCTTTAGTCACTAAAGTTAATTATATAGCGACATCAATGTAAAAACTCAATTTTATTCTTTATATAAAATAATACAACGTGTTTAAAAACTAGACACATGCGCTACGAACTTTCCACACTTTCGGTATAATAATGTTGAATACGCTAGACACTTATCTTCGATTTAATATTATATTATGATAGACATGTATTACTATTTAAATATATGTATATATATATTTCGGTTAAATACATTCAAAAAGTAAAGTTTTTTACTATCTTATTTAGAATTTTCATCATTATGTTAGAGAGAGTAAGGTAGCTTTTTGGCAAAGTAATGACATGAATTTTTTCATTCCAATATATATTTTATGAAGCATAAAGAATAAGAATCTTTCCCTGACTAGGACAAGCAGATATATTTACTTTAAATGATAAAATATTTATGTCATGTAACAACATAATTTACTATATAACGAAGCACTGCTCTATTTCAAATTTAAACGAGAGTTTTTTATGGTCATTGTTTAGAAACTTTAAGGACACAGTATTTACGCTAGATTGCTTACGCAGTCTATAACTTATACAAATAAAGCGTACAAATCTTATTTCGGCATACGTTGAAATTATAAATACAACAAATATCAACATTGATTATGTTCTTGTACTGATGAATACGTAATTATGACTATAAAATAGATAGAGAACTTTGAGAACTATTTTTTTATTTACCTTGTACTATTTGTTCTTATTTCTAGAGAATGATTCGTTCAATCGGTTTTACGAGATAAATCCTAGTTGATGTACATGGTAACATAAATTTGACCAAGAAAAAACATGATGGTATATATGAGAACAGACTGTTGTGCCATCTTGAGCCCAAGCGACATCGCTCTGTAATCCTTCCACTGTTGGGAACGGGAGATTTTCGTTGGTTTGTTAGACTAGCCTAACGCAGTGCCCTCAACACTGTGAACTCAGGAAGTGCAAGCCTTCGCTCAGACTACATGACTCAAATCTCAACTTGAAATGGCCAGAGCAGTTCGAAGTCGTGTTAGATTCGACCCAACGAGTCAAATCCAATATTCCATCATATTAATGCCCCCACATGGGTTACAAGCTTATGTTAACAAGCTCGACAATTAAAATAGTAATTTTAACAAGCTCGACAATTAATTAATTGCTATATAACTTACCGATGTGGGATAAGTCACTGGTTTTGTAGTTGATTTTGTTCCAACAAATAATGTCTTTAAACGAAAAATATAGATAAGGTCATATTAATGGTATAATTTTCAGCATCTTTTATTTTTAACGGTATTGTTACATGTTTTTTTTAACAGAAATGGGAAACATTGCTAATATTTCTAATAATTATAAGTACTTTGTCCTTTAGTCACTAAAGTTAATTATATAGCGACATCAATGTAAAAACTCAATTAAATTCTTTATATAAAATAATACAACGTGTTTAAAAACTACACACATGCACTACGAACTTTCCACACTTTCGGTATAATAATGTTGAATACGCTAGACACATATCTTCGATTTAATATTATATTATGATAGACATGTATTACTATTTAAATATATGTATATACATATATATATATATATATTGCTTAAATACATTAAAAAAGTAAAGTTCTTTACTATCTTAGTTAGAATTTTCATCATTATGTTAGAGAGAGTAAGGTAGCTTTGTGTCAAAGTAATGACATGAATTTTTTCACTCCAATATATATTTTATGAAGCATAAAGAATAAAAAGCTTTCCCTGACTAGGACAAGCAGATATATTTACTTTAAATGATAAAATATTTATGTCGTGTAACAACATAATTGACTATATAACGAAGCACTGCTCTATTTCAAATTTAAACGAGAGTTTTTTATGGTCATTGTTTAGAAACTTTAAGAAGACAGTATTTACACTACATTGCTTACGCAGTCTATAACTTATACAAATAAAGTGTATAAATCTTATTTCGGCATACGTTGAAATTATAAATAAAACAAATATCAACATTGATTATGTTCTTGTACTGATGAATACGTAATTATGACTATAAAATAGATAGAGAACTTTGAGAACTATCTTTTTATTTACCTTGTACTATTTGTTCTTATTTCTAGAGAATGATTCGTTCAATCGGTTTTACGAGATAAATCCTAATTGATGTACATGGTAACATAAATTTGACCAAGAAAAAACATGATGGTATATTTGAGAACAGACTGTTGTGCCATCTTGAGCCCAAGCGACATCGCTCTGTAATCCTTCCACTGTTGGGAACGGGAGATTTTCGTTGGTTTGTTAGACCAGCCTAACGCAGTGCCCTCAACAATGTGAACTCAGGAAGTGCAAGCCTCGACTCAGACTACATGACTCAAATCTCAACTTGAAATGGCCAGAGCAGTTCGAAGTCGTGTTAGACTCGACCCAACGAGTCAGATCCAATATCCCATCATATTAATGCCCCCACATGGGGTACAAGCTTATGTTAATAAGCTCGACAATTAAAATAGTAATTTTAACAAGCTCGACAATTAATTAATTGCTATATAACTTACCGATGTGGGATAAGTCACTGGTTTTGTAGTTGATTTTGTTCCAACAAATAATGTCTTTAAACAAAATATATAGATAAGGTCATATTAATGGTATAATTTTCAGCATCTTTTATTTTTAACGGTATTGTTACATGTTTTTTTTTAACAGAAATGGGAAACATTGCTAATATTTCTAATAATTATAATTACTTTGTCCTTTAGTCACTAAAGTTAATTATATAGCGACATCAATGTAAAAACTCAATTAAATTCTTTATATAAAATAATACAACGTGTTTAAAAACTACACACATGCACTACGAACTTTCCACACTTTCGGTATAATAATGTTGAATACGCTAGACACATATCTTCGATTTAATATTATATTATGATAGACATGTATTACTATTTAAATATATGTATATACATATATATATATATATATATTTTGCTTAAATACATTAAAAAAGTAAAGTTCTTTACTATCTCAGTTAGAATTTTCATCATTATGTTAGAGAGAGTAAGGTAGCTTTGTGTCAAAGTAATGACATGAATTTTTTCACTCCAATATATATTTTATGAAGCATAAAGAATAAAAAGCTTTCCCTGACTAGGACAAGCAGATATATTTACTTTAAATGATAAAATATTTATGTCGTGTAACAACATAATTGACTATATAACGAAGCACTGCTCTATTTCAAATTTAAACGAGAGTTTTTTATGGTCATTGTTTAGAAACTTTAAGAAGACAGTATTTACGCTACATTGCTTACGCAGTCTATAACTTATACAAATAAAGTGTATAAATCTTATTTCGGCATACGTTGAAATTATAAATAAAACAAATATCAACATTGATTATGTTCTTGTACTGATGAATACGTAATTATGACTATAAAATAGATAGAGAACTTTGAGAACTATCTTTTTATTTACCTTGTACTATTTGTTCTTATTTCTAGAGAATGATTCGTTCAATCGGTTTTACGAGATAAATCCTAATTGATGTACATGGTAACATAAATTTGACCAAGAAAAAACATGATGGTATATTTGAGAACAGACTGTTGTGCCATCTTGAGCCCAAGCGACATCGCTCTGTAATCCTTCCACTGTTGGGAACGGGAGATTTTCGTTGGTTTGTTAGACCAGCCTAACGCAGTGCCCTCAACAATGTGAACTCAGGAAGTGCAAGCCTTGACTCAGACTACATGACTCAAATCTCAACTTGAAATGGCCAGAGCAGTTCGAAGTCGTGTTAGACTCGACCCAACGAGTCAGATCCAATATCCCATCATATTAATGCCCCCACATGGGGTACAAGCTTATGTTAACAAGCTCGACAATTAAATTAGTAATTTTAACAAGCTCGACAATTAATTAATTGCTATATAACCTACCGATGTGGGATAAGTCACTGGGTTTGTAGTTGATTTTGTTCCAACAAATAATGTCTTTAAACAAAATATATAGATAAGGTCATATTAATGGTATAATTTTCAGCATCTTTTATTTTTAACGGTATTGTTACATGTTTTTTTTTAAAAGAAATGGGAAACATTGCTAATATTTCTAATAATTATAAGTACTTTGTCCTTTAGTCACTAAAGTTAATTATATAGCGACATCAATGTAAAAACTCAATTAAATTCTTTATATAAAATAATACAACGTGTTTAAAAACTACACACATGCACTACGAACTTTCCACACTTTCGGTATAATAATGTTGAATACGCTAGACACATATCTTCGATTTAATATTATATTATGATAGACATGTATTACTATTTAAACATATGTATATACATATATATATATATATATTTTGCTTAAATACATTAAAAAAGTAAAGTTCTTTACTATCTTAGTTAGAATTTTCATCATTATGTTAGAGAGAGTAAGGTAGCTTTGTGTCAAAGTAATGACATGAATTTTTTCACTCCAATATATATTTTATGAAGCATAAAGAATAAAAAGCTTTCCCTGACTAGGACAAGCAGATATATTTACTTTAAATGATAAAATATTTATGTCGTGTAACAACATAATTGACTATATAACGAAGCACTGCTCTATTTCAAATTTAAACGAGAGTTTTTTATGGTCATTGTTTAGAAACTTTAAGAAGACAGTATTTACGCTACATTGCTTACGCAGTCTATAACTTATACAAATAAAGTGTATAAATCTTATTTCGGCATACGTTGAAATTATTAATAAAACAAATATCAACATTGATTATGTTCTTGTACTGATGAATACGTAATTATGACTATAAAATAGATAGAGAACTTTGTGAACTATCTTTTTATTCACCTTGTACTATTTGTTCTTATTTCTAGAGAATGATTCGTTCAATCGGTTTTACGAGATAAATCCTAATTGATGTACATGGTAACATAAATTTGACCAAGAAAAAACATGATGGTATATTTGAGAACAGACTGTTGTGCCATCTTGAGCCCAAGCGACATCGCTCTGTAATCCTTCCACTGTTGGGAACGGGAGATTTTCGTTGGTTTGTTAGACCAGCCTAACGCAGTGCCCTCAACAATGTGAACTCAGGAAGTGCAAGCCTCGACTCAGACTACATGACTCAAATCTCAACTTGAAATGGCCAGAGCAGTTCGAAGTCGTGTTAGACTCGACCCAACGAGTCAGATCCAATATCCCATCATATTAATGCCCCCACATGGGGTACAAGCTTATGTTAACAAGCTCGACAATTAAAATAGTAATTTTAATAAGCTCGACAATTAATTAATTGCTATATAACCTACCGATGTGGGATAAGTCACTGGGTTTGTAGTTGATTTTGTTCCAACAAATAATGTCTTTAAACAAAATATATACATAAGGTCATATTAATGGTATAATTTTCAGCATCTTTTATTTTTAACGGTATTGTTACATGTTTTTTTTTAACAGAAATGGGAAACATTGCTAATATTTCTAATAATTATAAGTACTTTGTCCTTTAGTCACTAAAGTTAATTATATAACGACATCAATGTAAAAACTCAATTAAATTCTTTATATAAAATAATACAACGTGTTTAAAAACTACACACATGCACTACGAACTTTCCACACTTTCGGTATAATAATGTTGAATACGCTAGACACATATCTTCGATTTAATATTATATTATGATAGACATGTATTACTATTTAAATATATGTATATACATATATATATATATATATATATTGCTTAAATACATTAAAAAAGTAAAGTTCTTTACTATCTTAGTTAGAATTTTCATCATTATGTTAGAGAGAGTAAGGTAGCTTTGTGTCAAAGTAATGACATGAATTTTTTCACTCCAATATATATTTTATGAAGCATAAAGAATAAAAAGCTTTCCTTGACTAGGACAAGCAGATATATTTACTTTAAATGATAAAATATTTATGTAGTGTAACAACATAATTTACTATATAACGAAGCACTGCTCTATATCAAATTTAAACGAGAGATTTTTTATGGTCATTGTTTAGAAACTTTAAGAAGACAGTATTTACGCTACATTGCTTACGCAGTCTATAACTTATACAAATAAAGTGTATAAATCTTATTTCGGCATACGTTGAAATTATTAATAAAACAAATATCAACATTGATTATGTTCTTGTACTGATGAATACGTAATTATGACTATAAAATAGATAGAGAACTTTGTGAACTATCTTTTTATTCACCTTGTACTATTTGTTCTTATTTCTAGAGAATGATTCGTTCAATCGGTTTTACGAGATAAATCCTAATTGATGTACATGGTAACATAAATTTGACCAAGAAAAAACATGATGGTATATTTGAGAACAGACTGTTGTGCCATCTTGAGCCCAAGCGACATCGCTCTGTAATCCTTCCACTGTTGGTAACGGGAGATTTTCGTTGGTTTGTTAGACCAGCCTAACGCAGTGCCCTCAACAATGTGAACTCAGGAAGTGCAAGCCTCGACTCAGACTACATGACTCAAATCTCAACTTGAAATGGCCAGAGCAGTTCGAAGTCGTGTTAGACTCGACCCAACGAGTCAGATCCAATATCCCATCATATTAATGCCCCCACATGGGGTACAAGCTTATGTTAATAAGCTCGACAATTAAAATAGTAATTTTAACAAGCTCGACAATTAATTAATTGCTATATAACTTACCGATGTGGGATAAGTCACTGGTTTTGTAGTTGATTTTGTTCCAACAAATAATGTCTTTAAACAAAATATATAGATAAGGTCATATTAATGGTATAATTTTCAGCATCTTTTATTTTTAACGGTATTGTTACATGTTTTTTTTTAACAGAAATGGGAAACATTGCTAATATTTCTAATAATTATAAGTACTTTGTCCTTTAGTCACTAAAGTTAATTATATAGCGACATCAATGTAAAAACTCAATTAAATTCTTTATATAAAATAATACAACGTGTTTAAAAACTACACACATGCACCACGAACTTTCCACACTTTCGGTATAATAATGTTGAATACGCTAGACACATATCTTCGATTTAATATTATATTATGATAGACATGTATTACTATTTAAATATATGTATATACATATATATATATATATATATATTTTGCTTAAATACATTAAAAAAGTAAAGTTCTTTACTATCTTAGTTAGAATTTTCATCATTATGTTAGAGAGAGTAAGGTAGCTTTGTGTCAAAGTAATGACATGAATTTTTTCACTCCAATATATATTTTATGAAGCATAAAGAATAAAAAGCTTTCCCTGACTAGGACAAGCAGATATATTTACTTTAAATGATAAAATATTTATGTCGTGTAACAACATAATTTACTATATAACGAAGCACTGCTCTATATCAAATTTAAACGAGAGTTTTTTATGGTCATTGTTTAGAAACTTTAAGAAGACAGTATTTACGCTACATTGCTTACGCAGTCTATAACTTATACAAATAAAGTGTATAAATCTTATTTCGGCATACGTTGAAATTATAAATAAAACAAATATCAACATTGATTATGTTCTTGTACTGATGAATACGTAATTATGACTATAAAATAGATAGAGAACTTTGAGAACTATCTTTTTATTTACCTTGTACTATTTGTTTTTATTTCTAGAGAATGATTCGTTCAATCGGTTTTACGAGATAAATCCTAATTGATGTACATGGTAACATAAATTTGACCAAGAAAAAACATGGTGGTATATTTGAGAACAGACTGTTGTGCCATCTTGAGCCCAAGCGACATCGCTCTGTAATCCTTCCACTGTTGGGAACGGGAGATTTTCGTTGGTTTGTTAGACCAGCCTAACGCAGTGACCTCAACAATGTGAACTCAGGAAGTGCAAGCCTTGACTCAGACTACATGACTCAAATCTCAACTTGAAATGGCCAGAGCAGTTCGAAGTCGTGTTAGACTCGACCCAACGAGTCAGATCCAATATCCCATCATATTAATGCCCCCACATGGGGTACAAGCTTATGTTAACAAGCTCGACAATTAAAATAGTAATTTTAACAAGCTCGACAATTAATTAATTGCTATATAACCTACCGATGTGGGATAAGTCACTGGGTTTGTAGTTGATTTTGTTCCAACAAATAATGTCTTTAAACAAAATATATAGATAAGGTCATATTAATGGTATAATTTTCAGCATCTTTTATTTTTAACGGTATTGTTACATGTTTTTTTTTAACAGAAATGGGAAACATTGCTAATATTTCTAATAATTATAAGTACTTTGTCCTTTAGTCACTAAAGTTAATTATATAACGACATCAATGTAAAAACTCAATTAAATTCTTTATATAAAATAATACAACGTGTTTAAAAACTACACACATGCACTACGAACTTTCCACACTTTCGGTATAATAATGTTGAATACGCTAGACACATATCTTCGATTTAATATTATATTATGATAGACATGTATTACTATTTAAATATATGTATATACATATATATATATATATATATATTGCTTAAATACATTAAAAAAGTAAAGTTCTTTACTATCTTAGTTAGAATTTTCATCATTATGTTAGAGAGAGTAAGGTAGCTTTGTGTCAAAGTAATGACATGAATTTTTTCACTCCAATATATATTTTATGAAGCATAAAGAATAAAAAGCTTTCCCTGACTAGGACAAGCAGATATATTTACTTTAAATGATAAAATATTTATGTAGTGTAACAACATAATTTACTATATAACGAAGCACTGCTCTATATCAAATTTAAACGAGAGATTTTTTATGGTCATTGTTTAGAAACTTTAAGAAGACAGTATTTACGCTACATTGCTTACGCAGTCTATAACTTATACAAATAAAGTGTATAAATCTTATTTCGGCATACGTTGAAATTATTAATAAAACAAATATCAACATTGATTATGTTCTTGTACTGATGAATACGTAATTATGACTATAAAATAGATAGAGAACTTTGTGAACTATCTTTTTATTCACCTTGTACTATTTGTTCTTATTTCTAGAGAATGATTCGTTCAATCGGTTTTACGAGATAAATCCTAATTGATGTACATGGTAACATAAATTTGACCAAGAAAAAACATGATGGTATATTTGAGAACAGACTGTTGTGCCATCTTGAGCCCAAGCGACATCGCTCTGTAATCCTTCCACTGTTGGTAACGGGAGATTTTCGTTGGTTTGTTAGACCAGCCTAACGCAGTGCCCTCAACAATGTGAACTCAGGAAGTGCAAGCCTCGACTCAGACTACATGACTCAAATCTCAACTTGAAATGGCCAGAGCAGTTCGAAGTCGTGTTAGACTCGACCCAACGAGTCAGATCCAATATCCCATCATATTAATGCCCCCACATGGGGTACAAGCTTATGTTAATAAGCTCGACAATTAAAATAGTAATTTTAACAAGCTCGACAATTAATTAATTGCTATATAACTTACCGATGTGGGATAAGTCACTGGTTTTGTAGTTGATTTTGTTCCAACAAATAATGTCTTTAAACAAAATATATAGATAAGGTCATATTAATGGTATAATTTTCAGCATCTTTTATTTTTAACGGTATTGTTACATGTTTTTTTTTAACAGAAATGGGAAACATTGCTAATATTTCTAATAATTATAAGTACTTTGTCCTTTAGTCACTAAAGTTAATTATATAGCGACATCAATGTAAAAACTCAATTAAATTCTTTATATAAAATAATACAACGTGTTTAAAAACTACACACATGCACCACGAACTTTCCACACTTTCGGTATAATAATGTTGAATACGCTAGACACATATCTTCGATTTAATATTATATTATGATAGACATGTATTACTATTTAAATATATGTATATACATATATATATATATATATATATTTTGCTTAAATACATTAAAAAAGTAAAGTTCTTTACTATCTTAGTTAGAATTTTCATCATTATGTTAGAGAGAGTAAGGTAGCTTTGTGTCAAAGTAATGACATGAATTTTTTCACTCCAATATATATTTTATGAAGCATAAAGAATAAAAAGCTTTCCCTGACTAGGACAAGCAGATATATTTACTTTAAATGATAAAATATTTATGTCGTGTAACAACATAATTTACTATATAACGAAGCACTGCTCTATATCAAATTTAAACGAGAGTTTTTTATGGTCATTGTTTAGAAACTTTAAGAAGACAGTATTTACGCTACATTGCTTACGCAGTCTATAACTTATACAAATAAAGTGTATAAATCTTATTTCGGCATACGTTGAAATTATAAATAAAACAAATATCAACATTGATTATGTTCTTGTACTGATGAATACGTAATTATGACTATAAAATAGATAGAGAACTTTGAGAACTATCTTTTTATTTACCTTGTACTATTTGTTTTTATTTCTAGAGAATGATTCGTTCAATCGGTTTTACGAGATAAATCCTAATTGATGTACATGGTAACATAAATTTGACCAAGAAAAAACATGGTGGTATATTTGAGAACAGACTGTTGTGCCATCTTGAGCCCAAGCGACATCGCTCTGTAATCCTTCCACTGTTGGGAACGGGAGATTTTCGTTGGTTTGTTAGACCAGCCTAACGCAGTGACCTCAACAATGTGAACTCAGGAAGTGCAAGCCTTGACTCAGACTACATGACTCAAATCTCAACTTGAAATGGCCAGAGCAGTTCGAAGTCGTGTTAGACTCGACCCAACGAGTCAGATCCAATATCCCATCATATTAATGCCCCCACATGGGGTACAAGCTTATGTTAACAAGCTCGACAATTAAAATAGTAATTTTAATAAGCTCGACAATTAATTAATTGCTATATAACCTACCGATGTGGGATAAGTCACTGATTTTGTAGTTGATTTTGTTCCAACAAATAATGTCTTTAAACAAAATATATAGATAAGGTCATATTAATGGTATAATTTTCAGCATCTTTTATTTTTAACGGTATTGTTACATGTTTTTTTTTAACAGAAATGGGAAACATTGCTAATATTTCTAATAATTATAAGTACTTTGTCCTTTAGTCACTAAAGTTAATTATATAGCGACATCAATGTAAAAACTCAATTAAATTCTTTATATAAAATAATACAACGTGTTTAAAAACTACACACATGCACCACGAACTTTCCACACTTTCGGTATAATAATGTTGAATACGCTAGACACATATCTTCGATTTAATATTATATTATGATAGACATGTATTACTATTTAAATATATGTATATACATATATATATATATATATATATTTTTCTTAAATACATTAAAAAAGTAAAGTTCTTTACTATCTTAGTTAGAATTTTCATCATTATGTTAGAGAGAGTAAGGTAGCTTTGTGTCAAAGTAATGACATGAATTTTTTCACTCCAATATATATTTTATGAAGCATAAAGAATAAAAAGCTTTCCCTGACTAGGACAAGCAGATATATTTACTTTAAATGATAAAATATTTATGTCGTGTAACAACATAATTTACTATATAACGAAGCACTGCTCTATTTCAAATTTAAACGACAGTTTTTCATGGTCATTGTGTAGAAACTTTAAGGACACAGTATTTACGCTAGATTGCTTACGCAGTCTATAACTTATACAAATAAAGCGTACAAATCTTATTTCGGCATACGTTGAAATTATAAATAAAACAAATATCAACATTGATTATGTTCTTGTACTGATGAATACGTAATTATGACTATAAAATAGATAGAGAACTTTGAGAACTATCTTTTTATTTACCTTGTACTATTTGTTTTTATTTCTAGAGAATGATTCGTTCAATCGGTTTTACGAGATAAATCCTAATTGATGTACATGGTAACATAAATTTGACCAAGAAAAAACATGGTGGTATATTTGAGAACAGACTGTTGTGCCATCTTGAGCCCAAGCGACATCGCTCTGTAATCCTTCCACTGTTGGGAACGGGAGATTTTCGTTGGTTTGTTAGACCAGCCTAACGCAGTGACCTCAACAATGTGAACTCAGGAAGTGCAAGCCTTGACTCAGACTACATGACTCAAATCTCAACTTGAAATGGCCAGAGCAGTTCGAAGTCGTGTTAGACTCGACCCAACGAGTCAGATCCAATATCCCATCATATTAATGCCCCCACATGGGGTACAAGCTTATGTTAACAAGCTCGACAATTAAAATAGTAATTTTAATAAGCTCGACAATTAATTAATTGCTATATAACCTACCGATGTGGGATAAGTCACTGGTTTTGTAGTTGATTTTGTTCCAACAAATAATGTCTTTAAACAAAATATATAGATAAGGTCATATTAATGGTATAATTTTCAGCATCTTTTATTTTTAACGGTATTGTTACATGTTTTTTTTTAACAGAAATGGGAAACATTGCTAATATTTCTAATAATTATAAGTACTTTGTCCTTTAGTCACTAAAGTTAATTATATAGCGACATCAATGTAAAAACTCAATTAAATTCTTTATATAAAATAATACAACGTGTTTAAAAACTACACACATGCACCACGAACTTTCCACACTTTCGGTATAATAATGTTGAATACGCTAGACACATATCTTCGATTTAATATTATATTATGATAGACATGTATTACTATTTAAATATATGTATATACATATATATATATATATATATATTTTTCTTAAATACATTAAAAAAGTAAAGTTCTTTACTATCTTAGTTAGAATTTTCATCATTATGTTAGAGAGAGTAAGGTAGCTTTGTGTCAAAGTAATGACATGAATTTTTTCACTCCAATATATATTTTATGAAGCATAAAGAATAAAAAGCTTTCCCTGACTAGGACAAGCAGATATATTTACTTTAAATGATAAAATATTTATGTCGTGTAACAACATAATTTACTATATAACGAAGCACTGCTCTATTTCAAATTTAAACGACAGTTTTTCATGGTCATTGTGTAGAAACTTTAAGGACACAGTATTTACGCTAGATTGCTTACGCAGTCTATAACTTATACAAATAAAGCGTACAAATCTTATTTCGGCATACGTTGAAATTATAAATAAAACAAATATCAACATTGATTATGTTCTTGTACTGATGAATACGTAATTATGACTATAAAATAGATAGAGAACTTTGAGAACTATCTTTTTATTTACCTTGTACTATTTGTTTTTATTTCTAGAGAATGATTCGTTCAATCGGTTTTACGAGATAAATCCTAATTGATGTACATGGTAACATAAATTTGACCAAGAAAAAACATGGTGGTATATTTGAGAACAGACTGTTGTGCCATCTTGAGCCCAAGCGACATCGCTCTGTAATCCTTCCACTGTTGGGAACGGGAGATTTTCGTTGGTTTGTTAGACCAGCCTAACGCAGTGACCTCAACAATGTGAACTCAGGAAGTGCAAGCCTTGACTCAGACTACATGACTCAAATCTCAACTTGAAATGGCCAGAGCAGTTCGAAGTCGTGTTAGACTCGACCCAACGAGTCAGATCCAATATCCCATCATATTAATGCCCCCACATGGGTTACAAGCTTATGTTAACAAGCTCGACAATTAAAATAGTAATTTTAATAAGCTCGACAATTAATTAATTGCTATATAACCTACCGATGTGGGATAAGTCACTGGTTTTGTAGTTGATTTTGTTCCAACAAATAATGTCTTTAAACAAAATATATAGATAAGGTCATATTAATGGTATAATTTTCAGCATCTTTTATTTTTAACGGTATTGTTACATGTTTTTTTTTAACAGAAATGGGAAACATTGCTAATATTTCTAATAATTATAAGTACTTTGTCCTTTAGTCACTAAAGTTAATTATATAGCGACATCAATGTAAAAACTCAATTAAATTCTTTATATAAAATAATACAACGTGTTTAAAAACTACACACATGCACCACGAACTTTCCACACTTTCGGTATAATAATGTTGAATACGCTAGACACAGATCTTCGATTTAATATTATATTATGATAGACATGTATTACTATTTAAATATATGTATATACATATATATATATATATATATATTTTGCTTAAATACATTAAAAAAGTAAAGTTCTTTACTATCTTAGTTAGAATTTTCATCATTATGTTAGAGAGAGTAAGGTAGCTTTGTGTCAAAGTAATGACATGAATTTTTTCACTCCAATATATATTTTATGAAGCATAAAGAATAAAAAGCTTTCCCTGACTAGGACAAGCAGATATATTTACTTTAAATGATAAAATATTTATGTCGTGTAACAACATAATTTACTATATAACGAAGCACTGCTCTATATCAAATTTAAACGAGAGTTTTTTATGGTCATTGTTTAGAAACTTTAAGAAGACAGTATTTACGCTACATTGCTTACGCAGTCTATAACTTATACAAATAAAGTGTATAAATCTTATTTCGGCATACGTTGAAATTATAAATAAAACAAATATCAACATTGATTATGTTCTTGTACTGATGAATACGTAATTATGACTATAAAATAGATAGAGAACTTTGAGAACTATCTTTTTATTTACCTTGTACTATTTGTTTTTATTTCTAGAGAATGATTCGTTCAATCGGTTTTACGAGATAAATCCTAATTGATGTACATGGTAACATAAATTTGACCAAGAAAAAACATGGTGGTATATTTGAGAACAGACTGTTGTGCCATCTTGAGCCCAAGCGACATCGCTCTGTAATCCTTCCACTGTTGGGAACGGGAGATTTTCGTTGGTTTGTTAGACCAGCCTAACGCAGTGACCTCAACAATGTGAACTCAGGAAGTGCAAGCCTTGACTCAGACTACATGACTCAAATCTCAACTTGAAATGGCCAGAGCAGTTCGAAGTCGTGTTAGACTCGACCCAACGAGTCAGATCCAATATCCCATCATATTAATGCCCCCACATGGGGTACAAGCTTATGTTAACAAGCTCGACAATTAAAATAGTAATTTTAATAAGCTCGACAATTAATTAATTGCTATATAACCTACCGATGTGGGATAAGTCACTGGTTTTGTAGTTGATTTTGTTCCAACAAATAATGTCTTTAAACAAAATATATAGATAAGGTCATATTAATGGTATAATTTTCAGCATCTTTTATTTTTAACGGTATTGTTACATGTTTTTTTTTAACAGAAATGGGAAACATTGCTAATATTTCTAATAATTATAAGTACTTTGTCCTTTAGTCACTAAAGTTAATTATATAACGACATCAATGTAAAAACTCAATTAAATTCTTTATATAAAATAATACAACGTGTTTAAAAACTACACACATGCACTACGAACTTTCCACACTTTCGGTATAATAATGTTGAATACGCTAGACACATATCTTCGATTTAATATTATATTATGATAGACATGTATTACTATTTAAATATATGTATATACATATATATATATATATATATTTTGCTTAAATACATTAAAAAAGTAAAGTTCTTTACTATCTTAGTTAGAATTTTCATCATTATGTTAGAGAGAGTAAGGTAGCTTTGTGTCAAAGTAATGACATGAATTTTTTCACTCCAATATATATTTTATGAAGCATAAAGAATAAAAAGCTTTCCCTGACTAGGACAAGCAGATATATTTACTTTAAATGATAAAATATTTATGTAGTGTAACAACATAATTTACTATATAACGAAGCACTGCTCTATATCAAATTTAAACGAGAGTTTTTTATGGTCATTGTTTAGAAACTTTAAGAAGACAGTATTTACGCTACATTGCTTACGCAGTCTATAACTTATACAAATAAAGTGTATAAATCTTATTTCGGCATACGTTGAAATTATAAATAAAACAAATATCAACATTGATTATGTTCTTGTACTGATGAATACGTAATTATGACTATAAAATAGATAGAGAACTTTGTGAACTATCTTTTTATTTACCTTGTACTATTTGTTCTTATTTCTAGAGAATGATTCGTTCAATCGGTTTTACGAGATAAATCCTAATTGATGTACATGGTAACATAAATTTGACCAAGAAAAAACATGATGGTATATTTGAGAACAGACTGTTGTGCCATCTTGAGCCCAAGCGACATCGCTCTGTAATCCTTCCACTGTTGGGAACGGGAGATTTTCGTTGGTTTGTTAGACCAGCCTAACGCAGTGCCCTCAACAATGTGAACTCAGGAAGTGCAAGCCTCGACTCAGACTACATGACTCAAATCTCAACTTGAAATGGCCAGAGCAGTTCGAAGTCGTGTTAGACTCGACCCAACGAGTCAGATCCAATATCCCATCATATTAATGCCCCCACATGGGGTACAAGCTTATGTTAATAAGCTCGACAATTAAAATAGTAATTTTAACAAGCTCGACAATTAATTAATTGCTATATAACTTACCGATGTGGGATAAGTCACTGGGTTTGTAGTTGATTTTGTTCCAACAAATAATGTCTTTAAACAAAATATATAGATAAGGTCATATTAATGGTATAATTTTCAGCATCTTTTATTTTTAACGGTATTGTTACATGTTTTTTTTTAACAGAAATGGGAAACATTGCTAATATTTCTAATAATTATAAGTACTTTGTCCTTTAGTCACTAAAGTTAATTATATAGCGACATCAATGTAAAAACTCAATTAAATTCTTTATATAAAATAATACAACGTGTTTAAAAACTACACACATGCACTACGAACTTTTCACACTTTCGGTATAATAATGTTGAATACGCTAGACACATATCTTCGATTTAATATTATATTATGATAGACATGTATTACTATTTAAATATATGTATATACATATATATATATATATATATATATTGCTTAAATACATTAAAAAAGTAAAGTTCTTTACTATCTTAGTTAGAATTTTCATCATTATGTTAGAGAGAGTAAGGTAGCTTTGTGTCAAAGTAATGACATGAATTTTTTCACTCCAATATATATTTTATGAAGCATAAAGAATAAAAAGCTTTCCCTGACTAGGACAAGCAGATATATTTACTTTAAATGATAAAATATTTATGTCGTGTAACAACATAATTTACTATATAACGAAGCACTGCTCTATTTCAAATTTAAACGACAGTTTTTCATGGTCATTGTGTAGAAACTTTAAGGACACAGTATTTACGCTAGATTGCTTACGCAGTCTATAACTTATACAAATAAAGCGTATAAATCTTATTTCGGCATACGTTGAAATTATAAATAAAACAAATATCAACATTGATTACGTTCTTGTACTGATGAATACGTAATTATGACTATAAAATAGATAGAGAAATTTGAGAACTATCTTTTTATTTACCTTGTACTATTTGTTCTTATTTCTAGAGAATGATTCGTTCAATCGGTTTTACGAGATAAATCCTAATTGATGTACATGGTAATATAAATTTGACCAAGAAAAAACATGATGGTATATTTGAGAACAGACTGTTGTGCCATCTTGAGCCCAAGCGACATCGCTCTGTAATCCTTCCACTGTTGGGAACGGGAGATTTTCGTTGGTTTGTTAGACCAGCCTAACGCAGTGCCCTCAACAATGTGAACTCAGGAAGTGCAAGCCTTGACTCAGACTACATGACTCAAATCTCAACTTGAAATGGCCAGAGCAGTTCGAAGTCGTGTTAGACTCGACCCAACGAGTCAGATCCAATATCCCATCATATTAATGCCCCCACATGGGGTACAAGCTTATGTTAACAAGCTCGACAATTAAAATAGTAATTTTAACAAGCTCGACAATTAATTAATTGCTATATAACCTACCGATGTGGGATAAGTCACTGGGTTTGTAGTTGATTTTGTTCCAACAAATAATGTCTTTAAACAAAATATATAGATAAGGTCATATTAATGGTATAATTTTCAGCATCTTTTATTTTTAACGGTATTGTTACATGTTTTTTTTTAACAGAAATGGGAAACATTGCTAATATTTCTAATAATTATAAGTACTTTGTCCTTTAGTCACTAAAGTTAATTATATAGCGACATCAATGTAAAAACTCAATTAAATTCTTTATATAAAATAATACAACGTGTTTAAAAACTAGACACATGCACTACGAACTTTCCACACTTTCGGTATAGTAATGTTGAATACGCTAGACACATATCTTCGATTTAATATTATATTATGATAGACATGTATTACTATTTAAATATATGTATATACATATATATATATATATTTTGCTTAAATACATTAAAAAAGTAAAGTTTTTTACTATCTTATTTAGAATTTTCATCATTATGTTAGAGAGAGTAAGGTAGCTTTGTGTCAAAGTAATGACTTGAATTTTTTCACTCCAATAAATATTTTATGAAGCATAAAGAATAAGAAGTTTTCCCTGACTAGGACAAGCAGATATATTTACTTTAAATGACAAAATATTTATGTCGTGTAACAACATAATTTACTATATAACGAAGCACTGCTCTATTTCAAATTTAAACAAGAGTTTTTTATGGTAATTGTTTAGAAACTTTAAGGACACAGTATTTACGCTAGATTGCTTACGCAGTCTATAACTTATACAAATAAAGCGTTCAAATCTTATTTCGGCATACGTTGAAATTATAAATACAACAAATATCAACATTGATTATGTTCTTGTACTGATGAATACGTAATTATGACTATAAAATAGATAGAGAACTTTGAAAACTATCTTTTTATTTACCTTGTACTATTTGTTCTTATTTCTAGAATATGATTCGTTCAATCGGTTTTACGAGATAAATCCTAATTGATGTACATGCTAACATAAATTTGAACAAGAAAAAACATGATGGTATATTTGAGAACAGACTGTTGTGCCATCTTGAGCCCAAGCGACACCGCTCTGTAATCCTTCCACTGTTGGGAACGGGAGATTTTCGTTGGTTTGTTAGACTAGCCTAACGCAGTGCCCTCAACACTGTGAACTCAGGAAGTGCAAGCCTTCGCTCAGACTACATGACTCAAATCTCAACTTGAAATGGCTAGAGCAGTTCGAAGTCGTGTTAGACTCGACCCAACGAGTCAGATCCAATATTCCATCATATTAATGCCCCCACATGGGTTACAAGCTTATGTTAACAAGCTCGACAATTAAAATAGTAATTTTAACAAGCTCGACAATTAATTAATTGCTATATACCTTACCGATGTGGGATAAGTCACTGGTTTTGTAGTTGATTTTGTTCCAACAAATAATGTCTTTAAACGAAAAATATAGATAAGGTCATATTAATGGTATAATTTTCAGCATCTTTTATTTTTAACGGTATTGTTACATGTTTTTTTTTTTAACAGAAATGGGAAACATTGCTAATATTTCTAATAATTATTAGTACTTTGTCCTTTTGTCACTAAAGTTAATTATATAGGGACATCAATGTAAAAACTAAATTTTATTCTTTATATAAAATAATACAACGTGTTTAAAAACTAGACACATGCACTACGAACTTTCAACACTTTCGGTATAATAATGTTGAATACTCTAAGAATAAACGTTCTTCAATTTAATAATATATTATGGTGGACATATATTACTATTTAAATATATGTATATACATATATATATATATATGTCGTTTAAATACATTCAAAAAGTAAAGTTCTTTACTATCTTAGTTAGAATTTTCATCATTATGTTAGAGAGAGTAAGGTAGCTTTGTGTCAAAGTAATGACATGAATTTTTTCACTCCAATATATATTTTATGAAGCATAAAGAATAAGAAGCTTTCCCTGACTAGGACAAGCAGATATATTTACTTTAAATGATAAAATATTTATGTCTTGTAACAACATAATTTATTACATAACGAAGAACTGCTTTATTTCAAATTTAAACGAGAGTTTTTTATGGTCATTGTTTAGAAACTTTAAGAAGACAGTATTTACGCTAGATTGCTTACGCAGTCTATAACTTATACAAATAAAGCGTATAAATCTTATTTCGGCATACGTTGAAATTATAAATAAAACAAATATCAACATTGATTACGTTCTTGTACTGATGAATACGTAATTATGACTATAAAATAGATAGAGAAATTTGAGAACTATCTTTTTATTTACCTTGTACTATTTGTTCTTATTTCTAGAGAATGATTCGTTCAATCGGTTTTACGAGATAAATCCTAATTGATGTACATGGTAACATAAATTTGACCAAGAAAAAACATGATGGTATATTTGAGAACAGACTGTTGTGCCATCTTGAGCCCAAGCGACATCGCTCTGTAATCCTTCCACTGTTGGGAACGGGAGATTTTCGTTGGTTTGTTAGACCAGCCTAACGCAGTGCCCTCAACACTGTGAACTCAGGAAGTGGAAGCCTTCGCTCAGACTACATGACTCAAATCTCAACTTGAAATGGCCAGAGCAGTTCGAAGTCGGGTTAGACTCGACCCAACGAGTCAGATCCAATATCCCATCATATTAATGCCCCCACATGGGGTACAAGCTTATGTTAACAAGCTCGACAATTAAAATAGTAATTTTAACAAGCTCGACAATTAATTAATTGCTATATAACCTACCGATGTGGGATAAGTCACTGGGTTTGTAGTTGATTTTGTTCCAACAAATAATGTCTTTAAACAAAATATATAGATAAGGTCATATTAATGGTATAATTTTCAGCATCTTTTATTTTTAACGGTATTGTTACATGTTTTTTTTTAACAGAAATGGGAAACATTGCTAATATTTCTAATAATTATAAGTACTTTGTCCTTTAGTCACTAAAGTTAATTATATAGCGACATCAATGTAAAAACTCAATTAAATTCTTTATATAAAATAATAGAACGTGTTTAAAAACTACACACATGCACTACGAACTTTCCACACTTTCGGTATAATAATGTTGAATACGCTAGACACATATCTTCGATTTAATATTATATTATGATAGACATGTATTACTATTTAAATATATGTATATACATATATATATATATATATATATTTTGCTTAAATACATTAAAAAAGTAAAGTTCTTTACTATCTTAGTTAGAATTTTCATCATTATGTTAGAGAGAGTAAGGTAGCTTTGTGTCAAAGTAATGACATGAATTTTTTCACTCCAATATATATTTTATGAAGCATAAAGAATAAAAAGCTTTCCCTGACTAGGACAAGCAGATATATTTACTTTAAATGATAAAATATTTATGTCGTGTAACAACATAATTTACTATATAACGAAGCACTGCTCTATATCAAATTTAAACGAGAGTTTTTTATGGTCATTGTTTAGAAACTTTAAGAAGACAGTATTTACGCTACATTGCTTAAGCAGTCTATAACTTATACAAATAAAGTGTATAAATCTTATTTCGGCATACGTTGAAATTATAAATAAAACAAATATCAACATTGATTATGTTCTTGTACTGATGAATACGTAATTATGACTATAAAATAGATAGAGAACTTTGAGAACTATCTTTTTATTTACCTTGTACTATTTGTTCTTATTTCTAGAGAATGATTCGTTCAATCGGTTTTACGAGATAAATCCTAATTGATGTACATGGTAACATAAATTTGACCAAGAAAGAACATGATGGTATATTTGAGAACAGACTGTTGTGCCATCTTGAGCCCAAGCGACATCGCTTTGTAATCCTTCCACTGTTGGGAACGGGAGATTTTCGTTGGTTTGTTAGACCAGCCTAACGCAGTGCCCTCAACAATGTGAACTCAGGAAGTGCAAGCCTTGACTCAAACTACATGACTCAAATCTCAACTTGAAATGGCCAGAGCAGTTCGAAGTCGTGTTAGACTCGACCCAACGAGTCAGATCCAATATCCCATCATATTAATGCCCCCACATGGGGTACAAGCTTATGTTAACAAGCTCGACAATTAAAATAGTAATTTTAACAAGCTCGACAATTAATTAATTGCTATATAACTTACCGATGTGGGATAAGTCACTGGGTTTGTAGTTGATTTTGTTCCAACAAATAATGTCTTTAAACAAAATATATAGATAAGGTCATATTAATGGTATAATTTTCAGCATCTTTTATTTTTAACGGTATTGTTACATGTTTTTTTTTAACAGAAATGGGAAACATTGCTAATATTTCTAATAATTATAAGTACTTTGTCATTTAGTCACTAAAGTTAATTATATAGCGACATCAATGTAAAAACTCAATTAAATTCTTTATATAAAATAATACAACGTGTTTAAAAACTACACACATGCACTACGAACTTTCCACACTTTCGGTATAATAATGTTGAATACGCTAGACACATATCTTCGATTTAATATTATATTATGATAGACATGTATTACTATTTAAATATATGTATATACATATATATATATATATATATATATATTTTGCTTAAATACATTAAAAAAGTAAAGTTCTTTACTATCTTAGTTAGAATTTTCATCATTATGTTAGAGAGAGTAAGGTAGCTTTGTGTCAAAGTAATGACATGAATTTTTTCACTCCAATATATATTTTATGAAGCATAAAGAATAAAAAGCTTTCCCTGACTAGGACAAGCAGATATATTTACTTTAAATGATAAAATATTTATGTCGTGTAACAACATAATTTACTATATAACGAAGCACTGCTCTATATCAAATTTAAACGAGAGTTTTTTATGGTCATTGTTTAGAAACTTTAAGAAGACAGTATTTACGCTACATTGCTTACGCAGTCTATAACTTATACAAATAAAGTGTATAAATCTTATTTCGGCATACGTTGAAATTATAAATAAAACAAATATCAACATTGATTATGTTCTTGTACTGATGAATACGTAATTATGACTATAAAATAGATAGAGAACTTTGAGAACTATCTTTTTATTTACCTTGTACTATTTGTTCTTATTTCTAGAGAATGATTCGTTCAATCGGTTTTACGAGATAAATCCTAATTGATGTACATGGTAACATAAATTTGACCAAGAAAAAACATGGTGGTATATTTGAGAACAGACTGTTGTGCCATCTTGAGCCCAAGCGACATCGCTCTGTAATCCTTCCACTGTTGGGAACGGGAGATTTTCGTTGGTTTGTTAGACCAGCCTAACGCAGTGACCTCAACAATGTGAACTCAGGAAGTGCAAGCCTTGACTCAGACTACATGACTCAAATCTCAACTTGAAATGGCCAGAGCAGTTCGAAGTCGTGTTAGACTCGACCCAACGAGTCAGATCCAATATCCCATCATATTAATGCCCCCACATGGGGTACAAGCTTATGTTAACAAGCTCGACAATTAAAATAGTAATTTTAACAAGCTCGACAATTAATTAATTGCTATATAACCTACCGATGTGGGATAAGTCACTGGGTTTGTAGTTGATTTTGTTCCAACAAATAATGTCTTTAAACAAAATATATAGATAAGGTCATATTAATGGTATAATTTTCAGCATCTTTTATTTTTAACGGTATTGTTACATGTTTTTTTTTAACAGAAATGGGAAACATTGCTAATATTTCTAATAATTATAAGTACTTTGTCCTTTAGTCACTAAAGTTAATTATATAGCGACATCAATGTAAAAACTCAATTAAATTCTTTATATAAAATAATAGAACGTGTTTAAAAACTACACACATGCACTACGAACTTTCCACACTTTCGGTATAATAATGTTGAATACGCTAGACACATATCTTCGATTTAATATTATATTATGATAGACATGTATTACTATTTAAATATATGTATATACATATATATATATATATATATATTTTGCTTAAATACATTAAAAAAGTAAAGTTCTTTACTATCTTAGTTAGAATTTTCATCATTATGTTAGAGAGAGTAAGGTAGCTTTGTGTCAAAGTAATGACATGAATTTTTTCACTCCAATATATATTTTATGAAGCATAAAGAATAAAAAGCTTTCCCTGACTAGGACAAGCAGATATATTTACTTTAAATGATAAAATATTTATGTCGTGTAACAACATAATTTACTATATAACGAAGCACTGCTCTATATCAAATTTAAACGAGAGTTTTTTATGGTCATTGTTTAGAAACTTTAAGAAGACAGTATTTACGCTACATTGCTTAAGCAGTCTATAACTTATACAAATAAAGTGTATAAATCTTATTTCGGCATACGTTGAAATTATAAATAAAACAAATATCAACATTGATTATGTTCTTGTACTGATGAATACGTAATTATGACTATAAAATAGATAGAGAACTTTGAGAACTATCTTTTTATTTACCTTGTACTATTTGTTCTTATTTCTAGAGAATGATTCGTTCAATCGGTTTTACGAGATAAATCCTAATTGATGTACATGGTAACATAAATTTGACCAAGAAAGAACATGATGGTATATTTGAGAACAGACTGTTGTGCCATCTTGAGCCCAAGCGACATCGCTCTGTAATCCTTCCACTGTTGGGAACGGGAGATTTTCGTTGGTTTGTTAGACCAGCCTAACGCAGTGCCCTCAACAATGTGAACTCAGGAAGTGCAAGCCTTGACTCAAACTACATGACTCAAATCTCAACTTGAAATGGCCAGAGCAGTTCAAAGTCGTGTTAGACTCGACCCAACGAGTCAGATCCAATATCCCATCATAATAATGCCCCCACATGGGGTACAAGCTTATGTTAACAAGCTCGACAATTAAAATAGTAATTTTAACAAGCTCGACAATTAATTAATTGCTATATAACTTACCGATGTGGGATAAGTCACTGGGTTTGTAGTTGATTTTGTTCCAACAAATAATGTCTTTAAACAAAATATATAGATAAGGTCATATTAATGGTATAATTTTCAGCATCTTTTATTTTTAACGGTATTGTTACATGTTTTTTTTTAACAGAAATGGGAAACATTGCTAATATTTCTAATAATTATAAGTACTTTGTCATTTAGTCACTAAAGTTAATTATATAGCGACATCAATGTAAAAACTCAATTAAATTCTTTATATAAAATAATACAACGTGTTTAAAAACTACACACATGCACTACGAACTTTCCACACTTTCGGTATAATAATGTTGAATACGCTAGACACATATCTTCGATTTAATATTATATTATGATAGACATGTATTACTATTTAAATATATGTATATACATATATATATATATATATATTTTGCTTAAATACATTAAAAAAGTAAAGTTCTTTACTATCTTAGTTAGAATTTTCATCATTATGTTAGAGAGAGTAAGGTAGCTTTGTGTCAAAGTAATGACATGAATTTTTTCACTCCAATATATATTTTATGAAGCATAAAGAATAAAAAGCTTTCCCTGACTAGGACAAGCAGATATATTTACTTTAAATGATAAAATATTTATGTCGTGTAACAACATAATTTACTATATAACGAAGCACTGCTCTATATCAAATTTAAACGAGAGTTTTTTATGGTCATTGTTTAGAAACTTTAAGAAGACAGTATTTACGCTACATTGCTTACGCAGTCTATAACTTATACAAATAAAGTGTATAAATCTTATTTCGGCATACGTTGAAATTATAAATAAAACAAATATCAACATTGATTATGTTCTTGTACTGATGAATACGTAATTATGACTATAAAATAGATAGAGAACTTTGAGAACTATCTTTTTATTTACCTTGTACTATTTGTTCTTATTTCTAGAGAATGATTCGTTCAATCGGTTTTACGAGATAAATCCTAATTGATGTACATGGTAACATAAATTTGACCAAGAAAGAACATGATGGTATATTTGAGAACAGACTGTTGTGCCATCTTGAGCCCAAGCGACATCGCTCTGTAATCCTTCCACTGTTGGGAACGGGAGATTTTCGTTGGTTTGTTAGACCAGCCTAACGCAGTGCCCTCAACAATGTGAACTCAGGAAGTGCAAGCCTTGACTCAGACTACATGACTCAAATCTCAACTTGAAATGGCCAGAGCAGTTCGAAGTCGTGTTAGACTCGACCCAACGAGTCAGATCCAATATCCCATCATATTAATGCCCCCACATGGGGTACAAGCTTATGTTAACAAGCTCGACAATTAAAATAGTAATTTTAACAAGCTCGACAATTAATTAATTGCTATATAACTTACCGATGTGGGATAAGTCACTGGGTTTGTAGTTGATTTTGTTCCAACAAATAATGTCTTTAAACAAAATATATAGATAAGGTCATATTATTGGTATAATTTTCAGCATCTTTTATTTTTAACGGTATTGTTACATGTTTTATTTTTAACAGAAATGGGAAACATTGCTAATATTTCTAATAATTATTAGTACTTTGTCCTTTAGTCACTAAAGTTAATTATATAGCGACATCAATGTAAAAACTCAATTTTATTCTTTATATAAAATAATACAACGTGTTTAAAAACTAGACACATGCGCAACGAACTTTCCACACTTTCGGTATAATAATGTTGAATACGCTAGACACTTATCTACGATTTAATATTATATTATGATAGACATGTATTACTATTTAAATATATGTATATATATATTTCGGTTAAATACATTAAAAAAGTAAAGTTCTTTACTATCTTAGTTAGAATTTTCATCATTATGTTAGAGAGAGTAAGGTAGCTTTGTGTCAAAGTAATGACATGAATTTTTTCACTCCAATATATATTTTATGAAGCATAAAGAATAAAAAGCTTTCCCTGACTAGGACAAGCAGATATATTTACTTTAAATGATAAAATATTTATGTCGTGTAACAACATAATTTACTATATAACGAAGCACTGCTCTATATCAAATTTAAACGAGAGTTTTTTATGGTCATTGTTTAGAAACTTTAAGAAGACAGTATTTACGCTACATTGCTTACGCAGTCTATAACTTATACAAATAAAGTGTATAAATCTTATTTCGGCATACGTTGAAATTATAAATAAAACAAATATCAACATTGATTATGTTCTTGTACTGATGAATACGTAATTATGACTATAAAATAGATAGAGAACTTTGAGAACTATCTTTTTATTTACCTTGTACTATTTGTTCTTATTTCTAGAGAATGATTCGTTCAATCGGTTTTACGAGATAAATCCTAATTGATGTACATGGTAACATAAATTTGACCAAGAAAGAACATGATGGTATATTTGAGAACAGACTGTTGTGCGATCTTGAGCCCAAGCGACATCGCTCTGTAATCCTTCCACTGTTGGGAACGGGAGATTTTCGTTGGTTTGTTAGACCAGCCTAACGCAGTGCCCTCAACAATGTGAACTCAGGAAGTGCAAGCCTTGACTCAAACTACATGACTCAAATCTCAACTTGAAATGGCCAGAGCAGTTCGAAGTCGTGTTAGACTCGACCCAACGAGTCAGATCCAATATCCCATCATATTAATGCCCCCACATGGGGTACAAGCTTATGTTAACAAGCTCGACAATTAAAATAGTAATTTTAACAAGCTCGACAATTAATTAATTGCTATATAACTTACCGATGTGGGATAAGTCACTGGGTTTGTAGTTGATTTTGTTCCAACAAATAATGTCTTTAAACAAAATATATAGATAAGGTCATATTAATGGTATAATTTTCAGCATCTTTTATTTTTAACGGTATTGTTACATGTTTTTTTTTAACAGAAATGGGAAACATTGCTAATATTTCTAATAATTATAAGTACTTTGTCCTTTAGTCACTAAAGTTAATTATATAGCGACATCAATGTAAAAACTCAATTAAATTCTTTATATAAAATAATACAACGTGTTTAAAAACTACACACATGCACTACGAACTTTCCACACTTTCGGTATAATAATGTTGAATACGCTAGACACATATCTTCGATTTAATATTATAATATGATAGACATGTATTACTATTTAAATATATGTATATACATATATATATATATATATATTTTGCTTAAATACATTAAAAAAGTAAAGTTCTTTACTATCTTAGTTAGAATTTTCATCATTATGTTAGAGAGAGTAAGGTAGCTTTGTGTCAAAGTAATGACATGAATTTTTTCACTCCAATATATATTTTATGAAGCATAAAGAATAAAAAGCTTTCCCTGACTAGGACAAGCAGATATATTTACTTTAAATGATAAAATATTTATGTCGTGTAACAACATAATTTACTATATAACGAAGCACTGCTCTATATCAAATTTAAACGAGAGTTTTTTATGGTCATTGTTTAGAAACTTTAAGAAGACAGTATTTACGCTACATTGCTTACGCAGTCTATAACTTATACAAATAAAGTGTATAAATCTTATTTCGGCATACGTTGAAATTATAAATAAAACAAATATCAACATTGATTATGTTCTTGTACTGATGAATACGTAATTATGACTATAAAATAGATAGAGAACTTTGAGAACTATCTTTTTATTTACCTTGTACTATTTGTTCTTATTTCTAGAGAATGATTCGTTCAATCGGTTTTACGAGATAAATCCTAATTGATGTACATGGTAACATAAATTTGACCAAGAAAAAACATGGTGGTATATTTGAGAACAGACCGTTGTGCCATCTTGAGCCCAAGCGACATCGCTCTGTAATCCTTCCACTGTTGGGAACGGGAGATTTTCGTTGGTTTGTTAGACCAGCCTAACGCAGTGCCCTCAACAATGTGAACTCAGGAAGTGCAAGCCTTGACTCAGACTACATGACTCAAATCTCAACTTGAAATGGCCAGAGCAGTTCGAAGTCGTGTTAGACTCGACACAACGAGTCAGATCCAATATCCCATCATATTAATGCCCCCACATGGGTTACAAGCTTATGTTAACAAGCTCGACAATTAAAATAGTAATTTTAACAAGCTCGACAATTAATTAATTGCTATATAACTTACCGATGTGGGATAAGTCACTGGTTTTGTAGTTGATTTTGTTCCAACAAATAATGTCTTTAAACAAAATATATAGATAAGGTCATATTAATGGTATAATTTTCAGCATCTTTTATTTTTAACGGTATTGTTACATGTTTTTTTTTAATAGAAATGGGAAACATTGCTAATATTTCTAATAATTATAAGTACTTTGTCCTTTAGTCACTAAAGTTAATTATATAGCGACATCAATGTAAAAACTCAATTTTATTCTTTATATAAAATAATACAACGTGTTTAAAAACTAGACACATGCACTACGAACTTTCCACACTTTCGGTATAATAATGTTGAATACGCTAGACACATATCTTCGATTTAATATTATATTATGATAGACATGTATTACTATTTAAATATATGTATATACATATATATATATATACATATTTTGCTTAAATACATTAAAAAAGTAAAGTTTTTTACTATCTTATTTAGAATTTTCATCCTTATGTTAGAGAGAGTAAGGTAGCTTTGTGTCAAAGTAATGACTTGAATATTTTCACTCCAATAAATATTTTATGAAGCATAAAGAATAAGAAGCTTTCCCTGACTAGGACAAGCAGATATATTTACTTTAAATGATAAAATATTTATGTCGTGTAACAAAATAATTTACTATATAACGAAGCACTGCTCTATTTCAAATTTAAACGAGAGTTTTTCATGGTCATTGTTTAGAAACTTTAAGGACACAGTATTTACGCTAGATTGCTTACGCAGTCTATAACTTATACAAATAAAGCGTACAAATCTTATTTCGGCATACGTTGAAATTATAAATACAACAAATATCAACATTGATTATGTTCTTGTACTGATGAATACGTAATTATGACTATAAAATAGATAGAGAACTTTGAGAACTATCTTTTTATTTACCTTGTACTATTTGTTCTTATTTCTAGAGAATGATTCGTTCAATCGGTTTTACGAGATAAATCTTAATTGATGTACATGCTAACATAAATTTTAACAAGAAAAAACATGATGGTATATTTGAGAACAGACTGTTGTGCCATCTTGAGCCCAAGCGACACCGCTCTGTAATCCTTCCACTGTTGGGAACGGGCGATTTTCGTTGGTTTGTTAGACTAGCCTAACGCAGTGCCCTCAACACTGTGAACTCAGGAAGTGCAAGCCTTCGCTCAGACTACATGACTCAAATCTCAACTTGAAATGGCCAGAGCAGTTCGAAGTCGTGTTAGACTCGACCCAACGAGTCAGATCCAATATTCCATCATATTAATGCCCCCACATGGGTTACAAGCTTATGTTAACAAGCTCGACAATTAAAATAGTAATTTTAACAAGCTCGACAATTAATTAATTGCTATATACCTTACCGATGTGGGATAAGTCACTGGTTTTGTAGTTGATTTTGTTCCAACAAATAATGTCTTTAAACGAAAAATATAGATAAGGTCATATTAATGGTATAATTTTCAGCATCTTTTATTTTTAACGGTATTGTTACATGTTTTTTTTTTAATAGAAATGGGAAACATTGCTAATATTTCTAATAATTATAAGTACTTTGTCCTTTAGTCACTAAAGTTAATTATATAGCGACATCAATGTAAAAACTCAATTTTATTCTTTATATAAAATAATACAACGTGTTTAAAAACTAGACACATGCACTACGAACTTTCCACACTTTCGGTATAATAATGTTGAATACGCTAGACACATATCTTCGATTTAATATTATATTATGATAGACATGTATTACTATTTAAATATATGTATATACATATATATATATATATTTTGCTTAAATACATTAAAAAAGTAAAGTTTTTTACTATCTTATTTAGAATTTTCATCATTATTTTAAAGAGAGTAAGGTAGCTTTGTGTCAAAGTAATGACTTGAATTTTTTCACTCCAATAAATATTTTATGAAGCATAAAGAATAAGAAGCTTTCCCTGACTAGGACAAGCAGATATATTTACTTTAAATGACAAAATATTTATGTCGTGTAACAACATAATTTACTATATAACGAAGCACTGCTCTATTTCAAATTTAAACGAGAGTTTTTTATGGTCATTGTTTAGAAACTTTAAGGACACAGTATTTACGCTACATTGCTTACGCAGTCTATAACTTATACAAATAAAGTGTATAAATCTTATTTCGGCATACGTTGAAATTATAAATAAAACAAATATCAACATTGATTATGTTCTTGTACTGATGAATACGTAATTATGACTATAAAATAGATAGAGAACTTTGAGAACTATCTTTTTATTTACCGTGTACTATTTGTTCTTATTTCTAGAGAATGATTCGTTCAATCGGTTTTACGAGATAAATCCTAATTGATGTACATGGTAACATAAATTTGAGCAAGAAAAAACATGGTGGTATATTTGAGAACAGACTGTTGTGCCATCTTGAGCCCAAGCGACATCGCTCTGTAATCCTTCCACTGTTGGGACCGGGAGATTTTCGTTGGTTTGTTAGACCAGCCTAACGCAGTGCCCTCAACAATGTGAACTCAGGAAGTGCAAGCCTTGACTCAGACTACATGACTCATATCTCAACTTGAAATGGCCAGAGCAGTTCGAAGTCGTGTTAGACTCGACCCAACGAGTCAGATCCAATATCCCATCATATTAATGCCCCCACATGGGGTACAAGCTTATGTTAACAAGCTCGACAATTAAAATAGTAATTTTAACAAGCTCGACAATTAATTAATTGCTATATAACTTACCGATGTGGGATAAGTCACTGGGTTTGTAGTTGATTTTGTTCCAACAAATAATGTCTTTAAACAAAATATATAGATAAGGTCATATTAATGGTATAATTTTCAGCATCTTTTATTTTTAACGGTATTGTTACATGTTTTATTTTTAACAGAAATGGGAAACATTGCTAATATTTCTAATAATTATTAGTACTTTGTCCTTTAGTCACTAAAGTTAATTATATAGCGACATCAATGTAAAAACTCAATTTTATTCTTTATATAAAATAATACAACGTGTTTAAAAACTAGACACATGCGCAACGAACTTTCCACACTTTCGGTATAATAATGTTGAATACGCTAGACACTTATCTTCGATTTAATATTATATTATGATAGACATGTATTACTATTTAAATATATGTATATATATATTTCGGTTAAATACATTCAAAAAGTAAAGTTTTTTATTATCTTATTTAGAAGTTTCATCATTATGTTAGAGAGAGTAAGGTAGCTTTTTGTCAAAGTAATGACATGAATTTTTTCACTCCAATAAATATTTTATGAAGCATAAAGAATAAGAAGCTTTCCCTGACTAGGACAAGCAGATATATTTACTTTAAATGACAAAATATTTATGTCGTGTAACAACATAATTTACTATATAACGAAGCACTGCTCTATTTCAAATTTAAACGAGAGTTTTTTATGGTCATTGTTTAGAAACTTTAAGGACACAGTATTTACGCTACATTGCTTACGCAGTCTATAACTTATACAAATAAAGTGTATAAATCTTATTTCGGCATACGTTGAAATTATAAATAAAACAAATATCAACATTGATTATGTTCTTGTACTGATGAATACGTAATTATGACTATAAAATAGATAGAGAACTTTGAGAACTATCTTTTTATTTACCGTGTACTATTTGTTCTTATTTCTAGAGAATGATTCGTTCAATCGGTTTTACGAGATAAATCCTAATTGATGTACATGGTAACATAAATTTGAGCAAGAAAAAACATGGTGGTATATTTGAGAACAGACTGTTGTGCCATCTTGAGCCCAAGCGACATCGCTCTGTAATCCTTCCACTGTTGGGACCGGGAGATTTTCGTTGGTTTGTTAGACCAGCCTAACGCAGTGCCCTCAACAATGTGAACTCAGGAAGTGCAAGCCTTGACTCAGACTACATGACTCATATCTCAACTTGAAATGGCCAGAGCAGTTCGAAGTCGTGTTAGACTCGACCCAACGAGTCAGATCCAATATCCCATCATATTAATGCCCCCACATGGGGTACAAGCTTATGTTAACAAGCTCGACAATTAAAATAGTAATTTTAACAAGCTCGACAATTAATTAATTGCTATATAACTTACCGATGTGGGATAAGTCACTGGGTTTGTAGTTGATTTTGTTCCAACAAATAATGTCTTTAAACAAAATATATAGATAAGGTCATATTAATGGTATAATTTTCAGCATCTTTTATTTTTAACGGTATTGTTACATGTTTTATTTTTAACAGAAATGGGAAACATTGCTAATATTTCTAATAATTATTAGTACTTTGTCCTTTAGTCACTAAAGTTAATTATATAGCGACATCAATGTAAAAACTCAATTTTATTCTTTATATAAAATAATACAACGTGTTTAAAAACTAGACACATGCGCAACGAACTTTCCACACTTTCGGTATAATAATGTTGAATACGCTAGACACTTATCTTCGATTTAATATTATATTATGATAGACATGTATTACTATTTAAATATATGTATATATATATTTCGGTTAAATACATTCAAAAAGTAAAGTTTTTTACTATCTTATTTAGAAGTTTCATCATTATGTTAGAGAGAGTAAGGTAGCTTTTTGTCAAAGTAATGACATGAATTTTTTCACTCCAATAAATATTTTATGAAGCATAAAGAATAAGAAGCTTTCCCTGACTAGGACAAGCAGATATATTTACTTTAAATGACAAAATATTTATGTCGTGTAACAACATAATTTACTATATAACGAAGCACTGCTCTATTTCAAATTTAAACGAGAGTTTTTTATGGTCATTGTTTAGAAACTTTAAGGACACAGTATTTACGCTACATTGCTTACGCAGTCTATAACTTATACAAATAAAGTGTATAAATCTTATTTCGGCATACGTTGAAATTATAAATAAAACAAATATCAACATTGATTATGTTCTTGTACTGATGAATACGTAATTATGACTATAAAATAGATAGAGAACTTTGAGAACTATCTTTTTATTTACCTTGTACTATTTGTTCTTATTTCTAGAGAATGATTCGTTCAATCGGTTTTACGAGATAAATCCTAATTGATGTACATGGTAACATAAATTTGACCAAGAAAAAACATGGTGGTATATTTGAGAACAGACTGTTGTGCCATATTGAGCCCAAGCGACATCGCTCTGTAATCCTTCCACTGTTGGGAACGGGAGATTTTCGTTGGTTTGTTAGACCAGCCTAACGCAGTGCCCTCAACAATGTGAACTCAGGAAGTGCAAGCCTTGACTCAGACTACATGACTCAAATCTCAACTTGAAATGGCCAGAGCAGTTCGAAGTCGTGTTAGACTCGACCCAACGAGTCAGATCCAATATCCCATCATATTAATGCCCCCACATGAGGTACAAGCTTATGTTAACAAGCTCGACAATTAAAATAGTAATTTTAACAAGCTCGACAATTAATTAATTGCTATATAACTTACCGATGTGGGATAAGTCACTGGGTTTGTAGTTGATTTTGTTCCAACAAATAATGTCTTTAAACAAAATATATAGATAAGGTCATATTAATGGTATAATTTTCAGCATCTTTTATTTTTAACGGTATTGTTACATGTTTTATTTTTAACAGAAATGGGAAACATTGCTAATATTTCTAATAATTATTAGTACTTTGTCCTTTAGTCACTAAAGTTAATTATATAGCGACATCAATGTAAAAACTCAATTTTATTCTTTATATAAAATAATACAACGTGTTTAAAAACTAGACACATGCGCAACGAACTTTCCACACTTTCGGTATAATAATGTTGAATACGCTAGACACTTATCTTCGATTTAATATTATATTATGATAGACATGTATTACTATTTAAATATATGTATATATATATTTCGGTTAAATACATTCAAAAAGTAAAGTTTTTTACTATCTTATTTAGAAGTTTCATCATTATGTTAGAGAGAGTAAGGTAGCTTTTTGTCAAAGTAATGACATGAATTTTTTCACTCCAATAAATATTTTATGAAGCATAAAGAATAAGAAGCTTTCCCTGACTAGGACAAGCAGATATATTTACTTTAAATGACAAAATATTTATGTCGTGTAACAACATAATTTACTATATAACGAAGCACTGCTCTATTTCAAATTTAAACGAGAGTTTTTTATGGTCATTGTTTAGAAACTTTAAGGACACAGTATTTACGCTACATTGCTTACGCAGTCTATAACTTATACAAATAAAGTGTATAAATCTTATTTCGGCATACGTTGAAATTATAAATAAAACAAATATCAACATTGATTATGTTCTTGTACTGATGAATACGTAATTATGACTATAAAATAGATAGAGAACTTTGAGAACTATCTTTTTATTTACCTTGTACTATTTGTTCTTATTTCTAGAGAATGATTCGTTCAATCGGTTTTACGAGATAAATCCTAATTGATGTATGTTGGGTATCGATAGTGACGGCCCAGTAAGAAAAGGCCTCGAAGGCCCAATAACTATAGAGGGGGTAAACCCATGACATCCGAACCGGATCGGCCCAAGTACAAGCCAAACTTGGCCCACCATCGAGTAATCCAGAATCGAGCCCAAAGTCTATAGAGACGCCAAAGGCTCTCAGACTGCTCGCCATTCTCTACCAAGTCGCGACCTTCCACTGCTCGACATGGGAGTGCTCGCCCCGAAGAGAGCCTTGCCTCTCTCCTCTGGTCCCACTAAACCGTTAATAACAGAGTGGCCAAGATATCCCGCATATCCCGGTCACATATTCACTAAAGATTAGATTTGGTAACTGCAATATCTCGCAGTAACTGCCATATCCCACGATCCGAATCTTCAGCAACTCAATATACATTAAGATATTCAGTTGCCTTTATACGGTTCTATCTCTCTTACCCTATAAATATCCTTGCTTTACATACGTACTTTACGTTTGGAGTTTTATACACACATATACTCATTTAAGCATCGGAGAGGGACCCAGAGGCACCCCCTCTGTTGCGCTCCCCTACTTGCAGGTTCACCGGAGTTGGAGCTGAAGCGTCATCCCAACCTTGTCTGGCATTCAATTCACTGCCAGATCAGCATTCAGGATTTCACGATCCAACATTTGGCGCCGTCTGTGGGAAACGAGCAATTCAGCCATGAGAACTCGATCCCAAAGCAACCGTCGGAATCAGACTAGGGAGCGATCCTCAGATAGCTCTGATTCCGCCGCCGCTTCACCGCTTCAACAGGAACCTGCCAGCCGAGCAGGAGTTAACGCTGTTCCTCTGCGGACAGCCCGAGAACATGTCGGTGATTCAAGACCGACCCCAGCTGCTGATCAAAACGGAGCCCCTGCGCCGCAGACAGTCCACATTGCGGGGCAGAATATTAATTTAACCCCCGAGATGGTCTCCTTGCTGGAAGCCATCCTAGGACAGGCGCGCCGCCAGGCCCCTGCTCCTCAGGAAAACAATCCCTCTGCTCCTAAGGAAAATCACCGCCCTGCTGCCACAGGGCCTTCACCTTCAGAAGCGGCCAATCCTAGTCCTGCTGCGCATCAGGAGGATCAGGAGATGACGTCAGGTCAGCAGTCCCTACCTCCAGCGCACACCAAGGAGCCAGCAGCCGCATATACTGCCAATCCTTCCGGTCCGCCTCCACCCGGAGCCTCTCCCATGTACTGCACTGTGGAGCAGATGGATGACCTCCTCAGCAAAAGGCTCCAGGAAAGACAGTTGACAGTCATAGCTCCCTTCAAGGAGCAGTCCTCTCATCCATTCACCGACGCGCTCGTCGCTATCAAAATCCCGAAGGATGTGGTTGCTCGGGCCATACCTGAGTATAGCGGTGGAGGAGATCCCACCGTACATGTCAACAAGCATGAGGCCTCCCTTCTGGGTAAGTCAAACGATCCCAATCATTTGGCTTTGCTATTTCCATCTACTCTTTCGGGTTCGGCTTCGTCCTGGTTCTTCGGCCTCCCTGCAGGATCAATCGGAACTTGGGCAGAGTTAAGAAGCAAGTTCCTGGAGAGATACATGGGCGAGCGCCAGTTGCTGAAGAGCGTGGTCGCCCTTGACTCGGTCAAACAGCAGCCTGGAGAGTCGCTGTCCAACTTCTACGGGCGTTTTCATCAAAACGTCACAGAATTAGATCGCCGAATCTCGGATGGGGAGATCATTCGAGCATTCTACAGAGGTCTGGATGTGGCCAACAAGGCCTCGAGAAAGCTGCGAAACAGCTATCACGTAAAGGAGATAGAGACATTGGAGGAGTTGGCATCCAGAGCGAAAGGTTTCATAGACCTTGAGCGCGCAAACATCGAGGCTAACCTCCTGACGACCTCGCTAAGGGTAACCCCTGAACCCCGACGCGATGGTAAGAAGGAGGTCAAGAAGGAGAAAAAGGGAAAAGAAAGTAAGCCGCGAGTCGAGTCTCTTCCAGCGCCTCGCCATCCAGAGGTCCCTGAGTACTTCACGCCTTTAAATAGGCAGATCTCAGCGGTACTAGTCGAGATGGAGAGGAGATCCTTGGCGAGGCCACCGATGCCTCGCCGAGGTGGGTTACCCATGGGCAAGGATGTCGAGAGCTATTGCAGATACCACAAGTGCAAGGGCCATAAGACAGACGATTGCAAGATTCTGAAACGAGATATAGAGAGGCTGATTCAGGGGGGAATGTTGAAGGAATTTGTGGCAGGGCGAGACCGAAGTCGAACGCCCCCCAGGAGACATCGTTCACCAGCCCCTGCGGATCAAGCTGAGCCTTCTGGAAGCAAGAGGAGAGTGAATCTGATTGCGGGAGGATTCGGCGCAGGCGGCGAGAGGTCAAACTCCAGAGAGGTCTACGCCACTCAGATCTCTACGGCAGTTCAGTTGGGGAAGCGACCCCGACCTGAAGAAAACATTGTCATCTCATTCTCTGAAGATGATTTGGCACATGTCACTACGCCCCACAACGATGCTCTGGTCATTACGGCAGATATAGACGGCTGTGATGTTGCAAGGATTCTGGTTGACGGAGGCAGCTCGACAGACATCCTGTTTCTGGACGCCTTCGAAAAGATGGGCAAATCAAAACGCGACCTGAAGAGGGTCGACTTTCCGCTGATCGGATTTGCGGGAAGGACAACTTATCCACTGGGGGCTATAACCATGCCAGTGATTTTTGGCGAGGGGTGGAAAAGCATCAAGGTGTCGGTCACTTTCCTGGTGGTCGATTCACCTACATCCTACAACGCCATTATAGGGAGAACCACGATCAACCCAAATAAGATTGTGGCCTCCACTGTCCACCAGAAGATGAAGTTCCCTACTCCGAACGGGATCGGAGAAGTGCTCGGAGATCAGCCTTCCTCGCGGCAATGTTATGTGAACTGTTTACGCAGGAAGAACCAAAGGGAGGCGCTCGCCATCGAGACAGAGGCCGATCCCCGCGAGGACTTGGCTCGACCAGCACCCATGGAGGAATTGGAGGAGGTCGAGATCGATGGTCCGGACAAAAAGGTGCGCATTGGGACCACCTTGAAAGAGGATCAGAAGGAGACCATGACCGCTCTCCTCAAGGAATTCAAAGAGCTCTTTGCCTGGCAGCCGAGCGACATGCCAGGAATCAGCACAGATATTATCTCGCATGAGCTCAGGATAGACCCCTCCATCAAGCCGATCGCCCAAAAGAGAAGATCGTTCGGAACTGATAAACGTTTGGCGATCAGGCAGGAAGTCGGCAGGTTGATTGAAGCTGACTTCGTCAGAGAGGTAAGATTCCAGAGCTGGGTAGCCAACCCAGTTTTGGTCAGGAAATCTAATGGCAAGTGGAGGATGTGCGTCGACTTCCGCGACTTAAACAAGGCTTGCCCCAAAGATTCATATCCCCTTCCAAGAATTGATCAGCTAGTCGATGCTACCTCGGGTCATGAGATGCTGAGCTTCATGGACGCCTATTCAGGCTACAACCAGATCAGAATGCATCCAGACGACGAGGCCCACACTGCTTTCTATGCTGACGGGGACATTCTATGCTACAAGGTGATGCCCTTTGGTCTCATCAATGCCGGGGCAACTTATCAGCGGATGGTGAACCGACTGTTCCAGGACATGCTGGGAAGGAACATGGAGGCCTACGTGGATGATATGCTCGTTAAATCCATCAAAGGCAATCCTCATACCACCGACCTCCGTGAAGCTTTTGAATACATGAGGAGACACAGCGTTCGCCTGAACCCAGCAAAGTGCGCCTTTGGAGTCAAGTCCGGGAAGTTCCTGGGTTTTATGGTCAGCGAAAGGGGCATTGAAGCAAACCCGGAAAAGCTAAAGGCCATAGAAGAAATGAAGTCACCAACCTGCCATAAGGAAGTCCAATGCCTGAACGGCCGACTAGCTGCTCTTAACCGCTTCCTCTCCAAAGCAAGCGACAAGTCCCTCCCGTTCTTCAAAACCTTGAGGGCCAACCGTAAGTTCGAATGGACGCCAGACTGCGAGGAAGCATTCCAGTCCTTGAAAAGGCATATTCAAACACTCCCAGCTCTGGCAAAACCCGTTCCAGGCGAGCAGCTTTTCCTCTATTTAGGCATTAGCGATGTGGCAGCCAGTGCTGTTTTAATAAGGGAGAAAAGATGAAGAAATATCTCGGCATCGCCAAAAAACTAGTTGTGGAAATCCCAAATTTCGCGATTGAGTTTATTCCTCGCCAAGAAAACCAGATGGCAGATTCTTTGAGTAAGCTAGCCTTCGGAGGGGCGACAATCCAGGATGTGCAATTTCTGGAAAAGGCCCTATGTTCAGTCCTTGAAAACAGAGCGGAGGTCTTCAACATTCAAGAACAGGTCACCTGGATGACCCCGTTCCAGAATTATTTGAAAGAAGGCATCCTCCCAGAGGACGAAGGCGAATCCACTAGGATTAGAAGACTCGCAGCCAGTTATCTAATCATCGATGGAGAACTCTATAGAAGAGGTTATTCGACGCCTTACTTGAGATGTGTTGCTCTACCCGAAACAGAAAAAGTTCTTCGAGAAGCTCATGAAGGGGCAGCGGCATGTCATGAAGGTGCTCGTTCACTAAGCAGGAAAATATTCAGACTGGGATATTACTGGCCGACCTTGGGAAAAGACGCAGCCGAATTAACACAGAAGTGTGAAATTTGCCAGCAGTTTGCACCACGATCGGGTCGACCATCGACATTATTATCCCCAATGGCGGGTGCCTGGCCCTTCGCTCAATGGGGAATCGATATATTGGGTCCTTTTCCCATTAGCACTGGTCAGCGTACTCACATTATAGTGGCGATCGACTACTTCACTAAGTGGGTAGAGGCGAAAGCTCTAGCTTCGACAACGGAATTCCAAGTTATCAAGTTCATGCAGGTCAACATATTCTCCAGGTTTGGTATTCCCAAAATACTCATCAGCGATAATGGTCCGCAATTCGTTGGAAAGGAATTGAAATGGCTCTGTGAAGAGTATCACATCGACCATCGCTTCAGTTCAGTACATCACCCTCAAACGAATGGGCAAGCTGAAGCAGCCAACAAGGTTGTCTTAGCAGGACTCAAGAAAAGGGTTCGAGCATTCAAAGGGAACTGGGCAGACGAACTGGAAAACGTATTATGGGCCATCAGAACAACGCCTAAGGCGGCCACAGGAGAAACGCCTTTCAGTTTAGTGTACGGATCAGAAGCAGTAGCACCAACTGAATTAGCAGTGCCTACCCACAGAGTCCTACACTTTAACGCGGAGGCAAATGAGATCGAGCGCAGAACTGACCTCGACTTGGCAGAGGAAAAGAGATGGCTCTCGGAAAAAACACAGGCAAAAATGCGCTTGGCGACCGCTCGGTATTTCAATAGAAAAGTTAGCGCTCGCCAATTTTTCGTGGGGGAGATGGTTATGAGAAGGAATGAATTTACAAGGCTGGACAGTAAAAACAAACTTTCAGCCAAATGGGAAGGACCATACAAAGTAGTAGAGATCGCCGCACCAGGATCCTACTATTTGGAAACCACCGAAGGCGAGAGGTTACCTCGTCCATTTAATTCAGAGCATTTAAGAAGATTTTATGCATAGCTTGTAATCAAAAGGATTATGTCAATAAAAGAAAGCCATTCCTTCACAAAGCGTGTCCACTCGAAGCAAGCTGAAGCCAAAAAGCCCTGACGCCAAAGTCAGGCCTCAAAAAGCCCTAGCAACAAAGCTAGGCCAAAAAGCCCTAACAACAAAGTTAGGCCAAAAGCCCTGACGCCAAAGTCAGGCCTCAAAAGCCCTAGCAACAAAGCTAGGCCAAAAAGCCCTAACAACAAAGTTAGGCCAAAAGCCCTAACAACAAAGTTAGGCCAAAAGCCCTAACAACAAAGTTAGGCCAAAAGCCCTAACAACAAAGTTAGGCCAAAAGCCCTAGCAACAAAGCTAGGCCAAAAAGCCCTGTCGCCAAAGACAGGCCAAAAGCCCTAACAACAAAGTTAGGCCAAAAGCCCTAGCAACAAAGCTAGGCCAAAAAGCCCTGTCGCCAAAGACAGGCCAAAAGCCCTAACAACAAAGTTAGGCCAAAAAAGCCTTAGTAACAAAACTAGGCCACAAAAGCCCTGACGCCAAAGTCAGGCCTCAAAAGCCCTAGCAACAAAGCTAGGCCAAAAAGCCCTAACAACAAAGTTAGGCCAAAAGCCCTAACAACAAAGTTAGGCCAAAAGCCCTAACAACAAAGTTAGGCCAAAAGCCCTAACAACAAAGTTAGGCCAAAAGCCCTAGCAACAAAGCTAGGCCAAAAAGCCCTGTCGCCAAAGACAGGCCAAAAGCCCTAACAACAAAGTTAGGCCAAAAGCCCTAGCAACAAAGCTAGGCCAAAAAGCCCTGTCGCCAAAGACAGGCCAAAAGCCCTAACAACAAAGTTAGGCCAAAAAAGCCTTAGTAACAAAACTAGGCCACAAAAGCCCTAACAACAAAGTTAGGCCTCAAAAAACCTGACGCCAAGAGTCAGGCAAAGCCCTGACGCCAAAGTCAGGCCAAAAGACCTAGCAAAATGTTAGGCAAAATGAAAGCCCTGACGCCAAAGTCAGGCCAAAGAAAGTTTAGGCGATCACTATCGATGATAAAGCCTGACAAATTACAAATCCCTTGTTATTAGGCCAACACCTCAAAGGTTTAAACTTCAAAGAAGGTAATATCTCTTTGAACTTAGAAGTTTACGCTTTTAAGTGTCAAAAGTATTATCCTTAGAAAGTTTAACTTATGATGGGTCTACGGCTTTAAGGGTCGACGACATTACAAAGCAAGAAAAAAGTGGAAAGTAATTATGAGTAAGATATTGGATAGCTAAATATGTTCGAAGTCGATTAAAGGCTCAAGAATATAAAAGCATTCAATAGAAAAATCCAAGTCTTCGACAGATAATTACAAACCAAAAACAGAAAATACAAAAATGGCTATCTAAAAAAGAAAAATACGGTCGCCAAGGAGTTAGGTACTTCAAGCTTTGGGGTTCTCGGGGGCAAAGACGCTCTGCTCGCCTTCGGGGGCAGAAGTATCGGGCTCGCCTTCAGGAGCAGCCTCCCCAGCAACAGAGGGCTGCGAAGGCTGACTCCGCAGGAAGGTCTTCAAGGAGGCAACTTCCCCAAGAGGAAAGTGGGGATCGACCGCCTGGACCTCCTCCACCAGGCCTTGAAGAAATTCGGCAATCGCCGACTTCATCACCTTCAAGGCCTGGTCCTCAAAGTCCTCGGAGGCCTTGAACTCCTCAATCACGGCATGGGGTGAAGGAACCGCTTTCAGCTGATCAGCCAGTCGGTTCTTTTCCTCCTCTAGGGCGACCCCCCTAGCTTCGGCAGCATCCCTCTGGGCCTCCGCGGCGACCCTAAGAGCGTCTGACTCGACCAACTGGGCACGAGCTTCCTTCAACTCGGCCTCCAGGCGAGCACGGACCGCCTCCCCTTCATCAAGGCACTGATGAAGGGCCTCAGCTTCATGAAGGAAGGCTGCAGCATCAGCCTCCCTCTTCTTGACATCAGCAAGGAGGCGCTGCTCCTTCCTGAAATACTCCTCCCGGGCGCCGTCCACCAAGGTGATTGCCATGTCAGCAGTCTTCTTGATGGCCTCCAACTGCCCGGGGGTGACCCCTGTGCTTCGGTATTGCTCCAGCTCGACAAGCAGATCAGAGTGCTTGTCGGCGAGCTCGCCGAAAACGCGGCCGAGGATCACCTCTTCCCGAACGAGCTGACAACAAAAGCACAAGGAAAATGTCAAGTCATCAAAATGAAAAGGAATGACAAGGAATAAATAATGGAAAGAGGGCGAAATCATACCAGGGCAACTCGTTCGAAGTGGGTCCGTAAGAACCCCTCGATCTGAGGAAGCTCCGTAGGGACAATCGAACGGTCCTTGGGAGGAATTATCCCATCAAGGAGCCGCATGCACATATCCGGGCTACCCCGTAGGCTCTTCTGGGCGGGGTACCCCTTCTTGGCAAGGTCCCCACAAGGGACCCAAGGCCTCCGAGAGTCCCCAACCTTAAAAGGCTGGAACAAGCTCGCCATGGAGCAGTACTCCTCGGCGGGAGCCCTCGAGGAGCTGGAAGCAGCAGGCCCCTTCTTTTGGGCCCCAGACTCCTTAGTAGGAGCCGTGGGCACTGAAGAGGCGGGAGGCGCCAAAGACAAGGCCTTCTCCTTAGCGGCGGAAGGGCCCTGAAGAGAGGGAGAAGGAGACGCCGTGTCCAAACCCTTCCCTTTGCTAGCAGAAAGGCCCTTAGGAGGGGAAGGAGAAGGATGTTGGTCGACATCAGGGTGCTCTTCACTCCTGACCTTCTTAGAAGGAGGAGGAGGAGGGTCCCGGGCCACGTCCGCCAAGGACTCCACTGCAAAGCAACAAGACAATAAGTCAGGAGTCAGAGAACCGCAGAATGTAAAAACATTAAATCAACAAAAGGCGAGGTAGTACCTGGTTGGCGAGGGCCAGTAGTGGCCGAAGGAAGCGTCTCCTCGGGCTTCCTCTTGGTCGAACGCCTAGAAGGAGGAGGGGGAGAGCTCAGCAGCACCTGGTCGGAGGACAATCCCGCCGATCCCTGGTCATCAAAGAGACCTATCAGTTTTTTGCTCTTGCTTACAACCTTCCCTACAAGTAATAAAACAAGGGAAGGGTTAGAAAATTACCCAATCATCAAAGATTGGTGTAGCTTGATGAATGCCCGCCATCTCAAGGGCATTCTCGGTAGTCTCCGCCACTGAGCGGATGGACTTGAACTGAGATGACCGATGCAGCCGATATAAATCGTCGATGGCATTCCGATCACTTCCAGACAATTCTTCGAAGGAGGGAGGAAAATCCTTGTCCGGAGCAAACAATTTCCAAGGTACGCCCCCCTTATACAAGAAGTAAAACTTCTTGTAATTGGAGTTAGTGGCCCGGAAATCATCGATCAGGCGGACATGGACGTTCCAAGCCCATCCTTGAGGGCCTCCCCACTCCGAAAACTTCGGCCAGCGGGATTGGAAGTGGTGAAAGTGGTTAGCCCCTGCTGCCAGCCGGAAGAAGCACCGGAACAGGGCCAGTGAATATACCCATTCCTGGCGTAAGCATAGGAACTTGAAGCCGACCCACATTCTGAGGGCATTCGGGACAAGCTGTGTGGGGTGAATCCCGTAAAACTGACACAAGGTCTGTAAATCCTCACAGAGAGGAAAACGCAACCCAGCATCGATCTGGGCCGCATAAATGTAAACCTCTCCATCGTGAGGAAAATGCAGACCTAGGCCAGGATACCTAGGAGCATCCTCCGCACTGAAGCCACCAAGCGCCACCATGGTCTTAAAGTAAGCCGGCTTCAGTTCGTTAGGCTTGATATCTACTCAGAATGATTCAAGTATGGCACAGCAAGTATAAAAACAAAGGAAAACAGAGGATATTGCCAAAATAGAGCAATAAAAGGGCGAAAGTTTACCTTTTGGGGAAAAAATAGGCGTGTTCAGCTCAGGGCCATCTACCACCACTGGGGTGGCCGCAGACCTTCCCACGTCAGGCTGTTTCCCCGCTGAGGAGGGCACAACTTCATCCCTAATGGTCAAGGGAACACCGACATTCTGAGGGGCGCTGGCTTTGTTAGCACCCTTGATGGCCATGTGTTTTATTCGCTGACTTCTGGGGGCCATGGAAATGGTCGAAATGAGAACTGAAGAGGATTGAAAGAGAAAGGGAAGGTTTGCAGCGAAGTTCTGAAAATCTGAAGGAGTGGATAAGCGTAAAAAACAAAATGCAGAAACTGACGTTTCCTATATAGACCAAAAGGGGAGTAACCGCCACGAGCAAATCGAAGCGACGCAGAGGAATAATTGCACCCTTTTGGAAAAAACCGAAGCAATGTCAGAATTCCAAGAGACAACGGTTGGCTGGTACAGACAGCTGTCAAGCTACCCTGGGTTTACGGAAAAGTAAATGTCAGGCGTGCCTCAAGTGACCGTTCGATTTCTGGACAACCGTGCAGTTATTAAATGCTAAAATTCCACTAAGGAGACAAGGTGGTCGCCAACGCACTAATAAAGCTTTAGCAGAAATACCTCGGGTAGATAATGATCGCCTAACTAAGAAAGATAGACTTCCATAAGCCTGAGTCACCTCGAGTGATCGCCAAAAGGGAATAAAAGGAAGGATATTCTTTCGGCTTTGAACAGAGAAGGAATTGCTCGCCAAATGAGCTCGAAGTGTCTCAAAGGCACTGAACCATTACCAAAGACGTCACTATCTAAAACCCTACCAGGAAATCAAGCTCGACTGAAGGAACTTCAATCAAGCTTCGGGGGCAAATGTTGGGTATCGATAGTGACGGCCCAGTAAGAAAAGGCCTCGAAGGCCCAATAACTATAGAGGGGGTAAACCCATGACATCCGAACCGGATCGGCCCAAGTACAAGCCAAACTTGGCCCACCATCGAGTAATCCAGAATCGAGCCCAAAGTCTATAGAGACGCCAAAGGCTCTCAGACTGCTCGCCATTCTCTACCAAGTCGCGACCTTCCACTGCTCGACATGGGAGTGCTCGCCCCGAAGAGAGCCTTGCCTCTCTCCTCTGGTCCCACTAAACCGTTAATAACAGAGTGGCCAAGATATCCCGCATATCCCGGTCACATATTCACTAAAGATTAGATTTGGTAACTGCAATATCTCGCAGTAACTGCCATATCCCACGATCCGAATCTTCAGCAACTCAATATACATTAAGATATTCAGTTGCCTTTATACGGTTCTATCTCTCTTACCCTATAAATATCCTTGCTTTACATACGTACTTTACGTTTGGAGTTTTATACACACATATACTCATTTAAGCATCGGAGAGGGACCCAGAGGCACCCCCTCTGTTGCGCTCCCCTACTTGCAGGTTCACCGGAGTTGGAGCTGAAGCGTCATCCCAACCTTGTCTGGCATTCAATTCACTGCCAGATCAGCATTCAGGATTTCACGATCCAACAATGTACATGGTAACATAAATTTGACCAAGAAAAAACATGGTGGTATATTTGAGAACAGACTGTTGTGCCATATTGAGCCCAAGCGACATCGCTCTGTAATCCTTCCACTGTTGGGAACGGGAGATTTTCGTTGGTTTGTTAGACCAGCCTAACGCAGTGCCCTCAACAATGTGAACTCAGGAAGTGCAAGCCTTGACTCAGACTACATGACTCAAATCTCAACTTGAAATGGCCAGAGCAGTTCGAAGTCGTGTTAGACTCGACCCAACGAGTCAGATCCAATATCCCATCATATTAATGCCCCCACATGGGGTACAAGCTTATGTTAACAAGCTCGACAATTAAAATAGTAATTTTAACAAGCTCGACAATTAATTAATTGCTATATAACTTACCGATGTGGGATAAGTCACTGGGTTTGTAGTTGATTTTGTTCCAACAAATAATGTCTTTAAACAAAATATATAGATAAGGTCATATTAATGGTATAATTTTCAGCATCTTTTATTTTTAACGGTATTGTTACATGTTTTATTTTTAACAGAAATGGGAAACATTGCTAATATTTCTAATAATTATTAGTACTTTGTCCTTTAGTCACTAAAGTTAATTATATAGCGACATCAATGTAAAAACTCAATTTTATTCTTTATATAAAATAATACAACGTGTTTAAAAACTAGACACATGCGCAACGAACTTTCCACACTTTCGGTATAATAATGTTGAATACGCTAGACACTTATCTTCGATTTAATATTATATTATGATAGACATGTATTACTATTTAAATATATGTATATATATATTTCGGTTAAATACATTCAAAAAGTAAAGTTTTTTACTATCTTATTTAGAAGTTTCATCATTATGTTAGAGAGAGTAAGGTAGCTTTTTGTCAAAGTAATGACATGAATTTTTTCACTCCAATATATATTTTATGAAGCATAAAGAATAAGAATCTTTCCCTGACTAGGACAAGCAGATATATTTACTTTAAATGATAAAATATTTATGTCGTGTAACAACATAATTTACTATATAACGAAGCACTCCTCTATTTCAAATTTAAACGAGAGTTTTTTATGGTCATTGTTTAGAAACTTTAAGGACACAGTATTTACGCTAGATTGCTTACGCAGTCTATAACTTATACAAATAAAGCGTACAAATCTTATTTCGGCATACGTTGAAATTATAAATACAACAAATATCAACATTGATTATGTTCTTGTACTGATGAATACGTAATTATGACTATAAAATAGATAGAGAACTTTGAGAACTATCTTTTTATTTACCTTGTACTATTTGTTCTTATTTCTAGAGAATGATTCGTTCAATCGGTTTTACGAGATAAATCCTAATTGATGTACATGCTAACATAAATTTGAACAAGAAAAAACATGATGGTATATTTGAGAACAGACTGTTGTGCCATCTTGAGCCCAAGCGACACCGCTCTGTAATCCTTCCACTGTTGGGAACGGGAGATTTTCGTTGGTTTGTTAGACTAGCCTAACGCAGTGCCCTCAACACTGTGAACTCAGGAAGTGCAAGCCTTCGCTCAGACTACATGACTCAAATCTCAACTTGAAATGGCCAGAGCAGTTCGAAGTCGTGTTAGATTCGACCCAACGAGTCAGATCCAATATTCCATCATATCAATGCCCCCACATGGGTTACAAGCTTATGTTAACAAGCTCGACAATTAAAATAGTAATTTTAACAAGCTCGACAATTAATTAATTGCTATATAACTTACCGATGTGGGATAAGTCACTGGTTTTGTAGTTGATTTTGTTCCAACAAATAATGTCTTTAAACGAAAAGTATAGATAAGGTCATATTAATGGTATAATTTTCAGCATCTTTTATTTTTAACGGTATTGTTACATGTTTTTTTTTAATAGAAATGGGAAACAGTGCTAATATTTCTAATAATTATAAGTACTTTGTCCTTTAGTCACTAAAGTTAATTATATAGCGACATCAATGTAAAAACTCAATTTTATTCTTTATATAAAATAATACAACGTGCTTAAAAACTAGACACATGCACTACGAACTTTCCACACTTTCGGTATAATAATGTTGAATACGCTAGACACATATCTTCGATTTAATATTATATTATGATAGACATGTATTACTATTTAAATATATGTATATACATATATATATATATACATATTTTGCTTAAATACATTAAAAAATTAAAGTTTTTTACTATCTTATTTAGAATTTTCATCCTTATGTTAGAGAGAGTAAGGTAGCTTTGTGTCAAAGTAATGACTTGAATATTTTCACTCCAATAAATATTTTATGAAGCATAAAGAATAAGAAGCTTTCCCTGACTAGGACAAGCAGATATATTTACTTTAAATGATAAAATATTTATGTCGTGTAACAAAATAATTTACTATATAACGAAGCACTGCTCTATTTCAAATTTAAACGAGAGTTTTTCATGGTCATTGTTTAGAAACTTTAAGGACACAGTATTTACGCTAGATTGCTTACGCAGTCTATAACTTATACAAATAAAGCGTACAAATCTTATTTCGGCATACGTTGAAATTATAAATACAACAAATATCAACATTGATTATGTTCTTGTACTGATGAATACGTAATTATGACTATAAAACAGATAGAGAACTTTGAGAACTATCTTTTTATTTACCTTGTACTATTTGTTCTTATTTCTAGAGAATGATTCGTTCAATCGGTTTTACGAGATAAATCTTAATTGATGTACATGCTAACATAAATTTGAACAAGAAAAAACATGATGGTATATTTGAGAACAGACTGTTGTGCCATCTTGAGCCCAAGCGACACCGCTCTGTAATCCTTCCACTGTTGGGAACGGACGATTTTCGTTGGTTTGTTAGACTAGCCTAACGCAGTGCCCTCAACACTGTGAACTCAGGAAGTGCAAGCCTTCGCTCAGACTACATGACTCAAATCTCAACTTGAAATGGCCATAGCAGTTCGAAGTCGTGTTAGACTCGACCCAATGAGTCAGATCCAATATTCCATCATATTAATGCCCCCACATGGGTTACAAGCTTATGTTAACAAGCTCGACAATTAAAATAGTAATTTTAACAAGCTCGACAATTAATTAATTGCTATATACCTTACCGATGTGGGATAAGTCACTGGTTTTGTAGTTGATTTTGTTCCAACAAATAATGTCTTTAAACGAAAAATATTGATAAGGTCATATTAATGGTATAATTTTCAGCATCTTTTATTTTTAACGGTATTGTTACATGTTTTTTTTTTAATAGAAATGGGAAACATTGCTAATATTTCTAATAATTATAAGTACTTTGTCCTTTAGTCACTAAAGTTAATTATATAGCGACATCAATGTAAAAACTCAATTTTATTCTTTATATAAAATAATACAACGTGTTTAAAAACTAGACACATGCACTACGAACTTTCCACACTTTCGGTATAATAATGTTGAATACGCTAGACACATATCTTCGATTTAATATTATATTATGATAGACATGTATTACTATTTAAATATATGTATATACATATATATATATATATTTTGCTAAAATACATTAAAAAAGTAAAGTTTTTTACTATCTTATTTAGAATTTTCATCATTATGTTAGAGAGAGTAAGGTAGCTTTGTGTCAAAGTAATGACTTGAATTTTTTCACTCCAATAAATATTTTATGAAGCATAAAGAATAAGAAGCTTTCCCTGACTAGGACAAGCAGATATATTTACTTTAAATGACAAAATATTTATGTCGTGTAACAACATAATTTACTATATAACGAAGCACTGCTCTATTTCAAATTTAAACGAGAGTTTTTTATGGTCATTGTTTAGAAACTTTAAGGACACAGTATTTACGCTAGATTGCTTACGCAGTCTATAACTTATACAAATAAAGCGTTCAAATCTTATTTCGGCATACGTTGAAATTATAAATACAACAAATATCAACATTGATTATGTTCTTGTACTGATGAATACGTAATTATGACTATAAAATAGATAGAGAACTTTGAAAACTATCTTTTTATTTACCTTGTACTATTTGTTCTTATTTCTAGAATATGATTCGTTCAATCGGTTTTACGAGATAAATCCTAATTGATGTACATGCTAACATAAATTTGAACAAGAAAAAACATGATGGTATATTTGAGAACAGACTGTTGTGCCATCTTGAGCCCAAGCGACACCGCTCTGTAATCCTTCCACTGTTGGGAACGGGAGATTTTCGTTGGTTTGTTAGACTAGCCTAACGCAGTGCCCTCAACACTGTGAATTCAGGAAGTGCAAGCCTTCGCTCAGACTACATGACTCAAATCTCAACTTGAAATGGCTAGAGCAGTTCGAAGTCGTGTTAGACTCGACCCAACGAGTCAGATCCAATATTCCATCATATTAATGCCCCCACATGGGTTACAAGCTTATGTTAACAAGCTCGAAAATTAAAATAGTAATTTTAACAAGCTCGACAATTAATTAATTGCTATATACCTTACCGATGTGGGATAAGTCACTGGTTTTGTAGTTGATTTTGTTCCAACAAATAATGTCTTTAAACGAAAAATATAGATAAGGTCATATTAATGGTATAATTTTCAGCATCTTTTATTTTTAACGGTATTGTTACATGTTTTTTTTTTTAACAGAAATGGGAAACATTGCTAATATTTCTAATAATTATTAGTACTTTGTCCTTTTGTCACTAAAGTTAATTATATAGGGACATCAATGTAAAAACTAAATTTTATTCTTTATATAAAATAATACAACGTGTTTAAAAACTAGACACATGCACTACGAACTTTCAACACTTTCGGTATAATAATGTTGAATACTCTAAGAATAAACGTTCTTCGATTTAATAATATATTATGGTGGACATATATTACTATTTAAATATATGTATATACATATATATGTCGTTTAAATACATTTAAAAAGTAAAGTTCTTTACTATCTTAGTTAGAATTTTCATCATTATGTTAGAGAGAGTAAGGTAGCTTTGTGTCAAAGTAATGACTTGAATATTTTCACTCCAATAAATATTTTATGAAGCATAAAGAATAAGAAGCTTTCCCTGACTAGGACAAGCAGATATATTTACTTTAAATGATAAAATATTTATGTCGTGTAACAAAATAATTTACTATATAACGAAGCACTGCTCTATTTCAAATTTAAACGAGAGTTTTTCATGGTCATTGTTTAGAAACTTTAAGGACACAGTATTTACGCTAGATTGCTTACGCAGTCTATAACTTATACAAATAAAGCGTACAAATCTTATTTCGGCATACGTTGAAATTATAAATACAACAAATATCAACATTGATTATGTTCTTGTACTGATGAATACGTAATTATGACTATAAAACAGATAGAGAACTTTGAGAACTATCTTTTTATTTACCTTGTACTATTTGTTCTTATTTCTAGAGAATGATTCGTTCAATCGGTTTTACGAGATAAATCTTAATTGATGTACATGCTAACATAAATTTGAACAAGAAAAAACATGATGGTATATTTGAGAACAGACTGTTGTGCCATCTTGAGCCCAAGCGACACCGCTCTGTAATCCTTCCACTGTTGGGAACGGACGATTTTCGTTGGTTTGTTAGACTAGCCTAACGCAGTGCCCTCAACACTGTGAACTCAGGAAGTGCAAGCCTTCGCTCAGACTACATGACTCAAATCTCAACTTGAAATGGCCAGAGCAGTTCGAAGTCGTGTTAGACTCGACCCAATGAGTCAGATCCAATATTCCATCATATTAATGCCCCCACATGGGTTACAAGCTTATGTTAACAAGCTCGACAATTAAAATAGTAATTTTAACAAGCTCGACAATTAATTAATTGCTATATACCTTACCGATGTGGGATAAGTCACTGGTTTTGTAGTTGATTTTGTTCCAACAAATAATGTCTTTAAACGAAAAATATAGATAAGGTCATATTAATGGTATAATTTTCAGCATCTTTTATTTTTAACGGTATTGTTACATGTTTTTTTTTTAATAGAAATGGGAAACATTGCTAATATTTCTAATAATTATAAGTACTTTGTCCTTTAGTCACTAAAGTTAATTATATAGCGACATCAATGTAAAAACTCAATTTTATTCTTTATATAAAATAATACAACGTGTTTAAAAACTAGACACATGCACTACGAACTTTCCACACTTTCGGTATAATAATGTTGAATACGCTAGACACATATCTTCGATTTAATATTATATTATGATAGACATGTATTACTATTTAAATATATGTATATACATATATATATATATATTTTGCTAAAATACATTAAAAAAGTAAAGTTTTTTACTATCTTATTTAGAATTTTCATCATTATGTTAGAGAGAGTAAGGTAGCTTTGTGTCAAAGTAATGACTTGAATTTTTTCACTCCAATAAATATTTTATGAAGCATAAAGAATAAGAAGCTTTCCCTGACTAGGACAAGCAGATATATTTACTTTAAATGACAAAATATTTATGTCGTGTAACAACATAATTTACTATATAACGAAGCACTGCTCTATTTCAAATTTAAACGAGAGTTTTTTATGGTCATTGTTTAGAAACTTTAAGGACACAGTATTTACGCTAGATTGCTTACGCAGTCTATAACTTATACAAATAAAGCGTTCAAATCTTATTTCGGCATACGTTGAAATTATAAATACAACAAATATCAACATTGATTATGTTCTTGTACTGATGAATACGTAATTATGACTATAAAATAGATAGAGAACTTTGAAAACTATCTTTTTATTTACCTTGTACTATTTGTTCTTATTTCTAGAATATGATTCGTTCAATCGGTTTTACGAGATAAATCCTAATTGATGTACATGCTAACATAAATTTGAACAAGAAAAAACATGATGGTATATTTGAGAACAGACTATTGTGCCATCTTGAGCCCAAGCGACACCGCTCTGTAATCCTTCCACTGTTGGGAACGGGAGATTTTCGTTGGTTTGTTAGACCAGCCTAACGCAGTGCCCTCAACAATGTGAACTCAGGAAGTGCAAGCCTTGACTCAGACTACATGACTCAAATCTCAACTTGAAATGGCTAGAGCAGTTCGAAGTCGTGTTAGACTCGACCCAACGAGTCAGATCCAAAATCCCATCATATTAATGCCCCCACATGGGGTACAAGCTTATGTTAACAAGCTCGACAATTAAAATAGTAATTTTAACAAGCTCGACAATTAATTAATTGCTATATAACTTACCGATGTGGGATAAGTCACTGGTTTTGTAGTTGATTTTGTTCCAACAAATAATGTCTTTATACAAAATATATAGATAAGGTCATATTAATGGTATAATTTTCAGCATCTTTTATTTTTAACGGTATTGTTACATGTTTTATTTTTAACAGAAATGGGAAACATTGCTAATATTTCTAATAATTATTAGTACTTTGTCCTTTAGTCACTAAAGTTAATTATATAGCGACATCAATGTAAAAACTCAATTTTATTCTTTATATAAAATAATACAACGTGTTTAAAAACTAGACACATGCGCTACGAACTTTCCACACTTTCGATATAATAATGTTGAATACGCTAGACACATATCTTCGATTTAATATTATATTATGATAGACATGTATTACTATTTAAATATATGTATATATATATATATATATATATATTTCGTTTAAATACATTCAAAAAGTAAAGTTTTTTACTATCTTATTTAGAATTTTCATCATTATGTTAGAGAGAGTAAGGTAGCTTTTTGTCAAAGTAATGACATGAATTTTTTCACTCCAATATATATTTTATGAAGCATAAAGAATAAGAATCTTTCCCTGACTAGGACAAGAAGATATATTTACTTTAAATAATAAAATATTTATGTCGTGTAACAACATAATTTACTATATAACGAAGCACTGCTTTATTTCAAATTTAAACGAGAGTTTTTTATGGTCATTGTTTAGAAACTTTAAGAAGACAGTATTTACGCTAGATTTCTTACGCAGTCTATAACTTATACAAATAAAGCGTATAAATCTTATTTCGGCATACTTTGAAATTATAGATAAAACAAATTTCAACATTGATTATGTTCTTGTACTGATCAATACGTAATTATGACTATAAAATTGATAGAGAACTTTGAGGATGGTTTTTTTATTTACCTTGTACTATTTGTTCTTATTTCTAGAGAATGATTCGTTCAATCAGTTTTACGAGATAAATCCTAATTGTTGTATATGGTAACATAAATTTGAACAAGAAAAAAACATGATGGTATATTTGAGAACAGACTATTGTGCCATCTTGAGCCCAAGCGACACCGCTCTATAATCCTACCACTGTTGGGAACGGGAGATTTTCGTTGGTTTGTTAGACCAGCCTAACGCAGTGCCCTCAACACTGTGAACTCAGGAAGTGGAAGCCTTCGCTCAGACTACATGACTCAAATCTCAACTTGAAATGGCCAGAGCAGTTCGAAGTCGGGTTAGACTCGACCCAACGAGTCAGATCCAATATTCCATCATATTAATGCCCCCACATGGGGTACAAGCTTATGTTAACAAGCTAGACAATTAAAATAGTAATTTTAACAAGCTCGACAATTAATTAATTGCTATATACCTTACCGATGTGGGATAAGTCACTGGTTTTGTAGTTGATTTTGTTCCAACAAATAATGTCTTTAAACGAAAAATATAGATAAGGTCATATTAATGGTATAATTTTCAGCATCTTTTATTTTTAACGGTATTGTTACATGTTTTTTTTTTAATAGAAATGGGAAACATTGCTAATATTTCTAATAATTATAAGTACTTTGTCCTTTAGTCACTAAAGTTAATTATATAGCGACATCAATGTAAAAACTCAATTTTATTCTTTATATAAAATAATACAACGTGTTTAAAAACTAGACACATGCACTACGAACTTTCCACACTTTCGGTATAATAATGTTGAATACGCTAGACACATATCTTCGATTTAATATTATATTATGATAGACATGTATTACTATTTAAATATATGTATATACATATATATATATATATTTTGCTAAAATACATTAAAAAAGTAAAGTTTTTTACTATCTTATTTAGAATTTTCATCATTATGTTAGAGAGAGTAAGGTAGCTTTGTGTCAAAGTAATGACTTGAATTTTTTCACTCCAATAAATATTTTATGAAGCATAAAGAATAAGAAGCTTTCCCTGACTAGGACAAGCAGATATATTTACTTTAAATGACAAAATATTTATGTCGTGTAACAACATAATTTACTATATAACGAAGCACTGCTCTATTTCAAATTTAAACGAGAGTTTTTTATGGTCATTGTTTAGAAACTTTAAGGACACAGTATTTACGCTAGATTGCTTACGCAGTCTATAACTTATACAAATAAAGCGTTCAAATCTTATTTCGGCATACGTTGAAATTATAAATACAACAAATATCAACATTGATTATGTTCTTGTACTGATGAATACGTAATTATGACTATAAAATAGATAGAGAACTTTGAAAACTATCTTTTTATTTACCTTGTACTATTTGTTCTTATTTCTAGAATATGATTCGTTCAATCGGTTTTACGAGATAAATCCTAATTGATGTACATGCTAACATAAATTTGAACAAGAAAAAACATGATGGTATATTTGAGAACAGACTATTGTGCCATCTTGAGCCCAAGCGACACCGCTCTGTAATCCTTCCACTGTTGGGAACGGGAGATTTTCGTTGGTTTGTTAGACCAGCCTAACGCAGTGCCCTCAACAATGTGAACTCAGGAAGTGCAAGCCTTGACTCAGACTACATGACTCAAATCTCAACTTGAAATGGCTAGAGCAGTTCGAAGTCGTGTTAGACTCGACCCAACGAGTCAGATCCAAAATCCCATCATATTAATGCCCCCACATGGGGTACAAGCTTATGTTAACAAGCTCGACAATTAAAATAGTAATTTTAACAAGCTCGACAATTAATTAATTGCTATATAACTTACCGATGTGGGATAAGTCACTGGTTTTGTAGTTGATTTTGTTCCAACAAATAATGTCTTTATACAAAATATATAGATAAGGTCATATTAATGGTATAATTTTCAGCATCTTTTATTTTTAACGGTATTGTTACATGTTTTATTTTTAACAGAAATGGGAAACATTGCTAATATTTCTAATAATTATTAGTACTTTGTCCTTTAGTCACTAAAGTTAATTATATAGCGACATCAATGTAAAAACTCAATTTTATTCTTTATATAAAATAATACAACGTGTTTAAAAACTAGACACATGCGCTACGAACTTTCCACACTTTCGATATAATAATGTTGAATACGCTAGACACATATCTTCGATTTAATATTATATTATGATAGACATGTATTACTATTTAAATATATGTATATATATATATATATATATATATTTCGTTTAAATACATTCAAAAAGTAAAGTTTTTTACTATCTTATTTAGAATTTTCATCATTATGTTAGAGAGAGTAAGGTAGCTTTTTGTCAAAGTAATGACATGAATTTTTTCACTCCAATATATATTTTATGAAGCATAAAGAATAAGAATCTTTCCCTGACTAGGACAAGAAGATATATTTACTTTAAATAATAAAATATTTATGTCGTGTAACAACATAATTTACTATATAACGAAGCACTGCTTTATTTCAAATTTAAACGAGAGTTTTTTATGGTCATTGTTTAGAAACTTTAAGAAGACAGTATTTACGCTAGATTTCTTACGCAGTCTATAACTTATACAAATAAAGCGTATAAATCTTATTTCGGCATACTTTGAAATTATAGATAAAACAAATTTCAACATTGATTATGTTCTTGTACTGATCAATACGTAATTATGACTATAAAATTGATAGAGAACTTTGAGGATGGTTTTTTTATTTACCTTGTACTATTTGTTCTTATTTCTAGAGAATGATTCGTTCAATCGGTTTTACGAGATAAATCCTAATTGTTGTATATGGTAACATAAATTTGAACAAGAAAAAAACATGATGGTATATTTGAGAACAGACTATTGTGCCATCTTGAGCCCAAGCGACACCGCTCTATAATCCTACCACTGTTGGGAACGGGAGATTTTCGTTGGTTTGTTAGACCAGCCTAACGCAGTGCCCTCAACACTGTGAACTCAGGAAGTGGAAGCCTTCGCTCAGACTACATGACTCAAATCTCAACTTGAAATGGCCAGAGCAGTTCGAAGTCGGGTTAGACTCGACCCAACGAGTCAGATCCAATATTCCATCATATTAATGCCCCCACATGGGGTACAAGCTTATGTTAACAAGCTAGACAATTAAAATAGTAATTTTAACAAGCTCGACAATTAATTAATTGCTATATAACTTACCGATGTGGGATAAGTCACTGGTTTTGTAGTTGATTTTGTTCCAACAAATAATGTCTTTAAACGAAAAATATAGATAAGGTCATATTAATGGTATAATTTTCAGCATCTTTTATTTTTAACGGTATTGTTACATGTTTTTTTTTAACAGAAATGGGAAACATTGCTAATATTTCTAATAATTATAAGTACTTTGTCCTTTAGTCACTAAAGTTAATTATATAGCGACATTAATGTAAAAACTCAATTTTATTCTTTATATAAAATAATACAACGTGTTTATAAACTAGACACATGCACTACGAACTTTCCACACTTTCGGTATAATAATGTTGAATACGCTAGACACATATCTTCGATTTAATATTATATTATGATAGACATGTATTACTATTTAAATATATGTATATACATATATATATATATATATATATATTTTGCTTAAATACATTAAAAAAGTAAAGTTTTTTACTATCTTATTTAGAATTTTCATCATTATGTTAGAGAGAGTAGGGTAGCTTTGTGTCAAAGTAATGACTTGAATTTTTTTACTCCAATAAATATTTTATGAAGCATAAAGAATAAGAAGCTTTCCCTGACTAGGACAAGCAGATATATTTACTTTAAATGATAAAATATTTATGTCGTGTAACAACATAATTTACTATATAACGAAGCACTGCTCTATTTCAAATTTAAACGAGAGTTTTTTATGGTCATTGTTTAGAAACTTTAAGGACACAGTATTTACGCTAGATTGCTTACGCAGTCTATAACTTATACAAATAAAGCGTACAAATCTTATTTCGGCATACGTTGAAATTATAAATACAACAAATATCAACATTGATTATGTTCTTGTACTGATGAATACGTAATTATGACTATAAAATAGATAGAGAACTTTGAGAACTATCTTTTTATTTACCTTGTACTATTTGTTCTTATTTCTAGAGAATGATTCGTTCAATCGGTTTTACGAGATAAATCCTAATTGTTGTATATGGTAACATAAATTTGAACAAGAAAAAAACATGATGGTATATTTGAGAACAGACTATTGTGCCATCTTGAGCCCAAGCGACACCGCTCTGTAATCCTTCCACTGTTGGGAACGGGAGATTTTCGTTGGTTTGTTAGACCAGCCTAACGCAGTGCCCTCAACAATGTGAACTCAGGAAGTGCAAGCCTTGACTCAGACTACATGACTCAAATCTCAACTTGAAATGGCCAGAGCAGTTCGAAGTCGTGTTAGACTCGACCCAACGAGTCAGATCCAAAATCCCATCATATTAATGCCCCCACATGGGGTACAAGCTTATGTTAACAAGCTCGACAATTAAAATAGTAATTTTAACAAGCTCGACAATTAATTAATTGCTATATAACTTACCGATGTGGGATAAGTCACTGGTTTTGTAGTTGATTTTGTTCCAACAAATAATGTCTTTATACAAAATATATAGATAAGGTCATATTAATGGTATAATTTTCAGCATCTTTTATTTTTAACGGTATTGTTACATGTTTTATTTTTAACAGAAATGGGAAACATTGCTAATATTTCTAATAATTATTAGTACTTTGTCCTTTAGTCACTAAAGTTAATTATATAGCGACATCAATGTAAAAACTCAATTTTATTCTTTATATAAAATAATACAACGTGTTTATAAACTAGACACATGCACTACGAACTTTCCACACTTTCGGTATAATAATGTTGAATACGCTAGACACATATCTTCGATTTAATATTATATTATGATAGACATGTATTACTATTTCGTTTAAATACATTCAAAAAGTAAAGTTTTTTACTATCTTATTTAGAATTTTCATCATTATGTTAGAGAGAGTAAGGTAGCTTTTTGTCAAAGTAATGACATGAATTTTTTCACTCCAATATATATTTTATGAAGCATAAAGAATAAGAATCTTTCCCTGACTAGGACAAGAAGATATATTTACTTTAAATAATAAAATATTTATGTCGTGTAACAACATAATTTACTATATAACGAAGCACTGCTTTATTTCAAATTTAAACGAGAGTTTTTTATGGTCATTGTTTAGAAACTTTAAGAAGACAGTATTTACGCTAGATTTCTTACGCAGTCTATAACTTATACAAATAAAGCGTATAAATCTTATTTCGACATACTTTGAAATTATAGATAAAACAAATTTCAACATTGATTATGTTCTTGTACTGATCAATACGTAATTATGACTATAAAATAGATAGAGAACTTTGAGGATGGTTTTTTTATTTACCTTGTACTATTTGTTCTTATTTCTAGAGAATGATTCGTTCAATCGGTTTTACGAGATAAATCCTAATTGTTGTATATGGTAACATAAATTTGAACAAGAAAAAAACATGATGGTATATTTGAGAACAGACTATTGTGCCATCTTGAGCCCAAGCGACACCGCTCTATAATCCTACCACTGTTGGGAACGGGAGATTTTCGTTGGTTTGTTAGACCAGCCTAACGCAGTGCCCTCAACACTGTGAACTCAGGAAGTGGAAGCCTTCGCTCAGACTACATGACTCAAATCTCAACTTGAAATGGCCAGAGCAGTTCGAAGTCGGGTTAGACTCGACCCAACGAGTCAGATCCAATATTCCATCATATTAATGCCCCCACATGGGGTACAAGCTTATGTTAACAAGCTAGACAATTAAAATAGTAATTTTAACAAGCTCGACAATTAATTAATTGCTATATAACTTACCGATATGGGATAAGTCACTGGTTTTGTAGTTGATTTTGTTCCAACAAATAATGTCTTTAAACGAAAAATATAGATAAGGTCATATTAATGGTATAATTTTCAGCATCTTTTATTTTTAACGGTATTGTTACATGTTTTTTTTTAACAGAAATGGGAAACATTGCTAATATTTCTAATAATTATAAGTACTTTGTCCTTTAGTCACTAAAGTTAATTATATAGCGACATTAATGTAAAAACTCAATTTTATTCTTTATATAAAATAATACAACGTGTTTATAAACTAGACACATGCACTACGAACTTTCCACACTTTCGGTATAATAATGTTGAATACGCTAGACACATATCTTCGATTTAATATTATATTATGATAGACATGTATTACTATTTAAATATATGTATATACATATATATATATATATATATATATTTTGCTTAAATACATTAAAAAAGTAAAGTTTTTTACTATCTTATTTAGAATTTTCATCATTATGTTAGAGAGAGTAGGGTAGCTTTGTGTCAAAGTAATGACTTGAATTTTTTTACTCCAATAAATATTTTATGAAGCATAAAGAATAAGAAGCTTTCCCTGACTAGGACAAGCAGATATATTTACTTTAAATGATAAAATATTTATGTCGTGTAACAACATAATTTACTATATAACGAAGCACTGCTCTATTTCAAATTTAAACGAGAGTTTTTTATGGTCATTGTTTAGAAACTTTAAGGACACAGTATTTACGCTAGATTGCTTACGCAGTCTATAACTTATACAAATAAAGCGTACAAATCTTATTTCGGCATACGTTGAAATTATAAATACAACAAATATCAACATTGATTATGTTCTTGTACTGATGAATACGTAATTATGACTATAAAATAGATAGAGAACTTTGAGAACTATCTTTTTATTTACCTTGTACTATTTGTTCTTATTTCTAGAGAATGATTCGTTCAATCGGTTTTACGAGATAAATCCTAATTGTTGTATATGGTAACATAAATTTGAACAAGAAAAAAACATGATGGTATATTTGAGAACAGACTATTGTGCCATCTTGAGCCCAAGCGACACCGCTCTATAATCCTACCACTGTTGGGAACGGGAGATTTTCGTTGGTTTGTTAGACCAGCCTAACGCAGTGCCCTCAACACTGTGAACTCAGGAAGTGGAAGCCTTCGCTCAGACTACATGACTCAAATCTCAACTTGAAATGGCCAGAGCAGTTCGAAGTCGGGTTAGACTCGACCCAACGAGTCAGATCCAATATTCCATCATATTAATGCCCCCACATGGGGTACAAGCTTATGTTAACAAGCTAGACAATTAAAATAGTAATTTTAACAAGCTCGACAATTAATTAATTGCTATATAAATTACCGATGTGGGATAAGTCACTGGTTTTGTAGTTGATTTTGTTCCAACAAATAATGTCTTTAAACGAAAAATATAGATAAGGTCATATTAATGGTATAATTTTCAGCATCTTTTATTTTTAACGGTATTGTTACATGTTTTTTTTTAACAGAAATGGGAAACATTGCTAATATTTCTAATAATTATAAGTACTTTGTCCTTTAGTCACTAAAGTTAATTATATAGCGACATTAATGTAAAAACTCAATTTTATTCTTTATATAAAATAATACAACGTGTTTATAAACTAGACACATGCACTACGAACTTTCCACACTTTCGGTATAATAATGTTGAATACGCTAGACACATATCTTCGATTTAATATTATATTATGATAGACTTGTATTACTATTTAAATATATGTATATACATATATATATATATATATATATTTTGCTTAAATACATTAAAAAAGTAAAGTTTTTTACTATCTTATTTAGAATTTTCATCATTATGTTAGAGAGAGTAGGGTAGCTTTGTGTCAAAGTAATGACTTGAATTTTTTTACTCCAATAAATATTTTATGAAGCATAAAGAATAAGAAGCTTTCCCTGACTAGGACAAGCAGATATATTTACTTTAAATGATAAAATATTTATGTCGTGTAACAACATAATTTACTATATAACGAAGCACTGCTCTATTTCAAATTTAAACGAGAGTTTTTTATGGTCATTGTTTAGAAACTTTAAGGACACAGTATTTACGCTAGATTGCTTACGCAGTCTATAACTTATACAAATAAAGCGTACAAATCTTATTTCGGCATACGTTGAAATTATAAATACAACAAATATCAATATTGATTATGTTCTTGTACTGATGAATACGTAATTATGACTATAAAATAGATAGAGAACTTTGAGAACTATCTTTTTATTTACCTTGTACTATTTGTTCTTATTTCTAGAGAATGATTCGTTCAATCGGTTTTACGAGATAAATCCTAATTGATGTACATGCTAACATAAATTTGAACAAGAAAAAACATGATGGTATATTTGAGAACAGACTGTTGTGCCATCTTGAGCCCAAGCGACACCGCTCTGTAATCCTTCCACTGTTGGGAACGGGAGATTTTCGTTGGTTTGTTAGACTAGCCTAACGCAGTGCCCTCAATACTGTGAACTCAGGAAGTGCAAGCCTTCGCTCAGACTACATGACTCAAATCTCAACTTGAAATGGCCAGAGCAGTTCGAAGTCGTGTTAGACTCGACCCAACGAGTCAGATCCAATATTCCATCATATTAATGCCCCCACATGGGTTACAAGCTGATGTTAACAAGCTCGACAATTAAAATAGTAATTTTAACAAGCTCGACAATTAATTAATTGCTATATACCTTACCGATGTGGGATAAGTCACTGGTTTTGTAGTTGATTTTGTTCCAACAAATAATGTCTTTAAACGAAAAATATAGATAAGGTCATATTAATGGTATAATTTTCAGCATCTTTTATTTTTAACGGTATTGTTACATGTTTTTTTTTTTAACAGAAATGGGAAACATTGCTAATATTTGTAATAATTATTAGTACTTTGTCCTTTTGTCACTAAAGTTAATTATATAGGGACATCAGTGTAAAAACTAAATTTTATTCTTTATATAAAATAATACAACGTGTTTAAAAACTAGACACATGCACTACGAACTTTCCACACTTTCGATATAATAATGTTGAATACTCTAAGAATAAACGTTCTTCGATTTAATAATATATTATGGTGGACATATATTACTATTTAAATATATGTATATACATATATATATATATATATATCGTTTAAATACATTCAAAAAGTAAAGTTCTTTACTATCTTAGTTAGAATTTTCATCATTATGTTAGAGAGAGTAAGGTAGCTTTGTGTCAAAGTAATGACATGAATTTTTTCACTCTAATATATATTTTATGAAGCATAAAGAATAAGAAGCTTTCCCTGACTAGGACAAGCATATATATTTACTTTAAATGATAAAATATTTATGTCTTGTAACAACATAATTTATTACATAACGAAGAACTGCTTTATTTCAAATTTAAACGAGAGTTTTTTATGGTGATTGTTTAGAAACTTTAAGAAGACAGTATTTAAGCTAGATTGCTTACGCAGTCTATAACTTATACAAATAAAGCGTATAAATCTTATTTTGGCATACGTTGAAATTATAAATAAAACAAATATCAACATTGATTATGTTATTGTACTGATGAATACGTAATTATGATTATAAAATAGATAGAGAACTTTGAGAACTATCTTTTTATTTACCTTATACTATTTGTTCTTATTTCTAGAGAATGATTCGTTCAATCGGTTTTACGAGATAAATCCTAATTGATGTACATGCTAACATAAATTTGAATAAGAAAAAACATGATGGTATATTTGAGAACAGACTGTTGTGCCATCTTGAGCCTAAGCGACACCGCTCTGTAATACTTCCACTGTTGGGAACGGGAGATTTTCGTTGGTTTGTTAGACTAGCCTAACGCAGTGCCCTCAACATTGTAAACTCAGGAAGTGCAAGCCTTCGCTCAGACTACATGACTCAAATCTCAACTTGAAATGGGCAGAGCAGTTTGAAGTCGTGTTAGACTCGACCCAACGAGTCAGATCCAATATTCCATCATATTAATGCCCCCACATGGGTTACAAGCTTATGTTAACAAGCTCGACAATTAAAATAGTAATTTTAACAAGCTCGACAATTAATTAATTGCTATATACCTTACCGATGTGGGATAACTCACTAGTTTTGTAGTTGATTTTGTTCCAACAAATAATGTCTTTAAACGAAAAATATAGATAAGGTCATATTAATGGTATAATTTTCAGCATCTTTTATTTTTAACGGTATTGTTACATGTTTTTTTTTTTAACAGAAATGGGAAACATTGCTAATATTTCTAATAATTATTAGTACTTTGTCCTTTTGTCACTAAAGTTAATTACATAGGGACATCAATGTAAAAACTCAATTTTATTCTTTATATAAAATAATACAACATGTTTAAAAACTAGACACATGCACTACGAACTTTCCACACTTTCGGTATAATAATGTTGAATACTCTAAGAATAAACGTTCTTCGATTTAATAATATATTATGGTGGACATATATTACTATTTAAATATATGTACATGCATATATATATATATATATATATCGCTTAAATACATTCAAAAAGTAAAGTTCTTTACTATCTTAGTTAGAATTTTATCATTATGTTAGAGAGAGTAAGGTAGCTTTGTGTCAAAGTAATGACATGAATTTTTTCACTCCAATATATATTTTATGAAGCATAAAGAATAAGAAGCTTTCCCTAACTAGGACAAGCAGATAAATTTACTTTAAATGATAAAATATGTATGTCGTGTAACAACATAATTTACTATATAACGGAGCACTGCTTTATTTCAAATTTAAACGAGAGTTTTTTATGGTCATTGTTTAGAAACTTTATGAAGACAGTATTTACGCTAGATTGCTTACGCAGTCTATAACTTATACAAATAAAGCGTATAAATCTTATTTCGGCATACGTTGAAATTATAAATAAAACAAATATCAACATTGATTATGTTATTGTACTGATGAAAACGTAATTATGACTATAAAATAGATAGAGAACTTTGAGAACTATCTTTTTATTTACCTTATACTATTTGTTCTTATTTCTAGAGAATGATTCGTTCAATCGGTTTTACGAGATAAATCCTAATTGATGTACATGCTAACATAAATTTGAACAATAAAAAACATGATGGTATATTTGAGAACAGACTGTTGTGCCATCTTGAGCCCAAGCGACACCGCTCTGTAATCCTTCCACTGTTGGGAACAGGAGATTTTCGTTGGTTTATTAGACTAGCCTAACGCAGTGCCCTCAACATTGTGAACTCAGGAAGTGCAAGCCTTCGCTCAGACTACATGACTCAAATCTCAACTTGAAATGGGCAGAGCAGTTTGAAGTCGTGTTAGACTCGACCCAACGAGTCAGATCCAATATTCCATCATATTAATGCCCCCACATGGGTTACAAGCTTATGTTAACAAGCTCGACAATTAAAATAGTAATTTTAACAAGCTCGACAATTAATTAATTGCTATATACCTTACCGATGTGGGATAAGTCACTGGTTTTGTAGTTGATTTTGTTCCAACAAATAATGTCTTTAAACGAAAAATATAGATAAGGTCATATTAATGGTATAATTTTCAGCATCTTTTATTTTTAACGGTATTGTTAGATGTTTTTTTTTTAACAGAAATGGGAAACATTGCTAATATTTCTAATAATTATTAGTACTTTGTCCTTTTGTCACTAAAGTTAATTATATAGGGACATCAATGTAAAAACTCAATTTTATTCTTTATATAAAATAATACAACGTGTTTAAAAACTAGACACATGTACTACGAACTTTCCACACTTTCGGTATAATAATGTTGAATACTCTAAGAATAAACGTTCTTCGATTTAATAATATATTATGGTGGACATATATTACTATTTAAATATATGTACATGCATATATATATATCGCTTAAATACATTCAAAAAGTAAAGTTCTTTACTATCTTAGTTAGAATTTTATCATTATGTTAGAGAGAGTAAGGTAGCTTTGTGTCAAAGTAATGACATGAATTTTTTCACTCCAATATATATTTTATGAAGCATAAAGAATAAGAAGCTTTCCCTGACTAGGACAAGCAGATATATTTACTTTAAATGATAAAATATTTATGTCGTGTAACAACATAATTTACTATATAACGAAGCACTGCTTTATTTCAAATTTAAACGAGAGTTTTTTATGGTGATTGTTTAGAAACTTAAAGAGGACAGTATTTACGCTAGATTGCTTACGCAGTGTATAACTTATACAAATAAAGCGTATAAATCTTATTTCGGCATACGTTGAAATTATAAATAAAACAAATATCAACATTGATTATGTTATTGTACTGATGAATACGTAATTATGACTATAAAATAGAAAGAGAACTTTGAGAACTATCTTTTTATTTACCTTATACTATTTGTTCTTATTTCTAGAGAATGATTCGTTCAATCGGTTTTACGAGATAAATCCTAATTGATGTACATGCTAACATAAATTTGAACAAGAAAAAACATGATGGTATATTTGAGAACAGACTGTTGTGCCATCTTGAGCCCAAGCGACACCGCTCTGTAATCCTTCCACTGTTGGGAACGGGAGATTTTCGTTGGTTTGTTAGACTAGCCTAACGCAGTTCCCTCAACATTGTGAACTCAGGAAGTGCAATCCTTCGCTCAGACTACATGACTCAAATCTCAACTTGAAATGGGCAGAGCAGTTTGAAGTCGTGTTAGACTCGACCCAACGAGTCAGATCCAATATTCCATCATATTAATGCCCCCACATGGGTTACAAGCTTATGTTAACGAGCTCGACAATTAAAATAGTAATTTTAACAAGCTCGACAATTAATTAATTGCTATATACCTTACCGATGTGGGATAAGTCACTGGTTTTGTAGTTGATTTTGTTCCAACAAATAATGTCTTTAAACGAAAAATATAGATAAGGTCATATTAATGGTATAATTTTCAGCATCTTTTATTTTTAACGGTATTGTTACATGTTTTTTTTTTTAACAGAAATGGGAAACATTGCTAATATTTCTAATAATTATTAGTACTTTGTCCTTTTGTCACTAAAGTTAATTATATAGGGACATCAATGTAAAAACTCAATTTTATTCTTTATATAAAATAATACAACGTGTTTAAAAACTAGACACATGCACTACGAACTTTCCACACTTTCGGTATAATAATGTAAATCCTCTAAGAATAAACGTTCTTCGATTTAATAATATATTATGGTGGACATATATTACTATTTAAATATATGTACATACATATATATATATATATATATATATATATATCGCTTAAATACATTCAAAAAGTAAAGTTCTTTACTATCTTAGTTAGAATTTTATCATTATGTTAGAGAGAGTAAAGTAACTTTGTGTCAAAGTAATGACATGAATTTTTTCACTCCAATATATATATTATGAAGCATAAAGAATAAGAAGCTTTCCCTGACTAGGACAAGCAGATATATTTACTTTAAATGATAAAATATTTATGTCGTGTAACAACATAATTTACTATATAACGAAGCACTGCTTTATTTCAAATTTAAACGAGAGTCTTTTATGGTCATTATTTAAAAACTTTAAAAAGACAGTATTTACGCTAGATTGCTTACGCAGTCTATAACTTATACAAATAAAGCGTATAAATCTTATTTCGGCATACGTTGAAATTATAAATAAAACAAATATCAAAATTGATTATGTTATTGTACTGATGAATACGTAATTATGACTATAAAATAGATAGAAAACTTTGAGAACTATCTTTTTATTTACCTTATACTATTTGTTCTTATTTCTAGAGAATGATTCGTTCAATCGGTTTTACGAGATAAATCCTAATTGATGTACATGCTAACATAAATTTGAACAAGAAAAAACATGATGGTATATTTGAGAACAGACTGTTGTGCCATCTTGAGCCCAAGCGACACCGCTCTGTAATCCTTCCACTGTTGGAAATGGGAGATTTTCGTTGGTTTGTTAGACTAGCCTAACGCAGTGCCCTCAACATTGTGAACTCAGGAAGTGCAAGCCTTCGCTCAGACTACATGACTCAAATCTCAACTTGAAATGGGCAGAGCAGTTTGAAGTCGTGTTAGACTCGACCCAACGAGTCAGATCCAATATTCCATCATATTAATGCCCCCACATGGGTTACAAGCTTATGTTAACGAGCTCGACAATTAAAATAGTAATTTTAACAAGCTCGACAATTAATTAATTGCTATATACCTTACCGATGTGGGATAAGTCACTGGTTTTGTAGTTGATTTTGTTCCAACAAATAATGTCTTTAAACGAAAAATATAGATAAGGTCATATTAATGGTATAATTTTCAGCATCTTTTATTTTTAACGGTATTGTTACATGTTTTTTTTTTTAACAGAAATGGGAAACATTGCTAATATTTCTAATAATTATTAGTACTTTGTCCTTTAGTCACTAAAGTTAATTATATAGGGACCTCAATGTAAAAACTCAATTTTATTCTTTATATAAAATAATACAACGTGTTTAAAAACTAGACACATGCACTACGAACTTTCCACACTTTCGGTATAATAATGTTGAATACTCTAAGAATAAACATTCTTCGATTTAATAATATATTATGATGGACATATATTACTATTTAAATATATGTATATACATATATATATATATATATATATATATATATCGCTTAAATACATTCAAAAAGTAAAGTTCTTTACTATCTTAGTTAGAATTTTATCATTATGTTAGAGAGAGTAAGGTAGCTTTGTGTCAAAGTAATGACATGAATTTTTTCACTCCAATATATATTTTATGAAGCATAAAGAGTAAGAAGCTTTCCCTGACTAGGACAAGCAGATATATTTACTTTAAATGATAAAATATTTATGTCGTGTAACAACATAATTTACAATATAACGAAGCACTGCTTTATTTCAAATTTAAACGAGAGTTTTTTATGGTCATTGTTTAAAAACTTTGAAAAGACAGTATTTACGCTAGATTACTTACGCAGTCTATAACTTATACAAATAAAGCGTATAAATCTTATTTCGGCATACGTTGAAATTATAGATAAAATAAATATCAACATTGATTATGTTCTTGTACTGATGAATACGTAATTATGACTATAAAATAGATAGAGAACTTTGAGAACTATCTTTTTATTTACCTTGTACTATTTTTTCTTATTTCTAGAGAATGATTCGTTCAATCGGTTTTACGAGATAAATCCTAATTGTTGTATATGCTAACATAAATTTGAACAAGAAAAAAACATGATGGTATATTTGAGAACAGACTGTTGTGCCATCTTGAGCCCAAGCGATACCGCTCTGTAATCCTTCCACGGTTTGGAACGGGAGATTTTCGTTGGTTTGTTAGACCAGCCTAACGCAGTGCCCTCAATACTGTGAACTCAGGAAGTGCAAGACTTCGCTCAGACTACATGACTAAAATCTCAACTTGAAATGGCCAGAGCAGTTCGAAGTCGTGTTAGACTCGACCCAACGAGTCAGATCCAATATTCCATCATATTAATTCCCCCACATGGGGTACAAGCTTATGTTAACAAGCTCGACAATTAAAATAGTAATTTTAACAAGCTCGACAATTAATTAATTGCTATATAACTTACCGATGTGGGATAAGTCACTGGTTTTGTAGTTGATTTTGTTCCAACAAATAATGTCTTTAAACGAAAAATATAGATAAGGTCATACTAACGGTATAATTTTCAGCATCTTTAATTTTTAACGGTATTGTTACATGTTTTTTTTAACAGAAATGGGAAATATTGCTAATATTTCCAATAATTATTAGTACTTTGACCTTTAGTCACTAAAGTTAATTATATAGCGACATCAATGTAAAAACTCAATTTTATTCTTTATATAAAATAATACAACGTGTTTAAAAACTAGACACATGCACTACGAACTTTCCACACTTTCAGTATAATAATGTTGAATACTCTAAGAATAAACGTTCTTCGATTTAATAATATATTATGATGGACATATATTACTATTTAAATATATATATATATATATCGCTTAAATACATTCAAAAAGTAAAGTTCTTTACTATCTTAGTTGGAATTTTCATCATTATGTTAGAGAGAGTAAGGTAGCTTTGTGTCAAAGTAATGACATGAATTTTTTCACTCCAATATATATTTTATTAAGCATAAAGAATAAGAAGCTTTCCCTAACTAGGACAAGCAGATATATTTACTTTAAATGATAAAATATTAATGAGTGTAACATCATAATTTACTATATAACGAAGCACTGCTTTATTTCAAATTTAAACGAGAGTTATTTATGGTCATTGTTTAGAAACTTTAAGAAGACAGTATTTACGCTAGATTGCTTACGCAGTATATAACTTATACAAATAAAGCGTATAAATCTTATTTCGGCATACGTTGAAATTATAGATAAAACTAATATCAACATTGATTATGTTCTTGTACTGATGAATACGTAATTATGACTATAAAATAGATAGAGAACTTTGAGAACTAGACACATGCACTACGAACTTTCCACACTTTCGGTATAATAATGTTGAATACTCTAAGAATAAATGTTCTTCGATTTAATAATATATTATGATGGACATATATTACTATTTAAATATATGTATATACATATATATATATATATATATATATCACTTAAATACATTCAAAAAGTAAATTTGTTTACTATCTTAGTTAGAATTTTCATCATTATGTTAGAGAGAGTAAGGTAGCTTTGTGTCATAGTAATGACATGAATTTTTTCACTCCAATATATATATTATGAAGTATAAAGAATAAGAAGCTTTCCCTGACTAGGACAAGCATATATATTTACTTTAAATGATAAAATATATATGTCGTTTAAAAACATAATTTACTATATAACGAAGCACTGCTTTATTTCAAATTTAAACGAGAGTTTTTTATGGTCATTGTTTAGAAACTTTATGAAGACAGTATTTACGCTAGATTGCTTACGCAGTCTATAACTTATACAAATAAAGCGTATAAATCTTATTTCGGCATACGTTGAAATTATAGATAAAACTAATATCAACATTGATTATGTTCTTGTACTGATGAATACGTAATCATGACTATAAAATAGATAGAGAACTTTGAGAACTAGACACATGCACTACGAACTTTCCACACTTTCGGTATAATAATGTTGAATACTCTAAGAATAAATGTTCTTCGATTTAATAATATATTATGATGGACATATATTACTATTTAAATATATGTATATACATATATATATATATATATATATATATATATATATCGCTTAAATACATTCAAAAAGTAAATTTGTTTACTATCTTAGTTAGAATTTTCATCATTATGTTAGAGAGAGTAAGGTAGCTTTGTGTCAAAGTAATGACATGAATTTTTTCACTCCAATATATATATTGTGAAGCATAAAGAATAAGAAGCTTTCCCTAACTAGGACAAGCATATATATTTACTTTAAATGATAAAATATATATGTCGTGTAAAAACATAATTTACTATATAACGAAGCACTGCTTTATTTCAAATTTAAACGAGAGTTTTTTATGGTCATTGTTTAGAAACTTTATGAAGACAGTATTTACGCTAGATTGCTTACGCAGTCTATAACTTATACAAATAAAGCGTATAAATCTTATTTCGGCATACGTTGAAATTATAGATAAAACTAATATCAACATTGATTATGTTCTTGTACTGATGAATACGTAATTATGACTATAAAATAGATAGAGAACTTTGAGAACTAGACACATGCACTACGAACTTTCCACACTTTCGGTATAATAATGTTGAATACTCTAAGAATAAATGTTCTTCGATTTAATAATATATTATGATGGACATATATTACTATTTAAATATATGTATATACATATATATATATATATATCGCTTAAATACATTAAAAAGTAAATTTGTTTACTATCTTAGTTAGAATTTTCATCATTATGTTAGAGAGAGTAAGGTAGCTTTGTGTCAAAGTAATGACATGAATTTTTTCACTCCAATATATATTTTATGAAGCATAAAGAATAAGAAGCTTTCCATGACTAGGACAAGCATATATATTTACTTTAAATGATAAAATATTTATGTCGTGTAAAAACATAATTTACTATATAATGAAGCACTCCTCTATTTCAAATTTAAACGAGAGTTCTTTATGGTCATTGTTTAGAAACTTTATGAAGACAGTATTTACGCTAGATTGCTTACGCAGTCTATAACTTATACAAATAAAGCGTATAAATCTTATTTCGGCATACGTTGAAATTATAGATAAAATAAATATCAACATTGATTATGTTCTTGTACTGATGAATACGTAATTATGACTATAAAATAGATAGAGAACTTTGAGAACTATCTTTTTATTTACCTTGTACTATTTGTTCTTATTTCTAGAGAATGATTCGTTCAATCCGTTTTACGAAATCCTAATTGTTGTGTATGCTAACATAAATTTGAACAAGAAAAAAACATGATGGTATATTTGAGAACAGACTGTTGTGCCATCTTGATCCCAAGCGACACCGCTCTGTAATCCTTCCACTGTTGGGAACGGGAGATTTTCGTTGGTTTGTTAGACCAGCCTAACGCAGTGCCCTCAACACTGTGAACTCAGGAAGTGCAAGCCTTCGCTCAGACTACATGACTCAAATCTCAACTTGAAATGGCCAGAGCAGTTCGAAGTCGTGTTAGACTCGACCCAACGAGTCAGATCCAATATTCCATCATATTAATGCCCCCACATGGGTTACAAGCTTATGTTAACAAGCTCGGCAATTAAAATAGTAATTTTAACAAGCTCGACAATTAATTAATTGCTATATACCTTATCGATGTGGGATAAGTCACTGGTTTTGTAGTTGATTTTGTTCCAACAAATAATGTCTTTAAACGAAAAATATAGATAAGGTCATATTAATGGTATAATTTTCAGCATCTTTTATTTTTAACGGTATTGTTACATGTTTTTTTTTTAACAGAAATGGGAAACATTGCTAATATTTCTAATAATTATTAGTACTTTGTCCTTTAGTCACTAAAGTTAATTATATAGGGACCTCAATGTAAAAACTCAATTTTATTCTTTATATAAAATAATACAACGTGTTTCAAAATTAGACACATGCACTACGAACTTTCCACACTTTCGGTATAATAATGTTGAATACTCTAAGAATAAACATTCTTCGATTTAATAATATATTATGATGGACATATATTACTATTTAAATATATGTATATACATATATATAGATATATATCGCTTAAATACATTCAAAAAGTAAAGTTCTTTACTATCTTAGTTAGAATTTTATCATTATGTTAGAGAGAGTAAGGTAGCTTTGTGTCATAGTAATGACATGAATTTTTTCACTCCAATATATATATTATGAAGCATAAAGAATAAGAAGCTTTCCCTGACTAGGACAAGCATATATATTTACTTTAAATGATAAAATATATATGTCGTTTAAAAACATAATTTACTATATAACGAAGCACTGCTTTATTTCAAATTTAAACGAGAGTTTTTTATGGTCATTGTTTAGAAACTTTATGAAGACAGTATTTACGCTAGATTGCTTACGCAGTCTATAACTTATACAAATAAAGCGTATAAATCTTATTTCGGCATACGTTGAAATTATAGATAAAACTAATATCAACATTGATTATGTTCTTGTACTGATGAATACGTAATTATGACTATAAAATAGATAGAGAACTTTGAGAACTAGACACATGCACTACGAACTTTCCACACTTTCGGTATAATAATTTTGAATACTCTAAGAATAAATGTTCTTCGATTTAATAATATATTATGATGGACATATATTACTATTTAAAGATATGTATATACATATATATATATATATATATATATATATCGCTTAAATACATTCAAAAAGTAAAGTTCTTTACTATCTTAGTTAGAATTTTATCATTATGTTAGAGAGAGTAAGGTAGCTTTGTGTCATAGTAATGACATGAATTTTTTCACTCCAATATATATATTATGAAGCATAAAGAATAAGAAGCTTTCCCTGACTAGGACAAGCATATATATTTACTTTAAATGATAAAATATATATGTCGTGTAAAAACATAATTTACTATATAACGAAGCACTGCTTTATTTCAAATTTAAACGAGAGTTTTTTATGGTCATTGTTTAGAAACTTTATGAAGACAGTATTTACGCTAGATTGCTTACGCAGTCTATAACTTATACAAATAAAGCGTATAAATCTTATTTCGGCATACGTTGAAATTATAGATAAAACTAATATCAACATTGATTATGTTCTTGTACTGATGAATACGTAATTATGACTATAAAATAGATAGAGAACTTTGAGAACTAGACACATGCACTACGAACTTTCCACACTTTCGGTATAATAATGTTGAATACTCTAAGAATAAACATTCTTCGATTTAATAATATATTATGATGGACATATATTACTATTTAAATATATGTATATACATATATATATGTATATATCGCTTAAATACATTCAAAAAGTAAAGTTCTTTACTATCTTAGTTAGAATTTTATCATTATGTTAGAGAGAGTAAGGTAGCTTTGTGTCATAGTAATGACATGAATTTTTTCACTCCAATATATATATTATGAAGCATAAAGAATAAGAAGCTTTCCCTGACAAGGACAAGCATATATATTTACTTTAAATGATAAAATATATATGTCGTTTAAAAACATAATTTACTATATAACGAAGCACTGCTTTATTTCAAATTTAAACGAGAGTTTTTTATGGTCATTGTTTAGAAACTTTATGAAGACAGTATTTACGCTAGATTGCTTACGCAGTCTATAACTTATACAAATAAAGCGTATAAATCTTATTTCGGCATACGTTGAAATTATAGATAAAACTAATATCAACATTGATTATGTTCTTGTACTGATGAATACGTAATCATGACTATAAAATAGATAGAGAACTTTGAGAACTAGACACATGCACTACGAACTTTCCACACTTTCGGTATAATAATGTTGAATACTCTAAGAATAAATGTTCTTCGATTTAATAATATATTATGATGGACATATATTACTATTTAAATATATGTATATACATATATATATATATATATATATATATATATATCGCTTAAATACATTCAAAAAGTAAATTTGTTTACTATCTTAGTTAGAATTTTCATCATTATGTTAGAGAGAGTAAGGTAGCTTTGTGTCAAAGTAATGACATGAATTTTTTCACTCCAATATATATATTGTGAAGCATAAAGAATAAGAAGCTTTCCCTAACTAGGACAAGCATATATATTTACTTTAAATGATAAAATATATATGTCGTGTAAAAACATAATTTACTATATAACGAAGCACTGCTTTATTTCAAATTTAAACGAGAGTTTTTTATGGTCATTGTTTAGAAACTTTATGAAGACAGTATTTACGCTAGATTGCTTACGCAGTCTATAACTTATACAAATAAAGCGTATAAATCTTATTTCGGCATACGTTGAAATTATAGATAAAACTAATATCAACATTGATTATGTTCTTGTACTGATGAATACGTAATTATGACTATAAAATAGATAGAGAACTTTGAGAACTAGACACATGCACTACGAACTTTCCACACTTTCGGTATAATAATGTTGAATACTCTAAGAATAAATGTTCTTCGATTTAATAATATATTATGATGGACATATATTACTATTTAAATATATGTATATACATATATATATATATATATCGCTTAAATACATTAAAAAGTAAATTTGTTTACTATCTTAGTTAGAATTTTCATCATTATGTTAGAGAGAGTAAGGTAGCTTTGTGTCAAAGTAATGACATGAATTTTTTCACTCCAATATATATTTTATGAAGCATAAAGAATAAGAAGCTTTCCATGACTAGGACAAGCATATATATTTACTTTAAATGATAAAATATTTATGTCGTGTAAAAACATAATTTACTATATAATGAAGCACTCCTCTATTTCAAATTTAAACGAGAGTTCTTTATGGTCATTGTTTAGAAACTTTATGAAGACAGTATTTACGCTAGATTGCTTACGCAGTCTATAACTTATACAAATAAAGCGTATAAATCTTATTTCGGCATACGTTGAAATTATAGATAAAATAAATATCAACATTGATTATGTTCTTGTACTGATGAATACGTAATTATGACTATAAAATAGATAGAGAACTTTGAGAACTATCTTTTTATTTACCTTGTACTATTTGTTCTTATTTCTAGAGAATGATTCGTTCAATCCGTTTTACGAAATCCTAATTGTTGTGTATGCTAACATAAATTTGAACAAGAAAAAAACATGATGGTATATTTGAGAACAGACTGTTGTGCCATCTTGATCCCAAGCGACACCGCTCTGTAATCCTTCCACTGTTGGGAACGGGAGATTTTCGTTAGTTTGTTAGACCAGCCTAACGCAGTGCCCTCAACACTGTGAACTCAGGAAGTGCAAGCCTTCGCTCAGACTACATGACTCAAATCTCAACTTGAAATGGCCAGAGCAGTTCGAAGTCGTGTTAGACTCGACCCAACGAGTCAGATCCAATATTCCATCATATTAATGCCCCCACATGGGTTACAAGCTTATGTTAACAAGCTCGGCAATTAAAATAGTAATTTTAACAAGCTCGACAATTAATTAATTGCTATATACCTTATCGATGTGGGATAAGTCACTGGTTTTGTAGTTGATTTTGTTCCAACAAATAATGTCTTTAAACGAAAAATATAGATAAGGTCATATTAATGGTATAATTTTCAGCATCTTTTATTTTTAACGGTATTGTTACATGTTTTTTTTTTAACAGAAATGGGAAACATTGCTAATATTTCTAATAATTATTAGTACTTTGTCCTTTAGTCACTAAAGTTAATTATATAGGGACCTCAATGTAAAAACTCAATTTTATTCTTTATATAAAATAATACAACGTGTTTAAAAATTAGACACATGCACTACGAACTTTCCACACTTTCGGTATAATAATGTTGAATACTCTAAGAATAAACATTCTTCGATTTAATAATATATTATGATGGACATATATTACTATTTAAATATATGTATATACATATATATATATATATATCGCTTAAATACATTCAAAAAGTAAAGTTCTTTACTATCTTAGTTAGAATTTTATCATTATGTTAGAGAGAGTAAGGTAGCTTTGTGTCATAGTAATGACATGAATTTTTTCACTCCAATATATATATTATGAAGCATAAAGAATAAGAAGCTTTCCCTGACTAGGACAAGCATATATATTTACTTTAAATGATAAAATATATATGTCGTTTAAAAACATAATTTACTATATAACGAAGCACTGCTTTATTTCAAATTTAAACGAGAGTTTTTTATGGTCATTGTTTAGAAACTTTATGAAGACAGTATTTACGCTAGATTGCTTACGCAGTCTATAACTTATACAAATAAAGCGTATAAATCTTATTTCGGCATACGTTGAAATTATAGATAAAACTAATATCAACATTGATTATGTTCTTGTACTGATGAATACGTAATTATGACTATAAAATAGATAGAGAACTTTGAGAACTAGACACATGCACTACGAACTTTCCACACTTTCGGTATAATAATTTTGAATACTCTAAGAATAAATGTTCTTCGATTTAATAATATATTATGATGGACATATATTACTATTTAAAGATATGTATATACATATATATATATATATATCGCTTAAATACATTCAAAAAGTAAAGTTCTTTACTATCTTAGTTAGAATTTTATCATTATGTTAGAGAGAGTAAGGTAGCTTTGTGTCATAGTAATGACATGAATTTTTTCACTCCAATATATATATTATGAAGCATAAAGAATAAGAAGCTTTCCCTGACTAGGACAAGCATATATATTTACTTTAAATGATAAAATATATATGTCGTGTAAAAACATAATTTACTATATAACGAAGCACTGCTTTATTTCAAATTTAAACGAGAGTTTTTTATGGTCATTGTTTAGAAACTTTATGAAGACAGTATTTACGCTAGATTGCTTACGCAGTCTATAACTTATACAAATAAAGCGTATAAATCTTATTTCGGCATACGTTGAAATTATAGATAAAACTAATATCAACATTGATTATGTTCTTGTACTGATGAATACGTAATTATGACTATAAAATAGATAGAGAACTTTGAGAACTAGACACATGCACTACGAACTTTCCACACTTTCGGTATAATAATGTTGAATACTCTAAGAATAAACATTCTTCGATTTAATAATATATTATGATGGACATATATTACTATTTAAATATATGTATATACATATATATATATATATATCGCTTAAATACATTCAAAAAGTAAAGTTCTTTACTATCTTAGTTAGAATTTTATCATTATGTTAGAGAGAGTAAGGTAGCTTTGTGTCATAGTAATGACATGAATTTTTTCACTCCAATATATATATTATGAAGCATAAAGAATAAGAAGCTTTCCCTGACAAGGACAAGCATATATATTTACTTTAAATGATAAAATATATATGTCGTTTAAAAACATAATTTACTATATAACGAAGCACTGCTTTATTTCAAATTTAAACGAGAGTTTTTTATGGTCATTGTTTAGAAACTTTATGAAGACAGTATTTACGCTAGATTGCTTACGCAGTCTATAACTTATACAAATAAAGCGTATAAATCTTATTTCGGCATACGTTGAAATTATAGATAAAACTAATATCAACATTGATTATGTTCTTGTACTGATGAATACGTAATTATGACTATAAAATAGATAGAGAACTTTGAGAACTAGACACATGCACTACGAACTTTCCACACTTTCGGTATAATAATGTTGAATACTCTAAGAATAAACATTCTTCGATTTAATAATATATTATGATGGACATATATTACTATTTAAATATATGTATATACATACATACATACATATATATATATATATATATATATGGCTGAAATACATTCAGAAAGTAAAGTTTTTTACTATCTTAGTTAGAATTTTCATCATTATGTTAGAGAGAGTAAGGTAGCTTTGTGTCAAAGTAATGACATGAATTTTTTCACTCCAATATATATTTTATTAAGCATAAAGAATAAGAAGCTTTCCCTCACTAGGACAAGCAGATATATTTACTTTAAATGATAAAATATTAATGAGTGTAACAACATAATTTACTATATAACGAAGCACTGCTTTATTTCAAATTTAAACGAGAGTTATTTATGGTCATTGTTTAGAAACTTTAAGAAGACAGTATTTACGCTAGATTGCTTACGCAGTATATAACTTATACAAATAAAGCGTATAAATCTTATTTCGGCATACGTTGAAATTATAGATAAAACTAATATCAACATTGATTATGTTCTTGTACTGATGAATACGTAATTATGACTATAAAATAGATAGAGAACTTTGAGAACTAGACACATGCACTACGAACTTTCCACACTTTCGGTATAATAATGTTGAATACTCTAAGAATAAATGTTCTTCGATTTAATAATATATTATGATGGACATATATTACTATTTAAATATATGTATATACATATATATATATATATATCGCTTAAATACATTCAAAAAGTAAAGTTCTTTACTATCTTAGTTAGAATTTTATCATTATGTTAGAGAGAGTAAGGTAGCTTTGTGTCATAGTAATGACATGAATTTTTTCACTCCAATATATATATTATGAAGCATAAAGAATAAGAAGCTTTCCCTGACTAGGACAAGCATATATATTTACTTTAAATGATAAAATATATATGTCGTGTAAAAACATAATTTACTATATAACGAAGCACTGCTTTATTTCAAATTTAAACGAGAGTTTTTTATGGTCATTGTTTAGAAACTTTATGAAGACAGTATTTACGCTAGATTGCTTACGCAGTCTATAACTTATACAAATAAAGCGTATAAATCTTATTTCGGCATACGTTGAAATTATAGATAAAACTAATATCAACATTGATTATGTTCTTGTACTGATGAATACGTAATTATGACTATAAAATAGATAGAGAACTTTGAGAACTAGACACATGCACTACGAACTTTCCACACTTTCGGTATAATAATGTTGAATACTCTAAGAATAAACATTCTTCGATTTAATAATATATTATGATGGACATATATTACTATTTAAATATATGTATATACATATATATATATATATATCGCTTAAATACATTCAAAAAGTAAAGTTCTTTACTATCTTAGTTAGAATTTTATCATTATGTTAGAGAGAGTAAGGTAGCTTTGTGTCATAGTAATGACATGAATTTTTTCACTCCAATATATATATTATGAAGCATAAAGAATAAGAAGCTTTCCCTGACAAGGACAAGCATATATATTTACTTTAAATGATAAAATATATATGTCGTTTAAAAACATAATTTACTATATAACGAAGCACTGCTTTATTTCAAATTTAAACGAGAGTTTTTTATGGTCATTGTTTAGAAACTTTATGAAGACAGTATTTACGCTAGATTGCTTACGCAGTCTATAACTTATACAAATAAAGCGTATAAATCTTATTTCGGCATACGTTGAAATTATAGATAAAACTAATATCAACATTGATTATGTTCTTGTACTGATGAATACGTAATTATGACTATAAAATAGATAGAGAACTTTGAGAACTAGACACATGCACTACGAACTTTCCACACTTTCGGTATAATAATGTTGAATACTCTAAGAATAAACATTCTTCGATTTAATAATATATTATGATGGACATATATTACTATTTAAATATATGTATATACATATATATATATATATATCGCTTAAATACATTCAAAAAGTAAAGTTCTTTACTATCTTAGTTAGAATTTTCATCATTATGTTAGAGAGAGTAAGGTAGCTTTGTGTCAAAGTAATGACATGAATTTTTTCACTCCAATATATATTTTATTAAGCATAAAGAATAAGAAGCTTTCCCTCACTAGGACAAGCAGATATATTTACTTTAAATGATAAAATATTAATGAGTGTAACAACATAATTTACTATATAACGAAGCACTGCTTTATTTCAAATTTAAACGAGAGTTATTTATGGTCATTGTTTAGAAACTTTAAGAAGACAGTATTTACGCTAGATTGCTTACGCAGTATATAACTTATACAAATAAAGCGTATAAATCTTATTTCGGCATACGTTGAAATTATAGATAAAACTAATATCAACATTGATTATGTTCTTGTACTGATGAATACGTAATTATGACTATAAAATAGATAGAGAACTTTGAGAACTAGACACATGCACTACGAACTTTCCACACTTTCGGTATAATAATGTTGAATACTCTAAGAATAAATGTTCTTCGATTTAATAATATATTATGATGGACATATATTACTATTTAAATATATGTATATACATATATATATATATATATCGCTTAAATACATTCAAAAAGTAAAGTTCTTTACTATCTTAGTTAGAATTTTATCATTATGTTAGAGAGAGTAAGGTAGCTTTGTGTCATAGTAATGACATGAATTTTTTCACTCCAATATATATATTATGAAGCATAAAGAATAAGAAGCTTTCCCTGACTAGGACAAGCATATATATTTACTTTAAATGATAAAATATATATGTCGTGTAAAAACATAATTTACTATATAACGAAGCACTGCTTTATTTCAAATTTAAACGAGAGTTTTTTATGGTCATTGTTTAGAAACTTTATGAAGACAGTATTTACGCTAGATTGCTTACGCAGTCTATAACTTATACAAATAAAGCGTATAAATCTTATTTCGGCATACGTTGAAATTATAGATAAAACTAATATCAACATTGATTATGTTCTTGTACTGATGAATACGTAATTATGACTATAAAATAGATAGAGAACTTTGAGAACTAGACACATGCACTACGAACTTTCCACACTTTCGGTATAATAATGTTGAATACTCTAAGAATAAACATTCTTCGATTTAATAATATATTATGATGGACATATATTACTATTTAAATATATGTATATACATATATATATATATATATCGCTTAAATACATTCAAAAAGTAAAGTTCTTTACTATCTTAGTTAGAATTTTATCATTATGTTAGAGAGAGTAAGGTAGCTTTGTGTCATAGTAATGACATGAATTTTTTCACTCCAATATATATATTATGAAGCATAAAGAATAAGAAGCTTTCCCTGACAAGGACAAGCATATATATTTACTTTAAATGATAAAATATATATGTCGTTTAAAAACATAATTTACTATATAACGAAGCACTGCTTTATTTCAAATTTAAACGAGAGTTTTTTATGGTCATTGTTTAGAAACTTTATGAAGACAGTATTTACGCTAGATTGCTTACGCAGTCTATAACTTATACAAATAAAGCGTATAAATCTTATTTCGGCATACGTTGAAATTATAGATAAAACTAATATCAACATTGATTATGTTCTTGTACTGATGAATACGTAATTATGACTATAAAATAGATAGAGAACTTTGAGAACTAGACACATGCACTACGAACTTTCCACACTTTCGGTATAATAATGTTGAATACTCTAAGAATAAACATTCTTCGATTTAATAATATATTATGATGGACATATATTACTATTTAAATATATGTATATACATATATATATATATACGTCGTTTAAATACATTCAAAAAGTAAAGTTCTTTACTATCTTAGTTAGAATTTTATCATTATGTTAGAGAGAGTAAGGTAGCTTTGTGTCATAGTAATGACATGAATTTTTTCACTCCAATATATATATTATGAAGCATAAAGAATAAGAAGCTTTCCCTGACTAGGACAAGCATATATATTTACTTTAAATGATAAAATATATATGTCGTGTAAAAACATAATTTACTATATAACGAAGCACTGCTTTATTTCAAATTTAAACGAGAGTTTTTTATGGTCATTGTTTAGAAACTTTATGAAGACAGTATTTACGCTAGATTGCTTACGCAGTCTATAACTTATACAAATAAAGCGTATAAATCTTATTTCGGCATACGTTGAAATTATAGATAAAACTAATATCAACATTGATTATGTTCTTGTACTGATGAATACGTAATTATGACTATAAAATAGATAGAGAACTTTGAGAACTAGACACATGCACTACGAACTTTCCACACTTTCGGTATAATAATGTTGAATACTCTAAGAATAAACATTCTTCGATTTAATAATATATTATGATGGACATATATTACTATTTAAATATATGTATATACATATATATATATATATATCGCTTAAATACATTCAAAAAGTAAAGTTCTTTACTATCTTAGTTAGAATTTTATCATTATGTTAGAGAGAGTAAGGTAGCTTTGTGTCATAGTAATGACATGAATTTTTTCACTCCAATATATATATTATGAAGCATAAAGAATAAGAAGCTTTCCCTGACAAGGACAAGCATATATATTTACTTTAAATGATAAAATATATATGTCGTTTAAAAACATAATTTACTATATAACGAAGCACTGCTTTATTTCAAATTTAAACGAGAGTTTTTTATGGTCATTGTTTAGAAACTTTATGAAGACAGTATTTACGCTAGATTGCTTACGCAGTCTATAACTTATACAAATAAAGCGTATAAATCTTATTTCGGCATACGTTGAAATTATAGATAAAACTAATATCAACATTGATTATGTTCTTGTACTGATGAATACGTAATTATGACTATAAAATAGATAGAGAACTTTGAGAACTAGACACATGCACTACGAACTTTCCACACTTTCGGTATAATAATGTTGAATACTCTAAGAATAAACATTCTTCGATTTAATAATATATTATGATGGACATATATTACTATTTAAATATATGTATATACATATATATATATATATATCGCTTAAATACATTCAAAAAGTAAAGTTCTTTACTATCTTAGTTAGAATTTTCATCATTATGTTAGAGAGAGTAAGGTAGCTTTGTGTCAAAGTAATGACATGAATTTTTTCACTCCAATATATATTTTATTAAGCATAAAGAATAAGAAGCTTTCCCTCACTAGGACAAGCAGATATATTTACTTTAAATGATAAAATATTAATGAGTGTAACAACATAATTTACTATATAACGAAGCACTGCTTTATTTCAAATTTAAACGAGAGTTATTTATGGTCATTGTTTAGAAACTTTAAGAAGACAGTATTTACGCTAGATTGCTTACGCAGTATATAACTTATACAAATAAAGCGTATAAATCTTATTTCGGCATACGTTGAAATTATAGATAAAACTAATATCAACATTGATTATGTTCTTGTACTGATGAATACGTAATTATGACTATAAAATAGATAGAGAACTTTGAGAACTAGACACATGCACTACGAACTTTCCACACTTTCGGTATAATAATTTTGAATACTCTAAGAATAAATGTTCTTCGATTTAATAATATATTATGATGGACATATATTACTATTTAAAGATATGTATATACATATATATATATATATATCGCTTAAATACATTCAAAAAGTAAAGTTCTTTACTATCTTAGTTAGAATTTTATCATTATGTTAGAGAGAGTAAGGTAGCTTTGTGTCATAGTAATGACATGAATTTTTTCACTCCAATATATATATTATGAAGCATAAAGAATAAGAAGCTTTCCCTGACTAGGACAAGCATATATATTTACTTTAAATGATAAAATATATATGTCGTGTAAAAACATAATTTACTATATAACGAAGCACTGCTTTATTTCAAATTTAAACGAGAGTTTTTTATGGTCATTGTTTAGAAACTTTATGAAGACAGTATTTACGCTAGATTGCTTACGCAGTCTATAACTTATACAAATAAAGCGTATAAATCTTATTTCGGCATACGTTGAAATTATAGATAAAACTAATATCAACATTGATTATGTTCTTGTACTGATGAATACGTAATTATGACTATAAAATAGATAGAGAACTTTGAGAACTAGACACATGCACTACGAACTTTCCACACTTTCGGTATAATAATGTTGAATACTCTAAGAATAAACATTCTTCGATTTAATAATATATTATGATGGACATATATTACTATTTAAATATATGTATATACATATATATATATATATATCGCTTAAATACATTCAAAAAGTAAAGTTCTTTACTATCTTAGTTAGAATTTTATCATTATGTTAGAGAGAGTAAGGTAGCTTTGTGTCATAGTAATGACATGAATTTTTTCACTCCAATATATATATTATGAAGCATAAAGAATAAGAAGCTTTCCCTGACAAGGACAAGCATATATATTTACTTTAAATGATAAAATATATATGTCGTTTAAAAACATAATTTACTATATAACGAAGCACTGCTTTATTTCAAATTTAAACGAGAGTTTTTTATGGTCATTGTTTAGAAACTTTATGAAGACAGTATTTACGCTAGATTGCTTACGCAGTCTATAACTTATACAAATAAAGCGTATAAATCTTATTTCGGCATACGTTGAAATTATAGATAAAACTAATATCAACATTGATTATGTTCTTGTACTGATGAATACGTAATTATGACTATAAAATAGATAGAGAACTTTGAGAACTAGACACATGCACTACGAACTTTCCACACTTTCGGTATAATAATGTTGAATACTCTAAGAATAAACATTCTTCGATTTAATAATATATTATGATGGACATATATTACTATTTAAATATATGTATATACATATATATATATATATATCGCTTAAATACATTCAAAAAGTAAAGTTCTTTACTATCTTAGTTAGAATTTTCATCATTATGTTAGAGAGAGTAAGGTAGCTTTGTGTCAAAGTAATGACATGAATTTTTTCACTCCAATATATATTTTATTAAGCATAAAGAATAAGAAGCTTTCCCTCACTAGGACAAGCAGATATATTTACTTTAAATGATAAAATATTAATGAGTGTAACAACATAATTTACTATATAACGAAGCACTGCTTTATTTCAAATTTAAACGAGAGTTATTTATGGTCATTGTTTAGAAACTTTAAGAAGACAGTATTTACGCTAGATTGCTTACGCAGTATATAACTTATACAAATAAAGCGTATAAATCTTATTTCGGCATACGTTGAAATTATAGATAAAACTAATATCAACATTGATTATGTTCTTGTACTGATGAATACGTAATTATGACTATAAAATAGATAGAGAACTTTGAGAACTAGACACATGCACTACGAACTTTCCACACTTTCGGTATAATAATGTTGAATACTCTAAGAATAAATGTTCTTCGATTTAATAATATATTATGATGGACATATATTACTATTTAAATATATGTATATACATATATATATATATATATATCGCTTAAATACATTCAAAAAGTAAAGTTCTTTACTATCTTAGTTAGAATTTTCATCATTATGTTAGAGAGAGTAAGGTAGCTTTGTGTCAAAGTAATGACATGAATTTTTTCACTCCAATATATATTTTATTAAGCATAAAGAATAAGAAGCTTTCCCTCACTAGGACAAGCAGATATATTTACTTTAAATGATAAAATATTAATGAGTGTAACAACATAATTTACTATATAACGAAGCACTGCTTTATTTCAAATTTAAACGAGAGTTATTTATGGTCATTGTTTAGAAACTTTAAGAAGACAGTATTTACGCTAGATTGCTTACGCAGTATATAACTTATACAAATAAAGCGTATAAATCTTATTTCGGCATACGTTGAAATTATAGATAAAACTAATATCAACATTGATTATGTTCTTGTACTGATGAATACGTAATTATGACTATAAAATAGATAGAGAACTTTGAGAACTAGACACATGTACTACGAACTTTCCACACTTTCGGTATAATAATGTTGAATACTCTAAGAATAAATGTTCTTCGATTTAATAATATATTATGATGGACATATATTACTATTTAAATATATGTATATACATATATATATATATATATATATATATATCACTTAAATACATTCAAAAAGTAAATTTGTTTACTATCTTAGTTAGAATTTTCATCATTATGTTAGAGAGAGTAAGGTAGCTTTGTGTCATAGTAATGACATGAATTTTTTCACTCCAATATATATATTATGAAGCATAAAGAATAAGAAGCTTTCCCTGACTAGGACAAGCATATATATTTACTTTAAATGATAAAATATATATGTCGTTTAAAAACATAATTTACTATATAACGAAGCACTGCTTTATTTCAAATTTAAACGAGAGTTTTTTATGGTCATTGTTTAGAAACTTTATGAAGACAGTATTTACGCTAGATTGCTTACGCAGTCTATAACTTATACAAATAAAGCGTATAAATCTTATTTCGGCATACGTTGAAATTATAGATAAAACTAATATCAACATTGATTATGTTCTTGTACTGATGAATACGTAATTATGACTATAAAATAGATAGAGAACTTTGAGAACTATCTTTTTATTTACCTTGTACTATTTGTTCTTATTTCTAGAGAATGATTCGTTCAATCGGTTTTACGAGATAAATCCTAATTGTTGTATATGCTAACATAAATTTGAACAAGAAAAAAATATGATGGTATATTTGAGAACAGACTGTTGTGCCATCTTGAGCCCAAGCGATACCGCTCTGTAATCCTTCCACTGTCTGGAACGGGAGATTTTCGTTGGTTTGTTAGACCAGCCTAACGCAGTGCCCTCAATACTGTGAACTCAGGAAGTGCAACCCTTCGCTCAGACTACATGACTCAAATCTCAACTTGAAATGGCCAAAGCAGTTCGAAGTCGTGTTAGACTCGACCCAACGAGTCAGATCCAATATTCCATCATATTAATTCCCCCACATGGGGTACAAGCTTATGTTAACAAGCTCGACAATTAAAATAGTAATTTTAACAAGCTCGACAATTAATTAATTGCTATATAACTTACCGATGTGGGATAAGTCACTGGTTTTGTAGTTGATTTTGTTCCAACAAATAATGCCTTTAAACGAAAAATATAGATAAGGTCATATTAACGGTATAATTTTCAGCATCTTTTATTTTTAACGGTATTGTTACATGTTTTTTTTTAACAGAAATGGGAAATATTACTAATATTTCCAATAATTATTAGTACTTTGACCTTTAGTCACTAAAGTTAATTATATAGCGACATCAATGTAAAAACTCAATTTTATTCTTTATATAAAATAATACAACGTGTTTAAAAACTAGACACATGCACTACGAACTTTCCACACTTTCAGTATAATAATGTTGAATACTCTAAGAATAAACGTTCTTCGATTTAATAATATATTATGATGGACATATATTACTATTTAAATAAATATATATATATATCGCTTAAATACATTCAAAAAGTAAAGTTCTTTACTATCTTAGTTAGAATTTTCATCATTATGTTAGAGAGAGTAAGGTAGCTTTGTGTCAAAGTAATGACATGAATTTTTTCACTCCAATATATATTTTATTAAGCATAAAGAATAAGAAGCTTTCCCTCACTAGGACAAGCAGATATATTTAATTTAAATGATAAAATATTAATGAGTGTAACAACATAATTTACTATATAACGAAGCACTGCTTTATTTCAAATTTAAACGAGAGTTATTTATGGTCATTGTTTAGAAACTTTAAGAAGACAGTATTTACGCTAGATTGCTTACGCAGTATATAACTTATACAAATAAAGCGTATAAATCTTATTTCGGCATACGTTGAAATTATAGATAAAACTAATATCAACATTGATTATGTTCTTGTACTGATGAATACGTAATTATGACTATAAAATAGATAGAGAACTTTGAGAACTAGACACATGCACTACGAACTTTCCACACTTTCGGTATAATAATGTTGAATACTCTAAGAATAAATGTTCTTCGATTTAATAATATATTATGATGGACATATATTACTATTTAAATATATGTATATACATATATATATATATATATATATATATCGCTTAAATACATTCAAAAAGTAAATTTGTTTACTATCTTAGTTAGAATTTTCATCATTATGTTAGAGAGAGTAAGGTAGCTTTGTGTCAAAGTAATGACATGAATTTTTTCACTCCAATATATATAATATGAAGCATAAAGAATAAGAAGCTTTCCCTGACTAGGACAAGCATATATATTTACTTTAAATGATAAAATATATATGTCGTGTAAAAACATAATTTACTATATAACGAAGCACTGCTTTATTTCAAATTTAAACGAGAGTTTTTTATGGTCATTGTTTAGAAACTTTATGAAAACAGTATTTACGCTAGATTGCTTACGCAGTCTATAACTTATACAAATAAAGCGTATAAATCTTATTTCGGCATACGTTGAAATTATAGATAAAACTAATATCAACATTGATTATGTTCTTGTACTGATGAATACGTAATTATGACTATAAAATAGATAGAGAACTTTGAGAACTAGACACATGCACTACGAACTTTCCACACTTTCGGTATAATAATGTTGAATACTCTAAGAATAAATGTTCTTCGATTTAATAATATATTATGATGGACATATATTACTATTTAAATATATGTATATACATATATATATATATATATATATATATATATCGCTTAAATACATTCAAAAAGTAAATTTGTTTACTATCTTAGTTAGAATTTTCATCATTATGTTAGAGAGAGTAAGGTAGCTTTGTGTCAAAGTAATGACATGAATTTTTTCACTCCAATATATATAATATGAAGCATAAAGAATAAGAAGCTTTCCCTGACTAGGACAAGCATATATATTTACTTTAAATGATAAAATATATATGTCGTGTAAAAACATAATTTACTATATAACGAAGCACTGCTTTATTTCAAATTTAAACGAGAGTTTTTTATTGTCATTGTTTAGAAACTTTATGAAGACAGTATTTACGCTAGATTGCTTACGCAGTCTATAACTTATACAAATAAAGCGTATAAATCTTATTTCGGCATACGTTGAAATTATAGATAAAATAAATATCAACATTGATTATGTTCTTGTACTGATGAATACGTAATTATGACTATAAAATAGATAGAGAACTTTGAGAACTATCTTTTTATTTACCTTGTACTATTTGTTCTTATTTCTAGAGAATGATTCGTTCAATCGGTTTTACGAGATAAATCCTAATTGTTGTATATGGTAACATAAATTTGAACAAGAAAAAAACATGATGGTATATTTGAGAACAGACTGTTGTGCCATCTTGAGCCCAAGCGACACCGCTGTGTAATCCTTCCACTGTTTGGAACGAGAGATTTTCGTTGTTTTGTTAGACCAGCCTAACGCAGTGCCCTCAATACTCTGAACTCAGGAAGTGCAAGCCTTCGCTCAGACTACATGACTCAAATCTCAACTTGAAATGGCCAGAGCAGTTCGAAGTCGTGTTAGACTCGACCCAACGAGTCAGATCCAATATTCCATCATATTAATGCCCCCACATGGGGTACAAGCTTATGTTAACAAGCTCGACAATAAAAATAGTAATTTTAACAAGCTCGACAATTAATTAATTGCTATATAACTTACCGATGTGGGATAAGTCACTGGTTTTGTAGTTGATTTTGTTCCAACAAATATTGTCTTTAAACGAAAAATATAGATAAGGTCATATTAATGTTATAATTTTCAGCATCTCTTATTTTTAACGGTATTGTTACATTTTTTTTTTTTAACAGAAATGGGAAACATTGCTAATATTTCCAATAATTATTAGTACTTTGACCTTTAGTCACTAAAGTTAATTATATAGCGACATCAATGTAAAAACTCAATTTTATTCTTTATATAAAATAATACAACGTGTTTAAAAACTAGACACATGCACTACGAACTTTCCACAGTTTCGGTATAATAATGTTGAATACTCTAAGAATAAACGTTCTTCGATTTAATAATATATTATGATGGACATATATTACTATTTAAATATATATATATATATATATCGCTTAAATACATTCAAAAAGTAAAGTTCTTTACTATCTTAGTTAGAATTTTCATCATTATGTTAGAGAGAGTAAGGTAGCTTTGTGTCAAAGTAATGACATGAATTTTTTAACTCCAATATATATTTTATGAAGCATAAAGAATAAGAAGCTTTCCCTGACTAGGACAATCATATATATTTACTTTAAATGATAAAATATTTATGTCTTGTAACAACATAATTTACTACATAACGAAGAACTGCTTTATTTCAAATTTAAACGAGAGTTTTTTATGGTCATTGTTTATAAACTTTAAGAAGACAGTATTTACGCTAGATTGCTTACGCAGTCTATAACTTATACAAATAAAGCGTATAAATCATATTTCGGCATACGTTGAAATTATAGATAAAACAAATATTAACATTGATTATGTTCTTGTACTGATAAATATGTAATTATGACTATAAAATAGATAGAGAACTTTGAGAACTATCTTTTTATTTACCTTGTACTATTTGTTCTTATTTCTAGAGAATGATTCGTTCAATCGGTTTTACGAGATAAATCCTAATTGTTGTATATGGTAACATAAATTTGAACAAGAAAAAAACATGATGGTATATTTGAGAACAGACTGTTGTGCCATCTTGAGCCCAAGCGACACCGCTGTGTAATCCTTCCACTGTTTGGAACGAGAGATTTTCGTTGTTTTGTTAGACCAGCCTAACGCAGTGCCCTCAATACTCTGAACTCAGGAAGTGCAAGCCTTCGCTCAGACTACATGACTCAAATCTCAACTTGAAATGGCCAGAGCAGTTCGAAGTCGTGTTAGACTCGACCCAACGAGTCAGATCCAATATTCCATCATATTAATGCCCCCACATGGGGTACAAGCTTATGTTAACAAGCTCGACAATTAAAATAGCAATTTTAACAAGCTCGACAATTAATTAATTGCTATATAACTTACCGATGTGGGATAAGTCACTGGTTTTGTAGTTGATATTGTTCCAACAAATAATGTCTTTAAACGTAAAATATAGATAAGGTCATATTAATGGTATAATTTTCAGCATCTTTTATTTTTAACGGTATTGTTACATTTTTTTTTTTTAACAGAAATGGGAAACATTGCTAATATTTCCAATAATTATTAGTACTTTGACCTTTAGTCACTAAAGTTAATTATATAGCGACATCAATGTAAAAACTCAATTTTATTCTTTATATAAAATAATACAACGTGTTTAAAAACTAGACACATGCACTACGAACTTTCCACAGTTTCGGTATAATAATGTTGAATACTCTAAGAATAAACGTTCTTCGATTTAATAATATATTATGATGGACATATATTACTATTTAAATATATATATATATATATATCGCTTAAATACATTCAAAAAGTAAAGTTCTTTACTATCTTAGTTAGAATTTTCATCATTATGTTAGAGAGAGTAAGGTAGCTTTGTGTCAAAGTAATGACATGAATTTTTTAACTCCAATATATATTTTATGAAGCATAAAGAATAAGAAGCTTTCCCTGACTAGGACAATCATATATATTTACTTTAAATGATAAAATATTTATGTCTTGTAACAACATAATTTACTACATAACGAAGAACTGCTTTATTTCAAATTTAAACGAGAGTTTTTTATGGTCATTGTTTATAAACTTTAAGAAGACAGTATTTACGCTAGATTGCTTACGCAGTCTATAACTTATACAAATAAAGCGTATAAATCATATTTCGGCATACGTTGAAATTATAGATAAAACAAATATTAACATTGATTATGTTCTTGTACTGATAAATATGTAATTATGACTATAAAATAGATAGAGAACTTTGAGAACTATCTTTTTATTTACCTTGTACTATTTGTTCTTATTTCTAGAGAATGATTCGTTCAATCGGTTTTACGAGATAAATCCTAATTGTTGTATATGGTAACATAAATTTGAACAAGAAAAAAACATGATGGTATATTTGAGAACAGACTGTTGTGCCATCTTGAGCCCAAGCGACACCGCTGTGTAATCCTTCCACTGTTTGGAACGAGAGATTTTCGTTGTTTTGTTAGACCAGCCTAACGCAGTGCCCTCAATACTCTGAACTCAGGAAGTGCAAGCCTTCGCTCAGACTACATGACTCAAATCTCAACTTGAAATGGCCAGAGCAGTTCGAAGTCGTGTTAGACTCGACCCAACGAGTCAGATCCAATATTCCATCATATTAATGCCCCCACATGGGGTACAAGCTTATGTTAACAAGCTCGACAATTAAAATAGCAATTTTAACAAGCTCGACAATTAATTAATTGCTATATAACTTACCGATGTGGGATAAGTCACTGGTTTTGTAGTTGATATTGTTCCAACAAATAATGTCTTTAAACGTAAAATATAGATAAGGTCATATTAATGGTATAATTTTCAGCATCTTTTATTTTTAACGGTATTGTTACATGTTTTTTTTTTAACAGAAATGGGAAACATTGCTAATATTTCTAATAATTATTAGTACTTTGTCCTTTAGTCACTAAAGTTAATTATATAGCGACATCAATGTAAAAACTCAATTTTATTCTTTATATAAAATAATACAACGTGTTTAAAAACTAGACACATGCACTACGAACTTTCCACACTTTCGGTATAATAATGTTGAATACTCTAAGAATAAACGTTCTTCGATTTAATAATATATTATGATGGACATATATTACTATTTAAATATATATATATATATATATCGCTTAAATACATTCAAAAAGTAAAGTTCTTTACTATCTTAGTTAGAATTTTCATCATTATGTTAGAGAGAGTAAGGTAGCTTTGTGTCAAAGTAATGACATGAATTTTTTCACTCCAATATATATTTTATGAAGCATAAAGAATAAGAAGCTTTCGCTGAGTAGGACAAGCATATATATTTACTTTAAATGATAAAATATTTATGTCTTGTAACAACATAATTTACTACATAACGAAGAACTGCTTTATTTCAAATTTAAACGAGTGTTTTTTATGGTCATTGTTTAGAAACTTTAAGAAGACTGTATTTACGCTAGATTGCTTACGCAGTCTATAACTTATACAAATAAAGCGTATAAATCATATTTCGGCATACGTTGAAATTATAGATAAAACAAATATTAACATTGATTATGTTCTTGTACTGATGAATATGTAATTATGACTATAAAATAGATAGAGAACTTTGAGAACTATCTTTTTATTTACCTTGTACTATTTGTTCTTATTTCTAGAGAATGATTCGTTCAATCGGTTTTACGAGATAAATCCTAATTGTTGTATATGGTAACATAAATTTGAACAAGAAAAAAACATGATGGTATATTTGAGAACAGACTGTTGTGCCATCTTGAGCCCAAGCGACACCGCTGTGTAATCCTTCCACTGTTTGGAACGAGAGATTTTCGTTGTTTTGTTAGACCAGCCTAACGCAGTGCCCTCAATACTCTGAACTCAGGAAGTGCAAGCCTTCGCTCAGACTACATGACTCAAATCTCAACTTGAAATGGCCAGAGCAGTTCGAAGTCGTGTTAGACTCGACCCAACGAGTCAGATCCAATATTCCATCATATTAATGCCCCCACATGGGGTACAAGCTTATGTTAACAAGCTCGACAATTAAAATAGCAATTTTAACAAGCTCGACAATTAATTAATTGCTATATAACTTACCGATGTGGGATAAGTCACTGGTTTTGTAGTTGATATTGTTCCAACAAATAATGTCTTTAAACGTAAAATATAGATAAGGTCATATCAATGGTATAATTTTCAGCATCTTTTATTTTTAACGGTATTGTTACATGTTTTTTTTTTAACAGAAATGGGAAACATTGCTAATATTTCTAATAATTATTAGTACTTTGTCCTTTAGTCACTAAAGTTAATTATATAGCGACATCAATGTAAAAACTCAATTTTATTCTTTATATAAAATAATACAACGTGTTTAAAAACTAGACACATGCACTACGAACTTTCCACACTTTCGGTATAATAATGTTGAATACTCTAAGAATAAACGTTCTTCGATTTAATAATATATTATGATGGACATATATTACTATTTAAATATATATATATATATATATCGCTTAAATACATTCAAAAAGTAAAGTTCTTTACTATCTTAGTTAGAATTTTCATCATTATGTTAGAGAGAGTAAGGTAGCTTTGTGTCAAAGTAATGACATGAATTTTTTCACTCCAATATATATTTTATGAAGCATAAAGAATAAGAAGCTTTCGCTGAGTAGGACAAGCATATATATTTACTTTAAATGATAAAATATTTATGTCTTGTAACAACATAATTTACTACATAACGAAGAACTGCTTTATTTCAAATTTAAACGAGAGTTTTTTATGGTCATTGTTTAGAAACTTTAAGAAGACTGTATTTACGCTAGATTGCTTACGCAGTCTATAACTTATACAAATAAAGCGTATAAATCATATTTCGGCATACGTTGAAATTATAGATAAAACAAATATTAACATTGATTATGTTCTTGTACTGATGAATATGTAATTATGACTATAAAATAGATAGAGAACTTTGAGAACTATCTTTTTATTTACCTTGTACTATTTGTTCTTATTTCTAGAGAATGATTCGTTCAATCGGTTTTACGAGATAAATCCTAATTGTTGTATATGGTAACATAAATTTGAACAAGAAAAAAACATGATGGTATATTTGAGAACAGACTGTTGTGCCATCTTGAGCCCAAGCGACACCGCTGTGTAATCCTTCCACTGTTTGGAACGAGAGATTTTCGTTGTTTTGTTAGACCAGCCTAACGCAGTGCCCTCAATACTCTGAACTCAGGAAGTGCAAGCCTTCGCTCAGACTACATGACTCAAATCTCAACTTGAAATGGCCAGAGCAGTTCGAACTCGTGTTAGACTCGAGCCAACGAGTCAGATCCAATATTCCATCATATTAATGCCCCCACATGGGGTACAAGCTTATGTTAACAAGCTCGACAATTAAAATAGTAATTTTAACAAGCTCGACAATTAATTAATTGCTATATAACTTACCGATGTGGGATAAGTCACTGGTTTTGTAGTTGATTTTGTTCCAACAAATATTGTCTTTAAACGAAAAATATAGATAAGGTCATATTAATGTTATAATTTTCAGCATCTCTTATTTTTAACGGTATTGTTACATGTTTTTTTTTTAACAGAAATGGGAAACATTGCTAATATTTCCAATAATTATTAGTACTTTGACCTTTAGTCACTAAAGTTAATTATATAGCGACATCAATGTAAAAACTCAATTTTATTCTTTATATAAAATAATACAATGTGTTTAAAAACTAGACACATGCACTACGAACTTTCCACACTTTCGGTATAATAATGTTGAATACTCTAAGAATAAACGTTCTTCGATTTAATAATATATTATGATGGACATATATTACTATTTAAATATATATATATATATATCGCTTAAATACATTCAAAAAGTAAAGTTCTTTACTATCTTAGTTAGAATTTTCATCATTATGTTAGAGAGAGTAAGGTAGCTTTGTGTCAAAGTAATGACACGAATTTTTTCACTCCAATATATATTTTATGAAGCATAAAGAATAAGAAGCTTTCCCTGACTAGGACAAGCATATATATTTACTTTAAATGATAAAATATTTATGTCTTGTAACAACATAATTTACTACATAACGAAGAACTGCTTTATTTCAAATTTAAACGAGAGTTTTTTATGGTCATTGTTTAGAAACTTTAAGAAGACTGTATTTACGCTAGATTGCTTACGCAGTCTATAACTTATACAAATAAAGCGTATAAATCATATTTCGGCATACGTTGAAATTATAGATAAAACAAATATTAACATTGATTATGTTCTTGTACTGATGAATATGTAATTATGACTATAAAATAGATAGAGAACTTTGAGAACTATCTTTTTATTTACCTTGTACTATTTGTTCTTATTTCTAGAGAATGATTCGTTCAATCGGTTTTACGAGATAAATCCTAATTGTTGTATATGGTAACATAAATTTGAACAAGAAAAAAACATGATGGTATATTTGAGAACAGACTGTTGTGCCATCTTGAGCCCAAGCGACACCGCTGTGTAATCCTTCCACTGTTTGGAACGAGAGATTTTCGTTGTTTTGTTAGACCAGCCTAACGCAGTGCCCTCAATACTCTGAACTCAGGAAGTGCAAGCCTTCGCTCAGACTACATGACTCAAATCTCAACTTGAAATGGCCAGAGCAGTTCGAAGTCGTGTTAGACTCGACCCAACGAGTCAGATCCAATATTCCATCATATTAATGCCCCCACATGGGGTACAAGCTTATGTTAACAAGCTCGACAATTAAAATAGTAATTTTAACAAGCTCGACAATTAATTAATTGCTATATAACTTACCGATGTGGGATAAGTCACTGGTTTTGTAGTTGATTTTGTTCCAACAAATATTGTCTTTAAACGAAAAATATAGATAAGGTCATATTAATGTTATAATTTTCAGCATCTCTTATTTTTAACGGTATTGTTACATGTTTTTTTTTTAACAGAAATGGGAAACATTGCTAATATTTCCAATAATTATTAGTACTTTGACCTTTAGTCACTAAAGTTAATTATATAGCGACATCAATGTAAAAACTCAATTTTATTCTTTATATAAAATAATACAACGTGTTTAAAAACTAGACACATGCACTACGAACTTTCCACACTTTCGGTATAATAATGTTGAATACTCTAAGAATAAACGTTCTTCGATTTAATAATATATTATGATGGACATATATTACTATTTAAATATATATATATATATATCGCTTAAATACATTCAAAAAGTAAAGTTCTTTACTATCTTAGTTAGAATTTTCATCATTATGTTAGAGAGAGTAAGGTAGCTTTGTGTCAAAGTAATGACACGAATTTTTTCACTCCAATATATATTTTATGAAGCATAAAGAATAAGAAGCTTTCCCTGACTAGGACAAGCGTATATATTTACTTTAAATGATAAAATATTTATGTCTTGTAACAACATAATTTACTACATAACGAAGAACTGCTTTATTTCAAATTTAAACGAGAGTTTTTTATGGTCATTGTTTAGAAACTTTAAGAAGACTGTATTTACGCTAGATTGCTTACGCAGTCTATAACTTATACAAATAAAGCGTATAAATCATATTTCGGCATACGTTGAAATTATAGATAAAACAAATATTAACATTGATTATGTTCTTGTACTGATGAATATGTAATTATGACTATAAAATAGATAGAGAACTTTGAGAACTATCTTTTTATTTACCTTGTACTATTTGTTCTTATTTCTAGAGAATGATTCGTTCAATCGGTTTTACGAGATAAATCCTAATTGTTGTATATGGTAACATAAATTTGAACAAGAAAAAAACATGATGGTATATTTGAGAACAGACTGTTGTGCCATCTTGAGCCCAAGCGACACCGCTGTGTAATCCTTCCACTGTTTGGAACGAGAGATTTTCGTTGTTTTGTTAGACCAGCCTAACGCAGTGCCCTCAATACTCTGAACTCAGGAAGTGCAAGCCTTCGCTCAGACTACATGACTCAAATCTCAACTTGAAATGGCCAGAGCAGTTCGAAGTCGTGTTAGACTCGACCCAACGAGTCAGATCCAATATTCCATCATATTAATGCCCCCACATGGGGTACAAGCTTATGTTAACAAGCTCGACAATTAAAATAGTAATTTTAACAAGCTCGACAATTAATTAATTGCTATATAACTTACCGATGTGGGATAAGTCACTGGTTTTGTAGTTGATTTTGTTCCAACAAATATTGTCTTTAAACGAAAAATATAGATAAGGTCATATTAATGTTATAATTTTCAGCATCTCTTATTTTTAACGGTATTGTTACATGTTTTTTTTTTAACAGAAATGGGAAACATTGCTAATATTTCCAATAATTATTAGTACTTTGACCTTTAGTCACTAAAGTTAATTATATAGCGACATCAATGTAAAAACTCAATTTTATTCTTTATATAAAATAATACAACGTGTTTAAAAACTAGACACATGCACTACGAACTTTCCACACTTTCGGTATAATAATGTTGAATACTCTAAGAATAAACGTTCTTCGATTTAATAATATATTATGATGGACATATATTACTATTTAAATATATATATATATATATCGCTTAAATACATTCAAAAAGTAAAGTTCTTTACTATCTTAGTTAGAATTTTCATCATTATGTTAGAGAGAGTAAGGTAGCTTTGTGTCAAAGTAATGACACGAATTTTTTCACTCCAATATATATTTTATGAAGCATAAAGAATAAGAAGCTTTCCCTGACTAGGACAAGCGTATATATTTACTTTAAATGATAAAATATTTATGTCTTGTAACAACATAATTTACTACATAACGAAGAACTGCTTTATTTCAAATTTAAACGAGAGTTTTTTATGGTCATTGTTTAGAAACTTTAAGAAGACTGTATTTACGCTAGATTGCTTACGCAGTCTATAACTTATACAAATAAAGCGTATAAATCATATTTCGGCATACGTTGAAATTATAGATAAAACAAATATTAACATTGATTATGTTCTTGTACTGATGAATATGTAATTATGACTATAAAATAGATAGAGAACTTTGAGAACTATCTTTTTATTTACCTTGTACTATTTGTTCTTATTTCTAGAGAATGATTCGTTCAATCGGTTTTACGAGATAAATCCTAATTGTTGTATATGGTAACATAAATTTGAACAAGAAAAAAACATGATGGTATATTTGAGAACAGACTGTTGTGCCATCTTGAGCCCAAGCGACACCGCTGTGTAATCCTTCCACTGTTTGGAACGAGAGATTTTCGTTGTTTTGTTAGACCAGCCTAACGCAGTGCCCTCAATACTCTGAACTCAGGAAGTGCAAGCCTTCGCTCAGACTACATGACTCAAATCTCAACTTGAAATGGCCAGAGCAGTTCGAAGTCGTGTTAGACTCGACCCAACGAGTCAGATCCAATATTCCATCATATTAATGCCCCCACATGGGGTACAAGCTTATGTTAACAAGCTCGACAATTAAAATAGTAATTTTAACAAGCTCGACAATTAATTAATTGCTATATAACTTACCGATGTGGGATAAGTCACTGGTTTTGTAGTTGATTTTGTTCCAACAAATATTGTCTTTAAACGAAAAATATAGATAAGGTCATATTAATGTTATAATTTTCAGCATCTCTTATTTTTAACGGTATTGTTACATGTTTTTTTTTTAACAGAAATGGGAAACATTGCTAATATTTCCAATAATTATTAGTACTTTGACCTTTAGTCACTAAAGTTAATTATATAGCGACATCAATGTAAAAACTCAATTTTATTCTTTATATAAAATAATACAACGTGTTTAAAAACTAGACACATGCACTACGAACTTTCCACACTTTCGGTATAATAATGTTGAATACTCTAAGAATAAACGTTCTTCGATTTAATAATATATTATGCTGGACATATATTACTATTTAAATATATATATATATATATCGCTTAAATACATTCAAAAAGTAAAGTTCTTTACTATCTTAGTTAGAATTTTCATCATTATGTTAGAGAGAGTAAGGTAGCTTTGTGTCAAAGTAATGACACGAATTTTTTCACTCCAATATATATTTTATGAAGCATAAAGAATAAGAAGCTTTCCCTGACTAGGACAAGCATATATATTTACTTTAAATGATAAAATATTTATGTCTTGTAACAACATAATTTACTACATAACGAAGAACTGCTTTATTTCAAATTTAAACGAGAGTTTTTTATGGTCATTGTTTAGAAACTTTAAGAAGACTGTATTTACGCTAGATTGCTTACGCAGTCTATAACTTATACAAATAAAGCGTATAAATCATATTTCGGCATACGTTGAAATTATAGATAAAACAAATATTAACATTGATTATGTTCTTGTACTGATGAATATGTAATTATGACTATAAAATAGATAGAGAACTTTGAGAACTATCTTTTTATTTACCTTGTACTATTTGTTCTTATTTCTAGAGAATGATTCGTTCAATCGGTTTTACGAGATAAATCCTAATTGTTGTATATGGTAACATAAATTTGAACAAGAAAAAAACATGATGGTATATTTGAGAACAGACTGTTGTGCCATCTTGAGCCCAAGCGACACCGCTGTGTAATCCTTCCACTGTTTGGAACGAGAGATTTTCGTTGTTTTGTTAGACCAGCCTAACGCAGTGCCCTCAATACTCTGAACTCAGGAAGTGCAAGCCTTCGCTCAGACTACATGACTCAAATCTCAACTTGAAATGGCCAGAGCAGTTCGAAGTCGTGTTAGACTCGACCCAACGAGTCAGATCCAATATTCCATCATATTAATGCCCCCACATGGGGTACAAGCTTATGTTAACAAGCTCGACAATTAAAATAGTAATTTTAACAAGCTCGACAATTAATTAATTGCTATATAACTTACCGATGTGGGATAAGTCACTGGTTTTGTAGTTGATTTTGTTCCAACAAATATTGTCTTTAAACGAAAAATATAGATAAGGTCATATTAATGTTATAATTTTCAGCATCTCTTATTTTTAACGGTATTGTTACATGTTTTTTTTTTAACAGAAATGGGAAACATTGCTAATATTTCCAATAATTATTAGTACTTTGACCTTTAGTCACTAAAGTTAATTATATAGCGACATCAATGTAAAAACTCAATTTTATTCTTTATATAAAATAATACAACGTGTTTAAAAACTAGACACATGCACTACGAACTTTCCACACTTTCGGTATAATAATGTTGAATACTCTAAGAATAAACGTTCTTCGATTTAATAATATATTATGATGGACATATATTACTATTTAAATATATATATATATATATCGCTTAAATACATTCAAAAAGTAAAGTTCTTTACTATCTTAGTTAGAATTTTCATCATTATGTTAGAGAGAGTAAGGTAGCTTTGTGTCAAAGTAATGACATGAATTTTTTCACTCCAATATATATTTTATGAAGCATAAAGAATAAGAAGCTTTCGCTGACTAGGACAAGCATATATATTTACTTTAAATGATAAAATATTTATGTCTTGTAACAACATAATTTACTACATAACGAAGAACTGCTTTATTTCAAATTTAAACGAAAGTTTTTTATGGTCATTGTTTAGAAACTTTAAGAAGACTGTATTTACGCTAGATTGCTTACGCAGTCTATAACTTATACAAATAAAGCGTATAAATCATATTTCGGCATACGTTGAAATTATAGATAAAACAAATATTAACATTGATTATGTTCTTGTACTGATGAATATGTAATTATGACTATAAAATAGATAGAGAACTTTGAGAACTATCTTTTTATTTACCTTGTACTATTTGTTCTTATTTCTAGAGAATGATTCGTTCAATCGGTTTTACGAGATAAATCCTAATTGTTGTATATGGTAACATAAATTTGAACAAGAAAAAAACATGATGGTATATTTGAGAACAGACTGTTGTGCCATCTTGAGCCCAAGCGACACCGCTGTGTAATCCTTCCACTGTTTGGAACGAGAGATTTTCGTTGTTTTGTTACACCAGCCTAACGCAGTGCCCTCAATACTCTGAACTCAGGAAGTGCAAGCCTTCGCTCAGACTACATGACTCAAATCTCAACTTGAAATGGCCAGAGCAGTTCGAAGTCGTGTTAGACTCGACCCAACGAGTCAGATCCAATATTCCATCATATTAATGCCCCCACATGGGGTACAAGCTTATGTTAACAAGCTCGACAATTAAAATAGTAATTTTAACAAGCTCGACAATTAATTAATTGCTATATAACTTACCGATGTGGGATAAGTCACTGGTTTTGTAGTTGATTTTGTTCCAACAAATATTGTCTTTAAACGAAAAATATAGATAAGGTCATATTAATGTTATAATTTTCAGCATCTCTTATTTTTAACGGTATTGTTACATGTTTTTTTTTTAACAGAAATGGGAAACATTGCTAATATTTCCAATAATTATTAGTACTTTGACCTTTAGTCACTAAAGTTAATTATATAGCGACATCAATGTAAAAACTCAATTTTATTCTTTATATAAAATAATACAACGTGTTTAAAAACTAGACACATGCACTACGAACTTTCCACACTTTCGGTATAATAATGTTGAATACTCTAAGAATAAACGTTCTTCGATTTAATAATATATTATGATGGACATATATTACTATTTAAATATATATATATATATATCGCTTAAATACATTCAAAAAGTAAAGTTCTTTACTATCTTAGTTAGAATTTTCATCATTATGTTAGAGAGAGTAAGGTAGCTTTGTGTCAAAGTAATGACATGAATTTTTCACTCCAATATATATTTTATGAAGCATAAAGAATAAGAAGCTTTCGCTGACTAGGACAAGCATATATATTTACTTTAAATGATAAAATATTTATGTCTTGTAACAACATAATTTACTACATAACGAAGAACTGCTTTATTTCAAATTTAAACGAAAGTTTTTTATGGTCATTGTTTAGAAACTTTAAGAAGACTGTATTTACGCTAGATTGCTTACGCAGTCTATAACTTATACAAATAAAGCGTATAAATCATATTTCGGCATACGTTGAAATTATAGATAAAACAAATATTAACATTGATTATGTTCTTGTACTGATGAATATGTAATTATGACTATAAAATAGATAGAGAACTTTGAGAACTATCTTTTTATTTACCTTGTACTATTTGTTCTTATTTCTAGAGAATGATTCGTTCAATCGGTTTTACGAGATAAATCCTAATTGTTGTATATGGTAACATAAATTTGAACAAGAAAAAAACATGATGGTATATTTGAGAACAGACTGTTGTGCCATCTTGAGCCCAAGCGACACCGCTGTGTAATCCTTCCACTGTTTGGAACGAGAGATTTTCGTTGTTTTGTTAGACCAGCCTAACGCAGTGCCCTCAATACTCTGAACTCAGGAAGTGCAAGCCTTCGCTCAGACTACATGACTCAAATCTCAACTTGAAATGGCCAGAGCAGTTCGAAGTCGTGTTAGACTCGACCCAACGAGTCAGATCCAATATTCCATCATATTAATGCCCCCACATGGGGTACAAGCTTATGTTAACAAGCTCGACAATTAAAATAGTAATTTTAACAAGCTCGACAATTAATTAATTGCTATATAACTTACCGATGTGGGATAAGTCACTGGTTTTGTAGTTGATTTTGTTCCAACAAATATTGTCTTTAAACGAAAAATATAGATAAGGTCATATTAATGTTATAATTTTCAGCATCTCTTATTTTTAACGGTATTGTTACATTTTTTTTTTTAACAGAAATGGGAAACATTGCTAATATTTCCAATAATTATTAGTACTTTGACCTTTAGTCACTAAAGTTAATTATATAGCGACATCAATGTAAAAACTCAATTTTATTCTTTATATAAAATAATACAACGTGTTTAAAAACTAGACACATGCACTACGAACTTTCCACACTTTCGGTATAATAATGTTGAATACTCTAAGAATAAACGTTCTTCGATTTAATAATATATTATGATGGACATATATTACTATTTAAATATATATATATATATATCGCTTAAATACATTCAAAAAGTAAAGTTCTTTACTATCTTAGTTAGAATTTTCATCATTATGTTAGAGAGAGTAAGGTAGCTTTGTGTCAAAGTAATGACATGAATTTTTTCACTCCAATATATATTTTATGAAGCATAAAGAATAAGAAGCTTTCGCTGACTAGGACAAGCATATATATTTACTTTAAATGATAAAATATTTATGTCTTGTAACAACATAATTTACTACATAACGAAGAACTGCTTTATTTCAAATTTAAACGAAAGTTTTTTATGGTCATTGTTTAGAAACTTTAAGAAGACTGTATTTACGCTAGATTGCTTACGCAGTCTATAACTTATACAAATAAAGCGTATAAATCATATTTCGGCATACGTTGAAATTATAGATAAAACAAATATTAACATTGATTATGTTCTTGTACTGATGAATATGTAATTATGACTATAAAATAGATAGAGAACTTTGAGAACTATCTTTTTATTTACCTTGTACTATTTGTTCTTATTTCTAGAGAATGATTCGTTCAATCGGTTTTACGAGATAAATCCTAATTGTTGTATATGGTAACATAAATTTGAACAAGAAAAAAACATGATGGTATATTTGAGAACAGACTGTTGTGCCATCTTGAGCCCAAGCGACACCGCTGTGTAATCCTTCCACTGTTTGGAACGAGAGATTTTCGTTGTTTTGTTAGACCAGCCTAACGCAGTGCCCTCAATACTCTGAACTCAGGAAGTGCAAGCCTTCGCTCAGACTACATGACTCAAATCTCAACTTGAAATGGCCAGAGCAGTTCGAAGTCGTGTTAGACTCGACCCAACGAGTCAGATCCAATATTCCATCATATTAATGCCCCCACATGGGGTACAAGCTTATGTTAACAAGCTCGACAATTAAAATAGTAATTTTAACAAGCTCGACAATTAATTAATTGCTATATAACTTACCGATGTGGGATAAGTCACTGGTTTTGTAGTTGATTTTGTTCCAACAAATATTGTCTTTAAACGAAAAATATAGATAAGGTCATATTAATGTTATAATTTTCAGCATCTCTTATTTTTAACGGTATTGTTACATGTTTTTTTTTTAACAGAAATGGGAAACATTGCTAATATTTCCAATAATTATTAGTACTTTGACCTTTAGTCACTAAAGTTAATTATATAGCGACATCAATGTAAAAACTCAATTTTATTCTTTATATAAAATAATACAACGTGTTTAAAAACTAGACACATGCACTACGAACTTTCCACACTTTCGGTATAATAATGTTGAATACTCTAAGAATAAACGTTCTTCGATTTAATAATATATTATGATGGACATATATTACTATTTAAATATATATATATATATATCGCTTAAATACATTCAAAAAGTAAAGTTCTTTACTATCTTAGTTAGAATTTTCATCATTATGTTAGAGAGAGTAAGGTAGCTTTGTGTCAAAGTAATGACATGAATTTTTTCACTCCAATATATATTTTATGAAGCATAAAGAATAAGAAGCTTTCGCTGACTAGGACAAGCATATATATTTACTTTAAATGATAAAATATTTATGTCTTGTAACAACATAATTTACTACATAACGAAGAACTGCTTTATTTCAAATTTAAACGAAAGTTTTTTATGGTCATTGTTTAGAAACTTTAAGAAGACTGTATTTACGCTAGATTGCTTACGCAGTCTATAACTTATACAAATAAAGCGTATAAATCATATTTCGGCATACGTTGAAATTATAGATAAAACAAATATTAACATTGATTATGTTCTTGTACTGATGAATATGTAATTATGACTATAAAATAGATAGAGAACTTTGAGAACTATCTTTTTATTTACCTTGTACTATTTGTTCTTATTTCTAGAGAATGATTCGTTCAATCGGTTTTACGAGATAAATCCTAATTGTTGTATATGGTAACATAAATTTGAACAAGAAAAAAACATGATGGTATATTTGAGAACAGACTGTTGTGCCATCTTGAGCCCAAGCGACACCGCTGTGTAATCCTTCCACTGTTTGGAACGAGAGATTTTCGTTGTTTTGTTAGACCAGCCTAACGCAGTGCCCTCAATACTCTGAACTCAGGAAGTGCAAGCCTTCGCTCAGACTACATGACTCAAATCTCAACTTGAAATGGCCAGAGCAGTTCGAAGTCGTGTTAGACTCGACCCAACGAGTCAGATCCAATATTCCATCATATTAATGCCCCCACATGGGGTACAAGCTTATGTTAACAAGCTCGACAATTAAAATAGTAATTTTAACAAGCTCGACAATTAATTAATTGCTATATAACTTACCGATGTGGGATAAGTCACTGGTTTTGTAGTTGATTTTGTTCCAACAAATATTGTCTTTAAACGAAAAATATAGATAAGGTCATATTAATGTTATAATTTTCAGCATCTCTTATTTTTAACGGTATTGTTACATGTTTTTTTTTTAACAGAAATGGGAAACATTGCTAATATTTCCAATAATTATTAGTACTTTGACCTTTAGTCACTAAAGTTAATTATATAGCGACATCAATGTAAAAACTCAATTTTATTCTTTATATAAAATAATACAACGTGTTTAAAAACTAGACACAAGCACTACGAACTTTCCACACTTTCGGTATAATAATGTTGAATACTCTAAGAATAAACGTTCTTCGATTGAATAATATATTATGATGGACATATATTACTATTTAAATATATATATATATATCGCTTAAATACATTCAAAAAGTAAAGTTCTTTACTATCTTAGTTAGAATTTTCATCATTATGTTAGAGAGAGTAAGGTAGCTTTGTGTCAAAGTAATGACATGAATTTTTTCACTCCAATATATATTTTATGAAGCATAAAGAATAAGAAGTTTTCCCTGACTAGGACAAGCATATATATTTACTTTAAATGATAAAATATTTATGTCTTGTAACAACATAATTTACTACATAACGAAGAACTGCTTTATTTCAAATTTAAACGAGAGTTTTTTATGGTCATTGTTTAGAAACTTTAAGAAGACAGTATTTACGCTAGATTGCTTACGCAGTCTATAACTTATACAAATAAAGCGTATAAATCGTATTTCGGCATACGTTGAAATTATAGATAAAACAAATATTAACATTGATTATGTTCTTGTACTGATGAATATGTAATTATGACTATAAAATAGATAGAGAACTTTGAGAACTATCTTTTTATTTACCTTGTACTATTTGTTCTTATTTCTAGAGAATGATTCGTTCAATCGGTTTTACGAGATAAATCCTAATTGTTGTATATGGTAACATAAATTTGAACAAGAAAAAAACATGATGGTATATTTGAGAACAGACTGTTGTGCCATCTTGAGCCCAAGCGACACCGCTGTGTAATCCTTCCACTATTTGGAACTGGATATTTTCGTTGGTTTGTTAGACTAGCCTAACGCAGTGCCCTCAACATACTGAACTCAGGAAGTGCAAGCCTTCACTCAAACTAAATGACTCAAATCTCAACTTGAAATGGCCAGAGCAGTTCGAAGTCGTGTTAGACTCGACCCAACGAGTCAGATCCAATATTCCATCATATTAATGCCCCCACATGGGGTACAAGCTTATGTTAACAAGCTCGACAATTAAAATAGCAATTTTAACAAGGTCGACAATTAATTAATTGCTATATAACTTACCGATGTGGGATAAGTCACTGGTTTTGTAGTTGATATTGTTCCAACAAATAATGTCTTTAAACGTAAAATATAGATAAGGTCATATTAATGGTATAATTTTCAGCATCTTTTATATTTAACGGTATTGTTACATGTTTTTTTTTTAACAGAAATGGGAAACATTGCTAATATTTCTAATAATTATTAGTACTTTGACCTTTAGTCACTAAAGTTAATTATATAGCGACATCAATGTAAAAACTCAATTTTATTCTTTATATAAAATAATACAACGTGTTTAAAAACTAGACACATGCACTACGAACTTTCCACACTTTCGGTATAATAATGTTGAATACTCTAAGAATAAACGTTCTTCGATTTAATAATATATTATGATGGACATATATTACCATTTAAATATATATATATATATATCGCTTAAATACATTCAAAAAGTAAAGTTCTTTACTATCTTAGTTAGAATTTTCATCATTATGTTAGAGAGAGTAAGGTAGCTTTGTGTCAAAGTAATGACATGAATTTTTTCACTCCAATATATATTTTATGAAGCATAAAGAATAAGAAGCTTTCCCTGACTAGGACAAGCATATATATTTACTTTAAATGATAAAATATTTATGTCTTGTAACAACATAATTTACTACATAACGAAGAACTGCTTTATTTCAAATTTAAACGAGAGTTTTTTATGGTCATTGTTTAGAAACTTTAAGAAGACAGTATTTACGCTAGATTGCTTACGCAGTCTATAACTTATACAAATAAAGCGTATAAATCGTATTTCGGCATACGTTGAAATTATAGATAAAACAAAAATTAACATTGATTATGTTCTTGTACTGATGAATATGTAATTATGACTATAAAATAGATAGAGAACTTTGAGAACTATCTTTTTATTTACCTTGTACTATTTGTTCTTATTTCTAGAGAATGATTCATTCAATCGGTTTTACGAGATAAATCCTAATTGTTGTATATGGTAACATAAATTTGAACAAGAAAAAAACATGATGGTATATTTGAGAACAGACTGTTGTGCCATCTTGAGCCCAAGCGACACCGCTGTGTAATCCTTCCACTATTTGGAACTGGATATTTTCGTTGGTTTGTTAGACCAGCCTAACGCAGTGCCCTCAACATACTGAACTCAGGAAGTGCAAGCCTTCACTCAAACTAAATGACTCAAATCTCAACTTGAAATGGCCAGAGCAGTTCGAAGTCGTGTTAGACTCGACCCAACGAGTCAGATCCAATATTCCATCATATTAATGCCCCCACATGGGGTACAAGCTTATGTTAACAAGCTCGACAATTAAAATAGCAATTTTAACAAGCTCGACAATTAATTAATTGCTATATAACTTACCGATGTGGGATAAGTCACTGGTTTTGTAGTTGATATTGTTCCAACAAATAATGTCTTTAAACGTAAAATATAGATAAGGTCATATTAATGGTATAATTTTCAGCATCTTTTATTTTTAACGGTATTGTTACATGTTTTTTTTTTAACAGAAATGGGAAACATTGCTAATATTTCTAATAATTATTAGTACTTTGACCTTTAGTCACTAAAGTTAATTATATAGCGACATCAATGTAAAAACTCAATTTTATTCTTTATATAAAATAATACAACGTGTTTAAAAACTAGACACATGCACTACGAACTTTCCACACTTTCGGTATAATAATGTTGAATACTCTAAGAATAAACGTTCTTCGATTTAATAATATATTATGATGGACATATATTACTATTTAAATATATATATATATATATCGCTTAAATACATTCAAAAAGTAAAGTTCTTTACTATCTTAGTAAGAATTTTCATCATTATGTTAGAGAGAGTAAGGTAGCTTTGTGTCAAAGTAATGACATGAATTTTTTCACTCCAATATATATTTTATGAAGCATAAAGAATAAGAAGCTTTCCCTGACTAGGACAAGCATATATATTTACTTTAAATGATAAAATATTTATGTCTTGTAACAACATAATTTACTACATAACGAAGAACTGCTTTATTTCAAATTTAAACGAGAGTTTTTTATGGTCATTGTTTAGAAACTTTAAGAAGACAGTATTTACGCTAGATTGCTTACGCAGTCTATAACTTATACAAATAAAGCGTATAAATCGTATTTCGGCATACGTTGAAATTATAGATAAAACAAATATTAACATTGATTATGTTCTTGTACTGATGAATATGTAATTATGATTATAAAATAGATAGAGAACTTTGAGAACTATCTTTTTATTTACCTTGTACTATTTGTTCTTATTTCTAGAGAATGATTTGTTCAATCGGTTTTACGAGATAAATCCTAATTGTTGTATATGGTAACATAAATTTGAACAAGAAAAAAACATGATGGTATATTTGAGAACAGACTGTTGTGCCATCTTGAGCCCAAGCGACACCGCTGTGTAATCCTTCCACTGTTTGGAACGAGAGTTCTTCGTTGTTTTGTTAGACCAGCCTAACGCAGTGCCCTCAATACTCTGAACTCAGGAAGTGCAAGCCTTCGCTCAGACTACATGACTCAAATCTCAACTTGAAATGGCCAGAGCAGTTCGAAGTCGTGTTAGACTCAACCCAACGAGTCAGATCCAATATTCCATCATATTAATGCCCCCACGTGGGGTACAAGCTTATGTTAACAAGCTCGACAATTAAAATAGTAATTTTAACAAGCTCGACAATTAATTAATTGCTATATAACTTACCGATGTGGGATAAGTCACTGGTTTTGTAGTTGATTTTGTTCCAACAAATATTGTCTTTAAACGAAAAATATAGATAAGGTCATATTAATGTTATAATTTTCAGCATCTCTTATTTTTAACGGTATTGTTACATGTTTTTTTTTTAACAGAAATGGGAAACATTGCTAATATTTCCAATAATTATTAGTACTTTGACCTTTAGTCACTAAAGTTAATTATATAGCGACATCAATGTAAAAACTCAATTTTATTCTTTATATAAAATAATACAACGTGTTTAAAAACTAGACACAAGCACTACGAACTTTCCACACTTTCGGTATAATAATGTTGAATACTCTAAGAATAAACGTTCTTCGATTGAATAATATATTATGATGGACATATATTACTATTTAAATATATATATATATATATCGCTTAAATACATTCAAAAAGTAAAGTTCTTTACTATCTTAGTTAGAATTTTCATCATTATGTTAGAGAGAGTAAGGTAGCTTTGTGTCAAAGTAATGACATGAATTTTTTCACTCCAATATATATTTTATGAAGCATAAAGAATAAGAAGCTTTCCCTGACTAGGACAAGCATATATATTTACTTTAAATGATAAAATATTTATGTCTTGTAACAACATAATTTACTACATAACGAAGAACTGCTTTATTTCAAATTTAAACGAGAGTTTTTTATGGTCATTGTTTAGAAACTTTAAGAAGACAGTATTTACGCTAGATTGCTTACGCAGTCTATAACTTATACAAATAAAGCGTATAAATCGTATTTCGGCATACGTTGAAATTATAGATAAAACAAATATTAACATTGATTATGTTCTTGTACTGATGAATATGTAATTATGACTATAAAATAGATAGAGAACTTTGAGAACTATCTTTTTATTTACCTTGTACTATTTGTTCTTATTTCTAGAGAATGATTCGTTCAATCGGTTTTACGAGATAAATCCTAATTGTTGTATATGGTAACATAAATTTGAACAAGAAAAAAACATGATGGTATATTTGAGAACAGACTGTTGTGCCATCTTGAGCCCAAGCGACACCGCTGTGTAATCCTTCCACTATTTGTAACTGGATATTTTCGTTGGTTTGTTAGACCAGCCTAACGCAGTGCCCTCAACATACTGAACTCAGGAAGTGCAAGCCTTCACTCAAACTAAATGACTCAAATCTCAACTTGAAATGGCCAGAGCAGTTCGAAGTCGTGTTAGACTCGACCCAACGAGTCAGATCCAATATTCCATCATATTAATGCCCCCACATGGGGTACAAGCTTATGTTAACAAGCTCGACAATTAAAATAGCAATTTTAACAAGCTCGACAATTAATTAATTGCTATATAACTTACCGATGTGGGATAAGTCACTGGTTTTGTAGTTGATATTGTTCCAACAAATAATGTCTTTAAACGTAAAATATAGATAAGGTCATATTAATGGTATAATTTTCAGCATCTTTTATTTTTAACGGTATTGTTACATGTTTTTTTTTTAACAGAAATGGGAAACATTGCTAATATTTCTAATAATTATTAGTACTTTGACCTTTAGTCACTAAAGTTAATTATATTGCGACATCAATGTAAAAACTCAATTTTATTCTTTATATAAAATAATACAACGTGTTTAAAAACTAGACACATGCACTACGAACTTTCCACACTTTCGGTATAATAATGTTGAATACTCTAAGAATAAACGTTCTTCGATTTAATAATATATTATGATGGACATATATTACTATTTAAATATATATATATATATATCGCTTAAATACATTCAAAAAGTAAAGTTCTTTACTATCTTAGTAAGAATTTTCATCATTATGTTAGAGAGAGTAAGGTAGCTTTGTGTCAAAGTAATGACATGAATTTTTTCACTCCAATATATATTTTATGAAGCATAAAGAATAAGAAGCTTTCCCTGACTAGGACAAGCATATATATTTACTTTAAATGATAAAATATTTATGTCTTGTAACAACATAATTTACTACATAACGAAGAACTGCTTTATTTCAAATTTAAACGAGAGTTTTTTATGGTCATTGTTTAGAAACTTTAAGAAGACAGTATTTACGCTAGATTGCTTACGCAGTCTATAACTTATACAAATAAAGCGTATAAATCGTATTTCGGCATACGTTGAAATTATAGATAAAACAAATATTAACATTGATTATGTTCTTGTACTGATGAATATGTAATTATGACTATAAAATAGATAGAGAACTTTGAGAACTATCTTTTTATTTACCTTGTACTATTTGTTCTTATTTCTAGAGAATGATTTGTTCAATCGGTTTTACGAGATAAATCCTAATTGTTGTATATGGTAACATAAATTTGAACAAGAAAAAAACATGATGGTATATTTGAGAACAGACTGTTGTGCCATCTTGAGCCCAAGCGACACCGCTGTGTAATCCTTCCACTGTTTGGAACGAGAGTTCTTCGTTGTTTTGTTAGACCAGCCTAACGCAGTGCCCTCAATACTCTGAACTCAGGAAGTGCAAGCCTTCGCTCAGACTACATGACTCAAATCTCAACTTGAAATGGCCAGAGCAGTTCGAAGTCGTGTTAGACTCAACCCAACGAGTCAGATCCAATATTCCATCATATTAATGCCCCCACGTGGGGTACAAGCTTATGTTAACAAGCTCGACAATTAAAATAGTAATTTTAACAAGCTCGACAATTAATTAATTGCTATATAACTTACCGATGTGGGATAAGTCACTAGTTTTGTAGTTGATATTGTTCCAACAAATAATGTCTTTAAACGTAAAATATAGATAAGGTCATATTAATGGTATAATTTTCAGCATCTTTTATTTTTAACGGTATTGTTACATGTTTTTTTTTTAACAGAAATGGGAAACATTGCTAATATTTCTAATAATTATTAGTACTTTGTCCTTTAGTCACTAAAGTTAATTATATAGCGACATCAATGTAAAAACTCAATTTTATTCTTTATATAAAATAATACAACGTGTTTAAAAACTAGACACATGCACTACGAACTTTCCACACTTTCGGTATAATAATGTTGAATACTCTAAGAATAAACGTTCTTCGATTTAATAATATATTATGATGGACATATATTACTATTTAAATATATATATATATATATCGCTTAAATACATTCAAAAAGTAAAGTTCTTTACTATCTTAGTAAGAATTTTCATCATTATGTTAGAGAGAGTAAGGTAGCTTTGTGTCAAAGTAATGACATGAATTTTTTCACTCCAATATATATTTTATGAAGCATAAAGAATAAGAAGCTTTCCCTGACTAGGACAAGCATATATATTTACTTTAAATGATAAAATATTTATGTCTTGTAACAACATAATTTACTACATAACGAAGAACTGCTTTATTTCAAATTTAAACGAGAGTTTTTTATGGTCATTGTTTAGAAACTTTAAGAAGACAGTATTTACGCTAGATTGCTTACGCAGTCTATAACTTATACAAATAAAGCGTATAAATCGTATTTCGGCATACGTTGAAATTATAGATAAAACAAATATTAACATTGATTATGTTCTTGTACTGATGAATATGTAATTATGACTATAAAATAGATAGAGAACTTTGAGAACTATCTTTTTATTTACCTTGTACTATTTGTTCTTATTTCTAGAGAATGATTTGTTCAATCGGTTTTACGAGATAAATCCTAATTGTTGTATATGGTAACATAAATTTGAACAAGAAAAAAACATGATGGTATATTTGAGAACAGACTGTTGTGCCATCTTGAGCCCAAGCGACACCGCTGTGTAATCCATCCACTGTTTGGAACGAGAGTTCTTCGTTGTTTTGTTAGACCAGCCTAACGCAGTGCCCTCAATACTCTGAACTCAGGAAGTGCAAGCCTTCGCTCAGACTACATGACTCAAATCTCAACTTGAAATGGCCAGAGCAGTTCGAAGTCGTGTTAGACTCAACCCAACGAGTCAGATCCAATATTCCATCATATTAATGCCCCCACGTGGGGTACAAGCTTATGTTAACAAGCTCGACAATTAAAATAGTAATTTTAACAAGCTCGACAATTAATTAATTGCTATATAACTTACCGATGTGGGATAAGTCACTGGTTTTGTAGTTGATATTGTTCCAACAAATAATGTCTTTAAACGTAAAATATAGATAAGGTCATATTAATGGTATAATTTTCAGCATCTTTTATTTTTAACGGTATTGTTACATGTTTTTTTTTTAACAGAAATGGGAAACATTGCTAATATTTCTAATAATTATTAGTACTTTGTCCTTTAGTCACTAAAGTTAATTATATAGCGACATCAATGTAAAAACTCAATTTTATTCTTTATATAAAATAATACAACGTGTTTAAAAACTAGACACATGCACTACGAACTTTCCACACTTTCGGTATAATAATGTTGAATACTCTAAGAATAAACGTTCTTCGATTTAATAATATATTATGATGGACATATATTACTATTTAAATATATATATATATATATATCTTAAATACATTCAAAAAGTAAAGTTCTTTACTATCTTAGTTAGAATTTTCATCATTATGTTAGAGAGAGTAAGGTAGCTTTGTGTCAAAGTAATGACATGAATTTTTTCACTCCAATATATATTTTATGAAGCATAAAGAATAAGAAGCTTTCGCTGACTAGGACAAGCATATATATTTACTTTAAATGATAAAATATTTATGTCTTGTAACAACATAATTTACTACATAACGAAGAACTGCTTTATTTCAAATTTAAACGAGAGTTTTTTATGGTCATTGTTTAGAAACTTTAAGAAGACAGTATTTACGCTAGATTGCTTACGCAGTCTATAACTTATACAAATAAAGCGTATAAATCATATTTCGGCATACGTTGAAATTATAGATAAAACAAATATTAACATTGATTATGTTCTTGTACTGATGAATATGTAATTATGACTATAAAATAGATAGAGAACTTTGAGAACTATCTTTTTATTTACCTTGTACTATTTGTTCTTATTTCTAGAGAATGATTCGTTCAATCGGTTTTACGAGATAAATCCTAATTGTTGTATATGGTAACATAAATTTGAACAAGAAAAAAACATGATGGTATATTTGAGAACAGACTGTTGTGCCATCTTGAGCCCAAGCGACACCGCTGAGTAATCCTTCCACTATTTGGAACTGGATATTTTCGTTGGTTTGTTAGACCAGCCTAACGCAATGCCCTCAACATACTGAACTCAGGAAGTCCAAGCCTTCACTCAAACTAAATGACTCAAATCTCAACTTGAAATGGCCAGAGCAGTTCGAAGTCGTGTTAGACTCAACCCAACGAGTCAGATCCAATATTCCATCATATTAATGCCCCCACGTGGGGTACAAGCTTATGTTAACAAGCTCGACAATTAAAATAGTAATTTTAACAAGCTCGACAATTAATTAATTGCTATATAACTTACCGATGTGGGATAAGTCACTGGTTTTGTAGTTGATATTGTTCCAACAAATAATGTCTTTAAACGTAAAATATAGATAAGGTCATATTAATGGTATAATTTTCAGCATCTTTTATTTTTAACGGTATTGTTACATGTTTTTTTTTTAACAGAAATGGGAAACATTGCTAATATTTCTAATAATTATTAGTACTTTGTCCTTTAGTCACTAAAGTTAATTATATAGCGACATCAATGTAAAAACTCAATTTTATTCTTTATATAAAATAATACAACGTGTTTAAAAACTAGACACATGCACTACGAACTTTCCACACTTTCGGTATAATAATGTTGAATACTCTAAGAATAAACGTTCTTCGATTTAATAATATATTATGATGGACATATATTACTATTTAAATATATATATATATATATATCTTAAATACATTCAAAAAGTAAAGTTCTTTACTATCTTAGTTAGAATTTTCATCATTATGTTAGAGAGAGTAAGGTAGCTTTGTGTCAAAGTAATGACATGAATTTTTTCACTCCAATATATATTTTATGAAGCATAAAGAATAAGAAGCTTTCGCTGACTAGGACAAGCATATATATTTACTTTAAATGATAAAATATTTATGTCTTGTAACAACATAATTTACTACATAACGAAGAACTGCTTTATTTCAAATTTAAACGAGAGTTTTTTATGGTCATTGTTTAGAAACTTTAAGAAGACAGTATTTACGCTAGATTGCTTACGCAGTCTATAACTTATACAAATAAAGCGTATAAATCATATTTCGGCATACGTTGAAATTATAGATAAAACAAATATTAACATTGATTATGTTCTTGTACTGATGAATATGTAATTATGACTATAAAATAGATAGAGAACTTTGAGAACTATCTTTTTATTTACCTTGTACTATTTGTTCTTATTTCTAGAGAATGATTCGTTCAATCGGTTTTACGAGATAAATCCTAATTGTTGTATATGGTAACATAAATTTGAACAAGAAAAAAACATGATGGTATATTTGAGAACAGACTGTTGTGCCATCTTGAGCCCAAGGGACACCGCTGTGTAATCCTTCCACTGTTTGGAACGAGAGTTTTTCGTTGTTTTGTTAGACCAGCCTAACGCAGTGCCCTCAATACTCTGAACTCAGGAAGTGCAAGCCTTCGCTCAGACTACATGACTCAAATCTCAACTTGAAATGGCCAGAGCAGTTCGAAGTCGTGTTAGACTCAACCCAACGAGTCAGATCCAATATTCCATCATATTAATGCCCCCACGTGGGGTACAAGCTTATGTTAACAAGCTCGACAATTAAAATAGTAATTTTAACAAGCTCGACAATTAATTAATTGCTATATAACTTACTGATGTGGGATAAGTCACTGGTTTTGTAGTTGATATTGTTCCAACAAATAATGTCTTTAAACGTAAAATATAGATAAGGTCAAATTAATGGTATAATTTTCAGCATCTTTTATTTTTAACGGTATTGTTACATGTTTTTTTTTTAACAGAAATGGGAAACATTGCTAATATTTCTAATAATTATTAGTACTTTGTCCTTTAGTCACTAAAGTTAATTATATAGCGACATCAATGTAAAAACTCAATTTTATTCTTTATATAAAATAATACAACGTGTTTAAAAACTAGACACATGCACTACGAACTTTCCACACTTTCGGTATAATAATGTTGAATACTCTAAGAATAAACGTTCTTCGATTTAATAATATATTATGATGGACATATATTACTATTTAAATATATATATATATATATATATCGCTTAAATACATTCAAAAAGTAAAGTTCTTTACTATCTTAGTTAGAATTTTCATCATTATGTTAGAGAGAGTAAGGTAGCTTTGTGTCAAAGTAATGACATGAATTTTTTCACTCCAATATATATTTTATGAAGCATAAAGAATAAGAAGCTTTCGCTGACTAGGACAAGCATATATATTTACTTTAAATGATAAAATATTTATGTCTTGTAACAACATAATTTACTACATAACGAAGAACTGCTTTATTTCAAATTTAAACGAGAGTTTTTTATGGTCATTGTTTAGAAACTTTAAGAAGACAGTATTTACGCTAGATTGCTTACGCAGTCTATAACTTATACAAATAAAGCGTATAAATCATATTTCGGCATACGTTGAAATTATAGATAAAACAAATATTAACATTGATTATGTTCTTGTACTGATGAATATGTAATTATGACTATAAAATAGATAGAGAACTTTGAGAACTATCTTTTTATTTACCTTGTACTATTTGTTCTTATTTCTAGAGAATGATTCGTTCAATCGGTTTTACGAGATAAATCCTAATTGTTGTATATGGTAACATAAATTTGAACAAGAAAAAAACATGATGGTATATTTGAGAACAGACTGTTGTGCCATCTTGAGCCCAAGCGACACCGCTCTGTAATCCTTCCACTGTTTGGAACGGGATATTTTCGTTGGTTTGTTAGACCAGCCTAACGCAGTGCCTTCAACACTGTGAACTCAGGAAGTGTAAGCCTTCGCTCAAACTACATGACTCAAATCTCAACTTGAAATGGCCAGAGCAGTTCGAAGTCGTGTTAGACTCGACCCAACAAGTCAGATCCAATATTCCATCATATTAATGCCCCCACATGGGGTACAAGCTTATGTTAACAAGCTCGACATTTAAAATAGTAATTTTAACAAGCTCGACAATTAATTAATCGCTATATAACTTACCGATGTGGGATAAGTCACTGGTTTTGTAGTTGATATTGTTCCAACAAATAATGTCTTTAAACGTAAAATATAGATAAGGTCATATTAATGGTATAATTTTCAGCATCTTTTATTTTTAACGGTATTGTTACATGTTTTTTTTTTAACAGAAATGGGAAACATTGCTAATATTTCTAATAATTATTAGTACTTTGTCCTTTAGTCACTAAAGTTAATTATATAGCGACATCAATGTAAAAACTCTATTTTATTCTTTATATAAAATAATACAACGTGTTTAAAAACTAGACACATGCACTACGAACTTTCCACACTTTCGGTATAATAATGTTGAATACTCTAAGAATAAACGTTCTTCGATTTAATAATATATTATGATGGACATATATTACTATTTAAATATATATATATATATATCTCTTAAATACATTCAAAAAGTAAAGTTCTTTACTATCTTAGTTAGAATTTTCATCATTATGTTAGAGAGAGTAAGGTAGCTTTGTGTCAAAGTAATGACATGAATTTTTTCACTCCAATATATATTTTATGAAGCATAAAGAATAAGAAGCTTTCGCTGACTAGGACAAGCATATATATTTAATTTAAATGATAAAATATTTATGTCTTGTAACAACATAATTTACTACATAACGAAGAACTGCTTTATTTCAAATTTAAACGAGAGTTTTTTATGGTCATTGTTTAGAAACTTTAAGAAGACAGTATTTACGCTAGATTGCTTACGCAGTCTATAACTTATACAAATAAAGCGTATAAATCATATTTCGGCATACGTTGAAATTATAGATAAAACAAATATTAACATTGATTATGTTCTTGTACTGATGAATATGTAATTATGACTATAAAATAGATAGAGAACTTTGAGAACTATCTTTCTATTTACCTTGTACTATTTGTTCTTATTTCTAGAGAATGATTCGTTCAATCGGTTTTACGAGATAAATCCTAATTGTTGTATATGGTAACATAAATTTGAACAAGAAAAAAACATGATGGTATATTTGAGAACAGACTGTTGTGCCATCTTGAGCCCAAGGGACACCGCTGTGTAATCCTTCCACTGTTTGGAACGAGAGTTTTTCGTTGTTTTGTTAAACCAGCCTAACGCAGTGCCCTCAATACTCTGAACTCAGGAAGTGCAAGCGTTCGCTCAGACTACATGACTCAAATCTCAACTTGAAATGGCCAGAGCAGTTCGAAGTCGTGTTAGACTCAACCCAACGAGTCAGATCCAATATTCCATCATATTAATGCCCCCACGTGGGGTACAAGCTTATGTTAACAAGCTCGACAATTAAAATAGTAATTTTAACAAGCTCGACAATTAATTAATTGCTATATAACTTACTGATGTGGGATAAGTCACTGGTTTTGTAGTTGATATTGTTCCAACAAATAATGTCTTTAAACGTAAAATATAGATACGGTCAAATTAATGGTATAATTTTCAGCATCTTTTATTTTTAACGGTATTGTTACATGTTTTTTTTTTAACAGAAATGGGAAACATTGCTAATATTTCTAATAATTATTAGTACTTTGTCCTTTAGTCACTAAAGTTAATTATATAACGACATCAATGTAAAAACTCAATTTTATTCTTTATATAAAATAATACAACGTGTTTAAAAACTAGACACATGCACTACGAACTTTCCACACTTTCGGTATAATAATGTTGAATACTCTAAGAATAAACGTTCTTCGATTTAATAATATATTATGATGGACATATATTACTATTTAAATATATATATATATATATCGCTTAAATACATTCAAAAAGTAAAGTTCTTTACTATCTTAGTTAGAATTTTCATCATTATGTTAGAGAGAGTAAGGTAGCTTTGTGTCAAAGTAATGACATGAATTTTTTCACTCCAATATATATTTTATGAAGCATAAAGAATAAGAAGCTTTCGCTGACTAGGACAAGCATATATATTTACTTTAAATGATAAAATATTTATGTCTTGTAACAACATAATTTACTACATAACGAAGAACTGCTTTATTTCAAATTTAAACGAGAGTTTTTTATGGTCATTGTTTAGAAACTTTAAGAAGACAGTATTTACGCTAGATTGCTTACGCAGTCTATAACTTATACAAATAAAGCGTATAAATCATATTTCGGCATACGTTGAAATTATAGATAAAACAAATATTAACATTGATTATGTTCTTGTACTGATGAATATGTAATTATGACTATAAAATAGATAGAGAACTTTGAGAACTATCTTTCTATTTACCTTGTACTATTTGTTCTTATTTCTAGAGAATGATTCGTTCAATCGGTTTTACGAGATAAATCCTAATTGTTGTATATGGTAACATAAATTTGAACAAGAAAAAAACATGATGGTATATTTGAGAACAGACTGTTGTGCCATCTTGAGCCCAAGGGACACCGCTGTGTAATCCTTCCACTGTTTGGAACGAGAGTTTTTCGTTGTTTTGTTAGACCAGCCTAACGCAGTGCCCTCAATACTCTGAACTCAGGAAGTGCAAGCGTTCGCTCAGACTACATGACTCAAATCTCAACTTGAAATGGCCAGAGCAGTTCGAAGTCGTGTTAGACTCAACCCAACGAGTCAGATCCAATATTCCATCATATTAATGCCCCCACGTGGGGTACAAGCTTATGTTAACAAGCTCGACAATTAAAATAGTAATTTTAACAAGCTCGACAATTAATTAATTGCTATATAACTTACTGATGTGGGATAAGTCACTGGTTTTGTAGTTGATATTGTTCCAACAAATAATGTCTTTAAACGTAAAATATAGATACGGTCAAATTAATGGTATAATTTTCAGCATCTTTTATTTTTAACGGTATTGTTACATGTTTTTTTTTTAACAGAAATGGGAAACATTGCTAATATTTCTAATAATTATTAGTACTTTGTCCTTTAGTCACTAAAGTTAATTATATAGCGACATCAATGTAAAAACTCAATTTTATTCTTTATATAAAATAATACAACGTGTTTAAAAACTAGACACATGCACTACGAACTTTCCACACTTTCGGTATAATAATGTTGAATACTCTAAGAATAAACGTTCTTCGATTTAATAATATATTATGATGGACATATATTACTATTTAAATATATATATATATATATATATCGCTTAAATACATTCAAAAAGTAAAGTTCTTTACTATCTTAGTTAGAATTTTCATCATTATGTTAGAGAGAGTAAGGTAGCTTTGTGTCAAAGTAATGACATGAATTTTTTCACTCCAATATATATTTTATGAAGCATAAAGAATAAGAAGCTTTCGCTGACTAGGACAAACATATATATTTACTTTAAATGATAAAATATTTATGTCTTGTAACAACATAATTTACTACATAACGAAGAACTGCTTTATTTCAAATTTAAACGAGAGTTTTTTATGGTCATTGTTTAGAAACTTTAAGAAGACAGTATTTACGCTAGATTGCTTACGCAGTCTATAACTTATACAAATAAAGCGTATAAATCATATTTCGGCATACGTTGAAATTATAGATAAAACAAATATTAACATTGATTATGTTCTTGTACTGATGAATATGTAATTATGACTATAAAATAGATAGAGAACTTTGAGAACTATCTTTTTATTTACCTTGTACTATTTGTTCTTATTTCTAGAGAATGATTCGTTCTATCGGTTTTACGAGATAAATCCTAATTGTTGTATATGGTAACATAAATTTGAACAAGAAAAAAACATGATGGTATATTTGAGAACAGACTGTTGTGCCATCTTGAGCCCAAGCGACACCGCTCTGTAATCCTTCCACTGTTTGAAACGGGATATTTTCGTTGGTTTGTTAGACCAGCCTAACGCAGTGCCCTCAACACTGTGAACTCAGGAAGTGTAAGCCTTCGCTCAAACTACATGACTCAAATCTCAACTTGAAATGGCCAGAGCAGTTCGAAGTCGTGTTAGACTCGACCCAACAAGTCAGATCCAATATTCCATCATATTAATGCCCCCACATGGGGTACAAGCTTATGTTAACAAGCTCGACATTTAAAATAGTAATTTTAACAAGCTCGACAATTAATTAATCGCTATATAACTTACCGATGTGGGATAAGTCACTGGTTTTGTAGTTGATATTGTTCCAACAAATAATGTCTTTAAACGTAAAATATAGATAAGGTCATATTAATGGTATAATTTTCAGCATCTTTTATTTTTAACGGTATTGTTACATGTTTTTTTTTTAACAGATATGGGAAACATTGCTAATATTTCTAATAATTATTAGTACTTTGTCCTTTAGTCACTAAAGTTAATTATATAGCGACATCAATGTAAAAACTCTATTTTATTCTTTATATAAAATAATACAACGTGTTTAAAAACTAGACACATGCACTACGAACTTTCCACACTTTCGGTATAATAATGTTGAATACTCTAAGAATAAACGTTCTTCGATTTAATAATATATTATGATGGACATATATTACTATTTAAATATATATATATATATATCGCTTAAATACATTCAAAAAGTAAAGTTCTTTACTATCTTAGTTAGAATTTTCATCATTATGTTAGAGAGAGTAAGGTAGCTTTGTGTCAAAGTAATGACATGAATTTTTTCACTCCAATATATATTTTATGAAGCATAAAGAATAAGAAGCTTTCGCTGACTAGGACAAGCATATATATTTACTTTAAATGATAAAATATTTATGTCTTGTAACAACATAATTTACTACATAACGAAGAACTGCTTTATTTCAAATTTAAACGAGAGTTTTTTATGGTCATTGTTTAGAAACTTTAAGAAGACAGTATTTACGCTAGATTGCTTACGCAGTCTATAACTTATACAAATAAAGCGTATAAATCATATTTCGGCATACGTTGAAATTATAGATAAAACAAATATTAACATTGATTATGTTCTTGTACTGATGAATATGTAATTATGACTATAAAATAGATAGAGAACTTTGAGAACTATCTTTTTATTTACCTTGTACTATTTGTTCTTATTTCTAGAGAATGATTCGTTCAATCGGTTTTACGAGATAAATCCTAATTGTTGTATATGGTAACATAAATTTGAACAAGAAAAAAACATGATGGTATATTTGAGAACAGACTGTTGTGCCATCTTGAGCCCAAGGGACACCGCTGTGTAATCCTTCCACTGTTTGGAACGAGAGTTTTTCGTTGTTTTGTTAGACCAGCCTAACGCAGTGCCCTCAATACTCTGAACTCAGGAAGTGCAAGCCTTCGCTCAGACTACATGACTCAAATCTCAACTTGAAATGGCCAGAGCAGTTCGAAGTCGTGTTAGACTCAACCCAACGAGTCAGATCCAATATTCCATCATATTAATGCCCCCACGTGGGGTACAAGCTTATGTTAACAAGCTCGACAATTAAAATAGTAATTTTAACAAGCTCGACAATTAATTAATTGCTATATAACTTACTGATGTGGGATAAGTCACTGGTTTTGTAGTTGATATTGTTCCAACAAATAATGTCTTTAAACGTAAAATATAGATAAGGTCAAATTAATGGTATAATTTTCAGCATCTTTTATTTTTAACGGTATTGTTACATGTTTTTTTTTTAACAGAAATGGGAAACATTGCTAATATTTCTAATAATTATTAGTACTTTGTCCTTTAGTCACTAAAGTTAATTATATAGCGACATCAATGTAAAAACTCAATTTTATTCTTTATATAAAATAATACAACGTGTTTAAAAACTAGACACATGCACTACGAACTTTCCACACTTTCGGTATAATAATGTTGAATACTCTAAGAATAAACGTTCTTCGATTTAATAATATATTATGATGGACATATATTACTATTTAAATATATGTATATATATATATATATATATATATATATATATATATATCGCTTAAATACATTCAAAAAGTAAAGTTCTTTACTATCTTAGTTAGAATTTTCATCATTATGTTAGAGAGAGTAAGGTAGCTTTGTGTCAAAGTAATGACATGAATTTTTTCACTCCAATATATATTTTATGAAGCATAAAGAATAAGAAGCTTTCGCTGACTAGGACAAGCATATATATTTACTTTAAATGATAAAATATTTATGTCTTGTAACAACATAATTTACTACATAACGAAGAACTGCTTTATTTCAAATTTAAACGAGAGTTTTTTATGGTCATTGTTTAGAAACTTTAAGAAGACAGTATTTACGCTAGATTGCTTACGCAGTCTATAACTTATACAAATAAAGCGTATAAATCATATTTCGGCATACGTTGAAATTATAGATAAAACAAATATTAACATTGATTATGTTCTTGTACTGATGAATATGTAATTATGACTATAAAATAGATAGAGAACTTTGAGAACTATCTTTCTATTTACCTTGTACTATTTGTTCTTATTTCTAGAGAATGATTCGTTCAATCGGTTTTACGAGATAAATCCTAATTGTTGTATATGGTAACATAAATTTGAACAAGAAAAAAACATGATGGTATATTTGAGAACAGACTGTTGTGCCATCTTGAGCCCAAGGGACACCGCTGTGTAATCCTTCCACTGTTTGGAACGAGAGTTTTTCGTTGTTTTGTTAGACCAGCCTAACGCAGTGCCCTCAATACTCTGAACTCAGGAAGTGCAAGCGTTCGCTCAGACTACATGACTCAAATCTCAACTTGAAATGGCCAGAGCAGTTCGAAGTCGTGTTAGACTCAACCCAACGAGTCAGATCCAATATTCCATCATATTAATGCCCCCACGTGGGGTACAAGCTTATGTTAACAAGCTCGACAATTAAAATAGTAATTTTAACAAGCTCGACAATTAATTAATTGCTATATAACTTACTGATGTGGGATAAGTCACTGGTTTTGTAGTTGATATTGTTCCAACAAATAATGTCTTTAAACGTAAAATATAGATACGGTCAAATTAATGGTATAATTTTCAGCATCTTTTATTTTTAACGGTATTGTTACATGTTTTTTTTTTAACAGAAATGGGAAACATTGCTAATATTTCTAATAATTATTAGTACTTTGTCCTTTAGTCACTAAAGTTAATTATATAGCGACATCAATGTAAAAACTCAATTTTATTCTTTATATAAAATAATACAACGTATTTAAAAACTAGACACATGCACTACGAACTTTCCACACTTTCGGTATAATAATGTTGAATACTCTAAGAATAAACGTTCTTCGATTTAATAATATATTATGATGGACATATATTACTATTTAAATATATATATATATATATATATCGCTTAAATACATTCAAAAAGTAAAGTTCTTTACTATCTTAGTTAGAATTTTCATCATTATGTTAGAGAGAGTAAGGTAGCTTTGTGTCAAAGTAATGACATGAATTTTGTCACTCCAATATATATTTTATGAAGCATAAAGAATAAGAAGCTTTCGCTGACTAGGACAAACATATATATTTACTTTAAATGATAAAATATTTATGTCTTGTAACAACATAATTTACTACATAACGAAGAACTGCTTTATTTCAAATTTAAACGAGAGTTTTTTATGGTCATTGTTTAGAAACTTTAAGAAGACAGTATTTACGCTAGATTGCTTACGCAGTCTATAACTTATACAAATAAAGCGTATAAATCATATTTCGGCATACGTTGAAATTATAGATAAAACAAATATTAACATTGATTATGTTCTTGTACTGATGAATATGTAATTATGACTATAAAATAGATAGAGAACTTTGAGAACTATCTTTTTATTTACCTTGTACTATTTGTTCTTATTTCTAGAGAATGATTCGTTCAATCGGTTTTACGAGATAAATCCTAATTGTTGTATATGGTAACATAAATTTGAACAAGAAAAAAACATGATGGTATATTTGAGAACAGTTCGCTCAGACTACATGACTCAAATCTCAACTTGAAATGGCCAGAGCAGTTCGAAGTCGTGTTAGACTCGACCCAACAAGTCAGATCCAATATTCCATCATATTAATGCCCCCACATGGGGTACAAGCTTATGTTAACAAGCTCGACATTTAAAATAGTAATTTTAACAAGCTCGACAATTAATTAATCGCTATATAACTTACTGATGTGGGATAAGTCACTGGTTTTGTAGTTGATATTGTTCCAACAAATAATGTCTTTAAACGTAAAATATAGATAAGGTCAAATTAATGGTATAATTTTCAGCATCTTTTATTTTTAACGGTATTGTTACATGTTTTTTTTTTAACAGAAATGGGAAACATTGCTAATATTTCTAATAATTATTAGTACTTTGTCCTTTAGTCACTAAAGTTAATTATATAGCGACATCAATGTAAAAACTCAATTTTATTCTTTATATAAAATAATACAACGTGTTTAAAAACTAGACACATGCACTACGAACTTTCCACACTTTCGGTATAATAATGTTGAATACTCTAAGAATAAACGTTCTTCGATTTAATAATATATTATGATGGACATATATTACTATTCAAATATATATATATATATATATATCGCTTAAATACATTCAAAAAGTAAAGTTGTTTACTATCTTAGTTAGAGTTTTCATCATTATGTTAAAGAGAGTAAGGTAGCTTTGTGTCAAAGTAATGACATGAATTTTTTCACTCCAATATATATTTTATGAAGCATAAAGAATAAGAAGCTTTCCCTGAGTAGGACAAGCATATATATTTACTTTAAATGATAAAATATTTATGAGTGTAACAACATAATTTACAATATAACGAAGCACTGCTTTATTTCAAATTTAAACGAGAGATTTTTATCGTCATTGTTTAGAAACTTTAAGAAGACAGTATTTACGCTAGATTGCTTACGCAGTCTATAACTTATACAAACAAAGCGTATAAACCTTATTTCGGCATACGTTTAAATTATAGATAAAACTAATATCAACATTGATTATGTTCTTGTACTGATGAATACGTAATTATGACTATAAAATAGATAGAGAACTATCTTTTTATTTACCTTGTACTATTTGTTCTTATTTCTAGAGAATGATTCGTTCAATCGGTTTTACGAAATAAATCCTAATTGTTGTATATGGTAACATAAATTTGAACAAGAAAAAAACATGATGGTTGTTTTAGAACAGACTGTTGTGCCATCTTGAGCCCAAGCGACACCGCTCTGTAATCCTTCCACTGTTTGGAACGGGAGATTTTCTTTGGTTTGTTAGACCAGCCTAACGCAGTGCCCTCAACACTGTGAACTCAAGAAGTGTAAGCCTTCGCTCAAACTACATGACTCAAATCTCAACTTGAAATGGCCAGAGCAGTTCGAAGTCGTGTTAGACTCGACCCAACAAGTCAGATCCAATATTCCATCATATTAATGCCCCCACATGGGGTACAAGCTTATGTTAACAAGCTCGACATTTAAAATAGTAATTTTAACAAGCTCGACAATTAATTAATCGCTATATAACTTACCGATGTGGGATAAGTCACTGGTTTTGTAGTTGATATTGTTCCAACAAATAATGTCTTTAAACGTAAAATATAGATAAGGTCATATTAATGGTATAATTTTCAGCATCTTTTATTTTTAACGGTATTGTTACATGTTTTTTTTTTTTAACAGAAATGGGAAACATTGCGAATATTTCTAATAATTATTAGTACTTTGTCCTTTAGTCACTAAAGTTAATTATATAGCGACATCAATGTAAAAACTCTATTTTATTCTTTATATAAAATAATACAACGTGTTTAAAAACTAGACACATGCACTACGAACTTTCCACACTTTCGGTATAATAATGTTGAATACTCTAAGAATAAATGTTCTTCGATTTAATAATATATTATGATGGACATATATTACTATTTAAATATATGTATATATATATATATATATATATATATATATCGCTTAAATACATTCAAAAAGTAAAGTTCTTTACTATCTTAGTAAGAATTTTCATCATTATGTTAGAGAGAGTAAGGTAGCTTTGTGTCAAAGTAATGACATGAATTTTCATCATTATACATTCAACACTGTGAACTCAGGAAGTGTAAGCCTTCGCTCAAACTACATGACTCAAATCTCAACTTGAAATGGCCAGAGCAGTTCGAAGTCGTGTTAGACTCGACCTAACAAGTCAGATCCAATATTCCATCATATTAATGCCCCCACATGGGGTACAAGCTTATGTTAACAAGCTCGACATTTAAAATAGTAATTTTAACAAGCTCGACAATTAATTAATCGCTATATAACTTACCGATGTGGGATAAGTCACTGGTTTTGTAGTTGATATTGTTCCAACAAATAATGTCTTTAAACGTAAAATATAGATAAGGTCATATTAATGGTATAATTTTCAGCATCTTTTATTTTTAACGGTATTGTTACATGTTTTTTTTTTTAACAGAAATGGGAAACATTGCTAATATTTCTAATAATTATTAGTACTTTGTCCTTTAGTCACTAAAGTTAATTATATAGCGACATCAATGTAAAAACTAAATTTTATTCTTTATATAAAATAATACAACGTGTTTAAAAACTAGACACATGCACTACGAACTTTCAACACTTTCGGTATAATAATGTTGAATACTCTAAGAATAAACGTTCTTCGATTTAATAATATATTATGATGGACATATATTACTATTTAAATATATATATATATCGCTTAAATACATTCAAAAAGTAAATTTGTTTACTATCTTAGTTAGAATTTTCATAATTATGTTAGAGAGAGTAAGGTAGCTTTGTGTCAAAGTAATGACATGAATTTTTTCACTCCAATATATATTTTATGAAGCATAAAGAATAAGAAGCTTTCCCTGACTAGGACAAGCATATATATTTACTTTAAATGATAAAATATTTATGTCGTGTAAAAACATAATTTACTATATAACGAAGCACTGCTTTATTTCAAATTTAAACGAGAGTTTTTTATAGTCATTGTTTAGAAACTTATACAAATAAAGCGTATAAATCATATTTCGGCATACGTTGAAATTATAGATAAAACAAATATTAACATTGATTATGTTCTTGTACTGATGAATATGTAATTATGACTATAAAATAGATAGAGAACTTTGAGAACTATCTTTTTATTGACCCTGTACTATTTGTTCTTATTTCTAGAGAATGATTTGTTCAATCGGTTTTACGAGATAAAGCCTAATTGATGTATATTGTAACAAAAATTTGAAGAAGAAAAAAACATGATGGTATATTTGAGAACAGACTGTTGTGCCATCTTGAGCCCAAGCGACACCGCTCTGTAATCCTTCCACTGTTGGGAACGGGAGATTTTCGTTGGTTTGTTAAACCAACCTAATGCACTGCTCTCAACACTGTGAACTCAGTAAGTGCAAGCCATCGCTCAGACTACATGACTCAAATCTCAACTTGAAATGGCCAGAGCAGTTCGAAGTCGTGTTAGACTCGACCCAACGAATCAGATCCAATATTCCGTCATATTAATGCCCCCACATGGGGTACAAGCTTATGTTAACAAGCTCGACAAGTAAAATAGTAATTTTAACTAGTTCGACCATTATTTAATTGCTATATAACTTACCGATGTGGGATAAGTCACTGGTTTTGTAGTTGATTTTTTTTCCAACAAATAATGTCTTTAAACGAAAAATATAGATATTAATGGTATAATTTTCAGCATCTTTTAATTTTACGGTATTGTTACATGTTATTTTTTTACAGAAATGGGACTCATTGCTAATATTTCTAATAATTATTAGTAGTTTGTCCTTTAGTCACTAAAGTTAATTATATAGCGACGTCAATGTAAATATTCAATTTTATTCTTTATATAAAATAATACAACGTGTTTAAAAACTAGATACATGCATTACGAACTTTCCACACTTTCGGTGTAATAATGTTGAATACGCTAGACACATATCTTCGATTTAATATTATATTATGATAGACATATATTACTATTTAAATATATGTATATACATATATATATATATTTCGCTTAAATACATTCAAAAAGTAAAGTTTTTTACTATCTTAGTTAGAATTTTCATCATTATGTTAGAGAGAGTAAGGTAGCTTTGTGTCAAAGTAATGACATGAATTTTTTCACTCCAATATATATTTTATGAAGCATAAAGAATAAGAAGCTTTCCCTGACTAGGACAAGCAGATATATTTACTTTAAATGATAACATATTTATGTCGTGTAACAACATAATTTACTATATAACGAAGCACTGCTTTATTTCAAATTTAAACGAGAGTTTTTTATGGTCATTGTTTAGAAACTTTAAGAAGACAGTATTTACGCTAGATTGCTTACACAATCTATAACTTATACAAATAAAGCGTATAAATCTTATTTCAGCATACGTTGAAATTATAAATAAAACAAATATCAACATTGATTATGTTCTTGTACTGATGAATACGTAATTATGACTATAAAATAGATAGAGCACTTTGAGAACTATCTTTTTATTTACCTTGTACTATTTGTTCTTATTTCTAGAGAATAATTCGTTCAATCGGTTTTACGAGATAAATCCTAATTGATGTATATGGTAACAAAAATTTGAACAAGAAAAAAACATGATGGTATATTTGAGAACAGATTGTTGTGCCATCTTGAGCCCAAGCGACAACGCTCTGTAATCCTTCCACTGTTGGGAACGGGAGATTTTCGATGGTTTGTTAGACCAGCCTAACGCAGTGCAAGCCTTCGCTCAGAAAGTGCAAGCCTTCGCTCAGAAAGTGCAAGCCTTCGCTCAGACTACATGACTCAAATCTCAACTTGAAATGGCCAGAGCAGTTCGAAGTCGTGTTTGACTCGACCCAACGAGTCAGATCCAATATTACATAACATTAATGCCCCCACGTGGGGTACAAGCTTATGTTAACAAGCTCGACAATTAAAATAGTAATTTTAACAAGCTCGACAATTAATTAATTGCTATAAAATAATACAACGTGTTTAAAAACTAGACACATGCACTACGAACTTTCCACACTTTCGGTATAATAATGTTAAATACTCTAAGAATAAATGTTCTTCGATTTAATAATATATTATGATGGACATATATTACTATTTAAATATATGTATATACATATATATATATATATATATATTTCGCTTAAATACATTCAAAAAGTAAAGTTTTTTACTATCTTAGTTAGAATTTTCTTCATTATGTTAGAGAGAGTAAGGTAGCTTTGTGTCCAAGTAATGACATGAATTTTTTCACTCCAATATATATTTTATGAAGCATAAAGAATAAGAAGCTTTCCCTGACTAGGACAAGCAGATATATTTACTTTAAATGATAACATATTTATGTCCTGTAACAACATAATTTACTATATAACGAAGCACTGCTTTATTTCAAATTTAAACGAGAGTTTTTTATGGTCATTGTTTAGAAACTTTAAGAAGACAGTATTTACGCTAGATTGCTTACGCAGTCTATAACTTATACAAATAAAGCGTATAAATCTTATTTCGGCATACGTTGAAATTATAAATAAAAAAAATATCAACATTGATTATGTTCTTGTACTGATGAATACTTAATTATGACTATAAAATAGATAGAGAACTTTGAGAACTATCTTTTTATTTACCTTGTACTATTTATTCTTATTTCTAGAGAATGATTCGTTCAATCGGTTTTACGAGATAAATCCTAATTGATGTATATGGTAACAAAAATTTGAACAAGAAAAAAACATGATGGTATATTTGAGGACACATTGTTGTGCCATCTTGAGCCCAAGCGACACCGCTCTGTAATCCTTCCACTGTTGGGAACGGGAGATTTTCGATGGTTTGTTAGACCAGCCTAACGCAGTGCAAGCCTTCGCTCAGAAAGTGCAAGCCTTCGCTCAGAAAGTGCAAGCCTTCGCTCAGACTACATGACTCAAATCTCAACTTGAAATGGCCAGAGCAGTTCGAAGTCGTGTTTGACTCGACCCAACGAGTCAGATCCAATATTACATCACATTAATGCCCCCACGTGGGATACAAGCTTATGTTAACAAGCTCGACAATTAAAATAGTAATTTTAACAAGCTCGACAATTAATTAATTGCTATATAACTTACCAATGTGGGATAAGTCACTGGTTTTGTAGTTGCTTTTGTTCCAACAAATAATGTCTTTAAACGTAAAATAAAGGTAAGGTCATATTAATGGTATAATTTTCAGCATCTTTTATTTTTAACCGTATTGTTACATGTTTTTTTTTTTAACAGAAATGGGAAACATTTCTAATATTTATAATAATTATTAGTACTTTTTCCTTTAGTCACTAAAGTTAATTATATAGCGACATCAATGTAAAAACTCAATTTTATTCTTTATATAAAATAATACAACGTGTTTAAAAACTAGACACATGCACTACGAACTTTCCACACTTTCGGTATAATAATGTTAAATACTCTAAGAATAAATGTTCTTCGATTTAATAATATATTATGATGGACATATATTACTATTTAAATATATATATATATATATATCGCTTAAATACATTCAAAAAGTAAAGTTCTTTACTATCTTAGTTAGAATTTTCATCATTATGTTAGAGAGAGTAAGGTAGCTTTGTGTCAAAGTAATGACATGAATTTTTTCACTCCAATATATATTTTATGAAGCATAAAGAATAAGAAGCTTTCCCTGACTAGGACAAGCATATATATTTACTTTAAATGATAAAATATTTATGTCGTGTAAAAACATAATTTACTATATAACGAAGCACTGCTTTATTTCAAATTTAAACGAGAGTTTTTTATTGTCATTGTTTAGAAACTTTATGAAGACAGTATTTACGCTAGATTGCTTACGCACTCTATAACTTATACAAATAAAGCGTATAAATCATATTTCGGCATACGTTGGAATTATAGATAAAACAAATATTAACATTGATTATGTTCTTGTACTGATGAATATGTAATTATGACTATAAAATAGATAGAGAACTTTGAGAACTATCTTTTTATAGACCCTGTACTATTTGTTCTTCTTTCTAGAGAATGATTTGTTCAATCGGTTTTACGAGATAAAGCCTAATTGATGTATATGGTATATTTGAGAACAGACTGTTGTGCCATCTTGAGCCCAAGCGACACCGCTCTGTAATTCTTCCACTGTTGGGAACGGGAGATTTTCGTTGGTTTGTTAGACCAGCCTAATGCAGTGCTCTCAACACTGTGAACTCAGTAAGTGCAATCCATCGCTAAGACTACATGACTCAAATCTCAACTTGAAATGGCCAGAGCAGTTCGAAGTCGTGTTAGACTCGACCCAACGAGTCAGATCCAATATTCCGTCATATTAATGCCCCCACATGGGGTACAAGCTTATGTTAACAAGCTCGACAAGTAAAATAGTAATTTCTAATAATTATTAGTACTTTGTCCTTTAGTCACTAAAGTTAATTATATAGCGACATCAATGTAAAAATTCAATTTTATTCTTTATATAAAATAATACAACGTGTTTCAAAACTAGACACATGCACTACGAAGTTTCCACACTTTCGGTATAATAATGTTGAATACGCTACACATATCTTCAATTTAATATTATATTATGATGGACATATATTACTATTTAAATATATGTATATACATATATATATATATATATATACATATATATATATATATATATACATATATATATATATATACATATATATATATATATATATATATATGGCTTAAATACATTCAGAAAGTAAATTTTTTACTATCTTAGTTAGAATTTTCATCATTATGTTAGAGAGAGTAAGGTAGCTTTGTGTCAAAGTAATGACATGAATGTTTTCACTCCGATATATATTTTATGAAGCGTGAAGAATAAGAAGCTTTCCCTGACCACGACAAGCGTATATATTTACTTTAACTGATAAAATATTTATGTCGTGTAACCACATAAGTTACTATATAACGATGCACTGCTTTATTTAAAATTTAAATGAGAGTTTTGTATGGTCTTTTTTACAAACTTTAAGAAGACAGTATTTACGCTAGATTGCTTACGCAGGCTATAACTCATACAAATAAAGCGTATAAAACTTATTTCGACATACGTTGAAATTATAGATGAAACATATATCAACATTGATTATGTTCTTGTAGTGATGAATACGTAAGTATGACTATAAAATAAAGAGAGAACTTTGAGAACTATCTTTTTGTTTACCTTATACTATTTGTTTTTATTTCTAGAGAATGATTCTTTCAATCAGTTTTACGAGATAAATCTTAATTATTGTATATGGTAACATAAATTTGAAAAAGAAAAAAACATGATGGTATATTTGAGAATAGACTGTTGTGCCATCTTGAGCCCAAGCGACACCGCTCTGTAATCCTTCCACTGTTGGAAACGGGAGGTTTTCGTTGCTCTGTTAGACCAGCCTGACGTAGTGCCCTCCACACTATGAACTCAGGAAGTGCGAGCCTTCGCTCAGACTACATGACTCAAATATCAACTTTAAATGGGAAGAGCAGTTCGAAGTCGTGTTAGACTCGACCCAACGATTCATATCCAATATTCCATCATATTAATGCCCCCACATGGGTTACAAGATTATGGTAACAAGATCGACAATTAAAATAGTAATTTAAATTGTATTTAAAATAATTAATTTCTATTTAACTTACCGACGTGGGATAAGTCACAGGTTTTGTAGTTGCTTTTGTTCGAACAAATAATGTCTTTAAACGAAAAATATAGATAAGGTCATACTGATGGTATAATTTTCAGCATCTTTAATTTTTAACGGTATTGTTACATGTTTTTTTTTTTTACAAAAATGGGACCCATTGCTAATATTTCTAATAATTATTATTACTTTATCCTTTAGTCACTAAAGTTAATTATATAGCGACATTAATGTAAAAATTCATTTTTATTCTCTATATAAAATAATACAACGTGTTTCAAAACTAGACACATGCACTACGAACTTTCCACACTTTCGGTATAATAATGTTAAATACGCTAAAAATAAACGTTCTTCAATTTTATAATATATTATGATGGACATATATTACTACTTAAATATATGTATATACATATATATATATATATTTGGCTTAAATACATTCAGAAAGTAAAGTTTTTTACTATCTTAGGTAGAATTTTCATCATTATGTTAGAGAGAGTAAGGTAGCTTTGTGTCAAAGTACTAAAGAATTAGAAGCTTTCCCTGACCAGGACAAGCGTATATATTTACTTTAAATGATAAAATATTTATGTCGTGTAACAACAGAAGTTACTATATAACGATGCACTGCTTTATTTCAAATTTAAATGAGAGATTTGTATGGTCTTTTTTACAAACTTTAAGAAGACAGTATTTACGCTAGATTGCTTACGCAGGCTATAACTCATACAAATAAAGCGTAGAAATCTTATTTCGACATACGTTGAAATTAAAGATGAAACATATATCAAACATATATAAACATTGATTATGTTCTTGTAGTGATGAATACGTAATTATGACTATAGAATAGATAGAGAACTTTGAGAACTATCTTTTTATTTACCTTGTACTATTTGTTCTTATTTTTAGAGAATGATTCGTTCAATATGTTTTACGAGATAAATCCTAATTGATGTATATGGTAACATATATTTTAACAAGAAAAAAACATGATGGTATATGTGAGAACAGACTATTGTGCCATCTTGAGCCCAAGCGACACCGCTCTGTAATCCTTCCACTGTTAGGAACGGGAGGTTTTCGTTGCTCTGTTAGACCAGCCTGACGCAGTGCCCTCCACACTATGAACTCAGGAAGTGCGAGCCTTCGCTCAGACTACATGACTTAAATCTCAACTTGAAATGGGCAGAGCAGTTCGAAGTCGTGTTAGACTCGACTCAACGAGTCAGATCCAGTATTCCATCATATTAATGCCCCCACATGGGTTACAAGCTTATGTTAACAAGCTCGACAATTAAAATAGTAATTTAACTGTATTTATATTAATTAATTGCTATATAACTTACCGATGTGGGATAAGTCACTTGTTTTGTAGTTGCTTTTGTTCCAACAAAAAATGTCTTTAAACAAAAAATATAGATAAGGTTATATTGATGGTATAATTTTCAGCATCTTTTATATTTAATGGTATTGTTAAATGTTTTTTTTACAGGAAAGGGACCCATTGTCCTTTAGTCACTAAATTTAATTATATAGTGACATATTTGTAAAAATTCAATTTTATTCTCTATATAAAATAATACAACGTGTTTCAAAACTAGACACATGCAATACGAACTTTCCACACTTTCAGTATAATAATGCTGAATACGCTAAGAATAAACGTTCTTCGATTTAATAATATATTATGATGGACATATATTACTATTTAAATACATGTATATGCATATATATATTTATATATATATATAGTTGGCTTAAATACATTCAGAAAGTACAGTTTTTTACTATCTTAGTTAGAATTTTCATCATTATGTTAGAGAGAGTAAGGTAACTTTGTGCCAAAGTAATACCATGAATGTTTTCACTCCGATAAAAAACTTTCCGTGACCAGGACAAGAGTATATATTTTCTTTAAATGATAAAATATTTATGTCGTGTAACAACATAAGTTACTATATAACGATGCACTGCTTTATTTCAAATTTAGATGAGAGTTTTTTATGTTCTTTTTTTACAAACTTTAAGAAGACAGTATTTACGCTAGATTGCTTAAAGATGAAACATATATCAAACATATATCAACATTGATTATATTCTTGTAGTGATGAATACGTAATTATGACTATAAAATAGATAGAGAACTTTGAGAACTATCTTTTTGTTTACCTTGTACTATTTGTTCTTATTTCTAGAGAATGATTCGTTCAATTAGTTTTACGAGATAAATCCTAATTGATGTATATGGTACCATAAATTTGAACAAGAAAAAAACATGATGGTATATTTGAGAACAAACTGTTGTGCCATCTTGAGCCCAAGCGACACCGCTCTGTAATCCTTCCACTGTTGGGAACGGGAGGTTTTTGTTGCTCTGTTAGACCAGCCTGACGCAGTGCCCTCCACACTATGAACTCAGGAAATGCGAGCCTTCGCTCAGACTACATGACTCAAATCTCAACTTGAAATGGGCAGAGCAATTCGAAGTCGTGTTAGACTCGACCCAACTAGTTAGATCCAATATTCCATCATATTAATGCCCCTACATGGGTTACAAGCTTATGTTAACAAGCTCGACAATTGTAGTTTGAGCGAAGGCTCGCACTTCCTGAGTTCATAGTGTGGAGGGCACTGCGTCAGGCTGGTCTAACAGAGCAACGAAAACCTCCCGTTCCTAACAGTGGAAGGATTACAGAGCGGTGTCGCTTGGGCTCAAGATGGCACAACAGGCTGTTCTCAAATATACCATCATGTTTTTTTCTTGTTCAAATATATGTTACCATATACATCGATTAGGATTTATCTCGTAAAACTGATTGAACGAATCATTCTCTAGAGATAAGAACAAATAGTACAAGGTAAACATAAAGATAGTTCTTAAAGTTCTGTATCTATTTTATAGTCATAATTACGTATTCATCACTACAAGAACATAATCAATGTTGAAATATGTTTCATCTTTAATTTCAACGTATGTCGAAATAAGATTTCTACGCTTTGTTTGTATGAGTTATAGCCTGCGTAAGCAATCTAGCGTAAATACTGTCTTCTTAAAGTATGTAAAAAAGACCATAAAATACTCTCATTTAAATTTGAAATAAAGCAGTGCATCGTTATATAGTAACTTATGTTGTTACACGACATAAATATTTTATCATTTAAAGTAAATATATATGCTTGTCCTGGTCATGGAAAGCTTATTATTCTTTAGGCTTCATAAAATATATATCGGAGTGAAAAAATTCATGGAATTACTTTGACACAAAGTTACCTTACTCTTTCTAACATAATGATGAAAATTCTAACTAAGATGGTAAAAAACTTTACTTTCAGAATGTATTTAACCCAAATATATATATATATATATGTGTGTATATACATATATTTAAATAGTAATATATGTCCATCATAATATATTATTAAATCGAAGAACGTTTATTCTTATCGTTTTTAACATTATTATACCGAAAGTGTGGAAAGTTCGTAGTGCATGTGTCTAGTTTTGAAACACGTTGTATTATTTTATATAGAGAATAAAATTGAATTTTTACATTGATGACACTATATAATTAACTTTAGTGACTAAAGGACAAAGTAATAATAATTATTAGAAATATTATCAATGGGTCCCATTTCTGTAAAAAAAAACATTTAACAATACCGTTAAAAATAAAAGGTGCTGAAAATTATACCACCAATATGACCTTATATATATTTTTCGTTTAAAGACGTTATTTGTTGGAACAAAAGCAACTACAAAACCAGTGACTTATCCCACATCGGTAAGTTGTATAGCAATTAATTAATTTAAATACAATTAAATTACAATTTTTATTGTCGAGCTTGTTAACATAAGCTTGAAACCCATGTGGGGGCATTAATATGATGGAATATTGGATCTGACTCGTTGGGTCGAGTCTAACACGACTTCAAACTGCTCTGCCCATTTCAAGTTGAGATTTGGCTCATGTAGTTTGAGCGAAGGCTCGTACTTCCTGAGTTCATAGTGTGGGGGGCACTGCGTCAGGCTGGTCTAACAGAGCAACGAAAACCTCCCGTTCCTAACAGTGGAAGGATTACAGAGCGGTGTCGCTTGGGCTCAAGATGGCACAACAGTCTGTTCTCAAATATACCATCATGTTTTTTTCTTGTTCAAATATATGTTACCATATACATCAATTAGGATTTATCTCGTAAAACTGATTGAACGAATCATTCTCTAGAGATAAGAACAAATAGTACAAGGTAAACATAAAGATAGTTCTTAAAGTTCTGTATCTATTTTATAGTCATAATTACGTATTCATCACTACAAGTACATAATCAATATTGATATATGTTTCATCTTTAATTTCAACGTATGTCGAAATAAGATTTTTACGCTTTGTTTGTATGAGTTATAGCCTGCGTAAGCAATCTGGCGTAAATACTGTCTTCTTAAAGTATATAAGAAAGACCATAAAAAACTCTCATTTAAATTTGAAATAAAGCAGTGCATCGTTATATAATAACTTATGTTGTTACACGACATAAATATTTTATCATTTAAAGTAAATATATACGCTTGTCCTGGTCATGGAAAGCTTATTATTCTTTAGGCTTCATAAAATATATATCGGAGTGAAAAAATTCATGGCATTACTTTGACACAAAGTTACCTTACTCTCTCTAACATAATGATGAAAATTCTAACTAAGATGGTAAAAAACTTTACTTTCAGAATGTATTTAACCCAAATATATATATATATATAAGTGTGTATATACATATATTTAAATAGTAATATATGTCCATCATAATATATTATTAAATCGAAGAACGTTTATTCTTAGCGTATTCAACATTATTATACCGAAAGTGTGGAAAGTTTGTAGTGCATGTGTCTAGTTTTGAAACACGTTGTATTATTTTATATAGAGAATAAAATTGAATTTTTACATTGATGACACTATATAATTAACTTTAGTGACTAAAGGACAAAGTAATAATAATTATTAGAAATATTATCAATGGGTCCCATTTCTGTAAAAAAAAAACATTTAACAATACCGTTAAAAATAAAAGGTCCTGAAAATTATACCACCAATATGACCTTATCTATATTTTTCGTTTAAAGACGTTATTTGTTGGAACAAAAGCAACTACAAAACCAGTGACTTATCCCACATCGGTAAGTTGTATAGCAATTAATTAATTTAAATACAATTAAATTACAATTTTTATTGTCGAGCTTGTTAACATAAGCTTGAAACCCATGTGGGGGCATTAATATGATGGAATATTGGATCTGACTCGTTGGGTCGAGTCTAACACAACTTCGAACTGCTCTGCCCATTTCAAGTTGAGATTTGGCTCATGTAGTTTGAGCGAAGGCTCGTACTTCCTGAGTTCATAGTGTGGAGGGCACTGCGTCAGGCTGGTCTAACAGAGCAACGAAAACCTCCCGTTCCTAACAGTGGAAGGATTACAGAGCGGTGTCGCTTGGGCTCAAGATGGCACAACAGTCTGTTCTCAAATATACCATCATGTTTTTTTCTTGTTCAAATATATGTTACCATATACATCAATTAGGATTTATCTCGTAAAACTGATTGAACGAATCATTCTCTAGAGATAAGAACAAATAGTACAAGGTAAACATAAAGATAGTTCTTAAAGTTCTGTATCTATTTTATAGTCATAATTACGTATTCATCACTACAAGTACATAATCAATATTGATATATGTTTCATCTTTAATTTCAACGTATGTCGAAATAAGATTTTTACGCTTTGTTTGTATGAGTTATAGCCTGCGTAAGCAATCTGGCGTAAATACTGTCTTCTTAAAGTATGTAAAAAATACCATAAAATACTCTCATTTAAATTTGAAATAAAGCAGTGCATCGTTATATAGTAACTTATGTTGTTACACGACATAAATATTTTATCATTTAAAGTAAATATATACGCTTGTCCTGGTCATGGAAAGCTTATTATTCTTTAGGCTTCATAAAAAATATATCGGAGTGAAAAAATTCATGGCATTACTTTGACACAAAGGTACCTTACTCTCTCTAACATAATGATAAAAATTCTAACTAAGATGGTAAAAAACTTTACTTTCATAATGTATTTAACCCAAATATATATATATATATATATATGTGTGTATATACATATATATTTAAGCCAAATATATATATATATATGTGTGTATATACATATATTTAAATAGTAATATATGTCCATCATAATATATTATTAAATCGAAGAACGTTTATTCTTAGCGTATTCAACATTATTATACCGAAAGTGTGGAAAGTTTGTAGTGCATGTGTCTAGTTTTGAAACACGTTGTATTATTTTATATAGAGAATAAAATTGAATTTTTACATTGATGACACTATATAATTAACTTTAGTGACTAAAGGACAAAGTAATAATAATTATTAGAAATATTATCAATGGGTCCCATTTCTGTAAACAAAAAACATTTAACAATACCGTTAAAAATAAAAGGTGCTGAAAATTATACCACCAATATGACCTTATCTATATTTTTCATTTAAAGACGTTATTTGTTGGAACAAAAGCAACTACAAAACCAGTGACTTATCCCACATCGGTAAGTTGTATAGCAATTAATTAATTTAAATACAATTAAATTACAATTTTTATTGTCGAGCTTGTTAACATAAGCTTGTAACCCATGTGGGGGCATTAATATGATGGAATATTGGATCTGACTCGTTGGGTCAAGTCTAACACGACTTCGAACTGCTCTGCCCATTTCAAGTTGAGATTTGGCTCATGTAGTTTGAGCGAAGGCTCGCACTTCCTGAGTTCATAGTGTGGAGGGCACTGCGTCAGGCTGGTCTAACAGAGCAACGAAAACCTCCCGTTCCTAACAGTGGAAGGATTACAGAGCGGTGTCGCTTGGGCTCAAGATGGCACAACAGTCTGTTCTCAAATATACCATCATGTTTTTTTCTTGTTCAAATATATGTTACCATATACATCAATTAGGATTTATCTCGTAAAACTGATTGAACGAATCATTCTCTAGAGATAAGAACAAATAGTACAAGGTAAACATAAAGATAGTTCTTAAAGTTCTGTATCTATTTTATAGTCATAATTACGTATTCATTACTACAAGAACATAATCAATGTTGAAATATGTTTCATCTTTAATTTCAACGTATGTCGAAATAAGATTTCTACGCTTTGTTTGTATGAGTTATAGCCTGCGTAAGCAATCTAGCGTAAATACTGTCTTCTTAAAGTATGTAAAAAAGACCATAAAATACTCTCATTTAAATTTGAAATAAAGCAGTGCATCGTTATATAGTAACTTATGTTGTTACACGACATAAATATTTTATCATTTAAAGTAAATATATACGCTTGTCCTGGTCATGGAAAGCTTATTATTCTTTAGGCTTCATAAAATATATATCGGAGTGAAAAAATTCATGGCATTACTTTGACACAAAGTTACCTTACTCTCTCTAACATAATGATGAAAATTCTAACTAAGATGGTAAAAAACTTTACTTTCAGAATGTATTTAACCCAAATATATATATATATATATATGTGTGTATATACATATATATTTAAGCCAAATATATATATATATATGTGTGTGTATATACATATATTTAAATAGTAATATATGTCCATCATAATATATTATTAAATCGAAGAACGTTTATTCTTAGCGTATTCAACATTATTATACCGAAAGTGTGGAACGTTTGTAGTGCATGTGTCTAGTTTTGAAACACGTTGTATTATTTTATATAGAGAATAAAATTGAATTTTTACATTGATGACACTATATAATTAACTTTAGTGACTAAAGGACAAAGTAATAATAATTATTAGAAATATTATCAATGGGTCCCATTTCTGTAAACAAAAAACATTTAACAATACCGTTAAAAATAAAAGGTGCTGAAAATTATACCACCAATATGACCTTATCTATATTTTTCGTTTAAAGACGTTATTTGTTGGAACAAAAGCAACTACAAAACCAGTGACTTATCCCACATCGGTAAGTTATATAGCAATTAATTAATTTAAATACAATTAAATTACAATTTTTATTGTCGAGCTTGTTAACATAAGCTTGTAAACCATGTTGGGGCATTAATATGATGGAATATTGGATCTGACTCGTTGGGTCGAGTGTAACACGACTTCGAACTGCTCTGCCCATTTCAAGTTGAGATTTGGCTCATATAGTTTGAGCGAAGGCTCGCACTTCCTGAGTTCATAGTGTGGAGGGCACTGCGTCAGGCTGGTCTAACAGAGCAACGAAAACCTCCCGTTCCTATCAGTGGAAGGATTACAGAGCGGTGTCGCTTGGGCTCAAGATGGCACAACAGTCTGTTCTCAAATATACCATCATGTTTTTTTCTTGTTCAAATATATGATACCATATACATCAATTAGGATTTATCTCGTAAAACTGATTGAACGAATCATTCTCTAGAGATAAGAACAAATAGTACAAGGTAAACATAAAGATAGTTCTTAAAGTTCTGTATCTATTTTATAGTCATAATTACGTATTCATCACTACAAAAACATAATCAATGTTGATATATGTTTCATCTTTAATTTCAACGTATGTCGAAATAAGATTTCTACGCTTTGTTTGTATGAGTTATAGCCTGCGTAAGCAATCTAGCGTAAATACTGTCTTCTTAAAGTTTGAAAAAAATACCATAAAAAACTATCATTTAAATTTGAAATAAAGCAGTGCATCGTTATATAGTAACTTATGTTGTTACACGACATAAATATTTTATCATTTAAAGTAAATATATACGCTTGTCCTGGTCATGGAAAGCTTATTATTCTTTAGGCTTCAGAAAATATATATCGGAGTGAAAAAATTCATGGCATTACTTTGACACAAAGGTACCTTACTCTCTCTAACATAATGATGAAAATTCTAACTAAGATGGTAAAAAACTTTACTTTCATAATGTATTTAACCCAAATATATATATATATATATATGTGTGTATATACATATATTTAAATAGTAATATATGTCCATCATAATATATTATTAAATCGAAGAACGTTTATTCTTAGCGTATTCAACATTATTATACCGAAAGTGTGGAACGTTTGTAGTGCATGTGTCTAGTTTTGAAACACGTTGTATTATTTTATATAGAGAATAAAATTGAATTTTTACATTGATGACACTATATAATTAACTTTAGTGACTAAAGGACAAAGTAATAATAATTATTAGAAATATTATCAATGGGTCCCATTTCTGTAAACAAAAAACATTTAACAATACCGTTAAAAATAAAAGGTGCTGAAAATTATACCACCAATATGACCTTATCTATATTTTTCGTTTAAAGACATTACTTGTTGGAACAAAAGCAACTACAAAACCAGTGACTTATCCCACATCGGTAAGTTATATAGCAATTAATTAATTTAAATACAATTAAATTACAATTTTTATTGTCGAGCTTGTTAACATAAGCTTGTAAACCATGTTGGGGCATTAATATGATGGAATATTGGATCTGACTCGTTGGGTCGAGTCTAACACGACTTCGAACTGCTCTGCCCATTTCAAGTTGAGATTTGGCTCATGTAGTTTGAGCGAAGGCTCGCACTTCCTGAGTTCATAGTGTGGAGGGCACTGCGTCAGGCTGGTCTAACAGAGCAACGAAAACCTCCCGTTCCTAACAGTGGAAGGATTACAGAGCGGTGTCGCTTGGGCTCAAGATGGCACAACAGTCTGTTCTCAAATATACCATCATGTTTTTTTCTTGTTCAAATATATGATACCATATACATCAATTAGGATTTATCTCGTAAAACTGATTGAACGAATCATTCTCTAGAGATAAGAACAAATAGTACAAGGTAAACATAAAGATAGTTCTTAAAGTTCTGTATCTATTTTATAGTCATAATTACGTATTCATCACTACAAAAACATAATCAATGTTGATATATGTTTCATCTTTAATTTCAACGTATGTCGAAATAAGATTTCTACGCTTTGTTTGTATGAGTTATAGCCTGCGTAAGCAATCTAGTGTAAATACTGTCTTCTTAAAGTATGTAAAAAATACCATAAAATACTCTCATTTAAATTTGAAATAAAGCAGTGCATCGTTATATAGTAACTTATGTTGTTACACGACATAAATATTTTATCATTTAAAGTAAATATATACGCTTGTCCTGGTCATGGAAAGCTTATTATTCTTTAGGCTTCATAAAATATATATCGGAGTGAAACAATTCATGGCATTACTTTGACACAAAGGTACCTTACTCTCTGTAACATAATGATGAAAATTCTAACTAAGATGGTAAAAAACTTTACTTTCAGAATGTATTTAACCCAAATATATATATATATATATATATATGTGTGTATATACATATATTTAAATAGTAATATATGTCCATCATAATATATTATTAAATCGAAGAACGTTTATTCTTAGCGTATTCAACATTATTATACCGAAAGTGTGGAAAGTTTGTAGTGCATGTGTCTAGTTTTGAAACACGTTGTATTATTTTATATAGAGAATAAAATTGAATTTTTACATTGATGACACTATATAATTAACTTTAGTGACTAAAGGAGAAAGTAATAATAATTATTAGAAATATTATCAATGGGTCCCATTTCTGTAAACAAAAAACATTTAACAATACCGTTAAAAATAAAAGGTGCTGAAAATTATACCACCAATATGACCTTATCTATATTTTTCGTTTAAAGACGTTATTTGTTGGAACAAAAGCAACTACAAAACCAGTGACTTATCCCACATCGGTAAGTTGTATAGAAATTAATTAATTTAAATACAATTAAATTACAATTTTTATTGTCGAGCTTGTTAACATAAGCTTGTAACCCATGTGGGGGCATTAATATGATGGAATATTGGATCTGACTCGTTGGGTCGAGTCTAACACGACTTCGAACTGCTCTGCCCATTTCAAGTTGAGATTTGGCTCATGTAGTTTGATCGAAGGCTCGCACTTCCTGAGTTCATAGTGTGGAGGGCACTGCGTCAGGCTGGTCTAACAGAGCAACGAAAACCTCCCGTTCCTAACAGTGGAAGGATTACAGAGCGGTGTCGCTTGGGATCAAGATGGCAAAACAGTCTGTTCTCAAATATACCATCATGTTTTTTTCTTGTTCAAATATATGTTACCATATACATCAATTAGGATTTATCTCGTAAAACTGATTGAACGAATCATTCTCTAAAGATAAGAACAAATAGTACAAGGTAAACATAAAGATAGTTCTTAAAGTTCTGTATCTATTTTATAGTCATAATTACGTATTCATCACTACAAGAACATAATCAATGTTGAAATATGTTTCATCTTTAATTTCAACGTATGTCGAAATAAGATTTCTACGCTTTGTTTGTATGAGTTATAGCCTGCGTAAGCAATCTAGCGTAAATACTGTCTTCTTAAAGTATGTAAAAAATACCATAAAATACTCTCATTTAAATTTGAAATAAAGCAGTGCATCGTTATATAGTAACTTATGTTGTTACACGACATAAATATTTTATCATTTAAAGTAAATATATACGCTTGTCCTGGTCATGGAAAGCTTATTATTCTTTAGGCTTCATAAAAAATATATCGGAGTGAAAAAATTCATGGCATTACTTTGACACAAAGGTACCTTACTCTCTCTAACATAATGATGAAAATTCTAACTAAGATGGTAAAAAACTTTACTTTCATAATGTATTTAACCCAAATATATATATATATATATATGTGTGTATATACATATATATTTAAGCCAAATATATATATATATATGTGTGTATATACATATATTTAAATAGTAATATATGTCCATCATAATATATTATTAAATCGAAGAACGTTTATTCTTAGCGTATTCAACATTATTATACCGAAAGTGTGGAAAGTTTGTAGTGCATGTGTCTAGTTTTGAAACACGTTGTATTATTTTATATAGAGAATAAAATTGAATTTTTACATTGATGACACTATATAATTAACTTTAGTGACTAAAGGACAAAGTAATAATAATTATTAGAAATATTATCAATGGGTCCCATTTCTGTAAACAAAAAACATTTAACAATACCGTTAAAAAGAAAAGGTGCTGAAAATTATACCACCAATATGACCTTATCTATATTTTTCGTTTAAAGACGTTATTTGTTGGAACAAAAGCAACTACAAAACCAGTGACTTATCCCACATTGGTAAGTTATATAGCAATTAATTAATTTAAATACAATTAAATTACAATTTTTATTGTCGAGCTTGTTAACATAAGCTTGTAAACCATGCGGGGGCATTAATATGATGGAATATTGGATCTGACTCGTTGGGTCGAGTCTAACACGACTTCGAACTGCTCTGCCCATTTCAAGTTGAGATTTGGCTCATGTAGTTTGAGCGAAGGCTCGCACTTCCTGAGTTCATAGTGTGGAGGGCACTGCGTCAGGCTGGTCTAACAGAGCAACGAAAACCTCCCGTTCCTAACAGTGGAAGGATTACAGAGCGGTGTCGCTTGGGCTCAAGATGGCACAACAGTCTGTTCTCAAATATACCATCATGTTTTTTTCTTGTTCAAATATATGATACCATATACATCAATTAGGATTTATCTCGTAAAACTGATTGAACGAATCATTCTCTAGAGATAAGAACAAATAGTACAAGGTAAACATAAAGATAGTTCTTAAAGTTCTGTATCTATTTTATAGTCATAATTACGTATTCATCACTACAAGAACATAATCAATGTTGATATATGTTTCATCTTTAATTTAAACGTATGTCAAAATAAGATTTCTACGCTTTGTTTGTATGAGTTATAGCCTGCGTAAGCAATCTAGCGTAAATACTGTCTTCTTAAAGTATGTAAGAAAGACCATAAAAAACTCTCATTTAAATTTGAAATAAAGCAGTGCATCGTTATATAGTAACTTATGTTGTTACACGACATAAATATTTTATCATTTAAAGTAAATATATACGCTTGTCCTGGTCAGGGAAAGCTTATTATTCTTTAGGCTTCATAAAATATATATCGGAGTGAAAAAATTCATGGCATTACTTTGACACAAAGTTACCTAACTCTCTCTAACATAATGATGAAAATTCTAACTAAGATGGTAAAAAACTTTACTTTCAGAATATATTTAAGCCAAATATATATATATATATATATATATGTGTTTGTATATGCATATATTTAAATAGTAATATATGTCCATCATAATATATTATTAAATCGAAGAACGTTTATTCTTATCGTTTTTAACATTATTATACCGAAAGTGTGGAAATTTATAGTGCACATGTCTAGTTTTGAAACACGTTGTATTATTTTATATAGAGAATAAAATTGAATTTTTACATTGATGACACTATATAATTAACTTTAGTGACTAAAGGACAAAGTAATAATAATTATTAGAAATATTATCAATGGGTCCCATTTCTGTAAACAAAAAACATTTAACAATACCGTTAAAAATAAAAGGTGCTGAAAATTATAACACCAATATGACCTTATCTATATTTTTCGTTTAAAGACGTTATTTGTTGGAACAAAAGCAACTACAAAACCAGTGACTTATCCCACATCGGTAAGTTATATAGAAATTAATTAATTTAAATACAATTAAATTACAATTTTTATTGTCGAGCTTGTTAACATAAGCTTGTAACCCATGTGGGGGCATTAATATGATGGAATATTGGATCTGAATCGTTGGGTCGAGTCTAACACGACTTCGAACTGCTCTGCCCATTTCAAGTTGAGCTTTGGCTCATGTAGTTTGAGCGAAGGCTCGCACTTCCTGAGTTCATAGTGTGGAGGGCACTGCGTCAGGCTGGTCTAACAGAGCAACGAAAACCTCCCGTTCCTAACAGTGGAAGGATTACAGAGCGGTGTCGCTTGGGCTCAAGATGGCACAACAGTCTGTTCTCAAATATACCATCATGTTTTTTTCTTGTTCAAATATATGTTACCACATACATCAATTAGGATTTATCTCGTAAAACTGATTGAACGAATCATTCTCTAGAGATAAGAACAAATAGTACAAGGTAAACATAAAGATAGTTCTTAAAGTTCTGTATCTATTTTATAGTCATAATTACGTATTCATCACTACAAGAACATAATCAATGTTGATATATGTTTCATCTTTAATTTAAACGTATGTCGAAATAAGATTTCTACGCTTTGTTTGTATGAGTTATAGCCTGCTTAAACAATTTAGCGTAAATACTGTCTTCTTAAAGTTTAAAAACAATACCATAAAAAACTCTCATTTAAATTTGAAATAAAGCAGTGCATCGTTATATAGTAACTTATGTTGTTACACGACATAAATATTTTATTATTGAAAGTAAATATATACGCTTGTCCTGGTCAGGGAAAGCTTATTATTCTTTAGGCTTCATAAAATATATATCGCAGTGAAAAAATTCATGGCATTACTTTGACACAAAGTTACATTACTCTCTCTAACATAATGATGAAAATTCTAACTAAGATGGTAAAAAACTTTACTTTCAGAATATATTTAAGCCAAATATATATATATATATATATGTGTGTATATACATATATTTAAATAGTAATATATGTCCATCATAATATATTATTAAATCGAAGAACGTTTATTCTTAGCGTATTCAACATTATTATACCGAAAGTGTGGAAAGTTTGTAGTGCATGTGTCTAGTTTTGAAACATGTTGTATTATTTTATATAGAGAATAAAATTGAATTTTTACATTGATGACACTATATAATTAACTTTAGTGACTAAAGGACAAAGTAATAATAATTATTAGAAATATTATCAATGGGTCCCATTTCTGTAAACAAAAAACATTTAACAATACCGTTAAAAATAAAAGGTGCTGAAAATTATACCACCAATATGACCTTATCTATATTTTTCGTTTAAATACGTTATTTGTTGGAACAAAAGCAACTACAAAACCAGTGACTTATCCCACATTGGTAAGTTATATAGCAATTAATTAATTTAAATACAATTAAATTACAAATTTTATTGTCGAGCTTGTTAACATAAGCTTGTAAACCATGTGGGGGCATTAATATGATGGAATATTGGATCTGACTCGTTGGGTCGAGTCTAACACGACTTCGAACTGCTCTGCCCATTTCAAGTTGAGATTTGGCTCATGTAGTTTGAGCGAAGGCTCGCACTTCCTGAGTTCATAGTGTGGAGGGCACTGCGTCAGGCTGGTCTAACAGAGCAACGAAAACCTCCCGTTCCTAACAGTGGAAGGATTACAGAGCGGTGTCGCTTGGGCTCAAGATGGCACAACAGTCTGTTCTTAAATATACCATCATGTTTTTTTCTTGTTCAAATATATGTTACCATATACATCAATTAGGATTTATCTCGTAAAACTGATTGAACGAATCATTCTCTAGAGATAAGAACAAATAGTACAAGGTAAACATAAAGATAGTTCTTAAAGTTCTGTATCTATTTTATAGTCATAATTACGTATTCATCACTACAAGAACATAATCAATGTTGATATATGTTTCATCTTTAATTTCAACGTATGTCGAAATAAGATTTCTACGCTTTGTTTGTATGAGTTATAGCCTGCGTAAACAATTTAGCGTAAATACTGTCTTCTTAAAGTTTGAAACAAATACCATAAAAAACTATCATTTAAATTTGAAATAATCAGTGCATCGTTATATAGTAACTTATGTTGTTACACGACATAAATATTTTATCATTTAAAGTAAATATATACGCTTGTCCTGGTCATGGAAAGCTTATTATTCTTTAGGCTTCATAAAATATATATCGGAGTGAAAAAATTCATGGCATTACTTTGACACAAAGGTACCTTACTCTCTCTAACATAATGATGAAAATTCTAACTAAGATGGTAAAAAACTTTACTTTCAGAATGTATTTAACCCAAATATATATATATATATATATGTATGTATATACATATATTTAAATAGTAATATATGTCCATCATAATATATTATTAAATCGAAGAACGTTTATTCTTATCGTTTTTAACATTATTATACCGAAAGTGTGGAAAGTTTGTAGTGCATGTGTCTAGTTTTGAAACACGTTGTATTATTTTATATAGAGAATAAAATTGAATTTTTACATTGATGACACTATATAATTAACTTTAGTGACTAAAGGACAAAGTAATAATAATTATTAGAAATATTATCAATGGGTCCCATTTCTGTAAACAAAAAACATTTAACAATACCGTTAAAAATAAAAGGTGCTGAAAATTATACCACCAATATGACCTTATCTATATTTTTCGTTTAAATACGTTATTTGTTGGAACAAAAGCAACTACAAAACCAGTGACTTATCCCACATTGGTAAGTTATATAGCAATTAATTAATTTAAATACAATTAAATTACAAATTTTATTGTCGAGCTTGTTAACATAAGCTTGTAAACCATGTGGGGGCATTAATATGATGGAATATTGGATCTGACTCGTTGGGTCGAGTCTAACACGACTTCGAACTGCTCTGCCCATTTCAAGTTGAGATTTGGCTCATGTAGTTTGAGCGAAGGCTCGCACTTCCTGAGTTCATAGTGTGGAGGGCACTGCGTCAGGCTGGTCTAACAGAGCAACGAAAACCTCCCGTTCCTAACAGTGGAAGGATTACAGAGCGGTGTCGCTTGGGCTCAAGATGGCACAACAGTCTGTTCTTAAATATACCATCATGTTTTTTTCTTGTTCAAATATATGTTACCATATACATCAATTAGGATTTATCTCGTAAAACTGATTGAACGAATCATTCTCTAGAGATAAGAACAAATAGTACAAGGTAAACATAAAGATAGTTCTTAAAGTTCTGTATCTATTTTATAGTCATAATTACGTATTCATCACTACAAGAACATAATCAATGTTGATATATGTTTCATCTTTAATTTCAACGTATGTCGAAATAAGATTTCTACGCTTTGTTTGTATGAGTTATAGCCTGCGTAAGCAATCTAGCGTAAATACTGTCTTCTTAAAGTTTGAAAAAAATACCATAAAAAACTATCATTTAAATTTGAAATAAAGCAGTGCATCGTTATATAGTAACTTATGTTGTTACACGACATAAATATTTTATCATTTAAAGTAAATATATACGCTTGTCCTGGTCATGGAAAGCTTATTATTCTTTAGGCTTCATAAAATATATATCGGAGTGAAAAAATTCATGGCATTACTTTGACACAAAGGTACCTTACTCTCTCTAACATAATGATGAAAATTCTAACTAAGATGGTAAAAAACTTTACTTTCAGAATGTATTTAACCCAAATATATATATATATATATATGTGTGTATATACATATATTTAAATAGTAATATATGTCCATCATAATTTATTATTATATCGAAGAACGTTTATTCTTATCGTATTTAACATTATTATACCGAAAGTGTGGAAAGTTCGTAGTGCATGTGTCTAATTTTGAAACACGTTGTATTATTTTATATAGAGAATAAAATTGAATTTTTACATTGATGACACTATATAATTAACTTTAGTGACTAAAGGACAAAGTAATAATAATTATTAGAAATATTATCAATGGGTCCCATTTCTGTAAACAAAAAACATTTAACAATACCGTTAAAAATAAAAGGTGCTGAAAATTATACCACCAATATGACCTTATCTATATTTTTCGTTTAAAGACGTTATTTGTTGGAACAAAAGCAACTACAAAACTAGTGACTTATCCCACATCGGTAAGTTATATAGGAATTAATTAATTTAAATACAATTAAATTACAATTTTTATTGTCGAGCTTGTTAACATAAGCTTGTAACCCATGTGGGGGCATTAATATGATGGAATATTGGATCTGACTCGTTGGGTCGAATCTAACACGACTTCGAACTGCTCTGCCCATTTCAAGTTGAGATTTGGCTCATGTAGTTTGAGCGAAGGCTCGCACTTCCTGAGTTCATAGTGTGGAGGGCACTGCGTCAGGCTGGTCTAACAGAGCAACGAAAACCTCCCGTTCCTAACAGTGGAAGGATTACAGAGCGGTGTCGCTTGGGCTCAAGATGGCACAACAGTCTGTTCTCAAATATACCATCATGTTTTTTTCTTGTTCAAATATATGTTACCATATACATCAATTAGGATTTATCTCGTAAAACTGATTGAACGAATCATTCTCTAGAGATAAGAACAAATAGTACAAGGTAAACATAAAGATAGTTCTTAAAGTTCTGTATCTATTTTATAGTCATAATTACGTATTCATCACTACAAGAACATAATCAATGTTGATATATGTTTCATCTTTAATTTAAACGTATGTCAAAATAAGATTTCTACGCTTTGTTTGTATGAGTTATAGCCTGCTTAAACAATTTAGCGTAAATACTGTCTTCTTAAAGTTTGAAACAAATACCATAAAAAACTATCATTTAAATTTGAAATAAAGCAGTGCATCGTTATATAGTAACTTATGTTGTTACACGACATAAATATTTTATCATTTAAAGTAAATATATACGCTTGTCCTGGTCAGGGAAAGCTTATTATTCTTTAGGCTTCATAAAATATATATCGCAGTGAAAAAATTCATGGCATTACTTTGACACAAAGTTACATTACTCTCTCTAACATAATGATGAAAATTCTAACTAAGATGGTAAAAAACTTTACTTTCAGAATATATTTAAGCCAAATATATATATATATATATATATATATGCATGTATATACATATATTTAAATAGTAATATATGTCCATCATAATATATTATTAAATCGAAGAACGTTTATTCTTATCGTTTTTAACATTATTATACCGAAAGTGTGGAAAGTTTGTAGTGCATGTGTCTAGTTTTGAAACACGTTGTATTATTTTATATAGAGAATAAAATTGAATTTTTACATTGATGACACTATATAATTAACTTTAGTGACTAAAGGACAAAGTAATAATAATTATTAGAAATATTATCAATGGGTCCCATTTCTGTAAACAAAAAACATTTAACAATACCGTTAAAAATAAAAGGTGCTGAAAATTATAACACCAATATGACCTTATCTATATTTTTCGTTTAAAGACGTTATTTGTTGCAACAAAGGCAACTACAAAACCAGTGACTTATCCCACATCGGTAAGTTATATAGAAATTAATTAATTTAAATACAATTAAATTACAATTTTTATTGTCGAGCTTGTTAACATAAGCTTGTAACCCATGTGGGGGCATTAATATGATGGAATATTGGATCTGAATCGTTGGGTCGAGTCTAACACGACTTCGAACTGCTCTGCCCATTTCAAGTTGAGCTTTGTCTCATGTAGTTTGAGCGAAGGCTCGCACTTCCTGAGTTCATAGTGTGGAGGGCACTGCGTCAGGCTGGTCTAACAGAGCAACGAAAACCTCCCGTTCCTAACAGTGGAAGGATTACAGAGCGGTGTCGCTTGGGCTCAAGATGGCACAACAGTCTGTTCTCAAATATACCATCATGTTTTTTTCTTGTTCAAATATATGTTACCATATACATCAATTAGGATTTATCTCGTAAAACTGATTGAACGAATCATTCTCTAGAGATAAGAACAAATAGTACAAGGTAAACATAAAGATAGTTCTTAAAGTTCTGTATCTATTTTATAGTCATAATTACGTATTCATCACTACAAGAACATAATCAATGTTGATATATGTTTCATCTTTAATTTAAACGTATGTCGAAATAAGATTTCTACGCTTTGTTTGTATGAGTTATAGCCTGCTTAAACAATTTAGCGTAAATACTGTCTTCTTAAAGTTTAAAAACAATACCATAAAAAACTCTCATTTAAATTTGAAATAAAGCAGTGCATCGTTATATAGTAACTTATGTTGTTACACGACATAAATATTTTATTATTGAAAGTAAATATATACGCTTGTCCTGGTCAGGGAAAGCTTATTATTCTTTAGGCTTCATAAAATATATATCGCAGTGAAAAAATTCATGGCATTACTTTGACACAAAGTTACATTACTCTCTCTAACATAATGATGAAAATTCTAACTAAGATGGTAAAAAACTTTACTTTCAGAATATATTTAAGCCAAATATATATATATATATATATGTGTGTATATACATATATTTAAATAGTAATATATGTCCATCATAATATATTATTAAATCGAAGAACGTTTATTCTTAGCGTATTCAACATTATTATACCGAAAGTGTGGAAAGTTTGTAGTGCATGTGTCTAGTTTTGAAACACGTTGTATTATTTTATATAGAGAATAAAATTGAATTTTTACATTGATGAAACTATATAATTAACTTTAGTGACTAAAGGACAAAGTAATAATAATTATTAGAAATATTATCAATGGGTCCCATTCCGTAAACAAAAAACATTTAACAATACCGTTAAAAATAAAAGGTGCTGAAAATTATACCACCAATATGACCTTATCTATATTTTTCATTTAAAGACGTTATTTGTTGGAACAAAAGCAACTACAAAACCAGTGACTTATCCCACATCGGTAAGTTATATAGAAATTAATTAATTTAAATACAATTAAATTACAATTTTTATTGTCGAGCTTGTTAACATAAGCTTGTAACCCATGTGGGGGCATTAATATCATGGAATATTGGATCTGACTCGTTGGGTCGAGTCTAACACGACTTAGAACTGCTCTGCCCATTTCAAGTTGAGATTTGGCTCATGTAGTTTGAGCAAAGGTTCGCACTTCCTGAGTTCATAGTGTGGAGGGCACTGCGTCAGGCTGGTCTAATAGAGCAACGAAAACCTCCCGTTCCTAACAGTGGAAGGATTACAGAGCGGTGTCGCTTGAGCTCAACATGGCACAACAGTCTGTTCTCAAATATACCATCATGTTTTTTTCTTGTTCAAATATATGTTACCATATACATCAATTAGGATTAATCTCGTAAAACTGATTGAACGAATCATTCTCTAGAGATAAGAACAAATATTACAAGGTAAACATAAAGATAGTTCTTAAAGTTCTGTAACTATTTTATAGTCATAATTACGTATTCATCACTACAAGAACATAATCAATGTTGATATATGTTTAATCTTTAATTTAAACGTATGTCGAAATAAGATTTCTACGCTTTGTTTGTATGAGTTATAGCCTGCTTAAACAATTTAGCGTAAATACTGTCTTCTTAAAGTTTAAAAACAATACCATAAAAAACTCTCATTTAAATTTGAAATAAAGCAGTGCATCGTTATATAGTAACTTATGTTGTTACACGACATAAATATTTTATCATTAAAGTAAATATATACGCTTGTCCTGGTCAGGGAAAGCTTATTATTCTTTAGGCTTCATAAAATATATATCGGAGTGAAAAAATTCATGGCATTACTTTGACACAAAGTTACCTTACTCTCTCTAACATAATGATGAAAATTCTAACTAAGATGGTAAAAAACTTTACTTTCAGAATGTATTTAACCCAAATATATATATATATATATATGTGTGTATATACATATATTTAAATAGTAATATATGTCCATCATAATATATTATTAAATCGAAGAACGTTTATTCTTAGCGTATTCAACATTATTATACCGAAAGTGTGGAAAGTTTGTAGTGCATGTGTCTAGTTTTGAAACACGTTGTATTATTTTATATAGAGAATAAAATTGAATTTTTACATTGATGACACTATATAATTAACTTTAGTGACTAAAGGAAAAAGTAATAATAATTATTAGAAATATTATTAATGGGTCCCATTTCTGTAAACAAAAAACATTTAACAATACCGTTAAAAATAAAAGGTGCTGAAAATTATACCACCAATATGACCTTATCTATATTTTTCGTTTAAAGACGTTATTTGTTGGAACAAAAGCAACTACAAAACCAGTGACTTATCCCACATCGGTAAGTTATATAGAAATTAATTAATTTAAATACAATTAAATTACAATTTTTATTGTCGAGCTTGTTAACATAAGCTTGTAACCCATGTGGGGGCATTAATATGATGGAATATTGGATCTGACTCGTTGGGTCGAGTCTAACACGACTTCGAACTGCTCTGCCCATTTCAAGTTGAGCTTTGGCTCATGTAGTTTGAGCGAAGGCTCGCACTTCCTGAGTTCATAGTGTGGAGGGCACTGCGTCAGGCTGGTCTAACAGAGCAACGAAAACCTCCCGTTCCTAACAGTGGAAGGATTACAGAGCGGTGTCGCTTGGGCTCAAGATGGCACAACACTCTGTTCTCAAATATACCATCATGTTTTTTTCTTGTTCAAATATATCTTACCATATACATCAATTAGGATTAATCTCGTAAAACTGATTGAACGAATCATTCTCTAGAGATAAGAACAAATATTACAAGGTAAACATAAAGATAGTTCTTAAAGTTCTGTAACTATTTTATAGTCATAATTACGTATTCATCACTACAAGAACATAATCAATGTTGATATATGTTTAATCTTTAATTTAAACGTATGTCGAAATAAGATTTCTACGCTTTGTTTGTATGAGTTATAGCCTGCATAAGCAATCTAGCATAAATACTGTCTTCTTAAAGTATATAAGAAATACCATAAAAAACTCTCATTTAAATTTGAAATAAAGCAGTGCATCGTTATATAGTAACTTATGTTGTTACACGACATAAATATTTTATCATTTAAAGTAAATATATACGCTTGTCCTGGTCATGGAAAGCTTATTATTCTTTAGGCTTCATAAAATATATATCGGAGTGAAAAAATTCATGGCATTACTTTGACACAAAGTTACCTTACTCTCTCTAACATGATGATGAAAATTCTAACTAAGATGGTAAAAAACTTTACTTTCAGAATGTATTTAACCCAAATATATATATATATATATGTGTGTATATACATATATTTAAATAGTAATATATGTCCATCATAATATATTATTAAATCGAAGAACGTTTATTCTTAGCGTATTCAACATTATTATACCGAAAGTGTGGAAAGTTTGTAGTGCATGTGTCTAGTTTTGAAACACGTTGTATTATTTTATATAGAGAATAAAATTGAATTTTTACATTGATGACACTATATAATTAACTTTAGTGACTAAAGGACAAAGTAATAATAATTATTAGAAATATTATTAATGGGTCCCACTTCTGTAAACAAAAAACATTTAACAATACCGTTAAAAATAAAAGGTGCTGAAAATTATACCACCAATATGACCTTATCTATATTTTTCGTTTAAAGACGTTATTTGTTGGAACAAAAGCAACTACAAAACCAGTGACTTATCCCACATCGGTAAGTTATATAGAAATTAATTAATTTAAATACAATTAAATTACAATTTTTATTGTCGAGCTTGTTAACATAAGCTTGTAACCCATGTGGGGGCATTAATATGATGGAATATTGGATCTGACTCGTTGGGTCGAGTCTAACACGACTTCGAACTGCTCTGCCCATTTCAAGTTGAGCTTTGTCTCATGTAGTTTGAGCGAAGGCTCGCACTTCCTGAGTTCATAGTGTGGAGGGCACTGCGTCAGGCTGGTCTAACAGAGCAACGAAAACCTCCCGTTCCTAACAGTGGAAGGATTACAGAGCGGTGTCGCTTGGGCTCAAGATGGCACAACAGTCTGTTCTCAAATATACCATCATGTTTTTTTCTTGTTCAAATATATCTTACCATATACATCAATTAGGATTAATCTCGTAAAACTGATTGAACGAATCATTCTCTAGAGATAAGAACAAATATTACAAGGTAAACATAAAGATAGTTCTTAAAGTTCTGTAACTATTTTATAGTCATAATTACGTATTCATCACTACAAGAACATAATCAATGTTGATATATGTTTAATCTTTAATTTAAACGTATGTCGAAATAAGATTTCTACGCTTTGTTTGTATGAGTTATAGCCTGCATAAGCAATCTAGCATAAATACTGTCTTCTTAAAGTATATAAGAAAGACCATAAAAAACTCTCATTTAAATTTGAAATAAAGCAGTGCATCGTTATATAGTAACTTATGTTGTTACACGACATAAATATTTTATCATTTAAAGTAAATATATACGCTTGTCCTGGTCATGGAAAGCTTATTATTCTTTAGGCTTCATAAAATATATATCGGAGTGAAAAAATTCATGGCATTACTTTGACACAAAGTTACCTTACTCTCTCTAACATGATGATGAAAATTCTAACTAAGATGGTAAAAAACTTTACTTTCAGAATGTATTTAACCCAAATATATATATATATATATGTGTGTATATACATATATTTAAATAGTAATATATGTCCATCATAATATATTATTAAATCGAAGAACGTTTATTCTTAGCGTATTCAACATTATTATACCGAAAGTGTGGAAAGTTTGTAGTGCATGTGTCTAGTTTTGAAACACGTTGTATTATTTTATATAGAGAATAAAATTGAATTTTTACATTGATGACACTATATAATTAACTTTAGTGACTAAAGGACAAAGTAATAATAATTATTAGAAATATTATTAATGGGTCCCACTTCTGTAAACAAAAAACATTTAACAATACCGTTAAAAATAAAAGGTGCTGAAAATTATACCACCAATATGACCTTATCTATATTTTTCGTTTAAAGACGTTATTTGTTGGAACAAAAGCAACTACAAAACCAGTGACTTATCCCACATCGGTAAGTTATATAGAAATTAATTAATTTAAATACAATTAAATTACAATTTTTATTGTCGAGCTTGTTAACATAAGCTTGTAACCCATGTGGGGGCATTAATATGATGGAATATTGGATCTGACTCGTTGGGTCGAGTCTAACACGACTTCGAACTGCTCTGCCCATTTCAAGTTGAGATTTGGCTCATGTAGTTTGAGCGAAGGCTCGCACTTCCTGAGTTCATAGTGTGGAGGGCACTGCGTCAGGCTGGTCTAACAGAGCAACGAAAACCTCCCGTTCCTAACAGTGGAAGGATTACAGAGCGGTGTCGCTTGGGCTCAAGATGGCACAACAGTCTGTTCTCAAATATACCATCATGTTTTTTTCTTGTTCAAATATATCTTACCATATACATCAATTAGGATTAATCTCGTAAAACTGATTGAACGAATCATTCTCTAGAGATAAGAACAAATATTACAAGGTAAACATAAAGATAGTTCTTAAAGTTCTGTAACTATTTTATAGTCATAATTACGTATTCATCACTACAAGAACATAATCAATGTTGATATATGTTTAATCTTTAATTTAAACGTATGTCGAAATAAGATTTCTACGCTTTGTTTGTATGAGTTATAGCCTGCATAAGCAATCTAGCATAAATACTGTCTTCTTAAAGTATATAAGAAAGACCATAAAAAACTCTCATTTAAATTTGAAATAAAGCAGTGCATCGTTATATAGTAACTTATGTTGTTACACGACATAAATATTTTATCATTTAAAGTAAATATATACGCTTGTCCTGGTCATGGAAAGCTTATTATTCTTTAGGCTTCATAAAATATATATCGGAGTGAAAAAATTCATGGCATTACTTTGACACAAAGTTACCTTACTCTCTCTAACATGATGATGAAAATTCTAACTAAGATGGTAAAAAACTTTACTTTCAGAATGTATTTAACCCAAATATATATATATATATATATGTGTATATACATATATTTAAATAGTAATATATGTCCATCATAATATATTATTAAATCGAAGAACGTTTATTCTTAGCGTATTCAACATTATTATACCGAAAGTGTGGAAAGTTTGTAGTGCATGTGTCTAGTTTTGAAACACGTTGTATTATTTTATATAGAGAATAAAATTGAATTTTTACATTGATGACACTATATAATTAACTTTAGTGACTAAAGGACAAAGTAATAATAATTATTAGAAATATTATTAATGGGTCCCACTTCTGTAAACAAAAAACATTTAACAATACCGTTAAAAATAAAAGGTGCTGAAAATTATACCACCAATATGACCTTATCTATATTTTTCGTTTAAAGACGTTATTTGTTGGAACAAAAGCAACTACAAAACCAGTGACTTATCCCACATCGGTAAGTTATATAGAAATTAATTAATTTAAATACAATTAAATTACAATTTTTATTGTCGAGCTTGTTAACATAAGCTTGTAACCCATGTGGGGGCATTAATATGATGGAATATTGGATCTGACTCGTTGGGTCGAGTCTAACACGACTTCGAACTGCTCTGCCCATTTCAAGTTGAGCTTTGTCTCATGTAGTTTGAGCGAAGGCTCGCACTTCCTGAGTTCATAGTGTGGAGGGCACTGCGTCAGGCTGGTCTAACAGAGCAACGAAAACCTCCCGTTCCTAACAGTGGAAGGATTACAGAGCGGTGTCGCTTGGGCTCAAGATGGCACAACAGTCTGTTCTCAAATATACCATCATGTTTTTTTCTTGTTCAAATATATGTTACCATATACATCAATTAGGATTAATCTCGTAAAACTGATTGAACGAATCATTCTCTAGAGATAAGAACAAATATTACAAGGTAAACATAAAGATAGTTCTTAAAGTTCTGTAACTATTTTATAGTCATAATTACGTATTCATCACTACAAGAACATAATCAATGTTGATATATGTTTAATCTTTAATTTAAACGTATGTCGAAATAAGATTTCTACGCTTTGTTTGTATGAGTTATAGCCTGCATAAGCAATCTAGCGTAAATACTGTCTTCTTAAAGTATATAAGAAAGACCATAAAAAACTCTCATTTAAATTTGAAATAAAGCAGTGCATCGTTATATAGTAACTTATGTTGTTACACGACATAAATATTTTATCATTTAAAGTAAATATATACGCTTGTCCTGGTCATGGAAAGCTTATTATTCTTTAGGCTTCATAAAATATATATCGGAGTGAAAAAATTCATGGCATTACTTTGACACAAAGTTACCTGACTCTCTCTAACATGATGATGAAAATTCTAACTAAGATGGTAAAAAACTTTACTTTCGGAATGTATTTAACCCAAATATATATATATATATATGTGTGTATATACATATATTTAAATAGTAATATATGTCCATCATAATATATTATTAAATCGAAGAACGTTTATTCTTAGCGTATTCAACATTATTATACCGAAAGTGTGGAAAGTTTGTAGTGCATGTGTCTAGTTTTGAAACACGTTGTATTATTTTATATAGAGAATAAAATTGAATTTTTACATTGATGACACTATATAATTAACTTTAGTGACTAAAGGACAAAGTAATAATAATTATTAGAAATATTATTAATGGGTCCCACTTCTGTAAACAAAAAACATTTAACAATACCATTAAAAATAAAAGGTGCTGAAAATTATACCACCAATATGACCTTATCTATATTTTTCGTTTAAAGACGTTATTTGTTGGAACAAAAGCAACTACAAAACCAGTGACTTATCCCACATCGGTAAGTTATATAGAAATTAATTAATTTAAATACAATTAAATTACAATTTTTATTGTCGAGCTTGTTAACATAAGCTTGTAACCCATGTGGGGGCATTAATATGATGGAATATTGGATCTGACTCGTTGGGTCGAGTCTAACACGACTTCGAACTGCTCTGCCCATTTCAAGTTGAGCTTTGTCTCATGTAGTTTGAGCGAAGGCTCGCACTTCCTGAGTTCATAGTGTGGAGGGCACTGCGTCAGGCTGGTCTAACAGAGCAACGAAAACCTCCCGTTCCTAACAGTGGAAGGATTACAGAGCGGTGTCGCTTGGGCTCAAGATGGCACAACAGTCTGTTCTCAAATATACCATCATGTTTTTTTCTTGTTCAAATATATCTTACCATATACATCAATTAGGATTAATCTCGTAAAACTGATTGAACGAATCATTCTCTAGAGATAAGAACAAATATTACAAGGTAAACATAAAGATAGTTCTTAAAGTTCTGTAACTATTTTATAGTCATAATTACGTATTCATCACTACAAGAACATAATCAATGTTGATATATGTTTAATCTTTAATTTAAACGTATGTCGAAATAAGATTTCTACGCTTTGTTTGTATGAGTTATAGCCTGCATAAGCAATCTAGCATAAATACTGTCTTCTTAAAGTATATAAGAAAGACCATAAAAAACTCTCATTTAAATTTGAAATAAAGCAGTGCATCGTTATATAGTAACTTATGTTGTTACACGACATAAATATTTTATCATTTAAAGTAAATATATACGCTTGTCCTGGTCATGGAAAGCTTATTATTCTTTAGGCTTCATAAAATATATATCGGAGTGAAAAAATTCATGGCATTACTTTGACACAAAGTTACCTTACTCTCTCTAACATGATGATGAAAATTCTAACTAAGATGGTAAAAAACTTTACTTTCAGGATGTATTTAACCCAAATATATATATATATATATGTGTGTATATACATATATTTAAATAGTAATATATGTCCATCATAATATATTATTAAATCGAAGAACGTTTATTCTTAGCGTATTCAACATTATTATACCGAAAGTGTGGAAAGTTTGTAGTGCATGTGTCTAGTTTTGAAACACGTTGTATTATTTTATATAGAGAATAAAATTGAATTTTTACATTGATGACACTATATAATTAACTTTAGTGACTAAAGGACAAAGTAATAATAATTATTAGAAATATTATTAATGGGTCCCAATTCTGTAAACAAAAAACATTTAACAATACCGTTAAAAATAAAAGGTGCTGAAAATTATACCACCAATATGACCTTATCTATATTTTTCGTTTAAAGACGTTATTTGTTGGAACAAAAGCAACTACAAAACCAGTGACTTATCCCACATCGGTAAGTTATATAGAAATTAATTAATTTAAATACAATTAAATTACAATTTTTATTGTCGAGCTTGTTAACATAAGCTTGTAACCCATGTGGGGGCATTAATATGATGGAATATTGGATCTGACTCGTTGGGTCGAGTCTAACACGACTTCGAACTGCTCTGCCCATTTCAAGTTGAGCTTTGTCTCATGTAGTTTGAGCGAAGGCTCGCACTTCCTGAGTTCATAGTGTGGAGGGCACTGCGTCAGGCTGGTCTAACAGAGCAACGAAAACCTCCCGTTCCTAACAGTGGAAGGATTACAGAGCGGTGTCGCTTGGGCTCAAGATGGCACAACAGTCTGTTCTCAAATATACCATCATGTTTTTTTCTTGTTCAAATATATGTTACCATATACATCAATTAGGATTAATCTCGTAAAACTGATTGAACGAATCATTCTCTAGAGATAAGAACAAATATTACAAGGTAAACATAAATATAGTTCTTAAAGTTCTGTAACTATTTTATAGTCATAATTACGTATTCATCACTACAAGAACATAATCAATGTTGATATATGTTTAATCTTTAATTTAAACGTATGTCGAAATAAGATTTCTACGCTTTGTTTGTATGAGTTATAGCCTGCATAAGCAATCTAGCGTAAATACTGTCTTCTTAAAGTATATAAGAAAGACCATAAAAAACTCTCATTTAAATTTGAAATAAAGCAGTGCATCGTTATATAGTAACTTATGTTGTTACACGACATAAATATTTTATCATTTAAAGTAAATATATACGCTTGTCCTGGTCATGGAAAGCTTATTATTCTTTAGGCTTCATAAAATATATATCGGAGTGAAAAAATTCATGGCATTACTTTGACACAAAGTTACCTGACTCTCTCTAACATGATGATGAAAATTCTAACTAAGATGGTAAAAAACTTTACTTTCGGAATGTATTTAACCCAAATATATATATATATATATGTGTGTATATACATATATTTAAATAGTAATATATGTCCATCATAATATATTATTAAATCGAAGAACGTTTATTCTTAGCGTATTCAACATTATTATACCGAAAGTGTGGAAAGTTTGTAGTGCATGTGTCTAGTTTTGAAACACGTTGTATTATTTTATATAGAGAATAAAATTGAATTTTTACATTGATGACACTATATAATTAACTTTAGTGACTAAAGGACAAAGTAATAATAATTATTAGAAATATTATTAATGGGTCCCACTTTTGTAAACAAAAAACATTTAACAATACCGTTAAAAATAAAAGGTGCTGAAAATTATACCACCAATATGACCTTATCTATATTTTTCGTTTAAAGACGTTATTTGTTGGAACAAAAGCAACTACAAAACCAGTGACTTATCCCACATCGGTAAGTTATATAGAAATTAATTAATTTAAATACAATTAAATTACAATTTTTATTGTCGAGCTTGTTAACATAAGCTTGTAACCCATGTGGGGGCATTAATATGATGGAATATTGGATCTGACTCGTTGGGTCGAGTCTAACACGACTTCGAACTGCTCTGCCCATTTCAAGTTGAGCTTTGTCTCATGTAGTTTGACCGAAGGCTCGCACTTCCTGAGTTCATAGTGTGGAGGGCACTGCGTCAGGCTGGTCTAACAGAGCAACGAAAACCTCCCGTTCCTAACAGTGGAAGGATTACAGAGCGGTGTCGCTTGGGCTCAAGATGGCACAACAGTCTGTTCTCAAATATACCATCATGTTTTTTTCTTGTTCAAATATATCTTACCATATACATCAATTAGGATTAATCTCGTAAAACTGATTGAACGAATCATTCTCTAGAGATAAGAACAAATATTACAAGGTAAACATAAAGATAGTTCTTAAAGTTCTGTAACTATTTTATAGTCATAATTACGTATTCATCACTACAAGAACATAATCAATGTTGATATATGTTTAATCTTTAATTTAAACGTATGTCGAAATAAGATTTCTACGCTTTGTTTGTATGAGTTATAGCCTGCATAAGCAATCTAGCATAAATACTGTCTTCTTAAAGTATATAAGAAAGACCATAAAAAACTCTCATTTAAATTTGAAATAAAGCAGTGCATCGTTATATAGTAACTTATGTTGTTACACGACATAAATATTTTATCATTTAAAGTAAATATATACGCTTGTCCTGGTCATGGAAAGCTTATTATTCTTTAGGCTTCATAAAATATATATCGGAGTGAAAAAATTCATGGCATTACTTTGACACAAAGTTACCTTACTCTCTCTAACATGATGATGAAAATTCTAACTAAGATGGTAAAAAACTTTACTTTCAGGATGTATTTAACCCAAATATATATATATATATATGTGTGTATATACATATATTTAAATAGTAATATATGTCCATCATAATATATTATTAAATCGAAGAACGTTTATTCTTAGCGTATTCAACATTATTATACCGAAAGTGTGGAAAGTTTGTAGTGCATGTGTCTAGTTTTGAAACACGTTGTATTATTTTATATAGAGAATAAAATTGAATTTTTACATTGATGACACTATATAATTAACTTTAGTGACTAAAGGACAAAGTAATAATAATTATTAGAAATATTATTAATGGGTCCCACCTCTGTAAACAAAAAACATTTAACAATACCGTTAAAAATAAAAGGTGCTGAAAATTATACCACCAATATGACCTTATCTATATTTTTCGTTTAAAGACGTTATTTGTTGGAACAAAAGCAACTACAAAACCAGTGACTTATCCCACATCGGTAAGTTATATAGAAATTAATTAATTTAAATACAATTAAATTACAATTTTTATTGTCGAGCTTGTTAACATAAGCTTGTAACCCATGTGGGGGCATTAATATGATGGAATATTGGATCTGACTCGTTGGGTCGAGTCTAACACGACTTCGAACTGCTCTGCCCATTTCAAGTTGAGCTTTGTCTCATGTAGTTTGAGCGAAGGCTCGCACTTCCTGAGTTCATAGTGTGGAGGGCACTGCGTCAGGCTGGTCTAACAGAGCAACGAAAACCTCCCGTTCCTAACAGTGGAAGGATTACAGAGCGGTGTCGCTTGGGCTCAAGATGGCACAACAGTCTGTTCTCAAATATACCATCATGTTTTTTTCTTGTTCAAATATATGTTACCATATACATCAATTAGGATTAATCTCGTAAAACTGATTGAACGAATCATTCTCTAGAGATAAGAACAAATATTACAAGGTAAACATAAAGATAGTTCTTAAAGTTCTGTAACTATTTTATAGTCATAATTACGTATTCATCACTACAAGAACATAATCAATGTTGATATATGTTTAATCTTTAATTTAAACGTATGTCGAAATAAGATTTCTACGCTTTGTTTGTATGAGTTATAGCCTGCATAAGCAATCTAGCGTAAATACTGTCTTCTTAAAGTATATAAGAAAGACCATAAAAAACTCTCATTTAAATTTGAAATAAAGCAGTGCATCGTTATATAGTAACTTATGTTGTTACACGACATAAATATTTTATCATTTAAAGTAAATATATACGCTTGTCCTGGTCATGGAAAGCTTATTATTCTTTAGGCTTCATAAAATATATATCGGAGTGAAAAAATTCATGGCATTACTTTGACACAAAGTTACCTGACTCTCTCTAACATGATGATGAAAATTCTAACTAAGATGGTAAAAAACTTTACTTTCAGAATGTATTTAACCCAAATATATATATATATATATGTGTGTATATACATATATTTAAATAGTAATATATGTCCATCATAATATATTATTAAATCGAAGAACGTTTATTCTTAGCGTATTCAACATTATTATACCGAAAGTGTGGAAAGTTTGTAGTGCATGTGTCTAGTTTTGAAACACGTTGTATTATTTTATATAGAGAATAAAATTGAATTTTTACATTGATGACACTATATAATTAACTTTAGTGACTAAAGGACAAAGTAATAATAATTATTAGAAATATTATTAATGGGTCCCACTTCTGTAAACAAAAAACATTTAACAATACCGTTAAAAATAAAAGGTGCTGAAAATTATACCACCAATATGACCTTATCTATATTTTTCGTTTAAAGACGTTATTTGTTGGAACAAAAGCAACTACAAAACCAGTGACTTATCCCACATCGGTAAGTTATATAGAAATTAATTAATTTAAATACAATTAAATTACAATTTTTATTGTCGAGCTTGTTAACATAAGCTTGTAACCCATGTGGGGGCATTAATATGATGGAATATTGGATCTGACTCGTTGGGTCGAGTCTAACACGACTTCGAACTGCTCTGCCCATTTCAAGTTGAGCTTTGTCTCATGTAGTTTGAGCGAAGGCTCGCACTTCCTGAGTTCATAGTGTGGAGGGCACTGCGTCAGGCTGGTCTAACAGAGCAACGAAAACCTCCCGTTCCTAACAGTGGAAGGATTACAGAGCGGTGTCGCTTGGGCTCAAGATGGCACAACAGTCTGTTCTCAAATATACCATCATGTTTTTTTCTTGTTCAAATATATCTTACCATATACATCAATTAGGATTAATCTCGTAAAACTGATTGAACGAATCATTCTCTAGAGATAAGAACAAATATTACAAGGTAAACATAAAGATAGTTCTTAAAGTTCTGTAACTATTTTATAGTCATAATTACGTATTCATCACTACAAGAACATAATCAATGTTGATATATGTTTAATCTTTAATTTAAACGTATGTCGAAATAAGATTTCTACGCTTTGTTTGTATGAGTTATAGCCTGCATAAGCAATCTAGCATAAATACTGTCTTCTTAAAGTATATAAGAAAGACCATAAAAAACTCTCATTTAAATTTGAAATAAAGCAGTGCATCGTTATATAGTAACTTATGTTGTTACACGACATAAATATTTTATCATTTAAAGTAAATATATACGCTTGTCCTGGTCATGGAAAGCTTATTATTCTTTAGGCTTCATAAAATATATATCGGAGTGAAAAAATTCATGGCATTACTTTGACACAAAGTTACCTTACTCTCTCTAACATGATGATGAAAATTCTAACTAAGATGGTAAAAAACTTTACTTTCAGAATGTATTTAACCCAAATATATATATATATATATATGTGTGTATATACATATATTTAAATAGTAATATATGTCCATCATAATATATTATTAAATCGAAGAACGTTTATTCTTAGCGTATTCAACATTATTATACCGAAAGTGTGGAAAGTTTGTAGTGCATGTGTCTAGTTTTGAAACACGTTGTATTATTTTATATAGAGAATAAAATTGAATTTTTACATTGATGACACTATATAATTAACTTTAGTGACTAAAGGACAAAGTAATAATAATTATTAGAAATATTATTAATGGGTCCCACTTCTGTAAACAAAAAACATTTAACAATACCGTTAAAAATAAAAGGTGCTGAAAATTATACCACCAATATGACCTTATCTATATTTTTCGTTTAAAGACGTTATTTGTTGGAACAAAAGCAACTACAAAACCAGTGACTTATCCCACATCGGTAAGTTATATAGAAATTAATTAATTTAAATACAATTAAATTACAATTTTTATTGTCGAGCTTGTTAACATAAGCTTGTAACCCATGTGGGGGCATTAATATGATGGAATATTGGATCTGACTCGTTGGGTCGAGTCTAACACGACTTCGAACTGCTCTGCCTATTTCAAGTTGAGCTTTGGCTCATGTAGTTTGAGCGAAGGCTCGCACTTCCTGAGTTCATAGTGTGGAGGGCACTGCGTCAGGCTGGTCTAACAGAGCAACGAAAACCTCCCGTTCCTAACAGTGGAAGGATTACAGAGCGGTGTCGCTTGGGCTCAAGATGGCACAACACTCTGTTCTCAAATATACCATCATGTTTTTTTCTTGTTCAAATATATCTTACCATATACATCAATTAGGATTAATCTCGTAAAACTGATTGAACGAATCATTCTCTAGAGATAAGAACAAATATTACAAGGTAAACATAAAGATAGTTCTTAAAGTTCTGTAACTATTTTATAGTCATAATTACGTATTCATCACTACAAGAACATAATCAATGTTGATATATGTTTAATCTTTAATTTAAACGTATGTCGAAATAAGATTTCTACGCTTTGTTTGTATGAGTTATAGCCTGCATAAGCAATCTAGCATAAATACTGTCTTCTTAAAGTATATAAGAAAGACCATAAAAAACTCTCATTTAAATTTGAAATAAAGCAGTGCATCGTTATATAGTAACTTATGTTGTTACACGACATAAATATTTTATCATTTAAAGTAAATATATACGCTTGTCCTGGTCATGGAAAGCTTATTATTCTTTAGGCTTCATAAAATATATATCGGAGTGAAAAAATTCATGGCATTACTTTGACACAAAGTTACCTTACTCTCTCTAACATGATGATGAAAATTCAAACTAAGATGGTAAAAAACTTTACTTTCAGAATGTATTTAACCCAAATATATATATATATATATGTGTGTATATACATATATTTAAATAGTAATATATGTCCATCATAATATATTATTAAATCGAAGAACGTTTATTCTTAGCGTATTCAACATTATTATACCGAAAGTGTGGAAAGTTTGTAGTGCATGTGTCTAGTTTTGAAACACGTTGTATTATTTTATATAGAGAATAAAATTGAATTTTTACATTGATGACACTATATAATTAACTTTAGTGACTAAAGGACAAAGTAATAATAATTATTAGAAATATTATTAATGGGTCCCACTTCTGTAAACAAAAAACATTTAACAATACCGTTAAAAATAAAAGGTGCTGAAAATTATACCACCAATATGACCTTATCTATATTTTTCGTTTAAAGACGTTATTTGTTGGAACAAAAGCAACTACAAAACCAGTGACTTATCCCACATCGGTAAGTTATATAGAAATTAATTAATTTAAATACAATTAAATTACAATTTTTATTGTCGAGCTTGTTAACATAAGCTTGTAACCCATGTGGGGGCATTAATATGATGGAATATTGGATCTGACTCGTTGGGTCGAGTCTAACACGACTTCGAACTGCTCTGCCTATTTCAAGTTGAGCTTTGGCTCATGTAGTTTGAGCGAAGGCTCGCACTTCCTGAGTTCATAGTGTGGAGGGCACTGCGTCAGGCTGGTCTAACAGAGCAACGAAAACCTCCCGTTCCTAACAGTGGAAGGATTACAGAGCGGTGTCGCTTGGGCTCAAGATGGCACAACACTCTGTTCTCAAATATACCATCATGTTTTTTTCTTGTTCAAATATATCTTACCATATACATCAATTAGGATTAATCTCGTAAAACTGATTGAACGAATCATTCTCTAGAGATAAGAACAAATATTACAAGGTAAACATAAAGATAGTTCTTAAAGTTCTGTAACTATTTTATAGTCATAATTACGTATTCATCACTACAAGAACATAATCAATGTTGATATATGTTTAATCTTTAATTTAAACGTATGTCGAAATAAGATTTCTACGCTTTGTTTGTATGAGTTATAGCCTGCATAAGCAATCTAGCATAAATACTGTCTTCTTAAAGTATATAAGAAAGACCATAAAAAACTCTCATTTAAATTTGAAATAAAGCAGTGCATCGTTATATAGTAACTTATGTTGTTACACGACATAAATATTTTATCATTTAAAGTAAATATATACGCTTGTCCTGGTCATGGAAAGCTTATTATTCTTTAGGCGTCATAAAATATATATCGGAGTGAAAAAATTCATGGCATTACTTTGACACAAAGTTACCTTACTCTCTCTAACATGATGATGAAAATTCTAACTAAGATGGTAAAAAACTTTACTTTCAGAATGTATTTAACCCAAATATATATATATATATATGTGTGTATATACATATATTTAAATAGTAATATATGTCCATCATAATATATTATTAAATCGAAGAACGTTTATTCTTAGCGTATTCAACATTATTATACCGAAAGTGTGGAAAGTTTGTAGTGCATGTGTCTAGTTTTGAAACACGTTGTATTATTTTATATAGAGAATAAAATTGAATTTTTACATTGATGACACTATATAATTAACTTTAGTGACTAAAGGACAAAGTAATAATAATTATTAGAAATATTATTAATGGGTCCCACTTCTGTAAACAAAAAACATTTAACAATACCGTTAAAAATAAAAGGTGCTGAAAATTATACCACCAATATGACCTTATCTATATTTTTCGTTTAAAGACGTTATTTGTTGGAACAAAAGCAACTACAAAACCAGTGACTTATCCCACATCGGTAAGTTATATAGAAATTAATTAATTTAAATACAATTAAATTACAATTTTTATTGTCGAGCTTGTTAACATAAGCTTGTAACCCATGTGGGGGCATTAATATGATGGAATATTGGATCTGACTCGTTGGGTCGAGTCTAACACGACTTCGAACTGCTCTGCCTATTTCAAGTTGAGCTTTGGCTCATGTAGTTTGAGCGAAGGCTCGCACTTCCTGAGTTCATAGTGTGGAGGGCACTGCGTCAGGCTGGTCTAACAGAGCAACGAAAACCTCCCGTTCCTAACAGTGGAAGGATTACAGAGCGGTGTCGCTTGGGCTCAAGATGGCACAACACTCTGTTCTCAAATATACCATCATGTTTTTTTCTTGTTCAAATATATCTTACCATATACATCAATTAGGATTAATCTCGTAAAACTGATTGAACGAATCATTCTCTAGAGATAAGAACAAATATTACAAGGTAAACATAAAGATAGTTCTTAAAGTTCTGTAACTATTTTATAGTCATAATTACGTATTCATCACTACAAGAACATAATCAATGTTGATATATGTTTAATCTTTAATTTAAACGTATGTCGAAATAAGATTTCTACGCTTTGTTTGTATGAGTTATAGCCTGCATAAGCAATCTAGCATAAATACTGTCTTCTTAAAGTATATAAGAAAGACCATAAAAAACTCTCATTTAAATTTGAAATAAAGCAGTGCATCGTTATATAGTAACTTATGTTGTTACACGACATAAATATTTTATCATTTAAAGTAAATATATACGCTTGTCCTGGTCATGGAAAGCTTATTATTCTTTAGGCTTCATAAAATATATATCGGAGTGAAAAAATTCATGGCATTACTTTGACACAAAGTTACCTTACTCTCTCTAACATGATGATGAAAATTCTAACTAAGATGGTAAAAAACTTTACTTTCAGGATGTATTTAACCCAAATATATATATATATATATGTGTGTATATACATATATTTAAATAGTAATATATGTCCATCATAATATATTATTAAATCGAAGAACGTTTATTCTTAGCGTATTCAACATTATTATACCGAAAGTGTGGAAAGTTTGTAGTGCATGTGTCTAGTTTTGAAACACGTTGTATTATTTTATATAGAGAATAAAATTGAATTTTTACATTGATGACACTATATAATTAACTTTAGTGACTAAAGGACAAAGTAATAATAATTATTAGAAATATTATTAATGGGTCCCACTTCTGTAAACAAAAAACATTTAACAATACCGTTAAAAATAAAAGGTGCTGAAAATTATACCACCAATATGACCTTATCTATATTTTTCGTTTAAAGACGTTATTTGTTGGAACAAAAGCAACTACAAAACCAGTGACTTATCCCACATCGGTAAGTTATATAGAAATTAATTAATTTAAATACAATTAAATTACAATTTTTATTGTCGAGCTTGTTAACATAAGCTTGTAACCCATGTGGGGGCATTAATATGATGGAATATTGGATCTGACTCGTTGGGTCGAGTCTAACACGACTTCGAACTGCTCTGCCCATTTCAAGTTGAGCTTTGTCTCATGTAGTTTGAGCGAAGGCTCGCACTTCCTGAGTTCATAGTGTGGAGGGCACTGCGTCAGGCTGGTCTAACAGAGCAACGAAAACCTCCCGTTCCTAACAGTGGAAGGATTACAGAGCGGTGTCGCTTGGGCTCAAGATGGCACAACAGTCTGTTCTCAAATATACCATCATGTTTTTTTCTTGTTCAAATATATGTTACCATATACATCAATTAGGATTAATCTCGTAAAACTGATTGAACGAATCATTCTCTAGAGATAAGAACAAATATTACAAGGTAAACATAAAGATAGTTCTTAAAGTTCTGTAACTATTTTATAGTCATAATTACGTATTCATCACTACAAGAACATAATCAATGTTGATATATGTTTAATCTTTAATTTAAACGTATGTCGAAATAAGATTTCTACGCTTTGTTTGTATGAGTTATAGCCTGCATAAGCATTCTAGCGTAAATACTGTCTTCTTAAAGTATATAAGAAAGACCATAAAAAACTCTCATTTAAATTTGAAATAAAGCAGTGCATCGTTATATAGTAACTTATGTTGTTACACGACATAAATATTTTATCATTTAAAGTAAATATATACGCTTGTCCTGGTCATGGAAAGCTTATTATTCTTTAGGCTTCATAAAATATATATCGGAGTGAAAAAATTCATGGCATTACTTTGACACAAAGTTACCTTACTCTCTCTAACATGATGATGAAAATTCTAACTAAGATGGTAAAAAACTTTACTTTCAGAATGTATTTAACCCAAATATATATATATATATATGTGTGTATATACATATATTTAAATAGTAATATATGTCCATCATAATATATTATTAAATCGAAGAACGTTTATTCTTAGCGTATTCAACATTATTATACCGAAAGTGTGGAAAGTTTGTAGTGCATGTGTCTAGTTTTGAAACACGTTGTATTATTTTATATAGAGAATAAAATTGAATTTTTACATTGATGACACTATATAATTAACTTTAGTGACTAAAGGACAAAGTAATAATAATTATTAGAAATATTATTAATGGGTCCCACTTCTGTAAACAAAAAACATTTAACAATACCGTTAAAAATAAAAGGTGCTGAAAATTATACCACCAATATGACCTTATCTATATTTTTCGTTTAAAGACGTTATTTGTTGGAACAAAAGCAACTACAAAACCAGTGACTTATCCCACATCGGTAAGTTATATAGAAATTAATTAATTTAAATACAATTAAATTACAATTTTTATTGTCGAGCTTGTTAACATAAGCTTGTAACCCATGTGGGGGCATTAATATGATGGAATATTGGATCTGACTCGTTGGGTCGAGTCTAACACGACTTCGAACTGCTCTGCCTATTTCAAGTTGAGCTTTGGCTCATGTAGTTTGAGCGAAGGCTCGCACTTCCTGAGTTCATAGTGTGGAGGGCACTGCGTCAGGCTGGTCTAACAGAGCAACGAAAACCTCCCGTTCCTAACAGTGGAAGGATTACAGAGCGGTGTCGCTTGGGCTCAAGATGGCACAACACTCTGTTCTCAAATATACCATCATGTTTTTTTCTTGTTCAAATATATCTTACCATATACATCAATTAGGATTAATCTCGTAAAACTGATTGAACGAATCATTCTCTAGAGATAAGAACAAATATTACAAGGTAAACATAAAGATAGTTCTTAAAGTTCTGTAACTATTTTATAGTCATAATTACGTATTCATCACTACAAGAACATAATCAATGTTGATATATGTTTAATCTTTAATTTAAACGTATGTCGAAATAAGATTTCTACGCTTTGTTTGTATGAGTTATAGCCTGCATAAGCAATCTAGCATAAATACTGTCTTCTTAAAGTATATAAGAAAGACCATAAAAAACTCTCATTTAAATTTGAAATAAAGCAGTGCATCGTTATATAGTAACTTATGTTGTTACACGACATAAATATTTTATCATTTAAAGTAAATATATACGCTTGTCCTGGTCATGGAAAGCTTATTATTCTTTAGGCTTCATAAAATATATATCGGAGTGAAAAAATTCATGGCATTACTTTGACACAAAGTTACCTTACTCTCTCTAACATGATGATGAAAATTCTAACTAAGATGGTAAAAAACTTTACTTTCAGGATGTATTTAACCCAAATATATATATATATATATGTGTGTATATACATATATTTAAATAGTAATATATGTCCATCATAATATATTATAAAATTGAAGAACGTTTATTCTTATCGTATTTAACATTATTATACCGAAAGTATGGAAAGTTCGTAGTGCATGTGTCTAGTTTTGAAACACGTTGTATTATTTTATATAGAGAATTAAAATGAATCTTTACAGTGATGACACTATATATTTAACTTTAGTGACTAAAGGACAAAGTAATAATAATTATTAGAAATATTATTAATGGGTCCCACTTCTGTAAACAAAAAACATTTAACAATACCGTTAAAAATAAAAGATGCTGAAAATTATACCACCAATATGACCTTATCTATATTTTTCGTTTGAAGACATTATTTGTTGGAACAAAAGCAACTACAAAACCAGTGACTTATCCCACATCGGTAAATTATATAGAAATTAATTAATTTAAATACAATTAAATTACAATTTTTATTGTCGAGCTTGTTAACATAAGCTTGTAACCCATGTGGGGGCATTAATATGATGGAATATTGGATCTGACTCGTTGGGTCGAGTCTAACACGACTTCGAACTGCTCTGCCCATTTCAAGTTGAGCTTTGTCTCATGTAGTTTGAGCGAAGGCTCGCACTTCCTGAGTTCATAGTGTGGAGGGCACTGCGTCAGGATGGTCTAACAGAGCAACGAAAACCTCCCGTTCCTAACAGTGGAAGGATTACAGAGCGGTGTCGCTTGGGCTCAAGATGGCACAACAGTCTGTTCTCAAATATACCATCATGTTTTTTTCTTGTTCAAATATATGTTACCATATACATCAATTAGGATTAATCTCGTAAAACTGATTGAACGAATCATTCTCTAGAGATAAGAACAAATATTACAAGGTAAACATAAAGATAGTTCTTAAAGTTCTGTAACTATTTTATAGTCATAATTACGTATTCATCACTACAAGAACATAATCAATGTTGATATATGTTTAATCTTTAATTTAAACGTATGTCGAAATAAGATTTCTACGCTTTGTTTGTATGAGTTATAGCCTGCATAAGCAATCTAGCGTAAATACTGTCTTCTTAAAGTATATAAGAAAGACCATAAAAAACTCTCATTTAAATTTGAAATAAAGCAGTGCATCGTTATATAGTAACTTATGTTGTTACACGACATAAATATTTTATCATTTAAAGTAAATATATACGCTTGTCCTGGTCATGGAAATCTTATTATTCTTTAGGCTTCATAAAATATATATCGGAGTGAAAAAATTCATGGCATTACTTTGACACAAAGTTATCTTACTCTCTCTAACATAATGATGAAAATTCTAACTAAGATAGTAAAAAACTTTACTTTCTGAATGTATTCAACCCAAATATATATATATATATATATATATATATACATATATTTAAATAGTAATATATGTCCATCATAATATATTATTAAATCGAAGAACGTTTATTCTTAGCGTATTCAACATTATTATACCGAAAGTGTGGAAAGTTTGTAGTGCATGTGTCTAGTTTTGAAACACGTTGTATTATTTTATATAGAGAATTAAATTGAATTTTTACATTGATGACACTATATAATTAACTTTAGTGACTAAAGGACAAAGTAATAATAATTATTAGAAATATTATTAATGGGTCCCACTTCTGTAAACAAAAAACATTTAACAATACCGTTAAAAATAAAAGGTGCTGAAAATTATACCACCAATATGACCTTATCTATATTTTTCGTTTGAAGACATTATTTGTTGGAACAAAAGCAACTACAAAACCAGTGACTTATCCCACATCGGTAAATTATATAGAAATTAATTAATTTAAATACAATTAAATTACAATTTTTATTGTCGAGCTTGTTAACATAAGCTTGTAACCCATGTGGGGGCATTAATATGATGGAATATTGGATCTGACTCGTTGGGTCGAGTCTAACACGACTTCGAACTGCTCTGCCCATTTCAAGTTGAGCTTTGTCTCATGTAGTTTGAGCGAAGGCTCGCACTTCCTGAGTTCATAGTGTGGAGGGCACTGCGTCAGGATGGTCTAACAGAGCAACGAAAACCTCCCGTTCCTAACAGTGGAAGGATTACAGAGCGGTGTCGCTTGGGCTCAAGATGGCACAACAGTCTGTTCTCAAATATACCATCATGTTTTTTTCTTGTTCAAATATATGTTACCATATACATCAATTAGGATTAATCTCGTAAAACTGATTGAACGAATCATTCTCTAGAGATAAGAACAAATATTACAAGGTAAACATAAAGATAGTTCTTAAAGTTCTGTAACTATTTTATAGTCATAATTACGTATTCATCACTACAAGAACATAATCAATGTTGATATATGTTTAATCTTTAATTTAAACGTATGTCGAAATAAGATTTCTACGCTTTGTTTGTATGAGTTATAGCCTGCATAAGCAATCTAGCGTAAATACTGTCTTCTTAAAGTATGTAAGAAAGACCATAAAAAACTCTCATTTAAATTTGAAATAAAGCAGTGCATCGTTATATAGTAACTTATGTTGTTACACGACATAAATATTTTATCATTTAAAGTAAATATATACGCTTGTCCTGGTCATGGAAATCTTATTATTCTTTAGGCTTCATAAAATATATATCGGAGTGAAAAAATTCATGGCATTACTTTGACACAAAGTTACCTGACTCTCTCTAACATAATGATGAAAATTCTAACTAAGATAGTAAAAAACTTTACTTTCAGAATGTATTTAACCCAAATATATATATATATATGTGTGTGTATATACATATATTTAAATAGTAATATATGTCCATCATAATATATTATTAAATCGAAGAACGTTTATTCTTAGCGTATTCAACATTATTATACCGAAAGTGTGGAAAGTTTGTAGTGCATGTGTCTAGTTTTGAAACACGTTGTATTATTTTATATAGAGAATAAAATTGAATTTTTACATTGATGACACTATATAATTAACTTTAGTGACTAAAGGACAAAGTAATAATAATTATTAGAAATATTATTAATGGGTCCCACTTCTGTAAACAAAAAACATTTAACAATACCGTTAAAAATAAATGGTGCTGAAAATTATACCACCAATATGACCTTATCTATATTTTTCGTTTAAAGACGTTATTTGTAGGAACAAAAGCAACTACAAAACCAGTGACTTATCCCACATCGGTAAGTTATATAGCAATTAATTAATTTAAATACAATTAAATTACAATTTTTATTGTCGAGCTTGTTAACATAAGCTTGTAACCCATGTGGGGGCTTTAATATGATGGAATATTGGATCTGACTCGTTGGGTCGAGTCTAACACGACTTCGAACTGCTCTGCCCATTTCAAGTTGAGATTTGGCTTATATAGTTTGAGCGAAGGCTCGCACTTCCTGAGTTCATAGTGTGGAGGGCACTGCGTCAGGCTGGTCTAACAGAGCAACGAAAACCTCCCGTTTCTAACAGTGGAAGGATTACAGAGCGGTGTCGCTTGGGCTCAAGATGGCACAACAGTCTGTTCTCAAATATACGATCATGTTTTTTTCTTGTTCAAATATATGTTACCATATACATCAATTAGGATTAATCTCTTAAAACTGATTGAACGAATCATTCTCTAGAGATAAGAACAAATAGTACAAGGTAAACATAAAGGTAGTTCTTAAAGTTCTGTATCTATTTTATAGTCATAATTACGTATTCATCACTACAAGAACATAATCAATGTTGATATATGTTTCATCTTTAATTTAAACGTATGTCGAAATAAGATTTCTACGCTCTGTTTGTATGAGTTATAGCCCGCGTAAGCAATCTAGCGTAAATATTGTCTTCTTAAAGTATGTAAAAAAGACCATAAAATACTCTCATTTAAATTTGAAATAAAGCAGTGCATCGTTATATAGTAACTTATGTTGTTACACGACATAAATATTTTATCATTTAAAGTAAATATATACGCTTGTCCTGGTCATGGAAAGCTTATTATTCTTTAGGCTTCATAAAATATATATCGGAGTGAAAAAATTCATGGCATTACTTTGACACAAAGTTACCTTACTCTCTCTAACATAATGATGAAAATTCTAACTAAGATGGTAAAAAACTTTACTTTCAGAATGTATTTAACCCAAATATATATATATATATGTGTGTGTATATACATATATTTAAATAGTAATATATGTCCATCATAATATATTATTAAATCGAAGAACGTTTATTCTTAGCGTATTCAACATTATTATACCGAAAGTGTGGAAAGTTTGTAGTGCATGTGTCTAGTTTTGAAACACGTTGTATTATTTTATATAGAGAATAAAATTGAATTTTTACATTGATGACACTATATAATTAACTTTAGTGACTAAAGGACAAAGTAATAATAATTATTAGAAATATTATCAATGGGTCCCACTTCTGTAAACAAAAAACATTTAACAATACCGTTAAAAATAAAAGGTGCTGAAAATTATACCACCAATATGACCTTATCTATATTTTTCTTTTAAAGACGTTATTTGTTGGAACAAAAGCAACTACAAAACCAGTGACTTATCCCACATCGGTAAGTTATATAGAAATTAATTAATTTAAATACAATTAAATTACAATTTTTATTGTCGAGCTTGTTAACATAAGCTTGTAACCCATGTGGGGGCATTAATATGATGGAATATTGGATCTGACTCGTTGGGTCGAGTCTAACACGACTTCGAACTGCTCTGCCCATTTCAAGTTGAGCTTTGTCTCATGTAGTTTGAGCGAAGGCTCGCACTTCCTGAGTTCATAGTGTGGAGGGCACTGCGTCAGGCTGGTCTAACAGAGCAACGAAAACCTCCCGTTCCTAACAGTGGAAGGATTACAGAGCGGTGTCGCTTGGGCTCAAGATGGCACAACAGTCTGTTCTCAAATATACCATCATGTTTTTTTCTTGTTCAAATATATGTTACCATATACATCAATTAGGATTAATCTCGTAAAACTGATTGAACGAATCATTCTCTAGAGATAAGAACAAATAGTACAAGGTTAACATAATGATAGTTCTTAAAGTTCTGTATCTATTTTATAGTCATAATTACGTATTCATCACTACAAGAACATAATCAATGTTGATATATGTTTCATCTTTAATTTAAACGTATGCCGAAATAAGATTTCTACGCTCTGTTTGTATGAGTTATAGCCTGCGTAAGCAATCTAGCGTAAATACTGTCTTCTTAAAGTATGTAAAAAAGACCATAAAATACTCTCATTTAAATTTGAAATAAAGCAGTGCATCGTTATATAGTAACTTATGTTGTTACACGACATAAATATTTTATCATTTAAAGTAAATATATACGCTTGTCCTGGTCATGGAAAGCTTATTATTCTTTAGGCTTCATAAAATATATATCGGAGTGAAAAAATTCATGGCATTACTTTGACACAAAGTTACCTTACTCTCTCTAACATAATGATGAAAATCCTAACTAAGATGGTAAAAAACTTTACTTTCATAATGTATTTAACCCAAATATATATATATATATATGTGTGTATATACATATATTTAAATAGTAATATATGTCCATCATAATATATTATTAAATCGAAGAACGTTTATTCTTAGCGTATTCAACATTATTATACCGAAAGTGTGGAAAGTTTGTAGTGCATGTGTCTAGTTTTGAAACACGTTGTATTATTTTATATAGAGAATAAAATTTAATTTTTACATTGATGACACTATATAATTAACTTTAGTACTAAAGGACAAAGTAATAATAATTATTAGAAATATTATCAATGGGTCCCATTTCTGTAAACAAAAAACATTTAACAATACCGTTAAAAATAAAAGGTGCTGAAAATTATACCACCAATATGACCTTATCTATATTTTTCGTTTAAAGACGTTATTTGTTGGAACAAAAGCAACTACAAAACCAGTGACTTATCCCACATCGGTAAGTTATATAGCAATTAATTAATTTAAATACGATTAAATTACAATTTTTATTGTCGAGCTTGTTAACATAAGCTTGTAACCCATGTGGGGGCATTAATATGATGGAATATTGGATCTGACTCGTTGGGTCGAGTCTAACACGACTTCGAACTGCTCTGCCCATTTCAAGTTGAGATTTGGCTCATGTAGTTTGAGCGAAGGCTCGCACTTCCTGAGTTCATAGTGTGGAGGGCACTGCGTCAGGCTGGTCTAACAGAGCAACGAAAACCTCCCGTTCCTAACAGTGGAAGGATTACAGAGCGGTGTCGCTTGGGCTCAAGATGGCACAACAGTCTGTTCTCAAATATACCATCATGTTTTTTTCTTGTTCAAATATATGTTACCATATACATCAATTAGGATTAATCTCGTAAAACTGATTGAACGAATCATTCTCTAGAGATAAGAACAAATAGTACAAGGTTAACATAAAGATAGTTCTTAAAGTTCTGTATCTATTTTATAGTCATAATTACGTATTCATCACTACAAGAACATAATCAATGTTGATATATGTTTCATCTTTAATTTAAACGTATGCCGAAATAAGATTTCTACGCTCTGTTTGTATGAGTTATAGCCTGCGTAAGCAATCTAGCGTAAATACTGTCTTCTTAAAGTATGTAAAAAAGACCATAAAATACTCTCATTTAAATTTGAAATAAAGCAGTGCATCGTTATATAGTAACTTATGTTGTTACACGACATAAATATTTTATCATTTAAAGTAAATATATACGCTTGTCCTGGTCATGGAAAGCTTATTATTCTTTAGGCTTCATAAAATATATATCGGAGTGAAAAAATTCATGGAATTACTTTGACACAAAGTTACCTTACTCTCTCTAACATAATGATGAAAATCTAACTAAGATGGTAAAAAACTTTACTTTCATAATGTATTTAACACAAATATATATATATATATATGTGTGTATATACATATATTTAAATAGTAATATATGTCCATCATAATATATTATTAAATCGAAGAACGTTTATTCTTAGCGTATTCAACATTATTATACCGAAAGTGTGGAAAGTTTGTAGTGCATGTGTCTAGTTTTGAAACACGTTGTATTATTTTATATAGAGAATAAAATTGAATTTTTACATTGATGACACTATATAATTAACTTTAGTACTAAAGGACAAAGTAATAATAATTAGTAGAAATATTATCAATGGGTCCCATTTCTGTAAACAAAAAACATTTAACAATACCGTTAAAAATAAAAGGTGCTGAAAATTAAACCACCAATATGACCTTATCTATATTTTTCGTTTAAAGACGTTATTTTTTGGAACAAAAGCAACTACAAAACCAGTGACTTATCCCACATCGGTAAGTTATATAGCAATTAATTAATTTAAATACGATTAAATTACAATTTTTATTGTCGAGCTTGTTAACATAAGCTTGCAACCCATGTGGGGGCATTAATATGATGGAATATTGGATCTGACTCGTTGGGTCGAGTCTAACACGACTTCGAACTGCTCTGCCCATTTCAAGTTGAGATTTGGCTCATGTAGTTTGAGCGAAGGCTCGCACTTCCTGAGTTCATAGTGTGGAGGGCACTGCGTCAGGCTGGTCTAACAGAGCAACGAAAACCTCCCGTTCCTAACAGTGGAAGGATTACAGAGCGGTGTCGCTTGGGCTCAAGATGGCACAACAGTCTGTTCTCAAATATACCATCATGTTTTTTTCTTGTTCAAATATATGTTACCATATACATCAATTAGGATTAATCTCGTAAAACTGATTGAACGAATCATTCTCTAGAGATAAGAACAAATAGTACAAGGTTAACATAAAGATAGTTCTTAAAGTTCTGTATCTATTTTATAGTCATAATTACGTATTCATCACTACAAGAACATAATCAATGTTGATATATGTTTCATCTTTAATTTAAACGTATGCCGAAATAAGATTTCTACGCTCTGTTTGTATGAGTTATAGCCTGCGTAAGCAATCTAGCGTAAATACTGTCTTCTTAAAGTATGTAAAAAAGACCATAAAATACTCTCATTTAAATTTGAAATAAAGCAGTGCATCGTTATATAGTAACTTATGTTGTTACACGACATAAATATTTTATCATTTAAAGTAAATATATACGCTTGTCCTGGTCATGGAAAGCTTATTATTCTTTAGGCTTCATAAAATATATATCGGAGTGAAAAAATTCATGGCATTACTTTGACACAAAGTTACCTTACTCTCTCTAACATAATGATGAAAATCTAACTAAGATGGTAAAAAACTTTACTTTCATAATGTATTTAACACAAATATATATATATATATATGTGTGTATATACATATATTTAAATAGTAATATATGTCCATCATAATATATTATTAAATCGAAGAACGTTTATTCTTAGCGTATTCAACATTATTATACCGAAAGTGTGGAAAGTTTGTAGTGCATGTGTCTAGTTTTGAAACACGTTGTATTATTTTATATAGAGAATAAAATTGAATTTTTACATTGATGACACTATATAATTAACTTTAGTACTAAAGGACAAAGTAATAATAATTATTAGAAATATTATCAATGGGTCCCATTTCTGTAAACAAAAAACATTTAACAATACCGTTAAAAATAAAAGGTGCTGAAAATTATACCACCAATATGACCTTATCTATATTTTTCGTTTAAATACGTTATTTGTTGGAACAAAAGCAACTACAAAACCAGTGACTTATCCCACATCGGTAAGTTATATAGCAATTAATTAATTTAAATACAATTAAATTACAATTTTTATTGTCGAGCTTGTTAACATAAGCTTGTAACCCATGTGGGGGCATTAATATGATGGAATATTGGATCTGACTCGTTGGGTCGAGTCTAACACGACTTCGAACTGCTCTGCCCATTTCAAGTTGAGATTTGGCTCATGTAGTTTGAGCGAAGGCTCGCACTTCCTGAGTTCATAGTGTGGAGGGCACTGCGTCAGGCTGGTCTAACAGAGCAACGAAAACCTCCCGTTCCTAACAGTGGAAGGATTACAGAGCGGTGTCGCTTGGGCTCAAGATGGCACAACAGTCTGTTCTCAAATATACCATCATGTTTTTTTCTTGTTCAAATATATGTTACCATATACATCAATTAGGATTAATCTCGTAAAACTGATTGAACGAATCATTCTCTAGAGATAAGAACAAATAGTACAAGGTTAACATAATGATAGTTCTTAAAGTTCTGTATCTATTTTATAGTCATAATTACGTATTCATCACTACAAGAACATAATCAATGTTGATATATGTTTCATCTTTAATTTAAACGTATGCCGAAATAAGATTTCTACGCTCTGTTTGTATGAGTTATAGCCTGCGTAAGCAATCTAGCGTAAATACTGTCTTCTTAAAGTATGTAAAAAAGACCATAAAATACTCTCATTTAAATTTGAAATAAAGCAGTGCATCGTTATATAGTAACTTATGTTGTTACACGACATAAATATTTTATCATTTAAAGTAAATATATACGCTTGTCCTGGTCATGGAAAGCTTATTATTCTTTAGGCTTCATAAAATATATATCGGAGTGAAAAAATTCATGGCATTACTTTGACACAAAGTTACCTTACTCTCTCTAACATAATGATGAAAATCCTAACTAAGATGGTAAAAAACTTTACTTTCATAATGTATTTAACCCAAATATATATATATATATATGTGTGTATATACATATATTTAAATAGTAATATATGTCCATCATAATATATTATTAAATCGAAGAACGTTTATTCTTAGCGTATTCAACATTATTATACCGAAAGTGTGGAAAGTTTGTAGTGCATGTGTCTAGTTTTGAAACACGTTGTATTATTTTATATAGAGAATAAAATTGAATTTTTACATTGATGACACTATATAATTAACTTTAGTACTAAAGGACAAAGTAATAATAATTATTAGAATATTATCAATGGGTCCCATTTCTGTAAACAAAAAACATTTAACAATACCGTTAAAAATAAAAGGTGCTGAAAATTATACCACCAATATGACCTTATCTATATTTTTCGTTTAAAGACGTTATTTGTTGGAACAAAAGCAACTACAAAACCAGTGACTTATCCCACATCGGTAAGTTATATAGCAATTAATTAATTTAAATACGATTAAATTACAATTTTTATTGTCGAGCTTGTTAACATAAGCTTGTAACCCATGTGGGGGCATTAATATGATGGAATATTGGATCTGACTCGTTGGGTCGAGTCTAACACGACTTCGAACTGCTCTGCCCATTTCAAGTTGAGATTTGGCTCATGTAGTTTGAGCGAAGGCTCGCACTTCCTGAGTTCATAGTGTGGAGGGCACTGCGTCAGGCTGGTCTAACAGAGCAACAAAAACCTCCCGTTCCTAACAGTGGAAGGATTACAGAGCGGTGTCGCTTGGGCTCAAGATGGCACAACAGTCTGTTCTCAAATATACCATCATGTTTTTTTCTTGTTCAAATATATGTTACCATATACATCAATTAGGATTAATCTCGTAAAACTGATTGAACGAATCATTCTCTAAAGATAAGAACAAATAGTACAAGGTTAACATAAAGATAGTTCTTAAAGTTCTGTATCTATTTTATAGTCATAATTACGTATTCATCACTACAAGAACATAATCAATGTTGATATATGTTTCATCTTTAATTTAAACGTATGCCGAAATAAGATTTCTACGCTCTGTTTGTATGAGTTATAGCCTGCGTAAGCAATCTAGCGTAAATACTGTCTTCTTAAAGTATGTAAAAAAGACCATAAAATACTCTCATTTAAATTTGAAATAAAGCAGTGCATCGTTATATAGTAACTTATGTTGTTACACGACATAAATATTTTATCATTTAAAGTAAATATATACGCTTGTCCTGGTCATGGAAAGCTTATTATTCTTTAGGCTTCATAAAATATATATCGGAGTGAAAAAATTCATGGCATTACTTTGACACAAAGTTACCTTACTCTCTCTAACATAATGATGAAAATCTAACTAAGATGGTAAAAAACTTTACTTTCATAATGTATTTAACCCAAATATATATATATATATATGTGTGTATATACATATATTTAAATAGTAATATATGTCCATCATAATATATTATTAAATCGAAGAACGTTTATTCTTAGCGTATTCAACATTATTATACCGAAATTGTGGAAAGTTTGTAGTGCATGTGTCTAGTTTTGAAACACGTTGTATTATTTTATATAGAGAATAAAATTGAATTTTTACATTGATGACACTATATAATTAACTTTAGTACTAAAGGACAAAGTAATAATAATTATTAGAAATATTATCAATGGGTCCCATTTCTGTAAACAAAAAACATTTAACAATACCGTTAAAAATAAAAGGTGCTGAAAATTATACCACCAATATGACCTTATCTATATTTTTCGTTTAAAGACGTTATTTGTTGGAACAAGTGACTTATCCCACATCGGTAAGTTATATAGCAATTAATTAATTTAAATACGATTAAATTACAATTTTTATTGTCGAGCTTGTTAACATAAGCTTGTAACCCATGTGGGGGCATTAATATGATGGAATATTGGATCTGACTCGTTGGGTCGAGTCTAACACGACTTCGAACTGCTCTGCCCATTTCAAGTTGAGATTTGGCTCATGTAGTTTGAGCGAAGGCTCGCACTTCCTGAGTTCATAGTGTGGAGGGCACTGCGTCAGGCTGGTCTAACAGAGCAACGAAAACCTCCCGTTCCTAACAGTGGAAGGATTACAGAGCGGTGTCGCTTGGGCTCAAGATGGCACAACAGTCTGTTCTCAAATATACCATCATGTTTTTTTCTTGTTCAAATATATGTTACCATATACATCAATTAGGATTAATCTCGTAAAACTGATTGAACGAATCATTCTCTAGAGATAAGAACAAATAGTACAAGGTTAACATAAAGATAGTTCTTAAAGTTCTGTATCTATTTTATAGTCATAATTACGTATTCATCACTACAAGAACATAATCAATGTTGATATATGTTTCATCTTTAATTTAAACGTATGCCGAAATAAGATTTCTACGCTCTGTTTGTATGAGTTATAGCCTGCGTAAGCAATCTAGCGTAAATACTGTCTTCTTAAAGTATGTAAAAAAGACCATAAAATACTCTCATTTAAATTTGAAATAAAGCAGTGCATCGTTATATAGTAACTTATGTTGTTACACGACATAAATATTTTATCATTTAAAGTAAATATATACGCTTGTCCTGGTCATGGAAAGCTTATTATTCTTTAGGCTTCATAAAATATATATCGGAGTGAAAAAATTCATGGCATTACTTTGACACAAAGTTACCTTACTCTCTCTAACATAATGATGAAAATCTAACTAAGATGGTAAAAAACTTTACTTTCATAATGTATTTAACCCAAATATATATATATATATATGTGTGTATATACATATATTTAAATAGTAATATATGTCCATCATAATATATTATTAAATCGAAGAACGTTTATTCTTAGCGTATTCAACATTATTATACCGAAAGTGTGGAAAGTTTGTAGTGCATGTGTCTAGTTTTGAAACACGTTGTATTATTTTATATAGAGAATAAAATTGAATTTTTACATTGATGACACTATATAATTAACTTTAGTACTAAAGGACAAAGTAATAATAATTATTAGAAATATTATCAATGGGTCCCATTTCTGTAAACAAAAAACATTTAACAATACCGTTAAAAATAAAAGGTGCTGAAAATTATACCACCAATATGACCTTATCTATATTTTTCGTTTAAAGACGTTATTTGTTGGAACAAAAGCAACTACAAAACCAGTGACTTATCCCACATCGGTAAGTTATATAGCAATTAATTAATTTAAATACGATTAAATTACAATTTTTATTGTCGAGCTTGTTAACATAAGCTTGTAACCCATGTGGGGGCATTAATATGATGGAATATTGGATCTGACTCGTTGGGTCGAGTCTAACACGACTTCGAACTGCTCTGCTCATTTCAAGTTGAGATTTGGCTCATGTAGTTTGAGCGAAGGCTCGCACTTCCTGAGTTCATAGTGTGGAGGGCACTGCGTCAGGCTGGTCTAACAGAGCAACGAAAACCTCCCGTTCCTAACAGTGGAAGGATTACAGAGCGGTGTCGCTTGGGCTCAAGATGGCACAACAGTCTGTTCTCAAATATACCATCATGTTTTTTTCTTGTTCAAATATATGTTACCATATACATCAATTAGAATTAATCTCGTAAAACTGATTGAACGAATCATTCTCTAGAGATAAGAACAAATAGTACAAGGTTAACATAAAGATAGTTCTTAAAGTTCTGTATCTATTTTATAGTCATAATTACGTATTCATCACTACAAGAACATAATCAATGTTGATATATGTTTCATCTTTAATTTAAACGTATGCCGAAATAAGATTTCTACGCTCTGTTTGTATGAGTTATAGCCTGCGTAAGCAATCTAGCGTAAATACTGTCTTCTTAAAGTATGTAAAAAAGACCATAAAATACTCTCATTTAAATTTGAAATAAAGCAGTGCATCGTTATATAGTAACTTATGTTGTTACACGACATAAATATTTTATCATTTAAAGTAAATATATACGCTTGTCCTGGTCATGGAAAGCTTATTATTCTTTAGGCTTCATAAAATATATATCGGAGTGAAAAAATTCATGGAATTACTTTGACACAAAGTTACCTTCCTCTCTCTAACATAATGATGAAAATTCTAACTAAGATGGTAAAAAACTTTACTTTCATAATGTATTTAACCCAAATATATATATATATATATGTGTGTATATACATATATTTAAATAGTAATATATGTCCATCATAATATATTATTAAATCGAAGAACGTTTATTCTTAGCGTATTCAACATTATTATACCGAAAGTGTGGAAAGTTTGTAGTGCATGTGTCTAGTTTTGAAACACGTTGTATTATTTTATATAGAGAATAAAATTGAATTTTTACATTGATGACACTATATAATTAACTTTAGTACTAAAGGACAAAGTAATAATAATTATTAGAAATATTATCAATGGGTCCCATTTCTGTAAACAAAAAACATTTAACAATACCGTTAAAAATAAAAGGTGCTGAAAATTATACCACCAATATGACCTTATCTATATTTTTCGTTTAAAGACGTTATTTGTTGGAACAAAAGCAACTACAAAACCAGTGACTTATCCCACATCGGTAAGTTATATAGCAATTAATTAATTTAAATACGATTAAATTACAATTTTTATTGTCGAGCTTGTTAACATAAGCTTGTAACCCATGTGGGGGCATTAATATGATGGAATATTGGATCTGACTCGTTGGGTCGAGTCTAACACGACTTCGAACTGCTCTGCCCATTTCAAGTTGAGATTTGGCTCATGTAGTTTGAGCGAAGGCTCGCACTTCCTGAGTTCATAGTGTGGAGGGCACTGCGTCAGGCTGGTCTAACAGAGCAACGAAAACCTCCCGTTCCTAACAGTGGAAGGATTACAGAGCGGTGTCGCTTGGGCTCAAGATGGCACAACAGTCTGTTCTCAAATATACCATCATGTTTTTTTCTTGTTCAAATATATGTTACCATATACATCAATTAGAATTAATCTCGTAAAACTGATTGAACGAATCATTCTCTAGAGATAAGAACAAATAGTACAAGGTTAACATAAAGATAGTTCTTAAAGTTCTGTATCTATTTTATAGTCATAATTACGTATTCATCACTACAAGAACATAATCAATGTTGATATATGTTTCATCTTTAATTTAAACGTATGCCGAAATAAGATTTCTACGCTCTGTTTGTATGAGTTATAGCCTGCGTAAGCAATCTAGCGTAAATACTGTCTTCTTAAAGTATGTAAAAAAGACCATAAAATACTCTCATTTAAATTTGAAATAAAGCAGTGCATCGTTATATAGTAACTTATGTTGTTACACGACATAAATATTTTATCATTTAAAGTAAATATATACGCTTGTCCTGGTCATGGAAAGCTTATTATTCTTTAGGCTTCATAAAATATATATCGGAGTGAAAAAATTCATGGAATTACTTTGACACAAAGTTACCTTCCTCTCTCTAACATAATGATGAAAATTCTAACTAAGATGGTAAAAAACTTTACTTTCATAATGTATTTAACCCAAATATATATATATATATATGTGTGTATATACATATATTTAAATAGTAATATATGTCCATCATAATATATTATTAAATCGAAGAACGTTTATTCTTAGCGTATTCAACATTATTATACCGAAAGTGTGGAAAGTTTGTAGTGCATGTGTCTAGTTTTGAAACACGTTGTATTATTTTATATAGAGAATAAAATTGAATTTTTACATTGATGACACTATATAATTAACTTTAGTACTAAAGGACAAAGTAATAATAATTATTAGAAATATTATCAATGGGTCCCATTTCTGTAAACAAAAAACATTTAACAATACCGTTAAAAATAAAAGGTGCTGAAAATTATACCACCAATATGACCTTATCTATATTTTTCGTTTAAAGACGTTATTTGTTGGAACAAAAGCAACTACAAAACCAGTGACTTATCCCACATCGGTAAGTTATATAGCAATTAATTAATTTAAATACGATTAAATTACAATTTTTATTGTCGAGCTTGTTAACATAAGCTTGTAACCCATGTGGGGGCATTAATATGATGGAATATTGGATCTGACTCGTTGGGTCGAGTCTAACACGACTTCGAACTGCTCTGCCCATTTCAAGTTGAGATTTGGCTCATGTAGTTTGAGCGAAGGCTCGCACTTCCTGAGTTCATAGTGTGGAGGGCACTGCGTCAGGCTGGTCTAACAGAGCAACGAAAACCTCCCGTTCCTAACAGTGGAAGGATTACAGAGCGGTGTCGCTTGGGCTCAAGATGGCACAACAGTCTGTTCTCAAATATACCATCATGTTTTTTTCTTGTTCAAATATATGTTACCATATACATCAATTAGGATTAATCTCGTAAAACTGATTGAACGAATCATTCTCTAGAGATAAGAACAAATAGTACAAGGTTAACATAAAGATAGTTCTTAAAGTTCTGTATCTATTTTATAGTCATAATTACGTATTCATCACTACAAGAACATAATCAATGTTGATATATGTTTCATCTTTAATTTAAACGTATGCCGAAATAAGATTTCTACGCTCTGTTTGTATGAGTTATAGCCTGCGTAAGCAATCTAGCGTAAATACTGTCTTCTTAAAGTATGTAAAAAAGACCATAAAATACTCTCATTTAAATTTGAAATAAAGCAGTGCATCGTTATATAGTAACTTATGTTGTTACACGACATAAATATTTTATCATTTAAAGTAAATATATACGCTTGTCCTGGTCATGGAAAGCTTATTATTCTTTAGGCTTCATAAAATATATATCGGAGTGAAATAATTCATGGCATTACTTTGACACAAAGTTACCTTACTCTCTCTAACATAATGATGAAAATCTAACTAAGATGGTAAAAAACTTTACTTTCATAATGTATTTAACCCAAATATATATATATATATATGTGTGTATATACATATATTTAAATAGTAATATATGTCCATCATAATATATTATTAAATCGAAGAACGTTTATTCTTAGCGTATTCAACATTATTATACCGAAAGTGTGGAAAGTTTGTAGTGCATGTGTCTAGTTTTGAAACACGTTGTATTATTTTATATAGAGAATAAAATTGAATTTTTACATTGATGACACTATATAATTAACTTTAGTACTAAAGGACAAAGTAATAATAATTATTAGAAATATTATCAATGGGTCCCATTTCTGTAAACAAAAAACATTTAACAATACCGTTAAAAATAAAAGGTGCTGAAAATTATACCACCAATATGACCTTATCTATATTTTTCGTTTAAAGACGTTATTTGTTGGAACAAAAGCAACTACAAAACCAGTGACTTATCCCACATCGGTAAGTTATATAGCAATTAATTAATTTAAATACGATTAAATTACAATTTTTATTGTCGAGCTTGTTAACATAAGCTTGTAACCCATGTGGGGGCATTAATATGATGGAATATTGGATCTGACTCGTTGGGTCGAGTCTAACACGACTTCGAACTGCTCTGCCCATTTCAAGTTGAGATTTGGCTCATGTAGTTTGAGCGAAGGCTCGCACTTCCTGAGTTCATAGTGTGGAGGGCACTGCGTCAGGCTGGTCTAACAGAGCAACGAAAACCTCCCGTTCCTAACAGTGGAAGGATTACAGAGCGGTGTCGCTTGGGCTCAAGATGGCACAACAGTCTGTTCTCAAATATACCATCATGTTTTTTTCTTGTTCAAATATATGTTACCATATACATCAATTAGGATTAATCTCGTAAAACTGATTGAACGAATCATTCTCTAGAGATAAGAACAAATAGTACAAGGTTAACATAAAGATAGTTCTTAAAGTTCTGTATCTATTTTATAGTCATAATTACGTATTCATCACTACAAGAACATAATCAATGTTGATATATGTTTCATCTTTAATTTAAACGTATGCCGAAATAAGATTTCTACGCTCTGTTTGTATGAGTTATAGCCTGCGTAAGCAATCTAGCGTAAATACTGTCTTCTTAAAGTATGTAAAAAAGACCATAAAATACTCTCATTTAAATTTGAAATAAAGCAGTGCATCGTTATATAGTAACTTATGTTGTTACACGACATAAATATTTTATCATTTAAAGTAAATATATACGCTTGTCCTGGTCATGGAAAGCTTATTATTCTTTAGGCTTCATAAAATATATATCGGAGTGAAAAAATTCATGGAATTACTTTGACACAAAGTTACCTTACTCTCTCTAACATAATGATGAAAATTCTAACTAAGATGGTAAAAAACTTTACTTTCATAATGTATTTAACCCAAATATATATATATATATACTTGTGTATATACATATATTTAAATAGTAATATATGTCCATCATAATATATTATTAAATCGAAGAACGTTTATTCTTAGCGTATTCAACATTATTATACCGAAAGTGTGGAAAGTTTGTAGTGCATGTGTCTAGTTTTGAAACACGTTGTATTATTTTATATAGAGAATAAAATTTAATTTTTACATTGATGACACTATATAATTAACTTTAGTACTAAAGGACAAAGTAATAATAATTATTAGAAATATTATCAATGGGTCCCATTTCTGTAAACAAAAAACATTTAACAATACCGTTAAAAATAAAAGGTGCTGAAAATTATACCACCAATATGACCTTATCTATATTTTTCGTTTAAAGACGTTATTTGTTGGAACAAAAGCAACTACAAAACCAGTGACTTATCCCACATCGGTAAGTTATATAGCAATTAATTAATTTAAATACGATTAAACTACAATTTTTATTGTCGAGCTTGTTAACATAAGCTTGTAACCCATGTGGGGGCATTAATATGATGGAATATTGGATCTGACTCGTTGGGTCGAGTCTAACACGACTTCGAACTGCTCTGCCCATTTCAAGTTGAGATTTGGCTCATGTAGTTTGAGCGAAGGCTCGCACTTCCTGAGTTCATAGTGTGGAGGGCACTGCGTCAGGCTGGTCTAACAGAGCAACGAAAACCTCCCGTTCCTAACAGTGGAAGGATTACAGAGCGGTGTCGCTTGGGCTCAAGATGGCACAACAGTCTGTTCTCAAATATACCATCATGTTTTTTTCTTGTTCAAATATATGTTACCATATACATCAATTAGGATTAATCTCGTAAAACTGATTGAACGAATCATTCTCTAGAGATAAGAACAAATAGTACAAGGTTAACATAAAGATAGTTCTTAAAGTTCTGTATCTATTTTATAGTCATAATTACGTATTCATCACTACAAGAACATAATCAATGTTGATATATGTTTCATCTTTAATTTAAACGTATGCCGAAATAAGATTTCTACGCTCTGTTTGTATGAGTTATAGCCTGCGTAAGCAATCTAGCGTAAATACTGTCTTCTTAAAGTATGTAAAAAAGACCATAAAATACTCTCATTTAAATTTGAAATAAAGCAGTGCATCGTTATATAGTAACTTATGTTGTTACACGACATAAATATTTTATCATTTAAAGTAAATATATACGCTTGTCCTGGTCATGGAAAGCTTATTATTCTTTAGGCTTCATAAAATATATATCGGAGTGAAATAATTCATGGCATTACTTTGACACAAAGTTACCTTACTCTCTCTAACATAATGATGAAAATCTAACTAAGATGGTAAAAAACTTTACTTTCATAATGTATTTAACCCAAATATATATATATATATATGTGTGTATATACATATATTTAAATAGTAATATATGTCCATCATAATATATTATTAAATCGAAGAACGTTTATTCTTAGCGTATTCAACATTATTATACCGAAAGTGTGGAAAGTTTGTAGTGCATGTGTCTAGTTTTGAAACACGTTGTATTATTTTATATAGAGAATAAAATTGAATTTTTACATTGATGACACTATATAATTAACTTTAGTACTAAAGGACAAAGTAATAATAATTATTAGAAATATTATCAATGGGTCCCATTTCTGTAAACAAAAAACATTTAACAATACCGTTAAAAATAAAAGGTGCTGAAAATTATACCACCAATATGACCTTATCTATATTTTTCGTTTAAAGACGTTATTTGTTGGAACAAAAGCAACTACAAAACCAGTGACTTATCCCACATCGGTAAGTTATATAGCAATTAATTAATTTAAATACGATTAAATTACAATTTTTATTGTCGAGCTTGTTAACATAAGCTTGTAACCCATGTGGGGGCATTAATATGATGGAATATTGGATCTGACTCGTTGGGTCGAGTCTAACACGACTTCGAACTGCTCTGCCCATTTCAAGTTGAGATTTGGCTCATGTAGTTTGAGCGAAGGCTCGCACTTCCTGAGTTCATAGTGTGGAGGGCACTGCGTCAGGCTGGTCTAACAGAGCAACGAAAACCTCCCGTTCCTAACAGTGGAAGGATTACAGAGCGGTGTCGCTTGGGCTCAAGATGGCACAACAGTCTGTTCTCAAATATACCATCATGTTTTTTTCTTGTTCAAATATATGTTACCATATACATCAATTAGAATTAATCTCGTAAAACTGATTGAACGAATCATTCTCTAGAGATAAGAACAAATAGTACAAGGTTAACATAAAGATAGTTCTTAAAGTTCTGTATCTATTTTATAGTCATAATTACGTATTCATCACTACAAGAACATAATCAATGTTGATATATGTTTCATCTTTAATTTAAACGTATGCCGAAATAAGATTTCTACGCTCTGTTTGTATGAGTTATAGCCTGCGTAAGCAATCTAGCGTAAATACTGTCTTCTTAAAGTATGTAAAAAAGACCATAAAATACTCTCATTTAAATTTGAAATAAAGCAGTGCATCGTTATATAGTAACTTATGTTGTTACACGACATAAATATTTTATCATTTAAAGTAAATATATACGCTTGTCCTGGTCATGGAAAGCTTATTATTCTTTAGGCTTCATAAAATATATATCGGAGTGAAAAAATTCATGGCATTACTTTGACACAAAGTTACCTTACTCTCTCTAACATAATGATGAAAATCTAACTAAGATGGTAAAAAACTTTACTTTCATAATGTATTTAACCCAAATATATATATATATATATGTGTGTATATACATATATTTAAATAGTAATATATGTCCATCATAATATATTATTAAATCGAAGAACGTTTATTCTTAGCGTATTCAACATTATTATACCGAAAGTGTGGAAAGTTTGTAGTGCATGTGTCTAGTTTTGAAACACGTTGTATTATTTTATATAGAGAATAAAATTTAATTTTTACATTGATGACACTATATAATTAACTTTAGTACTAAAGGACAAAGTAATAATAATTATTAGAAATATTATCAATGGGTCCCATTTCTGTAAACAAAAAACATTTAACAATACCGTTAAAAATAAAAGGTGCTGAAAATTATACCACCAATATGACCTTATCTATATTTTTCGTTTAAAGACGTTATTTGTTGGAACAAAAGCAACTACAAAACCAGTGACTTATCCCACATCGGTAAGTTATATAGCAATTAATTAATTTAAATACGATTAAACTACAATTTTTATTGTCGAGCTTGTTAACATAAGCTTGTAACCCATGTGGGGGCATTAATATGATGGAATATTGGATCTGACTCGTTGGGTCGAGTCTAACACGACTTCGAACTGCTCTGCCCATTTCAAGTTGAGATTTGGCTCATGTAGTTTGAGCGAAGGCTCGCACTTCCTGAGTTCATAGTGTGGAGGGCACTGCGTCAGGCTGGTCTAACAGAGCAACGAAAACCTCCCGTTCCTAACAGTGGAAGGATTACAGAGCGGTGTCGCTTGGGCTCAAGATGGCACAACAGTCTGTTCTCAAATATACCATCATGTTTTTTTCTTGTTCAAATATATGTTACCATATACATCAATTAGAATTAATCTCGTAAAACTGATTGAACGAATCATTCTCTAGAGATAAGAACAAATAGTACAAGGTTAACATAAAGATAGTTCTTAAAGTTCTGTATCTATTTTATAGTCATAATTACGTATTCATCACTACAAGAACATAATCAATGTTGATATATGTTTCATCTTTAATTTAAACGTATGCCGAAATAAGATTTCTACGCTCTGTTTGTATGAGTTATAGCCTGCGTAAGCAATCTAGGGTAAATACTGTCTTCTTAAAGTATGTAAAAAAGACCATAAAATACTCTCATTTAAATTTGAAATAAAGCAGTGCATCGTTATATAGTAACTTATGTTGTTACACGACATAAATATTTTATCATTTAAAGTAAATATATACGCTTGTCCTGGTCATGGAAAGCTTATTATTCTTTAGGCTTCATAAAATATATATCGGAGTGAAAAAATTCATGGAATTACTTTGACACAAAGTTACCTTACTCTCTCTAACATAATGATGAAAATTCTAACTAAGATGGTAAAAAACTTTACTTTCATAATGTATTTAACCCAAATATATATATATATATATGTGTGTATATACATATATTTAAATAGTAATATATGTCCATCATAATATATTATTAAATCGAAGAACGTTTATTCTTAGCGTATTCAACATTATTATACCGAAAGTGTGGAAAGTTTGTAGTGCATGTGTCTAGTTTTGAAACACGTTGTATTATTTTATATAGAGAATAAAATTTAATTTTTACATTGATGACACTATATAATTAACTTTAGTACTAAAGGACAAAGTAATAATAATTATTAGAAATATTATCAATGGGTCCCATTTCTGTAAACAAAAAACATTTAACAATACCGTTAAAAATAAAAGGTGCTGAAAATTATACCACCAATATGACCTTATCTATATTTTTCGTTTAAAGACGTTATTTGTTGGAACAAAAGCAACTACAAAACCAGTGACTTATCCCACATCGGTAAGTTATATAGCAATTAATTAATTTAAATACGATTAAATTACAATTTTTATTGTCGAGCTTGTTAACATAAGCTTGAAACCCATGTGGGGGCATTAATATAATGGAATATTGGATCTGACTCGTTGGGTCGAGTCTAACACGACTTCGAACTGCTCTGCCCATTTCAAGTTGAGATTTGGCTCATGTAGTTTGAGCGAAGGCTCGAACTTCCTGAGTTCATAGTGTGGAGGGCACTGCGTCAGGCTGGTCTAACAGAGCAACGAAAACCTCCCGTTCCTAACAGTGGAAGGATTACAGAGCGGTGTCGCTTGGGCTCAAGATGGCACAACAGTCTGTTCTCAAATATACCATCATGTTTTTTTCTTGTTCAAATATATGTTACCATATACATCAATTAGGATTAATCTCGTAAAACTGATTGAACGAATCATTCTCTAGAGATAAGAACAAATAGTACAAGGTTAACATAAAGATAGTTCTTAAAGTTCTGTATCTATTTTATAGTCATAATTACGTATTCATCACTACAAGAACATAATCAATGTTGATATATGTTTCATCTTTAATTTAAACGTATGCCGAAATAAGATTTCTACGCTCTGTTTGTATGAGTTATAGCCTGCGTAAGCAATCTAGCGTAAATACTGTCTTCTTAAAGTATGTAAAAAAGACCATAAAATACTCTCATTTAAATTTGAAATAAAGCAGTGCATCGTTATATAGTAACTTATGTTGTTACACGACATAAATATTTTATCATTTAAAGTAAATATATACGCTTGTCCTGGTCATGGAAAGCTTATTATTCTTTAGGCTTCATAAAATATATATCGGAGTGAAAAAATTCATGGCATTACTTTGACACAAAGTTACCTTACTCTCTCTAACATAATGATGAAAATCTAACTAAGATGGTAAAAAACTTTACTTTCATAATGTATTTAACCCAAATATATATATATATATATGTGTGTATATACATATATTTAAATAGTAATATATGTCCATCATAATATATTATTAAATCGAAGAACGTTTATTCTTAGCGTATTCAACATTATTATACCGAAAGTGTGGAAAGTTTGTAGTGCATGTGTCTAGTTTTGAAACACGTTGTATTATTTTATATAGAGAATAAAATTTAATTTTTACATTGATGACACTATATAATTAACTTTAGTACTAAAGGACAAAGTAATAATAATTATTAGAAATATTATCAATGGGTCCCATTTCTGTAAACAAAAAACATTTAACAATACCGTTAAAAATAAAAGGTGCTGAAAATTATACCACCAATATGACCTTATCTATATTTTTCGTTTAAAGACGTTATTTGTTGGAACAAAAGCAACTACAAAACCAGTGACTTATCCCACATCGGTAAGTTATATAGCAATTAATTAATTTAAATACGATTAAACTACAATTTTTATTGTCGAGCTTGTTAACATAAGCTTGTAACCCATGTGGGGGCATTAATATGATGGAATATTGGATCTGACTCGTTGGGTCGAGTCTAACACGACTTCGAACTGCTCTGCCCATTTCAAGTTGAGATTTGGCTCATGTAGTTTGAGCGAAGGCTCGCACTTCCTGAGTTCATAGTGTGGAGGGCACTGCGTCAGGCTGGTCTAACAGAGCAACGAAAACCTCCCGTTCCTAACAGTGGAAGGATTACAGAGCGGTGTCGCTTGGGCTCAAGATGGCACAACAGTCTGTTCTCAAATATACCATCATGTTTTTTTCTTGTTCAAATATATGTTACCATATACATCAATTAGAATTAATCTCGTAAAACTGATTGAACGAATCATTCTCTAGAGATAAGAACAAATAGTACAAGGTTAACATAAAGATAGTTCTTAAAGTTCTGTATCTATTTTATAGTCATAATTACGTATTCATCACTACAAGAACATAATCAATGTTGATATATGTTTCATCTTTAATTTAAACGTATGCCGAAATAAGATTTCTACGCTCTGTTTGTATGAGTTATAGCCTGCGTAAGCAATCTAGGGTAAATACTGTCTTCTTAAAGTATGTAAAAAAGACCATAAAATACTCTCATTTAAATTTGAAATAAAGCAGTGCATCGTTATATAGTAACTTATGTTGTTACACGACATAAATATTTTATCATTTAAAGTAAATATATACGCTTGTCCTGGTCATGGAAAGCTTATTATTCTTTAGGCTTCATAAAATATATATCGGAGTGAAAAAATTCATGGAATTACTTTGACACAAAGTTACCTTACTCTCTCTAACATAATGATGAAAATTCTAACTAAGATGGTAAAAAACTTTACTTTCATAATGTATTTAACCCAAATATATATATATATATATGTGTGTATATACATATATTTAAATAGTAATATATGTCCATCATAATATATTATTAAATCGAAGAACGTTTATTCTTAGCGTATTCAACATTATTATACCGAAAGTGTGGAAAGTTTGTAGTGCATGTGTCTAGTTTTGAAACACGTTGTATTATTTTATATAGAGAATAAAATTTAATTTTTACATTGATGACACTATATAATTAACTTTAGTACTAAAGGACAAAGTAATAATAATTATTAGAAATATTATCAATGGGTCCCATTTCTGTAAACAAAAAACATTTAACAATACCGTTAAAAATAAAAGGTGCTGAAAATTATACCACCAATATGACCTTATCTATATTTTTCGTTTAAAGACGTTATTTGTTGGAACAAAAGCAACTACAAAACCAGTGACTTATCCCACATCGGTAAGTTATATAGCAATTAATTAATTTAAATACGATTAAATTACAATTTTTATTGTCGAGCTTGTTAACATAAGCTTGAAACCCATGTGGGGGCATTAATATAATGGAATATTGGATCTGACTCGTTGGGTCGAGTCTAACACGACTTCGAACTGCTCTGCCCATTTCAAGTTGAGATTTGGCTCATGTAGTTTGAGCGAAGGCTCGAACTTCCTGAGTTCATAGTGTGGAGGGCACTGCGTCAGGCTGGTCTAACAGAGCAACGAAAACCTCCCGTTCCTAACAGTGGAAGGATTACAGAGCGGTGTCGCTTGGGCTCAAGATGGCACAACAGTCTGTTCTCAAATATACCATCATGTTTTTTTCTTGTTCAAATATATGTTACCATATACATCAATTAGGATTAATCTCGTAAAACTGATTGAACGAATCATTCTCTAGAGATAAGAACAAATAGTACAAGGTTAACATAAAGATAGTTCTTAAAGTTCTGTATCTATTTTATAGTCATAATTACGTATTCATCACTACAAGAACATAATCAATGTTGATATATGTTTCATCTTTAATTTAAACGTATGCCGAAATAAGATTTCTACGCTCTGTTTGTATGAGTTATAGCCTGCGTAAGCAATCTAGCGTAAATACTGTCTTCTTAAAGTATGTAAAAAAGACCATAAAATACTCTCATTTAAATTTGAAATAAAGCAGTGCATCGTTATATAGTAACTTATGTTGTTACACGACATAAATATTTTATCATTTAAAGTAAATATATACGCTTGTCCTGGTCATGGAAAGCTTATTATTCTTTAGGCTTCATAAAATATATATCGGAGTGAAAAAATTCATGGCATTACTTTGACACAAAGTTACCTTACTCTCTCTAACATAATGATGAAAATCTAACTAAGATGGTAAAAAACTTTACTTTCATAATGTATTTAACCCAAATATATATATATATATATATGTGTGTATATACATATATTTAAATAGTAATATATGTCCATCATAATATATTATTAAATCGAAGAACGTTTATTCTTAGCGTATTCAACATTATTATACCGAAAGTGTGGAAAGTTTGTAGTGCATGTGTCTAGTTTTGAAACACGTTGTATTATTTTATATAGAGAATAAAATTGAATTTTTACATTGATGACACTATATAATTAACTTTAGTACTAAAGGACAAAGTAATAATAATTATTAGAAATATTATCAATGGGTCCCATTTCTGTAAACAAAAAACATTTAACAATACCGTTAAAAATAAAAGGTGCTGAAAATTATACCACCAATATGACCTTATCTATATTTTTCGTTTAAAGACGTTATTTGTTGGAACAAAAGCAACTACAAAACCAGTGACTTATCCCACATCGGTAAGTTATATAGCAATTAATTAATTTAAATACGATTAAATTACAATTTTTATTGTCGAGCTTGTTAACATAAGCTTGTAACCCATGTGGGCGCATTAATATGATGGAATATTGGATCTGACTCGTTGGGTCGAGTCTAACACGACTTCGAACTGCTCTGCCCATTTCAAGTTGAGATTTGGCTCATGTAGTTTGAGCGAAGGCTCGCACTTCCTGAGTTCGTAGTGTGGAGGGCACTGCGTCAGGCTGGTCTAACAGAGCAACGAAAACCTCCCGTTCCTAACAGTGGAAGGATTACAGAGCGGTGTCGCTTGGGCTCAAGATGGCACAACAGTCTGTTCTCAAATATACCATCATGTTTTTTTCTTGTTCAAATATATGTTACCATATACATCAATTAGGATTAATCTCGTAAAACTGATTGAACGAATCATTCTCTAGAGATAAGAACAAATAGTACAAGGTTAACATAAAGATAGTTCTTAAAGTTCTGTATCTATTTTATAGTCATAATTACGTATTCATCACTACAAGAACATAATCAATGTTGATATATGTTTCATCTTTAATTTAAACGTATGCCGAAATAAGATTTCTACGCTCTGTTTGTATGAGTTATAGCCTGCGTAAGCAATCTAGCATAAATACTGTCTTCTTAAAGTATGTAAAAAAGACCATAAAATACTCTCATTTAAATTTGAAATAAAGCAGTGCATCGTTATATAGTAACTTATGTTGTTACACGACATAAATATTTTATCATTTAAAGTAAATATATACGCTTGTCCTGGTCATGGAAAGCTTATTATTCTTTAGGCTTCATAAAATATATATCGGAGTGAAAAAATTCATGGAATTACTTTGACACAAAGTTACCTTACTCTCTCTAACATAATGATGAAAATTCTAACTAAGATGGTAAAAAACTTTACTTTCATAATGTATTTAACCCAAATATATATATATATATGTGTGTGTATATACATATATTTAAATAGTAATATATGTCCATCATAATATATTATTAAATCGAAGAACGTTTATTCTTAGCGTATTCAACATTATTATACCGAAAGTGTGGAAAGTTTGTAGTGCATGTGTCTAGTTTTGAAACACGTTGTATTATTTTATATAGAGAATAAAATTGAATTTTTACATTGATGACACTATATAATTAACTTTAGTGACTAAAGGACAAAGTAATAATAATTATTAGAAATATTATCAATGGGTCCCATTTCTGTAAACAAAAAACATTTAACAATACCGTTAAAAATAAAAGGTGCTGAAAATTATACCACCAATATGACCTTATCTATATTTTTCGTTTAAAGACGTTATTTGTTGGAACAAAAGCAACTACAAAACCAGTGACTTATCCCACATCGGTAAGTTATATAGCAATTAATTAATTTAAATACGATTAAATTACAATTTTTATTGTCGAGCTTGTTAACATAAGCTTGTAACCCATGTGGGCGCATTAATATGATGGAATATTGGATCTGACTCGTTGGGTCGAGTCTAACACGACTTCGAACTGCTCTGCCCATTTCAAGTTGAGATTTGGCTCATGTAGTTTGAGCGAAGGCTCGCACTTCCTGAGTTCGTAGTGTGGAGGGCACTGCGTCAGGCTGGTCTAACAGAGCAACGAAAACCTCCCGTTCCTAACAGTGGAAGGATTACAGAGCGGTGTCGCTTGGGCTCAAGATGGCACAACAGTCTGTTCTCAAATATACCATCATGTTTTTTTCTTGTTCAAATATATGTTACCATATACATCAATTAGGATTAATCTCGTAAAACTGATTGAACGAATCATTCTCTAGAGATAAGAACAAATAGTACAAGGTTAACATAAAGATAGTTCTTAAAGTTCTGTATCTATTTTATAGTCATAATTACGTATTCATCACTACAAGAACATAATCAATGTTGATATATGTTTCATCTTTAATTTAAACGTATGCCGAAATAAGATTTCTACGCTCTGTTTGTATGAGTTATAGCCTGCGTAAGCAATCTAGCATAAATACTGTCTTCTTAAAGTATGTAAAAAAGACCATAAAATACTCTCATTTAAATTTGAAATAAAGCAGTGCATCGTTATATAGTAACTTATGTTGTTACACGACATAAATATTTTATCATTTAAAGTAAATATATACGCTTGTCCTGGTCATGGAAAGCTTATTATTCTTTAGGCTTCATAAAATATATATCGGAGTGAAAAAATTCATGGAATTACTTTGACACAAAGTTACCTTACTCTCTCTAACATAATGATGAAAATTCTAACTAAGATGGTAAAAAACTTTACTTTCATAATGTATTTAACCCAAATATATATATATATATGTGTGTGTATATACATATATTTAAATAGTAATATATGTCCATCATAATATATTATTAAATCGAAGAACGTTTATTCTTAGCGTATTCAACATTATTATACCGAAAGTGTGGAAAGTTTGTAGTGCATGTGTCTAGTTTTGAAACACGTTGTATTATTTTATATAGAGAATAAAATTGAATTTTTACATTGATGACACTATATAATTAACTTTAGTGACTAAAGGACAAAGTAATAATAATTATTAGAAATATTATCAATGGGTCCCATTTCTGTAAACAAAAAACATTTAACAATACCGTTAAAAATAAAAGGTGCTGAAAATTATACCACCAATATGACCTTATCTATATTTTTCGTTTAAAGACGTTATTTGTTGGAACAAAAGCAACTACAAAACCAGTGACTTATCCTACATCGGTAAGTTATATAGCAATTAATTAATTTAAATACGATTAAATTACAATTTTTATTGTCGAGCTTGTTAACATAAGCTTGTAACCCATGTGGGGGCATTAATATGATGGAATATTGGATCTGACTCGTTGGGTCGAGTCTAACACGACTTCGAACTGCTCTGCCCATTTCAAGTTGAGATTTGGCTCATGTAGTTTGAGCGAAGGCTCGCACTTCCTGAGTTCGTAGTGTGGAGGGAACTGCGTCAGGCTGGTCTAACAGAGCAACGAAAACCTCCCGTTCCTAACAGTGGAAGGATTACAGAGCGGTGTCGCTTGGGCTCAAGATGGCACAACAGTCTGTTCTCAAATATACCATCATGTTTTTTTCTTGTTCAAATATATGTTACCATATACATCAATTAGGATTAATCTCGTAAAACTGATTGAACGAATCATTCTCTAGAGATAAGAACAAATAGTACAAGGTTAACATAAAGATAGTTCTTAAAGTTCTGTATCTATTTTATAGTCATAATTACGTATTCATCACTACAAGAACATAATCAATGTTGATATATGTTTCATCTTTAATTTAAACGTATGCCGAAATAAGATTTCTACGCTCTGTTTGTATGAGTTATAGCCTGCGTAAGCAATCTAGCGTAAATACTGTCTTCTTAAAGTATGTAAAAAAGACCATAAAATACTCTCATTTAAATTTGAAATAAAGCAGTGCATCGTTATATAGTAACTTATGTTGTTACACGACATAAATATTTTATCATTTAAAGTAAATATATACGCTTGTCCTGGTCATGGAAAGCTTATTATTCTTTAGGCTTCATAAAATATATATCGGAGTGAAAAAATTCATGGCATTACTTTGACACAAAGTTACCTTACTCTCTCTAACATAATGATGAAAATTCTAACTAAGATGGTAAAAAACTTTACTTTCATAATGTATTTAACCCAAATATATATATATATATATGTGTGTGTATATACATATATTTAAATAGTAATATATGTCCATCATAATATATTATTAAATCGAAGAACGTTTATTCTTAGCGTATTCAACATTATTATACCGAAAGTGTGAAAAGTTTGTAGTGCATGTGTCTAGTTTTGAAACACGTTGTATTATTTTATATAGAGAATAAAATTGAATTTTTACATTGATGACACTATATAATTAACTTTAGTACTAAAGGACAAAGTAATAATAATTATTAGAAATATTATCAATGGGTCCCATTTCTGTAAACAAAAAACATTTAACAATACCGTTAAAAATAAAATGTGCTGAAAATTATACCACCAATATGACCTTATCTATATTTTTCGTTTAAAGACGTTATTTGTTGGAACAAAAGCAACTACAAAACCAGTGACTTATCCCACATCGGTAAGTTATATAGCAATTAATTAATTTAAATACGATTAAATTACAATTTTTATAGTCGAGCTTGTTAACATAAGCTTGTAACCCATGTGGGGGCATTAATATGATGGAATATTGGATCTGACTCGTTGGGTCGAGTCTAACACGACTTCGAACTGCTCTGCCCATTTCAAGTTGAGATTTGGCTCATGTAGTTTGAGCGAAGGCTCGCACTTCCTGAGTTCATAGTGTGGAGGGCACTGCGTCAGGCTGGTCTAACAGAGCAACGAAAACTCCCGTTCCTAACAGTGGAAGGATTACAGAGCGGTGTCACTTGGGCTCAAGATGGCACAACAGTCTGTTCTCAAATATACCATCATGTTTTTTTCTTGTTCAAATATATGTTACCATATACATCAATTAGGATTAATCTCGTAAAACTGATTGAACGAATCATTCTCTAGAGATAAGAACAAATAGTACAAGGTTAACATAAAGATAGTTCTTAAAGTTCTGTATCTATTTTATAGTCATAATTACGTATTCATCACTACAAGAACATAATCAATGTTGATATATGTTTCATCTTTAATTTAAACGTATGCCGAAATAAGATTTCTACGCTCTGTTTGTATGAGTTATAGCCTGCGAAAGCAATCTAGCGTAAATACTGTCTTCTTAAAGTATGTAAAAAAGACCATAAAATACTCTCATTTAAATTTGAAATAAAGCAGTGCATCGTTATATAGTAACTTATGTTGTTACACGACATAAATATTTTATCATTTAAAGTAAATATATACGCTTGTCCTGGTCATGGAAAGCTTATTATTCTTTAGGCTTCATAAAATATATATCGGAGTGAAAAAATTCATGGCATTACTTTGACACAAAGTTACCTTACTCTCTCTAACATAATGATGAAAATCTAACTAAGATGGTAAAAAACTTTACTTTCATAATGTATTTAACCCAAATATATATATGTATATATATGTGTGTATATACATATATTTAAATAGTAATATATGTCCATCATAATATATTATTAAATCGAAGAACGTTTATTCTTAGCGTATTCAACATTATTATACCGAAAGTGTGGAAAGTTTGTAGTGCATGTGTCTAGTTTTGAAACACGTTGTATTATTTTATATAGAGAATAAAATTGAATTTTTACATTGATGACACTATATAATTAACTTTAGTACTAAAGGACAAAGTAATAATAATTATTAGAAATATTATCAATGGGTCCCATTTCTGTAAACAAAAAACATTTAACAATACCGTTAAAAATAAAATGTGCTGAAAATTATACCACCAATATGACCTTATCTATATTTTTCGTTTAAAGACGTTATTTGTTGGAACAAAAGCAACTACAAAACCAGTGACTTATCCCACATCGGTAAGTTATATAGCAATTAATTAATTTAAATACGATTAAATTACAATTTTTATTGTCGAGCTTGTTAACATAAGCTTGTAACCCATGTGGGGGCATTAATATGATGGAATATTGGATCTGACTCGTTGGGTCGAGTCTAACACGACTTCGAACTGCTCTGCCCATTTCAAGTTGAGATTTGGCTCATGTAGTTTGAGCGAAGGCTCGCACTTCCTGAGTTCATAGTGTGGAGGGCACTGCGTCAGGCTGGTCTAACAGAGCAACGAAAACCTCCCGTTCCTAACAGTGGAAGGATTACAGAGCGGTGTCGCTTGGGCTCAAGATGGCACAACAGTCTGTTCTCAAATATACCATCATGTTTTTTTCTTGTTCAAATATATGTTACCATATACATCAATTAGGATTAATCTCGTAAAACTGATTGAACGAATCATTCTCTAGAGATAAGAACAAATAGTACAAGGTTAACATAAAGATAGTTCTTAAAGTTCTGTATCTATTTTATAGTCATAATTACGTATTCATCACTACAAGAACATAATCAATGTTGATATATGTTTCATCTTTAATTTAAACGTATGCCGAAATAAGATTTCTACGCTCTGTTTGTATGAGTTATAGCCTGCGTAAGCAATCTAGCGTAAATACTGTCTTCTTAAAGTATGTAAAAAAGACCATAAAATACTCTCATTTAAATTTGAAATAAAGCAGTGCATCGTTATATAGTAACTTATGTTGTTACACGACATAAATATTTTATCATTTAAAGTAAATATATACGCTTGTCCTGGTCATGGAAAACTTATTATTCTTTAGGCTTCATAAAATATATATCGGAGTGAAAAAATTCATGGCATTACTTTGACACAAAGTTACCTTACTCTCTCTAACATAATGATGAAAATCTAACTAAGATGGTAAAAAACTTTACTTTCATAATGTATTTAACCCAAATATATATATATATATATATGTGTGTATATACATATATTTAAATAGTAATATATGTCCATCATAATATATTATTAAATCGAAGAACGTTTATTCTTAGCGTATTCAACATTATTATACCGAAAGTGTGGAAAGTTTGTAGTGCATGTGTCTAGTTTTGAAACACGTTGTATTATTTTATATAGAGAATAAAATTGAATTTTTACATTGATGACACTATATAATTAACTTTAGTACTAAAGGACAAAGTAATAATAATTATTAGAAATATTATCAATGGGTCCCATTTCTGTAAACAAAAAACATTTAACAATACCGTTAAAAATAAAATGTGCTGAAAATTATACCACCAATATGACCTTATCTATATTTTTCGTTTAAAGACGTTATTTGTTGGAACAAAAGCAACTACAAAACCAGTGACTTATCCCACATCGGTAAGTTATATAGCAATTAATTAATTTAAATACGATTAAATTACAATTTTTATTGTCGAGCTTGTTAACATAAGCTTGTAACCCATGTGGGGGCATTAATATGATGGAATATTGGATCTGACTCGTTGGGTCGAGTCTAACACGACTTCGAACTGCTCTGCCCATTTCAAGTTGAGATTTGGCTCATGTAGTTTGAGCGAAGGCTCGCACTTCCTGAGTTCATAGTGTGGAGGGCACTGCGTCAGGCTGGTCTAACAGAGCAACGAAAACCTCCCGTTCCTAACAGTGGAAGGATTACAGAGCGGTGTCGCTTGGGCTCAAGATGGCACAACAGTCTGTTCTCAAATATACCATCATGTTTTTTTCTTGTTCAAATATATGTTACCATATACATCAATTAGGATTAATCTCGTAAAACTGATTGAACGAATCATTCTCTAGAGATAAGAACAAATAGTACAAGGTTAACATAAAGATAGTTCTTAAAGTTCTGTATCTATTTTATAGTCATAATTACGTATTCATCACTACAAGAACATAATCAATGTTGATATATGTTTCATCTTTAATTTAAACGTATGCCGAAATAAGATTTCTACGCTCTGTTTGTATGAGTTATAGCCTGCGTAAGCAATCTAGCGTAAATACTGTCTTCTTAAAGTATGTAAAAAAGACCATAAAATACTCTCATTTAAATTTGAAATAAAGCAGTGCATCGTTATATAGTAACTTATGTTGTTAGACGACATAAATATTTATCATTTAAAGTAAATATATACGCTTGTCCTGGTCATGGAAAGCTTATTATTCTTTAGGCTTCATAAAATATATATCGGAGTGAAAAAATTCATGGCATTACTTTGACACAAAGTTACCTTACTCTCTCTAACATAATGATGAAAATCTAACTAAGATGGTAAAAAACTTTACTTTCATAATGTATTTAACCCAAATATATATACATATATATATGTGTGTATATACATATATTTAAATAGTAATATATGTCCATCATAATATATTATTAAATCGAAGAACGTTTATTCTTAGCGTATTCAACATTATTATACCGAAAGTGTGGAAAGTTTGTAGTGCATGTGTCTAGTTTTGAAACACGTTGTATTATTTTATATAGAGAATAAAATTGAATTTTTACATTGATGACACTATATAATTAACTTTAGTACTAAAGGACAAAGTAATAATAATTATTAGAAATATTATCAATGGGTCCCATTTCTGTAAACAAAAAACATTTAACAATACCGTTAAAAATAAAAGGTGCTGAAAATTATACCACCAATATGACCTTATCTATATTTTTCGTTTAAAGACGTTATTTGTTGGAACAAAAGCAACTACAAAACCAGTGACTTATCCCACATCGGTAAGTTATATAGCAATTAATTAATTTAAATACGATTAAATTACAATTTTTATTGTCGAGCTTGTTAACATAAGCTTGTAACCCATGTGGGGGCATTAATATGATGGAATATTGGATCTAACTCGTTGGGTCGAGTATAACACGACTTCGAACTGCTCTGCCCATTTCAAGTTGAGATTTGGCTCATGTAGTTTGAGCGAAGGCTCGCACTTCCTGAGTTCATAGTGTGGAGGGCACTGCGTCAGGCTGGTCTAACAGAGCAACGAAAACCTCCCGTTCCTAACAGTGGAAGGATTACAGAGCGGTGTCGCTTGGGCTCAAGATGGCACAACAGTCTGTTCTCAAATATACCATCATGTTTTTTTCTTGTTCAAATATATGTTACCATATACATCAATTAGGATTAATCTCGTAAAACTGATTGAACGAATCATTCTCTAGAGATAAGAACAAATAGTACAAGGTTAACATAAAGATAGTTCTTAAAGTTCTGTATCTATTTTATAGTCATAATTACGTATTCATCACTACAAGAACATAATCAGTGTTGATATATGTTTCATCTTTAATTTAAACGTATGCCGAAATAAGATTTCTACGCTCTGTTTGTATGAGTTATAGCCTGCGTAAGCAATCTAGCGTAAATACTGTCTTCTTAAAGTAGGTAAAAAAGACCATAAAATACTCTCATTTAAATTTGAAATAAAGCAGTGCATCGTTATATAGTAACTTATGTTGTTACACGACATAAATATTTTATCATTTAAAGTAAATATATACGCTTGTCCTGGTCATGGAAAGCTTATTATTCTTTAGGCTTCATAAAATATATATCGGAGTGAAAAAATTCATGGCATTACTTTGACACAAAGTTACCTTACTCTCTCTAACATAATGATGAAAATCTAACTAAGATGGTAAAAAACTTTACTTTCATAATGTATTTAACCCAAATATATATATATATATATATGTGTGTATATACATATATTTAAATAGTAATATATGTCCATCATAATATATTATTAAATCGAAGAACGTTTATTCTTAGCGTATTCAACATTATTATACCGAAAGTGTGGAAAGTTTGTAGTGCATGTGTCTAGTTTTGAAACACGTTGTATTATTTTATATAGAGAATAAAATTGAATTTTTACATTGATGACACTATATAATTAACTTTAGTACTAAAGGACAAAGTAATAATAATTATTAGAAATATTATCAATGGGTCCCATTTCTGTAAACAAAAAACATTTAACAATACCGTTAAAAATAAAAGGTGCTGAAAATTATACCACCAATATGACCTTATCTATATTTTTCGTTTAAAGACGTTATTTGTTGGAACAAAAGCAACTACAAAACCAGTGACTTATCCCACATCGGTAAGTTATATAGCAATTAATTAATTTAAATACGATTAAATTACAATTTTTATTGTCGAGCTTGTTAACATAAGCTTGTAACCCATGTGGGGGCATTAATATGATGGAATATTGGATCTAACTCGTTGGGTCGAGTATAACACGACTTCGAACTGCTCTGCCCATTTCAAGTTGAGATTTGGCTCATGTAGTTTGAGCGAAGGCTCGCACTTCCTGAGTTCATAGTGTGGAGGGCACTGCGTCAGGCTGGTCTAACAGAGCAACGAAAACCTCCCGTTCCTAACAGTGGAAGGATTACAGAGCGGTGTCGCTTGGGCTCAAGATGGCACAACAGTCTGTTCTCAAATATACCATCATGTTTTTTTCTTGTTCAAATATATGTTACCATATACATCAATTAGGATTAATCTCGTAAAACTGATTGAACGAATCATTCTCTAGAGATAAGAACAAATAGTACAAGGTTAACATAAAGATAGTTCTTAAAGTTCTGTATCTATTTTATAGTCATAATTACGTATTCATCACTACAAGAACATAATCAGTGTTGATATATGTTTCATCTTTAATTTAAACGTATGCCGAAATAAGATTTCTACGCTCTGTTTGTATGAGTTATAGCCTGCGTAAGCAATCTAGCGTAAATACTGTCTTCTTAAAGTATGTAAAAAAGACCATAAAATACTCTCATTTAAATTTGAAATAAAGCAGTGCATCGTTATATAGTAACTTATGTTGTTACACGACATAAATATTTTATCATTTAAAGTAAATATATACGCTTGTCCTGGTCATGGAAAGCTTATTATTCTTTAGGCTTCATAAAATATATATCGGAGTGAAAAAATTCATGGAATTACTTTGACACAAAGTTACCTTACTCTCTCTAACATAATGATGAAAATTCTAACTAAGATGGTAAAAAACTTTACTTTCATAATGTATTTAACCCAAATATATATATATATATATGTGTGTGTATATACATATATTTAAATAGTAATATATGTCCATCATAATATATTATTAAATCGAAGAACGTTTATTCTTAGCGTATTCAACATTATTATACCGAAAGTGTGGAAAGTTTGTAGTGCATGTGTCTAGTTTTGAAACACGTTGTATTATTTTATATAGAGAATAAAATTGAATTTTTACATTGATGACACTATATAATTAACTTTAGTACTAAAGGACAAAGTAATAATAATTATTAGAAATATTATCAATGGGTCCCATTTCTGTAAACAAAAAACATTTAACAATACCGTTAAAAATAAAAGGTGCTGAAAATTATACCACCAATATGACCTTATCTATATTTTTCGTTTAAAGACGTTATTTGTTGGAACAAAAGCAACTACAAAACCAGTGACTTATCCCACATCGGTAAGTTATATAGCAATTAATTAATTTAAATACGATTAAATTACAATTTTTATTGTCGAGCTTGTTAACATAAGCTTGTAACCCATGTGGGGGCATTAATATGATGGAATATTGGATCTGACTCGTTGGGTCGAGTCTAACACGACTTCGAACTGCTCTGCCCATTTCAAGTTGAGATTTGGCTCATGTAGTTTGAGCGAAGGCTCGCACTTCCTGAGTTCATAGTGTGGAGGGCACTGCGTCAGGCTGGTCTAACAGAGCAACGAAAACCTCCCGTTCCTAACAGTGGAAGGATTACAGAGCGGTGTCGCTTGGGCTCAAGATGGCACAACAGTCTGTTCTCAAATATACCATCATGTTTTTTTCTTGTTCAAATATATGTTACCATATACATCAATTAGGATTAATCTCGTAAAACTGATTGAACGAATCATTCTCTAGAGATAAGAACAAATAGTACAAGGTTAACATAAAGATAGTTCTTAAAGTTCTGTATCTATTTTATAGTCATAATTACGTATTCATCACTACAAGAACATAATCAGTGTTGATATATGTTTCATCTTTAATTTAAACGTATGCCGAAATAAGATTTCTACGCTCTGTTTGTATGAGTTATAGCCTGCGTAAGCAATCTAGCGTAAATACTGTCTTCTTAAAGTATGTAAAAAAGACCATAAAATACTCTCATTTAAATTTGAAATAAAGCAGTGCATCGTTATATAGTAACTTATGTTGTTACACGACATAAATATTTTATCATTTAAAGTAAATATATACGCTTGTCCTGGTCATGGAAAGCTTATTATTCTTTAGGCTTCATAAAATATATATCGGAGTGAAAAAATTCATGGCATTACTTTGACACAAAGTTACCTTACTCTCTCTAACATAATGATGAAAATTCTAACTAAGATGGTAAAAAACTTTACTTTCATAATGTATTTAACCCAAATATATATATATATATATATGTATGTATATTCATATATTTAAATAGTAATATATGTCCATCATAATATATTATTAAATCGAAGAACGTTTATTCTTATCGTTTTTAACATTATTATACCGAAAGTGTGGAAAGTTTGTAGTGCACGTGTCTAGTTTTTAAACACGTAGTATTATTTTATATAGAGAATAAAATTGAATTTTTACATTGATGACACTATATAATTAACTTTAGTACTAAAGGACAAAGTAATAATAATTATTAGAAATATTATCAATGGGTCCCATTTCTGTAAACAAAAAACATTTAACAATACCGTTAAAAATAAAAGGTGCTGAAAATTATACCACCAATATGACCTTATGTATATTTTTTGTTTAAAGACGTTATTTGTTGGAACAAAAGCAACTACAAAACCAGTGACTTATCCCACATCGGTAAGTTATATAGCAATTAATTAATTTAAATACGATTAAATTACAATTTTTATTGTCGAGCTTGTTAACATAAGCTTGTAACCCATGTGGGGGCATTAATATGATGGAATATTGGATCTAACTCGTTGGGTCGAGTATAACACGACTTCGAACTGCTCTGCCCATTTCAAGTTGAGATTTGGCTCATGTAGTTTGAGCGAAGGCTCGCACTTCCTGAGTTCATAGTGTGGAGGGCACTGCGTTAGGCTGGTCTAACAGAGCAATGAAAACCTCCCGTTCCTAACAGTGGAAGGATTACAGAGCGGTGTCGCTTGGGCTCAAGATGGCACAACAGTCTGTTCTCAAATATACCATCATGTATTTTTCTTGTTCAAATATATGTTACCATATACATCAATTAGGATCAATCTCGTAAAACTGATTGAACGAATCATTCTCTAGAGATAAGAACAAATAGTAGAAGGTAAATATAAAGATAGTTCTTAAAGTTCTGTATCTATTTTATAGTCATAATTACGTATTCATCACTACAAGAACATAATCAGTGTTGATATATGTTTCATCTTTAATTTAAACGTATGTCGAAATAAGATTTCTACGCTCTGTTTGTATGAGTTATAGCCTGCGTAAGCAATCTAGCGTAAATACTGTCTTCTTAAAGTATGTAAAAAAGACCATAAAATACTCTCATTTAAATTTGAAATAAAGCAGTGCATCGTTATATAGTAACTTATGTTGTTACACGACATAAATATTTTATCATTTAAAGTAAATATATACGCTTGTCCTGGTCATGGAAAGCTTATTATTCTTTAGGCTTCATAAAATATATATCGGAGTGAAAAAATTCATGGCATTACTTTGACACAAAGTTACCTTACTCTCTCTAACATAATGATGAAAATTCTAACTAAGATGGTAAAAAACTTTACTTTCATAATGTATTTAACCAAAATATATATATATATATATATGTGTGTATATACATATATTTAAATAGTAATATATGTCCATCATAATATATTATTAAATCGAAGAACGTTTATTCTTAGCGTATTCAACATTATTATACCGAAAGTGTGGAAAGTTTGTAGTGCATGTGTCTAGTTTTTAAAGACGTAGTATTATTTTATATAGAGAATAAAATTGAATTTTTACATTGATGACACTATATAATTAACTTTAGTACTAAAGGACAAAGTAATAATAATTATTAGAAATATTATCAATGGGTCCCATTTCTGTAAACAAAAAACATTTAACAATACCGTTAAAAATAAAAGGTGCTGAAAATTATACCACCAATATGACCTTATCTATATTTTTCGTTTAAAGACGTTATTTGTTGGAACAAAAGCAACTACAAAACCAGTGACTTATCCCACATCGGTAAGTTATATAGCAATTAATTAATTTAAATACAATTAAATTACAATTTTTATTGTCGAGCTTGTTAACATAAGCTTGTAACCCACGTGGGGGCATTAATATGATGGAATATTGGATCTGACTCGTTGGGTCGAGTCTAACACGACTTCGAACTGCTCTGCCCATTTCAAGTTGAGATTTGGCTCATGTAGTTTGAGCGAAGGCTCGCACTTCCTGAGTTCATAGTGTGGAGGGCACTGCATCAGGCTGGTCTAACAGAGCAACGAAAACCTCCCGTTCCTAACAGTGGAAGGATTACAGAGCGGTGTCGCTTGGGCTCAAGATGGCACAACAGTCTGTTCTCAAATATACCATCATGTTTTTTTCTTGTTCAAATATATGTTACCATATACATCAATTAGGATCAATCTCGTAAAACTGATTGAACGAATCATTCTCTAGAGATAAGAACAAATAGTACAAGGTTAACATAAAGATAGTTCTTAAAGTTCTGTATCTATTTTATAGTCATAATTACGTATTCATCACTACAAGAACATAATCAATGTTGATATATGTTTCATCTTTAATTTAAACGTATGTCGAAATAAGATTTCTACGCTCTGTTTGTATGAGTTATAGCCTGCGTAAGCAATCTAGCGTAAATACTGTCTTCTTAAAGTATGTAAAAAAGACCATAAAATACTCTCATTTAAATTTGAAATAAAGCAGTGCATCGTTATATAGTAACTTATGTTGTTACACGACATGAATATTTTATCATTTAAAGTAAATATATACGCTTGTCCTGGTCATGGAAAGCTTATTATTCTTTAGGCTTCATAAAATATATATCGGAGTGAAAAAATTCATGGCATTACTTTGACACAAAGTTACCTTACTCTCTCTAACATAATGATGAAAATTCTAACTAAGATGGTAAAAAACTTTACTTTCATAATGTATTTAACCCAAATATATATATATATATATATGTATGTATATTCATATATTTAAATAGTAATATATGTCCATCATAATATATTATTAAATCGAAGAACGTTTATTCTTATCGTTTTTAACATTATTATACTGAAGGTGTGGAAATTTATAGTGCACATGTCTAGTTTTTAAACACGTAGTATTATTTTATATAGAGAATAAAATTGAATTTTTACATTGATGACACTATATAATTAACTTTAGTACTAAAGGACAAAGTAATAATAATTATTAGAAATATTATCAATGGGTCCCATTTCTGTAAACAAAAAACATTTAACAATACCGTTAAAAATAAAAGGTGCTGAAAATTATACCACCAATATGACCTTATGTATATTTTTTGTTTAAAGACGTTATTTGTTGGAACAAAAGCAACTACAAAACCAGTGACTTATCCCACATCGGTAAGTTATATAGCAATTAATTAATTTAAATACGATTAAATTACAATTTTTATTGTCGAGCTTGTTAACATAAGCTTGTAACCCATGTGGGGGCATTAATATGATGGAATATTGGATCTAACTCGTTGGGTCGAGTATAACACGACTTCGAACTGCTCTGCCCATTTCAAGTTGAGATTTGGCTCATGTAGTTTGAGCGAAGGCTCGCACTTCCTGAGTTCATAGTGTGGAGGGCACTGCGTTAGGCTGGTCTAACAGAGCAATGAAAACCTCCCGTTCCTAACAGTGGAAGGATTACAGAGCGGTGTCGCTTGGGCTCAAGATGGCACAACAGTCTGTTCTCAAATATACCATCATGTATTTTTCTTGTTCAAATATATGTTACCATATACATCAATTAGGATCAATCTCGTAAAACTGATTGAACGAATCATTCTCTAGAGATAAGAACAAATAGTAGAAGGTAAATATAAAGATAGTTCTTAAAGTTCTGTATCTATTTTATAGTCATAATTACGTATTCATCACTACAAGAACATAATCAGTGTTGATATATGTTTCATCTTTAATTTAAACGTATGTCGAAATAAGATTTCTACGCTCTGTTTGTATGAGTTATAGCCTGCGTAAGCAATCTAGCGTAAATACTGTCTTCTTAAAGTATGTAAAAAAGACCATAAAATACTCTCATTTAAATTTGAAATAAAGCAGTGCATCGTTATATAGTAACTTATGTTGTTACACGACATAAATATTTTATCATTTAAAGTAAATATATACGCTTGTCCTGGTCATGGAAAGCTTATTATTCTTTAGGCTTCATAAAATATATATCGGAGTGAAAAAATTCATGGCATTACTTTGACACAAAGTTACCTTACTCTCTCTAACATAATGATGAAAATTCTAACTAAGATGGTAAAAAACTTTACTTTCATAATGTATTTAACCAAAATATATATATATATATATATGTGTGTATATACATATATTTAAATAGTAATATATGTCCATCATAATATATTATTAAATCGAAGAACGTTTATTCTTAGCGTATTCAACATTATTATACCGAAAGTGTGGAAAGTTTGTAGTGCATGTGTCTAGTTTTTAAAGACGTAGTATTATTTTATATAGAGAATAAAATTGAATTTTTACATTGATGACACTATATAATTAACTTTAGTACTAAAGGACAAAGTAATAATAATTATTAGAAATATTATCAATGGGTCCCATTTCTGTAAACAAAAAACATTTAACAATACCGTTAAAAATAAAAGGTGCTGAAAATTATACCACCAATATGACCTTATCTATATTTTTCGTTTAAAGACGTTATTTGTTGGAACAAAAGCAACTACAAAACCAGTGACTTATCCCACATCGGTAAGTTATATAGCAATTAATTAATTTAAATACAATTAAATTACAATTTTTATTGTCGAGCTTGTTAACATAAGCTTGTAACCCACGTGGGGGCATTAATATGATGGAATATTGGATCTGACTCGTTGGGTCGAGTCTAACACGACTTCGAACTGCTCTGCCCATTTCAAGTTGAGATTTGGCTCATGTAGTTTGAGCGAAGGCTCGCACTTCCTGAGTTCATAGTGTGGAGGGCACTGCATCAGGCTGGTCTAACAGAGCAACGAAAACCTCCCGTTCCTAACAGTGGAAGGATTACAGAGCGGTGTCGCTTGGGCTCAAGATGGCACAACAGTCTGTTCTCAAATATACCATCATGTTTTTTTCTTGTTCAAATATATGTTACCATATACATCAATTAGGATCAATCTCGTAAAACTGATTGAACGAATCATTCTCTAGAGATAAGAACAAATAGTACAAGGTTAACATAAAGATAGTTCTTAAAGTTCTGTATCTATTTTATAGTCATAATTACGTATTCATCACTACAAGAACATAATCAATGTTGATATATGTTTCATCTTTAATTTAAACGTATGTCGAAATAAGATTTCTACGCTCTGTTTGTATGAGTTATAGCCTGCGTAAGCAATCTAGCGTAAATACTGTCTTCTTAAAGTATGTAAAAAAGACCATAAAATACTCTCATTTAAATTTGAAATAAAGCAGTGCATCGTTATATAGTAACTTATGTTGTTACACGACATGAATATTTTATCATTTAAAGTAAATATATACGCTTGTCCTGGTCATGGAAAGCTTATTATTCTTTAGGCTTCATAAAATATATATCGGAGTGAAAAAATTCATGGCATTACTTTGACACAAAGTTACCTTACTCTCTCTAACATAATGATGAAAATCTAACTAAGATGGTAAAAAACATTACTTTCATAATGTATTTAACCCAAATATATATATATATATATATGTGTGTATATACATATATTTAAATAGTAATATATGTCCATCATAATATATTATTAAATAGAAGAACGTTTATTCTTAGCGTATTCAACATTATTATACCGAAAGTGTGGAAATTTTGTAGTGCATGTGTCTAGTTTTGAAACACGTTGTATTATTTTATATAGAGAATAAAATTGAATTTTTACATTGATGACACTATATAATTAACTTTAGTACTAAAGGACAAAGTAATAATAATTATTAGAAATATTATCAATGGGTCCCATTTCTGTAAACAAAAAACATTTAACAATACCGTTAAAAATAAAAGGTGCTGAAAATTATACCACCAATATGACCTTATCTATATTTTTCGTTTAAAGACGTTATTTGTTGGAACAAAAGCAACTACAAAACCAGTGACTTATCCCACATCGGTAAGTTATATAGCAATTAATTAATTTAAATACGATTAAATTACAATTTTTATTTTCGAGCTTGTTAACATAAGCTTGTAACCCATGTGGTGGCATTAATATGATGGAATATTGGATCTGACTCGTTGGGTCGAGTCTAACACGACTTCGAACTGCTCTGCCCATTTCAAGTTGAGATTTGGCTCATGTAGTTTGAGCGAAGGCTCGCACTTCCTGAGTTCATAGTGTGGAGGGCACTGCGTCAGGCTGGTCTAACAGAGCAACGAAAACCTCCCGTTCCTAACAGTGGAAGGATTACAGAGCGGTGTCGCTTGGGCTCAAGATGGCACAACAGTCTGTTCTCAAATATACCATAATGTTTTTTTCTTGTTCAAATATATGTTACCATATACATCAATTAGGATCAATCTCGTAAAACTGATTGAACGAATCATTCTCTAGAGATAAGAACAAATAGTACAAGGTTAACATAAAGATAGTTCTTAAAGTTCTGTATCTATTTTATAGTCATAATTACGTATTCATCACTACAATAACATAATCAATGTTGATATATGTTTCATCTTTAATTTAAACGTATGCCGAAATAAGATTTCTACGCTCTGTTTGTATGAGTTATAGCCTGCGTAAGCAATCTAGCGTAAATACTGTCTTCTTAAAGTATGTAAAAATGACCATAAAATACTCTCATTTAAATTTGAAATAAAGCAGTGCATCGTTATATAGTAACTTATGTTGTTACACGACATAAATATTTTATCATTTAAAGTAAATATATACGCTTGTCCTGGTCATGGAAAGCTTATTATTCTTTAGGCTTCATAAAATATATATCGGAGTGAAAAAATTCATGGCATTACTTTGACACAAAGTTACCTTACTCTCTCTAACATAATGATGAAAATCTAACTAAGATGGTAAAAAACATTACTTTCATAATGTATTTAACCCAAATATATATATATATATATATGTGTGTATATACATATATTTAAATAGTAATATATGTCCATCATAATATATTATTAAATCGAAGAACGTTTATTCTTAGCGTATTCAACATTATTATACCGAAAGTGTGGAAATTTTGTAGTGCATGTGTCTAGTTTTGAAACACGTTGTATTATTTTATATAGAGAATAAAATTGAATTTTTACATTGATGACACTATATAATTAACTTTAGTACTAAAGGACAAAGTAATAATAATTATTAGAAATATTATCAATGGGTCCCATTTCTGTAAACAAAAAACATTTAACAATACCGTTAAAAATAAAAGGTGCTGAAAATTATACCACCAATATGACCTTATCTATATTTTTCGTTTAAAGACGTTATTTGTTGGAACAAAAGCAACTACAAAACCAGTGACTTATCCCACATCGGTAAGTTATATAGCAATTAATTAATTTAAATACGATTAAATTACAATTTTTATTGTCGAGCTTGTTAACATAAGCTTGTAACCCATGTGGGGGCATTAATATGATGGAATATTGGATCTGACTCGTTGGGTCGAGTCTAACACGACTTCGAACTGCTCTGCCCATTTCAAGTTGAGATTTGGCTCATGTAGTTTGAGCGAAGGCTCGCACTTCCTGAGTTCATAGTGTGGAGGGCACTGCGTCAGGCTGGTCTAACAGAGCAACGAAAACCTCCCGTTCCTAACAGTGGAAGGATTACAGAGCGGTGTCGCTTGGGCTCAAGATGGCACAACAGTCTGTTCTCAAATATACCATCATGTTTTTTTCTTGTTCAAATATATGTTACCATATACATCAATTAGGATTAATCTCGTAAAACTGATTGAACGAATCATTCTCTAGAGATAAGAACAAATAGTACAAGGTTAACATAAAGATAGTTCTTAAAGTTCTGTATCTATTTTATAGTCATAATTACGTATTCATCACAACAATAACAGAATCAATGTTGATATATGGTTCATCTTTAATTTAAACGTATGCCGAAATAAGATTTCTACGCTCTGTTTGTATGAGTTATAGCCTGCGTAAGCAATCTAGCGTAAATACTGTCTTCTTAAAGTATGTAAAAATGACCATAAAATACTCTCATTTAAATTTGAAATAAAGCAGTGCATCGTTATATAGTAACTTATGTTGTTACACGACATAAATATTTTATCATTTAAAGTAAATATATACGCTTGTCCTGGTCATGGAAAGCTTATTATTCTTTAGGCTTCATAAAATATATATCGGAGTGAAAAAATTCATGGCATTACTTTGACACAAAGTTACCTTACTCTCTCTAACATAATGATGAAAATCTAACTAAGATGGTAAAAAACATTACTTTCATAATGTATTTAACCCAAATATATATATATATATATATGTGTGTATATACATATATTTAAATAGTAATATATGTCCATCATAATATATTATTAAATCGAAGAACGTTTATTCTTAGCGTATTCAACATTATTATACCGAAAGTGTGGAAATTTTGTAGTGCATGTGTCTAGTTTTGAAACACGTTGTATTATTTTATATAGAGAATAAAATTGAATTTTTACATTGATGACACTATATAATTAACTTTAGTACTAAAGGACAAAGTAATAATAATTATTAGAAATATTATCAATGGGTCCCATTTCTGTAAACAAAAAACATTTAACAATACCGTTAAAAATAAAAGGTGCTGAAAATTATACCACCAATATGACCTTATCTATATTTTTCGTTTAAAGACGTTATTTGTTGGAACAAAAGCAACTACAAAACCAGTGACTTATCCCACATCGGTAAGTTATATAGCAATTAATTAATTTAAATACGATTAAATTACAATTTTTATTGTCGAGCTTGTTAACATAAGCTTGTAACCCATGTGGGGGCATTAATATGATGGAATATTGGATCTGACTCGTTGGGTCGAGTCTAACACGACTTCGAACTGCTCTGCCCATTTCAAGTTGAGATTTGGCTCATGTAGTTTGAGCGAAGGCTCGCACTTCCTGAGTTCATAGTGTGGAGGGCACTGCGTCAGGCTGGTCTAACAGAGCAACGAAAACCTCCCGTTCCTAACAGTGGAAGGATTACAGAGCGGTGTCGCTTGGGCTCAAGATGGCACAACAGTCTGTTCTCAAATATACCATCATGTTTTTTTCTTGTTCAAATATATGTTACCATATACATCAATTAGGATTAATCTCGTAAAACTGATTGAACGAATCATTCTCTAGAGATAAGAACAAATAGTACAAGGTTAACATAAAGATAGTTCTTAAAGTTCTGTATCTATTTTATAGTCATAATTACGTATTCATCACTACAATAACATAATCAATGTTGATATATGTTTCATCTTTAATTTAAACGTATGCCGAAATAAGATTTCTACGCTCTGTTTGTATGAGTTATAGCCTGCGTAAGCAATCTAGCGTAAATACTGTCTTCTTAAAGTATGTAAAAAAGACCATAAAATACTCTCATTTAAATTTGAAATAAGCAGTGCATCGTTATATAGTAACTTATGTTGTTACACGACATAAATATTTTATCATTTAAAGTAAATATATACGCTTGTCCTGGTCATGGAAATCTTATTATTCTTTAGGCTTCATAAAATATATATCGGAGTGAAAAAATTCATGGAATTACTTTGACACAAAGTTACCTTACTCTCTCTAACATAATGATGAAAATTCTAACTAAGATGGTAAAAAACTTTACTTTCATAATGTATTTAACCCAAATATATATATATATATATGTGTGTATATACATATATTTAAATAGTAATATATGTCCATCATAATATATTATTAAATCGAAGAACGTTTATTCTTAGCGTATTCAACATTATTATACCGAAAGTGTGGAAAGTTTGTAGTGCATGTGTCTAGTTTTGAAACACGTTGTATTATTTTATATAGAGAATAAAATTGAATTTTTACATTGATGACACTATATAATTAACTTTAGTACTAAAGGACAAAGTAATAATAATTATTAGAAATATTATCAATGGGTCCCATTTCTGTAAACAAAAAACATTTAACAATACCGTTAAAAATAAAAGGTGCTGAAAATTATACCACCAATATGACCTTATCTATATTTTTCGTTTAAAGACGTTATTTGTTGGAACAAAAGCAACTACAAAACCAGTGACTTATCCCACATCGGTAAGTTATATAGCAATTAATTAATTTAAATACGATTAAATTACAATTTTTATTGTCGAGCTTGTTAACATAAGCTTGTAACCCATGTGGGGGCATTAATATGATGGAATATTGGATCTGACTCGTTGGGTCGAGTCTAACACGACTTCGAACTGCTCTGCCCATTTCAAGTTGAGATTTGGCTCATGTAGTTTGAGCGAAGGCTCGCACTTCCTGAGTTCATAGTGTGGAGGGCACTGCGTCAGGCTGGTCTAACAGAGCAACGAAAACCTCCCGTTCCTAACAGTGGAAGGATTACAGAGCGGTGTCGCTTGGGCTCAAGATGGCACAACAGTCTGTTCTCAAATATACCATCATGTTTTTTTCTTGTTCAAATATATGTTACCATATACATCAATTAGGATTAATCTCGTAAAACTGATTGAACGAATCATTCTCTAGAGATAAGAACAAATAGTACAAGGTTAACATAAAGATAGTTCTTAAAGTTCTGTATCTATTTTATAGTCATAATTACGTATTCATCACTACAATAACATAATCAATGTTGATATATGTTTCATCTTTAATTTAAACGTATGCCGAAATAAGATTTCTACGCTCTGTTTGTATGAGTTATAGCCTGCGTAAGCAATCTAGCGTAAATACTGTCTTCTTAAAGTATGTAAAAAAGACCATAAAATACTCTCATTTAAATTTGAAATAAAGCAGTGCATCGTTATATAGTAACTTATGTTGTTACACGACATAAATATTTTATCATTTAAAGTAAATATATACGCTTGTCCTGGTCATGGAAAGCTTATTATTCTTTAGGCTTCATAAAATATATATCGGAGTGAAAAAATTCATGGCATTACTTTGACACAAAGTTACCTTACTCTCTCTAACATAATGATGAAAATTCTAACTAAGATGGTAAAAAACTTTACTTTCATAATGTATTTAACCCAAATATATATATATATATATGTGTGTATATACATATATTTAAATAGTAATATATGTCCATCATAATATATTATTAAATCGAAGAACGTTTATTCTTAGCGTATTCAACATTATTATACCGAAAGTGTGGAAAGTTTGTAGTGCATGTGTCTAGTTTTGAAACACGTTGTATTATTTTATATAGAGAATAAAATTGAATTTTTACATTGATGACACTATATAATTAACTTTAGTACTAAAGGACAAAGTAATAATAATTATTAGAAATATTATCAATGGGTCCCATTTCTGTAAACAAAAAACATTTAACAATACCGTTAAAAATAAAAGGTGCTGAAAATTATACCACCAATATGACCTTATCTATATTTTTCGTTTAAAGACGTTATTTGTTGGGACAAAAGCAACTACAAAACCAGTGACTTATCCCACATCGGTAAGTTATATAGCAATTAATTAATTTAAATACAATTAAATTACAATTTTTATTGTCGAGCTTGTTAACATAAGCTTGTAACCCATGTGGGGGCATTAATATGATGGAATATTGGATCTGACTCGTTGGGTCGAGTCTAACACGACTTCGAACTGCTCTGCCCATTTCAAGTTGAGATTTGGCTCATGTAGTTTGAGCGAAGGCTCGCACTTCCTGAGTTCATAGTGTGGAGGGCACTGCATCAGGCTGGTCTAACAGAGCAACGAAAACCTCCCGTTCCCAACAGTGGAAGGATTACAGAGCGGTGTCGCTTGGGCTCAAGATGGCACAACAGTCTGTTCTCAAATATACCATCATGTTTTTTTCTTGTTCAAATATATGTTACCATATACATCAATTAGGATCAATCTCGTAAAACTGATTGAACGAATCATTCTCTAGAGATAAGAACAAATAGTACAAGGTTAACATAAAGATAGTTCTTAAAGTTCTGTATCTATTTTATAGTCATAATTACGTATTCATCACTACAAGAACATAATCAATGTTGATATATGTTTCATCTTTAATTTAAACGTATGCCGAAATAAGATTTCTACGCTCTGTTTGTATGAGTTATAGCCTGCGTAAGCAATCTAGCGTAAATACTGTCTTCTTAAAGTATGTAAAAAAGACCATAAAATACTCTCATTTAAATTTGAAATAAAGCAGTGCATCGTTATATAGTAACTTATGTTGTTACACGACATAAATATTTTATCACTTAAAGTAAATATATACGCTTGTCCTGGTCATGGAAAGCTTATTATTCTTTAGGCTTCATAAAATATATATCGGAGTGAAAAAATTCATGGAATTACTTTGACACAAAGTTACCTTACTCTCTCTAACATAATGATGAAAATTCTAACTAAGATGGTAAAAAACTTTACTTTCATAATGTATTTAACCCAAATATATATATATATATATGTGTGTATATACATATATTTAAATAGTAATATATGTCCATCGTAATATATTATTAAATCGAAGAACGTTTATTCTTAGCGTATTCAACATTATTATACCGAAAGTGTGGAAAGTTTGTAGTGCATGTGTCTAGTTTTGAAACACGTTGTATTATTTTATATAGAGAATAAAATTGAATTTTTACATTGATGACACTATATAATTAACTTTAGTGACTAAAGGACAAAGTAATAATAATTATTAGAAATATTATCAATGGGTCCCATTTCTGTAAACAAAAAACATTTAACAATACCGTTAAAAATAAAAGGTGCTGAAAATTATACCACCAATATGACCTTATCTATATTTTTCGTTTAAAGACGTTATTTGTTGGAACAAAAGCAACTACAAAACCAGTGACTTATCCCACATTGGTAAGTTATATAGCAATTAATTAATTTAAATACAATTAAATTACAATTTTTATTGTCGAGCTTGTTAACATAAGCTTGTAACCCATGTGGGGGCATTAATATGATGGAATATTGGATCTGACTCGTTAGGTCGAGTCTAACACGACTTCGAACTGCTCTGCCCATTTCAAGTTGAGATTTGGCTCATGTAGTTTGAGCGAAGGCTCGCACTTCCTGAGTTCGTAGTGTGGAGGGCACTGCGTCAGGCTGGTCTAACAGAGCAATGAAAACCTCCCGTTCCTAACAGTGGAAGGATTACAGAGCGGTGTCGCTTGGGCTCAAGATGGCACAACAGTCTGTTCTCAAATATACCATCATGTTTTTTTCTTGTTCAAATATATGTTACCATATACATCAATTATAATCAATCTCGTAAAACTGATTGAACGAATCATTCTCTAGAGATAAGAACAAATAGTACAAGGTAAATATAAAGATAGTTCTTAAAGTTCTGTATCTATTTTATAGTCATAATTACGTATTCATCACTACAAGAACATAATCAGTGTTGATATATGTTTCATCTTTAATTTAAACGTATGTCGAAATAAGATTTCTACGCTCTGTTTGTATGAGTTATAGCCTGCGTAAGCAATCTAGCGTAAATACTGTCTTCTTAAAGTATGTAAAAATGACCATAAAATACTCTCATTTAAATTTGAAATAAAGCAGTGCATCGTTATATAGTAACTTATGTTGTTACACGACATAAATATTTTATCATTTAAAGTAAATATATACGCTTGTCCTGGTCATGGAAAGCTTATTATTCTTTAGGCTTCATAAAATATATATCGGAGTGAAAAAATTCATGGCATTACTTTGACACAAAGGTACCTTACTCTCTCTAACATAATGATGAAAATTCTAACTAAGATGGTAAAAAACTTTACTTTCATAATGTATTTAACCCAAATATATATATATATATATATGTGTGTATATACATATATTTAAATAGTAATATATGTCCATCATAATATATTATTAAATCGAAGAACGTTTATTCTTAGCGTATTCAACATTATTATACCGAAAGTGTGGAAAGTTTGTAGTACATGTGTCTAGTTTTTAAACACGTAGTATTATTTTATATAGAGAATAAAATTGAATTTTTACATTGATGACACTATATAATTAACTTTAGTACTAAAGGACAAAGTAATAATAATTATTAGAAATATTATCAATGGGTCCCATTTCTGTAAACAAAAAACATTTAACAATACCGTTAAAAATAAAAGGTGCTGAAAATTATACCACCAATATGACCTTATCTATATTTTTCGTTTAAAGACGTTATTTGTTGGAACAAAAGCAACTACAAAACCAGTGACTTATCCCACTTTGGTAAGTTATATAGCAATTAATTAATTTAAATACGATTAAATTACAATTTTTATTGTCGAGCTTGTTAACATAAGCTTGTAACCCATGTGGGGGCATTAATATGATGGAATATTGGATCTGACTCGTTGGGTCGAGTCTAACACGACAGCGAACTGCTCTGCCCATTTCAAGTTGAGATTTGGCTCATGTAGTTTGAGCGAAGGCTCGCACTTCCTGAGTTCATAGTGTGGAGGGCACTGCGTCAGGCTGGTCTAACAGAGCAACGAAAACCTCCCGTTCCTAACAGTGGAAGGATTACAGAGCGGTGTCGCTTGGGCTCAAGATGGCACAACAGTCTGTTCTCAAATATACCATCATGTTTTTTTCTTGTTCAAATATATGTTACCATATACATCAATTAGGATTAATCTCGTAAAACTGATTGAACGAATCATTCTCTAGAGATAAGAACAAATAGTACAAGGTTAACATAAAGATAGTTCTTAAAGTTCTGTATCTATTTTATAGTCATAATTACGTATTCATCACTACAAGAACATAATCAATGTTGATATATGTTTCATCTTTAATTTAAACGTATACCGAAATAAGATTTCTACGCTCTGTTTGTATGAATTATAGCCTGCGTAAGCAATCTAGCGTAAATACTGTCTTCTTAAAGTATGTAAAAAAGACCATAAAATACTCTCATTTAAATTTGAAATAAAGCAGTGCATCGTTATATAGTAACTTATGTTGTTACACGACATAAATATTTTATCATTTAAAGTAAATATATACGCTTGTCCTGGTCATGGAAAGCTTATTATTCTTTAGGCTTCATAAAATATATATCGGAGTGAAAAAATTCATGGCATTACTTTGACACAAAGTTACCTTACTCTCTCTAACATAATGATGAAAATTCTAACTAAGATAGTAAAAAACTTTACTTTCTGAATGTATTTAATCCAAATATATATATATATATATATATATGTATGTATATACATATATTTAAATAGTAATATATGTCCATCATAATATATTATTAAATCGAAGAACGTTTATTCTTATCGTATTTAACATTATTATACCGAAAGTGTGGAAAGTTTGTAGTGCATGTGTCTAGTTTTTAAACACGTAGTATTATTTTATATAGAGAATAAAATTGAATTTTTACATTGATGACACTATATAATTAACTTTAGTACTAAAGGACAAAGTAATAATAATTATTAGAAATATTATCAATGGGTCCCATTTCTGTAAACAAAAAACATTTAACAATACCGTTAAAAATAAAAGGTGCTGAAAATTATACCACCAATATGACCTTATCTATATTTTTCGTTTAAAGACGTTATTTGTTGGAACAAAAGCAACTACAAAACCAGTGACTTATCCCACATCGGTAAGTTATATAGCAATTAATTAATTTAAATACGATTAAATTACAATTTTTATTGTCGAGCTTGTTAACATAAGCTTGTAACCCATGTGGGGGCATTAATATGATGGAATATTGGATCTGACTCGTTGGGTCGAGTCTAACACGACAGCGAACTGCTCTGCCCATTTCAAGTTGAGATTTGGCTCATGTAGTTTGAGCGAAGGCTCGCACTTCCTGAGTTCATAGTGTGGAGGGCACTGCGTCAGGCTGGTCTAACAGAGCAACGAAAACCTCCCGTTCCTAACAGTGGAAGGATTACAGAGCGGTGTCGCTTGGGCTCAAGATGGCACAACAGTCTGTTCTCAAATATACCATCATGTTTTTTTCTTGTTCAAATATATGTTACCATATACATCAATTAGGATTAATCTCGTAAAACTGATTGAACGAATCATTCTCTAGAGATAAGAACAAATAGTACAAGGTTAACATAAAGATAGTTCTTAAAGTTCTGTATCTATTTTATAGTCATAATTACGTATTCATCACTACAAGAACATAATCAGTGTTGATATATGTTTCATCTTTAATTTAAACGTATGCCGAAATAAGATTTCTACGCTCTGTTTGTATGAGTTATAGCCTGCGTAAGCAATCTAGCGTAAATACTGTCTTCTTAAAGTATGTAAAAAAGACCATAAAATACTCTCATTTAAATTTGAAATAAAGCAGTGCATCGTTATATAGTAACTTATGTTGTTACACGACATAAATATTTTATCATTTAAAGTAAATATATACGCTTGTCCTGGTCATGGAAAGCTTATTATTCTTTAGGCTTCATAAAATATATATCGGAGTGAAAAAATTCATGGCATTACTTTGACACAAAGTTACCTTACTCTCTCTAACATAATGATGAAAATTCTAACTAAGATGGTAAAAAACTTTACTTTCATAATGTATTTAACCCAAATATATATATATATATATATGTGTGTATATACATATATTTAAATAGTAATATATGTCCATCATAATATATTATTAAATCGAAGAACGTTTATTCTTAGCGTATTCAACATTATTATACCGAAAGTGTGGAAAGTTTGTAGTGCATGTGTCTAGTTTTTAAACACGTAGTATTATTTTATATAGAGAATAAAATTGAATTTTTACATTGATGACACTATATAATTAACTTTAGTACTAAAGGACAAAGTAATAATAATTATTAGAAATATTATCAATGGGTCCCATTTCTGTAAACAAAAAACATTTAACAATACCGTTAAAAATAAAAGGTGCTGAAAATTATACCACCAATATGACCTTATCTATATTTTTCGTTTAAAGACGTTATTTGTTGGAACAAAAGCAACTACAAAACCAGTGACTTATCCCACATCGGTAAGTTATATAGCAATTAATTAATTTAAATACGATTAAATTACAATTTTTATTGTCGAGCTTGTTAACATAAGCTTGTAACCCATGTGGGGGCATTAATATGATGGAATATTGGATCTGACTCGTTGGGTCGAGTCTAACACGACTTCGAACTGCTCTGCCCATTTCAAGTTGAGATTTGACTCATGTAGTTTGAGCGAAGGCTCGCACTTCCTGAGTTCATAGTGTGGAGGGCACTGCGTCAGGCTGGTCTAACAGAGCAACGAAAACCTCCCGTTCCTAACAGTGGAAGGATTACAGAGCGGTGTCGCTTGGGCTCAAGATGGCACAACAGTCTGTTCTCAAATATACCATCATGTTTTTTTCTTGTTCAAATATATGTTACCATATACATCAATTAGGATTAATCTCGTAAAACTGATTGAACGAATCATTCTCTAGAGATAAGAACAAATAGTACAAGGTTAACATAAAGATAGTTCTTAAAGTTCTGTATCTATTTTATAGTCATAATTACGTATTCATCACTACAATAACATAATCAATGTTGATATATGTTTCATCTTTAATTTAAACGTATGCCGAAATAAGATTTCTACGCTCTGTTTGTATGAGTTATAGCCTGCGTAAGCAATCTAGCGTAAATACTGTCTTCTTAAAGTATGTAAAAAAGACCATAAAATACTCTCATTTAAATTTGAAATAAAGCAGTGCATCGTTATATAGTAACTTATGTTGTTACACGACATAAATATTTTATCATTTAAAGTAAATATATACGCTTGTCCTGGTCATGGAAAGCTTATTATTCTTTAGGCTTCATAAAATATATATCGGAGTGAAAAAATTCATGGAATTACTTTGACACAAAGTTACCTTACTCTCTCTAACATAATGATGAAAATTCTAACTAAGATGGTAAAAAACTTTACTTTCATAATGTATTTAACCCAAATATATATATATATATATGTGTGTATATACATATATTTAAATAGTAATATATGTCCATCATAATATATTATTAAATCGAAGAACGTTTATTCTTAGTGTATTCAACATTATTATACCGAAAGTGTGGAAAGTTTGTAGTGCATGTGTCTAGTTTTGAAACACGTTGTATTATTTTATATAGAGAATAAAATTGAATTTTTACATTGATGACACTATATAATTAACTTTAGTGACTAAAGGACAAAGTAATAATAATTATTAGAAATATTATCAATGGGTCCCATTTCTGTAAACAAAAAACATTTAACAATACCGTTAAAAATAAAAGGTGCTGAAAATTATACCACCAATATGACCTTATCTATATTTTTTGTTTAAAGACGTTATTTGTTGGAACAAAAGCAACTACAAAACCAGTGACTTATCCCACATCGGTAAGTTATATAGCAATTAATTAATTTAAATACAATTAAATTACAATTTTTATTGTCGAGCTTGTTAACATAAGCTTGTAACCCATGTGGGGGCATTAATATGATGGAATATTGGATCTGACTCGTTGGGTCGAGTCTAACACGACTTCGAACTGCTCTGCCCTTTTCAAGTTGAGATTTGGCTCATGTAGTTTGAGCGAAGGCTCGCACTTCCTGAGTTCATAGTGTGGAGGGCACTGCATCAGGCTGGTCTAACAGAGCAACGAAAACCTCCCGTTACTGACAGTGGAAGGATTACAGAGCGGTGTCGCTTGGGCTCAAGATGGCACAACAGTCTGTTCTCAAATATACCATCATGTTTTTTTCTTGTTCAAATATATGTTACCATATACATCAATTAGGATCAATCTCGTAAAACTGATTGAACGAATCATTCTCTAGAGTTAAGAACAAATAGTACAAGGTTAACATAAAGATAGTTCTTAAAGTTCTGTATCTATTTTATAGTCATAATTACGTATTCATCACTACAAGAACATAATCAATGTTGATATATGTTTCATCTTTAATTTAAACGTATGTCGAAATAAGATTTCTACGCTCTGTTTGTATGAGTTATAGCCTGCGTAAGCAATCTAGCGTAAATACTGTCTTCTTAAAGTATGTAAAAAAGACTATAAAATACTCTCATTTAAATTTGAAATAAAGCAGTGCATCGTTATATAGTAACTTATGTTGTTACACGACATAAATATTTTATCATTTAAAGTAAATATATACGTTTGTCCTGGTCATGGAAAGCTTATTATTCTTTAGGCTTCATAAAATATATATCGGAGTGAAAAAATTCATGGCATTACTTTGACACAAAGTTACCTTACTCTCTCTAACATAATGATGAAAATATAACTAAGATGGTAAAAAACATTACTTTCATAATGTATTTAACACAAATATATATATATATATATATGTGTGTATATACATATATTTAAATAGTAATATATGTCCATCATAATATATTATTAAATCTAAGAACGTTTATTCTTAGCGTATTCAACATTATTATACCGAAAGTGTGGAAATTTTGTTGTGCATGTGTCTAGTTTTGAAACACGTTGTATTATTTTATATAGAGAATAAAATTGAATTTTTACATTGATGACACTATATAATTAACTTTAGTACTAAAGGACAAAGTAATAATAATTATTAGAAATATTATCAATGGGTCCCATTTCTGTAAACAAAAAACATTTAACAATACCGTTAAAAATAAAAGGTGCTGAAAATTATACCACCAATATGACCTTATCTATATTTTTCGTTTAAAGACGTTATTTGTTGGAACAAAAGCAACTACAAAACCAGTGACTTATCCCACATCGGTAAGTTATATAGCAATTAATTAATTTAAATACGATTAAATTACAATTTTTATTGTCGAGCTTGTTAACATAAGCTTGTAACCCATGTGGGGGCATTAATATGATGGAATATTGGATCTGACTCGTTGGGTCGAGTCTAACACGACTTCGAACTGCTCTGCCCATTTCAAGTTTAGATTTGGCTCATGTAGTTTGAGCGAAGGCTCGCACTTCCTGAGTTCATAGTGTGGAGGGCACTGCGTCAGGCTGGTCTAACAGAGCAACGAAAACCTCCCGTTCCTAACAGTGGAAGGATTACAGAGCGGTGTCGCTTGGGCTCAAGATGGCACAACAGTCTGTTCTCAAATATACCATCATGTTTTTTTCTTGTTCAAATATATGTTACCATATACATCAATTAGGATTAATCTCGTAAAACTGATTGAACGAATCATTCTCTAGAGATAAGAACAAATAGTACAAGGTTAACATAAAGATAGTTCTTAAAGTTCTGTATCTATTTTATAGTCATAATTACGTATTCATCACTACAAGAACATAATCAGTGTTGATATATGTTTCATCTTTAATTTAAACGTATGCCGAAATAAGATTTCTACGCTCTGTTTGTATGAGTTATAGCCTGCGTAAGCAATCTAGCGTAAATACTGTCTTCTTAAAGTATGTAAAAAAGACCATAAAATACTCTCATTTAAATTTGAAATAAAGCAGTGCATCGTTATATAGTAACTTATGTTGTTACACGACATAAATATTTTATCATTTAAAGTAAATATATACGCTTGTCCTGGTCATGGAAAGCTTATTATTCTTTAGGCTTCATAAAATATATATCGGAGTGAAAAAATTCATGGCATTACTTTGACACAAAGTTACCTTACTCTCTCTAACATAATGATGAAAATTCTAACTAAGATGGTAAAAAACTTTACTTTCATAATGTATTTAACCCAAATATATATATATATATATATATGTGTATATACATATATTTAAATAGTAATATATGTCCATCATAATATATTATTAAATCGAAGAACGTTTATTCTTAGCGTATTCAACATTATTATACCGAAAGTGTGGAAAGTTTGTAGTGCATGTGTCTAGTTTTTAAACACGTAGTATTATTTTATATAGAGAATAAAATTGAATTTTTACATTGATGACACTATATAATTAACTTTAGTACTAAAGGACAAAGTAATAATAATTATTAGAAATATTATCAATGGGTCCCATTTCTGTAAACAAAAAACATTTAACAATACCGTTAAAAATAAAAGGTGCTGAAAATTATACCACCAATATGACCTTATCTATATTTTTCGTTTAAAGACGTTATTTGTTGGAACAAAAGCAACTACAAAACCAGTGACTTATCCCACATCGGTAAGTTATATAGCAATTAATTAATTTAAATACGATTAAATTACAATTTTTATTGTCGAGCTTGTTAACATAAGCTTGTAACCCATGTGGGGGCATTAATATGATGGAATATTGGATCTGACTCGTTGGGTCGAGTCTAACACGACTTCGAACTGCTCTGTCCATTTCAAGTTGAGATTTGGCTCATGTAGTTTGAGCGAAGGCTCGCACTTCCTGAGTTCATAGTGTGGAGGGCACTGCGTCAGGCTGGTCTAACAGAGCAACGAAAACCTCCCGTTCCTAACAGTGGAAGGATTACAGAGCGGTGTGGCTTGGGCTCAAGATGGCACAACAGTCTGTTCTCAAATATACCATCATGTTTTTTTCTTGTTCAAATATATGTTACCATATACATCAATTAGGATTAATCTCGTAAAACTGATTGAACGAATCATTCTCTAGAGATAAGAACAAATAGTACAAGGTTAACATAAAGATAGTTCTTAAAGTTCTGTATCTATTTTATAGTCATAATTACGTATTCATCACTACAAGAACATAATCAATGTTGATATATGTTTCATCTTTAATTTAAACGTATGCCGAAATAAGATTTCTACGCTCTGTTTGTATGAGTTATAGCCTGCGTAAGCAATCTAGCGTAAATACTGTCTTCTTAAAGTATGTAAAAAAGACCATAAAATACTCTCATTTAAATTTGAAATAAAGCAGTGCATCGTTATATAGTAACTTATGTTGTTACACGACATAAATATTTTATCATTTAAAGTAAATATATACGCTTGTCCTGGTCATGGAAAGCTTATTATTCTTTAGGCTTCATAAAATATATATCGGAGTGAAAAAATTCATGGAATTACTTTGACACAAAGTTACCTTACTCTCTCTAACATAATGATGAAAATTCTAACTAAGATGGTAAAAAACTTTACTTTCATAATGTATTTAACCCAAATATATATATATATATATGTGTGTATATACATATATTTAAATAGTAATATATGTCCATCATAATATATTATTAAATCGAAGAACGTTTATTCTTAGTGTATTCAACATTATTATACCGAAAGTGTGGAAAGTTTGTAGTGCATGTGTCTAGTTTTGAAACACGTTGTATTATTTTATATAGAGAATAAAATTGAATTTTTACATTGATGACACTATATAATTAACTTTAGTGACTAAAGGACAAAGTAATAATAATTATTAGAAATATTATCAATGGGTCCCATTTCTGTAAAAAAAAAAAAGTTTAACAATACCGTTAAAAATAAAAGATGCTGAAAATTATACCACCAATATGACCTTATCTATATTTTTCGTTTAAAGACATTACTTGTTGGAACAAAAGCAACTACAAAACCGGTGACTTATCCCACATCAGTAAGTTCTATAGCAATTAATTAATCTAAATACAATGAAATTACTATTTTTATTGTCGAGCTTGTTAACATAAGCTTGTAACCCATGTGGGGGCATTAATATGATGGAATATTGGATCTGACTCGTTGGGTCGAGTCTAACACGAATTCGAACTGCTCTGCCCATTTCAAGTTGAGATTTGAGTCATGTAGTTTGAGCGAAGGCTCGCACTTCCTGAGTTCATAGTGTGGAGGGCACTGCGTCAGGCTGGTCTAACAGAGCAACGAAAACCTCCCGTTCCTAACAGTGGAAGGATTACAGAGCGGTGTCGCTTGGGCTCAAGATGGCACAACAGTCTGTTCTCAAATATACCATCATGTTTTTTTCTTGTTCAAATATATGTTACCATATACATCAATTAGGATTAATCTCGTAAAACTGATTGAACGAATCATTCTCTAGAGATAAGAACAAATAGTACAAGGTTAACATAAAGATAGTTCTTAAAGTTCTGTATCTATTTTATAGTCATAATTACGTATTCATCACTACAAGAACATAATCAGTGTTGATATATGTTTCATCTTTAATTTAAACGTATGCCGAAATAAGATTTCTACGCTCTGTTTGTATGAGTTATAGCCTGCGTAAGCAATCTAGCGTAAATACTGTCTTCTTAAAGTATGTAAAAAAGACCATAAAATACTCTCATTTAAATTTGAAATAAAGCAGTGCATCGTTATATAGTAACTTATGTTGTTACACGACATAAATATTTTATCATTTAAAGTAAATATATACGCTTGTCCTGGTCATGGAAAGCTTATTATTCTTTAGGCTTCATAAAATATATATCGGAGTGAAAAAATTCATGGCATTACTTTGACACAAAGTTACCTTACTCTCTCTAACATAATGATGAAAATTCTAACTAAGATGGTAAAAAACTTTACTTTCATAATGTATTTAACCCAAATATATATATATATATATATGTGTGTATATACATATATTTAAATAGTAATATATGTCCATCATAATATATTATTAAATCGAAGAACGTTTATTCTTAGCGTATTCAACATTATTATACCGAAAGTGTGGAAAGTTTGTAGTGCATGTGTCTAGTTTTTAAACACGTAGTATTATTTTATATAGAGAATAAAATTGAATTTTTACATTGATGACACTATATAATTAACTTTAGTACTAAAGGACAAAGTAATAATAATTATTAGAAATATTATCAATGGGTCCCATTTCTGTAAACAAAAAACATTTAACAATACCGTTAAAAATAAAAGGTGCTGAAAATTATACCACCAATATGACCTTATCTATATTTTTCGTTTAAAGACGTTATTTGTTGGAACAAAAGCAACTACAAAACCAGTGACTTATCCCACATCGGTAAGTTATATAGCAATTAATTAATTTAAATACGATTAAATTACAATTTTTATTGTCGAGCTTGTTAACATAAGCTTGTAACCCATGTGGGGGCATTAATATGATGGAATATTGGATCTGACTCGTTGGGTCGAGTCTAACACGACTTCGAACTGCTCTGCCCATTTCAAGTTGAGATTTGGCTCATGTAGTTTGAGCGAAGGCTCGCACTTCCTGAGTTCATAGTGTGGAGGGCACTGCGTCAGGCTGGTCTAACAGAGCAACGAAAACCTCCCGTTCCTAACAGTGGAAGGATTACAGAGCGGTGTGGCTTGGGCTCAAGATGGCACAACAGTCTGTTCTCAAATATACCATCATGTTTTTTTCTTGTTCAAATATATGTTACCATATACATCAATTAGGATTAATCTCGTAAAACTGATTGAACGAATCATTCTCTAGAGATAAGAACAAATAGTACAAGGTTAACATAAAGATAGTTCTTAAAGTTCTGTATCTATTTTATAGTCATAATTACGTATTCATCACTACAAGAACATAATCAATGTTGATATATGTTTCATCTTTAATTTAAACGTATGCCGAAATAAGATTTCTACGCTCTGTTTGTATGAGTTATAGCCTGCGTAAGCAATCTAGCGTAAATACTGTCTTCTTAAAGTATGTAAAAAAGACCATAAAATACTCTCATTTAAATTTGAAATAAAGCAGTGCATCGTTATATAGTAACTTATGTTGTTACACGACATAAATATTTTATCATTTAAAGTAAATATATACGCTTGTCCTGGTCATGGAAAGCTTATTATTCTTTAGGCTTCATAAAATATATATCGGAGTGAAAAAATTCATGGAATTACTTTGACACAAAGTTACCTTACTCTCTCTAACATAATGATGAAAATTCTAACTAAGATGGTAAAAAACTTTACTTTCATAATGTATTTAACCCAAATATATATATATATATATGTGTGTATATACATATATTTAAATAGTAATATATGTCCATCATAATATATTATTAAATCGAAGAACGTTTATTCTTAGTGTATTCAACATTATTATACCGAAAGTGTGGAAAGTTTGTAGTGCATGTGTCTAGTTTTGAAACACGTTGTATTATTTTATATAGAGAATAAAATTGAATTTTTACATTGATGACACTATATAATTAACTTTAGTGACTAAAGGACAAAGTAATAATAATTATTAGAAATATTATCAATGGGTCCCATTTCTGTAAACAAAAAACATTTAACAATACCGTTAAAAATAAAAGGTGCTGAAAATTATACCACCAATATGACCTTATCTATATTTTTCGTTTAAAGACGTTATTTGTTGGAACAAAAGCAACTACAAAACCAGTGACTTATCCCACATCGGTAAGTTATATAGCAATTAATTAATTTAAATACAATTAAATTACAATTTTTATTGTCGAGCTTGTTAACATAAGCTTGTAACCCATGTGGGGGCATTAATATGATGGAATATTGGATCTAACTCGTTGGGTCGAGTCTAACACGAATTCGAACTGCTCTGCCCATTTCAAGTTGAGATTTGAGTCATGTAGTTTGAGCGAAGGCTCGCACTTCCTGAGTTCATAGTGTGGAGGGCACTGCGTCAGGCTGGTCTAACAGAGCAACGAAAACCTCCCGTTCCTAACAGTGGAAGGATTACAGAGCGGTGTCGCTTGGGCTCAAGATGGCACAACAGTCTGTTCTCAAATATACCATCATGTTTTTTTCTTGTTCAAATATATGTTACCATATACATCAATTAGGATTAATCTCGTAAAACTGATTGAACGAATCATTCTCTAGAGATAAGAACAAATAGTACAAGGTTAACATAAAGATAGTTCTTAAAGTTCTGTATCTATTTTATAGTCATAATTACGTATTCATCACTACAAGAACATAATCAGTGTTGATATATGTTTCATCTTTAATTTAAACGTATGCCGAAATAAGATTTCTACGCTCTGTTTGTATGAGTTATAGCCTGCGTAAGCAATCTAGCGTAAATACTGTCTTCTTAAAGTATGTAAAAAAGACCATAAAATACTCTCATTTAAATTTGAAATAAAGCAGTGCATCGTTATATAGTAACTTATGTTGTTACACGACATAAATATTTTATCATTTAAAGTAAATATATACGCTTGTCCTGGTCATGGAAAGCTTATTATTCTTTAGGCTTCATAAAATATATATCGGAGTGAAAAAATTCATGGCATTACTTTGACACAAAGTTACCTTACTCTCTCTAACATAATGATGAAAATTCTAACTAAGATGGTAAAAAACTTTACTTTCATAATGTATTTAACCCAAATATATATATATATATATATGTGTGTATATACATATATTTAAATAGTAATATATGTCCATCATAATATATTATTAAATCGAAGAACGTTTATTCTTAGCGTATTCAACATTATTATACCGAAAGTGTGGAAAGTTTGTAGTGCATGTGTCTAGTTTTTAAACACGTAGTATTATTTTATATAGAGAATAAAATTGAATTTTTACATTGATGACACTATATAATTAACTTTAGTACTAAAGGACAAAGTAATAATAATTATTAGAAATATTATCAATGGGTCCCATTTCTGTAAACAAAAAACATTTAACAATACCGTTAAAAATAAAAGGTGCTGAAAATTATACCACCAATATGACCTTATCTATATTTTTCGTTTAAAGACGTTATTTGTTGGAACAAAAGCAACTACAAAACCAGTGACTTATCCCACATCGGTAAGTTATATAGCAATTAATTAATTTAAATACGATTAAATTACAATTTTTATTGTCGAGCTTGTTAACATAAGCTTGTAACCCATGTGGGGGCATTAATATGATGGAATATTGGATCTGACTCGTTGGGTCGAGTCTAACACGACTTCGAACTGCTCTGCCCATTTCAAGTTGAGATTTGGCTCATGTAGTTTGAGCGAAGGCTCGCACTTCCTGAGTTCATAGTGTGGAGGGCACTGCGTCAGGCTGGTCTAACAGAGCAACGAAAACCTCCCGTTCCTAACAGTGGAAGGATTACAGAGCGGTGTGGCTTGGGCTCAAGATGGCACAACAGTCTGTTCTCAAATATACCATCATGTTTTTTTCTTGTTCAAATATATGTTACCATATACATCAATTAGGATTAATCTCGTAAAACTGATTGAACGAATCATTCTCTAGAGATAAGAACAAATAGTACAAGGTTAACATAAAGATAGTTCTTAAAGTTCTGTATCTATTTTATAGTCATAATTACGTATTCATCACTACAAGAACATAATCAATGTTGATATATGTTTCATCTTTAATTTAAACGTATGCCGAAATAAGATTTCTACGCTCTGTTTGTATGAGTTATAGCCTGCGTAAGCAATCTAGCGTAAATACTGTCTTCTTAAAGTATGTAAAAAAGACCATAAAATACTCTCATTTAAATTTGAAATAAAGCAGTGCATCGTTATATAGTAACTTATGTTGTTACACGACATAAATATTTTATCATTTAAAGTAAATATATACGCTTGTCCTGGTCATGGAAAGCTTATTATTCTTTAGGCTTCATAAAATATATATCGGAGTGAAAAAATTCATGGCATTACTTTGACACAAAGTTACCTTACTCTCTCTAACATAATGATGAAAATTCTAACTAAGATGGTAAAAAACTTTACTTTCATAATGTATTTAACCCAAATATATATATATATATATATGTGTGTATATACATATATTTAAATAGTAATATATGTCCATCATAATATATTATTAAATCGAAGAACGTTTATTCTTAGCGTATTCAACATTATTATACCGAAAGTGTGGAAAGTTTGTAGTGCATGTGTCTAGTTTTTAAACACGTAGTATTATTTTATATAGAGAATAAAATTGAATTTTTACATTGATGACACTATATAATTAACTTTAGTACTAAAGGACAAAGTAATAATAATTATTAGAAATATTATCAATGGGTCCCATTTCTGTAAACAAAAAACATTTAACAATACCGTTAAAAATAAAAGGTGCTGAAAATTATACCACCAATATGACCTTATCTATATTTTTCGTTTAAAGACGTTATTTGTTGGAACAAAAGCAACTACAAAACCAGTGACTTATCCCACATCGGTAAGTTATATAGCAATTAATTAATTTAAATACGATTAAATTACAATTTTTATTGTCGAGCTTGTTAACATAAGCTTGTAACCCATGTGGGGGCATTAATATGATGGAATATTGGATCTGACTCGTTGGGTCGAGTATAACACGACTTCGAAATGCTCTGCCCATTTCAAGTTGAGATTTGGCTCATGTAGTTTGAGCGAAGGCTCGCACTTCCTGAGTTCATAGTGTGGAGGGCACTATGAACTCCCGTTCCTAACAGTGGAAGGATTACATAGCGGTGTCGCTTGGGCTCAAGATGGCACAACAGTCTGTTCTCAAATATACCATCATGTTTTTTTCTTGTTCAAATATATGTTACCGTATACATCAATTAGGATCAATCTCGTAAAACTGATTGAACGAATCATTCTCTAGAGATAAGAACAAATAGTACAAGGTTAACATAAAGATAGTTCTTAAAGTTCTGTATCTATTTTATAGTCATAATTACGTATTCATCACTACAAGAACATAATCAGTGTTGATATATGTTTCATCTTTAATTTAAACGTATGTCGAAATAAGATTTCTACGCTCTGTTTGTATGAGTTATAGCCTGCGTAAGCAATCTAGCGTAAATACTGTCTTCTTAAAGTTTGTAAAAAAACACCATAAAAAACTCTCATTTAAATTTGAAATAAATCAGTGCATCGTTATATAGTAACTTATGTTGTTACACGACATAAATATTTTATCATTAAAGTAAATATATACGCTTGTCCTGGTCAGGGAAAGCTTATTATTCTTTAGCCTTCATAAAATATATATCGGAGTGAAAAAATTCATGGCATTACTTTGACACAAAGTTACCTTATTCTCTCTAACATAATGATAAAAATTCTAACTAAGATAGTAAAAAACTTTACTTTCTGAATGTATTTAAGCCAAATATATATATATATATATATATGTATGTATATTCATATATTTAAATAGTAATATATGTCCATCATAATATATTATTAAATCGAAGAACGTTTATTCTTAGCGTATTCAACATTATTATACCGAAAGTGTGGAAAGTTTGTAGTGCATGTGTCTAGTTTTTAAACACGTAGTATTATTTTATATAGAGAATAAAATTGAATTTTTACATTGATGACACTATATAATTAACTTTAGTACTAAAGGACAAAGTAATAATAATTATTAGAAATATTATCAATGGGTCCCATTTCTGTAAACAAAAAACATTTAACAATACCGTTAAAAATAAAAGTTGCTAAAAATTATACCACCAATATGACCTTATCTGTATTTTTCGTTTAAAGACGTTATTTGTTGGAACAAAAGCAACTACAAAACCAGTGACTTATCCCACATCGGTAAGTTATATAGCAATTAATTAATTTAAATACGATTAAATTACAATTTTTATTGTCGACCTTGTTAACATAAGCTTGTAACCCATGTGGGGGCATTAATATGATGGAATATTGGATCTGACTCGTTGGGTCGAGTCTAACACGACTTTGAACTGCTCTGCCCATTTCAAGTTGAGATTGTGCTCATGTAGTTTGAGCGAAGGCTCGCACTTCCTGAGTTCATAGTGTGGAGGGCACTGCGTCAGGCTGGTCTAACAGAGCAACGAAAACCTCCCGTTCCTAACAGTGGAAGGATTACAGAGCGGTGTCGCTTGGGCTCAAGATGGCACAACAGTCTGTTCTCAAATATACCATCATGTTTTTTTCTTGTTCAAATATATGTTACCGTATACATCAATTAGGATCAATCTCGTAAAACTGATTGAACGAATCATTCTCTAGAGATAAGAACAAATAGTACAAGGTAAATATAAAGATAGTTCTTAAAGTTCTGTATCTATTTTATAGTCATAATTACGTATTCATCACTACAAGAACATAATCAGTGTTGATATATGTTTCATCTTTAATTTAAACGTATGTCGAAATAAGATTTCTACGCTCTGTTTGTATGAGTTATAGCCTGCGTAAGCAATCTAGCGTAAATACTGTCTTCTTAAAGTATGTAAAAAAGACCATAAAATACTCTCATTTAAATTTGAAATAAAGCAGTGCATCGTTATATAGTAACTTATGTTGTTACACGACATAAATATTTTATCATTTAAAGTAAATATATACGCTTGTCCTGGTCAGGGAAAGCTTATTATTCTTTAGCCTTCATAAAATATATATCGGAGTGAAAAAATTCATGGCATTACTTTGACACAAAGTTACCTTATTCTCTCTAACATAATGATGAAAATTCTAACTAAGATGGTAAAAAACTTTACTTTCATAATGTATTTAACCCAAATATATATATATATATATATATGTGTGTGTATATACATATATTTAAATAGTAATATATGTCCATCATAATATATTATTAAATCGAAGAACGTTTATTCTTAGCGTATTCAACATTATTATACCGAAAGTGTGGAAAGTTTGTAGTGCATGTGTCTAGTTTTTAAACACGTAGTATTATTTTATATAGAGAATAAAATTGAATTTTTACATTGATGACACTATATAATTAACTTTAGTGACTAAAGGACAAAGTAATAATAATTATTAGAAATATTATCAATGGGTCCCATTTCTGTAAACAAAAAACATTTAACAATACCGTTAAAAATAAAAGGTGCTGAAAATTATACCACCAATATGACCTTATCTATATTTTTCGTTTAAAGACGTTATTTGTTGGAACAAAAGCAACTACAAAACCAGTGACTTATCCCACATCGGTAAGTTATATAGCAATTAATTAATTTAAATACGATTAAATTACAATTTTTATTGTCGAGCTTGTTAACATAAGCTTGTAACCCATGTGGGGGCATTAATATGATGGAATATTTGATCTGACTCGTTGGGTCGAGTATAACACGAATTCGACCTGCTCTGCCCATTTCAAGTTGAGATTTGGCTCATGTAGTTTGAGCGAAGGCTCGCACTTCCTGAGTTCATAGTGTGGAGGGCACTGCGTCAGGCTGGTCTAACAGAGCAATGAAAACCTCCCGTTCCTAACAGTGGAAGGATTACAGAGCGGTGTCGCTTGGGCTCAAGATGGCACAACAGTCTGTTCTCAAATATACCATCATGTTTTTTTCTTGTTCAAATATATGTTACCGTATACATCAATTAGGATCAATCTCGTAAAACTGATTGAACGAATCATTCTCTAGAGATAAGAACAAATAGTACAAGGTAAATATAAAGATAGTTCTTAAAGTTCTGTATCTATTTTATAGTCATAATTACGTATTCATCACTACAAGAACATAATCAGTGTTGATATATGTTTCATCTTTAATTTAAACGTATGTCGAAATAAGATTTCTACGCTCTGTTTGTATGAGTTATAGCCTGCGTAAGCAATCTAGCGTAAATACTGTCTTCTTAAAGTATGTAAAAAAGACCATAAAATACTCTCATTTAAATTTGAAATAAAGCAGTGCATCGTTATATAGTAACTTATGTTGTTACACGACATAAATATTTTATCATTTAAAGTAAATATATACGCTTGTCCTGGTCAGGGAAAGCTTATTATTCTTTAGCCTTCATAAAATATATATCGGAGTGAAAAAATTCATGGCATTACTTTGACACAAAGTTACCTTATTCTCTCTAACATAATGATAAAAATTCTAACTAAGATAGTAAAAAACTTTACTTTCTGAATGTATTCAAGCCAAATATATATATATATATATATATATGTATGTATATTCATATATTTAAATAGTAATATATGTCCATCATAATATATTATTAAATCGAAGAACGTTTATTCTTAGCGTATTCAACATTATTATACCGAAAGTGTGGAAAGTTTGTAGTGCATGTGTCTAGTTTTTAAACACGTAGTATTATTTTATATAGAGAATAAAATTGAATTTTTACATTGATGACACTATATAATTAACTTTAGTGACTAAAGGACAAAGTAATAATAATTATTAGAAATATTATCAATGGGTCCCATTTCTGTAAACAAAAAACATTTAACAATACCGTTAAAAATAAAAGGTGCTGAAAATTATACCACCAATATGACCTTATCTATATTTTTCGTTTAAAGACGTTATTTGTTGGAACAAAAGCAACTACAAAACCAGTGACTTATCCCACATCGGTAAGTTATATAGCAATTAATTAATTTAAATACGATTAAATTACAATTTTTATTGTCGAGCTTGTTAACATAAGCTTGTAACCCATGTGGGGGCATTAATATGATGGAATATTGGATCTGACTCGTTGGGTCGAGTCTAACACGACTTTGAACTGCTCTGCCCATTTCAAGTTGAGATTGTGCTCATGTAGTTTGAGCGAAGGCTCGCACTTCCTGAGTTCATAGTGTGGAGGGCACTGCGTCAGGCTGGTCTAACAGAGCAACGAAAACCTCCCGTTCCTAACAGTGGAAGGATTACAGAGCGGTGTCGCTTGGGCTCAAGATGGCACAACAGTCTGTTCTCAAATATACCATCATGTTTTTTTCTTGTTCAAATATATGTTACCGTATACATCAATTAGGATCAATCTCGTAAAACTGATTGAACGAATCATTCTCTAGAGATAAGAACAAATAGTACAAGGTAAATATAAAGATAGTTCTTAAAGTTCTGTATCTATTTTATAGTCATAATTACGTATTCATCACTACAAGAACATAATCAGTGTTGATATATGTTTCATCTTTAATTTAAACGTATGTCGAAATAAGATTTCTACGCTCTGTTTGTATGAGTTATAGCCTGCGTAAGCAATCTAGCGTAAATACTGTCTTCTTAAAGTATGTAAAAAAGACCATAAAATACTCTCATTTAAATTTGAAATAAAGCAGTGCATCGTTATATAGTAACTTATGTTGTTACACGACATAAATATTTTATCATTTAAAGTAAATATATACGCTTGTCCTGGTCATGGAAAGCTTATTATTCTTTAGGCTTCATAAAATATATATCGGAGTGAAAAAATTCATGGCATTACTTTGACACAAAGTTACCTTATTCTCTCTAACATAATGATGAAAATTCTAACTAAGATGGTAAAAAACTTTACTTTCATAATGTATTTAACCCAAATATATATATATATATATATATGTGTGTGTATATACATATATTTAAATAGTAATATATGTCCATCATAATATATTATTAAATCGAAGAACGTTTATTCTTAGCGTATTCAACATTATTATACCGAAAGTGTGGAAAGTTTGTAGTGCATGTGTCTAGTTTTTAATCACGTAGTATTATTTTATATAGAGAATAAAATTGAATTTTTACATTGATGACACTATATAATTAACTTTAGTGACTAAAGGACAAAGTAATAATAATTATTAGAAATATTATCAATGGGTCCCATTTCTGTAAACAAAAAACATTTAACAATACCGTTAAAAATAAAAGGTGCTGAAAATTATACCACCAATATGACCTTATCTATATTTTTCGTTTAAAGACGTTATTTGTTGGAACAAAAGCAACTACAAAACCAGTGACTTATCCCACATCGGTAAGTTATATAGCAATTAATTAATTTAAATACGATTAAATTACAATTTTTATTGTCGAGCTTGTTAACATAAGCTTGTAACCCATGTGGGGGCATTAATATGATGGAATATTGGATCTGACTCGTTGGGTCGAGTATAACACTACTTCGAACTGCTCTGCCCATTTCAAGTTGAGATTTGGCTCATGTAGTTTGAGCGAAGGCTCGCACTTCCTGAGTTCATAGTGTGGAGGGCACTGCGTCAGGCTGGTCTAACAGAGCAATGAAAACCTCCCGTTCCTAACAGTGGAAGGATTACAGAGCGGTGTCGCTTGGGCTCAAGATGGCACAACAGTCTGTTCTCAAATATACCATCATGTTTTTTTCTTGTTCAAATATATGTTACCGTATACATCAATTAGGATCAATCTCGTAAAACTGATTGAACGAATCATTCTCTAGAGATAAGAACAAATAGTACAAGGTAAATATAAAGATAGTTCTTAAAGTTCTGTATCTATTTTATAGTCATAATTACGTATTCATCACTACAAGAACATAATCAGTGTTGATATATGTTTCATCTTTAATTTAAACGTATGTCGAAATAAGATTTCTACGCTCTGTTTGTATGAGTTATAGCCTGCGTAAGCAATCTAGCGTAAATACTGTCTTCTTAAAGTTTGTAAAAAAACACCATAAAAAACTCTCATTTAAATTTGAAATAAAGCAGTGCATCGTTATATAGTAACTTATGTTGTTACACGACATAAATATTTTATCATTAAAGTAAATATATACGCTTGTCCTGGTCAGGGAAAGCTTATTATTCTTTAGCCTTCATAAAATATATATCGGAGTGAAAAAATTCATGGCATTACTTTGACACAAAGTTACCTTATTCTCTCTAACATAATGATGAAAATTCTAACTAAGATAGTAAAAAACTTTACTTTCATAATGTATTTAACCCAAATATATATATATATATATATATATGTGTGTATATACATATATTTAAATAGTAATATATGTCCATCATAATATATTATTAAATCGAAGAACGTTTATTCTTAGCGTATTCAACATTATTATACTGAAGGTGTGGAAAGTTTGTAGTGCATGTGTCTAGTTTTTAAACACGTAGTATTATTTTATATAGAGAATAAAATTGAATTTTTACATTGATGACACTATATAATTAACTTTAGTGACTAAAGGACAAAGTAATAATAATTATTAGAAATATTATCAATGGGTCCCATTTCTGTAAACAAAAAACATTTAACAATACCGTTAAAAATAAAAGGTGCTGAAAATTATACCACCAATATGACCTTATCTATATTTTTCGTTTAAAGACGTTATTTGTTGGAACAAAAGCAACTACAAAACCAGTGACTTATCCCACATCGGTAAGTTATATAGCAATTAATTAATTTAAATACGATTAAATTACAATTTTTATTGTCGAGCTTGTTAACATAAGCTTGTAACCCATGTGGGGGCATTAATATGATGGAATATTGGATCTGACTCGTTGGGTCGAGTATAACACGACTTCGAACTGCTCTGCCCATTTCAAGTTGAGATTTGGCTCATGTAGTTTGAGCGAAGGCTCGCACTTCCTGAGTTCATAGTGTGGAGGGCACTGCGTCAGGCTGGTCTAACAGAGCAATGAAAACCTCCCGTTCCTAACAGTGGAAGGATTACAGAGCGGTGTCGCTTGGGCTCAAGATGGCACAACAGTCTGTTCTCAAATATACCATCATGTTTTTTTCTTGTTCAAATATATGTTACCGTATACATCAATTAGGATCAATCTCGTAAAACTGATTGAACGAATCATTCTCTAGAGATAAGAACAAATAGTACAAGGTAAATATAAAGATAGTTCTTAAAGTTCTGTATCTATTTTATAGTCATAATTACGTATTCATCACTACAAGAACATAATCAGTGTTGATATATGTTTCATCTTTAATTTAAACGTATGTCGAAATAAGATTTCTACGCTCTGTTTGTATGAGTTATAGCCTGCGTAAGCAATCTAGCGTAAATACTGTCTTCTTAAAGTATGTAAAAAAGACCATAAAATACTCTCATTTAAATTTGAAATAAAGCAGTGCATCGTTATATAGTAACTTATGTTGTTACACGACATAAATATTTTATCATTAAAGTAAATATATACGCTTGTCCTGGTCAGGGAAAGCTTATTATTCTTTAGCCTTCATAAAATATATATCGGAGTGAAAAAATTCATGGCATTACTTTGACACAAAGTTACCTTATTCTCTCTAACATAATGATGAAAATTCTAACTAAGATGGTAAAAAACTTTACTTTCATAATGTATTTAACCCAAATATATATATATATATATATATGTGTGTATATACATATATTTAAATAGTAATATATGTCCATCATAATATATTATTAAATCGAAGAACGTTTATTCTTAGCGTATTCAACATTATTATACCGAAAGTGTGGAAAGTTTGTAGTGCATGTGTCTAGTTTTTAAACACGTAGTATTATTTTATATAGAGAATAAAATTGAATTTTTACATTGATGACACTATATAATTAACTTTAGTGACTAAAGGACAAAGTAATAATAATTATTAGAAATATTATCAATGGGTCCCATTTCTGTAAACAAAAAACATTTAACAATACCGTTAAAAATAAAAGGTGCTGAAAATTATACCACCAATATGACCTTATCTATATTTTTCGTTTAAAGACGTTATTTGTTGGAACAAAAGCAACTACAAAACCAGTGACTTATCCCACATCGGTAAGTTATATAGCAATTAATTAATTTAAATACGATTAAATTACAATTTTTATTGTCGAGCTTGTTAACATAAGCTTGTAAACCAAGTGGGGGCATTAATATGATGGAATATTGGATCTGACTCGTTGGGTCGAGTATAACACGACTTCGAACTGCTCTGCCCATTTCAAGTTGAGATTTGAGTCATGTAGTTTGAGCGAAGGCTCGCACTTCCTGAGTTCATAGTGTGGAGGGCACTGCGTCAGGCTGGTCTAACAGAGCAATGAAAACCTCCCGTTCCTAACAGTGGAAGGATTACAGAGCGGTGTCGCTTGGGCTCAAGATGGCACAACAGTCTGTTCTCAAATATACCATCATGTTTTTTTCTTGTTCAAATATATGTTACCGTATACATCAATTAGGATCAATCTCGTAAAACTGATTGAACGAATCATTCTCTAGAGATAAGAACAAATAGTACAAGGTAAATATAAAGATAGTTCTTAAAGTTCTGTATCTATTTTATAGTCATAATTACGTATTCATCACTACAAGAACATAATCAGTGTTGATATATGTTTCATCTTTAATTTAAACGTATGTCGAAATAAGATTTCTACGCTCTGTTTGTATGAGTTATAGCCTGCGTAAGCAATCTAGCGTAAATACTGTCTTCTTAAAGTATGTAAAAAAGACCATAAAATACTCTCATTTAAATTTGAAATAAAGCAGTGCATCGTTATATAGTAACTTATGTTGTTACACGACATAAATATTTTATCATTTAAAGTAAATATATACGCTTGTCCTGGTCAGGGAAAGCTTATTATTCTTTAGCCTTCATAAAATATATATCGGAGTGAAAAAATTCATGGCATTACTTTGACACAAAGTTACCTTATTCTCTCTAACATAATGATGAAAATTCTAACTAAGATAGTAAAAAACTTTACTTTCTGAATGTATTTAACCCAAATATATATATATATATATATATGTGTGTATATACATATATTTAAATAGTAATATATGTCCATCATAATATATTATTAAATCGAAGAACGTTTATTCTTAGCGTATTCAACATTATTATACCGAAAGTGTGGAAAGTTTGTAGTGCATGTGTCTAGTTTTTAAACACGTAGTATTATTTTATATAGAGAATAAAATTGAATTTTTACATTGATGACACTATATAATTAACTTTAGTACTAAAGGACAAAGTAATAATAATTATTAGAAATATTATCAATGGGTCCCATTTCTGTAAACAAAAAACATTTAACAATACCGTTAAAAATAAAAGTTGCTAAAAATTATACCACCAATATGACCTTATCTGTATTTTTCGTTTAAAGACGTTATTTGTTGGAACAAAAGCAACTACAAAACCAGTGACTTATCCCACATCGGTAAGTTATATAGCAATTAATTAATTTAAATACGATTAAATTACAATTTTTATTGTCGAGCTTGTTAACATAAGCTTGTAACCCATGTGGGGGCATTAATATGATGGAATATTGGATCTGACTCGTTGGGTCGAGTCTAACACGACTTTGAACTGCTCTGCCCATTTCAAGTTGAGATTGTGCTCATGTAGTTTGAGCGAAGGCTCGCACTTCCTGAGTTCATAGTGTGGAGGGCACTGCGTCAGGCTGGTCTAACAGAGCAACGAAAACCTCCCGTTCCTAACAGTGGAAGGATTACAGAGCGGTGTCGCTTGGGCTCAAGATGGCACAACAGTCTGTTCTCAAATATACCATCATGTTTTTTTCTTGTTCAAATATATGTTACCATATACATCAATTAGGATCAATCTCGTAAAACTGATTGAACGAATCATTCTCTAGAGATAAGAACAAATAGTACAAGGTAAATATAAAGATAGTTCTTAAAGTTCTGTATCTATTTTATAGTCATAATTACGTATTCATCACTACAAGAACATAATCAGTGTTGATATATGTTTCATCTTTAATTTAAACGTATGTCGAAATAAGATTTCTACGCTCTGTTTGTATGAGTTATAGCCTGCGTAAGCAATCTAGCGTAAATACTGTCTTCTTAAAGTATGTAAAAAAGACCATAAAATACTCTCATTTAAATTTGAAATAAAGCAGTGCATCGTTATATAGTAACTTATGTTGTTACACGACATAAATATTTTATCATTTAAAGTAAATATATACGCTTGTCCTGGTCATGGAAAGCTTATTATTCTTTAGGCTTCATAAAATATATATCGGAGTGAAAAAATTCATGGCATTACTTTGACACAAAGTTACCTTACTCTCTCTAACATAATGATGAAAATTCTAACTAAGATGGTAAAAAACTTTACTTTCATAATGTATTTAACCCAAATATATATATATATATATGTGTGTATATACATATATTTAAATAGTAATATATGTCCATCATAATATATTATTAAATCGAAGAACGTTTATTCTTAGCGTATTCAACATTATTATACCGAAAGTGTGGAAAGTTTGTAGTGCATGTGTCTAGTTTTTAAACACGTAGTATTATTTTATATAGAGAATAAAATTGAATTTTTACATTGATGACACTATATAATTAACTTTAGTACTAAAGGACAAAGTAATAATAATTATTAGAAATATTATCAATGGGTCCCATTTCTGTAAACAAAAAACATTTAACAATACCGTTAAAAATAAAAGGTGCTGAAAATTATACCACCAATATGACCTTATCTATATTTTTTGTTTAAAGACGTTATTTGTTGGAACAAAAGCAACTACAAAACCAGTGACTTATCCCACATCGGTAAGTTATATAGCAATTAATTAATTTAAATACGATTAAATTACAATTTTTATTGTCGAGCTTGTTAACATAAGCTTGTAACCCATGTGGGGGCATTAATATGATGGAATATTGGATCTGACTCGTTGGGTCGAGTCTAACACGACTTCGAACTGCTCTGCCCATTTCAAGTTGAGATTTGGCTCATGTAGTTTGAGCGAAGGCTCGCACTTCCTGAGTTCATAGTGTGGAGGGCACTGCGTCAGGCTGGTCTAACAGAGCAATGAAAACCTCCCGTTCCTAACAGTGGAAGGATTACAGAGCGGTGTCGCTTGGGCTCAAGATGGCACAACAGTCTGTTCTCAAATATACCATCATGTTTTTTTCTTGTTCAAATATATGTTACCATATACATCAATTATGATCAATCTCGTAAAACTGATTGAACGAATCATTCTCTAGAGATAAGAACAAATAGTACAAGGTAAATATAAAGATAGTTCTTAAAGTTCTGTATCTATTTTATAGTCATAATTACGTATTCATCACTACAAGAACATAATCAGTGTTGATATATGTTTCATCTTTAATTTAAACGTATGTCGAAATAAGATTTCTACGCTCTGTTTGTATGAGTTATAGCCTGCGTAAGCAATCTAGCGTAAATACTGTCTTCTTAAAGTATGTAAAAAAGACCATAAAATACTCTCATTTAAATTTGAAATAAAGCAGTGCATCGTTATATAGTAACTTATGTTGTTACACGACATAAATATTTTATCATTTAAAGTAAATATATACGCTTGTCCTGGTCATGGAAAGCTTATTATTCTTTAGGCTTCATAAAATATATATCGGAGTGAAAAAATTCATGGCATTACTTTGACACAAAGTTACCTTATTCTCTCTAACATAATGATGAAAATTCTAACTAAGATGGTAAAAAACTTTACTTTCATAATGTATTTAACCCAAATATATATATATATATATATGTGTGTATATACATATATTTAAATAGTAATATATGTCCATCATAATATATTATTAAATCGAAGAACGTTTATTCTTAGCGTATTCAACATTATTATACCGAAAGAGTGGAAAGTTTGTAGTGCATGTGTCTAGTTTTTAAACACGTAGTATTATTTTATATAGAGAATAAAATTGAATTTTTACATTGATGACACTATATAATTAACTTTAGTACTAAAGGACAAAGTAATAATAATTATTAGAAATATTATCAATGGGTCCCATTTCTGTAAACAAAAAACATTTAACAATACCGTTAAAAATAAAAGGTACTGAAAATTATACCACCAATATGACCTTATCTATATTTTTCGTTTAAAGACGTTATTTGTTGGAACAAAAGCAACTACAAAACCAGTGACTTATCCCACATCGGTAAGTTATATAGCAATTAATTAATTTAAATACGATTAAATTACAATTTTTATTGTCGAGCTTGTTAACATAAGCTTGTAACCCATGTGGGGGCATTAATATGATGGAATATTGGATCTGACTCGTTGGGTCGAGTCTAACACGACTTTGAACTGCTCTGCCCATTTCAAGTTGAGATTGTGCTCATGTAGTTTGAGCGAAGGCTCGCACTTCCTGAGTTCATAGTGTGGAGGGCACTGCGTCAGGCTGGTCTAACAGAGCAACGAAAACCTCCCGTTCCTAACAGTGGAAGGATTACAGAGCGGTGTCGCTTGGGCTCAAGATGGCACAACAGTCTGTTCTCAAATATACCATCATGTTTTTTTCTTGTTCAAATATATGTTACCATATACATCAATTAGGATCAATCTCGTAAAACTGATTGAACGAATCATTCTCTAGAGATAAGAACAAATAGTACAAGGTAAATATAAAGATAGTTCTTAAAGTTCTGTATCTATTTTATAGTCATAATTACGTATTCATCACTACAAGAACATAATCAGTGTTGATATATGTTTCATCTTTAATTTAAACGTATGTCGAAATAAGATTTCTACGCTCTGTTTGTATGAGTTATAGCCTGCGTAAGCAATCTAGCGTAAATACTGTCTTCTTAAAGTATGTAAAAAAGACCATAAAATACTCTCATTTAAATTTGAAATAAAGCAGTGCATCGTTATATAGTAACTTATGTTGTTACACGACATAAATATTTTATCATTTAAAGTAAATATATACGCTTGTCCTGGTCATGGAAAGCTTATTATTCTTTAGGCTTCATAAAATATATATCGGAGTGAAAAAATTCATGGCATTACTTTGACACAAAGTTACCTTACTCTCTCTAACATAATGATGAAAATTCTAACTAAGATGGTAAAAAACTTTACTTTCATAATGTATTTAACCCAAATATATATATATATATATATGTGTGTATATACATATATTTAAATAGTAATATATGTCCATCATAATATATTATTAAATCGAAGAACGTTTATTCTTAGCGTATTCAACATTATTATACCGAAAGTGTGGAAAGTTTGTAGTGCATGTGTCTAGTTTTTAAACACGTAGTATTATTTTATATAGAGAATAAAATTGAATTTTTACATTGATGACACTATATAATTAACTTTAGTACTAAAGGACAAAGTAATAATAATTATAAGAAATATTATCAATGGGTCCCATTTCTGTAAACAAAAAACATTTAACAATACCGTTAAAAATAAAAGGTGCTGAAAATTATACCACCAATATGACCTTATCTATATTTTTCGTTTAAAGACGTTATTTGTTGGAACAAAAGCAACTACAAAACCAGTGACTTATCCCACATCGGTAAGTTATATAGCAATTAATTAATTTAAATACGATTAAATTACAATTTTTATTGTCGAGCTTGTTAACATAAGCTTGTAACCCATGTGGGGGCATTAATATGATGGAATATTGGATCTGACTCGTTGGGTCGAGTCTAACACGACTTCGAACTGCTCTGCCCATTTCAAGTTGAGATTGTGCTCATGTAGTTTGAGCGAAGGCTCGCACTTCCTGAGTTCATAGTGTGGAGGGCACTGCGTCAGGCTGGTCTAACAGAGCAACGAAAACCTCCCGTTCCTAACAGTGGAAGGATTACAGAGCGGTGTCGCTTGGGCTCAAGATGGCACAACAGTCTGTTCTCAAATATACCATCATGTTTTTTTCTTGTTCAAATATATGTTACCATATACATCAATTAGGATCAATCTCGTAAAACTGATTGAACGAATCATTCTCTAGAGATAAGAACAAATAGTACAAGGTAAATATAAAGATAGTTCTTAAAGTTCTGTATCTATTTTATAGTCATAATTACGTATTCATCACTACAAGAACATAATCAGTGTTGATATATGTTTCATCTTTAATTTAAACGTATGTCGAAATAAGATTTCTACGCTCTGTTTGTATGAGTTATAGCCTGCGTAAGCAATCTAGCGTAAATACTGTCTTCTTAAAGTATGTAAAAAAGACCATAAAATACTCTCATTTAAATTTGAAATAAAGCAGTGCATCGTTATATAGTAACTTATGTTGTTACACGACATAAATATTTTATCATTTAAAGTAAATATATACGCTTGTCCTGGTCATGGAAAGCTTATTATTCTTTAGGCTTCATAAAATATATATCGGAGTGAAAAAATTCATGGCATTACTTTGACACAAAGTTACCTTACTCTCTCTAACATAATGATGAAAATTCTAACTAAGATGGTAAAAAACTTTACTTTCATAATGTATTTAACCCATATATATATATATATATATATGTGTGTATATACATATATTTAAATAGTAATATATGTCCATCATAATATATTATTAAATCGAAGAACGTTTATTCTTAGCGTATTCAACATTATTATACCGAAAGTGTGGAAAGTTTGTAGTGCATGTGTCTAGTTTTTAAACACGTAGTATTATTTTATATAGAGAATAAAATTGAATTTTTACATTGATGACACTATATAATTAACTTTAGTACTAAAGGACAAAGTAATAATAATTATAAGAAATATTATCAATGGGTCCCATTTCTGTAAACAAAAAACATTTAACAATACCGTTAAAAATAAAAGGTGCTGAAAATTATACCACCAATATGACCTTATCTATATTTTTCGTTTAAAGACGTTATTTGTTGGAACAAAAGCAACTACAAAACCAGTGACTTATCCCACATCGGTAAGTTATATAGCAATTAATTAATTTAAATACGATTAAATTACAATTTTTATTGTCGAGCTTGTTAACATAAGCTTGTAACCCATGTGGGGGCATTAAATGATGGAATATTGGATCTGACTAGTTGGGTCGAGTCTAACAAGACTTCGAACTGCTCTGCCCATTTCAAGTTGAGATTTTGGTCATGTAGTTTGAGCGAAGGATCGCACTTCCTGGGTTCATAGTGTGGAGGGCACTGCGTCAGGCTGGTCTAACAGAGCAACGAAAACCTCCCGTTCCCAACAGTGGAAGGATTACAGAGCGGTGTCGCTTGGGCTCAAGATGGCACAACAGTCTGTTCTCAAATATACCATCATGTTTTTTTCTTGTTCAAATATATGTTACCATATACATCAATTAGGATCAATCTCGTAAAACTGATTGAACGAATCATTCTCTAGAGATAAGAACAAATAGTACAAGGTTAACATAAAGATAGTTCTTAAAGTTCTGTATCTATTTTATAGTCATAATTACGTATTCATCACTACAAGAACATAATCAGTGTTGATATATGTTTCATCTTTAATTTAAACGTATGCCGAAATAAGATTTCTACGCTCTGTTTGTATGAGTTATAGCCTGCGTAAGCAATCTAGCGTAAATACTGTCTTCTTAAAGTATGTAAAAAAGACCATAAAATACTCTCATTTAAATTTGAAATAAAGCAGTGCATCGTTATATAGTAACTTATGTTGTTACACGACATAAATATTTTATCATTTAAAGTAAATATATACGCTTGTCCTGGTCATGGAAAGCTTATTATTCTTTAGGCTTCATAAAATATATATCGGAGTGAAAAAATTCATGGAATTACTTTGACACAAAGTTACCTTACTCTCTCTAACATAATGATGAAAATTCTAACTAAGATGGTAAAAAACTTTACTTTCATAATGTATTTAACCCAAATATATATATATATATATATGTGTGTGTATACATATATTTAAATAGTAATATATGTCCATCATAATATATTATTAAATCGAAGAACGTTTATTCTTAGCGTATTCAACATTATTATACCGAAAGTGTGGAAAGTTTGTAGTGCATGTGTCTAGTTTTTAAACACGTAGTATTATTTTATATAGAGAATAAAATTGAATTTTTACATTGATGACACTATATAATTAACTTTAGTACTAAAGGACAAAGTAATAATAATTATTAGAAATATTATCAATGGGTCCCATTTCTGTAAACAAAAAACATTTAACAATACCGTTAAAAATAAAAGGTGCTGAAAATTATACCACCAATATGACCTTATCTATATTTTTCGTTTAAAGACGTTATTTGTTGGAACAAAAGCAACTACAAAACCAGTGACTTATCCCACATCGGTAAGTTATATAGCAATTAATTAATTTAAATACGATTAAATTACAATTTTTATTGTCGAGCTTGTTAACATAAGCTTGTAACCCATGTGGGGGCATTAATATGATGGAATATTGGATCTGACTAGTTGGGTCGAGTCTAACAAGACTTCGAACTGCTCTGCCCATTTCAAGTTGAGATTTTGGTCATGTAGTTTGAGCGAAGGCTCGCACTTCCTGAGTTCATAGTGTGGAGGGCACTGCGTCAGGCTGGTCTAACAGAGCAACGAAAACCTCCCGTTCCTAACAGTGGAAGGATTACAGAGCGGTGTCGCTTGGGCTCAAGATGGCACAACAGTCTGTTCTCAAATATACCATCATGTTTTTTTCTTGTTCAAATATATGTTACCATATACATCAATTAGGATTAATCTCGTAAAACTGATTGAACGAATCATTCTCTAGAGATAAGAACAAGTAGTACAAGGTTAACATAAAGATAGTTCTTAAAGTTCTGTATCTATTTTATAGTCATAATTACGTATTCATCACTACAAGAACATAATCAGTGTTGATATATGTTTCATCTTTAATTTAAACGTATGTCGAAATAAGATTTCTACGCTCTGTTTGTATGAGTTATAGCCTGCGTAAGCAATCTAGCGTAAATACTGTCTTCTTAAAGTATGTAAAAATGACCATAAAATACTCTCATTTAAATTTGAAATAAAGCAGTGCATCGTTATATAGTAACTTATGTTGTTACACGACATAAATATTTTATCATTTAAAGTAAATATATACGCTTGTCCTGGTCATGGAAAGCTTATTATTCTCTAGGCTTCATAAAATATATATCGGAGTGAAAAAATTCATGGCATTACTTTGACACAAAGTTACCTTACTCTCTCTAACATAATGATGAAAATTCTAACTAAGATGGTAAAAAACTTTACTTTCATAATGTATTTAACCCAAATATATATATATATATATGTGTGTATATACATATATTTAAATAGTAATATATGTCCATCATAATATATTATTATATCGAAGAACGTTTATTCTTATCGTATTTAACATTATTATACCGAAAGTGTGGAAAGTTAGTAGTGCATGTGTCTAATTTTGAAACACGTTGTATTATTTTATATAGAGAATTAAATTGAATCTTTACATTGATGACACTATATAATTAACTTTAGTGACTAAAGGATAAAGTAATAATAATTATTAGAAATATTATCAATGGGTACCATTTCTGTAAAAAAAAAACATTTAACAATACCGTTAAAAATAAAAGATGCTGAAAATTATACCACCAATATGACCTTATCTATATTTTTCGTTTAAAGACGTTATTTGTTGGAACAAAAGCAACTACAAAACCAGTGACTTATCCCACATCGGTAAGTTATATAGCAATTAATTAATTTAAATACAATTAAATTACAATTTTTATTGTCGAGCTTGTTAACATAAGCTTGTAACCCATGTGGGGGCATTAATATGATGGAATATTGGATCTGACTCGTTGGGTCGAGTCTAACACGACTTCGAACTGCTCTGCCCATTTCAAGTTGAGATTTGGCTCATGTAGTTTGAGCGAAGGCTCGCACTTCCTGAGTTCATAGTGTGGAGGGCACTGCGTCAGGCTGGTCTAACAGAGCAATGAAAACCTCCCGTTCCTAACAGTGGAAGGATTACAGAGCGGTGTCGCTTGGGCTCAAGATGGCACAACAGTCTGTTCTCAAATATACCATCATGTTTTTTTCTTGTTCAAATATATGTTACCATATACATCAATTAGGATCAATCTCGTAAAACTAATTGAACGAATCATTCTCTAGAGATAAGAACAAGTAGTACAAGGTAAATATAAAGATAGTTCTTAAAGTTCTGTATCTATTTTATAGTCATAATTACGTATTCATCACTACAAGAACATAATCAGTGTTGATATATGTTTCATCTTTAATTTAAACGTATGTCGAAATAAGATTTCTACGCTCTGTTTGTATGAGTTATAGCCTGCGTAAGCAATCTAGCGTAAATACTGTCTTCTTAAAGTATGTAAAAAAGACCATAAAATACTCTCATTTAAATTTGAAATAAAGCAGTGCATCGTTATATAGTAACTTATGTTGTTACACGACATAAATATTTTATCATTTAAAGTAAATATATACGCTTGTCCTGGTCATGGAAAGCTTATTATTCTCTAGGCTTCATAAAATATATATCGGAGTGAAAAAATTCATGGCATTACTTTGACACAAAGTTACCTTTCTCTCTCTAACATAATGATGAAAATTCTAACTAAGATGGTAAAAAACTTTACTTTCATAATGTATTTAACCCAAATATATATATATATATATGTGTGTATATACATATATTTAAATAGTAATATATGTCCATCATAATATATTATTATATCGAAGAACGTTTATTCTTATCGTATTTAACATTATTATACCGAAAGTGTGGAAAGTTCGTAGTGCATGTGTCTAATTTTGAAACACGTTGTATTATTTTATATAGAGAATAAAATTGAATTTTTACATTGATGACACTATATAATTAACTTTAGTGACTAAAGGATAAAGTAATAATAATTATTAGAAATATTATCAATGGGTCCCATTTCTGTAAACAAAAAACATTTAACAATACCGTTAAAAATAAAAGATGCTGAAAATTATACCACCAATATGACCTTATCTATATTTTTCGTTTAAAGACGTTATTTGTTGGAACAAAAGCAACTACAAAACCAGTGACTTATCCCACATCGGTAAGTTATATAGCAATTAATTAATTTAAATACAATTAAATTATAATTTTTATTGTCGAGCTTGTTAACATAAGCTTGTAACCCATGTGGGGGCATTAATATGATGGAATATTGGATCTGACTCGTTGGGTCGAGTCTAACACGACTTCGAACTGCTCTGCCCATTTCAAGTTGAGATTTGGCTCATGTAGTTTGAGCGAAGGCTCGCACTTCCTGAGTTCATAGTGTGGAGGGCACTGCGTCAGGCTGGTCTAACAGAGCAATGAAAACCTCCCGTTCCTAACAGTGGAAGGATTACAGAGCGGTGTCGCTTGGGCTCAAGATGGCACAACAGTCTGTTCTCAAATATACCATCATGTTTTTTTCTTGTTCAAATATATGTTACCATATACATCAATTAGGATCAATCTCGTAAAACTGATTGAACGAATCATTCTCTAGAGACAAGAACAAGTAGTACAAGGTAAATATAAAGATAGTTCTTAAAGTTCTGTATCTATTTTATAGTCATAATTACGTATTCATCACTACAAGAACATAATCAGTGTTGATATATGTTTCATCTTTAATTTAAACGTATGTCGAAATAAGATTTCTACGCTCTGTTTGTATGAGTTATAGCCTGCGTAAGCAATCTAGCGTAAATACTGTCTTCTTAAAGTATGTAAAAAAGACCATAAAATACTCTCATTTAAATTTGAAATAAAGCAGTGCATCGTTATATAGTAACTTATGTTGTTACACGACATAAATATTTTATCATTTAAAGTAAATATATACGCTTGTCCTGGTCATGGAAAGCTTATTATTCTTTAGGCTTCATAAAATATATATCGGAGTGAAAAAATTCATGGCATTACTTTGACACAAAGTTACCTTACTCTCTCTAACATAATGATGAAAATTCTAACTAAGATGGTAAAAAACTTTACTTTCATAATGTATTTAACCCAAATATATATATATATATATGTGTGTATATACATATATTTAAATAGTAATATATGTCCATCATAATATATTATTAAATCGAAGAACGTTTATTCTTAGCGTATTCAACATTATTATACCGAAAGTGTGGAAAGTTTGTAGTGCATGTGTCTAGTTTTTAAACACGTAGTATTATTTTATATAGAGAATAAAATTGAATTTTTACATTGATGACACTATATAATTAACTTTAGTGACTAAAGGACAAAGTAATAATAATTATTAGAAATATTATCAATGGGTCCCATTTCTGTAAACAAAAAACATTTAACAATACCGTTAAAAATAAAAGGTGCTGAAAATTATACCACCAATATGACCTTATCTATATTTTTCGTTTAAAGACGTTATTTGTTGGAACAAAAGCAACTACAAAACCAGTGACTTATCCCACATCGGTAAGTTATATAGCAATTAATTAATTTAAATACAATTAAATTACAATTTTTATTGTCGAGCTTGTTAACATAAGCTTGTAACCCATGTGGGGGCATTAATATGATGGAATATTGGATCTGACTCGTTGGGTCGAGTCTAACACGACTTCGAACTGCTCTGCCCATTTCAAGTTGAGATTTGGCTCATGTAGTTTGAGCGAAGGCTCGCACTTCCTGAGTTCATAGTGTGGAGGGCACTGCGTCAGGCTGGTCTAACAAAGCAATGAAAACCTCCCGTTCCTAACAGTGGAAGGATTACAGAGCGGTGTCGCTTGGGCTCAAGATGGCACAACAGTCTGTTCTCAAATATACCATCATGTTTTTTTCTTGTTCAAATATATGTTACCATATACATCAATTAGGATCAATCTCGTAAAACTGATTGACCGAATCATTCTCTAGAGATAAGAACAAATAGTACAAGGTAAACATAAAGATAGTTCTTAAAGTTCTGTATCTATTTTATAGTCATAATTACGTATTCATCACTACAAGAACATAATCAGTGTTGATATATACTTCATCTTTAATTTAAACGTATGTCGAAATAAAATTTCTACGCTCTGTTTGTATGAGTTATAGCCTGCGTAAGCAATCTAGCGTAAATACTGTCTTCTTAAAGTATGTAAAAAAGACCATAAAATACTCTCATTTAAATTTGAAATTAAGCAGTGCATCGTTATATAGTAACTTATGTTGTTACACGACATAAATATTTTATCATTTAAAGTAAATATATACGCTTGTCCTGGTCATGGAAAGCTTATTATTCTTTAGGCTTCATAAAATATATATCGGAGTGAAAAAATTCATGGCATTACTTTGACACAAAGTTACCTTACTCTCTCTAACATAATGATGAAAATTCTAACTAAGATGGTAAAAAACTTTACTTTCATAATGTATTTAACCTAAATATATATATATATATATATGTGTGTATATACATATATTTAAATAGTAATATATGTCCATCATAATATATTATTAAATCGAAGAACGTTTATTCTTAGCGTATTCAACATTATTATACCGAAAGTGTGGAAAGTTTGTAGTGCATGTGTCTAGTTTTGAAACACGTTGTATTATTTTATATAGAGAATAAAATTGAATTTTTACATTGATGACACTATATAATTAACTTTAGTACTAAAGGACAAAGTAATAATAATTATTAGAAATATTATCAATGAGTCCCATTTCTGTAAACAAAAAACATTTAACAATACCGTTAAAAATAAAAGGTGCTGAAAATTATACCACCAATATGACCTTATCTATATTTTTCGTTTAAAGACGTTATTTGTTGGAACAAAAGCAACTACAAAACCAGTGACTTATCCCACATCGGTAAGTTATATAGCAATTAATTAATTTAAATACGATTAAATTACAATTTTTATTGTCAAGCTTGTTAACATAAGCTTGTAACCCATGTGGGGGCATTAATATGATGGAATATTGGATCTGACTCGTTGGGTCGAGTCTAACACGACTTCGAACTGCTCTGCCCATTTCAAGTTGAGATTTTGCTCATGTAGTTTGAGCGAAGGCTCGCACTTCCTGAGTTCATAGTGTGGAGGGCACTGCGTCAGGCTGGTCTAACAGAGCAACGAAAACCTCCCGTTCCTAACAGTGGAAGGATTACAGAGCGGTGTCGCTTGGGCTCAAGATGGCACAACAGTCTGTTCTCAAATATACCATCATGTTTTTTTCTTGTTCAAATATATGTTTCCATATACATCAATTAGGATTAATCTCGTAAAACTGATTGAACGAATCATTCTCTAGAGATAAGAACAAATAGTACAAGGTTAACATAAAGATAGTTCTTAAAGTTCTGTATCTATTTTATAGTCATAATTACGTATTCATCACTACAAGAACATAATCAATGTTGATATATGTTTCATCTTTAATTTAAACGTATGCCGAAATAAGATTTCTACGCTCTGTTTGTATGAGTTATAGCCTGCGTAAGCAATCTAGCGTAAATACTGTCTTCTTAAAGTATGTAAAAAAGACCATAAAATACTCTCATTTAAATTTGAAATAAAGCAGTGCATCGTTATATAGTAACTTATGTTGTTACACGACATAAATATTTTATCATTTAAAGTAAATATATACGCTTGTCCTGGTCATGGAAAGCTTATTATTCTTTAGGCTTCATAAAATATATATCAGAGTGAAAAAATTCATGGCATTACTTTGACACAAAGTTACCTTACTCTCTCTAACATAATGATGAAAATTCTAACTAAGATGGTAAAAAACTTTACTTTCATAATGTATTTAACCCAAATATATATATATATATATGTGTGTATATACATATATTTAAATAGTAATATATGTCCATCATAATATATTATTAAATCGAAGAACGTTTATTCTTAGCGTATTCAACATTATTATACCGAAAGTGTGGAAAGTTTGTAGTGCATGTGTCTAGTTTTGAAACACGTTGTATTATTTTATATAGAGAATAAAATTGAATTTTTACATTGATGACACTATATAATTAACTTTAGTGACTAAAGGACAAAGTAATAATAATTATTAGAAATATTATCAATGGGTCCCATTTCTGTAAACAAAAAACATTTAACAATACCGTTAAAAATAAAAGGTGCTGAAAATTATACCACCAATATGACCTTATCTATATTTTTCGTTTAAAGACGTTATTTGTTGGAACAAAAGCAACTACAAAACCAGTGACTTATCCCACATCGGTAAGTTATATAGCAATTAATTAATTTAAATACAATTAAATTACAATTTTTATTGTCGAGCTTGTTAACATAAGCTTGTAACCCATGTGGGGGCATTAATATGATGGAATATTGGATCTGACTCGTTGGGTCGAGTCTAACACGACTTCGAACTGCTCTGCCCATTTCAAGTTGAGATTTGGCTCATGTAGTTTGAGTGAAAGCTCGCACTTCCTGAGTTCATAGTGTGGAGGGCACTGCGTCAGGCTGGTCTAACAGAGCAATGAAAACCTCCCGTTCCTAACAGTGGAAGGATTACAGAGCGGTGTCGCTTGGGCTCAAGATGGCACAACAGTCTGTTCTCAAATATACCATCATGTTTTTTTCTTGTTCAAATATATGTTACCATATACATCAATTAGGATCAATCTCGTAAAACTGATTGAACGAATCATTCTCTAGAGATAAGAACAAATAGTACAAGGTAAATATAAAGATAGTTCTTAAAGTTCTGTATCTATTTTATAGTCATAATTACGTATTCATCACTACAAGAACATAATCAGTGTTGATATATGTTTCATCTTTAATTTAAACGTATGTCGAAATAAGATTTCTACGCTCTGTTTGTATGAGTTATAGCCTGCGTAAGCAATCTAGCGTAAATACTGTCTTCTTAAAGTATGTAAAAAAGACCATAAAATACTCTCATTTAAATTTGAAATAAAGCAGTGCATCGTTATATAGTAACTTATGTTGTTACACGACATAAATATTTTATCATTTAAAGTAAATATATACGCTTGTCCTGGTCATGGAAAGCTTATTATTCTCTAGGCTTCATAAAATATATATCGGAGTGAAAAAATTCATGGCATTACTTTGACACAAAGTTACCTTACTCTCTCTAACATAATGATGAAAATTCTAACTAAGATGGTAAAAAACTTTACTTTCATAATGTATTTAACCCAAATATATATATATATATATATGTGTGTATATACATATATTTAAATAGTAATATATGTCCATCATAATATATTATTAAATCGAAGAACGTTTATTCTTAGCGTATTCAACATTATTATACCGAAAGTGTGGAAAGTTTGTAGTGCATGTGTCTTGTTTTGAAACACGTTGTATTATTTTATATAGAGAATAAAATTGAATTTTTACATTGATGACACTATATAATTAACTTTAGTGACTAAAGGACAAAGTAATAATAATTATTAGAAATATTATCAATGGGTCCCATTTCTGTAAACAAAAAACATTTATCAATACCGTTAAAAATAAAAGGTGCTGAAAATTATACCACCAATATGACCTTATCTATATTTTTCGTTTAAAGACATTACTTGTTGGAACAAAAGCAACTACAAAACCGGTGACTTATCCCACATCAGTAAGTTCTATAGCAATTAATTAATCTAAATACAATGAAATTACTATTTTTATTGTCGAGCTTGTTAACATAAGCTTGTAACCCATGTGGGGGCATTAAATGATGGAATATTGGATCTGACTAGTTGGGTCGAGTCTAACAAGACTTCGAACTGCTCTGCCCATTTCAAGTTGAGATTTTGGTCATGTAGTTTGAGCGAAGGATCGCACTTCCTGGGTTCATAGTGTGGAGGGCACTGCGTCAGGCTGGTCTAACAGAGCAACGAAAACCTCCCGTTCCCAACAGTGGAAGGATTACAGAGCGGTGTCGCTTGGGCTCAAGATGGCACAACAGTCTGTTCTCAAATATACCATCATGTTTTTTTCTTGTTCAAATATATGTTACCATATACATCAATTAGGATCAATCTCGTAAAACTGATTGAACGAATCATTCTCTAGAGATAAGAACAAATAGTACAAGGTAAATATAAAGATAGTTCTTAAAGTTCTGTATCTATTTTATAGTCATAATTACGTATTCATCACTACAAGAACATAATCAGTGTTGATATATGTTTCATCTTTAATTTAAACGTATGTCGAAATAAGATTTCTACGCTCTGTTTGTATGAGTTATAGCCTGCGTAAGCAATCTAGCGTAAATACTGTCTTCTTAAAGTATGTAAAAAAGACCATAAAATACTCTCATTTAAATTTGAAATAAAGCAGTGCATCGTTATATAGTAACTTATGTTGTTACACGACATAAATATTTTATCATTTAAAGTAAATATATACGCTTGTCCTGGTCATGGAAAGCTTATTATTCTCTAGGCTTCATAAAATATATATCGGAGTGAAAAAATTCATGGCATTACTTTGACACAAAGTTACCTTACTCTCTCTAACATAATGATGAAAATTCTAACTAAGATGGTAAAAAACTTTACTTTCATAATGTATTTAACCCAAATATATATATATATATATGTGTGTATATACATATATTTAAATAGTAATATATGTCCATCATAATATATTATTAAATCGAAGAACGTTTATTCTTAGCGTATTCAACATTATTATACCGAAAGTGTGGAAAGTTTGTAGTGCATGTGTCTAGTTTTGAAACACGTTGTATTATTTTATATAGAGAATAAAATTGAATTTTTACATTGATGACACTATATAATTAACTTTAGTGACTAAAGGACAAAGTAATAATAATTATTAGAAATATTATCAATGGGTCCCATTTCTGTAAACAAAAAACATTTAACAATACCGTTAAAAATAAAAGGTGCTGAAAATTATACCACCAATATGACCTTATCTATATTTTTCGTTTAAAGACGTTATTTGTTGGAACAAAAGCAACTACAAAACCAGTGACTTATCCCACATCGGTAAGTTATATAGCAATTAATTAATTTAAATACGATTAAATTACAATTTTTATTGTCGAGCTTGTTAACATAAGCTTGTAACCCATGTGGGGGCATTAAATGATGGAATATTGGATCTGACTAGTTGGGTCGAGTCTAACAAGACTTCGAACTGCTCTGCCCATTTCAAGTTGAGATTTTGGTCATGTAGTTTGAGCGAAGGATCGCACTTCCTGGGTTCATAGTGTGGAGGGCACTGCGTCAGGCTGGTCTAACAGAGCAACGAAAACCTCCCGTTCCTAACAGTGGAAGGATTACAGAGCGGTGTCGCTTGGGCTCAAGATGGCACAACAGTCTGTTCTCAAATATACCATCATGTTTTTTTCTTGTTCAAATATATGTTACCATATACATCAATTAGGATCAATCTCGTAAAACTGATTGAACGAATCATTCTCTAGAGATAAGAACAAATAGTACAAGGTAAATATAAAGATAGTTCTTAAAGTTCTGTATCTATTTTATAGTCATAATTACGTATTCATCACTACAAGAACATAATCAGTGTTGATATATGTTTCATCTTTAATTTAAACGTATGTCGAAATAAGATTTCTACGCTCTGTTTGTATGAGTTATAGCCTGCGTAAGCAATCTAGCGTAAATACTGTCTTCTTAAAGTATGTAAAAAAGACCATAAAATACTCTCATTTAAATTTGAAATAAAGCAGTGCATCGTTATATAGTAACTTATGTTGTTACACGACATAAATATTTTATCATTTAAAGTAAATATATACGCTTGTCCTGGTCATGGAAAGCTTATTATTCTCTAGGCTTCATAAAATATATATCGGAGTGAAAAAATTCATGGCATTACTTTGACACAAAGTTACCTTACTCTCTCTAACATAATGATGAAAATTCTAACTAAGATGGTAAAAAACTTTACTTTCATAATGTATTTAACCCAAATATATATATATATATATGTGTGTATATACATATATTTAAATAGTAATATATGTCCATCATAATATATTATTAAATCGAAGAACGTTTATTCTTAGCGTATTCAACATTATTATACCGAAAGTGTGGAAAGTTTGTAGTGCATGTGTCTAGTTTTGAAACACGTTGTATTATTTTATATAGAGAATAAAATTGAATTTTTACATTGATGACACTATATAATTAACTTTAGTGACTAAAGGACAAAGTAATAATAATTATTAGAAATATTATCAATGGGTCCCATTTCTGTAAACAAAAAACATTTAACAATACCGTTAAAAATAAAAGGTGCTGAAAATTATACCACCAATATGACCTTATCTATATTTTTCGTTTAAAGACGTTATTTGTTGGAACAAAAGCAACTACAAAACCAGTGACTTATCCCACATCGGTAAGTTATATAGCAATTAATTAATTTAAATACAATTAAATTACAATTTTTATTGTCGAGCTTGTTAACATAAGCTTGTAACCCATGTGGGGGCATTAATATGATGGAATATTGGATCTGACTCGTTGGGTCGAGTCTAACACGACTTCGAACTGCTCTGCCCATTTCAAGTTGAGATTTGGCTCATGTAGTTTGAGTGAAAGCTCGCACTTCCTGAGTTCATAGTGTGGAGGGCACTGCGTCAGGCTGGTCTAACAGAGCAATGAAAACCTCCCGTTCCTAACAGTGGAAGGATTACAGAGCGGTGTCGCTTGGGCTCAAGATGGCACAACAGTCTGTTCTCAAATATACCATCATGTTTTTTTCTTGTTCAAATATATGTTACCATATACATCAATTAGGATCAATCTCGTAAAACTGATTGAACGAATCATTCTCTAGAGATAAGAACAAATAGTACAAGGTAAATATAAAGATAGTTCTTAAAGTTCTGTATCTATTTTATAGTCATAATTACGTATTCATCACTACAAGAACATAATCAGTGTTGATATATGTTTCATCTTTAATTTAAACGTATGTCGAAATAAGATTTCTACGCTCTGTTTGTATGAGTTATAGCCTGCGTAAGCAATCTAGCGTAAATACTGTCTTCTTAAAGTATGTAAAAAAGACCATAAAATACTCTCATTTAAATTTGAAATAAAGCAGTGCATCGTTATATAGTAACTTATGTTGTTACACGACATAAATATTTTATCATTTAAAGTAAATATATACGCTTGTCCTGGTCATGGAAAGCTTATTATTCTCTAGGCTTCATAAAATATATATCGGAGTGAAAAAATTCATGGCATTACTTTGACACAAAGTTACCTTACTCTCTCTAACATAATGATGAAAATTCTAACTAAGATGGTAAAAAACTTTACTTTCATAATGTATTTAACCCAAATATATATATATATATATGTGTGTATATACATATATTTAAATAGTAATATATGTCCATCATAATATATTATTAAATCGAAGAACGTTTATTCTTAGCGTATTCAACATTATTATACCGAAAGTGTGGAAAGTTTGTAGTGCATGTGTCTTGTTTTGAAACACGTTGTATTATTTTATATAGAGAATAAAATTGAATTTTTACATTGATGACACTATATAATTAACTTTAGTGACTAAAGGACAAAGTAATAATAATTATTAGAAATATTATCAATGGGTCCCATTTCTGTAAACAAAAAACATTTATCAATACCGTTAAAAATAAAAGGTGCTGAAAATTATACCACCAATATGACCTTATCTATATTTTTCGTTTAAAGACGTTATTTGTTGGAACAAAAGCAACTACAAAACCAGTGACTTATCCCACATCGGTAAGTTATATAGCAATTAATTAATTTAAATACAATTAAATTACAATTTTTATTGTCGAGCTTGTTAACATATGCTTGTAACCCATGTGGGGGCATTAAATGATGGAATATTGGATCTGACTAGTTGGGTCGAGTCTAACAAGACTTCGAACTGCTCTGCCCATTTCAAGTTGAGATTTTGGTCATGTAGTTTGAGCGAAGGATCGCACTTCCTGGGTTCATAGTGTGGAGGGCACTGCGTCAGGCTGGTCTAACAGAGCAACGAAAACCTCCCGTTCCTAACAGTGGAAGGATTACAGAGCGGTGTCGCTTGGGCTCAAGATGGCACAACAGTCTGTTCTCAAATATACCATCATGTTTTTTTCTTGTTCAAATATATGTTACCATATACATCAATTAGGATCAATCTCGTAAAACTGATTGAACGAATCATTCTCTAGAGATAAGAACAAATAGTACAAGGTAAATATAAAGATAGTTCTTAAAGTTCTGTATCTATTTTATAGTCATAATTACGTATTCATCACTACAAGAACATAATCAGTGTTGATATATGTTTCATCTTTAATTTAAACGTATGTCGAAATAAGATTTCTACGCTCTGTTTGTATGAGTTATAGCCTGCGTAAGCAATCTAGCGTAAATACTGTCTTCTTAAAGTATGTAAAAAAGACCATAAAATACTCTCATTTAAATTTGAAATAAAGCAGTGCATCGTTATATAGTAACTTATGTTGTTACACGACATAAATATTTTATCATTTAAAGTAAATATATACGCTTGTCCTGGTCATGGAAAGCTTATTATTCTCTAGGCTTCATAAAATATATATCGGAGTGAAAAAATTCATGGCATTACTTTGACACAAAGTTACCTTACTCTCTCTAACATAATGATGAAAATTCTAACTAAGATGGTAAAAAACTTTACTTTCATAATGTATTTAACCCAAATATATATATATATATATGTGTGTATATACATATATTTAAATAGTAATATATGTCCATCATAATATATTATTAAATCGAAGAACGTTTATTCTTAGCGTATTCAACATTATTATACCGAAAGTGTGGAAAGTTTGTAGTGCATGTGTCTAGTTTTGAAACACGTTGTATTATTTTATATAGAGAATAAAATTGAATTTTTACATTGATGACACTATATAATTAACTTTAGTGACTAAAGGACAAAGTAATAATAATTATTAGAAATATTATCAATGGGTCCCATTTCTGTAAACAAAAAACATTTAACAATACCGTTAAAAATAAAAGGTGCTGAAAATTATACCACCAATATGACCTTATCTATATTTTTCGTTTAAAGACGTTATTTGTTGGAACAAAAGCAACTACAAAACCAGTGACTTATCCCACATCAGTAAGTTCTATAGCAATTAATTAATCTAAATACAATGAAATTACTATTTTTATTGTCGAGCTTGTTAACATAAGCTTGTAACCCATGTGGGGGCATTAATATGATGGAATATTGGATCTGACTAGTTGGGTCGAGTCTAACAAGACTTCGAACTGCTCTGCCCATTTCAAGTTGAGATTTTGGTCATGTAGTTTGAGCGAAGGATCGCACTTCCTGGGTTCATAGTGTGGAGGGCACTGCGTCAGGCTGGTCTAACAGAGCAACGAAAACCTCCCGTTCCTAACAGTGGAAGGATTACAGAGCGGTGTCGCTTGGGCTCAAGATGGCACAACAGTCTGTTCTCAAATATACCATCATGTTTTTTTCTTGTTCAAATATATGTTACCATATACATCAATTAGGATTAATCTCGTAAAACTGATTCAACGAATCATTCTCTAGAGATAAGAACAAATAGTACAAGGTTAACATAAAGATAGTTCTTAAAGTTCTGTATCTATTTTATAGTCATAATTACGTATTCATCACTACAAGAACATAATCAGTGTTGATATATGTTTCATCTTTAATTTAAACGTATGTCGAAATAAGATTTCTACGCTCTGTTTGTATGAGTTATAGCCTGCGTAAGCAATCTAGCGTAAATACTGTCTTCTTAAAGTATGTAAAAAAGACCATAAAATACTCTCATTTAAATTTGAAATAAAGCAGTGCATCGTTATATAGTAACTTATGTTGTTACACGACATAAATATTTTATCATTTAAAGTAAATATATACGCTTGTCCTGGTCATGGAAAGCTTTTTATTCTCTAGGCTTCATAAAATATATATCGGAGTGAAAAAATTCATGGCATTACTTTGACACAAAGTTACCTTACTCTCTCTAACATAATGATGAAAATTCTAACTAAGATGGTAAAAAACTTTACTTTCATAATGTATTTAACCCAAATATATATATATATATATGTGTGTATATACATATATTTAAATAGTAATATATGTCCATCATAATATATTATTAAATCGAAGAACGTTTATTCTTAGCGTATTCAACATTATTATACCGAAAGTGTGGAAAGTTTGTAGTGCATGTGTCTTGTTTTGAAACACGTTGTATTATTTTATATAGAGAATAAAATTGAATTTTTACATTGATGACACTATATAATTAACTTTAGTGACTAAAGGACAAAGTAATAATAATTATTAGAAATATTATCAATGGATCCCATTTCTGTAAACAAAAAACATTTAACAATACCGTTAAAAATAAAAGGTGCTGAAAATTATACCACCAATATGACCTTATCTATATTTTTCGTTTAAAGACGTTATTTGTTGGAACAAAAGCAACTACAAAACCAGTGACTTATCCCACATCGGTAAGTTATATAGCAATTAATTAATTTAAATACAATTAAATTACAATTTTTATTGTCGAGCTTGTTAACATAAGCTTGTAACCCATGTGGGGGCATTAATATGATGGAATATTGGATCTGACTCGTTGGGTCGAGTCTAACACGACTTCGAACTGCTCTGCCCATTTCAAGTTGAGATTTTGCTCATGTAGTTTGAGCGAAGGCTCGCACTTCCTGAGTTCATAGTGTGGAGGGCACTGCGTCAGGCTGGTCTAACAGAGCAACGAAAACCTCCCGTTCCTAACAGTGGAAGGATTACAGAGCGGTGTCGCTTGGGCTCAAGATGGCACAACAGTCTGTTCTCAAATATACCATCATGTTTTTTTCTTGTTCAAATATATGTTACCATATACATCAATTAGGATTAATCTCGTAAAACTGATTCAACGAATCATTCTCTAGAGATAAGAACAAATAGTACAAGGTTAACATAAAGATAGTTCTTAAAGTTCTGTATCTATTTTATAGTCATAATTACGTATTCATCACTACAAGAACATAATCAGTGTTGATATATGTTTCATCTTTAATTTAAACGTATGTCGAAATAAGATTTCTACGCTCTGTTTGTATGAGTTATAGCCTGCGTAAGCAATCTAGCGTAAATACTGTCTTCTTAAAGTATGTAAAAAAGACCATAAAATACTCTCATTTAAATTTGAAATAAAGCAGTGCATCGTTATATAGTAACTTATGTTGTTACACGACATAAATATTTTATCATTTAAAGTAAATATATACGCTTGTCCTGGTCATGGAAAGCTTTTTATTCTCTAGGCTTCATAAAATATATATCGGAGTGAAAAAATTCATGGCATTACTTTGACACAAAGTTACCTTACTCTCTCTAACATAATGATGAAAATTCTAACTAAGATGGTAAAAAACTTTACTTTCATAATGTATTTAACCCAAATATATATATATATATATGTGTGTATATACATATATTTAAATAGTAATATATGTCCATCATAATATATTATTAAATCGAAGAACGTTTATTCTTAGCGTATTCAACATTATTATACCGAAAGTGTGGAAAGTTTGTAGTGCATGTGTCTTGTTTTGAAACACGTTGTATTATTTTATATAGAGAATAAAATTGAATTTTTACATTGATGACACTATATAATTAACTTTAGTGACTAAAGGACAAAGTAATAATAATTATTAGAAATATTATCAATGGGTCCCATTTCTGTAAACAAAAAACATTTAACAATACCGTTAAAAATAAAAGGTGCTGAAAATTATACCACCAATATGACCTTATCTATATTTTTCGTTTAAAGACGTTATTTGTTGGAACAAAAGCAACTACAAAACCAGTGACTTATCCCACATCGGTAAGTTATATAGCAATTAATTAATTTAAATACAATGAAATTACTATTTTTATTGTCGAGCTTGTTAACATAAGCTTGTAACCCATGTGGGGGCATTAAATGATGGAATATTGGATCTGACTAGTTGGGTCGAGTCTAACAAGACTTCGAACTGCTCTGCCCATTTCAAGTTGAGATTTTGGTCATGTAGTTTGAGCGAAGGATCACACTTCCTGGGTTCATAGTGTGGAGGGCACTGCGTCAGGCTGGTCTAACAGAGCAACGAAAACCTCCCGTTCCTAACAGTGGAAGGATTACAGAGCGGTGTCGCTTGGGCTCAAGATGGCACAACAGTCTGTTCTCAAATATACCATCATGTTTTTTTCTTGTTCAAATATATGTTACCATATACATCAATTAGGATTAATCTCGTAAAACTGATTCAACGAATCATTCTCTAGAGATAAGAACAAATAGTACAAGGTTAACATAAAGATAGTTCTTAAAGTTCTGTATCTATTTTATAGTCATAATTACGTATTCATCACTACAAGAACATAATCAGTGTTGATATATGTTTCATCTTTAATTTAAACGTATGTCGAAATAAGATTTCTACGCTCTGTTTGTATGAGTTATAGCCTGCGTAAGCAATCTAGCGTAAATACTGTCTTCTTAAAGTATGTAAAAAAGACCATAAAATACTCTCATTTAAATTTGAAATAAAGCAGTGCATCGTTATATAGTAACTTATGTTGTTACACGACATAAATATTTTATCATTTAAAGTAAATATATACGCTTGTCCTGGTCATGGAAAGCTTTTTATTCTCTAGGCTTCATAAAATATATATCGGAGTGAAAAAATTCATGGCATTACTTTGACACAAAGTTACCTTACTCTCTCTAACATAATGATGAAAATTCTAACTAAGATGGTAAAAAACTTTACTTTCATAATGTATTTAACCCAAATATATATATATATATATGTGTGTATATACATATATTTAAATAGTAATATATGTCCATCATAATATATTATTAAATCGAAGAACGTTTATTCTTAGCGTATTCAACATTATTATACCGAAAGTGTGGAAAGTTTGTAGTGCATGTGTCTTGTTTTGAAACACGTTGTATTATTTTATATAGAGAATAAAATTGAATTTTTACATTGATGACACTATATAATTAACTTTAGTGACTAAAGGACAAAGTAATAATAATTATTAGAAATATTATCAATGGGTCCCATTTCTGTAAACAAAAAACATTTAACAATACCGTTAAAAATAAAAGGTGCTGAAAATTATACCACCAATATGACCTTATCTATATTTTTCGTTTAAAGACGTTATTTGTTGGAACAAAAGCAACTACAAAACCAGTGACTTATCCCACATCGGTAAGTTATATAGCAATTAATTAATTTAAATACAATTAAATTACAATTTTTATTGTCGAGCTTGTTAACATAAGCTTGTAACCCATGTGGGGGCATTAATATGATGGAATATTGGATCTGACTCGTTGGGTCGAGTCTAACACGACTTCGAACTGCTCTGCCCATTTCAAGTTGAGATTTGGCTCATGTAGTTTGAGCGAAAGCTCGCACTTCCTGAGTTCATAGTGTGGACGGCACTGCGTCAGGCTGGTCTAACAGAGCAATGAAAACCTCCCGTTCCTAACAGTGGAAGGATTACAGAGCGGTGTCGCTTGGGCTCAAGATGGCACAACAGTCTGTTCTCAAATATACCATCATGTTTTTTTCTTGTTCAAATATATGTTACCATATACATCAATTAGGATCAATCTCGTAAAACTGATTGAACGAATCATTCTCTAGAGATAAGAACAAATAGTACAAGGTAAATATAAAGATAGTTCTTAAAGTTCTGTATCTATTTTATAGTCATAATTACGTATTCATCACTACAAGAACATAATCAGTGTTGATATATGTTTCATCTTTAATTTAAACGTATGTCGAAATAAGATTTCTACGCTCTGTTTGTATGAGTTATAGCCTGCGTAAGCAATCTAGCGTAAATACTGTCTTCTTAAAGTATGTAAAAAAGACCATAAAATACTCTCATTTAAATTTGAAATAAAGCAGTGCATCGTTATATAGTAACTTATGTTGTTACACGACATAAATATTTTATCATTTAAAGTAAATATATACGCTTGTCCTGGTCATGGAAAGCTTATTATTCTCTAGGCTTCATAAAATATATATCGGAGTGAAAAAATTCATGGCATTACTTTGACACAAAGTTACCTTACTCTCTCTAACATAATGATGAAAATTCTAACTAAGATGGTAAAAAACTTTACTTTCATAATGTATTTAACCCAAATATATATATATATATATGTGTGTATATACATATATTTAAATAGTAATATATGTCCATCATAATATATTATTAAATCGAAGAACGTTTATTCTTAGCGTATTCAACATTATTATACCGAAAGTGTGGAAAGTTTGTAGTGCATGTGTCTAGTTTTGAAACACGTTGTATTATTTTATATAGAGAATAAAATTGAATTTTTACATTGATGACACTATATAATTAACTTTAGTGACTAAAGGACAAAGTAATAATAATTATTAGAAATATTATCAATGGGTCCCATTTCTGTAAACAAAAAACATTTAACAATACCGTTAAAAATAAAAGGTGCTGAAAATTATACCACCAATATGACCTTATCTATATTTTTCGTTTAAAGACGTTATTTGTTGGAACAAAAGCAACTACAAAACCAGTGACTTATCCCACATCGGTAAGTTATATAGCAATTAATTAATTTAAATACAATTAAATTACAATTTTTATTGTCGAGCTTGTTAACATAAGCTTGTAACCCATGTGGGGGCATTAATATGATGGAATATTGGATCTGACTCGTTGGGTCGAGTCTAACACGACTTCGAACTGCTCTGCCCATTTCAAGTTGAGATTTGGCTCATGTAGTTTGAGTGAAAGCTCGCACTTCCTGAGTTCATAGTGTGGAGGGCACTGCGTCAGGCTGGTCTAACAGAGCAATGAAAACCTCCCGTTCCTAACAGTGGAAGGATTACAGAGCGGTGTCGCTTGGGCTCAAGATGGCACAACAGTCTGTTCTCAAATATACCATCATGTTTTTTTCTTGTTCAAATATATGTTACCATATACATCAATTAGGATCAATCTCGTAAAACTGATTGAACGAATCATTCTCTAGAGATAAGAACAAATAGTACAAGGTAAATATAAAGATAGTTCTTAAAGTTCTGTATCTATTTTATAGTCATAATTACGTATTCATCACTACAAGAACATAATCAGTGTTGATATATGTTTCATCTTTAATTTAAACGTATGTCGAAATAAGATTTCTACGCTCTGTTTGTATGAGTTATAGCCTGCGTAAGCAATCTAGCGTAAATACTGTCTTCTTAAAGTATGTAAAAAAGACCATAAAATACTCTCATTTAAATTTGAAATAAAGCAGTGCATCGTTATATAGTAACTTATGTTGTTACACGACATAAATATTTTATCATTTAAAGTAAATATATACGCTTGTCCTGGTCATGGAAAGCTTATTATTCTCTAGGCTTCATAAAATATATATCGGAGTGAAAAAATTCATGGCATTACTTTGACACAAAGTTACCTTACTCTCTCTAACATAATGATGAAAATTCTAACTAAGATGGTAAAAAACTTTACTTTCATAATGTATTTAACCCAAATATATATATATATATATGTGTGTATATACATATATTTAAATAGTAATATATGTCCATCATAATATATTATTAAATCGAAGAACGTTTATTCTTAGCGTATTCAACATTATTATACCGAAAGTGTGGAAAGTTTGTAGTGCATGTGTCTAGTTTTGAAACACGTTGTATTATTTTATATAGAGAATAAAATTGAATTTTTACATTGATGACACTATATAATTAACTTTAGTGACTAAAGGACAAAGTAATAATAATTATTAGAAATATTATCAATGGGTCCCATTTCTGTAAACAAAAAACATTTAACAATACCGTTAAAAATAAAAGGTGCTGAAAATTATACCACCAATATGACCTTATCTATATTTTTCGTTTAAAGACGTTATTTGTTGGAACAAAAGCAACTACAAAACCAGTGACTTATCCCACATCGGTAAGTTATATAGCAATTAATTAATTTAAATACAATTAAATTACAATTTTTATTGTCGAGCTTGTTAACATAAGCTTGTAACCCATGTGGGGGCATTAATATGATGGAATATTGGATCTGACTCGTTGGGTCGAGTCTAACACGACTTCGAACTGCTCTGCCCATTTCAAGTTGAGATTTGGCTCATGTAGTTTGAGCGAAGGCTCGCACTTCCTGAGTTCATAGTGTGGAGGGCACTGCGTCAGGCTGGTCTAACAGAGCAACGAAAACCTCCCGTTCCTAACAGTGGAAGGATTACAGAGCGGTGTCGCTTGGGCTCAAGATGGCACAACAGTCTGTTCTCAAATATACCATCATGTTTTTTTCTTGTTCAAATATATGTTACCATATACATCAATTAGGATTAATCTCGTAAAACTGATTCAACGAATCATTCTCTAGAGATAAGAACAAATAGTACAAGGTTAACATAAAGATAGTTCTTAAAGTTCTGTATCTATTTTATAGTCATAATTACGTATTCATCACTACAAGAACATAATCAGTGTTGATATATGTTTCATCTTTAATTTAAACGTATGCCGAAATAAGATTTCTACGCTCTGTTTGTATGAGTTATAGCCTGCGTAAGCAATCTAGCGTAAATACTGTCTTCTTAAAGTATGTAAAAAAGACCATAAAATACTCTCATTTAAATTTGAAATAAAGCAGTGCATCGTTATATAGTAACTTATGTTGTTACACGACATAAATATTTTATCATTTAAAGTAAATATATACGCTTGTCCTGGTCATGGAAAGCTTATTATTCTTTAGGCTTCATAAAATATATATCGGAGTGAAAAAATTCATGGCATTACTTTGACACAAAGTTACCTTACTCTCTCTAACATAATGATGAAAATTCTAACTAAGATGGTAAAAAACTTTACTTTCATAATGTATTTAACCCAAATATATATATATATATATATGTGTGTATATACATATATTTAAATAGTAATATATGTCCATCATAATATATTATTAAATCGAAGAACGTTTATTCTTAGCGTATTCAACATTATTATACCGAAAGTGTGGAAAGTTTGTAGTGCATGTGTCTAGTTTTGAAACACGTTGTATTATTTTATATAGAGAATAAAATTGAATTTTTACATTGATGACACTATATAATTAACTTTAGTGACTAAAGGACAAAGTAATAATAATTATTAGAAATATTATCAATGGGTCCCATTTCTGTAAACAAAAAACATTTAACAATACCGTTAAAAATAAAAGGTGCTGAAAATTATACCACCAATATGACCTTATCTATATTTTTCGTTTAAAGACGTTATTTGTTGGAACAAAAGCAACTACAAAACCAGTGACTTATCCCACATCGGTAAGTTATATAGCAATTAATTAATTTAAATACAATTAAATTACAATTTTTATTGTCGAGCTTGTTAACATAAGCTTGTAACCCATGTGGGGGCATTAATATGATGGAATATTGGATCTGACTCGTTGGGTCGAGTCTAACACGACTTCGAACTGCTCTGCCCATTTCAAGTTGAGATTTGGCTCATGTAGTTTGAGCGAAGGCTCGCACTTCCTGAGTTCATAGTGTGGAGGGCACTGTGTCAGGCTGGTCTAACAGAGCAACGAAAACCTCCCGTTCCTAACAGTGGAAGGATTACAGAGCGGTGTCGCTTGGGCTCAAGATGGCACAACAGTCTGTTCTCAAATATACCATCATGTTTTTTTCTTGTTCAAATATATGTTACCATATACATCAATTAGGATTAATCTCGTAAAACTGATTGAACGAATCATTCTCTAGAGATAAGAACAAATAGTACAAGGTTAACATAAAGATAGTTCTTAAAGTTCTGTATCTATTTTATAGTCATAATTACGTATTCATCACTACAAGAACATAATCAATGTTGATATATGTTTCATCTTTAATTTAAACGTATGCCGAAATAAGATTTCTACGCTCTGTTTGTATGAGTTATAGCCTGCGTAAGCAATCTAGCGTAAATACTGTCTTCTTAAAGTATGTAAAAAAGACCATAAAATACTCTCATTTAAATTTGAAATAAAGCAGTGCATCGTTATATAGTAACTTATGTTGTTACACGACATAAATATTTTATCATTTAAAGTAAATATATACGCTTGTCCTGGTCATGGAAAGCTTATTATTCTTTAGGCTTCATAAAATATATATCGGAGTGAAAAAATTCATGGCATTACTTTGACACAAAGTTACCTTACTCTCTCTAACATAATGATGAAAATTCTAACTAAGATGGTAAAAAACTTTACTTTCATAATGTATTTAACCCAAATATATATATATATATATGTGTGTATATACATATATTTAAATAGTAATATATGTCCATCATAATATATTATTAAATCGAAGAACGTTTATTCTTAGCGTATTCAACATTATTATACCGAAAGTGTGGAAAGTTTGTAGTGCATGTGTCTAGTTTTGAAACACGTTGTATTATTTTATATAGAGAATAAAATTGAATTTTTACATTGATGACACTATATAATTAACTTTAGTGACTAAAGGACAAAGTAATAATAATTATTAGAAATACTATCAATGGGTCCCATTTCTGTAAACAAAAAACATTTAACAATACCGTTAAAAATAAAATGTGCTGAAAATTATACCACCAATATGACCTTATCTATATTTTTCGTTTAAAGACGTTATTTGTTGGAACAAAAGCAACTACAAAACCAGTGACTTATCCCACATCGGTAAGTTATATAGCAATTAATTAATTTAAATACGATTAAATTACAATTTTTATTGTCGAGCTTGTTAACATAAGCTTGTAACCCATGTGGGGGCATTAATATGATGGAATATTGGATCTGACTCGTTGGGTCGAGTCTAACACGACTTCGAACTGCTCTGCCCATTTCAAGTTGAGATTTTGCTCATGTAGTTTGAGCGAAGGCTCGCACTTCCTGAGTTCATAGTGTGGAGGGCACTGCGTCAGGCTGGTCTAACAGAGCAATGAAAACCTCCCGTTCCTAACAGTGGAAGGATTACAGAGCGGTGTCGCTTGGGCTCACGATGGCACAACAGTCTGTTCTCAAATATACCATCATGTTTTTTTCTTGTTCAAATATATGTTACCATATACATCAATTAGGATCAATCTCGTAAAACTGATTGAACGAATCATTCTCTAGAGATAAGAACAAATAGTACAAGGTTAACATAAAGATAGTTCTTAAAGTTCTGTATCTATTTTATAGTCATAATTACGTATTCATCACTACAAGAACATAATCAATGTTGATATATGTTTCATCTTTAATTTAAACGTATGCTGAAATAAGATTTCTACGCTCTGTTTGTATGAGTTATAGCCTGCGTAAGCAATCTAGCGTAAATACTGTCTTCTTAAAGTATGTAAAAAAGACCATAAAATACTCTCATTTAAATTTGAAATAAAGCAGTGCATCGTTATATAGTAACTTATGTTGTTACACGACATAAATATTTTATCATTTAAAGTAAATATATACGCTTGTCCTGGTCATGGAAAGCTTATTATTCTTTAGGCTTCATAAAATATATATCGGAGTGAAAAAATTCATGGCATTACTTTGACACAAAGTTACCTTACTCTCTCTAACATAATGATGAAAATTCTAACTAAGATGGTAAAAAACTTTACTTTCATAATGTATTTAACCCAAATATATATATATATATAGGTGTGTATATACATATATTTAAATAGTAATATATGTCCATCATAATATATTATTAAATCGAAGAACGTTTATTCTTAGCGTATTCAACATTATTATACCGAAAGTGTGGAAAGTTTGTAGTGCATGTGTCTAGTTTTGAAACACGTTGTATTATTTTATATAGAGAATAAAATTGAATTTTTACATTGATGACACTATATAATTAACTTTAGTGACTAAAGGACAAAGTAATAATAATTATTAGAAATACTATCAATGGGTCCCATTTCTGTAAACAAAAAACATTTAACAATACCGTTAAAAATAAAATGTGCTGAAAATTATACCACCAATATGACCTTATCTATATTTTTCGTTTAAAGACGTTATTTGTTGGAACAAAAGCAACTACAAAACCAGTGACTTATCCCACATCGGTAAGTTATATAGCAATTAATTAATTTAAATACGATTAAATTACAATTTTTATTGTCGAGCTTGTTAACATAAGCTTGTAACCCATGTGGGGGCATTAATATGATGGAATATTGGATCTGACTCGTTGGGTCGAGTCTAACACGACTTCGAACTGCTCTGCCCATTTCAAGTTGAGATTTGGCTCATGTAGTTTGAGCGAAGGCTCGCACTTCCTGAGTTCATAGTGTGGAGGGCACTGCGTCAGGCTGGTCTAACAGAGCAATGAAAACCTCCCGTTCCTAACAGTGGAAGGATTACAGAGCGGTGTCGCTTGGGCTCACGATGGCACAACAGTCTGTTCTCAAATATACCATCATGTTTTTTTCTTGTTCAAATATATGTTACCATATACATCAATTAGGATCAATCTCGTAAAACTGATTGAACGAATCATTCTCTAGAGATAAGAACAAATAGTACAAGGTAAATATAAAGATAGTTCTTAAAGTTCTGTATCTATTTTATAGTCATAATTACGTATTCATCACTACAAGAACATAATCAGTGTTGATATATGTTTCATCTTTAATTTAAACGTATGTCGAAATAAGATTTCTACGCTCTGTTTGTATGAGTTATAGCCTGCGTAAGCAATCTAGCGTAAATACTGTCTTCTTAAAGTATGTAAAAAAGACCATAAAATACTCTCATTTAAATTTGAAATAAAGCAGTGCATCGTTATATAGTAACTTATGTTGTTACACGACATAAATATTTTATCATTTAAAGTAAATATATACGCTTGTCCTGGTCATGGAAAGCTTATTATTCTTTAGGCTTCATAAAATATATATCGGAGTGAAAAAATTCATGGCATTACTTTGACACAAAGTTACCTTACTCTCTCTAACATAATGATGAAAATTCTAACTAAGATGGTAAAAAACTTTACTTTCATAATGTATTTAACCCAAATATATATATATATATATATGTGTGTATATACATATATTTAAATAGTAATATATGTCCATCATAATATATTATTAAATCGAAGAACGTTTATTCTTAGCGTATTCAACATTATTATACCGAAAGTGTGGAAAGTTTGTAGTGCATGTGTCTAGTTTTTAAACACGTAGTATTATTTTATATAGAGAATAAAATTGAATTTTTACATTGATGACACTATATAATTAACTTTAGTACTAAAGGACAAAGTAATAATAATTATTAGAAATATTATCAATGGGTCCCATTTCTGTAAACAAAAAACATTTAACAATACCGTTAAAAATAAAAGGTGCTGAAAATTATACCACCAATATGACCTTATCTATATTTTTCGTTTAAAGACGTTATTTGTTGGAACAAAAGCAACTACAAAACCAGTGACTTATCCCACATCGGTAAGTTATATAGCAATTAATTAATTTAAATACGATTAAATTACAATTTTTATTGTCGAGCTTGTTAACATAAGCTTGTAACCCATATGGGGGCATTAATATGATGGAATATTGGATCTGACTCGTTGGGTCGAGTCTAACACGACTTCGAACTGCTCTGCCCATTTCAAGTTGAGATTTTGCTCATGTAGTTTGAGCGAAGGCTCGCACTTCCTGAGTTCATAGTGTGGAGGGCACTGCGTCAGGCTGGTCTAACAGAGCAACGAAAACCTCCCGTTCCTAACAGTGGAAGGATTACAGAGCGGTGTCGCTTGGGCTCAAGATGGCACAACAGTCTGTTCTCAAATATACCATCATGTTTTTTTCTTGTTCAAATATATGTTACCATATACATCAATTAGGATCAATCTCGTAAAACTGATTGAACGAATCATTCTCTAGAGATAAGAACAAATAGTACAAGGTAAACATAAAGATAGTTCTTAAAGTTCTGTATCTATTTTATAGTCATAATTACGTATTCATCACTACAAGAACATAATCAGTGTTGATATATGCTTCATCTTTAATTTAAACGTATGTCGAAATAAGATTTCTACGCTCTGTTTGTATGAGTTATAGCCTGCGTAAGCAATCTAGCGTAAATACTGTCTTCTTAAAGTATGTAAAAAAGACCATAAAATACTCTCATTTAAATTTGAAATTAAGCAGTGCATCGTTATATAGTAACTTATGTTGTTACACGACATAAATATTTTATCATTTAAAGTAAATATATACGCTTGTCCTGGTCATGGAAAGCTTATTATTCTTTAGGCTTCATAAAATATATATCGGAGTGAAAAAATTCATGGCATTACTTTGACACAAAGTTACCTTACTCTCTCTAACATAATGATGAAAATTCTAACTAAGATGGTAAAAAACTTTACTTTCATAATGTATTTAACCCAAATATATATATATATATATGTGTGTATATACATATATTTAAATAGTAATATATGTCCATCATAATATATTATTAAATCGAAGAACGTTTATTCTTATCGTATTTAACATTATTATACCGAAAGTGTGGAAAGTTTGTAGTGCATGTGTCTAGTTTTGAAACACGTTGTATTATTTTATATAGAGAATAAAATTGAATTTTTACATTGATGACACTATATAATTAACTTTAGTGACTAAAGGCCAAAGTAATAATAATTATTAGAAATACTATCAATGGGTCCCATTTCTGTAAACAAAAAACATTTAACAATACCGTTAAAAATAAAATATGCTGAAAATTATACCACCAATATGACCTTATCTATATTTTTCGTTTGAAGACATTATTTGTTGGAACAAAAGCAACTACGAAACCAGTGACTTATCCCACATCGGTAAGTTCTATAGCAATTAATTAATTTAAATACAATTAAATTACTATTTTAATTGTCGAGCTTGTTAACATAAGCTTGTAACCCATGTGGGGGCATTAATATGATGGAATATTGGATCTGACTCGTTGGGTCGAGTCTAACACGAATTCGACCTGCTCTGCCCATTTCAAGTTGAGATTTGAGTCATGTAGTTTGAGCGAAAGCTCGCACTTCCTGAGTTCATAGTGTGGAGGGCACTGCGTCAGGCTGGTCTAATAGAGCAACGAAAACCTCCCGTTCCTAACAGTGGAAGGATTACAGAGCGGTGTCGCTTGGGCTCAAGATGGCACAACAGTCTGTTCTCAAATATACCATCATGTTTTTTTCTTGTTCAAATATATGTTACCATATACATCAATTAGGATCAATCTCGTAAAACTGATTGAACGAATCATTCTCTAGAGATAAGAACAAATAGTACAAGGTAAATATAAAGATAGTTCTTAAAGTTCTGTATCTATTTTATAGTCATAATTACGTATTCATCACTACAAGAACATAATCAGTGTTGATATATGTTTCATCTTTAATTTAAACGTATGTCGAAATAAGATTTCTACGCTCTGTTTGTATGAGTTATAGCCTGCGTAAGCAATCTAGCGTAAATACTGTCTTCTTAAAGTATGTAAAAAAGACCATAAAATACTCTCATTTAAATTTGAAATAAAGCAGTGCATCGTTATATAGTAACTTATGTTGTTACACGACATAAATATTTTATCATTTAAAGTAAATATATACGCTTGTCCTGGTCATGGAAAGCTTATTATTCTTTAGGCTTCATAAAATATATATCGGAGTGAAAAAATTCATGGCATTACTTTGACACAAAGTTACCTTACTCTCTCTAACATAATGATGAAAATTCTAACTAAGATGGTAAAAAACTTTACTTTCATAATGTATTTAACCCAAATATATATATATATATATGTGTGTATATACATATATTTAAATAGTAATATATGTCCATCATAATATATTATTAAATCGAAGAACGTTTATTCTTAGCGTATTCAACATTATTATACCGAAAGTGTGGAAAGTTTGTAGTGCATGTGTCTAGTTTTGAAACACGTTGTATTATTTTATATAGAGAATAAAATTGAATTTTTACATTGATGACACTATATAATTAACTTTAGTGACTAAAGGCCAAAGTAATAATAATTATTAGAAATACTATCAATGGGTCCCATTTCTGTAAACAAAAAACATTTAACAATACCGTTAAAAATAAAATGTGCTGAAAATTATACCACCAATATGACCTTATCTATATTTTTCGTTTAAAGACGTTATTTGTTGGAACAAAAGCAACTACAAAACCAGTGACTTATCCCACATCGGTAAGTTATATAGCAATTAATTAATTTAAATACGATTAAATTACAATTTTTATTGTCAAGCTTGTTAACATAATCTTGTAACCCATGTGGGGGCATTAATATGATGGAATATTGGATCTGACTCGTTGGGTCGAGTCTAACACGACTTCGAACTGCTCTGCCCATTTCAAGTTGAGATTTGGCTCATGTAGTTTGAGCGAAGGCTCGCACTTCCTGAGTTCATAGTGTGGAGGGCACTGCGTCAGGCTGGTCTAACAGAGCAACGAAAACCTCCCGTTCCTAACAGTGGAAGGATTACAGAGCGGTGTCGCTTGGGCTCAAGATGGCACAACAGTCTGTTCTCAAATATACCATCATGTTTTTTTCTTGTTCAAATATATGTTACCATATACATCAATTAGGATTAATCTCGTAAAACTGATTGAACGAATCATTCTCTAGAGATAAGAACAAATAGTACAAGGTTAACATAAAGATAGTTCTTAAAGTTCTGTATCTATTTTATAGTCATAATTACGTATTCATCACTACAAGAACATAATCAATGTTGATATATGTTTCATCTTTAATTTAAACGTATGCCGAAATAAGATTTCTACGCTCTGTTTGTATGAGTTATAGCCTGCGTAAGCAATCTAGCGTAAATACTGTCTTCTTAAAGTATGTAAAAAAGACCATAAAATACTCTCATTTAAATTTGAAATAAAGAAGTGCATCGTTATATAGTAACTTATGTTGTTACACGACATAAATATTTTATCATTTAAAGTAAATATATACGCTTGTCCTGGTCATGGAAAGCTTATTATTCTTTAGGCTTCATAAAATATATATCGGAGTGAAAAAATTCATGGCATTACTTTGACACAAAGTTACCTTACTCTCTCTAACATAATGATGAAAATTCTAACTAAGATGGTAAAAAACTTTACTTTCATAATGTATTTAACCCAAATATATATATATATATATGTGTGTATATACATATATTTAAATAGTAATATATGTCCATCATAATATATTATTAAATCGAAGAACGTTTATTCTTAGCGTATTCAACATTATTATACCGAAAGTGTGGAAAGTTTGTAGTGCATGTGTCTAGTTTTGAAACACGTTGTATTATTTTATATAGAGAATAAAATTGAATTTTTACATTGATGACACTATATAATTAACTTTAGTGACTAAAGGACAAAGTAATAATAATTATTAGAAATATTATCAATGGGTCCCATTTCTGTAAACAAAAAACATTTAACAATACCGTTAAAAATAAAAGGTGCTGAAAATTATACCACCAATATGACCTTATCTATATTTTTCGTTTAAAGACGTTATTTGTTGGAACAAAAGCAACTACAAAACCAGTGACTTATCCCACATCGGTAAGTTATATAGCAATTAATTAATTTAAATACGATTAAATTACAATTTTTATTGTCGAGCTTGTTAACATAAGCTTGTAACCCATGTGGGGGCATTAAATGATGGAATATTGGATCTGACTAGTTGGGTCGAGTCTAACAAGACTTCGAACTGCTCTGCCCATTTCAAGTTGAGATTTTGGTCATGTAGTTTGAGCGAAGGATCGCACTTCCTGGGTTCATAGTGTGGAGGGCACTGCGTCAGGCTGGTCTAACAGAGCAACGAAAACCTCCCGTTCCTAACAGTGGAAGGATTACAGAGCGGTGTCGCTTGGGCTCAAGATGGCACAACAGTCTGTTCTCAAATATACCATCATGTTTTTTTATTGTTCAAATTTATGTTACCATATACATCAATTAGGATTTATCTCGTAAAACTGATTGAACGAATCATTCTCTAGAAATAAGAACAAATAGTACAAGGTTAACATAAAGATAGTTCTTAAAGTTCTGTATCTATTTTATAGTCATAATTACGTATTCATCACTACAAGAACATAATCAATGTTGATATATGTTTCATCTTTAATTTAAACGTATGCCGAAATAAGATTTCTACGCTCTGTTTGTATGAGTTATAGCCTGCGTAAGCAATCTAGCGTAAATACTGTCTTCTTAAAGTATGTAAAAAAGACCATAAAATACTCTCATTTAAATTTGAAATAAAGCAGTGCATCGTTATATAGTAACTTATGTTGTTACACGACATAAATATTTTATCATTTAAAGTAAATATATACGCTTGTCCTGGTCATGGAAAGCTTATTATTCTTTAGGCTTCATAAAATATATATCGGAGTGAAAAAATTCATGGCATTACTTTGACACAAAGTTACCTTACTCTCTCTAACATAATGATGAAAATTCTAACTAAGATGGTAAAAAACTTTACTTTCATAATGTATTTAACCCAAATATATATATATATATATGTGTGTATATACATATATTTAAATAGTAATATATGTCCATCATAATATATTATTAAATCGAAGAACGTTTATTCTTAGCGTATTCAACATTATTATACCGAAAGTGTGGAAAGTTTGTAGTGCATGTGTCTAGTTTTGAAACACGTTGTATTATTTTATATAGAGAATAAAATTGAATTTTTACATTGATGACACTATATAATTAACTTTAGTGACTAAAGGACAAAGTAATAATAATTATTAGAAATACTATCAATGGGTCCCATTTCTGTAAACAAAAAACATTTAACAATACCGTTAAAAATAAAATGTGCTGAAAATTATACCACCAATATGACCTTATCTATATTTTTCGTTTAAAGACGTTATTTGTTGGAACAAAAGCAACTACAAAACCAGTGACTTATCCCACATCGGTAAGTTATATAGCAATTAATTAATTTAAATACAATTAAATTACAATTTTTATTGTCGAGCTTGTTAACATAAGCTTGTAACCCATGTGGGGGCATTAATATGATGGAATATTGGATCTGACTCGTTGGGTCGAGTCTAACACGACTTCGAACTGCTCTGCCCATTTCAAGTTGAGATTTTGCTCATGTAGTTTGAGCGAAGGCTCGCACTTCCTGAGTTCATAGTGTGGAGGGCACTGCGTCAGGCTGGTCTAACAGAGCAACGAAAACCTCCCATTCCTAACAGTGGAAGGATTACAGAGCGGTGTCGCTTGGGCTCAAGATGGCACAACAGTCTGTTCTCAAATATACCATCATGTTTTTTTCTTGTTCAAATATATGTTACCATATACATCAATTAGGATTAATCTCGTAAAACTGATTGAACGAATCATTCTCTAGAGATAAGAACAAATAGTACAAGGTTAACATAAAGATAGTTCTTAAAGTTCTGTATCTATTTTATAGTCATAATTACGTATTCATCACTACAAGAACATAATCAATGTTGATATATGTTTCATCTTTAATTTAAACGTATGCTGAAATAAGATTTCTACGCTCTGTTTGTATGAGTTATAGCCTGCGTAAGCAATCTAGCGTAAATACTGTCTTCTTAAAGTATGTAAAAAAGACCATAAAATACTCTCATTTAAATTTGAAATAAAGCAGTGCATCGTTATATAGTAACTTATGTTGTTACACGACATAAATATTTTATCATTTAAAGTAAATATATACGCTTGTCCTGGTCATGGAAAGCTTATTATTCTTTAGGCTTCATAAAATATATATCGGAGTGAAAAAATTCATGGCATTACTTTGACACAAAGTTACCTTACTCTCTCTAACATAATGATGAAAATTCTAACTAAGATGGTAAAAAACTTTACTTTCATAATGTATTTAACCCAAATATATATATATATATAGGTGTGTATATACATATATTTAAATAGTAATATATGTCCATCATAATATATTATTAAATCGAAGAACGTTTATTCTTAGCGTATTCAACATTATTATACCGAAAGTGTGGAAAGTTTGTAGTGCATGTGTCTAGTTTTGAAACACGTTGTATTATTTTATATAGAGAATAAAATTGAATTTTTACATTGATGACACTATATAATTAACTTTAGTGACTAAAGGACAAAGTAATAATAATTATTAGAAATACTATCAATGGGTCCCATTTCTGTAAACAAAAAACATTTAACAATACCGTTAAAAATAAAATGTGCTGAAAATTATACCACCAATATGACCTTATCTATATTTTTCGTTTAAAGACGTTATTTGTTGGAACAAAAGCAACTACAAAACCAGTGACTTATCCCACATCGGTAAGTTATATAGCAATTAATTAATTTAAATACGATTAAATTACAATTTTTATTGTCGAGCTTGTTAACATAAGCTTGTAACCCATGTGGGGGCATTAATATGATGGAATATTGGATCTGACTCGTTGGGTCGAGTCTAACACGACTTCGAACTGCTCTGCCCATTTCAAGTTGAGATTTGGCTCATGTAGTTTGAGCGAAGGCTCGCACTTCCTGAGTTCATAGTGTGGAAGGCACTGCGTCAGGCTGGTCTAACAGAGCAATGAAAACCTCCCGTTCCTAACAGTGGAAGGATTACAGAGCGGTGTCGCTTGGGCTCACGATGGCACAACAGTCTGTTCTCAAATATACCATCATGTTTTTTTCTTGTTCAAATATATGTTACCATATACATCAATTAGGATCAATCTCGTAAAACTGATTGAACGAATCATTCTCTAGAGATAAGAACAAATAGTACAAGGTAAATATAAAGATAGTTCTTAAAGTTCTGTATCTATTTTATAGTCATAATTACGTATTCATCACTACAAGAACATAATCAGTGTTGATATATGTTTCATCTTTAATTTAAACGTATGTCGAAATAAGATTTCTACGCTCTGTTTGTATGAGTTATAGCCTGCGTAAGCAATCTAGCGTAAATACTGTCTTCTTAAAGTATGTAAAAAAGACCATAAAATACTCTCATTTAAATTTGAAATAAAGCAGTGCATCGTTATATAGTAACTTATGTTGTTACACGACATAAATATTTTATCATTTAAAGTAAATATATACGCTTGTCCTGGTCATGGAAAGCTTATTATTCTTTAGGCTTCATAAAATATATATCGGAGTGAAAAAATTCATGGCATTACTTTGACACAAAGTTACCTTACTCTCTCTAACATAATGATGAAAATTCTAACTAAGATGGTAAAAAACTTTACTTTCATAATGTATTTAACCCAAATATATATATATATATAGGTGTGTATATACATATATTTAAATAGTAATATATGTCCATCATAATATATTATTAAATCGAAGAACGTTTATTCTTAGCGTATTCAACATTATTATACCGAAAGTGTGGAAAGTTTGTAGTGCATGTGTCTAGTTTTGAAACACGTTGTATTATTTTATATAGAGAATAAAATTGAATTTTTACATTGATGACACTATATAATTAACTTTAGTGACTAAAGGACAAAGTAATAATAATTATTAGAAATACTATCAATGGGTCCCATTTCTGTAAACAAAAAACATTTAACAATACCGTTAAAAATAAAATGTGCTGAAAATTATACCACCAATATGACCTTATCTATATTTTTCGTTTAAAGACGTTATTTGTTGGAACAAAAGCAACTACAAAACCAGTGACTTATCCCACATCGGTAAGTTATATAGCAATTAATTAATTTAAATACGATTAAATTACAATTTTTATTATCGAGCTTGTTAACATAAGCTTGTAACCCATGTGGGGGCATTAATATGATGGAATATTGGATCTGACTCGTTGGGTCGAGTCTAACACGACTTCGAACTGCTCTGCCCATTTCAAGTTGAGATTTGGCTCATGTAGTTTGAGCGAAGGCTCGCACTTCCTGAGTTCATAGTGTGGAGGGCACTGCGTCAGGCTGGTCTAACAGAGCAATGAAAACCTCCCGTTCCTAACAGTGGAAGGATTACAGAGCGGTGTCGCTTGGGCTCACGATGGCACAACAGTCTGTTCTCAAATATACCATCATGTTTTTTTCTTGTTCAAATATATGTTACCATATACATCAATTAGGATCAATCTCGTAAAACTGATTGAACGAATCATTCTCTAGAGATAAGAACAAATAGTACAAGGTAAATATAAAGATAGTTCTTAAAGTTCTGTATCTATTTTATAGTCATAATTACGTATTCATCACTACAAGAACATAATCAGTGTTGATATATGTTTCATCTTTAATTTAAACGTATGTCGAAATAAGATTTCTACGCTCTGTTTGTATGAGTTATAGCCTGCGTAAGCAATCTAGCGTAAATACTGTCTTCTTAAAGTATGTAAAAAAGACCATAAAATACTCTCATTTAAATTTGAAATAAAGCAGTGCATCGTTATATAGTAACTTATGTTGTTACACGACATAAATATTTTATCATTTAAAGTAAATATATACGCTTGTCCTGGTCATGGAAAGCTTATTATTCTTTAGGCTTCATAAAATATATATCGGAGTGAAAAAATTCATGGCATTACTTTGACACAAAGTTACCTTACTCTCTCTAACATAATGATGAAAATTCTAACTAAGATGGTAAAAAACTTTACTTTCATAATGTATTTAACCCAAATATATATATATATATATATGTGTGTATATACATATATTTAAATAGTAATATATGTCCATCATAATATATTATTAAATCGAAGAACGTTTATTCTTAGCGTATTCAACATTATTATACCGAAAGTGTGGAAAGTTTGTAGTGCATGTGTCTAGTTTTTAAACACGTAGTATTATTTTATATAGAGAATAAAATTGAATTTTTACATTGATGACACTATATAATTAACTTTAGTACTAAAGGACAAAGTAATAATAATTATTAGAAATATTATCAATGGGTCCCATTTCTGTAAACAAAAAACATTTAACAATACCGTTAAAAATAAAAGGTGCTGAAAATTATACCACCAATATGACCTTATCTATATTTTTCGTTTAAAGACGTTATTTGTTGGAACAAAAGCAACTACAAAACCAGTGACTTATCCCACATCGGTAAGTTATATAGCAATTAATTAATTTAAATACGATTAAATTACAATTTTTATTGTCGAGCTTGTTAACATAAGCTTGTAACCCATATGGGGGCATTAATATGATGGAATATTGGATCTGACTCGTTGGGTCGAGTCTAACACGACTTCGAACTGCTCTGCCCATTTCAAGTTGAGATTTTGCTCATGTAGTTTGAGCGAAGGCTCGCACTTCCTGAGTTCATAGTGTGGAGGGCACTGCGTCAGGCTGGTCTAACAGAGCAACGAAAACCTCCCGTTCCTAACAGTGGAAGGATTACAGAGCGGTGTCGCTTGGGCTCAAGATGGCACAACAGTCTGTTCTCAAATATACCATCATGTTTTTTTCTTGTTCAAATATATGTTACCATATACATCAATTAGGATTAATCTCGTAAAACTGATTGACGAATCATTCTCTAGAGATAAGAACAAGTAGTACAAGGTTAACATAAAGATAGTTCTTAAAGTTCTGTATCTATTTTATAGTCATAATTACGTATTCATCACTACAAGAACATAATCAATGTTGATATATGTTTCATCTTTAATTTAAACGTATGCCGATATAAGATTTCTACGCTCTGTTTGTATGAATTATAGCCTGCGTAAGCAATCTAGCGTAAATACTGTCTTCTTAAAGTATGTAAAAAAGACTATAAAATACTCTCATTTAAATTTGAAATAAAGCAGTGCATCGTTATATAGTAACTTATGTTGTTACACGACATAAATATTTTATCATTTAAAGTAAATATATACGCTTGTCCTGGTCATGGAAAGCTTATTATTCTTTAGGCTTCATAAAATATATATCGGAGTGAAAAAATTCATGGCATTACTTTGACACAAAGTTACCTTACTCTCTCTAACATAATGATGAAAATTCTAACTAAGATGGTAAAAAACTTTACTTTCATAATGTATTTAACCCAAATATATATATATATATATGTGTGTATATACATATATTTAAATAGTAATATATGTCCATCATAATATATTATTAAATCGAAGAACGTTTATTCTTAGCGTATTCAACATTATTATACCGAAAGTGTGGAAAGTTTGTAGTGCATGTGTCTAGTTTTGAAACACGTTGTATTATTTTATATAGAGAATAAAATTGAATTTTTACATTGATGACACTATATAATTAACTTTAGTGACTAAAGGACAAAGTAATAATAATTATTAGAAATATTATCAATGGGTCCCATTTCTGTAAACAAAAAACATTTAACAATACCGTTAAAAATAAAAGGTGCTGAAAATTATACCACCAATATGACCTTATCTATATTTTTCGTTTAAAGACGTTATTTGTTGGAACAAAAGCAACTACAAAACCAGTGACTTATCCCACATCGGTAAGTTATATAGCAATTAATTAATTTAAATACAATTAAATTACAATTTTTATTGTCGAGCTTGTTAACATAAGCTTGTAACCCATGTGGGGGCATTAATATGATGGAATATTGGATTTGACTCGTTGGGTCGAGTCTAACACGACTTCGAACTGCTCTGCCCATTTCAAGTTGAGATTTGGCTCATGTAGTTTGAGCGAAGGCTCGCACTTCCTGAGTTCATAGTGTGGAGGGCACTGCGTCAGGCTGGTCTAACAGAGCAATGAAAACCTCCCGTTCCTAACAGTGGAAGGATTACAGAGCGGTGTCGCTTGGGCTCAAGATGGCACAACAGTCTGTTCTCAAATATACCATCATGTTTTTTTCTTGTTCAAATATATGTTACCATATACATCAATTAGGATTAATCTCGTAAAACTGATTGAACGAATCATTCTCTAGAGATAAGAACAAGTAGTACAAGGTTAACATAAAGATAGTTCTTAAAGTTCTGTATCTATTTTATAGTCATAATTACGTATTCATCACTACAAGAACATAATCAATGTTGATATATGTTTCATCTTTAATTTAAACGTATGCCGATATAAGATTTCTACGCTCTGTTTGTATGAATTATAGCCTGCGTAAGCAATCTAGCGTAAATACTGTCTTCTTAAAGTATGTAAAAAAGACTATAAAATACTCTCATTTAAATTTGAAATAAAGCAGTGCATCGTTATATAGTAACTTATGTTGTTACACGACATAAATATTTTATCATTTAAAGTAAATATATACGCTTGTCCTGGTCATGGAAAGCTTATTATTCTTTAGGCTTCATAAAATATATATCGGAGTGAAAAAATTCATGGCATTACTTTGACACAAAGTTACCTTACTCTCTCTAACATAATGATGAAAATTCTAACTAAGATGGTAAAAAACTTTACTTTCATAATGTATTTAACCCAAATATATATATATATATATGTGTGTATATACATATATTTAAATAGTAATATATGTCCATCATAATATATTATTAAATCGAAGAACGTTTATTCTTAGCGTATTCAACATTATTATACCGAAAGTGTGGAAAGTTTGTAGTGCATGTGTCTAGTTTTGAAACACGTTGTATTATTTTATATAGAGAATAAAATTGAATTTTTACATTGATGACACTATATAATTAACTTTAGTGACTAAAGGACAAAGTAATAATAATTATTAGAAATATTATCAATGGGTCCCATTTCTGTAAACAAAAAACATTTAACAATACCGTTAAAAATAAAAGGTGCTGAAAATTATACCACCAATATGACCTTATCTATATTTTTCGTTTAAAGACGTTATTTGTTGGAACAAAAGCAACTACAAAACCAGTGACTTATCCCACATCGGTAAGTTATATAGCAATTAATTAATTTAAATACAATTAAATTACAATTTTTATTGTCGAGCTTGTTAACATAAGCTTGTAACCCATGTGGGGGCATTAATATGATGGAATATTGGATCTGACTCGTTGGGTCGAGTCTAACACGACTTCGAACTGCTCTGCCCATTTCAAGTTGAGATTTGGCTCATGTAGTTTGAGCGAAGGCTCGCACTTCCTGAGTTCATAGTGTGGAGGGCACTGCGTCAGGCTGGTCTAACAGAGCAAAGAAAACCTCCCGTTCCTAACAGTGGAAGGATTACAGAGCGGTGTCGCTTGGGCTCAAGATGGCACAACAGTCTGTTCTCAAATATACCATCATGTTTTTTTCTTGTTCAAATATATGTTACCATATACATCAATTAGGATCAATCTCGTAAAACTGATTGAACGAATCATTCTCTAGAGATAAGAACAAATAGTACAAGGTAAACATAAAGATAGTTCTTAAAGTTCTGTATCTATTTTATAGTCATAATTACGTATTCATCACTACAAGAACATAATCAGTGTTGATATATGCTTCATCTTTAATTTAAACGTATGTCGAAATAAGATTTCTACGCTCTGTTTGTATGAGTTATAGCCTGCGTAAGCAATCTAGCGTAAATACTGTCTTCTTAAAGTATGTAAAAAAGACCATAAAATACTCTCATTTAAATTTGAAATTAAGCAGTGCATCGTTATATAGTAACTTATGTTGTTACACGACATAAATATTTTATCATTTAAAGTAAATATATACGCTTGTCCTGGTCATGGAAAGCTTATTATTCTTTAGGCTTCATAAAATATATATCGGAGTGAAAAAATTCATGGCATTACTTTGACACAAAGTTACCTTACTCTCTCTAACATAATGATGAAAATTCTAACTAAGATGGTAAAAAACTTTACTTTCATAATGTATTTAACCCAAATATATATATATATATATATGTGTGTATATACATATATTTAAATAGTAATATATGTCCATCATAATATATTATTAAATCGAAGAACGTTTATTCTTAGCGTATTCAACATTATTATACCGAAAGTGTGGAAAGTTTGTAGTGCATGTGTCTAGTTTTGAAACACGTTGTATTATTTTATATAGAGAATAAAATTGAATTTTTACATTGATGACACTATATAATTAACTTTAGTACTAAAGGACAAAGTAATAATAATTATTAGAAATATTATCAATGAGTCCCATTTCTGTAAACAAAAAACATTTAACAATACCGTTAAAAATAAAAGGTGCTGAAAATTATACCACCAATATGACCTTATCTATATTTTTCGTTTAAAGACGTTATTTGTTGGAACAAAAGCAACTACAAAACCAGTGACTTATCCCACATCGGTAAGTTATATAGCAATTAATTAATTTAAATACGATTAAATTACAATTTTTATTGTCAAGCTTGTTAACATAAGCTTGTAACCCATGTGGGGGCATTAATATGATGGAATATTGGATCTGACTCGTTGGGTCGAGTCTAACACGACTTCGAACTGCTCTGCCCATTTCAAGTTGAGATTTTGCTCATGTAGTTTGAGCGAAGGCTCGCACTTCCTGAGTTCATAGTGTGGAGGGCACTGCGTCAGGCTGGTCTAACAGAGCAACGAAAACCTCCCGTTCCTAACAGTGGAAGGATTACAGAGCGGTGTCGCTTGGGCTCAAGATGGCACAACAGTCTGTTCTCAAATATACCATCATGTTTTTTTCTTGTTCAAATATATGTTACCATATACATCAATTAGGATTAATCTCGTAAAACTGATTCAACGAATCATTCTCTAGAGATAAGAACAAATAGTACAAGGTTAACATAAAGATAGTTCTTAAAGTTCTGTATCTATTTTATAGTCATAATTACGTATTCATCACTACAAGAACATAATCAATGTTGATATATGTTTCATCTTTAATTTAAACGTATGCCGAAATAAGATTTCTACGCTCTGTTTGTATGAGTTATAGCCTGCGTAAGCAATCTAGCGTAAATACTGTCTTCTTAAAGTATGTAAAAAAGACCATAAAATACTCTCATTTAAATTTGAAATAAAGCAGTGCATCGTTATATAGTAACTTATGTTGTTACACGACATAAATATTTTATCATTTAAAGTAAATATATACGCTTGTCCTGGTCATGGAAAGCTTATTATTCTTTATGCTTCATAAAATATATATCGGAGTGAAAAAATTCATGGCATTACTTTGACACAAAGTTACCTTACTCTCTCTAACATAATGATGAAAATTCTAACTAAGATGGTAAAAAACTTTACTTTCATAATGTATTTAACCCAAATATATATATATATATATGTGTGTATATACATATATTTAAATAGTAATATATGTCCATCATAATATATTATTAAATCGAAGAACGTTTATTCTTAGCGTATTCAACATTATTATACCGAAAGTGTGGAAAGTTTGTAGTGCATGTGTCTAGTTTTGAAACACGTTGTATTATTTTATATAGAGAATAAAATTGAATTTTTACATTGATGACACTATATAATTAACTTTAGTGACTAAAGGACAAAGTAATAATAATTATTAGAAATATTATCAATGGGTCCCATTTCTGTAAACAAAAAACATTTAACAATACCGTTAAAAATAAAAGGTGCTGAAAATTATACCACCAATATGACCTTATCTATATTTTTCGTTTAAAGACGTTATTTGTTGGAACAAAAGCAACTACAAAACCAGTGACTTATCCCACATCGGTAAGTTATATAGCAATTAATTAATTTAAATACGATTAAATTACAATTTTTATTGTCAAGCTTGTTAACATAAGCTTGTAACCCATGTGGGGGCATTAATATGATGGAATATTGGATCTGACTCGTTGGGTCGAGTCTAACACGACTTCGAACTGCTCTGCCCATTTCAAGTTGAGATTTGGCTCATGTAGTTTGAGCGAAGGCTCGCACTTCCTGAGTTCATAGTGTGGACGGCACTGCGTCAGGCTGGTCTAACAGAGCAACGAAAACCTCCCGTTCCTAACAGTGGAAGGATTACAGAGCGGTGTCGCTTGGGCTCAAGATGGCACAACAGTCTGTTCTCAAATATACCATCATGTTTTTTTCTTGTTCAAATATATGTTACCATATACATCAATTAGGATCAATCTCGTAAAACTGATTGAACGAATCATTCTCTAGAGATAAGAACAAATAGTACAAGGTAAATATAAAGATAGTTCTTAAAGTTCTGTATCTATTTTATAGTCATAATTACGTATTCATCACTACAAGAACATAATCAGTGTTGATATATGTTTCATCTTTAATTTAAACGTATGTCGAAATAAGATTTCTACGCTCTGTTTGTATGAGTTATAGCCTGCGTAAGCAATCTAGCGTAAATACTGTCTTCTTAAAGTATGTAAAAAAGACCATAAAATACTCTCATTTAAATTTGAAATAAAGCAGTGCATCGTTATATAGTAACTTATGTTGTTACACGACATAAATATTTTATCATTTAAAGTAAATATATACGCTTGTCCTGGTCATGGAAAGCTTATTATTCTTTAGGCTTCATAAAATATATATCGGAGTGAAAAAATTCATGGCATTACTTTGACACAAAGTTACCTTACTCTCTCTAACATAATGATGAAAATTCTAACTAAGATGGTAAAAAACTTTACTTTCATAATGTATTTAACCCAAATATATATATATATATATGTGTGTATATACATATATTTAAATAGTAATATATGTCCATCATAATATATTATTAAATCGAAGAACGTTTATTCTTAGCGTATTCAACATTATTTTACCGAAAGTGTGGAAAGTTTGTAGTGCATGTGTCTAGTTTTGAAACACGTTGTATTATTTTATATAGAGAATAAAATTGAATTTTTACATTGATGACACTATATAATTAACTTTAGTGACTAAAGGACAAAGTAATAATAATTATTAGAAATATTATCAATGGGTCCCATTTCTGTAAACAAAAAACATTTAACAATACCGTTAAAAATAAAAGGTGCTGAAAATTATACCACCAATATGACCTTATCTATATTTTTCGTTTAAAGACGTTATTTGTTGGAACAAAAGCAACTACAAAACCAGTGACTTATCCCACATCGGTAAGTTATATAGCAATTAATTAATTTAAATACGATTAAATTACAATTTTTATTGTCAAGCTTGTTAACATAAGCTTGTAACCCATGTGGGGGCATTAATATGATGGAATATTGGATCTGACTCGTTGGGTCGAGTCTAACACGACTTCGAACTGCTCTGCCCATTTCAAGTTGAGATTTGGCTCATGTAGTTTGAGCGAAGGCTCGCACTTCCTGAGTTCATAGTGTGGACGGCACTGCGTCAGGCTGGTCTAACAGAGCAACGAAAACCTCCCGTTCCTAACAGTGGAAGGATTACAGAGCGGTGTCGCTTGGGCTCAAGATGGCACAACAGTCTGTTCTCAAATATACCATCATGTTTTTTTCTTGTTCAAATATATGTTACCATATACATCAATTAGGATCAATCTCGTAAAACTGATTGAACGAATCATTCTCTAGAGATAAGAACAAATAGTACAAGGTAAATATAAAGATAGTTCTTAAAGTTCTGTATCTATTTTATAGTCATAATTACGTATTCATCACTACAAGAACATAATCAGTGTTGATATATGTTTCATCTTTAATTTAAACGTATGTCGAAATAAGATTTCTACGCTCTGTTTGTATGAGTTATAGCCTGCGTAAGCAATCTAGCGTAAATACTGTCTTCTTAAAGTATGTAAAAAAGACCATAAAATACTCTCATTTAAATTTGAAATAAAGCAGTGCATCGTTATATAGTAACTTATGTTGTTACACGACATAAATATTTTATCATTTAAAGTAAATATATACGCTTGTCCTGGTCATGGAAAGCTTATTATTCTTTAGGCTTCATAAAATATATATCGGAGTGAAAAAATTCATGGCATTACTTTGACACAAAGTTACCTTACTCTCTCTAACATAATGATGAAAATTCTAACTAAGATGGTAAAAAACTTTACTTTCATAATGTATTTAACCCAAATATATATATATATATATGTGTGTATATACATATATTTAAATAGTAATATATGTCCATCATAATATATTATTAAATCGAAGAACGTTTATTCTTAGCGTATTCAACATTATTATACCGAAAGTGTGGAAAGTTTGTAGTGCATGTGTCTAGTTTTGAAACACGTTGTATTATTTTATATAGAGAATAAAATTGAATTTTTACATTGATGACACTATATAATTAACTTTAGTGACTAAAGGCCAAAGTAATAATAATTATTAGAAATACTATCAATGGGTCCCATTTCTGTAAACAAAAAACATTTAACAATACCGTTAAAAATAAAATGTGCTGAAAATTATACCACCAATATGACCTTATCTATATTTTTCGTTTAAAGACGTTATTTGTTGGAACAAAAGCAACTACAAAACCAGTGACTTATCCCACATCGGTAAGTTATATAGCAATTAATTAATTTAAATACGATTAAATTACAATTTTTATTGTCAAGCTTGTTAACATAAGCTTGTAACCCATGTGGGGGCATTAATATGATGGAATATTGGATCTGACTCGTTGGGTCGAGTCTAACACGACTTCGAACTGCTCTGCCCATTTCAAGTTGAGATTTGGCTCATGTAGTTTGAGCGAAGGCTCGCACTTCCTGAGTTCATAGTGTGGAGGGCACTCCGTCAGGCTGGTCTAACAGAGCAACGAAAACCTCCCGTTCCTAACAGTGGAAGGATTACAGAGCGGTGTCGCTTGGGCTCAAGATGGCACAACAGTCTGTTCTCAAATATACCATCATGTTTTTTTCTTGTTCAAATATATGTTACCATATACATCAATTAGGATTAATCTCGTAAAACTGATTGAACGAATCATTCTCTAGAGATAAGAACAAATAGTACAAGGTTAACATAAAGATAGTTCTTAAAGTTCTGTATCTATTTTATAGTCATAATTACGTATTCATCACTACAAGAACATAATCAATGTTGATATATGTTTCATCTTTAATTTAAACGTATGCCGAAATAAGATTTCTACGCTCTGTTTGTATGAGTTATAGCCTGCGTAAGCAATCTAGCGTAAATACTGTCTTCTTAAAGTATGTAAAAAAGACCATAAAATACTCTCATTTAAATTTGAAATAAAGAAGTGCATCGTTATATAGTAACTTATGTTGTTACACGACATAAATATTTTATCATTTAAAGTAAATATATACGCTTGTCCTGGTCATGGAAAGCTTATTATTCTTTAGGCTTCATAAAATATATATCGGAGTGAAAAAATTCATGGCATTACTTTGACACAAAGTTACCTTACTCTCTCTAACATAATGATGAAAATTCTAACTAAGATGGTAAAAAACTTTACTTTCATAATGTATTTAACCCAAATATATATATATATATATGTGTGTATATACATATATTTAAATAGTAATATATGTCCATCATAATATATTATTAAATCGAAGAACGTTTATTCTTAGCGTATTCAACATTATTATACCGAAAGTGTGGAAAGTTTGTAGTGCATGTGTCTAGTTTTGAAACACGTTGTATTATTTTATATAGAGAATAAAATTGAATTTTTACATTGATGACACTATATAATTAACTTTAGTGACTAAAGGACAAAGTAATAATAATTATTAGAAATACTATCAATGGGTCCCATTTCTGTAAACAAAAAACATTTAACAATACCGTTAAAAATAAAATGTGCTGAAAATTATACCACCAATATGACCTTATCTATATTTTTCGTTTAAAGACGTTATTTGTTGGAACAAAAGCAACTACAAAACCAGTGACTTATCCCACATCGGTAAGTTATATAGCAATTAATTAATTTAAATACGATTAAATTACAATTTTAATTGTCGAGCTTGTTAACATAAGCTTGTAACCCATGTGGGGGCATTAATATGATGGAATATTGGATCTGACTCGTTGGGTCGAGTCTAACACGACTTCGAACTGCTCTGCCCATTTCAAGTTGAGATTTTGCTCATGTAGTTTGAGCGAAGGCTCGCACTTCCTGAGTTCATAGTGTGGAGGGCACTGCGTCAGGCTGGTCTAACAGAGCAACGAAAACCTCCCGTTCCTAACAGTGGAAGGATTACAGAGCGGTGTCGCTTGGGCTCAAGATGGCACAACAGTCTGTTCTCAAATATACCATCATGTTTTTTTATTGTTCAAATTTATGTTACCATATACATCAATTAGGATTTATCTCGTAAAACTGATTGAACGAATCATTCTCTAGAAATAAGAACAAATAGTACAAGGTTAACATAAAGATAGTTCTTAAAGTTCTGTATCTATTTTATAGTCATAATTACGTATTCATCACTACAAGAACATAATCAATGTTGATATATGTTTCATCTTTAATTTAAACGTATGCCGAAATAAGATTTCTACGCTCTGTTTGTATGAGTTATAGCCTGCGTAAGCAATCTAGCGTAAATACTGTCTTCTTAAAGTATGTAAAAAAGACCATAAAATACTCTCATTTAAATTTGAAATAAAGCAGTGCATCGTTATATAGTAACTTATGTTGTTACACGACATAAATATTTTATCATTTAAAGTAAATATATACGCTTGTCCTGGTCATGGAAAGCTTATTATTCTTTAGGCTTCATAAAATATATATCGGAGTGAAAAAATTCATGGCATTACTTTGACACAAAGTTACCTTACTCTCTCTAACATAATGATGAAAATTCTAACTAAGATGGTAAAAAACTTTACTTTCATAATGTATTTAACCCAAATATATATATATATATATGTGTGTATATACATATATTTAAATAGTAATATATGTCCATCATAATATATTATTAAATCGAAGAACGTTTATTCTTAGCGTATTCAACATTATTATACCGAAAGTGTGGAAAGTTTGTAGTGCATGTGTCTAGTTTTGAAACACGTTGTATTATTTTATATAGAGAATAAAATTGAATTTTTACATTGATGACACTATATAATTAACTTTAGTGACTAAAGGACAAAGTAATAATAATTATTAGAAATACTATCAATGGGTCCCATTTCTGTAAACAAAAAACATTTAACAATACCGTTAAAAATAAAATATGCTGAAAATTATACCACCAATATGACCTTATCTATATTTTTCGTTTAAAGACATTATTTGTTGGAACAAAAGCAACTACGAAACCAGTGACTTATCCCACATCGGTAAGTTCTATAGCAATTAATTAATCTAAATACAATTAAATTACTATTTTTATTGTCGAGCTTGTTAACATAAGCTTGTAACCCATGTGGGGGCATTAATATGATGGAATATTGGATCTGACTCGTTGGGTCGAGTCTAACACGACTTCGAACTGCTCTGCCCATTTCAAGTTGAGATTTGGCTCATGTAGTTTGAGCGAAAGCTCGCACTTCCTGAGTTCATAGTGTGGAGGGCACTGCGTCAGGCTGGTCTAACAGAGCAATGAAAACCTCCCGTTCCTAACAGTGGAAGGATTACAGAGCGGTGTCGCTTGGGCTCAAGATGGCACAACAGTCTGTTCTCAAATATACCATCATGTTTTTTTCTTGTTCAAATATATGTTACCATATACATCAATTAGGATTAATCTCGTAAAACTGATTGAACGAATCATTCTCTAGAGATAAGAACAAATAGTACAAGGTTAACATAAAGATAGTTCTTAAAGTTCTGTATCTATTTTATAGTCATAATTACGTATTCATCACTACAAGAACATAATCAATGTTGATATATGTTTCATCTTTAATTTAAACGTATGCCGAAATAAGATTTCTACGCTCTGTTTGTATGAGTTATAGCCTGCGTAAGCAATCTAGCGTAAATACTGTCTTCTTAAAGTATGTAAAAAAGACCATAAAATACTCTCATTTAAATTTGAAATAAAGCAGTGCATCGTTATATAGTAACTTATGTTGTTACACGACATAAATATTTTATCATTTAAAGTAAATATATACGCTTGTCCTGGTCATGGAAAGCTTATTATTCTTTAGGCTTCATAAAATATATATCGGAGTGAAAAAATTCATGGCATTACTTTGACACAAAGTTACCTTACTCTCTCTAACATAATGATGAAAATTCTAACTAAGATGGTAAAAAACTTTACTTTCATAATGTATTTAACCCAAATATATATATATATATATGTGTGTATATACATATATTTAAATAGTAATATATGTCCATCATAATATATTATTAAATCGAAGAACGTTTATTCTTAGCGTATTCAACATTATTATACCGAAAGTGTGGAAAGTTTGTAGTGCATGTGTCTAGTTTTGAAACACGTTGTATTATTTTATATAGAGAATAAAATTGAATTTTTACATTGATGACACTATATAATTAACTTTAGTGACTAAAGGACAAAGTAATAATAATTATTAGAAATACTATCAATGGGTCCCATTTCTGTAAACAAAAAACATTTAACAATACCGTTAAAAATAAAATGTGCTGAAAATTATACCACCAATATGACCTTATCTATATTTTTCGTTTAAAGACGTTATTTGTTGGAACAAAAGCAACTACAAAACCAGTGACTTATCCCACATCGGTAAGTTATATAGCAATTAATTAATTTAAATACAATTAAATTACAATTTTTATTGTCGAGCTTGTTAACATAAGCTTGTAACCCATGTGGGTGCATTAATATGATGGAATATTGGATCTGACTCGTTGGGTCGAGTCTAACACGACTTCGAACTGCTCTGCCCATTTCAAGTTGAGATTTGGCTCATGTAGTTTGAGCGAAAGCTCGCACTTCCTGAGTTCATAGTGTGGAGGGCACTGCGTCAGGCTGGTCTAACAGAGCAATGAAAACCTCCCGTTCCTAACAGTGGAAGGATTACAGAGCGGTGTCGCTTGGGCTCAAGATGGCACAACAGTCTGTTCTCAAATATACCATCATGTTTTTTTCTTGTTCAAATATATGTTACCATATACATCAATTAGGATTAATCTCGTAAAACTGATTGAACGAATCATTCTCTAGAGATAAGAACAAATAGTACAAGGTTAACATAAAGATAGTTCTTAAAGTTCTGTATCTATTTTATAGTCATAATTACGTATTCATCACTACAAGAACATAATCAATGTTGATATATGTTTCATCTTTAATTTAAACGTATGCCGAAATAAGATTTCTACGCTCTGTTTGTATGAGTTATAGCCTGCGTAAGCAATCTAGCGTAAATACTGTCTTCTTAAAGTATGTAAAAAAGACCATAAAATACTCTCATTTAAATTTGAAATAAAGCAGTGCATCGTTATATAGTAACTTATGTTGTTACACGACATAAATATTTTATCATTTAAAGTAAATATATACGCTTGTCCTGGTCATGGAAAGCTTATTATTCTTTAGGCTTCATAAAATATATATCGGAGTGAAAAAATTCATGGCATTACTTTGACACAAAGTTACCTTACTCTCTCTAACATAATGATGAAAATTCTAACTAAGATGGTAAAAAACTTTACTTTCATAATGTATTTAACCCAAATATATATATATATATGTGTGTATATACATATATTTAAATAGTAATATATGTCCATCATAATATATTATTAAATCGAAGAACGTTTATTCTTAGCGTATTCAACATTATTATACCGAAAGTGTGGAAAGTTTGTAGTGCATGTGTCTAGTTTTGAAACACGTTGTATTATTTTATATAGAGAATAAAATTGAATTTTTACATTGATGACACTATATAATTAACTTTAGTGACTAAAGGACAAAGTAATAATAATTATTAGAAATACTATCAATGGGTCCCATTTCTGTAAACAAAAAACATTTAACAATACCGTTAAAAATAAAATGTGCTGAAAATTATACCACCAATATGACCTTATCTATATTTTTCGTTTAAAGACGTTATTTGTTGGAACAAAAGCAACTACAAAACCAGTGACTTATCCCACATCGGTAAGTTATATAGCAATTAATTAATTTAAATACAATTAAATTACAATTTTTATTGTCGAGCTTGTTAACATAAGCTTGTAACCCATGTGGGGGCATTAATATGATGGAATATTGGATCTGACTCGTTGGGTCGAGTCTAACACGACTTCGAACTGCTCTGCCCATTTCAAGTTGAGATTTGGCTCATGTAGTTTGAGCGAAAGCTCGCACTTCCTGAGTTCATAGTGTGGAGGGCACTGCGTCAGGCTGGTCTAACAGAGCAATGAAAACCTCCCGTTCCTAACAGTGGAATGATTACAGAGCGGTGTCGCTTGGGCTCAAGATGGCACAACAGTCTGTTCTCAAATATACCATCATGTTTTTTTCTTGTTCAAATATATGTTACCATATACATCAATTAGGATCAATCTCGTAAAACTGATTGAACGAATCATTCTCTAGAGATAAGAACAAATAGTACAAGGTAAATATAAAGATAGTTCTTAAAGTTCTGTATCTATTTTATAGTCATAATTACGTATTCATCACTACAAGAACATAATCAATGTTGATATATGTTTCATCTTTAATTTAAACGTATGTCGAAATAAGATTTCTACGCTCTGTTTGTATGAGTTATAGCCTGCGTAAACAATCTAGCGTAAATACTGTCTTCTTAAAGTATGTAAAAATGACCATAAAATACTCTCATTTAAATTTGAAATAAAGCAGTGCATCGTTATATAGTAACTTATGTTGTTACACGACATAAATATTTTATCATTTAAAGTAAATATATACGCTTGTCCTGGTCATGGAAAGCTTATTATTCTTTAGGCTTCATAAAATATATATCGGCGTGAAAAAATTCATGGCATTACTTTGACACAAAGTTACCTTACTCTCTCTAACATAATGATGAAAATTCTAACTAAGATGGTAAAAAACTTTACTTTCATAATGTATTTAACCCAAATATATATATATATATATATGTGTGTATATACATATATTTAAATAGTAATATATGTCCATCATAATATATTATTAAATCGAAGAACGTTTATTCTTAGCGTATTCAACATTATTTTACCGAAAGTGTGGAAAGTTTGTAGTGCATGTGTCTAGTTTTGAAACACGTTGTATTATTTTATATAGAGAATAAAATTGAATTTTTACATTGATGACACTATATAATTAACTTTAGTGACTAAAGGACAAAGTAATAATAATTATTAGAAATATTATCAATGGGTCCCATTTCTGTAAACAAAAAACATTTAACAATACCGTTAAAAATAAAAGGTGCTGAAAATTATACCACCAATATGACCTTATCTATATTTTTCGTTTAAAGACGTTATTTGTTGGAACAAAAGCAACTACAAAACCAGTGACTTATCCCACATCGGTAAGTTATATAGCAATTAATTAATTTAAATACGATTAAATTACAATTTTTATTGTCAAGCTTGTTAACATAAGCTTGTAACCCATGTGGGGGCATTAATATGATGGAATATTGGATCTGACTAGTTGGGTCGAGTCTAACAAGACTTCGAACTGCTCTGCCCATTTCAAGTTGAGATTTTGGTCATGTAGTTTGAGCGAAGGATCGCACTTCCTGGGTTCATAGTGTGGAGGGCACTGCGTCAGGCTGGTCTAACAGAGCAACGAAAACCTCCCGTTCCTAACAGTGGAAGGATTACAGAGCGGTGTCGCTTGGGCTCAAGATGGCACAACAGTCTGTTCTCAAATATACCATCATGTTTTTTTCTTGTTCAAATATATGTTACCATATACATCAATTAGGATTAATCTCGTAAAACTGATTGAACGAATCATTCTCTAGAGATAAGAACAAATAGTACAAGGTTAACATAAAGATAGTTCTTAAAGTTCTGTATCTATTTTATAGTCATAATTACGTATTCATCACTACAAGAACATAATCAATGTTGATATATGTTTCATCTTTAATTTAAACGTATGCCGAAATAAGATTTCTACGCTCTGTTTGTATGAGTTATAGCCTGCGTAAGCAATCTAGCGTAAATACTGTCTTCTTAAAGTATGTAAAAAAGACCATAAAATACTCTCATTTAAATTTGAAATAAAGCAGTGCATCGTTATATAGTAACTTATGTTGTTACACGACATAAATATTTTATCATTTAAAGTAAATATATACGCTTGTCCTGGTCATGGAAAGCTTATTATTCTTTAGGCTTCATAAAATATATATCGGCGTGAAAAAATTCATGGCATTACTTTGACACAAAGTTACCTTACTCTCTCTAACATAATGATGAAAATTCTAACTAAGATGGTAAAAAACTTTACTATCATAATGTATTTAACCCAAATATATATATATATATATATGTGTGTATATACATATATTTAAATAGTAATATATGTCCATCATAATATATTATTAAATCGAAGAACGTTTATTCTTAGCGTATTCAACATTATTATACCGAAAGTGTGGAAAGTTTGTAGTGCATGTGTCTAGTTTTGAAACACATTGTATTATTTTATATAGAGAATAAAATTGAATTTTTACATTGATGACACTATATAATTAACTTTAGTGACTAAAGGACAAAGTAATAATAATTATTAGAAATATTATCAATGGGTCCCATTTCTGTAAACAAAAAACATTTAACAATACCGTTAAAAATAAAAGGTGCTGAAAATTATACCACCAATATGACCTTATCTATATTTTTCGTTTAAAGACGTTATTTGTTGGAACAAAAGCAACTACAAAACCAGTGACTTATCCCACATCGGTAAGTTATATAGCAATTAATTAATTTAAATACGATTAAATTACAATTTTTATTGTCAAGCTTGTTAACATAAGCTTGTAACCCATGTGGGGGCATTAATATGATGGAATATTGGATCTGACTCGTTGGGTCGAGTCTAACACGACTTCGAACTGCTCTGCCCATTTCAAGTTGAGATTTTGCTCATGTAGTTTGAGCGAAGGCTCGCACTTCCTGAGTTCATAGTGTGGAGGGCACTGCGTCAGGCTGGTCTAATAGAGCAACGAAAACCTCCCGTTCCTAACAGTGGAAGGATTACAGAGCGGTGTCGCTTGGGCTCAAGATGGCACAACAGTCTGTTCTCAAATATACCATCATGTTTTTTTCTTGTTCAAATATATGTTACCATATACATCAATTAGGATTAATCTCGTAAAACTGATTGAACGAATCATTCTCTAGAGATAAGAACAAATAGTACAAGGTTAACATAAAGATAGTTCTTAAAGTTCTGTATCTATTTTATAGTCATAATTACGTATTCATCACTACAAGAACATAATCAATGTTGATATATGTTTCATCTTTAATTTAAACGTATGCCGAAATAAGATTTCTACGCTCTGTTTGTATGAGTTATAGCCTGCGTAAGCAATCTAGCGTAAATACTGTCTTCTTAAAGTATGTAAAAAAGACCATAAAATACTCTCATTTAAATTTGAAATAAAGCAGTGCATCGTTATATAGTAACTTATGTTGTTACACGACATAAATATTTTATCATTTAAAGTAAATATATACGCTTGTCCTGGTCATGGAAAGCTTATTATTCTTTAGGCTTCATAAAATATATATCGGAGTGAAAAAATTCATGGCATTACTTTGACACAAAGTTACCTTACTCTCTCTAACATAATGATGAAAATTCTAACTAAGATGGTAAAAAACTTTACTTTCATAATGTATTTAACCCAAATATATATATATATATATGTGTGTATATACATATATTTAAATAGTAATATATGTCCATCATAATATATTATTAAATCGAAGAACGTTTATTCTTATCGTATTTAACATTATTATACCGAAAGTGTGGAAAGTTCGTAGTGCATGTGTCTAGTTTTAAACTCGTTGTATTATTTTATATAGAGAATTAAATTGAATCTTACATTGATGACACTATATAAGTAACTTTAGTGACTAAAGGACAAAGTAATAATAATTATTAGAAATATTATCAATGGGTACCATTTCTGTAAATAAAATAAATTTAACAATACCGTTAAAAATAAAATATGCTAAAAATTATACCACCAATATGACCTTATCTATATTTTTCGTTTAAAGACGTTATTTGTTGGAACAAAAGCAACTACAAAACCAGTGACTTATCCCACATCGGTAAGTTATATAGCAATTAATTAATTTAAATACGATTAAATTACAATTTTTATTGTCAAGCTTGTTAACATAAGCTTGTAACCCATGTGGGGGCATTAATATGATGGAATATTGGATCTGACTCGTTGGGTCGAGTCTAACACGACTTCGAACTGCTCTGCCCATTTCAAGTTGAGATTTTGGTCATGTAGTTTGAGCGAAGGATCACACTTCCTGAGTTCATAGTGTGGAGGGCACTGCGTCAGGCTGGTCTAACAGAGCAACGAAAACCTCCCGTTCCTAACAGTGGAAGGATTACAGAGCGGTGTCGCTTGGGCTCAAGATGGCACAACAGTCTGTTCTCAAATATACCATCATGTTTTTTTCTTGTTCAAATATATGTTACCATATACATCAATTAGGATTAATCTCGTAAAACTGATTGAACGAATCATTCTCTAGAGATAAGAACAAATAGTACAAGGTTAACATAAAGATAGTTCTTAAAGTTCTGTATCTATTTTATAGTCATAATTACGTATTCATCACTACAAGAACATAATCAATGTTGATATATGTTTCATCTTTAATTTAAACGTATGTCGAAATAAGATTTCTACGCTCTATTTGTATGAGTTATAGCCTGCGTAAGCAATCTAACGTAAATACTGTCTTCTTAAAGTATGTAAAAAAGACCATAAAATACTCTCATTTAAATTTGAAATAAAGCAGTGCATCGTTATATAGTAACTTATGTTGTTACACGACATAAATATTTTATCATTTAAAGTAAATATATACGCTTGTCCTGGTCATGGAAAGCTTATTATTCTTTAGGCTTCATAAAATATATATCGGAGTGAAAAAATTCATGGCATTACTTTGACACAAAGTTACCTTACTCTCTCTAACATAATGATGAAAATTCTAACTAAGATGGTAAAAAACTTTACTTTCATAATGTATTTAACCCAAATATATATATATATATATGTGTGTATATACATATATTTAAATAGTAATATATGTCCATCATAATATATTATTAAATCGAAGAACGTTTATTCTTAGCGTATTCAACATTATTATACCGAAAGTGTGGAAAGTTTGTAGTGCATGTGTCTAGTTTTGAAACACGTTGTATTATTTTATATAGAGAATAAAATTGAATTTTTACATTGATGACACTATATAATTAACTTTAGTGACTAAAGGACAAAGTAATAATCATTATTAGAAATATTATCAATGGGTCCCATTTCTGTAAACAAAAAACATTTAACAATACCGTTAAAAATAAAAGGTGCTGAAAATTATACCACCAATATGACCTTATCTATATTTTTTGTTTAAAGACGTTATTTGTTGGAACAAAAGCAACTACAAAACCAGTGACTTATCCCACATCGGTAAGTTATATAGCAATTAATTAATTTAAATACAATTAAATTACAATTTTTATTGTCGAGCTTGTTAACATAAGCTTGTAACCCATGTGGGGGCATTAATATGATGGAATATTGGATCTGACTCGTTGGGTCGAGTCTAACACGACTTCGAACTGCTCTGCCCATTTCAAGTTGAGATTTGACTCATGTAGTTTGAGCGAAGGCTCGCACTTCCTGAGTTCATAGTGTGGAGGGCACTGCGTCAGGCTGGTTTAACAGAGCAATGAAAACCTCCCGTTCCTAACAGTGGAAGGATTACAGAGCGGTGTCGCTTGGGCTCAAGATGGCACAACAGTCTGTTCTCAAATATACCATCATGTTTTTTTCTTGTTCAAATATATGTTACCATATACATCAATTAGGATCAATCTCGTAAAACTGATTGAACGAATCATTCTCTAGAGATAAGAACAAATAGTACAAGGTAAATATAAAGATAGTTCTTAAAGTTCTGTATCTATTTTATAGTCATAATTACGTATTCATCACTACAAAAACATAATCAGTGTTGATATATGTTTCATCTTTAATTTAAACGTATGTCGAAATAAGATTTCTACGCTCTATTTGTATGAGTTATAGCCTGCGTAAGCAATCTAGCGTAAATACTGTCTTCTTAAAGTATGTAAAAAAGACCATAAAATACTCTCATTTAAATTTGAAATAAAGCAGTGCATCGTTATATAGTAACTTATGTTGTTACACGACATAAATATTTTATCATTTAAAGTAAATATATACGCTTGTCCTGGTCATGGAAAGCTTATTATTCTTTAGGCTTCATAAAATATATATCGGAGTGAAAAAATTCATGGCATTACTTTGACACAAAGTTACCTTACTCTCTCTAACATAATGATGAAAATTCTAACTAAGATGGTAAAAAACTTTACTTTCATAATGTATTTAACCCAAATATATATATATATATATGTGTGTGTATATACATATATTTAAATAATAATATATGTCCATCATAATATATTATTAAATCGAAGAACGTTTATTCTTAGCGTATTCAACATTATTATACCGAAAGTGTGGAAAGTTTGTAATGCATGTGTCTAGTTTTGAAACACGTTGTATTATTTTATATAGAGAATAAAATTGAATTTTTACATTGATGACACTATATAATTAACTTTAGTGACTAAAGGACAAAGTAATAATAATTATTAGAAATATTATCAATGGGTCCCATTTCTGTAAACAAAAAACATTTAACAATACCGTTAAAAATAAAAGGTTCTGAAAATTATACCACCAATATGACCTTATCTATATTTTTTGTTTAAAGACGTTATTTGTTGGAACAAAAGCAACTACAAAACCAGTGACTTATCCCACATCGGTAAGTTATATAGCAATTAATTAATTTAAATACAATTAAATTACAATTTTTATTGTCGAGCTTGTTAACATAAGCTTGTAACCCATATGGGGGCATTAATATGATGGAATATTGGATCTGACTCGTTGGGTCGAGTCTAACACGACTTCGAACTGCTCTGCCCATTTCAAGTTGAGATTTTGCTCATGTAGTTTGAGCGAAGGCTCGCACTTCCTGAGTTCATAGTGTGGAGGGCACTGCGTCAGTCTGGTCTAACAGAGCAACGAAAACCTCCCGTTCCTAACAGTGGAAGGATTACAGAGCGGTGTCGCTTGGGCTCAAGATGGCACAACAGTCTGTTCTCAAATATACCATCATGTTTTTTTCTTGTTCAAATATATGTTACCATATACATCAATTAGGATTAATCTCGTAAAACTGATTGAACGAATCATTCTCTAGAGATAAGAACAAATAGTACAAGGTTAACATAAAGATAGTTCTTAAAGTTCTGTATCTATTTTATAGTCATAATTACGTATTCATCACTACAAGAACATAATCAATGTTGATATATGTTTCATCTTTAATTTAAACGTATGTCGAAATAAGATTTCTACGCTCTGTTTGTATGAGTTATAGCCTGCGTAAGCAATCTAGCGTAAATACTGTCTTCTTAAAGTATGTAAAAAAGACCATAAAATACTCTCATTTAAATTTGAAATAAAGCAGTGCATCGTTATATAGTAACTTATGTTGTTACACGACATAAATATTTTATCATTTAAAGTAAATATATACGCTTGTCCTGGTCATGGAAAGCTTATTATTCTTTAGGCTTCATAAAATATATATCGGAGTGAAAAAATTCATGGCATTACTTTGACACAAAGTTACCTTACTCTCTCTAACATAATGATGAAAATTCTAACTAAGATGGTAAAAAACTTTACTTTCATAATGTATTTAACCCAAATATATATATATATATATGTGTGTGTATATACATATATTTAAATAATAATATATGTCCATCATAATATATTATTAAATCGAAGAACGTTTATTCTTAGCGTATTCAACATTATTATACCGAAAGTGTGGAAAGTTTGTAATGCATGTGTCTAGTTTTGAAACACGTTGTATTATTTTATATAGAGAATAAAATTGAATTTTTACATTGATGACACTATATAATTAACTTTAGTGACTAAAGGACAAAGTAATAATAATTATTAGAAATATTATCAATGGGTCCCATTTCTGTAAACAAAAAACATTTAACAATACCGTTAAAAATAAAAGGTGCTGAAAATTATACCACCAATATGACCTTATCTATATTTTTCGTTTAAAGACGTTATTTGTTGGAACAAAAGCAACTACAAAACCAGTGACTTATCCCACATCGGTAAGTTATATAGCAATTAATTAATTTAAATACGATTAAATTACAATTTTTATTGTCGAGCTTGTTAACATAAGCTTGTAACCCATGTGGGGGCATTAATATGATGGAATATTGGATCTGACTCGTTGGGTCGAGTCTAACACGAATTCGAACTGCTCTGCCCATTTCAAGTTGAGATTTGGCTCATGTAGTTTGAGCGAAGGCTCGCACTTCCTGAGTTCATAGTGTGGAGGGCACTGCGTCAGGCTGGTCTAACAGAGCAACGAAAACCTCCCGTTTCTAACAGTGGAAGGATTACAGAGCGGTGTCGCTTGGGCTCAAGATGGCACAACAGTCTGTTCTCAAATATACCATCATGTTTTTTTCTTGTTCAAATATATGTTACCATATACATCAATTAGGATTTATCTCGTAAAACTGATTGAACGAATCATTCTCTAGAGATAAGAACAAATAGTACAAGGTAAACATAAAGATAGTTCTTAAAGTTCTGTATCTATTTTATAGTCATAATTACGTATTCATCACTACAAGAACATAATCAGTGTTGATATATGTTTCATCTTTAATTTAAACGTATGTCGAAATAAGATTTCTACGCTCTGTTTGTATGAGTTATAGCCTGCGTAAGCAATCTAGCGTAAATACTGTCTTCTTAAAGTATGTAAAAAAGACCATAAAATACTCTCATTTAAATTTGAAATAAAGCAGTACATCGTTATATAGTAACTTATGTTGTTACACGACATAAATATTTTATCATTTAAAGTAAATATATACGCTTGTCCTGGTCATGGAAAGCTTATTATTCTTTAGGCTTCATAAAATATATATCGGAGTGAAAAAATTCATGGTATTACTTTGACACAAAGTTACCTTACTCTCTCTAACATAATGATGAAAATTCTAACTAAGATGGTAAAAAACTTTACTTTCATAATGTATTTAACCCAAATATATATATATATATATGTGTGTGTATATACATATATTTAAATAATAATATATGTCCATCATAATATATTATTAAATCGAAGAACGTTTATTCTTAGCGTATTCAACATTATTATACCGAAAGTGTGGAAAGTTTGTAGTGCATGTGTCTAGTTTTGAAACACGTTGTATTATTTTATATAGAGAATAAAATTGAATTTTTACATTGATGACACTATATAATTAACTTTAGTACTAAAGGACAAAGTAATAATAATTATTAGAAATATTATCAATGGGTCCCATTTCTGTAAACAAAAAACATTTAACAATACCGTTAAAAATAAAAGGTGCTGAAAATTATACCACCAATATGACCTTATCTATATTTTTCGTTTAAAGACGTTATTTGTTGGAACAAAAGCAACTACAAAACCAGTGACTTATCCCACATCGGTAAGTTATATAGCAATTAATTAATTTAAATACGATTAAATTACAATTTTTATTGTCGAGCTTGTTAACATAAGCTTGTAACCCATGTGGGGGCATTAATATGATGGAATATTGGATCTGACTCGTTGGGTCGAGTCTAACACGACTTCGAACTGCTCTGCCCATTTCAAGTTGAGATTTGGCTCATGTAGTTTGAGCGAAGGCTCGCACTTCCTGAGTTCATAGTGTGGAGGGCACTGCGTCAGGCTGGTCTAACAGAGCAACGAAAACCTCCCGTTCCTAACAGTGGAAGGATTACAGAGCGGTGTCGCTTGGGCTCAAGATGGCACAACAGTCTGTTCTCAAATATACCATCATGTTTTTTTCTTGTTCAAATATATGTTACAATATACATCAATTAGGATCAATCTCGTAAAACTGATTGAACGAATCATTCTCTAGAGATAAGAACAAATAGTACAAGGTAAACATAAAGATAGTTCTTAAAGTTCTGTATCTATTTTATAGTCATAATTACGTATTCATCACTACAAGAACATAATCAGTGTTGATATATGTTTCATCTTTAATTTAAACGTATGTCGAAATAAGATTTCTACGCTCTGTTTGTATGAGTTATAGCCTGCGTAAGCAATCTAGCGTAAATACTGCCTTCTTAAAGTATGTAAAAAAGACCATAAAATACTCTCATTTAAATTTGAAATAAAGCAGTACATCGTTATATAGTAACTTATGTTGTTACACGACATAAATATTTTATCATTTAAAGTAAATATATACGCTTGTCCTGGTCATGGAAAGCTTATTATTCTTTAGGCTTCATAAAATATATATCGGAGTGAAAAAATTCATGGTATTACTTTGACACAAAGTTACCTTACTCTCTCTAACATAATGATGAAAATTCTAACTAAGATGGTAAAAAACTTTACTTTCATAATGTATTTAACCCAAATATATATATATATATATGTGTGTGTATATACATATATTTAAATAATAATATATGTCCATCATAATATATTATTAAATCGAAGAACGTTTATTCTTAGCGTATTCAACATTATTATACCGAAAGTGTGGAAAGTTTGTAGTGCATGTGTCTAGTTTTGAAACACGTTGTATTATTTTATATAGAGAATAAAATTGAATTTTTACATTGATGACACTATATAATTAACTTTAGTACTAAAGGACAAAGTAATAATAATTATTAGAAATATTATCAATGGGTCCCATTTCTGTAAACAAAAAACATTTAACAATACCGTTAAAAATAAAATGTGCTGAAAATTATACCACCAATATGACCTTATCTATATTTTTCGTTTAAAGACGTTATTTGTTGGAACAAAAGCAACTACAAAACCAGTGACTTATCCCACATCGGTAAGTTATATAGCAATTAATTAATTTAAATACGATTAAATTACAATTTTTATTGTCGAGCTTGTTAACATAAGCTTGTAACCCATGTGGGGGCATTAATATGATGGAATATTGGATCTGACTCGTTGGGTCGAGTCTAACACGAATTCGAACTGCTCTGCCCATTTCAAGTTGAGATTTCAGTCATGTAGTTTGAGCGAAGGCTCGCACTTCCTGAGTTCATAGTGTGGAGGGCACTGCGTCAGGCTGGTCTAACAGAGCAACGAAAACCTCCCGTTTCTAACAGTGGAAGGATTACAGAGCGGTGTCGCTTGGGCTCAAGATGGCACAACAGTCTGTTCTCAAATATACCATCATGTTTTTTTCTTGTTCAAATATATGTTACCATATACATCAATTAGGATTTATCTCGTAAAACTGATTGAACGAATCATTCTCTAGAGATAAGAACAAATAGTACAAGGTAAACATAAAGATAGTTCTTAAAGTTCTGTATCTATTTTATAGTCATAATTACGTATTCATCACTACAAGAACATAATCAGTGTTGATATATGTTTCATCTTTAATTTAAACGTATGTCGAAATAAGATTTCTACGCTCTGTTTGTATGAGTTATAGCCTGCGTAAGCAATCTAGCGTAAATACTGTCTTCTTAAAGTATGTAAAAAAGACCATAAAATACTCTCATTTAAATTTGAAATAAAGCAGTGCATCGTTATATAGTAACTTATGTTGTTACACGACATAAATATTTTATCATTTAAAGTAAATATATACGCTTGTCCTGGTCATGGAAAGCTTATTATTCTTTAGGCTTCATAAAATATATATCGGAGTGAAAAAATTCATGGCATTACTTTGTCACAAAGTTACCTTACTCTCTCTAACATAATGATGAAAATTCTAACTAAGATGGTAAAAAACTTTACTTTCATAATGTATTTAACCCAAATATATATATATATATATGTGTGTATATACATATATTTAAATAGTAATATATGTCCATCATAATATATTATTAAATCGAAGAACGTTTATTCTTAGCGTATTCAACATTATTATACCGAAAGTGTGGAAAGTTTGTAGTGCATGTGTCTAGTTTTGAAACACGTTGTATTATTTTATATAGAGAATAAAATTGAATTTTTACATTGATGACACTATATAATTAACTTTAGTGACTAAAGGACAAAGTAATAATAATTATTAGAAATATTATCAATGGGTCCCATTTCTGTAAACAAAAAACATTTAACAATACCGTTAAAAATAAAATATGCTGAAAATTATACCACCAATATGACCTTATCTATATTTTTCGTTTGAAGACATTATTTGTTGGAACAAAAGCAACTACAAAACCAGTGACTTATCCCACATCGGTAAGTTATATAGCAATTAATTAATTTAAATACGATTAAATTACAATTTTTATTGTCGAGCTTGTTAACATAAGCTTGTAACCCATGTGGGGGCATTAATATGATGGAATATTGGATCTGACTCGTTGGGTCGAGTCTAACACGACTTCGAACTGCTCTGCCCATTTCAAGTTGAGATTTTGCTCATGTAGTTTGAGCGAAGGCTCGCACTTCCTGAGTTCATAGTGTGGAGGGCACTGCGTCAGGCTGGTCTAACAGAGCAACGAAAACCTCCCGTTCCTAACAGTGGAAGGATTACAGAGCGGTGTCGCTTGGGCTCAAGATGGCACAACAGTCTGTTCTCAAATATACCATCATGTTTTTTTCTTGTTCAAATATATGTTACAATATACATCAATTAGGATCAATCTCGTAAAACTGATTGAACGAATCATTCTCTAGAGATAAGAACAAATAGTACAAGGTAAACATAAAGATAGTTCTTAAAGTTCTGTATCTATTTTATAGTCATAATTACGTATTCATCACTACAAGAACATAATCAGTGTTGATATATGTTTCATCTTTAATTTAAACGTATGTCGAAATAAGATTTCTACGCTCTGTTTGTATGAGTTATAGCCTGCGTAAGCAATCTAGCGTAAATACTGTCTTCTTAAAGTATGTAAAAAAGACCATAAAATACTCTCATTTAAATTTGAAATAAAGCAGTACATCGTTATATAGTAACTTATGTTGTTACACGACATAAATATTTTATCATTTAAAGTAAATATATACGCTTGTCCTGGTCATGGAAAGCTTATTATTCTTTAGGCTTCATAAAATATATATCGGAGTGAAAAAATTCATGGTATTACTTTGACACAAAGTTACCTTACTCTCTCTAACATAATGATGAAAATTCTAACTAAGATGGTAAAAAACTTTACTTTCATAATGTATTTAACCCAAATATATATATATATATATGTGTGTGTATATACATATATTTAAATAATAATATATGTCCATCATAATATATTATTAAATCGAAGAACGTTTATTCTTAGCGTATTCAACATTATTATACCGAAAGTGTGGAAAGTTTGTAGTGCATGTGTCTAGTTTTGAAACACGTTGTATTATTTTATATAGAGAATAAAATTGAATTTTTACATTGATGACACTATATAATTAACTTTAGTACTAAAGGACAAAGTAATAATAATTATTAGAAATATTATCAATGGGTCCCATTTCTGTAAACAAAAAACATTTAACAATACCGTTAAAAATAAAAGGTGCTGAAAATTATACCACCAATATGACCTTATCTATATTTTTCGTTTAAAGACGTTATTTGTTGGAACAAAAGCAACTACAAAACCAGTGACTTATCCCACATCGGTAAGTTATATAGCAATTAATTAATTTAAATACGATTAAATTACAATTTTTATTGTCGAGCTTGTTAACATAAGCTTGTAACCCATGTGGGGGCATTAATATGATGGAATATTGGATCTGACTCGTTGGGTCGAGTCTAACACGACTTCGAACTGCTCTGCCCATTTCAAGTTGAGATTTTGCTCATGTAGTTTGAGCGAAGGCTCGCACTTCCTGAGTTCATAGTGTGGAGGGCACTGCGTCAGTCTGGTCTAACAGAGCAACGAAAACCTCCCGTTCCTAACAGTGGAAGGATTACAGAGCGGTGTCGCTTGGGCTCAAGATGGCACAACAGTCTGTTCTCAAATATACCATCATGTTTTTTTCTTGTTCAAATATATGTTACCATATACATCAATTAGGATTAATCTCGTAAAACTGATTGAACGAATCATTCTCTAGAGATAAGAACAAATAGTACAAGGTTAACATAAAGATAGTTCTTAAAGTTCTGTATCTATTTTATAGTCATAATTACGTATTCATCACTACAAGAACATAATCAATGTTGATATATGTTTCATCTTTAATTTAAACGTATGTCGAAATAAGATTTCTACGCTCTGTTTGTATGAGTTATAGCCTGCGTAAGCAATCTAGCGTAAATACTGTCTTCTTAAAGTATGTAAAAAAGACCATAAAATACTCTCATTTAAATTTGAAATAAAGCAGTGCATCGTTATATAGTAACTTATGTTGTTACACGACATAAATATTTTATCATTTAAAGTAAATATATACGCTTGTCCTGGTCATGGAAAGCTTATTATTCTTTAGGCTTCATAAAATATATATCGGAGTGAAAAAATTCATGGCATTACTTTGTCACAAAGTTACCTTACTCTATCTAACATAATGATGAAAATTCTAACTAAGATGGTAAAAAACTTTACTTTCATAATGTATTTAACCCAAATATATATATATATATATGTGTGTATATACATATATTTAAATAGTAATATATGTCCATCATAATATATTATTAAATCGAAGAACGTTTATTCTTAGCGTATTCAACATTATTATACCGAAAGTGTGGAAAGTTTGTAGTGCATGTGTCTAGTTTTGAAACACGTTGTATTATTTTATATAGAGAATAAAATTGAATTTTTACATTGATGACACTATATAATTAACTTTAGTGACTAAAGGACAAAGTAATAATAATTATTAGAAATATTATCAATGGGTCCCATTTCTGTAAACAAAAAACATTTAACAATACCGTTAAAAATAAAATGTGCTGAAAATTATACCACCAATATGACCTTATCTATATTTTTCGTTTAAAGACGTTATTTGTTGGAACAAAAGCAACTACAAAACCAGTGACTTATCCCACATCGGTAAGTTATATAGCAATTAATTAATTTAAATACGATTAAATTACAATTTTTATTGTCAAGCTTGTTAACATAAGCTTGTAACCCATGTGGGGGCATTAATATGATGGAATATTGGATCTGACTCGTTGGGTCGAGTCTAACACGACTTCGAACTGCTCTGCCCATTTCAAGTTGAGATTTTGCTCATGTAGTTTGAGCGAAGGCTCGCACTTCCTGAGTTCATAGTGTGGAGGGCACTGCGTCAGGCTGGTCTAACAGAGCAACGAAAACCTCCCGTTCCTAACAGTGGAAGGATTACAGAGCGGTGTCGCTTGGGCTCAAGATGGCACAACAGTCTGTTCTCAAATATACCATCATGTTTTTTTCTTGTTCAAATATATGTTACCATATACATCAATTAGGATCAATCTCGTAAAACTGATTGAACGAATCATTCTCTAGAGATAAGAACAAATAGTACAAGGTAAACATAAAGATAGTTCTTAAAGTTCTGTATCTATTTTATAGTTATAATTACGTATTCATCACTACAAGAACATAATCAGTGTTGATATATGTTTCATCTTTAATTTAAACGTATGTCGAAATAAGATTTCTACGCTCTGTTTGTATGAGTTATAGCCTGCGTAAGCAATCTAGCGTAAATACTGTCTTCTTAAAGTATGTAAAAAAGACCATAAAATACTCTCATTTAAATTTGAAATAAAGCAGTGCATCGTTATATAGTAACTTGTGTTGTTACACGACATAAATATTTTATCATTTAAAGTAAATATATACGCTTGTCCTGGTCATGGAAAGCTTATTATTCTTTAGGCTTCATAAAATATATATCGGAGTGAAAAAATTCATGGCATTACTTTGACACAAAGTTACCTTATTCTCTCTAACATAATGATGAAAATTCTAACTAAGATAGTAAAAAACTTTACTTTCTGAATGTATTTAACCCAAATATATATATATATATATGTATGTATATACATATATTTAAATAGTAATATATGTCCATCATAATATATTATTAAATCGAAGAACGTTTATTCTTAGCGTATTCAACATTATTATACCGAAAGTGTGGAAAGTTTGTAGTGCATGTGTCTAGTTTTGAAACACGTTGTATTATTTTATATAGAGAATAAAATTGAATTTTTACATTGATGACACTATATAATTAACTTTAGTGACTAAAGGACAAAGTAATAATAATTATTAGAAATATTATCAATGGGTCCCATTTCTGTAAACAAAAAACATTTAACAATACCGTTAAAAATAAAAGGTGCTGAAAATTATACCACCAATATGACCTTATCTATATTTTTCGTTTAAAGACGTTATTTGTTGGAACAAAAGCAACTACAAAACCAGTGACTTATCCCACATCGGTAAGTTATATAGCAATTAATTAATTTAAATACGATTAAATTACAATTTTTATTGTCGAGCTTGTTAACATAAGCTTGTAACCCATGTTGGGGCATTAATGTGATGGAATGTTGGATCTGAATCGTTGGGTCGAGTCTAACACGACTTCGAACTGCTCTGCCCATTTCAAGTTGAGATTTGGCTCATGTAGTTTGAGCGAAGGCTCGCACTTCCTGAGTTCATAGTGTGGAGGGCACTGCGTCAGGCTGGTCTAACAGAGCAACGAAAACCTCCCGTTCCTACCAGTGGAAGGATTACAGAGCGGTGTCGCTTGGGCTCAAGATGGCACAACAGTCTGTTCTCAAATATACCATCATATTTTTTTCTTATTCAAATATATGCTACCATATACATCAATTAGGATCAATCTCGTAAAACTGATTGAACGAATCATTCTCTAGAGATAAGAACAAATAGTACAAGGTAAACATAAAGATAGTTCTTAAAGTTCTGTATCTATTTTATAGTCATAATTACGTATTCATCACTACAAGAACATAATCAGTGTTGATATATGTTTCATCTTTAATTTAAACGTATGTCGAAATAAGATTTCTACGCTCTGTTTGTATGAGTTATAGCCTGCGTAAGCAATCTAGCGTAAATACTGTCTTCTTAAAGTATGTAAAAAAGACCATAAAATACTCTCATTTAAATTTGAAATAAAGCAGTGCATCGTTATATAGTAACTTATGTTGTTACACGACATAAATATTTTATCATTTAAAGTAAATATATACGCTTGTCCTGGTCATGGAAAGCTTATTATTCTTTAGGCTTCATAAAATATATATCGGAGTGAAAAAATTCATGGCATTACTTTGACACAAAGTTACCTTACTCTCTCTAACATAATGATGAAAATTCTAACTAAGATGGTAAAAAACTTTACTTTCAGAATGTATTTAACCCAAATATATATATATATATGTGTGTGTATATACATATATTTAAATAGTAATATATGTCCATCATAATATATTATTAAATCGAAGAACGTTTATTCTTAGCATATTCAACATTATTATACCGAAAGTGTGGAAAGTTTGTAGTGCATGTGTCTAGTTTTGAAACACGTTGTATTATTTTATATAGAGAATAAAATTGAATTTTTACATTGATGACACTATATAATTAACTTTACTGACTAAAGGACAAAGTAATAATAATTATTAGAAATATTATCAATGGGTCCCATTTCTGTAAACAAAAAACATTTAACAATACCGTTAAAAATAAAAGGTACTGAAAATTATACCACCAATATGACCTTATCTATATTTTTCGTTTAAAGACGTTATTTGTTGGAACAAAAGCAACTACAAAACCAGTGACTTATCCCACATCGGTAAGTTCTATAGCAATTAATTAATCTAAATACAATTAAATTACTATTTTAATTGTCGAACTTGTTAACATAATGTTGTAACCCATGTTGGGGCATTAATATGATGGAATATTGGATCTAACTCGTTGGGTCGAGTCTAACACGAATTCTAACTGCTCTGCCCATTTCAAGTTGAGATTTGAGTCATGTAGTTTGAGCGAAGGCTCGCACTTCCTGAGTTCATAGTGTGGAGGGCACTGCGTCAGGCTGGTCTAACAGAGCAACGAAAACCTCCCGTTCCTAACAGTGGAAGGATTACAGAGCGGTGTCGCTTGGTCTCAAGATGGCACAACAGTCTGTTCTCAAATATACCATCATGTTTTTTTCTTGTTCAAATATATGTTACCATATACATCAATTAGGATCAATCTCGTAAAACTGATTGAACGAATCATTCTCTAGAGATAAGAACAAATAGTACAAGGTAAACATAAAGATAGTTCTTAAAGTTCTGTATCTATTTTATAGTTATAATTACGTATTCATCACTACAAGAACATAATCAGTGTTGATATATGTTTCATCTTTAATTTAAACGTATGTCGAAATAAGATTTCTACGCTCTGTTTGTATGAGTTATAGCCTGCGTAAGCAATCTAGCGTAAATACTGTCTTCTTAAAGTATGTAAAAAAGACCATAAAATACTCTCATTTAAATTTGAAATAAAGCAGTGCATCGTTATATAGTAACTTGTGTTGTTACACGACATAAATATTTTATCATTTAAAGTAAATATATACGCTTGTCCTGGTCATGGAAAGCTTATTATTCTTTAGGCTTCATAAAATATATATCGGAGTGAAAAAATTCATGGCATTACTTTGACACAAAGTTATCTTACTCTCTCTAAGATAATGATGAAAATTCTAACTAAGATAGTAAAAAACTTTACTTTCTGAATGTATTTAATCCAAATATATATATATATATATGTATGTATATACATATATTTAAATAGTAATATATGTCCATCATAATATATTATTAAATCGAAGAACGTTTATTCTTATCGTTTTTAACATTATTATACCGAAAGTGTGGAAAGTTTGTAGTGCATGTGTCTAGTTTTGAAACACGTTGTATTATTTTATATAGAGAATAAAATTGAATTTTTACATTGATGACACTATATAATTAACTTTAGTGACTAAAGGACAAAGTAATAATAATTATTAGAAATATTATCAATGGGTCCCATTTCTGTAAACAAAAAACATTTAACAATACCGTTAAAAATAAAAGGTGCTGAAAATTATACCACCAATATGACCTTATCTATATTTTTCGTTTAAAGACGTTATTTGTTGGAACAAAAGCAACTACAAAACCAGTGACTTATCCCACATCGGTAAGTTATATAGCAATTAATTAATTTAAATACGATTAAATTACAATTTTTATTGTCGAGCTTGTTAACATAAGCTTGTAACCCATGTTGGGGCATTAATGTGATGGAATGTTGGATCTGAATCGTTGGGTCGAGTCTAACACGACTTCGAACTGCTCTGCCCATTTCAAGTTGAGATTTGGCTCATGTAGTTTGAGCGAAGGCTCGCACTTCCTGAGTTCATAGTGTGGAGGGCACTGCGTCAGGCTGGTCTAACAGAGCAACGAAAACCTCCCGTTCCTACCAGTGGAAGGATTACAGAGCGGTGTCGCTTGGGCTCAAGATGGCACAACAGTCTGTTCTCAAATATACCATCATATTTTTTTCTTATTCAAATATATGCTACCATATACATCAATTAGGATCAATCTCGTAAAACTGATTGAACGAATCATTCTCTAGAGATAAGAACAAATAGTACAAGGTAAACATAAAGATAGTTCTTAAAGTTCTGTATCTATTTTATAGTCATAATTACGTATTCATCACTACAAGAACATAATCAGTGTTGATATATGTTTCATCTTTAATTTAAACGTATGTCGAAATAAGATTTCTACGCTCTGTTTGTATGAGTTATAGCCTGCGTAAGCAATCTAGCGTAAATACTGTCTTCTTAAAGTATGTAAAAAAGACCATAAAATACTCTCATTTAAATTTGAAATAAAGCAGTGCATCGTTATATAGTAACTTATGTTGTTACACGACATAAATATTTTATCATTTAAAGTAAATATATACGCTTGTCCTGGTCATGGAAAGCTTATTATTCTTTAGGCTTCATAAAATATATATCGGAGTGAAAAAATTCATGGCATTACTTTGACACAAAGTTACCTTACTCTCTCTAACATAATGATGAAAATTCTAACTAAGATGGTAAAAAACTTTACTTTCAGAATGTATTTAACCCAAATATATATATATATATGTGTGTGTATATACATATATTTAAATAGTAATATATGTCCATCATAATATATTATTAAATCGAAGAACGTTTATTCTTAGCATATTCAACATTATTATACCGAAAGTGTGGAAAGTTTGTAGTGCATGTGTCTAGTTTTGAAACACGTTGTATTATTTTATATAGAGAATAAAATTGAATTTTTACATTGATGACACTATATAATTAACTTTACTGACTAAAGGACAAAGTAATAATAATTATTAGAAATATTATCAATGGGTCCCATTTCTGTAAACAAAAAACATTTAACAATACCGTTAAAAATAAAAGGTACTGAAAATTATACCACCAATATGACCTTATCTATATTTTTCGTTTAAAGACGTTATTTGTTGGAACAAAAGCAACTACAAAACCAGTGACTTATCCCACATCGGTAAGTTATATAGAAATTAATTAATTTAAATACAATTAAATTACAATTTTTATTGTCGAGCTTGTTAACATAAGCTTGTAACCCATGTGGGGGCATTAATATGATGGAATATTGGATCTAACTCGTTGGGTCGAGTCTAACACGACTTCGAACTGCTCTGCCCATTTCAAGTTGAGATTTGGCTCATGTAGTTTGAGCAAAGGCTCGCACTTCCTGAGTTCATAGTGTGGAGGGCACTGCGTCAGGCTGGTCTAACAGAGCAACGAAAACCTCCCGTTCCTAACAGTGGAAGGATTACAGAGCGGTGTCGCTTGGTCTCAAGATGGCACAACAGTCTGTTCTCAAATATACCATCATGTTTTTTTCTTGTTCAAATATATGTTACCATATACATCAATTAGGATCAATCTCGTAAAACTGATTGAACGAATCATTCTCTAGAGATAAGAACAAATAGTACAAGGTAAACATAAAGATAGTTCTTAAAGTTCTGTATCTATTTTATAGTTATAATTACGTATTCATCACTACAAGAACATAATCAGTGTTGATATATGTTTCATCTTTAATTTAAACGTATGTCGAAATAAGATTTCTACGCTCTGTTTGTATGAGTTATAGCCTGCGTAAGCAATCTAGCGTAAATACTGTCTTCTTAAAGTATGTAAAAAAGACCATAAAATACTCTCATTTAAATTTGAAATAAAGCAGTGCATCGTTATATAGTAACTTGTGTTGTTACACGACATAAATATTTTATCATTTAAAGTAAATATATACGCTTGTCCTGGTCATGGAAAGCTTATTATTCTTTAGGCTTCATAAAATATATATCGGAGTGAAAAAATTCATGGCATTACTTTGACACAAAGTTACCTTACTCTCTCTAACATAATGATGAAAATTCTAACTAAGATGGTAAAAAACTTTACTTTCAGAATGTATTTAACCCAAATATATATATATATATATGTGTGTATATACATATATTTAAATAGTAATATATGTCCATCATAATATATTATTAAATCGAAGAACGTTTATTCTTAGCGTATTCAACATTATTATACCGAAAGTGTGGAAAGTTTGTAGTGCATGTGTCTAGTTTTGAAACACGTTGTATTATTTTATATAGAGAATAAAATTGAATTTTTACATTGATGACACTATATAATTAACTTTAGTGACTAAAGGACAAAGTAATAATAATTATTAGAAATATTATCAATGGGTCCCATTTCTGTAAACAAAAAACATTTAACAATACCGTTAAAAATAAAAGGTGCTGAAAATTATACCACCAATATGACCTTATCTATATTTTTCGTTTAAAGACGTTATTTGTTGGAACAAAAGCAACTACAAAACCAGTGACTTATCCCACATCGGTAAGTTATATAGCAATTAATTAATTTAAATACGATTAAATTACAATTTTTATTGTCGAGCTTGTTAACATAAGCTTGTAACCCATGTTGGGGCATTAATGTGATGGAATGTTGGATCTGAATCGTTGGGTCGAGTCTAACACGACTTCGAACTGCTCTGCCCATTTCAAGTTGAGATTTGGCTCATGTAGTTTGAGCGAAGGCTCGCACTTCCTGAGTTCATAGTGTGGAGGGCACTGCGTCAGGCTGGTCTAACAGAGCAACGAAAACCTCCCGTTCCTACCAGTGGAAGGATTACAGAGCGGTGTCGCTTGGGCTCAAGATGGCACAACAGTCTGTTCTCAAATATACCATCATATTTTTTTCTTATTCAAATATATGCTACCATATACATCAATTAGGATCAATCTCGTAAAACTGATTGAACGAATCATTCTCTAGAGATAAGAACAAATAGTACAAGGTAAACATAAAGATAGTTCTTAAAGTTCTGTATCTATTTTATAGTCATAATTACGTATTCATCACTACAAGAACATAATCAGTGTTGATATATGTTTCATCTTTAATTTAAACGTATGTCGAAATAAGATTTCTACGCTCTGTTTGTATGAGTTATAGCCTGCGTAAGCAATCTAGCGTAAATACTGTCTTCTTAAAGTATGTAAAAAAGACCATAAAATACTCTCATTTAAATTTGAAATAAAGCAGTGCATCGTTATATAGTAACTTATGTTGTTACACGACATAAATATTTTATCATTTAAAGTAAATATATACGCTTGTCCTGGTCATGGAAAGCTTATTATTCTTTAGGCTTCATAAAATATATATCGGAGTGAAAAAATTCATGGCATTACTTTGACACAAAGTTACCTTACTCTCTCTAACATAATGATGAAAATTCTAACTAAGATGGTAAAAAACTTTACTTTCAGAATGTATTTAACCCAAATATATATATATATATGTGTGTGTATATACATATATTTAAATAGTAATATATGTCCATCATAATATATTATTAAATCGAAGAACGTTTATTCTTAGCATATTCAACATTATTATACCGAAAGTGTGGAAAGTTTGTAGTGCATGTGTCTAGTTTTGAAACACGTTGTATTATTTTATATAGAGAATAAAATTGAATTTTTACATTGATGACACTATATAATTAACTTTACTGACTAAAGGACAAAGTAATAATAATTATTAGAAATATTATCAATGGGTCCCATTTCTGTAAACAAAAAACATTTAACAATACCGTTAAAAATAAAAGGTACTGAAAATTATACCACCAATATGACCTTATCTATATTTTTCGTTTAAAGACGTTATTTGTTGGAACAAAAGCAACTACAAAACCAGTGACTTATCCCACATCGGTAAGTTATATAGAAATTAATTAATTTAAATACAATTAAATTACTATTTTAATTGTCGAGCTTGTTAACATAAGCTTGTAACCCATATAGGGGCATTAATATGATGGAATATTGGATCTAACTAGTTGGGTCGAGTCTAACACGAATTCTAACTGCTTTGCCCATTTCAAGTTGAGATTTGAGTCATGTAGTTTGAGCGAAGGCTCGCATTTCCTGAGTTCGTAGGGTGGAGGGCACTGCGTCAGGCTGGTCTAACAGAGCAACGAAAACCTCCCGTTCCTAACAGTGGAAGGATTACAGAGCGGTGTCGCTTGGTCTCAAGATGGCACAACAGTCTGTTCTCAAATATACCATCATGTTTTTTTCTTGTTCAAATATATGTTACCATATACATCAATTAGGATTAATCTCGTAAAACTGATTGAACGAATCATTCTCTAGAGATAAGAACAAATAGTACAAGGTAAACATAAAGATAGTTCTTAAAGTTCTGTATCTATTTTATAGTCATAATTACGTATTCATCACTACAAGAACATAATCAGTGTTGATATATGTTTCATCTTTAATTTAAACGTATGTCGAAATAAGATTTCTACGCTCTGTTTGTATGAGTTATAGCCTGCGTAAGCAATCTAGCGTAAATACTGTCTTCTTAAAGTATGTAAAAAAGACCATAAAATACTCTCATTTAAATTTGAAATAAAGCAGTGCATCGTTATATAGTAACTTATGTTGTTACACGACATAAATATTTTATCATTTAAAGTAAATATATACGCTTGTCCTGGTCATGGAAAGCTTATTATTCTTTAGGCTTCATAAAATATATATCGGAGTGAAAAAATTCATGGCATTACTTTGACACAAAGTTACCTTACTCTCTCTAACATAATGATGAAAATTCTAACTAAGATGGTAAAAAACTTTACTTTCATAATGTATTTAACCCAAATATATATATATATATATATATGTGTATATACATATATTTAAATAGTAATATATGTCCATCATAATATATTATTAAATCGAAGAACGTTTATTCTTAGCGTATTCAACATTATTATACCGAAAGTGTGGAAAGTTTGTAGTGCATGTGTCTAGTTTTGAAACACGTTGTATTATTTTATATAGAGAATAAAATTGAATTTTTACATTGATGACACTATATAATTAACTTTAGTGACTAAAGGACAAAGTAATAATAATTATTAGAAATATTATCAATGGGTCCCATTTCTGTAAACAAAAAACATTTAACAATACCGTTAAAAATAAAAGGTGCTGAAAATTATACCACCAATATGACCTTATCTATATTTTTCGTTTAAAGACGTTATTTGTTGGAACAAAAGCAACTACAAAACCAGTGACTTATCCCACATCGGTAAGTTATATAGCAATTAATTAATTTGAATACGATTAAATTACAATTTTTATTGCCGAGCTTGTTAACATAAGCTTGTAACCCATGTGGGGGCATTAATATGATGGAATATTGGATCTAACTCGTTGGGTCGAGTCTAACACGACTTCGAACTGCTCTGCCCATTTCAAGTTGAGATTTGGCTCATGTAGTTTGAGCGAAGGCTCGCACTTCCTGAGTTCATAGTGTGGAGGGCACTGCGTCAGGCTGGTCTAACAGAGCAACGAAAACCTCCCGTTCCTAACAGTGGAAGGATTACAGAGCGGTGTCGCTTGGGCTCAAGATGGCACAACAGTCTGTTCTCAAATATACCATCATGTTTTTTTCTTGTTCAAATTTATGTTACCATATACATCAATTAGGATCAATCTCGTAAAACTGATTGAACGAATCATTCTCTAGAGATAAGAACAAATAGTACAAGGTAAACATAAAGATAGTTCTTAAAGTTCTGTATCTATTTTATAGTCATAATTACGTATTCATCACTACAAGAACATAATCAGTGTTGATATATGTTTCATCTTTAATTTAAACGTATGTCGAAATAAGATTTCTACGCTCTGTTTGTATGAGTTATAGCCTGCGTAAGCAATCTAGCGTAAATACTGTCTTCTTAAAGTATGTAAAAAAGACCATAAAATACTCTCATTTAAATTTGAAATAAAGCAGTGCATCGTTATATAGTAACTTATGTTGTTACACGACATAAATATTTTATCATTTAAAGTAAATATATACGCTTGTCCTGGTCATGGAAAGCTTATTATTCTTTAGGCTTCATAAAATATATATCGGAGTGAAAAAATTCATGGCATTACTTTGACACAAAGTTACCTTACTCTCTCTAACATAATGATGAAAATTCTAACTAAGATGGTAAAAAACTTTACTTTCAGAATGTATTTAACCCAAATATATATATATATATGTGTGTGTATATACATATATTTAAATAGTAATATATGTCCATCATAATATATTATTAAATCGAAGAACGTTTATTCTTAGCATATTCAACATTATTATACCGAAAGTGTGGAAAGTTTGTAGTGCATGTGTCTAGTTTTGAAACACGTTGTATTATTTTATATAGAGAATAAAATTGAATTTTTACATTGATGACACTATATAATTAACTTTACTGACTAAAGGACAAAGTAATAATAATTATTAGAAATATTATCAATGGGTCCCATTTCTGTAAACAAAAAACATTTAACAATACCGTTAAAAATAAAAGGTACTGAAAATTATACCACCAATATGACCTTATCTATATTTTTCGTTTAAAGACGTTATTTGTTTGAACAAAAGCAACTACAAAACCAGTGACTTATCCCACATCGGTAAGTTATATAGCAATTAATTAATTTAAATACGATTAAATTACAATTTTTATTGTCGAGCTTGTTAACATAAGCTTGTAACCCATGTGGGGGCATTAATGTGATGGAATATTGGATCTAACTCGTTGGGTCGAGTCTAACACGACTTCGAACTGCTCTGCCCATTTCAAGTTGAGATTTGGCTCATGTAGTTTGAGCGAAGGCTCGCACTTCCTGAGTTCATAGTGTGGAGGGCACTGCGTCAGGCTGGTCTAACAGAGCAACGAAAACCTCCCGTTCCTAACAGTGGAAGGATTACAGAGCGGTGTCGCTTGGGCTCAAGATGGCACAACAGTCTGTTCTCAAATATACCATCATGTTTTTTTCTTGTTCAAATATATGTTACCATATACATCAATTAGGATCAATCTCGTAAAACTGATTGAACGAATCATTCTCTAGAGATAAGAACAAATAGTACAAGGTAAACATAAAGATAGTTCTTAAAGTTCTGTATCTATTTTATAGTCATAATTACGTATTCATCACTACAAGAACATAATCAGTGTTGATATATGTTTCATCTTTAATTTAAACGTATGTCGAAATAAGATTTCTACGCTCTGTTTGTATGAGTTATAGCCTGCGTAAGCAATCTAGCGTAAATACTGTCTTCTTAAAGTATGTAAAAAAGACCATAAAATACTCTCATTTAAATTTGAAATAAAGCAGTGCATCGTTATATAGTAACTTATGTTGTTACACGACATAAATATTTTATCATTTAAAGTAAATATATACGCTTGTCCTGGTCATGGAAAGCTTATTATTCTTTAGGCTTCATAAAATATATATCGGAGTGAAAAAATTCATGGCATTACTTTGACACAAAGTTACCTTACTCTCTCTAACATAATGATGAAAATTCTAACTAAGATGGTAAAAAACTTTACTTTCAGAATGTATTTAACCCAAATATATATATATATATGTGTGTGTATATACATATATTTAAATAGTAATATATGTCCATCATAATATATTATTAAATCGAAGAACGTTTATTCTTAGCATATTCAACATTATTATACCGAAAGTGTGGAAAGTTTGTAGTGCATGTGTCTAGTTTTGAAACACGTTGTATTATTTTATATAGAGAATAAAATTGAATTTTTACATTGATGACACTATATAATTAACTTTACTGACTAAAGGACAAAGTAATAATAATTATTAGAAATATTATCAATGGGTCCCATTTCTGTAAACAAAAAACATTTAACAATACCGTTAAAAATAAAAGGTACTGAAAATTATACCACCAATATGACCTTATCTATATTTTTCGTTTAAAGACGTTATTTGTTGGAACAAAAACAACTACAAAACCAGTGACTTATCCCACATCGGTAAGTTATATAGAAATTAATTAATTTAAATACAATTAAATTACAATTTTTATTGTCGAGCTTGTTAACATAAGCTTGTAACCCATGTGGGGGCATTAATATGATGGAATATTGGATCTAACTCGTTGGGTCGAGTCTAACACGACTTCGAACTGCTCTGCCCATTTCAAGTTGAGATTTGGCTCATGTAGTTTGAGCGAAGGCTCGCACTTCCTGAGTTCATAGTGTGGAGGGCACAGCGTCAGGCTGGTCTAACAGAGCAACGAAAACCTCCCGTTCCTAACAGTGGAAGGATTACAGAGCGGTGTCGCTTGGTCTCAAGATGGCACAACAGTCTGTTCTCAAATATACCATCATGTTTTTTTCTTATTCAAATATATGTTACCATATACATCAATTAGGATTAATCTCGTAAAACTGATTGAACGAATCATTCTCTAGAGATAAGAACAAATAGTACAAGGTAAACATAAAGATAGTTCTTAAAGTTCTGTATCTATTTTATAGTCATAATTACGTATTCATCACTACAAGAACATAATCAGTGTTGATATATGTTTCATCTTTAATTTAAACGTATGTCGAAATAAGATTTCTACGCTCTGTTTGTATGAGTTATAGCCTGCGTAAGCAATCTAGCGTAAATACTGTCTTCTTAAAGTATGTAAAAAAGACCATAAAATACTCTCATTTAAATTTGAAATAAAGCAGTGCATCGTTATATAGTAACTTATGTTGTTACACGACATAAATATTTTATCATTTAAAGTAAATATATACGCTTGTCCTGGTCATGGAAAGCTTATTATTCTTTAGGCTTCATAAAATATATATCGGAGTGAAAAAATTCATGGCATTACTTTGACACAAAGTTACCTTACTCTCTCTAACATAATGATGAAAATTCTAACTAAGATGGTAAAAAACTTTACTTTCAGAATGTATTTAACCCAAATATATATATATATATATGTGTGTATATACATATATTTAAATAGTAATATATGTCCATCATAATATATTATTAAATCGAAGAACGTTTATTCTTAGCATATTCAACATTATTATACCGAAAGTGTGGAAAGTTTGTAGTGCATGTGTCTAGTTTTGAAACACGTTGTATTATTTTATATAGAGAATAAAATTGAATTTTTACATTGATGACACTATATAATTAACTTTACTGACTAAAGGACAAAGTAATAATAATTATTAGAAATATTATCAATGGGTCCCATTTCTGTAAACAAAAAACATTTAACAATACCGTTAAAAATAAAAGGTGCTGAAAATTATACCACCAATATGACCTTATCTATATTTTTCGTTTAAAGACGTTATTTGTTGGAACAAAAGCAACTACAAAACCAGTGACTTATCCCACATCGGTAAGTTATATAGAAATTAATTAATTTAAATACAATTAAATTACAATTTTTATTGTCGAGCTTGTTAACATAAGCTTGTAACCCATGTAGGGGCATTAATATGATGGAATATTGGATCTAACTAGTTGGGTCGAGTCTAACACGAATTCTAACTGCTTTGCCCATTTCAAGTTGAGATTTGAGTCATGTAGTTTGAGCGAAGGCTCGCACTTCCTGAGTTCATAGTGTGGAGGGCACTGCGTCAGGCTGGTCTAACAGAGCAACGAAAACCTCCCGTTCCTAACAGTGGAAGGATTACAGAGCGGTGTCGCTTGGTCTCAAGATGGCACAACAGTCTGTTCTCAAATATACCATCATGTTTTTTTCTTGTTCAAATATATGTTACCATATACATCAATTAGGATTAATCTCGTAAAACTGATTGAACGAATCATTCTCTAGAGATAAGAACAAATAGTACAAGGTAAACATAAAGATAGTTCTTAAATTTCTGTATCTATTTTATAGTCATAATTACGTATTCATCACTACAAGAACATAATCAGTGTTGATATATGTTTCATCTTTAATTTAAACGTATGTCGAAATAAGATTTCTACGCTCTGTTTGTATGAGTTATAGCCTGCGTAAGCAATCTAGCGTAAATACTGTCTTCTTAAAGTATGTAAAAAAGACCATAAAATACTCTCATTTAAATTTGAAATAAAGCAGTGCATCGTTATATAGTAACTTATGTTGTTACACGACATAAATATTTTATCATTTAAAGTAAATATATACGCTTGTCCTGGTCATGGAAAGCTTATTATTCTTTAGGCTTCATAAAATATATATCGGAGTGAAAAAATTCATGGCATTACTTTGACACAAAGTTACCTTACTCTCTCTAACATAATGATGAAAATTCTAACTAAGATGGTAAAAAACTTTACTTTCAGAATGTATTTAACCCAAATATATATATATATATATGTGTGTATATACATATATTTAAATAGTAATATATGTCCATCATAATATATTATTAAATCGAAGAACGTTTATTCTTAGCATATTCAACATTATTATACCGAAAGTGTGGAAAGTTTGTAGTGCATGTGTCTAGTTTTGAAACACGTTGTATTATTTTATATAGAGAATAAAATTGAATTTTTACATTGATGACACTATATAATTAACTTTACTGACTAAAGGACAAAGTAATAATAATTATTAGAAATATTATCAATGGGTCCCATTTCTGTAAACAAAAAACATTTAACAATACCGTTAAAAATAAAAGGTGCTGAAAATTATACCACCAATATGACCTTATCTATATTTTTCGTTTAAAGACGTTATTTGTTGGAACAAAAGCAACTACAAAACCAGTGACTTATCCCACATCAGTAAGTTCTATAGCAATTAATTAATTTAAATACAATTAAATTACAATTTTTATTGTCGAGCTTGTTAACATAAGCTTGTAACCCATGTGGGGGCATTAATATGATGGAATATTGGATCTGACTCGTTGGGTCGAGTCTAACACGACTTCGAACTACTCTGCCCATTTCAAGTTGAGATTTGGCTCATGTAGTTTGAGCGAAGGCTCGCACTTCCTGAGTTCATAGTGTGGAGGGCACTGCGTCAGGCTGGTCTAACAGAGCAACGAAAACCTCACGTTCCTAACAGTGGAAGGATTACAGAGCGGTGTCGCTTGGTCTCAAGATGGCACAACAGTCTGTTCTCAAATATACCATCATGTTTTTTTCTTGTTCAAATATATGTTACCATATACATCAATTAGGATTAATCTCGTAAAACTGATTGAACGAATCATTCTCTAGAGATAAGAACAAATAGTACAAGGTAAACATAAAGATAGTTCTTAAAGTTCTGTATCTATTTTATAGTCATAATTACGTATTCATCACTACAAGAACATAATCAGTGTTGATATATGTTTCATCTTTAATTTAAACGTATGTCGAAATAAGATTTCTACGCTCTGTTTGTATGAGTTATAGCCTGCGTAAGCAATCTAGCGTAAATACTGTCTTCTTAAAGTATGTAAAAAAGACCATAAAATACTCTCATTTAAATTTGAAATAAAGCAGTGCATCGTTATATAGTAACTTATGTTGTTACACGACATAAATATTTTATCATTTAAAGTAAATATATACGCTTGTCCTGGTCATGGAAAGCTTATTATTCTTTAGGCTTCATAAAATATATATCGGAGTGAAAAAATTCATGGCATTACTTTGACACAAAGTTACCTTACTCTCTCTAACATAATGATGAAAATTCTAACTAAGATGGTAAAAAACTTTACTTTCAGAATGTATTTAACCCAAATATATATATATATATATGTGTGTATATACATATATTTAAATAGTAATATATGTCCATCATAATATATTATTAAATCGAAGAACGTTTATTCTTAGCATATTCAACATTATTATACCGAAAGTGTGGAAAGTTTGTAGTGCATGTGTCTAGTTTTGAAACACGTTGTATTATTTTATATAGAGAATAAAATTGAATTTTTACATTGATGACACTATATAATTAACTTTACTGACTAAAGGACAAAGTAATAATAATTATTAGAAATATTATCAATGGGTCCCATTTCTGTAAACAAAAAACATTTAACAATACCGTTAAAAATAAAAGGTGCTGAAAATTATACCACCAATATGACCTTATCTATATTTTTCGTTTAAAGACGTTATTTGTTGGAACAAAAGCAACTACAAAACCAGTGACTTATCCCACATCGGTAAGTTATATAGCAATTAATTAATCTAAATACAATGAAATTACTATTTTTATTGTCGAGCTTGTTAACATAAGCTTGTAACCCATGTGGGGGCATTAATATGATGGAATATTGGATCTGACTCGTTGGGTCGAGTCTAACACGACTTCGAACTACTCTGCCCATTTCAAGTTGAGATTTGGCTCATGTAGTTTGAGCGAAGGCTCGCACTTCCTGAGTTCATAGTGTGGAGGGCACTGCGTCAGGCTGGTCTAACAGAGCAACGAAAACCTCACGTTCCTAACAGTGGAAGGATTACAGAGCGGTGTCGCTTGGTCTCAAGATGGCACAACAGTCTGTTCTCAAATATACCATCATGTTTTTTTCTTGTTCAAATATATGTTACCATATACATCAATTAGGATTAATCTCGTAAAACTGATTGAACGAATCATTCTCTAGAGATAAGAACAAATAGTACAAGGTAAACATAAAGATAGTTCTTAAAGTTCTGTATCTATTTTATAGTCATAATTACGTATTCATCACTACAAGAACATAATCAGTGTTGATATATGTTTCATCTTTAATTTAAACGTATGTCGAAATAAGATTTCTACGCTCTGTTTGTATGAGTTATAGCCTGCGTAAGCAATCTAGCGTAAATACTGTCTTCTTAAAGTATGTAAAAAAGACCATAAAATACTCTCATTTAAATTTGAAATAAAGCAGTGCATCGTTATATAGTAACTTATGTTGTTACACGACATAAATATTTTATCATTTAAAGTAAATATATACGCTTGTCCTGGTCATGGAAAGCTTATTATTCTTTAGGCTTCATAAAATATATATCGGAGTGAAAAAATTCATGGCATTACTTTGACACAAAGTTACCTTACTCTCTCTAACATAATGATGAAAATTCTAACTAAGATGGTAAAAAACTTTACTTTCAGAATGTATTTAACCCAAATATATATATATATATATGTGTGTATATACATATATTTAAATAGTAATATATGTCCATCATAATATATTATTAAATCGAAGAACGTTTATTCTTAGCATATTCAACATTATTATACCGAAAGTGTGGAAAGTTTGTAGTGCATGTGTCTAGTTTTGAAACACGTTGTATTATTTTATATAGAGAATAAAATTGAATTTTTACATTGATGACACTATATAATTAACTTTACTGACTAAAGGACAAAGTAATAATAATTATTAGAAATATTATCAATGGGTCCCATTTCTATAAACAAAAAACATTTAACAATACCGTTAAAAATAAAAGGTGCTGAAAATTATACCACCAATATGACCTTATCTATATTTTTCGTTTAAAGACGTTATTTGTTGGAACAAAAGCAACTACAAAACCAGTGACTTATCCCACATCGGTAAGTTATATAGCAATTAATTAATTTAAATACAATTAAATTACAATTTTTATTGTCGAGCTTGTTAACATAAGCTTGTAACCCATGTGGGGGCATTAATATGATGGAATATTGGATCTGACTCGTTGGGTCGAGTCTAACACGACTTCGAACTGCTCTGCCCATTTCAAGTTGAGATTTGGCTCATGTAGTTTGAGCGAAGGCTCGCACTTCCTGAGTTCATAGTGTGGAGGGCACTGCGTCAGGCTGGTCTAACAGAGCAACGAAAACCTCCCGTTCCTAACAGTGGAAGGATTACAGAGCGGTGTCGCTTGGTCTCAAGATGGCACAACAGTCTGTTCTCAAATATACCATCATGTTTTTTTCTTGTTCAAATATATGTTACCATATACATCAATTAGGCTTAATCTCGTAAAACTGATTGAACGAATCATTCTCTAGAGATAAGAACAAATAGTACAAGGTAAACATAAAGATAGTTCTTAAAGTTCTGTATCTATTTTATAGTCATAATTACGTATTCATCACTACAAGAACATAATCAGTGTTGATATATGTTTCATCTTTAATTTAAACGTATGCCGAAATAAGATTTCTACGCTCTGTTTGTATGAGTTATAGCCTGCGTAAGCAATCTAGCGTAAATACTGTCTTCTTAAAGTATGTAAAAAAGACCATAAAATACTCTCATTTAAATTTGAAATAAAGCAGTGCATCGTTATATAGTAACTTATGTTGTTACACGACATAAATATTTTATCATTTAAAGTAAATATATACGCTTGTCCTGGTCATGGAAAGCTTATTATTCTTTAGGCTTCATAAAATATATATCGGAGTGAAAAAATTCATGGCATTACTTTGACACAAAGTTACCTTACTCTCTCTAACATAATGATGAAAATTCTAACTAAGATGGTAAAAAACTTTACTTTCAGAATGTATTTAACCCAAATATATATATATATATATGTGTGTGTATATACATATATTTAAATAGTAATATATGTCCATCATAATATATTATTAAATCGAAGAACGTTTATTCTTATCGTTTTTAACATTATTATACTGAAGGTGTGGAAATTTATAGTGCACATGTCTAGTTTTGAAACACGTTGTAATATTTTATATAGAGAATAAAATTGAATTTGTACATTGATGACACTATACAATTAACTTTAGTGACTAAAGGACAAAGTAATAATAATTATTAGAAATATTATCAATGGGTCCCATTTCTGTAAACAAAAAACATTTAACAATACCGTTAAAAATAAAAGGTGCTGAAAATTATACCACCAATATGACCTTATCTATATTTTTCGTTTAAAGACGTTATTTGTTGGAACAAAAGCAACTACAAAACCAGTGACTTATCCCACATCGGTAAGTTATATAGCAATTAATTAATTTAAATACAATTAAATTACAATTTTTATTGTCGAGCTTGTTAACATAAGCTTGTAACCCATGTGGGGGCATTAATATGATGGAATATTGGATCTGACTCGTTGGGTCGAGTCTAACACGACTTCGAACTGCTCTGCCCATTTCAAGTTGAGATTTGGCTCATGTAGTTTGAGCGAAGGCTCGCACTTCCTGAGTTCATAGTGTGGAGGGCACTGCGTCAGGCTGGTCTAACAGAGCAACGAAAACCTCCCGTTCCTAACAGTGGAAGGATTACAGAGCGGTGTCGCTTGGTCTCAAGATGGCACAACAGTCTGTTCTCAAATATACCATCATGTTTTTTTCTTGTTCAAATATATGTTACCATATACATCAATTAGGCTTAATCTCGTAAAACTGATTGAACGAATCATTCTCTAGAGATAAGAACAAATAGTACAAGGTAAACATAAAGATAGTTCTTAAAGTTCTGTATCTATTTTATAGTCATAATTACGTATTCATCACTACAAGAACATAATCAGTGTTGATATATGTTTCATCTTTAATTTAAACGTATGCCGAAATAAGATTTCTACGCTCTGTTTGTATGAGTTATAGCCTGCGTAAGCAATCTAGCGTAAATACTGTCTTCTTAAAGTATGTAAAAAAGACCATAAAATACTCTCATTTAAATTTGAAATAAAGCAGTGCATCGTTATATAGTAACTTATGTTGTTACACGACATAAATATTTTATCATTTAAAGTAAATATATACGCTTGTCCTGGTCATGGAAAGCTTATTATTCTTTAGGCTTCATAAAATATATATCGGAGTGAAAAAATTCATGGCATTACTTTGACACAAAGTTACCTTACTCTCTCTAACATAATGATGAAAATTCTAACTAAGATGGTAAAAAACTTTACTTTCAGAATGTATTTAACCCAAATATATATATATATATATGTGTGTGTATATACATATATTTAAATAGTAATTTATGTCCATCATAATATATTATTAAATCGAAGAACGTTTATTCTTAGCATATTTAACATTATTATACTGAAGGTGTGGAAATTTATAGTGCATGTGTCTAGTTTTGAAACACGTTGTATTATTTTATATAGAGAATAAAATTGAATTTGTACATTGATGACACTATATAATTAACTTTACTGACTAAAGGACAAAGTAATAATAATTATTAGAAATATTATCAATGGGTCCCATTTCTGTAAACAAAAAACATTTAACAATACCGTTAAAAATAAAAGATGCTGAAAATTATACCACCAATATGACCTTATCTATATTTTTCGTTTGAAGACATTATTTGTTGGAACAAAAGCAACTACAAAACCAGTGACTTATCCCACATCGGTAAGTTATATAGCAATTAATTAATTTAAATACAATTAAATTACAATGTTTATTGTCGAGCTTGTTAACATAAGCTTGTAACCCATGTGGGGGCATTAATATGATGGAATATTGGATCTGACTCGTTGGGTCGAGTCTAACACGACTTCGAACTGCTCTGCCCATTTCAAGTTGAGATTTGGCTCATGTAGTTTGAGCGAAGGCTCGCACTTCCTGAGTTCATAGTGTGGAGGGCACTGCGTCAGGCTGGTCTAACAGAGCAACGAAAACCTCCCGTTCCTAACAGTGGAAGGATTACAGAGCGGTGTCGCTTGGTCTCAAGATGGCACAACAGTCTGTTCTCAAATATACCATCATGTTTTTTTCTTGTTCAAATATATGTTACCATATACATCAATTAGGCTTAATCTCGTAAAACTGATTGAACGAATCATTCTCTAGAGATAAGAACAAATAGTACAAGGTAAACATAAAGATAGTTCTTAAAGTTCTGTATCTATTTTATAGTCATAATTACGTATTCATCACTACAAGAACATAATCAGTGTTGATATATGTTTCATCTTTAATTTAAACGTATGCCGAAATAAGATTTCTACGCTCTGTTTGTATGAGTTATAGCCTGCGTAAGCAATCTAGCGTAAATACTGTCTTCTTAAAGTATGTAAAAAAGACCATAAAATACTCTCATTTAAATTTGAAATAAAGCAGTGCGTCGTTATATAGTAACTTATGTTGTTACACGACATAAATATTTTATCATTTAAAGTAAATATATACGCTTGTCCTGGTCATGGAAAGCTTATTATTCTTTAGGCTTCATAAAATATATATCGGAGTGAAAAAATTCATGGCATTACTTTGACACAAAGTTACCTTACTCTCTCTAACATAATGATGAAAATTCTAACTAAGATGGTAAAAAACTTTACTTTCAGAATGTATTTAACCCAAATATATATATATATATATGTGTGTGTATATACATATATTTAAATAGTAATATATGTCCATCATAATATATTATTAAATCGAAGAACGTTTATTCTTAGCATATTTAACATTATTATACCGAAAGTGTGGAAATTTGTAGTGCACATGTCTAGTTTTGAAACACGTTGTAATATTTTATATAGAGAATAAAATTGAATTTGTACATTGATGACACTATACAATTAACTTTACTGACTAAAGGACAAAGTAATAATAATTATTAGAAATATTATCAATGGGTCCCATTTCTGTAAACAAAAAACATTTAACAATACCGTTAAAAATAAAAGGTGCTGAAAATTATACCACCAATATGACCTTATCTATATTTTTCGTTTAAAGACGTTATTTGTTGGAACAAAAGCAACTACAAAACCAGTGACTTATCCCACATCGGTAAGTTATATAGCAATTAATTAATTTAAATACAATTAAATTACAATGTTTATTGTCGAGCTTGTTAACATAAGCTTGTAACCCATGTGGGGGCATTAATATGATGGAATATTGGATCTGACTCGTTGGGTCGAGTCTAACACGACTTCGAACTGCTCTGCCCATTTCAAGTTGAGATTTGGCTCATGTAGTTTGAGCGAAGGCTCGCACTTCTTGAGTTCATAGTGTGGAGGGCACTGCGTCAGGCTGGTCTAACAGAGCAACGAAAACCTCCCGTTCCTAACAGTGGAAGGATTACAGAGCGGTGTCGCTTGGGCTCAAGATGGCACAACAGTCTGTTCTCAAATATACCATCATGTTTTTTTCTTGTTCAAATATATGTTACCATATACATCAATTAGGATTTATCTCGTAAAACTGATTGAACGAATCATTCTCTAGAGATAAGAACAAATAGTACAAGGTAAACATAAAGATAGTTCTTAAAGTTGTGTATCTATTTTATAGTCATAATTACGTATTCATCACTACAAGAACATAATCAGTGTTGATATATGTTTCATCTTTAATTTAAACGTATGTCGAAATAAGATTTCTACGCTCTGTTTGTATGAGTTATACCCTGCTTAAGCAATCTAGCGTAAATACTGTCTTCTTAAAGTTTGTAAAAAAACACCATAAAAAACTCTCATTTAAATTTGAAATAAAGCAGTGCATCGTTATATAGTAACTTATGTTGTTACACGACATAAATATTTTATCATTTAAAGAAATATATACGCTTGTCCTGGTCAGGGAAAGCTTATTATTCTTTAGGCTTCATAAAATATATATCGGAGTGAAAAAATTCATGGCATTACTTTGACACAAAGTTACCTTACTCTCTCTAACATAATGATGAAAATTCTAACTAAGATGGTAAAAAACTTTACTTTCAGAATGTATTTAACCCAAATATATATATATATATATGTGTGTATATACATATATTTAAATAGTAATATATGTCCATCATAATATATTATTAAATCGAAGAACGTTTATTCTTAGCGTATTCAACATTATTATACCGAAAGTGTGGAAAGTTTGTAGTGCATGTGTCTAGTTTTGAAACAAGTTGTATTATTTTATAAAGAGAATAAAATTGAATTTTTACATTGATGACACTATGTAATTAACTTTACTGACTAAAGGACAAAGTAATAATAATTATTAGAAATATTATCAATGGGTCCCATTTCTGTAAAAAAAAAACATTTAACAATACCGTAAAAAATAAAAGGTGCTGAAAATTATAACACCAATATGACCTTATGTATATTTTTCGTTTAAAGACGTTATTTGTTGGAACAAAAGCAACTACAAAGCCAGTGACTTATCCCACATCGGTAAGTTATATAGCAATTAATTAATTTAAATACAATTAAATTACAATGTTTATTGTCGAGCTTGTTAACATAAGCTTGTAACCCATGTGGGGGCATTAATATGATGGAATATTGGATCTGACTCGTTGGGTCGAGTCTAACACGACTTCGAACTGCTCTGCCCATTTCAAGTTGAGATTTGCCTCATGTAGTTTGAGCGAAGGCTCGCACTTCCTGAGTTCATAGTGTGGAGGGCACTGCGTCAGGCTGGTCTAACAGAGCAACGAAAACCTCCCGTTCCTAACAGTGGAAGGATTACAGAGCGGTGTCGCTTGGTCTCAAGATGGCACAACAGTCTGTTCTCAAATATACCATCATGTTTTTTTCTTGTTCAAATATATGTTACCATATACATCAATTAGGCTTAATCTCGTAAAACTGATTGAACGAATCATTCTCTAGAGATAAGAACAAATAGTACAAGGTAAACATAAAGATAGTTCTTAAAGTTCTGTATCTATTTTATAGTCATAATTACGTATTCATCACTACAAGAACATAATCAGTGTTGATATATGTTTCATCTTTAATTTAAACGTATGCCGAAATAAGATTTCTACGCTCTGTTTGTATGAGTTATAGCCTGCGTAAGCAATCTAGCGTAAATACTGTCTTCTTAAAGTATGTAAAAAAGACCATAAAATACTCTCATTTAAATTTGAAATAAAGCAGTGCATCGTTATATAGTAACTTATGTTGTTACACGACATAAATATTTTATCATTTAAAGTAAATATATACGCTTGTCCTGGTCATGGAAAGCTTATTATTCTTTAGGCTTCATAAAATATATATCGGAGTGAAAAAATTCATGGCATTACTTTGACACAAAGTTACCTTACTCTCTCTAACATAATGATGAAAATTCTAACTAAGATGGTAAAAAACTTTACTTTCAGAATGTATTTAACCCAAATATATATATATATATGTGTGTGTATATACATATATTTAAATAGTAATATATGTCCATCATAATATATTATTAAATCGAAGAACGTTTATTCTTAGCATATTTAACATTATTATACCGAAAGTGTGGAAAGTTTGTAGTGCATGTGTCTAGTTTTGAAACACGTTGTATTATTTTATATAGAGAATAAAATTGAATTTTTTCATTGATGACACTATATAATTAACTTTACTGACTAAAGGACAAAGTAATAATAATTATTAGAAATATTATCAATGGGTCCCATTTCTGTAAACAAAAAACATTTAACAATACCGTTAAAAATAAAAGGTGCTGAAAATTATACCACCAATATGACCTTATCTATATTTTTCGTTTAAAGACGTTATTTGTTGGAACAAAAGCAACTACAAAACCAGTGACTTATCCCACATCGGTAAGTTATATAGCAATTAATTAATTTAAATACAATTAAATTACAATGTTTATTGTCGAGCTTGTTAACATAAGCTTGTAACCCATGTGGGGGCATTAATATGATGGAATATTGGATCTGACTCGTTGGGTCGAGTCTAACACGACTTCGAACTGCTCTGCCCATTTCAAGTTGAGATTTGGCTCATGTAGTTTGAGCGAAGGCTCGCACTTCTTGAGTTCATAGTGTGGAGGGCACTGCGTCAGTCTGGTCTAACAGAGCAACGAAAACCTCCCGTTCCTAACAGTGGAAGGATTACAGAGCGATGTCGCTTGGGCTCAAGATGGCACAACAGTCTGTTCTCAAATATACCATCATGTTTTTTTCTTGTTCAAATATATGTTACCATATACATCAATTAGGATTTATCTCGTAAAACTGATTGAACGAATCATTCTCTAGAGATAAGAACAAATAGTACAAGGTAAACATAAAGATAGTTCTTAAAGTTGTGTATCTATTTTATAGTCATAATTACGTATTCATCACTACAAGAACATAATCAGTGTTGATATATGTTTCATCTTTAATTTAAACGTATGTCGAAATAAGATTTCTACGCTCTGTTTGTATGAGTTATAGCCTGCGTAAGCAATCTAGCGTAAATACTGTCTTCTTAAAGTATGTAAAAAAGACCATAAAATACTCTCATTTAAATTTGAAATAAAGCAGTGCATCGTTATATAGTAACTTATGTTGTTACACGACATAAATATTTTATCATTTAAAGAAATATATACGCTTGTCCTGGTCATGGAAAGCTTATTATTCTTTAGGCTTCATAAAATATATATCGGAGTGAAAAAATTCATGGCATTACTTTGACACAAAGTTACCTTACTCTCTCTAACATAATGATGAAAATTCTAACTAAGATGGTAAAAAACTTTACTTTCAGAATGTATTTAACCCAAATATATATATATATATATGTGTGTATATACATATATTTAAATAGTAATATATGTCCATCATAATATATTATTAAATCGAAGAACGTTTATTCTTAGCGTATTCAACATTATTATACCGAAAGTGTGGAAAGTTTGTAGTGCATGTGTCTAGTTTTGAAACACGTTGTATTATTTTATAAAGAGAATAAAATTGAATTTTTACATTGATGACACTATGTAATTAACTTTACTGACTAAAGGACAAAGTAATAATAATTATTAGAAATATTATCAATGGGTCCCATTTCTGTAAAAAAAAAACATTTAACAATACCGTAAAAAATAAAAGGTGCTGAAAATTATAACACCAATATGACCTTATGTATATTTTTCGTTTAAAGACGTTATTTGTTGGAACAAAAGCAACTACAAAGCCAGTGACTTATCCCACATCGGTAAGTTATATAGCAATTAATTAATTTAAATACAATTAAATTACAATGTTTATTGTCGAGCTTGTTAACATAAGCTTGTAACCCATGTGGGGGCATTAATATGATGGAATATTGGATCTGACTCGTTGGGTCGAGTCTAACACGACATCGAACTGCTCTGCCCATTTCAAGTTGAGATTTGGCTCATGTAGTTTGAGCGAAGGCTCGCACTTCCTGAGTTCATAGTGTGGAGGGCACTGCGTCAGGCTGGTCTAACAGAGCAACGAAAACCTCCCGTTCCTAACAGTGGAAGGATTACAGAGCGGTGTCGCTTGGGCTCAAGATGGCACAACAGTCTGTTCTCAAATATACCATCATGTTTTTTTCTTGTTCAAATATATGTTACCATATACATCAATTAGGATTTATCTCGCAAAACTGATTAAACGACTCATTCTCTAGAAATAAGAACAAATAGTACAAGGTAAACATAAAGATAGTTCTTAAAGTTGTGTATCTATTTTATAGTCATAATTACGTATTCATCACTACAAGAACATAATCAATGTTGATATATGTTTCATCTTTAATTTAAACGTATGTCGAAATAAGATTTCTACGCTCTGTTTGTATGAGTTATAGCCTGCGTAAGCAATCTAGCGTAAATACTGTCTTCTTAAAGTATGTAAAAAAGACCATAAAATACTCTCATTTAAATTTGAAATAAAGCAGTGCATCGTTATATAGTAACTTATGTTGTTACACGACATAAATATTTTATCATTTAAAGAAATATATACGCTTGTCCTGGTCATGGAAAGCTTATTATTCTTTAGGCTTCATAAAATATATATCGGAGTGAAAAAATTCATGGCATTACTTTGACACAAAGTTACCTTACTCTCTCTAACATAATGATGAAAATTCTAACTAAGATGGTAAAAAACTTTACTTTCAGAATGTATTTAACCCAAATATATATATATATATGTGTGTATATACATATATTTAAATAGTAATATATGTCCATCATAATATATTATTAAATCGAAGAACGTTTATTCTTAGCGTATTCAACATTATTATACCGAAAGTGTGGAAAGTTTGTAGTGCATGTGTCTAGTTTTGAAACACGTTGTATTATTTTATATAGAGAATAAAATTGAATTTTTACATTGATGACACTATGTAATTAACTTTACTGACTAAAGGACAAAGTAATAATAATTATTAGAAATATTATCAATGGGTCCCATTTCTGTAAAAAAAAAACATTTAACAATACCGTTAAAAATAAAAGGTGCTGAAAATTATAACACCAATATGACCTTATCTATATTTTTCGTTTAAAGACGTTATTTGTTGGAACAAAAGCAACTACAAAGCCAGTGACTTATCCCACATCGGTAAGTTATATAGCAATTAATTAATTTAAATACAATTAAATTACAATTTTTATTGTCGAGCTTGTTAACATAAGCTTGTAACCCATGTGGGGGCATTAATATGATGGAATATTGGATCTGACTCGTTGGGTCGAGTCTAACACGACTTCGAACTGCTCTGCCCATTTGAAGTTGAGATTTGGCTCATGTAGTTTGAGCGAAGGCTCGCACTTCCTGAGTTCATAGTGTGGAGGGCACTGCGTCAGGCTGGTCTAACAGAGCAACGAAAACCTCCCGTTCCTAACAGTGGAAGGATCACAGAGCGGTGTCGCTTGGGCTCAAGATGGCACAACAGTCTGTTCTCAAATATACCATCATGTTTTTTTCTTGTTCAAATATATGTTACCATATACATCAATTAGGATTAATCTCGTAAAACTGATTGAACGAATCATTCTCTAGAGATAAGAACAAATAGTACAAGGTAAACATAAAGATAGTTCTTAAAGTTGTGTATCTATTTTATAGTCATAATTACGTATTCATCACTACAAGAACATAATCAATGTTGATATATGTTTCATCTTTAATTTAAACGTATGTCGAAATAAGATTTCTACGCTCTGTTTATATGAGTTATAGCCTGCGTAAGCAATCTAGCGTAAATACTGTCTTCTTAAAGTATGTAAAAAAGACCATAAAATACTCTCATTTAAATTTGAAATAAAGCAGTGCATCGTTATATAGTAACTTATGTTGTTACACGACATAAATATTTTATCATTTAAAGTAAATATATACGCTTGTCCTGGTCATGGAAAGCTTATTATTCTTTAGGCTTCATAAAATATATATCGGAGTGAAAAAATTCATGGCATTACTTTGACACAAAGTTACCTTACTCTCTCTAACATAATGATGAAAATTCTAACTAAGATGGTAAAAAACTTTACTTTCAGAATGTATTTAACCCAAATATATATATATATATATGTGTGTGTATATACATATATTTAAATAGTAATATATGTCCATCATAATATATTATTAAATCGAAGAACGTTTATTCTTAGCATATTTAACATTATTATACCGAAAGTGTGGAAAGTTTGTAGTGCATGTGTCTAGTTTTGAAACACGTTGTATTATTTTATATAGAGAATAAAATTGAATTTTTTCATTGATGACACTATATAATTAACTTTACTGACTAAAGGACAAAGTAATAATAATTATTAGAAATATTATCAATGGGTCCCATTTCTGTAAACAAAAAACATTTACCAATACCGTTAAAAATAAAAGGTGCTGAAAATTATACCACCAATATGACCTTATGTATATTTTTCGTTTAAAGACGTTATTTGTTGGAACAAAAGCAACTACAAAGCCAGTGACTTATCCCACATCGGTAAGTTATATAGCAATTAATTAATTTAAATACAATTAAATTACAATGTTTATTGTCGAGCTTGTTAACATAAGCTTGTAACCCATGTGGGGGCATTAATATGATGGAATATTGGATCTGACTCGTTGGGTCGAGTCTAACACGACTTCGAACTGCTCTGCCCATTTCAAGTTGAGATTTGGCTCATGTAGTTTGAGCGAAGGCTCGCACTTCCTGAGTTCATAGTGTGGAGGGCACTGCGTCAGGCTGGTCTAACAGAGCAACGAAAACCTCCCGTTCCTAACAGTGGAAGGATTACAGAGCGGTGTCGCTTGGGCTCAAGATGGCACAACAGTCTGTTCTTAAATATACCATCATGTTTTTTTCTTGTTCAAATATATGTTACCATATACATCAATTAGGATTTATCTCGTAAAACTGATTGAACGAATCATTCTCTAGAGATAAGAACAAATAGTACAAGGTAAACATAAAGATAGTTCTTAAAGTTGTGTATCTATTTTATAGTCATAATTACGTATTCATCACTACAAGAACATAATCAATGTTGATATATGTTTCATCTTTAATTTAAACGTATGTCGAAATAAGATTTCTACGCTCTGTTTGTATGAGTTATAGCCTGCGTAAGCAATCTAGCGTAAATACTGTCTTCTTAAAGTATGTAAAAAAGACCATAAAATACTCTCATTTAAATTTGAAATAAAGCAGTGCATCGTTATATAGTAACTTATGTTGTTACACGACATAAATATTTTATCATTTAAAGAAATATATACGCTTGTCCTGGTCATGGAAAGCTTATTATTCTTTAGGCTTCATAAAATATATATCGGAGTGAAAAAATTCATGGCATTACTTTGACACAAAGTTACCTTACTCTCTCTAACATAATGATGAAAATTCTAACTAAGATGGTAAAAAACTTTACTTTCAGAATGTATTTAACCCAAATATATATATATATATATGTATGTATATTCATATATTTAAATAGTAATATATGTCCATCATAATATATTATTAAATCGAAGAACGTTTATTCTTAGCGTATTCAACATTATTATACCGAAAGTGTGGAAAGTTTGTAGTGCATGTGTCTAGTTTTGAAACACGTTGTATTATTTTATATAGAGAATAAAATTGAATTTTTACATTGATGACACTATGTAATTAACTTTACTGACTAAAGGACAAAGTAATAATAATTATTAGAAATATTATCAATGGGTCCCATTTCTGTAAAAAAAAAACATTTAACAATACCGTTAAAAATAAAAGGTGCTGAAAATTATAACACCAATATGACCTTATCTATATTTTTCGTTTAAAGACGTTATTTGTTGGAACAAAAGCAACTACAAAGCCAGTGACTTATCCCACATCGGTAAGTTATATAGCAATTAATTAATTTAAATACAATTAAATTACAATTTTTATTGTCGAGCTTGTTAACATAAGATTGTAACCCATGTGGGGACATTAATATGATGGAATATTGGATCTGACTCGTTGGGTCGAGTCTAACACGACTTCGAACTGCTCTGCCCATTTGAAGTTGAAATTTGGCTCATGTAGTTTGAGCGAAGGCTCGCACTTCCTGAGTTCATAGTGTGGAGGGCACTGCGTCAGGCTGGTCTAACAGAGCAACGAAAACCTCCCGTTCCTAACAGTGGAAGGATCACAGAGCGGTGTCGCTTGGGCTCAAGATGGCACAACAGTCTGTTCTCAAATATACCATCATGTTTTTTTCTTGTTCAAATATATGTTACCATATACATCAATTAGGATTAATCTCGTAAAACTGATTGAACGAATCATTCTCTAGAGATAAGAACAAATAGTACAAGGTAAACATAAAGATAGTTCTTAAAGTTGTGTATCTATTTTATAGTCATAATTACGTATTCATCACTACAAGAACATAATCAATGTTGATATATGTTTCATCTTTAATTTAAACGTATGTCGAAATAAGATTTCTACGCTCTGTTTGTATGAGTTATAGCCTGCGTAAGCAATCTAGCGTAAATACTGCCTTCTTAAAGTATGTAAAAAAGACCATAAAATACTCTCATTTAAATTTGAAATAAAGCAGTGCATCGTTATATAGTAACTTATGTTGTTACACGACATAAATATTTTATCATTTAAAGTAAATATATACGCTTGTCCTGGTCATGGAAAGCTTATTATTCTTTAGGCTTCATAAAATATATATCGGAGTGAAAAAATTCATGGCATTACTTTGACACAAAGTTACCTTACTCTCTCTAACATAATGATGAAAATTCTAACTAAGATGGTAAAAAACTTTACTTTCAGAATATATTTAACCCAAATATATATATATATATATGTGTGTATATACGTATATTTAAATAGTAATATATGTCCATCATAATATATTATTAAATCGAAGAACGTTTATTCTTAGCGTATTCAACATTATTATACCGAAAGTGCGGAAAGTTTGTAGTGCATGTGTCTAGTTTTGAAACACGTTGTATTATTTTATATAGAGAATAAAATTGAATTTTTACATTGATGACACTATATAATTAACTTTACTGACTAAAGGACAAAGTAATAATAATTATTAGAAATATTATCAATGGGTCCCATTTCTGTAAAAAAGAAATATTTAACAATACCGTTAAAAATAAAAGGTGCTGAAAATTATACCACCAATATGACCTTATCTATATTTTTCGTTTAAATACGTTATTTGTTGGAACAAAAGCAACTACAAAACCAGTGACTTATCCGACATCGGTAAGTTATATAGCAATTAATTAATTTAAATACAATTAAATTACAATGTTTATTGTCGAGCTTGTTAACATAAGCTTGTAACCCATGTGGGGGCATTAATATGATGGAATATTGGATCTGACTCGTTGGGTCGAGTCTAACACGACTTCGAACTGCTCTGCCCATTTCAAGTTGAGATTTGGCTCATGTAGTTTGAGCGAAGTCTCGCACTTCCTGAGTTCATAGTGTGGAGGGCACTGCGTCAGGATGGTCTAACAGAGCAACGAAAACCTCCCGTTCCTAACAGTGGAAGGATTACAGAGCGGTGTCGCTTGGGCTCAAGATGGCACAACAGTCTGTTCTCAAATATACCATCATGTTTTTTTCTTGTTCAAATATATGTTACCATATACATCAATTAGGATTTATCTCGTAAAACTGATTGAACGAATCATTCTCTAGAGATAAGAACAAATAGTACAAGGTAAACATAAAGATAGTTCTTAAAGTTCTGTATCTATTTTATAGTCATAATTACGTATTCATCACTACAAGAACATAATCAATGTTGATATATGTTTCATCTTTAATTTAAACGTATGTCGAAATAAGATTTCTACGCTCTGTTTGTATGAGTTATATCCTGCGTAAGCAATCTAGCGTAAATACTGTCTTCTTAAAGTATGTGAAAAAGACCATAAAATACTCTCATTTAAATTTGAAATAAAGCAGTGCATCGTTATATAGTAACTTATGTTGTTACACGACATAAATATTTTATCATTTAAAGTAAATATATACGCTTGTCCTGGTCATGGAAAGCTTATTATTCTTTAGGCTTGATAAAATATATATCGGAGTGAAAAAATTCATGGCATTACTTTGACACAAAGTTACCTTACTCTCTCTAACATAATGATGAAAATTCTAACTAAGATGGTAAAAAACTTTACTTTCAGAATGTATTTAACCCAAATATATATATATATATATGTGTGTATATACGTATATTTAAATAGTAATATATGTCCATCATAATATATTATTAAATCGAAGAACGTTTATTCTTAGCGTATTCAACATTATTATACCGAAAGTGCGGAAAGTTTGTAGTGCATGTGTCTAGTTTTGAAACACGTTGTATTATTTTATATAGAGAATAAAATTGAATTTTTACATTGATGACACTATATAATTAACTTTACTGACTAAAGGACAAAGTAATAATAATTATTAGAAATATTATCAATGGGTCCCATTTCTGTAAAAAAAAAATATTTAACAATACCGTTAAAAATAAAAGGTGCTGAAAATTATACCACCAATATGACCTTATCTATATTTTTCGTTTAAAGACGTTATTTGTTGGAACAAAAGCAACTACAAAACCAGTGACTTATCCCACATCGGTAAGTTATATAGCAATTAATTAATTTAAATACAATTAAATTACAATGTTTATTGTCGAGCTTGTTAACATAAGCTTGTAACCCATGTGGGGGCATTAATATGATGGAATATTGGATCTGACTCGTTGGGTCGAGTCTAACACGACTTCGAACTGCTCTGCCCATTTCAAGTTGAGATTTGGCTCATGTAGTTTGAGCGAAGTCTCGCACTTCCTGAGTTCATAGTGTGGAGGGCACTGCGTCAGGATGGTCTAACAGAGCAACGAAAACCTCCCGTTCCTAAAAGTGGAAGGATTACAGAGCGGTGTCGCTTGGGCTCAAGATGGCACAATAGTCTGTTCTCAAATATACCATCATGTTTTTTTCTTGTTCAAATATATGTTACCATATACATCAATTAGGATTTATCTCGTAAAACTGATTGAACGAATCATTCTCTAGAGATAAGAACAAATAGTACAAGGTAAACATAAAGATAGTTCTTAAAGTTCTGTATCTATTTTATAGTCATAATTACGTATTCATCACTACAAGAACATAATCAATGTTGATATATGTTTCATCTTTAATTTAAACGTATGTCGAAATAAGATTTCTACGCTCTGTTTGTATGAGTTATATCCTGCGTAAGCAATCTAGCGTAAATACTGTCTTCTTAAAGTATGTGAAAAAGACCATAAAATACTCTCATTTAAATTTGAAATAAAGCAGTGCATCGTTATATAGTAACTTATGTTGTTACACGACATAAATATTTTATCATTTAAAGTAAATATATACGCTTGTCCTGGTCATGGAAAGCTTATTATTCTTTAGGCTTCATAAAATATATATCGGAGTGAAAAAATTCATGGCATTACTTTGACACAAAGTTACCTTACTCTCTCTAACATAATGATGAAAATTCTAACTAAGATGGTAAAAAACTTTACTTTCAGAATGTATTTAACCCAAATATATATATATATATATGTGTGTATATACGTATATTTAAATAGTAATATATGTCCATCATAATATATTATTAAATCGAAGAACGTTTATTCTTAGCGTATTCAACATTATTATACCGAAAGTGCGGAAAGTTTGTAGTGCATGTGTCTAGTTTTGAAACACGTTGTATTATTTTATATAGAGAATAAAATTGAATTTTTACATTGATGACACTATGTAATTAACTTTACTGACTAAAGGACAAAGTAATAATAATTATTAGAAATATTATCAATGGGTCCCATTTCTGTAAAAAAAAACATTTAACAATACCGTTAAAAATAAAAGGTGCTGAAAATTATACCACCAATATGACCTTATCTATATTTTTCGTTTAAAGACGTTATTTGTTGGAACAAAAGCAACTACAAAACCAGTGACTTATCCCACATCGGTAAGTTATATAGCAATTAATTAATTTAAATACAATTAAATTACAATGTTTATTGTCGAGCTTGTTAACATAAGCTTGTAACCCATGTGGGGGCATTAATATGATGGAATATTGGATCTGACTCGTTGGGTCGAGTCTAACACGACTTCGAACTGCTCTGCCCATTTCAAGTTGAGATTTGGCTCATGTAGTTTGAGCGAAGTCTCGCACTTCCTGAGTTCATAGTGTGGAGGGCACTGCGTCAGGATGGTCTAACAGAGCAACGAAAACCTCCCGTTCCTAACAGTGGAAGGATTACAGAGCGGTGTCGCTTGGGCTCAAGATGGCACAACAGTCTGTTCTCAAATATACCATCATGTTTTTTTCTTGTTCAAATATATGTTACCATATACATCAATTAGGATTTATCTCGTAAAACTGATTGAACGAATCATTCTCTAGAGATAAGAACAAATAGTACAAGGTAAACATAAAGATAGTTCTTAAAGTTCTGTATCTATTTTATAGTCATAATTACGTATTCATCACTACAAGAACATAATCAATGTTGATATATGTTTCATCTTTAATTTAAACGTATGTCGAAATAAGATTTCTACGCTCTGTTTGTATGAGTTATATCCTGCGTAAGCAATCTAGCGTAAATACTGTCTTCTTAAAGTATGTGAAAAAGACCATAAAATACTCTCATTTAAATTTGAAATAAAGCAGTGCATCGTTATATAGTAACTTATGTTGTTACACGACATAAATATTTTATCATTTAAAGTAAATATATACGCTTGTCCTGGTCATGGAAAGCTTATTATTCTTTAGGCTTCATAAAATATATATCGGAGTGAAAAAATTCATGGCATTACTTTGACACAAAGTTACCTTACTCTCTCTAACATAATGATGAAAATTCTAACTAAGATGGTAAAAAACTTTACTTTCAGAATGTATTTAACCCAAATATATATATATATATATGTGTGTATATACGTATATTTAAATAGTAATATATGTCCATCATAATATATTATTAAATCGAAGAACGTTTATTCTTAGCGTATTCAACATTATTATACCGAAAGTGCGGAAAGTTTGTAGTGCATGTGTCTAGTTTTGAAACACGTTGTATTATTTTATATAGAGAATAAAATTGAATTTTTACATTGATGACACTATGTAATTAACTTTACTGACTAAAGGACAAAGTAATAATAATTATTAGAAATATTATCAATGGGTCCCATTTCTGTAAAAAAAAACATTTAACAATACCGTTAAAAATAAAAGGTGCTGAAAATTATACCACCAATATGACCTTATCTATATTTTTCGTTTAAAGACGTTATTTGTTGGAACAAAAGCAACTACAAAACCAGTGACTTATCCCACATCGGTAAGTTATATAGCAATTAATTAATTTAAATACAATTAAATTACAATGTTTATTGTCGAGCTTGTTAACATAAGCTTGTAACCCATGTGGGGGCATTAATATGATGGAATATTGGATCTGACTCGTTGGGTCGAGTCTAACAAGACTTCGAACTGCTCTGCCCATTTCAAGTTGAGATTTTGGTCATGTAGTTTGAGCGAAGGATCACACTTCCTGGGTTCATAGTGTGGAGGGCACTGCGTCAGGATGGTCTAACAGAGCAACGAAAACCTCCCGTTCCTAACAGTGGAAGGATTACAGAGCGGTGTCGCTTGGGCTCAAGATGGCACAACAGTCTGTTCTCAAATATACCATCATGTTTTTTTATTGTTCAAATTTATGTTACCATATACATCAATTAGGATTTATCTCGTAAAACTGATTGAACGAATCATTCTCTAGAGATAAGAACAAATAGTACAAGGTAAACATAAAGATAGTTCTTAAAGTTCTGTATCTATTTTATAGTCATAATTACGTATTCATCACTACAAGAACATAATCAATGTTGATATATGTTTCATCTTTAATTTAAACGTATGTCGAAATAAGATTTCTACGCTCTGTTTGTATGAGTTATATCCTGCGTAAGCAATCTAGCGTAAATACTGTCTTCTTAAAGTATGTGAAAAAGACCATAAAATACTCTCATTTAAATTTGAAATAAAGCAGTGCATCGTTATATAGTAACTTATGTTGTTACACGACATAAATATTTTATCATTTAAAGTAAATATATACGCTTGTCCTGGTCAGGGAAAGCTTATTATTCTTTAGCCTTCATAAAATATATATCGGAGTGAAAAAATTCATGGCATTACTTTGACACAAAGTTACCTTACTCTCTCTAAGATAATGATGAAAATTCTAACTAAGATGGTAAAAAACTTTACTTTCAGAATGTATTTAACCCAAATATATATATATATATATATATATGTGTATATACATATATTTAAATAGTAATATATGTGCATCATAATATATTATTAAATCGAAGAACGTTTATTCTTAGCGTATTCAACATTATTATACCGAAAGTGTGGAAAGTTTGTAGTGCATGTGTCTAGTTTTGAAACACGTTGTATTATTTTATATAGAGAATAAAATTGAATTTTTACATTGATGACACTATGTAATTAACTTTACTGACTAAAGGACAAAGTAATAATAATTATTAGAAATATTATCAATGGGTCCCATTTCTGTAAAAAAAAACATTTAACAATACCGTTAAAAATAAAAGGTGCTGAAAATTATACCACCAATATGACCTTATCTATATTTTTCGTTTAAAGACGTTATTTGTTGGAACAAAAGCAACTACAAAACCAGTGACTTATCCCACATCGGTAAGTTATATAGCAATTAATTAATTTAAATACAATTAAATTACAATGTTTATTGTCGAGATTGTTAACATAAGCTTGTAACCCATGTGGGGGCATTAATATGATGGAATATTGGATCTGACTCGTTGGGTCGAGTCTAACACGACTTCGAACTGCTCTGCCCATTTCAAGTTGAGATTTGGCTCATGTAGTTTGAGCGAAGTCTCGCACTTCCTGAGTTCATAGTGTGGAGGGCACTGCGTCAGGATGGTCTAACAGAGCAACGAAAACCTCCCGTTCCTAACAGTGGAAGGATTACAGAGCGGTGTCGCTTGGGCTCAAGATGGCACAACAGTCTGTTCTCAAATATACCATCATGTTTTTTTCTTGTTCAAATATATGTTACCATATACATCAATTAGGATTTATCTCGTAAAACTGATTGAACGAATCATTCTCTAGAGATAAGAACAAATAGTACAAGGTAAACATAAAGATAGTTCTTAAAGTTCTGTATCTATTTTATAGTCATAATTACGTATTCATCACTACAAGAACATAATCAATGTTGATATATGTTTCATCTTTAATTTAAACGTATGTCGAAATAAGATTTCTACGCTCTGTTTGTATGAGTTATATCCTGCGTAAGCAATCTAGCGTAAATACTGTCTTCTTAAAGTATGTGAAAAAGACCATAAAATACTCTCATTTAAATTTGAAATAAAGCAGTGCATCGTTATATAGTAACTTATGTTGTTACACGACATAAATATTTTATCATTTAAAGTAAATATATACGCTTGTCCTGGTCATGGAAAGCTTATTATTCTTTAGGCTTCATAAAATATATATCGGAGTGAAAAAATTCATGGCATTACTTTGACACAAAGTTACCTTACTCTCTCTAACATAATGATGAAAATTCTAACTAAGATGGTAAAAAACTTTACTTTCAGAATGTATTTAACCCAAATATATATATATATATATATATGTGTGTATATACATATATTTAAATAGTAATATATGTGCATCATAATATATTATTAAATCGAAGAACGTTTATTCTTAGCGTATTCAACATTATTATACCGAAAGTGTGGAAAGTTTGTAGTGCATGTGTCTAGTTTTGAAACACGTTGTATTATTTTATATAGAGAATAAAATTGAATTTTTACATTGATGACACTATGTAATTAACTTTACTGACTAAAGGACAAAGTAATAATAATTATTAGAAATATTATCAATGGGTCCCATTTCTGTAAAAAAAAAACATTTAACAATACCGTTAAAAATAAAAGGTGCTGAAAATTATAACACCAATATGACCTTATCTATATTTTTCGTTTAAAGACGTTATTTGTTGGAACAAAAGCAACTACAAAGCCAGTGACTTATCCCACATCGGTAAGTTCTATAGCAATTAATTAATTTAAATACAATTAAATTACTTTTTTAATTGTCGTGCTTGTTAACATAAGCTTGTAACCCATGTAGGGGCATTAATATGATGGAATATTGGATCTAACTAGTTGGGTCGAGTCTAACACGACTTCGAACTGCTCTGCCCATTTCAAGTTGAGATTTGGCTCATGTAGTTTGAGCGAAGTCTCGCACTTCCTGAGTTCATAGTGTGGAGGGCACTGCGTCAGGATGGTCTAACAGAGGAACGAAAACCTCCCGTTCCTAACAGTGGAAGGATTACAGAGCGGTGTCGCTTGGGCTCAAGATGGCACAACAGTCTGTTCTCAAATATACCATCATGTTTTTTTCTTGTTCAAATATATGTTACCATATACATCAATTAGGATTTATCTCGTAAAACTGATTGTACGAATCATTCTCTAGAGATAAGAACAAATAGTACAAGGTAAACATAAAGATAGTTCTTAAAGTTCTGTATCTATTTTATAGTCATAATTACGTATTCATCACTACAAGAACATAATCAATGTTGATATATGTTTCATCTTTAATTTAAACGTATGTCGAAATAAGATTTCTACGCTCTGTTTGTATGAGTTATAGCCTGCGTAAGCAATCTAGCGTAAATACTGTCTTCTTAAAGTATGTAAAAAAGACCATAAAATACTCTCATTTAAATTTGAAATAAAGCAGTGCATCGTTACATAGTAACTTATGTTGTTACACGACATAAATATTTTATCATTTAAAGTAAATATATACGCTTGTCCTGGTCATGGAAAGCTTATTATTCTTTAGGCTTCATAAAATATATATCGGAGTGAAAAAATTCTTGGCATTACTTTGACACAAAGTTACCTTACTCTCTCTAACATAATGATGAAAATTCTAACTAAGATGGTAAAAAACTTTACTTTCAGAATGTATTTAACCCAAATATATATATATATATATATATGTGTGTATATACATATATTTAAATAGTAATATATATGCATCATAATATATTATTAAATCGAAGAACGTTTATTCTTAGCGTATTCAACATTATTATACCGAAAGTGTGGAAAGTTTGTAGTGCATGTGTCTAGTTTTGAAACACGTTGTATTATTTTATATAGAGAATAAAATTGAATTTTTACATTGATGACACTATGTAATTAACTTTACTGACTAAAGGACAAAGTAATAATAATTATTAGAAATATTATCAATGGGTCCCATTTCTGTAAAAAAAAACATTTAACAATACCGTTAAAAATAAAAGGTGCTGAAAATTATACCACCAATATGACCTTATCTATATTTTTCGTTTAAAGACGTTATTTGTTGGAACAAAAGCAACTACAAAACCAGTGACTTATCCCACATCGGTAAGTTATATAGCAAATAATTAATTTAAATACAATTAAATTACAATGTTTATTGTCGAGCTTGTTAACATAAGCTTGTAACCCATGTGGGGGCATTAATATGATGGAATATTGGATCTGACTCGTTGGGTCGAGTCTAACACGACTTCGAACTGCTCTGCCCATTTCAAGTTGAGATTTGGCTCATGTAGTTTGAGCGAAGTCTCGCACTTCCTGAGTTCATAGTGTGGAGGGCACTGCGTCAGGATGGTCTAACAGAGCAACGAAAACCTCCCGTTCCTAACAGTGGAAGGATTACAGAGCGGTGTCGCTTGGGCTCAAGATGGCACAACAGTCTGTTCTCAAATATACCATCATGTTTTTTTCTTGTTCAAATATATGTTACCATATACATCAATTAGGATTTATCTCGTAAAACTGATTGAACGAATCATTCTCTAGAGATAAGAACAAATAGTACAAGGTAAACATAAAGATAGTTCTTAAAGTTCTGTATCTATTTTATAGTCATAATTACGTATTCATCACTACAAGAACATAATCAATGTTGATATATGTTTCATCTTTAATTTAAACGTATGTCGAAATAAGATTTCTACGCTCTGTTTGTATGAGTTATATCCTGCGTAAGCAATCTAGCGTAAATACTGTCTTCTTAAAGTATGTGAAAAAGACCATAAAATACTCTCATTTAAATTTGAAATAAAGCAGTGCATCGTTATATAGTAACTTATGTTGTTACACGACATAAATATTTTATCATTTAAAGTAAATATATACGCTTGTCCTGGTCATGGAAAGCTTATTATTCTTTAGGCTTCATAAAATATATATCGGAGTGAAAAAATTCATGGCATTACTTTGACACAAAGTTACCTTACTCTCTCTAACATAATGATGAAAATTCTAACTAAGATGGTAAAAAACTTTACTTTCAGAATGTATTTAACCCAAATATATATATATATATATATATGTGTGTATATACATATATTTAAATAGTAATATATGTGCATCATAATATATTATTAAATCGAAGAACGTTTATTCTTAGCGTATTCAATATTATTATACCGAAAGTGTGGAAAGTTTGTAGTGCATGTGTCTAGTTTTGAAACACGTTGTATTATTTTATATAGAGAATAAAATTGAATTTTTACATTGATGACACTATGTAATTAACTTTACTGACTAAAGGACAAAGTAATAATAATTATTAGAAATATTATCAATGGGTCCCATTTCTGTAAAAAAAAAACATTTAACAATACCGTTAAAAATAAAAGGTGCTGAAAATTATAACACCAATATGACCTTATCTATATTTTTCGTTTAAAGACGTTATTTGTTGGAACAAAAGCAACTACAAAGCCAGTGACTTATACCACATCGGTAAGTTCTATTGCAATTAATTAATTTAAATACAATTAAATTACTATTTTAATTGTCGAGCTTGTTAACATAAGCTTGTAACCCATGTAGGGGCATTAATATGATGGAATATTGGATCTAACTAGTTGGGTCGAGTCTAACACGAATTCTAACTGCTTTGCCCATTTCAAGTTGAGATTTGAGTCATGTAGTTTGAGCGAAGTCTCGCACTTCCTGAGTTCATAGTGTGGAGGGCACTGCGTCAGGATGGTCTAACAGAGGAACGAAAACCTCCCGTTCCTAACAGTGGAAGGATTACAGAGCGGTGTCGCTTGGGCTCAAGATGGCACAACAGTCTGTTCTCAAATATACCATCATGTTTTTTTCTTGTTCAAATATATGTTACCATATACATCAATTAGGATTTATCTCGTAAAACTGATTGAACGAATCATTCTCTAGAGATAAGAACAAATAGTACAAGGTAAACATAAAGATAGTTCTTAAAGTTCTGTATCTATTTTATAGTCATAATTACGTATTCATCACTACAAGAACATAATCAATGTTGATATATGTTTCATCTTTAATTTAAACGTATGTCGAAATAAGATTTCTACGCTCTGTTTGTATGAGTTATAGCCTGCGTAAGCAATCTAGCGTAAATACTGTCTTCTTAAAGTATGTAAAAAAGACCATAAAATACTCTCATTTAAATTTGAAATAAAGCAGTGCATCGTTACATAGTAACTTATGTTGTTACACGACATAAATATTTTATCATTTAAAGTAAATATATACGCTTGTCCTGGTCATGGAAAGCTTATTATTCTTTAGGCTTCATAAAATATATATCGGAGTGAAAAAATTCTTGGCATTACTTTGACACAAAGTTACCTTACTCTCTCTAACATAATGATGAAAATTCTAACTAAGATGGTAAAAAACTTTACTTTCAGAATGTATTTAACCCAAATATATATATATATATATATATGTGTGTATATACATATATTTAAATAGTAATATATATGCATCATAATATATTATTAAATCGAAGAACGTTTATTCTTAGCGTATTCAACATTATTATACCGAAAGTGTGGAAAGTTTGTAGTGCATGTGTCTAGTTTTGAAACACGTTGTTTTATTTTATATAGAGAATAAAATTGAATTTTTACATTGATGACACTATGTAATTAACTTTACTGACTAAAGGACAAAGTAATAATAATTATTAGAAATATTATCAATGGGTCCCATTTCTGTAAAAAAAAACATTTAACAATACCGTTAAAAATAAAAGGTGCTGAAAATTATACCACCAATATGACCTTATCTATATTTTTCGTTTAAAGACGTTATTTGTTGGAACAAAAGCAACTACAAAACCAGTGACTTATCCCACATCGGTAAGTTATATAGCAAATAATTAATTTAAATACAATTAAATTACAATGTTTATTGTAGAGCTTGTTAACATAAGCTTGTAACCCATGTGAGGGCATTAATATGATGGAATATTGGATCTGACTCGTTGGGTCGAGTCTAACACGACTTCGAACTGCTCTGCCCATTTCAAGTTGAGATTTGGCTCATGTAGTTTGAGCGAAGTCTCGCACTTCCTGAGTTCATAGTGTGGAGGGCACTGCGTCAGGATGGTCTAACAGAGCAACGAAAACCTCCCGTTCCTAACAGTGGAAGGATTACAGAGCGGTGTCGCTTGGGCTCAAGATGGCACAACAGTCTGTTCTCAAATATACCATCATGTTTTTTTCTTGTTCAAATATATGTTACCATATACATCAATTAGGATTTATCTCGTAAAACTGATTGAACGAATCATTCTCTAGAGATAAGAACAAATAGTACAAGGTAAACATAAAGATAGTTCTTAAAGTTCTGTATCTATTTTATAGTCATAATTACGTATTCATCACTACAAGAACATAATCAATGTTGATATATGTTTCATCTTTAATTTAAACGTATGTCGAAATAAGATTTCTACGCTCTGTTTGTATGAGTTATAGCCTGCGTAAGCAATCTAGCGTAAATACTGTCTTCTTAAAGTATGTAAAAAAGACCATAAAATACTCTCATTTAAATTTGAAATAAAGCAGTGCATCGTTATATAGTAACTTATGTTGTTACACGACATAAATATTTTATCATTTAAAGTAAATATATACGCTTGTCCTGGTCATGGAAAGCTTATTATTCTTTAGGCTTCATAAAATATATATCGGAGTGAAACAATTCATGGCATTACTTTGACACAAAGTTACCTTACTCTCTCTAACATAATGATGAAAATTCTAACTAAGATGGTAAAAAACTTTACTTTCAGAATGTATTTAACCCAAATATATATATATATATATGTGTGTATATACGTATATTTAAATAGTAATATATGTCCATCATAATATATTATTAAATCGAAGAACGTTTATTCTTAGCGTATTCAACATTATTATACCGAAAGTGCGGAAAGTTTGTAGTGCATGTGTCTAGTTTTGAAACACGTTGTATTAGTTTATATAGAGAATAAAATTGAATTTTTACATTGATGACACTATGTAATTAACTTTACTGACTAAAGGACAAAGTAATAATAATTATTAGAAATATTATCAATGGGTCCCATTTCTGTAAAAAAAAACATTTAACAATACCGTTAAAAATAAAAGGTGCTGAAAATTATACCACCAATATGACCTTATCTATATTTTTCGTTTAAAGACGTTATTTGTTGGAACAAAAGCAACTACAAAACCAGTGACTTATCCCACATCGGTAAGTTATATAGCAAATAATTAATTTAAATACAATTAAATTACAATGTTTATTGTCGAGCTTGTTAACATAAGCTTGTAACCCATGTGGGGGCATTAATATGATGGAATATTGGATCTGACTCGTTGGGTCGAGTCTAACACGACTTCGAACTGCTCTGCCCATTTCAAGTTGAGATTTGGCTCATGTAGTTTGAGCGAAGTCTCGCACTTCCTGAGTTCATAGTGTGGAGGGCACTGCGTCAGGATGGTCTAACAGAGCAACGAAAACCTCCCGTTCCTAACAGTGGAAGGATTACAGAGCGGTGTCGCTTGGGCTCAAGATGGCACAACAGTCTGTTCTCAAATATACCATCATGTTTTTTTCTTGTTCAAATATATGTTACCATATACATCAATTAGGATTTATCTCGTAAAACTGATTGAACGAATCATTCTCTAGAGATAAGAACAAATAGTACAAGGTAAACATAAAGATAGTTCTTAAAGTTCTGTATCTATTTTATAGTCATAATTACGTATTCATCACTACAAGAACATAATCAATGTTGATATATGTTTCATCTTTAATTTAAACGTATGTCGAAATAAGATTTCTACGCTCTGTTTGTATGAGTTATATCCTGCGTAAGCAATCTAGCGTAAATACTGTCTTCTTAAAGTATGTGAAAAAGACCATAAAATACTCTCATTTAAATTTGAAATAAAGCAGTGCATCGTTATATAGTAACTTATGTTGTTACACGACATAAATATTTTATCATTTAAAGTAAATATATACGCTTGTCCTGGTCATGGAAAGCTTATTATTCTTTAGGCTTCATAAAATATATATCGGAGTGAAAAAATTCATGGCATTACTTTGACACAAAGTTACCTTACTCTCTCTAACATAATGATGAAAATTCTAACTAAGATGGTAAAAAACTTTACTTTCAGAATGTATTTAACCCAAATATATATATATATATATGTGTGTATATACGTATATTTAAATAGTAATATATGTCCATCATAATATATTATTAAATCGAAGAACGTTTATTCTTAGCGTATTCAACATTATTATACCGAAAGTGCGGAAAGTTTGTAGTGCATGTGTCTAGTTTTGAAACACGTTGTATTAGTTTATATAGAGAATAAAATTGAATTTTTACATTGATGACACTATGTAATTAACTTTACTGACTAAAGGACAAAGTAATAATAATTATTAGAAATATTATCAATGGGTCCCATTTCTGTAAAAAAAAAACATTTAACAATACCGTTAAAAATAAAAGGTGCTGAAAATTATAACACCAATATGACCTTATCTATATTTTTCGTTTAAAGACGTTATTTGTTGGAACAAAAGCAACTACAAAGCCAGTGACTTATCCCACATCGGTAAGTTCTATAGCAATTAATTAATTTAAATACAATTAAATTACTATTTTAATTGTCGAGCTTGTTAACATAAGCTTGTAACCCATGTAGGGGCATTAATATGATGGAATATTGGATCTAACTAGTTGGGTCGAGTCTAACACGAATTCTAACTGCTTTGCCCATTTCAAGTTGAGATTTGAGTCATGTAGTTTGAGCGAAGGCTCGCACTTCCTGAGTTCATAGTGTGGAGGGCACTGCGTCAGGATGGTCTAACAGAGCAACGAAAACCTCCCGTTCCTAACAGTGGAAGGATTACAGAGCGGTGTCGCTTGGGCTCAAGATGGCACAACAGTCTGTTCTCAAATATACCATCATGTTTTTTTCTTGTTCAAATTTATGTTACCATATACATCAATTAGGATTTATCTCGTAAAACTGATTGAACGAATCATTCTCTAGAAATAAGAACAAATAGTACAAGGTAAACATAAAGATAGTTCTTAAAGTTCTGTATCTATTTTATAGTCATAATTACGTATTCATCACTACAAGAACATAATCAATGTTGATATATGTTTCATCTTTAATTTAAACGTATGTCGAAATAAGATTTCTACGCTCTGTTTGTATGAGTTATATCCTGCGTAAGCAATCTAGCGTAAATACTGTCTTCTTAAAGTATGTGAAAAAGACCATAAAATACTCTCATTTAAATTTGAAATAAAGCAGTGCATCGTTATATAGTAACTTATGTTGTTACACGACATAAATATTTTATCATTTAAAGTAAATATATACGCTTGTCCTGGTCATGGAAAGCTTATTATTCTTTAGGCTTCATAAAATATATATCGGAGTGAAAAAATTCATGGCATTACTTTGACACAAAGTTACCTTACTCTCTCTAACATAATGATGAAAATTCTAACTAAGATGGTAAAAAACTTTACTTTCAGAATGTATTTAACCCAAATATATATATATATATATGTGTGTATATACGTATATTTAAATAGTAATATATGTCCATCATAATATATTATTAAATCGAAGAACGTTTATTCTTAGCGTATTCAACATTATTATACCGAAAGTGTGGAAAGTTTGTAGTGCATGTGTCTAGTTTTGAAACACGTTGTATTATTTTATATAGAGAATAAAATTGAATTTTTACATTGATGACACTATATAATTAACTTTACTGACTAAAGGACAAAGTAATAATAATTATTAGAAATATTATCAATGGGTCCCATTTCTGTAAAAAAAAAACATTTAACAATACCGTTAAAAATAAAAGGTGCTGAAAATTATAACACCAATATGACCTTATCTATATTTTTCGTTTAAAGACGTTATTTGTTGGAACAAAAGCAACTACAAAGCCAGTGACTTATCCCACATCGGTAAGTTATATAGCAATTAATTAATTTAAATACAATTAAATTACTATTTTAATTGTCGAGCTTGTTAACATAAGCTTGTAACCCATGTAGGGGCATTAATATGATGGAATATTGGATCTAACTAGTTGGGTCGAGTCTAACACGAATTCTAACTGCTTTGCCCATTTCAAGTTGAGATTTGAGTCATGTAGTTTGAGCGAAGTCTCGCATTTCCTGAGTTCATAGTGTGGAGGGCACTGCGTCAGGATGGTCTAACAGAGCAACGAAAACCTCCCGTTCCTAACAGTGGAAGGATTACAGAGCGGTGTCGCTTGGGCTCAAGATTGCACAACGGTCTGTTCTCGAATATACCATCATGTTTTTTTCTTGTTCAAATTTATGTTACCATATACATCAATTACGATTTATCTCGTAAAACTGATTGAACGAATCATTCTCTAGAAATAAGAACAAATAGTACAAGGTAAACATAAAGATAGTTCTTAAAGTTCTGTATCTATTTTATAGTCATAATTACGTATTCATCACTACAAGAACATAATCAATGTTGATATATGTTTCATCTTTAATTTAAACGTATGTCGAAATAAGATTTCTACGCTCTGTTTGTATGAGTTATATCCTGCGTAAGCAATCTAGCGTAAATACTGTCTTCTTAAAGTATGTGAAAAAGACCATAAAATACTCTCATTTAAATTTGAAATAAAGCAGTGCATCGTTATATAGTAACTTATGTTGTTACACGACATAAATATTTTATCATTTAAAGTAAATATATACGCTTGTCCTGGTCATGGAAAGCTTATTATTCTTTAGGCTTCATAAAATATATATCGGAGTGAAAAAATTCATGGCATTACTTTGACACAAAGTTACCTTACTCTCTCTAACATAATGATGAAAATTCTAACTAAGATGGTAAAAAACTTTACTTTCAGAATGTATTTAACCCAAATATATATATATATATATGTGTGTATATACGTATATTTAAATAGTAATATATGTCCATCATAATATATTATTAAATCGAAGAACGTTTATTCTTAGCGTATTCAACATTATTATACCGAAAGTGCGGAAAGTTTGTAGTGCATGTGTCTAGTTTTGAAACACGTTGTATTAGTTTATATAGAGAATAAAATTGAATTTTTACATTGATGACACTATATAATTAACTTTATTGACTAAAGGACAAAGTAATAATAATTATTAGAAATATTATCAATGGGTCCCATTTCTGTAAAAATAAAATATTTAACAATACCGTTAAAAATAAAAGGTGCTGAAAATTATACCACCAATATGACCTTATCTATATTTTTCGTTTAAAGACGTTATTTGTTGGAACAAAAGCAACTACAAAACCAGTGACTTATCCCACATCGGTAAGTTCTATAGCAATTAATTAATTTAAATACAATTAAATTACAATGTTTATTGTCGAGCTTGTTAACATAAGCTTGTAACCCATGTGGGGGCATTAATATGATGGAATATTGGATCTGACTCGTTGGGTCGAGTCTAACACGACTTCGAACTGCTCTGCCCATTTCAAGTTGAGATTTGGCTCATGTAGTTTGAGCGAAGTCTCGCACTTCCTGAGTTCATAGTGTGGAGGGCACTGCGTCAGGATGGTCTAACAGAGCAACGAAAACCTCCCGTTCCTAACAGTGGAAGGATTACAGAGCGGTGTCGCTTGGGCTCAAGATGGCACAACAGTCTGTTCTCAAATATACCATCATGTTTTTTTCTTGTTCAAATATATGTTACCATATACATCAATTAGGATTTATCTCGTAAAACTGATTGAACGAATCATTCTCTAGAGATAAGAACAAATAGTACAAGGTAAACATAAAGATAGTTCTTAAAGTTCTGTATCTATTTTATAGTCATAATTACGTATTCATCACTACAAGAACATAATCAATGTTGATATATGTTTCATCTTTAATTTAAACGTATGTCGAAATAAGATTTCTACGCTCTGTTTGTATGAGTTATATCCTGCGTAAGCAATCTAGCGTAAATACTGTCTTCTTAAAGTATGTGAAAAAGACCATAAAATACTCTCATTTAAATTTGAAATAAAGCAGTGCATCGTTATATAGTAACTTATGTTGTTACACGACATAAATATTTTATCATTTAAAGTAAATATATACGCTTGTCCTGGTCATGGAAAGCTTATTATTCTTTAGGCTTCATAAAATATATATCGGAGTGAAAAAATTCATGGCATTACTTTGACACAAAGTTACCTTACTCTCTCTAACATAATGATGAAAATTCTAACTAAGATGGTAAAAAACTTTACTTTCAGAATGTATTTAACCCAAATATATATATATATATATGTGTGTATATACGTATATTTAAATAGTAATATATGTCCATCATAATATATTATTAAATCGAAGAACGTTTATTCTTAGCGTATTCAACATTATTATACCGAAACTGCGGAAAGTTTGTAGTGCATGTGTCTAGTTTTGAAACACGTTGTATTAGTTTATATAGAGAATAAAATTGAATTTTTACATTGATGACACTATATAATTAACTTTATTGACTAAAGGACAAAGTAATAATAATTATTAGAAATATTATCAATGGGTCCCATTTCTGTAAAAATAAAATATTTAACAATACCGTTAAAAATAAAAGGTGCTGAAAATTATACCACCAATATGACCTTATCTATATTTTTCGTTTAAAGACGTTATTTGTTGGAACAAAAGCAACTACAAAACCAGTGACTTATCCCACATCGGTAAGTTATATAGCAATTAATTAATTTAAATACAATTAAATTACAATGTTTATTGTCGAGCTTGTTAACATAAGCTTGTAACCCATGTGGGGGCATTAATATGATGGAATATTGGATCTGACTCGTTGGGTCGAGTCTAACACGACTTCGAACTGCTCTGCCCATTTCAAGTTGAGATTTGGCTCATGTAGTTTGAGCGAAGTCTCGCACTTCCTGAGTTCATAGTGTGGAGGGCACTGCGTCAGGATGGTCTAACAGAGCAACGAAAACCTCCCGTTCCTAACAGTGGAAGGATTACAGAGCGGTGTCGCTTGGGCTCAAGATGGCACAACAGTCTGTTCTCAAATATACCATCATGTTTTTTTATTGTTCAAATTTATGTTACCATATACATCAATTAGGATTTATCTCGTAAAACTGATTGAACGAATCATTCTCTAGAGATAAGAACAAATAGTACAAGGTAAACATAAAGATAGTTCTTAAAGTTCTGTATCTATTTTATAGTCATAATTACGTATTCATCACTACAAGAACATAATCAATGTTGATATATGTTTCATCTTTAATTTAAACGTATGTCGAAATAAGATTTCTACGCTCTGTTTGTATGAGTTATATCCTGCGTAAGCAATCTAGCGTAAATACTGTCTTCTTAAAGTATGTGAAAAAGACCATAAAATACTCTCATTTAAATTTGAAATAAAGCAGTGCATCGTTATATAGTAACTTATGTTGTTACACGACATAAATATTTTATCATTTAAAGTAAATATATACGCTTGTCCTGGTCATGGAAAGCTTATTATTCTTTAGGCTTCATAAAATATATATCGGAGTGAAAAAATTCATGGCATTACTTTGACACAAAGTTACCTTACTCTCTCTAACATAATGATGAAAATTCTAACTAAGATGGTAAAAAACTTTACTTTCAGAATGTATTTAACCCAAATATATATATATATATATGTGTGTATATACGTATATTTAAATAGTAATATATGTCCATCATAATATATTATTAAATCGAAGAACGTTTATTCTTAGCGTATTCAACATTATTATACCGAAAGTGCGGAAAGTTTGTAGTGCATGTGTCTAGTTTTGAAACACGTTGTATTAGTTTATATAGAGAATAAAATTGAATTTTTACATTGATGACACTATGTAATTAACTTTACTGACTAAAGGACAAAGTAATAATAATTATTAGAAATATTATCAATGGGTCCCATTTCTGTAAAAAAAAAACATTTAACAATACCGTTAAAAATAAAAGGTGCTGAAAATTATACCACCAATATGACCTTATCTATATTTTTCGTTTAAAGACGTTATTTGTTGGAACAAAAGCAACTACAAAGCCAGTGACTTATCCCACATCGGTAAGTTATATAGCAATTAATTAATTTAAATACAATTAAATTACAATGTTTATTGTCGAGCTTGTTAACATAAGCTTGTAACCCATGTGGGGGCATTAATATGATGGAATATTGGATCTGACTCGTTGGGTCGAGTCTAACACGACTTCGAACTGCTCTGCCCATTTCAAGTTGAGATTTGGCTCATGTAGTTTGAGCGAAGTCTCGCACTTCCTGAGTTCATAGTGTGGAGGGCACTGCGTCAGGATGGTCTAACAGAGCAACGAAAACCTCCCGTTCCTAACAGTGGAAGGATTACAGAGCGGTGTCGCTTGGGCTCAAGATGGCACAACAGTCTGTTCTCAAATATACCATCATGTTTTTTTCTTGTTCAAATATATGTTACCATATACATCAATTAGGATTTATCTCGTAAAACTGATTGAACGAATCATTCTCTAGAGATAAGAACAAATAGTACAAGGTAAACATAAAGATAGTTCTTAAAGTTCTGTATCTATTTTATAGTCATAATTACGTATTCATCACTACAAGAACATAATCAATGTTGATATATGTTTCATCTTTAATTTAAACGTATGTCGAAATAAGATTTCTACGCTCTGTTTGTATGAGTTATATCCTGCGTAAGCAATCTAGCGTAAATACTGTCTTCTTAAAGTATGTGAAAAAGACCATAAAATACTCTCATTTAAATTTGAAATAAAGCAGTGCATCGTTATATAGTAACTTATGTTGTTACACGACATAAATATTTTATCATTTAAAGTAAATATATACGCTTGTCCTGGTCATGGAAAGCTTATTATTCTTTAGGCTTCATAAAATATATATCGGAGTGAAAAAATTCATGGCATTACTTTGACACAAAGTTACCTTACTCTCTCTAACATAATGATGAAAATTCTAACTAAGATGGTAAAAAACTTTACTTTCAGAATGTATTTAACCCAAATATATATATATATATATGTGTGTATATACGTATATTTAAATAGTAATATATGTCCATCATAATATATTATTAAATCGAAGAACGTTTATTCTTAGCGTATTCAACATTATTATACCGAAAGTGCGGAAAGTTTGTAGTGCATGTGTCTAGTTTTGAAACACGTTGTATTAGTTTATATAGAGAATAAAATTGAATTTTTACATTGATGACACTATATAATTAACTTTATTGACTAAAGGACAAAGTAATAATAATTATTAGAAATATTATCAATGGGTCCCATTTCTGTAAAAATAAAATATTTAACAATACCGTTAAAAATAAAAGATGCTGAAAATTATACCACCAATATGACCTTATCTATATTTTTCGTTTAAAGACGTTATTTGTTGGAACAAAAGCAACTACAAAACCAGTGACTTATCCCACATCGGTAAGTTATATAGCAATTAATTAATTTAAATACAATTAAATTACAATGTTTATTGTCGAGCTTGTTAACATAAGCTTGTAACCCATGTGGGGGCATTAATATGATGGAATATTGGATCTGACTCGTTGGGTCGAGTCTAACACGACTTCGAACTGCTCTGCCCATTTCAAGTTGAGATTTGGCTCATGTAGTTTGAGCGAAGTCTCGCACTTCCTGAGTTCATAGTGTGGAGGGCACTGCGTCAGGATGGTCTAACAGAGCAACGAAAACCTCCCGTTCCTAACAGTGGAAGGATTACAGAGCGGTGTCGCTTGGGCTCAAGATGGCACAACAGTCTGTTCTCAAATATACCATCATGTTTTTTTCTTGTTCAAATATATGTTACCATATACATCAATTAGGATTTATCTCGTAAAACTGATTGAACGAATCATTCTCTAGAGATAAGAACAAATAGTACAAGGTAAACATAAAGATAGTTCTTAAAGTTCTGTATCTATTTTATAGTCATAATTACGTATTCATCACTACAAGAACATAATCAATGTTGATATATGTTTCATCTTTAATTTAAACGTATGTCGAAATAAGATTTCTACGCTCTGTTTGTATGAGTTATATCCTGCGTAAGCAATCTAGCGTAAATACTGTCTTCTTAAAGTATGTGAAAAAGACCATAAAATACTCTCATTTAAATTTGAAATAAAGCAGTGCATCGTTATATAGTAACTTATGTTGTTACACGACATAAATATTTTATCATTTAAAGTAAATATATACGCTTGTCCTGGTCATGGAAAGCTTATTATTCTTTAGGCTTCATAAAATATATATCGGAGTGAAAAAATTCATGGCATTACTTTGACACAAAGTTACCTTACTCTCTCTAACATAATGATGAAAATTCTAACTAAGATGGTAAAAAACTTTACTTTCAGAATGTATTTAACCCAAATATATATATATATATATATATGTGTGTATATACATATATTTAAATAGTAATATATGTCCATCATAATATATTATTAAATCGAAGAACGTTTATTCTTAGCGTATTCAACATTATTATACCGAAAGTGTGGAAAGTTTGCAGTGCATGTGTCTAGTTTTGAAACACGTTGTATTATTTTATATAGAGAATAAAATTGAATTTTTACATTGATGACACTATGTAATTAACTTTACTGACTAAAGGACAAAGTAATAATAATTATTAGAAATATTATCAATGGGTCCCATTTCTGTAAAAAAAAAACATTTAACAATACCGTTAAAAATAAAAGGTGCTGAAAATTATAACACCAATATGACCTTATCTATATTTTTCGTTTAAAGACGTTATTTGTTGGAACAAAAGCAACTACAAAGCCAGTGACTTATCCCACATCGGTAAGTTATATAGCAATTAATTAATTTAAATACAATTAAATTACAATTTTTATTGTCGAGCTTGTTAACATAAGCTTGTAACCCATGTGGGGGCATTAATATGATGGAATATTGGATCTGACTCGTTGGGTCGAGTCTAACACGACTTCGAACTGCTCTGCCCATTTCAAGTTGAGATTTGGCTCATGTAGTTTGAGCGAAGTATCGCACTTCCTGAGTTCATAGTGTGGAGGGCACTGCGTCAGGCTGGTCTAACAGAGCAACGAAAACCTCCCGTTCCTAACAGTGGAAGGATTACAGAGCGGTGTCGCTTGGGCTCAAGATGGCACAACAGTCTGTTCTCAAATATACCATCATGTTTTTTTCTTGTTCAAATATATGTTACCATATACATCAATTAGGATTAATCTCGTAAAACTGATTGAACGAATCATTCTCTAGAGATAAGAACAAATAGTACAAGGTAAACATAAAGATAGTTCTTAAAGTTCTGTATCTATTTTATAGTCATAATTACGTATTCATCACTACAAGAACATAATCAATGTTGATATATGTTTCATCTTTAATTTAAACGTATGTCGAAATAAGATTTCTACGCTCTGTTTGTATGAGTTATAGCCTGCGTAAGCAATCTAGCGTAAATACTGTCTTCTTAAAGTTTGTAAAAAACACCATAAAAAACTCTCATTTAAATTTGAAATAAAGCAGTGCATCATTATATAGTAACTTATGCTGTTACACGACATAAATATTTTATCATTTAAAGTAAATATATACTCTTGTCCTGGTCAGGGAAAGCTTATTATTCTTTAGGCTTGATAAAATATATATCGGAGTGAAAAAATTCATGGCATTACTTTGACACAAAGTTATCTTACTCTCTCTAAGATAATGATGAAAATTCTAACTAAGATGGTAAAAAACTTTACTTTCAGAATGTATTTAACCCAAATATATATATATATATATATATGTGTGTATATACATATATTTAAATAGTAATATATATGCATCATAATATATTATTAAATCGAAGAACGTTTATTCTTAGCGTATTCAACATTATTATACCGAAAGTGTGGAAAGTTTGTAGTGCATGTGTCTAGTTTTGAAACACGTTGTATTATTTTATATAGAGAATAAAATTGAATTTTTACATTGATGACACTATGTAATTAACTTTACTGACTAAAGGACAAAGTAATAATAATTATTAGAAATATTATCAATGGGTCCCATTTCTGTAAAAAAAAACATTTAACAATACCGTTAAAAATAAAAGGTGCTGAAAATTATACCACCAATATGACCTTATCTATATTTTTCGTTTAAAGACGTTATTTGTTGGAACAAAAGCAACTACAAAACCAGTGACTTATCCCACATCGGTAAGTTATATAGCAAATAATTAATTTAAATACAATTAAATTACAATGTTTATTGTCGAGCTTGTTAACATAAGCTTGTAACCCATGTGGGGGCATTAATATGATGGAATATTGGATCTGACTCGTTGGGTCGAGTCTAACACGACTTCGAACTGCTCTGCCCATTTCAAGTTGAGATTTGGCTCATGTAGTTTGAGCGAAGTCTCGCACTTCCTGAGTTCATAGTGTGGAGGGCACTGCGTCAGGATGGTCTAACAGAGCAACGAAAACCTCCCGTTCCTAACAGTGGAAGGATTACAGAGCGGTGTCGCTTGGGCTCAAGATGGCACAACAGTCTGTTCTCAAATATACCATCATGTTTTTTTCTTGTTCAAATATATGTTACCATATACATCAATTAGGATTTATCTCGTAAAACTGATTGAACGAATCATTCTCTAGAGATAAGAACAAATAGTACAAGGTAAACATAAAGATAGTTCTTAAAGTTCTGTATCTATTTTATAGTCATAATTACGTATTCATCACTACAAGAACATAATCAATGTTGATATATGTTTCATCTTTAATTTAAACGTATGTCGAAATAAGATTTCTACGCTCTGTTTGTATGAGTTATAGCCTGCGTAAGCAATCTAGCGTAAATACTGTCTTCTTAAAGTATGTAAAAAAGACCATAAAATACTCTCATTTAAATTTGAAATAAAGCAGTGCATCGTTATATAGTAACTTATGTTGTTACACGACATAAATATTTTATCATTTAAAGTAAATATATACGCTTGTCCTGGTCATGGAAAGCTTATTATTCTTTAGGCTTCATAAAATATATATCGGAGTGAAAAAATTCATGGCATTACTTTGACACAAAGTTACCTTACTCTCTCTAACATAATGATGAAAATTCTAACTAAGATGGTAAAAAACTTTACTTTCAGAATGTATTTAACCCAAATATATATATATATATATATATGTGTGTATATACATATATTTAAATAGTAATATATATGCATCATAATATATTATTAAATCGAAGAACGTTTATTCTTAGCGTATTCAACATTATTATACCGAAAGTGTGGAAAGTTTGTAGTGCATGTGTCTAGTTTTGAAACACGTTGTATTATTTTATATAGAGAATAAAATTGAATTTTTACATTGATGACACTATGTAATTAACTTTACTGACTAAAGGACAAAGTAATAATAATTATTAGAAATATTATCAATGGGTCCCATTTCTGTAAAAAAAAACATTTAACAATACCGTTAAAAATAAAAGGTGCTGAAAATTATACCACCAATATGACCTTATCTATATTTTTCGTTTAAAGACGTTATTTGTTGGAACAAAAGCAACTACAAAACCAGTGACTTATCCCACATCGGTAAGTTATATAGCAAATAATTAATTTAAATACAATTAAATTACAATGTTTATTGTCGAGCTTGTTAACATAAGCTTGTAACCCATGTGGGGGCATTAATATGATGGAATATTGGATCTGACTCGTTGGGTCGAGTCTAACACGACTTCGAACTGCTCTGCCCATTTCAAGTTGAGATTTGGCTCATGTAGTTTGAGCGAAGTCTCGCACTTCCTGAGTTCATAGTGTGGAGGGCACTGCGTCAGGATGGTCTAACAGAGCAACGAAAACCTCCCGTTCCTAACAGTGGAAGGATTACAGAGCGGTGTCGCTTGGGCTCAAGATGGCACAACAGTCTGTTCTCAAATATACCATCATGTTTTTTTCTTGTTCAAATATATGTTACCATATACATCAATTAGGATTTATCTCGTAAAACTGATTGAACGAATCATTCTCTAGAGATAAGAACAAATAGTACAAGGTAAACATAAAGATAGTTCTTAAAGTTCTGTATCTATTTTATAGTCATAATTACGTATTCATCACTACAAGAACATAATCAATGTTGATATATGTTTCATCTTTAATTTAAACGTATGTCGAAATAAGATTTCTACGCTCTGTTTGTATGAGTTATATCCTGCGTAAGCAATCTAGCGTAAATACTGTCTTCTTAAAGTATGTGAAAAAGACCATAAAATACTCTCATTTAAATTTGAAATAAAGCAGTGCATCGTTATATAGTAACTTATGTTGTTACACGACATAAATATTTTATCATTTAAAGTAAATATATACGCTTGTCCTGGTCATGGAAAGCTTATTATTCTTTAGGCTTCATAAAATATATATCGGAGTGAAAAAATTCATGGCATTACTTTGACACAAAGTTACCTTACTCTCTCTAACATAATGATGAAAATTCTAACTAAGATGGTAAAAAACTTTACTTTCAGAATGTATTTAACCCAAATATATATATATATATATATATGTGTGTATATACATATATTTAAATAGTAATATATGTGCATCATAATATATTATTAAATCGAAGAACGTTTATTCTTAGCGTATTCAACATTATTATACCGAAAGTGTGGAAAGTTTGTAGTGCATGTGTCTAGTTTTGAAACACGTTGTATTATTTTATATAGAGAATAAAATTGAATTTTTACATTGATGACACTATGTAATTAACTTTACTGACTAAAGGACAAAGTAATAATAATTATTAGAAATATTATCAATGGGTCCCATTTCTGTAAAAAAAAAACATTTAACAATACCGTTAAAAATAAAAGGTGCTGAAAATTATAACACCAATATGACCTTATCTATATTTTTCGTTTAAAGACGTTATTTGTTGGAACAAAAGCAACTACAAAGCCAGTGACTTATCCCACATCGGTAAGTTATATAGCAATTAATTAATTTAAATACAATTAAATTACAATTTTTATTGTCGAGCTTGTTAACATAAGCTTGTAACCCATGTGGGGGCATTAATATGATGGAATATTGGATCTGACTCGTTGGGTCGAGTCTAACACGACTTCGAACTGCTCTGCCCATTTCAAGTTGAGATTTGGCTCATGTAGTTTGAGCGAAGTATCGCACTTCCTGAGTTCATAGTGTGGAGGGCACTGCGTCAGGCTGGTCTAACAGAGCAACGAAAACCTCCCGTTCCTAACAGTGGAAGGATTACAGAGCGGTGTCGCTTGGGCTCAAGATGGCACAACAGTCTGTTCTCAAATATACCATCATGTTTTTTTCTTGTTCAAATATATGTTACCATATACATCAATTAGGATTAATCTCGTAAAACTGATTGAACGAATCATTCTCTAGAGATAAGAACAAATAGTACAAGGTAAACATAAAGATAGTTCTTAAAGTTCTGTATCTATTTTATAGTCATAATTACGTATTCATCACTACAAGAACATAATCAATGTTGATATATGTTTCATCTTTAATTTAAACGTATGTCGAAATAAGATTTCTACGCTCTGTTTGTATGAGTTATAGCCTGCGTAAGCAATCTAGCGTAAATACTGTCTTCTTAAAGTATGTAAAAAAGACCATAAAATACTCTCATTTAAATTTGAAATAAAGCAGTGCATCGTTATATAGTAACTTATGTTGTTACACGACATAAATATTTTATCATTTAAAGTAAATATATACGCTTGTCCTGGTCATGGAAAGCTTATTATTCTTTAGGCTTCATAAAATATATATCGGAGTGAAAAAATTCATGGCATTACTTTGACACAAAGTTACCTTACTCTCTCTAACATAATGATGAAAATTCTAACTAAGATGGTAAAAAACTTTACTTTCAGAATGTATTTAACCCAAATATATATATATATATATATATGTGTGTATATACATATATTTAAATAGTAATATATATGCATCATAATATATTATTAAATCGAAGAACGTTTATTCTTAGCGTATTCAACATTATTATACCGAAAGTGTGGAAAGTTTGTAGTGCATGTGTCTAGTTTTGAAACACGTTGTATTATTTTATATAGAGAATAAAATTGAATTTTTACATTGATGACACTATGTAATTAACTTTACTGACTAAAGGACAAAGTAATAATAATTATTAGAAATATTATCAATGGGTCCCATTTCTGTAAAAAAAAACATTTAACAATACCGTTAAAAATAAAAGGTGCTGAAAATTATACCACCAATATGACCTTATCTATATTTTTCGTTTAAAGACGTTATTTGTTGGAACAAAAGCAACTACAAAACCAGTGACTTATCCCACATCGGTAAGTTATATAGCAAATAATTAATTTAAATACAATTAAATTACAATGTTTATTGTCGAGCTTGTTAACATAAGCTTGTAACCCATGTGGGGGCATTAATATGATGGAATATTGGATCTGACTCGTTGGGTCGAGTCTAACACGACTTCGAACTGCTCTGCCCATTTCAAGTTGAGATTTGGCTCATGTAGTTTGAGCGAAGTCTCGCACTTCCTGAGTTCATAGTGTGGAGGGCACTGCGTCAGGATGGTCTAACAGAGCAACGAAAACCTCCCGTTCCTAACAGTGGAAGGATTACAGAGCGGTGTCGCTTGGGCTCAAGATGGCACAACAGTCTGTTCTCAAATATACCATCATGTTTTTTTCTTGTTCAAATATATGTTACCATATACATCAATTAGGATTTATCTCGTAAAACTGATTGAACGAATCATTCTCTAGAGATAAGAACAAATAGTACAAGGTAAACATAAAGATAGTTCTTAAAGTTCTGTATCTATTTTATAGTCATAATTACGTATTCATCACTACAAGAACATAATCAATGTTGATATATGTTTCATCTTTAATTTAAACGTATGTCGAAATAAGATTTCTACGCTCTGTTTGTATGAGTTATATCCTGCGTAAGCAATCTAGCGTAAATACTGTCTTCTTAAAGTATGTGAAAAAGACCATAAAATACTCTCATTCAAATTTGAAATAAAGCAGTGCATCGTTATATAGTAACTTATGTTGTTACACGACATAAATATTTTATCATTTAAAGTAAATATATACGCTTGTCCTGGTCATGGAAAGCTTATTATTCTTTAGGCTTCATAAAATATATATCGGAGTGAAAAAATTCATGGCATTACTTTGACACAAAGTTACCTTACTCTCTCTAACATAATGATGAAAATTCTAACTAAGATGGTAAAAAACTTTACTTTCAGAATGTATTTAACCCAAATATATATATATATATATATATGTGTGTATATACATATATTTAAATAGTAATATATGTGCATCATAATATATTATTAAATCGAAGAACGTTTATTCTTAGCGTATTCAACATTATTATACCGAAAGTGTGGAAAGTTTGTAGTGCATGTGTCTAGTTTTGAAACACGTTGTATTATTTTATATAGAGAATAAAATTGAATTTTTACATTGATGACACTATGTAATTAACTTTACTGACTAAAGGACAAAGTAATAATAATTATTAGAAATATTATCAATGGGTCCCATTTCTGTAAAAAAAAAACATTTAACAATACCGTTAAAAATAAAAGGTGCTGAAAATTATAACACCAATATGACCTTATCTATATTTTTCGTTTAAAGACGTTATTTGTTGGAACAAAAGCAACTACAAAGCCAGTGACTTATCCCACATCGGTAAGTTATATAGCAATTAATTAATTTAAATACAATTAAATTACAATTTTTATTGTCGAGCTTGTTAACATAAGCTTGTAACCCATGTGGGGGCATTAATATGATGGAATATTGGATCTGACTCGTTGGGTCGAGTCTAACACGACTTCGAACTGCTCTGCCCATTTCAAGTTGAGATTTGGCTCATGTAGTTTGAGCGAAGTCTCGCACTTCCTGAGTTCATAGTGTGGAGGGCACTGCGTCAGGCTGGTCTAACAGAGCAACGAAAACCTCCCGTTCCTAACAGTGGAAGGATTACAGAGCGGTGTCGCTTGGGCTCAAGATGGCACAACAGTCTGTTCTCAAATATACCATCATGTTTTTTTCTTGTTCAAATATATGTTACCATATACATCAATTAGGATTAATCTCGTAAAACTGATTGAACGAATCATTCTCTAGAGATAAGAACAAATAGTATAAGGTAAACATAAAGATAGTTCTTAAAGTTCTGTATCTATTTTATAGTCATAATTACGTATTCATCACTACAAGAACATAATCAATGTTGATATATGTTTCATCTTTAATTTAAACGTATGTCGAAATAAGATTTCTACGCTCTGTTTGTATGAGTTATAGCCTGCGTAAGCAATCTAGCGTAAATACTGTCTTCTTAAAGTATGTAAAAAAGACCATAAAATACTCTCATTTAAATTTGAAATAAAGCAGTGCATCGTTATATAGTAACTTATGTTGTTACACGACATAAATATTTTATCATTTAAAGTAAATATATACGCTTGTCCTGGTCATGGAAAGCTTATTATTCTTTAGGCTTCATAAAATATATATCGGAGTGAAAAAATTCATGGCATTACTTTGACACAAAGTTACCTTACTCTCTCTAACATAATGATGAAAATTTTAACTAAGATGGTAAAAAACTTTACTTTCAGAATGTATTTAACCCAAATATATATATATATATATATATGTGTGTATATACATATATTTAAATAGTAATATATATGCATCATAATATATTATTAAATCGAAGAACGTTTATTCTTAGCGTATTCAACATTATTATACCGAAAGTGTGGAAAGTTTGTAGTGCATGTGTCTAGTTTTGAAACACGTTGTATTATTTTATATAGAGAATAAAATTGAATTTTTACATTGATGACACTATGTAATTAACTTTACTGACTAAAGGACAAAGTAATAATAATTATTAGAAATATTATCAATGGGTCCCATTTCTGTAAAAAAAAACATTTAACAATACCGTTAAAAATAAAAGGTGCTGAAAATTATACCACCAATATGACCTTATCTATATTTTTCGTTTAAGGACGTTATTTGTTGGAACAAAAGCAACTACAAAACCAGTGACTTATCCCACATCGGTAAGTTATATAGCAATTAATTAATTTAAATACAATTAAATTACAATTTTTATTGTCGAGCTTGTTAACATAAGCTTGTAACCCATGTGGGGGCATTAATATGATGGAATATTGGATCTGACTCGTTGGGTCGAGTCTAACACGACTTCGAACTGCTCTGCCCATTTCAAGTTGAGATTTGGCTCATGTAGTTTGAGCGAAGTCTCGCACTTCCTGAGTTCATAGTGTGGAGGGCACTGCGTCAGGATGGTCTAACAGAGCAACGAAAACCTCCCGTTCCTAACAGTGGAAGGATTACAGAGCGGTGTCGCTTGGGCTCAAGATGGCACAACAGTCTGTTCTCAAATATACCATCATGTTTTTTTCTTGTTCAAATATATGTTACCATATACATCAATTAGGATTTATCTCGTAAAACTGATTGAACGAATCATTCTCTAGAGATAAGAACAAATAGTACAAGGTAAACATAAAGATAGTTCTTAAAGTTCTGTATCTATTTTATAGTCATAATTACGTATTCATCACTACAAGAACATAATCAATGTTGATATATGTTTCATCTTTAATTTAAACGTATGTCGAAATAAGATTTCTACGCTCTGTTTGTATGAGTTATATCCTGCGTAAGCAATCTAGCGTAAATACTGTCTTCTTAAAGTATGTGAAAAAGACCATAAAATACTCTCATTCAAATTTGAAATAAAGCAGTGCATCGTTATATAGTAACTTATGTTGTTACACGACATAAATATTTTATCATTTAAAGTAAATATATACGCTTGTCCTGGTCATGGAAAGCTTATTATTCTTTAGGCTTCATAAAATATATATCGGAGTGAAAAAATTCATGGCATTACTTTGACACAAAGTTACCTTACTCTCTCTAACATAATGATGAAAATTCTAACTAAGATGGTAAAAAACTTTACTTTCAGAATGTATTTAACCCAAATATATATATATATATATATATGTGTGTATATACATATATTTAAATAGTAATATATGTGCATCATAATATATTATTAAATCGAAGAACGTTTATTCTTAGCGTATTCAACATTATTATACCGAAAGTGTGGAAAGTTTGTAGTGCATGTGTCTAGTTTTGAAACACGTTGTATTATTTTATATAGAGAATAAAATTGAATTTTTACATTGATGACACTATGTAATTAACTTTACTGACTAAAGGACAAAGTAATAATAATTATTAGAAATATTATCAATGGGTCCCATTTCTGTAAAAAAAAAACATTTAACAATACCGTTAAAAATAAAAGGTGCTGAAAATTATAACACCAATATGACCTTATCTATATTTTTCGTTTAAAGACGTTATTTGTTGGAACAAAAGCAACTACAAAGCCAGTGACTTATCCCACATCGGTAAGTTATATAGCAATTAATTAATTTAAATACAATTAAATTACAATTTTTATTGTCGAGCTTGTTAACATAAGCTTGTAACCCATGTGGGGGCATTAATATGATGGAATATTGGATCTGACTCGTTGGGTCGAGTCTAACACGACTTCGAACTGCTCTGCCCATTTCAAGTTGAGATTTGGCTCATGTAGTTTGAGCGAAGTCTCGCACTTCCTGAGTTCATAGTGTGGAGGGCACTGCGTCAGGCTGGTCTAACAGAGCAACGAAAACCTCCCGTTCCTAACAGTGGAAGGATTACAGAGCGGTGTCGCTTGGGCTCAAGATGGCACAACAGTCTGTTCTCAAATATACCATCATGTTTTTTTCTTGTTCAAATATATGTTACCATATACATCAATTAGGATTAATCTCGTAAAACTGATTGAACGAATCATTCTCTAGAGATAAGAACAAATAGTATAAGGTAAACATAAAGATAGTTCTTAAAGTTCTGTATCTATTTTATAGTCATAATTACGTATTCATCACTACAAGAACATAATCAATGTTGATATATGTTTCATCTTTAATTTAAACGTATGTCGAAATAAGATTTCTACGCTCTGTTTGTATGAGTTATAGCCTGCGTAAGCAATCTAGCGTAAATACTGTCTTCTTAAAGTATGTAAAAAAGACCATAAAATACTCTCATTTAAATTTGAAATAAAGCAGTGCATCGTTATATAGTAACTTATGTTGTTACACGACATAAATATTTTATCATTTAAAGTAAATATATACGCTTGTCCTGGTCATGGAAAGCTTATTATTCTTTAGGCTTCATAAAATATATATCGGAGTGAAAAAATTCATGGCATTACTTTGACACAAAGTTACCTTACTCTCTCTAACATAATGATGAAAATTTTAACTAAGATGGTAAAAAACTTTACTTTCAGAATGTATTTAACCCAAATATATATATATATATATATATGTGTGTATATACATATATTTAAATAGTAATATATATGCATCATAATATATTATTAAATCGAAGAACGTTTATTCTTAGCGTATTCAACATTATTATACCGAAAGTGTGGAAAGTTTGTAGTGCATGTGTCTAGTTTTGAAACACGTTGTATTATTTTATATAGAGAATAAAATTGAATTTTTACATTGATGACACTATGTAATTAACTTTACTGACTAAAGGACAAAGTAATAATAATTATTAGAAATATTATCAATGGGTCCCATTTCTGTAAAAAAAAACATTTAACAATACCGTTAAAAATAAAAGGTGCTGAAAATTATACCACCAATATGACCTTATCTATATTTTTCGTTTAAGGACGTTATTTGTTGGAACAAAAGCAACTACAAAACCAGTGACTTATCCCACATCGGTAAGTTATATAGCAATTAATTAATTTAAATACAATTAAATTACAATTTTTATTGTCGAGCTTGTTAACATAAGCTTGTAACCCATGTGGGGGCATTAATATGATGGAATATTGGATCTGACTCGTTGGGTCGAGTCTAACACGACTTCGAACTGCTCTGCCCATTTCAAGTTGAGATTTGGCTCATGTAGTTTGAGCGAAGTCTCGCACTTCCTGAGTTCATAGTGTGGAGGGCACTGCGTCAGGATGGTCTAACAGAGCAACGAAAACCTCCCGTTCCTAACAGTGGAAGGATTACAGAGCGGTGTCGCTTGGGCTCAAGATGGCACAACAGTCTGTTCTCAAATATACCATCATGTTTTTTTCTTGTTCAAATTTATGTTACCATATACATCAATTAGGATTTATCTCGTAAAACTGATTGAACGAATCATTCTCTAGAGATAAGAACAAATAGTACAAGGTAAACATAAAGATAGTTCTTAAAGTTCTGTATCTATTTTATAGTCATAATTACGTATTCATCACTACAAGAACATAATCAATGTTGATATATGTTTCATCTTTAATTTAAACGTATGTCGAAATAAGATTTCTACGCTCTGTTTGTATGAGTTATATCCTGCGTAAGCAATCTAGCGTAAATACTGTCTTCTTAAAGTATGTGAAAAAGACCATAAAATACTCTCATTTAAATTTGAAATAAAGCAGTGCATCGTTATATAGTAACTTATGTTGTTACACGACATAAATATTTTATCATTTAAAGTAAATATATACGCTTGTCCTGGTCATGGAAAGCTTATTATTCTTTAGGCTTCATAAAATATATATCGGAGTGAAAAAATTCATGGCATTACTTTGACACAAAGTTACCTTACTCTCTCTAACATAATGATGAAAATTCTAACTAAGATGGTAAAAAACTTTACTTTCAGAATGTATTTAACCCAAATATATATATATATATATATATGTGTGTATATACATATATTTAAATAGTAATATATGTGCATCATAATATATTATTAAATCGAAGAACGTTTATTCTTAGCGTATTCAACATTATTATACCGAAAGTGTGGAAAGTTTGTAGTGCATGTGTCTAGTTTTGAAACACGTTGTATTATTTTATATAGAGAATAAAATTGAATTTTTACATTGATGACACTATGTAATTAACTTTACTGACTAAAGGACAAAGTAATAATAATTATTAGAAATATTATCAATGGGTCCCATTTCTGTAAAAAAAAACATTTAACAATACCGTTAAAAATAAAAGGTGCTGAAAATTATACCACCAATATGACCTTATCTATATTTTTCGTTTAAAGACGTTATTTGTTGGAACAAAAGCAACTACAAAACCAGTGACTTATCCCACATCGGTAAGTTATATAGCAATTAATTAATTTAAATACAATTAAATTACAATGTTTATTGTCGAGCTTGTTAACATAAGCTTGTAACCCATGTGGGGGCATTAATATGATGGTAAATTGGATCTGACTCGTTGGGTCGAGTCTAACACGACTTCGAACTGCTCTGCCCATTTCAAGTTGAGATTTGGCTCATGTAGTTTGAGCGAAGTCTCGCACTTCCTGAGTTCATAGTGTGGAGGGCACTGCGTCAGGATGGTCTAACAGAGCAACGAAAACCTCCCGTTCCTAACAGTGGAAGGATTACAGAGCGGTGTCGCTTGGGCTCAAGATGGCACAACAGTCTGTTCTCAAATATACCATCATGTTTTTTTCTTGTTCAAATATATGTTACCATTTACATCAATTAGGATTTATCTCGTAAAACTGATTGAACGAATCATTCTCTAGAGATAAGAACAAATAGTACAAGGTAAACATAAAGATAGTTCTTAAAGTTCTATATCTATTTTATAGTCATAATTACGTATTCATCACTACAAGAACATAATCAATGTTGATATATGTTTCATCTTTAATTTAAACGTATGTCGAAATAAGATTTCTACGCTCTGTTTGTATGAGTTATATCCTGCGTAAGCAATCTAGCGTAAATACTGTCTTCTTAAAGTATGTGAAAAAGACCATAAAATACTCTCATTTAAATTTGAAATAAAGCAGTGCATCGTTATATAGTAACTTATGTTGTTACACGACATAAATATTTTATCATTTAAAGTAAATATATACGCTTGTCCTGGTCATGGAAAGCTTATTATTCTTTAGGCTTCATAAAATATATATCGGAGTGAAAAAATTCATGGCATTACTTTGACACAAAGTTACCTTACTCTCTCTAACATAATGATGAAAATTCTAACTAAGATGGTAAAAAACTTTACTTTCAGAATGTATTTAACCCAAATATATATATATATATATATATGTGTGTATATACATATATTTAAATAGTAATATATGTGCATCATAATATATTATTAAATCGAAGAACGTTTATTCTTAGCGTATTCAACATTATTATACCGAAAGTGTGGAAAGTTTGTAGTGCATGTGTCTAGTTTTGAAACACGTTGTATTATTTTATATAGAGAATAAAATTGAATTTTTACATTGATGACACTATGTAATTAACTTTACTGACTAAAGGACAAAGTAATAATAATTATTAGAAATATTATCAATGGGTCCCATTTCTGTAAAAAAAAACATTTAACAATACCGTTAAAAATAAAAGGTGCTGAAAATTATACCACCAATATGACCTTATCTATATTTTTCGTTTAAAGACGTTATTTGTTGGAACAAAAGCAACTACAAAACCAGTGACTTATCCCACATCGGTAAGTTATATAGCAATTAATTAATTTAAATACAATTAAATTACAATGTTTATTGTCGAGCTTGTTAACATAAGCTTGTAACCCATGTGGGGGCATTAATATGATGGTAAATTGGATCTGACTCGTTGGGTCGAGTCTAACACGACTTCGAACTGCTCTGCCCATTTCAAGTTGAGATTTGGCTCATGTAGTTTGAGCGAAGTCTCGCACTTCCTGAGTTCATAGTGTGGAGGGCACTGCGTCAGGATGGTCTAACAGAGCAACGAAAACCTCCCGTTCCTAACAGTGGAAGGATTACAGAGCGGTGTCGCTTGGGCTCAAGATGGCACAACAGTCTGTTCTCAAATATACCATCATGTTTTTTTCTTGTTCAAATATATGTTACCATTTACATCAATTAGGATTTATCTCGTAAAACTGATTGAACGAATCATTCTCTAGAGATAAGAACAAATAGTACAAGGTAAACATAAAGATAGTTCTTAAAGTTCTATATCTATTTTATAGTCATAATTACGTATTCATCACTACAAGAACATAATCAATGTTGATATATGTTTCATCTTTAATTTAAACGTATGTCGAAATAAGATTTCTACGCTCTGTTTGTATGAGTTATAGCCTGCGTAAGCAATCTAGCGTAAATACTGTCTTCTTAAAGTATGTAAAAAAGACCATAAAATACTCTCATTTAAATTTGAAATAAAGCAGTGCATCGTTATATAGTAACTTATGTTGTTACACGACATAAATATTTTATCATTTAAAGTAAATATATACGCTTGTCCTGGTCAGTGAAAGCTTATTATTCTTTAGGCTTCATAAAATATATATCGGAGTGAAAAAATTCATGGCATTACTTTGACACAAAGTTACCTAACTCTCTCTAACATAATGATGAAAATTCTAACTAAGATGGTAAAAAACTTTACTTTCAGAATGTATTCAAGCCAAATATATATATATATATATATGTGTGTATATACATATATTTAAATAGTAATATATGTGCATCATAATATATTATTAAATCGAAGAACGTTTATTCTTAGCGTATTCAACATTATTATACCGAAAGTGTGGAAAGTTTGTAGTGCATGTGTCTAGTTTTGAAACACGTTGTATTATTTTATATAGAGAATAAAATTGAATTTTTACATTGATGACACTATGTAATTAACTTTACTGACTAAAGGACAAAGTAATAATAATTATTAGAAATATTATCAATGGGTCCCATTTCTGTAAAAAAAAACATTTAACAATACCGTTAAAAATAAAAGGTGCTGAAAATTATACCACCAATATGACCTTATCTATATTTTTCGTTTAAAGACGTTATTTGTTGGAACAAAAGCAACTACAAAACCAGTGACTTATCCCACATCGGTAAGTTATATAGCAATTAATTAATTTAAATACAATTAAATTACAATGTTTATTGTCGAGCTTGTTAACATAAGCTTGTAACCCATGTGGGGGCATTAATATAATGGTAAATTGGATCTGACTCGTTGGGTCGAGTCTAACACGACTTCGAACTGCTCTGCCCATTTCAAGTTGAGATTTGTCTCATGTAGTTTGAGCGAAGTCTCGCACTTCCTGAGTTCATAGTGTGGAGGGCACTGCGTCAGGATGGTCTAACAGAGCAACGAAAACCTCCCGTTCCTAACAGTGGAAGGATTACAGAGCGGTGTCGCTTGGGCTCAAGATGGCACAACAGTCTGTTCTCAAATATACCATCATGTTTTTTTCTTGTTCAAATATATGTTACCATTTACATCAATTAGGATTTATCTCGTAAAACTGATTGAACGAATCATTCTCTAGAGATAAGAACAAATAGTACAAGGTAAACATAAAGATAGTTCTTAAAGTTCTGTATCTATTTTATAGTCATAATTACGTATTCATCACTACAAGAACATAATCAATGTTGATATATGTTTCATCTTTAATTTAAACGTATGTCGAAATAAGATTTCTACGCTCTGTTTGTATGAGTTATATCCTGCGTAAGCAATCTAGCGTAAATACTGTCTTCTTAAAGTATGATAAAAAGACCATAAAATACTCTCATTTAAATTTGAAATAAAGCAGTGCATCGTTATATAGTAACTTATGTTGTTACACGACATAAATATTTTATCATTTAAATTAAATATATAGGCTTGTCCTGGTCATGGAAAGCTTATTATTCTTTAGGCTTCATAAAATATATATCGGAGTGAAAAAATTCATGGCATTACTTTGACACAAAGTTACCTTACTCTCTCTAACATAATGATGAAAATTCTAACTAAGATGGTAAAAAACTTTACTTTCAGAATGTATTTAACCCAAATATATATATATATATATATGTGTGTATATACATATATTTAAATAGTAATATATGTGCATCATAATATATTATTAAATCGAAGAACGTTTATTCTTAGCGTATTCAACATTATTATACCGAAAGTGTGGAAAGTTTGTAGTGCATGTGTCTAGTTTTGAAACACGTTGTATTATTTTATACAGAGAATAAAATTGAATTTTTACATTGATGACACTATGTAATTAACTTTACTGACTAAAGGACAAAGTAATAATAATTATTAGAAATATTATCAATGGGTCCCATTTCTGTAAAAAAAAAACATTTAACAATACCGTTAAAAATAAAAGGTGCTGAAAATTATAACACCAATATGACCTTATCTATATTTTTCGTTTAAAGACGTTATTTGTTGGAACAAAAGCAACTACAAAGCCAGTGACTTATCCCACATCGGTAAGTTATATAGCAATTAATTAATTTAAATACAATTAAATTACAATTTTTATTGTCGAGCTTGTTAACATAAGCTTGTAACCCATGTGGGGGCATTAATATGATGGAATATTGGATCTGACTCGTTGGGTCGAGTCTAACACGACTTCGAACTGCTCTGCCCATTTCAAGTTGAGATTTGGCTCATGTAGTTTGAGCGAAGTCTCGCACTTCCTGAGTTCATAGTGTGGAGGGCACTGCGTCAGGATGGTCTAACAGAGCAACGAAAACCTCCCGTTCCTAACAGTGGAAGGATTACAGAGCGGTGTCGCTTGGGCTCAAGATGGCACAACAGTCTGTTCTCAAATATACCATCATCTTTTTTTCTTGTTCAAATATATGTTACCATATACATCAATTAGGATTAATCTCGTAAAACTGATTGAACGAATCATTCTCTAGAGATAAGAACAAATAGTACAAGGTAAACATAAAGATAGTTCTTAAAGTTCTGTATCTATTTTATAGTCATAATTACGTATTCATCACTACAAGAACATAATCAATGTTGATATATGTTTCATCTTTAATTTAAACGTATGTCGAAATAAGATTTCTACGCTCTGTTTGTATGAGTTATAGCCTGCGTAAGCAATCTAGCGTAAATACTGTCTTCTTAAAGTATGTAAAAAAGACCATAAAATACTCTCATTTAAATTTGAAATAAAGCAGTGCATCGTTATATAGTAACTTATGTTGTTACACGACATAAATATTTTATCATTTAAAGTAAATATATACGCTTGTCCTGGTCAGGGAAAGATTATTATTCTTTAGGCTTGATAAAATATATATCGGAGTGAAAAAATTCATGGCATTACTTTGACACAAAGTTATCTTACTCTCTCTAAGATAATGATGAAAATTCTAACTAAGATAGTAAAAAACTTTACTTTCTGAATGTATTTAATCCAAATATATATATATATATATATATATATGTATGTATATACATATATTTAAATAGTAATATATGTCCATCATAATATATTATTAAATCGAAGAACGTTTATTCTTATCGTATTTAACATTATTATATCGAAATTGTGGAAAGTTCGTAGTGCATGTGTCTAGTTTTGAAACACGTTGTATTATTTTATATAGAGAATAAAATTGAATTTTTACATTGATGACACTATGTAATTAACTTTACTGACTAAAGGACAAAGTAATAATAATTATTAGAAATATTATCAATGGGTCCCATTTCTGTAAAAAAAAACATTTAACAATACCGTTAAAAATAAAAGGTGCTGAAAATTATACCACCAATATGACCTTATCTATATTTTTCGTTTAAAGACGTTATTTGTTGGAACAAAAGCAACTACAAAACCAGTGACTTATCCCACATCGGTAAGTTATATAGCAAATAATTAATTTAAATACAATTAAATTACAATGTTTATTGTCGAGCTTGTTAACATAAGCTTGTAACCCATGTGGGGGCATTAATATGATGGAATATTGGATCTGACTCGTTGGGTCGAGTCTAACACGACTTCGAACTGCTCTGCCCATTTCAAGTTGAGATTTGGCTCATGTAGTTTGAGCGAAGTCTCGCACTTCCTGAGTTCATAGTGTGGAGGGCACTGCGTCAGGCTGGTCTAACAGAGCAACGAAAACCTCCCGTTCCTAACAGTGGAAGGATTACAGAGCGGTGTCGCTTGGGCTCAAGATGGCACAACAGTCTGTTCTCAAATATACCATCATGTTTTTTTCTTGTTCAAATATATGTTACCATATACATCAATTAGGATTTATCTCGTAAAACTGATTGAACGAATCATTCTCTAGAGATAAGAACAAATAGTACAAGGTAAACATAAAGATAGTTCTTAAAGTTCTGTATCTATTTTATAGTCATAATTACGTATTCATCACTACAAGAACATAATCAATGTTGATATATGTTTCATCTTTAATTTAAACGTATGTCGAAATAAGATTTCTACGCTCTGTTTGTATGAGTTATATCCTGCGTAAGCAATCTAGCGTAAATACTGTCTTCTTAAAGTATGTAAAAAAGACCATAAAATACTCTCATTTAAATTTGAAATAAAGCAGTGCATCGTTATATAGTAACTTATGTTGTTACACGACATAAATATTTTATCATTTAAAGTAAATATATACGCTTGTCCTGGTCATGGAAAGCTTATTATTCTTTAGGCTTCATAAAATATATATCGGAGTGAAAATATTCATGGCATTACTTTGACACAAAGTTACCTTACTCTCTCTAACATAATGATGAAAATTCTAACTAAGATGGTAAAAAACTTTACTTTCAGAATGTATTTAACCCAAATATATATATATATATATATATGTGTGTATATACATATATTTAAATAGTAATATATGTGCATCATAATATATTATTAAATCGAAGAACGTTTATTCTTAGCGTATTCAACATTATTATACCGAAAGTGTGGAAAGTTTGTAGTGCATGTGTCTAGTTTTGAAACACGTTGTATTATTTTATATAGAGAATAAAATTGAATTTTTACATTGATGACACTATGTAATTAACTTTACTGACTAAAGGACAAAGTAATAATAATTATTAGAAATATTATCAATGGGTCCCATTTCTGTAAAAAAAAAACATTTAACAATACCGTTAAAAATAAAAGGTGCTGAAAATTATAACACCAATATGACCTTATCTATATTTTTCGTTTAAAGACGTTATTTGTTGGAACAAAAGCAACTACAAAGCCAGTGACTTATCCCACATCGGTAAGTTATATAGCAATTAATTAATTTAAATACAATTAAATTACAATTTTTATTGTCGAGCTTGTTAACATAAGCTTGTAACCCATGTGGGGGCATTAATATGATGGAATATTGGATCTGACTCGTTGGGTTGAGTCTAACACGACTTCGAACTGCTCTGCCCATTTCAAGTTGAGATTTGGCTCATGTAGTTTGAGCGAAGTCTCGCACTTCCTGAGTTCATAGTGTGGAGGGCACTGCGTCAGGCTGGTCTAACAGAGCAACGAAAACCTCCCGTTCCTAACAGTGGAAGGATTACAGAGCGGTGTCGCTTGGGCTCAAGATGGCACAACAGTCTGTTCTCAAATATACCATCATGTTTTTTTCTTGTTCAAATATATGTTACCATATACATCAATTAGGATTAATCTCGTAAAACTGATTGAACGAATCATTCTCTAGAGATAAGAACAAATAGTACAAGGTAAACATAAAGATAGTTCTTAAAGTTCTGTATCTATTTTATAGTCATAATTACGTATTCATCACTACAAGAACATAATCAATGTTGATATATGTTTCATCTTTAATTTAAACGTATGTCGAAATAAGATTTCTACGCTCTGTTTGTATGAGTTATAGCCTGCGTAAGCAATCTAGCGTAAATACTGTCTTCTTAAAGTATGTAAAAAAGACCATAAAATACTCTCATTTAAATTTGAAATAAAGCAGTGCATCGTTATATAGTAACTTATGTTGTTACACAACATAAATATTTTATCATTTAAAGTAAATCTATACGCTTGTCCTGGTCATGGAAAGCTTATTATTCTTTAGGCTTCATAAAATATATATCGGAGTGAAAAAATTCATGGCATTACTTTGACACAAAGTTACCTTACTCTCTCTAACATAATGATGAAAATTCTAACTAAGACGGTAAAAAACTTTACTTTCAGAATGTATTTAACCCAAATATATATATATATATATATATGTGTGTATATACATATATTTAAATAGTAATATATGTGCATCATAATATATTATTAAATCGAAGAACGTTTATTCTTAGCGTATTCAACATTATTATACCGAAAGTGTGGAAAGTTTGTAGTGCATGTGTCTAGTTTTGAAACACGTTGTATTATTTTATATAGAGAATAAAATTGAATTTTTACATTGATGACACTATGTAATTAACTTTACTGACTAAAGGACAAAGTAATAATAATTATTAGAAATATTATCAATGGGTCCCATTTCTGTAAAAAAAAACATTTAACAATACCGTTAAAAATAAAAGGTGCTGAAAATTATACCACCAATATGACCTTATCTATATTTTTCGTTTAAAGACGTTATTTGTTGGAACAAAAGCAACTACAAAACCAGTGACTTATCCCACATCGGTAAGTTATATAGCAATTAATTAATTTAAATACAATTAAATTACAATGTTTATTGTCGAGCTTGTTAACATAAGCTTGTAACCCATGTGGGGGCATTAATATGATGGAATATTGGATCTGACTCGTTGGGTCGAGTCTAACACAACTTCGAACTGCTCTGCCCATTTCAAGTTGAGATTTGTCTCATGTAGTTTGAGCGAAGTCTCGCACTTCCTGAGTTCATAGTGTGGAGGGCACTGCGTCAGGCTGGTCTAACAGAGCAACGAAAACCTCCCGTTCCTAACAGTGGAAGGATTACAGAGCGGTGTCGCTTGGGCTCAAGATGGCACAACAGTCTGTTCTCAAATATACCATCATGTTTTTTTCTTGTTCAAATATATGTTACCATATACATCAATTAGGATTTATCTCGTAAAACTGATTGAACGAATCATTCTCTAGAGATAAGAACAAATAGTACAAGGTAAACATAAAGATAGTTCTTAAAGTTCTGTATCTATTTTATAGTCATAATTACGTATTCATCACTACAAGAACATAATCAATGTTGATATATGTTTCATCTTTAATTTAAACGTATGTCGAAATAAGATTTCTACGCTCTGTTTGTATGAGTTATAGCCTGCGTAAGCAATCTAGCGTAAATACTGTCTTCTTAAAGTATGTGAAAAAGACCATAAAATACTCTCATTTAAATTTGAAATAAAGCAGTGCATCGTTATATAGTAACTTATGTTGTTACACGACATAAATATTTTATCATTTAAAGTAAATATATACGCTTGTCCTGGTCATGGAAAGCTTATTATTCTTTAGGCTTCATAAAATATATATCGGAGTGAAAAAATTCATGGCATTACTTTGACACAAAGTTACCTTACTCTCTCTAACATAATGATGAAAATTCTAACTAAGATGGTAAAAAACTTTACTTTCAGAATGTATTTAACCCAAATATATATATATATATATGTGTGTATATACGTATATTTAAATAGTAATATATGTCCATCATAATATATTATTAAATCGAAGAACGTTTATTCTTAGCGTATTCAACATTATTATACCGAAAGTGCGGAAAGTTTGTAGTGCATGTGTCTAGTTTTGAAACACGTTGTATTATTTTATATAGAGAATAAAATTGAATTTTTACATTGATGACACTATGTAATTAACTTTACTGACTAAAGGACAAAGTAATAATAATTATTAGAAATATTATCAATGGGTCCCATTTCTGTAAAAAAAAAACATTTAACAATACCGTTAAAAATAAAAGGTGCTGAAAATTATAACACCAATATGACCTTATCTATATTTTTCGTTTAAAGACGTTATTTGTTGGAACAAAAGCAACTACAAAGCCAGTGACTTATCCCACATCGGTAAGTTATATAGCAATTAATTAATTTAAATACAATTAAATTACAATTTTTATTGTCGAGCTTGTTAACATAAGCTTGTAACCCATGTGGGGGCATTAATATGATGGAATATTGGATCTGACTCGTTGGGTCGAGTCTAACACGACTTCGAACTGCTCTGCCCATTTCAAGTTGAGATTTGGCTCATGTAGTTTGAGCGAAGTCTCGCACTTCCTGAGTTCATAGTGTGGAGGGCACTGCGTCAGGATGGTCTAACAGAGCAACGAAAACCTCCCGTTCCTAACAGTGGAAGGATTACAGAGCGGTGTCGCTTGGGCTCAAGATGGCACAACAGTCTGTTCTCAAATATACCATCATGTTTTTTTCTTGTTCAAATATATGTTACCATATACATCAATTAGGATTTATCTCGTAAAACTGATTGAACGAATCATTCTCTAGAGATAAGAACAAATAGTACAAGGTAAACATAAAGATAGTTCTTAAAGTTCTGTATCTATTTTATAGTCATAATTACGTATTCATCACTACAAGAACATAATCAATGTTGATATATGTTTCATCTTTAATTTAAACGTATGTCGAAATAAGATTTCTACGCTCTGTTTGTATGAGTTATAGCCTGCGTAAGCAATCTAGCGTAAATACTGTCTTCTTAAAGTATGTGAAAAAGACCATAAAATACTCTCATTTAAATTTGAAATAAAGCAGTGCATCGTTATATAGTAACTTATGTTGTTACACGACATAAATATTTTATCATTTAAAGTAAATATATACGCTTGTCCTGGTCATGGAAAGCTTATTATTCTTTAGGCTTCATAAAATATATATCGGAGTGAAAAAATTCATGGCATTACTTTGACACAAAGTTACCTTACTCTCTCTAACATAATGATGAAAATTCTAACTAAGATGGTAAAAAACTTTACTTTCAGAATGTATTTAACCCAAATATATATATATATATATGTGTGTATATACGTATATTTAAATAGTAATATATGTCCATCATAATATATTATTAAATCGAAGAACGTTTATTCTTAGCGTATTCAACATTATTATACCGAAAGTGCGGAAAGTTTGTAGTGCATGTGTCTAGTTTTGAAACACGTTGTATTATTTTATATAGAGAATAAAATTGAATTTTTACATTGATGACACTATGTAATTAACTTTACTGACTAAAGGACAAAGTAATAATAATTATTAGAAATATTATCAATGGGTCCCATTTCTGTAAAAAAAAAACATTTAACAATACCGTTAAAAATAAAAGGTGCTGAAAATTATAACACCAATATGACCTTATCTATATTTTTCGTTTAAAGACGTTATTTGTTGGAACAAAAGCAACTACAAAGCCAGTGACTTATCCCACATCGGTAAGTTATATAGCAATTAATTAATTTAAATACAATTAAATTACAATTTTTATTGTCGAGCTTGTTAACATAAGCTTGTAACCCATGTGGGGGCATTAATATGATGGAATATTGGATCTGACTCGTTGGGTCGAGTCTAACACGACTTCGAACTGCTCTGCCCATTTCAAGTTGAGATTTGGCTCATGTAGTTTGAGCGAAGTCTCGCACTTCCTGAGTTCATAGTGTGGAGGGCACTGCGTCAGGCTGGTCTAACAGAGCAACGAAAACCTCCCGTTCCTAACAGTGGAAGGATTACAGAGCGGTGTCGCTTGGGCTCAAGATGGCACAACAGTCTGTTCTCAAATATACCATCATGTTTTTTTCTTGTTCAAATATATGTTACCATATACATCAATTAGGATTAATCTCGTAAAACTGATTGAACGAATCATTCTCTAGAGATAAGAACAAATAGTACAAGGTAAACATAAAGATAGTTCTTAAAGTTCTGTATCTATTTTATAGTCATAATTACGTATTCATCACTACAAGAACATAATCAATGTTGATATATGTTTCATCTTTAATTTAAACGTATGTCGAAATAAGATTTCTACGCTCTGTTTGTATGAGTTATAGCCTGCGTAAGCAATCTAGCGTAAATACTGTCTTCTTAAAGTATGTAAAAAAGACCATAAAATACTCTCATTTAAATTTGAAATAAAGCAGTGCATCGTTATATAGTAACTTATGTTGTTACACGACATAAATATTTTATCATTTAAAGTAAATATATACGCTTGTCCTGGTCATGGAAAGCTTATTATTCTTTAGGCTTCATAAAATATATATCGGAGTGAAAAAATTCATGGCATTACTTTGACACAAAGTTACCTTACTCTCTCTAACATAATGATGAAAATTCTAACTAAGATGGTAAAAAACTTTACTTTCAGAATGTATTTAACCCAAATATATATATATATATATGTGTGTATATACGTATATTTAAATAGTAATATATGTCCATCATAATATATTATTAAATCGAAGAACGTTTATTCTTAGCGTATTCAACATTATTATACCGAAAGTGCGGAAAGTTTGTAGTGCATGTGTCTAGTTTTGAAACACGTTGTATTATTTTATATAGAGAATAAAATTGAATTTTTACATTGATGACACTATGTAATTAACTTTACTGACTAAAGGACAAAGTAATAATAATTATTAGAAATATTATCAATGGGTCCCATTTCTGTAAAAAAAAAACATTTAACAATACCGTTAAAAATAAAAGGTGCTGAAAATTATAACACCAATATGACCTTATCTATATTTTTCGTTTAAAGACGTTATTTGTTGGAACAAAAGCAACTACAAAGCCAGTGACTTATCCCACATCGGTAAGTTATATAGCAATTAATTAATTTAAATACAATTAAATTACAATTTTTATTGTCGAGCTTGTTAACATAAGCTTGTAACCCATGTGGGGGCATTAATATGATGGAATATTGGATCTGACTCGTTGGGTCGAGTCTAACACGACTTCGAACTGCTCTGCCCATTTCAAGTTGAGATTTGGCTCATGTAGTTTGAGCGAAGTCTCGCACTTCCTGAGTTCATAGTGTGGAGGGCACTGCGTCAGGATGGTCTAACAGAGCAACGAAAACCTCCCGTTCCTAACAGTGGAAGGATTACAGAGCGGTGTCGCTTGGGCTCAAGATGGCACAACAGTCTGTTCTCAAATATACCATCATGTTTTTTTCTTGTTCAAATATATGTTACCATATACATCAATTAGGATTTATCTCGTAAAACTGATTGAACGAATCATTCTCTAGAGATAAGAACAAATAGTACAAGGTAAACATAAAGATAGTTCTTAAAGTTCTGTATCTATTTTATAGTCATAATTACGTATTCATCACTACAAGAACATAATCAATGTTGATATATGTTTCATCTTTAATTTAAACGTATGTCGAAATAAGATTTCTACGCTCTGTTTGTATGAGTTATAGCCTGCGTAAGCAATCTAGCGTAAATACTGTCTTCTTAAAGTATGTGAAAAAGACCATAAAATACTCTCATTTAAATTTGAAATAAAGCAGTGCATCGTTATATAGTAACTTATGTTGTTACACGACATAAATATTTTATCATTTAAAGTAAATATATACGCTTGTCCTGGTCATGGAAAGCTTATTATTCTTTAGGCTTCATAAAATATATATCGGAGTGAAAAAATTCATGGCATTACTTTGACACAAAGTTACCTTACTCTCTCTAACATAATGATGAAAATTCTAACTAAGATGGTAAAAAACTTTACTTTCAGAATGTATTTAACCCAAATATATATATATATATATGTGTGTATATACGTATATTTAAATAGTAATATATGTCCATCATAATATATTATTAAATCGAAGAACGTTTATTCTTAGCGTATTCAACATTATTATACCGAAAGTGCGGAAAGTTTGTAGTGCATGTGTCTAGTTTTGAAACACGTTGTATTATTTTATATAGAGAATAAAATTGAATTTTTACATTGATGACACTATGTAATTAACTTTACTGACTAAAGGACAAAGTAATAATAATTATTAGAAATATTATCAATGGGTCCCATTTCTGTAAAAAAAAAACATTTAACAATACCGTTAAAAATAAAAGGTGCTGAAAATTATAACACCAATATGACCTTATCTATATTTTTCGTTTAAAGACGTTATTTGTTGGAACAAAAGCAACTACAAAGCCAGTGACTTATCCCACATCGGTAAGTTATATAGCAATTAATTAATTTAAATACAATTAAATTACAATTTTTATTGTCGAGCTTGTTAACATAAGCTTGTAACCCATGTGGGGGCATTAATATGATGGAATATTGGATCTGACTCGTTGGGTCGAGTCTAACACGACTTCGAACTGCTCTGCCCATTTCAAGTTGAGATTTGGCTCATGTAGTTTGAGCGAAGTCTCGCACTTCCTGAGTTCATAGTGTGGAGGGCACTGCGTCAGGATGGTCTAACAGAGCAACGAAAACCTCCCGTTCCTAACAGTGGAAGGATTACAGAGCGGTGTCGCTTGGGCTCAAGATGGCACAACAGTCTGTTCTCAAATATACCATCATGTTTTTTTCTTGTTCAAATATATGTTACCATATACATCAATTAGGATTAATCTCGTAAAACTGATTGAACGAATCATTCTCTAGAGATAAGAACAAATAGTACAAGGTAAACATATAGATAGTTCTTAAAGTTCTGTATCTATTTTATAGTCATAATTACGTATTCATCACTACAAGAACATAATCAATGTTGATATATGTTTCATCTTTAATTTAAACGTATGTCGAAATAAGATTTCTACGCTCTGTTTGTATGAGTTATAGCCTGCGTAAGCAATCTAGCGTAAATACTGTCTTCTTAAAGTATGTAAAAAAGACCATAAAATACTCTCATTTAAATTTGAAATAAAGCAGTGCATCGTTATATAGTAACTTATGTTGTTACACGACATAAATATTTTATCATTTAAAGTAAATATATACGCTTGTCCTGGTCATGGAAAGCTTATTATTCTTTAGGCTTCATAAAATATATATCGGAGTGAAAAAATTCATGGCATTACTTTGACACAAAGTTACCTTACTCTCTCTAACATAATGATGAAAATTCTAACTAAGATAGTAAAAAACTTTACTTTCTGAATGTATTTAACCCAAATATATATATATATATATATATATATGTGTGTATATACATATATTTAAATAGTAATATATGTGCATCATAATATATTATTAAATCGAAGAACGTTTATTCTTAGCGTATTCAACATTATTATACCGAAAGTGTGGAAAGTTTGTAGTGCATGTGTCTAGTTTTGAAACACGTTGTATTATTTTATATAGAGAATAAAATTGAATTTTTACATTGATGACACTATGTAATTAACTTTACTGACTAAAGGACAAAGTAATAATAATTATTAGAAATATTATCAATGGGTCCCATTTCTGTAAAAAAAAACATTTAACAATACCGTTAAAAATAAAAGGTGCTGAAAATTATACCACCAATATGACCTTATCTATATTTTTCGTTTAAAGACGTTATTTGTTGGAACAAAAGCAACTACAAAACCAGTGACTTATCCCACATCGGTAAGTTATATAGCAATTAATTAATTTAAATACAATTAAATTACAATGTTTATTGTCGAGCTTGTTAACATAAGCTTGTAACCCATGTGGGGGCATTAATATGATGGAATATTGGATCTGACTCGTTGGGTCGAGTCTAACACGACTTCGAACAGCTCTGCCCATTTCAAGTTGAGATTTGTCTCATGTAGTTTGAGCGAAGTCTCGCACTTCCTGAGTTCATAGTGTGGAGGGCACTGCGTCAGGCTGGTCTAACAGAGCAACGAAAACCTCCCGTTCCTAACAGTGGAAGGATTACAGAGCGGTGTCGCTTGGGCTCAAGATGGCACAACAGTCTGTTCTCAAATATACCATCATGTTTTTTTCTTGTTCAAATATATGTTACCATATACATCAATTAGGATTTATCTCGTAAAACTGATTGAACGAATCATTCTCTAGAGATAAGAACAAATAGTACAAGGTAAACATAAAGATAGTTCTTAAAGTTCTGTATCTATTTTATAAGCATAATTACGTATTCATCACTACAAGAACATAATCAATGTTGATATATGTTTCATCTTTAATTTAAACGTATGTCGAAATAAGATTTCTACGCTCTGTTTGTATGAGTTATAGCATGCGTAAGCAATCTAGCGTAAATACTGTCTTCTTAAAGTATGTAAAAAAGACCATAAAATACTCTCATTTAAATTTGAAATAAAGCAGTGCATCGTTATATAGTAACTTATGTTGTTACACGACATAAATATTTTATCATTTAAAGTAAATATATACGCTTGTCCTGGTCATGGAAAGCTTATTATTCTTTAGGCTTCATAAAATATATATCGGAGTGAAAAAATTCATGGCATTACTTTGACACAAAGTTACCTTACTCTCTCTAACATAATGATGAAAATTCTAACTAAGATGGTAAAAAACTTTACTTTCAGAATGTATTTAACCCAAATATATATATATATATATATATGTGTGTATATACATATATTTAAATAGTAATATATGTGCATCATAATATATTATTAAATCGAAGAACGTTTATTCTTAGCGTATTCAACATTATTATACCGAAAGTGTGGAAAGTTTGTAGTGCATGTGTCTAGTTTTGAAACACGTTGTATTATTTTATATAGAGAATAAAATTGAATTTTTACATTGATGACACTATGTAATTAACTTTAGTGACTAAAGGACAAAGTAATAATAATTATTAGAAATATTATCAATGGGTCCCATTTCTGTAAAAAAAAAACATTTAACAATACCGTTAAAAATAAAAGGTGCTGAAAATTATACCACCAATATGACCTTATCTATATTTTTCGTTTAAAGACGTTATTTGTTGGAACAAAAGCAACTACAAAACCAGTGACTTATCCCACATCGGTAAGTTATATAGCAATTAATTAATTTAAATACAATTAAATTACAATTTTTATTGTCGAGCTTGTTAACATAATCTTGTACCCCATGTGGGGGCATTAATATGATGGAATATTGGATCTGACTCGTTGGGTCGAGTCTAACACGACTTCGAACTGCTCTGCCCATTTCAAGTTGAGCTTTGGCTCATGTAGTTTGAGCGAAGGCTCGCACTTCCTGAGTTCATAGTGTGGAGGGCACTGCGTCAGGCTGGTCTAACAGAGCAACGAAAACCTCCCGTTCCTAACAGTGGAAGGATTACAGAGCGGTGTCGCTTGGGCTCAAGATGGCACAATAGTCTGTTCTCAAATATACCATCATGTTTTTTTCTTGTTCAAATATATGTTACCATATACATCAATTAGGATTTATCTCGTAAAACTGATTGAACGAATCATTCTCTAGAGATAAGAACAAATAGTACAAGGTAAACATAAAGATAGTTCTTAAAGTTCTGTATCTATTTTATAGTCATAATTACGTATTCATCACTACAAGAACATAATCAATGTTGATATATGTTTCATCTTTAATTTAAACGTATGTCGAAATAAGATTTCTACGCTCTGTTTGTATGAGTTATAGCCTGCGTAAGCAATCTAGCGTAAATACTGTCTTCTTAAAGTATGTAAAAAAGACCATAAAATACTCTCATTTAAATTTGAAATAAAGCAGCGCATCGTTATATAGTAACTTATGTTGTTACACGACATAAATATTTTATCATTTAAATAAATATATACGCTTGTCCTGGTCATGGAAAGCTTATTATTCTTTAGGCTTCATAAAATATATATCGGAGTGAAAAAATTCATGGCATTACTTTGACACAAAGTTACCTTACTCTCTCTAACATAATGATGAAAATTCTAACTAAGATGGTAAAAAACTTTACTTTCAGAATGTATTTAACCCAAATATATATATATAAATATATGTGTGTATATACATATATTTAAATAGTAATATATGTGCATCATAATATATTATTAAATCGAAGAACGTTTATTCTTAGCGTATTCAACATTATTATACCGAAAGTGTGGAAAGTTTGTAGTGCATGTGTCTAGTTTTGAAACACGTTGTATTATTTTATATAGAGAATAAAATTGAATTTTTACATTGATGACACTATGTAATTAACTTTAGTGACTAAAGGACAAAGTAATAATAATTATTAGAAATATTATCAATGGGTCCCATTTCTATAAAAAAAAAACATTTAACAATACCGTTAAATATAAAAGGTGCTGAAAATTATACCACCAATATGACCTTATCTATATTTTTCGTTTAAAGACGTTATTTGTTGGAACAAAAGCAACTACAAAACCAGTGACTTATCCCACATCGGTAAGTTATATAGCAATTAATTAATTTAAATACAATTAAATTACAATGTTTATTGTCGAGCTTGTTAACATAAGCTTGTAACCCATGTGGGGGCATTAATATGATGGAATACTGGATCTGACTCGTTGGGTCGAGTCTAACACGACTTCGAACTGCTCTGCCCATTTCAAGTTGAGCTTTGGCTCATGTAGTTTGAGCGAAGGCTCGCACTTCCTGAGTTCATAGTGTGGAGGGCACTGCGTCAGGCTGGTCTAACAGAGCAACGAAAACCTCCCGTTCCCAACAGTGGAAGGATTACAGAGCGGTGTCGCTTGGGCTCAAGATGGCACAACAGTCTGTTCTCAAATATACCATCATGTTTTTTTATTGTTCAAATTTATGTTACCATATACATCAATTAGGATTTATCTCGTAAAACTGATTGAACGAATCATTCTCTAGAGATAAGAACAAATAGTACAAGGTAAACATAAAGATAGTTCTTAAAGTTCTGTATCTATTTTATAGTCATAATTACGTATTCATCACTACAAGAACATAATCAATGTTGATATATGTTTCATCTTTAATTTAAACGTATGTCGAAATAAGATTTCTACGCTTTGTTTGTATGAGTTATAGCCTGCGTAAGCAATCTGGCGTAAATACTGTCTTCTTAAAGTATATAAGAAAGACCATAAAAAACTCTCATTTAAATTTGAAATAAAGCAGTTCATCGTTATATAGTAACTTATGTTGTTACACGACATAAACATTTTATAATTTAAAGTAAATATATACGCTTGTCTTGGTCAGGGAAAGCTTATTATTCTTTAGGCTTCATAAAATATATACCGCAGTGAAAAAATTCATGGCATTACTTTGACACAAAGTTACCTTACTCTCTCTAACATAATGATGAAAATTCTAACTAAGATGGTAAAAAACTTTACTTTCAGAATATATTTAAGCCAAATATATATATATATATATACATATGTGTGTATATACATATATTTAAATAGTAATATATGTCCATCATAATATATTATTAAATCGAAGAACGTTTATTCTTAGCGTATTCAACCTTATTATACCGAAAGTGTGGAAAGTTTGTAGTGCATGTGTCTAGTTTTGAAACACGTTGTATTATTTTATATAGAGAATAAAATTGAATTTTTACATTGATGACACTATATAATTAACTTTAGTGACTAAAGGATAAAGTAATAATAATTATTAGAAATATTATCAATGGGTCCCATTTCTGTAAAAAAAGAACATTTAACAATACCGTTAAAAATAAAAGGTGCTGAAAATTATACCACCAATATGACATTATCTATATTTTTCGTTTAAAGACGTTATTTGTTGGAACAAAAGCAACTACAAAACCAGTGACTTATCCCACATCGGTAAGTTATATAGCAATTAATTAATTTAAATACAATTAAATTACAATTTTTATTGTCGAGCTTGTTAACATAAGCTTGTAACCCATGTGGGGGCATTAATATGATGGAATATTGGATCTGACTCGTTGGGTCGAGTCTAACACGACTTCGAAGTGCTCTGCCCATATCAAGTTGAGATTTGGCTCATGTAGTTTGAGCGAAGGCTGGCACTTCTTGAGTTCATAGTGTGGAGGGCACTCCGTCAGGCTGGTCTAACAGAGCAACGAAAACCTCCCGTTCCTAACAGTGGAAGGATTACAGAGCGGTGTCGCTTGGGCTCAAGATGGCACAACAGTCTGTTCTCAAATATACCATCATGTTTTTTTCTTGTTCAAATATATGTTACCATATACATCAATTAGGATCTATCTCGTAAAACTGATTGAACGAATCATTCTCTAGAGATAAGAACAAATAGTACAAGGTAAACATAAAGATAGTTCTTAAAGTTCTGTATCTATTTTATAGTCATAATTACGTATTCATCACTACAAGAACATAATCAATGTTGATATATGTTTCATCTTTAATTTAAACGTATGTCGAAATAAGATTTCTACGCTCTGTTTGTATGAGTTATATCCTGCGTAAGCAATCTAGCGTAAATACTGTCTTCTTAAAGTATGTAAAAAAGACCATAAAATACTCTCATTTAAATTTGAAATAAAGCAGTGCATCGTTATATAGTAACTTATGTTGTTACACGACATAAATATTTTATCATTTAAAGTAAATATATACGCTTGTCCTGGTCATGGAAAGCTTATTATTCTTTAGGCTTCATAAAATATATATCGGAGTGAAAAAATTCATGGCATTACTTTGAAACAAAGTTACCTTACTCTCTCTAACATAATGATGAAAATTCTAACTAAGATGGTAAAAAACTTTACTTTCAGAATGTATTTAACCCAAATATATATATATATATATGTGTGTATATACATATATTTAAATAGTAATATATGTGCATCATAATATATTATTAAATCGAAGAACGTTTATTCTTAGCGTATTCAACATTATTATACCGAAAGTGTGGAAAGTTTGTAGTGCATGTGTCTAGTTTTGAAACACGTTGTATTATTTTATATAGAGAATAAAATTGAATTTTTACATTGATGACACTATGTAATTAACTTTACTGACTAAAGGACAAAGTAATAATAATTATTAGAAATATTATCAATGGGTCCCATTTCTGTAAAAAAAAACATTTAACAATACCGTTAAAAATAAAAGGTGCTGAAAATTATAACACCAATATGACCTTATCTATATTTTTCGTTTAAAGACGTTATTTGTTGGAACAAAAGCAACTACAAAGCCAGTGACTTATCCCACATCGGTAAGTTATATAGCAATTAATTAATTTAAATACAATTAAATTACAATTTTTATTGTCGAGCTTGTTAACATAAGCTTGTAACCCATGTGGGGGCATTAATATGATGGAATATTGGATCTGACTCGTTGGGTCGAGTCTAACACGACTTCGAACTGCTCTGCCCATTTCAAGTTGAGATTTGGCTCATGTAGTTTGAGCGAAGTCTCGCACTTCCTGAGTTCATAGTGTGGAGGGTACTGCGTCAGGCTGGTCTAACAGAGCAACGAAAACCTCCCGTTCCTAACAGTGGAAGGATTACAGAGCGGTGTCGCTTGGGCTCAAGATGGCACAACAGTCTGTTCTCAAATATACCATCATGTTTTTTTCTTGTTCAAATATATGTTACCATATACATCAATTAGGATTTATCTCGTAAAACTGATTGAACGAATCATTCTCTAGAGATAAGAACAAATAGTACAAGGTAAACATAAAGATAGTTCTTAAAGTTCTGTATCTATTTTATAGTCATAATTACGTATTCATCACTACAAGAACATAATCAATGTTGATATATGTTTCATCTTTAATTTAAACGTATGTCGAAATAAGATTTCTACGCTCTGTTTGTATGAGTTATAGCCTGCGTAAGCAATCTAGCGTAAATACTGTCTTCTTAAAGTATGTAAAAAAGACCATAAAATACTCTCATTTAAATTTGAAATAAAGCAGCGCATCGTTATATAGTAACTTATGTTGTTACACGACATAAATATTTTATCATTTAAAGTAAATATATACGCTTGTCCTGGTCATGGAAAGCTTATTATTCTTTAGGCTTCATAAAATATATATCGGAGTGAAAAAATTCATGGCATTACTTTGACACAAAGTTACCTTACTCTCTAACATAATGATGAAAATTCTAACTAAGATGGTAAAAAACTTTACTTTCAGAATGTATTTAACCCAAATATATATATATATATATGTGTGTGTATATACATATATTTAAATAGTAATATATGTGCATCATAATATATTATTAAATCGAAGAACGTTTATTCTTAGCGTATTCAACATTATTATACCGAAAGTGTGGAAAGTTTGTAGTGCATGTGTCTAGTTTTGAAACACGTTGTATTATTTTATATAGAGAATAAAATTGAATTTTTACATTGATGACACTATGTAATTAACTTTAGTGACTAAAGGACAAAGTAATAATAATTATTAGAAATATTATCAATGGGTCCCATTTCTGTAAAAAAAAAACATTTAACAATACCGTTAAATATAAAAGGTGCTGAAAATTATACCACCAATATGACCTTATCTATATTTTTCGTTTAAAGACGTTATTTGTTGGAACAAAAGCAACTACAAAACCAGTGACTTATCCCACATCGGTAAGTTATATAGCAATTAATTAATTTAAATACAATTAAATTACAATTTTTATTGTCGAGCTTGTTAACATAAGCTTGTAACCCATGTGGGGGCATTAATATGATGGAATACTGGATCTGACTCGTTGGGTCGAGTCTAACACGACTTCGAACTGCTCTGCCCATTTCAAGTTGAGCTTTGGCTCATGTAGTTTGAGCGAAGGCTCGCACTTCCTGAGTTCATAGTGTGGAGGGCACTGCGTCAGGCTGGTCTAACAGAGCAACGAAAACCTCCCGTTCCTAACAGTGGAAGGATTACAGAGCGGTGTCGCTTGGGCTCAAGATGGCACAACAGTCTGTTCTCAAATATACCATCATGTTTTTTTCTTGTTCAAATATATGTTACCATATACATCAATTAGGATTTATCTCGTAAAACTGATTGAACGAATCATTCTCTAGAGATAAGAACAAATAGTACAAGGTAAACATAAAGATAGTTCTTAAAGTTCTGTATCTATTTTATAGTCATAATTACGTATTCATCACTACAAGAACATAATCAATGTTGATATATGTTTCATCTTTAATTTAAACGTATGTCGAAATAAGATTTCTACGCTCTGTTTGTATGAGTTATAGCCTGCGTAAGCAATCTAGCGTAAATACTGTCTTCTTAAAGTATGTAAAAAAGACCATAAAATACTCTCATTTAAATTTGAAATAAAGCAGCGCATCGTTATATAGTAACTTATGTTGTTACACGACATAAATATTTTATCATTTAAAGTAAATATATACGCTTGTCCTGGTCATGGAAAGCTTATTATTCTTTAGGCTTCATAAAATATATATCGGAGTGAAAAAATTCATGGCATTACTTTGACACAAAGTTACCTTACTCTCTAACATAATGATGAAAATTCTAACTAAGATGGTAAAAAACTTTACTTTCAGAATGTATTTAACCCAAATATATATATATATATATGTGTGTGTATATACATATATTTAAATAGTAATATATGTGCATCATAATATATTATTAAATCGAAGAACGTTTATTCTTAGCGTATTCAACATTATTATACCGAAAGTGTGGAAAGTTTGTAGTGCATGTGTCTAGTTTTGAAACACGTTGTATTATTTTATATAGAGAATAAAATTGAATTTTTACATTGATGACACTATGTAATTAACTTTAGTGACTAAAGGACAAAGTAATAATAATTATTAGAAATATTATCAATGGGTCCCATTTCTGTAAAAAAAAAACATTTAACAATACCGTTAAATATAAAAGGTGCTGAAAATTATACCACCAATATGACCTTATCTATATTTTTCGTTTAAAGACGTTATTTGTTGGAACAAAAGCAACTACAAAACCAGTGACTTATCCCACATCGGTAAGTTATATAGCAATTAATTAATTTAAATACAATTAAATTACAATTTTTATTGTCGAGCTTGTTAACATAAGCTTGTAACCCATGTGGGGGCATTAATATGATGGAATACTGGATCTGACTCGTTGGGTCGAGTCTAACACGACTTCGAACTGCTCTGCCCATTTCAAGTTGAGCTTTGGCTCATGTAGTTTGAGCGAAGGCTCGCACTTCCTGAGTTCATAGTGTGGAGGGCACTGCGTCAGGCTGGTCTAACAGAGCAACGAAAACCTCCCGTTCCTAACAGTGGAAGGATTACAGAGCGGTGTCGCTTGGGCTCAAGATGGCACAACAGTCTGTTCTCAAATATACCATCATGTTTTTTTCTTGTTCAAATATATGTTACCATATACATCAATTAGGATTTATCTCGTAAAACTGATTGAACGAATCATTCTCTAGAGATAAGAACAAATAGTACAAGGTAAACATAAAGATAGTTCTTAAAGTTCTGTATCTATTTTATAGTCATAATTACGTATTCATCACTACAAGAACATAATCAATGTTGATATATGTTTCATCTTTAATTTAAACGTATGTCGAAATAAGATTTCTACGCTCTGTTTGTATGAGTTATAGCCTGCGTAAGCAATCTAGCGTAAATACTGTCTTCTTAAAGTATGTAAAAAAGACCATAAAATACTCTCATTTAAATTTGAAATAAAGCAGCGCATCGTTATATAGTAACTTATGTTGTTACACGACATAAATATTTTATCATTTAAAGTAAATATATACGCTTGTCCTGGTCATGGAAAGCTTATTATTCTTTAGGCTTCATAAAATATATATCGGAGTGAAAAAATTCATGGCATTACTTTGACACAAAGTTACCTTACTCTCTAACATAATGATGAAAATTCTAACTAAGATGGTAAAAAACTTTACTTTCAGAATGTATTTAACCCAAATATATATATATATATATGTGTGTGTATATACATATATTTAAATAGTAATATATGTGCATCATAATATATTATTAAATCGAAGAACGTTTATTCTTAGCGTATTCAACATTATTATACCGAAAGTGTGGAAAGTTTGTAGTGCATGTGTCTAGTTTTGAAACACGTTGTATTATTTTATATAGAGAATAAAATTGAATTTTTACATTGATGACACTATGTAATTAACTTTAGTGACTAAAGGACAAAGTAATAATAATTATTAGAAATATTATCAATGGGTCCCATTTCTGTAAAAAAAAAACATTTAACAATACCGTTAAATATAAAAGGTGCTGAAAATTATACCACCAATATGACCTTATCTATATTTTTCGTTTAAAGACGTTATTTGTTGGAACAAAAGCAACTACAAAACCAGGGACTTATCCCACATCGGTAAGTTATATAGCAATTAATGAATTTAAATACAATTAAATTACTATTTTAATTGTCGAGCTTGTTAACATAAGCTTGTAACCCATGTGGGGGCATTAATATGATGGAATATTGGATCTGACTCGTTGGGTCGAGTCTAACACGACTTCGAACTGCTCTGCCCATTTCAAGTTGAGATTTGGCTCATGTAGTTTGAGCGAAGTCTCGCACTTCCTGAGTTCATAGTGTGGAGGGCACTCCGTCAGGCTGGTCTAACAGAGCAACGAAAACCTCCCGTTCCTAACAGTGGAAGGATTACAGAGCGGTGTCGCTTGGGCTCAAGATGGCACAACAGTCTGTTCTCAAATATACCATCATGTTTTTTTCTTGTTCAAATATATGTTACCATATACATCAATTAGGATTTATCTCGTAAAACTGATTGAACGAATCATTCTCTAGAGATAAGAACAAATAGTACAAGGTAAACATAAAGATAGTTCTTAAAGTTCTGTATCTATTTTATAGTCATAATTACGTATTCATCACTACAAGAACATAATCAATGTTGATATATGTTTCATCTTTAATTTAAACGTATGTCGAAATAAGATTTCTACGCTTTGTTTGTATGAGTTATAGCCTGCGTAAGCAATCTGGCGTAAATACTGTCTTCTTAAAGTATATAAGAAAGACCATAAAAAACTCTCATTTAAATTTGAAATAAAGCAGTTCATCGTTATATAGTAACTTATGTTGTTACACGACATAAACATTTTATAATTTAAAGTAAATATATACGCTTGTCTTGGTCAGGGAAAGCTTATTATTCTTTAGGCTTCATAAAATATATACCGCAGTGAAAAAATTCATGGCATTACTTTGACACAAAGTTACCTTACTCTCTCTAACATAATGATGAAAATTCTAACTAAGATGGTAAAAAACTTTACTTTCAGAATATATTTAAGCCAAATATATATATATATATATACATATGTGTGTATATACATATATTTAAATAGTAATATATGTCCATCATAATATATTATTAAATCGAAGAACGTTTATTCTTAGCGTATTCAACCTTATTATACCGAAAGTGTGGAAAGTTTGTAGTGCATGTGTCTAGTTTTGAAACACGTTGTATTATTTTATATAGAGAATAAAATTGAATTTTTACATTGATGACACTATATAATTAACTTTAGTGACTAAAGGATAAAGTAATAATAATTATTAGAAATATTATCAATGGGTCCCATTTCTGTAAAAAAAGAACATTTAACAATACCGTTAAAAATAAAAGGTGCTGAAAATTATACCACCAATATGACATTATCTATATTTTTCGTTTAAAGACGTTATTTGTTGGAACAAAAGCAACTACAAAACCAGTGACTTATCCCACATCGGTAAGTTATATAGCAATTAATTAATTTAAATACAATTAAATTACAATTTTTATTGTCGAGCTTGTTAACATAAGCTTGTAACCCATGTGGGGGCATTAATATGATGGAATATTGGATCTGACTCGTTGGGTCGAGTCTAACACGACTTCGAAGTGCTCTGCCCATATCAAGTTGAGATTTGGCTCATGTAGTTTGAGCGAAGGCTGGCACTTCTTGAGTTCATAGTGTGGAGGGCACTCCGTCAGGCTGGTCTAACAGAGCAACGAAAACCTCCCGTTCCTAACAGTGGAAGGATTACAGAGCGGTGTCGCTTGGGCTCAAGATGGCACAACAGTCTGTTCTCAAATATACCATCATGTTTTTTTCTTGTTCAAATATATGTTACCATATACATCAATTAGGATCTATCTCGTAAAACTGATTGAACGAATCATTCTCTAGAGATAAGAACAAATAGTACAAGGTAAACATAAAGATAGTTCTTAAAGTTCTGTATCTATTTTATAGTCATAATTACGTATTCATCACTACAAGAACATAATCAATGTTGATATATGTTTCATCTTTAATTTAAACGTATGTCGAAATAAGATTTCTACGCTCTGTTTGTATGAGTTATAGCCTGCGTAAGCAATCTAGCGTAAATACTGTCTTCTTAAAGTATGTAAAAAAGACCATAAAATACTCTCATTTAAATTTGAAATAAAGCAGTGCATCGTTATATAGTAACTTATGTTGTTACACGACATAAATATTTTATCATTTAAAGTAAATATATACGCTTGTCCTGGTCATGGAAAGCTTATTATTCTTTAGGCTTCATAAAATATATATCGGAGTGAAAAAATTCATGGCATTACTTTGACACAAAGTTACCTTACTCTCTCTAACATAATGATGAAAATTCTAACTAAGATGGTAAAAAACTTTACTTTCAGAATGTATTTAACCCAAATATATATATATATATATATGTGTGTATATACATATATTTAAATAGTAATATATGTGCATCATAATATATTATTAAATCGAAGAACGTTTATTCTTAGCGTATTCAACATTATTATACCGAAAGTGTGGAAAGTTTGTAGTGCATGTGTCTAGTTTTGAAACACGTTGTATTATTTTATATAGAGAATAAAATTGAATTTTTACATTGATGACACTATGTAATTAACTTTACTGACTAAAGGACAAAGTAATAATAATTATTAGAAATATTATCAATGGGTCCCATTTCTGTAAAAAAAAAACATTTAGCAATACCGTTAAAAATAAAAGGTGCTGAAAATTATAACACCAATATGACCTTATCTATATTTTTCGTTTAAAGACGTTATTTGTTGGAACAAAAGCAACTACAAAGCCAGTGACTTATCCCACATCGGTAAGTTATATAGCAATTAATTAATTTAAATACAATTAAATTACAATTTTTATTGTCGAGCTTGTTAACATAAGCTTGTAACCCATGTGGGGGCATTAATATGATGGAATATTGGATCTGACTCGTTGGGTCGAGTCTAACACGACTTCGAACTGCTCTGCCCATTTCAAGTTGAGATTTGGCTCATGTAGTTTGAGCGAAGTCTCGCACTTCCTGAGTTCATAGTGTGGAGGGCACTCCGTCAGGCTGGTCTAACAGAGCAACGAAAACCTCCCGTTCCTAACAGTGGAAGGATTACAGAGCGGTGTCGCTTGGGCTCAAGATGGTACAACAGTCTGTTCTCAAATATACCATCATGTTTTTTTCTTGTTCAAATATATGTTACCATATACATCAATTAGGATTTATCTCGTAAAACTGATTGAACGAATCATTCTCTAGAGATAAGAACAAATAGTACAAGGTAAACATAAAGATAGTTCATAAAGTTCTGTATCTATTTTATAGTCATAATTACGTATTCATCACTACAAGAACATAATCAATGTTGATATATGTTTCATCTTTAATTTAAACGTATGTCGAAATAAGATTTCTACGCTTTGTTTGTATGAGTTATAGCCTGCGTAAGCAATCTGGCGTAAATACTGTCCTCTTAAAGTATATAAGAAAGACCATAAAAAACTCTCATTTAAATTTGAAATAAAGCAGTTCATCGTTATATAGTAACTTATGTTGTTACACGACATAAATATTTTATAATTTAAAGTAAATATATACGCTTGTCTTGGTCAGGGAAAGCTTATTATTCTTTAGGCTTCATAAAATATATACCGCAGTTAAAAAATTCATGGCATTACTTTGACACAAAGTTACCTAACTCTCTCTAACATAATGATGAAAATTCTAACTAAGATAGTAAAAAACTTTACTTTCTGAATGTATTCAAGCCAAATATATATATATATATATATATATGTGTATGTATATGCATATATTTAAATAGTAATATATGTCCATCATAATATATTATTAAATCGAAGAACATTTATTCTTATCGTATTTAACATTATTATACCGAAAGTGTGGAAAGTTTGTAATGCATGTGTCTAGTTTTGAAACACGTTGTATTATTTTATATAGAGAATAAAATTGAATTTTTACATTGATGACACGATATAATTAACTTTAGTGACTAAAGGACAAAGTAATAATAATTATTAGAAATATTATCAATGGGTCCCATTTCTGTAAAAAAAAAACATTTAACAATACCGTTAAAAATAAAAGGTGCTGAAAATTATAACACCAATATGACCTTATCTATATTTTTCGTTTAAAGACGTTATTTGTTGGAACAAAAGCAACTACAAAACCAGTGACTTATCCCACATCGGTAAGTTATATAGCAATTAATTAATTTAAATACAATTAAATTACAATTTTTATTGTCGAGCTTGTTAACATAAGCTTGTAACCCATGTGGGGGCATTAATATGATGGAATATTGGACCTGACTCGTTGGGTCGAGTCTAACACGACTTCGAACTGCTCTGCCCATTTCAAGTTGAGATTTGGCTCATGTAGTTTGAGCGAAGGCTCACACTTCTTGAGTTCATAGTGTGGAGGGCACTCCGTCAGGCTGGTCTAACAGAGCAACGAAAACCTCCCGTTCCTAACAGTGGAAGGATTACAGAGCGGTGTCGCTTGGGCTCAAGATGGTACAACAGTCTGTTCTCAAATATACCATCATGTTTTTTTCTTGTTCAAATATATGTTACCATATACATCAATTAGGATTTATCTCGTAAAACTGATTGAACGAATCATTCTCTAGAGATAAGAACAAATAGTACAAGGTAAACATAAAGATAGTTCATAAAGTTCTGTATCTATTTTATAGTCATAATTACGTATTCATCACTACAAGAACATAATCAATGTTGATATATGTTTCATCTTTAATTTAAACGTATGTCGAAATAAGATTTCTACGCTTTGTTTGTATGAGTTATAGCCTGCTTAAACAATTTAGCGTAAATACTGTCTTCTTAAAGTTTAAAAACAATACCATAAAAAACTCTCATTTAAATTTGAAATAAAGCAGTTCATCGTTATATAGTAACTTATGTTGTTACACGACATAAATATTTTATAATTTAAAGTAAATATATACGCTTGTCTTGGTCAGGGAAAGCTTATTATTCTTTAGGCTTCATAAAATATATACCGCAGTTAAAAAATTCATGGCATTACTTTGACACAAAGTTACCTTACTCTCTCTAACATAATGATGAAAATTCTAACTAAGATGGTAAAAAACTTTACTTTCAGAATATATTTAAGCCAAATATATATATATATATATATATATGTGTGTATATACATATATTTAAATAGTAATATATGTCCATCATAATATATTATTAAATCGAAGAACATTTATTCTTAGCGTATTCAACATTATTATACCGAAAGTGTGGAAAGTTTGTAATGCATGTGTCTAGTTTTGAAACACGTTGTATTATTTTATATAGAGAATAAAATTGAATTTTTACATTGATGACACGATATAATTAACTTTAGTGACTAAAGGACAAAGTAATAATAATTATTAGAAATATTATCAATGGGTCCCATTTCTGTAAAAAAAAAACATTTAACAATACCGTTAAAAATAAAAGGTGCTGAAAATTATAACACCAATATGACCTTATCTATATTTTTCGTTTAAAGACGTTATTTGTTGGAACATAAGCAACTACAAAACCGGTGACATATCCCACATCAGTAAGTTCTATAGCAATTAATTAATCTAAATACAATGAAATTACTATTTTTATTGTCGAGCTTGTTAACATAAGCTTGTAACCCATGTGGGGGCATTAATATGATGGAATATTGGATCTGACTCGTTGGGTCGAGTCTAACACGACTTCGAACTGCTCTGCCCATTTCAAGTTGAGATTTGGCTCATGTAGTTTGAGCGAAGGCTCACACTTCTTGAGTTCATAGTGTGGAGGGCACTCCGTCAGGCTGGTCTAACAGAGCAACGAAAACCTCCCGTTCCTAACAGTGGAAGGATTACAGAGCGGTGTCGCTTGGGCTCAAGATGGTACAACAGTCTGTTCTCAAATATACCATCATGTTTTTTTCTTGTTCAAATATATGTTACCATATACATCAATTAGGATTTATCTCGTAAAACTGATTGAACGAATCATTCTCTAGAGATAAGAACAAATAGTACAAGGTAAACATAAAGATAGTTCATAAAGTTCTGTATCTATTTTATAGTCATAATTACGTATTCATCACTACAAGAACATAATCAATGTTGATATATGTTTCATCTTTAATTTAAACGTATGTCGAAATAAGATTTCTACGCTTTGTTTGTATGAGTTATAGCCTGCGTAAGCAATCTGGCGTAAATACTGTCCTCTTAAAGTATATAAGAAAGACCATAAAAAACTCTCATTTAAATTTGAAATAAAGCAGTTCATCGTTATATAGTAACTTATGTTGTTACACGACATAAATATTTTATAATTTAAAGTAAATATATACGCTTGTCTTGGTCAGGGAAAGCTTATTATTCTTTAGGCTTCATAAAATATATACCGCAGTTAAAAAATTCATGGCATTACTTTGACACAAAGTTACCTTACTCTCTCTAACATAATGATGAAAATTCTAACTAAGATGGTAAAAAACTTTACTTTCAGAATGTATTTAAGCCAAATATATATATATATATATATATATGTGTGTATATACATATATTTAAATAGTAATATATGTCCATCATAATATATTATTAAATCGAAGAACATTTATTCTTAGCGTATTCAACATTATTATACCGAAAGTGTGGAAAGTTTGTAATGCATGTGTCTAGTTTTGAAACACGTTGTATTATTTTATATAGAGAATAAAATTGAATTTTTACATTGATGACACGATATAATTAACTTTAGTGACTAAAGGACAAAGTAATAATAATTATTAGAAATATTATCAATGGGTCCCATTTCTGTAAAAAAAAAACATTTAACAATACCGTTAAAAATAAAAGGTGCTGAAAATTATAACACCAATATGACCTTATCTATATTTTTCGTTTAAAGACGTTATTTGTTGGAACAAAAGCAACTACAAAACCAGTGACTTATCCCACATCGGTAAGTTATATAGCAATTAATTAATTTAAATACAATTAAATTACAATTTTTATTGTCGAGCTTGTTAACATAAGCTTGTAACCCATGTGGGGGCATTAATATGATGGAATATTGGATCTGACTCGTTGGGTCGAGTCTAACACGACTTCGAACTGCTCTGCCCATTTCAAGTTGAGATTTGGCTCATGTAGTTTGAGCGAAGGCTCACACTTCTTGAGTTCATACTGTGGAGGGCACTCCGTCAGGCTGGTCTAACAGAGCAACGAAAACCTCCCGTTCCTAACAGTGGAAGGATTACAGAGCGATGTCGCTTGGGCTCAAGATGGTACAACAGTCTGTTCTCAAATATACCATCATGTTTTTTTCTTGTTCAAATATATGTTACCATATACATCAATTAGGATTTATCTCGTAAAACTGATTGAACGAATCATTCTCTAGAGATAAGAACAAATAGTACAAGGTAAACATAAAGATAGTTCATAAAGTTCTGTATCTATTTTATAGTCATAATTACGTATTCATCACTACAAGAACATAATCAATGTTGATATATGTTTCATCTTTAATTTAAACGTATGTCGAAATAAGATTTCTACGCTTTGTTTGTATGAGTTATAGCCTGCGTAAGCAATCTGGCGTAAATACTGTCTTCTTAAAGTTTAAAAACAATACCATAAAAAACTCTCATTTAAATTTGAAATAAAGCAGTTCATCGTTATATAGTAACTTATGTTGTTACACGACATAAATATTTTATAATTTAAAGTAAATATATACGCTTGTCTTGGTCAGGGAAAGCTTATTATTCTTTAGGCTTCATAAAATATATACCGCAGTGAAAAAATTCATGGCATTACTTTGACACAAAGTTACCTTACTCTCTCTAACATAATGATGAAAATTCTAACTAAGATGGTAAAAAACTTTACTTTCAGAATATATTTAAGCCAAATATATATATATATATATATATATGTGTGTATATACATATATTTAAAGAGTAATATATGTCCATCATAATATATTATTAAATCGAAGAACATTTATTCTTAGCGTATTCAACATTATTATACCGAAAGTGTGGAAAGTTTGTAATGCATGTGTCTAGTTTTGAAACACGTTGTATTATTTTATATAGAGAATAAAATTGAATTTTTACATTGATGACACGATATAATTAACTTTAGTGACTAAAGGACAAAGTAATAATAATTATTAGAAATATTATCAATGGGTCCCATTTCTGTAAAAAAAAAACATTTAACAATACCGTTAAAAATAAAAGGTGCTGAAAATTATAACACCAATATGACCTTATCTATATTTTTCGTTTAAAGACGTTATTTGTTGGAACAAAAGCAACTACAAAACCAGTGACTTATCCCACATCGGTAAGTTATATAGCAATTAATTAATTTAAATACAATTAAATTACAATTTTTATTGTCGAGCTTGTTAACATAAGCTTGTAACCCATGTGGGGGCATTAATATGATGGAATATTGGATCTGACTCGTTGGGTCGAGTCTAACACGACTTCGAACTGCTCTGCCCATTTCAAGTTGAGATTTGGCTCATGTAGTTTGAGCGAAGGCTCACACTTCTTGAGTTCATAGTGTGGAGGGCACTCCGTCAGGCTGGTCTAACAGAGCAACGAAAACCTCCCGTTCCTAACAGTGGAAGGATTACAGAGCGGTGTCGCTTGGGCTCAAGATGGTACAACAGTCTGTTCTCAAATATACCATCATGTTTTTTTCTTGTTCAAATATATGTTACCATATACATCAATTAGGATTTATCTCGTAAAACTGATTGAACGAATCATTCTCTAGAGATAAGAACAAATAGTACAAGGTAAACATAAAGATAGTTCATAAAGTTCTGTATCTATTTTATAGTCATAATTACGTATTCATCACTACAAGAACATAATCAATGTTGATATATGTTTCATCTTTAATTTAAACGTATGTCGAAATAAGATTTCTACGCTTTGTTTGTATGAGTTATAGCCTGCGTAAGCAATCTGGCGTAAATACTGTCTTCTTAAAGTATATAAGAAAGACCATAAAAAACTCTCATTTAAATTTGAAATAAAGCAGTTCATCGTTATATAGTAACTTATGTTGTTACACGACATAAATATTTTATAATTTAAAGTAAATATATACGCTTGTCTTGGTCAGGGAAAGCTTATTATTCTTTAGGCTTCATAAAATATATACCGCAGTGAAAAAATTCATGGCATTACTTTGACACAAAGTTACCTTACTCTCTCTAACATAATGATGAAAATTCTAACTAAGATGGTAAAAAACTTTACTTTCAGAATATATTTAAGCCAAATATATATATATATATATATATATGTGTGTATATACATATATTTAAATAGTAATATATGTCCATCATAATATATTATTAAATCGAAGAACATTTATTCTTAGCGTATTCAACATTATTATACCGAAAGTGTGGAAAGTTTGTAATGCATGTGTCTAGTTTTGAAACACGTTGTATTATTTTATATAGAGAATAAAATTGAATTTTTACATTGATGACACTATATAATTAACTTTAGTGACTAAAGGACAAAGTAATAATAATTATTAGAAATATTATCAATGGGTCCCATTTCTGTAAAAAAAAAACATTTAACAATACCATTAAATATAAAAGGTGCTGAAAATTATACCACCAATATGACCTTATCTATATTTTTCGTTTAAAGACGTTATTTGTTGGAACAAAAGCAACTACAAAACCAGTGACTTATCCCACATCGGTAAGTTATATAGCAATTAATTAATTTAAATACAATTAAATTACAATTTTTATTGTCGAGCTTGTTAACATAAGCTTGTAACCCATGTGGGGGCATTAATATGATGGAATATTGGATCTCACTCGTTGGGTCGAGTCTAACACGACTTCGAACTGCTCTGCCCATTTCAAGTTGAGCTTTGGCTCATGTAGTTTGAGCGAATGCTCGTACTTCCTGAGTTCATAGTGTGGAGGGCACTGCGTCAGGCTGGTCTAACAGAGCAACGAAAACCTCCCGTTCCTAACAGTGGAAGGATTACAGAGCGGTGTCGCTTGGGCTCAAGATGGCACAACAGTCTGTTCTCAAATATACCATCATGTTTTTTTCTTGTTCAAATATATGTTACCATATACATCAATTAGGATTTATCTCGTAAAACTGATTGAACGAATCATTCTCTAGAGATAAGAACAAATAGTACAAGGTAAACATAAAGATAGTTCTTAAAGTTCTGTATCTATTTTATAGTCATAATTACGTATTCATCACTACAAGAACATAATCAATGTTGATATATGTTTCATCTTTAATTTAAACGTATGTCGAAATAAGATTTCTACGCTTTGTTTGTATGAGTTATAGCCTGCGTAAGCAATCTGGCGTAAATACTGTCTTCTTAAAGTATATAAGAAAGACCATAAAAAACTCTCATTTAAATTTGAAATAAAGCAGTGCATCGTTATATAGTAACTTATGTTGTTACACGACATAAATATTTTATAATTTAAAGTAAATATATACGCTTGTCTTGGTCAGGGAAAGCTTATTATTCTTTAGGCTTCATAAAATATATACCGCAGTGAAAAAATTCATGGCATTACTTTGACACAAAGTTACCTTACTCTCTCTAACATAATGATGAAAATTCTAACTAAGATGGTAAAAAACTTTACTTTCAGAATATATTTAAGCCAAATATATATATATATATATATATATGTGTGTTTATACATATATTTAAATAGTAATATATGTCCATCATAATATATTATTAAATCGAAGAACGTTTATTCTTAGCGTATTCAACATTATTATACCGAAAGTGTGGAAAGTTTGTAGTGCATGTGTCTAGTTTTGAAACACGTTGTATTATTTTATATAGAGAATAAAATTGAATTTTTACATTGATGACACTATATAATTAACTTTAGTGACTAAAGGACAAAGTAATAATAATTATTAGAAATATTATCAATGGGTCCCATTTCTGTAAAAAAAAAACATTTAACAGTACCGTTAAAAATAAAAGGTGCTGAAAATTATAACACCAATATGACCTTATCTATATTTTTCGTTTAAAGACGTTATTTGTTGGAACAAAAGCAACTACAAAACCAGTGACTTATCCCACATCGGTAAGTTATATAGCAATTAATTAATTTAAATACAATTAAATTACAATTTTTATTGTCTAGCTTGTTAACATAAGCTTGTAACCCATGTGGGGGCATTAATATGATGGAATATTGGATCTGACTCGTTGGGTCGAGTCTAACACGACTTCGAACTGCTCTTCCCATTTCAAGTTGAGCTTTGGCTCATGTAGTTTGAGCGAAGGCTCGCACTTCCTGAGTTCATAGTGTGGAGGGCACTGCGTCAGGCTGGTCTAACAGAGCAACGAAAACCTCCCGTTCCTAACAGTGGAAGGATTACAGAGCGGTGTCGCTTGGGCTCAAGATGGCACAACAGTCTGTTCTCAAATATACCATCATGTTTTTTTCTTGTTCAAATATATGTTACCATATACATCAATTAGGATTTATCTCGTAAAACTGATTGAACGAATCATTCTCTAGAGATAAGAACAAATAGTACAAGGTAAACATAAAGATAGTTCTTAAAGTTCTGTATCTATTTTATAGTCATAATTACGTATTCATCACTACAAGAACATAATCAATGTTGATATATGTTTCATCTTTAATTTAAACGTATGTCGAAATAAGATTTCTACGCTTTGTTTGTATGAGTTATAGCATGCGTAAGCAATCTGGCGTAAATACTGTCTTCTTAAAGTATACAAGAAAGACCATAAAAAACTCTCATTTAAATTTGCAATAAAGCAGTTCATCGTTATATAGTAACTTATGTTGTTACACGACATAAATATTTTATAATTTAAAGTAAATATATACGCTTGTCTTGGTAAGGGAAAGCTTATTATTCTTTAGGCTTCATAAAATATATACCGCAGTGAAAAAATTCATGGCATTACTTTGACACAAAGTTACCTTACTCTCTCTAACATAATGATGAAAATTCTAACTAAGATGGTAAAAAACTTTACTTTCAGAATATATTTAAGCCAAATATATATATATATATATATATATATGTGTGTTTATACATATATTTAAATAGTAATATATGTCCATCATAATATATTATTAAATCGAAGAACGTTTATTCTTAGCGTATTCAACATTATTATACCGAAAGTGTGGAAAGTTTGTAGTGCATGTGTCTAGTTTTGAAACACGTTGTATTATTTTATATAGAGAATAAAATTGAATTTTTACATTGATGACACTATATAATTAACTTTAGTGACTAAAGGACAAAGTAATAATAATTATTAGAAATATTATCAATGGGTCCCATTTCTGTAAAAAAAAAACATTTAACAATACCGTTAAAAATAAAAGGTGCTGAAAATTATAACACCAATATGACCTTATCTATATTTTTCGTTTAAAGACGTTATTTGTTGGAACAAAAGCAACTACAAAACCAGTGACTTATCCCACATCGGTAAGTTATATAGCAATTAATTAATTTAAATACAATTAAATTACAATTTTTATTGTCTAGCTTGTTAACATAAGCTTGTAACCCATGTGGGGGCATTAATATGATGGAATATTGGATCAGACTCGTTGGGTCGAGTCTAACACGACTTCGAACTGCTCTTCCCATTTCAAGTTGAGCTTTGGCTCATGTAGTTTGAGCGAAGGCTCGCACTTCCTGAGTTCATAGTGTGGAGGGCACTGCGTCAGGCTGGTCTAACAGAGCAACGAAAACCTCCCGTTCCTAACAGTGGAAGGATTACAGAGCGGTGTCGCTTGGGCTCAAGATGGCACAACAGTCTGTTCTCAAATATACCATCATGTTTTTTTCTTGTTCAAATATATGTTACCATATACATCAATTAGGATTTATCTCGTAAAACTGATTGAACGAATCATTCTCTAGAGATAAGAACAAATAGTACAAGGTAAACATAAAGATAGTTCTTAAAGTTCTGTATCTATTTTATAGTCATAATTACGTATTCATCACTACAAGAACATAATCAATGTTGATATATGTTTCATCTTTAATTTAAACGTATGTCGAAATAAGATTTCTACGCTTTGTTTGTATGAGTTATAGCATGCGTAAGCAATCTGGCGTAAATACTGTCTTCTTAAAGTATATAAGAAAGACCATAAAAAACTCTCATTTAAATTTGCAATAAAGCAGTTCATCGTTATATAGTAACTTATGTTGTTACACGACATAAATATTTTATAATTTAAAGTAAATATATACGCTTGTCTTGGTAAGGGAAAGCTTATTATTCTTTAGGCTTCATAAAATATATACCGCAGTGAAAAAATTCATGGCATTACTTTGACACAAAGTTACCTTACTCTCTCTAACATAATGATGAAAATTCTAACTAAGATGGTAAAAAACTTTACTTTCAGAATATATTTAAGCCAAATATATATATATATATATATGTGTGTATATACATATATTTAAATAGTAATATATGTCCATCATAATATATTATTAAATCGAATAACGTTTATTCTTAGCGTATTCAACATTATTATACCGAAAGTGTGGAAAGTTTGTAGTGCATGTGTCTAGTTTTGAAACACGTTGTATTATTTTATATACAGAATAAAATTGAATTTTTACATTGATGACACTATATAATTAACTTTAGTGACTAAAGGACAAAGTAATAATAATTATTAGAAATATTATCAATGGGTCCCATTTCTGTAAAAAAAAACATTTAACAATACCGTTAAAAATAAAAGGTGCTTAAAATTATACCACCAATATGACCTTATCTATATTTTTCGTTTAAACACGTTATTTGTTGGAACAAAAGCAACTACAAAACCAATGACTTATCCCACATCGGTAAGTTATATAGCAATTAATTAATTTAAATACAATTAAATTACAATTTTTATTGTCGAGCTTGTTAACATAAGCTTGTAACCCATGTGGGGGCATTAATATGATGGAATATTGGATCTGACTCGTTGGGTCGAGTCTAACACGACTTCGAACTGCTCTGCCCATTTCAAGTTGAGCTTTGGCTCATGTAGTTTGAGCGAAGGCTCGCACTTCCTGAGTTCATAGTGTGGAGGGCACTGCGTCAGGCTGGTCTAACAGAGCAACGAAAACCTCCCGTTCCCAACAGTGGAAGGATTACAGAGCGGTGTCGCTTGGGCTCAAGATGGCACAACAGTCTGTTCTCAAATATACCATCATGTTTTTTTCTTGTTCAAATATATGTTACCATATACATCAATTAGGATTTATCTCGTAAAACTGATTGAACGAATCATTCTCTAGAGATAAGAACAAATAGTACAAGGTAAACATAAAGATAGTTCTTAAAGTTCTGTATCTATTTTATAGTCATAATTACGTATTCATCACTACAAGAACATAATCAATGTTGATATATGTTTCATCTTTAATTTAAACGTATGTCGAAATAAGATTTCTACGCTTTGTTTGTATGAGTTATAGCCTGCGTAAGCAATCTGGCGTAAATACTGTCTTCTTAAAGTATATAAGAAAGACCATAAAAAACTCTCATTTAAATTTGAAATAAAGCAGTGCATCGTTATATAGTAACTTATGTTGTTACACGACATAAATATTTTATAATTTAAAGTAAATATATACGCTTGTCTTGGTCAGGGAAAGCTTATTATTCTTTAGGCTTCATAAAATATATACCGCAGTGAAAAAATTCATGGCATTACTTTGACACAAAGTTACCTTACTCTCTCTAACATAATGATGAAAATTCTAACTAATATGGTAAAAAACTTTACTTTCAGAATATATTTAAGCCAAATATATATATATATATGTGTGTATATACATATATTTAAATAGTAATATATGTCCATCATAATATATTATTAAATCGAATAACGTTTATTCTTAGCGTATTCAACATTATTATACCGAAAGTGTGGAAAGTTTGTAGTGCATGTGTCTAGTTTTGAAACACGTTGTATTATTTTATATACAGAATAAAATTGAATTTTTACATTGATGACACTATATAATTAACTTTAGTGACTAAAGGACAAAGTAATAATAATTATTAGAAATATTATCAATGGGTCCCATTTCTGTAAAAAAAAACATTTAACAATACCGTTAAAAATAAAAGGTGCTTAAAATTATACCACCAATATGACCTTATCTATATTTTTCGTTTAAACACGTTATTTGTTGGAACAAAAGCAACTACAAAACCAATGACTTATCCCACATCGGTAAGTTACATAGCAATTAATTAATTTAAATACAATTAAATTACAATTTTTATTGTCGAGCTTGTTAACATAAGCTTGTAACCCATGTGGGGGCATTAATATGATGGAATATTGGATCTGACTCGTTGGGTCGAGTCTAACACGACTTCGAACTGCTCTGCCCATTTCAAGTTGAGATTTGGCTCATGTAGTTTGAGCGAAGGCTCGCACTTCTTGAGTTCATAGTGTGGAGGACACTCCGTCAGGCTGGTCTAACAGAGCAACGAAAACCTCCCGTTCCTAACAGTGGAAGGATTACAGAGCGGTGTCGCTTGGGTTCAAGATGGCACAACAGTCTGTTCTCAAATATACCATCATGTTTTTTTCTTGTTCAAATATATGTTACCATATACATCAATTAGGATTTATCTCGTAAAACTGATTGAACGAATCATTCTCTAGAGATAAGAACAAATAGTACAAGGTAAACATAAAGATAGTTCTTAAAGTTCTGTATCTATTTTATAGTCATAATTACGTATTCATCACTACAAGAACATAATCAATGTTGATATATGTTTCATCTTTAATTTAAACGTATGTCGAAATAAGATTTCTACGCTTTGTTTGTATGAGTTATAGCATGCGTAAGCAATCTGGCGTAAATACTGTCTTCTTAAAGTATATAAGAAAGACCATAAAAAACTCTCATTTAAATTTGCAATAAAGCAGTTCATCGTTATATAGTAACTTATGTTGTTACACGACATAAATATTTTATAATTTAAAGTAAATATATACGCTTGTCTTGGTAAGGGAAAGCTTATTATTCTTTAGGCTTCATAAAATATATACCGCAGTGAAAAAATTCATGGCATTACTTTGACACAAAGTTACCTTACTCTCTCTAACATAATGATGAAAATTCTAACTAAGATGGTAAAAAACTTTACTTTCAGAATATATTTAAGCCAAATATATATATATATATATGTGTGTATATACATATATTTAAATAGTAATATATGTCCATCATAATATATTATTAAATCGAATAACGTTTATTCTTAGCGTATTCAACATTATTATACCGAAAGTGTGGAAAGTTTGTAGTGCATGTGTCTAGTTTTGAAACACGTTGTATTATTTTATATACAGAATAAAATTGAATTTTTACATTGATGACACTATATAATTAACTTTAGTGACTAAAGGACAAAGTAATAATAATTATTAGAAATATTATCAATGGGTCCCATTTCTGTAAAAAAAAACATTTAACAATACCGTTAAAAATAAAAGGTGCTTAAAATTATACCACCAATATGACCTTATCTATATTTTTCGTTTAAACACGTTATTTGTTGGAACAAAAGCAACTACAAAACCAATGACTTATCCCACATCGGTAAGTTATATAGCAATTAATTAATTTAAATACAATTAAATTACAATTTTTATTGTCGAGCTTGTTAACATAAGCTTGTAACCCATGTGAGGGCATTAATATGATGGAATATTGGATCTGACTCGTTGGGTCGAGTCTAACACGACTTCGAACTGCTCTGCCCATTTCAAGTTGAGATTTGGCTCATGTAGTTTGAGCGAAGGCTCGCACTTCTTGAGTTCATAGTGTGGAGGACACTCCGTCAGGCTGGTCTAACAGAGCAACGAAAACCTCCCGTTCCTAACAGTGGAAGGATTACAGAGCGGTGTCGCTTGGGCTCAAGATGGCACAACAGTCTGTTCTCAAATATACCATCATGTTTTTTTCTTGTTCAAATTTATGTTACCATATACATCAATTAGGATTTATCTCGTAAAACTGATTGAACGAATCATTCTCTAGAGATAAGAACAAATAGTACAAGGTAAACATAAAGATAGTTCTTAAAGTTCTGTATCTATTTTATAGTCATAATTACGTATTCATCACTACAAGAACATAATCAATGTTGATATATGTTTCATCTTTAATTTAAACGTATGTCGAAATAAGATTTCTACGCTTTGTTTGTATGAGTTATAGCCTGCGTAAGCAATCTGGCGTAAATACTGTCTTCTTAAAGTATATAAGAAAGACCATAAAAAACTCTCATTTAAATTTGAAATAAAGCAGTGCATCGTTATATAGTAACTTATGTTGTTACACGACATAAATATTTTATAATTTAAAGTAAATATATACGCTTGTCTTGGTCAGGGAAAGCTTATTATTCTTTAGGCTTCATAAAATATATACCGCAGTGAAAAAATTCATGGCATTACTTTGACACAAAGTTACCTTACTCTCTCTAACATAATGATGAAAATTCTAACTAATATGGTAAAAAACTTTACTTTCAGAATATATTTAAGCCAAATATATATATATATATGTGTGTATATACATATATTTAAATAGTAATATATGTCCATCATAATATATTATTAAATCGAATAACGTTTATTCTTAGCGTATTCAACATTATTATACCGAAAGTGTGGAAAGTTTGTAGTGCATGTGTCTAGTTTTGAAACACGTTGTATTATTTTATATACAGAATAAAATTGAATTTTTACATTGATGACACTATATAATTAACTTTAGTGACTAAAGGACAAAGTAATAATAATTATTAGAAATATTATCAATGGGTCCCATTTCTGTAAAAAAAAACATTTAACAATACCGTTAAAAATAAAAGGTGCTTAAAATTATACCACCAATATGACCTTATCTATATTTTTCGTTTAAACACGTTATTTGTTGGAACAAAAGCAACTACAAAACCAATGACTTATCCCACATCGGTAAGTTATATAGCAATTAATTAATTTAAATACAATTAAATTACAATTTTTATTGTCTAGCTTGTTAACATAAGCTTGTAACCCATGTGGGGGCATTAATATGATGGAATATTGGATCTGACTCGTTGGGTCGAGTCTAACACGACTTCGAACTGCTCTGCCCATTTCAAGTTGAGCTTTGGCTCATGTAGTTTGAGCGAAGGCTCGCACTTCCTGAGTTCATAGTGTGGAGGGCACTGCGTCAGGCTGGTCTAACAGAGCAACGAAAACCTCCCGTTCCTAACAGTGGAAGGATTACAGAGCGGTGTCGCTTGGGCTCAAGATGGCACAACAGTCTGTTCTCAAATATACCATCATGTTTTTTTCTTGTTCAAATATATGTTACCATATACATCAATTAGGATTTATCTCGTAAAACTGATTGAACGAATCATTCTCTAGAGATAAGAACAAATAGTACAAGGTAAACATAAAGATAGTTCTTAAAGTTCTGTATCTATTTTATAGTCATAATTACGTATTCATCACTACAAGAACATAATCAATGTTGATATATGTTTCATCTTTAATTTAAACGTATGTCGAAATAAGATTTCTACGCTTTGTTTGTATGAGTTATAGCCTGCGTAAGCAATCTGGCGTAAATACTGTCTTCTTAAAGTATATAAGAAAGACCATAAAAAACTCTCATTTAAATTTGAAATAAAGCAATTCATCGTTATATAGTAACTTATGTTGTTACACGACATAAATATTTTATAATTTAAAGTAGATATATACGCTTGTCTTGGTCAGGGAAAGCTTATTATTCTTTGGGCTTCATAACATATATATATCGCAGTGAAAAAATTTATGGCATTACTTTGACACAAAGTTACCTTACTCTCTCTAACATAATGATGAAAATTCTAACTAAGATGGTAAAAAACTTTACTTTCAGAATATATTTAAGCCAAATATATATATATATATATGTGTGTATATACATATATTTAAATAGTAATATATGTCCATCATAATATATTATTAAATCGAATAACGTTTATTCTTAGCGTATTCAACATTATTATACCGAAAGTGTGGAAAGTTTGTAGTGCATGTGTCTAGTTTTGAAACACGTTGTATTATTTTATATAGAGAATAAATTTGAATTTTTACATTGATGACACTATATAATTAACTTTAGTGACTAAAGGACAAAGTAATAATAATTATTAGAAATATTATCAATGGGTCCCATTTCTGTAAAAAAAAACATTTAACAATACCGTTAAAAATAAAATGTGCTTAAAATTATACCACCAATATGACCTTATCTATATTTTTCGTTTAAACACGTTATTTGTTGGAACAAAAGCAACTACAAAACCAATGACTTATCCCACATCGGTAAGTTACATAGCAATTAATTAATTTAAATACAATTAAATTACAATTTTTATTGTCGAGCTTGTTAACATAAGCTTGTAACCCATGTGGGGGCATTAATATGATGGAATATTGGATCTGACTCGTTGGGTCGAGTCTAACACGACTTCGAACTGCTCTGCCCATTTCAAGTTGAGATTTGGCTCATGTAGTTTGAGCGAAGGCTCGCACTTCTTGAGTTCATAGTGTGGAGGACACTCCGTCAGGCTGGTCTAACAGAGCAACGAAAACCTCCCGTTCCTAACAGTGGAAGGATTACAGAGCGGTGTCGCTTGGGCTCAAGATGGCACAACAGTCTGTTCTCAAATATACCATCATGTTTTTTTCTTGTTCAAATATATGTTACCATATACATCAATTAGGATTTATCTCGTAAAACTGATTGAACGAATCATTCTCTAGAGATAAGAACAAATAGTACAAGGTAAACATAAAGATAGTTCTTAAAGTTCTGTATCTATTTTATAGTCATAATTACGTATTCATCACTACAAGAACATAATCAATGTTGATATATGTTTCATCTTTAATTTAAACGTATGTCGAAATAAGATTTCTACGCTTTGTTTGTATGAGTTATAGCCTGCGTAAGCAATCTGGCGTAAATACTGTCTTCTTAAAGTATATAAGAAAGACCATAAAAAACTCTCATTTAAATTTGAAATAAAGCAGTGCATCGTTATATAGTAACTTATGTTGTTACACGACATAAATATTTTATAATTTAAAGTAAATATATACGCTTGTCTTGGTCAGGGAAAGCTTATTATTCTTTAGGCTTCATAAAATATATACCGCAGTGAAAAAATTCATGGCATTACTTTGACACAAAGTTACCTTACTCTCTCTAACATAATGATGAAAATTCTAACTAATATGGTAAAAAACTTTACTTTCAGAATATATTTAAGCCAAATATATATATATATATGTGTGTATATACATATATTTAAATAGTAATATATGTCCATCATAATATATTATTAAATCGAATAACGTTTATTCTTAGCGTATTCAACATTATTATACCGAAAGTGTGGAAAGTTTGTAGTGCATGTGTCTAGTTTTGAAACACGTTGTATTATTTTATATACAGAATAAAATTGAATTTTTACATTGATGACACTATATAATTAACTTTAGTGACTAAAGGACAAAGTAATAATAATTATTAGAAATATTATCAATGGGTCCCATTTCTGTAAAAAAAAACATTTAACAATACCGTTAAAAATAAAAGGTGCTTAAAATTATACCACCAATATGACCTTATCTATATTTTTCGTTTAAACACGTTATTTGTTGGAACAAAAGAAACTACAAAACCAATGACTTATCCCACATCGGTAAGTTATATAGCAATTAATTAATTTAAATACAATTAAATTACAATTTTTATTGTCGAGCTTGTTAACATAAGCTTGTAACCCATGTGGGGGCATTAATATGATGGAATATTGGATCTGACTCGTTGGGTCGAGTCTAACACGACTTCGAACTGCTCTGCCCATTTCAAGTTGAGCTTTGGCTCATGTAGTTTGAGCGAAGGCTCGCACTTCCTGAGTTCATAGTGTGGAGGGCACTGCGTCAGGCTGGTCTAACAGAGCAACGAAAACCTCCCGTTCCTAACAGTGGAAGGATTACAGAGCGGTGTCGCTTGGGCTCAAGATGGCACAACAGTCTGTTCTCAAATATACCATCATGTTTTTTTCTTGTTCAAATATATGTTACCATATACATCAATTAGGATTTATCTCGTAAAACTGATTGAACGAATCATTCTCTAGAGATAAGAACAAATAGTACAAGGTAAACATAAAGATAGTTCTTAAAGTTCTGTATCTATTTTATAGTCATAATTACGTATTCATCACTACAAGAACATAATCAATGTTGATATATGTTTCATCTTTAATTTAAACGTATGTCGAAATAAGATTTCTACGCTTTGTTTGTATGAGTTATAGCCTGCGTAAGCAATCTGGCGTAAATACTGTCTTCTTAAAGTATATAAGAAAGACCATAAAAAACTCTCATTTAAATTTGAAATAAAGCAATTCATCGTTATATAGTAACTTATGTTGTTACACGACATAAATATTTTATAATTTAAAGTAGATATATACGCTTGTCTTGGTCAGGGAAAGCTTATTATTCTTTGGGCTTCATAACATATATATATCGCAGTGAAAAAATTTATGGCATTACTTTGACACAAAGTTACCTTACTCTCTCTAACATAATGATGAAAATTCTAACTAAGATGGTAAAAAACTTTACTTTCAGAATATATTTAAGCCAAATATATATATATATATATGTGTGTATATACATATATTTAAATAGTAATATATGTCCATCATAATATATTATTAAATCGAATAACGTTTATTCTTAGCGTATTCAACATTATTATACCGAAAGTGTGGAAAGTTTGTAGTGCATGTGTCTAGTTTTGAAACACGTTGTATTATTTTATATAGAGAATAAATTTGAATTTTTACATTGATGACACTATATAATTAACTTTAGTGACTAAAGGACAAAGTAATAATAATTATTAGAAATATTATCAATGGGTCCCATTTCTGTAAAAAAAAACATTTAACAATACCGTTAAAAATAAAAGGTGCTTAAAATTATACCACCAATATGACCTTATCTATATTTTTCGTTTAAACACGTTATTTGTTGGAACAAAAGCAACTACAAAACCAATGACTTATCCCACATCGGTAAGTTATATAGCAATTAATTAATTTAAATACAATTAAATTACAATTTTTATTGTCGAGCTTGTTAACATAAGCTTGTAACCCATGTGGGGGCATTAATATGATGGAATATTGGATCTGACTCGTTGGGTCGAGTCTAACACGACTTCGAACTGCTCTGCCCATTTCAAGTTGAGCTTTGGCTCATGTAGTTTGAGCGAAGGCTCGCACTTCCTGAGTTCATAGTGTGGAGGGCACTGCGTCAGGCTGGTCTAACAGAGCAACGAAAACCTCCCGTTCCTAACAGTGGAAGGATTACAGAGCGGTGTCGCTTGGGCTCAAGATGGCACAACAGTCTGTTCTCAAATATACCATCATGTTTTTTTCTTGTTCAAATATATGTTACCATATACATCAATTAGGATTTATCTCGTAAAACTGATTGAACGAATCATTCTCTAGAGATAAGAACAAATAGTACAAGGTAAACATAAAGATAGTTCTTAAAGTTCTGTATCTATTTTATAGTCATAATTACGTATTCATCACTACAAGAACATAATCAATGTTGATATATGTTTCATCTTTAATTTAAACGTATGTCGAAATAAGATTTCTACGCTTTGTTTGTATGAGTTATAGCCTGCGTAAGCAATCTGGCGTAAATACTGTCTTCTTAAAGTATATAAGAAAGACCATAAAAAACTCTCATTTAAATTTGAAATAAAGCAATTCATCGTTATATAGTAACTTATGTTGTTACACGACATAAATATTTTATAATTTAAAGTAGATATATACGCTTGTCTTGGTCAGGGAAAGCTTATTATTCTTTGGGCTTCATAACATATATATATCGCAGTGAAAAAATTTATGGCATTACTTTGACACAAAGTTACCTTACTCTCTCTAACATAATGATGAAAATTCTAACTAAGATGGTAAAAAACTTTACTTTCAGAATATATTTAAGCCAAATATATATATATATATATGTGTGTATATACATATATTTAAATAGTAATATATGTCCATCATAATATATTATTAAATCGAATAACGTTTATTCTTAGCGTATTCAACATTATTATACCGAAAGTGTGGAAAGTTTGTAGTGCATGTGTCTAGTTTTGAAACACGTTGTATTATTTTATATAGAGAATAAATTTGAATTTTTACATTGATGACACTATATAATTAACTTTAGTGACTAAAGGACAAAGTAATAATAATTATTAGAAATATTATCAATGGGTCCCATTTCTGTAAAAAAAAACATTTAACAATACCGTTAAAAATAAAAGGTGCTTAAAATTATACCACCAATATGACCTTATCTATATTTTTCGTTTAAACACGTTATTTGTTGGAACAAAAGCAACTACAAAACCAATGACTTATCCCACATCGGTAAGTTATATAGCAATTAATTAATTTAAATACAATTAAATTACAATTTTTATTGTCGAGCTTGTTAACATAAGCTTGTAACCCATGTGGGGGCATTAATATGATGGAATATTGGATCTGACTCGTTGGGTCGAGTCTAACACGACTTCGAACTGCTCTGCCCATTTCAAGTTGAGCTTTGGCTCATGTAGTTTGAGCGAAGGCTCGCACTTCCTGAGTTCATAGTGTGGAGGGCACTGCGTCAGGCTGGTCTAACAGAGCAACGAAAACCTCCCGTTCCTAACAGTGGAAGGATTACAGAGCGGTGTCGCTTGGGCTCAAGATGGCACAACAGTCTGTTCTCAAATATACCATCATGTTTTTTTCTTGTTCAAATATATGTTACCATATACATCAATTAGGATTTATCTCGTAAAACTGATTGAACGAATCATTCTCTAGAGATAAGAACAAATAGTACAAGGTAAACATAAAGATAGTTCTTAAAGTTCTGTATCTATTTTATAGTCATAATTACGTATTCATCACTACAAGAACATAATCAATGTTGATATATGTTTCATCTTTAATTTAAACGTATGTCGAAATAAGATTTCTACGCTTTGTTTGTATGAGTTATAGCCTGCGTAAGCAATCTGGCGTAAATACTGTCTTCTTAAAGTATATAAGAAAGACCATAAAAAACTCTCATTTAAATTTGAAATAAAGCAATTCATCGTTATATAGTAACTTATGTTGTTACACGACATAAATATTTTATAATTTAAAGTAGATATATACGCTTGTCTTGGTCAGGGAAAGCTTATTATTCTTTGGGCTTCATAACATATATATATCGCAGTGAAAAAATTTATGGCATTACTTTGACACAAAGTTACCTTACTCTCTCTAACATAATGATGAAAATTCTAACTAAGATGGTAAAAAACTTTACTTTCAGAATATATTTAAGCCAAATATATATATATATATATGTGTGTATATACATATATTTAAATAGTAATATATGTCCATCATAATATATTATTAAATCGAATAACGTTTATTCTTAGCGTATTCAACATTATTATACCGAAAGTGTGGAAAGTTTGTAGTGCATGTGTCTAGTTTTGAAACACGTTGTATTATTTTATATAGAGAATAAATTTGAATTTTTACATTGATGACACTATATAATTAACTTTAGTGACTAAAGGACAAAGTAATAATAATTATTAGAAATATTATCAATGGGTCCCATTTCTGTAAAAAAAAACATTTAACAATACCGTTAAAAATAAAAGGTGCTTAAAATTATACCACCAATATGACCTTATCTATATTTTTCGTTTAAACACGTTATTTGTTGGAACAAAAGCAACTACAAAACCAATGACTTATCCCACATCGGTAAGTTATATAGCAATTAATTAATTTAAATACAATTAAATTACAATTTTTATTGTCGAGCTTGTTAACATAAGCTTGTAACCCATGTGGGGGCATTAATATGATGGAATATTGGATCTGACTCGTTGGGTCGAGTCTAACACGACTTCGAACTGCTCTGCCCATTTCAAGTTGAGCTTTGGCTCATGTAGTTTGAGCGAAGGCTCGCACTTCCTGAGTTCATAGTGTGGAGGGCACTGCGTCAGGCTGGTCTAACAGAGCAACGAAAACCTCCCGTTCCTAACAGTGGAAGGATTACAGAGCGGTGTCGCTTGGGCTCAAGATAGCACAACAGTCTGTTCTCAAATAAACCATCAAGTTTTTTTCTTGTTCAAATTTATGTTACCATATACATCAATTAGGATTTATCTTGTAAAACTGATTGACCGAATCATTCTCTAGAGATAAGAACAAATAGTACAAGGTAAACATAAAGATAGTTCTTAAAGTTCTGTATCTATTTTATAGTCATAATTACGTATTCATCACTACAAGAACATAATCAATGTTGATATATGTTTCATCTTTAATTTAAACGTATGTCGAAATAAGATTTCTACGCTTTGTTTGTATGAGTTATAGCCTGCGTAAGCAATCTGGCGTAAATACTGTCTTCTTAAAGTATATAAGAAAGACCATAAAAAACTCTCATTTAAATTTGAAATAAAGCAATTCATCGTTATATAGTAACTTATGTTGTTACACGACATAAATATTTTATAATTTAAAGTAGATATATACGCTTGTCTTGGTCAGGGAAAGCTTATTATTCTTTGGGCTTCATAACATATATATATCGCAGTGAAAAAATTTATGGCATTACTTTGACACAAAGTTACCTTACTCTCTCTAACATAATGATGAAAATTCTAACTAAGATGGTAAAAAACTTTACTTTCAGAATATATTTAAGCCAAATATATATATATATATATGTGTGTATATACATATATTTAAATAGTAATATATGTCCATCATAATATATTATTAAATCGAATAACGTTTATTCTTAGCGTATTCAACATTATTATACCGAAAGTGTGGAAAGTTTGTAGTGCATGTGTCTAGTTTTGAAACACGTTGTATTATTTTATATAGAGAATAAATTTGAATTTTTACATTGATGACACTATATAATTAACTTTAGTGACTAAAGGACAAAGTAATAATAATTATTAGAAATATTATCAATGGGTCCCATTTCTGTAAAAAAAAACATTTAACAATACCGTTAAAAATAAAAGGTGCTGAAAATTATACCACCAATATGACCTTATCTATATTTTTCGTTTAAAGACGTTATTTGTTGGATCAAAAGCAACTACAAAACCAGTGACTTATCCTACATCGGTAAGTTATATAGCAATTAATTAATTTAAATACAATTAAATTACAATTTTTATTGTCGAGCTTGTTAACATAAGCTTGTAACCCATGTGGGGGCATTAATATGATGGAATACTGGATCTGACTCGTTGGGTCGAGTGTAACACGACTTCGAACTGCTCTGCCCATTTCAAGTTGAGCTTTGGCTCATGTAGTTTGAGCGAAGGCTCGCACTTCTTGAGTTCATAGTGTGGAGGGCACTGCGTCACGCTGGTCTAACAGAGCAACGAAAACCTCCCGTTCCTAACAGTGGAAGGATTACAGAGCGGTGTCGCTTGGGCTCAAGATGGCACAACAGTCTGTTCTCAAATATACCATCATGTTTTTTTCTTGTTCAAATATATGTTACCATATACATCAATTAGGATTTATCTCGTAAAACTGATTGAACGAATCATTCTCTAGAGATAAGAACAAATAGTACAAGGTAAACATAAAGATAGTTCTTAAAGTTCTGTATCTATTTTATAGTCATAATTACGTATTCATCACTACAAGAACATAATCAATGTTGATATATGTTTCATCATTAATTTAAACGTATGTCGAAATAAGATTTCTACGCTTTGTTTGTATGAGTTATAGCCTGCGTAAGCAATCTGGCGTAAATACTGTCTTCTTAAAGTATATAAGAAAGACCATAAAAAACTCTCATTTAAATTTGAAATAAAGCAGTTCATCGTTATATAGTAACTTATGTTGTTACACGACATAAATATTTTATAATTTAAAGTAAATATATACGCTTGTCTTGGTCAGAGAAAGCTTATAATTCTATAGGCTTCATAAAATATATATCGCTGTGAAAATATTCATGGCATTACTTTGACACAAAGTTACCATATATTTGAACAAGAAAAAAACATGATGGTATATTTGAGAACAGACTATTGTGCCATCTTGAACCCAAGCGACACCACTCTGTAATCCTTCCACTGTTGGGAACGGGAGGTTTTCGTTGCTCTGTTAGACCAGCCTGACGCAGTGCCCTCCACACTATGAACTCAGGAAGTGCGAGCCTTCGCTCAAACTACATGAGCCAAATCTCAACTTGAAATGGGCAGAGCAGTTCGAAGTCGTGTTAGACTCGACCCAACGTGTCAGATCCAATATTCCATCATATTAATTCCCCCACATGGGTTACAAGCTTATGTTAACAAGCTCGACAGTTAAAATAGTAGTTTAATTGTATTTAAATTAATTAATTGCTATATAACTTACCGATGTGGGATAAGTCCCTGGTTTTGTAGTTGCTTTTGTTCCAACAAATAACGTCTTTAAACGAAAAATATAGATAAGGTCATATTGGTGGTATAATTTTCAGCAACTTTTATTTTTAACGGTATTGTTAAATGTTTTTTTTTTTACAGAAATGGGACCCATTGATAATATTTCTAATAATTATTATTACTTTGTCCTTTAGTCACTAAAGTTAATTATATAGTGTCATCAATGTAAAAATTCAATTTTATTCTCTATATAAAATAATACAACGTGTTTCAAAACTAGACACATGCACTACAAACTTTCCACACGAAGGTATAATAATGTTGAATACACTAAGAATAAACGTTCTTCGATTTAATAATATATTATGATGGACATATATTACTATTTAAATATATGTATATACACACATATATATATATATATATTTGGCTTAAATACATTATGAGAGTAAAGTTTTTTACCATCTTAGTTAGAATTTTAATCATTATGTTAGAGAGAGTAAAGTAACTTTGTGTCAAAGTAATGCCATGAATTTTTTCACTCCGATATATATTTTATGAAGCCTAAAGAATAATAAGCTTTCCCTGACCAGGACAAGCGTATATATTTACTTTAACTGATAAAATATTTATGTCGTGTAACAACATAAGTTACTATATAACGATGCACTGCTTTATTTCAAATTTAAATGAGATTTTTTTATGGTCTTTTTTACATACTTTAAGAAGACAATATTTACGCTATATTGCTTACGCAGGCTATAACTCATACAAACAAAGCGTAGAAATCTTATTTCGACATACGTTGAAATTAAAGATGAAACATATATCAACATTGATTATGTTCTTGTAGTGATGAATACGTAATTATGACTATAAAATAGATACAGAACTTTGAGAACTATCTTTTTGTTTACCTTGTACTATTTGTTCTTATCTCTAGAGAATGATTCGTTCAATCCGTTTTACGAGATAAATCCTAATTGATGTATATGGTAACATATATTTGAACAAGAAAAAAACATGATGGTATATTTGAGAACAGACTGTTGTGCCATCTTGAGCCCAAGCGACACCGCTCTGTAATCCTTCCACTGTTAGGAACGGGAGGTTTTCGTTGCTCTGTTAGACCAGCCTGACGCAGTGCCCTCCACACTATGAACTCAGGAAGTGGGAGCCTTCGCTCAAACTACATGAGCCAAATCTCAACTTGAAATGGGAAGAGCAGTTCGAAGTCGTGTTAGACTCGACCCAACGTGTCAGATCCAATATTCCATCATATTAATGCCCCCACGTGGGTTACAAGCTTATGTTAACAAGCTCGACAGTTAAAATAGTAGTTTAATTGTATTTAAATTAATTAATTGCTATATAACTTACCGATGTGGGATAAGTCACTGGTTTTGTAGTTGCTTTTGTTCCAACAAGTAATGTCTTTAAACGAAAAATATAGATAAGGTCATATTGGTGGTATAATTTTCAGCATCTTTTATTTTTAACGGTATTGTTAAATTTTTTTTTTTTTTACAGAAATGGGACCCATTGATAATATTTCTAATAATTATTATTACTTTGTCCTTTAGTCACTAAAGTTAATTATATAGTGTCATCAATGTAAAAATTTAATTTTATTCTCTATATAAAATAATACAACGTGTTTCAAAACTAGACACATGCACTACAAACTTTCCACACTTTCGGTATAATAATGTTGAATACACTAAGAATAAACGTTCTTCGATTTAATAATATATTATGATGGACATATATTACTATTTAAATATATGTATATACACACATATATATATATATATATTTGGCTTAAATACATTATGAGAGTAAAGTTTTTTACCATCTTAGTTAGAATTTTAATCATTATGTTAGAGAGAGTAAAGTAACTTTGTGTCAAAGTAATGCCATGAATTTTTTCACTCCGATATATATTTTATGAAGCCTAAAGAATAATAAGCTTTCCCTGACCAGGACAAGCGTATATATTTACTTTAACTGATAAAATATGTATGTCGTGTAACAACATAAGTTACTATATAACGATGCACTGCTTTATTTCAAATTTAAATGAGATTTTTTTATGGTCTTTTTTACATACTTTAAGAAGACAGTATTTACGCTATATTGCTTACGCAGGCTATAACTCATACAAACAAAGCGTAGAAATCTTATTTCGACATACGTTGAAATTAAAGATGAAACATATATCAACATTGATTATGTTCTTGTAGTGATGAATACGTAATTATGACTATAAAATAGATACAGAACTTTGAGAACTATCTTTTTGTTTACCTTGTACTATTTGTTCTTATCTCTAGAGAATGATTCGTTCAATCCGTTTTACGAGATAAATCCTAATTGATGTATATGGTAACATATATTTGAACAAGAAAAAAACATGATGGTATATTTGATAACAGACTGTTGTGCCATCTTGAGCCCAAGCGACACCGCTCTGTAATCCTTCCACTGTTGGGAGCAAGAGGTTTTCGTTGCTCTGTTAGACCAGCCTGACGCAGTGCCCTCCACACTATGAACTCAGGAAGTGCGAGCCTTCGCTCAAACTACATGAGCCAAATCTCAACTTGAAATGGGCAGAGCAGTTCGAAGTCGTGTTAGACTCGACCCAACGAGTCAGATCCAATATTCCATCAAATTAATGCCCCCACATGGGTTACAAGCTTATGTTAACAAGCTCGACAATTAAAATAGTAATTTAATTGTATTTAAATTAATTAATTGCTATAGAACTTACCGATGTGGGATAAGTCACTGGTTTTGTAGTTGCTTTTGTTCCAACAAGTAATGTCTTTAAACGAAAAATATAGATAAGGTCATATTGGTGGTATAATTTTCAGCATCTTTTATTTTTAACGGTATTGTTAAATGTTTTTTTTTTACAGAAATGGTACCCATTGATAATATTTCTAATAATTATTATTACTTTGTCCTTTAGTCACTAAAGTTAATTATATAGTGTCATCAATGTAAAAATTCAATTTATTTCTCTATATGAAATAATACATCGTGTTTCAAAACTAGACACATGCACTACAAACTTTCCACACTTTCGGTATAATAATGTTGAATACACTAAGAATAAACGTTCTTCGATTTAATAATATATTATGATGGACATATATTACTATTTAAATATATGTATATACACACACATATATATATATATATTTGGCTTAAATACATTATGAGAGTAAAGTTTTTTACCATCTTAGTTAGAATTTTCATCATTATGTTAGAGAGAGTAAAGTAACTTTGTGTCAAAGTAATGCCATGAATTTTTTCACTCCGACATATATTTTATGAAGCCTAAAGAATAATAAGCTTTCCCTGACCAGGACAAGCGTATATATTTACTTTAACTGATAAAATATTTATGTCGTGTAACAACATAAGTTACTATATAACGATGCACTGCTTTATTTCAAATTTAAATGAGATTTTTTTATGGTCTTTTTTACATACTTTAAGAAGACAGTATTTACGCTATATTGCTTACGCAGGCTATAACTCATACAAACAAAGCGTAGAAATCTTATTTCGACATACGTTGAAATTAAAGATGAAACATATATCAACATTGATTATGTTCTTGTAGTGATGAATACGTAATTATGACTATAAAATAGATACAGAACTTTGAGAACTATCTTTTTGTTTACCTTGTACTATTTGTTCTTATCTCTAGAGAATGATTCGTTCAATCCGTTTTACGAGATAAATCCTAATTGATGTATATGGTAACATATATTTGAACAAGAAAAAAACATGATGGTATATTTGAGAACAGACTGTTGTGCCATCTTGAGCCCAAGCGACACCGCTCTGTAATCCTTCCACTGTTGGGAACGGGAGGTTTCCGTTGCTCTGTTAGACCAGCCTGACGCAGTGCCCTCCACACTATGAACTCAGGAAGTGGGAGCCTTCGCTCAAACTACATGAGCCAAATCTCAACTTGAAATGGGAAGAGCAGTTCGAAGTCGTGTTAGACTCGACCCAACGTGTCAGATCCAATATTCCATCATATTAATGCCCCCACGTGGGTTACAAGCTTATGTTAACAAGCTCGACAGTTAAAATAGTAGTTTAATTGTATTTAAATTAATTAATTGCTATATAACTTACCGATGTGGGATAAGTCACTGGTTTTGTAGTTGCTTTTGTTCCAACAAATAACGTCTTTAAACGAAAAATATAGATAAGGTCATATTGGTGGTATAATTTTGAGCATCTTTAATTTTTAACGGTATTGTTAAATGTTTTTTTTTTACAGAAATGGGACCCATTGATAATATTTCTAATAATTATTATTACTTTGTCCTTTAGTCACTAAAGTTAATTATATAGTGTCATCAATGTAAAAATTCAATTTATTTCTCTATATGAAATAATACATCGTGTTTCAAAACTAGACACATGCACTACAAACTTTCCACACTTTCGGTATAATAATGTTGAATACACTAAGAATAAACGTTCTTCGATTTAATAATATATTATGATGGACATATATTACTATTTAAATATATGTATATACACACACATATATATATATATATTTGGCTTAAATACATTATGAGAGTAAAGTTTTTTACCATCTTAGTTAGAATTTTCATCATTATGTTAGAGAGAGTAAAGTAACTTTGTGTCAAAGTAATGCCATGAATTTTTTCACTCCGACATATATTTTATGAAGCCTAAAGAATAATAAGCTTTCCCTAACCAGGACAAGCGTATATATTTACTTTAACTGATAAAATATTTATGTCGTGTAACAACATAAGTTACTATATAACGATGCACTGCTTTATTTCAAATTTAAATGAGATTTTTTTATGGTCTTTTTTACATACTTTAAGAAGACAGTATTTACGCTAGATTGCTTACGCAGGCTATAACTCATACAAACAAAGCGTAGAAATCTTATTTCGACATACGTTGAAATTAAAGATGAAACATATATCAACATTGATTATGTTCTTGTAGTGATGAATACGTAATTATGACTATAAAATAGATACAGAACTTTGAGAACTATCTTTTTGTTTACCTTGTACTATTTGTTCTTATCTCTAGAGAATGATTCGTTCAATCCGTTTTACGAGATAAATCCTAATTGATGTATATGGTAACATATATTTGAACAAGAAAAAAACATGATGGTATATTTGAGAACAGACTGTTGTGCCATCTTGAGCCCAAGCGACACCGCTCTGTAATCCTTCCACTGTTGGGAACGAGAGGTTTCCGTTGCTCTGTTAGACCAGCCTGACGCAGTGCCCTCCACACTATGAACTCAGGAAGTGCGAGCCTTCGCTCAAACTACATGAGCCAAATCTCAACTTGAAATGGGTAGAGCAGTTCGAAGTCGTGTTAGACTCGACCCAACGAGTCAGATCCAATATTCCATCAAATTAATGCCCCCACATGGGTTACAAGCTTATGTTAACAAGCTCGACAATTAAAATAGTAGTTTAATTGTATTTAAATTAATTAATTGCTATATAACTTACCGATGTGGGATAAGTCACTGGTTTTGTAGTTGCTTTTGTTCCAACAAATAATGTGTTCAAAAGAAAAATATAGATAAGGTCATATTGGTGGTATAATTTTGAGCATCTTTAATTTTTAACGGTATTGTTAAATGTTTTTTTTTTACAGAAATGGGACCCATTGATAATATTTCTAATAATTATTATTACTTTGTCCTTTAGTCACTAAAGTTAATTATATAGTGTCATCAATGTAAAAATTCAATTTATTTCTCTATATGAAATAATACATCGTGTTTCAAAACTAGACACATGCACTACAAACTTTCCACACTTTCGGTATAATAATGTTGAATACACTAAGAATAAACGTTCTTCGATTTAATAATATATTATGATGGACATATATTACTATTTAAATATATGTATATACACACACATATATATATATATATTTGGCTTAAATACATTATGAGAGTAAAGTTTTTTACCATCTTAGTTAGAATTTTCATCATTATGTTAGAGAGAGTAAAGTAACTTTGTGTCAAAGTAATGCCATGAATTTTTTCACTCCGACATATATTTTATGAAGCCTAAAGAATAATAAGCTTTCCCTAACCAGGACAAGCGTATATATTTACTTTAACTGATAAAATATTTATGTCGTGTAACAACATAAGTTACTATATAACGATGCACTGCTTTATTTCAAATTTAAATGAGATTTTTTTATGGTCTTTTTTACATACTTTAAGAAGACAGTATTTACGCTAGATTGCTTACGCAGGCTATAACTCATACAAACAAAGCGTAGAAATCTTATTTCGACATACGTTGAAATTAAAGATGAAACATATATCAACATTGATTATGTTCTTGTAGTGATGAATACGTAATTATGACTATAAAATAGATACAGAACTTTGAGAACTATCTTTTTGTTTACCTTGTACTATTTGTTCTTATCTCTAGAGAATGATTCGTTCAATCCGTTTTACGAGATAAATCCTAATTGATGTATATGGTAACATATATTTGAACAAGAAAAAAACATGATGGTATATTTGAGAACAGACTGTTGTGCCATCTTGAGCCCAAGCGACACCGCTCTGTTATCCTTCCACTGTTGGGAACGAGTGGTTTCCGTTGCTCTGTTAGACCAGCCTGACGCAGTGCCCTCCACACTATGAACTCAGGAAGTGCGAGCCTTCGCTCAAACTACATGAGCCAAATCTCAACTTGAAATGGGCAGAGCAGTTCGAAGTCGTGTTAGACTCGACCCAACGAGTCAGATCCAATATTCCATCAAATTAATGCCCCCACATGGGTTACAAGCTTATGTTAACAAGCTCGACAATTAAAATAGTAGTTTAATTGTATTTAAATTAATTAATTGCTATATAACTTACCGATGTGGGATAAGTCACTGGTTTTGTAGTTGCTTTTGTTCCAACAAATAACGTCTTTAAACGAAAAATATAGATAAGGTCATATTGGTGGTATAATTTTCAGCAACTTTTATTTTTAACGGTATTGTTAAATGTTTTTTTTTTACAGAAATGGGACCCATTGATAATATTTCTAATAATTATTATTACTTTGTCCTTTAGTCACTAAAGTTAATTATATAGTGTCATCAATGTAAAAATTCAATTTATTTCTCTATATGAAATAATACATCGTGTTTCAAAACTAGACACATGCACTACAAACTTTCCACACTTTCGGTATAATAATGTTGAATACACTAAGAATAAACGTTCTTCGATTTAATAATATATTATGATGGACATATATTACTATTTAAATATATGTATATACACACACATATATATATATATATTTGGCTTAAATACATTATGAGAGTAAAGTTTTTTACCATCTTAGTTAGAATTTTCATCATTATGTTAGAGAGAGTAAAGTAACTTTGTGTCAAAGTAATGCCATGAATTTTTTCACTCCGACATATATTTTATGAAGCCTAAAGAATAATAAGCTTTCCCTAACCAGGACAAGCGTATATATTTACTTTAACTGATAAAATATTTATGTCGTGTAACAACATAAGTTACTATATAACGATGCACTGCTTTATTTCAAATTTAAATGAGATTTTTTTATGGTCTTTTTTACATACTTTAAGAAGACAGTATTTACGCTAGATTGCTTACGCAGGCTATAACTCATACAAACAAAGCGTAGAAATCTTATTTCGACATACGTTGAAATTAAAGATGAAACATATATCAACATTGATTATGTTCTTGTAGTGATGAATACGTAATTATGACTATAAAATAGATACAGAACTTTGAGAACTATCTTTTTGTTTACCTTGTACTATTTGTTCTTATCTCTAGAGAATGATTCGTTCAATCCGTTTTACGAGATAAATCCTAATTGATGTATATGGTAACATATATTTGAACAAGAAAAAAACATGATGGTATATTTGAGAACAGACTGTTGTGCCATCTTGAGCCCAAGCGACACCGCTCTGTAATCCTTCCACTGTTGGGAACGAGAGGTTTCCGTTGCTCTGTTAGACCAGCCTGACGCAGTGCCCTCCACACTATGAACTCAGGAAGTGCGAGCCTTCGCTCAAACTACATGAGCCAAATCTCAACTTGAAATGGGCAGAGCAGTTCGAAGTCGTGTTAGACTCGACCCAACGAGTCAGATCCAATATTCCATCAAATTAATGCCCCCACATGGGTTACAAGCTTATGTTAACAAGCTCGACAATTAAAATAGTAGTTTAATTGTATTTAAATTAATTAATTGCTATATAACTTACCGATGTGGGATAAGTCACTGGTTTTGTAGTTGCTTTTGTTCCAACAAATAACGTCTTTAAACGAAAAATATAGATAAGGTCATATTGGTGGTATAATTTTCAGCATTTTTTATTTTTAACGGTATTGTTAAATGTTTTTTTTTTACAGAAATGGTACCCATTGATAATATTTCTAATAATTATTATTACTTTGTCCTTTAGTCACTAAAGTTAATTATATAGTGTCATCAATGTAAGATTCAATTTAATTCTCTATATAAAATAATACAACGTGTTTCAAAACTAGACACATGCACTACGAACTTTCCACACTTTCGGTATAATAATGTTAAATACGATAAGAATAAACGTTCTTCGATTTAATAATATATTATGATGGACATATATTACTATTTAAATATATGTATATACACACACATATATATATATATATTTGGCTTAAATACATTATGAGAGTAAAGTTTTTTACCATCTTAGTTAGAATTTTCATCATTATGTTAGAGAGAGTAAAGTAACTTTGTGTCAAAGTAATGCCATGAATTTTTTCACTCCGATATATATTTTATGAAGCCTAAAGAATAATAAGCTTTCCCTAACCAGGACAAGCGTATATATTTACTTTAACTGATAAAATATTTATGTCGTGTAACAACATAAGTTACTATATAACGATGCACTGCTTTATTTCAAATTTAAATGAGATTTTTTTATGGTCTTTTTTACATACTTTAAGAAGACAGTATTTACGCTAGATTGCTTACGCAGGCTATAACTCATACAAACAAAGCGTAGAAATATTATTTCGACATACGTTGAAATTAAAGATGAAACATATATCAACATTGATTATGTTCTTGTAGTGATGAATACGTAATTATGACTATAAAATATATATAGAACTTTGAGAACTATCTTTTTGTTTACCTTGTACTATTTGTTCTTATCTCTAGAGAATGATTCGTTCAATCCGTTTTACGAGATAAATCCTAATTGATGTATATGGTAACATATATTTGAACAATAAAAAACATGATGGTATATTTGAGAACAGACTGTTGTGCCATCTTGAGCCCAAGCGACACCGCTCTGTAATCCTTCCACTGTTGGGAACGAGAGGTTTCCGTTGCTCTGTTAGACCAGCCTGACGCAGTGCCCTCCACACTATGAACTCAGGAAGTGCGAGCCTTCGCTCAAACTACATGAGCCAAATCTCAACTTGAAATGGGCAGAGCAGTTCGAAGTCGTGTTAGACTCGACCCAACGAGTCAGATCCAATATTCCATCAAATTAATGCCCCCACATGGGTTACAAGCTTATGTTAACAAGCTCGACAATTAAAATAGTAGTTTAATTGTATTTAAATTAATTAATTGCTATATAACTTACCGATGTGGGATAAGTCACTGGTTTTGTAGTTGCTTTTGTTCCAACAAATAACGTCTTTAAACGAAAAATATAGATAAGGTCATATTGGTGGTATAATTTTCAGCAACTTTTATTTTTAACGGTATTGTTAAATGTTTTTTTTTTACAGAAATGGTACCCATTGATAATATTTCTAATAATTATTATTACTTTGTCCTTTAGTCACTAAAGTTAATTATATAGTGTCATCAATGTAAAGATTCAATTTAATTCTCTATATAAAATAATACAACGTGTTTCAAAACTAGACACATGCACTACGAACTTTCCACACTTTCGGTATAATAATGTTGAATACACTAAGAATAAACGTTCTTCGATTTAATAATATATTATGATGGACATATATTACTATTTAAATATATGTATATACACACACATATATATATATATATTTGGCTTAAATACATTATGAGAGTAAAGTTTTTTACCATCTTAGTTAGAATTTTCATCATTATGTTAGAGAGAGTAAAGTAACTTTGTGTCAAAGTAATGCCATGAATTTTTTCACTCCGATATATATTTTATGAAGCCTAAAGAATAATAAGCTTTCCCTAACCAGGACAAGCGTATATATTTACTTTAACTGATAAAATATTTATGTCGTGTAACAACATAAGTTACTATATAACGATGCACTGCTTTATTTCAAATTTAAATGAGATTTTTTTATGGTCTTTTTTACATACTTTAAGAAGACAGTATTTACGCTAGATTGCTTACGCAGGCTATAACTCATACAAACAAACCGTAGAAATATTATTTCGACATACGTTGAAATTAAAGATGAAACATATATCAACATTGATTATGTTCTTGTAGTGATGAATACGTAATTATGACTATAAAATATATACAGAACTTTGAGAACTATCTTTTTGTTTACCTTGTACTATTTGTTCTTATCTCTAGAGAATGATTCGTTCAATCCGTTTTACGAGATAAATCCTAATTGATGTATATGGTAACATATATTTGAACAATAAAAAACATGATGGTATATTTGAGAACAGACTGTTGTGCCATCTTGAGCCCAAGCGACACCGCTCTGTAATCCTTCCACTGTTGGGAACGGGAGGTTTCCGTTGCTCTGTTAGACCAGCCTGACGCAGTGCCCTACACACTATGAACTCAGGAAGTGCGAGCCTTAGCTCAAACTACATGAGCCAAATCTCAACTTGAAATGGGTAGAGCAGTTCGAAGTCGTGTTAGACTCGACCCAACGAGTCAGATCCAATATTCCATCAAATTAATGCCCCCACATGGGTTACAAGCTTATGTTAACAAGCTCGACAATTAAAATAGTAGTTTAATTGTATTTAAATTAATTAATTGCTATATAACTTACCGATGTGGGATAAGTCACTGGTTTTGTAGTTGCTTTTGTTCCAACAAATAACGTCTTTAAACGAAAAATATAGATAAGGTCATATTGGTGGTATAATTTTGAGCATCTTTAATTTTTAACGGTATTGTTAAATGTTTTTTTTTTACAGAAATGGGACCCATTGATAATATTTCTAATAATTATTATTACTTTGTCCTTTAGTCACTAAAGTTAATTATATAGTGTCATCAATGTAAAAATTCAATTTATTTCTCTATATGAAATAATACATCGTGTTTCAAAACTAGACACATGCACTACAAACTTTCCACACTTTCGGTATAATAATGTTGAATACACTAAGAATAAACGTTCTTCGATTTAATAATATATTATGATGGACATATATTACTATTTAAATATATGTATATACACACACATATATATATATATATTTGGCTTAAATACATTATGAGAGTAAAGTTTTTTACCATCTTAGTTAGAATTTTCATCATTATGTTAGAGAGAGTAAAGTAACTTTGTGTCAAAGTAATGCCATGAATTTTTTCACTCCGACATATATTTTATGAAGCCTAAAGAATAATAAGCTTTCCCTAACCAGGACAAGCGTATATATTTACTTTAACTGATAAAATATTTATGTCGTGTAACAACATAAGTTACTATATAACGATGCACTGCTTTATTTCAAATTTAAATGAGATTTTTTTATGGTCTTTTTTACATACTTTAAGAAGACAGTATTTACGCTAGATTGCTTACGCAGGCTATAACTCATACAAACAAAGCGTAGAAATCTTATTTCGACATACGTTGAAATTAAAGATGAAACATATATCAACATTGATTATGTTCTTGTAGTGATGAATACGTAATTATGACTATAAAATAGATACAGAACTTTGAGAACTATCTTTTTGTTTACCTTGTACTATTTGTTCTTATCTCTAGAGAATGATTCGTTCAATCCGTTTTACGAGATAAATCCTAATTGATGTATATGGTAACATATATTTGAACAAGAAAAAAACATGATGGTATATTTGAGAACAGACTGTTGTGCCATCTTGAGCCCAAGCGACACCGCTCTGTAATCCTTCCACTGTTGGGAACGAGAGGTTTCCGTTGCTCTGTTAGACCAGCCTGACGCAGTGCCCTCCACACTATGAACTCAGGAAGTGCGAGCCTTCGCTCAAACTACATGAGCCAAATCTCAACTTGAAATGGGCAGAGCAGTTCGAAGTCGTGTTAGACTCGACCCAACGAGTCAGATCCAATATTCCATCAAATTAATGCCCCCACATGGGTTACAAGCTTATGTTAACAAGCTCGACAATTAAAATAGTAGTTTAATTGTATTTAAATTAATTAATTGCTATATAACTTACCGATGTGGGATAAGTCACTGGTTTTGTAGTTGCTTTTGTTCCAACAAATAACGTCTTTAAACGAAAAATATAGATAAGGTCATATTGGTGGTATAATTTTCAGCAACTTTTATTTTTAACGGTATTGTTAAATGTTTTTTTTTTACAGATATGGGACCCATTGATAATATTTCTAATAATTATTATTACTTTGTCCTTTAGTCACTAAAGTTAATTATATAGTGTCATCAATGTAAAAATTCAATTTATTTCTCTATATGAAATAATACATCGTGTTTCAAAACTAGACACATGCACTACAAACTTTCCACACTTTCGGTATAATAATGTTGAATACACTAAGAATAAACGTTCTTCGATTTAATAATATATTATGATGGACATATATTACTATTTAAATATATGTATATACACACACATATATATATATATATTTGGCTTAAATACATTATGAGAGTAAAGTTTTTTACCATCTTAGTTAGAATTTTCATCATTATGTTAGAGAGAGTAAAGTAACTTTGTGTCAAAGTAATGCCATGAATTTTTTCACTCCGACATATATTTTATGAAGCCTAAAGAATAATAAGCTTTCCCTAACCAGGACAAGCGTATATATTTACTTTAACTGATAAAATATTTATGTCGTGTAACAACATAAGTTACTATATAACGATGCACTGCTTTATTTCAAATTTAAATGAGATTTTTTTATGGTCTTTTTTACATACTTTAAGAAGACAGTATTTACGCTAGATTGCTTACGCAGGCTATAACTCATACAAACAAAGCGTAGAAATCTTATTTCGACATACGTTGAAATTAAAGATGAAACATATATCAACATTGATTATGTTCTTGTAGTGATGAATACGTAATTATGACTATAAAATAGATACAGAACTTTGAGAACTATCTTTTTGTTTACCTTGTACTATTTGTTCTTATCTCTAGAGAATGATTCGTTCAATCCGTTTTACGAGATAAATCCTAATTGATGTATATGGTAACATATATTTGAACAAGAAAAAAACATGATGGTATATTTGAGAACAGACTGTTGTGCCATCTTGAGCCCAAGCGACACCGCTCTGTAATCCTTCCACTGTTGGGAACGAGAGGTTTCCGTTGCTCTGTTAGACCAGCCTGACGCAGTGCCCTCCACACTATGAACTCAGGAAGTGCGAGCCTTCGCTCAAACTACATGAGCCAAATCTCAACTTGAAATGGGCAGAGCAGTTCGAAGTCGTGTTAGACTCGACCCAACGAGTCAGATCCAATATTCCATCAAATTAATGCCCCCACATGGGTTACAAGCTTATGTTAACAAGCTCGACAATTAAAATAGTAGTTTAATTGTATTTAAATTAATTAATTGCTATATAACTTACCGATGTGGGATAAGTCACTGGTTTTGTAGTTGCTTTTGTTCCAACAAATAACGTCTTTAAACGAAAAATATAGATAAGGTCATATTGGTGGTATAATTTTCAGCAACTTTTATTTTTAACGGTATTGTTAAATGTTTTTTTTTTACAGAAATGGTACCCATTGATAATATTTCTAATAATTATTATTACTTTGTCCTTTAGTCACTAAAGTTAATTATATAGTGTCATCAATGTAAAAATTCAATTTATTTCTCTATATAAAATAATACAACGTGTTTCAAAACTAGACACATGCACTACAAACTTTCCACACTTTCGGTATAATAATGTTGAATACACTAAGAATAAACGTTCTTCGATTTAATAATATATTATGATGGACATATATTACTATTTAAATATATGTATATACACACACATATATATATATATATTTGGCTTAAATACATTATGAGAGTAAAGTTTTTTACCATCTTAGTTAGAATTTTCATCATTATGTTAGAGATAGTAAAGTAACTTTGTGTCAAAGTAATGCCATGAATTTTTTCACTCCGATATATATTTTATGAAGCCTAAAGAATAATAAGCTTTCCCTAACCAGGACAAGCGTATATATTTACTTTAACTGATAAAATATTTATGTCGTGTAACAACATAAGTTACTATATAACGATGCACTGCTTTATTTCAAATTTAAATGAGATTTTTTTATGGTCTTTTTTACATACTTTAAGAAGACAGTATTTACGCTAGATTGCTTACGCAGGCTATAACTCATACAAACAAAGCGTAGAAATATTATTTCGACATACGTTGAAATTAAAGATGAAACATATATCAACATTGATTATGTTCTTGTAGTGATGAATACGTAATTATGACTATAAAATATATACAGAACTTTGAGAACTATCTTTTTGTTTACCTTGTACTATTTGTTCTTATCTCTAGAGAATGATTCGTTCAATCCGTTTTACGAGATAAATCCTAATTGATGTATATGGTAACATATATTTGAACAATAAAAAACATGATGGTATATTTGAGAACAGACTGTTGTGCCATCTTGAGCCCAAGCGACACCGCTCTGTAATCCTTCCACTGTTGGGAACGGGAGGTTTCCGTTGCTCTGTTAGACCAGCCTGACGCAGTGCCCTACACACTATGAACTCAGGAAGTGCGAGCCTTCGCTCAAACTACATGAGCCAAATCTCAACTTGAAATGGGTAGAGCAGTTCGAAGTCGTGTTAGACTCGACCCAACGAGTCAGATCCAATATTCCATCAAATTAATGCCCCCACATGGGTTACAAGCTTATGTTAACAAGCTCGACAATTAAAATAGTAGTTTAATTGTATTTAAATTAATTAATTGCTATATAACTTACCGATGTGGGATAAGTCACTGGTTTTGTAGTTGCTTTTGTTCCAACAAATAATGTCTTCAAACGAAAAATATAGATAAGGTCATATTGGTGGTATAATTTTCAGCATCTTTTATTTTTAACGGTATTGTTAAATGTTTTTTTTTTACAGAAATGGGACCCATTGATAATATTTCTAATAATTATTATTACTTTGTCCTTTAGTCACTAAAGTTAATTATATAGTGTCATCAATGTAAAAATTCAATTTATTTCTCTATATAAAATAATACAACGTGTTTCAAAACTAGACACATGCACTACAAACTTTCCACACTTTCGGTATAATAATGTTAAATACACTAAGAATAAACGTTCTTCGATTTAATAATATATTATGATGGACATATATTACTATTTAAATATATGTATATACACACACATATATATATATATATTTGGCTTAAATACATTATGAGAGTAAAGTTTTTTACCATCTTAGTTAGAATTTTCATCATTATGTTAGAGAGAGTAAAGTAACTTTGTGTCAAAGTAATGCCATGAATTTTTTCACTCCGATATATATTTTATGAAGCCTAAAGAATAATAAGCTTTCCCTAACTAGGACAAGCGTATATATTTACTTTAACTGATAAAATATTTATGTCGTGTAACAACATAAGTTACTATATAACGATGCACTGCTTTATTTCAAATTTAAATGAGATTTTTTTATGGTCTTTTTTACATACTTTAAGAAGACAGTATTTACGCTAGATTGCTTACGCAGGCTATAACTCATACAAACAAAGCGTAGAAATCTTATTTCGACATACGTTGAAATTAAAGATGAAACATATATCAACATTGATTATGTTCTTGTAGTGATGAATACGTAATTATGACTATAAAATAGATACAGAACTTTGAGAACTATCTTTTTGTTTACCTTGTACTATTTGTTCTTATCTCTAGAGAATGATTCGTTCAATCCGTTTTACGAGATAAATCCTAATTGATGTATATGGTAACATATATTTGAACAAGAAAAAAACATGATGGTATATTTGAGAACAGACTGTTGTGCCATCTTGAGCCCAAGCGACACCGCTCTGTAATCCTTCCACTGTTGGGAACGGGAGGTTTTCGTTGCTCTGTTAGACCAGCCTGACGCAGTGCCCTCCACACTATGAACTCAGGAAGTGCGAGCCTTCGCTCAAACTACATGAGCCAAATCTCAACTTGAAATGGGCAGAGCAGTTCGAAGTCGTGTAAGACTCGACCCAACGAGTCAGATCCAATATTCCATCAAATTAATGCCCCCACATGGGTTACAAGCTTATGTTAACAAGCTCGACAATTAAAATAGTAGTTTAATTGTATTTAAATTAATTAATTGTTATATAACTTACCGATGTGGGATAAGTCACTGGTTTTGTAGTTGCTTTTGTTCCAACAAATAACGTCTTTAAACGAAAAATATAGATAAGGTCATATTGGTGGTATAATTTTGAGCATCTTTAATTTTTAACGGTATTGTTAAATGTTTTTTTTTTACAGAAATGGGACCCATTGATAATATTTCTAATAATTATTATTACTTTGTCCTTTAGTCACTAAAGTTAATTATATAGTGTCATCAATGTAAAAATTCAATTTATTTCTCTATATAAAATAATACAACGTGTTTCAAAACTAGACACATGCACTACAAACTTTCCACACTTTCGGTATAATAATGTTGAATACACTAAGAATAAACGTTCTTCGATTTAATAATATATTATGATGGACATATATTACTATTTAAATATATGTATATACACACACATATATATATATATATTTGGCTTAAATACATTATGAGAGTAAAGTTTTTTACTATCTTAGTTAGAATTTTCATCATTATGTTAGAGAGAGTAAAGTAACTTTGTGTCAAAGTAATGCCATGAATTTTTTCACTCCGATATATATTTTATGAAGCCTAAAGAATAATAAGCTTTCCCTAACCAGGACAAGCGTATATATTTACTTTAACTGATAAAATATTTATGTCGTGTAACAACATAAGTTACTATATAACGATGCACTGCTTTATTTCAAATTTAAATGAGATTTTTTTATGGTCTTTTTTACATACTTTAAGAAGACAGTATTTACGCTAGATTGCTTACGCAGGCTATAACTCATACAAACAAAGCGTAGAAATCTTATTTCGACATACGTTGAAATTAAAGATGAAACATATATCAACATTGATTATGTTCTTGTAGTGATGAATACGTAATTATGACTATAAAATAGATACAGAACTTTGAGAACTACCTTTTTGTTTACCTTGTACTATTTGTTCTTATCTCTAGAGAATGATTCGTTCAATCCGTTTTACGAGATAAATCCTAATTGATGTATATGGTAACATATATTTGAACAAGAAAAAAACATGATGGTATATTTGAGAACAGACTGTTGTGCCATCTTGAGCCCAAGCGACACCGCTCTGTAATCCTTCCACTGTTGGGAACGGGAGGTTTCCGTTGCTCTGTTAGACCAGCCTGACGCAGTGCCCTCCACACTATGAACTCAGGAAGTGCGAGCCTTCGCTCAAACTACATGAGCCAAATCTCAACTTGAAATGGGCAGAGCAGTTCGAAGTCGTGTTAGACTCGACCCAACGAGTCAGATCCAATATTCCATCATATTAATGCCCCCACATGGGTTACAAGCTTATGTTAACAAGATCGACAATTAAAATAGTAGTTTAATTGTATTTAAATTAATTAATTGCTATATAACTTACCGATGTGGGATAAGTCCCTGGTTTTGTAGTTGCTTTTGTTCCAACAAATAACGTCTTTAAACGAAAAATATAGATAAGGTCATATTGGTGGTATAATTTTGAGCATATTTAATTTTTAACGGTATTGTTAAATGTTTTTTTTTTACATAAATGGGACCCATTGATAATATTTCTAATAATTATTATTACTTTGTCCTTTAGTCACTAAAGTTAATTATATAGTGTTATCAATGTAAAAATTCAATTTTATTCTCTATATAAAATAATACAACGTGTTTCAAAACTAGACACATGCACTACAAACTTTCCACACTTTCGGTATAATAATGTTGAATACACTAAGAATAAACGTTCTTCGATTTAATAATATATTATGATGGACATATATTACTATTTAAATATATGTATATACACACACATATATATATATATATATATTTGGCTTAAATACATTATGAGAGTAAAGTTTTCTACCATCTTAGTTAGAATTTTCATCATTATGTTAGAGAGAGTAAAGTAACTTTGTGTCAAAGTAATGCCATGAATTTTTTCACTCCGATATATATTTTATGAAGCCTAAAGAATAATAAGCTTTCCCTGACCAGGACAAGCGTATATATTTACTTTAACTGATAAAATATTTATGTCGTGTAACAACATAAGTTACTATATAACGATGCACTGCTTTATTTCAAATTTAAATGAGAGTTTTTTATGGTCTTTTTTACAAACTTTAAGAAGACAGTATTTACGCTAGATTGCTTACGCAGGCTATAACTCATACAAACAAAGCGTAGAAATCTTATTTCGACATACGTTGAAATTAAAGATGAAACATATATCAACATTGATTATGTTCTTGTAGTGATGAATACGTAATTATGACTATAAAATAGATACAGAACTTTGAGAACTATCTTTTTGTTTACCTTGTACTATTTGTTCTTATCTCTAGAGAATGATTCGTTCAATCCGTTTTACGAGATAAATCGTAATTGATGTATATGGTAACATAAATTTGAACAAGAAAAAAACATGATGGTATATTCGAGAACAGACCGTTGTGCAATCTTGAGCCCAAGCGACACCGCTCTGTAATCCTTCCACTGTTGGGAACGGGAGGTTTTCGTTGCTCTTTTAGACCAGCCAGACGCAGTGCCCTCCACCCTACGAACTCAGGAAATGCGAGCCTTCGCTCAAACTACATGACTCAAATCTCAACTTGAAATGGGCAAAGCAGTTCCAAGTCGTGTTAGACTTGACCCAACGACTCAGATCCAATATTCCATCATATTAATGCCCCCACATGGGTTACAAGCTTATGTTAACAAGATCGACAATTAAAATAGTAGTTTAATTGTATTTAAATTAATTAATTGCTATATAACTTACCGATGTGGGATAAGTCCCTGGTTTTGTAGTTGCTTTTGTTCCAACAAATAACGTCTTTAAACGAAAAATATAGATAAGGTCATATTGGTGGTATAATTTTGAGCATATTTAATTTTTAACGGTATTGTTAAATGTTTTTTTTTTACAGAAATGGGACCCATTGATAATATTTCTAATAATTATTATTACTTTGTCCTTTAGTCACTAAAGTTAATTATATAGTGTTATCAATGTAAAAATTCAATTTTATTCTCTATATAAAATAATACAACGTGTTTCAAAACTAGACACATGCACTACAAACTTTCCACACTTTCGGTATAATAATGTTGAATACACTAAGAATAAACGTTCTTCGATTTAATAATATATTATGATGGACATATATTACTATTTAAATATATGTATATACACACACATATATATATATATATATTTGGCTTAAATACATTATGAGAGTAAAGTTTTTTACTATCTTAGTTAGAATTTTCATCATTATCTTAGAGAGAGTAAGATAACTTTGTGTCAAAGTAATGCCATGAATTTTTTCACTCCGATATATATTTTATGAAGGCTAAAGAATAATAAGCTTTCCCTGACCAGGACAAGCGTATATATTTACTTTAACTGATAAAATATTTATGTCGTGTAACAACATAAGTTACTATATAACGATGCACTGCTTTATTTCAAATTTAAATGAGATTTTTTTATGGTCTTTTTTACATACTTTAAGAAGACAGTATTTACGCTAGATTGCTTACGCAGGCTATAACTCATACAAACAAAGCGTAGAAATCTTATTTCGACATACGTTGAAATTAAAGATGAAACATATATCAACATTGATTATGTTCTTGTAGTGATGAATACGTAATTATGACTATAAAATAGATACAGAACTTTGAGAACTATCTTTTTGTTTACCTTGTACTATTTGTTCTTATCTCTAGAGAATGATTCGTTCAATCCGTTTTACGAGATAAATCCTAATTGATGTATATGGTAACATATATTTGAACAAGAAAAAACACATGATGGTATATTTGAGAACAGACTGTTGTGCCATCTTGAGCCCAAGCGACACCGCTCTGTAATCCTTCCACTGTTGGGAACGGGAGGTTTTCGTTGCTCTGTTAGACCAGCCTGACGCAGTGCCCTCCACACTATGAACTCAGGAAATGCGAGCCTTCGCTCAAACTACATGAGCCAAATCTCAACTTGAAATGGGCAGAGCAGTTCCAAGTCGTGTTAGACTTGACCCAACGACTCAGATCCAATATTCCATCATATTAATGCCCCCACATGGGTTACAAGCTTATGTTAACAAGATCGACAATTAAAATAGTAGTTTAATTGTATTTAAATTAATTAATTGCTATATAACTTACCGATGTGGGATAAGTCCCTGGTTTTGTAGTTGCTTTTGTTCCAACAAATAACGTCTTTAAACGAAAAATATAGATAAGGTCATATTGGTGGTATAATTTTGAGCATATTTAATTTTTAACGGTATTGTTAAATGTTTTTTTTTTACAGAAATGGGACCCATTGATAATATTTCTAATAATTATTATTACTTTGTCCTTTAGTCACTAAAGTTAATTATATAGTGTTATCAATGTAAAAATTCAATTTTATTCTCTATATAAAATAATACAACGTGTTTCAAAACTAGACACATGCACTACAAACTTTCCACACTTTCGGTATAATAATGTTGAATACACTAAGAATAAACGTTCTTCGATTTAATAATATATTATGATGGACATATATTACTATTTAAATATATGTATATACACACACATATATATATATATATATATATTTGGCTTAAATACATTATGAGAGTAAAGTTTTTTACCATCTTAGTTAGAATTTTCATCATTATGTTAGAGAGAGTAAAGTAACTTTGTGTCAAAGTAATGCCATGAATTTTTTCACTCCGATATATATTTTATGAAGCCTAAAGAATAATAAGCTTTCCCTGACCAGGACAAGCGTATATATTTACTTTAACTGATAAAATATTTATGTCGTGTAACAACATAAGTTACTATATAACGATGCACTGCTTTATTTCAAATTTAAATGAGATTTTTTTATGGTCTTTTTTACATACTTTAAGAAGACAGTATTTACGCTAGATTGCTTACGCAGGCTATAACTCATACAAACAAAGCGTAGAAATCTTATTTCGACATACGTTGAAATTAAAGATGAAACATATATCAACATTGATTATGTTCTTGTAGTGATGAATACGTAATTATGACTATAAAATAGATACAGAACTTTGAGAACTATCTTTTTGTTTACCTTGTACTATTTGTTCTTATCTCTAGAGAATGATTCGTTCAATCCGTTTTACGAGATAAATCCTAATTGATGTATATGGTAACATATATTTGAACAAGAAAAAAACATGATGGTATATTTGAGAACAGACTGTTGTGCCATCTTGAGCCCAAGCGACACCGCTCTGTAATCCTTCCACTGTTGGGAACGGGAGGTTTTCGTTGCTCTGTTAGACCAGCCTGACGCAGTGCCCTCCACACTATGAACTCAGGAAATGCGAGCCTTCGCTCAAACTACATGAGCCAAATCTCAACTTGAAATGGGCAGAGCAGTTCCAAGTCGTGTTAGACTTGACCCAACGACTCAGATCCAATATTCCATCATATTAATGCCCCCACATGGGTTACAAGCTTATGTTAACAAGATCGACAATTAAAATAGTAGTTTAATTGTATTTAAATTAATTAATTGCTATATAACTTACCGATGTGGGATAAGTCCCTGGTTTTGTAGTTGCTTTTGTTCCAACAAATAACGTCTTTAAACGAAAAATATAGATAAGGTCATATTGGTGGTATAATTTTGAGCATATTTAATTTTTAACGGTATTGTTAAATGTTTTTTTTTTACAGAAATGGGACCCATTGATAATATTTCTAATAATTATTATTACTTTGTCCTTTAGTCACTAAAGTTAATTATATAGTGTTATCAATGTAAAAATTCAATTTTATTCTCTATATAAAATAATACAACGTGTTTCAAAACTAGACACATGCACTACAAACTTTCCACACTTTCGGTATAATAATGTTGAATACACTAAGAATAAACGTTCTTCGATTTAATAATATATTATGATGGACATATATTACTATTTAAATATATGTATATACACACACATATATATATATATATATATTTGGCTTAAATACATTATGAGAGTAAAGTTTTTTACCATCTTAGTTAGAATTTTCATCATTATGTTAGAGAGAGTAAAGTAACTTTGTGTCAAAGTAATGCCATGAATTTTTTCACTCCGATATATATTTTATGAAGCCTAAAGAATAATAAGCTTTCCCTGACCAGGACAAGCGTATATATTTACTTTAACTGATAAAATATTTATGTCGTGTAACAACATAAGTTACTATATAACGATGCACTGCTTTATTTCAAATTTAAATGAGATTTTTTTATGGTCTTTTTTACATACTTTAAGAAGACAGTATTTACGCTAGATTGCTTACGCAGGCTATAACTCATACAAACAAAGCGTAGAAATCTTATTTCGACATACGTTGAAATTAAAGATGAAACATATATCAACATTGATTATGTTCTTGTAGTGATGAATACGTAATTATGACTATAAAATAGATACAGAACTTTGAGAACTATCTTTTTGTTTACCTTGTACTATTTGTTCTTATCTCTAGAGAATGATTCGTTCAATCCGTTTTACGAGATAAATCCTAATTGATGTATATGGTAACATAAATTTGAACAAGAAAAAAACATGATGGTATATTCGAGAACAGACCGTTGTGCAATCTTGAGCCCAAGCGACACCGCTCTGTAATCCTTCCACTGTTGGGAACGGGAGGTTTTCGTTGCTCTTTTAGACCAGCCAGACGCAGTGCCCTCCACCCTACGAACTCAGGAAATGCGAGCCTTCGCTCAAACTACATGACTCAAATCTCAACTTGAAATGGGCAGAGCAGTTCCAAGTCGTGTTAGACTTGACCCAACGACTCAGATCCAATATTCCATCATATTAATGCCCCCACATGGGTTACAAGCTTATGTTAACAAGATCGACAATTAAAATAGTAGTTTAATTGTATTTAAATTAATTAATTGCTATATAACTTACCGATGTGGGATAAGTCCCTGGTTTTGTAGTTGCTTTTGTTCCAACAAATAACGTCTTTAAACGAAAAATATAGATAAGGTCATATTGGTGGTATAATTTTGAGCATATTTAATTTTTAACGGTATTGTTAAATGTTTTTTTTTTACAGAAATGAGACCCATTGATAATATTTCTAATAATTATTATTACTTTGTCCTTTAGTCACTAAAGTTAATTATATAGTGTTATCAATGTAAAAATTCAATTTTATTCTCTATATAAAATAATACAACGTGTTTCAAAACTAGACACATGCACTACAAACTTTCCACACTTTCGGTATAATAATGTTGAATACACTAAGAATAAACGTTCTTCGATTTAATAATATATTATGATGGACATATATTACTATTTAAATATATGTATATACACACACATATATATATATATATATATTTGGCTTAAATACATTATGAGAGTAAAGTTTTTTACCATCTTAGTTAGAATTTTCATCATTATGTTAGAGAGAGTAAAGTAACTTTGTGTCAAAGTAATGCCATGAATTTTTTCACTCCGATATATATTTTATGAAGCCTAAAGAATAATAAGCTTTCCCTGACCAGGACAAGCGTATATATTTACTTTAACTGATAAAATATTTATGTCGTGTAACAACATAAGTTACTATATAACGATGCACTGCTTTATTTCAAATTTAAATGAGATTTTTTTATGGTCTTTTTTACATACTTTAAGAAGACAGTATTTACGCTAGATTGCTTACGCAGGCTATAACTCATACAAACAAAGCGTAGAAATCTTATTTCGACATACGTTGAAATTAAAGATGAAACATATATCAACATTGATTATGTTCTTGTAGTGATGAATACGTAATTATGACTATAAAATAGATACAGAACTTTGAGAACTATCTTTTTGTTTACCTTGTACTATTTGTTCTTATCTCTAGAGAATGATTCGTTCAATCCGTTTTACGAGATAAATCCTAATTGATGTATATGGTAACATATATTTGAACAAGAAAAAAACATGATGGTATATTTGAGAACAGACTGTTGTGCCATCTTGAGCCCAAGCGACACCGCTCTGTAATCCTTCCACTGTTGGGAACGGGAGGTTTTCGTTGCTCTGTTAGACCAGCCTGACGCAGTGCCCTCCACACTATGAACTCAGGAAATGCGAGCCTTCGCTCAAACTACATGAGCCAAATCTCAACTTGAAATGGGCAGAGCAGTTCCAAGTCGTGTTAGACTTGACCCAACGACTCAGATCCAATATTCCATCATATTAAAGCCCCCACATGGGTTACAAGCTTATGTTAACAAGATCGACAATTAAAATAGTAGTTTAATTGTATTTAAATTAATTAATTGCTATATAACTTACCGATGTGGGATAAGTCCCTGGTTTTGTAGTTGCTTTTGTTCCAACAAATAACGTCTTTAAACGAAAAATATAGATAAGGTCATATTGGTGGTATAATTTTGAGCATATTTAATTTTTAACGGTATTGTTAAATGTTTTTTTTTTACAGAAATGGGACCCATTGATAATATTTCTAATAATTATTATTACTTTGTCCTTTAGTCACTAAAGTTAATTATATAGTGTTATCAATGTAAAAATTCAATTTTATTCTCTATATAAAATAATACAACGTGTTTCAAAACTAGACACATGCACTACAAACTTTCCACACTTTCGGTATAATAATGTTGAATACACTAAGAATAAACGTTCTTCGATTTAATAATATATTATGATGGACATATATTACTATTTAAATATATGTATATACACACACATATATATATATATATATTTGGCTTAAATACATTATGAGAGTAAAGTTTTTTACCATCTTAGTTAGAATTTTCATCATTATGTTAGAGAGAGTAAAGTAACTTTGTGTCAAAGTAATGCCATGAATTTTTTCACTCCGATATATATTTTATGAAGCCTAAAGAATAATAAGCTTTCCCTGACCAGGACAAGCGTATATATTTACTTTAACTGATAAAATATTTATGTCGTGTAACAACATAAGTTACTATATAACGATGCACTGCTTTATTTCAAATTTAAATGAGATTTTTTTATGGTCTTTTTTACATACTTTAAGAAGACAGTATTTACGCTAGATTGCTTACGCAGGCTATAACTCATACAAACAAAGCGTAGAAATCTTATTTCGACATACGTTGAAATTAAAGATGAAACATATATCAACATTGATTATGTTCTTGTAGTGATGAATACGTAATTATGACTATAAAATAGATACAGAACTTTGAGAACTACCTTTTTGTTTACCTTGTACTATTTGTTCTTATCTCTAGAGAATGATTCGTTCAATCCGTTTTACGAGATAAATCCTAATTGATGTATATGGTAACATATATTTGAACAAGAAAAAAACATGATGGTATATTTGAGAACAGACTGTTGTGCCATCTTGAGCCCAAGCGACACCGCTCTGTAATCCTTCCACTGTTGGGAACGGGAGGTTTTCGTTGCTCTGTTAGACCAGCCTGACGCAGTGCCCTCCACACTATGAACTCAGGAAATGCGAGCCTTCGCTCAAACTACATGAGCCAAATCTCAACTTGAAATGGGCAGAGCAGTTCCAAGTCGTGTTAGACTTGACCCAACGACTCAGATCCAATATTCCATCATATTAATGCCCCCACATGGGTTACAAGCTTATGTTAACAAGATCGACAATTAAAATAGTAGTTTAATTGTATTTAAATTAATTAATTGCTATATAACTTACCGATGTGGGATAAGTCCCTGGTTTTGTAGTTGCTTTTGTTCCAACAAATAACGTCTTTAAACGAAAAATATAGATAAGGTCATATTGGTGGTATAATTTTGAGCATATTTAATTTTTAACGGTATTGTTAAATGTTTTTTTTTTACAGAAATGGGACCCATTGATAATATTTCTAATAATTATTATTACTTTGTCCTTTAGTCACTAAAGTTAATTATATAGTGTTATCAATGTAAAAATTCAATTTTATTCTCTATATAAAATAATACAACGTGTTTCAAAACTAGACACATGCACTACAAACTTTCCACACTTTCGGTATAATAATGTTGAATACACTAAGAATAAACGTTCTTCGATTTAATAATATATTATGATGGACATATATTACTATTTAAATATATGTATATACACACACATATATATATATATATATATTTGGCTTAAATACATTATGAGAGTAAAGTTTTTTACCATCTTAGTTAGAATTTTCATCATTATGTTAGAGAGAGTAAAGTAACTTTGTGTCAAAGTAATGCCATGAATTTTTTCACTCCGATATATATTTTATGAAGCCTAAAAAATAATAAGCTTTCCCTGACCAGGACAAGCGTATATATTTACTTTAACTGATAAAATATTTATGTCGTGTAACAACATAAGTTACTATATAACGATGCACTGCTTTATTTCAAATTTAAATGAGATTTTTTTATGGTCTTTTTTACATACTTTAAGAAGACAGTATTTACGCTAGATTGCTTACGCAGGCTATAACTCATACAAACAAAGCGTAAAAATCTTATTTCGACATACGTTGAAATTAAAGATGAAACATATATCAACATTGATTATGTTCTTGTAGTGATGAATACGTAATTATGACTATAAAATAGATACAGAACTTTGAGAACTACCTTTTTGTTTACCTTGTACTATTTGTTCTTATCTCTAGAGAATGATTCGTTCAATCCGTTTTACGAGATAAATCCTAATTGATGTATATGGTAACATAAATTTGAACAAGAAAAAAACATGATGGTATATTCGAGAACAGACCGTTGTGCAATCTTGAGCCCAAGCGACACCGCTCTGTAATCCTTCCACTGTTGGGAACGGGAGGTTTTCGTTGCTCTTTTAGACCAGCCAGACGCAGTGCCCTCCACCCTACGAACTCAGGAAATGCGAGCCTTCGCTCAAACTACATGACTCAAATCTCAACTTGAAATGGGCAAAGCAGTTCCAAGTCGTGTTAGACTTGACCCAACGACTCAGATCCAATATTCCATCATATTAATGCCCCCACATGGGTTACAAGCTTATGTTAACAAGATCGACAATTAAAATAGTAGTTTAATTGTATTTAAATTAATTAATTGCTATATAACTTACCGATGTGGGATAAGTCCCTGGTTTTGTAGTTGCTTTTGTTCCAACAAATAACGTCTTTAAACGAAAAATATAGATAAGGTCATATTGGTGGTATAATTTTGAGCATATTTAATTTTTAACGGTATTGTTAAATGTTTTTTTTTTACAGAAATGGGACCCATTGATAATATTTCTAATAATTATTATTACTTTGTCCTTTAGTCACTAAAGTTAATTATATAGTGTTATCAATGTAAAAATTCAATTTTATTCTCTATATAAAATAATACAACGTGTTTCAAAACTAGACACATGCACTACAAACTTTCCACACTTTCGGTATAATAATGTTGAATACACTAAGAATAAACGTTCTTCGATTTAATAATATATTATGATGGACATATATTACTATTTAAATATATGTATATACACACACATATATATATATATATATATTTGGCTTAAATACATTATGAGAGTAAAGTTTTTTACCATCTTAGTTAGAATTTTCATCATTATGTTAGAGAGAGTAAAGTAACTTTGTGTCAAAGTAATGCCATGAATTTTTTCACTCCGATATATATTTTATGAAGCCTAAAGAATAATAAGCTTTCCCTGACCAGGACAAGCGTATATATTTACTTTAACTGATAAAATATTTATGTCGTGTAACAACATAAGTTACTATATAACGATGCACTGCTTTATTTCAAATTTAAATGAGATTTTTTTATGGTCTTTTTTACATACTTTAAGAAGACAGTATTTACGCTAGATTGCTTACGCAGGCTATAACTCATACAAACAAAGCGTAGAAATCTTATTTCGACATACGTTGAAATTAAAGATGAAACATATATCAACATTGATTATGTTCTTGTAGTGATGAATACGTAATTATGACTATAAAATAGATACAGAACTTTGAGAACTACCTTTTTGTTTACCTTGTACTATTTGTTCTTATCTCTAGAGAATGATTCGTTCAATCAGTTTTACGAGATAAATCCTAATTGATGTATATGGTAACATAAATTTGAACAAGAAAAAAACATGATGGTATATTCGAGAACAGACCGTTGTGCAATCTTGAGCCCAAGCGACACCGCTCTGTAATCCTTCCACTGTTGGGAACGGGAGGTTTTCGTTGCTCTTTTAGACCAGCCAGACGCAGTGCCCTCCACCCTACGAACTCAGGAAATGCGAGCCTTCGCTCAAACTACATGACTCAAATCTCAACTTGAAATGGGCAGAGCAGTTCCAAGTCGTGTTAGACTTGACCCAACGACTCAGATCCAATATTCCATCATATTAATGCCCCCACATGGGTTACAAGCTTATGTTAACAAGATCGACAATTAAAATAGTAGTTTAATTGTATTTAAATTAATTAATTGCTATATAACTTACCGATGTGGGATAAGTCCCTGGTTTTGTAGTTGCTTTTGTTCCAACAAATAACGTCTTTAAACGAAAAATATAGATAAGGTCATATTGGTGGTATAATTTTGAGCATATTTAATTTTTAACGGTATTGTTAAATGTTTTTTTTTTACAGAAATGGGACCCATTGATAATATTTCTAATAATTATTATTACTTTGTCCTTTAGTCACTAAAGTTAATTATATAGTGTTATCAATGTAAAAATTCAATTTTATTCTCTATATAAAATAATACAACGTGTTTCAAAACTAGACACATGCACTACAAACTTTCCACACTTTCGGTATAATAATGTTGAATACACTAAGAATAAACGTTCTTCGATTTAATAATATATTATGATGGACATATATTACTATTTAAATATATGTATATACACACATATATATATATATATATATATATTTGGCTTAAATACATTATGAGAGTAAAGTTTTTTACCATCTTAGTTAGAATTTTCATCATTATGTTAGAGAGAGTAAAGTAACTTTGTGTCAAAGTAATGCCATGAATTTTTTCACTCCGATATATATTTTATGAAGCCTAAAGAATAATAAGCTTTCCCTGACCAGGACAAGCGTATATATTTACTTTAACTGATAAAATATTTATGTCCTGTAACAACATAAGTTACTATATAACGATGCACTGCTTTATTTCAAATTTAAATGAGATTTTTTTATGGTCTTTTTTACATACTTTAAGAAGACAGTATTTACGCTAGATTGCTTACGCAGGCTATAACTCATACAAACAAAGCGTAGAAATCTTATTTCGACATACGTTGAAATTAAAGATGAAACATATATCAACATTGATTATGTTCTTGTAGTGATGAATACGTAATTATGACTATAAAATAGATACAGAACTTTGAGAACTACCTTTTTGTTTACCTTGTACTATTTGTTCTTATCTCTAGAGAATGATTCGTTCAATCCGTTTTACGAGATAAATCCTAATTGATGTATATGGTAACATATATTTGAACAAGAAAAAAACATGATGGTATATTTGAGAACAGACTGTTGTGCCATCTTGAGCCCAAGCGACACCGCTCTGTAATCCTTCCACTGTTGGGAACGGGAGGTTTTCGTTGCTCTTTTAGACCAGCCAGACGCAGTGCCCTCCACCCTACGAACTCAGGAAATGCGAGCCTTCGCTCAAACTACATGAGCCAAATCTCAACTTGAAATGGGCAGAGCAGTTCCAAGTCGTGTTAGACTTGACCCAACGACTCAGATCCAATATTCCATCATATTAATGCCCCCACATGGGTTACAAGCTTATGTTAACAAGATCGACAATTAAAATAGTAGTTTAATTGTATTTAAATTAATTAATTGCTATATAACTTACCGATGTGGGATAAGTCCCTGGTTTTGTAGTTGCTTTTGTTCCAACAAATAACGTCTTTAAACGAAAAATATAGATAAGGTCATATTGGTGGTATAATTTTGAGCATATTTAATTTTTAACGGTATTGTTAAATGTTTTTTTTTTACAGAAATGGGACCCATTGATAATATTTCTAATAATTATTATTACTTTGTCCTTTAGTCACTAAAGTTAATTATATAGTGTTATCAATGTAAAAATTCAATTTTATTCTCTATATAAAATAATACAACGTGTTTCAAAACTAGACACATGCACTACAAACTTTCCACACTTTCGGTATAATAATGTTGAATACACTAAGAATAAACGTTCTTCGATTTAATAATATATTATGATGGACATATATTACTATTTAAATATATGTATATACACACACATATATATATATATATATATATTTGGCTTAAATACATTATGAGAGTAAAGTTTTTTACCATCTTAGTTAGAATTTTCATCATTATGTTAGAGAGAGTAAAGTAACTTTGTGTCAAAGTAATGCCATGAATTTTTTCACTCCGATATATATTTTATGAAGCCTAAAGAATAATAAGCTTTCCCTGACCAGGACAAGCGTATATATTTACTTTAACTGATAAAATATTTATGTCCTGTAACAACATAAGTTACTATATAACGATGCACTGCTTTATTTCAAATTTAAATGAGATTTTTTTATGGTCTTTTTTACATACTTTAAGAAGACAGTATTTACGCTAGATTGCTTACGCAGGCTATAACTCATACAAACAAAGCGTAGAAATCTTATTTCGACATACGTTGAAATTAAAGATGAAACATATATCAACATTGATTATGTTCTTGTAGTGATGAATACGTAATTATGACTATAAAATAGATACAGAACTTTGAGAACTATCTTTTTGTTTACCTTGTACTATTTGTTCTTATTTCTAGAGAATGATTCGTTCAATCAGTTTTACGAGATAAATCCTAATTGATGTATATGGTAACATAAATTTGAACAAGAAAAAAACATGATGGTATATTTGAGAACAGACTGTTGTGCAATCTTGAGCCCAAGCGACACCGCTCTGTAATCCTTCCACTGTTGGGAACGGGAGGTTTTCGTTGCTCTTTTAGACCAGCCAGACGCAGTGCCCTCCACCCTACGAACTCAGGAAATGCGAGCCTTCGCTCAAACTACATGACTCAAATCTCAACTTGAAATGGGCAAAGCAGTTCCAAGTCGTGTTAGACTTGACCCAACGACTCAGATCCAATATTCCATCATATTAATGCCCCTACATGGGTTACAAGCTTATGTTAACAAGCTCGACAATTAAAATAGTAATTTAATTGTATTTAAATTAATTAATTGCTATAGAACTTACCGATGTGGGATAAGTCCCTGGTTTTGTAGTTGCTTTTGTTCCAACAAATAACGTCTTTAAACGAAAAATATAGATAAGGTCATATTGGTGGTATAATTTTGAGCATATTTAATTTTTAACGGTATTGTTAAATGTTTTTTTTTTACAGAAATGGGACCCATTGATAATATTTCTAATAATTATTATTACTTTGTCCTTTAGTCACTAAAGTTAATTATATAGTGTTATCAATGTAAAAATTCAATTTTATTCTCTATATAAAATAATACAACGTGTTTCAAAACTAGACACATGCACTACAAACTTTCCACACTTTCGGTATAATAATGTTGAATACACTAAGAATAAACGTTCTTCGATTTAATAATATATTATGATGGACATATATTACTATTTAAATATATGTATATACACACACATATATATATATATATATATTTGGCTTAAATACATTATGAGAGTAAAGTTTTTTACCATCTTAGTTAGAATTTTCATCATTATGTTAGAGAGAGTAAAGTAACTTTGTGTCAAAGTAATGCCATGAATTTTTTCACTCCGATATATATTTTATGAAGCCTAAAGAATAATAAGCTTTCCCTGACCAGGACAAGCGTATATATTTACTTTAACTGATAAAATATTTATGTCGTGTAACAACATAAGTTACTATATAACGATGCACTGCTTTATTTCAAATTTAAATGAGATTTTTTTATGGTCTTTTTTACATACTTTAAGAAGACAGTATTTACGCTAGATTGCTTACGCAGGCTATAACTCATACAAACAAAGCGTAGAAATCTTATTTCGACATACGTTGAAATTAAAGATGAAACATATATCAACATTGATTATGTTCTTGTAGTGATGAATACGTAATTATGACTATAAAATAGATACAGAACTTTGAGAACTATCTTTTTGTTTACCTTGTACTATTTGTTCTTATTTCTAGAGAATGATTCGTTCAATCAGTTTTACGAGATAAATCCTAATTGATGTATATGGTAACATAAATTTGAACAAGAAAAAAACATGATGGTATATTTGAGAACAGACTGTTGTGCCATCTTGAGCCCAAGCGACACCGCTCTGTAATCCTTCCACTGTTGGGAACGGGAGGTTTTCGTTGCTCTTTTAGACCAGCCAGACGCAGTGCCCTCCACCCTACGAACTCAGGAAATGCGAGCCTTCGCTCAAACTACATGACTCAAATCTCAACTTGAAATGGGCAGAGCAGTTCCAAGTCGTGTTAGACTTGACCCAACGACTCAGATCCAATATTCCATCATATTAATGCCCCCACATGGGTTACAAGCTTATGTTAACAAGATCGACAATTAAAATAGTAGTTTAATTGTATTTAAATTAATTAATTGCTATATAACTTACCGATGTGGGATAAGTCCCTGGTTTTGTAGTTGCTTTTGTTCCAACAAATAACGTCTTTAAACGAAAAATATAGATAAGGTCATATTGGTGGTATAATTTTGAGCATATTTAATTTTTAACGGTATTGTTAAATGTTTTTTTTTTACAGAAATGGGACCCATTGATAATATTTCTAATAATTATTATTACTTTGTCCTTTAGTCACTAAAGTTAATTATATAGTGTTATCAATGTAAAAATTCAATTTTATTCTATATATAAAATAATACAACGTGTTTCAAAACTAGACACATGCACTACAAACTTTCCACACTTTCGGTATAATAATGTTGAATACACTAAGAATAAACGTTCTTCGATTTAATAATATATTATGATGGACATATATTACTATTTAAATATATGTATATACACACACATATATATATATATATATATTTGGCTTAAATACATTATGAGAGTAAAGTTTTTTACCATCTTAGTTAGAATTTTCATCATTATGTTAGAGAGAGTAAAGTAACTTTGTGTCAAAGTAATGCCATGAATTTTTTCACTCCGATATATATTTTATGAAGCCTAAAGAATAATAAGCTTTCCCTGACCAGGACAAGCGTATATATTTACTTTAACTGATAAAATATTTATGTCGTGTAACAACATAAGTTACTATATAACGATGCACTGCTTTATTTCAAATTTAAATGAGATTTTTTTATGGTCTTTTTTACATACTTTAAGAAGACAGTATTTACGCTAGATTGCTTACGCAGGCTATAACTCATACAAACAAAGCGTAGAAATCTTATTTCGACATACGTTGAAATTAAAGATGAAACATATATCAACATTGATTATGTTCTTGTAGTGATGAATACGTAATTATGACTATAAAATAGATACAGAACTTTGAGAACTATCTTTTTGTTTACCTTGTACTATTTGTTCTTATCTCTAGAGAATGATTCGTTCAATCAGTTTTACGAGATAAATCCTAATTGATGTATATGGTAACATAAATTTGAACAAGAAAAAAACATGATGGTATATTTGAGAACAGACTGTTGTGCCATCTTGAGCCCAAGCGACACCGCTCTGTAATCCTTCCACTGTTGGGAACGGGAGGTTTTCGTTGCTCTTTTAGACCAGCCAGACGCAGTGCCCTCCACCCTACGAACTCAGGAAATGCGAGCCTTCGCTCAAACTACATGACTCAAATCTCAACTTGAAATGGGCAAAGCAGTTAGAATTCGTGTTAGACTTGACCCAACGACTCAGATCCAATATTCCATCATATTAATGCCCCCACATGGGTTACAAGCTTATGTTAACAAGATCGACAATTAAAATAGTAGTTTAATTGTATTTAAATTAATTAATTGCTATATAACTTACCGATGTGGGATAAGTCCCTGGTTTTGTAGTTGCTTTTGTTCCAACAAATAACGTCTTTAAACGAAAAATATAGATAAGGTCATATTGGTGGTATAATTTTGAGCATATTTAATTTTTAACGGTATTGTTAAATGTTTTTTTTTTACAGAAATGGGACCCATTGATAATATTTCTAATAATTATTATTACTTTGTCCTTTAGTCACTAAAGTTAATTATATAGTGTTATCAATGTAAAAATTAAATTTTATTATATATATAAAATAATACAACGTGTTTCAAAACTAGACACATGCACTACAAACTTTCCACACTTTCGGTATAATAATGTTGAATACACTAAGAATAAACGTTCTTCGATTTAATAATATATTATGATGGACATATATTACTATTTAAATATATGTATATACACACATATATATATATATATATATATATTTGGCTTAAATACATTATGAGAGTAAAGTTTTTTACCATCTTAGTTAGAATTTTCATCATTATGTTAGAGAGAGTAAAGTAACTTTGTGTCAAAGTAATGCCATGAATTTTTTCACTCCGATATATATTTTATGAAGCCTAAAGAATAATAAGCTTTCCCTGACCAGGACAAGCGTATATATTTACTTTAACTGATAAAATATTTATGTCCTGTAACAACATAAGTTACTATATAACGATGCACTGCTTTATTTCAAATTTAAATGAGATTTTTTTATGGTCTTTTTTACATACTTTAAGAAGACAGTATTTACGCTAGATTGCTTACGCAGGCTATAACTCATACAAACAAAGCGTAGAAATCTTATTTCGACATACGTTGAAATTAAAGATGAAACATATATCAACATTGATTATGTTCTTGTAGTGATGAATACGTAATTATGACTATAAAATAGATACAGAACTTTGAGAACTATCTTTTTGTTTACCTTGTACTATTTGTTCTTATCTCTAGAGAATGATTCGTTCAATCCGTTTTACGAGATAAATCCTAATTGATGTATATGGTAACATATATTTGAACAAGAAAAAAACATGATGGTATATTTGAGAACAGACTGTTGTGCCATCTTGAGCCCAAGCGACACCGCTCTGTAATCCTTCCACTGTTGGGAACGGGAGGTTTTCGTTGCTCTTTTAGACCAGCCAGACGCAGTGCCCTCCACCCTACGAACTCAGGAAATGCGAGCCTTCGCTCAAACTACATGACTCAAATCTCAACTTGAAATGGGCAAAGCAGTTAGAATTCGTGTTAGACTTGACCCAACGACTCAGATCCAATATTCCATCATATTAATGCCCCCACATGGGTTACAAGCTTATGTTAACAAGATCGACAATTAAAATAGTAGTTTAATTGTATTTAAATTAATTAATTGCTATATAACTTACCGATGTGGGATAAGTCCCTGGTTTTGTAGTTGCTTTTGTTCCAACAAATAACGTCTTTAAACGAAAAATATAGATAAGGTCATATTGGTGGTATAATTTTGAGCATATTTAATTTTTAACGGTATTGTTAAATGTTTTTTTTTTACAGAAATGGGACCCATTGATAATATTTCTAATAATTATTATTACTTTGTCCTTTAGTCACTAAAGTTAATTATATAGTGTTATCAATGTAAAAATTAAATTTTATTCTCTATATAAAATAATACAACGTGTTTCAAAACTAGACACATGCACTACAAACTTTCCACACTTTCGGTATAATAATGTTGAATACACTAAGAATAAACGTTCTTCGATTTAATAATATATTATGATGGACATATATTACTATTTAAATATATGTATATACACACACATATATATATATATATATATTTGGCTTAAATACATTATGAGAGTAAAGTTTTTTACCATCTTAGTTAGAATTTTCATCATTATGTTAGAGAGAGTAAAGTAACTTTGTGTCAAAGTAATGCCATGAATTTTTTCACTCCGATATATATTTTATGAAGCCTAAAGAATAATAAGCTTTCCCTGACCAGGACAAGCGTATATATTTACTTTAACTGATAAAATATTTATGTCCTGTAACAACATAAGTTACTATATAACGATGCACTGCTTTATTTCAAATTTAAATGAGATTTTTTTATGGTCTTTTTTACATACTTTAAGAAGACAGTATTTACGCTAGATTGCTTACGCAGGCTATAACTCATACAAACAAAGCGTAGAAATCTTATTTCGACATACGTTGAAATTAAAGATGAAACATATATCAACATTGATTATGTTCTTGTAGTGATGAATACGTAATTATGACTATAAAATAGATACAGAACTTTGAGAACTATCTTTTTGTTTACCTTGTACTATTTGTTCTTATCTCTAGAGAATGATTCGTTCAATCCGTTTTACGAGATAAATCCTAATTGATGTATATGGTAACATATATTTGAACAAGAAAAAAACATGATGGTATATTTGAGAACAGACTGTTGTGCCATCTTGAGCCCAAGCGACACCGCTCTGTAATCCTTCCACTGTTGGGAACGGGAGGTTTTCGTTGCTCTTTTAGACCAGCCAGACGCAGTGCCCTCCACCCTACGAACTCAGGAAATGCGAGCCTTCGCTCAAACTACATGACTCAAATCTCAACTTGAAATGGGCAGAGCAGTTCCAAGTCGTGTTAGACTTGACCCAACGACTCAGATCCAATATTCCATCATATTAATGCCCCCACATGGGTTACAAGCTTATGTTAACAAGATCGACAATTAAAATAGTAGTTTAATTGTATTTAAATTAATTAATTGCTATATAACTTACCGATGTGGGATAAGTCCCTGGTTTTGTAGTTGCTTTTGTTCCAACAAATAACGTCTTTAAACGAAAAATATAGATAAGGTCATATTGGTGGTATAATTTTGAGCATATTTAATTTTTAACGGTATTGTTAAATGTTTTTTTTTTACAGAAATGGGACCCATTGATAATATTTCTAATAATTATTATTACTTTGTCCTTTAGTCACTAAAGTTAATTATATAGTGTTATCAATGTAAAAATTCAATTTTATTCTCTATATAAAATAATACAACGTGTTTCAAAACTAGACACATGCACTACAAACTTTCCACACTTTCGGTATAATAATGTTGAATACACTAAGAATAAACGTTCTTCGATTTAATAATATATTATGATGGACATATATTACTATTTAAATATATGTATATACACACACATATATATATATATATATATTTGGCTTAAATACATTATGAGAGTAAAGTTTTTTACCATCTTAGTTAGAATTTTCATCATTATGTTAGAGAGAGTAAAGTAACTTTGTGTCAAAGTAATGCCATGAATTTTTTCACTCCGATATATATTTTATGAAGCCTAAAGAATAATAAGCTTTCCCTGACCAGGACAAGCGTATATATTTACTTTAACTGATAAAATATTTATGTCGTGTAACAACATAAGTTACTATATAACGATGCACTGCTTTATTTCAAATTTAAATGAGATTTTTTTATGGTCTTTTTTACATACTTTAAGAAGACAGTATTTACGCTAGATTGCTTACGCAGGCTATAACTCATACAAACAAAGCGTAGAAATCTTATTTCGACATACGTTGAAATTAAAGATGAAACATATATCAACATTGATTATGTTCTTGTAGTGATGAATACGTAATTATGACTATAAAATAGATACAGAACTTTGAGAACTATCTTTTTGTTTACCTTGTACTATTTGTTCTTATCTCTAGAGAATGATTCGTTCAATCAGTTTTACGAGATAAATCGTAATTGATGTATATGGTAACATAAATTTGAACAAGAAAAAAACATGATGGTATATTTGAGAACAGACTGTTGTGCCATCTTGAGCCCAAGCGACACCGCTCTGTAATCCTTCCACTGTTGGGAACGGGAGGTTTTCGTTGCTCTTTTAGACCAGCCAGACGCAGTGCCCTCCACCCTACGAACTCAGGAAATGCGAGCCTTCGCTCAAACTACATGACTCAAATCTCAACTTGAAATGGGCAGAGCAGTTCCAAGTCGTGTTAGACTTGACCCAACGACTCAGATCCAATATTCCATCATATTAATGCCCCCACATGGGTTACAAGCTTATGTTAACAAGATCGACAATTAAAATAGTAGTTTAATTGTATTTAAATTAATTAATTGCTATATAACTTACCGATGTGGGATAAGTCCCTGGTTTTGTAGTTGCTTTTGTTCCAACAAATAACGTCTTTAAACGAAAAATATAGATAAGGTCATATTGGTGGTATAATTTTGAGCATATTTAATTTTTAACGGTATTGTTAAATGTTTTTTTTTTACAGAAATGGGACCCATTGATAATATTTCTAATAATTATTATTACTTTGTCCTTTAGTCACTAAAGTTAATTATATAGTGTTATCAATGTAAAAATTCAATTTTATTCTCTATATAAAATAATACAACGTGTTTCAAAACTAGACACATGCACTACAAACTTTCCACACTTTCGGTATAATAATGTTGAATACACTAAGAATAAACGTTCTTCGATTTAATAATATATTATGATGGACATATATTACTATTTAAATATATGTATATACACACACATATATATATATATATATATTTGGCTTAAATACATTATGAGAGTAAAGTTTTTTACCATCTTAGTTAGAATTTTCATCATTATGTTAGAGAGAGTAAAGTAACTTTGTGTCAAAGTAATGCCATGAATTTTTTCACTCCGATATATATTTTATGAAGCCTAAAGAATAATAAGCTTTCCCTGACCAGGACAAGCGTATATATTTACTTTAACTGATAAAATATTTATGTCGTGTAACAACATAAGTTACTATATAACGATGCACTGCTTTATTTCAAATTTAAATGAGATTTTTTTATGGTCTTTTTTACATACTTTAAGAAGACAGTATTTACGCTAGATTGCTTACGCAGGCTATAACTCATACAAACAAAGCGTAGAAATCTTATTTCGACATACGTTGAAATTAAAGATGAAACATATATCAACATTGATTATGTTCTTGTAGTGATGAATACGTAATTATGACTATAAAATAGATACAGAACTTTGAGAACTATCTTTTTGTTTACCTTGTACTATTTGTTCTTATCTCTAGAGAATGATTCGTTCAATCCGTTTTACGAGATAAATCCTAATTGATGTATATGGTAACATAAATTTGAACAAGAAAAAAACATGATGGTATATTTGAGAACAGACTGTTGTGCAATCTTGAGCCCAAGCGACACCGCTCTGTAATCCTTCCACTGTTGGGAACGGGAGGTTTTCGTTGCTCTTTTAGACCAGCCAGACGCAGTGCCCTCCACCCTACGAACTCAGGAAATGCGAGCCTTCGCTCAAACTACATGAGCCAAATCTCAACTTGAAATGGGCAGAGCAGTTCCAAGTCGTGTTAGACTTGACCCAACGACTCAGATCCAATATTCCATCATATTAATGCCCCCACATGGGTTACAAGCTTATGTTAACAAGCTCGACAATTAAAATAGTAGTTTAATTGTATTTAAATTAATTAATTGCTATATAACTTACCGATGTGGGATAAGTCCCTGGTTTTGTAGTTGCTTTTGTTCCAACAAATAACGTCTTTAAACGAAAAATATAGATAAGGTCATATTGGTGGTATAATTTTGAGCATATTTAATTTTTAACGGTATTGTTAAATGTTTTTTTTTTACAGAAATGGGACCCATTGATAATATTTCTAATAATTATTATTACTTTGTCCTTTAGTCACTAAAGTTAATTATATAGTGTTATCAATGTAAAAATTCAATTTTATTCTCTATATAAAATAATACAACGTGTTTCAAAACTAGACACATGCACTACAAACTTTCCACACTTTCGGTATAATAATGTTGAATACACTAAGAATAAACGTTCTTCGATTTAATAATATATTATGATGGACATATATTACTATTTAAATATATGTATATACACACACATATATATATATATATATATTTGGCTTAAATACATTATGAGAGTAAAGTTTTTTACCATCTTAGTTAGAATTTTCATCATTATGTTAGAGAGAGTAAAGTAACTTTGTGTCAAAGTAATGCCATGAATTTTTTCACTCCGATATATATTTTATGAAGCCTAAAGAATAATAAGCTTTCCCTGACCAGGACAAGCGTATATATTTACTTTAACTGATAAAATATTTATGTCGTGTAACAACATAAGTTACTATATAACGATGCACTGCTTTATTTCAAATTTAAATGAGATTTTTTTATGGTCTTTTTTACATACTTTAAGAAGACAGTATTTACGCTAGATTGCTTACGCAGGCTATAACTCATACAAACAAAGCGTAGAAATCTTATTTCGACATACGTTGAAATTAAAGATGAAACATATATCAACATTGATTATGTTCTTGTAGTGATGAATACGTAATTATGACTATAAAATAGATACAGAACTTTGAGAACTATCTTTTTGTTTACCTTGTACTATTTGTTCTTATCTCTAGAGAATGATTCGTTCAATCAGTTTTACGAGATAAATCCTAATTGATGTATATGGTAACATAAATTTGAACAATAAAAAAACATGATGGTATATTTGAGAACAGACTGTTGTGCCATCTTGAGCCCAAGCGACACCGCTCTGTAATCCTTCCACTGTTGGGAACGGGAGGTTTTCGTTGCTCTTTTAGACCAGCCAGACGCAGTGCCCTCCACCCTACGAACTCAGGAAATGCGAGCCTTCGCTCAAACTACATGACTCAAATCTCAACTTGAAATGGGCAGAGCAGTTCCAAGTCGTGTTAGACTTGACCCAACGACTCAGATCCAATATTCCATCATATTAATGCCCCCACATGGGTTACAAGCTTATGTTAACAAGATCGACAATTAAAATAGTAGTTTAATTGTATTTAAATTAATTAATTGCTATATAACTTACCGATGTGGGATAAGTCCCTGGTTTTGTAGTTGCTTTTGTTCCAACAAATAACGTCTTTAAACGAAAAATATAGATAAGGTCATATTGGTGGTATAATTTTGAGCATATTTAATTTTTAACGGTATTGTTAAATGTTTTTTTTTTACAGAAATGGGACCCATTGATAATATTTCTAATAATTATTATTACTTTGTCCTTTAGTCACTAAAGTTAATTATATAGTGTTATCAATGTAAAAATTCAATTTTATTCTCTATATAAAATAATACAACGTGTTTCAAAACTAGACACATGCACTACAAACTTTCCACACTTTCGGTATAATAATGTTGAATACACTAAGAATAAACGTTCTTCGATTTAATAATATATTATGATGGACATATATTACTATTTAAATATATGTATATACACACACATATATATATATATATATATTTGGCTTAAATACATTATGAGAGTAAAGTTTTTTACCATCTTAGTTAGAATTTTCATCATTATGTTAGAGAGAGTAAAGTAACTTTGTGTCAAAGTAATGCCATGAATTTTTTCACTCCGATATATATTTTATGAAGCCTAAAGAATAATAAGCTTTCCCTGACCAGGACAAGCGTATATATTTACTTTAACTGATAAAATATTTATGTCGTGTAACAACATAAGTTACTATATAACGATGCACTGCTTTATTTCAAATTTAAATGAGATTTTTTTATGGTCTTTTTTACATACTTTAAGAAGACAGTATTTACGCTAGATTGCTTACGCAGGCTATAACTCATACAAACAAAGCGTAGAAATCTTATTTCGACATACGTTGAAATTAAAGATGAAACATATATCAACATTGATTATGTTCTTGTAGTGATGAATACGTAATTATGACTATAAAATAGATACAGAACTTTGAGAACTATCTTTTTGTTTACCTTGTACTATTTGTTCTTATCTCTAGAGAATGATTCGTTCAATCCGTTTTACGAGATAAATCGTAATTGATGTATATGGTAACATAAATTTGAACAAGAAAAAAACATGATGGTATATTCGAGAACAGACCGTTGTGCAATCTTGAGCCCAAGCGACACCGCTCTGTAATCCTTCCACTGTTGGGAACGGGAGGTTTTCGTTGCTCTTTTAGACCAGCCAGACGCAGTGCCCTCCACCCTACGAACTCAGGAAATGCGAGCCTTCGCTCAAACTACATGACTCAAATCTCAACTTGAAATGGGCAAAGCAGTTAGAATTCGTGTTAGACTTGACCCAACGACTCAGATCCAATATTCCATCATATTAATGCCCCCACATGGGTTACAAGCTTATGTTAACAAGATCGACAATTAAAATAGTAGTTTAATTGTATTTAAATTAATTAATTGCTATATAACTTACCGATGTGGGATAAGTCCCTGGTTTTGTAGTTGCTTTTGTTCCAACAAATAACGTCTTTAAACGAAAAATATAGATAAGGTCATATTGGTGGTATAATTTTGAGCATATTTAATTTTTAACGGTATTGTTAAATGTTTTTTTTTTACAGAAATGGGACCCATTGATAATATTTCTAATAATTATTATTACTTTGTCCTTTAGTCACTAAAGTTAATTATATAGTGTTATCAATGTAAAAATTAAATTTTATTCTCTATATAAAATAATACAACGTGTTTCAAAACTAGACACATGCACTACAAACTTTCCACACTTTCGGTATAATAATGTTGAATACACTAAGAATAAACGTTCTTCGATTTAATAATATATTATGATGGACATATATTACTATTTAAATATATGTATATACACACACATATATATATATATATATATTTGGCTTAAATACATTATGAGAGTAAAGTTTTTTACCATCTTAGTTAGAATTTTCATCATTATGTTAGAGAGAGTAAAGTAACTTTGTGTCAAAGTAATGCCATGAATTTTTTCACTCCGATATATATTTTATGAAGCCTAAAGAATAATAAGCTTTCCCTGACCAGGACAAGCGTATATATTTACTTTAACTGATAAAATATTTATGTCGTGTAACAACATAAGTTACTATATAACGATGCACTGCTTTATTTCAAATTTAAATGAGATTTTTTTATGGTCTTTTTTACATACTTTAAGAAGACAGTATTTACGCTAGATTGCTTACGCAGGCTATAACTCATACAAACAAAGCGTAGAAATCTTATTTCGACATACGTTGAAATTAAAGATGAAACATATATCAACATTGATTATGTTCTTGTAGTGATGAATACGTAATTATGACTATAAAATAGATACAGAACTTTGAGAACTATCTTTTTGTTTACCTTGTACTATTTGTTCTTATCTCTAGAGAATGATTCGTTCAATCAGTTTTACGAGATAAATCCTAATTGATGTATATGGTAACATATATTTGAACAAGAAAAAAACATGATGGTATATTTGAGAACAGACTGTTGTGCCATCTTGAGCCCAAGCGACACCGCTCTGTAATCCTTCCACTGTTGGGAACGGGAGGTTTTCGTTGCTCTGTTAGACCAGCCTGACGCAGTGCCCTCCACACTATGAACTCAGGAAATGCGAGCCTTCGCTCAAACTACATGAGCCAAATCTCAACTTGAAATGGGCAGAGCAGTTCCAAGTCGTGTTAGACTTGACCCAACGACTCAGATCCAATATTCCATCATATTAATGCCCCCACATGGGTTACAAGCTTATGTTAACAAGATCGACAATTAAAATAGTAGTTTAATTGTATTTAAATTAATTAATTGCTATATAACTTACCGATGTGGGATAAGTCCCTGGTTTTGTAGTTGCTTTTGTTCCAACAAATAACGTCTTTAAACGAAAAATATAGATAAGGTCATATTGGTGGTATAATTTTGAGCATATTTAATTTTTAACGGTATTGTTAAATGTTTTTTTTTTACAGAAATGGGACCCATTGATAATATTTCTAATAATTATTATTACTTTGTCCTTTAGTCACTAAAGTTAATTATATAGTGTTATCAATGTAAAAATTCAATTTTATTCTCTATATAAAATAATACAACGTGTTTCAAAACTAGACACATGCACTACAAACTTTCCACACTTTCGGTATAATAATGTTGAATACACTAAGAATAAACGTTCTTCGATTTAATAATATATTATGATGGACATATATTACTATTTAAATATATGTATATACACACACATATATATATATATATATATTTGGCTTAAATACATTATGAGAGTAAAGTTTTTTACCATCTTAGTTAGAATTTTCATCATTATGTTAGAGAGAGTAAAGTAACTTTGTGTCAAAGTAATGCCATGAATTTTTTCACTCCGATATATATTTTATGAAGCCTAAAGAATAATAAGCTTTCCCTGACCAGGACAAGCGTATATATTTACTTTAACTGATAAAATATTTATGTCCTGTAACAACATAAGTTACTATATAACGATGCACTGCTTTATTTCAAATTTAAATGAGATTTTTTTATGGTCTTTTTTACATACTTTAAGAAGACAGTATTTACGCTAGATTGCTTACGCAGGCTATAACTCATACAAACAAAGCGTAGAAATCTTATTTCGACATACGTTGAAATTAAAGATGAAACATATATCAACATTGATTATGTTCTTGTAGTGATGAATACGTAATTATGACTATAAAATAGATACAGAACTTTGAGAACTATCTTTTTGTTTACCTTGTACTATTTGTTCTTATTTCTAGAGAATGATTCGTTCAATCAGTTTTACGAGATAAATCCTAATTGATGTATATGGTAACATAAATTTGAACAAGAAAAAAACATGATGGTATATTTGAGAACAGACTGTTGTGCCATCTTGAGCCCAAGCGACACCGCTCTGTAATCCTTCCACTGTTGGGAACGGGAGGTTTTCGTTGCTCTTTTAGACCAGCCAGACGCAGTGCCCTCCACCCTACGAACTCAGGAAATGCGAGCCTTCGCTCAAACTACATGACTCAAATCTCAACTTGAAATGGGCAAAGCAGTTCCAAGTCGTGTTAGACTTGACCCAACGACTCAGATCCAATATTCCATCATATTAATGCCCCCACATGGGTTACAAGCTTATGTTAACAAGATCGACAATTAAAATAGTAGTTTAATTGTATTTAAATTAATTAATTGCTATATAACTTACCGATGTGGGATAAGTCCCTGGTTTTGTAGTTGCTTTTGTTCCAACAAATAACGTCTTTAAACGAAAAATATAGATAAGGTCATATTGGTGGTATAATTTTGAGCATATTTAATTTTTAACGGTATTGTTAAATGTTTTTTTTTTACAGAAATGGGACCCATTGATAATATTTCTAATAATTATTATTACTTTGTCCTTTAGTCACTAAAGTTAATTATATAGTGTTATCAATGTAAAAATTCAATTTTATTCTCTATATAAAATAATACAACGTGTTTCAAAACTAGACACATGCACTACAAACTTTCCACACTTTCGGTATAATAATGTTGAATACACTAAGAATAAACGTTCTTCGATTTAATAATATATTATGATGGACATATATTACTATTTAAATATATGTATATACACACACATATATATATATATATATATTTGGCTTAAATACATTATGAGAGTAAAGTTTTTTACCATCTTAGTTAGAATTTTCATCATTATGTTAGAGAGAGTAAAGTAACTTTGTGTCAAAGTAATGCCATGAATTTTTTCACTCCGATATATATTTTATGAAGCCTAAAGAATAATAAGCTTTCCCTGACCAGGACAAGCGTATATATTTACTTTAACTGATAAAATATTTATGTCCTGTAACAACATAAGTTACTATATAACGATGCACTGCTTTATTTCAAATTTAAATGAGATTTTTTTATGGTCTTTTTTACATACTTTAAGAAGACAGTATTTACGCTAGATTGCTTACGCAGGCTATAACTCATACAAACAAAGCGTAGAAATCTTATTTCGACATACGTTGAAATTAAAGATGAAACATATATCAACATTGATTATGTTCTTGTAATGATGAATACGTAATTATGACTATAAAATAGATACAGAACTTTGAGAACTATCTTTTTGTTTACCTTGTACTATTTGTTCTTATCTCTAGAGAATGATTCGTTCAATCCGTTTTACGAGATAAATCCTAATTGATGTATATGGTAACATAAATTTGAACAAGAAAAAAACATGATGGTATATTCGAGAACAGACCGTTGTGCAATCTTGAGCCCAAGCGACACCGCTCTGTAATCCTTCCACTGTTGGGAACGGGAGGTTTTCGTTGCTCTTTTAGACCAGCCAGACGCAGTGCCCTCCACCCTACGAACTCAGGAAATGCGAGCCTTCGCTCAAACTACATGACTCAAATCTCAACTTGAAATGGGCAAAGCAGTTCCAAGTCGTGTTAGACTTGACCCAACGACTCAGATCCAATATTCCATCATATTAATGCCCCCACATGGGTTACAAGCTTATGTTAACAAGATCGACAATTAAAATAGTAGTTTAATTGTATTTAAATTAATTAATTGCTATATAACTTACCGATGTGGGATAAGTCCCTGGTTTTGTAGTTGCTTTTGTTCCAACAAATAACGTCTTTAAACGAAAAATATAGATAAGGTCATATTGGTGGTATAATTTTGAGCATATTTAATTTTTAACGGTATTGTTAAATGTTTTTTTTTTACAGAAATGGGACCCATTGATAATATTTCTAATAATTATTATTACTTTGTCCTTTAGTCACTAAAGTTAATTATATAGTGTTATCAATGTAAAAATTCAATTTTATTCTCTATATAAAATAATACAACGTGTTTCAAAACTAGACACATGCACTACAAACTTTCCACACTTTCGGTATAATAATGTTGAATACACTAAGAATAAACGTTCTTCGATTTAATAATATATTATGATGGACATATATTACTATTTAAATATATGTATATACACACACATATATATATATATATATATTTGGCTTAAATACATTATGAGAGTAAAGTTTTTTACCATCTTAGTTAGAATTTTCATCATTATGTTAGAGAGAGTAAAGTAACTTTGTGTCAAAGTAATGCCATGAATTTTTTCACTCCGATATATATTTTATGAAGCCTAAAGAATAATAAGCTTTCCCTGACCAGGACAAGCGTATATATTTACTTTAACTGATAAAATATTTATGTCCTGTAACAACATAAGTTACTATATAACGATGCACTGCTTTATTTCAAATTTAAATGAGATTTTTTTATGGTCTTTTTTACATACTTTAAGAAGACAGTATTTACGCTAGATTGCTTACGCAGGCTATAACTCATACAAACAAAGCGTAGAAATCTTATTTCGACATACGTTGAAATTAAAGATGAAACATATATCAACATTGATTATGTTCTTGTAATGATGAATACGTAATTATGACTATAAAATAGATACAGAACTTTGAGAACTATCTTTTTGTTTACCTTGTACTATTTGTTCTTATCTCTAGAGAATGATTCGTTCAATCCGTTTTACGAGATAAATCCTAATTGATGTATATGGTAACATATATTTGAACAAGAAAAAAACATGATGGTATATTTGAGAACAGACTGTTGTGCCATCTTGAGCCCAAGCGACACCGCTCTGTAATCCTTCCACTGTTGGGAACGGGAGGTTTTCGTTGCTGTGTTAGACCAGCCTGACGCAGTGCCCTCCACACTATGAACTCAGGAAATGCGAGCCTTCGCTCAAACTACATGAGCCAAATCTCAACTTGAAATGGGCAGAGCAGTTCCAAGTCGTGTTAGACTTGACCCAACGACTCAGATCCAATATTCCATCATATTAATGCCCCCACATGGGTTACAAGCTTATGTTAACAAGATCGACAATTAAAATAGTAGTTTAATTGTATTTAAATTAATTAATTGCTATATAACTTACCGATGTGGGATAAGTCCCTGGTTTTGTAGTTGCTTTTGTTCCAACAAATAACGTCTTTAAACGAAAAATATAGATAAGGTCATATTGGTGGTATAATTTTGAGCATATTTAATTTTTAACGGTATTGTTAAATGTTTTTTTTTTACAGAAATGGGACCCATTGATAATATTTCTAATAATTATTATTACTTTGTCCTTTAGTCACTAAAGTTAATTATATAGTGTTATCAATGTACAAATTCAATTTTATTCTCTATATAAAATAATACAACGTGTTTCAAAACTAGACACATGCACTACAAACTTTCCACACTTTCGGTATAATAATGTTGAATACACTAAGAATAAACGTTCTTCGATTTAATAATATATTATGATGGACATATATTACTATTTAAATATATGTATATACACACACATATATATATATATATATATATTTGGCTTAAATACATTATGAGAGTAAAGTTTTTTACCATCTTAGTTAGAATTTTCATCATTATGTTAGAGAGAGTAAAGTAACTTTGTGTCAAAGTAATGCCATGAATTTTTTCACTCCGATATATATTTTATGAAGCCTAAAGAATAATAAGCTTTCCCTGACCAGGACAAGCGTATATATTTACTTTAACTGATAAAATATTTATGTCCTGTAACAACATAAGTTACTATATAACGATGCACTGCTTTATTTCAAATTTAAATGAGATTTTTTTATGGTCTTTTTTACATACTTTAAGAAGACAGTATTTACGCTAGATTGCTTACGCAGGCTATAACTCATACAAACAAAGCGTAGAAATCTTATTTCGACATACGTTGAAATTAAAGATGAAACATATATCAACATTGATTATGTTCTTGTAGTGATGAATACGTAATTATGACTATAAAATAGATACAGAACTTTGAGAACTATCTTTTTGTTTACCTTGTACTATTTGTTCTTATCTCTAGAGAATGATTCGTTCAATCAGTTTTACGAGATAAATCCTAATTGATGTATATGGTAACATAAATTTGAACAAGAAAAAAACATGATGGTATATTTGAGAACAGACTGTTGTGCCATCTTGAGCCCAAGCGACACCGCTCTGTAATCCTTCCACTGTTGGGAACGGGAGGTTTTCGTTGCTCTTTTAGACCAGCCAGACGCAGTGCCCTCCACCCTACGAACTCAGGAAATGCGAGCCTTCGCTCAAACTACATGACTCAAATCTCAACTTGAAATGGGCAGAGCAGTTCCAAGTCGTGTTAGACTTGACCCAACGACTCAGATCCAATATTCCATCATATTAATGCCCCCACATGGGTTACAAGCTTATGTTAACAAGATCGACAATTAAAATAGTAGTTTAATTGTATTTAAATTAATTAATTGCTATATAACTTACCGATGTGGGATAAGTCCCTGGTTTTGTAGTTGCTTTTGTTCCAACAAATAACGTCTTTAAACGAAAAATATAGATAAGGTCATATTGGTGGTATAATTTTGAGCATATTTAATTTTTAACGGTATTGTTAAATGTTTTTTTTTTACAGAAATGGGACCCATTGATAATATTTCTAATAATTATTATTACTTTGTCCTTTAGTCACTAAAGTTAATTATATAGTGTTATCAATGTAAAAATTCAATTTTATTCTCTATATAAAATAATACAACGTGTTTCAAAACTAGACACATGCACTACAAACTTTCCACACTTTCGGTATAATAATGTTGAATACACTAAGAATAAACGTTCTTCGATTTAATAATATATTATGATGGACATATATTACTATTTAAATATATGTATATACACACACATATATATATATATATATATTTGGCTTAAATACATTATGAGAGTAAAGTTTTTTACCATCTTAGTTAGAATTTTCATCATTATGTTAGAGAGAGTAAAGTAACTTTGTGTCAAAGTAATGCCATGAATTTTTTCACTCCGATATATATTTTATGAAGCCTAAAGAATAATAAGCTTTCCCTGACCAGGACAAGCGTATATATTTACTTTAACTGATAAAATATTTATGTCCTGTAACAACATAAGTTACTATATAACGATGCACTGCTTTATTTCAAATTTAAATGAGATTTTTTTATGGTCTTTTTTACATACTTTAAGAAGACAGTATTTACGCTAGATTGCTTACGCAGGCTATAACTCATACAAACAAAGCGTAGAAATCTTATTTCGACATACGTTGAAATTAAAGATGAAACATATATCAACATTGATTATGTTCTTGTAGTGATGAATACGTAATTATGACTATAAAATAGATACAGAACTTTGAGAACTATCTTTTTGTTTACCTTGTACTATTTGTTCTTATCTCTAGAGAATGATTCGTTCAATCAGTTTTACGAGATAAATCGTAATTGATGTATATGGTAACATAAATTTGAACAAGAAAAAAACATGATGGTATATTCGAGAACAGACCGTTGTGCAATCTTGAGCCCAAGCGACACCGCTCTGTAATCCTTCCACTGTTGGGAACGGGAGGTTTTCGTTGCTCTGTTAGACCAGCCTGACGCAGTGCCCTCCACACTATGAACTCAGGAAATGCGAGCCTTCGCTCAAACTACATGAGCCAAATCTCAACTTGAAATGGGCAGAGCAGTTCCAAGTCGTGTTAGACTTGACCCAACGACTCAGATCCAATATTCCATCATATTAATGCCCCCACATGGGTTACAAGCTTATGTTAACAAGCTCGACAATTAAAATAGTAGTTTAATTGTATTTAAATTAATTAATTGCTATATAACTTACCGATGTGGGATAAGTCCCTGGTTTTGTAGTTGCTTTTGTTCCAACAAATAACGTCTTTAAACGAAAAATATAGATAAGGTCATATTGGTGGTATAATTTTGAGCATATTTAATTTTTAACGGTATTGTTAAATGTTTTTTTTTTACAGAAATGGGACCCATTGATAATATTTCTAATAATTATTATTACTTTGTCCTTTAGTCACTAAAGTTAATTATATAGTGTTATCAATGTAAAAATTCAATTTTATTCTCTATATAAAATAATACAACGTGTTTCAAAACTAGACACATGCACTACAAACTTTCCACACTTTCGGTATAATAATGTTGAATGCACTAAGAATAAACGTTCTTCGATTTAATAATATATTATGATGGACATATATTACTATTTAAATATATGTATATACACACACATATATATATATATATATTTGGCTTAAATACATTATGAGAGTAAAGTTTTTTACCATCTTAGTTAGAATTTTCATCATTATGTTAGAGAGAGTAAAGTAACTTTGTGTCAAAGTAATGCCATGAATTTTTTCACTCCGATATATATTTTATGAAGCCTAAAGAATAATAAGCTTTCCCTGACCAGGACAAGCGTATATATTTACTTTAACTGATAAAATATTTATGTCGTGTAACAACATAAGTTACTATATAACGATGCACTACTTTATTTCAAATTTAAATGAGATTTTTTTATGGTCTTTTTTACATACTTTAAGAAGACAGTATTTACGCTAGATTGCTTACGCAGGCTATAACTCATACAAACAAAGCGTAGAAATCTTATTTCGACATACGTTGAAATTAAAGATGAAACATATATCAACATTGATTATGTTCTTGTAGTGATGAATACGTAATTATGACTATAAAATGGATACAGAACTTTGAGAACTATCTTTTTGTTTACCTTGTACTATTTGTTCTTATCTCTAGAGAATGATTCGTTCAATCCGTTTTACGAGATAAATCCTAATTGATGTATATGGTAACATATATTTGAACAAGAAAAAAACATGATGGTATATTTGAGAACAGACTGTTGTGCCATCTTGAGCCCAAGCGACACCGCTCTGTAATCCTTCCACTGTTGGGAACGGGAGGTTTTCGTTGCTCTGTTAGACCAGCCTGACGCAGTGCCCTCCACACTATGAACTCAGGAAATGCGAGCCTTCGCTCAAACTACATGAGCCAAATCTCAACTTGAAATGGGCAGAGCAGTTCCAAGTCGTGTTAGACTTGACCCAACGACTCAGATCCAATATTCCATCATATTAATGCCCCCACATGGGTTACAAGCTTATGTTAACAAGATCGACAATTAAAATAGTAGTTTAATTGTATTTAAATTAATTAATTGCTATATAACTTACCGATGTGGGATAAGTCCCTGGTTTTGTAGTTGCTTTTGTTCCAACAAATAACGTCTTTAAACGAAAAATATAGATAAGGTCATATTGGTGGTATAATTTTGAGCATATTTAATTTTTAACGGTATTGTTAAATGTTTTTTTTTTACAGAAATGGGACCCATTGATAATATTTCTAATAATTATTATTACTTTGTCCTTTAGTCACTAAAGTTAATTATATAGTGTTATCAATGTAAAAATTCAATTTTATTCTCTATATAAAATAATACAACGTGTTTCAAAACTAGACACATGCACTACAAACTTTCCACACTTTCGGTATAATAATGTTGAATACACTAAGAATAAACGTTCTTCGATTTAATAATATATTATGATGGACATATATTACTATTTAAATATATGTATATACACACACATATATATATATATATATATTTGGCTTAAATACATTATGAGAGTAAAGTTTTTTACCATCTTAGTTAGAATTTTCATCATTATGTTAGAGAGAGTAAAGTAACTTTGTGTCAAAGTAATGCCATGAATTTTTTCACTCCGATATATATTTTATGAAGCCTAAAGAATAATAAGCTTTCCCTGACCAGGACAAGCGTATATATTTACTTTAACTGATAAAATATTTATGTCGTGTAACAACATAAGTTACTATATAACGATGCACTGCTTTATTTCAAATTTAAATGAGATTTTTTTATGGTCTTTTTTACATACTTTAAGAAGACAGTATTTACGCTAGATTGCTTACGCAGGCTATAACTCATACAAACAAAGCGTAGAAATCTTATTTCGACATACGTTGAAATTAAAGATGAAACATATATCAACATTGATTATGTTCTTGTAGTGATGAATACGTAATTATGACTATAAAATAGATACAGAACTTTGAGAACTATCTTTTTGTTTACCTTGTACTATTTGTTCTTATCTCTAGAGAATGATTCGTTCAATCCGTTTTACGAGATAAATCCTAATTGATGTATATGGTAACATATATTTGAACAAGAAAAAAACATGATGGTATATTTGAGAACAGACTGTTGTGCCATCTTGAGCCCAAGCGACACCGCTCTGTAATCCTTCCACTGTTGGGAACGGGAGGTTTTCGTTGCTCTTTTAGACCAGCCAGACGCAGTGCCCTCCACCCTACGAACTCAGGAAATGCGAGCCTTCGCTCAAACTACATGACTCAAATCTCAACTTGAAATGGGCAGAGCAGTTCCAAGTCGTGTTAGACTTGACCCAACGACTCAGATCCAATATTCCATCATATTAATGCCCCCACATGGGTTACAAGCTTATGTTAACAAGATCGACAATTAAAATAGTAGTTTAATTGTATTTAAATTAATTAATTGCTATATAACTTACCGATGTGGGATAAGTCCCTGGTTTTGTAGTTGCTTTTGTTCCAACAAATAACGTCTTTAAACGAAAAATATAGATAAGGTCATATTGGTGGTATAATTTTGAGCATATTTAATTTTTAACGGTATTGTTAAATGTTTTTTTTTTACAGAAATGGGACCCATTGATAATATTTCTAATAATTATTATTACTTTGTCCTTTAGTCACTAAAGTTAATTATATAGTGTTATCAATGTAAAAATTCAATTTTATTCTCTATATAAAATAATACAACGTGTTTCAAAACTAGACACATGCACTACAAACTTTCCACACTTTCGGTATAATAATGTTGAATACACTAAGAATAAACGTTCTTCGATTTAATAATATATTATGATGGACATATATTACTATTTAAATATATGTATATACACACATATATATATATATATATATTTGGCTTAAATACATTATGAGAGTAAAGTTTTTTACCATCTTAGTTAGAATTTTCATCATTATGTTAGAAAGAGTAAAGTAACTTTGTGTCAAAGTAATGCCATGAATTTTTTCACTCCGATATATATTTTATGAAGCCTAAAGAATAATAAGCTTTCCCTGACCAGGACAAGCGTATATATTTACTTTAACTGATAAAATATTTATGTCGTGTAACAACATAAGTTACTATATAACGATGCACTGCTTTATTTCAAATTTAAATGAGATTTTTTTATGGTCTTTTTTACATACTTTAAGAAGACAGTATTTACGCTAGATTGCTTACGCAGGCTATAACTCATACAAACAAAGCGTAGAAATCTTATTTCGACATACGTTGAAATTAAAGATGAAACATATATCAACATTGATTATGTTCTTGTAGTGATGAATACGTAATTATGACTATAAAATAGATACAGAACTTTGAGAACTATCTTTTTGTTTACCTTGTACTATTTGTTCTTATTTCTAGAGAATGATTCGTTCAATCAGTTTTACGAGATAAATCCTAATTGATGTATATGGTAACATATATTTGAACAAGAAAAAAACATGATGGTATATTTGAGAACAGACTGTTGTGCCATCTTGAGCCCAAGCGACACCGCTCTGTAATCCTTCCACTGTTGGGAACGGGAGGTTTTCGTTGCTCTTTTAGACCAGCCAGACGCAGTGCCCTCCACCCTACGAACTCAGGAAATGCGAGCCTTCGCTCAAACTACATGACTCAAATCTCAACTTGAAATGGGCAGAGCAGTTCCAAGTCGTGTTAGACTTGACCCAACGACTCAGATCCAATATTCCATCATATTAATGCCCCCACATGGGTTACAAGCTTATGTTAACAAGATCGACAATTAAAATAGTAGTTTAATTGTATTTAAATTAATTAATTGCTATATAACTTACCGATGTGGGATAAGTCCCTGGTTTTGTAGTTGCTTTTGTTCCAACAAATAACGTCTTTAAACGAAAAATATAGATAAGGTCATATTGGTGGTATAATTTTGAGCATATTTAATTTTTAACGGTATTGTTAAATGTTTTTTTTTTACAGAAATGGGACCCATTGATAATATTTCTAATAATTATTATTACTTTGTCCTTTAGTCACTAAAGTTAATTATATAGTGTTATCAATGTAAAAATTCAATTTTATTCTCTATATAAAATAATACAACGTGTTTCAAAACTAGACACATGCACTACAAACTTTCCACACTTTCGGTATAATAATGTTGAATACACTAAGAATAAACGTTCTTCGATTTAATAATATATTATGATGGACATATATTACTATTTAAATATATGTATATACACACATATATATATATATATATATTTGGCTTAAATACATTATGAGAGTAAAGTTTTTTACCATCTTAGTTAGAATTTTCATCATTATGTTAGAGAGAGTAAAGTAACTTTGTGTCAAAGTAATGCCATGAATTTTTTCACTCCGATATATATTTTATGAAGCCTAAAGAATAATAAGCTTTCCCTGACCAGGACAAGCGTATATATTTACTTTAACTGATAAAATATTTATGTCGTGTAACAACATAAGTTACTATATAACGATGCACTGCTTTATTTCAAATTTAAATGAGATTTTTTTATGGTCTTTTTTACATACTTTAAGAAGACAGTATTTACGCTAGATTGCTTACGCAGGCTATAACTCATACAAACAAAGCGTAGAAATCTTATTTCGACATACGTTGAAATTAAAGATGAAACATATATCAACATTGATTATGTTCTTGTAGTGATGAATACGTAATTATGACTATAAAATAGATACAGAACTTTGAGAACTATCTTTTTGTTTACCTTGTACTATTTGTTCTTATCTCTAGAGAATGATTCGTTCAATCCGTTTTACGAGATAAATCCTAATTGATGTATATGGTAACATAAATTTGAACAAGAAAAAAACATGATGGTATATTTGAGAACAGACCGTTGTGCAATCTTGAGCCCAAGCGACACCGCTCTGTAATCCTTCCACTGTTGGGAACGGGAGGTTTTCGTTGCTCTGTTAGACCAGCCTGACGCAGTGCCCTCCACACTATGAACTCAGGAAATGCGAGCCTTCGCTCAAACTACATGAGCCAAATCTCAACTTGAAATGCGCAGAGCAGTTCCAAGTCGTGTTAGACTTGACCCAACGACTCAGATCCAATATTCCATCATATTAATGCCCCCACATGGGTTACAAGCTTATGTTAACAAGCTCGACAATTAAAATAGTAGTTTAATTGTATTTAAATTAATTAATTGCTATATAACTTACCGATGTGGGATAAGTCCCTGGTTTTGTAGTTGCTTTTGTTCCAACAAATAACGTCTTTAAACGAAAAATATAGATAAGGTCATATTGGTGGTATAATTTTGAGCATCTTTAATTTTTAACGGTATTGTTAAATGTTTTTTTTTACAGAAATGGGACCCATTAATAATATTTCTAATAATTATTATTACTTTGTCCTTTAGTCACTAAAGTTAATTATATAGTGTTATGAATGTAAAAATTCAATTTTATTCTCTATACAAAATAATACAACGTGTTTCAAAACTAGACACATGCACTACAAACTTTCCACACTTTCGGTATAATAATGTTGAATACACTAAGAATAAACGTTCTTCGATTTAATAATATATTATGATGGACATATATTACTATTTAAATATATGTATATACACACACATATATATATATATATATTTGGCTTAAATACATTATGAGAGTAAAGTTTTTTACCATCTTAGTTAGAATTTTCATCATTATGTTAGAGAGAGTAAAGTAACTTTGTGTCAAAGTAATGCCATGAATTTTTTCACTCCGATATATATTTTATGAAGCCTAAAGAATAATAAGCTTTCCCTGACCAGGACAAGCGTATATATTTACTTTAACTGATAAAATATTTATGTCGTGTAACAACATAAGTTACTATATAACGATGCACTGCTTTATTTCAAATTTAAATGAGATTTTTTTATGGTCTTTTTTACATACTTTAAGAAGACAGTATTTACGCTAGATTGCTTACGCAGGCTATAACTCATACAAACAAAGCGTAGAAATCTTATTTCGACATACGTTGAAATTAAAGATGAAACATATGTCAACATTGATTATGTTCTTGTAGTGATGAATACGTAATTATGACTATAAAATAGATACAGAACTTTGAGAACTATCTTTTTGTTTACCTTGTACTATTTGTTCTTATCTCTAGAGAATGATTCGTTCAATCCGTTTTACGAGATAAATCCTAATTGATGTATATGGTAACATATATTTGAACAAGAAAAAAACATGATGGTATATTTGAGAACAGACTGTTGTGCAATCTTGAGCCCAAGCGACACCGCTCTGTAATCCTTCCACTGTTGGGAACGGGAGGTTTTCGTTGCTCTTTTAGACCAGCCAGACGCAGTGCCCTCCACCCTACGAACTCAGGAAATGCGAGCCTTCGCTCAAACTACATGAGCCAAATCTCAACTTGAAATGCGCAGAGCAGTTCCAAGTCGTGTTAGACTTGACCCAACGACTCAGATCCAATATTCCATCATATTAATGCCCCCACATGGGTTACAAGCTTATGTTAACAAGCTCGACAATTAAAATAGTAGTTTAATTGTATTTAAATTAATTAATTGCTATATAACTTACCGATGTGGGATAAGTCCCTGGTTTTGTAGTTGCTTTTGTTCCAACAAATAACGTCTTTAAACGAAAAATATAGATAAGGTCATATTGGTGGTATAATTTTGAGCATCTTTAATTTTTAACGGTATTGTTAAATGTTTTTTTTTTACAGAAATGGGACCCATTGATAATATTTCTAATAATTATTATTACTTTGTCCTTTAGTCACTAAAGTTAATTATATAGTGTTATCAATGTAAAAATTCAATTTTATTCTCTATACAAAATAATACAACGTGTTTCAAAACTAGACACATGCACTACAAACTTTCCACACTTTCGGTATAATAATGTTGAATACACTAAGAATAAACGTTCTTCGATTTAATAATATATTATGATGGACATATATTACTATTTAAATATATGTATATACACACATATATATATATATATATATTTGGCTTAAATACATTATGAGAGTAAAGTTTTTTACCATCTTAGTTAGAATTTTCATCATTATGTTAGAGAGAGTAAAGTAACTTTGTGTCAAAGTAATGCCATGAATTTTTTCACTCCGATATATATTTTATGAAGCCTAAAGAAAAATAAGCTTTCCCTGACCAGGACAAGCGTATATATTTACTTTAACTGATAAAATATTTATGTCGTGTAACAACATAAGTTACTATATAACGATGCACTGCTTTATTTCAAATTTAAATGAGATTTTTTTATGGTCTTTTTTACATACTTTAAGAAGACAGTATTTACGCTAGATTGCTTACGCAGGCTATAACTCATACAAACAAAGCGTAGAAATCTTATTTCGACATACGTTGAAATTAAAGATGAAACATATGTCAACATTGATTATGTTCTTGTAGTGATGAATACGTAATTATGACTATAAAATAGATACAGAACTTTGAGAACTATCTTTTTGTTTACCTTGTACTATTTGTTCTTATCTCTAGAGAATGATTCGTTCAATCAGTTTTACGAGATAAATCCTAATTGATGTATATGGTAACATATATTTGAACAAGAAAAAAACATGATGGTATATTTGAGAACAGACTGTTGTGCCATCTTGAGCCCAAGCGACACTCTGTAATCCTTCCACTGTTGGGAACGGGAGGTTTTCGTTGCTCTGTTAGACCAGCCTGACGCAGTGCCCTCCACACTATGAACTCAGGAAATGCGAGCCTTCGCTCAAACTACATGAGCCAAATCTCAACTTGAAATGCGCAGAGCAGTTCCAAGTCGTGTTAGACTTGACCCAACGACTCAGATCCAATATTCCATCATATTAATGCCCCCACATGGGTTACAAGCTTATGTTAACAAGCTCGACAATTAAAATAGTAGTTTAATTGTATTTAAATTAATTAATTGCTATATAACTTACCGATGTGGGATAAGTCCCTGGTTTTGTAGTTGCTTTTGTTCCAACAAATAACGTCTTTAAACGAAAAATATAGATAAGGTCATATTGGTGGTATAATTTTGAGCATCTTTAATTTTTAACGGTATTGTTAAATGTTTTTTTTTTACAGAAATGGGACCCATTGATAATATTTCTAATAATTATTATTACTTTGTCCTTTAGTCACTAAAGTTAATTATATAGTGTTATCAATGTAAAAATTCAATTTTATTCTCTATACAAAATAATACAACGTGTTTCAAAACTAGACACATGCACTACAAACTTTCCACACTTTCGGTATAATAATGTTGAATACACTAAGAATAAACGTTCTTCGATTTAATAATATATTATGATGGACATATATTACTATTTAAATATATGTATATACACACATATATATATATATATATATTTGGCTTAAATACATTATGAGAGTAAAGTTTTTTACCATCTTAGTTAGAATTTTCATCATTATGTTAGAGAGAGTAAAGTAACTTTGTGTCAAAGTAATGCCATGAATTTTTTCACTCCGATATATATTTTATGAAGCCTAAAGAAAAATAAGCTTTCCCTGACCAGGACAAGCGTATATATTTACTTTAACTGATAAAATATTTATGTCGTGTAACAACATAAGTTACTATATAACGATGCACTGCTTTATTTCAAATTTAAATGAGATTTTTTTATGGTCTTTTTTACATACTTTAAGAAGACAGTATTTACGCTAGATTGCTTACGCAGGCTATAACTCATACAAACAAAGCGTAGAAATCTTATTTCGACATACGTTGAAATTAAAGATGAAACATATGTCAACATTGATTATGTTCTTGTAGTGATGAATACGTAATTATGACTATAAAATAGATACAGAACTTTGAGAACTATCTTTTTGTTTACCTTGTACTATTTGTTCTTATCTCTAGAGAATGATTCGTTCAATCCGTTTTACGAGATAAATCCTAATTGATGTATATGGTAACATATATTTGAACAAGAAAAAAACATGATGGTATATTTGAGAACAGACTGTTGTGCCATCTTGAGCCCAAGCGACACTCTGTAATCCTTCCACTGTTGGGAACGGGAGGTTTTCGTTGCTCTGTTAGACCAGCCTGACGCAGTGCCCTCCACACTATGAACTCAGGAAATGCGAGCCTTCGCTCAAACTACATGAGCCAAATCTCAACTTGAAATGCGCAGAGCAGTTCCAAGTCGTGTTAGACTTGACCCAACGACTCAGATCCAATATTCCATCATATTAATGCCCCCACATGGGTTACAAGCTTATGTTAACAAGCTCGACAAATAAAATAGTAGTTTAATTGTATTTAAATTAATTAATTGCTATATAACTTACCGATGTGGGATAAGTCCCTGGTTTTGTAGTTGCTTTTGTTCCAACAAATAACGTCTTTAAACGAAAAATATAGATAAGGTCATATTGGTGGTATAATTTTGAGCATCTTTAATTTTTAACGGTATTGTTAAATGTTTTTTTTTTACAGAAATGGGACCCATTGATAATATTTCTAATAATTATTATTACTTTGTCCTTTAGTCACTAAAGTTAATTATATAGTGTTATCAATGTAAAAATTCAATTTTATTCTCTATACAAAATAATACAACGTGTTTCAAAACTAGACACATGCACTACAAACTTTCCACACTTTCGGTATAATAATGTTGAATACACTAAGAATAAACGTTCTTCGATTTAATAATATATTATGATGGACATATATTACTATTTAAATATATGTATATACACACATATATATATATATATATATTTGGCTTAAATACATTATGAGAGTAAAGTTTTTTACCATCTTAGTTAGAATTTTCATCATTATGTTAGAGAGAGTAAAGTAACTTTGTGTCAAAGTAATGCCATGAATTTTTTCACTCCGATATATATTTTATGAAGCCTAAAGAAAAATAAGCTTTCCCTGACCAGGACAAGCGTATATATTTACTTTAACTGATAAAATATTTATGTCGTGTAACAACATAAGTTACTATATAACGATGCACTGCTTTATTTCAAATTTAAATGAGATTTTTTTATGGTCTTTTTTACATACTTTAAGAAGACAGTATTTACGCTAGATTGCTTACGCAGGCTATAACTCATACAAACAAAGCGTAGAAATCTTATTTCGACATACGTTGAAATTAAAGATGAAACATATGTCAACATTGATTATGTTCTTGTAGTGATGAATACGTAATTATGACTATAAAATAGATACAGAACTTTGAGAACTATCTTTTTGTTTACCTTGTACTATTTGTTCTTATCTCTAGAGAATGATTCGTTCAATCCGTTTTACGAGATAAATCCTAATTGATGTATATGGTAACATATATTTGAACAAGAAAAAAACATGATGGTATATTTGAGAACAGACTGTTGTGCCATCTTGAGCCCAAGCGACACTCTGTAATCCTTCCACTGTTGGGAACGGGAGGTTTTCGTTGCTCTGTTAGACCAGCCTGACGCAGTGCCCTCCACACTATGAACTCAGGAAATGCGAGCCTTCGCTCAAACTACATGAGCCAAATCTCAACTTGAAATGGGCAGAGCAGTTCCAAGTCGTGTTAGACTTGACCCAACGACTCAGATCCAATATTCCATCATATTAATGCCCCCACATGGGTTACAAGCTTATGTTAACAAGCTCGACAATTAAAATAGTAGTTTAATTGTATTTAAATTAATTAATTGCTATATAACTTACCGATGTGGGATAAGTCCCTGGTTTTGTAGTTGCTTTTGTTCCAACAAATAACGTCTTTAAACGAAAAATATAGATAAGGTCATATTGGTGGTATAATTTTGAGCATCTTTAATTTTTAACGGTATTGTTAAATGTTTTTTTTTTACAGAAATGGGACCCATTGATAATATTTCTAATAATTATTATTACTTTGTCCTTTAGTCACTAAAGTTAATTATATAGTGTTATCAATGTAAAAATTCAATTTTATTCTCTATACAAAATAATACAACGTGTTTCAAAACTAGACACATGCACTACAAACTTTCCACACTTTCGGTATAATAATGTTGAATACACTAAGAATAAACGTTCTTCGATTTAATAATATATTATGATGGACATATATTACTATTTAAATATATGTATATACACACATATATATATATATATATATTTGGCTTAAATACATTATGAGAGTAAAGTTTTTTACCATCTTAGTTAGAATTTTCATCATTATGTTAGAGAGAGTAAAGTAACTTTGTGTCAAAGTAATGCCATGAATTTTTTCACTCCGATATATATTTTATGAAGCCTAAAGAAAAATAAGCTTTCCCTGACCAGGACAAGCGTATATATTTACTTTAACTGATAAAATATTTATGTCGTGTAACAACATAAGTTACTATATAACGATGCACTGCTTTATTTCAAATTTAAATGAGATTTTTTTATGGTCTTTTTTACATACTTTAAGAAGACAGTATTTACGCTAGATTGCTTACGCAGGCTATAACTCATACAAACAAAGCGTAGAAATCTTATTTCGACATACGTTGAAATTAAAGATGAAACATATGTCAACATTGATTATGTTCTTGTAGTGATGAATACGTAATTATGACTATAAAATAGATACAGAACTTTGAGAACTATCTTTTTGTTTACCTTGTACTATTTGTTCTTATCTCTAGAGAATGATTCGTTCAATCCGTTTTACGAGATAAATCCTAATTGATGTATATGGTAACATATATTTGAACAAGAAAAAAACATGATGGTATATTTGAGAACAGACTGTTGTGCCATCTTGAGCCCAAGCGACACCGCTCTGTAATCCTTCCACTGTTGGGAACGGGAGGTTTTCGTTGCTCTGTTAGACCAGCCTGACGCAGTGCCCTCCACACTATGAACTCAGGAAATGCGAGCCTTCGCTCAAACTACATGAGCCAAATCTCAACTTGAAATGCGCAGAGCAGTTCCAAGTCGTGTTAGACTTGACCCAACGACTCAGATCCAATATTCCATCATATTAATGCCCCCACATGGGTTACAAGCTTATGTTAACAAGCTCGACAATTAAAATAGTAGTTTAATTGTATTTAAATTAATTAATTGCTATATAACTTACCGATGTGGGATAAGTCCCTGGTTTTGTAGTTGCTTTTGTTCCAACAAATAACGTCTTTAAACGAAAAATATAGATAAGGTCATATTGGTGGTATAATTTTGAGCATCTTTAATTTTTAACGGTATTGTTAAATGTTTTTTTTTTACAGAAATGGGACCCATTGATAATATTTCTAATAATTATTATTACTTTGTCCTTTAGTCACTAAAGTTAATTATATAGTGTTATCAATGTAAAAATTCAATTTTATTCTCTATACAAAATAATACAACGTGTTTCAAAACTAGACACATGCACTACAAACTTTCCACACTTTCGGTATAATAATGTTGAATACACTAAGAATAAACGTTCTTCGATTTAATAATATATTATGATGGACATATATTACTATTTAAATATATGTATATACACACATATATATATATATATATATTTGGCTTAAATACATTATGAGAGTAAAGTTTTTTACCATCTTAGTTAGAATTTTCATCATTATGTTAGAGAGAGTAAAGTAACTTTGTGTCAAAGTAATGCCATGAATTTTTTCACTCCGATATATATTTTATGAAGCCTAAAGAAAAATAAGCTTTCCCTGACCAGGACAAGCGTATATATTTACTTTAACTGATAAAATATTTATGTCGTGTAACAACATAAGTTACTATATAACGATGCACTGCTTTATTTCAAATTTAAATGAGATTTTTTTATGGTCTTTTTTACATACTTTAAGAAGACAGTATTTACGCTAGATTGCTTACGCAGGCTATAACTCATACAAACAAAGCGTAGAAATCTTATTTCGACATACGTTGAAATTAAAGATGAAACATATGTCAACATTGATTATGTTCTTGTAGTGATGAATACGTAATTATGACTATAAAATAGATACAGAACTTTGAGAACTATCTTTTTGTTTACCTTGTACTATTTGTTCTTATCTCTAGAGAATGATTCGTTCAATCCGTTTTACGAGATAAATCCTAATTGATGTATATGGTAACATATATTTGAACAAGAAAAAAACATGATGGTATATTTGAGAACAGACTGTTGTGCCATCTTGAGCCCAAGCGACACTCTGTAATCCTTCCACTGTTGGGAACGGGAGGTTTTCGTTGCTCTGTTAGACCAGCCTGACGCAGTGCCCTCCACACTATGAACTCAGGAAATGCGAGCCTTCGCTCAAACTACATGAGCCAAATCTCAACTTGAAATGCGCAGAGCAGTTCCAAGTCGTGTTAGACTTGACCCAACGACTCAGATCCAATATTCCATCATATTAATGCCCCCACATGGGTTACAAGCTTATGTTAACAAGCTCGACAATTAAAATAGTAGTTTAATTGTATTTAAATTAATTAATTGCTATATAACTTACCGATGTGGGATAAGTCCCTGGTTTTGTAGTTGCTTTTGTTCCAACAAATAACGTCTTTAAACGAAAAATATAGATAAGGTCATATTGGTGGTATAATTTTGAGCATCTTTAATTTTTAACGGTATTGTTAAATGTTTTTTTTTTACAGAAATGGGACCCATTGATAATATTTCTAATAATTATTATTACTTTGTCCTTTAGTCACTAAAGTTAATTATATAGTGTTATCAATGTAAAAATTCAATTTTATTCTCTATACAAAATAATACAACGTGTTTCAAAACTAGACACATGCACTACAAACTTTCCACACTTTCGGTATAATAATGTTGAATACACTAAGAATAAACGTTCTTCGATTTAATAATATATTATGATGGACATATATTACTATTTAAATATATGTATATACACACATATATATATATATATATATTTGGCTTAAATACATTATGAGAGTAAAGTTTTTTACCATCTTAGTTAGAATTTTCATCATTATGTTAGAGAGAGTAAAGTAACTTTGTGTCAAAGTAATGCCATGAATTTTTTCACTCCGATATATATTTTATGAAGCCTAAAGAAAAATAAGCTTTCCCTGACCAGGACAAGCGTATATATTTACTTTAACTGATAAAATATTTATGTCGTGTAACAACATAAGTTACTATATAACGATGCACTGCTTTATTTCAAATTTAAATGAGATTTTTTTATGGTCTTTTTTACATACTTTAAGAAGACAGTATTTACGCTAGATTGCTTACGCAGGCTATAACTCATACAAACAAAGCGTAGAAATCTTATTTCGACATACGTTGAAATTAAAGATGAAACATATGTCAACATTGATTATGTTCTTGTAGTGATGAATACGTAATTATGACTATAAAATAGATACAAAACTTTGAGAACTATCTTTTTGTTTACCTTGTACTATTTGTTCTTATCTCTAGAGAATGATTCGTTCAATCCGTTTTACGAGATAAATCCTAATTGATGTATATGGTAACATATATTTGAACAAGAAAAAAACATGATGGTATATTTGAGAACAGACTGTTGTGCCATCTTGAGCCCAAGCGACACTCTGTAATCCTTCCACTGTTGGGAACGGGAGGTTTTCGTTGCTCTGTTAGACCAGCCTGACGCAGTGCCCTCCACACTATGAACTCAGGAAATGCGAGCCTTCGCTCAAACTACATGAGCCAAATCTCAACTTGAAATGCGCAGAGCAGTTCCAAGTCGTGTTAGACTTGACCCAACGACTCAGATCCAATATTCCATCATATTAATGCCCCCACATGGGTTACAAGCTTATGTTAACAAGCTCGACAATTAAAATAGTAGTTTAATTGTATTTAAATTAATTAATTGCTATATAACTTACCGATGTGGGATAAGTCCCTGGTTTTGTAGTTGCTTTTGTTCCAACAAATAACGTCTTTAAACGAAAAATATAGATAAGGTCATATTGGTGGTATAATTTTGAGCATCTTTAATTTTTAACGGTATTGTTAAATGTTTTTTTTTTACAGAAATGGGACCCATTGATAATATTTCTAATAATTATTATTACTTTGTCCTTTAGTCACTAAAGTTAATTATATAGTGTTATCAATGTAAAAATTCAATTTTATTCTCTATACAAAATAATACAACGTGTTTCAAAACTAGACACATGCACTACAAACTTTCCACACTTTCGGTATAATAATGTTGAATACACTAAGAATAAACGTTCTTCGATTTAATAATATATTATGATGGACATATATTACTATTTAAATATATGTATATACACACATATATATATATATATATATTTGGCTTAAATACATTATGAGAGTAAAGTTTTTTACCATCTTAGTTAGAATTTTCATCATTATGTTAGAGAGAGTAAAGTAACTTTGTGTCAAAGTAATGCCATGAATTTTTTCACTCCGATATATATTTTATGAAGCCTAAAGAAAAATAAGCTTTCCCTGACCAGGACAAGCGTATATATTTACTTTAACTGATAAAATATTTATGTCGTGTAACAACATAAGTTACTATATAACGATGCACTGCTTTATTTCAAATTTAAATGAGATTTTTTTATGGTCTTTTTTACATACTTTAAGAAGACAGTATTTACGCTAGATTGCTTACGCAGGCTATAACTCATACAAACAAAGCGTAGAAATCTTATTTCGACATACGTTGAAATTAAAGATGAAACATATGTCAACATTGATTATGTTCTTGTAGTGATGAATACGTAATTATGACTATAAAATAGATACAGAACTTTGAGAACTATCTTTTTGTTTACCTTGTACTATTTGTTCTTATCTCTAGAGAATGATTCGTTCAATCCGTTTTACGAGATAAATCCTAATTGATGTATATGGTAACATATATTTGAACAAGAAAAAAACATGATGGTATATTTGAGAACAGACTGTTGTGCCATCTTGAGCCCAAGCGACACTCTGTAATCCTTCCACTGTTGGGAACGGGAGGTTTTCGTTGCTCTGTTAGACCAGCCTGACGCAGTGCCCTCCACACTATGAACTCAGGAAATGCGAGCCTTCGCTCAAACTACATGAGCCAAATCTCAACTTGAAATGGGCAGAGCAGTTCCAAGTCGTGTTAGACTTGACCCAACGACTCAGATCCAATATTCCATCATATTAATGCCCCCACATGGGTTACAAGCTTATGTTAACAAGCTCGACAATTAAAATAGTAGTTTAATTGTATTTAAATTAATTAATTGCTATATAACTTACCGATGTGGGATAAGTCCCTGGTTTTGTAGTTGCTTTTGTTCCAACAAATAACGTCTTTAAACGAAAAATATAGATAAGGTCATATTGGTGGTATAATTTTGAGCATCTTTAATTTTTAACGGTATTGTTAAATGTTTTTTTTTTACAGAAATGGGACCCATTGATAATATTTCTAATAATTATTATTACTTTGTCCTTTAGTCACTAAAGTTAATTATATAGTGTTATCAATGTAAAAATTCAATTTTATTCTCTATACAAAATAATACAACGTGTTTCAAAACTAGACACATGCACTACAAACTTTCCACACTTTCGGTATAATAATGTTGAATACACTAAGAATAAACGTTCTTCGATTTAATAATATATTATGATGGACATATATTACTATTTAAATATATGTATATACACACATATATATATATATATATATTTGGCTTAAATACATTATGAGAGTAAAGTTTTTTACCATCTTAGTTAGAATTTTCATCATTATGTTAGAGAGAGTAAAGTAACTTTGTGTCAAAGTAATGCCATGAATTTTTTCACTCCGATATATATTTTATGAAGCCTAAAGAAAAATAAGCTTTCCCTGACCAGGACAAGCGTATATATTTACTTTAACTGATAAAATATTTATGTCGTGTAACAACATAAGTTACTATATAACGATGCACTGCTTTATTTCAAATTTAAATGAGATTTTTTTATGGTCTTTTTTACATACTTTAAGAAGACAGTATTTACGCTAGATTGCTTACGCAGGCTATAACTCATACAAACAAAGCGTAGAAATCTTATTTCGACATACGTTGAAATTAAAGATGAAACATATGTCAACATTGATTATGTTCTTGTAGTGATGAATACGTAATTATGACTATAAAATAGATACAGAACTTTGAGAACTATCTTTTTGTTTACCTTGTACTATTTGTTCTTATCTCTAGAGAATGATTCGTTCAATCCGTTTTACGAGATAAATCCTAATTGATGTATATGGTAACATATATTTGAACAAGAAAAAAACATGATGGTATATTTGAGAACAGACTGTTGTGCCATCTTGAGCCCAAGCGACACTCTGTAATCCTTCCACTGTTGGGAACGGGAGGTTTTCGTTGCTCTGTTAGACCAGCCTGACGCAGTGCCCTCCACACTATGAACTCAGGAAATGCGAGCCTTCGCTCAAACTACATGAGCCAAATCTCAACTTGAAATGCGCAGAGCAGTTCCAAGTCGTGTTAGACTTGACCCAACGACTCAGATCCAATATTCCATCATATTAATGCCCCCACATGGGTTACAAGCTTATGTTAACAAGCTCGACAATTAAAATAGTAGTTTAATTGTATTTAAATTAATTAATTGCTATATAACTTACCGATGTGGGATAAGTCCCTGGTTTTGTAGTTGCTTTTGTTCCAACAAATAACGTCTTTAAACGAAAAATATAGATAAGGTCATATTGGTGGTATAATTTTGATCATATTTAATTTTTAACGGTATTGTTAAATGTTTTTTTTTTACAGAAATGGGACCCATTGATAATATTTCTAATAATTATTATTACTTTGTCCTTTAGTCACTAAAGTTAATTATATAGTGTTATCAATGTAAAAATTCAATTTTATTCTCTATACAAAATAATACAACGTGTTTCAAAACTAGACACATGCACTACAAACTTTCCACACTTTCGGTATAATAATGTTGAATACACTAAGAATAAACGTTCTTCGATTTAATAATATATTATGATGGACATATATTACTATTTAAATATATGTATATACACACATATATATATATATATATATATTTGGCTTAAATACATTATGAGAGTAAAGTTTTTTACCATCTTAGTTAGAATTTTCATCATTATGTTAGAGAGAGTAAAGTAACTTTGTGTCAAAGTAATGCCATGAATTTTTTCACTCCGATATATATTTTATGAAGCCTAAAGAATAATAAGCTTTCCCTGACCAGGACAAGCGTATATATTTACTTTAACTGATAAAATATTTATGTCGTGTAACAACATAAGTTACTATATAACGATGCACTGCTTTATTTCAAATTTATATGAGATTTTTTTATGGTCTTTTTTACATACTTTAAGAAGACAGTATTTACGCTAGATTGCTTACGCAGGCTATAACTCATACAAACAAAGCGTAGAAATATTATTTCGACATACGTTGAAATTAAAGATGAAACATATATCAACATTGATTATGTTCTTGTAGTGATGAATACGTAATTATGACTATAAAATAGATACAGAACTTTGAGAACTATCTTTTTGTTTACCTTATACTATTTGTTCTTATCTCTAGAGAATGATTCGTTCAATCCGTTTTACGAGATAAATCCTAATTGATGTATATGGTAACATAAATTTGAACAAGAAAAAAACATGATGGTATATTCGAGAACAGACCGTTGTGCAATCTTGAGCCCAAGCGACACCGCTCTGTAATCCTTCCACTGTTGGGAACGGGAGGTTTTCGTTGCTCTTTTAGACCAGCCTGACGCAGTGCCCTCCACCCTACGAACTCAGGAAATGCGAGCCTTCGCTCAAACTACATGAGCCAAATCTCAACTTGAAATGCGCAGAGCAGTTCCAAGTCGTGTTAGACTTGACCCAACGACTCAGATCCAATATTCCATCATATTAATGCCCCCACATGGGTTACAAGCTTATGTTAACAAGCTCGACAATTAAAATAGTAGTTTAATTGTATTTAAATTAATTAATTGCTATATAACTTACCGATGTGGGATAAGTCCCTGGTTTTGTAGTTGCTTTTGTTCCAACAAATAACGTCTTTAAACGAAAAATATAGATAAGGTCATATTGGTGGTATAATTTTGATCATATTTAATTTTTAACGGTATTGTTAAATGTTTTTTTTTTACAGAAATGGGACCCATTGATAATATTTCTAATAATTATTATTACTTTGTCCTTTAGTCACTAAAGTTAATTATATAGTGTTATCAATGTAAAAATTAAATTTTATTCTCTATATAAAATAATACAACGTGTTTCAAAACTAGACACATGCACTACAAACTTTCCACACTTTCGGTATAATAATGTTGAATACACTAAGAATAAACGTTCTTCGATTTAATAATATATTATGATGGACATATATTACTATTTAAATATATGTATATACACACATATATATATATATATATATATATTTGGCTTAAATACATTATGAGAGTAAAGTTTTTTACCATCTTAGTTAAAATTTTCATCATTATGTTAGAGAGAGTAAAGTAACTTTGTGTCAAAGTAATGCCATGAATTTTTTCACTCCGATATATATTTTATGAAGCCTAAAGAATAATAAGCTTTCCCTGACCAGGACAAGCGTATATATTTACTTTAACTGATAAAATATTTATGTCGTGTAACAACATAAGTTACTATATAACGATGCACTGCTTTATTTCAAATTTAAATGAGATTTATTTATGGTCTTTTTTACATACTTTAAGAAGACAGTATTTACGCTAGATTGCTTACGCAGGCTATAACTCATACAAACAAAGCGTAGAAATATTATTTCGACATACGTTGAAATTAAAGATGAAACATATATCAACATTGATTATGTTCTTGTAGTGATGAATACGTAATTATGACTATAAAATAGATACAGAACTTTGAGAACTATCTTTTTGTTTACCTTGTACTATTTGTTCTTATCTCTAGAGAATGATTCGTTCAATCCGTTTTACGAGATAAATCCTAATTGATGTATATGGTAACATATATTTGAACAAGAAAAAAACATGATGGTATATTTGAGAACAGACTGTTGTGCCATCTTGAGCCCAAGCGACACCGCTCTGTAATCCTTCCACTGTTGGGAACGGGAGGTTTTCGTTGCTCTGTTAGACCAGCCTGACGCAGTGCCCTCCACACTATGAACTCAGGAAATGCGAGCCTTCGCTCAAACTACATGAGCCAAATCTCAACTTGAAATGCGCAGAGCAGTTCCAAGTCGTGTTAGACTTGACCCAACGACTCAGATCCAATATTCCATCATATTAATGCCCCCACATGGGTTACAAGCTTATGTTAACAAGCTCGACAATTAAAATAGTAGTTTAATTGTATTTAAATTAATTAATTGCTATATAACTTACCGATGTGGGATAAGTCCCTGGTTTTGTAGTTGCTTTTGTTCCAACAAATAACATCTTTAAACGAAAAATATAGATAAGGTCATATTGGTGGTATAATTTTGAGCATATTTAATTTTTAACGGTATTGTTAAATGTTTTTTTTTTACAGAAATGGGACCCATTGATAATATTTCTAATAATTATTATTACTTTGTCCTTTAGTCACTAAAGTTAATTATATAGTGTTATCAATGTAAAAATTAAATTTTATTCTCTATATAAAATAATACAACGTGTTTCAAAACTAGACACATGCACTACAAACTTTCCACACTTTCGGTATAATAATGTTGAATACACTAAGAATAAACGTTCTTCGATTTAATAATATATTATGATGGACATATATTACTATTTAAATATATGTATATACACACATATATATATATATATATATATTTGGCTTAAATACATTATGAGAGTAAAGTTTTTTACCATCTTAGTTAGAATTTTCATCATTATGTTAGAGAGAGTAAAGTAACTTTGTGTCAAAGTAATGCCATGAATTTTTTCACTCCGATATATATTTTATGAAGCCTAAAGAATAATAAGCTTTCCCTGACCAGGACAAGCGTATATATTTACTTTAAGTGATAAAATATTTATGTCGTGTAACAACATAAGTTACTATATAACGATGCACTGCTTTATTTCAAATTTAAATGAGATTTTTTTATGGTCTTTTTTACATACTTTAAGAAGACAGTATTTACGCTAGATTGCTTACGCAGGCTATAACTCATACAAACAAAGCGTAGAAATCTTATTTCGACATACGTTGAAATTAAAGATGAAACATATATCAACATTGATTATGTTCTTGTAGTGATGAATACGTAATTATGACTATAAAATAGATACAGAACTTTGAGAACTATCTTTTTGTTTACCTTGTACTATTTGTTCTTATCTCTAGAGAATGATTCGTTCAATCAGTTTTACGAGATAAATCCTAATTGATGTATATGGTAACATAAATTTGAACAATAAAAAAACATGATGGTATATTTGAGAACAGACTGTTGTGCCATCTTGAGCCCAAGCGACACCGCTCTGTAATCCTTCCACTGTTGGGAACGGGAGGTTTTCGTTGCTCTGTTAGACCAGCCTGACGCAGTGCCCTCCACACTATGAACTCAGGAAATGCGAGCCTTCGCTCAAACTACATGAGCCAAATCTCAACTTGAAATGCGCAGAGCAGTTCCAAGTCGTGTTAGACTTGACCCAACGACTCAGATCCAATATTCCATCATATTAATGCCCCCACATGGGTTACAAGCTTATGTTAACAAGCTCGACAATTAAAATAGTAGTTTAATTGTATTTAAATTAATTAATTGCTATATAACTTACCGATGTGGGATAAGTCCCTGGTTTTGTAGTTGCTTTTGTTCCAACAAATAACGTCTTTAAACGAAAAATATAGATAAGGTCATATTGGTGGTATAATTTTGAGCATATTTAATTTTTAACGGTATTGTTAAATGTTTTTTTTTTACAGAAATGGGACCCATTGATAATATTTCTAATAATTATTATTACTTTGTCCTTTAGTCACTAAAGTTAATTATATAGTGTTATCAATGTAAAAATTAAATTTTATTCTCTATATAAAATAATACAACGTGTTTCAAAACTAGACACATGCACTACAAACTTTCCACACTTTCGGTATAATAATGTTGAATACACTAAGAATAAACGTTCTTCGATTTAATAATATATTATGATGGACATATATTACTATTTAAATATATGTATATACACACATATATATATATATATATATATTTGGCTTAAATACATTATGAGAGTAAAGTTTTTTACCATCTTAGTTAGAATTTTCATCATTATGTTAGAGAGAGTAAAGTAACTTTGTGTCAAAGTAATGCCATGAATTTTTTCACTCCGATATATATTTTATGAAGCCTAAATAATAATAAGCTTTCCCTGACCAGGACAAGCGTATATATTTACTTTAACTGATAAAATATTTATGTCGTGTAACAACATAAGTTACTATATAACGATGCACTGCTTTATTTCAAATTTAAATGAGATTTTTTTATGGTCTTTTTTACATACTTTAAGAAGACAGTATTTACGCTAGATTGCTTACGCAGGCTATAACTCATACAAACAAAGCGTAGAAATATTATTTCGACATACGTTGAAATTAAAGATGAAACATATATCAACATTGATTATGTTCTTGTAGTGATGAATACGTAATTATGACTATAAAATAGATACAGAACTTTGAGAACTATCTTTTTGTTTACCTTGTACTATTTGTTCTTATCTCTAGAGAATGATTCGTTCAATCCGTTTTACGAGATAAATCCTAATTGATGTATATGGTAACATATATTTGAACAAGAAAAAAACATGATGGTATATTTGAGAACAGACTGTTGTGCCATCTTGAGCCCAAGCGACACCGCTCTGTAATCCTTCCACTGTTGGGAACGGGAGGTTTTCGTTGCTCTGTTAGACCAGCCTGACGCAGTGCCCTCCACACTATGAACTCAGGAAATGCGAGCCTTCGCTCAAACTACATGAGCCAAATCTCAACTTGAAATGGGAAGAGCAGTTCCAAGTCGTGTTAGACTTGACCCAACGACTCAGATCCAATATTCCATCATATTAATGCCCCCACATGGGTTACAAGCTTATGTTAACAAGCTCGACAATTAAAATAGTAGTTTAATTGTATTTAAATTAATTAATTGCTATATAACTTACCGATGTGGGAAAAATCCCTGGTTTTGTAGTTGCTTTTGTTCCAACAAATAACGTCTTTAAACGAAAAATATAGATAAGGTCATATTGGCGGTATAATTTTGAGCATCTTTAATTTTTAACGGTATTGTTAAATGTTTTTTTTTACAGAAATGGGACCCATTGATAATATTTCTAATAATTATTATTACTTTGTCCTTTAGTCACTAAAGTTAATTATATAGTGTTATCAATGTAAAAATTCAATTTTATTCTCTATACAAAATAATACAACGTGTTTCAAAACTAGACACATGCACTACAAACTTTCCACACTTTCGGTATAATAATGTTGAATACACTAAGAATAAACGTTCTTCGATTTAATAATATATTATGATGGACATAAATTACTATTTAAATATATGTATATACACACATATATATATATATATATTTCGCTTAAATACATTATGAGAGTAAAGTTTTTTACCATCTTAGTTAGAATTTTCATCATTATGTTAGAGAGAGTAAAGTAACTTTGTGTCAAAGTAATGCCATGAATTTTTTCACTCCGATATATATTTTATGAAGCCTAAAGAATAATAAGCTTTCCCTGACTAGGACAAGCGTATATATTTACTTTAAGTGATAAAATATTTATGTCGTGTAACAACATAAGTTACTATATAACGATGCACTGCTTTATTTCAAATTTAAATGAGATTTTTTTATGGTCTTTTTTACATACTTTAAGAAGACAGTATTTACGCTAGATTGCTTACGCAGGCTATAACTCATACAAACAAAGCGTAGAAATCTTATTTCGACATACGTTGAAATTAAAGATGAAACATATATCAACATTGATTATGTTCTTGTAGTGATGAATACGTAATTATGACTATAAAATAGATACAGAACTTTGAGAACTATCTTTTTGTTTACCTTGTACTATTTGTTCTTATCTCTAGAGAATGATTCGTTCAATCCGTTTTACGAGATAAATCCTAATTGATGTATATGGTAACATATATTTGAACAAGAAAAAAACATGATGGTATATTTGAGAACAGACTGTTGTGCCATCTTGAGCCCAAGCGACACCGCTCTGTAATCCTTCCACTGTTGGGAACGGGAGGTTTTCGTTGCTCTTTCAGACCAGCCAGACGCAGTGCCCTCCACCCTACGAACTCAGGAAATGCGAGCCTTCGCTCAAACTACATGACTCAAATCTCAACTTGAAATGCGCAGAGCAGTTCCAAGTCGTGTTAGACTTGACCCAACGACTCAGATCCAATATTCCATCATATTAATGCCCCCACATGGGTTACATGCTTATGTTAACAAGCTCGACAATTAAAATAGTAGTTTAATTGTATTTAAATTAATTAATTGCTATATAACTTACCGATGTGGGATAAGTCCCTGGTTTTGTAGTTGCTTTTGTTCCAACAAATAACGTCTTTAAACGAAAAATATAGATAAGGTCATATTGGTGGTATAATTTTGAGCATATTTAATTTTTAACGGTATTGTTAAATGTTTTTTTTTTACAGAAATGGGACCCATTGATAATATTTCTAATAATTATTATTACTTTGTCCTTTAGTCACTAAAGTTAATTATATAGTGTTATCAATGTAAAAATTCAATTTTATTCTCTATATAAAATAATACAACGTGTTTCAAAACTAGACACATGCACTACAAACTTTCCACACTTTCGGTATAATAATGTTGAATACACTAAGAATAAACGTTCTTCGATTTAATAATATATTATGATGGACATATATTACTATTTAAATATATGTATATACACACATATATATATATATATATATATTTGGCTTAAATACATTATGAGAGTAAAGTTTTTTACCATCTTAGTTAGAATTTTCATCATTATGTTAGAGAGAGTAAAGTAACTTTGTGTCAAAGTAATGCCATGAATTTTTTCACTCCGATATATATTTTATGAAGCCTAAAGAATAATAAGCTTTCCCTGACCAGGACAAGCGTATATATTTACTTTAACTGATAAAATATTTATGTCGTGTAACAACATAAGTTACTATATAACGATGCACTGCTTTATTTCAAATTTAAATGAGATTTTTTTATGGTCTTTTTTACATACTTTAAGAAGACAGTATTTACGCTAGATTGCTTACGCAGGCTATAACTCATACAAACAAAGCGTAGAAATCTTATTTCGACATACGTTGAAATTAAAGATGAAACATATATCAACATTGATTATGTTCTTGTAGTGATGAATACGTAATTATGACTATAAAATAGATACAGAACTTTGAGAACTATCTTTTTGTTTACCTTGTACTATTTGTTCTTATCTCTAGAGAATGATTCGTTCAATCCGTTTTACGAGATAAATCCTAATTGATGTATATGGTAACATATATTTGAACAAGAAAAAAACATGATGGTATATTTGAGAACAGACTGTTGTGCCATCTTGAGCCCAAGCGACACCGCTCTGTAATCCTTCCACTATTGGGAACGGGAGGTTTTCGTTGCTCTGTTAGACCAGCCTGACGCAGTGCCCTCCACACTATGAACTCAGGAAATGCGAGCCTTCGCTCAAACTACATGAGCCAAATCTCAACTTGAAATGCGCAGAGCAGTTCCAAGTCGTGTTAGACTTGACCCAACGACTCAGATCCAATATTCCATCATATTAATGCCCCCACATGGGTTACATGCTTATGTTAACAAGCTCGACAATTAAAATAGTAGTTTAATTGTATTTAAATTAATTAATTGCTATATAACTTACCGATGTGGGATAAGTCCCTGGTTTTGTAGTTGCTTTTGTTCCAACAAATAACGTCTTTAAACGAAAAATATAGATAAGGTCATATTGGTGGTATAATTTTGAGCATATTTAATTTTTAACGGTATTGTTAAATGTTTTTTTTTTACAGAAATGGGACCCATTGATAATATTTCTAATAATTATTATTACTTTGTCCTTTAGTCACTAAAGTTAATTATATAGTGTTATCAATGTAAAAATTAAATTTTATTCTCTATATAAAATAATACAACGTGTTTCAAAACTAGACACATGCACTACAAACTTTCCACACTTTCGGTATAATAATGTTGAATACACTAAGAATAAACGTTCTTCGATTTAATAATATATTATGATGGACATATATTACTATTTAAATATATGTATATACACACATATATATATATATATATATATTTGGCTTAAATACATTATGAGAGTAAAGTTTTTTACCATCTTAGTTAGAATTTTCATCATTATGTTAGAGAGAGTAAAGTAACTTTGTGTCAAAGTAATGCCATGAATTTTTTCACTCCGATATATATTTTATGAAGCCTAAAGAATAATAAGCTTTCCCTGACCAGGACAAGCGTATATATTTACTTTAACTGATAAAATATTTATGTCGTGTAACAACATAAGTTACTATATAACGATGCACTGCTTTATTTCAAATTTAAATGAGATTTTTTTATGGTCTTTTTTACATACTTTAAGAAGACAGTATTTACGCTAGATTGCTTACGCAGGCTATAACTCATACAAACAAAGCGTAGAAATCTTATTTCGACATACGTTGAAATTAAAGATGAAACATATATCAACATTGATTATGTTCTTGTAGTGATGAATACGTAATTATGACTATAAAATAGATACAGAACTTTGAGAACTATCTTTTTGTTTACCTTGTACTATTTGTTCTTATCTCTAGAGAATGATTCGTTCAATCCGTTTTACGAGATAAATCCTAATTGATGTATATGGTAACATATATTTGAACAAGAAAAAAACATGATGGTATATTTGAGAACAGACTGTTGTGCCATCTTGAGCCCAAGCGACACCGCTCTGTAATCCTTCCACTATTGGGAACGGGAGGTTTTCGTTGCTCTGTTAGACCAGCCTGACACAGTGCCCTCCACACTATGAACTCAGGAAATGCGAGCCTTCGCTCAAACTACATGAGCCAAATCTCAACTTGAAATGGGAAGAGCAGTTCCAAGTCGTGTTAGACTTGACCCAACGACTCAGATCCAATATTCCATCATATTAATGCCCCCACATGGGTTACAAGCTTATGTTAACAAGCTCGACAATTAAAATAGTAGTTTAATTGTATTTAAATTAATTAATTGCTATATAACTTACCGATGTGGGATAAGTCCCTGGTTTTGTAGTTGCTTTTGTTCCAACAAATAACGTCTTTAAACGAAAAATATAGATAAGGTCATATTGGTGGTATAATTTTGAGCATCTTTAATTTTTAACGGTATTGTTAAATGTTTTTTTTTACAGAAATGGGACCCATTGATAATATTTCTAATAATTATTATTACTTTGTCCTTTAGTCACTAAAGTTAATTATATAGTGTTATCAATGTAAAAATTCAATTTTATTCTCTATACAAAATAATACAACGTGTTTCAAAACTAGACACATGCACTACAAACTTTCCACACTTTCGGTATAATAATGTTGAATACACTAAGAATAAACGTTCTTCGATTTAATAATATATTATGATGGACATATATTACTATTTAAATATATGTATATACACACATATATATATATATATATATTTCGCTTAAATACATTATGAGAGTAAAGTTTTTTACCATCTTAGTTAGAATTTTCATCATTATGTTAGAGAGAGTAAAGTAACTTTGTGTCAAAGTAATGCCATGAATTTTTTCACTCCGATATATATTTTATGAAGCCTAAAGAATAATAAGCTTTCCCTGACCAGGACAAGCGTATATATTTACTTTAACTGATAAAATATTTATGTCGTGTAACAACATAAGTTACTATATAACGATGCACTGCTTTATTTCAAATTTAAATGAGATTTTTTTATGGTCTTTTTTACATACTTTAAGAAGACAGTATTTACGCTAGATTGCTTACGCAGGCTATAACTCATACAAACAAAGCGTAGAAATCTTATTTCGACATACGTTGAAATTAAAGATGAAACATATATCAACATTGATTATGTTCTTGTAGTGATGAATACGTAATTATGACTATAAAATAGATACAGAACTTTGAGAACTATCTTTTTGTTTACCTTGTACTATTTGTTCTTATCTCTAGAGAATGATTCGTTCAATCCGTTTTACGAGATAAATCCTAATTGATGTATATGGTAACATAAATTTGAACAATTAAAAAACATGATGGTATATTTGAGAACAGACTGTTGTGCCATCTTGAGCCCAAGCGACACCGCTCTGTAATCCTTCCACTATTGGGAACGGGAGGTTTTCGTTGCTCTGTTAGACCAGCCTGACACAGTGCCCTCCACACTATGAACTCAGGAAATGCGAGCCTTCGCTCAAACTACATGAGCCAAATCTCAACTTGAAATGGGAAGAGCAGTTCCAAGTCGTGTTAGACTTGACCCAACGACTCAGATCCAATATTCCATCATATTAATGCCCCCACATGGGTTACAAGCTTATGTTAACAAGCTCGACAATTAAAATAGTAGTTTAATTGTATTTAAATTAATTAATTGCTATATAACTTACCGATGTGGGATAAGTCCCTGGTTTTGTAGTTGCTTTTGTTCCAACAAATAACGTCTTTAAACGAAAAATATAGATAAGGTCATATTGGTGGTATAATTTTGAGCATCTTTAATTTTTAACGGTATTGTTAAATGTTTTTTTTTACAGAAATGGGACCCATTGATAATATTTCTAATAATTATTATTACTTTGTCCTTTAGTCACTAAAGTTAATTATATAGTGTTATCAATGTAAAAATTCAATTTTATTCTCTATACAAAATAATACAACGTGTTTCAAAACTAGACACATGCACTACAAACTTTCCACACTTTCGGTATAATAATGTTGAATACACTAAGAATAAACGTTCTTCGATTTAATAATATATTATGATGGACATATATTACTATTTAAATATATGTATATACACACATATATATATATATATATATTTCGCTTAAATACATTATGAGAGTAAAGTTTTTTACCATCTTAGTTAGAATTTTCATCATTATGTTAGAGAGAGTAAAGTAACTTTGTGTCAAAGTAATGCCATGAATTTTTTCACTCCGATATATATTTTATGAAGCCTAAAGAATAATAAGCTTTCCCTGACCAGGACAAGCGTATATATTTACTTTAACTGATAAAATATTTATGTCGTGTAACAACATAAGTTACTATATAACGATGCACTGCTTTATTTCAAATTTAAATGAGATTTTTTTATGGTCTTTTTTACATACTTTAAGAAGACAGTATTTACGCTAGATTGCTTACGCAGGCTATAACTCATACAAACAAAGCGTAGAAATCTTATTTCGACATACGTTGAAATTAAAGATGAAACATATATCAACATTGATTATGTTCTTGTAGTGATGAATACGTAATTATGACTATAAAATAGATACAGAACTTTGAGAACTATCTTTTTGTTTACCTTGTACTATTTGTTCTTATCTCTAGAGAATGATTCGTTCAATCCGTTTTACGAGATAAATCCTAATTGATGTATATGGTAACATATATTTGAACAAGAAAAAAACATGATGGTATATTTGAGAACAGACTGTTGTGCCATCTTGAGCCCAAGCGACACCGCTCTGTAATCCTTCCACTATTGGGAACGGGAGGTTTTCGTTGCTCTGTTAGACCAGCCTGACACAGTGCCCTCCACACTATGAACTCAGGAAATGCGAGCCTTCGCTCAAACTACATGAGCCAAATCTCAACTTGAAATGGGAAGAGCAGTTCCAAGTCGTGTTAGACTTGACCCAACGACTCAGATCCAATATTCCATCATATTAATGCCCCCACATGGGTTACAAGCTTATGTTAACAAGCTCGACAATTAAAATAGTAGTTTAATTGTATTTAAATTAATTAATTGCTATATAACTTACCGATGTGGGATAAGTCCCTGGTTTTGTAGTTGCTTTTGTTCCAACAAATAACGTCTTTAAACGAAAAATATAGATAAGGTCATATTGGTGGTATAATTTTGAGCATCTTTAATTTTTAACGGTATTGTTAAATGTTTTTTTTTACAGAAATGGGACCCATTGATAATATTTCTAATAATTATTATTACTTTGTCCTTTAGTCACTAAAGTTAATTATATAGTGTTATCAATGTAAAAATTCAATTTTATTCTCTATACAAAATAATACAACGTGTTTCAAAACTAGACACATGCACTACAAACTTTCCACACTTTCGGTATAATAATGTTGAATACACTAAGAATAAACGTTCTTCGATTTAATAATATATTATGATGGACATATATTACTATTTAAATATATGTATATACACACATATATATATATATATATATTTCGCTTAAATACATTATGAGAGTAAAGTTTTTTACCATCTTAGTTAGAATTTTCATCATTATGTTAGAGAGAGTAAAGTAACTTTGTGTCAAAGTAATGCCATGAATTTTTTCACTCCGATATATATTTTATGAAGCCTAAAGAATAATAAGCTTTCCCTGACCAGGACAAGCGTATATATTTACTTTAACTGATAAAATATTTATGTCGTGTAACAACATAAGTTACTATATAACGATGCACTGCTTTATTTCAAATTTAAATGAGATTTTTTTATGGTCTTTTTTACATACTTTAAGAAGACAGTATTTACGCTAGATTGCTTACGCAGGCTATAACTCATACAAACAAAGCGTAGAAATCTTATTTCGACATACGTTGAAATTAAAGATGAAACATATATCAACATTGATTATGTTCTTGTAGTGATGAATACGTAATTATGACTATAAAATAGATACAGAACTTTGAGAACTATCTTTTTGTTTACCTTGTACTATTTGTTCTTATCTCTAGAGAATGATTCGTTCAATCCGTTTTACGAGATAAATCCTAATTGATGTATATGGTAACATATATTTGAACAAGAAAAAAACATGATGGTATATTTGAGAACAGACTGTTGTGCCATCTTGAGCCCAAGCGACACCGCTCTGTAATCCTTCCACTGTTGGGAACGGGAGGTTTTCGTTGCTCTGTTAGACCAGCCTGACGCAGTGCCCTCCACACTATGAACTCAGGAAATGCGAGCCTTCGCTCAAACTACATGAGCCAAATCTCAACTTGAAATGCGCAGAGCAGTTCCAAGTCGTGTTAGACTTGACCCAACGACTCAGATCCAATATTCCATCATATTAATGCCCCCACATGGGTTACAAGCTTATGTTAACAAGCTCGACAATTAAAATAGTAGTTTAATTGTATTTAAATTAATTAATTGCTATATAACTTACCGATGTGGGATAAGTCCCTGGTTTTGTAGTTGCTTTTGTTCCAACAAATAACGTCTTTAAACGAAAAATATAGATAAGGTCATATTGGTGGTATAATTTTGAGCATATTTAATTTTTAACGGTATTGTTAAATGTTTTTTTTTTACAGAAATGGGACCCATTGATAATATTTCTAATAATTATTATTACTTTGTCCTTTAGTCACTAAAGTTAATTATATAGTGTTATCAATGTAAAAATTCAATTTTATTCTCTATATAAAATAATACAACGTGTTTCAAAACTAGACACATGCACTACAAACTTTCCACACTTTCGGTATAATAATGTTGAATACACTAAGAATAAACGTTCTTCGATTTAATAATATATTATGATGGACATATATTACTATTTAAATATATGTATATACACACATATATATATATATATATATTTGGCTTAAATACATTATGAGAGTAAAGTTTTTTACCATCTTAGTTAGAATTTTCATCATTATGTTAGAGAGAGTAAAGTAACTTTCTGTCAAAGTAATGCCATGAATTTTTTCACTCCGATATATATTTTATGAAGCCTAAAGAATAATAAGCTTTCCCTGACCAGGACAAGCGTATATATTTACTTTAACTGATAAAATATTTATGTCGTGTAACAACATAAGTTACTATATAACGATGCACTGCTTTATTTCAAATTTAAATGAGATTTTTTTATGGTCTTTTTTACATACTTTAAGAAGACAGTATTTACGCTAGATTGCTTACGCAGGCTATAACTCATACAAACAAAGCGTAGAAATCTTATTTCGACATACGTTGAAATTAAAGATGAAACATATATCAACATTGATTATGTTCTTGTAGTGATGAATACGTAATTATGACTATAAAATAGATACAGAACTTTGAGAACTATCTTTTTGTTTACCTTGTACTATTTGTTCTTATCTCTAGAGAATGATTCGTTCAATCCGTTTTACGAAATAAATCCTAATTGATGTATATGGTAACATATATTTGAACAAGAAAAAAACATGATGGTATATTTGAGAACAGACTGTTGTGCCATCTTGAGCCCAAGCGACACCGCTCTGTAATCCTTCCACTATTGGGAACGGGAGGTTTTCGTTGCTCTGTTAGACCAGCCTGACACAGTGCCCTCCACACTATGAACTCAGGAAATGCGAGCCTTCGCTCAAACTACATGAGCCAAATCTCAACTTGAAATGGGAAGAGCAGTTCCAAGTCGTGTTAGACTTGACCCAACGACTCAGATCCAATATTCCATCATATTAATGCCCCCACAAGGGTTACAAGCTTATGTTAACAAGCTCGACAATTAAAATAGTAGTTTAATTGTATTTAAATTAATTAATTGCTATATAACTTACCGATGTGGGATAAGTCCCTGGTTTTGTAGTTGCTTTTGTTCCAACAAATAACGTCTTTAAACGAAAAATATAGATAAGGTCATATTGGTGGTATAATTTTGAGCATCTTTAATTTTTAACGGTATTGTTAAATGTTTTTTTTACAGAAATGGGACCCATTGATAATATTTCTAATAATTATTATTACTTTGTCCTTTAGTCACTAAAGTTAATTATATAGTGTTATCAATGTAAAAATTCAATTTTATTCTCTATACAAAATAATACAACGTGTTTCAAAACTAGACACATGCACTACAAACTTTCCACACTTTCGGTATAATAATGTTGAATACACTAAGAATAAACGTTCTTCGATTTAATAATATATTATGATGGACATATATTACTATTTAAATATATGTATATACACACATATATATATATATATATATATTTCGCTTAAATACATTATGAGAGTAAAGTTTTTTACCATCTTAGTTAGAATTTTCATCATTATGTTAGAGAGAGTAAAGTAACTTTGTGTCAAAGTAATGCCATGAATTTTTTCACTCCGATATATATTTTATGAAGCCTAAAGAATAATAAGCTTTCCCTGACCAGGACAAGCGTATATATTTACTTTAACTGATAAAATATTTATGTCGTGTAACAACATAAGTTACTATATAACGATGCACTGCTTTATTTCAAATTTAAATGAGATTTTTTTATGGTCTTTTTTACATACTTTAAGAAGACAGTATTTACGCTAGATTGCTTACGCAGGCTATAACTCATACAAACAAAGCGTAGAAATCTTATTTCGACATACGTTAAAATTAAAGATGAAACATATATCAACATTGATTATGTTCTTGTAGTGATGAATACGTAATTATGACTATAAAATAGATACAGAACTTTGAGAACTATCTTTTTGTTTACCTTGTACTATTTGTTCTTATCTCTAGAGAATTATTCGTTCAATTAGTTTTACGAGATAAATCCTAATTGATGTATATGGTAACATATATTTGAACAAGAAAATAACATGATGGTATATTTGAGAACAGACTGTTGTGCCATCTTGAGCCCAAGCGACACCGCTCTGTAATCCTTCCACTGTTGGGAACGGGAGGTTTTCGTTGCTCTGTTAGACCAGCCTGACGCAGAGCCTTCCACACTATGAACTCAGGAAATGCGAGCCTTCGCTCAAACTACATGAGCCAAATCTCAACTTGAAATGGGCAGAGCAGTTCCAAGTCGTGTTAGACTTGACCCAACGAGTCAGATCCAATATTCCATCATATTAATGCCCCCACATGGGTTACAAGCTTATGTTAACAAGCTCGACAATTAAAATAGTAGTTTAATTGTATTTAAATTAATTAATTGCTATATAACTTACCGATGTGGGATAAGTCCCTGGTTTTGTAGTTGCTTTTGTTCCAACAAATAACGTCTTTAAACGAAAAATATAGATAAGGTCATATTGGTGGTATAATTTTGAGCATCTTTAATTTTTAACGGTATTGTTAAATGTTTTTTTTTTACAGAAATGGGACCCATTGATAATATTTCTAATAATTATTATTACTTTGTCCTTTAGTCACTAAAGTTAATTATATAGTGTTATCAATGTAAAAATTCAATTTTATTCTCTATATAAAATAATACAACGTGTTTCAAAACTAGACACATGCACTACAAACTTTCCACACTTTCGGTATAATAATGTTGAATACACTAAGAATAAACGTTCTTCGATTTAATAATATATTATGATGGACATATATTACTATTTAAATATATGTATATCCACACACATATATATATATATATATTTGGCTTAAATACATTATGAGAGTAAAGTTTTTTACCATCTTAGTTAGAATTTTCATCATTATGTTAGAGAGAGTAAAGTAACTTTGTGTCAAAGTAATGCCATGAATTTTTTCACTCCGATATATATGTTATGAAGCCTAAAGAATAATAAGCTTTCCCTGACCAGGACAAGCGTATATATTTACTTTAACTGATAAAATATTTATGTCGTGTAACAACATAAGTTACTATATAACGATGCACTGCTTTATTTCAAATTTAAATGAGATTTTTTTATGGTCTTTTTTACATACTTTAAGAAGACAGTATTTACGCTAGATTGCTTACGCAGGCTATAACTCATACAAACAAAGCGTAGAAATCTTATTTCGACATACGTTGAAATTAAAGATGAAACATATATCAACATTGATTATGCTCTTGTAGTGATGAATACGTAATTATGACTATAAAATAGATACAGAACTTTGAGAACTATCTTTTTGTTTACCTTGTACTATTTGTTCTTATCTCTAGAGAATGATTCGTTCAATCCGTTTTACGAGATAAATCCTAATTGATGTATATGGTAACATATATTTGAACAAGAAAAAAACATGATGGTATATTTGAGAACAGACTGTTGTGCCATCTTGAGCCCAAGCGACACCGCTCTGTAATCCTTCCACTGTTGGGAACGGGAGGTTTTCGTTGCTCTGTTAGACCAGCCTGACGCAGTGCCCTCCACACTATGAACTCAGGAAATGCGAGCCTTCGCTCAAACTACATGAGCCAAATCTCAACTTGAAATGGGCAGAGCAGTTCCAAGTCGTGTTAGACTTGACCCAACGAGTCAGATCCAATATTCCATCATATTAATGCCCCCACATGGGTTACAAGCTTATGTTAACAAGCTCGACAATTAAAATAGTAGTTTAATTGTATTTAAATTAATTAATTGCTATATAACTTACCGATGTGGGATAAGTCCCTGGTTTTGTAGTTGCTTTTGTTCCAACAAATAACGTCTTTAAACGAAAAATATAGATAAGGTCATATTGGTGGTATAATTTTGAGCATCTTTAATTTTTAACGGTATTGTTAAATGTTTTTTTTTTACAGAAATGGGACCCATTGATAATATTTCTAATAATTATTATTACTTTGTCCTTTAGTCACTAAAGTTAATTATATAGTGTTATCAATGTAAAAATTCAATTTTATTCTCTATATAAAATAATACAACGTGTTTCAAAACTAGACACATGCACTACAAACTTTCCACACTTTCGGTATAATAATGTTGAATACACTAAGAATAAACGTTCTTCGATTTAATAATATATTATGATGGACATATATTACTATTTAAATATATGTATATCCACACACATATATATATATATATATTTGGCTTAAATACATTATGAGAGTAAAGTTTTTTACCATCTTAGTTAGAATTTTCATCATTATGTTAGAGAGAGTAAAGTAACTTTGTGTCAAAGTAATGCCATGAATTTTTTCACTCCGATATATATGTTATGAAGCCTAAAGAATAATAAGCTTTCCCTGACCAGGACAAGCGTATATATTTACTTTAACTGATAAAACATTTATGTCGTGTAACAACATAAGTTACTATATAACGATGCACTGCTTTATTTCAAATTTAAATGAGATTTTTTTATGGTCTTTTTTACATACTTTAAGAAGACAGTATTTACGCTAGATTGCTTACGCAGGCTATAACTCATACAAACAAAGCGTAGAAATCTTATTTCGACATACGTTGAAATTAAAGATGAAACATATATCAACATTGATTATGCTCTTGTAGTGATGAATACGTAATTATGACTATAAAATAGATACAGAACTTTGAGAACTATCTTTTTGTTTACCTTGTACTATTTGTTCTTATCTCTAGAGAATGATTCGTTCAATCCGTTTTACGAGATAAATCCTAATTGATGTATATGGTAACATATATTTGAACAAGAAAAAAACATGATGGTATATTTGAGAACAGACTGTTGTGCCATCTTGAGCCCAAGCGACACCGCTCTGTAATCCTTCCACTGTTGGGAACGGGAGGTTTTCGTTGCTCTGTTAGACCAGCCTGACGAAGTGCCCTCCACACTATGAACTCAGGAAATGCGAGCCTTCGCTCAAACTACATGAGCCAAATCTCAACTTGAAATGCGCAGAGCAGTTCCAAGTCGTGTTAGACTTGACCCAACGACTCAGATCCAATATTCCATCATATTAATGCCCCCACATGGGTTACAAGCTTATGTTAACAAGCTCGACAATTAAAATAGTAGTTTAATTGTATTTAAATTAATTAATTGCTATATAACTTACCGATGTGGGATAAGTCCCTGGTTTTGTAGTTGCTTTTGTTCCAACAAATAACGTCTTTAAACGAAAAATATAGATAAGGTCATATTGGTGGTATAATTTTGAGCATCTTTAATTTTTAACGGTATTGTTAAATGTTTTTTTTTTACAGAAATTGGACCCATTGATAATATTTCTAATAATTATTATTACTTTGTCCTTTAGTCACTAAAGTTAATTATATAGTGTTATCAATGTAAAAATTCAATTTTATTCTCTATATAAAATAATACAACGTGTTTCAAAACTAGACACATGCACTACAAACTTTCCACACTTTCGGTATAATAATGTTGAATACACTAAGAATAAACGTTCTTCGATTTAATAATATATTATGATGGACATATATTACTATTTAAATATATGTATATCCACACATATATATATATATATATATTTGGCTTAAATACATTATGAGAGTAAAGTTTTGTACCATCTTAGTTAGAATTTTCATCATTATGTTAGAGAGAGTAAAGTAACTTTGTGTCAAAGTAATGCCATGAATTTTTTCACTCCGATATATATGTTATGAAGCCTAAAGAATAATAAGCTTTCCCTGACCAGGACAAGCGTATATATTTACTTTAAGTGATAAAATATTTATGTCGTGTAACAACATAAGTTACTATATAACGATGCACTGCTTTATTTCAAATTTAAATGAGATTTTTTTATGGTCTTTTTTACATACTTTAAGAAGACAGTATTTACGCTAGATTGCTTACGCAGGCTATAACTCATACAAACAAAGCGTAGAAATCTTATTTCGACATACGTTGAAATTAAAGATGAAACATATATCAACATTGATTATGTTCTTGTAGTGATGAATACGTAATTATGACTATAAAATAGATACAGAACTTTGAGAACTATCTTTTTGTTTATCTTGTACTATTTGTTCTTATCTCTAGAGAATGATTCGTTCAATCCGTTTTACGAGATAAATCCTAATTGATGTATATGGTAACATATATTTGAACAAGAAAAAAACATGATGGTATATTTGAGAACAGACTGTTGTGCCATCTTGAGCCCAAGCGACACCGCTCTGTAATCCTTCCACTATTGGGAACGGGAGGTTTTCGTTGCTCTGTTAGACCAGCCTGACGCAGTGCCCTCCACACTATGAACTCAGGAAATGCGAGCCTTCGCTCAAACTACATGAGCCAAATCTCAACTTGAAATGCGCAGAGCAGTTCCAAGTCGTGTTAGACTTGACCCAACGACTCAGATCCAATATTCCATCATATTAATGCCCCCACATGGGTTACATGCTTATGTTAACAAGCTCGACAATTAAAATAGTAGTTTAATTGTATTTAAATTAATTAATTGCTATATAACTTACCGATGTGGGATAAGTCCCTGGTTTTGTAGTTGCTTTTGTTCCAACAAATAACGTCTTTAAACGAAAAATATAGATAAGGTCATATTGGTGGTATAATTTTGAGCATATTTAATTTTTAACGGTATTGTTAAATGTTTTTTTTTTACAGAAATGGGACCCATTGATAATATTTCTAATAATTATTATTACTTTGTCCTTTAGTCACTAAAGTTAATTATATAGTGTTATCAATGTAAAAATTCAATTTTATTCTCTATATAAAATAATACAACGTGTTTCAAAACTAGACACATGCACTACAAACTTTCCACACTTTCGGTATAATAATGTTGAATACACTAAGAATAAACGTTCTTCGATTTAATAATATATTATGATGGACATATATTACTATTTAAATATATGTATATACACACATATATATATATATATATATATTTGGCTTAAATACATTATGAGAGTAAAGTTTTTTACCATCTTAGTTAGAATTTTCATCATTATGTTAGAGAGAGTAAAGTAACTTTGTGTCAAAGTAATGCCATGAATTTTTTCACTCCGATATATATTTTATGAAGCCTAAAGAATAATAAGCTTTCCCTGACCAGGACAAGCGTATATATTTACTTTAACTGATAAAATATTTATGTCGTGTAACAACATAAGTTACTATATAACGATGCACTGCTTTATTTCAAATTTAAATGAGATTTTTTTATGGTCTTTTTTACATACTTTAAGAAGACAGTATTTACGCTAGATTGCTTACGCAGGCTATAACTCATACAAACAAAGCGTAGAAATCTTATTTCGACATACGTTGAAATTAAAGATGAAACATATATCAACATTGATTATGTTCTTGTAGTGATGAATACGTAATTATGACTATAAAATAGATACAGAACTTTGAGAACTATCTTTTTGTTTACCTTGTACTATTTGTTCTTATCTCTAGAGAATGATTCGTTCAATCCGTTTTACGAGATAAATCCTAATTGATGTATATGGTAACATATATTTGAACAAGAAAAAAACATGATGGTATATTTGAGAACAGACTGTTGTGCCATCTTGAGCCCAAGCGACACCGCTCTGTAATCCTTCCACTATTGGGAACGGGAGGTTTTCGTTGCTCTGTTAGACCAGCCTGACACAGTGCCCTCCACACTATGAACTCAGGAAATGCGAGCCTTCGCTCAAACTACATGAGCCAAATCTCAACTTGAAATGGGAAGAGCAGTTCCAAGTCGTGTTAGACTTGACCCAACGACTCAGATCCAATATTCCATCATATTAATGCCCCCACATGGGTTACAAGCTTATGTTAACAAGCTCGACAATTAAAATAGTAGTTTAATTGTATTTAAATTAATTAATTGCTATATAACTTACCGATGTGGGATAAGTCCCTGGTTTTGTAGTTGCTTTTGTTCCAACAAATAACGTCTTTAAACGAAAAATATAGATAAGGTCATATTGGTGGTATAATTTTGAGCATCTTTAATTTTTAACGGTATTGTTAAATGTTTTTTTTTACAGAAATGGGACCCATTGATAATATTTCTAATAATTATTATTACTTTGTCCTTTAGTCACTAAAGTTAATTATATAGTGTTATCAATGTAAAAATTCAATTTTATTCTCTATACAAAATAATACAACGTGTTTCAAAACTAGACACATGCACTACAAACTTTCCACACTTTCGGTATAATAATGTTGAATACACTAAGAATAAACGTTCTTCGATTTAATAATATATTATGATGGACATATATTACTATTTAAATATATGTATATACACACATATATATATATATATATATTTCGCTTAAATACATTATGAGAGTAAAGTTTTTTACCATCTTAGTTAGAATTTTCATCATTATGTTAGAGAGAGTAAAGTAACTTTGTGTCAAAGTAATGCCATGAATTTTTTCACTCCGATATATATTTTATGAAGCCTAAAGAATAATAAGCTTTCCCTGACCAGGACAAGCGTATATATTTACTTTAACTGATAAAATATTTATGTCGTGTAACAACATAAGTTACTATATAACGATGCACTGCTTTATTTCAAATTTAAATGAGATTTTTTTATGGTCTTTTTTACATACTTTAAGAAGACAGTATTTACGCTAGATTGCTTACGCAGGCTATAACTCATACAAACAAAGCGTAGAAATCTTATTTCGACATACGTTGAAATTAAAGATGAAACATATATCAACATTGATTATGTTCTTGTAGTGATGAATACGTAATTATGACTATAAAATAGATACAGAACTTTGAGAACTATCTTTTTGTTTACCTTGTACTATTTGTTCTTATCTCTAGAGAATGATTCGTTCAATCCGTTTTACGAGATAAATCCTAATTGATGTATATGGTAACATATATTTGAACAAGAAAAAAACATGATGGTATATTTGAGAACAGACTGTTGTGCCATCTTGAGCCCAAGCGACACCGCTCTGTAATCCTTCCACTGTTGGGAACGGGAGCTTTTCGTTGCTCTGTTAGACCAGCCTGACGCAGTGCCCTCCACACTATGAACTCAGGAAATGCGAGCCTTCGCTCAAACTACATGAGCCAAATCTCAACTTGAAATGCGCAGAGCAGTTCCAAGTCGTGTTAGACTTGACCCAACGACTCAGATCCAATATTCCATCATATTAATGCCCCCACATGGGTTACAAGCTTATGTTAACAAGCTCGACAATTAAAATAGTAGTTTAATTGTATTTAAATTAATTAATTGCTATATAACTTACCGATGTGGGATAAGTCCCTGGTTTTGTAGTTGCTTTTGTTCCAACAAATAACGTCTTTAAACGAAAAATATAGATAAGGTCATATTGGTGGTATAATTTTGAGCATATTTAATTTTTAACGGTATTGTTAAATGTTTTTTTTTTACAGAAATGGGACCCATTGATAATATTTCTAATAATTATTATTACTTTGTCCTTTAGTCACTAAAGTTAATTATATAGTGTTATCAATGTAAAAATTCAATTTTATTCTCTATATAAAATAATACAACGTGTTTCAAAACTAGACACATGCACTACAAACTTTCCACACTTTCGGTATAATAATGTTGAATACACTAAGAATAAACGTTCTTCGATTTAATAATATATTATGATGGACATATATTACTATTTAAATATATGTATATACACACATATATATATATATATATATTTGGCTTAAATACATTATGAGAGTAAAGTTTTTTACCATCTTAGTTAGAATTTTCATCATTATGTTAGAGAGAGTAAAGTAACTTTGTGTCAAAGTAATGCCATGAATTTTTTCACTCCGATATATATTTTATGAAGCCTAAAGAATAATAAGCTTTCCCTGACCAGGACAAGCGTATATATTTACTTTAACTGATAAAATATTTATGTCGTGTAACAACATAAGTTACTATATAACGATGCACTGCTTTATTTCAAATTTAAATGAGATTTTTTTATGGTCTTTTTTACATACTTTAAGAAGACAGTATTTACGCTAGATTGCTTACGCAGGCTATAACTCATACAAACAAAGCGTAGAAATCTTATTTCGACATACGTTGAAATTAAAGATGAAACATATATCAACATTGATTATGTTCTTGTAGTGATGAATACGTAATTATGACTATAAAATAGATACAGAACTTTGAGAACTATCTTTTTGTTTACCTTGTACTATTTGTTCTTATCTCTAGAGAATGATTCGTTCAATCCGTTTTACGAGATAAATCCTAATTGATGTATATGGTAACATATATTTGAACAAGAAAAAAACATGATGGTATATTTGAGAACAGACTGTTGTGCCATCTTGAGCCCAAGCGACACCGCTCTGTAATCCTTCCACTGTTGGGAACGGGAGCTTTTCGTTGCTCTGTTAGACCAGCCTGACGCAGTGCCCTCCACACTATGAACTCAGGAAATGCGAGCCTTCGCTCAAACTACATGAGCCAAATCTCAACTTGAAATGCGCAGAGCAGTTCCAAGTCGTGTTAGACTTGACCCAACGACTCAGATCCAATATTCCATCATATTAATGCCCCCACATGGGTTACAAGCTTATGTTAACAAGCTCGACAATTAAAATAGTAGTTTAATTGTATTTAAATTAATTAATTGCTATATAACTTACCGATGTGGGATAAGTCCCTGGTTTTGTAGTTGCTTTTGTTCCAACAAATAACGTCTTTAAACGAAAAATATAGATAAGGTCATATTGGTGGTATAATTTTGAGCATATTTAATTTTTAACGGTATTGTTAAATGTTTTTTTTTTACAGAAATGGGACCCATTGATAATATTTCTAATAATTATTATTACTTTGTCCTTTAGTCACTAAAGTTAATTATATAGTGTTATCAATGTAAAAATTCAATTTTATTCTCTATATAAAATAATACAACGTGTTTCAAAACTAGACACATGCACTACAAACTTTCCACACTTTCGGTATAATAATGTTGAATACACTAAGAATAAACGTTCTTCGATTTAATAATATATTATGATGGACATATATTACTATTTAAATATATGTATATACACACATATATATATATATATATATTTGGCTTAAATACATTATGAGAGTAAAGTTTTTTACCATCTTAGTTAGAATTTTCATCATTATGTTAGAGAGAGTAAAGTAACTTTGTGTCAAAGTAATGCCATGAATTTTTTCACTCCGATATATATTTTATGAAGCCTAAAGAATAATAAGCTTTCCCTGACCAGGACAAGCGTATATATTTACTTTAACTGATAAAATATTTATGTCGTGTAACAACATAAGTTACTATATAACGATGCACTGCTTTATTTCAAATTTAAATGAGATTTTTTTATGGTTTTTTTTACATACTTTAAGAAGACAGTATTTACGCTAGATTGCTTACGCAGGCTATAACTCATACAAACAAAGCGTAGAAATCTTATTTCGACATACGTTGAAATTAAAGATGAAACATATATCAACATTGATTATGTTCTTGTAGTGATGAATACGTAATTATGACTATAAAATAGATACAGAACTTTGAGAACTATCTTTTTGTTTACCTTGTACTATTTGTTCTTATCTCTAGAGAATGATTCGTTCAACCCGTTTTACGAAATAAATCCTAATTGATGTATATGGTAACATATATTTGAACAAGAAAAAAACATGATGGTATATTTGAGAACAGACTGTTGTGCCATCTTGAGCCCAAGCGACACCGCTCTGTAATCCTTCCACTATTGGGAACGGGAGGTTTTCGTTGCTCTGTTAGACCAGCCTGACACAGTGCCCTCCACACTATGAACTCAGGAAATGCGAGCCTTCGCTCAAACTACATGAGCCAAATCTCAACTTGAAATGGGAAGAGCAGTTCCAAGTCGTGTTAGACTTGACCCAACGACTCAGATCCAATATTCCATCATATTAATGCCCCCACATGGGTTACAAGCTTATGTTAACAAGCTCGACAATTAAAATAGTAGTTTAATTGTATTTAAATTAATTAATTGCTATATAACTTACCGATGTGGGATAAGTCCCTGGTTTTGTAGTTGCTTTTGTTCCAACAAATAACGTCTTTAAACGAAAAATATAGATAAGGTCATATTGGTGGTATAATTTTGAGCTTCTTTAATTTTTAACGGTATTGTTAAATGTTTTTTTTTACAGAAATGGGACCCATTGATAATATTTCTAATAATTATTATTACTTTGTCCTTTAGTCACTAAAGTTAATTATATAGTGTTATCAATGTAAAAATTCAATTTTATTCTCTATACAAAATAATACAACGTGTTTCAAAACTAGACACATGCACTACAAACTTTCCACACTTTCGGTATAATAATGTTGAATACACTAAGAATAAACGTTCTTCGATTTAATAATATATTATGATGGACATATATTACTATTTAAATATATGTATATACACACATATATATATATATATATATTTCGCTTAAATACATTATGAGAGTAAAGTTTTTTACCATCTTAGTTAGAATTTTCATCATTATGTTAGAGAGAGTAAAGTAACTTTGTGTCAAAGTAATGCCATGAATTTTTTCACTCCGATATATATTTTATGAAGCCTAAAGAATAATAAGCTTTCCCTGACCAGGACAAGCGTATATATTTACTTTAACTGATAAAATATTTATGTCGTGTAACAACATAAGTTACTATATAACGATGCACTGCTTTATTTCAAATTTAAATGAGATTTTTTTATGGTCTTTTTTACATACTTTAAGAAGACAGTATTTACGCTAGATTGCTTACGCAGGCTATAACTCATACAAACAAAGCGTAGAAATCTTATTTCGACATACGTTAAAATTAAAGATGAAACATATATCAACATTGATTATGTTCTTGTAGTGATGAATACGTAATTATGACTATAAAATAGATACAGAACTTTGAGAACTATCTTTTTGTTTACCTTGTACTATTTGTTCTTATCTCTAGAGAATGATTCGTTCAATTAGTTTTACGAGATAAATCCTAATTGATGTATATGGTAACATATATTTGAACAAGAAAATAACATGATGGTATATTTGAGAACAGACTGTTGTGCCATCTTGAGCCCAAGCGACACCGCTCTGTAATCTTTCCACTGTTGGGAACGGGAGGTTTTCGTTGCTCTGTTAGACCAGCCTGACGCAGAGCCTTCCACACTATGAACTCAGGAAATGCGAGCCTTCGCTCAAACTACATGAGCCAAATCTCAACTTGAAATGGGCAGAGCAGTTCCAAGTCGTGTTAGACTTGACCCAACGAGTCAGATCCAATATTCCATCATATTAATGCCCCCACATGGGTTACAAGCTTATGTTAACAAGCTCGACAATTAAAATAGTAGTTTAATTGTATTTAAATTAATTAATTGCTATATAACTTACCGATGTGGGATAAGTCCCTGGTTTTGTAGTTGCTTTTGTTCCAACAAATAACGTCTTTAAACGAAAAATATAGATAAGGTCATATTGGTGGTATAATTTTGAGCATCTTTAATTTTTAACGGTATTGTTAAATGTTTTTTTTTTACAGAAATGGGACCCATTGATAATATTTCTAATAATTATTATTACTTTGTCCTTTAGTCACTAAAGTTAATTATATAGTGTTATCAATGTAAAAATTCAATTTTATTCTCTATATAAAATAATACAACGTGTTTCAAAACTAGACACATGCACTACAAACTTTCCACACTTTCGGTATAATAATGTTGAATACACTAAGAATAAACGTTCTTCGATTTAATAATATATTATGATGGACATATATTACTATTTAAATATATGTAAATCCACACATATATATATATATATATATTTGGCTTAAATACATTATGAGAGTAAAGTTTTTTACCATCTTAGTTAGAATTTTCATCATTATGTTAGAGAGAGTAAAGTAACTTTGTGTCAAAGTAATGCCATGAATTTTTTCACTCCGATATATATGTTATGAAGCCTAAAGAATAATAAGCTTTCCCTGACCAGGACAAGCGTATATATTTACTTTAACTGATAAAATATTTATGTCGTGTAACAACATAAGTTACTATATAACGATGCACTGCTTTATTTCAAATTTAAATGAGATTTTTTTATGGTCTTTTTTACATACTTTAAGAAGACAGTATTTACGCTAGATTGCTTACGCAGGCTATAACTCATACAAACAAAGCGTAGAAATCTTATTTCGACATACGTTGAAATTAAAGATGAAACATATATCAACATTGATTATGCTCTTGTAGTGATGAATACGTAATTATGACTATAAAATAGATACAGAACTTTGAGAACTATCTTTTTGTTTACCTTGTACTATTTGTTCTTATCTCTAGAGAATGATTCGTTCAATCCGTTTTACGAGATAAATCCTAATTGATGTATATGGTAACATATATTTGAACAAGAAAAAAACATGATGGTATATTTGAGAACAGACTGTTGTGCCATCTTGAGCCCAAGCGACACCGCTCTGTAATCCTTCCACTGTTGGGAACGGGAGGTTTTCGTTGCTCTTTTAGACCAGCCAGACGCAGTGCCCTCCACCCTACGAACTCAGGAAATGCGAGCCTTCGCTCAAACTACATGACTCAAATCTCAACTTGAAATGGGCAAAGCAGTTCCAAGTCGTGTTAGACTTGACCCAACGACTCAGATCCAATATTCCATCATATTAATGCCCCCACATGGGTTACAAGCTTATGTTAACAAGCTCGACAATTAAAATAGTAGTTTAATTGTATTTAAATTAATTAATTGCTATATAACTTACCGATGTGGGATAAGTCCCTGGTTTTGTAGTTGCTTTTGTTCCAACAAATAACGTCTTTAAACGAAAAATATAGATAAGGTCATATTGGTGGTATAATTTTGAGCATCTTTAATTTTTAACGGTATTGTTAAATGTTTTTTTTTTACAGAAATGGGACCCATTGATAATATTTCTAATAATTATTATTACTTTGTCCTTTAGTCACTAAAGTTAATTATATAGTGTTATCAATGTAAAAATTCAATTTTATTCTCTATATAAAATAATACAACGTGTTTCAAAACTAGACACATGCACTACAAACTTTCCACACTTTCGGTATAATAATGTTGAATACACTAAGAATAAACGTTCTTCGATTTAATAATATATTATGATGGACATATATTACTATTTAAATATATGTATATCCACACATATATATATATATATATATTTGGCTTAAATACATTATGAGAGTAAAGTTTTGTACCATCTTAGTTAGAATTTTCATCATTATGTTAGAGAGAGTAAAGTAACTTTGTGTCAAAGTAATGCCATGAATTTTTTCACTCCGATATATATTTTATGAAGCCTAAAGAATAATAAGCTTTCCCTGACCAGGACAAGCGTATATATTTACTTTAACTGATAAAATATTTATGTCGTGTAACAACATAAGTTACTATATAACGATGCACTGCTTTATTTCAAATTTAAATGAGATTTTTTTATGGTCTTTTTTACATACTTTAAGAAGACAGTATTTACGCTAGATTGCTTACGCAGGCTATAACTCATACAAACAAAGCGTAGAAATCTTATTTCGACATACGTTGAAATTAAAGATGAAACATATATCAACATTGATTATGCTCTTGTAGTGATGAATACGTAATTATGACTATAAAATAGATACAGAACTTTGAGAACTATCTTTTTGTTTACCTTGTACTATTTGTTCTTATCTCTAGAGAATGATTCGTTCAATCCGTTTTACGAGATAAATCCTAATTGATGTATATGGTAACATAAATTTGAACAAGAAAAAAACATGATGGTATATTCGAGAACAGACCGTTGTGCAATCTTGAGCCCAAGCGACACCGCTCTGTAATCCTTCCACTGTTGGGAACGGGAGGTTTTCGTTGCTCTTTCAGACCAGCCAGACGCAGTGCCCTCCACCCTACGAACTCAGGAAATGCGAGCCTTCGCTCAAACTACATGAGCCAAATCTCAACTTGAAATGGGCAGAGCAGTTCCAAGTCGTGTTAGACTTGACCCAACGACTCAGATCCAATATTCCATCATATTAATGCCCCCACATGGGTTACAAGCTTATGTTAACAAGCTCGACAATTAAAATAGTAGTTTAATTGTATTTAAATTAATTAATTGCTATATAACTTACCGATGTGGGATAAGTCCCTGGTTTTGTAGTTGCTTTTGTTCCAACAAATAACGTCTTTAAACGAAAAATATAGATAAGGTCATATTGGTGGTATAATTTTGAGCATCTTTAATTTTTAACGGTATTGTTAAATGTTTTTTTTTACAGAAATGGGACCCATTGATAATATTTCTAATAATTATTATTACTTTGTCCTTTAGTCACTAAAGTTAATTATATAGTGTTATCAATGTAAAAATTCAATTTTATTCTCTATACAAAATAATACAACGTGTTTCAAAACTAGACACATGCACTACAAACTTTCCACACTTTCGGTATAATAATGTTGAATACACTAAGAATAAACGTTCTTCGATTTAATAATATATTATGATGGACATATATTACTATTTCAATATATGTATATCCACACACATATATATATATATATATTTCGCTTAAATACATTATGAGAGTAAAGTTTTTTACCATCTTAGTTAGAATTTTCATCATTATGTTAGAGAGAGTAAAGTAACTTTGTGTCAAAGTAATGCCATGAATTTTTTCACTCCGATATATATTTTATGAAGCCTAAAGAATAATAAGCTTTCCCTGACCAGGACAAGCGTATATATTTAATTTAACTGATAAAATATTTATGTCGTGTAACAACATAAGTTACTATATAACGATGCACTGCTTTATTTCAAATTTAAATGAGATTTTTTTATGGTTTTTTTTACATACTTTAAGAAGACAGTATTTACGCTAGATTGCTTACGCAGGCTATAACTCATACAAACAAAGCGTAGAAATCTTATTTCGACATACGTTGAAATTAAAGATGAAACATATATCAACATTGATTATGCTCTTGTAGTGATGAATACGTAATTATGACTATAAAATAGATACAGAACTTTGAGAACTATCTTTTTGTTTACCTTGTACTATTTGTTCTTATCTCTAGAGAATGATTCGTTCAATCCGTTTTACGAGATAAATCCTAATTGATGTATATGGTAACATATATTTGAACAAGAAAAAAACATGATGGTATATTTGAGAACAGACTGTTGTGCCATCTTGAGCCCAAGCGACACCGCTCTGTAATCCTTACACTGTTGGGAACGGGAGGTTTTCGTTGCTCTGTTAGACCAGCCTGACGCAGTGCCCTCCACACTATGAACTCAGGAAATGCGAGCCTTCGCTCAAACTACATGAGCCAAATCTCAACTTGAAATGGGCAGAGCAGTTCCAAGTCGTGTTAGACTTGACCCAACGACTCAGATCCAATATTCCATCATATTAATGCCCCCACATGGGTTACAAGCTTATGTTAACAAGCTCGACAATTAAACTACTATTTTAATTGTATTTAAATTAATTAATTGCTATATAACTTACCGATGTGGGATAAGTCCCTGGTTTTGTAGTTGCTTTTGTTCCAACAAATAACGTCTTTAAACGAAAAATATAGATAAGGTCATATTGGTGGTATAATTTTGAGCATCTTTAATTTTTAACGGTATTGTTAAATGTTTTTTTTTTACAGAAATGGGACCCATTGATAATATTTCTAATAATTATTATTACTTTGTCCTTTAGTCACTAAAGTTAATTATATAGTGTTATCAATGTAAAAATTCAATTTTATTCTCTATATAAAATAATACAACGTGTTTCAAAACTAGACACATGCACTACAAACTTTCCACACTTTCGGTATAATAATGTTGAATACACTAAGAATAAACGTTCTTCGATTTAATAATATATTATGATGGACATATATTACTATTTAAATATATGTATATCCACACATATATATATATATATATATTTGGCTTAAATACATTATGAGAGTAAAGTTTTTTACCATCTTAGTTAGAATTTTCATCATTATGTTAGAGAGAGTAAAGTAACTTTGTGTCAAAGTAATGCCATGAATTTTTTCACTCCGATATATATGATATGAAGCCTAAAGAATAATAAGCTTTCCCTGACCAGGACAAGCGTATATATTTACTTTAACTGATAAAATATTTATGTCGTGTAACAACATAAGTTACTATATAACGATGCACTGCTTTATTTCAAATTTAAATGAGATTTTTTTATGGTCTTTTTTACATACTTTAAGAAGACAGTATTTACGCTAGATTGCTTAAGCAGGCTATAACTCATACAAACAAAGCGTAGAAATCTTATTTCGACATACGTTGAAATTAAAGATGAAACATATATCAACATTGATTATGCTCTTGTAGTGATGAATACGTAATTATGACTATAAAATAGATACAGAACTTTGAGAACTATCTTTTTGTTTACCTTGTACTATTTGTTCTTATCTCTAGAGAATGATTCGTTCAATCCGTTTTACGAGATAAATCCTAATTGATGTATATGGTAACATATATTTGAACAAGAAAAAAACATGATGGTATATTTGAGAACAGACTGTTGTGCCATCTTGAGCCCAAGCGACACCGCTCTGTAATCCTTCCACTGTTGGGAACGGGAGGTTTTCGTTGCTCTGTTATACCAGCCTGACGCAGTGCCCTCCACACTATGAACTCAGGAAATGCGAGCCTTCGCTCAAACTACATGAGCCAAATCTCAACTTGAAATGGGCAGAGCAGTTCCAAGTCGTGTTAGACTTGACCCAACGACTCAGATCCAATATTCCATCATATTAATGCCCCCACATGGGTTACAAGCTTATGTTAACAAGCTCGACAATTAAAATAGTAGTTTAATTGTATTTAAATTAATTAATTGCTATATAACTTACCGATGTGGGATAAGTCCCTGGTTTTGTAGTTGCTTTTGTTCCAACAAATAACGTCTTTAAACGAAAAATATAGATAAGGTCATATTGGTGGTATAATTTTGAGCATCTTTAATTTTTAACGGTATTGTTAAATGTTTTTTTTTTACAGAAATGGGACCCATTGATAATATTTCTAATAATTATTATTACTTTGTCCTTTAGTCACTAAAGTTAATTATATAGTGTTATCAATGTAAAAATTCAATTTTATTCTCTATATAAAATAATACAACGTGTTTCAAAACTAGACACATGCACTACAAACTTTCCACACTTTCGGTATAATAATGTTGAATACACTAAGAATAAACGTTCTTCGATTTAATAATATATTATGATGGACATATATTACTATTTAAATATATGTATATCCACACATATATATATATATATATATTTGGCTTAAATACATTATGAGAGTAAAGTTTTTTACCATCTTAGTTAGAATTTTCATCATTATGTTAGAGAGAGTAAAGTAACTTTGTGTCAAAGTAATGCCATGAATTTTTTCACTCCGATATATATGTTATGAAGCCTAAAGAATAATAAGCTTTCCCTGACCAGGACAAGCGTATATATTTACTTTAACTGATAAAATATTTATGTCGTGTAACAACATAAGTTACTATATAACGATGCACTGCTTTATTTCAAATTTAAATGAGATTTTTTTATGGTCTTTTTTACATACTTTAAGAAGACAGTATTTACGCTAGATTGCTTACGCAGGCTATAACTCATACAAACAAAGCGTAGAAATCTTATTTCGACATACGTTGAAATTAAAGATGAAACATATATCAACATTGATTATGCTCTTGTAGTGATGAATACGTAATTATGACTATAAAATAGATACAGAACTTTGAGAACTATCTTTTTGTTTACCTTGTACTATTTGTTCTTATTTCTAGAGAATGATTCGTTCAATCAGTTTTACGAGATAAATCCTAATTGATGTATATGGTAACATAAATTTGAACAAGAAAAAAACATGATGGTATATTTGAGAACAGACTGTTGTGCCATCTTGAGCCCAAGCGACACCGCTCTGTAATCCTTCCACTGTTGGGAACGGGAGGTTTTCGTTGCTCTGTTAGACCAGCCTGACGCAGTGCCCTCCACACTATGAACTCAGGAAATGCGAGCCTTCGCTCAAACTACATGAGCCAAATCTCAACTTGAAATGGGCAGAGCAGTTCCAAGTCGTGTTAGACTTGACCCAACGACTCAGATCCAATATTCCATCATATTAATGCCCCCACATGGGTTACAAGCTTATGTTAACAAGCTCGACAATTAAAATAGTAGTTTAATTGTATTTAAATTAATTAATTGCTATATAACTTACCGATGTGGGATAAGTCCCTGGTTTTGTAGTTGCTTTTGTTCCAACAAATAACGTCTTTAAACGAAAAATATAGATAAGGTCATATTGGTGGTATAATTTTGAGCATCTTTAATTTTTAACGGTATTGTTAAATGTTTTTTTTTTACAGAAATGGGACCCATTGATAATATTTCTAATAATTATTATTACTTTGTCCTTTAGTCACTAAAGTTAATTATATAGTGTTATCAATGTAAAAATTCAATTTTATTCTCTATATAAAATAATACAACGTGTTTCAAAACTAGACACATGCACTACAAACTTTCCACACTTTCGGTATAATAATGTTGAATACACTAAGAATAAACGTTCTTCGATTTAATAATATATTATGATGGACATATATTACTATTTAAATATATGTATATCCACACATATATATATATATATATATTTGGCTTAAATACATTATGAGAGTAAAGTTTTTTACCATCTTAGTTAGAATTTTCATCATTATGTTAGAGAGAGTAAAGTAACTTTGTGTCAAAGTAATGCCATGAATTTTTTCACTCCGATATATATGTTATGAAGCCTAAAGAATAATAAGCTTTCCCTGACCAGGACAAGCGTATATATTTACTTTAACTGATAAAATATTTATGTCGTGTAACAACATAAGTTACTATATAACGATGCACTGCTTTATTTCAAATTTAAATGAGATTTTTTTATGGTCTTTTTTACATACTTTAAGAAGACAGTATTTACGCTAGATTGCTTACGCAGGCTATAACTCATACAAACAAAGCGTAGAAATCTTATTTCGACATACGTTGAAATTAAAGATGAAACATATATCAACATTGATTATGCTCTTGTAGTGATGAATACGTAATTATGACTATAAAATAGATACAGAACTTTGAGAACTATCTTTTTGTTTACCTTGTACTATTTGTTCTTATCTCTAGAGAATGATTCGTTCAATCCGTTTTACGAGATAAATCCTAATTGATGTATATGGTAACATAAATTTGAACAAGAAAAAAACATGATGGTATATTCGAGAACAGACCGTTGTGCAATCTTGAGCCCAAGCGACACCGCTCTGTAATCCTTCCACTGTTGGGAACGGGAGGTTTTCGTTGCTCTTTTAGACCAGCCAGACGCAGTGCCCTCCACCCTACGAACTCAGGAAATGCGAGCCTTCGCTCAAACTACATGACTCAAATCTCAACTTGAAATGGGCAAAGCAGTTAGAATTCGTGTTAGACTTGACCCAACGACTCAGATCCAATATTCCATCATATTAATGCCCCCACATGGGTTACAAGCTTATGTTAACAAGCTCGACAATTAAAATAGTAGTTTAATTGTATTTAAATTAATTAATTGCTATATAACTTACCGATGTGGGATAAGTCCCTGGTTTTGTAGTTGCTTTTGTTCCAACAAATAACGTCTTTAAACGAAAAATATAGATAAGGTCATATTGGTGGTATAATTTTGAGCATCTTTAATTTTTAACGGTATTGTTAAATGTTTTTTTTTTACAGAAATGGGACCCATTGATAATATTTCTAATAATTATTATTACTTTGTCATTTAGTCACTAAAGTTAATTATATAGTGTTATCAATGTAAAAATTCAATTTTATTCTCTATATAAAATAATACAACGTGTTTCAAAACTAGACACATGCACTACAAACTTTCCACACTTTCGGTATAATAATGTTGAATACACTAAGAATAAACGTTCTTCGATTTAATAATATATTATGATGGACATATATTACTATTTAAATATATGTATATCCACACATATATATATATATATATATTTGGCTTAAATACATTATGAGAGTAAAGTTTTTTACCATCTTAGTTAGAATTTTCATCATTATGTTAGAGAGAGTAAAGTAACTTTGTGTCAAAGTAATGCCATGAATTTTTTCACTCCGATATATATGTTATGAAGCCTAAAGAATAATAAGCTTTCCCTGACCAGGACAAGCGTATATATTTACTTTAACTGATAAAATATTTATGTCGTGTAACAACATAAGTTACTATATAACGATGCACTGCTTTATTTCAAATTTAAATGAGATTTTTTTATGGTCTTTTTTACATACTTTAAGAAGACAGTATTTACGCTAGATTGCTTACGCAGGCTATAACTCATACAAACAAAGCGTAGAAATCTTATTTCGACATACGTTGAAATTAAAGATGAAACATATATCAACATTGATTATGCTCTTGTAGTGATGAATACGTAATTATGACTATAAAATAGATACAGAACTTTGAGAACTATCTTTTTGTTTACCTTGTACTATTTGTTCTTATTTCTAGAGAATGATTCGTTCAATCAGTTTTACGAGATAAATCCTAATTGATGTATATGGTAACATAAATTTGAACAAGAAAAAAACATGATGGTATATTTGAGAACAGACTGTTGTGCCATCTTGAGCCCAAGCGACACCGCTCTGTAATCCTTCCACTGTTGGGAACGGGAGGTTTTCGTTGCTCTTTTAGACCAGCCAGACGCAGTGCCCTCCACCCTACGAACTCAGGAAATGCGAGCCTTCGCTCAAACTACATGACTCAAATCTCAACTTGAAATGGGCAGAGCAGTTCCAAGTCGTGTTAGACTTGACCCAACGACTCAGATCCAATATTCCATCATATTAATGCCCCCACATGGGTTACAAGCTTATGTTAACAAGCTCGACAATTAAAATAGTAGTTTAATTGTATTTAAATTAATTAATTGCTATATAACTTACCGATGTGGGATAAGTCCCTGGTTTTGTAGTTGCTTTTGTTCCAACAAATAACGTCTTTAAACGAAAAATATAGATAAGGTCATATTGGTGGTATAATTTTGAGCATCTTTAATTTTTAACGGTATTGTTAAATGTTTTTTTTTTACAGAAATGGGACCCATTGATAATATTTCTAATAATTATTATTACTTTGTCCTTTAGTCACTAAAGTTAATTATATAGTGTTATCAATGTAAAAATTCAATTTTATTCTCTATATAAAATAATACAACGTGTTTCAAAACTAGACACATGCACTACAAACTTTCCACACTTTCGGTATAATAATGTTGAATACACTAAGAATAAACGTTCTTCGATTTAATAATATATTATGATGGACATATATTACTATTTAAATATATGTATATCCACACATATATATATATATATATATATTTGGCTTAAATACATTATGAGAGTAAAGTTTTTTACCATCTTAGTTAGAATTTTCATCATTATGTTAAAGAGAGTAAAGTAACTTTGTGTCAAAGTAATGCCATGAATTTTTTCACTCCGATATATATGTTATGAAGCCTAAAGAATAATAAGCTTTCCCTGACCAGGACAAGCGTATATATTTACTTTAACTGATAAAATATTTATGTCGTGTAACAACATAAGTTACTATATAACGATGCACTGCTTTATTTCAAATTTAAATGAGATTTTTTTATGGTCTTTTTTACATACTTTAAGAAGACAGTATTTACGCTAGATTGCTTACGCAGGCTATAACTCATACAAACAAAGCGTAGAAATCTTATTTCGACATACGTTGAAATTAAAGATGAAACATATATCAACATTGATTATGCTCTTGTAGTGATGAATACGTAATTATGACTATAAAATAGATACAGAACTTTGAGAACTATCTTTTTGTTTACCTTGTACTATTTGTTCTTATCTCTAGAGAATGATTCGTTCAATCCGTTTTACTAGATAAATCCTAATTGATGTATATGGTAACATATATTTGAACAAGAAAAAAACATGATGGTATATTTGAGAACAGACTGTTGTGCCATCTTGAGCCCAAGCGACACCGCTCTGTAATCCTTCCACTGTTGGGAACGGGAGGTTTTCGTTGCTCTGTTAGACCAGCCTGACGCAGTGCCCTCCACACTATGAACTCAGGAAATGCGAGCCTTCGCTCAAACTACATGAGCCAAATCTCAACTTGAAATGGGCAGAGCAGTTCCAAGTCGTGTTAGACTTGACCCAACGACTCAGATCCAATATTCCATCATATTAATGCCCCCACATGGGTTACAAGCTTATGTTAACAAGCTCGACAATTAAAATAGTAGTTTAATTGTATTTAAATTAATTAATTGCTATATAACTTACCGATGTGGGATAAGTCCCTGGTTTTGTAGTTGCTTTTGTTCCAACAAATAACGTCTTTAAACGAAAAATATAGATAAGGTCATATTGGTGGTATAATTTTGAGCATCTTTAATTTTTAACGGTATTGTTAAATGTTTTTTGTTACAGAAATGGGACCCATTAATAATATTTCTAATAATTATTATTACTTTGTCCTTTAGTCACTAAAGTTAATTATATAGTGTTATCAATGTAAAAATTCAATTTTATTCTCTATATAAAATAATACAACGTGTTTCAAAACTAGACACATGCACTAAAACCTTCCACACTTTCGGTATAATAATGTTGAATACACTAAGAATAAACGTTCTTCGATTTAATAATATATTATGATGGACATATATTACTATTTAAATATATGTATATCCACACATATATATATATATATATATATTTGGCTTAAATACATTATGAGAGTAAAGTTTTTTACCATCTTAGTTAGAATTTTCATCATTATGTTAAAGAGAGTAAAGTAACTTTGTGTCAAAGTAATGCCATGAATTTTTTCACTCCGATATATATGTTATGAAGCCTAAAGAATAATAAGCTTTCCCTGACCAGGACAAGCGTATATATTTACTTTAACTGATAAAATATTTATGTCGTGTAACAACATAAGTTACTATATAACGATGCACTGCTTTATTTCAAATTTAAATGAGATTTTTTTATGGTCTTTTTTACATACTTTAAGAAGACAGTATTTACGCTAGATTGCTTACGCAGGCTATAACTCATACAAACAAAGCGTAGAAATCTTATTTCGACATACATTGAAATTAAAGATGAAACATATATCAACATTGATTATGCTCTTGTAGTGATGAATACGTAATTATGACTATAAAATAGATACAGAACTTTGAGAACTATCTTTTTGTTTACCTTGTACTATTTGTTCTTATCTCTAGAGAATGATTCGTTCAATCCGTTTTACGAGATAAATCCTAATTGATGTATATGGTAACATATATTTGAACAAGAAAAAAACATGATGGTATATTTGAGAACAGACTGTTGTGCCATCTTGAGCCCAAGCGACACCGCTCTGTAATCCTTCCACTGTTGGGAACGGGAGGTTTTCGTTGCTCTGTTAGACCAGCCTGACGCAGTGCCCTCCACACTATGAACTCAGGAAATGCGAGCCTTCGCTCAAACTACATGACTCAAATCTCAACTTGAAATGGGCAGAGCAGTTCCAAGTCGTGTTAGACTTGACCCAACGACTCAGATCCAATATTCCATCATATTAATGCCCCCACATGGGTTACAAGCTTATGTTAACAAGCTCGACAATTAAAATAGTAGTTTAATTGTATTTAAATTAATTAATTGCTATATAACTTACCGATGTGGGATAAGTCCCTGGTTTTGTAGTTGCTTTTGTTCCAACAAATAACGTCTTTAAACGAAAAATATAGATAAGGTCATATTGGTGGTATAATTTTGAGCATCTTTAATTTTTAACGGTATTGTTAAATGTTTTTTGTTACAGAAATGGGACCCATTAATAATATTTCTAATAATTATTATTACTTTGTCCTTTAGTCACTAAAGTTAATTATATAGTGTTATCAATGTAAAAATTCAATTTTATTCTCTATATAAAATAATACAACGTGTTTCAAAACTAGACACATGCACTAAAACCTTCCACACTTTCGGTATAATAATGTTGAATACACTAAGAATAAACGTTCTTCGATTTAATAATATATTATGATGGACATATATTACTATTTAAATATATGTATATACACACATATATATATATATATATATTTGGCTTAAATACATTATGAGAGTAAAGTTTTTTACCATCTTAGTTAGAATTTTCATCATTATGTTAGAGAGAGTAAAGTAACTTTGTGTCAAAGTAATGCCATGAATTTTTTCACTCCGATATATATTTTATGAAGCCTAGAGAATAATAAGCTTTCCCTGACCAGGACAAGCGTATATATTTACTTTAACTGATAAAATATTTATGTCGTGTAACAACATAAGTTACTATATAAGGATGCACTGCTTTATTTCAAATTTAAATGAGATTTTTTTATGGTCTTTTTTACATACTTTAAGAAGACAGTATTTACGCTAGATTGCTTACGCAGGCTATAACTCATACAAAGAAAGCGTAGAAATCTTATTTCGACATACGTTGAAATTAAAGATGAAACATATATTAACATTGATTATGTTCTTGTAGTGATGAATACGTAATTATGACTATAAAATAGATACAGAACTTTGACAACTATCTTTTTGTTTACCATGTACTATTTGTTCTTATCTCTAGAGAATGATTCGTTCAATTAGTTTTACGAGATAAATCCTAATTGATGTATATGGTAAAATATATTTGAACAAGAAAATAACATGATGGTATATTTGAGAACAGACTGTTGTGCCATCTTGAGCCCAATCGACACCGCTCTGTAATCCTTCCACTGTTGGGAACGGGAGGTTTTCGTTGCTCTGTTAGACCAGCCTGACGCAGAGCCCTCCACACTATGAACTCAGGAAATGCGAGCCTTCGCTCAAACTACATGAGCCAAATCTCAACTTGAAATGGGCAGAGCAGTTCCAAGTCGTGTTAGATTTGACCCAACGAGTCAGATCCAATATTCCATCATATTAATGCCCCCACATGGGTTACAAGCTTATGTTAACAAGCTCGACAATTAAAATAGTAGTTTAATTGTATTTAAATTAATTAATTGCTATATAACTTACCGATGTGGGATAAGTCCCTGGTTTTGTAGCTGCTTTTGTTCCAACAAATAACGTCTTTAAACGAAAAATATAGATAAGGTCATATTGGTGGTATAATTTTGAGCACCTTTAATTTTTAACGGTATTGTTAAATGTTTTTTTTTTACAGAAATGGGACCCATTGATAATATTTCTAATAATTATTATTACTTTGTCCTTTAGTCACTAAAGTTAATTATATAGTGTTATCAATGTAAAAATTCAATTTTATTCTCTATATAAAATAATACAACGTGTTTCAAAACTAGACACATGCACTACAAACTTTCCACACTTTCGGTATAATAATGTTGAATACACTAAGAATAAACGTTCTTCGATTTAATAATATATTATGATGGACATATATTACTATTTAAATATATGTATATACACACATATATATATACATATATATTTGGCTTAAATACATTATGAGAGTAAAGTTTTTTACCATCTTAGTTAGAATTTTCATCATTATGTTAGAGAGAGTAAAGTAACTTTGTGTCAAAGTAATGCCATGAATTTTTTCACTCCGATATATATTTTATGAAGCCTAAAGAATAATAAGCTTTCCCTGACCAGGACAAGCGTATATATTTACTTTAACTGATAAAATATTTATGTCGTGTAACAACATAAGTTACTATATAACGATGCACTGCTTTATTTCAAATTTAAATGAGATTTTTTTATGGTCTTTTTTACATACTTTAAGAAGACAGTATTTACGCTAGATTGCTTACGCAGGCTATAACTCATACAAAGAAAGCTGATAAATCTTATTTCGACATACGTTGAAATTAAAGATGAAACATATATCAACATTGATTATGTTCTTGTAGTGATGAATACGTAATTATGACTATAAAATAGATACAGAACTTTGAGAACTATCTTTTTGTTTACCTTGTACTATTTGTTCTTATCTCTAGAGAATGATTCGTTCAATCCGTTTTACGAGATAAATCCTAATTGATGTATATGGTAACATATATTTGAACAAGAAAAAAACATGATGGTATATTTGAGAACAGACTGTTGTGCCATCTTGAGCCCAAGCGACACCGCTCTGTAATCCTTCCACTGTTGGGAACGGGAGGTTTTCGTTGCTCTGTTAGACCAGCCTGACGCAGTGCCCTCCACACTATGAACTTAGGAAATGCGAGCCTTCGCTCAAACTACATGAGCCAAATCTCAACTTGAAATGGGCAGAGCAGTTCCAAGTCGTGTTAGACTTGACCCAACGACTCAGATCCAATATTCCATCATATTAATGCCCCCACATGGGTTACAAGCTTATGTTAACAAGTTCGACAATTAAAATAGTAGTTTAATTGTATTTAAATTAATTAATTGCTATATAACTTACCGATGTGGGATAAGTCCCTGGTTTTGTAGTTGCTTTTGTTCCAACAAATAACGTCTTTAAACGAAAAATATAGATAAGGTCATATTGGTGGTATAATTTTGAGCATCTTTAATTTTTAACGGTATTGTTAAATGTTTTTTTTTACAGAAATGGGACCCATTGATAATATTTCTAATAATTATTATTACTTTGTCCTTTAGTCACTAAAGTTAATTATATAGTGTTATCAATGTAAAAATTCAATTTTATTCTCTATACAAAATAATACAACGTGTTTCAAAACTAGACACATGCACTACAAACTTTCCACACTTTCGGTATAATAATGTTGAATACACTAAGAATAAACGTTCTTCGATTTAATAATATATTATGATGGACATATATTACTATTTAAATATATGTATATACACACATATATATATATATATATATATATTTGGCTTAAATACATTATGAGGGTAAAGTTTTTTACCATCTTAGTTAGAATTTTCATCATTATGTTAGAGAGAGTAAAGTAACTTTGTGTCAAAGTAATGCCATGAATTTTTTCACTCCGATATATATTTTATGAAGCCTAAAGAATAATAAGCTTTCCCTGACCATGACAAGCGTATATATTTACTTTAACTGATAAAATATTTATGTCGTGTAACAACATAAGTTACTATATAAGGATGCACTGCTTTATTTCAAATTTAAATGAGATTTTTTTATGGTCTTTTTTACATACTTTAAGAAGACAGTATTTACGCTAGATTGCTTACGCAGGCTATAACTCATACAAAGAAAACGTAGAAATCTTATTTCGACATACGTTGAAATTAAAGATGAAACATATATCAACATTGATTATGTTCTTGTAGTGATGAATACGTAATTATGACTATAAAATAGATACAGAACTTTAAGAACTATCTTTTTGTTTACCTTGTACTATATGTTCTTATCTCTAGAGAATGATTCGTTCAATCCGTTTTACGAGATAAATCCTAATTGATGTATATGGTAACATATATTTGAACAAGAAAAAAACATGATGGTATATTTGAGAACAGACTGTTGTGCCATCTTGAGCCCAAGCGACACCGCTCTGTAATCCTTCCACTGTTGGGAACGGGAGGTTTTCGTTGCTCTGTTAGACCAGCCTGACGCAGTGCCCTCCACACTATGAACTCAGGAAATGCGAGCCTTCGCTCAAACTACATGAGCCAAATCTCAACTTGAAATGGGCAGAGCAGTTCCAAGTCGTGTTAGACTTGACCCAACGACTCAGATCCAATATTCCATCATATTAATGCCCCCACATGGGTTACAAGCTTATGTTAACAAGCTCGACAATTAAAATAGTAGTTTAATTGTATTTAAATTAATTAATTGCTATATAACTTACCGATGTGGGATAAGTCCCTGGTTTTGTAGTTGCTTTTGTTCCAACAAATAACGTCTTTAAACGAAAAATATAGATAAGGTCATATTGGTGGTATAATTTTGAGCATCTTTAATTTTTAACGGTATTGTTAAATGTTTTTTTTTTACAGAAATGAGACCCATTGATAATATTTCTAATAATTATTATTACTTTGTCCTTTAGTCACTAAAGTTAATTATATAGTGTTATCAATGTAAAAATTCAATTTTATTCTCTATATAAAATAATACAACGTGTTTCAAAACTAGACACATGCACTACAAACTTTCCACACTTTCGGTATAATAATGTTGAATACACTAAGAATAAACGTTCTTCGATTTAATAATATATTATGATGGACATATATTACTATTTAAATATATGTATATCCACACATATATACATATATATATATTTGGCTTAAATACATTATGAGAGTAAAGTTTTTTACCATCTTAGTTAGAATTTTCATCATTATGTTAGAGAGAGTAAAGTAACTTTGTGTCAAAGTAATGCCATGAATTTTTTCACTCCGATATATATTTTATGAAGCCTAAAGAATAATAAGCTTTCCCTGACCAGGACAAGCGTATATATTTACTTTAACTGATAAAATATTTATGTCGTGTAACAACATAAGTTACTATATAACGATGCACTGCTTTATTTCAAATTTAAATGAGATTTTTTTATGGTCTTTTTTACATACTTTAAGAAGACAGTATTTACGCTAGATTGCTTACGCAGGCTATAACTCATACAAACAAAGCGTAGAAATCTTATTTCGACATACGTTGAAATTAAAGATGAAACATATATCAACATTGATTATGTTCTTGTAGTGATGAATACGTAATTATGACTATAAAATAGATACAGAACTTTGAGAACTATCTTTTTGTTTACCTTGTACTATTTGTTCTTATCTCTAGAGAATGATTCGTTCAATTAGTTTTACGAGATAAATCCTAATTGATGTATATGGTAACATATATTCGAACAAGAAAATAACATGATGGTATATTTGAGAACAGACTGTTGTGCCATCTTGAGCCCAAGCGACACCGATCTGTAATCCTTCCACTGTTGGGAACGGGAGGTTTTCGTTGCTCTGTTAGACCAGCCTGACGCAGAGCCCTCCACACTATGAACTTAGGAAATGCGAGCCTTCGCTCAAACTACATGAGCCAAATCTCAACTTGAAATGGGCAGAGCAGTTCCAAGTCGTGTTAGACTTGACCCAACGAGTCAGATCCAATATTCCATCATATTAATGCCCCCACATGGGTTACAAGCTTATGTTAACAAGCTCGACAATTAAAATAGTAGTTTAATTGTATTTAAATTAATTAATTGCTATATAACTTACCGATGTGGGATAAGTCCCTGGTTTTGTAGTTGCTTTTGTTCCAACAAATAACGTCTTTAAACGAAAAATATAGATAAGGTCATATTGGTGGTATAATTTTGAGCATCTTTAATTTTTAACGGTATTGTTAAATGTTTTTTTTTACAGAAATGGGACCCATTGATAATATTTCTAATAATTATTATTACTTTGTCCTTTACTCACTAAAGTTAATTATATAGTGTTATCAATGTAAAAATTCAATTTTATTCTCTATATAAAATAATACAACGTGTTTCAAAACTAGACACATGCACTACAAACTTTCCACACTTTCGGTATAATAATGTTGAATACACTAAGAATAAACGTTCTTCGATTTAATAATATATTATGATGGACATATATTACTATTTAAATTTATGTATATACACACATATATATATATATATATTTGGCTTAAATAAATTATGAGAGTAAAGTTTTTTACCATCTTAGTTAGAATTTTCATCATTATGTTAGAGAGAGTAAAGTAACTTTGTGTCAAAGTAATGCCATGAATTTTTTCACTCCGATATATATTTTATGAAGCCTAAAGAATAATAAGCTATCCTTGACCAGGACAAGCGTATATATTTACTTTAACTGATAAAATATTTATGTCATGTAACAACATAAGTTACTATATAACGATGCACTGCTTTATTTCAAATTTAAATGAGATTTTTTTATGGTCTTTTTTACATACTTTAAGAAGACAGTATTTACGCTAGATTGCTTACGCAGGCTATAACTCATACAAACAAAGCGTAGAAATCTTATTTCGACATACGTTAAAATTAAAGATGAAACATATATCAACATTGATTATGTTCTTGTAGTGATGAATACGTAATTATGACTATAAAATAGATACAGAACTTTGAGAACTATCTTTTTGTTTACCTTGTACTATTTGTTCTTATCTCTAGAGAATGATTCGTTCAATCCGTTTTACGAGATAAATCCTAATTGATGTATATGGTAACATATATTTGAACAAGAAAAAAACATGATGGTATATTTGAGAACAGACTGTTGTGCCATCTTGAGCCCAAGCGACACCGCTCTGTAATCCTTCCACTGTTGGGAACGGGAGGTTTTCGCTGCTCTGTTAGACCAGCCTGACGCAGTGCCCTCCACACTATGAACTCAGGAAATGCGAGCCTTCGCTCAAACTACATGAGCCAAATCTCAACTTGAAATGGGCAGAGCAGTTCGAAGTCGTGTTAGACTTGACCCAACGAGTCAGATCCAATATTCCATCATATTAATGCCCCCACATGGGTTACAAGCTTATGTTAACAAGCTCGACAATTAAAATAGTAATTTAATTGTATTTAAATTAATTAATTGCTATATAACTTACCGATGTGGGATAAGTCCCTGGTTTTGTAGTTGCTTTTGTTCAAACAAATAACGTCTTTAAACGAAAAATATAGATAAGGTCATATTGGTGGTATAATTTTCAGCAACTTTTATTTTTAACGGTCTTGTAAAATGTTTTTTTTTTACAGAAATGGGACCCATTGATAATATTTCTAATAATTATTATTACTTTGTCCTTTAGTCACTAAAGTTAATTATATAGTGTCGTCAATGTAAAAATTCAATTTTATTCTCTATATAAAATAATACAACGTGTTTCAAAACTAGACACATGAACTACAAACTTTCCACACTTTCGGTATAATAATGTTGAATACACTAAGAATAAACGTTCTTCGATTTAATAATATATTATGATGGACCTATATTACTATTTAAATATATGTATATACACACATATATATATATATATATTTCGCTTAAATACATAATGAGAGTAAAGTTTTTTACCATCTTAGTTAGAATATTCATCATTATGTTAGAGAGAGTAAAGTAACTTTGTGTCAAAGTAATGCCATGAATTTTTTCACTCCGATATATATTTTATTAAGCCTAAAGAATAATAAGCTTTCCCTGACCAGGACAAGCGTATATATTTACTTTAACTGATAAAATATTTATGTCGTGTAACAACATAAGTTACTATATAACGATGCACTGCTTTATTTCAAATTTAAATGAGATTTTTTTATGGTCTTTTTTACATACTTTAAGAAGACAATATTTACGCTAGATTGCTTACGCAGGCTATAACTCATACAAACAAAGCGTAGAAATCTTATTTCGACATACGTTGAAATTAAAGATGAAACATATATCAACATTGATTATGTTCTTGTAGTGATGAATACGTAATTATGACGATAAAATAGATACAGAACTTTGAGAACTATCTTTTTGTTTACCCTGTACAATTTGTTCTTATCTCCAGAGAATGATCCGTTCAATCCGTTTTACAAGATAAATCCTAATTGATGTATATAGTAACATATATTTGAACAATAAAAAAACATGATGGTTTATTTGAAAACAGACTGTTGTGCCATCTTGAGCCCAACCGACACCGCTCTGTAATCCTTCCACTGTTGGGAACGGGAGGTTTTCGTTGCTCTGTTAGACCAGCCTGACGCAGTGCCCTCCACACTTCGAACTGATAAAATATTTATGTCGTGTAACAACATAAGTTACTATATAACGATGCACTGCTTTATTTCAAATTTAAATGAGATTTTTTTATGGTCTTTTTTACATACTTTAAGAAGACAATATTTACGCTAGATTGCTTACGCAGGCTATAACTCATACAAACAAAGCGTAGAAATCTTATTTCGACATACGTTGAAATTAAAGATGAAACATATATCAACATTGATTATGTTCTTGTAGTGATGAATACGTAATTATGACGATAAAATAGATACAGAACTTTGAGAACTATCTTTTTGTTTACCCTGTACAATTTGTTCTTATCTCCAGAGAATGATCCGTTCAATCCGTTTTACGAGATAAATCCTAATTGATGTATATAGTAACATATATTTGAACAATAAAAAAACATGATGGTTTATTTGAAAACAGACTGTTGTGCCATCTTGAGCCCAACCGAAACCGCTCTGTAATCCTTCCACTGTTGGGAACGGGAGGTTTTCGTTGCTCTGTTAGACCAGCCTGACGCAGTGCCCTCCACACTATGAACTCAGGAAGTGCGAGCCTTCGCTCAAACTACATGAGCCAAATCTCAACTTGAAATGGGCAGAGCAGTTCGAAGTCGTGTTAGACTCGACCCAACGAGTCAGATCCAATATTCCATCATATTAATGCCCCCACATGGGTTACAAGCTTATGTTAACAAGCTCGACAATTAAAATAGTAGTTTAATTGTATTTAAATTAATTAATTGCTATATAACTTACCGATGTGGGATAAGTCCCTGGTTTTGTAGTTGCTTTTGTTCCAACAAATAACGTCTTTAAACGAAAAATATAGATAAGGTCATATTGGTGGTATAATTTTCAGCGACTTTTATTTTAACGGTATTGTTAAATGTTTTTTTTTACAGAAATGGGACCCATTGATAATATTTCTAATAATTATTATTACTTTGTCCTTTAGTCACTAAAGTTAATTATATAGTGTCATCAATGTAAAAATTCAATTTTATTCTCTATATAAAATAATACAACGTGTTTCAAAACTAGACACATGCACTACAAACTTTCCACACTTTCGGTATAATAATGTTGAATACACTAAGAATAAACGTTCTTCGATTTAATAATATATTATGATGGACATATATTACTATTTAAATATATGTATATACACACATATATATATATATATATATATTTGGCTTAAATACATTCTGAAAGTAAAGTTTTTTACTATCTTAGTTAGAATTTTCATCATTATGTTAGAGAGAGTAAGGTAACTTTGTGTCAAAGTAATGCCATGAATATTTTCACTCCGATATATATTTTATGAAGCCTAAAGAATAATAAGCTTTCCCTGACCAGGACAAGCGTATATATTTACTTTAAATGATAAAATATTTATGTCGTGTAACAACATAAGTTACTATATAACGATGCACTGCTTTATTTCAAATTTAAATGATAGTTTTTTATGGTCTTTTTTACATACTTTAAGAAGACAGTATTTACGCTAGATTGCTTACGCAGGCTATAACTCATACAAACAAAGCGTAGAAATCTTATTTCGACATACGTTGAAATTAAAGATGAAATATATATCAACATTGATTATGTTCTTGTAGTGATGAATACGTAATTATGACGATAAAATAGATACAGAACTTTGAGAACTATCTTTTTGTTTACCCTGTACAATTTGTTCTTATCTCCAGAGAATGATCCGTTCAATCCGTTTTACGAGATATATCCTAATTGATGTATATGGTAACATATATTTGAACAAGAAAAAAACATGATGGTATATTTGAAAACAGACTGTTGTGCCATCTTGAGCCCAACCGACACCGCTCTGTAATCCTTCCACTGTTGGGAACGGGAGGTTTTCGTTGCTCTGTTAGAACAGACTGACGCAGTGCCCTCCACACTATGAACTCAGGAAGTGCGAGCCTTCGCTCAAACTACATGAGCCAAATCTCAACTTGAAATGGGCAGAGCAGTTCGAAGTCGTGTTAGACTCGACCCAACGAGTCAGATCCAATATTCCATCATATTAATGCTCCCACATGGGTTACAAGCTTATGTTACAAGCTCGACAATTAAAATAGTAATTTAATTGTATTTAAATTAATGAATTGCTATATAACTTACCGATGTGGGATAAGTCTCTGGTTTTGTAGTTGCTTTTGTTCCAACAAATAACATCTTTATACGAAAAATATAGATAAGGTCATATTGGTGGTATAATTTTCAGCAACTTTTATTTTTAACGGTATTGTTAAATGTTTTTTTTTTACAGAAATGGGACCCATTGATAATATTTCTAATAATTATTATTACTTTGTCCTTTAGTCACTAAAGTTAATTATATAGTGTCATCAATGTAAAAATTCAATTTTATTCTCTATATAAAATAATACAACGTGTTTCAAAACTAGACACATGCACTACAAACTTTCCACACTTTCGGTATAATAATGTTGAATACACTAAGAATAAACGTTCTTCGATTTAATAATATATTATGATGGACATATATTACTATTTAAATATATGCATATATATATATATATATATTTGGCTTAAATACATTCTGAAAGTAAAGTTTTTTACCATCTTAGTTAGAATTTTCATCATTATGTTAGAGAGAGTAAGGTAACTTTGTGTCAAAGTAATGCCATGAATATTTTCACTCCGATATATATTTTATGAAGCCTAAAGAATAATAAGCTTTCCCTGACCAGGACAAGCGTATATATTTACTTTAAATTATAAAATATGTATGTCGTGTAACAACATAAGTTACTATATAACGATGCACTGCTTTATTTCAAATTTAAATGAGATTTTTTTATGGTCTTTTTTACATACTTTAAGAAGACAGTATTTACGCTAGATTGCTTACGCAGGCTATAACTCATACAAACAAAGCGTAGAAATCTTATTTCGACATACGTTGAAATTAAAGATGAAATATATATCAACATTGATTATGTTCTTGTAGTGATGAATACGTAATTATGACTACAAAATAGATACAGAACTTTGAGAACTATCTTTTTGTTTACCTTGTACTATTTGTTCTTATCTCTAGAGAATGATTCGTTCAATCCGTTTTACGAGATAAATCCTAATTGATGTATATGGTAACATATATTTGAACAAGAAAAAAACATGATGGTATATTTGAGAACAGACTGTTGTGCCATCTTGAGCCCAAGCGACACCGCTCTGTAATCCTTCCACTGTTGGGAACGGGAGGTTTTCGTTGCTCTGTTAGACCAGCCTGACGCAGAGCCCTCCACACTATGAACTCAGGAAGTGCGAGCCTTCGCTCAAACTACATGAGCCAAATCTCAACTTGAAATGGGCAGAGAAGTTCGAAGTCGTGTTAGACTCGACCCAACGAGTCAGATCCAATATTCCATCATATTAATGCCCCCACATGGGTTACAAGCTTATGTTAACAAGCTCGACAATTAAAATAGTAATTTAATTGTATTTAAATTAATGAATTGCTATATAACTTACCGATGTGGGATAAGTCCCTGGTTTTGTAGTTGCTTTTGTTCCAACAAATAACGTCTTTATACGAAAAATATAGATAAGGTCATATTGGTGGTATAATTTTCAGCAACTTTTATTTTTAACGGTATTGTTAAATGTTTTTTTTTTACAGAAATGGGACCCATTGATAATATTTCTAATAATTATTATTACTTTGTCCTTTAGTCACTAAAGTTAATTATATAGTGTCATCAATGTAAAAATTCAATTTTATTCTCTATATAAAATAATACAACGTGTTTCAAAACTAGACATATGCACTACAAACTTTCCACACTTTCGGTATAATAATGTTGAATACACTAAGAATAAACGTTCATCGATTTAATAATATATTATGATGGACATATATTACTATTTAAATATATGTATATACACACATATATATATATATATTTTTGGCTTAAATACATTCTGAAAGTAAAGTTTTTTACCATCTTAGTTAGAATTTTCATCATTATGTTAGAGAGAGTAAGGTAACTTTGTGTCAAAGTAATGCCATGAATGTTTTCACTCCGATATATATTTTATGAAGCCTAAAGAATAATAAGCTTTCTTTGACCAGGACAAGCGTATATAGTTACTTTAAATGATAAAATATTTATGTCGTGTAACAACATAAGTTACTATATAACGATGCACTGCTTTATTTCAAATTTAAATGAGAGTTTTTTATGGTCTTTTTTACATACTTTAAGAAGACAGTATTTACGCTAGATTGCTTACGCAGGCTATAACTCATACAAACAAAGCGTAGAAATCTTATTTCGACATACGTTGCAATTAAAGATGAAATATATATCAACATTCATTATGTTCTTGTAGTGATGAATACGTAATTATGACTATAAAATAGATACAGAACTTTGAGAACTATCTTTTTGTTTACCTTGTACTATTTGTTCTTATCTCTAGAGAATGATTCGTTCAATCCGTTTTACGAGATAAATCCTAATTGATGTATATGGTAACATATATTTGAACAAGAAAAAAACATGATGGTATATTTGAGAACAGACTGTTGTGCCATCTTGAGCCCAAGCGACACTGCTCTGTAATCCTTCCTCTGTTGGGAACGGGAGGTTTTCGTTGCTCTGTTAGACCAGCCTGACGCAGTGCCCTCCACACTATGAACTCAGGAAGTGCGAATCAACTTGAAATGGGCAGAGCAGTTCGAAGTCGTGTTAGACTCGACCCAACGAGTCAGATCCAATATTCCATCATATTAATGCCCCCACATGGGTTACAAGCTTACGTTAACAAGCTCGACAATTGAAATAGTACTTTAATTGTATTTAAATTCATTAATTGCTATATAACTTACCGATGTGGGATAAGTCCCCGGTTTTGTAGTTGCTTTTGTTCCAACAAATAACGTCTTTATACGAAAAATATAGATAAGGTCATATTGGTGGTATAATTTTCAGCAACTTTTATTTTTAACGGTATTGTTAAATGTTTTTTTTTTACAGAAATGGGACCCATTGATAATATTTCTAATAATTATTAGTACTTTGTCCTTTAGTCACTAAAGTTAATTATATAGTGTCATCAATGTAAAAATTCAATTTTATTCTCTATATAAAATAATACAACGTGTTTCAAAACTAGACACATGCACTACAAACTTTCCACACTTTCGGTATAATAATGTTGAATACACTAAGAATAAACGTTCATCGATTTAATAATATATTATGATGGACATATATTACTATTTAAATATATGTATATACATGCATATATATATATATATATATATATTTGGCTTAAATACATTCTGAAAGTAAAGTTTTTTACCATCTTAGTTAGAATTTTCATCATTATGTTAGAGAGAGTAAGGTAACTTTGTGTCAAAGTAATGACATGAATATTTTCACTCCGATATATATTTTATGAAGCCTAAAGAATAATAAGCTTTCCCTGACCAGGACAAGCGTATATATTTACTTTAAATGATAAAATATTTATGTCGTGTAACAACATAAGTTACTATATAACGATGCACTGCTTTATTTCAAATTTATATGAGATTTTTTGATGGTCTTTTTTACATACTTTAAGAAGACAGTATTTACGCTAGATTGCTTACGCAGGCTATAACTCATACAAACAAAGCGTAGAAATCTTATTTCGACATACGTTGCAATTAAAGATGAAATATATATCAACATTCATTATGTTCTTGTAGTGATGAATACGTAATTATGACTATAAAATAGATGCAGAACTTTGAGAACTATCTTTTTGTTTACCTTGTACTATTTGTTCTTATCTCTAGAGAATGATTCGTTCAATCCGTTTTACGAGATAAATCCTAATTGATGTATATGGTAACATATATTTGAACAAGAAAAAAACATGATGGTATATTTGAGAACAGACTGTTGTGCCATCTTGAGCCCAAGCGACACTGCTCTGTAATCCTTCCTCTGTTGGGAACGGGAGGTTTTCGTTGCTCTGTTAGACCAGCCTGACGCAGTGCCCTCCACACTATGAACTCAGGAAGTGCGAATCAACTTGAAATGGGCAGAGCAGTTCGAAGTCGTGTTAGACTCGACCCAACGAGTCAGATCCAATATTCCATCATATTAATGCCCCCACATGGGTTACAAGCTTACGTTAACAAGCTCGACAATTGAAATAGTACTTTAATTGTATTTAAATTCATTAATTGCTATATAACTTACCGATGTGGGATAAGTCCCCGGTTTTGTAGTTGCTTTTGTTCCAACAAATAACGTCTTTATACGAAAAATATAGATAAGGTCATATTGGTGGTATAATTTTCAGCAACTTTTATTTTTAACGGTATTGTTAAATGTTTTTTTTTTACAGAAATGGGACCCATTGATAATATTTCTAATAATTATTAGTACTTTGTCCTTTAGTCACTAAAGTTAATTATATAGTGTCATCAATGTAAAAATTCAATTTTATTCTCTATATAAAATAATACAACGTGTTTCAAAACTAGACACATGCACTACAAACTTTCCACACTTTCGGTATAATAATGTTGAATACACTAAGAATAAACGTTCATCGATTTAATAATATATTATGATGGACATATATTACTATTTAAATATATGTATATACACATATATATATATATATATATATATATATTTGGCTTAAATACATTCTGAAAGTAAAGTTTTTTACCATCTTAGTTAGAATTTTCATCATTATGTTAGAGAGAGTAAGGTAACTTTGTGTCAAAGTAATGACATGAATATTTTCACTCCGATATATATTTTATGAAGCCTAAAGAATAATAAGCTTTCCCTGACCAGGACAAGCGTATATATTTACTTTAAATGATAAAATATTTATGTCGTGTAACAACATAAGTTACTATATAACGATGCACTGCTTTATTTCAAATTTATATGAGATTTTTTGATGGTCATTTTTACATACTTTAAGAAGACAGTATTTACGCTAGATTGCTTACGCAGGCTATAACTCATACAAACAAAGCGTAGAAATCTTATTTCGACATACGTTGAAATTAAAGATGAAATATATATCAACATTGATTATGTTCTTATAGTGATGAATACGTAATTATGACTATAAAATAGATACAGAACTTTGAGAACTATCTTTTTGTTTACCTTGTACTATTTGTTCTTATCTCTAGAGAATGATTCGTTCAATCCGTTTTACGAGATAAATCCTAATTGATGTATATGGTAACATATATTTGAACAAGAAAAAAACATGATGGTATATTTGAGAACAGACTGTTGTGCCATCTTGAGCCCAAGCGACACTGCTCTGTAATCCTTCCTCTGTTGGGAACGGGAGGTTTTCGTTGCTCTGTTAGACCAGCCTGACGCAGTGCCCTCCACACTATGAACTCAGGAAGTGCGAGCCTTCGCTCAAACTACATGAGCCAAATCTCAACTTGAAATGGGCAGAGCAGTTCGAAGTCGTGTTAGACTCGACCCAACGAGTCAGATCCAATATTCCATCATATTAATGCCCCCACATGGGTTACAAGCTTATGTTAACAAGCTCGACAATTAAAATAGTACTTTAATTGTATTTAAATTCATTAATTACTATATAACTTACCGATGTGGGATAAGTCCCTGGTTTTGTAGTTGCTTTTGTTCCAACAAATAACGTCTTTAAACGAAAAATATAGATAAGGTCATATTGGTAGTATAATTTTCAGCAACTTTTATTTTTAACGGTATTGTTAAATGTTTTTTTTTACAGAAATGGGACCCATTGATTATATTTCTAATAATTATTATTACTTTGTCCTTTAGTCACTAAAGTTAATTATATCGTCATCAATGTAAAAATTCAATTTTATTCTCTATATAAAATAATACAACGTGTTTCAAAACTAGACACATGCACTACAAACTTTCCACACTTTCGGTATAATAATGTTGAATACACTAAGAATAAACGTTCTTCGATTTAATAATATATTATGATGGACATATATTACTATTTAAATATATGTATATACACACATATATATATATATATATTTGGCTTAAATACATTCTGAAAGTAAAGTTTTTTACCATCTTAGTTAGAATTTTCATCATTATGTTAGAGAGAGTAAGGTAACTTTGTGTCAAAGTAATGCCATGAATATTTTCACTCCGATATATATTTTATGAAGCCTAAAGAATAATAAGCTTTCCCTGACCAGGACAAGCGTATATATTTACTTTAAATGATAAAATATTTATGTCGTGTAACAACATAAGTTACTATATAACGATGCACTGCTTTATTTCAAATTTATATGAGATTTTTTGATGGTCTTTTTTACATACTTTAAGAAGACAGTATTTACGCTAGATTGCTTACGCAGGCTATAACTCATACAAACAAAGCGTAGAAATCTTATTTCGACATACGTTGAAATTAAAGATGAAATATATATCAAAATTGATTATGTTCTTATAGTGATGAATACGTAATTATGACTATAAAATAGATACAGAACTGTGAGAACTATCTTTTTGTTTACTTTGTACTATTTGTTCTTATCTCTAGAGAATGATTCGTTCAATCCGTTTTACGAGATAAATCCTAATTGATGTATATGGTAACATATATTTGAACAAGAAAAAAACATGATGGTATATTTGAGAACAGACTGTTGTGCCATCTTGAGCCCAAGCGACACCGCTCTGTAATCCTTCCACTGTTGGGAACGGGAGGTTTTCGTTGCTCTATTAGACCAGCCTGACGCAGTGCCCTCCACACTATGAACTCAGGAAGTGCGAGCCTTCGCTCAAACTACATGACTCAAATCTCAACTTGAAATGGGCAGAGCAGTTAGAATTCGTGTTAGACTCGACCCAACGAGTCAGATCCAATATTCCATCATATTAATGCCCCCACATGGGTTACAAGCTTATGTTAACAAGCTCGACAATTAAAATAGTACTTTAATTGTATTTAAATTCATTAATTGCTATATAACTTACCGATGTGGGATAAGTCCCTGGTTTTGTAGTTGCTTTTGTTCCAACAAATAACGTCTTTAAACGAAAAATATAGATAAGGTCATATTGGTAGTATAATTTTCAGCAACTTTTATTTTTAACGGTATTGTTAAATGTTTTTTTTTACAGAAATGGGACCCATTGATTATATTTCTAATAATTATTATTACTTTGTCCTTTAGTCACTAAAGTTAATTATATCGTCATCAATGTAAAAATTCAATTTTATTCTCTATATAAAATAATACAACGTGTTTCAAAACTAGACACATGCACTACAAACTTTCCACACTTTCGGTATAATAATGTTGAATACACTAAGAATAAACGTTCTTCGATTTAATAATATATTATGATGGACATATATTACTATTTAAATATATGTATATACACACATATATATATATATATATATTTGGCTTAAATACATTCTGAAAGTAAAGTTTTTTACCATCTTAGTTAGAATTTTCATCATTATGTTAGAGAGAGTAAGGTAACTTTGTGTCAAAGTAATGCCATGAATATTTCACTCCGATATATATTTTATGAAGCCTAAAGAATAATAAGCTTTCCCTGACCAGGACAAGCGTATATATTTACTTTAAATGATAAAATATTTATGTCGTGTAACAACATAAGTTACTATATAACGATGCACTGCTTTATTTCAAATTTATATGAGATTTTTTGATGGTCTTTTTTACATACTTTAAGAAGACAGTATTTACGCTAGATTGCTTACGCAGGCTATAACTCATACAAACAAAGCGTAGAAATCTTATCTCGAGATACGTTGAAATTAAAGATGAAATATATATCAACATTGATTATGTTCTTGTAGTGATGAATACGTAATTATGACTATAAAATAGATACAGAACTTTGAGAACTATCTTTTTGTTTACCTTGTACTATTTGTTCTTATCTCTAGAGAATGATTCGTTCAATCCGTTTTACGAGATAAATCCTAATTGATGTATATGGTAACATGTATTTGAACAAGAAAAAAACATGATGGTATATTTGAGAACAGACTGTTGTGCCATCTTGAGCCCAAGCGACACCGCTCTGTAATCCTTCCACTGTTGGGAACGGGAGGTTTTCGTTGCTCTGTTAGACCAGCCTGACGCAGTGCCCTCCACACTATGAACTCAGGAAGTGCGAGCCTTCGCTCAAACTACATGAGCCAAATCTCAACTTGAAATGGGCAGAGCAGTTCGAAGTCGTGTTAGACTCGACCCAACGAGTCAGATCCAATATTCCATCATATTAATGCCCCCACATGGGTTACAAGCTTATGTTAACAAGCTCGACAATTAAAATAGTACTTTAATTGTATTTAAATTCATTAATTGCTATATAACTTACCGATGTGGGATAAGTCCCTAGTTTTGTAGTTGCTTTTGTTCCAACAAATAACGTCTTTAAACGAAAAATATAGATAAGGTCATATTGGTAGTATAATTTTCAGCAACTTTTATTTTTAACGGTATTGTGAAATGTTTTTTTTTTACAGAAATGGGACCCATTGATTATATTTCTAATAATTATTATTACTTTGTCCTTTAGTCACTAAAGTTAATTATATAGTGTCATCAATGTAAAAATTCAATTTTATTCTCTATATAAAATAATACAACGTGTTTCAAAACTAGACACATGCACTACAAACTTTCCACACTTTCGGTATAATAATGTTGAATACACTAAGAATAAACGTTCTTCGATTTAATAATATATTATGATGGACATATATTACTATTTAAATATATGTATATACACACATATATATATATATATATATTTGGCTTAAATACATTCAGAAAGTAAAGTTTTTTACTATCTTAGTTAGAATTTTCATCATTATGTTAGAGAGAGTAAGGTAACTTTGTGTCAAAGTAATGCCATGAATATTTTCACTCCGATATATATTTTATGAAGCCTAAAGAATAATAAGCTTTCCCTGACCAGGACAAGCGTATATATTTACTTTAAATGATAAAATATTTATGTCGTGTAACAACATAAGTTACTATATAACGATGCACTGCTTTATTTCAAATTTATATGAGATTTTTTGATGGTCTTTTTTACATACTTTAAGAAGACAGTATTTACGCTAGATTGCTTACGCAGGCTATAACTCATACAAACAAAGCGTAGAAATCTTATTTCGACATACGTTGAAATTAAAGATGAAATATATATCAACATTGATTATGTTCTTGTAGTGATGAATACGTAATTATGACTATAAAATAGATACAGAACTTTGAGAACTATCTTTTTGTTTACCTTGTACTATTTGTTCCTATCTCTAGAGAATGATTCGTTCAATCCGTTTTACGAGATAAATCCTAATTGATGTATATGGTAACATATATTTGAACAAGAAAAAAACATGATGGTATATTTGAGAACAGACTGTTGTGCCATCTTGAGCCCAAGCGACACCGCTATGTAATCCTTCCACTGTTGGGAACGGGAGGTTTTCGTTGCTCTATTAGACCAGCCTGACGCAGTGCCCTCCACACTATGAACTCAGGAAGTGCGAGCCTTCGCTCAAACTACATGAGCCAAATCTCAACTTGAAATGGGCAGAGCAGTTCGAAGTTGTGTTAGACTCGACCCAACGAGTCAGATCCAATATTCCATCATATTAATGCCCCCACATGGGTTACAAGCTTATGTTAACAAGCTCGACAATTAAAATAGTAATTTAATTGTATTTAAATTCATTAATTGCTATATAACTTACCGATGTGGGATAAGTCCCTGGTTTTGTAGTTGCTTTTGTTCCAACAAATAACGTCTTTATACGAAAAATATAGATAAGGTCATATTGGTGGTATAATTTTCAGCAACTTTTATTTTTAACGGTATTGTTAAATGTTTTTTTTTTACAGAAATGGGACTCATTAATAATATTTCTAATAATTATTATTACTTTGTCCTTTAGTCACTAAAGTTAATTATATAGTGTCATCAATGTAAAAATTCAATTTTATTCTATATATAAAATAATACAACGTGTTTCAAAACTAGACACATGCACTACAAACTTTCCACACTTTCGGTATAATAATGTTGAATACACTAAGAATAAACGTTCTTCGATTTAATAATATATTATGATGGACATATATTACTATTTAAATATATGTATATACACACATATATATATATATATATATTTGGCTTAAATACATTCTGAAAGTAAAGTTTTTTACCATCTTAGTTAGAATTTTCATCATTATGTTAGAGAGAGTAAGGTAACGTTGTGTCAAAGTAATGCCATGAATATTTTCACTCCGATATATATTATATGAAGCCTAAAGAATAATAAGCTTTCCCTGACCAGGACAAGCGTATATATTTACTTTAAATGATAAAATATTTATGTCGTGTCACAACATAAGTTACTATATAACGATGCACTGCTTTATTTCAAATTTAAATAAGATTTTTTGATGGTCTTTTTTACATACTTTAAGAAGACAGTATTTACGCTAGATTGCTTACGCAGGCTATAACTCATACAAACAAAGCGTAGAAATCTTATTTCGACATACGTTGAAATTAAAGATGAAATATATATCAACATTGATTATGTTCTTGTAGTGATGAATACGTAATTATGACTATAAAATAGATACAGAACTTTGAGAACTATCTTTTTGTTTACCTTGTACTATTTGTTCCTATCTCTAGAGAATGATTCGTTCAATCCGTTTTACGAGATAAATCCTAATTGATGTATATGGTAACATATATTTGAACAAGAAAAAAACATGATGGTATATTTGAGAACAGACTGTTGTGCCATCTTGAGCCCAAGCGACACCGCTATGTAATCCTTCCACTGTTGGGAACGGGAGGTTTTCGTTGCTCTATTAGACCAGCCTGACGCAGTGCCCTCCACACTATGAACTCAGGAAGTGCGAGCCTTCGCTCAAACTACATGAGCCAAATCTCAACTTGAAATGGGCAGAGCAGTTCGAAGTTGTGTTAGACTCGACCCAACGAGTCAGATCCAATATTCCATCATATTAATGCCCCCACATGGGTTACAAGCTTATGTTAACAAGCTCGACAATTAAAATAGTAATTTAATTGTATTTAAATTCATTAATTGCTATATAACTTACCGATGTGGGATAAGTCCCTGGTTTTGTAGTTGCTTTTGTTCCAACAAATAACGTCTTTATACGAAAAATATAGATAAGGTCATATTGGTGGTATAATTTTCAGCAACTTTTATTTTTAACGGTATTGTTAAATGTTTTTTTTTTACAGAAATGGGACCCATTAATAATATTTCTAATAATTATTATTACTTTGTCCTTTAGTCACTAAAGTTAATTATATAGTGTCATCAATGTAAAAATTCAATTTTATTCTATATATAAAATAATACAACGTGTTTCAAAACTAGACACATGCACTACAAACTTTCCACACTTTCGGTATAATAATGTTGAATACACTAAGAATAAACGTTCTTCGATTTAATAATATATTATGATGGACATATATTACTATTTAAATATATGTATATACACACATATATATATATATATATATTTGGCTTAAATACATTCTGAAAGTAAAGTTTTTTACCATCTTAGTTAGAATTTTCATCATTATGTTAGAGAGAGTAAGGTAACGTTGTGTCAAAGTAATGCCATGAGTATTTCACTCCGATATATATTATATGAAGCCTAAAGAATAATAAGCTTTCCCTGACCAGGACAAGCGTATATATTTACTTTAAATGATAAAATATTTATGTCGTGTAACAACATAAGTTACTATATAACGATGCACTGCTTTATTTCAAATTTAAATGAGATTTTTTGATGGTCTTTTTTACATACTTTAAGAAGACAGTATTTACGCTAGATTGCTTACGCAGGCTATAACTCATACAAACAAAGCGTAGAAATCTTATTTCGACATACGTTGAAATTAAAGATGAAATATATATCAACATTGATTATGTTCTTGTAGTGATGAATACGTAATTATGACTATAAAATAGATACAGAACTTTGAGAACTATCTTTTTGTTTACCTTGTACTATTTGTTCCTATCTCTAGAGAATGATTCGTTCAATCCGTTTTACGAGATAAATCCTAATTGATGTATATGGTAACATATATTTGAACAAGAAAAAAACATGATGGTATATTTGAGAACAGACTGTTGTGCCATCTTGAGCCCAAGCGACACCGCTCTGTAATCCTTCCACTGTTGGGAACGGGAGGTTTTCGTTGCTCTATTAGACCAGCCTGACGCAGTGCCCTCCACACTATGAACTCAGGAAGTGCGAGCCTTCGCTCAAACTACATGAGCCAAATCTCAACTTGAAATGGGCAGAGCAGTTCGAAGTTGTGTTAGACTCGACCCAACGAGTCAGATCCAATATTCCATCATATTAATGCCCCCACATGGGTTACAAGCTTATGTTAACAAGCTCGACAATTAAAATAGTAATTTAATTGTATTTAAATTAATTAATTGCTATATAACTTACCGATGTGGGATAAGTCCCTGGTTTTGTAGTTGCTTTTGTTCCAACAAATAACGTCTTTATACGAAAAATATAGATAAGGTCATATTGGTGGTATAATTTTCAGCAACTTTTATTTTTAACGGTATTGTTAAATGTTTTTTTTTTACAGAAATGGGACCCATTAATAATATTTCTAATAATTATTATTACTTTGTCCTTTAGTCACTAAAGTTAATTATATAGTGTCATCAATGTAAAAATTCAATTTTATTCTATATATAAAATAATACAACGTGTTTCAAAACTAGACACATGCACTACAAACTTTCCACACTTTCGGTATAATAATGTTGAATACACTAAGAATAAACGTTCTTCGATTTAATAATATATTATGATGGACATATATTACTATTTAAATATATGTATATACACACATATATATATATATATATATTTGGCTTAAATACATTCTGAAAGTAAAGTTTTTTACCATCTTAGTTAGAATTTTCATCATTATGTTAGAGAGAGTAAGGTAACGTTGTGTCAAAGTAATGCCATGAATATTTTCACTCCGATATATATTATATGAAGCCTAAAGAATAATAAGCTTTCCCTGACCAGGACAAGCGTATATATTTACTTTAAATGATAAAATATTTATGTCGTGTAACAACATAAGTTACTATATAACGATACACTGCTTTATTTCTAATTTAAATGAGATTTTTTATGGTCTTTTTTACATACTTTAAGAAGATAGTATTTACGCTAGATTGCTTACGCAGGCTATAACTCATACAAACAAAGCGTAGAAATCTTATTTCGACATACGTTGAAATTAAAGATGAAATATATATCAACATTGATTATGTTCTTGTAGTGATGAATACGTAATTATGACTATAAAATAGATACAGAACTTTGAGAACTATCTTTTTGTTTACCTTGTACTATTTGTTCTTATCTCTAGAGAATGATTCGTTCAATCCGTTTTACGAGATAAATCCTAATTGATGTATATGGTAACATATATTTGAACAAGAAAAAAACATGATGGTATATTTGAGAACAGACTGTTGTGCCATCTTGAGCCCAAGCGACACCGCTCTGTAATCCTTCCACTGTTGGAAACGGGAGGTTTTCGTTGCTCTATTAGACCAGCCTGACGCAGTGCCATCCACACTATGAACTCAGGAAGTGCGAGCCTTCGCTCAAACTACATGAGCCAAATCTCCACTTGAAATGGGCAGAGCAGTTCGAAGTTGTGTTAGACTCCACCCAACGAGTCAGATCCAATATTCCATCATATTAATGCCCCCACATGGGTTACAAGCTTATGTTAACAAGCTCGACAATTAAAATAGTAATTTAATTGTATTTAAATTCATTAATTGCTATATAACTTACCGATGTGGGATAAGTCCCTGGTTTTGTAGTTGCTTTTGTTCCAACAAATAACGTCTTTATACGAAAAATATAGATAAGGTCATATTGGTGGTATAATTTTCAGCAACTTTTATTTTTAACGGTATTGTTAAATGTTTTTTTTTTACAGAAATGGGACCCATTAATAATATTTCTAATAATTATTATTACTTTGTCCTTTAGTCACTAAAGTTAATTATATAGTGTCATCAATGTAAAAATTCAATTTTATTCTATATATAAAATAATACAACGTGTTTCAAAACTAGACACATGCACTACAAACTTTCCACACTTTCGGTATAATAATGTTGAATACACTAAGAATAAACGTTGTTCGATTTAATAATATATTATGATGGACATATATTACTATTTAAATATATGTATATACACACATATATATATATATATATATTTGGCTTAAATACATTCTGAAAGTAAAGTTTTTTACCATCTTAGTAAGGTAACGTTGTGTCAAAGTAATGCCATGAATATTTTCACTCCGATATATATTTTATGAAGCCTAAAGAATAATAAGCTTTCCCTGACCAGGACAAGCGTATATATTTACTTTAAATGATATAATATTTATGTCGTGTAACAACATAAGTTACTATATAACGATGCACTGCTTTATTTCAAATTTAAATGAGATTTTTTTATGGTCTTTTTTACATACTTTAAGAAGACAGTATTTACGCTAGATTGCTTACGCAGGCTATAACTCATACAAACAAAGCGTAGAAATCTTATTTCGACATACGTTGAAATTAAAGATGAAATATATATCAACATTTATTATGTTCTTGTAGTGATGAATACGTAATTATGACTATAAAATAGATACAGAACTTTGAGAACTATCTTTTTGTTTACCTTGTACTATTTGTTCTTATCTCTAGAGAATGATTCGTTCAATCCGTTTTACGAGATAAATCCTAATTGATGTATATGGTAACATATATTTGAACAAGAAAAAAACATGATGGTATATTTGAGAACAGACTGTTGTGCCATCTTGAGCCCAAGCGACACCGCTCTGTAATCCTTCCACTGTTGGGAACGGGAGGTTTTCGTTGCTCTGTTAGACCAGCCTGACGCAGTGCCCTCCACACTATGAACTCAGGAAGTGCGAGCCTTCGCTCAAACTACATGACTCAAATCTCAACTTGAAATGGGCAGAGCAGTTCAAATTCGTGTTAGACTCGACCCAACGAGTCAGATCCAATATTCCATCATATTAATGCCCCCACATGGGTTACAAGCTTATGTTAACAAGCTCGACAATTAAAATAGTAATTTAATTGTATTTAGATTAATTAATTGCTATAGAACTTACCGATGTGGGATAAGTCCCTGGTTTTGTAGTTGCTTTTGTTCCAACAAATAACGTCTTTATACGAAAAATATAGATAAGGTCATATTGGTGGTATAATTTTCAGCAACTTTTATTTTTAACGGTATTGTTAAATGTTTTTTTTTTACAGAAATGGGACCCATTAATAATATTTCTAATAATTATTATTACTTTGTCCTTTAGTCACTAAAGTTAATTATATAGTGTCATCAATGTAAAAATTCAATTTTATTCTATATATAAAATAATACAACGTGTTTCAAAACTAGACACATGCACTACAAACTTTCCACACTTTCGGTATAATAATGTTGAATACACTAAGAATAAACGTTCTTCGATTTAATAATATATTATGATGGACATATATTACTATTTAAATATATGTATATACACACATATATATATATATATATATATTTGGCTTAAATACATTCTGAAAGTAAAGTTTTTTACCATCTTAGTTAGAATTTTCATCATTATGTTAGAGAGAGTAAGGTAACGTTGTGTCAAAGTAATGCCATGAATATTTTCACTCCGATATATATTTTATGAAGCCTAAAGAATAATAAGCTTTCCCTGACCAGGACAAGCGTATATATTTACTTTAAATGATAAAATATTTATGTCGTGTAACACCATAAGTTACTATATAACGATGCACTGCTTTATTTCAAATTTAAATGAGATTTTTTGATGGTCTTTTTTACATACTTTAAGAAGACAGTATTTACGCTAGATTGCTTACGCAGGCTATAACTCATACAAACAAAGCGTAGAAATCTTATTTCGACATACGTTGAAATTATAGATGACATATATATCAACATTGATTATGTTCTTGTAGTGATGAATACGTAATTATGACTATAAAATAGAGAGAGAACTTTGAGAACTATCTTTTTGTTTACGTTGTACTATTTGTTCTTATTTCTAGAGAATGATTCGTTCAATCCGTTTTACGAGATAAATCCTAATTGATGTATATGGTAACATATATTTGAACAAGAAAAAAACATGATGGTATATTTGAGAACAGACTGTTGTGCCATCTTGAGCCCAAGCGACACCGCTCTGTAATCCTTCCACTGTTGAGAACGGGAGGTTTTCGTTGCTCTGTTAGACCAGCCTGACGCAGTGCCCTCCACACTATGAACTCAGGAAGTGCGAGCCTTCGCTCAAACTACATGAGCCAAATCTCAACTTGAAATGGGCAGAGCAGTTCGAAGTCGTGTTAGACTCGACCCAACGAGTCAGATCCAATATTCCATCATATTAATGCCCCCACATGGGTTACAAGCTTATGTTAACAAGCTCGACAATTAAAATAGTAATTTAATTGTATTTAAATTCATTAATTGCTATATAACTTACCGATGTGGGATAAGTCCCTGGTTTTGTAGTTGCTTTTGTTCCAACAAATAACGTCTTTATACGAAAAGTATAGATAAGGTCATATTGGTGGTATAATTTTCAGCAACTTTTATTTTTAACGGTATTGTTAAATGTTTTTTTTTTACAGAAATGGGACCCATTAATAATATTTCTAATAATTATTATTACTTTGTCCTTTAGTCACTAAAGTTAATTATATAGTGTCATCAATGTAAAAATTCAATTTTATTCTATATATAAAATAATACAACGTGTTTCAAAACTAGACACATGCACTACAAACTTTCCACACTTTCGGTATAATAATGTTGAATACACTAAGAATAAACGTTCTTCGATTTAATAATATATTATGATGGACATATATTACTATTTAAATATATGTATATACACACATATATATATATATATATATTTGGCTTAAATACATTCTGAAAGTAAAGTTTTTTACCATCTTAGTTAGAATTTTCATCATTATGTTAGAGAGAGTAAGGTAACGTTGTGTCAAAGTAATGCCATGAATATTTTCACTTCGATATATATTTTATGAAGCCTAAAGAATAATAAGCTTTCCCTGACCAGGACAAGCGTATATATTTACTTTAAATGATAAAATATTTATGTCGTGTAACAACATAAGTTACTATATAACGATGCACTGCTTTATTTCAAATTTAAATGAGATTTTTTGATGGTCTTTTTTACATACTTTAAGAAGACAGTATTTACGCTAGATTGCTTACGCAGGCTATAACTCATACAAACAAAGCGTAGAAATCTTATTTCGACATACGTTGAAATTAAAGATGAAATATATATCAACATTGATTATGTTCTTGTAGTGATGAATACGTAATTATGACTATAAAATAGAGACAGAACTTTGAGAACTATCTTTTTGTTTACCTTGTACTATTTGTTCTTATTTCTAGAGAATGATTCGTTCAATCAGTTTTACGAGATAAATCCTAATTGATGTATATGGTAACATATATTTGAACAAGAAAAAAACATGATGGTATATTTGAGAACAGACTGTTGTGCCATCTTGAGCCCAAGCGACACCGCTCTGTAATCCTTCCACTGTTGAGAACGGGAGGTTTTCGTTGCTCTGTTAGACCAGCCTGACGCAGTGCCCTCCACACTATGAACTCAAGAAGTGTGAGCCTTCGCTCAAACTACATGACTCAAATCTCAACTTGAAATGGGCAGAGCAGTTCGAAGTCGTGTTAGACTCGACCCAACGAGTCAGATCCAATATTCCATCATATTAATGCCCCCACATGGGTTACAAGCTTATGTTAACAAGCTCGACAATTAAAATAGTAATTTAATTGTATTTAAATTCATTAATTGCTATATAACTTACCGATGTGGGATAAGTCCCTGGTTTTGTAGTTGCTTTTGTTCCAACAAATAACGTCTTTATACGAAAAGTATAGATAAGGTCATATTGGTGGTATAATTTTCAGCAACTTTTATTTTTAACGGTATTGTTAAATGTTTTTTTTTTACAGAAATGGGACCCATTAATAATATTTCTAATAATTATTATTACTTTGTCCTTTAGTCACTAAAGTTAATTATATAGTGTCATCAATGTAAAAATTCAATTTTATTCTATATATAAAATAATACAACGTGTTTCAAAACTAGACACATGCACTACAAACTTTCCACACTTTCGGTATAATAATGTTGAATACACTAAGAATAAACGTTCTTCGATTTAATAATATATTATGATGGACATATATTACTATTTAAATATATGTATATACACACATATATATATATATATATATTTGGCTTAAATACATTCTGAAAGTAAAGTTTTTTACCATCTTAGTTAGAATTTTCATCATTATGTTAGAGAGAGTAAGGTAACGTTGTGTCAAAGTAATGCCATGAATATTTTCACTCCGATATATATTTTATGAAGCCTAAAGAATAATAAGCTTTCCCTGACCAGGACAAGCGTATATATTTACTTTAAATGATAAAATATTTATGTCGTGTAACAACATAAGTTACTATATAACGATGCACTGCTTTATTTCAAATTTAAATGAGATTTTTTGATGGTCTTTTTTACATACTTTAAGAAGACAGTATTTACGCTAGATTGCTTACGCAGGCTATAACTCATACAAACAAAGCGTAGAAATCTTATTTCGACATACGTTGAAATTAAAGATGAAATATATATCAACATTGATTATGTTCTTGTAGTGATGAATACGTAATTATGACTATAAAATAGATACAGAACTTTGAGAACTATCTTTTTGTTTACCTTGTACTATTTGTTCTTATCTCTAGAGAATGATTCGTTCAATCCGTTTTACGAGATAAATCCTAATTGATGTATATGGTAACATAAATTTGAACAAGAAAAAAACATGATGGTATATTTGAGAACAGACTGTTGTGCCATCTTGAGCCCAAGCGACACCGCTCTGTAATCCTTCCACTGTTGGGAACGGGAGGTTTTCGTTGCTCTGTTAGACCAGCCTGACGCAGTGCCCTCCACACTATGAACTCAGGAAGTGCGAGCCTTCGCTCAAACTACATGAATCAAATCTCAACTTGAAATGGGCAGAGCAGTTCAAATTCGTGTTAGACTCGACCCAACGAGTCAGATCCAATATTCCATCATATTAATGCCCCCACATGGGTTACAAGCTTATGTTAACAAGCTCGACAATTAAAATAGTAATTTAATTGTATTTAAATTCATTAATTGCTATATAACTTACCGATGTGGGATAAGTCCCTGGTTTTGTAGTTGCTTTTGTTCCAACAAATAACGTCTTTATACGAAAAGTATAGATAAGGTCATATTGGTGGTATAATTTTCAGCAACTTTTATTTTTAACGGTATTGTTAAATGTTTTTTTTTTACAGAAATGGGACCCATTAATAATATTTCTAATAATTATTATTACTTTGTCCTTTAGTCACTAAAGTTAATTATATAGTGTCATCAATGTAAAAATTCAATTTTATTCTATATATAAAATAATACAACGTGTTTCAAAACTAGACACATGCACTACAAACTTTCCACACTTTCGGTATAATAATGTTGAATACACTAAGAATAAACGTTCTTCGATTTAATAATATATTATGATGGACATATATTACTATTTAAATATATGTATATACACACATATATATATATATATATATTTGGCTTAAATACATTCTGAAAGTAAAGTTTTTTACCATCTTAGTTAGAATTTTCATCATTATGTTAGAGAGAGTAAGGTAACGTTGTGTCAAAGTAATGCCATGAATATTTTCACTCCGATATATATTTTATGAAGCCTAAAGAATAATAAGCTTTCCCTGACCAGGACAAGCGTATATATTTACTTTAAATGATAAAATATTTATGTCGTGTAACAACATAAGTTACTATATAACGATGCACTGCTTTATTTCAAATTTAAATGAGATTTTTTGATGGTCTTTTTTACATACTTTAAGAAGACAGTATTTACGCTAGATTGCTTACGCAGGCTATAACTCATACAAACTAAGCGTAGAAATCTTATTTCGACATACGTTGAAATTAAAGATGAAATATATATCAACATTGATTATGTTCTTGTAGTGATGAATACGTAATTATGACTATAAAATAGATACAGAACTTTGAGAACTATCTTTTTGTTTACCTTGTACTATTTGTTCTTATCTCTAGAGAATGATTCGTTCAATCCGTTTTACGAGATAAATCCTAATTGATGTATATGGTAACATAAATTTGAACAAGAAAAAAACATGATGGTATATTTGAGAACAGACTGTTGTGCCATCTTGAGCCCAAGCGACACCGCTCTGTAATCCTTCCACTGTTGGGAACGGGAGGTTTTCGTTGCTCTGTTAGACCAGCCTGACGCAGTGCCCTCCACACTATGAACTCAGGAAGTGCGAGCCTTCGCTCAAACTACATGACTCAAATCTCAACTTGAAATGGGCAGAGCAGTTCAAATTCGTGTTAGACTCGACCCAACGAGTCAGATCCAATATTCCATCATATTAATGCCCCCACATGGGTTACAACATTATGTTAACAAGCTCGACAATTAAAATAGTAATTTAATTGTATTTAAATTCATTAATTGCTATATAACTTACCGATGTGGGATAAGTCCCTGGTTTTGTAGTTGCTTTTGTTCCAACAAATAACGTCTTTATACGAAAAGTATAGATAAGGTCATATTGGTGGTATAATTTTCAGCAACTTTTATTTTTAACGGTATTGTTAAATGTTTTTTTTTTACAGAAATGGGACCCATTAATAATATTTCTAATAATTATTATTACTTTGTCCTTTAGTCACTAAAGTTAATTATATAGTGTCATCAATGTAAAAATTCAATTTTATTCTATATATAAAATAATACAACGTGTTTCAAAACTAGACACATGCACTACAAACTTTCCACACTTTCGGTATAATAATGTTGAATACACTAAGAATAAACGTTCTTCGATTTAATAATATATTATGATGGACATATATTACTATTTAAATATATGTATATACACACATATATATATATATATATATTTGGCTTAAATACATTCTGAAAGTAAAGTTTTTTACCATCTTAGTTAGAATTTTCATCATTATGTTAGAGAGAGTAAGGTAACGTTGTGTCAAAGTAATGCCATGAATATTTTCACTCCGATATATATTTTATGAAGCCTAAAGAATAATAAGCTTTCCCTGACCAGGACAAGCGTATATATTTACTTTAAATGATAAAATATTTATGTCGTGTAACAACATAAGTTACTATATAACGATGCACTGCTTTATTTCAAATTTAAATGAGATTTTTTGATGGTCTTTTTTACATACTTTAAGAAGACAGTATTTACGCTAGATTGCTTACGCAGGCTATAACTCATACAAACAAAGCGTAGAAATCTTATTTCGACATACGTTGAAATTAAAGATGAAATATATATCAACATTGATTATGTTCTTGTAGTGATGAATACGTAATTATGACTATAAAATAAAGAGAGAACTTTGAGAACTATCTTTTTGTTTACCTTGTACTATTTGTTCTTATTTCTAGAGAATGATTCGTTCAATCAGTTTTACGAGATAAATCCTAATTGATGTATATGGTAACATAAATTTGAACAAGAAAAAAACATGATGGTATATTTGAGAACAGACTGTTGTGCCATCTTGAGCCCAAGCGACACCGCTCTGTAATCCTTCCACTGTTGGGAACGGGAGGTTTTCGTTGCTCTGTTAGACCAGCCTGACGCAGTGCCCTCCACACTATGAACTCAGGAAGTGCGAGCCTTCGCTCAAACTACATGACTCAAATCTCAACTTGAAATGGGCAGAGCAGTTCGAATTCGTGTTAGACTCGACCCAACGAGTCAGATCCAATATTCCATCATATTAATGCCCCCACATGGGTTACAAGCTTATGTTAACAAGCTCGACAATTAAAATAGTAATTTAATTGTATTTAAATTAATTAATTGCTATATAACTTACCGATGTGGGATAAGTCCCTGGTTTTGTAGTTGCTTTTGTTCCAACAAATAACGTCTTTATACGAAAAGTATAGATAAGGTCATATTGGTGGTATAATTTTCAGCAACTTTTATTTTTAACGGTATTGTTAAATGTTTTTTTTTTACAGAAATGGGACCCATTAATAATATTTCTAATAATTATTATTACTTTGTCCTTTAGTCACTAAAGTTAATTATATAGTGTCATCAATGTAAAAATTCAATTTTATTCTATATATAAAATAATACAACGTGTTTCAAAACTAGACACATGCACTACAAACTTTCCACACTTTCGGTATAATAATGTTGAATACACTAAGAATAAACGTTCTTCGATTTAATAATATATTATGATGGACATATATTACTATTTAAATATATGTATATACACACATATATATATATATATATATTTGGCTTAAATACATTCTGAAAGTAAAGTTTTTTACCATCTTAGTTAGAATTTTCATCATTATGTTAGAGAGAGTAAGGTAACGTTGTGTCAAAGTAATGCCATGAATATTTTCACTCCGATATATATTTTATGAAGCCTAAAGAATAATAAGCTTTCCCTGACCAGGACAAGCGTATATATTTACTTTAAATGATAAAATATTTATGTCGTGTAACAACATAAGTTACTATATAACGATGCACTGCTTTATTTCAAATTTAAATGAGATTTTTTGATGGTCTTTTTTACATACTTTAAGAAGACAGTATTTACGCTAGATTGCTTACGCAGGCTATAACTCATACAAACAAAGCGTAGAAATCTTATTTCGACATACGTTGAAATTAAAGATGAAATATATATCAACATTGATTATGTTCTTGTAGTGATGAATACGTAATTATGACTATAAAATAGATACAGAACTTTGAGAACTATCTTTTTGTTTACCTTGTACTATTTGTTCTTATTTCTAGAGAATGATTCGTTCAATCAGTTTTACGAGATAAATCCTAATTGATGTATATGGTAACATAAATTTGAACAAGAAAAAAACATGATGGTATATTTGAGAACAGACTGTTGTGCCATCTTGAGCCCAAGCGACACCGCTCTGTAATCCTTCCACTGTTGGGAACGGGAGGTTTTCGTTGCTCTGTTAGACCAGCCTGACGCAGTGCCCTCCACACTATGAACTCAGGAAGTGCGAGCCTTCGCTCAAACTACATGAATCAAATCTCAACTTGAAATGGGCAGAGCAGTTCAAATTCGTGTTAGACTCGACCCAACGAGTCAGATCCAATATTCCATCATATTAATGCCCCCACATGGGTTACAAGCTTATGTTAACAAGCTCGACAATTAAAATAGTAATTTAATTGTATTTAAATTCATTAATTGCTATATAACTTACCGATGTGGGATAAGTCCCTGGTTTTGTAGTTGCTTTTGTTCCAACAAATAACGTCTTTATACGAAAAGTATAGATAAGGTCATATTGGTGGTATAATTTTCAGCAACTTTTATTTTTAACGGTATTGTTAAATGTTTTTTTTTTACAGAAATGGGACCCATTAATAATATTTCTAATAATTATTATTACTTTGTCCTTTAGTCACTAAAGTTAATTATATAGTGTCATCAATGTAAAAATTCAATTTTATTCTATATATAAAATAATACAACGTGTTTCAAAACTAGACACATGCACTACAAACTTTCCACACTTTCGGTATAATAATGTTGAATACACTAAGAATAAACGTTCTTCGATTTAATAATATATTATGATGGACATATATTACTATTTAAATATATGTATATACACACATATATATATATATATATATTTGGCTTAAATACATTCTGAAAGTAAAGTTTTTTACCATCTTAGTTAGAATTTTCATCATTATGTTAGAGAGAGTAAGGTAACGTTGTGTCAAAGTAATGCCATGAATATTTTCACTCCGATATATATTTTATGAAGCCTAAAGAATAATAAGCTTTCCCTGACCAGGACAAGCGTATATATTTACTTTAAATGATAAAATATTTATGTCGTGTAACAACATAAGTTACTATATAACGATGCACTGCTTTATTTCAAATTTAAATGAGATTTTTTGATGGTCTTTTTTACATACTTTAAGAAGACAGTATTTACGCTAGATTGCTTACGCAGGCTATAACTCATACAAACAAAGCGTAGAAATCTTATTTCGAGATACGTTGAAATTATAGATGAAATATATATCAACATTGATTATGTTCTTGTAGTGATGAATACGTAATTATGACTATAAAATAAAGAGAGAACTTTGAGAACTATCTTTTTGTTTACCTTGTACTATTTGTTCTTATTTCTAGAGAATGATTCGTTCAATCAGTTTTACGAGATAAATCCTAATTGATGTATATGGTAACATAAATTTGAACAAGAAAAAAACATGATGGTATATTTGAGAACAGACTGTTGTGCCATCTTGAGCCCAAGCGACACCGCTCTGTAATCCTTCCACTGTTGGGAACGGGAGGTTTTCGTTGCTCTGTTAGACCAGCCTGACGCAGTGCCCTCCACACTATGAACTCAGGAAGTGCGAGCCTTCGCTCAAACTACATGACTCAAATCTCAACTTGAAATGGGCAGAGCAGTTCGAATTCGTGTTAGACTCGACCCAACGAGTCAGATCCAATATTCCATCATATTAATGCCCCCACATGGGTTACAAGCTTATGTTAACAAGCTCGACAATTAAAATAGTAATTTCATTGTATTTAGATTAATTAATTGCTATATAACTTACCGATGTGGGATAAGTCCCTGGTTTTGTAGTTGCTTTTGTTCCAACAAATAACGTCTTTATACGAAAAGTATAGATAAGGTCATATTGGTGGTATAATTTTCAGCAACTTTTATTTTTAACGGTATTGTTAAATGTTTTTTTTTTACAGAAATGGGACCCATTAATAATATTTCTAATAATTATTATTACTTTGTCCTTTAGTCACTAAAGTTAATTATATAGTGTCATCAATGTAAAAATTCAATTTTATTCTATATATAAAATAATACAACGTGTTTCAAAACTAGACACATGCACTACAAACTTTCCACACTTTCGGTATAATAATGTTGAATACACTAAGAATAAACGTTCTTCGATTTAATAATATATTATGATGGACATATATTACTATTTAAATATATGTATATACACACATATATATATATATATATATTTGGCTTAAATACATTCTGAAAGTAAAGTTTTTTACCATCTTAGTTAGAATTTTCATCATTATGTTAGAGAGAGTAAGGTAACGTTGTGTCAAAGTAATGCCATGAATATTTTCACTCCGATATATATTTTATGAAGCCTAAAGAACAATAAGCTTTCCCTGACCAGGACAAGCGTATATATTTACTTTAAATGATAAAATATTTATGTCGTGTAACAACATAAGTTACTATATAACGATGCACTGCTTTATTTCAAATTTAAATGAGATTTTTTGATGGTCTTTTTTACATACTTTAAGAAGACAGTATTTACGCTAGATTGCTTACGCAGGCTATAACTCATACAAACAAAGCGTAGAAATCTTATTTCGACATACGTTGAAATTATAGATGAAATATATATCAACATTGATTATGTTCTTGTAGTGATGAATACGTAATTATGACTATAAAATAAAGAGAGAACTTTGAGAACTATCTTTTTGTTTACCTTATACTATTTGTTCTTATCTCTAGAGAATGATTCGTTCAATCCGTTTTACGAGATAAATCCTAATTGATGTATATGGTAACATAAATTTGAACAAGAAAAAAACATGATGGTATATTTGAGAACAGACTGTTGTGCCATCTTGAGCCCAAGCGACACCGCTCTGTAATCCTTCCACTGTTGGGAACGGGAGGTTTTCGTTGCTCTGTTAGACCAGCCTGACGCAGTGCCCTCCACACTATGAACTCAGGAAGTGCGAGCCTTCGCTCAAACTACATGAATCAAATCTCAACTTGAAATGGGCAGAGCAGTTCAAATTCGTGTTAGACTCGACCCAACGAGTCAGATCCAATATTCCATCATATTAATGCCCCCACATGGGTTACAAGCTTATGTTAACAAGCTCGACAATTAAAATAGTAATTTAATTGTATTTAAATTCATTAATTGCTATATAACTTACCGATGTGGGATAAGTCCCTGGTTTTGTAGTTGCTTTTGTTCCAACAAATAACGTCTTTATACGAAAAGTATAGATAAGGTCATATTGGTGGTATAATTTTCAGCAACTTTTATTTTTAACGGTATTGTTAAATGTTTTTTTTTTACAGAAATGGGACCCATTAATAATATTTCTAATAATTATTATTACTTTGTCCTTTAGTCACTAAAGTTAATTATATAGTGTCATCAATGTAAAAATTCAATTTTATTCTATATATAAAATAATACAACGTGTTTCAAAACTAGACACATGCACTACAAACTTTCCACACTTTCGGTATAATAATGTTGAATACACTAAGAATAAACGTTCTTCGATTTAATAATATATTATGATGGACATATATTACTATTTAAATATATGTATATACACACATATATATATATATATATATTTGGCTTAAATACATTCTGAAAGTAAAGTTTTTTACCATCTTAGTTAGAATTTTCATCATTATGTTAGAGAGAGTAAGGTAACGTTGTGTCAAAGTAATGCCATGAATATTTTCACTCCGATATATATTTTATGAAGCCTAAAGAATAATAAGCTTTCCCTGACCAGGACAAGCGTATATATTTACTTTAAATGATAAAATATTTATGTCGTGTAACACCATAAGTTACTATATAACGATGCACTGCTTTATTTCAAATTTAAATGAGATTTTTTGATGGTCTTTTTTACATACTTTAAGAAGACAGTATTTACGCTAGATTGCTTACGCAGGCTATAACTCATACAAACAAAGCGTAGAAATCTTATTTCGACATACGTTGAAATTAAAGATGAAATATATATCAACATTGATTATGTTCTTGTAGTGATGAATACGTAATTATGACTATAAAATAGATACAGAACTTTGAGAACTATCTTTTTGTTTACCTTGTACTATTTGTTCTTATCTCTAGAGAATGATTCGTTCAATCAGTTTTACGATATAAATCCTAATTGATGTATATGGTAACATAAATTTGAACAAGAAAAAAACATGATGGTATATTTGAGAACAGACTGTTGTGCCATCTTGAGCCCAAGCGACACCGCTCTGTAATCCTTCCACTGTTGAGAACGGGAGGTTTTCGTTGCTCTGTTAGACCAGCCTGACGCAGTGCCCTCCACACTATGAACTCAGGAAGTGCGAGCCTTCGCTCAAACTACATGAGCCAAATCTCAACTTGAAATGGGCAGAGCAGTTCAAATTCGTGTTAGACTCGACCCAACGAGTCAGATCCAATATTCCATCATATTAATGCCCCCACATGGGTTACAAGCTTATGTTAACAAGCTCGACAATTAAAATAGTAATTTAATTGTATTTAAATTCATTAATTGCTATATAACTTACCGATGTGGGATAAGTCCCTGGTTTTGTAGTTGCTTTTGTTCCAACAAATAACGTCTTTATACGAAAAGTATAGATAAGGTCATATTGGTGGTATAATTTTCAGCAACTTTTATTTTTAACGGTATTGTTAAATGTTTTTTTTTTACAGAAATGGGACCCATTAATAATATTTCTAATAATTATTATTACTTTGTCCTTTAGTCACTAAAGTTAATTATATAGTGTCATCAATGTAAAAATTCAATTTTATTCTATATATAAAATAATACAACGTGTTTCAAAACTAGACACATGCACTACAAACTTTCCACACTTTCGGTATAATAATGTTGAATACACTAAGAATAAACGTTCTTCGATTTAATAATATATTATGATGGACATATATTACTATTTAAATATATGTATATACACACATATATATATATATATATATTTGGCTTAAATACATTCTGAAAGTAAAGTTTTTTACCATCTTAGTTAGAATTTTCATCATTATGTTAGAGAGAGTAAGGTAACGTTGTGTCAAAGTAATGCCATGAATATTTTCACTCCGATATATATTTTATGAAGCCTAAAGAATAATAAGCTTTCCCTGACCAGGACAAGCGTATATATTTACTTTAAATGATAAAATATTTATGTCGTGTAACAACATAAGTTACTATATAACGATGCACTGCTTTATTTCAAATTTAAATGATAGTTTTTTATGGTCTTTTTTACATACTTTAAGAAGACAGTATTTACGCTAGATTGCTTACGCAGGCTATAACTCATACAAACAAAGCGTAGAAATCTTATTTCGACATACGTTGAAATTAAAGATGAAATATATATCAACATTGATTATGTTCTTGTAGTGATGAATACGTAATTATGACTATAAAATAGATACAGAACTTTGAGAACTATCTTTTTGTTTACCTTGTACTATTTGTTCTTATCTCTAGAGAATGATTCGTTCAATCCGTTTTACGAGATAAATTCTAATTGATGTATATGGTAACATATATTTGAACAAGAAAAAAACATGATGGTATATTTGAGAACAGACTGTTGTGCCATCTTGAGCCCAAGCGACACCGCTCTGTAATCCTTCCACTGTTGGGAACGGGAGGTTTTCGTTGCTCTGTTAGACCAGCCTGACGCAGTGCCCTCCACACTATGAACTCAGGAAGTGCGAGCCTTCGCTCAAACTACATGAGCCAAATCTCAACTTGAAATGGGCAGAGCAGTTCGAAGTCGTGTTAGACTCGACCCAACGAGTCAGATCCAATATTCCATCATATTAATGCCCCCACATGGGTTACAAGCTTATGTTAACAAGCTCGACAATTAAAATAGTAATTTAATTGTATTTAAATTCATTAATTGCTATATAACTTACCGATGTGGGATAAGTCCCTGGTTTTGTAGTTGCTTTTGTTCCAACAAATAACGTCTTTATACGAAAAGTATAGATAAGGTCATATTGGTGGTATAATTTTCAGCAACTTTTATTTTTAACGGTATTGTTAAATGTTTTTTTTTTACAGAAATGGGACCCATTAATAATATTTCTAATAATTATTATTACTTTGTCCTTTAGTCACTAAAGTTAATTATATAGTGTCATCAATGTAAAAATTCAATTTTATTCTATATATAAAATAATACAACGTGTTTCAAAACTAGACACATGCACTACAAACTTTCCACACTTTCGGTATAATAATGTTGAATACACTAAGAATAAACGTTCTTCGATTTAATAATATATTATGATGGACATATATTACTATTTAAATATATGTATATACACACATATATATATATATATATATTTGGCTTAAATACATTCTGAAAGTAAAGTTTTTTACCATCTTAGTTAGAATTTTCATCATTATGTTAGAGAGAGTAAGGTAACGTTGTGTCAAAGTAATGCCATGAATATTTTCACTCCGATATATATTTTATGAAGCCTAAAGAATAATAAGCTTTCCCTGACCAGGACAAGCGTATATATTTACTTTAAATGATAAAATATTTATGTCGTGTAACAACATAAGTTACTATATAACGATGCACTGCTTTATTTCAAATTTAAATGAGATTTTTTTATGGTATTTTTTTCAAACTTTAAGAAGACAGTATTTACGCTAAATTGTTTAAGCAGGCTATAACTCATACAAACAAAGCGTAGAAATCTTATTTCGACATACGTTGAAATTAAAGATGAAATATATATCAACATTGATTATGTTCTTGTAGTGATGAATACGTAATTATGACTATAAAATAGAGAGAGAACTTTGAGAACTATCTTTTTGTTTACCTTGTACTATTTGTTCTTATTTCTAGAGAATGATTCGTTCAATCAGTTTTACGAGATAAATCCTAATTGATGTATATGGTAACATATATTTGAACAAGAAAAAAACATGATGGTATATTTGAGAACAGACTGTTGTGCCATCTTGAGCCCAAGCGACACCGCTCTGTAATCCTTCCACTGTTGGGAACGGGAGGTTTTCGTTGCTCTTTTAGACCAGCCTGACGCAGTGCCCTCCACACTATGAACTCAGGAAGTGCGAGCCTTCGCTCAAACTACATGAGTCAAATCTCAACTTGAAATGGGCAGAGCAGTTCGAATTCGTGTTAGACTCGACCCAACGAGTCAGATCCAATATTCCATCATATTAATGCCCCCACATGGGTTACAAGCTTATGTTAACAAGCTCGACAATTAAAATAGTAATTTAATTGTATTTAAATTCATTAATTGCTATATAACTTACCGATGTGGGATAAGTCCCTGGTTTTGTAGTTGCTTTTGTTCCAACAAATAACGTCTTTATACGAAAAATATAGATAAGGTCATATTGGTGGTATAATTTTCAGCAACTTTTATTTTTAACGGTATTGTTAAATGTTTTTTTTTTACAGAAATGGGACCCATTAATAATATTTCTAATAATTATTATTACTTTGTCCTTTAGTCACTAAAGTTAATTATATAGTGTCATCAATGTAAAAATTCAATTTTATTCTATATATAAAATAATACAACGTGTTTCAAAACTAGACACATGCACTACAAACTTTCCACACTTTCGGTATAATAATGTTGAATACACTAAGAATAAACGTTCTTCGATTTAATAATATATTATGATGGACATATATTACTATTTAAATATATGTATATACACACATATATATATATATATATATTTGGCTTAAATACATTCTGAAAGTAAAGTTTTTTACCATCTTAGTTAGAATTTTCATCATTATGTTAGAGAGAGTAAGGTAACGTTGTGTCAAAGTAATGCCATGAATATTTTCACTCCGATATATATTTTATGAAGCCTAAAGAATAATAAGCTTTCCCTGACCAGGACAAGCGTATATATTTACTTTAAATGATAAAATATTTATGTCGTGTAACAACATAAGTTACTATATAACGATGCACTGCTTTATTTCAAATTTAAATGAGAGTTTTTTATGGTGTTTTTTTACAAACTTTAAGAAGACAGTATTTACGCTAGATTGTTTAAGCAGGCTATAACTCATACAAACAAAGCGTAGAAATCTTATTTCGACATACGTTGAAATTATAGATGAAATATATATCAACATTGATTATGTTCTTGTAGTGATGAATACGTAATTATGATTATAAAATAAAGAGAGAACTTTGAGAACTATCTTTTTGTTTACCTTGTACTATTTGTTCTTATCTCTAGAGAATGATTCGTTCAATCCGTTTTACGAGATAAATCCTAATTGATGTATATGGTAACATATATTTGAACAAGAAAAAAACATGATGGTATATTTGAGAACAGACTGTTGTGCCATCTTGAGCCCAAGCGACACCGCTCTGTAATCCTTCCACTGTTGGGAACGGGAGGTTTTCGTTGCTCTGTTAGACCAGCCTGACGCAGTGCCCTCCACAATATGAACTCAGGAAGTGCGAGCCTTCGCTCAAACTACATGAGCCAAATCTCAACTTGAAATGGGCAGAGCAGTTCGAAGTCGTGTTAGACTCGACCCAACGAGTCAGATCCAATATTCCATCATATTAATGCCCCCACATGGGTTACAAGCTTATGTTAACAAGCTCGACAATTAAAATAGTAATTTAATTGTATTTAAATTCATTAATTGCTATATAACTTACCGATGTGGGATAAGTCCCTGGTTTTGTAGTTGCTTTTGTTCCAACAAATAACGTCTTTATACGAAAAATATAGATAAGGTCATATTGGTGGTATAATTTTCAGCAACTTTTATTTTTAACGGTATTGTTAAATGTTTTTTTTTTACAGAAATGGGACCCATTAATAATATTTCTAATAATTATTATTACTTTGTCCTTTAGTCACTAAAGTTAATTATATAGTGTCATCAATGTAAAAATTCAATTTTATTCTATATATAAAATAATACAACGTGTTTCAAAACTAGACACATGCACTACAAACTTTCCACACTTTCGGTATAATAATGTTGAATACACTAAGAATAAACGTTCTTCGATTTAATAATATATTATGATGGACATATATTACTATTTAAATATATGTATATACACACATATATATATATATATATATTTGGCTTAAATACATTCTGAAAGTAAAGTTTTTTACCATCTTAGTTAGAATTTTCATCATTATGTTAGAGAGAGTAAGGTAACGTTGTGTCAAAGTAATGCCATGAATATTTTCACTCTGATATATATTATATGAAGCCTAAAGAATAATAAGCTTTCCCTGACCAGGACAAGCGTATATATTTACTTTAAATGATAAAATATTTATGTCGTGTAACAACATAACTTACTATATAACGATGCACTGCTTTATTTCAAATTTAAATGAGATTTTTTGATGGTCTTTTTTACATACTTTAAGAAGACAGTATTTACGCTAGATTGCTTACGCAGGCTATAACTCATACAAACAAAGCGTAGAAATCTTATTTCGACATACGTTTAAATTAAAGATGAAATATATATCAACATTGATTATGTTCTTGTAGTGATGAATACGTAATTATGACTATAAAATAGATACAGAACTTTGAGAACTATCTTTTTGTTTACCTTGTACTATTTGTTCTTATCTCTAGAGAATGATTCGTTCAATCCGTTTTACGAGATAAATCCTAATTGATGTATATGGTAACATATATTTGAACAAGAAAAAAACATGATGGTATATTTGAGAACAGACTGTTGTGCCATCTTGAGCCCAAGCGACACCGCTCTGTAATCCTTCCACTGTTGGGAACGGGAGGTTTTCGTTGCTCTGTTAGACCAGCCTGACGCAGTGCCCTCCACACTATGAACCCAGGAAGTGCGATCCTTCGCTCAAACTACATGACCAAAATCTCAACTTGAAATGGGCAGAGCAGTTCGAAGTCTTGTTAGACTCGACCCAACTAGTCAGATCCAATATTCCATCATTTAATGCCCCCACATGGGTTACAAGCTTATGTTAACAAGCTCGACAATTAAAATAGTAATTTAATTGTATTTAAATTCATTAATTGCTATATAACTTACCGATGTGGGATAAGTCCCTGGTTTTGAAGTTGCTTTTGTTCCAACAAATAACGTCTTTATACGAAAAGTATAGATAAGGTCATATTGGTGGTATAATTTTCAGCAACTTTTATTTTTAACGGTATTGTTAAATGTTTTTTTTTTACAGAAATGGGACCCATTAATAATATTTCTAATAATTATTATTACTTTGTCCTTTAGTCACTAAAGTTAATTATATAGTGTCATCAATGTAAAAATTCAATTTTATTCTATATATAAAATAATACAACGTGTTTCAAAACTAGACACATGCACTACAAACTTTCCACACTTTCGGTATAATAATGTTGAATACACTAAGAATAAACGTTCTTCGATTTAATAATATATTATGATGGACATATATTACTATTTAAATATATGTATATACACACATATATATATATATATATATTTGGCTTAAATACATTCTGAAAGTAAAGTTTTTTACCATCTTAGTTAGAATTTTCATCATTATGTTAGAGAGAGTAAGGTAACGTTGTGTCAAAGTAATGCCATGAATATTTTCACTCTGATATATATTATATGAAGCCTAAAGAATAATAAGCTTTCCCTGACCAGGACAAGCGTATATATTTACTTTAAATGATAAAATATTTATGTCGTGTAACAACATAACTTACTATATAACGATGCACTGCTTTATTTCAAATTTAAATGAGATTTTTTGATGGTCTTTTTTACATACTTTAAGAAGACAGTATTTACGCTAGATTGCTTACGCAGGCTATAACTCATACAAACAAAGCGTAGAAATCTTATTTCGACATACGTTGAAATTAAAGATGAAATATATATCAACATTGATTATGTTCTTGTAGTGATGAATACGTAATTATGACTATAAAATAGATACAGAACTTTGAGAACTATCTTTTTGTTTACCTTGTACTATTTGTTCTTATCTCTAGAGAATGATTCATTCAATCCGTTTTACGAGATAAATCCTAATTGATGTATATGGTAACATATATTTGAACAAGAAAAAAACATGATGGTATATTTGAGAACAGACTGTTGTGCCATCTTGAGCCCAAGCGACACCGCTCTGTAATCCTTCCACTGTTGGGAACGGGAGGTTTTCGTTGCTCTATTAGACTAGCCTGACGCACTGCCCTCCACACTATGAACTCAGGAAGTGCGAGCCTTCGCTCAAACTACATGAGCCAAATCTCAACTTGAAATGGGCAGAGCAGTTCGAAGTCTTGTTAGACTCGACCCAACGAGTCAGATCCAATATTCCATCATATTAATGCCCCCACATGGGTTACAAGCTTATGTTAACAAGCTCGACAATTAAAATAGTAATTTAATTGTATTTAAATTCATTAATTGCTATATAACTTACCGATGTGGGATAAGTCCCTGGTTTTGTAGTTGCTTTTGTTCCAACAAATAACGTCTTTATACGAAAAGTATAGATAAGGTCATATTGGTGGTATAATTTTCAGCAACTTTTATTTTTAACGGTATTGTTAAATGTTTTTTTTTTACAGAAATGGGACCCATTAATAATATTTCTAATAATTATTATTACTTTGTCCTTTAGTCACTAAAGTTAATTATATAGTGTCATCAATGTAAAAATTCAATTTTATTCTATATATAAAATAATACAACGTGTTTCAAAACTAGACACATGCACTACAAACTTTCCACACTTTCGGTATAATAATGTTGAATACACTAAGAATAAACGTTCTTCGATTTAATAATATATTATGATGGACATATATTACTATTTAAATATATGTATATACACACATATATATATATATATATATTTGGCTTAAATACATTCTGAAAGTAAAGTTTTTTACCATCTTAGTTAGAATTTTCATCATTATGTTAGAGAGAGTAAGGTAACGTTGTGTCAAAGTAATGCCATGAATATTTTCACTCCGATATATATTTTATGAAGCCTAAAGAATAATAAGCTTTCCCTGACCAGGACAAGCGTATATATTTACTTTAAATGATAAAATATTTATGTCGTGTAACAACATAAGTTACTATATAACGATGCACTGCTTTATTTCAAATTTAAATGAGATTTTTTTATGGTCTTTTTTACATACTTTAAGAAGACAGTATTTACGCTAGATTGCTTACGCAAGCTATAACTCATACAAACAAAGCGTAGAAATCTTATTTCGACATACGTTGAAATTAAAGATGAAATATATATCAACATTGATTATGTTCTTGTAGTGATGAATACGTAATTATGACTATAAAATAGATACAGAACTTTGAGAACTATCTTTTTGTTTACCTTGTACTATTTGTTCTTATCTCTAGAGAATGATTCGTTCAATCCGTTTTACGAGATAAATCCTAATTGATGTATATGGTAACATATATTTGAACAATAAAAAAACATGATGGTATATTTGAGAACAGACTGTTGTGCCATCTTGAGCCCAAGCGACACCGCTCTGTAATCCTTCCACTGTTGGGAACGGGAGGTTTTCGTTGCTCTGTTAGACCAGCCTGACGCAGTGCCCTCCACACTATGAACCCAGGAAGTGCGATCCTTCGCTCAAACTACATGACCAAAATCTCAACTTGAAATGGGCAGAGCAGTTCGAAGTCTTGTTAGACTCGACCCAACTAGTCAGATCCAATATTCCATCATTTAATGCCCCCACATGGGTTACAAGCTTATGTTAACAAGCTCGACAATTAAAATAGTAATTTAATTGTATTTAAATTCATTAATTGCTATATAACTTACCGATGTGGGATAAGTCCCTGGTTTTGTAGTTGCTTTTGTTCCAACAAATAACGTCTTTATACGAAAAATATAGATAAGGTCATATTGGTGGTATAATTTTCAGCAACTTTTATTTTTAACGGTATTGTTAAATGTTTTTTTTTTTACAGAAATGGGACCCATTAATAATATTTCTAATAATTATTATTACTTTGTCCTTTAGTCACTAAAGTTAATTATATAGTGTCATCAATGTAAAAATTCAATTTTATTCTATATATAAAATAATACAACGTGTTTCAAAACTAGACACATGCACTACAAACTTTCCACACTTTCGGTATAATAATGTTGAATACACTAAGAATAAACGTTCTTCGATTTAATAATATATTATGATGGACATATATTACTATTTAAATATATGTATATACACACATATATATATATATATATATTTGGCTTAAATACATTCTGAAAGTAAAGTTTTTTACCATCTTAGTTAGAATTTTCATCATTATGTTAGAGAGAGTAAGGTAACGTTGTGTCAAAGTAATGCCATGAATATTTTCACTCCGATATATATTTTATGAAGCCTAAAGAATAATAAGCTTTCCCTGACCAGGACAAGCGTATATATTTACTTTAAATGATAAAATATTTATGTCGTGTAACAACATAAGTTACTATATAACGATGCACTGCTTTATTTCAAATTTAAATGAGATTTTTTGATGGTCTTTTTTACATACTTTAAGAAGACAGTATTTACGCTAGATTGCTTACGCAGGCTATAACTCATACAAACAAAGCGTAGAAATCTTATTTCGACATACGTTGAAATTAAAGATGAAATATATATCAACATTGATTATGTTCTTGTAGTGATGAATACGTAATTATGACTATAAAATAGATACAGAACTTTGAGAACTATCTTTTTGTTTACCTTGTACTATTTGTTCTTATCTCTAGAGAATGATTCATTCAATCCGTTTTACGAGATAAATCCTAATTGATGTATATGGTAACATATATTTGAACAAGAAAAAAACATGATGGTATATTTGAGAACAGACTGTTGTGCCATCTTGAGCCCAAGCGACACCGCTCTGTAATCCTTCCACTGTTGGGAACGGGAGGTTTTCGTTGCTCTATTAGACCAGCCTGACGCAGTGCCCTCCACACTATGAACTCAGGAAGTGCGAGCCTTCGCTCAAACTACATGACTCAAATCTCAACTTGAAATGGGCAGAGCAGGTCGAATTCGTGTTAGACTCGACCCAACGAGTCAGATCCAATATTCCATCATATTAATGCCCCCACATGGGTTACAAGCTTATGTTAACAAGCTCGACAATTAAAATAGTAATTTAATTGTATTTAAATTAATTAATTGCTATATAACTTACCGATGTGGGATAAGTCCCTGGTTTTGTAGTTGCTTTTGTTCCAACAAATAACGTCTTTATACGAAAAGTATAGATAAGGTCATATTGGTGGTATAATTTTCAGCAACTTTTATTTTTAACGGTATTGTTAAATGTTTTTTTTTTACAGAAATGGGACCCATTAATAATATTTCTAATAATTATTATTACTTTGTCCTTTAGTCACTAAAGTTAATTATATAGTGTCATCAATGTAAAAATTCAATTTTATTCTATATATAAAATAATACAACGTGTTTCAAAACTAGACACATGCACTACAAACTTTCCACACTTTCGGTATAATAATGTTGAATACACTAAGAATAAACGTTCTTCGATTTAATAATATATTATGATGGACATATATTACTATTTAAATATATGTATATACACACATATATATATATATATATATTTGGCTTAAATACATTCTGAAAGTAAAGTTTTTTACCATCTTAGTTAGAATTTTCATCATTATGTTAGAGAGAGTAAGGTAACGTTGTGTCAAAGTAATGCCATGAATATTTTCACTCCGATATATATTTTATGAAGCCTAAAGAATAATAAGCTTTCCCTGACCAGGACAAGCGTATATATTTACTTTAAATGATAAAATATTTATGTCGTGTAACAACATAAGTTACTATATAACGATGCACTGCTTTATTTCAAATTTAAATGAGAGTTTTTTATGGTATTTTTTTCAAACTTTAAGAAGACAGTATTTACGCTAGATTGCTTACGCAGGCTATAACTCATACAAACAAAGCGTAGAAATCTTATTTCGACATACGTTGAAATTAAAGATGAAATATATATCAACATTGATTATGTTCTTGTAGTGATGAATACGTAATTATGACTATAAAATAGATACAGAACTTTGAGAACTATCTTTTTGTTTACCTTGTACTATTTGTTCTTATCTCTAGAGAATGATTCGTTCAATCCGTTTTACGAGATAAATCCTAATTGATGTATATGGTAACATATATTTGAACAAGAAAAAAACATGATGGTATATTTGAGAACAGACTGTTGTGCCATCTTGAGCCCAAGCGACACCGCTCTGTAATACTTCCACTGTTGGGAACGGGAGGTTTTCGTTGCTCTGTTAGACCAGCCTGACGCAGTGCCCTCCACACTATGAACTCAGGAAGTGCGAGCCTTCGCTCAAACTACATGAGCCAAATCTCAACTTGAAATGGGCAGAGCAGTTCGAAGTCGTGTTAGACTCGACCCAACGAGTCAGATCCAATATTCCATCATATTAATGCCCCCACATGGGTTACAAGCTTATGTTAACAAGCTCGACAATTAAAATAGTAATTTAATTGTATTTAAATTCATTAATTGCTATATAACTTACCGATGTGGGATAAGTCCCTGGTTTTGTAGTTGCTTTTGTTCCAACAAATAACGTCTTTATACGAAAAATATAGATAAGGTCATATTGGTGGTATAATTTTCAGCAACTTTTATTTTTAACGGTATTGTTAAATGTTTTTTTTTTACAGAAATGGGACCCATTAATAATATTTCTAATAATTATTATTACTTTGTCCTTTAGTCACTAAAGTTAATTATATAGTGTCATCAATGTAAAAATTCAATTTTATTCTATATATAAAATAATACAACGTGTTTCAAAACTAGACACATGCACTACAAACTTTCCACACTTTCGGTATAATAATGTTGAATACACTAAGAATAAACGTTCTTCGATTTAATAATATATTATGATGGACATATATTACTATTTAAATATATGTATATACACACATATATATATATATATATATTTGGCTTAAATACATTCTGAAAGTAAAGTTTTTTACCATCTTAGTTAGAATTTTCATCATTATGTTAGAGAGAGTAAGGTAACGTTGTGTCAAAGTAATGCCATGAATATTTTCACTCTGATATATATTATATGAAGCCTAAAGAATAATAAGCTTTCCCTGACCAGGACAAGCGTATATATTTACTTTAAATGATAAAATATTTATGTCGTGTAACAACATAAGTTACTATATAACGATGCACTGCTTTATTTCAAATTTAAATGAGATTTTTTGATGGTCTTTTTTACATACTTTAAGAAGACAGTATTTACGCTAGATTGCTTACGCAGGCTATAACTCATACAAACAAAGCGTAGAAATCTTATTTCGACATACGTTGAAATTAAAGATGAAATATATATCAACATTGATTATGTTCTTGTAGTGATGAATACGTAATTATGACTATAAAATAGATACAGAACTTTGAGAACTATCTTTTTGTTTACCTTGTACTATTTGTTCTTATCTCTAGAGAATGATTCATTCAATCCGTTTTACGAGATAAATCCTAATTGATGTATATGGTAACATATATTTGAACAAGAAAAAAACATGATGGTATATTTGAGAACAGACTGTTGTGCCATCTTGAGCCCAAGCGACACCGCTCTGTAATCCTTCCACTGTTGGGAACGGGAGGTTTTCGTTGCTCTATTAGACTAGCCTGACGCACTGCCCTCCACACTATGAACTCAGGAAGTGCGAGCCTTCGCTCAAACTACATGAGCCAAATCTCAACTTGAAATGGGCAGAGCAGTTCGAAGTCGTGTTAGACTCGACCCAACGAGTCAGATCCAATATTCCATCATATTAATGCCCCCACATGGGTTACAAGCTTATGTTAACAAGCTCGACAATTAAAATAGTAATTTAATTGTATTTAAATTCATTAATTGCTATATAACTTACCGATGTGGGATAAGTCCCTGGTTTTGTAGTTGGTTTTGTTCCAACAAATAACGTCTTTATACGAAAAATATAGATAAGGTCATATTGGTGGTATAATTTTCAGCAACTTTTATTTTTAACGGTATTGTTAAATTTTTTTTTTTTACAGAAATGGGACCCATTAATAATATTTCTAATAATTATTATTACTTTGTCCTTTAGTCACTAAAGTTAATTATATAGTGTCATCAATGTAAAAATTCAATTTTATTCTATATATAAAATAATACAACGTGTTTCAAAACTAGACACATGCACTACAAACTTTCCACACTTTCGGTATAATAATGTTGAATACACTAAGAATAAACGTTCTTCGATTTAATAATATATTATGATGGACATATATTACTATTTAAATATATGTATATACATACATATATATATATATATATATTTGGCTTAAATACATTCAGAAAGTAAAGTTTTTTACCATCTTAGTTAGAATTTTCATCATTATGTTAGAGAGAGTAAGGTAACGTTGTGTCAAAGTAATGCCATGAATATTTTCACTCCGATATATATTTTATGAAGCCTAAAGAATAATAAGCTTTCCCTGACCAGGACAAGCGTATATATTTACTTTAAATGATAAAATATTTATGTCGTGTAACAACATAAGTTACTATATAACGATGCACTGCTTTATTTCAAATTTAAATGAGATTTTTTTATGGTCTTTTTTACATACTTTAAGAAGACAGTATTTACGCTAGATTGCTTACGCAGGCTATAACTCATACAAACAAAGCGTAGAAATCTTATTTCGACATACGTTGAAATTAAAGATGAAATATATATCAACATTGATTATGTTCTTGTAGTGATGAATACGTAATTATGACTATAAAATAGATACAGAACTTTGAGAACTATCTTTTTGTTTACCTTGTACTATTTGTTCTTATCTCTAGAGAATGATTCATTCAATCCGTTTTACGAGATAAATCCTAATTGATGTATATGGTAACATATATTTGAACAAGAAAAAAACATGATGGTATATTTGAGAACAGACTGTTGTGCCATCTTGAGCCCAAGCGACACCGCTCTGTAATCCTTCCACTGTTGGGAACGGGAGGTTTTCGTTGCTCTATTAGACTAGCCTGACGCACTGCCCTCCACACTATGAACTCAGGAAGTGCGAGCCTTCGCTCAAACTACATGAGCCAAATCTCAACTTGAAATGGGCAGAGCAGTTCGAAGTCGTGTTAGACTCGACCCAACGAGTCAGATCCAATATTCCATCATATTAATGCCCCCACATGAGTTACAAGCTTATGTTAACAAGCTCGACAATTAAAATAGTAATTTAATTGTATTTAAATTCATTAATTGCTATATAACTTACCGATGTGGGATAAGTCCCTGGTTTTGTAGTTGGTTTTGATCCAACAAATAACGTCTTTATACGAAAAATATAGATAAGGTCATATTGGTGGTATAATTTTCAGCAACTTTTATTTTTAACGGTATTGTTAAATTTTTTTTTTTTACAGAAATGGGACCCATTAATAATATTTCTAATAATTATTATTACTTTGTCCTTTAGTCACTAAAGTTAATTATATAGTGTCATCAATGTAAAAATTCAATTTTATTCTATATATAAAATAATACAACGTGTTTCAAAACTAGACACATGCACTACAAACTTTCCACACTTTCGGTATAATAATGTTGAATACACTAAGAATAAACGTTCTTCGATTTAATAATATATTATGATGGACATATATTACTATTTAAATATATGTATATACACACATATATATATATATATATATTTGGCTTAAATACATTCTGAAAGTAAAGTTTTTTACCATCTTAGTTAGAATTTTCATCATTATGTTAGAGAGAGTAAGGTAACGTTGTGTCAAAGTAATGCCATGAATATTTTCACTCCGATATATATTTTATGAAGCCTAAAGAATAATAAGCTTTCCCTGACCAGGACAAGCGTATATATTTACTTTAAATGATAAAATATTTATGTCGTGTAACAACATAAGTTACTATATAACGATGCACTGCTTTATTTCAAATTTAAATGAGATTTTTTTATGGTCTTTTTTACATACTTTAAGAAGACAGTATTTACGCTAGATTGCTTACGCAGGCTATAACTCATACAAACAAAGCGTAGAAATCTTATTTCGACATACGTTGAAATTAAAGATGAAATATATATCAACATTGATTATGTTCTTGTAGTGATGAATACGTAATTATGACTATAAAATAGATACAGAACTTTGAGAACTATCTTTTTGTTTACCTTGTACTATTTGTTCTTATCTCTAGAAAATGATTCGTTCAATCCGTTTTACGAGATAAATCCTAATTGATGTATATGGTAACATATATTTGAACAAGAAAAAAACATGATGGTATATTTGAGAACAGACTGTTGTGCCATCTTGAGCCCAAGCGACACCGCTCTGTAATCCTTCCACTGTTGGGAACGGGAGGTTTTCGTTGCTCTGTTAGACCAGCCTAACGCAGTGCCCTCCACACTATGAACTCAGGAAGTGCGAGCCTTCGCTCAAACTACATGAGCCAAATCTCAACTTGAAATGGGCAGAGCAGTTCGAAGTCGTGTTAGACTCGACCCAACGAGTCAGATCCAATATTCCATCATATTAATGCCCCCACATGGGTTACAAGCTTATGTTAACAAGCTCGACAATTAAAATAGTAATTTAATTGTATTTAAATTCATTAATTGCTATATAACTTACCGATGTGGGATAAGTCCCTGGTTTTGTAGTTGCTTTTGTTCCAACAAATAACGTCTTTATACGAAAAATATAGATAAGGTCATATTGGTGGTATAATTTTCAGCAACTTTTATTTTTAACGGTATTGTTAAATGTTTTTTTTTTACAGAAATGGGACCCATTAATAATATTTCTAATAATTATTATTACTTTGTCCTTTAGTCACTAAAGTTAATTATATAGTGTCATCAATGTAAAAATTCAATTTTATTCTATATATAAAATAATACAACGTGTTTCAAAACTAGACACATGCACTACAAACTTTCCACACTTTCGGTATAATAATGTTGAATACACTAAGAATAAACGTTCTTCGATTTAATAATATATTATGATGGACATATATTACTATTTAAATATATGTATATACACACATATATATATATATATATATTTGGCTTAAATACATTCTGAAAGTAAAGTTTTTTACCATCTTAGTTAGAATTTTCATCATTATGTTAGAGAGAGTAAGGTAACGTTGTGTCAAAGTAATGCCATGAATATTTTCACTCTGATATATATTATATGAAGCCTAAAGAATAATAAGCTTTCCCTGACCAGGACAAGCGTATATATTTACTTTAAATGATAAAATATTTATGTCGTGTAACAACATAAGTTACTATATAACGATGCACTGCTTTATTTCAAATTTAAATGAGATTTTTTGATGGTCTTTTTTACATACTTTAAGAAGACAGTATTTACGCTAGATTGCTTACGCAGGCTATAACTCATACAAACAAAGCGTAGAAATCTTATTTCGACATACGTTGAAATTAAAGATGAAATATATATCAACATTGATTATGTTCTTGTAGTGATGAATACGTAATTATGACTATAAAATAGATACAGAACTTTGAGAACTATCTTTTTGTTTACCTTGTACTATTTGTTCTTATCTCTAGAGAATGATTCGTTCAATCCGTTTTACGAGATAAATCCTAATTGATGTATATGGTAACATATATTTGAACAAGAAAAAAACATGATGGTATATTTGAGAACAGACTGTTGTGCCATCTTGAGCCCAAGCGACACCGCTCTGTAATCCTTCCACTGTTGGGAACGGGAGGTTTTCGTTGCTCTATTAGACTAGCCTGACGCACTGCCCTCCACACTATGAACTCAGGAAGTGCGAGCCTTCGCTCAAACTACATGAGCCAAATCTCAACTTGAAATGGGCAGAGCAGTTCGAAGTCGTGTTAGACTCGACCCAACGAGTCAGATCCAATATTCCATCATATTAATGCCCCCACATGAGTTACAAGCTTATGTTAACAAGCTCGACAATTAAAATAGTAATTTAATTGTATTTAAATTCATTAATTGCTATATAACTTACCGATGTGGGATAAGTCCCTGGTTTTGTAGTTGGTTTTGATCCAACAAATAACGTCTTTATACGAAAAATATAGATAAGGTCATATTGGTGGTATAATTTTCAGCAACTTTTATTTTTAACGGTATTGTTAAATTTTTTTTTTTTACAGAAATGGGACCCATTAATAATATTTCTAATAATTATTATTACTTTGTCCTTTAGTCACTAAAGTTAATTATATAGTGTCATCAATGTAAAAATTCAATTTTATTCTATATATAAAATAATACAACGTGTTTCAAAACTAGACACATGCACTACAAACTTTCCACACTTTCGGTATAATAATGTTGAATACACTAAGAATAAACGTTCTTCGATTTAATAATATATTATGATGGACATATATTACTATTTAAATATATGTATATACACACATATATATATATATATATATTTGGCTTAAATACATTCTGAAAGTAAAGTTTTTTACCATCTTAGTTAGAATTTTCATCATTATGTTAGAGAGAGTAAGGTAACGTTGTGTCAAAGTAATGCCATGAATATTTTCACTCCGATATATATTTTATGAAGCCTAAAGAATAATAAGCTTTCCCTGACCAGGACAAGCGTATATATTTACTTTAAATGATAAAATATTTATGTCGTGTAACAACATAAGTTACTATATAACGATGCACTGCTTTATTTCAAATTTAAATGAGAGTTTTTTATGGTATTGTTTTTAAACTTTAAGAAGACAGTATTTACGCTAAATTGTTTAAGCAGGCTATAACTCATACAAACAAAGCGTAGAAATCTTATTTCGACATACGTTGAAATTAAAGATGAAATATATATCAACATTGATTATGTTCTTGTAGTGATGAATACGTAATTATGACTATAAAATAGATACAGAACTTTGAGAACTATCTTTTTGTTTACCTTGTACTATTTGTTCTTATCTCTAGAGAATGATTCATTCAATCCGTTTTACGAGATAAATCCTAATTGATGTATATGGTAACATATATTTGAACAAGAAAAAAACATGATGGTATATTTGAGAACAGACTGTTGTGCCATCTTGAGCCCAAGCGACACCGCTCTGTAATCCTTCCACTGTTGGGAACGGGAGGTTTTCGTTGCTCTATTAGACTAGCCTGACGCACTGCCCTCCACACTATGAACTCAGGAAGTGCGAGCCTTCGCTCAAACTACATGAGCCAAATCTCAACTTGAAATGGGCAGAGCAGTTCGAAGTCGTGTTAGACTCGACCCAACGAGTCAGATCCAATATTCCATCATATTAATGCCCCCACATGAGTTACAAGCTTATGTTAACAAGCTCGACAATTAAAATAGTAATTTAATTGTATTTAAATTCATTAATTGCTATATAACTTACCGATGTGGGATAAGTCCCTGGTTTTGTAGTTGGTTTTGATCCAACAAATAACGTCTTTATACGAAAAATATAGATAAGGTCATATTGGTGGTATAATTTTCAGCAACTTTTATTTTTAACGGTATTGTTAAATTTTTTTTTTTTACAGAAATGGGACCCATTAATAATATTTCTAATAATTATTATTACTTTGTCCTTTAGTCACTAAAGTTAATTATATAGTGTCATCAATGTAAAAATTCAATTTTATTCTATATATAAAATAATACAACGTGTTTCAAAACTAGACACATGCACTACAAACTTTCCACACTTTCGGTATAATAATGTTGAATACACTAAGAATAAACGTTCTTCGATTTAATAATATATTATGATGGACATATATTACTATTTAAATATATGTATATACACACATATATATATATATATATATTTGGCTTAAATACATTCTGAAAGTAAAGTTTTTTACCATCTTAGTTAGAATTTTCATCATTATGTTAGAGAGAGTAAGGTAACGTTGTGTCAAAGTAATGCCATGAATATTTTCACTCCGATATATATTTTATGAAGCCTAAAGAATAATAAGCTTTCCCTGACCAGGACAAGCGTATATATTTACTTTAAATGATAAAATATTTATGTCGTGTAACAACATAAGTTACTATATAACGATGCACTGCTTTATTTCAAATTTAAATGAGATTTTTTTATGGTATTTTTTACATACTTTAAGAAGACAGTATTTACGCTAAATTGCTTACGCAGGCTATAACTCATACAAACAAAGCGTAGAAATCTTATTTCGACATACGTTGAAATTAAAGATGAAATATATATCAACATTGATTATGTTCTTGTAGTGATGAATACGTAATTATGACTATAAAATAGATACAGAACTTTGAGAACTATCTTTTTGTTTACCTTGTACTATTTGTTCTTATCTCTAGAAAATGATTCGTTCAATCCGTTTTACGAGATAAATCCTAATTGATGTATATGGTAACATATATTTGAACAAGAAAAAAACATGATGGTATATTTGAGAACAGACTGTTGTGCCATCTTGAGCCCAAGCGACACCGCTCTGTAATCCTTCCACTGTTGGGAACGGGAGGTTTTCGTTGCTCTGTTAGACCAGCCTAACGCAGTGCCCTCCACACTATGAACTCAGGAAGTGCGAGCCTTCGCTCAAACTACATGAGCCAAATCTCAACTTGAAATGGGCAGAGCAGTTCGAAGTCGTGTTAGACTCGACCCAACGAGTCAGATCCAATATTCCATCATATTAATGCCCCCACATGGGTTACAAGCTTATGTTAACAAGCTCGAAAATTAAAATAGTAATTTAATTGTATTTAAATTCATTAATTGCTATATAACTTACCGATGTGGGATAAGTCCCTGGTTTTGTAGTTGCTTTTGTTCCAACAAATAACGTCTTTATACGAAAAATATAGATAAGGTCATATTGGTGGTATAATTTTCAGCAACTTTTATTTTTAACGGTATTGTTAAATGTTTTTTTTTTACAGAAATGGGACCCATTAATAATATTTCTAATAATTATTATTACTTTGTCCTTTAGTCACTAAAGTTAATTATATAGTGTCATCAATGTAAAAATTCAATTTTATTCTATATATAAAATAATACAACGTGTTTCAAAACTAGACACATGCACTACAAACTTTCCACACTTTCGGTATAATAATGTTGAATACACTAAGAATAAACGTTCTTCGATTTAATAATATATTATGATGGACATATATTACTATTTAAATATATGTATATACACACATATATATATATATATATATATTTGGCTTAAATACATTCTGAAAGTAAAGTTTTTTACCATCTTAGTTAGAATTTTCATCATTATGTTAGAGAGAGTAAGGTAACGTTGTGTCAAAGTAATGCCATGAATATTTTCACTCTGATATATATTATATGAAGCCTAAAGAATAATAAGCTTTCCCTGACCAGGACAAGCGTATATATTTACTTTAAATGATAAAATATTTATGTCGTGTAACAACATAAGTTACTATATAACGATGCACTGCTTTATTTCAAATTTAAATGAGATTTTTTGATGGTCTTTTTTACATACTTTAAGAAGACAGTATTTACGCTAGATTGCTTACGCAGGCTATAACTCATACAAACAAAGCGTAGAAATCTTATTTCGACATACGTTGAAATTATAGATGAAATATATATCAACATTGATTATGTTCTTGTAGTGATGAATACGTAATTATGACTATAAAATAGAGAGAGAACTTTGAGAACTATCTTTTTGTTTACCTTGTACTATTTGTTCTTATCTCTAGAGAATGATTCGTTCAATCCGTTTTACGAGATAAATCCTAATTGATGTATATGGTAACATATATTTGAACAAGAAAAAAACATGATGGTATATTTGAGAACAGACTGTTGTGCCATCTTGAGCCCAAGCGACACCGCTCTGTAATCCTTCCACTGTTGGGAACGGGAGGTTTTCGTTGCTCTATTAGACTAGCCTGACGCACTGCCCTCCACACTATGAACTCAGGAAGTGCGAGCCTTCGCTCAAACTACATGAGCCAAATCTCAACTTGAAATGGGCAGAGCAGTTCGAAGTCGTGTTAGACTCGACCCAACGAGTCAGATCCAATATTCCATCATATTAATGCCCCCACATGGGTTACAAGCTTATGTTAACAAGCTCGACAATTAAAATAGTAATTTAATTGTATTTAAATTCATTAATTGCTATATAACTTACCGATGTGGGATAAGTCCCTGGTTTTGTAGTTGCTTTTGTTCCAACAAATAACGTCTTTATACGAAAAGTATAGATAAGGTCATATTGGTGGTATAATTTTCAGCAACTTTTATTTTTAACGGTATTGTTAAATGTTTTTTTTTTACAGAAATGGGACCCATTAATAATATTTCTAATAATTATTATTACTTTGTCCTTTAGTCACTAAAGTTAATTATATAGTGTCATCAATGTAAAAATTCAATTTTATTCTATATATAAAATAATACAACGTGTTTCAAAACTAGACACATGCACTACAAACTTTCCACACTTTCGGTATAATAATGTTGAATACACTAAGAATAAACGTTCTTCGATTTAATAATATATTATGATGGACATATATTACTATTTAAATATATGTATATACACACATATATATATATATATATATTTGGCTTAAATACATTCTGAAAGTAAAGTTTTTTACCATCTTAGTTAGAATTTTCATCATTATGTTAGAGAGAGTAAGGTAACGTTGTGTCAAAGTAATGCCATGAATATTTTCACTCCGATATATATTTTATGAAGCCTAAAGAATAATAAGCTTTCCCTGACCAGGACAAGCGTATATATTTACTTTAAATGATAAAATATTTATGTCGTGTAACAACATAAGTTACTATATAACGATGCACTGCTTTATTTCAAATTTAAATGAGAGTTTTTTATGGTCTTTTTTACAAACTTTAAGAAGACAGTATTTACGCTAGATTGCTTACGCAGGCTATAACTCATACAAACAAAGCGTAGAAATCTTATTTCGAGATACGTTGAAATTATAGATGAAATATATATCAACATTGATTATGTTCTTGTAGTGATGAATACGTAATTATGACTATAAAATAAAGAGAGAACTTTGAGAACTATCTTTTTGTTTACCTTATACTATTTGTTCTTATTTCTAGAGAATGATTCGTTCAATCAGTTTTACGAGATAAATCCTAATTGATGTATATGGTAACATAAATTTGAACAATAAAAAAACATGATGGTATATTTGAGAACAGACTGTTGTGCGATCTTGAGCCCAAGCGACACCGCTCTGTAATCCTTCCACTGTTGGGAACGGGAGGTTTTCGTTGCTCTGTTAGACCAGCCTGACGCAGTGCCCTCCACACTATGAACTCAGGAAGTGCGAGCCTTCGCTCAAACTACATGAGCCAAATCTCAACTTGAAATGGGCAGAGAAGTTCGAAGTCGTGTTAGACTCGACCCAACGAGTCAGATCCAATATTCCATCATATTAATGCCCCCACATGGGTTACAAGCTTATGTTAACAAGCTCGACAATTAAAATAGTAATTTAATTGTATTTAAATTCATTAATTGCTATATAACTTACCGATGTGGGATAAGTCCCTGGTTTTGTAGTTGCTTTTGTTCCAACAAATAACGTCTTTATACGAAAAATATAGATAAGGTCATATTGGTGGTATAATTTTCAGCAACTTTTATTTTTAACGGTATTGTTAAATGTTTTTTTTTTACAGAAATGGGACCCATTAATAATATTTCTAATAATTATTATTACTTTGTCCTTTAGTCACTAAAGTTAATTATATAGTGTCATCAATGTAAAAATTCAATTTTATTCTATATATAAAATAATACAACGTGTTTCAAAACTAGACACATGCACTACAAACTTTCCACACTTTCGGTATAATAATGTTGAATACACTAAGAATAAACGTTCTTCGATTTAATAATATATTATGATGGACATATATTACTATTTAAATATATGTATATACACACATATATATATATATATATATTTGGCTTAAATACATTCAGAAAGTAAAGTTTTTTACTATCTTAGTTAGAATTTTCATCATTATGTTAGAGAGAGTAAGGTAACGTTGTGTCAAAGTAATGCCATGAATATTTTCACTCCGATATATATTTTATGAAGCCTAAAGAATAATAAGCTTTCCCTGACCAGGACAAGCGTATATATTTACTTTAATGATAAAATATTTATGTCGTGTAACAACATAAGTTACTATATAACGATGCACTGATTTATTTCAAATTTAAATGAGAGTTTTTTATGGTGTTTTTTTACAAACTTTAAGAAGACAGTATTTACGCTAGATTGCTTACGCAGGCTATAACTCATACAAACAAAGCGTAGAAATCTTATTTCGACATACGTTGAAATTATAGATGAAATATATATCAACATTGATTATGTTCTTGTAGTGATGAATACGTAATTATGACTATAAAATAAAGAGAGAACTTTGAGAACTATCTTTTTGTTTACCTTATACTATTTGTTCTTATTTCTAGAGAATGATTCGTTCAATCCGTTTTACGAGATAAATCCTAATTGATGTATATGGTAACATATATTTGAACAAGAAAAAAACATGATGGTATATTTGAGAACAGACTGTTGTGCCATCTTGAGCCCAAGCGACACCGCTCTGTAATCCTTCCACTGTTGGGAACGGGAGGTTTTCGTTGCTCTGTTAGACCAGCCTGACGCAGTGCCCTCCACACTATGAACTCAGGAAGTGCGAGCCTTCGCTCAAACTACATGAGCCAAATCTCAACTTGAAATGGGCAGAGAAGTTCGAAGTCGTGTTAGACTCGACCCAACGAGTCAGATCCAATATTCCATCATATTAATGCCCCCACATGGGTTACAAGCTTATGTTAACAAGCTCGACAATTAAAATAGTAATTTAATTGTATTTAAATTCATTAATTGCTATATAACTTACCGATGTGGGATAAGTCCCTGGTTTTGTAGTTGCTTTTGTTCCAACAAATAACGTCTTTATACGAAAAATATAGATAAGGTCATATTGGTGGTATAATTTTCAGCAACTTTTATTTTTAACGGTATTGTTAAATGTTTTTTTTTTTACAGAAATGGGACCCATTAATAATATTTCTAATAATTATTATTACTTTGTCCTTTAGTCACTAAAGTTAATTATATAGTGTCATCATTGTAAAAATTCAATTTTATTCTATATATAAAATAATACAACGTGTTTCAAAACTAGACACATGCACTACAAACTTTCCACACTTTCGGTATAATAATGTTGAATACACTAAGAATAAACGTTCTTCGATTTAATAATATATTATGATGGACATATATTACTATTTAAATATATGTATATACACACATATATATATATATATATATTTGGCTTAAATACATTCTGAAAGTAAAGTTTTTTACCATCTTAGTTAGAATTTTCATCATTATGTTAGAGAGAGTAAGGTAACGTTGTGTCAAAGTAATGCCATGAATATTTTCACTCCGATATATATTATATGAAGCCTAAAGAATAATAAGCTTTCCCTGACCAGGACAAGCGTATATATTTACTTTAAATGATAAAATATTTATGTCGTGTAACAACATAAGTTACTATATAACGATGCACTGCTTTATTTCAAATTTAAATGAGATTTTTTTATGGTCTTTTTTACATACTTTAAGAAGACAGTATTTACGCTAGATTGCTTACGCAGGCTATAACTCATACAAACAAAGCGTAGAAATCTTATTTCGACATACGTTGAAATTAAAGATGAAATATATATCAACATTTATTATGTTCTTGTAGTGATGAATACGTAATTATGACTATAAAATAGATACAGAACTTTGAGAACTATCTTTTTGTTTACCTTGTACTATTTGTTCTTATCTCTAGAGAATGATTCGTTCAATCCGTTTTATGAGATAAATCCTAATTGATGTATATGGTAACATATATTTGAACAAGAAAAAAACATGATGGTATATTTGAGAACAGACTGTTGTGCCATCTTGAGCCCAAGCGACACCGCTCTGTAATCCTTCCACTGTTGGGAACGGGAGGTTTTCGTTGCTCTGTTAGACCAGCCTGACACAGTGCCCTCCACACTATGAACTCAGGAAGTGCGAGCCTGCGCTCAAACTACATGAGCCAAATCTCAACTTGAAATGGGCAGAGCAGTTCGAAGTCGTGTTAGACTCGACCCAACGAGTCAGATCCAATATTCCATCATATTAATGCCCCCACATGGGTTACAAGCTTATGTTAACAAGCTCGACAATTAAAATAGTAATTTAATTGTATTTAAATTCATTAATTGCTATATAACTTCCCGATGTGGGATAAGTCCCTGGTTTTGTAGTTGCTTTTGTTCCAACAAATAACGTCTTTATACGAAAAATATAGATAAGGTCATATTGGTGGTATAATTTTCAGCAACTTTTATTTTTAACGGTATTGTTAAATGTTTTTTTTTTACAGAAATGGGACCCATTAATAATATTTCTAATAATTATTATTACTTTGTCCTTTAGTCACTAAAGTTAATTATATAGTGTCATCAATGTAAAAATTCAATTTTATTCTATATATAAAATAATACAACGTGTTTCAAAACTAGACACATGCACTACAAACTTTCCACACTTTCGGTATAATAATGTTGAATACACTAAGAATAAACGTTCTTCGATTTAATAATATATTATGATGGACATATATTACTATTTAAATATATGTATATACACACATATATATATATATATATATTTGGCTTAAATACATTCTGAAAGTAAAGTTTTTTACCATCTTAGTTAGAATTTTCATCATTATGTTAGAGAGAGTAAGGTAACGTTGTGTCAAAGTAATGCCATGAATATTTTCACTCTGATATATATTATATGAAGCCTAAAGAATAATAAGCTTTCCCTGACCAGGACAAGCGTATATATTTACTTTAAATGATAAAATATTTATGTCGTGTAACAACATAAGTTACTATATAACGATGCACTGCTTTATTTCAAATTTAAATGAGATTTTTTTATGGTCTTTTTTACATACTTTAAGAAGACAGTATTTACGCTAGATTGCTTACGCAGGCTATAACTCATACAAACAAAGCGTAGAAATCTTATTTCGACATACGTTGAAATTAAAGATGAAATATATATCAACATTGATTATGTTCTTGTAGTGATGAATACGTAATTATGACTATAAAATAGATACAGAACTTTGAGAACTATCTTTTTGTTTACCTTGTACTATTTGTTCTTATCTCTAGAGAATGATTCGTTCAATCCGTTTTACGAGATAAATCCTAATTGATGTATATGGTAACATATATTTGAACAAGAAAAAAACATGATGGTATATTTGAGAACAGACTGTTGTGCCATCTTGAGCCCAAGGGACACCGCTCTGTAATCCTTCCACTGTTGGGAACGGGAGGTTTTCGTTGCTCTGTTAGACCAGCCTGACGCAGTGCCCTCCACACTATGAACTCAGGAAGTGCGAGCCTTCGCTCAAACTACATGAGCCAAATCTCAACTTGAAATGGGCAGAGCAGTTTGAAGTCGTGTTAGACTCGACCCAACGAGTCAGATCCAATATTCCATCATATTAATGCCCCCACATGGGTTACAAGCTTATGTTAACAAGCTCGACAATTAAAATAGTAATTTAATTGTATTTAAATTCATTAATTGCTATATAACTTACCGATGTGGGATAAGTCCCTGGTTTTGTAGTTGCTTTTGTTCCAACAAATAACGTCTTTATACGAAAAATATAGATAAGGTCATATTGGTGGTATAATTTTTAGCAACTTTTATTTTTAACGGTATTGTTAAATGTTTTTTTTTTACAGAAATTGGACCCATTGATAATATTTCTAATAATTATTATTACTTTGTCCTTTAGTCACTAAAGTTAATTATATAGTGTCATCAATGTAAAAATTCAATTTTATTCTATATATAAAATAATACAACGTGTTTCAAAACTAGACACATGCACTACAAACTTTCCACACTTTCGGTATAATAATGTTGAATACACTAAGAATAAACGTTCTTCGATTTAATAATATATTATGATGGACATATATTACTATTTAAATATATGTATATACACACATATATATATATATATATTTAGCTTAAATACATTCTGAAAGTAAAGTTTTTTACCATCTTAGTTAGAATTTTCATCATTATGTTAGAGAGAGTAAGGTAACTTTGTGTCAAAGTAATGCCATGAATATTTTCACTCCGATATATATTTTATGAAGCCTAAAGAATAATAAGCTTTCCTTGACCAGGACAAGCGTATATAGTTACTTTAAATGATAAAATATTTATGTCGTGTAACAACATAAGTTACTATATAACGATGCACTGCTTTATTTCAAATTTATATGAGATTTTTTTATGGTCTTTTTTACATACTTTAAGAAGACATTATTTACGCTAGATTGCTTACGCAGGCTATAACTCATACAAACAAAGCGTAGAAATCTTATTTCGACATACGTTGAAATTAAAGATGAAATATATATCAACATTGATTATGTTCTTGTAGTGATGAATACGTAATTATGACTATAAAATAGATACAGAACTTTGAGAACTATCTCTTTGTTTACCTTGTACTATTTGTTCTTATCTCTAGAGAATGATTCGTTCAATCCGTTTTACGAGATAAATCCTAATTGATGTATATGGTAACATATATTTGAACAAGAAAAAAACATGATGGTATATTTGAGAACAGACTGTTGTGCCATCTTGAGCCCAAGCGACACCGCTCTGTAATCCTTCCACTGTTGGGAACGGGAGGTTTTCGTTGCTCTATTAGACCAGCCTGACGCAGTGCCCTCCACACTATGAACTCAGGAAGTGCGAGCCTTCGCTCAAACTACATGAGCCAAATCTCAACTTGAAATGGGCAGAGCAGTTCGAAGTCGTGTTAGACTCGACCCAACGAGGCAAATCCAATATTCCATCATATTAATGCCCCCACATGGGTTACAAGCTTATGTTAACAAGCTCGACAATTAAAATAGTAATTTAATTGTATTTAAATTCATTAATTGCTATATAACTTACCGATGTGGGATAAGTCCCTGGTTTTGTAGTTGCTTTTGTTCCAACAAATAACGTCTTTATACGAAAAATATAGATAAGGTCATATTGGTGGTATAATTTTCAGCAACTTTTATTTTTAACGGTATTGTTAAATGTTTTTTTTTTACAGAAATGGGACCCATTGATAATATTTCTAATAATTATTATTACCTTCTCCTTTAGTCACTAAAGTTAATTATATAGTGTCATCAATGTAAAAATTCAATTTTATTCTATATATAAAATAATACAACGTGTTTCAAAACTAGACACATGCACTACAAAATTTCCACACTTTCGATATAATAATGTTGAATACATTAAGAATAAACGTTCTTCGATTTAATAATATATTATGATGGACATATATTACTATTTAAATATATGTATATACACACACACATATATATATATATATATTTGGCTTAAATACATTCTGAAAGTAAAGTTTTTTACCATCTTAGTTAGAATTTTCATCATTATGTTAGAGAGAGTAAGGTAACTTTGTGTCAAAGTAATGCCATTAATTTTTTCACTCTGATATATATTTTATGAAGCCTAAAGAATAATAAGCTTTCCCTGACCAGGACAAGCGTATATATTTACTTTAAATGATAAAATATTTATGTCGTGTAACAACATAAGTTACTATATAACGATGCACTGCTTTATTTCAAATTTAAATGAGAGTTTTTTATGGTCTTTTTTACATACTTTAAGAAGACAGTATTTACGCTAGATTGCTTACGCAAGAAGACCAGCCTGACGCAGTGCCCTCTACACTATGAACTCAAGAAGTGCGAGCCTTCGCTGAAGCGACATGACTTAAATCTTAACTTGAAATAAGCAGAGCAGTTCGAAGTCGTGTTAGACTCGACCCAACGAGTCAAGTCCAATATTCCATCATATTAATGCCCCCACATGGGTTACAAGCTTATGTTAACAACCTCGACAATTAAAATAGTAATTTAATTGTATTTAAATTAATTAATTGCTATATAACTTACCGATATGGGATAAGTCACTGGTTTTGTAGTTGCTTTTGTTCCAACAAATAATGTCTTTAAACAAAAAATATAGATTAGGTCATATTGGTGGTATAATTTTCAGCATCTTCTATTTTTAACGGTATTGTTAAATGTTTTTTTTTACAGAAATGGGACCCATTGATAATATTTCTAATGATTATTATTACTTTGTCCATTAGTGACTAAAGTTAATTATATAGTGTAATCAATGTAAAGATTCAATTTTATTATATATATAAAATAATACAACGTGTTTCAAAACTAGGCACATGCACTACGAACTTTCCACACTTTCGGTATAATAATGTTGAATCCGCTAAGAATAAACGTTCTTCGATTTAATAATATATTATGATGGACATATATTACTATTTAAATATATGTATATGCATATACATATATATATATATATATATATATATATATTTAGCTTAAATACATTCTGAAAGTAAAGTTTTTTACCATCTTAGTTAGAATTTTCATCATTATGTTAGAGAGAGTAAGGTAACTTTGTGTCAAAGTAATGCCATGAATTTTTTCACTGCGGTATATATTTTATGAAGCCTAAAGAATAATAAGCTTTCCCTGACCAAGACAAGGCTATATATTTACTTTAAATGATAAAATATTTATGTCGTGGAACAACATAAGTTACTATATAACGATGCACTGCTTTATTTCAAATTTAAATGAGAGTTTTTTATTGTCTTTTTTTACAAACTATAAGAAGACAGTATATACGCTACATTACTTAAGCAGGCTATAACTCATACAAAGAAAGCGTATAAATTTTATCTCGACATACGTTGAAATTATATATGAAACATATATCAACATTGATTATGTTCTTGTAGTGATGAATACGTAATTATGACTATAAAATAGATAGATAACTTTGAGAACTATCTTTTTGTTTACCTTGTACTATTTGTTCTTATTTCTAGAGAATGATTCGTTCAATCAGTTTTACGAGATAAATCCTAATTGATGTATATGGTAACATAAATTTGAACAAGAAAAAAACATGATGGTATATTTGAGAACAGACTGGTGTGCCATGTTGAGCTCATGCGACACCGCTCTGTAATCCTTCCACTGTTGGGAACGGGAGATTTTCGTAGCTCTGTTAGACCAGCCTGACGCAGTGCCCTCCACACTATGAACTCAGGAAGTGCGAGCCTTCGCTCAAACTACATGACTCAAATCTCAACTTGAAATGGGCAGAGCAGTTAGAATTCGTGTTAGACTCGACCCAACGAGTCAGATCCAATATTCCACCATATTATTGGCCCCACATGGGTTACAAGCTTATGTTAACAAGCTTGACAATTAAAATAGCAATTTAGTTATATTTAAATTAATTAATTGCTATATAACTTACCGATGTGGGATACGTCACTGGTTTTGTAGTTGCTTTAGTTCCAACAAACAATGTCTTTAAACGAAAAATATAGATAAGGTCATATTGGTGGTATAATTTTCAACATATTTTATTTTTAACGGTATTGTTAAAAGTTTTTTTTTTACAGAAATGGGACCCATTGATAATATTTCTAATAATAATTATTACTTTGTGTTTTAGTGACTAAAGTTAATTATATAGTGTCATCAATGTAAAAATTCAATTTTATTCTATATATAAAATAATACAACGTGTTTCAAAACTAGGCACATGCAGTACGAACTTTCCACACTTTCGGTATAATAAAGTTGAATACGCTAAGAATAAACGCTCTTCGATTTAATAATATATTATGATGGACATATATTACTATTTAAATATATGTATATGCATATATATATATATATATATATATATTCACTTTAAATAAATTCAGAAAGTAAAGTTTTTTACTATCTTAGTTAGAATTTTCATCATTATGTTAGAGGGAGTAAGGAAGCTTTGTGTCAAAGTAATGACATGAAGTTTTTCACTCCGATATATATTTTATGATGCCTAAAGAATAATAAGCTTTCCCTAACCAGGACAAGCGTATATATTTACTTTAAATGATAAAATATTTATGTCGTGGAACAACATAAGTTACTATATAACGATGCACTGCTTTATTTCAAATTTAAATGAGAGTTTTTTATTGTCTTTTTTTACAAACTATAAGAAGACAGTATTTACGCTACATTACTTAAGCAGGCTATAACTCATACAAAGAAAGCGTATAAATTTTATCTCGACATACGTTGAAATTATATATGAAACATATATCAACATTGATTATGTTCTTGTAGTGATGAATACGTAATCATGACTATAAAACAGATAGAGAACTTTGAGAACTATCTTTTTGTTTACCTTTTACTATTTGTTCTTATTTCTAGAGAATGATTCGTTCAATCAGTTTTACGAGATAAATCCTAATTGATGTATATGGTAACATAAATTTGAACAAGAAAAAAACATGATGGTATATTTGAGAACAGACTTGTGTGCCATCTTGAGCTCATGCGACACCGCTCTGTAATCCTTCCACTGTTGGGAACGGGAGGTTTTCGTAGCTCTGTTAGACCAGCCTGACGCAGTGCCCTCCACACTATGGACTCAGGAAGTACGAGCCTTCGCTCAAACTACATGACTCAAATCTCAACTTGAAATGGGTAGAGCAGTTCGAAGTCCTGTTAGACTCGACCCAACGAGTCAGGTCCAATATTCCACCATATTATTGGCCCCACATGGGTTACAAGCTTATGTTAACAAGCTTGACAATTAAAATAGCAATTTAATTATATTTAAATTAATTAATTGCTATATAACTTACCGATGTGGGATACGTCACTGGTTTTGTAGTTGCTTTAGTTCCAACAAACAATGTCTTTAAACGAAAAATATAGATAAGGTCATATTGGTGGTATAATTTTCAACATCTTTTATTTTTAACGGTATTGTTAAAAGTTTTTTTTTTTACAGAAATGGGACCCATTGATAATATTTCTAATAATAATTATTACTTTGTCTTTTAGTGACTAAAGTTAATTATATAGTGTCATCAATGTAAAAATTCAATTTTATTCTATATATAAAATAATACAACGTGTTTCAAAACTAGGCACATGCAGTACGAACTTTCCACACTTTCGGTATAATAAAGTTGAATACGCTAAGAATAAACGTTCTTCGATTTAATAATATATTATGATGGACATATATTACTATTTAAATATATGTATATGCATATATATATATATTCACTTTAAATACATTCAGAAAGTAAAGTTTTTTACTATCTTAGTTAGAATTTTCATCATTATGTTAGAGAGAGTAAGGAAGATTTGTGTCAAAGTAATGACATGAATTTTATCACTCCGATATATATTTTTCACAAGCGTATATATTTACTTTAAATGATAAAATATTTATGTCGTGGAACAACATAAGTTACTATATAAAGATGCACTGCTTTATTTCAAATTTAAATGAGAGTTTTTTATTGTATTTTTTTACAAACTATAAGAAGATTGCTTAAGCAGGCTATAACTCATACAAATAAAGCGTATAAATTTTATCTCGACATACGTTGAAATTATAGATGAAACATATATCACCATTGATTATGTTCTTGTAGTAATGAATACGTAATTATGACTATGAAATTGATAGAGAACTTTGAGAACTATCTTTTTGTTTACCTTGTACTATTTGTTCTTATTTCTAGAGAATGATTCGTTCATTCAGTTTTACGAGATAAATCCTAATTGATGTATATGGTAACATAAATTTGAACAAGAAAAACACATGATGGTATATTTGAGAACAGACTATTGTGCCATCTTGAGCCCAAGCGACACCGCTCTGTAATCCTTCCACTGTTGGGAACGGGAGGTTTTCGAAATTGTGTTACTAAATCCATCAATTAGGTTTTATCTCGTAAAACTAATCGAATGAATCATTCTCTAGAAATAGGAACAAATAGTACAGTTCTTGTAGTAATGCATACGTGATTATGCGTATCAAATGTACGTAGAAATTGGATAATGATCCGACTGTTTAACCTGTACTATTTGTTCTTATTTGTAGAGAATGATTCATTTGATCAGTTTTACGAGATAAATCCTAATTGATGGATTTAGTAAAACAATTTTGAATTAGAAAAAAATATGATTATATTTTAGACAAAAAATTATTTACCTTATTTAACCCATATTACACCGCATTGTAATCCTTGCACTGTTGAGAATGGAAGGTTTTTGTTGCTCCATAAGGCCAGGCTCATGGCGAGCCCTCCTCACCATGAACTTGGAAAGTGTGAGCATTCGCTTAGATTACATGACTCAAAGCTAAACTTGAAATTGACAGAGCACTAAGAAATCGGCTTAGAGCCGACCCTACGGGTCAGATACAATATTACGTCACATTAATTCTCCTAACTTGGGTTAAAAATTTGTGTTAGAAACCTCGGTAATTAAAATCTTAATATGTATTGTGGTTAAGATAATTAATTAATATAATTTACCTATGTGGGATAAGTCACTTCTTTTCTAGCTGTTTTTCTTCTAGAAAATGATGTCTTTAAATGAAAAATATAGATAGCGTTCTATTGATGGTATAGTTGGGAGTATCTTTTATATTTCATGCTATTGTTAAATGCTGATTTTTACAGAATTAGAATTGGTGCCCATTGTTAGCAAAAAAAACATATTTAGCGATATAACTAAAGCAAATTTTTATTTGTTCTTTTATAACTAAAGCAAATGAGCTAGTGCCATGAATGAAAAAAAATATATTTTATTCTCTATTTAAAAAACTATAATGTATTTCACAACTAGACACATGGACTGTGAACTCTTTACTCTTTAAATATAATAATGTTAAATACACTAACAATAAGTAGAATTTGATTCAATAATCTATTACGATTAAGTATGTTAAGAAAGTAAAGTTCCTTACTATCCTAATCGTAATTTTCATAATTATGACTGGCAGAGTTGGGTAGATATTTGTCAAAGTAATGGCATGAATTTTCTCTACTGCAATTAAGAAGCCTTCCATGAACAAGACACACAAATATATGCTTTAAATGATAAAATCTTTATGTCGTGTAAAAACATAAGTAATTATATAACCATCTAGTACTTTATTTCAAATTTAAATTAGTACTGTTTAGTTGTTTTTTTAACTTTTAGATCGCAATATTTATGCTACATTACTTATGCGAGATATAAGTTATACCAATGAAGCGTAGAAATCTTAGTCCGACAAACGTCGTAATTATAGAGGAAACATATACCTACATTGGTAATGTTCTTGTAGTAATGCATACGTGATTATGAGTATAAAAGGTACGTAGAACTCTGATAATGATCTAACTGCTTACCCTGTACTATTTGTTCTTATTTCTAGAGAATGATTCATTCGACCAGTTTTACGAGATAAATCCTAATTGATGGATTTAGTAAAAAAATATTGAATTAGAAAAAAACATGATGGTATTTTAGACAATAAATTATTTAGCATCTTTAACCCATGTTACACCGCATTGTAATCCTTCCACTGTTGAGAACGAAAGGTTTTTGTTGCTCTATTAGGCCAGGCTCACGGCGAGCCCTCCTCACCATGAACTCGGAAAGTGCGAGCATTCGCTTATATTACATCACTCAAAGCTAAACTTGAAATTGACAGAGCACTTAGAAATCTGCTTAAACCCGACCCTACGGGTAAGATACAATATTCCATCACATTAATTCCCCCAACATGGCTTACAAGCTTGTGTTAGCAAGCTCGGTAATTAAAATCTTAATATGTATTGTGGTTAAGATAATTAATTAATATATAACTTACCGATGTGGGATAAGTCACTTATTTTCTAGCTGTTTTTCTTCCAGAAAATGATGTCTTTAAATGAAAAATATAGATAGCGTTCTATTGATGGTATAGTTGGGAGTATCTTTTATATTTCATGGTATTGTTAAATTCTGATTTTTACAGAATTAGAATTGGTGCCCATTGTTAGCTAAAGCAACTTAGTTAGCGATATTACTAAAGCAAATTTTTATTTGTTCTTTTATAACTAAAGCAAATGAGCTAGTGACATGAATGACAAAAAATATATTTTATTCTCTATTTAAAAAAATATAATGTATTTCACAACTAGACACATGGACTGCGAACTCTTCACTCTTTAAATATAATAATGGTGAATACACTAACAATAATCAGTATTTGATTCAATAATCTGGTACGATGGACATATCATATTATTAATTAAATATGAACATATAAACATTTATATATATATATATATATATACATAAATCGCTTAAGTATGTTAAGAAAGTAAAGTTCCTTACTATCCTAATCGTAATTTTCATAATTATGACTCGCAGAGTTGGGTAGATATTTGTCAAAGTAATGGCATGAATTTTCTCTACTGCAATTAAGAAGCCTTCCATGAACAGGACACACATATATATGCTTTAAATGATAAAATCTTTATGTCGTGTAAAAACATAACTAATTATATAACCATCTAGTACTTTATTTCAAATTTAAATGAGTACTTTTTAGTTATTTTTTTAACTTTTAGATCGCAATATTTATGCTACATTACTTATGCGAGAAATAACTTATACCAATTAAGCGAAGAAATCTTAGTTCGACAAACGTCGTAATTATAGAGGAAACATACACTTGTAGTAATGCATACGTGATTGTGAGTATAAAAGGTACGTAGAACTTTGATAATGATCTAACTGCTTACCCTGTACTATTTGTTCTTATTTCTAGAGAATGATTCATTCGATCAGTTTTACGAGATAAATCCTAATTGATGGATTTAGTAAAACAATATTGAATTAGAAAAAAACATGATGGTATTTTAGACAATAAATTATTTACCATCTTTAACCCATGTTACACCGCATTGTAATCCTTCCACTGTTGAGAACGAAAGGTTTTTGTTGTTCAATTAGGCCAGGCTCACGGCGAGCCCTCCTCACCATGAACTCGGAAAGTGCGAGCATTCGCTTATATTACATCACTCAAAGCTAAACTTGAAATTAACAGAGCACTTAGAAATCTGCTTAGACCCGACCCTACGGGTAAGATACAATATTCCATCACATTAATTTCCCCAACATGGCTTACAAGCTTGTGTTAGCAAGCTCGGTAATTAAAATCTTAATATGTATTGTGGTTAAGATAATTAATTAATATATAACTTACCGATGTGGGATAAGTCACTTCTTTTCTAGCTGTTTTTCTTCCAGAAAATGATGTCTTTAAATGAAAAATATAGATAGCGTTCTATTGATGGTATAGTTGGGAGTATCTTTTATATTTCATGGTATTGTTAAATTCTGATATGTACAGAATTAGAATTGGTGCCCATTGTTAGCTAAAGCAACTTAGTTAGCGATATTACTAAAGCAAATTTTTATTTGTTCTTTTATAACTAAAGCAAATGAGCTAGTGACATGAATGACAAAAAATATATTTTATTCTCTATTTAAAAAAATATAATGTATTTCACAACTAGACACATGGACTGCGAACTCTTCACTCTTTAAATATAATAATGGTGAATACACTAACAATAATCAGTATTTGATTCAATAATCTGGTACGATGGACATATCATATTATTAATTAAATATGAACATATAAACATTTATATATATATATATATATACAAAAATCGCTTAAGTATGTTAAGAAAGTAAAGTTCCTTACTATCCTAATCGTAATTTTCATAATTATGACTCGCAGAGTTGGGTAGATATTTGTCAAAGTAATGGCATGAATTTTCTCTACTGCAATTAAGAAGCCTTCCATGAACAGGACACACATATATATGCTTTAAATGATAAAATCTTTATGTCGTGTAAAAACATAACTAATTATATAACCATCTAGTACTTTATTTCAAATTTAAATGAGTACTTTTTAGTTATTTTTTTAACTTTTAGATCGCAATATTTATGCTACATTACTTATGCGAGAAATAACTTATACCAATTAAGCGAAGAAATCTTAGTTCGACAAACGTCGTAATTATAGAGGAAACATACACTTGTAGTAATGCATACGTGATTATGAGTATAAAAGGTACGTAGAACTTTGATAATGATCTAACTGCTTACCCTGTACTATTTGTTCTTATTTCTAGAGAATGATTCATTCGATCAGTTTTACGAGATAAATCCTAATTGATGGATTTAGTAAAACAATATTGAATTAGAAAAAAACATGATGGTATTTTAGACAATAAATTATTTACCATCTTTAACCCATGTTACACCGCATTGTAATCCTTCCACTGTTGAGAACGAAAGGTTTTTGTTGTTCAATTAGGCCAGGCTCACGGCGAGCCCTCCTCACCATGAACTCGGAAAGTGCGAGCATTCACTTATATTACATCACTCAAAGCTAAACTTGAAATTAACAGAGCACTTAGAAATCTGCTTAGACCCGACCCTACGGGTAAGATACAATATTCCATCACATTAATTCCCCCAACATGGCTTACAAGCTTGTGTTAGCAAGCTCGGTAATTAAAATCTTAATATGTATTGTGGTTAAGATAATTAATTAATATATAACTTACCGATGTGGGATAAGTCACTTCTTTTCTAGCTGTTTTTCTTCCAGAAAATGATGTCTTTAAATGAAAAATATAGATAGCGTTCTATTGATGGTATAGTTGGGAGTATCTTTTATATTTCATGGTATTGTTAAATTCTGATTTTTACAGAATTAGAATTGGTGCCCATTGTTAGCTAAAGCAACTTAGTTAGCGATATTACTAAAGCAAATTTTTATTTGTTCTTTTATAACTAAAGCAAATGAGCTAGTGACATGAATGAAAAAAAATATATTTTATTCTCTATTTAAAAAAATATAATGTATTTCACAACTAGACACATGGACTGCGAACTCTTCACTCTTTAAATATAATAATGGTGAATACACTAACAATAATCAGTATTTGATTCAATAATCTGGTACGATGGACATATCATATTATTAATTAAATATGAACATATAAACATTTATATATATATATATATATACATAAATCGCTTAAGTATGTTAAGAAAGTAAAGTTCCTTACTATCCTAATCGTAATTTTCATAATTATGACTCGCAGAGTTGGGTAGATATTTGTCAAAGTAATGGCATGAATTTTCTCTACTGCAATTAAGAAGCCTTCCATGAACAGGACACACATATATATGCTTTAAATGATAAAATCTTTATGTCGTGTAAAAACATAACTAATTATATAACCATCTAGTACTTTATTTCAAATTTAAATGAGTACTTTTTAGTTATTTTTTTAACTTTTAGATCGCAATATTTATGCTACATTACTTATGCGAGAAATAACTTATACCAATTAAGCGAAGAAATCTTAGTTCGACAAACGTCGTAATTATAGAGGAAACATACACTTGTAGTAATGCATACGTGATTATGAGTATAAAAGGTACGTAGAACTTTGATAATGATCTAACTGCTTACCCTGTACTATTTGTTCTTATTTCTAGAGAATGATTCATTCGATCAGTTTTACAAGATAAATCCTAATTGATGGATAAAACAATTTTGAATTGGAAAAAATCATGATGGTATTTTAGACAATAAAATTATTACCATCTTTAACCCATGTTACACCGCATTGTAATCCTTCCACTGTTGAGAACGAAAGGTTTTTGTTGTTCAATTAGGCCAGGCTCACGGCGAGCCCTCCTCACCATGAACTCGGAAAGTGCGAGCATTCGCTTATATTACATCACTCAAAGCTAAACTTGAAATTAACAGAGCACTTAGAAATCTGCTTAGACCCGACCCTACGGGTAAGATACAATATTCCATCACATTAATTTCCCCAACATGGCTTACAAGCTTGTGTTAGCAAGCTCGGTAATTAAAATCTTAATATGTATTGTGGTTAAGATAATTAATTAATATATAACTTACCGATGTGGGATAAGTCACTTCTTTTCTAGCTGTTTTTCTTCCAGAAAATGATGTCTTTAAATGAAAAATATAGATAGCGTTCTATTGATGGTATAGTTGGGAGTATCTTTTATATTTCATGGTATTGTTAAATTCTGATATGTACAGAATTAGAATTGGTGCCCATTGTTAGCTAAAGCAACTTAGTTAGCGATATTACTAAAGCAAATTTTTATTTGTTCTTTTATAACTAAAGCAAATGAGCTAGTGACATGAATGACAAAAAATATATTTTATTCTCTATTTAAAAAAATATAATGTATTTCACTACTAGACACATGGACTGCGAACTCTTCACTCTTTAAATATAATAATGGTGAATACACTAACAATAATCAGTATTTGATTCAATAATCTGGTACGATGGACATATCATATTATTAATTAAATATGAACATATAAACATTTATATATATATATATATATACATAAATCGCTTAAGTATGTTAAGAAAGTAAAGTTCCTTACTATCCTAATCGTAATTTTCATAATTATGACTCGCAGAGTTGGGTAGATATTTGTCAAAGTAATGGCATGAATTTTCTCTACTGCAATTAAGAAGCCTTCCATGAACAGGACACACATATATATGCTTTAAATGATAAAATCTTTATGTCGTGTAAAAACATAACTAATTATATAACCATCTAGTACTTTATTTCAAATTTAAATGAGTACTTTTTAGTTATTTTTTTAACTTTTAGATCGCAATATTTATGCTACATTACTTATGCGAGAAATAACTTATACCAATTAAGCGAAGAAATCTTAGTTCGACAAACGTCGTAATTATAGAGGAAACATACACTTGTAGTAATGCATACGTGATTATGAGTATAAAAGGTACGTAGAACTTTGATAATGATCTAACTGCTTACCCTGTACTATTTGTTCTTATTTCTAGAGAATGATTCATTCGATCAGTTTTACGAGATAAATCCTAATTGATGGATTTAGTAAAACAATATTGAATTAGAAAAAAACATGATGGTATTTTAGACAATAAATTATTTACCATCTTTAACCCATGTTACACCGCATTGTAATCCTTCCACTGTTGAGAATGAAAGGTTTTTGTTGTTCAATTAGGCCAGGCTCACGGCGAGCCCTCCTCACCATGAACTCGGAAAGTGCGAGCATTCGCTTATATTACATCACTCAAAGCTAAACTTGAAATTAACAGAGCACTTAGAAATCTGCTTAGACCCGACCCTACGGGTAAGATACAATATTCCATCACATTAATTCCCCCAACATGGCTTACAAGCTTGTGTTAGCAAGCTCGGTAATTAAAATCTTAATATGTATTGTGGTTAAGATAATTAATTAATATATAACTTACCGATGTGGGATAAGTCACTTCTTTTCTAGCTGTTTTTCTTCCAGAAAATGATGTCTTTAAATGAAAAATATAGATAGCGTTCTATTGATGGTATAGTTGGGAGTATCTTTTATATTTCATGGTATTGTTAAATTCTGATTTTTACAGAATTAGAATTGGTGCCCATTGTTAGCTAAAGCAACTTAGTTAGCGATATTACTAAAGCAAATTTTTATTTGTTCTTTTATAACTAAAGCAAATGAGCTAGTGACATGAATGACAAAAAATATATTTTATTCTCTATTTAAAAAAATATAATGTATTTCACAACTAGACACATGGACTGCGAACTCTTCACTCTTTAAATATAATAATGGTGAATACACTAACAATAATCAGTATTTGATTCAATAATCTGGTACGATGGACATATCATATTATTAATTAAATATGAACATATAAACATTTATATATATATATATATATACATAAATCGCTTAAGTATGTTAAGAAAGTAAAGTTCCTTACTATCCTAATCGTAATTTTCATAATTATGACAGGCAGAGTTGGGTAGATATTTGTCAAAGTAATGGCATGAATTTTCTCTACTGCAATTAAGAAGCCTTCCATGAACAGGACACACATATATATGCTTTAAATGATAAAATCTTTATGTCGTGTAAAAACATAACTAATTATATAACCATCTAGTACTTTATTTCAAATTTAAATGAGTACTTTTTAGTTATTTTTTTAACTTTTAGATCGCAATATTTATGCTACATTACTTATGCGAGAAATAACTTATACCAATTAAGCGAAGAAATCTTAGTTCGACAAACGTCGTAATTATAGAGGAAACATACACTTGTAGTAATGCATACGTGATTATGAGTATAAAAGGTACGTAGAACTTTGATAATGATCTAACTGCTTACCCTGTACTATTTGTTCTTATTTCTAGAGAATGATTCATTCGATCAGTTTTACGAGATAAATCCTAATTGATGGATTTAGTAAAACAATATTGAATTAGAAAAAAACATGATGGTATTTTAGACAATAAATTATTTACCATCTTTAACCCATGTTACACCGCATTGTAATCCTTCCACTGTTGAGAACGAAAGGTTTTTGTTGTTCAATTAGGCCAGGCTCACGGCGAGCCCTCCTCACCATGAACTCGGAAAGTGCGAGCATTCGCTTATATTACATCACTCAAAGCTAAACTTGAAATTAACAGAGCACTTAGAAATCTGCTTAGACCCGACCCTACGGGTAAGATACAATATTCCATCACATTAATTTCCCCAACATGGCTTACAAGCTTGTGTTAGCAAGCTCGGTAATTAAAATCTTAATATGTATTGTGGTTAAGATAATTAATTAATATATAACTTACCGATGTGGGATAAGTCACTTCTTTTCTAGCTGTTTTTCTTCCAGAAAATGATGTCTTTAAATGAAAAATATAGATAGCGTTCTATTGATGGTATAGTTGGGAGTATCTTTTATATTTCATGGTATTGTTAAATTCTGATATGTACAGAATTAGAATTGGTGCCCATTGTTAGCTAAAGCAACTTAGTTAGCGATATTACTAAAGCAAATTTTTATTTGTTCTTTTATAACTAAAGCAAATGAGCTAGTGACATGAATGACAAAAAATATATTTTATTCTCTATTTAAAAAAATATAATGTATTTCACAACTAGACACATGGACTGCGAACTCTTCACTCTTTAAATATAATAATGGTGAATACACTAACAATAATCAGTATTTGATTCAATAATCTGGTACGATGGACATATCATATTATTAATTAAATATGAACATATAAACATTTATATATATATATATATATACATAAATCGCTTAAGTATGTTAAGAAAGTAAAGTTCCTTACTATCCTAATCGTAATTTTCATAATTATGACTCGCAGAGTTGGGTAGATATTTGTCAAAGTAATGGCATGAATTTTCTCTACTGCAATTAAGAAGCCTTCCATGAACAGGACACACATATATATGCTTTAAATGATAAAATCTTTATGTCGTGTAAAAACATAACTAATTATATAACCATCTAGTACTTTATTTCAAATTTAAATGAGTACTTTTTAGTTATTTTTTTAACTTTTAGATCGCAATATTTATGCTACATTACTTATGCGAGAAATAACTTATACCAATTAAGCGAAGAAATCTTAGTTCGACAAACGTCGTAATTATAGAGGAAACATACACTTGTAGTAATGCATACGTGATTATGAGTATAAAAGGTACGTAGAACTTTGATAATGATCTAACTGCTTACCCTGTACTATTTGTTCTTATTTCTAGAGAATGATTCATTCGATCAGTTTTACAAGATAAATCCTAATTGATGGATAAAACAATTTTGAATTGGAAAAAATCATGATGGTATTTTAGACAAGAAAATTATTACCATCTTTAACCCATGTTACACCGCATTGTAATCCTTCCACTGTTGAGAACGAAAGGTTTTTGTTGTTCAATTAGGCCAGGCTCACGGCGAGCCCTCCTCACCATGAACTCGGAAAGTGCGAGCATTCGCTTATATTACATCACTCAAAGCTAAACTTGAAATTAACAGAGCACTTAGAAATCTGCTTAGACCCTACCCTACGGGTAAGATACAATAGTCCATCACATTAATTCCCCCAACATGGCTTACAATCTTGTGTTAGCAAGCTCGGTAATTAAAATCTTAATATGTATTGTGGTTAAGATAATTAATTAATATATAACTTACCGATGTGGGATAAGTCACTTCTTTTCTAGCTGTTTTTCTTCCAGAAAATGATGTCTTTAAATGAAAAATATAGATAGCGTTCTATTGATGGTATAGTTGGGAGTATCTTTTATATTTCATGGTATTGTTAAATTCTGATTTTTACAGAATTAGAATTGGTGCCCATTGTTAGCTAAAGCAACTTAGTTAGCGATATCACTAAAGCAAATTTTTATTTGTTCTTTTATAACTAAAGCAAATGAGCTAGTGACATGAATGAAAAAATAAATATTTTATTCTCTATTTAAAAAAATATAATGTATTTCACAACTAGACACATGGACTGCGAACTTTTCACTCTTTAAATATAATAATGGTGAATACACTAACAATAATCAGTATTTGATTCAATAATCTGGTACGATGGACATATCATATTATTAATTAAATATGAACATATAAACATTTATATATATATATATATATACATAAATCGCTTAAGTATGTTAAGAAAGTAAAGTTCCTTACTATCCTAATCGTAATTTTCATAATTATGACTGGCAGAGTTGGGTAGATATTTGTCAAAGTAATGGCATGAATTTTCTCTACTGCAATTAAGAAGCCTTCCATGAACAGGACACACATATATATGCTTTAAATGATAAAATCTTTATGTCGTGTAAAAACATAAGTAATTATATAACCATCTAGTACTTTATTTCAAATTTAAATGAGTACTTTTTAGTTATTTTTTTAACTTTTAGATCGCAATATTTATGCTACATTACTTATGCGAGAAATAACTTATACCAATTAAGCGTAGAAATCTTAGTTCGACAAACGTCGTAATTATAGAGGAAACATACACTTGTAGTAATGCATACGTGATTATGAGTATAAAATGTACGTAGAAATTTGATAATGATCTAACTGCTTACCCTGTGCTATTTGTTCTTATTTCTAGAGAATGATTCATTCGATCAGTTTTACGAGATAAATCCTAATTGATGGATTTAGTAAAACAATATTGAATTAGAAAAAAACATGATGGTATTTTAGACAATAAATTATTTAGCATCTTTAACCCATGTTACACCGCATTGTAATCCTTCCACTGTTGAGAACGAAAGGTTTTTGTTGTTCAATTAGGCCAGGCTCACGGCGAGCCCTCCTCACCATGAACTCGGAAAGTGCGAGCATTCGCTTATATTACATCACTCAAAGCTAAACTTGAAATTAACAGAGCACTTAGAAATCTGCTTAGACCCGACCCTACGGGTAAGATACAATATTCCATCACATTAATTCCCCCAACATGGCTTACAAGCTTGTGTTAGCAAGCTCGGTAATTAAAATCTTAATATGTATTGTGGTTAAGATAATTAATTAATACATAACTTACCGATGTGGGATAAGTCACTTCTTTTCTAGCTGTTTTTCTTCCAGAAAATGATGTCTTTAAATGAAAAATATAGATAGCGTTCTATTGATGGTATACTTGGGAGTATCTTTTATATTTCATGCTATTGTTAAATGCTGATTTTTACAGAAATAGAATTGGTGCCCATTGTTAGCTAAAGCAACTTAGTTAGCGATATCACTAAAGCAAATTTTTATTTGTTCTTTTATAACTAAAGCAAATGAGCTAGTGACATGAATGACAAAAAATATATTTTATTCTCTATTTAAAAAAATATAATGTATTTTACAACTAGACACATGGACTGCGAACTCTTCACTCTTTAAATATAATAATGGTGAATACACTAACAATAATCAGTATTTGATTCAATAATCTGGTACGATGGACATATCATATTATTAATTAAATATGAACATATAAACATTTATATATATATATATATATACATAAATCGCTTAAGTATGTTAAGAAAGTAAAGTTCCTTACTATCCTAATCGTAATTTTCATAATTATGACAGGCAGAGTTGGGTAGATATTTGTCAAAGTAATGGCATGAATTTTCTCTACTGCAATTAAGAAGCCTTCCATGAACAGGACACACATATATATGCTTTAAATGATAAAATCTTTATGTCGTGTAAAAACATAACTAATTATATAACCATCTAGTACTTTATTTCAAATTTAAATGAGTACTTTTTAGTTATTTTTTTAACTTTTAGATCGCAATATTTATGCTACATTACTTATGCGAGAAATAACTTATACCAATTAAGCGTAGAAATCTTAGTTCGACAAACGTCGTAATTATAGAGGAAACATACACTTGTAGTAATGCATACGTGATTATGCGTATAAAATGTACGTAGAAATTTGATAATGATCTAACTGCTTACCCTGTACTATTTGTTCTTATTTCTAGAGAATGATTCATTCGATCAGTTTTACGAGATAAATCCTGATTGATGGATTTAGTAAAACAATTTTGAATTAGAAAAAAACATGATGGTATTTTAGACAATAAATTATTTAGTATCTTTAACCCATGTTACACCGCATTGTAATCCTTCCACTGTTGAGAACGAAAGGTTTTTGTTGTTCAATTAGGCCAGGCTCACGGCGAGCCCTCCTCACCATGAACTCGGAAAGTGCGAGCATTCGCTTATATTACATCACTCAAAGCTAAACTTGAAATTAACAGAGCACTTAGAAATCTGCTTAGACCCGACCCTACGGGTAAGATACAATATTCCATCACATTAATTCCCCCAACATGGCTTACAAGCTTGTGTTAGCAAGCTCGGTAATTAAAATCTTAATATGTATTGTGGTTAAGATAATTAATTAATATATAACTTACCGATGTGGGATAAGTCACTTCTTTTCTAGCTGTTTTTCTTCCAGAAAATGATGTCTTTAAATGAAAAATATAGATAGCGTTCTATTGATGGTATAGTTGGGAGTATCTTTCATATTTCATGCTATTGTTAAATTCTGATTTTTACAGAATTAGAATTGGTGCCCATTGTTAGCTAAAGCAACTTAGTTAGCGATATCACTAAAGCAAATTTTTATTTGTTCTTTTATAACTAAAGCAAATGAGCTAGTGACATGAATGACAAAAAATATATTTTATTCTCTATTTAAAAAAATATAATGTATTTTACAACTAGACACATGGACTGCGAACTCTTCACTCTTTAAATATAATAATGGTGAATACACTAACAATAATCAGTATTTGATTCAATAATCTGGTACGATGGACATATCATATTATTAATTAAATATGAACATATAAACATTTATATATATATATATATATACATAAATCGCTTAAGTATGTTAAGAAAGTAAAGTTCCTTACTATCCTAATCGTAATTTTCATAATTATGACAGGCAGAGTTGGGTAGATATTTGTCAAAGTAATGGCATGAATTTTCTCTACTGCAATTAAGAAGCCTTCCATGAACAGGACACACATATATATGCTTTAAATGATAAAATCTTTATGTCGTGTAAAAACATAACTAATTATATAACCATCTAGTACTTTATTTCAAATTTAAATGAGTACTTTTTAGTTATTTTTTTAACTTTTAGATCGCAATATTTATGCTACATTACTTATGCGAGAAATAACTTATACCAATTAAGCGTAGAAATCTTAGTTCGACAAACGTCGTAATTATAGAGGAAACATACACTTGTAGTAATGCATACGTGATTATGAGTATAAAATGTACGTAGAAATTTGATAATGATCTAACTGCTTACCCTGTACTATTTGTTCTTATTTCTAGAGAATGATTCATTCGATCAGTTTTACGAGATAAATCCTAATTGATGGATTTAGTAAAACAATTTTGAATTATAAAAAAACATGATGGTATTTTAGATAATAAATTATTTAGTATCTTTAACCCATGTTACACCGCATTGTAATCCTTCCACTGTTGAGAACGAAAGGTTTTTGTTGTTCAATTAGGCCAGGCTCACGGCGAGCCCTCCTCACCATGAACTCGGAAAGTGCGAGCATTCGCTTATATTACATCACTCAAAGCTAAACTTGAAATTAACAGAGCACTTAGAAATCTGCTTAGACCCGACCCTACGGGTAAGATACAATATTCCATCACATTAATTCCCCCAACATGGCTTACAAGCTTGTGTTAGCAAGCTCGGTAATTAAAATCTTAATATGTATTGTGGTTAAGATAATTAATTAATATATAACTTACCGATGTGGGATAAGTCACTTCTTTTCTAGCTGTTTTTCTTCCAGAAAATGATGTCTTTAAATGAAAAATATAGATAGCGTTCTATTGATGGTATAGTTGGGAGTATCTTTTATATTTCATGGTATTGTTAAATTCTGATTTTTACAGAATTAGAATTGGTGCCCATTGTTAGCTAAAGCAACTTAGTTAGCGATATCACTAAAGCAAATTTTTATTTGTTCTTTTATAACTAAAGCAAATGAGCTAGTGACATGAATGACAAAAAATATATTTTATTCTCTATTTAAAAAAATATAATGTATTTTACAACTAGACACATGGACTGCGAACTCTTCACTCTTTAAATATAATAATGGTGAATACACTAACAATAATCAGTATTTGATTCAATAATCTGGTACGATGGACATATCATATTATTAATTAAATATGAACATATAAACATTTATATATATATATATATATACATAAATCGCTTAAGTATGTTAAGAAAGTAAAGTTCCTTACTATCCTAATCGTAATTTTCATAATTATGACAGGCAGAGTTGGGTAGATATTTGTCAAAGTAATGGCATGAATTTTCTCTACTGCAATTAAGAAGCCTTCCATGAACAGGACACACATATATATGCTTTAAATGATAAAATCTTTATGTCGTGTAAAAACATAACTAATTATATAACCATCTAGTACTTTATTTCAAATTTAAATGAGTACTTTTTAGTTATTTTTTTAACTTTTAGATCGCAATATTTATGCTACATTACTTATGCGAGAAATAACTTATACCAATTAAGCGTAGAAATCTTAGTTCGACAAACGTCGTAATTATAGAGGAAACATACACTTGTAGTAATGCATACGTGATTATGAGTATAAAATGTACGTAGAAATTTGATAATGATCTAACTGCTTACCCTGTACTATTTGTTCTTATTTCTAGAGAATGATTCATTCGATCAGTTTTACGAGATAAATCCTAATTGATGGATTTAGTAAAACAATATTGAATTAGAAAAAAACATGATGGTATTTTAGACAAAAAATTATTTAGCATCTTTAACCCATGTTACACCGCATTGTAATCCTTCCACTGTTGAGAACGAAAGGTTTTTGTTGTTCAATTAGGCCAGGCTCACGGCGAGCCCTCCTCACCATGAACTCGGAAAGTGCGAGCATTCGCTTATATTACATCACTCAAAGCTAAACTTGAAATTAACAGAGCACTTAGAAATCTGCTTAGACCCGACCCTACGGGTAAGATACAATATTCCATCACATTAATTCCCCCAACATGGCTTACAAGCTTGTGTTAGCAAGCTCGGTAATTAAAATCTTAATATGTGTTGAGGTTAAGATAATTAATTAATATATAACTTACCGATGTGGGATAAGTCACTTCTTTTCTAGCTGTTTTTCTTCTAGAAAATGATGTCTTTAAATGAAAAAATATAGATAGAGTTCTATTGATGGTATAGTTGGGAGTATCTTTTATATTTCATGGTATTGTTAAATTCTGATTTTTACAGAATTAGAATTGGTGCACATTGTTAGCTAAAGCAACTTAGTTAGCGATATCACTAAAGCAAATTTTTATTTGTTCTTTTATAACTAAAGCAAATGAGCTAGTGACATGAATGACAAAAAATATATTTTATTCTCTATTTAAAAAAATATAATGTATTTTACAACTAGACACATGGACTGCGAACTCTTCACTCTTTAAATATAATAATGGTGAATACACTAACAATAATCAGTATTTGATTCAATAATCTGGTACGATGGACATATCATATTATTAATTAAATATGAACATATAAACATTTATATATATATATATATATACATAAATCGCTTAAGTATGTTAAGAAAGTAAAGTTCCTTACTATCCTAATCGTAATTTTCATAATTATGACAGGCAGAGTTGGGTAGATATTTGTCAAAGTAATGGCATGAATTTTCTCTACTGCAATTAAGAAGCCTTCCATGAACAGGACACACATATATATGCTTTAAATGATAAAATCTTTATGTCGTGTAAAAACATAACTAATTATATAACCATCTAGTACTTTATTTCAAATTTAAATGAGTACTTTTTAGTTATTTTTTTAACTTTTAGATCGCAATATTTATGCTACATTACTTATGCGAGAAATAACTTATACCAATTAAGCGTAGAAATCTTAGTTCGACAAACGTCGTAATTATAGAGGAAACATACACTTGTAGTAATGCATACGTGATTATGAGTATAAAATGTACGTAGAAATTTGATAATGATCTAACTGCTTACCCTGTACTATTTGTTCTTATTTCTAGAGAATGATTCATTCGATCAGTTTTACGAGATAAATCCTAATTGATGGATTTAGTAAAACAATTTTGAATTATAAAAAAAAATGATGGTATTTTAGATAATAAATTATTTAGTATCTTTAACCCATGTTACACCGCATTGTAATCCTTCCACTGTTGAGAACGAAAGGTTTTTGTTGTTCAATTAGGCCAGGCTCACGGCGAGCCCTCCTCACCATGAACTCGGAAAGTGCGAGCATTCGCTTATATTACATCACTCAAAGCTAAACTTGAAATTAACAGAGCACTTAGAAATCTGCTTAGACCCGACCCTACGGGTAAGATACAATATTCCATCACATTAATTCCCCCAACATGGCTTACAAGCTTGTGTTAGCAAGCTCGGTAATTAAAATCTTAATATGTATTGTGGTTAAGATAATTAATTAATATATAACTTACCGATGTGGGATAAGTCACTTCTTTTCTAGCTGTTTTTCTTCCAGAAAATGATGTCTTTAAATGAAAAATATAGATAGCGTTCTATTGATGGTATAGTTGGGAGTATCTTTTATATTTCATGGTATTGTTAAATTCTGATTTTTACAGAATTAGAATTGGTGCCCATTGTTAGCTAAAGCAACTTAGTTAGCGATATTACTAAAGCATATTTTTATTTGTTCTTTTATAACTAAAGCAAATGAGCTAGTGACATGAATGACAAAAAATATATTTTATTCTCTATTTAAAAAAATATAATGTATTTCACAGCTAGACACATGGACTGCGAACTCTTCGCTCTTTAAATATAATAATGGTGAATACACTAACAATAATCAGTATTTGATTCAATAATCTGGTACGATGGACATATCATATTATTAATTAAATATGAACATATAAACATTTTTATATATATATATATATACATAAATCGCTTAAGTATGTTAAGAAAGTAAAGTTCCTTACTATCCTAATCGTAATTTTCATAATTATGACTGGCAGAGTTGGGTAGATATTTGTCAAAGTAATGGCATGAATTTTCTCTACTGCAATTAAGAAGCCTTCCATGAACAGGACACACATATATATGCTTTAAATGATAAAATCTTTATGTCGTGTAAAAACATAACTAATTATATAACCATCTAGTACTTTATTTCAAATTTAAATGAGTACTCTTTAGTTATTTTTTTAACTTTTAGATCGCAATATTTATGCTACATTACTTATGCGAGAAATAACTTATACCAATTAAGCGTAGAAATCTTAGTTCGACAAACGTCGTAATTATAGAGGAAACATACACTTGTAGTAATGCATACGTGATTATGAGTATAAAAGGTACGTAGAACTTTGATAATGATCTAACTGCTTACCCTGTACTATTTGTTCTTATTTCTAGAGAATGATTCATTCGATCAGTTTTACGAGATAAATCCTAATTGATGGATTTAGTAAAACAATATTGAATTAGAAAAAAACATGATGGTATTTTAGACATTAAATTATTTACCATCTTTAACCCATGTTACACCGCATTGTAATCCTTCCACTGTTGAGAACGAAAGGTTTTTGTTGTTCAATTAGGCTAGGCTCACGGCGAGCCCTCCTCACCATGAACTTGGAAAGTGCGAGCATTCGCTTATATTACATCACTCAAAGCTAAACTTGAAATTAACAGAGCACTTAGAAATCTGCTTAGACCCGACCCTACGGGTAAGATACAATATTCCATCACATTAATTCCCCCAACATGGCTTACAAGCTTGTGTTAGCAAGCTCGGTAATTAAAATCTTAATATGTATTGTGGTTAAGATAATTAATTAATATATAACTTACCGATGTGGGATAAGTCACTTCTTTTCTAGCTGTTTTTCTTCCAGAAAATGATGTCTTTAAATGAAAAATATAGATAGCGTTCTATTGATGGTATAGTTGGGAGTATCTTTTATATTTCATGGTATTGTTAAATTCTGATTTTTACAGAATTAGAATTGGTGCCCATTGTTAGCTAAAGCAACTTAGTTAGCGATATTACTAAAGCATATTTTTATTTGTTCTTTTATAACTAAAGCAAATGAGCTAGTGACATGAATGACAAAAAATATATTTTATTCTCTATTTAAAAAAATATAATGTATTTCACAACTAGACACATGGACTGCGAACTCTTCACTCTTTAAATATAATAATGGTGAATACACTAACAATAATCAGTATTTGATTCAATAATCTGGTACGATGGACATATCATATTATTAATTAAATATGAACATATAAACATTTTTATATATATATATATATACATAAATCGCTTAAGTATGTTAAGAAAGTAAAGTTCCTTACTATCCTAATCGTAATTTTCATAATTATGACTGGCAGAGTTGGGTAGATATTTGTCAAAGTAATGGCATGAATTTTCTCTACTGCAATTAAAAAGCCTTCCATGAACAGGACACACATATATATGCTTTAAATGCTAAAATCTTTATGTCGTGTAAAAACATAACTAATTATATAACCATCTAGTACTTTATTTCAAATTTAAATGAGTACTTTTTAGTTATTTTTTTAACTTTTAGATCGCAATATTTATGCTACATTACTTATGCGAGAAATAACTTATACCAATTAAGCGTAGAAATCTTAGTTCGACAAACGTCGTAATTATAGAGGAAACATACACTTGTAGTAATGCATACGTGATTACGAGTATAAAATGTACGTAGAAATTTGATAATGATCTAACTGCTTACCCTGTACTATTTGTTCTTATTTCTAGAGAATGATTCATTCGATCAGTTTTACGAGATAAATCCTAATTGATGGATTTAGTAAAACAATATTGAATTAGAAAATAACATAATGGTATTTTAGACAATAAATTATTTACCATCTTTAACCCATGTTACACCGCATTGTAATCCTTCCACTGTTGAGAACGAAAGGTTTTTGTTGCTCTATTAGGCCAGGCTCACGGCGAGCCCTCCTCACCATGAACTTGGAAAGTGCGAGCATTCGCTTATATTACATGACTCAAAGCTAAACTTGAAATTGACAGAGCACTTAGAAATCGGCTTAGACCCGACCCTACGGGTAAGATACAATATTCCATCACATTAATTCCCCCAACATGGCTTACAAGCTTGTGTTAGCAAGCTCGGTAATTAAAATCTTAATATGTATTGTGGTTAAGATAATTAATTAATATATAACTTACCGATGTGGGAAAAGTCACTTCTTTTCTAGCTGTTTTTCTTCCATAAAATGATGTCTTCAAATGAAAAATATAGATAGCGTTCTATTGATGGTATAGTTGGGAGTATCTTTTATATTTCATGGTATTGTTAAATTCTGATTTTTACAGAATTAGAATTGGTGCCCATTGTTAGCTAAAGCAACTTAGTTAGCGATATTACTAAAGCAAATTTTTATTTGTTCTTTTATAACTAAAGCAAATGAGCTAGTGACATGAATGACAAAAAATATATTTTATTCTCTATTTAAAAAAATATAATGTATTTCACAACTAGACACATGGACTGCGAACTCTTCACTCTTTAAATATAATAATGGTGAATACACTAACAATAATCAGTATTTGATTCAATAATCTGGTACGATGGACATATCATATTATTAATTAAATATGAACATATAAACATTTATATATATATATATATATACATAAATCGCTTAAGTATGTTAAGAAAGTAAAGTTCCTTACTATCCTAATCGTAATTTTCATAATTATGACTGGCAGAGTTGGGTAGATATTTGTCAAAGTAATGGCATGAATTTTCTCTACTGCAATTAAGAAGCCTTCCATGAACAGGACACACATATATATGCTTTAAATGATAAAATCTTTATGTCGTGTAAAAACATAACTAATTATATAACCATCTAGTACTTTATTTCAAATTTAAATGAGTACTCTTTAGTTATTTTTTTAACTTTTAGATCGCAATATTTATGCTACATTACTTATGCGAGAAATAACTTATACCAATTAAGCGTAGAAATCTTAGTTCGACAAACGTCGTAATTATAGAGGAAACATACACTTGTAGTAATGCATACGTGATTATGAGTATAAAAGGTACGTAGAACTTTGATAATGATCTAACTGCTTACCCTGTACTATTTGTTCTTATTTCTAGAGAATGATTCATTCGATCAGTTTTACGAGATAAATCCTAATTGATGGATTTAGTAAAACAATATTGAATTAGAAAAAAACATGATGGTATTTTAGACATTAAATTATTTACCATCTTTAACCCATGTTACACCGCATTGTAATCCTTCCACTGTTGAGAACGAAAGGTTTTTGTTGTTCAATTAGGCTAGGCTCACGGCGAGCCCTCCTCACCATGAACTTGGAAAGTGCGAGCATTCGCTTATATTACATCACTCAAAGCTAAACTTGAAATTAACAGAGCACTTAGAAATCTGCTTAGACCCGACCCTACGGGTAAGATACAATATTCCATCACATTAATTCCCCCAACATGGCTTACAAGCTTGTGTTAGCAAGCTCGGTAATTAAAATCTTAATATGTATTGTGGTTAAGATAATTAATTAATATATAACTTACCGATGTGGGATAAGTCACTTCTTTTCTAGCTGTTTTTCTTCCATAAAATGATGTCTTTAAATGAAAAATATAGATAGCGTTCTATTGATGGTATAGTTGGGAGTATCTTTTATATTTCATGGTATTGTTAAATGCTGATTTTTACAGAATTAGAATTGGTGCCCATTGTTAGCTAAAGCAACTTAGTTAGCGATATCACTAAAGCAAATTTTTATTTGTTCTTTTATAACTAAAGCAAATGAGCTAGTGACATGAATGAAAAAATAAATATTTTATTCTTTATTTAAAAAAATATAATGAATTTCACAACTAGACACATGGACTGCGAACTCTTCACTCTTTAAATATAATAATGGTGAATACACTAACAATAATCAGTATTTGATTCAATAATCTGGTACGATGGACATATCATATTATTAATTAAATATGAACATATAAACATTTATATATATATATATATATACATAAATCGCTTAAGTATGTTAAGAAAGTAAAGTTCCTTACTATCCTAATCGTAATTTTCATAATTATGACTGGGAGAGTTGGGTAGATATTTGTCAAAGTAATGGCATGAATTTTCTCTACTGCAATTAAGAAGCCTTCCATGAACAGGACACACATATATATGCTTTAAATGATAAAATCTTTATGTCGTGTAAAAACATAACTAATTATATAACCATCTAGTACTTTATTTCAAATTTAAATGAGTACTTTTTAGTTATTTTTTTAACTTTTAGATCGCAATATTTATGCTACATTACTTATGCGAGAAATAACTTATACCAATTAAGCGTAGAAATCTTAGTTCGACAAACGTCGTAATTATAGAGGAAACATACACTTGTAGTAATGCATACGTGATTATGAGTATAAAATGTACGTAGAAATTTGATAATGATCTAACTGCTTACCCTGTACTATTTGTTCTTATTTCTAGAGAATGATTCATTCGATCAGTTTTACGAGATAAATCCTAATTGATGGATTTAGTAAAACAATATTGAATTAGAAAAAAACATGATGGTATTTTAGACAATAAATTATTTACCATCTTTAACCCATGTTACACCGCATTGTAATCCTTCCACTGTTGAGAACGAAAGGTTTTTGTTGCTCTATTAGGCCAGGCTCACGGCGAGCCCTCCCTACCATGAACTTGGAAAGTGCGAGCATTCGCTTATATTACATGACTCAAAGCTAAACTTGAAATTGACAGAGCACTTAGAAATCGGCTTAGACCCGACCCTACGGGTAAGATACAATATTCCATCACATTAATTCCCCCAACATGGCTTACAAGCTTGTGTTAGCAAGCTCGGTAATTAAAATCTTAATATGTATTGTGGTTAAGATAATTAATTAATATATAACTTACCGATGTGGGATAAGTCACTTCTTTTCTAGCTGTTTTTCTTCCATAAAATGATGTCTTCAAATGAAAAATATAGATAGCGTTCTATTGATGGTATAGTTGGGAGTATCTTTTATATTTCATGGTATTGTTAAATTCTGATTTTTACAGAATTAGAATTGGTGCCCATTGTTAGCTAAAGCAACTTAGTTAGCGATATTACTAAAGCAAATTTTTATTTGTTCTTTTATAACTAAAGCAAATGAGCTAGTGACATGAATGACAAAAAATATATTTTATTCTCTAATTAAAAAAATATAATGTATTTCACAACTAGACACATGGACTGCGAACTCTTCACTCTTTAAATATAATAATGGTGAATACACTAACAATAATCAGTATTTGATTCAATAATCTGGTACGATGGACATATCATATTATTAATTAAATATGAACATATAAACATTTATATATATATATATATATATATATACATAAATCGCTTAAGTATGTTAAGAAAGTAAAGTTCCTTACTATCCTAATCGTAATTTTCATAATTATGACTGGCAGAGTTGGGTAGATATTTGTCAAAGTAATGGCATGAATTTTCTCTACTGCAATTAAGAAGCCTTCCATGAACAGGACACACATATATATGCTTTAAATGATAAAATCTTTATGTCGTGTAAAAACATAACTAATTATATAACCATCTAGTACTTTATTTCAAATTTAAATGAGTACTCTTTAGTTATTTTTTTAACTTTTAGATCGCAATATTTATGCTACATTACTTATGCGAGAAATAACTTATACCAATTAAGCGTAGAAATCTTAGTTCGACAAACGTCGTAATTATAGAGGAAACATACACTTGTAGTAATGCATACGTGATTACGAGTATAAAATATACGTAGAAATTTGATAATGATCTAACTGCTTACCCTGTACTATTTGTTCTTATTTTTAGAGAATGATTCATTCGATCAGTTTTACGAGATAAATCCTAATTGATGGATTTAGTAAAACAATATTGAATTAGAAAATAACATAATGGTATTTTAGACAATAAATTATTTACCATCTTTAACCCATGTTACACCGCATTGTAATCCTTCCACTGTTGAGAACGAAAGGTTTTTGTTGCTCTATTAGGCCAGGCTCACGGCGAACCCTCCCTACCATGAACTTGGAAAGTGCGAGCATTCGCTTATATTACATGACTCAAAGCTAAACTTGAAATTGACAGAGCACTTAGAAATCTGCTTAGACCCGACCCTACGGGTAAGATACAATATTCCATCACATTAATTCCCCCAACATGGCTTACAAGGTTGTGTTAGCAAGCTCGGTAATTAAAATCTTAATATGTATTGTGGTTAAGATAATTAATTAATATATAACTTACCGATGTGGGATAAGTCGCTTCTTTTCTAGCTGTTTTTCTTCCATAAAATGATGTCTTTAAATGAAAAATATAGATAGCGTTCTATTCATGGTATAGTTGGGAGTATCTTTTATATTTCATGGTATTGTTAAATTCTGATTTTTACAGAATTAGAATTGGTTCCCATTGTTAGCTAAAGCAACTTAGTTAGCGATATCACTAAAGCAAATTTTTATTTGTTCTTTTATAACTAAAGCAAATGAGCTAGTAACATGAATGACAAAAAATATATTTTATTCTCTATTTAAAAAAATATAATGTATTTCACAACTAGACACATGGACTGCGAACTCTTCACTCTTTAAATATAATAATGGTGAATACACTAACAATAATCAGTATTTGATTCAATAATCTGGTACGATGGACATATCATATTATTAATTAAATATGAACATATAAACATTTATATATATATATATATATACATAAATCGCTTAAGTATGTTAAGAAAGTAAAGTTCCTTACTATCCTAATCGTAATTTTCATAATTATGACTGGCAGAGTTGGGTAGATATTTGTCAAAGTAATGGCATGAATTTTCTCTACTGCAATTAAGAAGCCTTCCATGAACAGGACACACATATATATGCTTTAAATGATAAAATCTTTATGTCGTGTAAAAACATAACTAATTATATAAGCATCTAGTACTTTATTTCAAATTTAAATGAGTACTTTTTAGTTATTTTTTTAACTTTTAGATCGCAATATTTATGCTACATTACTTATGCGAGAAATAACTTATACCAATTAAGCGTAGAAATCTTAGTTCGACAAACGTCGTAATTATAGAGGAAACATACACTTGTAGTAATGCATACGTGATTATGAGTATAAAAGGTACGTAGAACTTTGATAATGATCTAACTGCTTACCCTGTACTATTTGTTCTTATTTCTAGAGAATGATTCATTCGATCAGTTTTACGAGATAAATCCTAATTGATGGATTTAGTAAAACAATATTGAATTAGAAAAAAACATGATGGTATTTTAGACAATAAATTATTTAGCATCTTTAACCCATGTTACACCGCATTGTAATCCTTCCACTGTTGAGAACGAAAGGTTTTTGTTGTTCAATTAGGCCAGGCTCACGGCGAGCCCTCCTCACCATGAACTCGGAAAGTGCGAGCATTCGCTTATATTACATCACTCAAAGCTAAACTTGAAATTAACAAAGCACTTAGAAATCTGCTTAGACCCGACCCTACGGGTAAGATACAATATTCCATCACATTAATTCCCCCAACATGGCTTACAAGCTTGTGTTAGCAAGCTCGGTAATTAAAATCTTAATATGTATTGTGGTTAAGATAATTAATTAATATATAACTTACCGATGTGGGATAAGTCACTTCTTTTCTAGCTGTTTTTCTTCCATAAAATGATGTCTTTAAATGAAAAATATAGATAGCGTTCTATTGATGGTATAGTTGGGAGTATCTTTTATATTTCATGGTATTGTTAAATGCTGATTTTTACAGAATTAGAATTGGTGCCCATTGTTAGCTAAAGCAACTTTGTTAGCGATATCACTAAAGCAAATTTTTATTTGTTCTTTTATGACTAAAGCAAATTAGCTAGTGACATGAATGAAAAAAAAAACGATTTTATTCTCTATTTAAAAAAATATAATGTATTTCACAACTAGACACATGGACTGCGAACTCTTCACTCTTTAAATATAATAATGGTGAATACACTAACAATAATCAGTATTTGATTCAATAATCTGGTACGATGGACATATCATATTATTAATTAAATATGAACATATAAACATTTATATATATATATATATATACATAAATCGCTTAAGTATGTTAAGAAAGTAAAGTTCCTTACTATCCTAATCGTAATTTTCATAATTATGACTGGCAGAGTTGGGTAGATATTTGTCAAAGTAATGGCATGAATTTTCTCTACTGCAATTAAGAAGCCTTCCATGAACAGGACACACATATATATGCTTTAAATGATAAAATCTTTATGTCGTGTAAAAACATAACTAATTATATAAGCATCTAGTACTTTATTTCAAATTTAAATGAGTACTTTTTAGTTATTTTTTTAACTTTTAGATCGCAATATTTATGCTACATTACTTATGCGAGAAATAACTTATACCAATTAAGCGTAGAAATCTTAGTTCGACAAACGTCGTAATTATAGAGGAAACATACACTTGTAGTAATGCATACGTGATTATGAGTATAAAAGGTACGTAGAACTTTGATAATGATCTAACTGCTTACCCTGTACTATTTGTTCTTATTTCTAGAGAATGATTCATTCGATCAGTTTTACGAGATAAATCCTAATTGATGGATTTAGTAAAACAATATTGAATTAGAAAAAAACATGATGGTATTTTAGACATTAAATTATTTACCATCTTTAACCCATGTTACACCGCATTGTAATCCTTCCACTGTTGAGAACGAAAGGTTTTTGTTGTTCAATTAGGCCAGGCTCACGGCGAGCCCTCCTCACCATGAACTCGGAAAGTGCGAGCATTCGCTTATATTACATCACTCAAAGCTAAACTTGAAATTAACAAAGCACTTAGAAATCTGCTTAGACCCGACCCTACGGGTAAGATACAATATTCCATCACATTAATTCCCCCAACATGGCTTACAAGCTTGTGTTAGCAAGCTCGGTAATTAAAATCTTAATATGTATTGTGGTTAAGATAATTAATTAATATATAACTTACCGATGTGGGATAAGTCACTTCTTTTCTGGCTGTTTTTCTTCCATAAAATGATGTCTTTAAATGAAAAATATAGATAGCGTTCTATTGATGGTATAGTTGGGAGTATCTTTTATATTTCATGGTATTGTTAAATTCTGATTTTTACAGAATTAGAATTGGTGCCCATTGTTAGCTAAAGCAACTTAGTTAGCGATATCACTAAAGCAAATTTTTATTTGTTCTTTTATGACTAAAGCAAATTAGCTAGTGACATGAATGAAAAAAAAAACGATTTTATTCTCTATTTAAAAAAATATAATGTATTTCACAACTAGACACATGGACTGCGAACTCTTCACTCTTTAAATATAATAATGGTGAATACACTAACAATAATCAGTATTTGATTCAATAATCTGGTACGATGGACATATCATATTATTAATTAAATATGAACATATAAACATTTATATATATATATATATATACATAAATCGCTTAAGTATGTTAAGAAAGTAAAGTTCCTTACTATCCTAATCGTAATTTTCATAATTATGACTGGCAGAGTTGGGTAGATATTTGTCAAAGTAATGGCATGAATTTTCTCTACTGCAATTAAGAAGCCTTCCATGAACAGGACACACATATATATGCTTTAAATGATAAAATCTTTATGTCGTGTAAAAACATAACTAATTATATAACCATCTAGTACTTTATTTCAAATTTAAATGAGTACTTTTTAGTTATTTTTTTAACTTTTAGATCGCAATATTTATGCTACATTACTTATGCGAGAAATAACTTATACCAATTAAGCGTAGAAATCTTAGTTCGACAAACGTCGTAATTATAGAGGAAACATACACTTGTAGTAATGCATACGTGATTATGAGTATAAAATGTACGTAGAAATTTGATAATGATCTAACTGCTTACCCTGTACTATTTGTTCTTATTTGTAGAGAATGATTCATTCGATCAGTTTTACGAGATAAATCCTAATTGATGGATTTAGTAAAACAATTTTGAATTAGAAAAAAACATGATGGTATTTTAGACAATAAATTATTTACCATCTTTAACCCATGTTACACCGCATTGTAATCCTTCCACTGTTGAGAACGAAAGGTTTTTGTTGTTCAATTAGGCTAGGCTCACGGCGAGCCCTCCTCACCATGAACTTGGAAAGTGCGAGCATTCGCTTATATTACATCACTCAAAGCTAAACTTGAAATTAACAGAGCACTTAGAAATCTGCTTAGACCCGACCCTACGGGTAAGATACAATATTCCATCACATTAATTCCCCCAACATGGCTTACAAGCTTGTGTTAGCAAGCTCGGTAATTAAAATCTTAATATGTATTGTGGTTAAGATAATTAATTAATATATAACTTACCGATGTGGGATAAGTCACTTCTTTTCTGGCTGTTTTTCTTCCATAAAATGATGTCTTTAAATGAAAAATATAGATAGCGTTCTATTGATGGTATAGTTGGGAGTATCTTTTATATTTCATGGTATTGTTAAATTCTGATTTTTACAGAATTAGAATTGGTGCCCATTGTTAGCTAAAGCAACTTAGTTAGCGATATCACTAAAGCAAATTTTTATTTGTTCTTTTATAACTAAAGCAAATGAGCTAGTGACATGAATGACAAAAAATATATTTTATTCTCTATTTAAAAAAATATAATGTATTTCACAACTAGACACATGGACTGCGAACTCTTCACTCTTTAAATATAATAATGGTGAATACACTAACAATAATCAGTATTTGATTCAATAATCTGGTACGATGGACATATCATATTATTAATTAAATATGAACATATAAACATTTATATATATATATATATATACATAAATCGCTTAAGTATGTTAAGAAAGTAAAGTTCCTTACTATCCTAATCGTAATTTTCATAATTATGACTGGCAGAGTTGGGTAGATATTTGTCAAAGTAATGGCATGAATTTTCTCTACTGCAATTAAGAAGCCTTCCATGAACAGGACACACATATATATGCTTTAAATGATAAAATCTTTATGTCGTGTAAAAACATAACTAATTATATAACCATCTAGTACTTTATTTCAAATTTAAATGAGTACTTTTTAGTTATTTTTTTAACTTTTAGATCGCAATATTTATGCTACATTACTTATGCGAGAAATAACTTATACCAATTAAGCGTAGAAATCTTAGTTCGACAAACGTCGTAATTATAGAGGAAACATACACTTGTAGTAATGCATACGTGATTATGAGTATAAAATGTACGTAGAAATTTGATAATGATCTAACTGCTTACCCTGTACTATTTGTTCTTATTTCTAGAGAATGATTCATTCGATCAGTTTTACGAGATAAATCCTAATTGATGGATTTAGTAAAACAATATTGAATTAGAAAAAAACATGATGGTATTTTAGACAATAAATTATTTACCATCTTTAACCCATGTTACACCGCATTGTAATCCTTCCACTGTTGAGAACGAAAGGTTTTTGTTGTTCAATTAGGCTAGGCTCACGGCGAGCCCTCCTCACCATGAACTTGGAAAGTGCGAGCATTCGCTTATATTACATCACTCAAAGCTAAACTTGAAATTAACAGAGCACTTAGAAATCTGCTTAGACCCGACCCTACGGGTAAGATACAATATTCCATCACATTAATTCCCCCAACATGGCTTACAAGCTTGTGTTAGCAAGCTCGGTAATTAAAATCTTAATATGTATTGTGGTTAAGATAATTAATTAATATATAACTTACCGATGTGGGATAAGTCACTTCTTTTCTAGCTGTTTTTCTTCCATAAAATGATGTCTTTAAATGAAAAATATAGATAGCGTTCTATTGATGGTATAGTTGGGAGTATCTTTTATATTTCATGGTATTGTTAAATTCTGATTTTTACAGAATTAGAATTGGTGCCCATTGTTAGCTAAAGCAACTTAGTTAGCGATATCACTAAAGCAAATTTTTATTTGTTCTTTTATAACTAAAGCAAATGAGCTAGTGACATGAATGACAAAAAATATATTTTATTCTCTATTTAAAAAAATATAATGTATTTCACAACTAGACACATGGACTGCGAACTCTTCACTCTTTAAATATAATAATGGTGAATACACTAACAATAATCAGTATTTGATTCAATAATCTGGTACGATGGACATATCATATTATTAATTAAATATGAACATATAAACATTTATATATATATATATATATACATAAATCGCTTAAGTATGTTAAGAAAGTAAAGTTCCTTACTATCCTAATCGTAATTTTCATAATTATGACTGGGAGAGTTGGGTAGATATTTGTCAAAGTAATGGCATGAATTTTCTCTACTGCAATTAAGAAGCCTTCCATGAACAGGACACACATATATATGCTTTAAATGATAAAATCTTTATGTCGTGTAAAAACATAACTAATTATATAACCATCTAGTACTTTATTTCAAATTTAAATGAGTACTTTTTAGTTATTTTTTTAACTTTTAGATCGCAATATTTATGCTACATTACTTATGCGAGAAATAACTTATACCAATTAAGCGTAGAAATCTTAGTTCGACAAACGTCGTAATTATAGAGGAAACATACACTTGTAGTAATGCATACGTGATTATGAGTATAAAATGTACGTAGAAATTTGATAATGATCTAACTGCTTACCCTGTACTATTTGTTCTTATTTCTAGAGAATGATTCATTCGATCAGTTTTACGAGATAAATCCTAATTGATGGATTTAGTAAAACAATATTGAATTAGAAAAAAACATGATGGTATTTTAGACAATAAACTATTTACCATCTTTAACCCATGTTACACCGCATTGTAATCCTTCCACTGTTGAGAACGAAAGGTTTTTGTTGCTCTATTAGGCCAGGCTCACGGCGAGCCCTCCCTACCATGAACTTGGAAAGTGCGAGCATTCGCTTATATTACATGACTCAAAGCTAAACTTGAAATTGACAGAGCACTTAGAAATCGGCTTAGACCCGACCCTACGGGTAAGATACAATATTCCATCACATTAATTCCCCCAACATGGCTTACAAGCTTGTGTTAGCAAGCTCGGTAATTAAAATCTTAATATGTATTGTGGTTAAGATAATTAATTAATATATAACTTACCGATGTGGGAAAAGTCACTTCTTTTCTAGCTGTTTTTCTTCCATAAAATGATGTCTTCAAATGAAAAATATAGATAGCGTTCTATTGATGGTATAGTTGGGAGTATCTTTTATATTTCATGGTATTGTTAAATTCTGATTTTTACAGAATTAGAATTGGTGCCCATTGTTAGCTAAAGCAACTTAGTTAGCGATATTACTAAAGCAAATTTTTATTTGTTCTTTTATAACTAAAGCAAATGAGCTAGTGACATGAATGACAAAAAATATATTTTATTCTCTAATTAAAAAAATATAATGTATTTCACAACTAGACACATGGACTGCGAACTCTTCACTCTTTAAATATAATAATGGTGAATACACTAACAATAATCAGTATTTGATTCAATAATCTGGTACGATGGACATATCATATTATTAATTAAATATGAACATATAAACATTTATATATATATATATATATATATATACATAAATCGCTTAAGTATGTTAAGAATGTAAAGTTCCTTACTATCCTAATCGTAATTTTCATAATTATGACTGGCAGAGTTGGGTAGATATTTGTCAAAGTAATGGCATGAATTTTCTCTACTGCAATTAAGAAGCCTTCCATGAACAGGACACACATATATATGCTTTAAATGATAAAATCTTTATGTCGTGTAAAAACATAACTAATTATATAACCATCTAGTACTTTATTTCAAATTTAAATGAGTACTCTTTAGTTATTTTTTTAACTTTTAGATCGCAATATTTATGCTACATTACTTATGCGAGAAATAACTTATACCAATTAAGCGTAGAAATCTTAGTTCGACAAACGTCGTAATTATAGAGGAAACATACACTTGTAGTAATGCATACGTGATTACGAGTATAAAATATACGTAGAAATTTGATAATGATCTAACTGCTTACCCTGTACTATTTGTTCTTATTTTTAGAGAATGATTCATTCGATCAGTTTTACGAGATAAATCCTAATTGATGGATTTAGTAAAACAATATTGAATTAGAAAATAACATAATGGTATTTTAGACAATAAATTATTTACCATCTTTAACCCATGTTACACCGCATTGTAATCCTTCCACTGTTGAGAACGAAAGGTTTTTGTTGCTCTATTAGGCCAGGCTCACGGCGAGCCCTCCCTACCATGAACTTGGAAAGTGCGAGCATTCGCTTATATTACATGACTCAAAGCTAAACTTGAAATTGACAGAGCACTTAGAAATCGGCTTAGACCCGACCCTACGGGTAAGATACAATATTCCATCACATTAATTCCCCCAACATGGCTTACAAGCTTGTGTTAGCAAGCTCGGTAATTAAAATCTTAATATGTATTGTGGTTAAGATAATTAATTAATATATAACTTACCGATGTGGGAAAAGTCACTTCTTTTCTAGCTGTTTTTCTTCCATAAAATGATGTCTTCAAATGAAAAATATAGATAGCGTTCTATTGATGGTATAGTTGGGAGTATCTTTTATATTTCATGGTATTGTTAAATTCTGATTTTTACAGAATTAGAATTGGTGCCCATTGTTAGCTAAAGCAACTTAGTTAGCGATATTACTAAAGCAAATTTTTATTTGTTCTTTTATAACTAAAGCAAATGAGCTAGTGACATGAATGACAAAAAATATATTTTATTCTCTAATTAAAAAAATATAATGTATTTCACAACTAGACACATGGACTGCGAACTCTTCACTCTTTAAATATAATAATGGTGAATACACTAACAATAATCAGTATTTGATTTAATAATCTGGTACGATGGACATATCATATTATTAATTAAATATGAACATATAAACATTTATATATATATATATATATATATATACATAAATCGCTTAAGTATGTTAAGAATGTAAAGTTCCTTACTATCCTAATCGTAATTTTCATAATTATGACTGGCAGAGTTGGGTAGATATTTGTCAAAGTAATGGCATGAATTTTCTCTACTGCAATTAAGAAGCCTTCCATGAACAGGACACACATATATATGCTTTAAATGATAAAATCTTTATGTCGTGTAAAAACATAACTAATTATATAACCATCTAGTACTTTATTTCAAATTTAAATGAGTACTCTTTAGTTATTTTTTTAACTTTTAGATCGCAATATTTATGCTACATTACTTATGCGAGAAATAACTTATACCAATTAAGCGTAGAAATCTTAGTTCGACAAACGTCGTAATTATAGAGGAAACATACACTTGTAGTAATGCATACGTGATTACGAGTATAAAATATACGTAGAAATTTGATAATGATCTAACTGCTTACCCTGTACTATTTGTTCTTATTTTTAGAGAATGATTCATTCGATCAGTTTTACGAGATAAATCCTAATTGATGGATTTAGTAAAACAATATTGAATTAGAAAATAACATAATGGTATTTTAGACAATAAATTATTTACCATCTTTAACCCATGTTACACCGCATTGTAATCCTTCCACTGTTGAGAACGAAAGGTTTTTGTTGCTCTATTAGGCCAGGCTCACGGCGAGCCCTCCTCACCATGAACTTGGAAAGTGCGAGCATTCGCTTATATTACATGACTCAAAGCTAAACTTGAAATTGACAGAGCACTTAGATATCGGTTAGACCCGACCCTACGGGTAAGATACAATAGTCCATCACATTAATTCCCCCAACATGGCTTACAAGCTTGTGTTAGCAAGCTCGGTAATTAAAATCTTAATATGTATTGTGGTTAAGATAATTAATTAATATATAACTTACCGATGTGGGAAAAGTCACTTCTTTTCTAGCTGTTTTTCTTCCATAAAATGATGTCTTCAAATGAAAAATATAGATAGCGTTCTATTGATGGTATAGTTGGGAGTATCTTTTATATTTCATGGTATTGTTAAATTCTGATTTTTACAGAATTAGAATTGGTGCCCATTGTTAGCTAAAGCAACTTAGTTAGCGATATTACTAAAGCAAATTTTTATTTGTTCTTTTATAACTAAAGCAAATGAGCTAGTGACATGAATGACAAAAAATATATTTTATTCTCTAATTAAAAAAATATAATGTATTTCACAACTAGACACATGGACTGCGAACTCTTCACTCTTTAAATATAATAATGGTGAATACACTAACAATAATCAGTATTTGATTTAATAATCTGGTACGATGGACATATCATATTATTAATTAAATATGAACATATAAACATTTATATATATATATATATATATATATACATAAATCGCTTAAGTATGTTAAGAATGTAAAGTTCCTTACTATCCTAATCGTAATTTTCATAATTATGACTGGCAGAGTTGGGTAGATATTTGTCAAAGTAATGGCATGAATTTTCTCTACTGCAATTAAGAAGCCTTCCATGAACAGGACACACATATATATGCTTTAAATGATAAAATCTTTATGTCGTGTAAAAACATAACTAATTATATAACCATCTAGTACTTTATTTCAAATTTAAATGAGTACTCTTTAGTTATTTTTTTAACTTTTAGATCGCAATATTTATGCTACATTACTTATGCGAGAAATAACTTATACCAATTAAGCGTAGAAATCTTAGTTCGACAAACGTCGTAATTATAGAGGAAACATACACTTGTAGTAATGCATACGTGATTACGAGTATAAAATATACGTAGAAATTTGATAATGATCTAACTGCTTACCCTGTACTATTTGTTCTTATTTTTAGAGAATGATTCATTCGATCAGTTTTACGAGATAAATCCTAATTGATGGATTTAGTAAAACAATATTGAATTAGAAAATAACATAATGGTATTTTAGACAATAAATTATTTACCATCTTTAACCCATGTTACACCGCATTGTAATCCTTCCACTGTTGAGAACGAAAGGTTTTTGTTGCTCTATTAGGCCAGGCTCACGGCGAGCCCTCCCTACCAAGAACTTGGAAAGTGCGAGCATTCGCTTATATTACATGACTCAAAGCTAAACTTGAAATTGACAGAGCACTTAGAAATCGGCTTAGACCCGACCCTACGGGTAAGATACAATATTCCATCACATTAATTCCCCCAACATGGCTTACAAGCTTGTGTTAGCAAGCTCGGTAATTAAAATCTTAATATGTATTGTGGTTAAGATAATTAATTAATATATAACTTACCGATGTGGGAAAAGTCACTTCTTTTCTAGCTGTTTTTCTTCCATAAAATGATGTCTTCAAATGAAAAATATAGATAGCGTTCTATTGATGGTATAGTTGGGAGTATCTTTTATATTTCATGGTATTGTTAAATTCTGATTTTTACAGAATTAGAATTGGTGCCCATTGTTAGCTAAAGCAACTTAGTTAGCGATATTACTAAAGCAAATTTTTATTTGTTCTTTTATAACTAAAGCAAATGAGCTAGTGACATGAATGACAAAAAATATATTTTATTCTCTAATTAAAAAAATATAATGTATTTCACAACTAGACACATGGACTGCGAACTCTTCACTCTTTAAATATAATAATGGTGAATACACTAACAATAATCAGTATTTGATTTAATAATCTGGTACGATGGACATATCATATTATTAATTAAATATGAACATATAAACATTTATATATATATATATATATATATATATACATAAATCGCTTAAGTATGTTAAGAATGTAAAGTTCCTTACTATCCTAATCGTAATTTTCATAATTATGACTGGCAGAGTTGGGTAGATATTTGTCAAAGTAATGGCATGAATTTTCTCTACTGCAATTAAGAAGCCTTCCATGAACAGGACACACATATATATGCTTTAAATGATAAAATCTTTATGTCGTGTAAAAACATAACTAATTATATAACCATCTAGTACTTTATTTCAAATTTAAATGAGTACTCTTTAGTTATTTTTTTAACTTTTAGATCGCAATATTTATGCTACATTACTTATGCGAGAAATAACTTATACCAATTAAGCGTAGAAATCTTAGTTCGACAAACGTCGTAATTATAGAGGAAACATACACTTGTAGTAATGCATACGTGATTACGAGTATAAAATATACGTAGAAATTTGATAATGATCTAACTGCTTACCCTGTACTATTTGTTCTTATTTTTAGAGAATGATTCATTCGATCAGTTTTACGAGATAAATCCTAATTGATGGATTTAGTAAAACAATATTGAATTAGAAAATAACATAATGGTATTTTAGACAATAAATTATTTACCATCTTTAACCCATGTTAAACCGCATTGTAATCCTTCCACTGTTGAGAACGAAAGGTTTTTGTTGCTCTATTAGGCCAGGCTCACGGCGAGCCCTCCCTACCATGAACTTGGAAAGTGCGAGCATTCGCTTATATTACATGACTCAAAGCTAAACTTGAAGTTGACAGAGCACTTAGAAATCGGCTTAGACCCGACCCTACGGGTAAGATACAATATTCCATCACATTAATTCCCCCAACATGGCTTACAAGGTTGTGTTAGCAAGCTCGGTAATTAAAATCTTAATATGTATTGTGGTTAAGATAATTAATTAATATATAACTTACCGATGTGGGATAAGTCGCTTCTTTTCTAGCTGTTTTTCTTCCATAAAATGATGTCTTTAAATGAAAAATATAGATAGCGTTCTATTCATGGTATAGTTGGGAGTATCTTTTATATTTCATGGTATTGTTAAATTCTGATTTTTACAGAATTAGAATTGGTTCCCATTGTTAGCTAAAGCAACTTAGTTAGCGATATCACTAAAGCAAATTTTTATTTGTTCTTTTATAACTAAAGCAAATGAGCTAGTGACATGAATGACAAAAAATATATTTTATTCTCTATTTAAAAAAATATAATGTATTTCACAACTAGACACATGGACTGCGAACTCTTCACTCTTTAAATATAATAATGGTGAATACACTAACAATAATCAGTATTTGATTCAATAATCTGGTACGATGGACATATCATATTATTAATTAAATATGAACATATAAACATTTATATATATATATATATACATAAATCGCTTAAGTATGTTAAGAATGTAAAGTTCCTTACTATCCTAATCGTAATTTTCATAATTATGACTGGCAGAGTTGGGTAGATATTTGTCAAAGTAATGGCATGAATTTTCTCTACTGCAATTAAGAAGCCTTCCATGAACAGGACACACATATATATGCTTTAAATGATAAAATCTTTATGTCGTGTAAAAACATAACTAATTATATAACCATCTAGTACTTTATTTCAAATTTAAATGAGTACTCTTTAGTTATTTTTTTAACTTTTAGATCGCAATATTTATGCTACATTACTTATGCGAGAAATAACTTATACCAATTAAGCGTAGAAATCTTAGTTCGACAAACGTCGTAATTATAGAGGAAACATACACTTGTAGTAATGCATACGTGATTACGAGTATAAAATATACGTAGAAATTTGATAATGATCTAACTGCTTACCCTGTACTATTTGTTCTTATTTTTAGAGAATGATTCATTCGATCAGTTTTACGAGATAAATCCTAATTGATGGATTTAGTAAAACAATATTGAATTAGAAAATAACATAATGGTATTTTAGACAATAAATTATTTACCATCTTTAACCCATGTTAAACCGCATTGTAATCCTTCCACTGTTGAGAACGAAAGGTTTTTGTTGCTCTATTAGGCCAGGCTCACGGCGAGCCCTCCCTACCATGAACTTGGAAAGTGCGAGCATTCGCTTATATTACATGACTCAAAGCTAAACTTGAAGTTGACAGAGCACTTAGAAATCGGCTTAGACCCGACCCTACGGGTAAGATACAATATTCCATCACATTAATTCCCCCAACATGGCTTACAAGGTTGTGTTAGCAAGCTCGGTAATTAAAATCTTAATATGTATTGTGGTTAAGATAATTAATTAATATATAACTTACCGATGTGGGATAAGTCGCTTCTTTTCTAGCTGTTTTTCTTCCATAAAATGATGTCTTTAAATGAAAAATATAGATAGCGTTCTATTCATGGTATAGTTGGGAGTATCTTTTATATTTCATGGTATTGTTAAATTCTGATTTTTACAGAATTAGAATTGGTTCCCATTGTTAGCTAAAGCAACTTAGTTAGCGATATCACTAAAGCAAATTTTTATTTGTTCTTTTATAACTAAAGCAAATGAGCTAGTGACATGAATGACAAAAAATATATTTTATTCTCTATTTAAAAAAATATAATGTATTTCACAACTAGACACATGGACTGCGAACTCTTCACTCTTTAAATATAATAATGGTGAATACACTAACAATAATCAGTATTTGATTCAATAATCTGGTACGATGGACATATCATATTATTAATTAAATATGAACATATAAACATTTATATATATATATATATACATAAATCGCTTAAGTATGTTAAGAAAGTAAAGTTCCTTACTATCCTAATCGTAATTTTCATAATTATGACTGGCAGAGTTGGGTAGATATTTGTCAAAGTAATGGCATGAATTTTCTCTACTGCAATTAAGAAGCCTTCCATGAACAGGACACACATATATATGCTTTAAATGATAAAATCTTTATGTCGTGTAAAAACATAACTAATTATATAACCATCTAGTACTTTATTTCAAATTTAAATGAGTACTCTTTAGTTATTTTTTTAACTTTTAGATCGCAATATTTATGCTACATTACTTATGCGAGAAATAACTTATACCAATTAACCGTAGAAATCTTAGTTCGACAAACGTCGTAATTATAGAGGAAACATACACTTGTAGTAATGCATACGTGATTACTAGTATAAAATGTACGTAGAAATTTGATAATGATCTAACTGCTTACCCTGTACTATTTGTTCTTATTTCTAGAGAATGATTCATTCGATCAGTTTTACGAGATAAATCCTAATTCATGGATTTAGTAAAACAATATTGAATTAGAAAAAAACATGATGGTATTTTAGACAATAAATTATTTAGCATCTTTAACCCATGTTACACCACATTGTAATCCTTCCACTGTTGAGAACGAAAGGTTTTTGTTGTTCAATTAGGCCAGGCTCACGGCGAGCCCTCCTCACCATGAACTTGGAAAGTGCGAGCATTCGCTTATATTACATCACTCAAAGCTAAACTTGAAATTGACAGAGCACTTAGAAATCTGCTTAGACCCGACCCTACGGGTAAGATACAATATTCCATCACATTAATTCCCCCAACATGGCTTACAAGGTTGTGTTAGCAAGCTCGGTAATTAAAATCTTAATATGTATTGTGGTTAAGATAATTAATTAATATATAACTTACCGATGTGGGATAAGTCGCTTCTTTTCTAGCTGTTTTTCTTCCATAAAATGATGTCTTTAAATGAAAAATATAGATAGCGTTCTATTCATGGTATAGTTGGGAGTATCTTTTATATTTCATGGTATTGTTAAATTCTGATTTTTACAGAATTAGAATTGGTTCCCATTGTTAGCTAAAGCAACTTAGTTAGCGATATCACTAAAGCAAATTTTTATTTGTTCTTTTATAACTAAAGCAAATGAGCTAGTGACATGAATGACAAAAAATATATTTTATTCTCTATTTAAAAAAATATAATGTATTTCACAACTAGACACATGGACTGCGAACTCTTCACTCTTTAAATATAATAATGGTGAATACACTAACAATAATCAGTATTTTATTCAATAATCTGGTACGATGGACATATCATATTATTAATTAAATATGAACATATAAACATTTATATATATATATATATATATACATAAATCGCTTAAGTATGTTAAGAAAGTAAAGTTCCTTACTATCCTAATCGTAATTTTCATAATTATGACTGGCAGAGTTGGGTAGATATTTGTCAAAGTAATGGCATGAATTTTCTCTACTGCAATTAAGAAGCCTTCCATGAACAGGACACACATATATATGCTTTAAATGATAAAATCTTTATGTCGTGTAAAAACATAACTAATTATATAACCATCTAGTACTTTATTTCAAATTTAAATGAGTACTTTTTAGTTATTTTTTTAACTTTTAGATCGCAATATTTATGCTACATTACTTATGCGAGAAATAACTTATACCAATTAAGCGTAGAAATCTTAGTTCGACAAACGTCGTAATTATAGAGGAAACATACACTTGTAGTAATGCATACGTGATTACGAGTATAAAATGTACGTAGAAATTTGATAATGATCTAACTGCTTACCCTATACTATTTGTTCTTATTTCTAGAGAATGATTCATTCGATCAGTTTTACGAGATAAATCCTAATTGATGGATTTAGTAAAACAATATTGAATTAGAAAATAACATGATGGTATTTTAGACAATAAATTATTTACCATCTTTAACCCACGTTACACCGCATTGTAATCCTTCCACTGTTGAGAACGAAAGGTTTTTGTTGCTCTATTAGGCCAGGCTCACGGCGAGCCCTCCCTACCATGAACTTGGAAAGTGCGAGCATTCGCTTATATTACATGACTCAAAGCTAAACTTGAAATTGACAGAGCACTTAGAAATCTGCTTAGACCCGACCCTACGGGTAAGATACAATATTCCATCACATTAATTCCCCCAACATGGCTTACAAGGTTGTGTTAGCAAGCTCGGTAATTAAAATCTTAATATGTATTGTGGTTAAGATAATTAATTAATATATAACTTACCGATGTGGGATAAGTCGCTTCTTTTCTAGCTGTTTTTCTTCCATAAAATGATGTCTTTAAATGAAAAATATAGATAGCGTTCTATTCATGGTATAGTTGGGAGTATCTTTTATATTTCATGGTATTGTTAAATTCTGATTTTTACAGAATTAGAATTGGTTCCCATTGTTAGCTAAAGCAACTTAGTTAGCGATATCACTAAAGCAAATTTTTATTTGTTCTTTTATAACTAAAGCAAATGAGCTAGTGACATGAATGACAAAAAATATATTTTATTCTCTATTTAAAAAAATATAATGTATTTCACAACTAGACACATGGACTGCGAACTCTTCACTCTTTAAATATAATAATGGTGAATACACTAACAATAATCAGTATTTGATTCAATAATCTGGTACGATGGACATATCATATTATTAATTAAATATGAACATATAAACATTTATATATATATATATATATACATAAATCGCTTAAGTATGTTAAGAAAGTAAAGTTCCTTACTATCCTAATCGTAATTTTCATAATTATGACTGGCAGAGTTGGGTAGATATTTGTCAAAGTAATGGCATGAATTTTCTCTACTGCAATTAAGAAGCCTTCCATGAACAGGACACACATATATATGCTTTAAATGATAAAATCTTTATGTCGTGTAAAAACATAACTAATTATATAACCACCTAGTACTTTATTTCAAATTTAAATGAGTACTTTTTAGTTATTTTTTTAACTTTTAGATCGCAATATTTATGCTACATTACTTATGCGAGAAATAACTTATACCAATTAAGCGTAGAAATCTTAGTTCGACAAACGTCGTAATTATAGAGGAAACATACACTTGTAGTAATGCATACGTGATTACGAGTATAAAATGTACGTAGAAATTTGATAATGATCTAACTGCTTACCCTATACTATTTGTTCTTATTTCTAGAGAATGATTCATTCGATCAGTTTTACGAGATAAATCCTAATTGATGGATTTAGTAAAACAATATTGAATTAGAAAATAACATGATGGTATTTTAGACAATAAATTATTTACCATCTTTAACCCATGTTACACCGCATTGTAATCCTTCCACTGTTGAGAACGAAAGGTTTTTGTTGCTCTATTAGGCCAGGCTCACGGCGAGCCCTCCCTACCATGAACTTGGAAAGTGCGAGCATTCGCTTATATTACATGACTCAAAGCTAAACTTGAAATTGACAGAGCACTTAGAAATCTGCTTAGACCCGACCCTACGGGTAAGATACAATATTCCATCACATTAATTCCCCCAACATGGCTTACAAGGTTGTGTTAGCAAGCTCGGTAATTAAAATCTTAATATGTATTGTGGTTAAAATAATTAATTAATATATAACTTACCGATGTGGGATAAGTCGCTTCTTTTCTAGCTGTTTTTCTTCCATAAAATGATGTCTTTAAATGAAAAATATAGATAGCGTTCTATTCATGGTATAGTTGGGAGTATCTTTTATATTTCATGGTATTGTTAAATTCTGATTTTAACAGAATTAGAATTGGTTCCCATTGTTAGCTAAAGCAACTTAGTTAGCGATATCACTAAAGCAAATTTTTATTTGTTCTTTTATAACTAAAGCAAATGAGCTAGTGACATGAATGACAAAAAATATATTTTATTCTCTATTTAAAAAAATATAATGTATTTCACAACTAGACACATGGACTGCGAACTCTTCACTCTTTAAATATAATAATGGTGAATACACTAACAATAATCAGTATTTGATTCAATAATCTGGTACGATGGACATATCATATTATTAATTAAATATGAACATATAAACATTTATATATATATATATATATACATAAATCGCTTAAGTATGTTAAGAAAGTAAAGTTCCTTACTATCCTAATCGTAATTTTCATAATTATGACTGGCAGAGTTGGGTAGATATTTGTCAAAGTAATGGCATGAATTTTCTCTACTGCAATTAAGAAGCCTTCCATGAACAGGACACACATATATATGCTTTAAATGATAAAATCTTTATGTCGTGTAAAAACATAACTAATTATATAACCATCTAGTACTTTATTTCAAATTTAAATGAGTACTTTTTAGTTATTTTTTTAACTTTTAGATCGCAATATTTATGCTACATTATTTATGCGAGAAATAACTTATACCAATTAAGCGTAGAAATCTTAGTTCGACAAACGTCGTAATTATAGAGGAAACATACACTTGTAGTAATGCATACGTGATTACGAGTATAAAATGTACGTAGAAATTTGATAATGATCTAACTGCTTACCCTATACTATTTGTTCTTATTTCTAGAGAATGATTCATTCGATCAGTTTTACGAGATAAATCCTAATTGATGGATTTAGTAAAACAATATTGAATTAGAAAATAACATGATGGTATTTTAGACAATAAATTATTTACCATCTTTAACCCATGTTACACCGCATTGTAATCCTTCCACTGTTGAGAACGAAAGGTTTTTGTTGCTCTATTAGGCCAGGCTCACGGCGAGCCCTCCCTACCATGAACTTGGAAAGTGCGAGCATTCGCTTATATTACATGACTCAAAGCTAAACTTGAAATTGACAGAGCACTTAGAAATCTGCTTAGACCCGACCCTACGGGTAAGATACAATATTCCATCACATTAATTCCCCCAACATGGCTTACAAGGTTGTGTTAGCAAGCTCGGTAATTAAAATCTTAATATGTATTGTGGTTAAGATAATTAATTAATATATAACTTACCGATGTGGGATAAGTCGCTTCTTTTCTAGCTGTTTTTCTTCCATAAAATGATGTCTTTAAATGAAAAATATAGATAGCGTTCTATTCATGGTATAGTTGGGAGTATCTTTTATATTTCATGGTATTGTTAAATTCTGATTTTTACAGAATTAGAATTGGTGCCCATTGTTAGCTAAAGCAACTTAGTTAGCGATATCACTAAAGCAAATTTTTATTTGTTCTTTTATGACTAAAGCAAATTAGCTAGTGACATGAATGACAAAAAAAATATTTTATTCTCTATTTAAAAAAATATAATGTATTTCACAACTAGACACATGGACTGCGAACTCTTCACTCTTTAAATATAATAATGGTGAATACACTAACAATAATCAGTATTTGATTCAATAATCTGGTACGATGGACATATCATATTATTAATTAAATATGAACATATAAACATTTATATATATATATATATATACATAAATCGCTTAAGTATGTTAAGAAAGTAAAGTTCCTTACTATCCTAATCGTAATTTTCATAATTATGACTGGCAGAGTTGGGTAGATATTTGTCAAAGTAATGGCATGAATTTTCTCTACTGCAATTAAGAAGCCTTCCATGAACAGGACACACATATATATGCTTTAAATGATAAAATCTTTATGTCGTGTAAAAACATAACTAATTATATAACCATCTAGTACTTTATTTCAAATTTAAATGAGTACTTTTTAGTTATTTTTTTAACTTTTAGATCGCAATATTTATGCTACATTACTTATGCGAGAAATAACTTATACCAATTAAGCGTAGAAATCTTAGTTCGACAAACGTCCTAATTATAGAGGAAACATACACTTGTAGTAATGCATACGTGATTACGAGTATAAAATGTACGTAGAAATTTGATAATGATCTAACTGCTTACCCTGTACTATTTGTTCTTATTTCTAGAGAATGATTCATTCGATCAGTTTTACGAGATAAATCCTAATTGATGGATTTAGTAAAACAATATTGAATTAGAAAATAACATGATGGTATTTTAGACAATAAATTATTTACCATCTTTAACCCATGTTACACCGCATTGTAATCCTTCCACTGTTGAGAACGAAAGGTTTTTGTTGCTCTATTAGGCCAGGCTCACGGCGAGCCCTCCCTACCATGAACTTGGAAAGTGCGAGCATTCGCTTATATTACATGACTCAAAGCTAAACTTGAAATTGACAGAGCACTTAGAAATCTGCTTAGACCCGACCCTACGGGTAAGATACAATATTCCATCACATTAATTCCCCCAACATGGCTTACAAGCTTGTGTTAGCAAGCTCGGTAATTAAAATCTTAATATGTATTGTGGTTAAGATAATTAATTAATATATAACTTACCGATGTGGGATAAGTCGCTTCTTTTCTAGCTGTTTTTCTTCCATAAAATGATGTCTTTAAATGAAAAATATAGATAGCGTTCTATTCATGGTATAGTTGGGAGTATCTTTTATATTTCATGGTATTGTTAAATTCTGATTTTTACAGAATTAGAATTGGTGCCCATTGTTAGCTAAAGCAACTTAGTTAGCGATATCACTAAAGCAAATTTTTATTTGTTCTTTTATGACTAAAGCAAATTAGCTAGTGACATGAATGAAAAAAAAAATATTTTATTCTCTATTTAAAAAATACAATGTATTTCACAACCAGACGCATGGATTGCGAACTTTTCACTCTTTAAATATAGTAATGGTGAATACACTAACAATAATCAGTATTTGATTCAATAATCTGGTACGATGGACATATCATATTATTAATTAAATATGAACATATAAACATTTATATATATATATATATATACATAAATCGCTTAAGTATGTTAAGAAAGTAAAGTTCCTTACTATCCTAATCGTAATTTTCATAATTATGACTGGCAGAGTTGGGTAGATATTTGTCAAAGTAATGGCATGAATTTTCTCTACTGCAATTAAGAAGCCTTCCATGAACAGGACACACATATATATGCTTTAAATGATAAAATCTTTATGTCGTGTAAAAACATAAGTAATTATATAACCATCTAGTACTTTATTTCAAATTTAAATGAGTACTTTTTAGTTGTTTTTTTAACTTTTAGATCGCAATATTTATGCTACATTACTTATGCGAGAAATAACTTATACCAATTAAGCGTAGAAATCTTAGTTCGACAAACGTCCTAATTATAGAGGAAACATACACTTGTAGTAATGCATACGTGATTACGAGTATAAAATGTACGTAGAAATTTGATAATGATCTAACTGCTTACCCTGTACTATTTGTTCTTATTTCTAGAGAATGATTCATTCGATCAGTTTTACGAGATAAATCCTAATTGATGGATTTAGTAAAACAATATTGAATTAGAAAATAACATGATGGTATTTTAGACAATAAATTATTTACCATCTTTAACCCATGTTACACCGCATTGTAATCCTTCCACTGTTGAGAACGAAAGGTTTTTGTTGCTCTATTAGGCCAGGCTCACGGCGAGCCCTCCCTACCATGAACTTGGAAAGTGCGAGCATTCGCTTATATTACATGACTCAAAGCTAAACTTGAAATTGACAGAGCACTTAGAAATCTGCTTAGACCCGACCCTACGGGTAAGATACAATATTCCATCACATTAATTCCCCCAACATGGCTTACAAGGTTGTGTTAGCAAGCTCGGTAATTAAAATCTTAATATGTATTGTGGTTAAGATAATTAATTAATATATAACTTACCGATGTGGGATAAGTCGCTTCTTTTCTAGCTGTTTTTCTTCCATAAAATGATGTCTTTAAATGAAAAATATAGATAGCGTTCTATTCATGGTATAGTTGGGAGTATCTTTTATATTTCATGGTATTGTTAAATTCTGATTTTTACAGAATTAGAATTGGTTCCCATTGTTAGCTAAAGCAACTTAGTTAGCGATATCACTAAAGCAATTTTTTATTTGTTCTTTTATAACTAAAGCAAATGAGCTAGTGACATGAATGACAAAAAATATATTTTATTCTCTATTTAAAAAAATATAATGTATTTCACAACTAGACACATGGACTGCGAACTCTTCACTCTTTAAATATAATAATGGTGAATACACTAACAATAATCAGTATTTGATTCAATAATCTGGTACGATGGACATATCATATTATTAATTAAATATGAACATATAAACATTTATATATATATATATATATACATAAATCGCTTAAGTATGTTAAGAAAGTAAAGTTCCTTACTATCCTAATCGTAATTTTCATAATTATGACTGGCAGAGTTGGGTAGATATTTGTCAAAGTAATGGCATGAATTTTCTCTACTGCAATTAAGAAGCCTTCCATGAACAGGACACACATATATATGCTTTAAATGATAAAATCTTTATGTCGTGTAAAAACATAACTAATTATATAACCATCTAGTACTTTATTTCAAATTTAAATGAGTACTTTTTAGTTATTTTTTTAACTTTTAGATCGCAATATTTATGCTACATTACTTATGCGAGAAATAACTTATACCAATTAAGCGTAGAAATCTTAGTTCGACAAACGTCCTAATTATAGAGGAAACATACACTTGTAGTAATGCATACGTGATTACGAGTATAAAATGTACGTAGAAATTTGATAATGATCTAACTGCTTACCCTGTACTATTTGTTCTTATTTCTAGAGAATGATTCATTCGATCAGTTTTACGAGATAAATCCTAATTGATGGATTTAGTAAAACAATATTGAATTAGAAAATAACATGATGGTATTTTAGACAATAAATTATTTACCATCTTTAACCCATGTTACACCGCATTGTAATCCTTCCACTGTTGAGAACGAAAGGTTTTTGTTGCTCTATTAGGCCAGGCTCACGGCGAGCCCTCCCTACCATGAACTTGGAAAGTGCGAGCATTCGCTTATATTACATGACTCAAAGCTAAACTTGAAATTGACAGAGCACTTAGAAATCTGCTTAGACCCGACCCTACGGGTAAGATACAATATTCCATCACATTAATTCCCCCAACATGGCTTACAAGGTTGTGTTAGCAAGCTCGGTAATTAAAATCTTAATATGTATTGTGGTTAAGATAATTAATTAATATATAACTTACCGATGTGGGATAAGTCGCTTCTTTTCTAGCTGTTTTTCTTCCATAAAATGATGTCTTTAAATGAAAAATATAGATAGCGTTCTATTCATGGTATAGTTGGGAGTATCTTTTATATTTCATGGTATTGTTAAATTCTGATTTTTACAGAATTAGAATTGGTTCCCATTGTTAGCTAAAGCAACTTAGTTAGCGATATCACTAAAGCAAATTTTTATTTGTTCTTTTATAACTAAAGCAAATGAGCTAGTGACATGAATGACAAAAAATATATTTTATTCTCTATTTAAAAAAATATAATGTATTTCACAACTAGACACATGGACTGCGAACTCTTCACTCTTTAAATATAATAATGGTGAATACACTAACAATAATCAGTATTTGATTCAATAATCTGGTACGATGGACATATCATATTATTAATTAAATATGAACATATAAACATTTATATATATATATATATATACATAAATCGCTTAAGTATGTTAAGAAAGTAAAGTTCCTTACTATCCTAATCGTAATTTTCATAATTATGACTGGCAGAGTTGGGTAGATATTTGTCAAAGTAATGGCATGAATTTTCTCTACTGCAATTAAGAAGCCTTCCATGAACAGGACACACATATATATGCTTTAAATGATAAGATCTTTATGTCGTGTAAAAACATAACTAATTATATAACCATCTAGTACTTTATTTTAAATTTAAATGAGTACTTTTTAGTTATTTTTTTAACTTTTAGATCGCAATATTTATGCTACATTACTTATGCGAGAAATAACTTATACCAATTAAGCGTAGAAATCTTAGTTCGACAAACGTCGTAATTATAGAGGAAACATACACTTGTAGTAATGCATACGTGATTACGAGTATAAAATGTACGTAGAAATTTGATAATGATCTAACTGCTTACCCTATACTATTTGTTCTTATTTCTAGAGAATGATTCATTCGATCAGTTTTACGAGATAAATCCTAATTGATGGATTTAGTAAAACAATATTGAATTAGAAAATAACATGATGGTATTTTAGACAATAAATTATTTACCATCTTTAACCCATGTTACACCGCATTGTAATCCTTCCACTGTTGAGAACGAAAGGTTTTTGTTGCTCTATTAGGCCAGGCTCACGGCGAGCCCTCCCTACCATGAACTTGGAAAGTGCGAGCATTCGCTTATATTACATGACTCAAAGCTAAACTTGAAATTGACAGAGCACTTAGAAATCTGCTTAGACCCGACCCTACGGGTAAGATACAATATTCCATCACATTAATTCCCCCAACATGGCTTACAAGGTTGTGTTAGCAAGCTCGGTAATTAAAATCTTAATATGTATTGTGGTTAAGATAATTAATTAATATATAACTTACCGATGTGGGATAAGTCGCTTCTTTTCTAGCTGTTTTTCTTCCATAAAATGATGTCTTTAAATGAAAAATATAGATAGCGTTCTATTCATGGTATAGTTGGGAGTATCTTTTATATTTCATGGTATTGTTAAATTCTGATTTTTACAGAATTAGAATTGGTGCCCATTGTTAGCTAAAGCAACTTAGTTAGCGATATCACTAAAGCAAATTTTTATTTGTTCTTTTATGACTAAAGCAAATTAGCTAGTGACATGAATGAAAAAAAAAATATTTTATTCTCTATTTAAAAAAATATAATGTATTTCACAACTAGACACATGGACTGCGAACTCTTCACTCTTTAAATATAATAATGGTGAATACACTAACAATAATCAGTATTTGATTCAATAATCTGGTACGATGGACATATCATATTATTAATTAAATATGAACATATAAACATTTATATATATATATATATATACATAAATCGCTTAAGTATGTTAAGAAAGTAAAGTTCCTTACTATCCTAATCGTAATTTTCATAATTATGACTGGCAGAGTTGGGTAGATATTTGTCAAAGTAATGGCATGAATTTTCTCTACTGCAATTAAGAAGCCTTCCATGAACAGGACACACATATATATGCTTTAAATGATAAAATCTTTATGTCGTGTAAAAACATAACTAATTATATAACCATCTAGTACTTTATTTCAAATTTAAATGAGTACTTTTTAGTTATTTTTTAAACTTTTAGATCGCAATATTTATGCTACATTACTTATGCGAGAAATAACTTATACCAATTAAGCGTAGAAATCTTAGTTCGACAAACGTCGTAATTATAGAGGAAACATACACTTGTAGTAATGCATACGTGATTACGAGTATAAAATGTACGTAGAAATTTGATAATGATCTAACTGCTTACCCTGTACTATTTGTTCTTATTTCTAGAGAATGATTCATTCGATCAGTTTTACGAGATAAATCCTAATTGATGGATTTAGTAAAACAATATTGAATTAGAAAATAACATGATGGTATTTTAGACAATAAATTATTTACCATCTTTAACCCATGTTACACCGCATTGTAATCCTTCCACTGTTGAGAACGAAAGGTTTTTGTTGCTCTATTAGGCCAGGCTCACGGCGAGCCCTCCCTACCATGAACTTGGAAAGTGCGAGCATTCGCTTATATTACATGACTCAAAGCTAAACTTGAAATTGACAGAGCACTTAGAAATCTGCTTAGACCCGACCCTACGGGTAAGATACAATATTCCATCACATTAATTCCCCCAACATGGCTTACAAGGTTGTGTTAGCAAGCTCGGTAATTAAAATCTTAATATGTATTGTGGTTAAGATAATTAATTAATATATAACTTACCGATGTGGGATAAGTCGCTTCTTTTCTAGCTGTTTTTCTTCCATAAAATGATGTCTTTAAATGAAAAATATAGATAGCGTTCTATTCATGGTATAGTTGGGAGTATCTTTTATATTTCATGGTATTGTTAAATTCTGATTTTTACAGAATTAGAATTGGTTCCCATTGTTAGCTAAAGCAACTTAGTTAGCGATATCACTAAAGCAAATTTTTATTTGTTCTTTTATAACTAAAGCAAATGAGCTAGTGACATGAATGACAAAAAATATATTTTATTCTCTATTTAAAAAAATATAATGTATTTCACAACTAGACACATGGACTGCGAACTCTTCACTCTTTAAATATAATAATGGTGAATACACTAACAATAATCAGTATTTGATTCAATAATCTGGTACGATGGACATATCATATTATTAATTAAATATGAACATATAAACATTTATATATATATATATATATACATAAATCGCTTAAGTATGTTAAGAAAGTAAAGTTCCTTACTATCCTAATCGTAATTTTCGTAATTATGACTGGCAGAGTTGGGTAGATATTTGTCAAAGTAATGGCATGAATTTTCTCTACTACAATTAAGAAGCCTTCCATGAACAGGACACACATATATATGCTTTAAATGATAAAATCTTTATGTCGTGTAAAAACATAACTAATTATATAACCATCTAGTACTTTATTTCAAATTTAAATGAGTACTTTTTAGTTATTTTTTTAACTTTTAGATCGCAATATTTATGCTACATTACTTATGCGAGAAATAACTTATACCAATTAAGCGTAGAAATCTTAGTTCGACAAACGTCGTAATTATAGAGGAAACATACACTTGTAGTAATGCATACGTGATTACGAGTATAAAATGTACGTAGAAATTTGATAATGATCTAACTGCTTACCCTATACTATTTGTTCTTATTTCTAGAGAATGATTCATTCGATCAGTTTTACGAGATAAATCCTAATTGATGGATTTAGTAAAACAATATTGAATTAGAAAATAACATAATGGTATTTTAGACAATAAATTATTTAGCATCTTTAACCCATGTTACACCGCATTGTAATCCTTCCACTGTTGAGAACGAAAGGTTTTTGTTGCTCTATTAGGCCAGGCTCACGGCGAGCCCTCCCTACCATGAACTTGGAAAGTGCGAGCATTCGCTTATATTACATGACTCAAAGCTAAACTTGAAATTGACAGAGCACTTAGAAATCGGCTTAGACCCGACCCTACGGGTAAGATACAATATTCCATCACATTAATTCCCCCAACATGGCTTACAATCTTGTGTTAGCAAGCTCGGTAATTAAAATCTTAATATGTATTGTGGTTAAGATAATTAATTAATATATAACTTACCGATGTGGGATAAGTCGCTTCTTTTCTAGCTGTTTTTCTTCCATAAAATGATGTCTTTAAATGAAAAATATAGATAGCGTTCTATTCATGGTATAGTTGGGAGTATCTTTTATATTTCATGGTATTGTTAAATTCTGATTTTTACAGAATTAGAATTGGTGCCCATTGTTAGCTAAAGCAACTTAGTTAGCGATATCACTAAAGCAAATTTTTATTTGTTCTTTTATAACTAAAGCAAATGAGCTAGTGACATGAATGAAAAAAAATATATTTTATTCTCTATTTAAAAAAATATAATGTATTTCACAACTAGACACATGGACTGCGAACTCTTCACTCTTTAAATATAATAATGGTGAATACACTAACAATAATCAGTATTTGATTCAATAATCTGGTACGATGGACATATCATATTATTAATTAAATATGAACATATAAACATTTATATATATATATATATATACATAAATCGCTTAAGTATGTTAAGAAAGTAAAGTTCCTTACTATCCTAATCGTAATTTTCATAATTATGACTGGCAGAGTTGGGTAGATATTTGTCAAAGTAATGGCATGAATTTTCTCTACTGCAATTAAGAAGCCTTCCATGAACAGGACACACATATATATGCTTTAAATGATAAAATCTTTATGTCGTGTAAAAACATAACTAATTATATAACCATCTAGTACTTTATTTCAAATTTAAATGAGTACTTTTTAGTTATTTTTTAAACTTTTAGATCGCAATATTTATGCTACATTACTTATGCGAGAAATAACTTATACCAATTAAGCGTAGAAATCTTAGTTCGACAAACGTCGTAATTATAGAGGAAACATACACTTGTAGTAATGCATACGTGATTACGAGTATAAAATGTACGTAGAAATTTGATAATGATCTAACTGCTTACCCTGTACTATTTGTTCTTATTTCTAGAGAATGATTCATTCGATCAGTTTTACGAGATAAATCCTAATTGATGGATTTAGTAAAACAATATTGAATTAGAAAATAACATGATGGTATTTTAGACAATAAATTATTTACCATCTTTAACCCATGTTACACCGCATTGTAATCCTTCCACTGTTGAGAACGAAAGGTTTTTGTTGCTCTATTAGGCCAGGCTCACGGCGAGCCCTCCCTACCATGAACTTGGAAAGTGCGAGCATTCACTTATATTACATGACTCAAAGCTAAACTTGAAATTGACAGAGCACTTAGAAATCTGCTTAGACCCGACCCTACGGGTAAGATACAATATTCCATCACATTAATTCCCCCAACATGGCTTACAAGGTTGTGTTAGCAAGCTCGGTAATTAAAATCTTAATATGTATTGTGGTTAAGATAATTAATTAATATATAACTTACCGATGTGGGATAAGTCGCTTCTTTTCTAGCTGTTTTTCTTCCATAAAATGATGTCTTTAAATGAAAAATATAGATAGCGTTCTATTCATGGTATAGTTGGGAGTATCTTTTATATTTCATGGTATTGTTAAATTCTGATTTTTACAGAATTAGAATTGGTTCCCATTGTTAGCTAAAGCAACTTAGTTAGCGATATCACTAAAGCAAATTTTTATTTGTTCTTTTATAACTAAAGCAAATGAGCTAGTGACATGAATGACAAAAAATATATTTTATTCTCTATTTAAAAAAATATAATGTATTTCACAACTAGACACATGGACTGCGAACTCTTCACTCTTTAAATATAATAATGGTGAATACACTAACAATAATCAGTATTTGATTCAATAAGCTGGTACGATGGACATATCATATTATTAATTAAATATGAACATATAAACATTTATATATATATATATATATACATAAATCGCTTAAGTATGTTAAGAAAGTAAAGTTCCTTACTATCCTAATCGTAATTTTCATAATTATGACTGGCAGAGTTGGGTAGATATTTGTCAAAGTAATGGCATGAATTTTCTCTACTACAATTAAGAAGCCTTCCATGAACAGGACACACATATATATGCTTTAAATGATAAAATCTTTATGTCGTGTAAAAACATAACTAATTATATAACCATCTAGTACTTTATTTCAAATTTAAATGAGTACTTTTTAGTTATTTTTTTAACTTTTAGATCGCAATATTTATGCTACATTACTTATGCGAGAAATAACTTATACCAATTAAGCGTAGAAATCTTAGTTCGACAAACGTCGTAATTATAGAGGAAACATACACTTGTAGTAATGCATACGTGATTACGAGTATAAAATGTACGTAGAAATTTGATAATGATCTAACTGCTTACCCTATACTATTTGTTCTTATTTCTAGAGAATGATTCATTCGATCAGTTTTACGAGATAAATCCTAATTGATGGATTTAGTAAAACAATATTGAATTAGAAAATAACATAATGGTATTTTAGACAATAAATTATTTACCATCTTTAACCCATGTTACACCGCATTGTAATCCTTCCACTGTTGAGAACGAAAGGTTTTTGTTGCTCTATTAGGCCAGGCTCACGGCGAGCCCTCCCTACCATGAACTTGGAAAGTGCGAGCATTCGCTTATATTACATGACTCAAAGCTAAACTTGAAATTGACAGAGCACTTAGAAATCGGCTTAGACCCGACCCTACGGGTAAGATACAATATTCCATCACATTAATTCCCCCAACATGGCTTACAAGGTTGTGTTAGCAAGCTCGGTAATTAAAATCTTAATATGTATTGTGGTTAAGATAATTAATTAATATATAACTTACCGATGTGGGATAAGTCGCTTCTTTTCTAGCTGTTTTTCTTCCATAAAATGATGTCTTTAAATGAAAAATATAGATAGCGTTCTATTCATGGTATAGTTGGGAGTATCTTTTATATTTCATGGTATTGTTAAATTCTGATTTTTACAAAATTAGAATTGGTGCCCATTGTTAGCTAAAGCAACTTAGTTAGCGATATCACTAAAGCAAATTTTTATTTGTTCTTTTATAACTAAAGCAAATGAGCTAGTGACATGAATGACAAAAAATATATTTTATTCTCTATTTAAAAAAATATAATGTATTTCACAACTAGACACATGGACTGCGAACTCTTCACTCTTTAAATATAATAATGGTGAATACACTAACAATAATCAGTATTTGATTCAATAATCTGGTACGATGGACATATCATATTATTAATTAAATATGAACATATAAACATTTATATATATATATATATATACATAAATCGCTTAAGTATGTTAAGAAAGTAAAGTTCCTTACTATCCTAATCGTAATTTTCATAATTATGACTGGCAGAGTTGGGTAGATATTTGTCAAAGTAATGGCATGAATTTTCTCTACTGCAATTAAGAAGCCTTCCATGAACAGGACACACATATATATGCTTTAAATGATAAAATCTTTATGTCGTGTAAAAACATAACTAATTATATAACCATCTAGTACTTTATTTCAAATTTAAATGAGTACTTTTTAGTTATTTTTTAAACTTTTAGATCGCAATATTTATGCTACATTACTTATGCGAGAAATAACTTATACCAATTAAGCGTAGAAATCTTAGTTCGACAAACGTCGTAATTATAGAGGAAACATACACTTGTAGTAATGCATACGTGATTACGAGTATAAAATGTACGTAGAAATTTGATAATGATCTAACTGCTTACCCTGTACTATTTGTTCTTATTTCTAGAGAATGATTCATTCGATCAGTTTTACGAGATAAATCCTAATTGATGGATTTAGTAAAACAATATTGAATTAGAAAATAACATGATGGTATTTTAGACAATAAATTATTTACCATCTTTAACCCATGTTACACCGCATTGTAATCCTTCCACTGTTGAGAACGAAAGGTTTTTGTTGCTCTATTAGGCCAGGCTCACGGCGAGCCCTCCCTACCATGAACTTGGAAAGTGCGAGCATTCACTTATATTACATGACTCAAAGCTAAACTTGAAATTGACAGAGCACTTAGAAATCTGCTTAGACCCGACCCTACGGGTAAGATACAATATTCCATCACATTAATTCCCCCAACATGGCTTACAAGGTTGTGTTAGCAAGCTCGGTAATTAAAATCTTAATATGTATTGTGGTTAAGATAATTAATTAATATATAACTTACCGATGTGGGATAAGTCGCTTCTTTTCTAGCTGTTTTTCTTCCATAAAATGATGTCTTTAAATGAAAAATATAGATAGCGTTCTATTCATGGTATAGTTGGGAGTATCTTTTATATTTCATGGTATTGTTAAATTCTGATTTTTACAGAATTAGAATTGGTTCCCATTGTTAGCTAAAGCAACTTAGTTAGCGATATCACTAAAGCAAATTTTTATTTGTTCTTTTATAACTAAAGCAAATGAGCTAGTGACATGAATGACAAAAAATATATTTTATTCTCTATTTAAAAAAATATAATGTATTTCACAACTAGACACATGGACTGCGAACTCTTCACTCTTTAAATATAATAATGGTGAATACACTAACAATAATCAGTATTTGATTCAATAAGCTGGTACGATGGACATATCATATTATTAATTAAATATGAACATATAAACATTTATATATATATATATATATACATAAATCGCTTAAGTATGTTAAGAAAGTAAAGTTCCTTACTATCCTAATCGTAATTTTCATAATTATGACTGGCAGAGTTGGGTAGATATTTGTCAAAGTAATGGCATGAATTTTCTCTACTACAATTAAGAAGCCTTCCATGAACAGGACACACATATATATGCTTTAAATGATAAAATCTTTATGTCGTGTAAAAACATAACTAATTATATAACCATCTAGTACTTTATTTCAAATTTAAATGAGTACTTTTTAGTTATTTTTTTAACTTTTAGATCGCAAAATTTATGCTACATTACTTATGCGAGAAATAACTTATACCAATTAAGCGTAGAAATCTTAGTTCGACAAACGTCGTAATTATAGAGGAAACATACACTTGTAGTAATGCATACGTGATTACGAGTATAAAATGTACGTAGAAATTTGATAATGATCTAACTGCTTACCCTATACTATTTGTTCTTATTTCTAGAGAATGATTCATTCGATCAGTTTTACGAGATAAATCCTAATTGATGGATTTAGTAAAACAATATTGAATTATAAAATAACATAATGGTATTTTAGACAATAAATTATTTAGCATCTTTAACCCATGTTACACCGCATTGTAATCCTTCCACTGTTGAGAACGAAAGGTTTTTGTTGCTCTATTAGGCCAGGCTCACGGCGAGCCCTCCCTACCATGAACTTGGAAAGTGCGAGCATTCGCTTATATTACATGACTCAAAGCTAAACTTGAAATTGACAGAGCACTTAGAAATCGGCTTAGACCCGACCCTACGGGTAAGATACAATATTCCATCACATTAATTCCCCCAACATGGCTTACAAGGTTGTGTTAGCAAGCTCGGTAATTAAAATCTTAATATGTATTGTGGTTAAGATAATTAATTAATATATAACTTACCGATGTGGGATAAGTCGCTTCTTTTCTAGCTGTTTTTCTTCCATAAAATGATGTCTTTAAATGAAAAATATAGATAGCGTTCTATTCATGGTATAGTTGGGAGTATCTTTTATATTTCATGGTATTGTTAAATTCTGATTTTTACAGAATTAGAATTGGTTCCCATTGTTAGCTAAAGCAACTTAGTTAGCGATATCACTAAAGCAAATTTTTATTTGTTCTTTTATAACTAAAGCAAATGAGCTAGTGACATGAATGACAAAAAATATATTTTCTTCTCTATTTAAAAAAATATAATGTATTTCACAACTAGACACATGGACTGCGAACTCTTCACTCTTTAAATATAATAATGGTGAATACACTAACAATAATCAGTATTTGATTCAATAATCTGGTACGATGGACATATCATATTATTAATTAAATATGAACATATAAACATTTATATATATATATATATATACATAAATCGCTTAAGTATGTTAAGAAAGTAAAGTTCCTTACTATCCTAATCGTAATTTTCATAATTATGACTGGCAGAGTTGGGTAGATATTTGTCAAAGTAATGGCATGAATTTTCTCTACTGCAATTAAGAAGCCTTCCATGAACAGGACACACATATATATGCTTTAAATGATAAAATCTTTATGTCGTGTAAAAACATAACTAATTATATAACCATCTAGTACTTTATTTCAAATTTAAATGAGTACTTTTTAGTTATTTTTTTAACTTTTAGATCGCAATATTTATGCTACATTACTTATGGGAGAAATAACTTATACCAATTAAGCGTAGAAATCTTAGTTCGACAAACGTCGTAATTATAGAGGAAACATACACTTGTAGTAATGCATACGTGATTACGAGTATAAAATGTACGTAGAAATTTGATAATGATCTAACTGCTTACCCTGTACTATTTGTTCTTATTTCTAGAGAATGATTCATTCGATCAGTTTTACGAGATAAATCCTAATTGATGGATTTAGTAAAACAATATTGAATTAGAAAAAAACATGATGGTATTTTAGACAATAAATTATTTAGCATCTTTAACCCATGTTACACCGCATTGTAATCCTTCCACTGTTGAGAACGAAAGGTTTTTGTTGTTCAATTAGGCCAGGCTCACGGCGAGCCCTCCTCACCATGAACTTGGAAAGTGCGAGCATTCGCTTATATTACATCACTCAAAGCTAAACTTGAAATTGACAGAGCACTTAGAAATCTGCTTAGACCCGACCCTACGGGTAAGATACAATATTCCATCACATTAATTCCCCCAACATGGCTTACAAGGTTATGTTAGCAAGCTCGGTAATTAAAATCTTAATATGTATTGTGGTTAAGATAATTAATTAATATATAACTTACCGATGTGGGATAAGTCACTTATTTTCTAGCTATTTTTCTTCCATAAAATGATGTCTTTAAATGAAAAATATAGATAGTGTTCTATTCATGGTATAGTTGGGAGTATCTTTTATATTTCATGGTATTGCTAAATTCTGATTTTTACAGAATTAGAATTGGTTCCCATTGTTAGCTAAAGCAACTTAGTTAGCGATATCACTAAAGCAATTTTTTATTTGTTCTTTTATGACTAAAGAAAATGAGCTAGTGACATGAATGAAAAAAAATATATTTTATTCTTTATTTAAAAAAATATAATGTATTTCGCAACTAGACACATGGACTGCGAACTCTTCACTCTTTAAATATAATAATGGTAAATACACTAACAATAATCAGTATTTGATTCAATAATATAGCACGATGGACATATCATATTATTAATTAAATATAAATATATAAACATTTATATATATATATATATATACATAAATCGCTTAAGTATGTTAAGAAAGTAAAGTTCTTTACTATCCTAATCATAATTTTCATAATTATGACTGGCAGAGTTGGGTAGATATTTGTCAAAGTAATGGCATGAATTTTCTCTACTGCAATTAAGAAGCCTTCCATGAACAGGACACACATATATATGCTTTAAATGATAAAATCTTTATGTCGTGTAAAAACATAACTAATTATATAACCATCTAGTACTTTATTTCAAATTTAAATGAGTACTTTTTAGTTATTTTTTTAACTTTTAGATCGCAATATTTATGCTATATTACTTATGCGAGAAATAACTTATACCAATTAAGCGTAGAAATCTTAGTTCGACAAACGTCGTAATTATAGAGGAAACATACACTTGTAGTAATGCATACGTGATTACGAGTATAAAATGTACGTAGAAATTTGATAATGATCTAACTGCTTACCCTGTACTATTTGTTCTTATTTCTAGAGAATGATTCATTCGATCAGTTTTACGAGATAAATCCTAATTGATGGATTTAGTAAAACAATATTGAATTAGAAAATAACATAATGGTATTTTAGACAATAAATTATTTACCATCTTTAACCCATGTTACACCGCATTGTAATCCTTCCACTGTTGAGAACGAAAGGTTTTTGTTGCTCTATTAGGCCAGGCTCACGGCGAGCCCTCCGTACCATGAACTTGGAAAGTGCGAGCATTCGCTTATATTACATGACTCAAAGCTAAACTTGAAATTGACAGAGCACTTAGAAATCGGCTTAGACCCGACCCTACGGGTAAGATACAATATTCCATCACATTAATTCCCCCAACATGGCTTACAAGGTTGTGTTAGCAAGCTCGGTAATTAAAATCTTAATATGTATTGTGGTTAAGATAATTAATTAATATATAACTTACCGATGTGGGATAAGTCACTTCTTTTCTAGCTATTTTTCTTCCATAAAATGATGTCTTTAAATGAAAAATATAGATAGTGTTCTATTCATGGTATAGTTGGGAGTATCTTTTATATTTCATGGTATTGCTAAATTCTGATTTTTACAGAATTAGAATTGGTTCCCATTGTTAGCTAAAGCAACTTAGTTAGCGATATCACTAAAGCAATTTTTTATTTGTTCTTTTATGACTAAAGAAAATGAGCTAGTGACATGAATGAAAAAAAATATATTTTATTCTTTATTTAAAAAAATATAATGTATTTCGCAACTAGACACATGGACTGCGAAACCTTCACTCTTTAAATATAATAATGGTAAATACACTAACAATAATCAGTATTTGATTCAATAATCTATTACGATGGACATATCATATTATTAATTAAATATAAATATATAAACATTTATATATATATATATATATACATAAATCGCTTAAGTATGTTAAGAAAGTAAAGTTCTTTACTATCCTAATCGTAATTTTCATAATTATGACTGCCAGAGTTGGGTAGATATTTGTCAAAGTAATGGCATGAATTTTCTCTACTGCAATTAAGAAGCCTTCCATGAACAGGACACACATATATATGCTTTAAATGATAAAATCTTTATGTCGTGTAAAAACATAACTAATTATATAACCATCTAGTACTTTATTTCAAATTTAAATGAGTACTTTTTAGTTATTTTTTAAACTTTTAGATCGCAATATTTATGCTATATTACTTATGCGAGAAATAACTTATACCAATTAAGCGTAGAAATCTTAGTTCGACAAACGTCGTAATTATAGAGGAAACATACACTTGTAGTAATGCATACGTGATTACGAGTATAAAATGTACGTAGAAATTTGATAATGATCTAACTGCTTACCCTGTACTATTTGTTCTTATTTCTAGAGAATGATTCATTCGATCAGTTTTACGAGATAAATCCTAATTGATGGATTTAGTAAAACAATATTGAATTAGAAAATAACATAATGGTATTTTAGCCAATAAATTATTTACCATCTTTAACCCATGTTACACCGCATTGTAATCCTTCCACTGTTGAGAACGAAAGGTTTTTGTTGCTCTATTAGGCCAGGCTCACGGCGAGCCCTCCCTACCATGAACTTGGAAAGTGCGAGCATTCGCTTATATTACATGACTCAAAGCTAAACTTGAAATTGACAGAGCACTTAGAAATCGGCTTAGACCCGACCCTACGGGTAAGATACAATATTCCATCACATTAATTCCCCCAACATGGCTTACAAGGTTGTGTTAGCAAGCTCGGTAATTAAAATCTTAATATGTATTGTGGTTAAGATAATTAATTAATATATAACTTACCGATGTGGGATAAGTCACTTCTTTTCTAGCTATTTTTCTTCCATAAAATGATGTCTTTAAATGAAAAATATAGATAGTGTTCTATTCATGGTATAGTTGGGAGTATCTTTTATATTTCATGGTATTGTTAAATTCTGATTTTTACAGAATTAGAATTGGTTCCCATTGTTAGCTAAAGCAACTTAGTTAGCGATATCACTAAAGCAATTTTTTATTTGTTCTTTTATGACTAAAGAAAATGAGCTAGTGACATGAATGAAAAAAAATAAATTTTATTCTTTATTTAAAAAAATATAATGTATTTCGCAACTAGACACATGGACTGCGAAACCTTCACTCTTTAAATATAATAATGGTAAATACACTAACAATAATCAGTATTTGATTCAATAATCTATTACGATGGACATATCATATTATTAATTAAATATAAATATATAAACATTTATATATATATATATATATACATAAATCGCTTAAGTATGTTAAGAAAGTAAAGTTCTTTACTATCCTAATCATAATTTTCATAATTATGACTGGCAGAGTTGGGTAGATATTTGTCAAAGTAATGGCATGAATTTTCTCTACTGCAATTAAGAAGCCTTCCATGAACAGGACACACATATATATGCTTTACATGATAAAATCTTTATGTCGTGTAAAAACATAACTAATTATATAACCATCTAGTACTTTATTTCAAATTTAAATGAGTACTTTTTAGTTATTTTTTTAACTTTTAGATCGCAATATTTATGCTACATTACTTATGCGAGAAATAACTTATACCAATTAAGCGTAGAAATCTTAGTTCGACAAACGTCGTAATTATAGAGGAAACATACACTTGTAGTAATGCATACGTGATTACGAGTATAAAATGTACGTAGAAATTTGATAATGATCTAACTGCTTACCCTGTACTATTTGTTCTTATTTCTAGAGAATGATTCATTCGATCAGTTTTACGAGATAAATCCTAATTGATGGATTTAGTAAAACAATATTGAATTAGAAAATAACATAATGGTATTTTAGACAATAAATTATTTACCATCTTTAACCCATGTTACACCGCATTGTAATCCTTCCACTGTTGAGAACGAAAGGTTTTTGTTGCTCTATTAGGCCAGGCTCACGGCGAGCCCTCCCTACCATGAACTTGGAAAGTGCGAGCATTCGCTTATATTACATGACTCAAAGCTAAACTTGAAATTGACAGAGCACTTAGAAATCGGCTTAGACCCGACCCTACGGGTAAGATACAATATTCCATCACATTAATTCCCCCAACATGGCTTACAAGATTGTGTTAGCAAGCTCGGTAATTAAAATCTTAATATGTATTGTGGTTAAGATAATTAATTAATATATAACTTACCGATGTGGGATAAGTCACTTCTTTTCTAGCTATTTTTCTTCCATAAAATGATGTCTTTAAATGAAAAATATAGATAGTGTTCTATTCATGGTATAGTTGGGAGTATCTTTTATATTTCATGGTATTGTTAAATTCTGATTTTTACAGAATTAGAATTGGTTCCCATTGTTAGCTAAAGCAACTTAGTTAGCGATATCACTAAAGCAATTTTTTATTTGTTCTTTTATGACTAAAGAAAATGAGCTAGTGACATGAATGAAAAAAAATAAATTTTATTCTTTATTTAAAAAAATATAATGTATTTCGCAACTAGACACATGGACTGCGAAACCTTCACTCTTTAAATATAATAATGGTAAATACACTAACAATAATCAGTATTTGATTCAATAATCTATTACGATGGACATATCATATTATTAATTAAATATAAATATATAAACATTTATATATATATATATATATACATAAATCGCTTAAGTATGTTAAGAAAGTAAAGTTCTTTACTATCCTAATCGTAATTTTCATAATTATGACTGCCAGAGTTGGGTAGATATTTGTCAAAGTAATGGCATGAATTTTCTCTACTGCAATTAAGAAGCCTTCCATGAACAGGACACACATATATATGCTTTAAATGATAAAATCTTTATGTCGTGTAAAAACATAACTAATTATATAACCATCTAGTACTTTATTTCAAATTTAAATGAGTACTTTTTAGTTATTTTTTTAACTTTTAGATCGCAATATTTATGCTACATTACTTATGCGAGAAATAACTTATACCAATTAAGCGTAGAAATCTTAGTTCGACAAACGTCGTAATTATAGAGGAAACATACACTTGTAGTAATGCATACGTGATTACGAGTATAAAATGTACGTAGAAATTTGATAATGATCTAACTGCTTACCCTGTACTATTTGTTCTTATTTCTAGAGAATGATTCATTCGATCAGTTTTACGAGATAAATCCTAATTGATGGATTTAGTAAAACAATATTGAATTAGAAAATAACATAATGGTATTTTAGACAATAAATTATTTACCATCTTTAACCCATGTTAAACCGCATTGTAATCCTTCCACTGTTGAGAACGAAAGGTTTTTGTTGCTCTATTAGGCCAGGCTCACGGCGAGCCCTCCCTACCATGAACTTGGAAAGTGCGAGCATTCGCTTATATTACATGACTCAAAGATAAACTTGAAGTTGACAGAGCACTTAGAAATCGGCTTAGACCCGACCCTACGGGTAAGATACAATATTCCATCACATTAATTCCCCCAACATGGCTTACAAGGTTGTGTTAGCAAGCTCGGTAATTAAAATCTTAATATGTATTGTGGTTAAGATAATTAATTAATATATAACTTACCGATGTGGGATAAGTCACTTCTTTTCTAGCTATTTTTCTTCCATAAAATGATGTCTTTAAATGAAAAATATAGATAGTGTTCTATTCATGGTATAGTTGGGAGTATCTTTTATATTTCATGGTATTGTTAAATTCTGATTTTTACAGAATTAGAATTGGTTCCCATTGTTAGCTAAAGCAACTTAGTTAGTGATATCACTAAAGCAATTTTTTATTTGTTCTTTTATGACTAAAGAAAATGAGCTAGTGACATGAATGAAAAAAAATATATTTTATTCTTTATTTAAAAAAATATAATGTATTTCGCAACTAGACACATGGACTGCGAAACCTTCACTCTTTAAATATAATAATGGTAAATACACTAACAATAATCAGTATTTGATTCAATAATCTATTACGATGGACATATCATATTATTAATTAAATATAAATATATAAACATTTATATATATACATAAATCGCTTAAGTATGTTAAGAAAGTAAAGTTCTTTACTATCCTAATCATAATTTTCATAATTATGACTGGCAGAGTTGGGTAGATATTTGTCAAAGTAATGGCATGAATTTTCTCTACTGCAATTAAGAAGCCTTCCATGAACAGGACACACATATATATGCATTAAATGATAAAATCTTTATGTCGTGTAAAAACATAACTAATTATATAACCATCTAGTACTTTATTTCAAATTTAAATGAGTACTTTTTAGTTATTTTTTTAACTTTTAGATCGCAATATTTATGCTACATTACTTATGCGAGAAATAACTTATACCAATTAAGCGTAGAAATCTTAGTTCGACAAACGTCGTAATTATAGAGGAAACATGCACTTGTAGTAATGCATACGTGATTACGAGTATAAAATGTACGTAGAAATTTGATAATGATCTAACTGCTTACCCTGTACTATTTGTTCTTATTTCTAGAGAATGATTCATTCGATCAGTTTTACGAGATAAATCCTAATTGATCGATTTAGTAAAACAATATTGAATTAGAAAATAACATAATGGTATTTTAGACAATAAATTATTTACCATCTTTAACCCATGTTACACCGCATTGTAATCCTTCCACTGTTGAGAACGAAAGGTTTTTGTTGCTCTATTAGGCAAGGCTCACGGCGAGCCCTCCCTACCATGAACTTGGAAAGTGCGAGCATTCGCTTATATTACATGACTCAAAGCTAAACTTGAAATTGACAGAGCACTTAGAAATCGGCTTAGACCCGACCCTACGGGTAAGATACAATATTCCATCACATTAATTCCCCCAACATGGCTTACAAGCTTGTGTTAGCAAGCTCGGTAATTAAAATCTTAATATATATTGTGGTTAAGATAATTAATTAATATATAACTTACCGATGTGGGATAAGTCACTTCTTTTCTAGCTGTTTTTCATCCATAAAATGATGTCTTTAAATGAAAAATATAGATAGCGTTCTATTCATGGTATAGTTGGGAGTATCTTTTATATTTCATGGTATTGTTAAATTCTGATTTTTACAGAATTAGAATTGGTTCCCATTGTTAGGTAAAGCAACTTAGTTAGCGATATCACTAAAGCAATTTTTTATTTGTTCTTTTATGACTAAAGAAAATGAGCTAGTGACATGAATGAAAAAAAATATATTTTATTCTTTATTTAAAAAAATATAATGTATTTCGCAACTAGACACATGGACTGCGAAACCTTCACTCTTTAAATATAATAATGGTAAATACACTAACAATAATCAGTATTTGATTCAATAATCTATTACGATGGACATATCATATTATTAATTAAATATAAATATATAAACATTTATATATATATATATATATACATAAATCGCTTAAGTATGTTAAGAAAGTAAAGTTCTTTACTATCCTAATCATAATTTTCATAATTATGACTGGCAGAGTTGGGTAGATATTTGTCAAAGTAATGGCATGAATTTTCTCTACTGCAATTAAGAAGCCTTCCATGAACAGGACACACATATATATGCATTAAATGATAAAATCTTTATGTCGTGTAAAAACATAACTAATTATATAACCATCTAGTACTTTATTTCAAATTTAAATGAGTACTTTTTAGTTATTTTTTTAACTTTTAGATCGCAATATTTATGCTACATTACTTATGCGAGAAATAACTTATACCAATTAAGCGTAGAAATCTTAGTTCGACAAACGTCGTAATTATAGAGGAAACATGCACTTGTAGTAATGCATACGTGATTACGAGTATAAAATGTACGTAGAAATTTGATAATGATCTAACTGCTTACCCTGTACTATTTGTTCTTATTTCTAGAGAATGATTCATTCGATCAGTTTTACGAGATAAATCCTAATTGATCGATTTAGTAAAACAATATTGAATTAGAAAATAACATAATGGTATTTTAGACAATAAATTATTTACCATCTTTAACCCATGTTACACCGCATTGTAATCCTTCCACTGTTGAGAACGAAAGGTTTTTGTTGCTCTATTAGGCAAGGCTCACGGCGAGCCCTCCCTACCATGAACTTGGAAAGTGTGAGCATTCGCTTATATTACATGACTCAAAGCTAAACTTGAAATTGACAGAGCACTTAGAAATCGGCTTAGACCCGACCCTACGGGTAAGATACAATATTCCATCACATTAATTCCCCCAACATGGCTTACAAGCTTGTGTTAGCAAGCTCGGTAATTAAAATCTTAATATATATTGTGGTTAAGATAATTAATTAATATATAACTTACCGATGTGGGATAAGTCACTTCTTTTCTAGCTGTTTTTCATCCATAAAATGATGTCTTTAAATGAAAAATATAGATAGCGTTCTATTCATGGTATAGTTGGGAGTATCTTTTATATTTCATGGTATTGTTAAATTCTGATTTTTACAGAATTAGAATTGGTTCCCATTGTTAGGTAAAGCAACTTAGTTAGCGATATCACTAAAGCAATTTTTTATTTGTTCTTTTATGACTAAAGAAAATGAGCTAGTGACATGAATGAAAAAAAATATATTTTATTCTTTATTTAAAAAAATATAATGTATTTCGCAACTAGACACATGGACTGCGAAACCTTCACTCTTTAAATATAATAATGGTAAATACACTAACAATAATCAGTATTTGATTCAATAATCTATTACGATGGACATATCATATTATTAATTAAATATAAATATATAAACATTTATATATATATATATATATACATAAATCGCTTAAGTATGTTAAGAAAGTAAAGTTCTTTACTATCCTAATCATAATTTTCATAATTATGACTGGCAGAGTTGGGTAGATATTTGTCAAAGTAATGGCATGAATTTTCTCTACTGCAATTAAGAAGCCTTCCATGAACAGGACACACATATATATGCTTTAAATGATAAAATCTTTATGTCGTGTAAAAACATAACTAATTATATAACCATCTAGTACTTTATTTCAAATTTAAATGAGTACTTTTTAGTTATTTTTTTAACTTTTAGATCGCAATATTTATGCTACATTACTTATGCGAGAAATAACTTATACCAATTAAGCGTAGAAATCTTAGTTCGACAAACGTCGTAATTATAGAGGAAACATACACTTGTAGTAATGCATACGTGATTACGAGTATAAAATGTACGTAGAAATTTGATAATGATCTAACTGCTTACCCTGTACTATTTGTTCTTATTTCTAGAGAATGATTCATTCGATCAGTTTTACGAGATAAATCCTAATTGATGGATTTAGTAAAACAATATTGAATTAGAAAATAACATAATGGTATTTTAGACAATAAATTATTTACCATCTTTAACCCATGTTAAACCGCATTGTAATCCTTCCACTGTTGAGAACGAAAGGTTTTTGTTGCTCTATTAGGCCAGGCTCACGGCGAGCCCTCCCTACCATGAACTTGGAAAGTGCGAGCATTCGCTTATATTACATGACTCAAAGCTAAACTTGAAGTTGACAGAGCACTTAGAAATCGGCTTAGACCCGACCCTACGGGTAAGATACAATATTCCATCACATTAATTCCCCCAACATGGCTTACAAGCTTGTGTTAGCAAGCTCGGTAATTAAAATCTTAATATATATTGTGGTTAAGATAATTAATTAATATATAACTTACCGATGTGGGATAAGTCACTTCTTTTCTAGCTGTTTTTCATCCATAAAATGATGTCTTTAAATGAAAAATATAGATAGTGTTCTATTCATGGTATAGTTGGGAGTATCTTTTATATTTCATGGTATTGTTAAATTCTGATTTTTACAGAATTAGAATTGGTTCCCATTGTTAACTAAAGCAACTTAGTTAGCGATATCACTAAAGCAATTTTTTATTTGTTATTTTATGACTAAAGAAAATGAGCTAGTGACATGAATGAAAAAAAATATATTTTATTCTTTATTTAAAAAAATATAATGTATTTCGCAACTAGACACATGGACTGCGAAACCTTCACTCTTTAAATATAATAATGGTAAATACACTAACAATAATCAGTATTTGATTCAATAATCTATTACGATGGACATATCATATTATTAATTAAATATAAATATATAAACATTTATATATATACATAAATCGCTTAAGTATGTTAAGAAAGTAAAGTTCTTTACTATCCTAATCATAATTTTCATAATTATGACTGGCAGAGTTGGGTAGATATTTGTCAAAGTAATGGCATGAATTTTCTCTACTGCAATTAAGAAGCCTTCCATGAACAGGACACACATATATATGCTTTAAATGATAAAATCTTTATGTCGTGTAAAAACATAACTAATTATATAACCATCTAGTACTTTATTTCAAATTTAAATGAGTACTTTTTAGTTATTTTTTTAACTTTTAGATCGCAATATTTATGCTACATTACTTATGCGAGAAATAACTTATACCAATTAAGCGTAGAAATCTTAGTTCGACAAACGTCGTAATTATAGAGGAAACATGCACTTGTAGTAATGCATACGTGATTACGAGTATAAAATGTACGTAGAAATTTGATAATGATCTAACTGCTTACCCTGTACTATTTGTTCTTATTTCTAGAGAATGATTCATTCGATCAGTTTTACGAGATAAATCCTAATTGATCGATTTAGTAAAACAATATTGAATTAGAAAATAACATAATGGTATTTTAGACAATAAATTATTTACCATCTTTAACCCATGTTACACCGCATTGTAATCCTTCCACTGTTGAGAACGAAAGGTTTTTGTTGCTCTATTAGGCCAGGCTCACGGCGAGCCCTCCCTACCATGAACTTGGAAAGTGCGAGCATTCGCTTATATTACATGACTCAAAGCTAAACTTGAAATTGACAGAGCACTTAGAAATCGGCTTAGACCCGACCCTACGGGTAAGATACAATATTCCATCACATTAATTCCCCCAACATGGCTTACAAGCTTGTGTTAGCAAGCTCGGTAATTAAAATCTTAATATATATTGTGGTTAAGATAATTAATTAATATATAACTTACCGATGTGGGATAAGTCACTTCTTTTCTAGCTGTTTTTCATCCATAAAATGATGTCTTTAAATGAAAAATATAGATAGTGTTCTATTCATGGTATAGTTGGGAGTATCTTTTATATTTCATGGTATTGTTAAATTCTGATTTTTACAGAATTAGAATTGGTTCCCATTGTTAGCTAAAGCAACTTAGTTAGCGATATCACTAAAGCAATTTTTTATTTGTTATTTTATGACTAAAGAAAATGAGCTAGTGACATGAATGAAAAAAAAAATATTTTATTCTTTATTTAAAAAAATATAATGAATTTCACAGCTAGACACATGGACTGCGAACTCTTCACTCTTTAAATATAATAATGGTAAATACACTAACAATAATCAGTATTTCATTCAATAATATAGCACGATGGACATATCATATTATTAATTAAATATAAATATATAAACATTTATATATATACATAAATCGCTTAAGTATGTTAAGAAAGTAAAGTTCTTTACTATCCTAATCGTAATTTTCATAATTATGACTGCCAGAGTTGGGTAGATATTTGTCAAAGTAATGGCATGAATTTTCTCTACTGCAATTAAGAAGCCTTCCATGAACAGGACACACATATATATGCTTTAAATGATAAAATCTTTATGTCGTGTAAAAACATAACTAATTATATAACCATCTAGTACTTTATTTCAAATTTAAATGAGTACTTTTTAGTTATTTTTTTAACTTTTAGATCGCAATATTTATGCTACATTACTTATGCGAGAAATAACTTATACCAATTAAGCGTAGAAATCTTAGTTCGACAAACGTCGTAATTATAGAGGAAACATGCACTTGTAGTAATGCATACGTGATTACGAGTATAAAATGTACGTAGAAATTTGATAATGATCTAACTGCTTACCCTGTACTATTTGTTCTTATTTCTAGAGAATGATTCATTCGATCAGTTTTACGAGATAAATCCTAATTGATCGATTTAGTAAAACAATATTGAATTAGAAAATAACATAATGGTATTTTAGACAATAAATTATTTACCATCTTTAACCCATGTTACACCGCATTGTAATCCTTCCACTGTTGAGAACGAAAGGTTTTTGTTGCTCTATTAGGCCAGGCTCACGGCGAGCCCTCCTCACCATGAACTTGGAAAGTGCGAGCATTCGCTTATATTACATGACTCAAAGCTAAACTTGAAATTGACAGAGCACTTAGAAATCGGCTTAGACCCGACCCTACGGGTAAGATACAATATTCCATCACATTAATTCCCCCAACATGGCTTACAAGCTTGTGTTAGCAAGCTCGGTAATTAAAATCTTAATATATATTGTGGTTAAGATAATTAATTAATATATAACTTACCGATGTGGGATAAGTCACTTCTTTTCTAGCTGTTTTTCATCCATAAAATGATGTCTTTAAATGAAAAATATAGATAGTGTTCTATTCATGGTATAGTTGGGAGTATCTTTTATATTTCATGGTATTGTTAAATTCTGATTTTTACAGAATTAGAATTGGTTCCCATTGTTAGCTAAAGCAACTTAGTTAGCGATATCACTAAAGCAATTTTTTATTTGTTATTTTATGACTAAAGAAAATGAGCTAGTGACATGAATGAAAAAAAAAATATTTTATTCTTTATTTAAAAAAATATAATGTATTTCGCAACTAGACACATGGACTGCGAAACCTTCACTCTTTAAATATAATAATGGTAAATACACTAACAATAATCAGTATTTGATTCAATAATCTATTACGATGGACATATCATATTATTAATTAAATATAAATATATAAACATTTATATATATACATAAATCGCTTAAGTATGTTAAGAAAGTAAAGTTCTTTACTATCCTAATCATAATTTTCATAATTATGACTGGCAGAGTTGGGTAGATATTTGTCAAAGTAATGGCATGAATTTTCTCTATTGCAATTAAGAAGCCTTCCATGAACAGGACACACATATATATGCTTTAAATGATAAAATCTTTTTGCCATGTAAAAACATAAGTAATTATATAACCATCTAGTACTTTATTTAAAATTTAAATGAGTACTTTTTAGTTATTTTTTTAACTTTTAGATCGCAATATTTATGCTACATTACTTATGCGAGAAATAACTTATACCAATTAAGCGTAGAAATCTTAGTTCGACAAACGTCGTAATTATAGAGGAAACATGCACTTGTAGTAATGCATACGTGATTACGAGTATAAAATGTACGTAGAAATTTGATAATGATCTAACTGCTTACCCTGTACTATTTGTTCTTATTTCTAGAGAATGATTCATTCGATCAGTTTTACGAGATAAATCCTAATTGATCGATTTAGTAAAACAATATTGAATTAGAAAATAACATAATGGTATTTTAGACAATAAATTATTTACCATCTTTAACCCATGTTACACCGCATTGTAATCCTTCCACTGTTGAGAACGAAAGGTTTTTGTTGCTCTATTAGGCCAGGCTCACGGCGAGCCCTCCCTACCATGAACTTGGAAAGTGCGAGCATTCGCTTATATTACATGACTCAAAGCTAAACTTGAAATTGACAGAGCACTTAGAAATCGGCTTAGACCCGACCCTACGGGTAAGATACAATATTCCATCACATTAATTCCCCCAACATGGCTTACAAGCTTGTGTTAGCAAGCTCGGTAATTAAAATCTTAATATATATTGTGGTTAAGATAATTAATTAATATATAACTTACCGATGTGGGATAAGTCACTTCTTTTCTAGCTGTTTTTCATCCATAAAATGATGTCTTTAAATGAAAAATATAGATAGCGTTCTATTCATGGTATAGTTGGGAGTATCTTTTATATTTCATGGTATTGTTAAATTCTGATTTTTACAGAATTAGAATTGGTTCCCATTGTTAGCTAAAGCAACTTAGTTAGCGATATCACTAAAGCAATTTTTTATTTGTTCTTTTAAGACTAAAGAAAATGAGCTAGTGACATGAATGAAAAAAAATATATTTTATTCTTTATTTAAAAAAATATAATGTATTTCGCAACTAGACACATGGACTGCGAAACCTTCACTCTTTAAATATAATAATGGTAAATACACTAACAATAATCAGTATTTGATTCAATAATCTATTACGATGGACATATCATATTATTAATTAAATATAAATATATAAACATTTATATATATACATATATATATACATAAATCGCTTAAGTATGTTAAGAAAGTAAAGTTCTTTACTATCCTAATCATAATTTTCATAATTATGACTGGCAGAGTTGGGTAGATATTTGTCAAAGTAATGGCATGAATTTTCTCTACTGCAATTAAGAAGCCTTCCATGAACAGGACACACATATATATGCTTTAAATGATAAAATCTTTATGTCGTGTAAAAACATAACTAATTATATAACCATCTAGTACTTTATTTCAAATTTAAATGAGTACTTTTTAGTTATTTTTTTAACTTTTAGATCGCAATATTTATGCTACATTACTTATGCGAGAAATAACTTATACCAATTAAGCGTAGAAATCTTAGTTCGACAAACGTCGTAATTATAGAGGAAACATGCACTTGTAGTAATGCATACGTGATTACGAGTATAAAATGTACGTAGAAATTTGATAATGATCTAACTGCTTACCCTGTACTATTTGTTCTTATTTCTAGAGAATGATTCATTCGATCAGTTTTACGAGATAAATCCTAATTGATCGATTTAGTAAAACAATATTGAATTAGAAAATAACATAATGGTATTTTAGACAATAAATTATTTACCATCTTTAACCCATGTTACACCGCATTGTAATCCTTCCACTGTTGAGAACGAAAGGTTTTTGTTGCTTTATTAGGCCAGGCTCACGGCGAGCCCTCCCTACCATGAACTTGGAAAGTGCGAGCATTCGCTTATATTACATGACTCAAAGCTAAACTTGAAATTGACAGAGCACTTAGAAATCGGCTTAGACCCGACCCTACGGGTAAGATACAATATTCCATCACATTAATTCCCCCAACATGGCTTACAAGCTTGTGTTAGCAAGCTCGGTAATTAAAATCTTAATATATATTGTGGTTAAGATAATTAATTAATATATAACTTACCGATGTGGGATAAGTCACTTCTTTTCTAGCTGTTTTTCATCCATAAAATGATGTCTTTAAATGAAAAATATAGATAGCGTTCTATTCATGGTATAGTTGGGAGTATCTTTTATATTTCATGGTATTGTTAAATTCTGATTTTTACAGAATTAGAATTGGTTCCCATTGTTAGCTAAAGCAACTTAGTTAGCGATATCACTAAAGCAATTTTTTATTTGTTCTTTTATGACTAAAGAAAATGAGCTAGTGACATGAATGAAAAAAAATATATTTTATTCTTTATTTAAAAAAATATAATGTATTTCGCAACTAGACACATGGACTGCGAAACCTTCACTCTTTAAATATAATAATGGTAAATACACTAACAATAATCAGTATTTGATTCAATAATCTATTACGATGGACATATCATATTATTAATTAAATATAAATATATAAACATTTATATATATATATATATATACATAAATCGCTTAAGTATGTTAAGAAAGTAAAGTTCTTTACTATCCTAATCGTAATTTTCATAATTATGACTGCCAGAGTTGGGTAGATATTTGTCAAAGTAATGGCATGAATTTTCTCTACTGCAATTAAGAAGCCTTCCATGAACAGGACACACATATATATGCTTTAAATGATAAAATCTTTATGTCGTGTAAAAACATAACTAATTATATAACCATCTAGTACTTTATTTCAAATTTAAATGAGTACTTTTTAGTTATTTTTTTAACTTTTAGATCGCAATATTTATGCTACATTACTTATGCGAGAAATAACTTATACCAATTAAGCGTAGAAATCTTAGTTCGACAAACGTCGTAATTGTAGAGGAAACATGCACTTGTAGTAATGCATACGTGATTACGAGTATAAAATGTACGTAGAAATTTGATAATGATCTAACTGCTTACCCTGTACTATTTGTTCTTATTTCTAGAGAATGATTCATTCGATCAGTTTTACGAGATAAATCCTAATTGATCGATTTAGTAAAACAATATTGAATTAGAAAATAACATAATGGTATTTTAGACAATAAATTATTTACCATCTTTAACCCATGTTACACCGCATTGTAATCCTTCCACTGTTGAGAACGAAAGGTTTTTGTTGCTCTATTAGGCCAGGCTCACGGCGAGCCCTCCCTACCATGAACTTGGAAAGTGCGAGCATTCGCTTATATTACATGACTCAAAGCTAAACTTGAAATTGACAGAGCACTTAGAAATCGGCTTAGACCCGACCCTACGGGTAAGATACAATATTCCATCACATTAATTCCCCCAACATGGCTTACAAGCTTGTGTTAGCAAGCTCGGTAATTAAAATCTTAATATATATTGTGGTTAAGATAATTAATTAATATATAACTTACCGATGTGGGATAAGTCACTTCTTTTCTAGCTGTTTTTCATCCATAAAATGATGTCTTTAAATGAAAAATATAGATAGTGTTCTATTCATGGTATAGTTGGGAGTATCTTTTATATTTCATGGTATTGTTAAATTCTGATTTTTACAGAATTAGAATTGGTTCCCATTGTTAGCTAAAGCAACTTAGTTAGCGATATCACTAAAGCAATTTTTTATTTGTTATTTTATGACTAAAGAAAATGAGCTAGTGACATGAATGAAAAAAAATATATTTTATTCTTTATTTAAAAAAATATAATGTATTTCGCAACTAGACACATGGACTGCGAAACCTTCACTCTTTAAATATAATAATGGTAAATACACTAACAATAATCAGTATTTGATTCAATAATCTATTACGATGGACATATCATATTATTAATTAAATATAAATATATAAACATTTATATATATACATAAATCGCTTAAGTATGTTAAGAAAGTAAAGTTCTTTACTATCCTAATCGTAATTTTCATAATTATGACTGGCAGAGTTGGGTAGATATTTGTCAAAGTAATGGCATGAATTTTCTCTACTGCAATTAAGAAGCCTTCCATGAACAGGACACACATATATATGCTTTAAATGATAAAATCTTTATGTCGTGTAAAAACATAACTAATTATATAACCATCTAGTACTTTATTTCAAATTTAAATGAGTACTTTTTAGTTATTTTTTTAACTTTTAGATCGCAATATTTATGCTACATTACTTATGCGAGAAATAACTTATACCAATTAAGCGTAGAAATCTTAGTTCGACAAACGTCGTAATTATAGAGGAAACATGCACTTGTAGTAATGCATACGTGATTACGAGTATAAAATGTACGTAGAAATTTGATAATGATCTAACTGCTTACCCTGTACTATTTGTTCTTATTTCTAGAGAATGATTCATTCGATCAGTTTTACGAGATAAATCCTAATTGATCGATTTAGTAAAACAATATTGAATTAGAAAATAACATAATGGTATTTTAGACAATAAATTATTTACCATCTTTAACCCATGTTACACCGCATTGTAATCCTTCCACTGTTGAGAACGAAAGGTTTTTGTTGCTCTATTAGGCCAGGCTCACGGCGAGCCCTCCCTACCATGAACTTGGAAAGTGCGAGCATTCGCTTATATTACATGACTCAAAGCTAAACTTGAAATTGACAGAGCACTTAGAAATCGGCTTAGACCCGACCCTACGGGTAAGATACAATATTCCATCACATTAATTCCCCCAACATGGCTTACAAGCTTGTGTTAGCAAGCTCGGTAATTAAAATCTTAATATATATTGTGGTTAAGATAATTAATTAATATATAACTTACCGATGTGGGATAAGTCACTTCTTTTCTAGCTGTTTTTCATCCATAAAATGATGTCTTTAAATGAAAAATATAGATAGCGTTCTATTCATGGTATAGTTGGGAGTATCTTTTATATTTCATGGTATTGTTAAATTCTGATTTTTACAGAATTAGAATTGGTTCCCATTGTTAGCTAAAGCAACTTAGTTAGCGATATCACTAAAGCAATTTTTTATTTGTTCTTTTATGACTAAAGAAAATGAGCTAGTGACATGAATGAAAAAAAATATATTTTATTCTTTATTTAAAAAAATATAATGAATTTCACAGCTAGACACATGGACTGCGAACTCTTCACTCTTTAAATATAATAATGGTAAATACACTAACAATAATCAGTATTTGATTCAATAATCTATTACGATGGACATATCATATTATTAATTAAATATAAATATATAAACATTTATATATATATATATATATATACATAAATCGCTTAAGTATGTTAAGAAAGTAAAGTTCTTTACTATCCTAATCATAATTTTCATAATTATGACTGGCAGAGTTGGGTAGATATTTGTCAAAGTAATGGCATGAATTTTCTCTACTGCAATTAAGAAGCCTTCCATGAACAGGACACACATATATATGCTTTAAATGATAAAATCTTTATGTCGTGTAAAAACATAACTAATTATATAACCATCTAGTACTTTATTTCAAATTTAAATGAGTACTTTTTAGTTATTTTTTTAACTTTTAGATCGCAATATTTATGCTACATTACTTATGCGAGAAATAACTTATACCAATTAAGCGTAGAAATCTTAGTTCGACAAACGTCGTAATTATAGAGGAAACATGCACTTGTAGTAATGCATACGTGATTACGAGTATAAAATGTACGTAGAAATTTGATAATGATCTAACTGCTTACCCTGTACTATTTGTTCTTATTTCTAGAGAATGATTCATTCGATCAGTTTTACGAGATAAATCCTAATTGATGGATTTAGTAAAACAATATTGAATTAGAAAATAACATAATGGTATTTTAGACAATAAATTATTTACCATCTTTAACCCATGTTACACCGCATTGTAATCCTTCCACTGTTGAGAACGAAAGGTTTTTGTTGCTCTATTAGGCCAGGCTCACGGCGAGCCCTCCCTACCATGAACTTGGAAAGTGCGAGCATTCGCTTATATTACATGACTCAAAGCTAAACTTGAAATTGACAGAGCACTTAGAAATCGGCTTAGACCCGACCCTACGGGTAAGATACAATATTCCATCACATTAATTCCCCCAACATGGCTTACAAGCTTGTGTTAGCAAGCTCGGTAATTAAAATCTTAATATATATTGTGGTTAAGATAATTAATTAATATATAACTTACCGATGTGGGATAAGTCACTTCTTTTCTAGCTGTTTTTCATCCATAAAATGATGTCTTTAAATGAAAAATATAGATAGCGTTCTATTCATGGTATAGTTGGGAGTATCTTTTATATTTCATGGTATTGTTAAATTCTGATTTTTACAGAATTAGAATTGGTTCCCATTGTTAGCTAAAGCAACTTAGTTAGCGATATCACTAAAGCAATTTTTTATTTGTTCTTTTATGACTAAAGAAAATGAGCTAGTGACATGAATGAAAAAAAATATATTTTATTCTTTATTTAAAAAAATATAATGTATTTCGCAACTAGACACATGGACTGCGAAACCTTCACTCTTTAAATATAATAATGGTAAATACACTAACAATAATCAGTATTTGATTCAATAATCTATTACGATGGACATATCATATTATTAATTAAATATAAATATATAAACATTTATATATATATATATATATACATAAATCGCTTAAGTATGTTAAGAAAGTAAAGTTCTTTACTATCCTAATCGTAATTTTCATAACTATGACTGCCAGAGTTGGGTAGATATTTGTCAAAGTAATGGCATGAATTTTCTCTACTGCAATTAAGAAGCCTTCCATGAACAGGACACACATATATATGCTTTAAATGATAAAATCTTTATGTCGTGTAAAAACATAACTAATTATATAACCATCTAGTACTTTATTTCAAATTTAAATGAGTACTTTTTAGTTATTTTTTTAACTTTTAGATCGCAATATTTATGCTACATTACTTATGCGAGAAATAACTTATACCAATTAAGCGTAGAAATCTTAGTTCGACAAACGTCGTAATTATAGAGGAAACATACACTTGTAGTAATGCATACGTGATTACGAGTATAAAATGTACGTAGAAATTTGATAATGATCTAACTGCTTACCCTGTACTATTTGTTCTTATTTCTAGAGAATGATTCATTCGATCAGTTTTACGAGATAAATCCTAATTGATGGATTTAGTAAAACAATATTGAATTAGAAAATAACATAATGGTATTTTAGACAATAAATTATTTAGCATCTTTAACCCATGTTAAACCGCATTGTAATCCTTCCACTGTTGAGAACGAAAGGTTTTTGTTGCTCTATTAGGCCAGGCTCACGGCGAGCCCTCCCTACCATGAACTTGGAAAGTGCGAGCATTCGCTTATATTAGATGACTCAAAGCTAAACTTGAAGTTGACAGAGCACTTAGAAATCGGCTTAGACCCGACCCTACGGGTAAGATACAATATTCCATCACATTAATTCCCCCAACATGGCTTACAAGCTTGTGTTAGCAAGCTCGGTAATTAAAATCTTAATATGTATTGTGGTTAAGATAATTAATTAATATATAACTTACCGATGTGGGATAAGTCACTTCTTTTCTAGCTGTTTTTCATCCATAAAATGATGTCTTTAAATGAAAAATATAGATAGCGTTCTATTCATGGTATAGTTGGGAGTATCTTTTATATTTCATGGTATTGTTAAATTCTGATTTTTACAGAATTAGAATTGGTTCCCATTGTTAGCTAAAGCAACTTAGTTAGCGATATCACTAAAGCAATTTTTTATTTGTTCTTTTATGACTAAAGAAAATGAGCTAGTGACATGAATGAAAAAAAATATATTTTATTCTTTATTTAAAAAAATATAATGTATTTCGCAACTAGACACATGGACTGCGAAACCTTCACTCTTTAAATATAATAATGGTAAATACACTAACAATAATCAGTATTTGATTCAATAATCTATTACGATGGACATATCATATTATTAATTAAATATAAATATATAAACATTTATATATATACATAAATCGCTTAAGTATGTTAAGAAAGTAAAGTTCTTTACTATCCTAATCATAATTTTCATAATTATGACTGGCAGAGTTGGGTAGATATTTGTCAAAGTAATGGCATGAACTTTCTCTACTGCAATTAAGAAGCCTTCCATGAACAGGACACACATATATATGCTTTAAATGATAAAATCTTTATGTCGTGTAAAAACATAACTAATTATATAACCATCTAGTACTTTATTTCAAATTTAAATGAGTACTTTTTAGTTATTTTTTTAACTTTTAGATCGCAATATTTATGCTACATTACTTATGCGAGAAATAACTTATACCAATTAAGCGTAGAAATCTTAGTTCGACAAACGTCGTAATTATAGAGGAAACATGCACTTGTAGTAATGCATACGTGATTACGAGTATAAAATGTACGTAGAAATTTGATAATGATCTAACTGCTTACCCTGTACTATTTGTTCTTATTTCTAGAGAATGATTCATTCGATCAGTTTTACGAGATAAATCCTAATTGATGGATTTAGTAAAACAATATTGAATTAGAAAATAACATAATGGTATTTTAGACAATAAATTATTTAGCATCTTTAACCCATGTTAAACCGCATTGTAATCCTTCCACTGTTGAGAACGAAAGGTTTTTGTTGCTCTATTAGGCCAGGCTCACGGCGAGCCCTCCCTACCATGAACTTGGAAAGTGCGAGCATTCGCTTATATTAGATGACTCAAAGCTAAACTTGAAGTTGACAGAGCACTTAGAAATCGGCTTAGACCCGACCCTACGGGTAAGATACAATATTCCATCACATTAATTCCCCCAACATGGCTTACAAGCTTGTGTTAGCAAGCTCGGTAATTAAAATCTTAATATGTATTGTGGTTAAGATAATTAATTAATATATAACTTACCGATGTGGGATAAGTCACTTCTTTTCTAGCTGTTTTTCTTCCAGAAAATGATGTCTTTAAATGAAAAATATAGATAGCGTTCTATTCATGGTATAGTTGGGAGTATCTTTTATATTTCATGGTATTGTTAAATTCTGATTTTTACAGAATTAGAATTGGTTCCCATTGTTAGCTAAAGCAACTTAGTTAGCGATATCACTAAAGCAATTTTTTATTTGTTCTTTTATGACTAAAGAAAATGAGCTAGTGACATGAATGAAAAAAAATATATTTTATTCTTTATTTAAAAAAATATAATGTATTTCGCAACTAGACACATGGACTGCGAAACCTTCACTCTTTAAATATAATAATGGTAAATACACTAACAATAATCAGTATTTGATTCAATAATCTATTACGATGGACATATCATATTATTAATTAAATATAAATATATAAACATTTATATATATACATAAATCGCTTAAGTATGTTAAGAAAGTAAAGTTCTTTACTATCCTAATCATAATTTTCATAATTATGACTGGCAGAGTTGGGTAGATATTTGTCAAAGTAATGGCATGAACTTTCTCTACTGCAATTAAGAAGCCTTCCATGAACAGGACACACATATATATGCTTTAAATGATAAAATCTTTATGTCGTGTAAAAACATAACTAATTATATAACCATCTAGTACTTTATTTCAAATTTAAATGAGTACTTTTTAGTTATTTTTTTAACTTTTAGATCGCAATATTTATGCTACATTACTTATGCGAGAAATAACTTATACCAATTAAGCGTAGAAATCTTAGTTCGACAAACGTCGTAATTATAGAGGAAACATGCACTTGTAGTAATGCATACGTGATTACGAGTATAAAATGTACGTAGAAATTTGATAATGATCTAACTGCTTACCCTGTACTATTTGTTCTTATTTCTAGAGAATGATTCATTCGATCAGTTTTACGAGATAAATCCTAATTGATCGATTTAGTAAAACAATATTGAATTAGAAAATAACATAATGGTATTTTAGACAATAAATTATTTACCATCTTTAACCCATGTTACACCGCATTGTAATCCTTCCACTGTTGAGAACGAAAGGTTTTTGTTGCTCTATTAGGCCAGGCTCACGGCGAGCCCTCCCTACCATGAACTTGGAAAGTGAGAGCATTCGCTTATATTACATGACTCAAAGCTAAACTTGAAATTGACAGAGCACTTAGAAATCGGCTTAGACCCGACCCTACGGGTAAGATACAATATTCCATCACATTAATTCCCCCAACATGGCTTACAAGCTTGTGTTAGCAAGCTCGGTAATTAAAATCTTAATATGTATTGTGGTTAAGATAATTAATTAATATATAACTTACCGATGTGGGATAAGTCACTTCTTTTCTAGCTGTTTTTCTTCCAGAAAATGATGTCTTTAAATGAAAAATATAGATAGCGTTCTATTGATGGTATAGTTGGGAGTATCTTTTATATTTCATGGTATTGTTAAATTCTGATTTTTACAGAATTAGAATTGGTTCCCATTGTTAGCTAAAGCAACTTAGTTAGCGATATCACTAAAGCAATTTTTTATTTGTTCTTTTATGACTAAAGAAAATGAGCTAGTGACATGAATGAAAAAAAATATATTTTATTCTTTATTTAAAAAAATATAATGTATTTCGCAACTAGACACATGGACTGCGAAACCTTCACTCTTTAAATATAATAATGGTAAATACACTAACAATAATCAGTATTTGATTCAATAATCTATTACGATGGACATATCATATTATTAATTAAATATAAATATATAAACATTTATATATATATATATATATACATAAATCGCTTAAGTATGTTAAGAAAGTAAAGTTCTTTACTATCCTAATCATAATTTTCATAATTATGACTGGCAGAGTTGGGTAGATATTTGTCAAAGTAATGGCATGAATTTTCTCTACTGCAATTAAGAAGCCTTCCATGAACAGGACACACATATATATGCTTTAAATGATAAAATCTTTATGTCGTGTAAAAACATAACTAATTATATAACCATCTAGTACTTTATTTCAAATTTAAATGAGTACTTTTTAGTTATTTTTTTAACTTTTAGATCGCAATATTTATGCTACATTACTTATGCGAGAAATAACTTATACCAATTAAGCGTAGAAATCTTAGTTCGACAAACGTCGTAATTATAGAGGAAACATACACTTGTAGTAATGCATACGTGATTACGAGTATAAAATGTACGTAGAAATTTGATAATGATCTAACTGCTTACCCTGTACTATTTGTTCTTATTTCTAGAGAATGATTCATTCGATCAGTTTTACGAGATAAATCCTAATTGATGGATTTAGTAAAACAATATTGAATTAGAAAATAACATAATGGTATTTTAGACAATAAATTATTTAGCATCTTTAACCCATGTTAAACCGCATTGTAATCCTTCCACTGTTGAGAACGAAAGGTTTTTGTTGCTCTATTAGGCCAGGCTCACGGCGAGCCCTCCCTACCATGAACTTGGAAAGTGCGAGCATTCGCTTATATTAGATGACTCAAAGCTAAACTTGAAGTTGACAGAGCACTTAGAAATCGGCTTAGACCCGACCCTACGGGTAAGATACAATATTCCATCACATTAATTCCCCCAACATGGCTTACAAGCTTGTGTTAGCAAGCTCGGTAATTAAAATCTTAATATGTATTGTGGTTAAGATAATTAATTAATATATAACTTACCGATGTGGGATAAGTCACTTCTTTTCTAGCTGTTTTTCTTCCAGAAAATGATGTCTTTAAATGAAAAATATAGATAGCGTTCTATTCATGGTATAGTTGGGAGTATCTTTTATATTTCATGGTATTGTTAAATTCTGATTTTTACAGAATTAGAATTGGTTCCCATTGTTAGCTAAAGCAACTTAGTTAGCGATATCACTAAAGCAATTTTTTATTTGTTCTTTTATGACTAAAGAAAATGAGCTAGTGACATGAATGAAAAAAAATATATTTTATTCTTTATTTAAAAAAATATAATGTATTTCGCAACTAGACACATGGACTGCGAAACCTTCACTCTTTAAATATAATAATGGTAAATGTTGGGTATTGATAGTGACGACCCAATATGGGAAAGGCCTCGAAGGCCCAATAAATTTGCAGGGGGTGCAACCCATACCATTTAAACAAGGCCAACCCACAGTAAGGTTACTCTGACCCTCATAAAGTGGTCCAGTATCGAATCCAAACTAAAGTGGACGCCAAAGTGCCACTTCAGGTCGCCATTGGCCAAGACCAAAGCCTCCCACTGCTCGCCAAGGGAGTGCCCAGGGAGTGCTCGCCAACAATCAAGGTCGCAGCCACAGGAGTGCTCGCCTTGAAGAGAGCCTTGCCTCTCTCCTCTGGTCCCACCAACCGTTAATAAGGATATAGCCACGATATCCCGCATATCTCGGGCATATATTCACTAAAGATTAGATACGGTAACTGCAATATCTCGCCGTAACCGCAATATCTACCATCTAAATCTTCAACAACACAATATTCACGAAGATATACAGTTACCTTATACGGTTTGGTATCTCCTACTCTATAAATACCTTTGCTTTACATACATTCAATACGTTTTGAGCTATATACACACATATACTCATTTAAGCATCGGAGAGGGACCCAGAGGCACCCCCTCTGTTGCGATCCCCTTCTTGCAGGTTCATCGGAGCTCCGGCGAAAGCGCGCGATCACCATCTCCTTGGCATTCAATTCATTGCCAGATCAGCATTCAGGATTTCACGATCCAACATTTGGCGCCGTCTGTGGGAAAACGAGCAAAACAGTCATACATACTCGCTCTAACCGCAATCATCGGAAAGAAGCTAACGAACAATCCTCGGATAGCTCTAATTCCGCTGCCGCTTCGCACTCCACCAAGAACCTGCTAGCCAAGCAGTCTGTGATGCCGTCCCTCCGAGACCGGCACGTGAACACATTGGCAATTCGAGAACGACCCCTGTTCCAAACGTCGCAGAGATTCCAGATCGACAAACCATCCAAGTGGCTTGGGAAACCATTCAGGTAACCGCAGAGATGATATCCCTCTTGGAAACCATCATAGGACAGGCCCGCAGAAAAACTCCTGCTCCTCATGAGGATCCTCGTCCTGCGGGGCCACCGGAATCAGAAACTGGAAATCCTGGCACCACAGCCCCTCAAGAAGATCAAGAGATGACTTTTGGACACCAATCCTTACCTCCGGCCTCCACTGAGACGCCGGCGGTCACTCGCTCTGTCAGTCCATCAAGTTCTGCACCGACTGGAGGACAGCAACCCCAATTCACTCTTGACCAAGTTGAGGAGCTTATCACTAAGAGACTCAAAGAACAACGCGAAACTGTCATGACTCCCTTTAAGGAACGATCAACTCGTCTCTTCACCACTGACCTGGTCGTCGTCAAGACCCCAAAGGATGTCGTCGTCAGGGCCATCCCCGAGTATAGAGGTGGAGGCGCCCCCATTATACATGTTAATAAGCATGAAGCCTCTCTGTTGGGTAAGTCGACTGATCTGAATCACTTAGCCCTATTATTTCTGTCGACCCTTTTGGGTTCGGCGCCGTCTTGGTTCTTTGGTGTCTCTGCAGGATCAAGAAGGGTAAGAAGGGTCGAGAAAAGCCTAGATCGGAAAACCCAGGACCAAGACATCCAGAGGTCCCCGAGTATTTCACGCCTTTAAACAGGCAGATCTCGGCGGTACTAGTCGAGATGGAAAGGTCTCTGGCAAGGCCACCGAGACCCCGCAAGAGTGGTCAGCCCATGGGGAATGACACCGAGAGCTATTGCAGATAGCACAAGCGCGACATCGAAAAGACTGATAAAGATAGGAATGTTGAAGGAATGAATTCACAAGGCTAGACAGTCAGAATAAACTTTCAGCTAAGTGGGAAGGACCATACAAGCAAGTGATTCCTTCATAAACATGTTCACTCGAAGCAAATCGAAGAACAAAAGCCCTGACGCCAAAGTCAGGCCAAAAGCCCTAACAACAAAGTTAGGCCACAAAAGCCCTGTCACCAAAGTCAGGCCAAAAGCCCTAACAACAAAGTTAGGCCACAAAAGCCCTGTCACCAAAGTCAGGCCAAAAGCCCTAACAACAAAGTTAGGCCACAAAAGCCCTGTCGCCAAAGACAGGCCAAAAAGCCCTGTCACCAAAGACAGGCCAAAAGCCCTAACAACAAAGTTAGGCCACAAAAGCCCTGTCACCAAAGTCAGGCCAAAAGCCCTAACAACAAAGTTAGGCCACAAAAGCCCTGTCACCAAAGTCAGGCCAAAAGCCCTAACAACAAAGTTAGGCCACAAAAGCCCTGTCGCCAAAGACAGGCCAAAAAGCCCTATCACCAAAGATAGGCCACAAAAAAGCCCTAACAACAAAGTTAGGCCACAAAAGCCCTATCACCAAAGATAGGCCACAAAAGCCCTAGCAACAAAGCTAGGCCAAAAAGCCCTGTCGCCAAAGACAGGCCAAAAGCCCTAACAACAAAGTTAGGCCACAAAAGCCCTGACGCCAAAGTCAGGCCAAAAGCCCTAACAACAAAGTTAGGCCACAAAAGCCCTGTCGCCAAAGACAGGCCAAAAGCCCTATCACCAAAGATAGGCCACAAAAGCCCTAGCAACAAAGCTAGGCCAAAAAGCCCTGTCGCCAAAGACAGGCCAAAAGCCCTAACAACAAAGTTAGGCCACAAAAGCCCTGACGCCAAAGTCAGGCCAAAAGCCCTATCACCAAAGATAGGCCACAAAAAAGCCCTAACAACAAAGTTAGGCCCCAAAAGCCCTATCACCAAAGATAGGCCACAAAAGCCCTAGCAACAAAGCTAGGCCAAAAAGCCCTGTCGCCAAAGACAGGCCAAAAGCCCTAGCAATAAAGCTAGGCAAAACAAAAAATCCCTGACGCCAAAGTCAGGCCAAAAGCCCTAGCAACAAAACTAGGCCACAAAAGCCCTAACAATAAAGTTAGACCTCAAAAGACCTGACGCCAAAAGTCAGGCAAAAACCTGATAACCGAATCAGGCACAAAAAGCCCTGACGCCAAAAGTCAGGCCAAAAGACCTAGCAATAAAGCTAGGCAAAACAAAAAATCCCTGACGCCAAAGTCAGGCCAAAAGACCTAGCAATAAAGTTAGGCAAGATGAGAAGCAGACGCCAAAACCAAACAAAGGGATCTGCTAACAAAGAATTTTAGGCGATCACTATGGATGACAAAGCCTTAGGATGACCTCGAAGGTCTAAACTTCAAAGAGGGTAATATCTCTTTGAACTTAGAAGTTTATGCTTTTAAGTATCAGAAGTATTTTCCTTAGAAGGATCGACTTATGCTTGGTCTAAGACTTCAAGAGTCGAAGACATTACAAGTCAAAAGGAAGTCGAAGAGTAATTATGATTAAGACGTTGGATAAATAGCCAAGCATGTTCAAAGTCAAATAAAAGGCTTATGAATATAAAGGCATTCAATAAAAGAAGCCAAGTCTTAAATCAAATAAATAATTACAAGGAAAACAAAAAATTACAAAGAAAAACAGCTATCCAAAAGGCAAATATTGTTAATAAAAGAGATGGAGACTTCAGGCTTGGGGATCCTCGGGGGCAGAGGCACTGGCTCGCCTTCAGGGGCAGGGACGATTTGCTCGCCTTCGGGGGCAGGAAGACTTGGTCCGCCTTCGGGAACAACCTCTTCAGCCATAGCTGGAATAACCCCTTCAGCAACAAGGGTAGACTGAGAGTTACGACTCCGGAGGAAGCTCCTCAAGGACCCAACTTCCTCAAGGGGAAAATTAGGATCGACCGCCCGGACATCATCCACCAGGACTTGGAGAAAATCGGCGATCGCCGACTTTATCATCTTCAGAGCGCAGTCTTCAAAATCCTAAAAGGCGAACGAATCCATAAAGGATGACAGTTTCCTTAAAGGCATAATCCTTGGGTAACAGTTTCCTTAAGAAACATGGCGAAAGGAACGGATGAGCCGATAAGAGGCCACGGTCATTCCCCCGAAACCTAAAAGAGCGAAAAGAACCTCTAAAGGGTAACGTTTCCTCCAAAGAAAGGTCCAAGACCCTTTGAATGAAAACAAAAAGGCGAGACTATTCTACAAAAGCTGAAGCGAAGTTGAAAACAAGTATGGTAAAACTTCCTAAAGCTTTCCAGCTTCCTAAAAAGGCGAGCGAATCTTGGATAACAGTTCCCCAAAAAGGGAGAACGAATCCGAGGTAACAGCTTCTTAAAAGGCGAGCAAATCTTAGATAACAGTTTCCTACGACTAGGCGAACGAATCTAAGGACCAAAATCCTAAAAGGCGAACGAATCCATAAAGGATGACAGTTTCCTTAAAGGCATAATCCTTGGGTAACAGTTTCCTTAAGAAACATGGCGAAAGGAACGGACGAGCCGATAAGAGTCCACGGTCCTTCCCCCGAAACCTAAAGGAGCGAAAAGAACCTCTAAAGGGTAACGTTTCCTCCAAAGAAAGGTCCAAGACCCTTTGAATGAAAACAAAAAGGCGAGACTATTCTACAAAAGCTGAAGCGAAGTTGAAAACAAGTATGGTAAAACTTCCTAAAGCTTTAAAGCAAGATAGACATCGGAAGAACAACCAAGTATACTCGAAGTCAAACAAAAACCAAGGCTTACGAAACAAAAAGACCCGATACCAAAATTGGGCGAAAGACCTAACGCCAAAGTTAGGCAAAAAGACCTAACGCCAAAGTTAGGCAAACCAAAAGATCCGAAAGACCTGATGACTGAATCAGGTGAAAGACCTAGCACCAAAGTTAGGCGAAAGACCTGATGCCAAAGTCAGGCACAAGACCTGTTATCAAAATCAGGCGAAAAGACCTAAGGAAAAAGTTAGGCAAATAAGGCCTAAATATAAAAATCAGACATAAGTCCTAGCGCAAAAGGCGAGCAATCCGTCAAGGAGTCCGTTCTCTTATAAGTTGGGCAAAAATTGAGAAGTAACATCCAAAGCGAATGAATCCATATCAAAGGTAACAGTTCCTTTGCGAAACAAACACAAGAAAGCGGGCGAATGAACCTAGGGCGACCACTTACTAAAAGATGAATGAGCCTCGGGTAACAGTTCCCCGTGATTAGACGAACACTCCAAAGATCTAAAACCTTAACAAAGCGAACACATCTACAAAAGATGATAGTTTCCTTAAAGGTATGATCTTCGAGTAACAGTTCCCTTAAAAAACTTTGGTGAAGGGAATGGATGGTCCAAGATCCTATATGGCGAGACTCTCCTACATAAGCTAAAGAGAAGTTGAAAACAAATATGGTAAAACTTCCTAAAGCGTTCGAACGAAAAGATATCGGAAGAACGACCAAACACATTCGAAGTCGAAAAAGAGTAAAGGCTTACGAAATTAAAGGCGTTCATTATAATAATATCCGAGTCTGAAATCAAAAGAATAATTACAACTATCCCAAAAACAAAGGGAAGTAAAAGTGATTATCGATAAAAAGAAGGATGAGCAAAAAGTAGGAGGATGAACAGGCTCCCTTGACCTGAAACTCTGCATCGACTCGGTCGCCTGAAGGCCTGAGACCTCAAGGTCTGGGTTCATCAGGGGATGCAGTCTCCTTCTCGGCCTCGGGGGCAGCCTCATCGCTAATGAGCTTCCTTGGTGTAGCCGCTCTCAATGAAGTCCTGAAGAGACCTCACCTCCCATAGAGGAAACTTGGGATCAATCCCTTGAATCTCGTCGACCAAGATCTGGAGGTAGGAAGCAGCCTCGGCCTTTATCACCTCCAAGGCACAGACAGAGAACTCCTCGGACTTCTTAAAGTCCACGCTAAGGGGGGATGGGACAGCCTTATGATTTAAGGAAGGATGCTCCTGCTCAGCCATCAAGGCATCCCTCTGCACCCAGGACTCTTTCAATTGAGCCATGAGGTCACCATTCTCTGCCTCTAGCCAAACAGAGTACTGGTCGACATCCTTGATCCGAAACTCATAGACGCCTAGGCAGCTAACAACCTCGTCTTAGCCCGCTTGGAAAATAGACTGAAGAATTTAGGTCCTCAAGTGCGGTCAATGAATTTAGGTCCCAGACTGATGGGTCAGAAATTTATCCAATCAATAAAGACTGGCGTGGAATGACGAACCCCGACCTTGAGCGTCAGTTGTACGAACTGATGAATGCCCGCTAACCCAAGCATCGACTCTGAAGTTTCCGCCCCTGAGCGGATTGAACAGAAGTTTGGTTGCCTATGATGTCGGAAGAAGTCATCAATGATGTTCCGATCATTCCCCGACAGCTCTCCAAAGCTCGAAGGAGTATCCCGTTCTGGCTGAGAAAGCTTTTTCGAGGATAAAAAGAGAGAAATGAAAAATTGAAACAGAGGGCTGAAAGAAGATATGAACTCTGGAATGCAAATGAATTGAGTGCGTAAAAGACTAAATGCTAAAGTTCAGCCTTTTTAGCCAAAACGAAGGAAACCGAACGGGCATGTGAGAAACGGCTCAGATAATAATTACACCCTTTTTGGGTAAAACCGAAGTAATGTCAGAATTCCAATGGTTACATCGGGGAGACAAAAGGTTGGAACGACACGAAAAACCTGTGAGTCTGCCCACTGGTTACGGAAGACAAAGAGACAGACATGCCTCAAAAGTCCTCTCGACTTCCGCTAACTGTCCATTCATTAAAATGTTCGAAGTCTTACACAAAAAAGGTGATTGCCAAAAGCTATACCAGACCTCTCCTAACACCCTCGCAACGATAGTGTTCGCCCAAAGAGTGAAGAATGAGCATCCATAAACCCTGGAAACCCAAAGCGTTCGCCTAATGGGGTAAGGTATCACACATTTCGAAAAACTCTACGCAACCAAAATCGTTCGCCAAAGGATACAGAGCATCAAAAGGCACAAATAGCAGATAAGGAAAGCAAAAAATCCAGTCCAAAAGTCACTATCTTAAACCCTATCACAGAATCAAGCTCGACCAAAGAAACTTCACTCAAGCTTCGGGGGCAAATGTTGGGTATTGATAGTGACGACCCAATATGGGAAAGGCCTCGAAGGCCCAATAAATTTGCAGGGGGTGCAACCCATACCATTTAAACAAGGCCAACCCACAGTAAGGTTACTCTGACCCTCATAAAGTGGTCCAGTATCGAATCCAAACTAAAGTGGACGCCAAAGTGCCACTTCAGGTCGCCATTGGCCAAGACCAAAGCCTCCCACTGCTCGCCAAGGGAGTGCCCAGGGAGTGCTCGCCAACAATCAAGGTCGCAGCCACAGGAGTGCTCGCCTTGAAGAGAGCCTTGCCTCTCTCCTCTGGTCCCACCAACCGTTAATAAGGATATAGCCACGATATCCCGCATATCTCGGGCATATATTCACTAAAGATTAGATACGGTAACTGCAATATCTCGCCGTAACCGCAATATCTACCATCTAAATCTTCAACAACACAATATTCACGAAGATATACAGTTACCTTATACGGTTTGGTATCTCCTACTCTATAAATACCTTTGCTTTACATACATTCAATACGTTTTGAGCTATATACACACATATACTCATTTAAGCATCGGAGAGGGACCCAGAGGCACCCCCTCTGTTGCGATCCCCTTCTTGCAGGTTCATCGGAGCTCCGGCGAAAGCGCGCGATCACCATCTCCTTGGCATTCAATTCATTGCCAGATCAGCATTCAGGATTTCACGATCCAACAGTAAATACACTAACAATAATCAGTATTTGATTCAATAATCTATTACGATGGACATATCATATTATTAATTAAATATAAATATATAAACATTTATATATATACATAAATCGCTTAAGTATGTTAAGAAAGTAAAGTTCTTTACTATCCTAATCATAATTTTCATAATTATGACTGGCAGAGTTGGGTAGATATTTGTCAAAGTAATGGCATGAACTTTCTCTACTGCAATTAAGAAGCCTTCCATGAACAGGACACACATATATATGCTTTAAATGATAAAATCTTTATGTCGTGTAAAAACATAACTAATTATATAACCATCTAGTACTTTATTTCAAATTTAAATGAGTACTTTTTAGTTATTTTTTTAACTTTTAGATCGCAATATTTATGCTACATTACTTATGCGAGAAATAACTTATACCAATTAAGCGTAGAAATCTTAGTTCGACAAACGTCGTAATTATAGAGGAAACATGCACTTGTAGTAATGCATACGTGATTACGAGTATAAAATGTACGTAGAAATTTGATAATGATCTAACTGCTTACCCTGTACTATTTGTTCTTATTTCTAGAGAATGATTCATTCGATCAGTTTTACGAGATAAATCCTAATTGATCGATTTAGTAAAACAATATTGAATTAGAAAATAACATAATGGTATTTTAGACAATAAATTATTTACCATCTTTAACCCATGTTACACCGCATTGTAATCCTTCCACTGTTGAGAACGAAAGGTTTTTGTTGCTCTATTAGGCCAGGCTCACGGCGAGCCCTCCCTACCATGAACTTGGAAAGTGCGAGCATTCGCTTAGATTACATGACTCAAAGCTAAACTTGAAATTGACAGAGCACTTAGAAATCGGCTTAGACCCGACCCTACGGGTCAAATACAATATTCCATCACATTAATTCCCCCAACATGGCTTAGAATCTTGTGTTAGTAAGCTCGGTAATTAAAATCTTAATATGTGTTGAGGTTAAGATAATTAATTAATATATAACTTACTGATGTGGGATAAGTCACTTCTTTTCTAGCTGTTTTTCATCCATAAAATGATGTCTTTAAATGAAAAATATAGATAGCGTTCTATTCATGGTATAGTTGGGAGTATCTTTTATATTTCATGGTATTGTTAAATTCTGATTTTTACAGAATTAGAATTGGTTCCCATTGTTAGCTAAAGCAACTTAGTTAGCGATATCACTAAAGCAATTTTTTATTTGTTCTTTTATGACTAAAGAAAATGAGCTAGTGACATGAATGAAAAAAAATATATTTTATTCTTTATTTAAAAAAATATAATGTATTTCGCAACTAGACACATGGACTGCGAAACCTTCACTCTTTAAATATAATAATGGTAAATACACTAACAATAATCAGTATTTGATTCAATAATCTATTACGATGGACATATCATATTATTAATTAAATATAAATATATAAACATTTATATATATATATATATATACATAAATCGCTTAAGTATGTTAAGAAAGTAAAGTTCTTTACTATCCTAATCATAATTTTCATAATTATGACTGGCAGAGTTGGGTAGATATTTGTCAAAGTAATGGCATGAATTTTCTCTACTGCAATTAAGAAGCCTTCCATGAACAGGACACAAATATATATGCTTTAAATGATAAAATCTTTATGTCGTGTAAAAACATAACTAATTATATAACCATCTAGTACTTTATTTCAAATTTAAATGAGTACTTTTTAGTTATTTTTTTAACTTTTAGATCGCAATATTTATGCTACATTACTTATGCGAGAAATAACTTATACCAATTAAGCGTAGAAATCTTAGTTCGACAAACGTCGTAATTATAGAGGAAACATACACTTGTAGTAATGCATACGTGATTATGCGTATAAAATGTACGTAAAAATTTGATAATGATTTGACTGCTTACCCTGTACTATTTGTTCTTATTTCTAGAGAATGATTCATTCGATCAGTTTTACGAGATAAATCCTAATTGATGGATTTAGTAAAACAATTTTGAATTAGAAAAACACATGATGGTATTTTAGACAATAAATTATTTAGTATCTTTAACCCATGTTACACCGCATTGTAATCCTTCCACTGTTGAGAACGAAATGTTTTTGTTGTTCTATTAGGCCAGGCTCACGGCGAGCCCTCCTCACCATGAACTTGGAAAGTGCGAGCATTCGCTTATATTACATGACTCAAAGCTAAACTTGAAATTGACAGAGCACTTAGATATCGGTTAGACCCTACCCTACGGGTAAGATACAATAATCCATCACATTAATTCCCCCAACATGGCTTACAAGCTTGTGTTAGCAAGCTCGGTAATTAAAATCTTAATATGTATTGTGGTTAAGATAATTAATTAATACATAACTTACCGATGTGGGATAAGTCACTTCTTTTCTAGCTGTTTTTCTTCCAGAAAATGATGTCTTTAAATGAAAAATATAGATAGCGTTCTATTGATGGTATAGTTGGGAGTATCTTTTATATTTCATGGTATTGTTAAATTCTGATTTTTACAGAATTAGAATTGGTGCCCATTGTTAGCTAAAGCAACTTAGTTAGCGATATTACTAAAGCAAATTTTTATTTGTTCTTTTATAACTAAAGCAAATGAGCTAGTGACATGAATGACAAAAAATATATTTTATTCTCTATTTAAAAAAATATAATGTATTTCACAACTAGACACATGGACTGCGAACTCTTCACTCTTTAAATATAATAATGGTGAATACACTAACAATAATCAGTATTTGATTCAATAATCTGGTACGATGGACATATCATATTATTAATTAAATATGAACATATAAACATTTATATATATATATATATATACATAAATCGCTTAAGTATGTTAAGAAAGTAAAGTTCCTTACTATCCTAATCGTAATTTTCATAATTATGACTGGCAGAGTTGGGTAGATATTTGTCAAAGTAATGGCATGAATTTTCTCTACTACAATTAAGAAGCCTTCAATGAACAGGACACACATATATATGCTTTAAATGATAAAATCTTTATGTCGTGTAAAAACATAACTAATTATATAACCATCTAGTACTTTATTTCAAATTTAAATGAGTACTTTTTAGTTATTTTTTTAACTTTTAGATCGCAATATTTATGCTACATTACTTATGCGAGAAATAACTTATACCAATTAAGCGTAGAAATCTTAGTTCGACAAACGTCGTAATTATAGAGGAAACATACACTTGTAGTAATGCATACGTGATTACGAGTATAAAATGTACGTAGAAATTTGATAATGATCTAACTGCTTACCCTATACTATTTGTTCTTATTTCTAGAGAATGATTCATTCGATCAGTTTTACGAGATAAATCCTAATTGATGGATTTAGTAAAACAATATTGAATTAGAAAATAACATAATGGTATTTTAGACAATAAATTATTTACCATCTTTAACCCATGTTACACCGCATTGTAATCCTTCCACTGTTGAGAACGAAAGGTTTTTGTTGCTCTATTAGGCCAGGCTCACGGCGAGCCCTCCTCACCATGAACTTGGAAAGTGCGAGCATTCGCTTATATTACATGACTCAAAGCTAAACTTGAAATTGACAGAGCACTTAGAAATCGGCTTAGACCCGACCCTACGGGTAAGATACAATATTCCATCACATTAATTCCCCCAACATGGCTTACAAGCTTGTGTTAGCAAGCTCGGTAATTAAAATCTTAATATATATTGTGGTTAAGATAATTAATTAATATATAACTTACCGATGTGGGATAAGTCACTTCTTTTCTAGCTGTTTTTCATCCATAAAATGATGTCTTTAAATGAAAAATATAGATAGCGTTCTATTCATGGTATAGTTGGGAGTATCTTTTATATTTCATGGTATTGTTAAATTCTGATTTTTACAGAATTAGAATTGGTTCCCATTGTTAGCTAAAGCAACTTAGTTAGCGATATCACTAAAGCAATTTTTTATTTGTTCTTTTATGACTAAAGAAAATGAGCTAGTGACATGAATGAAAAAAAATATATTTTATTCTTTATTTAAAAAAATATAATGAATTTCACAGCTAGACACATGGACTGCGAACCCTTCACTCTTTAAATATAATAATGGTAAATACACTAACAATAATCAGTATTTCATTCAATAATATAGCACGATGGACATATCATATTATTAATTAAATATAAATATATAAACATTTATATATATATATATATATATACATAAATCGCTTAAGTATGTTAAGAAAGTAAAGTTCTTTACTATCCTAATCGTAATTTTCATAATTATGACTGGCAGAGTTGGGTAGATATTTGTCAAAGTAATGGCATGAATTTTCTCTACTGCAATTAAGAAGCCTTCCATGAACAGGACACAAATATATATGCTTTAAATGATAAAATCTTTATGTCGTGTAAAAACATAACTAATTATATAACCATCTAGTACTTTATTTCAAATTTAAATGAGTACTTTTTAGTTATTTTTTTAACTTTTAGATCGCAATATTTATGCTACATTACTTATGCGAGAAATAACTTATACCAATTAAGCGTAGAAATCTTAGTTCGACAAACGTCGTAATTATAGAGGAAACATACACTTGTAGTAATGCATACGTGATTATGAGTATAAAATGTACGTAGAAATTTGATAATGATCTAACTGCTTACCCTGTACTATTTGTTCTTATTTCTAGAGAATGATTCATTCGATCAGTTTTACGAGATAAATCCTAATTGATGGATTTAGTAAAACAATATTGAATTAGAAAATAACATAATGGTATTTTAGACAATAAATTATTTACCATCTTTAACCCATGTTACACCGCATTGTAATCCTTCCACTGTTGAGAACGAAAGGTTTTTGTTGCTCTATTAGGCCAGGCTCACGGCGAGCCCTCCCTACCATGAACTTGGAAAGTGCGAGCATTCGCTTATATTACATGACTCAAAGCTAAACTTGAAATTGACAGAGCACTTAGAAATCGGCTTAGACCCGACCCTACGGGTAAGATACAATATTCCATCACATTAATTCCCCCAACATGGCTTACAAGCTTGTGTTAGCAAGCTCGGTAATTAAAATCTTAATATATATTGTGGTTAAGATAATTAATTAATATATAACTTACCGATGTGGGATAAGTCACTTCTTTTCTAGCTGTTTTTCATCCATAAAATGATGTCTTTAAATGAAAAATATAGATAGCGTTCTATTCATGGTATAGTTGGGAGTATCTTTTATATTTCATGGTATTGTTAAATTCTGATTTTTACAGAATTAGAATTGGTTCCCATTGTTAGCTAAAGCAACTTAGTTAGCGATATCACTAAAGCAATTTTTTATTTGTTCTTTTATGACTAAAGAAAATGAGCTAGTGACATGAATGAAAAAAAATATATTTTATTCTTTATTTAAAAAAATATAATGTATTTCGCAACTAGACACATGGACTGCGAAACCTTCACTCTTTAAATATAATAATGGTAAATACACTAACAATAATCAGTATTTGATTCAATAATCTATTACGATGGACATATCATATTATTAATTAAATATAAATATATAAACATTTATATATATATATATATATATACATAAATCGCTTAAGTATGTTAAGAAAGTAAAGTTCTTTACTATCCTAATCATAATTTTCATAATTATGACTGGCAGAGTTGGGTAGATATTTGTCAAAGTAATGGCATGAATTTTCTCTACTGCAATTAAGAAGCCTTCCATGAACAGGACACAAATATATATGCTTTAAATGATAAAATCTTTATGTCGTGTAAAAACATAACTAATTATATAACCATCTAGTACTTTATTTCAAATTTAAATGAGTACTTTTTAGTTATTTTTTTAACTTTTAGATCGCAATATTTATGCTACATTACTTATGCGAGAAATAACTTATACCAATTAAGCGTAGAAATCTTAGTTCGACAAACGTCGTAATTATAGAGGAAACATACACTTGTAGTAATGCATACGTGATTATGCGTATAAAATGTACGTAGAAATTTGATAATGATTTGACTGCTTACCCTGTACTATTTGTTCTTATTTCTAGAGAATGATTCATTCGATCAGTTTTACGAGATAAATCCTAATTGATGGATTTAGTAAAACAATTTTGAATTATAAAAAGAAATGATGGTATTTTAGATAATAAATTATTTAGTATCTTTAACCCATGTTACACCGCATTGTAATCCTTCCACTGTTGAGAACGAAATGTTTTTGTTGTTCTATTAGGCCAGGCTCACGGCGAGCCCTCCTCACCATGAACTTGGAAAGTGCGAGCATTCGCTTATATTACATCACTCAAAGCTAAACTTGAAATTGACAGAGCACTTAGAAATCGGCTTAGACCCGACCCTACGGTTAAGATACAATATTCCATCACATTAATTCCCCCAACATGTCTTACAAGCTTGTGTTAGCAAGCTCGGTAATTAAAATCTTAATATGTATTGTGGTTAAGATAATTAATTAATATATAACTTACCGATGTGGGATAAGTCACTTCTTTTCTAGCTGTTTTTCTTCCATAAAATGATGTCTTTATATGAAAAATATAGATAGCGTTCTATTGATGGTATAGTTGGGAGTATCTTTTATATTTCATGGTATTGTTAAATTCTGATTTTTACAGAATTAGAATTGGTGCCCATTGTTAGCTAAAGCAACTTAGTTAGCGATATTACTAAAGCAAATTTTTATTTGTTCTTTTATAACTAAAGCAAATGAGCTAGTGACATGAATGACAAAAAATATATTTTATTCTCTATTTAAAAAAATATAATGTATTTCACAACTAGACACATGGACTGCGAACTCTTCACTCTTTAAATATAATAATGGTGAATACACTAACAATAATCAGTATTTGATTCAATAATCTGGTACGATGGACATATCATATTATTAATTAAATATGAACATATAAACATTTATATATATATATATATATACATAAATCGCTTAAGTATGTTAAGAAAGTAAAGTTCCTTACTATCCTAATCGTAATTTTCATAATTATGACTGGCAGAGTTGGGTAGATATTTGTCAAAGTAATGGCATGAATTTTCTCTACTACAATTAAGAAGCCTTCAATGAACAGGACACACATATATATGCTTTAAATGATAAAATCTTTATGTCGTGTAAAAACATAACTAATTATATAACCATCTAGTACTTTATTTCAAATTTAAATGAGTACTTTTTAGTTATTTTTTTAACTTTTAGATCGCAATATTTATGCTACATTACTTATGCGAGAAATAACTTATACCAATTAAGCGTAGAAATCTTAGTTCGACAAACGTAGTAATTATAGAGGAAACATACACTTGTAGTAATGCATACGTGATTACGAGTATAAAATGTACGTAGAAATTTGATAATGATCTAACTGCTTACCCTGTACTATTTGTTCTTATTTCTAGAGAATGATTCATTCGATCAGTTTTACGAGATAAATCCTAATTGATGGATTTAGTAAAACAATATTGAATTAGAAAATAACATAATGGTATTTTAGACAATAAATTATTTACCATCTTTAACCCATGGTACACCGCATTGTAATCCTTCCACTGTTGAGAACGAAAGGTTTTTGTTGCTCTATTAGGCCAGGCTCACGGCGAGCCCTCCCTACCATGAACTTGGAAAGTGCGAGCATTCGCTTATATTACATGACTCAAAGCTAAACTTGAAATTGACAGAGCACTTAGAAATTGGCTTAGACCCGACCCTACGGGTAAGATACAATATTCCATCACATTAATTCCCCCAACATGGCTTACAAGGTTGTGTTAGCAAGCTCGGTAATTAAAATCTTAATATGTATTGTGGTTAAGATAATTAATTAATATATAACTTACCGATGTGGGATAAGTCACTTCTTTTCTAGCTGTTTTTCTTCCATAAAATGATGTCTTTAAATGGAAAATATAGATAGTGTTCTATTCATGGTATAGTTGGGAGTATCTTTTATATTTCATGGTATTGTTAAATTCTGATTTTTACAGAATTAGAATTGGTTCCCATTGTTAGCTAAAGCAACTTAGTTAGCGATATCACTAAAGCAATTTTTTATTTGTTCTTTTATGACTAAAGAAAATGAGCTAGTGACATGAATGAAAAAAAATATATTTTATTCTTTATTTAAAAAAATATAATGTATTTCGCAACTAGACACATGGACTGCGAAACCTTCACTCTTTAAATATAATAATGGTAAATACACTAACAATAATCAGTATTTGATTCAATAATCTATTACGATGGACATATCATATTATTAATTAAATATAAATATATAAACATTTATATATATATATATATATACATAAATCGCTTAAGTATGTTAAGAAAGTAAAGTTCTTTACTATCCTAATCATAATTTTCATAATTATGACTGGCAGAGTTGGGTAGATATTTGTCAAAGTAATGGCATGAATTTTCTCTACTGCAATTAAGAAGCCTTCCATGAACAGGACACACATATATATGCTTTAAATGATAAAATCTTTATGTCGTGTAAAAACATAACTAATTATATAACCATCTAGTACTTTATTTCAAATTTAAATGAGTACTTTTTAGTTATTTTTTTAACTTTTAGATCGCAATATTTATGCTACATTACTTATGCGAGAAATAACTTATACCAATTAAGCGTAGAAATCTTAGTTCGACAAACGTCGTAATTATAGAGGAAACATACACTTGTAGTAATGCATACGTGATTACGAGTATAAAATGTACGTAGAAATTTGATAATGATCTAACTGCTTACCCTGTACTATTTGTTCTTATTTCTAGAGAATGATTCATTCGATCAGTTTTACGAGATAAATCCTAATTGATGGATTTAGTAAAACAATATTGAATTAGAAAATAACATAATGGTATTTTAGACAATAAATTATTTACCATCTTTAACCCATGTTAAACCGCATTGTAATCCTTCCACTGTTGAGAACGAAAGGTTTTTGTTGCTCTATTAGGCCAGGCTCACGGCGAGCCCTCCCTACCATGAACTTGGAAAGTGCGAGCATTCGCTTATATTACATGACTCAAAGCTAAACTTGAAGTTGACAGAGCACTTAGAAATCGGCTTAGACCCGACCCTACGGGTAAGATACAATATTCCATCACATTAATTCCCCCAACATGGCTTACAAGCTTGTGTTAGCAAGCTCGGTAATTAAAATCTTAATATGTATTGTGGTTAAGATAATTAATTAATATATAACTTACCGATGTGGGATAAGTCACTTCTTTTCTAGCTGTTTTTCTTCCATAAAATGATGTCTTTAAATGAAAAATATAGATAGTGTTCTATTCATGGTATAGTTGGGAGTATCTTTTATATTTCATGGTATTGTTAAATTCTGATTTTTACAGAATTAGAATTGGTTCCCATTGTTAGCTAAAGCAACTTAGTTAGCGATATTACTAAAGCAATTTTTAATTTGTTATTTTATGACTAAAGAAAATGAGCTAGTGACATGAATGAAAAAAAATATATTTTATTCTTTATTTAAAAAAATATAATGTATTTCGCAACTAGACACATGGACTGCGAAACCTTCACTCTTTAAATATAATAATGGTAAATACACTAACAATAATCAGTATTTGATTCAATAATCTATTACGATGGACATATCATATTATTAATTAAATATAAATATATAAACATTTATATATATACATAAATCGCTTAAGTATGTTAAGAAAGTAAAGTTCTTTACTATCCTAATCATAATTTTCATAATTATGACTGGCAGAGTTGGGTAGATATTTGTCAAAGTAATGGCATGAATTTTCTCTACTGCAATTAAGAAGCCTTCCATGAACAGGACACACATATATATGCTTTAAATGATAAAATCTTTATGTCGTGTAAAAACATAACTAATTATATAACCATCTAGTACTTTATTTCAAATTTAAATGAGTACTTTTTAGTTATTTTTTTAACTTTTAGATCGCAATATTTATGCTACATTACTTATGCGAGAAATAACTTATACCAATTAAGCGTAGAAATCTTAGTTCGACAAACGTCGTAATTATAGAGGAAACATGCACTTGTAGTAATGCATACGTGATTACGAGTATAAAATGTACGTAGAAATTTGATAATGATCTAACTGCTTACCCTGTACTATTTGTTCTTATTTCTAGAGAATGATTCATTCGATCAGTTTTACGAGATAAATCCTAATTGATGGATTTAGTAAAACAATATTGAATTAGAAAATAACATAATGGTATTTTAGACAATAAATTATTTACCATCTTTAACCCATGTTACACCGCATTGTAATCCTTCCACTGTTGAGAACGAAAGGTTTTTGTTGCTCTATTAGGCCAGGCTCACGGCGAGCCCTCCCTACCATGAACTTGGAAAGTGCGAGCATTCGCTTATATTACATGACTCAAAGCTAAACTTGAATGTGACAGAGCACTTAGAAATCGGCTTAGACCCGACCCTACGGGTAAGATACAATATTCCATCACATTAATTCCCCCAACATGGCTTACAAGCTTGTGTTAGCAAGCTCGGTAATTAAAATCTTAATATATATTGTGGTTAAGATAATTAATTAATATATAACTTACCGATGTGGGATAAGTCACTTCTTTTCTAGCTGTTTTTCATCCATAAAATGATGTCTTTAAATGAAAAATATAGATAGCGTTCTATTCATGGTATAGTTGGGAGTATCTTTTATATTTCATGGTATTGTTAAATTCTGATTTTTACAGAATTAGAATTGGTTCCCATTGTTAGCTAAAGCAACTTAGTTAGCGATATCACTAAAGCAATTTTTTATTTGTTCTTTTATGACTAAAGAATATGAGCTAGTGACATGAATGAAAAAAAATATATTTTATTCTTTATTTAAAAAAATATAATGTATTTCGCAACTAGACACATGGACTGCGAAACCTTCACTCTTTAAATATAATAATGGTAAATACACTAACAATAATCAGTATTTGATTCAATAATCTATTACGATGGACATATCATATTATTAATTAAATATAAATATATAAACATTTATATATATATATATATATATACATAAATCGCTTAAGTATGTTAAGAAAGTAAAGTTCTTTACTATCCTAATCATAATTTTCATAATTATGACTGGCAGAGTTGGGTAGATATTTGTCAAAGTAATGGCATGAATTTTCTCTACTGCAATTAAGAAGCCTTCCATGAAAAGGACACACATATATATGCTTTAAATGATAAAATCTTTATGTCGTGTAAAAACATAACTAATTATATAACCATCTAGTACTTTATTTCAAATTTAAATGAGTACTTTTTAGTTATTTTTTAAACTTTTAGATCGCAATATTTATGCTACATTACTTATGCGAGAAATAACTTATACCAATTAAGCGTAGAAATCTTAGTTCGACAAACGTCGTAATTATAGAGGAAACATACACTTGTAGTAATGCATACGTGATTACGAGTATAAAATGTACGTAGAAATTTGATAATGATCTAACTGCTTACCCTGTACTATTTGTTCTTATTTCTAGAGAATGATTCATTCGATCAGTTTTACGAGATAAATCCTAATTGATGGATTTAGTAAAACAATATTGAATTAGAAAATAACATAATGGTATTTTAGACAATAAATTATTTACCATCTTTAACCCATGTTAAACCGCATTGTAATCCTTCCACTGTTGAGAACGAAAGGTTTTTGTTGCTCTATTAGGCCAGGCTCACGGCGAGCCCTCCCTACCATGAACTTGGAAAGTGCGAGCATTCGCTTATATTACATGACTCAAAGCTAAACTTGAAGTTGACAGAGCACTTAGAAATCGGCTTAGACCCGACCCTACGGGTAAGATACAATATTCCATCACATTAATTCCCCCAACATGGCTTACAAGCTTGTGTTAGCAAGCTCGGTAATTAAAATCTTAATATGTATTGTGGTTAAGATAATTAATTAATATATAACTTACCGATGTGGGATAAGTCACTTCTTTTCTAGCTGTTTTTCTTCCATAAAATGATGTCTTTAAATGAAAAATATAGATAGCGTTCTATTCATGGTATAGTTGGGAGTATCTTTTATATTTCAAGGTATTGTTAAATTCTGATTTTTACAGAATTAGAATTGGTTCCCATTGTTAGCTAAAGCAACTTAGTTAGCGATATTACTAAAGCAATTTTTAATTTGTTATTTTATGACTAAAGAAAATGAGCTAGTGACATGAATGAAAAAAAATATATTTTATTCTTTATTTAAAAAAATATAATGTATTTCGCAACTAGACACATGGACTGCGAAACCTTCACTCTTTAAATATAATAATGGTAAATACACTAACAATAATCAGTATTTGATTCAATAATCTATTACGATGGACATATCATATTATTAATTAAATATAAATATATAAACATTTATATATATACATAAATCGCTTAAGTATGTTAAGAAAGTAAAGTTCTTTACTATCCTAATCATAATTTTCATAATTATGACTGGCAGAGTTGGGTAGATATTTGTCAAAGTAATGGCATGAATTTTCTCTACTGCAATTAAGAAGCATTCCATGAACAGGACACACATATATATGCTTTAAATGATAAAATCTTTATGTCGTGTAAAAACATAACTAATTATATAACCATCTAGTACTTTATTTCAAATTTAAATGAGTACTTTTTAGTTATTTTTTAAACTTTTAGATCGCAATATTTATGCTACATTACTTATGCGAGAAATAACTTATACCAATTAAGCGTAGAAATCTTAGTTCGACAAACGTCGTAATTATAGAGGAAACATACACTTGTAGTAATGCATACGTGATTACGAGTATAAAATGTACGTAGAAATTTGATAATGATCTAACTGCTTACCCTGTACTATTTGTTCTTATTTCTAGAGAATGATTCATTCGATCAGTTTTACGAGATAAATCCTAATTGATGGATTTAGTAAAACAATATTGAATTAGAAAATAACATAATGGTATTTTAGACAATAAATTATTTACCATCTTTAACCCATGTTAAACCGCATTGTAATCCTTCCACTGTTGAGAACGAAAGGTTTTTGTTGCTCTATTAGGCCAGGCTCACGGCGAGCCCTCCCTACCATGAACTTGGAAAGTGCGAGCATTCGCTTATATTACATGACTCAAAGCTAAACTTGAAGTTGACAGAGCACTTAGAAATCGGCTTAGACCCGACCCTACGGGTAAGATACAATATTCCATCACATTAATTCCCCCAACATGGCTTACAAGCTTGTGTTAGCAAGCTCGGTAATTAAAATCTTAATATGTATTGTGGTTAAGATAATTAATTAATATATAACTTACCGATGTGGGATAAGTCACTTCTTTTCTAGCTGTTTTTCTTCCATAAAATGATGTCTTTAAATGAAAAATATAGATAGTGTTCTATTCATGGTATAGTTGGGAGTATCTTTTATATTTCATGGTATTGTTAAATTCTGATTTTTACAGAATTAGAATTGGTTCCCATTGTTAGCTAAAGCAACTTAGTTAGCGATATTACTAAAGCAATTTTTAATTTGTTATTTTATGACTAAAGAAAATGAGCTAGTGACATGAATGAAAAAAAATATATTTTATTCTTTATTTAAAAAAATATAATGTATTTCGCAACTAGACACATGGACTGCGAAACCTTCACTCTTTAAATATAATAATGGTAAATACACTAACAATAATCAGTATTTGATTCAATAATCTATTACGATGGACATATCATATTATTAATTAAATATAAATATATAAACATTTATATATATACATAAATCGCTTAAGTATGTTAAGAAAGTAAAGTTCTTTACTATCCTAATCATAATTTTCATAATTATGACTGGCAGAGTTGGGTAGATATTTGTCAAAGTAATGGCATGAATTTTCTCTACTGCAATTAAGAAGCCTTCCATGAACAGGACACACATATATATGCTTTAAATGATAAAATCTTTATGTCGTGTAAAAACATAACTAATTATATAACCATCTAGTACTTTATTTCAAATTTAAATGAGTACTTTTTAGTTATTTTTTTAACTTTTAGATCGCAATATTTATGCTACATTACTTATGCGAGAAATAACTTATACCAATTAAGCGTAGAAATCTTAGTTCGACAAACGTCGTAATTATAGAGGAAACATGCACTTGTAGTAATGCATACGTGATTACGAGTATAAAATGTACGTAGAAATTTGATAATGATCTAACTGCTTACCCTGTACTATTTGTTCTTATTTCTAGAGAATGATTCATTCGATCAGTTTTACGAGATAAATCCTAATTGATGGATTTAGTAAAACAATATTGAATTAGAAAATAACATAATGGTATTTTAGACAATAAATTATTTACCATCTTTAACCCATGTTACACCGCATTGTAATCCTTCCACTGTTGAGAACGAAAGGTTTTTGTTGCTCTATTAGGCCAGGCTCACGGCGAGCCCTCCCTACCATGAACTTGGAAAGTGCGAGCATTCGCTTATATTACATGACTCAAAGCTAAACTTGAATGTGACAGAGCACTTAGAAATCGGCTTAGACCCGACCCTACGGGTAAGATACAATATTCCATCACATTAATTCCCCCAACATGGCTTACAAGCTTGTGTTAGCAAGCTCGGTAATTAAAATCTTAATATATATTGTGGTTAAGATAATTAATTAATATATAACTTACCGATGTGGGATAAGTCACTTCTTTTCTAGCTGTTTTTCATCCATAAAATGATGTCTTTAAATGAAAAATATAGATAGCGTTCTATTCATGGTATAGTTGGGAGTATCTTTTATATTTCATGGTATTGTTAAATTCTGATTTTTACAGAATTAGAATTGGTTCCCATTGTTAGCTAAAGCAACTTAGTTAGCGATATCACTAAAGCAATTTTTTATTTGTTCTTTTATGACTAAAGAATATGAGCTAGTGACATGAATGAAAAAAAATATATTTTATTCTTTATTTAAAAAAATATAATGTATTTCGCAACTAGACACATGGACTGCGAAACCTTCACTCTTTAAATATAATAATGGTAAATACACTAACAATAATCAGTATTTGATTCAATAATCTATTACGATGGACATATCATATTATTAATTAAATATAAATATATAAACATTTATATATATATATATATATACATAAATCGCTTAAGTATGTTAAGAAAGTAAAGTTCTTTACTATCCTAATCATAATTTTCATAATTATGACTGGCAGAGTTGGGTAGATATTTGTCAAAGTAATGGCATGAATTTTCTCTACTGCAATTAAGAAGCCTTCCATGAACAGGACACACATATATATGCTTTAAATGATAAAATCTTTATGTCGTGTAAAAACATAACTAATTATATAACCATCTAGTACTTTATTTCAAATTTAAATGAGTACTTTTTAGTTATTTTTTAAACTTTTAGATCGCAATATTTATGCTACATTACTTATGCGAGAAATAACTTATACCAATTAAGCGTAGAAATCTTAGTTCGACAAACGTCGTAATTATAGAGGAAACATGCACTTGTAGTAATGCATACGTGATTACGAGTATAAAATGTACGTAGAAATTTGATAATGATCTAACTGCTTACCCTGTACTATTTGTTCTTATTTCTAGAGAATGATTCATTCGATCAGTTTTACGAGATAAATCCTAATTGATGGATTTAGTAAAACAATATTGAATTAGAAAATAACATAATGGTATTTTAGACAATAAATTATTTACCATCTTTAACCCATGTTACACCGCATTGTAATCCTTCCACTGTTGAGAACGAAAGGTTTTTGTTGCTCTATTAGGCCAGGCTCACGGCGAGCCCTCCCTACCATGAACTTGGAAAGTGCGAGCATTCGCTTATATTACATGACTCAAAGCTAAACTTGAATGTGACAGAGCACTTAGAAATCGGCTTAGACCCGACCCTACGGGTAAGATACAATATTCCATCACATTAATTCCCCCAACATGGCTTACAAGCTTGTGTTAGCAAGCTCGGTAATTAAAATCTTAATATATATTGTGGTTAAGATAATTAATTAATATATAACTTACCGATGTGGGATAAGTCACTTCTTTTCTAGCTGTTTTTCATCCATAAAATGATGTCTTTAAATGAAAAATATAGATAGCGTTCTATTCATGGTATAGTTGGGAGTATCTTTTATATTTCATGGTATTGTTAAATTCTGATTTTTACAGAATTAGAATTGGTTCCCATTGTTAGCTAAAGCAACTTAGTTAGCGATATCACTAAAGCAATTTTTTATTTGTTCTTTTATGACTAAAGAATATGAGCTAGTGACATGAATGAAAAAAAATATATTTTATTCTTTATTTAAAAAAATATAATGTATTTCGCAACTAGACACATGGACTGCGAAACCTTCACTCTTTAAATATAATAATGGTAAATACACTAACAATAATCAGTATTTGATTCAATAATCTATTACGATGGACATATCATATTATTAATTAAATATAAATATATAAACATTTATATATATATATATATATACATAAATCGCTTAAGTATGTTAAGAAAGTAAAGTTCTTTACTATCCTAATCATAATTTTCATAATTATGACTGGCAGAGTTGGGTAGATATTTGTCAAAGTAATGGCATGAATTTTCTCTACTGCAATTAAGAAGCCTTCCATGAACAGGACACACATATATATGCTTTAAATGATAAAATCTTTATGTCGTGTAAAAACATAACTAATTATATAACCATCTAGTACTTTATTTCAAATTTAAATGAGTACTTTTTAGTTATTTTTTAAACTTTTAGATCGCAATATTTATGCTACATTACTTATGCGAGAAATAACTTATACCAATTAAGCGTAGAAATCTTAGTTCGACAAACGTCGTAATTATAGAGGAAACATACACTTGTAGTAATGCATACGTGATTACGAGTATAAAATGTACGTAGAAATTTGATAATGATCTAACTGCTTACCCTGTACTATTTGTTCTTATTTCTAGAGAATGATTCATTCGATCAGTTTTACGAGATAAATCCTAATTGATGGATTTAGTAAAACAATATTGAATTAGAAAATAACATAATGGTATTTTAGACAATAAATTATTTACCATCTTTAACCCATGTTAAACCGCATTGTAATCCTTCCACTGTTGAGAACGAAAGGTTTTTGTTGCTCTATTAGGCCAGGCTCACGGCGAGCCCTCCCTACCATGAACTTGGAAAGTGCGAGCATTCGCTTATATTACATGACTCAAAGCTAAACTTGAAGTTGACAGAGCACTTAGAAATCGGCTTAGACCCGACCCTACGGGTAAGATACAATATTCCATCACATTAATTCCCCCAACATGGCTTACAAGCTTGTGTTAGCAAGCTCGGTAATTAAAATCTTAATATGTATTGTGGTTAAGATAATTAATTAATATATAACTTACCGATGTGGGATAAGTCACTTCTTTTCTAGCTGTTTTTCTTCCATAAAATGATGTCTTTAAATGAAAAATATAGATAGTGTTCTATTCATGGTATAGTTGGGAGTATCTTTTATATTTCATGGTATTGTTAAATTCTGATTTTTACAGAATTAGAATTGGTTCCCATTGTTAGCTAAAGCAACTTAGTTAGCGATATTACTAAAGCAATTTTTAATTTGTTATTTTATGACTAAAGAAAATGAGCTAGTGACATGAATGAAAAAAAATATATTTTATTCTTTATTTAAAAAAATATAATGTATTTCGCAACTAGACACATGGACTGCGAAACCTTCACTCTTTAAATATAATAATGGTAAATACACTAACAATAATCAGTATTTGATTCAATAATCTATTACGATGGACATATCATATTATTAATTAAATATAAATATATAAACATTTATATATATACATAAATCGCTTAAGTATGTTAAGAAAGTAAAGTTCTTTACTATCCTAATCATAATTTTCATAATTATGACTGGCAGAGTTGGGTAGATATTTGTCAAAGTAATGGCATGAATTTTCTCTACTGCAATTAAGAAGCCTTCCATGAACAGGACACACATATATATGCTTTAAATGATAAAATCTTTATGTCGTGTAAAAACATAACTAATTATATAACCATCTAGTACTTTATTTCAAATTTAAATGAGTACTTTTTAGTTATTTTTTTAACTTTTAGATCGCAATATTTATGCTACATTACTTATGCGAGAAATAACTTATACCAATTAAGCGTAGAAATCTTAGTTCGACAAACGTCGTAATTATAGAGGAAACATGCACTTGTAGTAATGCATACGTGATTACGAGTATAAAATGTACGTAGAAATTTGATAATGATCTAACTGCTTACCCTGTACTATTTGTTCTTATTTCTAGAGAATGATTCATTCGATCAGTTTTACGAGATAAATCCTAATTGATGGATTTAGTAAAACAATATTGAATTAGAAAATAACATAATGGTATTTTAGACAATAAATTATTTACCATCTTTAACCCATGTTACACCGCATTGTAATCCTTCCACTGTTGAGAACGAAAGGTTTTTGTTGCTCTATTAGGCCAGGCTCACGGCGAGCCCTCCCTACCATGAACTTGGAAAGTGCGAGCATTCGCTTATATTACATGACTCAAAGCTAAACTTGAATGTGACAGAGCACTTAGAAATCGGCTTAGACCCGACCCTACGGGTAAGATACAATATTCCATCACATTAATTCCCCCAACATGGCTTACAAGCTTGTGTTAGCAAGCTCGGTAATTAAAATCTTAATATATATTGTGGTTAAGATAATTAATTAATATATAACTTACCGATGTGGGATAAGTCACTTCTTTTCTAGCTGTTTTTCATCCATAAAATGATGTCTTTAAATGAAAAATATAGATAGCGTTCTATTCATGGTATAGTTGGGAGTATCTTTTATATTTCATGGTATTGTTAAATTCTGATTTTTACAGAATTAGAATTGGTTCCCATTGTTAGCTAAAGCAACTTAGTTAGCGATATCACTAAAGCAATTTTTTATTTGTTCTTTTATGACTAAAGAATATGAGCTAGTGAAATGAATGAAAAAAAATATATTTTATTCTTTATTTAAAAAAATATAATGTATTTCGCAACTAGACACATGGACTGCGAAACCTTCACTCTTTAAATATAATAATGGTAAATACACTAACAATAATCAGTATTTGATTCAATAATCTATTACGATGGACATATCATATTATTAATTAAATATAAATATATAAACATTTATATATATATATATATATACATAAATCGCTTAAGTATGTTAAGAAAGTAAAGTTCTTTACTATCCTAATCATAATTTTCATAATTATGACTGCCAGAGTTGGGTAGATATTTGTCAAAGTAATGGCATGAATTTTCTCTACTGCAATTAAGAAGCCTTCCATGAACAGGACACACATATATATGCTTTAAATGATAAAATCTTTATGTCGTGTAAAAACATAACTAATTATATAACCATCTAGTACTTTATTTCAAATTTAAATGAGTACTTTTTAGTTATTTTTTTAACTTTTAGATCGCAATATTTATGCTACATTACTTATGCGAGAAATAACTTATACCAATTAAGCGTAGAAATCTTAGTTCGACAAACGTCGTAATTATAGAGGAAACATACACTTGTAGTAATGCATACGTGATTATGAGTATAAAATGTACGTAGAAATTTGTTAATGATCTAACTGCTTACCCTGTACTATTTGTTCTTATTTCTAGAGAATGATTCATTCGATCAGTTTTACGAGATAAATCCTAATTGATGGATTTAGTAAAACAATATTGAATTAGAAAAAAACATGATGGTATTTTAGACAATAAATTATTTACCATCTTTAACCCATGTTACACCGCATTGTAATCCTTCCACTGTTGAGAACGAAAGGTTTTTGTTGTTCAATTAGGCCAGGCTCACGGCGAGCCCTCCTCACCATGAACTTGGAAAGTGCGAGCATTCGCTTATATTACATGACTCAAAGCTAAACTTGAAATTGACAGAGCACTTAGATATCGGTTAGACCCTACCCTACGGTTAAGATACAATATTCCATCACATTAATTCCCCCAACATGGCTTACAAGCTTGTGTTAGCAAGCTTGGTAATTAAAATCTTAATATGTATTGTGGTTAAGATAATTAATTAATATATAACTTACCGATGTGGGATAAGTCACTTCTTTTCTAGCTGTTTTTCTTCCAGAAAATGATGTCTTTAAATGAAAAATATAGATAGCGTTCTATTGATGGTATAGTTGGGAGTATCTTTTATATTTCATGGTATTGTTAAATTCTGATTTTTACAGAATTAGAATTGGTGCCCATTGTTAGCTAAAGCAACTTAGTTAGCGATATTACTAAAGCAAATTTTTATTTGTTCTTTTATAACTAAAGCAAATGAGCTAGTGACATGAATGACAAAAAATATATTTTATTCTCTATTTAAAAAAATATAATGTATTTCACAACTAGACACATGGACTGCGAACTCTTCACTCTTTAAATATAATAATGGTGAATACACTAACAATAATCAGTATTTGATTCAATAATCTATTACGATGGACATATCATATTATTAATTAAATATAAATATATAAACATTTATATATATATATATATATACATAAATCGCTTAAGTATGTTAAGAAAGTAAAGTTCTTTACTATCCTAATCATAATTTTCATAATTATGACTGGCAGAGTTGGGTAGATATTTGTCAAAGTAATGGCATGAATTTTCTCTACTGCAATTAAGAAGCCTTCCATGAACAGGACACACATATATATGCTTTAAATGATAAAATCTTTATGTCGTGTAAAAACATAAGTAATTATATAACCATCTAGTACTTTATTTCAAATTTAAATGAGTACTTTTTAGTTATTTTTTTAACTTTTAGATCGCAATATTTATGCTACATTACTTATGCGAGAAATAACTTATACCAATTAAGCGTAGAAATCTTAGTTCGACAAACGTCGTAATTATAGAGGAAACATACACTTGTAGTAATGCATACGTGATTATGAGTATAAAATGTACGTAGAAATTTGTTAATGATCTAACTGCTTACCCTGTACTATTTGTTCTTATTTCTAGAGAATGATTCATTCGATCAGTTTTACGAGATAAATCCTAATTGATGGATTTAGTAAAACAATATTGAATTAGAAAAAAACATGATGGTATTTTAGACAATAAATTATTTACCATCTTTAACCCATGTTACACCGCATTGTAATCCTTCCACTGTTGAGAACGAAAGGTTTTTGTTGTTCAATTAGGCCAGGCTCACGGCGAGCCCTCCTCACCATGAACTTGGAAAGTGCGAGCATTCGCTTATATTACATCACTCAAAGCTAAACTTGAAATTGACAGAGCACTTAGAAATCGGCTTAGACCCGACCCTACGGTTAAGATACAATATTCCATCACATTAATTCCCCCAACATGGCTTAGAATCTTGTGTTAGCAAGCTCGGTAATTAAAATCTTAATATGTATTGTGGTTAAGATAATTAATTAATATATAACTTACCGATGTGGGATAAGTCACTTCTTTTCTAGCTGTTTTTCTTCCAGAAAATGATGTCTTTAAATGAAAAATATAGATAGCGTTCTATTGATGGTATAGTTGGGAGTATCTTTTATATTTCATGGTATTGTTAAATTCTGATTTTTACAGAATTAGAATTGGTGCCCATTGTTAGCTAAAGCAACTTAGTTAGCGATATTACTAAAGCAAATTTTTATTTGTTCTTTTATAACTAAAGCAAATGAGCTAGTGACATGAATGACAAAAAATATATTTTATTCTCTATTTAAAAAAATATAATGTATTTCACAACTAGACACATGGACTGCGAACTCTTCACTCTTTAAATATAATAATGGTGAATACACTAACAATAATCAGTATTTGATTCAATAATCTGGTACGATGGACATATCATATTATTAATTAAATATGAACATATAAACATTTATATATATATATATATATATACATAAATCGCTTAAGTATGTTAAGAAAGTAAAGTTCCTTACTATCCTAATCGTAATTTTCATAATTATGACTGGCAGAGTTGGGTAGATATTTGTCAAAGTAATGGCATGAATTTTCTCTTCTACAATTAAGAAGCCTTCAATGAACAGGACACACATATATTTGCTTTAAATGATAAAGTCTTTATGTCGTGTAAAAACATAACTAAGTATATAACCATCTAGTACTTTATTTCAAATTTAAATGAGTACTTTTTAGTTATTTTTTTAACTTTTAGATCGCAATATTTATGCTACATTACTTATGCGAGAAATAACTTATACCAATTAAGCGTAGAAATCTTAGTTCGACAAACGTCGTAATTATAGAGGAAACATACACTTGTAGTAATGCATACGTGATTACGAGTATAAAATGTACGTAGAAATTTGATAATGATCTAACTGCTTACCCTGTACTATTTGTTCTTATTTCTAGAGAATGATTCATTCGATCAGTTTTACGAGATAAATCCTAATTGATGGATTTAGTAAAACAATATTGAATTAGAAAATAACATAATGGTATTTTAGACAATAAATTATTTACCATCTTTAACCCATGTTACACCGCATTGTAATCCTTCCACTGTTGAGAACGAAAGGTTTTTGTTGCTCTATTAGGCCAGGCTCACGGTGAGCCCTCCTCACCAAGAACCTGGAAAGTGCGAGCATTCGCTGAGATTACATGGCTCAAAGCTAAACTTGAAATTGACAGAGCACTTAGAAATCGGCTTAGACCCGACCCTACGGGTAAGATACAATATTCCATCACATTAATTCCCCCAACATGGCTTACAAGGTTGTGTTAGCAAGCTCGGTAATTAAAATCTTAATATGTATTGTGGTTAAGATAATTAATTAATATATAACTTACCGATGTGGGATAAGTCACTTCTTTTCTAGCTATTTTTCTTCCATAAAATGATGTCTTTAAATGAAAAATATAGATAGTGTTCTATTCATGGTATAGTTGGGAGTATCTTTTATATTTCATGGTATTGTTAAATTCTGATTTTTACAGAATTAGAATTGGTTCCCATTGTTAGCTAAAGCAACTTAGTTAGCGATATCACTAAAGCAATTTTTTATTTGTTCTTTTATGACTATAGAAAATGAGCTAGTGACATGAATGAAAAAAAATATATTTTATTCTTTATTTAAAAAAATATAATGTATTTCGCAACTAGACACATGGACTGCGAAACCTTCACTCTTTAAATATAATAATGGTAAATACACTAACAATAATCAATATTTGATTCAATAATCTATTACGATGGACATATCATATTATTAATTAAATATGAACATATAAACATTTATATATATATATATATATACATAAATCGCTTAAGTATGTTAAGAAAGTAAAGTTCCTTACTATCCTAATCGTAATTTTCATAATTATGACTGGCAGAGTTGGGTAGATATTTGTCAAAGTAATGGCATGAATTTTCTCTACTACAATTAAGAAGCCTTCAATGAACAGGACACACATATATATGCTTTAAATGATAAAATCTTTATGTCGTGTAAAAACATAACTAATTATATAACCATCTAGTACTTTATTTCAAATTTAAATGAGTACTTTTTAGTTATTTTTTTAACTTTTAGATCGCAATATTTATGCTACATTACTTATGCGAGAAATAACTTATACCAATTAAGCGTAGAAATCTTAGTTCGACAAACGTCGTAATTATAGAGGAAACATACACTTGTAGTAATGCATACGTGATTACGAGTATAAAATGTACGTAGAAATTTGATAATGATCTAACTGCTTACCCTGTACTATTTGTTCTTATTTCTAGAGAATGATTCATTCGATCAGTTTTACGAGATAAATCCTAATTGATGGATTTAGTAAAACAATATTGAATTAGAAAATAACATAATGGTATTTTAGACAATAAATTATTTACCATCTTTAACCCATGTTACACCGCATTGTAATCCTTCCACTATTGAGAACGAAAGGTTTTTGTTGCTCTATTAGGCCAGGCTCACGGCGAGCCCTCCCTACCATGAACTTGGAAAGTGCGAGCATTCGCTTATATTACATGACTCAAAGCTAAACTTGAAATTGACAGAGCAGTTAGAAATCGGCTTAGACCCGACCCTACGGGTAAGATACAATATTCCATCACATTAATTCCCCCAACATGGCTTACAAGGTTGTGTTAGCAAGCTCGGTAATTAAAATCTTAATATGTATTGTGGTTAAGATAATTAATTAATATATAACTTACCGATGTGGGATAAGTCACTTCTTTTCTAGCTATTTTTCTTCCATAAAATGATGTCTTTAAATGAAAAATATAGATAGTGTTCTATTCATGGTATAGTTGGGAGTATCTTTTATATTTCATGGTATTGTTAAATTCTGATTTTTACAGAATTAGAATTGGTTCCCATTGTTAGCTAAAGCAACTTAGTTAGCGATATCACTAAAGCAATTTTTTATTTGTTCTTTTATGACTAAAGAAAATGAGCTAGTGACATGAATGAAAAAAAATATATTTTATTCTTTATTTAAAAAAATATAATGTATTTCGCAACTAGACACATGGACTGCGAAACCTTCACTCTTTAAATATAATAATGGTAAATACACTAACAATAATCAGTATTTGATTCAATAATCTATTACGATGGACATATCATATTATTAATTAAATATAAATATATAAACATTTTTATATATATATATATATACATAAATCGCTTAAGTATGTTAAGAAAGTAAAGTTCTTTACTATCCTAATCGTAATTTTCATAACTATGACTGCCAGAGTTGGGTAGATATTTGTCAAAGTAATGGCATGAATTTTCTCTACTGCAATTAAGAAGCCTTCCATGAACAGGACACACATATATATGCTTTAAATGATAAAATCTTTATGTCGTGTAAAAACATAACTAATTATATAACCATCTAGTACTTTATTTCAAATTTAAATGAGTACTTTTTAGTTATTTTTTAAACTTTTAGATCGCAATATTTATGCTACATTACTTATGCGAGAAATAACTTATACCAATTAAGCGTAGAAATCTTAGTTCGACAAACGTCGTAATTATAGAGGAAACATACACTTGTAGTAATGCATACGTGATTACGAGTATAAAATGTACGTAGAAATTTGATAATGATCTAACTGCTTACCCTGTACTATTTGTTCTTATTTCTAGAGAATGATTCATTCGATCAGTTTTACGAGATAAATCCTAATTGATGGATTTAGTAAAACAATATTGAATTAGAAAATAACATAATGGTATTTTAGACAATAAATTATTTACCATCTTTAACCCATGTTAAACCGCATTGTAATCCTTCCACTGTTGAGAACGAAAGGTTTTTGTTGCTCTATTAGGCCAGGCTCACGGCGAGCCCTCCCTACCATGAACTTGGAAAGTGCGAGCATTCGCTTATATTACATGACTCAAAGCTAAACTTGAAGTTGACAGAGCACTTAGAAATCGGCTTAGACCCGACCCTACGGGTAAGATACAATATTCCATCACATTAATTCCCCCAACATGGCTTACAAGGTTGTGTTAGCAAGCTCGGTAATTAAAATCTTAATATGTATTGTGGTTAAGATAATTAATTAATATATAACTTACCGATGTGGGATAAGTCACTTCTTTTCTAGCTATTTTTCTTCCATAAAATGATGTCTTTAAATGAAAAATATAGATAGTGTTCTATTCATGGTATAGTTGGGAGTATCTTTTATATTTCATGGTATTGTTAAATTCTGATTTTTACAGAATTAGAATTGGTTCCCATTGTTAGCTAAAGCAACTTAGTTAGCGATATCACTAAAGCAATTTTTTATTTGTTCTTTTATGACTAAAGAAAATGAGCTAGTGACATGAATGAAAAAAAATATATTTTATTCTTTATTTAAAAAAATATAATGTATTTCGCAACTAGACACATGGACTGCGAAACCTTCACTCTTTAAATATAATAATGGTAAATACACTAACAATAATCAGTATTTGATTCAATAATCTATTACGATGGACATATCATATTATTAATTAAATATAAATATATAAACATTTATATATATATATATATATACATAAATCGCTTAAGTATGTTAAGAAAGTAAAGTTCTTTACTATCCTAATCGTAATTTTCATAATTATGACTGGCAGAGTTGGGTAGATATTTGTCAAAGTAATGGCATGAATTTTCTCTACTGCAATTAAGAAGCCTTCCATGAACAGGACACACATATATATGCTTTAAATGATAAAATCTTTATGTCGTGTAAAAACATAACTAATTATATAACCATCTAGTACTTTATTTCAAATTTAAATGAGTACTTTTTAGTTATTTTTTAAACTTTTAGATCGCAATATTTATGCTACATTACTTATGCGAGAAATAACTTATACCAATTAAGCGTAGAAATCTTAGTTCGACAAACGTCGTAATTATAGAGGAAACATACACTTGTAGTAATGCATACGTGATTACGAGTATAAAATGTACGTAGAAATTTGATAATGATCTAACTGCTTACCCTGTACTATTTGTTCTTATTTCTAGAGAATGATTCATTCGATCAGTTTTACGAGATAAATCCTAATTGATGGATTTAGTAAAACAATATTGAATTAGAAAATAACATAATGGTATTTTAGACAATAAATTATTTACCATCTTTAACCCATGTTAAACCGCATTGTAATCCTTCCACTGTTGAGAACGAAAGGTTTTTGTTGCTCTATTAGGCCAGGCTCACGGCGAGCCCTCCCTACCATGAACTTGGAAAGTGCGAGCATTCGCTTATATTACATGACTCAAAGCTAAACTTGAAGTTGACAGAGCACTTAGAAATCGGCTTAGACCCGACCCTACGGGTAAGATACAATATTCCATCACATTAATTCCCCCAACATGGCTTACAAGGTTGTGTTAGCAAGCTCGGTAATTAAAATCTTAATATGTATTGTGGTTAAGATAATTAATTAATATATAACTTACCGATGTGGGATAAGTCACTTCTTTTCTAGCTATTTTTCTTCCATAAAATGATGTCTTTAAATGAAAAATATAGATAGTGTTCTATTCATGGTATAGTTGGGAGTATCTTTTATATTTCATGGTATTGTTAAATGCTGATTTTTACAGAAATAGAATTGGTGCCATTGTTAGCTAAAGCAACTTAGTTAGCGATATCACTAAACCAAATTTTTATTTGTTCTTTTATGACTAAAGAAAATGAGCTAGTGACATGAATGAAAAAAAATATATTTTATTCTTTATTTAAAAAAATATAATGTATTTCGCAACTAGACACATGGACTGCGAAACCTTCACTCTTTAAATATAATAATGGTAAATACACTAACAATAATCAGTATTTGATTCAATAATCTATTACGATGGACATATCATATTATTAATTAAATATAAATATATAAACATTTATATATATATATATATATACATAAATCGCTTAAGTATGTTAAGAAAGTAAAGTTCTTTACTATCCTAATCGTAATTTTCATAATTATGACTGCCAGAGTTGGGTAGATATTTGTCAAAGTAATGGCATGAATTTTCTCTACTGCAATTAAGAAGCCTTCCATGAACAGGACACACATATATATGCTTTAAATGATAAAATCTTTATGTCGTGTAAAAACATAAGTAATTATATAACCATCTAGTACTTTATTTCAAATTTAAATGAGTACTTTTTAGTTATTTTTTAAACTTTTAGATCGCAATATTTATGCTACATTACTTATGCGAGAAATAACTTATACCAATTAAGCGTAGAAATCTTAGTTCGACAAACGTCGTAATTATAGAGGAAACATACACTTGTAGTAATGCATACGTGATTACGAGTATAAAATGTACGTAGAAATTTGATAATGATCTAACTGCTTACCCTGTACTATTTGTTCTTATTTCTAGAGAATGATTCATTCGATCAGTTTTACGAGATAAATCCTAATTGATGGATTTAGTAAAACAATATTGAATTAGAAAATAACATAATGGTATTTTAGACAATAAATTATTTACCATCTTTAACCAATGTTAAACCGCATTGTAATCCTTCCACTGTTGAGAACGAAAGGTTTTTGTTGCTCTATTAGGCCAGGCTCACGGCGAGCCCTCCCTACCATGAACTTGGAAAGTGCGAGCATTCGCTTATATTACATGACTCAAAGCTAAACTTGAAGTTGACAGAGCACTTAGAAATCGGCTTAGACCCGACCCTACGGGTAAGATACAATATTCCATCACATTAATTCCCCCAACATGGCTTACAAGGTTGTGTTAGCAAGCTCGGTAATTAAAATCTTAATATGTATTGTGGTTAAGATAATTAATTAATATATAACTTACCGATGTGGGATAAGTCACTTCTTTTCTAGCTATTTTTCTTCCATAAAATGATGTCTTTAAATGAAAAATATAGATAGTGTTCTATTCATGGTATAGTTGGGAGTATCTTTTATATTTCATGGTATTGTTAAATTCTGATTTTTACAGAATTAGAATTGGTTCCCATTGTTAGCTAAAGCAACTTAGTTAGCGATATCACTAAACCAATTTTTTATTTGTTCTTTTATGACTAAAGAAAATGAGCTAGTGACATGAATGAAAAAAAATATATTTTATTCTTTATTTAAAAAAATATAATGTATTTCGCAACTAGACACATGGACTGCGAAACCTTCACTCTTTAAATATAATAATGGTAAATACACTAACAATAATCAGTATTTGATTCAATAATCTATTACGATGGACATATCATATTATTAATTAAATATAAATATATAAACATTTATATATATATATATATATACATAAATCGCTTAAGTATGTTAAGAAAGTAAAGTTCTTTACTATCCTAATCGTAATTTTCATAATTATGTCTGGAAGAGTTGGGTAGATATTTGTCAAAGTAATGGCATGAATTTTCTCTACTGCAATTAAGAAGCCTTCCATGAACAGGACACACATATATATGCTTTAAATGATAAAATCTTTATGTCGTGTAAAAACATAACTAATTATATAACCATCTAGTACTTTATTTCAAATTTAAATGAGTACTTTTTAGTTATTTTTTAAACTTTTAGATCGCAATATTTATGCTACATTACTTATGCGAGAAATAACTTATACCAATTAAGCGTAGAAATCTTAGTTCGACAAACGTCGTAATTATAGAGGAAACATACACTTGTAGTAATGCATACGTGATTACGAGTATAAAATGTACGTAGAAATTTGATAATGATCTAACTGCTTACCCTGTACTATTTGTTCTTATTTCTAGAGAATGATTCATTCGATCAGTTTTACGAGATAAATCCTAATTGATGGATTTAGTAAAACAATATTGAATTAGAAAATAACATAATGGTATTTTAGACAATAAATTATTTACCATCTTTAACCCATGTTAAACCGCATTGTAATCCTTCCACTGTTGAGAACGAAAGGTTTTTGTTGCTCTATTAGGCCAGGCTCACGGCGAGCCCTCCCTACCATGAACTTGGAAAGTGCGAGCATTCGCTTATATTACATGACTCAAAGCTAAACTTGAAGTTGACAGAGCACTTAGAAATCGGCTTAGACCCGACCCTACGGGTAAGATACAATATTCCATCACATTAATTCCCCCAACATGGCTTACAAGGTTGTGTTAGCAAGCTCGGTAATTAAAATCTTAATATGTATTGTGGTTAAGATAATTAATTAATATATAACTTACCGATGTGGGATAAGTCACTTCTTTTCTAGCTATTTTTCTTCCATAAAATGATGTCTTTAAATGAAAAATATAGATAGTGTTCTATTCATGGTATAGTTGGGAGTATCTTTTATATTTCATGGTATTGTTAAATTCTGATTTTTACAGAATTAGAATTGGTTCCCATTGTTAGCTAAAGCAACTTAGTTAGCGATATCACTAGAGCAATTTTTTATTTGTTCTTTTATGACTAAAGAAAATGAGCTAGTGACATGAATGAAAAAAAATATATTTTATTCTTTATTTAAAAAAATATAATGTATTTCGCAACTAGACACATGGACTGCGAAACCTTCACTCTTTAAATATAATAATGGTAAATACACTAACAATAATCAGTATTTGATTCAATAATCTATTACGATGGACATATCATATTATTAATTAAATATAAATATATAAACATTTATATATATATATATATATACATAAATCGCTTAAGTATGTTAAGAAAGTAAAGTTCTTTACTATCCTAATCATAATTTTCATAATTATGACTGGCAGAGTTGGGTAGATATTTGTCAAAGTAATGGCATGAATTTTCTCTACTGCAATTAAGAAGCCTTCCATGAACAGGACACACATATATATGCTTTAAATGATAAAATCTTTATGTCGTGTAAAAACATAACTAATTATATAACCATCTAGTACTTTATTTCAAATTTAAATGAGTACTTTTTAGTTATTTTTTAAACTTTTAGATCGCAATATTTATGCTACATTACTTATGCGAGAAATAACTTATACCAATTAAGCGTAGAAATCTTAGTTCGACAAACGTCGTAATTATAGAGGAAACATACACTTGTAGTAATGCATACGTGATTACGAGTATAAAATGTACGTAGAAATTTGATAATGATCTAACTGCTTACCCTGTACTATTTGTTCTTATTTCTAGAGAATGATTCATTCGATCAGTTTTACGAGATAAATCCTAATTGATGGATTTAGTAAAACAATATTGAATTAGAAAATAACATAATGGTATTTTAGACAATAAATTATTTACCATCTTTAACCCATGTTAAACCGCATTGTAATCCTTCCACTGTTGAGAACGAAAGGTTTTTGTTGCTCTATTAGGCCAGGCTCACGGCGAGCCCTCCCTACCATGAACTTGGAAAGTGCGAGCATTCGCTTATATTACATGACTCAAAGCTAAACTTGAAGTTGACAGAGCACTTAGAAATCGGCTTAGACCCGACCCTACGGGTAAGATACAATATTCCATCACATTAATTCCCCCAACATGGCTTACAAGGTTGTGTTAGCAAGCTCGGTAATTAAAATCTTAATATGTATTGTGGTTAAGATAATTAATTAATATATAACTTACCGATGTGGGATAAGTCACTTCTTTTCTAGCTATTTTTCTTCCATAAAATGATGTCTTTAAATGAAAAATATAGATAGTGTTCTATTCATGGTATAGTTGGGAGTATCTTTTATATTTCATGGTATTGTTAAATTCTGATTTTTACAGAATTAGAATTGGTTCCCATTGTTAGCTAAAGCAACTTAGTTAGCGATATCACTAAAGCAATTTTTTATTTGTTCTTTTATGACTAAAGAAAATGAGCTAGTGACATGAATGAAAAAAAATATATTTTATTCTTTATTTAAAAAAATATAATGTATTTCGCAACTAGACACATGGACTGCGAAACCTTCACTCTTTAAATATAATAATGGTAAATACACTAACAATAATCAGTATTTGATTCAATAATCTATTACGATGGACATATCATATTATTAATTAAATATAAATATATAAACATTTATATATATATATATATATACATAAATCGCTTAAGTATGTTAAGAAAGTAAAGTTCTTTACTATCCTAATCGTAATTTTCATAATTATGACTGCCAGAGTTGGGTAGATATTTGTCAAAGTAATGGCATGAATTTTCTCTACTGCAATTAAGAAGCCTTCCATGAACAGGACACACATATATATGCTTTAAATGATAAAATCTTTATGTCGTGTAAAAACATAACTAATTATATAACCATCTAGTACTTTATTTCAAATTTAAATGAGTACTTTTTAGTTATTTTTTAAACTTTTAGATCGCAATATTTATGCTACATTACTTATGCGAGAAATAACTTATACCAATTAAGCGTAGAAATCTTAGTTCGACAAACGTCGTAATTATAGAGGAAACATACACTTGTAGTAATGCATACGTGATTACGAGTATAAAATGTACGTAGAAATTTGATAATGATCTAACTGCTTACCCTGTACTATTTGTTCTTATTTCTAGAGAATGATTCATTCGATCAGTTTTACGAGATAAATCCTAATTGATGGATTTAGTAAAACAATATTGAATTAGAAAATAACATAATGGTATTTTAGACAATAAATTATTTACCATCTTTAACCCATGTTAAACCGCATTGTAATCCTTCCACTGTTGAGAACGAAAGGTTTTTGTTGCTCTATTAGGCCAGGCTCACGGCGAGCCCTCCCTACCATGAACTTGGAAAGTGCGAGCATTCGCTTATATTACATGACTCAAAGCTAAACTTGAAGTTGACAGAGCACTTAGAAATCGGCTTAGACCCGACCCTACGGGTAAGATACAATATTCCATCACATTAATTCCCCCAACATGGCTTACAAGGTTGTGTTAGCAAGCTCGGTAATTAAAATCTTAATATGTATTGTGGTTAAGATAATTAATTAATATATAACTTACCGATGTGGGATAAGTCACTTCTTTTCTAGCTATTTTTCTTCCATAAAATGATGTCTTTAAATGAAAAATATAGATAGTGTTCTATTCATGGTATAGTTGGGAGTATCTTTTATATTTCATGGTATTGTTAAATTCTGATTTTTACAGAATTAGAATTGGTTCCCATTGTTAGCTAAAGCAACTTAGTTAGCGATATCACTAAAGCAATTTTTTATTTGTTCTTTTATGACTAAAGAAAATGAGCTAGTGACATGAATGAAAAAAAATATATTTTATTCTTTATTTAAAAAAATATAATGTATTTCGCAACTAGACACATGGACTGCGAAACCTTCACTCTTTAAATATAATAATGGTAAATACACTAACAATAATCAGTATTTGATTCAATAATCTATTACGATGGACATATCATATTATTAATTAAATATAAATATATAAACATTTATATATATATATATATATACACAAATCGCTTAAGTATGTTAAGAAAGTAAAGTTCTTTACTATCCTAATCGTAATTTTCATAATTATGTCTGGAAGAGTTGGGTAGATATTTGTCAAAGTAATGGCATGAATTTTTTATACTGCAATTAAGAAGCCTTCCATGAACAGGACACACATATATATGCTTTAAATGATAAAATCTTTATGTCGTGTAAAAACATAACTAATTATATAACCATCTAGTACTTTATTTCAAATTTAAATGAGTACTTTTTAGTTATTTTTTAAACTTTTAGATCGCAATATTTATGCTACATTACTTATGCGAGAAATAACTTATACCAATTAAGCGTAGAAATCTTAGTTCGACAAACGTCGTAATTATAGAGGAAACATACACTTGTAGTAATGCATACGTGATTACGAGTATAAAATGTACGTAGAAATTTGATAATGATCTAACTGCTTACCTTGTACTATTTGTTCTTATTTCTAGAGAATGATTCATTCGATCAGTTTTACGAGATAAATCCTAATTGATGGATTTAGTAAAACAATATTGAATTAGAAAATAACATAATGGTATTTTAGACAATAAATTATTTACCATCTTTAACCCATGTTAAACCGCATTGTAATCCTTCCACTGTTGAGAACGAAAGGTTTTTGTTGCTCTATTAGGCCAGGCTCACGGCGAGCCCTCCCTACCATGAACTTGGAAAGTGCGAGCATTCGCTTATATTACATGACTCAAAGCTAAACTTGAAGTTGACAGAGCACTTAGAAATCGGCTTAGACCCGACCCTACGGGTAAGATACAATATTCCATCACATTAATTCCCCCAACATGGCTTACAAGGTTGTGTTAGCAAGCTCGGTAATTAAAATCTTAATATGTATTGTGGTTAAGATAATTAATTAATATATAACTTACCGATGTGGGATAAGTCACTTCTTTTCTAGCTGTTTTTCTTCCATAAAATGATGTCTTTAAATGAAAAATATAGATAGTGTTCTATTCATGGTATAGTTGGGAGTATCTTTTATATTTCATGGTACTGTTAAATTCTGATTTTTACAGAATTAGAATTGGTTCCCATTGTTAGCTAAAGCAACTTAGTTAGCGATATCACTAAAGCAATTTTTTATTTGTTATTTTATGACTAAAGAAAATGAGCTAGTGACATGAATGAAAAAAAATATATTTTATTCTTTATTCAAAAAAATATAATGTATTTCGCAACTAGACACATGGACTGCGAAACCTTCACTCTTTAAATATAATAATGGTAAATACACTAACAATAATCAGTATTTGATTCAATAATCTATTACGATGGACATATCATATTATTAATTAAATATAAATATATAAACATTTATATATATACATAAATCGCTTAAGTATGTTAAGAAAGTAAAGTTCTTTACTATCCTAATCATAATTTTCATAATTATGACTAGCAGAGTTGGGTAGATATTTGTCAAAGTAATGGCATGAATTTTCTCTACTGCAATTAAGAAGCCTTCCATGAACAGGACACACATATATATGCTTTAAATGATAAAATCTTTATGTCGTGTAAAAACATAACTAATTATATAACCATCTAGTACTTTATTTCAAATTTAAATGAGTACTTTTTAGTTATTTTTTTAACTTTTAGATCGCAATATTTATGCTACATTACTTATGCGAGAAATAACTTATACCAATTAAGCGTAGAAATCTTAGTTCGACAAACGTCGTAATTATAGAGGAAACATGCACTTGTAGTAATGCATACGTGATTACGAGTATAAAATGTACGTAGAAATTTGATAATGATCTAACTGCTTACCCTGTACTATTTGTTCTTATTTCTAGAGAATGATTCATTCGATCAGTTTTACGAGATAAATCCTAATTGATGGATTTAGTAAAACAATATTGAATTAGAAAATAACATAATGGTATTTTAGACAATAAATTATTTACCATCTTTAACCCATGTTACACCGCATTGTAATCCTTCCACTGTTGAGAACGAAAGGTTTTTGTTGCTCTATTAGGCCAGGCTCACGGTGAGCCCTCCTCACCAAGAACTTGGAAAGTGCGAGCATTCGCTGAGATTACATGGCTCAAAGCTAAACTTGAAATTGACAGAGCACTTAGAAATCGGCTTAGACCCGACCCTACGGGTAAGATACAATATTCCATCACATTAATTCCCCCAACATGGCTTACAAGCTTGTGTTAGCAAGCTCGGTAATTAAAATCTTAATATATATTGTGGTTAAGATAATTAATTAATATATAACTTACCGATGTGGGATAAGTCACTTCTTTTCTAGCTGTTTTTCATCCATAAAATGATGTCTTTAAATGAAAAATATAGATAGCGTTCTATTCATGGTATAGTTGGGAGTATCTTTTATATTTCATGGTATTGTTAAATTCTGATTTTTACAGAATTAGAATTGGTTCCCATTGTTAGCTAAAGCAACTTAGTTAGTGATATCACTAAAGCAATTTTTTATTTGTTCTTTTATGACTAAAGAAAATGAGCTAGTGACATGAATGAAAAAAAATATATTTTATTCTTTATTTAAAAAAATATAATGTATTTCGCAACTAGACACATGGACTGCGAAACCTACACTCTTTAAATATAATAATGGTAAATACACTAACAATAATCAGTATTTGATTCAATAATCTATTACGATGGACATATCATATTATTAATTAAATATAAATATATAAACATTTATATATATATATATATATATATATACATAAATCGCTTAAGTATGTTAAGAAAGTAAAGTTCTTTACTATCCTAATCATAATTTTCATAATTATGACTGGCAGAGTTGGGTAGATATTTGTCAAAGTAATGGCATGAACTTTCTCTACTGCAATTAAGAAGACTTCCATGAACAGGACACACATATATATGCTTTAAATGATAAAATCTTTATGTCGTGTAAAAACATAACTAATTATATAACCATCTAGTACTTTATTTCAAATTTAAATGAGTACTTTTTAGTTATTTTTTTAACTTTTAGATCGCAATATTTATGCTACATTACTTATGCGAGAAATAACTTATACCAATTAAGCGTAGAAATCTTAGTTCGACAAACGTCGTAATTATAGAGGAAACATGCACTTGTAGTAATGCATACGTGATTACGAGTATAAAATGTACGTAGAAATTTGATAATGATCTAACTGCTTACCCTGTACTATTTGTTCTTATTTCTAGAGAATGATTCATTCGATCAGTTTTACGAGATAAATCCTAATTGATGGATTTAGTAAAACAATATTGAATTAGAAAATAACATAATGGTATTTTAGACAATAAATTATTTACCATCTTTAACCCATGTTACACCGCATTGTAATCCTTCCACTGTTGAGAACGAAAGGTTTTTGTTGCTCTATTAGGCCAGGCTTACGGCGAGCCCTCCCTACCATGAACTTGGAAAGTGCGAGCATTCGTTTATATTACATGACTCAAAGCTAAACTTGAAATTGACAGAGCACTTAGAAATCGGCTTAGACCCGACCCTACGGGTAAGATACAATATTCCATCACATTAATTCCCCCAACATGGCTTACAAGCTTGTGTTAGCAAGCTCGGTAATTAAAATCTTAATATGTATTGTGGTTAAGATAATTAATTAATATAAAACTTACCGATGTGGGATAAGTCACTTCTTTTCTAGCTGTTTTTCTTCCAGAAAATGATGTCTTTAAATGAAAAATATAGATAGCGTTCTATTCATGGTATAGTTGGGAGTATCTTTTATATTTCATGGTATTGTTAAATTCTGATTTTTACAGAATTAGAATTGGTGCCCATTGTTAGCTAAAGCAACTTAGTTAGCGATATTACTAAAGCAAATTTTTATTTGTTCTTTTATAACTAAAGCAAATGAGCTAGTGACATGAATGAAAAAAAATATATTTTATTCTCTATTTAAAAAAATATAATGTATTTCACAACTAGACACATGGACTTCCGAACTCTTCACTCTTTAAATATAATAATGCTGAATACACTAACAATAATCAGTATTTGATTCAATAATCTGGTACGATGGACATATCATATTATTAATTAAATATGAACATATAAACATTTATATATATATATATATATACATAAATCGATTAAGTATGTTAAGAAAGTAAAGTTCTTTACTATCCTAATCATAATTTTCATAATTATGACTGGCAGAGTTGGGTAGATATTTGTCAAAGTAATGGCATGAATTTTCTCTACTGCAATTAAGAAGCCTTCCATGAACAGGACACACATATATATGCTTTAAATGATAAAATCTTTATGTCGTGTAAAAACATAACTAATTATATAACCATCTAGTACTTTATTTCAAATTTAAATGAGTACTTTTTAGTTATTTTTTAAACTTTTAGATCGCAATATTTATGCTACATTACTTATGCGAGAAATAACTTATACCAATTAAGCGTAGAAATCTTAGTTCGACAAACGTCGTAATTATAGAGGACACATACACTTGTAGTAATGCATACGTGATTACGAGTATAAAATGTACGTAGAAATTTGATAATGATCTAACTGCTTACCCTGTACTATTTGTTCTTATTTCTAGAGAATGATTCATTCGATCAGTTTTACGAGATAAATCCTAATTGATGGATTTAGTAAAACAATATTGAATTAGAAAATAACATAATGGTATTTTAGACAATAAATTATTTACCATCTTTAACCCATGTTAAACCGCATTGTAATCCTTCCACTGTTGAGAACGAAAGGTTTTTGTTGCTCTATTAGGCCAGGCTCACGGCGAGCCCTCCCTACCATGAACTTGGAAAGTGCGAGCATTCGCTTATATTACATGACTCAAAGCTAAACTTGAAGTTGACAGAGCACTTAGAAATCGGCTTAGACCCGACCCTACGGGTAAGATACAATATTCCATCACATTAATTCCCCCAACATGGCTTACAAGGTTGTGTTAGCAAGCTCGGTAATTAAAATCTTAATATGTATTGTGGTTAAGATAATTAATTAATATATAACTTACCGATGTGGGATAAGTCACTTCTTTTCTAGCTGTTTTTCTTCCATAAAATGATGTCTTTAAATGAAAAATATAGATAGTGTTCTATTCATGGTATAGTTGGGAGTATCTTTTATATTTCATGGTACTGTTAAATTCTGATTTTTACAGAATTAGAATTGGTTCCCATTGTTAGCTAAAGCAACTTAGTTAGCGATATCACTAAAGCAATTTTTTATTTGTTATTTTATGACTAAAGAAAATGAGCTAGTGACATGAATGAAAAAAAATATATTTTATTCTTTATTCAAAAAAATATAATGTATTTCGCAACTAGACACATGGACTGCGAAACCTTCACTCTTTAAATATAATAATGGTAAATACACTAACAATAATCAGTATTTGATTCAATAATCTATTACGATGGACATATCATATTATTAATTAAATATAAATATATAAACATTTATATATATACATAAATCACTTAAGTATGTTAAGAAAGTAAAGTTCTTTACTATCCTAATCATAATTTTCATAATTATGACTGGCAGAGTTGGGTAGATATTTGTCAAAGTAATGGCATGAATTTTCTCTACTGTAATTAAGAAGCCTTCCATGAATAGGACACACATATATATGCTTTAAATGATAAAATCTTTATGTCGTGTAAAAACATAACTAATTATATAACCATCTAGTACTTTATTTCAAATTTAAATGAGTACTTTTTAGTTATTTTTTTAACTTTTAGATCGCAATATTTATGCTACATTACTTATGCGAGAAATAACTTATACCAATTAAGCGTAGAAATCTTAGTTCGCCAAACGTCGTAATTATAGAGGAAACATGCACTTGTAGTAATGCATACGTGATTACGAGTATAAAATGTACGTAGAAATTTGATAATGATCTAACTGCTTACCCTGTACTATTTGTTCTTATTTCTAGAGAATGATTCATTCGATCAGTTTTACGAGATAAATCCTAATTGATGGATTTAGTAAAACAATATTGAATTAGAAAATAACATAATGGTATTTTAGACAATAAATTATTTACCATCTTTAACCCATGTTACACCGCATTGTAATCCTTCCACTGTTGAGAACGAAAGGTTTTTGTTGCTCTATTAGGCCAGGCTCACGGCGAGCCCTCCCTACCATGAACTTGGAAAGTGCGAGCATTCGCTTATATTACATGGCTCAAAGCTAAACTTGAAATTGACAGAGCACTTAGAAATCGGCTTAGACCTGACCCTATGGGTCAAATACAATATTCCATCACATTAATTCCCCCAACATGGCTTAGAATCTTGTGTTAGTAAGCTCGGTAATTAAAATCTTAATATATATTGTGGTTAAGATAATTAATTAATATATAACTTACCGATGTGGGATAAGTCACTTCTTTTCTAGCTGTTTTTCATCCATAAAATGATGTCTTTAAATGAAAAATATAGATAGCGTTCTATTCATGGTATAGTTGGGAGTATCTTTTATATTTCATGGTATTGTTAAATTCTGATTTTTACAGAATTAGAATTGGTTCCCATTGTTAGCTAAAGCAACTTAGTTAGTGATATCACTAAAGCAATTTTTTATTTGTTCTTTTATGACTAAAGAAAATGAGCTAGTGACATGAATGAAAAAAAATATATTTTATTCTTTATTTAAAAAAATATAATGTATTTCGCAACTAGACACATGGACTGCGAAACCTTCACTCTTTAAATATAATAATGGTAAATACACTAACAATAATCAGTATTTGATTCAATAATCTATTACGATGGACATATCATATTATTAATTAAATATAAATATATAAACATTTATATATATATATATATACATAAATCGCTTAAGTATGTTAAGAAAGTAAAGTTCTTTACTATCCTAATCATAATTTTCATAATTATGACTGGCAGAGTTGGGTAGATATTTGTCAAAGTAATGGCATGAACTTTCTCTACTGCAATTAAGAAGACTTCCATGAACAGGACACACATATATATGCTTTAAATGATAAAATCTTTATGTCGTGTAAAAACATAACTAATTATATAACCATCTAGTACTTTATTTCAAATTTAAATGAGTACTTTTTAGTTATTTTTTTAACTTTTAGATCGCAATATTTATGCTACATTACTTATGCGAGAAATAACTTATACCAATTAAGCGTAGAAATCTTAGTTCGACAAACGTCGTAATTATAGAGGAAACATGCACTTGTAGTAATGCATACGTGATTACGAGTATAAAATGTACGTAGAAATTTGATAATGATCTAACTGCTTACCCTGTACTATTTGTTCTTATTTCTAGAGAATGATTCATTCGATCAGTTTTACGAGATAAATCCTAATTGATGGATTTAGTAAAACAATATTGAATTAGAAAATAACATAATGGTATTTTAGACAATAAATTATTTACCATCTTTAACCCATGTTACACCGCATTGTAATCCTTCCACTGTTGAGAACGAAAGGTTTTTGTTGCTCTATTAGGCCAGGCTCACGGCGAGCCCTCCCTACCATGAACTTGGAAAGTGCGAGCATTCGCTTATATTACATGACTCAAAGCTAAACTTGAAATTGACAGAGCACTTAGAAATCGGCTTAGACCCGACCCTACGGTTAAGATACAATATTCCATCACATTAATTCCCCCAACATGGCTTACAAGCTTGTGTTAGCAAGCTCGGTAATTAAAATCTTAATATGTATTGTGGTTAAGATAATTAATTAATATATAACTTACCGATGTGGGATAAGTCACTTCTTTTCTAGCTGTTTTTCTTCCAGAAAATGATGTCTTTAAATGAAAAATATAGATAGCGTTCTATTCATGGTATAGTTGGGAGTATCTTTTATATTTCATGGTATTGTTAAATTCTGATTTTTACAGAATTAGAATTGGTGCCCATTGTTAGCTAAAGCAACTTAGTTAGCGATATTACTAAAGCAAATTTTTATTTGTTCTTTTATAACTAAAGCAAATGAGCTAGTGACATGAATGACAAAAAATATATTTTATTCTCTATTTAAAAAAATATAATGTATTTCACAACTAGACACATGGACTGCGAACTCTTCACTCTTTAAATATAATAATGGTGAATACACTAACAATAATCAGTATTTGATTCAATAATCTGGTACGATGGACATATCATATTATTAATTAAATATGAACATATAAACATTTATATATATATATATATATACATAAATCGCTTAAGTATGTTAAGAAAGTAAAGTTCTTTACTATCCTAATCATAATTTTCATAATTATGACTGGCAGAGTTGGGTAGATATTTGTCAAAGTAATGGCATGAATTTTCTCTACTGCAATTAAGAAGCCTTCCATGAACAGGACACACATATATATGCTTTAAATGATAAAATCTTTATGTCGTGTAAAAACATAACTAATTATATAACCATCTAGTACTTTATTTCAAATTTAAATGAGTACTTTTTAGTTATTTTTTAAACTTTTAGATCGCAATATTTATGCTACATTACTTATGCGAGAAATAACTTATACCAATTAAGCATAGAAATCTTAGTTCGACAAACGTCGTAATTATAGAGGAAACATACACTTGTAGTAATGCATACGTGATTACGAGTATAAAATGTACGTAGAAATTTGATAATGATCTAACTGCTTACCCTGTACTATTTGTTCTTATTTCTAGAGAATGATTCATTCGATCAGTTTTACGAGATAAATCCTAATTGATGGATTTAGTAAAACAATATTGAATTAGAAAATAACATAATGGTATTTTAGACAATAAATTATTTACCATCTTTAACCCATGTTACACCGCATTGTAATCCTTCCACTGTTGAGAACGAAAGGTTTTTGTTGCTCTATTAGGCCAGGCTCACGGCGAGCCCTCCCTACCATGAACTTGGAAAGTGCGAGCATTCGTTTATATTACATGACTCAAAGCTAAACTTGAAATTGACAGAGCATTTAGAAATCGGCTTAGACCCGACCCTACGGGTAAGATACAATATTCCATCACATTAATTCCCCCAACATGGCTTACAAGCTTGTGTTAGCAAGCTCGGTAATTAAAATCTTAATATGTATTGTGGTTAAGATAATTAATTAATATATAACTTACCGATGTGGGATAAGTCACTTCTTTTCTAGCTGTTTTTCATCCATAAAATGATGTCTTTAAATGAAAAATATAGATAGCGTTCTATTCATGGTATAGTTGGGAGTATCTTTTATATTTCATGGTATTGTTAAATTCTGATTTTTACAGAATTAGAATTGGTTCCCATTGTTAGCTAAAGCAACTTAGTTAGCGATATCACTAAAGCAATTTTTTATTTGTTCTTTTATGACAAAAGAAAATGAGCTAGTGACATGAATGAAAAAAAATATATTTTATTCTTTATTTAAAAAAATATAATGTATTTCGCAACTAGACACATGGACTGCGAAACCTTCACTCTTTAAATATAATAATGGTAAATACACTAACAATAATCAGTATTTGATTCAATAATCTATTACGATGGACATATCATATTATTAATTAAATATAAATATATAAACATTTATATATATATATATATATACATAAATCGCTTAAGTATGTTAAGAAAGTAAAGTTCTTTACTATCCTAATCATAATTTTCATAATTATGACTGGCAGAGTTGGGTAGATATTTGTCAAAGTAATGGCATGAATTTTCTCTTCTACAATTAAGAAGCCTTCCATGAACAGGACACACATATATATGCTTTAAATGATAAAATCTTTATGTCGTGTAAAAACATAACTAATTATATAACCATCTAGTACTTTATTTCAAATTTAAATGAGTACTTTTTAGTTATTTTTTAAACTTTTAGATCGCAATATTTATGCTACATTACTTATGCGAGAAATAACTTATACCAATTAAGCATAGAAATCTTAGTTCGACAAACGTCGTAATTATAGAGGAAACATACACTTGTAGTAATGCATACGTGATTACGAGTATAAAATGTACGTAGAAATTTGATAATGATCTAACTGCTTACCCTGTACTATTTGTTCTTATTTCTAGAGAATGATTCATTCGATCAGTTTTACGAGATAAATCCTAATTGATGGATTTAGTAAAACAATATTGAATTAGAAAATAACATAATGGTATTTTAGACAATAAATTATTTACCATCTTTAACCCATGTTACACCGCATTGTAATCCTTCCACTGTTGAGAACGAAAGGTTTTTGTTGCTCTATTAGGCTAGGCTCACGGCGAGCCCTCCCTACCATGAACTTGGAAAGTGCGAGCATTCGTTTATATTACATGACTCAAAGCTAAACTTGAAATTGACAGAGCACTTAGAAATCGGCTTAGACCCGACCCTACGGGTAAGATACAATATTCCATCACATTAATTCCCCCAACATGGCTTACAAGCTTGTGTTAGCAAGCTCGGTAATTAAAATCTTAATATGTATTGTGGTTAAGATAATTAATTAATATATAACTTACCGATGTGGGATAAGTCACTTCTTTTCTAGCTGTTTTTCATCCATAAAATGATGTCTTTAAATGAAAAATATAGATAGCGTTCTATTCATGGTATAGTTGGGAGTATCTTTTATATTTCATGGTATTGTTAAATTCTGATTTTTACAGAATTAGAATTGGTTCCCATTGTTAGCTAAAGCAACTTAGTTAGCGATATCACTAAAGCAATTTTTTATTTGTTCTTTTATGACAAAAGAAAATGAGCTAGTGACATGAATGAAAAAAAATATATTTTATTCTTTATTTAAAAAAATATAATGTATTTCGCAACTAGACACATGGACTGCGAAACCTTCACTCTTTAAATATAATAATGGTAAATACACTAACAATAATCAGTATTTGATTCAATAATCTATTACGATGGACATATCATATTATTAATTAAATATAAATATATAAACATTTATATATATATATATATATACATAAATCGCTTAAGTATGTTAAGAAAGTAAAGTTCTTTACTATCCTAATCATAATTTTCATAATTATGACTGGCAGAGTTGGGTAGATATTTGTCAAAGTAATGGCATGAATTTTCTCTACTGCAATTAAGAAGCCTTCCATGAACAGGACACACATATATATGCTTTAAATGATAAAATCTTTATGTCGTGTAAAAACATAACTAATTATATAACCATCTAGTACTTTATTTCAAATTTAAATGAGTACTTTTTAGTTATTTTTTAAACTTTTAGATCGCAATATTTATGCTACATTACTTATGCGAGAAATAACTTATACCAATTAAGCGTAGAAATCTTAGTTCGACAAACGTCGTAATTATAGAGGAAACATACACTTGTAGTAATGCATACGTGATTACGAGTATAAAATGTACGTAGAAATTTGATAATGATCTAACTGCTTACCCTGTACTATTTGTTCTTATTTCTAGAGAATGATTCATTCGATCAGTTTTACGAGATAAATCCTAATTGATGGATTTAGTAAAACAATATTGAATTAGAAAATAACATAATGGTATTTTAGACAATAAATTATTTACCATCTTTAACCCATGTTAAACCGCATTGTAATCCTTCCACTGTTGAGAACGAAAGGTTTTTGTTGCTCTATTAGGCCAGGCTCACGGCGAGCCCTCCCTACCATGAACTTGGAAAGTGCGAGCATTCGCTTATATTACATGACTCAAAGCTAAACTTGAAGTTGACAGAGCACTTAGAAATCGGCTTAGACCCGACCCTACGGGTAAGATACAATATTCCATCACATTAATTCCCCCAACATGGCTTACAAGGTTGTGTTAGCAAGCTCGGTAATTAAAATCTTAATATGTATTGTGGTTAAGATAATTAATTAATATATAACTTACCGATGTGGGATAAGTCACTTCTTTTCTAGCTGTTTTTCTTCCATAAAATGATGTCTTTAAATGAAAAATATAGATAGTGTTCTATTCATGGTATAGTTGGGAGTATCTTTTATATTTCATGGTACTGTTAAATTCTGATTTTTACAGAATTAGAATTGGTTCCCATTGTTAGCTAAAGCAACTTAGTTAGCGATATCACTAAAGCAATTTTTTATTTGTTATTTTATGACTAAAGAAAATGAGCTAGTGACATGAATGAAAAAAAATATATTTTATTCTTTATTCAAAAAAATATAATGTATTTCGCAACTAGACACATGGACTGCGAAACCTTCACTCTTTAAATATAATAATGGTAAATACACTAACAATAATCAGTATTTGATTCAATAATCTATTACGATGGACATATCATATTATTAATTAAATATAAATATATAAACATTTATATATATACATAAATCACTTAAGTATGTTAAGAAAGTAAAGTTCTTTACTATCCTAATCATAATTTTCATAATTATGACTGGCAGAGTTGGGTAGATATTTGTCAAAGTAATGGCATGAATTTTCTCTACTGTAATTAAGAAGCCTTCCATGAATAGGACACACATATATATGCTTTAAATGATAAAATCTTTATGTCGTGTAAAAACATAACTAATTATATAACCATCTAGTACTTTATTTCAAATTTAAATGAGTACTTTTTAGTTATTTTTTTAACTTTTAGATCGCAATATTTATGCTACATTACTTATGCGAGAAATAACTTATACCAATTAAGCGTAGAAATCTTAGTTCGCCAAACGTCGTAATTATAGAGGAAACATGCACTTGTAGTAATGCATACGTGATTACGAGTATAAAATGTACGTAGAAATTTGATAATGATCTAACTGCTTACCCTGTACTATTTGTTCTTATTTCTAGAGAATGATTCATTCGATCAGTTTTACGAGATAAATCCTAATTGATGGATTTAGTAAAACAATATTGAATTAGAAAATAACATAATGGTATTTTAGACAATAAATTATTTACCATCTTTAACCCATGTTACACCGCATTGTAATCCTTCCACTGTTGAGAACGAAAGGTTTTTGTTGCTCTATTAGGCCAGGCTCACGGCGAGCCCTCCCTACCATGAACTTGGAAAGTGCGAGCATTCGCTTATATTACATGACTCAAAGCTAAACTTGAAATTGACAGAGCACTTAGAAATCGGCTTAGACCCGACCCTACGGGTAAGATACAATATTCCATCACATTAATTCCCCCAACATGGCTTACAAGCTTGTGTTAGCAAGCTCGGTAATTAAAATCTTAATATATATTGTGGTTAAGATAATTAATTAATATATAACTTACCGATGTGGGATAAGTCACTTCTTTTCTAGCTGTTTTTCATCCATAAAATGATGTCTTTAAATGAAAAATATAGATAGCGTTCTATTCATGGTATAGTTGGGAGTATCTTTTATATTTCATGGTATTGTTAAATTCTGATTTTTACAGAATTAGAATTGGTTCCCATTGTTAGCTAAAGCAACTTAGTTAGTGATATCACTAAAGCAATTTTTTATTTGTTCTTTTATGACTAAAGAAAATGAGCTAGTGACATGAATGAAAAAAAATATATTTTATTCTTTATTTAAAAAAATATAATGTATTTCGCAACTAGACACATGGACTGCGAAACCTTCACTCTTTAAATATAATAATGGTAAATACACTAACAATAATCAGTATTTGATTCAATAATCTATTACGATGGACATATCATATTATTAATTAAATATAAATATATAAACATTTATATATATATATATATACATAAATCGCTTAAGTATGTTAAGAAAGTAAAGTTCTTTACTATCCTAATCATAATTTTCATAATTATGACTGGCAGAGTTGGGTAGATATTTGTCAAAGTAATGGCATGAACTTTCTCTACTGCAATTAAGAAGACTTCCATGAACAGGACACACATATATATGCTTTAAATGATAAAATCTTTATGTCGTGTAAAAACATAACTAATTATATAACCATCTAGTACTTTATTTCAAATTTAAATGAGTACTTTTTAGTTATTTTTTTAACTTTTAGATCGCAATATTTATGCTACATTACTTATGCGAGAAATAACTTATACCAATTAAGCGTAGAAATCTTAGTTCGACAAACGTCGTAATTATAGAGGAAACATGCACTTGTAGTAATGCATACGTGATTACGAGTATAAAATGTACGTAGAAATTTGATAATGATCTAACTGCTTACCCTGTACTATTTGTTCTTATTTCTAGAGAATGATTCATTCGATCAGTTTTACGAGATAAATCCTAATTGATGGATTTAGTAAAACAATATTGAATTAGAAAATAACATAATGGTATTTTAGACAATAAATTATTTACCATCTTTAACCCATGTTACACCGCATTGTAATCCTTCCACTGTTGAGAACGAAAGGTTTTTGTTGCTCTATTAGGCCAGGCTCACGGCGAGCCCTCCCTACCATGAACTTGGAAAGTGCGAGCATTCGCTTATATTACATGACTCAAAGCTAAACTTGAAATTGACAGAGCACTTAGAAATCGGCTTAGACCCGACCCTACGGTTAAGATACAATATTCCATCACATTAATTCCCCCAACATGGCTTACAAGCTTGTGTTAGCAAGCTCGGTAATTAAAATCTTAATATGTATTGTGGTTAAGATAATTAATTAATATATAACTTACCGATGTGGGATAAGTCACTTCTTTTCTAGCTGTTTTTCTTCCAGAAAATGATGTCTTTAAATGAAAAATATAGATAGCGTTCTATTCATGGTATAGTTGGGAGTATCTTTTATATTTCATGGTATTGTTAAATTCTGATTTTTACAGAATTAGAATTGGTGCCCATTGTTAGCTAAAGCAACTTAGTTAGCGATATTACTAAAGCAAATTTTTATTTGTTCTTTTATAACTAAAGCAAATGAGCTAGTGACATGAATGACAAAAAATATATTTTATTCTCTATTTAAAAAAATATAATGTATTTCACAACTAGACACATGGACTGCGAACTCTTCACTCTTTAAATATAATAATGGTGAATACACTAACAATAATCAGTATTTGATTCAATAATCTGGTACGATGGACATATCATATTATTAATTAAATATGAACATATAAACATTTATATATATATATATATATACATAAATCGCTTAAGTATGTTAAGAAAGTAAAGTTCTTTACTATCCTAATCATAATTTTCATAATTATGACTGGCAGAGTTGGGTAGATATTTGTCAAAGTAATGGCATGAATTTTCTCTACTGCAATTAAGAAGCCTTCCATGAACAGGACACACATATATATGCTTTAAATGATAAAATCTTTATGTCGTGTAAAAACATAACTAATTATATAACCATCTAGTACTTTATTTCAAATTTAAATGAGTACTTTTTAGTTATTTTTTAAACTTTTAGATCGCAATATTTATGCTACATTACTTATGCGAGAAATAACTTATACCAATTAAGCATAGAAATCTTAGTTCGACAAACGTCGTAATTATAGAGGAAACATACACTTGTAGTAATGCATACGTGATTACGAGTATAAAATGTACGTAGAAATTTGATAATGATCTAACTGCTTACCCTGTACTATTTGTTCTTATTTCTAGAGAATGATTCATTCGATCAGTTTTACGAGATAAATCCTAATTGATGGATTTAGTAAAACAATATTGAATTAGAAAATAACATAATGGTATTTTAGACAATAAATTATTTACCATCTTTAACCCATGTTACACCGCATTGTAATCCTTCCACTGTTGAGAACGAAAGGTTTTTGTTGCTCTATTAGGCCAGGCTCACGGCGAGCCCTCCCTACCATGAACTTGGAAAGTGCGAGCATTCGTTTATATTACATGACTCAAAGCTAAACTTGAAATTGACAGAGCACTTAGAAATCGGCTTAGACCCGACCCTACGGGTAAGATACAATATTCCATCACATTAATTCCCCCAACATGGCTTACAAGCTTGTGTTAGCAAGCTCGGTAATTAAAATCTTAATATGTATTGTGGTTAAGATAATTAATTAATATATAACTTACCGATGTGGGATAAGTCACTTCTTTTCTAGCTGTTTTTCATCCATAAAATGATGTCTTTAAATGAAAAATATAGATAGCGTTCTATTCATGGTATAGTTGGGAGTATCTTTTATATTTCATGGTATTGTTAAATTCTGATTTTTACAGAATTAGAATTGGTTCCCATTGTTAGCTAAAGCAACTTAGTTAGCGATATCACTAAAGCAATTTTTTATTTGTTCTTTTATGACAAAAGAAAATGAGCTAGTGACATGAATGAAAAAAAATATATTTTATTCTTTATTTAAAAAAATATAATGTATTTCGCAACTAGACACATGGACTGCGAAACCTTCACTCTTTAAATATAATAATGGTAAATACACTAACAATAATCAGTATTTGATTCAATAATCTATTACGATGGACATATCATATTATTAATTAAATATAAATATATAAACATTTATATATATATATATATATACATAAATCGCTTAAGTATGTTAAGAAAGTAAAGTTCTTTACTATCCTAATCGTAATTTTCATAATTATGACTGGCAGAGTTGGGTAGATATTTGTCAAAGTAATGGCATGAATTTTCTCTACTGCAATTAAGAAGCCTTCCATGAACAGGACACACATATATATGCTTTAAATGATAAAATCTTTATGTCGTGTAAAAACATAACTAATTATATAACCATCTAGTACTTTATTTCAAATTTAAATGAGTACTTTTTAGTTATTTTTTAAACTTTTAGATCGCAATATTTATGCTACATTACTTATGCGAGAAATAACTTATACCAATTAAGCGTAGAAATCTTAGTTCGACAAACGTCGTAATTATAGAGGAAACATACACTTGTAGTAATGCATACGTGATTACGAGTATAAAATGTACGTAGAAATTTGATAATGATCTAACTGCTTACCCTGTACTATTTGTTTTTATTTCTAGAGAATGATTCATTCGATCAGTTTTACGAGATAAATCCTAATTGATGGATTTAGTAAAACAATATTGAATTAGAAAATAACATAATGGTATTTTATACAATAAATTATTTACCATCTTTAACCCATGTTACACCGCATTGTAATCCTTCCACTGTTGAGAACGAAAGGTTTTTGTTGCTCTATTAGGCCAGGCTCACGGCGAGCCCTCCCTACCATGAACTTGAAAAGTGCGAGCATTCGCTTATATTACATGACTCAAACCTAAACTTGAAATTGACAGAGCACTTAGAAATCAGCTTAGACCCGACCCTACGGGTAAGATACAATATTCCATCACATTAATTCCCCCAACATGGCTTACAAGCTTGTGTTAGCAAGCTCGGTAATTAAAATCTTAATATGTATTGTGGTTAAGATAATTAATTAATATATAACTTACCGATGTGGGATAAGTCACTTCTTTTCTAGCTGTTTTTCATCCATAAAATGATGTCTTTAAATGAAAAATATAGATAGCGTTCTATTCATGGTATAGTTGGGAGTATCTTTTATATTTCATGGTATTGTTAAATTCTGATTTTTACAGAATTAGAATTGGTTCCCATTGTTAGCTAAAGCAACTTAGTTAGCGATATCACTAAAGCAATTTTTTATTTGTTCTTTTATGACTAAAGAAAATGAGCTAGTGACATGAATGAAAAAAAATATATTTTATTCTTTATTTAAAAAAATATAATGTATTTCGCAACTAGACACATGGACTGCGAAACCTTCACTCTTTAAATATAATAATGGTAAATACACTAACAATAATCAGTATTTGATTCAATAATCTATTACGATGGACATATCATATTATTAATTAAATATAAATATATAAACATATATATATATATATATATACATAAATCGCTTAAGTATGTTAAGAAAGTAAAGTTCTTTACTATCCTAATCATAATTTTCATAATTATGACTGGCAGAGTTGGGTAGATATTTGTCAAAGTAATGGCATGAATTTTCTCTACTGCAATTAAGAAGCCTTCCATGAACAGGACACACATATATATGCTTTAAATGATAAAATATTTATGTCGTGTAAAAACATAACTAATTATATATGCATCTAGTACTTTATTTCAAATTTAAATGAGTACTTTTTAGTTATTTTTTTAACTTTTAGATCGCAATATTTATGCTACATTACTTATGCGAGAAATAACTTATACCAATTAATCGTAGAAATCTTAGTTCGACAAACGTCGTAATTATAGAGGAAACATACACTTGTTGTAATGCATACGTGATTACGAGTATAAAATGTACGTAGAAATTTGATAATGATCTAACTGCTTACCCTGTACTATTTGTTCTTATTTCTAGAGAATGATTCATTCGATCAGTTTTACGAGATAAATCCTAATTGATGGATTTAGTAAAACAATATTGAATTAGAAAATAACATAATGGTATTTTAGACAATAAATTATTTACCATCTTTAACCCATGTTACACCGCATTGTAATCCTTCCACTGTTGAGAACGAAAGGTTTTTGTTGCTCTATTAGGCCAGGCTCACGGCGAGCCCTCCTCACCATGAACTTGGAAAGTCCGAGCATTCGCTTATATTACATCACTCAAAGCTAAACTTGAAATTGACAGAGCACTTAGAAATCGGCTTAGACCCGACCCTACGGGTAAGATACAATATTCCATCACATTAATTCCCCCAACATGGCTTACAAGCTTGTGTTAGCAAGCTCGGTAATTAAAATCTTAATATGTATTTTTGTTAAGATAATTAATTAATATATAACTTACCGATGTGGGATAAGTCACTTCTTTTCTAGCTGTTTTTCTTCCATAAAATGATGTCTTTAAATGAAAAATATAGATAGCGTTCTATTGATGGTATAGTTGGGAGTATCTTTTATATTTCATGGTATTGTTAAATTCTGATTTTTACAGAATTAGAATTGGTTCCCATTGTTAGCTAAAGCAACTTAGTTAGATATATCACTAAAGCAAATTTTTATTTGTTCTTTTATGACTAAAGAAAATGAGCTAGTGACATGAATGAAAAAAAATATATTTTATTCTTTATTTAAAAAAATATAATGTATTTCGCAACTAGACACATGGACTGCGAAACCTTCACTCTTTAAATATAATAATGGTAAATACACTAACAATAATCAGTATTTGATTCAATAATCTATTACGATGGACATATCATATTATTAATTAAATATAAATATATAAACATTTATATATATATATATATATACATAAATCGCTTAAGTATGTTAAGAAAGTAAAGTTCTTTACTATCCTAATCATAATTTTCATAATTATGACTGGCAGAGTTGGGTAGATATTTGTCAAAGTAATGGCATGAATTTTCTCTACTGCAATTAAGAAGCCTTCCATGAACAGGACACACATATATATGCTTTAAATGATAAAATCTTTATGTCGTGTAAAAACATAACTAATTATATAACCATCTAGTACTTTATTTCAAATTTAAATGAGTACTTTTTAGTTATTTTTTTAACTTTTAGATCGCAATATTTATGCTACATTACTTATGCGAGAAATAACTTATACCAATTAAGCGTAGAAATCTTAGTTCGACAAACGTCGTAATAATAGAGGAAACATACACTTGTAGTAATGCATACGTGATTACGAGTATAAAATGTACGTAGAAATTTGATAATGATCTAACTGCTTACCCTGTACTATTTGTTCTTATTTCTAGAGAATGATTCATTCGATCAGTTTTACGAGATAAATCCTAATTGATGGATTTAGTAAAACAATATTGAATTTGAAAATAACATAATGGTATTTTAGACAATAAATTATTTACCATCTTTAACCCATGTTACACCGCATTGTAATCCTTCCACTGTTGAGAACGAAAGGTTTTTGTTGCTCTATTAGGCCAGGCTCACGGCGAGCCCTCCCTACCATGAACTTGGAAAGTGCGAGCATTCGCTTATATTACATGACTCAAAGCTAAACTTGAAATTGACAGAGCACTTAGAAATCAGCTTAGACCCGACCCTACGGGTAAGATACAATATTCCATCACATTAATTCCCCCAACATGGCTTACAAGCTTGTGTTAGCAAGCTCGGTAATTAAAATCTTAATATGTATTGTGGTTAAGATAATTAATTAATATATAACTTACCGATGTGGGATAAGTCACTTCTTTTCTAGCTGTTTTTCATCCATAAAATGATGTCTTTAAATGAAAAATATAGATAGCGTTCTATTCATGGTATAGTTGGGAGTATCTTTTATATTTCATGGTATTGTTAAATTCTGATTTTTACAGAATTTGAATTGGTTCCCATTGTTAGCTAAAGCAACTTAGTTAGCGATATCACTAAAGCAATTTTTTATTTGTTCTTTTATGACTAAAGAAAATGAGCTAGTGACATGAATGAAAAAAAATATATTTTATTCTTTATTTAAAAAAATATAATGTATTTCGCAACTAGACACATGGACTGCGAAACCTTCACTCTTTAAATATAATAATGGTAAATACACTAACAATAATCAGTATTTGATTCAATAATCTATTACGATGGACATATCATATTATTAATTAAATATAAATATATAAACATTTATATATATATATATATATACATAAATCGCTTAAGTATGTTAAGAAAGTAAAGTTCTTTACTATCCTAATCGTAATTTTCATAACTATGACTGGCAGAGTTGGGTAGATATTTGTCAAAGTAATGGCATGAATTTTCTCTACTGCAATTAAGAAGCCTTCCATGAACAGGACACACATATATATGCTTTAAATGATAAAATCTTTATGTCGTGTAAAAACATAACTAATTATATAACCATCTAGTACTTTATTTCAAATTTAAATGAGTACTTTTTAGTTATTTTTTTAACTTTTAGATCGCAATATTTATGCTACATTACTTATGCGAGAAATAACTTATACCAATTAATCGTAGAAATCTTAGTTCGACAAACGTCGTAATTATAGAGGAAACATACACTTGTAGTAATGCATACGTGATTACGAGTATAAAATGTACGTAGAAATTTGATAATAATCTAACTGCTTACCCTGTACTATTTGTTCTTATTTCTAGAGAATGATTCATTCGATCAGTTTTACGAGATAAATCCTAATTGATGGATTTAGTAAAACAATATTGAATTAGAAAATAACATAATGGTATTTTAGACAATAAATTATTTACCATCTTTAACCCATGTTACACCGCATTGTAATCCTTCCACTGTTTAGAACGAAAGGTTTTTGTTGCTCTATTAGGCCAGGCTCACGGCGAGCCCTCCCTACCATGAACTTGGAAAGTGCGAGCATTCGCTTATATTACATGACTCAAAGCTAAACTTGAAATTGACAGAGCACTTAGAAATCAGCTTAGACCCGACCCTACGGGTAAGATACAATATTCCATCACATTAATTCCCCCAACATGGCTTACAAGCTTGTGTTAGCAAGCTCGGTAATTAAAATCATAATATGTATTGTGGTTAAGATAATTAATTAATATATAACTTACCGATGTGGGATAAGTCACTTCATTTCTAGCTGTTTTTCATCCATAAAATGATGTCTTTAAATGAAAAATATAGATAGCGTTCTATTCATGGTATAGTTGGGAGTATCTTTTATATTTCATGGTATTGTTAAATTCTGATTTTTACAGAATTAGAATTGGTTCCCATTGTTAGCTAAAGCAACTTAGTTAGCGATATCACTAAAGCAAATTTTTATTTGTTCTTTTATGACTAAAGAAAATGAGCTAGTGACATGAATGAAAAAAAATATATTTTATTCTTTATTTAAAAAAATATAATGTATTTCGCAACTAGACACATGGACTGCGAAACCTTCACTCTTTAAATATAATAATGGTAAATACACTAACAATAATCAGTATTTGATTCAATAATCTATTACGATGGACATATCATATTATTAATTAAATATAAATATATAAACATTTATATATATATATATATATACATAAATCGCTTAAGTATGTTAAGAAAGTAAAGTTCTTTACTATCCTAATCATAATTTTCATAATTATGACTGGCAGAGTTGGGTAGATATTTGTCAAAGTAATGGCATGAATTTACTCTACTGCAATTAAGAAGCCTTCCATGAACAGGACACACATATATATGCTTTAAATGATAAAATCTTTATGTCGTGTAAAAACATAACTAATTATATAACCATCTAGTACTTTATTTCAAATTTAAATGAGTACTTTTTAGTTATTTTTTTAACTTTTAGATCGCAATATTTATGCTACATTACTTATGCGAGAAATAACTTATACCAATTAAGTGTAGAAATCTTAGTTCGACAAACGTCGTAATTATAGAGGAAACATACACTTGTAGTAATGCATACGTGATTACGAGTATAAAATGTACGTAGAAATTTGATAATGATCTAACTGCTTACCCTGTACTATTTGTTCTTATTTCTAGAGAATGATTCATTCGATCAGTTTTACGAGATAAATCCTAATTGATGGATTTAGTAAAACAATATTGAATTAGAAAATAACATAATGGTATTTTAGACAATAAATTATTTACCATCTTTAACCCATGTTAAACCGCATTGTAATCCATGTTAAACCGCATCTTCCACTGTTGAGAACGAAAGGTTTTTGTTGCTCTATTAGGCCAGGCACACGGCGATCCCTCCCTACCATGAACTTGGAAAGTGCGACCATTCGCTTATATTACATGACTCAAAGCTAAACTTGAAGTTGACAGAGCACTTAGAAATCAGCTTAGACCCGACCCTACGGGTAAGATACAATATTCCATCACATTAATTCCCCCAACATGGCTTACAAGCTTGTGTTAGCAAGCTCGGTAATTAAAATCTTAATATGTATTGTGGTTAAGATAATTAATTAATATATAACTTACCGATGTGGGATAAGTCACTTCTTTTCTAGCTGTTTCTCTTCCATAAAATGATGTCTTTAAATGAAAAATATAGATAGCGTTCTATTCATGGTATAGTTGGGAGTATCTTTTATATTACATGGTATTGTTAAATTCTGATTTTTACAGAATTAGAATTGGTTCCCATTGTTAGCTAAAGCAACTTAGTTAGCGATATCACCAAAGCAAATTTTTATTTGTTCTTTTATAACTAAAGAAAATGAGCTAGTAACATGAATGAAAAAAAATATATTTTATTCTTTATTTAAAAAAATATAATGTATTTCGCAACTAGACACATGGACTGCGAAACCTTCACTCTTTAAATATAATAATGGTAAATACACTAACAATAATCAGTATTTGATTCAATAATCTATTACGATGGACATATCATATTATTAATTAAATATAAATATATAAACATTTATATATATATATATATATACATTCTCTATTTATACATTTTAAGTATGTTACGAAAGTAAAGTTCTTTACTATCCTAATCTTAATTTTTATAATTATGACTAGCAGAGTTGGGTAGATATTTGTCAAAGTAATGGCATGAATTTTCTCTACTGCAATTAAGAAGCCTTCCATGAACAGGACACACATATATATGCTTTAAATGATAAAATCTTTATGTCGTGTAAAAACATAAGTAATTATATAACCATCTAGTACTTTATTTCAAATTTAAATGAGTAGTTTTTAGTGGTTTTTTTAACTTTTAGATCGCAATATTTATGCTACATTACTTATGCGAGATATAACTTATACCAATGAAGCGTAGAAATCTTAGTTCGACAAACGTCGTAATTATAGAGGAAACATATACCTACATTGGTAATGTTCTTGTAGTAATGCATACGTGATTATGCGTATAAAATGTACGTAGAAATTTGATAATGATTTGACTGCTTACCCTGTACTATTTGTTCTTATTTCTAGAGAATGATTCATTCGATCAGTTTTACGAGATAAATCCTAATTGATGGATTTAGTAAAACAATTTTGAATTAGAAAAAAACATGATGGTATTTTAGACAATAAATTATTTACCATCTTTAACCCATGTTACACCGCATTGTAATCCTTCCACTGTTGAGAACGAAAGGTTTTTGTTGCTCTATTAGGCCAGGCTCACGGCGAGCCCTCCTCACCATGAACTTGGAAAGTGCGAGCATTCGCTTATATTACATGGCTCAAAGCTAAACTTGAAATTGACAGAGCACTTAGAAATCGGCTTAGACCCGACCCTACGGGTAAGATACAATATTCCATCACATTAATTCCCCCAACATGGCTTACAAGCTTGTGTTAGCAAGCTCGGTAATTAAAATCTTAATATGTATTTTTGTTAAGATAATTAATTAATATATAACTTACCGATGTGGGATAAGTCACTTCTTTTCTAGCTGTTTTTCTTCCATAAAATGATGTCTTTAAATGAAAAATATAGATAGCGTTCTATTGATGGTATAGTTGGGAGTATCTTTTATATTTCATGGTATTGTTAAATTCTGATTTTTACAGAATTAGAATTGGTTCCCATTGTTAGCTAAAGCAACTTAGTTAGAGATATCACTAAAGCAAATTTTTATTTGTTCTTTTATGACTAAAGAAAATGAGCTAGTGACATGAATGAAAAAAAATATATTTTATTCTTTATTTAAAAAAATATAATGTATTTCGCAACTAGACACATGGACTGCGAAACCTTCACTCTTTAAATATAATAATGGTAAATACACTAACAATAATCAGTATTTGATTCAATAATCTATTACGATGGACATATCATATTATTAATTAAATATAAATATATAAACATTTATATATATATATATATATACATAAATCGCTTAAGTATGTTAAGAAAGTAAAGTTCTTTACTATCCTAATCATAATTTTCATAATTATGACTGGCAGAGTTGGGTAGATATTTGTCAAAGTAATGGCATGAATTTACTCTACTGCAATTAAGAAGCCTTCCATGAACAGGACACACATATATATGCTTTAAATGATAAAATCTTTATGTCGTGTAAAAACATAACTAATTATATAACCATCTAGTACTTTATTTCAAATTTAAATGAGTACTTTTTAGTTATTTTTTTAACTTTTAGATCGCAATATTTATGCTACATTACTTATGCGAGAAATAACTTATACCAATTAAGCGTAGAAATCTTAGTTCGACAAACGTCGTAATTATAGAGGAAACATACACTTGTAGTAATGCATACGTGATTACGAGTATAAAATGTACGTAGAAATTTGATAATGATCTAACTGCTTACCCTGTACTATTTGTTCTTATTTCTAGAGAATGATTCATTCGATCAGTTTTACGAGATAAATCCTAATTGATGGATTTAGTAAAACAATATTGAATTAGAAAATAACATAATGGTATTTTAGACAATAAATTATTTACCATCTTTAACCCATGTTAAACCGCATTGCAATCCATGTTAAACCGCATCTTCCACTGTTGAGAACGAAAGGTTTTTGTTGCTCTATTAGGCCAGGCACACGGCGATCCCTCCCTACCATGAACTTGGAAAGTGCGACCATTCGCTTATATTACATGACTCAAAGCTAAACTTGAAGTTGACAGAGCACTTAGAAATCAGCTTAGACCCGACCCTACGGGTAAGATACAATATTCCATCACATTAATTCCCCCAACATGGCTTACAAGCTTGTGTTAGCAAGCTCGGTAATTAAAATCTTAATATGTATTGTGGTTAAGATAATTAATTAATATATAACTTACCGATGTGGGATAAGTCACTTCTTTTCTAGCTGTTTCTCTTCCATAAAATGATGTCTTTAAATGAAAAATATAGATAGCGTTCTATTCATGGTATAGTTGGGAGTATCTTTTATATTACATGGTATTGTTAAATTCTGATTTTTACAGAATTAGAATTGGTTCCCATTGTTAGCTAAAGCAACTTAGTTAGCGATATCACTAAAGCAAATTTTTATTTGTTCTTTTATAACTAAAGAAAATGAGCTAGTAACATGAATGAAAAAAAATATATTTTATTCTTTATTTAAAAAAATATAATGTATTTCGCAACTAGACACATGGACTGCGAAACCTTCACTCTTTAAATATAATAATGGTAAATACACTAACAATAATCAGTATTTGATTCAATAATCTATTACGATGGACATATCATATTATTAATTAAATATAAATATATAAACATTTATATATATATATATATATACATTCTCTATTTATACATTTTAAGTATGTTACGAAAGTAAAGTTCTTTACTATCCTAATCTTAATTTTTATAATTATGACTAGCAGAGTTGGGTAGATATTTGTCAAAGTAATGGCATGAATTTTCTCTACTACAATTAAGAAGCCTTCCATGAACAGGACACACATATATATGCTTTAAATGATAAAATCTTTATGCCATGTAAAAACATAAGTAATTATAAAACCATCTAGTACTTTATTTCAAATTTAAATGGGTACTTTTTAGTTGTTTTTTTAACTTTTAGATCGCAATATTTATGCTACATAACTTATGCGAGATATAACTTATACAAATGAAGCGTAGAAATCTTAGTTCGACAAACGTCGTAATTATAGAGGAAACATATACCTACATTGGTAATGTTCTTGTAGTAATGCATACGTGATTATGCGTATAAAATGTACGTAGAAATTTGATAATGATTTGACTGCTTACCCTGTACTATTTGTTCTTATTTCTAGAGAATGATTCATTCGATCAGTTTTACGAGATAAATCCTAATTGATGGATTTAGTAAAACAATTTTCAATTAGAAAAAAACATGATGGTATTTTAGACAATAAATTATTTACCATCTTTAACCCATGTTACACCGCATTGTAATCCTTCCACTGTTGAGAACGAAAGGTTTTTGTTGCTCTATTAGGCCAGGCTCACGGCGAGCCCTCCTCACCATGAACTTGGAAAGTGCGAGCATTCGCTTATATTACATCACTCAAAGCTAAACTTGAAATTGACAGAGCACTTAGAAATCGGCTTAGACCCGACCCTACGGGTAAGATACAACATTCCATCACATTAATTCCCCCAACATGGCTTACAAGCTTGTGTTAGCAAGCTCGGTAATTAAAATCTTAATATGTATTTTTGTTAAGATAATTAATTAATATATAACTTACCGATGTGGGATAAGTCACTTCTTTTCTAGCTGTTTTTCTTCCATAAAATGATGTCTTTAAATGAAAAATATAGATAGCGTTCTATTGATGGTATAGTTGGGAGTATCTTTTATATTTCATGGTATTGTTAAATTCTGATTTTTACAGAATTAGAATTGGTTCCCATTGTTAGCTAAAGCAACTTAGTTAGAGATATCACTAAAGCAAATTTTTATTTGTTCTTTTATGACTAAAGAAAATGAGCTAGTGACATGAATGAAAAAAAATATATTTTATTCTTTATTTAAAAAAATATAATGTATTTCGCAACTAGACACATGGACTGCGAAACCTTCACTCTTTAAATATAATAATGGTAAATACACTAACAATAATCAGTATTTGATTTAATAATCTATTACGATGGACATATCATATTATTAATTAAATATAAATATATAAACATTTATATATATATATATATATACATAAATCGCTTAAGTATGTTAAGAAAGTAAAGTTCTTTACTATCCTAATCATAATTTTCATAATTATGACTGGCAGAGTTGGGTAGATATTTGTCAAAGTAATGGCATGAATTTACTCTACTGCAATTAAGAAGCCTTCCATGAACAGGACACACATATATATGCTTTAAATGATAAAATCTTTATGTCGTGTAAAAACATAACTAATTATATAACCATCTAGTACTTTATTTCAAATTTAAATGAGTACTTTTTAGTTATTTTTTTAACTTTTAGATCGCAATATTTATGCTACATTACTTATGCGAGAAATAACTTATACCAATTAAGCGTAGAAATCTTAGTTCGACAAACGTCGTAATTATAGAGGAAACATACACTTGTAGTAATGCATACGTGATTACGAGTATAAAATGTACGTAGAAATTTGATAATGATCTAACTGCTTACCCTGTACTATTTGTTCTTATTTCTAGAGAATGATTCATTCGATCAGTTTTACGAGATAAATCCTAATTGATGGATTTAGTAAAACAATATTGAATTAGAAAATAACATAATGGTATTTTAGACAATAAATTATTTACCATCTTTAACCCATGTTAAACCGCATTGTAATCCTTCCACTGTTGAGAACGAAAGGTTTTTGTTGCTCTATTAGGCCAGGCACACGGCGAGCCCTCCCTACCATGAACTTGGAAAGTGCGAGCATTCGCTTATATTACATGACTCAAAGCTAAACTTGAAGTTGACAGAGCACTTAGAAATCGGCTTAGACCCGACCCTACGGGTAAGATACAATATTCCATCACATTAATTCCCCCAACATGGCTTACAAGCTTGTGTTAGCAAGCTCGGTAATTAAAATCTTAATATGTATTGTGGTTAAGATAATTAATTAATATATAACTTACCGATGTGGGATAAGTCACTTCTTTTCTAGCTGTTTTTCTTCCATAAAATGATGTCTTTAAATGAAAAATATAGATAGCGTTCTATTCATGGTATAGTTGGGAGTATCTTTTATATTACATGGTATTGTTAAATTCTGATTTTTACAGAATTAGAATTGGTTCCCATTGTTAGCTTAAGCAACTTAGTTAGCGATATCACTAAAGCAAATTTTTATTTGTTCTTTTATAACTAAAGAAAATGAGCTAGTGACATTAATGAAAAAAAATATATTTTATTCTTTATTTAAAAAAATATAATGTATTTCGCAACTAGACACATGGACTGCGAAACCTTCACTCTTTAAATATAATAATGGTAAATACACTAACAATAATCAGTATTTGATTCAATAATCTATTACGATGGACATATCATATTATTAATTAAATATAAATATATAAACATTTATATATATATATATATATACATTCTCTATTTATACATTTTAAGTATGTTACGAAAGTAAAGTTCTTTACTATCCTAATCTTAATTTTTATAATTATGACTAGCAGAGTTGGGTAGATATTTGTCAAAGTAATGGCATGAATTTTCTCTACTGCAATTAAGAAGCCTTCCATGAACAGGACACACATATATATGCTTTAAATGATAAAATCTTTATGCCATGTAAAAACATAAGTAATTATATAACCATCTAGTACTTTATTTCAAATTTAAATGAGTACTTTTTAGTTGTTTGTTTAACTTTTAGATCGCAATATTTATGCTACATAACTTATGCGTGATATAACTTATACAAATGAAGCGTAGAAATCTTAGTTCGACAAACGTCGTAATTATAGAGGAAACATATACCTACATTGGTAATGTTCTTGTAGTAATGCATACGTGATTATGCGTATAAAATGTACGTAGAAATTTGATAATGATTTGACTGCTTACCCTGTACTATTTGTTCTTATTTCTAGAGAATGATTCATTCGATCAGTTTTATGAGATAAATCCTAATTGATGGATTTAGTAAAACAATTTTCAATTAGAAAAAAACATGATGGTATTTTAGACAATAAATTATTTACCATCTTTAACCCATGTTACACCGCATTGTAATCCTTCCACTGTTGAGAACGAAAGGTTTTTGTTGCTCTATTAGGCCGGGCTCACGGCGAGCCCTCCTCACCATGAACTTGGAAAGTGCGAGCATTCGCTTATATTACATCACTCAAAGCTAAACTTGAAATTGACAGAGCACTTAGAAATCGGCTTAGACCCGACCCTACGGGTAAGATACAATATTCCATCACATTAATTCCCCCAACATGGCTTACAAGCTTGTGTTAGCAAGCTCAGTAATTAAAATCTTAATATGTATTTTGGTTAAGATAATTAATTAATATATAACTTACCGATGTGGGATAAGTCACTTCTTTTCTAGCTGTTTTTCTTCCATAAAATGATGTCTTTAAATGAAAAATATAGATAGCGTTCTATTGATGGTATAGTTGGGAGTATCTTTTATATTTCATGGTATTGTTAAATTCTGATTTTTACAGAATTAGAATTGGTTCCCATTGTTAGCTAAAGCAACTTAATTTTAGCGATATCACTAAAGCAAATTTGTATTTCTTCTTTTATAACTAAAGCAGATGAGCTAGTGACATGAATGAAAAAAAATATATTTTATTCTCTATTTAAAAAATTTAATGTATTTTGTTGGGTATTGATAGTGACGACCCAATATGGGAAAGGCCTCGAAGGCCTAATAAATTTGCAAGAGGTGAAACCCATACCATCTAAACAAGGCCAACCCACAGTAAGGTTACTCTGGCCTTCATAAAGTGGTCCAGTATCGAATCCAAACTTAAGTGGACGCCAAAGTGCCACTTCAGGTCGCCATTGGCCAAGGCCAAATCCTCCCACTGCTCGCCATGGGAGTGCTCGACAAGGAAGTGCCCAGGGAGTGCCCAGGGAGTGCTCGCCAACAATCAAGGTCGCAGCCATAGGAGTGCTCGCCTTGAAGAGAGCCTTCCCTCTATCCTCTGGTCCCACCAACCGTTAATAAGGATATAGCCACGATATCCCGCATATCTCGGGCACATATTCACTAAAGATTAGATACGGTAACTGCAATATCTCGCCGTAAACGCAATAATAGTAGTTTAATTGTATTTTAATTAATTAATTGCTATATAACTTACCGATGTGGGATAAGTCCCTGGTTTTGTAGTTGCTTTTGTTCCAACAAATAACGTCTTTAAACGAAAAATATAGATAAGGTCATATTGGTGGTATAATTTTCAGCAACTTTTATTTTTAACGGTATTGTTAAATGTTTTTTTTTTACAGAAATGGGACCCATTGATAAAATTTCTAATAATTATTATTACTTTGTCCTTTAGTCACTAAAGTTAATTATATAGTGTCATCAATGTAAAAATTCAATTTTATTCTCTATATAAAATAATACAACGTGTTTCAAAACTAGACACATGCACTACAAACTTTCCACACTTTCGGTATAATAATGTTGAATACACTAAGAATAAACGTTCTTCGATTTAATAATATATTATGATGGACATATATTACTATTTAAATATATGTATATACACACACATATATATATATATATTTGGCTTAAATACATTATGAGAGTAAAGTTTTTTACCATCTTAGTTAGAATTTTCATCATTATGTTAGAGAGAGTAAAGTAACTTTGTGTCAAAGTAATGCCATGAATTTTTTCACTCCGATATATATTTTATGAAGCCTAAAGAATAATAAGCTTTCCCTGACAAGGACAAGCGTATATATTTACTTTAACTGATAAAATATTTATGTCGTGTAACAACATAAGTTACTATATAACGATGCACTGCTTTATTTCAAATTTAAATGAGATTTTTTTATGGTCTTTTTTACATACTTTAAGAAGACAGTATTTACGCTAGATTGCTTACGCAGGCTATAACTCATACAAACAAAGCGTAGAAATCTTATTTCGACATACGTTGAAATTAAAGATGAAACATATATCAACATTGATTATGTTCTTGTAGTGATGAATACGTAATTATGACTATAAAATGGATACAGAACTTTGAGAACTATTTTTTGTTTACCTTGTACTATTTGTTCTTATCTCTAGAGAATGATTCGTTCAATCCCTTTTACGAGATAAATCCTAATTGATGTATATGGTAACATATATTTGAACAAGAAAAAAACATGATGGTATAATTGAGAACAGACTGTTGTGCCATCTTGAGCCCAAGCGACACCGGTCTGTAATCCTTCCACAGTTGGGAACGGGAGGTTTTCGTTGCTCTGTTAGACCAGCCTAACGCAGTGCCCTCCACACTATGAACTCAGGAAGTGCGAGCCTTCGCTCAAACTACATGACTGAAATCTCAACTTGAAATGGGCAGAGCAGTTCAAATTCGTGTTAGACTCGACCCAACGAGTCAGATCCAATATTCCATCATATTAATGCCCCCACATGGGTTACAAGCTTATGTTAACAAGCTCGACAATTAAAATAGTAGTTTAATTGTATTTAAATTAATTAATTGCTATATAACTTACCGATGTGGGATAAGTCCCTGGTTTTGTAGTTGCTTTTGTTCCAACAAATAACGTCTTTAAACGAAAAATATAGATAAGGTCATATTGGTGGTATAATTTTCAGCAACATTTATTTTTAACGGTATTGTTAAATGTTTTTTTTTTTACAGAAATGGGACCCATTGATAATATTTCTAATAATTATTATTACTTTGTCCTTTAGTCACTAAAGTTAATTATATAGTGTCATCAATGTAAGATTCAATTTAATTCTCTATATAAAATAATACAACGTGTTTCAAAACTAGACACATGCAGTACGAACTTTCCACACTTTCGGTATAATAATGTTAAAAACGATAAGAATAAACGTTCTTCGATTTAATAATATATTATGATGGACATATATTACTATTTAAATATATGCATATACATGCATATATATATATATATATTTGGCTTAAATACATTCAGAAAGTAAAGTTTTTTACTATCTTAGTTAGAATTTTCATCATTATGTTAGAGAGAATAAGGTAACTTTGTGTCAAAGTAATGCCATGAATTTTTTCACTCCGATATATATTTTATGAAGCCTAAAGAATAATAAGCTTTCCCTGACCAGGACAAGCGTATATATTTACTTTAACTGTTAAAATATTTATGTCGTGTAACAACATAAGTTACTATATAACGATGCACTGCTTTATTTCAAATTTAAATGAGAGTTTTTTATCGTCTTTTTTACATACTTTAAGAAGACAGTATTTACGCTAGATTGCTTACGCAGGCTATAACTCATACAAACAAAGCGTAGAAATCTTATTTCGACATACGTAGAAATTAAAGATGAAACATATATCAACATTGATTATGTACTTGTAGTGATGAATACGTAATTATGACTATAAAATAGATACATAACTTTGAGAACTATCTTTTTCTTTACCTTGTACTATTTGTTCTTATCTCTAGAGAATGATTCGTTCAATCCCTTTTACGAGATAAATCCTAATTGATGTATATGGTAACATATATTTGAACAAGAAAAAAACATGATGGTATAATTGAGAACAGACTGTTGTGCCATCTTGAGCCCAAGCGACACCGGTCTGTAATCCTTCCACAGTTGGGAACGGGAGGTTTTCGTTGCTCTGTTAGACCAGCCTAACGCAGTGCCCTCCACACTATGAACTCAGGAAGTGCGAGCCTTCGCTCAAACTACATGAGCCAAATCTCAACTTGAAATGGGCAGAGCAGTTCGAAGTCGTGTTAGACTCGACCCAACGAGTCAGATCCAATATTCCATCATATTAATGCCCCCACATGGGTTACAAGCTTATGTTAACAAGCTCGACAATTAAAATAGTAGTTTAATTGTATTTAAATTAATTAATTGCTATATAACTTACCGATGTGGGATAAGTCCCTGGTTTTGTAGTTGCTTTTGTTCCAACAAATAACGTCTTTAAACGAAAAATATAGATAAGGTCATATTGGTGGTATAATTTTCAGCAACATTTATTTTTAACGGTATTGTTAAATGTTTTTTTTTTTACAGAAATGGGACCCATTGATAATATTTCTAATAATTATTATTACTTTGTCCTTTAGTCACTAAAGTTAATTATATAGTGTCATCAATGTAAAAGTTCAATTTTATTCTCTATATAAAATAATACAACGTGTTTCAAAACTAGACACATGCACTACAAACTTTCCACACTTTCGGTATAATAATGTTGAATACGCTAAGAATAAACGTTCTTCGATTTAATAATATATTATGATGGACATATATTACTATTTAAATATATGTATATACACACATATATATATATATATATTTGGCTTAAATACATTATGAGAGTAAAGTTTTTTACCATCTTAGTTAGAATTTTCATCATTATGTTAGAGAGAGTAAAGTAACTTTGTGTCAAAGTAATGCCATGAATTTTTTCACTCCGATATATATTTTATGAAGCCTAAAGAATAACAAGCTTTCCCTGACCAGGACAAGCGTATATATTTACTTTAACTGTTAAAATATTTATGTCGTGTAACAACATAAGTTACTATATAACGATGCACTGCTTTATTTCAAATTTAAATGAGAGTTTTTTATCGTCTCTTTTACATACTTTAAGAAGACAGTATTTACGCTAGATTGCTTACGCAGGCTATAACTCATACAAATAAAGCGTAGAAATCTTATTTCGACATACGTTGAAATTAAAGATGAAACATATATCAACATTGATTATGTTCTTGTAGTGATGAATACGTAATTATGACTATAAAATAGATACAGAACTTTGAGAACTATCTTTTTGTTTACCTTGTACTATTTGTTCTTATCTCTAGAGAATGATTCGTTCAATCCCTTTTACGAGATAAATCCTAATTGATGTATATGGTAACATATATTTGAACAAGAAAAAAACATGATGGTATAATTGAGAACAGACTGTTGTGCCATCTTGAGCCCAAGCGACACCGGTCTGTAATCCTTCCACAGTTGGGAACGGGAGGTTTTCGTTGCTCTGTTAGACCAGCCTAACGCAGTGCCCTCCACACTATGAACTCAGGAAGTGCGAGCCTTCGCTCAAACTACATGAGCCAAATCTCAACTTGAAATGGGCAGAGCAGTTCGAAGTCGTGTTAGACTCGACCCAACGAGTCAGATCCAATATTCCATCATATTAATGCCCCCACATGGGTTACAAGCTTATGTTAACAAGCTCGACAATTAAAATAGTAGTTTAATTGTATTTAAATTAATTAATTGCTATATAACTTACCGATGTGGGATAAGTCCCTGGTTTTGTAGTTGCTTTTGTTCCAACAAATAACGTCTTTAAACGAAAAATATAGATAAGGTCATATTGGTGGTATAATTTTCAGCAACATTTATTTTTAACGGTATTGTTAAATGTTTTTTTTTTTACAGAAATGGGACCCATTGATAATATTTCTAATAATTATTATTACTTTGTCCTTTAGTCACTAAAGTTAATTATATAGTGTCATCAATGTAAAAGTTCAATTTTATTCTCTATATAAAATAATACAACGTGTTTCAAAATTAGACACATGCACTACGAACTTTCCACACTTTCGGTATAATAATGTTAAATACGATAAGAATAAACGTTCTTCGATATAATAATAAATTATGATGGACATAAATTACTATTTAAATATATGCATATACATATATATATATATATATTTGGCTTGAATACATTATGAGAGTAAAGTTTTTTACCATCTTAGTTAGAATTTTCATCATTATGTTAGAGAGAGTAAAGTAACTTTGTGTCAAAGTAATGCCATGAATTTTTTCACTCCGATATATATTTTATGAAGCCTAAAGAATAACAAGCTTTCCCTGACCAGGACAAGCGTATATATTTACTTTAACTGTTAAAATATTTATGTCGTGTAACAACATAAGTTACTATATAACGATGCACTGCTTTATTTCAAATTTAAATGAGAGTTTTTTATCGTCTTTTTTACATACTTTAAGAAGACAGTATTTACGCTAGATTGCTTACGCAGGCTATAACTCATACAAACAAAGCGTAGAAATCTTATTTCGACATACGTAGAAATTAAAGATGAAACATATATCAACATTGATTATGTACTTGTAGTGATGAATACGTAATTATGACTATAAAATAGATACATAACTTTGAGAACTATCTTTTTCTTTACCTTGTACAATTTGTTCTTATCTCCAGAGAATGATTCGTTCAATCCGTTTTACGAGATAAATCCTAATTGACGTATATGGTAACATATATTTGAACAAGAAAAAAACATGATGGTATATTTGAGAACAGACTGTTGTGCCATCTTGAGCCCAAGCGACACCGTTCTGTAATCCTTCCACTGTTGGGAACGGGAGGTTTTCGTTGCTCTGTTAGACCAGCCTAACGCAGTGCCCTCCACACTATGAACTCAGGAAGTGCGAGCCTTCGCTCAAACTACATGAGCCAAATCTCAACTTGAAATGGGCAGAGCAGTTCGAAGTCGTGTTAGACTCGACCCAACGAGTCAGATCCAATATTCCATCATATTAATGCCCCCACATGGGTTACAAGCTTATGTTAACAAGCTCGACAATTAAAATAGTAGTTTAATTGTATTTAAATTAATTAATTGCTATATAACTTACCGATGTGGGATAAGTCCCTGGTTTTGTAGTTGCTTTTGTTCCAACAAATAACGTCTTTAAACGAAAAATATAGATAAGGTCATATTGGTGGTATAATTTTCAGCATCTTTTATTTTTAACGGTATTGTTAAATGTTTTTTTTTTACAGAAATGGGACCCATTGATAATATTTCTAATAATTATTATTACTTTGTCCTTTAGTCACTAAAGTTAATTATATAGTGTCATCAATGTAAAAATTCAATTTTATTCTCTATATAAAATAATACAACGTGTTTCAAAACTAGACACATGCACTATAAATTTCCACACTTTCGGTATAATAATGTTAAAAACGATAAGAATAAACGTTCTTCGATTTAATAATATATTATGATGGACATATATTACTATTTAAATATATGTATATACATATATATATATATATATTTGGCTTGAATACATTCAGAAAGTAAAGTTTTTTACCATCTTAGTTAGAATTTTCATCATTATGTTAGAGAGAGTAAAGTAACTTTGTGTCAAAGTAATGCCATGAATTTTTTCACTCCGATATATATTTTATGAAGCCTAAAGAATAACAAGCTTTCCCTGACCAGGACAAGCGTATATATTTACTTTAACTGTTAAAATATTTATGTCGTGTAACAACATAAGTTACTATATAACGATGCACTGCTTTATTTCAAATTTAAATGAGAGTTTTTTATCGTCTCTTTTACATACTTTAAGAAGACAGTATTTACGCTAGATTGCTTACGCAGGCTATAACTCATACAAACAAAGCGTAGAAATCTTATTTCGACATACGTTGAAATTAAAGATGAAACATATATCAACATTGATTATGTACTTGTAGTGATGAATACGTAATTATGACTATAAAATAGATACATAACTTTGAGAACTATCTTTTTGTTTACCTTGTACAATTTGTTCTTATCTCCAGAGAATGATTCGTTTAATTGTCGAGCTTGTTAACATAAGCTTGTAACCCATGTGGGGGCATTAATATGATGGAATATTGGATCTGACTCGTTGGGTCGAGTCTAACACGACTTCGAACTGCTCTGCCCATTTCAAGTTGAGATTTTGGTCATGTAGTTTGAGCGAAGGCTCGCACTTCCTGAGTTCATAGTGTGGAGGGCACTGCGTCAGGCTGGTCTAACAGAGCAACGAAAACCTCCCGTTCCCAACAGTGGAAGGATTCCGTTTTACGAGATAAATCCTAATTGATGTATATGGTAACATAAATTTGAACAAGAAAAAAACATGATGGTATATTTGAGAACAGACTGTTGCGCCATCTTGAGCCCAAGCGACACCGCTCTGTAATCCTTCCACTGTTGGGAACGGGAGGTTTTCGTTGCTCTGTTAGACCAGCCTGACGCAGTGCCCTCCACACTATGAACTCAGGAAGTGCGAGCCTTCGCTCAAACTACATGAGCCAAATCTCAACTTGAAATGGGCAGAGCAGTTCGAAGTCGTGTTAGACTCGACCCAATGAGTAAGATCCAATATTCCATCATATTAATGCCCCCACATGGGTTACAAGCTTATGTTAACAAGCTCGACAATTAAAATAGTAATTTAATTGTATTTAAATTAATTAATTGCTATATAACTTACCGATGTGGGATAAGTCACTGGTACACACATATATATATATATATATATTTGGCTTAAATACATTATGAGAGTAAAGTTTTTTACCATCTTAGTTAGAATTTTCATCATTATGTTAGAGAGAATAAGGTAACTTTGTGTCAAAGTAATGCCATGAATTTTTTCACTCCGATATATATTTTATGAAGCCTAAAGAATAATAAGCTTTCCCTGACCAGGACAAGCGTATATATTTACTTTCAATAATAAAATATTTATGTCGTGTAACAACATAAGTTACTATATAACGATGCACTGCTTTATTTCAAATTTAAATGAGAGTTTTTTATGGTGTTTTTTTTCAAACTTTAAGAAGACAGTATTTACGCTAGATTGCTTAAGCAGGCTATAACTCATACAAACAAAGCGTAGAAATCTTATTTCGACATACGTTGAAATTAAAGATGAAACATATATCAACATTGATTATGTTCTCGTAGTGATGAATACGTAATTATGACTATAAAATAGATACAGAACTTTGAGAACTATCTTTTTGTTTACCTTGTACAATTTGTTCTTATCTCCAGAGAATGATTCGATAAATCAGTTTTACGAGATAAATCCTAATTGATGTATATGGTAACATAAATTTGAACAATAAAAAAACATGATGGTATATTTGAGAACAGACTGTTGTGCCATCTTGAGCCCAAGCGACACCGCTCTGTAATCCTTCCACTGTTGGGAACGGGAGGTTTTCGTTGCTCTGTTAGACCAGCCTGACGCAGTGCCCTCCACACTATGAACTCAGGAAGTGCGAGCCTTCGCTCAAACTACATGACCAAAATCTCAACTTGAAATGGGCAGAGCAGTTCGAAGTCGTGTTAGACTCGACCCAACGAGTCAGATCCAATATTCCATCATATTAATGCCCCCACATGGGTTACAAGCTTATGTTAACAAGCTCGACAATTAAAATAGTAGTTTAATTGTATTTAAATTAATTAATTGCTATATAACTTACCGATGTGGGATAAGTCCCTGGTTTTGTAGTTGCTTTTGTTCCAACAAATAACGTCTTTAAACGAAAAATATAGATAAGGTCATATTGGTGGTATAATTTTCAGCAACTTTTATTTTTAACGGTATTGTTAAATGTTTTTTTTTTTACAGAAATGGGACCCATTGATAATATTTCTAATAATTATTATTACTTTGTCCTTTAGTCACTAAAGTTAATTATATAGTGTCATCAATGTAAAAATTCAATTTTATTCTCTATATAAAATAATACAACGTGTTTCAAAACTAGACACATGCACTACAAACTTTCCACACTTTCGGTATAATAATGTTGAATACACTAAGAATAAACGTTCTTCGATTTAATAATATATTATGATGGACATATATTACTATTTAAATATATGTATATACACACATATATATATATATATTTGGCTTAAATACATTATGAGAGTAAAGTTTTTTACCATCTTAGTTAGAATTTTCATCATTATGTTAGAGAGAGTAAAGTAACTTTGTGTCAAAGTAATGCCATGAATTTTTTCACTCTGATATATATTTTATGAAGCCTAAAGAATAACAAGCTTTCCCTGACCAGGACAAGCGTATATATTTACTTTAACTGTTAAAATATTTATGTCGTGTAACAACATAAGTTACTATATAACGATGCACTGCTTTATTTCAAATTTAAATGAGAGTTTTTTATCGTCTTTTTTACATACTTTAAGAAGACAGTATTTACGCTAAATTGCTTACGCAGGCTATAACTCATACAAACAAAGCGTAGAAATCTTATTTCGACATACGTTGAAATTAAAGATGAAACATATATCAACATTGATTATATACTTGTAGTGATGAATACGTAATTATGACTATAAAATAGATACATAACTTTGAGAACTATCTTTTTGTTTACCTTGTACAATTTGTTCTTATCTCCAGAGAATGATTCGTTTAATTGTCGAGCTTGTTAACATAAGCTTGTAACCCATGTGGGGGCATTAATATGATGGAATATTGGATCTGACTCGTTGGGTCGAGTCTAACACGACTTCGAACTGCTCTGCCCATTTCAAGTTGAGATTTGGCTCATGTAGTTTGAGCGAAGGCTCGCACTTCCTGAGTTCATAGTGTGGAGGGCACTGCGTCAGGCTGGTCTAACAGAGCAACGAAAACCTCCCGTTCCCAACAGTGGAAGGATTCCGTTTTACGAGATAAATCCTAATTGATGTATATGGTAACATATATTTGAACAAGAAAAAAACATGATGGTATATTTGAGAACAGACTGTTGCGCCATCTTGAGCCCAAGCGACACCGCTCTGTAATCCTTCCACTGTTGGGAACGGGAGGTTTTCGTTGCTCTGTTAGACCAGCCTGACGCAGTGCCCTCCACACTATGAACTCAGGAAGTGCGAGCCTTCGCTCAAACTACATGACTGAAATCTCAACTTGAAATGGGCAGAGCAGTTCAAATTCGTGTTAGACTCGACCCAACGAGTCAGATCCAATATTCCATCATATTAATGCCCCCACATGGGTTACAAGCTTATGTTAACAAGCTCGACAATTAAAATAGTAATTTAATTGTATTTAAATTAATTAATTGCTATATAACTTACCGATGTGGGATAAGTCACTGGTTTTGTAGTTGCTTTTGTTCCAACAAATAACGTATTTAAACGAAAAATATAGATAAGGTCATATTGGTGGTATAATTTTCAGCAACTTTTATTTTTAACGGTATTGTTAAATGTTTTTTTTTTACAGAAATCGGACCCATTGATAATATTTCTAATAATTATTATTACTTTGTCCTTTAGTCACTAAAGTTAATTATATAGTGTCATCAATGTAAAAATTCAATTTTATTCTCTATATAAAATAATACAACGTGTTTCAAAACTAGACACATGCACTACAAACTTTCCACACTTTCGGTATAATAATGTTAAATACGATAAGAATAAACGTTCTTCGATTTAATAATATATTATGATGGACATATATTACTATTTAAATATATGAATATACATACATATATATATATATATATATTTGGCTTGAATACATTCAGAAAGTAAAGTTTTTTACTATCTTAGTTAGAATTTTCATCATTATGTTAGAGAGAGTAAGATAACTTTGTGTCAAAGTAATGCCATGAATTTTTTCACTCCGATATATATTTTATGAAGCCTAAAGAATAATAAGCTTTCCCTGACCAGGACAAGCGTATATATTTACTTTAAATGATAAAATATTTATGTCGTGTAACAACATAAGTTACTATATAACGATGCACTGCTTTATTTCAAATTTAAATGAGAGTTTTTTATCGTCTTTTTTACATACTTTAAGAAGACAGTATTTACGCTAGATTGCTTACGCAGGCTATAACTCATACAAACAAAGCGTAGAAATCTTATTTCGACATACGTTGAAATTAAAGATGAAACATATATCAACATTGATTATGTTCTCGTAGTGATGAATACGTAATTATGACTATAAAATAGATACAGAACTTTGAGAACTATCTTTTTGTTTACCTTGTACAATTTGTTCTTATCTCCAGAGAATGATTCGATAAATCCGTTTTACGAGATAAATCCTAATTGATGTATATGGTAACATATATTTGAACAAGAAAAAAACATGATGGTATATTTGAGAACAGACTGTTGTGCCATCTTGAGCCCAAGCGACACCGCTCTGTAATCCTTCCACAGTTGGGAACGGGAGGTTTTCGTTGCTCTGTTAGACCAGCCTGACGCAGTGCCCTCCACACTATGAACTCAGGAAGTGCGAGCCTTCGCTCAAACTACATGAGCCAAATCTCAACTTGAAATGGGCAGAGCAGTTCGAAGTCGTGTTAGACTCGACCCAACGAGTCAGATCCAATATTCCATCATATTAATGCCCCCACATGGGTTACAAGCTTATGTTAACAAGCTCGACAATTAAAATAGTAGTTTAATTGTATTTAAATTAATTAATTGCTATATAACTTACCGATGTGGGATAAGTCCCTGGTTTTGTAGTTGCTTTTGTTCCAACAAATAACGTCTTTAAACGAAAAATATAGATAAGGTCATATTGGTGGTATAATTTCCAGCAACTTTTATTTTTAACGGTATTGTTAAATGTTGTTTTTTTTACAGAAATGGGACCCATTGATAATATTTCTAATAATTATTATTACTTTGTCCTTTAGTCACTAAAGTTAATTATATAGTGTCATCAATGTAAAAGTTCAATTTTATTCTCTATATAAAATAATACAACGTGTTTCAAAACTAGACACATGCACTACAAACTTTCCACACTTTCGGTATAATAATGTTGAATACACTAAGAATAAACGTTCTTCGATTTAATAATATATTATGATGGACATATATTACTATTTAAATATATGTATATACACACATATATATATATATATTTGGCTTAAATACATTATGAGAGTAAAGTTTTTTACCATCTTAGTTAGAATTTTCATCATTATGTTAGAGAGAGTAAAGTAACTTTGTGTCAAAGTAATGCCATGAATTTTTTCACTCCGATATATATTTTATGAAGCCTAAAGAATAACAAGCTTTCCCTGACCAGGACAAGCGTATATATTTACTTTAACTGTTAAAATATTTATGTCGTGTAACAACATAAGTTACTATATAACGATGCACTGCTTTATTTCAAATTTAAATGAGAGTTTTTTATCGTCTTTTTTACATACTTTAAGAAGACAGTATTTACGCTAGATTGCTTACGCAGGCTATAACTCATACAAACAAAGCGTAGAAATCTTATTTCGACATACGTTGAAATTAAAGATGAAACATATATCAACATTGATTATGTTCTTGTAGTGATGATTACGTAATTATGACTATAAAATAGATACATAACTTTGAGAACTATCTTTTTGTTTACCTTGTACAATTTGTTCTTATCTCCAGAGAATGATTCGTTTAATTGTCGAGCTTGTTAACATAAGCTTGTAACCCATGTGGGGGCATTAATATGATGGAATATTGGATCTGACTCGTTGGGTCGAGTCTAACACGACTTCGAACTGCTCTGCCCATTTCAAGTTGAGATTTGGCTCATGTAGTTTGAGCGAAGGCTCGCACTTCCTGAGTTCATAGTGTGGAGGGCACTGCGTCAGGCTGGTCTAACAGAGCAACGAAAACCTCCCGTTCCCAACAGTGGAAGGATTCCGTTTTACGAGATAAATCCTAATTGATGTATATGGTAACATATATTTGAACAAGAAAAAAACATGATGGTATATTTGAGAACAGACTGTTGCGCCATCTTGAGCCCAAGCGACACCGCTCTGTAATCCTTCCACTGTTGGGAACGGGAGGTTTTCGTTGCTCTGTTAGACCAGCCTGACGCAGTGCCCTCCACACTATGAACTCAGGAAGTGCGAGCCTTCGCTCAAACTACATGACTCAAATCTCAACTTGAAATGGGCAGAGCAGTTCAAATTCGTGTTAGACTCGACCCAATGAGTCAGATCCAATATTCCATCATATTAATGCCCCCACATGGGTTACAAGCTTATGTTAACAAGCTCGACAATTAAAATAGTAATTTAATTGTATTTAAATTAATTAATTGCTATAGAACTTACCGATGTGGGATAAGTCACTGGTTTTGTAGTTGCTTTTGTTCCAACAAGTAATGTCTTTAAACGAAAAATATAGATAAGGTCATATTGGTGGTATAATTTTCAGCATCTTTTATTTTTAACGGTATTGTTAAATGTTTTTTTTTTACAGAAATCGGACCCATTGATAATATTTCTAATAATTATTATTACTTTGTCCTTTAGTCACTAAAGTTAATTATATAGTGTCATCAATGTAAAGATTCAATTTTATTCTCTATATAAAATAATACAACGTGTTTCAAAACTAGACACATGCACTACGAACTTTCCACACTTTCGGTATAATAATGTTAAATACGATAAGAATAAACGTTCTTCGATTTAATAATATATTATGATGGACATATATTACTATTTAAATATATGTATATACACACATATATATATATATATATATTTGGCTTAAATACATTATGAGAGTAAAGTTTTTTACCATCTTAGTTAGAATTTTCATCATTATGTTAGAGAGAGTAAAGTAACTTTGTGTCAAAGTAATGCCATGAATTTTTTCACTCCGATATATATTTTATGAAGCCTAAAGAATAATAAGCTTTCCCTGACCAGGACAAGCGTATATATTTACTTTAATGATAAAATATTTATGTCGTGTAACAACATAAGTTACTATATAACGATGCACTGATTTATTTCAAATTTAAATGAGAGTTTTTTATGGTCTTTTTTACAAACTTTAAGAAGACAGTATTTACGCTAGATTGCTTACGCAGGCTATAACTCATACAAACAAAGCGTAGAAATCTTATTTCGACATACGTTGAAATTAAAGATGAAACATATATCAACATTGATTATGTTCTCGTAGTGATGAATACGTAATTATGACTATAAAATAGATACAGAACTTTGAGAACTATCTTTTTGTTTACCTTGTACAATTTGTTCTTATCTCCAGAGAATGATTCGATAAATCCGTTTTACGAGATAAATCCTAATTGATGTATATGGTAACATATATTTGAACAAGAAAAAAACATGATGGTATATTTGAGAACAGACTGTTGTGCCATCTTGAGCCCAAGCGACACCGCTCTGTAATCCTTCCACAGTTGGGAACGGGAGGTTTTCGTTGCTCTGTTAGACCAGCCTGACGCAGTGCCCTCCACACTATGAACTCAGGAAGTGCGAGCCTTCGCTCAAACTACATGAGCCAAATCTCAACTTGAAATGGGCAGAGCAGTTCGAAGTCGTGTTAGACTCGACCCAACGAGTCAGATCCAATATTCCATCATATTAATGCCCCCACATGGGTTACAAGCTTATGTTAACAAGCTCGACAATTAAAATAGTAGTTTAATTGTATTTAAATTAATTAATTGCTATATAACTTACCGATGTGGGATAAGTCCCTGGTTTTGTAGTTGCTTTTGTTCCAACAAATAACGTCTTTAAACGAAAAATATAGATAAGGTCATATTGGTGGTATAATTTTCAGCAACTTTTATTTTTAACGGTATTGTTAAATGTTGTTTTTTTTACAGAAATGGGACCCATTGATAATATTTCTAATAATTATTATTACTTTGTCCTTTAGTCACTAAAGTTAATTATATAGTGTCATCAATGTAAAAGTTCAATTTTATTCTCTATATAAAATAATACAACGTGTTTCAAAACTAGACACATGCACTACAAACTTTCCACACTTTCGGTATAATAATGTTGAATACACTAAGAATAAACGTTCTTCGATTTAATAATATATTATGATGGACATATATTACTATTTAAATATATGTATATACACACATATATATATATATATTTGGCTTAAATACATTATGAGAGTAAAGTTTTTTACCATCTTAGTTAGAATTTTCATCATTATGTTAGAGAGAGTAAAGTAACTTTGTGTCAAAGTAATGCCATGAATTTTTTCACTCCGATATATATTTTATGAAGCCTAAAGAATAACAAGCTTTCCCTGACCAGGACAAGCGTATATATTTACTTTAACTGTTAAAATATTTATGTCGTGTAACAACATAAATTACTATATAACGATGCACTGCTTTATTTCAAATTTAAATGAGAGTTTTTTATCGTCTTTTTTACATACTTTAAGAAGACAGTATTTACGCTAGATTGCTTACGCAGGCTATAACTCATACAAACAAAGCGTAGAAATCTTATTTCGACATACGTTGAAATTAAAGATGAAACATATATCAACATTGATTATGTTCTTGTAGTGATGATTACGTAATTATGACTATAAAATAGATACATAACTTTGAGAACTATCTTTTTGTTTACCTTGTACAATTTGTTCTTATCTCCAGAGAATGATTCGTTTAATTGTCGAGCTTGTTAACATAAGCTTGTAACCCATGTGGGGGCATTAATATGATGGAATATTGGATCTGACTTGTTGGGTCGAGTCTAACACGACTTCGAACTGCTCTGCCCATTTCAAGTTGATATATCAGTCATGTAGTTTGAGCGAAGGCTCGCACTTCCTGAGTTCATAGTGTGGAGGGCACTGCGTCAGGCTGGTCTAACAGAGCAACGAAAACCTCCCGTTCCCAACAGTGGAAGGATTCCGTTTTACGAGATAAATCCTAATTGATGTATATGGTAACATATATTTGAACAAGAAAAAAACATGATGGTATATTTGAGAACAGACTGTTGCGCCATCTTGAGCCCAAGCGACACCGCTCTGTAATCCTTCCACTGTTGGGAACGGGAGGTTTTCGTTGCTCTGTTAGACCAGCCTGACGCAGTGCCCTCCACACTATGAACTCAGGAAGTGCGAGCCTTCGCTCAAACTACATGACTCAAATCTCAACTTGAAATGGGCAGAGCAGTTAGAATTCGTGTTAGAGTCAGATCCAATATTCCATCATATTAATGCCCCCACATGGGTTACAAGCTTATGTTAACAAGCTCGACAATTAAAATAGTAATTTAATTGTATTTAAATTAATTAATTGCTATAGAACTTACCGATGTGGGATAAGTCACTGGTTTTGTAGTTGCTTTTGTTCCAACAAATAATGTCTTCAAACGAAAAATATAGATAAGGTCATATTGGTGGTATAATTTTCAGCATCTTTTATTTTTAACGGTATTGTTAAATGTTTTTTTTTTACAGAAATGGGACCCATTGATAATATTTCTAATAATTATTATTACTTTGTCCTTTAGTCACTAAAGTTAATTATATAGTGTCATCAATGTAAAGATTCAATTTAATTCTCTATATAAAATAATACAACGTGTTTCAAAACTAGACACATGCACTACGAACTTTCCACACTTTCGGTATAATAATGTTGAATACACTAAGAATAAACGTTCTTCGATTTAATAATATATTATGATGGACATATATTACTATTTAAATATATGTATATACACACATATATATATATATATATATTTGGCTTAAATACATTATGAGAGTAAAGTTTTTTAACATCTTAGTTAGAATTTTCATCATTATGTTAGAGAGAGTAAAGTAACTTTGTGTCAAAGTAATGCCATGAATTTTTTCACTCCGATATATATTTTATGAAGCCTAAAGAATAATAAGCTTTCCCTGACCAGGACAAGCGTATATATTTACTTTAACTGATAAAATATTTATGTCGTGTAACAACATAAATTACTATATAACGATGCACTGCTTTATTTCAAATTTAAATGAGAGTTTTTTATCGTCTTTTTTACATACTTTAAGAAGACAGTATTTACGCTAGATTGCTTACGCAGGCTATAACTCATACAAACAAAGCGTAGAAATCTTATTTCGACATACGTTGAAATTAAAGATGAAACATATATCAACATTGATTATGTTCTCGTAGTGATGAATACGTAATTATGACTATAAAATAGATACAGAACTTTGAGAACTATCTTTTTGTTTACCTTGTACAATTTGTTCTTATCTCCAGAGAATGATTCGTTAAATCCGTTTTACGAGATAAATCCTAATTGATGTATATGGTAACATAAATTTGAACAAGAAAAAAACATGATGGTATATTTGAGAACAGACTGTTGTGCCATCTTGAGCCCAAGCGACACCGCTCTGTAATCCTTCCACTGTTGGGAACGGGAGGTTTTCGTTGCTCTGTTAGACCAGCCTGACGCAGTGCCCTCCACACTATGAACTCAGGAAGTGCGAGCCTTCGCTCAAACTACATGAATCAAATCTCAACTTGAAATGGGCAGAGCAGTTCGAAGTCGTGTTAGACTCGACCCAATGAGTCAGATCCAATATTCCATCATATTAATGCCCCCACATGGGTTACAAGCTTATGTTAACAAGCTCGACAATTAAAATAGTAATTTAATTGTATTTAAATTAATTAATTGCTATAGAACTTACCGATGTGGGATAAGTCACTGGTTTTGTAGTTGCTTTTGTTCCAACAAGTAATGTCTTTAAACGAAAAATATAGATAAGGTCATATTGGTGGTATAATTTTCAGCATCTTTTATTTTTAACGGTATTGTTAAATGTTTTTTTTTTACAGAAATAGGACCCATTGATAATATTTCTAATAATTATTATTACTTTGTCCTTTAGTCACTAAAGTTAATTATATAGTGTCATCAATGTAAAGATTCAATTTTATTCTCTATATAAAATAATACAACGTGTTTCAAAACTAGACACATGCACTACGAACTTTCCACACTTTCGGTATAATAATGTTGAATACACTAAGAATAAACGTTCTTCGATTTAATAATATATTATGATGGACATATATTACTATTTAAATATATGTATATACACACATATATATATATATATATATTTGGCTTAAATACATTATGAGAGTAAAGTTTTTTACCATCTTAGTTAGAATTTTCATCATTATGTTAGAGAGAGTAAAGTAACTTTGTGTCAAAGTAATGCCATGAATTTTTTCACTCCGATATATATTTTATGAAGCCTAAAGAATAATAAGCTTTCCCTGACCAGGACAAGCGTATATATTTACTTTAACTGATAAAATATTTATGTCGTGTAACAACATAAGTTACTATATAACGATGCACTGCTTTATTTCAAATTTAAATGAGAGTTTTTTATCGTCTTTTTTACATACTTTAAGAAGACAGTATTTACGCTAGATTGCTTACGCAGGCTATAACTCATACAAACAAAGCGTAGAAATCTTATTTCGACATACGTTGAAATTAAAGATGAAACATATATCAACATTGATTATGTTCTCGTAGTGATGAATACGTAATTATGACTATAAAATAGATACAGAACTTTGAGAACTATCTTTTTGTTTACCTTGTACAATTTGTTCTTATCTCCAGAGAATGATTCGTTAAATCCGTTTTACGAGATAAATCCTAATTGATGTATATGGTAACATATATTTGAACAAGAAAAAAACATGATGGTATATTTGAGAACAGACTGTTGTGCCATCTTGAGCCCAAGCGACACCGCTCTGTAATCCTTCCACAGTTGGGAACGGGAGGTTTTCGTTGCTCTGTTAGACCAGCCTGACGCAGTGCCCTCCACACTATGAACTCAGGAAGTGCGAGCCTTCGCTCAAACTACATGAGCCAAATCTCAACTTGAAATGGGCAGAGCAGTTCGAAGTCGTGTTAGACTCGACCCAACGAGTCAGATCCAATATTCCATCATATTAATGCCCCCACATGGGTTACAAGCTTATGTTAACAAGCTCGACAATTAAAATAGTAGTTTAATTGTATTTAAATTAATTAATTGCTATATAACTTACCGATGTGGGATAAGTCCCTGGTTTTGTAGTTGCTTTTGTTCCAACAAATAACGTCTTTAAACGAAAAATATAGATAAGGTCATATTGGTGGTATAATTTTCAGCAACTTTTATTTTTAACGGTATTGTTAAATGTTTTTTTTTTACAGAAATGGGACCCATTGATAATATTTCTAATAATTATTATTACTTTGTCCTTTAGTCACTAAAGTTAATTATGTAGTGTCATCAATGTAAAAGTTCAATTTTATTCTCTATATAAAATAATACAACGTGTTTCAAAACTAGACACATGCACTACAAACTTTCCACACTTTCGGTATAATAATGTTGAATACACTAAGAATAAACGTTCTTCGATTTAATAATATATTTTGATGGACATATATTACTATTTAAATATATGTATATACACACATATATATATATATATTTGGCTTAAATACATTATGAGAGTAAAGTTTTTTACCATCTTAGTTAGAATTTTCATCATTATGTTAGAGAGAGTAAAGTAACTTTGTGTCAAAGTAATGCCATGAATTTTTTCACTCCGATATATATTTTATGAAGCCTAAAGAATAACAAGCTTTCCCTGACCAGGACAAGCGTATATATTTACTTTAACTGTTAAAATATTTATGTCGTGTAACAACATAAGTTACTATATAACGATGCACTGCTTTATTTCAAATTTAAATGAGAGTCTTTTATCGTCTTTTTTACATACTTTAAGAAGACAGTATTTACGCTAGATTGCTTACGCAGGCTATAACTCATACAAACAAAGCGTAGAAATCTTATTTCGACATACGTTGAAATTAAAGATGAAACATATATCAACATTGATTATATACTTGTAGTGATGAATACGTAATTATGACTATAAAATAGATACATAACTTTGAGAACTATCTTTTTGTTTACCTTGTACAATTTGTTCTTATCTCCAGAGAATGATTCGTTTAATTGTCGAGCTTGTTAACATAAGCTTGTAACCCATGTGGGGGCATTAATATGATGGAATATTGGATTTGACTCGTTGGGTCGAGTCTAACACGACTTCGAACTGCTCTGCCCATTTCAAGTTGAGATTTGGCTCATGTAGTTTGAGCGAAGGCTCGCACTTCCTGAGTTCATAGTGTGGAGGGCACTGCGTCAGGCTGGTCTAACAGAGCAACGAAAACCTCCCGTTCCAAACAGTGGAAGGATTCCGTTTTACGAGATAAATCCTAATTGATGTATATGGTAACATATATTTGAACAAGAAAAAAACATGATGGTATATTTGAGAACAGACTGTTGTGCCATCTTGAGCCCAAGCGACACCGCTCTGTAATCCTTCCACAGTTGGGAACGGGAGGTTTTCGTTGCTCTGTTAGACCAGCCTGACGCAGTGCCCTCCACACTATGAACTCAGGAAGTGCGAGCCTTCGCTCAAACTACATGAGCCAAATCTCAACTTGAAATGGGCAGAGCAGTTCGAAGTCGTGTTAGACTCGACCCAACGAGTCAGATCCAATATTCCATCATATTAATGCCCCCACATGGGTTACAAGCTTATGTTAACAAGCTCGACAATTAAAATAGTAGTTTAATTGTAATTAAATTAATTAATTGCTATATAACTTACCAATGTGGGATAAGTCCCTGGTTTTGTAGTTGCTTTTGTTCCAACAAATAACGTCTTTAAACGAAAAATATAGATAAGGTCATATTGGTGGTATAATTTTCAGCAACTTTTATTTTTAATGGTATTGTTAAATGTTTTTTTTTTTACAGAAATGGGACCCATTGATAATATTTCTAATAATTATTATTACTTTGTCCTTTAGTCACTAAAGTTAATTATATAGTGTCATCAATGTAAAAGTTCAATTTTATTCTGTATATAAAATAATACAACGTGTTTCAAAACTAGACACATGCACTACAAACTTTCCACACTTTCGGTATAATAATGTTGAATACACTAAGAATAAACGTTCTTCGATTTAATAATATATTATGATGGACATATATTACTATTTAAATATATGTATATACACACATATATAAATATATATATTTGGCTTAAATACATTATGAGAGTAAAGTTTTTTACCATCTTAGTTAGAATTTTCATCATTATGTTAGAGAGAGTAAAGTAACTTTGTGTCAAAGTAATGCCATGAATTTTTTCACTCCGATATATATTTTATGAAGCCTAAAGAATAACAAGCTTTCCCTGACCAGGACAAGCGTATATATTTACTTTAACTGTTAAAATATTTATGTCGTGTAACAACATAAGTTACTATATAACGATGCACTGCTTTATTTCAAATTTAAATGAGAGTTTTTTATCGTCTTTTTTACATACTTTAAGAAGACAGTATTTACGCTAGATTGCTTACGCAGGCTATAACTCATACAAACAAAGCGTAGAAATCTTATTTCGACATACGTTGAAATTAAAGATGAAACATATATAAACATTGATTATATACTTGTAGTGATGAATACGTAATTATGACTATAAAATAGTGACATAACTTTGAGAACTATCTTTTTGTTTACCTTGTACAATTTGTTCTTATCTCCAGAGAGTGATTCGTTTAATTGTCGAGCTTGTTAACATAAGCTTGTAACCCATGTGGGGGCATTAATATGATGGAATATTGGATCTGACTCGTTGGGTCAAGTCTAACACGACTTCGAACTGCTCTGCCCATTTCAAGTTGAGATTTGGCTCATGTAGTTTGAGCGAAGGCTCGCACTTCCTGAGGTCATAGTGTGGAGGGCACTGCGTCAGGCTGGTCTAACAGAGCAACGAAAACCTCCCGTTCCCAACAGTGGAAGGATTCCGTTTTACGAGATAAATCCTAATTGATGTATATGGTAACATAAATTTGAACAAGAAAAAAACATGATGGTATATTTGAGAATAGACTGTTGTGCCATCTTGAGCCCAAGCGACACCGCTCTGTAATCCTTCCACTGTTGGGAACGGGAGGTTTTCGTTGCTCTGTTAGACCAGCCTGACGCAGTGCCCTCCACACTATGAACTCAGGAAGTGCGAGCCTTCGCTCAAACTACATGACTCAAATCTCAACTTGAAATGGGCAGGGCAGTTCGATTTCGTGTTAGACTCGACCCAACGAGTCAGATCCAATATTCCATCATATTAATGCCCCCACATGGGTTACAAGCTTATGTTAACAAGCTCGACAATTAAAATAGTAGTTTAATTGTATTTAAATTAATTAATTGCTATATAACTTACCGATGTGGGATAAGTCCCTGGTTTTGTAGTTGCTTTTGTTCCAACAAATAACGTCTTTAAACGAAAAATATAGATAAGGTCATATTGGTGGTATAATTTTCAGCAACTTTTATTTTTAACGGTATTGTTAAATGTTTTTTTTTTTACAGAAATGGGACCCATTGATAATATTTCTAATAATTATTATTACTTTGTCCTTCAGTCACTAAAGTTAATTATATAGTGTCATCAATGTAAAAATTCAATTTTATTCTCTATATAAAATAATACAACGTGTTTCAAAACTAGACACATGCACTACAAACCTTCCACACTTTCGGTATAATAATGTTGAATACACTAAGAATAAACGTTCTTCGATTTAATAATATATTATGATGGACATATATTACTATTTAAATATATGTATATACACACATATATATATATATATATTTGGCTTAAATACATTATGAGAGTAAATTTTTTTACCATCTTAGTTAGAATTTTCATCATTATGTTAGAGAGAGTAAAGTAACTGTGTGTCAAAGTAATGCCATGAATTTTTTCACTCCGATATATATTTTATGAAGCCTAAAGAATAATAAGCTTTCCCTGACCAGGACAAGCGTATATATTTACTTTAACTGATAAAATATTTATGTCGTGTAACAACATAAGTTACTATATAACGATGCACTGCTTTATTTCAAATTTAAATGAGAGTTTTTTCTGGTCTTTTTTACATACTTTAAGAAGACAGTATTTACGCTAGATTACTTACGCAGGCTATAACTCATACAAACAAAGCGTAGAAATCTTATTTCGACATACGTTGAAATTAAAGATGAAACATATATCAACATTGATTATGTTCTTGTAGTGATGAATACGTAATTATGACTATAAAATAGATACAGAACTTTGAGAACTATCTTTTTGTTTACCTTGTACAATTTGTTCTTATCTCCAGAGAATGATTCGATAAATCCGTTTTACGAGATAAATCCTAATTGATGTATATGGTAACATATATTTGAACAAGAAAAAAACATGATGGTATATTTGAGAACAGACTGTTGTGCCATCTTGAGCCCAAGCGACACCGCTCTGTAATCCTTCCACTGTTGGGAACGGGAGGTTTTCGTTGCTCTGTTAGACCAGCCTGACGCAGTGCCCTCCACACTATGAACTCAGGAAGTGCGAGCCTTCGCTCAAACTACATGAGCCAAATCTCAACTTGAAATGGGCAGAGCAGTTCGAAGTCGTGTTAGACTCGACACAACGAGTCAGATCCAATATTCCATCATATTAATGCCCCCACATGGGTTACAAGCCTATGTTAACAAGCTCGACAATTAAAATAGTAGTTTAATTGTATTTAAATTAATTAATTGCTATATAACTTACCGATGTGGGATAAGTCCCTTGTTCTGTAGTTGCTTTTGTTCCAACAAATAACGTCTTTAAACGAAAAATATAGATAAGGTCATATTGGTGGTATAATTTTCAGCAACTTTTATTTTTAACGGTAATGTTAAATGTTTTTTTTTTACAGAAATGGGACCCATTGATAATATTTCTAATAATTATTATTACTTTGTCCTTCAGTCACTAAAGTTAATTATATAGTGTCATCAATGTAAAAATTCAATTTTAATCTCTATATAAAATAATACAACGTGTTTCAAAATTAGACACATGCACTACAAACATTCCACACTTTCGGTATAATAATGTTGAATACACTAAGAATAAACGTTCTTCGATTTAATAATATATTATGATGGACATATATTACTATTTAAATATATGTATATACACACATATATATATATATATTTGGCTTAAATACATTATGAGAGTAAAGTTTTTTATCATCTTAGTTAGAATTTTCATCATTATGTTAGAGAGAGTAAAGTAACTTTGTGTCAAAGTAATGCCATGAATTTTGTCACTCCGATATATATTTTATGAAGCTTAAAGAATAATAAGCTTTCCCTGACCAGGACAAGCGTATATATTTACTTTAACTGATAAAATATTTATGTCGTGTAACAACATAAGTTACTATATAACGATGCACTGCTTTATTTCAAATTTAAATGAGAGTTTTTTCTAGTCTTTTTTACATACTTTAAGAAGACAGTATTTACGCTAGATTACTTACACAGGCTATAACTCATACAAAGAAAGCGTAGAAATCTTATTTCGACATACGTTGAAATTAAAGATGAAACATATATCAACATTGATTATGTTCTTGTAGTGATGAATACGTAATTATGACTATAAAATAGATACAGAACTTTGAGAACTATCTTTTTGTTTACCTTGTACTATTTGTTCTTATCTCTAGAGAATGATTCGTTCAATCAGTTTTACGAGATAAATCCTAATTGATGTATATGGTAACATAAATTTGAACAAGAAAAAAACATGATGGTATATTTGAGAACAGACTGTTGTGCCATCTTGAGCCCAAGCGACACCGCTCTGTAATCCTTCCACAGTTGGGAACGGGAGGTTTTCGTTGCTCTGTTAGACCAGCCTGACGCAGTGCCCTCCACACTATGAACTCAGGAAGTGCGAGCCTTCGCTCAAACTACATGAGCCAAATCTCAACTTGAAGTGGGCAGAGCAGTTCGAAGTCGTGTTAGACTCGACCCAACGAGTCAGATCCAATATTCCATCATATTAATGCCCCCACATGGGTTACAAGCTTATGTTAACAAGCTCGACAATTAAAATAGTAGTTTAATTGTATTTAAATTAATTAATTGCTATATAACTTACCGATGTGGGATAAGTCCCTTGTTCTGTAGTTGCTTTTGTTCCAACAAATAACGTCTTTAAACGAAAAATATAGATAAGGTCATATTGGTGGTATAATTTTCAGCAACTTTTATTTTTAACGGTAATGTTAAATGTTTTTTTTTTTACAGAAATGGGACCCATTGATAATATTTCTAATAATTATTATTACTTTGTCCTTCAGTCACTAAAGTTAATTATATAGTGTCATCAATGTAAAAATTCAATTTTAATCTCTATATAAAATAATACAACGTGTTTCAAAACTAGACACATGCACTACAAACTTTCCACACTTTCGGTATAATAATGTTGAATACACTAAGAATAAACGTTCTTCGATTTAATAATATATTATGATGGACATATATTACTATTTAAATATATGTATATACACACATATATATATATATATTTGGCTTAAATACATTATGAGAGTAAAGTTTTTTACCATCTTAGTTAGAATTTTCATCATTATGTTAGAGAGAGTAAAGTAACTTTGTGTCAAAGTAATGCCATGAATTTTGTCACTCCGATATATATTTTATGAAGCCTAAAGAATAATAAGCTTTCCCTGACCAGGACAAGCGTATATATTTACTTTAACTGATAAAATATTTATGTCGTGTAACAACATAAGTTACTATATAACGATGCACTGCTTTATTTCAAATTTAAATGAGAGTTTTTTCTAGTCTTTTTTACATACTTTAAGAAGACAGTATTTACGCTAGATTACTTACACAGGCTATAACTCATACAAAGAAAGCGTAGAAATCTTATTTCGACATACGTTGAAATTAAAGATGAAACATATATCAACATTGATTATGTTCTTGTAGTGATGAATACGTAATTATGACTATAAAATAGATACAGAACTTTGAGAACTATCTTTTTGTTTACCTTGTACTATTTGTTCTTATCTCTAGAGAATGATTCGTTCAATCCGTTTTACGAGATAAATCCTAATTGATGTATATGGTAACATATATTTGAACAAGAAAAAAACATGATGGTATATTTGAGAACAGACTGTTGTGCCATCTTGAGCCCAAGCGACACCGCTCTGTAATCCTTCCACAGTTGGGAACGGGAGGTTTTCGTTGCTCTGTTAGACCAGCCTGACGCAGTGCCCTCCACACTATGAACTCAGGAAGTGCGAGCCTTCGCCCAAACTACATGAGCCAAATCTCAACTTGAAGTGGGCAGAGCAGTTCGAAGTCGTGTTAGACTCGACCCAACGAGTCAGATCCAATATTCCATCATATTAATGCCCCCACATGGGTTACAAGCTTATGTTAACAAGCTCGACAATTAAAATAGTAGTTTAATTGTATTTAAATTAATTAATTGCTATATAACTTACCGATGTGGGATAAGTCCCTTGTTCTGTAGTTGCTTTTGTTCCAACAAATAACGTCTTTAAACGAAAAATATAGATAAGGTCATATTGGTGGTATAATTTTCAGCAACTTTTATTTTTAACGGTAATGTTAAATGTTTTTTTTTTTACAGAAATGGGACCCATTGATAATATTTCTAATAATTATTATTACTTTGTCCTTCAGTCACTAAAGTTAATTATATAGTGTCATCAATGTAAAAATTCAATTTTAATCTCTATATAAAATAATACAACGTGTTTCAAAACTAGACACATGCACTACAAACTTTCCACACTTTCGGTATAATAATGTTGAATACACTAAGAATAAACGTTCTTCGATTTAATAATATATTATGATGGACATATATTACTATTTAAATATATGTATATACACACATATATATATATATATTTGGCTTAAATACATTATGAGAGTAAAGATTTTTACCATCTTAGTTAGAATTTTCATCATTATGTTAGAGAGAGTAAAGTAACTTTGTGTCAAAGTAATGCCATGAATTTTGTCACTCCGATATATATTTTATGAAGCCTAAAGAATAATAAGCTTTCCCTGACCAGGACAAGCGTATATATTTACTTTAACTGATAAAATATTTATGTCGTGTAACAACATAAGTTACTATATAACGATGCACTGCTTTATTTCAAATTTAAATGAGAGTTTTTTCTAGTCTTTTTTACATACTTTAAGAAGACAGTATTTACGCTAGATTACTTACACAGGCTATAACTCATACAAAGAAAGCGTAGAAATCTTATTTCGACATACGTTGAAATTAAAGATGAAACATATATCAACATTGATTATGTTCTTGTAGTGATGAATACGTAATTATGACTATAAAATAGATACAGAACTTTGAGAACTATCTTTTTGTTTACCTTGTACTATTTGTTCTTATTTCTAGAGAATGATTCGTTCAATCAGTTTTACGAGATAAATCCTAATTGATGTATATGGTAACATAAATTTGAACAATAAAAAAACATGATGGTATATTTGAGAACAGACTGTTGTGCCATCTTGAGCCCAAGCGACACCGCTCTGTAATCCTTCCACAGTTGGGAACGGGAGGTTTTCGTTGCTCTGTTAGACCAGCCTGACGCAGTGCCCTCCACACTATGAACTCAGGAAGTGCGAGCCTTCGCTCAAACTACATGAGCCAAATCTCAACTTGAAATGGGCAGAGCAGTTCGAAGTCGTGTTAGACTCGACCCAACGAGTCAGATCCAATATTCCATCATATTAATGCCCCCACATGGGTTACAAGCTTATGTTAACAAGCTCGACAATTAAAATAGTAGTTTAATTGTATTTAAATTAATTAATTGCTATATAACTTACCGATGTGGGATAAGTCCCTTGTTCTGTAGTTGCTTTTGTTCCAACAAATAACGTCTTTAAACGAAAAATATAGATAAGGTCATATTGGTGGTATAATTTTCAGCAACTTTTATTTTTAACGGTAATGTTAAATGTTTTTTTTTTTACAGAAATGGGACCCATTGATAATATTTCTAATAATTATTATTACTTTGTCCTTCAGTCACTAAAGTTAATTATATAGTGTCATCAATGTAAAAATTCAATTTTAATCTCTATATAAAATAATACAACGTGTTTCAAAACTAGACACATGCACTACAAACTTTCCACACTTTCGGTATAATAATGTTGAATACACTAAGAATAAACGTTCTTCGATTTAATAATATATTATGATGGACATATATTACTATTTAAATATATGTATATACACACATATATATATATATATTTGGCTTAAATACATTATGAGAGTAAAGTTTTTTACCATCTTAGTTAGAATTTTCATCATTATGTTAGAGAGAGTAAAGTAACTTTGTGTCAAAGTAATGCCATGAATTTTGTCACTCCGATATATATTTTATGAAGCCTAAAGAATAATAAGCTTTCCCTGACCAGGACAAGCGTATATATTTACTTTAACTGATAAAATATTTATGTCGTGTAACAACATAAGTTACTATATAACGATGCACTGCTTTATTTCAAATTTAAATGAGAGTTTTTTCTAGTCTTTTTTACATACTTTAAGAAGACAGTATTTACGCTAGATTACTTACACAGGCTATAACTCATACAAAGAAAGCGTAGAAATCTTATTTCGACATACGTTGAAATTAAAGATGAAACATATATCAACATTGATTATGTTCTTGTAGTGATGAATACGTAATTATGACTATAAAATAGATACAGAACTTTGAGAACTATCTTTTTGTTTACCTTGTACTATTTGTTCTTATCTCTAGAGAATGATTCGTTCAATCCGTTTTACGAGATAAATCCTAATTGATGTATATGGTAACATATATTTGAACAAGAAAAAAACATGATGGTATATTTGAGAACAGACTGTTGTGCCATCTTGAGCCCAAGCGACACCGCTCTGTAATCCTTCCACAGTTGGGAACGGGAGGTTTTCGTTGCTCTGTTAGACCAGCCTGACGCAGTGCCCTCCACACTATGAACTCAGGAAGTGCGAGCCTTCGCCCAAACTACATGAGCCAAATCTCAACTTGAAGTGGGCAGAGCAGTTCGAAGTCGTGTTAGACTCGACCCAACGAGTCAGATCCAATATTCCATCATATTAATGCCCCCACATGGGTTACAAGCTTATGTTAACAAGCTCGACAATTAAAATAGTAGTTTAATTGTATTTAAATTAATTAATTGCTATATAACTTACCGATGTGGGATAAGTCCCTGGTTTTGTAGTTGCTTTTGTTCCAACAAATAACGTCTTTAAACGAAAAATATAGATAAGGTCATATTGGTGGTATAATTTTCAGCAACTTTTATTTTTAACGGTAATGTTAAATGTTTTTTTTTTTACAGAAATGGGACCCATTGATAATATTTCTAATAATTATTATTACTTTGTCCTTCAGTCACTAAAGTTAATTATATAGTGTCATCAATGTAAAAATTCAATTTTAATCTCTATATAAAATAATACAACGTGTTTCAAAACTAGACACATGCACTACAAACTTTCCACACTTTCGGTATAATAATGTTGAATACACTAAGAATAAACGTTCTTCGATTTAATAATATATTATGATGGACATATATTACTATTTAAATATATGTATATACACACATATATATATATATATTTGGCTTAAATACATTATGAGAGTAAAGATTTTTACCATCTTAGTTAGAATTTTCATCATTATGTTAGAGAGAGTAAAGTAACTTTGTGTCAAAGTAATGCCATGAATTTTGTCACTCCGATATATATTTTATGAAGCCTAAAGAATAATAAGCTTTCCCTGACCAGGACAAGCGTATATATTTACTTTAACTGATAAAATATTTATGTCGTGTAACAACATAAGTTACTATATAACGATGCACTGCTTTATTTCAAATTTAAATGAGAGTTTTTTCTAGTCTTTTTTACATACTTTAAGAAGACAGTATTTACGCTAGATTACTTACACAGGCTATAACTCATACAAAGAAAGCGTAGAAATCTTATTTCGACATACGTTGAAATTAAAGATGAAACATATATCAACATTGATTATGTTCTTGTAGTGATGAATACGTAATTATGACTATAAAATAGATACAGAACTTTGAGAACTATCTTTTTGTTTACCTTGTACTATTTGTTCTTATTTCTAGAGAATGATTCGTTCAATCAGTTTTACGAGATAAATCCTAATTGATGTATATGGTAACATAAATTTGAACAATAAAAAAACATGATGGTATATTTGAGAACAGACTGTTGTGCCATCTTGAGCCCAAGCGACACCGCTCTGTAATCCTTCCACAGTTGGGAACGGGAGGTTTTCGTTGCTCTGTTAGACCAGCCTGACGCAGTGCCCTCCACACTATGAACTCAGGAAGTGCGAGCCTTCGCTCAAACTACATGACTCAAATCTCAACTTGAAATGGGCAGAGCAGTTCAAATTCGTGTTAGACTCGACCCAACGAGTCAGATCCAATATTCCATCATATTAATGCCCCCACATGGGTTACAAGCTTATGTTAACAAGCTCGACAATTAAAATAGTAATTTAATTGTATTTAAATTAATTAATTGCTATAGAACTTACCGATGTGGGATAAGTCACTGGTTTTGTAGTTGCTTTTGTTCCAACAAATAATGTCTTCAAACGAAAAATATAGATAAGGTCATATTGGTGGTATAATTTTCAGCATCTTTTATTTTTAACGGTATTGTTAAACTTTTTTTTTTTTACAGAAATGGGACCCATTGATAATATTTCTAATAATTATTATTACTTTGTCCTTTAGTCACTAAAGTTAATTATATAGTGTCATCAATGTAAAGATTCAATTTTATTCTCTATATAAAATAATACAACGTGTTTCAAAACTAGACACATGCACTACAAACTTTCCACACTTTCGGTATAATAATGTTGAATACACTAAGAATAAACGTTCTTCGATTTAATAATATATTATGATGGACATATATTACTATTTAAATATATGTATATACACACATATATATATATATATTTGGCTTAAATACATTATGAGAGTAAAGTTTTTTACCATCTTAGTTAGAATTTTCATCATTATGTTAGAGAGAGTAAAGTAACTTTGTGTCAAAGTAATGCCATGAATTTTGTCACTCCGATATATATTTTATGAAGCCTAAAGAATAATAAGCTTTCCCTGACCAGGACAAGCGTATATATTTACTTTAACTGATAAAATATTTATGTCGTGTAACAACATAAGTTACTATATAACGATGCACTGCTTTATTTCAAATTTAAATGAGAGTTTTTTATCGTCTTTTTTACATACTTTAAGAAGACAGTATTTACGCTAGATTGCTTACGCAGGCTATAACTCATACAAACAAAGCGTAGAAATCTTATTTCGACATACGTTGAAATTAAAGATGAAACATATATCAACATTGATTATGTTCTCGTAGTGATGAATACGTAATTATGACTATAAAATAGATACAGAACTTTGAGAACTATCTTTTTGTTTACCTTGTACAATTTGTTCTTATCTCCAGAGAATGATTCGATAAATCCGTTTTACGAGATAAATCCTAATTGATGTATATGGTAACATATATTTGAACAAGAAAAAAACATGATGGTATATTTGAGAACAGACTGTTGTGCCATCTTGAGCCCAAGCGATACCGCTCTGTAATCCTTCCACTGTTGGGAACGGGAGGTTTTCGTTGCTCTGTTAGACCAGCCTGACGCAGTGCCCTCCACACTATGAACCCAGGAAGTGCGATCCTTCGCTCAAACTACATGACCAAAATCTCAACTTGAAATGGGCAGAGCAGTTCGAAGTCGTGTTAGACTCGACCCAACGAGTCAGATCCAATATTCCATCATATTAATGCCCCCACATGGGTTACAAGCTTATGTTAACAAGCTCGACAGTTAAAATAGTAGTTTAATTGTATTTAAATTAATTAATTGCTATATAACTTACCGATGTGGGATAAGTCCCTGATTTTGTAGTTGCTTTTGTTCCAACAAATAACGTCTTTAAACGAAAAATATAGATAAGGTTATATTGGTGGTATAATTTTCAGCAACTTTTATTTTTAACGGTAATGTTAAATGTTTTTTTTTTACAGAAATGGGACCCATTGATAATATTTCTAATAATTATTATTACTTTGTCCTTCAGTCACTAAAGTTAATTATATAGTGTCATCAATGTAAAAATTCAATTTTAATCTCTATATAAAATAATACAACGTGTTTCAAAACTAGACACATGCACTACAAACTTTCCACACTTTCGGTATAATAATGTTGAATACACTAAGAATAAACGTTCTTCGATTTAATAATATATTATGATGGACATATATTACTATTTAAATATATGTATATACACACATATATATATATATATTTGGCTTAAATACATTATGAGTGTAAAGATTTTTACCATCTTAGTTAGAATTTTCATCATTATGTTAGAGAGAGTAAAGTAACTTTGTGTCAAAGTAATGCCATGAATTTTGTCACTCCGATATATATTTTATGAAGCCTAAAGAATAATAAGCTTTCCCTGACCAGGACAAGCGTATATATTTACTTTAACTGATAAAATATTTATGTCGTGTAACAACATACGTTACTATATAACGATGCACTGCTTTATTTCAAATTTAAATGAGAGTTTTTTCTAGTCTTTTTTACATACTTTAAGAAGACAGTATTTACGCTAGATTACTTACGCAGGCTATAACTCATACAAACAAAGCGTAGAAATCTTATTTCGACATACGTTGAAATTAAAGATGAAACATATATCAACATTGATTATGTTCTTGTAGTGATGAATACGTAATTATGACTATAAAATAGATACAGAACTTTGAGAACTATCTTTTTGTTTACCTTGTACTATTTGTTCTTATCTCTAGAGAATGATTCGTTCAATCCGTTTTACGAGATAAATCCTAATTGATGTATATGGTCACATATATTTGAACAAGAAAAAAACATGATGGTATATTTGAGAACAGACTGTTGTGCCATCTTGAGCCCAAGCGATACCGCTCTGTAATCCTTCCACTGTTGGGAACGGGAGGTTTTCGTTGCTCTGTTAGACCAGCCTGACGCAGTGCCCTCCACACTATGAACTCAGGAAGTGCGAGCCTTCGCTCAAACTACATGAGCCAAATCTCAACTTGAAATGGGCAGAGCAGTTCGAAGTCGTGTTAGACTCGACCCAACGAGTCAGATCCAATATTCCATCATATTAATGCCCCCACATGGGTTACAAGCTTATTTTAACAAGCTCGACAATTAAAATAGTAGTTTAATTGTATTTAAATTAATTAATTGCTATATAACTTACCGATGTGGGATAAGTCCCTGATTTTGTAGTTGCTTTTGTTCCAACAAATAACGTCTTTAAACGAAAAATATAGATAAGGTCATATTGGTGGTATAATTTTCAGCAACTTTTATTTTTAACGGTAATGTTAAATGTTTTTTTTTTACAGAAATGGGACCCATTGATAATATTTCTAATAATTATTATTACTTTGTCCTTCAGTCACTAAAGTTAATTATATAGTGTCATCAATGTAAAAATTCAATTTTAATCTCTATATAAAATAATACAACGTGTTTCAAAACTAGACACATGCACTACAAACTTTCCACACTTTCGGTATAATAATGTTGAATACACTAAGAATAAACGTTCTTCGATTTAATAATATATTATGATGGACATATATTACTATTTAAATATATGTATATACACACATATATATATATATATTTGGCTTAAATACATTATGAGTGTAAAGATTTTTACCATCTTAGTTAGAATTTTCATCATTATGTTAGAGAGAGTAAAGTAACTTTGTGTCAAAGTAATGCCATGAATTTTGTCACTCCGATATATATTTTATGAAGCCTAAAGAATAATAAGCTTTCCCTGACCAGGACAAGCGTATATATTTACTTTAACTGATAAAATATTTATGTCGTGTAACAACATAAGTTACTATATAACGATGCACTGCTTTATTTCAAATTTAAATGAGAGTTTTTTCTAGTCTTTTTTACATACTTTAAGAAGACAGTATTTACGCTAGATTACTTACGCAGGCTATAACTCATACAAACAAAGCGTAGAAATCTTATTTCGACATACGTTGAAATTAAAGATGAAACATATATCAACATTGATTATGTTCTTGTAGTGATGAATACGTAATTATGACTATAAAATAGATACAGAACTTTGAGAACTATCTTTTTGTTTACCTTGTACTATTTGTTCTTATCTCTAGAGAATGATTCGTTCAATCCGTTTTACGAGATAAATCCTAATTGATGTATATGGTCACATATATTTGAACAAGAAAAAAACATGATGGTATATTTGAGAACAGACTGTTGTGCCATCTTGAGCCCAAGCGATACCGCTCTGTAATCCTTCCACTGTTGGGAACGGGAGGTTTTCGTTGCTCTGTTAGACCAGCCTGACGCAGTGCCCTCCACACTATGAACTCAGGAAGTGCGAGCCTTCGCTCAAACTACATGAGCCAAATCTCAACTTGAAATGGGCAGAGCAGTTCGAAGTCGTGTTAGACTCGACCCAACGAGTCAGATCCAATATTCCATCATATTAATGCCCCCACATGGGTTACAAGCTTATGTTAACAAGCTCGACAGTTAAAATAGTAGTTTAATTGTATTTAAATTAATTAATTGCTATATAACTTACCGATGTGGGATAAGTCCCTGATTTTGTAGTTGCTTTTGTTCCAACAAATAACGTCTTTAAACGAAAAATATAGATAAGGTCATATTGGTGGTATAATTTTCAGCAACTTTTATTTTTAACGGTAATGTTAAATGTTTTTTTTTTACAGAAATGGGACCCATTGATAATATTTCTAATAATTATTATTACTTTGTCCTTCAGTCACTAAAGTTAATTATATAGTGTCATCAATGTAAAAATTCAATTTTAATCTCTATATAAAATAATACAACGTGTTTCAAAACTAGACACATGCACTACAAACTTTCCACACTTTCGGTATAATAATGTTGAATACACTAAGAATAAACGTTCTTCGATTTAATAATATATTATGATGGACATATATTACTATTTAAATATATGTATATACACACATATATATATATATATTTGGCTTAAATACATTATGAGTGTAAAGATTTTTACCATCTTAGTTAGAATTTTCATCATTATGTTAGAGAGAGTAAAGTAACTTTGTGTCAAAGTAATGCCATGAATTTTGTCACTCCGATATATATTTTATGAAGCCTAAAGAATAATAAGCTTTCCCTGACCAGGACAAGCGTATATATTTACTTTAACTGATAAAATATTTATGTCGTGTAACAACATACGTTACTATATAACGATGCACTGCTTTATTTCAAATTTAAATGAGAGTTTTTTCTAGTCTTTTTTACATACTTTAAGAAGACAGTATTTACGCTAGATTACTTACGCAGGCTATAACTCATACAAACAAAGCGTAGAAATCTTATTTCGACATACGTTGAAATTAAAGATGAAACATATATCAACATTGATTATGTTCTTGTAGTGATGAATACGTAATTATGACTATAAAATAGATACAGAACTTTGAGAACTATCTTTTTGTTTACCTTGTACTATTTGTTCTTATCTCTAGAGAATGATTCGTTCAATCCGTTTTACGAGATAAATCCTAATTGATGTATATGGTCACATATATTTGAACAAGAAAAAAACATGATGGTATATTTGAGAACAGACTGTTGTGCCATCTTGAGCCCAAGCGATACCGCTCTGTAATCCTTCCACTGTTGGGAACGGGAGGTTTTCGTTGCTCTGTTAGACCAGCCTGACGCAGTGCCCTCCACACTATGAACTCAGGAAGTGCGAGCCTTCGCTCAAACTACATGAGCCAAATCTCAACTTGAAATGGGCAGAGCAGTTCGAAGTCGTGTTAGACTCGACCCAACGAGTCAGATCCAATATTCCATCATATTAATGCCCCCACATGGGTTACAAGCTTATGTTAACAAGCTCGACAGTTAAAATAGTAGTTTAATTGTATTTAAATTAATTAATTGCTATATAACTTACCGATGTGGGATAAGTCCCTGATTTTGTAGTTGCTTTTGTTCCAACAAATAACGTCTTTAAACGAAAAATATAGATAAGGTCATATTGGTGGTATAATTTTCAGCAACTTTTATTTTTAACGGTAATGTTAAATGTTTTTTTTTTACAGAAATGGGACCCATTGATAATATTTCTAATAATTATTATTACTTTGTCCTTCAGTCACTAAAGTTAATTATATAGTGTCATCAATGTAAAAATTCAATTTTAATCTCTATATAAAATAATACAACGTGTTTCAAAACTAGACACATGCACTACAAACTTTCCACACTTTCGGTATAATAATGTTGAATACACTAAGAATAAACGTTCTTCGATTTAATAATATATTATGATGGACATATATTACTATTTAAATATATGTATATACACACATATATATATATATATTTGGCTTAAATACATTATGAGTGTAAAGATTTTTACCATCTTAGTTAGAATTTTCATCATTATGTTAGAGAGAGTAAAGTAACTTTGTGTCAAAGTAATGCCATGAATTTTGTCACTCTGATATATATTTTATGAAGCCTAAAGAATAATAAGCTTTCCCTGACCAGGACAAGCGTATATATTTACTTTAACTGATAAAATATTTATGTCGTGTAACAACATACGTTACTATATAACGATGCACTGCTTTATTTCAAATTTAAATGAGAGTTTTTTCTAGTCTTTTTTACATACTTTAAGAAGACAGTATTTACGCTAGATTACTTACGCAGGCTATAACTCATACAAACAAAGCGTAGAAATCTTATTTCGACATACGTTGAAATTAAAGATGAAACATATATCAACATTGATTATGTTCTTGTAGTGATGAATACGTAATTATGACTATAAAATAGATACAGAACTTTGAGAACTATCTTTTTGTTTACCTTGTACTATTTGTTCTTATCTCTAGAGAATGATTCGTTCAATCCGTTTTACGAGATAAATCCTAATTGATGTATATGGTCACATATATTTGAACAAGAAAAAAACATGATGGTATATTTGAGAACAGACTGTTGTGCCATCTTGAGCCCAAACGAAACCGCTCTGTAATCCTTCCACTGTTGGGAACGGGAGGTTTTCGTTGCACTGTTAGACCAGCCTGACGCAGTGCCCTCCACACTATGAACTCAAGAAGTGTGAGCCTTCGCTCAAACTACATGAATCAAATCTCAACTTGAAATGGGCAGAGCAGTTCAAATTCGTGTTAGACTCGACCCAACGAGTCAGATCCAATATTCCATCATATTAATGCCCCCACATGGGTTACAAGCTTATGTTAACAAGCTCGACAATTAAAATAGTAGTTTAATTGTATTTAAATTAATTAATTGCTATATAACTTACCGATGTGGGATAAGTCCCTGATTTTGTAGTTGCTTTTGTTCCAACAAATAACGTCTTTAAACGAAAAATATAGATAAGGTTATATTGGTGGTATAATTTTCAGCAACTTTTATTTTTAACGGTAATGTTAAATGTTTTTTTTTTACAGAAATGGGACCCATTGATAATATTTCTAATAATTATTATTACTTTGTCCTTCAGTCACTAAAGTTAATTATATAGTGTCATCAATGTAAAAATTCAATTTTAATCTCTATATAAAATAATACAACGTGTTTCAAAACTAGACACATGCACTACAAACTTTCCACACTTTCGGTATAATAATGTTGAATACACTAAGAATAAACGTTCTTCGATTTAATAATATATTATGATGGACATATATTACTATTTAAATATATGTATATACACACATATATATATATATATTTGGCTTAAATACATTATGAGTGTAAAGATTTTTACCATCTTAGTTAGAATTTTCATCATTATGTTAGAGAGAGTAAAGTAACTTTGTGTCAAAGTAATGCCATGAATTTTGTCACTCCGATATATATTTTATGAAGCCTAAAGAATAATAAGCTTTCCCTGACCAGGACAAGCGTATATATTAACTTTAACTGATAAAATATTTATGTCGTGTAACAACATACGTTACTATATAACGATGCACTGCTTTATTTCAAATTTAAATGAGAGTTTTTTCTAGTCTTTTTTACATACTTTAAGAAGACAGTATTTACGCTAGATTACTTACGCAGGCTATAACTCATACAAACAAAGCGTAGAAATCTTATTTCGACATACGTTGAAATTAAAGATGAAACATATATCAACATTGATTATGTTCTTGTAGTGATGAATACGTAATTATGACTATAAAATAGATACAGAACTTTGAGAACTATCTTTTTGTTTACCTTGTACTATTTGTTCTTATCTCTAGAGAATGATTCGTTCAATCCGTTTTACGAGATAAATCCTAATTGATGTATATGGTCACATATATTTGAACAAGAAAAAAACATGATGGTATATTTGAGAACAGACTGTTGTGCCATCTTGAGCCCAAGCGATACCGCTCTGTAATCCTTCCACTGTTGGGAACGGGAGGTTTTCGTTGCTCTGTTAGACCAGCCTGACGCAGTGCCCTCCACACTATGAACTCAGGAAGTGCGAGCCTTCGCTCAAACTACATGAGCCAAATCTCAACTTGAAATGGGCAGAGCAGTTCGAAGTCGTGTTAGACTCGACCCAACGAGTCAGATCCAATATTCCATCATATTAATGCCCCCACATGGGTTACAAGCTTATTTTAACAAGCTCGACAATTAAAATAGTAGTTTAATTGTATTTAAATTAATTAATTGCTATATAACTTACCGATGTGGGATAAGTCCCTGATTTTGTAGTTGCTTTTGTTCCAACAAATAACGTCTTTAAACGAAAAATATAGATAAGGTCATATTGGTGGTATAATTTTCAGCAACTTTTATTTTTAACGGTAATGTTAAATGTTTTTTTTTTACAGAAATGGGACCCATTGATAATATTTCTAATAATTATTATTACTTTGTCCTTCAGTCACTAAAGTTAATTATATAGTGTCATCAATGTAAAAATTCAATTTTAATCTCTATATAAAATAATACAACGTGTTTCAAAACTAGACACATGCACTACAAACTTTCCACACTTTCGGTATAATAATGTTGAATACACTAAGAATAAACGTTCTTCGATTTAATAATATATTATGATGGACATATATTACTATTTAAATATATGTATATACACACATATATATATATATATTTGGCTTAAATACATTATGAGTGTAAAGATTTTTACCATCTTAGTTAGAATTTTCATCATTATGTTAGAGAGAGTAAAGTAACTTTGTGTCAAAGTAATGCCATGAATTTTGTCACTCCGATATATATTTTATGAAGCCTAAAGAATAATAAGCTTTCCCTGACCAGGACAAGCGTATATATTTACTTTAACTGATAAAATATTTATGTCGTGTAACAACATAAGTTACTATATAACGATGCACTGCTTTATTTCAAATTTAAATGAGAGTTTTTTCTAGTCTTTTTTACATACTTTAAGAAGACAGTATTTACGCTAGATTACTTACGCAGGCTATAACTCATACAAACAAAGCGTAGAAATCTTATTTCGACATACGTTGAAATTAAAGATGAAACATATATCAACATTGATTATGTTCTTGTAGTGATGAATACGTAATTATGACTATAAAATAGATACAGAACTTTGAGAACTATCTTTTTGTTTACCTTGTACTATTTGTTCTTATCTCTAGAGAATGATTCGTTCAATCCGTTTTACGAGATAAATCCTAATTGATGTATATGGTCACATATATTTGAACAAGAAAAAAACATGATGGTATATTTGAGAACAGACTGTTGTGCCATCTTGAGCCCAAGCGATACCGCTCTGTAATCCTTCCACTGTTGGGAACGGGAGGTTTTCGTTGCTCTGTTAGACCAGCCTGACGCAGTGCCCTCCACACTATGAACTCAGGAAGTGCGAGCCTTCGCTCAAACTACATGAGCCAAATCTCAACTTGAAATGGGCAGAGCAGTTCGAAGTCGTGTTAGACTCGACCCAACGAGTCAGATCCAATATTCCATCATATTAATGCCCCCACATGGGTTACAAGCTTATTTTAACAAGCTCGACAATTAAAATAGTAGTTTAATTGTATTTAAATTAATTAATTGCTATATAACTTACCGATGTGGGATAAGTCCCTGATTTTGTAGTTGCTTTTGTTCCAACAAATAACGTCTTTAAACGAAAAATATAGATAAGGTCATATTGGTGGTATAATTTTCAGCAACTTTTATTTTTAACGGTAATGTTAAATGTTTTTTTTTTACAGAAATGGGACCCATTGATAATATTTCTAATAATTATTATTACTTTGTCCTTCAGTCACTAAAGTTAATTATATAGTGTCATCAATGTAAAAATTCAATTTTAATCTCTATATAAAATAATACAACGTGTTTCAAAACTAGACACATGCACTACAAACTTTCCACACTTTCGGTATAATAATGTTGAATACACTAAGAATAAACGTTCTTCGATTTAATAATATATTATGATGGACATATATTACTATTTAAATATATGTATATACACACATATATATATATATATTTGGCTTAAATACATTATGAGTGTAAAGATTTTTACCATCTTAGTTAGAATTTTCATCATTATGTTAGAGAGAGTAAAGTAACTTTGTGTCAAAGTAATGCCATGAATTTTGTCACTCCGATATATATTTTATGAAGCCTAAAGAATAATAAGCTTTCCCTGACCAGGACAAGCGTATATATTTACTTTAACTGATAAAATATTTATGTCGTGTAACAACATAAGTTACTATATAACGATGCACTGCTTTATTTCAAATTTAAATGAGAGTTTTTTCTAGTCTTTTTTACATACTTTAAGAAGACAGTATTTACGCTAGATTACTTACGCAGGCTATAACTCATACAAACAAAGCGTAGAAATCTTATTTCGACATACGTTGAAATTAAAGATGAAACATATATCAACATTGATTATGTTCTTGTAGTGATGAATACGTAATTATGACTATAAAATAGATACAGAACTTTGAGAACTATCTTTTTGTTTACCTTGTACTATTTGTTCTTATCTCTAGAGAATGATTCGTTCAATCCGTTTTACGAGATAAATCCTAATTGATGTATATGGTCACATATATTTGAACAAGAAAAAAACATGATGGTATATTTGAGAACAGACTGTTGTGCCATCTTGAGCCCAAGCGATACCGCTCTGTAATCCTTCCACTGTTGGGAACGGGAGGTTTTCGTTGCTCTGTTAGACCAGCCTGACGCAGTGCCCTCCACACTATGAACTCAGGAAGTGCGAGCCTTCGCTCAAACTACATGAGCCAAATCTCAACTTGAAATGGGCAGAGCAGTTCGAAGTCGTGTTAGACTCGACCCAACGAGTCAGATCCAATATTCCATCATATTAATGCCCCCACATGGGTTACAAGCTTATGTTAACAAGCTCGACAGTTAAAATAGTAGTTTAATTGTATTTAAATTAATTAATTGCTATATAACTTACCGATGTGGGATAAGTCCCTGATTTTGTAGTTGCTTTTGTTCCAACAAATAACGTCTTTAAACGAAAAATATAGATAAGGTCATATTGGTGGTATAATTTTCAGCAACTTTTATTTTTAACGGTAATGTTAAATGTTTTTTTTTTACAGAAATGGGACCCATTGATAATATTTCTAATAATTATTATTACTTTGTCCTTCAGTCACTAAAGTTAATTATATAGTGTCATCAATGTAAAAATTCAATTTTAATCTCTATATAAAATAATACAACGTGTTTCAAAACTAGACACATGCACTACAAACTTTCCACACTTTCGGTATAATAATGTTGAATACACTAAGAATAAACGTTCTTCGATTTAATAATATATTATGATGGACATATATTACTATTTAAATATATGTATATACACACATATATATATATATATTTGGCTTAAATACATTATGAGTGTAAAGATTTTTACCATCTTAGTTAGAATTTTCATCATTATGTTAGAGAGAGTAAAGTAACTTTGTGTCAAAGTAATGCCATGAATTTTGTCACTCCGATATATATTTTATGAAGCCTAAAGAATAATAAGCTTTCCCTGACCAGGACAAGCGTATATATTTACTTTAACTGATAAAATATTTATGTCGTGTAACAACATACGTTACTATATAACGATGCACTGCTTTATTTCAAATTTAAATGAGAGTTTTTTCTAGTCTTTTTTACATACTTTAAGAAGACAGTATTTACGCTAGATTACTTACGCAGGCTATAACTCATACAAACAAAGCGTAGAAATCTTATTTCGACATACGTTGAAATTAAAGATGAAACATATATCAACATTGATTATGTTCTTGTAGTGATGAATACGTAATTATGACTATAAAATAGATACAGAACTTTGAGAACTATCTTTTTGTTTACCTTGTACTATTTGTTCTTATCTCTAGAGAATGATTCGTTCAATCCGTTTTACGAGATAAATCCTAATTGATGTATATGGTCACATATATTTGAACAAGAAAAAAACATGATGGTATATTTGAGAACAGACTGTTGTGCCATCTTGAGCCCAAGCGATACCGCTCTGTAATCCTTCCACTGTTGGGAACGGGAGGTTTTCGTTGCTCTGTTAGACCAGCCTGACGCAGTGCCCTCCATACTATGAACTCAGGAAGTGCGAGCCTTCGCTCAAACTACATGAGCCAAATCTCAACTTGAAATGGGCAGAGCAGTTCGAAGTCGTGTTAGACTCGACCCAACGAGTCAGATCCAATATTCCATCATATTAATGCCCCCACATGGGTTACAAGCTTATGTTAACAAGCTCGACAGTTAAAATAGTAGTTTAATTGTATTTAAATTAATTAATTGCTATATAACTTACCGATGTGGGATAAGTCCCTGATTTTGTAGTTGCTTTTGTTCCAACAAATAACGTCTTTAAACGAAAAATATAGATAAGGTCATATTGGTGGTATAATTTTCAGCAACTTTTATTTTTAACGGTAATGTTAAATGTTTTTTTTTTACAGAAATGGGACCCATTGATAATATTTCTAATAATTATTATTACTTTGTCCTTCAGTCACTAAAGTTAATTATATAGTGTCATCAATGTAAAAATTCAATTTTAATCTCTATATAAAATAATACAACGTGTTTCAAAACTAGACACATGCACTACAAACTTTCCACACTTTCGGTATAATAATGTTGAATACACTAAGAATAAACGTTCTTCGATTTAATAATATATTATGATGGACATATATTACTATTTAAATATATGTATATACACACATATATATATATATATTTGGCTTAAATACATTATGAGTGTAAAGATTTTTACCATCTTAGTTAGAATTTTCATCATTATGTTAGAGAGAGTAAAGTAACTTTGTGTCAAAGTAATGCCATGAATTTTGTCACTCCGATATATATTTTATGAAGCCTAAAGAATAATAAGCTTTCCCTGACCAGGACAAGCGTATATATTTACTTTAACTGATAAAATATTTATGTCGTGTAACAACATACGTTACTATATAACGATGCACTGCTTTATTTCAAATTTAAATGAGAGTTTTTTCTAGTCTTTTTTACATACTTTAAGAAGACAGTATTTACGCTAGATTACTTACGCAGGCTATAACTCATACAAACAAAGCGTAGAAATCTTATTTCGACATACGTTGAAATTAAAGATGAAACATATATCAACATTGATTATGTTCTTGTAGTGATGAATACGTAATTATGACTATAAAATAGATACAGAACTTTGAGAACTATCTTTTTGTTTACCTTGTACTATTTGTTCTTATCTCTAGAGAATGATTCGTTCAATCCGTTTTACGAGATAAATCCTAATTGATGTATATGGTCACATATATTTGAACAAGAAAAAAACATGATGGTATATTTGAGAACAGACTGTTGTGCCATCTTGAGCCCAAGCGATACCGCTCTGTAATCCTTCCACTGTTGGGAACGGGAGGTTTTCGTTGCTCTGTTAGACCAGCCTGACGCAGTGCCCTCCACACTATGAACTCAGGAAGTGCGAGCCTTCGCTCAAACTACATGAGCCAAATCTCAACTTGAAATGGGCAGAGCAGTTCGAAGTCGTGTTAGACTCGACCCAACGAGTCAGATCCAATATTCCATCATATTAATGCCCCCACATGGGTTACAAGCTTATGTTAACAAGCTCGACAATTAAAATAGTAGTTTAATTGTATTTAAATTAATTAATTGCTATATAACTTACCGATGTGGGATAAGTCCCTGATTTTGTAGTTGCTTTTGTTCCAACAAATAACGTCTTTAAACGAAAAATATAGATAAGGTCATATTGGTGGTATAATTTTCAGCAACTTTTATTTTTAACGGTAATGTTAAATGTTTTTTTTTTACAGAAATGGGACCCATTGATAATATTTCTAATAATTATTATTACTTTGTCCTTCAGTCACTAAAGTTAATTATATAGTGTCATCAATGTAAAAATTCAATTTTAATCTCTATATAAAATAATACAACGTGTTTCAAAACTAGACACATGCACTACAAACTTTCCACACTTTCGGTATAATAATGTTGAATACACTAAGAATAAACGTTCTTCGATTTAATAATATATTATGATGGACATATATTACTATTTAAATATATGTATATACACACATATATATATATATATTTGGCTTAAATACATTATGAGTGTAAAGATTTTTACCATCTTAGTTAGAATTTTCATCATTATGTTAGAGAGAGTAAAGTAACTTTGTGTCAAAGTAATGCCATGAATTTTGTCACTCCGATATATATTTTATGAAGCCTAAAGAATAATAAGCTTTCCCTGACCAGGACAAGCGTATATATTTACTTTAACTGATAAAATATTTATGTCGTGTAACAACATAAGTTACTATATAACGATGCACTGCTTTATTTCAAATTTAAATGAGAGTTTTTTCTAGTCTTTTTTACATACTTTAAGAAGACAGTATTTACGCTAGATTACTTACGCAGGCTATAACTCATACAAACAAAGCGTAGAAATCTTATTTCGACATACGTTGAAATTAAAGATGAAACATATATCAACATTGATTATGTTCTTGTAGTGATGAATACGTAATTATGACTATAAAATAGATACAGAACTTTGAGAACTATCTTTTTGTTTACCTTGTACTATTTGTTCTTATCTCTAGAGAATGATTCGTTCAATCCGTTTTACGAGATAAATCCTAATTGATGTATATGGTCACATATATTTGAACAAGAAAAAAACATGATGGTATATTTGAGAACAGACTGTTGTGCCATCTTGAGCCCAAGCGATACCGCTCTGTAATCCTTCCACTGTTGGGAACGGGAGGTTTTCGTTGCTCTGTTAGACCAGCCTGACGCAGTGCCCTCCACACTATGAACTCAGGAAGTGCGAGCCTTCGCTCAAACTACATGAGCCAAATCTCAACTTGAAATGGGCAGAGCAGTTCGAAGTCGTGTTAGACTCGACCCAACGAGTCAGATCCAATATTCCATCATATTAATGCCCCCACATGGGTTACAAGCTTATGTTAACAAGCTCGACAATTAAAATAGTAGTTTAATTGTATTTAAATTAATTAATTGCTATATAACTTACCGATGTGGGATAAGTCCCTGGTTTTGTAGTTGCTTTTGTTCCAACAAATAACGTCTTTAAACGAAAAATATAGATAAGGTCATATTGGTGGTATAATTTTCAGCAACTTTTATTTTTAACGGTAATGTTAAATGTTTTTTTTTTTACAGAAATGGGACCCATTGATAATATTTTTAATAATTATTATTACTTTGTCCTTCAGTCACTAAAGTTAATTATATAGTGTCATCAATGTAAAAATTCAATTTTATTCTCTATATAAAATAATACAACGTGTTTCAAAACTAGACACATGCACTACAAACTTTCCACACTTTCGGTATAATAATGTTGAATACACTAAGAATAAACGTTCTTCGATTTAATAATATATTATGATGGACATATATTACTATTTAAATATATGTATATATACACACATATATATATATATATATATATTTGGCTTAAATACATTATGAGAGTAAAGTTTTTTACCATCTTAGTTAGAATTTTCATCATTATGTTAGAGAGAGTAAAGTAACTTTGTGTCAAAGTAATGCCATGAATTTTGTCACTCCGATATATATTTTATGAAGCCTAAAGAATAATAAGCTTTCCCTGACCAGGACAAGCGTATATATTTACTTTAACTGATAAAATATTTATGTCGTGTAACAACATAAGTTACTATATAACGATACACTGCTTTATTTCAAATTTAAATGAGAGTTTTTTCTAGTCTTTTTTACATACTTTAAGAAGACTGTATTTACGCTAGATTACTTACGCAGGCTATAACTCATACAAACATAGCGTAGAAATCTTATTTCGACATACGTTGAAATTAAAGATGAAACATATATCAACATTGATTATGTTCTTGTAGTGATGAATACGTAATTATGACTATAAAATAGATACAGGACTTTGAGAACTATCTTTTTGTTTACCTTGTACTATTTGTTCTTATCTCTAGAGAATGATTCGTTCAATCCGTTTTACGAGATAAATCCTAATTGATGTATATGGTCACATATATTTGAACAAGAAAAAAACATGATGGTATATTTGAGAACAGACTGTTGTGCCATCTTGAGCCCAAGCGATACCGCTCTGTAATCCTTCCACTGTTGGGAACGGGAGGTTTTCGTTGCTCTGTTAGACCAGCCTGACGCAGTGCCCTCCACACTATGAACTCAGGAAGTGCGAGCCTTCGCTCAAACTACATGAGCCAAATCTCAACTTGAAATGGGCAGAGCAGTTCGAAGTCGTGTTAGACTCGACCCAACGAGTCAGATCCAATATTCCATCATATTAATGCCCCCACATGGGTTACAAGCTTATGTTAACAAGCTCGACAGTTAAAATAGTAGTTTAATTGTATTTAAATTAATTAATTGCTATATAACTTACCGATGTGGGATAAGTCCCTGATTTTGTAGTTGCTTTTGTTCCAACAAATAACGTCTTTAAACGAAAAATATAGATAAGGTCATATTGGTGGTATAATTTTCAGCAACTTTTATTTTTAACGGTAATGTTAAATGTTTTTTTTTTACAGAAATGGGACCCATTGATAATATTTCTAATAATTATTATTACTTTGTCCTTCAGTCACTAAACTTAATTATATAGTGTCATCAATGTAAAAATTCAATTTTAATCTCTATATAAAATAATACAACGTGTTTCAAAACTAGACACATGCACTACAAACTTTCCACACTTTCGGTATAATAATGTTGAATACACTAAGAATAAACGTTCTTCGATTTAATAATATATTATGATGGACATATATTACTATTTAAATATATGTATATACACACATATATATATATATATTTGGCTTAAATACATTATGAGTGTAAAGATTTTTACCATCTTAGTTAGAATTTTCATCATTATGTTAGAGAGAGTAAAGTAACTTTGTGTCAAAGTAATGCCATGAATTTTGTCACTCCGATATATATTTTATGAAGCCTAAAGAATAATAAGCTTTCCCTGACCAGGACAAGCGTATATATTTACTTTAACTGATAAAATATTTATGTCGTGTAACAACATACGTTACTATATAACGATGCACTGCTTTATTTCAAATTTAAATGAGAGTTTTTTCTAGTCTTTTTTACATACTTTAAGAAGACAGTATTTACGCTAGATTACTTACGCAGGCTATAACTCATACAAACAAAGCGTAGAAATCTTATTTCGACATACGTTGAAATTAAAGATGAAACATATATCAACATTGATTATGTTCTTGTAGTGATGAATACGTAATTATGACTATAAAATAGATACAGAACTTTGAGAACTATCTTTTTGTTTACCTTGTACTATTTGTTCTTATCTCTAGAGAATGATTCGTTCAATCCGTTTTACGAGATAAATCCTAATTGATGTATATGGTCACATATATTTGAACAAGAAAAAAACATGATGGTATATTTGAGAACAGACTGTTGTGCCATCTTGAGCCCAAGCGATACCGCTCTGTAATCCTTCCACTGTTGGGAACGGGAGGTTTTCGTTGCTCTGTTAGACCAGCCTGACGCAGTGCCCTCCACACTATGAACTCAGGAAGTGCGAGCCTTCGCTCAAACTACATGAGCCAAATCTCAACTTGAAATGGGCAGAGCAGTTCGAAGTCGTGTTAGACTCGACCCAACGAGTCAGATCCAATATTCCATCATATTAATGCCCCCACATGGGTTACAAGCTTATGTTAACAAGCTCGACAATTAAAAAAAGAGTAGTTTAATTGTATTTAAATTAATTAATTGCTATATAACTTACCGATGTGGGATAAGTCCCTGGTTTTGTAGTTGCTTTTGTTCCAACAAATAACGTCTTTAAACGAAAAATATAGATAAGGTCATATTGGTGGTATAATTTTCAGCAACTTTTATTTTTAACGGTAATGTTAAATGTTTTTTTTTTTACAGAAATGGGACCCATTGATAATATTTCTAATAATTATTATTACTTTGTCCTTCAGTCACTAAAGTTAATTATATAGTGTCATCAATGTAAAAATTCAATTTTATTCTCTATATAAAATATTACAACGTGTTTCAAAACTAGACATGTGCACTACGAACTTTCCACACTTTCGGTATAATAATGTTAAAAACGATAAGAATAAACGTTCTTCGATTTAATAATATATTATGATGGACATATATTACTATTTAAATATATGAATATACATACATATATATATATATATATATATTTGGCTTAAATACATTCAGAAAGTAAAGTTTTTTACTATCTTAGTTAGAATTTTCATCATTATGTTAGAGAGAATAAGGTAACTTTGTGTCAAAGTAATGCCATGAATTTTTTCACTCCGATATATATTTTATGAAGCCTAAAGAATAATAAGCTTTCCCTGACCAGGACAAGCGTATATATTTACTTTAACTGATAAAATATTTATGTCGTGTAACAACATAAGTTACTATATAACGATACACTGCTTTATTTCAAATTTAAATGAGAGTTTTTTCTAGTCTTTTTTACATACTTTAAGAAGACAGTATTTACGCTAGATTACTTACGCAGGCTATAACTCATACAAACATAGCGTAGAAATCTTATTTCGACATACGTTGAAATTAAAGATGAAACATATATCAACATTGATTATGTTCTTGTAGTGATGAATACGTAATTATGACTATAAAATAGATACAGAACTTTGAGAACTATCTTTTTGTTTACCTTGTACTATTTGTTCTTATCTCTAGAGAATGATTCGTTCAATCCGTTTTACGAGATAAATCCTAATTGATGTATATGGTCACATATATTTGAACAAGAAAAAAACATGATGGTATATTTGAGAACAGACTGTTGTGCCATCTTGAGCCCAAGCGATACCGCTCTGTAATCCTTCCACTGTTGGGAACGGGAGGTTTTCGTTGCTCTGTTAGACCAGCCTGACGCAGTGCCCTCCACACTATGAACTCAGGAAGTGCGAGCCTTCGCTCAAACTACATGACTCAAATCTCAACTTGAAATGGGCAGAGCAGGGCGACTTCGTGTTAGACTCGACCCAACGAGTTAGATCCAATATTCCATCATATTAATGCCCCCACATGGGTTACAAGCTTATGTTAACAAGCTCGACAGTTAAAATAGTAGTTTAATTGTATTTAAATTAATTAATTGCTATATAACTTACCGATGTGGGATAAGTCCCTGATTTTGTAGTTGCTTTTGTTCCAACAAATAACGTCTTTAAACGAAAAATATAGATAAGGTCATATTGGTGGTATAATTTTCAGCAACTTTTATTTTTAACGGTAATGTTAAATGTTTTTTTTTTACAAAAATGGGACCCATTGATAATATTTCTAATAATTATTATTACTTTGTCCTTCAGTCACTAAAGTTAATTATATAGTGTCATCAATGTAAAAATTCAATTTTAATCTCTATATAAAATAATACAACGTGTTTCAAAACTAGACACATGCACTACAAACTTTCCACACTTTCGGTATAATAATGTTGAATACACTAAGAATAAACGTTCTTCGATTTAATAATATATTATGATGGACATATATTACTATTTAAATATATGTATATACACACATATATATATATATATTTGGCTTAAATACATTATGAGTGTAAAGATTTTTACCATCTTAGTTAGAATTTTCATCATTATGTTAGAGAGAGTAAAGTAACTTTGTGTCAAAGTAATGCCATGAATTTTGTCACTCCGATATATATTTTATGAAGCCTAAAGAATAATAAGCTTTCCCTGACCAGGACAAGCGTATATATTTACTTTAACTGATAAAATATTTATGTCGTGTAACAACATACGTTACTATATAACGATGCACTGCTTTATTTCAAATTTAAATGAGAGTTTTTTCTAGTCTTTTTTACATACTTTAAGAAGACAGTATTTACGCTAGATTACTTACGCAGGCTATAACTCATACAAACAAAGCGTAGAAATCTTATTTCGACATACGTTGAAATTAAAGATGAAACATATATCAACATTGATTATGTTCTTGTAGTGATGAATACGTAATTATGACTATAAAATAGATACAGAACTTTGAGAACTATCTTTTTGTTTACCTTGTACTATTTGTTCTTATCTCTAGAGAATGATTCGTTCAATCCGTTTTACGAGATAAATCCTAATTGATGTATATGGTCACATATATTTGAACAAGAAAAAAACATGATGGTATATTTGAGAACAGACTGTTGTGCCATCTTGAGCCCAAGCGATACCGCTCTGTAATCCTTCCACTGTTGGGAACGGGAGGTTTTCGTTGCTCTGTTAGACCAGCCTGACGCAGTGCCCTCCACACTATGAACTCAGGAAGTGCGAGCCTTCGCTCAAACTACATGAGCCAAATCTCAACTTGAAATGGGCAGAGCAGTTCGAAGTCGTGTTAGACTCGACCCAACGAGTCAGATCCAATATTCCATCATATTAATGCCCCCACATGGGTTACAAGCTTATGTTAACAAGCTCGACAATTAAAAAAAGAGTAGTTTAATTGTATTTAAATTAATTAATTGCTATATAACTTACCGATGTGTGATAAGTCCCTGGTTTTGTAGTTGCTTTTGTTCCAACAAATAACGTCTTTAAACGAAAAATATAGATAAGGTCATATTGGTGGTATAATTTTCAGCAACTTTTATTTTTAACGGTAATGTTAAATGTTTTTTTTTTTACAGAAATGGGACCCATTGATAATATTTCTAATAATTATTATTACTTTGTCCTTCAGTCACTAAAGTTAATTATATAGTGTCATCAATGTAAAAATTCAATTTTATTCTCTATATAAAATAATACAACGTGTTTCAAAACTAGACACATGCACTACAAACTTTCCACACTTTCGGTATAATAATGTTGAATACACTAAGAATAAACGTTCTTCGATTTAATAATATATTATGATGGACATATATTACTATTTAAATATATGTATATACACACATATATATATATATATTTGGCTTAAATACATTATGAGTGTAAAGATTTTTACCATCTTAGTTAGAATTTTCATCATTATGTTAGAGAGAGTAAAGTAACTTTGTGTCAAAGTAATGCCATGAATTTTGTCACTCCGATATATATTTTATGAAGCCTAAAGAATAATAAGCTTTCCCTGACCAGGACAAGCGTATATATTTACTTTAACTGATAAAATATTTATGTCGTGTAACAACATACGTTACTATATAACGATGCACTGCTTTATTTCAAATTTAAATGAGAGTTTTTTCTAGTCTTTTTTACATACTTTAAGAAGACAGTATTTACGCTAGATTACTTACGCAGGCTATAACTCATACAAACATAGCGTAGAAATCTTATTTCGACATACGTTGAAATTAAAGATGAAACATATATCAACATTGATTATGTTCTTGTAGTGATGAATACGTAATTATGACTATAAAATAGATACAGAACTTTGAGAACTATCTTTTTGTTTACCTTGTACTATTTGTTCTTATCTCTAGAGAATGATTCGTTCAATCCGTTTTACGAGATAAATCCTAATTGATGTATATGGTCACATATATTTGAACAAGAAAAAAACATGATGGTATATTTGAGAACAGACTGTTGTGCCATCTTGAGCCCAAGCGATACCGCTCTGTAATCCTTCCACTGTTGGGAACGGGAGGTTTTCGTTGCTCTGTTAGACCAGCCTGACGCAGTACCCTCCACACTATGAACTCAGGAAGTGCGAGCCTTCGCTCAAACTACATGAGCCAAATCTCAACTTGAAATGGGCAGAGCAGTTCGAAGTCGTGTTAGACTCGACCCAACGAGTCAGATCCAATATTCCATCATATTAATGCCCCCACATGGGTTACAAGCTTTTGTTAACAAGCTCGACAATTAAAATAGTAGTTTAATTGTATTTAAATTAATTAATTGCTATATAACTTACCGATGTGGGATAAGTCCCTGATTTTGTAGTTGCTTTTGTTCCAACAAATAACGTCTTTAAACGAAAAATATAGATAAGGTCATATTGGTGGTATAATTTTCAGCAACTTTTATTTTTAACGGTAATGTTAAATGTTTTTTTTTTACAGAAATGGGACCCATTGATAATATTTCTAATAATTATTATTACTTTGTCCTTCAGTCACTAAAGTTAATTATATAGTGTCATCAATGTAAAAATTCAATTTTAATCTCTATATAAAATAATACAACGTGTTTCAAAACTAGACACATGCACTACAAACTTTCCACACTTTCGGTATAATAATGTTGAATACACTAAGAATAAACGTTCTTCGATTTAATAATATATTATGATGGACATATATTACTATTTAAATATATGTATATACACACATATATATATATATATTTGGCTTAAATACATTATGAGTGTAAAGATTTTTACCATCTTAGTTAGAATTTTCATCATTATGTTAGAGAGAGTAAAGTAACTTTGTGTCAAAGTAATGCCATGAATTTTGTCACTCCGATATATATTTTATGAAGCCTAAAGAATAATAAGCTTTCCCTGACCAGGACAAGCGTATATATTTACTTTAACTGATAAAATATTTATGTCGTGTAACAACATAAGTTACTATATAACGATGCACTGCTTTATTTCAAATTTAAATGAGAGTTTTTTCTAGTCTTTTTTACATACTTTAAGAAGACAGTATTTACGCTAGATTACTTACGCAGGCTATAACTCATACAAACAAAGCGTAGAAATCTTATTTCGACATACGTTGAAATTAAAGATGAAACATATATCAACATTGATTATGTTCTTGTAGTGATGAATACGTAATTATGACTATAAAATAGATACAGAACTTTGAGAACTATCTTTTTGTTTACCTTGTACTATTTGTTCTTATCTCTAGAGAATGATTCGTTCAATCCGTTTTACGAGATAAATCCTAATTGATGTATATGGTCACATATATTTGAACAAGAAAAAAACATGATGGTATATTTGAGAACAGACTGTTGTGCCATCTTGAGCCCAAGCGATACCGCTCTGTAATCCTTCCACTGTTGGGAACGGGAGGTTTTCGTTGCTCTGTTAGACCAGCCTGACGCAGTGCCCTCCAAACTATGAACTCAGGAAGTGCGAGCCTTCGCTCAAACTACATGAGCCAAATCTCAACTTGAAATGGGCAGAGCAGTTCGAAGTCGTGTTAGACTCGACCCAACGAGTCAGATCCAATATTCCATCATATTAATGCCCCCACATGGGTTACAAGCTTATGTTAACAAGCTCGACAATTAAAATAGTAGTTTAATTGTATTTAAATTAATTAATTGCTATATAACTTACCGATGTGGGATAAGTCCCTGGTTTTGTAGTTGCTTTTGTTCCAACAAATAACGTCTTTAAACGAAAAATATAGATAAGGTCATATTGGTGGTATAATTTTCAGCAACTTTTATTTTTAACGGTAATGTTAAATGTTTTTTTTTTTTACAGAAATGGGACCCATTGATAATATTTCTAATAATTATTATTACTTTGTCCTTCAGTCACTAAAGTTAATTATATAGTGTCATCAATGTAAAAATTCAATTTTATTCTCTATATAAAATAATACAACGTGTTTCAAAACTAGACACATGCACTACAAACTTTCCACACTTTCGGTATAATAATGTTGAATACACTAAGAATAAACGTTCTTCGATTTAATAATATATTATGATGGACATATATTACTATTTAAATATATGTATATACACACATATATATATATATATATATATTTGGCTTAAATACATTATGAGAGTAAAGTTTTTTACCATCTTAGTTAGAATTTTCATCATTATGTTAGAGAGAGTAAAGTAACTTTGTGTCAAAGTAATGCCATGAATTTTGTCACTCCGATATATATTTTATGAAGCCTAAAGAATAATAAGCTTTGCCTGACCAGGACAAGCGTATATATTTACTTTAACTGATAAAATATTTATGTCGTGTAACAACATAAGTTACTATATAACGATGCACTGCTTTATTTCAAATTTAAATGAGAGTTTTTTCTAGTCTTTTTTACATACTTTAAGAAGACAGTATTTACGCTAGATTACTTACGCAGGCTATAACTCATACAAACAAAGCGTAGAAATCTTATTTCGACATACGTTGAAATTAAAGATGAAACATATATCAACATTGATTATGTTCTTGCAGTGATGAATACGTAATTATGACTATAAAATAGATACAGAACTTTGAGAACTATCTTTTTGTTTACCTTGTACTATTTGTTCTTATCTCTAGAGAATGATTCGTTCAATCCGTTTTACGAGATAAATCCTAATTGATGTATATGGTAACATATATTTGAACAAGAAAAAAACATGATGGTATATTTGAGAACAGACTGTTGTGCCATCTTGAGCCCAAGCGATACCGCTCTGTAATCCTTCCACTGTTGGGAACGGGAGGTTTTCGTTGCTCTGTTAGACCAGCCTGACGCAGTGCCCTCCACACTATGAACTCAGGAAGTGCGAGCCTTCGCTCAAACTACATGAGCCAAATCTCAACTTGAAATGGGCAGAGCAGTTCGAAGTCGTGTTAGACTCGACCCAACGAGTCAGATCCAATATTCCATCATATTAATGCCCCCACATGGGTTACAAGCTTATGTTAACAGGCTCGACAATTAAAATAGTAATTTAATTGTATTTAAATTAATTAATTGCTATATAACTTACCGATGTGGGATAAGTCACTGGTTTTGTAGTTGCTTTTGTTCCAACAAATAACGTCTTTAAACGAAAAATATAGATAAGGTCATATTGGTGGTATAATTTTCAGCAACTTTTATTTTTAACGGTATTGTTAAATGTTTTTTTTTTACAGAAATGGGACCCATTGATAATATTTCTAATAATTATTATTACTTTGTCCTTTAGTCACTAAAGTTAATTATATAGTGTCATCAATGTAAAAATTCAATTTTATTCTCTATATAAAATAATACAACGTGTTTCAAAACTAGACACATGCACTACAAACTTTCCACACTTTCGGTATAATAATGTTGAATACACTAAGAATAAACGTTCTTCGATTTAATAATATATTATGATGGACATATATTACTATTTAAATATATGTATATACACACATATATATATATATATTTGGCTTAAATACATTATGAGAGTAAAGTTTTTTACCATCTTAGTTAGAATTTTCATCATTATGTTAGAGAGAGTAAAGTAACTTTGTGTCAAAGTAATGCCATGAATTTTGTCACTCCGATATATATTTTATGAAGCCTAAAGAATAATAAGCTTTCCCTGACCAGGACAAGCGTATATATTTACTTTAACTGATAAAATATTTATGTCGTGTAACAACATAAGTTACTATATAACGATGCACTGCTTTATTTCAAATTTAAATGAGAGTTTTTTCTAGTCTTTTTTACATACTTTAAGAAGACAGTATTTACGCTACATTACTTACTCATGCTATAACTCATACAAACAAAGCGTAGAAATCTTATTTCGACATACGTTGAAATTAAAGATGAAACATATATCAACATTGATTATGTTCTTGCAGTGATGAATACGTAATTATGACTATAAAATAGATACAGAACTTTGAGAACTATCTTTTTGTTTACCTTGTACTATTTGTTCTTATCTCTAGAGAATGATTCGTTCAATCCGTTTTACGAGATAAATCCTAATTGATGTATATGGTAACATATATTTGAACAAGAAAAAAACATGATGGTATATTTGAGAACAGACTGTTGTGCCATCTTGAGCCCAAGCGATACCGCTCTGTAATCCTTCCACTGTTGGGAACGGGAGGTTTTCGTTGCTCTGTTAGACCAGCCTGACGCAGTGCCCTCCACACTATGAACTCAGGAAGTGCGAGCCTTCGCTCAAACTACATGAGCCAAATCTCAACTTGAAATGGGCAGAGCAGTTCGAAGTCGTGTTAGACTCGACCCAACGAGTCAGATCCAATATTCCATCATATTAATGCCCACACATGGGTTACAAGCTTATGTTAACAAGCTGGACAATTAAAATAGTAAATTAATTGTATTTAAATTAATTAATTGCTATATAACTTACCGATGTGGGATAAGTCACTGGTTTTGTAGTTGCTTTTGTTCCAACAAATAACGTCTTTAAACGAAAAATATAGATAAGGTCATATTGGTGGTATAATTTTCAGCAACTTTTATTTTTAACGGTATTGTTAAATGTTTTTTTTTTACAGAAATGGGACCCATTGATAATATTTCTAATAATTATTATTACTTTGTCCTTTAGTCACTAAAGTTAATTATATAGTGTCATCAATGTAAAAATTCAATTTTATTCTCTATATAAAATAATACAACGTGTTTCAAAACTAGACACATGCACTACAAACTTTCCACACTCTCGGTATAATAATGTTGAATACACTAAGAATAAACGTTCTTCGATTTAATAATATATTATGATGGACATATATTACTATTTAAATATATGTATATACACACATATATATATATATATTTGGCTTAAATACATTATGAGAGTAAAGTTTTTTACCATCTTAGTTAAAATTATCATCATTATGTTAGAGAGAGTAAAGTAACTTTGTGTCAAAGTAATGTCATGAATTTTGTCACTCCGATATATATTTTATGAAGCCTAAAGAATAATAAGCTTTCCCTGACCAGGACAAGCGTATATATTTACTTTAACTGATAAAATATTTATGTCGTGTAACAACATAAGTTACTATATAACGATGCACTGCTTTATTTCAAATTTAAATGAGAGTTTTTTCTAGTCTTTTTTACATACTTTAAGAAGACAGTATTTACGCTAGATTACTTACGCATGCTATAACTCATACAAACAAAGCGTAGAAATCATATTTCGACATACGTTGAAATTAAAGATGAAACATATATCAACATTGATTATGTTCTTGCAGTGATGAATACGTAATTATGACTATAAAATAGATACAGAACTTTGAGAACTATCTTTTTGTTTACCTTGTACTATTTGTTCTTATCTCTAGAGAATGATTCGTTCAATCCGTTTTACGAGATAGATCCTAATTGATGTATATGGTAACATATATTTGAACAAGAAAAAAACATGATGGTATATTTGAGAAGAGACTGTTGTGCCATCTTGAGCCCAAGCGATACCGCTCTGTAATCCTTCCACTGTTGGGAACGGGCGGTTTTCGTTGCTCTGTTAGACCAGCCTGACGCAGTGCCCTCCACACTATGAACTCAGGAAGTGCGAGCCTTCGCTCAAACTACATGAGCCAAATCTCAACTTGAAATGGGCAGAGCAGTTCGAAGTCGTGTTAGACTCGACCCAATGAGTCAGATCCAATATTCCATCATATTAATGCCCACACATGGGTTACAAGCTTATGTTAACAAGCTGGACAATTAAAATAGTAATTTAATTGTATTTAAATTAATTAATTGCTATAGAACTTACCGATGTGGGATAAGTCACTGGTTTTGTAGTTGCTTTTGTTCCAACAAGTAATGTCTTTAAACGAAAAATATAGATAAGGTCATATTGGTGGTATAATTTTCAGCATCTTTTATTTTTAACGGTATTGTTAAACTTTTTTTTTTTTACAGAAATGGGACCCATTGATAATATTTCTAATAATTATTATTACTTTGTCCTTTAGTCACTAAAGTTAATTATATAGTGTCATCAATGTACAAATTCAATTTTATTCTCTATATAAAATAATACAACGTGTTTCAAAACTAGACACATGCACTACGAACTTTCCACACTTTCGGTATAATAATGTTGAATACACTAAGAATAAACGTTCTTCGATTTAATAATATATTATGATGGACATATATTACTATTTAAATATATGTATATACACACATATATATATATATATATTTGGCTTAAATACATTATGAGAGTAAAGTTTTTTACCATCTTAGTTAGAATTTTCATCATTATGTTAGAGAGAGTAAAGTAACTTTGTGTCAAAGTAATGCCATGAATTTTTTCACTACGATATATATTTTATGAAGCCTAAAGAATAATAAGCTTTCCCTGACGAGGACAAGCGTATATATTTACTTTAACTGATAAAATATTTATGTCGTGTACCAACATAAGTTACTATATAACGATGCACTGCTTTATTTCAAATTTAAATGAGAATTTTTTCTGGTCTTTTTTACATACTTTAAGAAGACAGTATTTACGCTAGATTGCTTACGCAGGCTATAACTCATACAAACAAAGCGTAGAAATCTTATTTCGACATACGTTGAAATTAAAGATGAAACATATACCAACATTGATTATGTTCTTGTAGTGATGAATACGTAATTATGACTATAAAATAGATACAGAACTTTGAGAACTATCTTTTTGTTTACCTTGTACAATTTGTTCTTATCTCCAGAGAATGATTCGATAAATCCGTTTTACGAGATAAATCCTAATTGATGTATATGGTAACATATATTTGAACAAGAAAAAAACATGATGGTATATTTGAGAACAGACTGTTGTGCCATCTTGAGCCCAAGCGATACCGCTCTGTAATCCTTCCACTGTTGGGAACGGGAGGTTTTCGTTGCTCTGTTAGACCAGCCTGACGCAGTGCCCTCCACACTATGAACTCAGGAAGTGCGAGCCTTCGCTCAAACTACATGAGCCAAATCTCAACTTGAAATGGGCAGAGCAGTTCGAAGTCGTGTTAGACTCGACCCAACGAGTCAAATCCAATATTCCATCATATTAATGCCCCCACATGGGTTACAAGCTTATGTTAACAAGCTCGACAATTAAACTAGTAGTTTAATTGTATTTAAATTAATTAATTGCTATATAACTTACCGATGTAGGATAAGTCCCTGGTTTTGTAGTTGCTTTTGTTCCAACAAATAACGTCTTTAAACGAAAAATATAGATAAGGTCATATTGGTGGTATAATTTTCAGCAACTTTTATTTTTAACGGTATTGTTAAATGTTTTTTTTTTTACAGAAATGGGACCCATTGATAATATTTCTAATAATTATTATTACTTTGTCCTTCAGTCACTAAAGTTAATTATATAGTGTCATCAATGTAAAAATTCAATTTTATTCTCTATATAAAATAATACAACGTGTTTCAAAACTAGACACATGCACTACAAACTTTCCACACTTTCGGTATAATAATGTTGAATACACTAAGAATAAACGTTCTTCGATTTAATAATATATTATGATGGACATATATTACTATTTAAATATATGTATATACACACATATATATATATATATTTGGCTTAAATACATTATGAGAGTAAAGTTTTTTACCATCTTAGTTAGAATTTTCATCATTATGTTAGAGAGAGTAAAGTAACTTTGTGTCAAAGTAATGCCATGAATTTTGTCACTCCGATATATATTTTATGAAGCCTAAAGAATAATAAGCTTTCCCTGACCAGGACAAGCGTATATATTTACTTTAACTGATAAAATATTTATGTCGTGTAACAACATAAGTTACTATATAACGATGCACTGCTTTATTTCAAATTTAAATGAGAATTTTTTATGGTCTTTTTTACATACTTTAAGAAGACAGTATTTACGCTAGATTGCTTACGCAGGCTATAACTCATACAAACAAAGCGTAGAAATCTTATTTCGACATACGTTGAAATTAAAGATGAAACATATATCAATATTGATTATGTTCTTGTAGTGATGAATACGTAATTATGACTATAAAATAGATACAGAACTTTGAGAACTATCTTTTTGTTTACCTTGTACTATTTGTTCTTATCTCTAGAGAATGATTCGTTCAATCCGTTTTACGAGATAAATCCTAATTGATGTATATGGTAACATATATTTGAACAAGAAAAAAACATGATGGTATATTTGAGAACAGACTGTTGTGCCATCTTGAGCCCAAGCGATACCGTTCTGTAATCCTTCCACTGTTGGGAACGGGAGGTTTTCGTTGCTCTGTTAGACCAGCCTGACGCAGTGCCCTCCACACTATGAACTCAGGAAGTGCGAGCCTTCGCTCAAACTACATGAGCCAAATCTCAACTTGAAATGGGCAGAGCAGTTAGAATTCGTGTTAGACTCGACCCAACGAGTCAGGTCCAATATTCCATCATATTAATGCCCCTACATGGGTTACAAGCTTATGTTAACAAGCTCGACAATTAAAATAGTAATTTAATTGTATTTAAATTAATTAATTGCAATAGAACTTACCGATGTGGGATAAGTCACTAGTTTTGTAGTTGCTTTTGTTCCAACAAATAATGTCTTTAAACGAAAAATATAGATAAGGTCATATTAGTGGTATAATTTTCAGCCACTTTTATTTTTAACGGTATTGTTAAATGTTTTTTTTTTACAGAAATGGGACCCATTGATAATATTTCTAATAATTATTATTACTTTGTCCTTTAGTCACTAAAGTTAATTATATAGTGTCATCAATGTAAAAATTCAATTTTATTCTCTATATAAAATAATACAACGTGTTTCAAAACTAGACACATGCACTACAAACTTTCCACACTTTCGGTATAATAATATTGAATACACTAAGAATAAACGTTCTTCGATTTAATAATATATTATGATGGACATATATTACTATTTAAATATACGTATATACACACATATATATATATATATTTGGCTTAAATACATTATGAGAGTAAAGTTTTTTACCATCTTAGTTAGAATTTTCATCATTATGTTAGAGAGAGTAAAGTAACTTTGTGTCAAAGTAATGCCATGAATTTTTTCACTCCGATATATATTTTATGAAGCCTAAAGAATAATAAGCTTTCCCTGACGAGGACAAGCGTATATATTTACTTTAACTGATAAAATATTTATGTCGTGTACCAACATAAGTTACTATATAACGATGCACTGCTTTATTTCAAATTTAAATGAGAATTTTTTATGGTCTTTTTTACATACTTTAAGAATACAGTATTTACGCTAGATTACTTACGCAGGCTATAACTCATACAAACAAAGCGTAGAAATCTTATTTCGACATACGTTGAAATTAAAGATGAAACATATATCAACATTGATTATGTTCTTGTAGTGATGAATACGTAATTATGACTATAAAATAGATACAGAACTTTGAGAACTATCTTTTTGTTTACCTTGTACTATTTGTTCTTATCTCTAGAGAATGATTCGTTCAATCCGTTTTACGAGATAAATCCTAATTGATGTATATGGTAACATATATTTGAACAAGAAAAAAACATGATGGTATATTTGAGAACAGACTGTTGTGCCATCTTGAGCCCAAGCGATACCGCTCTGTAATCCTTCCACTGTTGGGAACGGGAGGTTTTCGTTGCTCTGTTAGACCAGCCTGACGCAGTGCCCTCCACACTATGAACTCAGGAAGTGCGAGCCTTCGCTCAAACTACATGAGCCAAATCTCAACTTGAAATGGGCAGAGCAGTTCGAAGTCGTGTTAGACTGACCCAACGAGTCAGATCCAATATTCCATCATATTAATGCCCCCACATGGGTTACAAGCTTATGTTAACAAGCTCGACAATTAAAATAGTAATTTAATTGTATTTAAATTAATTAATTGCTATAGAACTTACCGATGTGGGATAAGTCACTGGTTTTGTAGTTGCTTTTGTTCCAACAAATAATGTCTTTAAACGAAAAATATAGATAAGGTCATATTGGTGGTATAATTTTCAGCCACTTTTATTTTTAACGGTATTGTTAAATGTTTTTTTTTTACAGAAATGGTACCCATTGATAATATTTCTAATAATTATTATTACTTTGTCCTTTAGTCACTAAAGTTAATTATATAGTGTCATCAATGTAAAAATTCAATTTAATTCTCTATATAAAATAATACAACGTGTTTCAAAACTAGACACATGCACTACAAACTTTCCACACTTTCGGTATAATAATGTTGAATACACTAAGAATAAACGTTCTTCGATTTAATAATATATTATGATGGACATATATTACTATTTAAATATATGTATATACACACATATATATATATATATTTGGCTTAAATACATTATGAGAGTAAAGTTTTTTACCATCTTAGTTAGAATTTTCATCATTATGTTAGAGAGAGTAAAGTAACTTTGTGTCAAAGTAATGCCATGAATTTTGTCACTCCGATATATATTTTATGAAGCCTAAAGAATAATAAGCTTTCCCTGACCAGGACAAGCGTATATATTTACTTTAACTGATAAAATATTTATGTCGTGTAACAACATAAGTTACTATATAACGATGCACTGCTTTATTTCAATTTTAAATGAGAGTTTTTTCTAGTCTTTTTTACATACTTTAAGAAGATAGTATTTACACTAGATTACTTACGCAGGCTATAACTCATACAAACAAAGCGTAGAAATCTTATTTCGACATACGTTGAAATTAAAGATGAAACATATATCAACAATGATTATGTTCTTGTAGTGATGAATACGTAATTATGACTATAAAATAGATACAGAACTTTGAGAACTATCTTTTTGTTTACCTTGTACTATTTGTTCTTATCTCTAGAGAATGATTCGTTCAATCCGTTTTACGAGATAAATCCTAATTGATGTATATGGTAACATATATTTGAACAAGAAAAAAACATGATGGTATATTTGAGAACAGACTGTTGTGCGATCTTGAGCCCAAGCGACACCGCTCTGTAATCCTTCCACTGTTGGGAACGGGAGGTTATCGTTGCTCTGTTAGACCAGCCTGACGCAGTGCCCTCCACACTATGAACTCAGGAAGTGCGAGCCTTCGCTCAAACTACATGAATCAAATCTCAACTTGAAATGGGCAGAGCAGTTCAAATTCGTGTTAGACTCGACCCAACGAGTCAGATCCAATATTCCATCATATTAATGCCCCAACATGGGTTACAACATTATGTTAACAAGCTCGACAATTAAAATAGTAATTTAATTGTATTTAAATTAATTAATTGCTATATAACTTACCGATGCGGGATAAGTCACTGGTTTTGTAGTTGCTTTTGTTCCAACAAATAACGTCTTTAAACGCTTACGCTAGATTACTTACGCAGGCTATAACTCATACAAACAAAGCGTAGAAATCTTATTTCGACATACGTTGAAATTAAAGAAGAAACATATATCAACATTGATTATGTTCTTGTAGTGATGAATACGTAATTATGACTATAAAATAGATACAGAACTTTGAGAACTATCTTTTTGTTTACCTTGTACTATTTGTTCTTATCTCTAGAGAATGATTCGTTCAATCCGTTTTACGAGATAAATCCTAATTGATGTATATGGTAACATATATTTGAACAAGAAAAAAACATGATGGTATATTTGAGAACAGACTGTTGTGCCATCTTGAGCCCAAGCGATACCGCTCTGTAATCCTTCCACTGTTGGGAACGGGAGGTTTTCGTTGCTCTGTTAGACCAGCCTGACGCAGTGCCCTCCACACTATGAACTCAGGAAGTGCGAGCCTTCGCTCAAACTACATGAATCAAATCTCAACTTGAAATGGGCAGAGCAGTTAGAATTCGTGTTAGACTCGACCCAACGAGTCAGATCCAATATTCCATCATATTAATGCCCCCACATGGGTTACAAGCTTATGTTAACAAGCTCGACAATTAAAATAGTAATTTAATTGTATTTAAATTAATTAATTGCAATAGAACTTACCGATGTGGGATAAGTCACTAGTTTTGTAGTTGCTTTTGTTCCAACAAATAATGTCTTCAAACGAAAAATATAGATAAGGTCATATTGGTGGTATAATTTTCAGCATCTTTTATTTTTAACGGTATTGTTAAATGTTTTTTTTTACAGAAATGGTACCCATTGATAATATTTCTAATAATTATTATTACTTTGTCCTTTAGTCACTAAAGTTAATTATATAGTGTCATCAATGTAAAGATTCAATTTAATTCTCTATATAAAATAATACAACGTGTTTCAAAACTAGACACATGCACTACAAACTTTCCACACTTTCGGTATAATAATGTTGAATACACTAAGAATAAACGTTCTTCGATATAATAATATATTATGATGGACATATATTACTATTTAAATATATGTATATACACACATATATATATATATATATTTGGCTTAAATACATTATGAGAGTAAAGTTTTTTACCATCTTAGTTAGAATTTTCATCATTATGTTAGAGAGAGTAAAGTAACTTTGTGTCAAAGTAATGCCATGAATTTTTTCACTCCGATATATATTTTATGAAGCCTAAAGAATAATAAGCTTTCCCTGACCAGGACAAGCGTATATATTTACTTTAACTGATAAAATATTTATGTCGTGTACCAACATAAGTTACTATATAACGATGCACTGCTTTATTTCAAATTTAAATGAGAATTTTTTATGGTCTTTTTTACATACTTTAAGAAGACAGTATTTACGCTAGATTGCTTACGCAGGCTATAACTCATACAAACAAAGCGTAGAAATCTTATTTCGACATACGTTGAAATTAAAGATGAAACATATATCAACATTGATTATGTTCTTGTAGTGATGAATACGTAATTATGACTATAAAATAGATACAGAACTTTGAGAACTATCTTTTTGTTTACCTTGTACAATTTGTTCTTATCTCCAGAGAATGATTCGATAAATCCGTTTTACGAGATAATTCCTAATTGATGTATATGGTAACATATATTTGAACAAGAAAAAAACATGATGGTATATTTGAGAACAGACTGTTGTGCTATCTTGAGCCCAAGCGACACCGCTCTGTAATCCTTCCACTGTTGGGAACGGGAGGTTTTCGTTGCTCTGTTAGACCAGCCTGACGCAGTGCCCTCCACACTATGAACTCAGGAAGTGCGAGCCTTCGCTCAAACTACATGAGCCAAATCTCAACTTGAAATGGGCAGAGCAGTTCGAAGTCGTGTTAGACTCGACCCAACGAGTCAAATCCAATATTCCATCATATTAATGCCCCCACATGGGTTACAAGCTTATGTTAACAAGCTCGACAATTAAACTAGTAGTTTAATTGTATTTAAATTAATTAATTGCTATATAACTTACCGATGTAGGATAAGTCCCTGGTTTTGTAGTTGCTTTTGTTCCAACAAATAACGTCTTTAAACGAAAAATATAGATAAGGTCATATTGGTGGTATAATTTTCAGCAACTTTTATTTTTAACGGTATTGTTAAATGTTTTTTTTTTTACAGAAATGGGACCCATTGATAATATTTCTAATAATTATTATTACTTTGTCCTTCAGTCACTAAAGTTAATTATATAGTGTCATCAATGTAAAAATTCAATTTTATTCTATATATAAAATAATACAACGTGTTTCAAAACTAGACACATGCACTACAAACTTTCCACACTTTCGGTATAATAATGTTGAATACACTAAGAATAAACGTTCTTCGATTTAATAATATATTATGATGGACATATATTACGATTTAAATATATGTATATACACACATAAATATATATATATTTGGCTTAAATACATTATGAGAGTAAAGTTTTTTACCATCTTAGTTAGAATTTTCATCATTATGTTAGAGAGAGTAAAGTAAATTTGTGTCAAAGTAATGCCATGAATTTTGTCACTCCGATATATATTTTATGAAGCCTAAAGAATAATAAGCTTTCCCTGACCAGGACAAGCGTATATATTTACTTTAACTGATAAAATATTTATGTCGTGTAACAACATAAGTTACTATATAACGATGCACTGCTTTATTTCAAATTTAAATGAGAGTTTTTTCTAGTCTTTTTTACATACTTTAAGAAGACAGTATTTACGCTAGATTACTTACGCAGGCTATAACTCATACAAACAAAGCGTAGAAATCTTATTTCGACATACGTTGAAATTAAAGAAGAAACATATATCAACATTGATTATGTTCTTGTAGTGATGAATACGTAATTATGACTATAAAATAGATACAGAACTTTGAGAACTATCTTTTTGTTTACCTTGTACTATTTGTTCTTATCTCTAGAGAATGATTCGTTCAATCCGTTTTACGAGATAAATCCTAATTGATGTATATGGTAACATATATTTGAACAAGAAAAAAACATGATGGTATATTTGAGAACAGACTGTTGTGCCATCTTGAGCCCAAGCGATACCGCTCTGTAATCCTTCCACTGTTGGGAACGGGAGGTTATCGTTGCTCTGTTAGACCAGCCTGACGCAGTGCCCTCCACACTATGAACTCAGGAAGTGCGAGCCTTCGCTCAAACTACATGAATCAAATCTCAACTTGAAATGGGCAGAGCAGTTCGAAGTCGTGTTAGACTCGACCCAACGAGTCAGATCCAATATTCCATCATATTAATTCCCCCACATGGGTTACAAGCTTATGTTAACAAGCTCGACAATTAAAATAGTAATTTAATTGTATTTAAATTAATTAATTGCTATAGAACTTACCGATGTGGGATAAGTCACTGGTTTTGTAGTTGCTTTTGTTCCAACAAGTAATGTCTTTAAACGAAAAATATAGATAAGGTCATATTGGTGGTATAATTTTCAGCATCTTTTATTTTTAACGGTATTGTTAAATGTTTTTTTTTTACAGAAATGGGACCCATTGATAATATTTCTAATAATTATTATTACTTTGTCCTTTAGTCACTAAAGTTAATTATATAGTGTCATCAATGTAAAAATTCAATTTTATTCTCTATATAAAATAATACAACGTGTTTCAAAACTAGACACATGCACTACAAACTTTCCACACTTTCGGTATAATAATGTTGAATACACTAAGAATAAACGTTCTTCGATTTAATAATATATTATGATGGACATATATTACTATTTAAATATATGTATATACACACATATATATATATATATATATGGCTTAAATACATTATGAGAGTAAAGTTTTTTACCATCTTAGTTAGAATTTTCATCATTATGTTAGAGAGAGTAAAGTAACTTTGTGTCAAAGTAATGCCATGAATTTTTTCACTCCGATATATATTTTATGAAGCCTAAAGAATAATAAGCTTTCCCTGACCAGGACAAGCGTATATATTTACTTTAACTGATAAAATATTTATGTCGTGTACCAACATAAGTTACTATATAACGATGCACTGCTTTATTTCAAATTTAAATGAGAATTTTTTATGGTCTTTTTTACATACTTTAAGAAGACAGTATTTACGCTAGATTGCTTACGCAGGCTATAACTCATACAAACAAAGCGTAGAAATCTTATTTCGACATACGTTGAAATTAAAGATGAAACATATATCAACATTGATTATGTTCTTGTAGTGATGAATACGTAATTATGACTATAAAATAGATACAGAACTTTGAGAACTATCTTTTTGTTTACCTTGTACAATTTGTTCTTATCTCCAGAGAATGATTCGATAAATCCGTTTTACGAGATAAATCCTAATTGATGTATATGGTAACATATATTTGAACAAGAAAAAAACATGATGGTATATTTGAGAACAGACTGTTGTGCTATCTTGAGCCCAAGCGACACCGCTCTGTAATCCTTCCACTGTTGGGAACGGGAGGTTTTCGTTGCTCTGTTAGACCAGCCTGACGCAGTGCCCACCACACTATGAACTCAGGAAGTGCGAGCCTTCGCTCAAACTACATGAGCCAAATCTCAACTTGAAATGGGCAGAGCAGTTCGAAGTCGTGTTAGACTCGACCCAACGAGTCAAATCCAATATTCCATCATATTAATGCCCCCACATGGGTTACAAGCTTATGTTAACAAGCTCGACAATTAAACTAGTAGTTTAATTGTATTTAAATTAATTAATTGCTATATAACTTACCGATGTAGGATAAGTCCCTGGTTTTGTAGTTGCTTTTGTTCCAACAAATAACGTCTTTAAACGAAAAATATAGATAAGGTCATATTGGTGGTATAATTTTCAGCAACTTTTATTTTTAACGGTATTGTTAAATGTTTTTTTTTTTACAGAAATGGGACCCATTGATAATATTTCTAATAATTATTATTACTTTGTCCTTCAGTCACTAAAGTTAATTATATAGTGTCATCAATGTAAAAATTCAATTTTATTCTCTATATAAAATAATACAACGTGTTTCAAAACTAGACACATGCACTACAAACTTTCCACACTTTCGGTATAATAATGTTGAATACACTAAGAATAAACGTTCTTCGATTTAATAATATATTATGATGGACATATATTACTATTTAAATATATGTATATACACACATAAATATATATATATTTGGCTTAAATACATTATGAGAGTAAAGTTTTTTACCATCTTAGTTAGAATTTTCATCATTATGTTAGAGAGAGTAAAGTAAATTTGTGTCAAAGTAATGCCATGAATTTTGTCACTCCGATATATATTTTATGAAGCCTACAGAATAATAAGCTTTCCCTGACCAGGACAAGCGTATATATTTACTTTAACTGATAAAATATTTATGTCGTGTAACAACATAAGTTACTATATAACGATGCACTGCTTTATTTCAAATTTAAATGAGAGTTTTTTCTAGTCTTTTTTACATACTTTAAGAAGACAGTATTTACGCTAGATTACTTACGCAGGCTATAACTCATACAAACAAAGCGTAGAAATCTTATTTCGACATACGTTGAAATTAAGAAGAAACATATATCAACATTGATTATGTTCTTGTAGTGATGAATACGTAATTATGACTATAAAATAGATACAGAACTTTGAGAACTATCTTTTTGTTTACCTTGTACTATTTGTTCTTATCTCTAGAGAATGATTCGTTCAATCCGTTTTACGAGATAAATCCTAATTGATGTATATGGTAACATATATTTGAACAAGAAAAAAACATGATGGTATATTTGAGAACAGACTGTTGTGCCATCTTGAGCCCAAGCGATACCGCTCTGTAATCCTTCCACTGTTGGGAACGGGAGGTTTTCGTTGCTCTGTTAGACCAGCCTGACGCAGTGCCCTCCACACTATGAGCTCAGGAAGTGCGAGCCTTCGCTCAAACTACATGAGCCAAATCTCAACTTGAAATGGGCAGAGCAGTTCGAAGTCGTGTTAGACTCGACCCAACGAGTCAGATCCAATATTCCATCATATTAATGCCCCCACATGGGTTACAAGCTTATGTTAACAAGCTCGACAATTAAAATAGTAATTTAATTGTATTTAAATTAATTAATTGCTATATAACTTACCGATGTGGGATAAGTCACTGGTTTTGTAGTTGCTTTTGTTCCAACACATAACGTCTTTAAACGAAAAATATAGATAAGGTCATATTGGTGGTATAATTTTCAGCCACTTTTATTTTTAACGGTATTGTTAAATGTTTTTTTTTTACAGAAATGGGACCCATTGATAATATTTCTAATAATTATTATTACTTTGTCCTTTAGTCACTAAAGTTAATTATATAGTGTCATCAATGTAAAAATTCAATTTTATTCTCTATATAAAATAATACAACGTGTTTCAAAACTAGACACATGCACTACAAACTTTCCACACTTTCGGTATAATAATGTTGAATACACTAAGAATAAACGTTCTTCGATTTAATAATATATTATGATGGACATATATTACTATTTAAATATATGTATATACACACATATATATATATATATTTGGCTTAAATACATTATGAGAGTAAAGTTTTTTACCATCTTAGTTAGAATTTTCATCATTATGTTAGAGAGAGTAAAGTAACCTTGTGTCAAAGTAATGCCATGAATGTTGTCACTCCGATATATATTTTATGAAGCCTAAAGAATAATAAGCTTTCCCTGACCAGGACAAGCGTATATATTTACTTTAACTGATAAAATATTTATGTCGTGTAACAACATAAGTTACTATATAACGATGCACTGCTTTATTTCAAATTTAAATGAGAGTTTTTTCTAGTCTTTTTTACATACTTTAAGAAGACAGTATTTACGCTAGATTACTTACGCAGGCTATAACTCATACAAACAAAGCGTAGAAATCTTATTTCGACATACGTTGAAATTAAAGAAGAAACATATATCAACATTGATTATGTTCTTGTAGTGATGAATACGTAATTATGACTATAAAATAGATACAGAACTTTGAGAACTATCTTTTTGTTTACCTTGTACTATTTGTTCTTATCTCTAGAGAATGATTCGTTCAATCCGTTTTACGAGATAAATCCTAATTGATGTATATGGTAACATATATTTGAACAAGAAAAAAACATGATGGTATATTTGAGAACAGACTGTTGTGCCATCTTGAGCCCAAGCGATACCGCTCTGTAATCCTTCCACTGTTGGGAACGGGAGGTTTTCGTTGCTCTGTTAGACCAGCCTGACGCAGTGCCCTCCACACTATGAGCTCAGGAAGTGCGAGCCTTCGCTCAAACTACATGAGCCAAATCTCAACTTGAAATGGGCAGAGCAGTTCGAAGTCGTGTTAGACTCGACCCAACGAGTCAGATCCAATATTCCATCATATTAATGCCCCCACATGGGTTACAAGCTTATGTTAACAAGCTCGACAATTAAAATAGTAATTTAATTGTATTTAAATTAATTAATTGCTATAGAACTTACCGATGTGGGATAAGTCACTGGTTTTGTAGTTGCTTTTGTTCCAACAAATAACGTCTTTAAACGAAAAATATAGATAAGGTCATATTGGTGGTATAATTTTCAGCCACTTTTATTTTTAACGGTATTGTTAAATGTTTTTTTTTTACAGAAATGGGACCCATTGATAATATTTCTAATAATTATTATTACTTTGTCCTCTAGTCACTAAAGTTAATTATATAGTGTCATCAATGTAAAAATTCAATTTTATTCTCTATATAAAATAATACAACGTGTTTCAAAACTAGACACATGCACTACAAACTTTCCACACTTTCGGTATAATAATGTTGAATACACTAAGAATAAACGTTCTTCGATTTAATAATATATTATGATGGACATATATTACTATTTAAATATATGTATATACACACATATATATATATATATTTGGCTTAAATACATTATGAGAGTAAAGTTTTTTACCATCTTAGTTAGAATTTTCATCATTATGTTAGAGAGAGTAAAGTAACCTTGTGTCAAAGTAATGCCATGAATTTTGTCACTCCGATATATATTTTATGAAGCCTAAAAAATAATAAGCTTTCCCTGACCAGGACAAGCGTATATATTTACTTTAACTGATAAAATATTTATGTCGTGTAACAACATAAGTTATTATATAACGATGCACTGCTTTATTTCAAATTTAAATGAGAGTTTTTTCTAGTCTTTTTTACATACTTTAAGAAGACAGTATTTACACTAGATTACTTACGCAGGCTATAACTCATACAAACAAAGCGTAGAAATCTTATTTCGACATACGTTGAAATTAAAGAAGAAACATATATCAACATTGATTATGTTCTTGTAGTGATGAATACGTAATTATGACTATAAAATAGATACAGAACTTTGAGAACTATCTTTTTGTTTACCTTGTACTATTTGTTCTTATCTCTAGAGAATGATTCGTTCAATCCGTTTTACGAGATAAATCCTAATTGATGTATATGGTAACATATATTTGAACAAGAAAAAAACATGATGGTATATTTGAGAACAGACTGTTGTGCCATCTTGAGCCCAAGCGATACCGCTCTGTAATCCTTCCACTGTTGGGAACGGGAGGTTTTCGTTGCTCTGTTAGACCAGCCTGACGCAGTGCCCTCCACACTATGAGCTCAGGAAGTGTGAGCCTTCGCTCAAACTACATGAGCCAAATCTCAACTTGAAATGGGCAGAGCAGTTCGAAGTCGTGTTAGACTCGACCCAACGAGTCAGATCCAATATTCCACCATATTAATGCCCCCACATGGGTTACAAGCTTATGTTAACAAGCTCGACAATTAAAATAGTAATTTAATTGTATTTAAATTAATTAATTGCTATATAACTTACCGATGTGGGATAAGTCACTGGTTTTGTAGTTGCTTTTGTTCCAACAAATAATGTCTTTAAACGAAAAATATAGATAAGGTCATATTGGTGGTATAATTTTCAGCCACTTTTATTTTTAACGGTATTGTTAAATGTTTTTTTTTTACAGAAATGGGACCCATTGATAATATTTCTAATAATTATTATTACTTTGTCCTTTAGTCACTAAAGTTAATTATATAGTGTCATCAATGTAAAAATTCAATTTTATTCTCTATATAAAATAATACAACGTGTTTCAAAACTAGACACATGCACTACAAACTTTCCACACTTTCGGTATAATAATGTTGAATACACTAAGAATAAACGTTCTTCGATTTAATAATATATTATGATGGACATATATTACTATTTAAATATATGTATATACACACATATATATATATATATTTGGCTTAAATACATTATGAGAGTAAAGTTTTTTACCATCTTAGTTACAATTTTCATCATTATGTTAGAGAGAGTAAAGTAACCTTGTGTCAAAGTAATGCCATGAATTTTTTCACTCCGATATATATTTTATGAAGCCTAAAGAATAATAAGCTTTCCCTGACCAGGACAAGCGTATATATTTACTTTAACTGATAAAATATTTATGTCGTGTAACAACATAAGTTACTATATAACGATGCACTGCTTTATTTCAAATTTAAATGAGAGTTTTTTCTGGTCTTTTTTACATACTTTAAGAAGACAGTATTTACGCTAGATTACTTACGCAGGCTATAACTCATACAAACAAAGCGTAGAAATCTTATTTCGACATACGTTGAAATTAAAGATGAAACATATATCAACATTGATTATGTTCTTGTAGTGATGAATACGTAATTATGACTATAAAATAGATACAGAACTTTGAGAACTATCTTTTTGTTTAGCTTGTACAATATGTTCTTATCTCCAGAGAATGATTCGTTCAATCCGTTTTACGAGATAAATCCTAATTGATGTATATGGTAACATATATTTGAACAAGAAAAAAACATGATGGTTTATTTGAAAACAGACTGTTGTGCCATCTTGAGCCCAAGCGACACCGCTCTGTAATCCTTCCACTGTTGTGAACGGGAGGTTTTCGTTGCTCTGTTAGACCAGCCTGACGCAGTGCCCTCCACACTATGAACTCAGGAAGTGCGAGCCTTCGCTCAAACTACATGAGCCAAATCTCAACTTGAAATGGGCAGAGCAGTTCGAAGTCGTGTTAGACTCGACCCAACGAGTCAGATCCAATATTCCATCATATTAATGCCCCCACATGGGTTACAAGCTTATGTTAACAAGCTCGACAATTAAAATAGTAATTTAATTGTATTTAAATTAATTAATTGCTCTATATCTTACCGATGTGGGATAAGTCACTGGTTTTGTAGTTGCTTTTGTTCCAACAAATAACGTCTTTAAACGAAAAATATAGATAAGGTCATATTGGTGGTATAATTTTCAGCCACTTTTATTTTTAACGGTATTGTTAAATGTTTTTTTTTTACAGAAATGGGACCCATTGATAATATTTCTAATAATTATTATTACTTTGTCCTTTAGTCACTAAAGTTAATTATATAGTGTCATCAATGTAAAAATTCAATTTTATTCTCTATATAAAATAATACAACGTGTTTCAAAACTAGACACATGCACTACAAACTTTCCACACTTTCGGTATAATAATGTTGAATACACTAAGAATAAACGTTCTTCGATTTAATAATATATTATGATGGACATATATTACTATTTAAATATATGTATATACACACATATATATATATATATTTGGCTTAAATACATTATGAGAGTAAAGTTTTTTACCATCTTAGTTAGAATTTTCATCATTATGTTAGAGAGAGTAAAGTAACCTTGTGTCAAAGTAATGCCATGAATTTTTTCACTCCGATATATATTTTATGAAGCCTAAAGAATAATAAGCTTTCCCTGACCAGGACAAGCGTATATATTTACTTTAACTGATAAAATATTTATGTCGTGTAACAACATAAGTTACTATATAACGATGCACTGCTTTATTTCAAATTTAAATGAGAGTTTTTTCTGGTCTTTTTTACATACTTTAAGAAGACAGTATTTACGCTAGATTACTTACGCAAGCTATAACTCATACAAACAAAGCGTAGAAATCTTATTTCGACATACGTTGAAATTAAAGATGAAACATATATCAACATTGATTATGTTCTTGTAGTGATGAATACGTAATTATGACTATAAAATAGATACAGAACTTTGAGAACTATCTTTTTGTTTACCTTGTACTATTTGTTCTTATCTCTAGAGAATGATTCGTTCAATCCGTTTTACGAGATAAATCCTAATTGATGTATATGGTAACATATATTTGAACAAGAAAAAAACATGATGGTATATTTGAGAACAGACTGTTGTGCCATCTTGAGCCCAAGCGATACCGCTCTGTAATCCTTCCACTGTTGGGAACGGGAGGTTTTCGTTGCTCTGTTAGACCAGCCTGACGCAGTGCCCTCCACACTATGAGCTCAGGAAGTGCGAGCCTTCGCTCAAACTACATGAGCCAAATCTCAACTTGAAATGGGCAGAGCAGTTCGAAGTCGTGTTAGACTCGACCCAACGAGTCAGATCCAATATTCCATCATATTAATACCCCCACATGGGTTACAAGCTTATGTTAACAAGCTCGACAATTAAAATAGTAATTTAATTGTATTTAAATTAATTAATTGCTATATAACTTACCGATGTGGGATAAGTCACTGGTTTTGTAGTTGCTTTTGTTCCAACAAATAACGTCTTTAAACGAAAAATATAGATAAGGTCATATTGGTGGTATAATTTTCAGCCACTTTTATTTTTAACGGTATTGTTAAATGTTTTTTTTTTACAGAAATGGGACCCATTGATAATATTTCTAATAATTATTATTACTTTGTCCTTTAGTCAGTAAAGTTAATTATATAGTGTCATCAATGTAAAAATTCAATTTTATTCTCTATATAAAATAATACAACGTGTTTCAAAACTAGACACATGCACTACAAACTTTCCACACTTTCGGTATAATAATGTTGAATACACTAAGAATAAACGTTCTTCGATTTAATAATATATTATGATGGACATATATTACTATTTAAATATATGTATATACACACATATATATATATATATATTTGGCTTAAATACATTATGAGAGTAAAGTTTTTTACCATCTTAGTTAGAATTTTCATCATTATGTTAGAGAGAGTAAAGTAACCTTGTGTCAAAGTAATGCCATGAATTTTTTCACTCCGATATATATTTTATGAAGCCTAAAGAATAATAAGCTTTCCCTGACCAGGACAAGCGTATATATTTACTTTAACTGATAAAATATTTATGTCGTGTAACAACATAAGTTACTATATAACGATGCACTGCTTTATTTCAAATTTAAATGAGAGTTTTTTCTGGTCTTTTTTACATACTTTAAGAAGACAGTATTTACGCTAGATTACTTACGCAGGCTATAACTCATACAAACAAAGCGTAGAAATCATATTTCGACATACGTTGAAATTAAAGATGAAACATATATCAACATTGATTATGTTCTTGTAGTGATGAATACGTAATTATGACTATAAAATAGATACAGAACTTTGAGAATTATCTTTTTGTTTACCTTGTACTATTTGTTCTTATCTCTAGAGAATGATTCGTTCAATCCGTTTTACGAGATAAATCCTAATTGATGTATATGGTAACATATATTTGAACAAGAAAAAAACATGATGGTATATTTGAGAACAGACTGTTGTGCCATCTTGAGCCCAAGCGATACCGCTCTGTAATCCTTCCACTGTTGGGAACGGGAGGTTTTCGTTGCTCTGTTAGACCAGCCTGACGCAGTGCCCTCCACACTATGAGCTCAGGAAGTGCGAGCCTTCGCTCAAACTACATGAGCCAAATCTCAACTTGAAATGGGCAGAGCAGTTCGAAGTCGTGTTAGACTCGACCCAACGAGTCAGATCCAATATTCCATCATATTAATACCCCCACATGGGTTACAAGCTTATGTTAACAAGCTCGACAATTAAAATAGTAATTTAATTGTATTTAAATTAATTAATTGCTATAGAACTTACCGATGTGGGATAAGTCACTGGTTTTGTAGTTGCTTTTGTTCCAACAAATAACGTCTTTAAACGAAAAATATAGATAAGGTCATATTGGTGGTATAATTTTCAGCAACTTTTATTTTTAACGGTATTGTTAAATGTTTTTTTTTTACAGAAATGGGACCCATTGATAATATTTCTAATAATTATTATTACTTTGTCCTTTAGTCACTTAAGTTAATTATATAGTGTCATCAATGTAAAAATTCAATTTTATTCTCTATATAAAATAATACAACGTGTTTCAAAACTAGACACATGCACTACAAACTTTCCACACTTTCGGTATAATAATGTTGAATACACTAAGAATAAACGTTCTTCGATTTAATAATATATTATGATGGACATATATTACTATTTAAATATATGTATATACACACATATATATATATATATATTTGGCTTAAATACATTATGAGAGTAAAGTTTTTTACCATCTTAGTAGAATTTTCATCATTATGTTAGAGAGAGTAAAGTAACTTTGTGTCAAAGTAATGCCATGAATCTTTTCACTCCGATATATATTTTATGAAGCCTAAAGAATAATAAGCTTTCCCTGACCAGGACAAGCGTATATATTTACTTTAACTGATAAAATATTTATGTCGTGTAACAACATAAGTTACTATATAACGATGCACTGCTTTATTTCAAATTTGAATGAGATTTTTTTATGGTCTTTCTTACATACTTTAAGAAGACAGTATTTACGCTAGATTGCTTACGCAGGCTATAACTCATACAAACAAAGCGTAGAAATCTTATTTCGACATACGTTGAAATTAAAGATGAAACATATATCAACATTGATTATGTTCTTGTAGTGATGAATACGTAATTATGACTATAAAATAGATACAGAACTTTGAGAACTATCTTTTTATTTACCTTGTACAATTTGTTCTTATCTCCAGAGAATGATTCGTTCAATCCGTTTTACGAGATAAATCCTAATTGATGTTTATGGTAACATATATTTGAACAAGAAAAAAACATGATGGTTTATTTGAAAACAGACTGTTGTGCCATCTTGAGGCCAAGCGACACCACTCTGTAATCCTTCCACTGTTGTGAACGGGAGGTTTTCGTTGCTCTGTTAGACCAGCCTGACGCAGTGCCTTCCACACTATGAACTCAGGAAGTGCGAGCCTTCGCTCAAACTACATGAGCCAAATCTCAACTTGAAATGGGCAGAGCAGTTCGAAGTCGTGTTAGACTCGACCCAACGAGTCAGATCCAATATTCCATCATATTAATGCCCCCACATGGGTTACAAGCTTATGTTAACAAGCTCGACAATTAAAATAGTAGTTTAATTGTATTTAAATTAATTAATTGCTATATAACTTACCGATGTGGGATATGTCCCTGGTTTTGTAGTTGCTTTTGTTCCAACAAATAACGTCTTTAAACGAAAAATACAGATAAGGTCATATTGGTGGTATAATTTTTAGCAACTTTTAACGGTATTGTTAAATGTTTTTTTTTTACAGAAATGGGACCCATTGATAATATTTCTAATAATTATTATTACTTTGTCCTTTAGTCACTAAAGTTAATTATATAGTGTCATCAATGTAAAAATTCAATTTTATTCTTTATATAAAATAATACAACATGATTCAAAACTAGACACATGCACTACAAACTTTCCACACTTTCGGTATAATAATGTTGAATACACTAAGAATAAACGTTCTTCGATTTAATAATATATTATGATGGACATATATTACTATTTAAATATATGTATATACACACATATATATATATATATATTTGGCTTAAATACATTATGAGAGTAAAGTTTTTTACCATCTTAGTTAGAATTTTCATCATTATGTTAGAGATAGTAAAGTAACTTTGTGTGAAAGTAATGCCATGAATCTTTTCACTCCGATATATATTTTATGAAGCCTAAAGAATAATAAGCTTTCCCTGACCAGGACAAGCGTATATATTTACTTTAAGTGATAAAATATTTATGTCGTGTAACAACATAAGTTACTATATAACGATGCACTGCTTTATTTCAAATTTGAATGAGATTTTTTTATGGTCTTTCTTACATACTTTAAGAAGACAGTATTTACGCTAGATTGCTTACGCAGGCTATAACTCATACAAACAAAGCGTAGAAATCTTATTTCGACATACGTTGAAATTAAAGATGAAACATATATCAACATTGATTATGTTCTTGTAGTGATGAATACGTAATTATGACTATAAAATAGATACAGAACTTTGAGAACTATCTTTTTGTTTAGCTTGTACAATTTGTTCTTATCTCCAGAGAATGATTCGTTCAATCCGTTTTACGAGATAAATCCTAATTGATGTATATGGTAACATATATTTGAACAAGAAAAAAACATGATGGTTTATTTGAAAACAGACTGTTGTGCCATCTTGAGCCCAAGCGACACCGCTCTGTAATCCTTCCACTGTTGTGAACGGGAGGTTTTCGTTGCTCTGTTAGACCAGCCTGACGCAGTGCCCTCCACACTATGAACTCAGGAAGTGCGAGCCTTCGCTCAAACTACATGAGCCAAATCTCAACTTGAAATGGGCAGAGCAGTTCGAAGTCGTGTTAGACTCAACCCAACGAGTCAGATCCAATATTCCATCATATTAATGCCCCCACATGGGTTACAAGCTTATGTTAACAAGCTCGACAATTAAAATAGTAGTTTAATTGTATTTAAATTAATTAATTGCTATATAACTTACCGATGTGGGATATGTCCCTGGTTTTGTAGTTGCTTTTGTTCCAACAAATAACGTCTTTAAACGAAAAATACAGATAAGGTCATATTGGTGGTATAATTTTCAGCAACTTTTATTTTTAACGGTATTGTTAAATGTTTTGTTTTTACAGAAATGGGACCCATTGATAATATTTCTAATAATTATTATTACTTTGTCCTTTAGTCACTAAAGTTAATTATATAGTGTCATCAATGTAAAAATTCAATTTTATTCTTTATATAAAATAATACAACATGATTCAAAACTAGACACATGCACTACAAACTTTCCACACTTTCGGTATAATAATGTTGAATACACTAAGAATAAACGTTCTTCGATTTAATAATATATTATGATGGACATATATTACTATTTAAATATATGTATATACACACATATATATATATATATATTTGGCTTAAATACATTATGAGAGTAAAGTTTTTTACCATCTTAGTTAGAATTTTCATCATTATGTTAGAGATAGTAAAGTAACTTTGTGTCAAAGTAATGCCATGAATCTTTTCACTCCGATATATATTTTATGAAGCCTAAAGAATAATAAGCTTTCCCTGACCAGGACAAGCGTATATATTTACTTTAACTGATAAAATATTTATGTCGTGTAACAACATAAGTTACTATATAACGATGCACTGCTTTATTTCAAATTTGAATGAGATTTTTTTATGGTCTTTCTTACATACTTTAAGAAGACAGTATTTACGCTAGATTGCTTACGCAGGCTATAACTCATACAAACAAAGCGTAGAAATCTTATTTCGACATACGTTGAAATTAAAGATGAAACATATATCAACATTGATTATGTTCTTGTAGTGATGAATACGTAATTATGACTATAAAATAGATACAGAACTTTGAGAACTATCTTTTTATTTACCTTGTACAATTTGTTCTTATCTCCAGAGAATGATTCGTTCAATCCGTTTTACGAGATAAATCCTAATTGATGTATATGGTAACATATATTTGAACAAGAAAAAAACATGATGGTTTATTTGAAAACAGACTGTTGTGCCATCTTGAGCCCAAGCGACACCACTCTGTAATCCTTCCACTGTTGTGAACGGGAGGTTTTCGTTGCTCTGTTAGACCAGCCTGACGCAGTGCCCTCCACACTATGAACTCAGGAAGTGCGAGCCTTCGCTCAAACTACATGAGCCAAATCTCAACTTGAAATGGGCAGAGCAGTTCGAAGTCGTGTTAGACTCGACCCAACGAGTCAGATCCAATATTCCATCATATTAATGCCCCCACATGGGTTACAAGCTTATGTTAACAAGCTCGACAATTAAAATAGTAGTTTAATTGTATTTAAATTAATTAATTGCTATATAACTTACCGATGTGGGATATGTCCCTGGTTTTGTAGTTGCTTTTGTTCCAACAAATAACGTCTTTAAACGAAAAATACAGATAAGGTCATATTGGTGGTATAATTTTCAGCAACATTTATTTTTAACGGTATTGTTAAATATTTTGTTTTTACAGAAATGGAACCCATTGATAATATTTCTAATAATTATTATTACTTTGTGCTTTAGTCACTTAAGGTAATTATATAGTGTCATCAATGTAAAAATTCAATTTTATTCTTTATATAAAATAATACAACGTGTTTCAAAACTAGACACATGCCCTACAAGCTTTCCACACTTTCGGTATAATAATGTTGAATACACTAAGAATAAACGTTCTTCGATTTAATAATATATTATGATGGACATATATTACTATTTAAATATATGTATATACACACATATATATATATATATATATTTGGCTTAAATACATTATGAGAGTAAAGTTTTTTACCATCTTAGTTAGAATTTTCATCATTATGTTAGAGAGAGTAAAGTAACTTTGTGTCAAAGTAATGCCATGAATCTTTTCACTCCGATATATATTTTATGAAGCCTAAAGAATAATAAGCTTTCCCTGACCAGGACAAGCGTATATATTTACTTTAACTGATACAATATTAATGTCGTGTAACAACATAAGTTACTATATAACGATGCACTGCTTTATTTCAAATTTGAATGAGATTTTTTTATGGTCTTTCTTACATACTTTAAGAAGACAGTATTTACGCTAGATTGCTTACGCAGGCTATAACTCATACAAACAAAGCGTAGAAATCTTATTTCGACATACGTTGAAATTAAAGATGAAACATATATCAACATTGATTATGTTCTTGTAGTGATGAATACGTAATTATGACTATAAAATAGATACAGAACTTTGAGAACTATCTTTTTGTTTACCTTGTACAATTTGTTCTTATCTCCAGAGAATGATTCGTTCAATCCGTTTTACGAGATAAATCCTAATTGATGTATATGGTAACATATATTTGAACAAGAAAAAAACATGATGGTTTATTTGAAAACAGACTGTTGTGCCATCTTGAGCCCAAGCGACACCACTCTGTAATCCTTCCACTGTTGTGAACGGGAGGTTTTCGTTGCTCTGTTAGACCAGCCTGACGCAGTGCCCTCCACACTATGAACTCAGGAAGTGCGAGCCTTCGCTCAAACTACATGAGCCAAATCTCAACTTGAAATGGGCAGAGCAGTTCGAAGTCGTGTTAGACTCGACCCAACGAGTCAGATCCAATATTCCATCATATTAATGCCCCCACATGGGTTACAAGCTTATGTTAACAAGCTCGACAATTAAAATAGTAGTTTAATTGTATTTAAATTAATTAATTGCTATATAACTTACCGATGTGGGATATGTCCCTGGTTTTGTAGTTGCTTTTGTTCCAACAAATAACGTCTTTAAACGAAAAATATAGATAAGGTCATATTGGTGGTATAATTTTCAGCAACATTTATTTTTAACGGTATTGTTAAATATTTTGTTTTTACAGAAATGGAACCCATTGATAATATTTCTAATAATTATTATTACTTTGTGCTTTAGTCACTTAAGGTAATTATATAGTGTCATCAATGTAAAAATTCAATTTTATTCTTTATATAAAATAATACAACGTGTTTCAAAACTAGACACATGCCCTACAAGCTTTCCACACTTTCGGTATAATAATGTTGAATACACTAAGAATAAACGTTCTTCGATTTAATAATATATTATGATGGACATATATTACTATTTAAATATATGTATATACACACATATATATATATATATATATTTGGCTTAAATACATTATGAGAGTAAAGTTTTTTACCATCTTAGTTAGAATTTTCATCATTATGTTAGAGAGAGTAAAGTAACTTTGTGTCAAAGTAATGCCATGAATCTTTTCACTCCGATATATATTTTATGAAGCCTAAAGAATAATAAGCTTTCCCTGACCAGGACAAGCGTATATATTTACTTTAACTGATAAAATATTAATGTCGTGTAACAACATAAGTTACTATATAACGATGCACTGCTTTATTTCAAATTTGAATGAGATTTTTTTATGGTCTTTCTTACATACTTTAAGAAGACAGTATTTACGCTAGATTGCTTACGCAGGCTATAACTCATACAAACAAAGCGTAGAAATCTTATTTCGACATACGTTGAAATTAAAGATGAAACATATATCAACATTGATTATGTTCTTGTAGTGATGAATACGTAATTATGACTATAAAATAGATACAGAACTTTGAGAACTATCTTTTTGTTTACCTTGTACAATTTGTTCTTATCTCCAGAGAATGATTCGTTCAATCCGTTTTACGAGATAAATCCTAATTGATGTATATGGTAACATATATTTGAACAAGAAAAAAACATGATGGTTTATTTGAAAACAGACTGTTGTGCCATCTTGAGCCCAAGCGACACCACTCTGTAATCCTTCCACTGTTGTGAACGGGAGGTTTTCGTTGCTCTGTTAGACCAGCCTGACGCAGTGCCCTCCACACTATGAACTCAGGAAGTGCGAGCCTTCGCTCAAACTACATGAGCCAAATCTCAACTTGAAATGGGCAGAGCAGTTCGAAGTCGTGTTAGACTCGACCCAACGAGTCAGATCCAATATTCCATCATATTAATGCCCCCACATGGGTTACAAGCTTATGTTAACAAGCTCGACAATTAAAATAGTAGTTTAATTGTATTTAAATTAATTAATTGCTATATAACTTACCGATGTGGGATATGTCCCTGGTTTTGTAGTTGCTTTTGTTCCAACAAATAACGTCTTTAAACGAAAAATATAGATAAGGTCATATTGGTGGTATAATTTTCAGCAACATTTATTTTTAACGGTATTGTTAAATATTTTGTTTTTACAGAAATGGAACCCATTGATAATATTTCTAATAATTATTATTACTTTGTGCTTTAGTCACTTAAGGTAATTATATAGTGTCATCAATGTAAAAATTCAATTTTATTCTTTATATAAAATAATACAACGTGTTTCAAAACTAGACACATGCCCTACAAACTTTCCACACTTTCGGTATAATAATGTTGAATACACTAAGAATAAACGTTCTTCGATTTAATAATATATTATGATGGACATATATTACTATTTAAATATATGTATATACACACATATATATATATATATATTTGGCTTAAATACATTATGAGAGTAAAGTTTTTTACCATCTTAGTTAGAATTTTCATCATTATGTTAGAGAGAGTAAAGTAACTTTGTGTCAAAGTAATGCCATGAATCTTTTCACTCCGATATATATTTTATGAAGCCTAAAGAATAATAAGCTTTCCCTGACCAGGACAAGCGTATATATTTACTTTAACTGATAAAATATTAATGTCGTGTAACAACATAAGTTACTATATAACGATGCACTGCTTTATTTCAAATTTGAATGAGATTTTTTTATGGTCTTTCTTACATACTTTAAGAAGACAGTATTTACGCTAGATTGCTTACGCAGGCTATAACTCATACAAACAAAGCGTAGAAATCTTATTTCGACATACGTTGAAATTAAAGATGAAACATATATCAACATTGATTATGTTCTTGTAGTGATGAATACGTAATTATGACTATAAAATAGATACAGAACTTTGAGAACTATCTTTTTGTTTACCTTGTACAATTTGTTCTTATCTCCAGAGAATGATTCGTTCAATCCGTTTTACGAGATAAATCCTAATTGATGTATATGGTAACATATATTTGAACAAGAAAAAAACATGATGGTTTATTTGAAAACAGACTGTTGTGCCATCTTGAGCCCAAGCGACACCACTCTGTAATCCTTCCACTGTTGTGAACGGGAGGTTTTCGTTGCTCTGTTAGACCAGCCTGACGCAGTGCCCTCCACACTATGAACTCAGGAAGTGCGAGCCTTCGCTCAAACTACATGAGCCAAATCTCAACTTGAAATGGGCAGAGCAGTTCGAAGTCGTGTTAGACTCGACCCAACGAGTCAGATCCAATATTCCATCATATTAATGCCCCCACATGGGTTACAAGCTTATGTTAACAAGCTCGACAATTAAAATAGTAGTTTAATTGTATTTAAATTAATTAATTGCTATATAACTTACCGATGTGGGATATGTCCCTGGTTTTGTAGTTGCTTTTGTTCCAACAAATAACGTCTTTAAACGAAAAATATAGATAAGGTCATATTGGTGGTATAATTTTCAGCAACTTTTATTTTTAACGGTATTGTTAAATGTTTTGTTTTTACAGAAATGGGACCCATTGATAATATTTCTAATAATTATTATTACTTTGTCCTTTAGTCACTTAAGGTAATTATATAGTGTCATCAATGTAAAAATTCAATTTTATTCTTTATATAAAATAATACAACGTGTTTCAAAACTAGACACATGCCCTACAAACTTTCCACACTTTCGGTATAATAATGTTGAATACACTAAGAATAAACGTTCTTCGATTTAATAATATATTATGATGGACATATATTACTATTTAAATATATGTATATACACACATATATATATATATATATTTGGCTTAAATACATTATGAGAGTAAAGTTTTTTACCATCTTAGTTAGAATTTTCATCATTATGTTAGAGAGAGTAAAGTAACTTTGTGTCAAAGTAATGCCATGAATCTTTTCACTCCGATATATATTTTATGAAGCCTAAAGAATAATAAGCTTTCCCTGACCAGGACAAGCGTATATATTTACTTTAACTGATAAAATATTTATGTCGTGTAACAACATAAGTTACTATATAACGATGCACTGCTTTATTTCAAATTTGAATGAGATTTTTTTATGGTCTTTCTTACATACTTTAAGAAGACAGTATTTACGCTAGATTGCTTACGCAGGCTATAACTCATACAAACAAAGCGTAGAAATCTTATTTCGACATACGTTGAAATTAAAGATGAAACATATATCGACATTGATTATGTTCTTGTAGTGATGAATACGTAATTATGACTATAAAATAGATACAGAACTTTGAGAACTATCTTTTTGTTTAGCTTGTACAATTTGTTCTTATCTCCAGAGAATGATTCGTTCAATCCGTTTTACGAGATAAATCCTAATTGATGTATATGGTAACATATATTTGAACAAGAAAAAAACATGATGGTTTATTTGAAAACAGACTGTTGTGCCATCTTGAGCCCAAGCGACACCGCTCTGTAATCCTTCCACTGTTGTGAACGGGAGGTTTTCGTTGCTCTGTTAGACCAGCCTGACGCAGTGCCCTCCACACTATGAACTCAGGAAGTGCGAGCCTTCGCTCAAACTACATGAGCCAAATCTCAACTTGAAATGGGCAGAGCAGTTCGAAGTCGTGTTAGACTCGACCCAACGAGTCAGATCCAATATTCCATCATATTAATGCCCCCACATGGGTTACAAGCTTATGTTAACAAGCTCGACAATTAAAATAGTAGTTTAATTGTATTTAAATTAATTAATTGCTATATAACTTACCGATGTGGGATATGTCCCTGGTTTTGTAGTTGCTTTTGTTCCAACAAATAACGTCTTTAAACGAAAAATATAGATAAGGTCATATTGGTGGTATAATTTTCAGCAACTTTTATTTTTAACGGTATTGTTAAATGTTTTGTTTTTACAGAAATGGGACCCATTGATAATATTTCTAATAATTATTATTACTTTGTCCTTTAGTCACTTAAGGTAATTATATAGTGTCATCAATGTAAAAATTCAATTTTATTCTTTATATAAAATAATACAACGTGTTTCAAAACTAGACACATGCCCTACAAACTTTCCACACTTTCGGTATAATAATGTTGAATACACTAAGAATAAACGTTCTTCGATTTAATAATATATTATGATGGACATATATTACTATTTAAATATATGTATATACACACATATATATATATATATATTTGGCTTAAATACATTATGAGAGTAAAGTTTTTTACCATCTTAGTTAGAATTTTCATCATTATGTTAGAGAGAGTAAAGTAACTTTGTGTCAAAGTAATGCCATGAATCTTTTCACTCCGATATATATTTTATGAAGCCTAAAGAATAATAAGCTTTCCCTGACCAGGACAAGCGTATATATTTACTTTAACTGATAAAATATTTATGTCGTGTAACAACATAAGTTACTATATAACGATGCACTGCTTTATTTCAAATTTGAATGAGATTTTTTTATGGTCTTTCTTACATACTTTAAGAAGACAGTATTTACGCTAGATTGCTTACGCAGGCTATAACTCATACAAACAAAGCGTAGAAATCTTATTTCGACATACGTTGAAATTAAAGATGAAACATATATCAACATTGATTATGTTCTTGTAGTGATGAATACGTAATTATGACTATAAAATAGATACAGAACTTTGAGAACTATCTTTTTGTTTAACTTGTACAATTTGTTCTTATCTCCAGAGAATGATTCGTTCAATCCGTTTTACGAGATAAATCCTAATTGATGTATATGGTAACATATATTTGAACAAGAAAAAAACATGATGGTTTATTTGAAAACATACTGTTGTGCCATCTTGAGCCCAAGCGACACCGCTCTGTAATCCTTCCACTGTTGTGAACGGGAGGTTTTCGTTGCTCTGTTAGACCAGCCTGACGCAGTGCCCTCCACACTATGAACTCAGGAAGTGCGAGCCTTCGCTCAAACTACATGAGCCAAATCTCAACTTGAAATGGGCAGAGCAGTTCGAAGTCGTGTTAGACTCGACCCAACGAGTCAGATCCAATATTCCATCATATTAATGCCCCCACATGGGTTACAAGCTTATGTTAACAAGCTCGACAATTAAAATAGTAGTTTAATTGTATTTAAATTAATTAATTGCTATATAATTTACCGATGTGGGATATGTCCCTGGTTTTGTAGTTGCTTTTGTTCCAACAAATAACGTCTTTAAACGAAAAATATAGATAAGGTCATATTGGTGGTATAATTTTCAGCAACTTTTATTTTTAACGGTATTGTTAAATGTTTTGTTTTTACAGAAATGGGACCCATTGATAATATTTCTAATAATTATTATTACTTTGTCCTTTAGTCACTTAAGGTAATTATATAGTGTCATCAATGTAAAAATTCAATTTTATTCTTTATATAAAATAATACAACGTGTTTCAAAACTAGACACATGCCCTACAAACTTTCCACACTTTCGGTATAATAATGTTGAATACACTAAGAATAAACGTTCTTCGATTTAATAATATATTATGATGGACATATATTACTATTTAAATATATGTATATACACACATATATATATATATATATTTGGCTTAAATACATTATGAGAGTAAAGTTTTTTACCATCTTAGTTAGAATTTTTATCATTATGTTAGAGAGAATAAGGTAACTTTGTGTCAAAGTAATGCCATGAATTTTTTCACTCCGATATATATTTTATGAAGGCTAAAGAATAATAAGCTTTCCCTGACCAGGACAAGCGTATATATTTACTTTAACTGATAAAATATTTATGTCGTGTAACAACATAAGTTACTATATAACGATGCACTGCTTTATTTCAAATTTGAATGAGATTTTTTTATGGTCTTTCTTACATACTTTAAGAAGACAGTATTTACGCTAGATTGCTTACGCAGGCTATAACTCATACAAACAAAGCGTAGAAATCTTATTTCGACATACGTTGAAATTAAAGATGAAACATATATCAACATTGATTATGTTCTTGTAGTGATGAATACGTAATTATGACTATAAAATAGATACAGAACTTTGAGAACTATCTTTTTGTTTACCTTGTACAATTTGTTCTTATCTCCAGAGAATGATTCGTTCAATCCGTTTTACGAGATAAATCCTAATTGATGTATATGGTAACATATATTTGAACAAGAAAAAAACATGATGGTTTATTTGAAAACAGACTGTTGTGCCATCTTGAGCCCAAGCGACACCACTCTGTAATCCTTCTACTGTTGTGAACGGGAGGTTTTCGTTGCTCTGTTAGACCAGCCTGACGCAGTGCCCTCCACACTATGAACTCAGGAAGTGCGAGCCTTCGCTCAAACTACATGAGCCAAATCTCAACTTGAAATGGGCAGAGCAGTTCGAAGTCGTGTTAGACTCGACCCAACGAGTCAGATCCAATATTCCATCATATTAATGCCCCCACATGGGTTACAACCTTATGTTAACAAGCTCGACAATTAAAATAGTAGTTTAATTGTATTTAAATTAATTAATTGCTATATAACTTACCGATGTGGGATATGTCCCTGGTTTTGTAGTTGCTTTTGTTCCAACAAATAACGTCTTTAAACGAAAAATATAGATAAGGTCATATTGGTGGTATAATTTTCAGCAACTTTTATTTTTAACGGTATTGTTAAATGTTTTGTTTTTACAGAAATGGGACCCATTGATAATATTTCTAATAATTATTATTACTTTGTCCTTTAGTCACTTAAGGTAATTATATAGTGTCATCAATGTAAAAATTCAATTTTATTCTTTATATAAAATAATACAACGTGTTTCAAAACTAGACACATGCCCTACAAACTTTCCACACTTTCGGTATAATTATGTTGAATACACTAAGAATAAACGTTCTTCGATTTAATAATATATTATGATGGACATATATTACTATTTAAATATATGTATATACACACATATATATATATATATATTTGGCTTAAATACATTATGAGAGTAAAGTTTTTTACCATTTTAGTTAGAATTTTCATCATTATGTTAGAGAGAGTAAAGTAACTTTGTGTCAAAGTAATGCCATGAATCTTTTCACTCCGATATATATTTTATGAAGCCTAAAGAATAATAAGCTTTCCCTGACCAGGACAAGCGTATATATTTACTTTAACTGATAAAATATTTATGTCGTGTAACAACATAAGTTACTATATAACGATGCACTGCTTTATTTCAAATTTGAATGAGATTTTTTTATGGTCTTTCTTACATACTTTAAGAAGACAGTATTTACGCTAGATTGCTTACGCAGGCTATAACTCATACAAACAAAGCGTAGAAATCTTATTTCGAAATACGTTGAAATTAAAGATGAAACATATATCAACATTGATTATGTTCTTGTAGTGATGAATACGTAATTATGACTATAAAATAGATACAGAACTTTGAGAACTATCTTTTTGTTTACCTTGTACAATTTGTTCTTATCTCCAGAGAATGATTCGTTCAATCCGTTTTACGAGATAAATCCTAATTGATGTATATGGTAACATATATTTGAACAAGAAAAATACATGATGGTTTATTTGAAAACAGACTGTTGTGCCATCTTGAGCCCAAGCGACACCGCTCTGTAATCCTTTTACTATTGGGAACGGGAGGTTTTCGTTGCTCTGTTAGACCAGCCTGACGCAGTGCCCTCCACACTATGAACTCAGGAAGTGCGAGCCTTCGCTCAAACTACATGAGCCAAATCTCAACTTGAAATGGGCAGAGTAGTTCGAAGTCGTGTTAGACTCGACCCAACGAGTCAGATCCAATATTCCATCATATTAATGCCCCCACATGGGTTACAAGCTTATGTTAACAAGCTCGACAATTAAAATAGTAGTTTAATTGTATTTAAATTAATTAATTGCTATATAACTTACCGATGTGGGATATGTCCCTGGTTTTGTAGTTGCTTTTGTTCCAACAAATAACGTCTTTAAACGAAAAATACAGATAAGGTCATATTGGTGGTATAATTTTTAGCAACTTTTATTTTTAACGGTATTGTTAAATGTTTTTTTTTTACAGAAATGGGACCCATTGATAATATTTCTAATAATTATTATTACTTTGTCCTTTAGTCACTAAAGTTAATTATATAGTGTCATCAATGTAAAAATTCAATTTTATTCTCTATATAAAATAATACAACGTGTTTCAAAACTAGACACATGCACTACAAACTTTCCACACTTTCGGTATAATAATGTTGAATACACTAAGAATAAACGTTCTTCGATTTAATAATATATTATGATGGACATATATTACTATTTAAATATATGTATATACACACATATATATATATATATATATTTGGCTTAAATACATTATGAGAGTAAAGTTTTTTACCATCTTAGTTAGAATTTTCATCATTATGTTAGAGAGAGTAAAGTAACTTTGTGTCAAAGTAATGACATGAATCTTTTCACTCCGATATATATTTTATGAAGCCTAAAGAATAATAAGCTTTCCCTGACCAGGACAAGCGTATATATTTACTTTAACTGATAAAATATTTATGTCGTGTAACAACATAAGTTACTATATAACGATGCACTGCTTTATTTCAAATTTAAATGAGATTTTTTTATGGTCTTTTTTACATACTTTAAGAATACAGTATTTACGCTAGATTGCTTACGCAGGCTATAACTCATACAAACAAAGCGTAGAAATCTTATTTCGACATACGTTGAAATTAAAGATGAAACATATATCAACATTGATTATGTTCTTGTAGTGATGAATACGTAATTATGACTATAAAATAGATACAGAACTTTGAGAACTATCTTTTTGTTTACCTTGTACAATTTGTTCTTATCTCTAGAGAATGATTCGTTCAATCCGTTTTACGAGATGAATCCTAATTGATGTATAAGGTAACATATATTTGAACAAGAAAAATACATGATGGTTTATTTGAAAACAGACTGTTGTGCCATCTTGAGCCCAAGCGACACCGCTCTGTAATCCTTCCACTGTTGGGAACGGGAGGTTTTCGTTGCTCTGTTAGACCAGCCTGACGCAGTGCCCTCCACACTATGAACTCAGGAAGTGCGAGCCTTCGCTCAAACTACATGAGCCAAATCTCAACTTGAAATGGGCAGAGTAGTTCGAAGTCGTGTTAGACTCGACCCAACGAGTCAGATCCAATATTCCATCATATTAATGCCCCCACATGGGTTACAAGCTTATGTTAACAAGCTCGACAATTAAAATAGTAGTTTAATTGTATTTAAATTAATTAATTGCTATATAACTTACCGATGTGGGATATGTCCCTGGTTTTGTAGTTGCTTTTGTTCCAACAAATAACGTCTTTAAACGAAAAATACAGATAAGGTCATATTGGTGGTATAATTTTTAGCAACTTTTATTTTTAACGGTATTGTTAAATGTTTTTTTTTACAGAAATGGGACCCATTGATAATATTTCTAATAATTATTATTACTTTGTCCTTTAGTCACTAAAGTTAATTATATAGTGTCATCAATGTAAAAATTCAATTTTATTCTCTATATAAAATAATACAACGTGTTTCAAAACTAGACACATGCACTACAAACTTTCCACACTTTCGGTATAATAATGTTGAATACACTAAGAATAAACGTTCTTCGATTTAATAATATATTATGATGGACATATATTACTATTTAAATATATGTATATACACACATATATATATATATATATTTGGCTTAAATACATTATGAGAGTAAAGTTTTTTACCATCTTAGTTAGAATTTTCATCATTATGTTAGAGAGAGTAAAGTAACTTTGTGTCAAAGTAATGCCATGAATCTTTTCACTCCGATATATATTTTATGAAGCCTAAAGAATAAAAAGCTTTCCCTGACCAGGACAAGCGTATATATTTACTTTAACTGATAAAATATTTATGTCGTGTAACAACATAAGTTACTATATAACGATGCACTGCTTTATTTCAAATTTAAATGAGATTTTTTTATGGTCTTTTTTACATACTTTAAGAATACAGTATTTACGCTAGATTGCTTACGCAGGCTATAACTCATACAAACAAAGCGTAGAAATCTTATTTCGACATACGTTGAAATTAAAGATGAAACATATATGAACATTGATTATGTTCTTGTAGTGATGAATACGTAATTATGACTATAAAATAGATACAGAACTTTGAGAACTATCTTTTTGTTTACCTTGTACAATTTGTTCTTATCTCTAGAGAATGATTCGTTCAATCCGTTTTACGAGATGAATCCTAATTGATGTATATGGTAACATATATTTGAACAAGAAAAATACATGATGGTTTATTTGAAAACAGACTGTTGTGCCATCTTGAGCCCAAGCGACACCGCTCTGTAATCCTTTTACTATTGGGAACGGGAGGTTTTCGTTGCTCTGTTAGACCAGCCTGACGCAGTGCCCTCCACACTATGAACTCAGGAAGTGCGAGCCTTCGCTCAAACTACATGAGCCAAATCTCAACTTGAAATGGGCAGAGCAGTTCGAAGTCGTGTTAGACTCGACCCAACGAGTCAGATCCAATATTCCATCATATTAATGCCCCCACATGGGTTACAAGCTTATGTTAACAAGCTCGACAATTAAAATAGTAGTTTAATTGTATTTAAATTAATTAATTGCTATATAACTTACCGATGTGGGATATGTCCCTGGTTTTGTAGTTGCTTTTGTTCCAACAAATAACGTCTTTAAACGAAAAATACAGATAAGGTCATATTGGTGGTATAATTTTTAGCAACTTTTATTTTTAACGGTATTTTTAAATGTTTTTTTTTTACAGAAATGGGACCCATTGATAATATTTCTAATAATTATTATTACTTTGTCCTTTAGTCACTAAAGTTAATTATATAGTGTCATCAATGTAAAAATTCAATTTTATTCTCTATATAAAATAATACAACGTGTTTCAAAACTAGACACATGCACTACAAACTTTCCACACTTTCGGTATAATAATGTTGAATACACTAAGAATAAACGTTCTTCGATTTAATAATATATTATGATGGACATATATTACTATTTAAATATATGTATATACACACATATATATATATATATATTTGGCTTAAATACATTATGAGAGTAAAGTTTTTTACCATCTTAGTTAGAATTTTCATCATTATGTTAGAGAGAGTAAAGTAACTTTGTGTCAAAGTAATGCCATGAATCTTTTCACTCCGATATATATTTTATGAAGCCTAAAGAATAAAAAGCTTTCCCTGACCAGGACAAGCGTATATATTTACTTTAACTGATAAAATATTTATGTCGTGTAACAACATAAGTTACTATATAACGATGCACTGCTTTATTTCAAATTTAAATGAGATTTTTTTATGGTCTTTTTTACATACTTTAAGAATACAGTATTTACGCTAGATTGCTTACGCAGGCTATAACTCATACAAACAAAGCGTAGAAATCTTATTTCGACATACGTTGAAATTAAAGATGAAACATATATCAACATTGATTATGTTCTTGTAGTGATGAATACGTAATTATGACTATAAAATAGATACAGAACTTTGAGAACTATCTTTTTGTTTACCTTGTACAATTTGTTCTTATCTCTAGAGAATGATTCGTTCAATCCGTTTTACGAGATGAATCCTAATTGATGTATATGGTAACATATATTTGAACAAGAAAAATACATGATGGTTTATTTGAAAACAGACTGTTGTGCCATCTTGAGCCCAAGCGACACCGCTCTGTAATCCTTTTACTATTGGGAACGGGAGGTTTTCGTTGCTCTGTTAGACCAGCCTGACGCAGTGCCCTCCACACTATGAACTCAGGAAGTGCGAGCCTTCGCTCAAACTACATGAGCCAAATCTCAACTTGAAATGGGCAGAGCAGTTCGAAGTCGTGTTAGACTCGACCCAACGAGTCAGATCCAATATTCCATCATATTAATGCCCCCACATGGGTTACAAGCTTATGTTAACAAGCTCGACAATTAAAATAGTAGTTTAATTGTATTTAAATTAATTAATTGCTATATAACTTACCGATGTGGGATATGTCCCTGGTTTTGTAGTTGCTTTTGTTCCAACAAATAACGTCTTTAAACGAAAAATACAGATAAGGTCATATTGGTGGTATAATTTTTAGCAACTTTTATTTTTAACGGTATTTTTAAATGTTTTTTTTTTACAGAAATGGGACCCATTGATAATATTTCTAATAATTATTATTACTTTGTCCTTTAGTCACTAAAGTTAATTATATAGTGTCATCAATGTAAAAATTCAATTTTATTCTCTATATAAAATAATACAACGTGTTTCAAAACTAGACACATGCACTACAAACTTTCCACACTTTCGGTATAATAATGTTGAATACACTAAGAATAAACGTTCTTCGATTTAATAATATATTATGATGGACATATATTACTATTTAAATATATGTATATACACACATATATATATATATATATTTGGCTTAAATACATTATGAGAGTAAAGTTTTTTACCATCTTAGTTAGAATTTTCATCATTATGTTAGAGAGAGTAAAGTAACTTTGTGTCAAAGTAATGCCATGAATCTTTTCACTCCGATATATATTTTATGAAGCCTAAAGAATAAAAAGCTTTCCCTGACCAGGACAAGCGTATATATTTACTTTAACTGATAAAATATTTATGTCGTGTAACAACATAAGTTACTATATAACGATGCACTGCTTTATTTCAAATTTAAATGAGATTTTTTTATGGTCTTTTTTACATACTTTAAGAATACAGTATTTACGCTAGATTGCTTACGCAGGCTATAACTCATACAAACAAAGCGTAGAAATCTTATTTCGACATACGTTGAAATTAAAGATGAAACATATATCAACATTGATTATGTTCTTGTAGTGATGAATACGTAATTATGACTATAAAATAGATACAGAACTTTGAGAACTATCTTTTTGTTTACCTTGTACAATTTGTTCTTATCTCTAGAGAATGATTCGTTCAATCCGTTTTACGAGATGAATCCTAATTGATGTATATGGTAACATATATTTGAACAAGAAAAATACATGATGGTTTATTTGAAAACAGACTGTTGTGCCATCTTGAGCCCAAGCGACACCGCTCTGTAATCCTTTTACTATTGGGAACGGGAGGTTTTCGTTGCTCTGTTAGACCAGCCTGACGCAGTGCCCTCCACACTATGAACTCAGGAAGTGCGAGCCTTCGCTCAAACTACATGAGCCAAATCTCAACTTGAAATGGGCAGAGCAGTTCGAAGTCGTGTTAGACTCGACCCAACGAGTCAGATCCAATATTCCATCATATTAATGCCCCCACATGGGTTACAAGCTTATGTTAACAAGCTCGACAATTAAAATAGTAGTTTAATTGTATTTAAATTAATTAATTGCTATATAACTTACCGATGTGGGATATGTCCCTGGTTTTGTAGTTGCTTTTGTTCCAACAAATAACGTCTTTAAACGAAAAATACAGATAAGGTCATATTGGTGGTATAATTTTTAGCAACTTTTATTTTTAACGGTATTTTTAAATGTTTTTTTTTTACAGAAATGGGACCCATTGATAATATTTCTAATAATTATTATTACTTTGTCCTTTAGTCACTAAAGTTAATTATATAGTGTCATCAATGTAAAAATTCAATTTTATTCTCTATATAAAATAATACAACGTGTTTCAAAACTAGACACATGCACTACAAACTTTCCACACTTTCGGTATAATAATGTTGAATACACTAAGAATAAACGTTCTTCGATTTAATAATATATTATGATGGACATATATTACTATTTAAATATATGTATATACACACATATATATATATATATATTTGGCTTAAATACATTATGAGAGTAAAGTTTTTTACCATCTTAGTTAGAATTTTCATCATTATGTTAGAGAGAGTAAAGTAACTTTGTGTCAAAGTAATGCCATGAATCTTTTCACTCCGATATATATTTTATGAAGCCTAAAGAATAAAAAGCTTTCCCTGACCAGGACAAGCGTATATATTTACTTTAACTGATAAAATATTTATGTCGTGTAACAACATAAGTTACTATATAACGATGCACTGCTTTATTTCAAATTTAAATGAGATTTTTTTATGGTCTTTTTTACATACTTTAAGAATACAGTATTTACGCTAGATTGCTTACGCAGGCTATAACTCATACAAACAAAGCGTAGAAATCTTATTTCGACATACGTTGAAATTAAAGATGAAACATATATCAACATTGATTATGTTCTTGTAGTGATGAATACGTAATTATGACTATAAAATAGATACAGAACTTTGAGAACTATCTTTTTGTTTACCTTGTACAATTTGTTCTTATCTCTAGAGAATGATTCGTTCAATCCGTTTTATGAGATGAATCCTAATTGATGTATATGGTAACATATATTTGAACAAGAAAAATACATGATGGTTTATTTGAAAACAGACTGTTGTGCCATCTTGAGCCCAAGCGACACCGCTCTGTAATCCTTTTACTATTGGGAACGGGAGGTTATCGTTGCTCTGTTAGACCAGCCTGACGCAGTGCCCTACACACTATGAACTCAGGAAGTGCGAGCCTTCACTCAAACTACATGAATCAAATCTCAACTTGAAATGGGCAGAGCAGTTCAAATTCGTGTTAGACTCGACCCAACGAGTCAGATCCAATATTCCATCATATTAATGCCCCCACATGGGTTACAAGCTTATGTTAACAAGCTCGACAATTAAAATAGTAGTTTAATTGTATTTAAATTAATTAATTGCTATATAACTTACCGATGTGGGATATGTCCCTGGTTTTGTAGTTGCTTTTGTTCCAACAAATAACGTCTTTAAACGAAAAATACAGATAAGGTCATATTGGTGGTATAATTTTTAGCAACTTTTATTTTTAACGGTATTTTTAAATTTTTTTTTTTTACAGAAATGGGACCCATTGATAATATTTCTAATAATTATTATTACTTTGTCCTTTAGTCACTAAAGTTAATTATATAGTGTCATCAATGTAAAAATTCAATTTTATTCTCTATATAAAATAATACAACGTGTTTCAAAACTAGACACATGCACTACAAACTTTCCACACTTTCGGTATAATAATGTTGAATACACTAAGAATAAACGTTCTTCGATTTAATAATATATTATGATGGACATATATTACTATTTAAATATATGTATATACACACATATATATATATATATATATTTGGCTTAAATACATTATGAGAGTAAAGTTTTTTACCATCTTAGTTAGAATTTTCATCATTATGTTAGAGAGAGTAAAGTAACTTTGTGTCAAAGTAATGCCATGAATCTTTTCACTCCGATATATATTTTATGAAGCCTAAAGAATAAAAAGCTTTCCCTGACCAGGACAAGCGTATATATTTACTTTAACTGATAAAATATTTATGTCGTGTAACAACATAAGTTACTATATAACGATGCACTGCTTTATTTCAAATTTAAATGAGATTTTTTTATGGTCTTTTTTACATACTTTAAGAATACAGTATTTACGCTAGATTGCTTACGCAGGCTATAACTCATACAAACAAAGCGTAGAAATCTTATTTCGACATACGTTGAAATTAAAGATGAAACATATATCAACATTGATTATGTTCTTGTAGTGATGAATACGTAATTATGACTATAAAATAGATACAGAACTTTGAGAACTATCTTTTTGTTTACCTTGTACAATTTGTTCTTATCTCTAGAGAATGATTCGTTCAATCCGTTTTACGAGATGAATCCTAATTGATGTATATGGTAACATATATTTGAACAAGAAAAATACATGATGGTTTATTTGAAAACAGACTGTTGTGCCATCTTGAGCCCAAGCGACACCGCTCTGTAATCCTTCCACTGTTGGGAACGGGAGGTTTTCGTTGCTCTGTTAGACCAGCCTGACGCAGTGCCCTCCACACTATGAACTCAGGAAGTGCGAGCCTTCGCTCAAACTACATGACCAAAATCTCAACTTGAAATGGGCAGAGCAGTTCGAAGTCGTGTTAGACTCGACCCAACGAGTCAGATCCAATATTCCATCATATTAATGCCCCCACATGGGTTACAAGCTTATGTTAACAAGCTCGACAATTAAAATAGTAGTTTAATTGTATTTAAATTAATTAATTGCTATATAACTTACCGATGTGGGATATGTCCCTGGTTTTGTAGTTGCTTTTGTTCCAACAAATAACGTCTTTAAACGAAAAATACAGATAAGGTCATATTGGTGGTATAATTTTTAGCAACTTTTATTTTTAACGGTATTTTTAAATGTTTTTTTTTTACAGAAATGGGACCCATTGATAATATTTCTAATAATTATTATTACTTTGTCCTTTAGTCACTAAAGTTAATTATATAGTGTCATCAATGTAAAAATTCAATTTTATTCTCTATATAAAATAATACAACGTGTTTCAAAACTAGACACATGCACTACAAACTTTCCACACTTTCGGTATAATAATGTTGAATACACTAAGAATAAACGTTCTTCGATTTAATAATATATTATGATGGACATATATTACTATTTAAATATATGTATATACACACATATATATATATATATATTTGGCTTAAATACATTATGAGAGTAAAGTTTTTTACCATCTTAGTTAGAATTTTCATCATTATGTTAGAGAGAGTAAAGTAACTTTGTGTCAAAGTAATGCCATGAATCTTTTCACTCCGATATATATTTTATGAAGCCTAAAGAATAAAAAGCTTTCCCTGACCAGGACAAGCGTATATATTTACTTTAACTGATAAAATATTTATGTCGTGTAACAACATAAGTTACTATATAACGATGCACTGCTTTATTTCAAATTTAAATGAGATTTTTTTATGGTCTTTTTTACATACTTTAAGAATACAGTATTTACGCTAGATTGCTTACGCAGGCTATAACTCATACAAACAAAGCGTAGAAATCTTATTTCGACATACGTTGAAATTAAAGATGAAACATATATCAACATTGATTATGTTCTTGTAGTGATGAATACGTAATTATGACTATAAAATAGATACAGAACTTTGAGAACTATCTTTTTGTTTACCTTGTACAATTTGTTCTTATCTCTAGAGAATGATTCGTTCAATCCGTTTTATGAGATGAATCCTAATTGATGTATATGGTAACATATATTTGAACAAGAAAAATACATGATGGTTTATTTGAAAACAGACTGTTGTGCCATCTTGAGCCCAAGCGACACCGCTCTGTAATCCTTTTACTATTGGGAACGGGAGGTTTTCGTTGCTCTGTTAGACCAGCCTGACGCAGTGCCCTCCACACTATGAACTCAGGAAGTGCGAGCCTTCGCTCAAACTACATGAGCCAAATCTCAACTTGAAATGGGCAGAGCAGTTCGAAGTCGTGTTAGACTCGACCCAACGAGTCAGATCCAATATTCCATCATATTAATGCCCCCACATGGGTTACAAGCTTATGTTAACAAGCTCGACAATTAAAATAGTAGTTTAATTGTATTTAAATTAATTAATTGCTATATAACTTACCGATGTGGGATATGTCCCTGGTTTTGTAGTTGCTTTTGTTCCAACAAATAACGTCTTTAAACGAAAAATACAGATAAGGTCATATTGGTGGTATAATTTTTAGCAACTTTTATTTTTAACGGTATTTTTAAATGTTTTTTTTTTACAGAAATGGGACCCATTGATAATATTTCTAATAATTATTATTACTTTGTCCTTTAGTCACTAAAGTTAATTATATAGTGTCATCAATGTAAAAATTCAATTTTATTCTCTATATAAAATAATACAACGTGTTTCAAAACTAGACACATGCACTACAAACTTTCCACACTTTCGGTATAATAATGTTGAATACACTAAGAATAAACGTTCTTCGATTTAATAATATATTATGATGGACATATATTACTATTTAAATATATGTATATACACACATATATATATATATATATTTGGCTTAAATACATTATGAGAGTAAAGTTTTTTACCATCTTAGTTAGAATTTTCATCATTATGTTAGAGAGAGTAAAGTAACTTTGTGTCAAAGTAATGCCATGAATCTTTTCACTCCGATATATATTTTATGAAGCCTAAAGAATAAAAAGCTTTCCCTGACCAGGACAAGCGTATATATTTACTTTAACTGATAAAATATTTATGTCGTGTAACAACATAAGTTACTATATAACGATGCACTGCTTTATTTCAAATTTAAATGAGATTTTTTTATGGTCTTTTTTACATACTTTAAGAATACAGTATTTACGCTAGATTGCTTACGCAGGCTATAACTCATACAAACAAAGCGTAGAAATCTTATTTCGACATACGTTGAAATTAAAGATGAAACATATATCAACATTGATTATGTTCTTGTAGTGATGAATACGTAATTATGACTATAAAATAGATACAGAACTTTGAGAACTATCTTTTTGTTTACCTTGTACAATTTGTTCTTATCTCTAGAGAATGATTCGTTCAATCCGTTTTACGAGATGAATCCTAATTGATGTATATGGTAACATATATTTGAACAAGAAAAATACATGATGGTTTATTTGAAAACAGACTGTTGTGCCATCTTGAGCCCAAGCGACACCGCTCTGTAATCCTTCCACTGTTGGGAACGGGAGGTTTTCGTTGCTCTGTTAGACCAGCCTGACGCAGTGCCCTCCACACTATGAACTCAGGAAGTGCGAGCCTTCGCTCAAACTACATGAGCCAAATCTCAACTTGAAATGGGCAGAGCAGTTCGAAGTCGTGTTAGACTCGACCCAACGAGTCAGATCCAATATTCCATCATATTAATGCCCCCACATGGGTTACAAGCTTATGTTAACAAGCTCGACAATTAAAATAGTAGTTTAATTGTATTTAAATTAATTAATTGCTATATAACTTACCGATGTGGGATATGTCCCTGGTTTTGTAGTTGCTTTTGTTCCAACAAATAACGTCTTTAAACGAAAAATACAGATAAGGTCATATTGGTGGTATAATTTTTAGCAACTTTTATTTTTAACGGTATTGTTAAATGTTTTTTTTTTACAGAAATGGGACCCATTGATAATATTTCTAATAATTATTATTACTTTGTCCTTTAGTCACTAAAGTTAATTATATAGTGTCATCAATGTAAAAATTCAATTTTATTCTCTATATAAAATAATACAACGTGTTTCAAAACTAGACACATGCACTACAAACTTTCCACACTTTCGGTATAATAATGTTGAATACACTAAGAATAAACGTTCTTCGATTTAATAATATATTATGATGGACATATATTACTATTTAAATATATGTATATACACACATATATATATATATATATTTGGCTTAAATACATTATGAGAGTAAAGTTTTTTACCATCTTAGTTAGAATTTTCATCATTATGTTAGAGAGAGTAAAGTAACTTTGTGTCAAAGTAATGCCATGAATCTTTTCACTCCGATATATATTTTATGAAGCCTAAAGAATAATAAGCTTTCCCTGACCAGGACAAGCGTATATATTTACTTTAACTGATAAAATATTTATGTCGTGTAACAACATAAGTTACTATATAACGATGCACTGCTTTATTTCAAATTTAAATGAGATTTTTTTATGGTCTTTTTTACATACTTTAAGAATACAGTATTTACGCTAGATTGCTTACGCAGGCTATAACTCATACAAACAAAGCGTAGAAATCTTATTTCGACATACGTTGAAATTACAGATGAAACATATATCAACATTGATTATGTTCTTGTAGTGATGAATACGTAATTATGACTATAAAATAGATACAGAACTTTGAGAACTATCTTTTTGTTTACCTTGTACAATTTGTTCTTATCTCTAGAGAATGATTCGTTCAATCCGTTTTACGAGATGAATCCTAATTGATGTATATGGTAACATATATTTGAACAAGAAAAATACATGATGGTTTATTTGAAAACAGACTGTTGTGCCATCTTGAGCCCAAGCGACACCGCTCTGTAATCCTTCCACTGTTGGGAACGGGAGGTTTTCGTTGCTCTGTTAGACCAACCTGACGCAGTGCCCTCCACACTATGAACTCAGGAAGTGCGAGCCTTCGCTCAAACTACATGAGCCAAATCTCAACTTGAAATGGGCAGAGCAGTTCGAAGTCGTGTTAGACTCGACCCAATGAGTCAGATCCAATATTCCATCATATTAATGCCCCCACATGGGTTACAAGCTTATGTTAACAAGCTCGACAATTAAAATAGTAGTTTAATTGTATTTAAATTAATTAATTGCTATGTAACTTACCGATGTGGGATATGTCCCTGGTTTTGTAGTTGCTTTTGTTCCAACAAATAACGTCTTTAAACGAAAAATATAGATAAGGTCATATTGGTGGTATAATTTTCAGCAACTTTTATTTTTAACGGTATTGTTAAATGTTTTGTTTTTACAGAAATGGGACCCATTGATAATATTTCTAATAATTATTATTACTTTGTCCTTTAGTCACTTAAGGTAATTATATAGTGTCATCAATGTAAAAATTCAATTTTATTCTTTATATAAAATAATACAACGTGTTTCAAAACTAGACACATGCACTACAAACTTTCCACACTTTCGGTATAATTATGTTGAATACACTAAGAATAAACGTTCTTCGATTTAATAATATATTATGATGGACATATATTACTATTTAAATATATGTATATACACACATATATATATATATATATTTGGCTTAAATACATTATGAGAGTAAAGTTTTTTACCATCTTAGTTAGAATTTTCATCATTATGTTAGAGAGAGTAAAGTAACTTTGTGTCAAAGTAATGCCATGAATCTTTTCACTCCGATATATATTTTATGAAGCCTAAAGAATAATAAGCTTTCCCTGACCAGGACAAGCGTATATATTTACTTTAACTGATAAAATATTTATGTCGTGTAACAACATAAGTTACTATATAACGATGCACTGCTTTATTTCAAATTTAAATGAGATTTTTTTATGGTCTTTTTTACATACTTTAAGAATACAGTATTTACGCTAGATTGCTTACGCAGGCTATAACTCATACAAACAAAGCGTAGAAATCTTATTTCGACATACGTTGAAATTAAAGATGAAACATATATCAACATTGATTATGTTCTTGTAGTGATGAATACGTAATTATGACTATAAAATAGATACAGAACTTTGAGAACTATCTTTTTGTTTACCTTGTACAATTTGTTCTTATCTCTAGAGAATGATTCGTTCAATCCGTTTTACGAGATGAATCCTAATTGATGTATATGGTAACATATATTTGAACAAGAAAAATACATGATGGTTTATTTGAAAACAGACTGTTGTGCCATCTTGAGCCCAAGCGACACCGCTCTGTAATCCTTCCACTGTTGGGAACGGGAGGTTTTCGTTGCTCTGTTAGACCAGCCTGACGCAGTGCCCTCCACACTATGAACTCAGGAAGTGCGAGCCTTCGCTCAAACTACATGAGCCAAATCTCAACTTGAAATGGGCAGAGCAGTTCGAAGTCGTGTTAGACTCGACCCAACGAGTCAGATCCAATATTCCATCATATTAATGCCCCCACATGGGTTACAAGCTTATGTTAACAAGCTCGACAATTAAAATAGTAGTTTAATTGTATTTAAATTAATTAATTGCTATGTAACTTACCGATGTGGGATATGTCCCTGGTTTTGTAGTTGCTTTTGTTCCAACAAATAACGTCTTTAAACGAAAAATATAGATAAGGTCATATTGGTGGTATAATTTTCAGCAACTTTTATTTTTAACGGTATTGTTAAATGTTTTGTTTTTACAGAAATGGGACCCATTGATAATATTTCTAATAATTATTATTACTTTGTCCTTTAGTCACTTAAGGTAATTATATAGTGTCATCAGTGTAAAAATTCAATTTTATTCTTTATATAAAATAATACAACGTGTTTCAAAACTAGACACATGCACTACAAACTTTCCACACTTTCGGTATAATTATGTTGAATACACTAAGAATAAACGTTCTTCGATTTAATAATATATTATGATGGACATATATTACTATTTAAATATATGTATATACACACATATATATATATATATATTTGGCTTAAATACATTATGAGAGTAAAGTTTTTTACCATCTTAGTTAGAATTTTCATCATTATGTTAGAGAGAGTAAAGTAACTTGGTGTCAAAGTAATGCCATGAATCTTTTCACTCCGATATATATTTTATGAAGCCTAAAGAATAATAAGCTTTCCCTGACCAGGACAAGCGTATATATTTACTTTAACTGATAAAATATTTATGTCGTGTAACAACATAAGTTACTATATAACGATGCACTGCTTTATTTCAAATTTGAATGAGATTTTTTTATGGTCTTTCTTACATACTTTAAGAATACAGTATTTACGCTAGATTGCTTACGCAGGCTATAACTTATACAAACAAAGCGTAGAAATCTTATTTCGACATACGTTGAAATTAAAGATGAAACATATATCAACATTGATTATGTTCTTGTAGTGATGAATACGTAATTATGACTATAAAATAGATACAGAACTTTGAGAACTATATTTTTGTTTACCTTGTACAATTTGTTCTTATCTCTAGAGAATGATTCGTTCAATCCGTTTTACGAGATGAATCCTAATTGATGTATATGGTAACATATATTTGAACAAGAAAAATACATGATGGTTTATTTGAAAACAGACTGTTGTGCCATCTTGAGCCCAAGCGACACCGCTCTGTAATCCTTCCACTGTTGGGAACGGGAGGTTTTCGTTGCTCTGTTAGACCAGCCTGACGCAGTGCCCTCCACACTATGAACTCAGGAAGTGCGAGCCTTCGCTCAAACTACATGAGCCAAATCTCAACTTGAAATGGGCAGAGCAGTTCGAAGTCGTGTTAGACTCGACCCAACGAGTCAGATCCAATATTCCATCATATTAATGCCCCCACATGGGTTACAAGCTTATGTTAACAAGCTCGACAATTAAAATAGTAGTTTAATTGTATTTAAATTAATTAATTGCTATATAACTTACCGATGTGGGATATGTCCCTGGTTTTGTAGTTGCTTTTGTTCCAACAAATAACGTCTTTAAACGAAAAATACAGATAAGGTCATATTGGTGGTATAATTTTTAGCAACTTTTATTTTTAACGGTATTGTTAAATGTTTTTTTTTTACAGAAATGGGACCCATTGATAATATTTCTCATAATTATTATTACTTTGTCCTTTAGTCACTAAAGTTAATTATATAGTGTCATCAATGTAAAAATTCAATTTTATTCTCTATATAAAATAATACAACGTGTTTCAAAACTAGACACATGCACTACAAACTTTCCACACTTTCGGTATAATAATGTTGAATACACTAAGAATAAACGTTCTTCGATTTAATAATATATTATGATGGACATATATTACTATTTAAATATATGTATATACACACATATATATATATATATATTTGGCTTAAATACATTATGAGAGTAAAGTTTTTTACCGTCTTAGTAGAATTTTCATCATTATGTTAGAGAGAGTAAAGTAACTTTGTGTCAAAGTAATGCCATGAATCTTTTCACTCCGATATATATTTTATGAAGCCTAAAGAATAATAAGCTTTCCCTGACCAGGACAAGCGTATATATTTACTTTAACTGATAAAATATTTATGTCGTGTAACAACATAAGTTACTATATAACGATACACTGCTTTATTTCAAATTTAAATGAGATTTTTTTATGGTATTTTTTACATACTTTAAGAATACAGTATTTACGCTAGATTGCTTACGCAGGCTATAACTTATACAAACAAAGCGTAGAAATCTTATTTCGACATACGTTGAAATTAAAGATGAAACATATATCAACATTGATTATGTTCTTGTAGTGATGAATACGTAATTATGACTATAAAATAGATACAGAACTTTGAGAACTATATTTTTGTTTACCTTGTACAATTTGTTCTTATCTCTAGAGAATGATTCGTTCAATCCGTTTTACGAGATGAATCCTAATTGATGTATATGGTAACATATATTTGAACAAGAAAAATACATGATGGTTTATTTGAAAACAGACTGTTGTGCCATCTTGAGCCCAAGCGACACCGCTCTGTAATCCTTCCACTGTTGGGAACGGGAGGTTTTCGTTGCTCTGTTAGACCAGCCTGACGCAGTGCCCTCCACACTATGAACTCAGGAAGTGCGAGCCTTCGCTCAAACTACATGAATCAAATCTCAACTTGAAATGGGCAGAGCAGTTCGAAGTCGTGTTAGACTCGACCCAACGAGTCAGATCCAATATTCCATCATATTAATGCCCCCACATGGGTTACAAGCTTATGTTAACAAGCTCGACAATTAAAATAGTAGTTTAATTGTATTTAAATTAATTAATTGCTATATAACTTACCGATGTGGGATATGTCCCTGGTTTTGTAGTTGCTTTTGTTCCAACAAATAACGTCTTTAAACGAAAAATACAGATAAGGTCATATTGGTGGTATAATTTTTAGCAACTTTTATTTTTAACGGTATTGTTAAATGTTTTTTTTTTACAGAAATGGGACCCATTGATAATATTTCTCATAATTATTATTACTTTGTCCTTTAGTCACTAAAGTTAATTATATAGTGTCATCAATGTAAAAATTCAATTTTATTCTCTATATAAAATAATACAACGTGTTTCAAAACTAGACACATGCACTACAAACTTTCCACACTTTCGGTATAATAATGTTGAATACACTAAGAATAAACGTTCTTCGATTTAATAATATATTATGATGGACATATATTACTATTTAAATATATGTATATACACACATATATATATATATATATTTGGCTTAAATACATTATGAGAGTAAAGTTTTTTACCATCTTAGTAGAATTTTCATCATTATGTTAGAGAGAGTAAAGTAACTTTGTGTCAAAGTAATGCCATGAATCTTTTCACTCCGATATATATTTTATGAAGCCTAAAGAATAATAAGCTTTCCCTGACCAGGACAAGCGTATATATTTACTTTAACTGATAAAATATTTATGTCGTGTAACAACATAAGTTACTATATAACGATGCACTGCTTTATTTCAAATTTAAATGAGATTTTTTTATGGTCTTTTTTATATACTTTAAGAATACAGTATTTACGCTAGATTGGTTACGCAGGCTATAACTTATATAAACAAAGCGTAGAAATCTTATTTCGACATACGTTGAAATTAAAGATGAAACATATATCAACATTGATTATGTTCTTGTAGTGATGATTACGTAATTATGACCATAAAATAGATACAGAACTTTGAGAACTATATTTTTGTTTACCTTGTACAATTTGTTCTTATATCCAGAGAATGATTCGTTCAATCCGTTTTACGAGATGAATCCTAATTGATGTATATGGTAACATATATTTGAACAAGAAAAAAACATGATGGTATATTTGAGAACAGACTGTTGTGCCATCTTGAGCCCAAGCGACACCGCTCTATAATCCTTCCACTGTTGGGAACGGGAGGTTTTCGTTGCTCTGTTAGACCAGCCTGACGCAGTGCCCTCCACACTATGAACTCGGGAAGTACGAGCCTTCGCTCAAACTACATGAGCCAAATCTCAACTTGAAATGGGCAGAGCAGTTCGAAGTCGTGTTAGACTCGACCCAACGAGTCAGATCCAATATTCCATCATATTAATGCCCCCACATGGGTTACATGCTTATGTTAACAAGCTCGGCAATTAAAATAGTAGTTTAATTTTATTTAAATTAATTAATTGCTATATAACTTACCGATGTGGTATATGTCCCTGGTTTTGTAGTTGCTTTTGTTCCAACAAATAACGTCTTTAAACGAAAAATATAGATAAGGTCATATTGGTGGTATAATTTTCAGCAACTTTTATTTTTAACGGTATTGTTAAATGTTTTTTTTTTACAGAAATGGGACCCATTGATAATATTTCTAATAATTATTATTACTTTGTCCTTTAGTCACTAAAGTTAATTATATAGTGTCATCAATGTAAAAATTCAATTTTATTCTCTATATAAAATAATACAACGTGTTTCAAAACTAGACACATGCACTGCAAACTTTCCACACTTTCGGTATAATAATGTTGAATACACTAAGAATAAACGTTCTTCGATTTAATAATATATTATGATGGACATATATTACTATTTAAATATATGTATATACACACATATATATATATATATATTTGGCTTAAATACATTATGAGAGTAAAGTTTTTTACCATCTTAGTTAGAATTTTCATCATTATGTTAGAGAGAGTAAAGTAACTTTGTGTCAAAGTAATGCCATGAATCTTTTCACTCCGATATATATTTTATGAAGCCTAAAGAATAATAAGCTTTCCCTGACCAGGACAAGCGTATATATTTACTTTAACTGATTAAATATTTATGTCGTGTAACAACATAAGTTACTATATAACGATGCACTGCTTTATTTCAAATTTAAATGAGATTTTTTTATGGTCTTTTTTACATACTTTAAGAAGACAGTATTTACGCTAGATTGCTTACGCAGGCTATAACTCATACAAACAAAACGTAGAAATCTTATTTCGACATACGTTGAAATTAAAGATGAAACATATATCAACATTGATTATGTTCTTGTAGTGATGATTACGTAATTATGACCATAAAATAGATACAGAACTTTGAGAACTATCTTTTTGTTTACCTTGTACAATTTGTTCTTATATCCAGAGAATGATTCGTTCAATCCGTTTTACGAGATAAATCCTAATTGATGTATATGGTAACATATATTTGAACAAGAAAAAAACATGATGGTATATTTGAGAACAGACTGTTGTGCCATCTTGAGCCTAAGCGACACCGCTCTGTAATCCTTCCACTGTTGGGAACGGGAGGTTTTCGTTGCTCTGTTAGACCAGCCTGACGCAGTGCCCTCCACACTATGAACTCAGGAAGTGCGAGCCTTCGCTCAAACTACATGACTCAAATCTCAACTTGAAATGGGCAGAGCAGTTCGAAGTCGTGTTAGACTCGACCCAACGAGTCAGATCCAATATTCCATCATATTAATGCCCCCACATGGGTTACAAGCTTATGTTAACAAGCTCGACAATTAAAATAGTAGTTTAATTGTATTTAAATTAATTAATTGCTATATAACTTACCGATGTGGGATATGTCCCTGGTTTTGTAGTTGCTTTTGTTCCAACAAATAACGTCTTTAAACGAAAAATATAGATAAGGTCATATTGGTGGTATAATTTTCAGCAACTTTTATTTTTAACGGTATTGTTAAATGTTTTTTTTTTACAGAAATGGGACCCATTGATAATATTTCTAATAATTATTATTACTTTGTCCTTTAGTCACTAAAGTTAATTATATAGTGTCATCAATGTAAAAATTCAATTTTATTCTCTATATAAAATAATACAACGTGTTTCAAAACTAGACACATGCACTGCAAACTTTCCACACTTTCGGTATAATAATGTTGAATACACTAAGAATAAACGTTCTTCGATTTAATAATATATTATGATGGACATATATTACTATTTAAATATATGTATATACACACATATATATATATATATATTTGGCTTAAATACATTATGAGAGTAAAGTTTTTTACCATCTTAGTTAGAATTTTCATCATTATGTTAGAGAGAGTAAAGTAACTTTGTGTCAAAGTAATGCCATGAATCTTTTCACTCCGATATATATTTTATGAAGCCTAAAGAATAATAAGCTTTCCCTGACCAGGACAAGCGTATATATTTACTTTAACTGATTAAATATTTATGTCGTGTAACAACATAAGTTACTATATAACGATGCACTGCTTTATTTCAAATTTAAATGAGATTTTTTTATGGTCTTTTTTACATACTTTAAGAATACAGTATTTACGCTAGATTGCTTACGCAGGCTATAACTCATACAAACAAAACGTAGAAATCTTATTTCGACATACGTTGAAATTAAAGATGAAACATATATCAACATTGATTATGTTCTTGTAGTGATGATTACGTAATTATGACCATAAAATAGATACAGAACTTTGAGAACTATCTTTTTGTTTACCTTGTACAATTTGTTCTTATATCCAGAGAATGATTCGTTCAATCCGTTTTACGAGATAAATCCTAATTGATGTATATGGTAACATATATTTGAACAAGAAAAAAACATGATGGTATATTTGAGAACAGACTGTTGTGCCATCTTGAGCCTAAGCGACACCGCTCTGTAATCCTTCCACTGTTGGGAACGGGAGGTTTTCGTTGCTCTGTTAGACCAGCCTGACGCAGTGCCCTCCACACTATGAACTCAGGAAGTGCGAGCCTTCGCTCAAACTACATGAGCCAAATCTCAACTTGAAATGGGCAGAGCAGTTCGAAGTCGTGTTAGACTCGACCCAACGAGTCAGATCCAATATTCCATCATATTAATGCCCCCACATGGGTTACAAGCTTATGTTAACAAGCTCGACAATTAAAATAGTAGTTTAATTGTATTTAAATTAATTAATTGCTATATAACTTACCGATGTGGGATATGTCCCTGGTTTTGTAGTTGCTTTTGTTCCAACAAATAACGTCTTTAAACAAAAAATACAGATAAGGTCATATTGGTGGTATAATTTTTAGCAACTTTTATTTTTAACGGTATTGTTAAATGTTTTTTTTTTACAGAAATGGGACCCATTGATAATATTTCTAATAATTATTATTACTTTGTCCTTTAGTCACTAAAGTTAATTATATAGTGTCATCAATGTAAAAATTCAATTTTATTCTCTATATAAAATAATACAACGTGTTTCAAAACTAGACACATGCACTGCAAACTTTCCACACTTTAGGTATAATAATGTTGAATACACTAAGAATAAACGTTCTTCGATTTAATAATATATTATGATGGACATATATTACTATTTAAATATATGTATATACACACATATATATATATATATATTTGGCTTAAATACATTATGAGAGTAAAGTTTTTTACCATCTTAGTTAGAATTTTCATCATTATGTTAGAGAGAGTAAAGTAACTTTGTGTCAAAGTAATGCCATGAATCTTTTCACTCCGATATATATTTTATGAAGCCTAAAGAATAATAAGCTTTCCCTGACCAGGACAAGCGTATATATTTACTTTAACTGATTAAATATTTATGTCGTGTAACAACATAAGTTACTATATAACGATGCACTGCTTTATTTCAAATTTAAATGAGATTTTTTTATGGTCTTTTTTACATACTTTAAGAATACAGTATTTACGCTAGATTGCTTACGCAGGCTATAACTCATACAAACAAAGCGTAGAAATCTTATTTCGACATACGTTGAAATTAAAGATGAAACATATATCAACATTGATTATGTTCTTGTAGTGATGAATACGGAATTATGACTATTAAATAGATACAGAACTTTGAGAACTATCTTTTTGTTTACCTTGTACAATTTGTTCTTATCTCTAGAGAATGATTCGTTCAATCCGTTTTACGAGATGAATCCTAATTGATGTATATGGTAACATATATTTGAACAAGAAAAATACATGATGGTTTATTTGAAAACAGACTGTTGTGCCATCTTGAGCCCAAGCGACACCGCTCTGTAATCCTTCCACTGTTGGGAGCGGGAGGTTTTCGTTGCTCTGTTAGACCAGCCTGACGCAGTGCCCTCCACACTATGAACTCAGGAAGTGCGAGCCTTCGCTCAAACTACATGAATCAAATCTCAACTTGAAATGGGCAGAGCAGTTCAAATTCGTGTTAGACTCGACCCAACGAGTCAGATCCAATATTCCATCATATTAATGCCCCCACATGGGTTACAAGCTTATGTTAACAAGCTCGACAATTAAAATAGTAGTTTAATTGTATTTAAATTAATTAATTGCTATATAACTTACCGATGTGGGATATGTCCCAGGTTTTGTAGTTGCTTTTGTTCCAACAAATAACGTCTTTAAACGAAAAATACAGATAAGGTCATATTGGTGGTATAATTTTTAGCAACTTTTATTTTTAACGGTATTGTTAAATGTTTTTTTTTTACAGAAATGGGACCCATTGATAATATTTCTAATAATTATTATTACTTTGTCCTTTAGTCACTAAAGTTAATTATATAGTGTCATCAATGTAAAAATTCAATTTTATTCTCTATATAAAATAATACAACGTGTTTCAAAACTAGACACATGCACTGCAAACTTTCCACACTTTAGGTATAATAATGTTGAATACACTAAGAATAAACGTTCTTCGATTTAATAATATATTATGATGGACATATATTACTATTTAAATATATGTATATACACACATATATATATATATATATTTGGCTTAAATACATTATGAGAGTAAAGTTTTTTACCATCTTAGTTAGAATTTTCATCATTATGTTAGAGAGAGTAAAGTAACTTTGTGTCAAAGTAATGCCATGAATTTTTTCACTCCGATATATATTTTATGAAGCCTAAAGAATAATAAGCTTTCCCTGACCAGGACAAGCGTATATATTTACTTTAACTGATAAAATATTTATGTCCTGTAACAACATAAGTTACTATATAACGATGCACTGCTTTATTTCAAATTTAAATGAGATTTTTTTATGGTCTTTTTTACATACTTTAAGAATACAGTATTTACGCTAGATTGCTTACGCAGGCTATAACTCATACAAACAAAGCGTAGAAATCTTATTTCGACATACGTTGAAATTAAAGATGAAACATATATCAACATTGATTATGTTCTTGTAGTGATGAATACGGAATTATGACTATTAAATAGATACAGAACTTTGAGAACTATCTTTTTGTTTACCTTGTACAATTTGTTCTTATCTCTAGAGAATGATTCGTTCAATCCGTTTTACGAGATGAATCCTAATTGATGTATATGGTAACATATATTTGAACAAGAAAAATACATGATGGTTTATTTGAAAACAGACTGTTGTGCCATCTTGAGCCCAAGCGACACCGCTCTGTAATCCTTCCACTGTTGGGAACGGGAGGTTTTCGTTGCTCTGTTAGACCAGCCTGACGCAGTGCCCTCCACACTATGAACTCAGGAAGTGCGAGCCTTCGCTCAAACTACATGAGCCAAATCTCAACTTGAAATGGGCAGAGCAGTTCGAAGTCGTGTTAGACTCGACCCAACGAGTCAGATCCAATATTCCATCATATTAATGCCCCCACATGGGTTACAAGCTTATGTTAACAAGCTCGACAATTAAAATAGTAGTTTAATTGTATTTAAATTAATTAATTGCTATATAACTTACCGATGTGGGATATGTCCCAGGTTTTGTAGTTGCTTTTGTTCCAACAAATAACGTCTTTAAACGAAAAATACAGATAAGGTCATATTGGTGGTATAATTTTTAGCAACTTTTATTTTTAACGGTATTGTTAAATGTTTTTTTTTTACAGAAATGGGACCCATTGATAATATTTCTAATAATTATTATTACTTTGTCCTTTAGTCACTAAAGTTAATTATATAGTGTCATCAATGTAAAAATTCAATTTTATTCTCTATATAAAATAATACAACGTGTTTCAAAACTAGACACATGCACTGCAAACTTTCCACACTTTAGGTATAATAATGTTGAATACACTAAGAATAAACGTTCTTCGATTTAATAATATATTATGATGGACATATATTACTATTTAAATATATGTATATACACACATATATATATATATATATTTGGCTTAAATACATTATGAGAGTAAAGTTTTTTACTATCTTAGTTAGAATTTTCATCATTATGTTAGAGAGAATAAGGTAACTTTGTGTCAAAGTAATGCCATGAATTTTTTCACTCCGATATATATTTTATGAAGCCTAAAGAATAATAAGCTTTCACTGACCAGGACAAGCGTATATATTTACTTTAAATAATAAAATATTTATGTCGTGTAACAACATAAGTTACTATATAACGATGCACTGCTTTATTTCAAATTTAAATGAGAGTTTTTTATGGTATTTGTTTCAAACTTTAAGAAGACAGTATTTACGCTAAATTGTTTAAGCAGGCTATAACTCATACAAACAAAGCGTAGAAATCTTATTTCGACATACGTTGAAATTAAAGATGAAACATATATCAACATTGATTATGTTCTTGTAGTGATGAATACGTAATTATGACTATAAATAGATACAGAACTTTGAGAACTATCTTTTTGTTTACCTTGTACTATTTGTTCTTATCTCCAGAGAATGATTCGTTCTATCCGTTTTACGAGATAAATCCTAATTGATGTATATGGTAACATATATTTGAACAAGAAAAAAACATGATGGTATATTTGAGAACAGACTGTTGTGCTATCTTGAGCCCAAGCGACACCGCTCTGTAATCCTTCCACTGTTGGGAACGGGATGTTTTCGTTGCTCTGTTAGACCAGCCTGACGCAGTGCCCTCCACACTATGAACTCAGGAAGTGCGAGCCTTCGCTCAAACTACATGAGCCAAATCTCAACTTGAAATGGGCAGAGCAGTTCGAAGTCGTGTTAGACTCGACCCAACGAGTCAGATCCAATATTCCATCATATTAATGCCCCCACATGAGTTACAAGCTTATGTTAACAAGCTCGACAATTAAAATAGTAGTTTAATTGTATTTAAATTAATTAATTGCTATATAACTTACCGATGTGGGATATGTCCCTGGTTTTGTAGTTGCTTTTGTTCCAACAAATAACGTCTTTAAACGAAAAATACAGATAAGGTCATATTGGTGGTATAATTTTTAGCAACTTTTATTTTTAACGGTATTGTTAAATGTTTTTTTTTTACAGAAATGGGACCCATTGATAATATTTCTAATAATTATTATTACTTTGTCCTTTAGTCACTAAAGTTAATTATATAGTGTCATCAATGTAAAAATTCAATTTTATTCTCTATATAAAATAATACAACGTGTTTCAAAACTAGACACATGCACTGCAAACTTTCCACACTTTAGGTATAATAATGTTGAATACACTAAGAATAAACGTTCTTCGATTTAATAATATATTATGATGGACATATATTACTATTTAAATATATGTATATACACACATATATATATATATATATATGGCTTAAATACATTATGAGAGTAAAGTTTTTTACCATCTTAGTTAGAATTTTCATCATTATGTTAGAGAGAGTAAAGTAACTTTGTGTCAAAGTAATGCCATGAATTTTTTCACTCCGATATATATTTTATGAAGCCTAAAGAATAATAAGCTTTCTCTGACCAGGACAAGCGTATATATTTACTTGAACTGATAAAATATTTATGTCGTGTAACAACATAAGTTACTATATAACGATGCACTGCTTTATTTCAAATTTAAATGAGAGTTTTTTATGGTCTTTTTTACATACTTTAAGAAGACAGTATTTACGCTAGATTGCTTACGCAGGCTATAACTCATACAAACAAAGCGTAGAAATCTTATTTCGACATACGTTGAAATTAAAGATGAAACATATATCAACATTGATTATGTTCTTGTAGTGATGAATACGTAATTATGACTATAAATAGATACAGAACTTTGAGAACTATCTTTTTGTTTACCTTGTACTATTTGTTCTTATCTCCAGAGAATGATTCGTTCAATCAGTTTTACGAGATAAATCCTAATTGATGTATATGGTAACATAAATTTGAACAAGAAAAAAACATGATGGTATATTTGAGAACAGACTGTTGTGCGATCTTGAGCCCAAGCGACACCGCTCTGTAATCCTTCCACTGTTGGGAACGGGAGATTTTCGTTGCTCTTTTATACCAGCCTGACGCAGTGCCCTCCACACTATGAACTCAGGAAGTGCGAGCCTTCGCTCAAACTACATGACTCAAATCTCAACTTGAAATGGGCAGAGCAGTTCGAAGTCGTGTTAGACTCGACCCAACGAGTCAGATCCAATATTCCATCATATTAATGCCCCCACATGAGTTACAAGCTTATGTTAACAAGCTCGACAATTAAAATAGTAGTTTAATTGTATTTAAATTAATTAATTGCTATATAACTTATCGATGTGGGATAAGTCCCTGGTTTTGTAGTTGCTTTTGTTCCAACAAATAACGTCTTTAAACGAAAAATATAGATAAGGTCATATTGGTGGTATAATTTTCAGCAACTTTTATTTTTAACGGTATTGTTAAATGTTTTTTTTTACAGAAATGGGACCCATTGATAATATTTCTAATAATTATTATTACTTTGTCCTTTAGTCACTTAAGTTAATTATATAGTGTCATCAATGTAAAAATTCAATTTTATTCTCTATATAAAATAATACAACGTGTTTCAAAACTAGACACATGCACTACAAACTTTCCACACTTTCGGTATAATAATGTTGAATACACTAAGAATAAACGTTCTTCGATTTAATAATATATTATGATGGATATATATTACTATTTAAATATATGTATATACACACATATATATATATATATATTTGGCTTAAATACATTATGAGAGTAAAGTTTTTTACCATCTTAGTTAGAATTTTCATCATTATGTTAGAGAGAGTAAAGTAACTTTGTGTCAAAGTAATGCCATGAATTTTTTCACTCCGATATATATTTTATGAAGCCTAAAGAATAATAAGCTTTCCCTGACCAGGACAAGCGTATATATTTACTTGAACTGATAAAATAGTTATGTCGTGTAATAACATAAGTTACTATATAACGATGCACAGCTTTATTTCAAATTTAAATGAGATTTTTTTATGGTCTTTTTTACATACTTTAAGAAGACAGTATTTACGCTAGATTGCTTACGCAGGCTATAACTCATACAAACAAAACGTAGAAATCTTATTTCGACATACGTTGAAATTAAAGATGAAACATCTATCAACATTGATTATGTTCTTGTAGTGATGATTACGTAATTATGACCATAAAATAGATACAGAACTTTGAGAACTATCTTTTTGTTTACCTTGTACAATTTGTTCTTATATCCAGAGAATGATTCGTTCAATCCGTTTTACGAGATAAATCCTAATTGATGTATATGGTAACATATATTTGAACAAGAAAAAAACATGATGGTATATTTGAGAACAGACTGTTGTGCCATCTTGAGCCCAAGCGACACCGCTCTGTAATCCTTCCACTGTTGGGAACGGGAGGTTTTCGTTGCTCTGTTAGACCAGCCTGACGCAGTGCCCTCCACACTATGAACTCGGGAAGTGCGAGCCTTCGCTCAAACTACATGAGCCAAATCTCAACTTGAAATGGGCAGAGCAGTTCGAAGTCGTGTTAGACTCGACCCAACGAGTCAGATCCAATATTCCATCATATTAATGCCCCCACATGGGTTACAAGCTTATGTTAACAAGCTCGACAATTAAAATAGTAGTTTAATTATATTTAAATTAATTAATTGCTATATAACTTACCGATGTGGGATAAGTCCCTGGTTTTGTAGTTGCTTTTGTTCCAACAAATAACGTCTTTAAACGAAAAATACAGATAAGGTCATATTGGTGGTATAATTTTTAGCAACTTTTATTTTTAACGGTATTGTTAAATGTTTTTTTTTTACAGAAATGGGACCCATTGATAATATTTCTAATAATTATTATTACTTTGTCCTTTAGTCACTAAAGTTAATTATATAGTGTCATCAATGTAAAAATTCAATTTTATTCTCTATATAAAATAATACAACGTGTTTCAAAACTAGACACATGCACTGCAAACTTTCCACACTTTAGGTATAATAATGTTGAATACACTAAGAATAAACGTTCTTCGATTTAATAATATATTATGATGGACATATATTACTATTTAAATATATGTATATACACACATATATATATATATATATTTGGCTTAAATACATTATGAGAGTAAAGTTTTTTACCATCTTAGTTAGAATTTTCATCATTATGTTAGAGAGAGTAAAGTAACTTTGTGTCAAAGTAATGCCATGAATTTTTTCACTCCGATATATATTTTATGAAGCCTAAAGAATAATAAGCTTTCTCTGACCAGGACAAGCGTATATATTTACTTGAACTGATAAAATATTTATGTCGTGTAACAACATAAGTTACTATATAACGATGCACTGCTTTATTTCAAATTTAAATGAGAGTTTTTTATGGTCTTTTTTACATACTTTAAGAAGACAGTATTTACGCTAGATTGCTTACGCAGGCTATAACTCATACAAACAAAGCGTAGAAATCTTATTTCGACATACGTTGAAATTAAAGATGAAACATATATCAACATTGATTATGTTCTTGTAGTGATGAATACGTAATTATGACTATAAATAGATACAGAACTTTGAGAACTATCTTTTTGTTTACCTTGTACTATTTGTTCTTATCTCCAGAGAATGATTCGGTCAATCAGTTTTACAAGATAAATCCTAATTGATGTATATGGTAACATAAATTTGAACAAGAAAAAAACTTGATGGTTTATTTGAGAACAGACTGTTGTGCTATCTTGAGCCCAAGCGACACCGCTCTGTAATCCTTCCACTGTTGGGAACGGGATGTTTTCGTTGCTCTGTTAGACCAGCCTGACGCAGTGCCCTCCACACTATGAACTCAGGAAGTGCGAGCCTTCGCTCAAACTACATGAGCCAAATCTCAACTTGAAATGGGCAGAGCAGTTCGAAGTCGTGTTAGACTCGACCCAACGAGTCAGATCCAATATTCCATCATATTAATGCCCCCACATGAGTTACAAGCTTATGTTAACAAGCTCGACAATTAAAATAGTAGTTTAATTGTATTTAAATTAATTAATTGCTATATAACTTATCGATGTGGGATAAGTCCCTGGTTTTGTAGTTGCTTTTGTTCCAACAAATAACGTCTTTAAACGAAAAATATAGATAAGGTCATATTGGTGGTATAATTTTCAGCAACTTTTATTTTTAACGGTATTGTTAAATGTTTTTTTTTACAGAAATGGGACCCATTGATAATATTTCTAATAATTATTATTACTTTGTCCTTTAGTCACTTAAGTTAATTATATAGTGTCATCAATGTAAAAATTCAATTTTATTCTCTATATAAAATAATACAACGTGTTTCAAAACTAGACACATGCACTACAAATTTTCCACACTTTCGGTATAATAATGTTGAATACACTAAGAATAAACGTTCTTCGATTTAATAATATATTATGATGGACATATATTACTATTTAAATATATGTATATACACACATATATATATATATATATATTTGGCTTAAATACATTATGAGAGTAAAGTTTTTTACCATCTTAGTTAGAATTTTCATCATTATGTTAGAGAGAGTAAAGTAACTTTGTGTCAAAGTAATGCCATGAATCTTTTCACTCCGATATATATTTTATGAAGCCTAAAGAATAATAAGCTTTCCCTGACCAGGACAAGCGTATATATTTACTTTAACTGATAAAATATTTATGTCGTGTAACAACATAAGTTACTATATAACGATGCACTGCTTTATTTCAAATTTAAATGAGATTTTTTATGGTCTTTTTTACATACTTTAAGAATACAGTATTTACGCTAGATTGCTTACGCAGGCTATAACTCATACAAACAAAGCGTAGAAATCTTATTTCGACATACGTTGAAATTAAAGATGAAACATATATCAACATTGATTATGTTCTTGTAGTGATGAATACGTAATTATGACTATAAAATAGATACAGAACTTTGAGAACTATCTTTTTGTTTACCTTGTACAATTTGTTCTTATCTCTAGAGAATGATTCGTTCTATCCGTTTTACGAGATAAATCCTAATTGATGTATATGGTAACATATATTTGAACAAGAAAAAAACATGATGGTATATTTGAGAACAGACTGTTGTGCTATCTTGAGCCCAAGCGACACCGCTCTGTAATCCTTCCACTGTTGGGAACGGGATGTTTTCGTTGCTCTGTTAGACCAGCCTGACGCAGTGCCCTCCACACTATGAACTCAGGAAGTGCGAGCCTTCGCTCAAACTACATGAGCCAAATCTCAACTTGAAATGGGCAGAGCAGTTCGAAGTCGTGTTAGACTCGACCCAACGAGTCAGATCCAATATTCCATCATATTAATGCCCCCACATGAGTTACAAGCTTATGTTAACAAGCTCGACAATTAAAATAGTAGTTTAATTGTATTTAAATTAATTAATTGCTATATAACTTACCGATGTGGGATATGTCCCTGGTTTTGTAGTTGCTTTTGTTCCAACAAATAACGTCTTTAAACGAAAAATACAGATAAGGTCATATTGGTGGTATAATTTTTAGCAACTTTTATTTTTAACGGTATTGTTAAATGTTTTTTTTTTACAGAAATGGGACCCATTGATAATATTTCTAATAATTATTATTACTTTGTCCTTTAGTCACTAAAGTTAATTATATAGTGTCATCAATGTAAAAATTCAATTTTATTCTCTATATAAAATAATACAACGTGTTTCAAAACTAGACACATGCACTGCAAACTTTCCACACTTTAGGTATAATAATGTTGAATACACTAAGAATAAACGTTCTTCGATTTAATAATATATTATGATGGACATATATTACTATTTAAATATATGTATATACACACATATATATATATATATATTTGGCTTAAATACATTATGAGAGTAAAGTTTTTTACCATCTTAGTTAGAATTTTCATCATTATGTTAGAGAGAGTAAAGTAACTTTGTGTCAAAGTAATGCCATGAATTTTTTCACTCCGATATATATTTTATGAAGCCTAAAGAATAATAAGCTTTCTCTGACCAGGACAAGCGTATATATTTACTTGAACTGATAAAATATTTATGTCGTGTAACAACATAAGTTACTATATAACGATGCACTGCTTTATTTCAAATTTAAATGAGAGTTTTTTATGGTCTTTTTTACATACTTTAAGAAGACAGTATTTACGCTAGATTGCTTACGCAGGCTATAACTCATACAAACAAAGCGTAGAAATCTTATTTCGACATACGTTGAAATTAAAGATGAAACATATATCAACATTGATTATGTTCTTGTAGTGATGAATACGTAATTATGACTATAAATAGATACAGAACTTTGAGAACTATCTTTTTGTTTACCTTGTACTATTTGTTCTTATCTCCAGAGAATGATTCGTTCAATCCGTTTTACGAGATAAATCCTAATTGATGTATATGGTAACATATATTTGAACAAGAAAAAAACATGATGGTATATTTGAGAACAGACTGTTGTGCTATCTTGAGCCCAAGCGACACCGCTCTGTAATCCTTCCACTGTTGGGAACGGGATGTTTTCGTTGCTCTGTTAGACCAGCCTGACGCAGTGCCCTCCACACTATGAACTCAGGAAGTGCGAGCCTTCGCTCAAACTACATGAGCCAAATCTCAACTTGAAATGGGCAGAGCAGTTCGAAGTCGTGTTAGACTCGACCCAACGAGTCAGATCCAATATTCCATCATATTAATGCCCCCACATGAGTTACAAGCTTATGTTAACAAGCTCGACAATTAAAATAGTAGTTTAATTGTATTTAAATTAATTAATTGCCATATAACTTATCGATGTGGGATAAGTCCCTGGTTTTGTAGTTGCTTTTGTTCCAACAAATAACGTCTTTAAACGAAAAATATAGATAAGGTCATATTGGTGGTATAATTTTCAGCAACTTTTATTTTTAACGGTATTGTTAAATGTTTTTTTTTACAGAAATGGGACCCATTGATAATATTTCTAATAATTATTATTACTTTGTCCTTTAGTCACTTAAGTTAATTATATAGTGTCATCAATGTAAAAATTCAATTTTATTCTCTATATAAAATAATACAACGTGTTTCAAAACTAGACACATGCACTACAAACTTTCCACACTTTCGGTATAATAATGTTGAATACACTAAGAATAAACGTTCTTCGATTTAATAATATATTATGATGGACATATATTACTATTTAAATATATGTATATACACACATATATATATATATATATTTGGCTTAAATACATTATGAGAGTAAAGTTTTTTACCATCTTAGTTAGAATTTTCATCATTATGTTAGAGAGAGTAAAGTAACTTTGTGTCAAAGTAATGCCATGAATTTTTTCACTCCGATATATATTTTATGAAGCCTAAAGAATAATAAGCTTTCTCTGACCAGGACAAGCGTATATATTTACTTGAACTGATAAAATATTTATGTCGTGTAACAACATAAGTTACTATATAACGATGCACTGCTTTATTTCAAATTTAAATGAGAGTTTTTTATGGTCTTTTTTACATACTTTAAGAAGACAGTATTTACGCTAGATTGCTTACGCAGGCTATAACTCATACAAACAAAGCGTAGAAATCTTATTTCGACATACGTTGAAATTAAAGATGAAACATATATCAACATTGATTATGTTCTTGTAGTGATGAATACGTAATTATGACTATAAATATATACAGAACTTTGAGAACTATCTTTTTGTTTACCTTGTACTATTTGTTCTTATCTCCAGAGAATGATTCGTTCTATCCGTTTTACGAGATAAATCCTAATTGATGTATATGGTAACATATATTTGAACAAGAAAAAAACATGATGGTATATTTGAGAACAGACTGTTGTGCTATCTTGAGCCCAAGCGACACCGCTCTGTAATCCTTCCACTGTTGGGAACGGGATGTTTTCGTTGCTCTGTTAGACCAGCCTGACGCAGTGCCCTCCACACTATGAACTCAGGAAGTGCGAGCCTTCGCTCAAACTACATGAGCCAAATCTCAACTTGAAATGGGCAGAGCAGTTCGAAGTCGTGTTAGACTCGACCCAACGAGTCAGATCCAATATTCCATCATATTAATGCCCCCACATGAGTTACAAGCTTATGTTAACAAGCTCGACAATTAAAATAGTAGTTTAATTGTATTTAAATTAATTAATTGCTATATAACTTACCGATGTGGGATATGTCCCTGGTTTTGTAGTTGCTTTTGTTCCAACAAATAACGTCTTTAAACGAAAAATACAGATAAGGTCATATTGGTGGTATAATTTTTAGCAACTTTTATTTTTAACGGTATTGTTAAATGTTTTTTTTTTACAGAAATGGGACCCATTGATAATATTTCTAATAATTATTATTACTTTGTCCTTTAGTCACTAAAGTTAATTATATAGTGTCATCAATGTAAAAATTCAATTTTATTCTCTATATAAAATAATACAACGTGTTTCAAAACTAGACACATGCACTGCAAACTTTCCACACTTTAGGTATAATAATGTTGAATACACTAAGAATAAACGTTCTTCGATTTAATAATATATTATGATGGACATATATTACTATTTAAATATATGTATATACACACATATATATATATATATATTTGGCTTAAATACATTATGAGAGTAAAGTTTTTTACCATCTTAGTTAGAATTTTCATCATTATGTTAGAGAGAGTAAAGTAACTTTGTGTCAAAGTAATGCCATGAATTTTTTCACTCCGATATATATTTTATGAAGCCTAAAGAATAATAAGCTTTCTCTGACCAGGACAAGCGTATATATTTACTTGAACTGATAAAATATTTATGTCGTGTAACAACATAAGTTACTATATAACGATGCACTGCTTTATTTCAAATTTAAATGAGAGTTTTTTATGGTCTTTTTTACATACTTTAAGAAGACAGTATTTACGCTAGATTGCTTACGCAGGCTATAACTCATACAAACAAAGCGTAGAAATCTTATTTCGACATACGTTGAAATTAAAGATGAAACATATATCAACATTGATTATGTTCTTGTAGTGATGAATACGTAATTATGACTATAAAATAGATACAGAACTTTGAGAACTATCTTTTTGTTTACCTTGTACAATTTGTTCTTATCTCTAGAGAATGATTCGTTCAATCCGTTTTACGAGATGAATCCTAATTGATGTATATGGTAACATATATTTGAACAAGAAAAATACATGATGGTTTATTTGAAAACAGACTGTTGTGCCATCTTGAGCCCAAGCGACACCGCTCTGTAATCCTTCCACTGTTGGGAACGGGAGGTTTTCGTTGCTCTGTTAGACCAGCCTGACGCAGTGCCCTCCACACTATGAACTCGGGAAGTGCGAGCCTTCGCTCAAACTACATGAGCCAAATCTTAACTTGAAATGGGCAGAGCAGTTCGAAGTCGTGTTAGAGTCGACCCAACGAGTCAGATCCAATATTCCATCATATTAATGCCCCCACATGGGTTACAAGGTTATGTTAACAAGCTCGACAATTAAAATAGTAGTGTAATTGTATTTAAATTAATTAATTGCTATATAACTTACCGATGTGGGATATGTCCCTGGTTTTGTAGTTGCTTTTGTTCCAACAAATAACGTCTTTAAACGAAAAATACAGATAAGGTCATATTGGTGGTATAATTTTTAGCAACTTTTATTTTTAACGGTATTGTTAAATTTTTTTTTTTACAGAAATGGGACCCATTGATAATATTTCTAATAATTATTATTACTTTGTCCTTTAGTCACTAAAGTTAATTATATAGTGTCATCAATGTAAAAATTCAATTTTATTCTCTATATAAAATAATACAACGTGTTTCAAAACTAGACACATGCACTACAAACTTTCCACACTTTCGGTATAATAATGTTGAATACACTAAGAATAAACGTTCTTCGATTTAATAATATATTATGATGGACATATATTACTATTTAAATATATGTATATACACACATATATATATATATATATTTGGCTTAAATACATTATGAGAGTAAAGTTTTTTACCATCTTAGTTAGAATTTTCATCATTATGTTAGAGAGAGTAAAGTAACTTTGTGTCAAAGTAATGCCATGAATCTTTTCACTCCGATATATATTTTATGAAGCCTAAAGAATAATAAGCTTTCCCTGACCAGGACAAGCGTATATATTTACTTTAACTGATAAAATATTTATGTCGTGTAACAACATAAGTTACTATATAACGATGCACTGCTTTATTTCAAATTTAAATGAGATTTTTTTATGGTCTTTTTTACATACTTTAAGAATACAGTATTTACGCTAGATTGCTTACGCAGGCTATAACTCATACAAACAAAGCGTAGAAATCTTATTTCGACATACGTTGAAATTAAAGATGAAACATATATCAACATTGATTATGTTCTTGTAGTGATGAATACGTAATTATGACTATAAAATAGATACAGAACTTTGAGAACTATCTTTTTGTTTACCTTGTACAATTTGTTCTTATCTCTAGAGAATGATTCGTTCAATCCGTTTTACGAGATGAATCCTAATTGATGTATATGGTAACATATATTTGAACAAGAAAAATACATGATGGTTTATTTGAAAACAGACTGTTGTGCCATCTTGAGCCCAAGCGACACCACTCTGTAATCCTTCCACTGTTGGGAACGGGAGGTTTTCGTTGCTCTGTTAGACCAGCCTGACGCAGTGCCCTCCACACTATGAACTCAGGAAGTGCGAGCCTTCGCTCAAACTACATGAGCCAAATCTCAACTTGAAATGGGCAGAGTAGTTCGAAGTCGTGTTAGACTCGATCCAACGAGTCAGATCCAATATTCCATCATATTAATGCCCCCACATGGGTTACAAGCTTATGTTAACAAGCTCGACAATTAAAATAGTAGTTTAATTGTATTTAAATTAATTAATTGCTATATAACTTACCGATGTGGGATATGTCCCTGGTTTTGTAGTTGCTTTTGTTCCAACAAATAACGTCTTTAAACGAAAAATACAGATAAGGTCATATTGGTGGTATAATTTTTAGCAACTTTTATTTTTAACGGTATTGTTAAATGTTTTTTTTTTACAGAAATGGGACCCATTGATAATATTTCTAATAATTATTATTACTTTGTCCTTTAGTCACTAAAGTTAATTATATAGTGTCATCAATGTAAAAATTCAATTTTATTCTCTATATAAAATAATACAACGTGTTTCAAAACTAGACACATGCACTACAAACTTTCCACACTTTCGGTATAATAATGTTGAATACACTAAGAATAAACGTTCTTCGATTTAATAATATATTATGATGGACATATATTACTATTTAAATATATGTATATACAAACATATATATATATATATATTTGGCTTAAATACATTATGAGAGTAAAGTTTTTTACCATCTTAGTTAGAATTTTCATCATTATGTTAGAGAGAGTAAAGTAACTTTGTGTCAAAGTAATGCCATGAATCTTTTCACTCCGATATATATTTTATGAAGCCTAAAGAATAATAAGCTTTCCCTGACCAGGACAAGCGTATATATTTACTTTAACTGATAAAATATTTATGTCGTGTAACAACATAAGTTACTATATAACGATGCACTGCTTTATTTCAAATTTGAATGAGATTTTTTTATGGTCTTTCTTACATACTTTAAGAAGACAGTATTTACGCTAGATTGCTTACGCAGGCTATAACTCATACAAACAAAGCGTAGAAATCTTATTTCGACATACGTTGAAATTAAAGATGAAACATATATCAACATTGATTATGTTCTTGTAGTGATGAATACGTAATTATGACTATAAAATAGATACAGAACTTTGAGAACTATCTTTTTGTTTACCTTGTACAATTTGTTCTTATCTCCAGAGAATGATTCGTTCAATCCGTTTTACGAGATAAATCCTAATTGATGTATATGGTAACATATATTTGAACAAGAAAAATACATGATGGTTTATTTGAAAACAGACTGTTGTGCCATCTTGAGCCCAAGCGACACCACTCTGTAATCCTTCCACTGTTGTGAACGGGAGGTTTTCGTTGCTCTGTTAGACAAGCCTGACGCAGTGCCCTCCACACTATGAACTCAGGAAGTGCGAGCCTTCGCTCAAACTACATGAGCCAAATCTCAACTTGAAATGGGCAGAGTAGTTCGAAGTCGTGTTAGACTCGACCCAACGAGTCAGATCCAATATTCCATCATATTAATGCCCCCACATGGGTTACAAGCTTATGTTAACAAGCTCGACAATTAAAATAGTAGTTTAATTGTATTTAAATTAATTAATTGCTATATAACTTACCGATGTGGGATATGTCCCTGGTTTTGTAGTTGCTTTTGTTCCAACAAATAACGTCTTTAAACGAAAAATACAGATAAGGTCATATTGGTGGTATAATTTGTAGCAACTTTTATTTTTAACGGTATTGTTAAATGTTTTTTTTTTACAGAAATGGGACCCATTGATAATATTTCTAATAATTATTATTACTTTGTCCTTTAGTCACTAAAGTTAATTATATAGTGTCATCAATGTAAAAATTCAATTTTATTCTCTATATAAAATAATACAACGTGTTTCAAAACTAGACACATGCACTACAAACTTTCCACACTTTCGGTATAATAATGTTGAATACACTAAGAATAAACGTTCTTCGATTTAATAATATATTATGATGGACATATATTACTATTTAAATATATGTATATACACACATATATATATATATATATTTGGCTTAAATACATTATGAGAGTAAAGTTTTTTACCATCTTAGTTAGAATTTTCATCATTATGTTAGAGAGAGTAAAGTAACTTTGTGTCAAAGTAATGCCATGAATCTTTTCACTCCGATATATATTTTATGAAGCCTAAAGAATAATAAGCTTTCCCTGACCAGGACAAGCGTATATATTTACTTTAACTGATAAAATATTTATGTCGTGTAACAACATAAGTTACTATATAACGATGCACTGCTTTATTTCAAATTTAAATGAGATTTTTTTATGGTCTTTTTTACATACTTTAAGAATACAGTATTTACGCTAGATTGCTTACGCAGGCTATAACTCATACAAACAAATCGTAGAAATCTTATTTCGACATACGTTGAAATTAAAGATGAAACATATATCAACATTGATTATGTTCTTGTAGTGATGAATACGTAATTATGACTATAAAATAGATACAGAACTTTGAGAACTATCTTTTTGTTTACCTTGTACAATTTGTTCTTATCTCTAGAGAATGATTCGTTCAATCCGTTTTATGAGATAAATCCTAATTGATGTATATGGTAACATATATTTGAACAAGAAAAATACATGATGGTTTATTTGAAAACAGACTGTTGTGCCATCTTGAGCCCAAGCGACACCGCTCTGTAATCCTTCCACTATTGGGAACGGGAGGTTTTCGTTGCTCTGTTAGACCAGCCTGACGCAGTGCCCTCCACACTATGAACTCAGGAAGTGCGAGCCTTCGCTCAAATTACATGAGCCAAATCTCAACTTGAAATGGGCAGAGCAGTTCGAAGTCGTGTTAGACTCGACCCAACGAGTCAGATCCAATATTCCATCATATTAATGCCCCCACATGGGTTACAAGCTTATGTTAACAAGCTCGACAATTAAAATAGTAGTTTAATTGTATTTAAATTAATTAATTGCTATATAACTTACCGATGTGGGATATGTCCCTGGTTTTGTAGTTGCTTTTGTTCCAACAAATAACGTCTTTAAACGAAAAATACAGATAAGGTCATATTGGTGGTATAATTTTTAGCAACTTTTATTTTTAACGGTATTGTTAAATGTTTTTTTTTTACAGAAATGGGACCCATTGATAATATTTCTAATAATTATTATTACTTTGTCCTTTAGTCACTAAAGTTAATTATATAGTGTCATCAATGTAAAAATTCAATTTAATTCTCTATATAAAATAATACAACATGTTTCAAAACTAGACACATGCACTACGAACTTTCCACACTTTCGGTATAATAATGTTGAATACACTAAGAATAAACGTTCTTCGATTTAATAATATATTATGATGGACATATATTACTAGTTAAATATATGTATATACACACATATATATATATATATATTTGGCTTAAATACATTATGAGAGTAAAGTTTTTTACCATCTTAGTTAGAATTTTCATCATTATGTTAGAGATAGTAAAGTAACTTTGTGTCAAAGTAATGCCATGAATCTTTTCACTCCGATATATATTTTATGAAGCCTAAAGAATAATAAGCTTTCCCTGACCAGGACAAGCGTATATATTTACTTTAACTGATAAAATATTTATGTCGTGTAACAACATAAGTTACTATATAACGATGCACTGCTTTATTTCAAATTTAAATGAGATTTTTTTATGGTCTTTTTTACATACTTTAAGAATACAGTATTTACGCTAGATTGCTTACGCAGGCTATAACTCATACAAACAAAGCGTAGAAATCTTATTTCGACATACGTTGAAATTAAAGATGAAACATATATCAACATTGATTATGTTCTTGTAGTGATGAATACATAATTATGACTATAAAATAGATACAGAACTTTGAGAACTATCTTTTTGTTTACCTTGTACAATTTGTTCTTATCTCTAGAGAATGATTCGTTCAATCCGTTTTACGAGATGAATCCTAATTGATGTATATGGTAACATATATTTGAACAAGAAAAATACATGATGGTTTATTTGAAAACAGACTGTTGTGCCATCTTGAGCCCAAGCGACACCACTCTGTAATCCTTCCACTGTTGGGAACGGGAGGTTTTCGTTGCTCTGTTAGACCAGCCTGACGCAGTGCCCTCCACACTATGAACTCAGGAAGTGCGAGCCTTCGCTCAAACTACATGAGCCAAATCTCAACTTGAAATGGGCAGAGTAGTTCGAAGTCGTGTTAGACTCGACCCAACGAGTCAGATCCAATATTCCATCATATTAATGCCCCCACATGGGTTACAAGCTTATGTTAACAAGCTCGACAATTAAAATAGTAGTTTAATTGTATTTAAATTAATTAATTGCTATATAACTTACCGATGTGGGATATGTCCCTGGTTTTGTAGTTGCTTTTGTTCCAACAAATAACGTCTTTAAACGAAAAATACAGATAAGGTCATATTGGTGGTATAATTTTTAGCAACTTTTATTTTTAACGGTATTGTTAAATGTTTTTTTTTTACAGAAATGGGACCCATTGATAATATTTCTAATAATTATTATTACTTTGTCCTTTAGTCACTAAAGTTAATTATATAGTGTCATCAATGTAAAAATTCAATTTTATTCTCTATATAAAATAATACAACATGTTTCAAAACTAGACACATGCACTACAAACTTTCCACACTTTCGGTATAATAATGTTGAATACACTAAGAATAAACGTTCTTCGATTTAATAATATATTATGATGGACATATATTACTAGTTAAATATATGTATATACACACATATATATATATATATATTTGGCTTAAATACATTATGAGAGTAAAGTTTTTTACCATCTTAGTTAGAATTTTCATCATTATGTTAGAGATAGTAAAGTAACTTTGTGTCAAAGTAATGCCATGAATCTTTTCACTCCGATATATATTTTATGAAGCCTAAAGAATAATAAGCTTTCCCTGACCAGGACAAGCGTATATATTTACTTTAACTGATAAAATATTTATGTCGTGTAACAACATAAGTTACTATATAACGATGCACTGCTTTATTTCAAATTTAAATGAGATTTTTTTATGGTCTTTTTTACATACTTTAAGAATACAGTATTTACGCTAGATTGCTTACGCAGGCTATAACTCATACAAACAAAGCGTAGAAATCTTATTTCGACATACGTTGAAATTAAAGATGAAACATATATCAACATTGATTATGTTCTTGTAGTGATGAATACGTAATTATGACTATAAAATAGATACAGAACTTTGAGAACTATCTTTTTGTTTACCTTGTACAATTTGTTCTTATCTCTAGAGAATGATTCGTTCAATCCGTTTTACGAGATGAATCCTAATTGATGTATATGGTAACATATATTTGAACAAGAAAAATACATGATGGTTTATTTGAAAACAGACTGTTGTGCCATCTTGAGCCCAAGCGACACCACTCTGTAATCCTTCCACTGTTGGGAACGGGAGGTTTTCGTTGCTCTGTTAGACCAGCCTGACGCAGTGCCCTCCACACTATGAACTCAGGAAGTGCGAGCCTTCGCTCAAACTACATGAGCCAAATCTCAACTTGAAATGGGCAGAGTAGTTCGAAGTCGTGTTAGACTCGACCCAACGAGTCAGATCCAATATTCCATCATATTAATGCCCCCACATGGGTTACAAGCTTATGTTAACAAGCTCGACAATTAAAATAGTAGTTTAATTGTATTTAAATTAATTAATTGCTATATAACTTACCGATGTGGGATATGTCCCTGGTTTTGTAGTTGCTTTTGTTCCAACAAATAACGTCTTTAAACGAAAAATACAGATAAGGTCATATTGGTGGTATAATTTTTAGCAACTTTTATTTTTAACGGTATTGTTAAATGTTTTTTTTTTACAGAAATGGGACCCATTGATAATATTTCTAATAATTATTATTACTTTGTCCTTTAGTCACTAAAGTTAATTATATAGTGTCATCAATGTAAAAATTCAATTTTATTCTCTATATAAAATAATACAACGTGTTTCAAAACTAGACACATGCACTACAAACTTTCCACACTTTCGGTATAATAATGTTGAATACACTAAGAATAAACGTTCTTCGATTTAATAATATATTATGATGGACATATATTACTATTTAAATATATGTATATACACACATATATATATATATATATTTGGCTTAAATACATTATGAGAGTAAAGTTTTTTACCATCTTAGTTAGAATTTTCATCATTATGTTAGAGAGAGTAAAGTAACTTTGTGTCAAAGTAATGCCATGAATCTTTTCACTCCGATATATATTTTATGAAGCCTAAAGAATAATAAGCTTTCCCTGACCAGGACAAGCGTATATATTTACTTTAACTGATAAAATATTTATGTCGTGTAACAACATAAGTTACTATATAACGATGCACTGCTTTATTTCAAATTTGAATGAGATTTTTTTATGGTCTTTCTTACATACTTTAAGAAGACAGTATTTACGCTAGATTGCTTACGCAGGCTATAACTCATACAAACAAAGCGTAGAAATCTTATTTCGACATACGTTGAAATTAAAGATGAAACATATATCAACATTGATTATGTTCTTGTAGTGATGAATACGTAATTATGACTATAAAATAGATACAGAACTTTGAGAACTATCTTTTTGTTTACCTTGTACAATTTGTTCTTATCTCCAGAGAATGATTCGTTCAATCCGTTTTACGAGATAAATCCTAATTGATGTATATGGTAACATATATTTGAACAAGAAAAATACATGATGGTTTATTTGAAAACAGACTGTTGTGCCATCTTGAGCCCAAGCGACACCACTCTGTAATCCTTCCACTGTTGTGAACGGGAGGTTTTCGTTGCTCTGTTAGACAAGCCTGACGCAGTGCCCTCCACACTATGAACTCAGGAAGTGCGAGCCTTCGCTCAAACTACATGAGCCAAATCTCAACTTGAAATGGGCAGAGTAGTTCGAAGTCGTGTTAGACTCGACCCAACGAGTCAGATCCAATATTCCATCATATTAATGCCCCCACATGGGTTACAAGCTTATGTTAACAAGCTCGACAATTAAAATAGTAGTTTAATTGTATTTAAATTAATTAATTGCTATATAACTTACCGATGTGGGATATGTCCCTGGTTTTGTAGTTGCTTTTGTTCCAACAAATAACGTCTTTAAACGAAAAATACAGATAAGGTCATATTGGTGGTATAATTTTTAGCAACTTTTATTTTTAACGGTATTGTTAAATGTTTTTTTTTTACAGAAATGGGACCCATTGATAATATTTCTAATAATTATTATTACTTTGTCCTTTAGTCACTAAAGTTAATTATATAGTGTCATCAATGTAAAAATTCAATTTTATTCTCTATATAAAATAATACAACATGTTTCAAAACTAGACACATGCACTACAAACTTTCCACACTTTCGGTATAATAATGTTGAATACACTAAGAATAAACGTTCTTCGATTTAATAATATATTATGATGGACATATATTACTAGTTAAATATATGTATATACACACATATATATATATATATATTTGGCTTAAATACATTATGAGAGTAAAGTTTTTTACCATCTTAGTTAGAATTTTCATCATTATGTTAGAGATAGTAAAGTAACTTTGTGTCAAAGTAATGCCATGAATCTTTTCACTCCGATATATATTTTATGAAGCCTAAAGAATAATAAGCTTTCCCTGACCAGGACAAGCGTATATATTTACTTTAACTGATAAAATATTTATGTCGTGTAACAACATAAGTTACTATATAACGATGCACTGCTTTATTTCAAATTTAAATGAGATTTTTTTATGGTCTTTTTTACATACTTTAAGAATACAGTATTTACGCTAGATTGCTTACGCAGGCTATAACTCATACAAACAAAGCGTAGAAATCTTATTTCGACATACGTTGAAATTAAAGATGAAACATATATCAACATTGATTATGTTCTTGTAGTGATGAATACGTAATTATGACTATAAAATAGATACAGAACTTTGAGAACTATCTTTTTGTTTACCTTGTACAATTTGTTCTTATCTCTAGAGAATGATTCGTTCAATCCGTTTTACGAGATGAATCCTAATTGATGTATATGGTAACATATATTTGAACAAGAAAAATACATGATGGTTTATTTGAAAACAGACTGTTGTGCCATCTTGAGCCCAAGCGACACCACTCTGTAATCCTTCCACTGTTGGGAACGGGAGGTTTTCGTTGCTCTGTTAGACCAGCCTGACGCAGTGCCCTCCACACTATGAACTCAGGAAGTGCGAGCCTTCGCTCAAACTACATGAGCCAAATCTCAACTTGAAATGGGCAGAGTAGTTCGAAGTCGTGTTAGACTCGACCCAACGAGTCAGATCCAATATTCCATCATATTAATGCCCCCACATGGGTTACAAGCTTATGTTAACAAGCTCGACAATTAAAATAGTAGTTTAATTGTATTTAAATTAATTAATTGCTATATAACTTACCGATGTGGGATATGTCCCTGGTTTTGTAGTTGCTTTTGTTCCAACAAATAACGTCTTTAAACGAAAAATACAGATAAGGTCATATTGGTGGTATAATTTTTAGCAACTTTTATTTTTAACGGTATTGTTAAATGTTTTTTTTTTACAGAAATGGGACCCATTGATAATATTTCTAATAATTATTATTACTTTGTCCTTTAGTCACTAAAGTTAATTATATAGTGTCATCAATGTAAAAATTCAATTTTATTCTCTATATAAAATAATACAACGTGTTTCAAAACTAGACACATGCACTACAAACTTTCCACACTTTCGGTATAATAATGTTGAATACACTAAGAATAAACGTTCTTCGATTTAATAATATATTATGATGGACATATATTACTATTTAAATATATGTATATACACACATATATATATATATATATTTGGCTTAAATACATTATGAGAGTAAAGTTTTTTACCATCTTAGTTAGAATTTTCATCATTATGTTAGAGAGAGTAAAGTAACTTTGTGTCAAAGTAATGCCATGAATCTTTTCACTCCGATATATATTTTATGAAGCCTAAAGAATAATAAGCTTTCCCTGACCAGGACAAGCGTATATATTTACTTTAACTGATAAAATATTTATGTCGTGTAACAACATAAGTTACTATATAACGATGCACTGCTTTATTTCAAATTTGAATGAGATTTTTTTATGGTCTTTCTTACATACTTTAAGAAGACAGTATTTACGCTAGATTGCTTACGCAGGCTATAACTCATACAAACAAAGCGTAGAAATCTTATTTCGACATACGTTGAAATTAAAGATGAAACATATATCAACATTGATTATGTTCTTGTAGTGATGAATACGTAATTATGACTATAAAATAGATACAGAACTTTGAGAACTATCTTTTTGTTTACCTTGTACAATTTGTTCTTATCTCCAGAGAATGATTCGTTCAATCCGTTTTACGAGATAAATCCTAATTGATGTATATGGTAACATATATTTGAACAAGAAAAATACATGATGGTTTATTTGAAAACAGACTGTTGTGCCATCTTGAGCCCAAGCGACACCACTCTGTAATCCTTCCACTGTTGTGAACGGGAGGTTTTCGTTGCTCTGTTAGACAAGCCTGACGCAGTGCCCTCCACACTATGAACTCAGGAAGTGCGAGCCTTCGCTCAAACTACATGAGCCAAATCTCAACTTGAAATGGGCAGAGTAGTTCGAAGTCGTGTTAGACTCGACCCAACGAGTCAGATCCAATATTCCATCATATTAATGCCCCCACATGGGTTACAAGCTTATGTTAACAAGCTCGACAATTAAAATAGTAGTTTAATTGTATTTAAATTAATTAATTGCTATATAACTTACCGATGTGGGATATGTCCCTGGTTTTGTAGTTGCTTTTGTTCCAACAAATAACGTCTTTAAACGAAAAATACAGATAAGGTCATATTGGTGGTATAATTTTTAGCAACTTTTATTTTTAACGGTATTGTTAAATGTTTTTTTTTTACAGAAATGGGACCCATTGATAATATTTCTAATAATTATTATTACTTTGTCCTTTAGTCACTAAAGTTAATTATATAGTGTCATCAATGTAAAAATTCAATTTTATTCTCTATATAAAATAATACAACATGTTTCAAAACTAGACACATGCACTACAAACTTTCCACACTTTCGGTATAATAATGTTGAATACACTAAGAATAAACGTTCTTCGATTTAATAATATATTATGATGGACATATATTACTAGTTAAATATATGTATATACACACATATATATATATATATATTTGGCTTAAATACATTATGAGAGTAAAGTTTTTTACCATCTTAGTTAGAATTTTCATCATTATGTTAGAGATAGTAAAGTAACTTTGTGTCAAAGTAATGCCATGAATCTTTTCACTCCGATATATATTTTATGAAGCCTAAAGAATAATAAGCTTTCCCTGACCAGGACAAGCGTATATATTTACTTTAACTGATAAAATATTTATGTCGTGTAACAACATAAGTTACTATATAACGATGCACTGCTTTATTTCAAATTTAAATGAGATTTTTTTATGGTCTTTTTTACATACTTTAAGAATACAGTATTTACGCTAGATTGCTTACGCAGGCTATAACTCATACAAACAAAGCGTAGAAATCTTATTTCGACATACGTTGAAATTAAAGATGAAACATATATCAACATTGATTATGTTCTTGTAGTGATGAATACGTAATTATGACTATAAAATAGATACAGAACTTTGAGAACTATCTTTTTGTTTACCTTGTACAATTTGTTCTTATCTCTAGAGAATGATTCGTTCAATCCGTTTTACGAGATGAATCCTAATTGATGTATATGGTAACATATATTTGAACAAGAAAAATACATGATGGTTTATTTGAAAACAGACTGTTGTGCCATCTTGAGCCCAAGCGACACCACTCTGTAATCCTTCCACTGTTGGGAACGGGAGGTTTTCGTTGCTCTGTTAGACCAGCCTGACGCAGTGCCCTCCACACTATGAACTCAGGAAGTGCGAGCCTTCGCTCAAACTACATGAGCCAAATCTCAACTTGAAATGGGCAGAGTAGTTCGAAGTCGTGTTAGACTCGACCCAACGAGTCAGATCCAATATTCCATCATATTAATGCCCCCACATGGGTTACAAGCTTATGTTAACAAGCTCGACAATTAAAATAGTAGTTTAATTGTATTTAAATTAATTAATTGCTATATAACTTACCGATGTGGGATATGTCCCTGGTTTTGTAGTTGCTTTTGTTCCAACAAATAACGTCTTTAAACGAAAAATACAGATAAGGTCATATTGGTGGTATAATTTTTAGCAACTTTTATTTTTAACGGTATTGTTAAATGTTTTTTTTTTACAGAAATGGGACCCATTGATAATATTTCTAATAATTATTATTACTTTGTCCTTTAGTCACTAAAGTTAATTATATAGTGTCATCAATGTAAAAATTCAATTTTATTCTCTATATAAAATAATACAACGTGTTTCAAAACTAGACACATGCACTACAAACTTTCCACACTTTCGGTATAATAATGTTGAATACACTAAGAATAAACGTTCTTCGATTTAATAATATATTATGATGGACATATATTACTATTTAAATATATGTATATACACACATATATATATATATATATTTGGCTTAAATACATTATGAGAGTAAAGTTTTTTACCATCTTAGTTAGAATTTTCATCATTATGTTAGAGAGAGTAAAGTAACTTTGTGTCAAAGTAATGCCATGAATCTTTTCACTCCGATATATATTTTATGAAGCCTAAAGAATAATAAGCTTTCCCTGACCAGGACAAGCGTATATATTTACTTTAACTGATAAAATATTTATGTCGTGTAACAACATAAGTTACTATATAACGATGCACTGCTTTATTTCAAATTTGAATGAGATTTTTTTATGGTCTTTCTTACATACTTTAAGAAGACAGTATTTACGCTAGATTGCTTACGCAGGCTATAACTCATACAAACAAAGCGTAGAAATCTTATTTCGACATACGTTGAAATTAAAGATGAAACATATATCAACATTGATTATGTTCTTGTAGTGATGAATACGTAATTATGACTATAAAATAGATACAGAACTTTGAGAACTATCTTTTTGTTTACCTTGTACAATTTGTTCTTATCTCTAGAGAATGATTCGTTCAATCCGTTTTACGAGATGAATCCCAATTGATGTATATGGTAACATATATTTGAACAAGAAAAATACATGATGGTTTATTTGAAAACAGACTGTTGTGCCATCTTGAGCCCAAGCGACACCACTCTGTAATCCTTCCACTGTTGGGAACGGGAGGTTTTCGTTGCTCTGTTAGACCAGCCTGACGCAGTGCCCTCCACACTATGAACTCAGGAAGTGCGAGCCTTCGCTCAAACTACATGAGCCAAATCTCAACTTGAAATGGGCAGAGCAGTTCGAAGTCGTGTTAGACTCGACCCAACGAGTCAGATCCAATATTCCATCATATTAATGCCCCCACATGGGTTACAAGCTTATGTTAACAAGCTCGACAATTAAAATAGTAGTTTAATTGTATTTAAATTAATTAATTGCTATATAACTTACCGATGTGGGATATGTCCCTGGTTTTGTAGTTGCTTTTGTTCCAACAAATAACGTCTTTAAACGAAAAATACAGATAAGGTCATATTGGTGGTATAATTTTTAGCAACTTTTATTTTTAACGGTATTGTTAAATGTTTTTTTTTTACAGAAATGGGACCCATTCATAATATTTCTAATAATTATTATTACTTTGTCCTTTAGTCACTAAAGTTAATTATATAGTGTCATCAATGTAAAAATTCAATTTTATTCTCTATATAAAATAATACAACGTGTTTCAAAACTAGACACATGCACTACAAACTTTCCACACTTTCGGTATAATAATGTTGAATACACTAAGAATAAACGTTCTTCGATTTAATAATATATTATGATGGACATATATTACTATTTAAATATATGTATATACACACATATATATATATATATATTTGGCTTAAATACATTATGAGAGTAAAGTTTTTTACCATCTTAGTTAGAATTTTCATCATTATGTTAGAGAGAGTAAAGTAACTTTGTGTCAAAGTAATGCCATGAATCTTTTCACTCCGATATATATTTTATGAAGCCTATAGAATAAAAAGCTTTCCCTGACCAGGACAAGCGTATATATTTACTTTAACTGATAAAATATTTATGTCGTGTAACAACATAAGTTACTATATAACGATGCACTGCTTTATTTCAAATTTAAATGAGATTTTTTTATGGTCTTTTTTACATACTTTAAGAATACAGTATTTACGCTAGATTGCTTACGCAGGCTATAACTCATACAAACAAAGCGTAGAAATCTTATTTCGACATACGTTGAAATTAAAGATGGAACATATATCAACATTGATTATGTTCTTGTAGTGATGAATACGTAATTATGACTATAAAATAGATACAGAACTTTGAGAACTATCTTTTTGTTTACCTTGTACAATTTGTTCTTATCTCTAGAGAATGATTCGTTCAATCCGTTTTATGAGATGAATCCTAATTGATGTATATGGTAACATATATTTGAACAAGAAAAATACATGATGGTTTATTTGAAAACAGACTGTTGTGCCATCTTGAGCCCAAGCGACACCGCTCTGTAATCCTTTTACTATTGGGAACGGGAGGTTTTCGTTGCTCTGTTAGACCAGCCTGACGCAGTGCCCTCCACACTATGAACTCAGGAAGTGCGAGCCTTCGCTCAAACTACATGAGCCAAATCTCAACTTGAAATGGGCAGAGCAGTTCGAAGTCGTGTTAGACTCGACCCAACGAGTCAGATCCAATATTCCATCATATTAATGCCCCCACATGGGTTACAAGCTTATGTTAACAAGCTCGACAATTAAAATAGTAGTTTAATTGTATTTAAATTAATTAATTGCTATATAACTTACCGATGTGGGATATGTCCCTGGTTTTGTAGTTGCTTTTGTTCCAACAAATAACGTCTTTAAACGAAAAATACAGATAAGGTCATATTGGTGGTATAATTTTTAGCAACTTTTATTTTTAACGGTATTGTTAAATGTTTTTTTTTTACAGAAATGGGACCCATTGATAATATTTCTAATAATTATTATTACTTTGTCCTTTAGTCACTAAAGTTAATTATATAGTGTCATCAATGTAAAAATTCAATTTTATTCTCTATATAAAATAATACAACATGTTTCAAAACTAGACACATGCACTACAAACTTTCCACACTTTCGGTATAATAATGTTGAATACACTAAGAATAAACGTTCTTCGATTTAATAATATATTATGATGGACATATATTACTATTTAAATATATGTATATACACACATATATATATATATATATTTGGCTTAAATACATTATGAGAGTAAAGTTTTTTACCATCTTAGTTAGAATTTTCATCATTATGTTAGAGATAGTAAAGTAACTTTGTGTCAAAGTAATGCCATGAATCTTTTCACTCCGATATATATTTTATGAAGCCTAAAGAATAATAAGCTTTCCCTGACCAGGACAAGCGTATATATTTACTTTAACTGATAAAATATTTATGTCGTGTAACAACATAAGTTACTATATAACGATGCACTGCTTTATTTCAAATTTAAATGAGATTTTTTTATGGTCTTTTTTACATACTTTAAGAATACAGTATTTACGCTAGATTGCTTACGCAGGCTATAACTCATACAAACAAAGCGTAGAAATCTTATTTCGACATACGTTGAAATTAAAGATGAAACATATATCAACATTGATTATGTTCTTGTAGTGATGAATACGTAATTATGACTATAAAATAGATACAGAACTTTGAGAACTATCTTTTTGTTTACCTTGTACAATTTGTTCTTATCTCTAGAGAATGATTCGTTCAATCCGTTTTACGAGATGAATCCTAATTGATGTATATGGTAACATATATTTGAACAAGAAAAATACATGATGGTTTATTTGAAAACAGACTGTTGTGCCATCTTGAGCCCAAGCGACACCGCTCTGTAATCCTTCCACTGTTGGGAACGGGAGGTTTTCATTGCTCTGTTAGACCAGCCTGACGCAGTGCCCTCCACACTATGAACTCAGGAAGTGTGAGCCTTCGCTCAAACTACATGACTGAAATCTCAACTTGAAATGGGCAGAGCAGTTCGATTTCGTGTTAGACTCGACCCAACGAGTCAGATCCAATATTCCATCATATTAATGCCCCCACATGGGTTACAAGCTTATGTTAACAAGCTCGACAATTAAAATAGTAGTTTAATTGTATTTAAATTAATTAATTGCTATATAACTTACCGATGTGGGATATGTCCCTGGTTTTGCAGTTGCTTTTGTTCCAACAAATAACGTCTTTAAACGAAAAATATAGATAAGGTCATATTGGTGGTATAATTTTCAGCAACTTTTATTTTTAACGGTATTGTTAAATGTTTTGATTTTACAGAAATGGGACCCATTGATAATATTTCTAATAATTATTATTACTTTGTCCTTTAGTCACTTAAGGTAATTATATAGTGTCATCAATGTAAAAATTCAATTTTATTCTTTATATAAAATAATACAACGTGTTTCAAAACTAGACACATGCCTTACAAACTTTCCACACTTTCGGTATAATTATGTTGAATACACTAAGAATAAACGTTCTTCGATTTAATAATATATTATGATGGACATATATTACTATTTAAATATATGTATATACACACATATATATATATATATATTTGGCTTAAATACATTATGAGAGTAAAGTTTTTTACCATCTTAGTTAGAATTTTCATCATTATGTTAGAGAGAGTAAAGTAACTTTGTGTCAAAGTAATGCCATGAATCTTTTCACTCCGATATATATTTTATGAAGCCTAAAGAATAATAAGCTTTCCCTGACCAGGACAAGCGTATATATTTACTTTAACTGATAAAATATTTATGTCGTGTAACAACATAAGTTACTATATAACGATGCACTGCTTTATTTCAAATTTAAATGAGATTTTTTTATGGTCTTTTTTACATACTTTAAGAATACAGTATTTACGCTAGATTGCTTACGCAGGCTATAACTCATACAAACAAAGCGTAGAAATCTTATTTCGACATACGTTGAAATTAAAGATGAAACATATATCAACATTGATTATGTTCTTGTAGTGATGAATACGTAATTATGACTATAAAATAGATACAGAACTTTGAGAACTATCTTTTTGTTTACCTTGTACAATTTGTTCTTATCTCTAGAGAATGATTCGTTCAATCCGTTTTATGAGATGAATCCTAATTGATGTATATGGTAACATATATTTGAACAAGAAAAATACATGATGGTTTATTTGAAAACAGACTGTTGTGCCATCTTGAGCCCAAGCGACACCGCTCTGTAATCCTTCCACTATTGGGAACGGGAGGTTTTCGTTGCTCTGTTAGACCAGCCTGACGCAGTGCCCTCCACACTATGAACTCAGGAAGTGCGAGCCTTCGCTCAAACTACATGAGCCAAATCTCAACTTGAAATGGGCAGAGCAGTTCGAAGTCGTGTTAGACTCGACCCAACGAGTCAGATCCAGTATTCCATCATATTAATGCCCCCACATGGGTTACAAGCTTATGTTAACAAGCTCGACAATTAAAATAGTAGTTTAATTGTATTTAAATTAATTAATTGCTATATAACTTACTGATGTGGGATATGTCCCTGGTTTTGTAGTTGCTTTTGTTCCAACAAATAACGTCTTTAAACGAAAAATACAGATAAGGTCATATTGGTGGTATAATTTTTAGCAACTTTTATTTTTAACGGTATTGTTAAATGTTTTTTTTTTACAGAAATGGGACCCATTGATAATATTTCTAATAATTATTATTACTTTGTCCTTTAGTCACTAAAGTTAATTATATAGTGTCATCAATGTAAAAATTCAATTTTATTCTCTATATAAAATAATACAACATGTTTCAAAACTAGACACATGCACTACAAACTTTCCACACTTTCGGTATAATAATGTTGAATACACTAAGAATAAACGTTCTTCGATTTAATAATATATTATGATGGACATATATTACTATTTAAATATATGTATATACACACATATATATATATATATATTTGGCTTAAATACATTATGAGAGTAAAGTTTTTTACCATCTTAGTTAGAATTTTCATCATTATGTTAGAGATAGTAAAGTAACTTTGTGTCAAAGTAATGCCATGAATCTTTTCACTCCGATATATATTTTATGAAGCCTAAAGAATAATAAGCTTTCCCTGACCAGGACAAGCGTATATATTTACTTTAACTGATAAAATATTTATGTCGTGTAACAACATAAGTTACTATATAACGATGCACTGCTTTATTTCAAATTTAAATGAGATTTTTTTATGGTCTTTTTTACATACTTTAAGAATACAGTATTTACGCTAGATTGCTTACGCAGGCTATAACTCATACAAACAAAGCGTAGAAATCTTATTTCGACATACGTTGAAATTAAAGATGAAACATATATCAACATTGATTATGTTCTTGTAGTGATGAATACGTAATTATGACTATAAAATAGATACAGAACTTTGAGAACTATCTTTTTGTTTACCTTGTACAATTTGTTCATATCTCTAGAGAATGATTCGTTCAATCCGTTTTACGAGATGAATCCTAATTGATGTATATGGTAACATATATTTGAACAAGAAAAATACATGATGGTTTATTTGAAAACAGACTGTTGTGCCATCTTGAGCCCAAGCGACACCGCTCTGTAATCCTTCCACTGTTGGGAACGGGAGGTTTTCGTTGCTCTGTTAGACCAGCCTGACGCAGTGCCCTCCACACTATGAACTCAGGAAGTGCGAGCCTTCGCTCAAACTACATGAGCCAAATCTCAACTTGAAATGGGCAGAGCAGTTCGAAGTCGTGTTAGACTCGACCCAACGAGTCAGATCCAATATTCCATCATATTAATGCCCCCACATGGGTTACAAGCTTATGTTAACAAGCTCGACAATTAAAATAGTAGTTTAATTGTATTTAAATTAATTAATTGCTATATAACTTACCGATGTGGGATATGTCCCTGGTTTTGTAGTTGCTTTTGTTCCAACAAATAACGTCTTTAAACGAAAAATATAGATAAGGTCATATTGGTGGTATAATTTTCAGCAACTTTTATTTTTAACGGTATTGTTAAATGTTTTGTTTTTACAGAAATGGGACCCATTGATAATATTTCTAATAATTATTATTACTTTGTCCTTTAGTCACTTAAGGTAATTATATAGTGTCATCAATGTAAAAATTCAATTTTATTCTTTATATAAAATAATACAACGTGTTTCAAAACTAGACACATGCCCTACAAACTTTCCACACTTTCGGTATAATTATGTTGAATACACTAAGAATAAACGTTCTTCGATTTAATAATATATTATGATGGACATATATTACTATTTAAATATATGTATATACACACATATATATATATATATATTTGGCTTAAATACATTATGAGAGTAAAGTTTTTTACCATCTTAGTTAGAATTTTCATCATTATGTTAGAGAGAGTAAAGTAACTTTGTGTCAAAGTAATGCCATGAATCTTTTCACTCCGATATATATTTTATGAAGCCTAAAGAATAATAAGCTTTCCCTGACCAGGACAAGCGTATATATTTACTTTAACTGATAAAATATTTATGTCGTGTAACAACATAAGTTACTATATAACGATGCACTGCTTTATTTCAAATTTGAATGAGATTTTTTTATGGTCTTTCTTACATACTTTAAGAATACAGTATTTACGCTAGATTGCTTACGCAGGCTATAACTTATACAAACAAAGCGTAGAAATCTTATTTCGACATACGTTGAAATTAAAGATGAAACATATATCAACATTGATTATGTTCTTGTAGTGATGAATACGTAATTATGACTATAAAATAGATACAGAACTTTGAGAACTATATTTTTGTTTACCTTGTACAATTTGTTCTTATCTCTAGAGAATGATTCGTTCAATCCGTTTTACGAGATGAATCCTAATTGATGTATATGGTAACATATATTTGAACAAGAAAAATACATGATGGTTTATTTGAAAACAGACTGTTGTGCCATCTTGAGCCCAAGCGACACCGCTCTGTAATCCTTCCACTGTTGGGAACGGGAGGTTTTCGTTGCTCTGTTAGACCAGCCTGACGCAGTGCCCTCCACACTATGAACTCAGGAAGTGCGAGCCTTCGCTCAAACTACATGAATCAAATCTCAACTTGAAATGGGCAGAGCAGTTCAAATTCGTGTTAGACTCGACCCAACGAGTCAGATCCAATATTCCATCATATTAATGCCCCCACATGGGTTACAAGCTTATGTTAACAAGCTCGACAATTAAAATAGTAGTTTAATTGTATTTAAATTAATTAATTGCTATATAACTTACCGATGTGGGATATGTCCCTGGTTTTGTAGTTGCTTTTGTTCCAACAAATAACGTCTTTAAACGAAAAATACAGATAAGGTCATATTGGTGGTATAATTTTTAGCAACTTTTATTTTTAACGGTATTGTTAAATGTTTTTTTTTTACAGAAATGGGACCCATTGATAATATTTCTCATAATTATTATTACTTTGTCCTTTAGTCACTAAAGTTAATTATATAGTGTCATCAATGTAAAAATTCAATTTTATTCTCTATATAAAATAATACAACGTGTTTCAAAACTAGACACATGCACTACAAACTTTCCACACTTTCGGTATAATAATGTTGAATACACTAAGAATAAACGTTCTTCGATTTAATAATATATTATGATGGACATATATTACTATTTAAATATATGTATATACACACATATATATATATATATATTTGGCTTAAATACATTATGAGAGTAAAGTTTTTTACCATCTTAGTAGAATTTTCATCATTATGTTAGAGAGAGTAAAGTAACTTTGTGTCAAAGTAATGCCATGAATCTTTTCACTCCGATATATATTTTATGAAGCCTAAAGAATAATAAGCTTTCCCTGACCAGGACAAGCGTATATATTTACTTTAACTGATAAAATATTTATGTCGTGTAACAACATAAGTTACTATATAACGATGCACTGCTTTATTTCAAATTTGAATGAGATTTTTTTATGGTCTTTCTTACATACTTTAAGAATACAGTATTTACGCTAGATTGCTTACGCAGGCTATAACTTATACAGACAAAGCGTAGAAATCTTATTTCGACATACGTTGAAATTAAAGATGAAACATATATCAACATTGATTATGTTCTTGTAGTGATGAATACGTAATTATGACTATAAAATAGATACAGAACTTTGTGAACTATATTTTTGTTTACCTTGTACAATTTGTTCTTATCTCTAGAGAATGATTCGTTCAATCCGTTTTACGAGATGAATCCTAATTGATGTATATGGTAACATATATTTGAACAAGAAAAATACATGATGGTTTATTTGAAAACAGACTGTTGTGCCATCTTGAGCCCAAGCGACACCGCTCTGTAATCCTTCCACTGTTGGGAACGGGAGGTTTTCGTTGCTCTGTTAGACCAGCCTGACGCAGTGCCCTCCACACTATGAACTCAGGAAGTGCGAGCCTTCGCTCAAACTACATGAGCCAAATCTCAACTTGAAATGGGCAGAGCAGTTCGAAGTCGTGTTAGACTCGACCCAACGAGTCAGATCCAATATTCCATCATATTAATGCCCCCACATGGGTTACAAGCTTATGTTAACAAGCTCGACAATTAAAATAGTAGTTTAATTGTATTTAAATTAATTAATTGCTATATAACTTACCGATGTGGGATATGTCCCTGGTTTTGTAGTTGCTTTTGTTCCAACAAATAACGTCTTTAAACGAAAAATACAGATAAGGTCATATTGGTGGTATAATTTTTAGCAACTTTTATTTTTAACGGTATTGTTAAATGTTTTTTTTTTACAGAAATGGGACCCATTGATAATATTTCTCATAATTATTATTACTTTGTCCTTTAGTCACTAAAGTTAATTATATAGTGTCATCAATGTAAAAATTCAATTTTATTCTCTATATAAAATAATACAACGTGTTTCAAAACTAGACACATGCACTACAAACTTTCCACACTTTCGGTATAATAATGTTGAATACACTAAGAATAAACGTTCTTCGATTTAATAATATATTATGATGGACATATATTACTATTTAAATATATGTATATACACACATATATATATATATATATTTGGCTTAAATACATTATGAGAGTAAAGTTTTTTACCATCTTAGTAGAATTTTCATCATTATGTTAGAGAGAGTAAAGTAACTTTGTGTCAAAGTAATGCCATGAATCTTTTCACTCCGATATATATTTTATGAAGCCTAAAGAATAATAAGCTTTCCCTGACCAGGACAAGCGTATATATTTACTTTAACTGATAAAATATTTATGTCGTGTAACAACATAAGTTACTATATAACGATGCACTGCTTTATTTCAAATTTGAATGAGATTTTTTTATGGTCTTTCTTACATACTTTAAGAATACAGTATTTACGCTAGATTGCTTACGCAGGCTATAACTTATACAGACAAAGCGTAGAAATCTTATTTCGACATACGTTGAAATTAAAGATGAAACATATATCAACATTGATTATGTTCTTGTAGTGATGAATACGTAATTATGACTATAAAATAGATACAGAACTTTGTGAACTATATTTTTGTTTACCTTGTACAATTTGTTCTTATCTCTAGAGAATGATTCGTTCAATCCGTTTTACGAGATGAATCCTAATTGATGTATATGGTAACATATATTTGAACAAGAAAAATACATGATGGTTTATTTGAAAACAGACTGTTGTGCCATCTTGAGCCCAAGCGACACCGCTCTGTAATCCTTCCACTGTTGGGAACGGGAGGTTTTCGTTGCTCTGTTAGACCAGCCTGACGCAGTGCCCTCCACACTATGAACTCAGGAAGTGCGAGCCTTCGCTCAAACTACATGAATCAAATCTCAACTTGAAATGGGCAGAGCAGTTCAAATTCGTGTTAGACTCGACCCAACGAGTCAGATCCAATATTCCATCATATTAATGCCCCCACATGGGTTACAAGCTTATGTTAACAAGCTCGACAATTAAAATAGTAGTTTAATTGTATTTAAATTAATTAATTGCTATATAACTTACCGATGTGGGATATGTCCCTGGTTTTGTAGTTGCTTTTGTTCCAACAAATAACGTCTTTAAACGAAAAATACAGATAAGGTCATATTGGTGGTATAATTTTTAGCAACTTTTATTTTTAACGGTATTGTTAAATGTTTTTTTTTTACAGAAATGGGACCCATTGATAATATTTCTCATAATTATTATTACTTTGTCCTTTAGTCACTAAAGTTAATTATATAGTGTCATCAATGTAAAAATTCAATTTTATTCTCTATATAAAATAATACAACGTGTTTCAAAACTAGACACATGCACTACAAACTTTCCACACTTTCGGTATAATAATGTTGAATACACTAAGAATAAACGTTCTTCGATTTAATAATATATTATGATGGACATATATTACTATTTAAATATATGTATATACACACATATATATATATATATATTTGGCTTAAATACATTATGAGAGTAAAGTTTTTTACCATCTTAGTAGAATTTTCATCATTATGTTAGAGAGAGTAAAGTAACTTTGTGTCAAAGTAATGCCATGAATCTTTTCACTCCGATATATATTTTATGAAGCCTAAAGAATAATAAGCTTTCCCTGACCAGGACAAGCGTATATATTTACTTTAACTGATAAAATATTTATGTCGTGTAACAACATAAGTTACTATATAACGATGCACTGCTTTATTTCAAATTTAAATGAGATTTTTTTATGGTCTTTTTTACATACTTTAAGAATACAGTATTTACGCTAGATTGCTTACGCAGGCTATAACTTATACAAACAAAGCGTAGAAATCTTATTTCGACATACGTTGAAATTAAAGATGAAACATATATCAACATTGATTATGTTCTTGTAGTGATGAATACGTAATTATGACTATAAAATAGATACAGAACTTTGAGAACTATATTTTTGTTTACCTTGTACAATTTGTTCTTATCTCTAGAGAATGATTCGTTCAATCCGTTTTACGAGATGAATCCTAATTGATGTATATGGTAACATATATTTGAACAAGAAAAATACATGATGGTTTATTTGAAAACAGACTGTTGTGCCATCTTGAGCCCAAGCGACACCGCTCTGTAATCCTTCCACTGTTGGGAACGGGAGGTTTTCGTTGCTCTGTTAGACCAGCCTGACGCAGTGCCCTCCACACTATGAACTCAGGAAGTGCGAGCCTTCGCTCAAACTACATGAGCCAAATCTCAACTTGAAATGGGCAGAGCAGTTCGAAGTCGTGTTAGACTCGACCCAACGAGTCAGATCCAATATTCCATCATATTAATGCCCCCACATGGGTTACAAGCTTATGTTAACAAGCTCGACAATTAAAATAGTAGTTTAATTGTATTTAAATTAATTAATTGCTATATAACTTACCGATGTGGGATATGTCCCTGGTTTTGTAGTTGCTTTTGTTCCAACAAATAACGTCTTTAAACGAAAAATACAGATAAGGTCATATTGGTGGTATAATTTTTAGCAACTTTTATTTTTAACGGTATTGTTAAATGTTTTTTTTTTACAGAAATGGGACCCATTGATAATATTTCTCATAATTATTATTACTTTGTCCTTTAGTCACTAAAGTTAATTATATAGTGTCATCAATGTAAAAATTCAATTTTATTCTCTATATAAAATAATACAACGTGTTTCAAAACTAGACACATGCACTACAAACTTTCCACACTTTCGGTATAATAATGTTGAATACACTAAGAATAAACGTTCTTCGATTTAATAATATATTATGATGGACATATATTACTATTTAAATATATGTATATACACACATACATATATATATATATTTGGCTTAAATACATTATGAGAGTAAAGTTTTTTACCATCTTAGTAGAATTTTCATCATTATGTTAGAGAGAGTAAAGTAACTTTGTGTCAAAGTAATGCCATGAATCTTTTCACTCCGATATATATTTTATGAAGCCTAAAGAATAATAAGCTTTCCCTGACCAGGACAAGCGTATATATTTACTTTAACTGATAAAATATTTATGTCGTGTAACAACATAAGTTACTATATAACGATGCACTGCTTTATTTCAAATTTAAATGAGATTTTTTTATGGTCTTTTTTACATACTTTAAGAATACAGTATTTACGCTAGATTGCTTACGCAGGCTATAACTTATACAAACAAAGCGTAGAAATCTTATTTCGACATACGTTGAAATTAAAGATGAAACATATATCAACATTGATTATGTTCTTGTAGTGATGAATACGTAATTATGACTATAAAATAGATACAGAACTTTGAGAACTATATTTTTGTTTACCTTGTACAATTTGTTCTTATCTCTAGAGAATGATTCGTTCAATCCGTTTTACGAGATGAATCCTAATTGATGTATATGGTAACATATATTTGAACAAGAAAAATACATGATGGTTTATTTGAAAACAGACTGTTGTGCCATCTTGAGCCCAAGCGACACCGCTCTGTAATCCTTCCACTGTTGGGAACGGGAGGTTTTCGTTGCTCTGTTAGACCAGCCTGACGCAGTGCCCTCCACACTATGAACTCAGGAAGTGCGAGCCTTCGCTCAAACTACATGAGCCAAATCTCAACTTGAAATGGGCAGAGCAGTTCGAAGTCGTGTTAGACTCGACCCAACGAGTCAGATCCAATATTCCATCATATTAATGCCCCCACATGGGTTACAAGCTTATGTTAACAAGCTCGACAATTAAAATAGTAGTTTAATTGTATTTAAATTAATTAATTGCTATATAACTTACCGATGTGGGATATGTCCCTGGTTTTGTAGTTGCTTTTGTTCCAACAAATAACGTCTTTAAACGAAAAATACAGATAAGGTCATATTGGTGGTATAATTTTTAGCAACTTTTATTTTTAACGGTATTGTTAAATGTTTTTTTTTTACAGAAATGGGACCCATTGATAATATTTCTCATAATTATTATTACTTTGTCCTTTAGTCACTAAAGTTAATTATATAGTGTCATCAATGTAAAAATTCAATTTTATTCTCTATATAAAATAATACAACGTGTTTCAAAACTAGACACATGCACTACAAACTTTCCACACTTTCGATATAATAATGTTGAATACACTAAGAATAAACGTTCTTCGATTTAATAATATATTATGATGGACATATATTACTATTTAAATATATGTATATACACACATATATATATATATATATTTGGCTTAAATACATTATGAGAGTAAAGTTTTTTACCATCTTAGTTAGAATTTTCATCGTTATGTTAGAGAGAGTAAAGTAACTTTGTGTCAAAGTAATGCCATGAATCTTTTCACTCCGATATATATTTTATGAAGCCTAAAGAATAATAAGCTTTCCCTGACCAGGACAAGCGTATATATTTACTTTAACTGATAAAATATTTATGTCGTGTAACAACATAAGTTACTATATAACGATGCACTGCTTTATTTCAAATTTAAATGAGATTTTTTTATGGTCTTTTTTACATACTTTAAGAATACAGTATTTACGCTAGATTGCTTACGCAGGCTATAACTTATACAAACAAAGCGTAGAAATCTTATTTCGACATACGTTGAAATTAAAGATGAAACATATATCAACATTGATTATGTTCTTGTAGTGATGAATACGTAATTATGACTATAAAATAGATACAGAACTTTGAGAACTATATTTTTGTTTACCTTGTACAATTTGTTCTTATCTCTAGAGAATGATTCGTTCAATCCGTTTTACGAGATGAATCCTAATTGATGTATATGGTAACATATATTTGAACAAGAAAAATACATGATGGTTTATTTGAAAACAGACTGTTGTGCCATCTTGAGCCCAAGCGACACCGCTCTGTAATCCTTCCACTGTTGGGAACGGGATGTTTTCGTTGCTCTGTTAGACCAGCCTGACGCAGTGCCCTCCACACTATGAACTCAGGAAGTGCGAGCCTTCGCTCAAACTACATGAGCCAAATCTCAACTTGAAATGGGCAGAGCAGTTCGAAGTCGTGTTAGACTCGACCCAACGAGTCAGATCCAATATTCCATCATATTAATGCCCCCACATGGGTTACAAGCTTATGTTAACAAGCTCGACAATTAAAATAGTAGTTTAATTGTATTTAAATTAATTAATTGCTATATAACTTACCGATGTGGGATATGTCCCTGGTTTTGTAGTTGCTTTTGTTCCAACAAATAACGTCTTTAAACGAAAAATACAGATAAGGTCATATTGGTGGTATAATATTTAGCAACTTTTATTTTTAACGGTATTGTTAAATGTTTTTTTTTTTACAGAAATGGGACCCATTGATAATATTTCTCATAATTATTATTACTTTGTCCTTTAGTCACTAAAGTTAATTATATAGTGTCATCAATGTAAAAATTCAATTTTATTCTCTATATAAAATAATACAACGTGTTTCAAAACTAGACACATGCACTACAAACTTTCCACACTTTCGGTATAATAATGTTGAATACACTAAGAATAAACGTTCTTCGATTTAATAATATATTATGATGGACATATATTACTATTTAAATATATGTATATACACACATATATATATATATATATTTGGCTTAAATACATTATGAGAGTAAAGTTTTTTACCATCTTAGTAGAATTTTCATCATTATGTTAGAGAGAGTAAAGTAACTTTGTGTCAAAGTAATGCCATGAATCTTTTCACTCCGATATATATTTTATGAAGCCTAAAGAATAATAAGCTTTCCCTGACCAGGACAAGCGTATATATTTACTTTAACTGATAAAATATTTATGTCGTGTAACAACATAAGTTACTATATAACGATGCACTGCTTTATTTCAAATTTAAATGAGATTTTTTTATGGTCTTTTTTACATACTTTAAGAATACAGTATTTACGCTAGATTGCTTACGCAGGCTATAACTTATACAAACAAAGTGTAGAAATCTTATTTCGACATACGTTGAAATTAAAGATGAAACATATATCAACATTGATTATGTTCTTGTAGTGATGAATACGTAATTATGACTATAAAATAGATACAGAACTTTGAGAACTATATTTTTGTTTACCTTGTACAATTTGTTCTTATCTCTAGAGAATGATTCGTTCAATCCGTTTTACGAGATGAATCCTAATTGATGTATATGGTAACATATATTTGAACAAGAAAAATACATGATGGTTTATTTGAAAACAGACTGTTGTGCCATCTTGAGCCCAAGCAACACCGCTCTGTAATCCTTCCACTGTTAGGAACGGGAGGTTTTCGTTGCTCTGTTAGACCAGCCTGACGCAGTGCCCTCCACACTATGAACTCAGGAAGTGCGAGCCTTCGCTCAAACTACATGAGCCAAATCTCAACTTGAAATGGGCAGAGCAGTTCGAAGTCGTGTTAGACTCGACCCAACGAGTCAGATCCAATATTCCATCATATTAATGCCCCCACATGGGTTACAAGCTTATGTTAACAAGCTCGACAATTAAAATAGTAGTTTAATTGTATTTAAATTAATTAATTGCTATATAACTTACCGATGTGGGATATGTCCCTGGTTTTGTAGTTGCTTTTGTTCCAACAAATAACGTCTTTAAACGAAAAATACAGATAAGGTCATATTGGTGGTATAATTTTTAGCAACTTTTATTTTTAACGGTATTGTTAAATGTTGTTTTTTTACAGAAATGGGACCCATTGATAATATTTCTCATAATTATTATTACTTTGTCCTTTAGTCACTAAAGTTAATTATATAGTGTCATCAATGTAAAAATTCAATTTTATTCTCTATATAAAATAATACAACGTGTTTCAAAACTAGACACATGCACTACAAACTTTCCACACTTTCGATATAATAATGTTGAATACACTAAGAATAAACGTTCTTCGATTTAATAATATATTATGATGGACATATATTACTATTTAAATATATGTATATACACACATATATATATATATATATTTGGCTTAAATACATTATGAGAGTAAAGTTTTTTACCATCTTAGTTAGAATTTTCATCGTTATGTTAGAGAGAGTAAAGTAACTTTGTGTCAAAGTAATGCCATGAATCTTTTCACTCCGATATATATTTTATGAAGCCTAAAGAATAATAAGCTTTCCCTGACCAGGACAAGCGTATATATTTACTTTAACTGATAAAATATTTATGTCGTGTAACAACATAAGTTACTATATAACGATGCACTGCTTTATTTCAAATTTAAATGAGATTTTTTTATGGTCTTTTTTACATACTTTAAGAATACAGTATTTACGCTAGATTGCTTACGCAGGCTATAACTTATACAAACAAAGCGTAGAAATCTTATTTCGACATACGTTGAAATTAAAGATGAAACATATATCAACATTGATTATGTTCTTGTAGTGATGAATACGTAATTATGACTATAAAATAGATACAGAACTTTGAGAACTATATTTTTGTTTACCTTGTACAATTTGTTCTTATCTCTAGAGAATGATTCGTTCAATCCGTTTTACGAGATGAATCCTAATTGATGTATATGGTAACATATATTTGAACAAGAAAAATACATGATGGTTTATTTGAAAACAGACTGTTGTGCCATCTTGAGCCCAAGCGACACCGCTCTGTAATCCTTCCACTGTTGGGAACGGGAGGTTTTCGTTGCTCTGTTAGACCAGCCTGACGCAGTGCCCTCCACACTATGAACTCAGGAAGTGCGAGCCTTCGCTCAAACTACATGAGCCAAATCTCAACTTGAAATGGGCAGAGCAGTTCGAAGTCGTGTTAGACTCGACCCAACGAGTCAGATCCAATATTCCATCATATTAATGCCCCCACATGGGTTACAAGCTTATGTTAACAAGCTCGACAATTAAAATAGTAGTTTAATTGTATTTAAATTAATTAATTGCTATATAACTTACCGATGTGGGATATGTCCCTGGTTTTGTAGTTGCTTTTGTTCCAACAAATAACGTCTTTAAACGAAAAATACAGATAAGGTCATATTGGTGGTATAATATTTAGCAACTTTTATTTTTAACGGTATTGTTAAATGTTTTTTTTTTACAGAAATGGGACCCTTTGATAATATTTCTCATAATTATTATTACTTTGTCCTTTAGTCACTAAAGTTAATTATATAGTGTCATCAATGTAAAAATTCAATTTTATTCTCTATATAAAATAATACAACGTGTTTCAAAACTAGACACATGCACTACAAACTTTCCACACTTTCGGTATAATAATGTTGAATACACTAAGAATAAACGTTCTTCGATTTAATAATATATTATGATGGACATATATTACTATTTAAATATATGTATATACACACATATATATATATATATATTTGGCTTAAATACATTATGAGAGTAAAGTTTTTTACCATCTTAGTTAGAATTTTCATCGTTATGTTAGAGAGAGTAAAGTAACTTTGTGTCAAAGTAATGCCATGAATCTTTTCACTCCGATATATATTTTATGAAGCCTAAAGAATAATAAGCTTTCCCTGACCAGGACAAGCGTATATATTTACTTTAACTGATAAAATATTTATGTCGTGTAACAACATAAGTTACTATATAACGATGCACTGCTTTATTTCAAATTTAAATGAGATTTTTTTATGGTCTTTTTTACATACTTTAAGAATACAGTATTTACGCTAGATTGCTTACGCAGGCTATAACTTATACAAACAAAGCGTAGAAATCTTATTTCGACATACGTTGAAATTAAAGATGAAACATATATCAACATTGATTATGTTCTTGTAGTGATGAATACGTAATTATGACTATAAAATAGATACAGAACTTTGAGAACTATATTTTTGTTTACCTTGTACAATTTGTTCTTATCTCTAGAGAATGATTCGTTCAATCCGTTTTACGAGATGAATCCTAATTGATGTATATGGTAACATATATTTGAACAAGAAAAATACATGATGGTTTATTTGAAAACAGACTGTTGTGCCATCTTGAGCCCAAGCGACACCGCTCTGTAATCCTTCCACTGTTGGGAACGGGAGGTTTTCGTTGCTCTGTTAGACCAGCCTGACGCAGTGCCCTCCACACTATGAACTCAGGAAGTGCGAGCCTTCGCTCAAACTACATGAGCCAAATCTCAACTTGAAATGGGCAGAGCAGTTCGAAGTCGTGTTAGACTCGACCCAACGAGTCAGATCCAATATTCCATCATATTAATGCCCCCACATGGGTTACAAGCTTATGTTAACAAGCTCGACAATTAAAATAGTAGTTTAATTGTATTTAAATTAATTAATTGCTATATAACTTACCGATGTGGGATATGTCCCTGGTTTTGTAGTTGCTTTTGTTCCAACAAATAACGTCTTTAAACGAAAAATACAGATAAGGTCATATTGGTGGTATAATATTTAGCAACTTTTATTTTTAACGGTATTGTTAAATGTTTTTTTTTTACAGAAATGGGACCCTTTGATAATATTTCTCATAATTATTATTACTTTGTCCTTTAGTCACTAAAGTTAATTATATAGTGTCATCAATGTAAAAATTCAATTTTATTCTCTATATAAAATAATACAACGTGTTTCAAAACTAGACACATGCACTACAAACTTTCCACACTTTCGGTATAATAATGTTGAATACACTAAGAATAAACGTTCTTCGATTTAATAATATATTATGATGGACATATATTACTATTTAAATATATGTATATACACACATATATATATATATATATTTGGCTTAAATACATTATGAGAGTAAAGTTTTTTACCATCTTAGTAGAATTTTCATCATTATGTTAGAGAGAGTAAAGTAACTTTGTGTCAAAGTAATGCCATGAATCTTTTCACTCCGATATATATTTTATGAAGCCTAAAGAATAATAAGCTTTCCCTGACCAGGACAAGCGTATATATTTACTTTAACTGATAAAATATTTATGTCGTGTAACAACATAAGTTACTATATAACGATGCACTGCTTTATTTCAAATTTAAATGAGATTTTTTTATGGTCTTTTTTACATACTTTAAGAATACAGTATTTACGCTAGATTGCTTACGCAGGCTATAACTTATACAAACAAAGCGTAGAAATCTTATTTCGACATACGTTGAAATTAAAGATGAAACATATATCAACATTGATTATGTTCTTGTAGTGATGAATACGTAATTATGACTATAAAATAGATACAGAACTTTGAGAACTATATTTTTGTTTACCTTGTACAATTTGTTCTTATCTCTAGAGAATGATTCGTTCAATCCGTTTTACGAGATGAATCCTAATTGATGTATATGGTAACATATATTTGAACAAGAAAAATACATGATGGTTTATTTGAAAACAGACTGTTGTGCCATCTTGAGCCCAAGCGACACCGCTCTGTAATCCTTCCACTGTTGGGAACGGGAGGTTTTCGTTGCTCTGTTAGACCAGCCTGACGCAGTGCCCTCCACACTATGAACTCAGGAAGTGCGAGCCTTCGCTCAAACTACATGAGCCAAATCTCAACTTGAAATGGGCAGAGCAGTTCGAAGTCGTGTTAGACTCGACCCAACGAGTCAGATCCAATATTCCATCATATTAATGCCCCCACATGGGTTACAAGCTTATGTTAACAAGCTCGACAATTAAAATAGTAGTTTAATTGTATTTAAATTAATTAATTGCTATATAACTTACCGATGTGGGATATGTCCCTGGTTTTGTAGTTGCTTTTGTTCCAACAAATAACGTCTTTAAACGAAAAATACAGATAAGGTCATATTGGTGGTATAATTTTTAGCAACTTTTATTTTTAACGGTATTGTTAAATGTTTTTTTTTTACAGAAATGGGACCCATTGATAATATTTCTCATAATTATTATTACTTTGTCCTTTAGTCACTAAAGTTAATTATATAGTGTCATCAATGTAAAAATTCAATTTTATTCTCTATATAAAATAATACAACGTGTTTCAAAACTAGACACATGCACTACAAACTTTCCACACTTTCGGTATAATAATGTTGAATACACTAAGAATAAACGTTCTTCGATTTAATAATATATTATGATGGACATATATTACTATTTAAATATATGTATATACACACATATATATATATATATATTTGGCTTAAATACATTATGAGAGTAAAGTTTTTTACCATCTTAGTAGAATTTTCATCATTATGTTAGAGAGAGTAAAGTAACTTTGTGTCAAAGTAATGCCATGAATCTTTTCACTCCGATATATATTTTATGAAGCCTAAAGAATAATAAGCTTTCCCTGACCAGGACAAGCGTATATATTTACTTTAACTGATAAAATATTTATGTCGTGTAACAACATAAGTTACTATATAACGATGCACTGCTTTATTTCAAATTTAAATGAGATTTTTTTATGGTCTTTTTTACATACTTTAAGAATACAGTATTTACGCTAGATTGCTTACGCAGGCTATAACTTATACAAACAAAGCGTAGAAATCTTATTTCGACATACGTTGAAATTAAAGATGAAACATATATCAACATTGATTATGTTCTTGTAGTGATGAATACGTAATTATGACTATAAAATAGATACAGAACTTTGAGAACTATATTTTTGTTTACCTTGTACAATTTGTTCTTATCTCTAGAGAATGATTCGTTCAATCCGTTTTACGAGATGAATCCTAATTGATGTATATGGTAACATATATTTGAACAAGAAAAATACATGATGGTTTATTTGAAAACAGACTGTTGTGCCATCTTGAGCCCAAGCGACACCGCTCTGTAATCCTTCCACTGTTGGGAACGGGAGGTTTTCGTTGCTCTGTTAGACCAGCCTGACGCAGTGCCCTCCACACTATGAACTCAGGAAGTGCGAGCCTTCGCTCAAACTACATGAATCAAATCTCAACTTGAAATGGGCAGAGCAGTTCAAATTCGTGTTAGACTCGACCCAACGAGTCAGATCCAATATTCCATCATATTAATGCCCCCACATGGGTTACAAGCTTATGTTAACAAGCTCGACAATTAAAATAGTAGTTTAATTGTATTTAAATTAATTAATTGCTATATAACTTACCGATGTGGGATATGTCCCTGGTTTTGTAGTTGCTTTTGTTCCAACAAATAACGTCTTTAAACGAAAAATACAGATAAGGTCATATTGGTGGTATAATTTTTAGCAACTTTTATTTTTAACGGTATTGTTAAATGTTTTTTTTTTACAGAAATGGGACCCATTGATAATATTTCTCATAATTATTATTACTTTGTCCTTTAGTCACTAAAGTTAATTATATAGTGTCATCAATGTAAAAATTCAATTTTATTCTCTATATAAAATAATACAACGTGTTTCAAAACTAGACACATGCACTACAAACTTTCCACACTTTCGGTATAATAATGTTGAATACACTAAGAATAAACGTTCTTCGATTTAATAATATATTATGATGGACATATATTACTATTTAAATATATGTATATACACACATATATATATATATATATTTGGCTTAAATACATTATGAGAGTAAAGTTTTTTACCATCTTAGTAGAATTTTCATCATTATGTTAGAGAGAGTAAAGTAACTTTGTGTCAAAGTAATGCCATGAATCTTTTCACTCCGATATATATTTTATGAAGCCTAAAGAATAATAAGCTTTCCCTGACCAGGACAAGCGTATATATTTACTTTAACTGATAAAATATTTATGTCGTGTAACAACATAAGTTACTATATAACGATGCACTGGTTTATTTCAAATTTAAATGAGATTTTTTTATGGTCTTTTTTACATACTTTAAGAATACAGTATTTACGCTAGATTGCTTACGCAGGCTATAACTTATACAAACAAAGCGTAGAAATCTTATTTCGACATACGTTGAAATTAAAGATGAAACATATATCAACATTGATTATGTTCTTGTAGTGATGAATACGTAATTATGACTATAAAATAGATACAGAACTTTGAGAACTATAGTTTTGTTTACCTTGTACAATTTGTTCTTATCTCTAGAGAATGATTCGTTCAATCCGTTTTACGAGATGAATCCTAATTGATGTATATGGTAACATATATTTGAACAAGAAAAATACATGATGGTTTATTTGAAAACAGACTGTTGTGCCATCTTGAGCCCAAGCGACACCGCTCTGTAATCCTTCCACTGTTGGGAACGGGAGGTTTTCGTTGCTCTGTTAGACCAGCCTGACGCAGTGCCCTCCACACTATGAACTCAGGAAGTGCGAGCCTTCGCTCAAACTACATGAGCCAAATCTCAACTTGAAATGGGCAGAGCAGTTCGAAGTCGTGTTAGACTCGACCCAACGAGTCAGATCCAATATTCCATCATATTAATGCCCCCACATGGGTTACAAGCTTATGTTAACAAGCTCGACAATTAAAATAGTAGTTTAATTGTATTTAAATTAATTAATTGCTATATAACTTACCGATGTGGGATATGTCCCTGGTTTTGTAGTTGCTTTTGTTCCAACAAATAACGTCTTTAAACGAAAAATACAGATAAGGTCATATTGGTGGTATAATATTTAGCAACTTTTATTTTTAACGGTATTGTTAAATGTTTTTTTTTTACAGAAATGGGACCCTTTGATAATATTTCTCATAATTATTATTACTTTGTCCTTTAGTCACTAAAGTTAATTATATAGTGTCATCAATGTAAAAATTCAATTTTATTCTCTATATAAAATAATACAACGTGTTTCAAAACTAGACACATGCACTACAAACTTTCCACACTTTCGGTATAATAATGTTGAATACACTAAGAATAAACGTTCTTCGATTTAATAATATATTATGATGGACATATATTACTATTTAAATATATGTATATACACACACATATATATATATATATTTGGCTTAAATACATTATGAGAGTAAAGTTTTTTACCATCTTAGTAGAATTTTCATCATTATGTTAGAGAGAGTAAAGTAACTTTGTGTCAAAGTAATGCCATGAATCTTTTCACTCCGATATATATTTTATGAAGCCTAAAGAATAATAAGCTTTCCCTGACCAGGACAAGCGTATATATTTACTTTAACTGATAAAATATTTATGTCGTGTAACAACATAAGTTACTATATAACGATGCACTGCTTTATTTCAAATTTAAATGAGATTTTTTTATGGTCTTTTTTACATACTTTAAGAATACAGTATTTACGCTAGATTGCTTACGCAGGCTATAACTTATACAAACAAAGCGTAGAAATCTTATTTCGACATACGTTGAAATTAAAGATGAAACATATATCAACATTGATTATGTTCTTGTAGTGATGAATACGTAATTATGACTATAAAATAGATACAGAACTTTGAGAACTATATTTTTGTTTACCTTGTACAATTTGTTCTTATCTCTAGAGAATGATTCGTTCAATCCGTTTTACGAGATGAATCCTAATTGATGTATATGGTAACATATATTTGAACAAGAAAAATACATGATGGTTTATTTGAAAACAGACTGTTGTGCCATCTTGAGCCCAAGCGACACCGCTCTGTAATCCTTCCACTGTTGGGAACGGGAGGTTTTCGTTGCTCTGTTAGACCAGCCTGACGCAGTGCCCTCCACACTATGAACTCAGGAAGTGCGAGCCTTCGCTCAAACTACATGAGCCAAATCTCAACTTGAAATGGGCAGAGCAGTTCGAAGTCGTGTTAGACTCGACCCAACGAGTCAGATCCAATATTCCATCATATTAATGCCCCCACATGGGTTACAAGCTTATGTTAACAAGCTCGACAATTAAAATAGTAGTTTAATTGTATTTAAATTAATTAATTGCTATATAACTTACCGATGTGGGATATGTCCCTGGTTTTGTAGTTGCTTTTGTTCCAACAAATAACGTCTTTAAACGAAAAATACAGATAAGGTCATATTGGTGGTATAATTTTTAGCAACTTTTATTTTTAACGGTATTGTTAAATGTTTTTTTTTTACAGAAATGGGACCCATTGATAATATTTCTCATAATTATTATTACTTTGTCCTTTAGTCACTAAAGTTAATTATATAGTGTCATCAATGTAAAAATTCAATTTTATTCTCTATATAAAATAATACAACGTGTTTCAAAACTAGACACATGCACTACAAACTTTCCACACTTTCGGTATAATAATGTTGAATACACTAAGAATAAACGTTCTTCGATTTAATAATATATTATGATGGACATATATTACTATTTAAATATATGTATATACACACATATATATATATATATATTTGGCTTAAATACATTATGAGAGTAAAGTTTTTTACCATCTTAGTAGAATTTTCATCATTATGTTAGAGAGAGTAAAGTAACTTTGTGTCAAAGTAATGCCATGAATCTTTTCACTCCGATATATATTTTATGAAGCCTAAAGAATAATAAGCTTTCCCTGACCAGGACAAGCGTATATATTTACTTTAACTGATAAAATATTTATGTCGTGTAACAACATAAGTTACTATATAACGATGCACTGCTTTATTTCAAATTTAAATGAGATTTTTTTATGGTCTTTTTTACATACTTTAAGAATACAGTATTTACGCTAGATTGCTTACGCAGGCTATAACTTATACAAACAAAGCGTAGAAATCTTATTTCGACATACGTTGAAATTAAAGATGAAACATATATCAACATTGATTATGTTCTTGTAGTGATGAATACGTAATTATGACTATAAAATAGATACAGAACTTTGAGAACTATATTTTTGTTTACCTTGTACAATTTGTTCTTATCTCTAGAGAATGATTCGTTCAATCCGTTTTACGAGATGAATCCTAATTGATGTATATGGTAACATATATTTGAACAAGAAAAATACATGATGGTTTATTTGAAAACAGACTGTTGTGCCATCTTGAGCCCAAGCGACACCGCTCTGTAATCCTTCCACTGTTGGGAACGGGAGGTTTTCGTTGCTCTGTTAGACCAGCCTGACGCAGTGCCCTCCACACTATGAACTCAGGAAGTGCGAGCCTTCGCTCAAACTACATGAGCCAAATCTCAACTTGAAATGGGCAGAGCAGTTCGAAGTCGTGTTAGACTCGACCCAACGAGTCAGATCCAATATTCCATCATATTAATGCCCCCACATGGGTTACAAGCTTATGTTAACAAGCTCGACAATTAAAATAGTAGTTTAATTGTATTTAAATTAATTAATTGCTATATAACTTACCGATGTGGGATATGTCCCTGGTTTTGTAGTTGCTTTTGTTCCAACAAATAACGTCTTTAAACGAAAAATACAGATAAGGTCATATTGGTGGTATAATTTTCAGCAACTTTTATTTTTAACGGTATTGTTAAATGTTTTTTTTTTACAGAAATGGGACCCATTGATAATATTTCTAATAATTATTATTACTTTGTCCTTTAGTCACTAAAGTTAATTATATAGTGTCATCAATGTAAAAATTCAATTTTATTCTCTATATAAAATAATACAACGTGTTTCAAAACTAGACACATGCACTGCAAACTTTCCACACTTTCGGTATAATAATGTTGAATACACTAAGAATAAACGTACTTCGATTTAATAATATATTATGATGGACATATATTACTATTTAAATATATGTATATACACACATATATATATATATATATATTTGGCTTAAATACATTATGAGAGTAAAGTTTTTTACCATCTTAGTTAGAATTTTCATCATTATGTTAGAGAGAGTAAAGTAACTTTGTGTCAAAGTAATGCCATGAATCTTTTCACTCCGATATATATTTTATGAAGCCTAAAGAATAATAAGCTTTCCCTGACCAGGACAAGCGTATATATTTACTTTAACTGATTAAATATTTATGTCGTGTAACAACATAAGTTACTATATAACGATGCACTGCTTTATTTCAAATTTAAATGAGATTTTTTTATGGTCTTTTTTACATACTTTAAGAAGACAGTATTTACGCTAGATTGCTTACGCAGGCTATAACTCATACAAACAAAACGTAGAAATCTTATTTCGACATACGTTGAAATTAAAGATAAAACATATATCAACATTGATTATGTTCTTGTAGTGATGATTACGTAATTATGACCATAAAATAGATACAGAACTTTGAGAACTATCTTTTTGTTTACCTTGTACAATTTGTTCTTATATCCAGAGAATGATTCGTTCAATCCGTTTTACGAGATAAATCCTAATTGATGTATATGGTAACATATATTTGAACAAGAAAAAAACATGATGGTATATTTGAGAACAGACTGTTGTGCCATCTTGAGCCCAAGCGACACCGCTCTGTAATCCTTCCACTGTTGGGAACGGGAGGTTTTCGTTGCTCTGTTAGACCAGCCTGACGCAGTGCCCTCCACACTATGAACTCAGGAAGTGCGAGCCTTCGCTCAAACTACATGACTGAAATCTCAACTTGAAATGGGCAGAGCAGTTCGAAGTCGTGTTAGACTCGACCCAACGAGTCAGATCCAATATTCCATCATATTAATGCCCCCACATGGGTTACAAGCTTATGTTAACAAGCTCGACAATTAAAATAGTAGTTTAATTGTATTTAAATTAATTAATTGCTATATAACTTACCGATGTGGGATATGTCCCTGGTTTTGTAGTTGCTTTTGTTCCAACAAATACCGTCTTTAAACAAAAAATACAGATAAGGTCATATTGGTGGTATAATTTTTAGCAACTTTTATTTTTAACGGTATTGTTAAATGTTTTTTTTTTACAGAAATGGGACCCATTGATAATATTTCTAATAATTATTATTACTTTGTCCTTTAGTCACTAAAGTTAATTATATAGTGTCATCAATGTAAAAATTCAATTTTATTCTCTATATAAAATAATACAACGTGTTTCAAAACTAGACACATGCACTGCAAACTTTCCACACTTTAGGTATAATAATGTTGAATACACTAAGAATAAACGTTCTTCGATTTAATAATATATTATGATGGACATATATTACTATTTAAATATATGTATATACACAAATATATATATATATATATATATATTTGGCTTAAATACATTATGAGAGTAAAGTTTTTTACCATCTTAGTTAGAATTTTCATCATTATGTTAGAGAGAGTAAAGTAACTTTGTGTCAAAGTAATGCCATGAATCTTTTCACTCCGATATATATTTTATGAAGCCTAAAGAATAATAAGCTTTCCCTGACCAGGACAAGCGTATATATTTACTTTAACTGATTAAATATTTATGTCGTGTAACAACATAAGTTACTATATAACGATGCACTGCTTTATTTCAAATTTAAATGAGATTTTTTTATGGTCTTTTTTACATACTTTAAGAATACAGTATTTACGCTAGATTGCTTACGCAGGCTATAACTCATACAAACAAAGCGTAGAAATCTTATTTCGACATACGTTGAAATTAAAGATGAAACATATATCAACATTGATTATGTTCTTGTAGTGATGAATACGGAATTATGACTATTAAATAGATACAGAACTTTGAGAACTATCTTTTTGTTTACCTTGTACAATTTGTTCTTATCTCTAGAGAATGATTCGTTCAATCCGTTTTACGAGATGAATCCTAATTGATGTATATGGTAACATATATTTGAACAAGAAAAATACATGATGGTTTATTTGAAAACAGACTGTTGTGCCATCTTGAGCCCAAGCGACACCGCTCTGTAATCCTTCCACTGTTGGGAACGGGAGGTTTTCGTTGCTCTGTTAGACCAGCCTGACGCAGTGCCCTCCACACTATGAACTCAGGAAGTGCGAGCCTTCGCTCAAACTACATGAGCCAAATCTCAACTTGAAATGGGCAGAGCAGTTCGAAGTCGTGTTAGACTCGACCCAACGAGTCAGATCCAATATTCCATCATATTAATGCCCCCACATGGGTTACAAGCTTATGTTAACAAGCTCGACAATTAAAATAGTAGTTTAATTTTATTTAAATTAATTAATTGCTATATAACTTACCGATGTGGTATATGTCCCTGGTTTTGTAGTTGCTTTTGTTCCAACAAATAACGTCTTTAAACGAAAAATATAGATAAGGTCATATTGGTGGTATAATTTTCAGCAACTTTTATTTTTAACGGTATTGTTAAATGTTTTTTTTTTACAGAAATGGTACCCATTGATAATATTTCTAATAATTATTATTACTTTGTCCTTTAGTCACTAAAGTTAATTATATAGTGTCATCAATGTAAAAATTCAATTTTATTCTCTATATAAAATAATACAACGTGTTTCAAAACTAGACACATGCACTGCAAACTTTCCACACTTTCGGTATAATAATGTTGAATACACTAAGAATAAACGTTCTTCGATTTAATAATATATTATGATGGACATATATTACTATTTAAATATATGTATATACACACATATATATATATATATATTTGGCTTAAATACATTATGAGAGTAAAGTTTTTTACCATCTTAGTTAGAATTTTCATCATTATGTTAGAGAGAGTAAAGTAACTTTGTGTCAAAGTAATGCCATGAATCTTTTCACTCCGATATATATTTTATGAAGCCTAAAGAATAATAAGCTTTCCCTGACCAGGACAAGCGTATATATTTACTTTAACTGATTAAATATTTATGTCGTGTAACAACATAAGTTACTATATAACGATGCACTGCTTTATTTCAAATTTAAATGAGATTTTTTTATGGTCTTTTTTACATACTTTAAGAAGACAGTATTTACGCTAGATTGCTTACGCAGGCTATAACTCATACAAACAAAACGTAGAAATCTTATTTCGACATACGTTGAAATTAAAGATGAAACATATATCAACATTGATTATGTTCTTGTAGTGATGATTACGTAATTATGACCATAAAATAGATACAGAACTTTGAGAACTATCTTTTTGTTTACCTTGTACAATTTGTTCTTATATCCAGAGAATGATTCGTTCAATCAGTTTTACGAGATAAATCCTAATTGATGTATATGGTAACATAAATTTGAACAAGAAAAAAACATGATGGTATATTTGAGAACAGACTGTTGTGCCATCTTGAGCCCAAGCGACACCGCTCTGTAATCCTTCCACTGTTGGGAACGGGAGGTTTTCGTTGCTCTGTTAGACCAGCCTGACGCAGTGCCCTCCACACTATGAACTCAGGAAGTGCGAGCCTTCGCTCAAACTACATGACTCAAATCTCAACTTGAAATGGGCAGAGCAGTTCAAATTCGTGTTAGACTCGACCCAACGAGTCAGATCCAATATTCCATCATATTAATGCCCCCACATGGGTTACAAGCTTATGTTAACAAGCTCGACAATTAAAATAGTAGTTTAATTTTATTTAAATTAATTAATTGCTATATAACTTACCGATGTGGTATATGTCCCTGGTTTTGTAGTTGCTTTTGTTCCAACAAATAACGTCTTTAAACGAAAAATATAGATAAGGTCATATTGGTGGTATAATTTTCAGCAACTTTTATTTTTAACGGTATTGTTAAATGTTTTTTTTTTACAGAAATGGGACCCATTGATAATATTTCTAATAATTATTATTACTTTGTCCTTTAGTCACTAAAGTTAATTATATAGTGTCATCAATGTAAAAATTCAATTTTATTCTCTATATAAAATAATACAACGTGTTTCAAAACTAGACACATGCACTGCAAACTTTCCACACTTTCGGTATAATAATGTTGAATACACTAAGAATAAACGTTCTTCGATTTAATAATATATTATGATGGACATATATTACTATTTAAATATATGTATATACACACATATATATATATATATATTTGGCTTAAATACATTATGAGAGTAAAGTTTTTTACCATCTTAGTTAGAATTTTCATCATTATGTTAGAGAGAGTAAAGTAACTTTGTGTCAAAGTAATGCCATGAATCTTTTCACTCCGATATATATTTTATGAAGCCTAAAGAATAATAAGCTTTCCCTGACCAGGACAAGCGTATATATTTACTTTAACTGATTAAATATTTATGTCGTGTAACAACATAAGTTACTATATAACGATGCACTGCTTTATTTCAAATTTAAATGAGATTTTTTTATGGTCTTTTTTACATACTTTAAGAAGACAGTATTTACGCTAGATTGCTTACGCAGGCTATAACTCATACAAACAAAACGTAGAAATCTTATTTCGACATACGTTGAAATTAAAGATGAAACATATATCAACATTGATTATGTTCTTGTAGTGATGATTACGTAATTATGACCATAAAATAGATACAGAACTTTGAGAACTATCTTTTTGTTTACCTTGTACAATTTGTTCTTATATCCAGAGAATGATTCGTTCAATCAGTTTTACGAGATAAATCCTAATTGATGTATATGGTAACATAAATTTGAACAATAAAAAAACATGATGGTATATTTGAGAACAGACTGTTGTGCCATCTTGAGCCCAAGCGACACCGCTCTGTAATCCTTCCACTGTTGGGAACGGGAGGTTTTCGTTGCTCTGTTAGACCAGCCTGACGCAGTGCCCTCCACACTATGAACTCAGGAAGTGCGAGCCTTCGCTCAAACTACATGACTGAAATCTCAACTTGAAATGGGCAGAGCAGTTCAAATTCGTGTTAGACTCGACCCAACGAGTCAGATCCAATATTCCATCATATTAATGCCCCCACATGGGTTACAAGCTTATGTTAACAAGCTCGACAATTAAAATAGTAGTTTAATTTTATTTAAATTAATTAATTGCTATATAACTTACCGATGTGGTATAAGTCACTGGTTTTGTAGTTGCTTTTGTTCCAACAAATAATGTCTTTAAACGAAAAATATAGATAAGGTCATATTGGTGGTATAATTTTCAGCATCTTTTATTTTTAACGGTATTGTTAAATGTTTTTTTTTTACAGAAATGGGACCCATTGATAATATTTCTAATAATTATTATTACTTTGTCCTTTAGTCACTAAAGTTAATTATATAGTGTCATCAATGTAAAAATTCAATTTTATTCTCTATATAAAATAATACAACGTGTTTCAAAACTAGACACATGCACTGCAAACTTTCCACACTTTCGGTATAATAATGTTGAATACACTAAGAATAAACGTTCTTCGATTTAATAATATATTATGATGGACATATATTACTATTTAAATATATGTATATACACACATATATATATATATATATTTGGCTTAAATACATTATGAGAGTAAAGTTTTTTACCATCTTAGTTAGAATTTTCATCATTATGTTAGAGAGAGTAAAGTAACTTTGTGTCAAAGTAATGCCATGAATCTTTTCACTCCGATATATATTTTATGAAGCCTAAAGAATAATAAGCTTTCCCTGACCAGGACAAGCGTATATATTTACTTTAACTGATTAAATATTTATGTCGTGTAACAACATAAGTTACTATATAACGATGCACTGCTTTATTTCAAATTTAAATGAGATTTTTTTATGGTCTTTTTTACATACTTTAAGAAGACAGTATTTACGCTAGATTGCTTACGCAGGCTATAACTCATACAAACAAAACGTAGAAATCTTATTTCGACATACGTTGAAATTAAAGATGAAACATATATCAACATTGATTATGTTCTTGTAGTGATGATTACGTAATTATGACCATAAAATAGATACAGAACTTTGAGAACTATCTTTTTGTTTACCTTGTACAATTTGTTCTTATATCCAGAGAATGATTCGTTCAATCCGTTTTACGAGATAAATCCTAATTGATGTATATGGTAACATAAATTTGAACAAGAAAAAAACATGATGGTATATTTGAGAATAGACTGTTGTGCCATCTTGAGCCCAAGCGACACCGCTCTGTAATCCTTCCACTGTTGGGAACGGGAGGTTTTCGTTGCTCTGTTAGACCAGCCTGACGCAGTGCCCTCCACACTATGAACTCAGGAAGTGCGAGCCTTCGCTCAAACTACATGAATCAAATCTCAACTTGAAATGGGCAGAGCAGTTCAAATTCGTGTTAGACTCGACCCAACGAGTCAGATCCAATATTCCATCATATTAATGCCCCCACATGGGTTACAAGCTTATGTTAACAAGCTCGACAATTAAAATAGTAGTTTAATTGTATTTAAATTAATTAATTGCTATATAACTTACCGATGTGGGATATGTCCCTGGTTTTGTAGTTGCTTTTGTTCCAACAAATACCGTCTTTAAACGAAAAATACAGATAAGGTCATATTGGTGGTATAATTTTTAGCAACTTTTATTTTTAACGGTATTGTTAAATGTTTTTTTTTTACAGAAATGGGACCCATTGATAATATTTCTAATAATTATTATTACTTTGTCCTTTAGTCACTAAAGTTAATTATATAGTGTCATCAATGTAAAAATTCAATTTTATTCTCTATATAAAATAATACAACGTGTTTCAAAACTAGACACATGCACTGCAAACTTTCCACACTTTAGGTATAATAATGTTGAATACACTAAGAATAAACGTTCTTCGATTTAATAATATATTATGATGGACATATATTACTATTTAAATATATGTATATACACACATATATATATATATATATATTTGGCTTAAATACATTATGAGAGTAAAGTTTTTTACCATCTTAGTTAGAATTTTCATCATTATGTTAGAGAGAGTAAAGTAACTTTGTGTCAAAGTAATGCCATGAATCTTTTCACTCCGATATATATTTTATGAAGCCTAAAGAATAATAAGCTTTCCCTGACCAGGACAAGCGTATATATTTACTTTAACTGATTAAATATTTATGTCGTGTAACAACATAAGTTACTATATAACGATGCACTGCTTTATTTCAAATTTAAATGAGATTTTTTTATGGTCTTTTTTACATACTTTAAGAATACAGTATTTACGCTAGATTGCTTACGCAGGCTATAACTCATACAAACAAAGCGTAGAAATCTTATTTCGACATACGTTGAAATTAAAGATGAAACATATATCAACATTGATTATGTTCTTGTAGTGATGAATACGGAATTATGACTATTAAATAGATACAGAACTTTGAGAACTATCTTTTTGTTTACCTTGTACAATTTGTTCTTATCTCTAGAGAATGATTCGTTCAATCCGTTTTACGAGATGAATCCTAATTGATGTATATGGTAACATATATTTGAACAAGAAAAATACATGATGGTTTATTTGAAAACAGACTGTTGTGCCATCTTGAGCCCAAGCGACACCGCTCTGTAATCCTTCCACTGTTGGGAACGGGAGGTTTTCGTTGCTCTGTTAGACCAGCCTGACGCAGTGCCCTCCACACTATGAACTCAGGAAGTGCGAGCCTTCGCTCAAACTACATGAGCCAAATCTCAACTTGAAATGGGCAGAGCAGTTCGAAGTCGTGTTAGACTCGACCCAACGAGTCAGATCCAATATTCCATCATATTAATGCCCCCACATGAGTTACAAGCTTATGTTAACAAGCTCGACAATTAAAATAGTAGTTTAATTGTATTTAAATTAATTAATTGCTATATAACTTATCGATGTGGGATAAGTCCCTGGTTTTGTAGTTGCTTTTGTTCCAACAAATAACGTCTTTAAACGAAAAATATAGATAAGGTCATATTGGTGGTATAATTTTCAGCAACTTTTATTTTTAACGGTATTGTTAAATGTTTTTTTTTACAGAAATGGGACCCATTGATAATATTTCTAATAATTATTATTACTTTGTCCTTTAGTCACTTAAGTTAATTATATAGTGTCATCAATGTAAAAATTCAATTTTATTCTCTATATAAAATAATACAACGTGTTTCAAAACTAGACACATGCACTACAAACTTTCCACACTTTCGGTATAATAATGTTGAATACACTAAGAATAAACGTTCTTCGATTTAATAATATATTATGATGGATATATATTACTATTTAAATATATGTATATACACACATATATATATATATATATTTGGCTTAAATACATTATGAGAGTAAAGTTTTTTACCATCTTAGTTAGAATTTTCATCATTATGTTAGAGAGAGTAAAGTAACTTTGTGTCAAAGTAATGCCATGAATTTTTTCACTCCGATATATATTTTATGAAGCCTAAAGAATAATAAGCTTTCCCTGACCAGGACAAGCGTATATATTTACTTGAACTGATAAAATAGTTATGTCGTGTAATAACATAAGTTACTATATAACGATGCACTGCTTTATTTCAAATTTAAATGAGATTTTTTTATGGTCTTTTTTACATACTTTAAGAAGACAGTATTTACGCTAGATTGCTTACGCAGGCTATAACTCATACAAACAAAGCGTAGAAATCTTATTTCGACATACGTTGAAATTAAAGATGAAACATATATCAACATTGATTATGTTCTTGTAGTGATGAATACGTAATTATGACTATAAATAGATACAGAACTTTGAGAACTATCTTTTTGTTTACCTTGTACTATTTGTTCTTATCTCCAGAGAATGATTCGTTCAATCCGTTTTACGAGATAAATCCTAATTGATGTATATGGTAACATATATTTGAACAAGAAAAAAACATGATGGTATATTTGAGAACAGACTGTTGTGCCATCTTGAGCCCAAGCGACACCGCTCTGTAATCCTTCCACTGTTGGGAACGGGAGGTTTTCGTTGCTCTGTTAGACCAGCCTGACGCAGTGCCCTCCACACTATGAACTCGGGAAGTACGAGCCTTCGCTCAAACTACATGAGCCAAATCTCAACTTGAAATGGGCAGAGCAGTTCGAAGTCGTGTTAGACTCGACCCAACGAGTCAGATCCAATATTCCATCATATTAATGCCCCCACATGGGTTACAAGCTTATGTTAACAAGATCGACAATTAAAATAGTAATTTAATTATATTTAAATTAATTAATTGCTATATAACTTACCGATGTGGGATAAGTCCCTGGTTTTGTAGTTGCTTTTGTTCCAACAAATAACGTCTTTAAACGAAAAATATAGATAAGGTCATATTGGTGGTATAATTTTCAGCAACTTTTATTTTTAACGGTATTGTTAAATGTTTTTTTTTTACAGAAATGGGACCCATTGATAATATTTCTAATAATTATTATTACTTTGTCCTTTAGTCACTAAAGTTAATTATATAGTGTCATCAATTTAAAAATTCAATTTTATTCTCTATATAAAATAATACAACGTGTTTCAAAACTAGACACATGCACTACAAATTTTCCACACTTTCGGTATAATAATGTTGAATACACTAAGAATAAACGTTCTTCGATTTAATAATATATTATGATGGACATATATTACTATTTAAATATATGTATATACACACATATATATATATATATATTTGGCTTAAATACATTATGAGAGTAAAGTTTTTTACCATCTTAGTTAGAATTTTCATCATTATGTTAGAGAGAGTAAAGTAACTTTGTGTCAAAGTAATGCCATGAATCTTTTCACTCCGATATATATTTTATGAAGCCTAAAGAATAATAAGCTTTCCCTGACCAGGACAAGCGTATATATTTACTTTAACTGATAAAATATTTATGTCGTGTAACAACATAAGTTACTATATAACGATGCACTGCTTTATTTCAAATTTAAATGAGATTTTTTTATGGTCTTTTTTACATACTTTAAGAAGACAGTATTTACGCTAGATTGCTTACGCAGGCTATAACTCATACAAACAAAGCGTAGAAATCTTATTTCGACATACGTTGAAATTAAAGATGAAACATATATCAACATTGATTATGTTCTTGTAGTGATGAATACGTAATTATGACTATAAATAGATACAGAACTTTGAGAACTATCTTTTTGTTTACCTTGTACTATTTGTTCTTATCTCCAGAGAATGATTCGTTCAATCCGTTTTACGAGATAAATCCTAATTGATGTATATGGTAACATATATTTGAACAAGAAAAAAACATGATGGTATATTTGAGAACAGACTGTTGTGCCATCTTGAGCCCAAGCGACACCGCTCTGTAATCCTTCCACTGTTGGGAACGGGAGGTTTTCGTTGCTCTGTTAGACCAGCCTGACGCAGTGCCCTCCACACTATGAACTCGGGAAGTACGAGCCTTCGCTCAAACTACATGAGCCAAATCTCAACTTGAAATGGGCAGAGCAGTTCGAAGTCGTGTTAGACTCGACCCAACGAGTCAGATCCAATATTCCATCATATTAATGCCCCCACATGGGTTACAAGCTTATGTTAACAAGCTCGACAATTAAAATAGTAGTTTAATTATATTTAAATTAATTAATTGCTATATAACTTACCGATGTGGGATAAGTCCCTGGTTTTGTAGTTGCTTTTGTTCCAACAAATAACGTCTTTAAACGAAAAATATAGATAAGGTCATATTGGTGGTATAATTTTCAGCAACTTTTATTTTTAACGGTATTGTTAAATGTTTTTTTTTTACAGAAATGGGACCCATTGATAATATTTCTAATAATTATTATTACTTTGTCCTTTAGTCACTAAAGTTAATTATATAGTGTCATCAATTTAAAAATTCAATTTTATTCTCTATATAAAATAATACAACGTGTTTCAAAACTAGACACATGCACTACAAATTTTCCACACTTTCGGTATAATAATGTTGAATACACTAAGAATAAACGTTCTTCGATTTAATAATATATTATGATGGACATATATTACTATTTAAATATATGTATATACACACATATATATATATATATATTTGGCTTAAATACATTATGAGAGTAAAGTTTTTTACCATCTTAGTTAGAATTTTCATCATTATGTTAGAGAGAGTAAAGTAACTTTGTGTCAAAGTAATGCCATGAATCTTTTCACTCCGATATATATTTTATGAAGCCTAAAGAATAATAAGCTTTCCCTGACCAGGACAAGCGTATATATTTACTTTAACTGATAAAATATTTATGTCGTGTAACAACATAAGTTACTATATAACGATGCACTGCTTTATTTCAAATTTAAATGAGATTTTTTATGGTCTTTTTTACATACTTTAAGAATACAGTATTTACGCTAGATTGCTTACGCAGGCTATAACTCATACAAACAAAGCGTAGAAATCTTATTTCGACATACGTTGAAATTAAAGATGCAACATATATCAACATTGATTATGTTCTTGTAGTGATGAATACGTAATTATGACTATAAAATAGATACAGAACTTTGAGAACTATCTTTTTGTTTACCTTGTACAATTTGTTCTTATCTCTAGAGAATGATTCGTTCAATCCGTTTTACGAGATGAATCCTAATTGATGTATATGGTAACATATATTTGAACAAGAAAAATACATGATGGTTTATTTGAAAACAGACTGTTGTGCCATCTTGAGCCCAAGCGACACCGCTCTGTAATCCTTCCACTGTTGGGAACGGGAGGTTTTCGTTGCTCTGTTAGACCAGCCTGACGCAGTGCCCTCCACACTATGAACTCTGGAAGTGCGAGCCTTCGCTCAAACTACATGAGCCAAATCTCAACTTGAAATGGGCAGAGCAGTTCGAAGTCGTGTTAGACTCGACCCAACGAGTCAGATCCAATATTCCATCATATTAATGCCCCCACATGGGTTACAAGCTTATGTTAACAAGCTCGACAATTAAAATAGTAGTTTAATTATATTTAAATTAATTAATTGCTATATAACTTACCGATGTGGGATAAGTCCCTGGTTTTGTAGTTGCTTTTGTTCCAACAAATAACGTCTTTAAACGAAAAATATAGATAAGGTCATATTGGTGGTATAATTTTCAGCAACTTTTATTTTTAACGGTATTGTTAAATGTTTTTTTTTTACAGAAATGGGACCCATTGATAATATTTCTAATAATTATTATTACTTTGTCCTTTAGTCACTAAAGTTAATTATATAGTGTCATCAATTTAAAAATTCAATTTTATTCTCTATATAAAATAATACAACGTGTTTCAAAACTAGACACATGCACTACAAATTTTCCACACTTTCGGTATAATAATGTTGAATACACTAAGAATAAACGTTCTTCGATTTAATAATATATTATGATGGACATATATTACTATTTAAATATATGTATATACACACATATATATATATATATATTTGGCTTAAATACATTATGAGAGTAAAGTTTTTTACCATCTTAGTTAGAATTTTCATCATTATGTTAGAGAGAGTAAAGTAACTTTGTGTCAAAGTAATGCCATGAATCTTTTCACTCCGATATATATTTTATGAAGCCTAAAGAATAATAAGCTTTCCCTGACCAGGACAAGCGTATATATTTACTTTAACTGATAAAATATTTATGTCGTGTAACAACATAAGTTACTATATAACGATGCACTGCTTTATTTCAAATTTAAATGAGATTTTTTATGGTCTTTTTTACATACTTTAAGAATACAGTATTTACGCTAGATTGCTTACGCAGGCTATAACTCATACAAACAAAGCGTAGAAATCTTATTTCGACATACGTTGAAATTAAAGATGCAACATATATCAACATTGATTATGTTCTTGTAGTGATGAATACGTAATTATGACTATAAAATAGATACAGAACTTTGAGAACTATCTTTTTGTTTACCTTGTACAATTTGTTCTTATCTCTAGAGAATGATTCGTTCAATCCGTTTTACGAGATGAATCCTAATTGATGTATATGGTAACATATATTTGAACAAGAAAAATACATGATGGTTTATTTGAAAACAGACTGTTGTGCCATCTTGAGCCCAAGCGACACCGCTCTGTAATCCTTCCACTGTTGGGAACGGGAGGTTTTCGTTGCTCTGTTAGACCAGCCTGACGCAGTGCCCTCCACACTATGAACTCGGGAAGTGCGAGCCTTCGCTCAAACTACATGAGCCAAATCTCAACTTGAAATGGGCAGAGCAGTTCGAAGTCGTGTTAGACTCGACCCAACGAGTCAGATCCAATATTCCATCATATTAATGCCCCCACATGGGTTACAAGCTTATGTTAACAAGATCGACAATTAAAATAGTAATTTAATTATATTTAAATTAATTAATTGCTATATAACTTACCGATGTGGGATAAGTCCCTGGTTTTGTAGTTGCTTTTGTTCCAACAAATAACGTCTTTAAACGAAAAATATAGATAAGGTCATATTGGTGGTATAATTTTCAGCAACTTTTATTTTTAACGGTATTGTTAAATGTTTTTTTTTTACAGAAATGGGACCCATTGATAATATTTCTAATAATTATTATTACTTTGTCCTTTAGTCACTAAAGTTAATTATATAGTGTCATCAATTTAAAAATTCAATTTTATTCTCTATATAAAATAATACAACGTGTTTCAAAACTAGACACATGCACTACAAATTTTCCACACTTTCGGTATAATAATGTTGAATACACTAAGAATAAACGTTCTTCGATTTAATAATATATTATGATGGACATATATTACTATTTAAATATATGTATATACACACATATATATATATATATATTTGGCTTAAATACATTATGAGAGTAAAGTTTTTTACCATCTTAGTTAGAATTTTCATCATTATGTTAGAGAGAGTAAAGTAACTTTGTGTCAAAGTAATGCCATGAATCTTTTCACTCCGATATATATTTTATGAAGCCTAAAGAATAATAAGCTTTCCCTGACCAGGACAAGCGTATATATTTACTTTAACTGATAAAATATTTATGTCGTGTAACAACATAAGTTACTATATAACGATGCACTGCTTTATTTCAAATTTAAATGAGATTTTTTATGGTCTTTTTTACATACTTTAAGAATACAGTATTTACGCTAGATTGCTTACGCAGGCTATAACTCATACAAACAAAGCGTAGAAATCTTATTTCGACATACGTTGAAATTAAAGATGCAACATATATCAACATTGATTATGTTCTTGTAGTGATGAATACGTAATTATGACTATAAAATAGATACAGAACTTTGAGAACTATCTTTTTGTTTACCTTGTACAATTTGTTCTTATCTCTAGAGAATGATTCGTTCAATCCGTTTTACGAGATGAATCCTAATTGATGTATATGGTAACATATATTTGAACAAGAAAAATACATGATGGTTTATTTGAAAACAGACTGTTGTGCCATCTTGAGCCCAAGCGACACCTCTCTGTAATCCTTCCACTGTTGGGAACGGGAGGTTTTCGTTGCTCTGTTAGACCAGCCTGACGCAGTGCCCTCCACACTATGAACTCGGGAAGTGCGAGCCTTCGCTCAAACTACATGAACCAAATCTCAACTTGAAATGGGCAGAGCAGTTCGAAGTCGTGTTAGACTCGACCCAACGAGTCAGATCCAATATTCCATCATATTAATGCCCCCACATGGGTTACAAGGTTATGTTAACAAGCTCGACAATTAAAATAGTAGTGTAATTGTATTTAAATTAATTAATTGCTATATAACTTACCGATGTGGGATATGTCCCTGGTTTTGTAGTTGCTTTTGTTCCAACAAATAACGTCTTTAAACGAAAAATACAGATAAGGTCATATTGGTGGTATAATTTTTAGCAACTTTTATTTTTAACGGTATTGTTAAATTTTTTTTTTTACAGAAATAGGACCCATTGATAATATTTGTAATAATTATTATTACTTTGTCCTTTAGTCACTAAAGTTAATTGTATAGTGTCATCAATGTACAAATTCAATTTTATTCTCTATATAAAATATTACAACGTGTTTCAAAACTAGACATGTGCACTATAAATTTCCACACCTTCAGTATAATAATGTTAAAAACGATAAGAATAAACGTTCTTCGATTTAATAATATATTATGATGGACATATATTACTATTTAAATATATGTATATACACACATATATATATATATATATTTGGCTTAAATACATTATGAGAGTAAAGTTTTTTACCATCTTAGTTAGAATTTTCATCATTATGTTAGAGAGAGTAAAGTAACTTTGTGACAAAGTAATGCCATGAATCTTTTCACTCCGATATATATTTTATGAAGCCTAAAGAATAATAAGCTTTCCCTGACCAGGACAAGCGTATATATTTACTTTAACTGATAAAATATTTATGTCGTGTAACAACATAAGTTACTATATAACGATGCACTGCTTTATTTCAAATTTAAATGAGATTTTTTTATGGTCTTTTTTACATACTTTAAGAAGACAGTATTTACGCTAGATTGCTTACGCAGGCTATAACTCATACAAACAAAGCGTAGAAATCTTATTTTGACATACGTTGAAATTAAAGATGAAACATATATCAACATTGATTATGTTCTTGTAGTGATGAATACGTAATTATGACTATAAATAGATACAGAACTTTGAGAACTATCTTTTTGTTTACCTTGTACTATTTGTTCTTATCTCCAGAGAATGATTCGTTCAATCCGTTTTACGAGATAAATCCTAATTGATGTATATGGTAACATATATTTGAACAAGAAAAAAACATGATGGTATATTTGAGAACAGACTGTTGTGCCATCTTGAGCCCAAGCGACACCGCTCTGTAATCCTTCCACTGTTGGGAACGGGAGGTTTTCGTTGCTCTGTTAGACCAGCCTGACGCAGTGCCCTCCACACTATGAACTCGGGAAGTGCGAGCCTTCGCTCAAACTACATGAGCCAAATCTCAACTTGAAATGGGCAGAGCAGTTCGAAGTCGTGTTAGACTCGACCCAACGAGTCAGATCCAATATTCCATCATATTAATGCCCCCACATGGGTTACAAGCTTATGTTAACAAGCTCGACAATTAAAATAGTAGTTTAATTATATTTAAATTAATTAATTGCTATATAACTTACCGATGTGGGATAAGTCCCTGGTTTTGTAGTTGCTTTTGTTCCAACAAATAACGTCTTTAAACGAAAAATATAGATAAGGTCATATTGGTGGTATAATTTTTAGCAACTTTTATTTTTAACGGTATTGTTAAATGTTTTTTTTTACAGAAATGGGACCCATTGATAATATTTCTAATAATTATTATTACTTTTTCCTTTAGTCACTTAAGTTAATTATATAGTGTCATCAATGTAAAAATTCAATTTTATTCTCTATATAAAATAATACAACGTGTTTCAAAACTAGACACATGCACTACAAACTTTCCACACTTTCGGTATAATAATGTTGAATACACTAAGAATAAACGTTCTTCGATTTAATAATATATTATGATGGACATATATTACTATTTAAATATATGTATATACACACATATATATATATATATATATTTGGCTTAAATACATTATGAGAGTAAAGTTTTTTACCATCTTAGTTAGAATTTTCATCATTATGTTAGAGAGAGTAAAGTAACTTTGTGACAAAGTAATGCCATGAATCTTTTCACTCCGATATATATTTTATGAAGCCTAAAGAATAATAAGCTTTCCCTGACCAGGACAAGCGTATATATTTACTTTAACTGATAAAATATTTATGTCGTGTAACATAATAAGTTACTATATAACGATGCACTGCTTTATTTCAAATTTAAATGAGATTTTTTTATGGTCTTTTTTACATACTTTAAGAAGACAGTATTTACGCTAGATTGCTTACGCAGGCTATAACTCATACAAACAAAGCGTAGAAATCTTATTTCGACATACGTTGAAATTAAAGATGAAACATATATCAACATTGATTATGTTCTTGTAGTGATGAATACGTAATTATGACCATAAAATAGATACAGAACTTTGAGAACTATCTTTTTGTTTACCTTGTACTATTTGTTCTTATCTCCAGAGAATGATTCGTTCAATCCGTTTTACGAGATAAATCCTAATTGATGTATATGGTAACATATATTTGAACAAGAAAAAAACATGATGGTATATTTGAGAACAGACTGTTGTGCCATCTTGAGCCCAAGCGACACCGCTCTGTAATCCTTTCACTGTTGGGAACGGAAGGTTTTCGTTGCTCTGTTAGACCAGCCTGACGCAGTGCCCTCCACACTATGAACTCGGGAAGTGCGAGCCTTCGCTCAAACTACATGAGCCAAATCTCAACTTGAAATGGGCAGAGCAGTTCGAAGTCGTGTTAGACTCGACACAACGAGTCAGATCCAATATTCCATCATATTAATGCCCCCACAAGGGTTACAAGCTTATGTTAACAAGCTCGACAATTAAAATAGTAGTTTAATTATATTTAAATTAATTAATTGCTATATAACTTATCGATGTGGGATAAGTCCCTGGTTTTGTAGTTGCTTTTGTTCCAACAAATAACGTCTTTAAACGAAAAATATAGATAAGGTCATATTGGTGGTATAATTTTCAGCAACTTTTATTTTTAACGGTATTGTTAAATGTTTTTTTTTACAGAAATGGGACCCATTGATAATATTTCTAATAATTATTATTACTTTGTCCTTTAGTCACTTAAGTTAATTATATAGTGTCATCAATGTAAAAATTCAATTTTATTCTCTATATAAAATAATACAACGTGTTTCAAAACTAGACACATGCACTACAAACTTTCCACACTTTCGGTATAATAATGTTGAATACACTAAGAATAAACGTTCTTCGATTTAATAATATATTATGATGGACATGTATTACTATTTAAATATATGTATATACACACATATATATATATATATATTTGGCTTAAATACATTATGAGAGTAAAGTTTTTTACCATCTTAGTTAGAATTTTCATCATTATGTTAGAGAGAGTAAAGTAACTTTGTGACAAAGTAATGCCATGAATCTTTTCACTCCGATATATATTTTATGAAGCCTAAAGAATAATAAGCTTTACCTGACCAGGACAAGCGTATATATTTACTTTAACTGATAAAATATTTATGTCGTGTAACAACATAAGTTACTATATAACGATGCACTGCTTTATTTCAAATTTAAATGAGATTTTTTTATGGTCTTTTTTACATACTTTAAGAAGACAGTATTTACGCTAGATTGCTTACGCAGGCTATAACTCATACAAACAAAGTGTAGAAATCTTATTTCGACATACGTTGAAATTAAAGATGAAACATATATCAACATTGATTATGTTCTTGTAGTGATGAATACGTAATTATGACCATAAAATAGATACAGAACTTTGAGAACTGTTGGATCGTGAAATCCTGAATGCTGATCTGGCAGTGAATTGAATACCAGACAAGGTTGGGATGACGCTTCAGCTCCAACTCCGGTGAACCTGCAAGTAGGGGAGCGCAACAGAGGGGGTGCCTCTGGGTCCCTCTCCGATGCTTAAATGAGTATATGTGTGTATAAAACTCAAAACGTAAAGTACGTATGTAAAGCAAGGATATTTATAGGGTAAGAGAGATAGAACCGTATAAAGGCAACTGAATATCTTAATGTATATTGAGTTGCTGAAGATTCGGATCGTGGGATATGGCAGTTACTGCGAGATATTGCAGTTACCAAATCTAATCTTTAGTGAATATGTGACCGGGATATGCGGGATATCTTGGCCACTCTGTTATTAACGGTTTAGTGGGACCAGAGGAGAGAGGCAAGGCTCTCTTCGGGGCGAGCACTCCCATGTCGAGCAGTGGAAGGTCGCGACTTGGTAGAGAATGGCGAGCAGTCTGAGAGCCTTTGGCGTCTCTATAGACTTTGGGCTCGATTCTGGATTACTCGATGGTGGGCCAAGTTTGGCTTGTACTTGGGCCGATCCGGTTCGGATGTCATGGGTTTACCCCCTCTATAGTTATTGGGCCTTCGAGGCCTTTTCTTACTGGGCCGTCACTATCGATACCCAACATTTGCCCCCGAAGCTTGATTGAAGTTCCTTCAGTCGAGCTTGATTTCCTGGTAGGGTTTTAGATAGTGACGTCTTTGGTAATGGTTCAGTGCCTTTGAGACACTTCGAGCTCATTTGGCGAGCGATTCCTTCTCTGTTCAAAGCCGAAAGAATATCCTTCCTTTTATTCCCTTTTGGCGACCACTCGAGGTGACTCAGGCTTATGGAAGTCTATCTTTCTTAGTTAGGCGATCATTATCTACCCGAGGTATTTCTGCTAAAGCTTTATTAGTGCGTTGGCGACCACCTTGTCTCCTTAGTGGAATTTTAGCATTTAATAACTGCACGGTTGTCCAGAAATCGAACGGTCACTTGAGGCACGCCTGACATTTACTTTTCCGTAAACCCAGGGTAGCTTGACAGCTGTCTGTACCAGCCAACCGTTGTCTCTTGGAATTCTGACATTGCTTCGGTTTTTTCCAAAAGGGTGCAATTATTCCTCTGCGTCGCTTCGATTTGCTCGTGGCGGTTACTCCCCTTTTGGTCTATATAGGAAACGTCAGTTTCTGCATTTTGTTTTTTACGCTTATCCACTCCTTCAGATTTTCAGAACTTCGCTGCAAACCTTCCCTTTCTCTTTCAATCCTCTTCAGTTCTCATTTCGACCATTTCCATGGCCCCCAGAAGTCAGCGAATAAAACACATGGCCATCAAGGGTGCTAACAAAGCCAGCGCCCCTCAGAATGTCGGTGTTCCCTTGACCATTAGGGATGAAGTTGTGCCCTCCTCAGCGGGGAAACAGCCTGACGTGGGAAGGTCTGCGGCCACCCCAGTGGTGGTAGATGGCCCTGAGCTGAACACGCCTATTTTTTCCCCAAAAGGTAAACTTTCGCCCTTTTATTGCTCTATTTTGGCAATATCCTCTGTTTTCCTTTGTTTTTATACTTGCTGTGCCATACTTGAATCATTCTGAGTAGATATCAAGCCTAACGAACTGAAGCCGGCTTACTTTAAGACCATGGTGGCGCTTGGTGGCTTCAGTGCGGAGGATGCTCCTAGGTATCCTGGCCTAGGTCTGCATTTTCCTCACGATGGAGAGGTTTACATTTATGCGGCCCAGATCGATGCTGGGTTGCGTTTTCCTCTCTGTGAGGATTTACAGACCTTGTGTCAGTTTTACGGGATTCACCCCACACAGCTTGTCCCGAATGCCCTCAGAATGTGGGTCGGCTTCAAGTTCCTATGCTTACGCCAGGAATGGGTATATTCGCTGGCCCTGTTCCGGTGCTTCTTCCGGCTGGCAGCAGGGGCTAACCACTTTCACCACTTCCAATCCCGCTGGCCGAAGTTTTCGGAGTGGGGAGGCCCTCAAGGATGGGCTTGGAACGTCCATGTCCGCCTGATCGATGATTTCCGGGCCACTAACTCCAATTACAAGAAGTTTTACTTCTTGTATAAGGGGGGCGTACCTTGGAAATTGTTTGCTCCGGACAAGGATTTTCCTCCCTCCTTCGAAGAATTGTCCGGAAGTGATCGGAATGCCATCGACGATTTATATCGGCTGCATCGGTCATCTCAGTTCAAGTCCATCCGCTCAGTGGCGGAGACTACCGAGAATGCCCTTGAGATGGCGGGCATTCATCAAGCTACACCAATCTTTGATGATTGGGTAATTTTCTAACCCTTCCCTTGTTTTATTACTTGTAGGGAAGGTTGTAAGCAAGAGCAAAAAACTGATAGGTCTCTTTGATGACCAGGGATCGGCGGGATTGTCCTCCGACCAGGTGCTGCTAAGCTCTCCCCCTCCTCCTTCTAGGCGTTCGACCAAGAGGAAGCCCGAGGAGACGCTTCCTTCGGCCACTACTGGCCCTCGCCAACCAGGTACTACCTCGCCTTTTGTTGATTTAATGTTTTTACATTCTGCGGTTCTCTGACTCCTGACTTATTGTCTTGTTGCTTTGCAGTGGAGTCCTTGGCGGACGTGGCCCGGGACCCTCCTCCTCCTCCTTCTAAGAAGGTCAGGAGTGAAGAGCACCCTGATGTCGACCAACATCCTTCTCCTTCCCCTCCTAAGGACCTTTCTGCCAGCAAAGGGAAGGGTTTGGACACGGCGTCTCCTTCTCCCTCTCTTCAGGGCCCTTCCGCCGCTAAGGAGAAGGCCTTGTCTTTGGCGCCTCCCGCCTCTTCAGTGCCCACGGCTCCTACTAAGGAGTCTGGGGCCCAAAAGAAGGGGCCTGCTGCTTCCAGCTCCTCGAGGGCTCCCGCCGAGGAGTACTGCTCCATGGCGAGCTTGTTCCAGCCTTTTAAGGTTGGGGACTCTCGGAGGCCTTGGGTCCCTTGTGGGGACCTTGCCAAGAAGGGGTACCCCGCCCAGAAGAGCCTACGGGGTAGCCCGGATATGTGCATGCGGCTCCTTGATGGGATAATTCCTCCCAAGGACCGTTCGATTGTCCCTACGGAGCTTCCTCAGATCGAGGGGTTCTTACGGACCCACTTCGAACGAGTTGCCCTGGTATGATTTCGCCCTCTTTCCATTATTTATTCCTTGTCATTCCTTTTCATTTTGATGACTTGACATTTTCCTTGTGCTTTTGTTGTCAGCTCGTTCGGGAAGAGGTGATCCTCGGCCGCGTTTTCGGCGAGCTCGCCGACAAGCACTCTGAACTGCTTGTCGAGCTGGAGCAATACCGAAGCACAGGGGTCACCCCCGGGCAGTTGGAGGCCATCAAGAAGACTGCTGACATGGCAATCACCTTGGTGGACGGCGCCCGGGAGGAGTATTTCAGGAAGGAGCAGCGCCTCCTTGCTGATGTCAAGAAGAGGGAGGCTGATGCTGCAGCCTTCCTTCATGAAGCTGAGGCCCTTCATCAGTGCCTTGATGAAGGGGAGGCGGTCCGTGCTCGCCTGGAGGCCGAGTTGAAGGAAGCTCGTGCCCAGTTGGTCGAGTCAGACGCTCTTAGGGTCGCCGCGGAGGCCCAGAGGAATGCTGCCGAAGCTAGGGGGGTCGCCCTAGAGGAGGAAAAGAACCGACTGGCTGATCAGCTGAAAGCGGTTCCTTCACCCCATGCCGTGATTGAGGAGTTCAAGGCCTCCGAAGACTTTGAGGACCAGGCCTTGAAGGTGATGAAGTCGGCGATTGCCGAATTTCTTCAAGGCCTGGTGGAGGAGGTCCAGGCGGTCGATCCCCACTTTCCTCTTGGGGAAGTTGCCTCCTTGAAGACCTTTCTGCGGAGTCAGCCTTCGCAGCCCTCTGTTGCTGGGGAGGCTGCTCCTGAAGGCGAGCCCGATACTTCTGCCCCCGAAGGCGAGCAGAGCGTCTTTGCCCCCGAGAACCCCAAAGCTTGAAGTACCTAACTCCTTGGCGACCGTATTTTTCTTTTTTAGATAGCCATTTTTGTATTTTCTGTTTTTGGTTTGTAATTATCTGTCGAAGACTTGGATTTTTCTATTGAATGCTTTTATATTCTTGAGCCTTTAATCGACTTCGAACATATTTAGCTATCCAATATCTTACTCATAATTACTTTCCACTTTTTTCTTGCTTTGTAATGTCGTCGACCCTTAAAGCCGTAGACCCATCATAAGCTAAACTTTCTAAGGATAATACTTTTGACACTTAAAAGCGTAAACTTCTAAGTTCAAAGAGATATTACCTTCTTTGAAGTTTAAACCTTTGAGGTGTTGGCCTAATAACAAGGGATTTGTAATTTGTCAGGCTTTATCATCGATAGTGATCGCCTAAACTTTCTTTGGCCTGACTTTGGCGTCAGGGCTTTCATTTTGCCTAACATTTTGCTAGGTCTTTTGGCCTGACTTTGGCGTCAGGGCTTTGCCTGACTCTTGGCGTCAGGTTTTTTGAGGCCTAACTTTGTTGTTAGGGCTTTTGTGGCCTAGTTTTGTTACTAAGGCTTTTTTGGCCTAACTTTGTTGTTAGGGCTTTTGGCCTGTCTTTGGCGACAGGGCTTTTTGGCCTAGCTTTGTTGCTAGGGCTTTTGGCCTAACTTTGTTGTTAGGGCTTTTGGCCTGTCTTTGGCGACAGGGCTTTTTGGCCTAGCTTTGTTGCTAGGGCTTTTGGCCTAACTTTGTTGTTAGGGCTTTTGGCCTAACTTTGTTGTTAGGGCTTTTTGGCCTAGCTTTGTTGCTAGGGCTTTTGAGGCCTGACTTTGGCGTCAGGGCTTTTGGCCTAGCTTGGTTGCTAGGGCTTTTGGCCTAACTTTGTTGTTAGGGCTTTTTGGCCTAGCTTTGTTGCTAGGGCTTTTGAGGCCTGACTTTGGCGTCAGGGCTTTTGGCCTAGCTTGGTTGCTAGGGCTTTTGGCCTAACTTTGTTGTTAGGGCTTTTTGGCCTAGCTTTGTTGCTAGGGCTTTTGAGGCCTGACTTTGGCGTCAGGGCTTTTGGCCTAGCTTGGTTGCTAGGGCTTTTGGCCTAACTTTGTTGTTAGGGCTTTTTGGCCTAGCTTTGTTGCTAGGGCTTTTGAGGCCTGACTTTGGCGTCAGGGCTTTTGGCCTAGCTTGGTTGCTAGGGCTTTTGGCCTAGCTTTGTTGCTAGGGCTTTTGAGGCCTGACTTTGGCGTCAGGGCTTTTTGGCTTCAGCTTGCTTCGAGTGGACACGCTTTGTGAAGGAATGGCTTTCTTTTATTGGCATAATCCGTTTGATTACAAGCTATGCATAAAATCTTCTTAAATGCTCTGAATTAAATGGACGAGGTAACCTCTCGCCTTCGGTGGTTTCCAAATAGTAGGATCCTGGTGCGGCGATCTCTACTACTTTGTATGGTCCTTCCCATTTGGCTGAAAGTTTGTTTTTACTGTCCAGCCTTGTAAATTCATTCCTTCTCATAACCATCTCCCCCACGAAAAATTGGCGAGCGCTAACTTTTCTATTGAAATACCGAGCGGTCGCCAAGCGCATTTTTGCCTGTGTTTTTTCCGAGAGCCATCTCTTTTCCTCTGCCAAGTCGAGGTCAGTTCTGCGCTCGATCTCATTTGCCTCCGCGTTAAAGTGTAGGACTCTGTGGGTAGGCACTGCTAATTCAGTTGGTGCTACTGCTTCTGATCCGTACACTAAACTGAAAGGCGTTTCTCCTGTGGCCGCCTTAGGCGTTGTTCTGATGGCCCATAATACGTTTTCCAGTTCGTCTGCCCAGTTCCCTTTGAATGCTCGAATCCTTTTCTTGAGTCCTGCTAAGACAACCTTGTTGGCTGCTTCAGCTTGCCCATTCGTTTGAGGGTGATGTACTGAACTGAAGCGATGGTCGATGTGATACTCTTCACAGAGCCATTTCAATTCCTTTCCAACGAATTGCGGACCATTATCGCTGATGAGTATTTTGGGAATACCAAACCTGGAGAATATGTTGACCTGCATGAACTTGATAACTTGGAATTCCGTTGTCGAAGCTAGAGCTTTCGCCTCTACCCACTTAGTGAAGTAGTCGATCGCCACTATAATGTGAGTACGCTGACCAGTGCTAATGGGAAAAGGACCCAATATATCGATTCCCCATTGAGCGAAGGGCCAGGCACCCGCCATTAGGGATAATAATGTCGATGGTCGACCCGATCGTGGTGCAAACTGCTGGCAAATTTCACACTTCTGTGTTAATTCGGCTGCGTCTTTTCCCAAGGTCGGCCAGTAATATCCCAGTCTGAATATTTTCCTGCTTAGTGAACGAGCACCTTCATGACATGCCGCTGCCCCTTCATGAGCTTCTCGAAGAACTTTTTCTGTTTCGGGTAGAGCAACACATCTCAAGTAAGGCGTCGAATAACCTCTTCTATAGAGTTCTCCATCGATGATTAGATAACTGGCTGCGAGTCTTCTAATCCTAGTGGATTCGCCTTCGTCCTCTGGGAGGATGCCTTCTTTCAAATAATTCTGGAACGGGGTCATCCAGGTGACCTGTTCTTGAATGTTGAAGACCTCCGCTCTGTTTTCAAGGACTGAACATAGGGCCTTTTCCAGAAATTGCACATCCTGGATTGTCGCCCCTCCGAAGGCTAGCTTACTCAAAGAATCTGCCATCTGGTTTTCTTGTCGAGGAATAAACTCAATCGCGAAATTTGGGATTTCCACAACTAGTTTTTTGGCGATGCCGAGATATTTCTTCATCTTTTCTCCCTTTGCCTCGTAGGCGCCATTAACCTGATTGACAATAAGTTCTGAATCACTTTTTACTTTAAGCGCTGTTATACCCATTCCTTTTGCCAGTCTGAGTCCAGTGATAAGAGCCTCATATTCTGCTTCGTTATTGGTCGCCGGGAATGTCAAGGCGATCGCGTATTTCAGAGGCTCGCCCTCAGGAGGAATAAGAATTAAACCTGCCCCCGAGCCTTCTTTTGATGAAGACCCATCCGTATAGAGTTCCCAGATTTGATTGTCGTTTGCTGACTGACTTGGCCTGTTTTCTGCCTCCGCTTGACCGTTACTCGTGCTTTCCACTATGAAATCAGCTAGTGCTTGACCTTTGATGGCCGTTTTTGGCGCAAATTTGATCCTGAACTCGCTGAGCTCGATCGCCCACTTGACCATTCTTCCTGAAGAATCTGGCTTCATCAGGAAGTTTTTGAGAGGTTGATTGGTGAGGACCGTGATGTCGTGCGCATGAAAGTATGGTCTCAGCTTCCGAGCAGCAATAACTAAGGCATAGAGATACTTCTCAATCTGGACATATTTTATTTCTGCTGAGTTGAACATTTTGCTAATGAAATACACTGGACTCTGAACATTATTCTCCTCCCTTATTAAAACAGCACTGGCTGCCACATCGCTAATGCCTAAATAGAGGAAAAGCTGCTCGCCTGGAACGGGTTTTGCCAGAGCTGGGAGTGTTTGAATATGCCTTTTCAAGGACTGGAATGCTTCCTCGCAGTCTGGCGTCCATTCGAACTTACGGTTGGCCCTCAAGGTTTTGAAGAACGGGAGGGACTTGTCGCTTGCTTTGGAGAGGAAGCGGTTAAGAGCAGCTAGTCGGCCGTTCAGGCATTGGACTTCCTTATGGCAGGTTGGTGACTTCATTTCTTCTATGGCCTTTAGCTTTTCCGGGTTTGCTTCAATGCCCCTTTCGCTGACCATAAAACCCAGGAACTTCCCGGACTTGACTCCAAAGGCGCACTTTGCTGGGTTCAGGCGAACGCTGTGTCTCCTCATGCATTCAAAAGCTTCACGGAGGTCGGTGGTATGAGGATTGCCTTTGATGGATTTAACGAGCATATCATCCACGTAGGCCTCCATGTTCCTTCCCAGCATGTCCTGGAACAGTCGGTTCACCATCCGCTGATAAGTTGCCCCGGCATTGATGAGACCAAAGGGCATCACCTTGTAGCATAGAATGTCCCCGTCAGCATAGAAAGCAGTGTGGGCCTCGTCGTCTGGATGCATTCTGATCTGGTTGTAGCCTGAATAGGCGTCCATGAAGCTCAGCATCTCATGACCCGAGGTAGCATCGACTAGCTGATCAATTCTTGGAAGGGGATATGAATCTTTGGGGCAAGCCTTGTTTAAGTCGCGGAAGTCGACGCACATCCTCCACTTGCCATTAGATTTCCTGACCAAAACTGGGTTGGCTACCCAGCTCTGGAATCTTACCTCTCTGACGAAGTCAGCTTCAATCAACCTGCCGACTTCCTGCCTGATCGCCAAACGTTTATCAGTTCCGAACGATCTTCTCTTTTGGGCGATCGGCTTGATGGAGGGGTCTATCCTGAGCTCATGCGAGATAATATCTGTGCTGATTCCTGGCATGTCGCTCGGCTGCCAGGCAAAGAGCTCTTTGAATTCCTTGAGGAGAGCGGTCATGGTCTCCTTCTGATCCTCTTTCAAGGTGGTCCCAATGCGCACCTTTTTGTCCGGACCATCGATCTCGACCTCCTCCAATTCCTCCATGGGTGCTGGTCGAGCCAAGTCCTCGCGGGGATCGGCCTCTGTCTCGATGGCGAGCGCCTCCCTTTGGTTCTTCCTGCGTAAACAGTTCACATAACATTGCCGCGAGGAAGGCTGATCTCCGAGCACTTCTCCAATCCCGTTCGGAGTAGGGAACTTCATCTTCTGGTGGACAGTGGAGGCCACAATCTTATTTGGGTTGATCGTGGTTCTCCCTATAATGGCGTTGTAGGATGTAGGTGAATCGACCACCAGGAAAGTGACCGACACCTTGATGCTTTTCCACCCCTCGCCAAAAATCACTGGCATGGTTATAGCCCCCAGTGGATAAGTTGTCCTTCCCGCAAATCCGATCAGCGGAAAGTCGACCCTCTTCAGGTCGCGTTTTGATTTGCCCATCTTTTCGAAGGCGTCCAGAAACAGGATGTCTGTCGAGCTGCCTCCGTCGACCAGAATCCTTGCAACATCACAGCCGTCAATATCTGCCGTAATGACCAGAGCGTCGTTGTGGGGCGTGGTGACATGTGTCAAATCATCTTCAGAGAATGAGATGACAATGTTTTCTTCAGGTCGGGGTCGCTTCCCCAACTGAACTGCCGTAGAGATCTGAGTGGCGTAGACCTCTCTGGAGTTTGACCTCTCGCCGCCTGCGCCGAATCCTCCTGCAATCAGATTCACTCTCCTCTTGCTTCCAGAAGGCTCAGCTTGATCTGCAGGGGCTGGTGAACGATGTCTCCTGGGGGGCGTTCGACTTCGGTCTCGCCCTGCCACAAATTCCTTCAACATTCCCCCCTGAATCAGCCTCTCTATATCTCGTTTCAGAATCTTGCAATCGTCTGTCTTATGGCCCTTGCACTTGTGGTATCTGCAATAGCTCTCGACATCCTTGCCCATGGGTAACCCACCTCGGCGAGGCATCGGTGGCCTCGCCAAGGATCTCCTCTCCATCTCGACTAGTACCGCTGAGATCTGCCTATTTAAAGGCGTGAAGTACTCAGGGACCTCTGGATGGCGAGGCGCTGGAAGAGACTCGACTCGCGGCTTACTTTCTTTTCCCTTTTTCTCCTTCTTGACCTCCTTCTTACCATCGCGTCGGGGTTCAGGGGTTACCCTTAGCGAGGTCGTCAGGAGGTTAGCCTCGATGTTTGCGCGCTCAAGGTCTATGAAACCTTTCGCTCTGGATGCCAACTCCTCCAATGTCTCTATCTCCTTTACGTGATAGCTGTTTCGCAGCTTTCTCGAGGCCTTGTTGGCCACATCCAGACCTCTGTAGAATGCTCGAATGATCTCCCCATCCGAGATTCGGCGATCTAATTCTGTGACGTTTTGATGAAAACGCCCGTAGAAGTTGGACAGCGACTCTCCAGGCTGCTGTTTGACCGAGTCAAGGGCGACCACGCTCTTCAGCAACTGGCGCTCGCCCATGTATCTCTCCAGGAACTTGCTTCTTAACTCTGCCCAAGTTCCGATTGATCCTGCAGGGAGGCCGAAGAACCAGGACGAAGCCGAACCCGAAAGAGTAGATGGAAATAGCAAAGCCAAATGATTGGGATCGTTTGACTTACCCAGAAGGGAGGCCTCATGCTTGTTGACATGTACGGTGGGATCTCCTCCACCGCTATACTCAGGTATGGCCCGAGCAACCACATCCTTCGGGATTTTGATAGCGACGAGCGCGTCGGTGAATGGATGAGAGGACTGCTCCTTGAAGGGAGCTATGACTGTCAACTGTCTTTCCTGGAGCCTTTTGCTGAGGAGGTCATCCATCTGCTCCACAGTGCAGTACATGGGAGAGGCTCCGGGTGGAGGCGGACCGGAAGGATTGGCAGTATATGCGGCTGCTGGCTCCTTGGTGTGCGCTGGAGGTAGGGACTGCTGACCTGACGTCATCTCCTGATCCTCCTGATGCGCAGCAGGACTAGGATTGGCCGCTTCTGAAGGTGAAGGCCCTGTGGCAGCAGGGCGGTGATTTTCCTTAGGAGCAGAGGGATTGTTTTCCTGAGGAGCAGGGGCCTGGCGGCGCGCCTGTCCTAGGATGGCTTCCAGCAAGGAGACCATCTCGGGGGTTAAATTAATATTCTGCCCCGCAATGTGGACTGTCTGCGGCGCAGGGGCTCCGTTTTGATCAGCAGCTGGGGTCGGTCTTGAATCACCGACATGTTCTCGGGCTGTCCGCAGAGGAACAGCGTTAACTCCTGCTCGGCTGGCAGGTTCCTGTTGAAGCGGTGAAGCGGCGGCGGAATCAGAGCTATCTGAGGATCGTTCCCTAGTCTGATTCCGACGGTTGCTTTGGGATCGAGTTCTCATGGCTGAATTGCTCGCTTCCCACAGACGGCGCCAAATGTTGGATCGTGAAATCCTGAATGCTGATCTGGCAGTGAATTGAATACCAGACAAGGTTGGGATGACGCTTCAGCTCCAACTCCGGTGAACCTGCAAGTAGGGGAGCGCAACAGAGGGGGTGCCTCTGGGTCCCTCTCCGATGCTTAAATGAGTATATGTGTGTATAAAACTCAAAACGTAAAGTACGTATGTAAAGCAAGGATATTTATAGGGTAAGAGAGATAGAACCGTATAAAGGCAACTGAATATCTTAATGTATATTGAGTTGCTGAAGATTCGGATCGTGGGATATGGCAGTTACTGCGAGATATTGCAGTTACCAAATCTAATCTTTAGTGAATATGTGACCGGGATATGCGGGATATCTTGGCCACTCTGTTATTAACGGTTTAGTGGGACCAGAGGAGAGAGGCAAGGCTCTCTTCGGGGCGAGCACTCCCATGTCGAGCAGTGGAAGGTCGCGACTTGGTAGAGAATGGCGAGCAGTCTGAGAGCCTTTGGCGTCTCTATAGACTTTGGGCTCGATTCTGGATTACTCGATGGTGGGCCAAGTTTGGCTTGTACTTGGGCCGATCCGGTTCGGATGTCATGGGTTTACCCCCTCTATAGTTATTGGGCCTTCGAGGCCTTTTCTTACTGGGCCGTCACTATCGATACCCAACAAGAACTATCTTTTTGTTTACCTTGTACTATTTGTTCTTATCTCCAGAGAATGATTCGTTCAATCCGTTTTACGAGATAAATCCTAATTGATGTATATGGTAACATATATTTGAACAAGAAAAAAACATGATGGTATATTTGAGAACAGACTGTTGTGCCATCTTGAGCCCAAGCGACACCGCTCTGTAATCCTTTCACTGTTGGGAACGGGAGGTTTTCGTTGCTCTGTTAGACCAGCCTGACGCAGTGCCCTCCACACTATGAACTCGGGAAGTGCGAGCCTTCGCTCAAACTACATGAGCCAAATCTCAACTTGAAATGGGCAGAGCAGTTCGAAGTCGTGTTAGACTCGACACAACGAGTCAGATCCAATATTCCATCATATTAATGCCCCCACAAGGGTTACAAGCTTATGTTAACAAGCTCGACAATTAAAATAGTAGTTTAATTATATTTAAATTAATTAATTGCTATATAACTTATCGATGTGGGATAAGTCCCTGGTTTTGTAGTTGCTTTTCTTCCAACAAATAACGTCTTTAAACGAAAAATATAGATAAGGTCATATTGGTGGTATAATTTTCAGCAACTTTTATTTTTAACGGTATTGTTAAATGTTTTTTTTTACAGAAATGGGACCCATTGATAATATTTCTAATAATTATTATTACTTTGTCCTTTAGTCACTTAAGTTAATTATATAGTGTCATCAATGTAAAAATTCAATTTTATTCTCTATATAAAATAATACAACGTGTTTCAAAACTAGACACATGCACTACAAACTTTCCACACTTTCGGTATAATAATGTTGAATACACTAAGAATAAACGTTCTTCGATTTAATAATATATTATGATGGACATGTATTACTATTTAAATATATGTATATACACACATATATATATATATATATTTGGCTTAAATACATTATGAGAGTAAAGTTTTTTACCATCTTAGTTAGAATTTTCATCATTATGTTAGAGAGAGTAAAGTAACTTTGTGACAAAGTAATGCCATGAATCTTTTCACTCCGATATATATTTTATGAAGCCTAAAGAATAATAAGCTTTACCTGACCAGGACAAGCGTATATATTTACTTTAACTGATAAAATATTTATGTCGTGTAACAACATAAGTTACTATATAACGATGCACTGCTTTATTTCAAATTTAAATGAGATTTTTTTATGGTCTTTTTTACATACTTTAAGAAGACAGTATTTACGCTAGATTGCTTACGCAGGCTATAACTCATACAAACAAAGCGTAGAAATCTTATTTCGACATACGTTGAAATTAAAGATGAAACATATATCAACATTGATTATGTTCTTGTAGTGATGAATACGTAATTATGACCATAAAATAGATACAGAACTTTGAGAACTATCTTTTTGTTTACCTTGTACTATTTGTTCTTATCTCCAGAGAATGATTCGTTCAATCCGTTTTACGAGATAAATCCTAATTGATGTATATGGTAACATATATTTGAACAAGAAAAAAACATGATGGTATATTTGAGAACAGACTGTTGTGCCATCTTGAGCCCAAGCGACACCGCTCTGTAATCCTTTCACTGTTGGGAACGGGAGGTTTTCGTTGCTCTGTTAGACCAGCCTGACGCAGTGCCCTCCACACTATGAACTCGGGAAGTGCGAGCCTTCGCTCAAACTACATGAGCCAAATCTCAACTTGAAATGGGCAGAGCAGTTCGAAGTCGTGTTAGACTCGACACAACGAGTCAGATCCAATATTCCATCATATTAATGCCCCCACAAGGGTTACAAGCTTATGTTAACAAGCTCGACAATTAAAATAGTAGTTTAATTATATTTAAATTAATTAATTGCTATATAACTTATCGATGTGGGATAAGTCCCTGGTTTTGTAGTTGCTTTTGTTCCAACAAATAACGTCTTTAAACGAAAAATATAGATAAGGTCATATTGGTGGTATAATTTTCAGCAACTTTTATTTTTAACGGTATTGTTAAATGTTTTTTTTTACAGAAATGGGACCCATTGATAATATTTCTAATAATTATTATTACTTTGTCCTTTAGTCACTTAAGTTAATTATATAGTGTCATCAATGTAAAAATTCAATTTTATTCTCTATATAAAATAATACAACGTGTTTCAAAACTAGACACATGCACTACAAACTTTCCACACTTTCGGTATAATAATGTTGAATACACTAAGAATAAACGTTCTTCGATTTAATAATATATTATGATGGACATGTATTACTATTTAAATATATGTATATACACACATATATATATATATATATTTGGCTTAAATACATTATGAGAGTAAAGTTTTTTACCATCTTAGTTAGAATTTTCATCATTATGTTAGAGAGAGTAAAGTAACTTTGTGTCAAAGTAATGCCATGAATTTTTTCACTCCGATATATATTTTATGAAGCCTAAAGAATAATAAGCTTTACCTGACCAGGACAAGCGTATATATTTACTTTAACTGATAAAATATTTATGTCGTGTAACAACATAAGTTACTATATAACGATGCACTGCTTTATTTCAAATTTAAATGAGAGTTTTTTATGGTCTTTTTTACATACTTTAAGAAGACAGTATTTACGCTACATTGGTTACGCAGGCTATAACTCATACAAACAAAGCGTAGAAATCTTATTTCGACATACGTTGAAATTAAAGATGAAACATATATCAACATTGATTATGTTCTTGTAGTGATGAATACGTAATTATGACCATAAAATAGATACAGAACTTTGAGAACTATCTTTTTGTTTACCTTGTACTATTTGTTCTTATCTCCAGAGAATGATTCGTTCAATCCGTTTTACGAGATAAATCCTAATTGATGTATATGGTAACATATATTTGAACAAGAAAAAAACATGATGGTATATTTGAGAACAGACTGTTGTGCCATCTTGAGCCCAAGCGACACCGCTCTGTAATCCTTTCACTGTTGGGAACGGGAGGTTTTCGTTGCTCTGTTAGACCAGCCTGACGCAGTGCCCTCCACACTATGAACTCGGGAAGTGCGAGCCTTCGCTCAAACTACATGAGCCAAATCTCAACTTGAAATGGGCAGAGCAGTTCGAAGTCGTGTTAGACTCGACACAACGAGTCAGATCCAATATTCCATCATATTAATGCCCCCACAAGGGTTACAAGCTTATGTTAACAAGCTCGACAATTAAAATAGTAGTTTAATTATATTTAAATTAATTAATTGCTATATAACTTATCGATGTGGGATAAGTCCCTGGTTTTGTAGGTGCTTTTCTTCCAACAAATAACGTCTTTAAACGAAAAATATAGATAAGGTCATATTGGTGGTATAATTTTCAGCAACTTTTATTTTTAACGGTATTGTTAAATGTTTTTTTTTACAGAAATGGGACCCATTGATAATATTTCTAATAATTATTATTACTTTGTCCTTTAGTCACTTAAGTTAATTATATAGTGTCATCAATGTAAAAATTCAATTTTATTCTCTATATAAAATAATACAACGTGTTTCAAAACTAGACACATGCACTACAAACTTTCCACACTTTCGGTATAATAATGTTGAATACACTAAGAATAAACGTTCTTCGATTTAATAATATATTATGATGGACATGTATTACTATTTAAATATATGTATATACACACATATATATATATATATATTTGGCTTAAATACATTATGAGAGTAAAGTTTTTTACCATCTTAGTTAGAATTTTCATCATTATGTTAGAGAGAGTAAAGTAACTTTGTGTCAAAGTAATGCCATGAATTTTTTCACTCCGATATATATTTTATGAAGCCTAAAGAATAATAAGCTTTCCCTGACCAGAACAAGCGTATATATTTACTTTAACTGATAAAATATTTATGTCGTGTAACAACATAAGTTACTATATAACGATGCACTGCTTTATTTCAAATTTAAATGAGAGTTTTTTATGGTCTTTTTTACATACTTTAAGAAGACAGTATTTACGCTAGATTGCTTACGCAGGCTATAACTCATACAAACAAAGCGTAGAAATCTTATTTCGACATACGTTGAAATTAAAGATGAAACATATATCAACATTGATTATGTTCTTGTAGTGATGATTACGTAATTATGACCATAAAATAGATACAGAACTTTGAGAACTATCTTTTTGTTTACCTTGTACTATTTGTTCTTATCTCCAGAGAATGATTCGTTCAATCCGTTTTACGAGATAAATCCTAATTGATGTATATGGTAACATATATTTGAACAAGAAAAAAACATGATGGTATATTTGAGAACAGACTGTTGTGCCATCTTGAGCCCAAGCGACACCGCTCTGTAATCCTTTCACTGTTGGGAACGGGAGGTTTTCGTTGCTCTGTTAGACCAGCTTGATGCAGTGCCCTCCACACTATGAACTCGGGAAGTGCGAGCCTTCGCTCAAACTACATGAGCCAAATCTCAACTTGAAATGGGCAGAGCAGTTCGAAGTCGTGTTAGACTCGACACAACGAGTCAGATCCAATATTCCATCATATTAATGCCCCCACATGGGTTACAAGCTTATGTTAACAAGCTCGACAATTAAAATAGTAGTTTAATTATATTTAAATTAATTAATTGCTATATAACTTATCGATGTGGGATAAGTCCCTGGTTTTGTAGTTGCTTTTGTTCCAACAAATAACGTCTTTAAACGAAAAATATAGATAAGGTCATATTGGTGGTATAATTTTCAGCAACTTTTATTTTTAACGGTATTGTTAAATGTTTTTTTTTACAGAAATGGGACCCATTGATAATATTTCTAATAATTATTATTACTTTGTCCTTTAGTCACTTAAGTTAATTATATAGTGTCATCAATGTAAAAATTCAATTTTATTCTCTATATAAAATAATACAACGTGTTTCAAAACTAGACACATGCACTACAAACTTTCCACACTTTCGGTATAATAATGTTGAATACACTAAGAATAAACGTTCTTCGATTTAATAATATATTATGATGGACATATATTACTATTTAAATATATGTTTATACACACATATATATATATATATATTTGGCTTAAATACATTATGAGAGTAAAGTTTTTTACCATCTTAGTTAGAATTTTCATCATTATGTTAGAGAGAGTAAAGTAACTTTGTGTCAAAGTAATGCCATGAATTTTTTCACTCCGATATATATTTTATGAAGCCTAAAGAATAATAAGCTTTCTCTGACCAGGACAAGCGTATATATTTACTTGAACTGATAAAATATTTATGTCGTGTAACAACATAAGTTACTATATAACGATGCACTGCTTTATTTCAAATTTAAATGAGATTTTTTTATGGTCTTTTTTACATACTTTAAGAAGACAGTATTTACGTTAGATTGCTTACGCAGGCTATAACTCATACAAACAAAGCGTAGAAATCTTATTTCGACATACGTTGAAATTAAAGATGAAACATATATCAACATTGATTATGTTCTTGTAGTGATGAATACGTAATTATGACCATAAAATAGATACAGAACTTTGAGAACTATCTTTTTGTTTACCTTGTACTATTTGTTCTTATCTCCAGAGAATGATTCGTTCAATCCGTTTTACGAGATAAATCCTAATTGATGTATATGGTAACATATATTTGAACAAGAAAAAAACATGATGGTATATTTGAGAACAGACTGTTGTGCCATCTTGAGCCCAAGCCACACCGCTCTGTAATCCTTTCACTGTTGGGAACGGGAGGTTTTCGTTGCTCTGTTAGACCAGCCTGACGCAGTGCCCTCCACACTATGAACTCGGGAAGTGCGAGCCTTCGCTCAAACTACATGAGCCAAATCTCAACTTGAAATCGGCAGAGCAGTTCGAAGTCGTGTTAGACTCGACCCAACGAGTCATATCCAATATTCCATCATATTAATGCCCCCACATGGGTTACAAGCTTATGTTAACAAGCTCGACAATTAAAATAGTAGTTTAATTATATTTAAATTAATTAATTGCTATATAACTTACCGATGTGGGATAAGTCCCTGGTTTTGTAGTTGCTTTTGTTCCAACAAATAACGTCTTTAAACGATAAATATAGATAAGGTCATATTGGTGGTATAATTTTCAGCAACTTTTATTTTTAACGGTATTGTTAAATGTTTTTTTTTACAGAAATGGGACCCATTGATAATATTTCTAATAATTATTATTACTTTGTCCTTTAGTCACTTAAGTTAATTATATAGTGTCATCAATGTAAAAATTCAATTTTATTCTCTATATAAAATAATACAACGTGTTTCAAAACTAGACACATGCACTACAAACTTTCCACACTTTCGGTATAATAATGTTGAATACACTAAGAATAAACGTTCTTCGATTTAATAATATATTATGATGGACATATATTACTATTTAAATATATGTATATACACACATATATATATATATATATTTGGCTTAAATACATTATGAGAGTAAAGTTTTTTACCATCTTAGTTAGAATTTTCATCATTATGTTAGAGAGAGTAAAGTAAGTTTGTGACAAAGTAATGCCATGAATTTTTTCACTCCGATATATATTTTATGAAGCCAAAAGAATAATAAGCTTTCCCTGACCAGGACAAGCGTATATATTTACTTTAACTGATAAAATATTTATGTCGTGTAACAACATAAGTTACTATATAACGATGCACTGCTTTATTTCAAATTTAAATGAGATTTTTTTATGGTCTTTTTTACATACTTTAAGAAGACAGTATTTACGCTAGATTGCTTACGCAGGCTATAACTCATACAAACAAAGCGTAGAAATCTTATTTCGACATACGTTGAAATTAAAGATGAAACATATATCAACATTGATTATGTTCTTGTAGTGATGATTACGTAATTATGACCATAAAATAGATACAGAACTTTGAGAACTATCTTTTTGTTTACCTTGTACAATTTGTTCTTATCTCCAGAGAATGATTCGTTCAATCCGTTTTACGAGATAAATCCTAATTGATGTATATGGTAACATATATTTGAACAAGAAAAAAACATGATGGTATATTTGAGAACAGACGGTTGTGCCATCTTGAGCCCAAGCGACACCGCTCTGTAATCCTTCCATTGTTGGGAACGGGAGGTTTTCGTTGCTCTGTTAGACCAGCCTAACGCAGTGCCCTCCACACTATGAACTCGGGAAGTGCGAACCTTCGCTCAAACTACATGAGCCAAATCTCAACTTGAAATGGGCAGAGCAGTTCGAAGTCGTGTTAGACTCGACCCAACGAGTCAGATCCAATATTCCATCATATTAATGCCCCCACATGGGTTACAAGCTTATGTTAACAAGCTCGACAATTAAAATAGTAGTTTAATTATATTTAAATTAATTAATTGCTATATAACTTACCGATGTGGGATAAGTCCCTGGTTTTGTAGTTGCTTTTGTTCCAACAAATAACGTCTTTAAACGAAAAATATAGATAAGGTCATATTGGTGGTATAATTTTCAGCAACTTTTATTTTTAACGGTATTGTTAAATGTTTTTTTTTACAGAAATGGGACCCATTAATAATATTTCTAATAATTATTATTACTTTGTCCTTTAGTCACTTAAGTTAATTATATAGTGTCATCAATGTAAAAATTCAATTTTATTCTCTATATAAAATAATACAACGTGTTTCAAAACTAGACACATGCACTACAAACTTTCCACACTTTCGTTATAATAATGTTGAATACACTAAGAATAAACGTTCTTCGATTTAATAATATATTATGATGGACATATATTACTATTTAAATATATGTATATACACACATATATATATATATATATTTGGCTTAAATACATTATGAGAGTAAAGTTTTTTACCATCTTAGTTAGAATTTTCATCATTATGTTAGAGAGAGTAAAGTAACTTTGTGACAAAGTAATGCCATGAATTTTTTCACTCCGATATATATTTTATGAAGCCTAAAGAATAATAAGCTTTCCCTGACCAGGACAAGCGTATATATTTACTTTAACTGATAAAATATATATGTCGTGTAACATAATAAGTTACTATATAACGATGCACTGCTTTATTTCAAATTTAAATGAGAGTTTTTATGGTCTTTTTTACATACTTTAAGAAGATAGTATTTACGCTAGATTGCTTACGCAGGCTATAACTCATACAAACAAAGCGTAGAAATCTTATTTCAACATACATTGAAATTAAAGATGAAACATATATCAACATTGATTATGTTCTTGTAGTGATGAATACGTAATTATGACCATAAAATAGATACAGAACTTTGAGAACTATCTTTTTGTTTACCTTGTACTATTTGTTCTTATCTCCAGAGAATGATTCGTTCAATCCGTTTTACGAGATAAATCCTAATTGATGTATATGGTAACATATATTTGAACAAGAAAAAAACATGATGGTATATTTGAGAACAGACTGTTGTGCCATCTTGAGCCCAAGCAACACCGCTATGTAATCCTTTCACTGTTGGGAACGGGAGGTTTTCGTTGCTCTGTTAGACCAGCCTGACGCAGTGCCCTCCACACTATGAACTCGGGAAGTGCGAGCCTTTGCTCAAACTACATGAGCCAAATCTCAACTTGAAATGGGCAGAGCAGTTCGAAATCGTGTTAGACTCGACCCAACGAGTCAGATCCAATATTCCATCATATTAATGCCCCCACATGGGTTACAAGCTTATGTTAACAAGCTCGACAATTAAAATAGTAGTTTAATTATATTTAAATTAATTAATTGCTATATAACTTACCGATGTGGGATAAGTCCCTGGTTTTGTAGTTGCTTTTGTTCCAACAAATAACGTCTTTAAACAAAAAATATAGATAAGGTCATATTGGTGGTATAATTTTCAGCAACTTTTATTTTTAACGGTATTGTTAAATGTTTTCTTTTACAGAAATGGGACCCATTGATAATATTTCTAATAATTATTATTACTTTGTCCTTTAGTCACTTAAGTTAATTATATAGTGTCATCAATGTAAAAATTCAATTTTATTCTCTATATAAAATAATACAACGTGTTTCAAAACTAGACACATGCACTACAAACTTTCCACACTTTCGGTATAATAATGTTGAATACACTAAGAATAAACGTTCTTCGATTTAATAATATATTATGATGGACATATATTACTATTTAAATATATGTATATACACACATATATATATATATATATTTGGCTTAAATACATTATGAGAGTAAAGTTTTTTACCATCTTAGTTAGAATTTTCATCATTATGTTAGAGAGAGTAAAGTAACTTTGTGACAATGTAATGCCATGAATTTTTTCACTCCGATATATATTTTATGAAGCCTAAAGAATAATAAGCTTTCCCTGACCAGGACAAGCGTATATATTTACTTTAACTGATAAAATATTTATGTCGTGTAACAACATAAGTTACTATATAACGATGCACTGCTTTATTTCAAATTTAAATGAGATTTTTTTATGGTCTTTTTTACATACTTTAAGAAAACAGTATTTACGCTAGATTGCTTACGCAGGCTATAACTCATACAAACAAAGCGTAGAAATCTTATTTCGACATACGTTGAAATTAAAGATGAAACATATATCAACATTGATTATGTTCTTGTAGTGATGATTACGTAATTATGACCATAAAATAGATACAGAACTTTGAGAACTATCTTTTTGTTTACCTTGTACAATTTGTTCTTATCTCCAGAGAATGATTCGTTCAATCCGTTTTACGATATAAATCCTAATTGATGTATATGGTAACATATATTTGAACAAGAAAAAAACATGATGGTATATTTGAGAACAGACGGTTGTGCCATCTTGAGCCCAAGCGACACCGCTCTGTAATCCTTCCACTGTTGGGAACGGGAGGTTTTCGTTGCTCTGTTAGACCAGCCTGACGCAGTGCCCTCCACACTATGAACTCGGGAAGTGCGAGCCTTCGCTCAAACTACATGAGCCAAATCTCAACTTGAAATGGGCAGAGCAGTTCGAAGTCGTGTTAGACTCGACCCAACGAGTCAGATCCAATATTCCATCATATTAATGCCCCCACATGGGTTACAAGCTTATGTTAACAAGATCGACAATTAAAATAGTAGTTTAATTATATTTAAATTAATTAATTGCTATAGAACTTACCGATGTGGGATAAGTCCCTGGTTTTGTAGTTGCTTTTGTTCCAACAAATAACGTCTTTAAACGAAAAATATAGATAAGGTCATATTGGTGGTATAATTTTCAGCAACTTTTATTTTTAACGGTATTGTTAAATGTTTTTTTTTTACAGAAATGGGACCCATTGATAATATTTCTAATAATTATTATTACTTTGTCCTTTAGTCACTAAAGTTAATTATATAGTGTCATCAATGGAAAAATTCAATTTTATTCTCTATATAAAATAATACAACGTGTTTCAAAACTAGACACATGCACTACAAATTTTCCACACTTTCGGTATAATAATGTTGAATACACTAAGAATAAACGTTCTTCGATTTAATAATATATTATGATGGACATATATTACTATTTAAATATATGTATATACACATATATATATATATATATATTTGGCTTAAATACATTATGAGAGTACAGTTTTTTACCATCTTAGTTAGAATTTTCATCATTATGTTAGAGAGAGTAAAGTAACTTTGTGACAAAGTAATGCCATGAATTTTTTCACTCCGATATATATTTTATGAAGCCTAAAGAATAATAAGCTTTCCCTGACCAGGACAAGCGTATATATTTACGTTAACTGATAAAATATTTATGTCGTGTAACAACATAAGTTACTATATAACGATGCACTGCTTTATTTCAAATTTAAATGAGAGTTTTTTATGGTCTTTTTTACATACTTTAAGAAGACAGTATTTACGCTAGATTGCTTACGCAGGCTATAACTCATACAAACAAAGGGTAGAAATGTTATTTCGACATACGTTGAAATTAAAGATGAAACATATATCAACATTGAATATGTTCTTGTAGTGATGAATACGTAATTATGACTATAAATAGATACAGAACTTTGAGAACTATCTTTTTGTTTACCTTGTACTATTTGTTCTTATCTCCAGAGAATGATTCGTTCAATCCGTTTTACGAGATAAATCCTAATTGATGTATATGGTAACATATATTTGAACAAGAAAAAAACATGATGGTATATTTGAGAACAGACTGTTGTGCCATCTTGAGCCCAAGCGACACCGCTCTGTAATCCTTTCACTGTTGGGAACGGGAGGTTTTCGTTGCTCTGTTAGACCAGCCTGACGCAGTGCCCTCCACACTATGAACTCGGGAAGTGCGAGCCTTCGCTCAAACTACATGAGCCAAATCTCAACTTGAAATGGGCAGAGCAGTTCGAAGTCGTGTTAGACTCGACCCAACGAGTCAGATCCAATATTCCATCATATGAATGCCCCCACATGGATTACAAGCTTATGTTAACAAGCTCGACAGTTAAAATAGTAGTTTAATTATATTTAAATTAATTAATTGCTATATAACTTACCGATGTGGGATAAGTCCCTGGTTTTGTAGTTGCTTTTGTTACAACAAATAACGTCTTTAAACGAAAAATATAAATAAGGTCATATTGGTGGTATAATTTTCAGTAACTTTTATTTTTAACGGTATTGTTAAATGTTTTTTTTTACAGAAATGGGACCCATTGATAATATTTCTAATAATTATTATTACTTTGTCCTTTAGTCACTAAAGTTAATTATATAGTGTCATCAATGTAAAAATTCAATTTTATTCTCTATATAAAATAATACAACGTGTTTCAAAACTAGACACATGCACTACAAACGTTCCACACTTTCGGTATAATAATGTTGAATACACTAAGAATAAACGTTCTTCGATTTTAATAATATATTATGATGGACATATATTACTATTTAAATATATGTATATACACACATATATATATATATATATTTGGCTTAAATACATTATGAGAGTAAAGTTTTTTACCATCTTAGTTAGAATTTTCATCATTATGTTAGAGAGAGTAAAGTAACTTTGTGTCAAAATAATGCCATGAATTTTTTCACTCCGAGATATATTTTATGAAGCCTAAAGAATAATAAGCTTTCCCTGACCAGGACAAGCGTATATATTTACTTTAACTGATAAAATATTTATGTCGTGTAACAACATAAGTTACTATATAACGATGCACTGCTTTATTTCAAATTTAAATGAGATTTTTTTATGGTCTTTTTTACATACTTTAAGAAGACAGTATTTACGCTAGATTGCTTACGCAGGCTATAACTCATACAAACAAAGCGTAGAAATCTTATTTCGACATACGTTGAAATTAAAGATGAAACATATATCAACATTGATTATGTTCTTGTAGTGATGATTACGTAATTATGACCATAAAATAGATACAGAACTTTGAGAACTATCTTTTTGTTTACCTTGTACAATTTGTTCTTATCTCCAGAGAATGATTCGTTCAATCCGTTTTACGAGATAAATCCTAATTGATGTATATGGTAACATATATTTGAACAAGAAAAAAACATGATGGTATATTTGAGAACAGACTGTTGTGCCATCTTGAGCCCAAGCGACACCGCTCTGTAATCCTTCCACTGTTGGGAACGGGAGGTTTTCGTTGCTCTGTTAGACCAGCCTGACGCAGTGCCCTCCACACTATGAACTCGGGAAGTGCGAGCCTTCGCTCAAACTACATGAGCCAAATCTCAACTTGAAATGGGCAGAGCAGTTCGAATTCGTGTTAGACTCGACCCAACGAGTCAGATCCAATATTCCATCATATTAATGCCCCCACATGGGTTACAAGCTTATGTTAACAAGCTCGACAATTAAAATAGTAGTTTAATTATATTTAAATTAATTAATTGCTATATAACTTACCGATGTGGGATAAGTCCCTGGTTTTGTAGTTGCTTTTGTTCCAACAAATAATGTCTTCAAACGAAAAATATAGATAAGGTCATATTGGTGGTATAATTTTCAGCATATTTTATTTTTAACGGTATTGTTAAATTTATTTTTTTACAGAAATGGTACCCATTGATAATATTTCTAATAATTATTATTACTTTGTCCTTTAGTCACTAAAGTTAATTATATAGTGTCATCAATGTAAAAATTCAATTTTATTCTCTATATAAAATAATACAACGTGTTTCAAAACTAGACACATGCACTACAAATTTTCCACACTTTCGGTATAATAATGTTGAATACACTAAGAATAAACGTTCTTCGATTTAATAATATATTATGATGGACATATATTACTATTTAAATATATGTATATACACACATATATATATATATATATTTGGCTTAAATACATTATGAGAGTACAGTTTTTTACCATCTTAGTTAGAATTTTCATCATTATGTTAGAGAGAGTAAAGTAACTTTGTGACAAAGTAATGCCATGAATTTTTTCACTCCGATATATATTTTATGAAGCCTAAAGAATAATAAGCTTTCCCTAACCAGGACAAGCGTATATATTTACTTTAACTGATAAAATATTTATGTCGTGTAACAACATAAGTTACTATATAACGATGCACTGCTTTATTTCAAATTTAAATGAGAGTTTTTTATGGTCTTTTTTACATACTTTAAGAAGACAGTATTTACGCTAGATTGCTTACGCAGGCTATAACTCATACAAACAAAGGGTAGAAATGTTATTTCGACATACGTTGAAATTAAAGATGAAACATATATCAACATTGAATATGTTCTTGTAGTGATGAATACGTAATTATGACTATAAATAGATACAGAACTTTGAGAACTATCTTTTTGTTTACCTTGTACTATTTGTTCTTATCTCCAGAGAATGATTCGTTCAATCCGTTTTACGAGATAAATCCTAATTGATGTATATGGTAACATATATTTGAACAAGAAAAAAACATGATGGTATATTTGAGAACAGACTGTTGTGCCATCTTGAGCCCAAGCGACACCGCACTGTAATCCTTTCACTGTTGGGAACGGGAGGTTTTCGTTGCTCTGTTAGACCAGCCTGACGCAGTGCCCTCCACACTATGAACTCGGGAAGTGCGAGCCTTCGCTCAAACTACATGAGCCAAATCTCAACTTGAAATGGGCAGAGCAGTTCGAAGTCGTGTTAGACTCGACCCAACGAGTCAGATCCAATATTCCATCATATGAATGCCCCCACATGGATTACAAGCTTATGTTAACAAGCTCGACAGTTAAAATATTAGTTTAATTATATTTAAATTAATTAATTGCTATATAACTTACCGATATGTGATAATTCCCTGGTTTTGTAGTTGCTTTTGTTACAACAAATAACGTCTTTAAACGAAAAATATAAATAAGGTCATATTGGTGGTATAATTTTCAGCAACTTTTATTTTTAACGGTATTGTTAAATTTTTTTTTTTTACAGAAATGGGACCCATTGATAATATTTCTAATAATTATTATTACTTTGTCCTTTAGTCACTAAAGTTAATTATATAGTGTCATCAATGTAAAAATTCAATTTTATTCTCTATATAAAATAATACAACGTGTTTCAAAACTAGACACATGCACTACAAACTTTCCACATTTTCGGTATAATAATGTTGAATACACTAAGAATAAACGTTCTTCGATTTTAATAATATATTATGATGGACATATTACTATTTAAATATATGTATATACACATATATATATATATATTTGGCTTAAATACATTATGAGAGTAAAGTTTTTTACCATCTTAGTTAGAATTTTCATCATTATGGTAGAGAGAGTAAAGTAACTTTGTGTCAAAGTAATGCTATGAATTTTTTCACTCCGATATAAATTTTATGAAGTCTAAAGAATAATAAGCCTTCCCTGACCAGGACAAGCGTATATATTTACTTTAACTGATAAAATATTTATGTCGTGTAACAACATAAGTTACTATATAACGATGCACTGCTTTATTTCAAATTTAAATGAGAGTTTTTTATGGTCTTTTTTAAATACTTTAAGAAGACAGTATTTACGCTAGATTGCTTACGCAGGCTATAACTCATACAAACAAAGGGTAGAAATGTTATTTCGACATACGTTGAAATTAAAGATGAAACATATATCAACATTGAATATGTTCTTGTAGTGATGAATACGTAATTATGACTATAAATAGATACAGAACTTTGAGAACTATCTTTTTGTTTACCTTGTACTATTTGTTCTTTTCTCCAGAGAATGATTCGTTCAATCCGTTTTACGAGATAAATCCTAATTGATGTATATGGTAACATATATTTGAACAAGAAAAAAACATGATGGTATATTTGAGAACAGACTGTTGTGCCATCTTGAGCCCAAGCGACACCGCTCTGTAATCATTTCACTGTTGGAAATGGGAGGTTTTTGTTGCTCTGTTAGACCATCCTGACGCAGTGCCCTCCACACTATAAACTCAGGAAGTGCGAGCCTTCGATCAAACTACATGAGACAAATCTCAACTTGAAATGGGCAGAGCAGTTCGAAGTCGTGTTAGACTCGACCCAACGAGTCAGATCCAATATTCCATCATATTAATGCCCCCACATGGGTTACAAGCTTATGTTAACAAGCTCGATAATTAAAATAGTAATTTAATTGTATTTAAATTAATTAATTGCTATATAACTTACCGATGTGGGATAAGTCACTGGTTTTGTAGTTGCTTTTGTTCCAACAAATAATGTCTTTAAACAAAAAATATAGATTAGGTCATATTGGTGGTATAATTTTCAGCATCTTCTATTTTTAACGGTATTGTTAAATGTTTTTTGTACAGAAATGGGACACATTGATAATATTTCTAATGATTATTATTACTTTGTCCTTTAGTGACTAAAGTTAATTATATAGTGTCATCAAAGTAAAAATTCAATTTTATTCTATATATAAAATAATACAACGTGTTTCAAAACTAGGCACATGCAGTACGAACTTTCCACACTTTCGGTATAATAAAGTTGAATACGCTAAGAATAAACGTTCTTCGATTTAATAATATATTATGATGGACATATATTACTATTTAAATATATGTATATGCATATATATATATATATATATATATATATATATATATTCACTTTAAATACATTCAGAAAGTAAAGTTTTTTACTATCTTAGTTAGAATTTTCATCATTATGTTAGAGAGACTAAGGAAGCTTTGTGTCAAACTAATGACATGAATTTTTTCACTCCGATATATATTTTATGAAGCCTAAAGAATAATAAGCTTTCCCTAACCAGGACAAGAGTATATATTTACTTTAAATGATAAAATATTTATGTCGTGGAACAACATAAGTTACTATATAACGATGCACTGCTTTATTTCAAATTTAAATGAGTGTTTTTTATTGTCTTTTTTTACAAACTATAAGAAGACAGTATTTACGCTACATTACTTAAGCAGGCTATAACTCATACAAAGAAAGCGTATAAATTTTATCTCGACATACGTTGAAATTATATATGAAACATATATCAACATTGATTATGTTCTTGTAGTGATGAATACGTAATTATGACTATAAAATAGATAGAGAACTTTGAGAACTATCTTTTTATTTACCTCGTACTATTTGTTCTTATTTCTAGAGAATGATTCGTTCAATCAGTTTTACGAGATAAATCCTAATTGATGTATATGGTAACATAAATTTGAACAAGAAAAAAACATGATGGTATATTTGAGAACAGACCGTTGTGCCATCTTGAGCCCAAGCGACACCGCTCTGTAATCCTTCCACTGTTGGGAACGGGAGGTTTTCGTTGCTCTGTTAGACCAGCCTGACGCAGTGCCCTCCACACTATGAACTCAGGAAGTGCGAGCCTTCGCTCAAACTACATGACTCAAATCTCAACTTGAAATGGGCAGAGCAGGTCGAATTCGTGTTAGACTCGACCCAACTAGTTAGATCCAATATTCCATCATATTAATGCCCCTACATGGGTTACAAGCTTATGTTAACAAGCTTGACAATTAAAATAGCAATTTAATTATATTTAAATTAATTAATTGCTATATAACTTACCGATGTGGGATACGTCACTGGTTTTGTAGTTGCTTTTGTTCCAACAAATAATGTCTTTAAACGAAAAATATAGATAAGGTCATATTGGTGGTATAATTTTCAGCATCTTTTATTTTTAACGGTATTGTTAAACTTTTTTTTTTTTACAGAAATGGGACCCATTGATAATATTTCTAATAATTATTATTACTTTGTCCTTTAGTGACTAAAGTTAATTATATAGTGTCATCAATGTAAAAATTCAATTTTATTCTATATATAAAATAATACAACGTGTTTCAAAACTAGGCACATGCAGTACGAACTTTCCACACTTTCGGTATAATAAAGTTGAATACGCTAAGAATAAACGTTCTTCGATTTAATAATATATTATGATGGACATATATTACTATTTAAATATATGTATATGCATATATATATATATATATATATTCACTTTAAATACATTCAGAAAGTAAAGTTTTTTACTATCTTAGTTAGAATTTTCATCATTATGTTAGAGGGAGTAAGGAAGCTTTGTGTCAAACTAATGACATGAATTTTTTCACTCCGATATATATTTTATGAAGCCTAAAGAATAATAAGCTTTCCCTAACCAGGACAAGAGTATATATTTACTTTAAATGATAAAATATTTATGTCGTGGAACAACATAAGTTACTATATAACGATGCACTGCTTTATTTCAAATTTAAATGAGTGTTTTTTATTGTCTTTTTTTACAAACTATAAGAAGACAGTATTTACGCTACATTACTTAAGCAGGCTATAACTCATACAAAGAAAGCGTATAAATTTTATCTCGACATACGTTGAAATTATATATGAAACATATATCAACATTGATTATGTTCTTGTAGTGATGAATACGTAATTATGACTATAAAATAGATAGAGAACTTTGAGAACTATCTTTTTATTTACCTCGTACTATTTGTTCTTATTTCTAGAGAATGATTCGTTCAATCAGTTTTACGAGATAAATCATAATTGATGTATATGGTAACATAAATTTGAACAAGAAAAAAACATGATGGTATATTTGAGAACAGACTGGTGTGCCATCTTGAGCTCATGCGACACCGCTCTGTAATCCTTCCACTGTTGGGAACGGAAGGTTTTCGTAACTCTGTTAGACCAGCCTGACGCAGTGCCCTCCACACTATGAACTCAGGAAGTGCGAGCCTTCGCTCAAACTACATGACTCAAATCTCAACTTGAAATGGGCAGAGCAGTTCGAAGTCGTGTTAGACTCGACCCAACGAGTCAGATCCAATATTCCACCATATTATTGGCCCCACATGGGTTACAAGCTTATGTTAACAAGCTTGACAATTAAAATAGCAATTTAATTATATTTAAATTAATTAATTGCTATATAACTTACCGATGTGGGATACGTCACTGGTTTTGTAGTTGCTTTAGTTCCAACAAATAATGTCTTTAAACGAAAAATATAGATAAGGTCATATTGGTGGTATAATTTTCAACATCTTTTATTTTTAACAGTATTGTTAATTTATTTTTTTTACAGAAATGGTACCCATTGATAATATTTCTAATAATTATTATTACTTTGTCCTTTAGTGACTAAAGTTAATTATATAGTGTCATCAATGTAAAAATTCAATTTTATTCTATATATAAAATAATACAACGTGTTTCAAAACTAGACACATGCAGTACGAACTTTCCACACTTTCGGAATAATAATGTTAAATACGGTAAGAATAAACGTTCTTCGATTTAATAATATATTATGATGGACATATATTACTATTTAAATATATGTATATGCATATATATATATATATATATATTCACTTTAAATACATTCAGAAAGTAAAGTTTTTTACTATCTTAGTTAGAATTTTCATCATTATGTTAGAGGGAGTAAGGAAGCTTTGTGTCAAAGTAATGACATGAATTTTTTCACTCCGATATATATTTTATGATGCCTAAAGAATAATAAGCTTTCCCTAACCAGGACAAGCGTATATATTTACTTTAAATGATAAAATATTTATGTCGGAACAACATAAGTTACTATATAACGATGCACTACTTTATTTCAAATTTAAATGAGAGTTTTTTATTGTCATTTTTTACAAACTATAAGAAGACAGTATTTACGCTACATTACTTAAGCAGGGTATAACTCATACAAAGAAAGCGTATAAATTTTATCTCGACATACGTTGAAATTATATATGAAACATATATCAACATTGATTATGTTCTTGTAGTGATGAATACGTAATTATGACTATAAAATAGATAGAGAACTTTGAGAACTATCTTTTTGTTTACCTTGTACTATTTGTTCTTATTTCTAGAGAATGATTCGTTCAATCAGTTTTACGAGATAAATCCTAATTGATGTATATGGTAACATAAATTTGAACAAGAAAAAAACATGATGGTATATTTGAGAATAGACTGGTGTTCCATCTTGAGCTCATGCGACACCGCTCTGTAATCCTTCCACTGTTGGGAACGGGAGGTTTTCGTAGCTCTGTTAGACCAGCCTGACGCAGTGCCCTCCACACTATGAACTCAGGAAGTACGAGCCTTGGCTCAAACTACATGACTCAAATCTCAACTTGAAATGGGCAGAGCAGTTCGAAGTCGTGTTAGACTCGACCCAACGAGTCAGATCCAATATTCCACCATATTATTGGCCCCACATGGGTTACAAGCTTATGTTAACAAGCTTGACAATTAAAATACCAATTTAATTATATTTAAATTAATTAATTGCTATATAACTTACCGATGTGGGATAAGTCACTGGTTTTGTAGTTGCTTTTGTTCCAACAAGTAATGTCTTTAAACGAAAAATATAGATAAGGTCATATTGGTGGTATAATTTTCAACATCTTTTATTTTTAACGGTATTGTTAAAAGTTTTTTTTTTTACAGAAATGGGACCCATTGATAATATTTCTAATAATAATTATTACTTTGTCCTTTAGTGACTAAAGTTAATTATATAGTGTCATCAATGTAAAAATTCAATTTTATTCTATATATAAAATAATACAACGTGTTTCAAAACTAGGCACATGCAGTACGAACTTTCCACACTTTCGGTATAATAATGTTAAATACGATAAGAATAAACGTTCTTCGATTTAATAATATATTATGATGGACATAAATTACTATTTAAATATATGCATATACATATATATATATATATATATATATATATATATATTTGGCTGAAATACATTCAGAAAGTAAAGTTTTTTACTATCTTAGTTAGAATTTTCATCATTATGTTAGAGGGAGTAAGGAAGCTTTGTGTCAAAGTAATGACATGAATTTTTTCACTCCGATATATATTTTATGATGCCTAAAGAATAATAAGCTTTCCCTAACCAGGACAAGCGTATATATTTACTTTAAATGATAAAATATTAATGTCGTGGAACAACATAAGTTACTATATAACGATGCACTGCTTTATTTCAAATTTAAATGAGAGTTTTTTATTGTCTTTTTTTACAAACTATAAGAAGACAGTATTTACGCTACATTACTTAAGCAGGCTATAACTCATACAAAGAAAGCGTATAAATTTTATCTCGACATACGTTGAAATTATATATGAAACATATATCAACATTGATTATGTTCTTGTAGTGATGAATACGTAATTATGACTATAAAATAGATAGAGAACTTTGAGAACTATCTTTTTGTTTACCTTGAACTATTTGTTCTTATTTCTAGAGAATGATTCGTTCAATCAGTTTTATGAGATAAATCCTAATTGATGTATATGGTAACATAAATTTGAACAATAAGAAAACATGATGGTATATTTGAGAACAGACTGTTGTGCCATCTTGAGCCCAAGCGACACCGCTCTGTAATCCTTCCACTGTTGGGAACGGGAGGTTTTCGTTGCTCTGTTAGACCAGCCTGACGCAGTGCCCTCCACACTATGAACTCAGGAAGTGCGAGCCTTCGCTCAAACTACATGACTCAAATCTCAACTTGAAATGGGCAGAGCAGTTAGAATTCGTGTTAGACTCGACCCAACGAGTCAGATCCAATATTCCATCATATTATTGGCCCCACATGGGTTACAAGCTTATGTTAACAAGCTTGACAATTAAAATACCAATTTAATTATATTTAAATTAATTAATTGCTATATAACTTACCGATGTGGGATACGTCACTGGTTTTGTAGTTGCTTTAGTTCCAACAAATAATGTCTTTAAACGAAAAATATAGATAAGGTCATATTGGTGGTATAATTTTCAACATCTTTTATTTTTAACGGTATTGTTAAAAGTTTTTTTTTTTACAGAAATGGGACCCATTGATAATATTTCTAATAATAATTATTACTTTGTCCTTTAGTGACTAAAGTTAATTATATAGTGTCATCAATGTAAAAATTCAATTTTATTCTATATATAAAATAATACAACGTGTTTCAAAACTAGGCACATGCAGTACGAACTTTCCACACTTTCGGTATAATAAAGTTGAATACGCTAAGAATAAACGTTCTTCGATTTAATAATATATTATGATGGACATATATTACTATTTAAATATATGTATATGCATATATATATATATATATATATTCACTTTAAATACATTCAGAAAGTAAAGTTTTTTACTATCTTAGTTAGAATTTTCATCATTATGTTAGAGGGAGTAAGGAAGCTTTGTGTCAAAGTAATGACATGAATTTTTTCACTCCGATATATATTTTATGATGCCTAAAGAATAATAAGCTTTCCCTGACCAGGACAAGCGTATATATTTACTTTAAATGATAAAATATTTATGTCGTGTAACAACATAAGTTACTATATAACGATGCACTGCTTTATTTCAAATTTAAATGAGAGTTTTTTATGGTATTTTTTTCAAACTTTAAGAAGACAGTATTTACGCTAAATTATTTAAGCAGGCTATAACTCATACAAATAAAGCGTATAAATTTTATCTCGAGATACGTTGAAATTATAGATGAAACATATATCAACATTGATTATGTTCTTGTAGTGATGAATACGTAATTATGACTATAAAATAGATAGACAACTTTGAGAACTATCTTTTTGTTTACCTTGAACTATTTGTTCTTATTTCTAGAGAATGATTCGTTCAATCAGTTTTATGAGATAAATCCTAATTGATGTATATGGTAACATAAATTTGAACAAGAAAAAAACATGATGGTATATTTGAGAACAGACTGGTGTGCCATCTTGAGCCCAAGCGACACCGCTCTGTAATCCTTCCACTGTTGGGAACGGGAGGTTTTCGTTGCTCTGTTAGACCAGCCTGACGCAGTGCCCTCCACACTATGAACTCAGGAAGTGCGAGCCTTCGCTCAAACTACATGACTCAAATCTCAACTTGAAATGGGCAGAGCAGTTAGAATTCGTGTTAGACTCGACCCAACGAGTCAGATCCAATATTCCACCATATTATTGGCCCCACATGGGTTACAAGCTTATGTTAACAAGCTTGACAATTAAAATACCAATTTAATTATATTTAAATTAATTAATTGCTATATAACTTACCGATGTGGGATACGTCACTGGTTTTGTAGTTGCTTTAGTTCCAACAAATAATGTCTTTAAACGAAAAATATAGATAAGGTCATATTGGTGGTATAATTTTCAACATCTTTTATTTTTAACGGTATTGTTAAAAGTTTTTTTTTTTACAGAAATGGGACCCATTGATAATATTTCTAATAATAATTATTACTTTGTCCTTTAGTGACTAAAGTTAATTATATAGTGTCATCAATGTAAAAATTCAATTTTATTCTATATATAAAATAATACAACGTGTTTCAAAACTAGGCACATGCAGTACGAACTTTCCACACTTTCGGTATAATAAAGTTGAATACGCTAAGAATAAACGTTCTTCGATTTAATAATATATTATGATGGACATATATTACTATTTAAATATATGTATATGCATATATATATATATATATATATTCACTTTAAATACATTCAGAAAGTAAAGTTTTTTACTATCTTAGTTAGAATTTTCATCATTATGTTAGAGGGAGTAAGGAAGCTTTGTATCAAAGTAATGACATGAATTTTTTCACTCCGATATATATTTTATGATGCCTAAAGAATAATAAGCTTTCCCTAACCAGGACAAGCGTATATATTTACTTTAAATGATAAAATATTTATGTCGGAACAACATAAGTTACTATATAACGATGCACTACTTTATTTCAAATTTAAATGAGAGTTTTTTATTGTCATTTTTTTACAAACTATAAGAAGACAGTATTTACGCTACATTACTTAAGCAGGGTATAACTCATACAAAGAAAGCGTATAAATTTTATCTCGACATACGTTGAAATTATATATGAAACATATATCAACATTGATTATGTTCTTGTAGTGATGAATACGTAATTATGACTATAAAATAGATAGAGAACTTTGAGAACTATCTTTTTGTTTACCTTGTACTATTTGTTCTTATTTCTAGAGAATGATTCGTTCAATCAGTTTTACGAGATAAATCCTAATTGATGTATATGGTAACATAAATTTGAACAAGAAAAAAACATGATGGTATATTTGAGAATAGACTGGTGTTCCATCTTGAGCTCATGCGACACCGGTCTGTAATCCTTCCACTGTTGGGAACGGGAGGTTTTCGTAGCTCTGTTAGACCAGCCTGACGCAGTGCCCTCCACACTATGAACTCATGAAGTACGAGCCTTGGCTCAAACTACATGACTCAAATCTCAACTTGAAATGGGCAGAGCAGTTCGAAGTCGTGTTAGACTCGACCCAACGAGTCAGATCCAATATTCCACCATATTATTGGCCCCACATGGGTTACAAGCTTATGTTAACAAGCTTGACAATTAAAATACCAATTTAATTATATTTAAATTAATTAATTGCTATATAACTTACCGATGTGGGATAAGTCACTGGTTTTGTAGTTGCTTTAGTTCCAACAAATAATGTCTTTAAACGAAAAATATAGATAAGGTCATATTGGTGGTATAATTTTCAGCATCTTTTATTTTTAACGGTATTGTTAAAAGTTTTTTTTTTTACAGAAATGGGACCCATTGATAATATTTCTAATAATAATTATTACTTTGTCCTTTAGTGACTAAAGTTAATTATATAGTGTCATCAATGTAAAAATTCAATTTTATTCTATATATAAAATAATACAACGTGTTTCAAAACTAGGCACATGCAGTACGAACTTTCCACACTTTCGGTATAATAAAGTTGAATACGCTAAGAATAAACGTTCTTCGATTTAATAATATATTATGATGGACATATATTACTATTTAAATATATGTATATACATATATATATATATATATATATATATATTTGGATTAAATACATTCAGAAAGTAAAGTTTTTTACTATCTTAGTTAGAATTTTCATCATTATGTTAGAGAGAGTAAGGAAGCTTTGTGTCAAAGTAATGACATGAATTTTTTCACTCCGATATATATTTTATGATGCCTAAAGAATAATAAGCTTTCCCTAACCAGGACAAGCGTATATATTTACTTTAAATGATAAAATATTTATGTCGTGTAACAACATAAGTTACTATATAACGATGCACTGCTTTATTTCAAATTTAAATGAGAGTTTTTTATGTTATTATTTTCAAACTTTAAGAAGACAGTATTTACGCTAAATTATTTAAGCAGGCTATAACTCATACAAATAAAGCGTATAAATTTTATCTCGAGATACGTTGAAATTATAGATGAAATATATATCAACATTGATTATGTTCTTGTAGTGATGAATACGTAATTATGACTATAAAATAGAGAGAGAACTTTGAGAACTATCTTTTTGTTTACCTTGTACTATTTGTTCTTATTTCTAGAGAATGATTCGTTCAATCAGTTTTACGAGATAAATCCTAATTGATGTATATGGTAACATAAATTTGAACAAGAAAAAAACATGATGGTATATTTAAGAACAGACTAGTGTGCCATCTTGAGCTCATGCGACACCGCTCTGTAATCCTTCCACTGTTGGGAACGGGAGGTTTTCGTAGCTCTGTTAGACCAGCCTGACGCAGTGCCCTCCACACTATAAACTCAGGAAGTACGAGCCTTGGCTCAAACTACATGACTCAAATCTCAACTTGAAATGGGCAGAGCAGTTCGAAGTCGTGTTAGACTCGACCCAACGAGTCAGATCCAATATTCCACCATATTATTGGCCCCACATGGGTTACAAGCTTATGTTAACAAGCTTGACAATTAAAATACCAATTTAATTATATTTAAATTAATTAATTGCTATATAACTTACCGATGTGGGATAAGTCACTGGTTTTGTAGTTGCTTTAGTTCCAACAAATAATGTCTTTAAACGAAAAATATAGATAAGGTCATATTGGTGGTATAATTTTCAACATCTTTTATTTTTAACGGTATTGTTAAAAGTTTTTTTTTTTACAGAAATGGTACCCATTGATAATATTTCTAATAATTATTATTACTTTGTCCTTTAGTCACTAAAGTTAATTATATAGTGTCATCAATGTAAAAATTCAATTTTATTCTATATATAAAATAATACAACGTGTTTCAAAACTAGGCACATGCAGTACGAACTTTCCACACTTTCGGTATAATAAAGTTGAATACGCTAAGAATAAACGTTCTTCGATTTAATAATATATTATGATGGACATATATTACTATTTAAATATATGTATATGCATATATATATATATATATATATATATATTCACTTTAAATACATTCAGAAAGTAAAGTTTTTTACTATCTTAGTTAGAATTTTCATCATTATGTTAGAGGGAGTAAGGAAGCTTTGTGTCAAAGTAATGGCATGAATTTTTTCACTCCGATATATATTTTATGATGCCTAAAGAATAATAAGCTTTCCCTAACCAGGACAAGCGTATATATTTACTTTAAATGATAAAATATTTATGTCGTGGAACAACATAAGTTACTATATAACGATGCACTGCTTTATTTCAAATTTAAATGAGAGTTTTTTATTGTCTTTTTTTACAAATTATAAGAAGACAGTATTTACGCTACATTACTTAAGCAGGGTATAACTCATACAAAGAAAGCGTATAAATTTTATCTCGACATACGTTGAAATTATATATGAAACATATATCAACATTGATTATGTTCTTGTAGTGATGAATACGTAATTATGACTATAAAATAGATAGAGAACTTTGAGAACTATCTTTTTGTTTACCTTGTACTATTTGTTCTTATTTCTAGATAATGATTCGTTCAATCAGTTTTACGAGATAAATCCTAATTGATGTATATGGTAACATAAATTTGAACAAGAAAAAAACATGATGGTATATTTGAGAACAGACTGGTGTGCGATCTTGAGCTCATGCGACACCGCTCTGTAATCCTTCCACTGTTGGGAACGGGAGGTTTTCGTAACTCTGTTAGACCAGCCTGACGCAGTGCCCTCCACACTATGAACTCAGGAAGTGCGAGCCTTCGCTCAAACTACATGACTCAAATCTCAACTTGAATGGGCAGAGCAGTTCGAAGTCGTGTTAGACTCGACCCAACGAGTCAGATCCAATATTCCACCATATTATTGGCCCCACATGGGTTACAAGCTTATGTTAACAAGCTTGACAATTAAAATACCAATTTAATTATATTTAAATTAATTAATTGCTATATAACTTACCGATGTGGGATACGTCACTGGTTTTGTAGTTGCTTTAGTTCCAACAAATAATGTCTTTAAACGAAAAATATAGATAAGGTCATATTGGTGGTATAATTTTCAACATCTTTTATTTTTAACGGTATTGTTAAAAGTTTTTTTTTTTTACAGAAATGGGACCCATTGATAATATTTCTAATAATAATTATTACTTTGTCCTTTAGTGACTAAAGTTAATTAAATAGTGTCATCAATGTAAAAATTCAATTTTATTCTATATATAAAATAATACAACGTGTTTCAAAACTAGGCACATGCAGTACGAACTTTCCACACTTTCGGTATAATAAAGTTGAATACGCTAAGAATAAACGTTCTTCGATTTAATAATATATTATGATGGACATATATTACTATTTAAATATATGTATATGCATATATATATATATATATATATATATGCTCACTTTAAATACATTCAGAAAGTAAAGTTTTTTACTATCTTAGTTAGAATTTTCATCATTATGTTAGAGGGAGTAAGGAAGCTTTGTGTCAAAGTAATGACATGAATTTTTTCACTCCGATATATATTTTATGATGCCTAAAGAATAATAAGCTTTCCCTGACCAGGACAAGCGTATATATTTACTTTAAATAATAAAATATTTATGTCGTGGAACAACATAAGTTACTATATAACGATGCACTGCTTTATTTCAAATTTAAATGAGAGTTTTTTATTGTCTTTTTTTACAAATTATAAGAAGACAGTATTTACGCTACATTACTTAAGCAGGGTATAACTCATACAAAGAAAGCGTATAAATTTTATCTCGACATACGTTGAAATTATATATGAAACATATATCAACATTGATTATGTTCTTGTAGTGATGAATACGTAATTATGACTATAAAATAGATAGAGAACTTTGAGAACTATCTTTTTGTTTACCTTGTACTATTTGTTCTTATTTCTAGAGAATGATTCGTTCAATCAGTTTTACGAGATAAATCCTAATTGATGTATATGGTAACATAAATTTGAACAATTAAAAAACATGATGGTATATTTAAGAACAGACTGTTGTGCCATCTTGAGCCCAAGCGACACCGCTCTGTAATCCTTCCACTGTTGGGAACGGGAGGTTTTCGTAGCTCTGTTAGACCAGCCTGACGCAGTGCCCTCCACACTATGAACTCAGGAAGTACGAGCCTTGGCTCAAACTACATGACTCAAATCTCAACTTGAAATGGGCAGAGCAGTTCGAAGTCGTGTTAGAGTCGACCCAACGAGTCAGATCCAATATTCCACCATATTATTGGCCCCACATGGGTTACAAGCTTATGTTAACAAGCTTGACAATTAAAATACCAATTTAATTATATTTAAATTAATTAATTGCTATATAACTTACCGATGTGGGATAAGTCACTGGTTTTGTAGTTGCTTTAGTTCCAACAAATAATGTCTTTAAACGAAAAATATAGATAAGGTCATATTGGTGGTATAATTTTCAACATCTTTTATTTTTAACGGTATTGTTAAAAGTTTTTTTTTTTACAGAAATGGGACCCATTGATAATATTTATAATAATAATTATTACTTTGTCCTTTAGTGACTAAAGTTAATTATATAGTGTCATCAATGTAAAAATTCAATTTTATTCTATATATAAAATAATACAACGTGTTTCAAAACAAGGCACATGCAGTACGAACTTTCCACACTTTCGGTATAATAAAGTTGAATACGCTAAGAATAAACGTTCTTCGATTTAATAATATATTATGATGGACATATATTACTATTTAAATATATGTATATGCATATATATATATATATATATATATATTCACTTTAAATACATTCAGAAAGTAAAGTTTTTTACTATCTTAGTTAGAATTTTCATCATTATGTTAGAGGGAGTAAGGAAGCTTTGTGTCAAAGTAATGACATGAATTTTTTCACTCCGATATATATTTTATGATGCCTAAAGAATAATAAGCTTTCCCTAACCAGGACAAGCGTATATATTTACTTTAAATGATAAAATATTTATGTCGTGGAACAACATAAGTTACTATATAACGATGCACTGCTTTATTTCAAATTTAAATGAGAGTTTTTTATTGTCTTTTTTTACAAATTATAAGAAGACAGTATTTACGCTACATTACTTAAGCAGGGTATAACTCATACAAAGAAAGCGTATAAATTTTATCTCGACATACGTTGAAATTATATATGAAACATATATCAACATTGATTATGTTCTTGTAGGGATGAATACGTAATTATGACTATAAAATAGATAGAGAACTTTGAGAACTATCTTTTTGTTTACCTTGTACTATTTGTTCTTATTTCTAGAGAATGATTCGTTCAATCAGTTTTACGAGATAAATCCTAATTGATGTATATGGTAACATAAATTTGAACAAGAAAAAAACATGATGGTATATTTACGAACAGACTGGTGTGCCATCTTGAGCTCATGCGACACCGCTCTGTAATCCTTCCACTGTTGGGAACGGGAGGTTTTCGTAGCTCTGTTAGACCAGCCTGACGCAGTGCCCTCCACACTATGAACTCAGGAAGTACGAGCCTTGGCTCAAACTACATGACTCAAATCTCAACTTGAAATGGGCAGAGCAGTTCGAAGTCGTGTTAGACTCGACCCAACGAGTCAGATCCAATATTCCACCATATTATTGGCCCCACATGGGTTACAAGCTTATGTTAACAAGCTTGACAATTAAAATACCAATTTAATTATATTTAAATTAATTAATTGCTATATAACTTACCGATGTGGGATAAGTCACTGGTTTTGTAGTTGCTTTTGTTCCAACAAATAATGTCTTTAAACGAAAAATATAGATAAGGTCATATTGGTGGTATAATTTTCAGCATCTTTTATTTTTAACGGTATTGTTAAACTTTTTTTTTTTTACAGAAATGGGACCCATTGATAATATTTCTAATAATAATTATTACTTTGTCCTTTAGTGACTAAAGTTAATTATATAGTGTCATCAATGTAAAAATTCAATTTTATTCTATATATAAAATAATACAACGTGTTTCAAAACTAGGCACATGCAGTACGAACTTTCCACACTTTCGGTATAATAAAGTTGAATACGCTAAGAATAAACGTTCTTCGATTTAATAATATATTATGATGGACATATATTACTATTTAAATATATGTATATGCATATATATATATATATATATATATTCACTTTAAATACATTCAGAAAGTAAAGTTTTTTACTATCTTAGTTAGAATTTTCATCATTATGTTAGAGGGAGTAAGGAAGCTTTGTGTCAAAGTAATGACATGAATTTTTTCACTCCGATATATATTTTATGATGCCTAAAGAATAATAAGCTTTCCCTAACCAGGACAAGCGTATATATTTACTTTAAATGATAAAATATTTATGTCGTGGAACAACATAAGTTACTATATAACGATGCACTGCTTTATTTCAAATTTAAATGAGAGTTTTTTATTGTCTTTTTTTACAAATTATAAGAAGACAGTATTTACGCTACATTACTTAAGCAGGGTATAACTCATACAAAGAAAGCGTATAAATTTTATCTCGAGATACGTTGAAATTATAGATGAAATATATATCAACATTGATTATGTTCTTGTAGTGATGAATACGTAATTATGACTATAAAATAGATAGAGAACTTTGAGAACTATCTTTTTGTTTACCTTGTACTATTTGTTCTTATTTCTAGATAATGATTCGTTCAATCAGTTTTACGAGATAAATCCTAATTGATGTATATGGTAACATAAATTTGAACAAGAAAAAAACATGATGGTATATTTGAGAACAGACTGGTGTGCCATCTTGAGCTCATGCGACACCGCTCTGTAATCCTTCCACTGTTGGGAACGGGAGGTTTTCGTAACTCTGTTAGACCAGCCTGACGCAGTGCCCTCCACACTATGAACTCAGGAAGTGCGAGCCTTCGCTCAAACTACATGACTCAAATCTCAACTTGAAATGGGCAGAGCAGTTAGAATTCGTGTTAGACTCGACCCAACGAGTCAGATCCAATATTCCATCATATTATTGGCCCCACATGGGTTACAAGCTTATGTTAACAAGCTTGACAATTAAAATAGCAATTTAATTATATTTAAATTAATTAATTGCTATATAACTTACCGATGTGGGATACGTCACTGGTTTTGTAGTTGCTTTAGTTCCAACAAATAATGTCTTTAAACGAAAAATATAGATAAGGTCATATTGGTGGTATAATTTTCAACATCTTTTATTTTTAACGGTATTGTTAAAAGTTTTTTTTTTTACAGAAATGGGACCCATTGATAATATTTCTAATAATAATTATTACTTTGTCCTTTAGTGACTAAAGTTAATTAAATAGTGTCATCAATGTAAAAATTCAATTTTATTCTATATATAAAATAATACAACGTGTTTCAAAACTAGGCACATGCAGTACGAACTTTCCACACTTTCGGTATAATAAAGTTGAATACGCTAAGAATAAACGTTCTTCGATTTAATAATATATTATGATGGACATATATTACTATTTAAATATATGCATATACATGCATATATATATATATATATATATATTTGGCTTGAATACATTCAGAAAGTAAAGTTTTTTACTATCTTAGTTAGAATTTTCATCATTATGTTAGAGGGAGTAAGGAAGCTTTGTGTCAAAGTAATGACATGAATTTTTTCACTCCGATATATATTTTATGATGCCTAAAGAATAATAAGCTTTCCCTAACCAGGACAAGCGTATATATTTACTTTAAATGATAAAATATTTATGTCGTGGAACAACATAAGTTACTATATAACGATGCACTGCTTTATTTCAAATTTAAATGAGAGTTTTTTATTGTCTTTTTTTACAAATTATAAGAAGACAGTATTTACGCTACATTACTTAAGCAGGGTATAACTCATACAAAGAAAGCGTATAAATTTTATCTCGACATACGTTGAAATTATATATGAAACATATATCAACATTGATTATCTTCTTGTAGTGATGAATACGTAATTATGACTATAAAATAGATAGAGAACTTTGAGAACTATCTTTTTGTTTACCTTGTACTATTTGTTCTTATTTCTAGAGAATGATTCGTTCAATCAGTTTTACGAGATAAATCCTAATTGATGTATATGGTAACATAAATTTGAACAAGAAAAAAACATGATGGTATATTTACGAACAGACTGGTGTGCCATCTTGAGCTCATGCGACACCGCTCTGTAATCCTTCCACTGTTGGGAACGGGAGGTTTTCGTAGCTCTGTTAGACCAGCCTGACGCAGTGCCCTCCACACTATGAACTCAGGAAGTACGAGCCTTGGCTAAAACTACATGACTCAAATCTCAACTTGAAATGGGCAGAGCAGTTCGAAGTCGTGTTAGACTCGACCCAACGAGTCAGATCCAATATTCCACCATATTATTGGCCCCACATGGGTTACAAGCTTATGTTAACAAGCTTGACAATTAAAATACCAATTTAATTATATTTAAATTAATTAATTGCTATATAACTTACCGATGTGGGATAAGTCACTGGTTTTGTAGTTGCTTTAGTTCCAACAAATAATGTCTTTAAACGAAAAATATATATAAGGTCATATTGGTGGTATAATTTTCAACATCTTTTATTTTTAACGGTATTGTTAAAAGTTTTTTTTTTTACAGAAATGGGACCCATTGATAATATTTCTAATAATAATTATTACTTTGTCCTTTAGTGACTAAAGTTAATTATATAGTGTCATCAATGTAAAAATTCAATTTTATTCTATATATAAAATAATACAACGTGTTTCAAAACTAGGCACATGCAGTACGAACTTTCCACACTTTCGGTATAATAAAGTTGAATACGCTAAGAATAAACGTTCTTCGATTTAATAATATATTATGATGGACATATATTACTATTTAAATATATGTATATACATATATATATATATATATATATATATATATTCACTTTAAATACATTCAGAAAGTAAAGTTTTTTACTATCTTAGTTAGAATTTTCATCATTATGTTAGAGGGAGTAAGGAAGCTTTGTGTCAAAGTAATGACATGAATTTTTTCACTCCGATATATATTTTATGATGCCTAAAGAATAATAAGCTTTCCCTAACCAGGACAAGCGTATATATTTACTTTAAATGATAAAATATTTATGTCGTGGAACAACATAAGTTACTATATAACGATGCACTGCTTTATTTCAAATTTAAATGAGAGTTTTTTATTGTCTTTTTTTACAAATTATAAGAAGACAGTATTTACGCTACATTACTTAAGCAGGGTATAACTCATACAAAGAAAGCGTATAAATTTTATCTCGACATACGTTGAAATTATAGATGAAATATATATCAACATTGATTATGTTCTTGTAGTGATGAATACGTAATTATGACTATAAAATAAAGAGAGAACTTTGAGAACTATCTTTTTGTTTACCTTGTACTATTTGTTCTTATTTCTAGAGAATGATTCGTTCAATCAGTTTTACGAGATAAATCCTAATTGATGTATATGGTAACATAAATTTGAACAAGAAAAAAACATGATGGTATATTTAAGAACAGACTGGTGTGCCATCTTGAGCTCATGCGACACCGCTCTGTAATCCTTCCACTGTTGGGAACGGGAGGTTTTCGTAGCTCTGTTAGACCAGCCTGACGCAGTGCCCTCCACACTATGAACTCAGGAAGTACGAGCCTTGGCTCAAACTACATGACTCAAATCTCAACTTGAAATGGGCAGAGCAGTTCGAAGTCGTGTTAGAGTCGACCCAACGAGTCAGATCCAATATTCCACCATATTATTGGCCCCACATGGGTTACAAGCTTATGTTAACAAGCTTGACAATTAAAATACCAATTTAATTATATTTAAATTAATTAATTGCTATATAACTTACCGATGTGGGATAAGTCACTGGTTTTGTAGTTGCTTTAGTTCCAACAAATAATGTCTTTAAACGAAAAATATAGATAAGGTCATATTGGTGGTATAATTTTCAACATCTTTTATTTTTAACGGTATTGTTAAAAGTTTTTTTTTTTACAGAAATGGGACCCATTGATAATATTTCTAATAATAATTATTACTTTGTCCTTTAGTGACTAAAGTTAATTATATAGTGTCATCAATGTAAAAATTCAATTTTATTCTATATATAAAATAATACAACGTGTTTCAAAACTAGGCACATGCAGTACGAACTTTCCACACTTTCGGTATAATAAAGTTGTATACGCTAAGAATAAACGTTCTTCGATTTAATAATATATTATGATGGACATATATTACTATTTAAATATATGTATATGCATATATATATATATATATATATATATGCTTACTTTAAATACATTCAGAAAGTAAAGTTTTATACTATCTTAGTTAGAATTTTCATCATTATGTTAGAGGGAGTAAGGAAGCTTTGTGTCAAAGTAATGACATGAATTTTTTCACTCCGATATATATTTTATGATGCCTAAAGAATAATAAGCTTTCCCTAACCAGGACAAGCGTATATATTTACTTTAAATGATAAAATATTTATGTCGTGGAACAACATAAGTTACTATATAACGATGCACTACTTTATTTCAAATTTAAATGAGAGTTTTTTATTGTCTTTTTTTACAAATTATAAGAAGATAGTATTTACGCTACATTACTTAAGCAGGGTATAACTCATACAAAGAAAGCGTATAAATTTTATCTCGACATACGTTGAAATTATATATGAAACATATATCAACATTGATTATGTTCTTGTAGTGATGAATACGTAATTATGACTATAAAATAGATAGAGAACTTTGAGAACTATCTTTTTGTTTACCTTGTACTATTTGTTCTTATTTCTAGATAATGATTCGTTCAATCAGTTTTACGAGATAAATCCTAATTGATGTATATGGTAACATAAATTTGAACAAGAAAAAAACATGATGGTATATTTGAGAACAGACTGGTGTGCCGTCTTGAGCTCATGCGACACCGCTCTGTAATCCTTCCACTGTTGGGAACGGGAGGTTTTCGTAACTCTGTTAGACCAGCCTGACGCAGTGCCCTCCACACTATGAACTCAGGAAGTGCGAGCCTTCGCTCAAACTACATGACTCAAATCTCAACTTGAAATGGGCAGAGCAGTTCGAAGTCGTGTTAGACTCGACCCAACGAGTCAGATCCAATATTCCACCATATTATTGGCCCCACATGGGTTACAAGCTTATGTTAACAAGCTTGACAATTAAAATAGCAATTTAATTATATTTAAATTAATTAATTGCTATATAACTTACCGATGTGGGATACGTCACTGGTTTTGTAGTTGCTTTAGTTCCAACAAATAATGTCTTTAAACGAAAAATATAGATAAGGTCATATTGGTGGTATAATTTTCAACATCTTTTATTTTTAACGGTATTGTTAAAAGTTTTTTTTTTTACAGAAATGGGACCCATTGATAATATTTCTAATAATAATTATTACTTTGTCCTTTAGTCACTAAAGTTAATTAAATAGTGTCATCAATGTAAAAATTCAATTTTATTCTATATATAAAATAATACAACGTGTTTCAAAACTAGGCACATGCAGTACGAACTTTCCACACTTTCGGTATAATAAAGTTGAATACGCTAAGAATAAACGTTCTTCGATTTAATAATATATTATGATGGACATATATTACTATTTAAATATATGTATATGCATATATATATATATATATATATATGCTCACTTTAAATACATTCAGAAAGTAAAGTTTTTTACTATCTTAGTTAGAATTTTCATCATTATGTTAGAGGGAGTAAGGAAGCTTTGTGTCAAAGTAATGACATGAATTTTTTCACTCCGATATATATTTTATGATGCCTAAAGAATAATAAGCTTTCCCTAACCAGGACAAGCGTATATATTTACTTTAAATGATCAAATATTTATGTCGTGGAACAACATAAGTTACTATATAACGATGCACTGCTTTATTTCAAATTTAAATGAGAGTTTTTTATTGTCTTTTTTTACAAATTATAAGAAGACAGTATTTACGCTACATTACTTAAGCAGGGTATAACTCATACAAAGAAAGCGTATAAATTTTATCTCGACATACGTTGAAATTATAGATGAAACATATATCAACATTGATTATGTTCTTGTAGTGATGAATACGTAATTATGACTATAAAATAGAGAGAGAACTTTGAGAACTATCTTTTTGTTTACCTTGTACTATTTGTTCTTATTTCTAGAGAATGATTCGTTCAATCAGTTTTACGAGATAAATCCTAATTGATGTATATGGTAACATAAATTTGAACAAGAAAAAAACATGATGGTATATTTGAGAACAGACTGGTGTGCTGTCTTGAGCTCATGCGACACCGCTCTGTAATCCTTCCACTGTTGGGAACGGGAGGTTTTCGTTGCTCTGTTAGACCAGCCTGACGCAGTGCCCTCCACACTATGAACTCAGGAAGTGCGAGCCTTCGCTCAAACTACATGACTCAAATCTCAACTTGAAATGGGCAGAGCAGTTCGAAGTCGTGTTAGACTCGACCCAACGAGTCAGATCCAATATTCCACCATATTATTGGCCCCACATGGGTTACAAGCTTATGTTAACAAGCTTGACAATTAAAATAGCAATTTAATTATATTTAAATTAATTAATTGCTATATAACTTACCGATGTGGGATACGTCACTGGTTTTGTAGTTGCTTTTGTTCCAACAAGTAATGTCTTTAAACGAAAAATATAGATAAGGTCATATTGGTGGTATAAATTTCAGCATCTTTTATTTTTAACGGTATTGTAAATTTTTTTTTTTTTTTACAGAAATGGGACCCATTGATAATATTTCTAATAATAATTATTACTTTGTCCTTTAGTGACTAAAGTTAATTAAATAGTGTCATCAATGTAAAAATTCAATTTTATTCTATATATAAAATAATACAACGTGTTTCAAAACTAGGCACATGCAGTACGAACTTTCCACACTTTCGGTATAATAAAGTTGAATACGCTAAGAATAAACGTTCTTCGATTTAATAATATATTATGATGGACATATATTACTATTTAAATATATGTATATGCATATATATATATATATATATATATGCTCACTTTAAATACATTCAGAAAGTAAAGTTTTTTACTATATTAGTTAGAATTTTCATCATTATGTTAGAGGGAGTAAGGAAGCTTTGTGTCAAAGTAATGACATGAATTTTTTCACTCCGATATATATTTTATGATGCCTAAAGAATAATAAGCTTTCCCTGACCAGGACAAGCGTATATATTTACTTTAATGATAAAATATTTATGTCGTGTAACAACATAAGTTACTATATAACGATGCACTGCTTTATTTCAAATTTAAATGAGAGTTTTTTATTGTCTTTTTTTACAAATTATAAGAAGACAGTATTTACGCTACATTACTTAAGCAGGGTATAACTCATACAAAGAAAGCGTATAAATTTTATCTCGACATACGTTGAAATTATATATGAAACATATATCAACATTGATTATGTTCTTGTAGTGATGAATACGTAATTATGACTATAAAATAGATAGAGAACTTTGAGAACTATCTTTTTGTTTACCTTGTACTATTTGTTCTTATTTCTAGAGAATGATTCGTTCAATCAGTTTTACGAGATAAATCCTAATTGATGTATATGGTAACATAAATTTGAACAAGAAAAAAACATGATGGTATATTTAAGAACAGACTGGTGTGCCATCTTGAGCTCATGCGACACCGCTCTGTAATCCTTCCACTGTTGGGAACGGGAGGTTTTCGTAGCTCTGTTAGACCAGCCTGACGCAGTGCCCTCCACACTATGAACTCAGGAAGTACGAGCCTTGGCTCAAACTACATGACTCAAATCTCAACTTGAAATGGGCAGAGCAGTTCGAAGTCGTGTTAGACTCGACCCAACGAGTCAGATCCAATATTCCACCATATTATTGGCCCCACATGGGTTACAAGCTTATGTTAACAAGCTTGACAATTAAAATACCAATTTAATTATATTTAAATTAATTAATTGCTATATAACTTACCGATGTGGGATAAGTCACTGGTTTTGTAGTTGCTTTAGTTCCAACAAATAATGTCTTTAAACGAAAAATATAGATAAGGTCATATTGGTGGTATAATTTTCAACATCTTTTATTTTTAACGGTATTGTTAAAAGTTTTTTTTTTTACAAGATGGGACCCATTGATAATATTTCTAATAATAATTATTACTTTGTCCTTTAGTGACTAAGGTTAATTATATAGTGTCATCAATGTAAAAATTCAATTTTATTCTATATATAAAATAATACAACGTGTTTCAAAACTAGGCACATGCAGTACGAACTTTCCACACTTTCGGTATAATAAAGTTGAATACGCTAAGAATAAACGTTCTTCGATTTAATAATATATTATGATGGACATATATTACTATTTAAATATATGTATATGCATATATATATATATATATATATATGCTCACTTTAAATACATTCAGAAAGTAAAGTTTTTTACTATCTTAGTTAGAATTTTCATCATTATGTTAGAGGGAGTAAGGAAGCTTTGTGTCAAAGTAATGACATGAATTTTTTCACTCCGATATATATTTTATGATGCCTAAAGAATAATAAGCTTTCCCTAACCAGGACAAGCGTATATATTTACTTTAAATGATCAAATATTTATGTCGTGGAACAACATAAGTTACTATATAACGATGCACTGCTTTATTTCAAATTTAAATGAGAGTTTTTTATTGTCTTTTTTTACAAATTATAAGAAGACAGTATTTACGCTACATTACTTAAGCAGGGTATAACTCATACAAAGAAAGCGTATAAATTTTATCTCGAGATACGTTGAAATTATAGATGAAATATATATCAATATTGATTATGTTCTTGTAGTGATGAATACGTAAGTATGACTCAAAATAGAGAGAGAACTTTGAGAACTATCTTTTTGTTTACCTTGTACTATTTGTTCTTATTTCTAGAGAATGATTCGTTCAATCAGTTTTACGAGATAAATCCTAATTGATGTATATGGTAACATAAATTTGAACAAGAAAAAAACATGATGGTATATTTGAGAACAGACTGGTGTGCTGTCTTGAGCTCATGCGACACCGCTCTGTAATCCTTCCACTGTTGGGAACGGGAGGTTTTCGTAACTCTGTTAGACCAGCCTGACGCAGTGCCCTCCACACTATGAACTCAGGAAGTGCGAGCCTTCGCTCAAACTACATGACTCAAATCTCAACTTGAAATGGGCAGAGCAGTTTGAAGTCGTGTTAGACTCGACCCAACGAGTCAGATCCAATATTCCACCATATTATTGGCCCCACATGGGTTACAAGCTTATGTTAACAAGCTTGACAATTAAAATAGCAATTTAATTATATTTAAATTAATTAATTGCTATATAACTTACCGATGTGGGATACGTCACTGGTTTTGTAGTTGCTTTAGTTCCAACAAATAATGTCTTTAAACGAAAAATATAGATAAGGTCATATTGGTGGTATAATTTTCAACATCTTTTATTTTTAACGGTATTGTTAAAAGTTTTTTTTTTTACAGAAATGGGACCCATTGATAATATTTCTAATAATAATTATTACTTTGTCCTTTAGTGACTAAAGTTAATTAAATAGTGTCATCAATGTAAAAATTCAATTTTATTCTATATATAAAATAATACAACGTGTTTCAAAACTAGGCACATGCAGTACGAACTTTCCACACTTTCGGTATAATAAAGTTGAATACGCTAAGAATAAACGTTCTTCGATTTAATAATATATTATGATGGACATATATTACTATTTAAACATATGCATATACATGCATATATATATATATATATATATATGCTCACTTTAAATACATTCAGAAAGTAAAGTTTTTTACTATCTTAGTTAGAATTTTCATCATTATGTTAGAGGGAGTAAGGAAGCTTTGTGTCAAAGTAATGACATGAATTTTTTCACTCCGATATATATTTTATGATGCCTAAAGAATAATAAGCTTTCCCTAACCAGGACAAGCGTATATATTTACTTTAAATGATAAAATATTTATGTCGTGGACCAACATAAGTTACTATATAACGATGCACTGCTTTATTTCAAATTTAAATGAGAGTTTTTTATTGTCTTTTTTTACAAATTATAAGAAGACAGTATTTACGCTACATTACTTAAGCAGGGTATAACTCATACAAAGAAAGCGTATAAATTTTATCTCGAGATACGTTGAAATTATAAATGAAATATATATCAACATTGATTATGTTCTTGTAGTGATGAATACGTAATTATGACTATAAAATAGAGAGAGAACTTTGAGAACTATCTTTTTGTTTACCTTGTACTATTTGTTCTTATTTCTAGAGAATGAGTCGTTTAATCAGTTTTGCGAGATAAATCCTAATTGATGTATATGGTAACATAAATTTGAACAAGAAAAAAACATGATGGTATATTTAAGAACAGACTGGTGTGCCATCTTGAGCTCATGCGACACCGCTCTGTAATCCTTCCACTGTTGGGAACGGGAGGTTTTCGTAGCTCTGTTAGACCAGCCTGACGCAGTGCCCTCCACACTATGAACTCAGGAAGTACGAGCCTTGGCTCAAACTACATGACTCAAATCTCAACTTGAAATGGGCAGAGCAGTTCGAAGTCGTGTTAGACTCGACCCAACGAGTCAAATCCAATATTCCACCATATTATTGGCCCCACATGGGTTACAAGCTTATGTTAACAAGCTTGACAATTAAAATACCAATTTAATTATATTTAAATTAATTAATTGCTATATAACTTACCGATGTGGGATAAGTCACTGGTTTTGTAGTTGCTTTAGTTCCAACAAATAATGTCTTTAAACGAAAAATATAGATAAGGTCATATTGGTGGTATAATTTTCAACATCTTTTATTTTTAACGGTATTGTTAAAAGTTTTTTTTTTTACAAGATGGGACCCATTGATAATATTTCTAATAATAATTATTACTTTGTCCTTTAGTGACTAAGGTTAATTATATAGTGTCATCAATGTAAAAATTCAATTTTATTCTATATATAAAATAATACAACGTGTTTCAAAACTAGGCACATGCAGTACGAACTTTCCACACTTTCGGTATAATAAAGTTGAATACGCTAAGAATAAACGTTCTTCGATTTAATAATATATTATGATGGACATATATTACTATTTAAATATATGTATATGCATATATATATATATATATATATATTTGGATTAAATACATTCAGAAAGTAAAGTTTTTTACTATCTTAGTTAGAATTTTCATCATTATGTTAGAGGGAGTAAGGAAGCTTTGTGTCAAAGTAATGACATGAATTTTTTCACTCCGATATATATTTTATGATGCCTAAAGAATAATAAGCTTTCCCTAACCAGGACAAGCGTATATATTTACTTTAAATGATCAAATATTTATGTCGTGGAACAACATAAGTTACTATATAACGATGCACTGCTTTATTTCAAATTTAAATGAGAGTTTTTTATTGTCTTTTTTTACAAATTATAAGAAGACAGTATTTACGCTACATTACTTAAGCAGGGTATAACTCATACAAAGAAAGCGTATAAATTTTATCTCGACATACGTTGAAATTATATATGAAACATATATCAACATTGATTATGTTCTTGTAGTGATGAATACGTAATTATGACTATAAAATAAAGAGAGAACTTTGAGAACTATCTTTTTGTTTACCTTGTACTATTTGTTCTTATTTCTAGAGAATGATTCGTTCAATCAGTTTTACGAGATAAATCCTAATTGATGTATATGGTAACATAAATTTGAACAAGAAAAAAACATGATGGTATATTTGAGAACAGACTGGTGTGCTGTCTTGAGCTCATGCGACACCGCTCTGTAATCCTTCCACTGTTGGGAACGGGAGGTTTTCGTAACTCTGTTAGACCAGCCTGACGCAGTGCCCTCCACACTATGAACTCAGGAAGTACGAGCCTTGGCTCAAACTACATGACTCAAATCTCAACTTGAAATGGGCAGAGCAGTTCGAAGTCGTGTTAGACTCGACCCAACGAGTCAGATCCAATATTCCACCATATTATTGGCCCCACATGGGTTACAAGCTTATGTTAACAAGCTTGACAATTAAAATACCAATTTAATTATATTTAAATTAATTAATTACTATATAACTTACCGATGTGGGATAAGTCACTGGTTTTGTAGTTGCTTTAGTTCCAACAAATAATGTCTTTAAACGAAAAATATAGATAAGGTCATATTGGTGGTATAATTTTCAACATCTTTTATTTTTAACGGTATTGTTAAAAGTTTTTTTTTTTACAGAAATGGGACCCATTGATAATATTTCTAATAATAATTATTACTTTGTCTTTTAGTGACTAAAGTTAATTATATAGTGTCATCAATGTAAAAATTCAATTTTATTCTATATATAAAATAATACAACGTGTTTCAAAACTAGGCACATGCAGTACGAACTTTCCACACTTTCGGTATAATAAAGTTGAATACGCTAAGAATAAACGTTCTTCGATTTAATAATATATTATGATGGACATATATTACTATTTAAATATATGTATATGCATATATATATATATATATATATATATTCACTTTAAATACATTCAGAAAGTAAAGTTTTTTACTATCTTAGTTAGAATTTTCATCATTATGTTAGAGGGAGTAAGGAAGCTTTGTGTCAAAGTAATGACATGAATTTTTTCACTCCGATATATATTTTATGATGCCTAAAGAATAATAAGCTTTCCCTAACCAGGACAAGCGTATATATTTACTTTAAATGATAAAATATTTATGTCGTGGAACAACATAAGTTACTATATAACGATGCACTGCTTTATTTCAAATTTAAATGAGAGTTTTTTATTGTCTTTTTTTACAAATTATAAGAAGACAGTATTTACGCTACATTACTTAAGCAGGGTATAACTCATACAAAGAAAGCGTATAAATTTTATCTCGACATACGTTGAAATTATATATGAAACATATATCAACATTGATTATGTTCTTGTAGTGATGAGTACGTAATTATGACTATAAAATAGATAGAGAACTTTGAGAACTATCTTTTTGTTTACCTTGTACTATTTGTTCTTATTTCTAGATAATGATTCGTTCAATCAGTTTTACGAGATAAATCCTAATTGATGTATATGGTAACATAAATTTGAACAAGAAAAAAACATGATGGTATATTTGAGAACAGACTGGTGTGCCATCTTGAGCTCATGCGACACCGCTCTGTAATCCTTCCACTGTTGGGAACGGGAGGTTTTCGTCGCTCTGTTAGACCAGCCTGACGCAGTGCCCTCCACACTATGAACTCAGGAAGTGCGAGCCTTCGCTCAAACTACATGACTCAAATCTCAACTTGAAATGGGCAGAGCAGTTCGAAGTCGTGTTAGACTCGACCCAACGAGTCAGATCCAATATTCCACCATATTATTGGCCCCACATGGGTTACAAGCTTATGTTAACAAGCTTGACAATTAAAATAGCAATTTAATTATATTTAAATTAATTAATTGCTATATAACTTACCGATGTGGGATACGTCACTGGTTTTGTAGTTTCTTTAGTTCCAACAAATAATGTCTTTAAACGAAAAATATAGATAAGGTCATATTGGTGGTATAATTTTCAACATCTTTTATTTTTAACGGTATTGTTAAAAGTTTTTTTTTTTACAGAAATGGGACCCATTGATAATATTTCTAATAATAATTATTACTTTGTCCTTTAGTGACTAAAGTTAATTAAATAGTGTCATCAATGTAAAAATTCAATTTTATTCTATATATAAAATAATACAATGTGTTTCAAAACTAGGCACATGCAGTACGAACTTTCCACACTTTCGGTATAATAAAGTTGAATACGCTAAGAATAAACGTTCTTCGATTTAATAATATATTATGATGGACATATATTACTATTTAAATATATGTATATGCATATATATATATATATATATATATATGCTCACTTTAAATACATTCAGAAAGTAAAGTTTTTTACTATCTTAGTTAGAATTTTCATCATTATGTTAGAGGGAGTAAGGAAGCTTTGTGTCAAAGTAATGACATGAATTTTTTCACTCCGATATATATTTTATGATGCCTAAAGAATAATAAGCTTTCCCTAACCAGGACAAGCGTATATATTTACTTTAAATGATAAAATATTTATGTCGTGGAACAACATAAGTTACTATATAACGATGCACTGCTTTATTTCAAATTTAAATGAGAGTTTTTTATTGTCTTTTTTTACAAATTATAAGAAGACAGTATTTACGCTACATTACTTAAGCAGGGTATAACTCATACAAAGAAAGCGTATAAATTTTATCTCGACATACGTTGAAATTATATATGAAACATATATCAACATTGATTATGTTCTTGTAGTGATGAATACGTAATTATGACTATAAAATAGATAGAGAACTTTGAGAACTATCTTTTTGTTTACCTTGTACTATTTGTTTTTATTTCTAGATAATGATTCGTTCAATCAGTTTTACGAGATAAATCCTAATTGATGTATATGGTAACATAAATTTGAACAAGAAAAAAACATGATGGTATATTTGAGAACAGACTGGTGTGCCATCTTGAGCTCATGCGACACCGCTCTGTAATCCTTCCACTGTTGGGAACGGGAGGTTTTCGTAACTCTGTTAGACCAGCCTGACGTAGTGCCCTCCACACTATGAACTCAGGAAGTGCGAGCCTTCGCTCAAACTACATGACTCAAATCTCAACTTGAAATGGGCAGAGCAGTTCGAAGTCGTGTTAGACTCGACCCAACGAGTCAGATCCAATATTCCACCATATTATTGGCCCCACATGGGTTACAAGCTTATGTTAACAAGCTTGACAATTAAAATACCAATTTAATTATATTTAAATTAATTAATTGCTATATAACTTACCGATGTGGGATACGTCACTGGTTTTGTAGTTGCTTTAGTTCCAACAAATAATGTCTTTAAACGAAAAATATAGATAAGGTCATATTGGTGGTATAATTTTCAACATCTTTTATTTTTAACGGTATTGTTAAAAGCTTTTTTTTTTTACAGAAATGGGACCCATTGATAATATTTCTAATAATAATTATTACTTTGTCCTTTAGTGACTAAAGTTAATTAAATAGTGTCATCAATGTAAAAATTCAATTTTATTCTATATATAAAATAATACAACGTGTTTCAAAACTAGGCACATGCAGTACGAACTTTCCACACTTTCGGTATAATAAAGTTGAATACGCTAAGAATAAACGTTCTTCGATTTAATAATATATTATGATGGACATATATTACTATTTAAATATATGTATATGCATATATATATATATATATATATTCACTTTAAATACATTCAGAAAGTAAAGTTTTTTACTATCTTAGTTAGAATTTTCATCATTATGTTAGAGGGAGTAAGGAAACTTTGTGTCAAAGTAATGACATGAATTTTTTCACTCCGATATATATTTTATGATGCCTAAAGAATAATAAGCTTTCCCTAACCAGGACAAGCGTATATATTTACTTTAAATGATAAAATATTTATGTCGTGGAACAACATAAGTTACTATATAACGATGCACTGCTTTATTTCAAATTTAAATGAGAGTTTTTTATTGTCTTTTTTTACAAATTATAATAAGACAGTATTTACGCTATATTACTTAAGCAGGGTATAACTCATACAAAGAAAGCGTATAAATTTTATCTCGACATACGTTGAAATTATATATGAAACATATATCAACATTGATTATGTTCTTGTAGTGATGAATACGTAATTATGACTATAAAATAGATAGAGAACTTTGAGAACTATCTTTTTGTTTACCTTGTACTATTTGTTCTTATTTCTAGAGAATGATTCGTTCAATCAGTTTTACGAGATAAATCCTAATTGATGTATATGGTAACATAAATTTGAACAAGAAAAAAACATGATGGTATATTTAAGAACAGACTGGTGTGCCATCTTGAGCTCATGCGACACCGCTCTGTAATCCTTCCACTGTTGGGAACGGGAGGTTTTCGTAGCTCTGTTAGACCAGCCTGACGCAGTGCCCTCCACACTATGAACTCAGGAAGTACGAGCCTTGGCTCAAACTACATGACTCAAATCTCAACTTGAAATGGGCAGAGCAGTTCGAAGTCGTGTTAGACTCGACCCAACGAGTCAGATCCAATATTCCACCATATTATTGGCCCCACATGGGTTACAAGCTTATGTTAACAAGCTTGACAATTAAAATACCAATTTAATTATATTTAAATTAATTAATTGCTATATAACTTACCGATGTGGGAAAAGTCACTGGTTTTGTAGTTGCTTTAGTTCCAACAAATAATGTCTTTAAACGAAAAATATAGATAAGGTCATATTGGTGGTATAATTTTCAACATCTTTTATTTTTAACGGTATTGTTAAAAGTTTTTTTTTTTACAGAAATGGGACCCATTGATAATATTTCTAATAATAATTATTACTTTGTCCTTTAGTGACTAAAGTTAATTATATAGTGTCATCAATGTAAAAATTCAATTTTATTCTATATATAAAATAATACAACGTGTTTCAAAACTAGGCACATGCAGTACGAACTTTCCACACTTTCGGTATAATAAAGTTGAATACGCTAAGAATAAACGTTCTTCGATTTAATAATATATTATGATGGACATATATTACTATTTAAATATATGTATATGCATATATATATATATATATATATATATTCACTTTAAATACATTCAGAAAGTAAAGTTTTTTACTATCTTAGTTAGAATTTTCATCATTATGTTAGAGGGAGTAAGGAAGCTTTGTGTCAAAGTAATGACATGAATTTTTTCACTCCGATATATATTTTATGATGCCTAAAGAATAATAAGCTTTCCCTAACCAGGACAAGCGTATATATTTACTTTAAATGATAAAATATTTATGTCGTGGAACAACATAAGCTACTATATAACGATGCACTACTTTATTTCAAATTTAAATGAGAGTTTTTTATTGTCATTTTGTACAAACTATAAGAAGACAGTATTTACGCTACATTACTTAAGCAGGGTATAACTCATACAAAGAAAGCGTATAAATTTTATCTCGAGATACGTTGAAATTATAGATGAAACATATATCAACATTGATTATGTTCTTGTAGTGATGAATACGTAATTATGACTATAAAATAGAGAGAGAACTTTGAGAACTATCTTTTTGTTTACCTTGTACTATTTGTTCTTATTTCTAGATAATGATTCGTTCAATCAGTTTTACGAGATAAATCCTAATTGATGTATATGGTAACATAAATTTGAACAAGAAAAAAACATGATGGTATATTTGAGAACAGACTGGTGTGCCATCTTGAGCTCATGCGACACCGCTCTGTAATCCTTCCACTGTTGGGAACGGGAGGTTTTCGTAACTCTGTTAGACCAGCCTGACGTAGTGCCCTCCACACTATGAACTCAGGAAGTGCGAGCCTTCGCTCAAACTACATGACTCAAATCTCAACTTGAAATGGGCAGAGCAGGTCGAATTCGTGTTAGACTCGACCCAACGAGTCAGATCCAATATTCCATCATATTATTGGCCCCACATGGGTTACAAGCTTATGTTAACAAGCTTGACAATTAAAATACCAATTTAATTATATTTAAATTAATTAATTGCTATATAACTTACCGATGTGGGATACGTCACTGGTTTTGTAGTTGCTTTAGTTCCAACAAATAATGTCTTTAAACGAAAAATATAGATAAGGTCATATTGGTGGTATAATTTTCAACATCTTTTATTTTTAACGGTATTGTTAAAAGTTTTTTTTTTTACAGAAATGGGACCCATTGATAATATTTCTAATAATAATTATTACTTTGTCCTTTAGTGACTAAAGTTAATTAAATAGTGTCATCAATGTAAAAATTCAATTTTATTCTATATATAAAATAATACAACGTGTTTCAAAACTAGGCACATGCAGTACGAACTTTCCACACTTTCGGTATAATAAAGTTGAATACGCTAAGAATAAACGTTCTTCGATTTAATAATATATTATGATGGACATATATTACTATTTAAATATATGTATATGCATATATATATATATATATATATTCACTTTAAATACATTCAGAAAGTAAAGTTTTTTACTATCTTAGTTAGAATTTTCATCATTATGTTAGAGGGAGTAAGGAAGCTTTGTGTCAAAGTAATGACATGAATTTTTTCACTCCGATATATATTTTATGATGCCTAAAGAATAATAAGCTTTCCCTAACCAGGACAAGCGTATATATTTACTTTAAATGATCAAATATTTATGTCGTGGAACAACATAAGTTAGTATATAACGATGCACTGCTTTATTTCAAATTTAAATGAGAGTTTTTTATTGTCTTTTTTTACAAATTATAAGAAGACAGTATTTACGCTATATTACTTAAGCAGGGTATAACTCATACAAAGAAAGCGTATAAATTTTATCTCGAGATACGTTGAAATTATAGATGAAATATATATCAACATTGATTATGTTCTTGTAGTGATGAATACGTAATTATGACTATAAAATAGATAGAGAACTTTGAGAACTATCTTTTTGTTTACCTTGTACTATTTGTTCTTATTTCTAGAGAATGATTCGTTCAATCAGTTTTACGAGATAAATCCAAATTGATGTATATGGTAACATAAATTTGAACAAGAAAAAAACATGATGGTATATTTAAGAACAGACTGGTGTGCCATCTTGAGCTCATGCGACACCGCTCTGTAATCCTTCCACTGTTGGGAACGGGAGGTTTTCGTAGCTCTGTTAGACCAGCCTGACGCAGTGCCCTCCACACTATGAACTCAGGAAGTACGAGCCTTGGCTCAAACTACATGACTCAAATCTCAACTTGAAATGGGCAGAGCAGTTCGAAGTCGTGTTAGACTCGACCCAACGAGTCAGATCCAATATTCCACCATATTATTGGCCCCACATGGGTTACAAGCTTATGTTAACAAGCTTGACAATTAAAATACCAATTTAATTATATTTAAATTAATTAATTGCTATATAACTTACCGATGTGGGAAAAGTCACTGGTTTTGTAGTTGCTTTAGTTCCAACAAATAATGTCTTTAAACGAAAAATATAGATAAGGTCATATTGGTGGTATAATTTTCAACATCTTTTATTTTTAACGGTATTGTTAAAAGTTTTTTTTTTTACAGAAATGGGACCCATTGATAATATTTCTAATAATAATTATTACTTTGTCCTTTAGTGACTAAAGTTAATTATATAGTGTCATCAATGTAAAAATTCAATTTTATTCTATATATAAAATAATACAACGTGTTTCAAAACTAGGCACATGCAGTACGAACTTTCCACACTTTCGGTATAATAAAGTTGAATACGCTAAGAATAAACGTTCTTCGATTTAATAATATATTATGATGGACATATATTACTATTTAAATATATGTATATGCATATATATATATATATATATATATATTCACTTTAAATACATTCAGAAAGTAAAGTTTTTTACTATCTTAGTTAGAATTTTCATCATTATGTTAGAGGGAGTAAGGAAGCTTTGTGTCAAAGTAATGACATGAATTTTTTCACTCCGATATATATTTTATGATGCCTAAAGAATAATAAGCTTTCCCTAACCAGGACAAGCGTATATATTTACTTTAAATGATAAAATATTTATGTCGTGGAACAACATAAGTTACTATATAACGATGCACTACTTTATTTCAAATTTAAATGAGAGTTTTTTATTGTCATTTTTTACAAACTATAAGAAGACAGTATTTACGCTAAATTACTTAAGCAGGGTATAACTCATACAAATAAAGCGTATAAATTTTATCTCGAGATACGTTGAAATTATAGATGAAATATATATCAACATTGATTATGTTCTTGTAGTGATGAATACGTAATTATGACTATAAAATAAAGAGAGAACTTTGAGAACTATCTTTTTGTTTACCTTATACTATTTGTTCTTATTTCTAGAGAATGATTCGTTCAATCAGTTTTACGAGATAAATCCTAATTGATGTATATGGTAACATAAATTTGAACAAGAAAAAAACATGATGGTATATTTAAGAACAGACTGGTGTGCCATCTTGAGCTCATGCGACACCGCTCTGTAATCCTTCCACTGTTGGGAACGGGAGGTTTTCGTAGCTCTGTTAGACCAGCCTGACGCAGTGCCCTCCACACTATGAACTCAGGAAGTACGAGCCTTGGCTCAAACTACATGACTCAAATCTCAACTTGAAATGGGCAGAGCAGTTCGAAGTCGTGTTAGACTCGACCCAACGAGTCAGATCCAATATTCCACCATATTATTGGCCCCACATGGGTTACAAGCTTATGTTAACAAGCTTGACAATTAAAATACCAATTTAATTATATTTAAATTAATTAATTGCTATATAACTTACCGATGTGGGATAAGTCACCGGTTTTGTAGTTGGTTTTGTTCCAACAAGTAATGTCTTTAAACGAAAAATATAGATAAGGTCATATTGGTGGTATAATTTTCAGCATCTTTTATTTTTAACGGTATTGTTAAAAGTTTTTTTTTTTACAGAAATGGGACCCATTGATAATATTTCTAATAATAATTATTACTTTGTCCTTTAGTGACTAAAGTTAATTATATAGTGTCATCAATGTAAAAATTCAATTTTATTCTATATATAAAATAATACAACGTGTTTCAAAACTAGGCACATGCAATACGAACTTTCCACACTTTCGGTATAATAATGTTAAATACGATAAGAATAAACGTTCTTCGATTTAATAATATATTATGATGGACATATATTACTATTTAAATATATGTATATACATATATATATATATATATATATATATGCTCACTTTAAATACATTCAGAAAGTAAAGTTTTTTACTATCTTAGTTAGAATTTTCATCATTATGTTAGAGGGAGTAAGGAAGCTTTGTGTCAAAGTAATGACATGAATTTTTTCACTCCGATATATATTTTATGATGCCTAAAGAATAATAAGCTTTCCCTGACCAGGACAAGCGTATATATTTACTTTAAATGATAAAATATTTATGTCGTGTAACAACATAAGTTACTATATAACGATGCACTGCTTTATTTCAAATTTAAATGAGAGTTTTTTATGTTATTTTTTTCAAACTTTAAGAAGAAAGTATTTACGCTAAATTATTTAAGCAGGGTATAACTCATACAAATAAAGCGTATAAATTTTATCTCGAGATACGTTGAAATTATAGATGAAATATATATCAACATTGATTATGTTCTTGTAGTGATGAATACGTAATTATGACTATAAAATAGATAGAGAACTTTGAGAACTATCTTTTTGTTTACCTTATACTATTTGTTCTTATTTCTAGAGAATGATTCGTTCAATCAGTTTTACGAGATAAATCCTAATTGATGTATATGGTAACATAAATTTGAACAAGAAAAAAACATGATGGTATATTTAAGAACAGACTGGTGTGCCATCTTGAGCTCATGCGACACCGCTCTGTAATCCTTCCACTGTTGGGAACGGGAGGTTTTCGTAGCTCTGTTAGACCAGCCTGACGCAGTGCCCTCCACACTATGAACTCAGGAAGTACGAGCCTTGGCTCAAACTACATGACTCAAATCTCAACTTGAAATGGGCAGAGCAGTTCGAAGTCGTGTTAGACTCGACCCAACGAGTCAGATCCAATATTCCACCATATTATTGGCCCCACATGGGTTACAAGCTTATGTTAACAAGCTTGACAATTAAAATACCAATTTAATTATATTTAAATTAATTAATTGCTATATAACTTACCGATGTGGGATAAGTCACTGGTTTTGTAGTTGCTTTAGTTCCAACAAATAATGTCTTTAAACGAAAAATATAGATAAGGTCATATTGGTGGTATAATTTTCAACATCTTTTATTTTTAACGGTATTGTTAAAAGTTTTTTTTTTTACAGAAATGGGACCCATTGATAATATTTCTAATAATAATTATTACTTTGTCCTTTAGTGACTAAAGTTAATTATATAGTGTCATCAATGTAAAAATTCAATTTTATTCTATATATAAAATAATACAACGTGTTTCAAAACTAGGCACATGCAGTACGAACTTTCCACACTTTCGGTATAATAAAGTTGAATACGCTAAGAATAAACGTTCTTCGATTTAATAATATATTATGATGGACATATATTACTATTTAAATATATGTATATGCATATATATATATATATATATATATATTCACTTTAAATACATTCAGAAAGTAAAGTTTTTTACTATCTTAGTTAGAATTTTCATCATTATGTTAGAGGGAGTAAGGAAGCTTTGTGTCAAAGTAATGACATGAATTTTTTCACTCCGATATATATTTTATGATGCCTAAAGAATAATAAGCTTTCCCTAACCAGGACAAGCGTATATATTTACTTTAAATGATAAAATATTTATGTCGTGGAACAACATAAGCTACTATATAACGATGCACTACTTTATTTCAAATTTAAATGAGAGTTTTTTATTGTCATTTTGTACAAACTATAAGAAGACAGTATTTACGCTACATTACTTAAGCAGGGTATAACTCATACAAAGAAAGCGTATAAATTTTATCTCGACATACGTTGAAATTATATATGAAACATATATCAACATTGATTATGTTATTGTAGTGATGAATACGTAATTATGACTATAAAATAGATAGAGAACTTTGAGAACTATCTTTTTGTTTACCTTGTACTATTTGTTCTTATTTCTAGATAATGATTCGTTCAATCAGTTTTACGAGATAAATCCTAATTGATGTATATGGTAACATAAATTTGAACAAGAAAAAAACATGATGGTATATTTGAGAACAGACTGGTGTGCCATCTTGAGCTCATGCGACACCGCTCTGTAATCCTTCCACTGTTGGGAACGGGAGGTTTTCGTAACTCTGTTAGACCAGCCTGACGTAGTGCCCTCCACACTATGAACTCAGGAAGTGCGAGCCTTCGCTCAAACTACATGACTCAAATCTCAACTTGAAATGGGCAGAGCAGTTCGAAGTCGTGTTAGACTCGACCCAACGAGTCAGATCCAATATTCCACCATATTATTGGCCCCACATGGGTTACAAGCTTATGTTAACAAGCTTGACAATTAAAATACCAATTTAATTATATTTAAATTAATTAATTGCTATATAACTTACCGATGTGGGATACGTCACTGGTTTTGTAGTTGCTTTAGTTCCAACAAATAATGTCTTTAAACGAAAAATATAGATAAGGTCATATTGGTGGTATAATTTTCAACATCTTTTATTTTTAACGGTATTGTTAAAAGTTTTTTTTTTTACAGAAATGGGACCCATTGATAATATTTCTAATAATAATTATTACTTTGTCCTTTAGTGACTAAAGTTAATTAAATAGTGTCATCAATGTAAAAATTCAATTTTATTCTATATATAAAATAATACAACGTGTTTCAAAACTAGGCACATGCAGTACGAACTTTCCACACTTTCGGTATAATAAAGTTGAATACGCTAAGAATAAACGTTCTTCGATTTAATAATATATTATGATGGACATATATTACTATTTAAATATATGTATATGCATATATATATATATATATATATTCACTTTAAATACATTCAGAAAGTAAAGTTTTTTACTATCTTAGTTAGAATTTTCATCATTATGTTAGAGGGAGTAAGGAAGCTTTGTGTCAAAGTAATGACATGAATTTTTTCACTCCGATATATATTTTATGATGCCTAAAGAATAATAAGCTTTCCCTAACCAGGACAAGCGTATATATTTACTTTAAATGATCAAATATTTATGTCGTGGAACAACATAAGTTAGTATATAACGATGCACTGCTTTATTTCAAATTTAAATGAGAGTTTTTTATTGTCTTTTTTTACAAATTATAAGAAGACAGTATTTACGCTATATTACTTAAGCAGGGTATAACTCATACAAAGAAAGCGTATAAATTTTATCTCGACATACGTTGAAATTATATATGAAACATATATCAACATTGATTATGTTCTTGTAGTGATGAATACGTAATTATGACTATAAAATAGATAGAGAACTTTGAGAACTATCTTTTTGTTTACCTTGTACTATTTGTTCTTATTTCTAGAGAATGATTCGTTCAATCAGTTTTACGAGATAAATCCAAATTGATGTATATGGTAACATAAATTTGAACAAGAAAAAAACATGATGGTATATTTAAGAACAGACTGGTGTGCCATCTTGAGCTCATGCGACACCGCTCTGTAATCCTTCCACTGTTGGGAACGGGAGGTTTTCGTAGCTCTGTTAGACCAGCCTGACGCAGTGCCCTCCACACTATGAACTCAGGAAGTACGAGCCTTGGCTCAAACTACATGACTCAAATCTCAACTTGAAATGGGCAGAGCAGTTCGAAGTCGTGTTAGACTCGACCCAACGAGTCAGATCCAATATTCCACCATATTATTGGCCCCACATGGGTTACAAGCTTATGTTAACAAGCTTGACAATTAAAATACCAATTTAATTATATTTAAATTAATTAATTGCTATATAACTTACCGATGTGGGAAAAGTCACTGGTTTTGTAGTTGCTTTAGTTCCAACAAATAATGTCTTTAAACGAAAAATATAGATAAGGTCATATTGGTGGTATAATTTTCAACATCTTTTATTTTTAACGGTATTGTTAAAAGTTTTTTTTTTTACAGAAATGGGACCCATTGATAATATTTCTAATAATAATTATTACTTTGTCCTTTAGTGACTAAAGTTAATTATATAGTGTCATCAATGTAAAAATTCAATTTTATTCTATATATAAAATAATACAACGTGTTTCAAAACTAGGCACATGCAGTACGAACTTTCCACACTTTCGGTATAATAAAGTTGAATACGCTAAGAATAAACGTTCTTCGATTTAATAATATATTATGATGGACATATATTACTATTTAAATATATGTATATGCATATATATATATATATATATATATATTCACTTTAAATACATTCAGAAAGTAAAGTTTTTTACTATCTTAGTTAGAATTTTCATCATTATGTTAGAGGGAGTAAGGAAGCTTTGTGTCAAAGTAATGACATGAATTTTTTCACTCCGATATATATTTTATGATGCCTAAAGAATAATAAGCTTTCCCTAACCAGGACAAGCGTATATATTTACTTTAAATGATAAAATATTTATGTCGTGGAACAACATAAGTTACTATATAACGATGCACTACTTTATTTCAAATTTAAATGAGAGTTTTTTATTGTCATTTTTTACAAACTATAAGAAGACAGTATTTACGCTACATTACTTAAGCAGGGTATAACTCATACAAAGAAAGCGTATAAATTTTATCTCGACATACGTTGAAATTATATATGAAACATATATCAACATTGATTATGTTCTTGTAGTGATGAATACGTAATTATGACTATAAAATAGATAGAGAACTTTGAGAACTATCTTTTTGTTTACCTTGTACTATTTGTTCTTATTTCTAGAGAATGATTCGTTCAATCAGTTTTACGAGATAAATCCTAATTGATGTATATGGTAACATAAATTTGAACAAGAAAAAAACATGATGGTATATTTAAGAACAGACTGGTGTGCCATCTTGAGCTCATGCGACACCGCTCTGTAATCCTTCCACTGTTGGGAACGGGAGGTTTTCGTAGCTCTGTTAGACCAGCCTGACGCAGTGCCCTCCACACTATGAACTCAGGAAGTACGAGCCTTGGCTCAAACTACATGACTCAAATCTCAACTTGAAATGGGCAGAGCAGTTCGAAGTCGTGTTAGACTCGACCCAACGAGTCAGATCCAATATTCCACCATATTATTGGCCCCACATGGGTTACAAGCTTATGTTAACAAGCTTGACAATTAAAATACCAATTTAATTATATTTAAATTAATTAATTGCTATATAACTTACCGATGTGGGATAAGTCACTGGTTTTGTAGTTGCTTTAGTTCCAACAAGTAATGTCTTTAAACGAAAAATATAGATAAGGTCATATTGGTGGTATAATTTTCAGCATCTTTTATTTTTAACGGTATTGTTAAAAGTTTTTTTTTTTACAGAAATGGGACCCATTGATAATATTTCTAATAATAATTATTACTTTGTCCTTTAGTGACTAAAGTTAATTATATAGTGTCATCAATGTAAAAATTCAATTTTATTCTATATATAAAATAATACAACGTGTTTCAAAACTAGGCACATGCAATACGAACTTTCCACACTTTCGGTATAATAAAGTTGAATACGCTAAGAATAAACGTTCTTCGATTTAATAATATATTATGATGGACATATATTACTATTTAAATATATGTATATGCATATATATATATATATATATATATATGCTCACTTTAAATACATTCAGAAAGTAAAGTTTTTTACTATCTTAGTTAGAATTTTCATCATTATGTTAGAGGGAGTAAGGAAGCTTTGTGTCAAAGTAATGACATGAATTTTTTCACTCCGATATATATTTTATGATGCCTAAAGAATAATAAGCTTTCCCTAACCAGGACAAGCGTATATATTTACTTTAAATGATAAAATATTTATGTCGTGGAACAACATAAGTTACTATATAACGATGCACTGCTTTATTTCAAATTTAAATGAGAGTTTTTTATTGTCATTTTTTACAAACTATAAGAAGACAGTATTTACGCTACATTACTTAAGCAGGGTATAACTCATACAAATAAAGCGTATAAATTTTATCTCGAGATACGTTGAAATTATAGATGAAACATATATCAACATTGATTATGTTCTTGTAGTGATGAATACGTAATTATGACTATAAAATAAAGAGAGAACTTTGAGAACTATCTTTTTGTTTACCTTGTACTATTTGTTCTTATTTCTAGAGAATGATTCGTTCAATCAGTTTTACGAGATAAATCCTAATTGATGTATATGGTAACATAAATTTGAACAAGAAAAAAACATGATGGTATATTTAAGAACAGACTGGTGTGCCATCTTGAGCTCATGCGACACCGCTCTGTAATCCTTCCACTGTTGGGAACGGGAGGTTTTCGTAGCTCTGTTAGACCAGCCTGACGCAGTGCCCTCCACACTATGAACTCAGGAAGTACGAGCCTTGGCTCAAACTACATGACTCAAATCTCAACTTGAAATGGGCAGAGCAGTTCGAAGTCGTGTTAGACTCGACCCAACGAGTCAGATCCAATATTCCACCATATTATTGGCCCCACATGGGTTACAAGCTTATGTTAACAAGCTTGACAATTAAAATACCAATTTAATTATATTTAAATTAATTAATTGCTATATAACTTACCGATGTGGGATAAGTCACTGGTTTTGTAGTTGCTTTAGTTCCAACAAATAATGTCTTTAAACGAAAAATATAGATAAGGTCATATTGGTGGTATAATTTTCAACATCTTTTATTTTTAACGGTATTGTTAAAAGTTTTTTTTTTTACAGAAATGGGACCCATTGATAATATTTCTAATAATAATTATTACTTTGTCCTTTAGTGACTAAAGTTAATTATATAGTGTCATCAATGTAAAAATTCAATTTTATTCTATATATAAAATAATACAACGTGTTTCAAAACTAGGCACATGCAATACGAACTTTCCACACTTTCGGTATAATAAAGTTGAATACGCTAAGAATAAACGTTCTTCGATTTAATAATATATTATGATGGACATATATTACTATTTAAATATATGTATATGCATATATATATATATATATATATATATGCTCACTTTAAATACATTCAGAAAGTAAAGTTTTTTACTATCTTAGTTAGAATTTTCATCATTATGTTAGAGGGAGTAAGGAAGCTTTGTGTCAAAGTAATGACATGAATTTTTTCACTCCGATATATATTTTATGATGCCTAAAGAATAATAAGCTTTCCCTAACCAGGACAAGCGTATATATTTACTTTAAATGATAAAATATTTATGTCGTGGAACAACATAAGTTACTATATAACGATGCACTGCTTTATTTCAAATTTAAATGAGAGTTTTTTATGTTATTTTTTTCAAACTTTAAGAAGAAAGTATTTACGCTAAATTATTTAAGCAGGCTATAACTCATACAAATAAAGCGTATAAATTTTATCTCGAGATACGTTGAAATTATAGATGAAATATATATCAACATTGATTATGTTCTTGTAGTGATGAATACGTAATTATGACTATAAAATAGATAGAGAACTTTGAGAACTATCTTTTTGTTTACCTTGTACTATTTGTTCTTATTTCTAGAGAATGATTCGTTCAATCAGTTTTACGAGATAAATCCTAATTGATGTATATGGTAACATAAATTTGAACAAGAAAAAAACATGATGGTATATTTAAGAACAGACTGGTGTGCCATCTTGAGCTCATGCGACACCGCTCTGTAATCCTTCCACTGTTGGGAACGGGAGGTTTTCGTAGCTCTGTTAGACCAGCCTGACGCAGTGCCCTCCACACTATGAACTCAGGAAGTATGAGCCTTGGCTCAAACTACATGACTCAAATCTCAACTTGAAATGGGCAGAGCAGTTCGAAGTCGTGTTAGACTCGACCCAACGAGTCAAATCCAATATTCCACCATATTATTGGCCCCACATGGGTTACAAGCTTATGTTAACAAGCTTGACAATTAAAATACCAATTTAATTATATTTAAATTAATTAATTGCTATATAACTTACCGATGTGGGATAAGTCACTGGTTTTGTAGTTGCTTTAGTTCCAACAAATAATGTCTTTAAACGAAAAATATAGATAAGGTCATATTGGTGGTATAATTTTCAACATCTTTTATTTTTAACGGTATTGTTAAAAGTTTTTTTTTTTACAGAAATGGGACCCATTGATAATATTTCTAATAATAATTATTACTTTGTCCTTTAGTGACTAAAGTTAATTATATAGTGTCATCTATGTAAAAATTCAATTTTATTCTATATATAAAATAATACAACGTGTTTCAAAACTAGGCACATGCAGTACGAACTTTCCACACTTTCGGTATAATAAAGTTGAATACGCTAAGAATAAACGTTCTTCGATTTAATAATATATTATGATGGACATATATTACTATTTAAATATATGTATATGCATATATATATATATATATATATATATGCTCACTTTAAATACATTCAGAAAGTAAAGTTTTTTACTATCTTAGTTAGAATTTTCATCATTATGTTAGAGGGAGTAAGGAAGCTTTGTGTCAAAGTAATGACATGAATTTTTTCACTCCGATATATATTTTATGATGCCTAAAGAATAATAAGCTTTCCCTAACCAGGACAAGCGTATATATTTACTTTAAATGATAAAATATTTATGTCGTGGAACAACATAAGTTACTATATAACGATGCACTGCTTTATTTCAAATTTAAATGAGAGTTTTTTATTGTCTTTTTTTACAAATTATAAGAAGACAGTATTTACGCTACATTACTTAAGCAGGGTATAACTCATACAAAGAAAGCGTATAAATTTTATCTCGACATACGTTGAAATTATATATGAAACATATATCAACATTGATTATGTTCTTGTAGTGATGAATACGTAATTATGACTATAAAATAGATAGAGAACTTTGAGAACTATCTTTTTGTTTACCTTGTACTATTTATTCTTATTTCTAGAGAATGATTCGTTCAATCAGTTTTACGAGATAAATCCTAATTGATGTATATGGTAACATATATTTGAACAAGAAAAAAACATGATGGTATATTTGAGAACAGACTGGTGTGCCATCTTGAGCTCATGCGACACCGCTCTGTAATCCTTCCACTGTTGGGAACGGGAGGTTTTCGTAACTCTGTTAGACCAGCCTGACGCAGTGCCCTCCACACTATGAACTCAGGAAGTGCGAGCCTTCGCTCAAACTACATGACTCAAATCTCACCTTGAAATGGGCAGAGCAGTTCGAAGTCGTGTTAGACTCGACCCAACGAGTCAGATCCAATATTCCACCATATTATTGGCCCCACATGGGTTACAAGCTTATGTTAACAAGCTTGACAATTAAAATAGCAATTTAATTATATTTAAATTAATTAATTGCTATATAACTTACCGATGTGGGATACGTCACTGGTTTTGTAGTTGCTTTAGTTCCAACAAATAATGTCTTTAAACGAAAAATATAGATAAGGTCATATTGGTGGTATAATTTTCAACATCTTTTATTTTTAACGGTATTGTTAAAAGTTTTTTTTTTTACAGAAATGGGACCCATTGATAATATTTCTAATAATAATTATTACTTTGTCCTTTAGTGACTAAAGTTAATTAAATAGTGTCATCAATGTAAAAATTAAATTTTATTCTATATATAAAATAATACAACGTGTTTCAAAACTAGGCACATGCAGTACGAACTTTCCACACTTTCGGTATAATAAAGTTGAATACGCTAAGAATAAACGTTCTTCGATTTAATAATATATTATGATGGACATATATTACTATTTAAATATATGTATATGCATATATATATATATATATATATATATATATTCACTTTAAATACATTCAGAAAGTAAAGTTTTTTACTATCTTAGTTAGAATTTTCATCATTATGTTAGAGGGAGTAAGGAAGCTTTGTGTCAAAGTAATGACATGAATTTTTTCACTCCGATATATATTTTATGATGCCTAAAGAATAATAAGCTTTCCCTAACCAGGACAAGCGTATATATTTACTTTAAATGATAAAATATTTATGTCGTGGAACAACATAAGCTACTATATAACGATGCACTACTTTATTTCAAATTTAAATGAGAGTTTTTTATTGTCATTTTGTACAAACTATAAGAAGACAGTATTTACGCTACATTACTTAAGCAGGGTATAACTCATACAAAGAAAGCGTATAAATTTTATCTCGACATACGTTGAAATTATATATGAAACATATATCAACATTGATTATGTTCTTGTAGTGATGAATACGTAATTATGACTATAAAATAGATAGAGAACTTTGAGAACTATCTTTTTGTTTACCTTGTACTATTTGTTCTTATTTCTAGAGAATGATTCGTTCAATCAGTTTTACGAGATAAATCCTAATTGATGTATATGGTAACATAAATTTGAACAAGAAAAAAACATGATGGTATATTTGAGAACAGACCGTTGTGCCATCTTGAGCCCAAGCGACACCGCTCTGTAATCCTTCCACTGTTGGGAACGGGAGGTTTTCGTTGCTCTGTTAGACCAGCCTGACGCAGTGCCCTCCACACTATGAACTCAGGAAGTGCGAGCCTTCGCTCAAACTACATGACTCAAATCTCAACTTGAAATGGGCAGAGCAGTTCGAAGTCGTGTTAGACTCGACCCAACGAGTCAGATCCAATATTCCACCATATTATTGGCCCCACATGGGTTACAAGCTTATGTTAACAAGCTTGACAATTAAAATAGCAATTTAATTATATTTAAATTAATTAATTGCTATATAACTTACCGATGTGGGATAAGTCACTGGTTTTGTAGTTGCTTTAGTTCCAACAAATAATGTCTTTAAACGAAAAATATAGATAAGGTCATATTGGTGGTATAATTTTCAACATCTTTTATTTTTAACGGTATTGTTAAAAGTTTTTTTTTTTACAGAAATGGGACCCATTGATAATATTTCTAATAATAATTATTACTTTGTCCTTTAGTGACTAAAGTTAATTAAATAGTGTCATCAATGTAAAAATTCAATTTTATTCTATATATAAAATAATACAACGTGTTTCAAAACTAGGCACATGCAGTACGAACTTTCCACACTTTCGGTATAATAAAGTTGAATACGCTAAGAATAAACGTTCTTCGATTTAATAATATATTATGATGGACATATATTACTATTTAAATATATGTATATGCATATATATATATATATATATATATTCACTTTAAATACATTCAGAAAGTAAAGTTTTTTACTATCTTAGTTAGAATTTTCATCATTATGTTAGAGGGAGTAAGGAAGCTTTGTGTCAAAGTAATGACATGAATTTTTTCACTCCGATATATATTTTATGATGCCTAAAGAATAATAAGCTTTCCCTAACCAGGACAAGCGTATATATTTACTTTAAATGATAAAATATTTATGTCGTGGAACAACATAAGTTACTATATAACGATGCACTACTTTATTTCAAATTTAAATGAGAGTTTTTTATTGTCATTTTTTACAAACTATAAGAAGACAGTATTTACGCTACATTACTTAAGCAGGGTATAACTCATACAAAGAAAGCGTATAAATTTTATCTCGAGATACGTTGAAATTATAGATGAAATATATATCAACATTGATTATGTTCTTGTAGTGATGAATACGTAATTATGACTATAAAATAAAGAGAGAACTTTGAGAACTATCTTTTTGTTTACCTTGTACTATTTATTCTTATTTCTAGAGAATGATTCGTTCAATCAGTTTTACGAGATAAATCCTAATTGATGTATATGGTAACATATATTTGAACAAGAAAAAAACATGATGGTATATTTGAGAACAGACTGGTGTGCCATCTTGAGCTCATGCGACACCGCTCTGTAATCCTTCCACTGTTGGGAACGGGAGGTTTTCGTAACTCTGTTAGACCAGCCTGACGCAGTGCCCTCCACACTATGAACTCAGGAAGTGCGAGCCTTCGCTCAAACTACATGACTCAAATCTCACCTTGAAATGGGCAGAGCAGTTCGAAGTCGTGTTAGACTCGACCCAACGAGTCAGATCCAATATTCCACCATATTATTGGCCCCACATGGGTTACAAGCTTATGTTAACAAGCTTGACAATTAAAATAGCAATTTAATTATATTTAAATTAATTAATTGCTATATAACTTACCGATGTGGGATACGTCACTGGTTTTGTAGTTGCTTTAGTTCCAACAAATAATGTCTTTAAACGAAAAATATAGATAAGGTCATATTGGTGGTATAATTTTCAACATCTTTTATTTTTAACGGTATTGTTAAAAGTTTTTTTTTTTACAGAAATGGGACCCATTGATAATATTTCTAATAATAATTATTACTTTGTCCTTTAGTGACTAAAGTTAATTAAATAGTGTCATCAATGTAAAAATTAAATTTTATTCTATATATAAAATAATACAACGTGTTTCAAAACTAGGCACATGCAGTACGAACTTTCCACACTTTCGGTATAATAAAGTTGAATACGCTAAGAATAAACGTTCTTCGATTTAATAATATATTATGATGGACATATATTACTATTTAAATATATGTATATGCATATATATATATATATATATATATATATTCACTTTAAATACATTCAGAAAGTAAAGTTTTTTACTATCTTAGTTAGAATTTTCATCATTATGTTAGAGGGAGTAAGGAAGCTTTGTGTCAAAGTAACGACATGAATTTTTTCACTCCGATATATATTTTATGATGCCTAAAGAATAATAAGCTTTCCCTAACCAGGACAAGCGTATATATTTACTTTAAATGATAAAATATTTATGTCGTGGAACAACATAAGCTACTATATAACGATGCACTACTTTATTTCAAATTTAAATGAGAGTTTTTTATTGTCATTTTTTACAAACTATAAGAAGACAGTATTTACGCTACATTACTTAAGCAGGGTATAACTCATACAAAGAAAGCGTATAAATTTTATCTCGACATACGTTGAAATTATATATGAAACATATATCAACATTGATTATGTTCTTGAAGTGATGAATACGTAATTATGACTATAAAATAGATAGAGAACTTTGAGAACTATCTTTTTGTTTACCTTGTACTATTTGTTCTTATTTCTAGAGAATGATTCGTTCAATCAGTTTTACGAGATAAATCCTAATTGATGTATATGGTAACATAAATTTGAACAAGAAAAAAACATGATGGTATATTTGAGAACAGACTGTTGTGCCATCTTGAGCTCATGCGACACCGCTCTGTAATCCTTCCACTGTTGGGAACGGGAGGTTTTCGTTGCTCTGTTAGACCAGCCTGACGCAGTGCCCTCCACACTATGAACTCAGGAAGTGCGAGCCTTCGCTCAAACTACATGACTCAAATCTCAACTTGAAATGGGCAGAGCAGTTAGAATTCGTGTTAGACTCGACCCAACTAGTTAGATCCAATATTCCACCATATTATTGGCCCCACATGGGTTACAAGCTTATGTTAACAAGCTTGACAATTAAAATAGCAATTTAATTATATTTAAATTAATTAATTGCTATATAACTTACCGATGTGGGATACGTCACTGGTTTTGTAGTTGCTTTAGTTCCAACAAATAATGTCTTTAAACGAAAAATATAGATAAGGTCATATTGGTGGTATAATTTTCAACATCTTTTATTTTTAACGGTATTGTTAAAAGTTTTTTTTTTTACAGAAATGGGACCCATTGATAATATTTCTAATAATAATTATTACTTTGTCCTTTAGTGACTAAAGTTAATTAAATAGTGTCATCAATGTAAAAATTAAATTTTATTCTATATATAAAATAATACAACGTGTTTCAAAACTAGGCACATGCAGTACGAACTTTCCACACTTTCGGTATAATAAAGTTGAATACGCTAAGAATAAACGTTCTTCGATTTAATAATATATTATGATGGACATATATTACTATTTAAATATATGTATATGCATATATATATATATATATATATATATATATTCACTTTAAATACATTCAGAAAGTAAAGTTTTTTACTATCTTAGTTAGAATTTTCATCATTATGTTAGAGGGAGTAAGGAAGCTTTGTGTCAAAGTAATGACATGAATTTTTTCACTCCGATATATATTTTATGATGCCTAAAGAATAATAAGCTTTCCCTAACCAGGACAAGCGTATATATTTACTTTAAATGATAAAATATTTATGTCGTGGAACAACATAAGCTACTATATAACGATGCACTACTTTATTTCAAATTTAAATGAGAGTTTTTTATTGTCATTTTTTACAAACTATAAGAAGACAGTATTTACGCTACATTACTTAAGCAGGGTATAACTCATACAAAGAAAGCGTATAAATTTTATCTCGACATACGTTGAAATTATAGATGAAACATATATCAACATTGATTATGTTCTTGTAGTGATGAATACGTAATTATGACTATAAAATAGATAGAGAACTTTGAGAACTATCTTTTTGTTTACCTTGTACTATTTGTTCTTATTTCTAGAGAATGATTCGTTCAATCAGTTTTACGAGATAAATCCTAATTGATGTATATGGTAACATAAATTTGAACAAGAAAAAAACATGATGGTATATTTGAGAACAGACTGTTGTGCCATCTTGAGCCCAAGCGACACCGCTCTGTAATCCTTCCACTGTTGGGAACGGGAGGTTTTCGTTGCTCTGTTAGACCAGCCTGACGCAGTGCCCTCCACACTATGAACTCAGGAAGTGCGAGCCTTCGCTCAAACTACATGACTCAAATCTCAACTTGAAATGGGCAGAGCAGTTAGAATTCGTGTTAGACTCGACCCAACGAGTCAGATCCAATATTCCACCATATTATTGGCCCCACATGGGTTACAAGCTTATGTTAACAAGCTTGACAATTAAAATAGCAATTTAATTATATTTAAATTAATTAATTGCTATATAACTTACCGATGTGGGATACGTCACTGGTTTTGTAGTTGCTTTAGTTCCAACAAATAATGTCTTTAAACGAAAAATATAGATAAGGTCATATTGGTGGTATAATTTTCAACATCTTTTATTTTTAACGGTATTGTTAAAAGTTTTTTTTTTTACAGAAATGGGACCCATTGATAATATTTCTAATAATAATTATTACTTTGTCCTTTAGTGACTAAAGTTAATTAAATAGTGTCATCAATGTAAAAATTCAATTTTATTCTATATATAAAATAATACAACGTGTTTCAAAACTAGGCACATGCAGTACGAACTTTCCACACTTTCGGTATAATAAAGTTGAATACGCTAAGAATAAACGTTCTTCGATTTAATAATATATTATGATGGACATATATTACTATTTAAATATATGTATATGCATATATATATATATATATATATATATATACATATATTCACTTTAAATACATTCAGAAAGTAAAGTTTTTTACTATCTTAGTTAGAATTTTCATCATTATGTTAGAGGGAGTAAGGAAGCTTTGTGTCAAAGTAATGACATGAATTTTTTCACTCCGATATATATTTTATGATGCCTAAAGAATAATAAGCTTTCCCTAACCAGGACAAGCGTATATATTTACTTTAAATGATAAAATATTTATGTCGTGGAACAACATAAGCTACTATATAACGATGCACTACTTTATTTCAAATTTAAATGAGAGTTTTTTATTGTCATTTTTTACAAACTATAAGAAGACAGTATTTACGCTACATTACTTAAGCAGGGTATAACTCATACAAAGAAAGCGTATAAATTTTATCTCGGCATACGTTGAAATTATATATGAAACATATATCAACATTGATTATGTTCTTGTAGTGATGAATACGTAATTATGACTATAAAATAGATAGAGAACTTTGAGAACTATCTTTTTGTTTACCTTGTACTATTTGTTCTTATTTCTAGAGAATGATTCGTTCAATCAGTTTTACGAGATAAATCCTAATTGATGTATATGGTAACATAAATTTGAACAAGAAAAAAACATGATGGTATATTTGAGAACAGACCGTTGTGCAATCTTGAGCCCAAGCGACACCGCTCTGTAATCCTTCCACTGTTGGGAACGGGAGGTTTTCGTTGCTCTGTTAGACCAGCCTGACGCAGTGCCCTCCACACTATGAACTCAGGAAGTGCGAGCCTTCGCTCAAACTACATGACTCAAATCTCAACTTGAAATGGGCAGAGCAGTTAGAATTCGTGTTAGACTCGACCCAACGAGTCAGATCCAATATTCCATCATATTATTGGCCCCACATGGGTTACAAGCTTATGTTAACAAGCTTGACAATTAAAATAGCAATTTAATTATATTTAAATTAATTAATTGCTATATAACTTACCGATGTGGGATAAGTCACTGGTTTTGTAGTTGCTTTAGTTCCAACAAATAATGTCTTTAAACGAAAAATATAGATAAGGTCATATTGGTGGTATAATTTTCAACATCTTTTATTTTTAACGGTATTGTTAAAAGTTTTTTTTTTTACAGAAATGGGACCCATTGATAATATTTCTAATAATAATTATTACTTTGTCCTTTAGTGACTAAAGTTAATTAAATAGTGTCATCAATGTAAAAATTCAATTTTATTCTATATATAAAATAATACAACGTGTTTCAAAACTAGGCACATGCAGTACGAACTTTCCACACTTTCGGTATAATAAAGTTGAATACGCTAAGAATAAACGTTCTTCGATTTAATAATATATTATGATGGACATATATTACTATTTAAATATATGTATATGCATATATATATATATATATATATTCACTTTAAATACATTCAGAAAGTAAAGTTTTTTACTATCTTAGTTAGAATTTTCATCATTATGTTAGAGGGAGTAAGGAAGCTTTGTGTCAAAGTAATGACATGAATTTTTTCACTCCGATATATATTTTATGATGCCTAAAGAATAATAAGCTTTCCCTAACCAGGACAAGCGTATATATTTACTTTAAATGATAAAATATTTATGTCGTGGAACAACATAAGTTACTATATAACGATGCACTACTTTATTTCAAATTTAAATGAGAGTTTTTTATTGTCATTTTTTACAAACTATAAGAAGACAGTATTTACGCTACATTACTTAAGCAGGGTATAACTCATACAAAGAAAGCGTATAAATTTTATCTCGACATACGTTGAAATTATAGATGAAATATATATCAACATTGATTATGTTCTTGTAGTGATGAATACGTAATTATGACTATAAAATAAAGAGAGAACTTTGAGAACTATCTTTTTGTTTACCTTGTACTATTTGTTCTTATTTCTAGAGAATGATTCGTTCAATCAGTTTTACGAGATAAATCCTAATTGATGTATATGGTAACATAAATTTGAACAAGAAAAAAACATGATGGTATATTTGAGAACAGACTGGTGTTCCATCTTGAGCTCATGCGACACCGCTCTGTAATCCTTCCACTGTTGGGAACGGGAGGTTTTCGTAGCTCTGTTAGACCAGCCTGACGCAGTGCCCTCCACACTATGAACTCAGGAAGTACGAGCCTTGGCTCAAACTACATGACTCAAATCTCAACTTGAAATGGGCAGAGCAGTTCGAAGTCGTGTTAGACTCGACCCAACGATTCAGATCCAATATTCCACCATATTATTGGCCCCACATGGGTTACAAGCTTATGTTAACAAGCTTGACAATTAAAATACCAATTTAATTATATTTAAATTAATTAATTGCTATATAACTTACCGATGTGGGATAAGTCACTGATTTTGTAGTTGCTTTAGTTCCAACAAATAATGTCTTTAAACGAAAAATATAGATAAGGTCATATTGGTGGTATAATTTTCAACATCTTTTATTTTTAACGGTATTGTTAAAAGTTTTTTTTTTTACAGAAATGGGACCCATTGATAATATTTCTAATAATAATTATTACTTTGTCCTTTAGTGACTAAAGTTAATTATATAGTGTCATCAATGTAAAAATTCAATTTTATTCTATATATAAAATAATACAACGTGTTTCAAAACTAGGCACATGCAGTACGAACTTTCCACACTTTCGGTATAATAAAGTTGAATACGCTAAGAATAAACGTTCTTCGATTTAATAATATATTATGATGGACATATATTACTATTTAAATATATGTATATGCATATATATATATATATATATATATATATATATATATTCACTTTAAATACATTCAGAAAGTAAAGTTTTTTACTATCTTAGTTAGAATTTTCATCATTATGTTAGAGGGAGTAAGGAAGCTTTGTGTCAAAGTAATGACATGAATTTTTTCACTCCTATATATATTTTATGATGCCTAAAGAATAATAAGCTTTCCCTAACCAGGACAAGCGTATATATTTACTTTAAATGATAAAATATTTATGTCGTGGAACAACATAAGTTACTATATAACTATGCACTGCTTTATTTCAAATTTAAATGAGAGTTTTTTATTGTCTTTTTTTACAAACTATAAGAAGACAGTATTTACGCTACATTACTTAAGCAGGGTATAACTCATACAAATAAAGCGTATAAATTTTATCTCGAGATACGTTGAAATTATAGATGAAATATATATCAACATTGATTATGTTCTTGTAGTGATGAATACGTAATTATGACTATAAAATAGAGAGAGAACTTTGAGAACTATCTTTTTGTTTACCTTGTACTATTTGTTCTTATTTCTAGAGAATGATTCGTTCAATCAGTTTTACGAGATAAATCCTAATTGATGTATATGGTAACATAAATTTGAACAATAAAAAAACATGATGGTATATTTGAGAACAGACTGGTGTTCCATCTTGAGCTCATGCGACACCGCTCTGTAATCCTTCCACTGTTGGGAACGGGAGGTTTTCGTAGCTCTGTTAGACCAGCCTGACGCAGTGACCTCCACACTATGAACTCAGGAAGTACGAGCCTTGGCTCAAACTACATGACTCAAATCTCAACTTGAAATGGGCAGAGCAGTTCGAAGTCGTGTTAGACTCGACCCAACAATTCAGATCCAATATTCCACCATATTATTGGCCCCACATGGGTTACAAGCTTATGTTAACAAGCTTGACAATTAAAATACCAATTTAATTATATTTAAATTAATTAATTGCTATAGAACTTACCGATGTGGGATAAGTCACTGGTTTTGTAGTTGCTTTTGTTCCAACAAGTAATGTCTTTAAACGAAAAATATAGATAAGGTCATATTGGTGGTATAAATTTCAGCATCTTTTATTTTTAACGGTATTGTAAATTTTTTATTTTTTTTTACAGAAATGGGACCCATTGATAATATTTCTAATAATAATTATTACTTTGTCCTTTAGTGACTAAAGTTAATTATATAGTGTCATCCATGTAAAAATTCAATTTTATTCTATATATAAAATAATACAACGTGTTTCAAAACTAGGCACATGCAGTACGAACTTTCCACACTTTCGGTATAATAAAGTTGAATACGCTAAGAATAAACGTTCTTCGATTTAATAATATATTATGATGGACATATATTACTATTTAAATATATGTATATGCATATATATATATATATATATATATATATTCACTTTAAATACATTCAGAAAGTAAAGTTTTTTACTATCTTAGTTAGAATTTTCATCATTATGTTAGAGGGAGTAAGGAAGCTTTGTGTCAAAGTAATGACATGAATTTTTTCACTCCGATATATATTTTATGATGCCTAAAGAATAATAAGCTTTCCCTAACCAGGACAAGCGTATATATTTACTTTAAATGATAAAATATTTATGTCGTGGAACAACATAAGTTACAATATAACGATGCACTACTTTATTTCAAATTTAAATGAGAGTTTTTTATTGTCATTTTTTACAAACTATAAGAAGACAGTATTTACGCTACATTACTTAAGCAGGGTATAACTCATACAAAGAAAGCGTATAAATTTTATCTCGACATACGTTGAAATTATATATGAAACATATATCAACATTGATTATGTTCTTGTAGTGATGAATACGTAATTATGACTATAAAATAGATAGAGAACTTTGAGAACTATCTTTTTGTTTACCTTGTACTATTTGTTCTTATTTCTAGAGAATGATTCGTTCAATCAGTTTTACGAGATAAATCCTAATTGATGTATATGGTAACATAAATTTGAACAAGAAAAAAACATGATGGTATATTTGAGAACAGACTGGTGTTCCATCTTGAGCTCATGCGACACCGCTCTGTAATCCTTCCACTGTTGGGAACGGGAGGTTTTCGTAGCTCTGTTAGACCAGCCTGACACAGTGCCCTCCACACTATGAACTCAGGAAGTACGAGCCTTGGCTCAAACTACATGACTCAAATCTCAACTTGAAATGGGCAGAGCAGTTCGAAGTCGTGTTAGACTCGACCCAACGATTCAGATCCAATATTCCACCATATTATTGGCCCCACATGGGTTACAAGCTTATGTTAACAAGCTTGACAATTAAAATACCAATTTAATTATATTTAAATTAATTAATTGCTATATAACTTACCGATGTGGGATAAGTCACTGATTTTGTAGTTGCTTTAGTTCCAACAAATAATGTCTTTAAACGAAAAATATAGATAAGGTCATATTGGTGGTATAATTTTCAACATCTTTTATTTTTAACGGTATTGTTAAAAGTTTTTTGTTTTACAGAAATGGGACCCATTGATAATATTTCTAATAATAATTATTACTTTGTCCTTTAGTGACTAAAGTTAATTATATAGTGTCATCAATGTAAAAATTCAATTTTATTCTATATATAAAATAATACAACGTGTTTCAAAACTAGGCACATGCAGTACGAACTTTCCACACTTTCGGTATAATAAAGTTGAATACGCTAAGAATAAACGTTCTTCGATTTAATAATATATTATGATGGACATATATTACTATTTAAATATATGTATATGCATATATATATATATATATATATATATATATATATTCACTTTAAATACATTCAGAAAGTAAAGTTTTTTACTATCTTAGTTAGAATTTTCATCATTATGTTAGAGGGAGTAAGGAAGCTTTGTGTCAAAGTAATGACATGAATTTTTTCACTCCTATATATATTTTATGATGCCTAAAGAATAATAAGCTTTCCCTAACCAGGACAAGCGTATATATTTACTTTAAATGATAAAATATTTATGTCGTGGAACAACATAAGTTACTATATAACTATGCACAGCTTTATTTCAAATTTAAATGAGAGTTTTTTATTGTCTTTTTTTACAAACTATAAGAAGACAGTATTTACGCTAGATTGCTTAAGCAGGGTATAACTCATAAAAATAAAGCGTATAAATTTTATCTCGACATAGGTTGAAATTATAAATGAAACATATATCAACATTGATTATGTTATTGTAGTGATGAATACGTAATTATGACTATAAAATAGATAGACAACTTTGAGAACTATCTTTTTGTTTACCTTGAACTATTTGTTCTTATTTCTAGAGAATGATTCGTTCAATCAGTTTTACGAGATAAATCCTAATTGATGTATATGGTAACATAAATTTGAACAATAAGAAAACATGATGGTATATTTGAGAACAGACTGTTGTTCCATCTTGAGCTCATGCGACACCGCTCTGTAATCCTTCCACTGTTGGGAACGGGAGGTTTTCGTAGCTCTGTTAGACCAGCCTGACGCAGTGACCTCCACACTATGAACTCAGGAAGTACGAGCCTTGGCTCAAACTACATGACTCAAATCTCAACTTGAAATGGGCAGAGCAGTTCGAAGTCGTGTTAGACTCGACCCAACAATTCAGATCCAATATTCCACCATATTATTGGCCCCACATGGGTTACAAGCTTATGTTAACAAGCTTGACAATTAAAATACCAATTTAATTATATTTAAATTAATTAATTGCTATAGAACTTACCGATGTGGGATAAGTCACTGGTTTTGTAGTTGCTTTTGTTCCAACAAGTAATGTCTTTAAACGAAAAATATAGATAAGGTCATATTGGTGGTATAATTTTCAACATCTTTTATTTTTAACGGTATTGTTAAAAGTTTTTTTTTTTTACAGAAATGGGACCCATTGATAATATTTCTAATAATAATTATTACTTTGTCCTTTAGTGACTAAAGTTAATTATATAGTGTCATCCATGTAAAAATTCAATTTTATTCTATATATAAAATAATACAACGTGTTTCAAAACTAGGCACATGCAGTACGAACTTTCCACACTTTCGGTATAATAAAGTTGAATACGCTAAGAATAAACGTTCTTCGATTTAATAATATATTATGATGGACATATATTACTATTTAAATATATGTATATGCATATATATATATATATATATATATATTCACTTTAAATACATTCAGAAAGTAAAGTTTTTTACTATCTTAGTTAGAATTTTCATCATTATGTTAGAGGGAGTAAGGAAGCTTTGTGTCAAAGTAATGACATGAATTTTTTCACTCCGATATATATTTTATGATGCCTAAAGAATAATAAGCTTTCCCTAACCAGGACAAGCGTATATATTTACTTTAAATGATAAAATATTTATGTCGTGGAACAACATAAGTTACTATATAACGATGCACTACTTTATTTCAAATTTAAATGAGAGTTTTTTATTGTCATTTTTTACAAACTATAAGAAGACAGTATTTACGCTACATTACTTAAGCAGGGTATAACTCATACAAAGAAAGCGTATAAATTTTATCTCGAGATACGTTGAAATTATATATGAAATATATATCAACATTGATTATGTTCTTGTAGTGATGAATACGTAATTATGACTATAAAATAAAGAGAGAACTTTGAGAAATATCTTTTTGTTTACCTTGTACTATTTGTTCTTATTTCTAGAGAATGATTCGTTCAATCAGTTTTACGAGATAAATCCTAATTGATGTATATGGTACCATAAATTTGAACAAGAAAAAAACATGATGGTATATTTGAGAACAGACTGGTGTTCCATCTTGAGCTCATGCGACACCGCTCTGTAATCCTTCCACTGTTGGGAACGGGAGGTTTTCGTAGCTCTGTTAGACCAGCCTGACGCAGTGACCTCCACACTATGAACTCAGGAAGTACGAGCCTTGGCTCAAACTACATGACTCAAATCTCAACTTGAAATGGGCAGAGCAGTTCGAAGTCGTGTTAGACTCGACCCAACAATTCAGATCCAATATTCCACCATATTATTGGCCCCACATGGGTTACAAGCTTATGTTAACAAGCTTGACAATTAAAATACCAATTTAATTATATTTAAATTAATTAATTGCTATATAACTTACCGATGTGGGATAAGTCACTGGTTTTGTAGTTGCTTTAGTTCCAACAAATAATGTCTTTAAACGAAAAATATAGATAAGGTCATATTGGTGGTATAATTTTCAACATCTTTTATTTTTAACGGTATTGTTAAAAGTTTTTTTTTTTACAGAAATGGGACCCATTGATAATATTTCTAATAATAATTATTACTTTGTCCTTTAGTGACTAAAGTTAATTATATAGTGTCATCAATGTAAAAATTCAATTTTATTCTATATATAAAATAATACAACGTGTTTCAAAACTAGGCACATGCAGTACGAACTTTCCACACTTTCGGTATAATAAAGTTGAATACGCTAAGAATAAACGTTCTTCGATTTAATAATATATTATGATGGACATATATTACTATTTAAATATATGTATATGCATATATATATATATATATATATATATATATATATAAATATATATATATATATATATATATATTCACTTTAAATACATTCAGAAAGTAAAGTTTTTTACTATCTTAGTTAGAATTTTCATCATTATGTTAGAGGGAGTAAGGAAGCTTTGTGTCAAAGTAATGACATGAATTTTTTCACTCCGATATATATTTTATGATGCCTAAAGAATAATAAGCTTTCCCTAACCAGGACAAGCGTATATATTTACTTTAAATGATAAAATATTTATGTCGTGGAACAACATAAGTTACTATATAACTATGCACAGCTTTATTTCAAATTTAAATGAGAGTTTTTTATTGTCTTTTTTTACAAACTTTAAGAAGACAGTATTTACGCTAGATTGCTTAAGCAGGGTATAACTCATAAAAATAAAGCGTATAAATTTTATCTCGACATAGGTTGAAATTATAAATGAAACATATATCAACATTGATTATGTTATTGTAGTGATGAATACGTAATTATGACTATAAAATAGATAGACAACTTTGAGAACTATCTTTTTGTTTACCTTGAACTATTTGTTCTTATTTCTAGAGAATGATTCGTTCAATCAGTTTTACGAGATAAATCCTAATTGATGTATATGGTAACATAAATTTGAACAATAAAAAAACATGATGGTATATTTGAGAACAGACTGGTGTTCCATCTTGAGCTCATGCGACACCGCTCTGTAATCCTTCCACTGTTGGGAACGGGAGGTTTTCGTAGCTCTGTTAGACCAGCCTGACGCAGTGACCTCCACACTATGAACTCAGGAAGTACGAGCCTTGGCTCAAACTACATGACTCAAATCTCAACTTGAAATGGGCAGAGCAGTTCGAAGTCGTGTTAGACTCGACCCAACAATTCAGATCCAATATTCCACCATATTATTGGCCCCACATGGGTTACAAGCTTATGTTAACAAGCTTGACAATTAAAATACCAATTTAATTATATTTAAATTAATTAATTGCTATAGAACTTACCGATGTGGGATAAGTCACTAGTTTTGTAGTTGCTTTTGTTCCAACAAATAATGTCTTCAAACGAAAAATATAGATAAGGTCATATTGGTGGTATAATTTTCAACATCTTTTATTTTTAACGGTATTGTTAAAAGTTTTTTTTTTTTACAGAAATGGGACCCATTGATAATATTTCTAATAATAATTATTACTTTGTCCTTTAGTGACTAAAGTTAATTATATAGTGTCATCCATGTAAAAATTCAATTTTATTCTATATATAAAATAATACAACGTGTTTCAAAACTAGGCACATGCAGTACGAACTTTCCACACTTTCGGTATAATAAAGTTGAATACGCTAAGAATAAACGTTCTTCGATTTAATAATATATTATGATGGACATATATTACTATTTAAATATATGTATATGCATATATATATATATATATATATATTCACTTTAAATACATTCAGAAAGTAAAGTTTTTTACTATCTTAGTTAGAATTTTCATCATTATGTTAGAGGGAGTAAGGAAGCTTTGTGTCAAAGTAATGACATGAATTTTTTCACTCCGATATATATTTTATGATGCCTAAAGAATAATAAGCTTTCCCTAACCAGGACAAGCGTATATATTTACTTTAAATGATAAAATATTTATGTCGTGGAACAACATAAGTTACTATATAACGATGCACTACTTTATTTCAAATTTAAATGAGAGTTTTTTATTGTCATTTTTTTCAAACTTTAAGAAGACAGTATTTACGCTAGATTGCTTAAGCAGGGTATAACTCATAAAAATAAAGCGTATAAATTTTATCTCGACATACGTTGAAATTATAAATGAAACATATATCAACATTGATTATGTTCTTGTAGTGATGAATACGTAATTATGACTATAAAATAGATAGAGAACTTTGAGAACTATCTTTTTGTTTACCTTGTACTATTTGTTCTTATTTCTAGAGAATGATTCGTTCAATCAGTTTTACGAGATAAATCCTAATTGATGTATATGGTACCATAAATTTGAACAAGAAAAAAACATGATGGTATATTTGAGAACAGACTGGTGTGCCATCTTGAGCTCATGCGACACCGCTCTGTAATCCTTCCACTGTTGGGAACGGGAGGTTTTCGTAGCTCTGTTAGACCAGCCTGACGCAGTGCCCTCCACACTATGAACTCAGGAAGTACGAGCCTTGGCTCAAACTACATGACTCAAATCTCAACTTGAAATGGGCAGAGCAGTTCGAAGTCGTGTTAGACTCGACCCAACGAGTCAGATACAATATTCCACCATATTATTGGCCCCACATGGGTTACAAGCTTATGTTAACAAGCTTGACAATTAAAATACCAATTTAATTATATTTAAATTAATTAATTGCTATATAACTTACCGATGTGGGATAAGTCACTGGTTTTGTAGTTGCTTTAGTTCCAACAAATAATGTCTTTAAACGAAAAATATAGATAAGGTCATATTGGTGGTATAATTTTCAACATCTTTTATTTTTAACGGTATTGTTAAAAGTTTTTTTTTTTACAGAAATGGGACCCATTGATAACATTTCTAATAATAATTATTACTTTGTCCTTTAGTGACTATAGTTAATTATATAGTGTCATCAATGTAAAAATTAAATTTTATTCTATATATAAAATAATACAACGTGTTTCAAAACTAGGCACATGCAGTACGAACTTTCCACACTTTCGGTATAATAAAGTTGAATACGCTAAGAATAAACGTTCTTCGATTTAATAATATATTATGATGGACATATATTACTATTTAAATATATGTATATGCATATATATATATATATATATATTCACTTTAAATACATTCAGAAAGTAAAGTTTTTTACTATCTTAGTTAGAATTTTCATCATTATGTTAGAGGGAGTAAGGAAGCTTTGTGTCAAAGTAATGACATGAATTTTTTCACTCCGATATATATTTTATGATGCCTAAAGAATAATAAGCTTTCCCTAACCAGGACAAGCGTATATATTTACTTTAAATGATAAAATATTTATGTCGTGGAACAACATAAGTTACTATATAACTATGCACTGCTTTATTTCAAATTTAAATGAGAGTTTTTTATTGTCTTTTTTTACAAACTATAAGAAGACAGTATTTACGCTACATTACTTAAGCAGGGTATAACTCATACAAAGAAAGCGTATAAATTTTATCTCGACATACGTTGAAATTATATATGAAACATATATCAACATTGATTATGTTCTTGTAGTGATGAATACGTAATTATGACTATATAATAGATAGAGAACTTTGAGAACTATCTTTTTGTTTACCTTGTACTATTTGTTCTTATTTCTAGAGAATGATTCGTTCAATCAGTTTTACGAGATAAATCCTAATTGATGTATATGGTAACATAAATTTGAACAAGAAAAAAACATGATGGTATATTTAAGAACAGACTGGTGTGCCATCTTGAGCTCATGCGACACCGCTCTGTAATCCTTCCACTGTTGGGAACGGGAGGTTTTCGTAGCTCTGTTAGACCAGCTTGACGCAGTGCCCTCCACACTATGAACTCAGGAAGTACGAGCCTTGGCTCAAACTACATGACTCAAATCTCAACTTGAAATGGGCAGAGCAGTTCGAAGTCGTGTTAGACTCGACCCAACGAGTCAGATCCAATATTCCACCATATTATTGGCCCCACATGGGTTACAAGCTTATGTTAACAAGCTTGACAATTAAAATACCAATTTAATTATATTTAAATTAATTAATTGCTATATAACTTACCGATGTGGGATAAGTCACTGGTTTTGTAGTTGCTTTAGTTCCAACAAATAATGTCTTTAAACGAAAAATATAGATAAGGTCATATTGGTGGTATAATTTTCAACATCTTTTATTTTTAACGGTATTGTTAAAAGTTTTTTTTTTTACAGAAATGGGACCCATTGATAACATTTCTAATAATAATTATTACTTTGTCCTTTAGTGACTATAGTTAATTATATAGTGTCATCAATGTAAAAATTAAATTTTATTCTATATATAAAATAATACAACGTGTTTCAAAACTAGGCACATGCAGTACGAACTTTCCACACTTTCGGTATAATAAAGTTGAATACGCTAAGAATAAACGTTCTTCGATTTAATAATATATTATGATGGACATATATTACTATTTAAATATATGTATATGCATATATATATATATATATATATTCACTTTAAATACATTCAGAAAGTAAAGTTTTTTACTATCTTAGTTAGAATTTTCATCATTATGTTAGAGGGAGTAAGGAAGCTTTGTGTCAAAGTAATGACATGAATTTTTTCACTCCGATATATATTTTATGATGCCTAAAGAATAATAAGCTTTCCCTAACCAGGACAAGCGTATATATTTACTTTAAATGATAAAATATTTATGTCGTGTAACAACATAAGTTACTATATAACGATGCACTGCTTTATTTCAAATTTAAATGAGAGTTTTTTATTGTCTTTTTTTACAAACTTTAAGAAGACAGTATTTACGCTAGATTGCTTAAGCAGGGTATAACTCATACAAAGAAAGCGTATAAATTTTATCTCGACATACGTTGAAATTATATATGAAACATATATCAACATTGATTATGTTCTTGTAGTGATGAATACGTAATTATGACTATATAATAGATAGAGAACTTTGAGAACTATCTTTTTGTTTACCTTGTACTATTTGTTCTTATTTCTAGAGAATGATTCGTTCAATCAGTTTTACGAGATAAATCCTAATTGATGTATATGGTAACATAAATTTGAACAAGAAAAAAACATGATGGTATATTTAAGAACAGACTGGTGTGCCATCTTGAGCTCATGCGACACCGCTCTGTAATCCTTCCACCGTTGGGAACGGGAGGTTTTCGTAGCTCTGTTAGACCAGCCTGACGCAGTGCCCTCCACACTATGAACTCAGGAAGTACGAGCCTTGGCTCAAACTACATGACTCAAATCTCAACTTGAAATGGGCAGAGCAGTTCGAAGTCGTGTTAGACTCGACCCAACGAGTCAGATCCAATATTCCACCATATTATTGGCCCCACATGGGTTACAAGCTTATGTTAACAAGCTTGACAATTAAAATACCAATTTAATTATATTTAAATTAATTAATTGCTATATAACTTACCGATGTGGGATAAGTCACTGGTTTTGTAGTTGCTTTAGTTCCAACAAATAATGTCTTTAAACGAAAAATATAGATAAGGTCATATTGGTGGTATAATTTTCAACATCTTTTATTTTTAACGGTATTGTTAAAAGTTTTTTTTTTTTACAGAAATGGGACCCATTGATAATATTTCTAATAATAATTATTACTTTGTCCTTTAGTGACTAAAGTTAATTATATAGTGTCATCCATGTAAAAATTCAATTTTATTCTATATATAAAATAATACAACGTGTTTCAAAACTAGGCACAAGCAGTACGAACTTTCCACACTTTCGGTATAATAAAGTTGAATACGCTAAGAATAAACGTTCTTCGATTTAATAATATATTATGATGGACATATATTACTATTTAAATATATGTATATGCATATATATATATATATATATATATATATATTCACTTTAAATACATTCAGAAAGTAAAGTTTTTTACTATCTTAGTTAGAATTTTCATCATTATGTTAGAGGGAGTAAGGAAGCTTTGTGTCAAAGTAATGACATGAATTTTTTCACTCCGATATATATTTTATGATGCCTAAAGAATAATAAGCTTTCCCTAACCAGGACAAGCGTATATATTTACTTTAAATGATAAAATATTTATGTCGTGGAACAACATAAGTTACTATATAACTATGCACTGCTTTATTTCAAATTTAAATGAGAGTTTTTTATTGTCTTTTTTTACAAACTATAAGAAGACAGTATTTACGCTACATTACTTAAGCAGGGTATAACTCATACAAAGAAAGCGTATAAATTTTATCTCGACATACGTTGAAATTATATATGAAACATATATCAACATTGATTATGTTCTTGTAGTGATGAATACGTAATTATGACTATAAAATAGATAGAGAACTTTGAGAACTATCTTTTTGTTTACCTTGTACTATTTGTTCTTATTTCTAGAGAATGATTCGTTCAATCAGTTTTACGAGATAAATCCTAATTGATGTATATGGTAACATAAATTTGAACAAGAAAAAAACATGATGGTATATTTAAGAACAGACTGGTGTGCCATCTTGAGCTCATGCGACACCGCTCTGTAATCCTTCCACCGTTGGGAACGGGAGGTTTTCGTAGCTCTGTTAGACCAGCCTGACGCAGTGCCCTCCACACTATGAACTCAGGAAGTACGAGCCTTGGCTCAAACTACATGACTCAAATCTCAACTTGAAATGGGCAGAGCAGTTCGAAGTCGTGTTAGACTCGACCCAACGAGTCAGATCCAATATTCCACCATATTATTGGCCCCACATGGGTTACAAGCTTATGTTAACAAGCTTGACAATTAAAATACCAATTTAATTATATTTAAAATTAATTAATTGCTATATAACTTACCGATGTGGGATAAGTCACTGGTTTTGTAGTTGCTTTAGTTCCAACAAATAATGTCTTTAAACGAAAAATATAGATAAGGTCATATTGGTGGTATAATTTTCAACATCTTTTATTTTTAACGGTATTGTTAAAAGTTTTTTTTTTTTACAGAAATGGGACCCATTGATAATATTTCTAATAATAATTATTACTTTGTCCTTTAGTGACTAAAGTTAATTATATAGTGTCATCCATGTAAAAATTCAATTTTATTCTATATATAAAATAATACAACGTGTTTCAAAACTAGGCACATGCAGTACGAACTTTCCACACTTTCGGTATAATAAAGTTGAATACGCTAAGAATAAACGTTCTTCGATTTAATAATATATTATGATGGACATATATTACTATTTAAATATATGTATATGCATATATATATATATATATATATATATATATTCACTTTAAATACATTCAGAAAGTAAAGTTTTTTACTATCTTAGTTAGAATTTTCATCATTATGTTAGAGGGAGTAAGGAAGCTTTGTGTCAAAGTAATGACATGAATTTTTTCACTCCGATATATATTTTATGATGCCTAAAGAATAATAAGCTTTCCCTAACCAGGACAAGCGTATATATTTACTTTAAATGATAAAATATTTATGTCGTGGAACAACATAAGTTACTATATAACTATGCACTGCTTTATTTCAAATTTAAATGAGAGTTTTTTATTGTCTTTTTTTACAAACTATAAGAAGACAGTATTTACGCTACATTACTTAAGCAGGGTATAACTCATACAAAGAAAGCGTATAAATTTTATCTCGACATACGTTGAAATTATATATGAAACATATATCAACATTGATTATGTTCTTGTAGTGATGAATACGTAATTATGACTATAAAATAGATAGAGAACTTTGAGAACTATCTTTTTGTTTACCTTGTACTATTTGTTCTTATTTCTAGAGAATGATTCGTTCAATCAGTTTTACGAGATAAATCCTAATTGATGTATATGGTAACATAAATTTGAACAAGAAAAAAACATGATGGTATATTTGAGAACAGACTGGTGTTCCATCTTAAGCTCATGCGACACCGCTCTGTAATCCTTCCACTGTTGGGAACGGGAGGTTTTCGTAGCTCTGTTAGACCAGCCTGACGCAGTGACCTCCACACTATGAACTCAGGAAGTACGAGCCTTGGCTCAAACTACATGACTCAAATCTCAACTTGAAATGGGCAGAGCAGTTCGAAGTCGTGTTAGACTCGACCCAACGATTCAGATCCAATATTCCACCATATTATTGGCCCCACATGGGTTACAAGCTTATGTTAACAAGCTTGACAATTAAAATACCAATTTAATTATATTTAAATTAATTAATTGCTATATAACTTACCGATGTGGGATAAGTCACTGGTTTTGTAGTTGCTTTAGTTCCAACAAATAATGTCTTTAAACGAAAAATATAGATAAGGTCATATTGGTGGTATAATTTTCAACATCTTTTATTTTTAACGGTATTGTTAAAAGTTTTTTTTTTTTACAGAAATGGGACCCATTGATAATATTTCTAATAATAATTATTACTTTGTCCTTTAGTGACTAAAGTTAATTATATAGTGTCATCCATGTAAAAATTCAATTTTATTCTATATATAAAATAATACAACGTGTTTCAAAACTAGGCACATGCAGTACGAACTTTCCACACTTTCGGTATAATAAAGTTGAATACGCTAAGAATAAACGTTCTTCGATTTAATAATATATTATGATGGACATATATTACTATTTAAATATATGTATATGCATATATATATATATATATATTCACTTTAAATACATTCAGAAAGTAAAGTTTTTCACTATCTTAGTTAGAATTTTCATCATTATGTTAGAGGGAGTAAGGAAGCTTTGTGTCAAAGTAATGACATGAATTTTTTCACTCCGATATATATTTTATGATGCCTAAAGAATAATAAGCTTTCCCTAACCAGGACAAGCGTATATATTTACTTTAAATGATAAAATATTTATGTCGTGGAACAACATAAGTTACTATATAACGATGCACTACTTTATTTTAAATTTAAATGAGAGTTTTTTATTGTCATTTTTTACAAACTATAAGAAGACAGTATTTACGCTACATTACTTAAGCAGGGTATAACTCATACAAAGAAAGCGTATAAATTTTATCTCGACATACGTTGAAATTATATATGAAACATATATCAACATTGATTATGTTCTTGTAGTGATGAATACGTAATTATGACTATAAAATAGATAGAGAACTTTGAGAACTATCTTTTTATTTACCTTGTACTATTTGTTCTTATTTCTAGAGAATGATTCGTTCAATCAGTTTTACGAGATAAATCCTAATTGATGTATATGGTAACATAAATTTGAACAAGAAAAAAACATGATGGTATATTTGAGAACCGACTGGTGTGCCATCTTGAGCTCATGCGACACCGCTCTGTAATCCTTCCACTGTTGGGAACGGGAGGTTTTCGTAGCTCTGTTAGACCAGCCTGACGCAGTGCCCTCCACACTATGAACTCAGGAAGTACGAGCCTTGGCTCAAACTACATGACTCAAATCTCAACTTGAAATGGGCAGAGCAGTTCGAAGTCGTGTTAGACTCGACCCAACGAGTCAGATCCAATATTCCACCATATTATTGGCCCCACATGGGTTACAAGCTTATGTTAACAAGCTTGACAATTAAAATACCAATTTAATTATATTTAAATTAATTAATTGCTATATAACTTACCGATGTGGGATAAGTCACTGGTTTTGTAGTTGCTTTAGTTCCAACAAATAATGTCTTTTAACGAAAAATATAGATAAGGTCATATTGGTGGTATAATTTTCAACATCTTTTATTTTTAACGGTATTGTTAAAAGTTTTTTTTTTTACAGAAATGGGACCCATTGATAATATTTCTAATAATAATTATTACTTTGTCCTTTAGTGACTAAAGTTAATTATATAGTGTCATCAATGTAAAAATTCAATTTTATTCTATATATAAAATAATACAACGTGTTTCAAAACTAGGCACATGCAGTACGAACTTTCCACACTTTCGGTATAATAAAGTTGAATACGCTAAGAATAAACGTTCTTCGATTTAATAATATATTATGATGGACATATATTACTATTTAAATATATGTATATGCATATATATATATATATATATATATATATATTCACTTTAAATACATTCAGAAAGTAAAGTTTTTTACTATCTTAGTTAGAATTTTCATCATTATGTTAGAGGGAGTAAGGAAGCTTTGTGTCAAAGTAATGACATGAATTTTTTCACTCCGATATATATTTTATGATGCCTAAAGAATAATAAGCTTTCCCTAACCAGGACAAGCGTATATATTTACTTTAAATGATAAAATATTTATGTCGTGGAACAACATAAGTTACTATATAACTATGCACTGCTTTATTTCAAATTTAAATGAGAGTTTTTTATTGTCTTTTTTTACAAACTATAAGAAGACAGTATTTACGCTACATTACTTAAGCAGGGTATAACTCATACAAAGAAAGCGTATAAATTTTATCTCGACATACGTTGAAATTATATATGAAACATATATCAACATTGATTATGTTCTTGTAGTGATGAATACGTAATTATGACTATATAATAGACAGAGAACTTTGAGAACTATCTTTTTGTTTACCTTGTACTATTTGTTCTTATTTCTAGAGAATGATTCGTTCAATCAGTTTTACGAGATAAATCCTAATTGATGTATATGGTAACATAAATTTGAACAAGAAAAAAACATGATGGTATATTTAAGAACAGACTGGTGTGCCATCTTGAGCTCATGCGACACTGCTCTGTAATCCTTCCACTGTTGGGAACGGGAGGTTTTCGTAGCTCTGTTAGACCAGCCTGACGCAGTGCCCTCCACACTATGAACTCAGGAAGTACGAGCCTTGGCTCAAACTACATGACTCAAATCTCAACTTGAAATGGGCAGAGCAGTTCGAAGTCGTGTTAGACTCGACCCAACGAGTCAGATCCAATATTCCACCATATTATTGGCCCCACATGGGTTACAAGCTTATGTTAACAAGCTTGACAATTAAAATACCAATTTAATTATATTTAAATTAATTAATTGCTATATAACTTACCGATGTGGGATAAGTCACTGGTTTTGTAGTTGCTTTAGTTCCAACAAATAATGTCTTTAAACGAAAAATATAGATAAGGTCATATTGGTGGTATAATTTTCAACATCTTTTATTTTTAACGGTATTGTTAAAAGTTTTTTTTTTTTACAGAAATGGGACCCATTGATAATATTTCTAATAATAATTATTACTTTGTCCTTTAGTGACTAAAGTTAATTATATAGTGTCATCCATGTAAAAATTCAATTTTATTCTATATATAAAATAATACAACGTGTTTCAAAACTAGGCACATGCAGTACGAACTTTCCACACTTTCGGTATAATAAAGTTGAATACGCTAAGAATAAACGTTCTTCGATTTAATAATATATTATGATGGACATATATTACTATTTAAATATATGTATATGCATATATATATATATATATATATATATATATATTCACTTTAAATACATTCAGAAAGTAAAGTTTTTTACTATCTTAGTTAGAATTTTCATCATTATGTTAGAGGGAGTAAGGAAGCTTTGTGTCAAAGTAATGACATGAATTTTTTCACTCCGATATATATTTTATGATGCCTAAAGAATAATAAGCTTTCCCTAACCAGGACAAGCGTATATATTTACTTTAAATGATAAAATATTTATGTCGTGGAACAACATAAGTTACTATATAACTATGCACTGCTTTATTTCAAATTTAAATGAGAGTTTTTTATTGTCTTTTTTTACAAACTATAAGAAGACAGTATTTACGCTACATTACTTAAGCAGGGTATAACTCATACAAAGAAAGCGTATAAATTTTATCTCGACATACGTTGAAATTATATATGAAACATATATCAACATTGATTATGTTCTTGTAGTGATGAATACGTAATTATGACTATATAATAGACAGAGAACTTTGAGAACTATCTTTTTGTTTACCTTGTACTATTTGTTCTTATTTCTAGAGAATGATTCGTTCAATCAGTTTTACGAGATAAATCCTAATTGATGTATATGGTAACATAAATTTGAACAAGAAAAAAACATGATGGTATATTTAAGAACAGACTGGTGTGCCATCTTGAGCTCATGCGACACCGCTCTGTAATCCTTCCACTGTTGGGAACGGGAGGTTTTCGTAGCTCTGTTAGACCAGCCTGACGCAGTGCCCTCCACACTATGAACTCAGGAAGTACGAGCCTTGGCTCAAACTACATGACTCAAATCTCAACTTGAAATGGGCAGAGCAGTTCGAAGTCGTGTTAGACTCGACCCAACGAGTCAGATCCAATATTCCACCATATTATTGGCCCCACATGGGTTACAAGCTTATGTTAACAAGCTTGACAATTAAAATACCAATTTAATTATATTTAAATTAATTAATTGCTATATAACTTACCGATGTGGGATAAGTCACTGGTTTTGTAGTTGCTTTAGTTCCAACAAATAATGTCTTTAAACGAAAAATATAGATAAGGTCATATTGGTGGTATAATTTTAACCATCTTTTATTTTTAACGGTATTGTTAAAAGTTTTTTTTTTTACAGAAATGAGACCCATTGATAATATTTCTAATAATAATTATTACTTTGTCCTTTAGTGACTAAAGTTAATTATATAGTGTCATCAATGTAAAAATTAAATTTTATTCTATATATAAAATAATACAACGTGTTTCAAAACTAGGCACATGCAGTACAAACTTTCCACACTTTCGGTATAATAAAGTTGAATACGCTAAGAATAAACGTTCTTCGATTTAATAATATATTATGATGGACATATATTACTATTTAAATATATGTATATGCATATATATATATATATATATATATTCACTTTAAATACATTCAGAAAGTAAAGTTTTTTACTATCTTAGTTAGAATTTTCATCATTATGTTAGAGGGAGTAAGGAAGCTTTGTGTCAAAGTAATGACATGAATTTTTTCACTCCGATATATATTTTATGATGCCTAAAGAATAATAAGCTTTCCCTAACCAGGACAAGCGTATATATTTACTTTAAATGATAAAATATTTATGTCGTGGAACAACATAAGTTACTATATAACGATGCACTGCTTTATTTCAAATTTAAATGAGAGTTTTTTATTGTCTTTTTTTACAAACTATAAGAAGACAGTATTTACGCTACATTACTTAAGCAGGGTATAACTCATACAAAGAAAGCGTATAAATTTTATCTCGACATACGTTGAAATTATAGATGAAACATATATCAACATTGATTATGTTCTTGTAGTGATGAATACGTAATTATGACTATAAAATAGATAGAGAACTTTGAGAACTATCTTTTTGTTTACCTTGTACTATTTGTTCTTATTTCTAGAGAATGATTCGTTCAATCAGTTTTACGAGATAAATCCTAATTGATGTATATGGTAACATAAATTTTAACAAGAAAAAAACATGATGGTATATTTGAGAACAGACTGGTGTGCCATCTTGAGCTCATGCGACACCGCTCTGTAATCCTTCCACTGTTGGGAACGGGAGGTTTTCGTAGCTCTGTTAGACCAGCCTGACGCAGTGCCCTCCACACTATGAACTCAGGAAGTACGAGCCTTGGCTCAAACTACATGACTCAAATCTCAACTTGAAATGGGCAGAGCAGTTCGAAGTCGTGTTAGACTCGACCCAACGAGTCAGATCCAATATTCCACCATATTATTGGCCCCACATGGGTTACAAGCTTGACAATTAAAATACCAATTTAATTATATTTAAATTAATTAATTGCTATATAACTTACCGATGTGGGATAAGTCACTGGTTTTGTAGTTGCTTTAGTTCCAACAAATAATGTCTTTAAACGAAAAATATAGATAAGGTCATATTGGTGGTATAATTTTCAACATCTTTTATTTTTAACGGTATTGTTAAAAGTTTTTTTTTTTACAGAAATGGGACCCATTGATAACATTTCTAATAATAATTATTACTTTGTCCTTTAGTGACTAAGGTTAATTAAATAGTGTCATCAATGTAAAAATTAAATTTTATTCTATATATAAAATAATACAACGTGTTTCAAAACTAGGCACATGCAGTACGAACTTTCCACACTTTCGGTATAATAAAGTTGAATACGCTAAGAATAAACGTTCTTCGATTTAATAATATATTATGATGGACATATATTACTATTTAAATATATGTATATGCATATATATATATATATATATATATATATATATATATTCACTTTAAATACATTCAGAAAGTAAAGTTTTTTACTATCTTAGTTAGAATTTTCATCATTATGTTAGAGGGAGTAAGGAAGCTTTGTGTCAAAGTAATGTCATGAATTTTTTCACTCCGATATATATTTTATGATGCCTAAAGAATAATAAGCTTTCCCTAACCAGGACAAGCGTATATATTTACTTTAAATGATAAAATATTTATGTCGTGGAACAACATAAGTTACTATATAACGATGCACTGCTTTATTTCAAATTTAAATGAGAGTTTTTTATTGTCTTTTTTTACAAACTATAAGAAGACAGTATTTACGCTACATTACTTAAGCAGGGTATAACTCATACAAAGAAAGCGTATAAATTTTATCTCGACATACGTTGAAATTATAGATGAAACATATATCAACATTGATTATGTTCTTGTAGTGATGAATACGTAATTATGACTATAAAATAGATAGAGAACTTTGAGAACTATCTTTTTGTTTACCTTGTACTATTTGTTCTTATTTCTAGAGAATGATTCGTTCAATCAGTTTTACGAGATAAATCCTAATTGATGTATATGGTAACATAAATTTGAACAAGAAAAAAACATGATGGTATATTTGAGAACAGACTGGTGTTCCATCTTGAGCTCATGCGACACCGCTCTGTAATCCTTCCACTGTTGGGAACGGGAGGTTTTCGTAGCTCTGTTAGACCAGCCTGACGCAGTGCCCTCCACACTATGAACTCAGGAAGTACGAGCCTTGGCTCAAACTACATGACTCAAATGTCAACTTGAAATGGGCAGAGCAGTTCGAAGTCGTGTTAGACTCGACCCAACGAGTCAGATCCAATATTCCACCATATTATTGGCCCCACATGGGTTACAAGCTTATGTTAACAAGCTTGACAATTAAAATACCAATTTAATTATATTTAAATTAATTAATTGCTATATAACTTACCGATGTGGGATAAGTCACTGGTTTTGTAGTTGCTTTAGTTCCAACAAATAATGTCTTTAAACGAAAAATATAGATAAGGTCATATTGGTGGTATAATTTTCAACATCTTTTATTTTTAACGGTATTGTTAAAAGTTTTTTTTTTTACAGAAATGGGACCCATTGATAATATTTCTAATAATAATTATTACTTTGTCCTTTAGTGTCTAAAGTTAATTATATAGTGTCATCCATGTAAAAATTCAATTTTATTCTATATATAAAATAATACAACGTGTTTCAAAACTAGGCACATGCAGTACGAACTTTCCACACTTTCGGTATAATAAAGTTGAATACGCTAAGAATAAACGTTCTTCGATTTAATAATATATTATGATGGACATATATTACTATTTAAATATATGTATATGTATATATATATATATATATATATATATATATTCACTTTAAATACATTCAGAAAGTAAAGTTTTTTACTATCTTAGTTAGAATTTTCATCATTATGTTAGAGGGAGTAAGGAAGCTTTGTGTCAAAGTAATGACATGAATTTTTTCACTCCGATATATATTTTATGATGCCTAAAGAATAATAAGCTTTCCCTAACCAGGACAAGCGTATATATTTACTTTAAATGATAAAATATTTATGTCGTGGAACAACATAAGTTACTATATAACGATGCACTGCTTTATTTCAAATTTAAATGAGAGTTTTTTATTGTCTTTTTTTACAAACTATAAGAAGACAGTATTTACGCTACATTACTTAAGCAGGGTATAACTCATACAAAGAAAGCGTATAAATTTTATCTCGACATACGTTGAAATTATAGATGAAATATATATCAACATTGATTATGTTCTTGTAGTGATGAATACGTAATTATGACTATAAAATAAAGAGAGAACTTTGAGAACTATCTTTTTGTTTACCTTATACTATTTGTTCTTATTTCTAGAGAATGATTCGTTCAATCAGTTTTACGAGATAAATCCTAATTGATGTATATGGTAAAATAAATTTGAACAAGAAAAAAACATGATGGTATATTTGAGAACCGACTGGTGTGCCATCTTGAGCTCATGCGACACCGCTCTGTAATCCTTCCACCGTTGGGAACGGGAGGTTTTCGTAGCTCTGTTAGACCAGCCTGACGCAGTGCCCTCCACACTATGAACTCAGGAAGTACGAGCCTTGGCTCAAACTACATGACTCAAATCTCAACTTGAAATGGGCAGAGCATTTCGAAGTCGTGTTAGACTCGACTCAACGAGTCAGATCCAATATTCCACCATATTATTGGCCCCACATGGGTTACAAGCTTATGTTAACAAGCTTGACAATTAAAATAGCAATTTAATTATATTTAAATTAATTAATTGCTATATAACTTACCGATGTGGGATAAGTCACTGGATTTGTAGTTGCTTTAGTTCCAACAAATAATGTCTTTAAACGAAAAATATAGATAAGGTCATATTGGTGGTATAATTTTCAACATCTTTTATTTTTAACGGTATTGTTAAAAGTTTTTTTTTTTTACAGAAATGGGACCCATTGATAATATTTCTAATAATAATTATTACTTTGTCCTTTAGTGACTAAAGTTAATTATATAGTGTCATCCATGTAAAAATTCAATTTTATTCTATATATAAAATAATACAACGTGTTTCAAAACTAGGCACATGCAGTACGAACTTTCCACACTTTCGGTATAATAAAGTTGAATACGCTAAGAATAAACGTTCTTCGATTTAATAATATATTATGATGGACATATATTACTATTTAAATATATGTAAATGCATATACATATATATATATATATATATATATATATATATTCACTTTACATACATTCAGAAAGTAAAGTTTTTTACTATCTTAGTTAGAATTTTCATCATTATGTTAGAGAGACTAAGGAAGCTTTGTGTCAAACTAATGACATGAATTTTTTCACTCCGATATATATTTTATGAAGCCTAAAGAATAATAAGCTTTCCCTAACCAGGACAAGCGTATATATTTACTTTAAATGATAAAATATTTATGTCGTGGTACAACATAAGTTACTATATAACTATGCACTGCTTTATTTCAAATTTAAATGAGTTTTTTATTTTCTTTTTTTACAAACTATAAGAAGACAGTATGTACGCTAGATTACTTAAGCAGGCTATAACTCATACAAAGAAAGCGTATAAATTTTATCTCGACATACGTTGAAATTATATATGAAACATATATAAACATTGATTATGTTCTTGTAGTGATGAATACGTAATTATGACTATAAAATAGATAGAGAACTTTGAGAACTATCTTTTTGTTTACCTTGTACTATTTGTTCTTATTTCTAGAGAATGATTCGTTCAATCAGTTTTACGAGATAAATCCTAATTGATGTATATGGTAACATAAATTTGAACAAGAAAAAAACATGATGGTATATTTGAGAACAGACTGGTGTGCCATCTTGAGCTCATGCGACACTGCTCTGTAATCCTTCCACTGTTGGGAACGGGAGGTTTTCGTAGCTCTGTTAGACCTGTCTGACGCAGTGCCCTCCACACTATGAACTCAGGAAGTACGAGCCTTGGCTCAAACTACATGACTCAAATCTCAACTTGAAATGGGCAGAGCAGTTCGAAGTCGTGTTAGACTCGACCCAACGAGTCAGATCCAATATTCCACCATATTATTGGCCCCACATGGGTTACAAGCTTATGTTAACAAGCTTGACAATTAAAATAGCAATTTAATTATATTTAAATTAATTAATTGCTATATAACTTACCGATGTGGGATAAGTCACTGGATTTGTAGTTACTTTAGTTCCAACAAATAATGTCTTTAAACGAAAAATATAGATAAGGTCATATTGGTGGTATAATTTTCAACATCTTTTATTTTTAACAGTATTGTTAATTTATTTTTTTTACAGAAATGGTACCCATTGATAATATTTCTAATAATTATTATTACTTTGTCCTTTAGTCACTAAAGTTAATTATATAGTGTCATCCATGTAAAAATTCAATTTTATTCTATATATAAAATAATACAACGTGTTTCAAAACTAGGCACATGCAGTACGAACTTTCCACACTTTCGGTATAATAAAGTTGAATACGCTAAGAATAAACGTTCTTCGATTTAATAATATATTATGATGGACATATATTACTATTTAAATATATGTATATGCATATATATATATATATATATATATATATTCACTTTAAATACATTCAGAAAGTAAAGTTTTTTACTATCTTAGTTAGAATTTTCATCATTATGTTAGAGGGAGTAAGGAAGCTTTGTGTCAAAGTAATGACATGAATTTTTTCACTCCGATATATATTTTATGATGCCTAAAGAATAATAAGCTTTCCCTAACCAGGACAAGCGTATATATTTACTTTAAATGATAAAATATTTATGTCGTGGAACAACATAAGTTACTATATAACGATGCACTGCTTTATTTCAAATTTAAATGAGAGTTTTTTATTGTCTTTTTTTACAAACTATAAGAAGACAGTATTTACGCTACATTACTTAAGCAGGGTATAACTCATACAAATAAAGCGTATAAATTTTATCTCGAGATACGTTGAAATTATAGATGAAATATATATCAACATTGATTATGTTCTTGTAGTGATGAATACGTAATTATGACTATAAAATAAAGAGAGAACTTTGAGAACTATCTTTTTGTTTACCTTGTACTATTTGTTCTTATTTCTAGAGAATGATTCGTTCAATCAGTTTTACGAGATAAATCCTAATTGATGTATATGGTAAAATAAATTTGAACAAGAAAAAAACATGATGGTATATTTGAGAACCGACTGGTGTGCCATCTTGAGCTCATGCGACACCGCTCTGTAATCCTTCCACCGTTGGGAACGGGAGGTTTTCGTAGCTCTGTTAGACCAGCCTGACGCAGTGCCCTCCACACTATGAACTCAGGAAGTACGAGCCTTGGCTCAAACTACATGACTCAAATCTCAACTTGAAATGGGCAGAGCATTTCGAAGTCGTGTTAGACTCGACTCAACGAGTCAGATCCAATATTCCACCATATTATTGGCCCCACATGGGTTACAAGCTTATGTTAACAAGCTTGACAATTAAAATAGCAATTTAATTATATTTAAATTAATTAATTGCTATATAACTTACCGATGTGGGATAAGTCACTGGATTTGTAGTTGCTTTAGTTCCAACAAATAATGTCTTTAAACGAAAAATATAGATAAGGTCATATTGGTGGTATAATTTTCAACATCTTTTATTTTTAACGGTATTGTTAAAAGTTTTTTTTTTTTACAGAAATGGGACCCATTGATAATATTTCTAATAATAATTATTACTTTGTCCTTTAGTCACTAAAGTTAATTATATAGTGTCATCCATGTAAAAATTCAATTTTATTCTATATATAAAATAATACAACGTGTTTCAAAACTAGGCACATGCAGTACGAACTTTCCACACTTTCGGTATAATAAAGTTGAATACGCTAAGAATAAACGTTCTTCGATTTAATAATATATTATGATGGACATATATTACTATTTAAATATATGTAAATGCATATACATATATATATATATATATATATATATATTCACTTTACATACATTCAGAAAGTAAAGTTTTTTACTATCTTAGTTAGAATTTTCATCATTATGTTAGAGAGACTAAGGAAGCTTTGTGTCAAACTAATGACATGAATTTTTTCACTCCGATATATATTTTATGAAGCCTAAAGAATAATAAGCTTTCCCTAACCAGGACAAGCGTATATATTTACTTTAAATGATAAAATATTTATGTCGTGGAACAACATAAGTTACTATATAACTATGCACTGCTTTATTTCAAATTTAAATGAGTTTTTTATTTTCTTTTTTTTTACAAACTATAAGAAGACAGTATGTACGCTAGATTACTTAAGCAGGCTATAACTCATACAAAGAAAGCGTATAAATTTTATCTCGACATACGTTGAAATTATAAATGAAACATATATCAACATTGATTATGTTATTGTAGTGATGAATACGTAATTATGACTATAAAATAGATAGACAACTTTGAGAACTATCTTTTTGTTTACCTTGAACTATTTGTTCTTATTTCTAGAGAATGATTCGTTCAATCAGTTTTACGAGATAAATCCTAATTGATGTATATGGTAACATAAATTTGAACAATAAAAAAACATGATGGTATATTTGAGAACAGACTGTTGTGCCATCTTGAGCTCATGCGACACTGCTCTGTAATCCTTCCACTGTTGGGAACGGGAGGTTTTCGTAGCTCTGTTAGACCTGCCTGACGCAGTGCCCTCCACACTATGAACTCAGGAAGTACGAGCCTTGGCTCAAACTACATGACTCAAATCTCAACTTGAAATGGGCAGAGCAGTTCGAAGTCGTGTTAGACTCGACCCAACGAGTCAGATCCAATATTCCACCATATTATTGACCCCACATGGGTTACAAGCTTATGTTAACAAGCTTGACAATTAAAATAGCAATTTAATTATATTTAAATTAATTAATTGCTATATAACTTACCGATGTGGGATAAGTCACTGGATTTGTAGTTACTTTAGTTCCAACAAATAATGTCTTTAAACGAAAAATATAGATAAGGTCATATTGGTGGTATAATTTTCAACATCTTTTATTTTTAACGGTATTGTTAAAATTTTTTTTTTTTTACAGAAATAGGACCCATTGATAATATTTCTAATAATAATTATTACTTTGTCCTTTAGTGACTAAAGTTAATTATATAGTGTCATCCATGTAAAAATTCAATTTTATTCTATATATAAAATAATACAACGTGTTTCAAAACTAGGCACATGCAGTACGAACTTTCCACACTTTCGGTATAATAAAGTTGAATACGCTAAGAATAAACGTTCTTCGATTTAATAATATATTATGATGGACATATATTACTATTTAAATATATGTATATGCATATATATATATATATATATATATATATATTCACTTTAAATACATTCAGAAAGTAAAGTTTTTTACTATCTTAGTTAGAATTTTCATCATTATGTTAGAGGGAGTAAGGAAGCTTTGTGTCAAAGTAATGACATGAATTTTTTCACTCCGATATATATTTTATGATGCCTAAAGAATAATAAGCTTTCCCTAACCAGGACAAGCGTATATATTTACTTTAAATGATAAAATATTTATGTCGTGGAACAACATAAGTTACTATATAACGATGCACTGCTTTATTTCAAATTTAAATGAGAGTTTTTTATTGTCTTTTTTTACAAACTATAAGAAGACAGTATTTACGCTACATTACTTAAGCAGGGTATAACTCATACAAAGAAAGCGTATAAATTTTATCTCGAGATACGTTGAAATTATAGATGAAATATATATCAACATTGATTATGTTCTTGTAGTGATGAATACGTAATTATGACTATAAAATAAAGAGAGAACTTTGAGAACTATCTTTTTGTTTACCTTATACTATTTGTTCTTATTTCTAGAGAATGATTCGTTCAATCAGTTTTACGAGATAAATCCTAATTGATGTATATGGTAAAATAAATTTGAACAAGAAAAAAACATGATGGTATATTTGAGAACCGACTGGTGTGCCATCTTGAGCTCATGCGACACCGCTCTGTAATCCTTCCACCGTTGGGAACGGGAGGTTTTCGTAGCTCTGTTAGACCAGCCTGACGCAGTGCCCTCCACACTATGAACTCAGGAAGTACGAGCCTTGGCTCAAACTACATGACTCAAATCTCAACTTGAAATGGGCAGAGCATTTCGAAGTCGTGTTAGACTCGACTCAACGAGTCAGATCCAATATTCCACCATATTATTGGCCCCACATGGGTTACAAGCTTATGTTAACAAGCTTGACAATTAAAATAGCAATTTAATTATATTTAAATTAATTAATTGCTATATAACTTACCGATGTGGGATAAGTCACTGGATTTGTAGTTGCTTTAGTTCCAACAAATAATGTCTTTAAACGAAAAATATAGATAAAGTCATATTGGTGGTATAATTTTCAACATCTTTTATTTTTAACGGTATTGTTAAAAGTTTTTTTTTTTTACAGAAATGGGACCCATTGATAATATTTCTAATAATAATTATTACTTTGTCCTTTAGTGACTAAAGTTAATTATATAGTGTCATCCATGTAAAAATTCAATTTTATTCTATATATAAAATAATACAACGTGTTTCAAAACTAGGCACATGCAGTACGAACTTTCCACACTTTCGGTATAATAAAGTTGAATACGCTAAGAATAAACGTTCTTCGATTTAATAATATATTATGATGGACATATATTACTATTTAAATATATGTAAATGCATATACATATATATATATATATATATATATATATTCACTTTACATACATTCAGAAAGTAAAGTTTTTTACTATCTTAGTTAGAATTTTCATCATTATGTTAGAGAGACTAAGGAAGCTTTGTGTCAAACTAATGACATGAATTTTTTCACTCCGATATATATTTTATGAAGCCTAAAGAATAATAAGCTTTCCCTAACCAGGACAAGCGTATATATTTACTTTAAATGATAAAATATTTATGTCGTGGAACAACATAAGTTACTATATAACTATGCACTGCTTTATTTCAAATTTAAATGAGTTTTTTATTTTCTTTTTTTACAAACTATAAGAAGACAGTATGTACGCTAGATTACTTAAGCAGGCTATAACTCATACAAAGAAAGCGTATAAATTTTATCTCGACATACGTTGAAATTATATATGAAACATATATAAACATTGATTATGTTCTTGTAGTGATGAATACGTAATTATGACTATAAAATAGATAGAGAACTTTGAGAACTATCTTTTTGTTTACCTTGTACTATTTGTTCTTATTTCTAGAGAATGATTCGTTCAATCAGTTTTACGAGATAAATCCTAATTGATGTATATGGTAACATAAATTTGAACAAGAAAAAAACATGATGGTATATTTGAGAACAGACTGGTGTGCCATCTTGAGCTCATGCGACACTGCTCTGTAATCCTTCCACTGTTGGGAACGGGAGGTTTTCGTAGCTCTGTTAGACCTGCCTGACGCAGTGCCCTCCACACTATGAACTCAGGAAGTACGAGCCTTGGCTCAAACTACATGACTCAAATCTCAACTTGAAATGGGCAGAGCAGTTCGAAGTCGTGTTAGACTCGACTCAACGAGTCAGATCCAATATTCCACCATATTATTGGCCCCACATGGGTTACAAGCTTATGTTAACAAGCTTGACAATTAAAATAGCAATTTAATTATATTTAAATTAATTAATTGCTATATAACTTACCGATGTGGGATAAGTCACTGGATTTGTAGTTGCTTTAGTTCCAACAAATAATGTCTTTAAACGAAAAATATAGATAAAGTCATATTGGTGGTATAATTTTCAACATCTTTTATTTTTAACGGTATTGTTAAAAGTTTTTTTTTTTACAGAAATGGGACCCATTGATAATATTTCTAATAATAATTATTACTTTGTCCTTTAGTGACTAAAGTTAATTATATAGTGTCATCCATGTAAAAATTCAATTTTATTCTATATATAAAATAATACAACGTGTTTCAAAACTAGGCACATGCAGTACGAACTTTCCACACTTTCGGTATAATAAAGTTGAATACGCTAAGAATAAACGTTCTTCGATTTAATAATATATTATGATGGACATATATTACTATTTAAATATATGTAAATGCATATACATATATATATATATATATATATATATATTCACTTTACATACATTCAGAAAGTAAAGTTTTTTACTATCTTAGTTAGAATTTTCATCATTATGTTAGAGAGACTAAGGAAGCTTTGTGTCAAACTAATGACATGAATTTTTTCACTCCGATATATATTTTATGAAGCCTAAAGAATAATAAGCTTTCCCTAACCAGGACAAGCGTATATATTTACTTTAAATGATAAAATATTTATGTCGTGGAACAACATAAGTTACTATATAACTATGCACTGCTTTATTTCAAATTTAAATGAGTTTTTTATTTTCTTTTTTTACAAACTATAAGAAGACAGTATGTACGCTAGATTACTTAAGCAGGCTATAACTCATACAAAGAAAGCGTATAAATTTTATCTCGACATACGTTGAAATTATATATGAAACATATATAAACATTGATTATGTTCTTGTAGTGATGAATACGTAATTATGACTATAAAATAGATAGAGAACTTTGAGAACTATCTTTTTGTTTACCTTGTACTATTTGTTCTTATTTCTAGAGAATGATTCGTTCAATCAGTTTTACGAGATAAATCCTAATTGATGTATATGGTAACATAAATTTGAACAAGAAAAAAACATGATGGTATATTTGAGAACAGACTGTTGTGCCATCTTGAGCTCATGCGACACTGCTCTGTAATCCTTCCACTGTTGGGAACGGGAGGTTTTCGTAGCTCTGTTAGACCTGCCTGACGCAGTGCCCTCCACACTATGAACTCAGGAAGTACGAGCCTTGGCTCAAACTACATGACTCAAATCTCAACTTGAAATGGGCAGAGCAGTTCGAAGTCGTGTTAGACTCGACCCAACGAGTCAGATCCAATATTCCACCATATTATTGGCCCCACATGGGTTACAAGCTTATGTTAACAAGCTTGACAATTAAAATAGCAATTTAATTATATTTAAATTAATTAATTGCTATATAACTTACCGATGTGGGATAAGTCACTGGATTTGTAGTTACTTTAGTTCCAACAAATAATGTCTTTAAACGAAAAATATAGATAAGGTCATATTGGTGGTATAATTTTCAACATCTTTTATTTTTAACGGTATTGTTAAAAGTTTTTTTTTTTTACAGAAATGGGACCCATTGATAATATTTCTAATAATAATTATTACTTTGTCCTTTAGTGACTAAAGTTAATTATATAGTGTCATCCATGTAAAAATTCAATTTTATTCTATATATAAAATAATACAACGTGTTTCAAAACTAGGCACATGCAGTACGAACTTTCCACACTTTCGGTATAATAAAGTTGAATACGCTAAGAATAAACGTTCTTCGATTTAATAATATATTATGATGGACATATATTACTATTTAAATATATGTAAATGCATATACATATATATATATATATATATATATATATTCACTTTACATACATTCAGAAAGTAAAGTTTTTTACTATCTTAGTTAGAATTTTCATCATTATGTTAGAGAGACTAAGGAAGCTTTGTGTCAAACTAATGACATGAATTTTTTCACTCCGATATATATTTTATGAAGCCTAAAGAATAATAAGCTTTCCCTAACCAGGACAAGCGTATATATTTACTTTAAATGATAAAATATTTATGTCGTGGAACAACATAAGTTACTATATAACTATGCACTGCTTTATTTCAAATTTAAATGAGTTTTTTATTTTCTTTTTTTACAAACTATAAGAAGACAGTATGTACGCTAGATTACTTAAGCAGGCTATAACTCATACAAATAAAGCATATAAATTTTATCTCGAGATACGTTGAAATTATATATGAAACATATATAAACATTGATTATGTTCTTGTAGTGATGAATACGTAATTATGACTATAAAATAGATAGAGAACTTTGAGAACTATCTTTTTGTTTACCTTGTACTATTTGTTCTTATTTCTAGAGAATGATTCGTTCAATCAGTTTTACGAGATAAATCCTAATTGATGTATATGGTAACATAAATTTGAACAAGAAAAAAACATGATGGTATATTTGAGAACAGACTGGTGTGCCATCTTGAGCTCATGCGACACTGCTCTGTAATTCTTCCACTGTTGGGAACGGGAGGTTTTCGTAGCTCTGTTAGACCTGCCTGACGCAGTGCCCTCCACACTATGAACTCAGGAAGTACGAGCCTTGGCTCAAACTACATGACTCAAATCTCAACTTGAAATGGGCAGAGCAGTTCGAAGTCGTGTTAGACTCGACCCAACGAGTCAGATCCAATATTCCACCATATTATTGGCCCCACATGGGTTACAAGCTTATGTTAACAAGCTTGACAATTAAAATAGCAATTTAATTATATTTAAATTAATTAATTGCTATATAACTTACCGATGTGGGATAAGTCACTGGATTTGTAGTTACTTTAGTTCCAACAAATAATGTCTTTAAACGAAAAATATAGATAAGGTCATATTGGTGGTATAATTTTCAACATCTTTTATTTTTAACAGTATTGTTAAAAGTTTTTTTTTTTTACAGAAATGGGACCCATTGATAATATTTCTAATAATAATTATTACTTTGTCCTTTAGTGACTAAAGTTAATTATATAGTGTCATCCATGTAAAAATTCAATTTTATTCTATATATAAAATAATACAACGTGTTTCAAAACTAGGCACATGCAGTACGAACTTTCCACACTTTCGGTATAATAAAGTTGAATACGCTAAGATTAAACGTTCTTCGATTTAATAATATATTATGATGGACATATATTACTATTTAAATATATGTATATGCATATACATATATATATATATATATATATATATATTCACTTTAAATACATTCAGAAAGTAAAGTTTTTTACTATCTTAGTTAGAATTTTCATCATTATGTTAGAGGGAGTAAGGAAGCTTTGTGTCAAAGTAATGACATCAATTTTTTCACTCCGATATATATTTTATGATGCCTAAAGAATAATAAGCTTTCCCTAACCAGGACAAGCGTATATATTTACTTTAAATGATAAAATATTTATGTCGTGGAACAACATAAGTTACTATATAACTATGCACTTCTTTATTTCAAATTTAAATGAGTTTTTTATTTTCTTTTTTTCCAAACTATAAGAAGACAGTATTTACGCTAGATTACTTAAGCAGGCTATAACTCATACAAAGAAAGCGTATAAATTTTATCTCGACATACGTTGAAATTATATATGAAACATATATCAACATTGATTATATTCTTGTAGTGATGAATACGTAATTATGACTATAAAATAGATAGAGAACTTTGAGAACTATCTTTTTGTTTACCTTGTACTATTTGTTCTTATTTCTAGAGAATGATTCGTTTTACGGGATAAATCCTAATTGATGTATATGGTAACATTAATTTGAACAAGAAAAAAACATGATGGTATATTTGAGAACAGACTGGTGTGCCATCTTGAGCTCATGCGACACTGCTCTGTAATCCTTCCACTGTTGGGAACGGGAGGTTTTCGTAGCTCTGTTAGACCTGCCTGACGCAGTGCCCTCCACACTATGAACTCAGGAAGTACGAGCCTTGGCTCAAACTACATGACTCAAATCTCAACTTGAAATGGGCAGAGCAGTTCGAAGTCGTGTTAGACTCGACCCAACGAGTCAGATCCAATATTCCACCATATTATTGGCCCCACATGGGTTACAAGCTTATGTTAACAAGCTTGACAATTAAAATAGCAATTTAATTATATTTAAATTAATTAATTGCTATATAACTTACCGATGTGGGATAAGTCACTGGATTTGTAGTTGCTTTAGTTCCAACAAATAATGTCTTTAAACGAAAAATATAGATAAGGTCATATTGGTGGTATAATTTTCAACATCTTTTATTTTTAACGGTATTATTAAAAGTTTTTTTTTTTACAGAAATGGGACCCATTGATAATATTTCTAATAATAATTATTACTTTGTCCTTTAGTGACTAAAGTTAATTATATAGTGTCATCCATGTAAAAATTCAATTTTATTCTATATATAAAATAATACAACGTGTTTCAAAACTAGGCACATGCAGTACGAACTTTCCACACTTTCGGTATAATAAAGTTGAATACGCTAAGAATAAACGTTCTTCGATTTAATAATATATTATGATGGACATATATTACTATTTAAATATATGTATATGCATATACATATATATATATATATATATATATTCACTTTACATACATTCAGAAAGTAAAGTTTTTTACTATCTTAGTTAGAATTTTCATCATTATGTTAGAGAGACTAAGGAAGCTTTGTGTGAAACTAATGACATGAATTTTTTCACTCCGATATATATTTTATGAAGCCTAAAGAATAATAAGCTTTCCCTAACCAGGACAAGCGTATATATTTACTTTAAATGATAAAATATTTATGTCGTGGAACAACATAAGTTACTATATAACTATGCACTTCTTTATTTCAAATTTAAATGAGTTTTTTATTTTCTTTTTTTACAAACTATAAGAAGACAGTATTTACGCTAGATTACTTAAGCAGGCTATAACTCATACAAAGAAAGCGTATAAATTTTATCTCGACATACGTTGAAATTATATATGAAACATATATCAACATTGATTATATTCTTGTAGTGATGAATACGTAATTATGACTATAAAATAGATAGAGAACTTTGAGAACTATCTTTTTGTTTACCTTGTACTATTTGTTCTTATTTCTAGAGAATGATTCGTTTTACGGGATAAATCCTAATTGATGTATATGGTAACATAAATTTGAACAAGAAAAAAACATGATGGTATATTTGAGAACAGACTGGTGTGCCATCTTGAGCTCATGCGACACTGCTCTGTAATCCTTCCACTGTTGGGAACGGGAGGTTTTCGTAGCTCTGTTAGACCAGCCTGACGCAGTGCCCTCCACACTATGAACTCAGGAAGTACGAGCCTTGGCTCAAACTACATGACTCAAATCTCAACTTGAAATGGGCAGAGCAGTTCGAAGTCGTGTTAGACTCGACCCAACGAGTCAGATCCAATATTCCACCATATTATTGGCCCCACATGGGTTACAAGCTTATGTTAACAAGCTTGACAATTAAAATAGCAATTTAATTATATTTAAATTAATTAATTGCTATATAACTTACCGATGTGGGATAAGTCACTGATTTTGTAGTTGCTTTAGTTCCAACAAATAATGTCTTTAAACGAAAAATATAGATAAGGTCATATTGGTGGTATAATTTTCAACATCTTTTATTTTTAACGGTATTGTTAAAAGTTTTTTTTTTTACAGAAATGGGACCCATTGATAATATTTCTAATAATAATTATTACTTTGTCCTTTAGTGACTAAAGTTAATTATATAGTGTCATCCATGTAAAAATTCAATTTTATTCTATATATAAAATAATACAACGTGTTTCAAAACTAGGCACATGCAGTACGAACTTTCCACACTTTCGGTATAATAAAGTTGAATACGCTAAGAATAAACTATCTTCGATTTAATAATATATTATGATGGACATATATTACTATTTAAATATATGTATATGCATATATATATATATATATATATATATATATTCACTTTAAATACATTCAGATAGTAAAGTTTTTTCCTATCTTAGTTAGAATTTTCATCATTATGTTAGAGGGAGTAAGGAAGCTTTGTGTCAAAGTAATGACATGAATTTTTTCACTCCGATATATATTTTATGATGCCTAAAGAATAATAAGCTTTCCCTAACTAGGACAAGCGTATATATTTACTTTAAATGATAAAATATTTATGTCGTGGAACAACATAAGTTACTATATAACGATGCACTGCTTTATTTCAAATTTAAATGAGAGTTTTTTATTGTCTTTTTTTACAAACTATAAGAAGACAGTATTTACGCTACATTACTTAAGCAGGGTATAACTCATACAAAGAAAGCGTATAAATTTTATCTCGAGATACGTTGAAATTATATATGAAATATATATCAACATTGATTATGTTCTTGTAGTGATGAGTACGTAATTATGACTATAAAATAGATAGAGAACTTTGAGAACTATCTTTTTGTTTACCTTGTACTATTTGTTCTTATTTCTAGAGAATGATTCGTTCAATCAGTTTTACGAGATAAATCCTAATTGATGTATATGGTAACATAAATTTGAACAAGAAAAAAACATGATGGTATATTTGAGAACAGACTGTTGTGCCATCTTGAGCCCAAGCGACACCGCTCTGTAATCCTTCCACTGTTGGGAACGGGAGGTTTTCGTAGCTCTGTTAGACCAGCCTGACGCAGTGCCCTCCACACTATGAACTCAGGAAGTACGAGCCTTGGCTCAAACTACATGACTCAAATCTCAACTTGAAATGGGCAGAGCAGTTCGAAGTCGTGTTAGACTCGACCCAACGAGTCAGATCCAATATTCCACCATATTATTGGCCCCACATGGGTTACAAGCTTATGTTAACAAGCTTGACAATTAAAATAGCAATTTAATTATATTTAAATTAATTAATTGCTATATAACTTACCGATGTGGGATAAGTCACTGGTTTTGTAGTTGCTTTAGTTCCAACAAATAATGTCTTTAAACAAAAAATATAGATAAGGTCATATTGGTGGTATAATTTTCAACATCTTTTATTTTTAACGGTATTGTTAAAAGTTTTTTTTTTTACAGAAATGGGACCCATTGATAATATTTCTAAAAATAATTATTACTTTGTCCTTTAGTGACTAAAGTTAATTATATAGTGTCATCCATGTAAAAATTCAATTTTATTCTATATATAAAATAATACAACGTGTTTCAAAACTAGGCACATGCAGTACGAACTTTCCACACTTTCGGTATAATAAAGTTGAATACGCTAAGAATAAACGTTCTTCGATTTAATAATATATTATGATGGACATATATTACTATTTAAATATATGTATATGCATATACATATATATATATATATATATATATATATATTCACTTTACATACATTCAGAAAGTAAAGTTTTTTACTATCTTAGTTAGAATTTTCATCATTATGTTAGAGAGACTAAGGAAGCTTTGTGTCAAACTAATGACATGAATTTTTTCACTCCGATATATATTTTATGAAGCCTAAAGAATAATAAGCTTTCCCTAACCAGGACAAGCGTATCTATTTACTTTAAATGATAAAATATTTATGTCGTGGAACAACATAAGTTACTATATAACTATGCACTTCTTTATTTCAAATTTAAATGAGTTTTTTATTTTCTTTTTTTCCAAACTATAAGAAGACAGTATTTACGCTAGATTACTTAAGCAGGCTATAACTCATACAAAGAAAGCGTATAAATTTTATCTCGACATACGTTGAAATTATATATGAAACATATATTAACATTGATTATATTCTTGTAGTGATGAATACGTAATTATGACTATAAAATAGATAGAGAACTTTGAGAACTATCTTTTTGTTTACCTTGTACTATTTGTTCTTATTTCTAGAGAATGATTCGTTTTACGGGATAAATCCTAATTGATGTATATGGTAACATAAATTTGAACAAGAAAAAAACATGATGGTATATTTGAGAACAGACTGGTGTGCCATCTTGAGCTCATGCGACACTGCTCTGTAATCCTTCCACTGTTGGGAACGGGAGGTTTTCGTAGCTCTGTTAGACCAGCCTGACGCAGTGCCCTCCACACTATGAACTCAGGAAGTACGAGCCTTGGCTCAAACTACATGACTCAAATCTCAACTTGAAATGGGCAGAGCAGTTCGAAGTCGTGTTAGACTCGACCCAACGAGTCAGATCCAATATTCCACCATATTATTGGCCCCACATGGGTTACAAGCTTATGTTAACAAGCTTGACAATTAAAATAGCAATTTAATTATATTTAAATTAATTAATTGCTATATAACTTACCGATGTGGGATAAGTCACTGATTTTGTAGTTGCTTTAGTTCCAACAAATAATGTCTTTAAACGAAAAATATAGATAAGGTCATATTGGTGGTATAATTTTCAACATCTTTTATTTTTAACGGTATTGTTAAAAGTTTTTTTTTTTACAGAAATGGGACCCATTGATAATATTTCTAATAATAATTATTACTTTGTCCTTTAGTGACTAAAGTTAATTATATAGTGTCATCCATGTAAAAATTCAATTTTATTCTATATATAAAATAATACAACGTGTTTCAAAACTAGGCACATGCAGTACGAACTTTCCACACTTTCGGTATAATAAAGTTGAATACGCTAAGAATAAACTATCTTCGATTTAATAATATATTATGATGGACATATATTACTATTTAAATATATGTATATGCATATATATATATATATATATATATATATATATTCACTTTAAATACATTCAGATAGTAAAGTTTTTTCCTATCTTAGTTAGAATTTTCATCATTATGTTAGAGGGAGTAAGGAAGCTTTGTGTCAAAGTAATGACATGAATTTTTTCACTCCGATATATATTTTATGATGCCTAAAGAATAATAAGCTTTCCCTAACTAGGACAAGCGTATATATTTACTTTAAATGATAAAATATTTATGTCGTGGAACAACATAAGTTACTATATAACGATGCACTGCTTTATTTCAAATTTAAATGAGAGTTTTTTATTGTCTTTTTTTACAAACTATAAGAAGACAGTATTTACGCTACATTACTTAAGCAGGGTATAACTCATACAAAGAAAGCGTATAAATTTTATCTTGACATACGTTGAAATTATATATGAAACATATATCAACATTGATTATGTTCTTGTAGTGATGAGTACGTAATTATGACTATAAAATAGATAGAGAACTTTGAGAACTATCTTTTTGTTTACCTTGTACTATTTGTTCTTATTTCTAGAGAATGATTCGTTCAATCAGTTTTACGAGATAAATCCTAATTGATGTATATGGTAACATAAATTTGAACAAGAAAAAAACATGATGGTATATTTGAGAACAGACCGTTGTGCCATCTTGAGCTCATGCGACACCGCTCTGTAATCCTTCCACTGTTGGGAACGGGAGGTTTTCGTAGCTCTGTTAGACCAGCCTGACGCAGTGCCCTCCACACTATGAACTCAGGAAGTACGAGCCTTGGCTCAAACTACATGACTCAAATCTCAACTTGAAATGGGCAGAGCAGTTCGAAGTCGTGTTAGACTCGACCCAACGAGTCAGATCCAATATTCCACCATATTATTGGCCCCACATGGGTTACAAGCTTATGTTAACAAGCTTGACAATTAAAATAGCAATTTAATTATATTTAAATTAATTAATTGCTATATAACTTACCGATGTGGGATAAGTCACTGGTTTTGTAGTTGCTTTAGTTCCAACAAATAATGTCTTTAAACAAAAAATATAGATAAGGTCATATTGGTGGTATAATTTTCAACATCTTTTATTTTTAACGGTATTGTTAAAAGTTTTTTTTTTTACAGAAATGGGACCCATTGATAATATTTCTAAAAATAATTATTACTTTGTCCTTTAGTGACTAAAGTTAATTATATAGTGTCATCCATGTAAAAATTCAATTTTATTCTATATATAAAATAATACAACGTGTTTCAAAACTAGGCACATGCAGTACGAACTTTCCACACTTTCGGTATAATAAAGTTGAATACGCTAAGAATAAACGTTCTTCGATTTAATAATATATTATGATGGACATATATTACTATTTAAATATATGTATATGCATATACATATATATATATATATATATATATATATTCACTTTACATACATTCAGAAAGTAAAGTTTTTTACTATCTTAGTTAGAATTTTCATCATTATGTTAGAGAGACTAAGGAAGCTTTGTGTCAAACTAATGACATGAATTTTTTCACTCCGATATATATTTTATGAAGCCTAAAGAATAATAAGCTTTCCCTAACCAGGACAAGCGTATCTATTTACTTTAAATGATAAAATATTTATGTCGTGGAACAACATAAGTTACTATATAACTATGCACTTCTTTATTTCAAATTTAAATGAGTTTTTTATTTTCTTTTTTTCCAAACTATAAGAAGACAGTATTTACGCTAGATTACTTAAGCAGGCTATAACTCATACAAAGAAAGCGTATAAATTTTATCTCGACATACGTTGAAATTATATATGAAACATATATCAACATTGATTATATTCTTGTAGTGATGAATACGTAATTATGACTATAAAATAGATAGAGAACTTTGAGAACTATCTTTTTGTTTACCTTGTACTATTTGTTCTTATTTCTAGAGAATGATTCGTTTTACGGGATAAATCCTAATTGATGTATATGGTAACATAAATTTGAACAAGAAAAAAACATGATGGTATATTTGAGAACAGACTGGTGTGCCATCTTGAGCTCATGCGACACTGCTCTGTAATCCTTCCACTGTTGGGAACGGGAGGTTTTCGTAGCTCTGTTAGACCTGCCTGACGCAGTGCCCTCCACACTATGAACTCAGGAAGTACGAGCCTTGGCTCAAACTACATGACTCAAATCTCAACTTGAAATGGGCAGAGCAGTTCGAAGTCGTGTTAGACTCGACCCAACGAGTCAGATCCAATATTCCACCATATTATTGGCCCCACATGGGTTACAAGCTTATGTTAACAAGCTTGACAATTAAAATAGCAATTTAATTATATTTAAATTAATTAATTGGTATATAACTTACCGATGTGGGATAAGTCACTGGATTTGTAGTTGCTTTAGTTCCAACAAATAATGTCTTTAAACGAAAAATATAGATAAGGTCATATTGGTGGTATAATTTTCAACATCTTTTATTTTTAACGGTATTGTTAAAAGTTTTTTTTTTTACAGAAATGGGACCCATTGATAATATTTCTAATAATAATTATTACTTTGTCCTTTAGTGACTAAAGTTAATTATATAGTGTCATCCATGTAAAAATTCAATTTTATTCTATATATAAAATAATACAACGTGTTTCAAAACTAGGCACATGCAGTACGAACTTTCCACACTTTCGGTATAATAAAGTTGAATACGCTAAGAATAAACGTTCTTCGATTTAATAATATATTATGATGGACATATATTACTATTTAAATATATGTATATGCATATACATATATATATATATATATATATATATTCACTTTACATACATTCAGAAAGTAAAGTTTTTTACTATCTTAGTTAGAATTTTCATCATTATGTTAGAGAGACTAAGGAAGCTTTGTGTCAAACTAATGACATGAATTTTTTCACTCCGATATATATTTTATGAAGCCTAAAGAATAATAAGCTTTCCCTAACCAGGACAAGCGTATATATTTACTTTAAATGATAAAATATTTATGTCGTGGAACAACATAAGTTACTATATAACTATGCACTTCTTTATTTCAAATTTAAATGAGTTTTTTATTTTCTTTTTTTACAAACTATAAGAAGACAGTATTTACGCTAGATTACTTAAGCAGGCTATAACTCATACAAAGAAAGCGTATAAATTTTATCTCGACATACGTTGAAATTATATATGAAACATAAATCAACATTGATTATATTCTTGTAGTGATGAATACGTAATTATGACTATAAAATAGATAGAGAACTTTGAGAACTATCTTTTTGTTTACCTTGTACTATTTGTTCTTATTTCTAGAGAATGATTCGTTTTACGGGATAAATCCTAATTGATGTATATGGTAACATAAATTTGAACAAGAAAAAAACATGATGGTATATTTGAGAACAGACTGGTGTGCCATCTTGAGCTCATGCGACACTGCTCTGTAATCCTTCCACTGTTGGGAACGGGAGGTTTTCGTAGCTCTGTTAGACCAGCCTGACGCAGTGCCCTAAACACTATGAACTCAGGAAGTACGAGCCTTGGCTCAAACTACATGACTCAAATCTCAACTTGAAATGGGCAGAGCAGTTCGAAGTCGTGTTAGACTCAACCCAACGAGTCAGATCCAATATTCCACCATATTATTTGCCCCACATGGGTTACAAGCTTATGTTAACAAGCTTGACAATTAAAATAGCAATTTAATTATATTTAAATTAATTAATTGCTATATAACTTACCGATGTGGGATAAGTCACTGATTTTGTAGTTGCTTTAGTTCCAACAAATAATGTCTTTAAACGAAAAATATAGATAAGGTCATATTGGTGGTATAATTTTCAACATCTTTTATTTTTAACGGTATTGTTAAAAGTTTTTTTTTTTACAGAAATGGGACCCATTGATAATATTTCTAATAATAATTATTACTTTGTCCTTTAGTGACTAAAGTTAATTATATAGTGTCATCCATGTAAAAATTCAATTTTATTCTATATATAAAATAATACAACGTGTTTCAAAACTAGGCACATGCAGTACGAACTTTCCACACTTTCGGTATAATAAAGTTGAATACGCTAAGAATAAACTATCTTCGATTTAATAATATATTATGATGGACATATATTACTATTTAAATATATGTATATGCATATATATATATATATATATATATATATTCACTTTAAATACATTCAGAAAGTAAAGTTTTTTCCTATCTTAGTTAGAATTTTCATCATTATGTTAGAGGGAGTAAGGAAGCTTTGTGTCAAAGTAATGACATGAATTTTTTCACTCCGATATATATTTTATGATGCCTAAAGAATAATAAGCTTTCCCTAACCAGGACAAGCGTATATATTTACTTTAAATGATAAAATATTTATGTCGTGGAACAACATAAGTTACTATATAACGATGCACTGCTTTATTTCAAATTTAAATGAGAGTTTTTTATTGTCTTTTTTTACAAACTATAAGAAGACAGTATTTACGCTACATTACTTAAGCAGGGTATAACTCATACAAAGAAAGCGTATAAATTTTATCTCGACATACGTTGAAATTATATATGAAACATATATCAACATTGATTATGTTCTTGTAGTGATGAATACGTAATTATGACTATAAAATAGATAGAAAACTTTGAGAACTATCTTTTTGTTTACCTTGTACTATTTGTTCTTATTTCTAGAGAATGATTCGTTCAATCAGTTTTACGAGATAAATCCTAATTGATGTATATGGTAACATAAATTTGAACAAGAAAAAAACATGATGGTATATTTGAGAACAGACTGGTGTGCCATCTTGAGCTCATGCGACACCGCTCTGTAATCCTTCCACTGTTGGGAACGGGAGGTTTTCGTAGCTCTGTTAGACCAGCCTGACGCAGTGCCCTCCACACTATGAACTCAGGAAGTACGAGCCTTGGCTCAAACTACATGACTCAAATCTCAACTTGAAATGGGCAGAGCAGTTCGAAGTCGTGTTAGACTCGACCCAACGAGTCAGATCCAATATTCCACCATATTATTGGCCCCACATGGGTTACAAGCTTATGTTAACAAGCTTGACAATTAAAATAGCAATTTAATTATATTTAAATTAATTAATTGCTATATAACTTACCGATGTGGGATAAGTCACTGGTTTTGTAGTTGCTTTTGTTCCAACAAATAATGTCTTTAAACGAAAAATATAGATAAGGTCATATTGGTGGTATAATTTTCAGCATCTTTTATTTTTAACGGTATTGTTAAAAGTTTTTTTTTTTACAGAAATGGGACCCATTGATAATATTTCTAATAATAATTATTACTTTGTCCTTTAGTGACTAAAGTTAATTATATAGTGTCATCAATGTAAAAATTCAATTTTATTCTATATATAAAATAATACAACGTGTTTCAAAACTAGGCACATGCAGTACGAACTTTCCACACTTTCGGTATAATAAAGTTGAATACGCTAAGAATAAACTATCTTCGATTTAATAATATATTATGATGGACATATATTACTATTTAAATATATGTGTATGCATATATATATATATATATATATATATTCACTTTAAATACATTCAGAAAGTAAAGTTTTTTCCTATCTTAGTTAGAATTTTCATCATTATGTTAGAGGGAGTAAGGAAGCTTTGTGTCAAAGTAATGACATGAATTTTTTCACTCCGATATATATTTTATGATGCCTAAAGAATAATAAGCTTTCCCTAACCAGGACAAGCGTATATATTTACTTTAAATGATAAAATATTTATGTCGTGGAACAACATAAGTTACTATATAACGATGCACTGCTTTATTTCAAATTTAAATGAGAGTTTTTTATTGTCTTTTTTTACAAACTATAAGAAGACAGTATTTACGCTACATTACTTAAGCAGGGTATAACTCATACAAAGAAAGCGTATAAATTTTATCTTGACATACGTTGAAATTATATATGAAACATATATCAACATTGATTATGTTCTTGTAGTGATGAATACGTAATTATGACTATAAAATAAAGAGAGAACTTTGAGAACTATCTTTTTGTTTACCTTGTACTATTTGTTCTTATTTCTAGAGAATGATTCGTTCAATCAGTTTTACGAGATAAATCGTAATTGATGTATATGGTAACATAAATTTGAACAAGAAAAAAACATGATGGTATATTTGAGAACAGACCGTTGTGCAATCTTGAGCCCAAGCGACACCGCTCTGTAATCCTTCCACTGTTGGGAACGGGAGGTTTTCGTAGCTCTGTTAGACCAGCCTGACGCAGTGCCCTCCACACTATGAACTCAGGAAGTACGAGCCTTGGCTCAAACTACATGACTCAAATCTCAACTTGAAATGGGCAGAGCAGTTCGAAGTCGTGTTAGACTCGACCCAACGAGTCAGATCCAATATTCCACCATATTATTGGCCCCACATGGGTTACAAGCTTATGTTAACAAGCTTGACAATTAAAATAGCAATTTAATTATATTTAAATTAATTAATTGCTATATAACTTACCGATGTGGGATAAGTCACTGGTTTTGTAGTTGCTTTAGTTCCAACAAGTAATGTCTTTAAACGAAAAATATAGATAAGGTCATATTGGTGGTATAAATTTCAGCATCTTTTATTTTTAACGGTATTGTAAATTTTTTATTTTTTTTTACAGAAATGGGACCCATTGATAATATTTCTAAAAATAATTATTACTTTGTCCTTTAGTGACTAAAGTTAATTATATAGTGTCATCCATGTAAAAATTCAATTTTATTCTATATATAAAATAATACAACGTGTTTCAAAACTAGGCACATGCAGTACGAACTTTCCACACTTTCGGTATAATAAAGTTGAATACGCTAAGAATAAACGTTCTTCGATTTAATAATATATTATGATGGACATATATTACTATTTAAATATATGTATATGCATATACATATATATATATATATATATTCACTTTAAATACATTCAGAAAGTAAAGTTTTTTCCTATCTTAGTTAGAATTTTCATCATTATGTTAGAGGGAGTAAGGAAGCTTTGTGTCAAAGTAATGACATGAATTTTTTCACTCCGATATATATTTTATGATGCCTAAAGAATAATAAGCTTTCCCTAACCAGGACAAGCGTATATATTTACTTTAAATGATAAAATATTTATGTCGTGGAACAACATAAGTTACTATATAACGATGCACTGCTTTATTTCAAATTTAAATGAGAGTTTTTTATTGTCTTTTTTTACAAACTATAAGAAGACAGTATTTACGCTACATTACTTAAGCAGGGTATAACTCATACAAAGAAAGCGTATAAATTTTATCTTGACATACGTTGAAATTATATATGAAACATATATCAACATTGATTATGTTCTTGTAGTGATGAATACGTAATTATGACTATAAAATAGATAGAGAACTTTGAGAACTATCTTTTTGTTTACCTTGTACTATTTGTTCTTATTTCTAGAGAATGATTCGTTCAATCAGTTTTACGAGATAAATCGTAATTGATGTATATGGTAACATAAATTTGAACAAGAAAAAAACATGATGGTATATTTGAGAACAGACCGTTGTGCCATCTTGAGCCCAAGCGACACCGCTCTGTAATCCTTCCACTGTTGGGAACGGGAGGTTTTCGTAGCTCTGTTAGACCAGCCTGACGCAGTGCCCTCCACACTATGAACTCAGGAAGTACGAGCCTTGGCTCAAACTACATGACTCAAATCTCAACTTGAAATGGGCAGAGCAGTTCGAAGTCGTGTTAGACTCGACCCAACGAGTCAGATCCAATATTCCACCATATTATTGGCCCCACATGGGTTACAAGCTTATGTTAACAAGCTTGACAATTAAAATAGCAATTTAATTATATTTAAATTAATTAATTGCTATATAACTTACCGATGTGGGATAAGTCACTGGTTTTGTAGTTGCTTTAGTTCCAACAAATAATGTCTTTAAACGAAAAATATAGATAAGGTCATATTGGTGGTATAATTTTCAACATCTTTTATTTTTAACGGTATTGTTAAAAGTTTTTTTTTTTACAGAAATGGGACCCATTGATAATATTTCTAAAAATAATTATTACTTTGTCCTTTAGTGACTAAAGTTAATTATATAGTGTCATCCATGTAAAAATTCAATTTTATTCTATATATAAAATAATACAACGTGTTTCAAAACTAGGCACATGCAGTACGAACTTTCCACACTTTCGGTATAATAAAGTTGAATACGCTAAGAATAAACGTTCTTCGATTTAATAATATATTATGATGGACATATATTACTATTTAAATATATGTATATGCATATACATATATATATATATATATATATATATATTCACTTTACATACATTCAGAAAGTAAAGTTTTTTACTATCTTAGTTAGAATTTTCATCATTATGTTAGAGAGACTAAGGAAGCTTTGTGTCAAACTAATGACATGAATTTTTTCACTCCGATATATATTTTATGAAGCCTAAAAAATAATAAGCTTTCCCTAACCAGGACAAGCGTATCTATTTACTTTAAATGATAAAATATTTATGTCGTGGAACAACATAAGTTACTATATAACTATGCACTTCTTTATTTCAAATTTAAATGAGTTTTTTATTTTCTTTTTTTCCAAACTATAAGAAGACAGTATTTACGCTAGATTACTTAAGCAGGCTATAACTCATACAAAGAAAGCGTATAAATTTTATCTCGACATACGTTGAAATTATATATGAAACATATATCAACATTGATTATATTCTTGTAGTGATGAATACGTAATTATGACTATAAAATAGATAGAGAACTTTGAGAACTATCTTTTTGTTTACCTTGTACTATTTGTTCTTATTTCTAGAGAATGATTCGTTTTACGGGATAAATCCTAATTGATGTATATGGTAACATAAATTTGAACAAGAAAAAAACATGATGGTATATTTGAGAACAGACTGGTGTGCCATCTTGAGCTCATGCGACACTGCTCTGTAATCCTTCCACTGTTGGGAACGGGAGGTTTTCGTAGCTCTGTTAGACCTGCCTGACGCAGTGCCCTCCACACTATGAACTCAGGAAGTACGAGCCTTGGCTCAAACTACATGACTCAAATCTCAACTTGAAATGGGCAGAGCAGTTCGAAGTCGTGTTAGACTCGACCCAACGAGTCAGATCCAATATTCCACCATATTATTGGCCCCACATGGGTTACAAGCTTATGTTAACAAGCTTGACAATTAAAATAGCAATTTAATTATATTTAAATTAATTAATTGCTATATAACTTACCGATGTGGGATAAGTCACTGGATTTGTAGTTGCTTTAGTTCCAACAAATAATGTCTTTAAACGAAAAATATAGATAAGGTCATATTGGTGGTATAATTTTCAACATCTTTTATTTTTAACGGTATTGTTAAAAGTTTTTTTTTTTACAGAAATGGGACCCATTGATAATATTTCTAATAATAATTATTACTTTGTCCTTTAGTGACTAAAGTTAATTATATAGTGTCATCCATGTAAAAATTCAATTTTATTCTATATATAAAATAATACAACGTGTTTCAAAACTAGGCACATGCAGTACGAACTTTCCACACTTTCGGTATAATAAAGTTGAATACGCTAAGAATAAACGTTCTTCGATTTAATAATATATTATGATGGACATATATTACTATTTAAATATATGTATATGCATATACATATATATATATATATATATATATATTCACTTTACATACATTCAGAAAGTAAAGTTTTTTACTATCTTAGTTAGAATTTTCATCATTATGTTAGAGAGACTAAGGAAGCTTTGTGTCAAACTAATGACATGAATTTTTTCACTCCGATATATATTTTATGAAGCCTAAAGAATAATAAGCTTTCCCTAACCAGGACAAGCGTATATATTTACTTTAAATGATAAAATATTTATGTCGTGGAACAACATAAGTTACTATATAACTATGCACTTCTTTATTTCAAATTTAAATGAGTTTTTTATTTTCTTTTTTTACAAACTATAAGAAGACAGTATTTACGCTAGATTACTTAAGCAGGCTATAACTCATACAAAGAAAGCGTATAAATTTTATCTCGACATACGTTGAAATTATATATGAAACATATATCAACATTGATTATATTCTTGTAGTGATGAATACGTAATTATGACTATAAAATAGATAGAGAACTTTGAGAACTATCTTTTTGTTTACCTTGTACTATTTGTTCTTATTTCTAGAGAATGATTCGTTTTACGGGATAAATCCTAATTGATGTATATGGTAACATAAATTTGAACAAGAAAAAAACATGATGGTATATTTGAGAACAGACTGGTGTGCCATCTTGAGCTCATGCGACACTGCTCTGTAATCCTTCCACTGTTGGGAACGGGAGGTTTTCGTAGCTCTGTTAAACCAGCCTGACGCAGTGCCCTCCACACTATGAACTCAGGAAGTACGAGCCTTGGCTCAAACTACATGACTCAAATCTCAACTTGAAATGGGCAGAGCAGTTCGAAGTCGTGTTAGACTCAACCCAACGAGTCAGATCCAATATTCCACCATATTATTGGCCCCACATGGGTTACAAGCTTATGTTAACAAGCTTGACAATTAAAATAGCAATTTAATTATATTTAAATTAATTAATTGCTATATAACTTACCGATGTGGGATAAGTCACTGATTTTGTAGTTGCTTTAGTTCCAACAAATAATGTCTTTAAACGAAAAATATAGATAAGGTCATATTGGTGGTATAATTTTCAACATCTTTTATTTTTAACGGTATTGTTAAAAGTTTTTTTTTTTACAGAAATGGGACCCATTGATAATATTTCTAATAATAATTATTACTTTGTCCTTTAGTGACTAAAGTTAATTATATAGTGTCATCCATGTAAAAATTCAATTTTATTCTATATATAAAATAATACAACGTGTTTCAAAACTAGGCACATGCAGTACGAACTTTCCACACTTTCGGTATAATAAAGTTGAATACGCTAAGAATAAACTATCTTCGATTTAATAATATATTATGATGGACATATATTACTATTTAAATATATGTATATGCATATATATATATATATATATATATATATATATTCACTTTAAATACATTCAGAAAGTAAAGTTTTTTCCTATCTTAGTTAGAATTTTCATCATTATGTTAGAGGGAGTAAGGAAGCTTTGTGTCAAAGTAATGACATGAATTTTTTCACTCCGATATATATTTTATGATGCCTAAAGAATAATAAGCTTTCCCTAACCAGGACAAGCGTATATATTTACTTTAAATGATAAAATATTTATGTCGTGGAACAACATAAGTTACTATATAACGATGCACTGCTTTATTTCAAATTTAAATGAGAGTTTTTTATTGTCTTTTTTTACAAACTATAAGAAGACAGTATTTACGCTACATTACTTAAGCAGGGTATAACTCATACAAAGAAAGCGTATAAATTTTATCTCGACATACGTTGAAATTATATATGAAACATATATCAACATTGATTATGTTCTTGTAGTGATGAATACGTAATTATGACTATAAAATAGATAGAAAACTTTGAGAACTATCTTTTTGTTTACCTTGTACTATTTGTTCTTATTTCTAGAGAATGATTCGTTCAATCAGTTTTACGAGATAACTCCTAATTGATGTATATGGTAACATAAATTTGAACAAGAAAAAAACATGATGGTATATTTGAGAACAGACTGGTGTGCCATCTTGAGCTCATGCGACACCGCTCTGTAATCCTTCCACTGTTGGGAACGGGAGGTTTTCGTAGCTCTGTTAGACCAGCCTGACGCAGTGCCCTCCACACTATGAACTCAGGAAGTACGAGCCTTGGCTCAAACTACATGACTCAAATCTCAACTTGAAATGGGCAGAGCAGTTCGAAGTCGTGTTAGACTCGACCCAACGAGTCAGATCCAATATTCCACCATATTATTGGCCCCACATGGGTTACAAGCTTATGTTAACAAGCTTGACAATTAAAATAGCAATTTAATTATATTTAAATTAATTAATTGCTATATAACTTACCGATGTGGGATAAGTCACTGATTTTGTAGTTGCTTTAGTTCCAACAAATAATGTCTTTAAACGAAAAATATAGATAAGGTCATATTGGTGGTATAATTTTCAACATCTTTTATTTTTAACGGTATTGTTAAAAGTTTTTTTTTTTACAGAAATGGGACCCATTGATAATATTTCTAATAATAATTATCACTTTGTCCTTTAGTGACTAAAGTTAATTATATAGTGTCATCCATGTAAAAATTCAATTTTATTCTATATATAAAATAATACAACGTGTTTCAAAACTAGGCACATGCAGTACGAACTTTCCACACTTTCGGTATAATAAAGTTGAATACGCTAAGAATAAACTATCTTCGATTTAATAATATATTATGATGGACATATATTACTATTTAAATATATGTATATGCATATATATATATATATATATATATATATATTCACTTTAAATACATTCAGAAAGTAAAGTTTTTTCCTATCTTAGTTAGAATTTTCATCATTATGTTAGAGGGAGTAAGGAAGCTTTGTGTCAAAGTAATGACATGAATTTTTTCACTCCGATATATATTTTATGATGCCTAAAGAATAATAAGCTTTCCCTAACCAGGACAAGCGTATATATTTACTTTAAATGATAAAATATTTATGTCGTGGAACAACATAAGTTACTATATAACGATGCACTGCTTTATTTCAAATTTAAATGAGAGTTTTTTATTGTCTTTTTTTACAAACTATAAGAAGACAGTATTTACGCTACATTACTTAAGCAGGGTATAACTCATACAAAGAAAGCGTATAAATTTTATCTCGACATACGTTGAAATTATATATGAAACATATATCAACATTGATTATGTTCTTGTAGTGATGAATACGTAATTATGACTATAAAATAGATAGAGAACTTTGAGAACTATCTTTTTGTTTACCTTGTACTATTTGTTCTTATTTCTAGAGAATGATTCGTTCAATCAGTTTTACGAGATAAATCCTAATTGATGTATATGGTAACATAAATTTGAACAAGAAAAAAACATGATGGTATATTTGAGAACAGACCGTTGTGCAATCTTGAGCCCAAGCGACACCGCTCTGTAATCCTTCCACTGTTGGGAACGGGAGGTTTTCGTAGCTCTGTTAGACCAGCCTGACGCAGTGCCCTCCACACTATGAACTCAGGAAGTACGAGCCTTGGCTCAAACTACATGACTCAAATCTCAACTTGAAATGGGCAGAGCAGTTCGAAGTCGTGTTAGACTCGACCCAACGAGTCAGATCCAATATTCCACCATATTATTGGCCCCACATGGGTTACAAGCTTATGTTAACAAGCTTGACAATTAAAATAGCAATTTAATTATATTTAAATTAATTAATTGCTATATAACTTACCGATGTGGGATAAGTCACTGGTTTTGTAGTTGCTTTAGTTCCAACAAATAATGTCTTTAAACGAAAAATATAGATAAGGTCATATTGGTGGTATAATTTTCAACATCTTTTATTTTTAACGGTATTGTTAAAAGTTTTTTTTTTTACAGAAATGGGACCCATTGATAATATTTCTAATAATAATTATTACTTTGTCCTTTAGTGACTAAAGTTAATTATATAGTGTCATCAATGTAAAAATTAAATTTTATTCTATATATAAAATAATACAACGTGTTTCAAAACTAGGCACATGCAGTACGAACTTTCCACACTTTCGGTATAATAAAGTTGAATACGCTAAGAATAAACTATCTTCGATTTAATAATATATTATGATGGACATATATTACTATTTAAATATATGTGTATGCATATATATATATATATATATATATTCACTTTAAATACATTCAGAAAGTAAAGTTTTTTCCTATCTTAGTTAGAATTTTCATCATTATGTTAGAGGGAGTAAGGAAGCTTTGTGTCAAAGTAATGACATGAATTTTTTCACTCCGATATATATTTTATGATGCCTAAAGAATAATAAGCTTTCCCTAACCAGGACAAGCGTATATATTTACTTTAAATGATAAAATATTTATGTCGTGGAACAACATAAGTTACTATATAACGATGCACTGCTTTATTTCAAATTTAAATGAGAGTTTTTTATTGTCTTTTTTTACAAACTATAAGAAGACAGTATTTACGCTACATTACTTAAGCAGGGTATAACTCATACAAAGAAAGCGTATAAATTTTATCTCGACATACGTTGAAATTATATATGAAACATATATCAACATTGATTATGTTCTTGTAGTGATGAATACGTAATTATGACTATAAAATAGATAGAGAACTTTGAGAACTATCTTTTTGTTTACCTTGTACTATTTGTTCTTATTTCTAGAGAATGATTCGTTCAATCAGTTTTACGAGATAAATCCTAATTGATGTATATGGTAACATAAATTTTAACAAGAAAAAAACATGATGGTATATTTGAGAACAGACTGGTGTGCCATCTTGAGATCATGCGACACCGCTCTGTAATCCTTCCACTGTTGGGAACGGGAGGTTTTCGTAGCTCTTTTAGACCAGCCAGACGCAGTGCCCTCCACCCTACGAACTCAGGAAATGCGAGCCTTCGCTCAAACTACATGACTCAAATCTCAACTTGAAATGGGCAAAGCAGTTAGAATTCGTGTTAGACTCGACCCAACTAGTTAGATCCAATATTCCACCATATTATTGGCCCCACATGGGTTACAAGCTTATGTTAACAAGCTTGACAATTAAAATAGCAATTTAATTATATTTAAATTAATTAATTGCTATAGAACTTACCGATGTGGGATAAGTCACTGGTTTTGTAGTTGCTTTTGTTCCAACAAATAATGTCTTCAAACGAAAAATATAGATAAGGTCATATTGGTGGTATAATTTTCAACATCTTTTATTTTTAACGGTATTGTTAAAAGTTTTTTTTTTTACAGAAATGGGACCCATTGATAATATTTCTAATAATAATTATTACTTTGTCCTTTAGTGACTAAAGTTAATTATATAGTGTCATCCATGTAAAAATTCAATTTTATTCTATATATAAAATAATACAACGTGTTTCAAAACTAGGCACATGCAGTACGAACTTTCCACACTTTCGGTATAATAAAGTTGAATACGCTAAGAATAAACTATCTTCGATTTAATAATATATTATGATGGACATATATTACTATTTAAATATATGTATATGCATATATATATATATATATATATATATATATATTCACTTTAAATACATTCAGAAAGTAAAGTTTTTTCCTATCTTAGTTAGAATTTTCATCATTATGTTAGAGGGAGTAAGGAAGCTTTGTGTCAAAGTAATGACATGAATTTTTTCACTCCGATATATATTTTATGATGCCTAAAGAATAATAAGCTTTCCCTAACCAGGACAAGCGTATATATTTACTTTAAATGATAAAATATTTATGTCGTGGAACAACATAAGTTACTATATAACGATGCACTGCTTTATTTCAAATTTAAATGAGAGTTTTTTATTGTCTTTTTTTACAAACTATAAGAAGACAGTATTTACGCTACATTACTTAAGCAGGGTATAACTCATACAAAGAAAGCGTATAAATTTTATCTCGAGATACGTTGAAATTATAGATGAAATATATATCAACATTGATTATGTTCTTGTAGTGATGAATACGTAATTATGACTATAAAATAGAGAGAGAACTTTGAGAACTATCTTTTTGTTTACCTTGTACTATTTGTTCTTATTTCTAGAGAATGATTCGTTCAATCAGTTTTACGAGATAAATCCTAATTGATGTATATGGTAACATAAATTTGAACAAGAAAAAAACATGATGGTATATTTGAGAACAGACCGTTGTGCCATCTTGAGCCCATGCGACACCGCTCTGTAATCCTTCCACTGTTGGGAACGGGAGGTTTTCGTAGCTCTGTTAGACTAGCCTGACGCAGTGCCCTCCACACTATGAACTCAGGAAGTACGAGCCTTGGCTCAAACTACATGACTCAAATCTCAACTTGAAATGGGCAGAGCAGTTCGAAGTCGTGTTAGACTCGACCCAACGAGTCAGATCCAATATTCCACCATATTATTGGCCCCACATGGGTTACAAGCTTATGTTAACAAGCTTGACAATTAAAATAGCAATTTAATTATATTTAAATTAATTAATTGCTATAGAACTTACCGATGTGGGATAAGTCACTGGTTTTGTAGTTGCTTTTGTTCCAACAAGTAATGTCTTTAAACGAAAAATATAGATAAGGTCATATTGGTGGTATAAATTTCAGCATCTTTTATTTTTAACGGTATTGTTAAAAGTTTTTTTTTTTACAGAAATGGGACCCATTGATAATATTTCTAAAAATAATTATTACTTTGTCCTTTAGTGACTAAAGTTAATTATATAGTGTCATCCATGTAAAAATTCAATTTTATTCTATATATAAAATAATACAACGTGTTTCAAAACTAGGCACATGCAGTACGAACTTTCCACACTTTCGGTATAATAAAGTTGAATACGCTAAGAATAAACTATCTTCGATTTAATAATATATTATGATGGACATATATTACTATTTAAATATATGTATATGCATATATATATATATATATATATATATATATATTCACTTTAAATACATTCAGAAAGTAAAGTTTTTTCCTATCTTAGTTAGAATTTTCATCATTATGTTAGAGGGAGTAAGGAAGCTTTGTGTCAAAGTAATGACATGAATTTTTTCACTCCGATATATATTTTATGATGCCTAAAGAATAATAAGCTTTCCCTAACCAGGACAAGCGTATATATTTACTTTAAATGATAAAATATTTATGTCGTGGAACAACATAAGTTACTATATAACGATGCACTGCTTTATTTCAAATTTAAATGAGAGTTTTTTATTGTCTTTTTTTACAAACTATAAGAAGACAGTATTTACGCTACATTACTTAAGCAGGGTATAACTCATACAAAGAAAGCGTATAAATTTTATCTCGACATACGTTGAAATTATAGATGAAATATATATCAACATTGATTATGTTCTTGTAGTGATGAATACGTAATTATGACTATAAAATAAAGAGAGAACTTTGAGAACTATCTTTTTGTTTACCTTATACTATTTGTTCTTATTTCTAGAGAATGATTCGTTCAATCAGTTTTACGAGATAAATCCTAATTGATGTATATGGTAACATAAATTTTAACAAGAAAAAAACATGATGGTATATTTGAGAACAGACTGGTGTGCCATCTTGAGATCATGCGACACCGCTCTGTAATCCTTCCACTGTTGGGAACGGGAGGTTTTCGTAGCTCTGTTAGACCAGCCTGACGCAGTGCCCTCCACCCTATGAACTCAGGAAGTACGAGCCTTGGCTCAAACTACATGACTCAAATCTCAACTTGAAATGGGCAGAGCAGTTCGAAGTCGTGTTAGACTCGACCCAACGAGTCAGATCCAATATTCCACCATATTATTGGCCCCACATGGGTTACAAGCTTATGTTAACAAGCTTGACAATTAAAATAGCAATTTAATTATATTTAAATTAATTAATTGCTATATAACTTACCGATGTGGGATAAGTCACTGGTTTTGTAGTTGCTTTAGTTCCAACAAATAATGTCTTTAAACGAAAAATATAGATAAGGTCATATTGGTGGTATAATTTTCAACATCTTTTATTTTTAACGGTATTGTTAAAAGTTTTTTTTTTTACAGAAATGGGACCCATTGATAATATTTCTAATAATAATTATTACTTTGTCCTTTAGTGACTAAAGTTAATTATATAGTGTCATCCATGTAAAAATTCAATTTTATTCTATATATAAAATAATACAACGTGTTTCAAAACTAGGCACATGCAGTACGAACTTTCCACACTTTCGGTATAATAAAGTTGAATACGCTAAGAATAAACTATCTTCGATTTAATAATATATTATGATGGACATATATTACTATTTAAATATATGTATATGCATATATATATATATATATATATATATATATATTCACTTTAAATACATTCAGAAAGTAAAGTTTTTTCCTATCTTAGTTAGAATTTTCATCATTATGTTAGAGGGAGTAAGGAAGCTTTGTGTCAAAGTAATGACATGAATTTTTTCACTCCGATATATATTTTATGATGCCTAAAGAATAATAAGCTTTCCCTAACCAGGACAAGCGTATATATTTACTTTAAATGATAAAATATTTATGTCGTGGAACAACATAAGTTACTATATAACGATGCACTGCTTTATTTCAAATTTAAATGAGAGTTTTTTATTGTCTTTTTTTACAAACTATAAGAAGACAGTATTTACGCTACATTACTTAAGCAGGGTATAACTCATACAAATAAAGCGTATAAATTTTATCTCGAGATACGTTGAAATTATAGATGAAATATATATCAACATTGATTATGTTCTTGTAGTGATGAATACGTAATTATGACTATAAAATAGATAGAGAACTTTGAGAACTATCTTTTTGTTTACCTTGTACTATTTGTTCTTATTTCTAGAGAATGATTCGTTCAATCAGTTTTACGAGATAAATCCTAATTGATGTATATGGTAACATAAATTTGAACAAGAAAAAAACATGATGGTATATTTGAGAACAGACTGTTGTGCCATCTTGAGCCCAAGCGACACCGCTCTGTAATCCTTCCACTGTTGGGAACGGGAGGTTTTCGTAGCTCTGTTAGACTAGCCTGACGCAGTGCCCTCCACACTATGAACTCAGGAAGTACGAGCCTTGGCTCAAACTACATGACTCAAATCTCAACTTGAAATGGGCAGAGCAGTTCGAAGTCGTGTTAGACTCGACCCAACGAGTCAGATCCAATATTCCACCATATTATTGGCCCCACATGGGTTACAAGCTTATGTTAACAAGCTTGACAATTAAAATAGCAATTTAATTATATTTAAATTAATTAATTGCTATATAACTTACCGATGTGGGATAAGTCACTGGTTTTGTAGTTGCTTTAGTTCCAACAAATAATGTCTTTAAACGAAAAATATAGATAAGGTCATATTGGTGGTATAATTTTCAACATCTTTTATTTTTAACGGTATTGTTAAAAGTTTTTTTTTTTACAGAAATGGGACCCATTGATAATATTTCTAAAAATAATTATTACTTTGTCCTTTAGTGACTAAAGTTAATTATATAGTGTCATCCATGTAAAAATTCAATTTTATTCTATATATAAAATAATACAACGTGTTTCAAAACTAGGCACATGCAGTACGAACTTTCCACACTTTCGGTATAATAAAGTTGAATACGCTAAGAATAAACTATCTTCGATTTAATAATATATTATGATGGACATATATTACTATTTAAATATATGTATATGCATATATATATATATATATATATATATATATATTCACTTTAAATACATTCAGAAAGTAAAGTTTTTTCCTATCTTAGTTAGAATTTTCATCATTATGTTAGAGGGAGTAAGGAAGCTTTGTGTCAAAGTAATGACATGAATTTTTTCACTCCGATATATATTTTATGATGCCTAAAGAATAATAAGCTTTCCCTAACCAGGACAAGCGTATATATTTACTTTAAATGATAAAATATTTATGTCGTGGAACAACATAAGTTACTATATAACGATGCACTGCTTTATTTCAAATTTAAATGAGAGTTTTTTATTGTCTTTTTTTACAAACTATAAGAAGACAGTATTTACGCTACATTACTTAAGCAGGCTATAACTCATACAAATAAAGCGTATAAATTTTATCTCGAGATACGTTGAAATTATAGATGAAATATATATCAACATTGATTATGTTCTTGTAGTGATGAATACGTAATTATGACTATAAAATAGAGAGAGAACTTTGAGAACTATCTTTTTGTTTACCTTGTACTATTTGTTCTTATTTCTAGAGAATGATTCGTTCAATCAGTTTTACGAGATAAATCCTAATTGATGTATATGGTAACATAAATTTTAACAAGAAAAAAACATGATGGTATATTTGAGAACAGACTGGTGTGCCATCTTGAGATCATGCGACACCGCTCTGTAATCCTTCCACTGTTGGGAACGGGAGGTTTTCGTAGCTCTGTTAGACCAGCCTGACGCAGTGCCCTCCACCCTATGAACTCAGGAAGTACGAGCCTTGGCTCAAACTACATGACTCAAATCTCAACTTGAAATGGGCAGAGCAGTTCGAAGTCGTGTTAGACTCGACCCAACGAGTCAGATCCAATATTCCACCATATTATTGGCCCCACATGGGTTACAAGCTTATGTTAACAAGCTTGACAATTAAAATAGCAATTTAATTATATTTAAATTAATTAATTGCTATATAACTTACCGATGTGGGATAAGTCACTGGTTTTGTAGTTGCTTTTGTTCCAACAAGTAATGTCTTTAAACGAAAAATATAGATAAGGTCATATTGGTGGTATAATTTTCAGCATCTTTTATTTTTAACGGTATTGTTAAAAGTTTTTTTTTTTACAGAAATGGGACCCATTGATAATATTTCTAATAATAATTATTACTTTGTCCTTTAGTGACTAAAGTTAATTATATAGTGTCATCCATGTAAAAATTCAATTTTATTCTATATATAAAATAATACAACGTGTTTCAAAACTAGGCACATGCAGTACGAACTTTCCACACTTTCGGTATAATAAAGTTGAATACGCTAAGAATAAACTATCTTCGATTTAATAATATATTATGATGGACATATATTACTATTTAAATATATGTATATGCATATATATATATATATATATATATATATATATATATTCACTTTAAATACATTCAGAAAGTAAAGTTTTTTCCTATCTTAGTTAGAATTTTCATCATTATGTTAGAGGGAGTAAGGAAGCTTTGTGTCAAAGTAATGACATGAATTTTTTCACTCCGATATATATTTTATGATGCCTAAAGAATAATAAGCTTTCCCTAACCAGGACAAGCGTATATATTTACTTTAAATGATAAAATATTTATGTCGTGGAACAACATAAGTTACTATATAACGATGCACTGCTTTATTTCAAATTTAAATGAGAGTTTTTTATTGTCTTTTTTTACAAACTATAAGAAGACAGTATTTACGCTACATTACTTAAGCAGGGTATAACTCATACAAAGAAAGCGTATAAATTTTATCTCGACATACGTTGAAATTATATATGAAACATATATCAACATTGATTATGTTCTTGTAGTGATGAATACGTAATTATGACTATAAAATAGATAGAGAACTTTGAGAACTATCTTTTTGTTTACCTTGTACTATTTGTTCTTATTTCTAGAGAATGATTCGTTCAATCAGTTTTACGAGATAACTCCTAATTGATGTATATGGTAACATAAATTTGAACAAGAAAAAAACATGATGGTATATTTGAGAACAGACTGGTGTGCCATCTTGAGCTCATGCGACACCGCTCTGTAATCCTTCCACTGTTGGGAACGGGAGGTTTTCGTAGCTCTGTTAGACTAGCCTGACGCAGTGCCCTCCACACTATGAACTCAGGAAGTACGAGCCTTGGCTCAAACTACATGACTCAAATCTCAACTTGAAATGGGCAGAGCAGTTCGAAGTCGTGTTAGACTCGACCCAACGAGTCAGATCCAATATTCCACCATATTATTGGCCCCACATGGGTTACAAGCTTATGTTAACAAGCTTGACAATTAAAATAGCAATTTAATTATATTTAAATTAATTAATTGCTATATAACTTACCGATGTGGGATAAGTCACTGGTTTTGTAGTTGCTTTAGTTCCAACAAATAATGTCTTTAAACGAAAAATATAGATAAGGTCATATTGGTGGTATAATTTTCAACATCTTTTATTTTTAACGGTATTGTTAAAAGTTTTTTTTTTTAGAGAAATGGGACCCATTGATAATATTTCTAAAAATAATTATTACTTTGTCCTTTAGTGACTAAAGTTAATTATATAGTGTCATCCATGTAAAAATTCAATTTTATTCTATATATAAAATAATACAACGTGTTTCAAAACTAGGCACATGCAGTACGAACTTTCCACACTTTCGGTATAATAAAGTTGAATACGCTAAGAATAAACTATCTTCGATTTAATAATATATTATGATGGACATATATTACTATTTAAATATATGTATATGCATATATATATATATATATATATATATATATATTCACTTTAAATACATTCAGAAAGTAAAGTTTTTTCCTATCTTAGTTAGAATTTTCATCATTATGTTAGAGGGAGTAAGGAAGCTTTGTGTCAAAGTAATGACATGAATTTTTTCACTCCGATATATATTTTATGATGCCTAAAGAATAATAAGCTTTCCCTAACCAGGACAAGCGTATATATTTACTTTAAATGATAAAATATTTATGTCGTGGAACAACATAAGTTACTATATAACGATGCACTGCTTTATTTCAAATTTAAATGAGAGTTTTTTATTGTCTTTTTTTACAAACTATAAGAAGACAGTATTTACGCTACATTACTTAAGCAGGGTATAACTCATACAAAGAAAGCGTATAAATTTTATCTCGACATACGTTGAAATTATATATGAAACATATATCAACATTGATTATGTTCTTGTAGTGATGAATACGTAATTATGACTATAAAATAGATAGAGAACTTTGAGAACTATCTTTTTGTTTACCTTGTACTATTTGTTCTTATTTCTAGAGAATGATTCGTTCAATCAGTTTTACGAGATAAATCCTAATTGATGTATATGGTAACATAAATTTGAACAAGAAAAAAACATGATGGTATATTTGAGAACAGACTGGTGTGCCATCTTGAGATCATGCGACACCGCTCTGTAATCCTTCCACTGTTGGGAACGGGAGGTTTTCGTAGCTCTTTCAGACCAGCCTGACGCAGTGCCCTCCACCCTATGAACTCAGGAAATGCGAGCCTTCGCTCAAACTACATGACTCAAATCTCAACTTGAAATGGGCAAAGCAGTTAGAATTCGTGTTAGACTCGACCCAACTAGTCAGATCCAATATTCCACCATATTATTGGCCCCACATGGGTTACAAGCTTATGTTAACAAGCTTGACAATTAAAATAGCAATTTAATTATATTTAAATTAATTAATTGCTATAGAACTTACCGATGTGGGATAAGTCACTGGTTTTGTAGTTGCTTTTGTTCCAACAAATAATGTCTTTAAACGAAAAATATAGATAAGGTCATATTGGTGGTATAATTTTCAGCATCTTTTATTTTTAACGGTATTGTTAAAAGTTTTTTTTTTTACAGAAATGGGACCCATTGATAATATTTCTAATAATAATTATTACTTTGTCCTTTAGTGACTAAAGTTAATTATATAGTGTCATCAATGTAAAAATTAAATTTTATTCTATATATAAAATAATACAACGTGTTTCAAAACTAGGCACATGCAGTACGAACTTTCCACACTTTCGGTATAATAAAGTTGAATACGCTAAGAATAAACTATCTTCGATTTAATAATATATTATGATGGACATATATTACTATTTAAATATATGTATATGCATATATATATATATATATATATATATATATATATTCACTTTAAATACATTCAGAAAGTAAAGTTTTTTCCTATCTTAGTTAGAATTTTCATCATTATGTTAGAGGGAGTAAGGAAGCTTTGTGTCAAAGTAATGACATGAATTTTTTCACTCCGATATATATTTTATGATGCCTAAAGAATAATAAGCTTTCCCTAACCAGGACAAGCGTATATATTTACTTTAAATGATAAAATATTTATGTCGTGGAACAACATAAGTTACTATATAACGATGCACTGCTTTATTTCAAATTTAAATGAGAGTTTTTTATTGTCTTTTTTTACAAACTATAAGAAGACAGTATTTACGCTAGATTACTTAAGCAGGCAATAACTCATACAAAGAAAGCGTATAAATATTATCTCGACATACGTTGAAATTATATATGAAACATATATCAACATTGATTATGTTCTTGTTGTGATGAATACGTAATTATGACTATAAAATAGATAGAGAACTTTGAGAACTATCTTTTTGTTTACCTTGTACTATTTGTTCTTATTTCTAGAGAATGATTCGTTCAATCAGTTTTACGAGATAAATCCTAATTGATGTATATGGTAACATAAATTTGAACAAGAAAAAAACATGATGGTATATTTGAGAACAGACTGGTGTGCCATCTTGAGCTCATGCGACACCGCTCTGTAATCCTTCCACTGTTGGGAACGGGAGGTTTTCGTAGCTCTGTTAGACCAGCCTGACGTAGTGCCCTCCATACTATGACCTCAGGAAGTACGAGCCTTGGCTCAAACTACATGACTCAAATCTCAACTTGAAATGGTCAGAGCAGTTCGAAGTCGTGTTAGACTCGACCCAACGAGTCAGATCCAATATTCCACCATATTATTGGCCCCACATGGATTACAAGCTTATGCTAACAACCTTGACAATTAAAATAGCAATTTAATTATATTTAAATTAATTAATTGCTATATAACTTACCGATGTGGGATAAGTCACTGGTTTTGTAGTTGCTTTAGTTCCAACAAATAATGTCTTTAAACGAAAAATATAGATAAGGTCATATTGGTGGTATAATTTTCAACATCTTTTATTTTTAACGGTATTGTTAAAAGTTTTTTTTTTTACAGATATGGGACCCATTGATAATATTTCTAATAATAATTATTACTTTGTCCTTTAGTGACTAAAGTTAATTATATAGTGTCATCAATGTAAAAATTCAATTTTATTCTATATATAAAATAATACAACGTGTTTCAAAACTAGGCACATGCAGTACGAACTTTCCACACTTTCGGTATAATAATGTTGAATACGCTAAGAATAAACGTTCTTCGATTTAATAATATATTATGATGGACATATATTACTATTTAAATATATGTATATGCATATATATATATATATATATATATATATATATATTCACTTTAAATACATTCAGAAAGTAAAGTTTTTTACTATCTTAGTTAGAATTTTCATCATTATGTTAGAGGGAGTAAGGAAGCTTTGTGTCAAAGTAATGACATGAATTTTTTCACTCCGATATATATTTTATGATGCCTAAAGAATAATAAGCTTTCCCTAACCAGGACAAGCGTATATATTTACTTTAAATGATAAAATGTTTATGTCGTGGAACAACATAAGTTACTATATAACGATGCACTGCTTTATTTCAAATTTAAATGAGAGTTTTTTATTGTCTTTTTTTACAAACTATAAGAAGACAGTATTTACGCTAGATTACTTAAGCAGGCAATAACTCATACAAAGAAAGCGTATAAATTTTATCTCGACATACGTTGAAATTATATATGAAACATATATCAACATTGATTATGTTCTTGTAGTGATGAATACGTAATTATGACTATAAAATAGATAGAGAACTTTGAGAACTATCTTTTTGTTTACCTTGTACTATTTGTTCTTATTTCTAGAGAATGATTCGTTCAATCAGTTTTACGAGATAAATCCTAATTGATGTATATGGTAACATAAATTTGAACAAGAAAAAAACATGATGGTATATTTGAGAACAGACTGTTGTGCCATCTTGAGCTCATGCGACACCGCTCTGTAATCCTTCCACTGTTGGGAACGGGAGGTTTTCGTAGCTCTGTTAGACCAGCCTGACGTAGTGCCCTCCATACTATGACCTCAGGAAGTACGAGCCTTGGCTCAAACTACATGACTCAAATCTCAACTTGAAATGGTCAGAGCAGTTCGAAGTCGTGTTAGACTCGACCCAACGAGTCAGATCCAATATTCCACCATATTATTGGCCCCACATGGATTACAAGCTTATGCTAACAACCTTGACAATTAAAATAGCAATTTAATTATATTTAAATTAATTAATTGCTATATAACTTACCGATGTGGGATAAGTCACTGGTTTTGTAGTTGCTTTAGTTCCAACAAATAATGTCTTTAAACGAAAAATATAGATAAGGTCATATTGGTGGTATAATTTTCAACATCTTTTATTTTTAACGGTATTGTTAAAAGTTTTTTTTTTTACAGAAATGGGACCCATTGATAATATTTCTAATAATAATTATTACTTTGTCCTTTAGTGACTAAAGTTAATTATATAGTGTCATCAATGTAAAAATTAAATTTTATTCTATATATAAAATAATACAACGTGTTTCAAAACTAGGCACATGCAGTACGAACTTTCCACACTTTCGGTATAATAAAGTTGAATACGCTAAGAATAAACGTTCTTCGATTTAATAATATATTATGATGGACATATATTACTATTTAAATATATGTATATGCATATATATATATATATATTCACTTTAAATACATTCAGAAAGTAAAGTTTTTTACTATCTTAGTTAGAATTTTCATCATTATTTTAGAGAGACTAAGGAAGCTTTGTGTCAAACTAATGACATGAATTTTTTCACTCCGATATATATTTTATGAAGCCTAAAGAATAATAAGCTTTCCCTAACCAGGACAAGCGTATATATTTACTTTAAATGATAAAATATTTATGCGTGGAACAACATAAGTTACTATATAACGATGCACTGCTTTATTTCAAATTTAAATGAGAGTTTTTTATTTTCTTTTTTTACAAACTATAAGAAGACAGTATTTACGCTAGATTACTTAAGCATGCTATAACTCATACAAAGAAAGCGTATAAATTTTATCTCGACATACGTTGAAATTATATATGAAACATATATCAACATTGATTATATTCTTGTAGTGATGAATACGTAATTATGACTATAAAATAGATAGAGAACTTTGAGAACTATCTTTTTGTTTACCTTGTACTATTTGTTCTTATTTCTAGAGAATGATTCGTTCAATCAGTTTTACGAGATAAATCCTAATTGATGTATATGGTAACATAAATTTGAACAAGAACAAAACATGATGGTATATTTGAGAACAGACTGGTGTGCCATCTTGAGCTCATGCGACACCGCTCTATAATCCTTCCACTGTTGGGAACGGGAGGTTTTCGTTGTTCTGTTAGACCAGCCTGAAGCAGTGCCCTCCACACTATGAACTCAGGAAGTGCGAGCCTTCGCTCAAACTACATGACTCAAATCTCAACTTGGAATGGGCAGAGCAGTTCGAAGTCGTGTTAGACTCGACCCAACGAGTCAGATCCAATATTCCACCATATTATTGGCCCCACATGGGTTACAAGCTTATGTTAACAAGCTCGACAATTAAAATAGCAATTTAATTATATTTAAATTAATTAATTGCTATATAACTTACCGATGTGGGATAAGTCACTGGTTTTGTACTTGCTTTAGTTCCAACAAATAATGTCTTTAAACGAAAAATATAGATAAGGTCATATTGGTGGTATAATTTTCAACATCTTTTATTTTTAACGGTATTGTTAAAAGTTGTTTTTTTTACAGAAATGGGACCCATTGATAATATTTATAATAATAATTATTACTTTGTCCTTTAGTGACTAAAGTTAATTATATAGTGTCATCAATGTAAAAATTCAATTTTATTCTATATATAAAATAATACAACGTGTTTCAAAACTAGGCACATGCAGTACGAACTTTCCTCACTTTCGGTATAATAAAGTTGAATACGCAAAGAATAAACGTTCTTCGATTTAATAATATATTATGATGGACATATATTACTATTTAAATATATGTATATGCATATATATATATATATATATATTCACTTTGAATACATTCAGAAAGTAAAGTTTTTTACTATCTTAGTTAGAATTTTCATCATTATGTTAGAGGGAATAAGGAAGCTTTGTGTCAAAGTAATGACATGAATTTTTTCACTCCGATATATATTTTGTGATGCCTAAAGAATAATAAGCTTTCCCTAACCAGGACAAGCGTATATATATACTTTAAATGATAAAATATTTATGTAGTGTAACAACATAATTTACTATATAACGATGCACTGCTTTATTTCAAATTTAAATGAGAGTTTTTTATGGCATTTGTTTCAAACTTTAAGAAGACAGTATTTACGCTAAATTATTTAAGCAAGCTATAACTCATTCAAATAAATCGTATAAATTTATCTCGACATACGTTGAAATTATAGATGAAACATATATCAATATTGATTATGTTCTTGTAGTGATGAATACGTAATTATGACTATAAAATAGATAGAGAACTTTGAGAACTATTTTTTTGTTTACCTTGTACTATTTGTTCTTATTTCTAGAGAATGATTCGTTCAATCAGTTTTACGAGATAAATCCTAATTGATGTATATGGTAACATAAATTTGAACAAGAAAAAAACATGATGGTATATTTGAGAACAGACTGTTGTGCCATCTTGAGCCCAAGCGACACCGCTCTGTAATCCTTCCACTGTTGGGAACGGGAGGTTTTCGTTGTTCTGTTAGACCAGCCTGAAGCAGTGCCCTCCACACTATGAACTCAGGAAGTGCGAGCCTTCGCTCAAACTACATGACTCAAATCTCAACTTGGAATGGGCAGAGCAGTTCGAAGTCGTGTTAGACTCGACCCAACGAGTCAGATCCAATATTCCACCATATTATTGGCCCCACATGGGTTACAAGCTTATGTTAACAAGCTCGACAATTAAAATAGCAATTTAATTATATTTAAATTAATTAATTTCTATATAACTTACCGATGTGGGATAAGTCACTGGTTTTGTAGTTGCTTTAGTTCCAACAAATAATGTCTTTAAACGAAAAATATAGATAAGGTCATATTGGTGGTATAATTTTCAACATCTTTTATTTTTAACGGTATTGTTAAAAGTTTGTTTTTTTACAGAAATGGGACCCATTGATAATATTTATAATAATAATTATTACTTTGTCCTTTAGTGACTAAAGTTAATTATATAGTGTCATCAATGTAAAAATTCAATGTTATTCTATATATAAAATAATACAACGTGTTTCAAAACTAGGCACATGCAGTACGAACTTTCCACACTTTCGGTATAATAAAGTTGAATACGCTAAGAATAAACGTTCTTCGATTTAATAATATATTATGATGGACATATATTACTATTTAAATATATGTATATGCATATATATATATAAATATATATATATATTCACTTTAAATACATTCAGAAAGTAAAGTTTTTTACTATCTTAGTTAGAATTTTCATCATTATGTTAGAGGGAGTAAGGAAGCTTTGTGTCAAAGTAATGACATGAATTTTTTCACTCCGATATATATTTTATGATGCCTAAAGAATAATAAGCTTTCCCTAACCAGGACAAGCGTATATATTTACTTTAAATGATAAAATATTTATGTCTCGGAACAACATAAGTTACTATATAACGATGCACTGCTTTATTTCAAATTTAAATGAGAGTTTTTTATTGTCTTTTTTTACAAACTATAAGAAGACAGTATTTACACTACATTACTTAAGCAGGGTATAACTCATACAAAGAAAGCGTATAAATTTTATCTCGACATACGTTGAAATTATATATGAAACATATATCAACATTGATTATGTTCTTGTAGTGATGAATACGTAATTATGACTATAAAATAGATAGAGAACTTTGAGAACTATCTTTTTGTTTACCTTGTACTATTTGTTCTTATTTCTAGAGAATGATTCGTTCAATCAGTTTTACGAGATAAATCCTAATTGATGTATATGGTAACATAAATTTGAACAAGAAAAAAACATGATGGTATATTTGAGAACAGACTGGTGTGCCATCTTGAGCTCATGCGACACCGCTCTGTAATCCTTCCACTGTTGGGAACGGGAGGTTTTCGTAGCTCTATTAGACCAGCCTGACGCAGTGCCCTCCACACTATGAACTCAGGAAGTACGAGCCTTGGCTCAAACTACATGACTCAAATCTCAACTTGAAATGGGCAGAGCAGTTCGAAGTCGTGTTAGACTCGACCCAACGAGTCAGATCCAATATTCCACCATATTATTGGCCCCACATGGGTTACAAGCTTATGTTAACAAGCTTGACAATTAAAATAGCAATTTAATTATATTTAAATTAATTAATTGCTATATAACTTACCGATGTGGGATAAGTCACTGGTTTTGTAGTTGCTTTAGTTCCAACAAATAATGTCTTTAAACGAAAAATATAGATAAGGTCATATTGGTGGTATAATTTTCAACATCTTTTATTTTTAACGGTATTGTTAAAAGTTTATTTTTTTACAGAAATGGGACCCATTGATAATATTTATAATAATAATTATTACTTTGTCCTTTAGTGACTAAACTTAATTATATAGTGTCATCAATGTAAAAATTCAATTTTGTTCTATATATAAAATAATACAACGTGTTTCAAAACTAGGCACATGCAGTACGAACTTTCCACACTTTCGGTATAATAAAGTTGAATACGCTAAGAATAAACGTTCTTCGATTTAATAATATATTATGATGGACATATATTACTATTTAAATATATGTATATGCATATACATATATATATATATATATATATATTCACTTTACATACATTCAGAAAGTAAAGTTTTTTACTATCTTAGTTAGAATTTTCATCATTATGTTAGAGAGACTAAGGAAGCTTTGTGTCAAACTAATGACATGAATTTTTTCACTCCGATATATATTTTATGAAGCCTAAAGAATAATAAGCTTTCCCTAACCAGGACAAGCGTATATATTTACTTTAAATGATAAAATATTTATGTCGTGGAACAACATAAGTTACTATATAACTATGCACTGCTTTATTTCAAATTTAAATGAGTTTTTTATTTTCTTTTTTTACAAACTATAAGAAGACAGTATTTACGCTAGATTACTTAAGCAGGCTATAACTCATACAAAGAAAGCGTATAAATTTTATCTCGACATACGTTGAAATTATATATGAAACATATATCAACATTGATTATATTCTTGTAGTGATGAATACGTAATTATGACTATAAAATAGATAGAGAACTTTGAGAACTATCTTTTTGTTTACCTTGTACTATTTGTTCTTATTTCTAGAGAATGATTCGTTCAATCAGTTTTACGAGATAAATCCTAATTGATGTATATGGTAACATAAATTTGAACAAGAACAAAACATGATGGTATATTTGAGAACAGACTGGTGTGCCATCTTGAGCTCATGCGACACCGCTCTGTAATCCTTCCACTGTTGGGAACGGGAGGTTTTCGTTGTTCTGTTAGACCAGCCTGAAGCAGTGCCCTCCACACTATAAACTCAGGAAGTGCGAGCCTTCGCTCAAACTACATGACTCAAATCTCAACTTGGAATGGGCAGAGCAGTTCGAAGTCGTGTTAGACTCGACCCAACGAGTCAGATCCAATATTCCACCATATTATTGGCCCCACATGGGTTACAAGCTTATGTTAACAAGCTCGACAATTAAAATAGCAATTTAATTATATTTAAATTAATTAATTGCTATAGAACTTACCGATGTGGGATAAGTCACTGGTTTTGTAGTTGCTTTAGTTCCAACAAATAATGTCTTTAAACGAAAAATATAGATAAGGTCATATTGGTGGTATAATTTTCAACATCTTTTATTTTTAACGGTATTGTTAAAAGTTTTTTTTTTTACAGAAATGGGACCCATTGATAATATTTATAATAATAATTATTACTTTGTCCTTTAGTGACTAAAGGTAATTATATAGTGTCATCAATGTAAAAATTCAATTTTATTCTATATATAAAATAATACAACGTGTTTCAAAACTAGGCACATGCAGTACGAACTTTCCACACTTTCGGTATAATAAAGTTGAATACGCTATGAATAAACGTTCTTCGATTTAATAATATATTATAATGGACATATATTACTATTTAAATATATGTATATGCATATATATATATATATATTCACTTTAAATACATTCAGAAAGTAAAGTTTTTTACTATATTAGTTAGAATTTTCATCATTATGTTAGAGAGACTAAGGAAGCTTTGTGTCAAACTAATGACATGAATTTTTTCACTCCGATATATATTTTATGAAGCCTAAAGAATAATAAGCTTTCCCTAACCAGGACAAGCGTATATATTTACTTTAAATGATAAAATATTTATGTCGTGGAACAACATAAGTTACTATATAACGATGCACCGCTTTATTTCAAATTTAAATGAGAGTTTTTTATTTTCTTTTTTTACAAACTATAAGAAGACAGTATTTACGCTAGATTACTTAAGCATGCTATAACTCATACAAAGAAAGCGTATAAATTTTATCTCGACATACGTTGAAATTATATATGAAACATATATCAACATTGATTATATTCTTGTAGTGATGAATACGTAATTATGACTATAAAATAGATAGAGAACTTTGAGAACTATCTTTTTGTTTACCTTGTACTATTTGTTCTTATTTCTAGAGAATGATTCGTTCAATCAGTTTTACGAGATAAATCCTAATTGATGTATATGGTAACATAAATTTGAACAAGAACAAAACATGATGGTATATTTGAGAACAGACTGGTGTGCCATCTTGAGCTCATGCGACACCGCTCTATAATCCTTCCACTGTTGGGAACGGGAGGTTTTCGTTGTTCTGTTAGACCAGCCTGAAGCAGTGCCCTCCACACTATGAACTCAGGAAGTGCGAGCCTTCGCTCAAACTACATGACTCAAATCTCAACTTGGAATGGGCAGAGCAGTTCGAAGTCGTGTTAGACTCGACCCAACGAGTCAGATCCAATATTCCACCATATTATTGGCCCCACATGGGTTACAAGCTTATGTTAACAAGCTCGACAATTAAAATAGCAATTTAATTATATTTAAATTAATTAATTGCTATATAACTTACCGATGTGGGATAAGTCACTGGTTTTGTACTTGCTTTAGTTCCAACAAATAATGTCTTTAAACGAAAAATATAGATAAGGTCATATTGGTGGTATAATTTTCAACATCTTTTATTTTTAACGGTATTGTTAAAAGTTGTTTTTTTTACAGAAATGGGACCCATTGATAATATTTATAATAATAATTATTACTTTGTCCTTTAGTGACTAAAGGTAATTATATAGTGTCATCAATGTAAAAATTCAATTTTATTCTATATATAAAATAATACAACGTGTTTCAAAACTAGGCACATGCAGTACGAACTTTCCACACTTTCGGTATAATAAAGTTGAATACGCAAAGAATAAACGTTCTTCGATTTAATAATATATTATGATGGACATATATTACTATTTAAATATATGTATATGCATATATATATATATATATATATTCACTTTGAATACATTCAGAAAGTAAAGTTTTTTACTATCTTAGTTAGAATTTTCATCATTATGTTAGAGGGAATAAGGAAGCTTTGTGTCAAAGTAATGACATGAATTTTTTCACTCCGATATATATTTTGTGATGCCTAAAGAATAATAAGCTTTCCCTAACCAGGACAAGCGTATATATTTACTTTAAATGATAAAATATTTATGTAGTGTAACAACATAAGTTACTATATAACGATGCACTGCTTTATTTCAAATTTAAATGAGAGTTTTTTATTTTGTTTTTTTACAAACTATAAGAAGACAGTATTTACGCTAGATTACTTAAGCATGCTATAACTCATACAAATAAATCGTATAAATTTTATCTCGACATACGTTGAAATTATATATGAAACATATATCAACATTGATTATATTCTTGTAGTGATGAATACGTAATTATGACTATAAAATAGATAGAGAACTTTGAGAACTATTTTTTTGTTTACCTTGTACTATTTGTTCTTATTTCTAGAGAATGATTCGTTCAATCAGTTTTACGAGATAAATCCTAATTGATGTATATGGTAACATAAATTTGAACAAGAAAAAAACATGATGGTATATTTGAGAACAGACTGGTGTGCCATCTTGAGCTCATGCGACACCGCTCTATAATCCTTCCACTGTTGGGAACGGGAGGTTTTCGTTGTTCTGTTAGACCAGCCTGAAGCAGTGCCCTCCACACTATGAACTCAGGAAGTGCGAGCCTTCGCTCAAACTACATGACTCAAATCTCAACTTGGAATGGGCAGAGCAGTTCGAAGTCGTGTTAGACTCGACCCAACGAGTCAGATCCAATATTCCACCATATTATTGGCCCCACATGGGTTACAAGCTTATGTTAACAAGCTCGACAATTAAAATAGCAATTTAATTATATTTAAATTAATTAATTGCTATATAACTTACCGATGTGGGATAAGTCACTGGTTTTGTACTTGCTTTAGTTCCAACAAATAATGTCTTTAAACGAAAAATATAGATAAGGTCATATTGGTGGTATAATTTTCAACATCTTTTATTTTTAACGGTATTGTTAAAAGTTGTTTTTTTTACAGAAATGGGACCCATTGATAATATTTATAATAATAATTATTACTTTGTCCTTTAGTGACTAAAGTTAATTATATAGTGTCATCAATGTAAAAATTCAATTTTATTCTATATATAAAATAATACAACGTGTTTCAAAACTAGGCACATGCAGTACGAACTTTCCACACTTTCGGTATAATAAAGTTGAATACGCAAAGAATAAACGTTCTTCGATTTAATAATATATTATGATGGACATATATTACTATTTAAATATATGCATATACATATATATATATATTTGGCTTGAATACATTCAGAAAGTAAAGTTTTTTACTATCTTAGTTAGAATTTTCATCATTATGTTAGAGGGAATAAGGAAGCTTTGTGTCAAAGTAATGACATGAATTTTTTCACTCCGATATATATTTTGTGATGCCTAAAGAATAATAAGCTTTCCCTAACCAGGACAAGCGTATATATTTACTTTAAATGATAAAATATTTATGTAGTGTAACAACATAATTTACTATATAACGATGCACTGATTATTTCAAATTTAAATGATAGTTTTTTATGGCATTTGTTTCAAACTTTAAGAAGACAGTATTTACGCTAAATTATTTAAGCAAGCTATAACTCATTCAAATAAATCGTATAAATTTATCTCGACATACGTTGAAATTATATATGAAACATATATCAACATTGATTATATTCTTGTAGTGATGAATACGTAATTATGACTATAAAATAGATAGAGAACTTTGAGAACTATTTTTTTGTTTACCTTGTACTATTTGTTCTTATTTCTAGAGAATGATTCGTTCAATCAGTTTTACGAGATAAATCCTAATTGATGTATATGGTAACATAAATTTGAACAAGAAAAAAACATGATGGTATATTTGAGAACAGACCGTTGTGCCATCTTGAGCCCAAGCGACACCGCTCTGTAATCCTTCCACTGTTGGGAACGGGAGGTTTTCGTTGTTCTGTTAGACCAGCCTGAAGCAGTGCCCTCCACACTATGAACTCAGGAAGTGCGAGCCTTCGCTCAAACTACATGACTCAAATCTCAACTTGGAATGGGCAGAGCAGTTCGAAGTCGTGTTAGACTCGACCCAACGAGTCAGATCCAATATTCCACCATATTATTGGCCCCACATGGGTTACAAGCTTATGTTAACAAGATCGACAATTAAAATAGGAATTTAATTATATTTAAATTAATTAATTGCTATAGAACTTACCGATGTGGGATAAGTCACTGGTTTTGTAGTTGCTTTTGTTCCAACAAATAATGTCTTTAAACGAAAAATATAGATAAGGTCATATTGGTGGTATAATTTTCAACATCTTTTATTTTTAACGGTATTGTTAAAAGTTTTTTTTTTTACAGAAATGGGACCCATTGATAATATTTATAATAATAATTATTACTTTGTCCTTTAGTGACTAAAGGTAATTATATAGTGTCATCAATGTAAAAATTCAATGTTATTCTATATATAAAATAATACAACGTGTTTCAAAACTAGGCACATGCAGTACGAACTTTCCACACTTTCGGTATAATAAAGTTGAATACGCTAAGAATAAACGTTCTTCGATTTAATAATATATTATGATGGACATATATTACTATTTAAATATATGTATATGCATATATATATATAAATATATATATATATTCACTTTAAATACATTCAGAAAGTAAAGTTTTTTACTATCTTAGTTAGAATTTTCATCATTATGTTAGAGGGAGTAAGGAAGCTTTGTGTCAAAGTAATGACATGAATTTTTTCACTCCGATATATATTTTATGATGCCTAAAGAATAATAAGCTTTCCCTAACCAGGACAAGCGTATATATTTACTTTAAATGATAAAATATTTATGTCGTGGAACAACATAAGTTACTATATAACGATGCACTGCTTTATTTCAAATTTAAATGAGAGTTTTTTATTGTCTTTTTTTACAAACTATAAGAAGACAGTATTTACGCTACATTACTTAAGCAGGGTATAACTCATACAAAGAAAGCGTATAAATTTTATCTCGACATACGTTGAAATTATAGATGAAACATATATCAACATTGATTATGTTCTTGTAGTGATGAATACGTAATTATGACTATAAAATAGATAGAGAACTTTGAGAACTATCTTTTTGTTTACCTTGTACTATTTGTTCTTATTTCTAGAGAATGATTCGTTCAATCAGTTTTACGAGATAAATCCTAATTGATGTATATGGTAACATAAATTTGAACAAGAAAAAAACATGATGGTATATTTGAGAACAGACTGGTGTGCCATCTTGAGCTCATGCGACACCGCTCTGTAATCCTTCCACTGTTGGGAACGGGAGGTTTTCGTAGCTCTATTAGACCAGCCTGACGCAATGCCCTCCACACTATGAACTCAGGAAGTACGAGCCTTGGCTCAAACTACATGACTCAAATCTCAACTTGAAATGGGCAGAGCAGTTCGAAGTCGTGTTAGACTCGACCCAACGAGTCAGATCCAATATTCCACCATATTATTGGCCCCACATGGGTTACAAGCTTATGTTAACAAGCTTGACAATTAAAATAGCAATTTAATTATATTTAAATTAATTAATTGCTATATAACTTACCGATGTGGGATAAGTCACTGGTTTTGTAGTTGCTTTAGTTCCAACAAATAATGTCTTTAAACGAAAAATATAGATAAGGTCATATTGGTGGTATAATTTTCAACATCTTTTATTTTTAACGGTATTGTTAAAAGTTTTTTTTTTTACAGAAATGGGACCCATTGATAATATTTATAATAATAATTATTACTTTGTCCTTTAGTGACTAAAGTTAATTATATAGTGTCATCAATGTAAAAATTCAATGTTATTCTATATATAAAATAATACAACGTGTTTCAAAACTAGGCACATGCAGTACGAACTTTCCACACTTTCGGTATAATAAAGTTGAATACGCTAAGAATAAACGTTCTTCGATTTAATAATATATTATGATGGACATATATTACTATTTAAATATATGTATATGCATATATATATATAAATATATATATATATTCACTTTAAATACATTCAGAAAGTAAAGTTTTTTACTATCTTAGTTAGAATTTTCATCATTATGTTAGAGGGAGTAAGGAAGCTTTGTGTCAAAGTAATGACATGAATTTTTTCACTCCGATATATATTTTATGATGCCTAAAGAATAATAAGCTTTCCCTAACCAGGACAAGCGTATATATTTACTTTAAATGATAAAATATTTATGTCTCGGAACAACATAAGTTACTATATAACGATGCACTGCTTTATTTCAAATTTAAATGAGAGTTTTTTATTGTCTTTTTTTACAAACTATAAGAAGACAGTATTTACGCTACATTACTTAAGCAGGGTATAACTCATACAAAGAAAGCGTATAAATTTTATCTCGACATACGTTGAAATTATATATGAAACATATATCAACATTGATTATGTTCTTGTAGTGATGAATACGTAATTATGACTATAAAATAGATAGAGAACTTTGAGAACTATCTTTTTGTTTACCTTGTACTATTTGTTCTTATTTCTAGAGAATGATTCGTTCAATCAGTTTTACGAGATAAATCCTAATTGATGTATATGGTAACATAAATTTGAATAAGAAAAAAACATGATGGTATATTTGAGAACAGACTGGTGTGCCATCTTGAGCTCATGCGACACCGCTCTGTAATCCTTCCACTGTTGGGAACGGGAGGTTTTCGTAGCTCTATTAGACCAGCCTGACGCAGTGCCCTCCACACTATGAACTCAGGAAGTACGAGCCTTGGCTCAAACTACATGACTCAAATCTCAACTTGAAATGGGCAGAGCAGTTCGAAGTCGTGTTAGACTCGACCCAACGAGTCAGATCCAATATTCCACCATATTATTGGCCCCACATGGGTTACAAGCTTATGTTAACAAGCTTGACAATTAAAATAGCAATTTAATTATATTTAAATTAATTAATTGCTATAGAACTTACCGATGTGGGATAAGTCACTGGTTTTGTAGTTGCTTTAGTTCCAACAAATAATGTCTTTAAACGAAAAATATAGATAAGGTCATATTGGTGGTATAATTTTCAACATCTTTTATTTTTAACGGTATTGTTAAAAGTTTATTTTTTTACAGAAATGGGACCCATTGATAATATTTATAATAATAATTATTACTTTGTCCTTTAGTGACTAAACTTAATTATATAGTGTCATCAATGTAAAAATTCAATTTTGTTCTATATATAAAATAATACAACGTGTTTCAAAACTAGGCACATGCAGTACGAACTTTCCACACTTTCGGTATAATAAAGTTGAATACGCTAAGAATAAACGTTCTTCGATTTAATAATATATTATGATGGACATATATTACTATTTAAATATATGTATATGCATATACATATATATATATATATATATATATTCACTTTACATACATTCAGAAAGTAAAGTTTTTTACTATCTTAGTTAGAATTTTCATCATTATGTTAGAGAGACTAAGGAAGCTTTGTGTCAAACTAATGACATGAATTTTTTCACTCCGATATATATTTTATGAAGCCTAAAGAATAATAAGCTTTCCCTAACCAGGACAAGCGTATATATTTACTTTAAATGATAAAATATTTATGTCGTGGAACAACATAAGTTACTATATAACTATGCACTGCTTTATTTCAAATTTAAATGAGTTTTTTATTTTCTTTTTTTACAAACTATAAGAAGACAGTATTTACGCTAGATTACTTAAGCAGGCTATAACTCATACAAAGAAAGCGTATAAATTTTATCTCGACATACGTTGAAATTATATATGAAACATATATCAACATTGATTATGTTCTTGTAGTGATGAATACGTAATTATAACTATAAAATAGATAGAGAACTTTGAGAACTATCTTTTTGTTTACCTTGTACTATTTGTTCTTATTTCTAGAGAATGATTCGTTCAATCAGTTTTACGAGATAAATCCTAATTGATGTATATGGTAACATAAATTTGAATAATAAAAAAACATGATGGTATATTTGAGAACAGACTGGTGTGCCATCTTGAGCTCATGCGACACCGCTCTGTAATCCTTCCACTGTTGGGAACGGGAGGTTTTCGTAGCTCTGTTAGACCAGCCTAACGTAGTGCCCTCCATACTATGAACTCAGGAAGTACGAGCCTTGGCTCAAACTACATGACTCAAATCTCAACTTGAAATGGGCAGAGCAGTTCGAAGTCGTGTTAGACTCGACCCAACGAGTCAGATCCAATATTCCACCATATTATTGGCCCCACATGGATTACAAGCTTATGCTAACAAGCTTGACAATTAAAATAGCAATTTAATTATATTTAAATTAATTAATTGCTATATAACTTACCGATGTGGGATAAGTCACTGGTTTTGTAGTTGATTTAGTTCCAACAAATAATGTCTTTAAATGAAAAATATAGATAAGGTCATATTGGTGGTATAATTTTCAACATCTTTTATTTTTAACGGTATTGTTAAAAGTTTTTTTTTTTACAGAAATGGGACCCATTGATAATATTTCTAATAATAATTATTACTTTGTCCTTTAGTGACTAAAGTTAATTATATAGTGTCATCAATGTAAAAATTCAATTTAATTCTATATATAAAATAATACAACGTGTTTCAAAACTAGGCACATGCAGTACGAACTTTCCACACTTCCGGTATAATAAAGTTGAATACGCTAAGAATAAACGTTCTTCGATTTAATAATATATTATGATGGACATATATTACTATTTAAATATATGTATATGCGTATATATATATATATATATATATATATATTCACTTTAAATACATTCAGAAAGTAAAGTTTTTTACTATCTTAGTTAGAATTTTGATCATTATGATAGAGGGAGTAAGGAAGCTTTGTGTCAAAGTAATGACATGAATTTTTTCACTCCGATATATATTTTATGATGCCTAAAGAATAATAAGCTTTCCCTAACCAGGACAAGCGTATGTATTTACTTTAAATGATAAAATATTTATGTCGTGGAACAACATAAGTTACTATATAACGATGCACTGCTTTATTTCAAATTTAAATGAGAGTTTTTTATTGTCTTTTTTTACAAACTATAAGAAGACAGTATTTACGCTACATTACTTAAGCAGGGTATAACTCATACAAAGAAAGCGTATAAATTTTATCTCGACATACGTTGAAATTATAGATGAAATATATATCAACATTGATTATGTTCTTGTAGTGATGAATACGTAATTATGACTATAAAATAGATAGAGAACTTTGAGAACTATCTTTTTGTTTACCTTGTACTATTTGTTCTTATTTCTAGAGAATGATTCGTTCAATCAGTTTTACGAGATAAATCCTAATTGATGTATATGGTAACATAAATTTGAACAAGAACAAAACATGATGGTATATTTGAGAACAGACTGGTGTGCCATCTTGAGCTCATGCGACACCGCTCTGTAATCCTTCCACTGTTGCGAACGGGAGGTTTTCGTTGTTCTGTTAGACCAGCCTGAAGCAGTGCCCTCCACACTATGAACTCAGGAAGTGCGAGCCTTCGCTCAAACTACATGACTCAAATCTCAACTTGGAATGGGCAGAGCAGTTCGAAGTCGTGTTAGACTCGACCCAACGAGTCAGATCCAATATTCCACCATATTATTGGCCCCACATGGGTTACAAGCTTATGTTAACAAGCTCGACAATTAAAATAGCAATTTAATTATATTTAAATTAATTAATTGCTATATAACTTACCGATGTGGGATAAGTCACTGGTTTTGTAGTTGCTTTAGTTCCAACAAATAATGTGTTTAAACGAAAAATATAGATAAGGTCATATTGGTGGTATAATTTTCAACATCTTTTATTTTTAACGGTATTGTTAAAAGTTTTTTTTTTACAGAAATGAGACCCATTGATAATATTTCTAATAATTATTATTACTTTGTCCTTTAGTGACTAAAGTTAATTATATAGTGTCATCAATGTTAAAATTCAATTTTATTCTATATATAAAATAATACAACGTGTTTCAAAACTAGGCACATGCACTACGAACTTTCCACACTTTCGGTATAATAAAGTTGAATACGCTAAGAATAAACGTTCTTCGATTTAATAATATATTATGATGGACATATATTACTATTTAAATATATGTATATGCATATATATATATATATATATATTCACTTTAAATACATTAAGAAAGTAAAGTTTTTTACTATCTTAGTTAGAATTTTCATCATTATGTTAGAGAGACTAAGGAAGCTTTGTGTCAAACTAATGACATGAATTTTTTCACTCCGATATATATTTTATGAAGCCTAAAGAATAATAAGCTTTCCCTAACCAGGACAAGCGTATATATTTACTTTAAATGATAAAATATTTATGTCGTGTAACAACATAAGTTACTATATAACGATGCACTGCTTTATTTCAAATTTAAATGAGAGTTTTTTATTTTCTTTTTTTACAAACTATAAGAAGACAGTATTTACGCTAGATTACTTAAGCATGCTATAACTTATACAAAGAAAGCGTATAAATTTTATCTCGACATACGTTGAAATTATATATGAAACATATATCAACATTGATTATATTCTTGTAGTGATGAATACGTAATTATGACTATAAAATAGATAGAGAACTTTGAGAACTATCTTTTTGTTTACCTTGTACTATTTGTTCTTATTTCTAGAGAATGATTCGTTCAATCAGTTTTACGAGATAAATCCTAATTGATGTATATGGTAACATAAATTTGAACAAGAAAAAAACATGATGGTATATTTGAGAACAGACTGGTGTGCCATCTTGAGCTCATGCGACACCGCTCTGTAATCCTTCCACTGTTGGGAACGGGAGGTTTTCGTAGCTCTGTTAGACCAGCCTAACGTAGTGCCCTCCATACTATGAACTCAGGAAGTACGAGCCTTGGCTCAAACTACATGACTCAAATCTCAACTTGAAATGGGCAGAGCAGTTCGAAGTCGTGTTAGACTCGACCCAACGAGTCAGATCCAATATTCCACCATATTATTGGCCCCACATGGATTACAAGCTTATGCTAACAAGCTTGACAATTAAAATAGCAATTTAATTATATTTAAATTAATTAATTGCTATATAACTTACCGATGTGGGATAAGTCACTGGTTTTGTAGTTGATTTAGTTCCAACAAATAATGTCTTTAAATGAAAAATATAGATAAGGTCATATTGGTGGTATAATTTTCAACATCTTTTATTTTTAACGGTATTGTTAAAAGTTTTTTTTTTTACAGAAATGGGACCCATTGATAATATTTCTAATAATAATTATTACTTTGTCCTTTAGTGACTAAAGTTAATTATATAGTGTCATCAATGTAAAGATTCAATTTAATTCTATATATAAAATAATACAACGTGTTTCAAAACTAGGCACATGCAGTACGAACTTTCCACACTTTCGGTATAATAAAGTTGAATACGCTAAGAATAAACGTTCTTCGATTTAATAATATATTATGATGGACATATATTACTATTTAAATATATGTATATGCGTATATATATATATATATATATATATATATATTCACTTTAAATACATTCAGAAAGTAAAGTTTTTTACTATCTTAGTTAGAATTTTCATCATTATGATAGAGGGAGTAAGGAAGCTTTGTGTCAAAGTAATGACATGAATTTTTTCACTCCGATATATATTTTATGATGCCTAAAGAATAATAAGCTTTCCCTAACCAGGACAAGCGTATGTATTTACTTTAAATGATAAAATATTTATGTCGTGGAACAACATAAGTTACTATATAACGATGCACTGCTTTATTTCAAATTTAAATGAGAGTTTTTTATTGTCTTTTTTTACAAACTATAAGAAGACAGTATTTACGCTACATTACTTAAGCAGGGTATAACTCATACAAAGAAAGCGTATAAATTTTATCTCGAGATACGTTGAAATTATAGATGAAATATATATCAACATTGATTATGTTCTTGTAGTGATGAATACGTAATTATGACTATAAAATAAAGAGAGAACTTTGAGAACTATCTTTTTGTTTACCTTATACTATTTGTTCTTATTTCTAGAGAATGATTCGTTCAATCAGTTTTACGAGATAAATCCTAATTGATGTATATGGTAACATAAATTTGAACAAGAACAAAACATGATGGTATATTTGAGAACAGACTGGTGTGCCATCTTGAGCTCATGCGACACCGCTCTGTAATCCTTCCACTGTTGCGAACGGGAGGTTTTCGTTGTTCTGTTAGACCAGCCTGAAGCAGTGCCCTCCACACTATGAACTCAGGAAGTGCGAGCCTTCGCTCAAACTACATGACTCAAATCTCAACTTGGAATGGGCAGAGCAGTTCGAAGTCGTGTTAGACTCGACCCAACGAGTCAGATCCAATATTCCACCATATTATTGGCCCCACATGGGTTACAAGCTTATGTTAACAAGCTCGACAATTAAAATAGCAATTTAATTATATTTAAATTAATTAATTGCTATATAACTTACCGATGTGGGATAAGTCACTGGTTTTGTAGTTGCTTTAGTTCCAACAAATAATGTGTTTAAACGAAAAATATAGATAAGGTCATATTGGTGGTATAATTTTCAACATCTTTTCTTTTTAACGGTATTGTTAAAAGTTTTTTTTTTACAGAAATGAGACCCATTGATAATATTTCTAATAATTATTATTACTTTGTCCTTTAGTGACTAAAGTTAATTATATAGTGTCATCAATGTTAAAATTCAATTTTATTCTATATATAAAATAATACAACGTGTTTCAAAACTAGGCACATGCACTACGAACTTTCCACACTTTCGGTATAATAAAGTTGAATACGCTAAGAATAAACGTTCTTCGATTTAATAATATATTATGATGGACATATATTACTATTTAAATATATGTATATGCATATATATATATATATATATATTCACTTTAAATACATTAAGAAAGTAAAGTTTTTTACTATCTTAGTTAGAATTTTCATCATTATGTTAGAGAGACTAAGGAAGCTTTGTGTCAAACTAATGACATGAATTTTTTCACTCCGATATATATTTTATGAAGCCTAAAGAATAATAAGCTTTCCCTAACCAGGACAAGCGTATATATTTACTTTAAATGATAAAATATTTATGTCGTGGAACAACATAAGTTACTATATAACGATGCACTGCTTTATTTCAAATTTAAATGAGAGTTTTTTATTTTCTTTTTTTACAAACTATAAGAAGACAGTATTTACGCTAGATTACTTAAGCATGCTATAACTTATACAAAGAAAGCGTATAAATTTTATCTCGACATACGTTGAAATTATATATGAAACATATATCAACATTGATTATATTCTTGTAGTGATGAATACGTAATTATGACTATAAAATAGATAGAGAACTTTGAGAACTATCTTTTTGTTTACCTTGTACTATTTGTTCTTATTTCTAGAGAATGATTCGTTCAATCAGTTTTACGAGATAAATCCTAATTGATGTATATGGTAACATAAATTTGAACAAGAACAAAACATGATGGTATATTTGAGAACAGACTGGTGTGCCATCTTGAGCTCATGCGACACCGCTCTGTAATCCTTCCACTATTGGGAACGGGAGGTTTTCGTTGTTCTGTTAGACCAGCCTGAAGTAGTGCCCTCCACACTATGAACTCAGGAAGTGCGAGCCTTCGCTCAAACTACATGACTCAAATCTCAACTTGGAATGGGCAGAGGTGTTCGAAGTCGTGTTAGACTCGACCCAACGAGTCAGATCCAATATTCCACCATATTATTGGCCCCACATGGGTTACAAGCTTATGTTAACAAGCTCGACAATTAAAATAGCAATTTAATTATATTTAAATTAATTAATTGCTATATAACTTACCGATGTGGGATAAGTCACTGGTTTTGTAGTTGCTTTAGTTCCAACAAATAATGTGTTTAAACGAAAAATATAGATAAGGTCATATTGGTGGTATAATTTTCAACATCTTTTCTTTTTAACGGTATTGTTAAAAGTTTTTTTTTTACAGAAATGAGACCCATTGATAATATTTCTAATAATTATTATTACTTTGTCCTTTAGTGACTAAAGTTAATTATATAGTGTCATCAATGTTAAAATTCAATTTTATTCTATATATAAAATAATACAACGTGTTTCAAAACTAGGCACATGCACTACGAACTTTCCACACTTTCGGTATAATAAAGTTGAATACGCTAAGAATAAACGTTCTTCGATTTAATAATATATTATGATGGACATATATTACTATTTAAATATATGTATATGCATATATATATATATATATATATTCACTTTAAATACATTAAGAAAGTAAAGTTTTTTACTATCTTAGTTAGAATTTTCATCATTATGTTAGAGAGACTAAGGAAGCTTTGTGTCAAACTAATGACATGAATTTTTTCACTCCGATATATATTTTATGAAGCCTAAAGAATAATAAGCTTTCCCTAACCAGGACAAGCGTATATATTTACTTTAAATGATAAAATATTTATGTCGTGGAACAACATAAGTTACTATATAACGATGCACTGCTTTATTTCAAATTTAAATGAGAGTTTTTTATTTTCTTTTTTTACAAACTATAAGAAGACAGTATTTACGCTAGATTACTTAAGCATGCTATAACTTATACAAAGAAAGCGTATAAATTTTATCTCGACATACGTTGAAATTATATATGAAACATATATCAACATTGATTATATTCTTGTAGTGATGAATACGTAATTATGACTATAAAATAGATAGAGAACTTTGAGAACTATCTTTTTGTTTACCTTGTACTATTTGTTCTTATTTCTAGAGAATGATTCGTTCAATCAGTTTTACGAGATAAATCCTAATTGATGTATATGGTAACATAAATTTGAACAAGAACAAAACATGATGGTATATTTGAGAACAGACTGGTGTGCCATCTTGAGCTCATGCGACACCGCTCTGTAATCCTTCCACTATTGGGAACGGGAGGTTTTCGTTGTTCTGTTAGACCAGCCTGAAGTAGTGCCCTCCACACTATGAACTCAGGAAGTGCGAGCCTTCGCTCAAACTACATGACTCAAATCTCAACTTGGAATGGGCAGAGGTGTTCGAAGTCGTGTTAGACTCGACCCAACGAGTCAGATCCAATATTCCACCATATTATTGGCCCCACATGGGTTACAAGCTTATGTTAACAAGCTCGACAATTAAAATAGCAATTTAATTATATTTAAATTAATTAATTGCTATATAACTTACCGATGTGGGATAAGTCACTGGTTTTGTAGTTGCTTTAGTTCCAACAAATAATGTCTTTAAAACGGAAAATATAGATAAGGTCATATTGGTGGTATAATTTTCAACATCTTTTATTTTTAACGGTATTGTTAAAAGTTTTTTTTTTACAGAAATGAGACTCATTGATAATATTTCTAATAATTATTATTACTTTGTCCTTTAGTGACTAAAGTTAATTATATAGTGTCATCAATGTAAAAATTCAATTTTATTCTATATATAAAATAATACAACGTGTTTCAAAACTAGGCACATGCACTACGAACTTTCCACACTTTCGGTATAATAAAGTTGAATACGCTAAGAATAAACGTTCTTCGATTTAATAATATACTATGATGGACATATATTACTATTTAAATATATGTATATGTATATGTATATGTATATGCATATATATATATATATTTATATATATATATATATATTCACTTTAAATACATTCAGAAAGTAAAGTTTTTTACTATCTTAGTTAGAATTTTCATCATTATGTTAGAGAGAGTAAGGAAGATTTGTGTCAAAGTAATGACATGAATTTTTTCACTCCGATATATATTTTATGAAGCATAAAGAATAATAAGCTTTCCCTAACCAGGACAAGCGTATATATTTACTTTAAATGATAAAATATTTATGTCGTGGAACAACATAAGTTACTATATAACGATGCACTGCTTTCTTTCAAATTTAAATGAGAGTTTTTTATTGTCTTTTTTTACAAACTATAAGAAGACAGTATTTACGCTAGATTGCTTAAGCAGGCTATAACTCATACAAATAAAGCGTATAAATTTTATCTCGACATACGTTGAAATTATAGATGAAACATATATCAGCATTGATTATGTTCTTGTAGTAATGAATACGTAATTATGACTATGAAATTGATAGAGAACTTTGAGAACTATCTTTTTGTTTACCTTGTACTATTTGTTCTTATTTCTAGAGAATGATTCGTTCAATCAGTTTTACGAGATAAATCCTAATTGATGTATATGGTAACATAAATTTGAACAAGAAAAAAACATGATGGTATATTTGAGAACAGACTGGTGTGCCATCTTGAGCTCATGCGACACCGCTCTGTAATCCTTCCACTGTTGGGAACGGGAGGTTTTCGTAGCTCTGTTAGACCAGCCTGACGCAGTGCCCTCCACACTATGAACTCAGGAAGTACGAGCCTTGGCTCAAACTACATGACTCAAATCTCAACTTGAAATGGGCAGAGCAGTTCGAAGTCGTGTTAGACTCGACCCAACGAGTCAGATTCAATATTCCACCATATTATTGGCCCCACATGGGTTACAAGTTTATGTTAACAAGCTTGACAATTAAAATAGCAATTTAATTATATTTAAATTAATTAATTGCTATATAACTTACCGATGTGGGATAAGTCACTGGTTTTGTAGTTGCTTTAGTTCCAACAAATAATGTATTTAAACGAAAAATATAGATAAGGTCATATTGGTGGTATAATTTTCAACATCTTTTATTTTTAACGGTATTGTTAAAAGTTTTTTTTTTTACAGAAATGGGACCCATTGATAATATTTCTAATAATAATTATTACTTTGTCCTTTAGTGACTAAAGTTAATTATATAGTGTCATCAATGTAAAAATTCAATTTTATTCTATATATAAAATAATACAACGTGTTTCAAAACTAGGCACATGCAGTACGAACTTTCCACACTTTCGGTAAAATAAAGTTGAATACGCTAAGAATAAACGTTCTTCGATTTAATAATATATTATGATGGACATATATTACTATTTAAATATATGTATATGCATATACATATATATATATATATATATATATATATATATATATATTCACTTTAAATACATTCAGAAAGTAAAGTTTTTTACTATCTTAGTTAGAATTTTCATCATTATGTTAGAGAGACTAAGGAAGCTTTGTGTCAAACTAATGACATGAATTTTTTCACTCCGATATATATTTTATGAAGCCTAAAGAATAATAAGATTTCCCTAACCAGGACAAGCGTATATATTTACTTTAAATGATAAAATATTTATGTCGTGGAACAACATAAGTTACTATATAACGATGCACTGCTTTATTTCAAATTTAAATGAGAGTTTTTTATTTTCTTTTTTTACAAACTATAAGAAGACAGTATTTACGCTAGATTACTTAAGCATGCTATAACTCATACAAAGAAAGCGTATAAATTTTATCTCGACATACGTTGAAATTATATATGAAGCATATATCAACATTGATTATATTGTTGTAGTGATGAATACGTAATTATGACTATAAAATAGATAGAGAACTTTGAGAACTATCTTTTTGTTTACCTTGTACTATTTGTTCTTATTTCTAGAGAATGATTTGTTCAATCAGTTTTACGAGATAAATCCTAATTGATGTATATGGTAACATAAATTTGAACAAGAACAAAACATGATGGTATATTTGAGAACAGACCGGTGTGCCATCTTGAGCTCATGCGACACCGCTCTGTAATCCTTCCACTGTTGGGAACGGGAGGTTTTCGTTGTTCTGTTAGACCAGCCTGAAGCAGTGCCCTCCACACTATGAACTCAGGAAGTGCGAGCCTTCGCTCAAACTACATGACTCAAATCTCAACTTGGAATGGGCAGAGCAGTTCGAAGTCGTGTTAGACTCGACCCAACGAGTCAGATCCAATATTCCACCATATTATTGGCCCCACATGGGTTACAAGCTTATGTTAACAAGCTCGACAATTAAAATAGCAAATTAATTATATTTAAATTAATTAATTGCTATATAACTTACCGATGTGGGATAAGTCACTGGTTTTGTAGTTGCTTTAGTTCCAACAAATAATGTCTTTAAACGAAAAATATAGATAAGGTCATATTGGTGGTATAATTTTCAACATCTTTTATTTTTAACGGTATTGTTAAAAGTTTTTTTTTTACAGAAATGAGACCCATTGATAATATTTCTAATAATTATTATTACTTTGTCCTTTAGTGACTAAAGTTAATTATATAGTGTCATCAATGTAAAAATTCAATTTTATTCTATATATAAAATAATACAACGTGTTTCAAAACTAGGCACATGCACTACGAACTTTCCACACTTTCGGTATAATAAAGTTGAATACGCTAAGAATAAACGTTCTTCGATTTAATAATATACTATGATGGACATATATTACTATTTAAATATATGTATATGTATATGCATATATATATATATATATATATATATTTATATATATATATATATATTCAGTTTAAATACATTCAGAAAGTAAAGTTTTTTACTATCTTAGTTAGAATTTTCATCATTATGTTAGAGAGAGTAAGGAAGATTTGTGTCAAAGTAATGACATGAATTTTTTCACTCCGATATATATTTTATGAAGCCTAAAGAATAATAAGCTTTCCCTAACCAGGACAAGCGTATATATTTACTTTAAATGATAAAATATTTATGTCGTGGAACAACATAAGTTACTATATAACGATGCACTGCTTTATTTCAAATTTAAATGAGAGTTTTTTATTGTCTTTTTTTACAAACTATAAGAAGACAGTATTTACGCTAGATTGCATAAGCAGGCTATAACTCATATAAATAAAGCGTATAAATTTTATCTCGACATACGTTGAAATTATAGATGAAACATATTTCAGCATTGATTATGTTCTTGTAGTAATGAATACGTAATTATAACTATGAAATTGATAGAGAACTTTGAGAACTATCTTTTTGTTTACCTTGTACTATTTGTTCTTATTTCTAGAGAATGATTCGTTCATTCAGTTTTACGAGATAAATCCTAATTGATGTATATGGTAACATAAATTTGAAAAAGAAAAACACATGATGGTATATTTGAGAACAGAGTGTTGTGCCATCTTGAACCCAAGCGACACCGCTCTGTAATCCTTCCACTGTTGGGAACGGGAGGTTTTCGTTGCTCTGTTAGACCAGCCTGACGCAGTGCCCTCCACACTATTAACTCAGGAAGTGCGAGCCTTCGCTCAAACTACATGACTCAAATCTCAACTTGAAATGGGTAGAGCAGTTAGAATTCGTGTTAGACTCGATGCAACGAGTCAAGTCCAATATTCCATCATATTAATGCCCCCACATGGGTTACAAGCTCGATAATTAAAATAGTAATTTAATTGTATTTAAATTAATTAATAGCTATATAACTTACCGACGTGGGATAAGTCACTGGTTTTGTAGTTCCTTTTGTTCCAACAAATAATGTCTTTAAATGAAAAATATAGATTAGGTCATATTGGTGGTATAATTTTCAGCATCTTTTATTTTTAACGGTTTAGTTAAATGGTTTTTTTTTACAGAAATGGGACCCATTGATAGTATTTCTAATAATTATTATTACTTTGTCTTTTAGTCACTAAAGTTAATTATATAGTGTCATCAATGTAAAATTTCAATTTTATTCTCTATATAAAATAATACAACGTGTTTCAAAACTAGACACATACACTACGAATTTTCCACACTTTCGGTATAATAAAGTTGAATACGCTAAGAATAAACGTTCTTCGATTTAATAATATATTATGATGGACAAATATTACTATTTAAATATATTTATATGCATATATATATATATATATTCACTTTAAATACATTCAGAAAGTAAAGTTTTTTACTATCTTAGTTAGAATTTTCATCATTATGTTAGAGAGAGTAAGGAACCTTTGTGTCAAAGTAATGACATGAATTTTTTCACTCCGATATATATTTTATGAAGTCTAAAGAATATGAAGCTTTCCCTAACCAGGACAAGCGTATATATTTACTTTAAATGATAAAATATTTATGTCGTGTAACAACATAAGTTACTATATAACGATGCACTGCTTTATTTCAAATTTAAATGAGAGTTTTTTATGGTGTTTTTTTACAAACTTTAAGAAGACAGTATTTACGCTAGATTGCTTAAGCAGGCTATAACTCATACAAATAAAGCGTATAAATTTTATCTCGACATACGTTGAAATTATAGATGAAACATATATCAACATTGATTATGTTCTTGTAGTGATGAATACGTAATTATGACTATAAAATAAAGAGAGAACTTTGAGAACTATCTTTTTGTTTACCTTGTACTATTTGTTCTTATTTCTAGAGAATGATTGGTTCAATCTGTTTTACGAGATAAATCCTAATTGATGTATATGGTAACATAAATTTGAACAAGAAAAAAACATGATGGTATATTTGAGAACAGATTGTTGTGTCATCTTGAGCCCAAGCGACACCGCTCTGTAATCCTTCCACTGTTGGGAACGGGTGGTCTTCGTTGCTCTGTTAGACCAGCCTGACCCAGTGCCCTCTACACTATGAACTCAAGAAGTGCGAGCCTTCGCTCAAACTACATGACTTAAATCTCAACTTGAAATGAGCAGAGCAGTTCGAAGTCGTGTTAGACTCGACCCAACGAGTCAAATCCAATATTCCATCATATTAATGCCCCCATATGGGTTACAAGCTTATGTTAACAAGCTCGACAATTAAAATAGAAATTTAATTGTATTTAAATTAATTAATTGCTATATAACATACCGATGTGGGATAAGTCACTGATTTTGTAGTTGCTTTTGTTCCAACAAATAATGTCTTTAAACGAAAAATATAGATTAGTTCATATTGGTGGTATAATTTTCAGCATCTTTTATTTTTAACGGTATTGTTAATTATTTTTTTTACAAAAATGGGACCTATTGATAATATTTCTAATGATTATTATTACTTTGTCCTTTAGTGACTAAAGTGAATTATATAGTGTCATCAATGTAAAAATTCAATTTTATTCTTTATATAAAATAATACAACGTGTTTCAAAACTAGGCACATGCACTACGAACTTTCCACACTTTCGGTATAATAAAGTTGAATACGCTAAGAATAAACGTTCTTCGATTTAATAATATATTATGATGGACATATATTACTATTTAAATATATTTATATGCATATATATATATATATTCACTTTAAATACATTCAAAAAGTAAAGTTTTTTACTATCTTAGTTAGAATTTTCATCATTATGTTAGAGAGAGTAAGGAACCTTTGTGTCAAAGTAATGACATGAATTTTTTCACTCCGATATATATTTTATGAAGTCTAAAGAATATGAAGCTTTCCTTAACCAGGACAAGCGTATATATTTACTTTAAATGATAAAATATTTAAGTCGTGAAACAACATAAGTTACTATATAACGATGCACTGCTTTATTTCAAATTTAAATGAGAGTTTTTTATGGTATTGTTTTTAAACTTTAAGAAGACAGTATTTACGCTAGATTGTTTAAGCAGGCTATAACTCATACAAATAAAGCGTATAAATTTTATCTCGACATACGTTGAAATTATAGATGAAATATATATCAACATTGATTATGTTCTTGTAGTGCTGAATACGTAATTATGACTATAAAATAGATAGAGAACTTCGAGAACTATCTTTTTGTTTACCTTGTACTATTTGTTCTTATTTCTAGAGAATAATTCGTTCAATCAGTTTTACGAGATAAATCCTAATTGATGTATATGGTAACATAAATTTGAACACGAAAAAAACATGATGGTATATTTGAGAACAGACTATTGTGCCATCTTGAGCCCAAGCGACACCGCTCTGTAATCCTTCCACTGTTGGGAACGGGAGGATTTCGTAATTGTGTTACTAAATCCATCAATTAGGTTTTATCTCGTAAAACTAATCGAATGAATCATTCTCTAGAAATAAGAACAAATAGTACAGGGTAAGAAGTTAGATCATTATCAAATTTCTACGTACATTTTATACAAGAACATTACCAATGTAGGTATATGTTCCTCTATAATTACGACGTTTGTCGAACTAAGATTTCTACGCTTCATTTGTATAAGTTATATCTCGCATAAGTAATGTAGCATAAATATTGAGTTCTAAAAGTACTCATTTAAATTTGAAATAAAGTACTGGATGGTTATATAATTACTTATGTTTTTACACGACATAAATATTTTATCATTTAAAGCATATATATGTGTGTCATGTTCATGGAAGGCTTCTTAATTGCAGTACAGAAAATTCATGCCATTACTTTGACAAATATCTAGCCAACTCAGTCTTCATTATGAAAATTACGATTAGGATAGTAAAGAACTTTACTTTCTTAACATACTTAGGCGATTTATGTATATATATATATATATATATAAATGTTTATATATTTATATTTAATTAATAATATGATATGTCCATCGTAATAGATTATTGAATCAAATTCTAATTATTGTTAGTGTATTTAACATTATTATATTTAAAGAGTAAAGAGTTCACAGTCCATGTGTCTAGTTGTGAAATACATTATATTTTTTTAAATAGAAAATAAAATATATTTTTTTTCATTCATGGCACTAGCTCATTTGCTTTAGTTATAAAAGAACAAATAAAAATTTGCTTTAGTTATATCGCTAACTAAGTTGTTTTTGCTAACAATGGGACCAATTCTAATTCTGTAAAAATCAAAATTTAACAATACCATGAAATATAAAACATACTCCCAACTATACCATCAATAGAACGCTATCTATATTTTTCATTTAAAGACATCATTTTCTGGAAGAAAAACAGCTAGAAAAGAAGTGACTTATCCCACATCGGTAAGTTATATATTAATTAATTATCTTAACCACAATACATATTAAGATTTTAATTACCGAGCTTGCTAACACAAGCTTGTAAGCCATGTTGGGGGAAATAATGAGATGGTATATTTTATCTGACCCGTAGGGTCGGGTCTAAGCCGATTTCTAAGTGCTCTGTCAATTTCAAGTTTAGGTTTGAGTCATGTAATCTAAGCGAATGCTCGCACTTTCCAAGTTCTTGTGGAGGAGGGCTCGCCGTGAGCCTGGCCTAATAGAGCAACAAAAACCTTTCGTTCTCAAATGTGAAAGGATTACAATTTAGTGTAACGTGGGTTACATATGGTAAATAATTTCTTGTCTAAAATAACATCATGTTTTTTTCTAATTCAAAATTTTTTTACTAAATCCATCAATTAGGATTTATCTCGTAAAACTGATCGAATGAATCATTCTCTAGAAATAAGAACAAATAGTACAGGGTAAGCAGTCAAATCGTTATCAAATTTCTACGTACATTTTATACGCATAATCACGTATGCATTACTACAAGAACATTACCAATGTAGGTATATGTTTCCTCTATAATTTCAACGTTTGTCGAATTAAGATTTCTACGCTTCATTTGTATAAGTTATATCTCGCATAAGGAATCTAGCATTAATATTGTGTTCTAAAATTTTAAAAACAAAATTAAAAAGTACTCATTTAAATTTGAAATAAAGTACTAGATGGTTATATAATTACTTATGTTTTTACACGACCTAAAGATTTTATCATTTAAAGCATATATTTGTGTGTCCTGTTCATGGAAGGCCTCTTAATTGCAGAAGAGAAAATTCATGCCATTACTTTGACAAATATCTACCCAACTCTCCTAGACATAATTATGATAATTACGATTAGGATACTAAAGAACTTTACTTTCTTAACATACATAAGCGATTTGTGTATATATATATATATGTAAATGTTTATATATTTATATTTATATTTAATTAATAATATGATATGTCCATCGTAATAGATTATTGAATCAAATACTTATTATTGTTAGCGTATATAACATTATTATATTTAAAGAGTGAAAAGTTCGCAGTCCATGCGTCTGGTTGTGAAATACATTGTATTTTTTAAATAGAGAATAAAATCGTTTTTGTTTTCATTCATGTTACTAGCTCATTTGCTTTAGTTCTAAGAGAACAAATAAAAATTTGCTTTAGTGATATCGCTAACAAAGTTGCTTTAGCTAACAATGGGCACCAATTCTAATTCTGTAAAATTCAGCATTTAACAATAGCATGAAATATAAAAGATACTCCCAACTATACCATCAATAGAACGCTATCTATATTTTTCATTTAATGACATCATTTTCTAGAAGAAAAACAGCTAGAAAAGAAGTGACTTATCCCACATATGTAAATTATATTAATTAATTATCTTAACCACAATACATATTAAGATTTTAATTACCGCGGTTGCTAACACAAACTTTTAACCCAAGTTGGGGGAATTAATGTGACGTAATATTGTATCTGACCCATAGGGTCGGCTCTATGCCGATTTATAAGTGCTCTGTCAATTTCAAGTTTAGCTTTGAGTCATACAATCTAAGCGAATGCTCGCACTTTCCAAGTTCATGGTGAGGAGGGCTCGCCATGAGCCTGGCCTTATAGAACAACAAAAACCTTCCATTCTCAACAGTGGAAGGATTACAATGCGGTGTAACATGGGTTAAATAAGGTAAATAATTTTTTGTCTAAAATACAATCATGTTTTTTTCTAATTCAAAATTGGTTTACTAAATCCATCAATTAGGATTTATCTCGTAAAACTGATCAAATGAATCATTCTCTACAAATAAGAACAAATAGTACAGGTTAAACAGTCGGATCATTATCCAATTTGTACGTACATTTGATACGCATAATCACGTATCCATTACTACAAGAACATTACCAATGTAGGTATATGTTTCCTCTATAATTTCAACGTTTGTCGAATTAAGATTTCTACGCTTCATTTGTATAAGTTATATCTCGCATAAGGAATCTAGCATAAATATTGTGTTCTAAAATTTAAAAAAATCAATTAAAAAGTACTCATTTAAATTTGAAATAAAGTACTAGATGGTTATATAATTACTTATGTTTTTACACGACATAGAGATTTTATCATTTAAAGCATATATATGTGTGTCCTGTTCATGGAAGGCTTCTTAATTGCAGTAGAGAAAATTCATGCCATTACTTTGACAAATATCTACCCAACTCTCCCAGACATAATTATGAAAATAATGATTAGGATAGTAAAGAACTTTACTTTCTTAACATACTTAAGCGATTTGTGTATATATATATATATAAATGTTTATATATTTATATTTATATTTAATTAATAATATGATATGTCCATCGTAATAGATTATTGAATCAAATACTGATTATTGTTAGTGTATTTAACATTATTATATTTAAAGAGTGATTATAGAGGAAACATATACCTACATTATAATATTTGTTCTTTAAATACAAAAATGTTAAATACACTAACAATAATCAATATTTGATTCAATAATCTATTACGATGGATATATCATATTATTAATTAAATATAAATAAATAAACATTTTATATATATATATATATACATAAATCGCTTAAGTATGTTAAGAAAGTAAAGTTCTTTACTATCCTAATTGTATTTTTCAGAATTATGACTGGCAGAGTTGGGTAGATATTTGTCAAAGTAAAGGCATGAATTTTTTATACTACAATTAAGAAGCCTTCCATGAACAGGACACACATATATATGCTTTAAATGATAAAATCTTTATGTCGTGTAAAAACATAAGTAATTATATAACCATCTAGTACTTTATTTCAAATTTAAATGAGTACTTTTTAGTTGTTTTTTTAACTTTTAGAACGCAATATTTATGCTACATAACTTATGCGAGATATAACTTATACAAATGAAGCGTAGAAATCTTAGTTCGACAAACATCGTAATTATAGAGGAAACATATACCTACATTGGTAATGTTCTTGTAGTAATGCATACATGATTATGCGTATAAAATGTACGTAGAAATTTGATAATGATCTAACTGCTTACCCTGTACTATTTGTTCTTATTTCTAGAGAATGATTCATTCGATCAGTTTTACGAGATAAATCCTAATTGATGGATTTAGTAAAACAATTTTGAATTAGAAAAAGAAATGATGGTATTTTAGATAATAAATTATTTACCATCTTTAACCCATGTTACACCGCATTGTAATCCTTCCATTGTTGAGAACGAAAGGTTTTTGTTGCTCTATTAGGCCAGGCTCACGGCGAGCCCTCCTCACCATGAACTTGGAAAGTGCGAGCATTCGCTTATATTATATGACTCAAAGCTAAACTTTAAATTGCCAGAGCACTTAGAAATCGGCTTAGACCCGACCCTACGGGTAAGATACAATATTCCATCACATTAATTCCCCCAACATGGCTTACAATCTTGTGTTAGCAAGCTCGGTAATTAAAATCTTAATATGTATTGTGGTTAAGATAATTAATTAATATAGAACTTACCGATGTGGGATAAGTCACTTCTTTTCTAGCTGTTTTTCTTCCAGAAAATGATGTCTTTAAATGAAAAATATAGATAGCGTTCTATTGATGGTATAGTTGGGAGTATCTTTTATATTTCATGGTATTGTTAAATGCTGATTTTTACAGAATTAGAATTGGTGCCCATTGTTAGCTAAAGCAACTTAGTTAGCGATATCACTAAAGCAAATTTTTATTTGTTCTTTTATAACTAAAGCAAATGAGCTAGTGACATGAATGACAAAAAATATATTTTATTCTCTATTTGAAAAAATATAATATTTCACAACTAGACACATGGACTGCGAACTCTTCACACTTTAAATATAATAATGGTAAATACACTAACAATAATCAGTATTTGATTCAATAATCTGGTACGATGGAGATATCATATTATTAATTAAATATGAACATATAAACATTTATATATATATATATATATACATAAATCGCTTAAGTATGTTAAGAAAGTAAAGTTCCTTACTATCCAAATCGTAATTTTTATAATTATGACTGGCAGAGTTGGGTAGATATTTGTCAAAGTAATGGCATGAATTTTCTCTACTGCAATTAAGAAGCCTTCCATGAACAGGACACACATATATATGCTTTAAATGATAAAATCTTTATGTCGTGTAAAAACATAACTAATTATATAACCATCTAGTACTTTATTTCAAATTTAAATGAGTACTTTTTAGTTGTTTTTTTAACTTTTAGATCGCAATATTTATGCTACATTACTTATGCGAGAAATAACTTATACCAATTAAGCATAGAAATCTTAGTTCGACAAACGTCGTAATTATAGAGGAAACATATACCTACATTGGTAATGTTCTTGTAGTAATGCATACATGATTATGAGTATAAAATGTACGTAGAAATTTGATAATGATCTAACTGCTTACCCTGTACTATTTGTTCTTATTTCTAGAGAATGATTCATTCGAACAGTTTTACGAGATAACTCCTAATTGATGGATTTAGTAAAACAATTTTGAATTAGAAAAAAAAATGATGTTATTTTAGACAATAAATTATTTAGCATCTTTAACCCATGTTACACCGCATTGTAATCCTTCCACTGTTGAGAACGAAAGGTTTTTGTTGTTCTATTAGGCCAGGCTCACGGCGAGCCCTCCTCACCATGAACTTGGAAAGTGCGAGCATTCGCTTATATTACATGACTCAAAGCTAAACTTGAAATTGACAGAGCACTTAGATATCGGTTAGACCCGACCCTACGGGTAAGATACAATAGTCCATCACATTAATTCCCCCAACATGGCTTACAATCTTGGGTTAGCAAGCTTGGTAATTAAAATCATAATATGTACTATGGTTAGGAAATTAATTAATATATAACTTACCGATGTGGGATAAGTCACTTCTTTTCTAGCTGTTTTTCTTCCAGAAAATGATGTCTTTAAATGAAAAATATAGATAGTGTTCTATTGATGGTATAGTTGGGAGTATCTTTTATATTTCTTGGTATTGTTAAATTCTGATTTTTACAGAATTAGAATTGGTTCCCATTGTTAGCTAAAGCAACTTAGTTAGCGATATCACTAAAGCAAATTTTTATTTGTTCTTTTGACATGAATGACAAAAAATATATTTTATTCTCTATTTAAAAAAATATATTTTATTCTCTATTTAAAAAAATATATTTTATTCTCTATTTAAAAAAATATAATGTATTTCACAACTAGACACATGGACTGTGAACTTTTCACTCTTTAAATATAATAATGTTAAATACACTAACAATAATTAATATTTGATTCAATAATCTATTACGATGGATATATCATATTATTAATTAAATATAAATATATAAACATTTTATATATATATATATATACATTCTCTATTTATATATTTTAAGTATGTTACGAAAGTAAAGTTCTTTACTATCCTAATCGTAATTTTTATAATTATGACTAGCAGAGTTGGGTAGATATTTGTCAAAGTAATGGCATGAATTTTCTCTACTACAATTAAGAAGCCTTCCATGAACAGGACACACATATATATGCTTTAAATGATAAAATCTTTATGTCGTGTAAAAACATAACTAATTATATAACCATCTAGTACTTTATTTCAAATTTAAATGAGTACTTTTTAGTTGTTTGTTAAACTTTTAGATCGCAATATTTATGCTACATTACTTATGCGAGATATAACTTATACAAATGAAGCGTAGAAATCTTAGTTCGACAAACGTCGTAATTATAGAGGAAACATATACCTACATTGGTAATGTTCTTGTAGTAATGCATACGTGATTATGCGTATAAAATGTACGTAGAAATTTGATAATGATCTAACTGCTTACCCTGTACTATTTGTTCTTATTTCTAGAGAATGATTCATTCGATCAGTTTTATGAGATAAATCCTAATTGATGGATTTATTAAAACAATTTTGAATTAGAAAAAAACATGATGGTATTTTAGACAATAAATTATTTACCATCTTTAACCCATGTTACACCGCATTGTAATCCTTCCACTGTTGAGAACGAAAGGTTTTTGTTGCTCTATTAGGCCAGGCTCACGGCGAGCCCTCCTCACCATGAACTTGGAAAGTGCGAGCATTCGCTTATATTACATCACTCAAAGCTAAACTTGAAATTGATAGAGCACTTAGAAATCTGCTTAGACCCGACCCTACGGGTAAGATACAATATTCCATCACATTAATTCCCCCAACATGGCTTACAAGCTTGTGTTAGCAAGCTCGGTAATTAAAATCTTAATATGTATTGTGGTTAAGATAATTAATTAATATATAACTTACCGATGTGGGATAAGTCACTTCTTTTCTAGCTGTTTTTCTTCCATAAAATGATATCTTTAAATGAAAAATATAGATAGCGTTCTATTGATGGTATAGTTGGGAGTATCTTTTATATTTCATGGTATTGTTAAATTCTGATTTTTACAGAATTAGAATTGGTGCCCATTGTTAGCTAAAGCAACTTAGTTAGCGATATCACTAAAGCAAATTTTTATTTGTTCTTTTATAACAAAAGCAAATGAGTTAGTGACATGAATGACAAAAAAAATATTTTATTCTCTATTTAAAAAAATATAATGTATTTCACAACTAGACACATGGACTGCGAACTCTTCACTCTTTAAATATAATAATGGTAAATACACTAACGATAATCAGTATTTGATTTAATAATCTAGCACGATGGACATATCATATTATTAATTAAATATAAACATATTAACATTTATATATATATATATATATATATACATAAATCGCTTAAGTATGTTAAGAAAGTAAAGTTCCTTACTATCCTAATCGTAATTTTCATAATTATGACTGGCAGAGTTGGGTAGATATTTGTCAAAGTAATGGCATGAATTTTCTCTACTGCAATTAACAAGCCTTCCATGAACATGACACAGAAATATATGCTTTAAATGATAAAACTTTATGTCGTGTAAAAACATAAGTAATTATATAACCATCTAGTACTTTATTTCAAATTTAAATGAGTACTTTTTAGTTGTTTTTTTAACTTTTAGATCGCAATATTTATGCTACATTACTTATGCGAGATATAAGTTATACCAATGAAGAGTAGAAATCTAAGTTCGACAAACGTCGTAATTATAGAGGAAACATATACCTACATTAGTAATGTTCTTGTAGTAATGCATACGTGATTATGAGGATAAAATGTACGTAGAACTTTGATAATGATCTAACTGCTTACCCTGTACTGTTTGTTCTTATTTCTAGAGAATGATTCATTCGATCAGTTTTACGAGATAAATCCTAATTGATGGATTTAGTAAAACAATATTGAATTAGAAAAAAACATGATGGTATTTTAGACAATAAATTATTTAGCATCTTTAACCCATGTTACACCCCATTGTAATCCTTCCACTGTTGAGAACGAAAGGTTTTTGTTGTTCAATTAGGCCAGGCTCACGGCGAGCCCTCCTCACCATGAACTTGGAAAGTGCGAGCATTCGCTTATATTACATCACTCAAAGCTAAACTTGAAATTGACAGAGCACTTAGAAATCTGCTTAGACCCGACCCTACGGGTAAGATACAATATTCCATCACATTAATTCCCCCAACATGGCTTACAATCTTGTGTTAGCAAGCTCGGTAATTAAAATCTTAATATGTATTGTGGTTAAGATAATTAATTAATATATAACTTACCGATGTGGGATAAGTCACTTCTTTTCTAGCTGTTTTTCTTCCAGAAAATGATGTCTTTAAATGAAAAATATAGATAGCGTTCTATTGATGGTATAGTTGGGAGTATCTTTTATATTTCATGGTATAGTTAAATTCTGATTTTTACAGAATTAGAATTGGTTCCCATTGTTAGCTAAAGCAACTTAGTTAGAGATATCACTAAAGCAAATTTTTATTTGTTCTTTTATAACTAAAGCAAATGAGCTAGTGACATGAATGACAAAAAAAATATTTTATTCTCTATTTAAAAAAATATAATGTATTTCACAACTAGACACATGGACTGCGAACTCTTCACTCTTTAAATATAATAATGGTAAATACACTAACGATAATCAGTATTTGATTTAATAATCTAGCACGATGGACATATCATATTATTAATTAAATATAAACATATTAACATTTATATATATATATATATATATATACATAAATCGCTTAAGTATGTTAAGAAAGTAAAGTTCCTTACTATCCTAATCGTAATTTTCATAATTATGACTGGCAGAGTTGGGTAGATATTTGTCAAAGTAATGGCATGAATTTTCTCTACTGCAATTAAGAAGCCTTCCATGAACATGACACAGAAATATATGCTTTAAATGATAAAACTTTATGTCGTGTAAAAACATAAGTAATTATATAACCATCTAGTACTTTATTTCAAATTTAAATGAGTACTTTTTAGTTGTTTTTTTAACTTTTAGATCGCAATATTTATGCTACATTACTTATGCGAGATATAAGTTATACCAATGAAGAGTAGAAATCTAAGTTCGACAAACGTCGTAATTATAGAGGAAACATATACCTACATTGGTAATGTTCTTGTAGTAATGCATACGTGATTATGAGTATAAAATGTACGTAGAACTTTGATAATGATCTAACTGCTTACCCTGTACTGTTTGTTCTTATTTCTAGAGAATGATTCATTCGATCAGTTTTACGAGATAAATCCTAATTGATGGATTTAGTAAAACAATATTGAATTAGAAAAAAACATGATGGTATTTTAGACAATAAATTATTTAGCATCTTTAACCCATGTTACACCCCATTGTAATCCTTCCACTGTTGAGAACGAAAGGTTTTTGTTGTTCAATTAGGCCAGGCTCACGGCGAGCCCTCCTCACCATGAACTTGGAAAGTGCGAGCATTCGCTTATATTACATGACTCAAAGCTAAACTTGAAATTGACAGAGCACTTAGAAATCGGCTTAGACCCGACCCTACGGGTAAGATACAATATTCCATCACATTAATTCCCGCAACATGGCTTACAAGCTTGTGTTAGCAAGCTCGGTAATTAAAATCTTAATATGTATTGTGGTTAAGATAATTAATTAATATATAACTTACCGATGTGGGATAAGCACTTCTTTTCTAGCTGTTTTTCTTCCATAAAATGATGTCTTTAAATGAAAAATATAGATAATGTTCTATTCATGGTATAGTTGGGAGTATCTTTTATATTTCATGGTATTGTTAAATTCTGATTTTTACAGAATTAGAATTGGTTCCCATTGTTAGCTAAAGCAACTTAGTTAGCGATATCACTAAAGCAAATTTTTATTTGTTCTTTTATAACTAAAGAAAATGAGTTGTGACATGAATGAAAAAAAAAAAAATTATTCTTTATTTAAAAAAATATAATGTATTTCACAACTAGACACATGGACTGCGAAACCTTCACTCTTTAAATATAATAATGGTAAATACACTAACAATAATCAGTATTTGATTCAATAATCTATTACGATGGACATATCATATTATTAATTAAATATAAATATATAAACATTTATATATATATATATATATACATAAATCGCTTAAGTATGTTAAGAAAGTAAAGTTCTTTACTATCCTAATCATAATTTTCATAATTATACCTGGCAGAGTTGGGTAGATATTTGTCAAAGTAATGGCATGAATTTTCTCTACTGCAATTAAGAAGCCTTCCATGAACAGGCCACACATATATATTCTTTAAATGATAAAATCTTTATGTCGTGTAAAAATATAAGTAATTTATAACCATCTAGTACTTTATTTCAAATTTAAATGAGTACTTTTTAGTTGTTTTTTTAACTTTTAGATCGCAATATTTATGCTACATTACTTATGCGAGATATAACTTATACAAATGAAGCGTAGAAATCTTAGTTCGACAAACGTCGTAATTATAGAGGAAAACCTACATTGGTAATGTTCTTGTAGTAATGCATACGTGATTCTGCGTATAAAATGTACGTAGAAATTTGATAATGATTTGACTGCTTACCCTGTACTAGTTGTTCTTATTTCTAGAGAATGATTCATTCGATTAGTTTTACGAGATAACTCCTAATTGATGGATTTAGTAAAACAATTTTGAATTAGAAAAAAAAATGATGTTATTTTAGACAATAAATTATTTAGCATCTTTAACCCATGTTACACCGCATTGTAATCCTTCCACTGTTGAGAACGAAAGGTTTTTGTTGTTCAATTAGGCCAGGCTCACGGCGAGCCCTCCTCACCATGTACTTGGAAAGTGCGAGCATTCGCTTATATTACATGACTCGAAGCTAAACTTGAAATTGACAGAGCACTTAGAAATCGGTTAGACCCGACCCTACGGGTAAGATACAGTAATCCATCACATTAATTCCCCCAACATGGCTTACAACCTTGGGTTAGCAAGCTTGGTAATTAAAATCATAATATGTACTATGGTTAGGAAATTAATTAATATATAACTTACCGATGTGGGATAAGTCACTTCTTTTCTAGCTGTTTTTCTTCCAGAAAATGATGTCTTTAAATGAAAAATATAGATAGTGTTCTATTGATGGTATAGTTGGGAGTATCTTTTATATTTCTTGGTATTGTTAAATTCTGATTTTTACAGAATTAGAATTGGTTCCCATTGTTAGCTAAAGCAACTTAGTTAGCGATATCACTAAAGCAAATTTTTATTTGTTCTTTTGACATGAATGACAAAAAATTTATTTTATTCTCTATTTAAAAAAATATATTTTATTCTCTATTTAAAAAAATATAATGTATTTCACAACTAGACACATGGACTGTGAACTTTTCACTCTTTAAATATAATAATGTTAAATACACTAACAATAATCAATATTTGATTCAATAATCTATTACGATGGATATATCATATTATTAATTAAATATAAATATATAAACATTTTATATATATATATATATACATTCTCTATTTATACATTTTAAGTATGTTACGAAAGTAAAGTTCTTTACTATCCTAATCGTAATTTTTATAATTATGACTAGCAGAGTTGGGTAGATATTTGTCAAAGTAATGGCATGAATTTTCTCTACTACAATTAAGAAGCCTTCCATGAACAGGACACACATATATATGCTTTAAATGATAAAATCTTTATGTCGTGTAAAAAGATAACTAATTATATAACCATCTAGTACTTTATTTCAAATTTAAATGAGTACTTTTTAGTTGTTTGTTAAACTTTTAGATCGCAATATTTATGCTACATTACTTATGCGAGATATAACTTATACAAATGAAGCGTAGAAATCTTAGTTCGACAAACGTCGTAATTATAGAGGAAACATCTACCTACATTGGTAATGTTCTTGTAGTAATGCATACATGATTATGCGTATAAAATGTACGTAGAAATTTGATAATGATCTAACTGCTTACCCTGTACTATTTGTTCTTATTTCTAGAGAATGATTCATTCGATCAGTTTTATGAGATAAATCCTAATTGATGGATTTATTAAAACAATTTTGAATTAGAAAAAAACATGATGGTATTTTAGACAATAAATTATTTACCATCTTTAACCCATGTTACACCGCATTGTAATCCTTCCACTGTTGAGAACGAAAGGTTTTTGTTGCTCTATTAGGCCAGGCTCACGGCGAGCCCTCCTCACCATGAACTTGGAAAGTGCGAGCATTCGCTTATATTACATGGCTCAAAGCTAAACTTGAAATTGACAGAGCACTTAGAAATCGGCTTAGACCCGACCCTACGGGTAAGATACAATATTCCATCACATTAATTCCCCCAACATGGCTTACAAGCTTGTGTTAGCAAGCTCGGTAATTAAAATCTTAATATGTATTGTGGTTAAGATAATTAATTAATATATAACTTACCGATGTGGGATAAGTCACTTCTTTTCTAGCTGTTTTTCTTCCATAAAATGATATCTTTAAATGAAAAATATAGATAGCGTTCTATTGATGGTATAGTTGGGAGTATCTTTTATATTTCATGGTATTGTTAAATTCTGATTTTTACAGAATTAGAATTGGTTCCCACTGTTAGCTAAAGCAACTTAGTTTTAGCGATATCACTAAAGCAAATTTGTATTTCTTATTTTATAACTAAAGCAGATGAGCTAGTGACATGAATGAAAAAAAAAATATTTTATTCTCTATTTAAAAAAATATAATGTATTTTGTCGGGTATTGATAGTGACGACCCAATATGGGAAAGGCCTCGAAGGCCCAATAAATTTGCAGGGGGGAAACCCATACCATCTAAACAAGGCCAACCCACAGTAAGGTTACTCTGGCCCTCATAAAGTGGTCCAGTATCGAATCCAAACTAAAGTGGACGCCAAAGTGCCACTTCAGGTCGCCATTGGCCAATGCCAAATCCTCCCACTGCTCGCCATGGGAGTGCTCGCCAAGGGAGTGCCTAGGGAGTGCTCGCCAACAATCAAGGTCGCAGCCATAGGAGTGCTCGCCTTGAAGAGAGCCTTGCCTCTCTCCTCTGGTCCCACCAACCGTTAATAAGGATATAGCCACGATATCCCGCATATCTCGGGCACATATTCACTAAAGATTAGATACGGTAACTACAATATCTCGCCGTAACCGCAATATCTACTATCTAAATCTTCAAAAACACAATATTCACGAAGATATACAGTTACCTTATACGGTTTTGTATCTCCTACTCTATAAATACATTTGCTTTACATACATTCAACACGTTTTAAGCTATATACACACATATACTCATTTAAGCATGGGAGAAGGACCCAGAGGCACCCCCTCTGTTGCGATCCCCTTCTTGCAGGTTCATCGGAACTCAGGCGAAAGCGCGCGATCACCATCTCCTTGGCATTCAATTCATTGCCAGATCAGCATTCAGGAAATCACGATCCAACATTTGGCGCCGTCTGTGGGAAACCGAGCAAAACAGTCATACATACTCGCTCTAACCGCAATCATCGGAAAGAAGCTAACGAACAATCCTCGGATAGCTCTAATTCCGCTGCCGCTTCGCCACTCTACCAAGAACCTGCAAGCCAAGCAGTATGTGATGCCGTCCCTCCGAGACCGGCACGTGAACACATTGGCAATTCGAGAACGACCCCTGTTCCAAACGTCGCAGAGATTCCAGATCGACAAACCATCCAAGTGTCTTGGGAAACCATTCAGGTAACCGCAGAGATGATATCCCTCTTGGAAACCATCATAGGAAAAGCCCGCAGAAAAACCCCTGCTCCTCATGATGATCCTCGTCCTACGGGGCCACCGGAATTAGAAACTGGAAATCCTGGCACCACAGCCCCTCAAGAAAATCAAGAGATGACCTTTGGACACCAACCCTTACCTCCGGCCTCCACTGAGACGCCGGCGGTCACTCACTCAGTCAATCCATCAAGTTCTGCACCGACTGGAGGACAGCAGCCCCAATTCACTCTTGACCAAGTTGAGGAGCTTATCACTAAGAGACTCGAAGAACAACGCGAAACCGTCATGACTCCATTTAAGGAACGATCAGTTCATCTCTTCACCACTGACCTGGTCGTCATCAAGACCCCAAAGGATGTCGTCGCCAGGGCCATCCCCGAGTATAGTGGTGGAGGCGCCCCCATTATACATGTTAATAAGCATGAAGCCTCTCTGTTGGGTGAGTCGACTGATCCAAATCACTTAGCCCTGTTATTTTTGTCGCCCCTTTTGGGTTCGGCGTCGTCTTGGTTCTTTGGTGTCCCTACAGGATTAAGAAGGGTAAGAAGGGTCGAGAAAAGCCTAGATTGGAAAACCCAGGACCAAGACATCCAGAGGTCCCCGAGTATTTCACGCCTTTAAACAGGCAGATCTCGGTGGTACTAGTCGAGATGAAAAGGTCTCTGGCAAGGCCACCGAGACCCCGCAAGAGTGGTCAGCCCATGGGGAATGACACCGAGAGCTATTGCATATATCACAAGCGCGACATCGAAAAGCTGATAAAGAGAGGAATTTTGAAGGAATGAATTCACAAGGCTGGACAGTCAGAATAAACTTTCAGCTAAGTGGGAAGGACCATACAAGCAAGTGATTCCTTCATAAACATGTTCACTCGAAGCAAATCGAAGAAAAAAGCCCTAGCAACAAAGTTAGGCCAAAAAGCCCTATCACCAAAGATAGGCCACAAAGGCCCTGACGCCAAAGTCAGGCCAAAAGACCTAGCAATAAAGTTAGGCAAAATAAAAGCCCTGACGCCAAAGTCAGTCCAAAAGCCCTAACAACAAAGTTAGGCCACAAAAGCCCTAGCAACAAAGTTAGGCCAAAAAGCCCTATCACCAAAGATAGGCCACAAAAGCCCTAGCAACAAAGTTAGGCCAAAAAGCCCTATCACCAAAGATAGGCCACAAAAGCCGTATCACCAAAGATAGGCCACAAAAGCCCTAGCAAAAAAGTTAGGCCAAAAAGCCCTATCACCAAAGATAGGCCACAAAAGCCCTAGCAAAAAAGTTAGGCCAAAAAGCCCTGTCACCAGAAGTCGAACGCCCCCACGTAGAAACCACTCTCCAGCTCCGCCCGAGCAATTTGGCCCATCCCAGAGCAGGAGGGTGATAAACCTGATTGCTGTAAGGTTTGGTACCGGAGGCGAGGGGTCCAATGCAAAAGAAGTCTATGCTTCCCAAATCTCTACAGCTGTCCAACTGGGAAGAACAAAGACCTACATTAAAAGGCGAACGAACCCACATCAAGGGTAACAGTTCCCTTACAAATATGGTAAGGCGAACGAATCCATAAAGGATGACAGTTTCCTTAAAGGCATAATCCTTGGGTAACATTTTTCTTAAGAAACATGGCGAAAGGAACGGACAAGCCGATAAGAGGCCACAGTCCTTCCCCCGAAACCTAAAGGAGCGAAAAGAACCTCTAAAGGGTAACGTTCCTCCAAAGAAAGGTCCAAGACCCTTTGAATGAAAACAAAAAGGCGAGACTATTCTACAAAAACTGAAGCGAAGTTGAAAACAAGTATGGTAAAACTTCCTAAAGCTTTCAAGCAAGATAGACATCGGAAGAACAACCAAGTATACTCGAAGTCAAACAAAAACCAAGGCTTACGAAACAAAAAGACCCGATATCAAAATTGGGCGAAAGACCTAACGCCAAAGTTAGGCAAAAAGACCTAACGCCAAAGTTAGGCAAACCAAAAGACCCGAAAGACCTGATAACTGAATCAGGCGAAAAGACCTAAGGAAAAAGTTAGGCAAATAAGGCCTAAATATAAAAATCAGACAGAAGTCCTAGCGCAAAAGGCGAGCAATCCGTCAAGGAGTCCGTTCTCTTATAAGTTGGGCAAAAATTGAGAAGTAACATCCAAAGCGAATGAATCCATATCAAAGGTAACAGTTCCTTTGCGAAACAAACACAAGAAAGTGGGCGAATGAACCTAGGGCGACCACTTACTAAAAGATGAATGAGCCTCGGGTAACAGTTCCCCGTGATTAGACGAACATTCCAAAGGTCTAAAACCTTAACAAAGCGAACACATCTACAAAAGATGATAGTTTCCTTAAAGGTATGATCTTCGAGTAACAGTTCCCTTAAGAAACTTTGGTGAAGGGAATGGATGGTCCAAGATCCTATACGGCGAGACTCTCCTACATAAGCTAAAGAGAAGTTGAAAACAAATATGGTAAAACTTCCTAAAGCGTTCGAACGAAAAGATATCGGAAGAACGACCAAACACATTCGAAGTCGAAAAAGAGTAAAGGCTTACGAAATTAAAGGCGTTCATTATAATAATATCTGAGTCTAAAATCAAAAGAATGATTAAAACTATTCCAAAAACAAAGGGAAGTAAAAGTGATTATCGATAAAAAGAAGGATGAGCAAAAAGCAGGAGGATGAATAGGCTCCCTTGACCTGAAACTCTGCATCGACTCGGTCGCCTGAAGGCCTGAGACCTCAAGGTCTGGGTTCATCAGGGGATGCAGTCTCCTTCTCGGCCCCGGGGGCAGCCTCATAGCCAAGGAGCTTCCTTGGTGTAGCCGCTCTCAATGAAGTCCTGAAGAGACTTCACCTCCCAGAGAGGAAACTTGGGATCAATCCCTTGAATCTCGTCGACCAAGATCTGGAGGTAGGCAACAGCCTCGGCCTTAATCACCTCCAAGGCATAGTCAGAGAACTCCTCGGACTTCTTAAAGTCCTCGACCACGCTAAGGGGGGATGGGACAGCCTTAAGATTTAAGGAAAGATGCCCCTGCTCAGCCATCGAGGCATCCCTCTACACCCAGGACTCTTTCAGTTGAGCCCTGAGGTCACCATTCTCTGCCTCTAGCCAAACAGAGTACTGGTCGACATCCTTGATCTGAAACTCATAGACGCCTAGGCAGCTAACAACCTCGTCTTAGCCCGCTTGGAAAATAGACTGGTGAATTTAGGTCCCAGACTGATGGGTCAGAAATTTATCCAATCAATAAAGACTGGCGCAGAATGATGAACCCCGACCTTGAGCGTCAGTTGTACGAACTGATGAATGCCCGCTAGCCCAAGCATCGACTCTGAAGTTTTCGCCCCTAAGAGGATTGAACAGAAGTTTGGTTTCCTATGATGTCGGAAGAAGGCATCAATGATGTTCCGATCACTCCCTGACAGCTCTCCAAAGCTCGAAGGAGTATCCCGTTCTAGCTGACAAAGCTTTTTCGAGGATAAAAAGAGATAAAGGAAAAATTGAAACAGAGGGCTGAAAGAAGATATGAACTCTGGAATGCAAACGAATTGAGTGCGTAAAAGACTAAATGCTAAAGTTCAGCCTTTTTAGCCAAAACGAAGGAAACCGAACGGGCATGTAAGAAACGGCTCAGATAATGATTACACCCTTTTGGGTAAAACCGAAGTAATGTCAGAATTCCAAGGGTTACATCGGGGAGACAAAAGGTTGGAACGACACGAAAAACCTGTGAGTCTGCCCACTGGTTACGGAAGATAAAGAGACAGACATGCCTCAAAAGTCCTCTCGACTTTCGCTAACTGTCCATTCATTAAAATGTTCGAAATCTTACACAAAAAAGGGGATTGCCAAAAGCTATACCAGACCTCTCCTAACACCCTCGCAACGATAGTGTTCGCCCAAAGAGTGAAGAATGAGCATCCATAAACCCTGGAAACCCAAAGCGTTCACCTAATGGGGTAAGGTATCACACATTCCGAAAAACTCTACGCAACCAAAATCGTTCGCCAAAGGATACAGAGCATCAAAAGGCACAAATAGCAGATAAGGAAAGCAAAATATCCAGTCCAAAAGTCACTATCTTAAACCCTATCACAGAATCAAGCTCGACCGAAGAAACTTCACTCAAGCTTCGGGGGCAAATGTTGGGTATTGATAGTGACGACCCAATATGGGAAAAGCCTCGAAGGCCCAATAAATTTGCAGGGGGTGAAACCCATACCATCTAAACAAGGCCAACCCACAGTAAGGTTACTCTGGCCCTCATTAAGTGGTCCAGTATCGAATCCAAACTAAAGTGGACGCCAAAGTGCCACTTCAGGTCGCCATTGGCCAAGGCCAAAGCCTTCCACTGCTCGCCATGGGAGTGCTCGCCAAGGGAGTGCCCAGGGAGTGCTCGCCAACAATCAAGGTCGCAGTCATAGGAGTGCTCGCCATAGGAGTGCTCGCCTTGGAGAGAGCCTTGCCTCTCTCCTCTGGTCCCACCAACCGTTAATAAGGATATAGCCACGATATCCCGCATATCTCGGGCACATATTCACTAAATATTAGATACGGTAACTGCAATATCTCGCTGTAACCGCAATATCTACTATCTAAATCTTCAATAACACATTATTCACGAATATATACAATTACCTTATACGGTTTGGTATCTCCTACTCTATAAATACCTTTGCTTTACATACATTCAACACGTTTTGAGCTATATACACACATATACTCATTTAAGCATCGGAGAGGGACCCAGAGGCACCCCCTCTATTGCGATCCCCTTCTTGCAGGTTCATCGGAGCTCAAGCGAAAGAGCGCGATCACCATCTCCTTGGCATTCAATTTATTGCCAGATCAGCATTCAGGAAATCACGATCCAACATTTTTCACAACTAGACACATGGACTGCGAACTCTTCACTCTTTAAATATAATAATGGTAAATACACTAACAATAATCAGTATTTGATTCAATAATCTAGTACGATGGACATATCATATTATTAATTAAATATAAATATATAATACATAAATCGCTTAAGTATGTTAAGAAAGCAAAGTTCTTTACTATCCTAATCGTAATTTTCATAATTATGACTAGCAGAGTTATTAGGTAGATATTTGTCAAAGTAATGGCATGAATTTTCTCTACTGCAATTAAGAAGCCTTCCATGAACAGGACACACATATATATGCTTTAAATGATAAAATCTTTATGTCGTGTATAAACATAAGTAATTATATAACCATCTAGTACTTTATTTCAAATTTAAATGAGTACTTTTTAGTTGTTTTTTTAACTTTTAGATCGCAATATTTATGCTACATTACTTATGCGAGATATAACTTATACCAATGAAGCGTAGAAATCTTAGTTCGACAAACGTCGTAATTATAGAGGAAACATATACCTACATTGGTAATGTTCTTGTAGTAATGCATACGTGATTTTGCGTATAAAATGTACGTAGAAATTTGATAATGATCTAACTGCTTACCCTGAACTATTTGTTCTTATTTCTAGAGAATGATTCATTCGATCAGTTTTACGAGATAAATCCTAATTGATGGATTTAGTAAAACAATATTGAATTAGAAAAAAACATGATGGTATTTTAGACAATAAATTATTTACCATCTTTAACCCATGTTACACCGCATTGTAATCCTTCCACTGTTGAGAACGAAAGGTTTTTGTTGCTCTATTAGGCCAGGCTCACGGCGAGCCATCCCTACCATGAACTTGGAAAGTGCGAGCATTCGCTTATATTACATGACTCAAAGCTAAACTTGAAATTGACAGAGCACTTAGAAATCGGCTTAGACCCGACCCTACGGGTCAGATACAACATTCCATCACATTAATTCCCCCAACATGGCTTACAAGCTTGTGTTAGCAAGCTCGGTAATTAAAATATTAATATGTATTGTGGTTAAGATAATTAATTAATATATAACTTACCGATGTGGGATAAGTCACTTCTTTGCTAGCTGTTTTTCTTCCAGAAAATGATGTCTTTAAATGAAAAATATAGATAGCGTTCTATTGATGGTATAGTTGGGAGTATCTTTTTTATTTCTTGGTATTGTTAAATTTTGAGTTTTACAGAATTAGAATTGGTGCTCACTATTAGCTAAAGCAACATAGTTTGCAATATCACTAAAGCAAATTTTTATTTGTTCTTTTATAACTAAAGCAAATGAGCTAGTGACATGAATGAAAAAAAATAATATTTTATTATCTATTTAAAAAAATATAATGTATTTCACAACTAGACACATGGACTGCGAACTCTTCACTCTTTAAATATGATAATGTTAAATACACTAACAATAATCAGTATTTGATTCAATTATCTATTACGATGGACATATCATATTATTAATTAAATATAAATATATAAACATTTTTATATATATATATATACATAAATCGCCTAAGTAAGTTAAGAAAGTAAAGTTCTTTACTATCCTAAACGTAATTTTCATAATTATGACTAGCAGAGTTGGGTAGATATTTCTCAAAGTAATGGCATGACTTTTCTGTACTGCAATTAAGAAGCCTTCCATGAACAGGACACACATATATATGCTTTAAATGATAAAATCTTTATCTCGTGTAAAAACATAAGTAATTATATAACCATCTAGTACGTAGAAATTTGATAATGATCTAACTGCTTACCCTGTACTATTTGTTTTTATTTCTAGAGAATGATTCATTCGATCAGTTTTACAAGATAAATCCTAATTGATGGATTTAGTAAAACAATATTGAATTAGAAAAAAACATGATGGTATTTTAGACAATAAATTATTTACCATCTTTAACCCATGTTATACCGCATTGTAATCCTTCCACTGTTGAGAACGAAAGGTTTTTGTTCTTTATTAGGCCAGGCTCACGGCGAGCCCTCCTCACCAAGAACTTGGAAAGTGCGAGCCCTCCTCACGGCGAGCCCTCCTCACGACAATGCCAGAAATCTAAATTGGATTTAGTTGTGATTAACTATAAAAATTCATCTCCATATCGCCTACAAATGAATGACGCAGTGGAAGCAACAATTAAATGACTGACATGATAAGCTGCCTCGGGCACTCGTGGCATACATGACCTCAATACAGGTACAAACAGGGGCAACCCCATTTTCCCTTGTTTACGAAACTGAAGTCGTGCTGCCAATTGAAGTAGAAATCCCGGATCCTCGCTGAAGCAGCGATGGATAAATCAGAATGGGCGAGATGCACATACGAGCAATTAAACCTCATAAATTAAAGGCGACTCATCGCGCCGTGCCACAAGCATTTGTACCAGCAACGCATGATTCGTGCATTTAACAGGAAAGTCAGTCCAAGAGAATTACAAGCATGCAATCTAATTCTCAGAAAAAAAAATTCTTCGAGTCAATCCAGACTCTAACTTTGTACTTAAATATGAAGTCTTATGATGCCAAAGAGACTTTCAGCAAAGGAGACATGATCGTCACCGACATGGACAACCAAGAACTCCCCAGTACAATCAATATGGACGCAGTCAGAAAATACTATCCTTAAGGAGTTTGTAACCATAAACCGAACCTCCAAAAGTGAGAGAAAATTCCCGCTAAATCAAAAACCCGAAAGGGCAGTTTAGGCAAAATTTAGGGAAAAGGGACATGATTAAAAATACCCAAAAGGACAATCATGGCAAAAGGAGAGGAATCAAATCCCTGCTAGGTTGAAAACCCGAAAGGGCAACCTAGGCAAAAATTAAAGGAACCGAGAGGTGCAGTAAAAAAAACGTAGCAAAAAGATAGAAAAGCGAGAGACTTAAAAAAAAACTTCAAGTCAATCCAAACTCTCGGGGCAAGTTTGTATGAAGGGATTTATGTCATCAAAGAGATTTTCAGCAGGGAAGCCAGGATCATCAATGACATGGACAACAGAAAACTCCCCAATCCAATCAATGTGGATGCAAAAACAAAAACTCGTAATCAGAAAGCGAGCCTCCAAAAATGAGAGAAAATCCCGCTAAATCGAAAACCCGAAAAGGCGGTTTAGGCAAAATTTAGGGAAGAGAGGCATGATTAAAAATCCCTAAAAAGGGTGATCATGGCAAAAGGAAATGAATCAAATCCCTGCTAGGTGGAAAACCCAAAAGGGCGACCCTAGGCAAAAAAATAAGGGAACTGAGAGGTGCGGTAAATAGAAAAAAACACCATAGCAAAAGGAAAGAAAATCAAGAGATAAAAAAAATGCTCAAAAGTGGATGACATTGTTTCCCACAATAGCAATAAAAAGAAGTTGTGATCGACATTAATTTGAGTTGCCTCGACAACTTGCATGGATACACATTCTGAACATAGCATGAATGGCTTTAGGGAACTCCATCAAGAAGGACTCCAAAGTCGATTGATGAAAAAAACATACTGAGAAGTCCGCACAAGCAGTCAGACATCTCGAGAAGGGTTTTTACCTCCAAGGTGAATTACAAGCTAATGAGCGGGGTCTTTAGGTACTCAACCTCCGCGAGTCATCATAGACAATCGGGACTTGTAGATATCCAACTTCCGAGAGTTACAAACCAACGAACGGAGCGTTTAGGTGCTCAACCTCCGCAAGTCATCCCCAACTATCATAACTTGTGGATGTCCAGCTTTTGAAAGTTACAATCCTTTAGATGTTCAGCCTCCGCAAGTCATCCTCGATGACCAGAACCTGTAGTTATCCAGCTTCTGGGAGTCACAAGCCGACAAGCGGAGCATTTAGGTGTTCATCTTCCGCAAGTCATCCTCGATGACCAGAACCTGTAGTTATCCAGCTTCTGGGAATCACAAGCCAACAAGCGGAGCCTTTAGGTGTTCAGACTCCGCAAGCCATCCTCAACAAGTCACAAGCCGACGAGCAGAGCCCTTAGGTGTTCAGCCTCCGCAAGTCATTCTCGACAGTAATTGTAGTTATCCAGCTTCTAAAAAAAACAAAAAAGACGAGCGGAGCCTTTAGGTGTTCAGCCTCCGCAAGTCATCCCCGGTGAAGTCGCAAAAAAAAAAACGACGAGCCGAGCCTTTAGGTGTTCAAACTCCGCATGTCATCCCCACTAAAGTCGCAAAAAAAAAATGACGAGCGGAGCCTTTAGGTGTTCAGCCTCCGCAAGTCATCACCAACAAGTCATAAGCCGGCAAACGGAGCCTTTAGGTGTTCAACCTCCGCAAGTCATCCTCGACGACCAGTACTTGTAGATGTCCAGCTTCTCGGAGTCACAAGATGATGAGCGTTTAGGCGCTCAGTCTCCGCAAATCATCGTCAACGATCGGGTCCTATAGGTGTCTAGATTCCGAACGTTGCGTGATGATGTTTGTCTAAAATGTAAATTATGAATAAAGAGGAGCCAAATTCAGTTGTTTGTCTTTGAACACACAGTCATGAGATCACTTCCATGAGCGTGTGTTCAAAGAGGGGCAACTGTAAACACCTGATTTTGGCTCGGGGTCAAAATACAGTACGAGAGGAACCGATATGAGAAAAATGGAGACGAAGAAAGAAGCAAAAATAAAATAAATCCTATACCCTAAACCCCAAACCTTAAGCCCCAAACCCTAAAGCCTAAACCTAAAACCGTAAACCCCAAACCCTAAATTCCCAAAATTGAAAATCCGAAAACCTTAAACCCCAAAACCTAAAGCCTAAACCTTAAACCCCAAACCCTAAAACCCTAAACCCTAAACCTCAAACACTAAACCCTAACCCTTAAATCTCAAGCTCTAAACCCTAAACCTTAAACCCTGAAATCCCAAACCCTAAACTCTAAACCTTAAACCCTAAACCCCAAACCTTAAACCCCAAACCATAAAACCCAAACCATAAACCCCTAAACCCATGGCACCCATTTTTGGCCAAACATCCACCATTGCTTCCATTTTTGTCCAAATTCCCACCATGCCCCAAATCACTCCCAATTGGCACCAAAAGTCTCCTAATTGCCATCACCATTTGACCACTTGATCACCTTTGCTCATCCTTAGCCAAATTCTCTCCAGTTATCATCAAAACTCATCCTAATTGCCAATCACCTCCCAATTGCCAATCACCTCCCAATTGTCAATCACCTTTGCCCAGTTTCTATCACCTTTGCCATCCACCATGTATTGTCCATGTTTATCATCTATTTGGAGGATAAAACTCTACAAATGCATGGGATAGCTACGGTTGAAGGAGGAGGAAGAAACCAAAGGCTAGTATGGAACAAGCTTGCCTTAAGCTTGTTCAAAGAAATAGAAAGAAAAACAAAGGAAAGAAAGGAAAAGAGAGGAGAAGAAAAGAAAAGAGAGAAAACAATTCAAAGTGAGGATTTGAGTGATAGTGAGTGAAAAAAAATAGATAGAAATTGAGTGACGAAAAATCGGCGAATATCGGTCTCGGTTCCCCGTGAGGTATCTAAACTTCGAATAACTTAGGTATATCTCCTATCGTGCTCGATATTTGTATTTTCTAGTGTGAATGAAGTTTGTTTCATCGATTTTATGTATTAATAGTTCTATTTCGTATAAGAATCGTACTCGGTTATAAGTTTGGGGTCATTTTTAGACATTTGTGAAAGTTATGGGGGTTGTTTCAGTAAAATAAATATTTTCGAAAATGAATTAAGTCAATCCCAAACTTTTATGAAGGTTACAACTCGGTCCTTGGACTCTCGGGTCATTTTGGGACTTTACCGAGTGTTATAAACCAAACCATAAAAGTTTTGGGTCATTTTTGCAATTTTTCAAAGATTTTTCCAAATCAGTTCGAAATTTTAAATAATTGCATCTTGGTCCCTAAACTTTTCTGGACATCACATGACTTCTCAATGTGTCACAAATTAGTCCAATATGGTTCGTATTTTTAAAATCATTCGTATACGTTTGACACGTTTTTTTAGCACAATTAAGTTTATTCCCTCTCATTTATTTATTTTAAATTTTAAAAATAAAAATAAAAAATGCTTGTATATTGTTAATTACAAAAATACATGTCATCTCTTTAGACAAGCATGATCAAATTAGACAATTCGGGTAAATCGGGCAAGTTAAAAAAAATATAAATTCAAAAGAAAACTAAAGTACCGAAAGGGCGGATTATGAGCTCACGAGCTTTTAAGACGTAATCAAACCACCGAACTCGATTCTCTGGACGTAGACCTTTCCAAGCCCTAGGATGTTAATTCCATGTACCCTAGGCAAAATTTAGGATTCCGATTATCCTTCAATTAATCGGTGGCGACTCGTTCACATTTTTCGGTACGGTTGATGACCCCCTCGACCGGACCCGTCGCTCGCCAAAACCCGACATTTTTAAACGAAAATTAATAATATTTTTCAAACAGGTCGGGGAAAGTCGGATACGACGTGCGACAACTATGAATGATGAAGCTTTAAGAAACAAGTTCCTTGCAATTAGGCGAGCACTCCAAAAGGTTTAAACTTAAAAAAGGTAATACATCTTCAAGCCTGGAAGTTTATACTTTTAAGTCTTAAGATGTTTCCCTTAAAAAGTTTATATTTGGCGAGGGGAATAGATTAGTCTATAAAGACTTATCATTTCAAGCCTAAAGAAAGGTCCAAGACCCTAAGGGTCGAGACCCTTATAAAATGAAGAGAAAGTCGAAGGTAATTATGATAAAGACATTGGAATAATTGCCAACACATTCAAAGTCAAGTAAAAGTAAAGGCTTATGAAGATAAAGGCATTCAATATTACAACCCAGTCTGAAATCAAAAAATAATTACAAACATTCCTGAAATAAAAGGGAAGACAAAAACTATCATTAAATGTATAAAGATAATCGCCGGAGGAGTTGGAGACTTCATGACTTGGGCTCTTCATGAGTGGAGGCACTCAGCTCGCCTGCGGGGGCAATTTATTCAGCAGCAGCAGGAGGAGTCTCTTTGGGAAGAGTGCTCCGGAGGAAAGGCTTAAGAGCCTCAACTTACCGAATAGGAAAGTTGGGATCGACTGCCTGGATGCCCTCGACCAGGACTTGGAGATAGTCAGCAATTTCTGACTTCATCACCTCCAAGGCACAGTCGACAAACTCCTCGTACCTCTTGAAGTCATCGACCACACTCTTGGTGGATGGAACGGATTTCAGCTGCATAGCGAGCTATTCCTTTTGCTTCTCCAGGGCGTTCCCCCTAGCCTTAGCTGAAACCCTCTGAGCCTCCGCATCTGCCCTCTTAGTTTGAGCCTCCTTAAGCTCAGGATTCAGGTGAGCATTGACAGCCTCAACCTCGGCTGAGTGTTGATGGACTACCTCATACTTCTGGAGGGCGATCTCTGCCTCTCCCTCCTTCTCCTTGGCGAAGGCGAGGAGCCTCTCCTCCTTCTTGAAGTACTCCCCTCGAGCGCTTTCCACCGGGAAAACCGCCGAGTCGGTAGTTAACTTCATGCTCTCCATTTGGCCAGGGGAGAACCCTAGACTCTTGTACTGCTCCAGATCGATAAGCATGTCAGTCTGCTTATCGGTGAGCTCCTCGACGACAGACCGATCGCTAGCTCCTCTCGAACGAGCTGACAACAAAGGAAATAGGCGCAAAGTACTATTAGTCTAAGGAAAAATACAAGTAATACGAAGACACAATAAATATGTAAAATCTTACCAGGGCGACCTCATCATCCCCTCAATGGCGGGCAATTATGAGGGAACCGCGACCTGGTCCTTAGGAGGAAGTATCCCCTCAAGGAGTTGCATGTACAAGTCCGGGTTGCCCGAAGAGATTTTTGATCGGAAATCCCCGCCTTCGAGAGGTTTCCATTGGGGATCTAGACGCCCCTGGAGTTTGCAGCCTTGGGCGACTGGAACAAGCCCACAAGTGGGCAGTACTCACGAGAGGGAGCCTTCGAGGTGCCTAGGGTGTCTGACCCCTTCTTCCGAGCCTCAAACTCCTTTGAGGGAATGGATGTTGGGCGATCAGGAGGAGGAGGGGTCGTCATGAACAGAACCAAGGCCTTCTCCAGAGGGGCAGCAAGACCCCTAGGAATAGAAGGACCCCTGGGAAGAGTAGGGTGTTCCTCGACTGAACTTCTGACCTTCTTGGCAGGAGGAGGGTCACGAACCACATCAGCCATGGGCTTCTCTTCAAAAAATTAACAAAGGTATCAAGAACCTAAATTCAAGGCGAAGAAAATAAAAATGAATAAGCAGGGAAGTAATGTACCTGGCTAGCGAGAGCCAGGAGTGACTGAAGGGCGCTCCTCCTTATGCTTTCTTTTGGACGAACGCCTGTAGGGAGGAGGAGGGTTCAGCGACACCTAGTCCAAAGACAGACCCGCCTTGCCCTGGTCATCAAAGAGACCCATTAGTTTACGGCCCCGACCGCCTACAACCAATAAAAGGAAAAAAGGTTAGAAAGTTACCCAATCAATAAGAAGTGGCGTGGCCTGATGAATGCCCGCCATCTCTAGCATGTTCTCAGTGGTCTCCGCCACTGAATGGATGGAGCAAAAACTCGATTGCTTGTGCAACCGAAAAAAGTCGTCGATGGCGTTCTGGTCACTCCCTGATAGCTCGCCAAAGGCAGGGGGTATCCCTTTCCGGCTTAAACAACTCTCAGGTCACGCCCCCTTGTAAAAGAAGTAGAACTTCTTGTAGTTGGAGTTGGTGGCACGGAATTCGTCGACCACCTGGAAATGAACGTTCCAGCTCCACGCCTGGCCTCTCCATTCTTCAAACTTCAGCCATTGGGTCTGAAAATGATGGAGGTGATTCGCTCCGGCGGCCAATCAGAAGAAGCATCGGAACAAGGCCAGTGAATACGTCCATTCATGACGTAGACAGATGAACTTGAATCCGACCCACATCCTAATGGAGTTGGGTACGAGCTGCTTGGGACGTATCCCGTAATAACGGCACAATTTGTGCAAATCCTCGCAGAAAGAAAAACGCAACCCATCATCGACCTGGGCGGCATAAAGGTAAACCTCTCTGTCGCGAGGATAGTGCAATCCTAAGCCTGGGTACATGGGGGCATCCGCTCCGTTTTAGCCACCTATGGAGACTACCATCTTGAACTAAGTCGGCTTCAGTTCATTAGGCGTGATATCTACTTAGAATATCAGATATGGCAAGAACAATATGAAAATAAGAAAAAATAGGAGATATTATCAGAAAAACAGCAAACAGAAAAACCTTGGTGTTTACCTTTTGGGGAAAAGAGGGGCACATTGGTGTCTGGCCCATCCACCACCACAGGTGTGGCCGCTGACCGTCCGGCGTCAGGATTTCTTTCGCCCGAAGCCGGAATAGAACCATCCATGATTAGCAGGGGAGCATTGGCATTCTTCGGAGCAGCTTCTTGGCTGAGGAAGAAGACATATTGTCCATCACCTTGGCCTTGTGTGTAGACTAACTTCGGGTAGCCATGGATGTTTGGGTTTGGAGTTGTAAAAATTTGAGAGGAAGAAAAAGAGAATCGAAGAAACAGAATGTTGAAAACAGAGGAACTCTTTAGAATCTGAAGGAATGGGACGCGTAAAAGACAGAAAAGTGGAACTTTCGTCCCTTATATAGACAAAAAAAGGAGTATCCGTCACGGACAGAATCGAAACGACACAGAGAATGATTGCATATTTTGGGAAAAAATCGAAGCAATGTCAAAATTTTAAGAGACACCTCGAGGAGACAAATGGTCGGCCAAGTACAAAAACTGTCAAACTACCCTTGGATTACGGAAGAATAAACGACAAGCGTTCCTCTAATGACCGTTCGACTTCTGGATGACTGTGCAGTTATTAAATTCTAAAGTCCATTATGCAGATAAAGTGATCGCCAACGCATTACTAGGCCTTTTTGGGAAAACCCTTTCAGAAGCAGTGATCGCCAAATAGCGAAGGATAAACCTCCATAAACCTAGACTGCCTCGAGTGATCACCAAGAAGGAATAAAAGATTGAATATTCCTTCAACCATGGCCAACCGAACGACTGATCGCCAATAAAGCATAAAATGTTCATAAAGGTATAAGTAGCAGAAAAAGACAAAGAATACCAAATTCAAGTGTCGCTATCTCAAACCCTAACAAGGAATTAAGCTCGACCAAAGAAACTTCACTCAAGCTACGGGGGCAAATGTTGGGTATAGATAGTGACAGCCCAATAAGGAAAAGGACCCAGAGGCCCAATAACCATGGAGGGGGTGAACCCAGGTTATTCGAACCGGACTGGCCCATGCTAAAGTCGATCTGGCCCTCAATAGAGTGGTCCAAAGTCGATCCCAAGCTAAGATGGATGCCAAAAGCTCCATCGTTGGTCGCCATTCATCACCAAGTCGCGAACTCCTACTGCTCGCCATAGGAGTGCTCGCCCTGAAGAGAGCCTTGCCTCTCTCCTCTGGTCCTACCAACCGTTCCTAAAGTTATGGCCACGATATCCCGCATATCTCAGGCACATATTCTCTAAATATTACATATGGTAACTGCAATATTACGTCATAACCGTAATATCTGCTATCCTAATCTTCACCAGCACAATATTTACTAAGATATATTGTTGCCTTCTACGGTTTGGTCTCCCCTACTCTATAAATACTCTTGTTTTTCAATACATTCATTACGTTTGTGAGTTATATACACACATACTCATTTAAGCATCGGAGAGGGACCCATAGACACCCCCTCTGTTGCGATCCCCTTCCTACAGGTTCACCGGAGCTAAGGCGAGAGCACCTTCCATCCATCCATTGGCATTCAATTCACTGTCAGATCAGCATTCAGGAAATCAAGATCCAACAAAAGGCTCGGATGAGCAAACATCTTGACAGTTTCCCAGTAGACGTCATCATTTTTTTTACGTCATCTTTGCTATTGAATATTTAATTTTATTAAACTTTAAGGCTAATGAAAATGCAAATCAAACAATTCTAAGGTACATGGGAAAATTTGGCCAAAAAAAAAGGTACATGAGAAAAGACTTTAGGGTAATGGGCAATTCATTACTAATCAACCAATAATAATAATACAAAATGTACGGTCTTTGTTTATTTGACATGACCCTCCCTCCATATGACTCGCCAAATAAATAAAATATTTGACGATTCAATTCAATTAAGTGATTATTATATGTTAAAAAAATATATTAGTGGGAGTATATTAATAATCTACCATTTTGTATTGATAATTAAGATTTAGCAATTTTGTGTGCCTCTCTAGCAAAGGGTTCAATGACACGAGTAAGGTCCAATGAAATTAGTTCGGAATGTCAACTACCCAAGTATTATAATCACAACAACCAAGAAGTGATAGAGTTTAAAAATTGTGGGACGATGTAACAGTTTTTATAAAACCCATAAAATCAAGTTCAGATTGTCCTTTTCTCGGTCGTAACTAGGGCTGGCAATGGTTAGGGTATGGTTAGGGTATGTCAAATATAATAACCATACCATATTTTTAAACCACATACCATAACCATAACCATTATGGATACACTTTTCAATACCATAACCATCAAAATAACCGTGGTTATTAACCATGGTTTTAACAGTATAACCATATTTATTCCACATGTAATATAATAAAAGACCGAAAATTTAATTTTAAAAAATACATCTATCTATATTACCAACAATAAAAATATATAGCACTAACATTATTCAACATTAACACTAACATTATTCAACATTCATATGATTCAAAATTAACATTCACACCACTGAGTTAACATTAAAATTCAACAAACACCCCTAACGAGTAATGATTCAACACCCCTAACCATTTCACACTTGTCGTATTTGTTTCTATCAATCATCATTTTCCTCAATATCATCAATTGATTTCACTTTTATGATGTAATTTATATTTAGTATAATATATATATATTATTTTATTAATAATAAATAATAATTATATTTATAAAATAACCATGGTTATAACCATGGGTATAACCATGGGTATAACCATGGGTATAACCATGGGTATAACTCAAATACCATAACCATAACCATTATGGGTAGACAATTCATAACCATAACCGCACCGCACCATAATGGTACGGTTAACCATATTAAACAGTAACGGTTATAACCGTGGTTATGGGTTTTTCACCGCACCATTGCCAGCCCTACTCGTAACGGTGGTGATTTAATTTCCATAGCATTTGTCATCATATGTACAATACATAGAAAAGGTCAAATAGGACTGCAATACATACACAAACTAAAGTTATTACTCAGATTTAAAAAAATATATATATAAACTGAGGAATCGGAGTTCTTTATCTCCATTGTATTAAAAATTAAGAAATGTCATATTTAAGCAACATATTTATAAGTGTTAATTACCAAAAAATAAACTGAACTTTGAGGAAAAATCAAATAGCAAACCGAACTTTTTTTGTTCACAAATAAGAAACCTAACTTTTGAAATTGAGCAAACAATAAACCTACTTCAAATTTTCATCATGTTTGAACAGATTTTTCAATGTTTGAGAGAATTATTAAGTCAACATTTACTTAAAATATTCTAAGGAAATGGTATTACGACTTAATTACTCTCTCAAACATTGAAGAATCTGTTCAAACGTAATGAAAAATTGAGATAGGTTTGTTGTTTACTCAATTCCAAAAGTTTAGATTGTTGTTTGTCAACAAAAAGAGTTCGGTTTGATTTTTTATATTTCCGTAAAGTTCGCTTTTTTATATAATTAACCCTATTTATAAATTAAAAATATATAATTAAGTTATATATATATATATATATATGCAGATGATCAAAGTATATTTATAGATGCAGTTCATATTTATATATATATATATGTGTGAAAATGATAAATATCCAAATTTGGTTACAAGATTAGTTGTGATCATGTAAAATATTTGGTCATTGTTTTTTAAGGAGAGCGGAGCGACATGAAGAAAGTCATAAAGTGTTGCACGTATTTACATGTATCTTATAGAAATAGTAGAAAGATATATTGCAAAAACCTCCAACTTTATTATCTCTTGTAATCTTTTTGTTTTGTTAATGAGATTTGTAATGTTGTTTCTGATGTAGTTTGAATTAACCGAATCAGATAAATATGGTGTCTTGTTTATTTTATATTGTATCCCTTTTATTTTTGTTTCGATATTTACCCTATATAATTTATAATTTCCAACATAATCCGTGTCTCATAAATAAGTTTATTCAAATTTATTGTTAGTGTTTCATGTTTAATCAAACTACATGCTATTTAGAATCATTGAATATACAGTAATAAATTCTAAATACACGCTAACCTCTACCTCTACCTAAACTAAAGTATATTGGTTGTCTGTTCTGTGTTTTGCGCAATAATTGTTAAATTTATTTTTTTAATCAATTTTAAATTATTATTCATATCGTAGGTTTACTGTGTAAAAGTTATTCAACTTATTTTTCAAGTCACATACAAGTAATGTTTTTTAAAAAGTTTACTATAATTTTAAATTGGTAATGATTTATGAGCTCTATATAGATTAATATTTATAGGTATTTATCTATAAAATATTTGTCAATCATTTTTATTATAATTATACATACCTGTAAATTATTTTACCGACATATTAATGAGAATGAAATACTTATTAAACATATATTATATTTAAAATAATATAATTTTATTTAGCTAAAGGTTGATTCAATTATAAAATTATACAATATTAAAAAACTTATTTAGAAAAATAAAATATTTTTGTATGACGATAAATAATAACATTTTGATACAAAAAATAAGAAAGTTGGAAAACATTGTTATGTACCGTGAGAATGGATTAAAACAATTGGAAGAATTCTACAGCTTCTAGAGGTACACATGGTGAATCCACATCATCGACAGTTACAAAATTAATCCCCCAACCAATCTAAATGTTTCTTTTTGACAACTTAGCATGATAAAAACTTATGTGTCTTGATTATAGATGTTCTAGCGAAATTAATATATATATAGATGTATATCTATAATAATTGGGCTAAAATACTTTTTTAACAAGTTTGATTTTGTAAGAGTTCTATCATAGTATTTAAATTAGCGCAAAGGGCAATACAATTTTTAGTCTACATTAATGTTGACACATAAGAAAATGAGTAAATGATGTGTCAAAAGGATCGTTATATAATTGGTACACATTAAATTTATTATACCTTATTGGGAATCACAAATTTAAAAATAAATGCCCTAGATTTTGTTTTGTTACTTTTGTGTACCTCAAAAGTCACAAATGTATTTGTTTTATTTTGACATCGATCTTGGATGGAAAACGTCACATGTGCTTGTCACATGTGCAATTTAGACCAACATTAAAAAAAACAACTTAATGTGATGACAAAAATACTTCTCAACAAATCTTTTCAACTGCATAACATTTCTGTATATTTTTTCTTCATTCTTTCTTATCTTTACGCCCTTATTTCATCAGGAATTAGAGATTCAACTGCAGGTTGTAGATTGTTGAGACCGTACTGACCAATCACAAAAACTAACTCAGTTCCCACTTTATAAGAAATGAACATGAAATTCTACTTGAAGATCAGAATTTCTTGAGAAACAAGGACCCGATTTCATAGTGTAGGGGGCACCGCATCAGGCTGGCCTAACAGAGCAACGAAAACCTCTTATTCCCAACAATGGAAAGATTACGGAGCGGTGTCACTTGGGCTCAAAATGTCTCAATAGTTTGTTCTCAAATATACCATCATGTTTATTTTTCTAATTCCAACTTCTCTTACTAAATCCATAAAGTAGGACTTCTCTTGTAAAACAAATTGAGTGAAACATTCTACGAAAATAAGAACAAATTGTGGAGGGTAAATAGTGCAATGATTCTCAAAGTTCTACCTACAATTTTTAATCATAATTACATATACATTATTATAAGAACATAATCAAAATAGATATATGTTTCATATGTAATTTCAAAATAAGTCAAATTATATCCCGCAAAAGAAATTTATCATAAATACTCACTACAAGAAACTTGCGCAACAGCGACAGAGATTTCGTGTTGACGCTAAGAATTGATGTTGAATGTACATATATTGTGTCGGCAGTTTTCGTTGTCGTTATTATTACTTATTAGGCACAATATGTTTTCCACCGTTATAAGATACATTTAATGTTAATTTTTGCTGTCGCTTTATATTTTAAATTGGATGAATGTGTAATGTCGACCAACACTTGATGTTAAATACCTCCATCAGTAGCAGATAAATTTTCCGTTGTAAATGTACATATTCAAATGCGAAAGGTTTTGTCGTAAATATAGTGATATCAACAACGGTTGTTTGCCGTAACTACTCAATTTTGTCGTCGTTAAAACATAATTAGCTGATAAAATCTAAGAATAGGTTTGCGTGTCAATATAATATCGACATTAGTATAGTCATTCAGTAACAGATTCAATTATTTTGGTAAAATAGTTTATTTAATGTCGACTATTGTTGATGTCAATAATGCATAAACAACTATGACATATTGTTGACTAACATTAGTGGATGTCGTCACTAAATGTTAAGAACCCCCACTAAACCGTTAGAACCGCCACTAAACCGAATTGAACCACCATTTAATTAAAAAACAAATATATTAACCTAACTCTAATGTTCTCCCCTCCAGCTACCGCTCCCACAGCCTCCTTTTTCAGTTTTCATGGAATCAGTTCTTCCTTCCATCCCTAGTCCTTTCCATCGTCCCTCCCGGCCTCCCCTACTCAGCTTCCCGTCTTCCCCACTCCGACCTCCACTCCGTCTTCCCGTCTTCCCCAGTCCGACGTCCGACCTACACTCCGATTCTCCATCCTCAGGAATCCATCCCGACGTCAGACTTCTCCACTCTGACGTCCGACCTCCATTCCGTCTTCCCCACAAGTCTCTTTCGTCGTCGTCAATCTCTCCGGCCACGCTTCGTAACGGTCATTTCCAGTTCACAGGTCAGAACACTTTGCTTCTCTCTTTACTCATTCCATGTTGAAATTGACGATCGAGGTTTGTGATTTGCGGTTAATTGCAGGTCTGTGGTTTGTTATTTGCGGGTCTGCAACTTGTTTGATTGCAGGTATGTGGTTAATTGTGGTTCTTGCAATAATACATGAGTAACCGATTAATGAATTTGCTGATGCAAAAGAATTTTTCATGATTAATCATAATAAAAAAGGTCTTAGGCATTATAAATACAAAGGATTTATATTAGACATGGAATTGTATGCCAGCACAACACTCATGTACAAAATGCTGGTGCATTTCATATGTTTTTTTTCCTTTGTATAATATGACATAAAAGTACAATATATTGGAACGTTAAGACAAGGCATTCGTATAAATTTATATTGTTTGCTGCAAATTGCAAAGTAGTAGAATATAGAGAATGTTAATGGATCTGAATTGTCTTGTAGTCAATGATAGTTTATTTTGGTGTGAAAGTAACAGAACTGGAAGACCGGAATTTCAGGTAATTTATTAATTGTTTTCACCAAAATTTCTGGATGTTGTCTAATGTTTTGTCCTTATAAATATTTCCTAAAGTTCATAAGTGTTTGAACTATTGTGTCTAATGTCTAATGTTTTGTCCAAGACCTACCCTATGCAGGCTGGTGCCATCCGTAAGAACAGCTACATAGTCATCAAAAATAGCCCCTGCAAGGTACTAGTACATGTCTCAGTTGCTTCTGTACATAGGCAGTGTTAATTCTGATATAGTTCGTTTTGATCGGATCAAATTTGCTGATTCATACTGCTCTAGTTTGATAATTATGTAATTGTTGATTGAGGAACGTCGCGAAGTAATTTACTGCTATGTTAATCCTTATCAATTCATCTGAGACCTGGTTTCTGGTAGCTAAGTTTAGAATGTGAGTGAAATTTGTTAATGTATTATAAGTTATGAGCATGTTGTTTATACAAAATCGGGAAAGGATTTTTGGCATGTGATTACGATTGGAATGGATCTGATCATTTACAATTTGGCACATCATGCAGAAAGTTGTACTTTGAAATGATTAATTGTCTTAGGGTGATCTTAGTTCATCGCTAGCTTTGAGAACTAAATTTGTGGTTGCTCTAAGAATTATGATGCTTTTAGTATGTAATAACACTTGTTGGCACGACGGTGGCATGTATTCTCGTTGGTGGTGATCAATACATATAACTAATCAACATTCATGACAGTTCAGATTTATTATCGGTTAAACCTTCCTCTTTAAGAACTGATGCAGTTTAATTTTTGTATTTGAATGCTATAAGAATCTAAATCCACAGCCATCACCATCTTCTGCATACTTGGTAATAGTGTTTTTTCAAAAGTGTTTGAACTATTGTGTTGAGGTGTCTTGTGTTATGTCGTGGTTAAACTATTGTGTTAAGATATCTAGTGTTAAGTAGTGTGTTTTAGATTATTGTGTTAAATGATTTTGTTATTGTATTTTTTGTGTTCCTTTCTATATGATCACGTGATATTGTTGGATTATTGTAGGGGATCGTGAATTAGAGACGAAGATAAAGTTCGTAGTTCCGGCATTCCAAATTCACAACCATCTCAAGTATAAAAGCATATTAGTTGTAGATCTTCAACTAATTGAGAAAATGATGTATTTACAAGTAACATTATTGTAAGGTCTCATAGTTTGGATGTTTATTAAGATGTATATATATAATTGGATAAATAATATATTATATTTTTTAAAATGTATTGTGTAGTTCATCTCATATAGCAATAACTAGATGATTAATAAAAACACATCACAAAAGTGTGTCTTTAACAATGATTAGTGGTTGTTGACACAAAACGTATGTGTTTAGCATAGACATAAACTGATATTAGTGATTGTTATCACTAAAAACATGTATTTAGCAACAACATTACTTGACAGTATCAAGTGCTTTTAATGGTGGATTTGTAGTCACTAGTCACTAAATACACGTATTAACAACATGTTAATGGATACTGTTTCGAATAAAAAACAGCCCCTCAAAGTCACTGCTAAAAATGTAATTCAACGATGAAGTATTTTCATCCGTATAGCTCATCTATAACATCAACAATATGTTATCGCTTTTGAACTGTGTTTAACAACAACGAATGTCGCTGTAAAAGATAAATGGGGAGTGTCATTCTAACAACGGCAAACCTTTTACAACGGCAAATTGCCGTAGGTATAACTTTTAACGACGGGGGCTACCGGCACGAAAATTTTGTTAACGCTAAAAGTTAACAACGGTATTTATGCATTTAGCAACGATTTTTTACCGACGTTGATTCTATAGTTTCTTGTAGTGACTGTCTTGTTAAATTTTGTAAAAAATCATAAAAATTACTCATTAAAGATTTTATACATTTAAAATATACAAGGATTTTATCATTTAAAATATAAATATCTGTGTCCTAGTCTTGGAATGTATTATTCTATAGTCTTCATAAAATATATATCGTAGTAAACAAAATTCATGCCATTACTTTAACCAAAATATTTATCTCATAAAACAGATTGTGTGACATTCTACGAAAATAAGATAACATTATAAAGGGAAAATAGTATGATTATTATTAAAGTTCTAAGTACATTTTTTTAATCATAATTACATATACATTTAAAAAAGAACATAATAACTTAGATATATGTTTCATCTATAATTTCAACATAACTCGAATTAAAATTTATATGCTAGATTTGTATCCTGGTCGTGGAAGGGATTTTATTCTCATGTCTTCATAAATTATGTATCGTAGTAAACAAAATTCATGCCATTACTTAAACAAATGTATACTCCACTCTGTCGGGCATAATTATGAAAATTTTCATTAGGATAGTAAAAAACCTTTAGTTTTTGAATGTACTTAAGCCATATATATATATGTGTGTGTGTGTATGTGTATGTATGTATTTAATTAATGTTGTAATACATCCATCATAAAAATAAATAAATCACTGTTATTATTAGCGTATTCTACCGTGTTATATTACAAGAGTGGAAAGTTCGCAGTGCATGTGTCTAGTCGTGAAATATGTCGATTTCTTTTTTTATAGAGAAAAAGTTGAATTTTGGGATTGATGTTTCCATGTAAATATAGCCTTAGTGATAAAAGGATTAAATACTAATTACAAATATTAACAATCGACCCCATTTCTGTAAAAAATAAATCATGATTTAAGATAAATATGTGCATGGTTATAAAGTCATTATTTCGATGAATCATTTCTCCATACATAAGAAGCTTATGCAAACACTTACTCGAAATCTCACTTATCTGATTCCATTGTGAAAGATTGTTTCTTAAGAATTCGCCATGATGTTCCGCATGGGTCAGATATAGCATGACAAATGGACACAAATTTAGGACTGCTATTTAGAATCGTCAATATGTATAATGACCAAGTATGTAAAAACATCAACTTTAGAAAATTGCAAGGTAAGGATAAATGGCACATTTTTTAAAAAAGGGATTAACTTATGCAATTACATGACTTACAGATTTTATCATTGAAAATATGTATGTGTGTAATAGTTATGGAAGGGATCATATTCTCTAGACTTCATAAAATATATATTGTAGCATACAAAATTCATGTCATTACTAAAGCAAATATATACTCAACTATGCGAGACATAATCCTGAATAAGACAATTAAAAACATAACTCTTTGAACATAGTTAAGAAATATATATATATATACATAATATTGTGATATGTCTATGAGAATAGTTTCATACATCAAAAATCGATTATTCTTAGCGTATTCAACATTGTTATATGACAAGAGTGAATCGTTCGCAATGTATGTGTTTAGTTGTGAAATACGTCGTATTTATTGTTATAGAGAATAAAACTGATTTTTGGCACTGATGTTGCTACCTAAATAGCAATAGTGATTAAAAAAATAAAATAAGACTCGAATTCTCTCTCCCCTAGGGTTTCCATGTGGGAGAATTAGTCGATTTTGCATGCTATATCACTACATCACTCATGTAGACTACACTATGGAAGGGCGAGATATCATCGATAACGTGCAGCCCAACTGTGGAAGCATCAGCAACGTGAATCTCCGAGAGTCAAACCAAGCTTTTTACGTAGCAGCAGCATGCTTTTGGCAATATCACATCAAAAACCCTAATTTTCGTTTTGCAATCATGCAGACGGATACGACGGCAGTTGTACCACGCTCAACATGAACAATTCTGGTGCAAGTTCATGTGGTCAACAAACCAACTAGAGACCATCCTTCACCTGACATCGAACCCACACTTGGCTAGCAATGAGATATATGGGGGAAAGATCATCTCCCCAAAGCAGGTAAAACTGGCAGCAATGTGTGTTGAAACTGGCCTGTGCAAGGTATGGAAAATTATACATATCTAAGCTGGAAGATAAGATCATGTTATTTGAATTTGCGAATGAAGAGGATAAAAAGGAGATTTTTGATACGTCATCATGGTCCATCAAAGGAAATTGTCTGAGTTTACAAAAGTGAGAGTCGAGTGTAGGTCTAATGACTGTGGATTTCAAAAGAATATAATTTTGGGTGCAAATATACGACCTTGGATTGGAGAAATTTAGTGGGAAGAACGCTCAGAAAATTGGGAATATCATCGGGGAGTACAATGAGACAGATAATGAAGTAGAAAATCTGAATAACATCTACCTCTGATTAAACGTGATTGTGGATGCATAAAACCCACTAAATGCGGGACTTTGGTGGAAGAACTCTAAAGAAAATAAGATATACGCGAACATTAAGTATGAACGACTTTCTTATTTTTGTTATGATTGTGGGAGACTTGGCCATACCACACAATCTTACAAAAACGATTTTCAAATGTCTGAAGTTACGCCAGGTCATCCTCTCAATGGACCCTGGTTGACAAGGGCAAAAGCAAATAGAAGCTCGTCGATGGGAATGAATGGTGGAATAGAGAAAATAACGATCCCCAGTGAAAGCTGCCCCCATCGTACATGAGTTAATATCCTGAATGAAGTGCGTGATCCGAGGGGAAAAAATAGGGAGGTAATACCGAATAGTGGGATACTCACAGATGATGGTCACATGGAGGAAGTAGTGGAAATCGATAATCAGAACACTATAAACCAGAACGTGGCTAAGAGCGTTAAAGAACCTGAATCCAGTCCCCTCTTGTATGACCTGCGATGACTAGCCTTCCTAATGACCCTTGCTATCATACTCTGAGCCATCAACAAGAGATAGACCAGAACAACCCACCTGTCGAGACAGCCATAACCCCATACAACAATAACAACCCTCAAAAACCTACGATGAACCAGACAACCTACTATAACCCCAAAGGAATAGAAACCCTAGCCAACATCTTGGTGACTACCCTAAATCCCTATTGGATACCGAATCTTAAATCACCCATATTAAACTTCCTGAATATCTGTACAACATCAATACCTCATAGATGGAGGAAGTAGTGGAAATCCATAATCAGAACACTATAAACCAGAACGTGGCTAAGAGCGTTCAAGAACCTGAATCCAGTTCCCTCTTGTATGACCTGCGATGACTAGCCTTCCTAATCCCCCTTGCTATCATACTCTGAGCCATCAGCAAGAGATAGACCAGAACAACCCACCTGCCGAGACATCCATAACCCCATACAACAATAACAACCCTCAAAACCCTACGCTGAACCAGACAGCGTACCATAACCCCCAAGGAATAGAAACCCTAGCCAACATCTCGATGACTACCCTAAATCCCTATTGGATACCGAATCTTAAATCGCCCATATTAAACTTCCTGAATATCTCTACAGCATCAATACCTCATAGTTATATCACCTATTCCCTAATCACCCAACTTCTAGATAACTCTCTATCCCCCGAAACAAACGACACAAAAGGAAACATCTATGATGTGGAGAACCCCCTGAAACACCCTCCCCTACTCAAACTTAAGATAACCTGTGCCTTATATATAGTCTATGCCCTACCCTTACCAAACGTTCTTTAAAGTGGAGGCTGGAGGAGACGAACGACGAGATACCCAATAAAAAATAGCTAAAGAACTTGAGGGCAGAAGAAGAAGAAAAAAGTCCTTCGCCAACGAACATACAAAATTGAAGGAGGAGAATCACAAAGAGGAGTACATGGCGATCAACTAATGCAATGAAAAGACAGGGAAGTATGAAAAATGAAGTGGTGACTGCCGAAGAATATAATGTTGCAATGGGTTGTTGTTGCTGTCTCAGAACAGCCATAAGGAGTCAATGAATACAACCTTTTGGAATTGTCAGGGTCTGGGATCTTCCTTGACAATTCAACAACTTAAAGATCTCGGCAGAGGGTATCAACCTAGGATTATATGCCAAGCTAAGACAAACAAAAAGGAGTACATTCTGTGAAAAGATATGGGAACAAGTGGGAATGAAAAATGTTTACTATGTTGAAACGTAGAGGATGTCGGGAGGATTAGCACTTTGGTGGATGAAAGAGATAGATATCTGAGTTCATAAGGCAAACCACAACCTAATAGACTGCGAGGTATGGTTAAGGTAGCAGATCGAGCCAATGTGGGTAACGTGGGTTTATGTGGATGTTGAGTCGCATCGAAAACACATTCTTTGGTACGCGTTACGCAGCATTGGACGCATGTTTGAGTATTATGTAGTGTAGTCTAGATTAATCAAGATTAGTCTTTATCTTTAGTTTATCTATATTAATTAGTTTATCCTTTTATATTTAGTTCATTATACATATAGTTAGATAGATAGTATGAGTATCTTTTATAGATAAAATCAATATATATAGACACTTATATGTATACTATATATATATATATATAGTTCTCTATGTACGATATAAGAAGTTTCTCTATAATGGAGTCTGTCGGACGTCGAATCCGACTTTCCCGACCCGTTTTGGAAAATATTTTAAATTTCTTTTGAAAATGACGGGTCTTGGCGAGCGAAGGGTCCGGTCGAGCGGTCTCATCAACCGGACCGAACAAATTGAAAGAGTCGCCACCGATTAATTGAAAGCTAATCAAAATCCTAAAATTTTGCATAGGGTACATGGAATTAACATCCTAGAGCTTAGAAAGGTCTACGTCCAGAGAATCAAGTTCGGGGGTTTGTTGACGTCTTAAAAGATCGCGAGCTCATAATCCGCCCTTTCGGTACTTTAGTTTTGCTTTTGACATTTTTTTAATTTACCCGAATTTGCTCATTTTCATCATACTTAGCCCAAAAACACTACATGCATTTTCTTTAAATTAAACAAACCATGTACAAACATTTTTTTTTAGTTAGACATAAAAGTAACTTTTAGGTAACTTTTATAGGGGCCTGCAACATATGCTTCTAATAATGGTCATCCATACTATCTTAGCCTCAAGAAAATATTTTTACCTCTTAACCTAACTACTTCTTCTTGCGTATCTTTGGATGTTTGTGCTTCCCTCATTTATGACCGTTTAACAAAACAAAACTTGTTCCTCGATATGAACCATGTGTCCCCTAGGGCTATTGTGTCAAGTATCAAGGTTATAACTGTTTGTCAGCGTCTCATCGTGTTTATACCTCAAGAAATATCATTATTCATGAAAACACCTTTCTTTTCGCTGACTCTAAAGGCAGCTTCTGCACTTCCACCGCTACTACTCAGAACTACACCACCCCTCCTTTTTTGTTTTCCTTGTGATACTCAGTTTGTCCAATCCTCTTCACCTGATTATGGTGTTCTTCATGATCATGTCTTCTTTCCAATAATGACTCCACCCTCATTACTTAAGGAGTCTTCTTCACCCTCGCATGATGTAGTATGTTATGTTGTTCCAGACTCTTCCACTAATCCTCCTAATACTGCTTTTTTTCATTCATCACCTCACACTTTTCTTCCCACTTGTTCTAGTCAGGTTCCTGCTGTTGATCATGTGCCTTATTCTCATTCTTTGCATCATTCACCTCACTCTCGAATGCTTTCTTCTATCCCTTCAGTTTCTTATAGACTTCAGGATTCTCGGCTTGTTCCTAGTTCTTATACTCTCCCTTCTTCAGTATTTAATCCTCCTGTGGTATCTGTTACTTCGTCTTTGACTCCTCCTAAATTTCATCCAATGCAAACCATGTCCAAAACCCTAGCTATGCAACAACACTCTATGCAAGCTCTTCTTACATCTGTTGAATTTGTTGTTGCTCTACTTACCATATAACCTAAGTCCATCCATCAAGCACTTCATAGTCCTTACTGGAGTATTTTGCTATCCAAACCAACAACACATGGTATGTTGTTCAGCTTCGGTCTGGTAGGATTCCCATTGGATATAAATGGATTTTCAAGATCAATAAAAATGTGGATGGATCAATTGCTCATTACAAGGCCAGATTACTTGCCAAGGAATTCTCTATAAACTTAGGTTCAATTTCCAGGATACGTTCAACTCCGTTGTCAAATTTGCTACAGTGATGATTGTTTTGTCCCTTGCTTTGTGTCATAAGTGCTCTTTGAGACAAATTGATATGAACAACGTTTTTCTTCATGGTGATATTTCTGAGGAAGTCTTCATGCTTCAACCTCCTGGTTTTGAATAGATGTCAAATAATGATGTACCTCATCTATGTAAATTACAAAAGGCTCTATATGGTCTCAAATAGGCACCTAGGCCTGGTTTGAGAAGCTCAACTATTTTCTACTGACAAATTTGTAGTTTCAGGCTTCGGTGGCTGATAGTTGATTGTTCATTAAACACTCTAATTCATGTACTGTTTTTCTCTTATTGTATGTTGATGATATTGTTGTTACTGGTCCATCTGCATCAGCTATTTCTGCAGTAATTCAGTCCATGAATAAGGAATTTCAGCTCAAGGATTTTGGGAATCTGAGCTATTTTAGGGTTATGGAGGTCTTGGCTACTGATGACTACCTATTGTTGAATCAAAAGAAATATGTTCAATATCTTGTTACTAAACTTGATCTTACAGATTCTTTGGCATTTCCAACACCTATGACCGGTACATGTCTGTCCCAAACAGGTATGATTACCTGCTCTGACTCTTTTGATGGTGTTACTTTATATTGAAGATTTATAGGAGCTATTCAACATGTATGTGTTACTTGGCCTGACGTTAACTTTTCAGTGAACAAGTTAAGTCAATATATGCAAATTCCTAGTGTAAGTCACTGGAAGGCTGTCCTGCATATTGTCCATTACTTGAAGGGTACAATTGCCCATGATCTCATGTTTCGAACAAATCTATTTCCTGTAAAAGAAATTTCACTGACTTCCTACTTTAATGCAGATTGGGGTGGAGATATTTCGGATTGAAAGCACACATCAGGTCATTACGTGTTATTGAAAAGAAATCCAATCATCTTGAGTTCTAAGAAACAACCAGTCGTAGCTCGGTCTAGTGTTGAGGCTGAGTTTCGTGCAGTTGTAAATGATGTCGTTAAAATTATCTTACTAAAATTGTTTCTCACATGGATGGATCTTCACTTGTCCTCAGTACCAGTCGTCTGGACAGACAGCACAAGTGCAGCAGCTCTATAAGAGAATCTTATTCAACATTCAAAAATGAAACATGTTGAAATATATATGATTTTGTAAGAGATAAAGTGAGCTATGGGAATGTGATTGTCAATTTTGTTCCTTCCAGTGAACAGGTGGCTGATATTCTGTGGATGTTTGTGCCTTGCAGGAAAAAGATGGGGATCTTTTCAGTGGATGAACTGACTGAAGATGCTCTGAATGGTGGTGTAAACTCGGTGTATTCACCAGAAGCTGTTACTACTGATGAGTAATCTATGGGTCTCTGACTTATATTCTTCTTCTGTTGAATGTGTCTCTTCTTCTTTTACTACTTGAGAGGTCGATATGTGTTGGTCATATTCAAGTTAGTTCAATTTGATTGCTTTATATTACTATGATGTCTTGGTGTTTTTCTATTCTGCTGAGTCTTACATGTATCAGTTTATTATCTGACCATTGTCTGTGTCATGGTGTCTAAATCATCTTTTGGAATTTATAGATTCCTAATCAGTTTTTCATATATAACCATGGTCACCTATCTGTAAGATTCATGCAATGTATTCATTTTAGATTCCTATTGTGTGGTGGAATGGCTAGGTGTTTGCAACATAGAAGTGTTGGTGTGGCTGGTAATTTTCTCTAGTCCGAGCAGTATTGTTATCTTAAAATTAAAATATATGGCAAATACATAATTTCTATGATCTGAACTCCCTTGCATATAGCATGGCTTGATTCTAAAAGCAAAATGCAATCTAAAGAAAACGTCCAGATACTTTAGACTGTTTCTTGAGGAAGTAACCAAAAGGGTAAAAAACCATCTTCAGCCACTGTTGGTAAGAAAAATGCTCAAACCCTTCTGTCAAGGAGAGAACAATAAAAAAACAAGAAAAGAAAAAGGAAGGTTCAAAAAGGAAACAAATCTGAGCTGCAGTACAGGTTCATTGTCAGATGAGATGTTATCAGTCTATGGTCATTTGTTGGTTGCTTACTCTAACTGCCATGTCCATCCTTTGGGGTGTGAGTGTTGCAATTGTGTGTGTGTTTTGGATATGGTTCTCCGTGTGTTTAAAAAAAAAAAATATTGATCTTATGAAGTATATGTGTTGTGGCTAATATACATGAATATGACTAAGGTTGTGTTAAGAGTGTGAAAAGTACCAAAATACATTGTGCATGTTTTGTGCAATCAGATTGTTAACAGGTTGTCCAAATGAAATGAGCACAAATCGGCTCGTTATCCAGGTGTGCATTCTCAGGTCAGCTCATCTCAAGCGTAGCATATGGACGCCAATTCAACAGTGGTTGAATTATCGATATTGAAGAACAAAGCAGTGCAACTGATAAAATTAAGCCAATGAAAAGGTCAACAACACATCAATGGAGCATGAGGTCGTGATGCACAAGTCAAATTGCAGTATAAGGTGGGACAACAATGAGCATTCAACTAACTATAACTAAGTAACAGAAGATGGCAACAATAGGTGAAGTTGGAATTTCAATTCAGGACAGGAAGCTCACCAACAAAGGACATGAGGATCAACAACAACGTGAAGAACAAAACCAAAAATGTTAATTACGGGTTCAAACAGAACCTAGAATAGTGGTTTTGGCTTCTAAACCAAGGCATCATCGTTGATTCATTTCGGTTCCAACCAACAACAAGCAATTCAGACGAAATCAAGCAACAACCCATAATCAAGTAAACCCTAATTCGATTCAAAAAGCCTATGACTATGCAAAAATGATAATCGAGACAAGGAATTCGTTTAACTGATGTTCTTCGCTGATGAAAGTGGTTGAGATTCAGGAAGGCTTCCTCATTGGAGGCAGCTTGGATTTATAGGGAGCTTCGGTGAAGAAAGAAGAGCAGTAGCGGGTGAAGAACGAAGGAGTTGTTTTAGAGGTAAGAATTAAATGAGGGTAGGATTGTCAATATGGAAAATGAATGGGTAGTTTCGTCATAGTGCGCCCTATTCCTTATTTCGGGTGTGCCCTCCATACGCAATCCGAGGTTTTGGACGAAATTTGTATTACCACCCCTCTAGGATTCCCTATTCCAAATGTTTTTCAATTTCGCGAAAGAAACAACTTTATATGGAATTTGTATCACCTATTTTGTCCATAACCTGTGAAAGAAACAGTCTGTAAGAAAAGAACGGTTGTAACTAAATGTGATTCACTATAGTCATTTCCTCAGTATATTTGTAACTAGGGTTTTGCCTCGATGACTGCATCAACCCGATCTAATGATTAAACCTGAAATTGAATCTAAGGTTTGATTTTTTAGCTAGAAGATTACTTACTAATATGGACCCCATTTTTGTAAAAATAAGTATTTCCAATACCATTAAATATTGAAGATGCTCAAAACTATACCATCAATCGTACACTATTTATATTTTTATTTTATAAACATTCTTTTATGGACCAAATCGGTAAGTTACATATTAATTGCATACTTTAAATACAATTTATATGAAAATTTTAATTGTTGAGCTTGTAACCCAAGTGGGGGCATTAATGTGATGGAATATTACATGGCAGTGTCGCTTGGCTTGGTCTCAAGATGCCTTAACAGTTTGGTCTCAAATACGCCATAATTATTTTTTTCTTATTCGAATTTTTTTCATTAAATCCATAAAGTATGATTTATATAGTAAAAGAAATTGAGTGAAACTTTCTCTAGAAATAAGAAAAAAAATGCAAAGGGTAAATAGATGGATGATTATCAAAGTTCTAAGTACATTGTTTTAATCATAATTAGATACCCATCACTACAAAAACATAATCAACGTAGATATATGTTTCATATATAATTTCAATGTATGTCAAACTAAAATTTCTACATTTGATTTGTCTATGTTATATCATGTATAAGCAATCTAATATAAATAATGACTTCTTAAAGTTTGCAAAAAAAACAATAAAAAATATTCATTTAAATTTTAAATAAATTAGTGCATGGTTGGTTATATAGTAACTTATGCAGTTACATGACAGGAAGATCTTATCATTTAAAATATACTAGACCCCGGCACACGCTACGCGCGTGCACGTTGTTGTCGTTGGTCGTGCGTGAAGTCTTACGAGAACATGATCAACCCGACTCCTAGGATAATACAACAATTGATCACTTCATAAAAATATTATTAATGTAAAACTAAACTTAATTTGCATAAGATAATGAAATAATAAAATTTAAAAACTCTAAAATATTTTTAAAAAGTTGCTCGAGCGACCGGGAGCATATAACACTATCAAAAGGAAACCCGGTCGCTCAAGCAACTTTTTAAAAATATTTAAGAGTTTTTAAATTTTATTATTTCATTATCTTATGCAAATTAAGTTTAGTTTTACATTAATAATATTTTTATGAAGTGATCAATTCTTGTATTATCCTAGGAGTCGGGTTGATCATGTTCTCGTAAGACTTCACGCACGACCAACGACGACAACGTGCACGCGCGTAGCGTGTGCCGGGGTCTAGTATAACCATTAGGGAAATACACTTAAGTGGATTACAAAATTTTCAGTATAGTTTAGTAGTTAATTAGATATATCTATATATATACGCAACACATATCTACATATTATGAGGTACATCGTTGAGTTTATTCCAATCTTACTCTAAACACTTGATTAAAAATATTATTTCAATTGTAAAACTAAACTTAAATTACCTAATATAATTAAATAAAATTAATTTTATTTTAAATTTTTTTTAAAAATTATTCGAGCAACTGGGAGTTTCTTTAGTAGTGGTTCTTGGTCCCGGTTGCTCGAGCAATGTTTTAAAAATATTTGCTACTAAGAATACGATCAAACAAATATATGTCGATATTTGATAAAGTTGACATGGCGCATTGTGTATAGTCATACTATGAGTATTTTCATTCACATACCATGTCATAATATCTCATCTCATATCAACTATCGCGTAATGCCCGACCTCAAACTAATTTCTATAAGTATTCATACAGGCTATTACAACGACTATTACAAATATATCATGATAATATCAACTATCGTTTAATGTTCAATCTCGAACATTCTATGAGTAATTTTCACTCATGTATCATGTCATACTATCTTATTTCATACCAACTATCGCTAATGCTCGACCTCGAACTTTCTATGGGTATTCATACTAACCTCGAACTTTCTATGAGTATTTTCACTCAGACAACATTCGTAGGATTCAGTCCTATGCGCTCATACTATTTGAGATTTAAGACGTATGCTCATAAGTCAGAACTCGTCAATGAATGCATTTAATATGCTCTTAAGGTATCTTAACACGTTCACTACCATGTCTATAAAATAATGACTATTACAAATCTACCATGACAACATCAAGAAATTCTCACTAATTTGCACAAAAAAATAAAATTATATATTTGATCAATTTATTTCTTGTTTTATTAGTTTGATATTTTCAGAGTTAAGTTTAATTATATTTTAATTTCAGATATATTTATCAAATGTTTAATTTTCATATCAACACCTCAAGCATGATAAATATTTATCATATTTGTTTCTAATAATATGATCAAAAAAAATATAAGTCGATATTTGGACAAAATACGTATTTTACTTTCGGCATCCAACCAGCCTTTCTTTGAGTATTTTACTCCCGACAACCGATCGACCTTTCTTTGAGTATTTTAGTCCCGACATCCGACCGACCTTCGTTTGAGTATTATAGTCCCGATATCCGACCTTTCTTTGAGTATTATACTTCTGACATCTGACCTTTTATTGAGTATTATACTCCCGACATCCGATTTTTCTTTGAGTATTATACTCCCGACATCCGACCTTTGTTTGAGTATTATACTCTCGACATCTGATCTTTCTTTGAGTATTATACTCCCGACATCCGACCTTTGTTTGAGTATTATACTCCCGACATCCAACCTTTCTTTGGTTATTATACTGTCGATATCCCCGGGATTTGAACCTGGGCGCTATCAGTATCTATAATTTAAGACGCACACCTTAACCAACTGTCTCATAAGTTCGAACATGTGAGTGAATACATTTAATATACTCTTAAGATCTCTTAACAAACTCACTATCATGTCTATGAAACGACGATTATCAAAAATCTACTGTGACAACATCAAGAAATTACCAGAAAAATTTACCCAAAAAATAAAATTAGATATATTTGATTAACTTTTTACTTATTTTTTTATTTTGATATTTTCAGAGTTATTTTACTTTAATATTTCCTGAGTTCATAAAGTAGGGTTGAGATTTAGGTAAATTCATATTCTAATTTTAACTTATGAAATGTAGAGTTAAGTAAAGAAATACTCATAGAATCTAAATTTGACCAATCCCAAAAATATTTTGTAAATATAATAAATAATAAACACTGAAAATAAATATTGATTTTTATATTTCAGTAATTCGTAAAATATTATTTCAACACATCACCAGAGTTATTTTAATTTTGTAGTAAAATATTTTTTGTTACTTTTTTCTCAACATGTAATACCTAAATTTTGGATAATATTAGTTTGGAGTAATAACATATTAACAACTTTGGGCAGCTGAAATCATTTATGCATCAATATTAAAAAAAGTATAATTTTTAAACATTTTAATAATATCATTATTTGAAAATACTATATAATTTATAATTATCAATATAAAAAATATATACATTAATCAAATATCTCCTTTCAAATTTGATTTTTTTTTGTATTTATTGTTTCACGCGATAGATTATGTATATTCAAATTTTGATAGATTATAATTATATTTTAATTTATAGATGAAATGTATTTTTATAACGACAATGCTCACAATTCAAAAACAATTTAACTTCTTGGAAAGAAGAGAGAATATTTTGAAGAAACAAATATATATAATTAATTGTAGAAACATTAAAAAAGTCACAATTACCAAAAGAAAAATATGACGACTTGAGAACATAATATACAGTTATCATTATTATTTAAAATTGTAAAGTTATATAAAATAACAAATATAGTAATTAAATTAAATAATTTTTAAAAAATTGGATAAATAATAAATGATTTTTCTTCTTCTACTCGAATTTAAATTTCACACTTGATAATATTAGCAAATATAGTTATAATAGTAATACATAATAAATTAGTAACATATTTGTATTATAATATTAAAATTATTGTATGTATACCTATAATATACCATTATGTTGATATTAATAATTGAAGGTAAAATTATTAGTATATGATTGTTAATTGTTATTAATAGTATATTAAAAACATTATGTATAATACATATTATTAACAATAATATTATAATCTTAATATTACATTTTAAGGATCCAAACGATTGATGTTGATTATTTATTCTTACGTAATTTTAACAATAATAAAGGGTATTTTACGTAATATTATTAACAATAATATTAATATTTAATATTAAGATACTTAATATTGTTATCCTTACGTAATTTGATGTTGAATCTTTATTCTTGAGCAAACGATTGTTGTAAACAGCTATGCTTTTCAGTTGGAAATTGAAGAGATTGTGTGATAATAGAGTTGAAGATTGGAGAGATAGTGGGATAAAAAATTATGTTTTTTTTTTTATCATCTTAAAAAAAAAAATATTATGTTGGAGATTGGAGAGATGGTGGTTGGTGGGATAGTGAGAGAGATGGGAGAGAGAGGGATAATTGAAGAGATTTTATCGTAAAAAATTGAGGTGAATGGTGAAAGAAAAATAATAAAATAATATGGAGAGATAGTGATGTGGATAAATAATAAAATAATAAAATGTGAAATGACTAAAATAGTTCATTAAATAATGTATGTATCTAACAGTTTCATACAATTAAAGGGTATTTTAATAATTTAAACTGATGGCGGTTACATATACATGTTGAGCCTTAATAATATAGATATATGTGTCCTGGTCCTGGAAGACTTTCTATTCTCTAGTCTTCATAAAATATATATAGTAAACAAAATTCATTACATTACTTTAACAAATATATACCAACCCTGCCATACATAATTATGAAAATTTGTATTAGGATAGTAAAAAACTTTACTTTTTTGAACATACTTACACCATATATATATGTGTGCGTATGTATTTCAATAATATTATGATATGTCAATCACAAAAAACTATTAAATCTAACATCGATTATTATTAGCGTATTCAACATAAAAGCTCGCAGTGCATTTGTCTGCTTGTGAAATAAGTTGTATTTTTTTTAAATACAGAATAAAAGTGAATTTTTTGTTGATGTCGCTAGCTAGTTATCTTTAGTGATGAAAGGATAAAATAATAATAATAATTACAAATATTAACAATGAGCCCATCTGTGTAAAACTAAGCATTCACAATGCTGTTAAATATATAAGATGCTCAAGCCCTATACCATTAATACTAATAGAATACTATTTAAAATTTTCCTTTGAAAACATTATTTTATTAGACAAAAACAACTATAAAACCCATGACTTATCCCACATGGGAAAGTTATATATTCATCAACTAATTTAAATACAATTTATATGAAGATTTTAATTGTCGAGCTTGTAACCGAAGTGAGGGCATTAATGTGATGAAATATTGGCTCTCACTCGTTGGGCCGGGTTAAAGACGACTTTTGACCACTCTGTCCATTTCAAGTTTAGATTTGAGTCATCTAGTCTGAGTAGAGGCATGCATTTACCGAGTACATAATCTAGACGTCATCGATAAGGCGGGCCTAATAGAGAAACGAAGAACTCCCGTTCCCAACAATGGAAAGATTACACAACGGTGGTGCTTGGGCTCAAGATGGCTCCACAGTTTGTTCACAAGTATACCATCCTTTTTTTTATTCCAATTTCTTTCAGTCAATTCAAAAAGTAGGATTTATCTCGTAAAACAGATTGAGTGAAACATTCAATGGTAATAAGAACAAATTGTATAGGGTAAATAGTAGGATGATTATCAAAGTTCTACGTACAGTTTTTTAATCATAATTACATATCCGCTTTTAAAAGAACATAATCAACGTAGATATATATTTCAATTGTAATTTCATAGTAGCTCAAATTAGAAGTATTGACTTGTATGAGTTATATCCTGCACAGGGACGAAGCTACTCTAGGTCCAGTGGGGGCAATTGCCCCCACTGACTTTTCAAGTTCGTAGTGTAATTTTAGCTTTGCCCCCACTGAAAAATTGAAGATGGGTACAAAGGAATAAATTGAATAGGCAGGAACCGACTGTTATCCATCAAACCAAAGGTCCAGGCATGCTTGAGGATGCGTTTGATTTGAAGACGGAGGCGGCTCCAAAGACTGGACCTCTTCCCCGAAAATCATGCCCTCCTCCGCGTCAGAACCACCACTGGACTTAGGTTTTTGGGGCTGCTAGTCGACGGAAAATACAGCCATGGATTTAACTGTGTCTTCCAGAGCCATCACGAAGAAGAAGAGATTGTCTGAGGTGAGTTTCAAGGAGGGTACTAGCAAGGGCGCAATTTGTATTACAGGTGGAGACGAGGTGATATGGAAAGGTCGGCCTGAGATGGGCTGTGAATAAAATGAGCCTCTCGGTCTAAGGCTAAGGTTGGCCTCAAATGGGCCTAATGGAACTAGAGCATTTCAATATCAGCAATAGTGAAATTCAGTCTATGACTTCTCTGTTCGCTGAATATGAACAGGTACAGTACGTTACTGCACAATTTATCAATTTTTTCTTGTTATCTTTTCCTTAGTTAGTTGCATAGCATGTATATTATTCTGCATCGTTTGAATTTAACTTGCTTATTCTTGTTTTGTCTGTGCAATCTCCACACCTAGTATGATTTCTTTTTTAAATGTCCATTCAGTTTGTTGTTTTCAAATTGATTATCCTTTCCCTAACTAGTTATATGTAGATTATTGCTTGCTGATTAGATTTGACTTGCTTCCATTATCTTGCTCCATATGTGAAATCTCCAGGTCTAGCATCTAGTTAAATTATTATTGTTATTTTTACATAGAAAAAGTGATGAATTTTTTGTTTGCTGCAGGTTGCATCAATAAGATGTACAAGAGAGACAACTCTGGAGAATCCATCAAGATCAAGCAATGGCTATGGTTGTGCACTAGAAGTTTTTTTTACAACAATTTTGTTTTTAATGAAAATTTCGGTAATGAACCGAGACCAGACCGAGTTAAGCAAGACCGATTCAGGCGGGATTTTTATACCGAAGTCGGTCTCGGTCTTGGTCCTCCACAGGTGATGACCGAAATTTTGGGCTCGGTCTTTCTAAAAAAACCGGTCCGGCCCACCCAAGCTCACCCCTAGCAAGTATGCAACACTTAGTCACTCGACAGATTCTTAGTCTTGCCCCCACTGAACCAAATTCCTGGCTTCGTCCCTGATCCCGCATAAGCAAGCTAGCATAAATACTGTATTTTGAATATTTATACAAAAACCATAAAGATCAATCATTTATATTTGAAATAGAGCATTGCACGATTATATAGTAACATATGTTGTTACATGACGTAAATATTTTCGCATTTAAAATATATATGTGTCCTGCTTGTTGAAGGCTTCTTATTCTCTAGTGTTCATAAAATATATATTGTAGTAAACGCAATCTATGTCATTACTTTGACAAATATCTAGCCCAGTCTACCCAACATAATTATGAAAATCTTTATTAGGATAGTAAAACGTTTACTTTTTGAACGTATTAAGACATATACATATATGTATTTAAATAATATTATGATATGTCCATCTTAATAGACTATTAAATCAAACACCGATTACCGATTATTACTAGCGTATTCAATAATGTTATTACAAGAGTGAAAAATTCGCAATGCACGTGTCTAGTTAGTTGTAAAATACGTTGTATTATTATAGATACATAATAAAAGTAAATTTTTTTCATTGATGTCGCTAGCTAATTAACTTTAGTGAGAAAAGGATAATAGTAATAATAATAATAATTACAAATATTATCAATGGACCCCATTTTTTTAAAATAAGTATTTACAATACCGTTACATATAAAGGATACTCAAAACTATACCATCAATAGAACACTGTTTATATTATTCTTTGGGTTAATTATCAAAAAACAAACCGAACTTTGAGGAAAAATCAAACAGCAAACCAAACTTTTTTTGTTGACAAACAACAAACCAAACTTTGGGAATTGAGCAATCAACAAACTACCTCAAATTTTCATTATGTTTGACCGGATTTTTCAATGGTTGAGGGAGTTATTAAGTCGTAATACTCTTTCCTTGGAATACTTCAACTAATGTTGACTTACTAACTCCCTCAAACATTGAAAAAGCCGTTCAAACATAATAAAAATTTGAGGTAGGTTTGTTGATTGCTTAATTCCAAAAGTTGGGTTTGTTGTTTGTCAACAAAAAAAGTTTGGTTTATTTTTTGATTATTAACCCTTATTCTTCTAAAGACTTTATTTTATGAAAAACAATTACAAAACCAGTGACTTATCCCACAATAGTAAGTTATATATTTTAAATAAAATTTATATAAAGATTTTAATTGTTGAGGTTGTAACCTAAGTGGAGGCATTAATGTGATGAAAGATTGGTTCTGATTCGTTGGGTCAGGTGTAAGACGACTTTTAACCTCTCTGCATGTTTCAAGTTGAGAATTGAGTCATGTAGGCTGACTCAAGGCACGCACTTCCCAAGTTCATAGTGTGGAAGGCACCGCGTGAGACAGGCATAACAGAGCAACGAAAACCTCCTGTTCCCAATATTTAGAGGTGGGCATGAACCAGTTTGGGACCGAACTGGTTCATGAACCGTATATTTACCACATTTTAAAGAAGTACGGTTTACCGCTTCAATTTTTGGCCACTCCAGATTTTGACTAATTTACCGTACTTCTTCTAAAGTGGTTCAAAAACATGTTCGGACAAACCACTTTATATATATTTTAAAAAAGAACTATAATAATACATAATAGTATTATGCTTTATGGATTATTTATTATGTATTATGATAATACATAATAAATAATACATAAACCATAATCCTAATCCATAAACCATAATCTATAATCCATAAACCATAATTCATAAACCATAATCCATAATCCATAATCTATAAACGATAATCCATAAACCATAATACATAATTCATTATACTACTATAGATTGTAAATCAACACCGAACCAACTTTGGTCTAATGGTTTAGAGTATATATTTATAAATTAAATATAATATTATATTAAAACCGGTACAAAAAGTGGTACATTTACCGTTTGTGAACTGTTTTTTGGTACCTCTTCTCAACCGCTCCATTTGTTTGCAAACAAATGTTTGGTTTGTGAACCGGTCTGAGCAAACCGATTCAAAAACGGTACACTTCAGGTACGGTTCGACCGAACCAGATTTTTATGCCCAAATCTATCAACAGTAGAAAGATTACACAGCGGTGTCGCTTGGGATGAAGATGGCTCAACAGTTTCTTCTCAAAGATACCGTCATTTTTTCCCCTGATTACTAATTCTTTCCCTAAATTCATGAAGTAATATATTTCTCGTAAAACAAATTGAGTGAAACATTGTACGAAAACAATAATAAATTGTAGGGGTAATTAGACGCATGATTATCAAAGTTCTACATACATTTCTTTAATCAGAATTACAAATCCAATAGAAGAAGAACATAATCAACAAAGAGACATGTTAAATTAAAATTTTAGCGCATGTCATATTAAAATTTCTACGCATGATTTGTATGAGTTATATCCCGCATAAGCAATCTAGTATAAATATTATCTTTCGTAAAGTTTGTAATAAAAGCATAAAAATTACACAATCAAATTTAAAATAAATCAATGCATGGTTATATAGTGACTTATGCAATTTATATGACATAAAGAGTTTATCATTTAATATATATGCATGTATTGGTCTTGGAAGGTTTGTTATTTTCTAGTCTACATAAAATATATATCGTGGTAAACAAAATACATGTCATTTTCACAAATATCTACCCGAGTCTGCCCGACATAATTATGAAAGTTTTGGTTAGGACGGTAAAAAACAACACTTTGAATGTGCTAAAGCCATATATATATATATATGTGTGCGTGTGTGTATTTGAATAATATTGCGATATGTCCATCATAATAGACTATTAAATCAAACACCGATTATCATTAACGTATTGAAGATTGTTATATTAGAAGAGTAGAAAATTTGTAATGCACGTGTCTAGTTGTGAATTACATTATCTTTTTTATATACAGAATAAAAGTGAATTTGTTTCATTGATGTCGCTAGCTAATTAGCTTCACTGGTAAACCGATAAAATAATAATAAGTATAAATATTAATAATGGAGTGCATTTCTGAAAAAAAATAAGTATTTACAATACCGTAAAATATAAGGGGGCGTTTGATTGAATGTATTAGTTAATACACGTATTAGTTAATACTATGTTTGGATGGGACATGTATTAAGATATATTTATACATGTATAACCTAAGACAGTGTTTGATTCGATATATAATTATACGTAAAGTGATAAAAGGACTTAAACACCCTTAAATTTATTTTTGCAATGTAAATCAATTGTACACATGAAGTTTTTTATTTATTTAAAAATAAAATATATTCATATTCATAAAAATTGGAAAAAAATCACGAACAAAAGAAAAAAATAGTATCCCCTTTGAGTCATGACTCGTTCAATCCACTTCGATTATTGTCTTCTACTCTTTGCAATTTTATCCTTAGAATGTTACTCTCATGCATAAAGCTTCAAAACTTTCTTGTTCTCAAACGACTCTGTGTGATTGCGTTTTGATTGAATAGAAAAAGTAGATCATTGCATTGATTTTACAAACATGTGAACTGCATGAGTTTACAAACAACGTGATTTTATAAAAATACCATGATTTTACATATCGATTTTGAGAACAACATAACATGTTAAACCACACTTAGCAAAATATAAAAACAAAACAGAAAATAACCACTTCTAAGTTTTGTCTCCTCATGACACATAAAAAGTAAAAAATTAGAGTAAATGATATATTTTTATTTAATGTTATTTAAAAAAAATATCAAATAGGCGAGCAAGTATTAAAATATTATTGAGTAAATATTTCATTAACTTTTTAACTATTGTTTTAAAATATTAATTATATTTCATATATCATCTTCGAAATAAACTCATATATTGTTTCTGAATTCGAATGGTACCCAACAACTATTATTGCGTTTAACTTAGTGATTTATTATTTTAAAATAAAATATATATGGAATAATTAATAATGAAAATTTATAAATAGTATTACATCATTTTATTTTCATTTAATATATTAATTTTGTTTATAAATTATTATTATATAATTTGAGTAAATAATAATTTTATATTAAAATTCACAAAGTTTGATAAAAGCTAAATACTAACATGATAAACTATTCTTAGCTAGGATTAATAGGCTTAGGGTAGTTAAGTAAATTTTGACTATGTATTAAATAATACCATGGTTAGATTATGTATTAGTTAATACTCAATTAACACTATAATTGTGTATTAGCTAATACATATATATTAGTTAATACATACAATTAATTCTAATCAACCATTGTATTAATTAATACATGTATAATAGAACACTATTTACACTTTTCTTTTAAAGACATTATTTTATGTAACAAAACCAACTACAAAATTTCGAGTGATCACTAAGTATAAATTATTTAAAGTCATGACTTGTCCCACATTGGTAAGTTATACATAAATTATATGAAGATTTTAATTGTCGAGCTTGCTAACACGAGCGTGTAACCCAAGTGGAGGCATTATTGTGATTATATATTGGTTATGACTCATTGGGTCGGGTCTAAGACGACTTCTAACTGCTCTGCCCATTTTAAGTTGAGATTTGAGTCATGTCGTCTAAGTGAAGGCTCATACTTCTCGAGTTCATAGTGCGGAGGGAACTGCGTGAGTCTAGCATTACAAAGCAATACCCACCTAGTTTAGGGTTTTAGACCTCCATCCTTGAATCTCGTTGTGAATCATGTTCCTTATATAGCCCAGTGTCTCCTTCTTTGATCACCCCCGGATTGATGGGAGTCCCAGATATCTCCCAGGATCCGTTACCCCATGAATTTGCTGCTCTTCTTCTATGGCTTTGCAGATGTCCTCATTGGTCCCTCTAATGGAAACCGGATTCAACTTTGCACTGTTTATGTGTTGACCTGATGTCTTGCAGTACTTAGTGATGATCTCCTTCAACTCCGCGCATTCTTCATCGTTCCTTTCAGAAAAAACAATGAATAAGCTGCAACGAAAAGGTGGTGCAGCTTTGAACATCCTATTTTCAGAGTTAATCTGTGCAACTTCTCTGTTCGAATAGCCTCCTCCACTTATCTTGATACCACGTCCGCAAGGAGGATAAAAAAGTATAGTAAGAGAAGGTCGCCTTCCCTTAAACCTCTTGTGTGCCGAAGGATTTATGTCCTCTGCCCATTGATCAGGACTAGGCATGACGTCTTCGTGACACATTGTAGCATCCATCCAATCCACTTTGCAGTGAAACCTCTCTTCTCAAGGCTCCTCAATTGGAATCCCCACTCCACCCGATCATACATTTTTTGCATATCCAACTTCAGTGCACACTCGATTGTTCCATTTCCCCCTTTGATTTTTCGAGTAATGGAACACCTTGTGAGTTATTAGGATGTTATCGTGAATTGCACAACCTGCCACAATAGCACTTTGATAGATGGTGACAAGATCCGATAAATAGGGTTTTAGCATATTCATCAAGACCTTGGATACAATTTTATATAGGGTTAATTACTTAATTGGTTACACATGTTTGACCATTGTGGAGAATGGTTACACATGTTTCAAAATGTGCTTAATTAGTTTTGCTATGTGACTAATTGGTTACACATGTTCTTTACAATGTGACTAATTGGTTAATCCGTTATTGAACCGTCAATTGTTCTGTCAATTTGGCATGCGCGTAACACGTGACCCCTATTTAACTAATTTACGACATTTGAAAAAAAACTTTATGTGAGAAGAGTGTTTTGTTTCGGGGGTTTTCAGTGAGACTTTCCAGTTGCTTCTCATCTCCCGGTTGCGCTCCACCTCCGTGCGAAAGCTTAGGTATACTCTATGTCCCTTACTTCTTTTCTTCATGAGGAGTTCTATCTTTCGGTTTTGCTGTTTGTGGCGGCGAAATGAGTGAGGAGTTGCTCAAATATTGTTGTTTGAGGTTTGGAGTTACAGTATTGCCTCTGTTTCTCAAATTTTATAGATGGAGTTTTCTGGGTCGATCATGAAAGGTGCTTTTAGTTAGTTCAGGTTAATCCGCTGCTATGTAAAACTTTTATCTTGCTAAGCAGGGACGAGTTGCACATCTGCTGCTACAGCTTTCATTGGGCAAGGAAAGGAGGTGATGCAAAGGTGTTAGCTCAGTCCGACATTTTTTATCTCAAAGTTGTCGTGTTAGCTAAATTAGGTTGTTGTGTGTACTTTGTGGTTTGAGTTCTTAATTGGTCATATGCCTACTATAACGATTTGCAGGTAGATTGTTGGTATTTCATTTCTTGAAACTTTTATTTGTTTCTATGTTGGCATCGGGTATCATGGTAGAGCAATTTAATAATGAAGGTTCATCCTGCAAAGAGATAGCTTCTGGAGAAAGTTCAGATTCAAATGCTGAGCTGAATGTAAAGACTCTAGATTCACGGACGTATCATATTTTAGTTGACAAAAATGTAAGTGTTGAATAATTATCTTCATTGCTCTTGTATGATTTCAGTGATACCTCATAAATCTAATTGTGGATTGGTTCATTTTTATTATGAAACATTATAGATGCAAGTTTCAGCTCTTAAGAAAATATATGTCACTGTTTAATTTAATCACATTCTAGGATAACATACGTAACCATCTAATCAAATTTCAAGTTAGAATGAACTCTTTAATTTAGAAACTATTCAATGTAACCCAGGATTTGAAGAACTGAAACCCATTTCACAAAATATTCAACAACAAAATCAAATACAACTACATATTTAGTACATTGATCAAAAGATGGGAGCACCCATGAAACCCAAGTTCTGAAGAACATTAGTACGTAATACATTTTCTTGTTTCCATTTCAACAAAAGATGCAACAACAAATTCAGACAACTACTTGTTTAGTACATATGGGTTTAGGGTCACCTGCTAGGCCCGTGGCTGAGTTAACTGTGATTTCTGACGATAAACAGTAGAAAAACCAATTAGTCACATAGCAAACTCAATTAGTCAAATTTTGAAACATGTGTAACCATTATGAACAATGTTCATACATGTGTAACAAATTAAGTAATTAACCCATTTATATATGAAATTTCATAGGCTAATAGGTCTAAAATCACTCGCTCTGGTTGAGCATGGTATTTTAGGAATAAAGGTTATATATGTTTGATTTATAGTAGAAGGAAAGACACCTGACCAGAAAAAGGATTTGATAGCCGTAATTATATTTGGACCAACGGTGTGCCAACTCCTTTGGTATAATAACCCCGGAAAACCATCTAGACTCGGTGCTCTCGCCCCTCCCAATTTAAATGTTATGACCCTTATCTCCCCATCTGTCACCCCCGCTTTCTAACTCAATGTTCATCTCCTTCGTGATTTTCATCGGAATGACCTCCAGAAAGTCCATATCAGTCAGGTCATTACCCTCAATCCTGAAGACCGATCTGAAATACCCACAAATCTCTTCTTCTAGACACCTTGCCGATTCAATCCACTCCCACCGAGTGTTTTGGATTATTGTGATTCGATTCCTTCTTCTTCCAGAATTGGTCGTAAGGTGGAAGAAGCTGGAATTTCGATAACTTTTTGTTAGCCACTTGATTCTGGATCTTTGCTTCCAGTATGCCTCCTCCCGGTGATGGAGCTCCTTTATCTGATTTTTGAGAACAACTTCATCCACTTGACTACTCAGGTTCAGTTGACCTTGCATTAACCTTCGAAGCCACCTTTTTTCCCTTCTTAGTTCTACTTAGTTATTTCCAAACATCTCCTTGCTACACTGAGTAAGTCTCATGCAGCAGCTATCTAGTTTCATGCAAATATTCACCGGTCTGTCACCTCCACACCATTCGGTTCAAGCCTGCCTAATGACATCCTTACACTTAGCGTTTTCCACACACATTTCTCCAAATCTAAATTGTTTTCTTCTTCTTTGTCCTTCTTCAGCGAGATGCAAGATTGTTGGTGTATGGTCTGATCCAATCGCAAGGTCACTTGTTCATTGAATATCAGGATTAATAGCTGTCCATTTAAGACTCGGTCAATACGTTAATACACCCTCTCCTCCTATCTTCGGTTGTTTGACCACGTGAACCTTGAGCCCTTAACTCTTGGATCTTCCATATTAATACTCTCTATCATATCATTGAATTCATTCATTGTCATTGGGATTTTCGTTGGCCCCATTCCTTTTTCATGATGATGGCTTATAACAATGAAATCACCCATACATATCCAAGTCTCCTTTTATTCTCTTCCTATATCTTGCAGTGCATTCCTGTTTTGTCTTCTTATTCTTGGATCCGCATCCGCATACACCCATGTAATTAAGCATGGGTTCGGTTGGTTGACCATCCTCATTTCACAATCTACAGTATTTTGGGTCGCTGATCTCACGGTTATGCTTGCGTCATCCCTCAACCAGATAGCTATTCTTCCAAATATACCCCTCGGGTTTACATAGTATGCGCCTTCTATTCTCACTTGTTATTTAATCATATCGCAAAAAATATCCCCGTTCTTTGTTTCTAATATGCATATTGTCTCCGCTTGATACCACCTGTTGAGGTCTTTTAGATGGTGAATTGTCAGGGTAGACCCCAGACCCTGACAATTCCAGCAGAGTATACTCATTGACCCAATATGGCTGTTTCAGGACAGCTACCACAACCCGTTTCAGCGTTCATGTTTTTTCCTCCTTACTTTCCTTTGCCTCCTTCTTTGCATTTCATTTTGTTCTCACAACCTTTGATTTATACCCCTTCCATTGAGGCCTACCTCTCGGGCTACTCATTTTCACTTGTCCACTCTCCAGGTTTTTTCGACTTGTGCCATATCCAACGTCATTCTTTTCCCTGAGCTTTGATCCTTCTCCTCACTCCTTCTTTTCATAGACATCCTAGTTAGTATTGGGCTAAGGTCGTTGATCTGAAGGTTGGGCTAGGGGCTAGGGGTTCAGCTAAGTGGTTCATTCGGTTCTTCAGTGGAGTAAGGCGATTCTGGTGTTCTGCGATTCTGGTTGTTCCTTCTCTTTTGGATCAGTTAAGTTCACCGGATTCTTATCTTCTTCATGTACTTCCCCTCCAGCTCCTTCTTCCCCACAACTATATGCTCATTTAGCCTTCTCATGGCTTTTGTTTCATACAGGATCTCAAACCAGGATTTTTTTCGTGTAGGGCTTTTTTGAGTTGGTGTCCAATCATTGCCCTCTTTTGTTCCTCCCGATCGTCTCGCTCTTCACCCATTCAACAATGTACCGAACAATGGGTGTCCTGACTTCTCCTCTGACATTTGTACTTCCTCCTTATATCCTAGTGTTGTATGTCCAAGTTTGCCACATCCATAGAAAAAATCCGACAAACTTTCATATTTGATTGAAGCCCAGTTCTCTTTTCCTTCTGAGTTCTTCCTCCATAAACCAACCAGCAGTGATTGGTTTACGTCTACTTCAACCTTCATCCTCAGATAGAAGACTGTGTCTTTCTCGGTATCCTTTTCGGTTCCAATGAATCTGCCGATCTTATTCCCAATATTATCCGCATTCACAGTGTTGAACTTCTCCAACCCTAGGTCACAGATTTGAACCCAGAATTGAACATTCTGAATTCAACTTTTATAATCCTACACTCGGTTCTCATTTTTTATGCTTAGTTAGTTTCCTTGGACTGACCGTAGATATATATATCAAAGATTCGTTCTCTAGTTTCCTCATCCGTAAAATCAAAGATCACAACTCTATCCATTGCCTCCGTTTTCTGAACTGCACTAAAACCTTCCCAAGCCTTATGCATCACATTGTTGATAGCCACGTTTTGTACACGTTTCTCACTTATGACTGAGACCACATATCTGTGATTCCAGTCCTCTTTCGGGTTCGATACCAAATCCAACGTGGTTGTCCTAAGTATCCTCTGTCCTTTGGAGTCGACACTATTTATAGCTCCCTAGACCAAACGTTCTCACGACGGTCGTATCCTCTTGCATGCACAGGCAAAAAGAAATAGGGTCACTGAAAAAAACTTTACTTCACACTTACAACCCTCATGCACCATGGAAATCCTTCAAATATGATGCACTGAACCAGTCTCCTTCGTTCTCTCCCTTCGTTACGTAGGGTTTCCTGCGGTGTACTAAATCGATGCAGGAAACTCAATCTGCTACGTAAAGAAGAGGCCTTTATGTTTATCACCTGCACAACATGATCGCGCAGAACCTGGTTCATTGGGGTTCCCATCAGGCTGCCTTGTAGGAGGTGGCTTCCGGCGTTTTGATACACTGGATGATCTCTCGCTTCTCCGATGGTTTGCTGCACAAGTGTTCTGTCGTGAAAGTTCCAGTATTCCCTCAGCGCTTATGCCTCCAAAGAGAAATATCTATAAGCTCTTAGGGTTTCCAGCAAGGTGGTGTTGCTGGATATGGTTGCCGGTAATGGAGGTCACCGGAAAATTCTCTCACGACCTAGGAGAGCAAAAAACGTAGTTGCACCAACATAGTTAGAGTATTGATTTTTCCACCATAGTATTGGAATTAGTTGTTAATTACACCTTATGTCCAACAACCATAAGTTTTAATTGTTAAGTGGTCTTGTGTAGTGCACATGTCAAAGTTTTGTAAAAAAATGGAAAACCTTTGAGCATACCATATATCAAGTAACTTTTCAATCGTGATCTCTTTGTGATTATTGGTGGGAGGAAGAATCATATTTTTTCATGCACACAGATATGAATGAATCACAATTTGAATTATTTGTATAATTTCTTTAACTTCTAACATTCAACTTATCAATTGCTCGTGGAATTGCTCCACAAATCCCTAAACCAATTATGTAAATCTATACAGGAATCAATGAAGCCATACAATTATAGTTTAGTTTCTATACTAATGATTAGTTGTTCATTGAAAAAATATCTCAAAATTGTTGTGTAGGTATGTTCTTTGAAGGCATGCTGTTAACACCAAGTTATCAAGCAACAAGATTATTGGGAGGATTATGGTTCGTGTTGATAATTGTAAGTGGCGTGCTCTGGGACTTGACACTGGGAACTAAGGGTGAGTAAATTACCCATTTGAACCTGGATTCTATGTGGAACCGACATTTTGGGTAGGTTCCGTGTAGAAGTCTTAAATATAGGGAAGGTTCCGAGAAAACAATTTAAAATCCTATTTATTCGGTTTCAGTTCTCTTGTTTGGTACCCTACACTAACCGGAACCAGGACCGGTTCTATAAATATATATTTAAAAAAAAAAAACTAAAATAAGGAAGAGAGCAGCCTCTCCGTCAACACTTAGCAGCCTCGGTCTTTCGTGCAATCCTGATATCACGCAATAGAAAATCAATGCCTTATTATCATAATGACCATTTCTATTGAAAATTGATAAGGCATTAGAAAATTGATGTGAAGACATTACCTGATATCACGCAATTGTTGTGAAAGAATCAATTTTCTACTGATTTTCAATAGAAAATTTGGATGTTACTTCATTTGCTGCGCGTGTTTGGAACTGTAGAAGATTATTTGATTTGTGTGTATGGTGTTATCGACTTGGTGTTTGGAACTGTTAATGAAGTTGTTGCTACGGAACCGAACCAGAACCGGAATTGTTTTGAAAAAGAAAAGTAGGTTCATAACAAGGTACCCGGAACAGTTTGTACAAATAGGTTTCGGTTCCAAAATTAAACGGGTGGGTTCCGGTTCCAAAATTCAATACCAGGTTATATATTGGGTAGGTTCTGGGATCCCCTAAATTTACAGGGTACCCCGAACCGATGACCCCTATTGAGAACTATTCAATGGGAAGTGAGGTAGATACCAAGAAAAATAAGCTCCTTGATGTAGTTTACAATGCTTCAAACAATGGTTTGTACCCAAACTTTGGTGAATAATGTCATTGTTCAGGTCAATACAGCTCCTTTCAAGCAGTGGTATCTTCACCGCTATGGTGTTGCATGAACCGTAACAGGATAATTGGAGCATCTAAAAGTGAAACAGAGGTAAGGATTGGGGGGAAATGATTCCCCCTCCCCTTCAATTAACTTACAAAAGGTAGGGTTGAAATATTTCCTTATAGAAGATATACTCGTAAATTTATCAACTGTTTTTTTTGGGCCATCAATTTACCAACTCTTTAGAGAAACATTTTTGACATGAGCACTGCAGATGACTACTTAACGACTAAAATAAATGGTTGTTGGGTGGAAGGTGTAATCACCAGTCAACCAACAAAGTGAAACACTATGGTGGAAAGAAATCGTGACTCTAAACTAGGTGATGCTATTAATAAAAATATCAACACTTTAGCTTCATTTTCATATTTTCCCTTAAGTTTATTGAAATGTTCTCAATAGGTTTATTTGCTGAAACCATTACGTAAATTTTTAATTTAAGAGAGCGACACTTTTAAATATACTTAAGTTCATTAAGATACCCTTAATATTTCCATCATCTAAAACTATTAAGTAAACAGAATGCCCATTAGAAGATACACTACGTAATAAACTAAACGTTGGTGCTAACAGACTGTTGGTTTTGGGAGATTGGGTTGCCCATTAGTGGGAGCCCATTCTAATAAGCCCAGTATTGGATACTGGCCCAAAACATTCCCTCTATATGTATAGAGATGCTCAGGGTTGGAAAACCTAATAACAATGATGACAGTGCCCTGCCGCCCTATAGTTTAGACTGAGACAAGTAGTTGTGAAAACCTAGGTTACTGCCCGTTAACCCATGGCGTGACCTCCCGTCCGGCAGACCGTGATCCCAACCTGAGGCAGACCCGCTTCCGCTAAGTCGATCGTTCAAGGAGATAACTTAAATATGTGTTTAATGTTATACCTAAATGATTGCATGTTTCGTACATATTCCAACATTGGTATCAGAGCCATAGTAGATTGGTTTCCGAATTGTCGAATTTCAGGAAAATCCCCACCGCGGTCAGTTGTGACCGCGACGAGCCCCAGCCACTGAAACCACCACCCCGAGGCTGAACCAGAGGCGGCGGCGGCCTTCGTGGCCGCAGTTTAGCCCTTGCTGGTCGCAGCCACCGTGGATGCCGCCAAACCGAGGTTGACCGAAGCCAGGCTGTGGCCCAGCGGCTGGTTGCCGTGGCCTTTGTGGCCACGACTCCAACCGCCTGAGGATGGGTAGGGTTGGCCATCACTGGCCGACCAACCCCCGTGGCCATCCTTCGTGGTTGGCCACGTCCAGGCGACGTCGGGAAAGGGGGGCCGTGGTGGTCAACCCTAACTCGTTGCCAGCCATGGTGGCTGGCCACCTCCCAAGAAGGGGCTGCTGCTGCTAGGGTTTTCCTTAACAGCAGATTTATCTTCCCGTTGGATAAGATGAATAGTACTCGTCAGGTTCATTGTGAACCGGACCGGTCTGACGTGAACCAGAGTGGTTCATTTAGTGAACTATTTCGGTTTGGTCGGGTTGAGCCGACCGGACCGGTTCGGTCTGGTACAGTCGATTTGAGCCGATCGGACCGGTTCGGTTCAGTCCGACCAGACTAATTCGGTTCAGACTGACTGGTTGGGCCGGTTCAGATGGTTTTGTGCTGTCTGCACTGGTCTAAACTAATTCGGAGGCCCCGGACCGCCTGAAGTGGTCCGAAACAAATTTGGTGTCGATCCTGGATCCTCTGTGGGTCCTAGTGGTTTATTTCAGTTCGGTAAATGTGCCTGGACCATTTCATAAATAGTTTTTGGGCTAATTTAATTAATTGCTAGACCAATTTAAATTGCTGGGAGAGCTTTATATTATTTTATGTTGCATGACTGGATATATATAGAATGATGTGTGGGTTCCTTGAGTTCCCTGGATTACTTTGTGTTTTCTGCAGGGTAGATAGTCCTGCATTACATTATATGCGTGGCTCTTGACTCCATGACTAGTAGAATTAAGTTGAAATCCCAGCATAGTGTGTGAAATTGGTCTAACATGTTAATTACTTTTATTTGTTGAAACTTTAGTCCCTGGATTTTTATTTGTTGAGACTTTGGTCTCTAAATTTTTTATTCATGGTGAATTTGATCCCCAAATTTTTGGTTAGGGTGACTTTAGTCCTCAAAGTTTTGAAAATTACAAATTAGCCCCAAATTAATTTATTTTTGAAAGGTATCAATATATATGTGTGTGTATTGAACTGTGTTTTTGTTACCTTACTTGCATAGGATAGATTACCTTGGTAGGGAGATTTACTTCTGGCATTGTCTAGGTAGCAAACTTTTAGGATTGTCCTTAGTATCCTTTCGAAAGTTTGGATGAGTACGAACTACACTTAGGAAAATGTTCCTGAGTGTGAACCGGTCGGTTAGTCTGCGAGGTTCTCCGAATTTCCTTGAATAATTCTAGGACAATTGTTTCGTGTAAGAGTCGAAAACTTTGGTTTAGTGCGATATGTTCGACTCCGGTCCTTTGAGGACTGTTGGTATAGACTCTGTTTCGATTGATAGTAGTGACTTTAGGACATGCTTAGAGACGGGGAGTGCTTCTCGGCATAGCTAGAGTTGTCCTTTACATGCAATAGAACATTGTTCCTTGTGTCTCCATGATCCTATTAGAATTTCCTTTAGTTAGAGAAATTAGGCTGCCATGTAGAGCATCATCGTTTAGTTGGACAAAGGTCTTAGACTTAATGGTGAGCACTATAAAATTCGGAGAAAACATATAAAAATGGTCCTAAGTAGAAATCCATTAACCCCATCAAGAAGATTATGAAAAGACTCGATTCTAGAATAAGGAATCAACAAAAGACTTTCCATTTGAGTGGGAGGTTAATGATGCTGAGACGTGCGCCATGATGTTGAGTACGGTGGATGAGTTTGAGCTTAACACGCGGCTAAAAGGTTGTGGGATACTTTGCAGGCTAGAAATGGTTCTATACGACTGCTTAGTTGTCCTCACTCAACATTAAGTTTGATTCATACATGATGAATCCTCAGCCCTCCGCAAGATAGTATCTGAGGCATATGGCCAACATGATTGTGAAACTCAAGGAGAACGGTTAGTCAGTGACCAATGAGCAGCAAATCCAGGCCATAATCCCCTCTTTACCTAACTCCTAGAAATATATGAAAATCTAAGTAACTCATTCTAAGGCCCTCAATACCTTTGAACACGTTCGAAGGCACATTGAGTTGAAGAGGACAAAGCCAAGGTCACTGGACCTAAGGTTAAGGTGTGTGTGGCGCCATCCTCTAGACCTAAGAAGAGTCGTTGAAGGTGAAGTAGTAATGCACAACGCAGTGGCGCAAATGCATTGAAGGCAAAGTAGACAAAGACTGAGGTGAACCCAAGGACTCATCCGAAAACTACACCGCGAAAATGTTCACGTAAGGCCGAGAAGCCTAAATACAGGAAATGCTCCAACTGTGGCCAGTGGGTACAGTTTCTGAAGGCATGTCCTGAATCGATCCGACCTAAATGTCTTATGTTGATTGAGTCATGTCCTTTGTGGATTTTGGATTTAGGATCGACAAATCACATCGCCAAGGATCGTAACGTTTTCGTAGAATGCCAGAGTCCCGCGTGAAATTAGGTGGATTTACATCGACAACAACTTTCGTGTTGAACTCGAAGGGATTAGAACTCGTGAGCTACGCCTGCGCGGCGGTAGAGTTTTAGTCTGATGTCATATCCTCTATGCTCCGCAGATTCACAGATATGTTATTTCAGCCTTAGGATTAATGAAACTCCGTTTTATATTATCTTTTCATGAATCTTCCATCCAATTGTTTTTTAGGTTCAACTTCGTTTGGCTCTAGTATTATTTCTGCTGGATTTATTGTTTCGGATTTGGATTCAGGCAACAATAATCATTTCATGTTTTTTCTTCTACTCGCGGATATGTTTGCGATGTGAATGAAAGACAAACTAGACTTGACTACAGAGGTCAACATAGAATGCAGCGGATAGCCCAATGGGGTTTGCTGTTCTACATTCCACAAGTGGAGTCGTCTACTTGTGTAAGTTGTCTAGTAGAAAATTCCACCGAAATTCCTTTTGGTTAGGCACCTAGAGCCGAATTTCCCTTGGAAATCATCCATTCTGATGTCTGTGACCCTCTTAGTGCTAGGGTTCGGCACGGTGCGCATAATTTCATTACATTTACAGATGATTACACCCGTTAGATGGGAGGGTAAAGGCCCTCCAACCTGATTGTGGAAGAAGAGTACCTTTCAGCGGAATTTAGTGGTTTATGTAATGAAAAATGGATCATTCATCAGTTGACGATCCCCAACACCCTCAGCAAAATAGGTTTGTAGAGAGGCGCAATAGAACGCAGCTTAAAATGATTCGGTCGATATGGCGCAGACTTAATTGCTGATTTCCTTATGGGGAAACGATTTGGAGACTGATGCCTACATCCTGAACCATGTGCTGACGAAGACGGTTAACTCCACTTCATATGAATTTTCAACTGGAATAAGTTCTGGACCTTCACCATATGCGCCCATTGGGGTGAGCCGCTTACACCCATGATTTCTCAAATAATTTTGGGAAAGATTGGACCTAGAGGAAAGAAGAGTATTTTTGGTTACTCTGATACCTTCAAGGGTTATGTGTTTATAGTCGAGCAGGACAATGAGAGTGTTACCGAGATCGAATCACGAGATGTAACGTTTGTAGAGAACGAATTTCCTAAGAAGGAAGAGATTGATTTGTACCGATCTCTATATGAGATTCAAGATCAAGTTGAGAAGACACCTGTTAATTCGAGTGGAAGAGTTGAAACCGCAGATGATGAATCAGTTCGTCGTATGTCGGATTCATCGCCCGTTGAAGCGAATGGAACAGATTCCGCTCCTGATGATCTTGTTGACAGTGGGAGCATTAGGGATCTCATTCTCAGTGGGAGTGATCATGGCCATACCCTGGTTGTAGTAGTGAGTTGTTAGGTCGTGGGCTAGAACATAAGTTTTTCCTCTCGACGATATGCATTCGAAGGTGGTGGAGAACTAAACACCCTAATATATGATGATATGGTTATTGTTCCGTAAAACGTTAGAGTAACTTCCAATGGAACCTTCTAAGAAGAATGGATGAAAGTAATGGTAGATTAGATGAACACTTTGGACTAGATGGAATCTATAAGGAAGAACGGTATTTGGGCACTGGTCGACCTTCGAGAGGACACAAAGCAATAGAGCTAAATGGGTTCTTAAGATTATGGCTATTGAAGTGAGTCTAGACTTGGAACTGAACTACATCGATGTTAAGACTGTCTTCCTCAATGATGAGTTAGAAGAAGAGATCTATATGGAGCGGTCTGAATGCTTTGTGCAGAATGACCATGAGCACTTAGTGTGCAAACTTCACAAACTGATCTATGCTCTGAAACAGTTCGCTATGCAGTGGTACCGCAAAGTTCATGATATGGTCGTGGAAAATGGATTTCTCTTGATGGATGAGAATCATTGCGTGTACACCAAAAGGGCCTGGACCGAACTTTGTGTTTATGATTCTATATGTGACATACTCATAGCCGTAAATAGCTTGGAGTTCCTCACACAGGTAAAGAACTGTTTGTCTTCTCTGTTTGGGATTAAGAACATGGGTGAGGTGGTGCACATCCTTGGGATTTAGATCTCAAGAAATCGTCGTAGGAGGCAGTTGTGGCTTTTAGAGGAAAGCTACATAAAACAAAGTGTTGGAAATGTTCAACATGGGTAACTGCGGACCAATTGAAACTCCAGTTTACATTGATCAACCTCTCAAAATGGATATATGGACTAGATAAATAAATTCTGTAGCTAAGTGCAGTCGGAAGCCTGATGTGCACAATAATGTGTACTCGGCCTGATATTTGTCATGCAATCGGCATGGTGTATAGATACCAAGCTAAACCCGGATTGAAGAAAAGGTAGACAGTAAATAGGATCATGTGATATCTTAAGGGCATCGTCATGCTCTCTGCTAGAGACTTGCTAGAGATTCGAGAATCTCTGGATGACTAGGTATAACATTGCGGACTATGGTGGTGACTTTGATGAGAGAAAACCCACCTCGGATATGCTCTGCTCTCTGATAGCGCCATATCATGGATGAGCAAGAAGCAGATGCGCATTGTGTTGATCGCCATTGAAGCCAAATTTGTGGGTCTTGTGTGGACCACTCGGTTGGTTGTAGGGCTGAAGAGACTTCCGGATTGATTGCTGAGTCATTGGAGTCGCAATCTCCGTGATATATAAACCCAAGTATCAATACAAGTCATAGCAAGTAGATATCAAGCGAAACTATGTTACAGACGTGGTTAGACACAAGGTGATGAGTTTGGAGTATTTGTCTACGGATGAGATAGTTGTGGACCGTCTCTCCAACCTTGAAGAGGGAGTCTTTAGTGAGGCATGTGTAGTCTCTAGGACTGTGTAGAGTTAGTGATGCACTTCATTGATTTTATTTCCCATACAATGTTCTTTAACTTAAATTATATTTGAGTATGCATGTTTTCACAGTTTCAGTGTTTTGTGTGTTCTTACTGTGATTGTTTATTGAAATATGTCAAAGTGGATTAGATCACCCTCTCACACGGGTGATAGCTTCTATGCCTTTGTGTCTAGGTGAGGTTGGTGATAGTTCCTAGTTCTGGAAGTCTGTTGGGATGACCGGAAAGGGCTTTGTGTTGGGAACTATCTGATTTTGCACTACGACAGATTATGGTTTGTCAATCCACTCAAGGGTCGGATGGGACTCTTTGTGACTTTTAGTTCGGGTACTTTGTGTGCCTGATAAACATCTGTACAGCATTAGGACATATGCTCCGTGGGAGAGTAGATATGCTGTTGCTCGCGTTCCATACCGCGGCGCACCCAAAAGGACCATGGGTATGACCCAAGATGTGATCTTAACTCGGAGTCGTGTGAGACCCAGAGCTCTTTGCGTAAGAGCCGCGTACGTACCCTCATTACTCTGAACAGAGACTTGAGGTTCAGTTCAATGTTTTCTATCTTAGTCCGTTCTCGATGGGTGAGCTCACAAGTACCTTGGACCCGGTTCTAGAAAAGCGAGTTGGATTGTGCTGAATGTTTTGTGGTAAGAGGATGGTCATCTCGATATTGTGTCCACTAGGTGGCCACCAACCGCGGCGTCGGCTGTGGTTGTGGGCGCAATACATATATAGGTCTGAAAGATCCTTGTGCGGTCAGACCTGGAGAAAGATTACATGACCAAGGCTGCATGGCACATTTCCACTGCTAGTGTGAGATCCGCGAGTTGCTGCAACTCCTAACAGATGCGCAGCACCTTGCTCATTGTGTCTGCCGGTCGCATGGCTGCTACCTCGTATGTGACTTTACTGTATAAGGGGAATTCGTTCTCCTGGTGCTGGCTTAATGAATGAGCGCCCCCCCACTTTCTGCGAGTGGGAGATGTTGGTTTTGGGAGATTGGGTCGCCCATTAGTGGGAGCGCATTCTAATAAGCCCAGTATTGGATACTGGTCCAAACCATTCCCTCTATATGTGTAGGGATGCTCAGGATTGGAAAACCTAATAACAATGATGACAGTGCCCTGCCGCCCTACAGTTTAGACTTGGGCAAATAGTTGTGGAAACCTAGGTCACTGCGTGTTAACCCGTGGCGTGACCTCCCGTCCGGCAGACCGTGATCCCAACCTCAGCCAGATCCGCTTCCGCTTCCACTAAGTCGATCGTTCAAGGAGGTAACTTAACTATGTGTTTACTGTTATACCTAAACGATTGCATGTTTCGTACATATTCCAACACAGACCATTACAAAACTTCAAATGACGACTTCTCTGGGATATTTTAAAGACCATGTAATGTTCATGCGTCAGGTACATTCTGAGACTGATTCTAACAACTTCTATGGTTTGTTATATATATATATAACATCTTTAGTTGAAACTAACCTTTAGGATGTTATTTATTAAATACGTTAGATTAATTTGGTTCCAAGTATTTATACAGCAGTCACTTATATTCCTTTAACAAGTGATGAGAACCACTAATACCATAGGGATTAAAGTCATTTAGTTACCTCAAAAATCATGTTTTTACACAGAGGTACCCCATAAATATTTTTGTTACTTTGGGGTGCCCTAGAAATCATAAATGTATCTACTTTATTCTAACATCCATTTTGGATGGAAAACGTTACTTGTGCATGTCACGTGCCTAATTTAGATCAAATTTAAAAAATAACTTTCTTAACTGAAATGCCCCTTATCATCTTTCCTCAACTGAATAATACTTCTCTATTTTTTCTGCATTGTTTCGCCACTTTGCCCAATTTCAATACAATTAGGGTTTCAAAGACTGTCTCCTCTCAATATGCAGTTCCTTCATTGTCCTCTCAATCTTTAATCAAGTCTTTATGCAGTAACTCGAGCTTGCAGAAAACACAAATATGGTACTGTGGAGACATTATCATGACGAAGGCTTCGAACACCTGGGAGAACATCCAACAGAGGTTTAATAGTTGCCCTTGGGGAATGTATGTCATACTTTCCTTTAATTACTTCATGTCTTGTTAATTTTGCATCATTTCATACCATTTTTTCTGCATTAGCCTATTACTAAGCGTGGAGGGTGCGGGTTTTTGATTGGGATGATGTTAATGTTTGTCCTCATTCAAAGAGGGTTTCTGCAAAGGTGAAGAAGAAGATGAAGGTCGCATAAGAAAAGCTAGAGAAATGTCGGATGAGGGGAAGAATGTATACAATTGTTCTTGTTGTATTAGATGGAATGGTCTTGATTTCTGGTTTATATTGTTTTTATTGAAAAATGTTAACCAAAGAGATGATGGACTGTTCTTTGTGTGGGATGTTGTGTTTATTTGGTATGGTTGTATGATATTAGAATTCTGTTCCATTCGACATATACTTGTTATTTTAATGTTGCATTAAGGTATGTTTCAATTTTTTTATATTGCTCTCACGTACCTTTATTTATGTAATAGTTACACTCATATATATTTTCTTTTTGTAATGTCATAATGCAATATATATAATATCTACAAGGAAATAGAATCTAGTTAGAACAACCTTAAATACATCAACATCCATGTGTATTGTCAAAAATGCATTATTTCAGCACCGATCAAAATGAGATTGCGTTTTCACTTATATAACTCACAACCATACTAAGTTAAACGTAAAGTTAAAAGTTCTAATGTCTCCAACCAGTTATACCAAAACACACAAGTCACTTTATCCTACTGTTTCTCTACTATTTTGCGAGCATCTTGTACCTGACCTTCATAGGTGTATTTGTCTTTACTGTAACTTGGAAAACTTGAGTAGAAGGCTGAGCTTCCTTTGTCTCCTTTGTGACACTTTGCTTCATTTCCTACATTGCTTGTGATGAATGGTGTTGTATTGTCACTCTTCTTTCTAGTACAGGTGTTGCTCATTCCGGTTCAGGTTCTATTCTTTCTGGTGCTCCTACAGGTACTTATCTCTTTGGCTTCAGTATTTATGTTGCTTGTACATGTATTCTTACAGGAATCTTATTTTTACTGCTCCCTTGGAACCGAAAGATTTTGGTGGAACACTTGTTGACAATCAAATCTACCTTCGAGTGAGTTGGAAAGTAGCTTCTACACCATGCATGCTTGTCAATTTGGTTCAGATAATTGTAGGCTTATACTTTTATTTTATTTAGTTCTTCCATGTGCTCCAGATGTTTTGATCTGGCATAACATGCTACACCAGACTACGTCCTATCTATTATCTCTTTGTTTTTCAAATTTCTAACCATCATATTAACATGAATGTGTCTGAGACCTACCCTGTGTTCAGTGTTGGATCGTGATTTCCTGAATGCTGATCTAGCAATGAATTGAATGCCAAGGAGATGGTGATCGCGCGCTTTTCGCCTGAGCTCCGATGAACCTGCAAGAAGGGGATCACAACAGAGGGGGGATCGCAACCGAGATATGCGGGATATCGTGGTCACTTCCTTATTAACGTTTTTGTGGGACCAGAGGAGAGAGGCAAGGATCTCTTCGGGGCGAGCACTCCCATGTCGAGCAGTGGAAGGTCGCGACCTGGTAGAGAATGGCGAGCAGTCTGAGAGCCTTTGGCGTCCCTATAGACTTTGGGCTCGATTCTGGATTACTCGATGGTGGGCCAAGTTTGGCTTGTACTTGGGCCGACCCGGTTCGGATGTCATGGGTTTACCCCCTCTATAGTTATTGGGCCTTCGAGGCCTTTTCTTACTGGGCTGTCACTATCGATACCCAACATTTGCCCCCGAAGCTTGATTGAAGTTCCTTCAGTCGAGCTTGATTTCCTGGTAGGGTTTTAGATAGTGGCGTCTCTGGCAATGGTTCAGTGCCTTTGAGACACTTCGAGCTCATTTGGTGAGCAATTTCTTCTCTGTTCAAAGCCAAAAGAATATCCTTCCTTTTATTCCCTTTTGGCGATCACTTGAGGTGACCTAGGCTTATGGAAGTCTATCTTTCTTAGTTAGGCGATCATTACCTACCCGAGGTATTTCTGCTAAAGCTTTATTAGTGCGTTGGCGACCACCTTGTCTCCTTAGTGGAATTTTAGCATTGAATAACTGCACAGTTATCCAGAAATCGAACGGTCACTGGAGGCACGCCTGATATTTACTTTTCCGTAAACCTAGGGTAGTCTGACAGCTGTCCATATCAGCCAACCGTCTGTCTCCCCAAGGTGTCTTTTGGAATTCTGACATTGCTTCGGTTTTTTCCAAAAAGGTGCCATCATTCCTCTGTGTCGCTTCGATTTGCTCGTGGCGGTTGCTCCCTTCTTGGTCTATATAAGAAACGTCAGTTTCTACATTTTGTTTTTTACGCTTATCCACTCCTTCAGGTTTCCAGAACTTTGCTGCGAACCTTTCCTTTCTCTTTCAATCCTCTTCAGTTCTCCTTTCGACCATTTCCATGGCCCCCAGAAGTCAGCGAGTCAAACACATGGCCATCAAGGGTGCTAACAAAGCCAGCGCCCCTCAGAATGTCGGTGTTCCCTTGACCATTAGGGATGAAGTTGTGCCCTCCTCAGCGGGGAAACATCCTGACGTGGGAAGGTCTGCGGCCACCCCAGTGGTGGTAGATGGTCCTGAGCTGAACACGCCTATTTTTTCCCCAAAAGGTAAACTTTCGCCCTTTTATTGCTCTGTTTTGGCAATATCCTCTGTTTTCCTTTGTTTTTATACTTGCTGTGCCATACTTGAATCATTCTTAGTAGATATCAAGCCTAACGAACTGAAGCCGGCTTACTTTAAGACCATGGTGGCGCTTGGAGGCTTCAGTGCGGAGGATGCTCCTAGGTATCCTGGCCTAGGTCTGCATTTTCCTCACGATGGAGAGGTTTACATTTATGCGGCCCAGATCGATGCTGGGTTGCGTTTTCCTTTCTGTGAGGATTTACAGACCTTGTGTCAGTTTTACGGGATTCACCCCACACAGCTTGTCCCGAATGCCCTCAGGATGTGGGTCAGTTTCATGTTCCTATGCTTACGCCAGGAATGGGTATATTCACTGGCCCTGTTCCGGTGCTTCTTCCGACTGGCAGCAGGGGCTAACCACCTTCACCACTTCCAATCCCGCTGGCCGAAGTTTTTGGAGTGGGGAGGCCCTCAAGGATGGGCTTGGAACGTCCATGTCCGCCTGATCGATGATTTCCGGGCCACTAACTCCAATTACAAGAAGTTTTACTTCTTGTATAAGGGGGACGTACCTTGGAAATTGTTTGCTCCGGACAAGGATTTTCCTCCCTCCTTTGAAGAATTGTCCGGGAGTGATCGGAATGCCATCAACGATTTATACCGGCTGCATCGGTCATCTCAGTTCAAGTCCATCCGCTCAGTGGCGGAGACTACCGAGAATGCCCTTGAGATGGCGGGCATTCATCAAGCCACGCCAATCTTTGATGATTGGGTAATTTTCTAACTCCTCCCTTGTTTTATTACTTGTAGGGAAGGTTGTAAGCAAGAGCCAAAAACTGATAGGTCTCTTTGATGACCAGGGATCGGCGGGATTGTCCTCCGACCAGGCGCTGCTAAGCTCTCCCCCTCCTCCTTCTAGGCGTTCGACCAAGAGGAAGCTCGAGGAGATGCTTCCTTCGGCCACTACTGGCCCTCGTCAACCAGGTATATTACCTCGCCTTTTGTGGATTTAATGTTTTTACATTCTGCGGTTCTCTGACTCCTGGCTTATTGTCTTGTTGCTTTGCAGTGGAGTCCTTGGCGGACGTGGCCCGGGACCCTCCTCCTCCTCCTTCTAAGAAGGTCAGGAGTGAAGAGCACCCTCAGGTCGACCAACATCCTCCTCCGTCCCCTCCTAAGGGCCCTTCTGCCAGCAAAGGGAAGAGTTTGGACACGGCGTCTCCTTCTCCCTCTCTTCAGGGCCCTTCCGCCGCTAAGGAGAAGGCCTTGTCTTTGGCGCCTCCCGCCTCTTCAGTGCCCACGGCTCCTACTAAGGAGTCTGGGGCCCAGAAGAAAGGGGCCTGCTGCTTCCAGCTCCTCGAGGGCTCCCGCCGAGGAGTATTGCTCCATGGCGAGCTTGTTCCAGCCTTTTAAGGCTGGGGACTCTCGGAGGCCTTGGGTCCGTTGTGGGGACCTTGCCAAGAAGGGGTACCCCGCCCAGAAGAGCCTACGGGGTAGCCCGGATATGTGCATGCGGCTCCTTGATGGGATAATTCCTCCCAAGGACCGTTCGATTGTCCCTACGGAGCTTCCTCAGATCGAGGGGTTCTTACGGACCCACTTCGAACGAGTTGCCCTGGTATGATCTCGCCTTCTTTCCATTACTTATTCCTTGTCATTCCTTTTCATTTTGATGACTTGACATTTTCCTTGTGCTTTTGTTGTCAGCTCGTTCGGGAAGAGGTAATCCTCGGCCGCGTTTTCGGCGAGCTCGCCGACAAGCACTCTGATCTGCTTGTCGAGCTGGAGCAATACCGAAGCACAGGGGTCACCCCCGGCCAGTTGGAGGCCATCAAGAAGACCGCTGACATGGCGATCACCTTGGTGGACGGCGCCCGGGAGGAGTATTTCAGGAAGGAGCAACGCCTCCTTGCTGATGTCAAGAAGAGGGAGGCTGATGCTGCAGCCTTCCTTCATGAAGCTGAGGCCCTTCATCAGTGCCTTGATGAAGGGGAGGCGGTCCGTGCTCGCCTGGAGGCCGAGTTGAAGGAAGCTCGTGCCCAGGTGGTCGAGTCAGACGCTCTTAGGGTCGCCGCGGAGGCCCAGAGGGATGCTGCCGAAGCTAGGGGGTCGCCCTAGAGGAGGAGAAGAACCGGCTGGCTGATCAGCTGAAGGCGGTTCCTTCACCCCAAGTCGTGGTTGAGGAGTTCAAGGCCTCCGAGGACTTTGAAGACCAGGCCTTGAAGGTAATGAAGTCGACCATCGCCGATTTTCTCCAAGAACTGGTGGAGGAGGTCCAGGCGGTTGATCCCAACTTTCCTCTTGGGGAAGTTGCCTCCTTGAAGACCTTCCTGCGGAGTCGGCCTTCGCAGCCCTCTGTTGCTGGGGAGGCTGCTCCTGAAGGCGAGCCCGGTACTTCTGCCCCCGAAGGCGAGCAGAGCGCCCTTGCCCCCGAGAACCCCAAAGCTTGAAGTCCCCAACTCCTTGGCGACCATATTTATCTTTTTTAGATAGCCATTTTTGTATTTTCTGTTTTTGGTTTGTAATTATTTATCGAAGACTTGGGTTTTTCTATTGAATGCCTTTATATTCTTGAGCCTTTAATCGACTTTGAACATATTTAGCTATCCAATATCTTACTCATAATTACTTTCCACCTTTTTCTTGCTTTGTAATGTCGTCGACCCTTAAAGCCGTAGACCAATCATAAGTTAAACTTTCTAAGGATAATACTTTTGACACTTAAAAGCGTAAACTTCTAAGTTCAAAGAGATATTACCTTCTTTGAAGTTTAAACCTTTGAGGTGTTGGCCTAATAACAGGGGATTTGTAATTTGTCAGGCTTTATCATCAATAGTGATCGCCTAAACTTTCTTTGGCCTGACTTTGGCGTCAGGGCTTTTATTTTGCCTAACATTTTGCTAGGTCTTTTGGCCTGACTTTGGCGTCAGGGCTTTACCTGACTCTTGGCGTCAGGTTTTTTGAGGCCTAACTTTGTTGTTAGCGCTTTTGTGGCCTAGTTTTGTTACTAGGGCTTTTTTGGCCTAACTATGTTGTTAGGGTTTTTTTGGCCTAACTTTGTTGTTAGGGCTTTTGGCCTAGCTTTGTTGCTAGGGCTTTTGTGGCCTAGCTTTGTTGCTAGGGCTTTTGTGGCCTAGTTTTGTTACTAGGGCTTTTTTGGCCTAACTTTGTTGTTAGGGCTTTTTGGCCTGACTTTGGCGTCAGGGCTTTTGGCCTAGCTTTGTTGCTAGGGCTTTTTTGGCCTAACTTTGTTGTTAGGGCTTTTGGCCTAGCTTTTTTGCTAGGGCTTTTGTGGCCTAGTTTTGTTACTAGGGCTTTTTGGCCTAGCTTTGTTGCTAGGGCTTTTGAGGCCTGACTTTGGCGTCAGGGCTTTTTGGCTTCAGCTTGCTTCGAGTGGACACGCTTTGTGAAGGAATGGCTTTCTTTTATTGACATAATCAGTTTGATTACAAGCTATGCATAAAATCTTCTTAAATGCTCTGAATTAAATGGACGGGGTAACCTCTCGCCTTCGGTGGTTTCCAAATAGTAGGATCCTGGTGCGGCGATCTCTACTACTTTGTATGGTCCTTCCCATTTGCCTAACCAGTGTATTTTATTAGCAAAATGTTCAACTCAGCAGAAATAAAATATGTCCAGATTGAGAAGTATCTCTATGCCTTAGTTATTGATGCTCGGAAGCTGAGACCTTACTTTCATGCGCACGACATCACGGTCCTCACCAATCAACCTCTCAAAAACTTCCTGATGAAGCCAGATTCTTCAGGAAGAATGGTCAAGTGGGCGATCGAGCCCAGCGAGTTCAGGATCAAATTTGCGCCGAAAATGGCCATCAAAGGTCAAGCACTAGCTGATTTCATAATGGAAAGCACGAGTAACGGTCAACCGGAGGCAGAAAACATGCCAAGTCAGTCAGCAAACGACAATCAAATCTGGGAACTCTATACGGATGGGTCTTCATCAAAAGAAGGCTCGGGGATGGTTTAATTCTTATTCCTCCTGAGGGCGAGCACTCCCTGGGCACTCCCTTGGCGAGCACTCCTATGACGAGCAGTGGGAGGCTTTGGCCTTGGCCAATGGCGACCTGAAGTGGCACTTTGGCGGCCACTTTAGTTTGGATTCGATACTGGACCACTTTATGAGGGCCAGAGTAACCTTACTGTGGGTTGGCCTTGTTTAAATGGTATGGGTTGCACCCCCTGCAAATTTATTGGGCCATCGAGGCCTTTCCCATATTGGGTCGTCACTATCAATACCCAACATTTGCCCCCGAAGCTTGAGTGAAGTATCTTCGGTCGAGCTTGATTCTGTGATAGGGTTTAAGATAGTGACTTTTGGACTGGATCTTTTGCTTTCCTTATCTGCTATTTGTGCCTTCTGATGCTCTGTATCCTTTGGCGAACGATTTTGGGTTACCAGGGTTTATGGATGCTCATTCTTCACTCTTTGGGCGAACACTATCGTTGCGAGGGTGTTAGGAGAGGTCTGGTATAGCTTTTGGCAATCACCTTTTTTGTGTAAGATTTCGAATATTTTAATGAATGGACAGTTAGCGAAAGTCGATAGGACTTTTGAGGTATGTCTGTCTCTTTGTCTTCCGTAACCAGTGGACAGACTCACAGGTTTTTCGTGTCGTTCCAACCTTTTGTCTCCCCGATGTAACCCTTGGAATTCTGACATTACTTCGGTTTTACCCAAAAGGGTGTAATCATTATCTGAGCCGTTTCTTACATGCCTGTTCGGTTTTCTTCGTTTTGGCTAAAAAGGTTGAACTTTAGCATTTAGTCTTTTACGCACTCAATTCATTTGCATTCCAGAGTTCATATCTTCTTTCAGCCCTCTGTTTCAATTTTTCCTTTCTCTCTTTTTATCCTCGAAAAAGTTTTCTCAGCCAGAACGAGATACTCCTTCGAGCTTTGGAGAGCTGTCGGGGAGTGATCGGAACATCATTGATGACTTCTTCCGACATCATAGGCAACCAAACTTCTGTTCAATCCGCTCAGGGGCGGAAACTTCAGAGTCGATGCTTGGGCTAGCGGGCATTCATCAGTTCGTACAACTGACGCTCAAGGTCGGGGTTCATCATTCCGCGCCAGTCTTTATTGATTGGATAAATTTCTGACCCATGAGTCTGGGACCTAAATTCATTGACCGCACTTGAGGACCTAAATTCATCAGTCTATTTTCCAAGACGAGGTTGTTAGCTGCCTAGGCGTCTATGAGTTTCGGATCAAGGATGTCGACCAGTACTCTGTTTGGCTAGAGGTAGAGAATGGTGACCTCAGGGCTCAACTGAAAGAGTCCTGGGTGCAGAGGGATGCCTTGATGGCTGAGCAGGAGCATCTTTCCTTAAATATTAAGGTTGTCCCATCCCCCCTTAGCGTGGTCGAGGACTTTAAGAAGTCCGAGGAGTTCTCTGACTGCGTCTTGGAGGTGATAAAGGCCGAGGCTGCTGCCTACCTCCCGATCTTGGTCGACGAGATTCAAGGGATTGATCCCAAGTTTCCTCTCTGGGAGGTGAAGTCTCTTCAGGACTTCATTGAGAGCGGCTACACCAAGGAAGCACCTTGGCGATGAGGCTGCCCCCGGGGCCGAGAAGGAGACTGCATCCCCTGATGAACCCAGACCTTAAGGTCTCAGGCCTTCAGGCGACCGAGTCGATGCAGAGTTTCAGGTCAAGGGAGCCTGTTCATCCTCCTGCTTTTTGCTCATCCTTCTTTTTATCGATAATCACTTTTACTTCCCTTTGTTTTGGGGATAGTTGTAATTATTCTTTTGATTTCAGACTCAGATATTATTATAATGAACGCCTTTAATTTCGTAAGCCTTTACTCTTTTTCGACTTCGAATGGGTTTGGTCGTTCTTCCGATATCTTTTCGTTCGAACGCTTTAGGAAGTTTTACCATATTTGTTTTCAACTTCTCTTTAGATTATGTAGGAGAGTCTCGCCATATAGGATCTTGGACCATCCATCCCCTTCACCAAAGTTTCTTAAGGGAACTGTTACTCGAAGATCATACCTTTAAGGAAACTATCATCTTTTGTAGATGTGTTCGCTTTGTTAAGGTTTTAGACCTTTGGAGTGTTCGTCCAATCACGGGGAACTGTTACCCGAGGCTCATTCATCTTTTAGTAAGTGGTCGCCCTAGGTTCATTCGCCCACTTTCTTGTGTTTGTTTCGCAAAGGAACTGTTACCTTTGATATGGATTCATTCGCTTTGGATGTTACTTCTCAATTTTTGCCCAACTTATAATAGAACGGACTCCTTGACGGATTGCTCGCCTTTTGCGCTAGGACTTCTGTCTGATTTTTATATTTAGGCCTTATTTGCCTAATTTTTTCCTTAGGTCTTTTCGCCTGATTTTGATAACAGGTCTTGTGCCTGACTTTGGCATCAGGTCTTTCGCCTAACTTTGGTGCTAGGTCTTTCACCTGATTCAGTCATCAGGTCTTTCGGGTCTTTTGGTTTGCCAAACTTTGGCGTTAGGTCTTTTTGCCTAACTTTGGCATTAGGTCTTTCGCCCAATTTTGATATCTGGTCTTTTTGTTTCGTAAGCCTTGGTTTTTGTTTGACTTCGAGTATACTTGGTTGTTCTTCTGATGTCTATCTTGCTTGAAAGCTTTAGGAAGTTTTACCATAGTTGTTTTCAACTTCGCTTCAGCTTTTGTAGAATAGTCTCGCCTTTTTGTTTTCATTCAAAGGGTCTTGGACCTTTCTTTGGAGGAAACGTTACCCTTTAGAGGTTCTTTTCGCTCCTTTAGGTTTCGGGGGAAGGACTGTGGCCTCTTATCGGCTCGTCCGTTCCTTTCGCCATGTTTCTTAAGGAAACTGTTACTCAAGGATTATGCCTATAAGGAAACTGTCATCCTTTATGGATTCGTTCGCCTTTTAGGATTTTGGTCCTTAGATTCGTTCGCCTAGTAGTAGGAAACTGTTATCTAAGATTTGCTCGCCTTTTAGGAAGCTGTTACCTCGGATTCGTTCGCCTAGTCGTAGGAAACTGTTATCTAAGATTTGCTCGCCTTTTAGGAAGCTGTTACCTCGGATTCGTTCGCCCTTTTTGGGGAACTGTTACCCAAGATTCGCTCGCCTTTTTAGGAAGCTGGAAAGCTTTAGGAAGTTTTACCATACTTGTTTTCAAATTTGCTTTTCAAAGGAACAGTTACCTTTAGATTCGCTCGCCTTTTAGGAAGAAGTTACCTAAGATTCGTTCGCTCTCTTAAGCTTTTCTTTGGAGAGACTGTTACCTTATTGGTTCGTCTACTTCGTTGTGCCCAATTTGTAAGGGAACTGTTACCGTTGATGTGGGTTCGTTCGCCTTTTAGTGTAGGTCTTTGTTCTTCCCAGTTGGACAGTTGTAGAGATTTGGGTAGCATAGACTTCTTTTGCATTGGACCCCTCGCCTCCGGCACCAAACCTTACAGCAATCAGGTTTATCACCCTCCTGCTCTGGGATGGGCCAAATTGCTCGGGCGGAGCTGGAGAGTGGTCTCTACGTGGGGGCGTTCGACTTCTGGTGACAGGGCTTTTTGACCTTGGCGTCAGGGCTTTTGGCCTGACTTTGGCGTCAGGGCTTTTGACCTGTGTTTGGCGACATGGCTTTTTGGCCTAACTTTGGTGTCAGGGATTTTGGCCTGTCTTTGCCTAATTCTATTGTTAGGACTTTGGGCCTGACTTTGGCGAAAGGGCTTTTATTTTGCCTAACTTTATTGCTAGGTCTTTTGGCCTGACTTTGGCGTCATGGCTTTTGTGGCCTATCTTTGGTGATAGGGCTTTTGGCCTGTATTTGGCGACAGGGCTTTTGTGGCCTAACTTTGTTGTTAGGGCTTTTGGCCTGATTTTGGCGTCAGGGCTTTTGTGGCCTAACTTTGTTGTTAGGGCTTTTGGCCTGTCTTTGGCGACAGGGCTTTTGTGGCCTAACTTTGTTGTTAGGGCTTTTGGCCTGACTTTGGTGTCAGGGCTTTTGTGGCCTAACTTTGTTGTTAGGGATTTTGGCCTGACTTTGGCGACAGGGCTTTTGTGGCCTAACTTTGTTGTTAGGGCTTTTGGCCTGACTTTGGCGACAGGGCTTTTGTGGCCTAACTCTGTTGATAGGGCTTTTTTGTGGCCTATCTTTGGTGATAGGGCTTTTTTCTTCGATTTGCTTCGAGTGAACATGTTTATGAAGGAATCACTTGCTTGTATGGTCCTTCCCACTTAGCTGAAATTTTATTCTGACTGTCCAGCCTTGTGAATTCATTCCTTCAACATTCCTCTCTTTATCAGCTTTTCGATGTCGCGCTTGTGATATCTGCAATAGCTCTCGGTGTCATTCCCCATGGTCTGACCACTCTTGCGGGGTCTCGGTGGCCTTGCCAGAGACCTTTCCATCTCGACTAGTACCGCCGAGATCTGCCTGTTTAAAGACGTGAAATACTCGGGGACCTCTGGATATCTTGGTCCTGGGTTTTCCGATCTAGGCTTTTCTCGGTCCTTCTTACCCTTCTTGATCCTGCAGGGACACCAAAGAACCAAGACGACGACGAACCCAAAAGGGTCGACAGAAATAACAGGGCTAAGTGATTCAGATCAGTCGACTTACCCAATAGAGAGGCTTTATGCTTATTAACATGTATAATGGGGGCGCCTCCACCACTATATTCGGGGATGGCCCTGGCGACGACATCCTTTGAGGTCTTGATGACGACCAGGTCAGTGGTGAAGAGATGAGCTGATCGTTCCTTAAAGGGAGTCATGACGGTTTCGCGTTGTTCTTTGAGTCTCTTAGTGATAAGCTCTTCAACTTGGTCAAGAGTGAATTGGGGCTGCTGTCCTCCAGTCGGTGCTGAACTTGATGGATGGACAGAGTGAGTGACCGTCGGCGTCTCAGTGGAGGCCGGATGTAAGGATTGGTGTCCAAAGGTCATCTCTTGATCTTCTTGAGGGGCTGTGGTGCCAGGATTTCCAGTTTCTGATTCCGGTGGCCCCGTAGGACGAGGATCTTCATGAGGAGTATGGGTTTTCTGCGGGTCTGTCCTATGGTGGTTTCCAAGAGGGATATCATCTCTGCGGTTACCTGAATGGTTTCCCAAGCCACTTGGATGGTTTGTCGATCTGGAATCTCTGCGACGTTTGGAACAGGGGTCGTTCTCGAATTGCCAACGTGTTCACGTGCCGGTCTCGGAGGGACGGCATCACAGACTGCTTGGCTTGCAGGTTCTTGGTGGAGTGGCGAAGCGGCAGCGGAATTAGAGCTATCCGAGGATTGTTAGCTTCTTTCCGATGATTGCGGTTAGAGCGAGTATGTATGACTGTTTTGCTCGTTTTCCCACAGACGGCGCCAAATGTTGGATCGTGATTTCCTGAATGCTGATCTGGAAATGAATTGAATGCCAAGGAGATGGTGATCGCGCGCTTTCGCCTGAGCTCCGATGAACCTGCAAGAAGGGGATCGCAACAGAGGGGGTGCCTCTGGGTCCCTCTCCGATGCTTAAATGAGTATATGTGTGTATATAGCTCAAAACGTAAAGAACGTATGTAAAGCAAAGGTATTTATAGAGTAGGAGATACCAAACCGTATAAGGTAACTGTATATCTTCGTGTATATTGTGTTGCCGAAGATTCGGATTGTCAGTTACTGCGAGATATTGCAGTTACCAAATCTAATCCTTAGTGAATATGCAACCGAGATATGCGGGATATCGTGGTCACTTCCTTATTAACGGTTTTGTGGGACCAGAGGAGAGAGGCAAGGCTCTCTTCGGGGCGAGCAGTGGAAGGTCGCGACCTGGTAGAGAATGGCGAGCAGTCTGAGAGCCTTTGGCGTCCCTATAGACTTTGGGCTCGATTCTGGATTACTCGATGGTGGGCCAAGTTTGGCTTGTACTTGGGCCGACCCGGTTCGGATGTCATGGGTTTACCCCCTCTATAGTTATTGGGCCTTCGAGGCCTTTTCTTACTGGGCTGTCACTATCGATACCCAACATTTAGCACCAGGACATGTCTCTTGAACTGCAGCAATCAGTTTCTACAATACAGGAAATCCAACACTTAAAACATTTGGAGCACTCAAAACTAACACTACTATGAATGATATTACCTTTTGTCGCTTACTCATTATTGTCCATCCTCTATCCCTAAATCGTGGACCGAAACCTATGTCCATTGTCAACAACTCCAGAAACCACTATCATCAGTCTTTACTCTCAACTTCCACCCATGCTATTGCAATGAGAAACATTCTGTTGTTAGCGTCTCTACCAACGACACTTAGAATCTGACCCTTTTCTAAAGCTTTCAAATGGCATCCATCAAGACCCAGGAATGGTTTGCAACCAGCAAGAAAACCCCTCTTGGACGCTTCAAAGCACAAGTGCAGTCTCTCGAAACGAGGTTTAAGGCTATTGATTGTAGAGTCAACTTGAATAACTATTGAGGTACTTGGATTGTACTGCATAACAGTTGTCACATAAGAATGAAAGCTCTCGTACTGTGCCTTATGATCACCTCAAATAATGGTTTTCATCTTGCCCTTGGCTCTAATGATTGTATGCCTACTCACATTGAACCCAAAATTATTTTTGATTTCCATTTGGATGTAGTTCATGTCAAATATTTGGTCCTTTATCTTTTCTTTGTAATGCTTGATCTAACATTTCAAGTTAATCCTCTTCGTCCTGTGAGCATCTGCACACTTGTGAATGCACTGGTACGTCTTAATCTGCTGTGTATCCTCATGTACCATTAAAGACGCATACAACTTTAATTCAGACTTCTCCTTGAACTCAACAGATACCTTATTGGGTGTATTCGTTGTGTATTTAATAGCCTATTTGTTGTGAATAGCTCATTGATTGCATCTCTCAATTCTTCAATGGTGCCAAACATTATCCCAACTGCAACTCCGGTTTTTATTATGTTACATCTCATCAAAGGTTGTGAATCTTCTAGATTTGACTCCCTCTTCATCTAATTGTAGTGGTGTGGCAAGTTATCACTTTTGCACACCAACTCATCTTCACTAAGGTTTAATGGATTATCTTGTGAATCATCCGACTCAACTCTTGTTGTGGGAAACGATTGACATTTCTTTTGACTTCGACCAACTTGTTCATCCACCAAATCAGCAATATAAGTAGATTCTTCCTACCAAGACGCGTCATCATCAACATCCTCATCGCCAGTGTTGTCTTGCTCCTCACTTCCCTCACAATCGGGTTACGACACTTCATCAACACCAGTCATGTCCGCATCAGCACCAACTGTTTCCTTGGAACCTTCAATTGTAGCATCAAGGTCCTCAGGAACTGCATTTTTCTTTAACACATACATCACCACTATTACATTTCCTTGACGCAACTTCAAGATAGCTTGAAGATCATCAATATTTGCAATCTTCCTCAGGTTGGGTAATGTCTGCTTTGATAGTATCTTGCCATACACGACATCTTCTTCTTTGTAATCAAAGGAAACTGCATACAACTTCAAGAATCCATCTAAAGTGACAGTCCCGGGGAATTCAAGGTAATCCATCATCCCAATGTAATCCACACAATCTCCATATCTTCCTTGTACAACTTCCCACTGTAATTGATTTCGAATGAACATGTGAAGAATCAGGATTTTCCATTGCGAATCTGCAGTTATTTTTTTATAAATAGTACAAAATTAGACAAATCTTCAACTACTACATCAATGTGGTAACATCTTACAACAAAAATCAAACATGCAATTGAATTAATTGTCTTCATCCAAAATTTCTACTAAACCCAATACAGACCATCATAATAGCAAATGCTCCATAATCAGATAATAAACGACAACAAAAACGAAGAAGTCATGGCTACAGTCTGCAAGGTAAAGAAGACTAGATTAACTAGTAGAAACTTACCTATTTTTGTGTGAAAGTTCTGATCTCTAAACTCTTCTAACCGACGTCTCGAACCAAAATCAACGAAAAAGCACTGAAGAAGTCGACACGAACGAGAACGCAAACATTTGGAAGAACAATCTCTTTGGCGGGACAAACTCTTTGAACGGTCAAAACCTAATTTCATAGTGAAGAGGAAGGTTAGTTAATATCTCAAACTGATAGATAAAAGGACACGAAGGTGACAGGAATAAATAGGGGTGGCTTAGGGATATTTCAGTTTTCACAATAATTTGTTTTCTTCAATTTACCGCCAACTTGGGCACGGGTAACGTTTTTCATCCAAAATAAAGTAGATACATTTATGACTTCTCGGGTACACCAAAGTAATAAATGTTTTCTAGAGCACCTATTTGTAAAGACGTAATTTCTAAAGTAACTAAATGACTTTAATCCCTATATGAGAGTTGGAAACTTATAACATTATCAATTTAATAAAAAAAACTCATTTAAGAATACAAAGTGAATCGGTGAAATAATCTTTATTTATCCAAAATAGTGAAAACAATTTTATTTTACTATATAATTTTGCATACTTCATTGTAACATTACTATGAGCAAATTAAAACGTCTTTGTCTAGAAGGGTGTTGAAATCAAGTCAACCTGACGTCATCAACCAACCAGGCACATGTATCACAATACATATACTATAATAGTATGTTATACGTACAAAAACTTATACAGTATATTCGTATAAAAGTAGGTACATATATTATTTTAGTACAAATATACATGTGGCACATAATCTAATATATTACCCAAATTTGTACAATTAATATATTCCAAAGCGTAAAGAATTCTTCCTACCAACTAATTAAATCCAAAGTTATATATATATCTATTTAATAATAGAAACACCACGGAATCATTCATAAGACGATGATGACATTATATTATATATCTTTTAACATTGATTATATAAATAGTAAGTCGAGTTGGGATTTTATAATAAATGATTTTAGAATTTTGTTGAGCATACTATTTTTAAAAAGTATTTATAATCTGAAATTGTGTACATAATTTTATAATAAAAAATGTTATATTATTTTTGGGAAAAGTATGGAATTGCACCCGGATGTTTGCCAGAATTGGTAACTGCACCCATGATGTTTGTTCTTACACCCATATGTTTGCATTTGTTTGTAATTGAGCCTTTCCGTCCATTTCTCACAGTAACCGTTATATCTGACCTGGTATACCGAAAATACCCCAGCCTTATTATTGAATTGGCATGGAAATAGAAGCTGTCTGAGACACCTATTCTCCTTTCAAGAACCAGCAATGCTCGCTAAAATCTCCCTCCCGACGGTAAACCTCAACCCGAAGTGTCTGAATTCGTCTTTCACGTCTCCGTCTCCGTTCCGCCAACTCGTTCACCATCGCCGGAGAGTCACTGACGGTAACAGAAACCGTAGGCTGGTGGTGGTTAGAGCCGGCTACACGCGGACGCCGACCGGTACCCCGGGAGCTTACCAGCTGGTTGACGATGAAACCGGTGAGAAATTCATCGTCTGGGGCGGTACGGACGACGACCCTCTCGAGTCTCCGCTCCCTAAAGCCGTGCTCTCTTGGAATCCTTCGAAATCCTCTACTAGCCAGAGAAGAGTTAACAGAGGTGAAGGTGCTTAATTACGAAGAATTCGTTCAATTGTAGATAAGATTGAGTGTCTTTATTGTATTGTACCCTAAGAATTCAATAGAGCTTGGTAGTTTGGTGATAACGATGACATGAAATCAACACAGTTTTCTGAACGAAATAAGATAAAATTATAGAAAATGACCCATTGTCATTGCAGTGGATACTTGATTGAGTAAACTTCAATATGTAGAATAAGAGTTAGAAGCTTACAGCTCCAGAAACTTGAATATGTCCTTATTTTCATTCTTAATGGTTGCTCTGGAACTCTGTACATTGTTTGCCTTCCTTCAGCTGCTGATTGTTGAAATATGTGTGTTGTTCAATAGACAAGAAAGATGCAACCACCACCAATGTAAAGAGTGACCTCTCTACGGGAACTGCAAGGGGTGTAAACCATAATTCCTCGGCGTCCTTCTTCTCTGCATCCTCGTACCACCGACAAATCGCTCTTGCAGTAGCCGTCACATACAACCCGCAGTCGTAGCCGTTCATCTGCTGCGGCGACCCTCTGAATTCTCGAAACTCAACCTCGGACACTGAAATTCCCATGAAACCGACCACAGCTCTGAACAGCTTCCTTGCATGCCTTGCATTGATCATCCCCGAGCTGTCGTGGTGGACAAAAACGTTGGCGTTTCGTTCGTACACCAGAAGGCTCCAGTGGGACCCGCCTTCAGCGAAGTCCACGTCATCATTGTCGTTCACCGGAAAGAGGACGAGGTCCTTTTCCGGGAGGCGGAGGGGAGTGACGCAGTCTCTGAGGTCGTCGGCGCTGGGGCAGTTCGCGATCCAGAAGCTGATGGAAGGCGGAGTGAGGAGAATGTTGGTGGAAGGGCAGCGTGAGGAGAGGTAGGTGAAGTAGAACTCGATGATTCGGTCGTTGAGGAAGTGTGGGCCGCTGAGGATGTCGAGGTCCGATCGCCGGAGCACGACGTCGTTGTAGCTCAGGATTTTCTCGTCCGTTGAAGGTGATTTCCTCATGCTGCAGTGCTGAATCGGTAGCTGAGGAATTTGGATCAATCTAGGGTTTGTTCATCGAAGAAAACGATTTGTTCTCTGAATTTGTACCCTTAGGGGTAATTCGGTCATTTTACATGGCCTCGGTTCGAATTTAACGACAACACGTGCCAAGCACGTGAGACTTAACGAGATTTTTTAACGTTGGGTGCAATGACCAACAAAATGAAACATACGGGTGTAAATAATTGCGGCAAAAAACATATAGGTCCAACGACAAAAAAAGGCAAACATCCGGGTGCAATTCCATACTTTTCCCTATTATTTTTACTTTAAAATTTATCAAAACAGTTTCGTCTTTGTGCAGTTGACTTACTGTCACCTCTTATTGGACAATCAGTTTTCAGCCCAATAATACGGAAAGAAATGGAGATGAAAATATACATTTGCTTCTTCCATAAGTTGAATTCTATTTGTCCCAACTTAATGCTCCATCTTCAACGAACTCACCTGCTTATAAATACGAGCATCTTAATGCCTTCTTGTCGGCACAAGCAGTATATACTCAAACTCCACGACAAAACCTCCCCCCCTCTCTCTCTCTCTTTAAGATGAAGTGCAAGTCCATGGAGAAGCCAAAGCACAGAAAGGGCCTGTGGTCGCCGGAGGAAGACCAGCGTCTGAGAGACTACGTCCTTAACAACGGCCATGGCTGTTGGAGCTCCGTCCCCATCAATGCTGGTAATTATATAACGTGTTCCTAACCCTAAAAATTGAGATCAAATAGTCCATGTGAGAGTGAATTGTCTAAACTGCCTTTATTTCTACCTAAATTTGACATAGAAATGATGGCGAGGGCAGGTCTGCAGAGGAATGGTAAGAGTTGCAGATTAAGGTGGATTAATTACCTGAGACCTGGGTTGAAGAGAGGGATGTTTACACTGCATGAAGAGGAGACCATCCTCAACCTCCATCGCATGCTCGGAAACAAGTAAGTCAATTGACTAGGGATGATGATTACACATAATGAACAGCAAAGGTCGTCTCTATGTTGTTCAGATTGAGATATCTCTGTAGTTTTACAATTCGTTTTATCAGTTAAATACTGGTTTCATTGATTATAAAGAAAACGGGTTTAATTTATTTTTTTATAATTCATGTCATGCTTAATATAATTTTTATAAAAAAATTTGATATAAGTCCTCCACACTTGGAATTTGAGTTCTTAATTTTATGTTATACTTGCTTGACGATCAGGTGGTCTCAAATAGCACATCATTTACCTGGAAGAACTGATAACGAGATAAAAAACTACTGGCACTCCTATCTTAAGAAGAAACTCGGGAAGCTTGAAACACCAACGGCCCATCAAATCAAAACTGAAAGCACCTCACATACAGAGTCCACGCTCTGTCAAGATCTTCCCACGACTCAGAAGAACCCGACTCCAGTCACCTCCTTACCTAAGATTCTCTTTGTCGAGTGGCTAGCCCTAGATGACAACAACTCCAATGACACGGAATATACATTTTCAACCTTTGATCATCAACCATCATTTTGTGATAATGGCTTCGACGCTATGGCTAGGCATTCCGACCTGTTGCAGTATGACTCCCTCATGCAGAGTATTCCTTTTAGTGGAGATGGTGGCTTTGAAACCAGAAATGAAAACTTTGAGGACATAATTAGCGGCTCCTGGTAGTACTGTGGTGATATGTATGGGACTACGGAGGATCGGATGTTGGAGACAGATTTACTAGAACTTGTCTCTGTCAACGGAGTTCACAGCAGCAATGATTTGATGTATACTTGATAATACATCCATGGTTTTTACGTGATTATTATTATTATTATCATTCGTAGGGTAAAAACACCTAAGTTCAGTTTCAAAGAATAAAAGTGAAGAGTCCATCAAGTAAATTTCATAGTGTTGCGTGATCACCTAAGTGTTGTGTTTGTACATAAGAAAGGATCAAAACTAGAATGTAATACCAAGGGAAATTGAAACATTTAATTTAATTTGGGCGATGAATTGTTCTTCTTTGAGATTGTTGCATGGATGTTGGACGTGACGGATTTAGGGTATATTTTTTTTAATGTAGGCATATTGTCGGTAACATTTATGGGAAAATCAAAAGACACGCAAACGAGTATACTCTATGGAACTCGGTCACAATTTAGGTTCCTCGGAATGTAAGCCTACTGGGACAAAGTAATGAGGTTGACCACGAACGGTTAGTGCGTATTCTTACGGTGATTCTGTATATCTCACCACATATCCGAGTGTTAGGCCGGAATTTATTCTTTAATAATATTACATATCTTTATGATGAATAATCTCCTCTTTAAGTAAGCGGATTACTTGGCGAGTCGTTACTCAAGGGATAAGATTCATGAATCATATTTTAGGGAGGGACCTAGGAGTTCTCGGAGCTAGGGCTCGGGTTGAGGCGAGGCCCAACGAGTACCGAGTTTTATCTTTATCTATTTTAGGCGATCGCAATTGGTGTTGTCATTGTTTGGAGAGACCTTCAATTGTGTTCAAGTGTGGGTCTCAAAGGAACCTTATTTGATGATCATTTCAATTATTTTTGGGTTGCCTTTTACATTTTGGTCTTTTTTGGCGAGCCTTTATATTGTTTTTACGTTGCGTTTTGCTGAGCCTTTCAATTTATTCCTAGGTTTGGCCACACACAAAATATGGTCAAGTCACGGTTAAATCTGTCTACCACCGGCTGAAGGAACAGGAGGAAACAATGGTGCAGGGATCCATAACAAACAACACTATTTGGAAGGCGATATGAAAGGTACACTCTTCCAAAAGTAAAAAACAATTATGTCCCGTTTACTCTCAAATGCGGTTGCACTCAAACAACCTAAGAAAAAGAGGGTGGTCGTGGAGGAGGGATGCCCTATATGCATCTTAGAGGAGACATGAGAACATATTATTATAGCCTGTGGATGGACAGAAGCGATATGGTTTGGCATCATGCGCATTCGGCAAATCCAGGGAAGTATCGAACCACTTCACCAATGGATCATTGAAAGACTAACGGAAGGAGCTGCAACCGGGAGAGCCTAAGAAGAATGTAATAGTCTTTGTGTGCTATGTTGGTATATATTAAAGGCTCGGTACAAAGCAATGTTCGAAGGAAAGAGACCGAACCCCAATGAAACAGTGCTCGCTATAAAAGGAGCTCATATAGAGCTGCTACGGGCCGAATCAAGAAGAGGAATAGAAACACGAACACAACAGACAACGAGGTGGGTAAGCTGACCGAGGGTGCCATCCGTCTAAACTGTGGCGCCTCATGGTGCAACCAAACAAGACGTGAAGGTATCGGTGTGGTGGTGTGAAATGCGGAAGGGCAACTAGTGGGAGGACTAAGCCGAATGACATGGAGTGATAATGTTGAATACCTTGAAGCCAAAGTTGTGATGGAAGTAATCAAAATGCCACTGGAAAGAGGATGAAAGTATATAGAGGTGGAAACAGACTCCCAGAATGTGATAATTCATATCCAAGGAAGAATGATTTCGTGAAGGTTGGAGGTTGGTTGTGACGACATCAAGGCAATGGCAAGACAATTTTGGCAAATCGGGTGGAAGGCAATCTCGCTCTTAGCGAACAAGAGCGCCAACTAGATAGCCAAACAAGTAAGAATGGGTGTGTGACTCAATAATTCTATTTAACAACTCCCCCCCTAACTTAGGATTTGTTTTATTAGCATTAGATTGTAATAATGGACCTCCATGATCAACTGATCAAGCTTTTTCCCTCTCAATAAAATAAGCATGTTGACCAAAAAAACAATTCTAGGGGTCCTTTGGTCGTGTTTTTCCTTGTAAACTTCTATGTTAGGAATGATTTTTTGGAACCTTTCATTTGGATTTTCTGCAGAAAAAGTTTGTTAGGTTTGAAGTGTTGAAGTGAATGAAGTTTGGTATGAGATAACTCTCTGAATGAAACCTGATCAAGGCGAGGCTTATGAGTGGTCTCATCCAAGAAACATTGTGTTCTTCCAGATGATCCCTCGCGTCCTGATAGGGGTGGGCATAAAAAACTGGTTCGGCCGAACTGAACTGTACCTTTTGTGAACCGTACTAGTTTTTAACCGGTTTGGCTGAATCGGTTCACAAAACAAATAGTTTTTTTGTACAAAACAAATGGAGCGGTTCAGTAGAGGTACAAAAAAACGGTTTGCAAATGGTAAACCGTACCACTTCTTGTACCAGTTTTAATATAATATTTAATTATTAAAATATTTACTCTAAACCATTAGACCAAAGTTGGTTCGGTGATGATTTACAATCTACATTAGTAAAATGGATTTTGTATTATGGTTTATGGAATATGGTTTATGGATTACGGTTTAGGGATTAGGATTATGGTTTATGTATTATGTATTATTATAGTTTGTTTTTTTTAAATATACATATAAAGTAGTTCGACCGAACCTGTTCCGAACAAGTACGGTAAATCAGCCAAAAACTGGAGCGGTAAACCGTACATCTTTAAAATGTGGTAAAGGTACGGTTCATGAACCGGTTCAGACTCGAACTAGTTCATCTCTACCTCTACGTCCTGATCTTTTTCATATCCTTTCTCCTGGTAGATATTTTTCAATGTCGCAATGACATGCGACAGAGTAAAATCGTGTTTAGACAAGTTGCGCGCCGAGTCGTTTTTTCCTCAATCGTCATTAATGATGGTAATGCTTTTTTTGCTTTTCAATTAGTATCCCCGGTACTTTCATCATTAATGGCCCGTTCGTTTCAAGGAATGGCCACGGATTTGGGCTTACGGATTCCGTAAGCCCATGTTCGTTTGGTGGAATTGGCCATTCCTTGAAAATGGATTCCGGGCGGTCCGGGCTTAGGGAATCCGGGTAAAAACCTCGGATTTCCTAAGCCCACACGGGTCGGAATCCGGAATCAGCTGCCAAAAGACCAAATTGCCCTCGTCATTTTGAAGAATTTACGAGCGTGCCATCAGCTGATTCTGATTAAAAGCTTCTGGAAATGTCGACAGCAAGGTTCGAACCTGCGCGGACGTAGCCAAACAAGATTTCAAGTCTGTCTCCTTAACCACTCGGACATATTAACAACTGTGTTTATTATAACCCCTAATTTGTACTATACATTTTTGAGTGTTTTTTTATTTAAACTGAAAATTCAAAAAAAATACCAAAATAAAAATAAAAATTAGTATTTAAAATTAAATTAAAATAATAAAACAATTCAATTTAACAATGTTTATATAATGATTTACTAAACTGATTAAGGACAAACCCATGTTCTGTATAATGTATGTGGTGACTAACAACATTTTGTATTATGTATGTAAGATGTATTATGTATGTGGTCATGTTTACATTCTCTATTTTTTTTTAAATAGAATTAATAAATTGGTCTTTTTAAAAAAATTAAAAAAAAAATCGTTTTTAAATTATTATTTTTTAATAAACGTTTTTAATATTTTAAAGTTTTATAATTAATTAATACAAATTATTTTTATTATATACTATACATATACAAAAATGGGTAAATATGTCATTTTACCACATTCCATTCCTTTTCCGTACACAATTCCACCAAAGAAACAACAGAATTCCTTATTCCGTTCTATTCAATTCCACCAAAAAAACAACTTCATATTCTTAACTCCTATTCCTTATTCTCAATTCCTATTCCGTATTCCGTATTCCGAATTCCGAATTCCGTCAAACAAACGCACCGTAAGTGTTGTCATTTTAATGACAATTGTCTCTTTTTTAGTAATTGGCGATTCTGACCTCCATGCACTACTAGAAATAACAATTTTAGCGGCGACACTGATATATTCACCATTGTTGTAGAACACCCACTGATATATATATATTATAGTAATGCATATAATGGATCTTACTTTTACATGCATGTGTCTGTCCATGAATAAATGTGTGTCGGTCAATTAATATTCAGATATCATATTTACTCTATCTTTTTCGACCAATTTAAAATTTTCAATCCATATAAATTTCAAACTAGAACTACTTTAATTGGTTAGGTTTTAATACATATTATGATTTATTTTTTGCAGTTGAGACAGTTTCATCACACATAGAGCATTATGTGATGCACTTGCACAGGAGTGTGCGAGGCACCCATCAAACTTGAACACATGACTGAAGATGAAGATTGAGGAAATTACCTTGCGGAGACGACAACGAAATAAGAAGGAAACAATCTCATTAAGCAAAGAAGATTGTCGCTGAATAAGATTGGTGAAGACGACAGCTCAATAAGATTGCCTCTTTGAAAGTAGGGTTGCCTCACTCGCAAATGTGAAGCAGTTTGGTTTCAAATCCACGATTTATATTACCATTATTAGTGAAATTTTTTAACTTAATCGGTAAATATTACTATTACCGGAGTAGATATTTACGTCGTCGGTAAAACACCACTTTTACCAGCGCAGTAAATAACCTCGCCAGTAATACTTTTATGTTTAACGACAAGGTTAATCTTCTCGCCAGTAATTTTATTATTAAAAAATATAATTACCAGCGAGATTTATTATCTCGCCCGAAAAAAAATAATTTACTGGCGATTGAACATATCGGTCCGGTAATTATAATGATTTGCCGGTGAATGTAAAATGTAGACGCTAAAAAACTTTTGGTCGGCAAAATATTATGTGTGGCAGGTAAAATTATTTTACCTGCGACTTTTATAGGCAAATATTTACAAGAATTACTCTAGTAGTGAGGTGTCCTCACACATGTCAATTTTCTCTTACTTCCTCAGTTTAGGTGTCAATGGCTCTTATAAACTTCTTTTGCCTAGGATTGAAAAATCTTTAATGCTTTCAGCTTTTCTCGGGCTTTAGAAGTTCTTCGATTTCCTTGTTTTTCTAATCTCTCTGCTTTCTTTCTTCCAACCTCTTTCTTTGTAACCCCCCTTCTGGATATGCGATAGGGTTCGCTTCCGTTACTATGAGGTCATCCTATTTCAACAGCTTCCCAAAGGCACGTTCGCAATGTGTTTGCATATAAGAATTCTTAGATCGAACCCAAAAGATTAAGCACGTAAATTAAAGAAAAAATGAAATTTTATTTCTTTTTCTTAATTAGAAAATTCTGTACATGCTTGTTATTTACCACGGTTGCAACTCTTGTAAATAACAACTTAGTCCCTGCACTTATGAGAAGTAACAATATGTATCATGGACTTAATAACATGTAAATATACATCCTCTAACATTCACACATGTTTTTCGTGCGTATCTTTAGTGCCTCAGTGTGCTCCCCCATGATTATTGCTACATGTTATTCAACACATTAGACAAAGAGCACCTAGCACCACAATAAACAATAGTACATCAATACAGGGATACCACTGACGATTGTCACAGACTATGGGTATAACAGATCATGAAGCATTCTTTGATATTCATGAGACCAAGTGCAGAGAAATGGCGTTACTCTGACGCTCGCAAATTAAGACAACATCTTTACTTGTGTCTTTTGATATTGCACTATTGTTTCTTATATTGAATGCCTAAATCACCAGTTGTGTCACGATTTTTCCTTGATGATTGAATGGGTTTGAGCCCATTATCTTTATTGTGGTTTTTGATAGTAGTAAAGTGTAAAGATCACAATCGATGCTAAGAACCACACAACTTAATGAATGTAAAAATACTTTCATAATGTTGAAGACTGTGAAGACATGGGTTTGTGCCCATTATCTTTACTATTGGTTTTGAATATATTGAAACATTAAATCTTAAAACCAAACAAATATGGAAAAGATTGGGTTGGGATGGAAGCAATGGAGTTGATGACGATGATACTCCTCAATGTAAATGAAACAAAGAGCATAAGAGAATGGTTTATGAAATGGAATAAACAATCCTATCATTGATGCACATAATGTTACCCTATAAATGTACCTTGTATGATGATTCATACGTAACATCTCATTGTGGGGAAGCACAACATCATATTTGTCAAGAGAGGGCCGACACGTGACAACAAGATCAACAGAAAAAACAAACATAGAACTAAGATAGTGCGTAGTATTAGATCATATTAACCTATGGATAAGAAACCACCATGTGATGATTTTGTCAGTTGAATGAGTTAGGAGGGGACCGGACTATGAATTTCGTTTGGAGTAAGTAAATGCAAACATGTTGAAAAGGACAGGCTTCATCAGAAGGGTGTAGTGTGTGAGGGGAATCATTCATTCTCTACTTCAGAGATTGGGTCACTCCCAACTTTCTCCTAATAGCCATAAGTGTCTTCTCAATGAGAGATTTTGTAAACACGTCAGCCAATTGATCATTTGTAGGGACATGATTGATGAGCACTATACCTCGGGAGAGCTTTTCACGAACAAAAACAAGTCTAGTTTAGCATAGCATGTTGAAAAGGGTAGAGGCAATTCAAAGAGCACTGGTATTATCACATCATATGATAGGGACAGTGGGCATCATAATGCCAAGATCAAGAAGTAGCGAGTGAACCCATAGAGCATCACACATGGTGTTCGCAAGTCCTCGAAACTAAGCTTCGATAGTGGTGTTTGAAACCAGACTTTGCTTTTTAGAGAAACATGTGATTGGACTATTGCCCAAGAAAAGACAATGACCAAATGTTGATTATTTATCATCCATGTCTACTCCCCAATTAGAATTCCTACATCACGTCAATGACAGAGCAGAATAAGTTTGAATTAGTAAGCCATGATCAATAATGCCTTTATGGCAACATATAATACATTTCACCGTAGACAATAGTGAGTCATTGAGGTGTTGCAGGAACTGATTGAGTTTGTTGACACAAATCTTAGTTCATGACGTGTATAACAAACATGTTTGAGGGACCCAACTGTACTACGAGACAATGCATGATCCAAAAAGGGGAGAACGGGACGACGAAGCCACAAGAATAGGAAAACGTACAAGAATAGTGGGGTAAGTCGAACAATTAGATATGTCGATAGGAGTTAAAAATTCCAAAATATACTTTTGTTGATAAAAAATTCGAAAGTCACGTCCAGATTAAATTTCCATAGTAAGAAAGAACTCAAGTCGACTTAGATCTTTTGAGTCAAAATGTTGGTCAAGCTTAGAAATCGTAGATTCTATCATAATGACCATATCATCGATACATAGAAAAAGATTTATTAATTAGTTTAATAAATAAGCAATTGTCAAATTGAAAGTTGAGATAGCCAAACAGTGTTACTGGAAAGCTTTTAAGTTTCTCAAACCATACTAAACCATACTCTGGGTACGTTTTGAGACTATAAAATGCTTAATTCAACTTATAAACTAAAAGAGTTCCATTGGTAGCCTTCTGCTTAAATCCAAGTGGTTGAGACATTCATACTTCCTCGCGCAAGTCACCATTCAGGAAAACATTATTGATGTTCACTTGTCAGAAGGACCAATTGAAGCAAAAAAAAATAAGGAATAACACAAGTCAAAGATTGGCATGCTTTTGCTACAAGGTTAAGAAAATTAATGTAGTCAAAGCCTACCTTTCGAGAGAAACCTATCACTACAAGGCACGTGTTATATCTTTCAATAAAGCCATTGTCATTTCATGTAATTTTGGAAACCATTTGCAATTAATGGGTGATATGCCCTGAGGCAAGGAGGTCAGCGTCCAAGTGGAGTTTGTGTAGAGAGCGTCATCTTTCTTTGGGATTGCATCACACCATTCAAGAATGGCTAGAGCAGTTTGGATGTAGGAGGGTTCAGGTAGTTGTAGTCTCTCGTAGCTAGATAACTCATAGAGTGGGAGAACTCATGTCTAAAGTATGTTAAAGGCTTAAAGGCCTGAACTGAGGTTGAGTTGTGGTCGGGTTGATAGGTGCCTTAAGTGCTTGAACAACCACTACAAAATCTGGACATGCTTGAGGTATGACAAGTATGAGTGATCGTAGTGCATAGGGGAACTGTGGATCTATCAGTTTGATCAGTTGATATGGATAACCTCGGATAGAGATAGAGGAAAGCTCGAAGAGAAATTAGATGAAGAGTATGAAATTGATGGTACTGGTGTAGGTAAATGAGATGGGCTAAATGGAGTTGAGGTTGATGTGGTGTTTGTGGGTTGTACTTCCTCTATTGGTGGAGAAATTAAATCTATAATGGAATGTGGTTGGTGCACTTCTTCTCGTGCAGGAGTTGGTAGGCATGCGACTGTAGGTAAAGAAGGTGAGTTGGGAGCATCCATACATGAAAAAGGAATCGTATTAACATATGTTGAGGGAGAGAACAAGGAGTTAGAGGTTGAACTCCTAAACATATAAGATGCATCAGAAAAAGAAAAGAGAAATAGGGACACTTCAAATTAAACATGACGAGAAATGTACTCTTCCAAGTTTGTCCAAACACTTATAACCCAAATCAGAGCAAGAGTAGCCAACAAACACACTATTGAAAATTAGTATTTTGTCAAATAAATTTTGTAAGGGAAATAATCTCTTTAAATTTAGAACTATTTGTAAGGGATTTGTTAGGGTTAAGTGATGAGAATAATAATTAGGGAAATTCCTCACAAAATATATTTTCCTTACTGCATTACTGACATATTTGTAAGGAAATCTGTCAGTAAGAGAATAATAATTAGGGAAGATATTTTGTGACGGATTTTTCTTATAAATAGTTTTAAGGATAATCCATCACTAATTACATTTTTCAATCCTAAATTTCGTAAGGGATTTATACCTCCTCATAAAATATATTCATTTGTAAGGGATTTATATCTCCTTAAAACAATATATTCTTTGTTAGGGCAAAACCCTAAGAAATATTATATGACATAATATTAGCAACAGAAGAACACAACCCCCGCTCTGTTCTGCTGTCACATTATTATCGTCTATCGATTCACCACATTTTGTTTCTCGGTCATACGACTTATCCCCGTATTAGTGACTGTGATTTCCATTGACCCTTCCCGGAGAGATTTGTTGTCGGCCCAGCTACTCGAACTACATCATACGCACGCACGACTGATTTTATTTTCAGCCCATGACCCTCCCCATTCCTTCCCGATATAATTAATTCATAATCAACCGAGTTGACTGACTGACCCGTGTTTTTTCACCATCTCTTCCCAAATAAGAACCCTAACCTAATTCTGCTCACTCGGCGGTTCCGATAAATTCAATTTATGCGAGGGAAAAAGTTGAGCAATCTTCCGCACTCATTCCAAAAAATTTTACACAAATGTTTACTGGTTACATCTAATCATCTTCCTTCTACAATGACATTTCAGTGGCGAGGTTGCTCTTTAATTTTGAGCATCAGTGTAGTTTAGATGTTGGGGAGTTTAATATAGGTTTGCTTATCTTTTCGATTCGTGTATTCGCTTAAGGTTTATTCATTAGCTCGTTGCTTTGAGAGAGTGATTGTTGGTTAGTTAGGACATAGCGGCCTGATCGATTTGCTTTGGGTTGCTACATCTGCGCGTTTGTATAATTGTCTAGTTAAACCATCAAATTACTTCTTTGACCTGTTTAATTTCGGGAGTGGACTAGTTTGTTAGTAAAGTCGATTGTGTTTAGAAAAAAAAAACAATTGATGCGGGACTGGGAGATAGGTGGCGCGCTGTATCATTCCTTTAAGTTGTGATTGCTATCAATACCTTTTATTCTTAATTTTCTAGATATCTTCTGTTGAAAGTTGGATATGGGGCTTTCCAGCGGAGGAAGTTCGATAAATATGTGCTTCCATTCGGACATACTCAAATAGTTGAAAGCAATGGGTAACACTTCCATTCGGACATACTCAAATAGTTGAAAGCAATGGGTAACATTTTTACTGTTGTATGTTCAGTTTCTAAACATATTTGTTTTGATAAAATTATCATCTTGTTTTGTTTGCACGGTTCTTTTATCCATCTATTTGTTATGCTAACTTTCTCTAACTTGTACATATCGTGGAAGCTCTTATGAACTTACCTGGGAATAGAGAATGCACTGGCTGTAAATCCAAGTACGTTTGTGAATGACCCAAATAGGATTATAAGATTTTTCACTATAGGCTTAGTTGAACCAAGGAAATGATTGGATTCCTACAAGGAGAACATAATATTTCTATTTTCTACTTTAATATAGTATACTTTAACATGTTCTGCTGCTGCATAGGTTCTGTTAGGAACATGCTAAACTCATACTTAGTTAGGTTATCTATATGCAGAGGAGTGTGAAAGTTGGCATGGCTCACAATAATACTTCGTCTCAGGATATTATTTACTTGAGATTAGTTTTTAGAAAAAGGAAAAATAACAAAAAAAAAATGGTTATTATTTTATATATATTTTTTTTGTGTGTGATGATAGTAGTAATAAACAAGATGATTTAAACCCAACGAGAACAACCAACTCAAAAAGGTATAGTTGTCCTGGTCAAGATAGTTACTTGTATATTTTCATTGGTATGTTCTGGTCTTACTATATATGTCCACTTAACATTTGATCATGGTATGATATGCTGATGGGGTGTCGTGTATAGCTATTAAGTCTTTAGAGAGTTGATATGATCTGATCCCCACATGGTCTTTCTCTGTTACTTTTCAATTTTCTAGTCTTCAAGATATCATTTTCTTAGCTACTTCTCAGCTACTTATAGAGATAGAGAGAGAAAGAAATAAGATAATAAACTTTTATTGTAGTATGTTCTACTTGTACTAATTTTCTATTTTGTCTTGCATGTCTGGGTTAGGAGAGAATGAGATTTGATGAGGATAAGTATGAGCTTATTGAAGCATTTGAGAGATAAGCTGCATCGCGTTACACTAGTATGTTGAATGGTGCGATGACTCAGATTTTAAAAACACTTAAGAAAAATGATATTGCTGAGCTTAAGGATCATAACCCTGGCTGGATGAAGAAGGATATATGGAATTCATTGGTTGAAAAATGGGAAAAACCTGAATGGAGAGCAAAATCAGAAGCTCCACGAAAAAATCGAATGACTGAGAAAGATGGATCAATCATTAAACACAGTGGATGATCAATCTCTTTTGATGAGCATATGCAAAGAATTATATTGAATATGGTAACATTTAATAAATATGCACATATATATATATAATGTTTCTCATAAATTTGTTTTGTTATTATTGTAAACTAGACAACTAGGTCGAGAACCGACTCAACGAGAGTTTTTCCGGAGGCTCCATCGTTTGAAGGGAAGTGAAGATCAATTCATTGATAAAAAAATAAAAAACAGTCATTGTAAGTTTTGCTTTATTATATATTCTTTTGTTCTTATACTATTATATAGCTCATGATAAGGTATATAGTGTTATTCTTGTTGATAAATAGTTCGTATGTGTAAATTGTATTTTGCTCTTTTTAGGAGGAATGTGATACAGATTTTGTGGAAAATTATGGTCATGATGGTGCATCTTAAGTTAAGTTCGATAAAAAAATCATGGATTGAAGCAACTGGATTTCCTAAGAAAGGAAAGTTGTATGGTTTTGGGCCCAAGGTGGATCCAAAGATCCTATTAGGATCCGAAAGTTCTTCAACCTCATATACATGGTACAAGAGTACAAGTTCAAGTTCAAGGATTCGAAATACACACACCGGCGAGAAGTATAAAAAGTTATAGGATGTAGTGGAACTTTAACAAGCACAAATTTCAGCTGAACAATCTCAGATCAACCAAATGCAAGCATTAGTGCAAAACATGATGGAGCCATTTGCAAAACAAGGTCAGGAGTTTAATACCTTTCAACGGGATAATGGTTCCACTACTTAAGTTGTTGCATAATTTCTATTTAGATATTTTTTTACTAAGTATGTATTATTTAGATACGTTGTTAATTGTTATCTCTTTATAGTTGACTTGAATGTTTAAACTATGAACTTGTTTCATATAATATATATATATATATATACGTGCGTGTGTGTGTGTATTCTGTTACATGTGATAGTAATATATATATATTCTTAAAATTATTTATAGTGATTTTTCTTGATAGTGCATAAAATTCCTCAAAAATTTAACTAAATATACTCCTTAATAATCCCATTGTAAATTTACTAAATAAAAACTCTCACTATTTTCCTCAAAATTCTTGAAACAAAAACCCTTGAAAAAATCCTTTATAATTTACTTGGGAAAATACTCAGAAAATCCCCTAAGTAAGTTTGTGAGGGAAATGATTTTTAAAAGTTTGTTAGGGATTTTATAAGAAAAATTTGTTGAAACGTTTTGCAAGGGATTTTCCTTTTAAACTGCTATTTTTCTGGCAAGCTTATATGTTAAGGGAAGATTCCTTAGAAAATTCCTTACAAAGTAAATTTCTAAGGGATTTTTGAAATTCCCTTAGAAACTTGACCCTCACAAAAGGCAAATTTCTTGTAGTTAGGTCAATATTTGTAGTCAAACTTGTGCTCGTTGATGTCTTGAATATGAGGAAATAAATACAAATACACGCATAACGGTGTAATTGACGATTTGAATGAACAAGTTTCCAAAGGGTGAAATATTCTAAAGAACAGGAGTAGCTAATCTATTGATTAGGTAAGCAACTTAATCAAAACCATCATTCCAATAATAAATTACAACGGATTAAGGCTTATGCAAGTAATGTTAAACCAAGTTAAAAAAAATGTTTATATTTTTGTTCAACCATATTTGCGGTGTGTGGGAAAGTGTAAAAATTTGGGAGCCACGTGATACAAGATAGTTCTAAAATGAAACTGAAACTCACCCTCACTATCTATTTGAACAGGGTTGATTTCAGTTTAATTGTTTTTCAATGAACACTTAGAAGGAGGAAAACACTTTAGAAACATCAAACTTATGCATAAGGAAACATACCCATGTGAAACATGAATAAGCATCAACAAATCTAATGTAATATCTATTTCCAACAAAAGCAACAGGAGTTGGACCGTATATATCCACTGAAGAAGATGAAGAGATGATAATTAAGTAAGTTCTATTAGAAGGGAAGAAGGGCAACTTGTAACTTTTCCCCATACAGCAGGCTACACACACTTGAAGATCAACAATCTTATTGTAGCATGTCAAACCAGAGTGGACTAACTTATGGAGAATAGTATACTAGGGATGTCTTAGTCTACAATGCTAGATCAAAGTAGAAACATCTGACAAAAATGAAGTGAATGAGAAGCAATCCATGGAATCTTTAGTAACACTAACATCAATAATAGATCTATTAGTAACACTAGAGTTATCAATAACATCGTAACTATTCTAGGAGTGTTTATTATCATAACCATTGAGTGTTAATTTAGTATTATCAAGAGGAGAATCAATCTCAGAACTAGCCATACAACTTCACATGTTCGCAAAGCAAACTACACCTTTATTTGAGTTAAGATTATCATCTAAGAGTAATAGTGTTGGACATATCAGAGAAAGACTGAGGACTTGACAATTTTGAAAATAAGGGAAACACCAAAGATTTAGTAGTACCATTCATAGATAGAGGAATGAGGAGCTTGCACATACCAACACACTCACAACCCTCTATAAGCACCTAATGTGTGTCCAAATCATTTGCTAGATAACTAGTGAGATAAATTACAAAGTATGTATGATTATCTTTAACAAACTCAGATGCAAACATATGATTCTTCGTCAACTAAGGTGCAATTAGACATTACTTAATATAAGTTTTTTTATTATTTTGAGGAACACTTTTTTATCCAATATGTGATACAGAAATGGCATTCCCATTGCCAGATATTATTTTATATGTTTCAGAATACGGTGAAGATGAAGGTAGATTACTATACAAGCTTTTTAGAAGATTTGATACATAAGAATCAGGAAACCAAGCACGATTTGCATTAGCATTAGTGTTTTAAGTACTGCCTGGTGATTGTGGTGCAGGAGCAGGAAGTGGTTGAGACACTAGAGTAGATCATGGATGATATATGGGGTTTCATTGTTAAGGTGTGTTGATACATATGATGAGTATGTTGATGTTTCACGGGTGGAATAAGAGAAGTGACAAGATAACTCTCGATCCGGATGGAAGAATTTCTTTCTGTCGGGGTTGTCCACTTTTGCCTTTTCCAGGTATTTAGCAGGAGATAACCTTGGCTTTTTGTTCCTCGGGTGTGCCTTCGTCTCACTGGTGGGGTTTCCTATGATGTTTCCTCCTTAAATAGTATACGTAGCATCTTCTTGAAGATGGTTGGTTGTCTAAGACCTTTCTTTTAACGTGGGGGTGGGGAACTTCATACTTTGATGCACCGTAGAGGGGATTATCTTGTTGGGGTTGATGGTGATTCGATCCAATATGGAATTGTAGAATGTTAGGAGATCAACAATTATGAAAAGGATGTCGAATTCGAGTCTCTTTCACCCCTCGCATAAGACCACTTGGATGTTGATGGTTCTCAGTGGATAAATTACGCTTATCGTGAATCCAATCAAGGGTAAGTCAACCTTTTTAAGCTTCTTCTTGGTCTGAACGGTACTTTCGAAGGCGTTTAGGAAAAGTGTGTTTGTCGAATTTCCTCCATCAACTAATAGCCTTTTCATGTGCATCGATCTTGTTGGTGATGACTAAAACGTCATCATTGGGGATCGCCATGTGAGTCATGTGTTATTCAAAGAAGGATATAATCGTGTCCTCTTGAGGCCTTGGCCTTCTCTGTAGTTGTACCGCCGTGGACAGCTGGGTGGAACGTACTTCTCTAGTTTCGCTACGTTCGCCTCTTTCAAAGCATCCTTCGAATATGGCATTGTTAGTTTCCTATTTTCAGATGGGAGGAACTAGGTTGTTTATGTTCTGCATGTGGTGGTTGTTGACTTAGGGTTAGTAAGCGACTATGCTCTTTGTGAGAGTATTCCTTCTTTAGAATACTCATTTGGATTAAGTCCTCAAGATCACCCTTCAAGATCTTTCATACATTGGTCCTGTGGCCGTGTTCCTTGTGGCATCAACAAAAATTGTTCAGAAAGCACCTCACGGTACCGTCATTTTTGTTTTTGGAATCGAAAGCCTTGTTAGTGAGACTTTCTCCAACTCGGACCAAACCATCAAGATTTTCCTATTCAGGGATGAAATAATTGTATATCTCCTCCAGAGACTTGTGATTTTCGACTATTGTACCTCTTTCCTTTTTAATCCATTGGCTCATATGTAAGTTCTTCTAGGGTGTTAATGTCTTTGACGTGGTAGTTGTTTCTTATTTTTGGAGACCTTGTCCCGGAGGTCTACAAGTTTTAAAAGATACAATAAATCTCATCTTGACAAATATGTTGATCAATCTAGCTGAACTTTTTATGGAAGCAACCATCGAAGGTAGTAAGAGTCTCATTCAGTTCATGTCTTATGTCGTTCAAGGTGATCATACATATCAATATTTGACGGTCGCCCATGTACCTCTATATGAATTTTACATTGAGATCTTCCTCGGAGTTAACAAATGTCAGTGGTAAAATGAAAAACCATGAGAACATTGTGCCTCTATATGAAAGTTGTTTTACTTAAGATTCGTTATTGCCACTAGATGCATGGGAGTTTTGATCAAGACCAAGGGATGAATGGATGTAAGTCTTTTTATCTTAGGGTGGTCATTACTGCACCTTTTTGCTCTGTCAACTTCCATTAATTATTTCTTCGACTTAATCGATGGTGAAGAATGGTTAATCAGCTAGCTTAGAGGGAAAATGCTAATAATTCCCTGAGAGTAGTGTTGCGCTAAGTCCTTGTTGTTCAATCATGTTTAGGAAAGCAGAGGGTGTACGTCCAGATTCTAAATATTTCCACATGTTTAGAGAAAGGCATATGAATTTACTCTTTCAAGAAGGCATTGAGAGGTTGCAATGAAGTCCCTTAGTATGTCATTTTTCCTGTTACGAACATCTCTAAGGCAGCAAGCATCACAGGTGTAATCGGACGATGCCATCTAGCTGAGGGAATGAGCTTGTCAATTATTACAGAGGCGGTTGGATAGATGAAGTTACTTGCACTATAAGAATGCATACCTACAACTATGGTAAAAGGTTGTTACCAAATACCCATTTGTCGTCACTAACCTTTAACAGTGGGTTAAGTTTCGTCTGGATATGTCCCGTAGCTAAAGGTCACTCCGACGGTAAATTGTTGCCGCGAGTAAATGATTGTCACCACTAATAGGTCGACAACATTCAATGACGATAAATGTCGTCACTATATACACTATATTAACAATGACCAGTATAGTCACTGTTTAATGGTATCAACAACATAATATGTTGTAACTACACATGTATATTTAGTGACAACATATTCACCATTAAAAATACTTGAAAATGTCCATTAATGTTGTTGCTAAACATGTATTTGGTGACAACAATTCCACCATTAAAAGTACTTATTAATGTTAATTAATACTACTGCTAAACATAGACTTTATGCGACAACAATTAATATTAAATACGACCTTTTATTGTTTTTTTTTTATTAATGATCTTTTTAGTGCTATAAGATATGAACTACATAATAGATTTTATAAAATTTAATGTATTATTTATAAAATTATCTATGTACATCCTAATACACATCCAAACCAATAAATTATAAAGGGTAAAATACGAGTTCCCCCCTGAAGTTTAAGCCGCATTTAAGATTCCCCCTTAATGTTTGAAATTTAAATTTTAGTCCTAATGTTTGCCTTGGATGAAAAATCCCCCCTTTACGTCACTTAGTCGTTTGTTCTTGACGGAACCTGATCATGTGCGTGGCACATGCTATTTTAGTGACCAAATTGCCATTCTTCATCCAGTATTGTTCCTCCTTTCCATTCTATAGAACATACATTGGAGCAAGCTTTGGATAAGGAAGACCAGAATCAATACTGAATCATGTGTTTTTAAAATAGGACATTAAAAGCAGAAAGTTCAAGTGTTATTCATGGCTTAGAAACAGAGCATGAAGATCGGAACCTAACGACATTCACAGTGGAAGGGTTAAGATTCTTAGTCATGCAGTGTTGTTCACTGCTGTGATCCTCGATTTATCAGCAAATCAAATAAAAACATGATAACGTTTGTGGTCGTGAAGAACAAACCTTCAAGTGATAGTGGAGTAAGAACCTCCCAAGCTGGTCTTGCCATCAATATTGACCCAACTACATGCAGTTTTGTTCTTCAACCCTTTCTCTTTCATCGTTCTCCTCACCCCAACCACAACGTCCCATTTGCTTGACGAAGCCTGAAGGTTAGATAGTGAGACATAAATCGAGGGGTTGCTGGGTTGTAATTGAATAAGAGATGTATAAGCCAAATCCCTCATAGTATTAGTCTCATGGATAATGGAATTACTAAGAAGACCTACCCATACACTCGACTCTGCTCTTACCGTCATTTCCTTGATTAAAAGTAACGCACGATCTAGCTGGTTGGACCGCCCTAGCAAATCGAATATGCAAGAACATATCTCTACTCTGTAAGCTCAATTCCACAGTCAGTAATAGCATAGGTGTATATACGAAGACATTCAACAACCAATCCAGATCTTGCACAAGCATAAAGGATTCCGACCATTGTAATGGAATCTGGTTTGATTATGAGACTAAGCAATACATTGTACAGAGACATGGCTTCCTCTCTCTTCCCATGTAGCCCATACTCAGAAATCAATGAACTCCAAAAAATGGCATCCACCATCTCTCAGCCCCACCCTCATCTACAATTCCATTCTCCGTAACCGGAAACTTCCCAGCCCTGCTTGGAAGCGTGGCCACTTTCAGTATCGCGAAATCCCCGACAACTGGATTGGACTCCGACGAGGCGCTCCCGGTCGGAACTGGAGAGGGTCGACCTGATACTCACCCTCCGGCGAAAACCCTACAAGGACGTATCATTTCTCGACCACTGTGAATTCTCTGACGACCGCGAGCTCGACTACATCCGCGACATAGCAAAGATGTCCGCTATTCTTTTCTATCGTCTTCTCCAGAAAGGCTACCCTATCTTCATGTGGAAGATCATGGACGAGGGTGAGGCGAAAAAGCAAAGGAAGATGAACCAGTGCAAAACAGAGGAAGAAGAAGCAGTATCTTCTCCGTTTGTAACGAAGGACAATTTTGTCATTTCAAAATGTAAAAAACTCACGTGTCCAACACATTATGAGATTTCCATTTGAATTTAACAGAAATTGGACAAAAATGGGGAAATTTTGATTTGGTCCAAACATTAGGATTAAAATTTCAAATTTTAAACTTTAAGGGGGAATGTTAAGTTTGGCTCAAACTTTAGGGCGGAAACTCGTATTTTACCCAATCATAAAAGTAAAATACAATCTTAACTCTAGTAATTTTTTAAGTAAACATGTTGTAGCATCTCTTAAGAAAGGAAAATAAATAAACATATTGTACCATGTCTTACTTTTTTTTTTCCCAATCCTCGAACTTAGCTCGAGCACGTTCTTTAGCTAACAATGCCTGCAAAATTTACAGTGAAATGAGAAATTCATAAAACTGTTTTACATTATACCACTTACTAAATCCTATGCATAGGCATAAGTTTTCCAAAGAGAGATATTCAGTGTCACATAGCCAACTGGATAGCATAGCATGTATACAACTAGACAAGTAGTTATTCAATTGTGTTTATCAAAGAAAATTCACAAAGTACTTACTTTCACAAATCATAATATGCGCCTTCTCAGAAGGAGTGGTTTCTTATTCAATTGTGTTTAGCAAAGATATTTGACAAAGTACTTACCTTCACAAAGTACAATATGCGTTTCTTTGTCTTAGAAGGGGTATTTTTTTTCCAGGAACATACCCAACTCTTACATTGTGTTTCTTTCACAGAATTCAGAATAAGAATAGAGAATAAGGAATATGATATAAGAATATGAAATTATTTCTTTGGTGGAATGAAATTAAATAAGGGATTCTGTTGTTTATTTGGTGGAATTGTATATGAAAATGGAATGTGGTAAAATGACATATTTGCCCCTCTTTGTATATGTATAGTATATAATACATATAGTTTGTATTCGTTAATTTTAAAAATTAATAATAATAAATACTTATAATATGATTAATTAATAATTAAAAAAAACTTTTAAAATAATTAATTTAATTAATTATTAGTTAAGATAAAATACTTGAATTAAGGTAAATTTTAGTATAAATCCATTCCTTTTATCAATACTCATCGAGAGTATACTTATCTGAACCATATCATCGATAATTACAATATCCGAAATATAATATTTCATTACAAATAACAATACACCATTGTCAAGTAGCAGCGGAGATTTCTTTCCCAAAATTAAACAAATCCTATTGCAAAGTTCATCAGTAGTTAGTATTTGGGAAAACAAAACATCATTAGAAGAACATAAGCTGATGTTACCAACCTCATCAGTAGAAACAGTCCAAATCGAATACCCCATATCAACAAACATTGTGAATACCGTACCACCTGGAGAAACAACAATAGCAGATTTGTTCTAAACAACAATAGCATATATGCCAGCTATGAATGCTTGTTGTTTGATCTAGTAATTAATTTGTCTTTCTCTCTCAACTTCCTTGCAGATTTTCGAATTTTAACTAAATTATACCATCTTGACATCCAACAAAAAATTTAAATAAGGTCATTGAATTTGCATAAAATATGATCTAAAATTATTGGAAATTCAACAGTGACGAAGAACCAAGTGCATTTCACTAATAAATTTTCATCAAAACTTAACATTAAGATCATAGTATTAGACAGGTGACACGAAAAAAAAATGGCTATGTAAAATGCAAAATATCATCCTAGAACATAACACTATATGACCACTAGAACAGAGAACGACAATGGCAAAGTTTAACAAGTTTTGCAAACCAGATTGTGGAGGAAAACAATAACACATAATTGAGCAGTAAAAAATAAAAAATCAACAAATAACTCGAAGAATTCAGCTTAGAACCAACACGATTCAATAGAAAGAAGATCAATACATATTTTAATGCATCAACTCTAGATTTATTGTCAAACGAACGCTCAACTCAACATTTGATCAAACATAAATAGATCAAAGCAAGAACAAAATATCTAATTCAGAACCAGAACTTACTCTTTTATATTAGATTGTGTTGGATCGTGATTTCCTGAATGCTGATCTGGCAATGAATTGAATGCCAAGGAGATAGTGATCGCGCGCTTTTGCCTGAGCTCCGATGAACCTGCAAGAAGGGGAGCGCAACAGAGGGGGTGCCTCTGGGTCCCTCTCCGATGCTTAAATGAGTATATGTGTGTATATAGCTCAAAACGTATTGAATGTATGTAAAGCAAAGGTATTTATAGAGTAGGAGATACCAAACCATATAAGGTAACTGTATATCTTCGTGAATATTGTGTTGTTGAAGATTTAGATAGTAGATATTGCGGTTACGGCGAGATATTGCAGTTACCGTATCTAATCTTTAGTGAATATGTGCCCGAGATATGCGAGATATCGTGGCTATATCCTTATTAACGGTTGGTGGGACCAGAGGAGAGAGGCAAGGCTCTCTTCAAGGCGAGCACTCCTATGGTGCGACCTTGATTGTTGGCGAGCACTCCTTGGGCAGTCCCTTGGCGAGTACTCCCATGGCGAGCAGTGGGAGGCTTTGGCCTTGGCCAATGGCGACCTGAAGTGGCACTTTGGCGTCCACTTTAGTTTGGATTCGATACTGGATCACTTTATGAGGGCCAGAGTAACCTTACTGTGGGTTGGCCTTGTATAAATGGTATGGGTTGCACCCCCTGCAAATTTATTGGGCCTTCGAGGCCTTTCCCATATTGGGTCGTCACTATCAATACCCAACATTTGCCCCCGAAGCTTGAGTGACGTTTCTTCGGTCGAGCTTGATTCTGTGATAGGGTTTAAGATAGTGACTTTTGGACTTGATCTTTTGCTTTCCTTATCTGCTATTTGTGCCTTTTGATGCTCTGTATCCTTTGGCGAACGATTTTGGTTGCGTAGAGTTTTTCGGAATGTGTGATACCTTACCCCATTAGGCGAACGCTTTGGGTTTCCAGGGTTTATGGATGCTCATTCTTCACTCTTTGGGCGAACACTATCGTTGCGAGGGTGTTAGGAGAAGTCTTGTATAGCTTTTGGCAATCACCTTTTTTGTGTAAGATTTCGAACATTTTAATGGACAGTTAGCGAAAGTCGAGAGGACTTTTGAGGCATGTCTGTCTCTCTGTCTTCCGTAACCAGTGGGCAGACTCACAGGTTTTTCGTGTCGTTCCAACCTTTTGTCTCCCCGATGTGACCGCTGGAATTCTGACATTACTTCGATTTTACCCAAAAGGGTGTAATCATTATCTGAGCCGTTTCTTACATGCCCGTTCAGTTTCCTTCGTTTTGGCTAAAAAGGCTGAACTTTAGCATTTAGTCTTTTACGCACTCAATTCATTTGTATTCTAGAGTCATATCTTCTTTCAGCCTTCTGTTTCAATTTTTCCTTTCTCTCTTTTTATCCTCGAAAAAGCTTTCTCAGCCAGAACGGGATACTCCTTCGAGCTTTGGAGAGCTGTTGGGGAGTGATCGGAACATCATTGATGACTTCTTCCGACATCATAGGCAACCAAACTTCTGTTCAATCCGCTCAGGGGCGGAAACTTCAGAGTCGATGCTTGGGCTAGCGGGCATTCATCAGTTCGTACAACTGACGCTCAAAGTCGGGGTTCATCATTCCGCGCCAGTCTTTATTGATTGGATAAATTTCTGATCCATCAGTCTGGGACCTAAATTTATTGACCGCACTTGAGGACCTAAATTCATCAGTCTATTTTCCAAGCGGGCTAAGACGAGGTTGTTAGCTGCCTAGGCGTTTATGAGTTTCGGATCAAGGATGTCGACCAGTACTCTGTTTGGCTAGAGGAAGAGAATGGTGACCTCAGGGCTCAACTGAAAGAGTCCTGGGTGCAGAGGGATGCCTCGATGGTTGAGCAGGAGCATCTTTCCTTAAATCTTAAGGTTGTCCCATCCCCCCTTAGCGTGGTCGAGGACTTTAAGAAGTCCGAGGAGTTCTATGACTGCGCCTTGGAGGTGATAAAGGCCGAGGCTGCTGCCTACCTCCAGATCTTGGTCGACGAGATTCAAGGGATTGATCCCAAGTTTCCTCTCTAGGAGGTGAAGTCTCTTCAGGACTTCATTGAGAGCGGCTACACCAAGGAAGCTTCTTGGCGATGAGGCTGCCCCCGGGGCCGAGAAGGAGACTGCATCCCCTGATGAACCCAGACCTTGAGGTCTCAGGCCTTCAGGCGACCGAGTCGATACCAAGTTTCAGGTCAAGGGAGCATGTTCATCCTCCTGCTTTTTGCTCATCCTTCTTTTTATCGATAATCACTTTTACTTCCCTTTGTTTGGGGGATAGTTGTAATTATTCTTTTGATTTCAGACTCGGATATTATTATAATGAACGCCTATAATTTCGTAAGCCTTTACTCTTTTTCGACTTCGAATGTGTTTGGCCGTTCTTCCGATATCTTTTCGTTCGAACGCTTTAGGAAGTTTTACCATATTTGTTTTCAACTTCTCTTTAGCTTATGTAGGAGAGTCTCGCCAAATAGGATCTTGGACCCTCCATTCCGTTCACCCAAGTTTCTTAAGGGAACTGTTACTCGAAGATCATACCTTTAAGGAAACTATCATCTTTTGTAGATGTGTTCGCTTTGTTAAGGTTTTAGACCTTTGGAGTGTTCGTCTAATCACGGGGAACTGTTACCCGAGGCTCATTCATCTTTTAGTAAGTGGTCGCCCTAGGTTCATTCGCCCACTTTCTTGTGTTTGTTTCGCAAAGGAACTGTTACCTTTGATATGGATTCATTCGCTTTGGATGTTACTTCTCAATTTTTGCCCAACTTATAAGAGAACGGACTCCTTGACGGATTGCTCGCCTTTTGCGCTAGGACTTCTGTCTGATTTTTATATTTAGGCCTTATTAGCCTAACTTTTTCCTTAGGTCTTTTCGCCTGATTTTGATAACAGGTCTTGTGCCTGACTTTGGCATCAGGTCTTTCGCCTAACTTTGGTGCTAGGTCTTTCACCTGATTCAGTCATCAGGTCTTTCGGGTCTTTTGGTTTGCCTAACTTTGGCGTTAGGTCTTTTTGCCTAACTTTGGCGTTAGGTCCTTCGCCCAATTTTGATATCGGGTCTTTTTGTTTCGTAAGCCTTGGTTTTTGTTTGACTTCGAGTATACTTGGTTGTTCTTCTGATGTCTATCTTGCTTGAAAGCTTTAGGAAGTTTTACCATACTTGTTTTCAACTTCGCCTCAGCTATTGTAGAATAGTCTCGCCTTTTTGTTTTCATTCAAAGGGTCTTGGACCTTTCTTTGGAGGAAACGTTATCCTTTAGAGGTTCTTTTCGCTCCTTTAGATTTCGGGGGAAGGACTGTGGCCTCTTATCGGCTCGTCCGTTCCTTTCGCCATGTTTCTTAAGGATTATGCCTTTAAGGAAACTGTCATCCTTTATGGATTCGTTCGCCTTTTAGGATTTTGGTCCTTAGATTCGTTCGCCTAGTCGTAGGAAACTGTTATCTAAGATTTGCTCGCCTTTTAGGAAACTGTTACCTCGGATTCGTTCGCCCTTTTTGGGGAACTGTTACCCAAGATTCGCTCGCCTTTTTAGGAAGCTGGAAAGTTTTAGGAAGTTTTAGAATACTTGTTTTCAACTTCGCTTTTCAAAGGAACAGTTACCTTTAGATTCGCTCGCCTTTTAGGAAGTTGTTACCTCAGATTCGTTCACCCTTTTTGGGGAACTGTTACCCAAGATTCGCTCGCCATTTTAGGAAGCTGGAAAGCTTTAGGAATTTTTACCATACTTGTTTTCAACTTTGCTTTTCAAAGGAACAGTTACCTTTAGATTCGCTCGCCTTTTAGGAAGAAGTTACCTAAGATTCGTTCGCTCTCTTAAACTTTTCTTTGGAGAGACTGCTACCTTATTGGTTCGTCTGCTCCGTTGTGCCCAATTTGTAAGGGAACTGTTACCCTTGATGTGGGTTCGTTCGCCTTTTAGTGTAGGTCTTTGTTCTTCCCAGTTGGACAGCTGTAGAGATTTGGGTAGCATACACTTATTTTGCATTGGACCCCTCGCATCCGGCACCAAACCTTACAGCAATCAGGTTTATCACCCTCCTGCTCTGGGATGGGCCAAATTGCTCGGGCGGAGCTGGAGAGTGGTTTCTACGTGGGGGCGTTCGACTTCTGGTGACAGGGCTTTTGTCCTAACTTTGGCGTTAGGGCTTTTTGGCCTGACTTTGGCGTCAGGACTTTTGGCCTGTCTTTGACGACATGGCTTTTTGGCCTAACTTTGGTGTCAGGGATTTTGGCCTGTCTTTGCCTAATTCTATTGTTAGGACTTTTGGCCTGACTTTGGCGTCAGGGCTTTTATTTTGCCTAACTTTATTGCTAGGTCTTTAGGCCTGACTTTGGCGTCAGGGCTTTTGGCTTGACTTTGGCGTTAGAGCTTTTGTGGCCTAACTTTGTTGTTAGGGCTTTTTTGTGGCCTATCTTTGGTGATAGGGCTTTTGGCCTGACTTTGGCGTCAGGGCTTTTGTGGCCTAACTTTGTTGTTAGGGCTTTTTTGTGGCCTATCTTTGGTGATAGGGCTTTTGGCCTGACTTTGTCGTCAGGGCTTTTGTGGCCTATCTTTGGTGATAGGGCTTTTGGCCTGACTTTGGCGTCAGGGCTTTTGTGGCCTAACTTTGTTGTTAGGGATTTTGGCATGTCTTTGGCGACATGGCTTTTGTGGCCTAACTTTGTTGTTAGGGCTTTTGGCCTGTCTTTGGCGACAGGGTTTTTGTGGCCTAACTTTGTTGTTAGGGCTTTTGGCCTGACTTTGGTGTCAGGGCTTTTGTGGCCTATCTTTGGTGATAGGGCTTTTGGCCTGTCTTTTGCGACAGGGCTTTTGTGGCCTAACTTTGTTGTTAGGGCTTTTGGCCTGTCTTTGGCGACAGGGCTTTTGTGGCCTAACTTTGTTGTTAGGGCTTTTGGCCTGTCTTTGGCGACAGGGCTTTTGTGGCCTAACTTTGTTGTTAGGGCTTTTGGCCTGACTTTGGCGTCAGGGCTTTTGTGGCCTATCTTTGGTGATAGGGCTTTTGGCCTGTCTTTTGCGACAGGGCTTTTGTGGCCTAACTTTGTTGTTAGGGCTTTTGGCCTGACTTTGGTGTCAGGGCTTTTGTGGCCTATCTTTGGTGATAGGGCTTTTGGCCTGTCTTTTGCGACAGGGCTTTTGTGGCCTAACTTTGTTGTTAGGGCTTTTTTGTCTTCGATTTGCTTCGAGTGAACATGTTTATGAAGGAATCACTTGGTTGTATGGTCCTTCCCACTTAGCTGAAAGTTTATTCTGACTGTCCAGCCTTGTGAATTCATTCCTTCAACATTCCTCTCTTTATCAGCTTTTCGATGTCGCGCTTGTGATATCTGCAATAGCTCTCGGTGTCATTATTCATGGGCTGACCACTCTTGCGGGGGCTCGGTGGCCTTGCCAGAGACCTTTCCATCTCGACTAGTACCGCCGAGATCTGCCTGTTTAAAGGCGTGAAATACTCGGGGACCTCTGGATGTCTTGGTCCTGGGTTTTCCGATCTAGGCTTTTCTCGAGCCTTCTTACCCTTCTTGATCCTGCAGGGACACCAAAGAACCAAGACGACGCCGAACCCGAAAGGGTCGACAGAAATAACAGGGCTAAGTGATTTGGATCAGTGGACTTACCCAACAGAGAGGCTTCATGCTTATTAACATGTATAATGGGGGCGCCTCCACCACTATACTCGGGGATGGCCCTGGCGACGACATCCTTTGGGGTCTTGATGACGGCCAGGTCAGTGGTGAAGAGATGAGCTGATCGTTCCGTCAAGAGTTCCGTCAAGGGAGTCATGACGGTTTCGCGTTGTTCTTTGAGTCTCTTAGTGATAAGCTCCTCAACTTGGTCAAGAGTGAATTGGGGCTGCTGTCCTCCAGTCGGTGCAAGACTTGATGGATTGACAGAGTGAGTGACCGTCGGCATCTCAGTGGAGGCCGGAGGTAAGGATTGGTGTCCAAAGGTCATCTCTTGATCTTCTTGAGGGGCTGTGGTGCCAGGATTTCCAGTTTCTGATTCCGGTGGCCCCGTAGGACGAAGATCTTCATGAGGAGCAGGGGTTTTTCTACGGGCCTGTCCTATGATGGTTTCCAAGAGGGATATCATCTCTGCGGTTACCTGAATGGTTTCCCAAGCCACTTGGACGGTTTGTCGATCTGGAATCTCTGCGACGTTTGGAACAGGGGTCGTTCTCGAATTGCCAATGTGTTCACGTGCCGGTCTCGGAGGGACGGCATCACAGACTGCTTGGCTTGCAGGTTCTTGGTGGAGTGGCGAAGCGGCAGCGGAATTAGAGCTATCCGAGGATTGTTCGTTAGCTTCTTTCCAATGATTGCAGTTAGAGCGAGTATGTATGACTGTTTTGCTCGTTTTCCCACAGACGGCGCCAAATGTTGGATCGTGATTTCCTGAATGCTGATCTGGCAATGAATTGAATGCCAAGGAGATGGTGATCGCGCGCTTTTGCCTGAGCTCCGATGAACCTGCAAGAAGGGGAGCGCAACAGAGGGGGTGCCTCTGGGTCCCTCTCCGATGCTTAAATGAGTATATGTGTGTATATAGCTCAAAACGTATTGAATGTATGTAAAGCAAAGGTATTTATAGAGTAGGAGATACCAAACCGTATAAGGTAACTGTATATCTTCGTGAATATTGTGTTGTTGAAGATTTAGATAGTAGATATTGCGGTTACGGCGAGATATTGCAGTTACCGTATCTAATCTTTAGTGAATATGTGCCCGAGATATGCGAGATATCGTGGCTATATCCTTATTAACGGTTGGTGGGACCAGAGGAGAGAGGCAAGGCTCTCTTCAAGGCGAGCACTCCTATGGCTGCGACCTTGATTGTTGGCGAGCACTCCTTGGGCAGTCCCTTGGCGAGTACTCCCATGGCGAGCAGTGGGAGGCTTTGGCCTTGGCCCATGGCGACCTGAAGTGGCACTTTGGCGTCCACTTTAGTTTGGATTCGATACTGGATCACTTTATGAGGGCCAGAGTAACCTTACTGTGGGTTGGCCTTGTATAAATGGTATGGGTTGCACCCCCTGCAAATTTATTGGGCCTTCGAGGCCTTTCCCATATTGGGTCGTCACTATCAATACCCAACAGATTGATAACAATTGTGGAAGTACGGTGCACTTGCATTGACCATGCCAGAACGATTTTGGGTTCGTGATGAACCCATAATTCGATTATGGGTTCGGTCATGAAACCAGAATCGTTATGGGTTCGTGACCAGGAATCGAAAGACCGAATAAGAAGGATCGAAGCATTGGAAGAGGAATTGAAGCATACCTGATGAAGGAGAGCAGGGGAAGATTCGAAGAAACACGGATGGGGTTGGAGAACAAATAAACACGGTTGGGGTTGGAGAAGAAATAACTAAAGGGAAGACTTGGAAATAAGGAAAGTTAGTGAGTGTAGAATATTCTTTAACATCCCTATTCAGGATTCCTTGCCTTCTAGGCTTAGGAATTTCAAGTTTTACACACGAAATGTATAAGTCTATCCCGCCCGGAATCCGTAAGTCAAATTTTTGCAATTCCGCGAAAAGAACAACTTCTTACGGAATCCGTAAGATGTATTCCTTACACATTTCGAGGTCAGAAGGCAGAACACCCCATCGATGGAATTTTTTCACTTTGTAGGTTCTTCCTCAGCCTCCATGCAACATCTTACAACTGCTGCAAAACCCCAAGATTTTTTGTCCAACACGTTTGGACATTGACCATCAAGACAATATAGTTCCATGGCGTAGCCTTCATTTCTAAAGAAAAAACTCTTATATATAGAAAATATTATTAATATATAGAAAATAAAATCAAGCATGATAAGTAAGGAATGGCAAATTTGGAAACCTATATACGAATGCTTGAAAAATATAAGTGAGTGCTTGCAACTTATCTACAACCAGAGTAAGTAGGGTACTGCAAATTTTGAAAATCATCAATTAAACCGTCCGTGGTTACTTTACTTGGTATTGTCTGTTAATAGGCACAAGAACCAACTGTACTTGAAGCAATTGTACGATGAGAATGGCTTTGGATGTATTATTGTAATCAACTAAGCTTATTTTGTTTTTGAGTTAAGATTCAAACAAAAAAACATGTTGAACAGTAATCCAGTCACAAGCCATCACATATACATTAATTAATAGTGAAATGTACAGCACTAGCAAGGTAGTTTACACTTCAATATTTGCAAAGCAAGGTATTTAACCCTTGATAAAGAAAACTCAAGTTGTCCAAATATTTGAATAGGAAATGACCAAACAGGGTCACCCAAAAGAAAACTGAGCCCTCGGAGAACCAAAAACAAATACAAACGCAACAAATCAGCGTTTTTTAAAAACAATTAGGCGTACCGAGGCGCAAAGATCAACTATCACCTCAAATTTGAGGCGCATAAAAGGCGTTCACCTCATTGAATGAGGCGCACTTGATATATAAAATGTTATATAACAAATACTAATAAAGTTAATAGTAATATATGTTGTAATTGTATTTGGTAATGTAAAGTCTAAGATAAAGTGATCACAATTGAGAATCTGAGATTTCATCAATGGATCTTCGTACGAGGAAGATCACAGGAATTCATGAGCAAAAGCAGTATTGACCTCTACTTGGCATCCATACTGTAGTCTAACAAGATTAGCATCATATAATAAACCATGATTAATTAAGAATGAGCTGGCTTCATCTCATACATATTTAATTAAGAATGAGGTGGTTTCGTCTCAGTCTCTCACACATATTTAATTTCGAATAGCATACGACAGAATGTAGTAGCTAAATCAGTTATGTGCTGTGTCAGAATGATGGTTGCAAAAACTGATATTTACATATCTATCAACTATTGAGCACGTAGAAGCTTCCCTACGGTGTTGGCATCAAATTGAACATCTGACAATGAAAGACGGAGGGCATAAAGGATCAAGAAAAAATGAAACTAACTCTTGGAATAGCTTATGAAAATCGGGCATAATGCAACATATCGATAATGCCAAATCAGAATACAAGATTCATGTGTCCATTAGTTGTTTGAATAAACTAACTGTTAACTAATTAATGAATCACGATGAAGCCACAATATTGTTGGCTGTCATTCAAAGGCACAACAACTATCATGTATGCTCAACATTTTTGGTATGACAAAGCAAAATGGATCGAATTGCGCAGTCCATAACAAAATGTGGCACTGATTCAATTGATATTGTATAAATAAACATGATGCTAGAAACTAGAAAGATTTCTCAAATTCAAAAGATAGTTTATGTTATTGCGTAGCTCAGAAGAATAATCATCTAATGGTGTTAGGATTCCAACAAAAGAATGTTATGAGAACGATGGAGGTTGCTGGTTTTAGTAGAAAATAATTCAAATGTTTATAAAAGAAGATTAAGAACTCAACAGACACATCTCCATTAAATCAAGGAATAACAGAAGTAAATTGCGAACCCATTACCATTCATTGGCTCACAATTCGAAGAAGATGAACTGAAAGATAACTCTTTAGCGGGGTTGCTGGTTTCCTCTTTCTCCTCTAGTTCTCGTTCACCATCTTTGGCATCCATCGATCGAAACCCTAATTATGGAGCTTATACGCCATGAACTTGATTTGAATGTGGAATTGGGCTGGTAATACCGTTGGGTTCGAAATGAACCCAGAACCAAATTCGAACGAAGATGCAGGGCCGCAGGATGGAGACGTAACAGAGCGAGGATGCAGACTCGTACCAGAGTGACGACACCCACATCGGGATGGTGCCGAAGAAGGTGAGTGAAGATCCATAAATGGAGTCTAACGAAGATTCAGTGTTGCGTAAGAGTAGACGAGGAGTATAGATCAAAGAAGATGAGGCTGTATCAGAATGAGAGGAGAGTTGAGGTCGCCAATTAGGTTTTAGACTCCTATTGACGATTTAGTTTCGTTTAGGTCGTAAATGGTGGTTCAGTCGAATTAATATTGGTTAGAGGCGGTAATACACCATACCTAATTAAGAGGGAATACTGACAGACGAATAGTAATAATACTGATAATAGCTTATATTAAAGTTAGTATGTTACAGATTATATTATTTATGTCAGCAATATTTTGACACTGGACTTAGGTGAGGTAACATTTTAGGTTATTGACGACAAATTAATAACGGTGACAACTAGAAATCAAAGTTGGTTATATATAATTTACAACAAGTACATTGGACACTAAATAGATGTATTTATAGTAAAACTTCGATATGTTACTGGTTAAGTGTATTAATGTCGATTATGTCTTCACACTGATTTTTTGTTCATTTGGACTACTCTACGACGGAAAAAACCACACAAAACATGAGTTGTTGCGACAAATTTTCTGATACTAATTAGTTATATAACCACGACATTAAATGTTAACGGAAATTATTTGATGTGGCGATAATATTTAGTGACAGAAAAGTTTGTCTGCGACTGTAGACCAACATTCTTGTAGGGACTACAAAAATGTTCAACTTCAGTGTCAATCCAAAGTTGTCACAAAATGGTCATTTGTTGCTGCTAAATTTTTAGCAGAGACCAAAGTCTGGTCCCAATAGTCCCCGTGGCTAAAGGTCTGCCACCAGAATAGATTTCATTCACTCACAATATATAGATTTCATTCACTACCAAATATATGTCAAGAATACCATCACTATAGAAACTATATTAGCAACAACATACATTGTCACTAAATAGAGTAATGAACAACCAAATATGTTGTTACTAAACATAGACTTTTACTGGAAGAATAGCAACCCATCGTTAAACATATCAAATAGTGATAGCTAATAAAGTTGTTGAACACATATTTTATGTGACAACAAGTGTATTTACAAAAAAAAAGAAGTAACAACTAGTGTTTCTCATTATTATATACATTATTTTATGGCATTTTTTTTATTTAATTGTCAATGCTAAAAACATAATATATTATTTTAAAACATATCCAATATATCTTAATACACTTTCAAACTAAATATTTACAATACTTAATAAAAGTAAATACATAATATATTATTTTAAAAAATATCTTATATATCTTAATACACTTTCAAACTTTTAAGCTCGGCTCCTGCATTGGACCTGTAGTGGTGTTGGTGCTGCACGAAGGATCTGGGACCTACTGCAGAACTCGCAGGTCAACCTGATCCGATTGCAGCATCTGCGTCCTCCCGAAGCCAGGCGATCGGCTTCCGAGTTTAGATCCCTCGTGGATCATCTTCCTGACTTGGTCCACCGCTCTCCTGACATTTGGTAGTCTCCCCTCGAACACAAAGGAACATCTCATCTTCCAAATGACCCAACACGTACCTAGAACGATACTCCAACGAATCTGTTTGCTCTCCCCGGTCCTGGTAGGTTCGGTGAGCCTCGTTCCCAGCCACTCCTGCACTGATGAAAATACTTGGGCTGCCTAGCTGATCCTGAGCACCTTCCCATAATTGTTCAAGCCAGTCGCACTCCCAGATCAGGTGGAGGATAGTCTCCAGTTTGTTGCACATCGAGCAGCCGAAAGGGACTTTGATCCCCCTCCGCACGAGCCTCTCCCTAACAGCAAAGGAGCTGGACAACACTTTCCAATCGAAGATCTGGACCTTGGGCAGCGATTTTCCTTTCCAAACAGCTTCCCAAAGGTTCGGACCAGACCTGGAACCCCTTCCCTCCGAGTCTACACCCAGGCACCCATCTTGGTCTCTAATGAAGTGGTAAGCTTAACGAACCGTAAGTTTGCCTCCCCTTTCAAAAGGCCATCGGAGCTGATCGGGGCGACAAACCGCGGAATTGGGACGGAAAGCACCTGCATTACCTCAGATTCTGGAACAGCATCAACGATAAGGTTCACCTTCCACGCTCGTGTGGTCGGTTCGATACATTCCTCCAGCCGAGTGTTCGCTTGGGCGAGAGTAACTAGATGAGAACCGAGCCTTTTGTCATAGCTCCCCGGGATTCATGCATCAAGGAAAGGCTTGATCGAGTGCTATCACCAACCGACCAGACCGAACCCTCCAACAAAATTTTTCTCCCCTCCAACACTCTTGCCCACGCCCATGAGGACCTACTCCCTTTCTTAGCTTGACCGAAGTCCGAGGATGGGAAGTACAATCCCTTAAGCACCCTAACCCAAAGTGCATTTGGCTCGACCCATAAACGCGAGGCCATCTTACTAAGCAACGCAACATTGAAAGCTTCAAGCTCACGGAAGCCCATACCGCACGGAACACTCATAGCAGAAGATGGTATTGCTGAAATAATCGCCTTAATCAAAACTTCCTTGCCTGCGTTGTTAAGGAGCTTTGATCTCCATCCTTGAAGCTTGTGGAAGATACGGTCTTTAAGAAAGTTGAGAGCATCACATTTAGACCTCCCCCAAAGAGATGGGAGGCCCAAATACTTACCCGGGTTGCTTGCCAAGTTCATTCTAAATATGTGCGTCACATGTCTTGAGAACGAGTCGTTTACATTATCCCCGCAAAACAGAGTTGATTTTGAGAAGTTTACCCACTGCCCCGAAGCCTTACAATACACGTCCAAGGTTTCCTTAAGGGCTAAAGCGTTCTCTTCAGTTCCTTTAAGGAAAAATAGTGAATCGTCCGCAAATAGGAAATGGTGGATTTCGGGGCACATCGTCCTAGGTCCTATACCGATTATCTCTTTCAAACTCACTGTTTTTTCCATCCTTCTCGAGAGAACATCCGTCACCAAGATAAAGAGGTACGGGGAGAGAGGGTCTCCATGTCTAAGACCTCTTCTCGATTGAATCGTATGAGTCTTCTTCCCATTCACTAGGACCTGGTAGGTTACTGAGGTGATGCACGCCTTGATCCAGAGAATCCATTTGTGATGAAATCCCCTTTTCTTCAAAACCTTGATAAAAAATTCCCATTCTACTCTTTCATAGGCTTTCTCCATATCTATCTTTAGCGCACAATCTGAATTCCTGGACTTGCCCTTCTGTTCTGACTTATCTTCAAATGGTGGAACATCTCGTGTGCTACTAGGACATTATCCTGAATCTGTCTACCTGACACGAAAGTACTCTGATAGGAGGTTATCAATTCTGGTAACCAGATTTTTAGCTTGTTTGCCAGAACCTTAGCAACAATTTTATATCCAAAGTTACACAGACTTATAGGTCTGAATTCAGAGGCAGTTGACGGGTTTGAAACTTTGGGAATATGAGTGATGTAGGTATGGTTTATATAGGGATGAAAAGTACCTGATTGTAAGAAGGCCTGAACCATAGTGACGATGTCTGGACCTACAACCTTTCAGTTCCGTTGGAAAAAGGAGCCCGAGAAGCCGTCCGGTCCAGGTGCCCTAGACCCCTCCCAAGCTGAACAAATTTCTCTCTCTGTGACCTCCCTTATAAGCCTTTCATTCATGCTTCCCGAAATATCTCTTTCGAGAAAGTTGAGACTCCCTAACTCCCCACTCCCATTCGGGTCATCATCACCCCCACCCCGAACAGTCTGGAGTAGAAAGAAAATATATCGCCCATTATCTCATATTCGCCTTCTATCCAATTCCCAGTCGAACCCCTAAGTTTAACAATTTTGTTCCTCCTCTTTATCTCCAGTGTCGTTTGATGGAAGAACTTTGAATTTTTATCGCCGTCCTTGAGCCACCTCACCCGTGACCTTTGTTTCTAGTAGATTTCTTCATATTTCCAAAGTGCATGCACTTTGGACTTAAGAACCTTTTCTTCCATTTCTAGCTGATCAGTAGGTCTTAGAGAAGCAATTTCCTGCAGCCTATACTTTGATTCTTCGATCTGTTTGAAATTGTTGCCGAAACACAGCCTACTCCATCGGATCAGCTCCTCTCGGCTAGTCCCAGTCTTAATGTTATAATGTTCTACCCTTCGGATCCTACCACCTCTGTTCCAAGCGTCCCTAATAATATCGAAGCACTGTGGGTTTTGTAGCCACATTTCTTCGAACTTAAAGGCCTTGTGACTTCGCCTTTCCTCTTGGTTAAGGATAACCGAGATTAGGGCATGATCAGACCCGATAGCTAACCCATGGATACATTGAGCTCTTGGAAACAAAGCTTGTCACTGGCTGTTCACCATAGCCTGATCCAGTCGTTCGGCCACTATGTTCTCCCCTCACCTATTGATCGACCAAGTGTGCATTTGTCCTTTGAATCCCATATCACCTAGGCCGAGCTCATCAATGAGGTTATTGAACCAGTCTATCTTCCGATGATCATTTCTACGACCCCCTATCTTTTCGGCATGGGAAGAGATGTTATTGAAGTCCCCAAGGACTATCCACGGTTCACTTATGCCCTTCCGAATACCTTTTAGACAATCCCAGTTGTGAGTTCTGCAATTGAAATCTGAATCCCCGTATATCCAAGACACCTTCATTGTCCCCCCATCGATTATGTTTTGCACTTGACCGTCAATGATGTTTTTACTGATGTGTGTTAATTATATGCTCACATCAATCGTCCACCAAACGATGAGACCTCCACTAATTCCCACGACATTAACATACATTGCCTGGCTCATCCCTATCTCTCTTCTAATTCTCTCACACGAAGCCTCCGTCTGTTTTGTTCCATTAAGAAAACAATTGTAGGCTGAAGTCTTCGAACCTGGTCTTTTAGGTGTTGAACTGTCAGGGGAGACCCTAACCCATGACAATTCCAGCTGAGGATGATCATTGATTTTGTGCGCTATTTTGGAACAGCCACCAGAATCCTTATTCGCATGGATCGATTTCCGTGTTCGGGTGTTGACAGAACTGCCATATCTTCCCCTTGCTTTCTGAGTATGCTTCCTCAGGTCTACCTCCTGCACTGCCCCTGAGCCTTTCCTTTTCCTGGTCATGGTAGCCCCGTCTCCCACCCTGTGGTCAGCTTGAGCATTGAAGGTCAGATCTTCTGTCGTAGAGCAGTTCTGTTTCATTCCCGCCTTTAGCCACCTTGTTCCAGTTGAGATGAACAAGTTGTCCACATGATTTTTTGTGGTCCTCGTTTTGGCCATTATCAGGTCTTCATTACAGCTTAGCAGTGCAAGACAGGGATCGTCCAGGTGTTCAGGTCCAACTTTAGGGTTCAGATCCTCCTCCAAGGGCTCTGCATTGAGGTCTAACCCCCCTTCCAGAACAGTGAGAGAACATAGAGCTAAGTTTAGGTCTAGGTCCATCATATTCACCCTGTCCCGTGGCCCTTCCATCTTCACTCGTGGCATATGATCCAACTGTCTGAAGTTCTCAAATAGGCTAGGAGCATTGTCCATATGCATAACCTAAGGATCAGCATAGTTCTGGTTCTGTGTTGGTGGCAGGGATATGGACAGGTCAGGTTCCACCATGTGTCCCGGATTTTGAGCCACATTGTGAACCTAAGGAGGTGGTTCCAGCTTTGGCATTTTGTCACTACCTGTCCTCTCACTCGATTCAGCCCCATTCCCCCTCATTAGGTCTTTCCATGAGGGCCTCCTCGGATCCCTTTGCGGGGCTGGTATCTTACTACCCCCTATTTGTTGGCCTATAAACTGATTCCTTTGCCTCGCACAGGTTGTCCACGGGCCATACATTGGTTTTGATCTATCTTTTTCGGAAATAATGACGTCACTGTTGCATGCTTGTGCACTATGCCCTATTGTTCCATATCCGTAACAGTAGTATGTGAGTCTTTCATATATAATTTTTGCCCAACGTTCTGATCCTACATCATCAGTCCACCAGAAACCTGGGTTGAGAGGCAGTTTGACATCTACCTCAACTTTTAATCTAAGGTAGCCTCGCTTCTACATGTCCACCTCAATATATTTGACGATACATTTTCCTATTGTTCGCGCTACCCATTCTGCATTATCTTCATTTAACATCAGGAGGCTCAGGCCATGCACCTGCACCCATACTTGGGCGACATGTCTTCAGATTCAAGAAGTGGCCATGGATAGCCCAGGGGGACAAATCCAGGACCCTATCTCTGTCAGCAGCATTTTGGAAATCGAAAGCCATAGTACCCGATTCAATGTCTGTCATCTTCACTGAGACATAAGCAGACCACGCAGCCTTCAGAACACTATAGACTGCATTGTTCTTCACCTGTTTTTGGGATATCATTTTGCCGACGATACGACCTGTGAGTTACTACTTGGGGGGCTTCGGGACCAGAGATAGAATTGCTCTCCGGGGGATCTGATTATCTTTAGTTTTTGGATAACAACTCATTGTTGTTGCAGCCCAGACAACTTCGCTGCAGTTAGACTAACCTACAAAATAGATCAGAAAAGCAAGGCTACGGGCTGGAGAGGGAGAGCAGGTAAAGTCAGGGTATCAGTGTCAGTTTTAAAACCAGAGGAAGGATCAAGAAAGCTCGCCGTAAGTCGTTGACGCTTCTATCCCGCGGTGATCGTTTCCACACCCAATTGGGTAAGTGGAAGCTTCTCACTTGCAAGCCAAGGGTTCGCATACTAGGTGAGATGGTGAGGGGAGGATGATGACTCAACCAGAAGGCCGATGGATCCTTGTAGCTTCACGCCCCATCTTTCAGATGACCTAAATTTCTCTTAGGAATTTCGTCGAACACTTAGTCAACATAGAATTCTTCAGTAATTGGGGATTTCGCTTTTCGCCGCTCTCTCATCTCTCATCCCTCAACATAAAAGATATTAATGAGATGATAGTGAGACATAACATGTGTTCAATGTGGGTGGCTGGGCAGACTTCTACTACTACACTAGATGGAAGGAATCCTTCGTTGGGCCTCCCCATTTCCTCTGCTGGGCTGAAGGAATTTGCTGGACCAGACAGGAGTGCTACGCTGGGCCTCTCCTCTAGTGAGCTGCCACCAATGATGGACTCGGCTGGGCTCAATACGGAAGGGCTTCCGCTGGGCAAACTGGTCTCTTCCACCTCTGTTGGGCTGATTAATGATGGGCTTCCGCTGGGCAGGCCGGGATATGAGTTGATCTCTGTCGGGCAACCAAAATAAAAATTTACTCTATTGGGCTGCAATAATTCGGGTGCGCCTCTCGGTCTAGAGAACTCGAGTGTTTGGTCCATCAAGCTTAAGACAATTGGGAAAGAACTGAACTCCACCGACACTACATTGAATCATAATCTTATCAGTCCAAATTATTATACTATTGTGAAAAGTAATTTATCTTCTTCTGTGAAATTTTCAAAGGAGAGGGATATAGAAAAATTGTGAAGCGATGGAAAATTGACAGTGAATAGTATAGGAAGAGTTCAAGGATCGCCTTACACGACAGTTAATTTGGATGTGGAACATAAATGATCAATCGACATATCAAACATCGAAAAAAGAACTACTAAGCAAGGGAGTTAGAATTCTCTAACTTATGGAAATGATTGACAAAGTGAGGTATCTAACATGAGATTAGATATTAGTAGTTCTATGTAATTGGTTTGGTCGTGTTTATAGCAGATTATTATGAATCAAGTACATCTATCAAGTAATATGGTTTTAGAAAAAACCCATATGAGATTCATTATGTGGAACGTTAGAGGTTTTGGCAATCAGGTAGATGTCATGGCGGTTAAGCATCTAATCCGTACTCATAAACCTACGCTGTTGATTTTAATTGACACTAGACTGAGTGGTCAAAGGATGACTGAGCAAGTTGGTAAATTACCTTTCAAAAAGTTTCTAGGGGTGGAAGCCAGAGGTTTTAAGGGAGGAATTCTAGTGTTGTGGAATGATCATGAGGCTAATATTATGAAGATGGATTCTACAGAGCAGGAACTTCACTTCAAAATCCAGGTTATTCCTTCAAATCTTTCTTGGTTCATGTATGCGATCTATTCTAGCCCCAATTTAAATGAAAGAATACTATGTTGGGATAATCTTAAATCGGGTGCCTCTACTATATCTAGTACTTGGCTAGTTTTAGGTGACTTTAATGATGTCACAAATAGTGCTGAAAAATTGGGGGGAAACAGTGTTTGCATGAATAGGGTGTTTCTTTTAATGACATGATTAGTGATTGTAATTTGATTGGCCTAGGTTTAAGAGGGCCAAAGTTTACTTGGGTCAATATGTGGAACTCTGATAGATTAATCCAGCAAAGACTTGATAGGATGATGATAAATATGGATTGGGAATTTAGTTTTCCTAATGCCTCTATTACGCACCATACGAGAACTCACTCCGACCACTGCCCGTTTCTTTTTAATTCTTCTTAATAGGGTAGTTAGACCATTTAGGATGGAGCCTATGTGGCTTGACCACCCAGGTTTTGAACTACTGGTCAGGAATACTTGGAATGAGTTAGTAAGAGGATCACGCCTACCATTAACCACTTCCCTGACAAAGCTAGATATTGGAATAAAGATGTTTTTGGAAATGTTTTTCAGGAAAAAGAAAAAATTCTTCGGAGGATCTGAGGAATTCAAAAGTGTATGGCTAATTCCCCAAACGATTTCATTGACTCTCTGAAAAAGAATCTTCAGTTAGATCTTTCTTATATACTTGACCATGAAGAAAACCTTTAGGCTGCATAGTCTCGCACTAAGTGGATCAGAGATGGGGATAGAAACACTAAATTCTATCATGTTTCTACTCTTGTTAAAAGAATAGGAAATAAGATTTTGGCTATTAAAGACTTAGTTGGAAATTGGATTTTCGATGAGGGACTTATTGAGGTAGAATTTCAAAAATTCTTTTTAAATATTTTCACCACTTCTAAGGTCAGCTCTTCTTTGGTTGTTTGCCCCGACTCTTGGATAACTTTTTTGTCTGAAAACCAAATTCGTTGCCTAAACAATTCTGTCACTTTGGAAGAAATTAAGAAAGCCACTTGGGATCTTAAACCTTTTAAAGCTCCGGGCCCTGATGTCCTTCATTCGAATTTCTTCCAAAAGTTGTGTTACTGTACTGGTAGCTTTCTCACAAATGCTGTTTGTGAGGTTTATAAAACGGGGTTTGTTTCTACAAGTTGGAACGAGACGTTTATCTGCCTAATTCCAAAATGTAGCCAGCCTAATTCAGTCTCCCAATTCAGACCTATAAGTTTTTGCAATTCTATTTATAAGGTGATTTCCAAAATTTTGGTGAACAAAATCAGACCAGTCCTGAATAATGTCATCTCTCCTTTTCAGACTAGCTTTGTCCCAAGTAAAAGAGGTACTGACAATGTGATTTTATTTAGAGAAGTGCCTCATTCTTCAAAGCATAAAAAGAGCCAGAAAGGGTGCATGATTATAAAAATTGATCTTGAAAAAGCTTATGATAGAATTGAGTGGGACTTCATCAGAAGTACTCTCAAATTCTTTAAATTAGATGATACAGTCATTAAGTTGATTATGAGTTGTATTTCCATGTCTTCGATTGAGATTTTGTTTAATTTGGGGAAACTTGAAAAATTCTACCCTTCAAGAGGTATTAGACAATGTGATCCTCTATCTCTATACATCTTTATTCTATGTATGGAATATCTGGCGTTTCTTATCGATGAGAAAGCTATGCAGGGATAATGGAAAGGAATAAAAGTGGGAAGAGGCAACATGACTTTATCCCACCTTTTTTTGCTGATGACCTCATTCTCATGGGAGATGCGACACATGAAAATTGTAACTGTATCGACTCGGTTTTAGAAGAGTTTTGCGTTATTTCGGGACAAAAGGTAAATCAGGGAAAGTCGATCATGGTTTTCTCTACTTACTGGCAAAAGAACAGAGATTTCAAGGATTTTAAAGTTTAAAACAGTTAAGAAGTTTGGGTCTTACCTTGGTTCTCCTCTTGATTTGTCGCAAACTCTAAAGTTAAGTCTCTTAACTTTTTTCTAGATAAATTTAGAAATAAATTTTTGAGGTGGAGGGCAAAACTTTTATCGATGGCTGGTAGGGTTACTTCGGTCAAATCAGTTTTGTCCATGATCCCCTCCTATTATATGCAGTGTACAATGTTTCCTATTTTAGTGTGCAAAGAACTGGACACAATTAGTAGAAACTTTGTTTGGGGCACCACAGACCAGAAAAAGAAAATTCAGTAGAACAGTTGGTATGAAATTATAAAGCCTAAAAATATAAGAGGACTTGGTATTCAATCAGCGATGTATAGAAACAAAGCGTTATTGGGGAGTTTGGCATGGAGATTGAAAAAGGAAACGACTCATTGGGCTGGGATGATTAGAAATAGAACGTTTAAACATGATTGAACTTCTCTCACTACTTTGAGCAAAACGCCATGTAATTGGAAAGCAATAAATGAAGGTATGAACACTCTTCAAATGGGTTTCGGGGAGGTGGGGTGGTGGCAAATGGCAGAGTGAATAAATTCTGGCACGATAATTGTGTGGGTGGTGAATCCCTTCGATCTTGTATCCATGGTCCACTGAAGTATGAAGAAGACAACTTGATGGTAGGAGATGTTTTCCAAAATGATGAGTCGAACCTAGATAGAACTTCTTTTGATTTCCCAAAAATATTCTTGGACATGTTTAGGAGTATTCCAGGGGACATGACTAATGTCTCTTTGGACACTCAAATATGGAATGTCACAAACTCGGGGAGTTACACTACTACAATTGCTTACTCTATTTTAGGGGGTCATTTCTCAAATAGTCAGGTACTTGACCAGTGGGATTGGGTCTGGAAAATTCAGACTACTCCAAAAATTCAGTATTTCATTTGGGTGTGCTTTAAAAATAGTCTAGTCACTTGCAAATTATTGAACTATAGGGGATGCAATTGGAGTTCGATATGCCAAATTTGTCATTTTGGGGTGGAGGACATCGATCACATCTTGCGTGGGTGTGAACATGCAAAAAGGATGTGGAATTCAATCAATTGGCCGCCCAGTCTGGGGCAATCCTTCCACTACCTGTTCAATGAGTGGATCAAGTTTAGTTGTCAGGCATCGAGAGTCAGTGTTCAAGGAGTTGACTGGAATTTCTTCTTTCCTTATGCTTTATGGAACATTTGGAAAAATAGGAACTCACTTATTTTTAATGATAAACCTGTTTCTTCTTCTGTTTATAATCTATCTTTATCTCAGGCCAAGTTTCACCTAAATGTTTATCTTGAGACCGAGACCACTAATGAGTTTATCTCCATTGATATTAGTTGGGTTCCTCAAAAAAAGGATTGGTTTAAAATCAATACAGATGGAGCTGCTAAGGGAAACCCAGGCTTTGCAGGATCAGGTGGGGTTATCTGAGATTACAAGGGTCAATGGGTAGTAGACTTCTCAAGGAATTTGGGTTCCTCAAACAGCCTCGCTGCAGAATGTCGGGCCATCTGATATGGCCTCCTACTGGCAAAGACACTCGGATTAAATTCAATTCACCTAGAAACGGACGCCCTATCAACTCATAAGGTAATCTCTAACGAAAAAATGTCCAATATAAAATTAATGCCCATCATTGTAGATTGCATTAAACTCTTGATGCAGTTCGAAAGAATGAAGTTCAGATATATATTTCGATAAACAAATGCGGTTGCTGATATAATGGCGGGCATGGGAATTAACCAACGTGATGTTTTTGAACTCCATAATTCACCTCCGAAGGAAACTAAAAACACGCTCCGTAAAGACGCGGTTGGTTTTTAATTTTTGAGAATTGTTAAAGCTAGCTAGTGTTGGTTTTGTAGTTTTAGTTTTGGTGAAAAGGTTGTCACTTGTATCGGTTTATTCCATAATTAACAAAAACAAAAATAGGTTTAGTGGCGGTAACTCCACCTTTTGCTAAATATGATATTGTAGTGGTGAACATTGTTGTTAGAAAACCAAATACTCACCAACAAACATTATTTAGATGATAAATCACTTATTTTACAACGACATTGATAATTAACAGTAAAATATATTTTTAGCAACAATATTTTGTTATAGCTAAATTATATTGATTTTGTGTCAAAACCAACTGATACAGAAAATATGTTTTTAACGGCGGCATATTTATTCATATCTAATTATCTTTAACAGTTACAACATATTTGTTGTAGGAAATAGATGTTTAGTTACAAGTTTTGTGACAAAACATATACATTCTTGTAGTGATATCTGAATTTTAGATACGGGTGCTACTAATCATATAACTACGAGATATTTTTGGCTTGAGAATCGTAGGTTAATTGCCAGATCTAAGGTACAATTACCAAATGAACTCCATGTTTCAGTTGATACCATATGTGATTATATATTCAGTTCATATAAGTTTTTAAAGAATGTGTTTTATTTACCAAATTTCAAGTAGAGTCTTATATATATATATATTTCCAAGTTAGCTTCTGAGTTGAATTGTTTGATCACCTTTTACCCCAACGTTGTTGTTCTGCAGGACCTCTCGAGTGGTAGGGTCTTGGGGATTAGTAGAGAAGACCTTAGTCTTTTTGTCTTGAAACCAACATATCACTACCACCCACAATATGTTCCTGCAAATGTTGCTTTGTTCTCATCTAGTAATATTGATTTGTCCATGTTATGACATAGAATATTTGGTCATACTTTTTTGCATTCTTTACAGCATGTAAATAGTTTTTTTTTTTTTTCAGAAATAAGAACCGTATTGATGAGAACTGCACTATTTGCCCTTCGGCTAAGATTACCCATTTGTCTTTTCCTGTTTCTCAATCTAGAGTTACTTCTCTGTGTTCATGCTAATGTATGGGGTCCCTATAAGAAATATACTTATGATGGGAAAAAATGGGGAAAACTATGAAAACTATGTAATATGTTTGCGTAATGTGGTAAGTGTGTACACCTTGTTTGTTTTAGATGAAACATGTTTGCTCTTGTTGGTTTTAGATGAAGTCTGTCATGTGGCATCTAAATTTTCCGTTAAATGGTCACGTGCAACTCATGTGACCCAAAATAAATAAGAAAAAAATGCAAAATACCTTTATTGCCCCTGTCATAAAGTGTAGTGAGAAGCGAAGTAAATAATCAACTGCATCCCAAATCGTATCATTAATGCTTCATTTTTTCAATCTCATCACCATATCACGTGAGAAGGAAGAAACGTTTGTTAAAGTATTATGTAGTCTTGTCTAGATTAATCAAGATTAATATTTATCTTTAATTTATCTATATTAATTAGTTTATCCCTTTATATTTAGTTTTTTTATATATATAGTTAGATAGATAGTATTAGTATATTTATAGATAGAATTAATATATATAGACAGTTATCTCTATACTCTCTCTCTATATATATGTAGTTCTCTATCTACAAAATAATAAGGTTTCACAATAATGGAGTCATATGTTTTTCTTGTTCACCTCCTTTACGCTTTCATGTTTTATTAAATTCTTTCATGGTATCAGAGTCACAAATTAGAAATTAGGGTTTTGAACTTAAATCAGAAATTAGGGTTACCGTTGTGTGCCGCACATTCATCTACTGGCGTCACCATTTGTCGGGCCTCCTTCCGCTCAAGTCGCCAACACCCTAATCTTCCTAAATTTATGCCATCACAGCCGTGGCCAATCAATTTCCCATCAATCCGCCGTATGTGTCGTCTTTCTTATTCTCTCTAGACCACCGATCGACAATCAGGTATGCCACCACAAGACTCCCGCGAAGGTTTTGTATAACCTAGTCTAGATTAATCAAGATTAGTCTTTATCTTTAGTTTATCTATATTAATTAGTTTATCCCTTTATATTTAGTTTATTATATATATAGTTGGAAGTATGAGTATTTTTTATAGATAGAATCAATATATATAGATAGTTATCTCTATACCAGTGTTATCATAACCGGACTGCCGTCGAACTAGTGAGGGGGTCGGTTCTCGGTTTGGCCGGTCCAACCTGGTTGGATTTGGTTCAACGTGCGATTCATTATTCACAAGCAAAAAAAAATTGAAAATACAATTATAAACTACATAGTCTCAAACACACACATAATTACCTCAAACACACACAAATTACATACTCTAAAACATACACATAATTACCTCAAACACACACAAATTACATAGTCTAAAACATACACATTACTTCAAACACAATATAACACAACATAATTACCTCAAAATTTGAACATACATAACACAATAGTCTCAAAATAAACACAATAGGTCTAAACTTTAAACATAACTTCTAAACCAAAGAAGTTGCGCAGTCGAACCGAAGAAGTCGGTTTAAACCGAAGAGAACCACCCAAAAAATGAAACCACTACCAAAAAAACTAAAACCGACTGGTCTTAGTAAAACCAGTCTTTTTTCCAAAAATTGGTCGGTCCAACCCGGTTTAAACACTGTTCATATGAATTTCGATCTTTTAGCTGAACCAAATCGGACATGGGTCTGGTTCCCGGTCGGACCGTCGATCCGGTCTGGTTCTAATAACACTGCTCTATACTATATATATGTAGTTCTCTACCTACAAAATAATAAGTTTTCACAATAATGGAGTCATATGTTTTTCTTGCTCACCTCCTTTACGCTTTCATGTTGTATTAAATCCTTTCAGCGTTAAACTGCCGTCAACGTGGAACACCGACCCATGTTTGTGTAGATGGATTCAGGGTTTGAGGATGATCTAAGAGGGTTGATGGGTAGGAAGCATGTGAAGGTACCTCCGGTTTTCGTGAAGGGGAGACTGATCGGAGGCGCGAAAGAGATTATGAAAATGGAGGAGGATGGAAAATTGGAGATTTTGTTTAACTGGATTGCGAGGAGCTATAGCGGAGGGTGTAGAGGGATGAGGTTTGTGATGTGCATGGAGTGTAATGGCAGCTGCAAGGTATTAGATGAAAAGAAAAATGAGGTTTTGAAGTACGACAAGTGTAATGAGGATGGACTGATTCATTGCACAATTTGCTGCTAATTTCGAGCTTATGTCGAACCGTGTTATTCGGTCGATGGTTCTAAAGAGGGTTTTAATTCCTCTTCCTAGGTGTATAGATTGGTTGGGAAATCTATTAATTCAAAACACCATTGGGTTGTATTGTTTTGACATAAAAACCGCATCTGTAGTGCATATCTTTAACTTTATTTCTTGTATTTCTTTTTAGATGTCTGTTTCTGAATGTAGGAGTGAAGTAGATGATGTTTTGTAAAGGACGTATGTTAAAATATGAAGGTTCTTTGGGGCTATATTTTCTGTATAGTAGTTCTCCATCTCTTTGATTTAGGATAAGCAAAATTTCTAAAAGGACGAAATAATTTTAGGGAGTATAGAATACTTTGTAACAACACATATCTCTCAAATGTTTTGACAGAAAATGTAGAATCAAAAGCATCCTTTAATTTGCAGTAATATTCCTTTCAGTAACATAATAATCAAAAACATAATTACTTGTGATGCATTATAGTTCATCTTTGACACATCACTGCTTCTTTGGAGACCCGAGTTGAATTGTTCAAAATGGAGTAAAATACTGTATATAGTGTTGTGTATGACTAATATATGCAATTAATTCAAATAACAAGTCCATTCGATAACAGAGTCTCAGCAGTAAAATACTCCTCATTTTGTATTCATCTTTGCTTTCTTGCTTCTTAAGTTTGATATCTACGGCTCCGACTTCGAAGCCTTTTTACCGAGGGAGAAAAATCATGTAGGGAGGCTAGGGTTTCGCAAAGAATGGGGGTCTTCAAGTGATGGAGGAGACACCGATCAGATTTGGTGAAGAGAAGGAAGATAGAGGGACCACTGTAATTGGAGGGAAACGATCTGTACAAGCTCACGTCACCCTGGCATCCCCATGTTTACGACTAATCCATGTTGGGAACGAAATCAATCGAGTTCGCACCCTAGCGTCCCTATGCGCACGAGAACTCCACCAACGAGCTCCAACTCCATTATGGGCGGTGGTTCTTCCAGTTCCAACTCCAACGAGCTCCCAGCTCCAGCTCAAAATGAAGATGGAACTCAAAAGGAAGAAGGAGAAGTGACGTGAAGAAGACAAAGGGATGAGGGCGGGAAAATATTTAAATTATTTTTGAAAGCTTTGATTGGTGTGAAAGTATGGAAAGTACATGACGAAACTATTGGTGTGAATACATTTTTTATTATTTTTTCACGTCCGATAATAAAACGAGCATCGAAAAATATTTTATTTTCACTTAAATTATGTCAGTTTTGAAAAAACTAACGACTCAAAATGAAAACGAGTCCTTACTTTTTTTTAGAAAAACTTTTCCCCATTTATCACGTCTCAAACCCAAATGAGCAGCGACAATACTTTTTTTTAAAAAAACATTTGCCCATTTAACACGGCTCATTGGTTTTGAGCCGTGATAAATTGGCATAATTAAAAAAAAGGTATTTTAAAGACTCATTTGGTTTTGAGCCATGATACAGTATCTAAAACTTTCGGCCCAACCTTAAATGAGCCGAGAAAATTATAGAAAAAATAATTAAATATTAACGGTTGTGTTGTTTGAGCCGTAAAAAAAAAAATTAACGGGTCAATGTTTATTGGGCTGTGATATTCAATTTAAATTAATTTTCAACGGCTCAATATAAATTGAGCCATGAAGTTTAGACGGTAAATGCCCTTTCTCCCGTAGTGAGACCTCATAGCAATTGGTTGATCTTTTTACTAAAGCACTTGGAAGTTATCAACATAAGCTACTCAAGAGTTTACTTGATTAAGAGTTTCTTGATTAATATATCTACGTCAATATCATCATTTGTAGTAGTTAAGGTGTTGATTTTGTTGTTTGGATAGTTAAGGGACCTAGTTATGACTAGTTCTCTTTTAGTTGGATTAGTTCGCAATTAGTTATTATTGTCATTGATAAATTGTTAGGGTTGATGGGCATGGGGAACAGATGAATAAACTCCCCCAAGAGAACACATCAAATGTTGTATTTTCATCTCCCTTCTTCTATCCTTTGGATTCTTCTTCTCTGCTTTTATGAAGTTGAAAAATACAATCGCCATATTCATTTGATAATTGATTTTTTTCCTCTTCATTTTGATGTGACCCGTATCACTAGTATGAGAGCAAACAATCACCCCTCTAATGTGTCTGCTTCTCGTTCCCATTTTTCCTTCATTCCAGTTCTTTCCACTTTCACCCATGCCCTCTGAAACGCACTGGTAGCAGGATAACTACAAACTATTAGAGATCCTCTAGATGTTCTATGATTACAGATCCTCTTTGTTACACTGCCAAGACGTAAAATTACAGACACTTATATCACTCCATGCGATCACTGGTTCTTTGGGGGTTCGACCATCCGAGTAGAGGGCACAACGGTCAGTTGGTGTCTCCGCATCCTTAATCGATTCTGGAAGAACACAAAATTTCCATGATCTACAGAGAAACAAGAGTCTAAGGTTTGACTGTTTGTAGTTACCACTACTCAAGGTTACTGTGGCAAATAGACACAACAAGGACTACAATATCATGTTGATATTCTTGTTTGTCGTTGGAGAATGACAATTTAATTTTGGGTATTTAGTGGTTGGTCTGTTTTAATGGTGTCATGATAAATTTCAAGAAATTATACATGAAATTTTATGATGGGAACGAGTTATGTGAACTCCAGGGGATATCAGACCCCCGCGATAGAGGTTTTGAGCCCGATGAAGATGAAAAAAATTACCCAACAAGGGTATTAACATTTTGATCACAAAAACCTCATGCTCACAACCAATGTTAAACACAACAGGGTACTACCATGTTGATGAACTAAACTTGCTTCTCCGATAACATTACGATGTTTTTTTGGATACTTATTCCATACCCCGTCATCATCATTTGAACCATGCAGTTGAGTTGAATGGTACAAACCCAATAGTTGTGCAGGCATATAGATATCTAGCCCTGTAGAAATTCCAAAATGAGAGGATGGTCTCATAGATGTTAAAAAAAGAATCATACAATCCAACGCCTTCTCATACTTGTTGGTAGTCTTGGTTAAGAAAAAATTGGAACATGGAAAATGTGTACGAATTATAGGCAGCTTAAATAAGACAATATTAAGAAAAAAAAAATTGTTACAGTATTTTCCAAATGAACTACTCGATGAAGTACACAGGGTTACAGTATTTTCCAAATGAACCTAGATTCGGAATACTATCAAATTCATATGAGGAACGAAGATATCCATAAAATAACTTCGCAAACCACGAGGGACGTTATGAATTTTTGTAATGTCGTTCGGCCTCATGCACCAACATTTTAGCAGCTAATGTACTCCATTTTCAAGACATTTATTTACACTTTGTCCTAGTATTCTTCAATGATATATTAGTCTACACTATCAATGACAACCACCAAATGCAGCACCTCCATTTAATCCTTCAAACTTTCTGAGAGAACCAAGTTCTACCAAGTTCTACTTCGTAGAATCCAAGGTCGGATACCTTGGGAACTTTGTAACGTGAAGGGGGGTCTCGACGGATCCATTGAAGATCGTCGCAGTATGCTCATGGCCGAAATTAAGAAACCTCAAACAGCAGTGTAGATTATTGTCACTTGCAGATTATTATCGTCGCTTCATTAAATGTTATGGTTCATTAGGCAAACCATTAAGTGAGCTGCTAAAAAAGGACAATTTTTTTGGTTGACCAATGTCGAAGACTCGTTCCATAACCTCAAGTGGGCCTTACAAAGACAATAGAACTTGTGTTGGCTAAGGTGAAAAACACTAAGTATAAAACTGAACTCACTTTTATTGATATTTTTAAAAATCAGTACAGCTTCCATCATTTACTTATACAAGGGGTTACTATAATACTTTGTTGACAAATCTGCATATACTCAAGTGCTGGTACATGTATGTCAACTTTACTTTTCTATCTTTTCAATATTCCATATTTTGCTTTTGACCCAGATTTTCCTTTTAACATTTGCTGTCTAATCTTCTAGCCTTTTTGACTATTGGCAATTCCATTTATTCTGACACTCCCCCTCAAGTTGAGTGGGCGAATCTTTGATGCTCAACTTGCTGATTACTTCTCTGGATGATTTAGAATTTACCGCTTTAGTAAGTATATAGGCCAGTTGGTCCTCGAAGCGAACAAATGGTAATTTTATATTCCCAGCTACGAGGTTTTCTTTGATAAAGTGTCTGTCCACTTCAATATGCTTGGTCGATTATGTTGAACCGGATCCTCTGAAATACTGATAGCTTCTTTGTTTTCAGATAGCAGTTCACATGATCCAGTTGGGGGAACACCTATCTCTCTCGTTAGACTTTTTTCCATAGCATCTCTGTAAGTCCTCTTGCTATTCCTCGGAACTCTGCCTCTGCAATTGATAGTGCCACCACCTTTTGCTTCTTGCTTCTCCAGGTTACCAGATTATCTCCAATCAGGGTAAAATTCCCGGATGTTGATCTTCGATCAACCGGATTTCTAGCCCAGTCTGTATCTGTGTACCCTTGTACTTCTAGATGACCATTTCTTCGAAATAGGACTCCATGTCCTGGAGTGCTCTTCAAATACCTCATTATCCTCATGACTTCTTCCATGTGATCATTTTGAGGTTGATGCATGAACTGACTTACTACTCCAACTACATAGGCAATGTCTGGTTTAGTATATGACAGATATATAAGTTTGCCAACTAGCCTTTTATATCGTTCTTTATCTGCTAGTTTCGCCCCTTCTGTTATGCATATACCATGATTGAACACCATTGGAGTATCAGCCGTTTTGCATTCCAACATTCTTTTCTGCGTCAGGAAATCCAAAATATACTTCGTTTGATATATAAAGATCCATTATCTTGACCTTAGTACCTCAATCCCAAGAAAATATTTTAGATTTCCGAGGTCCTTCATTTCGAATTCCTCAAACATATTTTTATTCAGCCTGTTCATTTCTTCTGGATCATTCCCTATAATAATCATATCATCGACATAAATTATCAAACAGTTTATTCGTTCTCCCATCCTTTTCAAGAATAAGGTGTGGTCTGAGTTGCCTTACTTATAACCATATGTCTTCATGGCTATAGTGAATCTTCCAAACCACGCCCGAGGAGATTGTTTCAGGTCATAGAGTGACTTTTTCAGTCGTCATACCTTTCCTTCTTGACCTTCATTTGTGTATCCTGGTGGAACTTCCATATACACTTCTTCTTCAAGGTGTCCGTGAAGAAATGCATTATTCACATCAAACTGGTGGAGTGGTTAGTTTTTGTTCGCAGCTATAGACAACAATATTCTGATTGTGTCTATTTTTGCTACCGAAGAGAATGTCTCAGAATAGTCAATACCGTATGTCTGAGTGTATCCCTTTGCGACCAGTCTTGCCTTATACCTATCAATGGAGACATCCTTTTTGTATTTGATAGTATACGCCCACCTGCAGCCTATTGGTCATTTTACGACTGGCAACTTGCACATCTCCCATGTCTTGTTTTTTTCCAGGTCCTCCATCTCGATGTCCATAGCCTGTTCCGAACTCTTGGATTGTTGGGCCTCTTTGATTGAACTCGGAATTTCTTCTGAGAGGACAGACATGGAGAATACCTCTACTTACTCACTTAACCTCCCCCTTACTCCATTTGCCACCAGATATCTTGATTTGTTTGGCTCCTTATCCGGTGTGTATCTTCTTGGTGGTCGTCCTTAATTTTCTCTTGGCGGTAATTTGTAGCCTTTCGTCCTTGATTCCTCCTGTTCTTCAATATCAATATCTTCAATTATATCGATATTTTGAGGTTCAGACGGATTCACCGGGCTTATCTCGGATACCTCAAACGAGGGATTATCAATAGTGACCTTGGCTCGCTGGTCGTTACTGCCCTGTCAAACGATGGCTCACTGGTTCGGCCAGCCAACTCAATTGGATTACCATAGAAGGGACTATGACTATCATAGGATAGGTTTGGACTACTTACCCAATCTAGTGGATCGACTGTATGATTCCCTCCTTGAACACTAGATTGGTGGTAGAAAAATTATGTTTCAAGGAAATCACAGTTCATAGTGGTGAACATGTGATGATAATTAGGTTCACAGTTCAAGCTTGCTTTTATCGATTCGTGATGACGATCCACCGGTTTTGCCGGTTGTGACCGACCTATTTTGTTGCGTTAGCTGCTGCTGTATTTTTGGACCTTGTGTGTAGTCTGTAGTCCGATCACGATGATGGTCCATCGGTGGTTGCTGCTCCGAGAATTTGGAGTCGGGCGACCTCCTTTCGAACGGAAGCGCATGCTTCCTCGACTGAGAGTGTCCGATTCTATCGTAGGATCTCTCGTTTGATTCCATCATATTTGGAATCAATTCCACCCAAAATCGGATATGCCTTACTTTCGGTCCATAGTTGGTTGAAGTATGTGCTTCGATCTCTCCCCATAGGGATTGCATCGTAAGCCAAAATTCCTCAAGCGTCATTACCCCCTGCATCATTTTCGGAACCTTGTTATGTAGGTCGAAAATATGTAAAGAGTATTTACCAGTACCGTAAGTCGTTTGCAAAGCCTTCCATAGATCACGGGACGTAAGGTAATGGGCAACTATTTTTGCTAGTCACAGATCGATATTTTGGATCATCCATGAAAAAACGACCAGATCTTCCTGTTTCCACCTTTCGTGGCCTGGTTTGGTTTGGTCGGGGGGTTTAGGGTCTCCGGTAAGATGATGCATGCGCACCCTTCCTCCAATGCCTATCTTCATAAATCTGGCCCATAGATGATAATTCTGCCAATTAAGTTTCGTACTCATCATGATTGTTTCGGGTAAGTCCTTGGACTATTTTGATTGAGGTTGAGGCCGTGTTTTAGGAGGTTTGTTATTTTGAGGGTTATGTCGTCATCACTTAGACCTGACCCAATTTGGGTTTGGGAATGGCTCTCACTGTCGGACATGTTGGCTCAGTTCGGTTTGGTTTTCTGGTATATGATAAGCACCAAAAAACAAAGAACACAGTCCTAGAAAGGATTGTATTCCTGTTCTGATACCATGTTGGCTAAGGTAAAACACACTAAGCATAAAACTGAACACACTTTCATTAATATTGTTATAAATCAGTACAGCTTCCATCATTTACTTATACAAGGGGTTACTATTCTACTTTGTTGACAAATCTGCATATACTCAAGTGCTGGTACATGTATGTCAACTGTAGTTTTCTATCTTTTCAATATTCCAGATTTTGCTTTTGACCCAGATTTGACTTTTGACATTTGCTGTCTAATCTCCTAGCCTTTTGACTATTGGCAATTATGTTTATTCTGACAGCTTGCACAACCAGATTTCAAGAGGGACATTTGTGGCGGAAACCGATGCATCAATATTGGGCATAGATTTCGTCTTAATGTAGGAAGGATATCTCATGCTTACATCAGTAAAGCCCTTATCTGCAAGGCACCAACGTCTATCAGTGTACGAAGATCCACTCCTCGTCATTTTGTTCATGGTGAATAAGTGGTATTGCTACTTGATTGCTCACCATTTGATTATATGTACTGACCAACAAAGCTTAAAGCATTTACTTGAACAGAAATTTTTCATGCCCTTACAACACACATGGCTTGCAAAATTCGTAGGCTTCGATTACAAGATTATGTATTGGGCGGGTAAAGAGAATGTCGGAGTCGATGCATTCTCATGCTTTCCAGCAAAGAACAAATTTCAGCCATAACAGTATCTTGAATGCCACCGACACTACCAAATCAAGGCGAGATTGACATTGGATACGAGCATACTACAAATAATTGACTCCTAAGAAGCTCAATGTTTGTAAACATTTACATGCAGGGATAATCTTCTCTGGTGAAAAGGTAAGGTAGTTGTTGGTCCGGATTCAAAAGAAATGAACTACTACAACTAAGGCCACACCCCCACGTTCAACAATTAAGACCACACCCTTCTATGCTCTCTATGGTTACCCGACGCCAGTACATGTTCTTTACGTTCCATGGGACTCACTGGTACAAGCAACTACCATTATATCGCATGATAGGCAGGAGTTCATCGATCTACTCCAGTTTCACATAGACAGTGTTATCAAATGAAACAAAAAGCGGATAAGAAACGCTTTCAGCGTCACTTTGATGTTAGTGATTCGGTGTACCTTAAGATGAACCTTACAAGCGAGCATCATCCAAGAATCTCCACACTCACAAAATCCTACCAAAATATTTTGGCCCATTCAAAATACTACATAGGATTGCTGTTGTTGCTTACAAGTTGAACCTTCCATCTACTTCCAATGTTTGCCACGTACTCCATCTGTTCCCACTAAAACAGTATTGGTTAGTGATCCTAGTCAATTCTATTTCCACCTGAACTTGGTATCATTGATAATATTACACTCTTGGTCGTGTTAGAGACCAAAAGCACCAAGTAGAAGGGATGTCTAACAACAAAAGTTTAGTTCAGTCGGAAATTATTTCACCTGCAGATGTTACTTCCGAACTTCTTGATCAATTTAAGGCATACTATCTAGACTTCAACCTTAAGGACAAGGTTGCTAGAGTAGGGGTAGTAATACGACCTAGGATGGAAATAAAAAACCCAAGTAGGTAATATCGGACTCATATGGTGGCACAAAGAAGATATACTAAAAGGAATAATAGTTGGAAGGGGTAGGTTAGTTTGCATGGGATTGGTCCCTCCTTTATATGGATTAGTTATCTCATATATAAACTAATTGTGCGATAAGTAAGCATGATGAGAAAAGTGCTACGCATCTATCAGTAGTTGGGATAAAAATCATTTAGTTACATCATAAGTCACGTTTTTACATATATATACCTTAGAATTGTTTTTGTTACATTCAGGTAGCTCATAAATCATAAATGTATCTATTTTAATATTTTAGTCATGTGTCCATCATGTATGTAGTATTTTGTTCCATTAAGGTAACTCTACTTTATTTTACTATTAGTTTCAAGAATCTCTAAGTTGTTTTATTGTAGCACTCGAATATATTAATTTGTTTTTATTGAACTGTTATTTGTTTTTGTTTTTTGTCACTTTCATTAAAGTAGATATATGTATGACTTTTGAGATAACTGAAGATAACAATTTTTTTCTGAGGTACCTATTTATAAAAAAAGTAACTTTTGAGATACCTAAATGACTTTTATCCCTTTGTAGTCCTAGCTATTCGCGGACGCCACTACATAGTGACCATGCACCTTGCACACTTGGCCATGTAATCTTTTTTCAAGTCTAACCACAGTGATCTAATAGATGTATCATATTACATGCACAACCGCGATCAATGTCATGGATGGTGGTCACCTGGTGAATACAATTTTGAGAAGATACTATACTGACCATCCTCCTCACACGATTCCATCAACTCGAGCGAACTTGGTTTCCTGGAATTGTAAGTTCGAGCTTAGCCTAATCAAACGTAGCCCTGAGAGAATAGACTAAGATATAAAACATTAGATTGAACCTCAATTCTTTGTTCAGATAAGTGATGGTACAATCCGTATTCTATCCTTAGAGCCCTGTGTCTCACACATGACTATGTGTCAAGTTCACGATTCGAGTCCAAACCCACGGTCGAATTGGATCCACACGATATGAAATATGCTTTACAACATATCTCATTTTTCCATGAAACATATGTTCAAAAGTTGTACGGATGTCTATCAAGTACACAAAATTTTAAACCAAAAAAGTTCACACACTCCCATATGACCCATAAGTGGATCAATATACTGTAATCTGTATATGTGCTTGGTGTACAACAACCCTGGTTTAGTGGGAAATTTAACAATTTTGGACTCACAGTCCTTTGCAACCGTCACATAAATGGTCAATACTAAGAATCATTACGAGCTTTACGTAACCACAAAGGTGAAGAAACTATCAATTGTGGGAGAGGGTAATTAGTAATCCACTGGACATATTTTGATACCCAATCATAAATGAGACATACAAAATATTCAATTTGTTAAACATGCATTCTCAAATATAATTCAGATAAATAAAATATTGTTCGGGGAAAAATAATAGTGAATTATATTAATTAAGTGTACACAATCCTGGATACCTAACATGTCTCCCAAAAGAAACCCTTTTCAAGGGTTTGATGAATGGATTTATAAATATTTCCTCGCTAAACAACTACTCTGATATGATGATCTTATGTTAAACCATTTCACTTAGCATAGTTATATTTGATATCTATGTGTTTAAATTTATTAAAGTACTTCGAGTCCTTTATTGTGAAGCTAGTGACATGATTTTCCGAATAGAACTGAACATATATATTCACCTTCTTAGTCGTCAACAATCATTCCAACAACCTCTTAAACCATATATATTGACTCTTGGAGCTTACTAAATCACATTGGTTGATTCTTGAAGTCTATTCAACCATATAGGTTGATGTCAGGTGACTCCAATTCGGCATCCATAGTAGACATTATTATGCATAAGTTGTTTTTACTCATACACGATATGGTGCCACTAGACAGGCAGGGTGGATTTTCTTACGTTTAAGTCACCATCAAAATCAACATCATCGTACTCAATCTCTCACAGATTCGCGTCGTTGCACGAGTCACGCTAATCGAATGTGGTGTAATTAGCAGTACCACTTAGAAATCACATGATTCAATTAACTGCCAGTCAATATTTCACATGGGTTGGGTTGGTACGAATATACAACAATGACCTCATCATGAATGCTCAGACGAGTACACAATTCTGATTGGACTTAGAACCATAATTTGTCTTATTCAATCTATTTTTGTTTGAACTCGGAGACACAAATCCTACTGGATGGTTTGGCGTGCGAGAGTATCGACGAGTTTGCAGTTAACAATGTTGAAATTATCCAAAACAAATTGCAACTCTCCTACAAAAGTGTGTCACACCCATCGTATTTCCTTTATCTCTAATAGAGAGGACAACTAAGCCTTAACTTGTGTGAAAAATTTCATGTTGTTTCAGACTATGAGTATGTCGTGTACACGCAATGCTCCTCGTCTGAATGGAGAAGACCATTTTCCATGACCAAATCATAAAATTTGAAGTACCTCTATTTAGTGGATTGTTTTAGACCATAGATCATTCAAGGAGCTTACACATTAAGTGATTGCGGCCCTTCTGCACAACCCTTTTAGTTGTTCCAAATAGATCTCTCATTCTAGTTAATGTTTAAACCATTGAGGAAAACAATTTTAACATCCATTTGTTACATTTTTAAAGTGAGACTCGCTACAATAGCTAGAATTAGGTGAATTAAGATCAAATGCACACTCTTTTGTCCCATATAACCATTCCTTGAAAATGTCCTTGACCTGTCTCTTATAGCTTTGCGTCCTATCGAAGGTCAATAAATGTACAAAAAAATTCTCCCTCTTAGACTCCTTTTCGTCCTTCATTGCTTACATTTTTTTGGTGGACGATACCTGCTAGAATGTAGTATAAAATAAAGAGTTCAACATCCCTTTTCGAACAAATATCGTCAGGGAGGGAAACTTATATTTTACCCCACGTTCTAATAACTCACAAGCCAAAATGAGGGTCGTTATTCTTACTCCCACTATAGAATAAGACCAAAGTTAGTACCACTAGGTATAGGATTCATTTCGTTCTGATTGTGAACAGTGGTGGGACGTTGTGCATTCGCATTAAAAATAGTGAATCCGAAGGATGATGGACCGATTCACCATTTGTAGTATCATATCCTAATCAAATGGATGGGTGCGGGTGTGATATGATCATCTAGCTCATACACAAAGCAGTTAGTGTTAGATGTTGATGATCTTCATTTTCTATTTTGATGGTTAAGATATGGATATACAAAGAGGAATGTTAGGGATTATGGTTTAGATTAGTTTTGGTGTAGTCCAAATGTTCAGGACAATTACACACCAAGTCCATATGTTTAGGACTTTTGCAATCAAAACCGTAGCTTCACCTATATATAGACCATCACCCCTAATGTCATCTCTAAGTTTAGTAAATGCAAGATTAAGTTCTCTTTTATTCTAGCATTAAACTTTAGTTTCTCTCCACATTCGGTTCTATTTTCCCTAAGATGGTATCAGAGCTTCAAGATCAGGGACGAAATTATGATTCAGTTGTAAATTTCCTTTGGAAATTCGGTTGGAAATCTTCTCTGTTATTTAGCTCATGTAGCAATTTGAGCTTCCCGTGCGAAAGTATCGTCTTCGATTAGAAGAATTCAATTCTAGCTTGAATTCAATTCTCAGCTCCCGAAATCACCGATCATCATACGTGCATCATCAGATCTGCTCAACAATCATATCATTGCATCTCCATCAGATCGTTGCACCTCCAGCAGCTCTAGCAACGTTTGGTGATTCTGCATACCTTGCCATCTGTTGCTTCTACTGAATCAATTCACTTCTAATAATTTGGTGACTAGCTTGCCCTGAATTCGATTCATTTCAGCATTGATTCACTCCAAATACATCGATTCTCCACAGATCGATTCAATTCTACATCGGATTCTCCAGATTATCACTCCGATTCTGCAGCATCAATCTAGATACAATTCGCATGTTGTAGATCAATTGCAACTTTTTTCTTCACTCACATGATGCTCATCCTGTAGCAAATTAACTCAACATCGATTCTTCAGATCGAAGTCACATATGTTGTTCCTCTATTTCAGTCACAACTATGCACTGATGCATCTGGAATTCTGTTCGTCCATGCGATTGTGCTTCTGCTGGTTTGATTTCGTCTCTGGTACTACTCTAGTACTCCGCGACTCTATTTCTGCTGTAAGTTCACTGCTGGTCTATTTCTGCGATGTTCATGTTGAGCTGCTTACTGCGATTACTGTTGCATAATTTCGACTGATTCGTATGATGCTGATTATTTGTTACTAAGATGCTTATCATGTTGTTGGTGCTGATTTCTCTAGTAGGAATGTTGATTATTCCTTTGTTTGAGACTGATTTTGACATGCTGATTGCGTGCATTTGATGTTGCTCTACTAGTACTAAGTTGTTCTGGTTTTTGTTTATTTTCCTCCTCGAAGATCTTATGTTCTGCTGCGTGATTACAAGCACGTTTACTGCTTTTCTATGTTTCGCTACGTGTTTACAACCACGTTTTCAGTAATCTTGAGGCTTCTTCTTCCCTCTTTGGTATTCCATCTTTGGTTCGACCGTAGCAGCTGCATCAAAGGCCATCAATCATGTAAAGACAGCAAAGCATTATTATCTGTAATTGATGGCACCAAGATCACGGTAGTTTAGGATTGCAAGCAAATAAAGCAAGCAACATGGGTGAATGTTAGATGTTGATGATCTTCATTTCTTATTTTGATGGTTTATGGTCTTGATTAACATTAGGAGATGGATCTACAAAGGGGAATGTTAGGGATTATTGTTTATTAGCTTTTGGTTTAGTACAAATGTTTAGAAAAATTACAAACCAGGTCCACATGTTTAGGACCGTTGCAATCAAATCCCTAGCTTCACCTATATATAGACAATCACGCCTAATGTAATCTCTAAGTCTAATGAATCCAAGATGAAGTTCTCTTTGATTATAGCACTAAACTCTAATATCTCTACACATTTGGTTCTATTTTTCATAAGAGTTAGTACCGATCTTGTATTTCTTCGAAATTCAACTTTAAGAACGTCGGTAAAAGGATCTATGACTGATCTCCTCCAAACCAAATGATTTCGAACAATTAGTTTAAAAACAAAATCACAAAGATTTCAAAAGCAACTTATCTCCTCCAATTTATGGGAGATCAAGTAGACGAATCCATAATTGTTGTAAGCATAATCAAATGCAATGAAATATCGCACTTCATGTTAAACTCTAACATTTAGAGGAACAAAGACGTCTGGATGGACTACGCAAATGAATTTTAGCTCAAAGTGCCTTACTGAAAGACTTTTCAGTGGATTGTCCTACTAGACAAGTTACACAAGTAGTAGTTCAATTTATGGAATGTCCAACGAAAAATTTAGTCTTGTCATTACAATGTCTTGACCTATGTGTCCTAGTGTAGCCAGCTATATACTTACATCTCAAACAAATTACGAGTACAAGAAATCATAAAATTATCATTATATAAACCCAAATTAAACACAATGAATCCACCTAAATCAATACCCAAAGCAAATAAAGTCGACCAAAAGTTACCTAGAGGGAAAAAAACATAACCTAAATTTTCATTAAAGTTAAGACTAAAACGAAGTTGCGGAGGATAAGGGTCATCATGCATGACCATACAACGTACAATTAACAAGTTCCAATCCTTTCGACTTTAACACGAGAGTTGTTGTACGCATAAACCTACTTTGTTCCACACAATTTCTACGGAACTTTACGAAATCAATTAGAAGTATGGTTATGTTGTCTGCCTATCCAAAGTCCAAGATCCACATAAGACTTGATTCAATTAATAAAATGGTACTAGAAAGCAAAAGTTTACTAGATAAGGCAGCATGACATGTTTGATTTTTCAATTCAAAGTAAGAACTCACACAGTTACCCATATGGTCACAGTTGAAGCAACTTTTGGATGCAGGTACATCTTGCGCGAACAAAAATGTGGTGCATATCTCTTACAAGTCTTAGGACTTATTTCAACTTCAAATTGTTTTAATGGTGTGGTTGCATTAATGTGTTGCGAATCACTGCTTATACTATCAAGAGTCGGCACACGAGCGAAATACCGCTTAGACTTTGTTACATGTCAATCAACTTAAATACGATCTTCTATTATTTAGCAATCCTATCAGTCATATGACTTAAATGTGATTTAATGGAATGGTGAGTGTCGGACGTCGAATCTGAGTTTCCCCTACCCTTTTGAAAAATATTTCTTTTTCCCTAAAAAATGTCATCACCGGTCGAGCGGGGTCATCAACCAGACCGAAAAATGAAAGAGTCGCCACCGATTAATTAAAGGCTAATCAGAATCCTTATATTTACCTAGGGTATATGGAGTTATCATCCTATGGCTTGGAAAGGTCTACATCGTGAGAATTGAGTTCAGGGTTTTATTACGTCTTAAGGAATCGCGAGCCCATAATTTTCCCTTTCGGTACATTAGTTTGCTCTGAATTTTGTTTTCACTGATTTACCCGAATTAAGCGTTTTGATCATGCTTGGCCAAAAAAGATTACATGTATTTTCTAAAAATATTAAATAAACCATATACAAGCATTTTTTATGTACGAGTTAGTTTAAAATAAATACACAAGAGGAGAATGAATTTAATCGAGCTAAAAAAAAGGTAGTTTAACTTCCGGGTCATTTTAAAAATGTGTCAAATGTACACGAATGGTTTTGAAGATATAAAGCTCGTTGGACTAATTTGTCACATTTTGAGAAGTCATGGGATCTCCAAAAAGGTATGGAGACCAAAATGCAATTATTTAAAATTCAAGCTGAATTGGAAATACATTTTTAAAGAATGACATAATTGGCCCTAAACTATTTTGGACTTGTTTGTAACACTTGGTAAAGTTCCCAAATAACCCGAAAATTATTATGGACTTATTTGTAAGACTTTGAGAAATCATGGAATGTCCAGAAAAGTTTAGGAATCAAAAATTTAATTTTCGAAAAGTTATACTCGAACTGAATTATTTTTTAAAAAAAATTACAGAATTAACCCTAAACTATTATGGACCTATTTGTAACACTTGGCAATGGTGCGGTGAAAAACCCATAACCACGGTTATAACCGTTACTGTTTAATATGGTTAACCGTACCATTATGGTGCGGTGCGGTTATGGTGATGAATTCTCTACCCATAATGGTTATGGTTATGGTTATGGTATTTGAGTTATACCCATGGTTATAACCATGGTTATTTTATAAATATAATAATTATTTATTATTAATAAACTAATATATATATATATTATACTAAATATAAATTACAGCATAGAAGTGAAATCACTTGATGATATTGAGAAAGATGATGATTGATAGAAACAAATACGATAAGTGTGAAATGGTTAGGTGTGTTGAATCATTACTCGTTATGGGTGTTTTTGAATTTTAATGTTAATTCAGTAATGTGAATGTTAATGTTGAATCATATGAATGTTGAATGATGTTAGTGTTAATGTTGAATGATATTAGTGCTATATATTTTTATTGTTGGTAATATAGATAGATATATTTTTTAAAATTAAATTTTCGGTCTTTTATTATATTACAATATGGTTATACGGTTAAAACCATGGTTAATAACCACGGTTATTTTGATGGTTATGGTATTGAAAATTGTACCCATAATGGTTATGGTTATGGTTATGGTATGTGATTTAAAAATATGGTATGGTTATGGTATTTGGCATACCCTGACCATACCCTAACCATTGCCAGCCCTAGCTCTAAAATAACCCGAAAAGTATTCTGGACTTATTTGTAACACTTTGAAAAGTCATGGAATGTCCACAAAACTTTAGGGAACAAAATGTAATTTTAAAAAAATTGGAGCTGTATAAAAAAAAATTATATTTCAAAAATTGCACGAATGACCCAAAACGTTTCTGATTTGGTTTTTAACACTCGATAAAGTCCAAGAATGACCCGAGAGTCTAAGGACCGAGTTATAACCTTCATCAAAGTTCAGGAATGGCCTAAGTCAGTTTTGAAAATATTTTTTTTAGGGATGAAATAAACCCCCATAACTTTCACAAATGCCTAATATGACCCCAAAGTTACACCGAACTTAAAATCGAGTACGATTCTTATATGAAATATAACTATTAACACATATTATCAATAAGATAAATTGCATTCACATCAAGAAATATAAATACAATACTGAATACGAGAGATACACCTAAGTTATTTAATGTTTAGATACCATACGAGGAACCGAGACCGATAATCACCGATTTGTTTCCACTCATTTTCTCTCTATATTTCACTAGATACGTCACATTGATTTTTTTTTCTCTCTTCCCCCTTTCTTTTCTTTTCTTTTTTTATTTTATTTTATTTTTTCCCCCACTATTTTCCTTCAATTGTTGTAGCTTACGGCATTCCTTATCTTCTCGTCTTTGTCGAAGCTTGCATCCCCCTTTATAGATTTTCCAAACAATATTATAAGGTGATCAAGTGGGAAAGTGGTGATGGCAATTAGGAGATATTTTGGTGGTAATTGGAGAGAATTTGACCAAGGATAAACAAAGGTGATCAAGTGGCCAAATGGTAATGGCAATTATGAGACTTTTGGTGGTAATTGGAGAGAATTTGGCCAAGGATGCGCAAAGGTGATCAAGCGGCCAAATGGTGATGGCAATTAGGAGACGTTTGGTGTAAATTGGGCGCAATTGGGAGTGATTTGTGGCATGGTGGGGATTTAGACGAAAATGGATGGAATGGTCTCTGTTTGGCCAAAAATGGGTGGCATTGGTTTAGGCTTTGGGATTTGGGCTTTAGGGTTTGGGGTTTAAGGTTTAGGGTTTGGAGTTTAAGGTTAAGGTTTACGGTTTTGGGGTTTAAGGTTTAGGGTTTTGGGGTTAGGGTTTGAGGTTTAAGGCTTGGGGTTTAAGGTTTAGGGGTTGGGGTTTATATTTTTTTTTTTTTCTGTTTTCTTCATCTCGATTTTTCTCGACTCGGATCCTCGCGTACGATATTTTGACCCCGAGGCAAAATCAGGTGTTTACAATGAGTACTAATCTTACAAGATTCAAAACATAGAATGAGTGGGTAGATTCCTGTGGCAGAATAGACACAAAATCGTTCTAATTCAAGCATCTCTCACAGTTCTTCCGCCATCCTGCTATGAATGGTATAACGAGTCAAGCACACGTGCACTCCCACTTAACATATGGCACATTTTGTCAACTTATCAGTCCAGTTGCAGGCCTCTTCACAAGTTTATAAATGTAAGTAAAACCGAACACGGTCGTTCAAGATTCCGTAATCAGAGACATTGTCCACACATACACAAATTGTATAGGACCAAAATGAGATAACTTGAAGGTAATTAAGTTATCCAACTCCTGCGTAAAATAATTGTCCTTAAGTTATGTTTATCTAAAAAGCCTAGCAGATGGTTCCGTCCGCTCACATGCAAAAACACACTCACGTTGCAGTTCAAAACACATTTAAACTTCCCAAAAAATGTTGAATAATTTATAAGGACATCTACTTGAGGATATGTGCAAAATTAAACTGCTTAACATGGTACGTAATCTAATACCTGCATTTAAGTTAATAAACATCCTACATGATTATTTCTTCTTTTATTGATAGTTTATGGCTAAATTTTATTTTGAAACATTTAGGGATCAAAATTACCCAAATTTAAAGTTTAGAGACCAAAATCACTGGAACTGAAAGTTGAGGCACAAAGTCTTCATCAACAAAATTTTAAGGCCTAAAGTCTCATCGAATGAAAGTTCAGGGGACTAAAGTTTTAATAAACAAAAATTTAGTGACTAAAGTATCAGTAAAAAAAAATTTCAGGAACTTGAATCAACTAAGCGAAAAGTTAAGAGATTAAAATCTCCAAAAATAAAAATTTGAGAACTAAAGATTCAATGACTAAATGTTAAGAATTTGAATTCCCGACAAATAAAAGTTTAGAAAATAAAATCTCGATAAACCAAAAGGCTTATAGAATCTATTGTCACCTTAAAAGCAACTTGAAGGACCAAGTTACAAAATAACACAGAGTGCTGGTTCTCAATGAATAATGCACAGTGATATTTAATATTTAATATTCAAGAATTATTATTTGTTTAATCAAAACTAATAAAGGATGGCAACTTTACAATATAGTTCTTAATGAACTCACACACAATGATATATTATACATGGATTAATAGACAATAAATTAAAATTAAAGCATGACTACTCTGCAATAAAACAATAAGTAATCCAGATCTCAATGAACTTGCACAAATATAAGTTATGCATTGATCAACAATCATGCATATATAAGGTTAATCCAACATTTCATTTGGTCCCATCCTTAATTAATTGACCCAAAACTATTAATAAAAGACTTGGGCTAAAAGAATCCTGATATTTAAAATATCTACAATCCACGAAAGATCCAGAATTAGAACCATAACTGACTGAAACTGATCCAATCAATTACAGACTTCAGAATCAGTTTGAACCGGTTCATACAGTCCTAACCATCTGAAACGAACCATATTGGCCAACCACATTCAACAGGTTCAGACTAGATCAAACTGGACATCCTCAGTCAACCGGTTCAGATGACACTAGGCGACCTTGCCCCCTCTTCTTTTTCCCAACCACCACACATGGTGGTTGGGGTACCGATTCAGACATTGTGGTCACGTGTAGCTATCGATGACGTAGACACTAGTGGTTGAAACTTTGTTGCAATCATGGCCACAATTATTAGGTTTGACGGTTATTTTTGTGGACTTTGACAATTCGAAAATCATCCTATAAGGCTCTAATACCGATGTTGGAATTAAATTGTACATAGCATATTATAATCGTCAATATCTTATACAGATAAAATACATAGTTTTAGCCTGACTTGATATACGAATTATCTTAGCGGAAGTGGATCAACATGAGGTGGAATAATAAAATGCTGCATAGAAGGGACCGTTATGGGTTAAGGAACCATCCTATATGTCTCCACAACTATTATCTTAAGTCTAATATTATACCTGGCTACAAGTTCTCTTGTTGTTTATTGTGAACAACGTTAATGCTAACCTAAGAGAAAGGATATGAATCAATTATTACAACTTGACTTAGATACAGGGTTTTCACTTATGTGCGATCAAATAACACACAATCCTTCACATGAGTGATGTAAAAATCATATAGATTCTGATGGGAGCTGGTTGAACCGTTCTGCAACGAGACTGTCGTGAAATTTTCACTTTGACATGGGTCACACTCTTGGTCGGTTAAAATTATGTACCCCGTAACGAGCCATCGGGTTTGGTCCTCCAGAAGATAGCAAACTACTATATACATGTCTAGCATAATGGTTGTTTCTTTCTTTCAGGTATCATCTTTTTTTGTGATTGTTGGATTCTATTCCATTGTTCACTTAATGAATCTCAATGCCATAAGAAACATTGTAATGCCATCATCCATCTCGTTGTATGGGGGAGGAGTGAGGGTCACTGGGATTACTCAGATAATGTCGCAAAGCCCTATGAGAAAATCCCTCATCGAAGATTCAATGGAATAATTAACATCATGGCATTAAAGTAAACAAGCTCTAAGACTACAAAAGACTCGATCAGTTGAATTGGCAAAAAAGAAGACAACTTATCCCTAGTCAATAATATAAGTGTTTATAAGTATTTTTAAACGTTTGTTCGACATTTTCAAAAAAATTACCCTTATTTTGATACACATGAATGGTAAGAAAAACTAATATAACAATTAAGTTTATTTCTAATTTTTTACTTGGTAGGTACATAATATAAAATTCAAATGTCCTATATAGTTTACGTATACGACAAAATAGTTATTCTATCATGTGATTCAAACTTTTAGTAAGTTGTCTATATAAAGCAACCACCCTATAAGATTTTGAAGAGCGCAATTCATTAGTTAATAGGTGACTATCGTTTAGTATTCAACTTCATTACCCTGTAAGCAGAGACGAAGCCAGGATGTAGAGTCAGTGGGGGCAAATCAGAAAAATATAAACAATTTTTCTAATTAAAATTTATAATTGTTCTCGACGTGTTTTCATATTCTGAAAACATAATAAAATTCTATCATTATCAATAGTACAAAATATATCTTTTTCAATAAGCGTAACTAAAAAGTCGTTCATCCAAGAGTCACCTATCTTGTTTCGCAATCTATTCTTCACAATTTTCATCGCTGAGAAAACTCTTTCAACATAAGCAGTGCTAACTGGCAAGATCAATTCTAACTTCACGAGCAAATACACCAAGGGATACACAATATGTCTTTTCTTTTCAACCAACTTTTGAGAGAGTTCGCCAATGCCTTTGAGATTTAGAAACTCAACACTTGACTTCATATCAAAGATAAATCTATCAAGTTGTTTGGCAAGAATATAAAGATCAACGTCATAAAAATGTGAGGGATAAAATTGGGCGAGACGAACCAACTTTTATTTGTCAAAAGCAGCAAAAGAATCAACTGGATTCAAACAAGCCACACAAAGAAGCAACTCAGTATTAATCTCATTAAAATGGTGATTGAGTTCCTGCAGTTTTCAATCAATCACACCATTGAATAAATCAAATTGATAGTGGTTGTGCTTAGTCTTTTTGTCTCCCTTACGTCTTGGACATTTTTCAGCTCCATAAACGTCATCCATACATGGGACCGGAATATCATGTTTCTAACAAAATGAAGAGACTTCATTCATCAATGATATCCATCCATCATCTCTCATATGTTGCATTTGTATTTTAACCTCTTGACTAAAACCATAGCATTGATAATGTCTTGGTCCTTCCTTTGCAATGCAAGTGACAATTCATCCGTTATTGACAATATGTTTATCATAAAGTGTAAGATGAAAGCAAACTCAAAACCATACATTATATTTATCAAGGAGCATGCTTCACCTTCTTGAGGTTTAGATTGTCTATCTTGCTCAATGAACTCAAGGACTTCAAGAACGGAAGAGAACATAACACACAGATTAGTCAACGATCTATAGTGGGAGCCTCAACGTGCGTCCTCTTTGAAGACTCCTGTCTTGATCCAAACCTGTACCACTTGAAATCTAACCACAACCAAATGATTCAATCATTTAAAGCATTGCTGTTCACGAAGGCGATCGTTTCGCTTACATGAAGCTCCTACCATGTTGGTGATCTTAGTTATTGTATTAAAAAAATCAGCAACTTGAGACTGATTTTGAGCCACAGATACAAGTGCTAATTGCAGTTGATGAGAAAAACAATGCACACAATAAGCATATGGATTATCTTTCATAGTAAAGGCTTTTATCCCATTCAATTCACCTATGTTACTTGCCTCATCATAACCTTGCCCACGCAATCTCAATATGCATAAATTATGTTTTGAGAGCGACCCTTCAATAGTTACCTTGAGTGATATAGCCTTTGCATCTCAAATATGCACAATACCAAAAAGGTGCTCCACCACGTGACCTTTGTTGTCTACATATCTCAAAACGATTTCCATTTGCTCCTTAATTGACACATAACTAGATTCATCAATTAATATCGTAAACGGTTCATTCCCTAGATCTCTTATAATATCACTTGTTCGATACTCTTTGCGTAATTTATCTTCTTTCTTAAAGAAAACTCTTGAAATGTGTTGCTCTTGATTCAATAAATCTTGACATCTGCTCCAAGCTTCATTATGAGCACTACCTACAACGCTAACATGATTATCAAATCTTTGTTTTTTCTTCCAATTCGTAAATCCATCCATCACAAAACAATCTCCACCTCCTTGATCTCCATTGTTTTTACCGTAAAGATAACAATATAGACAAAATGTGGCATCCTTTTAAATACTATATTCCAACAAATCTCCATTGTCATCAAACCAAGTTGGAACAAAGCGACGACGTACGTTACCAAATGTTCTTTGAGGAAATTCATGCTGACGTGGTTGGAATGGACCCTTTCCTAGATAAGCTCTTCGGACCTTATCATGATCATTTGGATGATAAACTTCAAAACTTTCTCATTTAAATTTTGACGTGAATTTTCTTCTTCTTCGGGAGACTTTCTTTTAATTCTACTAAAACAAATATCAATACCTAACAGAATAAATACATGATTTTAGTACAATTGAATATATTAACTAATACATGGCTTTGGAGACTCAAATAGTAGATAATTGTTGTAAATCGGTAGCTGCTTTGAGTAAATTGGTTGATTTGAATAAATTAAGATACCCATTTAACAATATGTTAGCATTTATCAACTTTGACTCAAACTATGGCCCATTAGCAACAATATCTTATTTGTAATTGTGACAAACCCTAATCACTAATCTAATCAGCAAAGCAGCTGTGACTCTTTACACAAGCATCCGTGAGTCTTTGCCTCTAATACTTCTACTCTTCCTAGTTCCTACGGTGAATGGCGTGAAGGAACAATCAATCGACCAAGTAAGCAACATATTCTTCTCTTCGACTGTTCTAAATCTAGTTTCTATCACTTACAAAAGAACGTTTTCTACTAGGTAACTACTATATTAACCGATAAAGACAAAAGAAGGTACCTTTCATATTGATTTCGACGATTTGTTAGTTGAAATGTGAAAATCCCGCGAGTTTGTTTCTTACTTCTTCGTGAGACAACTTCTTAGTGTGTTGAATGTGCCTGAATAGTCAATAGAGAATTGTTTTCTTGTAAATTTACTTCTGAGTACGGTAATTTAATTTCTAAAGATTGACTTTCTAAATTAGTGTAAGTTTAAACTTTTGTTGCTCTGTTGCTTGTGCCTTCAGTTTCCATTTTCACGCTTGATGATTCAGTTCTCTCAATCTAGTGTCAGTGGGGGCAGATTTGAAATTGTAAAAACAAATTGGGGGTATTACTGTTATATAATTAAAGGTTAGGGGGGCAATTTATCTCCTGGACCTTGAATGGCTCTGTGCCTGAATGTAAATATGTAAGGGGTATATATGTACTTTACATCCATACCATTGTTGAGTCAGTTTACTTTATTGTGTATATATCATCCTATATTTTACATATAGTGTTAGGATATATCTTTATAAATAATATCTTGACAAAATATATATTTATAGAAAATATTTTATATTGAATAAGCATGTTATGTGAAGTGACGTTATCCTAAGGACAAGATTCATGCATCGTGTGTTGGGAGGGATCTGAGTGCTTTTGACGTTAAGGCTTGATATTAATTTATCGAGTGCTCCTCTTCTGTTTGTTGGTATTTTTAGAGATACGTGTCGTGTCAACAGAGTGTCGCCTTGTATCCAGCAAAGCTCGAGTGATTTTTTTGGACGAGTTTATCATTAATATTCTACACGAACGTGTTTACATGGTCCTCTAGCGAGTCAATGGTCAGTCGACCTTGGTGTTGAAGGTTATGCTAGACAAAGCTCTTGGATGTTTATAAATTAGGCTTTGGCATGCCTATCGATTATACTTGGATTGTCTTTACAATCAAGGGCCTTTATTTTGCAAGTCTTTTCGATGTTTCAAGATTATTTCTTTGGTGAGCCTTTTGCCTATCCTTAGGTTTCCCTTAAGCTTTTTTTTTTCTAACTGAATCCTCATATCATTTATGCGTCCCTTTAGACGAGTAATTAAACTGATTTTGGGGTTGCCATTTGTGTTTGGCAAAAAAATTAAAACTTCGATCGTAACATTTCATTGAAAGGTAATCATTATTGTTAAGTGTTGCTAAGAATGAATATACTTTTTCTCTCCTTTATCTTTCAAGCATAATCCTATTTTTTTGCAATTACGTTGTTCGCAACTTCAATTTAGTTAATTTTTTGGGTGTGATTTGTGAGAAGCGGTATAGTTGAGCGCTTCGCTCACCTTTAGTGCTTGGTTGGGGAAAGTTGGCGATTTTAAAGTCGCCCAACGCATTTTCGTAAGTCTTGGGTTTAGGTCTTGGATGAGATATGTTGACTTGTAAGTTGATCAGTCTCCTTTTCATGCCCCATTTTCCCAAGTCTTGTGTGTGTTGCTTGGGGGGATTGTTACTGTTAAGTTGACCAGTCTCATCTTTCGTTTGTACTGCTTGGCTATGGGGACGTTACTTGGAAGTCGACTTGTCTCCTTTCGACCCTCTGCCCAAATTGTTTTTTTATATCGTGTTTGGGTTTGGGGGGACAGTGACTTCTAACTTGATCAATCTTCTTTTCGTGCCCCTTTTCCCAAGTCTTTCGTTATTGCTTGGTTGGGGTACAATGAATTGTAAGTTGAGCCATTTCCTTTAGAGTTCTTCATTGGGAGAATGATGACTGAAAATCAACCGGTCCTTTTTTAACCTTTGCCTAAGTCTTAACTCATTGTTGCTTATATTGAAGGACATGGTTGGAAATTGATCGATATATTGCCTAGGTCAAAATCGAGTGTCTATATTTTGCCCCCTTTTGGACATGTACATGGAGAACATATTCAAGGAGTTCTTGTCCAAAGATAAGGTGAGATCGATTTTAAGCTATAAAATTTCTAAATTAGTTGATGTACTTATGATGTTATGACTATCATATATGGGATAACGTTGCGCCTTTGAACATAGTTGAAGACTACATATCTGGGACAACGTTCCGTTTTGAACATGAGCGAGGCGAAGAATAGCATATCAAGGACCGTGCAACTTTGGGAAAAATGAAATGCATGGGATGGCATGGCGGCTAGCATTTTTGGGACAGCATTACGCATTCGGGCGGATGGTAATCGGTAGCAAGCATATCACGGATAGTGCGAAGCTACTCGAGTCCAACTGGACCAAGCCAAAGAATAGCATATCTAGGACAACGTGACTTTGGAAACGAGGTTATGCCTGTGATGGCAAGACAACTAGCATATCTGGATAGCGTTGCATCGTTTGTGTGAGGATATGCAGTAATAAACATATTTTGGACAACATTGAGCGAACAAAAATTAACTTGGACCAACAAAAGTATAGCATATCTCGAATTGTGTGACTGTGGACGTAAGGCTAACACTTGGATGATAAAATGAAATGTTTCCCATAAATATTTTCTGGGATGTGCATTGTGCTACATCCTACCGGATAAACAAATCTTTTTTTTCTCTTCTTTGTTTTCCCTTTATTTGTTCTTTCCTTTTGCCACGGTAATCCCTACGAGATTTTTCTAACCGTTCGTCTCGGTTCACCAATTTTGGGACGAGACAACTCTATAGGTTTTTAGCCCATCGAGAATTTTTTTCACATTTTTCTAAGATTGTAATTTTCAAATTTACAATCATGTCTCTCTAAATTTTGCCTACGTCTACCTTTTTCAACCTAGAAAAGCGTTTTTCATTTCTTCGCCAATTAATTATGGGTGACTGTGGCCCCCTTTTGAATTTTTCATCTATCCAGGAACACTTTATGTGTTTGTAGTCGCTTAAAGGACAACAACGACCCATACATACCTTTTTTACTTGGTAGTCAATTGGAGGGTGACTGCGACACTTGTGATTTTCTATCTTCATGGGAACACTATATTTAGTGATAGTCGATTAAAGGGTGACTATGGCTTATCTTATTTCTCACCTTGTCGTGACCCTCTCTTATAAGTAGACATTTTACGTGTATCTGTCACCCCTCCTAATTCTCGCCTAACGGAGACATTCTTTTATAGGTAGCTAATTTACGTGTGGTTGTGAGCCTACTACTTCTCAAGAACATACCCTCTATTTGTCTGTAGTCAATTGAAACGGTGAGCATGGCCCATTCTAATTTTTTTGGTTGTAATACAAATTGCATAATTATTTTATTTATTTGTATATGATTAAAGGGTGGTTGTGACCCCTACACGTTTTTAGTTTGTTGATCTCTCTTTATATTGCTAATTGAGGGTGGTTGTGACCCATACTATCTCACAAGGTCAGACAGTCAATTTGTTTTTAGTCAATTGAAAGGGTGACTATGACCCATATCTAAAAAAAAAATCATATCGTGGAAACACTCTCATATCTAGCCAAGTGAGGGTGTATGTGACCCATACAAATTTTCTTTCTCAAAAAACACTCTTTTTCATTTGTAGCCAATTTAAGTGTGGTTGCGACCCATTCTAATTTTCTACCTCATGGAATTTTATATGTATAGTCAATTAAAGGGCGACTGTGACCCATACCAATTTTTCACAACATAAAAATACTATATTTACAAGTAGCCATTTAACGAATGATTGCAACACCTACAAAGTTCCTACTTTGTGGATCTCTCTTCATATATGGTCGATTGAAGGAGGATTGTGATCCTTACTAGGGGTGAAAAAATTACCCATTTGGACTCGGAACCGACACTTATGGTAGGTTCCGAATATAACGGGGCGTTTCTTTCACGGAATTCGGAATAAGGAATACGGAATAGGGAATAGGAATTGAGAATAAGGAATAGGAGTTAAGAATATGAAGTTGTTTATTTGGTTGAATAGAATGGAATGGAATAAGGAATTCTATTGTTTCTTTGGTGGAATTGTATACGGAAAAGGAATGTAGTAAAATGACATATTTGCCCCTATTTGTATATGTATAGTATATATTAAAAATAATTTGTATTAATTAATTGTAAAACTTAAAAATATTAAAAAAGTTTATTTAAATAATAAAAAAATAAAAAATAACGATGTTTTTTAAAAAGACCAATTCATTACTTTTTTTTATAAAATAAAAAATGTAAATTGTCATGCAAAATAATATTTCTTAATCAATGAAAGATGCGTTCCGAATAAGTGTTAAGTCATTTGCTTGAAACCTAGCAAAAATGACCACATACATAATACAAAATGTTGTTAGTCACCACATACATTATACAAAACGTGGGTTACATTAAAATAGCTTAAGAATAGGAATCTTCTGTCAAAGAAAGTGCTTTCTTGGTTGCGTGAGTTCCAGTCTTCTAAGTTCATGGGATAACTTTACCAATATCTTTACCAGTTTATCATATGAAAACTCTTTGTTGGCTCCTCTAATTACCAGTTTACCAATATCCATTTCAGTGCTTAACTCCTCTAAACTTACTTTAAAATACCAGCGAGGAATCTCTCTCATGAACAATGAAAGGAAATCAGTTGTCAAATCATCTATACTATTAGCAACTATCCATTAAATATCTACATACGATATAAAAAATCAATAATTGCAGAAGGTATCAAGGAGAAATGCCTGGGAAGAGTAGCCATTAGAACTGAGGAAACCATCAATTGACACTTAGAAAATAGTAGTGCTTTTTCTCCTCCCTTGCTCGGCTTTTGTAATAGTATTGGGTCATCATGTGGCAGTAAGCCAGTAAAGCATCAACCAATATCATTATATCAACAAGTATTTCTCTTGTTACTGTTTTTCTGATGATATTTCTCCGAGAGACTTGCACAGTATTTGCTATACCTCTTCCCCATAAATTTGTATATTTGGGAACTACGTAAGCAAGGAGAATAAAGCAGAATGCATCAACAATAAAAAGAGTGGTCCTTTACACAGTGATCAATTCCAACACATACAGGTAATTTGTCTGTTTCGAGAATGAAAATATCTCTGTAACGTTCAAAATGTTGCCCAAACTTCCATATACCATTGTTCTCAAAAGCTTTCCTGTCACAAGAAGAAGTGGAGGCGTTTACCGAGCATAGAATGAAATGCTTATCTTTGCTCCCGAAGACACTGAACTTTCAGTACTTGAAAGCAGGTTTCACAGCTGTACCATCGCCAAACTGAACTTCTTAGAAACTTCTAATTAATTTGCATGACTAATAAATGAGGAACACACCCAGCAAGATATGAATTGATGCTCAATCTAGCTCAAAATCCTTAAATTAACAGCTCAATTCAGATCAAAATCCAAAATTTGATATTCCAGATGAATGAAGCAGGGTACCCCGTCAACAATGCGCTAAAGCACGTTCCTCAAAAGATAAAAGGAAGTGATCTGTTTTGTGGCTCACCAGCGCCGGCTCAGCAGAGATATCACCGGTGCCAGAGAGAAGGGAGTTGGTATCGGAGCAGAAACCTGTGTAACTATCGAGGATTTGGTTGATATCACTATCGCTTAAAGTGTCCAGAATCCCTAGGTTGCAGAATGTTGAGATTGCGTCTACCATTTGAAGAACGGGAAGGCTGTGAAGTGCTGTCAGAGTCGTCTCCACTCCTCCAACACCGATGAGTATTGGCGGGGAAGTGTCAGAGGAGTGAGTAGACTGAGACCGGGGCAGAGCAACTTCTCCACCAGCAGGAGACTATGGGCCTGTCTCCGTCGATCACCATGCACCTCTTCTACACGCAGATCAGAATCATCGGATACGAGGATCTAAGGAATGCGGTCGACGAAGGCTCCCTTTCTCTCACCGGCAAGGCTCTCGTCAGCGGCGTCTCCGGTGTAATTGCTCAGGTAATGACAGATGCATGCGAGGAGCAGGGCACGCTGATTCTGGACAGCTTCAGTCCTTCATTAGGGCAGCAGGGGCACGCTCGAGAATTCGAGAAATAGTGGAGGGCATAATCGTCATTCGGTCATCAAATTTGAATTCCAAGCCTTCTTAGCTTAGGAATTCCGAGGTTTTCACCCGGAATACCTAAGTCCACCCCTCCTGGAATACATAAGCAAGGAATCAGCAATTCCATGAAAAGAACATGGGCTTACGGAACCCGTAAGCCCAAATCCTCATGAACTCCATAAGAAGAACGGGCCATAAGTTTTAAAAATAGGGTAGGTTTCAGGAAAAAAAAAACAAATATATTTAGTTTCGGTTTTGCTTCGCCTATTCGGGTACCCTAAAGTATATATATACATCTCGAACGAATTTTCCATCTCCACTCCAGCACATCGATTTTATCGAAACACATCAACCTTCCTTTGCTTAAATCTCCAAAGTCGCTCCCCTAGTTCGTTTTCTCATTGTTCTTCTCTCCAGCTCCAGGCTTGCCATTTCTGAGCTCAGTTATCAATATCTCTCTTTGTATTCATTTATGTCACTGTTTTCTCCAATCACTCATACATTCTGGACGATTACTGTCGCTTTAGAAATGAGATTTCTTATGGGTTTTTATAGTTGCCTTTTTATATAATTTGTTGATATTCCAATTGTCTCCGTTCTGTTGATCTCTGTCTCTTTAAACCAATGTATAAATGTAACGATCTTCACCTGCAGTGTTCTTAGTTGTCAAATAGTTGTGATTTATTTCAATACTGTTTACATATCGTCCTACAATGTTGCATAGAAAATTATAGCTTGGTCGGTTCTTCTATGTGTCCTCCAAAAGCTCTGATCTGGTGGTGTTTTTTCATTTAGTTTGAGGGATAAAATTTTGTGAAGATGGCAACTACTGCCACACATATGGTCATGATAAAGCCAAACGTATCTTTCGAGAAGAGATTCAAGCATTGCATAGCTACTATAGTGGTGAAAAACAATCAGGAAATATGTTAGACCGGAACCGAACCATTTCACACACAAAAAAAAGGTTCCTAACAGTGTACGTGGAACAGCTTGTACAATCAGGTCCCGGGTAGGTTCCGGTTCCATAATCAAATAGGTAGGTTCCGGTTCCATAATCAAATGGCTAGAACCGCTCACCCTGAATCCTTACAAATTTGTTATCTATGTGTAGTCTTCCATATATAGACAATTAGAGGGTGTTTGTGACCCATAAATTTTTGTATTTCGTGGGAACAACTCTATATGCATGTAGGCAAATAGAGGGTGGCTGAGACTCATACATTTGTTCACTAAAAGAAAATAATGAATAAGATAAAGTATACAAAATAACTCTATGTATTGAGTATTTTATAGGTAACTCAAATATAATGTGATTTTTTTTATCATTGGGATCATGGATGTGAGCGTGAGTGACACTTTGCTTTATTTTTTATTCTAAATTTTGTTTGGACAACCTTTATAGGTTTTCAGTCCAACTAAGATTTTACTTGTTCACATGGTGACCCTGCAGGTGTTCAATCATGCCCCTCATTCCCTAATATATTTGTGCAGGTGTCCTTCATAGGTTTTAAACCTGATGAGAAATTACTTTTCCCCCTTTTTCCTTAACAAGAAAGGACACATATCATATGTAGTCCAACAAAAAGAATATATTTAGATCAAGAATTGACCGCTCAAGGCACAATTATACAAGTGCTGCAAATTATGTAGGATTCTCCAATAACTTTATTGTTCAATATCAGTATTTCGGTCGAGCTTGGAGCAATGATCAGAATTTTATCTAACTAATCTATACATCAAGGAACTCGATCTATGGGGATGTTTCAATTTCTTAATCCCTCTAGGTTTATAAATCTCATGTGTGTAGGTCCATCTGTTAAAGGTATCAAATACAAAAAAGGGTTATTACTTGAAACGCTACACATGTTTGTGCATGTGACTAATTGGTTATAACTTGTGCATGATGGTTACAGATGTTTCAGCATGTGACTAATTGGTCATTTTTAATGTTCATCGTTAAAAATTACCGTTAAGTCATTATTGGACAATTTAAAATGACCAAATTACCCTTACCTTCATTACTTAAGTACTGTCAAAGGAAGAAGAAGATGAAGACCCCTTTTTCATCCTTTACAAGTCATCACTCGAAGAACTGGTCGACCATCACTTTAATTTGGTCCTTAGAAGACATTGGGTCGTGAGTATGAAGGTTCCATGGTTGTTCCAATTTTAAGGTAATTGCAAGCATTTTGAGTATTTTGTCCCAATTTTTCCTTCAATTGTAAAAAAAGTCTAATTTTTGTAAGGATCCTACTTGGAATGGAAGCAGGAATAAGGGAGATATCAAAATTGGAAAACAGACGAGGATTTCGATGAGAAGAAGATGTTTTGATGTATTTGTTGTTGAACATTTTGTTAATATGGGTTTAAGTTCTTCAGATTCTGGGTTTTAGTTCTGTAGATCCTGAGTTTCATTGCATAGTATCTAACTTAAAGATTTCATTATAACGTGAAATTTGATTAAATGGTTACATATGTTGTCCTAGAATGTGATTAAATAGTTACGCATGTTCCTTGTCATGTGATTAAATGATTACGTATATTTTGTTAAAGGGAAAAGTATGAAAAAGATGTAATATGTTTGCCCAATGTGGTACCTCGTATTTGTTACCTCAACTGTCTTTTGCCTTTACAAAATACTTGCGTACAATACCAAGTGCACCAAAATCCACAAAACAAACTCTAATTCATCAAAATGACAACATTCATCAAAATGACAGCATTCACCAAGACACATCAAATTACCATGACTAGCTAGATTTCTTTTGCTTGCACTTAGAATCTTAAACAGATGACATAAAGTAATGTGCTCATGGAGTGATAATGCTTGTGATATTTGATTTGGGTGAAGCATTCGGGGTCACTACTGTGCTCTTTATTAACATCTTCAACTCCCTCAGCTAATTTTGAGAGGAAGACCTCTTGCCCTTGAAGAACGATCATGTCTCCATCGTATACCTTGGTTGAAGTCCAATGTTCCTGCCATCTAGGAAACACCTATTCACAAAAGTGAGTGTAAAGGAAGACTGCAACATTAAAGTATACACAAAGATGATACTATATCATAAGTATACATTAAGCAAGGTATCTCATACACATGACTTATGATAGTATATCATGAAATCATTATTTTAAAACAATGTGCAGAATATGTTGACTTTGTATACTAATGATTTTATTTTGTGTATAATCAAAAATTCAAAACAATGACTGGATTGGGAGCCAGAATTGCTGTCCGAATGCAAAAGAAACATAGACAAAATATCCATTTGTCTTCCTACTTCAGACGAAAAACAAGTCCTTCACCCTTCCCACGAATATCTAGCCAAGATTAAAGAATCAAATAAAGCAAAACCATTGCATCCATGTAAGTGAATCTTAAAATTTTAGAGCATCTCTATCGCTATACAAACATTGCATTCTTTAAGGAAGAAAACAGAAATACACTCCCAGTCACAACCAAAATCATATCATCCATCACAGACAATTAATTAAATGATGAAATTTGTACATCATGCATTATAGAATCATTTTCCACATCTAATTCATCTTCACAGCATCATTTACCAACACCATTCAAATCCAATTATGCTAACCGAATGAAGAGGAAGTGAATATTACCATTGACATGATTGCAGACCTAGAATAACCAGATGAAATTCGAATCGAATAGTGAAATCAAACACTGCGATGACAGATGGATGAAGCAATGGGGAGGAAATTTAAAGGAGAGGGAAAAGGATCGAGGATGAGGAAGCAGAATATCCAGCCACTATGATTTTCGCACGAACCAAACTCTACCATTACACGGGAGAAGAGAGATCATAATATCCAGTCACTATGGCATTTCATCGAACACCTTAAGCCCGTCATTCAAGATGCCACACTTCAAATACCATACCGGTATCAACCATGAATCCCAACTTGATAACCTTACTATGTACTTGAGCTCCAAGAACCATACCGGTGTGGTCATATTCAAATGGCCGATGCACAGGACATAGTCAATCGGTGTGGTCATGGATTTGCTATGAACTATTTCCCCTAGTATTCGGTCGCTCAGCGAAATAAAACTCAAACCTCTCAATTCATATGGTGAAATAAAGGTAGGGGTAACTTTGACATTTCTAAAATATTTTATTTAAACGTTAAAAAAATATGTCACGTGCGTGACACATGAGGTTTTTTAACGGGACAACAAACGAAGAAACAAACGTTTTCATCTAAAACCTACAAAATGATACATATAGCATCAAATACCTACAGCCCAAAACAAGTTTCATCAGTCACCAATTTCGGCAAACAGATTACATATTTTTCATATTTTTCCATTTGTTAAAATGTGATTAATACATTAAAATTGAGCATTATTAATGAGGTTAAAAAAGACTAGTATTGATCCCTGCATGGTTGACACAGATATTTCCGTGAAAACCGACCTTACATATCCGTGAAACAGCTGCTAGAAACACAACATTATTATCGTGCTAGGTGTCACAAACATTTTGACGATATGAGAAATTTAGTGCAAGATTTTGTGCAGAAATTTGGATGGGGAATGTCGAGGCTATGTGAATACACAAGCCAGCTCTTTTGTTCTTCATCATACAAATGAAACTGCAGTTTTGCCTGCCCGAGTTTTGCATAGTTGGAATTTTACTCAATATCCAGTTTGTCAATTAATGATGAGGAAATCAATCACATGATGTTGGTAAAAAAATTGTTTCATAAATTGCCATATGTCAGACGTCAAATCCGACTTTCCCTGACCCATTTTGAAAAATATTTTTATTTTTCGTTTGAAAAGGTCGGGTCTTGGCGAGCGACGGGTTCAGTAGAGCGGGGTCATCAACTGGACCGAATAAATTGAAAGAGTCGTCACCGATTAATTAAAGGCTAATCAGAATCCTAAAATCTTGCGTCGGATACATGGAATTAACATCCTAGGGCTTAGAAAGGTCTACGTCCAGAGAATCGAGTTCGGGGGTTTGATTACGTCTTAAAAGCTCACAAGCTCATAATCCGCCCTTTCGGTACTTTGGTTTGCTTTTGACTGTTTTTCAATCTACCCGAATTGTTCGTTTTGATCATGCTTGGCCCAAAAAAAGACTACATGCATTTTCTTTAAATTAAACAAATCATGTACAAACATTTTTTTTGATGAGTTAATTTCAAATAAACAAGAGAGAACAAAAGTTAATCGTGCTCGAAAAAAATTGGTCTAACTCTCGAGCCATTTTCAATGTGTCAAAACATGCACGAATGATTTTTGAAGATATTAAGCCCATTGGACTAATTTGTCCCATTTTGAAAAGTTATAGGATGTCCAAAAACAAATCTAGGTACCAAAATGCAATTTATTAAATTTTGAGCTGAATTAGACAAATATTTTCGAAAATTTTAGAAATGATTTTAAACTATTCTCAACTTATTTGTAACATTTGGTAAAGCTCCAAATTAACCCGAAAATTATTCTGGACTTATTTGTAACATTTTTAGAATTCATGGAATATCCAGAAAAATTTAGGAATCAAAATGTAATTTTCGAAAATATTATAACTGAACTGAAAATATTGTTCTTTAAAAAATTATAGAATTGACCCTAAACGATTCTAGATTTATTTGTAACACTTGGTAAAATTCCAAAAAATAACCTGTAAATTATTATAGACTTATTTGTAACATTTTGAGAAATCATGGAATGTCGAGAAAAGTTTAGAAATAAAAAAATATATATTTTTTGAAACGAGGTGGATAAAAAAAATTCAAGCATTGCACAAATGACCCAAAACGTTTCCGGTTTGGTTCATAACACTCGATAACATCGCAGAAATGACCCAAGAGTCCAAAGACCGAGTTGTAACCTTCATCAAAGTTTGGGAAAGACATATGTCATTTTTTTTTTAAATATTTTTTTTCACATATACGTATACATAATATATATATATATATATATATATATATATATTATACATATACATAGAGAGATTTAACATATAGTTAATATATATATATATTATACATATACATATATAGAATAACATAGACATAATATAAAGATATATTATACATAAAGATATATATATTATACATAAACATAATATAAACATAACCGCTTTTTTTTTTTGTTTTCAAATATATATACTATATATATATATATATTTCCAATCTCAATTACTCGCATACAATATTTTGATCCCGAGCCAAAATCAAGTGTTTATAGTTGCCCCTCTTTGAGCACGCGCTCATGGAAGTGATCTCATTAGTGTGTGTTCAAAGACAAACAAGTGATTTTGGCTTATCTTGATTCATAGTAAACAAACATTATCGAGCAACTTTCGGAAATTCGACATCTACAAGTCCCGATTGTTGACGATGATTTGCGGAGACTGAGCGCTTTAAATGTTCATCAGCTGGTAACTCCCAGAAGTTCGACACCTACAGGTCATGGTCGTCGAGGCTGACTTGCGGAGGCTGAACACCTAAAGGCTCCGCTCGTCGGTCGGCTTGTGAGTCGTTGGGGATGACTTGCGAAGGCTGAACACCTAAAGACTCCGTTTATCGACTTGTGACTCCCAGAAGCTGGGTAACTACATGCCCTGGTCGTCGAGGATGACTTGCGGAGGCTGAACACCTAAAGGCTCCACTCGTCTGCTTTGTGATTCCTAGAAGATGGATAACTACACGTCCTGGTCGTCGAGTATGACTTGCGAAGGCTGAACTCCTAAAGGCTCCGCCCGTCTTTTTTTTTCCAGAAGCTGGATAACTACAGTTTCTGGTCGTCGATGATGACTTGCGAAGGCTGAACACCTAAAAGCTCCGCTCGTTGTTGTTTTTTCCCCCAAAAGCTGGATAACTGTAGGTCCTGGTCGTCGATGATGACTTGCGAAGGCTAAACACCTTAAGGCTCCGCTCGTTTATTTTTGTGTGTGACTCCAAGAAGCTGGATAACTACAGGTCTTGGTCGTCGATGATTTTTTTATTTTGTTTCTCTCAATTTTCTTTCCTTTTGCTACGATATATTTTTAACGCACCTCTCGCTTCCCTTAATGTTTTCTTAGGTCGCCCTTTCGGGTTTTCAATCTAGCAGCGATTCGATTCCTCTCCTTTTGCCATGATTTTCCTTTTGGGTATTTTCAATCATGCCCCTCTTCCCTAACTTTTGCCTAAACCGCCCTTTTGGGTGTTCGATTTAGCGGGAATTATCTCACATTTGGAGTTTCGTATTCTGGTTACGAAGTCCTTAAGGATAGTGTTTTGTTGGGTATCGATAGTGACAGCCCAGTAAAGAAAAGGCCTCGAAGGCCCAATAACCATAGACGGGGTAAACCCATGATATTCGAACCGGATTGGCCTAAGTACGAGTCAAACTTGGCCCATCATTGAGTGACCCAGAACCGAGCCCAAAGCCTCTAGGGACACCAAAGGCTCCCAGACTGCTCGCCATTATTCACCAGGCCGCGACCTCTCACTGCTCGCCATGAGAGTGCTCGCCCCGAAGAGAGCCTTGCCTCTCTCCTCTGGTCCCGCTAAACCATTAATAAGGAAGTGGCCACGATATCCCGCGTATCTCGGTCACATATTCACTAAAGATTAGATTTGGTAACTGCAATATCTCGCAATAACTTCCATATCCCATGATCTGAATCTTCAGCAACACAAAATACACTAAGATATTCAGCTGCCTTATACGGTTTGATCTCTCCTACCCTATAAATACCCTTGCTTTACATACGTTCCTTACGTTTTGAGTTTTATACACACATATACTCATTTAAGCATCGGAGAGGGACCTAGAGACACCCCCTCTGTTGCGCTCCCCTACCTGCAGGTTCACCGGAGTTGGAGCAGAAGCGTCTTTCCGTCCTTGTCTGGCATTTAATTCACTGCCAGATCAGCATCCGGGATTTCACGATCCAACATTTGACGCCGTCTGTGGGAACCGAGCAATTCAGCCATGAGAACTCGATCCCAAAACAACCGTCGGAACCAGACTCGCGAGCGATCCTCAGACAACTCTCATTCCGCCGCCGCTTTCCCGCTTCAACAAGAACCTTCCAGCCAGGCAGGAGCCAATGCCGTCCCCCTGCGAACGGCCAGAGAGCATGTTAGTAATTCCAGATCGACCCCAGCTACCAACCACGTCAGGACTCCCGCTCCGCAAACCGTCCACATCGCCGGGGAAAACATCCAGGTAACCCCGGAGATGATTTCACTACTGGAGGCCATCGTAGGACAGGCGCGTCGTCAAGCCCCTGCTCCTCAAGAAAACAGCCGCCCTGCTGCCACAGGGACCTTGCCTTCTGAAGACGCAAATCCTGGCACCACCGCACCTCAGGAGGATCAGGAGATGACATCAGGACAATAATCCATACCTCCGGCATACACCAAGGAGCCCACGGCTGCATACTCGTCCATCAGGGACCTCGCCCAGGTACTGCACTGTGGACCAGATGGTTGATCTCCTCAATAAACGTCTCCAAGAAAGACGGCTGACAGTCGTAGCTCCCTTCAAGGAACAATCTGCTCACCCCAAAGACGTGGTTGCTCGGGCCATACCTGAGTACAGTGGCGGAGGAGACCCCACCGTACACGTCAACAGGCACGAGGCTTCTCTCCTGGGTAAGTCGAATGATCCCAATCACCTGGCTTTGTTATTTCCATCCACTCTTTCAGGTTCGGCTTCGTCCTGGTTCATCGGCCTCCCTGCAGGATCTATCGGATCTTGGGCAGAATTAAAGAGTAAGTTCCTGGAGAGGTATATGGGAGAGCGCCAATTGCTAAAGAGCGTGGTCGCCCTGGATGCGGTCAAACAGCAGCCTGGAGAGTTGCTGGCCAGCTTTTATGGACGTTTCCATCAGAACGTCACAGAGATAGATCGCCGAATCTCAGATGGGGACATCATTCGAGCATTTTACAGGGGTCTGGATGTGACCAACAAGGCCTCGAGGAAGCTGCGAAACAGCTACCATATGAAGGAGATCGAAACACTGGAGGAATTGGTGTCCAGGGCAAAAGGTTCCATAGACCTTGAAATGGCGAACACAGAGGCTGACTTCCTGACAACCTCGCTAAGGGTGGTTCATGAACCCCGACGCGACGGTAAGAAGGAGGTGAAGAAGGAGAAGAAAGGAAAAGACAGCAGGCCCCGAGTCGAGTCTAATCCAGCGCTTCGCCATGCAGAGGTCCCTGAGTACTTCACGCCTTTAAATTAGCAGATCTCAGCGGTACTAGTCGAGATGGAGAGGAGATCCTTGGCGAGGCCACCAATGCCTCGTCGAGGTGGTCAGCCCATGGGAAAGGATGTCGAGAGCTATTGCAGATACCACAAGTGCAAGGGCCACAAGACAGATGACTGCCGCATTCTGAAGCGGGATATAGAGAAGTTGATCCAGGGTAGAATGCTGAAAGAATTCGTGACAGGACGAGACAGAAGTCGAACGCCCCCTAGGAGACATCGTTTGCCAACCCCTGATGAGCAAACTGATCCGTCGGGAAGCAAGAGGAGAGTAAATCTGATTGCAGGAGGATTCGGTGCAGGCGGCGAGGGGTCGCACGCCAGGGAGGTCTACGCCATTCAGATCTCCACAGCGGTTCAGTTGGGAAAGTGACCCCGACCTGAGGAGAACATTGTCATCTCATTCTCTGAAGATGATTTGGCACATGTCACCACCCCCCACAACGACGCTCTGGTTATCACGACATATATTGACGGCTGTGACGTTGCTAGGATTCTGGTCGATGGAGGCAGCTCGACAAACATCCTATTTTTGGACGCTTTCGAGAAGATGGGCAAGTCCAAGCGTGACCTGAAGAGGGTCGACTTTCCGTTGATTGGGTTTGCGGGAAGGACAACTTATCCGCTAGGGGCTATAACCATGCCAGTGATTTTTGGCGAGGGATGGAATAGCATCAAGGTATCGGTCACTTTCCTGGTGGTCGATTCACCTACATCTTACAACGCCATCATAGGGAGAACCACGATCAATCCAAACAAGATTGTGGCCTCCACAGTCCACCAGAAGATGAAGTTCCCCACTCCTAACGGGATCGGAGAAGTGCTTGGCGACCAGCCTTCCTCGCGGCACTGCTATGTGAACTGTCTGCGCAGGAAGAACCAAAGGGAGGTCCTCGCCATTGAAACAGAGGCCGACCCTCGCGAGGACTTGGCTCGTCCAGCACCCATGGATGAATTGGAAGAGGTCGAAATCGATGGTCCGGACAAGAAGGTGCACATTGGAACCACCTTGAAAGAGGATCAGAAGGAGGCCATGACCGCCCTCCTCAAAGAATTTAAAGAGCTCTTCGCCTGGCAGCCGAGCGACATGCCAGGAATCAGCACATATATCATCGCCCACGAGCTCAGAATAGATCCTTCCATCAAGCCGATCGCCCAAAAAAAAAGGTTATTCGGGACGGACAAGCGTTTTGCGATCAGGCAAGAAGTCGGCAGATTGATTGAGGATGACTTCGTCAGAGAGGTGAGATTCCAGAGCTGGGTCGCCAACCCAGTTTTGGTCAAGAAATCAAACGGCAAGTGGAGAATGTGCGTCGACTTCCGCGATTTGAAAAAGGCTTGCCCTAAGGACTCATATCCCCTGCCCAGGATTGATTAGCTGGTCGATGCTACCTCTGGTCACGAGATGCTGAGCTTCATGGACGCCTACTCAGGCTACAACCAGATTAGAATGCATCCAGACGATGAGGCTTACACCGCTTTCTATGCCGATGGGGACATTCTGGGCTACAAGGTGATGCCCTTTGGCCTCATCAATGTCGGGGCAACTTATCAGCGGATGGTGAACCGCCTGTTCCAGGACATGCTGGGGAGAAACATGGAGGCTTATGTGGATGATATGCTCGTCAAAACCATCAAGGGCAATCCGCACACAACAGACCTCCGCGAGGCTTTCGAATGCATGAAGAGACACAGCGTTCGCCTGAACCCTGCCAAATGCGCCTTTGGGGTCATGTCCGGTAAATTTCTGGGTTTCATGGTCAGCGAAAGGGGAATCGAAGCAAACCCAGAAAATCTAAAGGCCATAGAAGAAATCAAGTCGCCAACCTGCCACAAGGAGGTCCAATGCCTGAATGTACGCCTAGCTGCTCTCATCCGCTTCCTCTCCAAAGCGAGCGACAGGTCCCTCCCATTTTTCAAAACGCTGAGGGCCAACCGCAAGTTCGAGTGGACGCCAGACTGCGAGGAAGCGTTTCAATCCTTGAAGAAGCATATCCAAACACTCCCAGCTCTGGCAAAGCCCGTTCCAAGCGAGCATCTCTTCCTTTATTTAGGCATTAGCGAGGTGGCAGCCAGTGGTGTCTTAATAAGGGAGGAAAATAATATTCAGAGTCCAGTGTATTTCATTAACAAAATGTTCAACTCAGCTGAAATAAAATATGTCCAGATTGAGAAGTATCTCTATGCCTTAGTTATTGCTGCTGGGAAGCAAAGACCTTACTTTCATGCGCACGACATCACGGTCCTCACTAATCAACCACTCAAAAACTTCCTGATCAAGACAGACTCTTCAGGAAGAATGGTCAAGTGGGTGATCGAGCTCAGCGAGTTCATGATCAAATTTGCGCCAAAAAAGGCCATCAAAGGTCAAGCACTAGCTGATTTCATTGTGGAAAGCACGAGTAACGGTCAAAGAGAAGCAAAAAAAAGGCCAAGTAAATCAGCAGACAGCAATCAAATCTGGTAACTCTATACAGACGGGTCTTCATCAAAAGAAGGCTCGGGGGCAGGTTTAATTCTTATTCCTCCTGAGGGCGAGCCTTTGAAATACGCGATCGCCTTAACATTCCCGGCAACCAATAATGAAGCAGAATATGAGGCTCTTATCACTGGACTCAGACTAGCAAAAGGAATGGGTATAACTGCGCTTAAGGTAAAGAGTGACTCAGAACTTATTGTCAATCAAGTTAATGGCACCTACGAGGCAAGGGGAGAAAAGATGAAAAAATACCTCAGCATCGCCAAGAAGCTCGTTGCGGAAATCCCCAATTTCGCGATTGAGTCTATTCCTCGCCAAGAAAACCAGATGGCAGATTCCTTGAGCAAACTAGCATTCGGAGGAAAAACAATCCAGGATGTGCAATTCCTGGAAAAGGCCCTATGTTCAGTCCTTGAAAGCAGAGCCGAGGTCTTCAATATTCAAGGACAGGTCACATGGATGACTCCGTTTCAGAACTACTTGAAAGAAGGGATCCTCCCGGATAATGAAGGCGAATCTACGAGGATAAGACGACTTGCGTCCAGTTATCTGATTATAGATGGAGAACTCTACAGAAGAGGTTACTCGACTCCTTACTTAAGATGTGTAGCTCATCCGGAAATAGAAAAGGTTCTTCGAGAAGCTCATGAAGGGGCGGCAGCATGTCACGAAGGTGCTCGATCGTTGACAAGAAAAATCTTCAGGTTGGGATACTATTGGCCAACCTAGGGAAAAGATGCAGCTGAATTAACGCGGAAGTGTGAGACTTGCCAGCAGTTTGCACCACGATCAGGTCGACCATCAACACTATTATCCCCAATGGCGGGTGCTTGGCCTTTCGCTCAATGGGGGATTGATATATTAGGTCCTTTTCCTATTAGCACTGGTCAACCCACTCACATTATAGTGGCGATCGACTACTTCACTAAGTGGGTAGAGGCGAAAGCTCTAGCTTCTACAACGGAATTTCAGGTCATCAAATTCTTAAAGATCAACATGTTCTCCAGGTTTGGAATTCCCAAAATATTCATCAGTGATAATGGTCCGCAATTCATTGGAAAGGAGATAAAATGGCTCTGTGAAGAATATCATGTCGACCACCGTTTCAGCTCGGTGCATCCTCCTCAAACGAATGGGCAAGCTGAAGCAGCCAACAAAGTTGTTTTAGCAGGACTCAAGAAAAGGGCTCGAGCATTCAAAGGGAATTGGGCAGAAGAGCTGGAAAACGTATTATGGGCCATCAGAACAACGCCTAAGTCAGCCACAGGAGAAACACCTTTCAGCTTAGTGTATGGATCAGAAGCAGTAGCACCCGCCAAAATAGTAGTGCCTACCCATAGAATCTTACATTTTAACGCTGAGGCAAAAGAGGTCGAGCGCAGAACTGACCTCGACTTGGCAGAAGAAAAGAGATGGTTATCAGAAAAAGCACAAGCAAAGATGCGCCTGGCGAACGCTCGATATTTCAACAGAAATGTCAGCGCTCACCAATTTTTCGTGGGGGAGATGGTTATGATAAGGAATGAATTCACAAGGCTGGACAGTAAAAATAAAATTTCAGCCAAATGGGAAGGACCGTACAAGGTAATAGAGATCGTCGCACCAGGATCCTACTATTTGTAAACCACCGAAGTCGAAAGTTTACCCCGTCCATTCAATTCTGAGCATCTAAGGAGATTTCATACATAGCTTGTAATCAAACTGTTATGTTAATAAAAGAAAGTCATTCCTTCATAAAGCGTGTCCACTCAAAGCAAGTCGTAGAAAAAAGACTTGACGCCAAAAGTCAGGCAAAGACCTGATAACCGAATCGGGCACAAAATCTAGGCCAAAAGCCCTATCGCCAAAGATAGGCCAAAAGCCCTAGCAACAAAGTTAGGCCAAAAGCCCTAGCAACAAAGCTAGGCCAAAAGCCCTATCGCCAAAGATAGGTCAAAAGCCCTAGCAACAAGGCTAGGCCAAAAAGCCTTGACGCCAAAGTCAGGCCAAAAGCCCTATCGCCAAAGATAGGCCAAAGCCCTAGCAACAAGGCTAGGCCAAAAACCCTAACAACAAAGTTAGGCCAAAAGCCCTAACAACAAAGCTAGGCCAAAAGCCCTATCGCCAACGATAGGCCAAAAAGCCCTGACGCCAAAGTCAAGCCAAAAGACCTAGCAAAAATGTTAGGCAAAATAAAAGCCCTGACGCCAAAGTCAGGCCAAAAAGTCCTAACAATGGAATTAGGAAAAAACAGAAGAGCAGACGCCAAAGTCGGACAAAGAGTTCTTCTATCAAATTAAAACAGCGGATGAAGAATTAGGCGATCATTACATATGATAAAGCCTGAAGTTAACAAATTCCCTGTTATTATGCAAACACCTCAATGGTTTAAACTTCAAAAAGGTAATATCTCTTTGAACTTAGAAGTTTATGCTTTTAAGTGTTAGAGTATTGTCCTTAGAAAGATCGTATTGACTTATGCTTGGCCTAAGACTTTAAGAATCGAAGCCATTACAAAGCAAGAAAAGTCGAGAGTAATTATGATTAAGACATTGGATGAATAGCCAAACATATTCGAAGTCAAGTAAAGGCTCATGAATATAAAGGAATTCAATATAAGGAAACCAAGTCTTAAGTCAAATAAATAATTACAAAGTAGACAAAAATTACAAAGGAAAAACAGCTATCTAAAAATACAAAGAAAATATGGTCGATAAAGGAGGCGGAGACTTCAAGCTTTTGGATCCTCGGGGGCAGGGGTGCTTTGCTCACCTTCGGGGGCAGGAAGGCTCGGCTCGTCTTCGGGGGCAACCTCTTCAGCCGCAGCTGGGTCAACCTCTTTAGCAGCATTAGTAGGTTGAAGGGTGCGACTTCGTAGGAAGCCCTTCAAGGACTTCATCACCTTCAAAGCGCAGTCCTCAAAATCCTCAGAGGCCTTGAATGCCTCGACTACGCTTTCTGACTCCGCCCCTTGGGCTCGGGCCTCCTTCAGCTCCGCCTCCAGGCGAGCCCTGACAGCCTCCCCTTCATCTAAGCACCGATGAAGGGCTTCAGAATCTTGAAGGGCGGCCGCAGCGTCAGCCTCCCTCTTCTTGACATCAGCAAGGAGATGATGCTCCTTCCTGAAGTACTCCTCCCGGGCACCGTCCACCAAGGCGATCGCCACATCAGCGATCTTCTTGATGGCCTCCAATTGCCCGGGGGTGACCCCCGTACTTCGGTACTGCTCCAGCTCGACAAGCAGGTCAGAATGCTTGTCGGCGAGCTCGCCGAAGACGCGGCCAAGAATCACCTCTTCCCGAACGAGCTGACAACAAAAACATAAGGAAAATTGTCAGAACATCAAACAAAAAGGGAACGACAAGGAAAAAAGAAAAAGAAAAGAACGGAAAGGAGGCGAGATCATACCAGGGTGACTCGTTCGAAGTGGGTCCGCAGGAACTCCTCGATCTGAGGTAGCTCCGTGGGAACAACCGAGCGGTCCTTGGGTGGAATTATCCCATCAAGAAGCCGCATGCACAAGTCCGGGCTACCCCGGAGGCTCTTCTGGGCAGGGTACCCCTTCTTCGCAAGGTCCCCGCAAGGGACCCAAGGCCCCCAAGAGTTTGCAGCCTTAAGTGGCTGGAACTAGCTCGCCATGGAGCAGTACTCCTCCGCAGGAGCCCTTGAAGAGCTGGATGCGTCGGGCCCATTCTTCTGGGTCCCAGACTCCTTAGGAGGAACCATGGGCACAGTAGGAGCAGGGGGCGCCAAGGTAAAAACCTTCTCCTTAGTGGCAGAAGGGCCCTGGGGAGATGGAGGAGGAGGCGCCACGTCCAGAACATTTCCCTTGCTGGCAGAAGGGCCCTTAGGAGGTGGAGGAGGAGGATGCTGGTCGACTTCTGGGTGCTCCTCACTCCTGACCTTCTTGGAGGGAGGAGGAGGAGGGTCCCGGGCCACGTCAGCCGATGACTTCTCTGCAAAACAACAATACAAGATGTCAAAAACCAAAAAACTGCAAAGTATGAAAACGTTAAATCTACAAATGGCGAGGCAACATACCTGGTTGGCGAGGGCCAGCAGTGGCCGAGGGAAGAACCTCCTCACACTTCCTCTTGGACGAACGCCTAGAGGGGGGAGGAGGAGAGTTCAGCAATGCCTGGTAGGAGGACAGCCCTGCCGATCCCTGGTCATCAAAGAGACCTATCATTTTTCGCCTCTTGCCTACGGCCTTGCCTACAAACGATAAAACAAGAAATAGTTAGAAGAGGTTACCCAATCATCAAAGATTTGCGTGGCCTGATGGATGCCCGCCATCTCGAGCATGGTCTCTGTGGTATCTGCCACGGAGTGGATGGAGCGGAATGAATTTGATCGATGTATCCGGAACAGATCATCGATGGCGTTCCGGTCGCCCCCGGATAGCTCATCAAACTCAGGAGGAAGGTCCCTATCAGGGGTAGATAACTTCCAAGGCACACCCCCTTGTAAAAGAAGTAGAAATTATTATAGTGGGAGTTGGTGGCCCGGAAGTCATCAACCAGACGGACATGGACGTTCCAAACCCATGCTTGAAGGTCCCTCCATTCAGCAAATTTTGGCCATCGAGACTGGAAATGGTGGAGATGATTCGTCCCAACCGCCAACCGGAAAAAGCACCGGAACAAGGCCAGTGAATACGTCAATTCTTGACGTATGCACAGGAACTTGAATCCAGCCCAGATCCTAATGGCGTTGGGAACGAGCTGCGTGGGATGTATCATGTAGAACCGGCACAAGTCCTGCAAATTCTCGCAGAGAGGAAAACGCAACCCAGCATCAATCTGGGCCGCATATAAGTAAACCTCTCCTTGACAAGGGTAATGCAGACCTGTGCCCGGGTATCTAGGGACATCCCCCGCACCAAGACCACCAAGTACCACCATCGTCTTGAAATACGCTGGCTTCAACTAGTTGGGCTTGACATCTACTCAGAATGATTCAAATATAGCACAGCAAGTATAAAAAACAAAGAAAAACAGAGGATATTCTCCAAAACAGAGCAGTAAAAGGACGAAGGTTTACCTTTTGGAGAAAAAACAGGCGTCTGAAGCTCAGGCCCATCCACCACTACCGGGGTGGCTGCGGACCTCCCCACGTCAGTCTGTTCCCCTGCTGAGGGGGGCACGGCGCCATCCCTAATGGTCAGGGGGCATTGGTATTCTTGGGGTCATTGGCATTCTTAGGCCCCTTGGTGGTTGTGTGCTTAACTCTCTGACCTCGGGTAGCCATGGAAACAGTTGGGAAAAAGGGTTGAAGAAGATTGAAGAAGAAAGAATAAGGATTCACACAAAAAGATCTAGAAATCTGAAGGAGTAAAGGAGCGTAAAAAACAAAACAGAAAAACTGACGTCTCCTATATAGGCCCAAAAAGAAGTAACTGCCATGGGCGAATCGAAGCGACGCAGGAGAATAATTGAACCTTTTTGGAATAAAAACGAAGCAATGTCAGAATTTCAAGAGACACCTCGGGGAGACAAACGGTCGGACAGTACAAACAGTTGTCAGACTGCCCTTGGTTTACAGAATAATAAATGACAGGTGTGCCCCAAGCGACCGTTCGATTTCCAGATAACTGTGTAGTCATTAAATGCTAAAAGTCCACTGAGCAGACAAAGTGGTCGCCAGCGCATTGATAGGCTCTATCAGAAACACTTTTGGTAGGTAATGATCGCCTAGCAAAGAAAGATGAAATCGCTCAGACCAAGGCTACCTCGAGTGATCGCCAAAAGGGAATAAAAGGAAGAATATTCCTTCAGCTTTGAACAGTAGAGGAACTGCTCGCCAAACGAACCTGAAGTGCCCCAAAGGTCATGAACCATTATAAGGGACGAGGAAAACCGAATTTAAGACGTCACTATCCAAAACCCTACCAAGAAATCAAGCTCGACTGAAGAAACTTCAATCAATCTTCGGGGGCAAATGTTGGGTATCGATAGTGACAGACCAGTAAAGAAAAGGCCTCGAAGGCCCAATAACCATAGAGGGGGTAAACCCATGATATTCGAACCGGATCGGCCTAAGTACGACTCAAACTTGGCCCATCATCGAGTGACCCAGAACCGAGCCCAAAGCCTCTAGGGACGCCAAAGGCTCCCAGACTGCTCGCCATTCTTCACCAGGCCGCGACCTCTCAGTGCTCGCCATGAGAGTGCTCGCCCCGAAGAGAGCCTTGCCTCTCTCCTCTGGTCCCACTAAACCGTTAATAAGGAAGTGGCCACGATATCCCGCATATCTCGGTCACATATTCACTAAAGATTAGATTTGGTAACTGCAATATCTCACAATAATTGCCATATCCCATGATCTGAATCTTCAGCAACACAATATACACTAAGATATTCAGCTGCCTTATACGGTTTGATCTCTCCAACCCTATAAATACCCTTGCTTTACATACGTTCCTTACGTTTTGAGTTTTATACACACATATACTCATTTAAGCATCGGAGAGGGACCCCGAGACACCCCCTCTGTTGTGCTCCCCTACCTACAGGTTCACCGGAGTTGGAGTAGAAGCGTCTTTCCGTCCTTGTCTGGCATTTAATTCACTGCCACATTAGCATCCGGGATTTCACGATCCAACATATTTCATGACTGCGTCCATATTGGTTGGACTGAGGAGTTCTTGGCCATCCATATCGGTGATGATCATGTCTCCTCCACTAAAAACCTCTTTGACGACATAAGACCCTTCATATTTAGGAACGAACTTGCCCCGAGAGTCTAGATTGACTCGCAGGATTTTTCTGAGAACTAGATCGCCTCCTTGTAATTCTCCTGGACGTACCTTCCTGTTAAATGCATGAGCCATGCGTTGCTGGTACAATTGCCCATGACACAGCGCGATGAGCCGCCTTTCATGTATGAGATTTAATTGCTCGTGTATGCATCTCGCCCATTCTGATTCGTCCATCTATGCTTCAGCGAGGATCCTTGCTGACGGGATTTCTACTTCAATTGGCAGCACGACTTCAGCCCCGTAAACAAGGGAAAATGGGGTTTCCCCTGTTGATGTCCGTATTGAGGTCTTGTATGCCATGAGTACCCAAGGCAGCTTGTCGTGCCACTCCTTATAATTGACATTCATTTTCTCTATGATCTTCTTGATGTTCTTATTTGCTACTTCTACTGCGCCATTCATTTGTGGGCGATATGGAGACGAATTTCTATGATTGATATTAAATTGTACACAAAACCCATCAACCAATTTATTATTCAGATTTTTGGCATTATCTATGATGATTGACTCCGGCACCCCATAACGCGCGATTATATCCTACCTAATGAAACACTTGACCGCTTTTGTCGTTACCGACGCTAGGCTGATAGTCTCTATCCACTTGGTGAAATAATCGATCGCCACCAATATGAATTGATGACCATTGGACGCCTTTGGAGAGATCATACTGATTACATTGATACCCCCACATTGAGAAAGGCCACGGGGAAGTCATGGGATAGAGCTCGTGTGGTAGCGCGTGGATTTGATATGCATACACTTGACAGAGGTGACAATGTTGGACGTGTCTCATACAATCAGACGTCATAGTGGACCAAAAGTATCCAAGTCTCATTATATTTTTTGATAGCATTCGACCACCCATGTGTGGGCCACAACAACCTTCGTGATATTCTTCCATTAAGCGCTCAGCTTCTTTGGGATTCATGCATCTCATAATGGTATCATCAAACGATCTTTTGTATAAGGTCGGGCCACTAAGAAAATAATTGCAAGCCATCCTTTGTACGACCTTCTGGTCATTTCTTGTGGCACCATCTGGGAACTCTCCGGACTCCAGGTATTTTTTTATGTCAACGAACCATGGCTGACCGTCTGACTCTTTGACTGCACAACAATAGGCTGGAACCTCTTTGATCTTGATCTCCACTGGTAGTACCTGATTTCCCGATGATATTTTACTCGTTGATGCGAGCGTTTCCAATGCGTCTGCAAATTGGTTATTATTTCTCGGCCTATGAGTAATAGTGATGTCTTCAAATTCTGCAGCTAAATCCTCAACGTGCTCGTGGTATGGCTGAAGTTTGGCATCCCTCCTCTTCCATTCCCCTGTCATTTGGAGGATGATTAACATTGAATCTCCAAACACTTCTAGTTTCTTCACTTCGAGGTATAGTGCAGCACGCATGCCGAGAACACATGCCTCGTATTTTGCGATGTTGTTGGTGCAGTGGAAGATGACCTTCGCTGCCACTGGAAAGTGTTGCACCTTTGGTGAGATAAGCACTGCCCCGATACCCGCTCTGACTGAATTCACAGCACCGTCGAAGTACATCTTCCAATTTTCCTTCGACATCCCTTCTTCTTCTACATGCTAATCTCCTCATCTGGGAATTTGGAGTTGATCAAGTGATCGTCGTCTATGGGAAACTCTGCTAAATGATCGGTCATTGCTTGCCTCTTCACCGAAATTCAAGGCACAAATTCTATGTCGTACTCGGATAATTGAACTTGCCACTTGGCGATTTTGTTTTGTCCATGATGGTTTATCTAAGAGGTATCTCACGAGATCCATCTTCGAATACAGACGTATGGTGTAGTACAACGTATACTGGCGAAGTCGCTGCATTACCCACACGAGTGCGCAACATATCCTTCCCACTTATTGTTACCTTGTTTCACCCTCCGTGAACTTCTTACTCACATAGTATATGGCATGTTCATTCTTTGTAGTCACATCGAGTTGTCCCAACATGCACCCCAACGATTCTTGGCGCACTGTTAAATACATAATGAGCGGTCGTCCTGGAGTTGGCCGCACCAAGACTGATTGGCTCATCAGGTATTTTTTTTTATGGACTCTAAGGCGTTCTGGCATTCTTCATCTCAGATTAACCTAGCGTTCTTACGTAAAATACAAAATAAAGGTTGACACTTGGTTGTCATATTTGCGATGAAACGCGCAATGTAATTCAAACGTCCTAAAAGGCTTCGGACCTGCTTGACGGTCGATGGTGGGGGTAACTCTTTTATCGCCTTGACTTTGTCAAGGTCTACTTCAATTCCATTCCCACTGACTATGAAGCCCAATAACTTGCCTGATGTGGCTCCAAAAGTGCGTATAGTCGGGTTTAAACGCAACTTGTACATCTTGAGCCTTTCAGATAGCATTCGTAAATTGATCAAGTGATCTTCACTTTCTTGAGACTTTGCAATCATATCATCTACGTATACCTCGATCTGTTTGTGCATTATGTCGTGGAACAGTGTCACCATTGCCCTTTGGTAGGTTGCCCCTGCATTTTTTAAACCGAAACGCATAAATCTGTAACAAAATGTTCCCCACATTGTGACAAATGCAGTTTTTGTCTTATCTGCCTCATACATCTTGATCTGGTTGTATCCTGAGAACCCGTCCATGAACGAGAACATCGTATGACGTGTCGTGATATCGACCAACATATCGATATCAGGAATAGGGAAATTATCCTTCAGAATAGCTTTGTTAAGATCTCGATAGTCGACATAGACGCGGACGCAACCGTCCTTCTTGGATACTGGAACAATATTTGCTACCAATTCAGAATAGTTGCAAACTTCTAAGAATCCAGTGTCGATTTGCTTGATGATCTCTTCCTTAATTTTAAGGATTAGGTCGGGACTTTTTCTCCTTAGGTGTTGTCTCTTGGGTCGAAAGTTCTTAGTGTCTAATGGCAGAACGGGCTCTACAATTGACGAATCAAGGCCTGGCATGTCAGCATATAACTAGGCAAAAATCTCCTGGTACTCTTTTATCAAATCCATCATTTGAGTTCTTTGGTTCCTCGGGAGTGCCGATGTTTATGACCTCAGTTACTTCTGTTGTTAGGAGTTTGTCTCTCTCATACCTGTCCCAACTTTCTTCAATTTCTTTCGTGGCATCCTCCTCACTAGATCCTTCTCTGTAATGTACAGAGTCAGATTCAGCAAGGGTGTCCCTATACAAGATTGAATCATGGTTCCCCTTGTGTTCTCTAGAGGTATTGTTACTAAAGAATGAAGCAGAAGAAAAGGGATATTAATGTCAGAAGTAGGTAGAAGGAGATATAATATTGATGAATTAACAAAAGAAGGGATTCATTTGATGTGGTCACGACAAATTTCCCTTATTCCAAAACGTGAGGCTCATACATATGTCCTACGAGGAATACATTACTTTTCAAAAGGTCTTACTCATTATTACTAAGAGAAAACGCATAAGCAGGTAATTTCATCCAGTTTGTGATATTCTCCCCACTAGCAAGTGGACGGGCAAAAAAGCCTGAGGGGGCTTCATCAAGTAGGGCTCCAATGGTGACACCGATCGAAAACAAGCCTGATAAGCCTTCGTGAGAAGCAACGTCGTCGGGTTGAATCATTTGTGGTGGGCCAGGAAATGAAGCAGGGAGGGGAGGAAATAGCAATGCCCGTGAATTTCCGGTTAAACGCTTCCTTCGGGCTCCTTCGTAATCTTTGTAATTAGGATGGAACCCCATTCCAAATGTGCCTTTGTTCTTCCTTGGAGCTATTGGGTGTATGATGCCCTGACCGTGGATTCCTAGTCCGCGTACTAAGATGAATTTGTTGCCCAACATGATCTTCCCCACCATTAGCTCGGCTCTATCTGGTGTTAGCTCTCCCCAATCCCTAATCACAGAAATGAGATCGAAGGCATGGAAAGACAATGCATCTCCGGTCTCGATTACGATGAAAGGTACGGAAGTCTCCTTATAGATGTTGCAATCTTCCTCCCCATCAATCACAGCCAGGCTATCCTCATATATAAATTTTACTTTCTGATGCATGGTAGAAGGCACTGCACCAGCGGCGTGTATCCAAGGTCTTCCCAAAAGTAGAATGTAGACCCCTGGAATGTCTAAGACTTTGAAAGCTATGCTAAACACACATGGACCAATCTCCAATGATAAAACAATTTCTCATTCTACCTCCCTTATATTGCCATCAAAATCTCGAACAACACTCTTGGTTGTTCATATGTTGGAGAGCGGACATCGGGCATACATTTAAAGTTGAGCCGTTGTCAATCATTACTCTTGAGAATACGTATCCCTTTCTCTTGCACCCGATGTGGAGTGCCTTGACATGTTCTTGTCCCTCAGAACCCAACTCTTCATCGCCGAAGGCGATTTGGCTAACAAAATCCGAACCGATGAGATTCTCCACTTGGCGGGTTGAAATTTCCTTTGGTACCAGAACTTCCTTCAAAACATTCATTAATGCATCTTGGTGTTGTTCAAAACTCAACAACAGAGCCAACAAAGATATCTGCGCTGGAGTTCTGCGCAACTGGTCCACGACCTTGTACTCAGCATCCAATCCAATCATCATGAAATTGCTTGCTTCTTCTTCAGTTACCTTTTTCTTTTGGGTTCCCTCCACCTCTTTCTTATTGGGCGGGTTTTCTGGCTGGATATAGCAACATCCAGATCGAGTCATACTGAAAATGTCTTCATTTTTCGCTGATACTTCCGAGTTCCCCCCATAGTTCCAAGGTACCCTTTAGTTGCTATCGTACTTGAATGGTGTTGGTCCTTGCGGTACGTAGTCAATGATTAGTGGGGTAATCATCGAAACATAATTTTTAGCTTCTCCCGACCCATAGGGCTGACCAAAGGGGTTGGTCCTTCTTCCAAGCAGATCATGTTGACTGAGCCTGAAGCGTGGTTAGGTAGCGGATTGGTATTGACATTCGGTGGCATAATGGGATTTAAGACCAGGTACTTATGATCGATAAGGTCTCGTATTCGGTGCTTCAGGTGAGGGCAATTGTTAGTGGTGTGCCCAGGTGCTCCCATGTGGAAATCACATTTTGAATTTGGTTCATTAGCTAGAATTCTCGTTTCGGGACTCATAACCTCAAGACCTATAAGCCCTTGAGCCAAAGCCATCTTGTACAATTTGTTTGGATTTAGGGTTTGAGAAGAAGAAAGGTAAGGCGAGGAAGAAGATGAAGAAAGCTCTCTGAATCAAAGATGATAACTTGATTATTGGAATTGTTCAACAGTGCGGCAGATATAAGGTAAAGAAGGCGAGAACAGACAAAACAGTACTGCCCGAGAATTGCAACTAAGTCCCTAATACTAAACTAATTGATGATTGGGCCTCAAGCAACAATATTTACATATTGATCCTAAACATAAGTGTTAGACACACTTATATCCTAACATTCCCTATGCTTGATCTTGTCTTTGAAACTTGATCTTTGGTCGCCAAAAGCACTCGTGGTCGCCAACTGAACTTGATATTGTTATTGTAGTCGCCAAATGAACATTTGGTCGCCAAATGAACATTTGGTCGCCAAATGAACTTAATCTTGTCATTGTGGTCGCCAACTGTACTCGTGGTCGCCAAATCTTCAAAATATATCCTAAAATTTGACAGTCTGCAGTAAATCCATTCTCTGGAACGAAGTACTTTCCTGTTCCTTATTGACACATCTGAGCAGAATACGTAGTATGGCTGAGTTCTCCTAGCTGAGATGCACTATGCAATTGATTTAGCATCTGTGCTGTCTTTAGTATGGGTAATCAGAACTCTGATCATAGGGCGATTAATGTCTGTAATCTAAGATCATGAACAAGTCTGAAAAACACGAAAAACAGTACCAAGTATTCACAATCATATGCATGATTCTCTCTATTCCAGATCAGTAAACTGTTGCCAAAGTGCATCAGACATACTAATATAATCATTTTAACTGCTGCTCTATTCATTCATTTGGAATGTCTTGAAAATTGAGATATTCATAACATGACAGAGGAGTTTGAGCTCCTATCTTACCAGTATGACTGCAAGGTTTGAGCCTTGATCTTTTCATCCTCAAGAGTGAAAAACTCAGTATGACTTTGTCATTTAATATTTGATTTCACTCTGTTTTTGGACTCAAGCCATACCCTATGCCATGGTTAATGCAGCAGTTATTATTTTTTTTTTTCAGAGATATATTCAGTGATGCACAAAGGCAAGGCTTATGATCGGAGAAGAGAGAAATGTACACATGACAGGCGATACTCAGGTATATGCTAGACATGGAAATCAGACGAGAACATACCAAGATTACAAGCACTAATTGAAACAAGATAGAGTTGATCAGTCATGCATAAGGACAGACAGAGGTTCAAAAAATTACAGAGGTGCAGTCAACAGGAAAAATCAGATAACAAACATATGGCTGTCCCAAAGCACATAGGACAAGGCAAGTTACTATGTAAACAGAGAAACAATAAACGTACAGACTGTGTGGGAAGTTCATTGAGCAGTGGAACCAAGATGAAGGAATGAGGAGACACCACGATCCTCCAGTTCCTCCAGTGAGAAGACTCCAAGTTTTTTCCTGCAGGGAATGAAATTTTTTTTCTGTCAGAGGCTTGGTCAAGATATCAGCTGTCTGTTCTGAAGCTGGAATAAAGTTGACTAAGACATCCCCATTTTGAACTTTCTCTCTGATGAAGAAGAGATCAATCTCTACATGTTTCATCTTGGAGTGATGGATGGGGTTCTCAGACAAAGCTACAGCACTTGTGTTGTCTGTCCAGATGACAGGTGCAGTGGGTGTGTGAAGTCCAATTTCCTTGAGAAGGGATTGGACCCACATGATCTCACACATGGCATTGGCAATGGCCCTAAATTCAGCCTCTGCACTCGACCTAGAGACTACTGTCTGTTTCTTAGAGCTCCTTATTATGGGATTACCATTCAGGAGAAGGTAATGCCCTGAGATGGAGCGGCGATCAGTTTGATCACCACCCCAGTCAGCATCAGAGAAGGAGGTAAGAGTGATGTCTGTGACAGGCGAGGGTGTTGGTCTGAGCAACAGACCATGATTGAGAGTGCCTTTGAGGTATCTCAGCACATGAATAACAGCCTTCCAGTTGCTGTTATTTGGTGCCTGCATAAACTGACTCAGTTTGTTCACTGAAAAGTGAATGTCTGGTCGAGTGACACAGACATGTTGCAGAGCACCTATTGTGCTCCTATATAGAGTTTCATCATGAAAGAGATCAGAACAGGAAGACATACCTGACTTAGACAAACAAGTACCTGTCATTGGAGTGGGAAATTCAGATTCATCTTTCAGACCTACCTTATCCAGGAGTTCCTGAATGTACTTTTTCTGATTTAACAGAATAAAGTCATCACCTGAAACTACTTCCATGCCAAGGAAGTAGTTCAGGTTTCCCAGATCTTTCAGCTGAAACTGAGCATTTATAGAGTCAACAATTTTAGAAACAAGATTAACAGAAGTGCCAGTAATAACAATATCATCCACATAAACAAGAAGTAACACGAAAGAATCAGAGGCATATTTGATAAAGAGGCAACTATCTGAGGTTGAAGCATGAAAACCAAGGGAGTTTAGGAGAAAAAACTTCAGTTTTTCAAACCAGGCTCTGGGAGCCTGTTTAAGACCATATAAAGCTTTTTGAAGTTTGCAAACCAGGTTAGGAGTATTAGAGTGAACCTCAAAACCAGGAGGCTGTGTCATGTAGACCTCCTCTTGGAGGTCACCATGAAGAAAAGCATTGTTAATATCCACCTGTCTGATACACCATTTATGGGTGAGAGCTAAGGACAGAACAATGCGAACAGTGGCAGATTTAATGACAGGACTGAAGGTTTCCTGAAAATCAAAGCCTGGTTTTTGGGAAAAACCTTTGGCAACAAGACGGGCCTTGTATCTGACAACAGCCCCATCTGCATTTCTTTTGATTTTAAAGATCCATTTACAACCTATAGGTATACGACCTGTAGGTAGGGAAACAAGAGTCCAGGTGTTGTTGGCAGTAAGAGCTGTAAGCTCTTCCTGCACAGCCTTAAACCAATGAGGTGACTGAAGAGCTTCGTGAATGCTACGAGGCTCAGAGTTAGTTAGGTCTGTGGATAGGGCAAGTGAAGTGGACATCTCATGAAGGGAAGATTTAGACCTGGTCTGCATAGGATGTATATTGGAGGAAGATTTGGGGCGAGAGGGCCGAGAGGATGAGGGTGGATGGGCTTGTGAGGAGGTAGGGAAGGACTGATCAGAGTGAGCTGGTGGTGGTGGTGTAGAGGAAAACGGGTCAGAAATGGGAACAAGGGTAGAACCAGAAGGGACATATCTACAGACCTCCGTAGGGGAGCTAAGGTCAGGAGCAGGAACAGGTGCAGAGGGAGGCTGAGTAGAGGTAAAGTTTTGGGAGGGTGTGGTGGAGGGTAAGCTGGACTCCCCCGACGTGTGGGCATGCACAGGAGGTCCTGAGGAATGAGTGATAGTAGAGGGAACAGAGGTGGGTTGTTGGAAGAATGGGTCACAGGGTATGAAAAATGGTTTGGAAGGAGTGGAGGCTTTTGGTGTGTTTGAAGCATAGAAAGGTCCTGTGGTGTCACTGAAAGGAAATGTTGTTTCATGAAAGACAACATTTCGTGACACATAAACTCTTCCAGATGAAGAGAGACACTTATAGCCATGGTGGTCAGAACAGAACCCAATGAATACACAAGGTTCTGATCTAAAGGACAGCTTGTGAGACCTGTAAGGTCTCAGGTGGGGAAAGCATAAGCAGCCAAAGACTCTCAGAAAGGAGTAGTCAGGCTTGGTATTGAAAATAAGCTCATGAGGAGAACAGTTCTCCAGAGTCTTGGAAGGCAAGCGATTAATTAGAAAAACAGCAGTGGAGAAGGCATCCGTCCAGTAGTGAAGAGGGACGGATGACTGTGCAAGCAGTGTCAGACCCAATTCAACAATATGGCGGTGCTTACGCTCCACCATGCCATTTTGTTGGCTTGAATATGGGCAGGTGATCCTATGAACTATGCCATACTGAGCTAAGTATGTAGTAAGAAAGTAGAACTCACCTCCTCCATCAGATTGCACAGCCTTGAGCTTCATGCCAAGCTGCTTTTCTGCTAAGAGATGAAACTCACAAAAGGCTTTAGTAGCATCAGACTTACGGTTCAGAAAGTAAATCCAAGTAAATCTAGAAAAGACATCAACAATACTAAGATAGTAATTGCAGTTACTAGAGGAGAAAGGGGAAGGACCCCAGAGATCTACCTGAACCATTTCGAGTGGACGAGAGTAGACAGTTTCTGAAGGTTGATAAGGGAGGGTCTTACTCTTACCCACTGCACAAGCAGTACACTCAGAGGATATGTGTTTAGTGGGCAGATTTTGTAATCTCAAGAAGTTAACAAGAATATTCCTAGATGGGTGGCCTAACCTCATGTGCCATAGGTGAGAAGGATCAGTTGTTTTCAAAGAACCGAGAAAGCAGCTTATTTCAAAATCAGGTAATGCATTAGAGGATGCACTATTAAAATAGGTGAAAGCAGAAGAATCATCAGAGACATCATCATTATAAGCAGGAAAAGAAACAGAGGTACCATGATAAACATCACATGCAGCAGAATTGTCATTACTAATAACCGGAAAGGCAGAGTTTTGAGCAGATAAAACTGCATTATTACAAAAAGACTGAAATTCAGTAGAAAGGTTCAAACACTGATCTGGACTAACAGTAGCAGACTCGACTAAATTATTAGACTTAGACCTAAAACTAGAGAAGTCTAAACGATAAAGACCCCCAGACTCATAACCCTTGAGCAGCACCTTGTTGGAGAGTGAATCCTTGATCAGGCAATGCGATGGGTGACATTCAAAATAAACCTGATTATCCTTTGAAAACTGAGATACAGAAAGCAGGATTTTAGTGACAGCAGGAGTGTAAAGTAAGTTATTTAAGAGTAATGGTTTTCCAGTGGAAGGTAAAGTAGAAGAACCAATAGCAGAAATATCAAGAGTAGAGCCATTTCCCACTAAGACCTTACCTGGGCCAGAATAAGGAGAAGTCATGTTCTGGAAAGGCTGAGCATTCGTCAGGTGGTTCGTGGCTCCTGAATCTGGGAACCAGCTGCCATCAGAGGTGGCTGGGTTATGGCTGCTGGATAACAGGTGATTGGCTTGAGGGGGTTGAGGTGATGCTGATTGAGTAGGGATGGGGTTCAGTTGAGGCTGAGGATTTGGAAAGCCTTGATATGGCTGAGGTGGGTAACATGGGGGGGCCATCATGTAGGGGTAGATAGGTGGTAAGGGTGATGGATAGGGTGAGTACTGCAAGACAGAGTGTGTTTGGGTGTTGGGAGGATGGATGGTTGTGGTCTGAGGTGGTTGAGATCGATTCTGAACTTTGTGCAGCTGAGGTGGAGGGTAGGGTTGGTTCAGTTGTTGATGTTGGTAAGGGTCAGGCTAAGTGTCATAAGCAGCCAGGTTTGCTGAAGGTGCAGGAGAGTTGGACTGAGGATCAGTCACACCAGTAAATTGTACATTAAACCTGTGGAAACATCTGTGCACCAAATGCCCAAATTTTCCACACAGCTGGCATTGGAGTCTGCTATTTCCAAAGCCCCTACCACGCCCCCTACCCCTCCCAGATTGTTGATTACCAAATGGTGGGGGACCATAGGAAAATGACTGAGCATTTTGGTTTGTGAGTTGGGGTGAGGGGAGGAGACCAGACATACTACCAGAGTTGTTTTCAGCATGTGACACAGGGGGCTTACTGGGGTTGGGAACCTTAGCAGAAGCTATGTTGACACTAGCACTAGTATCAAATAAGAGGTCAGACTGCCTAGACTCAGCATCTAATAACACAGAACTCACAGAAGCGATAGTGTAAGGATTTTGGCTAGCATGAATGACAGCAATGACATTATCATATTGACCCTTTACCCCATTCAAAATAATCGAGATTTGTTGCATCTCTTCTATAGGGTGACCACAACTAGCTAAACTATCACATGTGGTTTGTATTTCAGTGAGGTAGTCTCTCATAGGTTGATGAACATGCTTCCTAACCTTAAGTCTATCATATAAATGCATGATTCTGGTGGTGGACGATGATGAAAAATCTCTATGAAGCTTTTGCCAAATGGCAGCAGCTGACATACACCCTATAAGACCCCTACTGACCTGAGAGGAGACAGAGGCAAGAAGCCAAGACGCGAGGGAGCTATCCTGCTGGAGGAACTTCGTGTATGCAGGATTTGGGACAGCAGCCCGAGTTTCATCTTCCAGAAACTGAGGTACGTTAGCTCCATGGAGATGGCTTTCCAGGTTATACCCTCTTACAGATAGTAGAACCTGCTGTTTCCATTGCTGGAAATTCTCCTCACCAAGTAGCTGAGCTACTTTCTTGTTGGCGAAGGCAGGGCTAGATTCTTCCATGAATCAAGAAGGAAGGTTGAAAAGAGAAGATTTCAGGCTCGATCGAGCTCTGATACCATGTTTGGATTTAGGGTTTGAGAAGAAGAAAGGTAAGGCGAGGAAGAAGATGAAGAAAGCTCTCTGAATCAAAGATGATAACTTGATTATTGGAATTGTTCAACAGTGCGGCAGATATAAGGTAAAGAAGGCGAGAACAGACAAAACAGTACTGCCCGAGAATTGCAACTAAGTCCCTAATACTAAACTAATTGATGCTTGGGCCTCAAGCAACAATATTTACATATTGATCCTAAACATAAGTGTTAGACACACTTATATCCTAACACAATTCAACCAACGGTATTGGAAGCGGGGTAAATTGTCGGGGCTCTCTAAATCTCCTTTGGGTTAGGCAGAGAGGTTGACCCTTGTAGGGCTCGAGGAGCCTGAGGCATCGTGACCACCGGTGATGGTTGGTATTGTTGATGCAGACTCGAGTAAGGAGCCTGGTAAGGAGCCTTCCTTGTTCCAGTTTTCTTAAGATCCTTGCACTTTTGTATGGGTCTTCAATCTTTCCGGACCGAAGCCCTTGCTCGATTAATTCGCCCGTCATGATGAGATTCTAAAAATCCGCTATGGATTGACTCGTCATTTGGTTATAATATATACCCTTAAGAGTGCTGATAAAAATCGGGACCTCCTCGTTCTGCCCGAGAGGCGGGTTCATGCAGTTAGCCTCTCCCTTCCATTCAGTCACATAATCTTTGAAAGATTGTCGTTATTTCATCTCCATAGCATGAAGATCAAGGCGAGTAGGAGCGTTATCCATATTGTGCTTATACCAACGGTGGAAAAGCTTAGCCAGCTCCTCCATATTTGGCACTTGCTCCGTTCTTAACCCTGCGAACCAGACCAGCGCCTCCCCTTTCAAACTTTCCTGGAAGGTCTGGACCATCAACTTGGTATACTGTTGATATGGAATCATTTTCGCCATGTAGATCTTGAGGTGAACAATCGGATGCCCTGTTCCATCGAACCTTTCAAAGTCTGGCACCTTGAATTTATCGGGCACCTTGAATTTATCGGGCATTGGGATTTCCTAAAATAGATCCAAATCAGAGAAGTTCAGGTCTCCCAATCGATCTACTCCTTGAATAGACCTCATATTTTCTTCAATCTGCTTCAACCAGTTGTCTTGCTCGGTCTCGACCGGGACAACTGTGACCAAGTAATTGTGGAGACCAAACGCGGGTCGTGCGACCTGGTTGGGGTAAACAGATACCGGAGGTGCAACCCAATCACGCTGAAGAGGAAAATCTTGATCATGAGGATCATGTGCGGGTAGTAGAATTTGATTAGGACAGTCGTATATAGAAGGTGGAGCCTGGTTGAGATGGCCATATGTGGGAGGTGGAGCTTGGACAGGATGACTATAAGTGGGAGGTGGAGCCTGGTCAGGATAACCATATGTGGGAGGTGGAGCTTACTCGGGGTGACCATATGTGGTAGGTGAAGCTTGGTCAGGTAAGACCAAAGTACTTGGCATGGATTGGTGAGGTACTACGGGCGAAGGTCTTGCTTGAGAAGACGAGGTGGCTGCCTGGGCGTTTAGAAAAACCAACATTTGGTCGAACCGGGATGTGATGCCATCCATGCCAGCATTCATGGTGTGTATAGTCTATTCTAGCTAGATGATCCTCTCTTCATATTCTTAAGGTGCCGGAGTTGTCAACTGTCGCATGGATTACGGAAAACCTGGTGGAGGGCTTTGATTTGGTTGCTCCATTCGTTCCCGTTGAAAGAAACCGCCAGTGCGTATCGGGCTTGTTCTTTCCAGATGTGCCTAAATCATTCAAATATCATAGTAAGAATGATAAATACACAATTGATTATGCATGTTTGTTTGTTTTTTTAAATGTGCATGTTCCGTTCATTCCATTCGTACACTTTGATGACATATACGACAAAAGGTTTTTCAAACAATATTCTAAAAGGAGTTGGTCAATCACAGTCTAATTCTTAAGACATTTCACACGACGGTGCAGCTCGTTGAGTGCATTTTTCTCTAGCTCCTTGGTTCGAAGGATGGTCGGGGACATGGATTTCGAAAATCCTTTTATTTGCCTCGCCCTTTGTCTGGACTGTTCAAGGGTTTCATTCAACTCAGCTCTTTTGCCCTCACATTTCTCCAAGGTGCGATCCCGACTCCTCACTTCATTTCGCACACACCGTAACTCATTGCGGAAGCGTTGGATCTCTTTCTTGGATCTAAAGTGTTCATCAGCCCAAGCAATACTTTGAATTTCCACCCTAGATTTCATGATCGCGTAGATGTCCTCGTGAGATGATGGTGATTGCTTGGGTCTATCCCCGATTATCTACTTCGGGTCAAAAGGCGTACTTGTCGGTGCCGAGTATAACTTAAGAATGTACTCCCTTGTCGCATGGTATTCGTTTTCCTTCATCGTGGAGCCTTCTGTCATATTTATGAATAGTGGGACTCGGTTTCCCGGATCATCATTCACTTGTCGAACTTAGTCTCGTAGTGAGTTTGCAATGTCTGCTCGGATGTGCCACTTGTATGATCTTGGGGGTCCATGAATGTGCACCGGAATATCTTGGAAACCACTGAATTGTCGAATATCTCAGGAAGGGTAGGTGGTCATGGATCATCGATGGCTGAGAAGCGGAACTCCCTCGAAAGTAGCTTGTTTGGTTGTACCATTATAAGCTTGTTTTGAAACGTAATTTTACGTTGTTTTTTTTTTAAGGCCAACTATTTCTAAATGAATTTGAAAAAATTATAAACTAATTAATGACATTTCATAGAAAGAATTGTGATTTTCGTTTAAAAAATAACGTATTATACAGAGAGAATATACAATTACCTGATATTTTCCAATAACTCTAACGAAATATGTAAAGTGCATATCTTATACATTCAAAATTTATGGATAAAACATATATGCAAAATGTATGTTGTTTAATTGGTGTGTAGCTTCATTCTAAGGATAGGTTCCAATGATATACTCCCGATTAGTGGTTTCTTTACCCCCATCATAGGGATAACAATACCTTCCAAAATGCCTTGGTTTTTAGGCATTTTGGAAATTATTACTAATAGTGGTGTGTGTGCACTCATGCATTACAAAAAAAAAAAAATAATAACATTTATTTACAATACAAAAACAAAACAAAGTTAGAAAAATGAATAGAAAAATAGTGAAAACAAAAATGGCAAGCGAATATAATGAACCTGAACCCTCTAAATGTTATCATACTTAAAAGCGATATTTGAATAAAATAAAATTATAGTCGCCACTAGTTAATTAAGGCTAACTAGAAACCTTGATTACATAGGATAATAATTAAATTAAAACCTATGAATTCAAAACGGTCTACGTTTAGAGAGTACGATTCAGGGATTCTGTTACGAAATAAAACACATTAAAATTTCGTCCTTTCGGTACTCTATTCGCTTAATGCGTCATTTCTTTTTACTTGATATTTATGAAAAAATGATAATCTATTCATTACGAAAATTAAATCTCCTTATGAAAAATTGTATTTAAACTAATTAAAATAAAGATACAAATATACAGAAAGAGAATGAAAGACAATGTTTTCACAATTTTATATATGGATAGTAAAAGTATCAATTAATGTAAGAAACAATTAAATAATATAAATAAGTAATAAAAAATTGAATGTAAACATGAAATAAAATATAGATATAGATAACCTTGCATATTGATAACTAATAGGATTAAAACTGAAACACTAGTTAGAAATGTATGTACTTATCTTGCAGAGGAGTTTGGGCGAGGGTATATTCCTCAGGATTCATTCCTGACGTTGGATATCAATAGGAATTAATATACCTCACCATTGGCAAAGCCCTCTGTTACATAGTCGTCATCTGTCTCGGGTGCCGAGACATACAACTTGTACAAGCAAGAAGATAAACCTAATTAGGGTTGGGCCTCCAAAAGAACACCCCTATCCTTACTTCCAACCTGATTTTCGTGTGGACCAAGTTTGTCCCTCAACACTCCCCCACAAACTGTGGTGTACAAGTTCTTCATTCCAAATCTTACCAAATAGTCATGTTGTTGTTTGTTCAGTCCTTTTGTAAGAAGATTTGCTTGTTGTTCTTTGGTACTAACATACAATGTTTCAACTATTTCTTCAAGAATTGTTTTTTTATGAAATGACAGTCAATCTTAATGTGTTTAGTTCTCTCTTGAAATATAGGTATGAGGAAATCTGTATAACTGACTTACTGTCACTAAAACTAAGAACGGGTTTGTTTTGTTGAATGTCAAGGTCTTCTAGTAATCATTTTAACCAAACTATTTCAACAACAACAGAGGTCGTGCATCTATATTCACCTCAGTTGAAGATCACGTTACGGAGATATGCTTCTTGACTTTCCAAGAAATCAGACAATCTCTAACTTTCACACAATACCCGCTCACAGACTTTGTACTATCAAGGTACGAAGGCCATTTAGCATCGCAAAAGGCCATCATGTTTATACAACTAGAGCTAGGCAACGTGATTCCAAGGCAAGGTTTATTTTTAATATACTTGATGATTGTCATATCATCTTCATAGTGTGATTGTTTTGGTTTCTGCATATACTAATTGAGATTTTGGACTTAAGAGGCAATGTCTGGTCTAGTATTTGTCAAACACAAGAGTTTTCCAATCACTCTATTGTACAGAGACACATTTCCAACCAGTTTATTTTCTCTTTTACTTGAAAAAGACTAATCAAACTCATGTGAAGTAAATTTTTCATTTTGCTCAAGGCGAGTAGGAGCAACCTCCCATTCCCATTTCTGAAATGATTTCAAGAGCAAATTTTGTTTGATTTATGATGATTTCATCGGTTGATCTAAGAATTTCTAGCCCCAAGAAAAAACTCAAATTTCCCAAGTCTTTGATTTTGAAACTGTGCTGGAAAACCTTTTTCAGTTTATCTATCATCTGATTATCATTTCCAGTGATCACAATATCATCAACAAATACTAGAACCACAACAGTTTTCCTATATGTTTTTTACTGAAGAGAGAATAGTCAAGCTTACATTGATTATACCCTAGTTGAACAAGGGCATTGGTAATCTTGAGGATCCACTGTCGAGAGGCTTGTTTAAGCCCGTACAAGGATTTTCTGAGTTTGGAAACTATATTCTCCCCCATTCCACCAAACCCGGATGGAATAGTCATATATACCTCCTCATCTTAATCTTCTTGAAGGAAGGCATTGTAAACATTCATGTGGTATAAGGGTCATGCTTTGATGGATGAAACAACAAGAATAGTACGAACAGTGGTCATATGAACAACAGGGGAAAACATTTCATTGTAATCTAATCCTTCGAGTTGAATGTACCCCTTAGCCTGAAACCTTTTTATGGTCCCATCAGCTTTATACTTAATTTTGAATACCCATTTATATCCAATAGAATATTTACTCTGAGGGAGGTGAGTAAGTTCCCAAGTGTTGTTCTACTGCAGTGCTTCTATTTGTGCCTTCATTAGAGCTACCCATCGTGAGTCCTTGATAGCTTCTTCATAAATTGTAGGTTTAATGTCCCTGGAAATGTGCCCAACAAAAGTCTGATAATTATTTGATAAATGTGAATAATCAACATAGTTACAAATATGAAACTTGACACCTTTTTAACTATGCATGAGATAGTAAGTATGCCAGACGGGTGCATTATTGGGATGGATAGATCTTCTTGGGATGACCATGTCATCAACCGAGTCTCTTTCACTACCATGCTGTTGTTCGTGACTGGTTGAGGAAGTATTCTCCATGCATGGTACTTCAAGCATTGATTCAAATGAAACAATATTTTCAGTATCTTCATAAGGATCAGCAATTTATGTAGCATCCGTAGCTTATTCTATTGTGGATGGGGTAAAAGTCACATCATTATCAGCATCTATGAGTGTCTTTTCATGTGATGTGCATCCCATGAGAGGTGTTCCTCTGTTGTCCCTCAATGGGAATATTTCATCTTTGAAAGATAAGTCCATGCTGGTGTAGAACACTTTATCATGCAAACTCATTAGTTTATACCCATTTTTATCAAAAACAAATAACCCAAAACACTTATGGAAGTCCCCTTGGTCCAAAATTATCATGATTGTTAACCTTGGTTCCATAGCACAAACAACTGAAAACCCGCAAGTGATTAATTGAAGAGGGTTTTCCATACAAAATTTCTAAAGGGGGTTTTCAGTTCAAGACATCACTGGGAATCAGGTTTATCAAGTAACAAGTTGTTAGTATACATTTTTTCCAAAATCTAGATTGTATCCCAAATTGGAAGTTTAATGACCTAGCTGGGAATCAGGTTTACCTCTCTACAACTCCATTTTGTTGCGGTGTGTAGACACAAGTTTTTTGATGAATTATCCCATTTAGTCCAAACAATTCAGCACAAATATTATATACAAACTTTGGCCCATTATCGGTTTGAATCTTCTAGACAGTGGTGTCAAATTGATTTCACACTAGCATGATAAAGTTTTTAATATGGATGAAGGTGTCCTTATTTCGAAGGAGGTAAGTCCAAGTGCATCTTCAATAGTCATCAACAATGGTTGATAAATACTTGAAATTATCATGAGTACAATATTTATAGGCACCCCAAATTTCCATATGAACAAGCTCAAATAACTTGTTAGTATGTAATTGTATTAACTGAAATGGAAACTGGTTTGCCTAGACACAGCGCATATACTGCAATTGTTTAAACAACCTAAATCATACCATCAATAGTAATAGACTTAAACTACTTTAATCTTTGAAGAGGCACGTGTCCTAGTCTTCTATGCCATTTCATAGGTGATATTTTTTCAGCCACAGTATGCAGAACTTTATTTGAGACTTCAGACTTCATGTAATATAATCCATCATTATCAATCCCAAAACTTCCCACTGTAAAGGTCCTGTAATACCATTGAATTTGTTGAATAAAACATTAAAGCACAACATAAATCCTTTGTTAGTTTGGAAATAGACAGCAAGTCGAATTTCAACTCAGGAACATATAACATAGTGTTAAGCCTAGTTTGGTTGTTAATCCTGTGCGATACAGCATGGTTAACTTTGTAACTTTCATCGTTTGGCAATTTGATATGTGACTCTTTCGGGTTGGGTTTAATATTACCTAACCAGTCTATGTGATGAGTCATGTGGTCAGTATCTCCAGTGTCAACAAACCACATACTAGTATTATCAGACAAGAGACATGAAATAGTACAGGAACTTGACATAGATGAATGTGTTGATCCTTCTCCAGTTTTCTTCATCCCGTGCATTATAGAATTATCCTGATTTGTTGATCCTTCATGTTTCTTCTTCAAAGACTGTAAGTGATCATGTAATCGCTCTTTAGTAAAAACATATTTATCACCTCCAGTAGAAGTTGCATGTGTTTGAGATGATTCTAAAATCACGCTATGGGTATGTCCTTCAAACTTTATTTTGTTCTTGAGTTTGAAGCAGTTGGCCTTAATATGCCCCTTCTTCTTGCAGTAGTTGCAGATGATTTCATAATTTGTTGGGCTTCTCCTCCATGCTTCAGGTTTTCCAACGAGAAATATGTCGGTTCCGTACCACTTTCTATGTTGTCCGAACTGATGAGGTCGTGATGGCCCCGTTCTTTATGTGCCAACGCATAGGCTTCATTTACACTTGTAAGGGGAGATCGCAGGAGAATATGCATCCTAACACTTGAGTAGCTGTCATTAAGCCCCCAAAAAATTGGAATAGTTGTTGAATTTACTACACCACGATATACTTCTTGGATTTGTCCCATTCACAATGAGACAATCCAACCATCGAGTTATATTCTTCCCACATCATTTTCAGTTGTATTCCCTGTCTTAGAATACAGATTACTTTATGTAAGTGAAAAATCTGAGTTCCATTGATTTTATCAAATCGTTGTTTCAAATCCTCACAAACTAACTGAGCACAACTAGAGTAGTCAATTCCACTCATCAAGTGCTTAGACACATTGTTCATAATCCAAGATGTAACCATCGCATTAAAAATATCCCAAACATGACGAAATGCATGTCTAATATAGTTACCATCAATGAACCCAAGCTTATTTTAATCAACAGAGACATACACAAATATTTAGTCCAAAGTGTGTACTTATCAGACCCAGTAAGAGGAAAAGAAACATGGTCAAACCTTTTAGGTCACTTGCGTAGATGTACAATGAGTGATAATTATATATCATAGAGGAGAGACAAATCACAAACCCCTAAAGACCCATCAATGCACTCTGTTCATTTAAGTTGGCTACCAGTTACCATGCTTCATAAGGTGCAATGTAGTCCAAGACATGCTAGCTGTCAAGCCATCACAAGAGTTTTATTTTTGCCAAAGTTGCACTGTCTCTGATAGGCTAGTATTTGGTTCGCTCATATTGATGATGGAACGTTGTCCTAGATATGTAGTCTTCAACCGTGTTCATCGGTGCAACGCTATCCCAGATATGCTACATCTTCTGTTTTGGAAGCTTTCTAGCTCAACATCGATGTCACCTTATCTTTGGAAGATTATGTCATGGCAAAGTTTATGGAATATATGTAGAAAGACGATGCCGCGTCAAATAATCAATCTGAAGAATTTGCAAGTCAATATCCATCGGTCAATGTACTCTTACAAAGTAGAATAACTACTTATACACTCATGGTTTATTAATTGTGTGGTTTCGATTACCATTCTTCTCAAATTCATTACTCATATGTTGTGGTGAGGGTTCAACGCTCAAGCAATCAAGGTTCTATTTTAAAAAAAATAATATTTAATTAAAAACTTATCTACGTATCTATTAAAAAAATAGAGTGATTAAATATTTAAATTGCAATTCAAACTACACAAAAAATTTTGATTTTTGACTTACTAGTTGACCAAACGTTCTACCTTAAATTGAGATATGAAAATTTGTCTTAAAAAATATCAAATTGGTCTGTTTAAGGCAAAACTCAACATCGTTAGCGACATTAATGGTGAAATTCAATTATCTACCTAAACTATTTTTTTGGACTTTTTTAATTAAGTCGATAATTAAATTTTTAACCTAGTATCGTTTGTTCTATAATTTAACTGGAACAACAAAATGGTTTAGGTGAATTTTTTAATTCTATACTTACACAAAAAAATAGTATATGGATAATGGAATTACGTCATTAGTTCACTAATGACGTTGAGTTTAAACTTTTTGACTTACTGTATGGTATGATAAACCCTAAATTATACATGTTTATATTGAATATGTGTTATATACTGTAAACACCTCATTTTGGCTCAGGGTCAAAATGTCATACGCGAGGAACCAAGCCAAGAAAAATTGAGATACAAATATATATATATATACATATGAAAAAAAATTATATCTATGTCCGAAAGAAGAACATAGCCACATGGCCATGTCCTTCTTTAATAGAAGTTGGATTTTCTTTATTATGAAAAAATATTAGTAAAATAAGATTTCATCTTCTATAAATTGAAGGTTTAAGTGAAGATTGAAGGAGGGAGGGTGTAGCTTACGGCGAGGAGGAAGTTTGGAGAGAAAGGGTCAATTAAACGAAAAGTGCGTAAAAATGATATTGGTGATTATCGGTCTCGGTTTCTCTTACGGTATTTTAAACTCCAAATGAGTTAGGTATATTTTCCTCATATTCAATATTGTATTTGTATTTTCTAATGTTATGAAATTGAGGTTATATATATATATATAAATATATGTATAATATATACATATATACTATGTATATGTGATACTATATATATGTATAATATATATATATTATGTATATCTTATATATGTATAATATATATATATATATCTTACTATATGTATATGTGAAAAAAATATTTTAAAAAATGACTTAGGTCATTTCCAAACTTTGATGAAGGTTACAACTTGGTCCTTAGACTCTCGGGTCATTTTAGGACTTTATCGAGTGTTATAAACCAAACCAGAAACGTTTTGGGCCATTTGTGGAATTTTGGAATTTTTTTAATTTAGCTCGATTTTAAAAAAAATTACATATTTTTTCTAAACTTTTCTGGACATTGCATAACTTCTCAAAATGTTATAAATACGGCTAGAATAATTTTAGTGTTATTTTGGAACTTTACCAAGTGTTACAAATAAATCCAGAATAGTTTAGGGTCAATTGTGTAATATTAAATAAACAAAATTCAGTTCAGGTACATTTTTTTTCGAAAATTACATTTTGATTCCTAAGTTTTTCTGGACTTTCCATGACTTCTCAAAATGTTACAAATAAATCTAGAATAATTTTCGGGTTATTTTAGAACTTTTACAAGAGTTACGAATAAATCCAGAATAGTTTAGGGTCATTTCTGTAATTTTCAAAATATTTTTCCAATTCAGCTCAAATATTAATAAATTGCATTTTTGGTCCCTAGATTTATTTTGGACATCCTATAACTACTCAAAATGTGACAAAATTAGTACAACGAGCTTAATATCTTCAAAATCATTCGTGCATGCTTTGACACGTTTAGAATGACTCAAAAGTTAAACCATTTTTTTTAGCACGATTAACTTTATTTATTTCTTGCTTTATATATTTGAAATTAACTCATAAATGTCTATACATGGTTTGTTTAATTTAAAGAAAATGTATGTAATCTTTTGGGGTTAAGCATGATCAAAACGGGCAATTCGGGTAAATTTAAAAAAAAACATTCAAAAGTAAACTAAAGTACTGAAAGGGAAGAGTATGGGCACGCGAGCCCTTAAGACGTAATTAAACCCCCGAACTCAATTCTCTACACGCAGACCTTTCCAAGACCTAGGATGTTAGCACCATGTACCCTAGGCAAATTTTAGGATTCCGATTATCCTTTAATTAATCGGTGGTGACTCTTTCATTTTTCGTTCCAGTTGATAAACCCGTCCGATCGGACCCGTCGTTCGCCAATACCCGAAATTTTCGAGCGAAACAAAAAAATAAAAATATATTTCAAATCAAATCAGGGAAAGTCAGATCCGACTTCGATTGTGAAACGTCTTAAGAACTAGACTTGATTGACTAAATCCTTTTAAACTATTCTTGAATTATTTTTGTCATTCATGAAATCAAAGTCTACGAATGGAATGAATGGAACATGCAGAATTTGCAAAACCAATAATCCATGATAAATTGTGTATTTGTCCTTCTTACTACGGTATTTTGGATTTAGGTTTTCGGGAATCCATGCGACATTCGACGACTCCAGCACCTCAAGAACACAAGGAGAGAATCATCCAACTAGAACAGACCATGCACCCCATGAGTTCCCGCACAGTGCAGTCAATCGTTGGCATGGCCTCCTTGGTTGAGCATATGTTTTATTTTCTAAGCTCTAGGAAGCCGTGACTACCGCAGTATTCCCTACCTTGTCTTCTTAAGGAACACTACTGTCGTGGCACCTCATCAATCCATGTTAGACACTTTTACCATCCTGACCAAGCTCCACCTCCGACATATGGTCATCCTGACCAAGGTCCACCTCTCACATATGACCTTGCCACACCCGGAAGGACTAAGACACTTTTAGGACTGGGTTTTCGTCCTAATTTCAAAGATTATGAAGTCGCCTAGAGAAAACGTTTAGTTTAAAGTTCAGGGACATTGTTGTTTCCTCCCCTCGTCATTTCAATGTCAGGCCCGCCACAAGTTATCCAACCCGATGACGTTGATACTCACGAGATCGATCGACTCTTCCATTTGATCATCATCATATACATGTTAACCTAGACGACATTGCAATTTGGAACAAAAAATGAAGTAGAGACCAAATTGTATCAATTCATGAATGCAGTGAGCGATGACTATAATCAAGAAAAATATTACTACGAGAAAACCTGTTACCTTAGGTAGAATCGTCTTATGCAACTATCTAATCAAGAAAGGGACCAGAAACGAGTAATGGGTACTGCAACAAGAAGGGACGCCGAGGTTTTTATCACCAGAATTGAGTCTGTCTTCTATGTTACACCTCGCTTAGCGGATATGGCAAACAAAGTTAAACCGAGCGACACCACCAGACCACGTTCGACCACAGAAAAAGGGAATGTTATTTTACAAAGTAAAAGAGATGAGAAAAATAACTCCCTTCACTTGATCAAGCTGAATCAGAGACAAATTAAATAGAGATAAAGCGACGCCATTGTTGACGCAGGGAAGACACGTTGTTGGCACGGAACGGACGTCATTGTTGACTCATGTGGAAGAGCAGCCATTGTTTACACGTGGCAGGGGGTCGTTGTTGACTCCTGCGGAAGAGTCGCCATTGTTGACATATGGCAGGTTCCGTTGTTGAGTCATGGATAAGAGTCACGATTATTGACACGGCACATACGCCGTTGTTGACTTCTGCATAGGTGATGCCATTGTTTACATGGGAAGACGTCGTTGTTTACAACAGGGGAGACGTCGTTGTCGATGCAGAGAGACACCATTATTGGCGGCGGCGATTGGAAAGACATGAAATGTAGCCACTATAGAACGTTTCGTCACAGAAAGGTGGAGTACTTCCAACTAACCAGATTCCAGGAATGGTGGAGAAACTCATGGAGGGACAACATCATCGACACTAGCAAGTCATCACCACGGGGATGAAAGCTGTGAAGAAGAGAAACAGACCAGTGGTCACCTTGTGATCTTATTTGCGTCCTTGCGTTCACAAAAATTGGCAACGCTCGCACCCATGAGTAAAATTTCTCCGGGAAACCAAAAACGGTCAATGGAGATCAAAATCAAAGAGGTTTCAGCCTAACGTTGTACAATCGAAGAATCAAACGGTCAACCCTGACTCACTGATGTAAAAAGATACCTGGAGTACGAATTTTTCAGAGAACGCCACAAGAAAATGATTGAATGGTTGTGCGAGGAATGCCTTGCAATTAATTTCCTAGTGGCTCGACTATACCCATTTGAGATGCATGAATGCTAAAGAAGTTAAGCATCTAATGGAAGAAATTCATGAAGGTTGTTGCGGCCCATACATGAACGTGAGAGATTTGGGTTCACCATGACGCTTGACTGTATAAAACATGTTCAACAATATCACTTCTATCAAGTATACGCGGACCAAACCAAAACGCCACTGCACGAGCTCTATCCCATGACTTCCCCATGGTCTTTCTCAATGTGGGGCATCGATGTAATCAACGTGATTTTCCCAGAGGTGTCCAACGGTCATCGATTCATATTGATTGCAATCTATTACTTCACTTCGGTGCAAGCAGTCAAACATCTCGAAAAGGGTTTTTACCTCCAAATTGAATTACATGCCGTCAAGCAGAGTATTTTGGTGCTCAACCTCCGCAAGTAATCATCAACAACAAGGACCTGTAGCTGTCCAGCTTCTAGGAGTCACAAGCCGACAAATGGGGCTTTGAGGTGCTCAACTCCCGCAGGTCGTCCTCAACGATGTTGCTGGATAAAAAAACTCTCAACATCTAGCTCGTTGATGACTAAAACAAAATTCTCGAAGACCATAACCTGTAGTTATCCAGCTTCTCGGAGTCACGAGACGAGGAGTGAAGCCTTTAGATGTTCAGCCTCCGTAAGTCATCCTCGACGACCAGGACCTTTAGTTATCCAGCTTCTGTGAATAAAAAAAACGACAAGCGGAGCCATTAGGTGTTTAACCTTCGCAAGTCATCCTCGACAACCACAACTTGTAGTTATCCAGCTTCTAGGAATACAAAAAAAAATGACGAAGAGCGAAGCCTTTAGGTGTTCAGCCTTCGCAATTCATTCTCAACGACCAGGACCTGTAGTTATCGAACTCCTGGGAATAAAAAGAATGATGAGCGGAGCCTTTAGGTGTTCAGCATTCGCAAGTCATCCTCGATGACCAAAACCTGTAGTTATCCAGCTTCTGGAATAAAAAAACGAGCGGAGCCTTTAGGTGTTCAGCCTCCGCAAGGCATCCCTAACAAGTCACAAGCGGACGAGCGAGCAGAGCCTTTAGGTGTTCATCCTTCAGAAGTCATCCTCGACGAAGAGGACCTGTAGTTATCCAGCTTCTGAGATTCACAAGCCGACGAGCGGAGCCTTTAGGTGTTTAGCCTCCAAAAGTCATCCTCGACGACCCGGTCCTGTAGGTGTCCAGCTTCTGGGAGTCACAAGTTGATGACCGTTTAGGCGTTCAATCTCCACATATCATCGTCAACAACCGAGACTTCTAGATGTCTAAATTTGTACGATAATGTTGGTCTACTATGTAACTAATGAATAAAAGAAAAAATCAGTTGTTTGTCTTTGAACACACACTTATAAGATCAATACCATGAGCGCCTGTTCAAAGAGAGACAACTGTGAACACCTGAATTTGGCTCAGTGTCAAAATATTGTACGCAAGTAACCGAGCCAAGAAAAATCGAGATAAAAATATCTATATATATGGCCAAAACAAGAACATGGCCACTTGGCCTTGTTCCCCTTTAATACAAGTTGGGTTTTCTTTATTATAAAAAAATATATTAATAAAATAAGATTTCATCTTCTATAAATTGAAGGTTTAAGTGAATATTGAAGGAGGGAGGTTGTAGCTTACTGTGAGGAGGAAGTTTGGAGAGAAACGGTGAGGTTGGAGAGAAAACAAAATTAACAGGAAAAGTGAGTAAAACAAATATCGTTGATTATCGGTCTCGATTTTTGTTATGGTATTTTAAACTTCAAATGAGTTAGATATATTTTCCTCATATTCAATATTGTATTTGTAGTTTCTAATGTTGTGAAATCACTACAAGAATCTGTTGCAATATATTGTCGACATTAGTATAGTCATTCAGCAACAGATTCAATTATTGTTTTAAAATAGTTTATATAGTGACGACTATTGTTGTTGTCGTGAAATTGTTTTTAAAAAATTTCTCGCTCAAAAGTTCCCTCGCCGTCACAGTGTCAGATTCCTGTATTTCACATCCTCACTTCACCTTATTTTCATTTTACTTCACCCCCACCCCCACCCTCACCCTCTCCCTCTCCCTCTCGTCTCCTTCTTGTCGGAGCTGGAACCGAAGCTCGGATGGTCTCGTACAGAACCGAAGCAGCTGGTCTTGTCGGAGCTGGTCTCGTCGAAGATGGAAGACGCCATGGATGAACCGAAGCTGGAACCATGCGGGAACAATGATGCACATATGTAAACCGAAGAGTCCATGTCGAACGATGCTGGAACGATGATGAACCAAGCTGGAATAGAGCTGGAACGATGCTGGAACGATGCTGGACCGAAGACTCCATGGATGAAGGTCCGAGAAGAAATTAGTCATGGATGAACCGAAGTGAGCTCGATGGATGAAGCCATGTTGGATGAAGTGCCATGAAAACCATGGATGAAGAAGGATGAAGCCATGTATGAAGAAAGATGTAGCCATGGATGAAGAAGGATGAAGCCATGGATGAACAAAAATAAAAAAATCGTCCAAAAAATCGTCCAGAAAATCGACAAACAGTTGTCATAACTAAACGTAATCTATAACATCGGCAAGGTGTTGTCTGTTAGAGTAGTATATAGTCTAGTCTAGATTAATCAAGATTAGTCTTGATCTTTAGGTTATCTATATTAATTAGTTTATCCTTTTAGATTTAATTTATTATATATATAGTTAGATAGATAGTATGAGTATCTTTATAGAAAGAATCAATATATATAGATTCTTTATAGATAGAATCAATATATATAGATATCTCTATACTATATATATCTAGTTCTCTATGTACAGAATAATAGGTTTCTCAATAATGGAGTCAGATGTTTCTCTTATTCGTCTACCTCATGTCTTCATGTTTTATTAAATCTAACATGGTATCAGAGCCTTCTTTCCAAGGACCGAATCATTCCTGCTGTTGATCTGTAATTTGCTGATACAATGTCTCTTTAACAATGCTGAATTAATTGTGCTGAAATCCCGATTTGGTATCGTGAAGATGTGTGATCAAATTGAGTTTGCACAACCAAGTGTTTTTGATGATTTACAATGGATTCAATAGAAGATTGGAATGCTGGAATTCGGATTTTAGATTAGTTTGTTAGCTACTACGGCATGACCACGACGAGATGACCGAGATGGCACCGCGATGGCATGACCAAGTTTATTTCTTCTTCTTTTTTTAGTTTTCACCTGGATTTTAGCTTGAAAAACTTGTATTCGAATGTGGAGTATCTCACCAATGATGCAGATGTGCGAGCTCAATTTGATTGGGGATTTGATCGAGATTGGATTTGGGATCCGACACAAGCAAAGAAGCATTGGAAATTTGGGGACTCATTCAGCAAATTTCAAGAAAACCAAAGAACATGGGTGAATGTTATAGTAGTATATAGTCTAGTCTAGATTAATCAAGATTAGTCTTTATCTTTAGGTTATCTATATTAATTAATTTATCCTTTTAGATTTAGTTTATTATATATATATAGTTAGATAGATAGTATGAGTATCTTTATAGAAAGAATCAATATAGATAGATTCTTTATAGATAGAATCAATATATATAGATATCTCTATACTATATATATCTAGTTCTCTATGTACAGAATAATAGGTTTCCCAATAACGTAGTCATATGTTTTTCTTATTCATCTACCTCACGTCTTCATGTTCTATTAAATCTAACAATAGCGTGATTCCGCTGTAAAACTGAATTGGGTGTGTCATCTTAACAGCGGCAAGCCTTTTACAACGACAAATTGTCGACCTATAGACCTTTACCGACGGGGGCTACCGCGACGAAGATTTCGTCGCTCTTAAGCCTTAACAACGGTATTTATGCAGTTAGCAACGCATTTTTGCCGATGTGTATGCTCGATTTTCTTGTAGTGAATTGAGGTTATATATATATATATATATGTATATAATATATATGTGATATTATATCTATATGTATAATATATACATATATTATGTATATGTTATCTATGTATATATTTATGTATAGTATATATATATATATGTGATACTATATGTATATGTGACACTATATGTATATGTATAATATATGTATATTTTGTATATCTCAAACAAATATTTTCAAAAATGAATTAGGTCATTCCCAAACTTCGGTGAAGGTTACAACTCGGTCCTTGGACTCTCGGGTCATTCCAGGACTTTATCGAGTGTTAGAAACCAAACCAGAAACGTTTTGGGTCATTTGTGCAATTTTTGATTTTTTTTTAATTCAGATCGATTTTTAGAAAAAAAAAAATACATTTTGTTCTAAACTTTTCTCGACAGTCCATAACTTCTCAAAATGTTACAAATAAGTCTAAAATGATTTTCGGATTATTTTGGAACTTTACCAAGTGTTTATGATGAATTCTGTAATTTTTTTAAAAAAATATATTTACAGTTCAGTTGCATTTTTTTTGAAAATTACATTTTGATTCCTAAATTTTCATGGAGTTTCCATCACTTCTCAAAATGTTACAAATAAGTCTAGAAAAAATTTTGGGTTATTTTAGAACTTTTACAAAGGTTACGAATGAGTCCAGAATAGTTTAGGGACATTCTGCAATTTTCAAAATATTTTTCCAATTCGTCTCAAATTTTAATAAATTACATTTTTGGTCCCTAGAATTTTTGTTGGACATCCCATACCTTCTCAAAATGTGACAAAATTAGTCCAACGAGCTTAATATCTTCAAAATCATTCATGCATGTTTTGACATGTTTAGAATGGCTCAAAAATTAAACCAATTTTTTTTAGAGCATGATTAACTTTATTTATTTGAAATTAACTCATAAATATGTATACATGGTTTGTTTAATTTAAAGAAAATGCACATAATCTTTTTGGGCCAAGCATGATCAAAACGAGCAAATCGGGTAAATTGAAAAAAACATTCAAAAGCAAACCAAAGTACCGAAAGGGCACATTATGGGCTCGCGATCCCTTAAGACGTAATCAAACCCCCGAACTCAATTCTCCGGACGCAGACCTTTCCAAGACCTAGGATGTTACCAACATGTACCCTAGACAAATTTTTGGATTTCGATTAGCTTTTAATTAATCGGGCCCGATCGGACCCGTCCCTCGCCAATACCCGACACTTTCTAGCGAAACAAAAAAATAAAAATATTTTTCAAAACAGGTTGGGGAAAGTCGGATCCGACTTCCAACATATACATTACATCTATATAGTGTAAAATATCATTTTGTCTCCTAATGTGCGGTTTTGAAAGTTTCAGTTCTTAATGTTTAAGAATCTGTCGAGTTTTCCCCTGCCATCAAAATTTAACAAAGTATTTTTCGAAAATTATAAAATTAACATACTTCATTTAAAAATGACACAATTTAATCCTTCTAATAAGACCCATATCTAGTCGCCCATCAATGAAGAGTTAGACTAGGTCAAGACCTAGACCATCCCCCCAACCCATGGGCGAGCATGTCTGGGTGAATACCAAGAAACTACCCCCTTCGATTTGGGCGAGCAGGTCTGGTGAATACAACAAACTACCCCTTCAATTTGGTCTCAATCGATTCTCGTTCGAACCAGGACTCAGTTGTAACATTTTAAAACATTTTGAAAGTTGAAATTGTGGAATTTGTAAAAGTATTATATTATTTTTTAATTTTAAAAACATATTCTATTGAGTTTGTACGAAAAATGTACAAGGAGGGGAGAATTCGACAGATTATCCAACATTAAGGTCTATATTGGTTCAAATAATTCGGGGAAGAGTGGTATTTTACCCTATATACGTATATAGAGATGTAGACAACACATTTTTAATATATATATATATATATATGCGAAATATCTCTCTACTCTTCTTATAAGATACATGCAAACATGTGTAACACTATACTACTTCCTTTATGTCACTATACTCTTGTTCAAAAGGAAACATCATATATATTACATGATCACGATCACCAATTACTTTGGTAACATTGATATTTAATATTTTCACATGCATATTGTTGGGTATTGATAGTGACGGACCAATAAGGGAAAGGCCTCAGAGACCCAATAACTTTGAAGGGGGGGGTAAAAACCATATCATTCAGACCAGTCCGGCCCACATTAAGGTTAATTTGGCCCTCATAAAGCGGTCCAGTATAGATCCCAAACCAAAGTGGACGCCAAAGCTCCATCACAGATCGTCATTGACCAAGGTCACAACCTCCTACTACTCGTCATAGGAGTAATCTACAAAAGAGTCTAACCTCTCAACTCTGGTCCCAGCAACCGACACTAAAGATATGGCCACGATATCCCGCGTATATAGGACACATATTCTCTAAAGATTACATACGGTAACTACAATATTACACCATAACCGTAATATCTGCTATCCTAATCTTTATCGACACAATATTCACCAAGATATTATATTGCCTATAACGGTTTGATCTCTTTACTGTATAAATACCCTTGATTTTCAATACGTTGATTACGTTTTTGAGTTCATACACACAGTATACTCATTTAAGCATTAGAGAGGGACCCAGAAACACCCCCTCTATTGTGATTCCCTTTTAGCAGGTTCATAGGAGCAAAGCCAAAAACCTGTGATCATCCATCCTTTGGCATTCAATTCACTATCAAGTCATTACGTAGGAGTTTCCGATCCAACATTTGGCGCCGTCCGTGGGAACGAGCAAAACAGTAAAGCAAACTCGTTCTAAAAGCAATCGCGAGAACCGGGACAATGAGTAATTCTCAAACAACTCTGATTACGCCGCTGTTTCGCCGCTCCCCAAAGAAATTGCTAGCCAAGTAGTCCCTAATGTCGTCCCTCCGAGTACGGCGCGAGAACACTTTGACAATTCCAGACCGGCCCCTGTTCCAAACGCCGTCGAGATTCCAACTCAACCAACCGTTAAAGTGGCTGGGGAAAACATTCAGTTAACCCAGAGATGATATCCCTCTTGGATACTATCATAGGACAGGCTCACAGACAAACTTCTGCTCCTCAGGAAAATCCTCGCCCCGCGGGGCCAAGACAGGCATAAAATGGAAATCCTGGCACCACGGCCCCTTAAGAAGATCAATAGATGACTTGTAGACACCAGTCCTTACCTCCGGCTTCCACTGAGGCGGCGGCAACTACCTACTTTTCAATGCATCGAGTTCCGCACCGACTGGAGGACAGCAGAATCAGTGCACTCTTGACCAAGTTGAGGAGCTTATCAACAAAAGGCTCAAGGAATGACGTGGGACTGTCATGCCTCCCTTCCGGGAGCGATCAGCTCATCCCTTCACCACTGATCTGGTAATGATCAAAATCCCAAAGGATGTAGTCGCCAGGGCCATCCCCTAATACCGTGGTGGAGGATATCCTATCACACATGTCAACAAGTATGAAGCCTCTCTTTTGGGTAAGTCGAACGATCTTAATCACTTAGCCCTGTTATTTCCGTCGACCCTTTCGGGTTCGTCGTCTTCCTGGTTCTTCGGCCTCCCTGCATGATCTATAGGGACCTGGTCCGAGCTCAATAGCAAATTCCTAGAGTGATATATGGGTGAGAGTCAACTGCTGAAAAGTGTGGTCGCCTTAGACGCAGTCAAACAGCAACGGGAGAATCATTGGCCAACTTCTACGGGCGTTTTCATAAGAATGTCACGGAAATAGATCGTCGAGTCGCAGATGGGGAGATAATTCGAGCCTTTTACCGAGGACTCGATGTGGCCACCAAAGCCTCAAGGAAACTACGCAACAGCTACCATGTTCATGAGATAGAGACGATGGAGGAGCTAGCAGTAAGGATGAAAGCTTTTATAGACCTGGAAAGGGCAAACTTTGAAGCCAATTTCCTGACAACCTCGTTAAGGGTGGTTCCAGAGCCCCGACGCGACGGTAGGAAGGAAAAGAAGGACAAGAAGAGTCGAGACAAACCCATATCAGAACGAGACAAAAGTCAAACGCCCCCGTGTAGAAACCACTCGCCAGCTCCGCACGAGCAATCTGGCCAATCCCAGAGCAGAAGGGTGATAAACCTGATTGCTGGAGGGTTTGGTGAAGGAGGCGAGGGGTCGAATGCAAGAAAAGTCTATGCTGCTAAGATTTCTATAGTTATTCAGCTGGGAAAGAGACCTCAGCCTGAAGATGATTGCATCATCTCATTCTCTGAGGACGACCTGACACATGCACTACTCCACATAATGATGTTCTAGGCATCACAACTGAAGTCGACAGCTGCGATATGAAGAGAATTATGATAGACGGAGGAAGCTCGACAGACATTCTGTTTTTGCAAGCCTTCGAGAAGATGGGCAAATCCAAGCGTGAGCTCAAGCGAGTCGACTTTCCCCTCTATCGGTTTTGCTAGGAGAACAACTTATGCGCTAGGAGCCATAACCCTGCCGGTAATTCTAGGCGAAGGATGGAAGAACATAAAGGTGTCGGTCTCCTTCTTAGTGGTCGACTCGCCTACATCGTATAACGCCATCCTAAGGAGGACGAAAATAAATCCTCATAAGATTGTGGCATCCACACTCCAACAAAAGATGAAGTTCCCCACACCAAACGGGATCGGACAAGTTCTAGGCAACCAGCCCTCCTCACGACAATGCTATGTGAACTAAGTTCGTAGAAAAAAACAAAGAGAAACCCTCGCCATCGAGACAGAGGCTGACCCCGCGTGAGGACTAGGCCTGGCTAGCGCCAATGGAGGAGTTAGCAGAGGTTGAAATCGATGGTGTAGAAAAGAAGGATCGCATTGGGACCACTTTGAACGACGACCAAAGAAACGCCTTGACTTCCCTCTTGAAAGAATTCGAAGAACTATCCGCATGGAAGCCAGGCATCAACACCGACATAATTTCTCATGACCTAAGGATAGATCCCTCAACAAAGACTATTGCTTAGAAAATAAGGTCATTTGGATCCGACAAACGTTTGGCGATCAGGCAAGAAATAGGCAGGTTGATCGAAGTCAACCTCGTTGTAGTGAAGAAATCAAACGGAAAGTGGAGAATGTGCATCGACTTTCATGACCTCAACAAAGCTTGCCCGAAAGATTCATATCCCCTTCCTCAAATTGATCAGCTAGTCAACGCAACCTCTGGTCATGAAATGTTGAGCTTCATGGATGCCTATTCAGGCTAGAATCAAATCTGAATGCACCCGGCCGATTAAGCCCACATATCCTTCTATGCCGACGAAGATATACATTACTACAAAGTTATGCCCTTCAGTCTAATAAATGCGGGGGCAACCTATCAGCGAATGGTAAACCGACTGTTTCAGGACATGCTGGGTCGTAACATGGAGGCTTATGTGGATGACATGCTCGTCAAGACAATAAAGGGAAGTCCTCAAACAGAAGACTTTCGAGTGCATGAGGAGGCGTACCGTTCACCTACACCCAGCAAAGTGTGCCTTTTAAGTCAAGTCAAGCAAATTTATGGGATTCATGGTAAGCGGGCGTGGAATTGAGGCGAACCCAGAGAAACTCAAGCCATTGGGCACTTGTCAACAATTCGCACCACGATCCGGTCGACCACAACACTGCTATCCCCAATGGCGGGCGCCTGGCATTTTTCTCAATGGGGAATAGACATCTTAGGCCCTTTTCCCATCAGCACTGGCCAACGAACCCACATCATAGTTGCGATCGACTAATTCACCAACTAGATAGAGGCGAAAGCTTTGGCCTCTACAACTGAATTCCAAGTGATCAAGTTCCTGAAAATCATCATATTTTTGCGGTTCGGCGTCCACAAAATACTTATAAGCAATAATGGTCCGCAATTCATAGGAAAGGAACTCGAGTGGCTCTGCAAAGAATACCATATCGATCACAAATTCAGCTCAGTGGACCATCCTCAAACAAATGGGCAAGCCGAAGGAGCCAACAAAGTTGTCCTGGCATGACTCAAAAGGCAATTGCAATCCTTCAAATGAAAATGGGAAGAAGAGCTAGATAATGTACTGTGGGCTATTCGAACAACATCCAAAACAACAACGGGGGATCAGAAGCAGTAGCACCCGCCGAAATAGCGGTGCCTACCCACAAAATCCTATACTTTAACACTGAAGAGAACGAAATCGAGCGTAGAACAGACCTCGATCTTGACGAAGAAAAGCGATGACAATCAGACAAGGCCCAAGCTAAAATGCGACTGGCGACCGCCTGATACTTCAACAGAAAAGTCAGCGCTCGCCAATTTTTCATGGGGTAGATGGTTATGCGAAGGAATGAATTCACAAGACTGGACATTCAGAACAAGCTTTCAGCTAAGTGGGAAGGTCCATACAAAGTAGTAGAGATTGCTACCCCAGGATCTTACTACTTGGAAACCACAGAAGGTGTAAGGCTACCTCGTCCATTTAACAACGAACATTTAAGGAGGTTTTATGCATAGCTTGTAATCAAAATGTTATGTCAATAAAACAAATCATTCCTTCATAAAGCATGGCCACTTGAACCAAAACCAAGGAAAAAAGACCCAATATCAAAATTAAGCGAAAGACCTAACGCCAAAGTTAGGCAAAAGACCCGATATCAAAATTAGGCGAAAGACCTAAAGTCAAATTTAGGCGAAAGACCTGACGCCAAAGTTAGGCAAAATACCTAATAACAAAATAAGGTGAAAGACCTAACGCCAAAGTTAGGCAAAAGACCTGATAACAAAATCAGGCGAAAGACCTAACGCCAAAGTTAGGCAAAAGACCTGATAACAAAATAAGGCGAAAGACAAAACGTCAAAGTTAGGAAAAAGACATGATAACAAAATCAGGTGAAAAGACCTAATAACAAAATCAGGGCAAAATACCTGATATCAAAATCAGGCAGAAGTCCTGATATAAAAGGTAAGCGACTCGTTAAGAAGGTTGTTCTATTATAAGTTGGGCAAAAATTAAGGCTAGATATCCAAAGCGAACGAATCCATGTCAAGGATAACAGTTCATTTGCGAAACAAACACAAGAAAGTGGGCGAAGGCGATCACTTACTAAAAGATGAATGAGCGTCGAGTAACTGTTCCCCACGATTACGTGAACACTCCAAATTGCTAAAACCTTAAAAGGGCGAACACATCCCTAAAGGATGATAGTTTTTCTTAATGGTATTATCCTCGAACAACAGTTCCTTGAAAATAACTTGGTGAAGGGAGCAGATGGATCTATAAAAGATTATCAATCTTCCTTCTATAGTGTAAAGAAAAGTCCAAGACCCCATACAGCGAGACTATCAAAAAGTACAGAGAAGTTGAAAACAAGTATGGTAAAACTTCCAAAATCATTCAGACAAGAAAGATCTCAGAAGAATAGCTAACATGTTCAAAGGCAAATAAAGGCAATGGCTTATGAATATAAAGGCATTCAATATTATTGAAATAATAGTAACTGAGTCTGCTATAAAAAAATAATTACAAACTTTCCCAAAAAACAGGAGACAAAAATGATTATCATAAAATAATAGTAACTGATATGGTCGCCAGGGAAGCTCGGGACTTCAAACTTTGGGCTCTTCAGGGGCAGCGACTTCCTTATTGGCCCCAGGGCTGTTTTGATCTTCAGATCAATAACAGAAAGCAAACTAGAGATTGCTTACAATCTAAGAAAACGAAATCAGATTTTCATTTAAAGGTAGGTAAAGTCGTTACAGCCTTCTTCTATTTATAGCCTATATTCCTTACTATTTACACTTTAGTCCCTCAATCTTTAATACTAGACCGATCCTTAATCTATATGTATTTATACATATACCCTAACATTCCCCATCCAAGATCTAGTTCCTAGTTTCTTCTCTTCAGCAAATCTTATGCACCAATCAGCAGATCAATCATCAGATTCGATTCTCAACAATCTGAGCTTCCTTGAGCTTTCTTGACACAACACCAATTTGCACCTTCTATTCAACCTGTCGGATTCAGCATACCATTGCCATTCTTTTGTATGAAGAGAACATCTCAACATATAGCTATAGACATCAGTTATCCCTGAATTTACTGAACATCCTTGAACTATGCCATATATCTACAGCATTTGAACCTACTGATATTAGCAGATCACACGCATTTCCAATCATAGTGCCATATTTCTCAGCATACGCATTTCAATCTTTCTCAGATCAGATATATCACCTCAATTGTTTGAACACATAATGAGCATTATCAGATATCCACAGATGCATTATATGCTATCGAACATGCAGTACATATCCAACCAGATTATTCATCAAGAATCCAGACTGCCTAAGCAGTTGTCCACTGTTCCAACTCTGTGCTTACTCGATCAATGTTATCATTCTGTTCATCACTTGATTTATTTTTATTTGATTTTTCCTTGATAGAAGGGGTTGAACCCTTTTCTTTTAATCATGACTGAAGGGTTTTAGCCCTTTTGTTTTCTTCCTCAAGAATCAGTTTAAAGTATCTTGACGTTTTCTTTAAACTGAATCTGTTTTTGGAATCAAGCCATGATATATACCAAGATCACATTGACAGAACTTGAATGCTTTGCATTCTGCTTTCTTTTTCTTTTCTTTTACACCAACTTTTTCTTTGATATAGGACTAGCACAGAGCTGATCAAAAGACAACAGAAGGCAGCCATAGAATACTAGCTGAACAAACAGAGGACAACACATACCTGATCACAACATAATACACAGTATGAATTTCTAAGCAACACTCAATACTAGTTCAGTAATTACCGATGAGATAAACGAGCCAAGAAATATTGACAAGATATGCAGAAAGATATGACATATAACGGAAAGCACACTCCTGACTAACATCAGCATGAACAAACACAGTACATATAGACATAAAACACAGAGTTAGTAAACTCATGAATAACCACATCATCTACCTATACATTACAGATATCTCAACATATAGATGACAAGGAATGAACTACTCCATTACCTCAGACAAGGCTGTGAAAGAATTTTGAACAGCCATCCTATCACAAGTCAGCTCTTCTGCAGAGAACACACCCAGCTTTTTCCTACATGGTACAAACAATTTCTTTGTTAGTGGCTTAGTTAATATGTCTGCAACTTGATCATTGGAAGGAACAAAATTAACCAACACTTGACCAGAATTCACTTTTTCCCTGACAAAAAACAAGTCTATCTCAACATGTTTCATTTTCGAGTGTTGTATCGGATTTTCAGATAGAGCCGCAGCACTTGTGCTATCAGTCCACACCGTGGGCACAGAAGAGAGACTCAGCCCCATTTCAGTGAGCAAATACTTCACCCAAATAACCTCACAAACTGCATTTGCAATGGCACGAAATTCTGCCTCTGCACTAGATCTAGCCACCACGGTTTATTTCTTAGAGCTCCATATTATGGGGTTCCCATTCAGTAGTAGGAAATGGCATGATATGGATTTCCGGTCACTAACATCTTCTCCCCAGTCTGCATCAGCAAATGATGTCAGAGATATACCTTTCATTGGAAATACATATGTCCTAAACATTAATCCATGATCAATAGTATTTTTAGATATCTAACTACATGTAAGACAGCTTTCCAATGACCAACACTCAGAGTTTGCATAAACTGGCTCAGCTTGTTCACAAAAAAGTTAATGTCTGGCCTAGTCACACATATGTGTTGTAAAGCACCAATTGTACTCCTATACAGAGTCACATCATCAAACATATCAGAGGAATTCACTATACCTGTTTTTGACAGGCAAGAACCAGTTATAGGCGTAGCGAAACCAGATACATCAGACAGACCAAGACGATCAACTAACTCCTGAGCATATTTCTTTGGGTTTAACAGCAAAAAATCATTTGTGGCAATGACTTCCATGCCAAGGAAATAACTCGGACTTCCCAGATCCTTCAATTTGAACTCTTTATTTATTTCACTAATAACATCCGAGATATCAGACGCAGATGGACCAGTGACCACTATATCATCTACATACACTAAGAGAAAGACAGAAGACTTACCTGTTGTCATGATGAATAAGCAGCTATCAGCAATGGATGCATGAAAATCAAGCTGAGAAACCAGAAAACATTTGAGTTTTTCGAACCATGCACGAGGAGCCTGTTTAAGACCATAGAGAACTTTTGTTATCTTGCAAACAAGAGGAACAGTTGATGACGAAACCTGTTCAAACCTAGGTGGTTGAAGCATATACACCTCCTCTGTTAATTCTCCATGAAGGAACGCATTATTAATATCAATATGTCTCAGACTCCACTTGTGTGACAAAGCAAGAGACAGAACAATCCTTACCGTAGCACCTTTGACAACCGGACTGAATGTATCTTGAAAATCAAACCCAGGTTTATGAGATAACCCTTTTGCAACTAACCTGGCTTTGTATCTAGCAATGGTGCCATCAGCATTTTTCTTGATCTTAAACAGCCACTTACAACCTATTGGAATACGACCAGATGGCAGCTCCACAATCGACCATGTATTATTGTCTTGCAAGGCAGCAAATTCCTCTTCAACTGCAGCTTTCCAGTGAGAAGAATTGAGAGCATGATGAATAGACTTGGGTTCATAATTGACCAAGGCATCCTGTGATTCTACAGACATAAGTAAACCTTGAAGCGAGGAGTTAGTTTTCGACCTGGTCGCCATAGGGTGCACATTACCAGAAACAGCAGATTTGGAATGAGATGAAGGAATAACAACAGAGGGAGGAACAACAGCAGTAGATTCAAAAGAAGTATCGGGTAGTCTATCATTAATTGGAACAAGACTAGATCCTTGTAATCTATAGGTAATAGATGGTATAACAGATATATCAGAAGAACATCTTACCTCTCTGGCTGAAAAATCCAAGTCAGGCGAGACATTTCTCACCTCATCATGCGAGACATTTCTCATAACATCATGATCCCTGTTATCAGCTTCATTCAACTGCAGACTTGACACATTAGGTGATGAACTAGAATCTCTAATATCAAGTGGAGGAGTTAAATGAGAAAAAGTAACAGAATCTGTCAGATCAAGCTCGGATGCTTTATTATTAAAAACAGCATCACATGGAATGAAAAAAGGAGCAGATGTATAGTTCTTAGTAGGGGCAGAAGAAGTAAAGAAACTTCCTTTTGAATCAGCAAAAGGAAAGGTTTGTTCATGAAATGTAACATTCCTAGAAGTATAAACACGTCCAGAGGCTGACAAACATTTATACCCTTGATACTTTGCACAATATCCTAAGAACACACACGGTTCCGAACGCATGTCAAGCTTGTGTTTATTAAAGGGTCTGAGATGTAGAAAACAAAGACAGACGAATACCTTCAAAAAAGAGTAATCAGGTGCTGTTTTAAACAGACATTCATGAGGAGATAAGTTCCTAAGACTAGATGAGGGCAATCTATTAATGAGAAATGATGTCGTGAAGAATGCATCAGACCAATAATGGAGAGGTACCGAAGATTGAGCTTACAAGGTCAGTCCAAGTTCGACCACATGCCTATGCTTCCTTTCGACAATCCCATTCTACTGAGACGAGTAGGGGCATGTGATCCTATGATGCACTCCAAACTGAGGAAGGTACTTGTCAAGAAATTTGAATTCACCACCTCCATCCGACTGCACCGCCTTCAATGAATAGCCGAGCTGTTTTTCTGCAAGTTTATGAAACTCAACAAAGTATTTAGTAACATCACTCTTCTTAGGCAAGAAATAAATCCATGTATATCTACTAAATGCATCCACAATGCTTAGATAGTAGTTGTTACCGTTAGAAGAGCACGCAACTGGACCCCAAACATCTACTTGAATCAGTTCTAGAGGATGCACATAGACAGTGTTAGATAATGGGTAAGGCGGCTTCTTACTCTTGCCTATGGCACAAGCTTGACATAAGGACATGTTATGCTTGATAGGGAGATTGTGTAGCCTTAGAAAACTGGTGATAATCTTGGACGACGGGTGTCCGAGCCTCATGTGCCAGAGCTGAGCTGAATCTTTTGATTTTAAAGCAGCAACCAAACATTCTATTGCTGTCTGAGATGTACCATCAGAAGTAATTAGATTAGAGTTACTTGAAGAGTCAATAACAATCTCAATTGTATTATTAGTAGTATCAGAACACATGGAAACAGAATCTGTCAAACTAGTTATATTATTAGAAACTTTAGAGTATCCAGAATTCAAACTACATGGCATACTAATAGAAGAAATAGAGGGTAGATTGACAGTAGTAGAGACATTCGAACTAATCTGCATTGTACGCTTATTCCTAAACTGATTCAAATCTAGTCTATATAGACCCGAACACTCATGACCATTGAGAAGAGCTTGACGTGTCTTAGAATCACGGATGACACAGTGAGAAGCATGGAATTAAAAAAAAACATCGTTATCCTTGGCGAACTGTGACACAGAAAGAAGGTTTTTAGTAACACCAGGAGTAAATAACATGTTATGCAGTTGCAAGGGTCGAGAAACAGATCGAAGAAAAGTGGAACCTATAGCAGCTATGTTTAAGGAAGAGCCATTGCCTACAACTACCTTGCCTGGGCCAGAATATGGTGCACAAGCTTGGAATTGACTTGGATGCATGTTCGTCAGGTGATTGGTAGCACCTGAGTCTGGAAACCAGCTGGAGTCATTTTGAATGACAGGAGCAACATACGCTAAATTTACCTGAGGACTTCCATTCATGGACTGTGTGTCCAAATTGTACACGCTTCCTGTTGTAAATGAAGCAGCTCCAGATGGCACGGAAGTATTATGAAACGCATGAGGATATGGCTGATACACAGGCTGATATGGTAGTTGTTGTGGCATGACATTAGCAGCAGGCAAACCAGAGAATGGAACAATATTCTGAAACGTAGTTTGAGAGCTTGGTTGATAAGATGAATGAGAAAACACCTGATGTGGAGTGAATGAAGGCTGATGTTGGTGAGGAGCAAATGTCGATTGATGCATAGGACTGGCCGATTGGAACACAGCATTATGCTGAGGCTGAGACACATTTGATGAATATGAATGAGTAGAGGAAGCAGGATGATGCAATTCCACAGGATCTTCCCATTGTGACGAACTAAGATTTACACTTGGTTGATTGACATTTGCAGGATATGTCACACCTGTGAAATTGACATTGAATCTATGATAGCATCTGTGAACAAGATGCCCAAATTTCCCACAGAATTGGCACTGAGGTGGATTAGAGCCATAGACTCTCCCACGACCACGGCCACGACCATTACCAACTGATGAGTTGTTAGCTTGAGTCGATTGTTGCTGTGATGTTCCTTGACCTGTCATATTACTTGGCAAAGCATTGTTCATGGCAACCGAATCTTCTACTGATTGAGGTGATGAGCTTCCATTCTTCATCACCGAAGGCTAATTCATAGCCACATTCGCTGAAATGCTGCTGTCAAACAGAATATCACCTAATCTAGCTTCTGCATCAAGCAAAACAGAACTGATGGAGGCCAAATCACACTGATTCCTACTGGCGTGGATTACTGACACTAAATTATCAAATTGTCCCTTGAAACCATTAACGATTATGGAGATTTGCTGCATTTCTTCAATCGGATGTCCACAACTAGCCAAGCTGTCGCATGCCGATTGAATCAAGGTTAAGTAGTCCCTCATTGAATGATGAGGTGTGCCATACAGGTGGAACTGTGGCATTTCCATACAGGTGAGCCTCCAAGTTGTGACCTCTAACAGCTAGGAGGACTTGCTGCCGCCAAGACTGGAAGTTTTCCTCTCCTTCCAGTCTGGACACTTTCTTGTTGAAGAAGCTTGCAGTACCTTCATCCATTGCAGATAGAATACCAACAACATAACAGAATCGAGATGCAGAAGTATACAGAACAGAAATCGACTAAAACCAGCAGATTCTCAACAGATAATCACTCACAATCTATCGTGATCGACTGACGAACAAGAGATTGCAAAACAGAGTACAAATGCAGTGATGAAAACACAGAAATCACCTCGCTACGGACGCAATCGCAGGAAGGAATAGCTTTGATACCATGTTATGATCTTCAGATCAATAACAGAAAGCAAACTAGAGATTGCTTACAATCTAAGAAAACGAAATCAGATTTTCATTTCAAGGTAGGTAGAGTCGTTACAGCCTTCTTCTATTCATATCCTATATTCCTTACTATTTACACTTTAGTCCCTCAATCTTTAATACTAAACCGATCCTCAATCTATATGTATTTATACATATACCCTAACAGGGGTAGTGTCCTCGCCAACATGAACAGGAACATCCTTAGAGTAGCCACTCTCGATGAAATCTTAGAGAAACTCCACCTCCTAGAGAGGAAATTTAGGGTCAATCCCCTAAATTTCGTCGACCAGGACCTGGAGGTAGGCAGTCACCTCGACCTTCGTCACCTCCAAGGCGCGGTTGGAAAAACACTTCGGACTTTTTAAAGTCCTAGACCACACTCTAGGGGATGGAACAACCTTCAGCTGTACACTGAGCTGCTCCATCTCCGCGGCAAGCTGCTCCCTCTCTGCCTCTAAGGCTTCCCTCCGAGCCTCCGACTCCTTCAGATGGGCCTTAAGGTCAGCATTCGCTGCCTCCACCTTAGCAGAATATTTGTCGGCCGCCTTGAGCTGAAACTCAACTTTCACCCTCCTGTCGTTGGCGAGGATCATCTTCATTCTCCTTCACGGAGTCGAGAAGCCTGTTCTCCTTCTCAAAATACTCGTGGTGGGCATGTTCCACCAGCTGAGTAGACGCCTCAGCCCTCTCCTTCAAAACCTCCATATGGTTAGGAGTGAAGGCTTGTGGGACCCCTTTCCTGAATATTGGTTCTTGGAAGCCATGAAAATAGTAGAAAACTTTTTGAAATCGAAGAAGGAGAAAGGGAAAGTTGGAAAGAGAGCACTGAGAAGCAATGAACTCTCTGGAAGGAAAATGGCATGAGTGTGTAAAGGACTAAATTCCAAAATTTGGATTTTTATAGCCAAAATGGAGGTAACCGAACAGGCACGTTCGAAACGGTTCAGAGAATGATTACACCCTTTTAGGTAAAAATTGAAGCAATATCAGAAATACAAGAGACACATCGGGGAGACAAACGGTTGGAACGGTACGAAAAATGTCAGCCTACTCTCTTGTTACGGAAGACCAAAAGACAGACATGCCTCAATTGTCCGTTCAACTTCTTGGTAACAGTGTATTCATTAAATGCTCAAGACCATATACAAAAAAGGTGATCGCCAAAATCTACTCTAAGCCTCTCTGGAAACCCTCTTGATGGTAGTGCTCACCAAAGAGTAGTGAATGAGAATTCATATACCCTAGCAACCCCAAGCGTTCGCCAAAAAGGGTAAAGGAACGAATATTACATAAACTCTAGGCGACCAAACAACCGCTCGCCAAACGATACGGAGTCTCAAAAAAGGCACAGATAGCAGATAAGGCCAGAAAAGATCCAATCCAAATGTCACTATCTCAAACCCTATCACAGAATCAAGCTTGACCGATGAAACTTCACTCAAGCTTCGGGGGCAAATGTTGGGTATTGATAGTGACAGACCAATAAGGGAAAGGTCTTAGAGGTCCAATAACTTTGTAGGGGGTAAAATCCATATCATTCAGACCGGTCTGGCCCACATTAAGGTTAATCTGGCCCTCATAAAGCGGTCTAGTATCGAACCCAAACCAAAATGGACGCCAAAGCTCCATCACAAGTCGCCATTGACCAAGGTCACAGCCTCCTACTGCTAGGCATAGGAGTGCTCGCCAAGAGAGTGTAACCTCTCAACTCTGGTCCCACCAACCAACACTAAAGATTTGGCCACGATATCCTGCGTATATCGGGCACATATTCTCTAAAGATTACATACGGTAACTGCAATATTACGTCATAACCGTAATATCTGCTATCCTAATATTTATCGACACAATATTCACCAAGATATTCTATTGCCTATAACGGTTTGATCTCTTCACTATATAAATACCATTGCTTTTCATACGTTGATTACGTTTTTGAGTTCATACACACAGTATACTCATTTAAGCATCGGATAGGGACCCAGAGACACCCCCTCTGTTGCGATCCCCTTCTTGAAGGTTCATCGGAGCTAAGACGAAAACGTGTGATCATCCATCCTTTGGCATTCAATTCACTGTCAAGTCATGACCTGAGAGTTTCCGACCCAACACATATCTTAACTACATCTATAAATATATTTTTTATGATATGCATATATATATATATATATAACATTATTATATATATTTTTATTTATAAATATGATATGTCAATTGGCCAAAAAATATATGTATAATAACTTACCTTTTAATACAATGGAGATAAAGAAAGAAATCCGATTCCTCAATCGAACACTTCTTTACAAGTCTTTTTCTAATTTTATTAATAATTTTAGTTTGTGTATGTATTGGAGTCGTATTTGACCTTTTCTACGTAGTGTACATATGAGGACAAATGCTATGCAAATTAAATCCCCGTTAACGACCTAGAAAAGGACAATATGAACTTTTTAAGGTTTCTATACAGAGTGTCACATCGTTGAACAATATTTAAACTTATCACTTTGTTGGTGGTTGTGATTATGATACTGAGAGATAGTTGGGTAGTTGATATTCCAAACTAGTTTCATTGTCACTGAACCGAGAGACACACACAATTGGTAAACCTTAATTGTCAAAACAAGATAGTAGGGTTTTAATATTACCCAATTTGCCTTTTAATATATATATATATATATATATTAATATATAATAATCGCTTAATTTAATTGAATCATCAAATATAGTTTTTATTTGGTGAATTATATGGAGGGAGCGTGATGTCAAATAAATTATTAAAGTTGTTGTTTTATAAAAACAAAAAACGTACTCATTTTATAGTACGTGGTTGCTTAGATTAAAAATTGCCCTAAAGTATTTACCTTAGTACCTTAGATTAATTTGATTTGCATTTTCATTAGCCTCAAAGTATAATAGTTAAATATGCAATAGCAATAGTGATGTGATTATAGGATTCCACTCGAACAAAATCAGTTGCATGATGACAATTACTTCTTTTTTAACATTGAAGTAGTTATATGGAGACTAAATTACTTATCTATATAGAGAGTTAATTACTTATTTGGTCACTTATGTTTCACGATATTATTTTTAATTAAAAATTGTGTTATTTAGTCACTTTTGTTTGATAATGTTATTTTCTAGTACCATTATTTGTTGGTTAAATCACGCTTCTTCTTTGTCTTTCCAAACAAGCTTATCCAACTTTGGGAATATGACAAAGCTAAGAAAACACATGAAAATGAAAAGAATAAGAATGACATTTTTGGTATATTTAGCCTTAATATTAACATGGAGCGCAAGTTAGTGAGTTAAACAAGAAAAATAACATTATCAAACATAACTCACTAAATAACATAAATACTTTAAATCAAACAGTCATATCCTGAAACGTAACTAAACATTTATCATCGATAAGAAACATACATAACAAAAGTTTACATTAGACAAACATAAATAACCCAATAGATACTTTAACCCATATATATATAACCTTTGACTAAGTAGAAGCTCCAACTTATAAATAATTAAGTGAAAGTTTATACGCTTAAATATATTTCAACAATATATATATATATATATATATATATGTCTGTGTGCTTACATTATAATACAACTTCAATTATTTATTTAAGTACAAACAATTGAATCCATTGGAATCTTTTGTTACCAATAAAATCCAAAAGCAACTGTGTTTGATTGCTTTAGTTGGTGGTTGGTAAGACTCTTACCCGAGGAATTGTGTATTTGACCAATTCTAAGTATTAGTAGCGATGTTCTCTATTTTTTTTTTTTTTGCCAACTTGAATCCGTATATTAATAATAAACAATTTGGGGTCGATCTTGACCCCGATACAATTCATTATCTATCGCAAAATTTCCAAGAGAGGGGATGGAGTTGGTTAACCCAATGACTAAGACACATCCCGCGTTCGCTTGGTATCCTACTCCATGTCAGATTTATGATGGAACCTCCCAAGAGAAGACTCTTTTGTATAATAGTCTCTATTTGCCAAAATTTGACAATCCCTTTGACATGGTTTATGACCACCTCCGCATCTGACTCTATCTCCACTGATTCCTATCTGTTATCGATAGTGAGTTTGACACCTTCATAAACGACACTTGCTTCTAATATATCGATCGAAGCTTAAATTTCTGGGCCTTGGAACCCACCTACTACCTGACCTTCGTGGTTCCGGGCTATGACTACTACTACTCTTCTTCCCGTTTCTCTATTCCAAGTGGCGTCGCAGTTAACCTTCATGATTCCTTCTCTCGGGCGGGTCCAGTTCTGTCCACCATTGCTTTGTTGCCCCCGGTTTGGAGCCTGTCGCTGGTCTCTGTTCTACAGCATCCCATTTTAGGGCGGCAAAATCCTTGTCTCCTGCAATATCTTCCTCAAGCTAGCTACCACACCTGTTGGGGCTAGTTGTTTGCCCTCGAAGACCTGTCCGCACATGGCCTTCCATATGCCCCAACAATTGTCTCCTGCAGCGTACTTGTACTCATCGGTTTTGCATATCTCTTAAGCATCCATTCCTTCACCTCTTGGCAACCATCCCGCGTGTCGGTTAGGCCCAGCAGTTCGTGCCAGACATGTTGCATCCAGCTGCACCTCCATATCAGGTGCTCTATAGTCTCGGTTTTGTTGCATACTGGACACCCTGTTTGGACCTGCATCCCTCTTCTTGCCAAACACTCTCGTACTACTATTGCATTCGAAAGGAGTTTCCATGCAAACACCTTCATTTCCGGCATGGTTCTAGCCGCCAAACCCCTTCCCACAAGTTGATTGTCGAATGACCTCCAACCCCTGCGTGTTGTCCTCTGTTCTACACTCCTCCATCATGTGACCGCAGATGGTGATAGGTTGATCTTCGTGCCTCTCATGTGGCCCTTCCTTGCCTCTCATGTGGCCATCTCAGTTCATCACTTCATGCTATCAAAGTAATTGGGACTGCGAGTATTTACTGTGCCTCTCCTTTAGTGACCGCATCTCTGACCTTATCCTCCAACCACATTTTTGTTTCAAGGTCGATCTACTGTTCGAACTGTAGTCGTGCTTGATCCTGTGTGACTGGGAGGGTTCCCACTCTTCTCGCATACTGTCGTGGGATCCAAACATCCATTAACGACCTTACTATTTTCCCGGCCCCGATCGACCAAACCACTATACTTGTGATGACCTTTAGACCGGGCATCATGCTTGGCCACGCCGAAGACGCTACACTCCCCTTGCCCGCCTATAGTAAATTAGATGTAGGAAAATAAAGGCCTCTAAGTACCTTCGCCCATAGCGATTTCGGTTCCGACATTATTCATGATGCCATCTTTCCCAAAAGTGCCACATTGAAGGATTCTAGTTCCCTAAATTCCAAGCCCCCTTTGGTTTTTGCTCTAGTCATCAAATCCCATCGCTTCCAATGAATTTTTCGATCTTCGTTTCACGCCCCCACCAAAACCGGGTTGTTATCCCATTCATTTTACTACACCAAGACTTAGGGAGTTTAAAGACAGTCATAGCAAATGTAAGGATTGTCGAGATCACCGCTTTGATCAATACTTCTTTCCTTGCATTATTAATATGTTTTGATCTCCACCCTTGCATTTTACTTACAATCTTCCTTTCCAAGAATCTTAGGGCTGCACACTTGGATCTTTCCCCACATGGAAGGAAGCCCCAAATACTTACCTTGGTCTCTTAATAAGTTCATCCCAAACACATTTGCGACTTCCCTAGTGAAAGTGTTCTCTTGGATCACCGCACAAAAAATAGATGATTTTGACAAATTTACCCTTTGCCCCGAGGTCGTACAGTATTTGTCCAATGTGTATTTGAGTGCTTGAGCGTTGTCCAGTGATCCCTTGAGGAAGAACAATGAGTCATCTGCAAAGAGTAGATGATGACTTTCTGGGCATGTCCTCTTGGGTTTGATGCCTACTATCTCCTTATTTGTAACTCTTTGCTCCATTCTCCAAGATAGCACATCTGACATCAATATAAAAAGGTACGGGGAGAGTGGGTCTCCCTGCCTTATCCCTCTTGATGGCATAATCAGATTTGTTCTCTTTCCGTTTACAAGGACCTGGTATGATACCGTTGTGATGCATGCCTTAATCCATTTCACCCATCTCTCATCAAAGCCTCATGTTTTCATTACTTATAGAAGGGAGTCCCATTCGACTCTATCGTAGGCCTTTTGCATATCGATCTTCAGGGCGCAATCTCGGTTCTCCCTGATTTCCCCTCTGTTCCGGTTTGTCTTCAAGTGGTGGAACATCTCATGCACTATTCGTATATTGTTTTGTATATGTCTACCTGACACAAAAAAACTCTAATAGGGGGTGATCAGTTCCGGTAACCAGGATTTTAGTCTGTTTGACAGAACCTTTGATAGAATCTTGTATCCAAAGTTACATAAACTTATAGGGCGAAAATCCGATGCACTCGCAAAATGTGGTAGCTTTGGTATAAAGGTAATAGCGGTATGATTAAGAGAAGGTGGGAATATACATGTTGAGAGTAAGTCTTAACCATGGTGACGATGTCTGGCCCTACAACATTCCAAGCCAATTGAAAGAAAGATTCCGAGAAGTCGTTCAGTCCCGGTGCCCTAGACCACCCAAGTTGGTTGACCGCTGACCGAATTTCATTTTCTGAGTCCTCCCTAGTTAGACTTTCATTCATGCTTTCCGTTATGTCGGTCGGTAGGCATACCAAAATTTTGTATCATTCGGACTATCTGCCCTACTCGCGCCATATAGCCTAGAATATAATTCACGTATCTCCTCTATTATCCGTTCTTCCTTCTCAATCCATGTTCCCTTTGAATCATGTATCTTCAATATCTTCTTTTTCCTTCATCTATCAAGAGTAGTTTGATGAAAAAACTTTGAGTTTCTGTCACCCTCGTTTAATCATTGTATCCTCGATCTCTGTTTCCAATAGATTTCTTCATACTTCCCAAGGGCATGGAGTTTCGATTTCAATACCTTTTCCTCCACTGTTAGTTGTTCATTCGGTCTAGAGGTTGCAATCTCCTGCAACCTTTTCTTTGTTTTATCGATCTCTATCTAATTGTTTCTGAAGCACTGTTTACTCCATTTGCTAAGGTCTACTCGACATCTCTTCATGTTTTGACTATAGTCATCCACTGTCGTTCTACTTCCCCTTCTACTCCATGCGTTCTTTATAACTTCGAAAACTTCAGGTTTTTCGAACCACATCACCTCAAACTTAAACCTCTTGTTTCCTCTTATGTCTGATAGGTCCAACCTTAAAGTTATGGGGACATGGTCGGATCCTATCGCTATTCCATCAATTCATTGAGCCCTTGGGTATTTCCTGCACCATTCTTCATTTGCCACAACCCGATCTAGCCTTTCAATTATTCAATCATATCCTCCCCTATTATTTGACCACGTGTGCATCTGGCCTTTAAACCCTAAATATCCCAAGCCTAGATCATCTATTAGGCTTGTAAATCAATCTAGTTTCTCTTGGTACTTTCTCCTACCTCCCACCTTCTCCCAATGGTGACAAATATCACTGAAATCTCCCAAAACCGTCCATGGTTCGGTCCTATTCTGCCCTATTACGCTTAGACGATGAACCGTCAGGGGAGACCCCAATCCCTGACAGTTCCAACTGAGGATACTCATTGATTCCGTGTGGCTATTTTGGAACAACCACCAAAATCCCTGTTTGCTTGAATTTCTTTCCCGGATAGACCTTGATCAACTGCCTTTGCCCTATTGAGCTCCTTTCGATCGCCTGTATTTTTTTCTTCCACGCTTCGACTCTTTGTGTTTCTTTCCTTTCCGTAGTTCCCCCGATTACAGGTCGACTACTTGCCTCAGTATCTTTCTGTTTCTCCCATGGTATCTTCATTTTCTTATTTGGACGAACCATGTTTTCCTTGAGGGACAGAGGTTGTTCTCTCCTTATTGGCTTAATTGTGAGTCTCTTTCCTAGAGGTGGGTTTGTTGTATATTCCACTGCTTCTTTGTGGTTCTGCATTCGACCCTTACGGTCTGAGGCTTCCCCTAAGGTTAGAAGTCCAAAACACGAGTCACTGTCCGGAACACCCAGCTCCACCTCTATAGTTGGTATTTTGTTTTCCTTAGGCCAGGCATTCAGCTTGGTATTTTGGCACCCGAACAGGGCTCTGGAGTTAGATTGCATGTTTACAGTATAGAATCGCTCAGACTGTTTGAATGTCGACTCACTATTGTTCTAGTCTTCTTTTTTAGCTGGTTCCAGGCTTAGATCAAGCCCACTAGATGGTGGTTTAGGTGGAATCAGAGACAAATTCAGGTCTATCTGTTGTCCTATGAGTGAGATCATTTGCTGGTTCTCCACTCCCCTACTCTGTCCTGTCTCGATGAGTTCTGGTCAGTCATTTTAGGCAGGATGTGCTCCCGAACCCAATTTCTGATCTTCCTCCTACACCTTTAGATTTCTATCCATCCCTACTGTGTCACTCAGTTCTGCACCACCTTCCCCCATCATATCTTTCCATGTCTTCCTATTCAGATCCCTATTTTGACTGATGATTTTATTACCTCCTCTTAACTGATTCCATCCAGTCTGTTTCCTTTGCCGAGCACATGACAACCACAGCTCGTACATGGATAGTTTGTTATTCAATTCGAAAGGTACAATATCCAGATTGCAGGCTTGTGAGGTATGTCCCAACATCCCGCATTCGTAACAGAAATTCGAGAGCCTTTCATATTTGATTGACGCCCATCGCTCCTTTCCTCTTTTATTTGTCCACCAGAATCCAGCACTTAACTTTGCATCCACTCCCACTTCAATTTTTATCCGGATATAACCTCGCTGCTGCATTTCCTTCTCATTTCCCATCTCTAGGCACTTCCCTATACTGTTAGCTACTTGCTTTGCATTTACAGTATTGAGCATGTCTAAACTAAGATCATGAACTTGTAGCCACATTTGTAACTTCCCGAAGTCCACTTCACTAATGCATTTGTTCGGATGACATAACTTCAGATTGAGGCAGTGTTCGTGTATTTCCCATGGAGACATGTCCAAGACCCGATCCCTGTCAGATTCGTTCTCAAAATCAAAGGTCATAACGCCCGCTTCCAAGTCTTTCATTTTAACTGTTGTGTAGCTTCCCCACGCATGTTTTAACACATTATACACTGCATTGTTCTTCACTGTTTTTTGGGAGATCATCTTGCCCATTATTCGACTAGCTTAGTGCTTAGGGGGTCTCGACATGAGGGACAGGACTGCTCTTCGGTGAGCCTCACTGTTCCTGGTTTGTTGATAGCCGTTCATGGCAGTTCAAGTCGTGAAACCTTCACCATAGTCTTACCTTCCTGCAAAACAGTTTGAAAAGCAGCAAAGAGAGGCGATGCAGGTATAACAACATGTTTTTATTTAGCAGTATTATACTACGGCAGTCAGGAGTTTTGGCACAACATATATGTTTAACACAGGGGCAGTTCAGCTAAACCCCACAGCTAGGCTGATATTCAATAAGATTCATATAGGTTCGACTTTACCAGGTTTCCTTCTGCACTTTCCTGTAGTACGGGGAAAGAACTCTTCTTTTGGGATTTTGTGCTTATGTTAACTCCTTTTGGAATCTCCGATGGAACAGTTCTGTTCTTCACAAATGCCATACTCCTATTGGTCTTGGTGGCGACTTTAGATTGGCAAGCCAAAGTTTCTCACACAGAGCTAACCCTGGAGAGAGAGGGGAGGCGTGAGTGGTATCTACGTGCCATTCAGTTCAACTTGATCCATACCAATCGAGATCATATGCTCTAATTAATTGCATGAAATCAATTGTACAAGTAGTATTAATGTGCTCTGGTTCGGCCAAGAACGAGCCTATTATGACCAAAGTTGAATTTTAAAACTCCACTTGATGCTAAAAAAAATTATAAATATAAGAATTTTTAATCTCAACAGTAGTAGGAATCTTGGTCATTCTAGTTTGAGTCAACTCGAAAGGGTGTGCTGATTAAGTTTCGCCTCCAAACAATAATGTCGGTGACAGTTTAAGAGCAGTGTAACAAATATATGTAAATGATGTAGTATATGTAGAAAGGGTGTAAAGTAGTGTATGTAGAGAGTCCCCTATAAATGACCTAACATCTCCTATTTCTATACATAAGGAAATAATTTATTTTGGTGGTTAAGTTTTTGCCGTGCTTATAATTCGTTATTAATTGTGATTATTTCTATCGCCCTGAGATGACTTGGTGTCACTTATATTAGCTAAGTAGTGACTTGACAGGTGATATGGCCTTTAATTTTACAAGGGAAACACTTGAAGGGCGTAACCCAAAATATGCGATTATACAAGACGTTACTTCTCGAGAGGCATATATAGTCGTTATAGCCTAGCGAGGCCTTGAGTGTGGCTCGTGAAAAAAATATTGATTCTCTTAGGTAAGATCCGCATCCTTGTGTAATTTTATACCTCATAGTTTACCGTTAGTTGGGGTCGATTGAGGATCCAATGATATGGGTTTTAATCTTTAATCTTGATCAATGAGGATTATTTGAATTTTAAACTCCAACACTGGCGGGGTTTAGGGAATTGAAATTTGATTTTGGTGGCATTTTATCTTGGATTTTGACCGAACTTTATCCCAAATTTTGAACAAAATTATTTGTTCTCGTTTCTTATTCGGGGTCAAAGGTCATCAATTTTTTACCATCGGGACTCAAAAGGCTAGATGTGGTGATTGTTCCAATTTTACATTCATGTGGAGAGGTTACGTTTTTTGACCTGACAATAAATACGATCGTTCTTCTCATTTTTTTTTTTTTTACTTTATTTGATCTACTTTTTCTCTAGAATCCAATTTCTCTCTCTTAAATGTATGTGTCTCTACTACTGCCATATTTAATTTTCAGTTCAAGGCTAAGAGGATTCGTGAGGCACAAACAGTTAATCTGAGTAATGCCCTTGATAAAAATGGTAAACATGGGTTCTTTCCTCTTTGACTCATCAATCCCAAAATAAATGTGTTATCTCTACAAATTTTTTATTTTGGGCCTAAAATTCTCATGAATGAAGATTGCTCATATTGCTCGGGGTACCGAGATTCTTTTGACTTAGATGTCAACGTACATTATCCTATTTTACGTCCTCTCGGGACTGAAGTAACTGCTTTGTTCCGCATAAATAGATGTGGGGTTTTGCTTCCCATATCCAACTCACCTCAAATGTGTTTCCCATGTGGTGGGTTTTTAAATTCATTGATATCTTTGTAGTTGGGCTTATTCTTTAACTCGTTTAATATTATCTTACTATTTTTAAAGAAATATGTTTCACGTTTTACTTTTTCAAATACATTTTTCTAAATTTAAGGATTGGAATACTCTGCTCAACTAGAACCATTGACCCAAGAAAACGAGGCATGTCTATTGGTAAATGACTTTAAGTCCAATTAAAATGTAAGAGCTAATTTTGTTTTCTTTAGAGGTGAACGTTTGACGTTTAAAAACAACAAGAACTGACTTGATCCTGTCTTTTCCTAAGTACTCTAAGATAAATAAACAGTTATTGGTCTTTTCCTATTTGCGCTCAAGGAGTCCATCTTTTCATTTGTTTTGTATGTCTTGACTCACTTTTAATTATTGCACCTTCAAAGGAGTCGCCCTCATGTTGAACCTTCTATAGGTAAGGAAGAGGAAATGAAGCATTACTCACCATAAAGGAGAACCCCCAGATTGTGGATTCTCTAACTACGAAACTATTATTCTTGTCCAACGAGATCAACACGACAGTAGCGACGTATAAATGTGTTATTCCTCTTGATCAATATGTAAATGATGTTCATAATAGGATATCACTTCTATTTTCTTAACACGTAAATACAAGCTCTAAATTTTAATCAATGAGTCCTCAGTGATACACCAAGTGAAAATGTATCATTATTGTTTATAATTTCAAGATCTAAAGAAGGCGGTGTCATCTAATGCTACTACAAATGTAGTCTCTCATGTTCCAGCTCCAGCACCGCTAGGAAACGAGATGATGTAAAATATGTATAAGAGGTACCCTAACATCGAACTAAGACGTTAGTCTTGTGTTCCATTATTCTTTGCAGCCTAATCAGCGGAATGTATTCATCAAATTTTATACCACAATTTGCAGACAAGCCATTATAATTATAGAATTTAAAACGGAGGTTTCTCCATGATATTTTAAAGGCCATGTTATATTCATGGTGTCAGTGTACAATCTTAGACTAAGTTACATACTGGGCGACGACCAAGTACCCATAAGGTGAGGAACGTCTAGCCGCAATGTTTTACCGGTGCTTTGCCTGGACAAGGGACGCTTCGCCTGGTGCCCCTAAGTGAATTGAAGAAGAAGAAGAACAACAACAACAACAACGAGAAAGAGAGGTTGCAGGAGATGGGTAGAAGAAGAACCTACCGGTTCGACTGCCGATCCACTTCTGATAATAATGATTTCTAGTATATGTATTGCAGTTATTTATGTTCCTTTGATAAGTGACGAGACTATTGATATGATATAATGACACATGTAGAGTTAGAAAATTATAACGTTATTAATTTATTTAAAAAACTATATTTTAAAAGTACAAAAATGATCAGTGAAATAATCAGTATTTATCAAAAATAGTGAACAAAAAAAATTAACTTTACTATTTAATTTTTCATAATTCATTGTAACATTACTAAGAGCACATTAAAACTTTTTTTTTTCCTATAAAGATGTTCACTAGTTGGACCGACCGGTTCATATATGATGAACTACTCTTCATTTTTGAAACAAACTTGTCAATATCCGATGAACTTCTCCCTCTATGGCTAGCTAGGTTTTCCTTTTGTTTCCACTGCCAAGGAACAATTGAACATCTCCCATTCTCAAACGCTCAATTAGAATAATGATTCCTCTCGCTGTCAAACTTTGATCAAAATCACCTGCAACTCCGACAAGTCCTAAGGTATTGCTCTTCGGTTACTGGTGATCGGCCTCCGCGCCAGGATTCCGGGAGACAAACTCAGACGGATGAAGGGCCTTCAGATTTTGAGTTTGAGGTTAAAAAATTTGTCCAGTGTCTTCCTTTCTTATTTCTTAAAGCTGGGGAACTTAACGACAATTTACCTCTAACAGAACCATTTTTCGATCCCTTACGAGAGAACTGGTCTCCGTGGAAGAACCTCAGCGTTGTCAATTTATCCAGTAATAGCTTCAACGGTTGTATTTTCTCCTCGATCTCGAACCTGACAAAATTGGTGACGTTGAACCTCACGAATAACTCTTTATCGGGTAAAATTCCAAATCTAGCTCTCCCCCAACAGCAGCAGCTAAACTTGGAGTACAACATCCTCACCGGATTTGTCCAAAAATGGATTCGACAGTTCCCAATGTCATTGTTTGCCGGAAATAATGTGTCTTATGTCGACAGTCTATACCCAAGCCCCGATGTTCCACATTTTTAAATAAATTAATAATGATTTCGCATGGGGGAAAAATATTAGGCCATGCGATTCTAAGTATCACGATCGTCGCATGTGTCATGGGGTTTGTGATAATCGTGGTGTCCATGATGATTTTCCGCTCGAGGAGCGATCCCAATGACGTTGTGAAATCAGGTAAGAAATAATCGATTTCGTCGAAGAAGTGGAAATCGATAGCTACAAGTGTGGAGATTTCGTACTAAGAGAAGCATCTTTGTTCTTCGAGGGATGCACTGATGGTTTCGACCTGGAGGACTTACTCACAGACTCCGCTGAGGTGCTCTGGAAGGGGATATATGGGATGACAGATAAGGCGACCTTGATGGACACGACGACGGTGGTGGTTTTGAAGAGGCTGAAAGAGGTGACGGTGGCTCGGATGGAGTTCAAGCAGCAGATGGACATGGTTGGGAGGATTCATAATGAGAATGTCGCTTCATTGAGGCCGTATTATTGTTTGAAGTACGAAAAAAGTCCTCGTTTACGATTATTTTAGTAAAGGAAGGGTCTCGACTCTTTCACACGGTTTCGATGAGGTCGGTTCAGTCTCAAACACGATCCTAACATGTTTTCATAACTGTATGTCGTATTTAATGTGGTATCTGTGCTCAATATATAGGTAAAGTTGAGGGTCAGACGCCCTTACACTAGGTGAGTCAGGTCAAGATCGCGGTCGACACTACAAGAGGCTTCGCCACTATTCACAAACAAAACTGGGGGAAACTTGCCCATGGAAATCTAAAGTCCTCGAATATCTTCCTAAACCAAAATAGGTTTAGTTGTGTCTATGATGAACCTGATGTCGCCCCCTCTAATGCATCTCGTAGGGTATCGAGCCCTCGAGATCAATCCATCAAAGCGACACAATCATCAGATATTTATAACTTCGAAGTTCTGCTTCTAGAGCTTCTCACCGGGAAGTCCCTAGTCCATGCCACGAGAACCAACGAGGTGATCCACTTGGTCTGGTGGGTCCACTCGGTGGTCCGGGATGCATGGACGGTCAAGGTCTTCGATGTTGTGCTTTTAAAGTACTCAAACATCGAGGAAGAGATGGTCCAGATGTTACAAATCGATATGGCGTGCATAATGGATGTTCCTGACCAGACGCCGAAGATATTAGACGTGGTGAGTATGGTTGAGGAAATTCATCGGTCTGGGGCGAGCGATCAAGAAAATAGATCGGAGAGATCGGGCTGGACCGCCACGCAAGTGGCAGTCAATGTAGGACCCTCGTCTTCCAATGGCTAAATCTGAAGTCACGGTGTTAAATAAAAAAAATCGAAAACGGACGATTTTTGAAAAAAAGGTCGGTTAACACCAGTTGGACTGAGTTCACTATGCATTTTTGTCTTTTGTGCGAATTAAACCGTTTATCCAACCGGTCCGTAATCGGACCCAATCCGACCGACGGTCAGATTCTAATAGGTATGGCTGAAACCAAGTCAAGTTGGAGATTAATCATTACTGACGTGATCAACCAACCATACATTCTACTGCACATGTATCACAATACATATATTATAAATAGTATGTTATACGTATATAAACATATACAGTCTATTCGTACACTTAAAAGTACGTACATATATTAATATATACTATAAAATATACATGTGATTTCGAGGCACTTAATCTATTAATATGTACCACAATTTGTACATTTAATATATTCCAAAGCGTAAAGTTCTTTCTACCGACTAATTTAAGCCATAATTTTATGTTTAATAATACAAATGCCACGCAATCATTGATAAGACGATGATGACATTATATTATATTTTTAAGATTGGTCAGAGTAACAGTCAAGTTGCGATTGAAATTTGAATTTTATTGAACACTATTTTAAAAAATAACTTTCATGCTAGTGGGAGACATATTCGTACAAATGATAAGACTCTTCATGCGGCTAAGTACTAGGTGGTAGATCCGATGACCCAACATAGTTGGGTTTAGATGGTCTGCAGATATATCCCAGTTTAAAATTGATGCGAGATTTCTACGTGCTCTTGAGAGGTGCCGCTCAGAGGCTCATACATTTCACCTCCCTAAAGGTGAAATGATTAAAACCCTACAGGATATCCAAATGATCTTAGGTTTATGAGTAAATGGTCCCTGGTGATCGAGGACTACAGATTGTTTGAGGAAGAGGTAAATGTGGTTGACTTACGACCACAACTACTGAGAGCATCCGTGTCACGCACACTGAGAGAAATAATCAAGAACGATGTACAGTTATATTGGTTGAAGGTGTTGTTTTAGAGGAAACCCACTGACCAGGACTGGACCCCATCGATTGAAGAAAAAGCCATGCAGATAGCCACATTGTATATTTGATACCTTCTCGGTCCATGTTTGTTCTCGAATCCAAGAATACATAAGCTGACACTTGAGTACCTCCATTTTTTGGAGGACTTGTAGCAAACAACTTAATACAGTTGGTGCTCTATTGTATTGAGTTTTTATACGTTGGCTTGTGCAAATGTGTGACCCCGAACATAAAAGGTATGAAAAGGTGCATTGTACTACTACATGTGCATGATATTACTAGAGCAGTTTTAATTAAAAAGTCTATTTTTTGTTCTAATCATACCTAATAATATGTTGTAGATTAGGTGTTGGGAGTATATATCTATAGGTAGATCCATGATTCTACCCTACTCCCATGTTTCTTACACATCAACCGGTGGGAACCTGGTATGGAAACACAAACATATATCCTTATATTAATTATATAGAGTACGCTTTCTGATGTTTAACATTCTAAATTAGATGGCTAGAACATAAGATGTCAAAGAAACATTTAACACCTCACAACCCTTAGTTCTATCGAGATGAGTTGAGCGTACTCGATGATCTCCAGGTACGTTTCATTTTAATTTGACATAATTTGATTTATTATATAAGTTATTAAGCAATAGAGCATGCCTCTTATATTTTTAGATAGATTGGAACCCCTACACCATCACCAGATCTAAATCCTTTCACCCGTTTAGACGAACGGGTTTTCGCTAAGCGTGCTCCGGTTGTCACTAATCCACTTCAACAATGTTGAGTGACACATGTTGGTCCGCGTTTATCGTCAATTCGACTTCCAACAACCTATCCCAGACCCAGGTGAAAACCGCCAAGAATGGGATATGCTGCATAAACTGTTGTGGGAAAAGTCGTCCTATGTCTCGTGGATCACCAAGCATGCTCAATACATAGAATTTTGGGTGAACAAGGCAAGGCTACCGATACTGAAACCTGTTGGAGTACCCACCTCTACCTACATGGCATGTTAACGTAGGTATACAGTGAAGATAATTCACGAGACCACATTCTCCCCTGTGGACCTAGAAGAAGAATCAATCATAACCCTAATACAGTTTGAACCACATGGAAACCAATCCATGTTAATGGTGAGTTACATGTTTATTTGTTTCATTTTCATAATTGGTTTGTTCTTTTATTAATTTATAATTGATTTCATATTATAGATGTGAGGGTGACGTCATGCGACCAAACTAACAAAAAGTTGTTGAAGAAAACACCGGGTCAGTCGAAGAAACATGCAGAGCAGTTTATCCATACTTGTCGTTACCGTTACAAACTATACCATGTGAGTGTGGTCAGTTTAATCAACTCATGGCATAACCCGTGACGTTGAGTTCCGAAGAGGATCAATCCGACTAGCAATTTGACATAAGTGCGCTTTAACCACCAATGACTTGGCCTACTCAAGTAAAGGAGGAGGTAGTTGAAGCACAAAGATCCGCCATGATAAAAAAATGTTTGGGGTTGAGAGAGGGCGAGATATGGTGATCAAGATAGGGGTGATATTGGGTGGAAGTATTAACTTTGGGTAATATTATTTGATTATGTATTTGGCTTAATTTTGTTTATATGTTGAGTTAATTTTGGGAAAAATTCCAATGTTTGAAAACTTAATTTAAATCGAAACTTAATGATATTGGTTCGTATAGACTTTTACGTTGTTTATCCATTCAATCTAATTTTTTAAGAGATAGTACCAAAAATGGATATTTCTAAATTATATGGTTTTAAGGTACCCCAAATATCATTTTTTTAAGTAATTTTTTTTTTAATTATCTCCAAAATAATAGATTGAATAGATAAACAAAGTAAATGTATAAAACAAATATATAATTTTTAATAAAGTAATTACATTCATTTATTTTTTGAAAAAAGTTAAACCCTATCCAGGACTACCAGTTGTGTTTATGGTTCAGTTAGTTTAGGAACGATAATTAACACTACACTTACGCCCTTAACTGACAACCGTGTGTTGAAGCAAAATTTACTCTTATGTGTAACTTACGTTTTGGTAAATAGTTTTGAAAAGTGTATATTTTGATATTTTGTTATCTAATTTGAGTATACTTTGGGAAGAAAAAAAAACTCAGTTTTCAGTCCAATAACAATAACAAGGAAAGAGACCGAAAGGAAAATATACAATTGTTTTTGCATAAGTTGTATTATATTTGTCCAACATAATGCACCAACTAACTTACCTTGTTATAAATACCAGCATCGTAATGCCTTCTCATCAGACTAAAGCAGTAATATACTCTAACTCCACGACAAAACATCCCTCTCTATCTCTTTAAGATTAAGTGCAAGTCCATGGAGATGCCAAAGCCAAAGCCAAAGCATAGAAAGGGACTGTGGTCGCCGGAGGAAGACCAGCGTCTGAGAGACTATGTCCTTAACAACGGCCATGGCTGTTGGAGCTCCGTCCCCATCAATGCTGGTCTACAGAGGAATGGTAAGAGTTGCAGATTAAGGTGGATTAATTACCTGAGACCTGGGTTGAAGAGAGGGATGTTTACACTGCATGAAGAAGAGACCATCCTCAACCTCCATCGCATGCTCGGAAACAAGTAAGTCAATTGAGTAATTTAAAAAAGGAAAAATAAATAAATAATGGATGATATCTATCCCACCCTTTGCTTACTGCTCAAGAAAATAATTAAAAACAAAGTAAACATCCCTTGACTGGAGATGATTAAACAAGTCATCACAGGGTAGAATTGGACAGCAAAGGTTGTCTCTTTGTTGTTCGAATCGAGTCTCTTAAAATTAAACCTTTTTCAAATGTATAATTTCCCACGAGTTCTAAAATCAGATCGTCTTTGGAGTTACAATTTGTTTTATTAGTTAAACCCTAAAAAAATACGTCAAGCATAATATAGTTACTATTATTTTAATAAAAAAATATCAACAAATATGATATAACTCATCCACATCTGGAATTTGAGTTCTTAATTTTATGTTTTACTTGGTTGATGATCAGGTGGTCTCAAATAGCACATCATTTATCTGGAAGAACTGATAATGAGATAAAAAATTACTGGCACTCCTGTCTCAAGAAGAAACTCGCGCAGATTGAAGCACCAACGGCCCATCACATCAAAAGTGAAAGAAACTCACACACCGAGTCCACGCTCTCTCAAGACCTTCCCACAACTCAGAACCCGACTCCAGCCCCCTCCTTACCTAACATTCTCTTTGTCGACTGGCTTGCTCTAGATGATGACAACTCCAATAACACGGCGTATTCGTTTTCAGACTTTGATCACCAACCATCATTTTGTGAAAATGGCTTCAACGCCATGTCTAGCCATTCAGACATGTTGCAGTATGAGGAGCATGTGCAGAGTGTTCCCTTTAGTGGAGATGGAGGCTTTGAGAACAGAAATGAAAACTTTGAGAACATAATAAGCCGCTCCTCGTACTACTGTGGCAATATGTATGGGACCATGGATGATCTCGGATGTTGGAGACAGAGTTACCACAACTTGTCTAATGTCAACGGAGTTCACAGCAGCAACGATTTGACGTATATTTGATAATACATGCATGGCTTTTACGTGATTATTATTATCATTCGTAGGGAAAAAACACGTGAGTTTAAGTTTCAAAGAATAAAAGTGAGGAGTCCAATTAAATTTCGTTGTGTTGCGTGGGTCCCCTAAGTGTTGTGGTTTAATTATACACATAAGAAAGGATCAAAATAGTATATAATAAAAGGGAAATTAATTGATATTGATTTACCGAACTATACCAACCCGCAACTCGGAGTCACATGTAGTAGTATTTAAGCATATCTATGTCTCACATTTAAGGGGGAACTTCCGTTATGTGGGTATGGTGGAATTAAAATTGTAAAATAACTTATTCCCCCCACAGTTTCAGTCGTGCCTCCCCTTGCCGCCACTGTGCCGAAGCCGCGCCTCCCCGTGCCCAACACTACAAGAAAGTTGCTCTATAGCCGCAGTATTAAATCGATGCTAGGAGCACATTTGTCGCCGCTAATTCTTTACGTCAACGAAATCTTCGTGTCAGTAGGCCCCATGGCTAAATGTTTCAACAACGACAATATGCCGTGACTGAAGGGTTGTCGTTGCTGGAATGAACAGTTGATTTTACCTTTAGCATCAACATATTGCCGATGGTGTTCATGCGTAATTACCGTCGACCTATTTTAGACGTTAAACAATGACTATTGTTTCGAAAGAGTCTGTTTGTAAATTGGTCACATATGTGACAGCTAACCGCCGACACCATTGCAGTGTATGTTGTATCACCTCCAATTGATGTAATAAACGTTAAGCAACGACTAACGTTGATTGACACCGATTATATATAATTCACATTGAGTTGGTTTTAATGCTAACATACTCTTTTTCTCAGCAAACCTCTGCTATCGTCAAATTGGTTGTAATTAACTCTCATATGTGAAGTAATACTCTTTGTTGCTAATAAAGCATTTTTATTTCAATGGTCGATGTAAATGTTTATATAGTAGTACAATGGCAATTTCCGAGATGGACAAACAAATTGAAACTATAAAAACAAGCAAAAGTGTCTCTCGGAAAATAGAAACCGCCTTAGAGAGTAGATGCCCTATATTCATCAGATGAATCCATCTTCACATTAAGAACCGCCACCTGATATCAACATTTGGTGTACTTGTTAGATCTCTCTCCTCAAACTCCACCTGCTTCTTTGAAGGTTGTTGCTCATTTTCAGGGGGTGGAGTTATCTCATATCCCTTGGGAAGGAAGATGTTGAACCCCATTATCAGATTGTGATGTCCCTTCAATAACTCTCTTACCCTTTATATGACACTTGCAGTGTCAATTCTACAATCAACAGAACACATAAATTAAGAATAACAGAGCAACTCAAATGCTCATACCATATAATCAGAAACAACACTGAACAGTATCTCCATACTTCTTACCTTTGAGCCATAAAGTCTTTCATTACTTCAAGAAAATCTTCATATATATCCGTCCTATCTTCAAAAATATATTTGACTTCCTTAAGGTACGACAAGACATCATTTGTTGTCAGCTTAAGTGCACTAGCACTGCCTACACCCTAAGCTTGCCCAAAGATTAAACAAACAAACAAAACACGATCATCACTTTCAAACCTAAGATGTCTTCTTTCCTTCAAAATAACATTCGACTATTTTCTTAGTCCTGTCTTTAATTACAAGCCCTTGCTTATCAGTCGTAGATTTATCCTGAAAAGGGATACGAAAAGAAATACCATCTCAATAAATAACTCAGTCCAACTCCTCCAAAAACTTACTTTCGAGTTGACCTTGCCCCCCAAAATCCTCCAAATACAAACCCATATTTTGAGCCCCAGCAGTCATCATGTTTGGGTTTTGTAACATTGTAATGAGATGAGTTCCTAATCGATCATCCTCAAAACACGTCGAGAGAAAAATAAAATGAATTGCCGCTTTCAATCGTTTAAGGATGCTATCAAATTGTGCAGTGTCAAATGCCCAGGGATTTGGCTTCTCAGTGCCCACACCTGCGAGTATAAAATTAACCATTTTTCTCAAGATACCTATCTCAAGCATCATGACATAGAACAAAAAGGGAAGGGGGCATAGAACAAACCAGCGGTGGCCTACTTGTTCTTGACTCTAACATAACCTTTGATCCCTTGATTCTCCTTCCCTAGCCCCTCCCTTTCTTCCCAGCCCTACATACCCAACCATGGTGCATTAAAACACACGAAACTTGACCAATATCTGATCCATCATACAATCAGAACTTGAGCTCTATCATATCCTCCTCCGACATATGCAGCAAAACGTGAAAAGGTGCAGAGTATCTCTTGTAAAGTCTCCCTACACTTCTTTATACCATAGTTGTCGCCCACGAGTAAGCTAAACAACCAACCCACCTCGTGCACATGAAATCACAAGCCCGACAATCAACAAACCAAAAATAGACAAAAATCGCAATAAAGAAATTTAATTTTATACTTGCTAAAAAAATAAAATAATTACATGGCGCAAATAATTTAATTAGAAATTAAATGACTCCAACCATGAGTTAATTTTCTATTTTTAGACTGACCGTATAATACAATACGTAAAAAGCTATATATACATATACATACACAGTAAAAAAATCACTATTTAAATAGTACAATTACTGTATACACACTGATTTTACTGTGTATGTATAGGTTTTTTTACGTAACATGCCTACACTTTGAAAAAAATTGTCTAAACATTAAAAGGATATTTTTGTAACTGTGCAATTATATTATACACTAAATTATATATTATATGTTATATTTGTATATTATATTATATTTAAAATAGTGTAAATGTACAATATGTATTATGTATTATGTTGTATATTGTTTATTATATATATTGCTCGTATATTATTTTATATTGTATAACTTTGGTATATATATTTTAATATTGTATATAAAAAGCGAATTCAATAGCCAAAGTTCCAATTTTAGGTGAAATTAAGCAACATCTGGCCAAGACGAGGCGAAGAGTGGCCGGGGCAAGGCGTGTCCGAGCGCGCCAAAGAAAAGTCATTCTAACTTTAATAACAGAACAGTAATATTGGACAGTGACGACAAATACCGTAACAACTAAAGTATAACACTGCCATTGTTTACCATTCTAATTTTAATAACGGAACATTAATATTGAAAAATAACAACAAATACAGTAACAACTACGGCATAACGTTGACACTGTTAATCATCATATTACGACAATATATTAGGACATTAAACATTGGTTTTTGCAATAACGTCATCTTCTATAACTGATTGTATATATTACAATCGAAAAGGTATTTTAAACTGGAATTTCTTCAAATTTACAAGATAGTTACGACAAAAGTACACGCTAAAAACTTGGTTTAGTGTTGGTACATTTCCCGACACAAAATACGTTATATAGTTACGAAATATAATGTCGCAACTAAATAACCTTTTTACTGTTAAAACCTTAGCGACAACAGCTTATTTAAGTCGGGGTTGATGAAAATTCTTGTAGTGCAATCCTTAGGTCATGCCTTATCCCGTCCCTCGTCATTTGCCTTCAGTCGTCCTCTCGAGGTGGCCTCCAACCGATTTTTTAGTCTTTGATTTTCGCAAATTGTTAAATTGATGTTGCTATTTAGGATGCTAAGTAATCAAATTATTTATATATATTTTTTGTAATTAAACAAAATTATTGGATTAATAAGTGACATCCTACTTTTTTTTTGGATTTGGGGGACAATTGTAAAATATAGTATAAATAACATTTAGAAAGCATAAATGTCAAAAAGTAATCAATATTAGTGCATTTAGTTTGAATTAAAATGCATTATTTGACTGTTGTGTTAAACCTAATGTTTGAAATTGTTGTTAATTGTTAATTTGAGTTTTATAGGACCTAATTAGTATTAAGAATGCCTAAATAGTCAAAATTAATTAATTTTTGTGTGTTTTTGGTGAATTAAAAATGCATTATTTGATTTGTCATGAAACCATATTTGTTGAATTTTGGGGATAATTATTTAATTGAGTGTAACTAGGCAAATTATTATTTGGTAACATATAATAGATCGTGGTCAAGTAAGCTTATCGAGACAGTCGTTCGATTCATAGAAGGAACCGATTGATCCGACTCTTTTGTATGGTCAACCACATCATATGTCACATTAATGCCATTGCGAATATGACTATATAAAATTTCGGGGAATACATATTAATTCTTCTTATTATAGTATTAATTAATATTGTTAAATACCTAATTAAAAATATATTATAGTATCATGCTAGTGTTATACGTAACCGTACATATGATAAGACTATTGGAGCCGTAAAATGTTGGGTGGTAGATCCGAAGAACCGACATTGGGTCAATGTTTGCTGGATTTGGATAGTCTGCAGATATATCCCAGTTGAAAATCGATGTGAAATTACTGCATGCGCTTGCCGTAAGGTGACACCCAAAGACTCTTACATTTTATATCCATCCTTAGAAGTGAAATGACTATAACCTTACAGGATGTCTAAATGATCTTGAATTTTTGGTCCACCCATGACCGATGATTACAAATTGTGTGATGAAGAAATAAACGTGGTTGACTAATGCCCACGACTAATAGGAGCATGCCCGTCGCGTACACTGGATAAAATGACCAAGACAGATGTGCATTTATCGTGGTTGAAGGTATTGTTTCAAAGAAAACCCACTGTCCAGGACTAGACCCCAGCTGCTCAAGAAGAATCCATAGAGAGAGATGGTATATTTTATACCTTACGAGTGCCTATTTATACTTGACGATTGAGTACCTCTCTTTCCTGAAGGATTTATATCAAACAACTCAATACAGTTAGACCTATGCAGTATTGGGCTTTTTATATATGAGTATGTGCAAAGGTGTGACTCCCAATAGAAACGTATAACAAGAAGTGTTGTATTTCTACAAGTACATATTATTCTCTAAAGCAATTTCACTTAAAAAGTACATTTTTTGTGCTAACCATTCCTAATAATTTATTGTAGGCATGGTGTTGTAAGCATCTATCAGTAGATAAACCCATGATCTACATACCCCACACGCTTCATACACTTCAACCGATGGGGGCCTGGTAAGAAAATAAAACATTATATCCTAAATTAAGTATATAGAGTACAATTTCTAATGTTTAACATTCTAAATTAGGTGGTTAGAACAGAAGACATCAAATAAGAATCCAACACCCCACAAACACCAGTTCCATCGAGATAATCTATGGGCACTCAGTGATGCACACATATGTATCACTTGAATTGGACATACATTTTATATTTTAAGATATATTGGAACCCTTAAAACATTCACCGTATTTAGAACCTCCCAGCCATTTGTGCGGATGAGGGTTAGCTAAGTGTGCTTCAGTTACCATTGATCCACTTCAACAATGTTGAGGGATACATGTCAGACAGCATTTATCGCCAATTCAACTTCCAATAGTGACATGAGAATAAATATGCTTGTTAATATTATATATATATAAACATTAAATATTTAGTTCTATATAGAGGAACATTATTCAGTCCTGGCACTGTGGCGTGTATTGTCCACTTCCCTGCTCTGTCAGAATGAGCAAACCCCCAAAACCTAGGTTTCCAGTCATGACAGAGTTTCGTTCGATTCCTTCCAGAAATTGGATTTGTCTTCATTGCATTTATTGCAATTGGCACTAACGTCCAATTGAAGCCATCCATGTGGCCAATCACTGCTCATTGAAGAGACGGTGCTGAAACCTACTGAAGTTGACGAAAGCAACGTCGCGGGAAATTTTTGATCCGACCTCGCCGCCGAGCTCGACTGCAACCTTGGCAAGCAGTGCCAGTTGCTTGTAGACAATCACGGAGGTGCATCAGGGAAGCATGAGAGGTTGGGGTTGAAAAGTACAAACATCGGCTCAGCCGAAACAAACAACACACAAAAGGGACGAAGCTTGATACTCCACCGGAGCTCTGACTCAGAATTCCAGCCACCCAACTTCATTACCTCCAAGGCTAACCATCGGCGGGGGAGATCGAAGGGGAGGTGTCAACTGTGACCAAGGGACGGGCTCACAGAGGCACGACGAAGGGCAATCCAAATTGTAGTAAACCACCGAGCTAAGAACCGAAATTCAATCAACATACTTACCCTCATTTTCTAATTGTTTTGCAGGAAAGTTGTCAGCTGAGGTGAGGGCTCCGATACCACGACGCCGGCCATGGAGCACGACAACAATTCCAACGATAAAAACAGACCCTAGGTCGACGCAGTGGACCTTGATTCAAATCAGCAAATACAATTTGGTTAATGGTATGTTGGGAAGATGCTCGCTCAAAGAACAGTGAAGATGAACACTATACACAGTGTTCTAAGGTCGGCTTGGGCAAAGTATGGCAAAGTTAATGTGTTAGAAGCAGAAACTAGCATTTTACTGATTAATTTCGAAAGGAAGGAGGATGCAGATCAAATTCTTGACTTATCGCCATGGGCGATAAATGGGCATATTTTGAATATCAAACAGTGGGAATCAATAAAGGGAGTAAGTGAAGTGGAATTTAATAAGGTAAACTTCTGGACCCAAATACATGACCTAGGGTTGGAGATTTAGTGATGAAAATTCTTAGAAGATTCGGAACATGATAGGAAAGTGCTTGGAAATAGAGCCACATATAGGAAGAATATGCCGTAGTTATATGAGAATGCGTGTGGAAGTAGATGTGGATAAGCCATTGATGGCAGGTTTTTGGTGGAGGAACTCGCTAGGGATTGATAGGTGGGCTGCCATAAAATATGAAAGGCTATCGGATTACTGTTATGGTTGTGGCAGGTTGGGACACACGACCCAAGCATGCAAAAAAAAGGTCCGAATGTCAGAACACGAGGACAAAAAAACCATGTATGGACCGTGGCTTGGGGGAGTTAGACCAAGGCAAGTCACGGACCGGTCACAAGTGGGAGGTGAGGAAGGCATAGCCGAACTAGCCAAGGAACATGATGCCCATAAACCGAGCAAAGCAACCAAGCCAACCATGAATGAGCCACCCAATACCCCGAACCACCGAACCGAACCAACCCATCCGAGTGAAATAGACCTAGCCATGACCATACACATCCCTAAGCCTCGAGCCGAACCAAGCCTACCACTGAAACTCAACCATAACTACCCACCTATATGGCTTATAGGGAGAGCTCACCTTGAGGATTACATCCAACCCCGAACCGGCCACCAAATGAACCTAGACAATCCATGATCACCTACCTTCCCGACCAAGCCAACACCACAACCACACCCAATCAAACCTATACCATAGAAAACCCGTCGGATACCCCACCAACATCACCCATAAATACATCCCAAAACCCCACATCCGGTCTCAGCCCCTATATGGACAAGATTACACTAAAAAGAAAGGGAGATGAGATGGAGGAACAACCGGGCATAAAGAGAAGGAAGAAAGAAGAAGCAACCGAGTGAGAGAGAAAGGGGGAGGGTGAACCGAGAGCTAGAGCTAGTCTGAGGCGACGAGGGGGTCGAACAAACCACCCAAGGAGGAGAAAAACTATAAAGAAGAAAGAGGAAACAAGTACAATGAGGGAAACACAAACTGAAGAAAAGGGCTTGTCCTGAAACAACCACACGGGCTCAATGAGTGTCATCTCCTAGAATTGTCAGAGTTTGGGGGTCTGCCCTGACAGTTCAACACCTCCAAGAGCTCAACAAAAGGTATCGCCCGAACATAATTTTCTTAATGGAAACAAAGAATGGCGATACCTGCTGGAGAAGATAAGAGCACGAATGGGGATAGACAACAAATATTATGTGGGACCGAACTGAACATCGGAGGGGTCTAGCTTTGTGGTGGTGGTCGGCTGAAACAAGAATTGACATCAACTATGCCGATCAGAACTTTATACATTGCGGTGTGAAAATGAAAGCACATGTGGAAACAGTGTATGTGACATGGGTATATGCGAGTACGAAGCCCCAAGGAAAAACGCAAAATTGGAATCTCCTGAGAGCAATGGGAAGTGGCTGAACCGGGCAATGGATGATCCTAGGAGATTTTAACATAGTATGCCACCCACACGAGAAAACGGGAGGACGAAGTAAATCGCAAAGGCAAATGGACGAATTCAAACATCTCATTGATGATTTGAACATGGAGGATTTGGGTGCCAATGACACTCCACACACATGGTGCAACAATTGAAGCGAAACCGAACGAATAAGCAAAAGGTTGGACCGGGTAATTACAAATGCAGCTTGGGTGACAAGACAACCAGGGAGAAACAACATAAATGAGCTTGCTATTGGGTCGTAACACACGCCCATGACAGTGACACTTAACCAACCGAAACGAAGAGTGCAACATAGATTCAAAGTCGAAGCCATGTGGCTTGAACACCAAACATGCAAAGAGGTCATAAAAGAAGCGTGGGACAAATCCACACCATGTAGGGAAGCTAGAGAAGCCCATAAAAAGCTGCAAAAATGCCGAAGGTACCTAAAGAAATGGAGCAAGGAAAACTTTGAAAATAACCTAAGAGAAATTGAGCAAACCAATGCGACCCTTACGAGACACATGCAAGTAGGGATGGACGATGAGGCGATAAGGGAGGAAAAGAGGTTAAATGGCAAACTCCAAGGTCTATGGACAAGTGATGAAATGTATTGGAGACAAAGGTCGAGAGTCAAATGTCTAAGGGAGGGTGACCGCAACACAACCTACTCCCACCAAACAACGATAGCCCGAAGGAAAAGGAAGAAAATTTGCAGGTTGAATGGAGAGAATGGGGAGTGGTTGTCCAAGGAAGAAGAGATAGCCGACGAACTAAAAAGGTATTTCGGGAATATGCTTACATTGGAAACCACTGATTCGGGGGAAGAGTTCCTAAGATGGGTGACGAATCAAATAACACATGACATGAATTATGAATTAACCCGGGAGGTAACGGAGAAGGAAATTAGGACAACTTCGTTTCATTTAGAAGCACGAGCACCGGGCCCAGACGGCTTCCCGAGTCTGTTTTATCAAAGAAATTGGAATGTCGTGGGAGCGGTTGTCATCACCTCGGTCAAGGCTTTCTTCAGAACAGGTATCATTCTAAACCCTCTAAATCATACTGATATTGCCTTGATACCTAAAGTGCCAATGCCGACTATGCCAACTGATTTTAGGATAATAAGCTTCTGTAACTTTTTGTATAAGATTATATCAAAAGTTTTGGTAAATCGCCTAAAGGTGAATCTATCAGAACTTATCACGCCTTTTCAGAGTGCCTTTGTGTCAGGAAGAAATATACAAGATAACATAATGGTGGCACACGAAGTCTTCCACCATCTTCAAACGAGCCGAAATGAAGAAAGGGTTGAGTGTGCACTCAAAATTGACATGCAAAAGGCGTATGATCGGGTGAAATGGGAGTGAAACACTATGGAGGAGTGTATTTTCGGAACTATAGGTAGGATGGATCAAAGAATGCCTATCAACAACCACCTGCCAAGTGGTGGTAAATGGGGACCGAACCGACACGATCAAATCGACAAGAGGTATATGACAAGGTGACCCGCTATCACCTTACCTATTCATACTACTTGCGGATGTGCTGTCTAGAAGGTTGGTAGGGGCATCCCAGGAGAAGGATATACAAGGGATCACAATGAAGCGACATTTCTCGGAAATCCATCACTTGTTCTTTGCAGATGACTATTTGTTTTTCACCAAAGGGGAACCCGATAATGCTAGACAATTGGGAAGGATATTGGAGACCTATTGTCGGGTGTCAGGACAAAGTATCAATGTAAACAAGTCGACCCTATATTTTAGCAAAGGAACAACGGAGCATGACCGAAAGGAAGTGGAAGAGGCCCTTAGTATCCAGAGCACTAATGACCCGGTTAAATACCTTGGCTTGCCATCAATTTGGGGGAGGTCAAAGAAAGAGGAATTGGGGTCCCTGAAAACTGGGATAAAGGACAAACTGGCTGGATGGAGACCAAAGACCTTGAACCAAGCAGGAAAGGAGGTGCTAATAAAGGCAGTCATCACTGCGATCCCCACATACGTTATGAGTGTGTTCTACCTATCAAATACATGGTGCACCGAGATAGATTCACTAATAGAGGATTTCTGGTGGGGACAAACAACAGAGGGGAAGAGAACACATTGGAGAAAATGAGATATACTAACAAAGTCCAAGAAAACGGGGGGACTAGGATTCCGAGAGCTCCAAAGTTTCAATACGGCACTACTCACCAAGATGGTGGGGAGGATATTGGCCGAACCGGATACGTTATGTGCACGGGTACTAAAAAGTTTATATTTTCCACATAACTCTTTCCTTGAGGCGAGAAGAGGCGGTCGAGCCTCATGGGGTTGGAGTAGCCTCATACATGGGAGAGACATAATGAAAAAAGAAGGCGCGTGTGGATGATAGGATCAGGGGAGGATATAAGAGTCTTTTAGGACCCATGGATTCACACCAAAGAGACTAGGAGGGTCAATGCCGAACCACAAGTTGAGCATGGGAGAGAACTAAGGGTGAGTGACTTGATACAAACCGATAGGAGATGGAATGAAGAGATCGTTCGAGGTAACGTAAATCAAGAAGATGTCGAGCACATATTCAACCTACCTATACCACAAGACAAAGGTAGGGATCAGTACATATGGCCACACACGAGGGACGGGGCACCCCAAGCCCGATCGGTCTATCACAAGTTGAGGGAGAAGAATGCACATCGAGGAAGGCAGGCACAACCGAACCAAGTTATGCTATGAAGGGAAATATGGGCGACCAAAATGATGCCTAAGGTAAAAAACTTTATATGGAGGTTGGCCACGAATGCCCTAGCCGTCAAGGCAAACATGGTAATACAAGGTATTCCCGTAACTCCTAGTTGCCTAATATGTGGACAATATAAGAAAAGGGAACACATGATGCTAAATTGTCGATGGACCGAACCGGTATGGTGTGGGATACTAAGGAAAAGACCTGACTAAAGGAACAATGTCAGCATGGTCTAATGGTAGGAGGAAAGGAGGACCGAACCTAACGTGCAAGGTCTAGATCGGGAAACAAGATGGAGGCTTACCTTAATCATGTGTTGGTACATATGGCAGACGAGGAGCAAAGCCGCATTTGAGGGCATACCACCCAACCCGATGAAGACGATGATGGAGATTAAGCAAACATATGACGAGAGCAAGTTGGGTATCCAAACCGAAGGAACAACCCAAGGAACTCGACAAAGACAACAATGGAAGCCACCAGAAGGGAGCACAATCAAAATAAATTGTGATGCATCATGGCGCAAGGACACAGGAAGAGCGGGCATTGGGGCGGTGGCGAGGGACAAGGACGGCAAGGTGGTGGGAGGTGTTAACTGACGGTACCGAGGCGAGGATATTAAGACCATGGAGGCCATTTAGATGCAAGAAGGAGTTCGCCTAACATACAAAGCGGGGTGGCAAAGTGTTGTCATCGAAACAGACTCACAAGTGGTGCACAAGCAACTCGAAGAGAGACCGACACATTGGAGAGTATCCACCATCATAACAAACACACGAGCACTAGCCATGAACATGGACTGAGTGCAATGGCAAGCTATTCCAAGGACGGAAAATGAGTGCGCAAATTGGATAGCGAAGCAAACGAGATTGGGAGTGGGTTTATATGATTGGGTCGCAAGACCCCCACTACCATTATTATCTTTGATTGAGTATGATTGTAATTGCGAACATCCGTGACTTAATTTCACGACGTTTTATTTTATCAAGTAGAGGGGTAATTTGGCAAAAACAAATTTCTATATAGATATATTTAGTTTTTATTTACATTCGTAGCCAAGTTTAATAAATATAAGAAATAGGGATATTACTAAAATGTATTTCTTCCTTTTAGTAGTATATTACTAAAAGGGTTAGTTTTGGAGTTTTGTTTTTTCAAAAACTAAGTATAATACAAATTCATATTTAGAAAAATAATATACCAAAAAAATGTTTCGAAATAATGGAATACGCGCTACCCAAGTGTGCGAGTTGAATCACGACTTGTACCTCAGGGTACCGTGTTGTGCCATTTTGGTTAGTATATAAATATACCACATTAAAAGTCATAGTATATATGTATATTTTTTTTTATCTATTATATTAAACGGTTAGTCCGAAAGTAAAAAATCAATGCCTAGTTATTAAAATTATGTCGTAATTAAATTATCTACGCACTATATTTGTTTTTAATGTTTTATGAGTAAGTATATAATAAAAAATATCACCTAATACATTTTCACCTAATGCATGTTAGGTAAAAATATTAAATATATATATAATAAAAAAATTGAAAACCATTTGAGTAGGAAAATAATTAAATTTCGCCATAATTGTCGTTAACCGTGTTGAGTTTGGACTTATAGGGTTTTAGTTAGATTTGTTTTTAGTCAAATTTTCATATCTCAACTTAGGGCAGAGCGTATGGTTAATCCGTAAGTCCATTTTTTTACATCAATTGAATTGACATTAAAATATCTACTTACTCTATTTTCTAAGTTTTTAATAGATACATAATTTAATTTTTAACTAATTACCATGTCATCGATAAGACACATATTTCCCTCAACACGCTACCCCGAGGTGCGAGTTGTGATTTAACTCGCAACCCAGAGTAGCGCGTATGCCCATTATTTTGATTTGTTTTTCTATATTTTTTTTTCTACCTTTTTTTTATTATACTTACTTTTGGAAAAAACTCTTAGTTTTGTGCAAATGATAATTACTATTATTTTCTATATTTAGATTTTTTCTATATGTTCAAAAATTGTAATTGAATAAAATAAACTTTGGTCTTGAGAGAAATTCTAAAGGGAGTTTGTCTCCTTCTTGAACTTATCAAGTTTTGCCCTTGTGCGTTCTATCCCTGACTTATCGAATGGATCTCCATCACCGTTTGGGGCGTTCAATCATTGACTTATCCAACTGATATTCATCCCCGTTTGTGGGGTTCTTTATAGAACTTATCATGGCTTTTTTTTTTGGCATTCAATCACCGAATTATCAAACGAATCTTCATCTTCATTTGTGGCGTCTTCATTATATCCCCTATACCTGAACTACAAGCGGTCCAAACGGCATCTATTTCTAGGGTTTATGTCACATATTGACGATAATCACATTAATTTGTAAAATTGTTTTTTTTTTTTTACTTTTTATTTATGTATCTCAACATGTTTTCAAATAAATTAATCAGTTAGGGAATGTCATTGAGATTGGAAAGCGCACACATCGAATATTCGACGAATGCACGAATATTCGATGACGAATCTTATTTAAGAAAAGGAGAGTGACCTGAGAATAAATATGCAAGTTAATATTATATATATTATAGATTTAGTTCAATATAGATAGATTTAGTTATTATTTAGTTTCTGAATCTGTTTTAATAAAGAGTAGAAATAGGGATATTATAAAAATATACTCATTCCTTTTAGTATTATTTTTATACATAAAGGTTTATCTAATAAGGTTAGTTTTGAGTAAAAGATACTTATTATTATTTTCTATATTTAGAGTTTTTCTATATATTCAGAATTTGTAATTGAATAAAACACACTTTGGTCTCGATAAAAATTCCAAAGGGAATTTGTCTCCTTCTTGAACATATAAGGGTTTTTACTTTTCCCTTTAAACTAAGCCTAATTAGTGGAGTGCCTAAGTAGTGGAGTGTGAAACCACACTATGCTTATTACAATACAATATGGTAGGAGTGCCGCCCAAGAACAGATAGTGACCACTTGTTGATTGATTATCATATGCGTTTGCTCCCAGAACAGACTTCTCATATTGTAATTGAGGACATGATTTAACAACTTTTCAAAGGGTGAAATATTATTAAAAAAAAGTGTAGGTAGCCTATTGGTTAGGCAAAGAACCTAAGCAAAATCATCATTTCAATAACATAGGAGACTGAGGCTTGTTCAAGTAATGATAAACTAAGTTCAACAACATGTTTGTATTTTCGTTCAACCATATCATTCTATCGTGCGGTGTGTGGGCAAGTGTGGTGATGATGGGCACCACATGATACAAGATTGTTATGAAATTTTACACTAAATTCACCCCCATTCACTATTTAAATAGACTTAATTTTAGTTTAATTGTTTTTCAACAAACACTTAGAAAGACGAAAACACTTTAACAACATCAGACTTATGCATAAGGAAATATACCCATGTGAAGTGAATAAGCATCAATATACCTAATCTTATATATATTTCCAACATAAATAATAAGATATGGACCTCATATATTCATTGAGGAAGTTGGAGAGGTCATGAGTAAGTCGTTTCAGAAGGGAAGAATGGAAACTTGTGACTTTTTCCCATACGGCAGACTACACTCACGTGAAGATCAACATTCTTATCGTAGCATGTCATATTAGAGTGGACTAAGTTATGAAGAATAGTAGATGAGGGGTTTCCTAGTCTACATTGATAGATCAAAGAAAACACATGTGACACAAATCCAGTGGATGACAATCAATCTATGGAATGTTTAGTAACATCAGTAACACTGGAATCAATAATAGAGCTATTAGTAACACTAGAGCTATTAGTAACATTGTAATTATTAGAGGAGTGTTTATAATCAGAACCATAAAGTGTTACTATAACATTATTAACAAGAGAATCAATCTTAAAATAGCAAACAATAGAACTTAACTTCTTCTCAAGGATAGGTACATTTTTACTTAATCTAAGATTATCATCTAGGACAGACTAAGAATGTCAGACATAGAAGAGTAAGGCCAAGGACTTGACAATTTTCAATATAAGGAAAATACCAGAGATTCAACAATACAACTCGTAGACAGTAGAATGAGGAGCTTACATATCACCAGACTCACAACTCTCTAGAAAAACCTAATATGTGTCCAAATCCTTCACAAGATAACTAGTTGGTGAAATAAAAAGTATGCATGATTATCTTTAACAAACTGAGATACAAACAAAAGATTCTTTGTTGAGTTGCAAATAATACATTACTTAATGTAAGATTTCTATTCTTTTGAGGAATGCTTCTTTAGCCAATATGTGATACTAAAATGGCATTCCCATTACCAGCTGTTATTTTACATATTCCAGAATATGGTGAAGATTGAAGTAGATTATCAAACAAGCTTTTCAAATGATTGGATGCACCAAAATTAGGAAAACAAACTAGAGTTGCATTAGCATTAGTGCTTGAAGTAGATTCTGGTGAATTTGTTGCAGTAGCGGAAAGTGGCTGAGAGACTAGAGGTCTTGGATGATAATGGGGGTTGTCGTTGCTGAGGTGTGTTGATGCATATGATAAGGATGTTGTTGTTCCACACGTTGAACAAGAGAAGTCACAAGATAGATTTAAGACTCATCTTGTTAGAAGAAGGACTTTCTGTCAGGGTTATCCACTATTTCCTTTTTCATGTATTTAACCGGATATAACCATGGCTTTTCCTCCCTCGGGTAGGCCTTCGTATCAATGGTAAGGGTATCCTATGAGTTTTCCTCCTTAAGTATTTGACTTAGTATCTTCTTGAATACGGTTGGACGTCTAAGACCTCTTATATTTCGTGGGGGTCAGTAAACTTCGTATTTTGGGCATCGTAGAGGGGATTATCTTGTTGGGGTTAATAGTGCATCAATTTAATATGGCATTGTAGAAAGTTGGGGCGTCCACAACTATGAAAAGGATATCCATTTTAAGTATTTTCCACCACTTGTGTAAGACCATTGAGAGGTTGATCACTTTCTGTAGGTAAATCACACTTATCGTGAATTCAATCAAGGGGAGTCAACATTCTTAATATCCTTCTTGTTTTGAACCATGCTTTCGGAGGCGTCTAGGAATAGGATGTTTGTCGATCTTTGTTCATACGCCAATATCCTTTTTGTGATAAATCCATCGACCTCGTTAGTGACGACTAAACTGTCATCATAGGGACCATCACATGAGTCATGTGTTCTTCAAAGAAGGATATGGTTGTGTCCTTTTGAGGCCTTGACTTTTTACCCATTTGCACCTACGTGAAGAGTTGGGTCACATGGACTTCTTGAGTTGCACTACATTTCTTCTTTCAGCGAATCCTCTGAATATAACATTAGTAGTTCCCCTTTTCATATAGGAAGGACTAAATTGCTTTAGTTCTGCATGCAGTGGTTGTTGACTTAGGGTGGTGAGCGAGTGTGTTCTTTCTAAGAGACTGCATTCTTTAGAAAACTCGGGTAGATTAAGTCCTCAAGATCAATCTTCAAGATCTTTCATTTTTTAGTCTTGTGAGCCTTTTCCGTGTGGTACCAACAAAAGTTGTTCAGATCCTGGCTCATGGTCCCGTTGTTCTTTCGTGGAGTTGAAAGCCTTCCTAGTGACTTATTCTCCATTTCGGCTAAAACAATCAAGATTTCTCTGTTCAGTTGATGAAATAATTCAAATCCAAATTGAGGCATAACTCCCCATCATCAATCTTTGCCTGTAAATATTTTACTCTATGACAGATGACAAATATTTTAATTAAGACGGTCATATCATATCCATACACCACCCTAAAGGGCCTCTTACCGTTGTTTTCCTAGGTGTTGTTCGAATATACTATATCTCAATTTCCTATTAGTTGACCCAATTTCACTTTTAGGGGTATGACTTATAAGAGGCGAAGCGTTGCTCAATGTTTAGTTATTCACAAAACCAATTGAGATCCTGCATAAATAAGTTGAAGGTCATTATCATTTATTATAATTTTGGTAGTTTTGTATCTTCACATGATTTTAAAATTGAATAATTTTATGTCTTTAACTTTTGTGGTCATCAAAAAAACAATTTTTTACACACTTTGAGAAATAGTTAATGACTATGGCAATGAGTATATTTGGACCTTGTAACTTTAGTAGGAATGAGTGTTAATTAAATTAGAGGATGCCAAGTTCTTGGCGAGTAGTTTTGACAAGTCTCTCAAGTCTAAACCAAAGTTTATGTCTCCTGTTTTCATGGTCAATATTAATATCCTTCTTTAGCATTTTTCTGATGATCAACTTAGTCATTTCATTATATGTAGCATAACCCTTATAGAGTTATGTGAGTATTTGTTCCATTTCAGGTTGGGAGACACGTCTCAAGTAAGGAGTTGAGTGCCCTCTTTTTAGGGGGAGTTATTAATTATTTGGGTAACTAATGGTAATGCCTTGAACCTTCGCAGGTTTAAGCTCATTGTTTATGATAACTAATTGTGATGCTTGATTTATTTAGTTAGGTCAAGCATTAACGTTTCTAACTCTTTCTGCTTTGTCATGGAATAAAGTACTCTTGTGAAGAAATGTTGTTATTTTTCAAGTGATAACCAAGAGTTTACTTGCAAAAGGTGTCAACATTTTGTTTCGACTCCCTTGAGAGCACCTCTATTTGGAAGGTCTTTTTATTCCTTCTAAAAACATATTATTTTCCTTGACCTAATATTTCATTTGTTCTCATTAGATTGTGTAATACTCTTTTACTTGATTTAATACCAATTGGCATTCACACATTTCTTTTAGGAAGGAGTCATTTACTCCTTTAGCTACCATGACACTTGTTATTAATGCTCATACTTTGCTTCATTGTTTGTGTCTTTGAACGTTTAAACAAAAGTGTATCTCAACGTCTCACCGCCATCCAGTGGGATCAAGATTAAGTATTCGTTCAAGTCTTTCACAAATACCCCATCAATGTAGTGATCCCAAGTTTCATTGATTTCTTATGTCTAGTTCTTTGCTCATCCCTCTCTTTTGGCGTTACCTCTAAAGGTGAGATGCCTTTAAGATGAAATTAACTAACGTCTAGTCTTTGATTATTATCCATGGAACATTTATTTTATTTTTTTCTTAATTACACTGTGAGTTTGATTATCCTTCTCTAAGTGTCGAGTTCTTAAAGAAAATGTTCAAACACTGATTAATGTCTAATGTGATTTCAGGTGTATCAAAATAAAAACGACGAACAAATGTTTACAAATACTTATCAACATTAGTATAATTAATTTTAAACATTATTTAGAACTATGTTTACATAATAATTAGGTACTTTGGCTTTTGCGCCTTCCTTGACTAGTACATAGCTATAAATGATTTTAGCACTTATGAAAAGAAAAATTTCAGTAAAAGCAAGATGTGTAAGCGGGTTGACTCCTCCAGTTTGCATTGAAATAGGACGACAACGTTCAATTATGTATCTTAACCATGTTAAAACTATTCTTCACACTCCGAAGCCCACATACAATTCTTGTTTTCCCCTAATACTTGGAAACGAGTAGTGACTTATCTTTAGATTTAAAAAATGATTGATTGCGACATGACATGATTTTCAATGACGAGGTCGAGGCACAATGACTGTGAAGGCGTTCAACTAGTTACCTTCTCCTTGATGGTTTATTGTACATGTGTGGCTAGAACACCATTATTTCGATGTATTGTGACAGAAGACACAATTGCAATGATATGAAAGATCCATGAAAGTTCTTCAAGGGAACATAAAAGAGCCTAGATGTTAATGCAGACATTGCCTCATCAAGGATTTACTGTCTTGTTATATTGACAAATGCCATCGACCTTGTCCTAGGGTGTTAACATGTCAGTTATTTAGGAATATACCTGGTACCCATTAATAGAATAGATTCCTATACCAAATGCTTTTCTATTCTCAATGGAACTGGTAGAAATTGGGTGTCTCTACTTGAGGTTTTTGGGCACATGAGCGTCAATTCTATCAATAAATGGTTGTACAATATAGGACACTCAACATCCTACCTCTGATGCATTGTCCATACGAAAACATAAAGGATACTAGTAGAAGCTCATGAAGATTCATGCCACGAAAGCACCCGATCCATGATGCTAAAGGTCCTTAGGCTAGATTACTACTTAACCACAATGCATAAAAACGTTGCAGCACTAGTGCAGAAGAGCAGGACTTGTTAAAATTTCTCGACAATATCAAAAAAATAACTCAAATACATAGTAGTGATTGACTTTTTCTCTAAATGGATTGATGTCAAAGCCATCACATCAACAATCATGTTCCAAATCATTAACTTCTTGAAGGACAACGTATTTAACAAATACAATCTTCCGTGAATCTGTATTAATGATAATGAACCTCAATTTTACCGAAAAAGGCTGAAAGGACTATGTGAAAAACTGCTCTTCGAATACCGCTTCTGATTAGTACATCATTCATATTCAAAAGGTCAAGTTGAATAAGATATAAAAACAATCCTATCAAAGTTGAAGACATATTCAACATCCTATGGGAACTTGGAACGACACCAAAATAAGCCATAAAGGGAAATACACTTCAACCAGCATGGGTCGGAAGCAGACGCCCCAACAAAGATTTTTGTTAGCTCATGCAGAATCAAACACTTTGATTAAATTACAAACAACGTAGAACAAAGAAAAAATTTGGATCTAGCTGTTAAGAAGCGTTAGGCATCAAAATAAATACAAGGTTGAAAACGCTAACGAATACAAGATAGTTCAACCATCGAGTCAACGATCGTCAGTTTGTTCTGGGGAATATGATCCAAAGATGAATTTAAAATATTGGAAGGCAGAAACAAAGTCTCAATTAAATGGGATAGACATTACATGAACATCAAGTTCATCACGAGTTCATATTAATTTGAAACCTAACAAGAGTGAAATTACTTTGTCCTAGAGCGTTTAAAAAGCTTTTATGTATAACACATTAAAAGTTTGTGTTAAACAATTCTCTCATGAGCTCCTTGAAACACTAATGTATAAGTACAAATGGGAGACTAAAATTGATCACTACTCCAAAAAAAACCAGGGTAAGATTCAAGAAAAATGTACAAAAAAAGGACGGCCAATGTACAAGTCACTATCTTTCCCATCCAATAAATAATAACCCCATTGTAAAATTTACGCAAATATTAAAAAAGGATCCGTCGAATTTCAGTCACTGTCATCCCATATAAGCAACAAAAAACAAAGATTTAGGCTAAGGGGCGAAAAAGGACTGATCGATTTACAAGTAACTATCCACCCGATCTAAGCAACAAAAACCAAGTGTAAAACTTAGGCGAATGGTTGAAAAGAATCGATTGATTTCTAGTCATTGTTCTCCCATCTAAGAAACAAATAGTTAAGACTTAGGCAAAAGGTTTAAAATGACTGGTCGACTTCCAGTCACCGTTCTCCCATCCAAGTAGCGAAAAATTAAGACTTAGGCAAATGATCGAAAAGGACCAATCATTTTTCAGTAACAGTCCTCCCATCTAAGTAACAAAGAACTAAGACTTAAGCAAATGGGTAAAAAGAATTGATCGACTTCTAGTCACCATCCTCCAGCTTACTATCAGCAACAAAATATAAGACTTAAGCAAAAGGATTGGTCGAATTTCAGTCACAATCCTCTCATTTAAGCAATGAATAACTGAGACTTGGGCAAAACGTCTAAAGGATATAGGTCGACTAAGAAGTCATTGTACTCCAAACCAAAGCAATAAAAATGAACGATTTGGGAAAAGTGGGCACGAAAAGGAGACCAATCAACTTACAAGTTACCGTCCCCAAGCAAACAATACAAACAAAAGATTTGGGCAAATGTTTGAAAGGAGACAGGTTCACTTACAAGTCACAGTCACTCGAGTCAAGCAGTACAAGAGAACGAATTTAGCAAATTATTGAAAGGATATTGGTCAACTTACAAGGCATCATTCCCTTATCCAAGCAACACACACAAGACTTGAGAAAATGGGGCACGAAAAGGAGACCGGTCAACTTACAAGTCATCATCCCTAATCCAAGTAACAACACATGCCTTGGAAAAAGGGGCACGAAAATGGATAAGGTAACTTTCAAATAGCCATCTCCCCATTCAGGCACGAAAATCGAATAAAGCGCTCAACTAAACTATTCCTCGCAAATAAATCTCGAACAATCTACCTAAACCAAAGTCGTAGACAAAGGAATAGGTTTTGAGAGAGAAGAAAAGGGAGAAAAAAGTATATTCATTCATATCAACACTTAACAATAGTAATCACCTTTCAAAGAAATGTTAAGATAGAAGTTTTAGAAATTTTCCTAACAGAAATAGCAACCCATATCAGTCGAACGACTCTTCTGAAAGGACCTATAAGTGATTGAGGATTCATTTAAAAACAAAGTCAAAGAGGTCAATGGAAACCTAAGGATAACATGATGGCTCACCAAAAATAAATCTAACAACATCTAGAAGGCTCGTTATAGGAAGACCCTCGATTGTAAAGCCAATCCAAGGTTAATCAAAAGTCACACCAAAGTGCAACTTAGAAACATCCAAGAGCTTTTTCGAACATAAACTTCAAAACCTAAGTCGACTTAATATAACCATAAAACTTTCCGAATATGGACCATGTCAAGGGCGTTGACATAGAATTAATAATGATAAAACTCGACCAAAAAGCTATTTTCACTCGAGCTTTGTGAGCAAATGTTGGATACCAGGCGACAATTTGTTGACACAGAACTTATCCCAAAAAATCCTAGCGAACACTAAGACAAAAGATGAGCACTCCAACAAAAGGAAAATGCATAAATTAATATCATGTTGCCCCTGCCTAGCTCAAGTCATAAAGCCAAGAGGACTCACTATCTCTATGCGTTAATCTTGTGCTTGGGGTAACGACCTCTGCATAATAAGATTACTAAATATAAAATATTATCTACAAATATATATCCTATTAAGATATTATCTATCAAGATATATTTTATCAAGATATTATAACTCATATATAGACCTGTCTACTACTCATATATAAGACGAGTTATACACAATATATCTGTAAGTTAAAATAATTCAATGTTGATATGGATGTTAGGTTTCCACAAGAATATACATACCTCTTACATATTTATATTCAATATAAATATACCTACATAAATAATCTTAGGTTATACCTGCGGAAATTTGCTGCCAATAAAAGTTTGTCGTCACTTTCGTCACTAAAAGTACTCAGTCACCATTTCTTTTGCATCAAAAACGTATGTTGCTGTTAATGCGTAATTTGCGTCAACAACATTTTGTTGCTCTAGTGAATATAATGTGTCGTGGCTTCGTTAATTATAAATGCTTGATTCTGTGACAGAGTTACGTTAATGCAATAGAAAGGATACAGCAAGCTGTCACAATATAAAATACGTTTCTCGACAAGATTTATTTGTGACAATTCATATATTATGAACATCTATCTTTATTGTTACTAATAGTTTATTCCCCGCTTACAAATGTGGCTGTAAAGTAGATATTGTTTACAACGACATACAATGATGTCTATGCCAATTATATATAACGAGAACATATTTGTAGTAGTATATCACCCGAGAATGTTATAACCAACAACATATAAACTATGTACAACTTGATGTTGATATAATTACTAAAATATATGTATGTACATGTTAATGTAAACACATCTAAATGTACATCAAATAATTAAGTTAATACATCAGCCTAGTTAGAACACATTCTCTAGAGAAGCCAACAATAAAATTCATGTGATTCCAAGAGAAACATAACCAAGCAACTCACTTGTTTAATCATGTAAATTATCTATGACATGTGTTCTGAAACACGTGGCTCAACAGAAGAAGGTAAGCAATGAAGACGTGTCTTGTCCAGATGGAATTCTTCACAGTAACACCGACTTAAGCTTTTAGGATCCTCCCCCAGAGCATTTGCTCTAGCATTTATCTACAGATTTTCAAAAGTACATACTCAGCTTCCTGTCATTCATATAGAAACTAGTTGGTATTACTATTTGACATTGCTTTAAATTCTTCCAATGCAAAACCAATAAAACCTTACTGCCCAGAAAATTCCATAATATGCATAATAAAGTATGCTCATTTACACAGAAAAAGTGAAACAACCCAAAATATGAGCTCAAATGAAAATGTGAAGTCCATAGCAGAAGTTCACTAGCGAAAGAAACACAAATAAGCAAAATAAAAATAAATTGTAGTTCATAATAAGCCATAACACATATTTGTAGTCAATAGCTCAAATATTTAGGTGCCTAGGAAATATCTTTAACTCTCAAATGGACTACATCCAAGACATGATGAGTAACATACTTAATAGGAGTGAGGTAGGTGGTATTACACCTAAGCGAGTCCCCTGAGTTCCATTTCATAATGTACATCTTCTAAGCAGTGATCAATTCTTCATTGTGCTTTACTTGCACATGATAAAAATGAAATAATCATTTCCATCATTATTTTCGTGATCCATGAAAGGGAGGAGGTAGGAATTAGATGCAGATAGTAGCATTTGAATAGAAATCAAATGAGCAAGGAATTTGCATAACAAATGGATATTTACATTAAATACAGGATGAGGTCTGCATACGAATCCAACAAATCCGTGAAATTTTCAACCACAAAATGACATAAGATATCCTAGCAGAACTCTCTTACCTTGTCATCAACATCAGTGAAGTTTCGAACATAAGAAACATCACAATCCAAGTGCTTGAAATATATAACCCAAGAATGAACTATTAAAACTAGCTTCATTCCTTAAAAAATGTAAAGTCCAATGAACAACATACACATATAGGAATTTCTCATAGGAAAATATACTCTTCAGCCCCAATGTATGAGTAGAATTAGTTATTTATCAATATATTCTATTTGCTAATTTTTCTATAACACAATTTAACACTCTTATAGTAAAACGTGCAAGAAATTAGCATAGTATGAATCCTCATAGATAAAATCAAACATGTACATAACAGTAAAGGTAACAAAAACTCGAGCATGCTCAATGTGGCTCAAATCACACGTAGTGATGCGATTGACATACATCCCAGCCTTGCCCTCGACCTTGGGCCTGAAGACCTACCAGTTCTTGATCATTGTGTTATACAAGTACAACTCTTTTGGGCCATCACCGCTACCGGAGACAGATCTAGGATTCCATGGAGACATATCTTGAAGACAATTACAGAGGAGATGGAGTAGGAGGCGAGCAATGCAGAGGGAGTCAGAGAGTGAGGAAGAGAAGGAACATGCAGGTGCACGTTTGGTAATTCACAGTCATAATATTTGAGGAGCTACAAATCATTTTTGTTAAGGAGATACAAATTCCTTATATATATTAATAAGGTTTTTTTATTTCACAAGATCTATCACAAAATATCTGTATCCTTCTAAATATTATCTTTGCAAATATCGTTTTTAGTATTGAACTCAAGGAATTAAACATAGTAAGGATTTTTTCTATTTATTTGTGTTGTATCCTTCCAAATATTATTCTTGTGATTGTAATGTGTTGTAAAGTAACTTTAAAATTTAGGTTAGCGGCGATAAATGGATAACGGTGACGGTTAGAAACCAAAATTGTTTACATATAATTTACAACAACTACATTGGACACTAAATAGACGTTCTTACAATAATACTTTTGTCTCCTATCGATTACTCGTATTAGTGTTGACGATGACTTGACACTAAAACGTTTTTGAGCTAAACTATTCGACAACGGAAAAAACCACAGAAAACGTGAGCTTTAGCTATGACAAGTTATGTGACACTAAATCAGTTGTATAAAGTCAGTAGTTACGACAAACAACCGTTTTTGTTATCGCTATATTGACGACAAAATGTTTCGCATTTGAATATTCACATTTTCCACATAAAAATTATCTACTACTGATGCAGTTATTAAATCTCAAGAGTAGGTTGACATTACACAATTAACCATGTATAAACTAAAGTGACGACAAAAATTAACACTAACAATAGCTTATAATGGTGGAAAATATATTGTGCCTAATAAGTAAAAATAATTACAACAAAAACTACTGACACAATATACATATATATTCAACTACAATAATTTATTTTTGAATTCAAGAACTTTATAAATAGGTTAATCTTATAATCTATACAAGACAAGACATTGAAATTGTAATGAATCATTCTGTTTTACCTCACCACTACGAGGATCCAAGTTACTTTCAGTTGGTTTTTCACCATCTACTTATTCTGAAGGCTTGTAGTGACTTCCCGAAAAACTGTTGCCGAAGTTATTCTTTTAGTTACGACTGAACCAAAATGGGTTCCGATATATCCAAAAAATCCAAATATGCTAGTATGTCCACGAATCTCTTCATACATTTCCATTTCCAATATATTTTGTATAGATTTATTCTCGCCTGCTAATAATATATTTATTTCCTAAGTTTTAATATAAAAAATATGAACATCTTCGAATAGAGTCCATATTAAATTAGATTACTTAGTAAATGAAATACATGAATAATTTAATATAAAAATTTAAACATTGTGTATAATAAATTTGAACATTATCTTTCTAAGATTATTCTTAAATATTTGTATAATAATCTGTAGGCCTTAATCTAACTTTTAAACATCTAAAATTATAGATATAACTGTGGATTTACATATGAAAAATATAGATAATATTCACATATAATTAAAATACTAAGGTTTGATTTAGAGTTCCGCCCGATTTTACTTATGATAAGATAATACGAGAATTTAAATCGTATAAGTTGGATTAGATCGAAATATTGTAATATGATAGAGATGATCATATACATAAGTTGTGGTATTATTGACACTAATCAAATTAATCATCTCATAAGAAAACTAAACAAAACTCTGTCTCTATGTACATAAGCACGAAGTTGTCATCCCATTGTTATTTTTCCTCAAGATTTTTTATTATAGTTCATAACAAAACTAATGATACAATTATAATACTAATAATAAAAAGGTGTTCAAGAAGACAACAAAAAGGTGCTGAGCGTATTTGTTTTAAGATAAACTATATGCATCCCTAGGATATCTCTTAATGAAGATGTAGCCATGAATCCTCTAATTTTCTGTTGTTCATGCCAAGTTCTTCACTCCCAGTGCTTTCAACATATTTATATGTTGAACTTCATCTTTCAGAGCATCATTCAAAGTTGTAATTAAAAAAGCAAAAACAAGGATAGTGAATGAATGAGTTATCAAATTTAGTACACTTTTTATTTGCGATGATGGTAAAGTTTAGGCTTACCATCTTTCAGACGAGTCTGTTCTTCCATGGTTTCAGACGAGCATGTTCTTCCATCATTCAAATGACTATTCTCAGTAGTCCGGCTGGACGTATCTTTCTGTACGTACAATGAAACAGTCAAAGTAGTCATTATGTAACAAAACACTGCGATAATGAATTATATTGAACAAAGTCAAGCGAAATACCTTCAAAAGGTTCATCTTGGTGGACAAGGACTGTGTTTTGACTTGCAATGTCTGGACCTTCTATTCAAGACCGTAAGTGTAGCGGTCCTTTCTTTCATTTGAGTTGATAGTTGACTCCTTATTTGCCAAGATTCTAAATAAAAAAAACATACTAATATATTAAAAAACAAAAGAAAACTGATATTTATATTATAATAATGTTCATAAATGTAAATAGAGATATCTTTTACCTCGTTGCTTTTTCGGGTTCAACTCGAGTGATCTCGGCTAATTTTGTAGCATAAATGATCTTTCTTCGTTGAATATGTGGACGTTCATTTATGGTAGGATTTTGAATTGGGGGAATAGTTATGCTCTAATAGTCCATATAATGGCTTTCGTAGTGCCTACCTTTTTGTTTGCCATTCGGGTTGATTCCCACATTCAATGGATGGTTAGTTGTAGTTGCACGTGGACTTGAAATGTCTTGAGTTACCATTGGTGCAGACATTGAAGAAGAACATTGCTCCATAACCTGAAATGATGGATTTGCAAGCAAAGTTGGAACCAACTTGTCCATGTCAAGGAACATAGACATTAAACCCTCGTTTGTTGCATCGGGAATGTATGGCATCTGATAAGACCCCACCATTCCAAAATCAGTATCAAGGGGAATATCACTAGGGAGATTCATCATCTCCGATTGAGAACACCGATTATTCAAATTGAAAGATGGGTTATTTTGCATTTCGATAAGGTGCTCATCACCCATCTCAAAATCAAAAATGGAACATTGATAGTGAAGCGACAATTGATTGGGGAGAGGTGACAATTGACTGGGGAGAGGGGGCAATTGACTGGGGAGAGGGGGCAATTGATTGGGAGAGACGACAATTGATTGGGAGTTGGAGGAAATGAAGATGGCAATGGTTGTTCCCAGTACTGCGACAAATGACCACCATTAATATATAAATCATTGACTTCCCTATTCATGTTGTATCACTGAATTTTCACTTTCGGAGATAAAAATGTAATTTATTAACCACCAAAAAATGAGAAACTTAAATCAAGTTATAAATTTCAGAAACTGGGTAGGTAAGTAAATATGAAGTTCAGTAGCTGCGGAAATTCTTAAATTTAAGACAATGAGAATAAATGAAAATTATTTGGAGACTAGATGTTCTGTGGATCTTAGTTGAGCCCAAGAGAAATTCTACTCCAGAAATGAATGCAATAGAAGAAAATCAACTCTCCTTTTTCTTAAATAAAATGACCTCCAATAATGATGTAGGAAGAAGAAGGATAAAAGCTTTGATTTGATGGTGTTGTAAGAGAAAATGATTGTCTCTTTATAAATGGGTGTTGTGAGGTAAATTACTAGTGGTTGGTGGAGTATATCTATTTTATACAAAAACTACTCAATTCTCTTGAAATGGTATAAAATTAATAAATTTTACTAATTTACTTTTTAAATTATATTTTATTTATATTCTAAAAAATATGATTTTATTGGAAAATTGGGAAGTCTATAATATATTTCTTACAAGAATATAATATATATTTTTGTAAAATTTAAATAATTATTTCTTTAAAAAACTTAAAGATTTTGGGTCTTCCTTGTAAGTTAATTTGTTTGTTTGTTTACTTTTACATTTTGTATGTGTAAAAGATTTATTAAATCTTTTTTCTATTTTTTCTATTTTCTTAAACAATAAATATGACTTAAGATAAATGCAATAACTTCCTAAATTTTGGATTTTAGAAAGTAATTAGTAGTATTTGTGTATGAATTATCTTCTATCGATTGGTTATTTGTGAAAAAAAAACTCCAACTTTCTTTTATTAGGATGGCACCTCATAGTTCTAATATGGTAAGTAAACATGAAATTGCTTGCACAGAAGCTTTTTAATCCATACATTTTTTTCGCCCAAAAAAGAAATCCCTACATTTTTAATATAAAAAAATTGAAATCAATAATTAATTTAATTAACCATGAGATACTCCCAAACGTTTTAGATAAAAGATTAGACTATTAGCATGATTTTCAACCTTAAATAACATTAGATATTTGTTTTTAAAACAAATACTAGCAATTTGTCCAAATTCTTACAATTCAATTAACAAAAAGGTAATTAACTGTAACTATTAGTAAAGAAAGTCAAACCTGAAGGAGATAATAAGTCTGACCGATGAAGTAACGATACTTAATCCTTATGACAAGGTGAGGTATCTAACAAGAGTTTAGATGTAATTGGTTTGGTAGTATTTATATCAAATTATTTATGAATCTTGTACATCTTTCTGGTAATATGATTCCAGAAACAGCCCATATGAGATCCATAATGTGGAATGTTAGAGGATTTGGTAATCCGGTAGCCGTTAAGGCTGTAAAGCATCTCATCCATATTCACAAACCTACATTGTTGATCTTAATTGACACTAGACTAAGTGGCCAAAAAATGGATGACCAAGCAGGAAAACTCTCGTTCAACAAATTTCTAGGGGTGGAAGCTAGAGGTTTTAAACGAGGAATCCTTGTGTTCTGGAATGACTACGAGACAATTATTACGAAGATGACTTCTACAGAGCAGGAATTACATTTCAATATCCAGGTTATCCCTTCAAATATTTCTTGGTTTATGTCTGCGATTTATGCTAGTCCTTGGCTAGTTGTAGGGGATTTTAATGATGTCACAAATAGTGTCGAAACATTGGGGGGGGGGGGGGTAATAGAGTATGCATGAATAGGGTGACTCTCTTTAATGATATGATCAATGATTGTAATTTGATTGACCTAGGATTTAGGGGGCCAAAGTTTACTTGGAGCAATTTGTGGGATTCTGATAGATTAATCCAGCAGAGACTAGATAGGATGATGGCGACCATGGACTGGAAATTTAGATTTCCCAATGCATCTGTGACTCATCTTATGAGAACCCACTCTGACCATTGCCTGCTCCTTTTAATGTCTGGTGGACACGGTGGCAACATGGTAATTAGACCGTTTAGAATGGAACCTATGTGGCTTGATCACCCTAGTTTTGAACTATTGGTTAAGAATACTTGCAGTGAATTTAGTAATAGGATCACTCCTGCCATTAACCATTTCTCTATTAAAGCTAGAGCCTGGAATAAAGAAATTTTTGGAAATCCTTCGGAGGATCTCAGGAGCTCAAAAGTGTATTGCGAATTCTCCTAATGACTTTATTGTCACTCTGGAAAAGAATCTTCAGCTAGAGATGTCTGAGGTTCTGGACCAGGAAGAAAAGTTTGGGCTGCAAAGTCGCGCACAAAGTGGATCAAAGAGGGGGATAGAAACACCAAATACTACCACATTTCTACTCTTGTTAAAAGAAGAAGAAATAAGATCTTGGCAATTAAAGACTTAATTGGTAATTGGATCTTTGATGAGGGTCTCATTCAATAGGAATTTCAAAAATTCTTTTCAAATTTCTTCACAACTTCAAAGGTTTCCTCACCTATGGTGGTTGATCAGCCTGATTCTTGGAGAACTGCTCTTTCTGATAATCATATCTTCTACCTTAACATCTCTATCACTTTGGATTAAAATAGGAAAGCCACTTGGGATCTTAAACCGCTTACAGCTTCGGGGTCGGATGGCCTCCACCCGACTTTCTTTCAAAAGTTGTGGAACTGTACGGGTAGCTCTCTGACTGAGGCTATCAGTGAGGTGTTTAAAAGGGGGTCTATCCCGACAAGTTGGAACGAGAAGTTTATTTGTTTGATTCCAAAATGTAGTCAGCCTAATTCAGTCTCTCAATTCATACCTATAAGTCTTTGCAATTCTATTTACAAGGTCATTTCAAAAATCTTGGTGAATAGAATTAGACCAGCTCTGAAAGATATCATTTCTCCTTTTCAGACTAGTTTTGTCCAGGGAGAAGGGGTCCAGATAATGTTATTCTTCTTAGAGAAGTGCTTCATTTTTCAAAGCATAAACAGGGCAAATCGGGGTGCATGATAATTAGAACAGACCTTGAGAAAGCATATGATAGAATTGAGTGGGATTTCATCGGAAGAAGCTCATTTTCTTTAAATTCCCTCATAAAGTCATTAAGTTGATTATGAGTTGTATCTCCACATCTTCAATTGAAATTCTATTTAATGGGGGGGAACTAGAATAATTATACCCGTCCAGAGGCATTAGACAAGGTGATCCTCTCTCTCCGTACATCTTTATTCTATGCATGGAATATCTGGAGTTTTTTATTGATGAGAATGTGATGCAAGGTCAATGGAAAGGAATAAAAGTGGGAAGAGGTAGCTTGACCTTATCCCATCTTTTCTTTGCTGATGACCTCATTCTAATGGGAGAGGCGTCCCCTGAAATTTGTAACTGTATCAGCTCGGTCTTAGAAGAGTTTTGTGACATTTCAGGACAAAAGGTAAATCAGGGGAAGTCGATCATGGTTTTCTCAAACAATGTTCCATCTACCAAAAGAACACAGATCTCAGCGAGGTTACAGATTAGAATAGTTGATAACTTTGGATCTTATCTTGGCTTTCCTTTGGAATTGTCAAACTCGAAAGTTATCTCTTTTAACTTTGTTCTGGATAAATTTAGAAATAATCTTTCGGGTTGGAGGGAAAAACTGTTATCAATGGCAGGTAGAGTTACTTTGGTCAAATCGGTCCTGTCAAATCGGTCCTGTCCACAAACTGTTATATGAAATGTACTATGTTTCCTAATTCAGTTTGTAAAGAACTGGACAGGATTAATAGAAATTTTGTTTGGGGATCCACTAACCAGAAAAGGAAAATCCACTTGATCAATTGGGAGGAAATAACAAAGTCGAATAAGCTAGGGGGACTTGGTCTGCAGTCGACATTGTATTGAAACAAAGAAATCCTAGGGAGTTTGGGTTGGAGATTGAAGAAGGAAACATCTCCTTGGGCTGTGGTAATCAGAAACATAAATTTTAAGCAGGATGGATCTTCTCTCACCATTTCGAATAAAACGCCTTGTAATTGGAAAGCAATTAAAAAAGGTATGAACACCTTTAAATTAGGATCAGGGTGGGTGGTGGCAAATGGTAGGGATATTAAACTTTGGCACGATAATTGGGTGGGTAATCAGCCCCTGCGAGTTGCAATCTATGGTCCACTGAACTATGAAGAAGATAGATTGATGGTAGGAGATGTCTTCCGAAATTAAGAGTGGAATCTATATAGAACTTCTTTTGACTTCCCCAAAAATTTTGTGGACATGTTTCGAGGTACTCCAGGGGACAGGACCAATGTCTCCTGGGATACTCAAATATGGAATGTCAGACACTCGGGGAATTACACTACAACATCAACATACTCTCTTTTAGAAGTTCATGACACAAACAGTCAGGTAATCAATCAATGGGATTGGGTTTGGAAGATTTAGACTATCCCAAAAATTCAGTATTTTATCTGGTTGTGCCTTAAAGATAGACTAGCCACCGAGAAACTATTGAACCATAAGGGATGTAATTTGAGTCCCCTGTGCCAAATTTGTTACTCTAGGGTGGAGGACATAGATCACATATTGCGTGGGTGTACGCATGCTAAATAGATGTGGAATTTAGTTATTGGGCCGCCAAATCTGGGGCAATCGTTCCACTACCCTTTGAATGAGTGAATCAAGTATGGGTGTCAAGAAGCTGCAGTCAATAATCAAGGAGTCGAGTGGAAGTTCTTTTTCCCATATGCTCTATGGAACATTTGGAAAAATAGGAACTCTCTTATTTTTAATGATAAACCATATTTTTCTTCTATTTATAATTTATCTTTATCTCAGGCAAAATATCACCAAAATGTTTATCTTGAGACAAACATTGCTAATGAGTTTATTTCCATTGATATTAGTTGGGTTCCTCCAAAAAAGGATTGGTTTAAAATTAACACAGATGGAGTTGCTAAGGGAAATCAAGGAGGTAATCCATAATTATCAAAAAAAATCCTCATTACATGTGGAACTTTGGATGTTCAATGAGTCATTCTATCCTGTAAGATTAAAAGATTACAATCATGTGTTTTGGAAGATGAAGGGGGTGATATAAAATGTTGTAAAGATGGACCATTTGAACGACGTATTTTGAAATTTTGGGTATTGATTAGCAAATTAATTGCCAAATAAGAATCGAACATAGTAAAACAATGACATCCATAAAGTGTCTACGTTAATCAAAATTAGTAAAGCTCGAATTAGCATGTAATAATTATGTTATGTTAATTTACCAAAAATAAATGTTATACGAGGTGTAAAAGTGTTGACTACCACTACGACAAACCTTTGTTAGTAAAACTCATACCAACAATTTAATTTGCTAGTAAAAGAGCATTCTATATAATTATATGATATCTTTACCGACTAGATATATCACTAGTGAATAAATTTTCTTATGATGTACAATAATAAATTAGCCAATGAAAAGAAGAACACATGAACCAAATTTTTGAAGCGCTGTATGGAGTGATTGAAAAACAATTGATGAAAATATGATTACAGGGGTAATGAAGAAGTTTACCACACTATTTTGTCAGTATAGGTTAACGATATAGAACATTTGAATATGATATTATGTACCTACCATGTATGAAATTAGAAATAAATTTAATTGTTATATTAGTTTTTCTTACCATTCAATATTAATTTAGTATTTAATTTAATTTTAATCTTGGTGACGGAACAACGAATGTCCAACTTAGGCTTTTTAAATATCAAATAATATATACTTGTAAAATAATTTACTAAAATTATATTTACATATAGACACATAAAATAGAGCTAATACTAGCACGTTCTTGTTTTGCGAAGTCGGTGATATTAGATACCTAAAAGGTAGTAATTAACATGTATATGTAAGTTCAAGGACGAAATTAGATACATAAAATGGTTGAGGATAGTATAATGAAAAAGTAAATGTTAGGATTAATTTAAAAATAAAATAAATAGGTTAGAGTTTCCTATAAATTATTTCATTTGCTGAAATACACTTTATGATTATATATTATATAATATGAAACAAAATATATGAGAAACTGAGAGAATTTTTTCAAAAAGTAACCATATTAGAAAAAAAATTGAAAAAGTATATATGTAGAAAACATATTTAGCAAAATGTGTATCTGCGCAGGTGGTAGTAGCGTTTTTGAAAAGCGCTACTACCACATGCGTTTTTCCGATTTTTTTTTTTCCGTTTTTTTTTTTAAAAAGCATCAGAGTGTTCATTCTCTAGTCTAGTCTCACATGAGGTAAAACATTGAAACAAAGCTGTTTATTAACAAGTTTCTGAATGATACTTTTCTTCAAATACCTTAGCTAGTTTGACATTTTTAGGAATTACTGCTACAAAATAGCTCTTTGGGGTTTCCACTGCCTTTTTCTTCGGCATCTGAAGACTCTTGATGAGAGATCTAATCATGCGTCTCTACATCTTGCTGAGAGATATAATCATGCGTTGCTTCATCTCAGTATTCATAGGTCCAAATTTCTCTACGCTAGTCTCACCAAATTCCTCGACTGGTTCTCTAAAAATGTGAAGTTTAGATACTAACATGGTACAACAACCAAGGTCTTTCAAGCGAACTGATGCTTGTTCATTCTCTAGGCTAGTCTCACCAAATTCCTCAAGTAAACAAGAAAGGAAGTTATAAGAAGTTAAATACTTTTGTCCTAGGCAAATATTACCTGTCCTAAATTTTCCAACTTGTTCTAAACAACATCCGCAAGGTAAAACATTGAAACAAAGTTGTTTATTCACAAGTTTCTGAATGAGACTTTTCTTCAAATACACTAGCTAGTTTGACATTTTTAGGAATTACTCCCGCAAAAGAGCTCTTTGGGATGCTTGTTCATTCTCTAGGCTAGTCTCACCAAATTCCTCAAGTAAACAAGAAAGGAAGTTATAAGAAGTTAAATATTTTTTTTCAAGCGAACTGATGCTTGTTCATTCTCTAGGCTAGTCTCACCAAACTCCTCAAGTAAACAAGAAAGGAAGTTATAAGAAGTTAAATACTTTTTTTTCAAGCGAACTGATGCTTGTTCATTCTCTAGGATAGTCTCACCAAATTCCCGAAGTAAACAAGAAAGGAAGTTATAAGAAGTTAAATCTGTCCTAAATTTTCCAACTTGTTCTGAACAACATACGCGAGGTAAAACATTGAAACAAAGTTTTTTATTCACAAGTTTATGAATGAGAATTTTCTTCTAATACACTAGCTAGTTTGACATTTTCAGGAATTACTGCTGCAAAAGAGACTCTTGATTTTCTGCATAGTATAATAACGGCAACTCGTTGAATTCTTTCATCACAAACTACACTCTTCTTCGTAGGGTGATTCAGTTTATTGTCATTGATTCGTATTGGTGAGACTAGCCTAGAGAATGAACAAGCATCTGTTCACTTGAAAGATTTTGTTTCTGATAGACCGTTGCTTCGCCGAGTGTCACTTCCACTCACTGCTTGGAAGAGAGCAACGATGGAGCTTGCATATCCAACAACATCAGCAGGGTTTAGGTTTTAATAATTTATGTTGCAGGTTTGGACCTATGAATACTGAGATGAAGCAACACATGATTATATCTCTCAGCAAGATGTAGAGACGCATGATTAGATCTCTCAGCAAGATGTTGGAGCAATTATAGCGCGGTATATCAATGACAACAAACTGAATCACCCTACGAAGAAGAAAGTAGTTTGTGATGAAAGACTTCAATTTCTATTTAGGAGGAAAACCATAAGTAGACTTAAAATCAACGAGTACACTATGCATAAGCAGACTTAAAATCAACGAGTACACTATGCAGAAAATCAAGAGTCTTCAAATGCCGAAGAAAAAGGTAGTGGAAACCCCAAAGAGCTATTTCTCTTGATCAAACCTTCCATTTTCCTTGAACTTTTTCAAAAAGTATTTACTTTAGAAAAAAAAATTCATATTCCTTGTTTGATACTGATGTGAATGGTTGTGTCTTCTCTGATGTGTCTTCTCAAAGTAGCGATTCTCCAAATCCATTTACACTTTGATGCGTCTAAATAAAAAAAAACGAAAAAAAAATGAAAAACGCAGGTGGTAGACCTGCGCAGATGCACATTTTGCTAAATATTTATTTTATATATATAATTTTTCAAATTGTTTTTTGAATATAAATACTTTTAAAAAAACATCAAACTGAGACTCTATTTTAACATAAATTATAATATTTATAAGATCAGTTTATTTTTAACTTTTCACAATTCTCTTCGTGGATTATTAAATCGCAGACTTAATTAAAATATAATAATCACAATCATAAATAATAAAGTATTTAATAATTCATAATTTTCTTTTATGGCCATACGAATTAGCATACTACTTTTGCTATATTCATGCTAACTTCAATCTTTCCATTAAAGTTAATATTTTCATTTGATCTCATTTTTGGGTGTCTAATTAATTATTAGATAACTCTATAATCACTACAAGAAATTCATCATTTTGTGAGGATTAAATTTGTAAGGGAATTTTAAAAATTCCTTAAAAATATCATTTTCTAAGTAATTTTGCAAGGGATGTACCTTAACAAAAATGCTTGCTAGAAAAATAGAAGTTCGATAGGAAAATCACTTGCAAAATTTGTGAGCAAATTTCCCTTGCAAAATTTCTAGCAAAAATTAAAATATTCATTCCCTCACAAATTACTTAGGGAAATTTGTTAGGATTTTCCTTACGTAAATTAAAAAGGAATTTTATAAGGATTTGACTTTCAAAAATTTTGAGAGAAATAGTGAGGGTTTTTAATTTAAAAATTTATAAAGGGATTTTTAAGGAGTTATATTGCAAGGTTTTTGTGAGGGATTTTTGTTGTAATACAACTAGATTTTCTAAGGGAAATCACTAATAAATAATTTTAAGGATATATAGTAATATATAATTATACATATACACAATTAAAAATATATACACCAATAAGTAATAGAACACACATTTATATATTATAAAATAAGTTCATAGTTTAAACATAGTAACAACAAATCTAAATAACAACAAGACTCTCAAACACATCCAACAATACAACTTGACATTTTCCAGCAGCTTGAACCAAATCAAAAAAACTTTCAAGATCTTGAACAAGAACTTTCATTTGGTTATATTCTTCACCATTCCACTTCCTGCACTAAGAGGAAAACACTTATCATAAACAAAACAACTAAATGGTACATAAAAATGGGAAAGAGAAAATGGAGCAAACAACAACACATGTAACAAATTCCATTACTATTAAATATTTCATCAAGTCATGGTATCATACCAAGATAGGGAAGGGAGAGCCTGTGAAAGAGTGGAAGCCCTTTCGTTCTGAGCATACCAAGTACATTTACGTGCAAGAGTATGGATTAGATATTAGTTGCAACAGTTCAGGTATCTAGTGAACTATATATCATATCTAGCTTAAAAGAACTAGAATATCGAACTGCAAAATGTCAGACCACCAAACTAACTTTCAATTTTAGAAATACTTGCATACTAGATTAGAGATTCCATTTCTTAACATAGATGATCGAATCAGAAGGAAAAATAAAGATCATTCATTTCCTAACAAAATTCTCACCTCGATACTCTTCTTTCCCAACCAGGTGCCGATAAGAAATTCCTCTCTATCATCTCCAGGGTAAGAATACTGAAAGATATAGCAGTCACCACCATAGAACTTTGATTGGTTAGAGGATGAAAGAAGAATCTTCTCTTTTCTGTTTATGCGCCAAACCTGTGAGAGAAAAAAAAAACTGCCAGCAAAAGCAAAAATCATATACATACCACATCTATTTTAATAAACTAAACAATACAATTTAACCACATGCTTATATAATAGAATCTCATGGCAGAAGTGGACATAGAAATATTACAGACACAAGTAACAGAGAATATACAACAAATCTGCATGTAGATGGGACTAGAAAGAACCTGGAGATTTCCAGTGCAATCAATATGTGGTAGAGGTTCCTCTTTAACAGGAGTTGCTTGCATAAGGCCTTTAACATTGAGTCCTTGGCGTTTTAGAAGTGCTGCAAACTTTGAACGGAAGACAACTGTGAATAAGAGAGTTTGTGGAGGACCCCTGTACTTTCCTTAGTGCTTCTCTAATTTAAATAATGTCTCCATAGAAGCAATTCAAAACACGACATTATGTATCAATGCCAAGCAAGGATGACGATTCCAAGAAGTAGAGTGTTACATACAGTATTTGCAGAATAACACTAAGAATTTATTACGTACCTTAATGGATCTCAACCAATCAAGTTTAGAGTAAATAGAAAATATAAAAATGGTGAGTCTAAACCCAAATTTCTTTCCAACCAGTCAGACCTTGTAGTCTTAACTCTTAAGATAAGACATCATATGGAATCCCAGTTTTTCAACAACTGACTGCAATTTGCGTTGGCAAAGCTCGACTCTATCTTCCTTCTTTACACTACAGTCATCTATCTTACTAGATTTGCCATCTCAGGAGCAGCGGTCGCTCTACTCCCCAACCAGACCTTATGATCAGTTCAATTCAAAAAACTATCATATGACACCCATTGGCGTTGTCAGGTCATGCTTCTCTACCAAGTAATAAGATTAATTTCATGAAAATGCAATTAGGATTGCTCACCTTTTATCGGAACCGCCGAGCGAGCGAGTGAGCAGAATTCGGATCGAGCGAGTAAGCAGAATTTGGAGCGAGCGAGCAAAATTACGAGCATCTCAGTCATGACCGAAATTTGGAGCAGAATTGGGAAGAAATTTTTACTTCCTTTCCACCTCATACCTCAAGCTGACTGATAACATCGCCTTCCATACGATTACCATGGCAAAGATGTCAAACCTTAAATAGACAAGGAAATACTCCTTTGGTGTGCGATGTTCGGTTTTATCTCCCACGAAAGAACCACCTGGGGAGATTCTTCCGGGAGAATGAAAGGCGAAGAAATTTCACTGATCATAAGGTCGCCACAGAAGAGGCATTCACTTGCAATGGCGTCATCAAGCTGTGACCTCAGCTGTATGTAGAGAGAGTAGTAATTCAGTAAAGCAAATTTGCGTTTTTAAATGAAACATTGAGATAAGAGCACAGTGCGAACCTTATCAGTCGGTGCCACGCTTGTAAATGGATTCCTCGTTGATGCTACCATTCTGATCTCTCCTTGTTTCACTGGCCAGTAGAGTAAGTTGCTTTATAATTAGGAGCAAAATTAGGTCCAGGACCGAGACCGACCCGAGTCAAGAAAGACCGACTCGAGCGGACTTTTTTGGCCGAGGTCGGTCTCGGTCCTCCAGAAGGCAAGACCAAAATTTCGGTCTCGGTATTTCCTTCAGGACCGGACCGGTCTGCCCATGATCAGACCTAGTTTGAGTAGCTGGGCCTCACAATCTTTGCAAAAAAATAATACGCGTTAATATTTCTTAGGGTTTTCCCTTGCAAATAAATATTTTTTTTAAGGAGATATAAATCTCTTACAAATGAATATATTTTCTTAGGAGCAATAAATCCCTTACAAAATTTAGGATTGAAAAAGGTAATTAACGAGGGATTATCCTTAAAACTATTTATAAGGAAAATCCGTCACAAAATATCTTCATTATTCCTTTAAAATATTTTCCTTACAAATCTGTAAGTAATGTAGTAGGGAAATATATTTTGTGAGGAATTTCCCTAATTATTATTTTCCTCACTTAACCCTAACAAATCCCTTACAAATAGTTGTAAATTTAAAGGGATTATTTCCCTTGCAAAATTTCCTGCACAAAATACTGATTTTCATGTAGTGAATCTATAATATTGTAATAAACTTACAACATTTTCCAAACATTGGAAAATTGATTTTTTCCAACATATTTAAACTCAAGATATTTTTCTTTCCATAAAACAAAATTTGAAGATAAGCACAAAACAATTACCAATATAGTGGGTGGTGGAAAAAAAATAATGTAATAGTGATCAGTATTCAAACTTTGTTTCTAGAATAAGTAAATACAAAATCAAATAATGACCTTGTATGGGTTAAAGTTGTTATTCATATTTAAAATAGCCAATTATAAATAAAATATAGATTTAAAGCAGTTTTAAGTTTTGTTTTTATAAGCATCTTTGATAAATAAAATATGAGAGGGCGTCTGTTTCAAGATGAATAGCATTTAATCCGAGTGCATTTGCCAAGAGTAGCCCATCTCGGATGGCCTAACATTCCGCAGTGAGACTGTTTGAGCAACCCAAATTCCTGGAGAATCCTGCAATCCATTGACCCCTGCAGTCTCGGATGACCCCACCGACTCCTGCAAAACCTTGATTTTCCTTAGCAGCTCAATCTGTGTTAATTTTAAATCAATCCTTTTTTGGAAGAACCCAACTAATATCAATGGAAATAAACTCATTAGCAATGTCAGTCTCAAGATAAACATTTTGGTGAAATTTTGCCTGAGATAAAGAAAAAATATAAAGAAAAGAAAAAGATGGTTTATCATTAAAAATAAGAGAGTTCCTAATTTTCCAAATGTTCCATAGAGCATATGGGAAAAAGAACTTCCACTCGACTCCTTGATTATTGACTCCTGCTTCTTGACACCTATATTTGATCCACTCATTCAAAGGGCAGTGGAACGATTGCCCCAGATTTGGCGGCCCAGTGACTGAATTTCACATCTCTTTTGCATGAGTACACCCACGCAATATGTGTTCTATGTCCTCTACCCCAAAGTAAAAAATTTAGTACATGGGGCTCAAATGCAATTTTATGGTACTATAAAAAATAACGTCTTGTACATGCCAAATGCAATTTTATGGTATAGAACGTGGATTAGTTGTTCATCAAGTAATTTTCATTATAGTTATTTTTAATAAATAAATTATCACGTAAGTAGAATTGTCTCAACTAAACACCATATATATATAAGTAAACTAAAGTTTATACTTATCAGAATTGGATAAGGGGTCGGTGTTCGGTTCACTCCACCCAAGCACCAATCCTTCATTATTTTATCCTTTTTCTATTCCTCTTCCTTCGTAATTTCTTCCTCTGTCATCTTCTCTCTCTTTATCCATGCTCTCTTTTTCTCTTTTTGCTAACCTTCTAAATCTCTCACCTCCTCCTCGCCTCCAATCCGCCTTCTCCTCCTCCAAGTCGTCCCCTCTTTCTCCTTCAAACTGCTTCCTCTTCATCCTCCAAGTCCGTTGTCGCCTCCTCCTTCTCAAAGTCCGTTGTCGCCTCCTCCTTCTCAAAGTCCATCATCGTTGCATCCTCCTTCTCTAATTTCGTCACCGCCTCCTCCTTCTCTAATTTTGTCGCCTCTGCCTCCCCCGTCACTCACCGCCTCCTTCTCCCCTCGTCACTCATCGTCTCCTCCTCCCAGCTTACACGTCACCTTCTTCTCCCTTGTCCCACGTCGTCTCCTTTTCCCCTTCACAAGCCACCTCTTCTCCCCGACAAAACCTGTTCATCCGGCGACGCCAGTTGTGAATAGGATTAGTTTTTTTTTTTAATAATCTCATGAATCGGTGAACCGATCGGTTCTACAGAAACTTATCAACTATTAAAAAACTGTGCAGTTCTTAAAAAAATGATCGGTTCTTCATAAATCGACCGTGTTTTACTCTTCAAACCTGATTCTACTTCTCAATCTTTTGAATAAATCAGACTACCTTTGTGACTGAAGGTCCGACCGAGTTCGATCCGGTTATGATATCTATGCTACAATTTATATAGTAAAAAGGTAAACTGGAAATTCAATATGTTTTTAAAATTTTTGTAAATATTTTTTAAATTAAAATAATAAATAATTGAATAAATAATTTTAATTAAAAAATTAAGAAAAAGTGATAATATGTAGAAATAATCTAAATTGGTCATAAATATCGAAATATAAAAAGTATTACATATTTATTTTTGTAACAAACTAAGATTTAAGGAAATGAAAAAATTGATAAGTAGTTAAGCTTTGTCCATTGACTTGATTGAATTCCACCAGGATTGAGTGCTAGTATGTGTTGAATCCATGTAACGAGTAAATCTTGGTGGGTCGATTCGATTCGACGGGTCAATCTGTCCACATGACCACTAGATACAATTTACTCAGTCTAGGGCTCATCCTTAGTTGAGTCAAAACGAGCTAAGTGTTGAAGCCTTGTTCATTTCTCCCCCCCTTTCAAATGATATTTTTCATATATTAAAAAACAATTTTTTTCCAATATATGTTTATGCTTATTTTGTTTTACGCTTTTCGTCCTCCAAGTTATCATGTGACTTCACTATTCTGTTAGTTAAACTGATGGTAAATACAACTGAGATCAAATAATCACATATGAAAAACATAAGGTGAGTAAAACAAGTCGTATAATATGACCATGTCCCCCAACTTAAGGGTGTATTGGGCTTATTAACCCTAAAAGATGTTAAGATGAGATGCCTCAATACTTCCATGTAATCATTTATCAACACAAAATGAGTATTTTGCCTAAACAATATTGTTTGTTGAAATGTTTCGCATTCAATGTGTTTTTGATATTTCTCTCAAACTTATCTTCAAAGACAAGGTGTTAGGGTGAGAAATGGAGACACTCTTGTAAAGTTGATCTCATTTGTTAGTTACTTATTGATTCTATCATATTGAGACTCTTCTTCCTAACATCTTCCCCATGACAATTGATGTGCACTAACACAACATTTGTAGTATTTGTTCATGACAAGACACATCTTTCCTTGCACTTATTCTAAAGCCCAAGAATTTTCTCTACCAAATATAAATTGAGGCAAAACTCCCATTTATCAATATTTGCCTTTAAATAATTTACTCTTTGAAAGATGGAACATATTTTGATTAAGACAGCCATACCATATCCATACACCAACCTAAAGGGTCTCTTGCCATTGTTTTACTGGGTCTTGTTCGAAGTGTTCCTAAAGGGTCGCTTTTATGGGTATGCCTTACAAGAGGTGAAGTGATGCTCAATGTTTATTTCTTCACAAAACCAATTGAGATCCTGCATAAATATGTTGAGGGTTATTATCATTTATTATAATTTTGGAAGTTCTGTATCTTCACATGATTTTAAAATTGAAGAACTTTATCACTTTAACTTTTGTGGTCATCAAAAATCTATTTTTTACACACTTTGAGAAATAGTTAATGACTATGGCGATGAGTATATTTTGACCTTGTGACTTTAGTGGGAATGGGCGTTAACTCAATTAGAGCACACCAATTTCTTGGCGAGTAGTTTTGACAAGTCTCTCAAGTTTGTACAAAAGTTGATGTCTCCCGTTTTCATGATCAATAATAGTATCCTTCTTTAGCATTTTTAGGATGATCAACTTAGTCATTTCATTACATGTAGCATAACCCTTGTGGAGTTATGTGAGTATTTGTTACATTTCAGGCTGGGCGACACGTCTCAAGTAAGGAGTTGAGTGCCCTCTTTTTAAGGGGAGTTATTAACTATTTGTGTAAGTGATGGTGTTTCCTTGAACCTTTGCAGGTTTAAGCTCATTGTTTAGGAAACACTCTTGTCTCCAATACTAGTAGATATGAGTCATTTAGCTGGGCGAAACATTAATGTTTCTAACTCTTTCTGCTTTGTCGTTGAATAAAGTACTCTTGTGAGGAAATGCTGATACCCACGAGTTTACTTGTAAAAGGTGTCAACATTTTGTTTCGACTCCCTTGAGAACACCTCTATTTGGAAGGTCATTTTACTCCTTCTATAAACACATTGTTTTACTTGAACTGTTATTTCATTTGTTCTCATTAGGCTGTGTAATGCCCTTTTACTTGGTTTAATACCAATTGGTATTCACATATTTCTTCTAGGAAAGAGTCATTTACTCCTTTAGCTACCATGATGCTTCTTATTAATGCTCATACTTTGCTTCATTGTTCGTGTCTCTGAATGTTTAGAAAAAAGTCTATCTCAACGTCTCACAGTCATTCAGTGGGATCAAGATTAAGTATACATTCAGGTCTTTCACAAATAACACCTCAATGTAGTGATCCCAAGTTTAATTAAATTTCTTATGTCTCGTTCTTTGCTCATCTCTCTATTTTGGTGTTACCTCTATCCATGGAACATGTCAGTTATTTAGGAATATACCAGGTATCCATAAATAGAATAGATTCCTATACCAAATGCTTGTCTATTCTCAATGGGGACTGATAGAAATTGGGTGTCCCTACTTGAGGCTTTGGGGAACACGGGCGTCAACTCTATCAACACGTGTGACGTTGACTCTATCGACATGTGGGGTGACGACTCCATTGACACATGGCGACGAGTTGACCAACTTCATAAAGGTCTATTGAATAAAGAAAAAAAATCTTAGGGACCTAAATAATACTATAACGATTCAAACAGCTTTATAGATAAGAATAAACCCTGATTAGTGAATAAGACAAAATAAGATTTACCATGCTATCAACATACCTGATGACCATGTTAACTGTACACTATAAATACCAATTCATTTCTTTTGAAAAAGGTAATCAACATATATTCTACTACATTTACTCTCCAATTTTTTACACTTTGACTAACTTTATCATTGAAGGGGAAATATTAGGAAAAAATCCACGATTCCATTCTTGCAAGTCACAAGAACATCTTTCAGATTTGAAAACCGACATCTTAAAGAATGCAACAATGGCGTCGTTTGTGCTAATCATGACAAAATATCATGGCACAACTGAAAACTTGAGCTACAACCGGTAAACAACCAATTGTGGATACACTTTCCAACAACTTTGTACCGATGCCATCATTAAACGCCCTACCGTCTTGAGCAAACCAACCACAACAAGTGGCAGGTTCATTGCGGATTCAAGTTGAGGAATATTAGTACCAAAAAGAAAATAAGAACCAACAATCAACTTAGAGGTTGTCGGGTCAAAACCGAGAAACCGAACAACACCACTAGGGACCGTACCAACAGGCTCTTGAGGCTTCGCTCCCTGAGTCTGTCTTCACTCCTTCCATGCTTGTTGCCTTGAAATATCTCCTTGACAACAGATAGTGTTATTCTCTGGGTCGTATCCATCATACTTCTACTTCTACCACTTCGTTTTGGTTCTACGGCCTTCCTAAGGCATCGTTCTTGTGCCAATCTAAAAATTAAGTTCATCTAGCAACATATGGGTGAATATCAACTGCCGAAGGATGTGGCTTTTCTAGATGACGTCTGTCATGGAAAAATCAAATCATTGATTAGTTATTATAGTCATTTTAACAAAACCTTGGTCGATAGTGACCAGGTCATTTCATAAGGGGATATCGTAAAATCATTCATGAAAGGATTGGGACCATTTGGTGTCACCGTCAAGGATAACCAAAAAGTTATGTCCGTTCATAACCTAGAGGAGTTGGGAGATAGATTGAAAGCCTACATGGATTTGGTGGGTCAAAGGACCAGGAGGAGTCCATAAGGTAGGGATAAGTAAAAGAGGCGATGCCTCCATCACATCAAGAAGTCCGTGAAGGAAAGAGGCTTGAGCAATGTTACCCAAGGAAGGAAGATCATACGTGTCGCTTAAGTCATGAAATCTACACACCCTTGACCATGGAAATATATGTCGTACTGAGCGACATGGAGCTAAACCATTTGTTGACGCCTTTTATGCCTAGAAAATGTAGGGTCGTAATGGCAAAAGACGTGTTGTTCATCATATTGACGATTGTTGTACCATCAAGAAGGATACTGAGGCATTAATTCAAAGAGATCATTGGAAGAACTTTGTAGAATTCAAAAGAGGAAAACGTTCACTACAAGAAACTCGAGCATACACATCGGCAAAAATGCGTTGCTAATTGCATATATATTGTTGTTAAGTCTGAACAGCGACAAAATCTTCGTCGTGGTAGCCCCCGTCCTTAAAGGTCTATACGTCGACACTTTGCCGTTGTAAAACGCTTGCCGCTGTTAGCATGTGGCTCCCAACGTCAACTTTACAGCGGAATCAGGTTGTTTTTAAAAACAGATGAACGGCGACAACACTTTTCCGATGTTAGAGCGGACTCAGGTTGTTGTTGGTCGATTTTTTTTCTGCGATTTTTTTGTCCGATTTTAAATTATTTGTGTTCATCCATGGCTTCTTCATCCTTCTTCATCCATAGTTTCTTCCTCCTTCTTCATCCATGGCTTTTTCATCCATATATCGTCACTTCATCATCTATGGCTTCATCCACGGTGAAGGCATCGGAGAACCAGCACTTCTCGAGCTCCAGCTCGCCTTCTACAGGTCCAGCTCGACTTCTCCAGCTCCAGCTCGACTTCTCCAGCTCCAAGTCGCCTTCTCCATCTCCAGCTCCAGCAGGCCTTTATCCATGGAACTTTCAGCATCTCCAAGACTTCATCCATGACAGGTCGGTCGAGCTTCAACTCGCCTCCAGCTCGAGGTCAAGCTTCAAATCGCCGAGAGGAAGCCGATAGGGTGAAAGGAATGGAGGGTGAGCTTCAATCCTCTGGAAAACATTTTGAATGAAGAGAAGGTGAAGGGAAGGTGAAGGGAAGGAAGGGAAGATAAGAGGAAGCTGCAGTTCTGTAAAACGTGTAAATAAGTTGTTGAATTTCAAAATTGTGAATTTTTAAATCAGAGCGGGAAAAAAATTTGAATTTTTAACAACAACAATAGTCGTCACTAAATAAACTATTTTACAACAACAATTAAATCTGTTGTTGAATGACTATATTAATGTCGACAATATATTGACACGTAAACCTATTCTTACATTTTCCCGGTACTTATGTTTTAACGACGACAAAAATTGATTAGTTACGACAAACAACCGTTGTTGATATCACTATATTTACGACAGAACGTTTCGCATTTGAATATGTACATTTGCAATGAAAAATTCACCTGCTACTGATGGAGTTATTTAACATCAAGTGTTGATCGACATTACACATTCATCCATGTAAAATATAAAGTAACGCCAAAAATTAACACTAAATGTATCTTATAACGATGGAAAACATATTGTGCCTAATAAGTAATAATAACGACAGCAAAAATTGTCGACACAATATACATATATTTAACTACAGCTGTTAGCGTCAACACGGAAGTTTCGTTGCTGTTGCAATAGATTCTTGTAGTGGTTGAAGCCTAGACATGATTAAAAGAACACACCTGACTCATCTACCCCTGGTAACCTTGGCGAATGGAAACGTACAAAAACATGATTAATCGATGTCTCACTTATGAAAGAGAAACTAGTGGGGGTCATGATGTGTATGCTACTAATATCTTGACATACGTTTTTTTGACACGTTGCTAGCCATGGGAATTATTACAGCAGATTTGAAAAAGATGGAATTTCCTTTCATCGTATTTGCTTGAAAGACAACTTACCCACTGGCAGCAATTCGCCTGCCAATAACGTTTGTTGAGTGTTGGAAGACATTGAGAACAGAGATCACCTTTGTAGTGGTAGACGCTCCTAATTCAGATAACACTATCTTAGGGTGAACAAACCTGAATCCCCATATGATTATGCCTTCAACAACATGCTACCAGAAAATGAAGTTCCCAAGTCCCCATGGGATTGGGGAAATCATGGGTAAACAACTTACGTCCGGGCGTTGTTATATCAACACCCTTCGATGCCACAATCAAAGGGAAGAACTTTTGATTGAAACAAATGTAGATCCAGTGAGGATAGTCGTCGCCTATCATCGGTGGAGGAATTGATAGAAATGGATATACACAAACCTGGGAAAAAAGTGAAAATAGGCGTAGAGCTTTCTAGGGAACAAGCTGAAATCTTAACCCAATTCCTTATAAAATTCAAGGAATTGTTCGCGTGGAACCCAATGACATGCCTAACATCGACGCCTTTATCCTTACTAAGAGGATGAACATTGACCCCTTGGTTAAACCCATCGCGCAAAGAAAGCGAGCAATAAGCGAGGAAAACAGATTGGTTATATGGGTTGAAGCGGGTATCATGGTCGACGCTAACTTTGCTAAGGAATCCGGTTCTAGAGTTGGTTGGCTAACCCATTTTTGGTGACTAAGTCGAATGACAATTGGTCGATGAGCATTGATTTCAGGGACTTGAATAAAGTTTATCGTATCCGTTCATAGACCAATTGGTTGACGCCACTTGAAGTCATGAGCTCATAAGTGTTAGGGATGATTACTCAGGATATAACCAAATCAAGATGTCTACGAAAGATGCACCACATACAGTTGTTTTATGTAGACAGTGATATTTCTTACTATACAATGATACCTTTTTAGCTCATCAATGTAGGCGCCACCTATCAAAGGATGGTTAATAATTTGTTTTCGGACATGATTGAAAATACAATAGAAGCATACATTGATGATATACTAGTAAAGTAAAAAAGGTCATCAACCACCATCAGGATTTGAAAAAGGGTTTTGCGAGGATGAAGTTCCATAATGTACGCCATAATCTCTCAAAATGTGCTTTGGGGGTCAATTCAGGGAATTTTCTAGGCTTCAAGGTAAATCAAAGAGGGAATGGGGTCAATCCATAAAAGCTCCAAGCTATTGAAAAAATGAAATCTCCCAATTGTCATAAGGAGGTCCAACGCTTGGCGGGATGTTTGGCCACTCTTGGGAGGTTCATGTGTAAATGGGAAGGGGGGAAGTCACTAACTTTCTTCCATATAGTTCAGGCCAACAAAAAATTTGAATGTACACCAGAGTGTGAGGAAGCTTTTCAACTACTGAAAAATCACCCGAAAACGTTGTCACTCTTCACTAAACCAAACGTTAGCGACACTCTATTCTTGTATTTGAGCATCAATCATGTGGTTGTTAGCTCCGTAAAAGAAGAGACCAAGGGTCAAGTCCTAGACTATTTTGTAAGTAAGGTATTAACCTTGGCGAAAATGAAATATCTCGAGGTTGAGAAGTATCTTTATGTGTTTATAATTTAATAAAGGAAGTTTCACCATATTTTTAGGCACGTGATATTACAATTTTAACTAACCAGTCGTTGAAACATTTCTTACAAAATCAGGATACTTTAGGAAGAATCATCAAATGGGCAATTGAACTAAGAAAAATCAAGATAAACTTAATTCCTCGTACAACTATAAAAGGTAAAGTATTTAATGATTTTATAACAGGATCCACGGGATTTACAATACAAGAAGCACCGCCTTAAAAAATAAAGCAAAGGGAGGAAAACATTAAAGAAACCTGGGAACTATACATATATGGATCTTCATCCGTGGAGGGTGCAGGAGCGACACTGGTGCTACTACCCTTTAACAGTGGTGAACCGTTGACATATGCTCTAGCCCTGACCTTTAAGATGATAAATAATGAGCTCAAATATGAAATATTGATCACTAAGATTGGGAAGAGGAGTAGGTGTCACTTACTTGAGTGTAAAGCGTGCTTCCAATTGGTAATCAATCAAATTAAGGGCAATATAAAGCTAAGAGAAAACAAATGAAGAAATACTTCTTTGAAGCCAAGACGTTGATCAAGGAAATTAAGGATTTTGAAATCCAATCCAATCCAAGGGAGGTAAACCAAAAGGATAATACTCTTAGTAAGTATGCTTTGGGGGAGCCGCTGTTGCAAGGGAGAATTCAACATGTTGTCGTAAATTACCTCATCGTAGAAAGGGTGTTGCAGAATAATGGATACTCCATGCCATATCTAAGATTTGTCGCACGCCCCGAAACTGAGCACATTTTGAGAGAATTACATGAAGGTTACATCAAATGTCATGAGGAGGTTAAATCAATCATTAGGAAAGCCTTGGGACAAATATATTATTGGTTAACGATGAACAAGGACGATTCGACCATGGTACAAACATATGGAACTTGCCAATGTTGGGTGGTAGATCCGAAGAACTGTTATTGGGTCAATGTTTGCTGGATTTGGATAGTCTGCAAATATATCTCAGTTGAAAATCGATGAGAAATTATTGCATGCGCTTGCCGTAAGGTGACACCCAAAGACTCTTACATTTTATATCCATCCTTAGAGGTGAAATGACTATAACCTTACAAGATGTCTAAATGATCTTGGACTTTTGGTCCACCCATGACCGATGATTACAAATTGTGTGATGAAGAAATAAACGTGGTTGACTAATGCCCGCGACTAATGGGAGCATGCCCGTCGCGTACACTGGGTGAAATTACCCAGACAGGTGTGCATTTATCGTGGTTGAAGTTATTGTTTCAAAGAAAACCCACTGTCCAGGACTGGACCCTCAGCTGCTCAAGAAGAAGCCATGCAGAGAGAGATGGTATATTTTATACCTTATCAGCGCCTATTTATTCTAGAACACAAGCAGGGATAATTTGACGATTGAGTACCTCTCTTTCCTGAAGGACTTATGTAAAAAAACTCAATACAGTTAGACTTATGCTGTATTGGGCTTTTTATATGTGAGTATGTGCAAAGGTGTGACTCCCAATAGAAACGTATAACCAGAAGCGTTGTATTGCTACAAGTACATATTATTCTCTAAAGCAATTTCACTAAAAAGTACACTTTTTGTTCTAACCATTCCTAATAATCTATTGTAGGTATGGTGTTGTTAGCATCTATCTGTAGATAACCCCATGATCTACATTCCCCACAAGTTTCATACACTTCAACCGGTGGGGTCCTTGTAAGAAAATAAAAACTTATATCCTAAATTAATTATATAGATTACAATTTCTTTGTAGCCTCTCTACGATAAATTTTGTAGCCTTTCTTCATTGGTAATGTACTTGTTAAAGTATGTTCTCTTGAGATTTGCCCTGAAAACAAACATGCATGAGGTATAGTCCACGATATAAGATATATAGATTACAAAATACGATTTAACCTAACTTAGCATGATTACTTATACGTCCAATGGACCAACAAATTCTTAAACATTCAGACAGACAAAAAGTGACCAATCAAGACATGGTGCAAAACATATAATTATAAGCACAAACTTATGTCAAGTAAACCACCTCAACTTGTAAGTATGCAAACAACCAAGTGAAAAATCCCAACCAGGTTGCTAACTCATATCAGCAAGGGAAAATAAATCCATACCTGAACTCTTGCACATCATTCTATGTAGAACTACAATTAGACTTCTATTGACAGAACAAAAACATCCGCAAAATAGTACGAAAATAATCAGTGACATTTTTTTCAAATAATTCTTTCTAATCCTGCTTTCAATCCACGGAACACAAATTTTTCGATCAAAATAACACCATTGTATGAGCCGAGTTTTTGAGGTAAATCCTAATACAAGGAACCGAGAAAGCACCATGAGGCTCGAAATTAGCTATACATCAATTACAACACAGACATTATAAGGAGAGCAATTTCGTGAATATCATTTGAAAATCGATACCTCGAAAAAATTGGCAAAATCAATTGACAATTCAGAGATCATCTCTTAATTTTATCAGATAATTAATTAAACTTAAATTCCACAGTTCGTGATTTTATTGGAAAAGATCGAATCTTCCTTATTCCACCAAAATTACACAGTTCGTGATTTTATTGGAAAAGATAAGGAAGCGGGACCTGGCGATCTATTGCATTACGACCTAGACAATCATCATCAGAAATCATACATGGAGAAAATATGGTCTATAGTGACTTACGACGAGATCTTCGCCTACGAACACGAGTTTTCTCCTTTCATGGAAAATTCAGCAGCGAACGACCGCAAACGAATCAAAAGAGCAACTGTGCTACACGGAACTGTACGAGAAGTAATCGATGGAGCTGATAAAAATGACTGTACAGGAATCTAAGGTTAGGGTTAAAGCGCAGAGAGAGGCGTATGCCTCTGTGGCAAGTGTGATGTGTAAAGAGATGAGGATGGAGAGGGTATTTCATATCAACTATCAAGGGAGAGTAGGGGTTGAGAAGCAAAACTGGTAAAGTGAAGGAGTTAAGCTATGTTATAAAAGGGACCATTTTCGAAATTTTTGTGCAACAGACGGTGGCGTTTTGGTCGGAAAATGAATTTCATTAGAACCTTGTGCTTTGCTTTTTCAAGTATGTGATATACTATATTATAAATATATTCAATATATTGATTATTACTTGTATTAAATTAAATAATACATTATATTATATTCAATATACTTGTATCTTATATTATAGGGTTAATTACTTAATTGGTTACACATGTTTTCCCATTGTTCAGAATGGTTACACATGTTTCAAAATGTGATTAATTGGTTTTGAAATGTGACTAATTGTTTGTTTGACTGTTTACCGTTAGTAATCACCGTTAATTCTGTCAACCCCATATGAAGTTACGAAAATACCCTTGTCTCTGTTGCTTATAATTGATCCGCAGATACTCTGGAGTCACGCACTCCCGCCTATGTCGAAGATGGCCATGAAGAATGAAAGCTTCGATTTCATCCTCCTCAATCGTCGAGACCAGTCTGGGTATGTTCGCAAAACTCGTTCCCACTCTTGTATTTCAATGATTCTTTCACAATCAGTCTGTTAAGAACCGTAATTTACAGAATTAGGGTTAATTTTCACTGGTTCATGGAAGGTACTAGTTGAAGTCTTGTTCTGGGTGCGCCATTTTGGAATTGGAGCATCTACCCATGGAGGAAACGCCATTTGAAGTTCAAGTTCTGTAGGAGGGGGTGGGAGCATCTACCCATGTAGAAGTGAAATTTGAATTTGAGAATGTGCAGTTGCTGCAAATCGTAATTGTGGGATGAATTAATGCTTATAGTTGCTACAAATCGAAGTTGTGTGTCTTTACTTTTGATCAATGTACTTAGATGAAGTCGTTGTTTTTCAATTTGATGTTGAATATTTTCTTCAGATGGAAGCAAGAAGATGAACTGAAACTCTATTGTTCTTCACGACCTGGGTTTCATTGACTGAGTTTCAATGCTGTTATTCATAATTAAAGTGTTCAGTGAAAAACAAAAATTTGATTAAACGGTTACATATGTATGCATATAATGTGATTAAATGGTTATCAATGTTTCTTATTATGTGATTAAATGGTTACTGATGTTCGCATATAATGTGATTAAATGGTTATATATGTTTCTTATTATGTGATTCAATGGTTACTCATGTTTCATAAAAAGGCAATTAAATTGACAAAATGTCGTGACAGCATTAACAAACCCATTTCATTCCACAACAGACAGTTTAACACAGAAACATCCCCACAGAAACATCCCAGTTTCACAAAAAACCGACAGAACAACTGGGTTCACACACCCATTTACAACAAAAGACACAGAACAAGTTCACCACCAATTGACAAAACATTTTCCAGCCCCACAAAACATATTTCCTGGTTGACATGTCAGTACTAAACCTGCTTACATATTTCCAGCCCCACAAAACATATTTACAGCTTAGACAGTGCTGTCACTGTGTAGCTCGTCTGTCACCCGGATATCCAAACTTACCCATTGACCTTTTGTGTTGTCTTGTCCTTTTGGGTAAAACAGTTTTCAGTGGTAGATCAGGCAGAATTATTTCTCTTGATTCAGATAGGACTGATGCCGAAGATACGACATCGTCTTCGATGTCCACATAAGTCGGCTTTGGAGAAGCTCTAAACTTTCGTCCCTTACCTGCTTTTTTCATCTGGTTCACATGACAGTAACTAATTAGTGTAATACTTATAGTAAACCGAACTTACATTGTGTTCGCATACTAACCGATGATGAGTTGACGGCTAATGTCTTCAAATGCCTTTTTGGAGTTGTGAACCCCTCATTTTCAGTTTCAACAGGTACACCTTCTGCAGGCGGTGTCACCAAATGTACAGCAGGCGGTGATTGTGGTTCAACTTCAGGCGTATTTTGTTGTGAAGCAGACTTTGGTCCACCTTTCTTTCGGACATGCAACTTCTTCCTTCGAAACGGAGTTCTAACTTTCTTTGACTGGCTGCTTGGTCTGGATGTTTGGGACTGCGACCGTGTGTTCGGCTTACCTAGAGGTGGTGTACTCGCAGGCTGCGCATCGGTCTGTAACTTTCTTTTGGTAGGCCTCTTTGGCACTTTTGGAACACTTGTTTCCTATTCAAAGTACGAACCAAAAGCACGTTAATTCAGTTGGCATCTCTGTTAGACAAAAACAGAAGGTTCAGAACCTACAAAGCTCAGCCTCAACTCTTTGTGAGCAACCTCTTTTATTATGTCTGTGCTCCCCGCATTCAGAAAAAAACTGTTTTAAACCAGTTTTACTTAGTCTAGAACTACCTGCGTGGGAGTCTTCAGTGGCTGAACGGACTCGCTTCTTCCTTGGTCTTTCGGAACGTGCCTTAACAACCGGTGGATCAACAGGTGAGGAATTGATCTGTGCCCAGTCATCACGCCCTGGCATCGCGTGTATGAAACCAGCATACGTCCGTTCGTATGCACGTTTATGATAGAAAGGATGACAGAATGGTGCCAGGTCATGAACACGGGAGTACGACAAGCACGCAATGACATGAACACAAGGTAGACCACTTAACTCCCACGCACCACAACTACATGTTTTATCGTAAACATTGGTTTTATAGGAAATACTCGATCCAGTATGTAACTCATACTCACCGTCCGCAGCATACAATACCTGACAGCCACCTATCCCTGCTGTCATCTTTCTGAGTTTCTTCACTATATTCCTCCCGAGCTACCCTGACTGAGTCTCTGCGGTCAGTCGTCGCTTAGCAAAGTCGCGCATCATCATTTTTCGGATTTCCTCCACTAATGTAATTGGAGGCTTGTCTCTAACATTGATGATCTTGTTGTTGAAGCTCTCGCAAATGTTATTCACCAGCAAGTCAGTTTTTGAAGAACGCCTAAACTGATATCTACACCATGCAATTGTCTCTATTCCTGTAACAAACTCTCATGCTTTTGTGTTTGCTTTCTTCAACAAGTCCATATGTCATCTGTGTCGGGAATAGGTATACGCACACGCAGCTGACCAAACACGTTTCGTGACCTCTGCCTCTCCCAATCCTTTAACTTGCATATTCTGGTAGATATGCCGCATGCAATACCGATGCTCAGACTGTGGTAGTATAGCCTGGACAGCTTGTATCAGACCCTACAGATCACCATTTAATCAAATGTTAACTAAACATGATTAACCAAATAATCACAAACAGATAAACATGATGCATCAATTAATCACATGTTACACCACAAAACTAACCATTTAATCAAATCTGGACTAAACATGGATGACCAAATAAGCACAAACTGCTAAACATACCTTCTGCCGATCCGACATCACTGTCCATACCCTGTCTGAACCTATGTCCCCCACCAGAATTTCCAGGAACCACCTCCAAGAGTTGTGGTTTTCAGCCTCCACCCATGCAAACGCCACTGGGAACAACGCATTGTCCCCGTCTCTTGTGACAGCACAAAGAAGTTGTCCACCATCAGGACTCTTCAAAAAACAGCCATCCAGGGCTATGAACGGGCGACACCCATTTCGCAGCCCTGTAACACAAGCATTCAGGCAGACGTACAACCTCTCAAACCGGGGTCGTAATGGACTTGAAACTGAGTCCACGTGTAGGGCAACGGTACTTCCAGGGTTATGTTCCATCAGTGTTGCTGCATAGTCCCTAACCCTACTGTATTCCTCAATACGACTGCCAGCAAGCTTCTCCTTGGCCATCCGTAGTCCACGACTAACAGTATACCGGTTCACATTTCAACCATATCGTCGTTGTATCTCACCTCGAATGACACTATTCTGCAAGACAAATAAGAAAAACCAGCACAGTATAGATGTATAAGTGCAGAAACAGTAGAGTTGTTAAAGTGCACAAATCAGTAGAGTCGTACCTTTAATGTTGGGTCATCCCGAAGCATGTCAATAAAATTGTCGCACACCCATTGCATCCCAATATTGTGATTATTATGTGCGCGGGGACACTGATGGTCTTTAACTAGATGACTGATTTCCATGGTAATCTCACAGTTAAGTCTTCGCGCAATAACTTTGAAATCGCAGTGGTGTTTGCAAACAACTTCCACTCTTGTGGCATTGTTGACGATGAAATCTACGTCATACCCATTGACGATCGTGTGGTCCCTCATTGCCTTCCTAAAGTCTGCAATACTACCAAACAGCATTCCAAAGCAGAGATCGATGTTTGCACCATCATTGTCTGGTTGGTAAAACTGACGCCTTTCGCCACTATTCGCTTCGTTACCCGTCTCAGATGTCATTCCCACTTCAAGACTATCGCTCCCACATTCACTTACTTCATCTCCAAAGCCGGCTTCTTCCCAGTGAAACATGGAGTCGACTTTGTCTGTTAGTTTAGTCTTTCGGTCACTGCTGGTCCGTGGCTTGCCCTCACCTGCTGGTCCATCTGGTTTATCATGTTTCCCAGCTGGTTCTTCACTTACTTCCGTACTTGTATCCGTACTTGTATCCTCAACATCAGTCCCCTCCTTCGGTAAAATATCTGAGTCTTCGTCTTCATCACTGTCACTCGGGAACTGGAAGTTCCTTAGATCGTTAAGAAGATCCTTCAATTCACCAAGTCCATCGCTCTTCTCAGGAAACTTTTTCTTCTTGCCCTTCTCATTATTTGGGACTCGACTCGTGGTATTCTCATCTGTTACTTTTCGGCCAATAGTCAATTCAGGCTCCTTCGCCCGACAGGATCTGCGACTCTTATTTATGACCTTGTTGCGGAGCTGCATAATGAATGGATCATTTGCACAAGCTTCTCCTTCAAACGGAGGCATTACGTACATACTAATCTCCGCTGTTGATCCTTGACGCTCTATTATTGGGTTCATATCTACGTTTGAAGTTATGGCTTGAAGATCGGTTCCTGGATTTCCACCAGGAGGCAACCAAAAGATAGACCCGCTTGTAAGAAGATCGCAGTATACTTCATCTAGCCCGGTCAATGTGGAGTAGTTCATCTTATCGTACGAGACCTCGAATGACTGAAGTTCACCCTCGTATGTTCGGTTCCCACCCTTTTCAATCCACTTCCCACCATGACGGATAACAACGGTATACTTGGTAGCCATTTCCCAGTAAAAACTGAATTACCAACTTCAAAAGAACATAGCAAACATTGAAGTTCAATAAAACACAACAAACACACTTCAAACTTAACTAAACAGTCACAAAACAACCATTTATACAAAAGTACAACAAAATTCACGCTTAAAATCCAATAACTGATAAAACTTCAACATCAAAACTACAACTTTTCCATAAAAATTGAAACTTTATGCACCAAAACACCTAAGTATATTACTTTCCACAATTTGATGAACATGTTTCGCATAAAAACACCATTTTCCACCGTGGGTCTGTCGAAATTTCAGCAAAAACCCTAAATGTGCTTCAAATCTTTGATCGATCATAAAACAGAGACGATCAACGAACAACACACGGAGCAGAACACACACATACCCATTTTGAAGCCTTCGAAACAGCACACACATACCCATTTCAGCAAATCATCACTAACCATGCCGCAAACAATACACACCACAAACCAGAAAAACGCATGACGAAATGAAGGAAGGAACAGAGCATACCTGAGACTTCGAATGGAGCTGGAGAACAATCGCCAGAGAAGAACGCAGCTGAGGAGTCTTCAGCAAGCAAAACCGACCAATATGACTTGGAACTGTCAAATGGGGGGAAATAAAGGAGAGGTACATGCAGAAGGGCAGAATGGTCTTTTCCATCTGTCGTAAATGGTTTAAACAGGGGTCACGTGCTAAGCACATGCCAATTTGATGGAAAAATTGACGATTTTTAACAGATTAACCATTTAGTCACATTCTAAGAAACATGTGTAACCAATTAGTCATATGACAAAACCAATTAATCACATTTTGAAACATGTGTAACCATTCTGCACAATGGGGAAACATGTGTAACCAATTAAGTAATTAACCCTATATTAGATTACAAATCGTAAAAATATATAATACATACTGGTCATTGGTCATTAGTTATACTAAATTATATATTATGTTATAGTTGTACTTGTATATTATATAGATCTATAAATTTATATTTATCTATTTAGTAATGTTTGCTTATCTATATAATTAAGTATCATCCATAGTTAAAGTTAGTTGTGCAGTAGTCTATGTGGCTAACAAGTTGGATTTGATACTAAAGTGCATGAGTTTCACCAGTTGGTAGTGTTTACTCAATTTTAATTTTTTATCACTTTACTATTTCTAATTGCTATGTATAAAATTATATGCTATAATGTAATGTACATGTGTGTTAGTTCCCTTGGTAATTACCATGGACTTTAATGTTGGAGGTCACGAGTTCAAAACACTTTGCTAGCTATCTCAGTCTTTATTTTTCACATTAACAATATTGTATATCATAGAATGTTTTGGTCGGATTCTGTTTCTGTCCAGTACCGGTCTTTTCTTGAAGTGTATGTTGGTGTACCATTTATCAACGAAAAATGTAATATTATATTCAGCTTAATGTCACCACTATTTATAATTATACTGCATCAGGAAATCGTGATACTAAAAATTTGTTTCTACGATATACTACGTTGGTATAACTGATTGTCTATATAAGTATCAGACATATTTTCAACACTACATTTTTTGGGGGATAAAAAATTTGCAGCGACAAAAGTACATACTAAAACTCAGTTTTAACAATGGAATATTATGTGACACTGAATAGTGTCAACAACTAAAATATATATTGTCGAAACTAAATAAGCTTTTTATTATCAAAACCGTTGTGACAATATTGAATTTTCATGCTTGTTGATGAACATTCTTGTAGTGCAAAATTTGCTCTTCTTCTATACATGTACGTCCAAATGAAGTCGAGACACTCATCTCATTGTAAAAAGAGGTAGTACAATTATTAAAAAAACATTTTAAAAGTGGAAATCTTCATTTAAGAATATTTTTTATCCAATATAGAAGAATCAATATAAAAGACAAATTATTTATGAGACAATAAATTCGCGACTCAATTATTGATAGACTGAATAGATTTGTTATGTATTGAAATTTCTCTATTGAATTCAGTTTAGCCTTCAAAACCATATCACATTCTGGATCTATGAAATAAAATGAGTTGAGAAAACTTTTGTAAATACGTAATTGTCTTGAATAGATTAACTATTTGTTTCTTAACTAAGGCAGACATAACCGCTATCCCAACATACACTATGAGTGTATTGTGTTTGCCAAAAACATTGTGGTCAGAGATAAATTCAATGATAGTGGAGTTCTGGTGGGGCAAATCGGAAAGAGGAAGAAAAATTCATTAGAAAAGATGGGAGATACCGACAAAGGCAAATGAGGTAGGGGCTTGGATTCAGAGAGCTGCATAGCTTTAATATGACCCTCCTAACCAATATGGCAGCTAGAGTACTGGAAGATCCACCATCATTAAGGGTAAGAATTTTGAAAGGTCTCTATTTTTCGAGGGGTGATTTCCTCACGACATCAAAGGGTAGTTGTGCTTCATGGGGATGGTCTAACATTCTTGTGTGGCAGGGCATTATACGGATAGTAGGAATATGAAGGATTGGATATGGCTCGAGCATTCATGTTTATAAAGACCGATGGATTCATACCAAGGTGGTTTACATGACGGATGATACACAGGTTCAGAGAGCTAACCAATAGGTGTGGGTGGATTCTCTAATACGCATGGACAAGAAATGGGACGAGAGCCGGTTTCGTGAATGTGTCACAACGAATGATGAGATTGTATTCTTCGGATCCCCATTCCTTTGAAAGAGGATCTGAATAAGCTGATTTGGCCATACACAAAGGAGGGAGTGGCATAAGTCAACTAGGTGTATCATCGATTGACAGAGGTGGAGGATGACCAAAATCTGATCATGCAAGCGGACGGGAACAGACCGAGGACACTTTGGAGTGCGATATGGCGTGCACACATGATCCCTCAGATAAAGATCTATAAATTGAAGTTAGCCTCCAATGATCTTGCGATAAAAAGTAATCTAATTTGACGAGGGTTACCGAACGTCTCCCTGGACTACCCGATATGTGGTATTGAGGAAACAATGTCACATATGACATTTGAATGTGGTTGGAAAAGAGCAATCTGGTTTGGGATGCTAAGGATCCATGGTGCGCACCAAGCCTCTCAACCCATTGAAGAATTATTGAAATACCGTGCCTCCAAGCCCAACATAACTGGAGGAAGGCATAACGCCGAATGAACCATATGTATTACCACCTACTGGTTCAATTGGAAAGAACGATGCAGGGTGTTGTTTGAAGTGAAGAGGCCGCACTCGGGGGTTGTTCTCGCGGAGATCAAGGTTTCCATAGCCGTGATGGACCAGCTTCCGCGACAAGGACAAACAATACGAGAGAGCATGTGGTTGAAGGTTGGCACACACCTTTGCCAAGTACTATTCAAATAAGTTGTGATGCATCGTGGTGTTCGCAAGACTCGAGAGGTGAGGCTCTTGGAGGACTGAATCAGAGACTACGTGGTGCTAGTATTGAATCATTGGAAGTCACGACAATGTTGGACGGAACAAGAGCAGCGGTAGAAAAGGGTTGACCTCAATTGGAGATAAAGTCAGACTCAAGTGTGATAATTGTTGTAATCTTCAGAGTAATTGGAAAGAAAAATGAAGATTGACACTAAGCAAGAAGAAAGAACGAAGACAATGGAAATGGACTCTGATTCAAAAGTTAGTTAAAGGACTACAACGACTTCCTATTTGTAAGACCTAATGTTTATATTTTTACAAATGAGTCCCTCAATCTTCTTTTACAGATCAACCCCTCAATCTTTATCCAAAAATGCACATGTATCCTAACATTCTCCATACTTGTTTTGATTTTTGAAATTTCTTGAACTTCCTTGGACGAGTTGATCCTGATATACCAGATGAACCAGCCTGACCTAGAACTCAGCACATACTGCATTTTCCCTGATCATTCATGATCCCTAAGCTTTTGAATTTCTCTACTTTTGTTCTTCAGCTCATCCATGAATCCTGAAATCATGTTAGCCAAACACTTGTTTTTCTCCACACTTAGCACACTCGAGTGACAACATATCGATACAAGACCTCACAGACTTATTGTCCAAGCATATCCCTACCGATTTTAACTTATTACCACTGTTGAACACACACACAACACATACATGCTCTTTGCTATGAATGCACCTTCAAATGCACCGTTGTTTACTTATTGAATCATACAATATAGTTATGTTCCTATACATGCCAGATTTCCTCTGTAATTGCTCCAAACATAGATCATTCTCCACAGCAAACTTCAGTTTGTCAATGCTTCTCTATTTTGTTTCTTTGTTTACAGATCTTCATTTTCTTTTCTGATTTTTTTTATCTTGACAAAAGAGCTTGAGATCTTATGTTATCAACACAGCTGAAAGGTTTCAACCTTCATCTTTTCTTCCTCAAGAGAGTCTCCATAAGTGTCTTTTACGTTTTCTTAAGGAGATCCCCAGGATTAGAATATTTTAGAGTATTTCTGACCCACTGAAGCAACTGTGAAGATTGCAAAACTCGAAAGAATCAAGGAGGAACTCAAGAATACATCAAACCATAAACATGCGTCATTCAGTAACACCCAAGAATGAATTAGAGGTATTAGCCGCATAAAAAAAAGTATGTATTGCAGTTGAGACATAGTGAATTAAAATCACAGAAGAATATACATGGAAGAATAAGAGGTGATCTCTATGAACATGAAAGAGTTGCAGACAAATGAGTTGATGGGATAGGTGAAGTGAATAGCTACCACAACCAACAAGAAATATTGAAAGGAACTGAAGTGTAGAAGGAATTCACCAAACTTAGGCACGATGATTTCCCCAAATTTGTCTTTCTCCCTGATGAAGAACAGGTCAATCTCAACATGTTTTTTCTTTGAATTATGAATTGGATTCTCAGATAGAGCTAAGGCACTTGTGTTGAAACACCAAATGACAAAAGGTGAGTGTAATGAAAGTCTCATTTCATGAATAAGAGACTTGACCCACATAATTTCACATACAAAGTTAGCAACAACACGAATTTCTTGATCAAGAAATAACAGAATGTTTCTTCGAGCTCAACGCAATGGGGTTGCCATTAAGATGCAAGTAGTGACCAGATATGGACTTCTTGTCAAGAACATTTCCACCCCAGTCAGCATCAGGGTAAGAGACTAAAGACACTTCACTGGAAGGACTAACATGTGAACGAAACATCAAACCGTGGTCTAGAGTGGATTTTAAATAACAAACAACATGAAGCACAACTGACGAGTGACTAGTACATAGGGATTGCATATACTAGCTCAGTTTGTTGACAACAAAATTGACATATGGTCTAGTTACACATATATGTTGCAGAGCACATATTGTGTTACGATAGAAAGACTCGTCATGAAAAGGACCAGTGGAAGAGTACATACTTGTTCGAGTGACCCAAATACCTGTTATAAGCGTAGTAAATCCTTTTTGATTTGACAGACTAACCTTTGAGACCAGATCTTGAATGTATTTCTTTTGATTGAGCAACGTAAATTCTTCACCAGTGAAAACTTCCATACCCATAAACTAATTGAGGCTCCCCAAATCCTTGATCAAGAGAAGATCACGTAATAACAATGTCATCTACATATACAAGGAGAATAATAAATCTGTTGTTAAAAGAATTGATGAATAAGAAATTATCTGCTACCGAAAATTAAAAAGAGAAAGAGTGAACAAGAAAGGATTTCAACTTCTCAAACCAAGCACGTTGAGCTTGTTTTAAGACGTATAGAGCATTTTGCAATGTGCAAACTGAAATGACAGAATCAAACAAAGATGCAAGTTTCTCAAATCCCGGTGGTTGAACCATATAGACGTCTTCAGACAACTCACCATAGAGAAAAGCATTGTTGATGTCCACCTGCCTCAAACACCACTTATGAGTTAGTGCAAGAGATAAGAAAATATGATCTCTAGCAGTTTTCACAACAATACTAAGTGTCTCTTGAAAGTCAAAATCAGCCTTCTAAGATAATCCTTTTGCAACAAGCCTGGCCTTGTACCAAGTAATGTCCCCATTGACATGTCATTTCATTTTGAATAACCATTTAAAACCTATAGGAATATGGTTGCAACCTAGTGAGGAGAACGCAGAGCTTCACGCACAGAATAGGGTTCCCTATTTATCAAATTAGTTTAAGTAGAGAAGGCTACAATATATTGAATAGATGGAGTTTGAAGAGAAGCTTTGGATCGAGTAATCATTGGATGAAAAGTGGGAGGGTGGCAAGGCTGAGATGATGAATGAAGTAAACTAGCAGATTTTTACCTGGTGAGCATGAGATGAGTGTTAACAGGAGCAAAAGCTTGAATATAAGTAGGAGATAAAACATATGAATGATGATCTAAAGATAGAACAAAACAAGAATAGGAAAGAGAGGTAGAAGCAGAGATAACCTGACTGACAGGAATACTATGAGGCACATTTAGAACAAAATCAGATTCAATAGGAAGACCAAGTACAAGAACACCCTCGTTTGTGTTACCAAATGATGGAGAAGAAGGCAAGGCAATTAGCAGAATCATGGGAGGTAGGAATATCAGGAGAAACATCGGAGTGATAGGAATCCGAAACTGAGAATCACAAGGGATGAAGAAAGGCTTGGAATGAGTAATGGATTTTGGGGACAAAGAGTCAAAGAAGACACCCTTAGTGTCTACAAAGGGGAACTTGCCCTCATGAAAAACAACGTTCCTTGAAACATAGAATCTACCATATGAAGACATGCACTTATAGCCATGATGGGTAGAGAAATATCCAAGAAAAACAAATAGCTCAAACCTGAAATAAACCTTGTGAGTGAGATATGGTCTTAAGTGAGAAAATTAAAGGCAGCCAAATACTTTAATAAAAGAATAATTATGTTTTGATTTAAACAAAAGTTCATGGGAAGAGCACTTAGCTAGAGGAGTAGAAGGCAATCAATTGATGAGGAAGACTGCTGGAAAGAAAGCTTCAGTCTAGTAGTGCAGAGGAACAAATGCCTGAGCTAATAAGGTGAGGTCAAGCTCGACAATATGCCCATGTGTGCGCTCCACGATTCCATTCTGTTGACTAGTGTTGGGGCATTTGATTTTGTGAACAACACTACGCTTGATAGATAGGCCGAGAGAAACTGAAATTTGCCTCCTCCATTAGACTGTACAACCTTTAGTGTATGTCCTAATTGTTTCTGAGCAAGTAGTTGAAATTCAGCAAATGTCTTGGTTGCATCACTCTTCTTAGGCAAGAAGTAGATCCAGGTGTACTTACTATAAGCATCCACAAATCTGAGTTAATAGTTGTTATTGCTGGATGTATGAGGTCAAGGCTCCCAAATATCAATTTGAACAAGTTCAAGAGGTGTACAATAAACATTTTGAAATGATGCATGAGGCAATTTCTTGATTTTTCCAATGGCACACGTAGAACAGTCACTAGGTATATGTTTACAAGGTATATCATGCAAGCAAAGAACATTGGTTAACACTTTATTGGATGGATGACCTAGACACATATGCCATAATTGAACAGACTCAATGGATTTTAAGGAAGCAATTAAGCAATGAATAGGATGAAAAGAAGAAGCATCAGAATCAGTAGAAGCACTGTGATGAACAGTAGTAGCATTCATTGAAACAACATGTTCATGACAATCATCAACCAGAGATGCATCATAAGCATAAGATAATTCAACAACAGAAGAAAAGGAAACTAAATTTAAAGCAAGAACATAAACAGAAGACACAAACTGGGGTATACTAGGATTAGTACTGAAACCAAATAGGTTCAGCTTATACAATCCATTGGACTCAAAACCACGAAGCAACACCCTATAAGACAGAGAATCTTTCACCAGGAAGTAAGAGGCATGAAACTCAAAATATAGTTGGTTGTCCCTGGCTAGGAAGAAAATTCTTAATGACACAAGGAGTATAGAGCATGTTATTCAAATTAAGAAGCTTAGACTGAGTAGGAATAACTGAATTTCAAATGGAAGAAATGCGAACAGCAGTGCCATTTCCAACCAGAACCTTACCTGCTCCAGTGTAAATGTAGTGGTCATCGAAGAGGCAGGAGAGGCATTCGTCAAATGATTTGCTGCTCCCGAATTAGGATACCAGCTAGAATATGCTTGAACAACTGGGGAGAAACAAGAAACATTAGCTTGAGTAGGAGCAGGGAATTGAGTAGAAAGCTGCACGGATGGTTGAGGAAGGGGAACCCTAGGATGGTACATTGATGGTGCATGGGAATATGCCACAGGAGGAGGCGATTGGTGCAGTTAAGGGTATACAGGAGGTGGATTTGGTGACACACCAGGCTGATGCGGATGGTGATGAGGAATATATGTAAGTGTTGTGAATGGCACAAGGTCTGAAGAAGGAAAACGTTTAGTGGTATAAGATGAATGTTCAAAATTAGCATCATCCCAATTAGCAGAGGTTAGATGAGCTGAGGGAGTGGTCTGGTCAGAGGAGGGATCAATAACACCTGCAAAATTGACATTAAATTTGTGGTAACACCTGCTGTTACCACACAATTGGCACTGCACCCTGCTGTTACCATATCCACGACCTCGACCACGACCCCCTACTTGTATTGGATTGTTTAAAGGAAGACTGATTTTTTTTGTTGAAACATTGTTTCATCAGTCGGAGTTGTTAGCAAACCATCACCAGAAGAGGAAGGAGCCTGAAAATTCTGCACGCTTGAACTCGATGAAACAATAGATAAGAAAGAGTTTGGACATTGTTTAATAACAACATTTATAGAAGTAGATGAATCAAACAACATATCGGCCTAACGAGCTTCAGCATCCAATAAAACTGAACTAATAGATGTTAGTAATATCATAAGGATTGCGGTTGTCATGAATCACAGCAAACACAATGTCAAATTGGCATTTAACACCATTTAGGATGATCAAAATCTGTTGGATCTCCTTAGTAGGATGGCCACAACTGGCCAGACTATCACAAGTTCTCTGAATATCATTTACGTAATCTCACATTGATTGGTGAATTAACTTGGGTTCTTTTAATCTAACATATAAGTGCATGATCCTAGTTGTAAAAGATGATGAGAAATAGCGATGAAATATCTCCCAAATTGAAGATGCAATCACACAACCTATCAATCCATGGCTTACCTAAGCAGAAACAGACGCCAATAACCAGGATGCAAGAGAGTTGTCCATCTGAACAAATTTGGCATACGCAAGATTGAGTTGATCAATTCCAGTAGCGTCTTAAATGAATTGAGGAATAGCAACTGTTCCAAGCAGGTGAGCTTCAAGATTGTAGCCGCAAATCAAGAAGAGGACATGCTGCTTCCAGCTCTGAAATTTTTTCTCTCTGATCAACTGAACTACCTTATTGTTTGCAAAAGGCGGTGAAACTTCCTCCATTGACGCAGAAGAATTGCAATCGCAGTAAAGATGCAGGATCAAGCGAGCTTTGATACCATGTTGCAATCTTCAAAGTAATTGGATAGTAGAATGAAGATTGAGACTAAGCAATAAGAAAGAATGAAGACAATGAAAATGAACTATAATTCAAAAGTTAGTTAAAGGATTACAACGACTTCCTATTTATAGGACCTAATGTTTATATTTTTATAGATCAGCCTCTGAATCTTCTTTTACAGATGAGTCCCTCAATCTTTATTCATAAATGCACATGTATCCTAGGAGTAATCAATCAAATCAAAGGTGGAATCCCACATTGGTGGACTCGGGCACGCATTGTGATTATCTCTACCACAGCTAGGCGGATCGACCAAGTGACATGGAAGACAATCTCACGCAGAGCCACGTCTTGGATAGCCAAGCAACCTAGATTAGGTGTGCATCTAGATGATTGGGTCTCTCGACCCACACGTCCGCTTTTACTATTATTAGCTAAAGATTATAATATTGAGCCGATTGATTTCTCCATTCTCCAATAATAGAATGTCTGATTTTTTTTGCAAAAAAAAAAAAAGGAAGGAAGGGATTGTTTTCCTGTTTTAGACAGATTTATAGCTACTTTTGTTTTTTGATCTAAAGATTTATAGCTACTTCAATAGCAATTTTAGATTCCCTTTTCGTGAGTGGACCCATACTCATCTAATAAGCAACCTTAAACCTATTCAAGTTATCCTTGAGACCAAATCTCAATTGAGTATGACAGTAGTTCAAAGGAATTTGTCTTTCTTTTGGCTTACCAGCGCATAAGTTAATAAGCAATCCGCATAAGTTTATAAGATTTTATTTTAAATTAATATGCTATTATAATTTACGTGTCTTATCCAAATTAATATGTTATGACTAGCTGAGACGACTTAATCGGTTAGAGATTATATAATATGTTATGGATTATAATCCTTTAGGTCTCTATATTTTCCACTTAATGACCGTACCACTTAATGAGGTGTCGTATTTATATGCAAAACAAGTCAAAGAACTATCAAGATAGAATTCATTCTTATTAATTAATAGATCTGAGCTTCCCTTTATGCAGTAAATTAAATATATTATGTTGTTTAAATTATATTTTATAATAGATAAAATATTTAATTTATAATGTTTTCTTACTAATAAAGATATAACTTTATACCCGTCGTGATTAATATGTTGAGTTTGAAAGTTCTAATACTAAACAAAACAGTTTATTAATGAAGAAAAATTATTAAAAAAAAACATCTATCAAATAAATATTTTTTTATGTTCAAGGTAATTTGAGTTATTGGACATTAAAATTTCACACACGTAATAAATATTTGAGCATTGAATATCATATTATATCAACTAATAAAGGATTATATATATTTTTTGAATATTTGTATTTATTAATTATGTTAATTTAAAATAATTTTTTACATATTAGTAATAATTTTGTATTTTTACATGTTACTTTTATGTTTGAAGTTCTAGATGTTATTTAGTGTTTTTTTTCTAAAACAATAATTAATGTTTTATTATGTTTTTGTAGTTGAGTTCAACATAATTTGTGATCTAGTAGGGCATGAAGCGGTTCGGAGTCGAACCAAATCAGAACCGAACCTTTACCACATTTTAAAATCGGTACGGTTTACCGCTCCAGTTTTTGGCCGCTGCAGATTTTGACCAATTTACCGTACCTGTTCTGAACCGGTTCAAAAACCGATTCAGAACCGGTTCGGTCGAACCACTTCATATATGTATATATTCAGTTCTGACTATAGTATTTCTCTACTGTTGAATCACTGACACCTCTTATCTCTTGCATTAAACAAGATTATCAGAAACAGAAACCAAACTGCAGTGTTTATCACTTAACCTGTTTTGGATATGAATCCCATATGGACTGACCACGTGTAATATTCATACTTTTCAGATTTTTTTTTAAAAAAAAACCACTGTTCAATTTATTTTTTGAAAGAGTAAGTATATAAAATAAAAAAATAAAAATCTATGTGCTAGGCTGCTAGCTAGCTCTTCCATCATCATCACCATCTCTATAAAATGAAACACCATTTACTATACTTTCCCCTGTAAGCAACAACCATCTGTATGAGAAGCTAACTGTAAGTCTATCATGAAACCATCCATAGTTGAAGTTACCAGCATGATCCAAAGCCTCCTTTCTCTTTCAAGTTAAAGGGTTTTCAGATCATTTGGTAGTTTCACCCGTGGATTGGGTATCATGACATGAAGTTGTGTATATTAGCTGCTCCAAATTCCATCATGAAGATATAGATTGAGGTGTGATGCTTTTCTGCATGCAAAATATATATGTATATGGGAACTTTCATGTAAGGAATCAACTGGCACTAACTGAGCTTAATATACCATTACAGTTTAAGGCAATCAAAAAGGCAGGTTCAGGATTTGAAATAAGAGTATGACAACTTGAAATTCCTGTCTGCTCTGCAATGCAATCTCCCATAGTTCAGACAGAATGCAATCCATCGTCTTGTTTAATTGAACTTTCCAGGACAAAAAAAAAATTCACATGCTCTAAAAATTTCAGAACTAAAAAATCTTGATGCCAATATTTTCACCAATACCGGGATCAAACCTGTAAAGCTCACTTGCCTTGACACTTGTTGTGAGCCAAGACTCTTCCACAATATTCAGTATACAATCCCAGAGCATGTGAAATTTTACGTCAAAATAAGACAAACCTAGCCAAATATACCTCTTCTACATGACCATCAATCTGAAGGCAACCATTTCTTCACATACTTTAAAAGATTTCACAACTACAAAACCTTTTTGCCATCATTTTCACCAAAATCCAGATCAAAACCTAATGAAAACCAAAGATGGTATTTCCGAATTTGAGTGAATCACGAAATCTCTTTTTCAAGAAATGCTAATCTATTCAATTCATCTATCAGCAGAAGTAATTGGGATTTCTTTGTTGTGTGTGTGAATCAGAAATATGGTACTCTCGTAAGATTACCAAATCGTAAATCGCAAAATATCAGTAATTCAACTATGATCCAAATCGCAAGATTACCACGAGCTTACCTTAGAGCCTTAGAGGTAGTTCGGTGGGGAAGAGCCGCAGCCACAGCAACACTGAAGTTTGAAACTTCAGACTGAGTGAAGAACGCATTTGATGATTAGGTCAAGAGTCACTCAGTCTGGTGTGTGGTCTGGTGACTGGTCTGTTAAATATGGTATGGTCTGATTTAGTAGTATGTTTAATGTTAAAACCGGTATGAAAAGTGGTTTGGTTAACCGGTTTTGAACCGGTTTTCTATACCTCTTCTGAACCGCTCCATATATTTTTTTTTTAAAAAGTTTGTTTTGTGAACCGGTACGGTTCAGCCGAACCGGTTTATTTTGCCCAGCCCTATGATCTAGTTAAATTTTTGTATAAATATATTGATACTTTTCTGGCCAAAACATATATCGGTATTCATTATTCATTTATCTATGAAATGTTTTCTAATTGTTTAAATTAAAGTATTTTTATTATATATATTAAAGGTGGTATAAACATTTACTAATACGTTATTAGTGCATTCTTTTCAACTTAGTTTTATGTTCTTTATTATTATCGTGTATTTTTAACAAACATTAATTACAATATACGTATTGTAATAACTCTAACTACTCTACTTTGATAATATTTATTCCATATGTTGTCTACCAAATAAAACTATAAAAAGATATATCTTCAAAAATATTAGTAATAATAAATAGAATTTTTGTTCATATGATAAAATTTATATTCTAAAAATACTCATAAATAAATTTATGTAATTTACTACTTATAATTAGAAAATTTAATATAATAAAATTAATAAAACCCTAATAAAATCATTTTAAATTATAACCCTAAACCCTACAAATATAGATTTGTGAATAAAATATATTAAAAATACATAATTATTTATATATTTTTTAATTAAAAAATGAAGTAAACTAAGCTTGAAAAATAATGATAATATTGATTAATTGATTTGTAATAAATGTGATAAATTGAAACGGTTTTTAAAGTTCAATGTGGTGCTTTGGAGCAATTTCAATGTATCCACATGTATAAAAATATGATGTCACATATGCAACTGTAACATACAATCTAGGTGGACCAATAGAATTCATTAGAAAAAATTATTTTGCTTACTTGTTTACATTATATACACCCTAGCCAAATTAATATATATATATATATTACTCTTAACCGATTGGTTTTCTAAAATGTAGGCAGTTTCCCATTTGTCGCTTACAGTAAAAAAAGATATAAGGAATGAGTTTTTTTTTTTTAAACAAAATATACCCCTTTTAAAACTTAAATAACCGCTTAAAAAAAAATACTATAGCATATCAACATGACTATCAGTCGCAGATATAATATTTTTATCCTACTCGTGACTACTCGGACTACTCGTGACTGACAGTCATAAGTTAGGATTTACCTTTTTTTAAATAAAAAAATATATATAATTGTGTTATTAAAAAATATTTGCTTGCTTATACTTCTTTTTGTTCATCTATTCAACCTATTTTCTTTAATTGTTTTTGGAGATGGTCAAAACAATATTTACCTTAAAAAATGCTATTCACGGTACCTTAAAACTACATAATTTAGAAATATCAGTTTTTGGTACCATCTCCAAAACAGAGGATAACATTAGATTGAATAGATACACAAATTAAAAGTTAATACGAATCAACGCCGTTAATTTTTTATTTAAATAAAGTTTTCAAACAATGGAAGTTTTTGAACAACTAAGACAAACAAAACTAAAGTAAATTAATGCCTAATCAAATAGTATTATCTAAAGTTAACATGAATATATTTTAATTACCGACTCCAACTCGGACTATTGTCATCTCAACCCCCATCTTGCCTTGTCTCGACCAGAAACTTGGAGGAGATCCAACTCTACTTATTTTGTTGATTTTATATAGGTCAAGGTTAACCAAACCATCTTTTTCGCCTTTTCTTTGAGCCCATTTCAACCCCAACCTTCATCTCGACCTGAAGTTCTGTAATTTCCTAGGTCTCGGCGGTTCAACTGCCTACTCCTATACTTGAGTCAGCTAAGTTACTGGTGATTGAATAGCTAGTACATCAAATTGTCACTCGGGTTGATCCTCCTCAAAACTCGACGTCACTGGTTGTGCCATGACATGATCAAGATCACCAGTGAGCTTGTGTTTAAATGGAAAAAGGAAAATGGAGGAATGGGAAAAGGTCGACAATATCAGGGCATAATGGAGGAACGACCATCCCTAAAAAGCGCTACGAGGAAAAGGATTTGGTATGAAATAATGAACGAAGCAAGATCAATGAGAAAAACCAAGGAGAATGTGATGGAAAGAAGGGCAGCCGAATGCAACAGGTCCGGAGAAGAAAGAACGTGGAAAAATCGGATGGATCAAGAGGAGAAAAGCTGCATGGAATCACATGATGATGATAGAAGCAGAGTTTAAATCGAGAATACGCAGTTGGATGAAACAGAATCGATGTGTCAAGATCGACTGAAATTTTTGGAGATAACTACGCATTGGAGAAGTACTTGGCCGGATGAAAACAATTCCATACCATCTGAATCCACCAAAACCAACCCCGTCATGATCCTCTCAACCACCATACAACACACTGTCATCCAAAACCGTCCAACCCAAATAAAATAAACTTTTGTAAATCAAAGAACCATAGAAAATTTAGGAAAAGTCTGAAAATACATCAATATATTTACATAAATTGGTAACTCAACCCAACATCTTTTAATTGTATGTCTATGTTTGAAAATGATGGTAAATACACCTTCATGATCTAAAATTACTAATCAATACTATACAAAATTAAAAATAACCGAACAATTTTTCAAATGGCACAAAAAATATACGCATCTTCACTGATTTTTTAACCATATAAAAATAATTCTAAAACATTATCGTTAATATAGGGTTAAAATATCAGTCGTTCATCACGTTTTGATGTTGGGATACCACACACATCAGTTAAAGTTGTTCAGGCATGATCGACTAAAATTTTAACCTAGGGACATATTTAACAGGTTGGAGAGCGGACTTTTAAAAGTTTTGTTCTTAGCCGCCTAAGCTCTTTTTGGGTGTTCCTTAGTCTATTACAAAACCATTGAATATACTACAATGCCTTTGATTTCTGTTTGTTATATAACTAATGAAAACAGAACTTAACTTTTAAGGCTTTCAAGTTCTTGTTTGAATTATATCGAAATTTCCATTCTAAGTATCTAACAAATGACTCGTTCAAATAAAGTTATGACACTGATTAGATTAATTAGGAACCTATGAGGGTGTTTGATTGAGGTATTAAACATTTATTAGTATTAATTAATACAATATTTGAGCAGAAATAATGGTATGTAAAAACTAATACGTATGCATTAGCTAATACATAATTATAGTGTTAATTGTGTATTAACTAATACATTATCTAACCATGATATTGTTTAATACATAGTATAAATTTACTTAATGACTCTTAGTCTATTAACCCTATATAAAAATAGTTTATCCACTACGGGAGAAGCTGTGGTTAATGACTCAAGTAAACGGCTCAAGCATGATTGAGCCGTGAATATTTTATTTGTACAATTATTAACGGCTTAATCATGCTTTAGCCGTGAAAACTATTTTTTTTAAATCAAAAATCTTTTTGACGGCTCAATATTGTAGAGCCGTCATTAAAAATAAATTTGACGGCTCAATAGTATTGAGCCGTCATTTAAAAACAATGTTTTTTAATCAAAATTAGTTTTGACGGCTCGAATAAAGTTGAGCCGTCATTTAAAAATATTTTGTTTTAATCAAAAATAATTTTGACGGCTGGAATATGGTTGAGCCGTCATTTAAAAACAATTAGTATTGAGCCATCAACAATAATTTTGATTTAAAAATATTATTTTAAATGACGGCTCAACCATATTCGAGTCGTTAAAATTATTTATGATTAAAAATTAAATGACGGCTCCATAGTATTGAGCCGTCAAAATTATTTTGATTTAATCAAAACTAATTTTGACGGATCGAATATGGTTGAGCCGTCATTTAAAAACAATTAGTATTGAGCCGTCAACAATAATTTTGCTTAAAAAATATTATTTTAAATGACGGCTCAATCAAAATTATTATTGATTAAAAAAATTGTTTTTAAATGACAGCTCATTAATACTTCCATTAATGAACCTATATTCAGCCGTAATGACAGTTCTCTTTTAATTAATACCTCCATTAATGAACCTATATTCAGCCGACAATATATTCCTCTCCCGTAATGATCATGATAGTTTTCAGTTTTTATTAAACTTTTTGAATTGTCATATAAAATATTTTAAATTATTATTTACTCGGATTATCTAATAATAATTAATAAAAAAATGTAATATATTAAATAATAAATAAATTGATGTAATAATACTATTTTAAAATATTTATCATTAATTCTTCCATATATGTTTTATTTTACACAAAATGAATCACTTACTCAAACATAAAACAGCTGTTGGGTACCATTCGAATTCAGAAACAATTTCTGAGTTTATTTTGACGATAAAATATGACATATAGTCAGCATTTAAAAAATAGTATAAAAAATTAATTAACTATTTACTCAATAATATTTTAATACTTACTCGTCAAATTGATATTATTAGAAACAATTATATTAAAAATAATATTAAAACAAACATATAGCGATTGCTTTGTTTCGTTTTTTTACTATTTATGTGTTTGTGTCATGAGAAAAACAAACTTAGAAGTGGTTATTTAACTTACAAGTGTGGTTCCACATGTGTTTTAAAATAATGTTGCTCCCAAATTCGATTTGTAAAATCATGTCGTTCGACATATTTGTTACACCAATACAATTCTCTATTTTTTCTCTTCAATCAGAAATAAATCAAACAGATTCGCTTAAACACATGAAAGTTATGAAGCTTTATTCATAGGAGTAATATTTTAAGAATGAAATTACAACAATTATAAGAGAAAAGTCTAGGTGGATTAAAGCGGTTATGACTCAAAGGGGATACTATTTTTTTTTGTGTGTGTGATCGTGATTTGTTTTCCAATTTATTGAATATGAATATATTTTATTTAAAAAAAAAAAGCAAATCAATTCATGTGTATAACTTACTACATTGCAAAATAAATTTAAGGGTGTTAAGTCTTTTTGCCACTTTATGTATAATTTTATAACAAATCAAACACTGTCTTAGGTTATACATGTATAAGTATATCTTAATACATGTCTCATCCAAACATAGTATTAACTAATATGTGTATTACGTAATACATGTATTACTTAATACGTGTATTAAATAATACATCCAATCAAACACCCCTTAGAGTCTACCCATGTCCAAAAACGAATATACAGTAGTCCATATCAAAATTCACTATTCATAACCATCCAAAATAATTCACTCTAGAAACGTAACAACATTAATGAAAACGAAAAAAAATGCAATAGAAGGGGTTCCTATGAGTCCCACTCCGATGCTTAAATGAGTACATTTTATGTATGAACTCAAAACGTAATGTAACGTATGCAAAGTAACAGTATTTATAGGGATAGAAGACCAAACAGTTTTAGGCAACCAAATATATCTTTAAATATTGTGGCGTTGTAGATAAGGATAGCAGATATTACGGTTAACACGTAATATTAAAGTTTCCTTATGTAGTCTTGTAGAATATGTGCCTCATATACGCGAGATATTGTAGCTGTATATTCCTCTTTAATTGTTTTCAGAGAATGTCACAGCTGAGGCGACACCTGTTTCTACTCCAGCCAAGAGGGCGAGGAGCGCCCTGCGGCTGCTGAGGATCTTCTGCTCCCCGGAGCGAGGCTCCTTTCCCCGGGCAGGTTGATGCTCCTGCTTCCGATCGTGCTGCTCCTAACTCCTCCAGAGGAGGTGGGGCTCGGAACAGGGTCCTGACCTAGGGTGACACGACGGGCACTTCGAAGACTCCCTTCACTAAGGAGTACTGTTCTTTGGTGTCTCTCTACCAGCACTCGTAGGGGGCGCATCCAAGGCGTCTCTACGCTCCTTACCACAGTCTACGGAAGGTGGGGATTTCAGACAAAGCGATGGTGCGGGATAACCCAGGCCTTTGGATGGATCTGCTAAATGGGATCCTCCCTCCTTGGGAACGGGGGGCGGTTCCTTCTGATTTGAAAGATATTGACGTCGTTATGAGGGTGCATTTCGAGCATCTTGCCTTGGTAAGTTCCTTTCTCGTCGTTCTTCCTTTATAGTCTTCCCTTTATGCCTTCTACTGCTCGCTCTCTTTTAACTCCTTGATCTCTTTTAACTTTTATACTTTTTTTCCTTTTGTTAGCTCGTCCGCGACCGGGCGGATCGTAGGGGAGCTCGTCGATAAGTAGGTTGATCTTAGAGGTGGCAATTGCTGACATGAAACGATTAAACGATTTGCAAACGATATGTAATTTACATGTTTAGACACGACACAATTACTAAGCGTGTCTAAAAAACTCTTATACGTTTGGACACCTTAATAATCGTGTCTAAACATATCTACCATCTAAATACACGACAAACACACGTTTAGACACGATTAATTAATCATGTCTAAACGTCTCTAATTGTGTTGTGTCTAATCGTTTCGTGTCTAATCGTGTCGTGTCTAAACGTGTATAATCGTGTTTAGACTCGATATCCATTAAATTCATACTCAATCATTTAGACACGAGACATGTTTAAACACATTTAAAATTTATTCGTATAGACATGAGATATGTTTATACATGACACGATTAATGACACGACACGATTAGACACGACACGACACGATTTCCACCCCTAGTTGACCTGCTTATCGATCTGGAGCACTTACAGAGTTTGGGATATACTTTGGAAAAGGTGGAGGATTTGAAGAAGAGGGCGAAAGTGTCCACAAAGTTGGTGGAGCAGGCTCAGCGGGAGTCTGCAGAGAGAGAAGGACATGCTCGCCTCGATTAAGATGAGGGAGGATCAGGTGACGCTCGCCGAAGACGAAAAGCTCCGGGCTTAACCAAGGAAGCTGACAAGGACTCCGCTCAGCTGGAGGCGGAGGTCGCTCGCCTTCAAGGCGATCTGAAGGAGTCTTGGGCTCTAAGGGATGACTTTAGGGAATAGAAGGATTAGCTTGAGCTGAAGTTGAAGTCTGTGCCATCCCCCCAAAGCGTGGTCGAGGAGTTTAAGAAGTTCGAGGAGTTCTCCGACTACGTCTTGGAGGTGATGAAGGCTGAGGTGGCTGCCTATCCAGGTCCTGGTCGACAAGATCCAGTGGATTGACTAGGTCTGGGCAAAATAAACCGATTCAGCCGAATCGTACCGAACCGTACCGGTTCACCAAACAAACGTTGTTTTTAAAAAATATGGAGTGGTTCAAAAGAGGTACAAAAACTGGTTCGCAAACGGTAAACCGTACCACTTCTTGTACCAGTTTTAATATAATATTATATTTTTAATATATACTCTAAACCATTAGACCAAAGTTTGTTCGGTGATGATTTACAATCTACATTGTTAGGGTATATGTATAATTACATAAAGTCTAGGGTAAAATGTTTAATTCTGTGGAGGACTAGTTTGCAATTTTACATTCTTATATCCTATAAATAAGGATAGTTGTACCGAACTTACCCAACTTTTGAATGAAGATCAGATTTATTTCTTCAATTGCAAGTAAGAATTCTTTCGTTTGCTTCTCTTTGATTTGAGATTCCTGACATGGTATAAGATCGTCGTCGATTCTGTTAGTTGCGATTCAGTATTTGCAATTCATCGATTACTTGATTTGCTGCGTCTGTTAGTCGATCATCTGGTGTTCTGTTCTGTTATCATCAATGGAATAAATTTCAGCTTCATTCTACAATAAAAAGTATGTCAGTTGGAAGGCAAAGATAATTTCCAATCATGGAGACAACAGGTGCTGTTAGCAGTGAGAGGATACAATCTTGAAGGTCACTTGTACGGGAATTCAACGATTCATCCTCGCATTCAGACTGATAATGGAGAATAAGAACTGAATACGGATTATCTTAAATTTGTACAAAAAGATAGTTCGCTCGCCTCGTGGATGTTGGCGTCAGTCTCATCGCAAGTAAGCAGAGGATTAATTGGCTGCATGACAGTGGCATCAATCTGGCAAAAACTGCATCGAGACTTCTCATCTTCATCCACCACTCGCATAATGCATCTCTATGAAAGACTTAAGGTTAGAAAGCTTCCCCGTCAAAACATGCGTGATTATTTAACTGCAATTCAGTCGGCATGTGATAGCTTAGCTAGCTGTGGTCATCCGATAGAAGAGATGCAACAGATTTCCATTATCTTGAATGGTGTTAAAGGCTAATTTGATAGTGTAGTGTCTGTTATCCATGCGAGTAGGAATCCGTATGATTTTGCATTTATTAGTTCGGTTTTACTAGATGCTGAAGCTCGACGGGTGGATTTACTATTTGATTCAACTGTCATGGTAAATGTTGATGTTAATCAAAGTAGTACTGGTATTCACAATGCTGCTAAGAAGAATGCTGTATTTGGAAATAACTATGTGGTTTTGTCAACTTTAGCAAATCCTTCTTCATCAAGTCAGGCAGGTTCTGATCAAGGTAATGGACATAATGCTCAGAATACAAATGTTGGTTCTAATAATCAAGGATATCAAGGATACAACTCAGGAAGAGGAAGAGGACGTGGTCGAGGATATGGAGGAAATCGTCTTCAGTGTCAGTTGTGTGGAAAATTCGGTCATCTGGTTCACAGATGCTACCCTCGATTCAATGTTAATTTCACAGGAGTACCAGATCCAGGAGGAACTCCAAATGTGAATTTGTCATAAGTTTAATGGGAAGATGCAGTAGAAGCTGTCAAACCGGCACACTCAACTCATTCAGCACATTTAACCCATGCAGCTCCAACTGATCCTATAACAGTTTCTCCTCCCACGTCTGTCTACTCTCCCTATGGTTCTTCTCAAACTCAAATGCCACAGTTATTTCCTTCAGTTCCTCAAGGATATGCGGCAGCACTAGTGCCTATGTATTCATTACCAAATGCACTCATTCCTAATCATCAGAATTTTCATCCTTCTACAATGGCCTATCAATTTCCTCCACAAATTCATTATGTTCAACAATCAGCTACTCCTGGTTCTTCATATGCAGCTGCCCCTGGTTCCTCATATGCTCAGTCAGTGGATAGTCAGTCTATTATTGGTACTCCACATGCTCACATGGAATCTATAGCTCCAGTTGTTCAGCATGATGCAAGTTGGTTTTCGGATTTAGGAGTGACTAACCATATGACAAATGCAACTCCTTCAGCATATAACACATGCCTTCCATATAATGGAACAGGTAAGGTCACAGTTGGTAATGGTTCTTCTCTTGGTATATATGCTATTGGTTTTGCTTTTATTCCTACTGATCATCATTCCATTGGTAGTTCTTCTAGACAGTTGATTCTTCATAATATGCTATATACTACCGCGGTGACTAAAAATTTGCTGTTTCTATCTCAGTTTGACAGGGATAATAGGGTTTACTTCGAGTTTCTTGATTTCTATTGTCTGATAAGAGATTGTCAAACATATCAAGTTCTGCTGAAGGGTCATAAATACTCTGGTTTATACAAGCTTGATTTGTCTCAATTGAATAGGTGTCATTTAGTAAAGTCTAGTAGTTCTAGTTATAATAAAAGTGGTAAAGTGTTTGTTTCAGAAAAACATGAAATTGAACATTGTAATGAATCTAATATTGGAGTTCAGTACTGTTCTAATGATTTTGAGTTTAAAAGTAGTTGCAATTCTTCTTGTGCTGATAATTTCATAGCAAATACTATTTCTATTCGTATTGATCCTTCAAATGATCATTCTAGTATTATATCTTCAGATCCTATTGAGGAAAATGAATTTGTTTGCTTTGTATCTACACTAGATAATAAAGATTCTACTCATCAGTGGCACATGAGATTAAGCCACCCATCAAATAAAATTCTGGTAAACTTTCTTCACATTCATAATCATCATGTTAGTCATTCTGCTTCACAGTGTACAACATGTGCTATAGGGAAAAGCAAAATGCAGCCATATCATTCTTCAACCACTGTGTACACTCAACCTTTGGAGTTGGTTTAAGTAGATCTCTGGGGTCCTGCTGCATGTGCTTCTAATGGGAATCTCTATTACTTAAGTATTGTTGATAGTTTTAGTAGATTCACATGGATTTCTTTTTTGAATAAGAAAAGTGACGCAGCATATAGCTTTATTGACTTTCACAAACTTGCAGAGAGACAACTTGGATACAAGCTGAAATCGGTACAATCTGATAGAGGAAGAGAATTTTAGTTTCTCTCCAAGTACCTGGCTTAGTATGGAGTGTCTCACAAAATCACGGTCCCGTATTCCTCTCAACAGAATGGAATTGTAGAGAGGAAGCATCGACATATAGTGGAAGTAGGACTGACTCTTTTGGCTCAAGCATCGGTACCTTTGCACTACTGGTCATACACATTTTTTACAGCTACTTTCCTTATAAACATGTTGCCTTCTTACAGTTTATAAAAAATGTCTCTTCATGAAAAACTGGTTGGATCAGCTGCTGATTATTCTTTTCTTAGAGTTTTTGGATGTCTTTGCTTTCCTCATCTAAGACCTTACAATAAAACGAAATTAGCTTTAAGATCTGAACCGTGTGTGTTCCTTGGGTATTGCTCAAAGTATCATGGCTATAAGTGTCTATCAGCTTCAAGTCGTGTGTATACAACTAGAGATGTTGTATTTCATGAACAATCTTTTCCTTTTGCAGATACTAAAGGTAAGTTCTTCATGTCATCATCTCCTACACATAACTATACAGCTAAGCCTTTCTTCTTAGCATGTGATCATCATTTTTTATCGTCTGCATTACAGGAATCACCTCAAGAAACAGGTCATGCGTCCCTATCTGATTTTACCCCTCCTTCTGGTATTAGAAATTCCTCTTCGTTGTCTCCTGTTATATCTGATCCACAACCTTAGGTTCAGTCTCATCCAATTCCAACATCATCACCACATCAGGATGTTATGCCTTCACATGATCATCATTAAGAAAATCATTCTACTTCCACTGTTTCAACTCCTCCTACTATTTCTTATATTTTACAAAATTCTACTTGTTCCTGTTAATACTCATAATAATAATGTGTTTGAAAATATATTTTCTGAAATGAATCATAATGCTCATACTGATACTGATATGTCATCTGTTGTTAATGTAATCAGCATAAATGTTCATCTTATGCATACGAGATCAAAAACTCTGTTTGTACAGCAACAATATTCTCTTCAAGCTCTTATAGTTTCATCAACACCCTCATATGCATTACTAAATGAGGAACCCAAGTCAATTCATCAAGCTCTGCATAGCCCACATTGGAATGCAGCTGTTGATGAAGAGTTCTCTGCATTACAAAGCAACAATACATGGTCTCTTGTTGATCTTTCTCCCGGGAGAATTCCAATTGGTTGCAAATGGCTTTTCAAGATAAAGAAGAATGCAGATGGGTCGATTGCTCGGTATCAAGCCAGGTTAGTTGCTAATGGTTTCTCTCAAAAACAGGTTTTGATTTTCAATAAACATTTAGTCCAGTGGTTAAATATGCAACTGTTCGAATGGTTCTATCTTTAGATTTATCTCATAAGTAGTCTTTACGTCAAATTGATATAAATAATGCATTTCTTCATGGTGATTTAACAGAAGAAGTGTATATGATTCAGCCTCCAGGATTTGAACAAGTTCCAAATGCTGAAAATCATATTGTGTGCAAGTTAAAAAAAGCTTTATATGCATTAAGACAAGCACCCCGTGTGTGGTTTGAAAGCTTAAGAGTTTTTCGATTAATCATCTTTAGTTTGTTGCTTCTGTGGCAGATAGTTGTATGTTTATTAAAAGCACAGATCAAGGTTGAGTATTTCTTCTGGTATATGTTGACGATATTGTAGTGACTAGTCCTTCATCAACGGCAATTTCTGAGGTAATTTTTTCGATCAATCAAGAGTTTAAACTCAAGGATCTAGGTAGTCTTATTTATTTTCTTGGAATGGAATTCACAGCTACCACTGACTTTTTACTATTAAATCAGAAAAAATACATTCATGATCTGATTCTCAAACTGGGTCTTGATGAAGCTTTGGTCTTTCCTACACCAATGACAGGAACATGTTTGTCCAAGACTGGTATAATTGCTTGTGAGATATTGTGAGAATAAATCCTTCGGTCAGTCATTGGAAAGCTGTCATTCATATTGTGAGATATTTGAAGGGAACTCTTGAACATGGTCTAATGTTTAGCAATACTTTGTATCCTGTTAAAGATATTTATTTAACGTCGTATTGTGATGCAGATTGGGGGGGCGACATAGCTGATAGAAAATCAATATTAGGTCATTATCTGATGGTAAATGGCAATCCCATTAGCTGGAGTTCAAAGAAGCAATCTGTGGTGGCCAGGTCAAGTGCTAGGGCTGAATTTCGAGCAATAGCTAATGCAGTTTCTGAGATCATCTGGGTGCAGTCTCTTATCAAAGAAATAGGATTGCAGTTATCTTCAATTCCCGTGGTTTGGACTGATAGTACTAGTGCAATTACTATTACCGAAAATCCAATTCAACATTCGAAAATGAAACATGTGGAAACTGATCTGTTTTTTGTTAGGGAGAAAGTCAAATTTGGACAGGTGTTGGTTAACTTTGTTCCACCCAGTGAGCAAATAGCTGACATTCTTACTAAGACATTAACTGAAAAATCGTTTGTTCCTTGCAGGAAGAAGATAGGTGTGTGATCTGTTACTGAGCTGAATGAGGATCGATATCTTATATAGAACGATAAGTCTTCTGGTAAAGAGTAAGTTTATGTTCTAATGATTGAGTTTCATATGCTGATGTAGTTGAACCTTTTTTGGCTATCAGTTATTATTTCTAGACAAGGTGGTTGATTCAACTATTCTGGGTACTATGTTACATGTGTGTGAATCTGTGACAAACTTTGCAAACTGAGTGGATATTGCTCATTGTTAGGAAGTGCACATTCTGATTCATGTTCTATAGATCAGGCTCTGCATATATTTCAGTATGTTAAGTCTGTTATCATGCTCATATGTTTCTTAGATTGTATTCACTCTATGAGGTCTTTTGCTGTATGTGTGGGTTCTTACCTAATCTTATGCTATATTCAGATAGTGTTGCTGCTGGAAGTCTCTGAAAATCAATCAATTCAGATGAATGAAAAAAACAACAAATAATGATTCTAATGATATAATTGGCATAAGACATGGCTTGATTCCAAAAATAGAGGTCATTTTAAAGAAAACATTGAAGATACTTTGAAAGGTCTCTTGAGGAAGAAAAGATAAGGGCAAAAACCCTTCAGTCATGTTGGTAAGATAAGGGCCAAAACTCTTCTGTCAATGAAAAAAAAATCAAACAATCAAAGATCGATTGTATAAGAAAAGAATGATTGAAAAATAGAGAAATCTTAGCAGCTCACTTCTGTATATGTGTATAATTCTGTGGCAAGTCTCTGCATATGGTAGATGTATTTCAGAAAGGTGGATTCATATCTAATGAAATATGTGTGTTATGATGATGGAGTTCATTCTGGATATATGAGCTTGTTGATATGTATGGATATGAATTAGAAGGTGTTATTCTTGTGTAATGAGTAATTGAAATTTAGAGGAATAAAATTGAACTGATTTGCATATAGATAGCAGGTAATTCAGTGTGAGTTGAATTTGATCATCAGTTCTAGAAATGTATCATGGTAGTTGATTCTGTTCTTCTATCAGTATTTGAAATTTTCAATATTAGAATCAGACTGCAATATGGAGATTTCGACTGTGATTGATTGGGATCAAGAAGTTTGAAAGAACAATAAAAGAGAAATCTAGATCTTCAAAGGGGAATGTTAGGGTATATGTATAATTACATAAAGTCTAGGGTAAAATGTTTAATTATGTGGAGGACTAGTTTACAATTTCACATTCTTATATCCTATAAATAAGGATAGTTGTACCGAACTTACCCAACTTTTGAATGAAGATCAGATTTATTTCTTCAATTGCAAGTAAGAATTCTTTCCTTTTCTTCTCCTTGATTTGAGATTCCTCACATACATTAGTATAATGAATTATATATTATATATTACGGATTATGGATTATGGATTATGGTTTATGGTTTATGGATTATGGATTATGGATTATGGATTATGGATTATGAATTATGGTATATGGATTATGGTTTATGGATTATAGATTATGGTTTATGGATTAGTATTATGGATTATGGTTTATGGATTATTTATTATGTATTATCATAATACATAATAAATAATTCATAAACCATAAAACTGTTACGTATTATTATAGTTTTTTTTTAAATATATATAAAGTGGTTTAGCCAAACCGGTTCTGAGCCGGTTTTTGAACCGATTCAAAAGAGGTACAACAAAATAATTGAGCGCTAAACCGTACCTCTTTAAAATGTGGTAAATGTACAGTTCATGAATCGGTTCGGCTTCGAATAGGTTCATGCCCACCCCTAGGATTGCCACCAAGTTTCCTCTCCGGGAGGTGAAGTCTCTTCAGGAGGCTGCCCCCGGGTCCGAGAAAGAGACTGCAGCCCCCAGTGAACCTAGACATTGATGTTCCGCACCCCCAGGTGAGCAAGTTGATGCAGAGCTTCATGTCGAAGGACCTGTTTGTGCTAAGAAGGACTACAACCTTGCAAAGTCACGTTGCCTCCTCATGCTTTTGCACCGCCTTGTTTAGTATGTTAAGTTGGTCCCCCATTTTATGAAAGAGAGTCACTTTAGTTTCCTTTTGTTTAAGAAACTTTGTAATTATTTCTTGATCATTGACTCAGATATTTTGCTTGAACATAATGGATGCCCTTTTTATTTCATAAGCCTTCGTTTCTGACTTCGAATATATTTGGTTGTTCTTCCGATGTCGATCTTTACCTGAAAGCTTGAGGAAGTCTTACCATACTTGATTTCAACTTCGCTTTTAGCTTCTGTATGATAGTCTCACCTGTTTTTCAAAGGGTCTTGGATTTTTTAGAAGGAAAGATTACATTTTAGAGGTTCTTTTCACTCCTTTAGTCTCCTGATGAAAGATTATTACCTTTTATAGGTTCGTCCGTTCCTTTTTCCAAGCTCCTGCTAGGGAATTACTACTCAATGATTCTTCTATTAATGAAACTATTATCGTTGATGGATTCGTTTGCCTTTTTAGGATTTAGCCTTTGGGTTCGTTTGCCTTAGAGTGGGGAAGTATTCCCCAAGCTTCGCTCGCCTTTTAGGAAGCTGTTACCTAAGATTCGTCCGCTCTCTTAAGCTTTTCTTTGGAGAGACTGTTACTTTGATAGTTCTTCCGCTCCATTGTTTCCCAACTTGAAAGGGAACTGTTACCTTGACGGTTCGTTCGCCTTATATATCAGGTCTTTTGCCTAACGTTTAGGGAACAGTTACATTGATGGTTCGTTCGCTTTTTATATCAGGTCTTTCGGTTTCCCAACTTGTAAGGGAACTGTCTTTTTGCCTAACATTTAGTTTCCTTTTGTTTAATAAACTTTGTAATTATTTCTTGATCATTGACTCGGATATTTTTCTTGAACATAATGGATTCCCTTTTTATTTCATAAGCCTTCGTTTCTGACTTCGAATATATTTGGTTGTTCTTCTGATGTCGATCTTTACCTGAAAGCTTGAGGTAGTCTTACCATACTTGTTTTCAACTTCGCTCTTAGATTATGTATGATAGTCTCTCCTTTCTTTTCAAAGGGTCTTGGATCTTTTAGGAGGAAAGATTACATTTTAGAGGTTCTTTTCGCTCCTTTAGGCTCTTTATGAAGGATTATTACCTTTTATAGGTTCGTCCTGTCCTTTCGCCAAGCTTCTGCTAGGGAATTAATACACAATGATTCTTCTTTTAATGAAACTATTATCCTTGATGGATTCGTTTTCCTTTTTAGGATGTAGCCCTTGGGTTCGTTCGCCTAAGAGTGGGGAACTGTTCCCCAAGCTTCGCTCGCCTTTTAAGAAGCTGTTACCTAAGATTCGTTCGCTCTCTTAAGCTTTTCTTTGGAGAGACTGTTACTTTGTTAGTTCTTTCGCTCCATTGTTTCCCAACTTGAAAGGGAACTGTTACCTTGACAGTTCATTCGCCTTATATATCAGGTATTTTGCCTAACGTTTAGGGAACAGTTACATTGATGGTTCGTTCGCTTTGTATATCAGGTCTTTCTGTTGCCCAACGTGCAAGGGAACTGTTATCTTGACGGTTTGTTCGCCTTTTATATTAGGTATTTTGCCTAAATTTTAGGGAACTGTTACCGTGCTGGTTTGTTCGTCTTTTTAGTGTAGGTTTTTTCTTTGCCTAGTCTGGGGGCAACTATTACCGTGATGGTTTGTTCGTCTTTTTAGTGTAGGTATTTTCTTTGCCTAGTTTGGGGGTAACTGTTGTTGGATCGTGATTTCCTGAATGCTGATCTGGCAATGAATTGAATGCCAAGGAGATGGTAATCGCGCGCTTTCGTCTGAGCTCCGATGAACCTGCAAGAAGGGGATCACAACAGAGGGGATGCCTCTGGGTCCCTCTCCGATGCTTAAATGAGTATATGTGTGTACATAGCTCAAAACGTATTGAATGTATGTAAAGCAAAGGTATTTATAGAGTAGGAGATACCAAACCGCATAAGGTAACTGTATATCTTCGTGAATATTGTGTTGTTGAAGATTTAGATAGTAGATATTGCGGTTACGGCGAGATATTGCAGTTACCGTATCTAATCTTTAGTGAATATGTGCCCGAGATATGCGGGATATCGTGGCTATATCCTTATTAACAGTTGGTGGGACCAGAGGAGAGAGGCAAGGCTCTCTTCAAGGCGAGCACTCCTATGGCTGCGACCTTGATTGTTGGCGAGCACTCCCTGGGCACTCCCTTGGCGAGCACTCCCATGGCGAGCAGTGGGAGGCTTTGGCCTTGGCCAATGGCGACCTGAAGTGGCACTTTGGCGTTCACTTTAGTTTGGATTCGATACTGGACCACTTTATGAGGGCCAGAGTAACCTTACTGTGGGTTGGCCTTGTTTAAATGGTATGGGTTTCACCCCTGCAAATTTATTGGGCCTTCGAGGCCTTTCCCATATTGGGTCGTCACTATCAATACCCAACATTTTCCCCTGAAGCTTGAGTGAAGTTTCTTCGGTCGAGCTTGATTCTGTGATAGGGTTTAAGATAGTGACTTTTGGACTGGATCTTTTGCTTTCCTTATCTGCTATTTGTGCCTTTTGATGCTCTGTATCCTTTGGCGAACGATTTTGGTTGCGTAGAGTTTTTCGGAATGTGTGATACCTTACCCCATTAGGCGAACGCTTTGGGTTTATGGATGCTCATTCTTCACTCTTTGGGCGAACCCTATCGTTGCGAGGGTATTAGGAGAGGTCTGGTATAGCTTTTGGCAATCACCTTTTTTGATTAAGATTTCGAACACTTTAATGAATGGTCAGTTAGCGAAAGTCGAGAGGACTTTTGAGGCATGTCTGTCACTTTGTCTTCCGTAACCAGTGGGCAGACTCACAGGTTTTTCGTGTCGTTCCAACCTTTTGTCTCCCCGATGTAACCCTTGGAATTCTGAGATTACTTCGGTTTTACCTAAAAGGGTGTAATCATTATCTGAGCCGTTTCTTACATGCCTGTTCAGTTTCCTTCGTTTTGGCTAAAAAGGCTGAACTTTAGCATTTAGTCTTTTACGCACTCAATTCATTTGCATTCCAGAGTTCATATCTTCTTTCAGCCCTCTGTTTCAATTTTTCTTTTCTCTATTTTTATCCTCGAAAAAGCTTTCTCAGCCAGAACGGGATACTCCTTCGAGCTTTGGAGAGCTGTCGAGGAGTGATCGGAACATCATTGATGACTTCTTCCGACATCATAGGCAACCAAACTTCTGTTCAATCCGCTCAGGGGCGGAAACTTCAGAGTCGATGCTTGGGCTAGCGGGCATTCATCAGTTCGTACAACTGACGCTCAAGGTCGGGGTTCATCATTCCGCACCAGTCTTTATTGATTGTATAAATTTCTGACCCATCAGTCTGGGACCTAAATTCATTGACCGCACTTGAGGACCTAAATTCATCAGTCTATTTTCCAAGCGGGCTAAGACGAGGTTGTTAGCTGCCTAGGCGTCTATGAGTTTCGGAACAAGGATGTCGACCAGTGCTCTGTTTGGCTAGAGGCAGAGAATGGTGACCTCAAGGCTCAACTGAAAGAGTCCTGGGTGCAGAGGGATGCCTCGATGGCTGAGCAGGAGCATCTTTCCTTAAATCTTAAGGCTGTCCCATCCCCCCTTAGCGTGGTCGAGGACTTTAAGAAGTCCGAGGAGTTCTCTGACTGCGCCTTGGAGGTGATAAAGGCTGAGGCTGCTGCCTACCTCCATATCTTGGTCGACGAGATTCAAGGGATTGATCCCAAGTTTCCTCTCTGGGAGGTGAAGTCTCTTCAGGACTTCATTGAGAGCGGCTACACCAAGGAAGCTCCTTGGCGATGAGGCTGCCCTCGGGGCCGAGAAGGAGACTGCATCCCCTGATGAACCCAGACCTTGAGGTCTCAGGCCTTCAGGCGACCGAGTCGATGCAGAGTTTCAGGTCAAGGGAGCCTGTTCATCCTCCTGCTTTTTGCTCATCCTTCTTTTTATCGATAATCACTTTTACTTCCCTTTGTTTTTGGGATAGTTGTAATTATTCTTTTGATTTCAGACTCGGATATCATTATAATGAACGCCTTTAATTTCGTAAGCCTTTACTCTTTTTCGACTTCGAATGTGTTTGGTCGTTCTTCCGATATCTTTTCGTTCGAACGCATTAGGAAGTTTTACCATATTTGTTTTCAACTTCTCTTTAGCTTATGTAGGAGAGTCTCGCCATATAGGATCTTGGACCATCCATTCCCTTCACCAAAGTTTCTTAAGGGAACTGTTACTCGAAGATCATACCTTTAAGGAAACTATCATCTTTTGTAGATGTGTTCGCTTTGTTAAGGTTTTAGACCTTTGGAGTGTTCGTCTAATCACGGGTAACTGTTACCCAAGGCTCATTCATCTTTTAGTAAGTGGTCGCCCTAGGTTCATTCGCCCACTTTCTTGTGTTTGTTTCGCAAAGGAACTATTACCTTTGATATGGATTCATTCGCTTTGGATGTTACTTCTCAATTTTTTCCCAACTTATAAGAGAACGGACTCCTTGACGGATTGCTCGCCTTTTGCGCTAGGACTTCTGTCTGATTTCTATATTTAGGCCTTATTTGCCTAACTTTTTCCTTAGGTCTTTTCGCCTGATTTTGATAACAGGTCTTGTGCCTGACTTTGGCATCACGTCTTTCGCCTAACTTTGGTGCTAGGTCTTTCACCTGATTCAGTCATCAGGTCTTTCGGGTCTTTTGGTTTGCCTAACTTTGGCGTTAGGTCTTTTTGCCTAACTTTGGCGTTAGGTCTTTCACCTGATTCAGTCATCAGGTCTTTCGGGTCTTTTGGTTTGCCTAACTTTGGCGTTAGGTCTTTTTGCCTAACTTTGGCGTTAGGTCTTTCGCCCAATTTTGATATCGGGTCTTTTTGTTTCGTAAGCCTTGGTTTTTGTTTGACTTCGAGTATACTTGGCTGTTCTTCTGATGTCTATCTTGCTTGAAAGCTTTAGGAAGTTTTACCATACTTGTTTTCAACTTCGCTTCATCTTTTGTAGAATAGTCTCGCCTTTTTGTTTTCATTCAAAGGGTCTTAGACCTTTCTTTGGAGGAAACGTTACCCTTTAGAGGTTCTTTTCGCTCCTTTAGGTTTCGGGGGAAGGACTGTGGCCTCTTATCGGCTCGTCCGTTCCTTTCGCCATGTTTCTTAAGGAAATTGTTACCCAAGGATTATGCCTTTAAGGAAACTGTCATCTTTTATGGATTCGTTCGCCTTTTAGGATTTTGGTCCTTAGATTCGTTCGCCTAGTCGTAGGAAACTGTTATCTAATATTTTCTCGCCTTTTAGGAAGTTGTTACCTCAGATTCGTTCGCCTAGTCGTAGGAAACTGTTATCTAAGATTTGCTCGCCTTTTAGGAAGCTGTTACATCGAATTCGTTCGCCCTTTTTGGGGAACTGTTACCCAAGATTCGCTCGCCTTTTTAGGAAGCTGGAAAGCTTTAGGAAGTTTTACCATACTTGTTTTCAACTTCGCTTTTAAAAGGAACAGTTACCTTTAGATTCGCTCACCTTTTAGGAAGCTGTTACCTAAGATTCGTTCGCTCTCTTAAGGTTTTCTTTGGAGAGACTGTTACCTTATTGGTTCGTCTGCTCCGTTGTGCCCAATTTGTAAGGGAACTATTACCCTTGATGTGGGTTCGTTCTCCTTTTAGTGTAGGTCTTTGTTCTTCCCAGTTGGACGGCTGTAGAGATTTGGGTAGCATAGACTTCTTTTGCATTGGACCCCTCGCCTCCGGCACCAAACCTTACAGCAATCAGGTTTATCACCCTCCTGCTCTGGGATGGGCCAAATTGCTCGGGCGGAGCTGGAGAGTGGTTTCTACGTGGGGGTGTTCGACTTCTGGTGACAACGCTTTTTGACCTTGGCGTCAGTGCTTTTGACCTAACTTTGGCGTTAGGGCTTTTTGGCCTGACTTTGGCGCCAGGGCTTTTGGCCTGTCTTTGGCGACATGGATTTTTGGCCTAACTTTGGTGTCAGGGCTTTTGGCCTGTCTTTGCCTAATTCTATTGTTAGGACTTTTGGCCTGACTTTGGCGTCAGGGCTTTTATTTTGCCTAACTTTATTGCTAGATCTTTTGGCCTGACTTTGGCGTCAGGGCTTTTGTGGCCTATCTTTGGTGATAGGGTTTTTTGTGGCCTATCTTTGGTGATAAGGCTTTTGGCCTGTCTTTGGCGACAGGGCTTTTGTGGCCTAACTTTGTTGTTAGGGCTTTTGGCCTGACTTTGGCATCAGGGCTTTTGTGGCCTAACTTTGTTGTTAAGGCTTTTGGCCTGTCTTTGGCGACAGTGCTTTTGTGGCCTAACTTTGTTGTTAGGGCTTTTGGCTTGACTTTGGCGTCAGGGCTTTTGTGGCCTAACTTTGTTGTTAGGGCTTTTGTGGCCTATCTTTGGTGATCTGACTTTTTGGCCTGACTTTGGTGTCACGGCTTTTGTGGCCTATCTTTGGTGATAGGGCTTTTTGTGGCCTAACTTTGTTCTTAGGGCTTTTGGCATGTCTTTGGCGACAGGGCTTTTGTGGCCTACCTTTGTTGTTAGGGCTTTCGGCCTGACTTTGGCGTCAGGGCTTTTGCGGCCTAACTTTGTTGTTAGGGCTTTTGGCCTGACTTTGGCGTCAGGGCTTTTGCGGCCTAACTTTGTTGTTAGGGCTTTTGTTGCCTATCTTTGGTGATAGGACTTTTTGGCCTGACTTTGGTGTCAGGGCTTTTGTGGCCTATCTTTGGTGATAGGGCTTTTTGGCCTAACTTTGTTGCTGGGGCTTTTGTGGCCTATCTTTGGTGATAGGGCTTTTTGTGGCCTAACTTTGTTGTTAGGGCTTTTGGCCTGTCTTTGGCGACAGGGCTTTTGTGGCCTAACTTTGTTGTTAGGGCTTTTTTGTGGCCTATCTTTGGTGATAGGGCTTTTGGCCTGACTTTGGTGTCAGGGCTTTTTTCTTCGATTTGCTTCGAGTGAACATCTTTATGAAGGAATCACTTGCTTGTATGGTCCTTCCCACTTAGCTGAAAGTTTATTTAGACTGTCCAGCCTTGTGTATTCATTCCTTCAACATTCCTCTCTTTATCAGCTTTTCGATGTCGCGCTTCTGATATCTGCAATAGCTCTCGGTGTCATTCCCCATGGGCTGACCACTCTTGCGGCGTCTCGGTGGCCTTGCCAGAGACCTTTCCATCTCGACTAGTACCGCCGAGATCTTCCTGTTTAAAGGCGTGAAATACTCGGGGACCTCTGGATGTCTTGGTCCTGGGTTTTCCGATCTAGGCTTTTCTCGACCCTTCTTACCCTTCTTGATCCTGTAGGGACACCAAAGAACCAAGACGACGCCGAACCCAAAAGGGTCGACAGAAATAACAGGGCTAAGTGATTCGGATAAGTCGTCTTACCCAACAGAGAGGCTTCATGCTTATTAACATGTATAATGGGGGCGCCTCCACCACTATACTCGGGGATGGCCCTGGCGACGACATCCTTTGGGGTCTTGATGACGACCAGGTCAGTGGTGAAGAGATGAGCTGATTGTTCCTTAAAGGGAGTCATGACGGTTTCGCGTTGTTCTTTGAGTCTCTTAGTGATAAGCTCCTCAACTTGGTCAAGAGTGAATTGGGGCTGCTGTCCTCCAGTTGGTGCAGAACTTGATGGATTGACAGAGTGAGTGACCGCCGGCGTCTTAGTGGAGGCCGGAGGTAAGGATTGGTGTCCAAAGGTCATCTCTTGATCTTCTTGAGGGGCTGTGGTGCCAGGATTTCCAGTTTCTGATTCTGGTGGCCCCGTAGGACGAGGATCTTCATGAGGAGCAAGGGTTTTTCTGCGGGCCTGTCCTATGATGGTTTCCAAGAGGGATATCATCTCTGCGGTTACCTGAATGGTTTCCCAAGCCACTTGGATGGTTTTTCGATCTGGATTCTCTGCGACGTTTGGAACAGGGGTCGTTCTCGAATTGCCAATGTGTTCACGTGCCGGTCTCGGAGGGACGGCATCACAGACTGCTTGGCTTGCAGGTTCTTGGTGGAGTGGCGAAGCGGTAGCGGAATTAGAGCTATCCGAGGATTGTTCGTTAGCTTCTTTCTGATGATTGCGGTTAGAGCGAGTATGTATGACTGTTTTGCTCGTTTTCCCACAGACGGCGCCAAATATTGGATCGTGATTTCCTGGATGCTGATCTGACAGTGAATTGAATGCCAACAGATGGTGATGGCGACCTGAAGTGGCACTTTGGCGTCCACTTTAGTTTGGATTCGATACTGGACCACTTTATGAGGGCCCGAGTAACCTTACTGTGGGTTGGCCTTGTTTAAATGGTATGGGTTTCACCCCCTTCAAATTTATTGGGCCTTCGAGGCCTTTCCCATATTGGGTCGTCACTATCAATACCCAACAACTGTTACCTTTGTTGGTTCGTTCGCCCCTCGTTTTACGTCTTGATGGGTGATGAACGGTTACTTTTTGAGGTTTGTTCACAATCCTCGCTTTGGTTTACTGAAGAGACAGTCACCTTTGTTTGTATATCTACATGTATGAGTCAGGTCTTATATTTCGATAGTCTGTCCATTCTTTGGAACTATTTGTTTTGGTTCGAGTGGCTACTCTTTTTATCAAGGAATGGTTTGTTTTATTGTCATGACATTCTGATTAAAAGATATGCATAAAACCTTCGTAAATGTTCGGAGCAAAAATGACGGGGTAATCAGGACAGAGTAAAAAGAACAGGTGTCCAAACTTATGAACTCATCCCTTCGCAGAACCATCTCCCCCACAAAAAATAGGTGAACGCTGACTTTTCTGTTGAAATACATAGCGGTCGCCAGTCGAATTATAGCTTGTGCGTTGTCTAATTGTCTTCGCTTTTCTTCAACAAGATTGAGGTTGAAAGTCTCTAAATGTCTTTAGCTTCAGCATAAAATTGTAGGATCCTATGGGTAGGCACCGCTATTCTGACAACCCACATCACATTTTCCAGCTCATCCACACAGTTTCCTTTTAAGGCTTGAACTCTCTTTTTGAGTCTTGCTAGGACAACTTTATTGGCTATTTTGACCTGTCAGTTGGTTTGGGGATGATGTACCGAGTTGAATTTGTGATCAATATGGTACTTGAGTTTGTTTCCCACGAATTGCGTACCATTATCGCTTATGAGTATTTTGGGACGCCAAATCGCGAGATTATGTTGACCTTTAAAAATTTGATCACTTGAAATTGCATTGTGGAGGCCGACTTTCGCCTCTATCCACTTGGAGAAATAGTCGATCGCCACGATGATGTGTGTTCTTTGACCAGTGCTTATGAAAAAGGATCCCTATATGTCTATTACCCACTGAGCGAATGGTCAGGTGTTAGCCATTGGAGATAACAATGTTGGTGGTCAACCAGATTTTGGTTCGAACTATTGACAATTCGCGCACATTTTCGTTAATTCTGCTGCATCTTTTCTCAAGGTTCGCCACTAATAGCCTAGTCTGAAGATTTCCATCTATAATAAGATAGTTTGCGGCTAGGCGATTTGTTTTTGTGGCCTCGCCTTCGTCTTCCGGCAGGTTTCCTTCTTTCAGAAGGTTGTGGAATGGAGTCGCAAAATTATCTTGATTTTGAATATTGAAGATTTCTGCTCGCTTTTTGAGAACTGAGTATAGTGCTTGTTCCAGGAAGTGTATTTCCGGTACTTTTGTTCATTTGAACGCCAACTTGCTCAAGAAGTGTGCTATTTGGTTGTCTTGGAAAGGAATCAATTCCATCACGAAAGTTAGAATTTCGGCGAATTTGTTTGGAAATGTTGACGTACTATTTTATTTGCCCCACCCATTTGCTTTATAGGTGTCATTCATTTGGTTGATAATTAACTCTGAATCGTTTTTTTGCCTTTAGTGACGTTATACCTATTCCCTTAGAGAGTCGCAACCTAGTGATAAGTGTTTCATATACATCTCCATTATTGGTCGCCTTGAATGTAAGGGCGATTGCACAATTTAGAGGCTCGCCCTCAGTTGTGATGAAAACTAATCCTGCCCCAGAGCCTTCTTTGGAAAAGGATCCATCCGTATAGAGTTCCCAGCTTTTGCCTTTGTCTTCTCGTTGTTCTTGTTATTTTTCCACGTATGTGAGACCATTGCTAGTACTTTCCACTGAAAAATATGTCAAGGCTTGACCTTTGATGGTCATTTTTGGCCCAAATTTGATCTGGAATTCATTCAACTCAATCGCCCATTTGAACATCCTTCCTAAAGAGTCTGACATGCTCAATATGTGTTTGAGGGGCTTGTTGGCACTACAAGAAACTCGTGCATTAGCGTCGGTGGAAAATCGTTGTTAAGATGGGAATTGGCGCTGATATCACGGGGCAGCAACGAAATCTCTGTCAGTGTAGCCTCCATCGCTAAATCGTTTAAACATCGCCATTGACCGTTGCTAATATGCTGCTGCTGCTAAGTTGACATATCCCAAAACCGGTTAACGACAACTTACGCTGTTGTTAAACACATTAAATAGGCAACGATACCTTTGGCGAAGTTGTACATCGATTTTACAGATGAATGTAAGTTAACGTTGAACAACCATTTTAGATATGCCGTTTCCAAGCTGCCTAATATGTTGAAGAATGTCTAAAATACGTACCGTTAAAGATGCGTATCTTTTATAAGATAATAGTTGAAACAAATCAACTAGTCCAACTTCCGACTTAAATTGTCACCATTCGTTGTATACTTTGGTGGAAAACGTTTGTCTATCCAAAGTGGGTGTTGTTGTCCACTGTTTGTATTATCATCTATAAAGATATAATGGTTAGCTGTGTGTTTCATGTACAACCAAGTCCGCCGCAAATTAAGCAAATCTGTGCTGATCATTTTGGTTCGCTGTAGAATCACAGAAATAGTTTCAGAAATGACGGGTTATTAAATCTGTGCATCTGTTTAAGTATAGTCCACTGCTACAGCAGTGTAATTCAGTTGGTTTTTTATGTTGTTTTTGTTCTTAGTTTGCATTAACAGATTTTGACGATAAACAATCAGAACAGTTTGCATAAATACCAGCTGAAGGAAAGTGACATTAACAATTAACCAAGTCCACAAAGAGGGTAAACCAGAACTTAATTACATGTTCCTGTACATAACATCCAGATAGCCCTATAAACTACCAACAAACAACAAAGACAAATGTTCACCATTGTTCATACATTACCAATTAAATAGAACCTACTTCAAGACATCATAACCTAACAGATGGATATGTTAGGAAAACTCACAAAAAACCTGCATGGAGGTTAAAACATCGATCAGTTGTACCCAAAATCTGTGCATCATGACAATATTCGGCATAGCAAGGAGGGTCAAGCATTTAGATCTGCAAGAATACCGCAAAATATGTGTGGTGTACTGCATTAGTGTTGCAAACGGTCGAAGGGTTGTTTACCTTGAGTTTCAGAATCACCATCAAAGTGTCGAATATCTGCCAAACACCTTCGCATCATCTGCATGTCCCGTTGAAACGACTGCATCATCAGCTGGAACTCCCCTAGCTGCCGAGTGGCTTCGTCCGCCTTACGCCGTCTCTCTTCTGCAATGGCTCAGAACTCCTTCGCTTAATCCCGAGCCTGTCTCAACTGAACACTCTCCATCGCTCTTGCAGCCTTGGAGATGCGAATTCTTCGGCGCTCTGGCTGTCTAACTTCTTCATACAATGCGTCCTTGTCAGCTGGTGTATCTGGTTCCCCTTCAACACGGGAAGCCAACTCTTCCACTTGGTCCTACAAGACAACATTTCAGTATTTTCCACAACAATAATACGTGACTACAGTTTTGGCCATTATCTGTTCTTAATACCATTATGTGCTTGGATTTTGCATCAATAGGCTGCCCATTCTTGTCAAGGTGATTTTTCCTAAATAGGTGATACTCCCCGGGATGTATCCCATTGTTCATCTCAATCTTTTACCATACGCAGACTTCATTATAAGAACACATTCAAACCCGACATAATTAAACAAATAGAGGATCACAATATTTACCTCCCGCTGTTCACGCTTAGCAAAGCTTACCGACCCGGATGTATGGTGCATAACTTTGTGAGACTTATTCTGCTTGTTCCTTTCGCTTATGATCTAAAACACGAGGCAAATCTGTCTGAATCTGCAATGAATAAACAGTTATGCGTGTAATGAGTTTGGTAGATACGACATCCCGTTAAGCAACTTACCTTAAACTCCTCCGAACTAAACCAATTTACCAAATAGATCCAGTCTTCTTTCACAACATCTGCAGGACAATGCAAGAAACGCTCTTCATTGGTGTTGTACTTATCGAAATGGTGGCGCTTCAGATTTTCCTTATAGTTTCGGTACTTGTCCCGCAGGACACAAACAATCAACTTCTTCAGGTTGTCATCATCTGGGACAACAAACTTTTCCTGTCACCCATGAACAAATAGCATCCGAAGGTATATATTATAAACTCATATGATAACTTTCAGTGGCCTAAAACAGAACATGGACTGAATAAACTTACTGACACAACTTCAATCATCTTCGCCTCATAGTCTATCGGAGACTTCGGTATGTCGCTCCAGTCTTTCACCTGCAACGGTGCGTTTGTACTCTTACGAACAATACATCCACACCAGGATGCAAACGTCGAAGCGTTTTTGCTGCATACTCGTCCCTGTGCATTAAACTGAAGCTCCTCTTTCTCGTGTATCCCATTTCTAGACAGACGGATGCACCTTGTTCTACCACGTCGTAGGGGAGGTGCCGGGGATGGGAGATTCTCCATTTCTGGTATAAGAACTTCAAATTGGAAAACATAAAGGTTAAATACCAACAAAGGATAAAGGCCATATTAAGTGACCTTTAAACAAAGGATAAACCCAAACAATGGGTTGTATCAGTCCACACCAGCGGTTACCTTGCATGTATGACTCAAACTGCGTGTCCTGTTTTGTTTCCACCCGAGCAGGTTCTAGTTCTGTGTATTCACAGAGTGTCTCCCAATCAGGCGACTCCAAGCTTCTCTATGCTAAACCAAACAATAACATCAACAACATTAGGTACTTTTAGGAAGCCTAATGCTATACATGAATATAAGTCAGTTCAGGCTGGACCAACTTTGCTTACGAAAGATGTTTCGACTGAGTTTCCGTGGTGATCGACGTACGGGAACTTGAATTCCCTTAGTCTTCTGACCATTGACACGCTTGAAAACGACCATGACTACTAAGAAACATACGATTTAGTAAACCCTCACAACTTAATCAAGACACTGATTAGAACAACTAAAACATGAAAAAATCTGGTTCGACATCAAGTTCACACAACGAGAGATGTTCGACGAATAACCACTTGGTAACCTTATATTTTTATGAAATCTTCAAAAATTCGTTTTATTGGCTTTCGAATCCAGCTGTAACGGTGGATGTAACGGTGCCCTTATGCCCATGACCTTCAAATCCAGCTGTGCTTTGACATTTTCGTTGCTTTAACCAGGCAAACCTAACAGTATACCAATCAGGTTAACACAAACATTCTTTTCAATGTGCATGACATCAAGGTTGTATGGGAGTAACAGTTCTTTCCAGTAGGGTCTTCTTCTTCCAATTACCAGTCAAAGTATCAACACCAACCTTTCTTGTTGGTTAGGTCTTTCCAAAGAGTGGACAACTGATCAAGGACTTGCAACCCTGATAACCTTTGCGGAGGGGATCTGAAATCATGTTTTCCATCTAAGGAAGATTTATTCCTACGCCATAAATGCTTGTCAGGTAAAAACCGACGGTGACCTAAAAAAGCACACTTTCTCCCATTCTTGAGCCGACAGTAATGAGTTTCCATCTTACAAACCGAGCATGCTAGATTCCCATATGTAGCCCAACCAGATAAGTTTGCATAGGCTGGTAAGTCATGTATTGTCCATAGAACGCAAACATGCATTTTGAAGTTCTCTTTCTTTGAAGCATCATATGTGTCAGCTCCATTCTCCCATAGACTGGACAATTCATCTATTACGTTAACATCAATGGGCGCCTTCGGTCCTGGTATCAAAAGGAAAAGAAGGTAGATTGTATCTTTCAAGCACACATCTGGTGGGACATTATACAGAATAACTACAACAGGCCACAAACTATACAGATGACTTTTGTCACTAAACGGATCATATCCATCCGTTGCTAGTCCCAATCTGACATTCCTTGGTTCTGCACCAAATGACGGATGATTCACATCAATTTGTTTCAACGAGCGACTATTAGCTGGATGCCTCATGACTCCGTCTTTGGTGCGTCCTTCATGATGCCAACGCATTGTTGCTGTAGTCTTAGGTGACATAAACAAGCGTTGAAGTCGGGTTGTTAGTGGGAAGTATCTTAACACTTTGACAGGAACTTTTTTGGTCCTGTTTGAGACGGTGTTGTCAGCCCCATCCTCCACATTCATCCCAGGTTAGGTTTCTTTCCACCTCGACTGTCCACACTTCGGGCAGAGGTCCAAATCTTGGTACTCCTTTCTAAATAAGATGCAGTCGTTCCTACAGGCATGAATCAGTTTGTAGTCTAAGCAGAGATCCCCTATAAATATTTTGGCTTCATATTAAGACTTCGGGACAGTATTGCATTATGGCAGTACCTTGTGCAAAAGTTGTAGCAACTGATCTGCAAACTTGTTCGATACTTTGAATAGTGCCTTTAAGTGCAACAGTTAAATGGTAAACGACATTTTCAAGTACGGCGAACAACCGGGGTATAACTTATTTTCACAGTCAGCCAACCGTTTGTAGAATGTCTCTGCATCATCATTTGGTTCCTCCGTAGTTTCCATATTACTAGCCCTGAATACGTCATTCACCATGTTAAACATTTCGAACCTGCTACTACTGTGTTCAACATTGGTTAGAACATGTTTGTACTCTTCTCCATGGTCGACCCATCTCGTGTAGGTTGGCAGTATTCCAAACCTCTCTAAATGCAGCTTAACATCCATTCTTGACATTAGTAAACAACCATTGCAGTTCCTGCAAGGACAGTATATTGTACCTCCCCAAGACGAATTCGTAAAGGCTAATTCCAAAAATGTCACAACACCATTCTTATAATCAAGGCTCTGCCTTGGTTTGTTCATTCAAGTCTTGTCCATTCTTCCGTCAGTATTCACATACTGCAATTGCTGTTATATGTATATCCATGTTACATCATACAGTACATCTTCAGTAAGGCAATACTTAGAACACACATATATGACATGAAGTTCAAATAAGCTTTATGACAGCATAATATGCAGAGTTTGGACAGCTATTTACTCAATTGACGACTGAATTCCAACAAGAACTAATGCATGAGTTAACACAGTATGCAATTTCATAGATGAATCGGCATACAGTAGGGTATTTCATGGATAGACACCAAAATAAACCAGAACAGAAACAACACAAACAGCAAATCAACTAGGACAGTGTCCCAGGGATCAGGACCGAACTTGCATGCCATTAACTCTGCTATCAACGACACTTACTTACGGACTTACCTGACAATGTTTGGGCCGTGGTGGGAGAACTTCCAGAGGCCACTCCTTCAGTGATTGTTGCTCCGCAAGATCTGTTAGTTACTGTCGAAACATACTAAATTAGACAAAAACTTGCAGTACCATGGGGTGGGTTATGTTCATTTACTATGGGTGTACCTCAAAAGGATAGAGCTGCCTTCAATCGGACAATGGGGACAAAAGGGTGGACTGTTATCTAAATGTACGCAGCTTCATTTATGTTGGTGTTACTATTCAAGATTGAGGTTTTAGTGACAACAAGAAGCTTCTGAAACACCAATATTCTGTTGTTATTGTACCTACATCAGCGACAACAAATTTCATTGTTTAATACTAATTATTTATTTAGATTAAATGTCTGCAACTAATGGACTCTTTTAATATCAAAATTGTCTTGTTGTAAGACTTTCATTCATGTTAAACACTTAGTGATGGAAAAAGGTAACGGTAAATGTAACCTATACTGATGGAAAAAAACATTGTGTCTAATAAGCCACATTAACAGCTCAAAAATATGGTCACACAATAGGGGATTTTTAACTACAAATGTTAGCGTCAGCATAAAAGTCTCGTCGCTAATGCAATAGATTCTTGTAGTGTGGTGAGAACTGTTATGGCGTGCGCATGGAAGTATGGTCTCAACTTTTGAGCAGCAATAACTAAAGCATAGAGATACTTCCCTCTTCCTTTATTAAACTTTCTTACTTAGTAGACTGTACTTTGCTTACTTCCCTTCTCCTTTACTAAAACTGCACTGACTGCGACTTAAGTAATACTTATATATAGAAAGAGGGGTTCATTGGGAATGGGCTTCGCAAAGAACGGGAGTTTCTGCAGGTGCTACTTAAGTGATTGAAAGGCATCCTCGCACTCTGACGTCAACTCGAACTTGCGGTTTTCCCTTAAAGTTTGGAAGAACGGGAGGAACCTATCGCTCGCCCTTGAGAGGAAGCGATTGAGCACGGCCAGGCAACCATTCATACTTTGGAATTCCTAGTGGAAAGTCGGAGACTTCATCTCTTATATTGCGTTGAGCGTTTCGGTATTTGCCTCAATGCCTCTTTCGTAGACCATGAAATCCAAGAATTTGGCTGATTTTACGCCAAAGGCGCATTTCGTTGGATTCAGGCAAACACTGTGCCTCCTCATTTATTCGAATGCTTCTCGAAGGTCTTCTGTGTGAGGTTTCCACTTGATTGACTTGAAGAGCATGTCGTCTACAGATGCTTCCATGTTCCGCCCCAACATTTCTTGGAACATATGATTTACCATTCAATGATAGGTTGCCCCCGCTTTATCAAGCCGAAGGGCAACACCTTATAGCAAAGTATATCTCTATCGACGTAGACTGTTGTGTGGGCTTCATCAGCAGTGTGCCTTCGGATATGATTATAGGCTGAATAGGCATCCACGAAGGTTAGTGTCTCGTGACTAGAGGTTGCATCCACCAGTTGATCAATTCCGCCCCAACATTTCTTTGGGGGAGGCTTTGTTAAAGTCGCGGAAGTCAATACACATTCTCCACTTTCCGTTCGACTTCTTCACCAGCACTAGATTAGTGACCCAACTTTCAAAACATATATATCTGGAAAATTTGACTTCAAGTAGTCTGCCTACTTCTTGCCTGATGGTCAAGCGCTTGTCTAATCCAAATGAGCTTCTTTTCTGAGCACTAGGTTTGTTCAAAGAATCTATCCTCAGCTCGTATGAGATTATGTCGGTGTTGATGCCTGACATGTCACTGGGATACCAAGCGAACAATTCCTTGTATTCTTTTAGTAGGGAGGTCAAGGAATCCTTTTGGTTGTCATACAAGGTGGTTCTGATGCGCACATTCTTTTATGGACCATCTATCTCGACTTCTGCCAGTTCTTACATCGGGGCTGGTCGAGCTTTGTCCTCACAAGGGTCAACCTCTGTCTCGATGGCGAGAAACACCCTTTCGTTCTTCCTATGAAGGGAGTTCACATAGTTTTGCCGTGAGGATGGCTGGTCGCCTAGAACTGTGGACTGTGGAGGCCACGATCTTATGCGGATTGAATGTTTTCCTTCCTAGGATGGCGTTGTATGAGGCAGTTGTATCGACCACTATGAAGGCGACCAACATCTCTATGCTCTTCCATCATTCGCCCAGGGTTATAGCTCCCAGCGGATACGTTGTTCTCCAAGCAAAGCCGATGAATGGAAAGTCGACTCGCTTGAGATCTCTTTTGGATTTGCCCATCTATTCGAAAGCGTCCAGGAACAGAATGTCTATCGAACTCCCTCCATCGATCATAATTATTTTCATATCACATCCTGGGACGTGTGCTATGATGACTAAAGTATCATTGTGCGGGGTGGTGACATGTGTTAGGTCTTTTACAGAGAATGAGGTAATGATATCTTCCGCGGGCCGAGGCCTCTTTCGCTATTGCGCAACTGTGAATATTTGAGTGGCGTATATTTCTCTTACATTGGACCCCTCGATTCCGGCTCCAAACCCTCCGTCAATTAGGTTTATCACACTTTTGCCATGGGATGAGCCTAATTGTTCTTGGGGAGCAGGCGAGTAGTTTCTACGTGGAGGCGTTCGTCTGCGCTCCTTTCCTTCCACAAACTCTTGCAGCATGTCTTTCTAGATGAGTTACTCAATGGATCACACAGCTCCTCCTTCAATGTAGCAAGTCAGATTTCATCTTCTCGCCACGATATCCTTCCCTGATCAATGAATTCTGAAACCTTAGTATTAGTCGCAATATCATTGTTCGGTACAGTTGTAATTCGCTGGGTCTCCTTGTTTAATATCCAAACTTCCTTTTAGAACCAAGTCAACTGGCCATCTCCAATTATCCAAAGACTCTCGCGAATTATTATGTCCCGACGATCAATCAAACTAGACCATATTCAAGAGGCACGTCCTTCCTTTTCCGCCCCAAAGAAGTCCCCATTGTTGAAGTAGATTCATCTTAGAACACGGTTCAGCTATAACCTTGCAGCCATTCTGGAAAGGAGTGCTAGGTTAAAGATTTGAAAGTCTTTGACACCTAATCCTCCATCCGTTTTTGGTTTTGTAAGCAAATCCCATCTCTTCCAGTGAATCTTTTCCCCCGCTTGAGAGTGTCTCCACCAGAAATCCGCCACTAGAGCATTTATCACAGAGCACCATGCGGTAGGTAACTTGAGGATACTCATGGCATATGTCGGGATAGCGTGTACTACTGCTTTTATAAGGACCTCTCTCCCTGCATTGTGAAGAATTTTGGATTTCCAACTTTGCAGTTTATCGTGAATAATCTTTCTAAAGAAACTGAGCGCTTTTCTCTTTGACCTCCCCCACATTGATGGAAGGCCAAGGTTCTGGACACTCTGAATTTCAGTGATTTGAGCTAGAACAAGATGAGATTGAGAGAAGAAAGATACCTTGGTGACGAAGTAATGAATAAATAACTGAATCTTAACTTTCAAGCTTTTCATTCAAGTTAATCTCAAATCAGTCATACTACCTCTATTTATACAAGATCTAGGATAGGTAATCAACAGAAACTAACAATTTCTTGAATCTTCTCTAAACATATAAACACTTCTAAACTCTTCTAGACCAAACTTACACCATACTACAGAATAAGATTCATACATCCTAACATTCCCTTAAGAAGATTGATTTTCTTCTTTCTCGAATTTGATTTCATGAGTCATTCAGGCTGAATACTTTTGCACTGTAATTTGCAATCTTATGTTCTAACTATTTCACAATCTTCATCTATAATCATCATACACGTGCATACACTCAAAACTCCTGTGAAAAATGATTAACACACTTGCGTAGATTCAACATAACGGATTCACACACATGATAAACCTCTCTTTCACCCGACAAGTGTGAATCAGCTCAAAAAATCAACTAAACAAATATCAACAGCAACCTCCACAACACAGCTTAAAAAAAATCTATCCACTTGTTGATTTATCTCATCAACTCAGCCTTCCAAAGATCAAACTATCATTCTCTATATTTTTTCACCGTGCTGATTTTTTTTCTTAACAATTATAACATATCAATGATGAATTCATCATTCTTTTTTTTTTTTAACTGACAGAGAAGTTTCCACTTGCCTCTATCTTACCAATGAAGCTGAGAGGTTTCCATTTGCCTCCATCTTTTCATCCTCAAATAACTCCTCAAAGTTGCTTGAATGTTGTCTTTGAGGAGTGTTATATTTGGATTCAAACTTCACCTTATGTTAGTGTATGATCATTTGAGGAAGACTAGCTGATAGAAAAATCACAACAATTTAAAGATCTCATCACAGCAAGCTGTAGAGAAAGTTAAATGTCGATATGCATCTAGATATGAATATGATGAGTGAACACACTTAATCTGAAAAAGAGACCTAATCATGATCGAAAAACAGAATCAGATGAACCGGACAGTAAGAAATCACCACAAGAGTTACAAAGTGTAGACCATGTATGCATGAGCATAGAGAAGACAGAAAAAACAAACAGAACACAATAGGACAGACATAACAGAAGCAGAAGATCACCAGATAACGCAGAGTAATCAAACAGAGAAAGAACAGAGAATGCGACACTCAACAGCCAAACATCAGACTGAGAAACATAGAACCCATACACATGATTGAAAAAAAACTCACACTCAACAAGAAAACCAAAGACAACACTCTCTGTTAACAGAGATGTTTTCCTAATCAGCATCCACCTTATTTGCACGACTAAGAGAATCTGTTAATTCTTGAAAAGATAAAACCCCAACTTTCCTTCTAAACGGAACAAACTACTTATTAGTAATAGGTTTTGTAAGAATGTTTGCCAATTGTTCTGAGGGTGGAACTAAATTTACCAGAACCTGTCCATTCTACACCTTTTCCCTAACAAAGCACATATCAATCTCAACATGCTTCATCTTCGAGTGATGAATTGGATTTTCTATTAAAGCTACTGCCCCTTTATTGTCACTCCACACTATAGGAACATATGTAAGTTTAACATTGAGTTCAGTCAGAAGAGAAGTAACCCACATTACCTCGCAAATAGCATTGGTTAATGGCCCTATACTCAGCTTCAGCTAATGACCGTGAGATAACAGGTTGCTTTTTGGAGCACCACACAATGGGATTCCCATTCAGCAAGAGGTAATGTCTAGAGACTGACTTACGATCTACTAAGTCACTCCCCTAGTCATCATCAGCATACGAAACTACAGTAACATCAGAAGAAGTAACTGAACTGGCCCTAAATACAAGACCATGATCTATAGTGCCTTTTAGATACCTGAGTACATAAAGAAAAACTTTCCAATGATAGACAAAAGCTTGTTGCATATACTGACTCAGTTTGTTCACGGCAAAATGAATATCAGGTCTGGTTACACAGACATGCTGCAATGCACCCACAACCCTTCTATACAAATGCTCATCAGCCAAGGGAGCTTCATCAGTGATCTCTGCAACCTTATTCAAGAAATTTCCAGACATCGGCGTAAGAAGAGAAGCTTCATCTGTCATCCCTGTTTTATTAAGCAACTCCATGATATACTTTTGTTGACCCAGTAGCAAGCAGTCATCAGTAACTTGAACATCCATACCCAGAAAGTAGTTTAATGAACCCAGATCTTTCAATTTAAATTCTTTATTGATATCAGACACTACAGAATCAATATTTGCCATATCACTACCTGTTATTACGATATCATCTACATATACTAAGAGAAACACAATACCTTAAGCACTTTTCTTTACAAACAAACACCTGTTAGTAAGAGAGACAGAAAACTGAAGAGAAGGGAGTAAAAAACATTTAAGTCTTTCAAACCAGGCACGTGGTGCTTGTTTTAAACCATATAGCACCTTATTCAGCTTGCATACCAGAGTATTACCTTGAGCATCCGTTTTTTCAAACCCAGAGGATGAATCATATAAACATCTTCAGATAATTCCCCATGTAAGAACGCATTGTTAACATCAACCTGTCTTAACTTCCATTTGTGAGTTAATGCTAAGGTAAGTATAATCCGAACTGTTGGCGCTTTAACCACTGGACTAAACGTGTCTTGAAATTTGAAACCAGGTTTTTGAGAAAAAAAAACTTAGCTACTAACCTGGCGTTATATCTTGCAATAGAACCATCTGAACTTCGTTTTATCTTGAATATCCATTTGCAGCCTATAGGTAGCCTTCCACCTGGTAAATGAACAAGATTCCAAGTGTTGTTGTTAACCAAGGCGTGTAGTTCATCCTGTACTGCGGAAGCCCACACTGGACACTTCATGGCTACATGTATATCAGATGGTTTAGTTTGATCAAATATTGAAGAATCAATAATAGAAGTAGTCAAAGCAGCTAAATTCCTTGTCTTTGATCTGATTTGCATAGAATGTTTATTAGTATGAGGAGAGACAATATTCCCTTATCAATCAAGTTATTAGAAGAATATAAAACATTAATCGGATCAGCCATATCAGATTCAGAAGAAACATACCTGACTGTAGAAGGTGTTACCAATTCTAAGACAATAGGAGAGGGTGGCATCACCACTGGTTGATTTAACAAAGGTTCTTCATGATAAGATACTACATTCTCAGGTAGAGAATCATCAGAAGACATGATATCTGGACCTGTTAAACCTGATGGAATAGACACCAGAGGAGAAACATTAGATTTGTCAGACACATCTCTGAAATGATCTGCATGACTATGCACATCTTCAGGACTATAAAGAGAAGAACTGAAATACAAAAATAATGGTGAGGTGGTTGCAGTATTCTTTACAGCTCCAGACTGCATAAATGAACCTGATTGATCTGCAAAAGGAAAGACATCCTCATTAAACTGAACATGTCTAGACACATATACCCTACCTGAATCATCAGGACATCTATATCCATGTTGATTTGCACAATACCCAATAAACACACATGGAGCAGACCTGAAATCCATCTTGTTTTTATTGAATGGTCGGATTAATGGAAAGCAGATACATCCAAACACTCTCAAGAACCCATAATTAGGAGTTATGGAAAAAAAAATTCATGAGGAGATAGATTATTGAGTACCTTGGATGGAAGACTGTTTATCAAGAAACCTGCAGTAAAAAAGGAGTCACTCCAGTACTGCATTGGCAAGGATGCATGTTTCATCAATGTTAATCCCATTTCAACTATATGGCGATGGTTTTTTTCGACAATGCCATTCTGTTCAGACATGTAGGGACACGTAAATCTGTGATTTATTCCATATTGACTCAAATACGAAGATAAGGCTTTAAATTCCCCACCTCCATCTGTTTGCACAGATTTAATAGTAAAGCCAAGTTGATTTTCCACTGCTTTATGAAATTGCGGGAAAATAGTCAAAACATCACTCTTCTTCTTCAGGAAATAAATCCAAGTGTACCTTTGTAAACATATCAACAATACTAAGGTAATAGAGATTACCATTTGATGAAATAGGTGCAGGTCCCCATAGGTCCATTTCTAGTAATTCTAATGTAGCATGATACTCAGTGTTGGACTCCGTGAAAGGAAGCTTACAACTCTTTCCTACAGCACAAGCAGTACACATTGAGGTATTATAACTTATTTTCAAATTGGATTGTTTTAAACCCATAGAGAGCGTATGTTGAGAAGGATGAGCAAGTCTTTAATGAAGAATAACAGAAGACAAATTTATTTGAACCAAATTGCAGAAGTTTTCATTATCAGCACTACAACCAGTGATATTACACACCATCGAGCAACTAGTTTTATTCTTATGACCAATCATAGATATCTCATTATTGTTTTGCAAAAAACTATTGAAATCAAGCTTATACAAGCCTCCACTCTCAGATCCTCGGAGTAACACTTGATGGCTATATGAATCTCTCACAAGACAGTAGTTGGAATGGAACTCAAAATACAATCTATTGTCCCTGGTAAACTGCGAAACAGAGACCAGATTTTTAGTAATTTGAGGAGTACAAAGCATATTATGTAACACCAACGGTTTAGAAGCTATGTTAATGACATATGTATCAATTATACAAATATCAATAAGACTACCATTTGCTACCTGAACCTTACCTGACCCTGAGTAGGACTGAGCACAGGGAGGATTAGTCTGAGAAAAATGGTTTGTAGCACCAGAATGAGGGTACCAGGCTTTGTCTGGAATGTTTTGACCAAAGATTGTTGCAGCAAAAGTCAGACGAGTCTGAGCATGGTTATCCAGAATTGATTAATTCTGTGAAGAATTTGGAGGAGCAGTGGCTGAACTGACTGATAGGATGGCATAACTGAATGGAACTGAGAAACCGAGGGCATTGTAGCAGTAATGCTCATCATAGGTGGCATGACAGTGTATGGTTGAAGCTGAAATCCAGGAGTAGTACAGGTACATATTGACTGTAGTTCAGATAAGGATAATTGTTCAGATATGTTGGACCAGTAGGTAGTAAATTCTGAGGCTGAATGGAGTTTCCAAGGTTGGATGATCCCGACATATAATGTTGAGGTACAGTAGTATGATTCAGATTCTTTGAAGATCCAGCACTAGAAAATGACAATGCATCTTCATCATTCCACTGTACTGAAGATAGATTAGCACTGATACCTTCATTTTGTTGAGTTGTGACACCTTGAAAGTGTACATTAATGCGGTGATAGCACCTATGCACCAGATGGTCAAACTTACCATAGAGCTGACACCAGTTGGCCGCACTTATTGCCAAAATCTTGGAATGTCTATTGAACCGAACATAAATTCTTCCCAAGTTTAATCCTCTCATATCAAGCAACACCTGATGTTTCCAGGACTGGAAGTTGTCCTCCCATATTAGCTGACAGATTCGCTTGTTGAAGAACGCAAGTCCAAGATCATCCAAACCTATCGAACAGAATATCACACACAGATAGGAGAGAAAATACAATTGGAGATGAATCCAGAAGGTGATAGTTTGAACAGAGTTTTTGAGCAGAGAATCGCAGCAGTTCTTTGATGACAGAAATGAATTCAGAAAAGCTCTGATACCATTTCAGTGATTTGAGCTAGAAGAAGATGAGATTGAGAGAAGAAAGATACATTGGTGACGAAGAAATGAAGAAATAAACGAAATAAATGAATCTTAGCTTTCAAGCTTCTCATTCAAGTTAATCTCAAATCAGTCATACTACCTCTATTTATACAAGATCTAGGATTGGTAATCAACAGAAACTAACAACTTCTTGAATCTTCTCTAAACATCTAAACCCTTCTAAAACTCTTGTAGACCAAACTTACACCTTACGACACAATAACTTGCACAACAAGTAATCACTAGACTCATACATCCTAACACTGAATGCCCATAGCCTCTTCCAACGTCCTCCTTTCTTCCTCCTAAACGTTCGTAATTAGAAAGAGACTTGATTTTACTAGATTCATGCTTTGACCCGATGCACAACAATATTAATCGATGATTGCTTGGAGGGCCTGCATATTTGGTTGTGTTCCCTTCACGAAGAAAAGGAAATCACCAGCGAAGAATAAGTGATGAAGGACAGGACACTCTCTCTTAATGTGAATGCCAACTAGCTTCTCCTTCGTGTCCGCTTTCTAAATATGTCTAGAAGATCATCAACCATGATAATAAAAAGATATGGTGACAGTGGATCACATTGGCGCAGGTCGCGTTTAGGTTTAATCGGTCTTGAATGTTTCCCATTAACGATAACCGAGTAGGACACCGTTGATATGCACTCCTTGATCTAGCTTATCCACGTGGGGCTGAATCCTTTACGCTCTAGCACCTCAAGGAGAAAGTCATATTCCACATGATCGTAAGACTTTTGCATATCCAACTTTACCGCACAATATACTCTTCTTCCTTTTTTTCGGTTATGCAGATGATGGACGACTTCATGAGTGATCACAATATTATTCTAAATCATTTTTCCTGCCACAAAAGCACTTTGGTACGGTGTAATGATGTTTGGAAGATAAGGCTTAAGCCTTTTAGCAAGCATCTTGGAGATAATCTTCTAGCTGAATTTGAGAAACACTTATAGGTCGAAATTCACCCGGACAAGTAGTGTTAACCACATTAGGAAGTAAAGCAATGTTTGTATAGTTGACGGTCTCAAGGAGCTTACCTGTTTTAAAGAAGGATTTGACCGCATTGATTATGCTTGTACCAATTACATCCCATAGCTGGTGGTAGACTAGACCAGAAAAGCCATCCAGACCTGGTACACGGGAACCCCCAATCTGAAACACAGCGCGCTTCAGTTCCTCGTTCGTTACAATACTCTTAAGCTAAGGTTCATCTCCTAATTAATTTGATTCGACACACAATTCAGCATATCTCCCAAATCTCGCTTCCTTTCCATAGTGAACAGAGTCGAGTGCAAAACAGATAGTTCCTCTAGAATCTGCCTTTCATTGGTCATCCAAATTCTGTTTGGTCCCCGCAATTGAAGGTGCTTATTTTGTCTCCGTATACTCATAGTGGTTAGGTGGAAGAATTTTGATTTTCTATCACCATGATGTAGACATTTAACCCGACATCTTTGGTGCCAATAGATTTTCTCACTTTTCCACAGTTCTTCCAATTCGTTTTTCAGCTCCTTTTCTTCATCATCATCGACTCTTGGGCTAGAATAAACTTTCATCTTCCGAATTTTGTCTTTGATTTCTAAGATCTTGGCTCGATTATTTCCAAACATCTCCTTCTCCATTTAATAAGATCACGGCTACATCGTCTGAGCCTTCCTGGAGATTCTCATTCATTCTCCGCACATTCTGGACTACTTCCTTGCGTATCCAACTCTCCAACCACATTTCTTCAAATATAAATCTCCTTCTTCCCTTCATATCATTTAGGTTTAGCTCGAGAATAATTGGATTATGGTCTGATCCAATGGCCAACTTTATCATGAGCTAGGATGTAAGATATTTTGTAATCCATTCGACATTTGTGATTGCCCAATCTAGATGCTCGTGGATCCTTGCATGTCCTTGTCTATTATTGCACCAGGTGAATTTGAAACCCCTGAACCCCAGGTCTATGAGGGATAAGTCGTTAATGAGAGTGTTAAATCTAGCTATTTTCCTCTGGTCCTTTGGAAGCCCTCCTACGTTTTCATACTGGTCTCGTATATCATTGATGTCACCAATAAAGGTCCAAGGCTCCCTCCAAGCATGGCCTATATCTCTCAAGTAATCCCAGTTCCTGCTTCGATTACGCTCATCCAGGTCCCTATATACGTTAGTAATTTGTGTTGAAGTATTGAACCCATTCCTTTCAACTTGGTAATTAACAATGTTCGGTGTGGTCGAGCTAATGTTTAGCTTGGTTTCTTCCTTCTACAATATTGCAAGCCCCCGTCATTGTCCTCGGGTGTGATATATAAGATCTTCCCCATTCTGGTTGACCTTCTAATGTTCTCACAAAAAGCATTAGAGTATTTTTTGTTTCCATCAGGAAGGCGATTGAGTGTCGATGCCTTTTGAGGAGATGTTTAAGGTTATTGATTGTCATAAAGATCCCAGACCCTGGAAAGTCCAACTAGGTAGACTCATTGATCCTGTGTGGCTGTTTCGGGATAACCACTAGAACCCTTTTGGAGTAGTTCGACACAAATTTGTTCTTCACGGGGACTCATTATAGCTTTTCCCCTTCCTCTTATACATCTTGTACTTATTCTATTTCTTATGCCCGTATAAGCCTTTAGTTGCTTTGTTTTCATCTTCCCCTTAATCGGGCTAGTACGGTCATTGTCCAATTTACCCTTTTTCCTTGGGTGGTTTTCTTCTTCCTCTTCCATATGACGTTTAAGGGACATCTTGCTGATGATAGGGCTTAGGCCAGTTTAGGTTGATATAGTTAAGTCCTGGTGCGATTCAGGGCTATTCCACGGTTGGATATCTCTCGTACAGAAGGTAACTAAGCATTTTCCATGTTGGGATTCTTGGGTTATACGTAGCTTTCAAGTTTGTGTGGGGAAAATTAGGAGGATCTAGAACGGGGTGGAATTAGGGATTTGGCTCGAAGTTGGTAGGTTGAATTTAGGATCTTCGTGTATGGCGGAACTGGGAATGTGGGGGATATTTGTAGTTGGGAATGTGATGGGTGATTATTCCACCTGATTGCCCTTGTGGATACTAGAAGATTGGGGGGGATCATGGAGAGGATGGGGTACTTCAGCACATTGAGTTTTGGATGCAAGGGTAAGGACGGGGTGGGGGTGGCCAGCAATATAGGTATGGTTGGAGGTGGGATAGTTTAGGTGTTTGGTTCAGGGAGGGTTGGTTGGATGGGTGTGGGTTGGTTCGGCTAATGAGATTCGTCTATTTGATTCTTTTCCATCTCCTTCGGGATCCTTTCGTTTTTCATTATGTTCCTCCGTGTTCCCCTTCCAACTGAGTTGAATTGGTTTTGTGAATTCCCCCCCACCTAGCTTGACTGAAGTGATCATAATGCGTGGCCGGTAATCGATAACCCATGGTACATACATTGGGGAGTCCGTTTTCACTTCTAACATAATAGCATCCAACTTACATTGATAGGATGTATCTTCTAATCTTCCACAATCATAACGCATATCTGATAGACGTTCATGTCTCATATCCGCCCAGCGTTCCTCTCCCATTGAGTTCTTTCACCAAAATCTAGCTCTTAGGGGTTGGCTTGCATCAATCTCCACTTTTATGCGCAAAAAGCCACGCTTGATCAGGTTCGTGGCTTATTATATTTTAATACACTTTTCAATTCCTTCCCCAATCTGAAGTGCATTCACAGTAGTTAAGACTCCGAGTTCTAGGCCAAGTACTTGAATCAAGAACTGTATCCTCTAAAACTCTATATCATTCAGGCTCAGATTGTTTTCCCATTTTTTTTTTATCTTAAGATAATTTCCGTCTAGAATACCCAATTTCTCTTCCAACTTCTCAAATTCAATCAGAATCATATTCTTATTCAAGTTGGTTCTGCTCACTGACTCATATTTCGACCATGCCACCTTCAGAATGTTGTGAATTTCCACATTCCTGGCCGTTTTCAGAGATATAACCGATCTGGTATACTTCACACGCACAGGGCACTTCAGTTTCGTGGTCAAGCTGAAGATGAGTTTCCTAGTTGTCTTTGCCCCACCACGATGGGATGTTTCTCCATGATTTGAGGTGATCATCACCAGATAGTTCACTGTAGTCGTGTCCAACCTTTAGCAATACGACAAATATTGGAAAATAATGATACATACCAAATATAATAGGCTGGGGTTTGGGTTTTTATGGTTTCAACCACTAGGGTTTTTACATGGCTCTCAAGTAGGGTTGCTACGGCATGAAGGCTTCTAGAAGCCTGCAGAAACGTCAGAGTTATTTCTATTGCTCGTAGCATAATTTTTGACATAGGAAAACCAGGCCTATACTTCGTCTTCAAGAAAATGTTGTAACATGCGGGACTCTTTGATGCAGAGAGAACCGTTCGGCACAGAAGCTTATTGAGGCCTGCAAAGGCCTGCTATCTTGGCCCGCAAGAATTTTCGACGAGGAAGTTAGATGCTGACTTCGATAACCAGGCTTCCTAGGCGGTGTCAGGAATCTCAAATTAAAGAGAAGAAAAAGAAGAGAATGCTTGCTTGCAATTGAAGAAAGAAAATCTGTTGTTCATTCAAAGTTGTTAAGTTCGTTACAACTATCCTTATTTATAGGATATAAGAATTAGAAAAATTGCAATCTAGCCCTCGGCAAAATTAAACATTTTACCCTAACTTTATGTAATTATATAAATAACTTAACATTCTCCATTGAAGATCTAACTTCCTTGTCTTGTTTCTTCAAGCTTCTTGATCTCAGTCAATCGAATTCTTCTTCTTCAATCTCCATATTTCAGTCTGATCCTAATGATGAGAATTTCACATACTAATGGCATGTTCTTTTCATGGAAACGAGAAGGAATTCGTCTTACGGAATCCATAAGAAGTTGTTCTTTTCGCGGAATTGATAAAATTAGCTTAGACATTCTGGGCGGGGTAGGCTTAGGCATTCTGGGCAAAACGTTCGAACTACCCTCACTCTATTTCTCTTCTCTTCTTGACCGAACCCATTTCTTCTCCTCTCCTTCTCAATCGAACCCAGGTCCTTGTCCTTCATTCCAGCAGAATCGCGATTCTTCAGGTACGTTCATCCCGTTCATCGACCGAGCTTCTCTCATTTTCTTCAGAAATCGTGAATTCTAGGTTCGATCGAACCAAGAAATTGCGTTTCTGGGTTGATCGAACCCATACCTTGCGATTATGTTGATTAATTTGATTTTTGTTATGTTGACGTGTTAATAACAACATTGATGTTCTATTCCATTTTCACCTTGACGTGTTATGATCTCTAAAGCAAAGTGGAAGACCACTGGTAATCCAGCTGCACGAGACGAGAATTTGTCCGTGTCGATAGAATCGACATTGGATTCAGTTGTGAAAATCTTCATCGTCACCAGCAGTCCCAACTGATTCACACAGCAATAGGGATTGTATGTGTTTTTCTGAAAGAGACATACACAGCCCCATTGAAGGCTTCTGGTTCAGTCACATAAGCTGGTTATTTAATGAAACTGCATTCAAGGAAATGTTATGTAATGCATACATATATATATAACCTGAAACGTCAAGACTCACAAGAAAACTGATTTTTTTCTCTGTTGTAGACCTTTGTTTATGATTGGATCTATTTTGCTAAAATTGATTGAAGTGTGGGCATATTTTGTTTTCGATGATCTTTATTTGCAGTGTGGAGAGCCAAACAATGTGATGGATTTGCAGAAGTCCTGTTTTTACAGGTTCTTGTAGGTGGACTCCCCTTCCTTGTATGGTGAATGGTAAGCAGCATGTTATCTCTTATCATCCTCTTAGAAACTGACAATGACACTGGATAACGTATGCATTCTTGTCCTCTTGATAATTGTGTGTCTATTAAGTACATAATACACATAAGACCCTGTTCGTGCTGGTAGTCTCATAAAAAATAAATATTTTTTCATTAAAGAGATGGATTAGTATGTGCTAATGTGAGTGAGGTTATTGAAAATGCCTAATTGGGTGAGAGGTCAATGATAATTATGTTTTGTACTGGGCCTAGGTTCTTTTCGGATTATGACCTGTAACTCCCTATGATTGCTTAAAAAACATATGAATTGCACAGGATTCATAGGCTTCCTTTTCAGTAGCCTGATGTCTGTTTTTATGTTCTTCAGGTCCTTACCTCTGCCCCTTCCTGCGGTTGAAGATTGTATCTTTGATTGTGTTTGTGTTTGATCAGTTTCATGCTGCTTGTGTTTGTGCTTTCTTCGTCCTTTGTGCAATGCAAGCATGGCAATGGTGGAAGGGTAATAGTAGTTAAGGTTAGAGCTCTCAAAATGGAAAGCTGGTTGGGGCTACAACAGAAAGCTCCTACTTTTTATTTTGTTTTTTCAGCTTAACAATCCTCCATCCATCTATCCAGTATATTGTATTACATTTTATTTCATATGTGCATGTACCTGGGATCCAATCATGTATAGCATGATTATTAGGATCCCTTTTTTGTTTTGTAAGGAGGTTGTCCTCGCATTTGACAGTTCAGCAGGTCACATGATGTACATGAAGTGGTAATGGTTCTTTTACAATTCCTATTCATTCATTTGCCATTCGAAAAGTATAAAAAATCTGACCAAAGGTTGTTAGAGAAATAACTCCTCTTAGTTTGTGAGTTATATTCACTTTCTTAAAACTTTTTTTTTTTTGTTACAATTCAGTTTATGCTTTTTTTTCATACATATTTAGCATTAGACGCAATGAAAATTCAACTTAATACTGAAATATATATTTAGTGTGTGATCTGTGTAAAATTTATTTATTTACATCATCTATTTAATCTCAAATTGGAGGTGATCATGGCTCATGCTTAGAGATGTCTCTAGTGGTGCTTCATATAGTTGTTTACTTAAATCCCTTGGTCATACTCATGCTTAGATGATGCTGACTCTCCCTTGATAATGTAGTATGGGTATTGAGAGCGTTGTAGACAAAGTTAAAGATACATCATCATGCAGTCTACATGATGCATCATGTAGTGCCTGCGAGATGGCAGTTGTTTGTGATTAGGATTGGACGAACCCAGCATTGTTTGTGTTTAGGATTGGACGAATTGGATGAATTGTTCGTATTTAACATGATGTTGTTCGTGTTTAGCATGATGTTGTTCGTGTTTAGCATCTTGTGTTCGTGATGATGCTTCGTGATGCTGTTCGTGTGTTATTGAGATTGTAATTGTTGTTCTTGATGGTTGTTATTGTGTTATGCTGGTTGTTCTTTTGGGTTCGGTTGTTCATATGTTGTGTATGCTCATTATGCTGGTTTCAGTTTCGATGACCTATTTGAATTGAGTCATAAGGGCAACAACAGAGTCATCGTGTGTTCATGTAATGTTATATAGCGAATATTGTATTTAACGTTATTTTTAATCATGTTATGCAATCAATTGATTGTTAAAAGAAATATTATTTTGCATTATAATTTACATTATAAAAAAAAGATTATAAAAAAAAGGTCGAGATTGGTCTTTTAAATAAATTTTAAAAAATAAAAATTCGTTTTTTTATTATTTATTTCATTGTTTTTATTATTCTTAATTTTTAAAACTAATTAATAGAAATTATTTTTATTATATACTATACATATACAAGGAGGGGCAAATATGTCATTTTACCACTTTCCATTCCCTTTCCATATATAATTCCACCAAAAAAACAGATGAATTCCTTATTCCATTCATATATAATTCCACTAAACAAACAACTTCATATTCTTAACTCCTATTCCCTATTCTGTATTCCTTATTCTGAATTCCCGGAATAGAAGTACAAAATCAGCTATCTTGATACATTACTAGAATTGATGATCAAATTCTACACTCCCTGAAATACCTGTCATCTGTATTCTACACAAGGGTTTTCGCCCTTGTCTTACCAACATGACTGAAGGGTTTTTTTGCCCTTATCTTTTCTTCCTCAGCAGACATTCCAAAGTGTCTTCAACGTTTTATTTGAAATGACCTCTATTTTCGGAATCAAGTCATGCCTTATGCCAATAATCTCATTATATCATTCTTTTTTTTCAATTGAGCTGAACTAATCGATTTCCAGGTATATCCAACAGCAACACTCTCTGAATATAGCATAAGACCATGTAAGAATTCACACATACAGTAGACGACCTCATAGAATGAAAACAAGCTAAGAATATATGAGCATGATGACAGACTTAACATACCAACATATATGCAGAACCTGATCTGTATAACATGAATCAAAATATGCACGCTTCCACCAATAAGCAATATCCATTCAGTTTGCAAAGATTGACACAGAGTTACACACAAATAATAGAGTACCCAGAATTGTTGAATCAACCATCGTGTCTAGAAAAAATACTAGATAGCCAGTAACAGTTCAACTAAATCAGCATATGAAATGAAACTCACCATTAGAATATACACTTACTCATTACCAGAAGAGTTATCATTCTCTGTAACAAATCGAGACGCATTCATCTCCGTAACAGAACACACACCAATCTCCTTCCTGCAAGGAACAAACGATTTTTCAGTTAATGGCTTAGTAAGAATGTCAGCTATTTGCTCACTTGATGGAACAAAGTTAACTAACACCTGTCCAGACTTAACTTTGTCTCTAACAAAAAACAAATCAATTTCTACATGTTTCATTGTCGAATGTTGAATTGGATTTTCTGTAATAGCAGCTGCACTAGTGCTATCTGTCAAAACCGTGGGAATTGAAGATAGTTGTAAGCCCATCTCTTTGATAAGAGACAACACCCAGATGATCTCACAAACTGCATTAGCTATTGCTCAAAATTCAGCCTCAGCACTTGACCTGGCCACCACAGATTGTTTCTTTGAATTCCATATAATTGAATTACCATTTTTGACGAAACAAAATAAAAACAATTACCATTTTCTATCAGATATGTCCCCCCCCCCCCCCCAATCTGCATCACAATACGATGTTAAAGATATTTCCTTAATAGGATATGAAGCATTACTAAACAACAATCCATGCTCAAGAGTTCCCTTTAAGTATCGCACAATATGAATGACAGCTCTCCAATGACTGCCCGAAGGATTCTGCATGTACTGACTGAGCTTGTTTACCGCAAAATTTATATATGGACCCGTGACACAAATATGTTGTAACACACCAATGGTTCTCCTAAACAATGTAATATCATCAAAAGGTTCATCACAAGTGATTATACCAGTCTATGACAAACAAGTTTCTGTCATAGGTGTAGGAAAGACCACAGATTCATCAAGTCTTAGTTTGAGAATCAAATCATGAATATACTTCTTCTGGTTTAACAATAAAAAATCAGTTGCAGCTGTGACTTCCATCCCAAGAAAATGACTAAGACTACCTAGATCTTTGAGTTTAAACTATTGATTGATCAAAGAAATTACCTTAGAAATTGCAGATGACGAGGGACCAGTCACGACAATATCGTCAACATAAACCAGAAGAAATAATGAACCTTGCTGTGTGCTCTTAATAAACATACAACTATATGCCACAGAGGCAACAAATTGAAGATGATTAATCAAAAAACTCTTAAGCTTTTCAAACCACGCACGGGGTGCTTGTCTTAAACCATATACAACTTTTTTTTAACTTCCAAACAAGATGAGTTTGAGCATCTGCAACTTGTTCAAAACCTGGAGGCTGAATCATATACACTTCCTTTATTAATTCACCATGAAGAAATGAATTATTTATATCAATCTGACGCAAAGACCACTTATGAGAGAAAGCCAAAGATAGAACAATTCGAACAGTTGCAGATTTAACCACTGGACTAAATTATTTTTGAAAATCAAAACCTGGTTTTTGAGAAAAGCCTTTAGCAACTAACCTGGCTTTATATCGAGCAATCGACCCATCGACATTCTTTTTTATCGTGAAAATCCATTTGCAGCCAATCGGAACTCTCCCTAGATCCACAAGAGACCATGTATTGTTGCCTTGCAGTGCAGAGAACTCTTCATCAACAACTGCTTTCCAATGTGGACTCTGAAAGAGCTTGATGAATTGATTTAGGTTCCTCATATAACAATGCATTTGATGGCACTGATGACACTAGAAGAGCTTGAAGCGAGGATGGTTGCTGTCCAGACTGAGTTTTCGATCTCCTCTGGATAGAATGAACATTTATGCTGATTACATTAACACCAAATGGCATATCAGTAATAGCATTCTGATTTACTGCAGAAGATATATTGTCAGACACATTATTATAAATATCAATAGGAACAAGAATAGAATTATGTAATCTATAAGAAATAGTTGGAGGAGTTGAAACAGAGGGAATAGCCTGATTTTCATGATGATCATCGTGATGATCATGCGAAGGAAAGACAACCTGATGTAGTGATTGTATTGGAGTTGGATGACACTGAACCTGAGGTTGGAAAGCAGATGTAACAGGAGACAGAAACGAAGAATGTCTAATACCAGAAGGAGGCGTAAAATCAGACAGAGATGCATGACCAGTTTCTTGTGCTGATTCGTGTAATCCAGAAGACAAAATATGAGGATCACAAGGTAAGAAGATAGACTTAGTTGTATAGTTCTGTGTAGGAGATGACGACCTGAAGAAACTACCTCTAGTATCTGCAAAAGGAAAAGATTGTTCATGAAAGACAACATTCCTAGTTGTATACACACGTCCTGAAGCAGATAAACACTTATAACCATGATACTTTGAAGTTTATCCAAGAAACACACACGGTTCAAATCTTAAAGCAAGTTTTGTTTTATTGTATGGCCGTAACTGAGGAAAGTAAGGACATCGAAAACCTCTAAGAAACGAATAATCAGGAGCTGTCCCAAACAATTTTTCATGATGAGACATTTTGGATAAATTGTAGGAAGGCAACCTGTTTATGAGGAAAGTAGCTGTAAAAAATGCATTTGACCAGTAATGCAAAGGTACCGAAGCTTGAGCCAACAGAGTCAATCCTAGCTCAACTATATGTCGATGCTTCCTCTCTACAATTCCATTCTGTTGACAGGAATATGGGCACGTAACTCTGTGAGACACACCAAACTGAGCCAGGTACTGGGATAGAAATTGAAACTCTCCACCTCCATCAGATTGTACCAATTTCAGTTTGTATCCAAGCTGCCTCTCTGCAAGTTTATGAAAATCAATAAAACTTTGTGATGCATGACTTTTCTTTCTTAGAAAATAAATCCATGTGAATCTACTAAAAATATCAACAATGCTCAAATAATAGAGATTCCCATTAAAAGCACACGCAGCAGGACCCCAAAGATCGACTTGTACCAACTCCAAAGGATGGGTGTACACAGTATTCGAAGAATTATATGGCTTCACTTTGCCTTTCCCTATGGCACATGATGTACATTGTTAGGTAGAATGACTTACAGGATGATTGTCAATGCGAAGAAAATTTACCAAAATTTTATTTGATGGGTGGCCTAATCTCATGTGCCACAAAGAAGCAGAATCTTTGTTATTTAGAGTAGAGACAAAGCAGACAAAATCCTTTTCGGTAATAGGATCTGAAGATATAACACTTGAATTATCATTGGATGAATCAATACGAATAGAGATAGTATTGGCTATGTAATTATCAGCATAAGAAGTATTGGCTATGTAATTATCAGCACAAGACGAATCAGCACAAGTGAAATCGTTTTAAACTCTGAATCATTAACAGAATACTGAACTGCAATATCAGAATTATTAAACTGATCAATTTCATGTTTTTCTGACACAAACGCTTTACCGGTTTTAGTATAACCAGAACTACTAGACTCAGCTAAATGACACTTATTCAACTGAGACAAATCAAGCTTGTATAAACCAGAACATTCATGACCGTTCAGCAGAACTTGATGCGTAAGACAATCTCGTATCAGACAATAGGAAGCATGAAACTCGAAGTAAACCCTGTTATTCCTGGCGAACTGAGAGACAGACATGATATTTTTAGTCACCGCAGGAGTATATAACATATTGTGCAAGATTAACTGTCTAGAAGTACTACCAATGGACTGACAATTAGTAGGTATAATAGCAGAACCAATAGCAGATATACCAAGAGACGAGCCATTACCAACTGTGACCTTACCAGGTCCATTATATGGAACGCATGAATTGTATGCTGAAGGAGTTGCATTTGTTAAATGATTAGTTGCACCTGAATTAGGAAACCAGCTTGAATCATGCTGCACAACTGGAGCAATCGATGCCATATCTGCTTGGGGAGTACCAATAACAGATTGTCTATCCAATGATTGAGCCTAGGAAGAACCAGGAGCAGACGCATATGAAGAACCACAAGCAGCCAAAAGTTGAACTGAATGAGTTGGAGGAGGAGGAAATTGATAGACCATTGTAGAAGGATGAAAATTCTGATAATAAGGAATGGATGCATTTGGTAATGAGTACATAGGCATTGGAGATGCAGACGTAGGCATTCGATCTGCAGTATATCCTTGAGGAAATATTTGTGACAATTGAGACTGAGAAGAACCATAGGGAGAGTAGCCAGATGCAGGAGAAGCAAAGGACATATTAGCAGTAGGAGAAGAAGGGGTTGAATGTGTTGAGACAGTTGAGTGTATCGGATTGGCAGCTTCTACTGCTTCTTCCCATTGAACGGATGAGAAATTCACATTTGGAGTTCCTTCTGGATCTGTTATTCCTGTGAAATTCACATTGAATCGATGGTAGCACCTGTGCACTAGATGCCCGAACTTCCCACATTACTGACACTGAGGACGATTTCCACCATATTCTCGACAATGTCCTCTTCCTCTTCCTGATGAGTTGTAACCTTGATATCCTTGAGTGTTAGATACAGAATTTACACTCTGAGTATTATGTCCAGTACCTTCCTCAGAACCTGCCTGACTTGAGGAGGAGGGATTTGCGAAAGTTGATACAACCACAGTACAAAAACCAGATACAACACTCTTCTCAGCAGCATTATGAACACCTGAACTACTTTGATTAACAGCAACATTTGCTGTAACAGATGAATCAAACAGCAAGTCCACCTGTCGAGTTCCAGCATCTAACAAAACCGAGCTGATAGATGCTAAATCATACGGATTTCTACTCGCATGAATAACAGACACTACACTATCAAATTGTTCTTTAACTCCATTCAAAATAATGGAAATCTGTTGCATCTCTTCTATCGGATGAGCACAGCTAGCTAATCTATCACATGCCGACTGAATTGCAGTCAAATAATCATGCATGTTTTGATGAGGAATCTTTCTAACCTTGAGTCAGTCATAGAGATGCATTATGCGAGTGGTGGGAGAGGATGAGAAGTCTTAATGCAGTTTTTGTCAAATTGAGGCCAGTGTCATGCATCCAATTAAGCCTCTGCTTACTTGCGACGAGACTGAAGATAACATCCAGGAGGCGAGCGAACTATCTTTCTGCACATATATAAGATAATCCGGATTCGCTTCTTCTTCTCCATCATCAGTCTGAATCCGAGGATGAATCGTTGTATTCCCGTACAAGTGGCCTTCAAGATTGTAGCCTCTCACTGCCAGCAACACCTGTTGCCTCCACGACTGGAAATTTTCTTCGCCTTCCAGTTGACAAACCTTTTTATTGAAGAACGAAGCTGAAACTTCTTCCATGCTTACCAACAGAACATAACAAAGCACCAGATGATCGACTAATAAACGCAGCAAAGGTAATCGACGAATCTCAAATACCGAATCGCACTAACAGAATCGACGCGGCTCTGATACCATGTCAGGAATCTCAAATTAAAGAGAAGAAAAATAAGAGAATGCTTACTTGCAATTGAATAAAGAAAATCTGATGTTCATTCAAAGTTGTTAAGTTCGTTACAACTATCTTTATTTATAGGATATAAGAATTAGAAAAATTGTAATCTAGACCTCGACAGAATTAAACATTTTACCCTAAACTTTATGTAATTATACATATACCCTAACAGGCGAGGATCGTTGCCTTTCTATTGTAGGGTTTACGCGACAGGTGATGGGGAGACCTGAATATTGCAAACACCACCGACTGAGGGAGGGAGTCCGACACGGAGGTGATGGTGGTTCTCATAAGAATGGAGGTGTTTCGACGAGGCAGAGGATGGTTCACTCATAGGGCGAGGGTTCTCTCGGATGGAGCTCTTTTGCCGCAAGGAGGATAATTTTCACTCAGTCGCTTATGTTATTTTGCTATACAGAATGCTCCTAATAATATAAATATTGTTAGGTGATTTTAATGATGTCATTAAGAAAGAAAACAAAAGAAGGCACACCACTTGATTTAAACAGGGCTGCAAAATTTAAAGACATGTTAGATCACTATGATTTGTTTGATTTAGGTTTTGCTGATCCTTGTTTTACCTAGGCGAAGATGTGCAAAAAAATAACTTTTTCCAGCAAATGCTGGACAGAATTGTTGCAAACTGTGACTGGCTAGTGAACTTACCCAACGCTAAAGTTTCTCATATGGCTATAATTAAGTCAGACCATTACCCACTGTTGTTATTGCTAAATAATAGGGACTTGAATAGGACGAATAAACCCTTCATATGCGAACCTATGTGGTTAGATAACCCAGAATTCAAAACCTTAGTGATTTCGACCTAGGATGCTGCCCTTAATAACTATCAGGAAGCCACCAAATTGTTCCTAAACAGGGCTAGAGACTGGAATATAAAAAGTTTTGGAAATGTTTTCAGAAAAAAGCTAAAATTCTTGCTAAACTAGATCTAATCCAAAAAAGATTTAGCTTCATCCCTCCCGGTTATGTTATTATCTGGTAGAAATCCCTAAGAATAGAACATGCATATATTCTTGACCGAGAAGAACAACTCTGGGCCTTGAAATCTAAATCCAAATGGATTGCGGATGGCTATAAGAATACAAAGTACTACCATGTAACCACTTTGGTTAGAAGTAATCACTGAAAAATTAGGTTCATTATGGATACCTTCGATTAATGGGTGTATGAACTGAGTTGATAAAGAACATATTCCTAAAGTTTTTCATAGTTTTTTCACAACTGCTAAAGATAGGGTTCCTCTGCATTGTCATTCATTTTATCCCGCCTTTGAACATCAATTCCCAAATTAGTTATTCTCTAAAACGCACCGTTTCTGACGGTGAAATTAAGTTTTCCCATAACTAACTTAGCCCTTAAAAGCCCCTGGCTGAGATTGTCTGCATCTTATTGTTTATCAGAATAATGGGAGATTGTGGGTAGCTCTGTTTGTACAATGATACAAACATATCTCGTCCACATATGCCCATTGGCATGAATGATACTCTTTTGTGTCTCATTTCGAAAATTAACAATTCTGAATTGGTCATATAATTCAGACGGATTAGTCTCTATAATATCTCTTACAAGTTTATTTCTAAAGCGATTATCAATATAATCAAACCTTTTATGCACAATCTCATCTCTCCTTTCCAAGCGACTTTTATCTTCGGTTGTTAGGTAGAGGATAATGTGGTGATCCTTAAGGAAACCCTGTTTCATCTTGGGGGATAAAAGAGGAAACTCATGGCTTATGGCTTTGAAACTAGACCTTGAAAAAACTTATGATAGACTTGAATGAGACTTCATTCGACACACCTTGGTGCATGTCAAGTTCCCCAAGAGACTTAATTGTGTTATCATGAAGTGTGTCACGTCCACATCGATTGTACGTTATCCTATTAAACTTGATTCTTCCACACCTTCTCAAGACCTTAGACAAGACGACCCTTTGTCCTCGTACCTCTTTATTCTCTGCATGGATTTATTACGCTTTGTTATTGAGATTGAAGTTAAAGCGAAGAGGTGGAAACTGTAAAAGGTAGGAAGAGATTCTTTATATTTATTTTACCTTTTATTTGTGGATGATATGATCGTCAATTGACAAACTTCATTTGCAAATTGTGAGTCGATGAAAAAAAATTGAATTTCTTTTGCTCGGTTTCCGGTAAAAAAAACAATATTGATAAATCACAAATTGTTTTCTCGAAAATCTGCCCACCAACACCGTCAAGCAGATGGTGAGTTTCTTGGGGATTAAGAAAGTTGATAACTTGTCAAATGTTGTGGGATTTTCTTTGTCCTTTTCGAATAAAAATGTTAGATCCTATAATTTCATTTGGGATAGATTGAGAGCAAAACTTATGGGTTGCGTGCGAAACTTTTATCCATGATGCATCGAGGTATTTTGATAAATTCGCTAGTGGCCACAATCCCTTCATACTTCATGCAATGGACCTAACTCATATGTCTACGTGTAAAGAGTTAGACAAAAGTAACATCAATTTTCTTTGGGACTCTTCGTAGACTATAAGAAAAATACATAATTTGAGTTGGGAGGTGGTTACCCTTCCAAACGATAAGGGAGTTGGGTATGCATTTAACTAAGGAAAGAAAGGAGGAGATGATCACTAACTTCGGCTGGAGACTAGACAAATATGAGGTCCATTGGCGACTATCATTCAGCAGGGGTATTTCTCTCTTGACAAAAGAGTTATTAAGGGTGAAACTCCTACCTGGAAAGCTTTGGAACATGGATAAAATGCCTTAAAGAGAGGGAGTGGTGGATCATTGGTGAAACGACTCTCATAAACGTTTGCTCAGACAATTGGATGGGGTCATCAACTCTTAAATCTCTAATTCAGGGTCCCCTACTCTTAGGGAAGAGAACTTGAAAGTAACAGAGATTATTAGGGATAATGACTAGTGGGATGTCTTTAATCTCTCTTTCCAAATTCCTAATAACATCTTCGATATCATCAGGGAGATTCCGAGAAGCATCTCATTGGGTTTCCCTGATAGGAAAATGTGGATCGGATCCCCTAAGGAAAACCCTTCGGTGGCTTTGGTCCACAAGAGTTTAAGGCTAAAATGCAACAATCATATTGAGTATGAGCCGGAAAGTAGAACTAGATATGGAACTGTGAAAGCATTACTAGGATCAAGTATTTTCTATGGCTTTGCAGCTATGTTCGGATTCCGACTACAAGTATCCTTCACAAAATAGGCATGAATATAAACCCTATATGTAAAAATTGTTGTCTCTATGACGAGAACACTTTACGCGTTCTTCAGAATTGTAAGGTAGCGAGTAAAATATGGGTTGATATAGGTACCCCCAATGGTATTAATTTCCATGGGTTCCTGCTATCAAGATGGCTTAAATTAAACTATGTTAACAAAATAAAGCACCAGACTGGTATTCAATGGTGTTTCATCTTTTACTCTGCAATGTGGTATATCTAGAAGAATAGAAATACTCTTATTTTCAACAATAGATAACTAGCTATAGATATTGTTTGTCTAACACTTTCGTGAAGTCGTAGTTCGGAGCAGAAATCAAATAGAAGTCTAGTGGACCCAACCGTATGTTGGATGGACAAAACTCAATACGGACGGATAAAGGTTTGGAAATACAGGACTGGCAAGTTGTGCAGCAGTACTCAAGAACCAACTTGGAGGATGGGTAAAGGGATCACAAAGAAAACTAGGGATCACAAATAGCGTGGTAGCAAAGTTATGAGGGATTAGAGACAGTTTGGTCTTGGCATAAAAACATGGGGATACAAGACATACACGTGGAATCAGATGCAAAAGAGATCATAGGTTTGATAGTGGAAGAACAAAATGAAGATAAACCTTTAATGTCACTTATTTCTTATTGCAGTAGGGTTGTTTTGGGGCTTCATGATATTCAATATTAGACACGTGTTCCGAGAAGCAAATGGAGCAACAGACATCTTTGCTAACAAATCAGTCAATTTGGGAACAAATTTTATAGTACTAATAGATGCTCCTCTAGGTATGTTACCTATCCTTAGAATGGATTGAATTGGCTAGCTCTGCCACGACTAGAATGGTAAGTTTCAACTAAGTCTATTTTTTGTTATAAATCTTTCTTTACCAAAAAAAATAATATTGAAAGGGTTTAAGTGTGACAGAATTTTATATTATTTATTTAAGCATAATTAGACTATAACATTATATTATCTTAGAATAGGCATGATCATGTGTGTATTCCACTCCATACGCAATAATCTATGACAACGCATGCATACGTATTACGTGTCGAGCTATAATATAAAGCATCAAAGAAATCCGCTTACGTGAATTCAAGAATGTCAATCTTATTTTATTTTCCTTATTATTGCATTTAGGTCCCAATTCTCCTCAATTATTAGTACAACAAAGCAGTTAGCCTCGAACGTGCTTGCTCTCTCCTCAAGTGTAGTGAGAGAATATACTCCAGTGTTTGTCGATTTTCAATTGGAATTTGGGTGAGGAACTGCGAAGAACAGGACAAGTCCAATCACGGGCGGATTCATGGCGTTGTAGCTTTGGAATCAAAGGCAACCAACTCCAATCAACTGTCCTTGTCTGCGTGAAAACAAATACCAGGAACAACACCATGCAACCGAAGGGAAAGGAAGGAAAGCTCAGCTGATTGGCTCAAACCCTAAACCAGTTAAAACCGTCAGTTTTTTGATCGGAGGAAGGGGTGGAATCAAGGGAAGAGAACCACGGCGAGGTCATCCTGGTGAGCAAGGTCATCTGGGATAGCCCAGGTGAATTGGGAGGGAACCGTGAAGAGCTGGTCCAAGTGCTTCAGTGAGCCGAGCTGGCAGACCAACTTCGAGGAAGAGCCTCACAGTCCGGAACTTTACAGTGACAACTCCAACCCAGCTCCGGAAAGAACCCTTGCAGCTACCACAAGTCGAGCTGAAAGTGGAGCTCATGTGAGCAATCTCGGAGTAATCTAGATTTGATGAAAGAAGGAAGAACGAAGATGCGAAAGAAGATAGCTTGTTGACGAAGCAAGATAACCATAATAACAGAATTGATAACAGCAATAACAGAACTGAAATGATTTCATTCATCCAAGTACTTGAGTCTGAACAAACCCGAATCTTGAGTAATCTAGAAGATACTCCATAATCCTAGAAGAATTGAATCACTACAGATGATAATCTGTTAATGACAGCTGCTTTATTCCTATGTTTTTTTCAATGTTGTATTCTAATCAATCATACATCCCAACATTCCTCCATGAAGATTTTGTTTCTTTCTCAACATTTCTAACTATTTCTTGATTGACCATGGCTAAGTAACTTTCAGAGTTAGGATCACTTACTCTGTATGAACTGATAAAATCACATGAAACGTTCCTGACATTCATATTTGTTTTTTATTACGATTACAGCAACTGTTTCACACCCAGAATGCCTCTTACACTATAGTATGAACTCAACATGATCAAAGCATAAACACTTACAGTCTTAATGCCAAGATTAGATCTCATTCTTGACAAGCTAACAACTTGAATTGAACTATACCACATACTCCATATACCAGCAATTGATCTGAATTCATTCATTTTGTTTTTCAATACTCACTTTATTCTTAACACTTCAGTCTAACATAGAGGTTTTTGCCTCTATCTCACCAGTAAAGTTGGGAGATTTGAGTCTCCATCTTACCATCCTCGAACTAATGTAGAGTATCTTTGATGTTGTCTCTACAAAAGTTATTTTTGGAATCTAAACTTCACCCTATGCGAGCAAACCATTTGATGTTATCTTCTGGGTTTTTTTCTTGATTGATTTTTTTTTTCAGAATGATCAGATCAATATACACTGTTGAAGATAAGTGGGACAGAACAACCCGAGTCATCTTAGACAAGAACAAAACAAATCAGAACATCAAGACCAACAGAGTCTAACAGTTTGATCGCACCAGTTCACAACAAAAGCCTAAGAAGCAGGTCTGGGATAAAAACATGCATAACCCCAAACAAAAGAACATATAGAATAAAACCCAACCAGGAGGTCAAACAATTCTCACAGAGTGAGCATGATCATTACTCAGATAGAAAACTTAAAACCAAAGGATCATTTCAAGAAACACCAAAGATGATTAAAAGAAAAAGAACTTCATAGATGAGGGATGAATAAAAGAGAGGATCATAGCAACAGAAGAACCTAGTAAAACAAACATTGATCAACTTAACAGATACTCATGAACAACAAAACCAATTAGAACTAGAACCACAGCAGAGGGAAACAAAAACTTCCATCCACCTCCAGAGAGTATCATTCTACACCAAGAGAAACCATATCTTCGTCAGTATCTGAGCTATCTTCATAGTCTTGATCATGAATCAGCCCCTTGCTGTTAAAAGACTGAACTCCCAATTTATTCCTGAAATGAACAAAAACCTTTTCTGTGAGAGATTTTGTTAAAATATCTGCTAATTGTTCTGTGGCAGGCACAAAATTAACAATGACTTGTCCATTCTAAACGTTTTCTCTAACAAAACATAGATCAAGTTCAACATGTTTCATTTTTGAGTGTTGTATAGGATTTTCAGTCTAAGCAACAGCTCCAGTGTTATCACACTAGACAATTGGAACATTGGATAATTTCACTCCAAGCTCATTTAACAGAGACACCACTCAGAGTATTTCACACACAGCATTAGACACATCTTTGTATTCAGCCTCAGATGAGGACCTAGAAATGACTGATTGTTTCTTCGAGCTCCATACGATTGGATTGTTATTTAACAACAGATAATGTCCTGAGGCAGACTTCCTGTCAGTAGCATCACTGCGCCAGTCAGCATCCGCAAATGAAACAAGTGTTACCTCATAAAAAGACACCTCAGGTGATCTGAAAAGTTATCCAAAATCAATTGTTCCTTTGAGATACCGTAATACACGAAGAACTGCTTTCCAGTGAAACTGCAGAGGCTGCTGCATGAATTGGCTTAACTTGTGAACTGCAAATTGTATATTTGGTCGTGTAATACACACATGTTGCAAAGATCCAATTGTACTCCTGTAAAGATTCACATCATCAAAACGAGTATTAGACACAAAAGATAGTGCCTTACTCAAAAAAACTCCTAAACATGGGAGTGGGCAATGGATTGGCTTTGGCTAAACCAATCTTCGTAATTGGATCATGGATATACCTCTTTTGACCCAGTAACATACAGTCTTCCCCTACCTAAACATCCATACCAAGAAAATAGGTTAGGATTCCCAAATCTTTCAATTTAAATTCAGCATGTATTTGAGAGATCAAATACTCAATTTCTTTTGAGCCACTCCCCGTAATGACAATGTCATCCACATATACATGGTGCAACACACTGCCATGATCAGTCTTTTTTAAAAACAAACATGAATCAGCTAAGGAGACACGAAATTGAAGAGTATTAATCAAGAAACATTTAAATCTTTCAAACCATGCACGGGGATCTTGTTTAAGACCATAAAGAGCTTTGTTCAGTTTGTAGACCAAAACGTTCCCAGCTTGATCATGTTGTTCAAATCCTGGTGGTTGAGTCATATAGATGTCTTCATGAAGTTCCCCATGTAGAAATGCATAATTTACATCCACCTGTCGAAGATGCCATTTGTGAGTTAAGGCTAGTAAGTATAATTCTAACTGTTGAGGCTTTTACTACAGGATTAAACGTCTCCTGAAAGTCAAAACTGGGTTTTTGTGAAAATCCCTTTGCCACAAGCCTTGCTTTGTATCTCGCTACCGACCCATCAGGATTTCTTTTAATCTTTAATATCCATTTACGTCCAAATGGAATCCTACCACCTGGAAGAGATGTTAAACACCAAGTGTTATTAACTGCTAAAGCAAATAATTCTTCTTGAACTGCACTCGCCTGGTGAGGACACTGCATGGCACTATAAATATCCTGAGGTTCACATTCAAGCAAATCATTTGATGGTTTAGTAATGGATGTAAGAGCGTCCAACACATTCCGTGTCTGCATTGGATGAACATTAATGGAATTTGCCTGATTTGAATCAGACTCATGAGATGCAGATTTAAATCCTGAATGTGTCTACATAGAATGAACATTAGAGCTGCATGAGTTTTTCGAACCACCTATACTAACAGGTATACCATATTCATTTTCAGTATTGTGAATGAGAGAAGAATTATCCTCAAGAACAAGTTGAGACTTACTGAGTGTGTACCTAATAGAGGATTGATTAGTGGGAGACAATGCCATTCTCCGATGAACAAAATCATTACCATTACCTCTAGAACTTACCTCAATCTGTGTTGGAACAAGATTGGATCCACTAGGGATGTATCGAATATTAGTACTTGGATTAGTATCTAACCCATTTGCAGTAGAATTAGGCCTTATATCAACATCTGCAACATCTAGACCAACATCTGCAACATCAACAACTTCATCAACAATCCTTTGTGAAGTAACTGCTATAGGCAAAGAAATTTCATTGCGAGCTGCATGCTGAGAATTATATGTATCACTAACATGAGTACCTGTAGATATTTCATCAACATATATTCATATAGATGAATTAAATGGCAGAAAGAACGGTTCAGAAGTCTGAGTGTTTTTAGCCGCAGAGGATTGCATAAATGAACCTTTAGCATTAGCTAACGGAAATATGGTTTCCTGAAACCTCACATGTCTAGACACATAAATTCTTCCTGATGCATCTAAACACTTGTATCCATGTTTATTAAAGCAATATCCTAAAAACATGCATCAGATCAAAAGTTCATTTTATGTTTATTATAGGGCCTAAGTAGAGGATAACATAAACATCCAAATACTCTAAGAAAGCCATAGTCATGTAATGTGTGAAAAAGTCTTTCATGAGGAGATATGTTGTTTAACACCCTGGTAGGGAGTCGGTTAATCAAGAATACCATTGTGAAGAATGCATCACTCCAGTATTGGTAAGGTAGATACGCATGTTTCATCAATGTGAGACCCATTTCAACAAAGTGCATATGCTTCCTTTCGACAATGCCGTTATGTTCATATGTCTATGGACATGTGAGTTGATGAACTATCCCAAACTGAACAAGATAAGGAGCAAGAGTTTTAAATTATCCCCCACCATTAGTCTGTATTGCTTTCACAAAATATCCAATCTGTTTTTCCACCTGCTTATGAAATTGATGGAAGATTTTCATTACATCACTTTTATTTTGAAGAAATTAAATCCATGAATATCTCGAGTAGACATCAACAATACTAAGGTAGTATATGCATCCATTTTAAGTTGTGGGATCTCGACCCCAGAGATCCATTTCCACAAGATCAAGAGGATCATGATAGACAGTATCAACAGCCTTAAATGATAATTTGCAGCTTTTACCAATTGAACACGCATTGCAATGAGAATTTTCCTTTAAGACAGACATCTTATTAGTTCTAATGATAGCATGTAATGTATGCGTAGAAGGATGGCACAATCTTTGATGTAAAAAAGACGAAGACACTTTCAGTTGTCCAACAAAACAGAATTTAAAATCTTTATTATCAGTAAACGCATCAAGTTTATTACATGAAAAAAAACTATCACCATTCCTAGAATTCATTCTACTAAGAGCTATATTGTACAGACCTCCACTCTCAATACCCGTTATCAACACCGATTTTGTTTCTGCATCTCGAACCAGACAGCTATTGGGATGAAATTCAAAAAATACTCCATTATCCTTTGTGAACTGAGACACACAAATGAGATTTTTAGTGATGTTAGGTGTATACAACATATTACGAAGCATAAGAGGTTTAGTTGTAGTATTTATAACAGATGTAACAATACTATTTATATCTAGGAAAGTACCATTTGCCACTTGAACCTTACCTGGTCCTGTATAAGTTTGAACATTATTACTTGAAGGAGTTCCATGAGTGAAATGATTTGTAGCCCCGGAATTAGGGTACCACGCCTTTTCTGTTTGTTAAGCATGAGCCACAGTCAGGTTGGCCTGAGTTTGAAACTCTCCTGCTGAAGGATTGAATGTTGGTGCTGATGGATTAAGTTGTGCTAGATGAAATTGAGGAACATAGTACTGCATGGGAGTAGGAATGTAAGGATGGAACATAGGTGAATATGAAGGATTCTGTATTGGAGCAGGTATGGGATTCTGAAATGAAACTGGTTGATACATAGGAATAAAAGAATGATTTGACTGAAATAAAGGTAGAGATGCAGGTATAGACGCATTGGCTGATTGATTTTGTGAATGAACTTCTCCTTTTTCATTCTAGTTCACCATTGTTGTAAGATTGTCACTTCCATTTGTCTGTTGTGCTGTAACTCCTTGAAAGTGAACATTAAATCGCTGAAAACATCTGTTGACGAGGTGTCTGAACTTACCACATAATTGGCACTGTGGTTTGTTGTTACCAAATCCTTTCCCCGCCTCTATATGAGTTGGCTTGAAATTCAGGCGTGATTTGATGATTCACTAAGTTCTGACAAGTATCTGGAAGTGGATCTTGATGACTGTTCTGAACATCTGCGTGTTGTTTCACTGCAACATTTACTATAGAGATAGTATTGTCAAAAATTATATCTTTTCTCATTGCTTCAGCATCCAACAGTACTGAGGTAATGGAAGCCAAATCATAAGGATCCCTGCTCGCATGTATAACTGATACCACATTGTCATACTTTTCTATAGGATGACCGCATCCTGCTAAGCTATCGCAAATCAACTGAACGTCTGTAAGATATTCACTCATTGGTTGATTGAAATGCTTTCTTACCTTGATTCTGTCATATAGACTCATATTCCTTGTTGTTGAGGAAGAGGAGAAATGTTGATGAAGCTTACTCCAGATTTATTAATCTGTCATGCATCCTACTAATCCCTTGCTATTCGACGACGAGATTGATGCAAGCATATAGGATGCTAGTGAACTGTCTTATTGCGTGAACTTCGCATACTCCGGATTAACAATCTTCTATCCTTCTCCATCATCAATCATAGGAGTCACATGAATATTGCCGAACAAGTAATCCTCCAGATTCAGTCCTCTTACGGCAAGAAGAACTTGCTGCTTCCACGACTGAAAGTTGTCCTCTCCTGTGAGTTGACACACTCTCTTATTGATGAATGACAGACTGGATTCATCCATATTAGGTTGCTGAATGAAGAACTTTGAACTCCAATCAGATAAGAAGATGAACTTATGTTGATTCCTTAGTGATTTCTTGCGAAAAAACCAGGATATGGCTCTGATACCATGTGAGCAATCTCAGAGTAATCGAGATTTGATGAAAGAAGGAAGAACGAAGATAAGAAAGAAGATAGCTTGTTGACGAAGCAAGCTAACCAAAATAACAGAATTGATAACAGCAATAACAGAACTGAAATGATTTCTTTCATTCAAGTTGCATTACACAAAGCTAATGACCCCTAGATATAGTACTTGAGTCTGAACAAACCTGAATCTTGAGTAATCTAGAAGATACTCCAAAATCCTAGAAGAATCGAATCACTACAGATGATAATCTGTTAATGATAGTTGCTTTATTCATCTGTTTTCTTCAATGTTGTATTCTCATCAATCATACATCCCAACAGCTCATACCAGGGCCCGAGCGTGAACAAAAACCGATAAACCATATTATATCCATATTTTCATGTCTGTTTTGTAGGATTAGGTGCGACTACGGTGACAACATATGGACTCGGTTCTTACAGAATGAGTGATCATAGTGGAAGTCCGACCGATAGAATAATCCCGAGGAATCATGAACTGTAACTGCCGTCAAACCTCTGATTGGAAAGAAGTGACAGGTATGTGGGAATGATTATAGCTCAGAAACCGGTCAAGGCGGATGCAATTCACAACGTACTCAAACTAGCATAGGAGAGGTACGGATCAGTTGTCATATCTGATGTATCGGATAGGGTAGTCATGTTTTAGTTCAAGAATGAGAATGATATAAAGCAAATATTTGATATGTCACCTTGGTCAGTCCAAGGACACTGTATGAGCATGAAGAAATGGGGCCCAACTGTAGGCCTAGCATTGGTAGATTTTAAGAAAGTACAATTCTGGGTACAAGTGCATGATCTAGGGCTTGAGAAGTATAGTGTGGAAAATGCAATGTTCATTAGTGGAAAAATTGGCAATGTCATAGAAGTGGAAGAGGAGATGGAAAGTCTCCAAAAAGACTTTCATGAGAATGAAACTAGAAGTGAGAGTGGATGAGTCTTTGATGTCGGGGTTCTGGTGGGGCAATTCTAGAGGTGAAAAACAGTGGGCATCCATTAAGTATTAACGACTGTCTGACTTTTGCTATGGGTGTGAGAAACTGGGACACACCACTTAGGTGTGTAAGGAGGAAGTGATTATGTCAAAAGCAATACTAGGGTAATCGATGTATGGTCCGTGGATGTCGGTACAAAAAACAAAAATGAGAAGGGGGAGTAGAATGGGAGGGGGGTGGAGGAGTGGTTCAAAGGGGGGACAAGGTGGTGCTCAAATATCATGGTTTGACATAATGAATTAATTCAAAGACCAGGAAATGGAGAAGACAAATCCGGATAAATAGGAGAAAGAAAATCAAGAGGATGACCCGATGGATCGGGAGAAGAATATACCGGATGGGGATGACACAACCGAGGAGGGGCACTCAATGAGCGACAACACCACCATCATACCATATGAGAGGGGTAAAGGCATAGCAATACCTGCACCTAGACCGAACCAAACCTACCAAACCAGTCATCGAACCATACCACCTTATGGCCACCGAACCATACCATCTTATGACCATAACCAACCTATGATTAACACCGAACCGCATCAAGACCAGCGAACCCCACCAACCAAATCTCGGCTGAACCAGGAACACCAAACTCCACTCAAACCCACAAAGGCCAACACAAACGAGCAAGACCCCAACCAACCTATCAAACCACAAACCACCATGAAACCACATACCCTATATATCCAACCCACTAACCGAACCATATCATTCCAAACCAAACCAGAAAGTGACCCCCATGGCCGAGAACCATATCACCCAAACCTATCCACCCAAGTTATCGCGACAAACCGTCTGACACAGCTGACCGAACCGAACCATACGGCTGAACCGAGTACACAAAACAAAACCAAGTGCTATGCATGGAGAAACCGACCAATACATTTGCATCAAGGACGTGAGGTAGCAACGGACAAACAAATCAATCGAAACACAAACTCCCGGTACAACCACTTATAACGCCAATAAACATCCAGATGTCGGACGGGTTCGAGCACAAAATAGACTCTATGGACACGATGGAGATACAAGCATATATAGTGGAGAGTCCACCTGAGTAACCATAGTTCGGGAGTGAGCGAATGCATAGAGATAAAGAGAAATTGGGAAGGGGAGGAAGAGGAGACCGATCTGAAAAGAGGAAGAAGGGGGAAGAGGACCAAACCGAACCGGAGAGGGGAAAGGGATCATATAGTGGAAGGGGGAGAAAGAAGAACATAGCCAAACAAACACAGGCGAGAAAAAGGAAACCAGAAGCACGAAGTGAGGGGGTACTTTTTGATGTCCCAATTAAGACGAACGCTGAAGTACATTTGTAGGTACGGGTTTGGGTGGATGTCCCAAAACAGCCACACGGGATCAATGAGCACAATCGTTTGGAACTGTCACGGACTGGGATCTTTCCTGACGATTCGACATTTGAAATACCTCAATGGAAAGTATCACCCGAAAATAATTTTCCTAATGGAGATGAAGAATGGTGATGCTTACTGTGAGCAAATATGGGAACAAATTGGTTTAGAGGAGGCATACTACATATCACCTGTCGAGAGAGCAGGAGGCTTAGCATTATGGTGGAGCAAAAATGTCCACATACAAATCCTGGGGTCAAGTCCACACATGATAGATTCAAGGGTGGTAGAGGAGTCAGGAAATCAGTCGTTCTCCACGTGGGTTCATGCAAACACGGATGAAGGTGCGAGGTATAGAAATTAGGAAGAGATCCGATATGTGGGGAGGGACTGAAATGATCCATGGAGATGTCAAGGGGATTTCAATGAAATCATGCATCATTATGAAAAGAAGGGTGGACACATGAGCCCACAAAGGAAAATAGATGCTTTCAACCGTTTGATAGAAGGCATAAGGATGAAGGACATGGGATCAAAAGGGAAACAGTACACTTGGTGCAATAATAGAGGTGTACCGGAACGGGTATACGAGCGTTTGGATAGGGTTCTTATAAATGCGGGATGGGCATCTTTATTCCCAAATGTCGAATGCGTGAACAAATTGGCGGTAGGATCGGACCATTAACCTTTGATCATCACTAAATGGAGGGAGACACATAGGGAACAAATGAAATTCAGATTTTAATAGATGTGGCTAGAAAACCCGGAATGCGAGGAGGTGATCTGAACAGTATGGGGGGAGAATGAGCTGAACCGGCCGAACCAAACCCCCCTTTGGCCGAAACAAGGCAAATGTAGACGGAGTCTCATCAAATGGAGCAAGAGTATATTTGGGAACAATATGGCACAAATGAGGAACGCGAAACAACGACTACAACGGATTGGGAGGGGTCCTCAAAACATAGAGGTTCATGAAGAGGAGATTGAACTTAAAAGACATATATGGGAACTATGGAAGCGGGAAGAGCGTTATTGGAAACAGAGGGCGAGGGTAAAGTGACTTACCCAAGGAGACCGAAGAAATACAACATTTTTTCACCTCACAACAAACTCAAGAAGGAGGATAAACCGCCTAACACGACTGAAAGGGGAAAAGGGAGAGTGGATCACAAAAGACCGGGAGATTATGGAAGAGGTCAGGGTTTACTATGACAAGGCCTTCACCACAGAAACATCAAACCATGATTATTCTATCCTGGATAGCTTACAGGTTCCTGGGATTATTCTATCAGAGGAAATGGAACACAGTGGGCCCAGATGTCTTCACTGTGGTCAAAGCCTTCCTCGAAACAGGTACCAAATCTAACGCATGAATCTGAGGTTAGGCCCATAAGCTTGTGTAATTTTGTGTATAAGGTGATATCAAAAGTATTGGTGAATACATTAAAAGTACATCTATCCGATCTTATCACCCCTTTCCAGAGCGCTTTTGTAGCAGGTCGCCTTATACAAGACAACATCATGGCCTTATACAGGACAACGCTCATGAGGTTTTCCACTATCTGGAAAACTAGGGGAAATTGAATAGGGTGGAATGCGCACTAAAGTTGGATATGCAGAAAGCCTATGATCAGGTAGAATGGAAATTCTTGTTAAAGAGTCTGGAGAAGAGAGGATTTAGACCCAAATGGGTTGGATGGATGAAAGCGTGTGTACAAACACCAACATACAGGGTATTAGTGAATGGGAACTGAACCACAACTATTCAACCAAGCAGGGGAATCAGATAGGGAGACCCGCTCTCACCTTACTTATTCATTCTATTGGTAGATGTTCTGTCACGGATGGTTGAGAAGGACATATAGGAGGGGAAGATGAAAGGGATAGTTTTGGGAAAGGGCTGCTCGGAACTACATCACTTGTTCTTTGCATACGACTCACTATTCTTCATTCAAGGCTCAATAGAGAACGCGAGGCATCTAAAGGATCTCATAATGCAGTATTGTAGGGTGTCGGGTCAACGAATAAACGAGGAAAAATCTACCCTTACTTTCAATAGGGAAGCGGACCGAATCATTTGTGGGAAAATAAAGGATGTCTTACAAATACAAAGTACAAGGGAACCGGGGAAATACCTAGGCCTACCAGCGGTCTGGGGAAGACAAAAAAAAGTCGGCCCTAGGATACCTAAATGAAAGAATTAAGAACAAGATAAGCGGATGGCGAGTAAAGGCCCTTAATCAAGCAGGGAAGGAAATTCTTATCAAATCTGTGATAACGGCAATCCCGGCATATGTGATGAGCTTGTTCAAACTTCCAAAAACCTGGTGTGCGGAGGTAAATTCGATGATAACGGACTTTTGGTGGGGACACTCAAACGAGGGCCAAAAGATCCATTGGAGGAGATGGAATGTACTCACAAAAAACAAACTCAAGGGCAGTTTGGACTTTAGAGAATTGGAAACTTTCAACATGGCCCTACTTGTAAACATGGTCGGGAGGATGCAAGCTGAACCGAATGCATTATGGGTACGGGTAATGCGAGGGATTTAATATGCAGGGAGGGATATGCTAACGGCAAGAAAAGGAGGACGAGCCTCATGGGGATGGACAAGCCTTTTGAGCGGACAAGATCAACTACTGAGTGAAGGACTATGGAGAATAGGGGACAGGAAGAACATTAGAGCATTCGGGGACCCGTGGGTAGATACAATCGATGGCTACAAGATAGACATCCGACCGGAATGCGAGACAAACCGTGAATTCATGGTGGCCGAGTTAATCAAGGAGGACCGAACCTGGAATGTCGAGTTGATACATACCATCATCGAACCAAGAACGGCATTACAGGTACTGCAGGTCCAATACCACGAATAAGAGGGGACGACCGACTGATTTGGACACATACAATTGAAGGAACTGTGACGGTTTGGTCGGTCTACAACCGAATGAAAGACCGAGCCGAGAGCTACCCAACCATCACGCCCAACCCAGGAGATGCCAATGAGGATGGGTGGCGAGCAATATGGAAGAGCGACATGATACCAAAAGTTAATAATTTCATGTGGAGAATCCAATCGAACTCGTTACCACTTATAAGAAACCTCAAAATAAGGGGATGAACGTGTCGGTAAGTTGCCCAATATGTGGTCTTGATGAGGATAAGGAACGGGCATACCCAAGAAATGAGGTGGAGACTTTGTATGATGACATGTTGGATCATACCCAAGAAAGCAAGATGTCGAGCGACCTTCGAAGGAAAAATTCTGAACCCAAGAACCATGATTGAGGAAGCAAGGCAAACCCACGACGAGCAAGGGACCGAACCGAGTACGTCGCAGGAACCACCGAACCAGATTGAAGTCGAAAGGTGGGTGGCACCAATTCAAGGAGAGATCAAGATTAATTGTGATGCGTTTTGGTGTCCCCGGACAAGAATGGGAGGGATTGGTGTAATCGCAAGAGATGAGGGAGGACATGTAATGGGAGGAGCAAACAGAACTTTGCCGGGTTCGGATGCCACGACTATGAAAGCTCAAGCCATTTTGCTCAGAATGAGGTTGGTATTAGAGAAAGGATGGAATAATGTGGTGTTTGAATCGGATTTGGAGGTAGTGATCAACCAATTGAACGACAAGGTACATCATTGGAGGATCGAACCGGTGTTTGACAACATCAAAGCATTAGCAAGGGAGGTGAGCGGGGTCACGTGGAAGAAAGTCTGACGAACCGCAAACGAAAGCGCGAATTGGAACACGAAATAAGCAAGATTAGAAGTGTGTCTAAGTGATTGGGTTGAAATACCCCCACTCTTACTTCGTAATATTTTGAGTAATGATTGTAATAGTATCAGAACTAATGGAAACCAGGTTTGAAATAGAAGTACTTATTATGACCAAAAAAAACTCCCAATTCTCCTTTCTCTCTCTAATTTTCTATTCTCGAATTTTCGATAAGAGAGCATTCTAATGACATATAATATTATATTTTTCTAGTATCCTTAAATTATAAATATATAATATTATATGTGAGATATTTATATTTACTTTTTCATATATAAATAAATAATTCAAAAATTATAATTTATAGGTATTAAAATAATGTAATATTCTTCATTGACGTACAAATTTGTCGTGCATTTTAAAGTTGATCATTATTGTGCCACCATGCGAGGTAGGGTTGGGCATAAAAAATCGATCCAGTCGAACCGAACAGTACCTTTTGTGAATTGTACCGATTCTAAACTAGTTCGACCGAATTGGTTTACAAATCAAATGGGGGTTTGCAAAATTATTGAGCGGTTTAGAAGATGTATAAAAAATCGGTTCTGAAAAGGTAACCCAATCCACTTTTTGTACCAATTTTAATATACTCCTAAACTACTAAACCAAACCAGAATTATCAGACCGGACGCTTTGAACTAATGTAAATAATAAATCCTTAGGATAAACCTAATTTCATTAGGCATTTCCATTCCCCAAGCACAGACAGCGGCAGTAACAGAGTTCGACACTTCGACTTAAGCTCGTCCCACTTCGACTTGTTCAGTGCTTCAGCTCGTCCCACAACGGAGTTCGGCACTTCGGCTTCAGCTTCGGCATGGGTTTGTTCATCACTTCGACAGGGGAGCTACGGTAATGCCGCATCGGCCGAGTCGAACCCAATTGCATTTTGCCAGTCTTAATTCGATTGTAATTGATCATTGTTCTGCCTATGAAATTTATTATTATGTTAGTGCATTATGTTATCATGTTATGGTTAATTGGTTATGTTGTAGTTATGTTGAAATCAAAGACTTGACAGCAATCCCATGTCTTCATGCAAGGTAGCCAACGCTATCCCAGGCTGTGGACCCACCTCTGGGCTAAGATTGTTCATTATGCACGTAAGAGCAAACTTCTCTTGAATGACCCATTTTCTAAACTCTAGATTTGGTTCTATTTTGTCGTCGGTTGAGGAAACTATCATCGGTGGGTCTGTCTTACAAAATCGAGCAACTGAATTTCCATTAGATTTATTCTGTTGCTTTCTTTGTTGCAGCAAGATGATCAGTCGTCACACTACTCTCAATATTGGTTATGTTGCAGTTATGTATTACGAAATCTGGATTATGTATTATGGACTATTATGAAGTGGTTTCGATGAACCGGTACTGAACCGATTTTTGAACAGGTTCAGAACAGATACGGTAAATTGGCCAAAATCTGGAGCGGCCAAAAAAAAGAGCGGTAAATCGTACCTATTTTAAAAAGTGGTAAAACTTTGATTCTTAACTGGTTCGACCCCGAACCGTTTCATGCTCAGCACTAATGCGAGGCATAAAAAATTAAGTCTAATAAGTTTAAAATTAATTTTAAATTTCAAAATTATCAATTTTATCACATATTATCATCTGACATTATTGTTTTATAAAATAAACTTCGTAGTTAGTGAAAAATAAATACACTGTACTATTACTGAATAAAATATGCTTTTTTGGAAACGAAAAAAAAAAATGCTTGTCGTCCTCAGTACATAATTTAATGATTTAATCCATCTGTTACGAGGAATGGAGCAAAGAGGATGCACATGCACCCGTGTGACCTCACCTACTACACCTACTTGTTATGTTTGAATCATAGATTGATATTTAAAACTTACAAAATATTGAGCGAATTCTATAAAAATAAGATAGTTTTTCTTGGCTAGTAATAGAATATATAATTCAAAATGTAGAATCTATATGTTCATGAATAAGTACATGTTACACGTACCATTAAATGTGTTAAATACGACCGAACTGACTTGTATTATCAGTCTGATGCACAGTTAGCAGAATCGGACCGGCCATCGAACCGGCCGGTCCAACCCGGTTCAGTGTGTGGTTCACTTTTCACAAAACTGAAAACTTAAAATACATAGTCTCAAACACAAACATAATTACCTCAAACTACATAATCTCACACACACACAAACTACATAGTTTCAATTTCAAACAAACATTACTCTCAATTCTAAAACACAATATACAATAGTCTCAAAATCAAACGCAATGACAATAGGTTTGTTTAAACTTTAAGATTTAAACATAACTTCTAAACTTCTCTTTGATCACCTCCACTTCAATATGCATAACCACCACTAGTTTCTTCATTGTGATAGACTAAAACCGATTGGTCTGTAAAAAAAAAAAAAAAAACTAAAAAGTGAACCGTAAACCGGCCGGTTTTTAAATAAATGTCCGGTTTTCCAAAAACTGGCCGGTTCAAATACTGTTCATTTATAAAACGGTATTTTAACTGAACCAAACTGGATAGAGATTCAGTTTCCGGTCGGACCGCATGTCCGGTTCTGATCGCGCTGATCCAATTACAAATGATTTTCCCTCCATTCGACCAATATTATTTTTTTATATTTAAAACAAAATATAGCTCTCGGATGAAAGAAATGATGATCCAAGACAGAGTAATTTTTAAAACTGTTTGAATTTTTTTCTCTTATAAATATTCTCTAAACAAAATTATTTCACAAAATAACGAATAACACTATAATAAGGCAGGATCAATAATTTTAAATACGAAAATTATTTATTTAATTAATTAAGACAAAATTAGAATAGATAAATAATTGACTACAGCTTAAACGCTACAAATAATGTTAGGTTTGGACTCTTGGATTGACTAGAAGTTGGTATCAAAGTTGAGAACCGAAAATTTGATCTAAATTTGAAAAAACAATTGTATGGATGTAGCAACACTCAACGTTGTTTGTGATTTTAAAGTTGAAGTTCAATTATCTACTTATGCATCAATTATTCTAAAACATAAAGATGCATTTAATAACATAAGGGATGTCATTCAATGACATAAGTCAAATTAGTGTGTATTGAAACTAGGGGTAAACCACCACAACAATTACTTATGTTTGCTCTATGTGATTAAACGGTTACTCATCTTTTTTTGTGTTACTTAAGTTTTAGTATGTAACTGAACAGTTATTCCGTGAAGTTTCCTTCCAATATTGTTGCATGACTATCACGTGACTTAATTTGAACGAATTAAACTTCAATGGAAGGACAATTATACCCTCGTTTCAGTTGGTGCCTTTTACACCCCCCTTGCGTTCAAGGTGAATCCCAATATAGATGAGGCCAAGCTCAAGGTGAAGTTCTACGTGTCGTCATTCTTTCCCATCTTCCCCGTCATCGGAGATTACTGGGTTTTTCCATTGATGAAAATTACAGTTATGCTATCATTGGTCAGCCCAGCAGGAGCTATCTATGGGTATGAATTCTTTACTTCAAGATCGATTTCGGTGCAATTGATATTGAAATAGAAACTTGTTAACAAATTGCTGCATTAGAACAATTTTTGGTGTGTTCTTGACTATGTTGTTAACAGATTTTAATGGTTGGATACAGGAAACTAAAAAGCTGCAATATTGATTGATCATGATTGATAAAACTGTCATATTTGGTACCCTGATCTTTGATTTTTACTGTGCGTGTTCTTGAAATCGCAGATACTGGGCGTGTTACTGAGCTGTAGCGGAGCCTTTTACAAAAATGTCATTTCCCTCTTCTTCCCTTCTTCAAATTGTTGGGTCTCTTTTTCCTGGGTCTGGATCTGAATTGTCTTCTTTTTTAGATTTCACGGATCTTGATTCATTTTCTCTGTTAATGTCGAGGGAGAGATATTGTTGTTGTATCTCCCGATTTCATATCCTTGCTTTAGAAGAAGAAGAAGATAAAGCAGTTGTTGAAAAGCGGAAGCATAATGTATTCAATAAAGAGTCGCGTCTTCTTTTATCTGGTGGTGGAATCTTTCTTTGCTTGTGAGTGAATGCCAATAAATAAACTTTTACTTGTTGTTCTTTGTCTAATTACTGGCTGTGAATATTGATGTCGATGTAATGAAATGAAGGTTCTTCCATGTAATGGATTCATTCATCAGTTTCTGGGTTAAACATTCACATCTATCTATCTACAAAAATAAGGTGCAAGCTCTCATTTTTGTCTACTCAATGTTCTTGGTATGTGTTACCATTCAATTTCTTCACCTCAGGTTCCTATTTTTTATGCGATATGAAGAACAAGAATGTGAAAAAGTACATTTCCTCAACAATTAGATTCTTATTTTTGCTACAAACTATTATCAACAAGAATGTCAATATTCGTTATTTTTTAATTAAGTAACGGTTAGATAACGAAATATCCAAACTAAAGTACTCTTTTAATAACATTTAAGTTAACATACAATTTCATTTATCAATTTTTTCACAAACATAGGTTATCACATACGCAAACGATAGAATGTTCTTCATAATTCAGTTACAGACAGATGACATACTATGTAGCTACATACTCGACCTACTTATTCGAAATTGAACTTAGAACCAAAACAACAATAACAATTGTCAATGCAACAACTAACTTCTGATTGAGTCAACTTTCAAGAGCTCGGGTTTTCGCATACGAGATTCTGCAACAACAAACAGGTAGAGTGTATCACAAATTAGAGTTCGAAAATGATAAATAATTGAAGCAAAACGAATTAGGGTTATCCACTATGAAATTACCTAAAAATGAGCAGATTCGTCTTCAGTATTCATGCTCCAAGCAACGTAGGGCTGCTCCAAACTGTTCTTTCTTCCGTAGTTGTGTGGGTTCTTCATTTTTCTTCAAAGCTTTTCTTTCGCGCCTTGAAATCTGTTGTGAATGTTGAAACTGAATGTAAATAGAGAAGAATATGGGTAGTTTGGGAACTTCAGCTTCGTATAAGGTCACGTGAACAACACATGTGCAAATTTAACGGAGATAATTAACGGAAGTTACGAACCTGAACCGTTCAATCATATTTTGAAACATGAGTAACGGTTGAGCTCAAGTTTCAACATTTCACTCACATTTGCCAACATAAGTAACGGTCCAGATAATTAACCATGGAAACTATTAACTCTAAAGAAAATTATCAACTTATTTACTGAAAATTATTTATGATAATTCTTTATTGTTACTTATTTAAAATCTTATTAATCCATCTATAGCTGACTATGTTTGTATTAAAAGAATTGTATGTCTCGACAAAATCATTGATATTAGGGGAGTGTGATAGGGTTATGTTGAGTTTGAGGGTTTGGTAGGGAGCTGAAGGGGTCACGTGCTCACCTTCTTCCTCTGAACAGGATTTTTTGTTTGTTTGAGGAATCCTCTGTGTAAGATAGGAGGGTAGATTTTTTTTTTTTTTGGCCAAGGAGGGTAGATATTGGAACTTGGAAGTTAGAACTACGTTTTAACATCTGACCTCATTCTCTCCTCTATATATATATAAGGCTTAGCTTCCTTCCTCAGTCCCATCCATTCATTCATCTATCCTATATATTCGATAAGAGACAAATCGGAGACGATGTCTACCAATAATTCTGATTGTGAAACTGTCGTGGGTAACAAAGCATGTGTAGTGGGAGGATCGGGCTTCGTCGCTTCTCTGTTGATCAAGTTGTTGCTACAGAAAGGATACGCTGTCAATACAACCGTCAGAGATCCTGGTATGTCTAATCATACTCAGTACTTTCACACACACTTACTAAACTTTTCCTCTGGCTGTGTTAATCATGTGATTGAATGCAGATAATGACAAGAAGGTATCTCACTTGACCCAATTACAGAGCTTGGGTGACCTCAAAATCTTCGCAGCCGATTTGACCAACCAAGGGAGTTTTGATGCTCCAATCGCAGGGTGTGACTACGTCTTCCATGTTGCAACCCCTGTCAACTTTGCCTCTCAAGATCCTGAGGTAAGTAGAAGATTACTTACTACAGTTAGACCATTATATACATATACACTCGACATACATATATAATAATGCATGTTATGCTTCTCTTGTCTACTTCGATCGAATAAGAATGATATGATAAAACCCGCGATCCAAGGCGTAGTGAATGTACTGAAAGCGTGCGCCAAAGCAAAGACAGTGAAGCGTGTGGTACTGACATCATCAGCAGCTGCCGTCTCCATCAATAAGCTTCCAGGGACTGGACTGGTGATGGACGAGAAGAACTGGACTGATGTAGACTTCTTGACTTCGGAGAAACCTCCTACTTGGGTATATATATAATAATCACTCCAGTTACTCTGTAAATTCTATAGATTCATTTACTGAAATAGTAATAATATATATGAAATTGTTCCTCAGGGATATCCTGCTTCTAAGGCACTAGCTGAAGAGGCGGCTTGGAAGTTTGCCAAAGAGAACCAACTAGACCTTGTCACTGTGATTCCGACATTGATGACAGGGCCTTCTCTCACCATGGACGTCCCTAGTAGCAGCTGTCTCGCCATGTCTCTTCTCACAGGTACCTATGAAAATGAGATTCATATTCTATCATATTAAACCGCACACCTCAAATTTATGTAAGGAGATCGTTTAACGTAAATTTTCGGATTGGATTATGAAGAGTACTTAACCTCCTACACAATACTCACATGATAATAATATTAATTAACAAAAATAAACTTTGAAACCTCTATTTCAAGTTAGATTGTCGAATCCATACTTGAATAAAAAGAAGAGATCTGGTAAAGCGAGTGAATAATGTAGAAAAGTAGTGCATGTATGTGCCGCATTAATAAGAATTGAGGAATTAATTTAGACTTTCAAATTAATTATGTTGTTGTTGTTGATTTAAGGGAACGAGTTCTTGATCAACATGGCTCTGAAAGGCATGCAAATGCTCTCGGGATCTATCTCCATAACCCATGTTGAGGATGTCTGTCGTGCACATATATTTGTGGCCGAAAAGCCATCTGCTTATGGTCGCTACATTTGTTGTGCTGCTAATACCAGCGTTCCCGAGCTCGCACTGTTCCTCAGCAAACGATATCCTCAGTATAAAGTTCCAACAGAGTATGGAAATCTCCTGAAAACAAAACCCATCAATATTTGTTTGTTATGAATGCCAATATGCGATCTCTAATAGGATTGTGTATCTGGGGAAACTGCAGGTTCGGTGATTTCCCATCCAAGTCCAAGATTGTGATGTCTTCACAGAAGCTTATCAATGAAGGGTTTAGCTTCAAGTACAGCCTGGAAGACATATATGACCAGAGTGTGGAGTACTTTAAACGCGAGGGTCTATTACAGGAATGATTATGATGTGTTAGATTGAGTTTATCCTCTTATTTGGAGTAGTACAACAAAGGTTGGGACTCGGCGACGTACTCAAAGTTTCCATCGAATAAGAAAGTAGTTAATGATGGGTGAAAGTGAAAATCTTGTATCAACATTCACTATAAAAACGAACCTCTAGAGCTACGGCACAATTTTTTTACTAATTAGTTATTTGCCGTCACTAAAAGGTAGTGTTAGAGCAAAATCTCGGCCCAATAGCTCCTGTGGCTAAAGGTTTTCCTGATGGCAATATACCGCCAGTGAAAAACTATCGTCACTAGAAGTTTGTCGTCACTAATAGGTCGATGACTTTCAATGACAATAAATGTCACTGCTATATACACTATATTAACAACAACCAAAATTGTCACAATATAATGTTATCATCATTATATGTTATGAAATATATGTATTTAGTGACGACATGTCCACTATTAAAAATACTTGACAATGTCGGATGATGTTGCTAAACACACATATTATTTTTTATCGAAAATATCGCTTTACTTGTTATGAATAAAACGTTGTGACAAGGTGTCACGGTTGTTTGATATTACAATCATAATCAATTAAAGATAGTAATGGTAGTGGGGGTCTTTCGACCCAATCTTCTAGACTCACTCCCAATTGTGTTTGCTTCGCTATCCAATTTGCACAATCATTTGTTGTTCTTGGTATAGCTCACCAGTGCACTTGCTCAATCTGTCTTGCTAGTGCTCGTATGTTTGGTATTATGATGGATACCCTCCAATTCGTCGGACCCTCTTCTAGTTGCTTGTGGAATGTTTGAGAGTCGGTTTCAATGGTGATGCTTTGACATCCCTCCTGCAGTGCTAGTTTCACTCCTTCGTGGATTGTTGTGGCCTCCATGGTTTCTATGTCCCCGCTCCGGTACTTTTTATTGACACCTCCGATGACTCTTCCTTCATTGTTCCGCGCTATTACTCCTATGTCGGCTCTCCTTGTTCACTTGCACCATGATGCATCACAGTTTAGCTTGACGGTTCCCTCTTGCGGTGGTTTCCACTTTCAGTCTGGTCTGGTTTGTGACGTTGAAGGTTCGGCTCGGGCCTACCCTTTTTGCTCCTCGAAGATTTGTGTGATCTCCATGAGTGTTCTCCTTGTGTTCGGTTGGGTCGCCTCAAATGCGGCCTTAAATCTTCATTTCCATATTTTCCAACATGTGATTAGTGAGTACCCACCTCTTCTCACCTATCGGTCCCAAACCTTGAGTGGTCTTTAGTATTTCCTCGAGCCATTGAGTCACGTCTATGGTGTGTGATCGGTTGGTCATCATGCCGAGCGTCTCCCTCCATAATGGTTCGGTCCATGTACATTCCAAGATCATACGCTCCCATGTTTTCGCTTTCCCACAAATTGGGCATCGTTGGTTGATGGTCATCCCTCGTCTTACCAAGTTCTCCTTGATGGCGAGTGCATTCGTGGCTAGTCTCCATATGAAATTCTTGATCTTGGGTTGTATTTTTGTTGCCCATATGTCCTTCCATATTCCTTCTTGCTCGGCTCTATCTCGGTCATTAGGTTCCCTTAGTTTGTGGTATACCGATCGTGCTTGAGGTTTCCCGTCTCGTGTATGCGACCAAATGAACCGATTTGTGGTCTTCTCCTTCGGCAATGGGATACTTAGGATGTGTTACGCAACTTGTTGGCTCGTGATGGTTCGTACTATTTCCTCATTCCATCTTCCATTCGGTTTCATCAAGTCACTCACCCTTAGTTCGCCTCCATGTTCGACCCTCGGTTCATTGCTCATTCGCGCGCCCTCTTTTGTGTATATCCACGAGTCCTCAAACACTCGAATGTCTTCACCCGACCCTATCATCCACATCCCTTCTTTCTTTAAGACATCCCTCCCGTATAGTAGGCTACTCCATTCTCATGATGCTCGGCCTCCCCGTTTTGACTCTAGGAAGGTTGTCCTTAGGAAGTAGATTCCCTTCAGAACTTGCGCACACAAAGCTTGTGGTTCAGCCATAACTTGTCTGCCATCTTTGTGAGTAGAGCTGTGTTGAAGATTTGTAGCTCCTGAAATCTGAGTCGCCCGATGCTCTTCGCTTGTGTGAGGATCTCCCATCTCCTCCAATGCATCTTCTTACCATCCAATGTTTGGCCCCACCAAAAGTCCGCGATCATTGAGTCTATTTCCGTGCACCATGTTTTTGGGAGGCGGAATATACTCATGACGTAAGTTGGTATGGCCGTGATGACCGCCTTAATAAGTACATCCTTCCCCGCCTGGTTTAAGGTTTTCGTTCTCCATCCCTCCAACTTGTCCTTTATTCTCATGTTTAGTGATCCTAGTGCCTCCTTCTTTGATGGTCCCCATATCGATAGAAGACCCAAGTACTTGCCCGGATCTCCCGTACTTTGGATACGTAGTGCCTCTTCCACTGCTTTTCGGTCCTCCATACTCGCTCCCTTATTGAAATAGAGCGTCGATTTTTCCTCAAATATCCTTTGCCCCGACGCTTTACAATAGGCCTCCACGATTGACTCAAGGCTTTTTGCATTGTCGGGTGTTCCCTTGATGAAGAACAACGAGTCATTCGCAAAGAACAAATGATGGAGTTCTGGGCAATGACGTTTCATCTTGATCCACTCTATCCGTTTATCATGGGTTGCCCCTATTAGACATCTTGATAGGACGTCTGCTAGGAGGATAAAGAGATACGGTGATAGAGGACTTCCTTGTCGAATTCCCCTAGTCGGCTTGATTGTACCTGATTGGTCTCCATTTACCAACACTTGGTATGTTGGTGTTCATATGCATTCCTTCATGCATCCGATCCATTTATCCGCAAAGCCCCTTTTCCTCATCGTCGCTAGGAGGAACTCCCATTCGACCCGATCATACGCCTTTTGCATATCAATTTTAAGCGCACATTTGGCCCTATCTCCACTTCGGTTCGTTTGGAGGTGATGAAAAACCTCATGAGCTACCATTATGTTGTCCTGAATGTTCCTTCCTGAGAAAAATGCACTTTGATACGGGGGGATAAGTTCCGATAAATACACCTTGAGGCGATTCACCAGAACTTTTGAGATAATCTTATAAAGGAAATTACAATAACTTATGAGTCGAAACTCATTCGGTAAAGTTGGTATGGCAACTTTTGGTATCAATACAATATCAGTATGGTTAAGATTTTTTTGAAGGGTACCTGTTCTGAAGAAAGTCTTAACCTCGGTGATGACATCCGCCACCACGACTCTCCAGTTCCTTTGATAGAATAGACCCGGAAATTCGTCCGGACCCGTAGCTCGAGACCCCCCAAGTTGTAATGTCGTATTTTTGATTTCCTCATCCGTCACGTCCCTTATAAGGTCTTCATTCATGTCACTCGATATTTGGTTCGGTACCCATTGAAGTAGGTTCTCCCCCGGTTTGGTTGTCTCATGTTTGAAGATCTCCCCAAAGTACCTCCCGAACTCTTCGGTTATGTCATCCTTCTTTAATATCCACTCCCCGTTTTGCCCTTTCAATCGCCCTACTTGGTTTCGACGTCGTCTTGATATTGTTGTTTGGTGGATGTTGTGTTTCGGTCCCCCTCCCTTAGCCACCTCACTTGTGATCGTTGCTTCCAATACACCTCTTCTCTCGTCCAGAACCCTTGTATTGTTGCCTTTAAAAGTTTCTCCTCGTGGATATCACATTGGTTCGGTCCCCCTTGTTGGTGCCTTCGTAATGTCTCCTTTGCCTTCGCAAGTTCCCGTAGGTTATTGCCAACTTGCTCTCGACTCCGTCTTGTTAATCGTGTTCGGCACCTTTGAAGTTTCTTCCTCACTCCCCTTCGGTTCGATCCTCTCCAAGCCTCATTAATTGTCTCATCAAATGTCGGGTGTTCGAGACACATCGCCTCGAATTTGAACCTTCATTTCGCCATCTTCTTCTTTCGGTCCGTATGCACTATCATGGGGGTATGGTCTGAGTCGATGGCTATCTCGTTTATGCACCTCCCGTTCGTGTGCCTCATTGCCCATTCGCCATTGATGAGTACCCGATCCAATCGTGCACTTATTCTTTCACTCCCACTCCTATTATTGCACCACGTGAATTGGTTTCCGCTCGCTCCCAAGTCCTCCATTTGTAGATCACTAATGAGTTGTTTGAACTCATCCATTTGTCGATGTGATTTCCTTCGACCACCTTGTTTTTCATGTGGGTGGCTTATGGCAATGAAATCCCCTAGTATCATCCATTGGGATCTCCGACCACTACATATCATTCGAAGATGGTTCCAGTTTTGGGTTCTCTCTTGAGCCCCCGTGCTTGCATGGATCCATGTAACAAACATTAGTTCGTCATATGGTTTGAAAACAACTTCACAATCAATACATACTTGGTCGGCATGGATAATACTCACTTTCATTTCATTCGTCCACCACAACGCAAGTCCCCCCGCCGTGCCATTCAGCCTAATATGGTATTCGTGCTCCATCCATATTCGTGCTCTCACTCTCCCGCAGTAGGTATCGCCATTCTTAGTCTCCATTAAGAAAATGATGTTCGGGCGATACCTTTTGTTGAGGTCGTGTAGGTGTTGAACTGTCAGGGCCGACCCCAAACCTTGACAATTCCATGTGATTGCACTCATTGATCCTGTGTGGCTGTTTTGGGACAGACACCACAACCCTCTCTTTGTTCGGTTGTTTCCATAGATTCACAATTCTCCTCTCGAATCCGTCCTACTTTCCTCATCCTCGGGCTCATTCGTTCCCTCGGACGTTCGGATCCTCCACCTTCTCTCGGTTCATCCTCCCCTTTTCTCTGCCTTTTACCGATTGGTTGGTCCTTCATGTCCTCGCCCGTTCGTTTGAGTTTCTTCTTGTTGAGATATGGGCTCAGTCCGGTAGGTTGTTGTGGTTGGCTTAAGGTAGGTGATGATGAGGGGGGGGGGGGGGATGGTCCTGTGGGTTCTCCACAAAATAGGTTTGGGTGGGGTTCGTATCGTCTTGAAGTGGTGGATGGTCGGTTTGGTCGGGTAGGTATGTAATCATTGGTATGTGCATATGGTTGGGGGGTTCCAGTTCGGCTGGTGGGGCTAGGTTATGTTGTGGGTTGGGTTGTCGCCAGCTCAGTATCATGGCTATGGTTGGTATGATATGGGTACGGTTTGGTCGGCCTCGCAGCTCGGTTGGTATCTCGGTTGTGTCTAGGCTTAGGGCTTCTTGGTTGGGTGGTTTGAGGTTCAGTGGTTGGTGTTCTCCCTCTCGGCTATTGGCTAGGGTGGGTTGGTGGCTATGTGGTGGTGTGGTTTGGATCTTGGCATGGTCATGGAGTCTTGGTGTGTGTATTGTCATGTGGCTATTGGCTATGCGGGTTGGTTGGTCATGTAGGCTTGGTGTATGTATTATCATCCCCCTCTCTTCGTTCGATTCCTTGGTTTGGACCGGATCACCTCCACTCAAAATCTCCTTGTCATTTCCCTTCATTCACTTTCGTGTCTTCCGCATTTGCGGATGGTTTGGGTCGATATTTTTTTTGGGGGGTCAAGTAACACGTACTATGTCATTTCATTAGCCGAGCGAGAAACCGCAAACAAGATATTATCCAATACAATGCATCTAAGTAAAGGGGTTGGGGGTGCAAGCACCCAATCCTGAGGACACAACCCAAGCAAAGCGAATCTAGCTATCCAATCCGCACAAGAGTTTGCGGATTGTGGAATAAGCACCCACGATACGGCCTGTATCTGAGATGATAAGGCCGTAACGTTAGACAAAATTGGTGCTATTCTCCAAGCGAAATCAAGACCTAAGAGGTGAGATATAACATGCGAAGAGTCCGATTCAATAATAATGGGCGACCAACTGCGTAGGATAGCCAGCTTGACCGCAGCAAGAACCGCCGCCGCCTCCGCCTCGTCCACCGATGCCGCACGAATCAAGGAGGAGAAACCCCCAATGACCGACCCTGTCCAGTCTCTAGCAATAACACCAACAGCTCCCATGGTCGACGGATCTCTCCATGAAGCGTCGCAGTTAAGCTTAATAGTTCCCTCCGGTGGTCTTGTCCAAGCCGTGTAAGTCTCCTGCGGTCGGGCCACGTGAGATGGTGAACTGACCTCCTGAAAAAACCTGCCAATCTCCTTCTTGGCTAGGTCGATATTCATCGGGTCATTCATCGGGTCATTTGGAACCCCTTCTTGGCTAGGTTCTTCCTCCTCGGCTTGATCCATTGTTTTGTTGTTCTTAGTCGTTTGTTGGAGGTTCGCCATGATATCAAACCATGTCCTCCTTGAACCTTGTTTCGTGTTTGATCATTGGCCTCCCCCCTCCCCCTACATGTTGCCGAGCCACGTTTTGCCTTGGCCTTACTCCTACCAACCACGAGTCGTAGGTTGGTGCATTAAAGTCTTGATCGGACATTTGTATTGCTTCTTTGCATGACATTGTCGTGAGGCCCAGCATGCCACACCCGTAGCAATAATCATATAACCTTTCATATTTTATCGACGCTCATTTCTCTATGCCATGTGAATTTTTCCACCAAAATCCAGCCATCAAAGGTTTGTTCCCATCCACTTCGACCCTAACACGCATATAACTCCTACTTATCATTCCAACTGTGCTTTCAACATCCATGCATCTCCCTATCTTCCATACATTGCTATCACTGAATTTCTCCAGTCCTAGGTCATGAATTTGGATCCAGAAAGGTATTTTATTGAATTCAACCTCATTGACACTCTTGCTCGGTTCCCATTTCTTAATGCTCAAGATATGTACATTGATCGCCCATGGGGACATATCCATAACCTGTTTCTCATCCTCCTCATCTTCAAATTCCAATAGGATAATTCCCTTGTCCGCTTCCGAGATAGCAACCTTGCTATATCTAGACCAGGTCAATCGAAGCACACTTTGGATGGTGCTGGTCTTTATGGTTCGTGGGGTTAGTATCTTTCCCACGTACCATGAGCCTTGATGCACTTGTTGGTTTGGGTCCAGGTCCACGACAGGTCTTTCGGGTCTATTCTTGTCGCCGGAGCTGGGGGAGGTATTCATCTTCGACCGTGGTATCGGAGCCCTCACCGTGGGTGGCAACTTCCTTCAGATACAAGTGGAAAAGAGAATGAGAAAAAAATAGCAGGGGATAGCTAAGTAGCTCAAGTGGTAGCAATCAACAAGATGTTTGGTGAGTTCGCCAGTCGGTTTCTGTAGATGTCGTAGCCTTCACAAGGTCACCCAGGCAGCCAAGGCCGAAGCCTTCGTGAGCTAGACTTCCTCTCCTCCTTCGGTTAATTGCTCAATACGTGATTCTCCCTCTTCTGCATGGAGATGTCAATTCAATGGCCAGACTTCTCTCTCTCTTGCTCCTCTGTGATTGGTCAGTTCAGCTGAGCAGTTAATTGCAAAACTCCAAACATCAAAGATAGCTGAGCAACAAAAATGGCAGCACAGAAACCCTAGATTCCAATTTCAGATTACGGATGCTTCTGGCCGAGGGAGGAGCGACGGAAACACACGCGCCCAACTAAGAAAAAAAACAATCCTAAACACACATATTTATGACAATGTCCATCATTAAAAATATTTAATAATGCTAGTTAATATTGTTGCTAAAAACATGTTCTCTCGCAGCAATTACTATTCAATGTTAAACATAAACTTTTGTTCTATTTTTGTTTAATTAGTTATCATGTTCTTGATATAAATAAAATATGAACTACAAGATTGATTTTCAAAACCATGATATATTATTCATCAAAATATCTATATACATTTTAATACACATGCAAATAAAAAAAACTTACAATATATTACAAAAGTCAGTAGAAATGAAAATAAATTATAGTCATCAAAGATAACTTGCTTTCCATGACATGAGCGCCTCTTGCAGCCAACACAATTGAGGGTGATGAATATGCCTTATTGATATTATAGAGTAAAGCATGAATAAAACTCACGGTAAACATGAGGAGAAAAGGTAGAGCTAAGATCAATCAATATAGAAAACTTCATTTGATATCTTAGCTTAGTTTATTACATAGGATAGAGTAGTCTATATATAGGTGTGCTAGGGACTAACTTGAAATTATCAAGAACATTAGGACTAACCCTAGCATACTCTAAACCATAATGTCTAATATTCCCCTTACAAGATTAACCTCCTAAAGTTTTAAAAACATAAAAATGGATCCTTCATCTTTTGGACTTGCCGAGCACTGACTGTGCACTGCCTGAGCACGCTGGAGGCACTGAAGATGCACACTGGAGCTGCACACTGGAGGCACTGAAGATGCACACTGGAGCTGCACACTGGAGGCACTGAAGATGCACGCTGGATGCACTAAAGATGCGCACTGGATGCACTGGAGCGAGCTGCACACTGGAGGCACTGGAGCTGCACAGGCTGAGCACGGGTTGAGCACTGCTTCTGCACTGGAGATGAACTGGTCTTGTACTCTGTGGTTTGCTTGGTGGCTTTAACTAAGGCATGGTTGAATCGAACATGAAGTAGAATCGACTAACAAATAAAAGCATTGCTTGCTGGATTCCAAACTGGAAAACTAAATGAACTCAGCCTTTTCATTTGGCGAGAGAAACATCAAACTCAGCTTTTCATCATAGCTTGAGTTGAATAACAAAACAAAAAAAAAACAGATATCACAGCAATGCAGCCTCATTTGCAGCCATCCAACTTCATGAACTAACCGAGCACAGTTCTGCTCGGTATATATTGGCACAGAAGTCCAGCATTTGAATCAACTAAAGACTAACTCAGCATTTGTATTTTTCAGCTTGGCAAATCATCAAACACCTTCATGCTAGAGAACCACACGGTACATCAGTTCAGAACAGCAGCTATTGCATGTTTAAGCTTCACCATTTTGAGTTGATCCGGCACACAGACCACCACAGCATACACAACCAAAAAGAAACCGAGACAGATTTTAGTGCTTCAACATAAACACAAAGATGTTTTCTTTAGAACATACTATGAAGAACAGAGCAGCAACTTCACTAGAACAGAGTAGAGCACAACAGAGCAGAGCAGCTTCAATAGAAGACAATAACATAGCAGAACAGAAACTCAAAGAAGATGAGCAGGATTAGAACGAAATAGGAGGACACTACTGCAGCAAATTATGACAGAATAGGTAATATTGCAGCAAGGACTCAAGAGAAGCAGCAGAAACGCAGAGAATTTGAGCAATGACGCACAAAATAGAACCACTCGCAAAGAGCGCGAAGAACAGGACCTGAACGGTTAAGCAGCATCACACATCTCTGAATCAGAAGCAAAACAGAGCTATACATGCAGCAGGAAACGAAGCACAGCAGATATGAAGCCGATATACCAAAAAACGAACCAAAATCGAGAAAAACAACAAAGCGGACTGCAACACATCAGCATGGAGAGACTGATGTTCAGACCAGAAAACAAAAGCAGCGGAAGAAGAAGCATCGACGATTGCAACATATCAGCATAGAGAAGCTGATGTCCGGACCAGGACAATAGACTTCATAGAAGAAAGATTGAAGACAAGGAAACAACATGCTCTGGCTCAAATCAGCATAGAAGAGCTGATGTCCAGACCAAACGAGAAGCAAATAACACAGCACAAAAGCTGATTTGAAAAGGAAAAGCAGTTAACAATAAACGAAGAAGATGAAATCAACAGCACAGAAGCTGAAATCAACAGGAAACAGAACTTAATAAACGAAGATGACAATAGTAAAAAGGAGACCAGGAATTGTGGCTCTGATACCATATTGATATTATAGAGTAAAGCATGAATAAAACTCACGGTAAACATGAGGAGAAAAGGTAGAGCTAAGAGCAATCAATATAGAAAACTTCATTTGATATCTTAGCTTAGTTTATTACATAGGATAGAGTAGTCTATATATAGGAGTGCTAGGGACTAACTTGAAATTATCAAGAACATTAGGACTAACCCTAGCATACTCTAAACCATAATGTCTAATATGCCTCAAACGAGACCCACTTAGAATGTGTTGCATACTTATTGACCAAGTAGAAATCACCCAAAAGAAGAGCTATGGAAACCATGAAAGACTCCAACAACTGAATCTACCACTGAACCCTTCCATGGCACGTAACGTCTCGGTCCAGTGAAAGAACATCAATTCTATGAAGTTTGTGATGTAAGATAAATTCAATGAAATATGGAAGAGACATGCCTATTGTCATTCCAAATGTTATCAAAAGGATATAGGACACACCATCTCCACACAAACATGTTAGCTTCCATTTCCAACCAAATGCATTGAAACGAAAATTATGGACTACACCAACCTGAAATCCCCAATTGTAACAATGTATGTTGCAAGTTTCACCGACTATATCTCTACATAATCATCAGAGGGACACAGAAGGGCCAAATCTGCAGGTTTAAAAAGTTGGTTATTGGTATCTTTTTCGAGAGAAGTGAATTTCTGGAGTGATAGGCTCACGCATGAACTTCCAGTTCTGCTCTGGGGACAGTGGTTTCACAACAAGCTTTGCTTGGCAATCATTTATAGGAGCATTACGGACCTGGACCATAATTTGAACATCTCAAGAATTCATCAGATGTTTAGATAGTAACATAAAGAAATTGGGAAGGGGTACCCAACAAGATTCAGGCGGAAGAAACAAAAGGGGAGCCTTACAAGAATAGTACTCATATTGCAACTTAAATCTCAATGCAGATGAGCAAAGCCACGATAGATTCAACAACGAATATTATCTATCATCATGATTTGGGATCGTGGTAGAGCTTATGTTGATCATTTCCGATATAGGAAATTCATTCTACGTCAAATTTGACTTATAATGCTTGCCTCGTGATAGTTAAAAATGGTGAGATTTTTTGATATCATTAGCGTGATTCATGACTATCATATCAATAGTGTACAAACAAAGGAATCGAACCATCAATCTGAAAACTGATAATGAATTTGGTTAGCACATGATCGCAAAATGGAATGGTATCATGGAGGGATTTAGAATACGAAAGTTAATTCATACAAAAACCGCACCCACAAGCAGATGGTGTCCACCAGGTGAAAAGTCCAAATTCATCAAGAAAATGACATTGAAAATTCTGCAAGTATTTGCAAAAACAGAAATCAATTAGTCTTTACCTCCAAATTAGCGCCGAAACGAATCCCCTGAATGTCTCGTAATTGTCTTTTTCCTTGGCAGATTGACAATTAAATTCTCGATCTTTTTCCTTGTCTTTTTCCGTACTCCATGAATCGTCAGTGACAACCTCAGATTAGGTCAAGAAGTTTATACAAACAACCAGACCCTCTCAAAGCGGAGCTAAAGTGGAAGAACCTGAAGAGGAGGGAGACGAGATCGTTGCGATAAACGTGTCCTCGAGGTGTGGCCGAGGTATGGCGAGGCGAGTCGTGTGACCGAGACAAGGCGAGTAGTGTCCTCGAGTCGTGTCCGAGGCAAGGCGAGACGAGTCGTGTCCGAGGCAAGGCGAGACGAGTCGTGTCTGAGGCAAGGCCAGACGAGTAGTGGCCTAGCATGCCGGAGAGAAAACCGTGAGAGAGAAACCCACATCTCCTTTGCTACGCTTCAGTCGTATTTAGTTTAGCAAATAGAATAGTAGTACTTAGGGTTTTGGAGTATATTCTACATATAAGCATTTTTTTATCTATACATGTAGCTATATAATTAATTACCATTTCATAACATAATTGATATTAGTCAATCTCATATGAGATTGGAAGAAGGAATTGAAGAAGATGAAGTTGCTTAGGGAGGAAGGTATCGGCAATTCTGTTACAACAGAATAACCAGAAAACCAGAGTAATAACCGAACTAGAGATGTAATTCTTCAATTGATTCAAGTTAAGGTTTACAAACAGATTCACCACCTATTTATAGTCTAATCTAATGAGCAAATACAAGAGAAATAACAAGGTACTAAGCTATAGACTAGAAGATACAAGAAGACACTAGAACATCCAAGAACACTCAAGAACACCTTGATGACCTTGATGAACCGAAACTATCCTAGAGGTGTAGGTGTTCTATAATAAACATACTTGCTTATCATAACTCCTAACATTCCCTATCCAAGATCCTTTTTGAATAAGCTTGCTTGATTGTTGCTTTTGTCTGAAATACTCTTCCATCCTTCTGCATACTTAGCTCAATGTTTTTAAAACCTCATCATGACCACCTTCTTGCAGCTCTTATCAACCTTGATCATACTCTAAGCTGCCATTCAACTTCCTTTTCTTCATCATATCATCTCAAAGTAAGAATTAGAAAGAACACACAATTCTTGCAATTTATTTTCAAGATATCAACATCATAAACCAGATTCAACCTGTTAGCATTGATCACAACTCAATATACTGCACAACTTCTCATCCAAATCAACCATACCTAATACTTGTTTCAACCTCATGAGATATATAAGAGAAATCCCTTCTAAAGACTCATGATATACTCCAACCTTGATGTAGGCATCCTTATAGAGATTCAGCATTTTTATTTTCATATGCACTTTTCCTTGACTTTCCTTTCACCTTCATTCTATACACCTTTTTTTTTCATTGATAGGAAGGTTTGAGCCTTCATCTTTTCATTGGGGTTGGAAGGTTTGAGCCTTCATCTTTTCATTCTCAAATCAAAGAAGAAGTATCTTTGACGTTGTCTTCTTCAATGATTATTTTTGAACTAAACCCCATGAGCTATCAATATAGAACATTCTCTAGGAATAGCCTTCATCAAGGTGAGGTCATGAAGAACAAGAGAAGGCAGAGATCACCAATATACGATCACAAGGAAAACAAGAAAAGTATGATCAATGATGAAGAGATGAAGACACACATACCGAGTATGAAATCAATACACCCGGGTTGATAACCATTTTATGACGAATATCTCAATCACGAAAAGCAAGAACATAGTAGTCTTCTAATTCGAATAAGAGATGATAGCACAAGAAAAGAAACAGAACAACACACTTAGAGAACAATCAAGACCAGATTAGAACACAAAATATGGCACATGACAGATATAAACACCACTGAGCATCATATTCAGACAGACAGAAAAGAGCATCATCAAGCAATACCAGCAATCAAGGAGCATTAATCAAGAAGCATCGGCCGAATCAATGCTAATGCCTTCAGTGAGACATTTGGACAACACCTCAACTTCTTCCAAGGAGTACACACCAAGCTTTTGACGAAGAGGAACAAAACTCTTTCCAGTGAGCGGTTTTGTTAGTATATCTGCAAACTGATCATCAGAGGGAACAAAGTTAACAATCACTTGACCATTAGTCACCTTTTCCCTAACAAAACTAAGATCCATCTCAACATGCTTCATTTTCGAATGATGTATGGGATTTTATGTCAAACCAACCGCACTTGTATTATCAGACCAAACAACTGGAATGGATGATAAGGAAACCTGAAGCTCCTGAAGTAAGGAAGTCACCCACATAATCTCACATATAGCATTTGCAATTGCTCTGTACTCGGCTTCAGCAGATAATCTAGATATAACCGATTTCTTTTTGGAACTCCACACAATCAGATTGCCATTAAGAAGAAGAAAGTGACCTGATATAGACTTCCTATCAGTTGGATCACTACCCCAATCTGCATCTGCATAGGAAACAAGAGACACTTCATTAGTAGGTAGAGGAGGAGCTTGAAACAAAACCCCATGAAACAGAGTACCTTTGAGGTACTTCAACACATGAACCAAAGCATTCCAATGAACTAATGACGGTGCTTGAACAAACTGACTTAGTTTGTTCACAGCAAATGCAATATCAGGACGAGTAGCACAAATATGTTGAAGAGCACCCACAGTACTTCTATACAGATCATCATTCGGACACGGAACACTCTCCTTATCACACAAGATTTTTGATAAGAAATTACCTGTCATAGGTGTAGGCATATGAGACGAATCACTCAAACCTGTTTTACTCAGAAGTTCCGAAATATACTTGTGCTGACTGAGGAGAAGGCAATCGTCTTTTACCTGCACATCCATACCCAAAAAATAGTTAAGAGATCCCAAGTCCTTGAGTTTGAATTCAGTATTGATCTGAGAAATTACTTCCTCAATATCATACTGATCATGACCAGTCACAACTATATCATCTACATACACTAAAAGAAACACAGAACTAGTAGAAGACCTTTTGATGAACAAACAGTTATCTGATTTAGAAACTTGAAACATTAATCGACCTAAAAGAAAATGTTTGAGCTTTTCAAACCAAGCTCTTGGTGCCTGATTTAAACCATACAAAGCCTTATGAAGCTTGTATACCAAAACATTCCCAAAGCAATCTCGTTGCTCAAAACCGGGGGCTGAGTCATAAACACTTCTTCTGTAAGATCACCATGAAGAAAGGCATTATTCACATCAATTTGCCTAAGTTTCCACTTGTTAGTCAAGGCTAAAGACAACACAATACGAACAGTAGGTGATTTAACAACAGGACTAAAAGTTTTATAAAAATCAAAGCCAGGTTTTTGAGAAAACCCTTTAGCAACTAACCTTGCTTTGTACCTGTTTACCGAACCATCAGAGTTACGTTTCACCTTAAAGATCCATTTGCATCCTACTGGAATACGACCTTCAGGTAGAGTAACCAGAGACCAGGTGTTATTGGTCGATAAGGCTTGTAACTCATCATGAACAGCTTGAGTCCAATGTGAGGTCCGAAGAGCTGCATGAATGGATGACGGTTCTGAATCAACTAAGTCCTTTAAATCCTCTTTAACTTCAGTCAATGCAGCAAACTGAGAATTCGTTTTTGATCTTGTCATAATGGGATGAACATTCGGTCTACGACTAGAGAACCTGTTATCATCAGAATTTGCTGACACTATTGGAAGATCATTAGCACCATCTGTCACCAACCTTGAAGATTGCACTAATTCATTGTTAGAAGAAGGTACATACCTGATTACACCATCATATTCTCTTGAAGTCTCATCCAAAGAACCAGCTCCAGGAGCCTCCACCTCAGAAACCGACTCAACACCTGGTACATCCACACCAGAATTTGACAACTCATTAGTTGGAAGAGACATAGAAGGAGATGAAATTCCAGAACAAGCAGGAGATGTATTAGTATGATCAGCAGGTATATCAACAAAGCCAAATGGAAGAAAAAACGGATTACTTGTGTGAGTGTTTTTCGGGGCAGAGGATAACATGAACTTGCCATTTTTATCAGCAAACGGAAACTCATTTTCATGAAACCGAACATGACGTGAAATATAAAGCTTACCATTTGAATCCAAACACCTGTAACCATGTTGTTGTGAACAATATCCCAGAAAAACACAAGGAGTAGATCGAAAGTCAAGTTTGTGTTTGTTAAATGGACGAGTAAACGGGAAACACAAGCAACCAAAGACTCGTAATATGGAGTAATCAGGTACCTTTCCAAACATTTTTTCATGAGGAGACAAGTTAGAAAGTACCTGAGTAGGGAGCCTATTGATTAGGAACACAGCTGTGAAAAATGAATCACTCCAATACTGCATAGGCAAGCTTGCTTGATACATAAGTGTTAGTCCCATCTCTACAATATGCCTATGTTTTCTTTCGACTATCCCATTTTGCTCAGAAGTATATGGACAAGTAATTCTATGAGCAATACCTTTGCTAACAAAGTAAGATGAGAGAGTTTTAAACTCACTTCCACCATCGGTTTGAACTGCTTGGAGTGAACATGATAGTTATCGCTCGGCCAAGGTATGAAACTGGATGAACACATTAGCAACATCACTTTTCTTCTCTAAAAAATAGATCCAAGTATATCGTGAGAAAACATCAACTATACTCATATAAAATCTTTTTCCATTAGACGTCACCGGGGCAGGTCCCCAAAGATCAACCTCAATTAACTAAAGAGGCTTATCGTATTTAGTTGAAGAGTTAGAAAACGGGAGACGTATGCTTTTTCCAACAGAACAAGCTGAGCATAAACCATAAGAAGCTGAACACTTATTATCAAACTTAGAAAATACAGAACTTAAGACTTTGGATGATGCATGTCCAAGTCTTTGATGCCATATCATGGCTGAATCAACAACTCTAGTACTATGACAACTACTCTCAAAATCAGAGTTCTTATTAGACAATCTAGGAGTAAAACTACTAAAATCTAACTTGTATAGCCCTCCAGATTCTTCTCCTTGAAGTAAGACCTTCTTAGTTGCAGAATCACGAATGAGACAACACGTAGGATGAAACTCAAAAAACACAGCATTATCCCTGGAAACTGAGAGACAGAAACTAAGTTTTTAGTGATTTCAAGAGAATAAAGCAGATTATTAAGAAATAACGATTTAGAACATGTATTTATCACGGATGTTCCTATATGAGAGATCGACAATTGAGCACCATTTCCTACTTGAATTGTACCTGCACCTTTGTATGGTTCAGCTCCAATCGGTTGGGCATTGGATATGTGGTTCGAAGCTTCGGAATCTGGATACCAGATCTGATCTGTACGAACCTGTTGTGGCTGAGGCAAAGAAGTGAAATTTGCTTGGGGATTCATCTCTTGAGCAGCTGCAGCACTAGCACCAGGAGGCGCCATACCGAATGATGATCCATAGGGAAGCATGTATGGATATTGTCCAACTGAAGGAGCTGAAGGCAGATACATTGCAGGATTGAAGGCTGAAGCTGAAGGCAGATACAAAGCTGGATTGACAGCAGGATTTACAGCTGAAGCACCGAGTTGATGCTGCTGGAACAGAGGATGAGAATGCTGGACCAGAGGCTGAGAAGCACCGAAGGTATGCTGTTGAGGCTGAGGTTGAGGCACAGATTGATAACTTGAAGTCGAATGATGCTGATCATTAGACTCATTCCAGTTGTTCCATGAAGATTGACAGACATTGGCAGATATCTGTCCACCTGAATTGATGCCTTGGAAGTTGACATCGAACCTCTTGTAGCACCTGTTGACAAGGTGTCCTACCTTGCCACACAATTGGCATTGAGGCCTGTTTCCTCCTCTACCTCGACCAGAGCCTCTTCCTCCATTGTTATGATTTGTGTATTGAAATTGATTCTGGTTTTGAGAACCAGAATTCTGATTCTGTCCACCAGAACCACTTCCATTATGTCCGAAACCAGAATTTGCAGCAGTAGGCAGTTGATTCTTCACGCCATCTTCATTGCCATGCACCATTGCTTGAGTTAGAACTAAGGGATCAAACAGCTGATCACGGTTTCTCGTTTCAGCATCTAATAGAACCGAACTAACATAGGCAAGATCATACGGATTCCTACTTGCGTGTATAACAGCAACTACATTATCAAACTGTCCTTGAACTCCATCTAAGATGATTGATATCTGCTGCATTTCATCAATAGGATGACCACAGCTCGCCAAACTATCGCAAGTGGACTGTATGTCAGATAAGTAATCTCGGATAGTCTAAGTTATAAGTTTCCTTGCCTTTAATCTTCCAAAGAGACTCATAACTCTAGTAGTTGATGAAGATGAGAGCATTTGATGCAGCTTGGACCAGATAGAACTCACTGTCATGCATCCTAGCAGGTATCTATTGACTTGAGGACAGATTGATACTAACAGCCATGAAGCCAATGCACTATCACGTTGCAGGTATGAAGCATAGACAGGATTTGGCACATTTTCACCATTTTCATTAACTATTTGCATCGGAATGTCCCTAACGCCATATAGATGTGATTCTAGATTAAATCCACGAACAGCAAGTAATACCTGTTGTTTCCAGAGCTGGAAGTTGTCATCTCCTGTGAGAAGACACACACGTTTGTTGGAGAAGGAAGGAGGAAGCAGATCTTCCATTGCAGCACAGAACAGAGCAGTCGGCGGCGAAGAACAGAGCAGAGAAATCGCAGTTGAAATTGCTGCTTGAGTTCGAATCAGATGTTGCAGTCACCAGATTCTTGCAGCTCTGATACCATATTAGTCAATCTCAGATGAGATTGGAAGAAGGAATTGAAGAAGATGAAGTTGCTTAGGGAGGAAGGTATCGACAATTCTGTTACAACATAATAACCAGAAAACCAGAGTAATAACTGAACTAGAGATGTAATTCTTCAATTGATTCAAGTTAAGGTTTACAAACAGATTCACCACCTATTTATAGTCTAATCTAATGATCAAATACAAGAAAAATAACAAGGTACTAAGCTATAGACTAGAAGATACAAGAAGACACTAGAACATCCAAGAAGACTCAAGAACACCTTGATGACCTTGATGAACCGAAACTATCCTAGAGGTGAAGGTGTTCTATAATAAACATACTTGCTTATCATAACTCCTAACAATTGATAGGTACTTGAGTTGATTAGTACGTGAGCTTAAAAAATAAAAGATCAAGAGTTCAAGAAACACTCTACAGCTTTACTATTCTAACTTTAATAACGGAAGACTAATATTGAACGGTGGCAATAAATACGGTAACAACTACGGCATAATGCCGACACTAAATACAATATACAGTTATAAAATATAATGTCGCAACTAAATAATCTATTTACTGTTAGCTTCTTAGTGATAATCTATTTATAGTTAATTACTTGAAACGTTACACATGTTTGACCAACGTGATTAATTGGTTACGCATGTTTTTTCGCGCGGCTGAATGGTTATACATGTTTCAACATGTGACTGATTGTTACTCCGTCAGTCAACCGTTAAAATTTCTGACTAATTCTCATGTGCAAGGCACTTGATAGGAGGTAGTTTATTTTCGTATATACAAAATTACCTTCAAGCCTTTTACGTCCCCCTTATTCAGTTTTCATCAACCAGATTCCCCCCATTTCCGTTGTCAGGCCCGCTTGTCCTTCTTCGGTGACTGTCGAAGTTCCTCTGCTGAAGCTGTCGCGCGGCCGCCTGCCCTGCATTTCCGAGGTAATGTTATTCTTCTGCTCTTCTTCAACTTGACTGAAATCGTGAACTTCTATTTGGTGCTGTTGAAGAAGTATTTCGTATGGTACTGGTGACAAGTGATTCCCCGCGTACTGTGCTATTGTCGACCAGAAAGGATTTCGCAGAGAGTGGCGTATTGATATTATAGAGTAAAGCATGAATAAAACTCACGGTAAACATGAGGAGAAAAGGTAGAGCTAAGAGCAATCAATATAGAAAACTTCATTTGATATCTTAGCTTAGTTTATTACATAGGATAGAGTAGTCTATATATAGGTGTGCTAGGGACTAACTTGAAATTATCAAGAACATTAGGACTAACCCTAGCATACTCTAAACCATAATGTCTAATATTCCCCTTACAAGATTAACCTCCTAAAGTTTTAAAAACATAAAAATGGATCCTTCATCTTTTGGACTTGCCGAGCACTGACTGTGCACTGCCTGAGCACGCTGGAGGCACTGAAGATGCACACTGGAGCTGCACACTGGAGGCACTGAAGATGCACACTGGAGCTGCACACTGGAGGCACTGAAGATGCACGCTGGATGCACTAAAGATGCACACTGGATGCACTGGAGCGAGCTGCACACTGGAGGCACTGGAGCTGCACATATATTACAAAAGTCAGTAGAAATGAAAATAAATTATAGTCATCAAAGATAACTTGCTTTCCATGACATGAGCGCCTCTTGCAGCCAACACAATTGAGGGTGATGAATATGCCTTATTGATATTATAGAGTAAAGCATGAATAAAACTCACGGTAAACATGAGGAGAAAAGGTAGAGCTAAGAGCAATCAATATAGAAAACTTCATTTGATATCTTAGCTTAGTTTATTACATAGGATAGAGTAGTCTATATATAGGAGTGCTAGGGACTAACTTGAAATTATCAAGAACATTAGGACTAACACTAGCATACTCTAAACCATAATGTCTAATATGCCTCAAACGAGACACGCATATTTATGACAATGTCCATCATTAAAAATATTTAATAATGCTAGTTAATATTGTTGCTAAAAACATGTTCTCTCGCAGCAATTACTATTCAATGTTAAACATAAACTTTTGTTCTATTTATTTTTAATTAGTTATCATGTTCTTGATATAAATAAAATATGAACTACAAGATTGATTTTCAAAACCATAATATATTATTCATCAAAATATCTATATACATTTTAATACACATGCAAATAAAAAAAACTTACAATATATTACAAAAGTTAGTACAAAAGAAAATAAATTATAGTCATCAAAGATAACTTGCTTTCCATGACATGAGCGCCTCTTGTAGCCAACACAATTGAGGGTGATGAATATGCCTTATTGATATTATAGAGTAAAGCATGAATAAAACTCACGGTAAACATGAGGAGAAAAGGTAGAGCTAATAGCAATCAATATAGAAAACTTCATTTGATATCTTAGCTTAGTTTATTACATAGGATAGAGTAGTCTACATATAGGAGTGCTAGGGACTAACTTGAAATTATCAAGAACATTAGGACTAACCCTAGCATACTCTAAACCATAATGTCTAATATTCCCCTTACAAGATTAACCTCCTAAAGTTTTAAAAACATTAAAATTGATCCTTCATCTTTTGGACTTGCCGAGCACTGAGTGTGCACTGCCTGAGCACGCTGGAGGCACTGAAGATGCACACTGGAGCTGCACACTGGAGCTGCACACTGGAGGCACTGAAGATGCACGCTGGATGCACTGAAGATGCACACTGGATGCACTGGAGCTGCACACTGGAGGCACTGGAGCTGCAGAGGCTGAGCACGGGTTGAGCACTGCTTCTGCACTGGAGATGAACTGGTCTTGTACTCTGTGGTTTGCATGGTGGCTTTAACTAAGGCATGGTTGAATCGAACATGAAGTAGAATCGACTAACAAAAAACAGCATTGCTTGCTGGATTCCAAACTGGAAAACTAAATGAACTCAGCCTTTTCATTTGGCGAGAGAAACATCAAACTCAGCTTTTCATCATAGCTTGAGTTGAATAACAAAAAAAAAAAAAACAGATATCACAGCAATGCAGCCTCATTTGCAGCCATCCAACTTCATGAACTAACCGAGCACAGGTCTGCTCGGTGTATATTGGCACAGAAGTCCAGCATTTGAATCAACTAAAGACTAACTCAGCATTTGTATTTTTCAGCTTGGCAAATCATCAAACACCTTCAAGCTAGAGAACCACACGGTACATCAGTTCAGAACAGTAGCTATTGCATGTTTAAGCTTCACCATTTTGAGTTGATCCGGCACACAGACCACCATAGCATACACAACCAAAAAGAAACCGAGACAGATTTTAGTGCTTCAACATAAACACAAAGATGTTTTCTTTAGAACATACTATGAAGAACAGAGCAGCAACTTCACTAGAACAGAGTAGAGCACAACAGAGCAGAGCAGCTTCAATAGAAGACAATAACATAGCAGAACAGAAACTCAAAGAAGATGAGCAGGATTAGAACGAAATAGGAGGACACTACTGCAGCAAATTATGACAGAATAGGTAATATTGCAGCAAGGACTCAAGAGAAGCAGCAGAAACGCAGAGAATTTGAGCAATGACGCACAAAATAGAACCACTCGCAAAGAGCACGAAGAACAGGACATGAGCAGTTAAGCAGCATCACACCTCTCTGAATCGGAAGCAAAACAGAGCTATACATGCAGCAGATAACGAAGCACGGCAGATATGAAGCCGATATACCAAAAAACGAACCAAAATCGAGAAAAAAAAACAAAGCGGACTGCAACACATCAGCATGGAGAGACTGATGTCCAGACCAGAAAACAAAAGCAGCGGAAGAAGAAGCATCGACGATTGCAACATATCATCATGGAGAAGCTGATGTCCGGACCAGGACAATAGACATCATAGAAGAAAGATTGAAGACAAGGAAACAACATGCTCTGGCTCAAATCAGCATAGAAGAGCTGATGTCCAGACCAAACGAGAAGCAAATAACACAACACAAAAGCTGATTTGAAAAGGAAAAGCATTTAACAATAAACGAAGAAGATGAAATCAACAGCACAGAAGCTGAAATCAACAGCACAGAAGCTGAAATCAACAGGAAACAGAACTTAATAAACGAAGAAGACAATAGTAAAAAGGAGACCAGGAATAGTGGCTCTGATACCATATTGATATTATAGAGTAAAGCATGAATAAAACTCACGGTAAACATGAGGAGAAAAGGTAGATCTAAGAGCAATCAATATAGAAAACTTCATTTGATATCTTAGCTTAGTTTATTACATAGGATAGAGTAGTCTATATATAGGAGTGTTAGGGACTAACTTGAAATTATCAAGAACATTAGGACTAACCCTAGCATACTCTAAACCATAGTGTCTAATATGGCGTCTTATTGATTTGGCGCGAACGAACTCCCTCTCCCTTGTTGATATATCAAAGCTTTATTGATCGCAGAGAGAGGGTTTATTGATTGTTTGCGAAATTGTGTGTGTGAAAATGGGTATTTTTCCGAAAGTTTGAACTTTTGATGTTTAAGTTTTGTCATTTATGCACGTTTCTATGTTAAGTTTGACTGATTGTGGTTAAATAGTCTGAGTTCCTTTGTTGTGGCTACTACCTGGTTCGCTTGGTTGGTTTGTAACTCCAGTTTTAAATGTTCTCTTCTTTGGTTGCATCAGGAATTGAAAACTGTGGTTGAATGGGGAAGAAGGATTCCATTGCAGAAGCTATTTTTCATCATGGTGGAAAGTAAATTGATAATGGGGGTACTCGAACATACGTAGGTGAACTGGACTCACTCCATGTCCCCTACGATATGTTGAACTGTTTAGCACTTACCGGACTAGCTGAAGTGTATTGTGACCTTGTCAAAGATGAATCTATATTTTGGTTCCCTCTGGGTGGAAATCCGAACACTGATCTTGAAGATATAACTTCAGATGCCGATCTTCACCCTATACTAGAGCGTCAAGGAACAACGAATGAGATCAACTTGTACGTTATTCTACAGTTTGATAGAGAATATTGTTTGAAGAATCCCTTCATGATGCACCTCCGCAACAAGGTGATAAACAAGACTTGTCGAGCATGTCGTGCGAAGGAACCTGAATTATTTATTGAACGACAAATAAAAGAGGACAAAGGCAAGAAGACCGACCGAACAAGTGAAAAGGGGAAGAAGAAAATGTTTCCTACTACCGTTTCGGAAATGAGTGAGAACATGGAGACTTTAAAGATTCATCTAGATGACTTGAGAAACTTCAATTTTGATAGCGAAGATTCAAAGGACAGTGATGATGATAGCGATGATTCAGATTTTGTCGCCCCAAATGTGGTAGATGCAAACGAGTCAAGTACTGATGAAGACCTGGAATCTGATGAAGAAATGAAGTTGCGACAGGAGAAAAGAAGCCCGAAGGGTGGAAGCGAATAAGCTGGCCGAAAAGATAGTAAAACGAATGTTGAAAAGAAAAATATGTTTGTTTGGGAGGAAGTTGGATTTGGAGAATCAGGTAGTGAATGTAGTAGCGACACACTGGAAGGTGAAAGAAAAACCGATAATGGAACATGTTAGTGTTGATATGTTACGGTTGTTTAACCTTTTAATTACATTTATATGAAACATGTTGTACTATTTAATCACATTGTAGGTAACTAGTTCAACCTTTTAATCACATTTTTTTTATATAACATCAGTAACCATTTAATCACATTACATAGAAACATCTATGACCATTTAATCACATTCGATGATAACATATGTAATCATTTAATCAAATTACACCTTAGAATATACTATTTACTTTAGACACAATGCAATTGAAAATCAGCTTTTGAACAACTGAAACCCAGCTGCAAAATAACTTCAGTACAGAACATGAAGAACTGAAATCCATTTCCACATAATATTGATCAACCAATTCAAATACACCTACTTGTGTAGTACATTGATCAAAAGTAAAGAACACAGAACGACAATTGCAGCATACAAGATCTAGTTTTTTTTTGTTTCGCAGCAGCTTCGCACCCAGAATTTTGTACAGATACAGAAGACAACGAATCATAAACTAATAATATCCATGAACCAACAAAAATGGAACACGTTGTTCAAATTAGGGTTCTTAACAAAATTAGGGTTTCTAACATAACAAACTCAAATAGGGACAACATGGTATAAACAACGTACAAATACCTCAAAATGTGAGCACCCATGAAACCTACGACCGAAATTCTTCCAAGTACCCCGCACATTTGACCGACGAAATCTCACCATAGAAACATAATCGGGGCGTTGACACTAAATGGGACGAATCTTGAATGATAGAGTGGGAACGCACAACCCCAGAATGCTCTCGCTGAGAGGAGGGGCTGAACCCAGTCCATGCTTCCTTCTTCATCTTCGAAGGAGGTGTTGCCCTGCTGCTTCAAATGGAATGGAAATGACTTATAATACAGGAGATAAGGGCATTTTCGGAAGTTCAGGTTGGTTTTAACTCACGTGCACGACACATGCCAAAATTGGCGGTGATATTTCACGGTGAACAGTAAAAATGACCAATTAGTCATATGCTGAAACATGTGTAACCATCCTGCACAAGTTATAACCTATTAGTCACTTGCGCAAACATGTGTAACGTTTCAAGTAATTAACCCATCTATTTACTATTGATCAACCTTCTTGTAGATTAGTTTTGATGGACCTTCTAAAACAGAATCTCGAGAATAAAGGCTTAGACTACCTTAGAAGATTGTAGGACATATAGGCAGAGGTGACAATTCGGGTCAACACGTCGGATTCGACACGACCCGATCTGACTCACGGTACTGTGCGGGTCTACCCGAACCCGACCTGTCGTAATTTGTGGGTTAGGTTTTGCGACCCGAACCCGACCTAGCGGGTTGACAGGTCGACCCACCTGACTCGCCAATAACACATCCAATCAATAATTCTCATTTTCTATTGTCTTTGTTTTGAGTTAACTATTAAAATAAAATAGGGTAATAAACTTTAGCCCCACCAAACAACAGTTGCAGGTATTTGATTCTACAACTGTGTTCAACAGACAGAAAATAATGAAAGAAATTGGAATTTAAATAAAGAATGGAATATCTCAAAGGAGAAAGAAATCCTGTAATAATGAAAGACGAAAGGAATATAAATATGGCATTTTCATGACTATACTCCATTCTTGTGATTCTTCATGGGTAGGGGCTAGCTCAATATGAAATTATCAATTTCTATTAAACACTGTTACTCTCGAGACTCAAGAAGCAGACGAACGACGAACTCAAGACTCAAGAAGGCAAGAACGAAGTGAGGAGAAACTCTGAAATCTCAAATCTGTGAATGACCCCCCAAAACAATTCTCAAGTCTGTGACTTTAGGTTTATTTTATTTTTTAACTACGGGTCTGGTTCGGGTCGCGCGGGTCAACCTGACCTGAACCTGACACACCACTTACGGCGGGCCATGTGGGTCAACACGAAAGTGACCCGCCACATCTATTTTGTGACCCGTACTCGACCCGAACCCGAATCAATTTTGGGTCATTTTCGGGTCGGGTCATATTTTGACAGGTCTACATATAGGTAGTTAGATATTTTTAGGAACATTTTAAAGTGTCTAGAATTAATTATTGTTCGAAACGTATTAGGTACACTATAAATAAAAGTCGAATAATCTATAAATTGGTACCACCGACACAAAATACCACAAGTTCAAGTTCAAGTTCAAGTAATAAGATGTATTAAAGGAGTTTCTTACTTATCGTAATTAGTGTGCAAGTGTTATATTTATACTAATTTTTATCTTGTTAAATTACGATTTTGGAAAAGTGGAATCACACTTCATATCTTTATGTCGTATCAAAGTTACGATTGTAGTAGCTTGGTGCAAGTTCAGTCGTATCAAGACATGGAGCTCCTAAACCCGTCCTAATTATTGGATTTTGAATTCTTGCACAGAGTTGTGTCACTTGAGTGAAAACTTATGAAACATAGCTAGAGGAAGTGAAATCACCGCACTAGAAGAGATCGCTACAAACGGTGAAGTGATCAAGATCAGGAATTAGAGGAACATCAATACAGAATTTTCCTTGAAGATATTGATATCCTGAGGGGTGCTGAAGCATATCTCACTGTTCACTTCTACAAATTCGATCCCAAACTTGATAATATAAATGTAAAATAATAAAAGAGAGAGACTCATCAGTTATAGATGTTAGAGACTGGTATGGTGAATGCAAATTATAGTGACTTTTCAATTTTACAAATCCTTCTAAAAATGAAAAAACAAAATTTGTTTAAATATTCATATGCTCAATCCGGAAGAGACAATATCCGATAACCGAATAAAACAATGCATTATTCGGTGATTATGTGTCAGACATATATTGTTTGTTATGTTAATCAAAGATGAGTTCAATAACTTTTCTTGGATGAATTCGAGAACCTTCTAGTTTCACATGAGTCATTACCTAAACAAATGATTGGAATCAAGTTATAAACAACTCGTGTTAACTCCTGACTCAAGTTAAGAACAAAGACGCCAATAAAAATAATGGTCATGTTAAGTCCTAAACAAAATCTTAATTTTATTTGTGTGGAAGTCTCAACATTTGTATTAAAATTAGCTGACCAAATATATTCGCAATTTTCCTAAGGAAAATTTCTCAAAGTTTCTTTAGAAGAACTAGTTAATCTTCTCACGAAAGATTGCTATTGATTCTAACACATAGTGACGAGTGTCAAGACAAAGGTTAACCTTGCTCCGAGCACGTCGATTGGAATAGATTTGTCACCTCGATTTCGACTGGAATTTTCCTTGTGTCTTAATGTGTGATGATAAAAGTGAGTCTCTTCAACAAAGTCACAATAATTAATGAAGTTTGTATATGAGGAAGAAAATCGATGAATGAAAAAAAATCCTGAATTGAATACAAATAATAAGACAGAGTCTAAAACACGTTGTAAATGAGTGAGGTATGCTGGTTTGTGACGTGAACGAGTAGTCGACTAGGTGGAGCAACAAAGGATGGTGGAATTGGTGAAACAAGTGGTGGCAAGATAGTACCATACTCGGTAATAGAGGTTGGGAACGGACAACATCGTAAGGCACATTAACATGACTAAAAGAGGAATCACTAAAGGCTTGAGGTAGAACTAATTTTTTGAAATGATCCTGAGGTACCTCATTAATTGTGATGGGAAGAAAAGGAACCTTACGCCCATGAAAGACCACATCCCTAAGTATTACCAAATGTCTCTTTAAAACGATGTACATTTTGTAGCCTTTGAATCCGCTAGGATATCCCAAACAAATTACAACACATTCCCAAGGAGAAAATTTATTTGATTACTATGCAGAGAAAAAACACAACATAGGCAACCAAAAGTATGAAAAAATGAATTATTAGAAACTTTCCCAAACAATAACTAATGAAGCAAATTTCCCGCAAGTGCTGGAGAGGGCCACTTATTAATAAGATAGGTGTCTGAATTCAATCGCCATAGAAACGAAAGGACACCTTAAACTGGAATAGAAGTGCCCTAGATAAATTCAATAGATGTTGATATTTTTGTTCTGCAACATATTTTTGTTGCGGTGTTCAAACCCAAGGGAGTTGACGACCAATACTAAGTTGCAAAAAAATTTGAGAAATCTTAACTATGGAGAATTATCCGAACGAATTACTTAAACGAAAAGAGATAATTGTTTTTCTACCATTTCCAAGAAAGTCGAAATGATAGATCCCACCTAAGACTTTCATTGCATAAAATATGTCCATGTTAAGCGAGTATGATCATCAACAAAAGTGAAAAAAAACACTGATGAGGATGGGTGAGGTCCCAATGATAACATGTAGCAAAACACCCATATATATCGCAATGGATGTGGTCAAAAGTTGCAACTCTCTAAGAGACTGAAACAGGAAAAGATGATCGTGTTTGTCTGGCCAAAGGATAAATAGAGCAATGAGAAAAATAACAAACCTTAATATTAATATTATTACTCAAAAGACGCAGGACATGGGAGATGGGGTGGCCAACATGTGATGCAAAGATCCAATCTAATTGACTGTAGTTGACTCAACATAATTAACAACTACACAATTATTCGTAGAACGCGACATGTAAAAGATAAAGACCATGATATTGTTTACCATTCCCAATCATGATCTTATTTGGCAAAACCACATTAATACAATCAATCGAACACAAAGACTCAAACGAATCCTTGGTTAAACAAATATGATTTGAAGTACCACTGTCTATAAACCAATCGTCAAACGCAACGTGTCACTCCCCAAATTCCACTCTGAAAATTAGGGGTGATGGTCGATGTTTACTAGTAATTAACTGGTAACAAGAAAACACAAAAATCATTAATTTAAACATAACTCTCATGCGAATCATATTCTCACACAAAAAATTATGACACTTAAATAATCGAATAACTTCTTATTCCATGCTTCTGTTGCGCACTCACATACCTTCTAGAATCCAGCATCCTCAGATATCAGACATCCAACACAAATCAACTTCTCCTGAACTTGCGGAGCTGAATGGAGGTAAGTTGCAAAAGAGCAACTTAGTAAGTAGTCTTAACTTATCCCTACCGGATAAAGCTCTTAGAAAACATATTTTGTAAACAATATAAAGTTAAGACTTGCAATAAACATTTAGACAACGCAGATATCAAAAGATTCATGAAACAAAGTTTATCAAAATCACATGATAGAAACTTACTAAAACTAATAAATCAGAGTTAGATGTTAATCAAAATGTAGGTTTCGAACTTATCAAGATTCAAAATTGAACGGAAGTGGAGGTTGAAACTTGTAGAATTTCAAAACGGATCAGAAACACGGGTTGCTCTAGTCTTTTTACCACGCCTACTATGTTGCAGGAATGCTCCAATGTTTAACCCCCATTAGAAGGATACATATCCCATATATATACTCTAGGGCGGTCAGAGTGATCATGATATGTTTGTATAAACACACCAGTGGACCCTCGTAAGGGTTTCAGACTGTAGTAGACTTACGAGCACAGAATCAGCAATAGATTTCAAAATTTCAAAAATAAATTTAACTAATCTATTTTACACTAAGATCTTATACCAAACTATCTCACAAAAATATACTTACAAACCCGGAAAACATATCAAAAGTAGTCTTCATAAAATAATTTCATCCACTTGATGCGAATTTTATAAACGAAACTCATATTCATGCTCTTAAATAATCTTAGCATGTATTTGAAAATTTCATGCAATGCAGGAAAATATTTCTCTTTGTAAAAGTAGAAAAAGCTTAAACTACTTACCTTATTAAACCCCAATTCTAATACCAATAGTTCTTTCAATCTGAATTCCTTAAAATCAACGCGAACGAGAATATATGTTTTCCATTCGAACCACGATATCCAAAAACATCTCAGTCATGTATTGAGTACTAACATCCCCTTAATTTTCAACTCAGGTTCCAGATTTACTATTCTGCTTGTGGCACGCAAAATGAGATAAAACTCGATATCCTATTATTCACTGAATTTTCGACAATCTCAGAAAAATTTCCAAAAATTACCATAGGTAGAGGATTGAGTTACAAGTCTAAAGTGGTTAATAGTGTCATGTTTCGACATTGGGATGACCCACACGCGCCGGTCAAAGTAGTATGGGTGTGGTGAACTTCGTCTTCAATTTAGGGATGGATTCTACAAATTACACAGCCGCTTTTGAGAGTTTTGTCCTCTCTCGTGCGAGCTCTATTTTGGATGTTTTTGGTGTCTGTGGAAAGCCTTTACAATGACCTACAAATTCGCTAATTCCGTTCTATGAAAGAACCAACAAAAACGTAAATTTTGGGGCCTCAAAGTATAACTAAGAATAGGTGTGATGTCTTATTTTGGTCTTGACATGTGCATCAGTTGATAACTTGTGGACGCTCACTTTCATATGTTTCCATGGTCATTTGGTCAGACAAAGAATGTTTGTCGATTTTATCTCTAGACTTGTTTTTTTAGCTCTCTAGGGTTTGCTAGGGCTACAAATTAGCATGCCATCAACCAAACCTTAAACTACACCAACATAATAGAAAATCTACTCCGATGATCTTTAGTGATTTACCATTGCTAAAATTTTGCCACATGAAAAGCTAGTTTAATCCTTATACTTTAGTATTAGTTGTCATTAATCTTTGTATTTTTTCACTTGCAAAGTTTAGTCCTTTAAATTATAGCGGGTGTTAGACAACGACAAAAAAAGACTTAATGGAAGCAAGTAGCTCACATTACATAACAACATTCAAAGGATCGAATTGGACAAGTCATAAATTGAGAAAACAGAATTGGACTCCTCGGATGAAGGATCGACAAAGGGGGCCTGATTTCATGTTGATTCTATTCCTAAAGTACCAAGGCAAAAACGTTATTGATTGGAGGCAAGGGATCTCTCATCGAAATCCGACCTCGGATATGAGCGAACGAATCATTTAGTCCAATGAGAAACTACATTACGTAGTCATTTCGTAGCTCTGTTCTCATAGCATCAATTCTTTCACATGTAGAACAAATGCAGATCAGTTTGGAAGCAAAATGTTCATCCCAAAGAATATTAATCTTAGTGAAACATGCAGTAACATACAAACTTCATTGAGTTTGATCAACAAGATTTTCATGAAGTTGAAATAGACAAGGTCGATTATGACACTCGAATCGTTTATATCCATTTCAGAGAATTGATGCAACATGCTATAGATAAATCATAGTGATGGTCATATCCTTGGATAGAGAATTGATGCTCCAAGAATTCACTGTGTTGTTGTTGAGGGTCAACCTAATGATCCAGATTAGTCTGGAGTGTTCGAGAATTCTGCAAGGACCAATTCAATAATTAATATAAGTATGAGGGTTTGAGTTATAATTATTTTCCATTATATTTTTATATAAATAGTAGGCTTCAGTGTTGACAAACCTAACGCAGTCATTTGCTTCCTTTTATTTTCTCTGCTAGGGTTTCTGGGAGAGTGATGTTAGGGTCTCCAAAGAAGCGATCCAAGTTTATTTGATAAACTTGATGTCCACTCCTACTTTAAAAGGGAAAAACTTGTTTTATGAGTCACCTAAGGGTGTTTGGCTGTTTATGTTATGCGAAAGTGTTGAACTCATCAGATAAGTTTGCTTATAAATCAATACCCTCGACTTTCATGAGTTTTAGTTTAACCCAAAAAGGGTACAAGCTGTTGAATTTTGAAATAAGGAATTTCTTTATAAGTCGTGATGTGAAATTTAAGGAAGACATATTTCCTTTTAAAGTTGCTAACAAGGTGATTCACCATTGTTTACAGACAGTCCAGTGGCTGTTTTAGACGATGATCCTTTGCAGGTATTGTGTGATGAAAATAGGTTGAATGATGAGAATGAGGTTGAAGCTCCATCAACCGATGATGTACCAGGTGATGATGCAAATGAATTAGTTGAACCGAGGAGATCATCTTGGTTAAGAAAAGCTCTCATATGGCAAAAGGACTACTTTATCTGAGTTAATACTGGTAAAAATATGTTCTATTGTTCCTCCTAATTAGTACTTGTGTGTGTTATGATTATGTTTCAAATCATTATCATTGCTTTATCAGATGGCTTTCTACAGTAGTTGAACCTAAATATTACACACAAGCTACGAAAGATGTGAATTGGGTTGAGGTAATGAAAGAAGAAAGAAATGTTTTAGAAAAAAATGGTCCTTGGTGCATTGTTCCTATGCCTTCTAATAAGAATATTGTTGGATGTAAATGGGTTTATCATGTGAAATATAAATCAGAAATGTCTGAAAATAGTACATGTTTGACGAAAATGCTTTTCCAACCCAAACGATTGTTTTTGGTCCAACATGTTTCAAAATGATGGTAATTAGTACCTCTGTTACTTTCTGGTTAAAAAATTTCATTAAATATATTTTACATTTACAAAATTAACCAAATATTTTTATAAATGTTACAATTAAACCCTACAAACATACACTAATGTTTCAAACAAATCCTGACTCGATTCGAGACAGAGTGGGGGGGTCCCCTAGCCAGGGTCCGAACCCATACCAGGTCACCCAACCCTGAGGACCTGGTCTGGGCTCGGACCCAGACCATAGGACCCCCGATTGTGGCTCAATTGGAGCCTTAATCGTTTGAACCGAACCGAGTCAGATTCGAACCAAGACCGATTAGGGTTCCCGGAGGTGCCCGTGGCGGCACCAAGGGTCTAAACCCTCTTCCGAGTTCCCGTCCCCTTGGAGGGATTGGGAGAAGTCGTGTCGGAAGCAGGCGTAGTGACCTCTCCGACTACGAGAGCCTTTCCCCGGGAATCAGTAGATCCCCCGGGGGAAGCTGGGTGTTCCTCACCCCTAGCCTTCTTGGCGGGAGCAGGATTCAGAGTCACCTCAGCTGCAGCTTTTTTTCTGAAAATGGTCAACAAGGATATTAAAACCTAAGGCCAAAACAGAGGAAACAAAGTCAAAAGAAAGTTGTATACCTCTTTGGCGATCGCTAGGAGCGACCCGAGGTTGTTATTCCTCTAACTTGCGCTTGGACGCTCGCCTAGAAGGGGGAGGAGGAGGACTCAAGGACGCCTAAGCAGCGGACAGTCCCGTTTTAGCCTACTTGGAAAATAGACCAATGAGTTTAGGTCCCCGAGTGTCTACAACCAACAAATAAAAAGAGTCAGAAATTTACCCAATCTATAGAAACTGGTGCAGACTGATGAATGCCCGTCAGCCTAAGCCTTGACTCTGAAGGTTCCTCCACTAAGCGGATCGAACAGAAGTCCATTTTCCTATGAAGACGGAAGAAATTGTAGACGGCGTTCTGATTGCTCCCCGACAACTCTCCGAAGCTTGGAGGACTATCCCTTTCTAGCTGAAAGAGCTCCCATGATACACTACCCTTATAAAAGAAGTAAAACTTCTTGTAGTTGGAGTTGGTAGCACGGAAGTCGTCCACCAGACGAAAATAAACATTGCAGTTCCAAGCATGGCCTCTCCATTCCTCGAACTTGGGCCACCGAGTCTGAAAGTGGTGAAGATGGTTCGCCCCGCGGCCAATTGGTAAAAACACTGAAACAAGGTCAGTGAATACGTTCATCCTTGACATAAACACATGAACTTGAACACAACCCACATCCTAATGGCGTTGGGCACCAGCTGCGTAAGACCTATCCCATAGTAGCAGCAGAGCTACTGCAAATCGTCGCAGAGAGGAAAATGCAACCCATCATCAATCTGGGCCGCATAAATGTAAACCTCTCCATCGAGAGGATAATGCAAACCTAAGCATGGGTATCTAGGGGCATCTACTTCTCCCAAGCTAGTCAAGGCGACCACTGCCTTGAACTAAGTCGGCTTCATCTCATTGGGCTTGATATTTACTCAGAACACCATGGCATGACAAGAACAATACAAAAATAATAAAAAGGAGGAAGCTTTACCGCCTAAAAAGAAGCAAAAGGAAGACATCGAAATTTACCTGTCGGAGCGAAGACAGGGATATTGTTGTCGGGCACGTCCACTACCACCGGCGTGACAGCCGATTGCCCAAAAATCGGTTTGGGGGCAGGATTCCTCTGGTCATGAGCCGACGATGAACCGTCTCTAATAGTCAAAGAGGCATTGTTAGCCCTGGTCGAAACCTGTTGACCGAAAAGTTGGTTGGAGCAAGGTTTGTGGGATGACCCTTTTCCTGAGGATTGATTCTTGGACATCATGGAAAGAGTAGAAGCTTCTTGAAATCGAAGAAGTGAGAAAGGGAAAGTTGAAAGCAGAGTACTGAGGAACAATGAACTCTCTTGAAGGAAAATGGTCTGACTATGTAAATGACTAAATGTCAAAGTTCGGATTTTTATAGCCAAAATGGAGGTAACCGAACAGGCACGTCTGAAACGGTTCAGAGAATGATTACACCCTTTTGGGTAAAAATCGAAGCAATGTCAAAATTCTGGGTCGACCCACATTAAGGTTAATCTGACCATCATAAAGCGATCTGGTATCGAACCCAAACCAAAGTGGACGCCAAAGCTCCATCACAGGTTGTCAATGACCAAGGTCAAAGCCTCCTTCTCGCCATAGTAGTGCTCGCCAAGAGAGTCTAATATCTCAACTCTGGTCCCACCAACCGACACTAAAGATATGACAACGATATCCCACGTATGTCAGACACATATTCTCTAAAGATTACATACGATAACTGCAATATTACGCCCTAACCGTAATATCTGCTATCCTAATCTTTATCAGCACAATATTCACCAAGATATTCAGTTGTCTATAACGGTTTGATCTCTTCACTCTAGAAACACCCTTTTTTTCAATACGTTTTGAGTTCATACACACAGTATACTCATTTAAGAATCGGAGAGGGACCCAGAGACACCCCCTCTGTTGCGATTCCTTTCTTGCATGTTCATCGAAGCTCAGACGAAAACGTGTAATCATCCATCCTTTGACATTCAATTCACTGTCAAGTTAGTACCCGAGAGTTTCAGACCCAATAATATAATAGTCCAGCACTTGAGAAAGGTTGTTCAAAATGAAGTTTAGGATGGTGACATGTCATCTGTTCAATTATATTTTTCCCAATCCTTACACATGATGGATTCGTTAGGGAGGGAAGCGGACGGACGAACGGCATCCGAATATTCTTGTGGAATCAGCATCCATCCATGCGTCTTCGCCTCCATTGAAATGCTTCTACGTTGGCTCTATCCTAAATAAAGAATCAATTAATAGGAATACACCCGGACGACGCAAGACACATATCATGACAGATTTCACTTATCAATCCAAAGAATAGATTGACAGAAGAGAAGACAAAAAGTCAACCCTCCTCCTCCCCCACGGATAATAAACATCACAGGTGGTTGAACAATCCTAAACAAAATCGAAAATGGTAATTTAAGCCAAGCATGGATCAGGCTGCGGGCTTAAGTTAATAAACAAACACAAGTTTACAGGACACCAACTGAACACACAGTCTGCAGATACAGAAACCAAATACCTTTTCTTTCTTCTTCCAAAGACATGTTGACGAAACTGAGAAACAAAAAGCAGCAGCAATGCAATGCAGCACAATTTGGTTATTATTATTCTCAGTGATTACTAAAATTTATGTTTTGAGGAATCACATACATCTTATTCCAGGGAGAAGAATGTAGCCTCTCATAACAGAAAAGACTCTCATATGAAAAAAAAAAAAAAAAAACTTTCTTGTCAGCATCTTTTAAAAATCTCTTAGAAACAAACAGCATGCACACACATGGAATGTAGCTCATTTTATCTGTTCTATCCCTAACCACTAATGAATAGACACAGCAATGGTGGAACATTTTCCAACTCTAGCAAACAAAACAAACTTGAATTCCAAAATCAATACTTTGTTAGCTCCAATGAAACCAGTGTGATAATAAAGAAAACAGATACAGCACAGCATTATATTAACTCTTTTGTCACAGAAAAACAGATATAAAGGTAAGCTAAAAAAATGTTAGGCAATCAATAATTCATGCCCTTCACTTTCTATACATACAATACAAGATAGAAGGAAAGAAAGAACCTAATTCTTTTCATTTCTCTATACATCAAGCCCGATTCTGTCCCCTTGAAAACCAAAATCATCATCATCCACAATGAATCTTATTACCTCTTGGAGACATCTCCTTGAAGAACCTGAATCAAATTTGAAGCATTGATTCTGATCTTCTCATTGTCATCCTCCAATAAATTCATGCATATTTCAATAACCCCTTCTCTCCTAACTTCCACATACATCCTCTCACTATAACAACAGAGTGAATACAGAGCCAGAAGGGAATACTGCACTCCCTTGGAACCTCCATTCTTCAAAACCCCAACAAAAATGCTCAAACATCCAGGAAACATCTCCATCACCTCCCTCCCTTCTTTAGACTTTGCGAGCAAACCCAACACTTCAACTGCTCTCTCAAGTCCAGAATCCGCTATCTGCAGCAAAATGGGCACTGCACCACTCATCACTGCTCTCTTGCGGTTATCAGGAAAGGAACATAGGGAGAAAATCGCTGTTGCAGCCTCCTTCTTTTCTCTTCCGTTTCCATTCCTTAAAAGTGAAATTAAAGACTCAATTGCAAATGGGTACTCTCCAATTGTAGCTTTGTTCACTTCTACCACTGCCAAGCTTGTGATTATGGTAGCTGCGAGGGCACGGCAGTTTGCAGAATGTCCGCATAGAGCAGCGACTATTCTCCTTACTGCTCCTTCTGCCACCAAACCCACTTTGTTGTCATCGTCCAGACTCAAATTCAGGACCAAGTTCAAAGCTTTCTCCTGCATAACCGAATCTTCTGTGTCAACATACCGGAGCACCACTGACACGGTGCCCGACTCAGCTAACTGCCTACGGAATGCGTTGTCGCGCTTAGAGAGCTTTACCAGTCGAGAAAGCGAGTCCAGCCTGGAAGAGTCATCGGATGATGGAGAACTGAGGGTGGAGATAAGGGCTTGGGGTCTGTCCCCGTGTTGTGTGGACGCTGTTTTCGTCGGAGAAAGGAGGGCATAGTTGGAAATCAGGCTCCGGAGGGCGTGGTTGGGGATGAGAGAGGGGTGTGGCGGCAGGGGCCGTTTAGTGATTGGACAAGTGCGGTGGCCGGAGTCGAGCCAACGCTGGATTGACGATCGATCGAAGGTGTGACCCGATGAGAGGATAACAGGGTCAGTCATGATCTCCAAAGAAATTGGACACCGAAAGTCCACTGGTAACGACTGGCCCGCCATCCACTAAGCAGCTTCGCACACAGACACTGGCACGGCCCACAATTCTTCCTCTCTCACGCAAAACAGGGACCGTAGCGACTCTGTGGAGGATGGGGGGTTTATGAGGTTCCTCTTTGGATGGTGGACTTGAATTGCAGAAGCGATTGTGCAGGAAGAGCATTTTATTAATAATGTATATATTAAAAAAAACAAAAAGATAGAGTATCAAAATTATTTAACTAGTTAGTTATATAAATTAATTTTTATATAAATTTTAAATTATTATATTAATATATTTAATTCAATTTACAAAATAATTTTTTTTTATCATTAATATAATATTATTCAAATTACATTTTAATTTTTGTAATGTTTATTATGTATAATATATTCATTATATATATGTTAAATTCATTTAGTAATGGAACTATAAAAAAAATTATTTTAAATATACACAAACATAACTTAATATATATACATATAAAATTTACTTTAAATATAATCATTGATAAATAGCAATATTAAATAATTATATTTCAAAATTCTATGAAAAATATCATTTTAATTTTATAATTATAAATACATAAATGAAAATCTAACATGTCTATTTATTAGGGGTGATCTTAGATGGGACGGAACAGTCTTTTTGGCTAAACCGAGATCGAAATTTCGGTCTTGACTTTTGAAGGATCGAGACAGACTTCGGCACAAAACAGCATGAGTCAGTCTTGCTTGACTCGAGACGGTCTCAGTCTTGAACCGAATTTTTGAAAAATAAAATTAAAAAAATAGATGAAGTTAGACCAACCAATAACTAAAGAGAAACAGACTTGCGTCTCCCAGAGCTTCAGCTTCTTCACTGCTTCAGATTCTTCACTCCTTCAACTTCAGCGTCTTCACTCCTCAGAGCTTCCAGAACTTGTCTCTCATCGTCGTTCTCCCCCGTCTCGATCTCCAGAGTCATTGGTTCCCTTGCTGCACCGTAGATAAACCTTATGCCGTCCGCTCAGCTTTTCCGCTGTTGCGCGATCTCTCTGCTCTGTTCCAAGGTGAAGTCACGATGTGGATTAGAGGCCGCCTCTTAGCCTTCGAGCTCAGAGTCAAGTCGTCTCTCCCGTGCCTAATAATAAACATTTGTTATTGAAGTTGGGTCAGTACGGTTTAGTCGGGCTTTGGGTGGGAATTAGAGCATGAACCCGACCTACAAGAAAAAAAATCATATGTTCAGTCTCGGTCTCAACCTTAGGTCGGGCTATTCTGGTCAAAAATTCGGTTCAGTAAGTCATTTTAGGCCACCCTTAGTATTTATATATTTAATTTTATAAAAATATACTATTATTTTATTCTAATATATATATATATATATATATTTAGAAATAAACATAATTGTGTACACATTTAGGGATGTCAATATGATAACAAAAAATATCAAGTTACATTTGATTGATATTTTTATCATTAAAAAATGTTAAGATAGCTAAATTCAAACAATTTAAAATTATTGAGATACCTAAAATCATCAGTTAAATACTTATATATCATTTTTATTGACTAAAATATATACTTATTACCAGTGTTATCAGAATCGGACCGGACCGGTGGTCCGACCGGGCTCAATCGGGAATCGAATTCCTGTTCGGTTTGGTTCAACTAAAAGACCATTTTTGATATCTACAGTGTTTGAACCGGTGTGAACGGTGGGTTTTGCAAAACCCGGGTGGTTTTCTTAAAACCGGTCGGTTTTCGGTTCATTTTATTAAATGGTTTTAATTTTTTTGTTAAACTGACCGACCGGTTCTTTTCGGTTTAGACTTCTTCGGTTCGGTTTAATCCTTTTAGTGGGTAGCACTGTATAGATCGATAACAAAAAGTGAGCCATGGAGATCCATGTCCACACCACTCTGCAAAATTAGAGAACGGAATCAAGTGCTGACAGGAGGTGGAGGGGGAGACGATGGCGTCTGGCCACATCTCGAAAAACCCAACTCCGAAACTAGAAATTGAGAAATGAGACAACCGAGGTGGAGACAAACGGAGGAGAAGCCGAGGACGTGACCGAGGAGAAGCCGAGGACGTGACCGAGGAGGAGGCCGACAGGAAGGGGATGGGGGAGACGAAAAAAAAAAAGATCATCGTTCCACTTGTGAAGGTGGAGCTAAGAAGAAGAAGAAGAAGAATGCCATCGATGTATGTGTGTGTTTGAGTCTCAACAGCAGAAAGGATCGATCGAAGTCATTGCTTCCTTGTCCGCTCTAGGAAGCCAAGAGGGCCGAAGTTTTGACATTGACTTCCTTTTCGACGTCTAAGGAAGTTACATAAGTAAAACACGGCATCGGGTAGTCGAACTTTATAGCTGCGGTAGAAGAACCTCTCGTGGCGGCACCATTGCGTTAAGATCTCAATCGACCTCCTCGTCCGCCATTAACCTAGTAAAGATAGAAGCATTTTGTGTATATATAGAACAGATACATCACCTCCGTTGATGGTAGATATGAGGAGAGACAAAGAGAGGATAGGGAGAGAGAGAGGGTGGTGCTTTACTAGGTGGGGAAAGATCTAGAAAGGAGAGAAATGGTAGACCACTACTCGATAAAATTGTTAATAAATATTATTTAAAGTTTTGTTTTATTTTTACATAGTGAACTGGCACATCCGATTGGGTTGGACCGGCAGAACCGGAACCGATCGAGGGCCAGTTCGGTTCTGATAACAATGCTTATTACAATGGATTTTAATTTTATTATTTTTGTTGTTTATTAAGTTGATATGATTATTTATTTTTTAAACTTTTGTTTAAAAATTTATTTTTTTACATTTTTTTGTTTTATATTTAGAAATCAAATAAATAGTTATATATTTTATTCTTGGTGGAAAAATATATACATTACTATCTATTTAGTTCATTTTTTAATTAACTTACTTACTATTATTTATTATATTTCCATTCTAAATATTATGTATTTTCAACACTTCATTTTTAAGTTAATTAAACTAAACTATAATTATAAATTAGTTGTGTTGACTTAAATATATATTAAATACAATTTATGTATCATAAGTCTTGTTTATCATTTATTTATTTAAAATTGTTTTTTAAAAAAACTTGTATTTTCATTCTTATTTATTTTACTCTCAAATTTTGTGTAGTTTTCTAAAGCAAATTGTTAGGTGCAAAGTTTGCAATTTACTATTGTTTGAAGACAAAATTTAATTTGAGATACTTATACTTGTAATGATTTTTGAAAGTGAAAGCAGATATTTTGATTAATTTTATAGTGTCATGTGAATGTGAGAGAATAATGACATGGATGTAACCTTTTCTCTTTTACATGGAGCAATCAAGTTAAATTTAGGGCTAGGCATGAACTAGTTCATAACAAAACATTTACCACTTTTTAAAATAGGTACGGTTTACTGCTCCAGTTTTTGGTCGTTCCAAATTTTGACCGATTTACCATACCTTATATGAACTGGTTCAGCCGAACCACTTTATTTATTAAAAAAAACAGTTGTGAAGAGTGGAGACCATTCCAGTGAACAGAACAAGCAAGCAATCCATCTTGAATGAAGCAATAGCAATCAACAATGAAGCAATAACAGTAAAAAGGACTAGATTCCATTATTGAACTTTTTCGCTAACTCAACTAATCCATTATAGTAAAATTCACAAGCTCTATTCATTTTATATATCTACAAGTTCGCACACGTGTTGAGCAGTCAAGGTGCCACATATACATTTTCCGTCCAAAAAGTTAACAGACAAAGCTAGGAAGTCAAACTTCAATATTAGTCAGGTATAATGAAGAACTATAAAAGGATCAAGCGCATGTAATCCATTAGAAAATAATTGAACTATCTAACAATTCACGAAATAGATCTAACCTTTAACTATATTGGATCGAGCGTCGTAGTTCATTAGTCTGTCAATTATAAGATAAATATACGCAGCTACAATGGTTTCTTTCTTAGCAGGTGATAGTTGATTGGAAGAGCAAACATCTTGTCAACATTGGAGTAGGTGGCGGCACAATTTGGAGGATGACTGCCAATACGAGCAATATCCCTGATTGATACGTACCTACAAAAATAAAATAAAATAATATGTTCGATGGATTGAGATGGAAAAATGAGCTCTTACAATTTTACAGAGTAATGAAATGTATCGAGGTCGAGGGTACAAAGATTATAACAGAAGAAATTAGGGTCGACAATTACTCTTCTGCAGAGATAGGCCGCCAAATGCTATACATATCATTTTCTTTGGAAGCCTATAACATTAGAGAGAAAAATCTTAAAATACTCACAAGTAGGCAAACATAAACAAGTAATAAAATTGACCAAAAAATAACCTTCTTTTTGCAAATGACGCATTCACCAGCATGAACGACGACGAACGAACAACGGCGACGATGCTTTCACCAGCTTCTCCATCGACTTCACCAGCGGCCCTGGCTCACCTTTGTTGTTGCTGCTCCCCGTGCCGATGTTGCTGCTCGCCTGTTGATGTTGTTGATGCCCTACTGCTGTCCTCGCCGAAAAGTAAAGAATGAAGATTGAAGCGTGAATTTGGTTATACTGAAGTGAAGGCTTCGGATTAGGTTTAGGTTTGTAAGGTCCGGTCAGGTAAATCTGGTTTGGATCGTCTTGTTTAGTAGTAAATTAAAATCGGTCAAAAAGTGGTTCAGTTTACCGTTTTCGAACCATTTTTATATCTCTTCTGAATCGCTCCATATTTTTGCAAATAAATGTTTGGGTTGTGAATCGATTCTACCGAATTGGTACGGTTCACAAACGGTACGGTTCGGTTCCGCTGAACCAGTTTTTATGCCCAAACCTAGTTAAATTATTTTAACGCTATGATAAAGAAAGTTATGTAAAAAGTGTACTTGTCAAAATTATAGAATTTGTATTTATTTATATAAGTTAGGCTTCGTCTTCAAAACATAGGTATCATAATCGGACCAGACGTAGAATTGGTTAAGGTGTCGGTTCCTGTTCTTCCGGTCTGACTCTCGATATCCCGGTTCGACTGCCGATCCACACTTATCCACAATTCCACATGTTCCCCTCCCCAGCCCCTCCAGCTTATCTATGCTTTTGGACAAATACATTTTTGAGACAACAAAATAACAATTTCAGCAAGTTAATACAATTATTGAACTGAGTTTACTGTAATTGATGCTTCTCTTTCGCATATCCCTTGTTGGAGGTCAGATCCGCTGCCAAGAAGATAAAGAATGGGTATATAACCTGAATGAATTGGATTATCCACATATGGGAAAATAATGAAGAATGAAGAACAAGTGTGGACAGAGATGGAACGGAAAATCTCAGTAATTGTTCAAAAATATCGCTTTATTCTCTACCCTCTTTAAACTTCAACTTAAAACCTACTATGCGGAACAATGTCGAAAGTCAGACACCAACATCACAACCAAAGCTACCAGACCCTAACTTTGAGAAAATCAGTCAATGTTGGAGATCTAAATTGGTTGAACCCCTACTATTGGGTTATAGGTCCAATGGTTTTATGGCGTTGCTCATATGATATTATGGTGTCGCTCATATACAACCCCAATAAGGGTGTCACTTCGGAAAGATGCGCCAGAACATAAAAGTATCAAGATTAAGTACATGTCAGAACACCTACTAACTACCCTACTCTAAACGCATACACTCCTATGGTTTAGCTCGGCCACATGTAGTCGGTCTATGATTAAACTAACTAAAAAAATAGTCTACACTAGAGTAGCCGTCCTACAGACAATAATTACTCGTAGTAACCGTGGTTCGCTCGCCTCAGTCACAACTAAGATTACCATGGTAGGATCTGACCCTACCATGGTTCAGGTATGGAGGGTTATAAATATCCCTCAACCAACCTTATTGTAGGGAACTAATATTTCACCTTCCCTTACTATATGTTGTTTTGTATTTATTCTGATCGCCCAAACGAACCTCCACTAATTTTATCATTGGAGGGGAAACAACAGGAATTCACCGGGCTTTCCTTCTGTGCAGGTCAACGGAGCAGCTAGGAGGGATAAAAGAAGAAATTCCAGTTTATTTGATCCAACACCTACCTTTATTAAACCTCGTTGGTCGAAGACCTCCATAAGTAAGAATTAGACAAATAGAAGATGGAATCATTTGGCACAAGAACTACATCTACAAGTGCCAAGAGACCGTGAAAGTCCCTTGGGTCGTACCAGGGGATCACAGGAGGAGGAGTTGCGACAGAGAAGGACGACACAGTCGGTGGTGGAAATTGTGGCAGAAGATTGATGTTGAGGAAGAATGGGGAGGAGTTGTGTCATAGCAGAACAATCGAGATGTCAAAGAAGAAAACGATGTTGAGAAGAAGAAAAATACGATGTCGACTGTTGAGAAGAGGAAGCAACATAGAGAGAACCGAGAAAAGGAAGACAAACTGAGAACTTGAGATGTTAATAGCCTGATTGTTGAGCTAAGGATCTATGGAGAAAACAAAAAGTGAACCGGAATGACCAGTTTTTCAAAAATTGTACGGTTCGTTAAAAATCGTTCGATTTTCACTCATTAAATTTGGTTCGATATGTATTTCAATCTTTTAGAGGAACCGAACCATTCATATAACCGGATCACAGTTTGATTGACAATCCGGTCCAATTCTGATAACATTGCTTCGAACCCTTCTTGTAATATTCATGAATATATTATTTATTGGGCTAACTAGTTCTTTAACTATTTTGTGTTTGTTTAATAATACATTTTGGTTTCTTATATTTTTTGTCGTTATTAGATGATTGCTTAGATTTTAAAATGTGATTATTTAGCAACTACGTCAATCAACTATTAACATTTACTACAGTAGGTCACATGACAAGACGTCACAATTTTTCAAACAATTTAGGAATTATTGAATGACGTTTATTGAATGGTCATTCACTCATTGTTATCTCACTACACCTCCTCCCTCTGTCTGCTTCTTCATCTTTCACCCTACATCTAGTCAATAATCTTCAATTTTTAAGTAATTTATATTTGATATAGTACTATACAGAAAATCTCTCTCCCATAGGGTTCTGGGTGGGAGATACGGGGCACGATATGTCATCCTCGACATTATCTAGTTGCTAAGAATTTCAATAAAGGACAAACCTAAAGCGTACGTGATATCTACAAAAGACAATACCAGAGGAATATATTCAAACCTTAGACACGTGGAGACCAATTGTGGAGCTTCAACCGAGAAATTGCGGACCAATAGGCTAATCGACTTCAACTGATCATATGACATAAATTTAGAATTAGAAACCCTAATTTATTTATAGGGGATACGACTGCGGCGAATCCGGTTGGACCACACTCAATATGAGTATTCTGATAAAAACTGAGTGATATCACAAGGAAATCACCAAAGAACTGAAGAAACCCTAGCAGACAAGAATAACAGCAGACTTGGGAATCATTGGAATCGGTTCCTTCATTTGGCGATTCCTCATCCGTTAAATAAAACTCTACAACTAATATTTACAGAAGGAACTGATTTGTTCAGAAATAACAAAACAACCCACAAACAATTTGTCCGAAAAAACAAAATAACAAAAGACACCTAAAACATTGATAAATGCAAAAGATGACCTAAACTATTAAAAGAATGAATAAATGCCACTACAGAATAAATGACAGTTTGCTTATAATCTCAATACTCCCCCTAAAGCTGGAATAATATCTCCTCAGTTTGAATATCTTCAAATCATTCAATCATACAGACTCCCCCTGTCCTGCATATATATTCTTCATTCCTAATTTACTGCACAACAAATGATGCTGCTGTGTTCCCAATGCCTTTGTAAATATGTCTGCCAATTGTTCACCTGTTCTAATATAATGAAGCTGCAAGATTTTGTCAAGTAATTTCTCTCTAATATAGTGACAATCAATCTCAATGTGCTTAGTTCGTTCATGGAAAACAGGATTGTTTGCAATTTGAATTGCTGCCTTATTATCACAAAATAAGGTAACAGGTTCATATTGCTCACAATCTAGTTCTTTTAGTAAATTCCTAAGCCACACTATTTCAGAGACAGCTGATCCCATGCTTCTATACTCAGACTCATCAGATGACCTAGATATCGTGGTTTGTTTCTTGACTTTCCATGAAATCAATGACTTACCTAGCATAATACCAAAGCCCGTAACAGACCTCCTGGTTTCTATAGACCCTGCCCAGTCTGAATCACAGTAACCAATCAACCTAGGATCAGATTCACAAGATAGTAAAATACCTTTACCAGGTTCCTTCTTAACATATCTCACAATTATCATTGCAGCTTCATAATGAGATTCCTTGGGTTCCTGCATAAACTGACTCAAGTGTTGCACATCAAAAGAAATATCTGGTCTGGTTATAGTCAAATAAAGCAGTTTCCCTATCAGTCTCCTATAAAGGCTGACATCACATAGGGCTTTATCATCTCTGTTAATATTCAAATGTTCATCATACTTTCTGCTAGTTAATTTCAGATTCATTTCCAAGGGAGTCTTAGCTATTTTACCACAAGACAAACCCCCAGAAGAGATCAATTCAAGAGCATATTTCCTTTGGCTAAGAATAAGGCCCATTTTCGATCTACCAATCTCAATACCTAGGAAATATCTCAATTCACCCAAATCTTTCATTTTGAAACTAGATTGCAGCACATGTTTCAATTCAGCAACAAGTTTACTACTATTACCAGAAATCAGTAAATCATCAACATAAACCAACAAACACAACCAATTGATTTCCATCATGTTTCGTGAAAAGAGAATAATCAAGTTTAGACTGACTGTATCCAGCTTTGATTAACGCATCAGATAATTTCACATTCCACTGTCTACTAACCTGTTTCAATCCATACAGAGATTTTTTCTAATTTGCAAACCAAGATTTTATCATTTCCAATATAAAAACCTTCTGGGACACACATGTAAACCTCTTCATCTAAATCTCCCTATAAAAACACATTATGCACATCCATTTGATATAAAGGCCAATCATAGACAAAGGTTAAAGCAATCACAGTACGAACAATATTCATTTTTGCGACTGGAGAAAAGGTCTCAAAATAATCCACACCATGTTTCTGATTATAACCTTTTGCAACTAATCTGGCATTATATCGGCTTAAAATTCCATCAGATTTAAATTTAAGCTTATAAAACCATTTGCATCCAATAACAGATTTACCTTGTGGAAGAGGTACTAGATCCCATGTTTTATTTCTTCCAAAGCATCTATCTCTTCTTGCATGGCCTGAACCCAAGATTTATTCTGGACAGCATCTGAAAACTTTTGTGGTTCGACCAGTTTAGAGATTGAAGTAACACAACTTCGATAACAATCAGATAGATTATCGTATGAAATATATTTCCCAATAGAATAAACATGTGAAGAATTAGACATATCATAATCATTCATACAAATCGGAGGTCTAATCATTCTACCAGACCTGCTCGTGTTTGGTCTGGCAGAATCAACAACAGGTGCATTCTGCACAGAGGATCCATTAGAGTCGTTATTTGACTCATCATTTGGCACTGTTCCATCAGAGTTTATATGAAACTCATTACTTGGAACATCCGAAACTTCAAAGGTATCATCCTCCTCAGTCAAATCAATTTGTCTATTGACATCACAGGAGTCTACCTCAGTATAGTGCTCAAAAAATATGGGCATCTGTTCAAGTTTGCCATTCTCAAAGGGAAAAATACTCTCATAAAACTGAACATCCCTGCTTATAAAAAAAAATTCAGCAATATCACAGAGCCTATAACCCTTCTGAGTCTCAGAGTATCCCATCATTACTGATGGAATAGCTCTGGAGGCAAACTTGTCAGTCACAACCAGATTTTTTGCATAGCACAAACATCCAAAAACCCTCAAGTGATTAACTTTGGGTTTTTTATTACTCAAAATTTCTAAGAGACTCTTACCATTCAGCAACTTGGAGGGCATCAAGTTGATCAAATAACATGCAGTAAGAACACAATTCCCCCAGAAAATATTCGGAACATAACTTTCCAATTTCAAGGCCCTTGCTATTTATAGCAAGTGCCTATGTTTTCTCTCTACCATACCATTTTGCTGCGGGGTATATGCACAACTACTTTGATGAACAATCCCCTCTAACATGGAATAAGGAACTAACATGTTCATTGAAGAATTCTCCACCATTATCTGTTCTAAAACACTTAACTTTCTTACCAAATTGAGTCTCAATCATCACAACAAATCTCTTCAATATCACAACAACATCTGACTTAAATTGCATAAAATGGACCCAAGTCACTCTAGAAAAATCATCAATAAGAGTTAGAAAAAACGTTTATTGTCATATGTTGAAGTATGAAATGGACCCCATACATCTGCATGAACAAGATCAAATGCATCATCTGCTCTAGAATAGGACACACGAAAAGGATTTCTTACAATCTTTGCTTTAGGGCAAACAAAACAATGACCTATTTACAAACCCTTATTTCTACACAGATTCAAGGAGTCAATGTTTTCTAATGCTTTTAACGATGCATGCCCAAATCGCATATGCCATAACATGATATTATTAACCGAGGGACAGGAAACAGCAGATCCAACAGACTTGCAAGGCAATCTAATGAAATACACTCCTGACTCTTCCTTACTAGTCCCCAAGACCTTCCCACTTGAGAGGTCCTGCAGGATTGCAAGGTTAGGATAAAACCGAACACAACAATTCAAATCTCTGGTAAGTTTTGCAACAGATAACAGATTGTACTTGAAGTCAGGAAGGTATAAGACATTATTCAATTTTCTATCCAATTCCATCAAAACATTTCCAGTTCCACAAACTTCCGAATAACCACCATTGGGTAATTGAACTTTGTTTCCCGGACCAGCCCTTTTTCCATCCAACCAATCATCTCTGTTGGTCATATGGTTGGTTGCCCCAGTATCCAAAATCCAATATTCACTATGTATTAAGGAAGTAGAATTAAGAAGAATACCAGTTGTATTTGCATGATGATCCACAGAAGCGGTAGCACCTGCACCCGAAACAGTGCTGCCAGCATTCCCAACTATGGCAAGGAACTGATCAAACTGTTCTTTGGTAAATGTTATCCCACCTTGCATAACACAACTCACAGAAGGATCATTAGAAGTAATTTGCGTAGAAGAAGTATCAACATCACCAGTCCCTGAGGAACCAATATTGACCTTGGAAACATTTCCTTTTGCCTTCAATTACTCCTTATACTTAAAACAGTTATCTTTGGCATGCCCTTTCTTTTTACAGAAGTCGCATCCCCTAGAATAACATCGATCTATGGTATGTCCCTTTTTATGACAATGTGAACATTCCAAATTTTGGTTTCCCTTTGGCTTGTTTGAAATTATAGAATTCCCAAAATTTGTGTTCACAGTCGCATTTAATACAGAAGCTATACCCCTTTGACTCTCATCTTGAGTCAAAAGGTTATAGGCTTGATTTACTGAGGGTAAGGGACTCCAAAGGAGCAAGTGACTTCTAACATTTGCATATTTCTCATTTAATCCCATAAGAAACTGAAACAATCTTTGATTTTCTTTGTGCTCAATATGTTTTTTGAAATCATCTCCCTCAATATGAGGGAGAGCACATGCAGCATCATATTCAGCCTAAAGAACTTTTAATTTTGAAAAAAAAGTTGAAATAGAATCTATTCCCTGTCTAGTCATGACAATTTCCATATGCAATTGGTAAGTCCTTGGTTCACTGACTTTATCAAAACGTTCTTTCAATTCCTTCCAAATGAGAAATGCACTATCAGTGTACATCATCCCGTTTGCAAGGTCTGTTGCAATAGAAATAGTAATTCAACCAAGGACCACGACATTGCATCTATCCCAAAGGTGATGATATGCCAGGTCAAATTTTTCACGCATACAAGATTTAGTCACAAATCCCAACTTATTTCTTCCTAATAACATGAATCTAATAGATCTACTCCACATCACATAATTTTCAGGTCCAGTCAAGGTAATCGAAATCATATTCACACTAGGGTTATCACTCAGATGAAAATATAAAGGATGGTGGAAGTCTACCTTGGCCATAGCCTCATGATTTACCTCATCAATGTCATATTTGTCCACTTTCTCAACAGGCTTTGTTTCTGCCATGATACAACCACCAAAACAAAAATAATCGAAAGGAAAACAAGAAGGAAGAAAATATACCTCACAAGATAAAGGCAAGCCAGTTCGCGTTCAAGAATCTGCAAGCCAAGGATTGTCTCATGAATATATCGGAAGCAAAAGGCCACAAAGGAACACCAAAGGTCACAACCGAAGAATCAGAAGAACAACCGACTCAGCAAAACACCAACAACCAGGAGTTGCAACCAAAGAATCTGAACCGAAACGTTTTCTCTTTTTCGATTCAGAAACCGCTACACAGAACCTTGTTCCAAGATCGAAAAAGACTCCAAGCAGATAAACAATATCAATCAAAATCAACAACATAATAGAAATACAAGAGGCAAGATACCTCAGGTATCTGATACCATGATGAAAACTGAGTGATATCACAAGGAAATCACCAAAGAACTGAAGAAACCCTAGCAGACGAGAATAACAGCAGACTTGGAATTCATTGGAATCGGTTCCTTCATTTGGCGATTCCTCATCCGTTAAATTAAACCCTACAACTAATATTTACAGAAGGAACTGATTTGTTCAGAAATAACAAAACAACCCACAAAAGACACCTAAAACATTGATAAATGCAAAAGAGGACCTAAACTATTAAAAGAATGAATAAATGCCACTACAGAATAAATGACAGCTAGCTTATAATCTCAATATATTCCTGGTGCAAGTTCTGGAGATCAACAAACCAATCAAAAAACCATCTTGAACCTAACACCGAACCCCCGCCTAGAGAGTAATGAGAGGTATGTGGGAAGGATAATCTCGCAAAAGCAAGTCAAAATGACCATGGTCAGTCTAAGACATTGTCTGAGTCTACAAATATGGGAGCCAAGTGTAGGGTTAACTACAGTTGACTTCAAAAAGATACAGGTTTGGGTGCAAATTCATGATTTGGGTCAGGAAAAATTCAGTACCGAGAATGTGGAAAGAATTGGTAATAATATTGGGGAGTATATTGAAACAGATAAAGAAGTCGAGAACCTCAGTAAAAGTTATCTACGTTTAAAAGTTGTTGTGGATTCGTAGAAACCTCTTTTAGCCAGATTTTAGTGGAAGAATTCACAAGGTAATGAGATTTGGGCGAACATAAAATAAGATATACTATCTGATTTCTGCTATGGGTGTGGGAAACTCGGTCATACAACACAATCTTGTAAGGATGAAGTTAAAATGTCGAAATCGAAGGTGGGACATCCTACGTATGGGCCATGGCTGATTGGAACATATCTGAAAAGAAACCAGTCCACGCGAATGAGAGGAAGGTTGGAGAAATGGATGAACCAAGCAGAACAAAATCCTCGTCGTTGGTGGTATGACATAATGAACGATATACGTGACTCGAAGGAAAAACAGTAAGAGATGAGAAAAAACGATGAGGAGAATTTGGAAACTGTTCGAAGGGAATAAGAAGAACAAAATATTGTTATGGTTAAACCTGCAGAAGACCCATCCAAACTAGATAAAACAGTAGAACCCCATCCTCTTTCATACTACATGGAGACGATATTTCTAGCTGTTAGGATATATGTATAATAGAATTTTAGATTGATGATGAATATGTAAATATAAGGAGGACTTGATTGTAAATTCTGATTTCTAGAGTACTATAAATAGAGATGAAATGTAACAAACTTAACTACCGTGAAATGAAGATTTAGTTGCTTTATTCATCTGTAAGTTTTCTCTCAATTCCTTTCTCTTTTCTTTCTGGTTATTCTGTTACTCTTGACATGGTATCAGAGCATCTTCGATTCTGCAAATCTACGTGAAAAGATTATTGCTTCTACTGCACTCTGCATCTGTCGATCGATGGAAGAAATTTATGCGTCGTTCTTCAACAAGAAAGTGTCGCAACTAGAAGGAGAAAAAAATTTCCAATCATGGTGTCAACAAGTTCTGTTAGCTGTTTGTGGTTACAATCTTGAGACACACCTCTATGGAAATACAACGATTCCTCCTCACATACAATGTGATGAAAGACAACCATATATGATGAAAGGATGAACCAAATCCGGAATATCACAAGTATGTTCAGAAAGACAGTTCGTTTGCCTCTTAGATGTTGGTGTCAGTCTCTTCTCAGGTGAGTAAATGTCTTATTGGTTGCATGTCTACAACAACCATATGGCAGAAGCTTCATAGGGACTTATCTTCTTCGTCAACAACGTGAATCATACATCTGTATGATAAAATGAAGGTTAGAAAACTTCCTCATCAAAGCATGCGAGATTACTTAACTTCTATTCAATCTGCATGTGATAGTCTTGTTAGTTGCAGCCATCCAATTGAAGAAATGCAACAAATTTCTATTATTCTTAATGGAGTAAAATGCCAGTTTTATAATATTGTGTCGGTAATTCATGCTAGCAGAAATCCTTATGACTTGGCTTCGGTTAGTTATGTATTGCTTGATGCAGAGACAAGGAAAGTAGATATCTTGTTTGATGCGAATGTTACTACAAATGTGGCTGTTAATTTCAGTTTTGTTGGGAAAACAAATAGTTCTAGAGGTACTGATTCCATAGGTTCATCTACTGCGGGAAATTTTGGACCTCAATCTATAAATGATGGTCTTCTTCCTACTCCTGTGTATGCTGATAGTTCTGCTGATCAGAATAGTAACTTCTCTAATTCAAACAACAACTACTCAAATCAAGGTAGAGGCAAGGGACGTGGTCGTGGCTACGGAAATAATCGACCACAATGCCAACATTGTGGAAAGTTTGGGCATCTTGTTTACTGATGTTACCACAGATTCAATGTTAAATTCACTGGAGTGACTGATCCTGGAAGCACAACCTCTCTGAATGTTAACCTATGTTCAACTCAATGGGAAGATGCAGGTCACACTTCAGGAGTTCAAGGAAATCTTTCAGGAAATCTTTCAGGAAATCATTCCAGTCAATCTCAGCAGATGTCCTCTGTTCCTTCTGTCCCTCAAATGCCTTTTAACTCTCAACCTAATTCTTCTAAAAGTTGTAATCCTCAAGTTTATGTCGTACCTTAGGTTCCTCCAATAGCTTCTTACAATCCATTTTCATTTCAATATTCTTCTGTATATCCTCTACCATCCACTCATTATCTTCATCCTTCTTCTTTTTCATCTATACCTGGCTCTCCATATGTACCATCTGTACCTAGTTATTTTCCTAGAAATAATGTGGGCAATCAATCTGTTATTAGCAATCCTCAGGCTCACATAGTCTCAGTTGCTCCAAATAGTCATTAGGACACGAGTTGGTTTGCTGATTCAGAAGTGACAAATCATTTAACAAATTCCTCCACATCATCTTTTAATGCTTGTATTCCTTACAATGGTCAAGGTAAAGTTACAGTTGGTAACAGTTCTACTCTTAACATTTCTGCTATTGTTCCTTCTGATAATCAGCATATTAATGATGGATCTAGACAATTACTTCTTCATAATATGTTATATACTCTGTATGTTACTAAAAATATATTATCTGTTTTTCAGTTCGCCAGAGATAACAATGTATACTTTGAGTTTCATGATGTTCATTGTTCGGTTCGAGATTCAAAGTCTGACAATGAGCTACTTCATGGCTATGAAAGTTCGGGTCTGTATAGGCTTGATTTGCCAAAACTCAAGAGATGCCAGATTGTGGATCCTCGTTTATCTTTTAGTAGTACTATGAATAAAAACTTTGTTTCTGAAACTTCTAGTGATAATAGTTGTAAAATTTTTGATACTGTGGTTAGTTCTATCATTTCTGGATCAGGTAAGAAACATCATATTGATAGTAAGTCTTCTGGTGTTGCTTCAGAGTTTTCTTGTAGTTCTTCTAATGAGAATAAAAATGAGAATAATTTCATTTCTATTCAAATTGATTCCATGGAGAAACAATCTGGTATTATAGCATCTGATCCTATTGGAAACAATGATCTTGAATGTTTCTTATCTGGCTTAGAGACTGAGAAGTCGTCTCATTTGTGGCACATGCGTCTTGGTCACCCATCTAATAAAATTCTTGTTAGTTTATAAGACTTTACAATCAGCCTACAACTCATCTATCTACTTAATGTGAAGCCTGTACAGTAGGAAAAAGTAAGAAGCTACCTTTTCATTCATCTGCTACTGTGTATACTAATCCTTTAGAACTTGTGCAGGTGGATCTTTGGGGTCCATCAACTTGCACTTCGAATGGACATCGCTACTACTTAAGCATAGTAGATGCTTTTAGTCGATATAATTGGATTTACTTCTTGAAAAATAAATCTGATGTTGATCAGTGTTTTGTAGAATTTCACAGGCTAGCTGAAAAACAACTAGGGTGTTCACTCAAGGCTGTGCAATCTGATGGTGGTGGTGAGTTGCGTTTCTTGTCTACTTATCTGTCTCATCTTGGTATAACTCATAGAATCACCTGTCTATACTCATCTGAGCAAAATGGAATAGTAGAACGCAAGCATCAACATATTATCGAACTAGGACTGACTTTGTTAGCCCAGTCATCAGTACCATTACATTACTAGTCAGATGCCGTCTTTACTGCTTCATTCTTAATAAACATAATGCCTTCGTATAGTTTCTAAAAAATGTCACCTCATGAGAAATTGTTTGGATCAGCTCCTGATTACTCATTTCTAAGCGTTTTTGGATGTTTTTGTTTTCCACATCTAAGACCATATTATATGCAGTCTTTCTCCCCCATTATATGCAGTCTTTCTCCCCCATTGAAGAATTCGGTTTCTTCTCCAACAGTTTTCTCCAAGGTGTTCGTCCGTCGCTTGCCGAAGTCTTCGGCCAGTCATTGTCGGATCTCCTGGTCGCTGAGGAAGAATGGGACCGCATTACAAGGTTGTCGGCCGAAGTCGGCCGTAGAGTACCCGACGTGAAGTTGCTACTGTGGGTTCACGACACATGCTAAACCTACTTCGACATGGAAGAATTTCAGTCGAATGTTTTATGGGTGTCCCAATTACAAGGTTTGTTTGCCGATTTGTTTTATTTTGAAGCTTAATTTTGAAGCCCTAGTCTTGAAAATCACTAATTTTCGAAGCCCTAATTTGGTGTTTTTCGGTTGCAGAACCACAGTTGTAGTTATTTTGAGTGGTGTGACTCACAAATGTGCATATACGCAAGGATGACCGTAAACAAATTTCAAGATATGCATGTCAAGATTGAAAGCGAAATGGTTCTTGTATGAAGGAGGGAGAAGATGTTGATTACTGCTGGTGGTGTTCTTGCGGTACTACTGTTTGCTATAATCCTAAAATTGGTGATTGGGTGAACGTGTTTTAGGATTTATATTTTAAAGACTTATGTTTGTGGGTCGGGGTGTTTTAAGTTAAGTATGTTTCTGTTGTCTTAATACCAGATGACATATGTTTTGTAATTGTTGGTATTTAATGAAACACGTTTGTCCATGAGTTGAGAATAGATGTACTATCTTTTGACTGACTGGACAAAAAGTCATTGACTAACTCCCAACGACATTCCACCTGCAATTAAACACCTGTCCCACAACACACACACAATTCAGACAACCTCCACAGAACTAACTATTTCCAGAGTTAAATGTCAACTTACAATACCAAGTTCATCCTAAACATAAAACGAAACCTAATGTTCACAAAACGAAAGTTAACGCCTAAAATTGACAGCATAACCAACAGTATGCGTCATTCCAAAATGGAATCCAAAATAAGTTATACTACTTTACGTCTTGCATACAAAATATCTTCATTGAGTCGAATATTTGGTGTATTTACTTGACTTGAAATGAGGGGAAATCCTCGGCGGCATTGTCGACGTCTTAGGAATAGTCTTCTTCTTCGGTGTGATTGTCTGCAATGGCATATCAACTGGCACGAGAGCTCGGCAATCAGAAAGTTGTGGTGCACTTGAAGTTACTCGAACGTGTTCAGGCGAACTTTCCAGATTTACCACCTTTTCGGGAGCATTTTATCCCTATGACAGTACAAAAGTTAGATTTACAAATCGTAATTGCTGTAAATGTGATAGTCGTTAAGAGTTAAACCTGTGTTTTTCTTCTAGTCAGCATTTTTGCTCTTCTGATTTTAGGAATCCTCTTGGGTACTTGTTTCGGTATCTTGGGTCCTTGTTCGGCTTCATTAGGTACTTCTTGAGGTATGTTGGGAAGAACTTATTCACATACTTCTTCCTGCAAACAGGTATAAGATTAGTGAACACTTAAACAAAGGTAAAACAAGATCGAGAAAGATGAGTTTTTACCTTCTGAGGTTGTGAATCTGGAACAGACTCAGGAATAAAGGTGTCTGACTCTTCACCCAAATCAGTTCTCTCTTCCTCAACCAGACCTGTCTTGCTCTTCGATTTACCTTTTGGAGCTATACTCGGTCCTTCTTGTGAGACCCTTGCTCGTCTGGCTCTTTTGGTGGGTGGTTGTGGTGCGTCAACTTCAAGTTGATGGGTTTTGAGTTTCCTTCTAAGTCGTTATGACTTCTGTCCTCCTCGTGTTTTTGAAGACTGATTTGCCGATGTTTGTGTAGGCTGAGTCGGTTGGGTCGGCTGGGTCGGCTGGGTCGGCTGAGTTGGTTGGGTAGGCTGGGTCGACTGTGATGGTGCACTACTCTGAGATTGTGCGGGTGTCTGACCTCTCTTGTTACAAGCCCTCTTATTATGACCACTTAGTCGACAGAGGGAGCAGAACTGTGGGAGACCAAGCTTGGTCAATTTAGTTCCTGTTTTGTTCACCGTCTCGGTTGGAACTCTTGTCCGTTTCTTCTTAGGCTTGCCTCCTTGTTTACAGACTTCCGGAGGATCAATGGGCAACGAATCTAGCCTCATCCAATCGTCAACCCCCGGAATTGGATGTATGACTGGACCGTAGATTCGTTGCATAGTCTCTTTGTGGTACATTGTGTTCACATAATTCTGCACGTCCAGTCTAGATTTGAACAAACAGGCTGTAGCATGTGCACAAGGGATTCTGGTCAGAATCCATTCCAGACAGCTGCATATTCTGGTGTTGATATATATGGTATACTGGTATTGTGTACCCACAAGCACTTCGTATTCACCCTCACCCGCGTATAGTACACCCATCCCTCTTGAAGCATCCTTCTTTTTCTTGATCTTTTCTATCACTTTGCTAAACAGCAACCCTTCGTGTTTGCTAGCCTCTTTCCTCCTTGTAGTGAAATTATTCATAACGATCATTCGCAAAGTTTCCATAAGGGTTATTGGAGGCTTATCTCGAGCATCCTTATTCTTCGCATTCCAGCTCTCTGCGACATTATTCACTACTAAATCTGTTTTTGAATCAGGATGAAACTCCTACCTGCACCAGGTCTTTGTGTCTATCTTGACCAAGTACTCCCATGCACCCGCATAGTGCTATTTTAGGTAGTCCATGTGCGCCTTGTGCCTATGGAAATTTTACGAACAAGCCGCTGCCCAGAAACGTTACTTCACTCCGGCGCCATTGCGTTTGGCATGAATGTGTCGTGCACAGAAACGATGCTCCGATGCAGGTAGTACCTCCTCTACTGCAGTTATTAAACCCTAGAAAACATATTTTATCAAACAATTAGAATTACAAACATTTGACAGCAACTGTTTAAATACTGCAAACAAAACACATAACATTTTTAAATTATGAAAACATTTGACAGCAACTTTTTAAATACTGCAAACATAACACATAACATTTTTAAATTATGACAACGTAATACATAAAATATTTAAAAAGTGGAGACGTAATATATCTTTGGGCGATCTTACATGATGATCCAAGGACCCCCATCACCAAGGTCTGTCTTAAAGATGTCCAGGAACCACGTCCACGACCCTCTCGTTTCAGCTTCTACCCATGCATAACATAGAGGGAACACTCTATTGTCAGCATCCCGAGACACGACACTTAGAAGTTGTCCCACATCCAGGCCTTTTAAGTGACACTCCTCCAACCCAATGAAGGGTCGACAACCAGCTCTAAACCCTTCCATACATCCGTTTAAATTTAAACAGACGTACATACGTTCAAATTTGGGTCTTAAAGGGTTCGACACCGGATCACCCTGTATGTAAACGGTGCTTCCTGGGTTATGCATCATCACTGTCCTGGCTTAGTCCCTTAGGCGATCAAACTGCCATAACCTATATCCATGTAGCTTCTCTCTCGCTAATCTTATCCCTTCACAAATATTCCATCTCTTGACATCGAAGTTTAATCGTTTTTGAATTTCGTCCGCTATTGTCACACTTCGAACCTTCGATTCGTTCCGAATCAACTCCATGAAGTTTTCGAATATACACTTCCCACCAATCTTCTTGGTATGGAATGCTCGACTGCATGATTGCTCCTCCACCAACTTCCGTAACTGAAAAGTTCCTTGTTGTGGAACCCGAACAGCACACGACTTGAATCCACAGTTCGACTGTTTGCACCGGAATTCTATTCGTTTTGGACCATTCGTTCCCTTCAACTCCATCTCATAACCCTCTTGAATGCTATGTCCAATCATGTAATCCCTAAACGCCTTCGCATCTATGAACTTCATACCAAGTTTCAGCTCGTATTTTTTGGTGGGTTGACCGAACTCCGTATTCACCTCTTCATCAATAATTGTTGTCCTATGTCTGTTTGTAACGTCGTCTTCCACGTATGAATCTGGGGGAGTCCTCAAGGTGTCGCTCGGAAAGTCATGCTCAACGTTCATAATGTCAACATCAATGTTCACCCCAATACCTGTCGCAGTATCGCCTCACTCACCTTCTATCGCACCAACTAAGTCGGTTATATCACCTTCGGCTTGAGGTGTTTTGTTTCGCTGCCCATCCCTTTTCTCTCGCTTTGGTGACACTTCATCATCATCATCATCATCGCTGTCATCCTCATCTTCACCCTTTTTGGCTTTCCAATTTGGGTAAAAAATGCCATCGGAGTTGGAAGACATCTCTTCGAAAGCACTAGTCTCGACCATGGGTGTTTTTCCTTTAGCTTTCTCGCTCAATCGGTGTTTGTTCAGTTCGGCTATCCTTGCGGATGCCATCCTTCTTCGATTTGCAATTTTCTTCAACAACGTGTTGTTCCGCCGTTCTTCCAACCACAGATCTTTAAGACATGCTTCCTCATCAAATGGTGGAAGCACATACAAATTCACCTCCCGTACACCTTGTTGTTTATACTTAATTAGTGCAATATCTTCATCGCTACATACCACTTCGATGTCATTTTTTGGATCTCCATTCGGTGTCACATACGTTATGACACCATCCCTCTTCAAACCGTAATATTCCAGGAGAACAGCGATGTTGAAGTACCAAAACAAATGGTCAGTCAAGTCCGTCAAACAAATTTTGCCCTTGTAAACACCGTCCACCCAATTACCATCGTAGTGGATTTGCAGAAACCACTTATCCTCACTTGAATTTGACATTCTGCAATTCGGTAATTACACAAACAACACACACATAAACATCTCTATAAGTAAACATATCATCTTTATATACAATCCTGACGTAACTAATTAACCTTTCAACAACATTCGATTTCGTCAACTTTGGAAATTTTCGAAAATTTCATGCACGACACAATTTGGAGGGTGACTTTCGGCATTTATACAGCATTATTGAACATGGGAAGTTACTTATGAAGAGTATCCCCGATTCGCCGAAGCGATCGCACCAAACAGAGCAGTCGCGTCGGGCCGAAAGGAGTGTCGATTCTGTTTCAAACAGAAATTGAAGAAATTGCAGCAGGGTCTTTGGTGTTCTGCAGCAAGTCCTTCACTTCCGCAGCAAGAAGAAATTAAAATATGCAGCAACAACTCTGATTATTGTCTTCGCAGCAACAATGATTTAGGGTTTGGGGGAGTTCTTCGGGGGCTGATGGGAAGAGCAGTTCTTCGAGAGAAACTGAAGTGGTGCAAGTAAAAGGGAGGTGATGGGTTTTGGGGGAAGAGGGACCGGTTCGGTTTTTGGGAGGGAGCCAGTTCGGTTGGCAAAGTATAAAGGAGGGAAAACATATAGAGGGTAGTTTTGGTATTTTCGTTTTTTGTTCTTTCAACGTTCAAATTATATATCACGTGAGCAACACGTGTCAACTTTTAACGGAAAAAATAACGTTTCTTCAAAAACCAACAGAATGAAACATCGTACATCAAATACCCGCGACCCTAAACAAATTACATCAATTACCACTTTAGGCAAACATCTTACATCTTTTTCATACTTACTCTCAATTTTCTTCATCTGATGTTCAGGTTGACAAGCATGGATCAGGAAATGAATCAGTTCAAGATATAACACCTCCATCTGTCATTCGTCAATCATCTTCATCATCTCCTTTAGTATCTCATCAGCAAGCTTCCACAAATCATCCTTTTCTATTTCTTACTTCTGTTAATCCTCCTATTTTGTCCAATGCAAACTCTACTACTCAAAATTATGTTCCCAATGAAAACACGTTGCAAGATGTTATATCTCATCTCCCATTTCTTCTTCTCCTCACATAATTTCTTATAGATTGGAAAACTCATTGCTTGTTCCTAGAGATTCTACTCATACTTCCTATGTTCCTATAGTCTCTCCATTACCTTCTTCAAATCAAAATTATCATCCAATGCAGACCAGAGCAAAAACCATAGCTAATCAACACTCCTCTATTCAATCTATTCTTACATCTATAGATGATCAAGATACTCTTAGTCATGAAAAAACAAAATCCATCTTTCATGCTCTAAATAGTCCTCATTGGAAAACTGCAGTAGAAGAAGAATATTCTGCTCTTCAAACGAATAAAACATGGTATGTTGTTGAGTTGCATGCTGGAAGGATTCCTATTGGATGCAAATGGATATTCAAAATAAAGAAGAATGCAGATGGATCCATTGCTCGTTATAAAGCAAGGTTAGTTGCCAAAGGGTTTTCACAGAAACATGGATTTGATTTTGAGGAAACCTTCAGTCCAGTGGTTAAATATGCTATGGTTCGTGTGGTTCTATACCCTTGTTTTATCTCACAAGTGGAATTTATGACAGATTGATATCAATAATGCATTTCTTCATGGTGAATTAACTGAAGAGGTGTATATGGTTCAGCCTCCTGGTTTTGAACAAATTTCAAATTCAGAAAAGTCTATTGTGTGTAAACTTACCGAGGCTCTTTATGGTTTAAAACAAGCACCTCGTGCTTGGTTTGAGAAACTCAGAAATTTTCTTATAACATCTTTACAGTTTAAAGCTTTTGTGGCTGATAGTTGTATCTTTATCAAACAAACAAATTTGTGTTATGTATTTTTACTAGTTTATGTAGATGATATTGTGCTAACAGGTCCATCATCTTCTGCAATCAGTGAGGTAATTCATGTTATTAATGATGAGTTCAAACTTAAAGATCTAGGGAGTTTGAGCTATTTTTTCGGAATGGAAGTGGCAGCTACTGATGAGTTTTTGTTGCTCAATTATAAAAAGTATGTGTAGGAACTTATTACAAAGTTGGGACTTAATGAGACATATGAGTTTCCTACGCCAATGACAGGTAATTGTTTGTCAAAAACAGGGATTATTACTTGTGATGAACCATTTGAGGATGTCACAATTGGGGCTTTGCAGCACATTTGTGTCACTCGGCCAGACATAAATTTCTCTGTTAATAAGCTTAGCCAATACATGCAAACTCCTTCTATTAGTCATTGGAAAGCGGTCTTACATATTGTTAAATATTTGAAGGGTACCATTGATCATGGTCTTTTATTTCGAAATAATTCTTTTCCTGTCAAAGAGATTTCTTTAACATCATATTGTGATGCAAACTGGGGTGGTGATATTGCAGATAGAAAATCGATATGTGGACATTATCTTCTCTTAAATGGTAACCTATCATTTGGAGATCCAAAAAGCAATCTGTTGTAGACAGATCAAGTGTTGAGGCTGAATTTAGAGCAATTGCTAATGCTGTTTGTGAGATCATTTGGGTAAAAACACTCATTATAGAAATGGGACTTCAGATTTCCTCGGTTCCAACTGTTTGGACTGATATTAATAGTGCTGCTGCCATTTCAGAAAATCCTATCTAACATTCAAAAGTGAAACATGTAGAAATTGATCTGCTTTTTGTGAGAGAAAATGTGCATTCTGAACAAGTGTTGATCAACTATGTTCCATCAAGTGAGCAAATTGCAGACATTTTGATAAAGCCTTTAACTGAAAAGTTATTTGTTCCGTGTAGGAAAAAGCTAGGAGTTTTTTTATTATCACAACTGAACAGGACTTTAAGGGATCAATCTGCTCAAGAAGAGTAATTCTGAATCTTTCTTCTTGTCTTATAGGCTGCTATGTGAAAATTCGTTTGCAACTATGTGATTCTCTGCAATTGGTAATCTTTATATCAGTTTGTCATGGATATTCTGAGATAAGTGTGTTATCTTTGTCATATGTCTTCTTCTGAATAAGCATCATTCAGTGGTTTGTTTACAAATTCTATTTCATATCAACTAGATTAGTGTTGGTATTTATAGTGACATGATAAGTCTATTTTGAGGATATATTTCATTCTTTGAAGACATAATTCAACTGTGTGTCATTTTAGTAATATATGTGGGTCAAGTGTTAGAAGTTTGCTCTATACAAGGATGGTGTTGTGAAATATGCTATGATGATCTCAAAAGCTAAACAAAGGAAGAGAAAAGAGAAAAATCTGAGATTTAAATACATTGGCATAAGACATGGCTTGATTCCAAAAACAGGGATTATTCCAAATAAAACGTAAACGTCACTTTGGAATGACTCTTGAGGAAGAAAAGATGAGGGAAAAACCCTCCAGTCATTGTTGGTAAGATAAGGGCTCAAACCCTTCTGTCAATGAAAAAACAAATGAAGCAAACAAAAGGTCAAATAGATTAAATGAAAAAAAAAGATTGAGTATCATAGCAGATGTTTCATCAGCACGGTTTTCTGTATGGGGTTTCCTTCACTATAAGACTCATTTTGCGGTTGTATGTGTTAGTCCAGTTGAGTAAGTCTAATTAGTTGTGTTATATGATTTGGAAAAATAGTTCCTTGTTGTCTCATATGTGCTAAGGCTGATCTATATGTATATGATTTAGGAAGTGTAGATAAGCAGTGAATAATGCGAAATGTCAGTAGATGAAATATGCAGAGGTTATGCTGTATCAAAAGAATGATATGACAAATTGTGATAGAAATCGATTACAGAGTAAATCACTAGAAACAGATATGAATATTTTTCGTCTGAAGCAGTGAGTAAGACACTCAAGTTGAAGTTCAGAAAAGTTGAAGTTCAGTTCGAGAGAAAAAAAAATGAATGAATGAAATAGAAGAGAGGTTCAAAAGTCAGCAAAGATCAGCAAAGAAGTTGGATCTTGATTGGGGAATGTTAGGATATATGTATAATAGAATCTTAGATTGAGGATGAATATGTAAATATAATGAGGACTTGATTGTAAATTCTGATTTATAGAGTACTATAAATAGAGACGAAATGTAACAAACTTAACTACCGTGAAATGAAGATTTAGTTGCTTTCTTCATCTGTAAGTTTTCTCTCAATTCCTTTCTCTTTTCTTTCTGGTTATTCTGTTACTCTTGACACCAGCCACGTCCCCTTAGATCAAAACCTGACCAGAAACCCGGACAAAGACTTAAACAACCTTCCCTTTGAGACAACTATAATCCCATATACTCTGATACTAGGGCTGGCGATTGTTAGGGTATGGTACGGGTATGACAAATACCATAACCATGCCACATTTTTAAACCACATACCATAACCATCACCATAACCATTACATGTACAATTTTCAATACCATAACCAGTAAAATAACCGTGGTTATTAACCATGGTTTCACCCGTATACCCATATTTATTCCACACATGTAATATAATAAAATACCGAAAATTGTATTTTTAAAAATACATAAATCTATTTGCCAACAATAAAAATATATAAAATAACATCATGGTTATTTATTACATGTATGTCCACTATTTTCCATTATTTAGTATATATTAGTTTATTAATAATAATTAATTATTATATTTATATAATAACCATGGTTATAACCATGGTTATAACCATGGGTATAACTCAAATACCATAAGCATAACCATTATGGTTAGAAAATTCATCACCATAACCGTACCATACCATAATGGTACGGTTAACCATATTAAACAGTAACAGTTATAACCATGGTTATGGGTTTTTCACCACACCATTGTCTGCCCTATCTGATACAACACCAGAAGCCCCGAACACACTACTAGAGCACATAGACTGTGGTGAATATCCCCAGTCAAACAACCCAATGAGCATGCAAAACCCTAACTGGATATTGCGGTCGGACATAGCCTTCTCAGACCCAACCCACACCTTCACACCAATAATCCTAAACAGAAACCTCCAATACCCCCTAATCACCCAGCTCCCGGACCAACCAATATCACCCGGGAAAAAGAAATGTAAGTGAAAAATTATGTTGTAGAAAAAACCCTGACACACCCTCACCCAACTGAAATGAAGATAGGTCGAACCTAATATCTGGTATGAGCGCTATCCTCACGAATCTCTCACTGAAACGCCGCAAGGAAAACCGGAGGAGGAGCTGCCCACAATAAAACGACAGAAACACTTGAGTGAAGATCTTGAGAAGTGCATGCCTATGCCAAAGAAAACACAAACCCGACAGAGAAAAAGCACAAGGAGGACCCCAAGCAGAATCATAAGTGAAAGGAGACGACAAGGATCAAAAAACAAGCATAAGAAGCAAGAAGGTGAGAATAAAACAGAAACGGGTTGTGGTGGCTGTCCCAGAACAGATACACTGGGCCAATGAATACAATCTATTGGATTTGTCAGGGTTTGGGATCTTTTCTGACAATTCTATAACTGAAAGATCTCGCCAGGGTTACCAACTTGATATCATATGCTTAGCGGAGACAAAAAATGGGAGTACTTTCTGTGAACGAATACGTAAGAAAGTTGGAATGAAGAAACTATATTATGTAAAGTCACAAGGGATGTCAAGAGGGTTTGCGTTGTGGTGGAAAGAAGAGATAAATATAAGAATACTTGGGGTGGATCATAACTTTATAGATTGTGAGGTGCGACTAAAGAATCAACCGACACCAATGTGGGTGACGTGGATATATGCAGATCCTGAGTTCGACCGAAGACAACACCTTTGTAACCCACTTCGCAACCTAGGGAGAGGACGCTCGAACATCTGGGTGTGCCTTGGTGATTTTAATGACATAAGTTCTGATCAAGAAAAAGAAGGAGGAAGAAGAAAGTCACGAAGACTAATAGATGCCTTCGACTTATTGAATGAGAACACACGAATAGAGGACTTGGTGTCAAAGGCGAGAAATTTACTTGGTAGAATAATAGAAGAGGTGAAGAAAGGGTTAATGAGAGATTGGACTAAGTCCTTATCAATTCAAATTGGGCTGTAAATTTCCCGGGCGCAACTTGTATCAACGAATTAGCAATCAGATCGAATCATTCTCCTTTGGTCCTTCTCATGCAAGGAAAACCCTGAAAAAGGAATAGAAAATTCCGTTTCGAGGAGATGTGGATGGAAAGCCCCGAATGTGTGGAAGTCATCAAAACAATGTGGGCTGAATGTGGTATGAGGCATTCAGACCGAAGTGTTTAGCCTAAGCTAGCAAGCTGCTGAAAACATCTTACCAAGTGGAGTTCGGCCAAGTTTGGGAACAATCATGTGAAGTTGAAAAAAGCGAAGGAAAGACTAAGAAGTATATCACAAACCAACTTAGGTGTCGTGACACAAAGGGATGAGGTAGTACTGAAGAACCAAATAAAGGAATTATGGAAATGGGATGACATATATTGGAAACAGAGATCGAGAGTCAATTGACTCAAGAACGGATATCGAAATTCGACATTTTTCCACCTCACAACATCGACAAGACGTAGGCGAAACAATATACCATGCTTGATGGGGAAACAAAGTGAATGAATTACATTCGAGTGGGGCATCATTGAAGAGATACGTGAACAATTTGAGATGGCTTTCTCCTCGGATCAGCCCGAACCGAATGATGTGTTGATAGGGTGCATACCGACCCAAATTACGACAGAGATGAATAACGAGTTAGAACTGGAGGTATCAGATGAATAAATTCAGGTGGCTGTGTTTGAAATAGGGGGTCAAGAGCATCGGGTCCGTATGATTTTTCGGGTATGTTCTAGCAAAAGAACTGGTACATGGTGGGCCCAGACGTCATCACCGCGGTTAAGTGCAATACCCCCTACTCTAAATTATAATGATATTACTCCCATACCCAAAGTACCTAGACCTAGTAGTGCCTCTGATTGTAGACCGATTAGCCTATGCAATTTTATCTATAAAATTCTATCAAAAGTGTTGGTGAATAGACTGGAAGTCTATTTACCAAATTTGATCAGCCCGTTTCAGAGTGTGTTTATTGCAGGTCAAATGATCCAGGACAATGTACTGGTGGTGTATGATGTATTCCATTATTTACAACATAGGACAAGGGGAGGGAGAATAGATGTGCACTAAATGTGGAAATGCAAAAGGCGTATGATCGAATGGAATGGAAGTTTCTACTGCAGGTGAATTTAGTGGATACAAACATGTATCACCACACCAACATATAAGGTGCTTGTCAATGGGATCTGAACAACACAAATTAAACCGACTTGAGGATTACGGCAAAGCGATCCACTATCACCATATCTCTTTATATTGTTTGTTGATGTCCTTTCGAGACAGATTGATAAGGCAATAATGGAGCGTACACTACAGGGGATCACGCTTAGGAGAGGATGACCCTAACTACATCATCTTTTCTTTGCAGATGACTCATTGTTTTTCATTCAGGGCACTGTGGAAAATGCAAGGTCTCTAAAGTATATAATCATGGATTAATGTAGGGCATCTGCCGAACGAATAAACACAACCAAGTCTACTTTAACATTCAACATGGGCGCATAAATGGGATTATGTTCGGAAATAAAGGAGGAACTGAGTATAGTGAGCTCAAACGATCCAGGGAAGTATATTGGATTACCCTCGATGTGGAGTCGATCAAAGCAAGCGGCACTGGGCTACCTTAAAGCACGAGTCCAAGAGAAACTGCATGTGTGGAGATCGAAAACATTGAATCAAGCATGTTAAGAGGTCCTAATCAAAGTTGTGATAACAATTATACCTACATATGCTATGAGTGTCTTCTATTTGCCCAAAATGTGGTGTTCTAAAATAAATTTGATGATAACGAATTTCTGGTAGGGAAGATCGGCAACAGGAAGAAGGATTCATTGGAAGAGATGGGAAGTGTTGACATGATCAAAATAAGTGGGGGGACTTGGTTTCCGAGAGCTGCATATCTTCAATATGGCTCTCCTAACAAAGATGGAGGCAAAGGTAATGGAAGAACGACATCACTAAGGGTCAAAATCCTAAAGGGGCTCTACTTTCCGAGGGGAGAGCTCCTCACGGCAACTAAAGGAGGACACACCTCGTGGGGATAATCAAGTCTACTTGTAGGTCAGGACATCCTTAAAGGGGAAGGGATATGGAGAATCAGAAATGGGTTGAGCATCCAAGTCTTCAAGGACCCATGGATAAGAACAAAACCTAGATTTAGAATGGTGAAACATGTGGAAGAGGAGAACTCAGCCGTATGTGTGAACTCCCTCATTGGACCGAACAAGCAATGGGATGAAGATATAGTTCGACCGGTGGTGACAATTTCGTATGCAGAATACATATTGAGAATTCCAATCCCAATAATGGAGGACCACGATAAGTTGGTTTGGCCATATACGAAGGACGGAGTAGCCTCAGTCTAGTCTGTCTATCATCGAAGAAGGGAGACGATCGAAAGCTTACTCCCAGACGCCCAAGCGGACGACAGACGAACGAAAACTTTGTGGAGTGGTATTTGGGGTGCACACACGATTCCAAAAATCAAAAGTTATATGTGGAAATTGGCAACTAATGCAATAGTGGTGAACCAAAATCTTACTCGAAGAAGACTCCCAAATATCTTCGATGAATGTCCAATATGCGTTGGGAAGGAGACATGTGAGTACATGACCTTTGGGTGTAGCTGGACACGCGCCATCAGGTTTGGGATGCTAGAGATACGAGTTGCAGACCGAAGCTCACAAACTATTGAGCAATGGCTAGGAGATCGGATGAGAGAACCCGAAGATCCGAGTAAAGCATGTAACCCCATATGGACGATATGCATGACCACATGTTGGCACATTTGGAAAGCAAGGTGTCGAGCAATGTTTGAAGTAAAAATACCACAACCTGGAATTATCATATTGGAAATTAACGCAACAATCGATGAGTTGTTGCAACTTCCAAACCAGAGATTATCAACACCGACCGCAAATGGTGAAGGAAAATGGACTGCCCCTCAACCACGAACCATTCAGGTAAACTGCGATGCATCCTGGTGTAAACAAACAGGTATGGGAGGTGTCAGTGTAATTGCTCGTAATTCAAATGGTGAAGTTGTAGGTGGAATCAACAGATGAAGCTGAGGTGATGAGGCCGAGATCACGGAAGCCACGATAATCGTCGAAGGTATGCCACTAGTTGTTGAGAAAGGGTGGACATCAGTGGAGATTGAATCAGATTCAAAGGTACTCATAGATCAAATCAAGGGAGAGCTTCATACTGGAGGCTAAGAGCTTATCTCATGAATATCTTCACATGTGTGAATCAAGTCGGAAGAGTAACATGGAAGGCAATCCCATGTGCAGCAAATGAGTATTGAAAGTGGATAGCCAAACAAGCAAGAATTGATGTGCGTCTAGAAGATTGGGTCTCACGACCCTCACTCCCTTTTTACTTTTATTAGTCAGAGATTGTAATGTTGAACAATCGTTATTGTTATTCACAAGTTTCTTTCCTTGAATAATAAAATGCTTGAATTGACCAAAAGAAAGAGTTAAACCTACTGTATTTAATAATCTTATATTAAACCTTTGTAACTTTTTCACATCAATAGTTTCAAATCATACCATGTTGTTCACAACAACATTCTGGAAAATCATTTGTTCCTACCCTTCCATGTGAAAATTACACCAGTTTCATCAACATAACCTCATACATTGAATAAACATCATTACATCAACAACAGTTATCAAAACACAACCTACTTGCCTACTTCATCAACTACCATACAATGGTGTAATCAAAATTCACTAGCACAACCTACCTGTTTGCCATTACATTTAGAAGTAGGGCAACAAAAACAATGTTAATGCAACAAAATACTTCCAATTGGGTCGATTTACAGTTGTAGCTCGAGCATTCACATTCACAAATTCTAGTTTTAGAGGTGTATCCATTTGTTAAAACTACATTGATGGAGTCAGGGGTTGGGCATCAACAATTGTAACAAATACATCAAATTCATTTACAACAGAGCTTGGTACCTGACATTATAATGTTGCATCACATGGACATTTGTTACAAAACTAAATTAATAACAACAATACATAAACATTATTGAAACAAATATTTTAGTTTTTTGGGGGGACAAAAAATGTCTACGAAGATGCGTTTAGGCCAAAACAAATTCACTAATATTTTGTAAAAGGATGATTAAGTTAAGTAACAAGATTGTTCCCACAACAAATAAAAAGCTCACAATGTCCTATTGTTTATGTTTATTCCAGTTACAAGTGTATTTATCCAATTTTATAAAGAAGATGATTCATAATATATGATGATGAAAATATAAAAGGTTAATGGTTTCAATAGTACTATATATTTGACACATGTTATCGGTTAATACCCCTATATTGTTTCATGATATTTTATGTTTTAGAAAGTTGTTATTTAGTCCAATTTACTTATGACCGTCAAGTTGACTAACAAAATAGTGATGTGACACTGATATGGCGTATGTAAATTAAAAATAAATAGGGAAAATTGGGGGAAAGTAGGAAACAAAATAAAAAAATGTTTTAAAACTTACATATAAATAAATGTGGGGAAAAATTAATAAAAAAAACTTAGGAAACTTAATGTTTAGAAAATTAAATATAAATTCAAAAAATTGAAATATAAATTCTAAAATATAAAATTTATTATTTATAGATTTATTTAAGAAAATGAAAATGAAAAAAATAGGTTATGTTAGGAGCCTTGGGGTCCAATTGATTCAACAACCCAAGGTTGACCCGTGGGCCTGGTTGAACCCTGACTAGGTCGTTTGACCTGGGCGACCAGATCTGGGTCGGAACCCGACCTGTGTTTGACCCTGGACTGGGTCAATTGGACCCCCAAGGATCCTGTTAGGATTCTAGAGAGATATGAGGGAAGCATTGTGAGCTCAATCCAATGATCATGGAGAATATCATCTTATCATTGATTGAACTTAATGATTACAATGACAAGCCTCTCAATTTATATGAGTAACTAAGGAGTATGTGAACTAATCTAGAACAATCTAGCATAAACGTTAAACAATCTAGATCGTACTCCTAACATTCACATTACTAGATCATCTCTTCAAGTATACACTTCTAACATATCCTACCCTAGTTTTTTTTTTCTATTTTAATTTATAAATAGTATATTTTATAATTTAGGATTTATAATTTAATTTTACAATTATTTAATAAAAATTCATTTGTTTTATTTACATTTATTCTTCTTAATTTTAGTAAATTAGTTTTTAATTTTTACAAGTTTTAGAACTTTTATTTGAAATTTATATATTGTTATAATATAAATTATGTTTTAATTAAATATTATAGTATATATTTACGTGGAAATGACATGGAGATAACCTGATGCGGACTTGGCACAACATGTGCAAGTCACGTAACCATTTAACATAAAAATGAAATGGAAGACTAATGGAGAGACTGAAGGACAACATTCTCAAACATAGGGTACCATACGTTAAATCAAAAATCCTTAATGTACGATTCGATAACATGGATCAAACATAGAGTACGATTGGAACCATTAACCCAAATATAAATCAATAAACCAACAAAAATAACAGATATCACATGTATTAGATAATTGTTCAAAACCATTAAACAATTGCGCCGAAAAGGTCAGTCGAGTGTCTATATGGAGAGTTATGTCAATACCTCGACCTATTTTTGTCACTACAACTAAATTATAGGAAAAAGTGTCCTTCAGCTACCGACTATACAGAATAACCTGTCTTTTTGAAATACTCAACTATCAAGAAGAAAAAATAATTTTTGGTTCCTGCAATATAGAAAGCATATGGAACTACTAGATAGCCTTAATCCTACTACATCATGGAAGGCAAGGCAACAACATTTGATTAGTATTGATGACAAAAATCGAGAGAGAGGTTAAGAACTTTTGAATATGTCTAGTGGTGATGTTTATGAATATTAAGGCATAACTAGAATCATCGGTTGAGTCTAATGCATCGTTGTTCCTCGATGAAACTGGTGAATTTATCGTTAAAGCTGCAAATGGAAATATTTAAAGTTAACCCCAAATAATTTCTAAGAAAATGATCAAAGATGAAGGCGAAGGAAATGGAAGGGGAGAGAAGAGAAGAGCAAAGGATGGATAGAGTGGAATGTTAGGATTCTAGAGAGATATGAGGGGAGAAATGTGAGATAAATGCAATGATCAATGAGAATATCATCTTATCATTGATTGATCTTGAAGATTACATTTACAAGCTACTCTATTTATAGGAGTAACTAAGGAATATGTGAACTAATCTAGAACAATCTAGCCTAAACCTTGAACAATCTAGATCATACTCCTAACATTCACCTTGCTAGATCACCTCCTCAAGTGTATACTCCTAACATTCCCCTTCTTAGATCACCTCCTCAAGCTTGTAAGTTGATTGCTTCTTTTTGCTTTCAATCCTCAACTTTTTCGACAATGTCCATTGAGTCCTCAAACTGTGTCATGCTCCAATGCTCAAATCGAATGACTGAACCGATGTCGATCAAATCCACAATCAAGTGAACTCACACACCTTCCATCATCGGTGAAGATACTCTGAACTCGATACAAGTTTCCAAGCCCAAATTTAGATATAACAGAAAAAGTAATAAAAACAAATCAATATCATCTTTGTTATGCCATCGTGGTCATGCCATTTGTGGCTAAACAAAAAAGGAATTAAAATCTTCAATTCAACAATTCAACTTGTATAGCTTGTTTGTGCAAGCTTAATGTAATCAAGAATCTTCACAGCATCACAGAGCGAGAAAAACAGAATCAGCATTTGAGCAGCATCAACATTTGGCCAGAACTGAATTCACATATATTCAGTTCAATACCAGCTAGAGTGAGCAGAAGCAACATAGATGATCCAGCAGCAACACAGGTCAATCAAGAGCACATGTTTGCGCTTTATTGAATCAATATAGTATGACAACAACAATTCAGCACAACACAAGCTATTCAACAACAATTCAACATATTGGATATGGAGTTGCTATCGGAAACAGAGCAACAAATCAATCAAGAGCACAGGTCTTCTCTTACCTGATCAGAATATGGTGTACGAATATGATCCATTAGTGATAAAGATTAGCAAAAATGAGTAGAGCTTCAGCTGATCAAAATTGGACAGATTTATTTTCGTTAGCGAAGAATTGGATCAAACAGTGCTAATTGGATGCAAGTAGGAGTTGGAACATGATCAAAATAAAGCTGATGGTGGAAAGCAAAAGTTGAATAGAGTTGTTCAACAGCTCGTTGATCATGATAATGCTACAATGGAGGGTGATGAAACAGCTCAAGCAGATCAGAATGATGATTGTCTCGAATGATGATCAACACCTGCTCGAATCAAATGAAAATTAAGAAGCACTGCAACAACACGGGCGATGCACTGGCGATGCAATGGTCGTGCACTAAACGTGCTTGAATGAATTCCGTGAAGATGTACAGCAATAGCACGAACGAAGCACTGACAAAGCACTTACGATGCACTGGTCGTGCACTGAATGTGCTCAGGACGTGCATCCAAGTTGCCATCATCCAGAAACTCACATTTGAAGAAGAAAACCAGAAATCAAATAGGAATAAAGCCCTAGGATAGAATGACTCTGATACCATGTTATGATTCTCTAAAGATCTATGAGGACGGAATTGTGAGTTCAAAGCAATGATTAAGGAGAATATAATCTTATCATTAATTGAACTTGAAGATTACAATGACAAGTTACTCTATTTATAGGAGTAACTAAGGAATATGTGAACTAATCTAGAACAATATAGATCATACTCCTAACATTCACCTTGCTAGATCACATCCTCAAGTACATACTCCTAACATTGTTGGGGAGTTTTGAGTTCAAAGCAATGATCAAGGAGAATATCATCTTATCATTGATTGAACTTGAATATTACAATGACAAGCTAATCTACTTATAGGAGTAACTAAGGAATATGTGAACTAATATGATAGAAATCTAGAATAATCTAGCATAAAGCTTGAACAATCTAGATCATATTCCTAACATTCACCATGCTAGATCACATCCTGAAGTACATAATCCTAACATTCCCCTTTCTAGATCACCTCTTCAATGTTGTAAGTTGCTTGATTCTTTTTGTTTTCAATCCTCAACTTTTTCGACAATGTCAATTGAGTCCTCAAATTGTGTCATACTCCAATGCTTGAACCGAATGACTGAACCGATGTTGATTAAATCCTTAATCAAGTGAACTCACACACGTCCATCGTCGGTGAAGATACTCTGAACTCGATACGAGTTTCCAAGCCAAAATTTAGAGGTAACAGAAAAAGGAATAAAAAACAATGACATATTGGTCATGCCATCGTGGTGCCATCTCGGCCATGCCATCGTGGTCATGCCATTTGTGGCTAAACAAAAAACGAATTAAAAATATGAAATCCAACACTTCAACTTGTAGAGAATCCATTGCACAACATCAAGAACTTGTTTGTGCAAGCTCAATGTAATCAAGAATCATTAATCAACATCTCAGCATAGCAAATCAGCGTTTCAGTATTTTGAGGCATGAATCAACATGTGTCACGGCAGCACCACTCAGTCTAAGGACTTTCAAAATTCAGCAATCAAAGAGTATTTTAGGAGCAAACCAGATCAAATTGTAACAGCATTCACCGCCAATAGATCGAACACCACCACAGCAGGATCAAAGTAGGTCAACTCAGCTAGGTAAGAACAGAAGTAATACCAGAATAGCATCATTGTGAATCTAATCGTGATGCTCAGATTTTTGGATTGATGTCAATCAGATGATGAAAACGAATCCATGCTCCATGCGTAAGCTTGATGTCAATCGGGTGATGAATCGGTGGATTGATCCACTATGAATGAATTTGATGAAGTGGACACGTAGTAGATTCATGTGCGGCAGGAGGTGGACTGAATTAGTGAAGTTTGAGCATGATGTTATTAATATAATGCTAATTAATAATGTTTTAGTTTTTTTTTTACTTTTATTAGTGTCATATGTTTATAAAAATGTAAGAATCGTTAGTAGTTATTCATTTTAATAATTTTAATTATGCAAAAATATTTTCTTTTCTTAACTCACAAAATAGATATTAATAGATATTTATCATAATATTGCAAAACAATATCTTAATGTTCATATAATATTTCTAACTTAAATTTTATGTTTAATGAGTTCTAGTAGTGTCTTATACTTGTATAAAAATGTATAGAAAAAATATCATTTATTTATTTTAAAGCTTATGTTTTAATTATACATACATACATTTATTTATTCATTTTGTTAGTTGAAAAAAAAATATGTTTTGAGTCTATAAATATATAACATATATTTTGTAAGATTGGCAAAATTCACTTTATTATTATTATTATTAGTTCACGCGCTCAATTTTATATTAAAAATAAAATTATAATAAGGTTTGAGATGTTTCTTAATTAATTTATATAATTTTTAATATAAATTTTTATTACGTACATAATTTATATTCATAAAATATAATATATTGTATTTTAGTATTGTATAAATTCCACTCCATAAAATATATTTTAAACAAAATTATAAATATACATGTGAAATCAAGATAAATAATTAAAGTTTTGTAATTTATCTTCAGAATGAATGAGAAAACTTAAAAGTTTTTAAAGTGATTTACATGGCATGTCATTTAGGAATTAAAATTGTATATTTGTCATGGACCAATTAGAATTGATTAATATGACATTAGAAATTAGAAAATGCATCAAAAAATTTAGTTGTTACAATTGCATACAATCTAGTCAAATGAATATAGATATAGATAGTTTAAGTAGGTAAATGAACTATATGTTGTTAGTGGTTTAATGATAAAGCGTTGTGTTATTTCAATTTTATTGTTCGAACAAAATTTTTGGGGGAAAAAATCACTTGAGACTTAGTGCAAGTGCAATAGGTTAAGTACTGAGTCCCCGGGAATACCTGCAAATCAGATTTACGGGAATACCTGAAAAATCACTCGTGTTGGATGTATTTTATAGATATATGTAATAGACTACAAGACTGTGAGTAAGAACCACAGCATCTCCCTTCTCTCTGTACAAGAATTTCTTACTTCTATCTTCCCTCTAAAGTTGTGATGGATATATCATTGTGAGTAATACAACTATCTCTGGCACTAGAGGATGAATCTGTCCCCATAAAGATGCATTCCGCTTTGAAAGCAGGTTCTTTGGGTTCTGGAACCTCCACATTTTCATTTCCTAACATAAGAACCACTGAATGCATCATCGGTCTGTCCTCAGGACGCAACTGCGAACAGAGCATCCCGACTTGGATACATCGAATGACTTCTTGTCGTGAAAAGGGTTCATCAATCTTCTCGTCCAATAAACCGATCGGGTTCCCTTCATTCCACAGTTTCCATGTCTAAAAGGGTTTGAATGGATTATTAATACATAGAGGATCATAATTGGAAAGATAAGATAGTATAGGTGGTTCTATAGATATACTTACATATCCCAAGAGATTGAGATCATTTTCAGGGTGAGAAAATCCCATGATTCTTTTTCCGCTTAAAATCTCCAAAATAACTACTCCAAAGCTGAAGACATCTGATTTTACTGAGATGTGCCCTCTTAGTGCATACTCGGGAGCGATATAACCGCTGCAGGAAAAGAATAATAGATGGTAATGTTTGAATGAAATATATCTATATATCTATATATATACATGAACTACATTGATCAACTTACAATGTCCCGAATACTCTTTTTGTCATTTCGCCTGTCTGCTCTCCTTGAAATATTCTTGCAATGCCAAAATCTGATATTTTGGGGATCATGCCACTATCTAACAAGATGTTGCTCGGTTTGAGATCTCTGTGGATGATGCGTAAACGGGAGTCTTGGTGGAGGTAAAGAAGGCCACGCGCGATTCCCGTGATGATGTCAAAGCGTTTACTCCATGACAAAAGTTTTGCCCTTGCTGGATCTTCACAATGTCAAGTAACAAGTATTTCTTAGCAGACAAATCAAAATGAATGCCAAATGCAAAGAAACTAGAGTTTGAGTTCATACCAAACAGATGGTAGTCGAGGCTTTTGTTGGGCATATACTCATAGATTAGCATTCTTTCTTCTTCATGAATGCAACAACCTAAAAGCTTAACAAGGTTGCGGTGTTGAAGCTTAGCGATGAGCTTCACTTCATTCTTGAACTCATCAACACCCTGACCTGAGTTCAGGGACAACCTCTTGACTGCAATTTCTTGTCCCAAAGGCAATGCACCCTACCAAATATCGTGTTTGTTTAAAACAAACCAGACAATCTAATGCAACAATATCACGACAGTATGACAAGGTATAGGGAGAAATGTACCACATAGACAGGACCGAAACCACCTTGTCCGATCTTATTTTTAGAACAGAAGTCGTTAGTTGCAGTACGAACAGTCAACAGATCAAAAAGTGGTAATTCAAGGTCTTGTTCTGCCGAATCAGTATGGCCACGGTAGGACAATCTTTCACCTGCTAGAACATTAGAAGTCACATTTCACACAGGAAACATAGACAAAGATAATAGTAAACCACACATTCACTCACAAACTCGAATATTTTATGAAAAAAATGAATGTTTACCTCTTCTTGTAGCTCTCCTTTTTCGGATAATATACCAACCTGCTAAACCCAAACACAGAATTCCGCAAATTACTGGCAACGTGATACCAAGAGTGAGTCTGACAAGTTTTCTTCTGTTTGCATCAGCTATTGCATCTGAGAAATCATGGAACAACGCTTAATTGAATATAAAAGTGAATCCAATGCAATGCATCCAAGGTGGTGTTTCAAATATTGATTACCTAGTTCTTCCCTTGCCATTCTTACATACAGCACATCTCCGCCATCAGGATAGTTCTTCATGTCTACCAAGTCTCCAAACCATAAAACACAATCACCTCCATTGCCATGAATGTCTATTCTAGTATATGCTGTGCAAGAACAATTCCCCAAACATATCATCTTGCATTCCTCAAGGCTCGAGCTTGTGTTTGATGGAAGATGTGAATTATCAGGCAGCTTCAAATTCTTATACTTGACGAAACCGTCCCTAAAAGTTCCATTCCCGCAGTTCAACGCCCACTTCCTTGTGCAGCCGCCTGTCCAATCAAGTGAATTCCAATTCTGTGGAGACGATGGATCGAAACCCTTCAAGCACTTGCAGATCACATTACCACCGTAGCAACTCCCGTAGGGTCCGCATCTTTGGTACTCGTCACATTCATCTCTTTGCAGGGTAATCATATTCACCCATTGTTGAGTGTCATTCCTCCACGAGAGGTACTGAATCAAACCATCGGTCGTCACTACAAATCTTGACAGCAAAGAAACATCAACCACCTTGTAACTATAGTACACATCCTGAGCGCTGGAATTGAACATGGGTTCAAACACTGGATTGGCTCGGAGCTCGCTGCTGCCGCTGAACCTCACACCGTCCCATGGACCCCACCGGTACATTTTCTGAGTCCCTTTCCTCAGAATGAGCTGCGGGGTCTCAGGCGGGTCGAGGCTGAAACTGTAATCCCCAGAGGACGGATCGGTGGATGACGACCATGACGTCATGTTTCGAACCAACCCTGTGGGGATGTTCCAACCGAGCTTCATACCAGGCAATAGAGTATCGGTTATGTTGTCAAAACTTTGCCACAGATATTCTTCTGCTGTGGAGGATGAATTATCAATCAGGACAAGGTTGCCATTGTCAAGCAGCTGCAGCAAAGCTCCATTGACTGCCTTCGTTGGAACCGCTGACCATAGACTAACCAAACCCTTTTGAAGAGAAACCGATCCGTTTAAGGTGAGCAGTAAACTTGCTTGTCCTGCCGAGGAGGAGTTGTTGATGGGGTTGTTTCGATTGGCGACCCAAATATAAGTCGGTGGCAAATTCTTGTACCAAATTCCCAAGTATCTGTTGTCGCTCGTGTTGGCTGCGAGGCTAAAAAAACCTAGCTCAAAGATCTGGCTAGAGGAGACCAGAGTCTGTCCATCGATGAGAGTTTGATCGGCGTAGAGGGTGTCTTCAGCAGCGGCCAGAGGTTGAAGGATGGAACGATGGATGATGATAAGGAGAAAAGGAACAAGAAACGTCATTGTTTTTGACAGTGAGAACATAACAGCGCTACATACAAGCAATGAGGTTTCTTCTGTGTGTTAAAACTTTGGAACTTGCTTTTTTCAGGTAAGAAAAGTCAGACAAGGACGTTTCTTTCACCTGCCCGCTTCAACCGGGATGTTTTGGATTATCCAAGCGTAGTTGGGGATGAGTTTGCATTGAACACTGTAAGATTGAACGACTCAGTCAACATTTTAATGTGGATGGGAGGATCCACACATAACATTGAAAAAGGAGCAGAACACGCACTGGATCTCCGGGTTTCTCCTTTGTTCTTTTTTGTAATTCAAGAAAACTACAACTAGATTACCTAGTTCGTCTGAACACACCTATCTTTTAGGATACTTAGATGATCTTTTACAACTTACTTAGTTCATCTAAATCAACTTTTTTACTAGTACACTATTTTCTGGTTAGGTGCACTCTCTTCAGTTGAGAAATTCTAAATCTTAATTAGGGTGGGCAATGCTGCGAAGAAAAATAAAAAACTATGGTTATAACCATAATTTTTTTATATGGTTAACCCTATTATTATAGTGTGATACGGTTACGATGATGAATTTTCTACACATAATGGTTATGGTATTTTAGTTATACTCATGGTTATAACCATAATTATTATATCAATATAATAATAACTTAATATTAATATATTAGTAAATATCAATAATAGAAGTAGAATTTTTAGTTTTACATTTCACGAATTCATAATTTCAGAGTGAAATGTAATTGAATTATGTTAATATTAAATAATAATAGTGGTAATTTTGAATGGTGTAATATTCAATGATAGTGTTGAATATTTTTATTGTTTGTTACATAATTTTATGTATTTATTTATATATCATTTATGATATTCTATTACACTTCACATGTGATAATAAATATGGTTATACAGTTAAAACGGTGGTTAATAACCACAGTTATGAATATGATTATGGTATGCAATTTAAAAATATGGTATGATATTTATCATACACGTGTCATACCCTAACCATTGTCAGGCTTAATCCCAATGGTATGTATTATTATTATCGGTAAAAAGAAAGGGAAGGGACAAAGAAATTTCTCTAGCTCATAAGTCGATGTGATAAATTAACAAGTTAAGAACTTATTAGGTAGACAGACTGAGATATAAAAATATTTTCAATGTTATTTTAAAACGTCGATTTCTTCTTGAAATTAATGTACGCTTAAATACACCATAAAAAATACTATAATAAATCTTATTAGAGGGTGAAGTTTTTCTAGATAAAATTGTATTAAAATTTTCTGATTAGAAGTGTAAAAGTTATACGGTTTTTTCAAGAATTCGAATTTACCGTTAGAAATTTCAACTCACTTTGGTCCAATCAATTATGGTAGATCCAATCTAGGGGTGGCAATTTCTGACACGACACGATTAAACGACACGACACGATCTGCTTTAAAGCGTATATGGGTTTGACCTTAACGGATCCCGTGTCTAAACAACTCTTATACGTTTAGACACGATTAATAACCGTGTCTAAACACCTCAGATCTGCAAATATCTGTATAAACACGATTAACTATTCGTGACTAATTGTGTCGTGTATTCATGTGACACGAATAGATAGGGGTGTCAATTTCATACACAACACGATTTCTAAGTGTGTCTAAATAACTCTTATACGTTTAGACATGATTAATAATCGTGTCTAAACACATCTAACATGCAAATACACGCCAAACACACGTTTAGACACAATTAATTAATCGTGTCTAATTGTGTCGTGTACTAAGTGTGTCTAATCGTGCACACGGTTGCTTCTATGAATTGAGTTAGGCTTAAATTTATACTAATAAAGTAAGTGACCCATCAACAACACTCATGAGTTCTAATTAGAATTAATTATTAAAAAAATACTCAAATTTTACTCTACTTAGAATTTTTTAATTTATTATTATTTATAATTTAAGGTTCAATATTCAATAAAATAGCCAAAAGTTGAGTATTACTTTTTTGTAATTAACCATTTTCCGAATAAGGTAATTTCTATAAATCCTTAACGAATCATGTGTGTAAACAAACTATACGTTTAGACACGATAAACGACTTATACGTTTAGACACGAGATATGTTTAGACACGTTTAAAATTTATCCGTTTAGACACGAGACATGTTTAGACACGACACGATTAATGACACGACACGATTAGACACGACACGATTGCCACCCCTAATCCAATCAATTGTGCTAGATGTACCTACCCAGCTACCCTAATATTAAACTGAGACAAGGTTATAATACAAATTTGTCGAATACATAAACATTAAAAAAATTCGAGTTTTTTCAAAAAAATAAATATTGTAAATAACATTTAGAAAAATAATTATACCCAATAAATCCTTAAAACATTGTATATAAGCGCTATTGTGGGTAGTGTTGTTTACATAATGTGCTACCCCGAGTAATGTTTTCGTAAAAATGGGTAGCATTTTAGCTGCTACCTTGGGTAGCGTTTGCTGCAAACAATTTTTTTTTAACGTTTTTTCTGACACAATGTTTAATGAAAAAATAAATTATGTATCTATTTAAAAAACATTATAGTAAGTAGATATTTTAATTTTGATTCAAATAATACAAAAAATATTAAATTTGGACTTACGGATTGACTGTACGATTTGCCATAAGTTGACATATGGAAATTTGACTTAAAAAATATAACTAAGACCTTGTAAGTTCAAACTCAACACGGCTAACGACATTTATAGCGAAATTCAATTATCTACCTACTCTAATATTTTTATTAGATACGTATTTAATTTTTAATCTAACATCGTTTGTCCTATAATTTGATCGAAATGATTAAATGCATTAAGTGAGAAATTTAATTATATACTTACTCCAAAAAACATTATAGTGCATAGATAATTTAATTACAATACGTATATATAGTTTTTTTATGTATCATTTATTAATGTCTAGTTAGTGTCATTTATTCTGTAATTAAATTATCTACGCACTGTAATTTTTTTGATTTTTTTTCTGAGTAAGTATATAATTAAATTTTTCACCTAATGCATTTAATCATTTTGGTCAAATTATAAGACAAACGATGTTAGATTAAAAAAATAAATGCATATCTAATCAAAACAAATTAAAAAAATTTAGAGTAGGTAGAGAATTGAATTTCACAATAAATGTTGTTAGTCGTGTTGAGTTCGGACTTACAAGATATGAGTTATATTTTTTTAAGTCAAATTTTCATATCTCAACCTACGACAGAGCGTACAGTCAATCCGTAAGTCCAAATTTAATATTTTTTGTATCATTTGAATCATAATTAAAATATCTACTTATTATAATTTGTTTATCAGATACATAATTTTAATTTTAATTAAATATTGAGTCGTTAAAAATGAAAAAAAATGGATTGTAGCAAACGCTACCCACGATAGCACTTATATACAAATTTCTAAATATATTTTAGGTACACTTACTTTTCTAAAAAACATTGCACAGTGCCAACTTTTTGAAAAAAATTGAATTTTTCACAAAAATATACCCCAATTAATAATCAAATACCAAAATGTCATCGGTTTACAAACAAATACGAATCTATAACTACCCGCGAATGGTATTCGCGAGTGACGTTAAATTAAAAATCACCTGCGGATGGCATTCGCGGATGGCTTAACGTAACTTTTGTTTCCCATTTTCACTTGGGTTTGTTTATCGTATATTTAGATAAAAACTTCTATTTCTTCAACCTAGCTCTATTTTCAAAACCCTTATCACTTCAACTCGTCTCTGTCTCTTCAACCTCTGACAGGATGAAGGAGTAATGAAAATTGACATTTCGACACTAAACAACTTTCTCAAAAGTTTACATCAAAATAATAAGGGGAAGTAGTCACATCACCATCTTCTTCATAAAATATGGGTCTCCTATAAAAAGAAGTAATTCTATTTGTGTTGTTGGGAAAATGAAATAAAAATAAATCATGCAAACCTCATTCGCGAGTAGAACTAACAATACAATTCCACTCACGAATTGGAGTCACGGGTGGAACTGACGGTAAAATTAAAATATCCACCTGTGAGTCCCAGTCTCGGGTGGCTTTTCGACTAACAACTGAGAATAACACTTTACTTGATAAAATAAAACGTCGTGATACTCGATCACGGTTGTTCATACATACGATCATTCGCTACTAAACATGTAAATGGAAGTGGGGGTCTCTCGACCCAATCATTAAGGCTCGTTCCCTGTCTTGCTTGCTTCGCTATCCAGTCAGCGCATGCATTTGCCGTCCTCGAAATAGCTCGCCAATGCACTTGGTCTAGTTGCCTAGCTAGTGCTTGTTAGGTTATAAGTGTATCACACACTTATGTTTATGTGTCAGTTTGCAATTATCGTTAGTTATAGGGATCATCTTGCAATTATCTATTTATTTGTTCTGTTGCTTTATCTATATATGTCTACAGTGTAAGGGACAAGAACTATCTAATTCTGAGTACAATTTCCGTAGTGCTTATCCTTTGTCTGTTCTTTGTTCTTCATCTTCTCCTTTCTTCTTCTTCTTATTCTCACTAAAATCCAACCTAATCTGTAAATGTCGAAATGGTATCAGAGCTAAATCGAGCTTGAATCCTAAACCCAGTCCTGTTTCTTGCTTGATTTTATGGAAGAAACATCACATGCCTTCGCCAACAAGAAAGTAGCTCAGATGGTCGGTGAAGAAAATTTCTAGTCATTGAAGCAGCAGGGCTTGCTGTCAGTTCGAGGCTACAACCTCAAAAATCATCTCCATGGGATGAACATACCTGAGTTCCTGAAGGATGAGACAGGATATGCCATACCAAACCCTGCGTATGCAATGTTTCTTCAGCAAGACAGCTCCTTGGCTTCTGGCATCAGTATCCTCACAGGTCAATAGAGGTTTAATAGGTTGTATGACAGATACTGCTATATGGCAAAAACTGCACCGTGATTTTTCATCATCCTCAACTACTAGGATTATGCATCTGTATGATAGACTTAAGGTTAGGAAGCATGTCCATCAGTCCATGCGTGACTATCTCACTGAGATACAAACCACATGTGATAGTCTAGCTAGCTGTGGTCACCCAATAGAAGAAATGCAGCAGATATCGATAGTCTTAAATGGTGTTAAGGGTCAGTATGACAATGTGATAGCTGCTATTCATGCCAGTCAAAACCCTTACACCATTGCCTCTGTGAGTTCTGTTCTGCTTGATGCTGAGTCTAGGCAGTCAGATTTGTTGTTTGATGCGAATGTTTCTGTCAATGTTGTTGCTGCTAAGATACCCACTGTTGCCAAACCTGTCATTGCTTATGAAGAAAGTAGTTCAGGGGTAAAGGATAATATGTCTGTGATGCCTGCCAATACTAGCATGTTACCCACAACACCACCCTCCTACATTTGGCAGTCAACAGCCTAGTAGGGGTAGGGGTAGGGGTCGTGGTTTTGGTAATAACCAGCTTCAGTGCCAGTTATGTGGTAAGTTTGGCCACCTGGTGCAAAGATGCTTCCACAGGTTTAATGTGCATTTCACAGGAGTCACATACCCAAATTCCACATCCTCAGCACCCTCTGCTAACCTTGCCTCTTATGACTATGAACCTGACTCTTTCTTGCACCAACAACCATCATCAACACAATCCCATTACCCACAACCTTAAGTGAACAAATCTCAAGTTCATCTTCAATCTGCTCAGACCAACACCATATCCCTTCCTACTGATCAATCTCACCAAATGCTGCAATACTCACCATATCCTCATCCTGCACCACCCATCTATTCTTATATGATGTCTCCTCCCTGCTTTGTTAATCCAGCTCCTCCATAATCTGCATTCCCTAACCCACAGCTCCCAACAGTCAATGCCTCACCTCAGCCTTCATCCCATGCACCCTTCCAGGTAAACCTGGCCAGTGGCTCAAACACAGCTTCACCTAATGGAGGTTGGTTCCCTGACTCTGGAACTACGAACCGCCTGACCAATGCCAAGCCAGCTCCACAAATGTCATATTTCTTCTGAATATGTTACTGATGTTTTTGAAGAATCCTTCTACTACTTGCTCTACCAATCAGTCCACCTCTGTTTTACCTAACTTTGAATTCAACTGCTTCATTTCCACACTTAAGAGCACTGACTCGTCTAATTTGTGGCACATGCGATTGGGTCACCCCTCTAAAAATATTCTTATTAATTTCCTTAGGCTTGAAAATCTTCCCACTAACCATGTTTCTTCTGAGTGTGCTGCATGTGCAGTTGGGAAGAGCAAATCCCAGCCCTACTCTTCCTCGGACACCATCTACTCTCACCCTCTAGAACTGGTACAGGTAGACTTATGGGGACCTGCCCCTTTCTCCTCTAGCAACAACAATTACTACTTAAGTATTGTTGATGCTTTCAGTCGTTATACCTGGATTTATTTCTTACATCGCAAATCTGATGCTGCTAAGGTATTTTGTGAGTTTCATGTGTTGGCAGAAAAATAGCTTGGAACTAAACTTAAGGTTGTTCAATCCGATGGAGGAGGTGAGTTTCATTTTCTTACTTCGTATCTTCCTCAATTTGGCATAGTTCATAGGGTGACTTGTCCATACTCAAGTCAGCAAAATAGTATGGTGGAGCGTAAGCACCGCCATATTGTTGAGCTTGGACTCACCCTCCTTACTCAATCATCTTTCTACTTCACTACTGGACATATGTATTTTTCACTGTTGTTTTCCTTATTAACAAACTACCCTCCAAAATCCGGAACAATTGTTCTCCTCATGAACTTATTTTTTGGTCCAAGCCTGACTATTCCTTTCTCAGAGTCTTTGGTTGTCTGCGCTTCCCGCACCTGAGACATATCGTTCTCACAAACTGTCCTTCAGGTCAGAACCCTGTGTCTTCCTTGGGTTTTGTTCTGATCATCATGGATACAGGTGTCTTTCCTCTTCTGGTAGAGTCTATGTCTCTCGAAATTTAGTTTTTCATGAAACTACATTTCCCTTTGCTGACACCACAGGCCCCTTCTTTGCCTCTCACACCCCAAAAATATCTGCTCCTTCGAAGCCTTTCTTCATTCCTTGTGACCCTTTCTTCCAACAACCCACATCTGTTCCTTCTACTGTTTCTCACTCTTCTGGTCCTCCTGCTCCTTCTCATACCTCTGGTGAGTCCAGTCTCCCTTCCACCACACCTACTCAGACAGAAGTGACACCTCCTATTCAGGTACTCGTCTCTTCTTTACCTGTCTCAGCTCCATACCTGTCTTCACCTACTGATGTATGAATGTATGTCCCTTCTGAATCCACCCTAGTTCCTATTGCTTCTTCTGGCCCCTCCCCATCTACTCCACCACCTACTTATTCTGATCAATCCTTCCCCACTTCTCAACCAGCTCACCCTTCTCGCCCAAAATCTTCTACCAATGTGCATCCGATGCAAACCATATCAAAAACCTCTTTTCAAGGGCTCACTGTGTCTCTTGAGCTGTCTGATGTCCTCACCAACTCTGAGCCTCGCACCATTCATGATGATCTTCAATATCCCCACTGGCTCCAGGCTGTTCAGGAAGAGCTCACTGCTCTTTCTTGCAACAACACGTGGAGCCTTGTCCCTCTCCCTGCAAGGAGAATTCCTATAGGTTGTAAGTGGATCTTCCGTATCAAGAGAAATGCTGAAGGGGAAGTTGTCAGGTACAAGGCTCGCCTTGTGGCCAAAGGCTTCTCTCAAAATCAGGTTTTGACTTCCAGGAAACTTTTAGTCCGGTTATCAAATCGGCAATAGTTCGTATAGTTTTATCCTTGGCTCTAACTCACAAATGGTATATCAGACAGGTGGATATCAACAATGCCTTCCTTCACGGGGATCTTCATGAGGAAGTATACATGGTGCAGCCTCCAGGTTTTGAAATTCAGTCCTCTGCTTCACCTAATCTGGTATGCAAACTTCAAAAGGCACTACTGTACGGTCTTAAGCAGGCTCCCAGAGCATGGTTTGTAAAACTCAAATTCTTTCTTCTCAACTCACTTGGTTTCAAAGTGTCTACATCTGACAGTTGCTTGTTCATCAAATCTAACTCTGATTCCTTTGTTCTATTACTTGTTTATGTTGACGATATAGTCATAACAGGTACTTCTTCTCTACTTGTTTCTAACATTGTTGATTCCATCAATGCGTAGTTTCAGCTCAAGGATTTGGGCAGCCTAAACTACTTTATTGGCATGGAAGTAGTATCTGGGGATGATTTCATTCTTCTCAACCAGAAGAAATACATTCTGGATCTGATGGACAAGGTTGGCCTCAATGATCAAACCAGCTTCCCCACACCTATGACAGGTACGTGCCTGTCCATATCTGGTATGAATATTTGCGATGAACCCTTCCATGATGAAACACTTTATAGAAGCACAATAGGTGCTCTTCAGCATGTTTGTGTCACAAGACTAGATATTCACTTTGCTGTGAACAAGCTTAGCCAGTTCATGCAGGCCCCTAATACCAGCAACTGGAAAGCTGTCATTCACATACTTAGATACCTCAAGGGTACTCTTAATCATGGTCTTTTGTTTAGAACTACTCATTCTCCTGTTAATGATATTTCTCTTACCTCATATTCTGATGCTGACTGGGGGGTGATTACACTGATCGTCGATCTATTTCAGGTCATTACCTGTTATTAAATGGTAACCCAATAGTGTGGAGCTCCAAGAAATATTCAGTTGTGTCCAGGTCCAGTGTAGAGGCTAAATTCTGAGCATTGCAAATGCAATGTGTGAGGTCATGTGGGTCCAGTCCCTACTCAAAGAAATCGGTCTGCACACTCCCACTGCACCTGTAATATGGACAGACAACACAAGTGTAGTTGCACTTTCAGAGAATCCCATTCACCACTCAAAGATGAAACACGTCGAGATTGACCTCTTCTTTATCATGGAAAAAGTCCATTCAGGGGACGTATTAGTTAACTTCATTCCAGCATCTAAACAAACAGCTGACATCTTAACAAAACCCCTAACAGAAAAACATTTAATCCCTTGCAGGAAGAAACTTGGATTTTTTTCACTCGAAGAACTGGAAGACCACAGTGTCTCATCCTTCCTACAAGGCAAAGTCAGCTCTGTCTAGAGATTCAGACTAGTCTGTAAGCTCATCTTCTCCCTCTGACTGGTGCTTCTCTTTATCTCTCACATCCTTAGTGTAGTTCTGTGGATATATGTTGGTTTTGCTGTTTGCCTCTTGTTTATTGATTGCAGTCTGTCTCCTCACACTCTTGTTCATCTGTGCTCATTGGTCTGATCTTCTTCTACTCATCCTGGTATGCATATGCGAAACTTATTATGTTTAGCAAATCAGCAAGATTCACATGTCATCTGTTTATCCTCTTATACTTGAATCTAGTCATTGCCTCTGTGTATCATCTCAGCCTTATCATTGGGTATGATAACTGTTAGCTTAATTCTAGATGGCATAGGGCATGATTTGAGTCCAAAAATAGGGTGATTCCGTAACAAAACGTCAAGATACTTTCGGGTTTCACCCTTGAGGATGAAAAGATCAAGGCTCAAACCTTGCAATCATGATGATAAGATAGGAGCTCAAACTCCTATGTCAGATTCAAATAAAAAGAAAAAAAAAGAAAAGAAAAAAATAAATACAGACCGTATCTTAATTTTTTGTCATACTGCAAATGCTGGTGTCATACCTTAATGCAAAGAAATTCTGAAATATGGCTGTGTATGATGCATTTTGACAATCATAAAGAATCAGGTATAGGGAGATTTATACATATGCTTGTGTTATCTTCTGGTATTGCTGAACTGTTAGTTTTTTTTTCATATGCCTTACTAAGATCTCAGGTGAAGATCAACGCCATGAGCACAGATGATTCTATGATATGTGAAGTAGCTAGTGCTGCAGTTGTAACCAATTGTGCATTGCAGTGACACCTGTCATTTACTACAGAACAACTTAATGGATGTGCTGAGAAGGTAAGAAAGTTCTCAGTTTGTAGGAAAAAGACTGTCACCTACAGACTACTCTCGTTGTTGCAAACTCAAGGCGAAAGGATGGACAACTCAAATCAAGATCAAGTATGGGGAATGTTAGGTTATAAGTGTATCACACACTTATGTTTATGTGTCAGTTTGCAATTATCGTTAGTTATAGGGATCATCTTGCAATTATCTATTTCTTTGTTCTGTTGCTTTATCTATATATGTGTACAGTGTAAGGGACAAGAACTATCTAATTTTGAATACAATTTTCGTAGTGCTTGTCCTTTATCTGTTCTTCGTTCTTCATCTTCTCCTTTCTTCTTCTTCTTATTCTTCTTCTTCTCCCTAAAATCCAACCTAATCTGTAAATGTCGACAGTGCTCGGATGTTCGTGATGATGTTTGATGTCCTCCATTGTGTCGGTCCTTGTACTATTTGTTGGTGGATTACTTGCGAGTCCGTCTCGATTATGATGCTTGGCCATCCCGCTTGTATCGCTAGTCTCATGCCTTCGTGGATTGCCATAGCCTTCATTGTTTCAACGTCGTCGCTCCGGTACCTTCGGTTTAGCCCTCCAACAACCGTTCCTTGCTCGTCCCGCGCCACCACCCCTATACCCGCTCGTTTGGATCGTTGACACCATGATGCGTCACAATTGATCTTGATTGACCCTACTCTCGGTGGTGTCCAGTGTTGGTCCGTTCGGTCCCTCCCATTCGGCTCAGTGGTATCCTCGGTTTGCCTAGCTCGATTGCTTTGGCATTGCTCCGCATAGACTCGCTTTATCTCCTCAATGACAGCTCTCAAACACGGATGCTTGGCTTAAATGCCACCTTGCACATCGTCTTCCATATTTGCCAACATGTAATCATCGTGAGTTTCCACCTCTTGTCACTCGCTACCCCTCGACCCCTAGGTTCCTGTCGTCATTCCTCGAGCCAATCGACCATGCTCGTGTTGTTTGGTCGGCTCACTGGCAACCCCATTATCTCATGCCAAACCCTTTCGGTCCATTCGCACCCTAATATCATGTGGTCCCTTATTTAAACTTCTCCACATATTGGGCAACCATAACTCACATTCATGCCCCGTCTAACCATGTTTGCCTTGACGTCTATTGCATTCGTAGCTAGCCGCCACATAAAGTTTTTGACCTTGGGTATTACCTTTGTCGCCCACATGCCCTTCCATGCTTCCCTATTGCCGGTTAGGTTCGGTCCAAAGGTTCAGTCGGTATTCTCCCTTAGTTTGTGATATACTGATCAGACCACGGGTACTCCATCCCTCGTGTGGGGTCATATGTATCGATCCTCCCCTCCTTCGCATGATAAAGGTATGCGTAATATGTGTTCGGCATCTTCGTGGTCCACAATACTTTGGATGGGGTCCTCATCCCATACTCCATTCGGCTTGATTAGGTCTTTCACAAGAAGGTTTCCTCCGTTCTCCACCCTTGTATCGGCATTCACCCGCTTGGTTTCCTTTGTGTAAATCCATGGATCTTCGAACACACGTATCTCTTGACCCGACCGAACCACCAAGTCCCCTCGGTTAATAAAGTCTCTCGGCCATGGAGCAAGCTACTCCATCCCCATGACGCTCGACCTCTTTTTTACGCCTATAGGAATGAGCACCTCATGAAATATAGTCCTTTGAGGAGAAATCAGTTCGGTAGCAGGAGAAATCAGTTCGGAAGCACTTGGTTCTGTCTTCAATGGGTTTCGCCTCCTTGCATGGTTTGCATGGAACCACCCTCTCCTTGCTGCAGTAGCTTGGACTGATTCCTTGCTTTGTCACTTTGCTTTGTCCGTATGTAATAAATGCATACTTTCCCTTGGCCAATTGGAATAGCTGCTGAAGAATCTGCCACAGTTGGCTAACCTTAGAAATTTTGGAGATTTCGCTCAATCTTGACAGAGACAGGAGTGGACTACACCCGCCACTGAAGTCCGTATTCCATTTTGATATATCCACCTTCTAGGGAACTTTCCGACTAGCAACTGAGAATAGTGGGTAGTTATAGATTCATATTTATTTTAAATTGAAGATATTTTAGTATTTAATTATTAATTGGAGTATATTTTGTTAGGGGTATATTTTGTTGAAAAATAAGAAACATTAAAGTGATTTGTTACATTTTCAAGAATTTTCTGGAAGAGCACTGATATTTTATACATTAATTAATTGAAGATGATGACTTGGTCGCGGCATGCATCACCCTTTTCAAACTCCAACCAACTTAAAAGGGAGAGACAATGACTCTTTTTTATTAATAATAATTTTTTTTTTTTACCTTAAATTTAATAATAAATTAGAAAATAGGAAATTTTACCTTTTTTATATCAAAACATAAATAGTGTCTTATATATTCTCGTATAAAGAGTTGGGATATATATATATATATGAGTTAATTATAAAAATATATTAACTTTGAGAAAAAATAAAACAGCAAACCAAACTTTGTTTTTTACAAATAACAAACCAAACTTTTGGAATTGAGCAAATAACAAAGTTATCTCAAATTTTCATTATACTTGAACGGATATTTTAATATTTGAGGAGGTTATTAAGTCGTAATACCATTTTCTTATAATAGTTCAACTAATGTTGACTTAATAACTCCCTCAAACATTGAAAAATTCGTTCAAACATAATGAAAATTAGATATAGGTTGTTGTTTGTTCAATTCCAAAAGTTTAGTTTGTTTGTTAAAAAAAGTTTAGTTTGTTGTTTTATTTTTTGTCAAAATTCTTTTTGTTTTTTTGGTAATTAACACACTATATATATATATATATTGCATAAAATATTTATAAATAAGCAAATTGAATTGTTGTATTCAACTTTATTAGTAGTCAGGTAGATTGTGCATGACGATTGCATATATAGCATTATATATATGAATACTTTAAAATTATATTATAAAAACATTAATTTTTTATAAAGAGTTTCTTTTGATCATTATTTCCTTATATCTTTTATCAAAATCCAATATGTATACGTTTTAAATTTTCCGATAGACTTAGTTTTTAATATTTTATTTATTGAAAAATCTCTATGAAGAATTGTTGGATATCGAGATACATGCACAAGAAATAACACGTTAGAACGACAAACAACGTTATACGAAATTATACTTACATCGTTCGACGTGTGATAGCGGAAGCTTGCGAGATCGCCGACGGGTCGGAGTCACGGCGGGGGCGTGCCGGTCGAATGGATACGTCACGTAATCAGAGCGCACCTTAGGTTTCCACGGAGGATTACCCAAAGATCGGACTATAGCAACTTCGTAGGGTTTTCGGGAGTGTAACAATCTGTATTGTATATATTGTATATGTAGTGTTATGTTTCAATATGTGCAGCCAAAGGGGTCCTTTTATAGGCCCCGGGGAAGTTACAATATTTGTAACTTTACACTTTAGTCCCCGATCTTTTTATGGCTTGCACTTAGCACCCCATATGGGTGCCGATTTTCTACATCTCGTACTCACACATAATGTGGGTGCTCATGTGTGCAAGAAGACATACTCCATACACTTCGTATGTCCTTCATACAGGGTCTCCACTGTGCGACCGACATACTTCGTGAGAGCTAGTTGTTGTATATCTGTTAGGAGTATACAACCTCTCATTGAGATAAACCTGCAATAATAAAGTATGTTTGTTCCCTAGATAGTTGAACCTCATTTAGGTATCCTTAAAGATCTCATTAGTCATACCTTGTATTCACAATCATAATGCTAAATCATGATTGGTTAACCCGTGAACACAATTCTTAAAAGAGATTCCGTTGACAATCTTCCTCTTTTCACGATTCTTCAAACACTAACTCGACTCGCTTTTCTAGACATGTTCCTCCCATTAAAATTATCAATGACCTCATATCAATGACCATAAATTTTATCGATGATCTCATTTCAGTGGTCGACTTATGAATTCGAGTAGTTAGCTCTCAAATCATCCATAGGTCAACCTTTGTTTCCGATGTCCACCATAGGGCAAGGTCGCCCGCAGCCCCACTCGGGCTCACATAGTGTTTCTTCTCCATTCCCATCCTTATCCGTATCCTGTCACAATAGGTATCCTCGTTCTTTATTTCCATTAAGAAAATGATACTCGGGCGATACCTTTTGTTGAGGTCTTGTAGATGTTGAACTGTTAGGACAGACCCCAAACCCTGAAAATTCCATGAGATTACATTCATTGGGCACCCGTGGCTGCTTCAGGAAATCCACCAGAACCCGTATTCAGGTTGAATGTTTCCTTACTCGTACTTGCCCCTATCTTCCTCATTTCGGTCCTTCTAGTCTTAGTTGAGTTGTTCCTGGTAATTTTCCTCCTCAGGCTCTTTCTCGGCTTCTACGTATCACATCCGTTCGCCCCCTCATGCCTCCTCATTCGTTTGGTCACCGGTTGTTGCTCCATCTCATCTCCATTGCGTTTGAGTGTCATCTTGTTCAGGTAGGGGCTCAAATCGAAAGGGGGGTTGTAGTTCTGTGGTTCAGCCGAAGGTGGAGGTGTATCAGTTGGGTTCTCAACTATGTAGGTTTAGGGCGATGTATAGGTTTCGGTCATGTCCATGGGTGTAGGATTGTCGGGCAAGTATGTAATCAAGAGAGGGGTTTGGTTGGTTGGGCTTCTAGTTCGATCATCCTTTTCTAGATTGCACACTTCAGTTATGTCCATGGTTGGGAGGGTTTGGTTCGCACGAGTGTGTTGGGCATCTATGGTTGGTTCGGTACGAATCTTTGGGATATGTATGGTCTTAGGTATTGGTCTAGGTTTGGGTTGGTATTGTGGTATGTGTGTTAGGATATAAGTATAGTTATGCCGAAGGTTAAGGATATATATATATATAGTCAAAGTTTAAGGATATATATATATATATATATAGATAGATATAGATAGGAAGTTACCAACGGCTAGTTTTAGGATATATATATATATATGCATTCAGTGTAACAATAGGTAAAGTAGAAAAGATATCTATTTCAGTTTTATCTATTTTTTTCTTATGTCTTTGATCTAAATATCTTAACATGGTATTAGAGCAAGGTTGATTATGTGCCGCCGCAACCCTAGGCCGCATCAACCCTTGGTCGTCACAACCCTACGCTGCGCGGTCTTCCTTGCGGTCATCCATGGAAGACGCTACTCCACCGTTTGCAAACAAGAAGGTTGTACAATTGCTTGGAGAAGAAAATTTTCAGTCCTGGAAGCAACAGGTTCTGCTCGCGGTGCGTGGATATAATCTTGAAGCATATCTACATGGAACCGTGGATGTTCCACAACTTGTTCGTGATAACAATGGTCGTGATCAAGCCAATCCAGCGTATGGAAAATCGATGCAGCTCGACAGTTCGTTAGCGTCTTGGATGTTAGCGTCTGTATCTCCTCAAGTTAGTCGAGGTCTAATTGGTTGCATGAATGCATCATCTATTTGGCAAAAACTGCACATGAATTTTTCGTCTTCATCAACCACTCGGATTATGCATTTATATGATCGCCTGAAAGTCCGGAAACTACTTCATCAGTCCATGCGTGATTACCTAACCGACATTCAGACTACTTGTGATAGTCTCGCCAGCTGTGGACATCCAATTGAGGAGATGCAGCAGATTTCGATTATTCTTAATGGTGTGAAAGGTCAGTTTGATAATGTGATTTCTGTAATACATGCAAGTAGAAATCCTTATGATATAGCATCTGTGAGCTCGGTTCTATTAGATGTCGAAGCTAGGCAGTCTGATATGATCTTCGGTTCGGTTGTTACGACGAATGTTGCGGTAAATCACACTACTTGTCCAAAAAATTGTGATTCTATGCACTTTGTTAATGCTTCTCCTGTCACTGGTGAAGGAAATACTTCGCATCAGGTACGATCGCAACATCAAGGACATCAACACTCTAGTTCAGGAGCCTATCATCAGCAAGGTAATTCTGGCAGAGGACGTGGCCGTGGCAGGGGATATGGAGGAAACAAAACACAATGTCAACTGTGTGGGAAATTTGGACATCTAGTGCATAAATGTTATCAACGATTCAACGTGCACTTTACTGGAGTCACCGATCGTGCTCATTCATCCTCTTCCACACCTTCTGCAAACCTGTCATCTGCTCAATGGGATGATTCAGTGGATGATGCCTCTCCATTTCAAAGTCATGTTGCTGCATATCAACCGTCTCCACCCTCTGCATATCTGCACCAATTAGTTCCACAGATCGCCCCATCTCCTGGTGTTGCACATCATGCTCCGCTTATTCATCCGTACATGCCTTCGGCTGCACCTCCTATGGTTTATCCTCCTCCTTATCATACGCCTACACCAGTTGTCTATGGTCATTACCTGCCATCAGGTTCGTATGCCTTTTCACCTATGGTCTCAACCAACTCATCAAGTGGTCAACCCAACATATTGCCCTCGCCGCAAGCAAATATTGCATGTGTTGCTCCTGTAGTTCATACTGATGCAAACTGGTATCCTGACTCTGGAGTGACAAACCATCTTACCAATGCTCATCCTGTTCCAAAGGTGACATCTCCGTACACAGGTCCAGGTAAGGTACTGGTAGGGAATGGCTCATCTTTACGTATTTCTACGATTGGATCTTCCATGATTCCTACTCAGTCTAAGCATCTTATGTTAAATAATATGTTATATACTCCCAGTGTTACTAAGAATCTCCTCTCTGTTTCTCAGTTTGCCAAGGACAATGACGTCTACTTTGAGTTTCATTCGTCGCATTGTTTGGTTAGAGATTCCATGTCGCACAGAGTGCTTCTTCGCGGATTTGAGTGTGATGGCTTGTATCAACTTGATCTGTCAACTTTTAGATCTGTCAATTCGGTTCAGTTTAGTAGTCCTTCTATTAATAATTATGTTGCAGTGCCTGGTCAATTGAATTCTACTCTAAATATTGTTCCAAGTAGGGTTACATCCTGACAAAATTTAATCAATAAAAATATTTTGGTTGATAATGATTCTTTATATGCTGGACCTACAACTAATTCTGATTGTGTGATTGTTGATAGTGATCTGATGAATGATGATCTTTCTTCTTCTTTTAAATGTTTTGTTGCATCCTTAAGTCCCAAAGGTTCATCTCAGTTGTGGCACATGAGACTTGGACATCCTTCGAATTCCTTTTTGACAAAAAATTTGCGTCTTCATGATCTTCCTGTTAAAGATATTTTTTCTGAATGTTCGGCTTGTGCTATAGGTAAAAGTAAACATCAACCTCATTTGTCGTCTGAAACTCAATATAATGCTCCTCTTGAACTGGTTCAGATTGATGTCTGGGGACCCTCTCCCTACACATCCAGCAATTCTAACTATTATCTTAGTGTGGTTGATGCTTACAGTAGGTATACGTGGATTTATTTTTTGAGCAAGAAGAATGATGTTGCTCAGGCGTTTCAAGAGTTCCATGTACTGGCCGAGAAGCAACTTGGTTGTTCTCTGAAAGCTGTTCAGTCTAATGGTGGTGGGGAGTTTCAGTTCTTGTCCTCTTATCTTGCTCAACATGGAATTATGCATCGTGTCATCTGTCCCTACACCAGTCTGATGGTATGGTGGAACGCAAGCATCGTCATATTGTGGAGCTTGGCCTGACTCTTCTTGCTCAGTCATCTTTTCCTCTTCATTACTGGACAGATGCTTTCTTCACGGCTGTCTTTCTCATTAAATGTCTACCTTCATCTTCCATTGGTAATCTTTCTCCCCATGAGGTTTTATTTAAAACTAAACTTGATTACTCTTTTCTTCGTGTCTTTGGTTCATTATGTTTTCCTCATCTCAGACCGTTTAAGAATCATAAATTTTCTTTTCGTTCTGAGGCTTGTGTTTTTCTAGGATATTGCTCTAAGCATCATGGGTATATATGTCTTTCATCGCCTGGTAGGATCTATGTCTCTAGAAATGTTGTTTTTCCTGAAATGACATTTCCTTTTGCTGATCCTCATGGTGAGTTCTTTGGTTCTCTTTCTCCTAAATCTGTTCCAGCTTCAAAACTTTTTTTTATTCCTATTGATTATATATTTCAGTCTGACGGGTCTTCTGCAGTTTCTCCTGATATTCCAACATCCCATGACTCTGCTCCTTTTTCGATCGGTGGTATCCCCCTCTTCATCTGCTTGTTCTCCACCTCAACCTCAGTGTGTGGACACTTCTTCCTCTGCACCTGCGTCTGTGCGGTATGTTCCTGATCATGACTCCTTAGTCCCTGTATCTCAGTTAGAATCATTACCCTCTTCGATGCCAAATCCACTTGCATCTGGTTCTTTGTTAAAGGCTCAATCATCTGCTCCTGTATTGAGCACTCATCCAATGATGACACGATCCAAGGCATCTTTACAAGCTCTTACGTCTACTTGTGTTTCTACTGAGGATTTATCTTCCAGATAACCTATGTTCATTCATGAAGCCTTGCTTTCTCCACAGTGGGCCAATGTTGTTCATGATGAGATGAGTGTCTTGCTAGATAATAAAACATGGTATGTGGTTTCTCTGCCTGCTGGAAGGATTCCCATTGGGTGTAAGTGGTTGTTCAAAATTAAAAGACATGCAGATGGAAGCATAGCTAGGCACAAGGCTCAGCTAGTTGCTAAAGGTTTTTCCCAGAAGGCAGGATTTGATTTGCAGGATACTTTCAGTCCTGTTGTGAAGGCTTCAACTGTTCGGATTGTATTGTCTCTTGCGCTAACTCATAAGTGGTGCTTACGGCAGGTGGACATCAATAATGCATTTCTTCATGGAGATCTGACCGAGGAGGTTTACATGGTGCAACCGTCTGGTTTGAGCAGCCTTCGTCATCTGGTTCTGCTCTTTTGGTTTGCAAGTTACAAAAAGCCCTATTGTTTTGAAGCAGGCTCCGCGTGCCTGGTTTGAAAAATTGAAATCCTATCTTATTCAGTCTCTATGCTTTCATGTTTCTACTGCTGATAGTTGTTTGTTCATTAAGAAATCTGATCATGGTTTTGTTTTGTTACTTATTTATGTAGATGATATTGTCATCACAGGTTCATCCTCTTCAATGGTTGAACAATTTATCCGTTCCATCAATGATCACTTCAAGCTAAAAGATCTGGGAATCTCAATTATTTTTTAGGAATGGAAGTTTCCACTAGAGAAGACTATTTGCTTCTTAATCAAAACAAGTATATTCAGGAGCTGATATCTAAGGTTGGTTTGTCTGATGCAAATGTTTTTCCTACTCCTATGACAGGTACGTGCATCACTCGCTCATGTATGGATCAGTGTACTGAATTGTTTCATGATGAGTCTCTCTATAGAAGTACTATAGGTGCATTGCAGCATATATGTATCACCAGGCCTGACATTAACTTTGCTGTCAACAAGTTAAGTCAGTATATGCAGGCACCGTTCTCTAGTCATTGGTCTGCTGTTATTCATGTCATTCGATATTTGAAAGGCACACTGGATCATGGTTTGTTGTTTCGCTCAACTCCTTGTTCCTCTACTGATGTGTCACTGTTTTTTTTGCAGATGCTGATTGGGGAGGTGATGTTCTTGACAGGAAGTCCATCTCTGGCCACTATCTTCTTCTCAATGGTAACCCCATCATCCGTAGCTCCAAGAAGCAGTCAGTGGTTTCTAGGTCCAGTACTGAAGCCGAATTCCGTGCGATTGCTAATTCTGTGTGTGAAATCCTGTGGGTGAAGTCTCTTCTTCTGGAAATAGGTTTGACTCTGCCATCTCCTCCGGTTATATGGAGTGATAATACCAGTGTTGTAGCATTGTCAGAAAATCCGGTTCATCATTCAAAGATGAAGCATATGGAGATTGATCTGTTCTTCATCCGAGAAAAAGTTCAATATGGGGAACTCATAGTCAACTTTGTTCCTGCTAATGAGAATGTGGCTGATGTGTTAATGAAACCATTAACAGAAAAGACATTTGTGCCATGGAGAAAGAAGCTTGGTGTGATTTCGGTTCAAGAACTTCAGGAGTTGTCTTCACCTCTGCATTGAGCACATGAATAGGTTCAGGTAATTCTTGTATGTATCTATGACTTGATCTGTCCTTTCAGCAGCTGGTATCGTTTGTAGTCTTAAAAGTGCCTTGTTCTATTCCATTGAATGATCTTATTCAATCAGATTTAAGGCATCATGATTATTTCTTTATGCAGTTAATAGCTCATGATCATTGATGTCATCTAGATGAGCATTACATTTGTTGTCATTACTCTGTTTTCCATAAATCCTCCTTATTATGCATCAGTGAGTTCCATTGAATTTTCTTTATCCTGTACTGGTATGTAACTGATTTTCTTTGATTTTTCTCATCATTTTTATTGCCATTTATACCTGTTCGTCCTCTTCTCTGCACCTCAAGAAAAATCAAGATCACTGACTTGACATAGGGTACAGTTTGATTCCAAAAATAGAGTTATGAGAGAACGACAAGATACTTGTGTTCATACTCTTGAGGAAGAAAAGATGATGGCTGAAACCATCCAACTGTATTGGTAAGATAAGAGCTAAAACTCTTCTGTCAAGGTGAAATAACTGCAGTGAAAATATATACATATATGTATATAAAAAGAGAGAAAGAATAAATCAAACTCTCAATCAAATATTCGGAAAAATGATATATAAAGCAGAGAAAGGAAAACTGGTGTTAGGTTAGTATGATGATGTGATAAATATCAAGGAAATTGTTCAGTTATGTTAAGTACATGTGTGAGATATATTTGATGTGTAATCTATGATACATCTGCAGGAGTCTTTATAGAGAAAGCATTGAGTGGATGATTCATGATGTGTGCTTATGATAATATCATAAGTGAAGGTTCTAATATAACTGCATTATGAGTATAAGATTGTGTTTTTAATATGTTTGATATGGATACATTTGTGTGTGAAGAAAAACTAGTGCTTTGGCTTGAATGATAGATAGCTAGAGAGACTGGTCAGTCAGAGAAGCATTAATGGATTATCAGAACTAAAATCGTTGACTCATGTGTTCAAACGAGACAAATGAGTTCAAGGAGGCAAAGGAATTCAAAGTTTTTTCAAAAGCAAATCAAGTATGGAGAATGTTAGGATATAAGTATAGTTATGCCGAAGGTTAATGATATATATATATATATAGTCAAAGTTTAAGGATATATATATATATAATAATAATATATATACAATATATATATATATATATATATATAGATAGATAGGAAGTTACCAACGGCTAGTTTTAGGATATATATATATATATATGCATTCGGTGTAACAATAGGTAAAGTAGAAAAGATATCTATTTCAGTTTTATCTATTGTTCTCTTATGTCTTTGATCTAAAGATCTTAACAATGTGTATGGTTAGGGATGTCGACATAGCTTGGGCATCGGACATGGGTTCGGTCGGGTAGCATGGTAGTTTGGATGAGCTCCTACCTTCTGGTTCACACTCGGTCTCTATAGTGTTTTGATCATTCTTATTGCTCCCTTCTCTCCCCGCAGGCTATTCCTTGCTCTCATTGTACTTGGGTGTTTTTGATTTACCCGAGTCCCTCCGCTACTGAGTCCCTCAAACCAAGATCTCCTAGTTCCCTGGGTCTGATTCAGAACTTGCTCCTCCCCACCGCCACGGGTCATACCTTGGAACCGTGTTGTCATGCTCCGCCATCTGAACATCTTTTTTACATGCATGAGTTGTATGACCTAATACACCATACCCGTAGCAATAATCAGATAGTCTCTCATATTTTATTCAAGCCCATCTTTCCAAACCCTGGGAGTTCTTCCACCAGAACCCCGCCATCAGGAGAACCTCCCCATTAACTTCCACTTTTATCCTCATATAGCTTCTAGTAATCCTACCAGCATGCTTTTCAAATTCTATGCCTTTTCCTATCATGTTGCCTATCTTACAGGTATTGGCATTAGTAAAATTCTCAGGGCCTAGGTCATGAACTTGAACCTAGAAAGGTACCTTATGAAATTCAATGTCGTTGACCCCCATGCTCGGGTCCCATCTTTTGATGTTTAGAATGTGCCCATTCACAACCCATGCCGAGTAGTCCAATATCTACTCGGCTATATCCTGTTTCTCAAAATCAACTAACAGAATTCCAGTCTCCACTTTCGATATTGTAACTCATCCATAACGATCCCATGCAGACCGAAGAACTCCTGAGATCACATTCATTTGATCGGGTTTTGGGCTATAAGCTTGCCCACGTACCATGTCTCGCTAAGCACTTGTTCGTTCGAGTCCAAGTCGACCACCAAATTTCCATTTTTGTTCGAGCCAACAGGATTGGAATCATAATTCATCTCGAGGGGGCCGAGTCGTCACCACAGTCGAGTTCCTGCAAAACGGAGGAAAAGGGTGAGAGATGAGAAGGGTAGCTCGCCGGTCAGGCGACAATTGAGCTCCTGCGTCGGTGGTCCTCCCGCTGGTGAGTTTCTCGTGGTCCTCCCATTCGTCTAAGGATCCAGAGACACTGGACAAACCTCTACCGTGTTGGCGAACACACATCTGCCTGGCTTGTCTGTGGTTGCTGGAGTCAAAGCTCCGACCTCTACAGCAGGAGAAATCAGTTCGGAAGCACATGGTTCTATCTTCAATGGGTTTCGCCTACTTGCATGGTTTGCATGGAACCGTCCTCTCCTTGCTGCAGTAGCTTGGACCGATTCCCTGCTTTGCCACTTTTCTTTGTCCGTATGTAATAAATGCATACCCTCCCTTGACCAATTGGAATAAATGCTGAAGAATCTTCCATAGTTGGCTAACCCTAGAATTTTTGGATATTTCGCTCAATCTGTACAGAGACGGGAGTGGACCACACCCGCCACTAAAGTCGGTATTCTATTTTGATATATCCACCTTCTAGGGAACTTTCCGACTAGCAACTGAGAATAGTGGGTAATTATAGATTCATATTTGTTTTAAATTGAATATATTTTAGTATTTAATTATTAATTGGAGTATATTTTGTTAGGGGTATATTTTGTTGAAAAATACGAAACATTAAAGTGATTTGTTACATTTTCAACAATTTTCTAGAAGAGCACTGATATTTTAAACATTAATTTATTGAAGATGATGACTTGGTCGCGGCATGCATCACCCTTTTCAAACTCCAACTTAATTTGTCATCACCTTACATTTTTGATGGGGGGAGAGAGATGAGAGAGGAGAGAGAATAGGCAATTTTGGAAATACCTAATTCCAGAAAACTTTGCACGAGCTGAAGGTTTTCAAGGAAAGGCCCCTGTGAGTTTCAGCTTGATCACAGTGAAGTCAGGCCCTCCCCTACTTCTTGCGGGACGTGATTGTCCTCCCGTTCTCACACCAGATAATCTCTGTGTGTGATTCCCTTGGCTCGCGTCGCGGAGCTGCTGCCTCGTTCCTAGAACATGTCGACCGAATATTGCGGGTAGAGTTACCTCGTTGGCTATACGGCGAGCTTTCTTCTCCTTCCCTTGCCTTGATTATCTGACATTGAAGCCCTGACATACACTGCTTGCCTTGCTAGCCTATACTCCTGTTTCTTTTCGCCTGTTTTGTAGGTTGGTCTCACCGTGGTGCAGGTTTTTGGGCAACAACTGCAATGTATTGCAATTCAGAAACCGGGGAAAATCAGGTTCCCCGAAAAGCCTTACTGCCCTTGATCTCGAAACCCCCCAAGCAACAACTTGCAGGTCGGATCGTCGAGAAGATGATCTCCGAGAAACCAGTTAAAAACAGTGCTATCTATGTGGTGTTGAAGGCTGCCTGGGCTGCTTTTGGAACTGTCAAGATGCTTGATCTTGAATCAGGGGTAATGGCGTTTGATTTCCAGAGTGCAGCTGAAAGAGACAGGGTCGTGGACATGTCCCCTTGGGCGATCCATGGCCACTCTCTTAACCTGAAGATTTGCCCTCCAAACAGACACATCAGTGAGGTCGATTTTGGGGTGTTGCAGATGTGGGTTCAGGTCCATGGCTTGAGCCTTCAAATGCTGAACACAGAGAATGCCAAAACCATAGCTCAGACCTTCGGGAAATGCTTAGGTATGGATAGCGAGTTCGAGATGCAGAAAAGAGGCTACCTTCGCCTCAAAATGGAAGTCAAAACTGAATCCCCTTTGTTTTCGGGGTTCTGGTGGATTGATGACAATGGGGAGGAGAAATGGGCGAATACCAGATACGAGTGTCTCTCAGACTTCTGCTACAGATGCGGGAGGCTTGGGCATAGTGCTCAAGTCTGTCAAAGTGAAATCTCTACCTCGGAAGTAAACAACCAAAAACCTATGTATGGGCCTTGGACTACCTGTTCGAGACAGAGAAACCAGCATGGTCACCAGCTAGGTGGAGTCCACAGAACTGAACAACAGAAAAGAGACCCGGGGAAAAAATCCTGGAAAGATATGATGAAGGAGTGCGAGGCGGAGTCTAGCAACAATCCCGTCAGACAGAATCCTCTGAAACTGGAACCCAATGAGCAGTATCACTTCGAGGTTGATCACTTAATTCTGAGGGGTGATACAGCTCATAGGGGTCTAGAAATTGTGGCTCTCCCTGACCCTCCTTCATGTCTCAACCTCGACCTGAACCTCTCCTTAAACAACCTGCCGGTCTCGGGGATACACTTGAATGAAGTGCCAAAAGAGCAGGGATCGCCATCTTTTGCTACCCAGCTCCAAGGAGCCCCCTACTTATCCACTTATAAGGAAGCAAAAGACCATGTTGGCCATGAGGTGGTTCAGGGAGCTCCCCCGTTAGGAGATGGGAGTTTTCAGAAGGGCAAGCTTACACATAGCGTGAGCAACTCGGAATGTGTGCGTTTCAAGGCTCAACCCGAGAGCAGCTGCGAGGTGGGGAATAAACAGAGCAAGAAGTGAAAGGGCTCAGGCCATTCTCTAGTGGCGGATCAGAGGTTGCACAGGCCTAAAGATGTAGGGAGGATGGTCAGGAAAGATCCTCCGAGAAGTAGGAGATCGGTCCATATGGCAAGGGATTCTGGTGGCTATTCCAAAACAGCCACACGGGATCAATGAATATCATCAATTGGAACTGTCACGGGTTAGGGTCTCCCTGACAGTTCGACACTTAAAAGACCAGGTGAGAAGGGTTCGGCCAAATAAGAGAAACGGGACGGACAGAATCGTAGAACGGCTGGACCGCGCTTTGGCAAATGCGAGATGGAAAGGCCTCTTCCCGAGAGCCCAAGTTGTCCATGGAATCGCAATCGGCTCGGATCATGCCCCTTTGTTCATTCACCTCGACCGTGAGGAAAGGCATGGTCCAAAGGCCTTTAGGTTCGAGGAAATGTGGTTACAAAACCCACAATGTTACGATGTGATCCGAAGTGCCTGGGAACGAGGAGGCAGCTTCAGCTCGGCTGATCAGTACAATTTCAAGATGGGATCATGTCGAGACGACCTGCTTAGGTGGAGCGGGCTATGTTTTGGCAATAACGCAAAACAGATCGATGTCACCAAAAGGCGTCTGCAGGAGATCCCCAAGATGAGACTGGACGATCAACTTCAGCTCGAGGAGAAGGTGCTGAAATCCAGATTACACGCTCTGTGGAAATACGAAGAGATCTTCTGGAAACAGAGATCTAGAGTAAGGTGGCTAAAGGAGGGTGACAAGAGCTCTAAATTCTTCCACCAAACTACACTAGAGAGACGAAGGAGAAATAAGATCATTAAACTCAGGAATTCGGTCGGTACATGGATTGAAGAGGAAGAAGGGATTATGGGTGAGATCCATTCTTTCTATTCTTCCCTTTTCGGGGAAGCAAATGTGGATGTCCTAATGATGGGGAGGATTCAGATATTCTGGGGTGTCTTAACAGGGACGTGACGGGAAGCATGAATGCCAGATTAACCAGGGAGGCATCTGAATGGGAGATTCGGTCTGCGGTTAACCTGCTTGGGCGGTCAAGGGCTCCGGGGCCGGACGGTTTCTCGGGGGCCTTTTTCCGACGGAACTGGAAAGTTGTAGGTCCAGACATCGTCACCATGGTTCAGACCTTCCTTCACTCATATATCCTTCATCCCTATATAAACCATACGGATATCACTCTTATCCCTAAAGTTTCCAATGCGTCATCCGCTTCTGAATTTTGTCCCATTAGTCTTTGCAACTTCGGTTATAAAATTGTGGCTAAGGTTCTGGCAAACAGATTGAAAATCTGGTTGCCATAACTGATTACCCCCTATCAAAGTGTTTTCGTGTCAGGTAGACAGATCCAAGACAACATTCTCATCGCGCATGAGATGTTCCACCACCTTAAGTTAAGCCCAAAAGAAAGGGGGATCTCAGGTCAATCAGATTGCACTTTGAATATAGATATGGAGAAGGCATACGATAAGGTGGATTGGAATATCTTGTTGCGGGTTATGAAGACAAGGGGTTTCGATCAGAGGTGGGTGAATTGCATCAAGGCTTGTGTCTCCATAGTGACATACCAGATACTTGTAAACGGGAAGAAGACGCACCAAATAAGACCATCTAGAGGATTACGTTAGGGAGACCCGCTCTCCCCATATTTGTTTATTCTGGTCGCGGACGTCTTGTCGATGAGAATGGAACAGAATGTTCGTTTGAAGGAGATAATCGGGATCAAACCTAGGAGATGGTGTCCGGAAGTTCACCACCTCTTATTCACCGATGATTCAGTGTTCTTTATCAAAGGAACTGTGGAGAATGCAACAACTTTAAAGGCCACTCTTGATGATTATTGCAAAGAGTCGGACCAGAGGGTTAACTATTCAAAATCCCTTCTGTTCTGCGGGGACGACGTGAACGTTTCTTTCTCCAGAACCGTGGCGAGCATGTTTGGGATGAAACTGGTCAATGACCTGGGTAAGTAATTGGGCTTACCCTCTCTTTGGGGAAGGTCCAAGTGCGAGGCACTTCAATTCCTTAAGGTTCAAGTTGTTCAGAAATTACAAGGGTGGAGATCCAAACTCCTAAACAATGCGGGAAAGGAAGTGTTGATTAAGGCCGTGATTTCGGCGATCCCTACATATACAATAAGTGTCTTCAAGCTTCCGAAGTCATGGTGTTCTGTGGTTAACGGCTTGACCGTTCGATTCTGGTGGGGGGCAGCGAATGGGGACCGAAATATCCACTAGTTAAGGTGGGATTTGATGACTCGATCAAAGAAAGAAGGAGGGTTACGCTTCCGTGAACTTGAGTCCTTTAATGTGGCCTTGTTAAGCAAGATGGCTGCGTGTATTCTCATGGAACCTGATGCCTTCTGGGTTAAGGTGATCAAGGGGCTGTATTTTCCCTCGAAAGATTTCAGTCAAGCTCAAAAGGGCAGCAGATCCTCTTGGGCGTGGGTCAGCATCCTCGAGGGAAGGAAGGCTATAATGGAGGGTGTAGTCTGGTCCGTGGGTGATGGGGGGAGGATCAAGCCCATCATGGACTCACGGATCCCCGGTTGGCCCTCAAAAAGGCTGGGAGTCCATCCGGTTACAAGGGAGCAAGTTGAGACCAGATTGGTGGAGTGGATTGATCCGGTCTCAAGATCATGGGTGGAGTCGAAGGTCACCGAGGCTCTGCCACAATCTGAGGTGAAGGAGGTTGTGTCCGTGGCTATCCCTCTAGTTCCGCGTCCAGACCAACTGAGGTGGCCATTCGAGAGGGGTGGTAGGCTCACCGTAAGGTCCGCCTACCATTACATTAGGGAACATGATGGGGGCTGTTGGGATCCTCGACAGCTGCTTTCTTGGGGGACAGTCTAGTCCAAACATATGGGAAGAGGTCTGGAAAGCAAGAGTACTGCCTAAGGTACGGATTTTCGCTTGGAAAATTCTCTCTAATTCTCTAGCTGTTCGTGAAAGGTTAGCGAGTAGGGGGCTGCAAGTCTCCATTGGATGCCCGATGTGTGACCAACCAGAAACGATTCAACATCTTTTATGGGAATGTGGTTGGCTTCGCAATTTCTGGGATGACCTGTTGGGCATCAAGGATGCTAGTGCAGGCTGCGTTTTGATCAGGGACTGGATGGCCAAGCGGGTCTCTGAGATGCCTCAGCCTGGAGAAACATAGGCAAGCAGATGGTGTAAAACCCTGTGTGCATGCTGGTGTATATGGAAAATGAGGTGTGGCTTGGTGTTTGAAGGAAGAGGGACGAACATGAGCTTGCTCTTGGATCAGGTACACAAGATGCTGCAAGAAGTAGCAATGCTGCAGGACAAAGGGCAGTTCCAGGCGAGCAGCTTTGCTGAGCAGAATGTGTAGGTCCAGGATTCGGGTTCGGGGGCGTGGCTGAATCAAATCGGGCAGCCTCCAGCTTCGGGTCTCCAAACCAGTTTGCCCCTTGTGGCCGACCCACAGTCGTGGTCTCCGCCGCCCCGAGGTATGATAAAAATAAATTGTGATGCCTCTTGGAATAGTCTCACGGGTGAAGGTGGTATTGGCATTTTGGCTCGGGACCATGTTGGTACTGTGTTTGGCGGTGACACATTTTTGGACAGGTCGACTTCAATCGAACTGATGGAGGCCAAGGCAATTTTTCGAGGGATCTCCCTCGTCATCTCGAATAGGTGTGGGTCGGTGATTCTCGAGTCGGATTCTAAGGCGGTTATAGAAAATCTTATAGGCAAAGTGCATTTTTGGCAAATTGAGACAATAGTTCAAAATTGTTTATACTTGGCACGTTCATTTAGAAATCTGTCATGGTGTTGGGTACCAAGATCCGCGAACAAATGTGCGGACTGGTTAGCGAATTACGCTATAGGGGGGATGAGTCATATCGATTGGGTTTCTCAACCCCCCCTTGTCATCTTTTACGGGCTGATACATCTTTGTATCGGGGTCAGTTTTGACCCCAATTTTTGTTCTCAATATACGGAAATTTGGATTAAAAAAAAACTCCAACCTAAAAGGGAGAGACAATGACTCTTTTTTTATTAATAATAAATTAGAAAATAGGAAATTTCACCTTTTTTATATCAAAAGTTTTGATATAAAAAAGGTGAAATTTCCTATTTTCTAATTTAGCAAAGCTCAAAATGGAAGGAGACAAACTCCAAACAGAGCAGCTTCTAGCATGTATCTTCACCATAATATATCATATACTTTCTAGTGGCATGATGAAATCATAAACTAAAAGGTAATGTGAAATTTCATTTTTAGCCATGATGAATGCGAGAATCAACTTTATTTCTTGTGAAATCGACACATTTGTGAGACTAACAACTAGGTATCATCATATTAACTAAGCGAATATGGAAGCTAAATACTAAAGTCAAGTCAGGGTCCCCTTTTCTTTCTTCAGCAATTTCCTTTGTTGTTTCAAGCTGATTTGTTGTCTTTAGCAACACTTGCCAAAATGCAGCAATCTTACTGAATTAATTTAGAGGAGGGCATCAATCATAAACAATGCAAGTGAACTTACTAAAGGAGCACCTTGGAATCAAAGAATACTTGTTGGTTATTATGCTGTCTTCTCCTCCACCAGAGAAGGTAGCTGACTCCGGTCGAACAAAAGTCTCAAATCCCGAAGTTCGTGACCCAGTTGGCTCAGAGATGCGAGCAGCTCGGGATCTACCTCAACAAGAGCCCGACTGTTCCGCCTCAATTTGAACCCAACCATGTTCTAAACAATGTCTCTCTTTTAGAGGCAAATCTCAAGAAAATCCAACAAGCCGGGGTTGGGAATCTCGATCTCCTCCTATGCGTGATGGAGAGGAAGCACAAAGGGTATGCGGATTTGAAGTGAATCGCCGAGACAAGTGTTGGTGTTGTCACTCAATGCTGTCTCTACCCGAACCTCGGTAAGTTAACTTCTCAGTTTCTTGCAAACTTGGCTCTCAAGATCAATGCCAAGGTGGGGGGTTGCACGGTGGCTCTGTATGCTTATTAATGGCTTCTTCAAGAAGCTGGAATACCGAACCGTCCAGTCGGTTTAAAAAACTTAAATTAAAAATCTGCAAAAAAGGTCAATAGGAAACCGACCGATTTTCCAAAAATCGGTCGGTTCAACCCGGTTCAAACACTGTTCATATGCAAAACGGTATTTTAGCTGAATCAAGGTCTGATCGCCGGTCCGGTCCGGTTCTGATAACTATGATCAAAACATAAATAGTGTCTTATATATTCTCATATAAAGAGTTGGGATATATATATATATATATATTAGTTAATTATAAAAATATCTTAACTTTGATGAAAAATCAAACAGCAAACCAAACTTTGTTTTTTACAAATAACAAACCAAACTTTTGGAATTGAGCAAATAACAAAGTTATCTCAAATTTTCATTATACTTGAACGGATATTTCAATATTTGTGGGGGTTATTAAGTCGTAATACCATTTTCTTAGAGTATTTCAACTAATGTTGACTTAATAACTCCCTCAAACATTGAAAAATTCGTTCAAACACAATGAAAATTAGAGATAGGTTGTTGTTTGTTCAATTCCAAAAGTTTGGTTTGTTTGTTAAAAATAGTTTAGTTTGTTATTTTGTTTTTCCTCAAAATTCTATTTGTTTTTTGGTAATTAACACTATATATATATATATATATATATATGTTGCATAAAATATTTATAAATAAGCAAATTGAATTATTGTATTCAACTTTATTAGTAGTAAGGTAGATTGTGCATTACGATTGCATATATAGCATTATATATATGAATACTTTAAAATTATTTTATGAAAACATTAATTTTTTATAATGAGTTTCTTTTGATCATTATTTCCTATATCTTTTATCAAAATCCAATATGTGTATGTTTTAAATTTTCCTATAGACTTAGTTTTTAATATTTTATTTATTGAAAAATCTCTATGAAGAATTGTTGGATATTGAGATACATGCACGAGAAATAACACGTTAGAACGACAAACAACATTATACGAAATTATACTTACATCGTTCGACGTGTGATAGCGGAAGCGTGCGAGATCGCCGACGGTTAGGAGTCACGGCGGGGGCATGCCGGTCGAAATGATACGTCACGTATTCAGAGCGCACCTTAGGTTTCCACGGAGGATTACCCAAAGATCGGACTATAACAACTTCGTAGGGTTTTCGGGAGTGTAACAATCTCTATTGTATATGTAGTAGTGTTATGTTTAAATATGTGCAACCAAAGGGGTCCTTTTATAGGCCCCGGGGAAGTTACAATATTTGTAACTTTACACTTTAGTCCCCGATCTTTTTATGGGTTGCACTTAGCACCCCATATGGGTGCCGATTTCCTACATGTCCCACTCACACATAATGTGGGTGCTCATGTGTGGAAGAAGACATACTCATACAGGGTCTCCACTGTGTGACCGACATACTTCGTGAGAGCTAGTTGTTGTATATATGTTAGGAGTATACAACCTCTCATTGAGATCAACCTGCAATAATAAAGTATGTTGTTCCCTAGATAGTCGAACCTCATTTAGGTATCCTTAAAGATCTCATTAGTAATACCTTGTATTTACAATCATAATGCTAAATCATGATTGGTTAACTCGTGAACACAATTCTTAAAAGAGATTCTGTTGACAATCTTCCTCTTTTCACGATTCTTCTAAAACTAACTCGACTCGCTTTTCTAGGCATGTTCCTCCCGGTCGAATCTGTGAACATGACCATAGAACAACATACTAAGCTAGCGAACATCGTGTCAGGTCTCAAGTCTATGATCGGAGTCATGAGGGCACATAATTTGGAACCTTTCAAGGATCCTTGTGTCTCACACTACAACAAGCTGATATCGTGTTTGTGAAAACCCGTGATCGTTTAATAGCACACGCAATATGAAATAAGTGTCACAACACTCTTCTCCTTTTCTCATGGAGTGTATGTAATTTGTCATAAAGACGGTGTTGTGTGGATGTTTGTCTAAATACCGTATGCATCTAAACCAGAGTTTATCAACTCTCATCCTGCTCATAAGTAAACTACTTGGAAGTAATATTCCATTAAAATTATCAATGACCTCATATCAATGACCATAAATTTTATCGATGATCTCATTTCAATGGTCGACTTATGAATTCAAGTAGTTAGCTCTCAAATCATCCATTTGACGATTTTCAACTCGAAATCCTGTCTCATCTCCATTTGTCACATAGACGCGACATTACTAAGACGCGGAGGCGGTTACTCATGTGAGTGAGTTAACCTAAAGTTTACTCGACATACATTTCTAACACAAATCATGAATGCACTAAGTAATGATTATAATCATGTGTGTATTCAAATCAAACTTATGATAAAAAAATGAACAATGTGATGTGATTAATCTCATTGGTATATGCAACGGTCGTTACCATTTGCTTTATTAAGACAAAAATATTGGATGAATGCATCCCTACATAAGGGTTTTCATGGGCTTATCCGTTTTATACATCTTTTGTCGATTACTAATTCACATCCTTTTTCTTGCATGTCACCATGCTTTATGCATAGTGTCTATCCCATTACATATGAACTAAACACGTTTGACATGTATAATATTGCGTCAAGAGAAAACATAGAGTTCTAAGGATCACAAAAGTTCTAAAGTTGCATTCTCATACTCAATATAGAGAAGCACTTCGCTTTATACTCCTAATACTTCTTGGGCAACATTTATATCCAACATCTACATCTGGGTGTAAACAAAACTAATATTCGCAATCAATCAAGACACAATTCTCAAGACGAGTCATGACATCTAGGATCCATTTGATCCATTTATGCTTGACATTTTTCATCTTATCCTCCATTTTGTTTTAACAGGCTGAAGTATAAGAAACCACAAAGGCTCCTACTGGGATCAAGAACATTGTACACGATCCCACTGGAACGATATCTTTTTATTACTAACTTAGAGTAACATCATCTTGCTCCCACTTGAACTAAGGTGGTATACCAAGATCATTTATATTCGCACTTGATGATGAAGAAGGGAAGCTGTGATGAGAAACTAATTAAACATCTGCATAAATCTCCTCCCACTCGAATCAAGTTATCTTGGTGCACCTTAGCTCAAGAACTCAAAAATGGGCGTAATCCACTTTTTACCCTTATAAAATTATATTTCACTTTGACACATTTCATTTGACGAATATTCGTAAACCCCCATTCGGACGTTTTCGGTTTATAACTCGTATGAAGGGGTATGTGATTGATATTTTAGGCACTCGATTAAGTTGATAAACATTCGTCCCGAACATAGTGGGTGTTGTTAATAGAGCGACCCTTGCATTACCGTGGGCAATGTATAATTGGATAATGTTATCACTTAACTATCTGTAGAAGTTTTGCTCACAACTTCTAACAACAACACTTAATTGTATGATGCAAAAATATAGTCAATGAATGAGTTATCCTCTTTATCTCATATTTTATTAAGTCGAGTCGATGATCTTAATCAATGTCTCAACCTATTTACGAATTGTAAGTGATTTATTTATTGAATTTATCCACAAGACTCGCATAGCCATTGTAGAAAAATCAAATAAATATAACTGATACGAAGCATAAATATACTTTTCCATAATAAAGATGGAGTAGTACATGTCTAAGTGAATTATTTATGGTTGCCTATGTGAAGGCTTCCGGTTAAATGCACAAAATAGCGTAAATGAAATATACAAATATATTGCTATCATAGCAAGAACATATCATGTAATGTTGATATTCAATAAATTCACCGGAACGGACCATATATGACAAACTCAATAACATGAATACAATAAATGAAAAACTTAGGTTTAATAGAAACAAAATAAAATTGAAAAACAACTCATGAATTAATTAATAAAGCATTGATGACTCGGTTGTCACATAGACATAGCTTGCGAACACCGACTCCTTCAGTGACAATTCTTGATTTTTTTTTTTAACTTCATCATGCTTAGGCTGATTTTCATAGAGTAATGATTATGCTTCATGTCTGTGGCTCAATTCCAACGTTTCGGTGCAGTGCAATCTTTAGAGTTGTGACCTTTCCGGTTACAACTATAGCACTTTCTTTTAGCCATCTGGACACGAGGCGGTCGTTTTCGCTCACCATTTTCATTAGTCTTTTGTTTCTGACTGAACTTAGCAAGCTCGTTTTTCTTACTTAGCGAGACTTATTTAATGAACGTATCACTACTTGGAGTTGTTGTTGTTTAGAGAGAATATGGCCAGTGTGCTTCAGTTCAGCTATCATATCGACCATGTGTCGAACATGTAACTTCAAGGAGTGTTTAGTGTGTCTCTTGTAGGAGACTAACTTCATAGTCAGGAACTGTATCCTTTCTGTGGAATAGAAAATAAATTTCTTTCTCAAAGCTTCCCAGAGAGCCTTTGCACTTTGATAATCTTTAAATTGCCTAAACACATCATTATCCATTGCACTTAGCAAAATGATGCACGTTGTGCGATTCTGCTCTTTCCAGATTTCATAGTTTTTTCATGTCTTGCCTTTGCTGGGCCAAATTCCCGGTTGTAGGCTTTTCCATGTGATTGTATATGGTCTCCATAATTCCTAGATTTTGGAGTAAGTACTTAACTTTCTCTTGCCATACTTCATAGTTGTCACCATTCAACTTCAACACACAGCTGAGCTCGACGACAATTTTCTGGAGGGGTGATGTCATCCTTCACACAAAAAGGATCATCATGTCAGGATGAACATATACAAACAAGGCATGTAAGATTTATTGTTTAACATACATACACATGTCATACCTAACTCTCTTATTAACAAATCAATTAATGCAAGCATATCCCGGAGTCAAAAGTTCACTATGTTCTCAATCATCATCCAAGGTATATGCTTAACAAAAATTAATTTTACTAATAATTAAGTTAATCACTCCATTCACATCAATCAAAACAGCATACAATCATGATTTAATGTACATATGAATGCATAACAACACATGTATCATACTTGATTTACATAAATATTAAAACAAGTAAACATGTTTTATAATTGATGTATAGATGGAGTCTACATTAATTATCACAAAGATTATAATTATTTATTAAGTAATCATGCTCTTTATATACCAACACATGGAGTTGAAACAAATAATCAATAATTTTTCATGTTAGGGACACACAACAAACATGAAATAATTCAACATGTATGCATGAATAAATTGTACATAGATGACGTATCATCAGGCTTACTTAATTTATCATACGTCCCTACACATGGATACTAGATACTAAATCAAATCAACATGTATAACGTGTAATAAAAATTGAGCAAGCACACATGATGTTTCTATACATGAAAATAACATACATTAACATGTATCATCTTTGATAAATAACAAAACATCATGTAACATAATATGTACTCAACAAATATCAAAGGCCCTTTTCAAATTTGACAAGACAAACTTGTACAAAATTCTAGTTTCGAAGACTATAGGGACCAAAATGTAATATTCTCAAAAGTTACGTTTAGAGGAAAAATTCCCAGGTGGACCGAAGGGTTTGCTTGACGGGCCCAAATCCACCCCTTTCTTAGATAAAACCCGTAGGTTCCCAGCCCAGGACCGAAGGGGCACGGTGTCAAGTTTCCACTTCTAGCTCGGTCTTTCTAGACAGAATTTTAACTCAATTTAAACTCAAGAATAATAAAGTTGAATCCTTAAAGACTTTAGCAAAACAAATTCACGTATAGTTCAAACAAATTAAACTATAAGTGTCATCATGCAATTTATCAAAAATAAATTATTATAGATTATAGTTTCTTAAGCATGATACTAATAAATATAAATAGCAACTCATTGCGTTCAAAATGATTAGGGATCATTTTGAAATAAAATAAAATTATTTTATCCCTAAATAAATTTTTAGGACCTAATTGAACATTTTCAAAAATTACGGGTCCAAAAAATATATTTTATTCACAGACTGGGTCACGACCCAATTTATATGGGCAATAACCCTCTATTGGACCGCAGCCGAGAGGGTGGCTGGGCCAGGGCCCAGTCGGTTGGGAATCAGCCCAGCCTATGGACTAGGTGGGCCTCTGCCCATCCTATGGAATGGGCCTCTGCCCATATCAAGCTGCGTCTTATCCAGCTGATAGGCTTTTGGCCCAGTCCGGTTTGGGCTGGTTTTCAGATTGGTCTGGCCAATGCCCAGACCGGCCAGTCCAGTTCCCAGACCGATTAGCAGAAAACATACGGGTTTTTTTTTATTTCAAAAATAATAAATACTTTCTCTCTCCAATTTACTCTTCTTCTCCAACTTCCACGAACGGTTACTTCTTCTTCAACCTCCATCCCACTCCCCTCCACCATGCACGAAACATTTTCTCCATGACCATTCTTGAACCTCCATCACCATTCTTCTTAATATACCGGTAAACGTCTTCAAACTTCCCGAGTAACCGTCGGAGACCTATCACTGATGAGTAACTATTGTCGGAAACGAGTTTCCGACGAAATGAAGGTGAATGCCTCTGTACGGCGAGGTTCGGACGAGTAACTAATAGGATGGAGGAGCATTGCTCGACCACTTCTTCATGTAGACAAAGCAATGAGCATGAAAGCCACGATGCGAATACTTTTGGCCGAAAAAAGAACTTCACACATGGAGGAATGGCGAAGCATTGGTCATGAAATGGAGGCGACTATGGAGGACGAAGGGCGACGTAAATGGAGCACATTCATGGCCACGAAATTCGAATTCATGCAAGAAACGCACACCGACGAAGGACGACATTCTCGTTCGGTTTCATGGCCACGGTGAGACCTACGATTCACCACCACCAACGCCCCTCATCTACAAGGATAACCTATGGTTCAACAAAGAGCACAGCCTCGCGAACCAGATGAGAGGACACTGAACCGAACACTTTCAGTTAGTGTGATTTTTCGTAGACGAACGTTCATCGGGCGACGAAACGACGAACGTTCATCGGGCCACGAAACGTTCTTCGGTGGGGATAACAACCGTCCCGAAGACAATGCCGGAGACCGAACCTTCAGCTTTGATACCAATGTTGGATATCGAGATACATGCATGAGAAATAACACGTTAGAACGACAAAGAACGTTATACGAAATTATACTTACATCGTTCGACGTGTGATAGCGGAAGCGTGCGAGGTCGCCGGCGGTTCGGAGTCACGGCGGGGTTGTGCCGGTCGAAAGGATATGTTGCGTAATCGGAGCGCACCTTAGGTTTCCACGGAGGATTACCCAATAATCGGACTATAGCAACTTTGTAGGGTTTTCGAGAGTGTAACAATCTCTATTGTATATGTAGTGTTATGTTTCAATATGTGCAGCCAAAGGGGTCCTTTTATAGGTCCCGGGGAAGTTACAATATTTGTAACTTTACACTTTAGCCCCCGATCTTTTTATGGCTTGGACTTAGCACCCCATATGGGTGCCGATTTCCTACAAGAATTCTCAATTTTATTCAAGAAATATTTTTGTATATATATGTAAATCAATGAATTATCATTTTATTAACTATATATATATATATATATATTTAATTTTTTTTTTGGCCAATAGAAGCTGCGCTTCCTATTAATTCGATAACAAAATGTCCGCATACATATCATTGTCTTTCAACAAAAGTAAACATAAAGGGGGTGGGGGTTATTAACCTAGTCATAATGACACATCCCCGAAAGAGCTAGCTTTGCAACCCAATCCGCACATTGGTTTGCAATCCTAGGAGTCCAACTCCAAGATAGGTTTGTGATGGAGGTAGCTAAGATGAGGCCATTCCGCAAGATGGTTTCGATTCGCCACGATTTGTCAATCCCGCGAATGTGGTTTATGATCGAAATTGCATCTGACTCTATAATGACATTGGACCACCCCATTCCCCTTGCTAGCTTGATTCCTTCAAACACCGCTCGAGCCTCCAAGTACTCGACATTATCCGCTTCCTCGGACCCTTGGAAGCCTCCGATTACCTGACCTCGATCGTTTCTCGCTATGACCCCGAGCCCACCTCTCATGGTCGAGCTACACCATGCAGCGTCCGTGTCGATTTTGACTACACCCAAGCTCGGTCTTCTCCATGCTAGAGTGTCCCCGTCCCCAGCCTGCATGCAGTTCCTGCGATTCGGCTCTAGCGTATGCACCAGTGACCGAGAGTACTCCGCCAGCATCCACCTCTGCCGTTACCAAACCTGGGCATGGTAGCTTGCTGTTGAAGGCATGGTCGCACCTAGACTTCCAAATGGACCAACAGGCTGTCAGTGTTGTCTTCCAACGTTCGTCCCTACTCTGGCCATTCCTGCGTCTGTCTTCACCCCTCTCCAACAACCACGCCTCGAAAGATTGGCAGCCCTCTGTCGGGTCTGCGAGACCCAGCAGCTGCCACCACACCTGTCTCACCCAGGCGCAGCCCAGCAACATGTGTTCTGTCGTCTCCACCTGATCTCACATAGGGCACGTTTGCACCACCTGCACGCCCCTCCTGGCTAAGCTGGCTCGGACAGGGACTGCTCGAGCTGCCAACTTCCACCCGAACATCTTAATCTTTTGTGGCAGCTTAGTCTTCCAGATAGAATTCCACAGGTGCTGCAGACGGTCCTCCACACTGCTTGGCTCCGTGCTTCTACTTGTTCTGATGAAATGGCACGCAGACCTCACTGTCACCGATCCCCCTCTCTCGAATGGCCAAATAAGCGAATCATGGCGTTGTTCCATTGGAATGGGAATCTGCAGGACCATGTTCGCCTCTTCCGGTGACAGATCTGCCCTTACTATGTCCTCCCTCCACGTGCTGGCCTCCTTGTCTATCCACTCATGAAGACGAATGCTAGCTTGTGCCACAGTCACTAGATGCTAGCCCAGCCTCGTCCCAGAACGCCCAGGCAGCCACGGGTCCAGAAAAGGTTGAATCACCTTCCCGTCCCCGAGAGCCCACACACCACCAGCTGCACGAAGAGTGTCCCGACCTGCAAGCATGCCTTTAAGAACTTAACCCATAGAGATTTCGGTTCCAAGTTGATCCGGTTGGCCATCTTGCTCAATAGAGCCGTATTGAACGACTCCAACTCACGAAATCCCGTGCCACCCCGATCTTTAGATGTGGTCATATCCTTCCATGATCTCCAATGGATTTTCCTCTCCCGATTTGATGCTCCCCACCAAAACCGAGCAATGATAGCATTGATCTTTTTACACCAAGTCTTAGGCAACTTAAACACATACATAGCATAGGTGGGAATAGCAGTAATAACAGCTTTAATGAGTACCTCTTTACCCGCATTATTGAGCAGTTTGGATCTCCTCCCAACCAACTTATTCACTATCTTGTCTTCCAATAAAGATAGGGCCTCGACTTTTGATCTTCCCCATACTGATGGCAGTCCTAGATACTTCCCCGGATTACTGGATATGGACATGCCCAAGACCTCCGCCACCTCTCTTGCCTCGTCCCTGTCCGCACTGAAAAAAGAGGACTTGGCAAAGTTTACCTTCTGACGTGAGGCCCCACAATACTGGTCATTTAAGGAAGAACAGTGAGTCATCCGCGAAGAAAATGTAGTGTATCTCAGGGCATGTCCTCGTCGATTTGATCCCCACAAGCTCTCTGTTGCTAACCCTCCGTTCCACCATCCTCGAGAGGACATCAGCTACAATGATAAACAGGTAAGAGGATAGGGGGTCCCCTTGTCTCAGGCCTCTCGATAGACTGGTGGTATCTGTCCTCTTCCCGTTGATAATGACATGGTATGAGACAGTAGAAATACACGCCTTTATCCATTCGACCCATCTATGGTGGAAACCTCTTTTCAGAAGCACCTCCAATAGAAAGCCCCATTCCACCCTGTCATAGGCTTTCTGCATGTCGATTTTCAAGGCGCAGTCTGATCTGGTCCCCGGGTCTCCCCTCCTCCTCTTATTGCTAAGGTGGTGGAACATCTCATGTGCTATCAAAATGTTATCCTGAATTTGCCTTCCTGCCACAAACGCACTTTGAAACGGGGTGATAAGTTCTGGCAAATAGGTTTTCAATCTATTTGCTAGAACCTTTGAGACAATTTTATATCCAAAGTTACATAAACTGATGGGGCGAAAATCAGAGGCACACTCAGGTTCAGGAATTTTTGAAATAAGGGTAATATCAGTCTGGTTAAGGAAAGAAGGAAGTATACCTGTTGAGAGGAAGGCTTTGACCGAGGTGACAATGTCTGGGCCAACAACATTCCAGTTTCGTTGGAAGAAAGCTCCCGAGAAACCATCCGGACCCGGCGCCCTTGACCCCCCCACCCCCATCTGACATACTGCCCGTCTCACCTCCTCATCTGATACTTCATGCGTGAGGTTGATATTTATGTCTGAAGAGATCTGTGAAGGCAAGCAATCCAGGATATTGCCAAACCCTGCCCTGTCTGATTCATCCCCTCGATCCGACTGGAAAAGTCCAGAGTAGAAATTGTGGATCTCCGGGATAATTTCTTCTTCCTTGTTTATCCAAGTACCTTCCGCATCACGAATCTTTACAATCTTGTTTCTCCTCCTCCGTTCCATGGTAGTGTGGTGAAAGAACTTGGAGTTACGATCACCATGTTTAAGCCAGCTAACTCGTGATCGTTGTCTCCAATAAATCTCCTCTTTCTTCCAAAGCCAATCAAGTTTGGATTTGAGGGTCTTTTCCTCTTCCCTTATCTCCCGGGTTGGGGGAACTCCGTTAAGCTGGGTTAAACGCGCCTTAGCCTTTTCTATCTCCTTCTTATTGTTTTCGAATCTTAATTTACTCCATCCCGTGAGCTCCCGACGACAAGAAGCAAACTTCGGTTTAAGGTCCTCCACCCTACTAAGGCGGCCACCTCTAGTCCATGCTTTCTTTATAACCTCAAAACACTCTTGTTTCTCAAGCCACATCTCCTCAAACCTAAATCTCCGCCTTCCTTTAGAATCCTAACAATCAAGTACAAGGGTGATAGGTGAGTGGTCTGACCCGATCGCTAAACCGTTTAAACATTGTGCTCTGTTGTACTTAGCGCACCACGTATCATTTGCTATAACCCGATCCAGTATCTCAGAAACTCGATCATCCCCACCACGGTTGTTCGACCATGTATGCATTTGACCTTTGAAGCCAATGTCTCCCAGACCTAGGTCTTCTTGGAGACTATTGAAAGCATTTATTTTCCTTTGATCCTTTCGGCGCCCACCTATCTTATATTAATTTGGCTAAGATGTATATAATGTTGACAAGTAAGCAAAATGAATTTTTTTTAATAAATTCTATTGGTCCACCTAGATTGTATGTTACAATTACATATGTGACATCATATTTTTGTACATGTGGACACTTTCAAATTGTTTCAAAACACCACATTGAACCTTAAAAACCGTTTCATTTTATCATATTTATTACAAATCAATTATTCAATACTTTTTATTTTTTTCAAGCTTAGTTTTCTACATTTTTGTTTATTAAAAATATCTATAAATAATTATGGATTTTTAGTACGTTTAATTCACAAATCTATATTTGTAGGTTTTAAAGTTGTAATTAAAAATTGATGCATTAGGATTTTATTAATTTTAATATATTAAATTTTTAATTAAAAAATAAAATGAAATTTGTAATAAATTCTATTGGTCCAGCTAGATTGATTGTTACAATTACATATGTGACATTATATTTTTGTACATGTGGAGACTTTCAAATTGCTCCAAATCACCACATTGAACCTTAAAAACCATTTCATTTTATTATATTTATTACAAATCAATTATTCAATATATTTTTTTATTTTTTTCAAGCTTAGTTTTCTACATTTTTGTTATTAAAAATATCTATATATAATTATGGATTTTAGTACATTTATTCACAAATCTATATCTGTAGAATTTAAAGTTGTAATTAAAAATTGATGCATTAGGATTTTATTAATTTTAATATATTAAATTTATAATTAAAAATAATAAATTAAAAAAGGTAATTATAAGTATGCTTAATATTTATCATATGAACTAAACTTATAATTATCATAAATAAATTTTAAAAGGTACATCTTCTTTATATGTTCATACTTGGTAGACAATATATGTAATAGTTACTATCAAAGTAGAGTGGTTACAATTATTAAAACACGTATAGTCAATTTAATATTCGTGACAAACAAACAATAATAATAAATAACATATTAACTAAGTTGAAGAGCATGCATTAACTTCATATTATTAATATTTATTGTATTTTTTATTATATATATAATACTTTAAATTTAAACAATTAGAGAACGTTTTATAAATACATACATAATGAATATCTATATATATTTTTTGCTAGAACAAATACCAATATAATCAATTATATATATGCAAAATTTTAACTAGATCAAAATTTATGGTGAACTTAACCATAAAAACATAATAAAACATTAATGTTTAGAAGAAAAAAAAAAACTAAATAACATCTAAAATTTCAAACAAAAAAGTAACATGTAAAACAATTATAAGTATTACTATTATGCCAAAAACATATTATAAATTAACACATAATACGATAAATAATAAATACGGATATTCAAAAATATATTTAATGTATAATCCTTTTATTTGTTAATATAATATGATAAATATTTATTATCTTATATATATATATGTGTATATATAGTTGTGTGTGTATGTGTGAAATTTTAATTTCAAATAACTCCAATTACCTTTAATATAAAAATATCTTTATTTAATAGATATTTTTCAAATAATTACCCTCCATTAATAAATTGTTAGTGCTAAAAGTTTCAACCTCAACGGAGTAATCATGATGATGATAAAATTATATCTTTATTATTATAAAAAAATCATACTTTGGATATTTCATAACTAATTATATATATATATATATAATTATTTTATGCATCATTTAGATTAAATATTTTGTTATATAAAATAATATATTTAATTTACTGCGCAAATCGCAGATCAGATATATCTAGTATATTCATCATTTGGCTAGAATGTATAAAAATTAAACAAATAAGCAAATTACATTCATGTATTTAACTCTATTAGCACTACTGAAAAACTGACCTTTACCACCAAAAATATAATTTCGTTGGTAAATCGTAAGTTACCGACAAAATTTAAATTTCGTTGGTAAAACATTATTTTACCGAAAAAATCAGAAATTTCATCGATAAAATCTCACTTCTTTGCCGATGAAATGTACTTATCGTCGGTAATTTAGTCTTTACTGACCTAACTAATATTTCGTGAGCAAATAAATACATTTACCGACGAAATTTATTTTTCGTCGGCAATAAATATATATTTACCCACGAAATTCCTTAAGTTATTGGTTAATCCATTATGCATAAATACCGTAGAAAATATTTTGTCACTAAAGATTATTTGTTTTATAAAATTTCTCGCCCCTTCATTTTTTTAAAGTTTCCCTCCCCTTCCCCTTTTCCTTATTACCCTTTTCCTTTCACTGGATTCAAAACGTGACTCCACGTGCCTCCTTCTCCTCGACTTGATGACGGAAGTCCTCACCACTGTTCCCTCCAACACAGCCGTCCTCATTGGCCTGAGAAACTTCCACGAAGTCATCACACCGAACCCCCTCGGCGGAGAAAGCAGTGTCGACGTCACTTTCATGGCTGTGTGTTGAGACCGCTGCGCTGCTCAGCTCTGAAAGGTTCATGTCGCTACACTGGAGACCACCATGGCAGGGAAACCGCTACACTGAAGATCACCATGGCACCCCCTCTGAGCCTATCTACCGTAGCATCTCTGTCGTCCGTTGTAGGTGTAGGTGATGGTATGACGCCGTCGACAGAGATGACCTTCTTGAGCTTCCTTGTGGTGAACTGCTTGGTTAAATTCTAAAAAGACATATCCAATAAATATATTTTTCTTTTATATGTAAGTCAATGAATTATCATTTTGTTAAACATAAAATATAAACGACGTAAATATGTTATACATATATTATGGATTGAATGTACACTTTTAATGTAATTATGTATTTTGACATTGACTAAGTTTTTTTTTAAAATATTTTTTTCTTTATTCATACATGTTTCACACATTTTTTACATGTCATATAACTTACTTAAAAATTGTCTAAAATCTTTTATTAATTCATCACAAAAGTTAGAGAAGTTCAATAATTTTGCCTAATTTTACGTGTATATTTATGACTTTTTTGTTACAAAAAGTATTTAATCTAAATACTAAAATTTAGAATATTATATTTTATGAAAATAGATTATGTGCACCTATAAAAAAAATTAAAAATAAACTAACGTATCATTTTATTTTTTTAAATGATAGCCGCATGTATCATTTAGGAAGCAAATGCTACTAGATTATAATAGTGGCGGTTGATTATTTCTCAAAATGGATTGAAGCAAAGGCGTTGTCATCAACTACTGAATTTCAAGTTATCAAGTTCATTAAATCGAGAATTGTATCTCGATATGGAATCCCAAGTGTATTGGTTAGTGACAATGACCCTCAATTTGCTGGAAAGGAATTGAAATGGTTTTATGAAGAGTTGAAAATTGACCATAGGCATGCTTCAGTTAAACATGCGCAGGCCAATGGACAGGTGGAAACAGCGAATAAAACAGCCTTGAATGGTTTGAAGAAAAGACTAGACGGCTTGGGAGGAAAGTGGACGGAAGAACTAGAAAATGTCTTAAGGGCGTTGAGAACAACACCAAAAAAGGCGAGTGGAGAAACGCCTTTTGGATTGATATACGGGTCTGAGGCGGTTTCTCCAACAGAAATAGCAGTCACATCACATAGGGTAAAGCATTATGAGGCCCTGAACAATGAGGACCAGAGGCGTTTGGAATTGGATATGGTTGATGAAAAGTGATGGGCTTCAGAAGAAATTCAGGGGCGTATGCGATTAGCTACGGTGAGATACTATAATAGAAAAGTTTCATCTCGCTAATTTTTTGTGGGGGAGAGGGTATGGCGAAGACATGAATTCTCACACCAATATAGAGTAAATAAGTTGTCACCAAAGTGGAAAGGACCCTACAAGGTCATAGTCATTCCTCATCCAAATGCATATGTATTAGAAGACCAAGAGGGAAAAGTGTTGAAGAATACTTTTAATGTAGAGCATTTGAAACAATTTTATGCTTAAAATAAAGTGGCGTAGATTGTATGAATGACTATTAATGTCGAAGTGATTTTATTCGTAAAGGCGAAAGCTTATGTTTGAAGTTATATTGATGTCTTATGTTTGAATCGATGTTGATTGCTTAAGTTCGAATTAATGGTGATTGCTTAAATTTGATTCAATGGAGATTGCTTAAGTTTGAATTAATGGCGATTACTTAAAATGGATTTAATGGCGATTTCTTAAGTTTGAATTAATGGCGATTGCTTTAGTTGGAATTAATGGCGATTGCTTAAAATCAATTTAATGGCGATTGCTTAAAATCAATTTAATGGCGATTGCTTAATTTTGAATCAATGGTTAACTGTTTAAACCAATTTAATGGTGATTGCCTATGTTTGAAATAAAAGGCAATGTCTTAAGATTGTACATATTGGTGTTGTTTCATAAAGCTTATTGGCGTTTGCTTAAGTTTGGGTAATGAAATAAGTTTGATATGGGTCATAGCTATAAGGCGACTTGTTAAAAATAACAAGTATGATAACTTAAGAAATACTCATACTTTGTCCGAAATAAAGCTAAGTATGGAGGAAAAAAAGACATATATAGAAAGAGAAATTCATAATAGCAACGGCGAGGCGTTGCATTAAGTCTTTACAAGAGTAAAAAAGATTAAAGCTACAAAAGTTTATGAAATGGCTGGGGGTGTTTGATTGGGAGGAGCATTGACAGCAGGCGCCTCAGGATTTGTCTCATTAGGCACTGAATCAAGATGCGGCTTTATAGGAGCTGATTCCCCAGAAGAGGCGCTTTCATCCTCAGACTTCTCTTCATTCTCTACCCACGCCTCAGCTTCTTCCTGACCCTTCATGGCGAGATAACCCTTCAAGAAATCCAACTTGTCCAAAGGAAAGTTAGGGTCGACCTTATGGATATCTTTGGCCGCCTTCTTGAAGATGATCAGCACGCCAGTGCGATTCCACTCAGCAGCAGCTTTGGCGAACTCAAGACTGGAACGGAAAGACTCTACTGCTTCCTCCAATCGATTGGGAAGTTCAATTTTGAGGTGTTCTACCTCTTGAGCTGACAGAGACACCTCTTTAAGGGCTTGTTCAGTTTCTTTCTTGGCGTCTTCAGTTTCTTTCCGTGCTTCCTGGGCAAGCTCTTAGGAAGTCTATGCCTCAGCTTTGAGATGAGAGAATTCCTTCTGAGTCTTCAGAAGTGAGACCTTCAGGGCGTTCTCTCTTTTTTTAGCATCCCTCAGTTGTGTGGCGAGTTGTTCATTATTGACAATGTCAGCTTCCATTTCCTTTTGAGCTGCTTCAGAAATGGCGAGGCGTCGCCGCAGCTTCTCCAGCTCGAACTTCTCCTGTTCAGCCATGCGGAGAATGGATTTATTGTGCTCCCTTTCCTCGATTAAACCCAGGATGGTGGCACCCATTTTCAGAGCAGCAGGAATAACGTAAGTAATCGAAAATGAAAGTTAGGAAAAATACAAGCATTAAATGAATAAAGTATAAAAAAAAGGCACATACCTGACTCTGTATTAAGGAAAGGGAATGGCGAACCAATCCCTCTGCAGCTTCAGTTTCCAGGCTTAAGGGCCCTCTATCAGCAGGGGGCAGGAGCCTGATAAGAGGTGAAGGCTGAGGTTGGGATCAAGGCGGGAGTGACCAGCCATCACGGATGTTCCCTTTAGAGTGGCACAAGGCTCTCATGGCGCTTGAAGATTTGGCGAGTGGACATTACCCAGTAGCTCTCGCCTTAAATTAAAGCTGGGACCCTGAAAAGGAAGAGGATCGTCAAGGCATTGGCGATCCGATGTAGGAGGGGGAACTGATGGCAGATCCTCGACATCAAGAAGGTTGTCGACCAAGATCACCTCCTGCGACTCTAAAGGAGGAGTGCGTGTGGGGGTTGGTGTCTTCGGTTTTGAAGATTCAGCAGGCGTCGCTCCTATCAGATCAAAGGAAGGGTCAAACGGTCCCTTCTTAAGGACGCCAGTATGATATTCGGTGTAGGTCTACATGATGCCGCCATAGGCCAATATTGGGGGACCCTACCTTTTTGTGAATAAACCATTATTCCTATTACTAGTGACGCTGTTATTAACCCAGTAAGACTTAGGAATCGCACCTTTAAAAGCCTCGACGGATTCATTAGTGTCGTCGCTGAACAATTCAGATGGAGCCTTACGAGGATCCAGAGAATCCTCCATAGGCTTCGCCTTTTTCTGGCCCTTGGAGGAATGATGGCCTTTGCGTGTTTTGGAAGTCTCAGGAGCGTCGCCTTTGGGATCCTTGGCCTTCTTCTCCTTGATCTTCTTCGCCTTTGACGCATTTTTCTTAACAAGCGTTACAAGGTGAGAAAAAATGGCAAAATCCTTATCTGCAAGAAAAGAATAAAAGAAGGTTATTTACCGAAAATAAAGGCAGAAGGTGACGATCTACAAGGGACACGCCAGCTTCCTCTAAGTCAGACTCACTGATCTCTTTGGAGATTATTTGCGTGTGCCCTCCTTGATGATCTAAATAAATGGTCGCCAAGGCGTTCATATCGGCTAAGGAAAGTTCCTCGACGCCTGGAACAGGATCTTTGCCGGCCTTGGACGACACCAGACACCAGGGAACGCCCCATGGAAAAATAAGTAGGCGTTCTTCCAATTTCTATGACGGGATTTAAAACCCGTGACTAAGGGACGAGAAGAATCCCAAGTCCAATCTTTGAAAGGAGGCGTCGCCCTAGTTGTAAAAAGGCGCACGCCTAATCGATTGCCTTCAAGACGATAAAAGCTACGGAAAAGATCTAAAGAGTAATCCCACCCACGGCGAAAACAAAGAAGTCGGAATCCTATCTAGGTGCGAAGACCATTTGAAGAAAGTTGGGTGGGAGAAATGCCATAATGGCGACACAGTTCGACTAGGGGAGGGCAATAGGGAAATCTTAATCCCGCATCAATTTGATGAGGGAAAATGATCTCCTCACCTTTATGGGATGAGGGTTTTCAGGATCCGCATCATCAGGGATGGGATACCTGGGGGCTTGAGCGTCGCTCAAGCCAGCCTCAACCACTGACTGTTCGAAAGACGAGAAGGTAAGAAGAATAGGTTTGAGATCTAGAAAAGGCGAGGGAAGGAATATGTGATTACCAATATCAGAGTCAGATGCCATTCTTCTATATGATCGAATGGCGCGGAGGTGATGGGCGTTAAGGGCAAGAGGAAAACACCGAGCTATGATAAAAAGGCGATCAAAAATGGAAAAGGCGATCGGAAATGAAAAAGGCGATCGGAAAAAGTGACCGGAGTTTGGTCGGAATTCTAGAGAGAATGCAGAGGATTTTCTAGAGAGAGAAAGCTTAGAAGAAGTAAAAGTATTAAATGAAGAAGGGGTGGAGGTATTTATAGAGCTTTAAAGGAAGTCGAATCGTTTTGTAGGCTATGAAATTACGGATATACCCCTACAAACACAAAAGGCGAACGCATAATAAAGTTGAAATTACTATTTTACCCTCCAATCAGAAAATGTCTCTTCGTTTCTCGAGGCTTCTAGAAGATCCCGCTTAAAATTCAAAATTTGAATTTAGAATTAGCAATAAAGTCGGTCCTGCATGATGGACACGTGGAAGACAGTTACGAAGGAATAACTGAAGGCGACGCCTATACAGGAAGGATTTCTTCCAACTAGTTAGGCGTCGCCCTATAGAAGATGAATTGAGAAAGCGACTTACTGGAAAAAATAATAATTCTCAAATGAGCGTCGCTCATTTAAGACTTAGGGGGCAGATGATGGGTTATAAATATTGGACTGGGTTATGGTTAACATTTGGCCCAATAAGCATTTTGGACTTCATCTGTTTAAGGCCCGATTATGTAGAGGCGTCGCCTATGTCTGCCACATGAAGGCGTCGCCCTTGACTTTTAGGCCCGTTAAGGCGTCACCCTTAATGGATGCGCCAAAAGGGAATGTGAGCCAGTTTTAGTGCGTGACACCGCATCCACTGACCACCTCAGATGGTGCGCCTGCACTCCTATGACTTAGGCTGGTTGCTTTTAGCACGCCTAGGATTAAACAAATATAAATGATAGTCTACAGTGGAGTAGCCACTACAAGAGAATTTCGGTAAAGTAACTAGGGTCAGCTCGCCTAAGGACAGCAAGGATGACCAGGGTAAGCTTTAACTCAACTATGGTTACAGGTATGAAATGTTATAAATACTTCAGTACCACCTTCATTAGAGGGTAAGTATTCTCTGATACTAGAACCTTACATATAAATATTACAAACGAACCTCTGACTTACTTTGTCATCGGAGGGGAAACAACGGGACATCCTGGGCTTTCCTTTGTGAAGGTCTACGGAGCAAACATCTGGAAGCAAACATCCCGGGTTTATTAATTCATCACATAAGTTAGTGAAGTTCAATAATATTTCCTAATTTTACGTGTATATTTATGACTTTTTTTTAAAAAAAGTATTTAATCTAAATACTAAAATTTATAATATTACATTTTATGAAAATAGATTATGTGCACTTATAAAAAAAAATAAAAATAAACTAACGTATCATTTATTTTTTAAAATGATAGCCGCGTGTATCATTTAGGAAGCAAATGCTACACTACAAGAAATTTGCTCTACAGCGATGGTAAATTATCGTTGCCGGAAGCACTGTTGGCGCTGCTAAAACCCATTGCCGATGCTAAGAGTCGTGCCAATAGACCCCGTGGTTAAAGGTATCGACGACGACATTATGCCGCCACTAAAGGTTTGCCGTTGCTGGAATGAATAGTGAATGAATTGTCTGTTTGATCATTAGCATCGCAAATATGCCGACTCTGTTTACGCATAATTACCGTCGGCAGGTATTTGAGGGTAATACCGATTTACAGTGTCTACATATGTGAGATGCAGATTGGAGGCATTAGTATCTGCGTATTGTTGTCCCTATTTGTATGATATTGTATACAACTTATGTGAGGCAATATAGTTTATTCAACCACAACATTTCGTTGAAAGTAATTACGCATACTTAGCGACGGATGCATCCAACTTGTCGATGCTCGTCAACAGTATTAAAATATTACCCTGTTAATAATAGTTGATGCTAAAATCGAGTTTCAACTACTGTGAAAGTTGTTGCTATATACAATGTTTTGTGTCTACGTGTTGTCATGGTTAAATGTTATATTAAGCATCAATTACGGATGCAATTACAGTCCGTCGGCAATGGTTTGTGTTGATGCAAATGCTAATGTTTCTCTTTTCGAATTGTTGGCCATGCTAATGCTCGTAGCCAAGCATACCCAAACAGAATACATAAACAGACAATACACAAACAGGTAATACACAAACAGCTACTTATGTAGAACCATTTCCAACAAATCCGAATTTATACATAGCCAAGCATTTCAAACAAATGTATGGCAACCAAAACACAAACATAGATGACATGTTCACATTTACATCATGTCCAAAATATCCATTTACAATCAGTCAACACCTAGTGTACCACCAGTCACTATAACTACTAAGCAGGAGTACTTACAGCACGTTTCCACGGTTCATGCATTTGGATCTGCAAACATAGAAATAACAGCAATCATGGTAGCATCATACTATAGAATATACGCTACAATGACTTAATGGGTGTACACAATGCAATTAAATAAATACTATACGCACCGTTGCCAAACATTGTACTTTTCATGACAGCAATATCACGTTGAAATTGTTCCATGCTGGCCTGGAACTCCTTGAGTTGATCACGGAGTGACTCACATTTGTCTGCATTTCTAGCTACCTCCTCCCTTGCCTGCTTTAACTGTTCACTTTCCATCATCCGTGTTGCCTTTGACACCCGACTTCGACGACGCTCAGGTTGACGAACTTCCTCATACAAGACATCCTTGTCAACAGCAGACTCCTCCTCCCCAGTTGCCAACTGGGCAGCCCTTTCCTCCACTTGTTCCTATTTTGCAAACAGTGTGCCAAGAACATAAACGAGCAATCAGTTACAAATGTACAGCACATGTGACTATATGGGTCGGCAGTTAGTTACTTACCAATATTGATCTGGTTTTATCATCTAGCGGCTGTCCTTTCTTGTCCACATGGTTCTTCTTGAACATATGATACTCCCCCGGATGTTTCCCGTTGTTCTTCTCAATCTGCAAGAGTACCATACACTTGTTCAAGGGTAGCCACACCAGCTTGCAAACATCGAAGCATTGTTACTGCAGACTTTACCTCGAGAGTTAAATTTTAGAACCTCCTTTTTCGTTGACGCCATTTCTAGACAACCTTATGCATCTAGTTCTCCCTCTACGTAGTCTTTCCAATTGAATAAGTACTTTTTCCTCTTTCGCAGCTGACACGTAAATCAGGTATCGATTAGATAACCAAGTTGTACAAATGCATGCTTAATAGTATGGGACAAATTAGAAGTTATTACCTATTTGGCTACCTGGTGGTTCCTCCACATAGGGGTCCTCCGGCTGGATTTCCTCTTCAGTAGACACCTCCAAAGGAGGTTCGACAGGCGGAGGGACTGCAGGGATGTTCTCCACAGGCCGAGGGACTGCAGGGATGTTCTCCACAGACGGAGGGACTTCAGGGATGTTCTCCACAGGCGTAACCCCTATAGCAATGTGTAGTGTATTAGTTACCGAGCACCTAAAACAGAGGAAATACCTAAGTACAAGACGTAGTAGTGAAAAAACAACTTACTTGGGGCAGCCCTGTTTATTTTCCTTGGGGATCTACAGATGGGTAGTTTTGAAGTTACGGTTTTTCCGGCGACCATTCTCCGAGTACCAACCATACTGAGAATATATTATTAAACACAGTAGCATAACTTGAAATTTGCGCAAGTTTCTGGTGTAAAGTTTCCATCTTTAACAGCACAAGTTTTATTCTCAGCATAACCACCCTTACTGAGCATTCCGTGACATGGTTCACATAAAAGAATAACAACGACATGCATGAAACTACGACTGCTTAGGGACTTGTTAATCGGCCATGGATCATCGACAGAGGTGAATCTTCGCTTCCAAGTAATGTTTTTTAAAACGAAAAAACGTGTACAAATTAGTCGCAAATAGACGAGATCCAGGGGAAAGGACAGTAAACATGTAAGAGTCGTGCGACATAGACGAACAAATGGTTTCCTGAACCATACCTTGCTTAACCATACCTTGCGCGCCACACAACAGAATCATCCAACAGGAAATTAGAACCATACCTTGCTGAGGGAAAGTTAGAAGACCGTCCTGCATAGATGGAAGCGAAGCCTGGAGCAGTGGATGGAGGGAAACTCGGAGAGTGTTGGAACAGACCCAAATGCAGTGAAAATGAGGCGCGGGAAGGAGAAGAGAAGTCCACGGAAACAAGAAAGGACTGAGGCGTCAAATTCGTATGGCTGTGATGATGAAACCTACTGCCTCGTGTAGGAACCGAGGCGTCGTAGCTGTTTGAACCGAGGAGACGCTTCAGCTTCGTCCTCATCCGTAGCAGTTGTTCACCATGGACTGGACTCTGCGCAATTCGGTCGTCTTATTGGATTGGCCCGGTCGAAAATGTGATGGACAGGGTCGTGTTTGACATGGACTGGCCCGTGTATGCAAGGCCCGTTCCAGTGTGCATCTTATGTATACAGCTAACATAACTTGTTTGAATTTTAGATTAATTTTTATAAATTTCTATATAATTATATTATAGCACAATATGTCTAAATCATGTTTAAAATGAAGACCTAGTTATCCTTATGTATGCAATTTAAATCATACGCATGTTATGTTTGAAATACAACTTTCTTATGTGTTATATCCATTGATGTGTCAAAGTGTCTTAGTGTATAACATTATAATACTATACTTTATACAAATGTCTACAAATTTTATGTATTTTATGAAAAATATACTTATTATTTATATTTCCTAATGACATCATATGTATGATAACATCATTTGTATAACAACTCCTCTTAATTATTATATATTATTATATACTTATGTTATAGCACAATATTTCTACATCATTTTATAAAATCAAGACATATGTATCTTTATGTATTAGTTGATGAATTTGAAATTCATTTTATGTTTCAAATACAACTTTGTTATGTGATAGTCTACTTGATGTGGCAAAGTGTACTATTGTGTCATGGTGTTATAATTAACTATGTGTCAAGGTGTTACCACTATGTGTCAAAGTGTTAATTGCTATGTGTCAAAGTATTAACATGTGTCTAAATGTTACTACTCATGTTTATGACACATACACAATGTGTCACACAATTCGGTCAATATAAAAATCGACACATATCTTGGTGTCTTATTTTCAACCCGACCTCTATCTACTGCAGTTCTCCAGCAGGCCGAGTGGAGCTTCTAGTGCATCACAGTAGTGCAGCTTCCATTTGCAGCTTCGTTCCAACTACAGCAGGATGAATGAGGTTAGTACCCGAATCCAGTGCATGAAAAAACAGAACCGTTGCTTCTACTGCGTGGTTGGTGTTAGATGACCCTTTTGTGTCCATTTTTCGGTCAAAAGTGGCAAGATTACGTACCTTTTGTGTAATCACTGCATTCGGGATGAATCTCTCTTTCAAAAAGACAGGAATTCAGCTTCAACAGAGCCATGAACCTCGTTGGAAGTCAGAGAATCTGACAAAAGACAGCAATTCCTTTCTGTGATTTCAAATGCATATGGTAGAGTTCTATCAGTGGCTTGAATAAGTGGTCGTGACAATTTATGCAAACTACTTGATGTTTCTTGTACGGATGCTACACAGTTTCATGTAGAATATGCAGATTCTGAACTTTGGATTGCATCCCTTCACTGTCTTCATTGTATTCTGAACATTTTGGATTCTGAACTTTGGATTTTGAAGTTTGGGCTGGATTCTGAACATTTTGACAGCACTTGGTATCTATGAACATTTTGACAGAACATTTCCAACCGAATTGGTATCTATGAAAAACAGAGAAAAAGAGAAGTGTCTGATAGGAGAATGATATTGAATTATGTTAGAATGACATAGATGAGGATGAATTGCAGTCGAGCCGAGTTGATGATCCATTTGCTGAGAGGGAAAAGCATTACAGCATTAATGTACGTTTTTATCAGAGAAGTGCAACACATACATTCGACATTATTAATGTATGACAGTATTTTGACAGTATTAATGTATGTTTGGTTGTGAACAACACCTTCATGTATGGTTTTTGCCTGAGAAGTGCATGTATGGTTTTTACCCTTAATGTCTGGTTGTTAAAAACAACTTACGTTTTGAGCTGAATGTATGATTTTTGCCGACAGCTAATCCTTCAATCTATATGTATCTTATATATTTTCATTTTTTGAAGTATATGTATGTCATATAGATTCAAAGTGCAGTTTCTTCAATTTTGAAGCACTCCACAGATTCTAGATTCAAAGTGCAGTTTCTGCAAAGCACTCCACAGATTCGATATTCCAAGTGCAGTTTCTGCAATTTTGAAGCACTCCAATCGAAGTGGTCGCTTGATGAGCTGCAGAAGGAGCTGTATTTGACAGCGCTCTACACTCCACAGCACGCCATAGCAGGATGACAGTTTTGCGCTGCATTTGACAGCACTCCACAACAGTACACAGCGACACTTACATCACATCACACATGTACAGCACAGCAACTTACAGCTCGTCACCTACAGCACATTCAAATGAATGAGTTTCCTATTGTGTAGATGCTGTGAAGATGCCGTGAAGATTGGAGTGATGCTGTGAATAACAATTGACTGCAGTTTCGACTTTGCACAACAGCATGACCAACATACACATTTGGACAGAATAACAGCTCAATATTGAACAATCTCAGTCGAACCAACACATTTGGACAGAACATACACATTTGGACAGAATAACAACTCAATATTGAACAATCTCAGTCGAACCAACACATTTGGACAGAACATACACATTTGGACAGAATAACAGCTCAATATTGAACAATCTCAGTCAAACCAACACATTTGGACAGAACATACACATTTGGACAGAATAACAGCTCAATATTGAACAATCTCAGTCGAACCAACACATTTGGACAGAACAAACACATTTGGACAGAATAACAGCTCAATATTGAACAATCTCAGTCGAACCAACACATTTGGACAGAACATACACATTTGGACAGAATAACAGCTCAATATTGAACAATCTCAGTCGAACCATCTCATTTGGACAGAATAACAGCTCAAACGTGTACAATCTCAGCAAAACCAGCTCAATTCGGACGATCCATACAAATCTGGACAGAATTAAATTCCTAAGAAACAATGACAGAATGACATAATTAAATTCCTAACTATTGAACAATTACCTTAAGAAACATACAAACACTCTTCTATTGCACACGAAGTTACGATGCAGCATCATCATCATCGTCATCCTCATCCATTTCACCATCAAGGCCGTCCTCGTCATCGAACAAATCGTTCTCAAATTCTGTATCTGTGTCACTGTCTGTTCCATCATCAGTAATGTCCTCCTCATCTGGCTCAAGAACATCTTCATCGTCAAGGCCTTCAGTTGCTTCTGTCACGGCTTCTGTGGTCATCTCCGGGGTGGCATCCGCAACAGATATTTCGAGAGCCTCAATGTCATTTCTACACCAATCAACCACATCATCGACAGGAACTACATTCGGTACATCAACAACCAGGGTTGATGTTTCCTGATATGGCTCCACTGACTCCCCACTCATTTGACCCCCAATCACAAATCGTTTTTTGGACTCTGCCCTCAGCGCAGTGTTCCAATCAGGGTTAATGTTCTCCTGTAAGTAGAACACTTGGGATGCTTGAGCTGCAAGTAAGAATGGCTCATCGGTTGATAAAAAAAATTTGGTATTGACACACACAAATCCGTACTCATCAATTTTCATCCCATTGAAGGATGAAAGTACGTTGTACCAATCGCATTTGAACAACACAACCGATAGGTTACCAAGGTACTGCAGCTCAACCACCTCCATCAACACTCCATAATAATCAATTGCACCTTCAATGGGGTTGTTATCCGCTGTACTCGCGTAGCACGTTGTGTCAGCTTTGCACAACACACCGCTGTTGTCAAAACTCCTCATTACAGACCGCTCTTTGGTGTGGAAGATGAACTCATTTGCTTTATAACCAGTATATGTCTTAGCTCCATATAACGGTCACCGTGCCAAAGCCTTTAGTTGGCGACCTCTCTCATCCTCAACCGATCCAACTATTCGACCAACCTGAGAATGCAAATACTCCAAACGTCAATAACGTTGACATTAACAGGAATACCCATTCCTATCTGTGTCATAGTGTCATACCCTGCCCTCCAACCATGGTATGAATGTTCTATTGTGCATGACATCGATGTTCCGCCTACTCACCCGTGCGCCTAGTAGTTGCCTCTTGTGCTCACTACGTACATGGACAAGACAACCAATCCGATTGTTAGATGTAATGCTGTTAAAAGTTTGAGAATAAACATAACAGTAAAGGTGAATGCAATACTTGATGAATGGCTTCACTTCTTCATACTGATTAAGTACGCACAAGTGGCACTACTCCCATTCTGTGTTTGACAGTTCACGGACAATTGCACGACCTATTGGAGCTCCTACCGGCTGAAAGATCGATAACCCATCTGCCGCCCTTGGAGTTACCTCAGTTACTATAACTGACTCATGTCTTGTAAATTTGGTTTCAATGTCATGGAGATATCTAGAACAAAATGTCAAACACTCCAGAGCAATATAACCCTCCGCTATTGACCCTTCCGGACGACTACGATTACGCACAAACGACTTCATTATCCTACGATAAGAACATGTTATTAGTGAGACACCTCTTCTGTCAAAGACATACTTCATAAAAGAGTGAAAAAAACTTACCTTTCGATTGAATACATCCAACGATATTGCACTGGCCCAGCTATTTTTGCTTCCTCTGCTAGATGGATGATAAGATGGACTGTAATATTGAAGAAACTTGCTGGGAATATTCTCTCTAGATTGCACATTGTCATGGGTAATTGCGACTCCACCTTCAACAGATCTGACGGGTGCAACTCCTTAGAGCATAGAATCCTGAATGTGTTAGTCATGTCTATCACATCTTTGCATACATGTTTGGGGAGTAATCCTTTAATAGCCACAGATAGGATACGTTGCATGAGAACATGGTAGTCATGACTTTTCAACCCAATCAATTTTCTGTCTTTCACCTTAACGCAACGTGAAATGTTTGATGAATAACCGCTAGGAAGTCTCAAGTTCTTAAGAAACTCACACAATTTAATCTTCTGTTCCTTTGATAGGAAAAAGCAAGCTGGTGGTAAGACCAATTTTGTTCCTCTACGGACTGGATGCAAGCTCGTTCTTATGCCTAAGGCCTGTAAGTCGAGCCGAGCATTAAGGTTGTTATTCGTTTTACCGACAACACCCAATAACATCCCAATGAGGTTATCACACACGTTTTTCTAAATGTGCATCACATCCAAATTGTGAGGGATTAAGAGGTGCTGGCAATAAGGTAGTTGGTAGAATATGTTCTTTTTTTTCCAATTTCCAGTAGTTGAGTCTATTCCAACCTGAATGGGCGGTTGAGTCTTACCGAACATGATTGGATCAAGATTCTCTAGCACATGTAACACTTCCTCCCCCGGTAGTCTTTGTGGGGCCATCCGTAACTCTCGTTTCCCATCGAATGAACTTTTGTTTCTTCTCCATGGGTGATCGGTGGGGAGGAATCGTCTGTGTCCCATAAAAGAAAATTTTCTCCCATTCTTCAATCGACAATAATGGGTGTCCATTTGACAGATAGGACATGCCAAATTACCGTAAGTATCTCAACCGGACAAGTTCGCATAGGCAGGAAGATCATTAATGGTCAAAAGTACAGCTGCGCACATCTGGAAGTTTTCTTTCTTGTCTGCATCATATGTGAGCACACCATTCGACCATAACTCATTCAGCTCTTCGATCAACGGTTGCAGATACACGTCTATGTCATTTACTGGAGCCTTTGGTCCGGGAATCAACATTGATAGCATGTAGTTTGTATCTTTCAAACACACCTCGGGAGGCACATTGTATGGAATAAGAACAACTGGCCACATGCTATATGGGTGACTTTTATCACTGTATGGATCAAACCCATCCGTAGCTAATCCAAGCCTCACATTCCGTGGGTCTTCCCCAAATGCAGGTAGTGCGCTGTCAAGTTTCTTCCAAGCGTCTGTATCAGCAGGATGACGTAGAATACCATCCTTTAATCGTCGTGTATGGTGCCAGGTCATAGAGGAAGCCGTTTTGGGGGACATGAATAATCTTTGCAACTTTGAAGTTAGTGGAAAATATCGAAGTACTTTGACTGGTAGCTTCCCTCTTTGTCGCTTTGATTGCTCTGGTATATCCAGTCCTCCAGTGTTGTGTCGAGGTTTAATCCATCTTGACTCCCCACACGTTGGACACACATCCAAATTGGCGTACTCTGTTCTAAATAGTATACAGTCATTTACATAAGCATGCATCTTTTGGTAATCCAGCCCTAACCCTCCTATAAATTTCTTGGCTTCGTAGTAGGACTTAGGGATTGTGTTCCCTGGTGGCAATACTTTACTTAGCATGCGAAGTAGCTCATCAGCGAACTTGTTTGAAACCTTGTACAGTGCCTTGAGATGCAACAATTCAACTAAAAAGGACATCTTCGTGTAGGAGACACAACTGGGATATAAACTCTTTTCACAATCTTCTAATAGCTTATAAAATGTCCTAGCATCGGCGTTTGGTTCCTCACCTTCGTCCACCCTCATACCACCGAACCCATCATGCACCATATCCTCCATTTCCCCACGAGATGATGAATTCCTACCAATACGGATCACATCTTCGAATTCCTCCCCATGATCCACCCATGTAGTATAAGTTGGCAATATTCCCCATTTTTCAAGATGGAGCTTAACAGTAGTTCTCCCCATTAAGAAAGCACCAACACAGTTATTGCAAGGACAGTAAATCTTACCATCCCAACTGGAATGAGAGTAGGCAAAGTCGAGAAACGAAGCGACCCCTTCCTTATATTCCTCACTTTGCCGAGGTTTGGTCATCCAACTTTTATCCATCGCACTTCTATTTCTGCAAAGAAATATCAACCCAAATCTTTGGGATTAAAAAGACAGCACAACAGTTTAGAAACATGCAGTACATGAAGTAGCATCATCAGTTGTTGACAGTTATCCAGACCGTTTGTAAAAGTTCAAATATGCATTTTCGTTTATGTGTAGATCGAACCAAACGGAACCAGAGAGCTGTTCGTTGGAACCGTACGAGCTGCAGCTAGCTTAATTGCTAGTTAATTTATACGCAAGAGTAGAACTCCTTCGATTGACTTGTCCAATTTTATCAGCACAGTTGTTACTTGTCTGTAGCAGCACGTTTATTGGGGCTAAACAGTACAACTCGTGACAATTCAATTCGCACAATTAAGCTCATGACCGTTGGCTATATATAACACACAATTAAGCTCATGACAATTCAATTCGCAATTACAAGAAGCCACATTCGACTACTCATACCAGCCTACCTGAGGAGAAATGCTTGTCGCGGGATACTGCAGCAAACGACTTCACGATTGATCGGCACCAGCTGGGTTGCTTCCTGGAATGTCTGCGCGCAACCTACGTGCGTCCTGGGAGTCGATCTGAAAGAGAATCCGTTCTTGGCAACGGTCGTTGATGGACTGACGAAGGCTCTGGTCTGCACGGGGGTGTTTTGAACTGTACTGGAAAAAACGGTATGTTCTGTTATAATTGCGGGTATAGAGTTTAGCAACGACAATACATACATTACCAATGAAGTTATGCCGATACTGTTTACCCATCTATTACATCAATTAATTTTGAAAGTAAACATACTGTTTTGCAATAACAACATATTCCGTTACTAAATATCACTATTAACCTCGGTTGAGTTTTTGACACATGGATTTGATCGGCACATACATATTGCGACGGCAAACGTCAATACTAAAGGATTGTTTGTGCTACGACAAATGTGTTGACACTAAAATGTGTCTACTGGGACGTATTAAAATGACGTCACTTATACACTGTTTTACCAACCCACTCCTTGTGTCGACAAATTAATTTCGTGGTTGTTGATACAGATTCTTGTAGTGCTACTAGATTATAAGCACATGGAAATAACATCATTCTCTTTGGATGCATTTGATGAATTAAGAATTTGCTCCTTTGTAGCAAGGATGATGGGATCCATCTCAAAATATACCTCACCTAACTTCAGGTGAATTTAGAGTTTGCACATCGAAGCATGTGTTGAAAAATATAGTGAATATAAAAATACATATAAGACATATAGTTGTAAACGTATATGATAGGACGATAATTTTAGCGGAAGTAGATATGTCTGGTTAATCACAGTCTGTCAGATAAAGAGAATGCCACATGGTAACAAATAATGTTATATATATCCACTCGGTAATTCAAAAATCAACACTAGACTCTGATATAATATTGGAAAGTATTGTCAAGACAAACACATAGATAAATACATGTAGTTTTAGGTTTACTTGATCTGGCGATAATCTTAACAATACATAGAAGTGGAATTGGACAGAGAGCACGTCATCAATTAATGGACTATGTATGTGTCTCCACAACTACTAACTTAAGTTTAACTAGGTGTCTATCTGCACTTTACATGGTAATTAATAAATTTAATTTATTATTTATTTTAATTTATTTTTAATAGTGAATGATGTAAATATTATTTAATTATTTGTTAACTAACTATCGATTACGATAAATAAACAATTACTATTATGAAGCTTAAATGATTTATTACAATTATGACATGTTATGAAAATATAATTTTATTATTTACATTATACTATTATTATGACTAAATAATAATAACAATAAAAAGTAAATTACCAAATAGTTGAACGGAAAATGTAAGTGAAAGGTGGTGCATTTATTTGATTATAGAGCTTCATGTGAAATAAAAAGAATAATATCATGAATATACATATTATCTCATCAAAAATTAACATGGATCAATAAAAATATAATTATTGTAACATGTACATAAATGCGAAAAATAACTTGCAAAATTTTAGAAAATTTCACTCACTTTGCAAAAAAAATTAAAGATATAGTTGTAAACATAATATCCATGTAAAATAGAGAATAATATATATATATATATATATATATATATATATATATATATATATATAACACTTTGTAAGGATATGTGCTTTTCATTAATAAAAAAATGACTTAGCTAAATTAGTTTAACTATAAAATTATCCAATGTTGATATATATATATAATGTATACTTAGTATGGGTTGGGTAGAACAAAAATAGATATGTTAGTGCATGTACTTCATCGTAGTTTTTATGACATTATTATCATCGCTTAACATGAAAATTATATTGAACGTATATTAAAAATCGAAACTATTTCAATAATAAGTATTACTTATGTTTATTGAACTTAATACACAATTTTGTAGATATAACTCACATATTCTCATACATTTTTTCGTAGGTTACATCTAGTTTATATAGATACATTAGGAGATATAGTGTCTAGATATAAGGAAACATGATCCCTAAAATAAGGAGAGTAAAACAAGGATCCTTAATTTGTGTATTATGTTTTCCTACACTCCCCATCAAGCTGAATTGTGGTATCACACATATTTAGCTTGAACCATACTTCTCCAAATGATTTTCCATTCACCGTTTTTGTTAGAACATCAGCAAGTTGATCATCTGACCGTACATATGGAAGAGCTACCACGCATTTTTTTAACTTTTCCTTGATGTAGTGTTTGTTGATCTCAACATGCTTAGTTCTATCATGCTGAACTGGGTTTTCTGATATACCGATAGCAACTTTGTTATCGCATAGTAAGTTGCATAACCATTTGATTGGAAAACCAATCTTTGTTAGCAACTTTTGTATCCATAGTATCTCAGTTAGACCCCGAGCTATTCCTCTAAACTCGGATTCATCACTGGAGAGGGTGACCACCTTCTGCTTCTTGCTCTTCCAAGTCACCAGATTTCCTCCCACAAACGTGAAATATTCATATCCAACTTGCTTCCTACCCAATCTGTATCTGTGTATGCTTTGACCTCAGAATGTCCATTATTTTGAAATAATACTCCCTTCCTGGTGTACCTTTTAGATACCTTATAACTCGCATGACTGCTTCCATGTGCTCATCTTGGGGTTGGTGCATGAATTGACTAAGAACCCCTAATGAATAGGCCACCTTGGGACGATTGTATTCCAGATAAATCTACTTCCCCACTAGGTGTTGATATCGTCATTGATATGCTGGTCTTGCTTCTTTGCTGATTGTTAATCTGTGAATTACAATAATTGGAGTATCAACAGGTTTACAATCTGTCATTCCCGTCTCCACTAGTAGATCTAGGATATACTTTTGTTGAAAGATAAAAATACCCCTCTTTGACCGAAGCACTTCATTTCCCAAAAAATACTTGAGATTGCACAAGTCTTCCATCTCAAATTCTTGAAACAAATTTTTTCTTAGTTGATGTATCTCCTCTGCATCATCACATGTGATTATCATATCATCAACATAAATGATCAAGCAGGTTACCTTCCCGTCCTTCTTCTTTAAGAACAACGTATGATCGACATTGCTCTGCGTGTAGTCGTACTTCTTCATTACCGTGGTGAACCTCCCGAACCAAGCTCTAGGAGATTGTTTCAACACATACAATGCCTTTTTTAATCGACATACTTCTCCCCTTTCAAATTTTTCTAGCATGCCTGGAGGTGCTTCCATGTATACTTCTTCTATAAGTTCTTCATGGAGGAATACATTCTTCACATCAAATTGGTGCAACAACCAATCCCTGCTTGCTGGTATGGAATATAACACCATGATAGTATCAATCTCTGCTACTGGCGAGAATGTATCTTAGTAGTCAACTCCATAGGTCTGAGTATACCCTTTGACTACTAGTCTCACCTTATATCTCTCGATCGACCCATCTGTCTTGTGTTTTATCATGAATACCCACCTGCATCCAATCGGCTTCTTCCCGGGTGGGAGTATACATTTCTCTCATGTTTCATTCTTTTCCAGTGCTTTAATTTCTACGCTCATTGCTTGACGTCATTCTTCCTTGGTTTGGGCCTCATGAACGTGCCTGGGTAAATCTATTGAATAAATCTCTGTGGAGAACGCATGAGCAACTTGTGACATATTCCCTGTTGTTAGATTAGTGTCTCGGTATCTGGATCTCTTCGGCACATACTCATGTTCAAAACGAGTTGGTGGTACTTCCCGAGTGGATCTGAGCGGTAGTACATATCTTGTCGAATCATTTGTTTCCTCCTGCTCCCCCTGACCCCTTTCTCCTCAGAGTAACTAGCAAAGTCATTTTATGAGATTTGGGTACTTACTTCAGGAGTATTAGTCGGGGTGAGTGTGACACCAACGTTTGCTTGAGAAGATTGTACTATGTTTGGATGTAGCTCGGTGATTCTGCCTAGAGACTCTGTTGGAACCGTTTTGGACCATGACAGACTTGATACCCAACTTAGTGGGTCTGACTGACTCTTCCTTTCACCGCTAGGTTGGTTGGAGTAATAGAATTCTGTTTCGAGAAAGTTACAATTCATCGTTGTATATAAATGATGTGTGGACGGATGAAAACAATGATAGCCTTTTTGATGAATTCTATAACCTACGAAGACACATTTGACTACACACGGGTCGATTTTAGAACGATCAGATTTTGGTACATGAACATAGACGGAGCACCCAAACATATGTGGTGGAAGTGTTAATGTTGAAGGAATACTAACATGTTGTGAGAGTTCATGAAGTGGCGTTCTATGACCGATAGCTATAGTGGGAAGGCGATTTAGTAGGTATACGGAAGTTGCTACAACTTCATGCCAAAAATAAGTAGGAATGTGTGAGTTGATCGTAATGGCATGAGTCATTTCAAGAATAATCCTATTTTCATTATGCAACTCCATTTTGTTGTGGAGTATGTGGACACGATGTTTGGTGAATCATACCTCGTTCCCTAAAGAAATTTTGCATGGAGGAATTGACAAGTTCTCCTCCATTCTCATATCGTAAGATTTTTATTTGTGTGTGGAACTGTGTTTTAATCATTTCATAGAAGACAACAAATTTGGCAGTGACTTCAGATTTATTTCTAAGGAAATATACCCAGGTCATTCTATAATAATCATTTATGGATAGCACAGAGTATTTAAACCCAGTACTATACACAGAGCATCTGAGCGAGGCCTACCTTGACAGAGACGAGCGACTTCTTCGACTCGGTAAGTGTTCTATTTTCGCAGTCTTCCTTCTCCTTTAAGTGTTCTAGTATGACAACCATGGACTTCTCCTTGCCGGGCTGGGCAAAGGCGACGATGTTAGTCGCTGTCTCCATGACAGCTGTTGATGCATTCTATCTCGGCTGCATTAGTTCTCCCGGTCGTCGCTGCATTCTTTTCTGACTACATACTTTCCCGACTTCATTAGGTGATGAGGATGGAGCCACTGACGTTTTCCTGGAGTCTGAGCGTGGCCTGGTGGTGACGAATCCTGCTCCAAAATATTTTGTCGAAGTGCTCGCAACCAACGCCAGTTGAGCTGCCAGAGTTGCCAGTTGAGCCTCCAACGGAACTATTGAGGCTGGTTTATGGCTGGAACTGACTCTTCCGTTTGATTCCGACATGACTCGACTTCTCAAACGATTACCTGATCGAAAAACAAGGTTATGATACCATATTGAACTTAATACACATGTTTGTAGATATAACTTACATATTCTGATACATTTCTTTATAGGTTACATCTAGTTTATATGGATACATTAGGAGACATATTGCCTAGATATAAGACCTAGATATAAGGAAACATGATCCCTAAAACAAAGACCCTAAAACAAGGAGAGTAAAACAAGAATCCTTAATTTGTGTATTCTATTTTTCTACCATGTTTAATCTATGGAGTATGAAACATATAATAAATATTTTAAAACACAGGTCATTTAACTAATTTAATTTTTATAAATTTCATTATAATTTTAAAATAATGTAGACATATCCAAAATATTAGTAATAACTAAAAATATATAATTTGAATAGTATGAGTTGTTATGAAAATAAAGCTTATTATTTATTGTAAACCATCATTTTGACTGCAAATAATAATAATAAAAATCTAAAAAAGAAAAATATAAGTAAATAAGTGTAAAAACGAAAAGTGTAGATAAATACAACACATTATCTCATTTAGAGTTTCTTTTGAAAAATTTACTTTGCAAGATTGTAGAAAACTGGCTTACATATTGCATTAGTTTATATATATATATATGTATGTGTTTACCATAGTATTTACACAAAATAGAAAATAATATATATATATAAAAAATTGTTTATACAACATTTTGTAATTATAATTTTTTAACTAAAGGTTAATTTAATTATAAAATTATACAATATTTAACATTGTATATCCATTAATAGAGTTAATGAATAATTAACCTGAGTTGGTAGAAACAATATATGACATAAACGTTTACTAATATAATGTATGTGATAACGTAGTATTTATGATCTATTTTTAATAATATTGATGATGAATATACATATTTTAATAATTGTTACTAGGGATAAGTATGAAAAAAAATGTAATATGTTTACCAAAAGTGGTATTTGATGAAACAAGTTTTGGACTGTAGGTATTTGATGTTACATGTTTCATTTTGTTGTTTTTAGTTGAAAACATTTGTTTTTCGTTTGTTGTCACATTAAAAACCATCATGTGTCAGACACGTGACATGTTTGTTGATATTTTAATGAAAATTTTCTAGAAATGTCGAAGTTAACCCCTACATCTATTTCCCTCCATATGCCGAAGTCTCCCCATCTTCCCAGAAGTCCCACTTCTTCACACGTCCCGTCGTTCTGATCGAAGCTCTACCCCCCCCCCCCCCCCCAATATTTTCGAAACCCTAAGTCCTTCTTCCTTCATCTGGTGCGACGGAAATTTTCTGCACATTAACAAAATTCATCCTCCCCTCTTCGACAAGAAACCTCCCTTCAACTCAAGTAGCACATGTGCGGCCGAATTGACTGCACCACTGGGTTCGTCGTGAATGGTCTCGTCGGTTGGAAGGGTCACCTTAACCTCTACTTATCCCGCCCCAGGTAAGTTCCTTAGCCCCGATATGATGTATAAATTGAAGAGTTTGCACGATTCCAGCTTGTATGTTTCCAATTTTTCAAAGGTGACGGAAAAAAACATTGGTGGAAAGTGTAATAGGTTTTGTATGTAAAACGATTTCGGCTTGTATTTTATTGGGTAATCAGTTTTCGTTAAAGTCGGCATTGTGATTGATGGTGGAGTAGATATGTGTTTCGACTACAATACTGAGCAACACTCTTTTGCAGGTAAGAATGGCCAGTTCAGGGGATGATAAGTGGATTTTGCAGATCCACTACGATGCAAATTGTGTCGATGGTGTTTACAACGATAAACTATATTCCATGGATATATCATAAGAAGTGTTCGCTTACTGCACAGTTGCTGCGCTTCTTGAGTATTACAGTATAAAGAGGGATGGGACTATCACCTACATTCCATCCAACGGAGAACCGAAGAAAGACATCAAAATTATTTGTAGCGACGAAGATGTGCAGCTAATTAGGGGCAGACAGCAAGATAATCACAACATTAGTTTGTATGTTGTTCCCCCATTTCATGAGGCAGCATGTGCTAAAGATCCTTGGTTGGAAGAGCTTCGAAACAACTCTTTGGGGAAGAGTATTGCAAATAGAAGAAGGATGGAATCTGAAAGGCTAGCTGAACTTGCCGCTCAACGATTAAGTGAAAAAGAAAAAGGGAAAGCACCCATGACTGAGATGTCAACTGAATCACGATCCGAAGAGTTCTCGTCTGATTCTAAGGGTATTTCCGACCCAAATTGGAAAGCTGCGAAGGGGGAAGAAGAGACTGACACTGATTTTGATGACGTGCAACCAAAAAGATCGAAACCACATAGACGATCAACCAAACCCCCTCAAGCGAAGGTGTGACTGATATACCCGACTTGGTGGGTGCTATGGAAGGTGACTTTGGTGTTACGATTGAAGTTATTGGAATAGAAAACGTAAATGTGGAGATGTTTAACGTTGAGCCCGAGTGTCCGAGTGACAAATTGCAGACGCCTCCTGACTCAGAAGACGAACAAGAATATAAAAGGAGGTCTAAGCAGAGGGTTATTGATGAAGAAGTAACTTCTGAGTTCGGTCGACCAACGAAAAGGCATGAACTCAAACTTGGTATGAAATTTGCCGACGCAAAGGCTTTTACGGATTACGTTATTGGACATAACATTCAGAAGGGTTATGAGATGGAGTCAAAGGGAACGAAAGGACCCAATAGAATAGAATTTCGATGCAAGCAAGCAAATTGTCATTTCAAGGCTGACGCTGTTCGACTTCAAAAGCAAGTTACTTTTCAGTTACGGAACTTAGTTGAAGATCACAGTTGTGGAAGAGCATTCCATACAAAGAAGATAGGAGGCAAGTGGATATGCGAAAACTTCATGGAATTGATACGTGGATGAGATTCAAAAACGTTTCAACTTTGACGTGAAATGATGGAACATATGAGAGGGGATAAGGTTAGACCGAGAGAAACTCTGTGATAATAGATTATGGCAGTTTGAACGTCTAAAGGACTACGCCGGGACCGTGATGATCCACAACCTGGGAAGCAATGTGTACATCCAGGTTAATTCAGTTCCCAACTCACTAAGACCAAAGTTGGAGCGCAAGTATGTTTGTTTGAAGGGCTGCATAGAAGGTTTTAGATCTAGTTGTCGACGTTTTATTGGATTGGATGGTTGTCATCTCAAGGGACTCGATGGGGGTCAATTGCTTAGTGTCGTATCTAGGAATGCTGACAATATCTTGTTCGTACAACTATCATAGGCACAAGGCTCATATGGAGAATATGAAGACCCACTATCAGAAGGCTTGGGAGGGAAGAAGGCGAAGAATCATCATGAACACTTTCACAATAAGGAGGGAAGAAGTAGTGAAACACGAGGGGTCGTTGCTCAGTAATGTTCTGGAAAATATTTTAAAAACAAAAAGATGCTTCGAGGGTAATGGGTGTATTATACGCGGGTCAATGTGAGTATGGAGTATTGGTAGGATCGCAATACCAATATGTTGTGGATATCAACAACATGACCTGCAGTTCCGTAGAAAGGAATTTCACTAGAATACATTGTTCTCATGCTACACCATCTTTGCTAAAATCTAGGCTTCAGGTAGAAAATTTTGTGGATGTGGTATACCATAAAGGGACCATGCAACGGATCTACACACCTGTCATACATCCCGTTCCCGGTGTAGAGGACTAGATGAGAGTGGACTCTTTCCCGGTCCAAGCGAAACAATTAACAAGACCGGGGATAAAATGACCAAACATGGGATGCCGCATAACCGCGTCACTTTATGGTGTTAGTGGTCATAACAAGAGGGTTTGTACCAAGAGAGGTGAGGGATCACAACCAACTCAGACAAGTCAGCCGTCACATATGACTCAAACATTAGAAGGTGCGACAAAGAAAAGAAGAGGGAAACTGTCAGCATAACCAGTCAAGAGGAGACTAAACACACAGTAACCTGACGTCCCGTCCCAAGCGAAAGGGAAAAGGAAGGTTGCTCCTGCTGCAGAACAAACAAGGGAAGACCATGAAGAGTCGGATACATTTATACCTGATAGTGTTCTAGATTCGCAGCCTCAGGTCAGTAAAATGGTTTAATATAGTGAATATTTAGACGGATACTTATTTAGTTATTCTTCGTAGGAACGAGAAGCTGAAGACGTACCCCCATCATTCCAAAAACAATAAGGCCCAAATTGCCACTGAGGAGAAAAACAAAGGTTTAAGGGTTGTTGAATTATCAAAATTTAGAGCAATCTATATGTTGAAATTCTAACTGTAATGCTGTTGTTTACACAGGTTAAACGTTCAGCTGAAAAGATTGTTGATATGGAATGTGATGCTGAACCCATTCGAGTGAGCTCAAGTGCCCCACAACTGTCAGATTGAGGGCGGGACCGTCACAGAGTTCCCCTCATTTCAAGTCAAGCAAGTACACTAAATTCATGACTCAGTGAAGATATTATGTCAGCTGAAATAAGATATGATGTGGTTTGGTATTACATGGTATATATGGTATTTTGATGTGCTTTGGTGCATGCATGCTGTCATTTTGATGATTTAGGATGTGTTTTGTGAATTTTGGTAAACTTGGTATTGTATGGTATTGTAAAAGCAAAAGACAGTTAACCTCAAATATGGTGTTATTTTGAATTAGCATGGGTTCTGTATGTTTTGGGTGAAAGGTTTTAATTTCCAGGTGGAATTCAATTTGGTTCTGTTAGTAAGGTTTTAAACCAATCATTCCAAACATATTACATCTACTTTGTATTGTTGCATAAACATATTTCATCAAACACCAACAATTACAAAAACATATGTTTTCAAATAACAACAAACAGGCTAACATAATTAACCTACCACCGCTCAGCAAACTTAACTACACCTAATTCACACACTAACACAGTTCAACTAATAACAAGTTTTAACATTACAGCAACAACCATGACCACAAGCACTCCAACAGCAGTCATGAACATATTTTTCCTCATACGTACAAGAACAACTTAGTCTTCGATCTTGGTATGCATATCTCGAAATTTGCTTACGACCCTCCTTCCGTATATGCACATTGGGGGGTCACACTACTCAAAATAGTTACAACCGTGGTTCTGCAATAAACTTGCTTCACATTAGGATTTCAAATGGACCTTTACAACCGTGGTTTGGCAAGCAATTTTCAAATTGATTCTACAATTAGGGTTAAAACCCAATGAAATCGACAAACATACCTTATAATTGGGACACACATAGAAAAATTGACTGAAATTCTTCCATGTTGAAGTTGGTTTAGCATGATTGGTGAACCCACAATAGCAAATCAACAATTGGTACTCTCCATGGGGCTTCAAGCTTTGAGAAGAGCTGCTGGAGTAATGCGGTGACATCATTGTTGGTAGAGGACACAAGGACGAAGACTTCAGCTCCTCAATTGCGAAGATTAGAGACACGGTTCCAAGGAAGAAGTGTTATAACTGCTATTTGAACAAGACAGGGGCATTTGAGGATTTTCACTCTACAACGACGTCACGTGGAAGGCATGTGAAACTTAACGACTGCATCAAAAACCAACAACAACAAACATGTTGCATCAAAAACTAAAAATATTTCGCTTTCACAACATTGGTCAAACATATTACATCTTTTTCATATTTTTCCCTTGTTACTAATATGATAACCGTTACTATTTGTTCAGTGTATGAAGTATTTACATGTTTCACTTAAAGTCATTTATGCATTATTAAAATCTGGTCCTTATAATTAATTTTATATTGTAAACATAACTATAGTTAGATACATACCGATCATAGTATCATATTAGTAACTATTTATAATGATATTATCTATTTGTTTTTATAACTATATCAAACCCGATGATCATTACGTTCATGACGATAACATCATAACCAGTGTTATTAGAACCGAACCCCTGTCCGGTTTGGTTAAGCTAAGATACCGAAATGCATATGAACAGTTTTGAACCGGGTTGGACCAACCGGTTTCCGATTCTAGTTTTTTTGGGGGTGGTTTAAATTTTTTATGTGGTTATCTTCGGTTCGACCGAGCAAATTCTTCGGTTTAGAAGTTATGTTTAAAGTTTAGACCTATTGTGTCCCTCGCAGCAAGGCATACGGGTCATTTTCGGGTCGAGTTCAAAATTGCCACCTTTACTTGGCGGGTCTCGTGCGCCGGGTCCAAACGGCTTCCTGGGTCTGTTTTACCAAAAGAACTGGAACACCGTGGGGGCAGACGTCATCACCGTGATCAAGACTTTCTTCATAACAGGTACCCTTCTAAACTCGCTGAACAATACAGATATAGTGCTAATTCCAAAAGTACCAAACCCGACAAAGCCTACTGATTTTCGGCCTATAAGCTGTTGCAACTTCATGTACAAAATCATTTCAAAAGTGTTGGTGAACTGTTTGAAAATATATCCATCAGAGCTTATCACCCCTTTCCAGAGTGCATTTGTATTAGGTAGACACATACAAGATAACATCATGGTAGCCCATGAAGTATTCCATCACCTGAACATGAACTGAAGCGAAAACAAGATAGAATGTGCACTGAAGATTGATATGCAAAAGGCGTATGATAGAGTGGAGTGGGACTTCCTAATCACCACACTAAGGAAGCGAGGATTTGCGGAACAATGGTTGGGATGGATAATAGAATGCATATCAACAACCACATACCAAGTGGTGGTCAATGGGGAACGAACACAGGCCATATCCCTAACGCGAGGTATCCTACAAGGTGATCCCTTTCACCATATCTCTTCATTCTACTAGCGGATGTCTTGTCATGAAGAATGGAAGGGGCAGCGAGAGAGGGCACGATTCAGGGGATCACCCTAAGGAGACAATGCATAGAACTACACCATTTGTTCTTTGCAAACGACTCCCTGTTCTTCATAAAAGGTACACCAGAAAATGCTAGCGAACTTTGGAGCATCCTGAATTCATATTGTCAGGTATCGAGTCAACGGATAAACAGAGACAAATCAACCCTATATTTAAACAAAGGGGTCAGAACGAATGAAACGTAACAGGTGGAGGATGCCCTACACATAAAGATCACGGGCGACCCGGGGAAGTACCTAGGCTTACCATCAGTCTGGGGAAGGTTTAAGAGGGAAGCACTGGGATCTCTAAAGTCTAAAATCATGGATAAATTGGGAGGTTGGAGACCAAAAACATTGAACCAAGCGGGGAAGGAGGTACTCATTAAGGCGATCATTACCGCGATACCCACATATGTAATGAGTGTCTTCCGCCTACCCAAGACTTGGTGCTCGGTGATTGATTCTCTAATAGCGTACTTTTGGTGGGGACAAACACTGGAGGGAAAGAGAACACACTGGAGACGTTGGGAGGTTCTAACAAAGGCAAAAGAGATTGGGGGATTGAGATTCAGGGAACTCCAAAGTTTCAACACGGCACTCCTAACAAAAATGGAAGCCTGAGTCATGACCGACCCAAATACGGTATGTGCACAAGTTCTAAAGGGGTTGTATTTCCCACGGTGTTCATTCCTCGAGGCAAAAAAAGGAGGTCGCACTTCATGGGGATGGAGTAGCATAATACATGGCCGAGATGTAATGAAGGACGAAGGCATGTGGATGATAGGCACGGGAGAGCACATTCGAGTCTTTGAGGATCCATGGATATACACTAAGGAGATCAAAAGGATGAATAGGGAGATAATGGTGGAGCACAAGGAGGGGGGACCTAAGAGTGAAAGACCTAATCTACCCAAACGGCACATAGAATGAGACCCTCGTGAGGAGCATAGTCGATCAAGACGACGCAACCCATATACTTAACATACCAATACCGAGCGATGGGGGCAAAGACCGATATATATGGCCACATACGAAGGACGGAAACCCACAAGTCCGTTCGGTCTACCACAAAGTACGGGAAAGGAACGAGCAAAGACCAAGACCGAACCCTACATACCAAGGTACACTTTGGAAAGACATTTGGAGCGCAAAGGTGATACCGAAGGTCAAGAATTTTGCTTGGCGATTAGTAACAAATGCCATATCCGTCAAAGCGAATATGATACGGAGGGGAATGAATGTGACACCGAACTGCCCCATATGCGGTGAGGTAGAGACACGGGAATACATGATCTTGGAATGTGGATGGACGGAACAGGTTTGGCTCGGCGCTTTGGGGATACAAAAGGATCGACCAAATCAGCTCGACATGGTGGAGTGGCTTGCGAAACAAAAGGAGGAGCTGAATGGACGAGGCGTAGTGAGCGACAAGAGGTGGGCGCAAACACTACTCACGTGTTGGCATATATGGAAGGCGAGATGCGTGGCGGACTTTGAAGCAAAGCAACCAATTCCAAGAGTCGTGGTAAGGGAGATCAAGCAAGCCTACGAGGAGCACCAAGGGCAAACCGAACACACCAACCACTCCACGCGCAAGATGCAACACCGAACCAACAATGGCAACCACCTACGGGCAATACAATCAAGATACATTGCGATGCCTCATGGTGCAAGGAAACGCGAAGAGACAGAATAGGGGTGGTGGCACGAGACAAAAACGGGAAGATAGTGGGCGGGATGAACCAGAGACAAAGGAGCGACAACATATTGTCGATGGAGGCAATGACTTTACATGAAGGAGTACGACTAGCGATTCAAGTGGGATGGCAAAACATCATCATGGAGACGTACTCACAAACGGTTCACAAACAAATCATGGAGGGGCCGAAACATTGGAGAGTGTCAACCATAATACCGAACATCCAAGCACTAACGAGACAAGTAGAACAAGTGCAATGGCGAGTGATTCCAAAGACGAGCAATGAATGTGTGAATTGGATAGTGAAGCAAGCGAGAATGGGAGTGCGTCTTAATGATTGGGTCGAAAGACCACCACTACCCTTTGTATGTTTAGTAGCTAATGACATGATGTACGAACACCTGTGACAAAAAGCCACGACGTTTTATTTCTTAAAGTAAAGCGGTGAGTAGATCAAAATATATATATATGTATAATATATTTACGGTTTTATATTTTATTTTCAACAATATGAGAATACATTGATTTAAATATATAAAAACATTAAGCTTGTTGAATAAAATATATTATAAAATGAGTTTATTTATAAATAATGTTTACTAAATAAAAAATTATAAAAATATTATTGTAGAAAAATTAAAACATATAAATAAATTATTTTATGAGAAAAGACAGGAGTAAATATGCTAAAAGGTAACGTTTTTTAAGATAGAATGTATTGTTTAGGATCAATTCTAGAGTATCGCCGTATAAGTAAATGTAGCGTACAATTAAGTGAATCAATAGAATTTATTAAAAGAAATCATTTTACTTACTTATCAACATTGTATACATCCTGACCAAATTAACATATACTAGGGAAAAGTCTAAAAATGGTACAACATGTTTAACGAAAATAATTTTCCAACCCAAAAGATTTTTTTTTGTCCAACATGTTTGAAAATGATGGTAATTAGTACCTCCCTTACCATGTACTGATGTTTGAGCGACCTGGTCTGGGTTTGGAACTAGACCATAGGACCCCCGATTGGGGCTCAATTGGAGCCCCAATCATTTGAACCGAACCCAGCCAGGTTCGGTTCAAACCGATTGGGGTTTCAATTGAGTCTCAATTGGGTCCTATGGCCTGGGTCCGAACCCAGACCATGTACCCATCATGGTTTGGCGACCTGATCTGGGTTCAGACCCAGGACATAGGACCCCCGATTGGGGTTCAATGAGCCTCAATCGTTTGAACCAAACCCAACCAGGTTCGGTCCAAACCGATTGGGACACCAATTGAGCCCCAATCGGGGGTCCTATGGTCTAGGCCTAACCTATACCATGTAGCCATGGTTGGGTGACCTGGTATGGGTTCAGACCTAGGCCATAGGACCCTTGGATCTCAATTGGAGCCCAAATTATTTGACCCGAACCCAACCAGGTTCGGTCCAAACCGATTGGGGCTCCAATTGAGCCCCAATCGGGGGTGCTATGGCCTAGGTCCGAACACCGATCATGTACCCATGGTTGGGCGACCCTTTCTGGGTTCTGACCCAGCCCATACGCCCCCCGATTTGGCATCAATTGGAGCCCCAATCTTTGAACCGAACCTAGCCAGGTCCGGTCCAAACCGATTGGGGCTCCAATTGAGCCCTAATCGGGGGTCCTATTGCCTGGGTCCGAACCCATATCATGTACTCATGGTTGGACGACCTGATTTGGGTCTGAACCCAGATCATGTACCCATGGTTGGGCGACCTGGTCGGGGTTCAGACGCATGCCATAAGACACCCCACCCCCCTGATTGGGGCTCAATTGGAGCCCCAATCGTTTAAACCGAACCAAGCCAGGTTCGGTCCAAACTTTTTTTTTTTGGCCCAAAGTTCGGTCCAAACTGATTGGGGCTCCAATTGAGCCCCAATCGGGCGTCCTATGGTCTGGATCCGAGCCCAGACCAGGTCCCCAAGGTTGGGTGACTTGGTCGGGGTTCGGACCCTGGCTAGGGGACCCCTGATGTCACTCGAATCGAGTCGGGACTTGTTTGAAACATTAGTGTAAGTTTGTAGGGTGTAATTGTAACATTTAGAAAAATATTTGGTTAATTTGGCAAATATGAAAAATATTTAACGGAACCTTTTAATAGAAAAGTAACGGAGGTACCAATTACCATCACTAAAAAACAAGTTGCACCGAAAATCATTTTCTGTAAACATGATGAACTATTTTCAGACTTTTCCCTTTATACTAAGAGTTGATACGCGCTTTGCATGATAAATCTTTTTTTATTAAATATTAAGTGTCAAACTATATAATATATTCGTACAAATTAATTATTATTTATTACTTTTCTATTTTATAAAAGTATTTTTAATTAAGAAGAATCATTAACTTAATATTATAAAATAAAAAACTAAGTATATTTATAAATAATATTAACCTTATTTGCATAATATAAACTATTCCATTTATTTCAATATTATGAATTATATTATAGAATATTAAGATTAAGTTATGTATTCAGAAAAACTAACTAAATACGTGAATATATATTAAAAATCAATACTGACAAATATTAGTTCAATGTTAATTAATAATTTTAAGAAACTGTATGTTTCGTTTTTTACTTCTATTAATGTAATATGTTTACAAATTATTAAAAGTATTATTGTTTTTACCTTATTTTAGTAATAGTAAAAAAAAACTATAGACAATGTGTTATTTATTTGTTAATTTAAAAAATATGTTGTGTCTATAAATATATAAAAACTATTCTAAAAACAAATATATATTAACTTAACTTTTATAGTTTATGACTTCTATTAGTTTCATATACTTATATAAATATGTTAAATATTTACCTTTATATTGTTAATATTCATGTTAACTTTTATATTCAAATTTTACTTATAATAAAATAAACAATGTTGATAATCTATTTTAATAAAATTAATATTAAATAAACTAAATATATTATTAATTAGTACGTATATTTGTTTAATTTTTAATTTTAATATTTTCATACTTAATATCCATTAAATATAATCTATATATTAATTTGGTTACAATATATGCAATTGCGACAAATAAGTTTTATGATACATTTTCTCACTCCGAATGTCAAAATAATAAATTTTAATTAGTATATGTCAAACATACAATTCTCACTCTTAAATACTTCAAACCTTCTCGTTCACTCTTAAGATAAGTTACAAAACTTAAAATACTTATTTTTTGTATATTTATGATTTTGTCTTAAATATATTGTATATAGTGAGTTTTATAAAATACATAATAGTATATTTGATGGATAACAACATGAACATATAAAATTTCACAATTATATTATATATAGACTAATGAAGTATAAATTTAAATTATTAAATAATATTTTTATCAAATTGCATGTCAACATTGATTACCTTATTATAATTAAAATTTTAATAATAAATTTAAGATATGATTGAATAATAATAATATGAGGATACGTTTTTGACATTTTTATAAGTATATAAAATTAATAGAAGTCCTAAAACAATAATAGTTAAGTTAAAAGTATTATATGTACATTAATATATTTAAAAATATGTTTTATTTTTTTACATTTAGAGACTCAACATATTTTATAAATAGAAAATAAATAAAATGTTGTTTGTAGATATTTTTACTATTATTATAATTAGCAAAAATATACTATTGATTTTAATATTTCATTAACACATTACACAAATAGAAGTGACAAAGCCACACAAATTAACTTAAAATTATTAATTAATATTGTATTATTAATTGTTACTATTGCTCTTTAGTAATCATTCATGTATTTTTTATTATTTAATTTTATGAATAAGTAGACTTAATCTTGATTTTCTTTAACATAATTATAATATTGAAATAGATAAAATAATGTATATTATGCACAAATATTAATAAGATTAATATTATTTATAAACATATTTATTTTTTTATTGTATATTATTAAGTTAATTTTATTCTTAATTAAAAATACTTTTATAAATTAAAATTTTAATAAATAATAAATAAACTATATATATATATATATATTCACTTAATACTAAAAAATAGTTATCAGCTTTCTAAAATAAAATTTTAGATTATCAACAATAAACTATTCGAGTCTCTTCTCTGAAACTTTGTATCTTTGTAAGCATCTACAATTAATTATATATTATTCCCTCAATTCTCTATACTACTACGTACGTATCTATTTACCGAGCATCAAGTACTGTAACTGTGAGTTGGTTTACAGTAAAAGACTTGTCTTGCTTGCTCGAAGAAGCTGAATCCGTCTGCACATTCCTTCCAAGGCAGAAACCTGGGTTTTGTGGACGTGCCATCGTTGCTGTATCACTACTACCAAGCATCACCACCACATTCGACATCCCAGGCCTATCCTCTGCATGTTCTTGGACACACAATAGACCCACTTGGATGCATCGCAACACTTCCTGAACTGAATAGGATTCACACAGAATCGTAGCATCTAAGAGGTCAACCCCATTACCTTCTTTCCATAGATTCCAAGCCTGAAATATAATGAAGCAATACGCGTACTCTCAGGTCACCATATATATGTATATATATAGTCTGATAGGAAGAATGGGATTAAAAAATGCAAAGGAGTTAGCTTAGAATACATACATGTCCAAGAAGGTTGAGTTCAGCGTTGGCATAGTAAAATCCCCTATTCTTCTTCCCACTTACAATCTCTAACACCAAAACACCGAAGCTGAAGACATCTGATTTTACAGAGAAGAGACCGTCCATAGCATATTCAGGCGCCATGTATCCACTGCATGAATCCATTATTACAAGAATTAAAAAGACCGTACAAGAATTAGAGAAGAAGCTAGGCAAGGCTAGGCTTACTATGTTCCCACAACTCTTCTTGTGTTTGCCTCGACCTGATCTCTACCAAAGATCCGGGCCATGCCAAAGTCTGATATTTTTGGATGAAGCTCTCCATCGAGCAAGATGTTGCTCGCTTTGAGATCTCGATGGATGATTCTGAATCTTGAATCTTGGTGAAGATAGAGCAGACCCCGTGCTATTCCGCAGATGATGTTGAACCTCCTTTCCCAACTTAGTATTGAACTCTTCTTTTTATCTACAAATGAACGCATTTTCTCTCAAATAAAGAACAAATTTCAGGAATTGGGGCAATGAAAGAGATGATTCGTTAACAACTCACTGAAAAGGATTGAATCGAGGCTTCTATTCTCCATATATTCATAAACAAGCATCTTTTCATCCGTCTCAATGCAGCAACCAAGCAAACGAACAAGATTTCTGTGTTGAAGCCTGGCAATCATTTTCACCTCATTTTTGAACTCTTCCACACCTTGTCCCGATGTTTTGGATAGCCTCTTCACAGCCATGTATTGCCCTTCTTCTACGGTTCCCTGCCAAAGCAATCATAATTACTTTCTTCAAGCTCAACCTTAAATTCATAGTCCAGTAATGCATTGGGGTTTAGGGGAACAATTACTTTACCTTGTAGACACAACCAAAGCCTCCCTGTCCGAGCAAATTATCGTCGGAGAAGTTATCCGTGGCTTCCACAATGGTGTTGAAATCGAACAAGGGTAATTCAAGCTCTTCTGATTTCGTTTCACCGGAAAGGTGTTTTTTACTCGAGATTACAACCTCATGTAACAAAAAATCTTGGCTTCTTTCTTGAGTTCCTGAAACACACAACCACAGCAGCATGATCACACATTCAAAACAAAACACACAAGTATTCTAATTGTGAAGGTTATATGTTTATTTACCTCTGGAGGAGCGTTTTCGACCGTGTTGGGGTATGGGATTATCTTGCAGTCTTTTTTTCCTTTTCCAATACAATATCAGGAACCCAATTAGCAAAATGCAACAACCGGCGGCTACTGCAATTCCTACAATGGCCCCTATTCCAAGGGACTTCACCTGGGAGGGAGAGCCTCCATATGCAGCTGAAGAAAGGTCAGTTTCAGGGAACACATTCAGTTGGTTTTACGTATAAGAGCAACAATGGACATAACATCATGATGCAGTGTGCTAAGTGTTCAAGTAGAAATTAACATGAATTACTACAAGACGAAGCCATATTGAGACAATGTGCACCCATAAAATTTTTGTATTGTGTAATTTTAGGGTTTATATTATGCGACCGTGTATGGAAGGTAGGGTCGGTATAATTTCTGACAAAACACGATTAAACAATTTGTAATGACCTACATTTATACGTATATGAGTTTGACATTAACACATCAAATGTCTAGACACGATTACTAAACGTGTCTAAACACACCTTATATGCAAATATACACATAAACACGATTTAATATATGTATATAATATTTTGATTTGTTGAATCACTTGTAAATTTTAAAACTTGATTATGAAATTAAAATATAACTTTTGTGGATTTCGTGTCGTATTGTATTGTGTCGTGCGACACAACTTGTATCATGTATATATAACTTTTTTTATTCATGCGTGTCACGTATAATATGTTTAACAATTGTGTCGTAATCGTATTTTAACACAATTTTATTTTATCAACCCAATTTTATTTTATCTTTATCAGCAGAAAATCATTGCGGATTATTTACTTATTATTATATTTATAAATGTAACGGATTTGAAAAAGTCAGTCTCTTTCAAACTTGGAAAAAACTAAGCAGTCAATTTTGGCCTTTTGGGACATCTTTAGAAAAATGTATATAATTATTATTTAGAAAATTGAATATATATATTTTTTTCCCAGAAAAAGGTAGAAATACGCGCACCACATAAAATGAAGTTAGGTTAAAAATAAAGTTATGTATTTACTAAAATTATATAGTATGTATTTTAATTGTGATCAAAATGCTCCCAACGATATTAAAATTTTACTTTAGTATTAATAATCTAAGGTTTGACGTAACAATATTATCTATATATAATATGGATATAATTATATTATTACCCAAATATAATTTGACTGAAAAAATAAGTGGGTTCATATGAAAAAATTAATTATATACTTATTAAAAAAAAAATTAATTGTGATATAAATGTAACTACTTTGAGATTCAATTTTGAAACTGATCATACAAATACTATAAAGTAAAAGTTAATATATATTATTGACTAGTACCTATCGTATGACTTATATGTTGTTACGTTCTAATATATTTTCTCTTTCAGTATATTTATTACTTTATTATCTAACTCGATGAACTCACATTGCACATAAAACAGTTCAAACATGGCTACTCCTAATTCTACCAAAAAATAATAATTTATATATTTATTTAATCAATATAGATTTTAATATTTTTTTCTATAAAATAAATTAATCAATTTATAGTCTACCTCTACAACTCTACATGGAGTGACAGAGGATCTAGCTAATTATTGTAACTCTAAGCTGACGCTAACTAATCCTGATTAGTCAGCATCGTCGGCCCATCGGTGTTAAACACATGGAGGGCCCACCATAAAAAGAAAGCTATATAATATAAGTGAGACGAGAAATATTGAATTGGATTTCTGTTTTTCTTTTCGGACACCGAGGTTTAGTTGGGGTCCTTTCATTAAAGTATGAGATTAATTCACGCAACAAATCAAGCACTGCTGCAGTGACAGTGACCCACCCCATCATCACGGTCGATGCTACCGGTTTTCACCGATATGTAACAACACTACGCGCTTCAAGATACGAACCTGAACCTCCCTCTTGGGGTGGAACCCACGGAGAGAGGAGGAAGAAAAATAAATAAATACTAAAATGTTTGGTGGAAAATAAATACTAAAATGTTTGGTGGAAAATAAATACAAATTTATATCTACACAGAGTCGTAGTTGTGTTTTTTTATTATTTTTAGCTCCACCAACGATTGAGAGTAGCTGGTGGAGCTGGAAAATAATTTTTTTTTTTAAAACATTTTCTTTAAGAAATGCATCATTTTACAAATTTTAATGTTTTAGAATATATATTTCAAATATATTTTAATAAATATGTCACCGACACTATAGTGATTCATCACCTTCAAAATATTAATTTAATATCATATAAATCGAAGATCTACATATCAAATATTAAACTAATACTACACTTGATCTTAGTGAAAATACCCAACAAGTTATGAATTGTGAAGAGTAGAAGTTTGACTTTTATAGAAGCTGAGATGCTCTCCTTATTTACAAATACTCGGTGTGGACTTGAAAATCTTTGAGTAAAACTGATCTTCTTATTTATTTAATGTATGAGACATAATAAATAAGACATGATCTTATTTAATGTATAATGCCTTCGTAGAAAACATTAAGTAGGGATGGCCTTATTTAATGTATAAGGCATCCGTAGAAAATCGTAAGTAGGACTTGGACTTATTTATATACATAAATAAATAAGGAGATGAGTTTTACTAAGGTTTTTCAAGTCTCACACATAGTATTTCTAAACAAGGAGTCACTCAATTTCTATAAAAATCAAACTTCCATTCTTCACAATTCATAATTTGCTCGGTGTTTTCACTAAGATCAAGTGTAGTATTAGTTTTTATTAATTTAATATTTGATATGTAGATTATCGATTTACATGATATTAAATTAATATTTTCAAGGTGAGGAATCACTATAGTGTCGTGTGACGTTTATTAAAATATATTCTAAAAAATTAAAATTTGTAAGAACGATGTATTTCTTTAATAATTTTTTTAAAAAAATTTATTTTCCAGCTCTACCCGCGACTGGTAGTCGCGGGTGGAACTAACGCCCCAGTTCCACCCTCGACTCCCCCAGTCACGGGTAGAGCTGACGAAAGAACTCCACCCGCGAATGGGTGTCGTGGATGAAGCTGAAAATAATATAAAAAAAATACAACCGCGACTCCCATTTGCGGGTATGTATAAATTTGTATTTATTTTTCACCCGATGACATTTTAATATATATTTATCAAATGAGGTATATTTGGGTAAAATGTTCGAGGGAGGAGGGCCCTATGTACAAAAACACTACATTTTTCTCCCACAAAGGATCGAGTCGAGTCGAGCCGAGATTGTATTTTATATATTATCAACGTTAATTTAGTTAGGTTATCTATAATTTTTACTATGACTAGTTGATAAAACGGATGAACACATGGACTCGTCGTTTATATTTCTACAAATTCTAGAATTTATTTGAAAATCTTGTTTCACCTCTTTTTTTATCAATATATTATTATTTATCGTCAACAATTTTTAAAATATTTTATTCTTTTTTGCTTTTAAAAAATATTATTATAATTAGAACAAAACTTTAGTTTTAAGAATACATTTATTTATATTTTTATGTGTTAACAATATTGTAACAAAACTTTAGTTTTAAAAATATTCATGATACTTTTCAAGATAACATTTTTTGTATGAAGATACTACTATCATGTTTTCTTCATGCACCTAATTGTTATTAGATTTGAAATAACTATACAAATAAAAATAATATAATCACATATAATTCCTAATAATTGTGTACATAATTATGGTTATGTTTGAAATAAAATTTTATGAATGAACCAAAATTATAAATATTTAATGAAACATCTTTGTTATGTTTTCGTACTTGATAAACTCAACATAGGTTAGTTACATCAATGTAGTCATAATCTTTAAAATACATATATTCAATTTAATTTTCGTGATAAATATATTATAGTAATAAAGATCATAAAATTAAGTTGAAAAACATGCATTACTATTATATTAGTAAGTCTTTATATTATATATAATAAAAAAAACTTTAAATTAAAACAAATATTTTAAAAACTACAATCTTTATTATTAATAAAAAAATCATACATAAACATTCTCTATTTGAACTTTAATAACTAACTAACTAATATATATATATATATATTTATGCATTTTCGAAATTAATATTATTATAGATAATTTAAACTATAATAGTAAACTTAGGAAGTATATATTCTTTAAAAATAATTTTAATAAGCTTTTAAACGTTATCATAGTAAACTTATCTTCTTTAAAATAATATCGACTATATTCCCTCTAAAAATATATTATATTTATAATAATTTAAAATATATAAAAAATACTTCTAAATTAAATTTATACTTAAATAACGAAGGAAATAAATCAAGAGAGTTCTGTGGTTAGGAAAGTTACCAATGTCCGAAGCTGCCAACCTCACGTACAGATCCTGTCCACCTTTCACATAATGCCGCATGTCCAGCAGCTCCATTGTCCACATCACACAACCCGATGCCCGGACTCCGACGCTGATGTCAGCGGCGGAGTACGCGGTGCACGAGCAGTTTTGTGAACACGCTTTCCGACATTCCTCAAGGCTCATGCTCCTATCCACATACGCCTCCCTGCTCTCCGGCAGCTTCATCCCCGATAAGTGCATGAATCCATCCGTCTCGCAGTTTAAGCCCGTCTCCCGGGTGCAGCCATCCGTTCCATCTCGAAGGTACCATGCCTGTGGGTTCTTGGGCTTGAACCCGATTGTGCAGTTGCAGACGGGAGAGGCGTCGGTGTCACAGATGCCGTAAGGACCGCATTCACCGTAGCTGTCGCATTGGTCCTTCCGAGCATACCTACAACATATTATTATCATTTCCTCACGGATGGTATTGTTTGTGTCGGAAATCACACTGACCGGAAATGATTAGGGTGATTTTGTGTAGTAAATATGATCACTGAATCTTAATCAAAGTGTGTTTGAAAGGCTGCGGGTGAATCAAGAGACTAACTTTTATATAGACTAATCTTAAAACTATTGTGTTTTGAAACGTTCATTAATGAAATCCCCATAATAATATCTTCCAAAGAGAATTTGACAAACCAGAATCTGCTCCAAGTCTTGCTGTCTTCAACCCACGTAAATCTTTCAAGCGTCCCCGATGAATTGACTGTCAATCTGGATAACAAATTTGGATCATTCGAATGAAACGAATAGTAGACCTCGTACTGGCTGTCCATGAATGTGAAGTCAATCTCGCCCGACTGCATTTCTGGTACGCCGCTAAATCGGACACCATTCCATGGACCACTCCGGTAGATCTTGTCCCCTTTGTCTTCCAGATACACCTCTGGGAATCCATGGAAATCTAGTTGAAAGGTAAAATCCCCTGAGGATGGATCGCTCGTACTTTTCCATGATCTTAAGTATCTGTCTAGACCTAGAATTTCAATCCAAAATGAATGAAGGAATTCCAATTGAATATACACTTTTGGGTAAGGTGTGCCGGATGGAGATACCTGACTGGAGATCCCACCCCAGCTTCATGTCCGGCAACAAGGTATTCGTTGGGTAGTCGAAGCTTTGCCATAGATAGTTGCTCTCGTCGGTGGCTTCTCTGACGACGAGGTTTCCAGTGTCCAGAAGCTGCGCGACAGGGTTGACAGGATTAGCAGCCGTCAGATTGGACGACGACCATACAGTGGACGGATTTGACTGCGGATCAAGAATCACAATGTTGCCATTATTCCCGATCTTGAGAATTCCAGACGACGAGTTGTTGATAGGACTGTCTCCGTTGGCCACCCAAACGTAGGTTCTGTCGTCGACGTTCTTATACCAAATTCCGACGTACCAGGAAGAGTTGTCGGGCGTAAAGAATCCAAGCTGGAAGACATCGTTGGAGGAGACTAGAGTTTGACCGGGAGATAGGGAATCAGGGGAGTTGATTGTATCGGCAGAGAAGATTGTATTGAGGAAGAAAGGAAGGGAGAAGATCCATAGAAAGGGAAGGAAACGGAAGGTGATTCCACCCATCATCCTCTTCTCTCCGACTTTGGAATGACTGTGAAGGTTTAGGGGAAGTGGTGTTTCTCTATTTGATTTAATTATGATGTGAAATGTGAATACATAATAGGAAAGGCTAATGGAAAAAGAAAGGCAAAGACAAATTGTTGACCGTTAAATTAATGTTGGGTATTATTTTCCATTCTTTCTAATAGATATTTTATACTCTATAGTCTAGACTCTAGACGGTCTACTTTGTCCGACTCTATTATTGAAAAATCATCAAAGCGGAAAAGTAATATATGTTTTGGCCAAAAAAAAAGAAAAGTAATATATGCCACCGTGCAAAATTGGTAGCTTTGGTCGAATTTACATTCACATTTAATATTCAACAATCCGGTGATTTTATATACAACGTATATATTATTTAATTAATATATTTATTAATGTTATAAATTGAGTCAATAATAAGACACAATCGTGATCGACCTCAGCTATTTATCTATATCTATCTATTAATTTGACTAAGTTGTATGCAATTGTGACAAATAAGTTTTTTTTTAATGTATTTTCTTACTCCTAATGTCAAATTAATCAATTCTTATTGATCCATGTCAAACATACAGTTCTCATTCCTATGTGGCATGTCATGTAACTCACTTTAAAATCCTCAAATCATACTCATTCATTCTCTACATAGTTACAAAAATTCAATAATATATCCCTATTTTACATGTGCATTTATTATTTTTATTAATAATTTATTCAAATACTAAATTTTATAATATTATACTTTATAAAAATCAAGTAAGTTGACATATTAAATTTTGTTCTTAAGTTTTATTTCTTAGACTAAATTGTAATTAAATTTATGTATTACATATATATTTTTTTAAAATCAATAGTTGCATGTCTAATATTATGTACCCAATTATAATTAGGCATGCAATATAATTTTTAACACATATATAAAATTACAATTATGCAAGACAATATAAAATTTAACACATGAAAAAATACTAATATTATCATTATAGTATATTAATATTCTTTTTAGTTTTGTAGAGCTTCATTTTTTTTATAGACACGACTTATTTTATGAAATAGATAAATATTGAACGCAAGTGACAACTACTATTCGTAAAATAAACATATTTCACCAATACTTTCAAAATTATAACTATGTGAAAAAAATTAAAAGTATTAATTAACAGCATGTCAATAATTATAATATTTATCTTTATTATCGACCTTTACAAATTTTACTTACTTTTATGAAAAATATATTTCTTCTTTATATTTAATAATAATATAATTTGTATAATTGAAACACAAGTCCAGTTATTGCAATTTAAATTTTAGATTAATTAAGGGTGATATCTTATAGCACAATATTTCTAAAATCATGTTTAAAATCAATGCCTAATTATAATTATGTATTCAATCTAAAATTTAGCACATTAACAAAAAAAAATGCTAATATTTTTTTTAATACTTAAGTTTTATGGAACTTTATATTTAAATGTTGTAGTTTTAACTTAATTTATGGATTAATAAATTTTATTTAATAAGAATGTATAATATATTAAATAATTGATATACAGTCATCATTTTTTATTAATATGTTTTTATTAAATATTTGTATATATTTTACTTATAAGTAATTATATAAAAAAAAGCACCTATCACGCGCAAGCGTGAAACGGATTTCTAGTATTAACATAATATGTTGTGTATTTATGTACATGGATATATCTCGATTTATAGATTGAGATTAAAACCTAAAAGGAAGAAATCTTTAAATAGATATTGTAGAGCAATGAATATATACAAATCTACAATGGTAAAATCCTAACACAATCCCCCTAAAACTCAAGTGGAATTGTCATTGTGAGTTTGTGAAGTAAGTGAGCGAGTCATCTTGGAAGTTGAGTTTATGTATATATATTTGTTGTATGCTATTGGGAAGTAATAAATTAAGCTCACTTGGACGAATTTGTTAAGATTATGTTGACGAATAAAGTGACAATCTGCTTGGTACGTTCATGAAAGACATCATACAGTGCAATTTGAATGGCATTTTGGTTCTCGCACCAAATGGTAGAAGGCTTGAATAATTGGGTATCCATGTCGGTTAATAACCACCAAAACTATAAGAGTTCTGCTACTGTATCAGCCAAAGCTCGATGCTCAGCCTCTGTACTGAAGTTTAAAACTACTGTTTGCTTCTTACTTTTCCATGATAGAAGAAAATCTTCGAGAAAGAAACGTATGTAATTGAACGTCTGTTTGTTGGATCACCTGCCCAATCAGCATCACTAAACGCATACAGTTGAAGATTTGACGTAGCTGAAAAGTATAAATCGTTAAATATGGTTCCTTTTATATATCTCAATATGTGTAAACCTGTTACGAAGTGTGTGGACAACATAAGTAATGTCAAAACGTAGCTGAAAAGTATAAGCTGTTACATGGACAACATAAGTAATGTCAAGACGAGTAACAGTGATATAAACTAATCCACCTACTAAACTACGATAGAGAGTAGGATTATCTAGCAATTTTCCTTCTTCTAGAGGAAGCCTTTCGTGTTATGGTAAACGAGTAGAAACAATTTTACTATCACTAAGACATGCACGAGAAAGCAAATCAGAGGCGTACTTAGCTTGAGAAGGATAGTACCATCATCCACAGAAGTTACCTCTAGTCCGAGAAAATAATTGAGATTATCTAAGTCTTTAATTTCAAATTGATCATGCAAACATAATTTTAAATATGAAATTCTTGCATCATCATCGCCAGATATTATCATGTCATCAACATATAGTATGAGAAGAATGATCTCACGATTAGTTTTACGAACAAATAGTGAAGAGTAATGGGAACTTAGAATGAAACCAAACTTTATAATAGTTGAGCTAAATTTTGCGAACCAGGCTTGTGGTGCTTACTTCAGTTCATATAAGGCACATTTCAAGTGACAAAGTTTTCCTTTTGGTGCTTATCCAGGAGGAGGACACATATATATTTCTTCTCATATATCCCCGTTCAAGAATGTATTTTTTACATCCATCTAAAACATTCTCTAGTGTCTAGCCGCAACAACAACTAACATGATACAAATTGAAATGATTCGAGCAACTCGTGCAAAGATGTCCTCATAGTCGACGCCATATTCTTGAGTAAAGCCTCTCGCCACTAATTTAGCTTTGTATTTTTCTATAGAACCTTTTGATCGAACTTTTATCTTACAGATCCATTCGATCCCGACCATTGATTTACCTGGGGGCAAGTCAATTATTTCCCAAGTTTGATTCTTTTCTAGAGTCTTCAACTCATCGTTCATAGATGAAGCTTCTTGAAAAGAAACAGGTTCATATAACGTGGAAAGAGCATGATAACAATGACAATCTTGCAAATGTTTAGGAGATTCTCTTACACAGGTTGATCGACTAGGTTCAAATGGAGTTGTGACCGTGCTATCCTCTTAAGAATGATTATGATTCTCATTCGAGTGTCATGTGTCAATTAAAGGCGAAGGAAAAATATCTACAAACAAATAATTAGAAATAGATGCATGTTGCATACTGTTATTAACCAAAATGGAGAGCATTTGATGTTACCACAAATGACATGACGAGAGACTCGAATTCGTTAAGAGATAGGGTCATAACACCTATCATCGTTTTTTTCCAATGCCACAACCAATAAAACAACACAAACGAAATCTCAATTGCAGCTTGTTACGTTCATGTGTTTGAATACGAACAAAAAAACACAACCAAGCGTGTGCAACATATCATATTTAAGAGGTTTTCCATATAATCATTCATATGGTGAAACATTTTCGACTGCCTCTGATGGTTGGGGATTTATTGTATACTGTAGTGAGAGCAGCTTCACCCCAAAAGGATTCAGGCAAGATGCATATTATGTTCAGAATGTGACCAAGTTTACGATCGACTCAACCATTTTGTTGCGATGTACCTAAACAAGATCTATGAATAATAGTCCCATGGAGACGCAATGTTAATAAAAATGTTGAATCATTCTACTCAGTTGTATTATCGAATCAATTTTTTTAATACTTTTGGAAAATTGAGTATAAATCATGTTAGAAAAATCAATATACAGTTTAGACAATTCAAATAGATTTTCAAGATATATATATATATATATATATATATGCAAGTAGAGCGAGAATAATCATCAATAAACATCACAAAATATCGACTACCACCTTTTGCTGGGTGTGACGCCGATCCCCATACGTCATAATGAATAATTTAAAAGGTGCATAAACAATTGGATTATTATTTTTAAAAGGTAACCCTTATTGTTTTCCTAATTGACATGACACACAATCAAGTTTATCATATTTAACAGATCCTAGAGAACCAATGTTAACAAGGTAGTCGAGTCTGGAAGATGAAATATGACATAATCGAGTGTGGCGTAAGTCTAAGGAATCGAATATGCAACAAGAATTTTTGACGAGGGAACATGTGAAGAAGTTAAATGAAATAAATGTCATACCTTACGCCCAATCCTAATTAATTGTCTCGTTCGAGGATCCTGAACATCACAACCATGATTAGAAAAGTGCAGATCAAATCCCTTATCTCAAAGTTGACCAACAAATAAGAAATTCAATGATAATGATGGAACTAAATAAGTATCTAGCATATGTATAGTTGATGTCAAAATATTTCCTATATGAGTAGCTTGCATATAAGAGTCATTTGCAGTGTGAATGTTTGGTGATAATGTGATCTTATTTGTTTTTCCAAATAAAGATGAATCAAATGTCATACGATTACCACATCCAGAATCATTATATCAAGAATTGTTACCTAAATATGTTGACATTGTAGGAATGCTAGATCCATTTTTTGCGAACAACTAGTTGACGGGAGCCTCAAGTTCTTCTGTTGTTGAAGTTGATTCATTTACTTCAAGTTCAGCTACTGTGGCCATTTTGGAGGGTATGTTACCTTTGGAAGCACGAATTCTTGCAAGATCTCAACAATCTAAAATTTTATGTCCTTTAGCAAGTCAAAAAATTACTGCTTGGTGAGAAACCTGGCGAACGACGACTGAAATTGCTAGGACTTGAGTGAATGTACTTTTGATTTCACAGTATATATTTTGCAATGGGGGGTAGCCAAGACGAGTTCATGGTTGCTATTTATGGGTTATTTAAGACTTTGTAGTCTTGTTTCTTCTGAAATAAGCTTAGAGACAACATTATCTAAGGATGGCAATGACGACCTATTAAGTAATAACACTCAAGTAGACTCAATATCATCACGTATAGCCATAAGAAATTGAGTCAAGCGTAAAAGATCACGATAATCGAGGAATAACTGAGCATCATCATCACACTGAAATTTTAGGTCTAAGGTAGCCAATTGGTCTCATAAGTAACTCAATTTCGAATAAAAATCATTAACTGATTGACCAGGCTCCTGATGAAGAGAAAAAGCTTATTTAGTTAATTGATACCTTTTCGCAAAACCCCCGGCTGAAAATCTTTTCTGCAAGAAATCCCATGCATCTTTTACTAATTCAAATCGGCTATACGACATACTAATTGATGGAATTTATGTATTAGTGAACTAGGTGATGATTTAATGATTTACAACAACCCAATTGTTAAAAAGTTCAACATAGGTTTCATCACTTGCTTTATCATCTTTAACGTGTTTCCTTTTATTACGTGTAATATACCTCCAAAGCAAACTACACATAGCTTGTGCCCAATGATTATATATAATTAATTGGACCATTTATGATGATTTGAATTGATTGTGAAACGTCATTAAATGGTTGGTTGGACATGAATTCTAGAAGGACTCCTTGAGTAAAAGAATAAATTTGAGGGCAATCAAAGCAAACGAAGTGTAGACGTGACTAGTTCAATATAGTTTTTCGGTTCAATAGAGTTGCCGGATCCAATAGATATCTATTAAGAGATAAGGCTTTCGTGGAGAAAAGCTGTCCTTTTTGCAGTTGTCCTCTTCAAGTTTTTTCCCCTTTTCAAGGTTGTGCTCTTCAAGGTTGTCACGTGGGGAGCTCTTCAAGTCGGTCTCTTCAGAAATGTTGAACAATCCTTCTCCAAGTTATCTTCTTCAAGAAATTGTTTAAGTGGGGAAACTTCTGATGAGCATGCGGATGTTCGAGGCGCGAAAACTATGAAGACGACGGTGGTCCGGGGAAGCTATTTGACTGTTGTTGATAGTGAGATTTCATAAGGAGATCTACCTTGGAGTCAGATCGTCAAACTTTCACTGAAGAACTAGGATATCCTACGAGCAAGACCGAACGAGGACAAGCTTGCGTGTAAATATGTAAGGCTCCTGTTAACAACGATTTTTTGTATGTTTATGAACTGAATTTATCGTTGGAGAACAAAGATCTATTGATTGACTCAAACTAATCTAAATTGGCTCTGATACCAAGTAAATTGTAATGTAGTTCTGCATATGTTGTGTATTTCTACACAAAGATATATCTCATTTTATAGATAGAGATTAAAGCATAAAAGGAAGGAACCTAAAATGGAGAACAATGAATATATACTAGGCTTGTTCATGAATTGGTTCAACCCCAAACCGATTTTGAACTGAACTGGTCTGGTTCAAACAAAAGAAGTATTTTTTTTTCTCACTAAAAAAACTGGTCTGTTTAACATGAAAAAATTGGTCTGGTTCAAATCGATTCAGAACCGGTTCGAAGTGATTTTTTTATAAAAAAAATCACTTTGATCTGCTTCTGATTCGATTCAAACTGGACAAAGTGAGTTCAATCAACAGACAGAAAGTGCAAAGTTCAGATCAACAGAGTTCAGGTAAATCAATTGGAGGTGGCTTGGTTCCTTGTCATCAGAATCAGTCACGGTTAGATCATAAAGCAAAAGAATAGGTTAAGCTACGAATTCACCGATAACTCTAAATGGATTTGCATCAAAAGATAAGTATAAGAGATCAACCATTAAGAACAGAAAGCATATGAAGCATGGCGAAGAAGATCTTCGATTTCTTAAATTTTACAATAATCGATCGAGCATGGCAATTGAAGAGAAAATCGAACAAAACCCATATTTGTAAAGATAATTTAGGGAGGAAAATTCATGCTAAAAACTTGTAAGAAATAAAGAAACAAAAAATGTAGAATCAGGACATCCGCTTTACACGGATGTGGGAAATTTCCAAAATCGAGTACACAACAAATCTTCAAGCACTGAGATGTCGTGCCTGATGAAGTTGTTTGACCGATTTGTTCCTGATTTCAAACGGAAAAACAACAACACAAAGATTAGATGAAGTACATTGCTATAGGTAGCCCTGTCTTCTTCAACGATCCAGCCAGCTTCAGCGCAGAGAGCCTTCAGACCCTCATTGTTGTCGCAGTGTTTGGGGATCTTGAAGTTGCCCTAAGCTCGAAGGCCGGTGTAGATCTTGGCGGCGATGACAATGGAGAGACAGAATGAAACCAGTTTGGTTTGAGACAGAATGAAAACAAAATGAGAATGAGGCTGACTGCGGGTGCTTTATGGGTTTACTTATCCTGAACCAATTTGGTTTATTTACTTTTGGACTGATTCTAAAATTATATAGGTTTAAAGTGGTTTGATTTGAATTTATTTATAAATGAGTATAAAAAACAAGTCGATTCAAACTGAATTACTAATATTTTGAACTGGCATACTTAAACCCTAAAAAACTGATCTACTTTTCAAACTAGTTCGTCCAAACCGGTTCAAACCAACCAGACCAGAAATGGTTTAGTTCGTCTGAACCGTTTTTTTGGATAAGCCTAATATATACAAATCTACAACGTAAAATCCTAACGTTAACATATTATACTTGTTTTATAATAAGTTTGAATTTTTCAAGTTCATTCAAACATGTTACATCTATCAATCACTAAAGCAATACAAATTTCAGGATTTTGACTTTGAAGCAAATGAAGAAATGGATAAAGTGATTTTTCATTTAGAGATCTGATTCACGAATAGATAAAGACTAATGTCATGTTCTTTTCACGGAATGTGTAAGGAATTCGGATTACGAAATCCATAAGAAGTTGTTCTTTTCTCGGAATTGCCAAAAATTGGCTTACGGATTCCGAACGGGGTAGGCTTAGAGATTCCAGATGAAAACCTCGGATTCCCTAAGCCTAGAAGGCAAGGAATCCGAAATAGAGGAGTAAAAGACTACTTTGCCCTCATAACCTTTTCTTAAGGGAAGAACTACCCTTAACCTCTCTTCAGTCGGACCGATTGTTCACCACGCTCCGATTCTTCACCAAGCTCCTCCGATTCTTCACCACGCTCCGATTCTTCAGGTACACTTCGATCCTTCGACTTCGATGATTCGATCCTTCGATTCTTCTCCCTTCTCCTTCTTCGGTGATGAACCCAGAATCGTTCTGGGTTCGGTGATAAAGCTCCCTTGATTTCTAACCAATGTATGATTGAAGTTGATGTATGCTGTTGAATTTCTGGTTTGTTGATTGAATTCAATTTCCTGAGAAATCAATTTGCTGATTGAATGCTGATCGAATTCAATTTGTGCTGGGTTCGGTTTGTGCTGAATTCGATTTGTTGCTGTTTGTTGGGTGAAGTCCTGATTTCAACAGAACAATTAAGCAACACAATGAATCATTTAGTTGGTGTGTCAGTCGAAACTAACCTTCTAATTTTACAAGGAAGTGATATGAGGCATGAATTCGTTTGGGTTTCTTCTGTTGGGTATGAAGGACGTGTTTCTCAGATGTATGGGAATTGGCTAAACCTTGATTCTTGCACTACTAAAGGTTGTAACAAGATCATTTGTGTTTTAAGGACACAACATAGTTATGCTCTGTTGATGTTATTGTTTTCAGGTTCTGATGTTTTGACTTATGTGATATGTCTGCGTTAAACATGGTGATTCTAGTCAGATTGGTTCTAAAATGATTTTGTTAGTACATTTTTAGCTGCAAACTACATGGAGAAGAAAGCGAAACGTGCTTCACATGCATTGTTATGTTTTAGGGAGGAATGTCAGGTGCTTCCAGTCTCAGATACTGTAAAATTTTGGAAAACATGGTGAAGAAACAGGCTGCAGATGGATTCATTAGATGTCAGATTTGCTTAACAATTTGAAGTAGCAGCTCGATCTAGAAAGTCAACCCACAGAGTTCGGCCGAAGAGAAAAAATCGAAGGAAGTAGCAGCTTCGCTTGCTTGGTTAGTAATTGGTTTTGTTTAATTTTGATTTAGGTAGATAATTTGTTTTGTATGATGTATGCGTGGTCATTTATGTTAAAGTTTATACCAAATGAATTCCATATTTTGGGTTAGTGTATTGTCTTGTTGTAATAGAATATTATATTTCGAATAGTGTAATTAATAATATTATGGTTCGACTAAATATAAATTCAATGGCTCGTGGGGAAAAGAATGAATTTAAATTAAATTAATTAAATTATTTTGTCTTAAATAATTAAAGAGATTTCCCTTTAAAATTAATTAAATAAATTATTTTAAAAGTTTTTTTAATTATTAATTAATTATATTATAAGTTTTTATTATTATTAATTTTTAAAATTAATTAATACAAATTTTTATTATTATATACTATACATATACTAGGAGGGGCAAATATGACATTTTACCACATTTCATTCCATTTCCATATCCAATTCCACCAAAGAAACAACAGAATTCCTTATTCCATTCTATTCTATTCCACCAAAGAAACAACTTCATATTGTTACATCCTATTCCTTATTCCCAATTCATATTCCCTATTCCGTATTCCTTATTCTGAATTCCGTGAAAGAAACGCCCCGTAAGGGATTAAATTAGGCAATACAAAAGAAGAAACATGAATGTTTAAAATTCAAAGACTTTAACATCAAAATTAAGTTGCTTATTCTACTTTGTTATTATTAACTCATTTTAAAGGAGAGTATACACGATAATTATATGTTGAAGATAATAGTATCTGTCTTAAAGATAAGATTAGATTTGATATGCTTTTATAGAATATTTTTGTATATAAGGTTACTCCATGCACAGAGGAGTCTTGTGTATTTTATAAGTTAAGTCAATAATAATTCACCTAATATGAGGTGTAACTATATCGACAAACACTCCTGCTTATATTTCCACTTCATTACCTTATATATTCTATTTTTATATAATCACCACCATTGTTTTTACAACTAAAAACTTGCCTCACCTAGCCCTACACTTCCTCGTGATCCAACAGTTGAGATATTACATTGGGATATTACATCCCACCAAAATAAGAATTTTGAACTCCTAAGGCTATTGGCAAAAAAAAAAAAAACTCCTAAGGCTGACACATCATTAAAAATTTCAACCTATTAAACCTTCACTTGGCTTGGGGGCAGGTGATGAATATTAAGCGACGCTCACACGAAAACTAAGCAGCGTTGACTAATAATCCACAAACCACAAGTTGTAATTACCTGAAATTAGAGAAGAACGATGCCTCGAAGGAGCTATCAGTGACTTCCATTCACATTTAACTATGTTTTGACACCACAAAGTGCTGCTTTTGCTTCATCTAAGGTAATGCCACATAAAGATCCTTTAAAGATTTCAGTCTTTGCGAGGCCACGCTCCTAAGAATCACCGTTAAGTATCTCAATCCCACAAGCATAGTTATCAGAACCGAATCGGCGGTCTGACCGGAAACCGGACCTCTGTCCGGTTTGATTAAGTTAAAAGACTGTTTTACAAATAAACAGTGTTTGAACCGGATTGAAACAGACGTTTTTTGGAAAATCGGACGGTTTTTAAAAAACCGTCCGGTTTCCCGTTGACTTTGTAGGTTTTTTTTTGGCTTGGGTTCACCAAATTGAATTCTTACTTGGGTTCACCAAATTTGACCTTTTTTTGGTTGTTATTTGTTAAATAAATAAATAAATAAATAATTCATAATTATTATATTTTAATTGATTTGATATAAATATCATATTCAAAAATCTCACTCAAATTCTCTCAGGACAGAAGACTAGTGCATATATATATAAATAAAAAATTGCTCATCAAAAGATGACCAAAACTTTCTAGTAAAGCCGTTAGTTACTACTTACTAGACTTAACACAGGCAAGGCAAAAAGAGATTGACCCATCTGAATTTGACTCCCCAAATCACCTACCACCTTCATTCATATGGATATTATATATGCATAATCCCTGAAAACTCATCTGCTGCTCACATCAGTAATCAGTACACTCACAAGTTGAAAAATGTCGGCCAGTTAGAGCATAGAAAAATCAATAAACTTGGGAAGCCGTGAGAATTCTGTCCTGGTAAGGAGGTACCATTGAAAATGCCTATGTTTCCGGAGATTTACAGTAATTTGAAGAAATTATAATTTTCTCCACGGATGGTTAAATATGGATGAAATACGTTTTCAAAATAATTAAATATATTTTCAATAGTCTAAATTAAAAGCTTTACTTGTTGCCGAGGGATTCAAGACCTAGATTTATTTGACACCTTCAACCATTGTGTATTGTGTTTGAAAATTAAGAGTAATGTGTGTTCGAAATTGAAACTATGTAGTTTGTGTGTGTGTGAGACTATGTAGTTTGATGTAATTATGTTTGTGTTTGAGACTATTTATGTATTTTAAGTTTTAAGTTTTTTTTCCCCAGTGTGAACAGTGAACCGAACACTGAACCGGGTTGGACCGGACGAACCGTGAACCGGCCCCCTCGCCGGTTCAATGGCCGGTCCGATTCTGATAACTATGCCCACAAGGCAACGTCCTTCGTAGATCAGTCTCCTGTAGCACTAAACACCATCCAAATCCAAGAGCCTATAAGGTATTAACTTTCTCAAACGTTGCCATGCTATAAGATTTTATCTTTGCTTAGTTTTGGGTAGATATCATTCTTAAAATTTTCTATAGCAGAAGTGTTTCTTAAAATATTCAAGATTTCTAATCGAACAAAGCAAATTTTGGTTTCCAATAAATCTTACTTGGTGTTATATCTCTGACTTATCAATTGGATCTCTATCCTTGTTTATGACATCCTCAATTGAATTTACTCAATTGCATTTATTAGGACTTTCCTTGTAGCGTTTAATCACCGACTTATCACACGATTAACAAATCGTTCACCATATCCCCTAAATTGAACTAAAAACGATCCAACGACATCATCTTCTAGGGTATTCATCTAAAATTAACGAGAGTCATATTAAGGGAAAGCAAGAGAAAGAGTAAAAGAGAATATGGAGTAGAAAGAGGGGAACAAGAGGGAGAGCCAAAAGAGGAGAGGAAATGGAAGTGGAAGAAGAAGAGAGATAAATTACATGTCCCACCGGATGAATTGATAAAGTAGATATATATGTGAGTTCGAGTGTTACTTTACATCTCTTAGAAACTCCAGGAGCTGATATGCAATTACTAAAAGTCAGATTGCTATAAATAGAAGCCTTGTAATGAACTTTTCAATTCAAAAAATAGAATTCAATTTTACTTCCTTCATTATTGATATGAAAATCTATGATGGTATCCGAGAATCTTTATCTCTTGCCCCTTCTAAGTTTGCCACTGTGATTTGCATTCATTATCTCTATAGTTTTTACTTCTTTGTTTGCATTAGGTTGAATTTGATATATTCTGCTTTCAGTTTTATCCTCATCTCCCTGATTATCTCCTCAAATGGCTAAATTAATGAAACTATTCATCAATAAGACAATCAACCTAAAGTTGGATGACACAAACTATCTTCAATGGCGTCGACAAATTGAATTCACGATTGCGATTCACATACTAGAAGGTCACCTTGATGGATTTGTGTGAAGTGTTGAAAGGATCATCTATGGCGATGGTACAAAGGTCTCAATCCTATGCTTGTTCAATTGAAACAGCAGGATAAGGCTCTAACTAGATGGTTATTGCCATCAATTTTTCATAACGTTCTCCCAAGCTTAGAAGATTGAAAATGAAGTCTGGTCAACTCTTTAACAAGTCTTTTGGATTGCGTCTACACCGCGAATAATGAGTATGATTACCTTTCTCTAGTCAAAATATAAGCGTGATCTCACAATGAAGGAATTTTTTCACAAATTAAACTTATTTGTGGTAGCTTGCGAAGCTCAGATCACCAGATTTCTAAAAATCAGAACAATCCTAGTTGGTCCTACACCGGAATATGAGCATGTTTAACTGTGATAAATAGTAGTAGACAACAATATGATCTAGCTAGTGTGATCATTGTTTGTATGGATTTTAAATCTCGACAAGTGGATGCCATAAACCGGTTGAATACATGCTTTGTTGCTTTCATTGTTGCTATGTATTTCTAATCATTCCATCAGTTTTTGTCATATGTCTTCACCAGTTCAGAGTACCTTCATTCTCGGAACACTTTTGTATGCAAATACTTATAATAACTCCCAACATGGATATGTCGTGGTTAAGGTCATGGTGGATTTGGCAATCCAAATCATTCATGACGTCAGTTGTGTAGCAAATTTAGTCATCTGGTGTCTAAATGCTGGCATGGATTTGATCATTCCATTACTTGACCTTACTTTGCTTCAAGCTCTCATAATTCTTCTACTAACTTAGTTTAACTCACTCCCTACGTGGACTCCCATTTGATTCTAGTAGATCAGACATACCTAACTACCTTTTCACTAGGTCCTTCTGCTCCAACTACCTCAGGCACAACCTATGTTGTAGTATGATTTCCTATTTTAGGTTCCTCGTTTTACATAACAACTGCAACTGCAGTTGAAGATCAGATTACTCTTCATATTGTACCTGGTAAAGTCATAGTGGGAAGCAGAGAGATCATATTTATCTCTATCTATGTTCTGTTAACATTCTCTTACATTCCCGTCAGTTAATTCTTTGCTAACATATCTGTTGGTTTTAGGATAATGGGTCGCCCATAAGTGGGAGCCCATTCACATAAGCCCAGTTGTGTGTCTGGCCTTAAAACCTATCCCTCTATATATCAGTATCTATAGGGGTGCTCATGGTTAGGAAATATCGGATGATAGATAGCCACCCTATAGTTTAGACAGAGGTCAGTAGCTGTGCTATTATAGGTCATTGCCCGTCAAACCGTGGCGTGTCCTCCCGTCCGGCAGACCGTGATCCCAACCTCAGGAAGATCCGCTTCCGCTAAGGCAATCGTTCAAGGAGGTAACTTAAATATGTGTTATGTTGTGCCCTAATCGATTGCATATTTAGCAAATTCCAACATTGGTATCAGAGCCATAGTAGGTTGATTTCCAAATTGCCATGCACAACTCGCAATCCCAATCACGATAAAGAATCTCGTTGTTGACATAGGAAAAACCAAGGCCGCAACCATGGTGGATGCGACCTGTTAGATTTAATAGAACGTTAAGACGTGAATGAGATGAATAAGAAAAACATCTGACTCCATTATTGAGAAACTTGTTATTTTGTACATAGAGAACTAGATATATATAGTATAGATATAACTATCTATCTATATTTATTTTATCTATAAAGATACTCATGCTATCTATCTAACTATATATATAATAAACTAAATATAAAAGGATAAACTAAAGATAAAGACTAATCTTAATTAATCTAGACTAGACTACATAATACTCTAACACGGCCAAGGTATGGCGGTTGCAGCCTTTGTGGTCACAGGTCCTCTGACATGGTGGCCACAACCTTAGAGGTCGCAGCCCCCTCGACAAGGTGGCCACGACCTTAGTGGCCGCAGCCCCTCCTGCGAGGTGGTCGCAGCTCCTGAGAGGTAACTGTGACCTCTATGGTCGCGACCATCTCTCGGTGGTGGTCGCAGACCCTGAGGCTGCGACCTCGGCCTGGCATGGATACATCCTTCGTGGTTGCGACCAAGTCCATGGAGCCGCAGTCTATGTGGCAGTGGGTCTGGCCTTCCCAGAACGTGAAAGGGGGTCGGCCGAACGTGAAAGGGGGGTCGGCCGAACGTGAAAGGGGGTCAGCCTCTGTGGTCGATCAACTGCTACAGCCACTGGCGGCTGCTAGGGTTTTAAAACCCTAGCAGTGGTCTCTTCTCCGTGGAGAAGAAGTGCAGTACCGGTCCAGTTATCTGTGAACCAGATCAGTCTGGTTCGACGAGACTCGTTCTATGTGAACCAATCCGGTTTGGTTCGTTTCGGTCGGTTTGATTCGACTAAAAGGTTCAATTCGACCTGGTCAGTTTGAGTTGACTGAGCTGGTTCGGTTCAGACCAACTGGTTGGGCTGGTTCAGATGGTTTCGTATTGTCTGGACTGGTCTGAACTAATTTGAAGGCCCCGGGCCACCTGAATTGACTTGAAAAAAATTTGGTGCTGATCCTAGATCCTCTGTAGATCCTAGTGGTTTATTTCAGTCCGGTAAATGTTCCAGGACCATTTCATAAATAAATTTGGGCCAATTTAATTAATTGTTAGACCAATTTGAATTGCTGGGAGAGTCTTATATTATTTTATATTGCATGACTTGATAGATAGAACACTGTGTGGGTTCCTTGAGATCCCTGGGTTACTTTGTCTTTTCTGCAGGGTAGATAGTCTTGCCTTACTTTATATGCTTGACTCTTGACTCCATGACCGGTAGAAATGACTAGGTTGTGATTGTTGAGATCCTAGTATACTGTGTGAAAATTGGTGTAACATGTTAATTATTTTTATCTGTTAAGATTTTATTCCATGAATATAGTTTGTTGAGACTTTAGTCCCTGATTTTTGTTTGTTGAGACTTTAGTCCCTAAACTTTCATTCATGGTAATTTTAGTCCCCAAACTTTTATTCTAGATGATTTTGATCCCCAAACTTTTGGTTAGGGTGGCTTTGGTCCTCAAAGTTTTGAAAATTACAAATTAGCCCCAAATTAATTTATTTTTGAAAAGTATCAATATGTATGGGGTTAATTACTTAATTGGTTACACATGTTTCACCATTGTGCAGAATGATTACACATGTTTCAAAATGTGATTAATTGGTTTTGCTATGTGACTAATTGGTTACACATGTTTTTCCAAATGTGATTAATTGGTTATTTCGTTAGTAAACCGTTAACTTTAACGTTAATTCATTTTTTTAACATATTATTGAATTGTGAAATGACTATTATGCCCTTAGTTGTATTGAAGAACACATGGAAGGATTGAATAACCAAAATCGAATCAAATTCGATTTGATCTTCGTGAGAACCCAGAAATGCAGTTTCTGGGTTCTAGGAACAAAGAAATGCAGTTTCTGGGTTCTAGGAACCCAGAAATTGCTGATTCCTAGAACCCAGAAATTGCTGATTCTGGGTTCTAGGAACCCAGAAATGCTGTTTCTGGGTTCTTGGAACCCAGAAATTGCTGTTTCTGGGTTCAGAAATTGCTGATTCTAGGTTCTAGGAACCCAGAAATGCTGATTCTGGGTTCTAGGAACCCAGAAATGCTGTTTCTGGGTTCTTGGACCCCAGAAATTGCTGTTTCTAGGTTCTACGAACCCAGAAATTGCTGTTTCTGGGTTCTAAACCCAGAAATGCTGTTTCTGGGTTCTTGCATTTCTGCGTTCTTCACATTGTGGGTAACATGTCGAACTCTTTAATCACATAATTTCAAACAACAGTATCCATTTAATCATATTATAGAGAAACATGTATGACATTTTAATCACATTATAGATAAACATGTATGACCTTTTAATCACATTATAGAGAAACATGTATGACCATTTAATCACATTTGGTGATAACATATACTGCAATACATAACTTCAAGAACCCAGAAACAGCATTTCTGGGTTCTTGAAGAACCAGAAATCTGATTTCTGGGTTCTTGAAGAACCAGAAATCTGATTTCTGGGTTCTTGAAGAACCAGAAATCTGATTTCTGGGTTCTTGAAGAACCAGAAAATCAGATTTCTGGGTTCTTGAAGAACCAGAAAATCAGATTTCTGGGTTCTTGAAGAACCAGAAATCAGATTTCTGGTTTCTCAAGAACCCAGAAATCATATTTATGGGTTCTTCGATTCTTGTTCTTGAAGATGATGATGTGTTCTTGAAGAAGATTCTAGGGGTAATTACGTCATTTTACGTATCTAAATAGTGACTTAACTGTGATTTCTAACGGTGAATAGTAAAAAAACCAAATAGTCACATTTCAAAACTAATTAATCACATTTTGAAACATGTGTAACCATTCTGAACATTGGTCAAACATGTGTAACCAATTAAGTAATTAACCCATATATATGTGTGTATTGACATGTATGGTTTTCTTTGCTTGCATGTATTAGATTACCTAGATAGGTAGATCTAGTTTTCGTTTAGCATAGATAGCAAACCTTTAGGACTGTCCTTAGTAGCCTTTCAGAAGTTTGGATGAGTACGAACTACACCTAGGAAAATGTTCCTGAGTGTGAACCGGTCGGTTAGTCTGCGAGGTTCTTCGAATTTCCTTGAATAATGCTAGGGCGATTGTTTTGTGTAAGAGTCGAACACTTTGGTTTAGTGCGATATGTTCGACTCCGGTCCGTTAAGGACTCTTGGTATAGATTGTGTTTCGATTGATAGTAGTGACTTTAGGGCATGCTTAGAGATGGGGAGTGCTTTTCGTCATAGCTAGGGTTGTCACCCATGTTTAAGTATGTTCTCAAGTCTGTCCTATCGGTTTGAGACTTGTCTTTTACATGCAATAGAACATTGCTCCTTGTTTCTCCATGATCCTATTAGAATTTGCTTTAGTTAGAGAAATTAGGCCGACATGAAGCAGTGTGGTTCGGGGTTTTAGGTATTCGATAGACCCAGAATCTGAATTCGATCTTTAATGAGTAGATAAAGGAACATATGAAAGAAGAGGGAGTCACAGGCAGAGCAAAAGCAGAGCGACAAATTCTATGCATGTGGACTTACTGGCATATTTGGAAAGTCTGATGCAAAACAACCTTTGAGGGAAAGAGACCAGACCTAATTGAGACGGTTTTTGCCATCAAAGGAGCACATTCGGAGTTATCAAGGACTGAGCCTCAATGAAACACCGAAACCAGGGACATCCGACCCTAACAGGTGGACCAAACCGAGAGAGGGTGCAATCCGAATCAACTGCGATACGTCTTGGTGCAACCAAACGAATCATGGATGCATTATTATGGTGGCAAGGGATGAACATGGTAAACTAGTGGGTGGACTGAACCGAAGAGCTTGGAGTGATAAAGTGGAAATTTTAGAAGCTCAAATGGTATTGGAAGGAATAAGGCTGGCGATTGAGAAAGGTTGGCAGAAAATTGAGGCAGAGACGGATTCCTTGAGAGTTGTTGAGCAAATTCAAGGAAAGATAAGCTACTGGAGACTGGCATCATATGCGAGAATATTAGGATCATGCCGCGACAAATTTCAAATTTTAGTTGGAAGGTAATTCCGCGTTCAGCTAATGAGAGCCTTAATTGGATAGCTAGACAAGCGAGATTGAATGATAATTGAGTCCTTGTACCCCTATCTCAACTTAGTAGTTTATTATTGGTTGATTGTAATAGTGATCCTGTGTGATCGATTTGATTGCGGTTTTTCTCTTTGAATAAGTAGTATTGAAGTTGTTGACCAAAAAAATAATAATGAAAAAGTAGATATATTTATAAGTTTGAATATTATTCCATCTTTTAGATACTCTAGGAACTATTATGCAAATATGTATAGTTAGATTGATATATATAGAATCCTTATACCGTACATTTGAATTCGAGAAATAGAATTCAGTTTTACTACCTTTATGATTGTTCTGTAAATTTAAGATGAAACAACGACCTGATTGGATGATCTAATAGTTTAGCTAGATAAATTGTGAGCCATATTGACTACTTGAATTACCCGTTTTATTATGATAACATTAGTTGAATGTAAAAATAAATCCATATTCTTAAAACTAATAATAGTCTATTTACATTTTTTTTCTTCAAAAGCTCACGTTAATATGATAATGAGTAAAATACGACATTGCCCCTAATTTTGGTCAGATTTCCAGTCCCCCAAAGTTTAAATCGTAAAATTCATTTGCTCATATTTGACCAAAGTTCAAGTTTGCCCCATTCGTCAACTTTTCTATCCAAATTTATCATAATAAATTTTGAAAATTACAAAAATAATAGAAAAAGTTCAAAAATGTCACAGTTTAACCATCTCAAACTTTTTTAAATGTTCAATTGCGTCCTGATTCGACCGGGACTCGATTGAACCCCAATCGAGAGGGCTCGAGTCTGTGTCTTGACCCAATATGACCTCCCATGGGCGAGGGACCATATTTGGGTCAAGATCCAGACCCAAGCCCCCTGATAGGGGTCGAACGAGCCCCCCAATTGGGGGCGAATTAGGCCTAATTCGATTGGGGCTCGATTAAGCCCCAATCGAGGGGGCCTGAGTCTAGGTCTTGCTTAAGACCTGTTCTCCTACCCATGGGGGGTTAGTCTGGGTTAAGACCTAGACCCGAGCGTGAGCTCCAATCGAATCATGACTCAATTGTAATATTTGAAAGAGTTAAATTGTGACATTTTTAAAAGTTGTCTATTATTTTTGCAATTTTCAAAATTGATTATATTAAATTTTGATGAAAAAATTAACGGAGAGAGCAAAATTGAACTTTGACTAAATATGAGAGGAATTGTTTTTATGATTTAAACTTTAGAATTAATGTGATATTTTAGCCGATAATAAAAATATTGTGATCAATCTCATACGAGTATGAGCGGGATTGTGTAAAATGGAATGAGCTGACACTGCAACCTGCCTGTCATTAAAGTCGTTTTCTTTAATGTCTGGGACCATTCCCACCTTAATTTGTGTATAAAGATAGCATCCTGTCCTGTTGACTGTTGACTAAGAGTCGAACTAGGAGTCGTGGCAAACAACGATGCTGCTCTCTCCTCAGTTTACGAATTTCTGATAAAAGTTGTTCACCTGGTTTGATCAGACACCGACAGCGATTCATCATTTTTTTTTTTTGGAATAACAAAGGAACTCACTTGTTCTACAATATGCAGCGAACCACCACGTGGCACTGCCATACCATCATCCATCAAACGACCAAGCCCTATGACCAAGCCCTATGGGCTATGGATATGGTCAACCGAGAATCAATAACAATGTATATAATATTATTTAATCATATAATTCTTTGGACTTAGAGTTGTATATTACATGACAAATAAGAAGGCTTCAAGAGGGTAAGCTTCGAAATTAGTCTTAAATCTTACAATTACTACTTCTTTCATGTGTTTTGTTTTGACTAAATTAAATTATACTTTCTACTTGCATATATATATATATTTCTTTTGTTATAACATTGCAATATTTTAATACATATAGATTTTTTTTCTTCTTTTACTTACTATTATTTTTAATTAATATAATAAAATAACATAATGTCTTATTTATATAAATTTTGCATAAGGTGAAGTTTTTTTTTAATAAATAAGTAATAACATTACATACTATATTATCTATTACTGTTCTCGGCTAATTTAGGTAGTGTTTTTCTCCCTCCATCAAAAGATATAAATTTATAAACATTCTTATGAGAATTCCAATGAATATGTAAGTGGTCTTCAATTCTTACTGCATCATTTGTCGAAGCGTCCACTACTTCATTTGATTTTTGAAAGATGTGACAGATTTTGATACTCTTGAAATTCAGTAAAATTTGCATGAATACAAAATTAAAGGCATAAGTGGTTTTTCAACATTTGTATCCTCTATATATGTATAAGGTAAAGTTAATAATAGCCAGTATTTATGATTAAAATGACATTGACGACTTTGAATGAGTAAACTAGTATGCGCCATGAACGGGCACTAAAGCCCACATAAGAAAACAACTAGAAATTCTCGGCCGATTGTTTTTTTTTAAAAAAATGCTGAAATTATATTGGGAGAGGAATCAATCTTGTCTGTCAAAATAAAAAATAGACGACTAGCAATAACCTTCAATTTCCATCCCTAATATAGAGAAAAATCTTTCGGGGGAATGGTAAGGGTCATTAATTCTCATCCTTTGGAATTAAAAATGCAATAATTAAAAGATTTTTAGACAATTCAAAAAAGAATTTAGAGAAAATTTCTAAACTTGTTAGAAAGAAAACAAAAGCTAACTATTTGATCAAAATGATGGAATTTAGAGGTGTAGAATATCATTAAACTTTTGTTAGATAAAACTATTCATCTTCTTTAATTATAAAATATTATAAAAAATCACATTCAAAAAACAGTCACCAAAAATAGAATATCAACCATTTAGAATGGAGAAGACATAACAACCACACAAGATAGAATATCCATCCTCATCAAATGTTTTGGATATTCTATTTAATAGTACCCAATCCCCAATCAATCCTAAACTATACATAATAGCAAAAGTATACAAACTCTAGAAAGAATAATCCAAAGCATAGTTATCAGAACCGGACCGACCATCGAACCGTGTTCATGGTTTGGTCGGTCCAACCCGGTTCAGTGTGCGGTTAACTACTTACAATGGGAAAAAAAAACTGAAAACTGAAAATACATACATATTCTCAAACACAAACATAATTACCTCAAACTACATAGTCTCTCTCACACACAAACTACATAGTTTCAAGGGAAAAGTCAGAAAAACGTCTATCATGTTTAACTAAAATGGTTTTCCAACCCACTAAATAGCCTACTCCACACTTTAGTTAACTAGTTATCAATTATCATTATTGCAGATGTTGCAACACATACAATAAATTCTCATATAAAATGCTTTAAGTAATACATATGATCGATATAAAGTATAAATTGAAAAGGATTAACCAATCTATCATCCTGGTCGACATTACTTCTGGTAGTTTTAGTTACAGAGAAAGCAAAACAAATAAAGAATCAAGTTAACATGATCCCCAGATTACCCTTTACCCTTCATTGAGGTTTCTCTATGAAACACCTAAGTGAAACATTCTTCACGCCTACAAAGATGCTTATGTCATGAACTAATTATCCATATTTAAAACCGAGTGAAAGAGAAACGTCTGTTAATTCTCCTAAGCAATGGGGTACTCTCCACCTGTTGACGAATCCTCATATTTTCGAAGTAAATCACTCTATCCAAAAGACACTTCCCCATCTATTATATTGTTCATATTATTTAGTATTTAAAATTACTTTCATCATCTAGAAGAATCAAATTAACGTATAGAGTGTCAAGTCTAACAACGCACACACTGTGATGGAATTGCTTCGTATTAGTCCTAGTGGTACTACATTTTGCGAGAACATCATAAAGGGCCCCTGATACTCATTTTGTGAACCAGTTTAATACTGCAGAAACAAACCAATCGGTTTAAGCCGAAAAACCAATTGGTATGTAAAAAAAACATATAAAAAGTAAACCGGAAACCGACTGTTTTTTTAAAAACCACCTGGTTCAATCCGGTTCAAACACTGTTCATTTGTAAAACGGTCTTTTAACTGAACCAAACTGGAGAGCGGTTTGGTTCCCGGTCTGGTTCTGATAACTATGATCCAGAGGTTTCAATAAAGGAAAAATAGGTCCTTGAAGAAAATAACGTAACCTAAAAGCCGAAAATAATAATTACAATTTTGGTGAAATGTCGTGTCAATTGTTTTGAAGTCTTGACATGCTCTCCCTGGACAATCCCCTCGTTAATATAATGGCAATTGATTTTAATGTGATTTTTTTTTTCTTTCATGAAACATAGAATTAAAGGTTATCTTGAAGACAATTTTGTTATAACAAAATAGCATAAGGTTCTCTTGGTCAACACCCAACTTGATTAATAATGTACATAACCATATAATTTGGGGAAAAGTATAAAAAAAACACCCGAATGTTTGCTGAGATTGGTAATTGCACTCGTAATGTTTGTTTTAACACCCATATGTTTCCATTTGTTGGTAAATGAACATTTCCGTCATTGGTCTTTAGTTTCCCGTCAAAAGAAATCACGTGCAATGAATGTGATGTATTTATAAACTTATATGACCAAAATACCCCTAGCGCATTTCCATCACCATCTTCCTTCTGCTTCGTTTGCTTGAAGTTCGTTTCCTTCACTTGGAAATCGATTCGTTCTGTTCGGTCACCCTTCGTCGTCTCTGTTCAGCAAGATTCTGCAGCACGTCGACAACTCGGTTCGTCCACAGCTCGGTTCGTCCACAACTCTGTTCACTACAACTTTTTCATCGCCCTGATCGCCACCCTTCGTCGTCTCTGTTCAGCAAGAAATGGCATCTAATGTTCTTGTGAACAATTCCTTGATTACTACCTATGCAAGATGTGGCAATCTCAATGGTGCTCTATCCATATTTGAGGATCTAACCTTGATCGAATATGGGGATCTTTGCTCGGATAATTTTCTGTCTATAGTATCTGGTGAAGTTTCTGAATAAATCAGACAGGGGAAGAGAACCATGGCACTTACCTGATATGTTACAATCACTTCAAGGAGGCGACCACTATCGAGAAGGCTCTGTAGCTCAGTGTGGCTCTTAGTGTACCAGTTATCGATCAAGATGGCGTAGTCATCCTCAGGGTTCGCATAAGGAACAGGGATTAGCGGATGGCTGTTGATGGGATGGGGCACATGGTGCCCGCAGTGCTGTCCATCCACGTTTCCCTCATGCTCGGCTACGGCTCGGTGCGGTGGTGGAAGGTGTTCACAGCTGAGCAGTGCGACGGGATAAACAGATTCGTATGCTACGAGATGAACTACGTAGTCGTGGCCGTCGATGCCCTCTCCAAACTCGTAACGGTGGTGGTGGTCGGCGCATTATTCTGGTCCAGGTGCAGTGCGGTCGTGGTGGACTTTAACTAGTCCATCACGGGATTCTCGCTCTGTACATCAACGAACCTTCTCATCGTTGGGTTGCCCACCTTGAAGTCCATGTATGATCAGCTCGGTGTAGATCTCATTGTTCAGTTAACCGTTGTTCAAGTATATATATATACATACACTAAATTGAAAAGACAACATAATTAATGATATCAAACACATCGGAAATATAATATATGTTAGCTAAAGACAGAACACCAACACTGACAAAAGTTTACCTGACACGGTCGATCGACATTTTTTGATGAACCTATGCAGACAACGATATGGACTCCACTGTTGTTGTTGTTTCTGGAATTTAGAAAACTGAGGATGGACCATCATGCATTGACAGTGGAAGAAGATGGAATTGATGCTGGGCGATCCGAGACTAGGATGATATAAAACCATTCTTTCCCACTTCACACCCTCCATTGCTAGACCAAGCTTACTGGATGACCCCGCATGGTTTTAGATAGAAGAAGCTTAGAAGTGTTCCAACTGAAGAAGATGATGAATTTAAACCAGTTGCGGGTAAAAATGTCTTTCTACATTGCATTGGTTTGAAATCAACGGTTGCACATGATTTCCAGGTGACATTTGACGGGTAAAATTAACGGAAGGTTCAATTACCAACAAAATTAAACATCTGGGTGGACTTATTTGCGTCAAAAAACATGTTGGTGTAGTTGCAAAAATAAAACATCCGAGTGTTTTTTCATACTTTTCCCAATAATTTCAAACAATGTAGCCATTATGCTCATGTATTCAGCCTCAACTGAAGACCTTGACATGGTACCCTCCTTTATAACTTTCCACGAAATCAAGGAATTTTATAATTTATCACAATATATTGTGACATATTTTCTACTTTCAACACATCCAACTCAATCAGAATCACAATAAGTAAATACAATAGGGGGTTGTTAGAATCAAGCAAAATGCCTAAACCTAGCTTATTCTTAATAGGGTAAAATACGACATTGCCCCCTAAAGTTCGATCCATTTTTAAGTTTCCCCCTTTATGTTTAAATTTTTGTCCTCATGTTTTGGAAAAGTGAAGTTTTGCCCCCTTCGTCAACTTTTCATCCAAATTTAACAGAATTAGTTTAAAACATTGCAAAAATAATATAAAACTTTTAAAAATATCACAATGTAACCCTTTCAAACTTTTTCAAATGTTACAATTGAATCCCGATTTGATCGAGACTCGATTGAACCCTAATAGAGGGATCTCGGGTCTAGGTCTTGATCAAAATAGACCCCCCCATGGGTAGGGGACCTGGTCTATTTCAAGACTCTGATCCTAGCACCCCCGATTGGAGCTCAATCGAGCCCTAATTGAATTGGGATCAAACCATACCCCAATAAAATTGAGCTTCAATCGGGGTGGGGTGGGGGTGGGGGGGTGGGGGTGGGTGGGGGGTGGTTCGAATGTAGGTTGCCCACCCATGAGGGTCCATTCGGGTCAAGACACAGAGTCGAGCCCCAATCGAGGGGTCTCAGTTTTGGGTTTTGACCCAGATCGACCCTCCAAGGGTAGGCGACCAGACCTGGGTCAAGACTCAGACCCAACCGAATTAAGGTCGAACCGACCCCCAATTCCATTGAGGATAGATTGAGCTCCAATTGAGGGGGCTCAGGTCTGGGTCTTGACTTAGACGGATCCTCCATGGGTGGGTGATCAGGTCTGGGTCAAGACCCATATCTGAGCCCCTCCGATTGGGGCTCAATTGAGCCACAATCAAATCGGGATTCAATTGTAACATTTTAAAAAGTTTGAAAGGGTTAAATTGTGATATTTTTGAAAGTGTTTTTATTATTTTTGCAATTTTCGAAACTAATTCTGTTAAATTTGAATGGAAAAGTTGACGGAGGGGGCAAAATTTCACTTTTCCCAAACATGAGAACAAAAATTTTAAAATTTAAATGTTACGGAAGAAGCTGAAAAATCGACCTAAGTTTAGGGGCAATGTCGTATTTACCATTCTTAACACATTTCATGATCCTAATGGAAACATCCAAATGAGATTTTGTTAGGCTCCTGTATATAGTGATTTAAGTGCTGAACAACAAAGGCAATATCAAGTTTAGTAATGGTTAAATAAAGAAATTTACCTATTAGTTGTCGATAAGTATTAGGTTTTCCAGAAGGAAGTCGTCTGGAGTAACCCCAAAATGTTCATCATAATGTATACTAATCAATTTGAGAATGAGGTCCATCGGTGTTTTAACAGTTTTGCATGAAGCTAGACCCAACTCATATATCATCTCAAGAGCATATTTTCTTGGACATAATACTAACCTTTTATACTATCTAGCTATTTGAATTCTGAAGAAATACTTAAGTTCACATCTAGGTCATTAATTTTAAAGGTTTGTTCAAGAAGAATTTGAGCTGAGAAATTAACAACAATCTTCTTACCAACCTTTTTGTAAAAGAGAATAATCCAACTATGATTGAGAGTAACCATTATCTATTAGGGCCTCAGTCATCTTAAGCATCATTGGAATCCAACAATGTGACTACATCTTCATTCTCACTTCCTTTTCCGCATGTCTTGCCTCCTCATACCTATTATCATCCAAGTTTGACAAATAAAAATACGTAGCATAATCCATTCCTATAATGTAAAAGTAGTCAATCATACGTGACAACCAAAACATCGTCAATAACTTCGTGCTCTTTCGTCTGTAAGGTGACGTTAACTTTGTCTACCGTTTGTGCTATAAAATATCAACTTACACTTTTATATATGTCAATTTCTGAATCAACAACAACAACTTCCTAATTATCACTTCCTAATTATCTCTATATTAAGTTTGCCATATTAATTAAATTGATCATAAATAAGCGTTTTATTGCATTTTTCAGTCTTAATGTGAAATTTGTTTGCTCGTTTCCCACAGACGGCGCCAAATGTTGGGTCTAAATTTCCCAAGTGCTGATTGAATGCTGATTTGGCAGTAATCTGGATGTCAATTGGCTGATGACCGCAATCTTTCGCAAGAGCTCCAATGAACATGCAAGAAGGGGAGCGCAACATGGTGAGCATCTAGGCGAGCGCTCGCATGGTGAGCATTAGGAGGCTTTCACCTTGGCGATGGCAACTTCTAAATACTTTTACAACCACTTTAGTTTCGGGTTTGACACTGTACCAGTTTATGGGTGCCAGCTTACCCTTAATGTGGGCCGGTCTAGTATTGAATGATTTGGGTTTTACCGCTCTAAAACGTTATTGGGACTTTGAGGCCTTATCCCATATTGGGTCGTCACTATCCATACCCAACATTTGCCCCTGAAGCTTGATTGAAGTTTCTTCAGTCGAGCTTGATCTTGTGATAAAGGATTTGAGATAGTGACTTCTTGATTGGACATTTGATGTCTTTGATTGATATTTGTGCCTTTTGATGCTTCGTATCCTTTGGCGAACGATTTTGGTTGCTAGAGTTTTTGGAATGTTGACTCCTTACCCTATTAGGCGAACACTTTGGGTTGCCACAGTTTATGGATGTTCATTCTCTACTCCTTAGGCGAACGCTACTGTTGCTAGGGTATTAGGAGAGGCTTGTTCTAGCTCTTTGGCGAGCACCCTTGTCTGTAAGGTTTTGAGCATTTAATGAATGCATTGTTTGGCGAGAGGTCGAAAGGACGTGTGATGCATGCTCGTCTCTTTGACTTCCATAATATAGGGTAGACTGACAATTTTCTATACTGTTTCAACCCGTTATCTCAGCGATGTAACCCTTTAGGTTCTGACATTGCTTCGATTTTGCCCCAAAGGAGGTGTAATCATTATCTGATTTTTCTGGATATAACCGTTTGGTTTCCCCATTTTTGGCTATAAAAAACCAACATTTGTCACTTAGCACTTTACACGTCCAAGCTTTCTTATTTCTAGAGTTCAAGTGCTCCTTTCTATGCCATAATCCTCTGTTCAAGCTTTTCTCTTAAACTTTTTACTCACGGTAAAAATCATCTTTTTACAATCATGGCTGGCAACAAGAATCAGATTTTCGGTAAGGGTCTGTCTTTTAAACTTCCCCTACCCATTCTACGTCTAGGCAGAAAGCTACTGCTAGGGTTTCCAATGCCCTTCTTTTCATCAGGGATGTTTCTACCCCGGTGCAGGACCAAAGAGCCTCTCTGCCGAAACCAACCTCTGGAAGCCCGACCGTTGCACCGATCGTAGTGGACGTGCTCGAGACCAACGTTTCAGTCTTTTCTCCGACATGTAGTCTTTTGCCTTTTCTTTTCCTTTTAGGCGGTAAAGTTCCCTCCTTTTTGTTATTTTAGTATTGTTTTTGTCTTGCCATGATATTTTTCTTAGATATTAAACATAATGAGTTGAGGTCAGCTCAGTTCAAGGCCATGGTTGCCTTGACAAGTTTAGGATAAGCAGATGCACCTAGGTATCCGGGCCTAGGGTTGCATTACCAACGTGAATGAGAGGTTTACGTCTATGCGGCCCATATTGATGCTGGGTTGCATTTTCCTCTTTGCGACGACGTGAAGTCTCTCTGTTGCTATTACAGGATATGTCCCACACAACTGGTACCCAATGTCATCTGGATGTGGGTTAGGTTCAAATTCACGTGTTTACGTCAGGGTGGACGTATTCAAATTCTCTCTTCCGATGTTTCTATCGGTTGGCTGTCGAGGCTAACCACCTTCATCACTTCCAAACACGCTGGCCGAAGTTTGAGGAATGGGGGAGCCATGCATGAAACTCGAATGTTCACTTTCGACGGGTGAGCGACTTCAGGGCCACCAACTCAAACTAAAAGAAGTATTATTTCTTATATAAAGGTGGTGTGCCTTGGCAGCTTTCTCAAACGGAGCCGGATATTCCTTTGAGCTTTGGCGAGCTGTCGGGGAGTGATCAGAATTCCATTCATGACTTTTTCCGACATTATAAACAACCTGGCTTCGGTTCGGTCCGCTAAGTCACAGAGATTTCAGAGTCCGTGCTTAGGCTGATGGGCATTCACCAGTCCGCGCCAGTCTCTATTGATTGGGTAATTTTCTTACCCTTTTTCTTTTCTGTTTTTTGTGTTGTAGGCACTCAGGGACCTAAACTTCTTAGTTTCTTTTCCAAGCAGGCTAAGGCAGGGTTGTCTACTTTCCAAGCGATCTTGTGTCCACATCCTCATCATTCTAGGTACGTGACCAAGCGTAGGCTTGAGGAGAAACATTCTGGGGTTGCTTCTGGCGATCACCCAAGATGTATTGTTCAGGATATGACCTCTGTTTTTTCTTTTAATTTTCCTTTAAGTTTAATACATTTTTTTCTTGTTTTCAGAGAATGTCACAACTGACTATTGTTGCTACTCTAGCCAAGAGGACGAGGAGCCCCCTACTGCTGTTGGGGGATCTTCTGCTCCCCGGAGCGAGTCTCCTTCTTCTGATCATGCTGCCCCTAACCCCTCCAGAGGAGTTGGGCTCAGAAGAGGGTCATGAACCGAGGCGCAGCGACGGGTACTTTGAAGACTCCCTTCTCTGGCGAGTACTGTCCTTTGGTAGCTCTTTACCAACCCCCGACAGTGGCGGATTCGAGGGGTCACTAAGCCCTTTGCCACAGTCTCCGGAAGTGGAGATTTCTGATAAGACGATGTTGCGGTGTAACCCAGACCTCTGCATGCATTTGCTGAATGGGATCATTCCTCCTTAGTAATAGGGGGAGGTCCCTTCTGATTTGAACAACATTGAGGTCGTCGTGAGGACTCATTTTGAGCGTCTTGCCTTGGTAGGTTCCTTTCTCCTTGTTCTTCCTTTATAGACTTCACTTTATTCTTTTCATTGCTCGCTATGTTTTAACCAGTGTTATCAGAACCGGACCGACCTTCAAACCGGTGAGGGGGCCAGTTCTCGGTTCAGATGATCCAATCCGGTCAGATCCGGTTCCATGTGCATTTCAGTGTTCACAAGCAAAAAAGAAAAGAAAAGTACAATTACAAACTACATAGTCTCAAACACACATACATTTACCTCAAACTACATAGTCTCAAACATACACATTACTCTCGAACACAACATAATTACCTCAAACTTTGAACATAAATAACACAATAGTCTCAAAATCAAACACAATAGGTCTAAACTTTAAAGATAACTTCTAAACCGAAAAAGTTAATTGGTCGAACCGAAGAGAACCACACACAAAATTTAACCATCTAGAAAAAAACTAGAACCGGAAAATCGGTCAATTTTTCAAAACCCGACTGGTCCAACCCGATTCAAACACTGTTCATATGCATTTCAATCTTTTAGCTGAACCAAATCGGACAGGGGTTCGGTTCCCGGTCGAACCCGGTCAGACCGCTAGTCCGGTCTAGTTCTGATAACACTGGTTTTAACTCATTGATCCTTTTTAACTTTATTCCATTTTTCTTGTTGTCATCTCGTCCGCGAGGAGACGACGATCAGACGGATTGTAGGGGATCTCGCTGAGGACCTTCTTATCGAGCTGGAGCAGTTTCAGAGTTTGAGGTATACTCTGTAAGAGGTGGAGGACTTGACGATGAGGGTAGAGGCGTCCACTGAGCTAGTAGAGCAGGCTGGGCGGGAGTCTGCGGAGAGGGAGAAAGAGATGCTCGCCTCGATCAAGATGAGGGATGACCAGGTGCCGCTCGCAGAGGACGGCAAGCTCTGGGTTGAGTTGCGGACCAAGTAACCTAACAAATACTCCACTTGAAATGATTTAATAAAACATGAAAGCGTAAAGGAGGTGAACAAGAAAAACACCTGACTCCATTATTGGAAAACTTGTTATTTTGTACATAGAGAACTACTTATATATATAGTATAGAGATAACTATCTATATATATTGATTCTATCTATAAAGATACTCGTACTATCTATCTAACTATATATATAATAAACTAAATATAAAAAAATAAACTAATTAATATAAATAAATAGTAAAATACGAGTTTTCCCCCTAAAGTTTGGGTCGAATTTAAGATTCCCCTTTAATGTTTAAAATTTGAAATTTTAGTCCTAATATTTGGAAAAGATGAAAAATATCCCCATTCCGTCATATGTCCATTATTTTCAAATGGATTCAGGCACATGTGTACGTCACATGTGTTTTCAAGTTGAAAAATGACAAAATTGCCATCGTCCCCCTTTAAACCAGAGCTCCGCCGGATATTCAATTTCATCGTCGTCCACCAAGCTTAAGCAGAGAAGGTTGAAATCCTCGTAGCACCAGAACCACCTCAAGCAATCGGCTTCATCATCGCTCCAGCACCATCTCCAGCAATAGGCAGCTACAACAATCGGCAACTCCAGCAATCGCATAGCAGACTGCTCCCTCCTGAGCTACATCGGACAGGCCCCTTACCAGATCTTCAATTTGGGGAATACCTCAGGCTCAATGGGTCTTCAATTTCGTTGATCTTGGCGTGGCTGCTCCGAAGAAAAGTGAGCATGAGGAAAGAATCGTGGAAGATCTCCGACGATATATACCGTGGAAGACGCCACCGTGGAGGACTGGAGTCGTGGAGGATGCCGGACTGGAGGACGCCACTGTGGAGGACGCCACCGTGGAGCTGGAAGATCCAATGACAATTTTGTCAATTCAAAATGTTGAAACTCACGTGTAAATCACGTGACTAAGCTTCCTTTATAAATAAACGAATTTTGGACGGAATGGGGGTATTTTTCATCTTGTCCAAACATTAGAACTAAAATTTCAAATTTTAAACATTAAAGGGGAATCTTAAATTCGGCCCAAAAGTTAGGGGGAAACTCATATTTTACCCTATAGACAAACTAAAGATAAAGATTAATCTTGATTAATTTTGACTACACTACATAATACTTTGACACCATTGGAAAGTGAGATTAATTGGGCGAAGATGAATGAAAGTCTTCTAAGTTAAAGGTTTGGAAAGTGCATCAACAAGTTGTTCTGTACCAGGAACATGGTTGACTTGGATCAGCCCCTGTGAAACCTTCTCACGCATAAAGAAAAGATCAAATTCTACATGCTTCATCTTAGCATGTTGAACTGGGTTAGCCGCAATAGAGATAGTAGTATTATCACACCAAAGCACATGAGCAGATGTTAATCATAAACCAAGCTCAATTAGTAAAGAGGTTACCCAAATGACATCACATGTAGCATTAGCTAATCCACGAAAATTTGCCTCGACCGTTGATCTAGATACCACGATTTGCTTTTCAAACACCAAACAATTGGATTTCCTCCCGAGAACAAGCAATGTCCACTAGTAGATATTTTGTCATCAGTGTTAGCTCCCCTATCTGAAACTGTGAAACCAACAAGATCAAGGGATGACGATGTTTTGAATATTAAGACATAATAAAGATACCCTTTTAAGTATCTTAACACCCTTTTAACAGTTGCCCATTGAGCCTCTGTAGGTCTATGAAGAAAATGACTAAGCCTATTGATACTATAACTGATATCTGGACGAGTATAACAAACATGTTGTAAGGCACCCACCGTGCTTCTGTATAGAGAATGAACTGATAGAGGTATACCTGGTCCAGAGGTAGATGTAAGGAGATGAAAACAAACCAGTAGGATAGGACTAGGTTTACAATTTGACATGTTGACACGCGACAATTGGTCACAATGTACTTCCTTTGGCTTAGCACTTTAAATCATGTCCGGACTGAATTTCCATTCCAAGGAAGTTGTTGAGAATCCTTGCAAGAAAAATGTGTGTTCAGGCTGGATATGGTTAATTCGATAAGATCCTCACATGATCTTCTCACAACTATGTCATCCATATAAACCAAGAGATAAACAAATTTGTCAGACACTTTCTTAAGGAACACTAAGTAGTTATTAGACCGAGAACTTGAAAAAGAAATATGTGTAAGCAAAAATTCTCGGAGTTTCTCAAACCAATCTCTTGGAGCTTGTTCGAGGCAATATAATGCCTTAGTGAGTTTGCAAACAAGCAGGTTGCCTAAGGCATCTGTGACTTCAAAACCTGGAGGTTGAGACATGTATACTTCTTCAAGCAAACTTCCATTTACAAAAGGAGTCATGATGAGGAACATACCTCATAGAAGCAGTGTCCACACAATGAGGTTGAGGTGGAGAACAAGCAGATGAAGAGGGGAAACCACCGATCAAAAAGGAGCAGAGTCGTGGGATGTTGGAATCTCACGAGAAACTGCAGAAGAGACCTATCAGGCTGAAATATAGAATCAATAGGAATAAAAAAAGGTTTTGAAGACAGAACACATTTAGGAGAAAGGTACTAAAGAACTCACCATGAGGATCAGCAAAAGGAAATGTCATTTCATGAAGAAAGAAAATATGTCTAGACACATAGATCTGACCAGACGATGAGAGACATTTATACCCATGATGCTTAGAGCAATATCCCTGAAAAACACAAGCCTCAAAACGAAAAGAAAATTTGTGATTCTTAAACGGTCTGAGATGAGTAAAAAATAATGAACCAAAGACACAAAGAAAGAGTAATCAGGTTTATTTTAAATAAAACCTCATGGGGAGAAAGATTACCAATGGAAGATGAAGGTAGGCAAGTAATCAAGGTTTAGGGTTTAGCTCCAGAATATGACGATGCTTGCGTTCCACAATACCATTCTGTTGATTGGTCTAGGGAAACGTGACACGATGAATAATTCCATGTTGAGCAAGATAAAGGGACAAGAATTGAAATTCCCCCCACCATTAGATTGAACAACTTTCAGAGAACAACCAAGCTGCTTCTCGGCAAGTACATGAAACTCTTGAAACGCCTGAGCAACATCATTCTTCTTGGCCAAAAAATAAATCCACGTATACCTACTGTAAGCATCAACAATACTAAGATAATAGTTAGAACTGCTGGATGTACAAGGAGAGGGTCCACAAACATCAATATGAACCAATTCAAGAGGATCACTATATTGAGTTTGAGACGACAAATGAGGTTGATGTTTACTTTTACCTATAGCACAAGCCGAACATTCAGAGAATATATGTTTAACATGAAGATCATGAATACGCAGACATTTTGTGAAAATGGAATTCGAAGGATGTCCATGTGTCATGTGCCACAATTGAGTAGAACCTTTGGGACTTAAAGATGCAACAAAGCATTTAAAAGAAGAGAAAGATCATTATTCATCAAATCAGTAACAACATTCACACAATCAGAATCAGCATTACGTTCAACACATAAATAGTCATTATCAAACAAAACATTTTTATTAATTTTAGTTTGTGAGGATGTAACCCCACTTGGAACAACATTTAGAGTAGAATTCAAATGACGAGACACTGCAACATTATTATCAATAGAAGGACTACTAAACTGAATTGAATTGACATACCTATATGCTGACAGATCAAGTTGATACAAGCCATCACACTCAAATCCTCAATGAAGCACTCTGTGCGACATGGAATCTCTAAACAAACAACGCGACACATGAAACTCAAAGTAGACTTGATTGTCCCTGGCAAACTGAGAAACATAAAGGAGATTCTTAGTAACACTGGGATTATATAACATATTATTTAACATAAGATGCTTAGATTGAGTAGAAATCATGGAAGAACCAATCGCAGAAATACGTAAAGATGAATCATTCCCTACCAGCACCTTACCTGGACCTGTGTACGGAGATGTCACCTTTGGAACATGATGAGCATTGGTGATATGGTTTGTTGCTCCAGAGTCAGGATACCGGTTTGCATAAGTATGAACTACATGAGCAACACAGGCAAGATTTGCTTGCGGCGAGGGCGAGATGTTGGTCTGACCACTTGATGAGTTGGTTGAGACCATAGTTATCAGAACCGGACTGGACCGGACCGGCGGTCCGACTAGTCAGACCGGGAACCGGACCCCTTTTCAGTTTGGTTCAGTTAAAAGACCGTTTTACAAATTAACAGTGTTTGAACCGAGTTAAACTGACCGGTTTTTAAAAAATCGGTCGGTTTCCGGTTTCCGATTCCCTTTTAGCTGACTTTTATTTTGGTTTTCAGTTTTTTACGGATGTTTTTTTTTGTTTCCGTTTTTTGGTTTTGCACAAACCAATCGGCTTAACCCAATTGGTTAAACCGGTTCACTACTATTGTGTATTGTGTTTGAAAATTGAGAGTAATGTGTGTTTGATATTGAAACTATGTAGTTTGTATGTGTGTGAGACTATGTAGTTTGATGTAATTATATTTGTGTTTGAGACTATGTATGTATTTTAAGTTTTCAATTTTTCCCCCTTGTGAATAGTGAACCGCACACTGGACCGGGTTGGATCGGCCGAACCGTGAACCGACCCCCTCGACGGTTCGATGGATGGTCCGGTTCTGATAACTATTGTTGAGACCATAGAAGAAAAGGCATACGAACCTGATGGCAGGTAATGACCATAGACAACTGGTGTAGGCGTATGGTAAAGAGGATGATAAACCATAGGAGGTGCAGCCGAAGGCATGTATGGATGAATAGCCGGAGCATGATGTCCAATACCAGGAGATGGGGCGAGAGATCCAGCAGACGGTGGAACTAATTGGTGCGGATATGCAGAGGATGGAGACAGTTGATATGCAGGAACATGCCTTTGATATGGAGAGGCATCATCCCATTGAGCAGATGACAGATTTGCAGAAGGTGTGGAAGAGGATGAATGAGCAGTATCAGTGACTCCAGTAAAGTGCACGTTGAATCGTTGATAACTTCTATGCACTAGATGACCAAATTTCCCACACAATTGACACTGTGTTCTGTTTCGTCCATATCCCTTGCCACGGCCACGTCCTCTGCCAGAATTACCTTGCTGATAAGCTCCTGAAGTATGTTGCTAATAGGCACCTGAACTAGAGTGTTGCTGTCCTTGATGCTGCGATCATATTTGATGTGAAATATTTCCCTAACCAGGGACAGAAGAAGCATTAACATATTACATAGAATCAGAAGATTTTTGGACCAGCAATGTGATTTTCCGCAACATTCGTCGTAACAACCGAATCAAAGTTCATATCAGACTGCCCACCTTCAACATCTAATAGAACTGAGCTCACAGATGCTATATCATAAGGATTTCTACTTGCATGTATCACAAAAATCACATTATCGAACTGACCTTTCACACCATTAAGAATGATCGAAATCTACTGCATCTCCCCAATTGGATGTGCACAGTTGGCGAGACTATCACAAGTAGTCTGAATGTCGGTTAGGTAATCACGTATGGACTGATGAAGCAGCTTCCATGCTTTCAGACGATCATATAAATGCATAATCCGAGTGGTTGATGAAGACGAAAAATCCCTGTGCAGTTTTTCCCAAATAGATGATGCATTCATACAACCAATCAGACCTCGACTAACTTGAGGAGATACTGACGCCAGCAGCCAAGACGCTAACGAACTGTTGAGCTGCACCGATTTTGCATACGCTGGATTGACGTGATCACGACCATTGTTGTCACGAAAAAATTGTGGAACAACCTCGGTTCCATGCATATATGATTCAAGATTTTATCCATGCACCGAGAGCAGAACTTGTTGCTTCCAGGACTGAAAGTTTTCTTCTCCAAGCAATTGCACAACCTTCTTGTTTGCCAACAGTGTGTAGCGTCTTCCATGGATGATCGCAAGAAATACGGCACGGTGTAGGGTTACGGCGACGTAGGGTTGCATCGACGTATGGTTGCGACGACACATAATCAACCTTGCTCTGATACCATGTCAAGATCTTCATATCAAAGAAATAGATTTAGAGAAAAACAAATAAAAACTGAAATAGGTATATTTTCTACGTGAACCATCTGTTACACCGATTGCATACATATATATATCCTAAAACTAGTTGTTGGTAACTCTCTCTCTCTCTCTCTATCCTTAAACTTTGACTCTCTCTTTATATATATCCTTAACCTTCGGCATACCTATTCTTATATCCTAACATGTAACACTTGAGAAGATGAGTGACCAAGTCTTTGATGCCAAACATACGATGAAATAAAGGAGACATGAGCACTGATACTATAAACATGCGCATTAGGAATAAATTTTCCAAGACTAGGAAAGGAATTTTCAGAACTAGGAACAAAATTTCCAGTTGTAGAGTAAACATTCATTTTATTGAGCTCACTTGTTTTATTCATATACAAAGGCGAAATATTATACTTTTCTAAGGCAGTAGGATACACATTCATTTGTAGATAAGAGAATCTTGTAGAGTCCACGAGACTCACATCCCTGTAGGAGTACTTGGTGCGTTTTCCGATTATTTGCAACACAACCATTTGGAAAGAAAACAAAGTAAGCATCATTATAGTTAACAAATTGAGATACAGATAAGAGATAACAGAGCGATTGTTAACCTGAAGTTGAGATGTACCTGTATGAGTAATTTAAATTGTATTGGCATTGCCTACACTAATTTTACCTTGCCTTATATAAGGGGCTGCATTAGGAAACTTCAAGGAGGAATTGGTAAGGTGATATGACGCTCCAAAATCAGGATACCACGCCAGATTCGCCCCTCCTATGTCATAATAGGTGCTGAAACTTGCGTTGAGAGCTGTGTGGGTTGCACAATTTCGATTGACTCCTATGGTTTCCTCTCGCCTGGTGGAAGGTAGATAGAGATGATGATAAGTTTATGTGGAGGTGTTTTGATAGAAAACTTGAGGTGCGGCATGCGAAGGAGAAGATAGATGATGAGCTTGTTGATGAAAAGCTGACAAATTCAAGTGTAAGGCCAACTATAATTGTACTGATTTGCATTATTTCAGATATGGGATGATCCAAACTTCTGAGGGTGTCACAGAGGAGTTGAATTCTACCAAGGTATTCCCTCATAAATATATCACATTTTCTTTGTGATTGAAGAGAACACAAAAATCGCATCACACGAGTAGTAGAAGCAACCGAAAATAACTGATGCAACACATTCCAAATTTCGAAGGATGATCGATAATGCACAAGATTAGGAAGTAAATATGATGATACCTATGTTAGGAGCCACGAGGCCATAACACTATCCTGTTCTTTGAATGTACTGTAAGTTGTATTAACAATCTTGGCTCCCTCGGCGTTTGTTATGAACTCATCTACACGGGCTGAGCCACCAATGTATCCTTCTAGCCTATGGCTAACTATTGTAAAGTCAATTTGTTGTTTCCACTGTAAGTAGTTGGTCTCATCGAATGTTAGGTGAATCGTCTTGTTAGTAAGCTGCTTAGGATTGGAGTCCATGCTAGGGTTTGCAGCTGTGGGGCTGTGTGGTGGTGGTTGAGGCGGTGCAGAGCTAGGGTGGTGCAGCTAGGGTTTGCAGCCATGGGGCTGCGTGGTGATGGTTGAGGCGGTACGGAGCTAGGGTGCTGAGGCTAAGGTTTGCATCCGTGGGGCTGAGCAGAGGATGGTGGTGTCGTGACTTGCCGTGGTGGCTGACTTGTGTGAGTTATACGATAAACCTAATTTTGAAAAATCTGATACCATGAAAGGTTTCTTGAATCTAAGAGATTTGAATAGAGAAAAGTTCCTTGTATTTTTATTGTATCTTGAAGAATAGGTACAATGCTATATATATATATAGTAAAACCCTACTGTAGAAACCCTACTATAGATATAGATATAAAACCCTAATGTAGATATATTCTATTTATTACAAAACGGTCCTTTTGCTTAACTTTCAATCTAAACTATATCCTCTAACACCGCTCGGCTTAAGGCAAAGGTCACTCGCCATCAGAGCGAGCTGAGGGAGGCTTAGGATTATAGGGATGCCTTTAAGGCGGAGAAAGAGCAGCTCGAGTTGAAGCTGAAGGTTGTTCCATCCTCCCAGAGTGTGATCGACGACTTTAAGAAGTCCGGGGAGTTCTCCGATTGCACCTTGAAGGCGATGAAGGTTGAGGTAGCTGCCTATCTCAAGGTCTTGGTCGACGAGATCCACAGGATAGACCCCAAGTTTCCTCTCCGGGAGGTGAAGTCTCTTCAGGACTTCATTGAGAGTGTCTACACCAAGGGAGCGCCTTCTGCCACTGTTGGCGGGGAGGTTAACCCCAGGGCCGAGAAGGAGGTTTTATCCCCTGGTGAACCCAGACCTTGATGTTCCAGGTCCCCATGTGACCAAGTTGATACCGAGCTTCAAGTCAAAGGAGCTTGTTCTTTATAAGAAGAATTACAACCTTGCAAAGTCACCTGACCTCCTTATGCTTTTGATCCCCCTCCTTTTATATGTTGAAATGTCGTCCTCCATTTATGAATGAGAGCTTGTTTTAGTTTCCTTTTGTTTCAGAAACTTTGCAATTATTTCGTGATCATTGACTCAGATATTTTCCTTCAATATAATGTATGCCTTTTTTTTATTTCAAAAGCTTTTGTTTTTGTTTGACTTTGAATATATTTGGTTGTTCTTCTGATGTCGATCTTACTTGAAAACTTAGGAAGTTCTACTATATTTGTTTTCAACTTCGCTTTTAGCTTCTATATAATAGTCTCGCCTTTTTATTTAAAGGGTCTTAGATCTTTTAGGTGAAATGTTACCTTTTAGAGGCTCATCCGTTCCTTTCGCCAAGCTTCTTTTATTGAACTGTTACCCAAGGATTATGCCTTAAGGAAACTATTATCCTTGATGGATTCGTTTGCCTTTTAGGATGTTGGTCCTTGGATTCGTTCGCCTAAGAGTGAGGAACAGTTACCCAAGATTCACTCACTTTTTTAGGAAGTTGTTACCTTAGATTCGTTTGCCCACTTTACTTTTCAGAGGGACTGCTAACTTAGATTTGCTTGTCGTTTAGGAAGTTGTTACCTAAGATTCGTTCGCTCTCTTAAACTTTTCTTTGGAAAGATTGTTACCTTGTCAGTTCGTCCCCTCTATTGTTCCCAACTTATAAGGGAACTTTTACCCTTGAAATGGGTTCGTTCGCCTTATGTATCAGGTCTTAGTTTTTCCCATATTGTAAGGGAACTGTTATCCTTGATGTCGTTTCGTTCGCCTTATGTATCAGGTCTTAGTTTTGTCCAACTTGTAAGGGAACTGCTACCTTTTATGGTTTGTTCGCCTTATGTATTAGGTCTTTATTTATCCCAACTTGTAAGGGAACTGTTACCTTGATGGTTCGTTCGCCTTTTATATCAGGTCTCTCGCCTAACTTTTAGGGAATTGTTACCTTGATGGTTCATTTGCCTTTTTAGTTTAGGTATTTGTTTTTCCTAGTTTGGGGGTAATTGTTACTTTTTTTGGTTTGTTCGCCTCTCGTTTTAGGTCTTGATGGGAGAGGAACTGTTACCTTTTGAGGTTCGTTCGTAATCCTCGCTTTGCCTGACTGAGGACTGATACCTTTGTTGGTTCGTCTGCCTGTATGCGTTAGCTCTTATCTTACGATCGTTCAATAATTCTTTGGAACTTTTAGTTTTGGTTTGTTTTATTGACATAACAATCTGATTACAAGTTATGCATAAAACCTCTGTAAATCTTTTGAATGAAAAGGACAAGGTAGTCTTATACCCTCTATGTTTTCCAAGTAGTATGACCTTGGTGCGGTGATCTCCACTACTTTGTATGAGACTTCCCATTTAGTTGAGAATTTGTTGTGGAGGTCCAAATTTGTGAACTCATTCATTCGCAAAACCATCTCCCCCACGAAAAATTGTTGAGCGTTGACTTTTCTGTTGAAGTACTGAGCGGCCGCCAGTCGCATTTTAGGTTGTGCGCTGTTTGATTGCCTTCACTTTTCTTTAACAAGATAGAGGTCTGTAAGCCGCTCAATATCATTAACTTCAACATCAAAGTGTAGGATCCTATGGGTAGGTACCTCTATTTCGGCGAGGGTCACTGCATCGGATCCGTACACCAGACTGAATGGCGTTTCCCCTGTTACTATTTTCGGTGTCATTCGGACAGCCCACAGCACGTTGTTCAGATCGTCTATGCAGTTTCCTTTTAAGGCTTGAACTCTTATTTTGAGTCCTTCCATGACAACTTTGTTGGCTGCTTCGACATGTCCGTTGGTTTTGCGATAATGTATCGAGTTGAATCTGTGAACCATATGGTACTTTTCATAGAGCCACTTGAGTTCTTTTCCCACGAATTGTAGGTTATTATCGCTTATAAGTATCTTGGTGACACCAAATAGCGAAATTATGTTGACCTTTAAAAATTTGACCACTTGAAATTCAGTTGTGGAGGCCAATGCTTTCCCCTCTATCCAATTGGAGAAATAGTCAATCCCCACGATGATGTGGATTCTTTACCCAGTGCTTATGGGAATGGGGCTCAATATATCTATTCCCCATTAGGCGATTTGCTAAGTGCTAGCCATTGGGGATAAAAATGTTGGCGGTCGACCGAATTTTGGTGTGAACTGTTGACAAGTTCCACACTTTTTTGTTAATTCTGCAGCGTCTTTGCTCAAGGCTGGCCAGTAATAGCCTAGACTGAAGATTTTGTGCGTTAATGATAGTGCACCTTCATGGCATACGACAACTCCTTCATGTGTTTCACGCATAACTCTTTCTGTCTCAGGATTGGAAATACATGTTAGATAGGGAGTTGAGTATCCTTGCCTTAGAGTTCTCCATCTATGAGAAGATAGTTTGCGGCTAGGCGACTTGTTTTGGTGGTCTCGCCATTGTCTTCGGGCAGGGTTCCATCTTTCAGAATATTGTGGAACAGAGTCATCTAGTTGAACTGCTCTTGAATAATGAAGACTTCTGCTAGATTTTCGAGGACCGAGTATAGTGCTTGTTACAAGAATTGTATTTCCGTTATTTCTATTCCTCCGAACGCCAGCTTGTTCAAGGAGTCTGCTAGCTGGTTGTCTTGGCATGGAATTGACTCAATCGCGAAAGTTGGAATTTTGGCGATTCATTTTTTTGCAATGTCAAGGTACTTTTTTATTCCCCTCCCCTTTGCTTCATAAGTACCATTGATCTGGTTGACAATTAGCTCTGAAGCGGTTTTGTCTTTAGTGTCGCAAATTTGATATTGAATTCGCTTAACTCAATCGCCCACTTGACCATCCTTTGTGAAGAGTCTGGCTTCATCATGAAGTGCTTTAGGGACTTGTTGGCGAGGATTGTATTAGCATGGGCGTGGAAGTATGGTCTCAAATTTAGAGAAGCAATAAATAAGGCGTAGAGATACTTCTCAATCTCGATATATTTTATTTCAACAGAATTAAATAACTTGCTTACAAACTAGACTGGACTCTGTTTACTTCCCTCTTCCTTTACTAAAACTGCACTAGCGACTTCACTAATATTTATATATAGAAAAACGGTTCATTGGGAATGGGCTTCGCCAAATCCGGGAGTGTCTGTATGTGCTGCTTGAGCAATTGAAAGGCAACCTCGCACTCCGGTGTCCACTCGAACTTGCGGTTTGCCCTAAGAGTTTGGAAGAACGTGAGGGACCTGTCACTCACCCTTGAGAGGAAACGATTAAGCGCGGTCAGGTGACCGTTCAGACTTTGGATTTCCTTATGGATAGTCAGAGACTTCATCTCTTCTATAGCCTTAAGCTTTTCGGGGCTTGCCTCAATACCTTTTGCACTGACCATGAAACCCAAGAATTTGTATGATTCCACTCCAAAGGCGCATTTCGTTGGATTCAGGCCAACAATGTGCCTCCTCATGCATTCAGTTGCTTCTCGAAGGTTTTCTGTATGAGGGATCCCCCTGATCGACTTGACAAGCATGTCGTCTACATAGGCTTCCATATTCACTGATAGGTTGCCTCCGCATTTATCAAGCCGAAGGGCATGACCTTATAGCAAAGTATATCGTTGTCGGCGTAGAATGCTGTGTGAGCTTCATTGGACAAGTGCATTTGGATCTAGTTGTAGCCTGAATAGGCGTCCATAAGTCTTAGCATCTCATAACCAAAGGTTGCATCCACCAGCTGGACAATTTGTTCAAGTCGAGGAAGTCCATGCACATTCTCCATTTTTCATTCGACTTCTTATCCAGCACTGGATTGGCGAACCAACTTTGAAAGCATTCCTCCCTGACAAACTTGGCTTCAAGTAGTCTTCCTACCTCTTTCCTGATCACCAAACGCTTATACGATCTAAATGACCTTCTTTTCCGAGCAATGAGTTTGATTGAAGGATCTATCCGTACCTTGTAGGAGATCATGTCGGTGTTGTTGCATGGCATGCCATTAGGCTTCCAAATGATAAATTCCTTATACTTTTTCAATAGGGAGGTCAAGGCGTTCCTTTAGTTGTCGTTCAAGGTGGTTCTGATGCGCACCTTATTTTCTAGACCATCTATCTCAACTTCTGTCACTTCTTCCATTGGGGCTGGCCGAGCTTTGTCCTCACGAGGGTCAGACTCTGTCTCGATGGTGAGAGACTCCCTTTGGTTCTTCCTGCGAAGGCAGTTCACATAGCATTTTTTTGTGGACGGTTGGTCGCCAAGAGCTTCTCCAATCCCATTCGGTGTGGGCAACTTCCTTTACTGGTGGACTGTGGAGGCCACAATCTTGTTTGGATTGATCGTGGTCCTCCCTCAAGATGGCGTTATATGAGGCTGGTACGTCGACCACTATGAAAGCGACTGACACCTCTATGCTCTTCCATCTTTCACCCAGGGTTACCTACAGGGTTATGGATCCCAGTGGATATATTGTTCTCCCAGCAAAGTCGATGACTGGAAAGTCGACTCGCTTGAATTCTCTTTTGGATTTTCCCATCTTTTCGAAAGCATACAGAAATAGAATGTATGTCGAACTTCCTTCGTCGATCATAATTCTTTTCATATCGCATTCAGCGACGTCTACCGTGATGACTAAAGCATCATTGTGCGGAGTTGTGACATGGGTCAGGTCTTCTTCAGAGAATGAGATGATGATATATTCTCAGGCCGATGTCTTTTTCCCAGATATGCAGCTCTGGCGATTTGTGTGACATATATTTCTCTTGCATTTGACCCCTCGCCTCTGGGTGCAAACACTCTGGTGATTAGGTTTATTACCCTTTTGCCCTGGGATGGGCCAGATTGTTCTTTGGGAACAAGCAAGCGGGTTCTACGCGGAGGCGTTCGACCGCGCTTCCTTCCTTCCACGAACTCCTTCAGCATGCTTCTCTGGATTAGTTTCTCGATTTCGCGTTTCAGAATGCGGCAATCATCAGTCTTGTAGACTTTCCCTTTGTGATAGCGACAGTAACTCTCTAAATCTTTACCCATGGTCTGAACATTCGTTCGGGGCATCTGTGGTCTTGCTAAGTACATTCTTTCCATCTCAACTAGTATCGTCGAGATATGCCTGTTCAAATATAGGCTTCTCAAGACCTCGCATGTCCTTCTTTTCCTTTTTTCTATCATGTCGGGGCTCTCGAATAGCCCTTGGCGAGGTTGATACTAGGAAATTAGCTTTAGAGTTTGCCCTTTCCAGGTATTTGAAACCTTTCACCCTTATTACCAGCTCCTCCAGTGTCTTTATTTCTTGAACATGGTAGCGGTTGTGCAGTTTTCTCGAGACTTTGTTGGTCACATCTAGCCCTCTGTAAAATGCTCGAACGATCTCTCCATCCGTAACTCAGCGATCAATCTCTGTGACGTTCTTATGAAAACGCCCATAAAAGTCGGTTAATGTCTCTCCTGGTAGCTTCTTAACAACATCTAAGGCGACCACGCTCTTCAGCAACCGCTACTCGCCTATATATCTCTCCAAGAATATGTTCTTTAATTCAGATCATGTCCTTATTGATCCTATAGGGAGGTCGAAGAACCAAGATGACTCCGAACCCGGGAGGGTTGACGGAAATAGCAAGGCTAAGTGGTTATCATCATCTGACTTACCCAAAATAGAGGATTAATGCTCGTTGACGTGAATCATAGAATCTCCTCCGCCACTGTATTCAGGGATGGGTCTTGTCACCACATCCTTTGGTATCCTAACTGCTATAACGTCAGCGGTGAATGGATGGGAGGATCGTTCTCGAAAGGGGGTCATGACAGCTCCATGTGGTTCCTTGATCTTTTTTCTGATGAGCTCCTCAACTTGACTAAGAGTGAATTGAGGTTGTTGTTCTCCGGTCGATGAAGCACTCTCGACGGAGTGGGTGACTGTCGGCGCTAAAGTCGAGGCCGGAGGCATGGACTAATGTCTATAGGACAGCAGTTGGTCTTCTTGAGGAGCGGTGACTCACAGATTTACAGTTTCTGCTTCTAGTGGCCTCCCGAGCCGAGGATCTTCATGAGGAGCATGGGTTTGTCTGCGGGCATGTCTTATTATAGTTTCCAAGAGGTATAATATCCCTTCAGTGACCTGAATGATTTCCCCAGCCACTTAAACAGTTGGCCAAACTGGAATCTCGGTGGGAGGCAGAATCAGAGTCGGTCTCGTGTTGCCAATGTGTTCCTGCGCCGGTCTCGGAGGGATAGCATTGGGGATTGTTTGGCTGACAGGTTCTTGTTGATGGAGCGGCGAAGCGGCGTTGGATTCCGAGCTCTTTTGGGATTACTCGTTAGAATATTTCCGACGATTGCGGTTAGAGCGAGTCTACATGATTGTTTGCTTATTTCCAACAGACGACGCTAAATGTTGGGTTTGAATTTCTCATGTGCTGACTGGATGTTGATTCGACAGTAATCTGGATGTCATTTGGCTGATGACCGCAAGCTTTTGCTGGAGCTCAGATGAACCTGCAAGAAGGGCTGTATATTCGGTATTGGTTGTGGGACTAGAGTTAAGAACTTTGACTCTCTTGGCAAGCGCTCCCATGGCGACCTGTAGAGACTTTGGTGTTAGGTGTTGGATCGTGAAATCCTGGATGCTGATCTGGCAGTGAATTGAATGCCAGACAAGGTTGGGATGACACTTCAGCTCCAACTCCGGTTAACCTGCAAGTAGGGGAGCGCAATAGAGGGGGTGTCTCTGGGTCCCTCTCCGATGCTTAAATGAGTATATGTGTGTATAAAACTCAAAACGTAAAGAACGTATGTAAAGCAAGTGTATTTATAGGGTAAGAGAGATAGAACCGTATAAAGGCAACTGAATATCTTAGTGTATATTGAGTTGTTGAAGATTCGGATCGTGGGATATGGCAGTTACTGCGAGATATTGCAGTTACCAAATCTAATCTTTAGTGAATATGTGACCGAGATACGCTGGATATCCTGGACACTCTGTTATTAACGATTTAGTGGGACCAGAGGAGAGAGGCAGGTCTCTCTTCGGGGCGAGCACTCTCATGGCGAGCAGTGAGAGGTCACGGCCTGGTAAAGAATGGCGAGCACTCATGGTGTCCTCAGAGGCTTTGGGCTTGGTTCTGGGCCATTCTATGGAGGCCGGTCCGGTTCGAATGTTATGGGTTTACCCCCTCTATAGTTATTGGGCCTTCGAGTCCTTTTTCCCTACTGGGCTGTCACTATCGATATCCAACATTTGCCCCCGAAGCTTGATTGAAGTCTCTTCAGTCGAGCTTTATTTCCTGGTAGGATTTTAGATAGTGACGTCTTAGATTCAGTTTTCTTCGTTTCTTGTACTGGTTCATGACCTTTGAGGCATTTTGAGCCTGTTTGGCGAGCAGTTTTTTCTTCGCTCAAAGCTGAAAAAATATCCTTTCTTTTATTCCCCTTTGGCGATCACTCGAGGTAATCTAGGTTCATGAAAGTCTATTTTTCTCGATTTGGGCGATCACTACTCGCCTGAGGCATTTCTGGTAAAGTCTCTTAGTGCGCTGGCGACCACTTTGTCTCCTTAGTGGACTTTTAGCATTTAATAACTGCACAGTTGTCCAGAAATCGAACGGTCACTTGAGGCACGCCTGAAATTTACTTTTCCGTAAACCTAGGGTAGTCTGACAGCTGTCCATGTCAGCCAACCGTCTGTCTCCCCAAGGTGTCTCTTGGAATTCTGACGTTGCTTCATTTTTTTCCAAAAAGGTGCAATTATTCCTCTGTGTCGCTTCGATTTGCTCGTGGCGGTTACTCCCTTCTTGGTCTATATAAGAAACGTCAGTTTCTACATTTTGTTTTTACGTTCATCCACTCCCTCAGATTTCCAGAGCTTCGTTGCGAACCTTTCTTTTTTCTCTTTCAACCTTCTTCAGCCTTCTTCATCCATTTCCATGGATCCCCGAAGTCAGAGAGTCAAGCATATGGCCTCCAAGGGCACTAGCAAAGCCAATTCTCCTAGGAATGCCAATGCCCCCTTGACCATCCGGGATGCCGCCGCGCCCCCCTCAGTGGGGGAACCGACTGATCTGGGAAGGTCTGCAACCGCTCCCGTAGTGGTGGACGGTCCTGAGCTGAACACGCCTATTTTTCCCCCAAAAGGTAAACTTTCGCCCTTTTACCACTCTGTTTTGGCAATATCCTCTGTTTTCCTTTGTTTTTTATACTTGCTGCGCCATACTTGAACCGTTCTGAGTAGATGTCAAGCCTAACGAATTGAAGCCAGCTTACTTTAAGACCATGGTGGCGCTTGGTGGCTTCAGTGCGGAGGATGCTCCTAGGTATCCTGGCTTAGGTCTGCATTTTCCTCACGATGGAGAGGTTTACATTTATGCGGCCCAGATCGATGCTGGGTTGCGTTTTCCTCTCTGTGACGATTTACAGACCTTATGTCAGTTTTACGGGATTCACCCCACGCAGCTTGTTCCGAATGCCCTCAGGATGTGGGTCGGTTTCAAGTTCCTGTGCATACGCCAAGAATGGGTGTATTCACTGGCCCTATTCCGGTGTTTCTTTCGACTGGCAGCAGGGGCCAACTACCTCCACCACTTCCAATCCCGCTGGCCGAAGTTTTCAGAGTGGGGAGGCCCTCAAGGATGGGCTTGGAACGTCCATGTCCGCCTGGTCGATGATTTCCGGGCCACTAACTCCAACTATAAGAAGTTTTACTTCTTGTACAAGGGGGGTGTACCCTGGAAATTGTTTGCTCCAGACAAACATTTTCCTCCCTCCTTTGAACAATTGTCAGGAAATGATCAGAATGCCATCGATGATCTGTACTGGCTGCATCGGTCATATCATTTCAAGTCCATCCGCTCAGTGGCGGAGACTACAGAGAATGCCCTTGAGATGGCGGGCATTCATCAAGCCACGCCAATCTTTGATGATTGGGTAATTTTCTAACTCTTATCTTGTTTTATTACTTGTAGGCAAGGTCGTAAGCAAGAGCCGAAAACTGATAGGTCTATTTGATGACCAGGGATCGGCGGGATTGTCCTCCGACCAGGCGCTACTAAGCTCTCCCCCTCCTCCCTCTAGGTGTTCGTCCAAGAGGAAGCCCGAGGAGATGCTTCCTTCGGATACTACTGGCTCTCGCCAACCAGGTATATTACCTCGCCTTTTGTGAATTTCATGTTTTCACATTCTGCGGATTTTTGACTTCTGACTTATTGTCTTGTTGTTTTGCAGATGAGTCCTTGGCTGACGTGGCCCGGGACCCTCCTCCTCATCCTTCTAAGAAGGTCAGGAGTGAGGAGCACCCAGAGGTCGACCATAATCCTCCTCCTCCCCCTCCTAAGGGCCCTTCTGCCAGCAAAGGTAAGGGTTTGGACACGGCGCCTCCTTCTCCCTCTCCTCAGGGCCCTTCCGCCACTAAGGAGAAGGACTTGTCTTTGGCGCCTCCCGCCCCTTCAGTGCCCACGGCTCCTCCTAAGGAGTCTGGGGCCCAGAAGAAGGGGCCTGGTGCTTCTAGCTCCTCGAGGGCTCCCGCCGAGGAGTACTGCTCCCTGACGAGCTTGTTCCAGCCTTTTAAGGCTGTGGACTCTCGGAGGCCTTGGGTCCCTTGTGGGTCCCTTGCCAAGAAGCGGTACCCCGCCTAGAAGAGCCTACAGAGTAGCCCAGATATGTGCATGCGGCTCCTTGATGGGATAATTCCCCCCAAGGACCGTTCAATTGTCCCTACGGAGCTTCCTCAGATCGAGGGGTTCTTACGGACCCACTTCGAACGAGTTGCCCTGGTATGATCTCGCCTTCTTTCCATTATTTATTCCTTGTCATTCCTTTTTATTTTGATGACTTGACATTTTTCCTTGTGTTTTTGTTGTCAGCTCGTTCGGGAAGAGGTGATCCTCGGCCGCGTTTTTGGCGAGCTCGCCGACAAGCACTCTGATCTGCTTGTCGAGCTGGAGCAATACCGAAGCACGGGGGTCACTCCTGGGCAGTTGGAGGCCATCAAGAAGACCGCTGATATGGCGATCACCTTGGTGGACTGCGCCCGGGAGGAGTACTTCAGGAAGGAGCAGCGCCTCCTTGCTGATGTCAAGAAGAGGGAGGCTGATGCTGCAGCCTTCCTTCAAGAAGCTGAGGCCCTTCATTGGTGCCTTGATGAAGGGGAGGCGGTCCGTGCTCGCCTGGAGGCCGAGTTGAAGGAAGCTCGTGCCCAGGTGGTCGAGTCGGACGCTCTTAGGGTTGCCGCGGAGGTCCAGAGGGATGCTGCCGAAGCTAGGGGGTCGCCCTAGAGGAGGAGAAGAACCGGCTGGCTGATCAGCTAAAGGCGGTTCCTTCACCCCATGCTGTGGTTGAGGAGTTCAAGGCCTCCGAGGACTTTGAAGACCAGACCTTGAAGGTGATGAAGTCGACCATCGCCGATTTTCTCCAAGAACTGGTGGAGGAGGTCCAGGCGGTCGATCCCAACTTTCCTCTTGGGGAAGTTGCATCCTTGAAGACCTTCCTGCAGAGTCGCCCTTCGCAGCCCTCTGTTGCTGGAGAGGCTGCTCCTGAAGGCGAGCCCAGTACTTCTGCCCCCGAAGGCGAGCAGAGCACCCTTGCCCCCGAGAACCCCAAAGCTTGAAGTCCCCAACTCCTTGGCGACCGTATTTATTTTTTTTAGATAGCTATTTTTGTATTTTCTGTTTTTGGTTTGTAATTATTTATTTAAGACTTGGATTTTTCTATTGAATGCCTTTATATTCTTGAGCCTTTAATCTACTTCGAACATATTTGGCTATCCAATATCTTAATCATAATTACTTTCCGCTTTTTCTTGCTTTGTAATGTCGTCGACCCTTAAAGCCTTAGACCAATCATAAGTCAAAGAGATAATACATTTGACACTTAAAAGCGTAAACTTCTAAGTTCAAAGAGATATTACCTTCTTTGAAGTTTAAACCTTTGAGGTGTTGGCATAATAACAGGGGGTTTGTAATTTTTCAGGCTTTATCATCAATAGTGATCGCCTAAACTTTCTTTGGCCTGACTTTGGCGTCAGGGTTTTTATTTTGCCTAACATTTTGCTAGGTCTTTTGGCCTGACTTTGTCGTCAGGGCTTTTGGCCTAGCCTTGTTCCTAGGGCTTTTTGTTTTGCCTAACTTTATTGCTAGGTCTTTTAGCCTGACTTTGGCGTAAGAACTTTTGGCCTAACTTTGTTGCTAGGGCTTTTGGCCTAGCTTTGTTGCTAGGGCTTTTGGCCTGACTTTGGCGTTAGGGCTTTTGGCCTGACTTTGGCGTCAGGGCTTTTGGCCTAGCTTTGTTGCTAGGGCTTTTGGCCTAGCTTTGTTGCTAGGGCTTTTGGCCTGACTTTGGCGTCAGGGCTTTTGGCCTGACTTTGGCGTCAGGGCTTTTGGCCTAGCTTTGTTGCTAGGGCTTTTGGCCTAGCTTTGTTGCTAGGGCTTTTGGCCTAGCTTTGTTGCTAGGGCTTTTGGCCTGACTTTGGCGTCAGGGCTTTTGGCCTAGCTTTGTTGCTAGGGCTTTTTGGCCTGACTTTGGCGTCAGGGCTTTTGGCCTATCCTTGACGATAGGGCTTTTTGGCCTAGCTTTGTTGCTAGGTATTTTGGCCTGACTTTGGCGTCAGGGCTTTTGGCCTATCCTTGGCGATAGTGCTCTTTGGCCTAGCTTTGTTGCTAGGGCTTTTGGCCTGACTTTGGCGTCAGGGCTTTTGGCTTCGGCTTGCTTCGAGTGGACACGCTTTATGAAGGAATGGCTTTCTTTTATTGACATAACAGTTTGATTACAAGCTATGCATAAAATCTTCTTAAATTCTCAGAATTAAATGGTCGGGGTAACCTCTCGCCTTCGGTGGTTTCCAAATAGTAGGATCCTGGTGCGGCGATCTCTACTACTTTGTACGGTCCTTCCCATTTGGCTGAAAGTTTGTTTTTACTGTCCAGCCTTGTGAATTCATTCCTTCTCATAACCATCTCCCCCACGAAAAATTGGCGAGCGCTGACTTTTCTGTTGAAATACCGAGCGGTCGCCAAGCGCATCTTTGCCTGTGTATTTTCCGAGAGCCATCTCTTTTCCTCTGCTAAGTCGAGGTCAGTTCTGCGCTCGATCTCATTTGCCTCTGCGTTAAAGTGTAAGACTCTGTGGGTAGACACTGCTAATTCGGCTGGTGCTATTGCTTCTGATCCGTACACTAAACTGAAAGGCGTTTCTCCTGTGGCCGCCTTAGGCGTTGTTCTGATTGCCCATAATACGTTTTCCAGTTAATCTGCCCAGTTCCCTTTGAATGCTCGAACCCTTTTCTTGAGTCCTGCTAAGACAACCTTATTGGCTGCTTCAGCTTGCCCATTCGTTTGAGGATGATGTACTGAGCTGAAACGATGGTCCACATGATATTCTTCACAGAGCCATTTCAGCTCCTTTCCAACAAATTGCGGACCATTATCACTGATGAGTACCTTAGGAATGCCAAACCTGGAGAATATGTTGACCTGCAGGAACTTGATGACCTGAAATTCTGTTGTCGAAGCTAGAGCTTTCGCCTCTACCCACTTAGTGAAGTAGTCGATTGCCACTATAATGTGAGTACGCTGACCAGTGCTTATGGGAAAAGGACCCAATATATCGATTCCCCATTGAGCGAAAGGCCATGCACCTGCCATTGGGGATAATAATATCGATGGTCGACCCGATCATGGTGCAAACTGCTGGCAAATCTCACACTTCTGTGTTAACTCGGCTGCTTCTTTTCCCAAGGTCGGCCAGTAATATCCCAATCTGAATATTTTCCTGCTTAGTGATCGAGCACCTTCATGGCATGCTGCTGCCCTTTCGTGAGCTTCTCGAAGAACCTTTTCCGTTTCAGGATGAGCAACACACCTCAAGTAAGGTGTCGAGTATCCTCTTCTGTAGAGTTCTCCATCGATGATTAGATAACTTGCTGCGAGTCTTCTAATCCTCGTGGATTCTCCTTCGTCCTCCGGGAGGATTCCTTCTTTTAAATAACTATGGAACGGGGTCATCCATGTGACTTGTCCTTGGATGTTGAAGACCTCTGCTCTGCTTTCCAGGACTGAACATAGGGCTTTCTCCATAAATTGTACATCCTGGACTGTCGCCCCTCCGAAGGCTAGTTTACTCAAAGAATCTGCAATCTGGTTTTCTTGGCGAGGAATAAACTCAATCGCGAAATTTGGGATTTTCGCGACCAGCTTTTTGGCAATGCCGAGATATTTCTTCATCTTTTCTCCCTTTGCCTCGTAGGCGCCATTAACCTGATTGACAATAAGCTCTGAGTCACTTTTTACCTTAAGCGCAGTTATGCCCATTCCTTTTGCTAGTCTGAGTCCAGTGATAAGAGCCTTATATTCTGCTTCATTATTTGTCGCTGGAAATGTCAAGGCGATTGCGTACTTCAGAGGCTCGCCCTCCGGAGGAATAAGAATTAAACTTGCCCCCGAGCCTTCTTTTGATGAAGACCCATCCGTATAGAGTTCCCAGATTTGATTGTCGTCTGCTGACTGATTTGGCCTGTTCTCTGCTTCTGTTTGACCGTTACTCGTGCTTTCCACTATGAAATCAGCTAGTGCTTGACCTTTGATGGCCGTTTTTGGCGCAAATTTGATCTTGAACTCGCTGAGCTCGATCGCCCACTTGACAATTCTTCCTGAAGAATCTGGCTTCATCAGGAAGTTTTTGAGAGGTTGATTGGTGAGGACCGTGATGTCGTGCGCATGAAAGTTAGGTCTCAGCTTCCGAGCATCAATAACTAAGGCATAGAGATACTTCTCAATCTGGACATATTTTATTTCTGCTGAGTTGAACATTTTGCTAATGAAATACACTGGACTCTGAACATTATTTTCCTCCCTTATTAAGACAGCACTGGCTGCCACATCGCTAATGCCTAGATAAAGGAAAAGCTGCTCGCCTGGAACGGGTTTTGCCAGAGCTGGGAGTGTTTGAATATGCCTCTTCAAGGACTGGAATGTTTCCTCGCAGTCTGTCGTCCACTCGAACTTGCGGTTGACCCTCAAGGTTTTGAAGAACGGGAGGGACCTGTCGCTTGCTTTGGAGAGGAAGCGGTTAAGAGCAGCTAGTCGGCCGTTCAGGCACTGGACTTCCTTGTGGCAGGTTGGCGAATTCATTTCCTCTATGGCCTTTAGCTTTTCTGGATTTGCTTCGATTCCTCTTTCATTGACCATAAAACCCAGAAATTTACCGGACTTGACCCCGAAGGCGCATTTGGCAGGATTCAGGCGAACACTGTGTCTTCTCATGCATTCGAAAGCTTCGCGGAGGTCCGTCGTGTGAGGATTTCCCTTGATGGTTTTGACGAGCATATCATCCACGTAGGCCTCCATGTTCCTTCCCAGCATGTCCTGGAATAGCCGGTTCACCATCCGTTGATACGTTGCCCCAGCATTGATAAGGCCAAAGGGCATCACCTTGTAGAACAGAATGTCCCCATCAGCATAGAAAGCGGTGTGAGCCTCATCGTCGGGATGCATTCTGATCTGATTGTAGCCTGAGTAGGCGTCCATGAAGCTCAGTATTTCATGACCCGAGGTAGCATCGACCAGCTGATCAATCCTCAGAAGGGGATATGAATCCTTAGGGCAAGCCTTGTTCAAGTCGCGGAAGTCGACGCACATCCTCCACCTGCCGTTTGATTTCCTGACCAAAACTGGGTTGGCGACCCAGCTCTGGAATCTTACTTCTCTGACGAAGTCAGCTTCAATCAATCTGCCGACTTCCTGCCTGATCGCCAAACGCTTATCCGTCCCGAATGATCTTCTCTTTTGGGCAATCGGCTTGATGGAGGGGTCTATCCTGAGCTCATGGGAGATAATATCTGTGCTGATTCCTGGCATGTCGCTCGGCTGCCAAGCGAAGAGCTCTTTGAATACCTTGAGGAGGGCGGTCATGGCCTCCTTCTGATCCTCCTTCAAGGTGGTCCCAATGCGCACCTTTTTGTCTGGACCATCGATCTCGACCTCCTCCAATTCCTCCATGGGTGCTGGTCGAGCCAAGTCCTCGCGGGGGTCGGCCTCTGTTTCGATGGCGAGCGCCTCCCTTTGGTTCTTCCTGCGTAAACAGTTCACATAGCATTGCCGCGAGGAAGGCTGATCTCCTAGCACTTCTCCAATCCCGTTCGGAGTAGGGAACTTCATCTTCTGGTGGACAGTGGAGGCCACAATCTTATTTGGGTTGATCGTGGTCCTCCCTATGATGGCGTTGTAGGATGTAGGTGAATCAACCACCAGGAAAGTGACCGACACCTTGATGCTTTTCCACCCCTCGCCAAAAATCACTGGCATGGTTATAGCCCCCAGTGGATAAGTTGTTCTTCCCGCAAACCCGATCAGCAGAAAGTCGACCCTCTTCAGGTCGCGCTTGGACTTGCCCATCTTCTCAAAGGCGTCCAGAAATAGGATGTCTGTCGAGCTGCCTCCGTCGACCAGAATCCTTGCAACATCACAGCCGTCAACATCTACCGTAATGACCAGAGCATCGTTGTGGGGTGTGGTGACATGTGCCAAATCATCTTCAGAGAATGAGATGACAATGTTCTCTTCCGGTCGGGGCCGCTTCCCCAACTGAACCACCGTAGAGATCTGAGTGGCGTAGACCTCTCTGGCGCTGGACCTCTCGCCGCCTGCACCAAATCCTCCCGCAATCAGATTCACTCTCCTCTTGCTTCCAGAAGGCTCAGCTTGATCCGCAGGGGCTGGCGAACGATGTCTCCTGGGGGGCATTCGACTTCGGTCTCGCCCTGCTACAAATTCTTTCAACATTCCCCCCTGAATCAGCCTCTCTATGTCCCGCTTCAAAATCTTGCAATCGTCTGTCTTATGGCCCTTGCACTTATTGTATCTGCAGTAGCTCTCGACATCCTTGCCCATGGGCAGCCCATCTCGACTAGTACCGCTGAGATCTGCCTATTTAAAGGCGTGAAGTACTCAGGGACCTCTGGATGGTGAGGCGCTGGAATAGACTCGACTCGGGGCTTGCTTTCCTTTACCTTCTTCTCCTTCTTTACCTCCTTCTTACCATCGCGTCGGGGTTCATGGGTTACCCTTAGCGAGGTCGTCAGTAGGTTAGCCTCGATGTTTGCGCGTTCAAGGTCTATGAAACCTTTTGCTCTGGATGCCAGCTCCTCCAACGTCTCAATCTCCTTCACGTGATAGCTGTTTCGCAGCTTTCTCGAGGCGTTGTTGGCCACATCCAGACCTCTGTAGAAGGCTCGAATGATCTCCCCATCCGAGATTCGGCGATCTAATTATGTGACGTTCTGATGAAAACGCCCGTAGAAATTGGACAGCGACTCTCCCGGCTGCTGTTTGACTGAGTCAAGGGAGACCACGCTCTTCAACAACTGGCTCTCGCCCATATATCTCTCCAGGAACTTGCTTCTTAACTCTGCCCAAGTTCCGATTGATCCTGCAGGGAGGCCGAAGAACCAGGACGAAGCCGAACCCGAAAGAGTAGATGGAAATAGCAAAGCCAAATGATTGGGATCGTTTGACTTACCCAGAAGGGAGGCCTCGTGCTTGTTGACATGTACGGTGGGATCTCCTCCACCGCTATACTAAGGTATGGCCCGAGCAACCACATCCTTCGGGATTTTGATAGCGACGAGCCCGTCGGTAAAAGGATGAGAGGAATGCTCCTTGAAGGGAGCTACGACTGTCAACTGTCTTTCCTGGAGCCTTTTGTTGAGGAGGTCATCCATCTGATCCACAGTGCAGTACATAGGCGAGATTCCAGGTGGAGGAGGACCGGAAGGATTGGCAGTATATGCGGCTGCTGGCTCCTTGGTGTGTGCCGGAGGTAGGGACTGCTGACCTAACGTCATCTCCTGATCCTCCTGAGGCGCAGCGGGACCAGGATTTGCCGCTTCCAAAGGTGAGGGCCCTGTGGCAGCAGGGCGGTGGTTTTCCTTAGGAGCAGAGGGATTGTTTTCTTGAGGAGCAGGGACTTGGCGGCGCGCCTGTCCTAGGATGGCTTCAGCAGGGAGACCATCTCGGGGGTTAAATTAATGTCCTGCCCCGCAATGTGGACTGCCCCGCAGGGGCTCCATTTTGATCAGCAGTGGGGGTCGGTCTTGAATCACCGACATGTTCTCGAGCTGTCCGCAGAGGAACAGCATTAACTCCTGCTCGGTTGGCAGGTTCCTGTTGAAGCGGTGAAGCGGCGGCGGAATCAGAGCTATCTGAGGATCGCTCCCTGGTCTGGTTCCGACAGTTGCTTTGGGATCGAGTTCTCATGGCTGAATTGCTCGTTTCCCACAGACGGCGCCAAATGTTGGATCGTGAAATTCTGGATGCTGATCTGGCAGTGAATTGAATGCCAGACAAGGTTGGGATGACGCTTCAGCTCCAACTCCGGTGAACCTGCAAGTAGGGGAGCACAACAGAGGGGGTGTCTCTGGGTCCCTCTCCGATGCTTAAATGAGTATACGTGTGTATAAAACTCAAAACGTAAAGAACGTATGTAAAGCAAGGGTATTTATAGGGTAAGAGAGATAGAACCGTATAAAGGCAACTGAATATTTTAGTGTATATTGAGTTGCTGAAGATTCGGATCGTGGGATATGGCAGTTACTGCGAGATATTGCAGTTACCAAATCTAATCTTTAGTGAATATGTGACCGAGATACGCGGGATATCCTGTCCACTCTGTTATTAACGGTTTAGTGGGACCAGAGGAGAGAGGCAGGTCTCTCTTCGGGGCGAGCACTCTCATGGCGAGCAGTGAGAGGTCACGGCCTGGTAAAGAATGGCGAGCACTCATGGTGTCCTCAGAGGCTTTGGGCTCGGTTCTGGGCCATTCTATGGAGGCCGGTCCGGTTCGAATGTTATGGGTTTACCTCCTCTATAGTTATTGGGCCTTCGAGGCCTTCTTCCCTACTAGGCTGTCACTATCGATATCCAACATTAGGAACTCAAATCAAAGAAGATGAAAGAAGAGAAAAAGGAGAAAGAGAACTTACTTGCAAGTGAAGAAATCGGAAATCTGATTTTCATTCCAACATAGGTAAATATGTTACAGGACTCATCTATTTATAGTGCACAAGATCTGAAATACTACAACTTGACCTTCAATCACTAATTCTAGAATATTATAGAACAATCCTCAAACATATATGTAATTACATATATCATAACATTCTCCTATCAAGATAAAACTTCTTGTTCTCTATTTTCTTGATTGAAGAATGTTTGAACGGTCTGAATGATGTCTTCAATCTGATCACCGTCTTCTGTTTGAGAAATATCATCTTGAACAATCACTTGAAAATATATCACTAACGATAAAGTAAGCATATGTACTGAGAATGAAGATCAGCCAATGGTAAAGCTGAGGACAAGTCTTTGACATACACTCAATTATACATAGGATACTATCTTCACAGATACATATGCCATCTTTGCCGAAAATAGCTGAAATACTTCATTGAAAAATCAACAGTTGCTTATCATCCTAACATATTTTGTATCATAGACACACACATATCATTCATAGCATACATAGAGTCACAAGCATAGGCAAGACCACATAGTAACTAGACCCAAAGTAAATCCAAACATCCATAGACTTCAACCATCATATGATGAGCATTTTGTCTAACAACAATCATATATCAAGACATGATTGACTGATATACCATATTAGGCCTTTGATTTCTGTTTTATCTTTTTCTTTCTTTCTGCTTTTTTATTTTATTTTTTCTTGACAGAATGGTTTTTGCCATTATCTTGCCAACGTAGTTGAAGGGTTTTTTCCCTTATCTTTTCTTCCTCAAGAGCAATTTTGAAGTATCTTGACGTTTTCTTCAAAATTAAACTCTATTTTTGGAATCAAACTATATTTTATGTCAAGAATTATAACACAAACATTTATTATGCTGTTGAGATCTGCAATTGTTTTTCTTTATATTTCTTTTCTTCATTGACCAAATATGGTAGCAGCACTCACACTTGAATGATAACAGTTATCAGGCCCTGCACCACACATAAAACAGCCAAAGAAAACAGAGAAAGAACCCTTCAAGTAAGTTACAGATAGTTCAAGCAGATTATGACTCTGTGCATGCCAAGAAAATGATCTGCATGATATGAAATACAACTGCTAAGTAACAAGACAAGTTATTTAAACCTTCAAGAGATTTCAGACCAATTTCAAGCAGAAGAACATACATATATATCAGAGGATAACATCAGAGTACGAACTCGGTGTATGAGAAACAACCTCAACAATGGCAAGATTCTTCAGTTAATGTATCAACATCATCCAGTTCTGCAACCGAAGACACACCAAGTCTTTTTCTGCAGGGAAGAAACAGTTTTTCAGTTAGACGTTTTGTTAAAACATCAGCTACCTTGTTACTAGATGGCACGAAATTCAGCAAACCTTGCCCAGAATTGACGTTTTCACTAACAAAAAAGAGGTCAATCTCAACGGGCTTCATTTTAGAATGATGAATTGGATTTTCAGATAGAGAAACAGTACTAGTACTATCAGTCCAAACCACAAGAACTGATGACAATTGAAGAACCATTTTAGTGAGAAATGACTTAACCCACATAAGTTCACGCACTACATTTGCTATTGCTCGAAATTCAGCTTCAGCACTAGACCTAGCTACCGCTAATTACAGTGTTATCAAAACCGAAATAGAATCGAATCGGTGAGGGGCCCAGTTCTCAGTTCGGCCAGTCCAACCTGATCGGACCCGGCTTACTGTTCACAAGTAAAAAAAAAGCTGAAAATATAATTACAAAATACGTAGTCTCAAACACACACAAATAATTATCTCAAACTACATAATTTCAAACATAAAAAATACATAGTTTCAAACATACACATTACTCTCAAACACAATATAACACAACATAATTACCTCAAACTTTGAACATACATAACACAATAGTCTCAAAATCAAACACAATAGGTCTAAACTTTAAACATAACTTCTAAACCGAAAAAGGCGGTTTAAACCGAAGAGAACCACCTAGAAAATTTAAACCCCCCCCCAAAAAAAAATAGAACCGGAAATCGATCGGCTTTAAAAAACTGGGTGGTTTTTCAAAAACTGGTTGGTCCAACCCGATTTAAACAATGTTCATATGCATTTAAGTCTTTTAATTGAACCAAACCGGATAGGGGTCCGGTTCCCGGTCGGACCTTGTCAGACCACATGTCTGGTTGGTTCTGATAACACTGACTAATTGTGTCTTTGAATTTCGAATGATAGGGTTATCATTCAGAAGCGAATAGTGGCCTAAAATCGATTTATTGTCTGAAATGTCCCCTCCCCAATCAGCATCATAATAAGAAAAGTGATATGCCTTGGATAGGAAAAAGATTATATCTGAACATAAGATCATGCTATAGAGTTCCTTTTAAATAACGGACAATATGTAGAACAGCTTGCCAGTGACTACAACTTGGTCTCTGCATTAACAAGTTCGGCTTGTTAACCGAAAATTGAATGTTAGGCCTCGTAATACACACATGTTGTAAAGCACCAATTGTACTTCGAAACAATGTATCATCTTACACAAATCAGTACAAGTGACATGTGCCAGTCATTGGAGTGGGAAAACTAGACACCTCGGTAAGACCTAACTTCTCAATCAGTTCCTGAATATATTTTCTTTGATTCAACAACATATAGTAGTCAGAAGCAGTGACTTCCATGCCAAGAAAGTAATCCAAACTTCCTAAATATTTTAGTTTAAACTCCTGCTTGATTGCTTGAATAACCTCTGAAATTTTAGACGAAGAAGTCCCAGTAACCACAATATCATCCACATACACAAACAGGAATACATAACAGTCATCGGTCCGTTTAATAAACAGAACAATTGTCTTCAACAGAAGCATGAAACTGTAATGTGTTGATAAGAAAAAACTTCAGTTTTTCAAACCAAGCACGAGGTGCATGTTTAAGCCCATACATAGCCTTTTTCAGCTTACAAACTAAAGGAGAATCACATATATTTGAAGAAGAGTTTTCTTCAAAATCTGGAGGTTGGACCATGTATACTTCTTCGGTCAAATCACCATGTAAAAAGGCATTATTGACGTCAATTTGATGAAGACTCCACTTGTGAGAAAGAGCAAAAGACAGGACTGTTCGAATAGTGACTTATTTCACAACTGGGTTTAATGTCACTTGGAAGTCAAATTCTGCTTTTTGTGAGAAGCCTTTAGCCACAAGCCTGGCTTTGTACCTAGCAATTAAACCATCTGCATTCTTTTTAATTTTCAAAATCCATTTACAACCTATTGGAATCCTGCCAGAAGGAAGAGAAACAATGGTTCAGGTACGATTAGCCTCAAGAGCAGCAAGTTCTTCATCAACAACGACCTTCTAATGAGGACTGAGCAAGGCATGATGAATCGATCGAGCCTCAGTAGTTAAAAGGGAATCAAAACTGTCAACTGTTTTAAGTAAGAGTTGAAGAGATTTAGTCTTAGGCCTGGTTTACATGGGATGAGTACTAGGAAGTAAAAAGGCTTAATAGAATCATAGACAAGTTGAGAACCTTGAAGTTTGTAAGACATAGTAGAAGGAAAAAAGATGAGTAGTATCAACAAAGGGTATGACAGAATTGATGGAATCATGAGACATATAAGGAACTAATTGTAAGGATGGCGAATTAACATAAAGTAAAATAGAATTAACATGAACATATCTACAGACAGGAACTTGAGGATCAGAGATACCATGGGACGAAATGCTAGGATCAGAAGAAGATATACTAGAATTGGGCAAGTTTGCAGCAGGAAGACAAGAAAGAGTGACCAGGAGAGGAAGATTCTCTAACAATAAAGGGAGGAGTCAGATTAGACAATGAAGCAGGATTTGAAAAAGGAATTGAATCATCAGAGGAATCAGACTGAGCTAGAAAGTGTGAGTCACAAGGTAAGAAAAATGGCATAGATGTATAGTTTTGAGTAGGAGAAAACGAGGTGAAGAAATTACTTTTAGAAACAGAAAAAGAGAATGAAGACTCATGAAAAACAACATTTCGAGTGGTGTAAACACGGAAAGATGCAGCAAGACATTTATATCCATGATATTTTGAGCAGTGGCCTAAAAAACCACGTCTCAGACCTGAATGACAACTTGTTTTTGTGAAAGTTACAAAAATGAGGAAAACACAGGCAACCAAAAACACTGAGGAAAGAATAATCTGGAGAACCCCCAAAGAGTTTTTCATGAGGAGAAAGCTTGGTTAAAGTTGAAGAAGGTAACCTGTTGATCAAGACTACTGCAGTAAAAAAAGCGTCAGTCCAAATAATGCAAGGGTACGGAAGCTTGAGCTAGCAAGGTTAAGCTTAACTCAACAATATGCCTATGCATCCTTTTCTACAATACTATTATGTTATGAGGAGTATGGACATGTAATACGATGAGATATTCCAAATTGGGGAAGATAGGTTGATAAAAACTGAATCTTACCTCCACCATCTCACGGAACAACCTTCAACGGAAAAACTGTTTCTCTGCTAATCTGTGGAATTCAACAAAGAATCGAGTTATGTCACTCTTTTTCTGCATGAAATAGATCCATGTATACCTACTATGAGTGTCTACAATACTAAGATAATATCAATGACCATTTGAAGCTCAAGAAGTAGGTCCCCAAACATCAATTTGAACAAGTTCAAGTGGTGAGAATAGACAGAATGAGAAGTGTGATAAGGTTGTTTTTTGATTTTCCCCACAGCACAGGTTGTGCATTGAGCTGAGTTATGAGACACGGTAAGATTGTGAAGCCTTAAAAAATTATTAAGAATCTTGGAAGAGGGATGGCCAATTCTCATGTTCCATAGAGATGATGTGTCTTCTGAACTCATAGCAGAAATACAACAAACAAACTCACCATCATCAATAGGACTAGGAATAGCAATATGCATTTCACTTAACATTTCATCATAAAATCTATTAGAAGAATTGTGAGAATTATTGCAGAAAGAAATCAAACAAGTAAAAGAACCAGCTAAAGAACAATTTTCATTTGACACATCTTGATTATCAGAAACAGTATAATCTGAAACAACTAGAACATAACTTGAATCAGACATTTTATTATAAAATGCAATATGATTACTGAACATGGATAAATCAAAAGATAAAAACTCAACACAATTATTTATGGATACATTCCTAGTAGAAGACCAAGGGACACTATACTGAACAACATACTTAGTAGGACTTAATTTTGACAAGTCGAGTTTATACAGGCCAGAGCATTCGAATCCTTGAAGCAGCACTTTATGAGAAGATGAATCACGAATCACACAGTGCTTTTCCTAGAAGTCAAAGTAGACATTATTATCCTTTGCGAACTGAAACACAAAAAAAAAATCTTAGTCACATGAGGAGTATAAAGCATATAATGTAATCGTAAAAATCGAGAGTCTGTTAGAATTAAAGTTGACCCAATTGCATAGATATTAAGGGAAGAACCATTACCAACTACTACTTTACCTTTTCCAGTATATGGTACACATGTATGATGACCAGATGATGAGGTATTTGTAAGTTGGTTTGTTGCACCAGTTTGTACCAGGTTGAATTATTGGTGCAACCGAGGCAAGATTTGCATGAGGAAAGTTGTTATGAAAAGAAGAATCCACATGATGTGTACCATGAACTGATGGTGTTGAGAAAGGGTTATAAGTAAACAGAGAAAAATACATGTAAGGATATACGGAATTAAAGACACGATAGGGAACATCATAAGGATTGGGAGAATAAAAGGCAGAATATGGTTGAGGCTGAGCGGTGAAGAGTTGAGGAGATTGAGACTGCTGTGATTGTTGAGGTGGTAAGGCCATATAAAATGATGATTGTACAGGAGGTACAAACTGATGTGATAGAGCTGGCATTTCAGGAAAATCTTCCCATTGAGTGGAACACAGGCTAACACCGGCTGAATTAGCATTACTTGGATCTGTAACTCCAGTGAAATTAACATTGAAACGTTGATAACACCTATGAACCAAGTGCCCAAACTTGCCACACAACTGACACTACGATTTATTGTTTTTGTATCCCTTTCCACAACCTCTACCACGTCCAGAGGTAAAGGATTGTTGTTGTTGAACAGCAGGAGCAGTAAAAGATTCAACGTGTTGAGCTCCAGTAGAAGGTGTTGGCAAAATTCCATCTGAAACTCCTCTGTTATTAGCCTTAGGTTGGCCAGATTTGGATGGATATGATGCAACCTTATTATGTTTCACACCAGAGCTTCGATTGACAGACACAGGTGCAGAATGTTAGCATCAAACAACATATCACTCTCTCTTGCTTCTGCGTCCAATAACACCGAGCTAACAGAGGAAATATCATAAGGATTGCGACTTGCATGAATTATAGAGACTATACTATCATATTGGTCTTTGACACCATTGAAAATAATGAATATTTGCTGCATTTCCTCAATTGGATGGCCACAAGATGCTAAGCTATCACAAGCATAATGTATTGTTCTCAAGTAATCATGCACGAATTGGTGTGGAAGCTTACGAACCTTCAATCGATCATACAAATGCATGATTCTTGTTGTAGAGGATGAGGAGAACTATCTGTGCAACTTCTGTCATATCGATGTTGATATCATGCATCCTATGAGGCTTTGACTGACTTGAGAGGAGACGGAGGCCAACAACCATGAGGCTTTGGAGTTGCCCTTCTGTATATACTTCAAATAGTCCGGATTTGGCTTGTCTTCTCCATCTAGTTCAGGAATCCTTGCTGGAATGGTTACATTGCCATAAAGATGGCCTTCAAGATTGTATCCTGAAAACTGAAAATTGATTGCCATAAAGATGGCCTTCAAGACTGATAGAAGCACATGTTGATGCAACAATTGAAAATTTTCTTCTCCAATAAGTTGTGACACTTTATTGTTGAAAAACGCTGCAGAGATTTCTTCCATGGAATCAAAGGTTTTAGACACGCTAATTGATCAGCAAAGCGAGCGATTGGCTTCACATAGGCTTGAGCAGAACCGAACTTGCTCTGATACCATGTTAGGAACTTAAATCAAAGAAGATGAAAGAAGAGAAAAAGGATAAAGAGAACTTACTTGCAAGTGAATAAGTCGGAAAACTGATTTTTATTCCAAGGTAGATAAATCTGTTACACGACTCATTTATTTATAGTCCACAAGATTTGAAATATTACAACTTGACCCTCAATCACGAATCTTAGAATATTACGGAACAATCCTCAAACATATATGTAATTATACATATATCCTAACATTTGGCAACCACTTTAGTTTAGGGTTTGGTACTAGACCGCTTTATGGGTGTCAGCATACCCTTAATGTGGTTCAGCCTAGTCTTGAATGATTTGTTTTTTACTCCTCTGAAAAGTTATTGGGTCATTGTGGCCTTATCCCATATTCGGCATTTGAGGCCTTATCCCATATTCGGCATTTGAGGCCTTATCCCATATTGGGTCGTCACTATCGATACCCAACACATACGATTCAGAGAATAAAAAATGTTGAATCTAATTCCGTATCGTAACTATAAGATCTAACCAATCAATCAACATGATATCCACAAGAAGGATATTGACTCCAAGATAACATTTGAGTTGAAGCACCTTTTTATCGGACTTTTAATTAATCATGAATAAGTTGTGCTGATATTTTTATTCTTGACCTGATGATCAATCCTAATTCACCACTTGTTTATCATCAGCTCCTCCATGGACATCTCTACGAGGAATCAAACTCCCCATTTCTCCATGAACCTTCTTTGAAGAGACTCCTTTACTTAAACTCGACATTACAACTACTCATGCACCGATGTGAACGACATTTCATTTCAACATTTTTAAAAAACAAAAACTTAACATATTAGTCATATCGATCTCTAGCATTTGTAGTCTAGACTCATTTTTCTTATTGTACAATTGGTATAGCTTCTTCCAAATAAAACTAGCACATGTGTATCGTGAAATATGCTCAAATACCCCTGATGATATCGATCACTTCAACACAAATTCAGTCTTGACATTTCTCCAACGATATCCCACAATTTTTCTCTCAAAATATATGACTCCATACAAAATTTGTAAATATGATAATTAGACGGGTTGAGTGGCTCCATGCCTAACCCGATCACATAATCGACAACATACATATTTATGTTCTATCAATGATCTCAACTAGTTTCCGTCACCAAGAACCTGATTTTTGATACGATGTAAAATAATGAAATATTGATTACACTTGCCTAAGAACGTACTCTATTAACAAGGGAAGAACTAAAATATTTATCACTATTCACTCTAAATATGATATTCACGAGACTCACTTGAATAACTCATTATTCATTGTGGTACTTGATGTGGTTGTTGGTTACAAATGACTCACTTCCTATTCATATTAACACTACAAGAATGTTCATCAATACCGATGAAAATAAGTTGTTGTCACTAAGGTTTTGATAGTAAAAATATTATTCAGTTGCGACATTATATTTTGTAACTGTATACTCTATTTAGTGTCGTAAATTTACCAACAGTAAACCAAGTGTTTAGCATGTACTTTTGTCGCAACAATCTTGTAAACTTGAAAAAATTCCAGTGTCAAATACCTTTCCGATAGTAATATATACATTCAGTTATAGAAAATGACATTATTGGAAAAACCATTATTTAGTGTATCAATATGTTGATGCAATATCATAATAACAGTGTCAACGTAATGACGTAGTTGTTACTGTATTTGTCATCACTGTTCAATATTATTGTTTCGTTATTAAAGTTAGAATGGTCAACCCACCGTTTAGTGTCTCAATATGTTGATTCAATAGCATGATTAACAGTGTCAGCGTTATGCCGTAGTTGTTATAGTATTTGTCGTTACTGTTCAAAATTATTGTTATGTTTTTAAAGTTAGAATGGTTTTCTCTCCGCGCCCTCGGCCACACCTCGCCTCATCTTGCCTTAACATTCATTCTATGCAGACTCGTTCGAAAAGCAGGGCTGCTTCTCATAATTCTCTTCAAGCTCTACTTGCTTCTTCGGTAACTTCAGACGCATTGATTCATGAAGAACCGAAATCTGTTTTTCAAGCTCTTCATTGTCCTCATTGGAAGTAGGCTGTGGAAGCTGAGTATTCAGCCTTATTGCAGAACAATACTTGGACAGTTGTGGAGCTTCCTCCTAGTCGAATACCAATTGGGTGCAAATGGCTTTTTAAAATAAAAAAGAATGCAGATGGATCAATTGCAAGGTATAAAGCCAGGTTAGTAGCTAAAGTTTTTTCTCAAAAAACAGGATTTGATTTTCAAGAAACATTTAGTCCGGTTGTTAAATCTGCTACGGTTCGTGTTGTTCTGTCCCTTGCGTTATCTCACAAATGGACATTACGTCAAGTGGATATTAACAATGCGTTTCTACATGGTGATCTATCTGAGGAAGTCTACATGATTCAACCTCCGGGGTTTGAGAAGGTGACTACCTCAGATTCCTTACTGGTTTGCAAACTAAGGAAAGTGTTGTATGGTCTTAAGCAGGAACCACATGCGTGGTTTGAGAAGCTCAAGAACTTTCTCACATCTAAGTAACAATTTCAAGCGTCAGTTGCTGACAGTTGTCTCTTTATCAAACACTCGAATCTTGGTTCTGTTTTCCTGTTAGTGTATGTTGATGACATAGTTGTCACAGGTCCTTCGTCGTCTGCAATAGCTGAGGTGATCACCATTATTAATGAGGAGTTTCAGCTTAAGGATCTTGGTAGTTTGAGCTACTTCTTGGGGATGGAAGTCAGTGCTTCTGATGATTTTCTGATACTCAATCAAAAGAAATACATTCAAGAGCTGGTCTGCAAGCTTGATCTTTCGAAATCGACTGAGTTTCCAACACCTATGACAGGTAACTGTTTATCAAAAACAGGTATGATAACGTGTGATGAATTGTTTGATAATGTCACTCTGTATAGGTGTACCATTGGAGCTCTGCAACACATCTGTGTAACTAGACCTGACATTAATTTTTCTGTGAATAAACTCAGCCAATACATGCAAAACCCTTCGGTAAGTCACTGGAAATCTGTTTTGCATATTGTTAGATATCTGAAAGGAACTCTTGATCACGGTTTGGTATTCTGAAATAATTGTTTTCCTGTTAAAGAGGTGTCATTAACCTCTTATTGTGATGTAGACTGGGGAGGGGACATTGCTGATAGGAAGTCAATCTCTGGTCATTATCTTCTTCTAAATGGGAACCCGATCATTTGGAGCTCCAAGGAACAATCTGTTGTTGCTCGATCTAGTGCTGAAGCTGAATTCAGGGCAATTGCCAATGCGGTTTGTGAAATTCTTTGGGTTAAATCTCTTCTTACTGAAATGGGATTGTATTTTTCTTATGTTCCTACTGTCTGGACTGACAGTTCTAGTGCTGCAGCAAACAATGAAAATCCCATTCAACATACAAAAATGAAACATGTAGAAATTGATATGTTTTTTGTCCGTGAAAAGGTGAATTCTGGACATGTCTTGGTTAACTATGTTCCTTCAAGTGAGCAAATTGCTGACATTCTTACTAAACCATTGACTGAGAAGTTGTTTGTTCTGTGTAGGAGAAAGCTGGGAGTTTGTTCTATTCAGGAATTAGCTGAGTCTGAATCAGGCGGAGGTATAGTACTACTTGCTTCTGATGAATGATTCTGATTCTGTGATCTGTTTTCTGGGATCATATACTATGTTGTAAGCTATCTGTGGAATCATTTGATCACTTGATGCAGAGTATGATCTTAGTATTGTCTGATATTCTGATAAGTGTATGTTGTCATCAAGTTTATTCTGCTAATTCTGCATATTTGGTGTATAGTCTCCACAGTCAGGATCATGCTTAGTAGATCAGTTTTGGCATATGTCTGATCATGTTCTGATTAGCCTTGTAGGCGTATGTCTTACTTGCAGAAATTCATCATATAGGTGACCACCATGTGGGTTAGTAATTGAATCTGTATGATACATAATGAATGGTAGCTGTCAATATGATCAGCTGAGCAAGCTATCTGGCTGTCAATCAAAAGGTTATATTGGCATAGGACATGGTTTGATTCCAAAAACAGAGTTCAGCTCAAAGAAAACGTCAAAGATACTTTGAGTTGTCTCTTGAGGAAGAAAAGATGAGGGTCAAAACCCTCCAACCATTGTTGGTAAGATAAGGGCAAAAACCCTTCTGTCAATAAGGAAAAAAAATGAAGGATCAGTCGAAGACTTGATCAAAAGCAGATCAAATGTATTTGGAAAAAAAAAAGAAAAGGAAAGAAGAAGGAAAGATGGACAGATATGTGTTGCTCAGCTGAGATGTTTGAGTAGCAACTTGATGTTATGTGTTATTTGATTCAGTTCCAAGATCCATTATACTCTGTGGTGGTTGTGTATAAGGTGTCTTCTCTAGTATTGCATATGGTTTGCAAGGATAGACAGCATGATACTCATATGCTGAAATGGATCTAGGTGAGTATGAGTCTGAGTGTGTTGTTCTATGCAGTGGATACTGCAAAGTTATGTGGAAAACTCTTGATGAAATCATATACTGATATCAAGAATATTCAGATGGTATATGATCAGTAGTCTCATTCGTAGTGATCGTTTGATTAATGGATGTTTATACGAGTATATTGATTCTAAGAAGACAGCACACAGAGTTGTTCTTCATCTTCATGAAGCGCACGAGTATGGAAATTGTGAGGATGGCTTTAAGGCTTCAAGACTTGGTTGAGATCAGCATGATAGAAGATGAGTGTTAGAAAGTGGAAATTGGATCTTAATTGGGGAAAGTTAGGTTATATGTATAATTACATATAACATTGGTGTCAAACTGTAAAATTAGTATGAGGACCAATCTGCAATTTCCATGTTTTGAACACTATATATACATTAGGCTTGTAACAGAATTACCTATCTGGAAGAAATGAAAATCTGATTTCTCACGATTACTTCCTCTCTAAGTAAGTCTCTTGTTCTTCATTTCCTTTAGATTAAGAATCTTAATACGAGTCAAATGGTTAACGGAGAGAGACCGCAATACAACTTTATTCCACCTCACCACATCCGCGGGGAGATGAAGAAATACAATATGCCGACTTAGGGGAAGGGACGGGCATTGCATCACCGATGAAAACGCAATAGCTGGGGAATTGAGACAATATTTCAGTGAGATCTTTACTTCGGAAGCAACACAACTGAATGACTCAATATTGGGAGAGGTCCCAAACCAGATTACGGATACAATGAACCGTGATCTAACCAAACCGGTGTCAGGGGACGAGATAAAGAGGGCAACTTTCCAAATGGGCGGGTCTAGGGATCCAGGTCCAGATGGGTTCCCGGGATTGTTTTATAAAAGAAATTGGCAAATCGTGGGTCCAACCGTCATCACCGCGGTCAAAGCTTTCTTCACATCAGGTACCCTTCATTACCCTATAAACCAAATTGATGTACTCTTAATACCAAAAGTGTCGAACCCTAGTGCTCCAACTGATTTCAGACCGATTAGCTGCTGTAATTTCATGTACAAGATTATATCTAAGGTTATGGTAAATAGACTCACAGTCTATCTACCAGAACTTATCACCCCGTATCAGAGTGCATTTGTGGCAGGTCGGTCAATTCAGGATAACATACTTGAATAGAGTGGATAGAGTGGAGTGCACCCTCAAAGTGGACATGCAAAAGGCATATGACCGGGTCGAATGGGGCTTCTTGCTTGAAAGTTTGAGAAAGAGGGGCTTCGCGGAACAATGGATAAGATGGATCAAGGAATGCATTGAAACTACTACATACCAAGTGGTAGTTAATGGGGATCGGTCCTCAACTATTCAGCCAACAAGGGGAATTCGGCAAGGTGACCCTTTATCGCCTTACTTATTCATTCTCCCTGCTGACGTGTTATCAAGGAACATCGAACAGGAGGAAAATCGGGGGCACATAAAAGGAATAAATATTGGTAGCACGAGCCCGGATCTACACCACATGCTCTTCGCAGATGACTCTCTGTTTTTCTTGGAGGGCACACCACTGAATGGCCACCACTTAAAGTCGACAATTGAAGCATATTTCCATGCATCGGGTCAAAGGATAAACGAAGTAAAATCAACCCTCTATTTCAACCGAGGGGCCGATCCGAACAAGGTACGGGAACTAGAGGGGGTGTTATACATCAAGAGCACAAATGACCCGTAGAAATACTTGGGGTTGCCTACAATCTGGGGTCGATCGAAGAAGGAAGCCCTAGGTTACCTAAAAAACAGGATACGTGACAAACTTGCGGGGTGGAGACCAAAGACACTCACACGGGCCGGTAAGGAAGTGTTGATTAAGGCGGTGATCACGGCGATACCCACATACGTCATGAGCATATTTACCCTCCCAAAGACATGGTGTACAGAGATCAATTCACTAATAGAAATATTTTGGTGGGGTACAACAACGGAACGGAGGAAGACACATTGGACAAAATTGGATGACCTAACGACATCGAAGAGCACGGGGGGCCTAGGTTTCCTGGAACTACAAACGTGTAACACGGATCTCTTAACAAAGATGACAGCAAGGATATTGGAGGAACCGACATCGTTGTGGGTTCGGGTGCTAAAAGGGGTGGATTTTCAGAATTGCAAGTTTATGGAGGAACGGAAAGGAGGGCGAGCTTCATGGGGATGGAGCAGTATGTTGGTCGGACGGGACGTACTGAAAAAAAAGGGCATGTGGACGTTGGGATCGGGGCGAGCATCCAACTATACACCGATCCTTGGCTCGCACAAAAACCGGGACATAGGGTGGACTTCGAACCAAATGGTGAACCAAGGGAAGACACAAGGGTGAGCAAACTGATCGGCGTCGACGAAACCTGGAACGAGAGCCGCGTCCGGGAGCTGGAAACAAGCAGGGATGCAGAGATGATCTTAGACACCATGCTGCCACATGAGCGGAGGGATTGTTGGATCGTGAAATCCTAGATGCTGATATGGTAGTGGATTAAATGCCAGACAAGGACGGAAGGATGCTTCTGCTCCAACTCCGGTGAATCTGCAAGTAGGGGAGCGCAACAGAGGGGGTGTCTCTGGGTCCCTCTCTGATGCTTAAATGAGTATATATTGGTGTATATCTCAAAAACGTAAGGAACGTATGTAAAGCAAGGGTATTTATAGGGTAGGAGAGATCAAACCGTATAAGGCAGCTGAATATCTTAGTGTATATTGTGTTGCTGAAGATTCGGATCATGGGATATGGCAGTTACTGCGAGATATTGCAGTTACCATATCTAATCTTTAGTGAATATGTGATCGAGATACGCGGGATATCGTGGCCACTTCCTTATTGACGGTTTACATGGACCAGAGGAGAGAGGCAAGGCTTTCTTCGGGGCGAGCACTCTCATGGCGAGCAGTGAGAGGCCACGGCCTGGTGAAGAATGGCGAGCAGTCTGGGAGCCTTTGGCGTCCCTAGAGACTTTGGGCTCGATTCTGGGCTACTTGAAGATGGGCCAGGTTGACTTGTACTAAGGCCGATCCGGTTTGAATATCATGGGTTTACCACCTATATGGCTATTGGGCCTTCGAGGCCATTTCTTTACTGGGTTGTCACTATCGATACCCAACATTTTCCCCCGAAGCTTGATTGAAGTTTCTTCAGTCGATCTTGATTCTTGGTAGGGTTTTAGATAGTGACGTCTTAAATTCGGTTTTCTTCGTCTCTTGTAATGGTTCATGACCTTTGGGGCACTTCAGGCTCGTTTGGCGAGCAGTCCTTTCACTGTTCAAAGCTGAAGGAATTTTCTTCATTTTATTCCCTCTTGGCGATCACTCGAGGTAACCTAGGCTTTGAGAAATTTTATCTTTCTTTGCTAGGCGATCATTACCTACCAAAAGTATATCTGATAAAGCCTATTAATGCGCTGGCGATCACCTTGTCCGCTCAGTGGACTTTAGCATTTAATGACTGCACAGTCATCCGGAAATCGAACGGTCGCTTGGGGCACGCCTGTCATTTATTATTCTGTAAACCAATGGCAGTCTGACAACTGTCTGTACTGGACGACCGTTTGTCTCCCCGAGGTGTCTCTTGGAATTCTGACAGTGCTTCGGTTTTTTCCAAAAATGTGCAATTATTCTCCTGCGTCGCTTTGATTCGTCTGTGGCAGTTACTCCTTTTTGGGCCTATATAAGAGACGTAATTTTCTTTGTTTTGTTTTTTACGCACATTCACTCCTTCAGATTTTCATAGCCTCTTTGCGAACCCTTCTTCTTTCTTTTTCAATCTTCTTCAACCTTTTCTCCCAACTGCTTCCATGGCTACCCGTGGTCAGAGGATCAAACACGCAGCCACTAAGGCATCGAAGAACGCCAATGCGTCCAGGAACGCGAATGCCCCCATTAGGGAAGGTGTTGTGCCCCCTTCAACGGGGGAATAAATTGACGTGGGGAGGTCCGCAGCCACCCCGGTGGTGGTGGATGGGCCTGAGCTTCAGACGCCCATCTTTTCTCTGAAAGGTAAACTTCCGTTCTTTCATTGCTCTGTTTTGGTAATATTCCCTGATGTTCCTTATTTTTATGCTTGCCATATCTGAACTGTTTGAGTAGATGTCGAGCCTAATAAGTTGAAGTCGGCTTACTTTAAGATAATGGTGGCGCTTGGTGGCCTCGGCGTGGAGGATGCTCCTAGATATCCCGGCCTAGGTCTGCACTATCCTCGCGACGGAGAGGTTTACATCTATGCGGCCCAGATTGATGATGGGTTGCGTTTTCCTCTTTGAGAGGATTTGCAGACGTTGTGGCAGTTCTATGGAATTCACCCCACGCAACTCGTTCCCAATGCCCTTAGGATGTGGGCCGGATTCAAGTTCCTGTGTATACGTCAGGAATGGGCATATTCACTGGCCTTGTTCCGGTATTTTTTCCGACTGACAGCTGGGGCGAACCACCTCCACCACTTCCAACCATGCTGGCCGAAGTTTGCAGAGTGGAGAGGCCTTCAATCGTGGGATTGGAACGTCCACGTTTGGTTGGTAGACGATTTTCGGGCTACCAACTCCAATTATAAGAAGTTTTACTTCTTTTACAAGGGGGGTGTATCCTGGAAATTGTTTACCCCGGACAAGGATTTCTCTCCTTCCTTCGAAGAGATGTCAGAGAGTGATCGGAACGCCATCGACGACCTTTTCCGGTTGCATCGATCGTCCCACTTCAAGTCCATCCACTCAGTGGCGGAGACTACTGAGAATATGCTTGAGATGGCGGGCATTCATCAGGCCACGCCAATCTTTGATGATTGGGTAACTTTCTAACCCTTTTCTTGTTTACTATTTGTAGGCAAGGCCCGAAAGCTTATAGGTCTCTTTGATGACCAGGAAAAGGTAGGGCTGTCCACTGACCAGGCACTGCTGAACTCTCCTCCTCCTCCCTCTAGGCGTTCGTCCAAGAGGAAGTCTGAGGAGGTGCTTCCCTCGGCCACTGTTGGCCCTCGCCAACCGGGTATGTTGCCTTGCCATTTGTAGATTTGACGTTTTCATACTTTGCAGTTTTTGGGTTCTGACATCTTGCGTTGTTATTTTGCAGAGAAGTCCTCGGCTGACGTGGCCCGAGACCCTCCTCCTCCTCCCTCCAAGAAGGTCAGGAGTCAGGAGCACCCGGAAGTCGACCAGCATCCTCATCCTCCCCTTCCTAAGGGCCCTTCTGCCAGCAAGGGGAAGGGTCTGGACGTGGCGCCTCCTTCTCCATCTCCTCAGGGTCCTTCTACCACCAAGGAGAAGGTTTTGGCCTTGGCGCCCCCTCCTCCTACTGTGCCCACGGTTCCTCCCAAGGAGTCTGGGACCCAGAAGAAGGGGCCCGACGCTTCCAGCTCCTCGAAGGCTCCTGCGGAGGAGTACTGCTCCATGGCGAGCTTGTTCCAGCCACTTAAGGCTGCGAACCCTCGGGGGGCTTGGTTTCCTTGCGGGGACCTTTCGAAGAAGGGGTTCCCCGCCCAGAAGAGCCTCCGAGGCAGCCCGGACATGTGCATGCGGCTTCTTGACGGGATAATTCCCCCTAAGGACCGCTCGATTGTTCCCACGGAGCTACCTCAGATCGAGGGGTTCCTGCGGACCCACTTCGAACGAGTCGCTCTGGTAGGATCTCGCCTCTTTTCCGTTTATTCTTTTTTCCTTATCGTTCCCTTTTTGTTTGATGTCCTAACAACTTTCATTCTGTTTTTGTTGCCAGCTCGTTCGGGAAGAGGTGGTGATTGGCCACGTCTTTGGAGAGCTCGCCGACAAGCATTCTGACCTGCTTGTCGAGCTGGAGCAGTACCGAAGTACGGGGGTCACCCCCGGGCAATTGGGGGCCATCAAGACGACCACTGACACGGCGATCGCCTTGGTGGACGGTGCCCGGGAGGAGTACTTCAGGAAGGAGCAGCGTCTCATTGCTGATGTTAAGAAGAGGGAGGCTGATGCTGCAGCTTTCATTCAAGAAGCTGAGGCCCTTCATCGGTGCCTAGATGAAGGAGAAGTTGTCCGGGCTCGCTTAGAGGTCAAGTTGAAGGAGGCTCGGGCCCAAATTGCGGAGTCGGACGCTCTTCGGGTAGCCGCTGAGACCCAGAAGGAAGCTGCTGAGGCCCAGAGCGCTATTGCTGAAGTTAGGGGGATCGCCTTGGAGGAGGAGAAGAACCAGCTGGCTGATCAGCTAAAAGCTGTCCCTTCACCCCAAACCGTGGTCGAGGAGTTCAAGGCCTCTGAGGACTTTGAGGACCACGCTTTGAAGGTGATGAAGTCGGCGATTGATGGTTTTCCTCAAGTCCTGGTCGAAGACGTTCAGACGGTCGATCCCAACTTTCCCATTGGGGAAGTTGAATGCCTTAAGGGTTTCCTGCGGAGTCACCTTCCTCGGCCCGCTGTTGCTGCTGAAGAGATTGCCCCTGGAGGCGAGCCGAGTACTCCTACGCCCGAAGGCGAGCAAAGCACCCCTGCCCCCGATGATCCAAATGCTGGAAGTCTCCACCTCCCTTGTCGACCATATTTTCTTTGCTTTTTAGATAGTTGTTTTCCTTTGTAATTTTTTGTTCACTTTGTAATTATTTATTTGATTCAAGACTTGGTTTTCTTATATTGAATGCCTTTATATTCATGAGCATTTACTCGACTTTGAATGTGTTTGGCTATTCATCCAATATCTTAATCATAATTACTCTCGACTTTTCTTGCTTTGTAATGGCTTCGACTCTTAAAGTCTTGGACCAAGCATAAGTCTATACGAACTTTCTTAGGACAATACTCTAACACTTAAAAGCATAAACTTCTAAGTTCAAAGAGATATTACCTTTTTGAAGTTTAAACCTTTGAGGTGTTTGCATAATAACCGGGAATTTGTTAACTTCAGGCTCTATCATCCATAATGATCGCCTAAATTCCTTATCCGTTGTTTAATGGGTTGATAGCAGATCTCTTTGTCTGGCTTTGGCGTCTGCTCTTCCGTTTTTGCCTAATTCTATTTTTAGGACTTTTTGGCCTGATTTTGGCGTCAGGGCTTTCATTTTGCCTAACTTTATTGCTAGGTCTTTTGGCCTGACTTTGGCGTCAGGGCTTTTTGGCCTATCATTAGCGATAAGGCTTTTGGCCTGACTTTGGCGTCAGGGCTTTTGGCCTGACTTTGGCGTTAGGGCTTTTGGCCTAACTTTATTGCTAGGGCTTTTGGCCTAACTTTGGCGTCAGGGCTTTTGGCCTAACTTTATTGCTAGGGTTGTTTGCCTAACTTTGTTGCTAGGGCTTTGCGCCTAACTTTATTGCTAGGGCTTTGGGCCTAACTTTGTTACTAGGGCTTTTTGGCCTGACTTTGGCGTCAGGGCTTTTTGGCCTAACTTTGTTGCTAGGGCTTTTGGCCTAACTTTGTTGCTAGGGCTTTTTGGCCTGACTTTGGCGTCAGGGCTTTTTGGCCTAACTTTGTTGCTAGGGCTTTTTGGCCTTACTTTGGCGTCAAGTTTTTTTGGCCTAACTTTGTTGCTAGGGCTTTTGGCCTAACTTTTTTGCTAGGGCTTTTTGGCCTGACTTTGGCGTCAGGGTTTTTTGGCCTAACATTGTTGCTAGGGATTTTTTGCCTGACTTTGGCGTCAGAGATTTTTCTTCGATTTGCTTCGAGTGGACATGCTTTATGAAGGAATGGCTTTCTTTTATTAACATAACAGTTTGATTACAAGCTATGTATGAAATCTCCTTAGATGCTCAGAATTGAATGGACGGGGGTAACCTTTTGCCTTCGGTGGTTTCCAAATAGTAGGATCCTGGCGCGGCGATCTCTATTACCTTGTACGGTCTTTCCCATTTGGCTGAATGTTTATTATGACTGTCCAGCCTTGTGAATTCATTCCTTCTCATAACCATCTCCCCCACGAAAAATTGGCGAGCGCTGACTTTTCTGTTGAAATATGGAGCGGTCGCCAGGCGCATCTTTGCTTGTGCCTTTTCTGATAACCATCTATTTTCTTCTGCCATGTCGAGGTTAGTTCTGCGCTCGACCTCGTTTGCCTCAGCGTTAAAATGTAGGATTCTATGGGTAGGCACTGCTATTTCGGCGGGTGCTACTGCTTCTGATCCATACACTAAGCTGAAAGGTGTTTCTCCTGTGGCTGCCTTATGTGTTTTTCTGATGGCCCATAATACGTTTTCCAGCTCTTCTGCCCAATTCCCTTTGAATGCTCGAACCCTTTTCTTAAGTCCTGCTAAAACAACCTTGTTGGCTGCTTCAGCTTTCCCATTCGTTTGAGGATGATGCACCGAGCTGAAACGATGGTCGACATGATATTCTTCACAGAGCCATTTGAGCTCCTTTCCAATGAATTGCGGACCATTATCACTGATGAGTATTTTGGGAATGCCAAACCTGGAGAATATGTTGATCTTTAGGAATTTGATGACCTGAAATTCCGTTGTAGAAGCTAAAGCTTTCGCCTCTATCCACTTAGTGAAGTAGTCGATCGCCACTATAATGTGGGTGCATTGACCAGTGCTAATAGGAAAAGGACCTAATATATCGATCCCCCATTGAGCGAAAGGCCAGGCACCCTCCATTGGGGATAATAGTGTTGATGGTGGACCTGATCGTGGTGCAAACTGCTGGAAAGTCTCACACTTCTGCGTTAATTCAGACGCATCCTTTCCTATTGTTGGATAATAGTATCCCAACCTGAAGATTTTTCTTGTCAACGATCGAGCACCTTCGTGACATGATGCCACCCCTTCATGAGCTTCTCGAAGAACCCTTTCTGTTTCTGGATGAGCAACACATCTTAAGTAAGGAGTCGAATAACCTCTTCTATAGAGTTCTCCATCTATAATTAGATAACTGGCCGCGAGTCGTCTTATCCTCGTGGATTCTCCTTCATCATCCGGGAGGATCCCTTCTTTCAAATAATTCTGAAACGGAGTCATCCATGTGACCTGTCCTTGAATGTTGAAGACCTCGGCTCTGCTTTCAAGGACTGAACATAGGGCCTTTTCCAGAAATCGCACATCCTGGATTGTTGTCCCTCCGAATGCCAGTTTACTTAAGGAGTCTGCCATCTGGTTTTCTTGGCAAGGAATAGACTCAATCGCGAAGTTTGGGATTTCCGGGACGAGCTTCTTGGCGATGCTGAAGTACTTTTTCATATTTTCTCCTCTTGCCTCGTAGGTGCCATTAACCTGATTGACAATAAGCTCCGAGTCACTCTTTACCTTGAGCGCAGCTATACCCATTCATTTCGCTAGTCTGAGTCCAGTTATAAGGGCCTCATATTCTGCTTCATTATTGGTCGCCTGGAATGTTAAGGCGATCGCATACTTCAAAGGCTCGCCTTCAGGAGGAATAAGAATTAAACCTGCCCCCGAGCCTTCTCTTGATGAAGACTCATCTGTGTAGAGTTCCCAGATTTGATTGTTGTCTGCTGACTGACTTGGCCTGTTTTCTGCTTCCGTTTGACCGTTACTCGTGCTTTCCACAATGAAATCAGCTAGTGCTTGACCTTTGATGGCCGTTTTTGGCGCAAATTTGATCATGAACTCGCTGAGCTCGATCACCCACTTGACCATTCTTCCTGAAGAGTCTGTCTTAATCAGGAACTTTTTGAGTGGTTGATTAGTTAGGACCGTGATGTCGTGCGCATGAAAGTAAGGTCTTAGCTTCCGAGCAGCAATAACTAAGGCATAGAGATACTTCTCAATCTGGACATATTTTATTTTAGCTGAGTTGAACATTTTGCTAATGAAATACACTGGACTCTGAACATGATTTTCCTCCCTTATTAAGACAGCACTGGCTTCCACATCGCTAATGCCCAAATAAAGGAAGAGTTGCTCGCCTGGAACGGGATTTGCCAGAGCTGGGAGTGTTTGGATATGCTTCTTCAAGGATTGGAACGTTTCCTCGCAGTATGGCGTCCACTCGAATTTGCGGTTGGCCCTCAGAGTTTTGAAAAATGGGAGGGACCTGTCGCTCGCTTTGGATAGGAAACGGTTGAGAGCAGCTAGGCGTCCATTCAGGCATTGGACTTCCTTGTGGCAGGTTGGCGACTTCATCTCTTCTATGGCCTTCAGCTTTTCTGGGTTTGCTTAGATTCCCCTTTCGCTGACCATGAAACCCAGAAATTTGTCGGACTTGACTCCAAAGGCGCACTTGGCAGGGTTCAGGCGAACCCTGTGTCTCCTCATGCATTCGAAAGCTTCGCGAAGGTCTTTTGTGTGCGGATTGCCCTTAATGGTTTTGACAAGCATATCATCCACATAAGCCTCCATGTTTCTTCCCAACATGTCCTGGAACAGGCAGTTCACCATCCGTTGATAAGTTGCCCCGACGTTGATGAGACCAAAGGGCATCACCTTGTAGCACAGAATGTCCCCGTCTGCATAGAAAGATGTGTGAGCCTCGTCGTCCGGATGCATTCTGATCTGGTTATAGCCTGAATAGGCGTCCATGAAGCTTAGCATCTCGTGACCAGAGGTAACATCGACCAGCTGATCAATCCTGGGCAAGGGATATGAGTCCTTAGGGCAAGCCTTGTTCAAATCGCGGAAGTCGACGCACATCCTCCACTTGCCGTTCGATTTCTTGACCAAAACTGGGTTGGCGACCCAGCTCTGGAATCTCACCTCTCTGACGAAGTCAGCCTCAATCAATCTGCCGACTTCCTGCCTGATCGCCAAACGCTTGTCCGTCCCGAACGACCTTCTTTTTTGGGCGATAGGCTTAATGGAAGGGTATGTCCTGAGCTCGTGGGAGATGATGTCTGTGCTGATTCCCGGCATATCGCTTGGCTGCCAGGCGAAGAGCTCCTTAAATTCCTTGTGGAGGGCGGTCATGGCCTCCTTCTGATCCTCTTTTAAGGTGGTCCCAATGCGCACCTTCTTGTCTGGACCATCGATCTCGACCTCTTCCAGTTCCTCCATGGGTGCTGGCCGAGCCAAGTCCTCGTGAGGGTCGGCCTTTGTTTCAATGGCGAGGGCCTCCCTTTGGTTCTTCCTGCGCAAACAGTTCACATAGCATTGCCGCGAGGAAGGCTGGTCGCCGAGCACTTCTCCGATCCCGTTGGGAGTGGGGAACTTCATCTTCTGGTGGACTGTGGAGGCTACAATCTTGTTCGGATTGATCGTGGTTCTCCCTAGGATGGCGTTGTAGGATGTAGGTGAACCCTGCATTTCTGTATCCGTTCTACGTTAGCGAACCACAAATCCTGCATTTCTATATCCTTTTCATAGACTGTAGCGAAAAACAAATCAGGTATTTAGACAATAGTGTTCCCTTCTCCTATCAAAAATACGTTCTATTGCAAAAACATATACATATATATGAGCAATTCCATTACCACAACTCATAACCAATGATTTCAGAAGCATCAAGCTAATCATGAAAAAAAAAGGCATTCATAAATTTCATTCTTCGGTTTCAAGGCCGAACTTTTGTCAGGACGATTGGGTAACCCGCCCGGACTTTACATCCATTCCCGCTGCTTGAATATCTTCTGCGCTAGACATCATCATCCCTTGATACGCTGCAACCATCCCACCATTAGCCATCCCATAGAACATATGTTGATTCACACCTTCATGGAACCCGTGCCCTTGATCCATGGGTTGAGAAAGAGATGGCCTCATCGGGCCACCATAGACCTGACCCCCAGGTTGGTAAGTGATGGGTATTTGAGTTGATTGGTGACATTGAGGAACATAAGGTGCTCGGATTTGGATCTGTTGAACCAGGACATTCGGGGGGTGAACGGGTATGGGCATGTAATAAACAGGAATGGTCTACATTGGAGGAGCGGGGTAATGGCAATTGGCATACTGCCACACTAGGTTTGAAGTGTACCCATTTGGCTGGGAACCCATTACATTCTCTGTGGTTTCCATAATGCTCTCCGGTTGGGTTTCCACATTCGAGATGGGGAAATCAATTTTGGTTCTACCTGGAGGCAGGTACGACATGGAACAGAATGAGGATGACACATTAGGGGTGGGTGAACGCGGGTCGGATGCGGGTACGTTGTCTGACAGAATTGACGTGGTCCTCAATTTGGGTTCGAGAGGCGGGTCATCGTCCAAATTATCCAAGCCAAATAGGTAATAAGGTAGTTCAGAGACAATGGAGGATGCCTCTGAGCGTCCCCGCTCGAGCCCTAATGGACCCCCACCATGTATAGCATGCAGGAACCCCCGCTCACGATTGGTTGAGCCATCGAGGATTGAACTGAAGTTGTTGTCTCTGAAGTCGTCACCCTTGTTGAAAAGAAAGAGCCTAAGCCTAGCTGTACCAGGGTTCTGATTCTGAGCCACCCGTTGGTACTCTTCCATCATGTTTTCTAGATCCTCCTGGGTTGTGACGGAGATCAATGCATCAAGATCTTCATTTGGTAGTTGGTACTTAACAGTTACATTTGGGATGCCTGCAACATTTATCCGCTCAAAATTAGGGTTGATCATGGGCGGGCCGGTCCGGTCCTAAAGGCAAGACCGAGACCGAAATTCCAGGCTTGCCTTCTGGAGGACCGAGACCGACCTTGGCCAAAAAAGCCCGCCCGAGTCGGTCTTTCTTGACTCGGGCCGGTCTCGGTCCTGGACCAAATCTTCACAACAAAAAAACTATGAGTTCACGGTATTTTTTAGTAAAAGGCGAAAGAATAGTTCACCTTTCAAAAAAACACTATGAACTCACTATATTCTTTAGCAAACTTATCATGATGTAGTTTTTATAGAGATAGAAAACCTCCAAAATCCACATTCTTTTCGGTGTGGTATTATGAAAATCTCAAATCCACATTCATTCGGTCGGGGCCGGTCCTAATCGGGATTTCGGGAAAAAAGCCCGAGACCGACCTTGAAGAAAAAAAACCGACCGCTCGGTCTCGGTCCTAGTCGGGCCGGTCTTTGCGGGAATTCGGTCCTACAGTCTTTTTTGATCACCCCTACTCAAAATCATCTCCAAAGTACTAAGCTACCCAACACAGTAAAGTCTATGTAGCATGATGACTTGTTCCTTGACAAATTCAACTGGCTTTATTCATTTAGTCCAGTAGTAAGGATATGTAATCCATGAATAAGATTTAACTCTACCACTTCTGACAATGGTAAGCTTTGATTACTTAAGTATCTTATCATATGTTATTGGGAATGTCATGCAACACCTTTTTTCACTGCCTTAAAATTACATCACCTGTTTATAAAAAGAAAACGATAATAAAGTGTTTATCACATCCTAACATGTATACAATTCACAGTTCTATCCATAAAATAGACAAGTAGAGAATTTAGGACCTCGTGATTTAGAGAATTATTGCATAATCTAATATCAATTCAGGTAGACACCTTATCCACAAGAACATACTTATATTTTAGACACTGAAAGAGAGACAATCCATCAACCAATTGACGTTTTTGACAGACTTTCAATAATTCTTAAAGTAAGTCTCTTTTTTTTCGAACATTCTTAAAGAAATAATATATATATATGGTAAGAAATGAAATCAATTGATTACGGCTGATTAATTGGACAAGCGATAAAATGCAACGGGTTTTGCAGCGACATTAGATGACATGCAGACAATACAAATTATAATAATAATAAAGTAAAAATCTGGGTGAGTTAGGAGGAGGATATGATGCCCGAGAGCTTGGAGAATTTGGCAAGGAAGGTAGTGAATTGGCGTTGCGATAGATGGCCACGATTCTAGTATCGCCACCCACATACCGCAGCTGGTTATCGTGAGGTTTGGGCAGTATCTTGCCGCCGAAGCTACACATGAATTGGACCCGAGGAAGCATATCATGGTCAGGGTAGTGGTAGGAGCGAGGGGATGATGCCACCGAGTCGGTGGCTGTCGAGTCGAACTCCGCTGGGTGAAAGGAGCTCATCTAGAGTAATGCAATTTTGGCACTTCTGTGAGAGTTGTAAGATTTTGAAGAGGATGACTGAAGAAGAAGAAGAAGAAGAAGAAGAAGAAGAAGAAGAAGAAGAAGAAGAAGAAGAAGAAGAAGAAGAAGAAGAAGAAGAAGAAGAAGAAGAAGAAGTGGGGGTGGAAGGGGAGAGGAGAGGAAAAAACATAGTTATCAAAATCGGATCGAATGTCCGACCGGGACCCGGATCCCTGTCCGATTTGGTTAAGTTAAAAGACCGTTTTGTAAATAAACAGTGTTTGAACTGGATTGAACCGGGTGATTTTTGAAAAACCGGTCGATTTCCGATTCACTTTTTAGTGTTTTTTTTGCCGGTTCTGCATAAGAAAATGTAATTAAGAGTAGTACTTGGGTACTTGTTGTTTCATACATAAGAAAGGTGTGTTCATTGTGTATTAATATTGGAATTATAACATTAATTAATATAATTAAGTATATTTTTCATGAAACGTTTTCCACTGCATAACTATTAGGGGTGAAAGGGAAAACCGGTTGGTCAGAAAATCCGGTGAAAACCGAACCGGTCCGGACCGAAAAACCGATCCGAAAATGTACGGTTCGGTTTATGGTCGGATTTTTTTTGCTTGAAATGGTTTTTTAGACCGTTCGGTCTACAACTCTAAAAGACCGTGGAGTCCGGTCCGACCATTTATATGTATATTATTTTAGATATTGTATTAGTTAGTATTAATTAATATAATTAATCAACGAATACAAACAAATAAAATTTTTCTTATTTAATAATTATTTTAGTTGTTTAATCGGTTTAGTAGAAATATATGTAAAAATTGTTAAATCAAATTATTTTGTTGTTTAATTTGATTTTGAATACTTATTTTGGTTTTGAATGTGTATTTTTTTGCCTTTTCGGTTTAAACCGAAAATCCGGTCCGAAAATTCGAAATCCGAATGGACGGTTTATTTTTCCTTATACGGTCTTTTGGTCGGACTTTTTTTTGAAGAAAAACCGGTGCGAAAATATAGGTCCCCGACCGAAATAGTGAAAAAACCGGTCTGACCGGTCCGGTTTCACCCCTAAAGGATATGATGCCCGAGAGCTTGGAGAATTTGGCAAGGAAGGTAGTGAATTGGCGTTGCGATAGATGGCCACGATTCTAGTATCGCCACCCACATACCGCAGCTGGTTATCGTGAGGTTTGGGCAATATCTTGCCGCCGAAGCTACACATGAATCGGACCCGAGGAAGCATATCATGGTCAGGGTAGTGGTAGGAGCGAGGGGATGATGCCACTGAGTCGGTGGCTGTCGAGTCGAACTCCGCTGGGTGAAAGGAGCTCATCTAGAGTAATGCAATTTTGGCACTTCTATGAGAGTTGTAAGATTTTGAAGAGGATGACTGAAGAAGAAGAAGAAGAAGAAGAAAAAGAAGAAGAAGAAGAAGAAGAAGAAGAAGGGGTGGAAGGGGAGAGGAGAGGAAAAAACATAGTTATCAAAATCGGATCGAATGTCCGACCGGGACCCGGATCCCTGTCCGATTTGGTTAAGTTAAAAGACCGTTTTGTAAATAAACAGTGTTTGAACTGGATTGAACCGGGTGATTTTTGAAAAACCGATCGATTTCCGATTCACTTTTTAGTGTTTTTTTTGCCGGTTCTGCATAAGAAAATGTAATTAAGAGTAATACTTGGGTACTTGTTGTTTCATACATAAGAAAGGTGTGTTCATTGTGTATTAATATTGGAATTATAACATTAATTAATATAATTAAGTATATTTTTCATGAAACGTTTTCCACTGCATAACTATATATATTAGTGAATTATATATCTTCTATCAATAATTGATTTTAGGATAAATTCTTAATTATGATAGTGGTTGTTCTCATTCTTTATTATTTAGGTTTAACTTGAATATTAACGTAAACTGTTTTCTGAAAATATTTTAAAAGAGGTTGATGATTTGATGTCCAAGAATATATAGTCCTTAATTGCTCTAAATGAAATTTTGAAAATTCAATAGGATATATTAATTAAATGATGAGAAGGAGTGAAAAAAGAAAAACATGAAATATTAAGTTTTAAAAAACGAATTTGGGTATCCAAATTTGTCACAGAATGACTATAAATGTTTCTTATTTTATTTACAGAGATTTTAAAAATAATATTTTTCTTTTCAAAATAATATTTATAAAACAGAAATTCTATTGGAAGAACGGCGAGAAACTACGTACGTATTAGTTGCTAGCTCGAGGTAGCTTACTAATTAATCTAATCTATATATGAATTTCATTTCAATGTCTTGACTTATTTATGTGGTTGAAATTCACACATCTTGGAAGAAGACGTGTACAAATATTAAAACCGTACATGTAGTCTTTTTGTCATTTTAAAAAATGTTAAAAAATTACTTTCTGTGTTATAGTTTTTTTTCGTTTCTTTGTTTCCGCAACTAGGCAGTTCTTAATTTCACGAGACCATGGCACGAACAACCACAATATTAATTTTTATAATTTATTTTGTTTATTTATTATATTTGGATAGTTTTATGAATAACAAAATAAGAATAATATAAAATGATTTGATAAGTTTCAATCTTTTTAGAAAGAAACAAAAAGTCGTTCAAAATATTATAAAATAAATGGGTCACTGTCATAAATATTATAAAATAATTTTTGTGTATGAACAATGAACCGCACGTCGAATCGGGTACAACCAGGTTGGACCGACAAAATCAGGAACCGACCCCTTCATCGGTTCGAAGGCCGGTCCAATTCTGATAACTATGGAAAAAATGTTTCTTCAAATAGAAAATGGTGGTGGGGCCTTTTGCTGCTTCTGGCAAAGATGCTCTTCTACACAAAAAGCTGACCAACTTGTTTTCGCTTATTGCTCTAGTTAATATATCTCTATCATATAATATAGATGTTCTCATATCACAACATATATGTATATATAATAAAATATTAATTACTTAAATGATTACACATATTTGACCACTGTGATTAATTGGTTAAACATGTTTTATTGTGTAACTGAATAGTTACACATCTTTCAGCATGTGACTGATTGGTTACTCCGTCACTAAACCGTTAATTGTTTTTTGTCTTTTTGGCATGTGTCAGTCACGTGATAGGTGTTAATTTATTTTCTGACATATGAAATTACATTCCTGCCCTTCTGGCACCCTTCATCAGCCCATCCCTAGTTTCCCCATTTCAGTTGTGTCAAACGATATCTTGCGGTTCCTTCTGTGACTCTCCAAGTTCCTGAAGCTTCTACAACTTCTCTGCACGCCCACACCCTGGTTTGCTGAATTAATGTGATGAGCTTTTCCTTCTCTTACAGTTTCTGTTGAATTTTTCTCATTTCCCTTATCGACGCTTCAACTAGATACGAGCATCGCGATTTCTAGAGGAATCGTTGTCTTTCAAAGCCAACATTCTCTGTGGACCAGCTGTTGAACCTCCTTTGTCCGTGTTATTGAACCTCCTCTGTTGATCGATCAAAATTTTGATCCACATTTAGGGTTTATTGAATTTTTTCAAAATATTGTTTTTATGCGAAAGTTTCTCATGAATTTATCGAACATAGCATACTTATGTCTTGTAATGCATAAAGTTTCAATTTTTCGATGAAATTTGAACTTTTGATGCTGAAGTTTTGTCATTTATCTGTGTTTATGCGTTAGGTTTGACTGATTGTACTTAGATAGTTTTAGTTTCTGTTTTGGTTGTTGCGTTCCCTTTCGTTAGGGTGTTTTTTTGCTTGTTTGTTTCTTACATTCTTAAGAAGTTGATAGGACCGATTCTAAATGTTATTTTCTTTGTTCGCATCAGGAATTGAAAGCTCACTACTGGAAATCTGGTATTTACCGACGAAAAATAATTTCGTCGGGAAAAAATTATTTCACCGACAATATTAAATTTTGTCGTTAAAATATTTTTTAACCAAAAAAAATTAGTAATATCGTCGGTAAAATCTCATGTCTTTGTCGACGACATGTAATTATCGTCGATAATTAGGTCTTTACCGACGAAACTTAATATATCGTTGACAAATAAATATATCAGCTATAGATTTTACCGACGATATGTAATTTTCGTTGGTAAAAATAATATTTGAAATTTAAATTGTTAAAACCATTCCCCTTATTCCCTTTCTCTCTTCCCGACCACTTCCCTTCCCTTATCCTTTCTAGTCTATCCCCCTCCACAAACCCTCCCTCCGACATGCTTCCTTTACAACCGATTCCTCTCGGTTCTCCTTCTCCGAGTCAGGTACGATTCGGTTCTCCTTCTCTGATTCCTCTCTGTTCAGGTACGATTCAGGTATGATTGTTCTCCATTCGGTTCTCCTCTTGATTTTCCGTTTTCCAATTAAGGTACGATTCATTGTCCTCTCTGAATCGAACACAAAATCAACGATTTGGAGATCAAGAGGCAGAACAAAGGTCCGACGAGGCTTTTTTGGTTGTTTGAAGCTGTCTTATTTGTCTTTCTAGCGATTGCAGTTGTATGGAGAGCTAATTCAAAGATCGACATTTTTGGACTTCTTATCAGAATAGCGATAAGCCTTGCAACTGCGCTCATGTAATTGTATTCACTTTCATTTTGTTTGTTTGTTTTACATTGACTTGCAACTGGTTGTTTCAAGAAGGCGATATTTCTGATTGTAAGTACGCTTTGATGTCTGTCATGGCGCATTTATTGCATCTGCGAGAAAATGTACTCATCTTAGATCTAGATTGAGCGACTATATTTAGTCGATTATCATTTTTCAACTTCATCACTGAATTTCAAATCGAATAATATTTTTTTGTCCATGCTGGTCTTGGACGAGAAACTGAAATGATTGTCGAATTCCATTCAAGTCTACTGCTGATTTATTGATACTACTGCTAAATTCAATTCAACCTACTGTTAAATCCCTTTTTCACGTGATGATTTGAGTTGACAAAGTTTATAAGATCTGTTGTTTGTGCTCCGTTTCACATTTTCATCCATACTGCCATACAATTTAGTTGTGCCACCTCATGCTGGCCCACTCTGATCAATTCTACACCTCATGTTTCAGTGCTTCAATTCTACACATGCTTCTGTTTTAATTTTCTATTATTTATGCATTCAAGTACTACGTTTGCTATTTGTTCTTGCTGATTAAAATATATTTGTTCAGTTTAGTTCATTGATTTTGTTGCCTTCGTCACTTTCATATTCTCTACTTTTGGTTTAATTTATGACATTTCAACATTTCATAATATTAATTTAACTTATTTCTTCACTAACTAAGTTTTTCTTTCAATTTCCATTCGATGTTATGTTTTTCCGACGACGAAATGTTTGCCGACGAAATGTTTTTCATCAGTAAATACCTATTTATCGAGGAATTTGATTTTGCCGACGAAATCAATTTTGTCGGCAAAACCGAAAGTTGTGGACGAAAAAATCATCTTTATCGACAAAAATTTTGTCGGTACATAAATTGTTTTTACCGACGAAAAATTGGTGACATATTTCGTCGGTAAACTTTCGCCGACGGGGCATTCGTCGACGATACATTTACCAACGAAAATATCATTTTACCAACAAAAATTATTTTTGGCGACGAAATGTTCACCTTTTACTGACATAATAATTTCGTCGGTAAAGACCAGATTTTTAGTAGTGGAAGTGGTTGAATGGGGAACAAGGATCCCATTGTAACAGTTGTTTGTCATCATGGTGGAAAGTAGATTGACAATAGGGGTACCCGAACATACGAACGTGAACTGGAGTCACTCCATGTCCCGTACGAGAAGTTGAACTATTATGCGCTTACTGGACTAGCTGAAGTCTATTGTGAACTTGTCGAAAATTGATCCATAAATTACATTGAAGTGTTTCTCCTTAATAATCAATTATGGAGAAGAGTCGAAAGTTGATTTCGCGCGTGATATGCACGCTCTTCTCTCTAATCTGAAGGGGATTAATGGCGTTTAGGGTTTCGCTCGGTTCCGAGGGAAATTGCGACGTCCGTCTGGCTCTGAATCAGAGGGTTTCTTCCAATTGACTGCGTCATTCTCTTCCCCTCAGCTCAGGCTCTCAGCTCACGGTGGCGATTGATCGGGTGGATAGCAAAAAACCAAACCGTAATTCCTTTTCCCTCATTTTCATCTGTATCTCTCCTTTCATTCTGTGTTGCAGGTGTTGAGACAATTGTGAACTGGTCTGGTCTTGATCGGGGCAATGGCCTCACACTCCAATTCGGACGGAAGCAGGGGACCGACGATTCCTATGCTGCGAATGGTTCCATCGGCCCTCCCAGGGCCTAGTAGAGAAGCTGCGGCCAGGGTGCTGGGGACGTTACTGGATGCTAAGCAAATTAAGCCGAGTGTTGTGCAGAGTGTGCTAAAGGATGCTTGGGGAAGGTTCGGCCCAGTGAAAATCACGGAGGTAACTCAAGACGTTTTAGTGTTTGATTTTGATAGCATTCGTGATAGGGATCATATATTAGACCTGTCCCCGTGGTCTGTGCACGGGAATTTCCTTAATTTGAAGCTTTGCCAAGCTCATGTCTCAGTGACAGAAATCAGTTTCAGTAGGTTGCAAGTTTGGATCCAGGTTCACGGTTTGAGCCTGGAAATGCTGAATGAGGAGAATGCTAGGTGCATAGCAAATTCGGTAGGCAAGCTGATTAGAATTGAGGATGGTCAGGTGTTGAAGCAAAGGACCTTCCTTAGGCTCCTAGTTGATGTTGATACTTTGGAGCCTCTAATGCCGGGTTTCAAATGGATTGACTCAAGAGGGCAACAGAAGTGGGCCTCTGTTAAATATGAGAGGCTCACGGATGTGTGTTATGGTTGTGGCCGTATTGGCCACAACTCAAATGTTTGTACTGATCAGGTGGATGTCGATGAAGGAGACGGCTCACCCATTTACGGTCCCTGGATCACAGGGACCAGACCGAGAATGGTCACTAGATGGGTTAATGCGGGTAGGGGCAGCCGACCCCAACCCACGAGAGACCCAAACAGACCTAGCTGGAAGGAAGTCATGAGGGGCAAGAGGTCTGTGGAGCCTTCGGGTTCGAGGAGCTGTTCCCACCAAGTGATTAATCAGCATCCAAGTCAGGCTGCGATCCGCCACGTTCAAGGAGGGCCTGCATTGGAGGCTGACCCTATTCGGGGGGCATTCCAAGCGTGGGGGAGGCTCGTGGGAGGTCTCGGTCTCCCATCTTATCTGCGGGGAGCTCGAGCCATGCCATCCCTAACCCACGGCACGAGCACCCTCATCAGGATCAGGTGGCTCCTGAGGTGCCCTGCATTGCCAACAACCCAAACTCTCCCGCCTCGGAACACTCTCGGCCCTCCACCATTGTGTTCGACCTGAACTCCGAGCCTTTTCTAGAGGATAGGAAATCTGTCAGTCGGCCTCTCAGTGTGACCTTTCACTGAGTCTGGCCGTTTGGCCAGAACTTGACACAACATTGCCCCCTGCCCAGCTGATCGAAAGGGAGGCACTGGGAGCTGCTAACAGTCGGGGTAAAGCTGTCCTGCATGATGACAGAGCTGATCCTTCAAGGGACCTGGAAAACAACGTGAACTGGACTAGTGGGGGCAAGAAGGCCACAGATTATGAACTGGTCTGCCTGGGTAAGCAAACAGAACCGAACAGATGTGAAGGGGCACCCTTGGCTCTGCCAGGGGACGGTCTAGTCGAGGGGGGAGCTCTGTGTGCACCGAGCAAACCCAGTCGGGGGAAGAGGAAGGGGGACCGGGGCAAGCTTGACGAACCTGTGAGGAAGAAGCTCACGGAAGGGGCTCGGTCGCAAGGGGGCTCCTCCTCCTCCGTAGGTCCAGATGCAATTTCTGGTCCTACAAAATCTGGACCGAATCATTCCTTAGACAACATCCGTATAACGAGAAGCAAGGGTTCCGGTGGCTGTCCCCGAACAGCCACGGGGTCTAGATGACTGCCCTAAGCTGGAACTGTCAGGGGTTGGGGTCTCCCCTGACAGTCCGTCATCTAAAAGACCTGGTGAAGGGTACTCGTCCGAAGATTGTGTTTCTTATGGAAACAAAACAAGATGAGGCCCACTGTGAGACGGTTAGAAGACAAGTAGGTATGGATCATGCTGCTTATGTTGGCCCGGTGGGGTCCAGCGGAGGCTTAGCTTTATGGTGGACCGACGAGGCTACGATGACAATCCATAGTAAGAATAAGAACTTCATTGACACTTCGCTATCGACGGCCGACTTTGGAGATATTTTTAGGATCACTTGGGTGTATGGGGACTCAAATTACACGAGGAGAAGTCAGAACTGGGAAATGCTCAGATGCTTGGGTGAGTTTAGACGGGAACCGTGGGCACGTATTGGGGATTTCAACGACATCTCTCATCATTGGGAGAAGGTCGGGGGAATTCGCAAGGATCAGTATAAGATTGACGGTTTCAACAATTTGATGGAGGACCTCTACCTTGAGGACATGGGCTTTAAGGAGCAAATGTTTACATGGACCAACAATAGACGGGGGGGGGGGGGGGGGGGGGGGGGCCGTGCGCATTAGGGAAAGATTGGACCGTGTTCTGATTAACCAAGAGTGGAGCTTAAGGTTTCCTTCGGCCCAATGCACACATGAACTCATAATAGGTTCGGACCATGCACCAATTTCTATTCGCTTTAGGCCGGACGAAAGAAGGGGACCAAAGACTTTCAGATTTGAGGAGATGTGGTTTGAGAAGGAAGAGTGCAAAGACATTATCCGTGAAGCTTGGCTTCGGGGGGGACCGGTCTCGGTCGGGGCTGACCTAGACCAAAAACTCAAACATTGTAGGATGGCCCTTGAGATCTGGAGAAAGGTAGAGTTCAAAAACAACATTGTGGAGATCAATAGGGTCAAGAACCATCTTAGACACTTTTGTGGGAGAAATGACCAAATAACCGAACAAGAGGAGGAAAAAGCTCTCAAGTCTAAATTGCATGCTCTATGGAAACGGGATGAAATTTATTGGAAACAGAGGTCTCGGGTGAAGTGGCTCGCCCATGGGGACAGGAACACGAGGTTCTTTCACCAAACAATCTTGTCTTGACGAAGGAGGAATAAAATTGTTAAGCTCAGAGACGGGGACGGGGTTTGGGTTGAAGGTGACCGGTACATCAGAGCAGAGCTTTACGGCTTCTACTCAAACCTTTTTGAATCGGGAAGGCCTCATGGTCACAACAATGAGGACTTTCACGGTACTTTGGCTTGCATACTGGTCCAGATCACAGATGAGATGAATGAGGAGTTGTTAGGGTGGCTTCGCCGGAGGAGGTTCGGAGGGCCTGCTTTCAGATGGGAGGGTCAAAGGCGCCAGGACCGGATGGGTTCTCGGGAACTTTCTTCCAAAAGAATTGGGGTACGATCGGACCAGACCTGATCACATCTGTCAACGCATTCCTCAACACAGGTATTATGCCCTCGTTTCTTAACCAAACCCTTATTAATTTGATTCCTAAAACTTCAAATCCCTTGTGTGCTTCTGATTTCCGCCCGATTCGCCTGTGTAACTTCGTGTATAAAGTTTTCTCTAAGGTTCTGGCAAATAGGCTAAAAACCTATATGCTAGAACTGGTCACCCCGTGTCAAAGTGCATTCGTTTCAGGACGAAGAATTCAGGATAGCATCATCATAGCCCATGAGATGTTTCACTACCTCAAGACGAGGGGTCGCCCGAGTGGCCCCATTGGTAGATCGGAGTGCGCGCTCAAGATCGACATGCAAAAGGCATGCGACAGAATTGAGTGGGATTTCCTTCTCGAGAGCCTCCGGAGGAGGGGCTTTGGGGAAAGATGGGTCAACATGATCGATGCTTTTATTTCATCAGTGACGTATCGGGTATTGGTAAATGGTAGTGCAACCGAAGTAATCCTCCCATCGCGTGGTCTCAGACAGGGTGACACTCTCTCACCCTATCTATTTATTTTGGTTGCTGACGCCTTTTCAAGGTTATTGGAGGATCAGGTTGCTAATGGTTTCATTAGGGGTATCAGGCCGAGACGGGATTGTCCAAAAATCCAGCACCTCTTCTTTGCGGATGATTCACTTTTTTTCCTTAAAGGCTCGATCAGGGAGGCACACAACCTCAAGGATACCATTGACCAATACTGTCGCCACTCGGGACAAAAGGTCAACCTAGCAAAGTCAACTCTGTATTTCAACTCGACTGCTAATGGAGCGCATAGGTCGGACATTTCCACCCTATTTGGAGTTCAACATACATCGGACCCGGGCTTCTACTTAGGGCTACCCACTGTCTGGGGTAGGTCTAAAAGGGAAGCACTCTCTTACCTGAAGGACCGGATCATGGACAAAATTCAGGGGTGGAGAAACAGACTGCTCAATAATGCGGGGAAAGAAGTTCTTATTAAGGCAGTCCTCAGTGCCATCCCTACTTATGTCATGCATATTTTTAAGCTCCCTATCTCGTGGTGCAACGACATAAATGCTCTTATTGCTCGGTTCTGGTGGGGTTCTAAGGAAGGGGCGAGGAAGATCCATTGGAAAAACTGGGCCTCCATGTCCACTCCTAAGAAGGAGGGAGGATACGAATTTCGGGAAATGCAGTCATTTAACCGCGCTATTCTGGCGAACATGGCGGCTCGTATTCTAGACGAACCTCGGGACCTATGGGTAAGGGCACTCAAAGGTATCTATTTCCCCAACTCATCATTTATGCATGCTTCGAAGGGGAGCCGGTCGTCTTGGGCTTGGTCGAGCCTTCTCGAAGGCCGGGATGTTATCAGGGAGAAGGGACTATGGGCTCTAGGGGACGGTCGTACCATTAGACCTTTTCTGGACCCATGGATCCCCTCGCTTCGTTCTTTCAGGATTCGACCTAGGGAGGATGTCCTTCAACCCGGGTCGGAGACGGTGGCGGAATGGTTCGATGGGGATTTGCGGGTGTGGAGAGAACAAACTGTTTGACAGGGGGTTATTCACGAGGATGTGGGGGCGGTTCTAGGTATCACTATCCCGATTGTGGAAACTCCAGACAGGTTCCGATGGCCTCTCACGAGGCATGGCTCGGTCTCGGTGAGATCGGCTTACCATGCTATCCATGCCGATGGGCATCTCCACCGTGTCGATCTCAACCGCAGGCCTAGCCCGTATATTGCAAAGGTATGGCCCCTTCTATGGCCAGCTAGAGTGTGGCCTAAGATCAAGGCCTTCATGTGGAAATTGGCGATGGATGTCCTCCCGACGAGGGATAACTTGTGTAGAAGGGGGATGCAAATATCGCCCCTTTGTGTGACGTGTGGTGTTGAGGAGACAAGAGAGCACCCCTTATTTGGATGCCCATGGGTTGGTCAGGTGTGGAGGAACTTTATCGCGGAGGACTTGATTAGGTGCGGCCTTGGTTCGGTGGAAGATTGGCTCTTGACGGTTTCGGCCGGTACGGGCCCAAACCGGAGAGCTAGAGACAATGCTTGGTACTAAGCAATGGTCATTTGCTGGGTGGTCTGGAAAGCTAGATGTAAATTGGTTTATGAGAATAGGCAAGCGTCTATCTTTGCCTTGGTACAGGAGATTGGCCGGATTAAACAGGATATGTCATTGCCCTCTTGCCCTACCAGACAGGTGGACACGTTTATGGCTTGGACGGGACCGCCGGATGGAACGATCAAGCTTAATTGTGATGCAGCGTGGAGACCGGAGACAGGACTGGGAGCGCATGGGGTCATTACCAAAGACAGCTCAGGTACGGTAGTGGGGGGGCCATTCGGTCAAACCTTCCACTCCCGTGGACGAGGCCGAGGCTGAAGCGGTCCTAGCTGTGGTCAACTTGGCGATTGTTAACAGGTGGTCGAGTGTTGTAATTGAGTCGGATTCCATCAATGTAATCAATCATTTACTAGGTATAGATTTCGCTTGGAGGATTGCTCCCATTTTGTCAAACGTGATTGCCTTATCCTCACGGATTCAGGCAGTCACGTGGGAGCATGTCCACAGATGCGCTAACTCTTGTGCGGATTGGGTTGCGAAAAATGTGTTACTCGGGTTGTGTCCTCAGGATTGGGTGTTCGCACCACCCCCAACCCCTCTTCTTCGTTGTATTTTCTCGGATAATATTTTGTACACGAACTCTCGCTCGGTTATGGTAATGATATAGTACTTTGTACTTGGCCAAAAAAAACAAATATTGATCCATATTTTGGTTGCCTCCGGCTGAAAATCCCAACACCGATCTTGAAGCCATAACTTCGAATGTCGATCTTCACCCTATACTAGAGCGTCAAGGAACAACAAATGAGATAAGTTTCTATGTTATGCCATCGTTTGATAGAGGAGAATGTTTGAAGGATCCCTTCATGATGCAGCTCCGTAACAAGGTTATAAACAAAATTCGCCGAGCATGTCGTGCGAAAGAGCCTGAATTAGATATTGACCGACAACCACCGGATGACAAGGGTAAGAAGACATACCCAATTATTGAAAATGGCAAGAAGAAAATGTTTCTTGACATCGTGTCAGAAATGAACGATACCATGGAGAGTTTGAAGAATCTTCTTGATGACTTAAGAAACTTCAAATTTGTGAGTGACTGTGAAAAGGACAGTGACACTGAGACCGAAGATTCTGATTGCGTAGCCCTAGACGGTGTAGATGCAGCGGACATAAGTTTGAATGACGAAGTCGAATCTGATGGAGAAATCAACATACATGGAGGGGAATCGACAGTTGGAGTGAATCAAAGTACACCGACTAGTAGAAAAGAACAAACTGAAAAAAAAAAAGAGTAAAGGAAATGATAAGGTAAACATGACATTTCTATGGGAAGAAACAGGATTTGGAAAATCAGTTAGTGAACGTAGTAGCGCTACACTGGAAGTAGAAATGAAGATTGATCACGTAGACGAGGCAAATAGTGGAGAAAAGCGGAAGGTACACGATCCTGACATAGATGCTGCAAACTTGGATTTAAGTCTAGGTATGTTATTCGGCAGTGTCGAACAATTTAGAAAGGCAATGAGAGACCACGCAATAGTTAATGGGTATGATGTGGATTTCCCGATCAACAACTAAACAAGAGTCAGAGTATACTGCAAGCACAAGTGCGAATTTAAGGTGGTTGCACGAAGAGTGGACATATAAATGACCATGGAAATTTGTCAACTAGTCAAGGAGTATCAATGTCCCCAAGTACATCATAAACACAATATAGGGATGAAATAGATGTGCGACAATTTCATAGACATGCTTAGGGATGACCCAAAAGTAAAGGTACGCTATTAATGTTGTTTTACTGGTTTACTGTCCATTTAGATCCTACTAGTCCTCATCAATTTAGTTTTTACAACTGCTGCAAAATAAAATCTTTAGCGGTGAGATCCAGCGGAGATTTGGATGGAATGTCAATTGTTTCCCTGTAAGTCGAGGAATGTGGATGGCAAAGGAGAAGCTAGCAGGCGATCGTACTGAAGAGTTTGGTAGGGTTCGTGATTATGCAGACACGTTACTAGAACATAACTTTGGAAGCACTGTCGTCGTCCATGTAGATTCCGTTTCCAGACTTTTACGGCCAAGATTTGAAAGACATTACGTCTGCCTGGAAGCTTGTTCAAGTGGTCTGAGAAATGGTTGTAGGCCATTAATAGCACTGGATGGAAGTTTTTTGAAGCGCCCGGACGGTGGGCAACTACTGTGCGTTGTTACCCGAGATGTTGATAATGTGTTGTTCCTGGTGGCATTTGCATAGGTGGAAGCGAAAAACCACAATGCTTGGAAATGAGTTTTGGAAATTTTGGTGGGAGACATTGGTACTAACAAGATAATTGGAACGCATTTGAAATGCGTTGTTCCCGGTGGCGTATGCAGGTGTCATACACACATTGCCTGGACGAGATGATTGGGTACAGACTAACTCTTTACCAGCTGATCCACCCATACTTAGGTACGTTCAGGAAGACCCAAGAAAAAGCGAGTTCGGTCAGTAATTGAAGACTCTCATGTAGGTGGTTCACGACTAAGTAAAAGTGGTTTAAAATAGTTATGTTCGGAATGTGGGGAACACGACCACAATAAGAGAGGTTGCTCCCAAAGAAACGTTGAGCTACCTTTTTTTGTACTGTTTAATTTCCATATATCTTTGGGATATATGTTAAGTTTAAGTTTTGTTTCTCGTACGTTTCATAGGAACTGGTTTCTGGTGTGCGAACAAGGGCTGGTGTGAGTGGTAGTCAAAAACCACCCAAGTGTCCTACCAAAAGAAAGTTACAAACAGATTCAGAGTCTGAAAGTGCAACACCACTGCGTAGAACCCGGTCTCAGTCCCAAACGAGAACACAACCTAGGCAGTCATAGAAGACCAAAGTTCGTATTAATGAAAGAAACTTGTTGTGCGAAAGAAGAAACTTACCTTGACTGATGAACAACAGAATACACCTATAGTTGAACAAGAATCAGCGGTTGTTGTATCTTTAGGGACACCGGATGTTGAAAATATTGGTACGCGTGGGGGTGAACCACGGAATTCACCAATACATGAAGTTCTTTGAACTGAAGCTGAGGGGTTCAAAACGCCAAAAAACGTGTAAAGACATTAACGATCAAATCATCATCGGTTAGTATTCCCCAATGTAAGTCATGTTTACTATTATTGTTATACTAATGAGTAATTGTCGTGTGAACTAGGTGAAAAAACAAGGAAAGGAAGAAAGATGGAAAATCGTCAACAGATGACTTATGTGGTTGTCGAAGACGATGTAGTATCTTCGGCATCAGTACTATTGGAGTTAAGAGAAATCATTCTACCAAATCTACCACTGAAAACGGTTTTACCAAAAAGTACAAGACAACACAAAAAGAGCATAGGTCAGATTGGATATCCGGGTGATAGACGATATACACAGCAAAACGACTATGTGGTTTTGGGAAATATGTTTTCTGCTATTGTGAAAGATGTTTTGTGGTCTTTCCAAATATGTTTTGGATACTACCAATGTTGTTTAGTACTAACGTCTAGGCCTTACCACTTTGAAATTGTTATGTGACTTGATGTTGAACTTGTTTTGGTATAGATGGATGTTTGTGTGAATATTTGAATGAAACCTGGTATTCCAACTGTTACAACACTTTGTCCATTTAATAACATTTATATAAAACATGCATAATTATTTAATCAGATACTACGATTACTAGTTAAACCTATTAATCACATTTTAAGAAAACATATGTAACAAATTAATCACATTAAAAGAAAACATATGTAACCATTTAATCACATTCCAGGAACACATATGCAACCATTTAATCACATTTCAAGTTAGAATGAACTCTTTAATTTAGATACTATTCAACGAAACCCAGGATCTGAAGAACTGAAACCCATTTCAACATAATATTCAACAACAAATTCAAATACAACTACTTATTTAGTACAATGATCAAAAGTAAATAACACACAACGGTTTATGCCGCATACAATTTCCAAATGTTTCAATTGGCAGCAGCTGCAGCAGTATGTGCATTCGCAACTTCGGATTTCAGCTTTCCCTCTAGAACTTGAAACTTTAACACGACATTTCTTTCTAGGGCACATGGGTTGATCTTCCCATTCGAAAAATCCGCAGCCAGGATTTTGTACGGACTACAGAAGACAAATAATCATAAACTAGTAGCATCCATGAACCACCAAAAATTGAAGAACTTGTTCCAATTAGGGTTTTTACCAAAATTAGGGTTTGTAAGAAAAGCAAGTCAAATTGGGACAAAATACTAAAAATCCTTACTATTACCTCAAAATGGGAGCATCCATGAAACCTACGACCGAAATTCTTCCAAGTACCCGCATATTTGACGAGGAAATTTGACCGCAGAACCACAATCTGTGACTTGAAACTGAAAGTGACGACTCTTGGATGCTAGAGTGGGAACGAACTAACCTAGAATGCTTTTGCTGATTGGGGGGACGAACTCAGTGTTTTCCTTCTTCAGCTTCATCTTCAAAGTAGGTGGGACGTCCAACTACTTTGATTCAAATGACATCACTTATAATAAAAGAGACAAGAGCATTTTTGGAAGTTCATATGGGTTTAGGCTCACGTGCAAGGCACATGGAAGATTTAACAGTGATATTTGATGATGAACAGTAAAAATGATCAATTAGTCACATGCTGAAACATATGTAACCATTCTGCACAAGTTATAACCAATTAGTCACATGTTCAAACATGTGTAACCATTTAAGTAATTAACCCTATAATAAATGGTTAATAGTTATTTAGGGACAAATGTCATTTAGGTACCTCAAAAGTCACGTTTATACAAATTGGTACCTTAGAAAAAAAATTGTTACTTTTGGGTACCACATAAATCATAAATGTATCTACTTTAATATTACGCTAATGTGCCCGTCACGTGTATAGTATTTTGTTCCATTAAGATAACTTTACTTTATTTTACTGTTGCTTTCAGATATCTCTAAGTTGTTTTATTATTGCAATCTAATAAATCTGATATATTTACTTTGTCATTATTCAATTGTTATTTGTTTTTATTGTTGCTTTCAAGTACCTAATTAAAGTAGATATATTTATGACTTTTAAGATACCCGAAAATAACAAGTTTTTTTTTTCTGAATTACTATTTGTAAAAATGTAGCTTCTGAAGCACCTAAATGACTTTTCGGTGTATAGAGAGGACCCCACTATTTAAAACGTAACCACTGAAACTAAGAAACCCACTATTTCGTTTTTTTATCCTTTTATGTTTTTTTGAAACCGAGTATCAATACAAATTATTATTTCGAGGTGAACTGCCGATAAAAACACAAATTTGTGTTCGGGAAGGTTATTGTAGCCAAAACCGTTGGAATTTTTGTTTTATACATTAGAAGAATCCATTTTCTTATTAAGAAACTAAGAAAGAAGAAAAGAATAACTAAAAGAAAACAAATTTATTCGTTATTCATTAAAACTTCATTTATTCAATGACTAAAATTAGACGGGGATAATCATTCTTTATTGTTTCATGATTTGTTTTTGGTCGAAAAAGAGACTACTTCTTTATTGATTCTTATCAGGGGAACTAAAAGAGACTATAGAAACTAAACAATCAACATTAATAAAAGATAAAAGAGAGGTGGGGGTTGAGAAACCCAATCATGAAGGCGCACCCCTAATCTAGCATTTTTTGCAATCCAATTTGAACATTCATTCGCAGATATTGAGATTGCAATCCATGCCACCTTCCTTCGGGATTCAGCCAGTTGAAGAATGTTAGACGTTATGGGTGTTGTTCTCCAATAGTAGTCTTTTTTCTTGAGTTTTCTGATGACATTACGCGTGTCAAACTCGGTGGTTATATCTTCCCAATTGTGTTCTGTTGCCAGCTTAAGCCCCTCCAAGACAGCTAGTGCTTCCAGGGTTTCCACTTCAGAGACATTTAATCTTCTATTCATACCTCCCACAACTCGGCCATGATGATCTCTGGCAATGAATCTGATTTTGCCCTCACTTGTTTAGTTACACCACGAGGCATCACAATTGATCTTTATAGTTCCATTTGGCGGTCTCGTCCACCTAGTGCCCTCTGATGGGTTCGGCTCTCTTTGATTCAGCTGGTGGTAGTGTCTGCATTCGACCCATATTTCTAGCACACGTCTGGTAACCTCGACCGAATTTGGATCTCTGTTCTCAAAGGCTTCTTACATCGTTCTTTTCATATGTACCGAGTTGTAAGAGCACATATGGCCCATCTGGATTCGAGAGATGTTCCATTCGATCCAGCATCATTCCTAATCTCCATGAGACAAGCCATTGTGGTGTTAGCCGTGGAGTGGTTGAATCTATCCCCAAAGTTACGAACCACACCCGTTTGGCCCATATTGGACATGTAGGTGGCGTGTTGATTCCTCCGCGCTCAAGGTTCGTTGTCACTGCAATTGAGTTTGTTAGTAATCTCCACGTGAAATTGTTTACCTTCGGCGGTGTGCCGTTATTCCCGACTTCCTTCCACGACGTCCACCTGTTCGGGTCATCAACAGGTGGTGTTTGGTTTTGACTCTGTCGAATTATTCGATAAGAGGATTTAGCTGAGACTACTTCATCCCTAATATGTGTCCAAACAATCTTGTTTGTACAAGTGCGCATAGGGACCTGCACACTTATGAAATCATACATCTCATCTTCCGACGTTAGTAATCGGATCTCGTTCTCATGCCTATGTTCGCCTCTCCGGATCAATAAATTTAGCCACTTTGATGTCAGACTCACTCTCATTGTTCGGTCCATATGTGATTCGGTGAGACTCTCTGTTAGGAATTCTTAGTAAACAGAGATGAATCTGGAGGAGGTTGAAGATGAAACTGAATTGTAGAGAATGAAGAAAGAAACTGAAACAGAGGAAGCTTAGGAGCTAAACTATCTAACCGAAATAACATAAATGAATCTGAAATCTTACTATTGATTTGAGTTAATGAAACTATTTCACCTTGATCCTATTTATAGTAAACCATCTAAGCACAAGCTAAGCATAATTACAGGTTCTTGAACTTTCTATAATCTTCTAAATCCTTCTAACTACTTCTAAAGGCTTCTAGGAGACATTCCTTGAGCTGCACTCTTTTATGCTTGACACTCTTTTATGCTTGGATTCCAAGATATTGATGTATATCATACATCCTAACATTCCCTTGCGAAGTTTTCTTTTCAACTCCATTTTAATCATTTAATTCTCGATCATAGTTCTTTATTTTCCTGAATTCTGGTTGCCATGACTCAATCAGTCTGTCGTTCCATCTATAGGAATTGAACATCTGCAATCATTCAACACACTTGAATATCCAGACATATCATCATTATCATTACATACCATGGATATTCATGCTTAGCTGAAAATTTTGTCAGACAAAACATGTATATTATCATTATCTACATATATCAGAACAATCCTCATATTGCAATTAAACAGATTTCTGAACAAACCAACAAACCACAGAATCATTGTCCCTGCATAATCACTTCACAAATCTTGATTTTTTTTTTCTCTTTTTTTTTTTTTTTTTTTTGATAGAGAGGTTTTCAATTTTCCTCTATCTTACCAATGAAGTTGGGAGGTTTCCAATTTTCCTCCATCTTTTCATCCTCAAACACTCCATAAAGTATCTTTGACGTTTTCTTTATGGAGTGATATTTTTGGATTCAAACTTCACCCTATGCCAGATTTCCAATAGAACTGATTTAATCAGTAAAAGACATCTTTTATTTTGAAGTCATCCTATGCAGAGACAAATCATCATGAAATCAATGTCGAATATCAGAAATCCATGAACGACAAGAAGAAGATAAGTACCAATACACGTAGACACATGATAAGACACAAGTCTCAAATCTGAAAAACAAACAACCAAGCAAGAAACCCAAGCTGAGATGATGTAGAGATAAACTGAACACAAGTGTAATCGAGTGATTGAAATATTCAAAACACATAGAGAAACAGAAAGAAAGACAGTTTCTAGGCAATCATAATTACAGAGAGAATAGAACATATAATAGAGAACAGATAAGCAATCAGAGAAGAGAAGAAAACCACACATAGAACAGATAGGATATATTACTCATCATCTGAATCAATATCATGATTCTGAGCATTTTCACTGATTAGATCTGAGTCGCCAGATGTTAACTCTTTAAAGGACATCACTCCAAGTTTTTTTCTGAATGGAACATACAACTTGGCAGTTATGGGTTTGGTCAGAATATCAGCAAGTTGTTCTTCAGCAGGTACAAAATTCACAACTACTTGACCAGCCTGTACTTTCTCCCTGACAAAACATAAATCCAACTCTACATGTTTCATTTTTGAATGATGAATGGGGTTCTCTGTCAAAGCTACTGCACCTGTATTGTCACTCCAAATGATAGGCAAAGAGGTTAGTTTAACGTCAAGTTCAGAAAGAAGAGATTTTACCCACATGACTTCACAAACTGCATTCGCAATTGCCCTGTACTCAGCTTCAGCTGACGATCTGGAAACAACAGGTTGTTTTTTCGAGCTCCACACTATAGGATTGCCATTTAGAAGGAAATAATGACCAGACACTGATTTTCGATCAGCTAGATCACTACCCCAATCAGCATCTGCATATGAAACTAACTCCACGTCAGAAGATATGACAGGTTTAGCACGAAAAAGCAATCCATGGTCAATTGTGCCTTTAAGATATCTTAGAATACGTACCAGCTCTCCAATGACAGATAGCAGGATGTTGTATATACTGACTCATTTTATTAACAGCAAAGTGTATATCAGGTCTAGTAACACAAATATGTTGTAACGCACCTATGACACTTCTGTGCATGTGCTCATCTGCAGGAGGAGAATCATCCTGTATTGAATTTATTTTAGTAAGAAAGTTACCTGCCATTGGTGTAGGAAGAGGCTTAGCATCCAACAATCCAGTCTTTTGCAGCAATTCATTGATATACTTCCTTTGTCCTAAGATGAGACTGTCCTCAGCAATCTGCACATCCATTCCGAGAAAATAGTTAAGCGTACCAAGATCTTTAAGTTTGAATTCACTGTTAATAGCAGAAATAACCTTCTCAATTGCATATGTATCACTACTTGTAATAACAATGTCATCAGCATAGACTAAAAGAAAGACCATACCTGCAGTAGATTTCTTAATAAAAAGACAACTATCGGCTAAGGATACTGAAAACTGAAGAGATTGAATCATAAAATTTTTGAGTCGTTCAAACCATGCTCGAGGGGCTTGCTTGAGTCCATAGAGTGCCTTGTGTAGTTTGCATACAAGAACATTACCTTGATCATCTGATTTTTCAAAACCAGGTGGCTGATTCATATAGACATCCTCACACAACTCACCATGTAAGAAGGCATTATTGACATCTACTTGTCTAAGCTGCCATTTATGCGTCAAAGCAAGAGTCAGAATGATTCTTACAGTGGGAGCTTTCACAACTGGACTGAACGTGTCCTGAAAGTCAAATCCTGCTTTTTGAGAGAAGCCCTTAGCAACCAAACGAGCCTTGTATCGTGCAATCGAACCATCTGAGTTCTTCTTGATTTTGAACAGCCACTTGCAGCCAATTGGAATTCTGCCACCAGGTAACCTTACTAAGGACCATGTTTGATTATCATCCAATGCCTTAAGTTCATCATGGACAGCTTGGGACCACTGAGAATATTGCATAGAAGTATGCACATCATCCGGAGCTGTGTGAATAAAATCTGTAGAAGCAACCAAAGAAGTAGTTAATGCAGATAAATTTCTAGCTTTAGATCTAGTTTGCATTGAATGACTGTTATTTCTAGATTTAACATGAGCTGCATTAGATAACTCGGAACCAGAGGGAACTGAAACATCAGGCTGAGACAAAGGAATTGGAACAAGAGATGAATCTGAGAGACCATACCTGACAACAGTTGGGCCTACCTCTTTATCAACCCTGGAAGTAACAACATTATCAACAGGAAAGGAGGAATGATGGATGACATGATCTTCTAAAGAAGATTCAGTATGAATAGGTGGAGGATCATCAGGAGATGATGTATCATACCCGGGAATACTAGGAGTGGATTGCATCCGTGGTTGAACCTGAGGCAAAACAGGTAAACTATCTAGATAGTCATCAGTAGGATCACAAATTGATGAATTAAAAGGAAGAAAGAAGGGAAGAGATGTTGCAGTATTTTTAACCGCACCTGATTGCATAAACGGACCTGATTTAATAGCAAAAGGGAAAACAGATTCGTTAAACCTGACATGTCTAGAAATATACACTCTACCAGAATCATCCATGCATCTATAACCATGCTGATTTGCACAGTAACCCAAGAACACACAAGGTGTCGATCTGAACTCAAGTTTGTGCCTGTTATATGGTCTGAGAAAGGGAAAACACAAGCACCCAAACACTCTTAAGAAGTCATAGTCAGGAGGTTTGCAAAATAACTTCTCATGTGGTGAGATATTGTCCAACACTCGAGTAGGTAGTCTGTTTATTAAAAATACTGAAGTAAAGAATGCGTCACTCCAGTATTGCATAGGTATAGAAGCTTGATTAAGCAATGTCAATCCCATCTCAACAATATGGCGATGTTTTCTTTCAACGACACCATTTTGTTCAGATGTGTAAGGACAAGTTAACCTATGCTTTATACCATGCTGAATAAACAGAGAAGATAATGCCTTGAACTCACCACCACCATCAGTCTGAATAGATTTGATTTTAAAACCCAACTGTGTTTCAACTGCTTTTTGAAATTGAGGAAAAACTCCAGCAACATCACTCTTGTTTTTCAAAAAATAAATCCATGTGTAGCTTGAAAAGAGATCAACTATGCTAAGATAATACCTGTTACCATTAGATGATGTTGGTGCAGGTCCCCAGAGATCCATCTCAAGCAATTCCAGAGGAAACTGATACTCTGACTGAGAAGCACTGAATGGCATTTTACAGCTCTATCCAATAGCACATGCACTGCACATAGGAATCTGAGAAGAGAAATTCAAGTTTGACTGTTTAATAACTATAGATAGAATGTTCTGAGATGGATGTCCTAGTCTCTGATGAAGAGTAATTGGAGAGAGCTTCATTTGAGTAACATTGCAAACAGCTGTACTATCAATGTTCGAATCAGTCTTATTACAGGAAGAAATAAGACACACATTACTCTTATTATTAACATTCATTACAGACTTATGAAAATCACTAAAGTCTAGCTTATAAAGGCCTGCAACCTCTGATCATGTAAGCAGCACTCTGTGAGTATTTGAGTCTTTTACCACGCAATGAGTGGCATGAAACTCAAAGTAAACGTTGTTATCCTTGGTAAACTGCGATACAGAAACCAGATTCTTAGTGATTTGAGGAATATAAAGCAAATTTTGTAAGATCAATGGTTTTGATGAAGTGTTAATAACAGATGTACCAATACTCGTGATATCTAAGTATTGACCATTAGCAACTTGAACCTTACCAGATCCATTGTATGATTGAGCACCTGAGGGTACTCCATGATATAGATGATTCGTAGCGCCGGAATCTGGATACCATGCCTTGTCTATGGAGGTAGAGCCATTGACAGAAGTGTTGACGAGATGAACTTGATGCATATTGTCCATGGTGTTGACAGGGTTGACAGGTTGAGCTGGTGCCGATGGTAGACTGAAGTAAGGCATAGCAGGGTAGGAGGAGTTGGTTCTATTCAAGGACAACTGAATGTTGGCATGGATAGGTTGAGGAGGAGGTACGAACATGGGAGGATAACCAGCTGAATAGTACATAGGATTCTGAGGCAAGCAAGAACCGAAGGACTGGTATGAATTAATCGAAGCAGCAGGCATTGAGGGCATTTGCATTGGCGTGGCTGATTGAAAGGCTTGAACAGGCTTTGAGGTCATTGAGTTTGCAGAGGTCATGGAGTGAGCAGATACCGAATCATCATTGTTCCACTGGACATTCGCCATGTTGACACCCATGCTGTCAGGATGCTGATTTTGTGCAGTCACTCCTTGAAAGTTGGTGTTGAACCTTTGGTAACACCGATGGACCAGATGGCCAAACTTCCCGTAGAGTTGGCATTGGGGCCTGTTGTTGCCATAGCCTCGGCCTCTACCTCGTCCACGTCCATATGTATTAGAGGTTGATTGATGATACTCATAAGAGTTGGTCTTCTGTTGGCCTGTATCAACCGCAGTAGACTGGCTTGAATCCTCTACTGACTTGATGGCCTGATCTGTGATCTTCACAGCTACATTTGCAGAGACTAAAGATGTATCGAACAACACCTCTTTTTGCCTTGCCTCAGCATCTAACAGGACCGAGGAAATTGACGACAGATCATACTGATTCCTACTCGCATGGATCACCGCAATGACACTGTCGTATTGTCCTTTAACGTCATTCAAGATAATAGATATCTGCTGCATTTCTTCTATAGGGTGGCCACAACTGGCCAAGATATCACATGTAAGCTGTATCTATGTTAAGTAGTCTCTCATTGGTTGAGTAATCAGTTTCTGAACTTTCAATCTGTCATATAAACTCATAATGCGTGTTGTTGAGAAAGAAGAAAAATTATGATGCAACTTGTTCCAAATCGAAGAAGCAGTGATACATCCTACTAAACCTTTGCTTATAGGAGATGCAATCGATGATAGCAACCATGAAGCTAGAGAGGAATCTTGCTGATAGTATTTAGGAAAATCAGGATTAGGTACCTTATTTCCTTCGAGATCGTCAATCAATCGAGGAACGTCCATGGTTCCAAACAGGTAAGCTTCCAAATTCATACCACGAACGGCTAGGAGAACCTGATGTTTCCATGCTTGGAATGTGTCCTCACCAGATAGTTGGCAAATTCTTTTGTTAAAGAAGGTCGGGATATCGTCTTCCATGACTCCAACAAATGAAGGCAGTAAAACAACAGAACAGAGTATGAATGTAGATCAATGAAACTCACAGCACGTCTTGTAACGAATGATGGAAGCAATGGATCGATCACACCAAAGATCGATCAACCAGCAATGACAGACACAAGGTCGCAGCAAACAGAGCAACAGAATTCAGCAAATACAGATTGGATCGAATGATCAGAGCTTCTTACAGTGAGGATGCAAGGATCACAGAAGCAGGTATCTTCACAGCTGCAAGGATCTTTACAGAATCAAGAATCCTCTCAGCAGCAACTCAGCAATGGATCGATCACACCAAGACCGAGCAACCAGCAATGACAGACAGAAGGTCGCAGCAAACAGAGCAACAGAATTCAGCAAATACAGATTGGAGCGAATGATCAGAGCTTCTTACAGTGAGGATGCAAGGATCACATAAGCAAGTATCTTCACATCTGCAAGGATCTTCACAGCATCAAGAATCGCAGCAACCTCTCAGCCAGATCGCAGCAACGACAGAGACAGATTGCAACGAAGAACAGCTCTCAGCGAAGAACAGAGTTGCAGAAGACAGAGTTGCAGAATCCGAATCAGATCTTGAATGCAAGGCTTGAATCAATCTCAGCAGATGAAACTGAATCAAGCAAGCTCTAATCAGCAAGGATCGCAAGAAGCTTCTCAGCAAGATCGCAGCAACAGCTTGCAACGAAGAACAGAGTCACACCAACAGCTTGCAGCGAAGAACAGAGTTGCAGAGGAAAGAGTTGCAGAATCCGAATCAGATCTTGAATGCAAGGCATGAATCGATATCAGCAGATGAAACCGAATCGAGCAAGCTCTGATACCATCTTAGTAAACATAGATGAATCTGGAGGAGGTTGAAGATGAAACTGAATTGTAGAGAATGAAGAAAGAAACTGAAACAGAGGAAGCTTAGGAGCTAAACTATCTAACCGAAATAACATAAATGAATCTGAAATCTTACTATTGATTTGAGTTAATGAAACTATTACACCTTGATCCTATTTATAGTAAACCATCTAAGCACAAGCTAAGCATAATTACAGGTTCTTGAACTTTCTATAATCTTCTAAATCCTTCTAACTACTTCTAAAGGCTTCTAGGAGACATTCCTTGAGCTGCACTCTTTTATGCTTGGCACTCTTTTATGCTTGGATTCCAAGATATTGATGTATATCATACATCCTAACAGGAATATAGACATCCTTATAAAAACAGGTTGACTAACCCTCACCAATAATCCAGAGACCCTCACGTGACACTATGTCTCGACCACCGACGAGACTTGACCAAATCCAGGATGCACGTCATCCCTTAGTCGCACCAAAAAAGTTACCATCCTTGATATATATTCCTCTCGGAAGACGCTCTCAGAGAGGATTCGGTTCAGTCATAATCCTCGCAGACATCTTGGAAATAAGAGCTAGGTTAAAGCTTTGTAATTCTTTAAAACCTATTCCTCCATCCATTTTCAGTTTTGTTAGCACATGTCATCTTCCCCAATGAATCTTCTTCCCCGTCTGAGAACGACCCCACCAGAAATCCGCCACAAGAGCATTAATCGCAAAGCACCATGTAGTAGGTAACTTGAGAATGCTCATAGCATATGTCAGTATAGTTGTTCAACTACCTTAATTAGGACCTCCTTGCCTGCATTGTTGAGAACTTTTGCTTTCCAACTCTACAGCTTATCCTGGATTCGATTCTTCAAGAACTACAGTGTTTCTATTTTAGATCTCCCCCACATCAAAGGAATTCCTAGGTACTTGCCAAGATTTTGAACATTCTGAACTCCCATAGTCTGCTCCAGATGCCTCCTTTCGTTCTCCTGAACACTTATACTTGGGAAGTGGCTGGATTTGCGCAGGTTCACGCCTTAGCCCGATGCACAACAATATTCATCAATGATTGATCGGAGGACCTGCATATTCGATTGGGTTCCCTTCACAAAGAACAAAGATTCGTCCGCAAAGAATAGGTGGTGAAGGACCAAACACTCCCTCTTGATAGTGTTGTCGATTAGTTTTTTCTTTGTGAACGCCTTCTCAATCTGTCTGGATAGTACATCAGCCATAAGATTGAATAAATATGGTGATATATGGTCACCATGGTGTAGGCCTCGTGTAGGTCTGATTGGTCTTGTGCACTTCCCATTAACGATAACAGAGTAAGACACCGTCAATATGCAAAATTTAATCAAGTTGATCCATATGGGGTTGTATCCTTTGTGAGCTAGCACCTCAAGGAGAAAGTCTCATTCCACCCGATCGTAATCCTTTTGCATAGCTGGTTTTACCACACAGTCCACTCTGCTTCCTTTCTTCCGGTTACGCAGATGGTGGAGGACTTCATGAGTGATCACAATGTTATCATGAATCATTCGTCCTGCCACAAATACACTTTGGTATGGTGTAATGATGTCCGTCAGATAACAATTAAGCATATTAGCAAACACCTTAGAAATAATTTTATAGCTGAAGTTGCATAGGCTAGTAGCCCGAAATTCACTAGGACAAGTAGGGTTAACGGCCTTACAAATTAAAGTAATGTCTATATAGTTGACGATCTCAGGGAGATTACCTATGCAAAAGAAGGATTTAACCATAGTGATCACGCTTGTATCAACCACATCCCATAACCGGTGGTAGAATAGATCAGGAAATATGTCCGGACTTGGCGCGTGAGAACCTCCCATCTGAAATACAACTCTCTTTACTTCCTCATTTGTAACCATACACATCCAATTACGGTTCATATCTTCATCAATCTGGTTTGACACATACTCTAACAGGTCCCCCCTCCCAATCATGCCTCCTTTCCATTGTGAAAAGTGTGAATAGTGTTGGATCGTGAAATCCTGGATGCTGATCTGGCAGTGAATTGAATGCCAGACAAGGTTGGGAAGACGCTTCTGCTCCAACTCCGGTGAACCTGCAGGTAGGGGAGCGCAACAGAGGGGGTGTCTCTGGGTCCCTCTCCGATGCTTAAATGAGTATATGTGTGTATAAAACTCAAAACGTAAAGAACGTATGTAAAGCAAGGGTATTTCTAGGGTAAGAGAGATAGAACCGTATAAGGCAGCTGAATATCTTAGTGTATATTGTGTTGCTGAAGATTCGGATCGTGGGATATGGCAGTTACCAAATCTAATCTTTAGTGAATATGTGACCGAGATACGCGGGATATCATGGCCACTTCCTTATTAACGGTTCTGCGGGACCAGAGGAGAGAGGCAAGGGTCTCTTCGGGGCGAGCACTCTCATGGCGAGCAGTGAGATGCCGCGGCCTTAGTGAAGAGTGGCGAGCACTCAGGGCGCTCTCAGCATCCTTGGGCTCGGTTCTGGGCCATTCTCTGGAGGCCGGTCCGGTTCAAATGTCATGGGTTTACCCCCTCTATAGTTATTGGGCCTTCGAGGCCTTTTCCTTACTGGGCTGTCACTATAGATACCCAACATTTGCCCCCGAAGCTTGATTGAAGTTTCTTCAGTCGAGCTTTATTTCCTGGTAGGGTTTTAGATAGTGATGTCTCAGATTCGGTTTTCTTCGTTTCTTGTACTGGTTCGTATCCTTTGAGGCCTTTTGAGCTCGTTTGGCGAGCAGTTTTTTCTTCGTTCGAAGCTGAAAAAATATCCTTCCTTTTATTCCCCTTTGGCGATCACTCGAGGTAATCTAGGTTCATGAAAGTCCATTTTTCTTGGTTGGGCGATCACTACTCGCCTGAAGTATTTCTGGTAAAGCCTCTTAGTGCGCTGGCGACCACCGTGTCTCCTTAGTGGATTTTTAGCATTTAATAACTGCATAGTTGTCCAGAAATTGAACGGTCACTTGAGGCACGCCTGACATTTACTTTTCTGTAAACCTAGGGTAGTCTGACAGCTGTCCGTGTCAGCCAACCGTATGTCTCCCCAAGGTGTCTCTTGGAATTCTGACATTGCTTCGGTTTTTCCAAAAAAGTGCAATTATTCCTCTGTGTCGCTTCGATTTGCTCGTGGCGGTTACTCCCTTCTTGGTCTATATAAGAAACGTCAGTTTCTATATTTTGTTTTTTACGCTTATCCACTCCCTCAGATTTCCAGAACTTCGTTGCAAACCTTTCTTCTTTCTTATCCAACCTTCCTCAGCCTTCTTCATCCATTTCCATGGCTCCCCGAAGTCAGAGAGTCAAGCATATGGCCTCTAAGGGTACTAACAAAGCCAACGCTCCTAGGAACGCCGACGCCCCCTTGACCATCAGGGATGCCGTCGTGCCCCCCTCAGTGGGGGAACAGACTGATCTGGGAAGGTCTGCAACCGCTCCCGTAGTGGTGGACGGGCCTGAGCTGAACACGCCTATTTTTTCCCCGAAAGGTAAACTTTCGCCCTTTTACTGCTCTGTTTTGGCAATATTCTCTGTTTTCCTTTGTTTTTTATACTTGTTGTGCTATACTTGAACCGTTCTAGGTAGATGTCAAGTCTAACGAATTGAAGCCGGCTTACTTTAAAACCATGGTGGCGCTTGGTGGCTTCAGTGTGGAGGATGTTCCTAGGTATCCTGGCTTAGGTCTGCATTTTCCTCACGACGGAGAGGTTTACATTTATGCGGCCCAGATCGATGTTGGGTTGTGTTTTCCTCTCTGTGAGGATTTACAGACCTTGTGTCAGTTTTACGGGATTCACCCCACGCAGCTTGTTCCAAATGCCCTCAGGATGTGGGTCAGTTTCAAGTTCCTGTGCATTCGCCAGGAATGGGTGTATTCGCTGGCCTTGTTCCGGTGTTTCTTCCGACTGGCAGCAGGGGCAAACTACCTCCACCACTTCCAATCCCGCTGGACGAAGTTTTCAGAGTGGGGAGGCCCTCAGGGATGGGTTTGGAACGTCCATGTCCACCTGGTCGATGATTTCCGGGCCACTAACTCCAACTACAAGAAGTTTTTACTTCTTGTACAAGGGGGGTGTACCCTGGAAATTGTTTGCTCCGGACAAGGATTTTCCTCCCTCCTTTGAAGAATTGTCAGGGAGTGACCGGAATGCCATCGATGACCTGTACCGGCTGCATCGGTCATCCCAGTTCAAGTCCATCCGCTCAGTGGCGGAGACTACCGAGAATGCCCTTGAGATGGCGGGCATTCATCAAGCCACGCCAATCTTTGATGATTGGGTAATTCTCTAACTCTTATCTTGTTTATTACTTGTAGGCAAGGTCGTAAGCAAGAGCCGAAAACTGATAGGTCTCTTTGATGACCAGGCGCTGCTAAGCTCTCCCCCTCCTCCCTCTAGGCGTTTGTCCAAGAGGAAGTCCGAGGAGGTGCTTCCTTCAGCCACTACTGGCCCTCGCCAACCAGGTATATCGCGTCGCCTTTTGTGGTATAATGTTTTCACATTCTGCAGTTTTTTGATTTCTGACTTATTGTCTTGCTATTTTGCAGAGGAGTCTTCGGATGACGTGGCCCGGGGCCCTCTTCCTCCTCCTCCTAAGAAGGTAAGGAGTGAGGAGCACCCTGAGGTCGACCAGCATCCTCCTCCTCCCCCTCCTAAGGGCCCTTCTACCAGCAAGGGGAAGGGTTTGGACATGGCGCCCCCTTCTCCCTCTCCTCAAGGCCCTTCCGCCACTAAGGAGAAGGCCTTGTCTTTGGCGTCTCCCGCCCCTTCGGTGCCCACGGTTCCTCCTAAGGAGTCTGGGGTCCAGAAGAAGGGGCCTGCTGCTTCCAGCTCCTCGAGGGCTCCCGCCGAGGAGTACTGCTCCATGGCGAGCTTATTCCAGCCTTTTAAGGCCGTTGACTCTCGGAGGCCTTGGGTCCCTTGTGGGGACCTTGCCAAGAAGGGGTACCCCGCTCAGAAGAGCCTCCGGGGTAGCCCGGATATGTGCATGCGGCTCCTTGATGGGATAATTCCCCCCAAGGACCGTTCAATTGTCCCTACGGAGCTTCCTCAGATCGAGGGGTTCTTGCGGACCCACTTCGAACGAGTTGCCCTGGTATGATCTCGCCTTCTTTCCATTATTTCTTCCTTGTCATTCCTTTTTATTTTGATGACTTGACATTTTTCCTTGTGTTTTTGTTGTCAGCTCGTTCGGGAAGAGGTGATCCTCGGCCACGTCTTCGGCGAGCTCGCCGACAAGCACTCTGATCTGCTTGTCGAGCGGGAGCAATACCGAAGCACGGGGGTCACCCCCGGGCAGTTGGAGGCCATCAAGAAGACCGCTGACATGGCGATCACCTTGGTTGACGGCGCCCGGGAGGAGTACTTCAGGAAGGAGCAGCGCCTCCTTGCTGATGTCAAAAAGAGGGAGGCTGATGCTGCAGCCTTCCTTCAATAAGCTGAGGCCCTTCATTGGTGCCTTGATGAAGGGGAGGCGGTCCGTGCTCGCCTGGAGGCCGAGTTGAAGAAAGCTCGTGCTTAGGTGGTTGAGTCGAACGCTCTTAGGGTCGCCACGGAGGCCCAGAGGGAAGCTGCAGAGGCCCAAAGGGCTGCTGCCGAAGCCATGGGGATCGCCCTGGAGGAGGAGAGGGATCGGCTAACTGCACAGTTGAAAGTCGTCCCTTCACCCTAGAGCATAGTCGAGGCATTCAAGGCCTCCGAGGATTTTGAAGATTGCGCTCTGAAGGTGATGAATTCGACCATTGCCGAATTTCTCCAAGACCCGGTGGAGGAGGTCCAGGCGGCCGACCCTAAATTTCCCCTTGGGAAAGTGGCATCCTTGAAGAGCTTCTTGCGGAGTCGCCCTTCGCGGCCCTCTGTTGCTAAAGAGGCTGCTCCTGAAGGCGAGCCCGGTACTTCTGCCCCCGAAGGCAAGCAGAGCACCCCTGCCCCCGAGGATCCCAAAGCTTGAAGCCCCCAACTCCTTGGCGACCGTATTTTTTATCTTTTTTAGATAACTATTTTTGTAATTTCTGTTTTTGGTTTGTAATTATTTATTTAAGACTTGGGTTTTTCTATTGAATGCCTTTTTGAACATGTTTGGCTATTCATCCAATGTCATAATTACTCTCCGCTTTTTATTGCTTTGTAATGTCGTCGACCCTTAAAGCCTTAGACCAATCGTAAGTCGAACTTTCTAAGGATAATACTTCTGACACTTAAAAGCATAAACTTCTAAGTTCAAAGAGATATTACCTTCTTTGAAGTTTAAACCTTTGAGGTGTTGGCATAATACCAGGGGATTTGTAATTTTTCAGGCCTTATCATCGATAGTGATCGCCTAAAATTTCTTTGGCCTGACTTTGGCGTCAGGGCTTTTATTTTGCCTAACGTTTTGCTAGGTCTTTTGGCCTGACTTTGGCGTCAGGGCTTTTGGCCTAGCCTTGTCACTAGGGCTTTTTTGTTTTGCCTAACTTTATTGCTAGGTCTTTTGGCCTAACTTTGTTGTTAGGGCTTTTTGGCCTAGCTTTGTTGCTAGGGCTTTTGGCCTGACTTTGGCGTCAGGGCTTTTGGCCTGACTTTGGCGTCAGGGCTTTTGGCCTAACTTTGTTGTTAGGGCTTTTTGGCCTAACTTTGGCGTCAGGGCTTTTGGCCTGACTTTGGCGTCAGGGCTTTTGTCCTAACTTTGTTGTTAGGGCTTTTTGGCCTAACTTTGTTGTTAGGGCTTTTTGGCCTAGCTTTGTTGCTAGGGCTTTTGGCCTGACTTTGGCGTCAAGGCTTTTGGCTTCGGCTTGCTTCGAGTGGACACGCTTTATGAAGGAATGGCTTTCTTTTATTGACATAACAGTTTGATTACAAGCTATGCATAAAATCTTCTTAAATGCTCAGAATTAAATGGACGGGGTAACCTCTCACCTTCGGTGGTTTCCAAATAGTAGGATCCTGGTGCGGCGATCTCTACTACTTTGTACGGTCCTTCCCATTTGGCTGAAAGTTTGTTTTTACTGTCCAGCCTTGTGAATTCATTCCTTCTCATAACCATCTCCCCCACGAAAAATTGGTGAGCGCTGACTTTTCAGTTGAAATACCGAGCGGTCGCCAAGCGCATCTTTGCCTGTGTCTTTTCCGAGAGCCATCTCCTTTCCTCTGCTAAGTCGAGGTCAGTTCTGCGCTCGATCTCATTTGCCTCTGCGTTAAAGTGTAAGACTCTGTGGGTAGGCACTGCTAATTCGGCTGGTGCTACTGCTTCTGATCCGTACACTAAACTGAAAGGCGTTTCTCCTGTGGCCGCCTTAGGCGTTGTTCTGATTGCCCATAATACGTTTTCCAGTTCATCTGCCCAGTTCCCTTTGAATGCTCGAACCCTTTTCTTGAGTCCTGCTAAGACAACCTTATTGGCTGCTTCAGCTTGCCCATTCGTTTGAGGATGATGTACTGAGCTGAAACGATGGTCCACATGATATTCTTCACAGAGCCATTTCAGCTCCTTTCCAACAAATTGCGGACCATTATCACTGATGAGTACCTTAGGAATGCCAAACCTGGAGAATATGTTGACCTGCAGGAACTTGATGACCTGAAATTCTGTTGTCGAAACTAGAGCTTTCGCCTCTACCCACTTAGTGAAGTAGTCGATTGCCACTATAATGTGAGTACGCTGACCAGTGCTAATGGGAAAAGGACTCAATATATCGATTCCCCATTGAGCGAAAGGCCAGGCACCTGCCATTGGGGATAATAATGTCGATGGTCGACCCGATCGTGGTGCAAACTGCTGGCAAATCTCACACTTCTGTGTTAACTCGGCTGCATCTTTTCCCAAGGTCGGCCAGTAATATCCCAATCTGAAAATTTTCCTTCTTAGTGATCGAGCACCTTTATGACATGCTTCTGCCCCTTCGTGAGCTTCTCGAAGAACCTTTTCCGTTTCAGGATGAGCAACACACCTCAAGTAAGGCGTCGAATAACCTCTTCTGTAGAGTTCTCCATCGATAATTAGATAACTGACTGCGAGTCTTCTAATCCTCGTGGATTCTCCTTCGTCCTCCGGGAGGATTCCTTCTTTTAAATAACTCTGGAACGGGCTCATCCATGTGACTTGTCCTTGGATGTTGAAGACCTCTATTCTGCTTTCTAGGACTGAACATAGAGCTTTCTCCAGAAATTGTACATCCTGGACTGTCGCCCCTCCGAAGGCTAGTTTACTCAAAGAATCTGCCATCTGGTTTTCTTGGCGAAGAATAAACTCAATCGCGACATTTGGGATTTCCGCAACCAGCCTTTTGGCAATGCCGAGATATTTCTTCATCTTTTCTCCCTTTGCCTCGTAGGCGCCATTAACCTGATTGACCATAAGATCTGAGTCACTTTTTACCTTAAGCACAGTTATACCCATTCCTTTTGCTAGTCTGAGTCCAGTGATAAGAGCCTCATATTCTGCTTCATTATTGGTCGCTGGAAATGTCAAGGCGATCGCGTACTTCAGAGGCTCGCCCTTAGGAGGAATAAGAATTAAACCTGCCCCCGAGCCTTCCTTTGATGAAGACCCATTCGTATAGAGTTCCCAGATTTGATTGTCGTCTGCTGACTGACTTGGCCTGTTTTCTGCTTCTGTTTGACTGTTACTCGTGCTTTCCACTATAAAATCAACTAATGCTTGACCTTTGATGGCCGTTTTTGGCGCAAATTTGATCTTGAACTCGCTGAGCTCGATCACCCACTTAACCATTCTTCCTGAAGAATCTGGCTTCATCAGGAAGCTTTTTAGAGGTTGATTGGTGAGGACGGTGATGTCGTGCGCATGAAAGTAAGGTCTCAGCTTCCGAGCAGCAATAACTAAGGCATAGAGATACTTCTCAATCTGGACATATTTTATTTCTGCTGAGTTGAACATTTTGCTAATGAAATACACTGGACTCTGAACATTATTTTCCTCCCTTATCAAGACAGCACTGGCTGCCACATCTCTAATGCCTAGATAAAGGAAAAGATGCTCGCCTGGAACGGACTTTTCCAGAGCTGGGAGTGTTTGGATATGCCTCTTCAACGACTGGAACGCTCCCTCGAAGTCTGGCGTCCACTTGAACTTGCGGTTGGCCCTCAAGGTTTTGAAGAATGGGAGGGACCTGTCGCTCGCTTTGGAGAGGAAGCAGTTGAGAGCAGCTAGGCGTCCATTCAGGCACTGGACTTCCTTGTGGCAGGTTGGCGACTTCATTTCCTCTATGGCCTTTAGCTTTTCTGGATTTGCTTCGATTCCTCTTTCACTGACCATAAAACCCAGAAATTTACCGGACTTGACCCCGAAGGCGCATTTGGCAGGATTCAGGCGAACACTGTGTCTTCTCATGCATTCGAAAGCTTCGCGGAGGTCCACCGTGTGAGAATTGCCCTTGATGGTTTTGACGAGCATATCATCCACGTAGGCCTCCATGTTCCTTCCCAGCATGTCCTGGAACAGTCGGTTCACCATCCGTTGATAAGTTGCCCCATCATTGATAAGGCCAAAGGGCATCACCTTGTAGCACAGAATGTCCCCATCAGCATAAAAAGCGGCGTGAGCCTCATCGTTGGGATGCATTCTGATCTGGTTGTAGCCTGAGTAGGCGTCCATGAAGCTCAGCATCTCATGACCCGAGGTAGCATCGACCAGCTGATCAATCCTCAGAAGGGATATGAATCCTTTGGGCAAGCCTTGTTCAAGTCACGGAAGTCGACACACCGAAGCTTGACCTCTCGCCGCCTGTACCGAATCCTCCTGCAATCAGATTCACTCTCCTCTTGCTTCCAGAAGGCTCAGCTCGCTCTGTAGGGGCTGGCGAACGATGCCTCCTGGGGGGCGTTCGACTTCGGTCTCGCCCTGCCACAAATTCTTTCAACATTCCCCCCTGAATCAGCCTCTCTATGTCCCGCTTCAAAATTTTGCAGTCATCTGTCTTGTGGCCCTTGCACTTGTGGTATCTGCAGTAGCTCTCGACATCCTTGCCCATGGGCAGCCCATCTCGACGAGGCATCGGTGGCCTCGCCAAGGATCTCCTCTCCATCTCGACTAGTACCGCTGAGATCTGCCTATTTAAAGGCGTGAAGTACTCAGGGACCTCTGGATGGCGAGGCGCTGGAAGAGACTCGACTCAGGGCTTGATTTCCTTTCCCTTCTTCTCCTTCTTTACCTCCTTCTTACCATCGCGTCGGGGTTCATGGGTTACCCTTAGCGAGGTCATCAGGAGGTTAGCCTCGATGTTTGCGCGTTCAAGGTCTATAAAACCTTTTGCTCTGGATGCCAGCTCCTCCAACGTCTCAATCTCCTTCACGTGATAGCTGTTTCGCAGCTTTCTCGAGGCCTTGTTGGCCACATCCAGACCTCTGTAGAAGGCTCGAATGATCTCCCCATCCGACATTCGGCGATCTAATTCTGTGATGTTCTGATGAAAACGCCCGTAGAAATTGGACAGCGACTCTCCAGGCTGCTGTTTGACTGAGTCAAGGGCGACCACGCTCTTCAGCAACTGGCGTTCGCCCATATATCTCTCCAGGAACTTGCTTCTTAACTCTGCCCAAGTTCTGATTGATCCTGCAGGGAGGCCGAAGAACCAGGACGAAGCCGAACCCGAAAGAGTAGATGGAAATAGCAAAGCCAAGTGATTGGGATCGTTTGACTTACCCAGAAGGGAGGCCTCCTGTTTGTTGACATGTACGGTGGGATCTCCTCCACCGTTATACTCAGGTATGACCCGAGCAACCACATCCTTCGGGATTTTGATAGCGACGAGCCCGTCGGTAAAAGGATGAGAGGACTGCTCCTTGAAGGGAGCCACGACTGTCAACTGTCTTTCCTGGAGCCTTATGTTGAGGAGGTCATCCATCTGATCCACAGTGCAGTACATAGGCGAGGTTCCAGGTGGAGGAGGACAGGAAGGATTGGCAGTATATGCGGCTGCTGGCTCCTTGGTGTGTGCCGTAGGTAGGGACTGCTGACCCGAAGTCATCTCCTGATCCTCCTGAGGCGCAATGGGACCAGGATTTGCCGCTTCCGAAGGTGAGGGCCCTGTGGCAGCAGGGCGGTGGTTTTCCTTAGGAGCAGAGGGATTGTTTTCTTGAGCAGCAGGGGCTTGGCGGCGCGCCTGTCCTAGGATGGCTTCCAGCAGGGAGACCATCTCGGGGGTTAAATTAATGTCCTGCCCCGCAATGTGGACTGTCTGCGGTGTCGGGGCTCCATTTTGATCAGCAGTGGGGGTCGGTCTTGAATCACCGACATGTTTTCGAGCTGTCCGCAAAGGAACAGCATTAACTCCTGCTCGGCTGGCAGGTTCCTGTTGAAGCGGTGAAGCGGCGGCGGAATCAGAGCTATCTGAGGATCGCTCCCTGGTCTGGTTCCGACGGTTGCTTTGGGATCGAGTTCTCATGGCTGAATTGCTCGTTTCCCACAGACGGCGCCAAATGTTGGATCGTGAAATCCTAGATGCTGATCTGGCAGTGAATTGAATGCCAGAAAAGGTTGGGAAGACGCTTCTGCTCCAACTCCGGTGAACCTGCAGGTAGGGGAGCGCAACAAAGGGGGTGTCTCTGGGTCCCTCTCCGATGCTTAAATGAGTATATGTGTGTATAAAACTCAAAACGTAAAGAACGTATGTAAAGCAAGGGTATTTCTAGGGTAAGAGAGATAGAACCGTATAAGGAAGCTGAATATGTTAGTGTATATTGTGTTGCTGAAGATTCGGATCATGGGATATGGCAGTTACTGCGAGATATTGCAGTTACCAAATCTAATCTTTAGTGAATATGTGACCGAGATACGCGGGATATCATGGCCACTTCCTTATTAACGGTTCTGCGGGACCAGAGGAGAGAGGTAAGGCTCTCTTCGGGGCGAGCACTCTCATGGCGAGCAGTGAGATGTCGCGGCCTTAGTGAAGAGTGGCGAGCAATCAGGGCGCTCTCAGAGTCCTTGGGCTCGGTTCTGGGCCATTCTCTGGAGGGCGGTCCGGTTCAAATGTCATGGGTTTACCCCCTCTATAGTTATTGGGCCTTCGAGGCCTTTTCCTTACTGGGCTGTCACTATCGATACCCAACAAATAGTAGTCATATAACACAGATCAAATCTCCCCTCATTTGTTGCCCAACTTCCATTCGATCTTCTAAACCCCAGAATTTTATTTTGTCTCTGTCTACTCAGGGTACTAAAGTACAAGAATTTGGAGTTTCTATCCCCATGGTTTAGCCATTTGACCCGCGATCTTTGGTGCCAAAATATTTCCTTCCTTTTCCACAGATCCTCCAGTTTTTTTCATTGATAACTCCTGATTATTTTTAGCACCTATGCTTAAGGATGTTTGCATACTCTGAATTTTTTCCTTTATTTACCGAATATTAATTCGATTGTTACTAAATTCCTTCTTGCTCCATTTTGTGAGCTTACGACTACAACGCTCGAGCCTCCTTCATAAATTATCATTCAATCTCCAAACTGACTGGACCACTTCCTTACACCTTCTGTTTTCCAGCCACATCTCTTCAAATCTGAATTTCCTACTCCCTCTCATATCACAGTGGCAAAGTTTGAGAATAATCGAGTTATGATCTAATTCAATTGCCACACCAATCATAAGCTAGACATGGGGATATGTTGTAACCCATTCAGCATTAGCTAGAGCTTGATCAAGCCTCTCCCTGATCCTGACGTTCCCTTGTCGATTGTTGCACCAAGTAAATTTAGGACCCTTAAATCCCAGATCAATAAGAGACAGATCATTAATGAGAGCATTATTGATCTGTTCATTTTCCTCTAGTCCTTTGGAAGTCCACCCACCTTTTCGATTTGATCTCGGATATCATTGAAGTCACCAATACATGTCCAAGACACACTCCTACCATGCCCAATTCCCCTCAAAACGTCCCAATTGGTGATTCGTCCCCATAAACCATAGTAATTATCGTTGATGTTTTAAAGTGCATACCTTCAATACGACAATCCTTGATGTTTGGAGAAGCTGAGAGAATGTTCAATGAAATATTTTCCTTCCACCATATAGCAATTCCACCTGATCTTCCATGGGGTGCGACATAAACACTTTTTGCCATACCAGTTGTCCTTCGAATACGTTCACAAAAAGCATAAGTGTTTTTTGTTTCTATCAGGAAGGCAACTGAGGGTTGATTGATGCCTTTTGAGGAGATGTTTGAGGTTATGAATTGTCAGGGAAGACCCTAGACTCTGACAATTCCAACTGAGTAGACTCATTGGTCCCTTATGGCTGCTTTGGGACAACCACGAGAACCCTTTTGGTTTGGTTCATAGCAAATACTCTCTACTCGGGGACTCGGTCCAGCTTTCCCCTACCTCTTCTTCCTCTATTACCATTTCCTTTTCTTATACTCGCACCCTCCTTGGATCGCTTCGTGCCCATCTCCCATTTGCCTGGACTAGTTTTTACCTCCTCAAATTTTTTTTCCCTCTGGGAATATTCTTCTACATCCTCCATAGGACGTTTGAGGGACATCTTTCTTATGATAGGGCTGAGTCCGATTTTGGATGATATGGTTAGGTTATGGGAATACGATGATTTGGTCCAGGATGGGCTATCTGACGTGTATAGGGGGATGCAGGGCTTATCCATTTTTGACTTCAAGGCAGTATTTTCTGGATGGTTAACATGTTTGGCTAGCTGGGAGATTGGGTGGGTGGAAGGTGGAACACGTTCTTGAGGGGGGTCATGCTTATGGTTTCGGCTTGAGTTAGTTAAGTTGTGATTGGGAATCTCATATGTGGTGGGATTTGATATGTAGTAGGTTATGGTGGTGGGGATAGAGCTGGGTGGATGTGCTGGTTGAGTGCGTAGGTTGGCGTGATAGGGTGGGGTATGGTAATGGATAGTGAGGGGTTCTTTGGCATGTGGAGGGTTCGGTTGGATAGTGGGAGCGGGAAGAGGATGGTCGGTTATGTGGGTGTGGTTGAGTAGGGGGTTGAGCAGGGGAAGTAGTTCGGTGGAGACGAGTATAGGGGTTGGGAGGGTTGGGCAGATGATTTCCTTCGATTTGGTTTTTGGACATCTCTTTCGAGTTCCTTACTTCTTTCATTATGTTCCTCCTTGTTCTCTGACCAGTTTCACTTTTGACATGATCGTATCCAATTTGCATTGGTAGGACGTATGTCCTAGTCTCCCACAGTCATAGCACATGTCAGAAAGGCATTCATATTTCACATTCTCCCAACGTTCTTCTCCTCTTGAATTTTTCCACTAGAAGCCAACAATCAGGGGCTAGCTTGCATCTATCTTCACTTTTATACGTAAGAATCCTTGCTTAATTTGATTCTTGGGTTCTTCGATCTCAATAACCTTTCTGATTCCTTCCACAATTTGACGTCCGTTTGTAGAATTCAAAATTCCAAGTTCTAATTCATGAACTTGTATCCATAACTGAATCTTCTCAAAATTTCTGTTAGTCAGGTTGAGGGTTTGTTCCCACTTTTTAATATTGAGGCAATGTCCTTACTAGACCATGGAAGTTGATCAAGAATAGTTTTTTTTCTCATTCTCCTTTTCAATTTCAATCAGGTTCATGTTTTCCTCTAGGTTTGTTATGCTCACAGATTCATATCTCACTCACACCACCTTTAGGACGTTATGAATAGCCACATTGTTTTATTGGTTTCTGAGCTATTACTGGCCCAACATACTTATCCCGCACTGGATCTTCTGTTTCCGCGGTCAGGTTGAAAACGAGCTTTCTAGTTGTCTTCTGCGCACCAGTTATGGGAATATTCTCCATGCTTGGAGACAGTCGACACAAGATAGGTCACTGCAGTTGTGTCCACCTATAGTAGTAAGGTAAGAATTAAAAAATAGACCAAATATAGACTAGGGTTATGGTTTATAGGATAAGGTCGCTAGAGTTCTGCATGGGACTTCATGTGATCATAGGTGGTTATTGTGGTTCCAGAAACTTATAGAGGGCGGCGCGGGGGTAGCTCCCTTGGCCAAACGGTCAAATTCTGACAACAAAGGAAGACAAACGTAGCCTTCTTTTCTGAAGAAGCCGCAACTGAGTTTTTCTAGTCTGCATCACGGCGACTCACGGGGGGACTCTCACAAACGGGTTGTGGTGATCTTCTCCTCTACCATTGGGGGTTCCGACGCGGTGGAAGAAGGGACGACAACACCAGAGAATCATGCGGAGTGAAGTGAGGGCAGTATCCTAGCTGCAACCAAGCGAAGCGGATGAGGGTCACTCACATCGGCTAGGGTTTCTCTCTTTGGGTGGAAACTCTCGACGTGGGAGGAGAATACCTTCCAATCTGAAATTTTATCACAAAAAATATTCGAACATTTATGATATTTTATATTTCAGAATATTGTCTTTAGTGTAAATTAATTTTAATGGTCAAATTTGACTAACGAAATAGTGACTTGGCGTTGAAATGGCAGATCAAAAGTAAAAATAAATATAAAAAAGTTTTAAAAATATTTTGTGAATTAATTTAACCAACTTTATAAAGAGAGAGATAAAAAAGACTTATTAAACTTAAAATTTAGAGAAATTTAACCTAGATTAAGAAAATTATAATATAAATCCTTCAACTACAAAACTTATTATTTTTAAAAACCTTGGTCCTCGACTATTTTTTCCAATTTTTTCTTAAATTTAAAAATAATTAATTTTATATTTTAGGATTTATATTTATAATTTTTAATAAAAAAATTCATGTTGTTTTATTTACATTTTTTCTTCTTAATTTTTAATTCAATTAATTATTAATTTTAAAATATTTTTTAATTCCTAGAAACTATTTTCTAACTTTTGTAGATTTTTTTCAATTCTTTATTAAATAACTTATATTTATATTAAATATTATTTTATATATCTAAGTGACCATGATATGGAGCTTACATGGTGCTGATTTAACACAACATGTGTAAGTCTAGTGAGCATTAAATAGAAAAATGTAATGGTAGTAAACTAATGGAAAGACTAAATAACAACATTCTCAAAAATTAGGTACAATAACACAAAAATATTTAAGGTACCATCCACTCACATAAGGTACTATTAAAACCTTTAACCATCTAATAAATAAGAATGTTAGTTATTTTATTTCTAAATAGTGATTTAAGCATCCAATATTTTCTATAAGAAATTCCTCTATTTATAGATCAATTATTATTTTTTAAAGACTACAAACTTTATAATTATTCTCATTTACCCTTAAATTATTTTATTTTATCTTAAAACATAAAAATAATTTTAAACATTTGTTTTTAAGAAAATGAGTTTTTTCTTAAAAATTATTTCATTTTAAACATGAGTTAAGAATTTTATTTGTTTTTATTAAAAAAATAAGATTATTTTAAAATTATAATAAAATACCACAGTAAGTTTTGTAATTTTTAAAAGTGTTTTTCGTCAACTTTAATAGAAAATTTGATGGAACTACTTTGGTTTACAATGTAATTTCACATTATAAAAGATAGTATTTATAAATTCTCACAAAAATGTTGTGGAATCACAAATTAAAATAAGTGATAGTAAAGAACTAACACTATGTGCAAACCTCTATATGAATGTCTATGTTGCACCCTTGACCCTACAAATGTCGGTCACCTCGAGTCTACCTCTTGCACTCTTGCACTTCGTGTAGCTTCTTAATTACCAGTCGCTCAAATTGTTGTTGATTATTTGATTTGGAACTAGGACATTCGAAGTGAAATTACAACTCAATTTACAATTGATGCGAGAATATATCTCATAGGTTCAATTCATCCTCAACAAATCTATGTTCATGTGATTCATTTGCATCAGCATCATTATCATTGGATTGTTCCTGTCATAATTACTTGGATATGTTCACGGAGATTCAACAATTCATGTTGAACTATCTGTTCTATCTATCACGATCCTGCTTATTTTATCACTAATTTATGGTTTGGTAAACCCTTAAACCATTTTGTGACCCAGAAATAGGGTTGTCAATGGTTAGGGTATGGTACGGGTATGACAAATACCATAACCATACCATATTTTTAAACCGCATACCATAACCATAACCATTATGGGTACAATTTTCAATACCATAACCATTAAAATAACCGTGGTTATTAACCATAGTTTTACCCGTATACCCATATTTATTCCACACATGTAATATAATAAAAGACAGAAAAATTTATTTTAAAAAAAATACATAAATCTATATTGTCAACAATAAAAATATATAAAACTAACATCATAGTTATTTATTACATGTATGTATAGTAACTTCCATTATTTAATATATATTAGTTTATTAATAATAAATAATTATTATATTTATATAATAACCATGGTTATAATCATGGGTATAACTCAAATACCATAACCATAACCATAACCATTATGGTTAGAAAATTCATCACCATAATGGTATGGTTAACCATATTAAATAGTAACGGTTATAACCATGGTTGTGGGGTTTTCACCGCACCATTGCCGACCCTTCCCAGAAATCAATGATTTCTGATTCGGTAAATCATAAATTGCTAATTTATGGGTTCTTTGACCAAGAAATCACTGATTTATGGGTCGATAAACTTGTAAGGGGAAATGAAAGAAAAATTACGTGTATGGATTTGCCTAAATCTATGATAAATCAAATTTTGTATTTGAATTGAGAAAGAAGAACTTGAAGATGAAGAACATGAACATGAACATAAAGAACAAAAAGATAATAACAATAGTAAAATTGTTATTTTAGTGACCATTTAATCATATCTATCAAACATAAGTGACTAAATAACACAAGGTTTAGCCAAAATGTCACATTTTGAAACGTAAATGACCGTCTAGCCATACCAAAAAAAACATAAATGACTATTTAGTCACATAAGGCAAACATAAGTGATTGTTGAGGTTGTTTATCCAAAATTATATTAATTAATTTGGGAAGCCTAAATTAAGATTAATTAAATTAAAAATATATTATATTAAAACTTTAAAATGATTTAATTAATTATAAATTACATTAATTAAGTTAACTTAAATATAAATAATTAATTTTAATAAAAATATAAAAACAATTAATAATTTATTAATTTAATTAAAATATACAATTTTAATTACGCATTTTATTAAAACTTTAATAAACTCAAATTTTGTAATTATTAGGGAATACTTGAGGGTATTTCGGTCATTTCAACCACTAATCCTTATTTCAGCCTTATCTAAAATAGCAATTCCGAACCAGTTGTCAAAAATGTTTATTCCTAGGTCTCTAGCAATTTCGGATTCCGTAAAATTTGAATTCCACAAAATAAATATGGGTTACGGAATTCATATTCCCTATTCCTTAACAATTCTGGCAAACAAACAAATCTTTATAATCGGCCTATAGCTCATACATTTTTGTTTGGCCATGCATATGTACTCTCAATCAGTGTTATCAGAAACGGACCGAACCTCGAACCAGCGAGGGAGCCGGTTCTCGGTTCAGCCGACCCAACCCGGTTGGACCCGGTTCGACGTGCGGTTCACTGTTCACAAAATTGAAAATATAATTACAAACTACATAGTCTCAAACACACCCATAATTACATCAAATATACACAAACTACATAGTCTAAAACAAACACATTACTCTCAAACACAATATAACACAACATAATTATCTCAAACTTTGAACATACATAACACAATAGTCTCAAAATCAAACACAATAGGTCTAAACTTTAAACATAACTTCTAAACCGAAAAATTATTCGGTCGAACCGAAAAAGTCGGTTTAAACCGAAGAGAACCATCCAAAAAATTTAAACCACCCCAAAAAACTAGAACCGGAAACCGTTCGGTTTTCCAAAAACCGATCGGTCCAATCCAGTTCAAACAATGTTCATATGCATTTCGGACTTTTAGTTGAACCAACACGGACAGGGGGCCGGTTCCCGGTCGGACCACCGGTCCGGTCAGGTTCTGATAACACTGCTCTCAATATATATTGTAGGAAAAACTGTGAGCCTCTCTCAATGGTGAAATAACTGTTCTTTATATATATCATCTTGGTATCCTGGGATGCAAGCAAAGTTGAAATCGGTGATTACAGATTGTGACAAATACAAGTAATATTTTCCAACACCATGAATGAATGGGATACTCATCACCGACACTAGCAACTGTTTATTGTGTGTAAAATCTGTTCCCACCAATATAGATTGGCTAGGCTGCTAAAGAAATGAACTTTACAAATGGGAAATTTCATCAAACTAAAATAACAGAAAAATTCAATTCAGGTAGCAGCAAAATATTAGAGACTGCAAAATACGTACGTAGCAGCAAAAGAAAGCAAGCATAATCTCGACTAGACAGATCAAAAGGACATGTTTTTTCAGCATGGAATAATTCGTGCTACCAATGGGTTTGGTTATGCAGAAGAAATTCATGCAATTTCCCATAAAAAAACAGCCTCCACGACAAACGTAGCAAATCCTAAACCCAAATCCTCTCTCAGATCAACAAAGACGAAGATTCTTGGACCAAATTTGGGCTTTGGATGATGGATTAGTAATTAGAATGGATTAGTATACACTCTGTCACACTGTACTCTCTCTGATAGATAAATTACACATTTAAGCTCTCATCATCATCATTCGATGTAGCTCAATCAGTAGTGAAACCGAAACCCTCCTTTTCGTCTTCGTACTCAGACAAAACCCATAAGCCCCTTCTTGCTTTTCTTGACTTAATTCACCACCAAGATCCAACCTTTCCCGGATTTATTTGGGAAAATTTTGCCTTCATGAAGGCAAAAGTCGATCTGCCGGAACACCAACGGTGTAACCGTACCGATGGACGGCGCTGGCGATGCAACCGGCCGGTCAAGGACGGGAAAAAACTCTGTGAGATCCATTACCTACAAGGACTACACCGTCAGCACAAGGAGAAGGTGCCTGAATCACTCAAAATCCAGAGAGAATACACCCGGAAATTGAAGGGAAAGGCTTCCGTGAAAATTAGGGCAAGGAAGATTGAGAAGTCGGTGAAACAGAAGCGGAGGAATCTGGCCAGGGAATTGGTTAGAATGGTGGTCAGGAGAGAGGTCGAGAAGAGGAGAGAGAATGTGGTAGACGAAGAGACGGCTGAAGGGGATATAATGCGGCGTCTGCCCAATGGCATTATGGTCATCTCTAAGTCTCCTGCGTGGCCACGAATGCGTGATGTTGCCGGCAATGGAAGGTCTCTTGCCGATGTTAAGATTGGGGTTGATCCGGGCATTACTTCAAGGCGTCGGTTTAGGTCCAAGAACATTGAACCCTTACCAATTGGGGCTGTTCAGGTAATACAATGTCTTAACTCTCGTTTTGGGTGTTCCTCATCTACTCCATATCTTGATTTCCTTGTTTGTGATACAGTTTGGTGTTTTTTCTGAAGGCTCTGCCTCACAGGAGGAATGGGGAGAATTATAAGAGGGGTGGAAAAAAGAAGTGCCATTGGTGTAAGAGCAGCAAATCGGCTAATCTGATCAAGTGTTCTAGCTGTAGAAAAGAATTGTATTGCATGGAATGCATCAAAGAGAGGTTTGATTTATTAATTTTTAGAATTCCATTGCTGATTTTGTTATGTAGTTTGATGGTTTGTGGTCTGGATTCTAGATTATTTAGCCTTGCAGTTGTGATTCATTCATACATTACTGTATGACCATTTATGGAAACTCTGACAATTGAAGTGGTTAATTGATAGCTCTTCATGTATTGTATGACTCATATATAAAAACTCTGATGTTTAAATTTATTCTAGGTACTTGTCTACACAAGAAGAAGTTGAGATGCAATGCCCAGTTTGTTGCAAAACTTGTAGCTGTGAATCGTGCATGGGTGGAAGAACCCAAATTGCTCCATGTCAGGTTGGAGTCGTTGCTTAATATATATATCGGATCAGCTTGAATAAACATCTTTCCAGTATGTGCTGCTACTGCATAGCATAGTAATGACTAATGAGTTTGCTCCTATAATCAATTTTTTGCAGGGTCATTCAGGTGATGGAAATAGAGCTGACAAAATTCTAAACTTCCACTATTTGATCTGTATGCTTCTTCCTGTTCTGAAGCAAATTTACCAGGAGCAGAGCATTGAACTCGAACGAGAGGCTAAAATTAAAGGTTAGTGGATAATCTTGTGTTCCTCAACTAGTACATGGAGCTACGGCTGCTGATATTGTCACTCTTTCAGGGATTGAAATCTCTGAAGTCCAAATCCAGCATGCTGAGACTAACTCAACTGACCAAAATTGCTGGTATTTCTTATCTGCTTAGTCAGTAATATATTTAGTGTAATTTTCTCATTTGCCTCTCTGACACCTGATATGGCCTCCATTGCTTTTTACAGCGACAATTGTAGAACCCCAATTCTGGGCCTCCACAGAAACTGCTCATCTTGCTCGTTTAATATGTGCTTAATTTGTGGGTGGCATTATTCCCGAAAGAATTTGCCTGAAGAAATGGAATTGTTTACTAAGAAAAGGAAAGTCTACATGCCTGGGAAGGATAAACATCACATGAAGCAATCAAAAGGGAAACTTGAGCAAGAATTTGGTGGCAAAATCGCTTCCTTGTCATTATCATCTCTAAAAGATTGTAACAGTAGTCAGACTTGGGGTTGTGTATTTTGCCCACCAGAGGAGTTTGGTGGTTGTGACAATGGCGTCCTCAAGCTAAGTTCTTCTTTCCCCCTAAATTGGATCAAGGAGCTAGAAACTAAGGCTGAAGAAATTGTTTGCAGCTATGACATCCCAGAATCTCTTGATGGCACTTCGTGCTGCACTATATGTGCTGCTGGATTTCAGCAATCACAGAAGGCATCTGGTAGGATGTGTTCAAATGATAATTTCTTGTACTATCCAACAGCAACAGAAATTGGTGTTGATAAAAGAGAGCATTTTCAGAAGCACTGGAGTAGAGGTCATCCAGTCATTGTTCGTGATGTACTTCCAAAGGCAGAGGATTTGATTTGGGATCCCCTTTTTATGTTCTATACTTACCTTGAAGGCAGCATTGCCAAGTACGAGTGCAGTAAGGAGCTACCTTCTTGCCTTGAGTGGTGTGAGGTCAGTGTCCATGTCTAACTTTAACATAATTTATAATACTACATTCTTGATTGATTTGTACTGCATTAGTGTTGCTGCTTATTACCATGTTTTTAGATGTTGTGAATAATGAGAGTGTACCAAAGCTTTTGCATTTAAAATTTAAGCTGATCCGAGAAGCTGATCTGAGATCCAAAGGAGAGAATTTCAGTGGTAACCTAATTTAAGCTGATTCTGACATTGTTTTGTTAGTGCTAAAAAAACAAGTTTCGTTTTGTTCATTTCTCTCTCTGTTTTACTATGTATGACCCTTGCTTTCTCGTTGAATCCTTCCTGATTGAACTAAGTATGTTTAACTGGGTGAGATAATTTCTTAAAGAAAGATGAAAATATCAGAGTGGCATATGAAGCACTTGAATTTGTGATTGCGGATAAAAAAAAATCTATTTTAGAAGAAGGATTATCTTATTGGTCTCGCTTCTGTATATTTATCTTCTGCGTCAACCGTCATTCTCATTCATGATATCTTCTCGTTTCTGCTTGTAAATCATTGGTTGTGGTTAATAAGTGGGGTTTACTGATGCAGGTAGAAATCAGTTCCAAACAGTTATTCGTGGGTTGCTTGAGAGGACAGACGAACACAAACACAAGAAACGAGACTGTAAAATTGAAGGCTTGGCTTTCGTCTAAATACTTTCACGAACAATTCCCACACCACTACTCTGAAATCCTTCAGCATTTACCTCTTCAAGAATACATGAATCCTGAAATGGGCTTGTTAAATCTTGCTGCTTCTGCCAAGACTCCATCATTGGACACTACTACTACTGCACCTCCTTACACTGGTCCTTACGTTCACATCTCTTACAACAGCTCTGAACAACAAGCACAGACTCATTCTATTTCAAAATTAGGGTCCTATCCATGTGATATGGTATGCTTTCTCTTATACAATCATTTCATTAGATGTGTCATTTATATGGGAAAATAAGACCAAGATATGATGAATTATGAAGACATTTTGGAAACATGTCCTTGTCTATGCCATTCATTCTTCCTTTTTGTGTGTTTTAATCCTAGGTTAATATTTTGGCGCATACTACAGATGACCGAATCTCGTCAGAGAAACTTCACAAAATTAAAAAGCTGATGAAAAGACTCCAATCTCAGAGTGGGAGGGAGGCAACAAGCACTTCAGAAGATCAATCATCATCCTTAGCTAATAATAAAGAAGAGAAGGACGCGGCGGAAGATGATGCTAATGTGGAGACTACAGTGGCAGAAAATCGGTTACTACGCAAGAAGATAGCCAGAGTATCTTGGCTTTCTTCTGGTGCTGATGCATCACGTGATTCTAATTATTGTTCTGTGTCTGGATCTTCAAGCTCGATGCAAGATGCTGATGAAAACAAAGGTCTTGATTGTTTAAGGAGGGATGCATCTGAATCTTGTGGGGCCCAGTGGGATGTCTTCCGCCGAGATGATGTTCCTAAGCTTATAGAATATCTCAAAAGGCACTCTCATGAGTTTCCCCTTGGCCCTCATGGGAGTAATGTAAGATTTGTAGTACCTTTTCTGTTAAAATAAGATAATAATAAATTGATCCTCAAAAACGTGATTTTTAACCGTCTTTCTTTGTGGGTGGATTTGACAGGTTGTTCATCCGATTCTTGATGAGTGTTTCTTCCTTGATGCAACACACAAGATGAAGCTTAAAGAGGAATTTAGTAAGTAATAGTAGATACTGATTGATATGCTTGATTTGAATAATCATTTTTATTTTAATATTTTAATTTATCTTGGTCAAATATTGACATCAATGAACTAACTCTTGTCGGTTATTATTATCCCAGAAATTGAACCCTGGACTTTTGAGCAGCACATAGGTGAAGCTGTCATCATTCCTGCGGGTTGCCCATATCAGCTCAAAAATCTTAAGGTGTGTGTGTGTTGATGATAACAGTGAAGTAATCAGAGTTCATTACATGTTTTATCCTTTGTATCTGATTTGTTGGATGCAGTGTTGCGTGAATGTGATTATGCACTTTGTATCGCCAGAAAGTGTGAAGGAAAGCATTCAGTTCATGGATGAGCTTCACAGTCTCCCCAATGATCATGATGCCAAACTAGACAAGCTTGAGGTACAACAAAAATGGGTTTGCATTGTGATTGATATGTTTCTTCTTAGTTACACTACTGTGGTGTCCATTTTTAGGTAAAGAAGATGGCTATGGATCGTTTAAGTGGAGCCCTAAAGGAGATCCATGAGCTCACTTGCTCCAAGCAAATTGACTGACAGATAGGACATGTATCCATTCTTTGTAAGATGTCACTTCCATTCATTCCTTTCTCTTCTGTAGGGTTTATGGTTGATTAAAGTTAATATTTTGTGTATGATGTTTAGTCTTCGTAAGTTGATACTTGAGTTTTCCAGTGTTTTGTTTGGTGAGACCCGGCTCATTTGATGTTTTTTGTGATTACCAGAGGCCATTGCTGCTGCTGCTTCCGTTGTAATGATGTAAAAATGAGAGGCAATAGATAACTTCTTTTTGTGGTGGTGGTGGTGGGGTGCTGCTACTGATAGGCGTTGTTGTTGCATTATAATTTGTGTTTCTTTTTCATTCTAGGGTGGATGTTTATCTCTTCTGTTTTCAGTAGGTAGTATTGTAAATGTGTTTACACTTGTGAGGGTGGATTGATGATTTATCATCTTACATTCTTGCTCTGCCTTGAGGAGGAGTTATGTTGTAAATATATTTTCCTCCTTTGTTGTGTTGTGTTGTAAGGGAGGGAGGAGTGGAGTGGAGAGGAGAAGAGTTTGGAGGTTGAATGCCTCATCCACTCATAGGGGGAGGGAGGGAGGGAGGGACAGCGATGGAACAAGAAATGCCTTACCGAAAGAGTGGCGGATACAAATGAAATCAGAAACTTTTGCTCCACCCAATTGATGTGAGTTGTAGTCGAGGAAAACAAGATAAAAGTGATTCGGGTGAATGATATGATCGTTTGATTGTATTATGTCTAATATTATTGGTGTCTTGCTAGAAATTGTCGCACCTAATTATAACTATATTTAAACTTTACCATCGTTTTTTGGAATGTCACTCTTAAATACACTTCTTAAAATAATAATAAAAAAAAGTCTGATAATGATCCAACATGTTTGACGAAAATAGTTTTTCAATCCAAATGATTGTTTTTGGTACATGTTTGAAAATAATGGTAATTGATATCTCTGTTATTTTTCTAGTAAAAAATTCCATTAAATATTTTATATATTTGCAAAATCAACCAAATATTTTTCTAAATGTTACAACTAAACTCTACAAACTTAAACTAATGTTACAAACAAGTCCCGACTCGATTCGAGTCACACCAACGGTCCCCTAGCCAGTGTACGAACCCAGGCTAGGTCACCCAACCCTGGGGACCTGGTCTGGGTTCGGAATCAGACCATAGGATCCTCGATTGGGGCTCAATAGGAGCCCTAATCATTTGAACCTCAGCTAGGTTCGGTCCAAACCGATTGGGGCTCTTATGGTCTGGGTCCGAACCTAGACCAGGTCCCCATGGTTCGGCGACCTGGTCTGGGTTCGGACTCAGACCATATAACCCCTTATTGGTTAATTTTGCAAATATGAAAAATATTTAACATAAGTTTTTAATTGAAAAGTAACAGAGGTACCAATTACAATCAGTTTCAAACTTATTGAACCATTAACCATCACGAAAAAACTTGTTGGAGGAAAAAATCATTTTGTGCAAACATGTTGGACCATTTTCCAACTTTTCCCTAAAATATTGTCTTGCATTTACTGTTACGTCGTAAAGAGTACGAGTGTTGACGGAAAAAGATAATAATTCCAAGACACAAACACTTTAAGTAGGAATTTTTTCAAAACATAAACATATTCCAAATAATATTTAAAAATAATAATATATAGGTATTGGCGTTACCAGCGGAGTAACGTGTTTTCTTTAAGTCGTTATCCTTAGTAGCACCTTGACTCAACGCGCTACTCTAGGTTGCGGGTTGACCAAAGTTAACTCCCCACACTCTTTAAATTCGACCATTACCCTACCCATCTTCTCCACAGTCGCTCTCATCTCCCCCCCCCCGGCAACCCCTGCTTCTCAATGCGCTACCTACCTAGAGTGTGATTGAAATCACTCGCTAGATGACGTACACAAAAGCGATGTGTCCCAAGTCGATACTGAGCATATACATTCTCCACCCCATTTATTATGGCTATGTGACGATCAGACTAGACTTGTTCAATTTAACCGATTCAGATGAACTGGTTTGGTTCAAACCGGTTCGATTGAACTAGTTCCAAAATCAAACAAGTTTTTTAGGCTTCAAATAGACCAGTTCAAAATAGTACCAAAAATCCAGTTCAATTCGGTTCGAATCGACCCGTTTTTTTTATACTGGTTTATACTTAAATTTAAATCAAACCAATTTAAACCTATATAATTTGAGAACCGGTTTGAAACAAAATTAACTAAATTGGTCTAAAATTAAACCAAACCTAGAGATGTCTTCAATAAACCAAACCTAGATATATATTGGACTCTCTTATGTTGATGTTGGACATGATTTCAGTCGGTTGTGGAACAGATTTTCAATCGGTTCAGTGTATTTTTTTGTCGGTTCAGTGTTTTTTCAGCCGGTTCAGTGTGTTTTTCAGTTGCTTCAGTATTTTTCAGACGATTCAGTGTGTTGGACAGGGTTTTCAGACGGTTTAGTTTCAGTTTGAACCAGATTATTTCTGAACCAAAACTGTTATTAAAAAAAACAGACCATAACAGTTCGAACCGGTTCTGAATCGGTTCGAACCAGACTAGTTTTTTTAGAAACAGGAAAAAGTACTGTCTTTTTACAAACCAGACCAGTTCAATTCTGAACTGGTTCGACCCCGAACCGGTTCATGAACAAGCCTAGATCAGACATTAGGCAAACATGTTGATCATTCATTACGTTATCACACAAATGCTGCAAAAAACAGTTTCAATTCTCATTAGTCTCTGCGCCTGCAATTCCAAATGTCAAAGGATAGATACCGTTATTATAATCATATGATACCGCTATCAACACTTTTCCATTATATTTTCCATAGAGATGTGTCGCATCTACAGTGACAAGTGGTCGATAATGGACAAATCCCTTAATGGCAGAGCCAAATGTCCAAAAGATCATACCAAACGTTGCTATTTCAATTACTGTATTTACCATTTTTTGCATAAAATCATAAATTGTCCCAGGGATATATATTGACATGGCTGAAAGTAGATGCGACAGGTTTACAAATGCTTCTTCATGTGTTCCGTATAAAGCCTCCAACACTAGTTGTTTAGAGTACCAAGCCTTCAAATATGAAATCTTCGACCCAAATTCATCCTCAACCATGGATTGGATTACTAAAATTTTCAACATGATGTGTGCTACAATTGGATTTCTAATAACTGTTGCTATCAACTTGCAATCAATTTTTTTGTGTCGTTCAATGAGAACTGCATTTGCACATGTGTGTGGAGAATGTAATTTTGATATTCTCTACAATTCAGTACTCTTAAAAAGGCTTCCTCTAAATGACCAAGAACAATTTATGGGATCAACTTTACACTTGAAAACAATTGATTTGGGATTTGATGACTCAACAATGCAAACCTTAGAATTAGCTATTTGTCACATCCTCACAGCAGTAGATAACTCGTCTTTACTACTAAACTTCATATTTGTATTTAAGAAACTTTAATTCGACAGTTCTTCGATATCCACACACCACTCTGTTGTTGATTGAAAGTTGTCAATCCAGTTAGTATCAATCCAACTTTGATCTGTGAGTTGCATGATTACCCGATCGTGGGAACTACTTGAACCATCAACATCTACATGTACATTGTTGAATTCTCAACATACTCCAAGACCTCTGCGTTATCTGCATCAATGTGACCCGTGAAATTCTCAATATATGGATCTTCTTCATTTACTCCAACATTTGATAGTGCATCAACGTCGATCTCATCATCTGAGAGATCATTGGTGTGACCATGCAAAACATTCCCTGCCTCATTACTATCAGTAATGTGCATCATTGCTATGAGTAATGTTTTAAACACAATAAATCAATTAGCAACTCTTAATTGTAAAGCAAAATAAAATGTACTTTGCGATCGAATCCTTACAAACTTGCAAAGACCATTAGTATCTACAAATTTATATGAAATGTGGATGGACCCAACTTCAACATCATGTCAACCACATTCCATACATATAATTTCTTTTAGTCTAGAAAGCGAAATATCCAAGATAGTTGTAGTAATACTGGAGGTCTCACCCACATAAACTCCACTACCATTTTGTGACAATATTTCGTCGTCATACAAGCAAATTATACCAATCTCTGTATTGCTTGATCCTAAATAATTGGTATTATAAAATTGGTTATCATATGTATTTATCTATTAGTTAACCTACTATTATTATATATTTAAATAATAATAATTTTATAACAATTTTAATTAACTATTAAATCAAATATATAACATACCTTTGATTGGTGAATTTGATGAACACTACTCAAATTGAAGTTGTTATGACTGAAGATGGAAAAATAATGGAGAAGAGAAGGGAAGAGGGAAGATGGTAGACTAGAGAATATATGGTGAAGGAGGAGACTTTAAAGAGACAAATAAAATTAATGTTACAATAATTCGATCAAATAATCGAATATCGCGGCTACAGAATGTCATGTAGAGCGACATTCTGCCAAAGTAACGTATTGACCAAAGTTGCTACTTGGGACAGCGACTTAGAACAAATTCGCTACCCTAGATAGCGTCTATTCACATTTTTCAAATTACTTTTCTCATATAACTACTTTTCTCAATTTTTTTCCTAACATGGCTACTTTTTGAAAAAAAAATCTTTTAAGTAGTAGTGGATGTATTTTAAATTTTAAAAAATTATAGAATTCTATATGTTTAAATAAGTACAGTAAAAAAACTATTTTAAGAAGAAGAAAACAAATAATTAAAGTAGTAAAAAAATCATTTTAAGAGATATTTATCACAACAAACACATTCAACCATATCATAGAATTTGAACAATATAGTTTGTATAACTATATCTATGGCTTGAACAAAATAGTAGTCTATAAGTTTTTTATGTTTTTCTCTCTTTTAAACAAATATTTTTAAAATATATCTTTAAAAAAATTATAAACAAAATTCTTAAGTTTTTGTTTTTAAAAACTAAATCGAAATTGAGCATTTGACAGAAGTTTTTGTTCATCAGATGCGGGGGAGTGCTAAAAGTATTTGGAAGTTGTTATGATAATTAATTTTCAAGAAAGTATTTATTTTGAAAGGAGAAAAAACAGTGATTGAAAAGAATCTGTTGTAGTTTATATGACAGTTTTTTTGGTTTGAACAAAATAAGATTATATGGTTTTTAACGTTTGATTAAAGTATTAACTATGAATTAGTATTAATTAATACATGTATTAACTAACGTTTGATTAGAAATAATGGTTGGTACTAACTAATACATATGTATTAGCTAATACACAATTCTAGTGTTAATTGTGTATTAACTAATACATTCTATAACCATGGTATTATTTAATACATAAGAAAAAAATTACCTAATTACCCTCAATTAACCCTATCTAGTATCTACAGAAGAACCTACCAATTCATCAGCACACAATTCATCACCACACAGCAGAGAAAGCCTTCGAAGTCTTCTTCGGTGAATAGTATCTATGGAAGAACCAACCAATTCCTCAGCACACAATTCCTCACCACACAGCAGAGAAAGCCTTCGACGTCGTGTCTATTTTTCACCGGCGATCACCACACAACAATTCACTCCTTCAACATCTTCTCCGTTTTTCACCGACGATTTGCCTTCTTCAACCTTACTGAAATCAGGTGAGACAATTTAAAAGTCATAATTCTTCTTTCACCGTCTTAATTCTCTGTGGTGCAATTGAAATTGTGTGGGTTTGATTGAACTTGTGTGATTGCAATTGAACTAGCAAATCAGTATTCTTGTTGGATAATTCGTTGGGTACCTCTGTCGGTGTGGCCGTGGCTATTTTTACTTAGGCTAGATTTTAGAACATTACTATTTACTAGGTTTGGGGGCTCGGTGAACGTCTTGTGTTTTTTGTTGGGGGTCCCTTGTTGATTTAATGGAGAGAACTAAATTTATTATACAGAGAAGTTGAATGAACTGAAGCTTCATTTTTATAACATTTGAACTAAATTCCTAGTGTTAATGATGATGAAGGACAATTAGGGAAAAAAATAGATAAAATCAATTGGATTCAGTACCATCTGGTGGATCAATCCTCCTAACCTTGTTTATTTATTTTTTAGTTTCTGGTTTGTGGGTCTTTGATTTCTGATGAAGGCAACCTCATTTTCTCAGTTTGTATCATGGTACAGAGATACTCTGAATACAGTTTGTCTTAAGCCATTTTCTTTATTCTTGCAGATATGGATAACTTGAATTTAGGAAATGAAATAGTATTGTGGAAAAAGTTTTTAGTAATCACCTTTATGGTCGCCGTGAATATTATTCTTAGGCGCTTCTTCAGTAGTCGTCGTGAGCTTATAACTTGGTCAATGAGTAAGAATTCTACCAAAAGTTACATTATGAGACTTGTGTATGAGAGTGAAACATCGTGTTATGAGCAATTAAGAATGAAAAGAGATTACTTTGTCAAACTTTGTAAAATGTAGGATGTTTGAGGTCAAAAGTCGACAAAGTACTTAGATATTGATGAACAAGTTGCAATGACATTATATATACTTGCAATGTCATTTTACGTATAATTTTATACTGAATCAAACACTGTATTAAGTTATACATGTATTTTTTTTTGGCCAAAAGTTATACATGTATAAGTATATCTTAATAAATGTTCCATTCAAATATAGTATTAATTAATACATGTATTAACTAATAAATCCAATCAAACGCTACCTAAAATTTTGAATTATTAAAAGATTCTATTTTTTTCATTTTTTAAAAACAAACTAGGAGCTGACTAAATTTTTAGTTAAACAAATACTTTATGAAAATCCTTATTTAAAATATATATATATATACTATTCATTAAATGGTAACTAAAACATATCCTTAGGCAATAAAAAGACTGGCCATAGATCTACCGTCGAGAACGTATCTAAATAAATCTGCATGATCGGACAATGTTTTATCGAACTAGGAAGCATTTGAGTTGACACAAAGTGGTAGGCTTTTTCTTTGGTCGGTCGTGAGGGAAAGCGAGAGATTGTCAACGGCGCGAAAGCTTACTCCTAATTCCTACATACACACACACACTTTCATTTTCATTGAGTATGACTTTTTCATTTGACCTTTTCATGAAATGGGCATGGAGTTATGAGGATTGACGAAGACTCTCAAATGATTATAATATCATATTTGTTATGTATAGATGACGCGAGGATGATGTGTACGTATGTAATAGGAGGCTTTCTCTCGGATGACTTGTGGGATATCATCATTTGTACGTAAGTAAAATGGGAAGGAGGATAAAAAAACATGAATTTTTACACGCACTTATATATATGTGAACAAAGTTTTACGACAAATTCCGATCCATAATAGAAGGAAGATAAATAAAACGTGTTCATCAACTTTTACAAATTGGGAGTTTAAACAACATAAGATTTAACATGTATATAGGGACAGTGTAAATTTCTCATATTCTAGACAACTTAACATTATATCTATTGAAGTAAACAGAAAAATTATATCCAATATTTTCACGAAAACCTAATTTCTGTTGATTATGATTCGGCTTTGTGTGAATGGATCCGCTTAGGTCTACAAGAAAATCCAAAGCGGGGTCCACATACAAAAAGAAAGTGCGCCCACTTGTATAATGTCTCTTTTCTTCCACGTACCCCCACGGCCCACGGTGAGTTAATCATCCAGTCAAAAAATAAAAAGTGATAAAGAGAGGAAGCGCGGAAGCCGTGATTTTCAAATAAAAGCCATCACTTCACTTTGCAGACCTCATGGTCCCGACCAACATGGTTCACCAACGTATCGACACGTGTATCCATTCAATCTTAGGTCAAAAGACACGTAGCACCATCCTGATTGAAGCCAGCAAACCAATGTTTAATTTAATTCCGTACATAATACACATATTATTATTATTATTACTATTATACATAGGAAAAAAAATGGAGTAACATAGCCATTCTCCAGGTGTCGAGTAGACAGCTATCCCCACCGAGGGTTCCGGTCCGGCAGAGCTTGACGGTTGAACTGTTGGGACCAATGAAAGGAGATCCCCCTCCTCCTCCTCGTATCCTCTGCAGTGTTTTGATTTTCGACAGAGGTTTAATGAATGGAACATGTAAATGAAGCAACGATGTGACGTGGCATGATGAGAACGTTCCACTTATCTAGTATGTGGTTCGTCTCTATCCTTAAATAAGAAATCAATTTTTTTTTGTGTGTAGGTACGTAGAGGTTAGGGTAGAATACAGGTATAGTACATGTATGACAAATATCATAATCATACCACATTTTTAAACTGTATCCTATAACCATTACAGATTACAAGTACAATTTTGAATACCTTAACCATTAAAATAATTGTGGTTATTAACCATAGTTTTACTCGTATACTCATATTTATTCCACACATATAATATAATAAAAGACCTAAAATTTTATTTTAAAAAAGGGAAAAGTCTGAAAAACGTCCATCATGTTTGACGAAAATGGTTTTTGGTACAACTTGTTTTATGACGATGGTTTTTGGTATAACATGTTGCAAATTGATAGTAATTGGACATTCCGTTCACATGTCGTTTAATTGTCCGTTAAGTAGTCACGTGTTTGTCACGTGAGCTTCAATTTTCCTTATTTATTTAAACAACAATTAATAAAAGACAATAAACCCCTTCACCTGCGCATTCCATGCTTTCCATGCACATAATCGTAGCATCCGCACATGAACAAGAACAGAGCGAATCACAGCTCCAACATATGGTTCCTGGATCATGGTTGATACTTGATCAAACAAAGACCTTATAGATGATGGATGGAAATACAAAATCGAAACGAAATGGAAAGTATATTTACGTGTCGCCAATCTTAAAACGAGATTTTTTAATGAGTGCTTTGTTGTTTGCTTTGTTCTTGAGTGTATCCCCAAGCTTTTCGGTGACAACCCATTCATTGACTCGTCCCGCCTCTAACAGACCGATCAAGGTGGCCTTGGTTCGGTGCAATGACATCACGTTCTCAAAACAGATCCAGTAGAACAGCAGATGAATCGATCTGAACATTTTGATGTTCGAAAATGAGACTAACAAAGACTTCTTTAGGTGGGGGATTAAGGTTAATGTCTTAAGTCAAACAAACATACCTCGGAGTTCCGACCGAATTGATAATGGTGATGATGCCAGTTCATCTGAAATGAATTTCAACACAATGGTCATGAGTTAATAAAGTCTATCAAGTTCTACACAAAATATAGCACCGCATGGGAAACTATCAATTTCTTGGAAGACAAATTGCTGAAGTTCTACACAAAAGTTCTACCTTAGACTTTTCCCTATTTCCTAATTGTAATTGAACTAACTACCGAATAACATTCGATTCAAACAAGCTTTCTTCTTCCTCGATTCTATCGTCAGAATTATCTCTTTCACTCGTTGTCGCGGTGATCCGATTCCCCCTTTGCATTCTTCATTTGCTAGATGTTGATCATTACATTAGCTTTCTGATATCGCCTTACTCGCTGGAGATCGAGATCGCTTATAATATTGCTTCGCCGTAGGGATAAATCTGTGTCTTCTGTGGTGGATCATGTGATTTTTTTTTATCTGATGACTTCGTCTGTGCTATTTGTAGCCTCTGTTTCACCCTCGGTATCACTGGACCATAGCTTCAAGGTAATAGCAATCGAATTGTACTCACTATACTGAGCTTTAATGGATGTTCAAGGCTTAAGAATCAGGGTCCGTCTTTGTAGTTTTGGGTTTGGGAAGAGGACAGGATTTTAGGAAGAGGAGACGTACAGAGGAAAACGTAAGACATAAATGGCATAAAAGTAATTACAAATAATATTTTTTTTAGTTGGATCATGTGACATTGCACATGGTAGTTTAACGTCTAAATTGAACGATAGTTAGACGGAAGTACCAAAAACAATCATTTACAAACATGTTGTACCTAAAACAATCGTCAGGGTTGAAAAACCATTTTCGTCAAACATGATGAACGTTTTTCAGACTTTATACATAAATCTATATTGCCAACAATAAAAATATATAAAATTAACATCATAGATATTTATTACCATGGTTGGTATATATTAGTTTATTAATAATAAATAATTATTATATTTATATAATAATCATGGTTATAACTGTTAAAACTGCAGGTTGGTTATCTTCTTATGGGCTTCTTCTTCAGCATTGATGGGCTTGTACTTCTGATTTGGCTCATGTTGATTGATATGTTTAATTTTTAGCATAGTTCGTCCCACTTTAATATTCAGACTGATTATTTGTTTCTTTTGTGGCTTTTCTTCAATTTCGGATTGTTTAAGGTGTAACTGAACAATAGTTTGTTGAGTTTTGTTATTTAAGGGTGATAGTCTGCCTATTGAAGGAATTAGACTAAATGATCCCTGAGTGCTTCTATTAATCATTTATTCGTTTTAGGGTTTTCAGTTTTTCTCAATCTGTCTGATTCCATTTTCAACATGGTATCAGAGCCTAAGACGATTTTGCCTTCCCTGTGATCTTCCCTCTGCCTGTTTCTGGTGGTGGATTTGCTAGTCTCTCCGTCCCGCCGATTTGTATTCTTTGCGATTCTCTTAATCGTTCTCTATGTTCTGACAGTTCATCTTCTCTTTGTGATTTTCTTAATCGTGTCTCTGGCCGAAGTATTTTCTTGATATTGTCGGATTCTTGTGGTGGTTAACCTTGTCATTGTAGGATTTTTCCTTGGTGGTGGCTCTGTTGACGATTCGGTTTCTTCTTGACTGAGGCTTCGATTGACGGTTTGTCTCCTTTATTTCTTTTCGATTATAAAGGTAACTGTATATTCTTGTTTCCTTTGGTGCTTTTGTATCATGGCTGAGGATAAGGTTGTCAAGGAGGCAGTTCATCGTGCCACCGATGACAATGACGATGATGCTATGGCCATAGTAGGGTCCCATCACCCTTTGTTCTTGTATGCAGTGATAACCCGGGTGTAAGTATGATTTCTACTACTCTAACAGGGCCTGAGAATTATGCTATGTGGAGCCGTGCTATTAGATTTACCCTGTTAGGTAGGAACAAATTAGGGTTTATAACTGGAACTTGCATGCGTGAGAAATACGATTCTGCTTTTCACCACTTATGGGATAGGTGTAACGTTGTGGTAATAGGATGGATTACAAATTTGATTGCTAAAGATCTTGCTAGTGGATATATGTATACTGATAGTGCCTTCTTGATTTGGAAAGATTTAAAGGAAAGATTTGACAAGGTTAGTGGTCCTACGACTTATCAGTTGCATATGGAAATAGTCATGACTCGCCAAGGTCTTGATTCTGTTTCTACTTTTTTTACAAAACTTAGACTTCTCTGGGCAGAATACGATGCTGCTTGTGCCTTACCTCACATTGAGGGTGATGATTTTAAAAAGCACATAGATCATAAGGATAACCAACGGTTATTCCAATTTTGATGGGTTTAAATGAAACGTATTCTGGTGTGAGAAGTCAATTGCTTTTGTGGAACCCTTTTCCTTCGGACACTCAAGCTTATAATCTTGTGATGCAAGAAGAAAGCCAAAGAGGAATAACTTCGACTATGAGTTCCAGTTTTGATTCTGGTGTTGCAAATATATCTGTTAGTTCGGACAAACCGAAAGGAAATCAAAATTTGGAATGCACTTTTTGCAAGAAAAAATGTCATACTATTGAAAGATGCTTTTTTCCGAGGGTGTGACTTATGTAAAAAGAAGTGACACTCAAAGGAAAACTGTTTTAAACATAGAGATTTTTTTAAAGCAAAAGGGCAAAATTCGAAAGCTAATGTTGCCTCTTCTGAAACTGGTGACATTAGTTCTGTTTTTCATAAAAATGTTTCTAATGATGCATCTTCGAGTTCTTTTGTGCAAGGTTCTATCACCCTTACCCGAGATCAATTTGAGAAACTATTACACAGTATTGGACAAGTTGGCAGCACTGCTTCAGCAGGTGCTACCCCTACCAAGGAACATCGTGTTAACATAGCAGGTATATCCCTTAATTCTTTTGTCTCACATAATAATGATTATTGGATTTTATATACTGGGCCAACATATCACATGACCAACAGAAATGATTGGTTATGTGATCGATCACAAGTTGGTTTCAGGTACTAAAGTTCAATTGCCAAATGGGGGATATTCTTGTGTTACTAGTATTGGAAATTTGACCTTTAGTAAGAATAAGAAACTGATGAATGTTCTTTATATACCCGAGTTTAAATACAATCTGTTATCAGTTTCTAAACTTACTAAAGAGTTAAATTGTTATGTGGTTTTTTACCCCCAAGTTTGCTGTCCTGCAGGACCTCTCAAATGGGAAGGTCTTAGGGACTGGTAAAGATTTTGCGGGGCTATATTTCTTTAAGAATGGTTGTGACAATGTTGCATTCGATATGTGTTCTTTTGTTGTTAACAATGTAATCTTGAGCACATTTCTTTGAAAGCCTTGGAACATATTGTTTCTCTTGATTTACCTAAGAATAAATTTTTTGATATGGAAGAGTGTCCTATTTGTCCCAAGACTAAGATCATTAGAACATCTTTCCCTCTTTCCGATTCTAGAGCAGATGCTGCATTTGATCTTATACATGCGGATGTGTGGGAGCCTTATCATACTCCCACACATGAAAATAAAAGGTTTTTTTCTGACTTTGGTGGATGACTTTTCAAGAGTTACCTGGATCCACCTAATTCAGTTTAAGTCCGATGTCATTATTGTTCTGAAACATTTTGTTGCTATGGTTGAAAATCAATTTCAAAAGAAAATTAAAGGTTTCAGAACATATAATGGTACAGAGTTTTTTAATGAACAACTGAAAGAGTTTTTCAAAGAAAAGGGAATTGCTCATCAAAGCAGTTGCCCTTATCCCCCCACCCCCACCCCCACCCCCACCCCAACAGAATGGGAGGGTAGAACGGAAGCATATGCATATTTTGGACGTATCTAGGGCCTTTAAGTTGCAAGGTTTTCATCCAAATGAGTTTTGGGGGTGATTGTGTGCTTACTGCATGTTACTTGATTAATCTGATGCCCTCTAAGTTGTTACATGGAAAGTCACCCATTGAGGTTTTAGGAAAAATGAAACGTGTGATTGATCACCTTAGGGTGTTTGGGTGTCTTTGTTATGCAAAAAATATGTTGATGACTGATAAATTTGCCTCCGGAGCAATACCATCTGTTTTATTGGGATTTTCTGAGACTTAAAAAGGTTATAGACTATATGATTTAATTGAGAAAAAATATTTTGTTAGTCGTGATGTTCAATTTAATGAGAAGATATTTCCTTTTGAGAATGGCAAATCAGATCGATTACCCATATTTTTTTAATATCGTGATGAGTTAGAATCCTGTGATGTGAACATCCCACAAGATGCAAATACTGAGGATAATAGCACTGATATCAGTGCAAGAAATCCAAATGATTATGCTATTGATAACACTGATGGAATCTCACCGAATGATGAGTCTCAGAATGACTCTGATGGTGATGTTGTCCTGAATACAAATGAAAGCACTCTACCTGTCATGAGCAGATCTGGAAGGACTGTAAATCCTCCAATATGGATGAAGGATTATCAGGTTTCAAATGTATAATGTACTCATTCTATTGATAAATTTGTATCGTGTGATAAATTGTCTCATGGTTATAAAGCTTATTTGAGTTCAGTTTCTATGTTGACCGAACCTGACACCTTTTCTGAGGCTGTGAAAGATAAGGCTTAGGTTCAGGCCATGGAGGATTAAATACAGGCTTTACAGCATAATGAAACTTGGGAGTTGGTTCCACTCCCAGCAGGTAAGAAATCGATTGGTTGCAAATGGGTTTACAAATTAAAATACAAATTTGATGGGACTTTAAATAGATATAAAGCCAAATTAGTGGTTAAAGGATATAGTCAGAAACATGGAATTGACTATTTTGATACATTTTCTCCTGTTGCAAAGATGAATACTGTGAGAGTGATTTTAGCTTTGGCATTTATATATCAGTGACCCCTTTATCAAATGGATGTTTACAATGCTTTCTTGCAAGGAGATTTGGATGAAGAGGTTTATATGAATGTTCGAGAAGGTTTTGTTGATAAAAATAACTGTCAACTTGTTTGCAAATTGCGAAAGTCCTTATATGTTTTCAAGCAAGAAAGTAGGCAATGGAACATTAAATTGACTGATTCTCTTGTTAATGCTGGATATATACAGTGAAAGTATGATTATTCCTTGTTCACAAAGCATGATGGTCATCAACTGGCTGTTCTTCTTGTTTATGTCGATGATTTGCTTATATGTGGGAATAGTGATGCATTGATTTCTGAATTAAATTATGTTTTAGAAACGGATTTTAAAATGAAGGATCTTGGTCAATTGAAATATTTCCTTGGCATTGATAGCTCGATCTAAAAAAGGATTAGTACTCTGTCAAAGGAAATATGCTTTGGAACTCATTTTAGATGTTGGATTATCTGGTGTTAGAAGTGCTAGAACTCCTATGGAACAAAATGTGAAGTTTACTAGCATTGATTATGATAGACACCTCAGTGTTAATGCTGAGGATGAACCCCTAGATGATGTTACTCTTTATAGAAGACTGATAGGGAAACTGTTATACTTGACTATTACTCGACCAGATATTTCCTTTGTTGTGCAGAATCTTAGTCAATATATGCAGAATCCAAAATGTTCTCATCTTGCAACTGCCCTTAGTATTGTCAGGTATATAAAAAGGGAACCAGGTAAAGGTATTCTTCTTTCATCCAATTCTGTACCTAAACTTGTGGCTTACTGTGATTCTAACAGGGCTAGTTGCATTGAGTCAAGAAAATCTGTTACTGGTTTTTGCATAATGTTGGGAAATTCTTTGGTTAGTTGGAAAGTTAAAAAGCAGACTACCGTTTCTAAATCATCTGCTGAATCTGAGTATAGAAGTATGGGTGCTTGTCTTTCTGAAATAATTTGGCTTGTAGGATTGATGAAAGAATTGAGTTTCAAATAAGATAATCCTGTTGTTTTACACTGTGACAACATTCAGATTGCTAATAATCCCGTTTTTCACGAACAAACAAAACATATAGAAATTGATTGTCATTATATTCGTGAAAAACTGCTTGAGAAAGTTGTGCAACTTGAATATGTGAAGACAGATAATCAGCTAGCTGATTTGTTCACCAAGACCCTTGGAATTCAACAACATTTCTTTTTGTCTGGAAAATTGGGAATGAAGAATATCTTTGGTGGACAGGGGGAGTTAAAATCAGATCAGTCATGACAGATTTCAGCCTGAGGGGAAGTGTTAAAATTACAGTCTGGTTATCTTATGGGCTTCTTCTTCAGCATTAATGGGCTTGTTCTTCTGCTTTGGCTCATGTTGATTGATATGTTTAGTTTTTAGCATAGTTCGGCCCGCTTTAATATTCATACTGATTATTTGTTTCTTTTGTGTCTTTTCTTCAATTTCGGATTGTTTAAGGTGTAACTGGACAATAGTTTGTAGAGTTTTGTTATTTAAGGGTGATAGTCTGCCAAATGAAGGAATTAGACTAAATGATCCCCAAGTGCTTCTGTTCATCGTTTCTTCGTTTTAGGTTTTTCAGTTTTTCTCAATATGTCCGATTCCATTTTCAACAATAACCATGGGTATAACTCAAATACCATAACCATAAACATAACCATTATAATTAGAAAATTCATCATCATAACCATACCACATCATAATGGTACGATTAACCATATTAAACAATAACATTTATAATCATGGTTATGGATTTTTCACCGCACCATTGTCGACCCTACTCTTATGAGAAAAAAGGGTAAATACTGGGTCATTACATATAACACACTCTTTGTTGTTAATCTATGTGTTGCACGTACGCCTTCTAACTAGATAGAAATGTCAATTTTTTATTCAACCCGTGTGTGATTCACTTATAAGGCCGTGTTTGGGTTGAGTATATTTTTTATTCTTGAGTCATTTTGACACAACTCGTCCAATCCAGACGAAGAAAGAGTTGTGTTTGAATCGTAACTCTCGATTCACGAATCAACGTTGATGGACATGTACTATAAATGAGTTAACTCATGGACCCGTACTAAATAATTAAATATATAATAATTATATTTTATGAAAATTCATAAGTCACATAAGTTGTTTGAGTCACACATGAGTTCATGAGTCGTATGAGTTAATAGGTTGTATGAGCCATAGGCCACATGGGTGGACCCGTAAAATTCAAACAACAAAAATCAAATTAGGCAGTATGGGTTCAAGGGGTCATGCAGGTTGACCCGTGAGCCTGCGGGTATGGATCTTAAAAATCGACTCATTAACAACCGTGAGTCATGTTTGAGTTGTATATATTTTAATATAACATATCCTATACAAAATTCACGATTGACTGGTCGACACGAATTAACACTACTATTTTTAATCTCATTTTTTTCCGTTTTTTTAAAAAAAATATATACCAATCATTTAGCTCAGCCTAGTCTTAATAATAGTATATCGTTTTCCATATTTTCTTTGATTTACTGTTTGGTGGGATCCTTCGTCTCTATGTTAAGCTAAATATATATAAAGCTACGTAGACTTTACTACTATTATTATATAGTACGTAAACGTTAACAGACAAAACTTTTCATTATTATTTATATAACTTTTAGGGAAGACTGTCGTGTGGGCCAAATGGGGGAAAATGACTTTGTAATAAACAAGTTTAATAATGAAATTGTATTATTTTTAACATAAAATTAAATTTTATGGTTGGCCTTTCCCAAATTGTGGTAGCCATACCACCACCAACGAGCTTCCTCTTTCTATTTATATTTTATATATATGTCGTTCTTTTTTTTAATGGAAACTGGAAAGAACGATTATTTGTTTGATTTGAAGGGTTCGTTAATTAAATATAGAATAATAACATTACATATATTTTGATGACAGGGCCCAGATCCGTAATAACGATAGGAGACAAAATAAAAAAGGATTATTTAATGAACAACAAGCTTATTAATTTTTTGCTGAAATAAGTGATGATAAATGATAAGAAACGTACGTTATATATTATTATATGAATTTGAATACAAACACCTGTTCAACAAATATTCCAAGGAACAGCCGGAAATTCGGACTGTGAAGCCAAAAGCTGTTGAATGTCATTACATGAGGACTCCATATCCAAAAAGTCTGCTATTGATTCATAAGTTAACAACAAGTTACTCCCGTAACTCTCTCTCTCCTCTTCACCGCCACCACCATTCGTAAACGTCGAGTTCGAATGGATAGGTGTCGAGATACTCGATGACGGTGTTGAAGACAACACAGTGGGATAGCTGTTCTCAGACAATGGATTAAGAAAATGGTCTTGTTCAGGGACCAAGTAGTAGCTGTCGTCGTAGTTGTTTGTTAAATTAGGAACGTAGTTATAATCATCTTCTCCGTTGTAGGGCAGCTGCTGCTGCGCAGTAGTAGTAGTAGTAGCTGCTTTGTTCGTAAATGAAGCACAAGCGGCCACCTGATCCGCTTCTTGCTGGCCATGAATCTCAGTTTGGATCCATGGTGGTTGTTGGTATTGGGTTTGATCTTGAAAGACATAGTTTTGGTTTCGTTGTTGAGAAGATAGGACCGAAGCTAGCCTCAGTATTTCTGGGTTAACTAGGGTTTGTTCCCCACCTAACATGCTGTGAAGGCTATTGATATGGTTAGAAGCGTTTAGAATAGATGAGATGTCAAGTAGGTCAAGACGAGGAGCATGAGTCACTGGATCAATCCCCATCCTTATAAGCCTCTTCCTAATCCGAGTGTTCCAGTAGTTTTTGATTTCATTGTCAGTTCTGCCTGGTAACCGAGCCGCAATTGCAGACCACCTGTAATCAAAACGCACCACCTATCTATGAGTTTAGGTTTTCAAATATAGTCTGACTGTCTGTCCTGTTGGGAGAAGATGAACTTACTTATTTCCTAAGATACCATGCAGCTGAATTATAGTCTCTTCTTCTTCAACAGAGAATCTCCCTCTCTTGATATCGGGTCTTAGGTAGTTGATCCACCGCAGACGACAACTCTTCCCACACCTCTGTAACCCTGCATCATAGGATAATGTCAATAATCTGTTGTCTGTTTCATAAATCAAAGTTGTTGCCTATCTATACACTATTTACCTGCATTCTTTGGAAGAGTTCTCCAGTTTCCAGATCCATGTTTGTGAATATAATCGACGAGTTTCTGGTCTTCCTCAGCCGTCCATGGTCCTTTCTTGAGTCCTTCTTTATTGCAACAAGGTGCTCTTCCCATTCTTCTTCTTCTTCTTCTTCTAGCTAATTAATTCTTTATTAACTGGAACTTCTCCTTCTTTGGGAATGAAAGGAAGTGTGGGTTCCGTATATGGAGACGTACGTGGATATAAATAGGGAGGGAGAGACGAATACGAGGGAAGTCAAAGGGATTCGGTGCCGTCCTCTATTCAACACTGTGGCAACGTGTCCCCTTAACTCTTTTTTGTTCACTTTTGAAGGAAAAACGTGACACCTACAATTATTGTCTCCCTTTTTTTCAAGATTTTCTTCTTCTAATGACTAATGGTACAACTCATCATGTTTCTAATTTCTTGGGACAAGAGTGTTAATCAAGTCACTCAAAAAATAATGCATGGATCTTCTAATCAAGATGTTTGGTAATGCCCGGTACGAAGATTTATTAGGGTTGAAACGGTCCGATTGGACCAATTTTTTACTGTATCACTTGAATATTTATATTTTCAGTCTGTAATTTTTTCATCTAAATGTATAAGCAAAAATAAATTGTATGCTCATATTATGGACATGCATTATGCATTTTCGGAAGAAGTGAGCAAAAAAGACTGACGAGACTGAATTTTTGACAAAATCGACCCGACTAGGACCGAGACAGAACAAGCGAGTTTTTTTTTCTTGTAGGTCAGACTCAGACTTGTTTTTTCTCTCAAAAGCCTGACTAGGACCGGACCGATTGCATAAAAAACCATAGCATTTCTGATTACCCACATACATTATAACTGTCATGATGCGTCTCTTTCAGGCTCTCTTGAGAAAACACATGAGCGCAGTCCTGACCACAAGGAGCGACAATTAACCATTGCTTTCCTGCCATGTATCTGGTCGCATCTTATCCACAAAAAGCATTTCTTCTTATTCTTCTTCTTCTTCTTCTTCTTCTTCTTCTTCTTCTTCTTCTTCATCATCATCATCATCATCATCAGTTTTCGTCTTCGTCTTTACCGTTCTTTAACCCAGAAAAAATGTCAGTAGCAACATCATTTCCATGTCTCTGTCTCCCCAATAATTCCTCATCACATTCTTCTTCAACTGCTTGCTCTGCTTGCTCTTCTTCCACCGCAAATCCATTCCTTTTCACCATTAGGAATTCTCAGACCGAGGGGCCTCTGCGGAGACTTGCCGCTCCCAGCCCCCTCCGGGAGCCCTCCCCTCTGCCGCCTCCCAAGCCGCTGTCCCCATCTCCACCACAGTCGTCTGCAGTGTTCGATTTTTGGTTGCTGATGAATGATTTTGCCCTACAATGTCCATTTGCCAGTCTTGTTTGCTCTACTTTCTTCTTTTAGCTTGTTTTGCCCTACAAATTTCGGTCCAACACCGACACTGACCCGAGTCAAGCAAGACCGACTCAGGTGTTTGTTTTTGTCCGAAATCGGTCTTGGTACTCCAGAAGTTATGACCGAAATTTCGGACCGGACTCGGTCTTGCCAACAAGATCGTCCCGTCCCGCCCGAGCTCACCCCTAATTTTTGATTAAAAAAATACATATTCAAAACAAAAATGAGCATTTAAAATCATATTAAACAATAAAATAACTCGATTGAATAATATGTATATAATCTTCTATTAAATACCAATTGAATAACTAAATTAATCATTTCGTATTAACTCATTATATATAATTTTTTTTAAATAATAATCAATATAATATATATATATATATAAAATTATAAACGATCGATTTAATCTCCATAATCTTTAAAGCTACAAGACCAGACCTTCGGAAAATCCGAACATTTTTTTTATAAAAAAAAAACATATAATTTGTTCAGTTTTTCTCGTACAAATTCGGTTCGCTTTTCATCGTTTTTCAAACTCACAATTCTTTCACCCTTGAGAAAACAAAAAAGAGTGAATCAATGTGTTCCTGGAACCTCAAATAATTTTATGAAATAACAATCTAATTTTCAGTTATTTCCCCCCATAAACTAACTGCTGTATTTAAAAATAAATATAAAAAGGATTATTTTTTTTTGGCCAAGAATATAAAAAGGATTATTGATTATATATCACCTGCACCAATCATTTTCCGGAGGGCAGCACTGAGATTAGTTGTCGATAGCAAGACAATGCCACGTAATCCCTTTTAGCACTTTGTGAGAATTTTTTTTTTAAAAGTAACTATGTTACTTTTTTTATTTAAAAAAGTAAGTATACACATTTTTTTTTAGAAAAATGGGTATACGTGCATCCCGAGGTCGCACCTTTTGGACATAGGCGCCACTTCAAAGTGGCGCCTGAGCAATTTTTTTTTATTTTTCAAAATCTTTTTTTTTGGAATATGATGGCTCGATGTTTAATTAAAAATAAAATTATTTATCTAATAAAAAAAAATAAAAAATTATAGTAAGTAGATAATTTAATTGCGATTCAAATGATGCAAAAAATATTAAATTTGGATTTACGGATTGACTGTACGGCATGCTGTAAGTTGAGATATGAAAATTGTACTTAAAAAATTATAACTCGGACCATGTAAGTCCAAACTCAACACGGTTAACGTCATTTAGGTCGTAAATCAATTATCTACGTAGGATAATTTTTTTGATTAAAAATACAGTGATTTTGTAACCTAAGATCGTTTACACCCAAATTTGACCGAAATAAGTAAATGCATTAGGTGAGAAATTTAATTATATACTTACTCAAAAAAAATCAAAAAAATTACAGTGCGTAGATAATTTAATTACGAATTAAATGACGCTAACTATGCGTTAATTTTTTTTACTTTTAGACTGACTGTATAATACGGTACGTAAAAAACTCTACATACGATATAAAAACTTCCAAATAGTGTTTTGCATAGTAAAGTTACTGTTTAAAAAAATTCCTTTGTGAGAGAGTCAAAAGTTACGGGGCTTATAGGGTACAACCTATATAATAACCAGTTATCACGGACATTTTAAATAAATATATAAGATGTTATCCACCATATGGGCGACGCCCTAAGTGACAGGGATACGTTACTACTCAAAGGCGTCGTCTCCGAATATCAAGATAATATCGCATTAAATGAGGATTAGACATCTCTGATATTTATGGATAAGACCGTGTCCCATCCGAATGACACAAAATAACTCCGATTAAATGTTAACCACAGTAAAAAAGTTAACACTATTTATCGGGTTAAACCAAGACTATAAATAGAGACATTCATTGTCATTTATTACATTCAAATTTTTTACCACACACACATAAAAACTCTCCCAAAGTCTAGACTGGCTTAAGGTTCATTGTGTAGAAAAACGGGTCAACCTGAGACTGTGTGCAGTTCCGACCGCTAAGGAGAGCGATGCCTGAGTAGGGCAAGGATTATGAAGATCCAACATCTGGCGCCATTTGTGGGAATCTTGAGTTAAATATTTCCATGACTCCCGCCAACACACGAGTAAAGAAAAACCACCAGCAACCTAAAGAAGGAAGTACCCTCAACAGTTTGCAGCAGCACCTGATGCCTTAGGCTTTTATGCCACGTCTGGAGCGCAACGTCATAGCGATGCTGTCAAGTGCATCAACCCCGATAGGTGGCCGTGCGAAAGCCCCACTATTTGTGAGGGCATCGGTAGTGGAGCCTCCAATGGCACCTCCACCTCAGCAGGATCTGACGCCGCCCATACCAGCGCAATCCCATATTGCGCCGTCTTCAGGAAGAAGAACACCACCAATGACGCAGAATGCCGAAGAGGTCATTACCCCTGCACTCATAGAGGCACTAGATGAGCTCTTAAACCGAAGAGAGCGTATGGATACAGCCCGCGCTGCTCATCTTAACGAGCGTCATCTCACGGAAAAAGCAACTTCAAGGCCTCAGGTCGTCCCCGTATATTGGCCACCGGCTCCGGTGGATCCTTCGATGAGGAGCGTCGCCACTCATAGAACATCGGTAACAATGGCTCCTCCCCCGGGCATAATGACCGGGGAGGAGATTGAAGAGCTTGTGTGCTAGGGTTGTGAAGGAGCAGAAGGGAAGGGTGATGCCCTAGTTGAGGGACCGAGTGTCGCACCCGTTTACTCCAGAAATTCTGGATATAACGGTGCCATCGCATATTCAAAACTCGAGGATCGATTAATACAGAGGGGAAGGTGATCTCGTGGAGCATATTCAGAGGCATGAAGCCTCCCTATTGGGAAGAACTAATGATGATAATCATTTTGCACTCCTCTTCCCATCAACCTTGGGTGGCGTCGCCTCCCATTGGTTCTTTGGTCTGGCCAAGGCGTCCATAAAATCTTGGGGAGACTTGAAGGAGAAGTTTATTGTCCAATATATGGGCGAAAGACAATTGCTGAAAAGTGTTGGCACCCTGGACCACATCAAGCAAAGGAGTGAAGAAAGTCTGGGAGATTTCTACACTCGCGTTAATAAAGATTTGGTTAGTATCGATCAGGTTATCACAGGAGGTGAGACCATTCGAGCTTTTTTCCGAGCATTGGGTCTTAGGGGCTCTGCCTTATATGACAACTTAAGTGTCATACCTGTCGACACTGTGGAGGATATGGCGGCGAGATTCAAGTCATACATTGACCTCGAGATAGACAGGGAGGGAAGAAAACCTCTTAAAGATCATAAGAAAGCGGTGGAGGAAGGAAAAAGAGCGGAGCAACGATCGCAGAGAAGTCACCCTCAATAAGATAAGCGACGCCCTACCATGCAACGCCCAATGAGAGAAGTTTTTGAGGCTTTTACGCCCTTAAACCAAGAAATTTAGGTCATCTTGAACAAAATGGAAAAGAAAGATTGAGTGCCACCTCCATTACCTCAGAAGACTAGAGGACCCATGATGCCCTGTCATGAGCAGTATTGCTAGTACCACCGATGCAAGGTACATAGTACCGACGACTGCAAAACCTTGAAGATGGATATCGAGACGCTCATACAAAAGGGACTCCTCAAGAATTTCGTGGTGAAGAGCGGTCGAAGTCAGTCCTAGAAGGGACAGGATGGGTCCCGAGATAAAAAGGGCACGTGCGTGTGATCAATGGTGGCTTCGCCTCAGGTGGGGAGACTGGCAGTGCTAGAGAGGTCTATGCCATCAAATTGTCGTGCACCTCCAAGGCAGAGAAGAACCCTAGATCACAAGATGAAACAAGCATTGGGGAAGATGAAATGGATCTTCTGACATGCCCGCATGAGGATGCATTGGTCATCATTGAAATCGATGGCTACGACGTGGATAGAGTACTTATCGACTCTGGAAGTTCAAACGATGTTCTCTTCCTCTACACTCTAAAGAAAATGGGAAGGAGTGAGAAAGACCTAAAAAAGGTGAACTTTCCACTTTTAGGCTTTGCTTCAACTCCCACATACCCAATAAGAGTCATTACTTTACCAGTATTTTTGAGTGAGGGGTGGAAATCCCTAACGATAGACGTCATCTTCATTGTAGTCGACGCCCCAACTGTCTACAACGTTATATTGAGACGATCTACTTTGAACCCTCACTGCATGGTTCATTCAACATATCACCAGTTCTTAAAATTCCCAACGCCTCATGGGATAGGAGTGGTGAAGGGAAACCAGTCTGGGGCACGAACTTGTTATGTTCAATCCACGAGACACCGGGTGTTGAAAAAGGAAACCATGTCCATCCAAATGTAGGAGGACCCAAGGGAAGGGAAGGTTCGTCCAACACCGGTATATGGATTAGTGAAGATATGGATAGATGGATCCGATAAGGTCGTCCAGATAGGAGCGACGCTCCCCACAGAACATGCTAGGGATTTTAGGCTTTGCCTCAGCTCCCACATACCCAATAAGAGTCATTACTTTACCAGTATTTTTGGGTGAGGGGTGGAAATCCTTAACGATAGATGTCACCTTCATTGTAGTCGACCCCCCGGCTGCCTACAACGTTATATTGGGACAATCTACTTTGACCCCTCACTGCTTGGTTCATTCAACATATCACCAGCTCTTAAAATTCCCAATGCCTCATGGGATAGGAGTGGTGAAGGGAAACTAGCCTGGGGCACAAACTTGTTATGTTCAATCCACAAGACACCGGGTGTTGAAAAAGGAAACCATGTGCATCCAAGCGGAGGAGGACCCAAGGGAAGGGAAGATTCGTCCAACACCGGTATATGGATTAGTGAAGATATGGATAATTGGACCTGATAAGGTCATCCAGATAGGATCGACGCTTCCCACAGAACATGCTAGGGCTTTGACCCTTGTGTTAATTGAATTTTGAGATCTCTTCGCTTGGAAAACTAGCAATATGCCAGGTATAAGTGAAGAGGTTATCACCCACGAGCTCAATATAGACACCGGCATAAAACCAATCGCTCAGAAGCAGCGACCCGTGGGAGAGGAGAATGCCATAAACATTCGTCAGGAGGTGACAAAGTTGATTGACGCTAAATTTATCAAAGAGATTGGATTTCAGACATGGGTCGGAAACCAGTGCTGGTGAAGAAAAGCAATGGTAAATCGAGAATGTGTGTCGATTTCAGGGACTTAAACAAAGTTTGTCCTAAGGACTCATATCCCTTGTCAAGAATTGACCAACTGGTCGACGCCACTTTTGGACATGAGCTGTTGAGCTTCATGGATGCCTACTCTGGTTATAACCAGATAAAGATGTCAAAGGGCAATGCTCATCACACAGCTTTCTATGCAGACAGTGATATATATCACTTCACTGTCATGCCTTTTGGGCTCATCACTGTCGGTGCCACCTATCAAAGGATGGTCAATAAGCTATTTGCAGGCATGATAGAGGTGAATATGGACGCCTACGTGGATGACATGTTGGTTAAATCCATTAAAGGCGTCAACCATACAGAAGATCTCAGGAAGACTTTTGAGGTGATGAGGCTCCACTAGGTGCGTTTAAACCCCGCCAAGTGTGCTTTTGACGTCCAGTCTGGAAAATTCCTGGGGTATATGGTGAGCTAGAGTGGGATTGGAGTTAATCCCGAGAAGCTCAACGCCATAGAGGGTATGAAAAGCCCTACTTGTCATAAAGAGGTACAAGGTTTAAATGGAAGACTAGCGACGCTCATCTGGATTTTAGCCAAAGCTAGGGATAAATCATTACCCTTCATCTAAGTATTGATGGCTAATAAGAAGTTCGAATGGATGACAGAATGCGAAGAAACATTTCAAGACCTTAAGAAGCACATTCGAACACTACCTCCGCTAGCTAAGCCAGAAAAGAGCGACACTTTAGTTCTCTACTTAAGTGTCAGCCCAGTACCTGTAAGCTCAGTCCTTGTAAAGAACATGGAAACTGGCCAAGTGCAAGTTTACTATGTATATAAAGTTCCTTTGAAGGCATAAGTAAACTATGTGGAAGTTGAGAAGTATCTCTTTGCGTTGGTAGTTTCTGCTAGAAAGCTTCGCCCCTATTTTCACAAGTACGAAATAACTGTACTAACTAATCAACCACTAAAACATTTTCTCCAAAATCCAGATGCATCTGGAAGGATGATAAAGTGGGCGATATAGTTAAGTGAATTTTCGAATCCAATTTGCTCCAAGGACAGCCATCAAAGGCCAAGCTCTTGCAGATTTCATAGTAGAGTCAACTCATGAGGAGATTGAGGTGTTGCCTTCATGGAGAAACCTACATTCTCCAGTTATGGAAGAAACGTCTCCTATATGGAAGTTGTACACGGATGGGTCTTCATGGATTGAAGGCTCGGGGGGCAGGATTGGTGCTAACTCCACCAGATGGAGGGGAACCCTTAAGATATGCCCTAGTTTTAACCTTCAAGGCTATCAACAACGAATCTGAATATGAGGCGTTGATTGCGGGTTTAAGGATAACAAGAGGTATAGACATCTCCGCCATCAAGGTGTATTGTGATTCCCAACCCAAGTAAAAGGGGATTATGCAACCAAGGGAAAGATGATGAAGAAATATTTTAGAGAAGCAAAAACTTTGGTTGATAGTTTCGCCCAATTTGAGATTAACGTCATTCCAAGGGAAGAAAATGTAGAGGCTGATGCGTTGAGCAAATATGTCTGGAAACCAATGCCCTTAAAAGTGCATTTTGTAGAAATCGTCTCAGTCCAGGGGACTTATGAATGCTTCAACATTCAAAGTACCGATACATGGGCGATGCCCATAAGAGCATACCTGGAAATCAGGATGAAACTTTAGAAGAGGCGGAGATAAAGAGAATGAAGCGGATAGCACCAAGCTATACCTTAATTGATGGGGTCCTTTATAAAAAGGGATTCTCTACACCATTCTTAAGATGTGTCACCCAACTTGAAACTACCACCATCCTCAGGGAATTGCAGGAAGAATATGCTGCATGTCATGAGGGGCAAATCAATTGTTCGAAAAACTTTGAATCAAGGGTATTACTGGCCCACGATGGCGAATGAATCCGTTGAAATGGTGAAAACATGCGAGTCATGCCAAAAATACACTCCAAGAATAATACCCATGCGTCCACCATCTGAATTGATACCCATGCGTGTCGCCTGGCCGTTTGTGAAATGGGGAATTGATTTGGTAGGTTAATTTCCTAAGTCCAAGCATAAGTGTTATATCATCATCGCAGTAGACTACTTCTCCAAGTGGGTAGAGGCTAAAGCTTTGGCGTCGACTATGGAATTCCAAGTGGTTAAATTCCTCAAGTCCAGGATTATATCCAGATATGGAATTCTGAGTGTTCTAGTCAGTGATAATGACCCTCAGTTTGCAGGAAGAGAGTTAAAATACTTTTGCGAAGAATTGCATATTGAGCACCGCCATGCTTAAGTAAGGCATGCATAGACAAATGGACAAGTAGAGCCGACGAACAAAATCTTTCTTAGTGGATTGAAAAAACGGATCGACACTTTGAAAGGAAAATGGACTGAAGAATTGGATAATGTCTTGTGGTCTATCAGGACAACGCCAAAAATGGTCATGGGTGAAACACCATTTGGATTGGTATATGACTCAGAAGTTGTCGCCCCTACTGAAATAACAGTAGACTTACATCGAATAACACATTTTGAGGCAACTACCAACGATGAACAAAGGTGCGTTGACCTCGATCTTGTTGAAGCTAAAAGATGGATATCAGACGAAATCCAAGGAAAAGTGAGGTTGTCCACTGCCATATATTATAATCGGCGAGTGTCCTCTCGCCAATTTTTCGTGGGGGAGATGGTATGGAAAAGAAATGAATTTTCATACTTGGATAGGCTTAATAAGTTATCTCCAAAGTGTGAAGGGCCTTTTAAGGTCTTCGGTATCCCTCACCCCAACGCCTATGTCTTGGAGGATGAGGAAGGAAAGAAGTTGAAGAATACTTTCAATGCGGAGCATTTGAAAACAATTCTATGCATAAGTTGTAAGGACTGATGCCATTGTATATATATCAAGTATGATCATTTACTAATGAGCGTCACAAGTTCTCAAAGGTGTCGATTCTATAAGTGATGGAGCTGTTAAATAAAAAGTATGAAGCATTGGAAATAAAATTCATAAGCAAAATTACTTGCATTTCAAAAGAGTTGTCGCCTTGACTTCATTATACAAAATGATTTACAAGATAAAATGTCTTCAAGAATTCACATAAAAAACAAAAAGGCCTAGAAAAAAAATAGTAAAATATTCTTCAAGTGCCTTTTGAAGGAGTGCCGCCTTTGGAAGGTGTGCTGCTGGGCTCTAGCGTCGCTCGTTTGTGGCCAGCCTTAGACTGAGAAGCTGAAGCCTCAACATCTTTGTTCTGTTATTGCATCCATAAGAAGGCCTGAAATCCCCTCACCTGTTCCATAGGGAAATCAACTTGAACGCTGCGAATCTAGGAGACTAGGTCGCCATACATCCTGATGATCTTTGACACCAAGTGCATCTCAGCAGCCTCTTTAAAGGCGGCAGTCTTCTTGAAAGACTCCACCGCCTCGACCTTGGTAGTCTCAAGTTGGACAAGCGCCACGTCTTTTTCCTTTTGGGCAATCTCAACTTGGAGAAGTGCCACCTCTTTCTCCTTAGCCAAGGAAGAAATCATCTTCTCGGCCTGACGAGCATTCTCCCTATTATGGTTGGAGACCTGCTCACATTCAGCAAGTTGCACAATAAATTTGTTGGCCTTCTCAACAGCAAACTGCGCCTTCTCGATTGCTCTGTCCTTGAGGCGACGCTCCTCGGAAAGGTACTATTGGAGAAGTGTGTTATCCTTCTCAAGATTAGCCTTCGCCTTCAGGAGTTCATCCCTCTCCTTCTCAATATAATCAGACGTGGTAGCCTTCACTGCATAGCCCTCCATAGAGGCGTATTTGTGGGCAAGGTGCACTGCCAAGGCACCGACTTCAGTCTCTGTGGCTAAAAGCTATAGACAAAGAGAGTTAATTATAAATAATGAGAATAATAACCAAGTACAAGGAAGAAGAAAACTTACGGAGGCAACTGAGGTGAGATGATTCCTAACTGCCCCTTCGACGCAATGAGGATCAAAGTGGAGCTGCTGACGATCCCCATGAAGTACAACACCGCTCAGCAAATGTAAAGCCAAGTCTGAATGAAGGGGGGTTCCTTCTAGAAGTCTGGCATTTAGGGAGGTTCCTTCTAGAATACTGATACTCTGTAAGCGACGACAGGACTCCTAGTTCATCATCTGATTCTCGTAGATGGGTGTCTCGTAGAGGTGCCGCCTCAAATCGAAACTAGGGTCGTCAGAAGGACCCAAGGGAGAATCAATTGGGATGGAAGGTGAAGGGGACCTTTGAGGCATCGCTTGCCTAATGGGCGAAGGATCAATCACGGAGGTCGAAAATCTAGGACCTTCTTATAAAAAATAATACCTATTTGTGTCGCCGCCTCTTCAGTATTCTCATCCACCACAATAGTGGCGGATGGATCAGCAGGGTGGGTCTTATCCCTCTTTGAGCGTCACTTCTTCTCCGGGGATAGGAATTTCGCCTTGTGCTTCTTCTTAGATGACTCTTCTTCCTCCCTAACAGGTTGAAGTACACCAGTCGCCGCCTGGGCATAGGGCTCAGAAGGTTGAAATAAGTAATCAAAAGAATCATCTGCAGAGAAAAAAGAAAGGATTAGAAAAATACCCAGTCAATCTCTAGATGAAGGGCTGGTGACTTTAATTTCGCACTAGCAAGCGTCACCTCCGATGTATCCTTTGATACATACGAGAGTTGTCCCTTGGAGTGTTATAGGTATATAAGGTTAAGGGTGTCGAGATTCTCTTTGTAATATTCAGTGAAAGAGGGCAAAGGATCCGTACGGGGAGTTCTGAAGGGTCAGGCGACACCTCCATAGAAGAAAAATTATTTACTTTTCTAATTTAAGTTAGTGGACTTAAACCCACTAACCAATTTTATTTTTTTTTATTCCAGAACCAAGGGTTCCATCTGAGGCGTCGAACATTCCAACCATTTGACTCTGGAAAACGAGTTTGAAAGAGAAAAACGCCAAAGGCGTTGAGTTAAAGGCGTTGAGTTGAAGGCGATATACAGATCTAAATAAAGAAAGAGAGTAGGGTCAACCCTTATCAAAGCAAAGAATACTAAAACCTACCCACATACGTTTAGCATGTGGGGTAAGTTGAGTAGGAGTGATGCCATAATAGCAACACATTTCTATAAGGGATTCGCAAAAAGGGAAGCAAAGCCCCGCCTCTATTTGACCCAGATAGATCGTGGCTTCATCTTCTCTTGGAAAGCAGACACGGTCGTCACCGATAGACTCAAGATAAGGGAAGCGGGGTTGGTCGACATCGCTCATACCTGAGAGTTCTACCCCCCACCCCACCCCACAAAATTCTCTCGTGTAATGATGTTTTGTTTTTGGTCATTGGAAGGACGGGGAAAGTTAAGAATCTTACTAGGGGCGTCGCTTGAAGATGCCATAGCTTTCTTCAAAAATCGAACTGCTGACAACGTTACTTGGCAACGGGCAATGATGACAACGCTTTTACCAAAAGGCGATTGCTAAACAGACGGGTTTTCTACAGAGAGAATCTAGAGAGAAGGCAGACCTAAATTGGCTAAAAGTGTTCAAAATGAATGGGCCACCCCTTATAGTAGACCCTTGAAGAAACAGTAATCCTTACAATGGAAGTTGAAAGGTCGTGCATGATGGATCATTGGATTGAAATGGAAGTCGAAACGTCCTGTATGGTGAACCGTTGGATCTCAACGGTCACACGGATTGCTGACGTCACAAAACTGTTTCATTCAAAATCAAAGAAAACCAAAACACCAGACAATGTGGACCATTGGATCTCAATGGTCACACGGATTGCTGAAGTCACAGGGAGTAGATGAACCGATTCATCCATTCAAATTCAAATTTGAATTTTATCGCTTTTCAGTTTATGAATTCCTGCCTTCCAAAAATCCCAATTGTCGCCTTATAAAGGCCGTAAAGGCTGATCGACGCCTATTAAAATCAGAACCCAGTTGAGACAAATTAAGGCTTATATATAAAGTCGAAGCTCACGAAGGATTCTATCCAATCAGAACCAAAGCTCCTGTTTGGCTCGGGGGGCAGATGATGGGGTTTATAGGGGACGCTCTATGTAATAACCATTTATCACTGACCTTTTAAATAAAATCACAAGATGCTATCGACCATATGGGCGACACCCTAAGTGCCAGAAAGGCGTTACCCTACTGAAAGGCGTCACCTCCGAATGTCAAGATAAGACCGAATTAAATGGGGATTAGACATCTCTGATATTTATGGATAAAATCCTGTCCCATCCGAATGACACAAAGTAACTCCGGTTAAAGGTTAACCACGGTAAAAAGGTAACACTATTCACCGGGTTAAACCAATGTTATAAATACAGACATTCATTGTCATTTATGACATTCAGAATTTTTACCACACACATAAAAACTCTCCAAAAGTCTGGACTGAATTAAGCTTTGGAGTGGAGAAAAACAGGTCAACCCGAGACTGTTCATATGTGCAGGTCCGATCGCTAAGGAGAGCAACGCCTGAGTAGGGCAAGGATTCTGCAGATCCAACAAAGAGAATCAAGGAAAATAACATGATGCCCCCAACACCGAAGCAAAAATGTATAATTTGGTCTCTAACTGATTATTTGAAGCAACTCAGTCCTCAACCTTCTACAATACCTAAGAAGTAATTAATTATTTTAGTCCATCTGATTTAGATATGATATTTTTTGGAGCCCTAAAGAATTATACTTATACTTAATAGTCAAATAATAAAACGTAACGAACAATTTCTAGTCTTAAAGCCTTAATATTTCTATAAATATATTTATTTACTATACTATTATCAAAATTTAATATCATAATAAAAAAGTTACAATTTTCTCTACGCCACTATTATCTACAATTTATTTTTAGGAAAAATAGATCATTTAATGGGGCTAAGAATTAGAATAATGACAAATAATTGAACTAAAAGAATTCAAAGAGTAAATTTAAGAGTTAAATTAATAATAAATATTTTTTTAAGTGTTTTCAAAAGTTGAGAGGAACCAAACCCCTTGCCCTAATATAGCTATGTCCTAGTGTCAAGTCATCGAATTTCATCATGTGGAATGGGCGATAGTTTTCATTTCAAACAAGAAATGAAACATGTTGGATATAGTCTTGTAATCTATAACGGATTACATGAAGTAGGGATCTACATATCTCGAACAAAAGAAATGTTAGGACCGATTTCGCAATGCACACAGAAATTGATGAAGAATACCAAGAATTGAGAGAGATTTTGGAAAGCTAGAGAGAAAACGTGTGAGGGAGTTTTACGTGGTAACACGTCTTCGAGGTAACCTCCACGACGGTTTCAATATGTATTGATGATTGTTCAAGTCTCTTACAATATCTAAAATGCATAGATGTAAAAATATATATACACAAAACTATGACTAAATGCAAATCTCCAACTTGAACACGTTTTCTTGCACATCACATTTTCCGTCCAGACGTTCGTGTTAACCACAGTTCAACCGTCCGTGTTGACCGCCATTCAACTGCACATGTGCACCGTCCTGTCCATTGTCTTGTTAGGCACCATCCACTGCTACCGTGCAATCTAAACTGTGGTTCGAGACGCTGCCTCGAACCCCGCCTTCGTGTCTAAACTATTGAACTGTGAGACGCGTGAACATTAATACATAAATTAACATTACATATTAATCAGACTTCATAACCTAACAACAAATTTACGGTGTTATCCAAGGATAAGGAAAATGGTAGGGAGAACTTAATATGCTTATATATAGGGATATTGTATATATGTGCTAGAGACTTTTAGCTAGGGCTGGGCATGAACCGGTTCGGCCCCGAACCGGTTCAAAACCGAACATTTACCACATTTTAAAACCGGTACGGTTTACCGCTCCAGATTTTGGCCAATTTACCGTACCTATTCTGAATCGGTTCAAAAACCAGTTCATAACCGGTTCGACCGAACCTGTTCATACAAAAAATCAACTGAGTTTCCAATTCCAATCCAGCCAGCAATAAGTAGCATCCAACTGAGATTACAATACACACATAAATCCAACTGAGGTTCTAATTCAAGTATAAATCCATGACAAACATAATACTACACTTAACACTAGTTACTTCAACCAATCTGCACCAATCTGTTAGCCAAGCCACCAATCCGCTCATGAAATGTCTGCATGGAATTAAATAATCAGTTTTCCTAACAAGCTACTAGCCTAGCAAGTAATCAACAACAATCAGTTTTCTAACAACTAACAAGTATATCAAATTAGCAATCAGTTTTCCTAACAAGTAACAATTATAAGCATAACAATCACTAAGGGGGGGGGGGGGTAATTTTGTTCGACTACCGTTTCGAATCACAAGTATTATAATATATATGTCTAAATGAACCAGCTATATTTTCAAGGAAACCAAACATCTCTAAATAAATGAAACAACAGTTGATCTTTACAGCACCAATCAGCAGTAGTAGCAAAATACGTTTTTTTTTAAAGCCACAGTGTTGAAATTCATTATTGACCTGTGATCTGCAGAAAGACCAACACCCATGATGCTATTCATCTGAGGAAGTTTATCTAAGCCACCTGATCCACCTTAGATCTGAAACTCATATCTTTAATCATAATCACTAGAAGACGAACCTGGTCTAGTCGAACGAAGAAGACTAACGCAGAACTGTCTGAAGACTGAGGCGCGAGGCGAGGCGGGAGTGTCAGAGCGTGACTGCGTGAGGAGAGGACTGCATACTGAGGCAAACACAAATGCAATTAGCCTAATTGAATTAGGTCTGATTCTGAAGACTGAAGAGTAGTACTGAACTACTGATTACTGAATCAGTACTGAAGAGAAGAGTGAAGAAAAACCGGTTTTGTCTAGTCTGAAAGTGGTCTGGTCTGGTTTAGTACTTAGTAGTATTTTAAGGTTAAAACCGGTACAAAAAGTGGTTCAGTTAACCGGTTTTGAACCGATTTTCTGTACCTCTTCTGAACTACTCCATATTTTTAAAAAAAAGTTTGCTTTGTGAATCGATTCAGAACCGGTGCGGTTCAGGCACGGTTCGGTTCGTCCGAACCAGCTATTTTTGCCGACCCTACTTTTAGTACTCTAATATATATATTTCCGTTAATAAACTTACTCTTACACATATTAGGGCTGGCAATGGTTAGGGTATGGTCAGGGTATGCCAAATACCATAACCATACCATATTTTTAAACCACATACCATAACCATAACCATAACCATTATGGGTACAATTTTCAATACCATAACCATCAAAATAACCGTGGTTATTAACCATGGTTTTAACCGTATAACCATATTTATTCCACATGTAATATAATAAAAGACCGAAAATTTAATTTAAAATATACATCTATCTATATTACCAACAATAAAAATATATAGCACTAACATCATTCAACATTAACACTAACATCATTCGACATTCATATGATTCAACATTAACATTCACATTACTGAATTAACATTAAAATTCAACAAACACCCATAACGAGTAATGATTTAACACACCTAACCATTTCACATTTGTCATATTTGTTTCTATCAATCATCATCTTCCTCAATATCATCAATTGATTTCACTTTTATGCTGTAATTTATATTTAGTATAATATATATATATTAATTTATTAATAATAAATAATTATTATATTTATAAAATAACCATGGTTATAACCATGGGTATAACTCAAATACCATAACCATAACCATTATGGGTAGAGAATTCATCACCATAACCGCACCGCACCATAATGGTACGGTTAACCATATTAAACAGTAACGGTTATAACCGTGGTTATGGGTTTTTCACCGCACCATTGCCAGCCCTAACACATATCCACATTTTGTACGACATGCTTACGAGACAACTAGTTAATTATCATTGAAGGATATAACAATCTTTATGCTATATAATAATCTACTATTCCTTATTTGCACGCTAGAGATTCATTTTATCTGTATTTGTTTTTTGGCCAATATTCATTTTATCTGTATGCATGACCTTTCTAATCTACGTACGGACCAGATCTTAAGGTTGTTCTTTACTTTTTGTAATATTAAATTATAAATTTCTATTTTGTTTTTTGGTATTCGCTAATGTGATAAAAATAATCTAACAATGACTTGTTTGGGTAAGACACGTGTCACGTGTCTTCAAATTTTGAGCCTACGTTTCAGGTGGACCCCTGATTTAGCTAACGCAACAAGAGAGCGCCACGTTCACGCAGTTGCATGCAATTATTATTTTGAGGGTTTTACTTCGATTTTATTTTGTAATCGTCCACCAATAATTTTATGTTACTTATATAGTATTTAAGGAAATTAAAATAATACGCGCGCAGTTAGATGAAATAAATATTCAGATTGGTATCCGCTGTTATGGCAATGATCAAATAAATAATATATACTGTCTGACTATGAGTGCCATAAAATAATAAAATATGGGATCACTTAGTTGTATAGTATAATATATATGACATACACGTTCATGTTGGGCTTCTAGCTACTTCTATAGAAGAAAAATGATTTATAATAAATAACATGATCTTTTTTTTTTTTTTTTTTTTTTTTTTTTTGTGATAATTATGGATTAAAATAACTGCAAAAGGTGACAATTAATCACCCAAGTTCAAAATACATAACCAAAACTAGCTAACTTTAACAATTCGCGAAACAGAAAAGCCCACAGCGTCTTTCCGGAGCGCGATAATAGTTTCCTTCGGAGGAGAGCTATGGATTTCAAACACATGTCGTTGTTTGAGCGCCATTCCCGCCATGGTATCTGCTACCGCATTCGCTTCTCGAAAAATATGTCTGAACTTCATTCTTTCGAACTGCATCAATAGCTTCCTGCAATCCGCAATGATCGGCATTAGTTTATGATTTGACATATTATCATCAGAGATTACCTTATGGGCTAAGAGAGCGTCCGTCTCAAGGTGAATAGATTTTAATCCGAGCGTTTTTGCCAAAAGCAGTCCATCTCGGATTGCCCAACATTCCGCAGTGAGACTGTTTGAGCAACCCAAATTCCTTGAGAAACCTGCAACCCAAAATATCACAATATAATATAACATGATCAATATAATATACATGTGCTGTGAGAATTATATATATATATATATATATATCACAATAATTAGGAATAATACCATTAGTTTTGGTGCGTTACTGTAGCTTTATCTACTCTGATATCACGATGGTCCACAATATATAGATCACTTCCATATACTCAAGTTCAAATGTTATATATATTACTATATTAGTTTATCTACTGAGATATTATTTTCGGGTCCTTCTAAATATATAATTATTGATCATGGATCTGATGATTGAAGGAGAATGACGATATGAAGTAAAAACATTAAATTTACTCAGTTTATGAACTTAGTTGTTCACTTTAAATAGTTTAGGGTGTAAGCTATTATTTAGTACTAGTTGTAACAAAAGACACAGGAACTTTGCATTGTATCTGGTTATAATATTTATTTGTGGATGATTGAGTTCAAGATGAACTGATTGAATGAGAGATTATTTCACAAAGCTGGTGTTCATTTCTTTTCCTTCTGTGCTTAATTAGTATTAATGAGTTTATCGTGGTACCAGAATTGTGAAGTGTGTAACCTTCCTTAAATCACGAGCGTCCACTACAAAAAATATAACATTAATATAGACGGAGCTTAGTGTAAGTAAATAATTTTTTTCATTAGTAAAAGTCATTCCAACGATGTTACTCATTCACTCATAGTTATCAAAACCGGACCGGCCATCGAACCAGCGAGGGGGCCGATTCATGGTTCTGCCGGTCCAACCCGGTTCAGTGTGCGGTTTATTGTTCACAAAGAGAAAAACAAAATTGAAAACTTAAAATACATACATAGTCTCAAACACAAACATAATTACCTCAAACTACATAGTCTCACACACACACAAACTACATAGTTTAAATATCAAATACACATTACTCTCAATTCTCAAACACAATACATAATAGTAGTGAACCGGTTTAACCAATTGGGTTAAGCCGATTGGTTTGTGCAGAATCCAAAACCGGAAACCCAAAAAAAAAACGATTGGAAAAAACCGAAACCGAAAACCAAAAAAAAAAAAAGTGAACCGAAAACCGATAAGTTTTTAAACCGGTCAATTTTCCCAAAACCGCCCGGTTCAACCCGGTTCAAACACTGTTCATTTGTAAAACGGTCTTTTAACTGAACCAAATCGGACAGGGATTCGGTTCCCGATCGGACCGCCAGTCCGGTCTGGTTCTAATAACTATGCATTCACTACAAGAAAAATCGAGCATAGACGTCGGCAAAAAATCGTTGCTAAAGACATAAATACCGTTGTTAACTTTCAACAACGGCGAGATCTTCGTGACGGTAGCCCCCGTCGTTAAAGGTTTATATGTCGACAATTTGCTGTTGTCAAAGGTTTGCCGCTGTTCACATGACACTCCCCACTTCAGATTTACAGCGATATCCGGTTGTTGTTAAACACAATTGAAATGCGACAACATCTTGTCAATGTTAAAAATTGCTCTTACTCAATGGTAATTGTCTGTCATAAAAGCAGTGGTTTAGACACGATTTCAAGTTGTTGCAATTGAGAAGAAACAATTTCCATTAAATTTGTCGTTAAAAATGTAAATCTGCGATAGGTTTACATTTGCGACGATCCCTTATTAACGTCAACTACATTTGTAATGAATCGAGATTATCTATTTTCACTCACACATTGTTATTGTTAATTAATGTATCCGAAGGTTGGTATTGTTGTCTAAAAGTTGTCTTTGTTACATGTATGTTTTCGTGTCAATATAAAGTCGTTGCAAATTGTTATAATTTGTGACCATAATAATTTATCGGCGCTGCTAATTGTATAAGTCAACAACAGTAAATCCATTATGTGTTGTTGTAAGTGCATTCGGTCAACCACCTTTGCTCACATTAATTTACCAAGACAGTAACCATAATTGATTGAATTTCATAAGCCCAATACACATCATGCATAACAATCAAAAAGACAAGAACCAAGTACATGTCCATTCCGTGATGCCGAATACATATCATGCATAACCAAAAAACCATTAACCAAGTATGCATCCACACAGCCACAAGTTGATCCCAAAAACATATACATCAACTAAAACATGTCCTATCTAACAGTCTAGTTACACCAAATGTCACCATGGTGATCAAAAGATTAACTGTATGTTGGTTTACCTTGTGTTTCTGAATTCGAAATGGCGGAACTACGAACTTCATCCCCGTCTCTAATTTACGATCCCCTACAAACACCAACAATATCACGTGATCATATGGAAAGGAAACACAATAAATACATTAACAAAATCATTTAACACAATAATCTAAACCACACTACATAACACTAAATATCTTAACACAATAGTTTAACCACGACATAACACAAGACACCTCAACACAATAGTGCAAACACACTGCATAACACTAGTTCATCCTGATTACTAATTAACCAGACAAGTTTCAATCAAAAGGTTGTAACAGAATTCAAGAAAAAGTAGCAGTTAACTCACACAAATTCGAAGTATGTTTAGGCTAAGTACCTTTTTAACTCTAATAACTTACAAAACTTGTTGACAACTGCAATGCATAAGTATAACTCACATATACAACCAAAATTTACTAAATACCTTTTATACTAACTCAACTACTTGATACAAGCTCTGCTACTTGTTTCCATCATAATTGTCTTCAACCATCATGATCAGTGCATCCATAAATTTGATTCAACAATTGAAAGTTACTCATCAACAACAAATAATGATGCAATTCGGGATTGAGCACCAGCACAACACAACACAATAAATGATCATAACGAACCTCTGCTCTTGGCCCTCGCCTCTGTTCGTCGTCCAGTCTGTTATCCTATGTTCGTCACCTGCTCGTGCCTCCTTATTGCCTTGCCTCAGCTTTGACTAACCCGTTGGCTTGGTCTCATCCGTTTCGCTTCACTTCGCCCCACTTTGCCTCGCTTCGTCAACTCGACTCGCCATAGCTGCTCCGCCAATCTCCTCCCGCTCGCCTCCTGCTGCTCTGCCGCTTGCCTCCCGCTGCGCATCTGTGCAGGACTCTCCATCGGTTACCACCACAAGTCTGCTCCGTTCGTCATCCTGTCGTTTGATTGCTGCCGACCTGTTCTCAGCAGTCCATTCATTCGTCCATGTTCCAGTCGATGTCGCTTCCTTCTCCTCTTCCCGTCGCCTCCGTCCGCGGTCCTCCGTTTGTGTCCTCGTCTCGGCTTCTTCTTTTTTGGTCTCTTCAACAGTTTCTTCAAAGGCAGCAACTTCCTCCCACAAGAGATCAAGGGAGGCTGAAGAATTCAAATGAGTCTAGGGTTTGGTTTAAATTTGCTGTTTTAATATGGTTTTCTGGTCCGATTCAGTTTTATGGTCCGATTTTGATACTTTGATCCGGTTCGGTTCAAAGCTCTTTGCATTGTTGATGATGCATTCTTGGTCATTTTTTCAGAGTCGAGGCGACTTTCTAGAGTCGTGCATTCTTGGTTGGAGTCGGAGTCTGTGTACCTGACGCGTCTGTTGGCCGGCGTCGGAGTCGGAGAACCACGGAGTCACACGGGGACGGTTCTATCAGTTTAGTGGTGGTTCTTAACATTTAGTGACGACAACGATTAATGTCAGTCGACAATATGCCATAGTTGTTTGTGGAATATTGACATCAACAATAGTCGTCACTAAATAAACTATTTTACAAATATCATTGAATCTGTTACTGAATGACTATACTAATGTCGACAATATATTGACACGTAAACCTATTCTTACATTTTTCCGGTACTTATGTTTTAACGACGACCAAATTGATTAGTTACGGCATACATCCGTTGTTGTTATCGCTATATTTACGACAAAACTTTTCGCATTTGAATATGTACATTTATAACAGTAAAATCATCTGCTACCAATGGAGTTATTTAACATCAAGTGTTGGCCGTCATTACACATTCATCCATGTAAAAAAAAAGTGACGACAAAACATAACACTAAAAGTATCTTATAACGGTGGAAAACATATTGTGCCTAATTAGTCATAATAACGACAACAAAAACTTTCGACATAATATACATACATTCCACATCAATTCGTAGCGTCAACACGAAATTTCCGTCGCTGTTGCCACAGATTCTTGTAGTGATTGGTAAAAAAAAACACTAAGTTACATATTCGGTAAAAGGTTTTCCAGGATGTTGAAACCACTTATTATCGACAAGATATTTACCAGTAAAAGTCATATGTTACTCATGAGTTAAAAAAACTACCAGCAAATCATCTTGTCCGTAAAAACGTTTTCCACGATATATAAACCAGGTCACTATAAAATTTACCGAGTACTTAAATTGCCAATAATTATTCACTTTTTTCGATGAAATAACTAGCAAGTAAAGAATAAAATTTCCCAACGAGTAAAGTCACTGATAAATGTTACTATTTGAGGTAAAATAATTGTCAGGTAAAACTATAATGTTATTGACGATTCAATTCGTATATTTTTTGGTATTTTAATTCTGCAAGCAATATTTAGTTTTAATATGTTAAAGGAAAAATTCTGAAAATGGTCCAACATGTTTGACGAAAATGGTTTTCCAACCCAAACGATTATTTTTGGGCCAACATGTTTGAAAATAATGGTAATTGGTACATCCGTTACCTTTCTGTTATAAAATTCCGTTAAATATTTTTCATATTTGCAAAATTAACCAAATATTTTTCTAAATGTTACAACTAAACTCTACAAACTTACACTAATGTGACAAATAAGTCCCAACTCGATTCGAGCCACACCAAGGGTCCATTAGCCAGGGTCCGAACACAGACTAGGTCACCCAACCATGGGGACCTGATCTAGATCCGGACCTTGAATAGGGGACCCCTGATGTGACATGAATTGAGTCGGGACATATTTGAAACATTAGTGTAAGTTTGTAGGATTTAATTGTAACATTTAGAAAAATATTTGGTTAATTTTGCAAATATGAAATATATTTAACGAAATTTTTTAATAGAAAAGTAATGGAGGTACCAATTACCATAATTTTTAAACATATTGAACCATTGTTTTTGGTCAACAACTTCAATACTTCTTATTCAAAGAGAAAAGCCGCAATCATAGCGATCATGGAGGGTCATTATTACAATCAACCAATAATAAACTACTAAGTTCGGGTTGGGGTACAAGGACCCAATTATCTAAACACACACCCAATTTGGCTTGCCTAGCTATCCAATTAGTGCTCTCATTTGCTGAACGTGGGATTGCCTTCCAACTGACATCTGAAATTTGTCTCGCCATGACCCTGATATTCTCGCATATGATGTCCAGTCTCTAGTAGCTCATCTTTCCTTGAATTTGCTCCACGACTCTCAAGGAATCCGTCTCTACCTTGACCGTTTGCCAACCTCTATCAATTGCCAGCCTTATCCCTTCATATTTTTCACTTATTGGGCCTATTCCGTTAAATTTTTTCATATTTTTCATATCAGGGCCTATCTCTTGCACCGTGGCTCTGCCCTTCTCTTTCAACCGATAATAGGCTGCGATTACCGACACATGTGCATCATTTGTATAGGGCCATATCATTTGGTCTGGACATGGAGCATATCTTAGTGGTATGTTAAGAATGCAGCATGCATCCGTGTCATTAAAGCTGCCCCGAACGACTTTCTCATCCCATGAACCATTCGACCCTAACAGGTCATTCACTCTCGTGTCTGACGTCTGTCCTCCCATCCCTTGGTCAATCCACTCTGAATCCTGGTTTTGTCACTACCCACGTGTCCTCGAAGGCTTTCACATTCATTCCGTCTGCAATTTGACACATCCCTTCCGTAATCAAGATGTCTCCCATGGACCAGGCTCGTCTAGCTGCAAGAAACTCGTCCACCCTTCCTGGACGATCTGAAATCAGTATTGGGGAAGTATAGCCCCTTAAGGGTTCAGACCCATAGTTTCTTTGGTTCATTCAGTATTCTCACCGCCATCTTTGTGAGCATAGCCTCATTAAAAGTCTCCAATTCCCGAAATTCGAGAGCCCCCATCGGTTTGGATCTAGCAAGCACCTCCTGTCTCTTCCAGTAAATTTTCTTTCCTTCATTCAACTCACGCCACCAGAAATTTGCGATCATTGCATTCATTTTTTAGGACCACGTTCTAGGAAGTTTAAAGACATTCATCACGTATAAAGGGATAGTCGTGATGGCTGCCTTTATGATAACTTCCTTTCCAGCATGCTCTAGGGTTTTCGAACTCCACCCTTGGATCTTGTCTCGAATTCTGTCCAATGCTTCCTTCTTCGATCATCCCCAAATGGGTGGGAGTGCAATGTATTTTCCAGGGTCCGAAGTTCCATGCCTTTGCAGCACCCCTTCAATCTCCTTACACTTGTCATCATGTTGCCCCTTATTGAAGACCAAGTTTGATTTCACATTGTTTATGCACTGTCCAGAGGCTCTACATTACCTGGTCAATATATCCTTCAAAACCCGGGCTTTCTCCACCGTACCTTTCAAAAAATAGTGAATCATCAACAAAAAACAAATGGTGCATCTTTGGACCCCTATTTTCAGTGTGAGCCCATAGAACTTCTCCATTCAAATGACCTACTCAATTTGTCTGGAAAGCACGTTCGCCAAGAGGATGAAAAGATTCGGAGAGAAGGTGGGGTCTCCTTGCCGCAACCCTCTAGTAGGCCGAATGATCCTTGTTCTCTTCCCATTGATCAAGACACTGCATGATGTTTTCGTAGTACACCGTCTCATCCACTCGACCCATCTCGCACCAAATTCTCCTTTCTCAAGGCCTTTCAACAGAAAGCCCCACTCAACCCGATCATACACCTTTTGCATATCCAGCTTCAAAGCACATTCAATTGTATCACTGCCCCTTTGATTTTTCAATTGATGGAATACCTCATGATCAATCAGAATATTGCCCTGTATTGCATGCCCTGCCACAAAAGCACTATGATAAGGGTGACAAGATTCGATAAATAGGGTTTTAGCCTATTCACCGAGACCTTGGATACAATTTTATAAATGAAATTGCAAAGGCTTATGGGTCTAAAATTACTCACTCTCTATGGGCTTGGAATTTTAGGAATAAGAGTGATATCTGTGTAGTGTAAAGTGGAGGGAAAACCTGAGAAAGGACTTGACTGTCATGATTACATATGGACCAACAGTATGCCAATTCCTTTAGTAGAATAGACCCAGAAAACCATCTAGACCTGGAGCTCTTGCCCCACCCAACTGAAAGACCGCATCCTTGATTTGTCCATCAGATACATCACTTTCCAAATCAGTGTTCATCTCTTCCGTAATATGAATTGGAGTGACCCCCAGAACCTGCCCTTCATTCAAGTCCTCCCCTTCCGACCTGAATACCGTTTGAAAATGCCCATATCATTCAAGTTTACACCCATGGCCGAACGGATCCACTTTCCCAGATCATTCTGCACTATGGTAATACAGTTTCTTCTTCTTCTAGCATTGGTGGTAAGGTGAAAGAATGTTGAGTTTTAGTTCCCTTTTGTAAGCCACGTAACCCTGGATTGCTGCCTCCAATAAACCTCTTCTTGATGATGGAGATCCTTGATTCAGATTTTGAGGGTTGCCTCTTCAATATGGTTATTCATATTCGACTGCCCACTAGTAACACCACAGAGCCAATCAATTGCTTTCCTCAATTCAACCCGATTATTCCTGAAATTTAATTTTCTCCAGCGAGTTAATCTCTTCCGGAAAATCTACAATTTAACATCAATATCCACTCTCCTATCTGCACCATCCCATTCAATCAAAGCGTTTTTAATAACATCTTTGCATTCAATGTTTTCAAGCCACATCTCCTCGAACACGAAATAGTGCTCTTTCCGTTGTTCGCCTCACTCACGGTGGAGTATGAGAGGCATATGATCTGATCCAATAGCGATATCATTCGTGCACTAGATGTCTGGATATCTTGCAGCCCACGTTACATTAATGAGAACTTGATCAATTCTTTCTAACACCCTTTCCTCCCCTCATTTGTTATTCGACCAAGTGAATCTAACTCCTGTTGCACCCAGGTCTTTCATATTGATACTGTCAATCATCTCATTAAACTCATCAACATGTGTTTGAGATTTACGCCTTCCCCCTTATTTTTCATGATGATGCACATTGAAATCACCCATACACATCCATGTTAATCTGTGCCCTCTTCCAATATCACGCAACATATCCTAGTTATGTTTCTTCATTTGATGATTCACGTCCGCATATACCCATGTAATGAGACAAGGGTTCAACTGATTATTTAATTTCACCTCACTATCAATGATATTTTGGGATACTGACTTAATAGACACTTGAACATCACTCCTCCACCATAGCGCCATTCCTCCTAACATGCCACGCAGACTTATATAGTAAGCACAATATATCCCCACTTGCTCTCAAACCCTTTCACAGAATGTATACCCGTTCTTTGCTTCCAATATTCATATGATCTCCAGCCTATGCATCCTGTTGAGGTTTTTAAAATGTTGAATTGTTAGGGAAGACCCCAAACCTTGACCATTCCAGCAGATTGTATTCATGGCCGCCGTGTAGCTATTTCGGGACAACCACCACAACCCGTTTCAACAACTTGTGATTCTCCTTCCTCAATCTCCTTATCCTCATTCTCTTTGTTTCTTTTAACCCTCATCAACTTTGTTTTGCTTCCCTTCTTTTGAGTCCTTCCTCTCAGCCTACCTGTTTTCACTGGACTACTTCCAACTTCTTTCCCTTCTTGTGTCAGATCAAGTTTTTATTTCCTTATGTTTCGACCATCCTCCTCCTCGAGCATCCTTTTAAGAGACATCTTGGTCAGAATAGGGCTAAGGCCTGTTATCTGGAGGGTAGGATCAGGGTTAGGGGTTCATCTAGTTTTTTTTGCTCTTCTATAAGGATAGACTTATTTGGCAGGTTTGTTGTATGGTTTCAAAGGGTTTAATTATAGGGAGGTTCTGGGTGGTTGGTTGGCGATGAGTAAGGTCGGTCCAGTTAGGGGAGGGAATATCATGGTATAAGGTGAGGGGGTTTAATTTAGGCTTCGATGTTAGGGTATAGGGTTTTGGATAACAGTATGATGTATGGTTGACAGGATCGTGATAGGGTTGACTTCAGTGGATTCCAGAGGTAATGGATAATTTCTGTTCGACCAGGTACTTCTCTCATAGGAATTGATCTCCATATTTTCCATCCAATCAAGGCTCATCGATTCTAACACATTCATCTGCATAGTTTCGGTTCCACCTCCCCCGCTTCATCATCGTATCCTTTTGTGCAGTCCTTCTCCTCTTGATCCAATCCGGTTAGCACGAATTCTTTTTTTGTCAACCTTATTACTTTCGACTGCCCCACGTCCCATCTCATTATCCTTGGATTTTCATCAATCTTGCCTCATTCATTATGTCATACCAATTCTTTTTCCTCGTATGACATTTTTGGTATGATCCTTCCTCTATCGATCCACTATTCTTTGGTTTCCTCGATCTATTTCCATTTAGCCAGGGAGCATACATATGGTGTCCCGACTTCTCCTCAGACATTTGGACATCCGCCTTGCAACTTTGTGTTGTATGACCAAGTTTGCCACATCCAAAACTAAAATCAGACAACCTCTCATATTTTATCCAAAACTTAACTGAGCCATAACTCTACACCTTTTGAAGCACATTAACGATTGCTACGTTTTCACCTGCTTCTCAATGATGATTGCACCCACATATCAATCTATCCCATCCGCCCTTGGGTTCGAGTCCAAGTCCAAAGTGGTTTTCCGAGTTGTAATCTTACCCAAACGCGGGCACGGCTTTGCCGCCCAGAATTCCTCACGGCTATCGTGTCCTCCTGCAAGCACATGTAAAAACGAAATAGGGTAACACAACCTCACACAAAAACTAACTTGCAATTTATTCGCAGCCAACCCTTGTAGCCCTTGGTTATGCTCGAAAAAATACTCCACCAAAGATCGGGGATTCTGGGTTTCAACAGCAACCAGCATCCGAAAATCAGTCAACATACACAATCAAGAAAACCCTAAGTCGATTCAAACAACACGCAATTTTGGGTTCACCACAATTTCTGGATCCGTCTCAAAGTCGCTCGCACTCTGTCGTGGTTTCGTTTCTCCAATCGAGGTCGAAGTTCGTCGGTGACATGGAATTATGCGAGCGGTTGGAGAGTGAAGTCGATGGAGCGAAATCCAGTAGGAGGATGGCGTTCTTCGGGATGAACAAGCAGTCAGGCTTTGAAGGATGAGGGCACTTATGGAAATAAGTAAAATAAATGAGGGAATTTTGGTCATTATACTCCCTATTCCGTGTTCCTACCCCGCCCGACTTAGGAAATTCGAGGTTTTGGGACGAAATGTGTAAGCCTACCCCGCTCGGAATGTCTAAGCCGATTGTTTTCAATTCCGCGAAAAGAACATCTTCTTACGGAATCCGTTAGCCAAATTTCATAAATTTTCCACGGAAAGATTGGGTAAATGTGTGTATGCCATGAACAAGACGATGCAACAAGGACACCTAAATTCTTTCTATTTAGTGAATGTTTTGATAAACATGTTATTCAATTTTCGGAAAGGAAACAAAAATGGAAAGTTGTTGATTTTGACTTTAGTTAGGATGTCAAATGGGTTGTTATTTTTGGAACTTTTTTAAAATGTATTTATTTTAGAATTATAGGTAAGAAAGGTATTTAGCAAAATGTGCATTTGCGCAGGTGGAGGTAGCGTTTTTTTAAAACGCTACTGTGAGTAGCGTTTTTGTTTTGTTTTGTTTTTTTCGTTTTTTTTTTTTGAAAAAAAAATCAAAAAAATCATAAAAAAATCATAAAAAAATCATAAAAAAATCATAAAAAAATCATAAAAAAATCATAAAAAAATCATAAAAAAATCTAAAAACATTTAAACAAATCTAATTAAATTTAAAAAAATTACAGTAAGTAGATATTTGAATTTCGATTCAAATGATGCAAAAAATATTAAATTTGGACTTACGGATTGACTGTAGGCTCTGCCGTAAGTTGAGATATGAAAATTTGACTTAAAAAAACATAACTCATAACCTGTAAGTCCTAACTGACCACGGTGAACGTCATTTATGTCGTAATAAAAACCGTTCGAACATAACTCATACCCTGTAACTCATACCCCGTTCGAAACACCGCAGAGACTCCAGCACCGCAAACCGTCCATGTGGCTGGGGAAAACATTCAGTTTACCCTATAGATGATATCACTCCTGGAGATATCTTAGGACAGGCTCACAGATAAGCCTCTGCACCTCAGGAAAATCCTCGCCCCGCAGGGCCAAGACAAGCAAAAACTGGAAATCCGGGCACCACAACCCCTCAAGAAGATCAAGAGATGACTTAAGGACCCCAGTCCTTACCTCCGGCTTCCACTGAGGCGCCAACAGCTACCTACTCTGTCAATCCATCAAGTTCCATACCGAATGGAGGACAACAAACTAGTGCACTCTTGACCAAGTTGAGCAGCTTATCAGCAAAAGGCTCAAGGAACGGCGTGGAACCGTCATGCCTCCCTTCCGCGAGCGATCAAGTCATCCCCTCACCACTGACCTGACCGTAGGATGTTGTCGCCAAGGCCATCTCCGAATACAGTGGTGGAGACGATCCTATCATACATGTTAACAAACATGAAGCCTCTCTATTGGGTAAGTCGACCGATATAAATAACTTAGCCTTGCCATTTCTGTCGACCCTTTCAGGTTCAGCGGTGTCCTGGTTCTTCGACCTTCCTGCAGGATCGATAGGGACCTGGTCTGAGCTCAAAAGCAAATCCCTGGAGCGATACATGGGCGAGTGCCAACTTCTGAAAAGTGTGGCCGCCTTGGACGCAGTCAAGCAACAAACAGGAGAATCACTGGCTGACTTCTACGGGCGTTTTCATAATAACGTCACGGAAATAGAGCGTCGGGTTATAGATAGGAAGATAATTTGAGCTTTTTACCGAGGAATCGACGTGACCAACAAAGCCTCGAGGAAACTGCGCAACAGCTACCACGTGCAAGAGATAGAGACGATGGAAGAGCTGACAGTAAGGGCGAAAGGTTTTATAGACCTTGAGAGGGCGAATACCGAAGCCAATTTCTTGACAACCTCACTAAGGGTGGTTGCTCAGCCCCGACGCGATGGTAGGAAGGACAAGAAGGATAAAAAGGGTCGAGACATCAAGCCCCAAACCGAAAACCCAGGACTTAGACATCCAGAGGTCCCTGAGTATTTTACGCACTTAAACAGGCAGATCTCCGCGGTAGTAGTCGAGATGGAAATAAGGTCTCTGTCAAGGCCACCAATGCTCCGCAAAAGTGCTCAGCCTATGGGGAAAGACACCGAGAGCTATTGCAGATATCACAAGTGAAAGGGCCACAAAACCGATGATTGTCGCATCCTCAAGCGCGACATCGAGAAGCTGATACATAGAGGCATGTTGAAGGAATTTGTGGCTAGATGAGGCAGAAGTCGAACGCCACCACGTAGAAACCACTCGCCAGATCCGCCCGAGTAATCTGGCCCATCCCAGAGCAGGAGGGTGATTAACCTGATTGCTGGAGGGTTTGGTGCCAGAGGCGAGGGGTCGCATACAAGGGAGGTCTCATTCTCCGAAGACGACTTGACACATGTCACTACTCCCACAATGATGCGCTGGTTATCGCAGCCAAAGTCGATGATTGCTATAAGAAGAGAATTCTGATCGACGGAGGTAGCTCGATAGATATCCTATTTTTGGACACCTTTGAAAAGATCGGCAAATCCAAACGTGACCTTAAACGAGTCGACTTTCCCCTAATCAGTTTTTCTGGGAGAACAACTTATCCGCTGGGAGCCATAACCCTGCAGGTAATTCTGGGCGAAGGATGGAAGAGCATAAAGGTATCGTTCACCTTCTTAGTGGTCGACTTGCCTACATCATACAATGCCATTTTGGGGAGGACCACAATCAATCCTCATAAGATTGTGGCCTCCACATTCCACCAAAATATGAAGTTCCCCACACCAAACGGGATCAGAGAAGTTCTTGGCGACCAACCCTCCTCACGGCAATGCTATGTGAACTGCCTTCGCAGAAAATAAACAAAGGGAAACCCTCGCCATTGAGATAGAGGCCGACCCTCGTGAGGACCAGGCTTGACCAGCACCAATGGAGGAGTTAGTAGAGGTCGAAATCGATGGTCCATTAAAGAAGGTGCACATTGGAACCACCTTGAACGACGACCAGAGACACACCCTGACTGCCCTCTTAAAGGAATTCAAGATCTTTTCGCCTGGAAGCCCAGTGACATGCCTGAAATCAGCACCGATATCATTTCTTATGAGCTAAGGATAGATTCCCTGATAAAGCCGATTGCTCAGAAAAGAAGTTCGTTCGGTTCCGACAAGCGTTTGGCGATCAGGTAGGAAGTAGGCAGGCTGATCGAAGCCGACTTTGTAAGGGAGGTGAGATTTCAGAGCTGGGTCGCCAACCCAGTTCTCGTTAAAAAATCAAACGGCAAGTGGAGAATGTGCGTCGACTTTCGCTACCTGAACGGAGCTTGTCCGAAAGATTCATATCCCCTTTCTCGAATTGATCAACTGGTCGATGCAACCTCTGGTCATGAAATGCCGAGCTTAATGGATGCCTATTCAGGCTACAATCAGATCCGGATGAACCCATCCGATGAAGCCCACACAATCTTCTATGCAGAAGGAGATATACTTTGTTACAAAGTGATGCCCTTCGGTCTAGTCAATGCCGGGTCTACATATCAGCGAATGGTAAACCGACTGTTTTAGGACATGCTGGGGCGTAACATGGAAGCTTATGTGGACGACATGCTCGTGAAAACAATAAAGGGAAGTCCTCACACAGAAGACATTCGGGAAGCGTTCGAATGCACGCGGAGGAACAGTTTTCGCCTAAACCCAGCCAAGTGTGCCTTCGGGGTCAAGTCTGACAAATTTCAAGGATTTATGGTAAGCGAGCGCGGAATTGAGGAAAACCCGGAAAAACTCAAAGCTATCGAGGAGATGAACTCACCAACTTGCCACAAGGAGGTCAAATGTCTGAATGGCCACCTGGACACACTCAAACGCTTCCTTTCCAGGGCGAGCGACAGGTCACTTCCGTTCTTCAAGAATCTCAGGGCCAATGGTAAGCTCGAGTGGACGCCTGAGTGCGAGTCTGCCTTCCAATCCTTAAAGCAGCACCTTCAAACACTCTCGGCTCTAGCGAAACCTATTACTGACGAGCCACTCTTTCTTTATCTAAGCATTAGTGAGGTCTCAGCTAGTTCCGTATTAATAAGGGAAGAGGAAAATGTGCAGAGTCCAGTGTATTTTGTTAGCAAGATGTTTAATTCAGCTGAAATAAAATATGTCCAGATTGAGAAGTATCTCTATGCCTTAGTTCTTGCTCCTCGAAAGTTAAGACCATAAGTCCATGAGCACGCCATTACAACCCTCACCAACCAGCCTCTCAAACACTTTCTGCTGAAGCCAGACTCTTCAAGAAGAATGGTTAAATGAGCGATCGATCTGACCATCAAAGGTCAAGGATTGACAGATTTTATAGTGGAAAGTGCATGCAATGGTCTAATGGAAGCAGAAAACCGACCAAGTTCAACAGCAGATACAAGCCAAGGCCGGGAACTCTATACAGATGGATATTCTTCAAGAGAAGGCTCGGGGCAGGACTGATTTTCATCCATTCTGAGGCCGAGCCTTTAAAGTATGCAATCGCCCTTACATTTAAGGTGACCAACAACGAGGCTGAATATGAAGGTCTTATCACTAGACTCCGACTTGCTAAAGGAATGGGCATAACGTCACTCAGGGCAAAAAGCAACTCCGAGTTAATTGTCAATCAAGTTAATGGCGCTTACGAAGCAAAGGGGGAAAAGATGAAGAACTACTTCGAGATAGCTAAAAAACTCATAGCCGAAATTCCAACTTTCGCGATTGAGTCCATTCCTCGCCAAGAAAACCAGCTCGCAGACTCCTTAAGCAAGCTGGCGTTCGGAGGAACAAGAATTCAGGATGTGCAATTTCTGGAACAAACTCTATATTCTGTTCTCGACAACCGAGCATAAGTCTTTAACATTCAAGGGCAGGTAACATGGATGACTCCATTCCAGAACTTCTTGAAAGAAGGAATCCTCCTAGAAGACGAAGGCGAGTCCACAAAAATAAGCTGTCTCTCAGCAAGTTATCTTCTTATAGATGGAGAAATCCATAGGCGAGGATATTCAACTCCCTATCTAAGGTGCATCTCTCATCCAGAGACAGAAAGAGTTCTCCGTGAAGCTCACGAAGGAGTTGCCGCATGCCATGAAGGTGCACACTCATTGACGTGAAAAATCTTCAGATTAGGCAATTATTGAAAAACCTTGAGCAAAGATGCGGCAGAATTGACAAAGAAGTGCGCGACTTGTCAATAGTTCGCACCACGATCCGGTCGACCACCAACACTGATATCCCCAATGGCGGGCGCCTGGCCTTTTTCCCAATGGGGTATAGACATCTTGGGTCCCTTTCCCATCAGCACTGGGCAATGAACCCACATCATAGTCGCGATCAACTACTTCACCAAATGGATAGAGACGAAAGCTTTGACCTCTACAATGGAATTTCAAGTGATCAAGTTCCTGAAAGTCAACATATTTTCAAGGTTTGGCGTTCCCAAGAAACTCATAAGTGATAATGGTCCACAATTCGTAGGGAAAGAACTTAAGTGGTTCTGCGAAGAATACAATATCGATCATAGATTCAACTCAGTGCATCATCCTCAAACAAATGGGCAAGCTGAATCAGCCAATAAAGTTGTCCTGGCAGGTCTCAAAAAGCAAGCTCAAGCCTTCAAAGGAAGCTGGGCAGAAGAGCTGAAAAATGTATTATGGGCAATTCGAACAACACCCAAACCAACCATGGGAGAAACACCATTCATTTTAGTGTACGAATTAGAAGCAGTAGCACTCGCCTAAATAACGGTGCCTACCCAGAATCCTATACTTTAACACTGAAGCGAACGAAATCGAGCGTAGAACAGACCTCGATCGTGCATAAGAAAAGCGATGGAAATCAGACAAATCCCAAGCTAAAATGCGACTGGAGACCACCCGATATGTCAACAGAAAAGTCAGCGCTCGCCAATTTTTCGTGGGGGAGATGGTTATGCAGAAGAAATGAATTCACAAGATTAGTCACCCAGAACAAGCTTTCAGCTAAGTGGGAAGGTCCATATAAATTAGTAGAGATTGCTGCCCCAGGATCTTACTACTTGGAAACCACAGAAGGTGTAAGGTTGTCTCGTCCATTCAACTCCGAACATTTAAAGAGGTTTTATGCATAGCTTGTAATCAAAATGTTATGTCAATACAACAAATCATTTCTTCATAAAGCATGGTCATTCGAACCAAAACGAAGGAGAAATGACCCGATATCAAAATTGGGCAAAATACCTAAAGTTAAATTTAGGCGAAAGACCTGACGCCAAAGTTGGGCAACAAACCTGATATCAAAATTGGGGAAAATCCCTAAAGTCAAATTTAGGCGAAAGACCTGACACCAAAGTTGGGCAAAAGACCTGATATCAAAATTGGGCAAAAGACCTAAAGACAAATTTATGTGAAAGACCTGACACCAAAGTTGGGCAAAAGACCTGATATCAAAATTAGGCTAAAGACCTAAAGTCAAATTACGGCGAAATACCTTACACCAAAGTTGGGCAAAATACATGATATCAAAATTAGTCAAAAGACCTAAAGTCAAATTTAGGCGAAAGATCTGACACCAAAGTTGGGCAAAAGACCTGATATCAAAATTGGGCAAAAGACCTAAAGTCAAATTTATGTGAAAGACCTGACACCAAAGTTGGGCAAAAGACCTAATATCAAAATTGGGCAAAAGACCTAAAGTCAAATTTAGGCGAAAGACCTGACACCAAAGTTGGGCAAAATACCTGATATCAAAATTGGGCAAAAGACCTAAAGTCAAATTTAGTCGAAAGACCTTATGCCAAAGTTAGGCAAAAGGCCTGACGCCAAAGTTAGGCACATGACCTAATACTCAAATTGGGCGAAATACCTAACGCCAAAGTTAGGCACAAGACCTAATACTCAAATTGGGCGAAATACCTAGCACCAAAGTTAGGCACAAGACCTGATATTCAAATTAGGTGAAAGACCTAACGCCAAGGTTAGGCACAAGACCTTATATAAAAATCAGGCAAAAAGACCTAAGGTAAAAATTAGGCAAAAATACCTGATATTAAAATCATGCAGAAGTCCTAATGAAGAAGGCAAGCGATCCGTCAAGGAAGCCGTTCTCTTATAAGTTGGGCAAAATTTAAGATTGAACACTTCATAGGGTTAAAACTTCATCAAGGAGACACATCTACAAAAGATGATAGTTTTCCTTAAAGGTACAATCCTCAAGTAACAACTACTTTAAAGGTAACTTGGCTAGAGGAGTAGATATATCTATAAAGACTTATCATTCTTCCTTCTAAGCCTAAGGAAGGGTCGAAGACCCTATATGACGAGATCATCCCAAAGCGAAGAGAAAGTGAAAACCAATATGATAACGACATCGGAAGAAATTCAAACATATTCAAAGTCAAGCAAAATGCAAAGGCTTATGGATAAAAATGCATTCTATATTATCAATAAGAATAAACCGAGTCTGATATCAAAATATAATTTCAAACTTTCTCAAAAAACACGGGAAAATAAAGTGATTATCATCTAATGGAAAAATAAAGATATGATCGCTGGGGGAGTTTGGGACTTCAGGATTTGGGCTCTTCAGGGACAGCGACTTCCTGCTCGACTTCGGGGGCAACCTCCTCTCTAAGAGCAGTAAGAGCCTCCTTGGAGTAGTCGCTCTGGATGAAAGCCTGAAAAGACTTCACATCTCGAGGAGGAAATTTAGGGTCAATCCCCTGAATCTCGTCGACCAGGATTTGAAGGTAGGCAGTCACCTCGGCCTTCATCACCTCCAAAGCGTAGTCGGTAAACTCATCAGATTTTTTATAGTCCTCGACCACACTTTGGGGGGAAGGGACGGACTTCATCCGTAGAGCAAGCTGCTCCTTCTCCTCGGCGAGCTGACGCCAATTCGCCTCCAAGGCATCCCCCCTGGCCTCAGCCTCCTTCAACTAAGCCTTCAATCGAGCATTCGCCGCCTCCACCTCAGCGGAGTACTGGTCGGCCGCCTTCATCTGGAGCTCGGTTCTCGTCCACCGGTCATTGGCGAGAACCACCTCATCCTTCTTCTCCTTCATGGAGGCGAGGAGTCTCTGCTCCTTCTCGAAGTACTCCTCCCGAGCATGCTCCACCAAGAAAACGGTCGACTCGGCCTTGTCCTTCAAACCCTCCATCTGATCAGGGGAGAACCCCAAACTCTGGTACTGCTCTAACTCGATAAGCAGGTCGGTCTGCTTATGGGCGAGCTCCCCTACGATTCGACCGATCGCCAACTCCTCCCGGACGAGCTGACAACAGGAAAAAAGGGTATAGTACAGTCAGATCAAGGAAAGGTAAAAAGTGATAAATAAATGGAGAAAGACTTACCAAGGCGATCCACTCGAAATACGTCCTCATAACCCCTCTGATGTTGGTCAGCTCGGAGGGGATCAGAGCCCTATCCCGAGGAGGAACAATCCCCTCGAGGAGATGCATGCATAGATCCAGGTTACTCCAGAGTGTCAGCTGATCAGAAATCTCCACATTCTGGAGATTTCCCCAAGGGGCCCAGACGCCCTTGGAATTCACCGCCTTGTGCAGCTGGAATAAGCTCACCAAGGAGCAATACTCCCCGAAAGGAGTCTTGGAGGATCCGTGGCGACGCTAAGAGTCTGCACCCTCTTCCGAGCCCTAGTCTCTTTGGGAGGATTGGGAGCAGCCTTATCGGAGACAGGTGTGGCGACCTCTGCGACCACGACAACCTTCTCCTTGGGGGCAGCAGGACCCCTGGGGGAGCAGGGCGTTACTCGCCCGAACTCATGGCCTTTTTGGCGGGAGTAGGATTTGGAGCCACATCAGCAGTGGTATTCCCTGTAAAAGGTCAGCAAAGGTATTAGAAACCTTAGACTAAAGCAGAGAAATGACATGTTAAAAGGCAGTTGCATACCTTGCTGGCGATCGCCAGAAGTAGTCGAAGGTCGTTCCTCCTCAAGCTTGCGCTTGGACGAACGCTTGGAAGGAGGAGGTGGAAGACTCAGCAACGCTTGATCTGGAGACAGACCCGCCTTAGCCTGCTTGGAAACTATACCAATGAGTTTGAAGCCCCGCCTTAGACCTAATATTGATCTGGAGTTTGTAGAACGGAAGTCCTCCACCAGGCGAAAATGAACGTTCCAATTCTAATCTTGGCGCCTCCATTCCTCGAATATGGGCCATCAAGTCTGGAAATGGTAGAGATGGTTCGCCCCGACGGCCAATCGATAGAAGCAGCGGAACAAGGCCAGTGAATACGTCCATTCTTGACATAAACACAAGAACTTGAACCCAACCCACATATTAATGGCGTTGGGTACTAGCTATGTAGGACCTATCCCGTAATAGCAGCAAAGCTCCTGGAAATCCCCGCAAATAGTAAAACGCAACCCAGCATCGATTTGGGCCGCATAAACGTAAACCTCTCCTTCGCGAGGATAGTGCAATCCTAAGCCCGGGTATCTAGGGGCATCTGCTTCTCTTAAGCCAATTACGACGACCACTGCCTTGAACTGAGCCGACTTCAGTTCATTGGGCTTGATATCTACTCGGAACACCAGGGTATGGCAAGAACAATGAAAAAATAATAAAAAACAGGAAGTATTACCTAAAAAGAAGCAAAAGTAAGACATCGAAATTTACATGTCGGGGATAAGGCGGGAACATTGGTGTCTGGCCCGTCCACCATCACCGGTGTGGCGGCCGATCGCCCAGAAATCGGCTTGGGGGCAGAGTTCCTCTGGCTCGGTGCCGACGAGGAACCATTCCTGATGGTCAAAGGGGCATTGCTAGCCTTAGTAGAAACCTTCTGACCGGAAGAATGTTGGTTGGAAGAAGACTTGTGGGTTGCTACCTTTCCCTTTCCTGCGGATTGGTTCTTGGAAGCCATGGAAATATTGGAAAGTTATTTGAAATTGAAGAAGGAGAAAGGGAATGTCGAAAATGGAGCACTGAGAAGCAGGGAATTCTCTGGAATGCAAATGACTGGAATGCGTAAAAGACAAAAGGGGCGAGGTTCTATTTCTTATATAGACAAAATAGAAGTAACTGAACAGACACGATTGAAACAGTTCAGAGAATGATTACACCCTTTTGGGTAAAAATCGAAACAATGTCAGAATTTTAAGAGACACCTTGGGGAGACAAACGGTTGGAACAGTACAAAAACGGTGAGCCTACCCTCGGGTTACGGAAGAATAAAAGACAGACATGCCTCAATTGTCTATTCAACTTCAGGATAACAGTGCAGTAATTAAATGCTCAATACCCTATACAGAAAAGGTGATCACCAAAGACCCTTCTAAGCCTTTTCGAAAACCCTTTTGAAAGTAGCGTTCGCCACAGAGTAGTGAATAAGCATTCATAAACCCTGGCAACCCCAAGCGTTCGCCAAAAGGGATAAAGGATCCAATATTTCATAAACACTAGGCGACCAAACAACCGCTCGCCAAAGGATACAGAGTATTTAAAAAGGCACAAGTAGCAGATGTGGATATAAAAGATCCAATCCAAGTGTCACTATCTTAAACCCTATCACAGAATCAAGCTTGACCGAAAAAACTTCACTTAAGCTTCGGGGGAAAATGTTGGGTATTGATAGTGACGACCCAATAAGGGAAATGCCTCAGAGACCCAAAACTTTGCAGGGGGTAAAACCCCTATCATTCAGCCCTGCCCTGCCCACATAAAGTGGTCCAGTATCAAACTCAAGCGAAAGTGGATGCCAAAGCTCCACCACACGTCACCAATAACCAAGGTCACAGCCTCCTACTACTCGACCGTAGGAGTGCTCGCCAAGAGAGTCTAACCTCTCATCTCTGGTCCCGCCAATCGTCACTAAAGATATGGCCACGATATCCTCCGTATATCGGGCACATATTCTCTAAAGATTATAAACGGTAACTGCAATATTACGCCATAACCGTAATATCTGCTATCCTAATCTTCACCGACACAATATTCACCAAGATATTCTGTTGCCTATAACAGTTTGGTCTCTTCACTATATAAATACCTCTGTTTTTCAATACGTTCATGGCGTTTTGAGTTCATACACATAGTATACTCATTTAAGCATCGGAGAGGGACCTAGAGACCCCCCTCTGTTGCGATCCCCTTCTTGCAGGTTCATCGGAGTTAAGGCGAAATCAGTATTCATTTAACCTTTGTCATTTAATCCACTGTCATGTCAGCACCCGAGAGATTCAGACTCAACAAGAATAAAACACGCTGAAAATACTTCTGAATAAATCATATAGAAATAGAAGGCATGTTTATTTTTTCTAAAAATGATCTTAAAAATCTTATCTCATTTTAAAAAATCGATATTCACCTTTATTACAAATTCTTGCAATTTTTTAACTAATTTTACAAGTAAATATGTTAAATTTTTATATAATTCTGTTGATTTGTTTTTAATTAAACTATCAATATGAGATTAATAATATGTTTATACGTTTTCTCTGTTTTATGGTTATTATTATATAACAATTTCATCTTACTTGATTTCAATTTATATAAAATTAAATATCTTTTAATATTCCGTACAAAATGTGGATCAGTAGTTAGTTTCATCACTCCAAATTCGTGAGGGGCTTACAATCCGAGGCCCAAATCAAGGCCCAACCGACCCAAGCTTGTGCTTTAGGCCCCCAATAAAATAAGGCCCACCAAAAGTTCTCTCTTTATTAATTATTATTGTTATAAACTGTTTAAAAATTTTCGTAACTTAGTCGGCGTTAATTATTACATACCTAAATGTCCTAGTTATCAGAACCGGACCGGCGATCCGACCGGGAACCGGACCCCTGTCCGGTTTGGTTCAGTTAAAAGACCATTTTACAAATAAACAGTGTTTGAACCAGGTGGAATCGGGTGGTTTTTGGAAATCCGGTTGGTTTTTTAAAAACTGACCGTTTCTGGTTCACTTTTTAATTGATTTTTTTTACAGACCAATCGGTTTTTCGGTTTAAACCGATTGGTTTGGTTTTGCATTAACCAATCGGCTTAACCCAATTGGTGAAATCAGTTCACCACTATTGTGTATTGTGTTTGAGAATTGAGAGTAATGTGTGTTTGAAATTTAAATTATGTAGTCTCCTAAAATACTTTTACCTGCTTTGTACGTACAAAGTCATATCCTAAAATTAACTTAATCGTTCGAAGCTCCTTCCATTTGTACTATTTCCTTTAGGGATAAAAGTCATCTAGGTACCTCAAAAAACACGTTTTTACAATTAGGTACCTTAGAAAAATTTGTTACTTTTGAGTACCTCAAAAGTCATAAATGTATGTACTTTAATTGGGAACCTGAAAGTAACAAAAGCAAAAACAAATAACAATTCAATAATGACAAAATAAATATATTGGATTGATACAATAAAACAACTTAGAGATACCTGAAAGCAATAGTAAAATAGAGTAGAGTTAACTTAATGGAACATAATAATATATACATGACACACCAATGACTAAATTATTAAAATAGATACATTTATGATTTCCGAGGTATTCGAACGTAACACATTTTTTCTAAGGTACGTATTTGTAAAAATGTGATTTTTGAGGTACCTAAATGACTTTTATATTTTTCCTTTATTTTGAGGTACGTTCTTAGATGTATCCTTTCAAATGTTCAAACTTAGTTAACTGATTCACAATTAACCAAATGAGTTTCTCTCTATACAAGGTCCATCAAAAATTTGTTTCCATTAGATATCTTTGAGCACAAAAATAGTCACATGACGTATAGTAAATATTTCCAATAAACGAATTTCAAAGTTGTACCTAAAAGTTGTACATGATTTCTTTTGATTTTTCTTGGCTCCTTTAGTAATGATCTTTAAGTTCCTTGTTGAGATGAAACTAGTTTTTTTTTCAAGACATACACATATTCAATTCTACTATGTCCTTTAAAATCCATGGAGCCACAAATTACTCTTAGTCGTGAGGCTTTCTTTTACTTCAAACAATCATGATATTCTTATCTATCAAATAATTATTTTTCTATCGCGATCACTTGTCAATTCTCTTGTAACGATCAATTCTCCTGTAACAAACTCCATAAGCATTAGGGGTGTCAACGAGTTGCAGTGCACTGCAAACCCGTGGTGTACCACACAAATTTAACCTGCAATTTGGCGGCTCGTGGATCATGAGACGAGTATAGTAGGAGATGTCGGCCTACAAGCCAACCTGCGGTAGTAGGGTCTATTTGTAATTCTATAAAACTATTGGATGTAATATACATTATTAAACATTTTAGGGATTATTATGCAATAAGAAATGGAAAAGTATTAAAAAAATGTAATATTTTTTACCAAAGTAGTAAGAACATATACATTGTTTATTCAGAAGTCTTATTTTTTTTGTTGGTATTAAATTATTTCTGTTCAATAAGACTAACGGTTAATGATGTGAAAGATAAATAATTTTTTTATGAGTAAATTTTCAGAAATTCGAAAAACCACCTCAAAATGTGCAAAAAATAAGGATTTTTTTTATAAAATAAAAGTAAATTCAAAACATTATTTCAAAAAAATAATACAAAAATTTTCATCATATATCAAATAAGTATAAAATAAAATAAAGTATACCTAAAATTCGAAAATATATAATTTATTTTTGTATATTATATTTCATATATTTTAATAAAATACAAAAAAAAATTATAAATACTTTTTATTAAAATAAATATATTTTAAAAATTGTTTTTGAAAAAGGATAATATTTAAATATAAAAGACATTTTTATGAATATTAAATAGTGAAATACTAAAAACAAATGTATTAATTTGAAGTAAATATAACGGAATAAAATACATATAGTATACAAGCATGCATAATGAAAATCGATGAAGAATTTAATTTTGAAATTTGATTCATCACCTTGAAACCAACACCATTTTCAATCTAATTCTTCTCTTGTAGGTTTTTCTATCCAATAATATGTATTTCTCTTTTTGTTTTTATTCATCATTGTGTGAAAGACTTTTTGTTTTTATTCATCATTGTGTGAAAGACTCATTTTATACTGGAGAAGCCCTTTTCTGTTTCATCTTTAGCCATACATGTATATAGTATGTATATATATATTATCTATATTTGATTTGTTTCTTCAACCATATATAATATGTCTTCTTTACCTGTATGGAAATATTTTATTGTCTTGCTTAATAAAGTAATGCTACATATAGAGTGTATATACATGTATCATATTTTCTATTCTTGCTTTGGTCAGATTTAATTCCATTGCATGTTTGTCTTCGATAGAATAGAAAATATAATATAATATATTACTTAGAATGTATTATATTATATAGGTAAAAGTCTGAAAATGTTACAACATATTTGACGAAAATGGTTTTCCAACTCAAACGATTGTTTTTGGTACAACATGTTTGAAAATGATGGTAATTGGTACATTCGTTACTTTTCTGTTAAAAAATTCTGTTAAATATTTTTTATATTTACAAAATTAACCAACTATTTTTCTAAATGTTACAATTAAACCCTACAAACTTACACTAATGTTTCAAACATGTCCCGACTCGATTCGAGCCACACAGGGGGGCATAGATATCAGAACCGGACCAGAGGTCTGACCGGGAACCGGACCCCTGTTCGGTGTGGTTCAGTTAAAAGACTATTTTACAAATGAACAGTGTTTGGACCAAGTTGAACCGGACGGTTTTTGGAAAACCATACGATTTTTTAAAAATCGGTCGGTTTCCGGTTCACTTTTTAATTGATTTTTTTTACAGACCAATTGGTTTTTCGGTTTAAACCGATTGGTCTGTTTTTGCAGTGTTAAACCGGTTCGGTCACTGCTAGGTTAAGTTACGTGACTTCTCAGTTCTCTTCTCACTTCATCTTCTTCGTGACTTCTCACTACAGAAGCAGCCGCAACTCTTCTCACTAGAGTTTCTTCGTCGCCAGCAGGTCCAGCTACTTCGACAGCGCCTTAGTGACTTCAGCTTCTGCGCCATCGGTTCATCTCGATCGCCATCAGTTCAACTTCTTCTCAATCGCCATCGGTTCGTCGCCAGCATGTCCAGCTTCTTCGACAGCACCTTCGTGACTCCAGCAGGTCCAGGTTCGTCTCCAGCTCCATCGATTCCTCTCGATCGCCAGCTTCGCCAGGTTCGTCTCGATCTGAAATTGTTTAGCTTAGGTATTGTGACAATCGGTGACAGTGTAAGGGTAATTGCTGAAATTGTTCAATTCAGTTTGCTTTGTTCAATTGCTTGCTGAAATTGTTCAATTCAGTTTGCTTTGTTCAATTCAGTGCTTTGCTGAAATTGCTTAGCTCAGCTTAGGTTCGGTTCGTTTGCTTTGTTCAATTCTTTGTTAAATTGTTGAAATTGACTACCATGGCAAGAAGCCGAACTAAAAGACTAGGTGTGAAGTGGTATGATACCATAAGGTGTTAACTCACGGTAAAGATGAAATGGTATGATGAGGAATGCTAGGTGACGCTTTGAGGGAGGTTGTAACAAACTAAGATTCAGAGTTACGATCTACCTGCTCCATGATATTTACTGAATCAACTTGCAGTTCACTCCATCACATTGTGGACCCCTGTGGTTAAACATGTTGTTCTAGTATATAGTCTTTCTCTGTCCCAGCTCTCACTTTTTAATAGCAATAGATTTAGTTTGATATATTAGGACGTTGAATATAGATGGTAAGTAAATGCAACATTGTAGACATCTCTAAAAATGATTTATTATAGGGAAGCACAACTTGACCTCACCTTTCCTTTACCATGTTAACTAATCTCTCCCGTTATGTGAGAACTATGGAGTTACAAGAATAGATTTTTCTCCACTTGTACTTTTAGTATTCTCTAAGCTATCATTGCTTCCTGATATTGTCAAAAGTTTATATGTTTACCAAGTGTGACGCATCTACCTGATTGTGACCAGCAAGTGAGAGGAAGAGTGGAGGTGATGCATATTGGAGTGGAGGTGATCAAAGAGAAGTTTAGAAGTTATGTTTAAACTTTAAAGTTTAAACAAACCTATTGTCATTGTGTTTGATTTTGACACTATTGTGTATTGTGTTTGAGAATTGAGATTAATGTGTGTTTGAAATTGAAACTATGTAGTTTGTGTGTGTGTGAGACTATGTAGTTTAAGGTAATTATGTTTGTGTTTGAGACTATGTATGTATTTTAAATTTTCAGTTTTTTTTTTCCCCTAGTGAACAGTGAACCGCATACTGAACATTGTTGGATCGGTCGAAACGTGAACCGCTCCCCTCGCCGGTTCTAATAACTACGGGGGGGTGGGGTGGGGTCTTCTAACCAGGGTCCGAACCCAGACTAGGTCACCCAACCTTGCGGACCTGGTCTGTATTCGAACCAAGACAATAGGACCCCCGATTGGGGCTCAATTGGAGCCCCGATCGTTTGAACTGAACCGAGCCAGGTTCGGTCCAAACCGATTGGGGCTCCAATTGAGACCCAATCGGGGGGGGGGGGGGGGCTATTGTTAGGATATATGTATAATTACATATGAGTGTTTAGGGATTATTCTGCAATATTCTAGAATTAGTAAGTAAGGTCTAGATTGTAATATCTCAAGACTTATCTAAACCCTAAACCCTACAAACCCTAATTATATAGCCGCAGGTTGTAACATATGGATTTTAAGTTTGAATGAATGGATTAGTGTCGTCGGCTGCAAGTAAGCCTTGGTCATCTTCTTTCTTTGATTTTTCTATTTATGTTTAAGTTCCTATCATGGTATCAGAGCAAGAATGATTCTGCTCATGTCGTTTCAAACGCAATTACGGTGTCTGTTGATCGATTGAAGTGATCAATCTCTTCGACTCCATGAAAGAAATTTCTTCTGCATTCTTCAACAAGAAAATCTCACAGCTGATTGGCGAGGAGAATTTCCAATCATGGCCACACAAGTGATGCTATCTGTAAGAGGATACAATCAGGAAAGTCATCTCTACGACAATGTCACAATTCCAGCTCGAATTCCTGGACCAGATGGAGATGATGAACCGAATCCAATATACCAAAAGTATGTTCAAAAGGATAGTTCACTAACTTCCTGGTTGCTCGCCTCAGTGTCGTCACAAGTCAGCAGAGGTCTCATAGGATGCATGACCGCTGCATCAATATGGCAGAAGCTTCACAGAGATTTTTCTGCATCATCAACAACAAGGATCATGCATTTGTTGATCGACTGAAGGTTCGTAAACTACCTCATCAATCAATGCGTGATTACATGACAACAATTCAAACTGCCTGTGATAGCTTAGCCTCTTGTGGTCATCCAATTGAAGAAATGCAACAAATATCAATCATTCTTAATGGAGTAAAAGGACATTATGACATTATAGTTTCGGTTATTCATGCAAGTCGTAATCCCTATGATATTGCCTCGGTGAGTTCGGTCGTGTTAGATGCAGAAGCTAGGCAAAGTGATTTGTTGTTTGATTCTGATATGTCTGATCATATGGCTATAAATTGAGGTTCTCATGGAAAGAAGGATGAGATGGAGTCAGGTATGTCTAGGACTAATAATCGAGGTGGATCATCTGATGGAATTTTACCAACACCTGTCAATGAAGGTCCGAATCTATCCTTTGTCAATTCCACTGCTGTTCAACATGAACAATCTCCCTAATATGACCGTGGTAGAGGTCGTGGCAGAGGTTATGGACACAATAAACCACAATGTCAATTGTGTGGTAAGTTTGGTCATTTGGTTCACAGGTGTTACCAGAGGTTCAATGTAAATTTTACAGGTGTTACTAATCCAAACAATGTGAATTCTGCAAGTGTCAATCTATGTTCCGCTCAATGGGAAGATGCCTCAGCAGGATCTAATCTACCACCACAACAACAACAGTTTCAAGCACCAAATCAGTTTCAAGCACCAAATCAGTTTCAAGCACCAAATCAGACATTTCAAGAACCAAATCTGTTTCAAGCACCGAATCCGTATCAAGCACCGAATCAGCCCTTTCATGCACTAAGTCAGTTTCAAGCACCAAATCAGCCATTCCAAGCACCGAATCATCCCTTTCAAGCACTGAATCAGTTTCATCCATATATGTACTCTCCTTCGGGTCCGATGCAATTCAATCCCTTCTTGTTAGGGTATATGTATAAATACATATAGATTGAGGATCGGTTTAGTATTAAAGATTGAGGGACTAAAGTGTAAATAGAGAGGAATATAGGCTATAAATAGAAGAAGGCTGTAACGACTTTACCTACCTTGAAATGAAAATCTGATTTCGTTTTCTTAGATTGTAAGCAATCTCTAGTTTGCTTTCTGTTATTGATCTGAAGATCATAACATGGTATCATAGCTATTCCTTCCTACGATTGCGTCCGTAGCGAGGTGATTTCTGTGTTTCAATCACTGCATTTGTACTCTGTTTTTGCAATCTCTTGTTCGCCAGTCGATCGCGATAGATTGTGAGTGATTATCTGCTGAGAATCTGCTGGTATTAGTCGATTTCTGTTATGTATTCTTCTGCATCTCGATTTTGTTCTGTTGTTGGTATTCTATCTGCAATGGATGAAGGTACTGCAAGCTTCTTCAACAAGAAAGTGTCCAGACTGGAAGGAGAGGAAAACTTCCAGTCTTGGCGGCAGCAAGTCCTCCTAGCTGTGAGAGGTCACAAATTGGAGGCACACCTGTATGGAAATGCCACAGTTCCACCTACACTACCTGGAGATGATGGAGAGCCTATACCAAATCCAAACTATCAGAAGTTTATTAAAAAAGACAGCTCGTTGGCGTCATGGATGTTGGCATCGGTCTCGTCTCAGGTTAGTCGTAGCCTGGTAGGATGTATGACAACTTCTTCCATCTGGTTGAAGCTTCATAGAGACTTTTCTTCATCCTCTACCACGAGGATAATGGATTTATATGATAGATTAAAGGTGCGAAAGTTACCTCATCAGACAATGAGGGACTACTTAACCTTGATTCAATCGGCATGCGACAGCTTGGCTAGCTGTGTACATCCGATTGAAGAAATGCAGCAAATCTCCATAATCCTTAACGGTGTCAAGGGACAATTTGATAATGTAGTGTCAGTAATCCACGCCAGTAGGAATCCGTATGATTTGGCCTCCATCAGTTTTGTTTTTCTTGATGCAGAAGCTAGATTTGGTGATATTCTGTTTGACAACAGCATTTCTGCGAATGTGGCTATGAATCAGCCTTCGTTAATGAAGAATGGAAGCTCATTGTCGGACGTCGGATCCGACTTTCCCGACCCGTTTTGGAAAATATTTTAAATTTTCGTTTTTGAAAATGTCGTGTCTTGGCGAGCGACGGGTCCGGTCGAGCGGGGTCATCAACCGGACCGAAAAAATTGAAAGAGTCGCCACCGATTAATTGAAGGCTAATCGGAATCCTAAAATTGCCTGGGGTACATGGAGTTAACATCCTAGGGCTTAGAGAGGTCTACGTCCAGAGAATCGAGTTCGGGGGTTTGATTACGTCTTAAAATCTCGTAAGCTCATAATCCGCCCTTTCAGTACTTTAGTTTGCTTTTGAAATGTTTTTCAATTTACCCGAATTGCCAGTTTTGATCATGCTTGATCCAAAAAGACTATATGCATTTTCTTTAAATCATGTATAAACATTTTTTTTTTGAGTTTATTTCAAATAAACAAAAGAGAAATAAAGTTAATCATGCTCGAAAAAAAATAGTTTAACCCTCGAGCCATTTTAAACGTGTCAAAACATGCACGAATGATTTTTGAAGATTTTAAGCTCGTTGGACTAATTTGTCCCATTTGGAGAAGTTATAGGATGTCCAAAAAATAATAGGGACCAAAATGCAATATATTAAAATTTGAGCTGAATTGGACAAATATTTCGAAAATTGCAGAAAAGACCCTAAACTATTCTGGACTTATTTGTAACACTTGGTAAAGTTCTAAAATAACCCGAAATTTATTCTAGACTTATTTGTAACATTTTTAAAAGTCATGGAATGTCCAGAAAAATTTAGGAATCAAAATTGTAACTTTCGAAAAAAATATAACTGAACTGAAAATATTTTTAAAAATTAAAGATTTGACCCTAAACTATTCTAGATTTATTTGTAACACTTGGTAAAATTCTAAAAAATAACTCGAAAATTATTTTAGACTTATTTGTAACATTTTTAGAAATCATGGAATGTCTAGAAAAGTTTAGAAATAATTTTTTTTTTTAAGAGCTGAGTTAAAAAAATAATTTGCACAAATGACACAAAACTTTTCCGGTTTGGTTTATAACACTCGATAACGTCCCAGAAATGACCCGAGAGTCCAAGGACCGAGTTGTAACCTTCATCAAAGTTTGGGAAAGACCTAAGTCATTTTTCAAAAAAAATTTGTTTTTACATATACATATACATAATATACATATACATAATATATATATATAGTATTACATAGACATAATATAAATAGATATTATACATATAGATAAATAGATAACATAAACATAATATAAATATATATTATACATATAGATATATATAGTAATAAATAAACATAATATAAATATGTATTATACATATAGATATATATAGTAATACATAAACATAATATAAATATATATTATACATATAGATATATATAGTATAAACATAATATAAATATATATTATACATATAGATATATATAGTATAAACATAATATAAATATGTATTATACATATAAATATAATAGTATTACATAAACATAATATAAATATATATTATACATATAGATATAGATATTAAGAAGTATATTATACATAAATAGATAATATATGTATATAAACTCTCAATTTTATTTCACATTTAGAAAATACAAAATATGATATTGAAGATGAGAGAAATATACCTAACTCATGGGAGGCTAAAATACCGTACGAGGAATCGAGTCCGATAATTATCGGTAGTTTTTACTATTTTTTTTCTCTCTCTCTCTTTTTTTTTCTTTCTTTTCTTCATTCTTCCTTCTTCCCTCACGACCTCCTCTCCAAATCCTTTATTTCTCTCTTCTATTTATACACAAAATAAGTAGATATTTTTTTGATATTTTTTTGATTTTTTATTATAATTTTTTTTCAGATATTTTTTTTTTAATTTATTTTTTAATTTTTTAATTTACTTTTATATCGATTCCTCGCGTACGGTATTTTGATCCCGAGCCAAAATCAGGTGTTTACAGTTGCCCCTCTTAGGACACGCGCTCATGGAAGTGATCTCATGAGTGTGTATTCAAAGACAAACAACTGATTTTGGCTCCTCTTTATTCATTATTTACATAGTAGATAAGCATCATTATGCAACTTTCGGAAGCTAGACACCTATAGGTCCCGATCGTTCACGATGATTTGTGGAGACTGAGCGTCTAAACGCTCATCAATATGTGATTCCCAGAAGCTGGATAACTACAGGTCCTGGTCATCGAGGATGACTTGTGGAGGCTGAACACCTAATGGGTCCGCTCGTCGACTTGTGACTCGTTGATGATAGCTTGCGGAGGCTGAACACCTAAAGGCTCCGCTTGTCGGCTTGTGACTCCCAGAAGCTGGATAACTACAGGTTCTGTTCGTCGAGGATGACTTGCGGAGGCTGAACACCTAAAGGCTCCGCTTGTCGGCTTGTGACTCCCAGAAGCTGGATAACTACAGGTCCTGGTCATCGAGGATGACTTGCGGAGGCTGAACACCTAAAGGGTCCGCTCGTCGACTTGTGACTCGTTGGGGTTGACTTGCGGAGGCTGAGCGCCTAAAGAGTCCACTTGTCAGCTCGTGACTCCCAGAAGCTGGATAACTACAGGTCCGGTTTGTCGAGGATGACTTGTGGAGGCTGAACACCTAAAGGCTCCGCTTGTCGGCTTGTGACTCCCAGAAGCTGGATAACTACAGGTTCTGGTCATCGAGGATGACTTGTAGAGGCTGAACACCTAAAGGCTCTGCTTGTTGGCTTGTGACATGTTGGGGTTGACATGTGGAGGCTGAGCAGCTAAAGACTCTACTTGTCGGCTTGTGACTCCCAGAAGCTGGATAACTACAGGTCCTGTTCGTCGATGATGACTTTGCGGAGGCTGACCACCTAAAGGCTCCGCTTGTCGGCTTGTGACTCCCAGAAGCTGGATAACTACAGGTGCTGTTCGTCGAGGATGACTTGCGGAGGTTGAACACCTAAAGGCTCCGCTTGTCGGCTTGTGACTCCCAGAAGCTGGATAACTACAGGTCCTGTTCGTCGAGGATGACTTGCGGAGGTTGAACCCCTAAAGGCTCCGCTTGTCGGCTTGTGACTCCCAGAAGCTGGATAACTACAGGTTCTGGTCGTCGATGATGACTTGCGAAGGCTGAAACATAAAGGCTCCTCTCGTGTTTTTTTTCAGAAGCTTTGTTGTGGGTGACTTACGGGGATTGAGCACCTCAAGGCCCCGTTCGTCGTCTTGGCGCCTTCAGAAGATGGATATCATATCTACAGGTTCTGATCGTTGGGGATGACTTATGGAGGTTGAGAACCTAAACGCTTCGTTTGTCGGTTTGTAACTCTCGGAAGTTGGATATCTACAAGTCCTGATTGTTGATGATGACTTGCGGAGGTTGAGCACCTAAAGACCCCGCCCATTAGCTTGTAATTCACTTTGGAGGTAAAAACCATTTTCGAGATGTCTGACAGCTTGTGCGGACTTCTCAGTCAGATTTATCATTAATCGACTTTGGAATCTTTCTTGATGGAGTTCCATAAAGTCATTCATGCTATCTTCACAATGTGTATCCATGCAAGTTGTCGAGGCAGCTCAAATTAATGTCAATCACAACTTCTTTTTATTGCTACTGTGGGAAACAATGTCGTCCACTTTTGAGCATTTTTTTTTAATCTCTTGATTTTCTTTCCGCACTTCTCGATTCCCTTAATTTTTGCCTAGGTCGCCCTTTTGGGTTTTCTACCTAGCAGGGATTTGATTCCTTTCCTTTTGCCATGATCGCCCTTTTAGGGATTTTTAATCATGCCCCTCTTCCCTAAATTTTGCCTAAACCGCCCTTTCAGGTTTTCGATTTAGCGGGAATTTCTCTCATTTTTGGAGGCTCGCTTTCTGATGACGATTTTTTTTTATTTTGTTTTGCATCCACATTGATTGGATTAGGGAGTTCTCTGTTGTCCATGTATGTGATGATCATGGCTCCCCCACTGAAAATCACTTTGATGACATAAATCCCTTCATATTTATGTACAAACTTGCCCTCAGAGTTTGGATTGACTTGAAGTTTTTTTTTATCTCTCGTTTTTCTATCATTTTGCTACGGTAAATTTTTTTTTTTTTACCGCACCTCTCGGTTCCTTTAATTTTTGCCTAGGTTGCCCTTTCAGGTTTTCAACCTAGCAGGGATTTGATTCCTCTCCTTTTGCCATGATTGTCCTTTTGGGGATTTTCAATCATGCCCCTTTTCCCTAAATTTTGCCTAAACCGCCCTTTCGGGTTTTCGATTTAGCGGGAATTTTCTCTCACTTTTGGAGACTCGCTTTCTGGTTACGAACTCCTTAAGGATAGTATTTTTTGACTGCGTCCATATTGATTGGACTGGGGAGTTCTTGGTTGTCCATGTCGGTGACGATCATGGCTCCTCTGCTGAAAGTCTCTTTGGCATCATAAGACCCTTCATATTTAGGCACAAAGTTACCCCGAGAGTCTGGATTGACTCGAATTTTTTTATGGAGAATTAGATTGCTTGCTTGTAATTCTCTTGGACCGACTTTCCTGTTAAATGCACGAGCCATGCGTTGCTGGTACAAATGCCCGTGGCACTGCGCGATGAGCCGCCTTTTGTCATGAGGTTCAATTGCACGTATCTGCATTTCGCCTACTCTGACTCGTCCTTCTCTGCCTCGGCGGGGATCCTAGCTGACGGTAATTTTACTTCAATTGGAAACACAGCTTCGATCCCGTAAACAAAGGAAAATGGGGTTGCCCCTGTTGATGTCCGTATTGAGGTCCTGTATGCCATGAGTTCCTAAGACAGCTTATCATGTCAGTCCATTAATTGTTGCTTCCACTGCGCCATTCATTTGTGGGTGATATAGAGATACATTTTTACACTTGATCACAACTCAATCCAATTTAGATTTCTGGCATTGCCGGTGATGATTGACTTCGGCATCCCATGACACACGATGATGTCCTCGTTGATGAAAAATTCAACGGTCTTTGCCGATATTCACGTCGGGGTAATAACCTCTAATCCTGATGAAGTAATTGATTGTAATCAATGCAATATAAATCGATGACCATTGGACGCTTTTGGGAAAATCATGTTGATTACATCGATGCCCCACATTTTGAAAGCTCGTGGGGAATTTCTGGAATAGAGCTCGTGCAGTGACGCGTGGATTTGGTCCGCGTACACTTGACAGATGTGATATTGTTGGGCATGTTTTATACAGTCAGCCGTCATGGTGAACCCAAAGTACCCAAGTCTTGCACGTTCATGTGTGGGCCGCAAGAACCTTCATGAATTTCTTCCATTAGATGTTCAGCTTCTTTAGCATTCACGCATCTCAAATGGGTATAGTCGAGCCACTGGGAAATTAATTGCAAGTCATTCCTCGCATGACCATTCAGACATTTTCTTGTGGCATTCTCTGGGAAGTCCGTACGCCATATATCTTTTTTTATATTAGTGAGTCATGGTTGACTGTATGATTCTTCGATTGTACAACAATAGGCTGAAATTTCTTTGATTTTGATCTCCATTGGCAGTTTTTGGTTTCCCGGAGAAATTTTACTCATGCGTGCGAGCGTTGCCAATTTATTTTGAACGCAAAGACGCAAATAAGAACACAAGGTGATTGTTGGTCTGCTTCTCTTCTTCGCAGCTTTCATCCCCGTGATGATGACGTTGCTGGCGTCATTGTTGTTGTCCCTCCATGGGTTTCTCCACCCTTCAGGGAATCTGATCAGTTGGAAGTACTTCGCCTTGCTGTGACGAACTTTCCGTAGTGGCTACCTTTCAAGCCTTTCCGATCGATGCTGCCAACAGTGGCATCTCTCTGCATCGACAACGATGTCTCCCCTGTTGTGAACAACGACGAGCGTCAACAATGGCATCTCCTATGCAGGAGTCAACAACGGCGTCTGTCCCGTGTCAACAATGGTGACTCTTATGCAGGAGTCAACAACAGCGTCATCCCCGTGTCAACAATGACATCTTTTCATCTCTATTTAAGTCGCTTATGCTTTAGCTCGATCAAACGAAAGGGAGTTGTTTTTCTCATCTCCTTTACTTTGTAAAACAACCTTCCCTTTTTCCGGTGGTCGAATGTGGTCTGGTGGTGTGGGTCAGTTTGACTATGATTGCCACTTCCTCTGAACGAGGTGTAACATAGAAGACAGACTCAATTCTGACGATGAGAACCTCGGCGTCCCTCCTTGTTGTGGTACCCATTACTTGTCTCCGGTCCTTTTCTTGATCGGATAGTTGCATAAGCCGATTTTACCTCAGGTAACGGGTTTTCTCGTAGTAAATCATATTTTTCTTGATTATACTCATCACTCACTGCATTTAGAAATTGATACAATTTGGTATCTGCTTGATTTTATGTTCCAAATTGCAATGTCATCTGGGTCAACGGATCCTTCTCTGTAATGTATAGAGTCAGATTCGGCAAGGGTGCCCCACTAACGAGTGGACGATAAAAAATGCATGAGGGAGCTTCATCGAGCAGAGCTCCAATGGTGATACCAGTTGAAAATAAGTTTGAGAAGCCCTCGTGAGCATACTTGTGGTGGGCCTGGAAATGAACAGCGAGGAAAGGACATAACAATGTCTTTGAACTTTCGGTTAAATATTTCCTCCAGACGACTTCATAATCTTTGAAATTAGGACGAAAACCTGATCCTAAAAGTGTATTTGTCCTTTCGGGTGTGGGAAAGTCATATGTGGGAAGTGGGTCTTGGTCAGGATGGCCATATGTGGGAGGTGAAGCTTGGTCAGGATGGCAAAAATGTCTGACATGGATTGATGAAGTGCCACGACATTAGTGTTCCTCGGGAAGACGAGATCGGGGATACTGTGGTAGTCACGGCTGCCTGGAGCTTAGAAAAGCAAAAATCCGCTCGACCTAGGAGGTCATGCCAACGATTGACTGCACTGTGCGGGAACTCATGACATACATGGTTTGTTCTAGTAGGATGATTCTCTCATCGTGTTCTTGAGGTACTGGAATCGTCGAATGTCGCATGGATTCCCGAAAACCTAAATCCAAAATACCATAGTAAGAAGGATGAATACACAATTGATCATGCATGATTGATTTCAAAAATTCTGCATGTTCCGTTCATTCCATTCGTAGACTTTGATTGCCTGTATGACAAAAGTTTTTTTTCAAAAATACTTTATAAGGATTTGGCCAATCGATGTCTAGTTCTTAAGACGTTTCACACAACGACGTAGCTCGTTGAGTGCATTTGTTGCTTGTTCCTTGGTTCGAATGAAGGTCGAGAACATGTATTTTGAAAATCTTTTTATTTGCCTCGTTCTTCGTATGAATTGTTCAAGGGTGTCATTCAACTTAGCTACGTTGCCCCCACATTTTTCCAAGGTGCTCCCACATTGCTAGAATGACGGTGGTTGTTCGGATCTATCCCTGATTATCTCATCCGGGTTGATAGAACGGATTTGCTGGTGTCGAATGGAACTTGTGAAAGAATTATGTTGTTGTTAATCACGCAGATGCATTTTCCATATTTCATAATTCAGACAAGGCGTTGAGAATCCAATTGACTTTGTAGTTTACGAGCCCGTGAACCTTGTCAATCTTCTTGTTCATGTATTTCTGATTCCCTTTTTGTCATGGCTTTCCATATTCTGGAAATTTCGACCGTAGGGGGTTGTATGGCCTTAATGTGAGGGCAATGATTTTTTTTTTCCTTACCAAAGATGGTGCGTGAAACGTCTTAAGGATACAAGATTGAATGAACGGAAGTTACAATTTTTTTTTTTTGAAAAATGCAATGCAAGTGCGAGAATTTAACTTCATTAGTAAGACTCGTATTACATTTACAACAGTCTGGAATATATAATACAAAAGGCTCAATCCTATACATGTCATGATCTAAGGCCAAAACAAAACACATTTACATCAATGGGCCAAACTTCTTCATGGGCCAAATTTCTTCATGGGCCGTGGGCCAATTGCATATCCAAATACTTGGGCTGAATTCTCATTTACATCAGTTGGGCCCAAAAATGGAAATATACACAAAACTGTTAAAGACTAAACACGGTGTGGAGCTTTTGTTCTAAATGGATGGAATTTCTAGGTCCTCTGAAGCAGCGGAACCTCACCCCCTAAAGAGGATCACGGGCCCATTCCGATCATCGAGTTGAGTTGTTTGGGTGCGTGTCGGCGGTCCAAACCGCTCCGGGCGCATTCCCCTACTAAACTCCCTAAGCTCTTAATGTGCTCCAGGTCCGAGCGGGTAATGGTAACCAGCGTGGTGTGTGCAAAACAAAAATTTACATTTTTTTTTGACTTATTACAATTACATCGCCTTTTCGACAAAATTTGAAACTGCAAACATGAGCAAACGGTCAAAACGGATATAGCAAAATATAATATGGCAAAGCAAACATGACAAAGCTTAAACCTTCTAAAAGAGATCCCCAGCAGAGTCGCCAAATTGTCGGACGTCGGATCCGACTTTCCCGACCCGTTTTGGAAAATATTTTAAATTTTCGTTTTTGAAAATGTCGTGTCTTGGCGAGCGACGGGTCCGGTCGAGCGGGGTCATCAACCGGACCGAAAAAATTGAAAGAGTCGCCACCGATTAATTGAAGGCTAATCGGAATCCTAAAATTGCCTAGGGTACATGGAGTTAACATCCTAGGGCTTAGAGAGGTCTACGTCCAGAGAATCGAGTTCGGGGGTTTGATTACGTCTTAAAATCTCGTAAGCTCATAATCCGCCCTTTCGGTACTTTAGTTTGCTTTTGAAATGTTTTTCAATTAACCCGAATTGCCAGTTTTGATCATGCTTGATCCAAAAAGACTATATGCATTTTCTTTAAATCATGTATAAACAATTTTTTTTTTAGAGTTTATTTCAAATAAACAAAAGAGAAATAAAGTTAATTATGCTCGAAAAAAAATAGTTTAACCCTCGAGCCATTTTAAACGTGTCAAAACATGCACGAATGATTTTTGAAGATTTTAAGCTCGTTGGACTAATTTGTCCCATTTTGAGACGTTATAGGATGTCCAAAAAATAATAGGGACCAAAATGCAATTTATTAAAATTTGAGCTGAATTGGACAAATATTTCGAAAATTGCAGAAAAGACCCTAAACTATTCTGGACTTATTTGTAACACTTGGTAAAGTTCTAAAATAACCCGAAATTTATTCTAGACTTATTTGTAACATTTTTAAAAGTCATGGAATGTCCAGAAAAATTTAGGAATCAAAATTGTAATTTTCGAAAAAAATATAACTGAACTGAAAATATTTTTTAAAATTACAGATTTGACCCTAAACTATTCTAGATTTATTTGTAACACTTGGTAAAATTCCAAACAATAACCCGAAAATTATTTTAGACTTATTTGTAACATTTTTAGAAATCATGGAATGTCTAGAAAAGTTTAGAAATCAATTTGTTTTTTTTTAAGAGCTGAATTAAAAAAATAATTTGCACAAATGACCCAAAACTTTTCCGGTTTGGTTTATAACACTCGATAACATCCCATAAATGACCCGAGAGTCCAAGGACCGAGTTGTAACCTTCATCAAAGTTTGGGAAAGACCTAAGTCATTTTTTTTTTAATTTTTGTTTTTACATATACATATACATAATATACATATGCATAATATATATATATAGTATTACATATACATAATATAAATAGATATTATACATATAGATAAATAGATAACATAAACATAATATAAATATATATTATACATATAGATATATATAGTAATAAATAAACATAATATAAATATATATTATACATATAGATATATATAGTAATACATAAACATAATATAAATATATATTATACATATAGATATATATAGTATAAACATAATATAAATATATATTATACATATAGATATATATAGTATAAACATAATATAAATATATATTATACATATAAATATAATAGTATTACATAAACATAATATAAATATATATTATACATATAGATATAGATATAGATATTAACAAGTATATTATACATAAATAGATAATATATGTATATAAACTCTCAATTTTATTTCACATTTAGAAAATACAAAATATGATATTGAAGATGAGAGAAATATACCTAACTCATGGGAGGCTAAAATACCGTACGAGGAACCGAGTCCGATAATTATCGGTAGTTTTTGCTCTTTTTTTCTATTTTCTTTTTCTCTCTCTCTCTTTTTTTTTTCTTTCTTTTCTTCCTTCTTCCTTCTTCCCTCACGACCTCCTCTCCAAATCATTTATTTCTCTCTTCTATTTATACACAAAATAAGTAGATATTTTTTTTATCTTTATTTTTTTTATTCATTTCTTTTTCAGATATTTATTTTTATTTTTTTTATTTATTTTTATATCGATTCCTCGCGTACGGTATTTTGATCCCGAGTCAAAATCAGGTGTTTACACTCATCACCTCAATCAGTAGAAGATTTGGTTGCCACGAACAATGCTTTGCCAAATAACATGACAAGTCAAGGAATATCACAGCAACAATCGACTCAAGCTAACCACTCATCATTTGGTAATAGTCGTGGCCGTGGTCTTGGGAGAGGCCATGGCTCTAATCGACCTCAGTGCCAACTCTGTGGGAAGTTTGGGCATCTTGTTCACAGATCCTATCACAGATTCAATGTCAATTTCACAGGTGTGACAGATCCTGCAAATGTCAATAAACCAAGTGTAAATCTCAGTTCGTCACAATGGGAAGATCTTGTGGAATTGCATCAACCTGCTTCCTCTACTCATTCATATTCATCAAATGTGTCTCAGCCTCAGCATAATGCTGTATTCCAATCGGCCAGTCCTATGCATCAGTCGACATTTTCTCCTCACCAACATCAGACTTCATTCACTCCACATCAGGTGATTTTCTCATTCATCTTATCAACCAAGTTTTCAAACTACGTTTCAGAATATTGTTCCGTTCTTTGGTTTGCCTGCTGCTAATGTCATGCCACAGCAACTACCGTATCAGCCTGTGTATCAGCCATATCCTCATGCCTTTCATAATACTTCTGTGCCATCTGGAGCTGCTTCATTTACATCAGGAAGCGTGTACAATTTGGACACACAGTCCATGAATGGAAGTCCTCAGGTAAACTTAGCGTCTGTTGCACCTGTCATTCAAAATGACTCCAGCTGGTTTCCAGACTCAGGTGCCACCAATCACCTGACGAACATGCATCCAAGTCAATTCCAAGCTTGTGCACCATATTCTGGCCCAGGTAACGTAGTTGTAGGCAATGGCTCTTCCTTAAACATAGATGCTATAGGTTCTACTTGTCTTCCATCTGTTTCTCGGCCCTTGCAACTGCATAACATGCTATTTACTCCTGGTGTTACTAAAAACCTTCTTTCTGTGTCCCAGTTCGCCAAGGATAACAATGTGTTTTTTGAATTCCATGCTTCTCACTGTGTCATCTATGATTCGAAGACACGTCAAACTCTTCTCAATGGTCATGAGTGTTCGGGTCTATATAGACTAGATTTGAATCAGTTTAGGAATAAGCGTACAATGCATATTAGTTCGAATGTTTCTACTACTGTCAATCTACCTTCTGTTTCTCCTATCAGTATACCATGTAGTTTGAATTCTGGATACTCTGAAGTTTTTAATAATAAAACTAGTTCGTCAGATTCTATTTCCATGTGTTCTGATGCTACTAATAATACAATTGAGATTGTTATTGATTCTTCAAGTAGCTCTAATCTAATTACTTCTGATGGTACATCTCAGACAGCAATAGAATGCTTGGTTGCTGCTTTAAAATCAAAAGATTCAGCTCAGCTCCGGCACATGAGGCTCGGACACCCGTCGTCCAAGATTCTCACCAATTTTCTAAGGCTACACAATCTCCCTATCAAGCATGACATTTCCTTATCTCAAGCTTGTGCCATAGGCAAGAGTAAGAAGTTGCCTTACCCATTATCTAACACTGTCTATGTGCATCCTCTAGAACTGATTCAAGTAGATGTTTGGGGTCCAGCTGCGTGCTCTTCTAACTGTAACAACTACTATCTAAGCATTGAGGATGCATTTAGTAGATATACATGGATTTATTTCTTGCCTAAGAAGAGTGATGTTACTAAATACTTTGTTGAGTTTCATAAACTAGCAGAAAAATAGCTCGGTTATTCATTGAAGGCGGTGCAGTCGGATGGAGGTGGTGAATTCAAATTTCTTGACAAGTACCTTCCTCAGTTTGGAGTGCATCATAGGATCACATTCCCCTACTCGTATCAGCAGAATGGGATTGTCGAAAGGAAGCATAGGCATGTGGTTGAGCTTGGACTGACCTTGTTAGCTCAATCTTCGGTACCTCTCCATTATTGGTCTGATGCATTCTTCACGGCATCATTTCTCATTAATAGATTGCCCTCATCTAGTCTTAGGAACTTATCTCCTCATGAATGTCTGTTTAAGACATCACCTGATTACTCTTTTCTGAAGGTATTCAGCAGTTTTTGTTTTCCACATCTCAGACCCTTCAATAAACATAAGCTTGCCATGCGTTCGGAACCGTGTGTGTTCTTAGGATATTGTGCAAAGTATAAAGGGTATAAATGTTTGTCAGCCTTTGGACGTGTTTACACTTCTAGGAATGTTACATTTCATGAACAAACCTTTCCATTTGCTGATTCAAAAGGAAGTTTCTTTACTTCTTCTGCCCCTACTAAGAACTATACATCTGCTCCTTTTTTCATTCCATCTGATGCTGTTTTTAATAATAAAGCATCTGAGCTTGATCTGACAGATTCTGTTACTTTTCCCCATTTAACTCCTTTACTTGATATTAGAGATTCTAGTTCATCTCCTAATGTGTCAAGTTTGTAGTCGAATGAAGCTGATAACAGGGATCATGATGCTGTGAGAAATGTCTCGCATGATGATATGAGAAATGTCTCGCCTGACTTGGATGTTTCAGCCAGAGAGGTAAGATGTTCTTCTGATATATCTGTTATACCATCTATTACCTATAGACTACAAGGATCTAGTCTTGTTCCAATTAATGATAGACTGTTTGATACTTCTTTTGAATCTACTGCTGTTGTTCCTCCCTCTGTTGTTGTTTCTTCCTCTCGTTCCAAATCTGCTGTTTCTGGTAATGTGCACCCTATGACGACCAGGTCGAAAACTAACTCCTCTCTTCAAGGTTTACTTATGTCTGTAGAATCACAGGATGCCTTGGTCAATGATGAACCCAAGTCTATTCATCAGGCTCTCAATTCTTCTCACTGGAAAACTGCAATTGAAGAGGAATTTGCTGCCTTGCAAGACAATAAGACATGGTCGATTGTGGAGCTGCCATCTGGTCGTATTCCCATAGGTTGTAAGTGGCTGTTTAAGATAAAGAAAAATGCTGATGGTACCATTGCTAGATACAAAGCCAGGTTAGATGCAAAAGGGTTCTCTCAGAAACCTGGGTTTGATTTTCAAGATACATTCAGTCCGGTCGTCAAAGCTGCTACGGTAAGGATTGTTCTGTCTCTTGCTTTGTCACACAAGTGGAATCTGAGACAGATAGATATTAATAATGTGTTCCTTCATGGAGAATTAACAGAGGAGGTGTATATGCTTCAACCACCTGGGTTTGAACAGGTTTCTTCATCAGCTGTTCCTCTTGTATGCAAGCTAACAAAAGCTCTCTATGGTCTTAAACAGGCTCCTCGTGCGTGGTTTGAAAAACTCAAATGTTTTCTGGTTTCTCAGCTTGATTTTCATGCATCCATTGCTGATACCTGCTTATTCATCAGGACAACAGGTAAGTCTTCTGTCTTTCTCTTAGTGTATGTAGATGATATAGTGGTCACTGGTCCATATGCGTCTGATATCTCGGATGTTATTAGTGAAATAAATAAAGAATTCAAATTGAAGGATCTGGGAAGTCTGGGTTATTTCCTTGGCATGAAAGTCATTGCCACATATGATTTTTTGCTGTTAAACCAAAAGAAATATGCTCAGGAGTTAGTTGATCGTCTTGGTCTGTCTGATGTCTCTGGTTTCGCTACGCCTATGACTGGTTCTTGCCTGTCAAACACAGGTATGGTGAATTCCTCTGATATGTTTGATGATGTGAGTCTGTATAGGAGTACAATTGGTGCTTTACAACACATATGTGTGACTAGGCCAGACATTAGCTTTTCTGTCAACAAGCTGAGCCAGTTTATGCAAACTTCGAGTGTTGGTCATTGGAAAGCTGTCTAACATGTAGTTAGATATCTAAAAAATACTATTGATCATGGATTAATGTTTAGGACAAATGTGTTTCCAATGAAAGGTATATCTCTGACATCATTTGCTGATGCAGACTGGGGAGGAGATGTTAGTGATCGGAAATCCATATCAGGCCATCTCCTACTGCTGAATGGGAAGCTGATAATATGGAGCTCTAAGAAACAAACCGTGGTGGCTAGATCTAGTGCAGAGGCAGAATTTCGTGCCATTGCAAATGCAGTGTGTGAGGTTATTTGGGTGACGTCATTGCTCACTGAAATGGGGCTGAGTCTCTCTTCTGTGCCCATGGTGTGGACTGATAGCACAAGTGATGCGGCTCTCTCTGAAAATCCGATACAACACTAAAAAATGAAACATGTTGAGATAGACTTGTTTTTTGTCAGGGAAAAAGTGAATTCTGGTCAAGTGTTGGTTAATTTTGTTCCTTCCAATGATCAAGTTGCAAACATATTAACTAAGCCACTAACAGAGAAGTTGTTTGTACCGTGTAGGAAAAAGCTGTGTGTGTTCTCTGTAGAAGAGTTGACTTGTGATAGGATGGCTGTTCAAAATTCTTTCACAGCCTTGTCTGAGGTAATGGAATAGTTCAATCCTTGTCATCTATATGTTGAGATATCTGTAATGTATAGTTAGATGATGTGGTTATTCATGAGTTTACTAGCTCAGTGGTTATGTCTATATGTACTGTGTTTGTTCGTGCTGATGTTAGTCAGGAGTGTGCTTTCCGTTATATGTCATATCGTTCTGCATATCTTGTCAAAATTTCTTGGCTCGTCTATCTCATCTGTCATTGCTGAACTAGTATTGAGTGTTGCTTAGAAATTCATACCGTGTATTATGCAGTGATCAGGTATGTGATGTCCTCTGTTTATTCAGCTAGTATTCTATGGCTGCCTTTTGTTGTCTTTTGATCAGCTCTGTGCTAGTCCTATATCAAAGAAAAAGTTGGATTAAAAGAAAAAAAAAAAGCAGAATGCAAAGCATTCAAGTTCTGTCAATGTGATCGTGGTATATATCATGGCTTGATTCCAAAAACAGATTCAGTTTAAAGAAAACGTCAAGATACTTTAAACTGATTCTTGAGGAAGAAAAGAAAAGGGCTAAAACCCTTCAGTCATGATTAAAAGAAAAGGGCTCAACCCCTTCTACCAAGGAAAAATCAAATCAAAAGAAATCAAGTGATGATCAGAATGATAACATCAAGAGATTAATCGAGTAAGCACAAAGTTGGAACAGTGGACAACTGCTTAGGCAGTCTGGATTCTTGATGAATAATCTGGTTGGATATGTACTGCATGTTTGATAGCATATAATGCATATGTGGATATCTGATAATGCTCAGTATGTGTTCAAACAATTGAGGTGATATATCTGAGCTGAGAAAGTTTGAAATGCGTATGCTGAGAAATATGACACTATGATTGGAATTGCGTATGATCTGCTAATATCAGTAGGTTCAAATGCTGTAGATATATGGCATAGTTCATGGATGTTCAGTACATTCAGGGATAACTGATGTCTATAGCTATATGTTGAGATGTTCTATTCATATAGAAGAATGGCAATGGTATGCTGAATCCGACAGGTTGAATAGAAGGTGCAAATTGGTGTTGTGTCAAGAAATCTCGAGGAAGCTCAGGCAGCTCTTGAAGCTCAGCTCTTAGGTTGTTGAGAATCGGATTTGCTGATTGATCTGCTGATTGGTGCATCAGATTTGCTGAAGAAAATAAAATAGGAACTGGATCTTGGATGGGGAATGTTAGGGTATATGAATAAATACATATAGATTGAGGATCGGTTTAGTATTAAAGATTGAGGGACTAAAGTGTAAATAGAGAGGAATATAGGCTATAAATAGAAGAAGGCTATAACGACTTTACCTACCTTGAAATGAAAATCTGATTTCGTTTTCTTAGATTGCAAGCAATCTCTAGTTTGCTTTCTATTATTGATCTGAAGATCATAACACTTCTCAGATCCTCAAGCAAACATTGCCTCTGTTGCTCCGATAGTTCAAGCAGATACAAGATGGTTTCCAAATTCAGGTGCAACAAATCATCTGACTAATGCATCTCATGTCGGAGAGCATACCTGCGTACCATATAATGGGCAAGGTAAAGTAATGGGTGGTAATGGATCTTCTTTGAATATTTCTGCAATAGGCTCAGCGTTAATTCCAACTGATTCTAGAATGTTGAGATTACAGAATATGCTTTATACTCCAAATGTGACTAAAAATCTGCTTTATGTGTCTCAGTTCGCAAAGGTTAATCATGTCTACTTTGAATTTCATGCAAATCACTGTGTGGTTCGTGATGCTTCTACTCATTCAGTGCTTCTCCAAGGATATGAATGCTCTGGGTTGTATAAGCTTGATTTGACAAAATTAAGTAGTAATAAGCCTGTAATTCATTCTAGTGATACCTATAGGTCTGAGTCTAGGAATAAGGTTGCCAACAGTTGTCTTGAGTGTTATAATTCATCGATAACTGGTAATAATTCTCATAATAAAACATCTATTTCTTGTTTGTCACTGCATTCTCCTGTCACAGATTCGATAATAAAATTAGAAGACATTGATTGTTTAGATATGCATGATTCAACTGTTTTTTCAAATCCTCTTCGCAGTCAGTCTGAAGATGTACCAGGTAATATGCATATTGCTCCACTTGATGCTATTGATGATGGTGAGTTTTTGTGTTTTGTTTCTAAGATGAATTCCAAAGACTCATCATCAACTTGGCACATGAGACTTGGTCATCCGTCTAATAAGATTCTTCAAAAAAATTTGCGAATTCATAATCTTCAACACCTCATAACACTAATCAGTGTATAGGTTGTGCAGTTGGCAAAAGCAACAAACAGCCTTATCATGCTTCTCCTACTGTCTATTCTCATCCCCTTGAATTAGTTCAAATTGATGTGTGGGGTCCTGCTGCATGTTCTTCTAATGGTCATCATTATTATCTTAGTATCGTAGATGCATATAGTAGGTACACTTGGACATATTTTATGCAGAAAAAGAGTGATGCAACTCGGTTATTTGTTGAGTTTCACAGGTTAGCTGAAAAACAACTGGGATACAAGCTTAAGGCAGTCCAGTCTGATGGGGGAGGCGAGTTTCATTTTTTATCCACGTATCTATATCAGTTTGGTATAAATCATCGTGTTACATGTCCTTACTCTTCTGAACAGAATGGCATAGTTGAGAGGAAGCATAGACATATTGTTGAGTTAGGATTAACTCTTCTAGCTCAAGCCTCGGTACCATTACATTACTGGTCTGATGACTTTTTTACTTCAGTGTTTTTGATCAACAAGTTACCGTCATCTGCTTTGTCCAAGGTTTCTCCACATGAAAAACTCTTTGGATTGTCACCTGACTATTCTTTTCTTCGCGTGTTTGGATGCTTGTGCTTTCCTCATCTACGTCCTTTTCAGAAACACAAATTGTCTTTCAGATCTGAGCCATGTGTTTTTCTAGGCTATTGCTCCAAATATCATGAATATAAATGTATTGCAGCATCAGGGCGTGTGTACACTACGAGAAATGTGGTTTTTCATGAATCCACATTTCCCTTTTCTGATTCTAAAGGTAAGTTCTTTACTTCTTCCTCTCCCACTCAGAATTATACTTCCATGCCATTTTTCTTGCCATGTGACTCTCAGTTTATAGCTTCTTCTGATTCTTATAATGAGCTACTTCCTCCTTCTGATCCTGTTTCTATGTCTGATCTTCAATCTCCTTCTTTGGGTAATGATTCTACTCCTCCATTAAATTTTGCTTCTCCTATCAATATGTCTCCTTCTTTAGTTACTTCTAATATATTGCCTGATAATACTGTTATTCCAGATACTAGGTTGCGTTCTAATCCTATTACTTCTGTTACTAATCCTGTTACTTCTGTTTGTCCAACATCTGTTTTAGAATCAACTTTACCTAATGTCACTTCCCGTCCTGATGCTCAGCTACTTCCTTCTCCTATATCTTACAGATTACAAGGATCAATGTTAGTTCCTAAAGCAACTACTACTGTTGATTCTCGTAATAATGAAGTTTCGGTTAATAGACATTCTATGCAAACAAGATCTAAAACCAGATCTCTTCAGGCTCTTCTGACTACTAATGACAATTTTGCAGATCTCAGTGATTCTGAACCGAAATCGATTCATCAGGCTTTACTCAGTCCACATTGGAAAAATGCTGTAAATGAAGAACTGTCTGCTCTTTATGCTAACAAAACCCGGACTGTCGTTCCTCTTCCTTCTGGCAGGATTCCTATAGGTTGCAAGTGGATTTTTAAAATAAAAAAGAATGCTGATGGGCATGTTGCGAGATATAAAGCCAGACTGGTTGCTAAAGGATTCTCTCAGAAAGCAGGTTTTGATTTCCAAGATACCTTTAGTCCAGTTGTGAAGTTAGCCACGGTTAGAATTGTATTGTCTCTTGCATTATCTCATAAATGGAGTTTTAGGAAAATTGATATTAATAATGCTTTCTTACATGGGGATTTGACAGAAGAGGTATATATGATTCAACCTCCAGGATTTGAGCAAATGTCGTCTTCTAAAACTAATTCTCATTTAGTTTGCAAACTGCAAAAGGCGTTGTATGGCCTTAAACAAGTACCTCGTGCATGGTTTGAAAAATTAAATACTTTTTTATTCATAAACTTCAGTTTTGTGCATCTGTTGCAGATAGTTGTTTGTTTATCAAACAGGACAATGGGGTTTCTGTGTTTCTGAACCCAGCCAGGTTCTGTCCAAATCGATTGCGGCTCCAATTGAGCCCCAATCGGGGGTCATATGGTCTGGGTCTGAACCCAGACCTGGTCCCCATGGTTTGGCGAAGTGGTCTGGGTTCGGACCCAGACCATTGGACCTAGATTGGGGCTTAATTGGAGCCCCAATCGTTTGAACCAAACACAGCCAGGTTCCGTCCAAACTGATTGGGGCTCTAATTGAGCCCCAATCGTGCGTCCTATGGTATGGGTCCAAGCCCAGACCAGGTCTTCATGGTTGGGTGACCTGGTCGGGGTTCAGACCCTTGGTAGGGGACCCCCGGTGTGGCTCGAATCGAGTCAGGACTTGTTTAAAACATTAGTGTAAGTTTGTAGGGTGTAATTGCAACATTTAGAAAAATATTTGGTTAATTTCGCAAATATGAAAAATATTTAACGAAATTTGTTAACAGAAAAGTAACGAAGGTATCAATTACTAGCATTTTTAGACGTATTGAACCATTAACTATCACTAAAAAACAAGTTGCACCGAAAACCATTTTGTGTAAACATGATGGACTATTTTCAGACTTTTCTCTATTATATATTTCAAACATATATTATATTATATTATATTATGCAAATGTATATTTAGAAATGTTAAAAAATTTCATATTAGTGTTTTCCATCATACTGTGACAAGTGGAATGATTTGAGATGTGTTGCATCTAAGTCAAAATCGAATATTCATAATAACATTGCGTATCACATTTTTTATATTAGCATATGAAAAGGTTATGTAACACCACAATCAATTTAATATGGAGTAATTTAAAAATTAGAATTTAAGAGACTAATAGAAATAGGAATGTTAATTGTAATTGTCAATGGAAACAAAATTTGATTGAATAGCAAACGAAAATGAGACAATCTTTCCATCTAAATCTAGCAAGATTTGTGGGATGTAATGGTTATTAAAGAAACCAAATTGAGAGAAGGGAATCAAACGAAGGGGCCGAAGTTATGCATGGTGGGTATTCATACGAGCTGCAAAGTTATGAACACCATTCACGACATCCATTGGTAAGTACTAAGTATTCACATCTTTCTCAAAGTTTATGCATTCACCTATATAAAAGAAAACATATTGCACAAAATGTCATGTGCTAGAAGTTTTGAAATTGTACAAATTTTTTATATTATTAAAAAATTGGAATTAGAGAATAATTCTATGTTTTAGATCATTGAATAAGCTTCAGAATGATACCAGGATGAACTGTATCAGACCTTTGTAGATAAAGTTATTGGCCAACAAAGTTAGTTATGAAATCTGTAATTCTACAACTAACATACCCAAGAGTCGTATTTATCGGAGATCGTTTGCGCCCACACGATCATAACTGAAAGAAGTATCTTGTGTGGTTTTATGAGAATATTTTGAATCCGTATTATTGATCGAACATATGTTAGAAGTAGTTCTTCCCATATTAGAATTTTGAACTTGATTATAGACAAAAATGTGGAATAATGGGATTAAGGACCCGAATGGGATGAGGGTGTCATGATAGCATTTTTCTGATCTTAGTTTACATATGTTTCGATTTCTTAGGAATGCTGTAATAGCTCGGATCTTAGTTGAGTTACTAGTTGGAAGTAATCGAGGTAAGTGGTGTTAGTTTGCTTCTATGTTTACAAAGGTATAAATTTGTATATGCACGACATGGTTGCTAAGGATTTTAGGGTTAATATATTTAATGGTCATACATGTTTGTCTAATGTGACTAGTTGGTTATTCATTTTTTTTCGTGTGATTAAATGGTCACTTATCTTTCAGCATGTGACTATTTGGTCACTCCACTAAGAAACTATTAATATTTTTACGGTATTCATCATGTGATACCCACGTGATGTATTTTTATTTAATTTCTGAATTATTCATTTACCTTTCTAGCCTCCATTAATTTCCCTCCAATTCCCTCCCCTACTTCATGTCATTTCATCTGGAAAAACATTCCTACTGCAACTCTCAACTTCCAAAATCTAAAGCAAAAAAAACCCTTATGTAAATCCTGAACCAACTCTTCCCTCTCTGTCATCCTCTTCGGTAGTTCATCTTCACTCTTTTGATCTGCTTGTCATTCCACTGCTGTGATTCACTCGTCTTCCCGTGAAAGGTGTTGTTGCGCTTTATGCTCAACTGCTATTTCCCGGTGCAAAAGATTCTCATTCGTCTACTATTTTCCATTATTGAAGGTTCCCGTTCAACAAATTTATGTAATAATTTAAGGTATATGTAGTGTAAATAGTTTTGAGTACAAAGGTTGCTTTTGCTGATTTGTCGTGAGCTAGAAATGGGGACCAACGATTCGTATTGTTACCTTCGTGTAATATGTAATAAATTAATTACATTCTTGGAATATGTGTGTAACCAATTAATCACATTCTAGGAATACATAAATAACCATTCGATCACATTCTAGAAATACATACATACATTATGACAGCAATTTAAATTCAGTTTTTCATCATTATAACCTCATAGATTCAGAAGAAATATCAGTACATCAAGACCAACCTACGTGGTTCATCAAGTACAGTTTGTTTGATTTTTAGCAGCATCAGCAGCTTGGGCATTCACCAATTCGAATTTGAGTTGTCCCTCCATTGCTTGAAATTTCAACACTGCGTTTATTCCATATGGGTACATGGGTGGATCTTTCCAATCGAAAAAACCACGCCCGAGATTCTATACAAACTGAGAAAACAAAGAAGCATAAATTAGTACAATGCAGAAAAGCTGAAATTAAAGATATGATTCAAATTAGGGTTCTTTCAAAATTAAGGTTCTAACCAAAATTGATGTTCTTTCAAAATTAGGGTTCAAATTTGGACCAAATACTGAAGATATGACAAATTACGTCAAAATTGGAACAACCATGGAACCCCGAGCGACATTTTTCAAAGTAACGCGGATTTGATAGAGCAAATTAAACGAGCACCATCTAGGATTTGACACTATGAGGAACGAGTTTGGGGTTGAGCTAGAGTGTACCAACCAAAACCATTTTACTCTCGTCGATTGTTCGTCTCAGTGGTTTCCTTCTACAACTTCATCTTGGAAGTTTCTCACCCTTGGAAGTTCTTACAACTTCGTCAAATGAAGGCATCAGTTAAAATAAAGGAAACAAGGGCATTTTCGGGAGTTCAAGTGCTATTGTTATCATGTGCAGATCACATTACAAAGTTAACGGAGAAATCTAACAATGAACAATAAACGTGACCAAATAGTCACATGACTAAACATATATTACCATTCTGTACAAGTTATAACCAGTTACTCACATGGATAAAGATAAGAAACCATTGAATATATTAACCCATGATATTATCTAAAAGTATGAATACATAACTCAACATGAAATGTTATTATTCAATGATTGGATAAGAACTGATTTATTTAAAAATGTTAATTACTGTATGCATATTTATGCAAACTATGTGTGATTAGTTACATGTTTGTTGAACCAATTTTTTCCATGGTCTGAATTACGAAGATTATCTAGAATTTTTTTGTAAAGTAGAATGTCGAGATTTCCAATTGAGATCTAAACGAAACATTTGATTTTGAGCTCTAAGTCAACTAAACAAGGCAAGATTTGATATTGCCAATCCAAACCAACGGGAGATCTAGAAACACGCATTGTAGCATGGGGACTTAGAGCCACACTCTAATTAAATGAAACACGCGTTATAATTTTTCGATGATTGCATTTACTCTAATGTGCTCACTTTTAGAAGTTTCTATTGAAACCTTGCAAGATTTCATCATAATTACGAAAGTACCAATTGTTTCTCAGCTCTTGAGTCAATAGAAGTTTACTCGTATTACTTACTGAGCATGTAGTTTGCTCACCCCTTATATATACAATCATTTTAGATCCAGACGAGGAATAAGGATCAAAGGTACTTCTTGGAAGTGTCATGACTTTATCTTCTAAAGTGCTTGGAAGAAAGACTCTTGAAATATTATTTTATCACAATAGTCCACGATTTGAACGAGAGATCCTAAAATAATGGATTCAAATTGAAGAACGTTATTTAGTATTTACTATTTCAGCATCATTACAACTTTGTGGTATTCCTAGTCATTTTTGTAAGGATTCACTATTGCAAGCGACTCTCATAATGGTGGTCAGTCACTCCTCGGTTCTAGAATAAGTTTTGGGGTGTGACTAAATTGGTATCAGAGGATTAGGTTAGGATCTCTTGGACCTTAAGATTAATAAGATTTAATTCCAAATTCAGTCACTATGTGAAGTTTTGTGATATTGCAACTAAGTAGTTTGTGATCCTACATAGGATCTAATGGCACGAGGTGGGCCAACAATTGCTGACATGATTGCGGAAGCGAGGAAAAGAAAAGTTGTTGTTTAAAAAGGGAAGGCTGTCGGAAAGAGAAGAATGGAAGAAATTTCTCAAACTGAAGGAGACGCTGTAGATCAATCAAACTAAAAGAGAATGACTAGAAAGTCAAACTCGCTTTAGTCAACGAGACTCCCCCAAATCTCAGGACGATGATGAGGTTCAACAAATTTCCCCAAGAGCACCTAGACGACAAAATGATGGCCTACGTAGGATAATTCACAATGACATGGCTGAAGTTTATGAAGTGGTGAGGGATCTACGAGCAAAGACACGTGGTGTATGAGATCGTTCCGGAGGAATCTCTTTTGAGAGGTTCAAGCGTATGAAACCACCAACTTTCTCTAGGAAGTCTGACCCAATGGATGTTGCACTATGGGTTCGAGAGTTTGATCTGTTGGGATGTATGTAACAATGATAAGAAATCAAGGATGAGCTGTTATGAAGATTATTGAAGCATGTAATGAAGTCGTGATATTCTCTTCATTAGTTCAGAAGTTGTGTATAGGCTCTAGTGTCTTCAAGTGTGTTCTAGTGTCTTCATGAAGCTTCAAGTGTCTCCTAGTAGGTTGAAGAATAGGATTAGGATTAGTTTTGTCTTTCATACTATATAAAGGATATGTTCTTAGAGTTGAAAACTTAACTTGACATGAAGAATGCCATTCTGTTAAGTTTGTTTCTCTATTTCTTTTAGTTACTTGCTTCACAAGTCTTCTTTTCTGCAAATTCCTTCTTTATTGTTGATCAAGATATGCTTCAATCTCAATTCACTCACATTGTATCAGAGCCACAATCACGACTTTCTGCAACAAATCTCTAAAGAAATTGTCAAGAAGATTCATCTTCGACTGGTGATCACAGAAATTTTCATTTCTGCCAAGGTCATTTTACAGCGATATTTTCCATGGATGATTCCAATCCTTCTTTTTTGAACAAAAGAGTATGTCAACTTACCGATGAAGATAACTTCCAATCGTGGAAGCAGCAAGTCCTTCTAGCAGTTCGAGGCTTAAATCTGGAAGGATATCTCTTCGGAACTCTGCATGTTCCTCAACTGATCAATGATGGTGAAGGTGAGAAGATAATAAATTCAGACTATGCTAAGTTTGTGCAGCAAAACAGTTCTTTGCATCATGGCTACTTTCTTTCATTTCATCCTCAATAAGCAAGGGCTTGGTAGGATGTATGTTAGCCTGCTCAATTCGGACGAAGCTTCATCAACACTTCTATTCTTCATCAACAACACGGATCATGAACCTATATGATAGGTTGAAGGCTAGAAAACAATTTAATCACTCCATGCATGAGTATCTAACTGAGATTCAGTTAGTTTGTGATAGCCTAGCAGGATGTGGTCATCCTATAGAAGAAATGGAACAAATTTCTATCATTCTCAATGGAGTCAAAGGACAATATGATAATGTTGTTTCTGTTATACATGCTAGCTGTAATCCTTATGATATGGCATCTATTAGTTCAGTGATCTTAGATGCAGAGGCTCGTCAGAAGGATCAATTGTTTGAAAGTCCAATATTTGTTTCAAATGTTACAATGAAATCATCAGGTGAAGGGCAAGGAACCAAAAGTTCAAGTTCGAATGATTCAGGACAGTCTTAGTCTGTTGATACTGGCCAGAGTCATCAGAATCAACAACTTATGTCATAATTTCAGGCTAATACGAATGGTCATGGAAGAGGACGAGGCAGGGGCAGAGGATTTCAGAATAACAAGCCTCAATGCTAATTATGTGCAAACTTTGGACATCTTGTCAATAGATGCTTACAAAGATTCAATGTTCACTTCTAGTGACAACTCAATCTAATGAGATGAGTGTGAATCTGACTATTACTAACTGGGATAACGGATGAGGAGATATGTATCAAATCAAATCCTTCACAACTGCAAATGCCTCAAGCCTCAACCCTAAATCAAATGTATCAACCCAATCTGAATTTTGTAACTACTCAGGTTCATCCTACTACTGTTCCACCTGTTTTTAACCCATATCTTTCAGCTCCTATACCATACTATCTTCCTACTTACCATTCATTTCAACCTACTCAGTTCACTGCAGTGCCAACAAATTTTAACTCTGCTTCTGGTGATGCTTCTACTCAAGCAAATTTGATTTCTGCTCCTGTTCTGCAGTCTGACAAGGCATGGTATCCATACTCAGGGGAAACAAATCCCTTCACTCATGGATCTCATGCAGGTAATCATGTTCAACCATACATAGGTTCAGGTAAAGTTCAAGTGGCTAATGGTACGTTTCTAGACATAAATTGTATAGGAACATCTGTTATTAATACAGCAAGTAAGCCTCTTATTCTCAATAATCTGTTATATACTCCTAAGATTACTAAGAATCTTGTCTATGTGTCTCAGTTCACCAAGGAGTTTCATCATAACTGTTGTCTTTTTCGTGATGATGGAACAAAGAAAGTGTTATTGTCAGGTGTTGAATGTGATATTATGTATAAGATTGATCGTAGTCAGCTGCTTAATAGGAGTAATTATTGTTAACAGAATTCATGTAATGAGAATGCTATAATGAATAATGAAATTCAGTACTGTGTTGGCCAATTGAAAATTACATCTTCGGTGCTACATCAGAGATTGGGTCATCCCTCTGATAATATTTTAAACTCTGTCATAACGAATAACAAATTGGCTATTGTGAATGAAAAATCTCATTGCAATGCATGTGCTATTGGTAAGAGTTGTAAGTAGTCATTTCAATCATCTGAATCAATTTATCATAATCCGCTTGATCTTGTGGAAATGGACCTCTGGTGTCCTGCTCCAACTACATCTAATGGTTGTGTATATTTTCTAAGCATAGTTGATGGTTGTACTCATTACTCATGGATATACGTTCTTCAAAGGAAAAGTGATGTTGTTAAGGTTTTTCCTTAGTTTCATAAACAGACTGAGAAACAGATTGGAGGTTCATTAAAGGCAATTCAGACTGATGGTGGTGGTGGGGTGGGGTGGGGGGAGTTTAAATCTATTGCACCATATCTTTCTCAATTTGGTAGTATCCACAGACTTACCTGTCCTTATAGCTCAGAGCAAAATGATATTGTTGAAAGGAAGCACCGTCATATTGTTGAAATGGGACTCACGTTGATGAAACAAGTTTCCCTTCCTCAGTTATACTGGAGCGATGCTTTTTTCACAGCAGTCTTCCTACAAAGGTACTATATCATGTTTCTCGTCATGAAAAACTATTTCATGCTCCACTTGACTATACCTTTCTCAGAGTCTTCGACTGCTTGTGTTATCCTCTCCTGAGGCCTTTTAATAAACATAAAATGGATTTCAGATAATCTCCCTGTGTGTTTATAAGATATTACTCCAACCAACATGGTTACAAGTGTCTTGATGCCTCAGGTAGAATATATGTATCTAGACATGTGACATTTCAGGAAACTATATCCACTTTTGCAGAATCCAAATGACCATTTTGCAGAATTCAAGAACACTCAAACCTGAGAACCTTTTTTTCTTCCTTTTAATTTATCTATGTGCTCACCTGTTGATGAATTTACTAACATGTCAGATGTTAGTGATACCTATGGGTCTAAGCCAGCGTCACATACTTCTACTGTTCTTATACCAGTTAACACTTCATCAACATCTCAAAGGGAAGATCAGGTTTGTGATACTTCTGCTTCTAATGTTGATCTGAACTCTGCTATACGGTACATTCCTGATGGAACAAATCTTGTTCCTACAATATCTGTGGTAAGTTGTCCTGTAAGTAATGAAGAAATTACTTCTCATCAGTTGTTAGGACAAAATTCATTAGATCATCCTTCAGTGAGGTACACTCTCTGTGACTCTCATATTGTTCCAGTGAAAGCTATTCCCATGACAAGTAATACAGGACATGAGTCTAGATTATATGTGTGTGAAGATTCTTCAAATCCTTTACTTACTTCTAATATTCACTATATGCAGACAAGGTCAAAAAGTAAAGCTGTTGTCACTTCTAGTGTTGAATCAACTCAGCCCAATATACTACAATCCACTCATTATATGCAGACTAGGTTGAAAAAACAAAAGTCTATGCAAGCTCTTAGATCAGTAATATCATCTTCTGGAAAATGAACCAAGAGATATTTACAGTGCTATGCAGTGTAAGCATTGGGCCAATGCAGTTCAAGATGAGCTCACAACTTTGGCTGTCAATAACACGTGGTGTCTTACAACACTTCCAGGAGGAAGGATTCTGGTTGGCTGCAAATGGTTATTCAAGATAAAAAGGAATCAGGATGGCTCGATTTTGCGGTATAAAGCCAGACTTGTGGCAAAAGGGTTTTCTCAAAAGCCTGGCTTCGACTTTCAGGATACATTTAGTCCAGTAGTGAAAGATCCAACTGTTAGAATTATTCTCACATTGGCACTAACTCGTAAATGGTTGCTTAGACAGGTGGATGTGAATAATTCTTTTCTTCATGGGGAGCTAAATGAAGATGTCTATATGACTCAACCACTAGGTTTTGAACAGCTTGATCAGAATGGACAAGTGCTTGTTTGCAAGCTTAACAAGTGCTTGAACACTTTAAATGTTTTTTACTCAATAACCTTCATTTCAGTGTGTCTCTTGCTGATTCATGTTTATTTTTGAAGACCGAGGGGTATATTGAACGAGCTAAAGGGAGTTTCAAAAATCTAACCCTACTCAAGGAGTCCGATTTGAGCATAGGAATGGGGAGAAACAAGAGCTCCCAAATGAAGAATTTTACTAGAGATGTTGCTTGTAAGAAATGAATACCCAACGATCGACAAGCAAGATCTATTATCCAACATGACAACTACATACATTACGGGAAGAGACACCTCAATGAGTGTTATTTGAAGACCGGAGCATGTGTTATTTGTGATCAGACTTGAAACTTTCAGCATGAATGCTCGACAAGGAACAATATCAGTCAGCTGCTATGCAAGATGAAGGTGTAGAAAAGAGGAACACAAATGGACGGGTCTATGCAATGCCTCAACGTGATGCTAAAGCGTTGAACGCAGTTGTTTTGAAATAACGTAGTCGTTAATTAGAAGCACACTCATGCATTAATTGATCATGGTGTTACTCATTCCTTCTTATCTTTCGATTTTGCTAAAAAAAATTGATGTGTAATATGAGTGGATGGAATTCGAAATATGTGTTTCTATACCTACTGGTGAATGCTTAATCTGTGACCTTGTCTACAAAAAATGTATAGTGTGTGTTGAGGAAAATCAATTGTATGTCGATCTAGTTGAACTTGATCTAATTGATTTTGATGTCATATTAGGGATGGATTGGTTGGCATCTCACCAGGCCAATGTGGATTTGTTCACGAAGAAAGTCACATTTTGCATCACAGAACAACCCGAATTCAATTTGTTTTTTTAGACCTTACTAATGATAGTCAAATTTCCCATATATTCATATTGTCTATAAAAGCGACAAGCCTCTTGAGAAAAGAGTGTTGTAGTTACCTTCCACATGTTAGCGGGGATTCGAAGGGAGAAACTGTATCTCGTGACATTTCGATTGGTAAGGAGTTCCCCGATATCTTTCATGAGGAATTACCAGACTTACCCCCAAATTGAGAAGTTGAGTTCTCAATTGACTTGGCACCTAGCATCATGCCTATACAAAAGACACCGTACAGGATGACCCCGTCTAAGCTCCGAAAATTAAAGGTGCAACTGGAAGATATTTTCGAAAAAGGATTCATTCGACTAAGTGTCTTACCCTGAGGAGCTCCACTATTGTTCATGAAGAAGAAAGATGATAGTTTGCGACTCTGTATTGACTACCGAGACCTAAACTAGGTTACTATAAATAATAAGTATCCCATACCCAACATTGATGACCTATTTGATCAACTTCGATGAGCTAGGTTATTCTCAAAGATCAACCTATGATCTGTCTACTATCAATTGAAGAACAGATCAGATGATGTCTATAAATCGGCCTTCCAAACAAGGAATGGACATTATGAGTTTTTAGTTATGTCGTTTGGTCTCACGAATGCCCCTGCAATACTCATGGACATGATGAATAGCGTGTTCAAGGAGTACTCTAAACCAATTCATAGTTATATTCGTTGATGACATATTGGTCTATTCGAAGAGTTGCGAAGAACACCTGCAAAAAGTATTGCAGGCGCTTTTAGAGCATAAAATTTATGCTAAATTGAGCAAGCGCGGATTTTGGTTGGATACTATAGCGTTTCTTGGGCATTTCGTCTCCAAGGAAGGTATATCAGTTGACCCAAAGAAGATTGAGGTGGTCGTGCAATAGAGTAGACCTATTAATGTAACTAAGAATTAGAGTTTCCCAAGACTAGTTGGGTACTATTGAAGGTTTGTGAAGGTCATTTCAAGAATTGCCACACCTCTAACAAAGTTCACCCCAAAAGGTATCATGTTTGTATGGTATGAAGAATGCAAGAATAGTTTTCAAGAGTTAAAGAATCGTCTTACCACAACCCCTATACTTAAGACCCCCATTAATGGCAGTGGTTTTACCATTTTGAGTGATGCATCTAAAAAGGGGTTAGGTTGTGTGTGTAATGTAGAATGATAAAGTGTTTGCGTACGCATCAAGACAATTAAAGAAGCATGAGTAGAACTATCAAACACAAGACTTGTAGCTTGCTATAATCGTATTTGCATTGACGATTTGGAGACATTACGTATATGAAGAATGGTGCGAGATATTTATAGACCACAAAAGTTTGAAGTATGTCTTCACCCGGAAAGAGATTAACATGAGGCAACGAGGATGATTAAAATTGATGAAGGACTATGAATTGACGATCAACTACCACAATGGAAAAGCTAATGTGATGTCAGATGGGTTAAGCCATAAGTCAAGAGGAAACTTGGCGATGATGTTTACCACCCAGAGGCATATCCTGGTTGATATGATGAAATTGAACCTTGACGTACAAATCCGTTGAAGAGAGTTATATTGGTCAACATTCAACTTCAACCAACCTTAGTGGACCAAATCAAGTCCCAACAATTTTAAGACCCAGAGCTTAAGAAGGAAAAAACTCATTTCGAATCTGGAGTTGACACGAACTTTAGTATCCATGTTGATGGGTCACTAAGATTTAATGGTCGACTATGCATGCCAAACCGTCCGAGCATCAAGAAATAAGTGTTGTATGAAGCCCACAATACTTGTTATACAATTCATCCTGGAGGAACTAAGATGTATTGAGATATAAAATAACATTTTTGGTGGATCGTTATGAAAAAGGACATAGCAAATTTCGTATCAAGAAGTGAAGATAGAGCATCAACGCCCCCTGCCCCGTTGGAACCTTTGACCATGCCAAAATGGAAGTGGGAACACATATCAATAGATTGCATGTTAAGTCTACCAAGGTCTCCTAGCGGAAATGATATGATTTGGATAATTGTGGACTGACTGACGGAATTTGCACATTTCCTGCCTATTATGAAGGATGCACCCCAAGATAAACTTGCCAAACTATATGTGAAGTAAATCATGAGATTGCACGAAATTCCAGTGACTATTGTCTCTGATAGAGATACTCGATTTGTGTCTAAATTCAGGAAAAACTTACATCAAGATTTGGGGATGACTTTGAATTTCAGTACAACCTTCCACCCACAAAGTGACAGGGAATTACAAAGAACAATACAAATTTTAGAAGATATGACGTGAGCATGTGATGGATTCTGGAGGCTCATGGGAGGAACATTTACCCCTGGCAAAATTTGCTTACAACAACATCTACCAGGACAATATATAGTTGGCAATGTATGAAGCGTTAGACCGAAGAAATTAAAGATCTCTAACCTATTGAGATGACGTGGGAGAAAGAAAAATGTTGGGACTTGAATTGCTACAAGATATAGAGTAAAATTTTCAATTGGGAAGAGAATGATTGTACACCTCCCAGAGTAGACAAAATAGTTATTCTCATAAGCGTCATCGATAGTTAGAAGGGAGTCATGAATGTTTCCCCGATGAAGGGAGTCATGAAATTTGGTTTGTGAGGAAAACTCAGTCCGAGATTTGTCGGACCTTTCGAGATATTAAAGAGGATGGGAGAGGTGGCCTACCAACTCGCATTACCACCAACTTTATCGGGAGTGCATGAGATATTTCATGTCTCCATGTTGAGAAAATACGTCTATGACCCAAGTCATGTTATAGATTTTGGACCATTGCAATTAAGAGAAGACTTATCATTTGGCGATACTCCAATTAAAATAGTAGATACCAAGGATCAAGTCTTGAGACATCGTACAATTCCATACGTAAAGGTTCAATGGCAATATAATTCAGAAAAGGAAGCAACTTGAAAAGTAGAAGAAGAGATTAGAAAGGAATATCCATACATCTTCGATAATTATAATTTCAAGGACGAAATTATTTTAATGGGGGTAGATTGTCACACCATGGAAACTACAAATATGGAAAAATATGAATTTAAGAGACTATTACAAATAAGAATTTTAATTGGAATTGTCAATGGAAACAACACTGATTGAATAGCAAATGGATATGAGATCATCTTTCCATCTCAATCTACCATGATTTGTGGAAAGTAATGGTGATTAAAGGAAATGAGAATTAAGAATTTAATCCTCATTAGTAAAGAATTTTCAAGGATAAACCGAAGAAGAAATCAGTTTTATCATTCCAGATCTATTTCTTGAAATACACGTATGTTTTTAACTAAATTGAGAGAAAAGGGTCGAAAGACGGGGTCGATGATGTGCAAGCTGGGGTTTCGTATGATTTGCAGAGTAGGAACACCATTTAAAATATACATTGGTGGTAAGTATACACATCCTTCTCAAAGTTTTTGCACCTAACTATGTAAAAAAAACATACTCCAGAAATATGTCATGTGCTAGCAATTTTGAAACCGTACGAATTTGTGATATTATTTCAAAATTGTAATGAGATAACTATTCTATGTTTTAAGATCGTTAAATAAGCTTCAGAACGATTCCAGGATGAACCGAATCGTACATCTGTGGAGAAAGTTATTGGCCAACAAACTTAATTATGAAATCTGTAAATCTACAACAAACATACCCAAGAGTCGTATTTGTCAGAGATCGTTTACACCCACGCGACCATAATGAAAGAAGTACCTCGTGTGATTTTATCAGAATTTTTGGAATTCATATTATTGATCGGACGCCTGTTAGAATAAGAGTTGGCCAAATGAGAATTCTGAACTTGATTATAGGCGAAAATGTGGAATCATGTGATTAAGGACCAGAATGGGAAGGGGGTAGGGGGTGATAAGCGTTTTTATGATCTTAGTTTATGTACGTTTGGAAGTCTTAAGAATGCTACAATTGCTCGGATCTCGGTTGAGTTACTTGTTGGAAGCAATCGAGGTAAGTGGTGTTTGTTTGTTTCTATGATTACAAAAGTATAAATTTGTATATGTGACAAATTTAGGGTTTTCTTAGAAAACCTAGAAAGGACCCAAAGAAGAGAGCAAAAACGGAAATGAAGAGACGCAGACTTTGGGATCACTGAGAAGTGTTCCTTCATCTGGACTTCTCTCACCCTAAATAACCCTAATCTAACATAATTAAACAATACACCCTAAATGTTTACGAAATAACAAAACAATCCAATAACAAAAGAAATAACAAAACAGGTCCCAATCAGATAAAAACTAATAAAACGATCCTCAGACACAACTCCAGATTGCATATTGATCCTGGTCTCAAAGCACCCCCTCAATCTGGAAGTTCCTGGCTTATTTCTTATTGGTTAGCAAATATGTTCTTCATCCCAAGTCTTCAACAAAGCAAAACGTGTTGTTGCTTTCCAAGAGCTTTTGTAAATATATCAGCAATCTGATCACCTGTTCTAACATATCGAAGATCCACAATTTTCTCAAGTAGTTTTTCTCTGATATAATGACAGTCAATCTCAATGTGCTTTGTTCTCTCATGAAACACATGATTGTTAGCAATCTGAATGGCAGCCTTATTATCACAATGTAATGCAACAGGACTATGTTGAGGACAACCCAATTCAGCCAACATACTTCTTAACCGGATGATTTCAGATAAACATGATCACATACTACGATATTCAGATTCAGCTGAAGATTTAGAAACCGTGTTTTGTTTTTTTACTTTCCAAGAAATCACAGATTTACCCAACAAAACATAGAATCCAGTCACAGATTTTTGGGTTTCAATGCAGCTAGCCCAATATGAATCACAATATGCAATCAAATTTGTTTCAGAATCAGATGACAATAAAATACCTTTACCTGGTTCTCTTTTCACAAACCTGATCACCCTTATTGCAGTGGCTAAATGAGAATCCTTAGGATCCTGCATGTATTGGCTCAAGTTTTGCACAGCATATGATATATCTGGTCTAGTGATGGACAAATATAATAACTTCCCTATCAGTCTCATGTACAAGGATACATCATCTAGGGGAGTATCATCCTTGTTCATATGAAGGTGATCATCATACTTCTTACCAGTAAGTTTCATATTCACCTCCATAGGAGTTTTAGATGTTTTTCACCCGAAAGTCCAACACTAGATATCAATTCAAGAGCATATTTCTTTGAGAGAGAACAAGACCTTTTTTCAGATCTAGAAATCTCAATGCCTAAGAAATATCTCAGCTCACCCAAATCTTTCATTTTAAAACTTGATTCCAATACATTCTTTAATCCAGTGATCAGTTTCTCACTTTTACCAGATATCAGTAAATCATCCACATATACAAGCAACACAACAATCTGATTCCCATCATGCTTTGTAAACAGAGAATAATCAAGCTTGGATTGAACATAACCAGCATTCAACAGAAAATTTCTCAATTTAACATTCAATTGCCTACTAGCTTGTTTCAATCCATAAAGAGATTTTTTTAATTTGCAAACCAGATTGTTTTCACTTTTACCAAAACCATCAGGCAACTGCATATAAACTTCCTCATCAAGGTCCCCTTGTAGAAAGGCATTATAAACATCCATTTTATAGAGAGGCCATTTATAAATCGACGCTAGGGATAAAACAGTTTGAACTGTGTTCATTTTCGCAACAGGAGAGAAGGTCTCAAAATAATCTATCCCATATTTCTGATTATACCCTTTTGCAACTTATCTGGCTTTATATCTACTTAGTCTCCCATCAGATTTATATTTAAGCTTATATAACCATTTACACCCAATGAGAGACTTACCCTTTGGAAGCGGTACCAGATCCCAGGTCTTATTTTTCTCAAGGGCTTGAATTTCCTCTTCCATCGCCTGAACCCAGGCCCTGTCTTTCACAGCCTCGGAAAACTTATCATGTTCAATCAGTTGAGAAACAAAACTCAAATAGCATTGATATTCATCAGATAATCCATCATATGAAATACATTTGTCAATTGAATGACAATGAGAAACATTTGAAACCTGATAGTCCTTCATCCAAATAGGAGGCTTAATAGTCTGACTTGTTGTACTTATAGTAGGAACAGGGGACCTATGAATGACAGGATCATCTTCTCCATCAGAATCATTTACCGATTCATCATGTGGATTTTCTCCATCAGGTCTGTGTTGAGACTCATCATTTGGAGTTTCTACTATGTCAATTATGTTCTCCTCAGTTTTAGTTGACTCAGGGCAACATACATCCCCAAGTCAGAATCAACATAGGGCTGAAGAAATACAGGAAACTGATCAAGATTACCATTCTCAAAAGGGAACACATTTTCATTGAATTGAACATCTATATTAACAAAGAATTTCTTTTCATTTAAACCATACAATCTGTAACCCTTTTGAGTCTCAGAGTATCCCATCTTGGTAGATGGGATTGCTCTGGAAGCCAGCTTGTCTGTTACCAACGTATTCTTAGCATAACATAAGCAACCGGAAGTATGAAGATGACTTGCCTTGGGTTCTTTGCCACTCAGTACTCCAAGAGGAGACTTCACTCCTAATATCTTAGAAGGCATCAAATTTATCAGATAACAGGTTGTTAAAACACATTCTCCCCAAAACATATTAGGTACTGAAGCCTGTATTTTCAAAGCCCTAGCAACTTGCAACAAATGCATGTGTTTCCTTTCGTCTCTCCCATTTTGCTGGGGAGTATAGGGACAACTACTCTGGTGAACAATGCCTTTTTCTTGAAAAAGGTTGTTCACATTCTCATTAGAGAACTATTTTCCATTATCAGACCTAAAACAGTTAATCCTTTTTTTAAACTGAGTCTCAATCATATTGATAAAAAATTTCAGGACTATAAAAACATCTGATTTAAATTGCATCAGATGTACCCATGTCACACGAGATAAATCATCAACCAGAGTCAGAAAAAAAACGTTTACTATCATGAGTATAATCTGGATATGGTCCTACAACATCAGCATGCATAAGATCAAAAGAAGTATCTGCTCTTGATTCAGATATGGGAAACACTTTTCTAATTATTTTGGATTTAGGACAAACATGACAATCGCCTAAATTCAAAATTTCATTCTTGGGTAAGTCTAAGGAAGATACATGTGGCAAAGCTTTCAAAGAAGCATGACCAAATCTTCTATGCCATAACATAACATTCTCAGTAACAGAAGATAGCACCGTAGGTCCAGAATGAATCTTGGCAGATTTAAAAAACTTTAGCCCAGACTCTTCACTGCCAGTACCCAAGACCTTCCCATTTGAGAGGTCATGTAGGATAGCATACTTAGGAAAAAATGTTGCAAAACAGTTTAATTCCTTAGTAAGCTTTGAAATTGATAGCAAATTATGTTTGAACTCACGAAGATACAACACGTTCTGCAGTTTTCTATCACATAAGAAATCTATATTTCCAACACTTTCAACTTTAGTATACTCTCCATTAGGTAGTTGAACCTTAGTTCCAGTAGCAATTTTTTCCCCACACAACCAATCATTTATGTTGGTCATATGGTTTGTTGCTCCTGTATCTAAGATCCAACTATCATGATTATATAAAAAGGTTGAATTAGAGAATATACCAGCAGAGTTTACTTGATTATCGATAGAAGCGGTAGCACCTACTATGATAGCAGTGCTGCCTGCCTATCCCACGGTCTGCAATAACTTGTTAAATTGATCCCGTGTAAGAGTGACTGAACCTGGCATATTTGTGCTCACAGAAGATTCATTAGTAAAATGCTTAGGACCATTAGAGCTTAAATTCCCATTGTCAGCAGAAGTTGCATTAGCTTTTATATTTGAACCTTTTGCTTTTAAAAAATCCCTATACTTGAAACAATTATCTTTTGCATACCTTTTTTTTTTACAGAAATCACAACCTCTGGTATAGCACCTTTCTATGGTATGCCCCTTCTTATGACAGTGGGAACACTCCAGACTCTGATTTCCTTTTGACTTATCAATATTAAAGGACACATTTGCAGAAGAGGAACCAGCAGAAGCATTCATTGCTGATGTTATTCCCCTCTGACTCTCATCCTGTATCAATAAATTGTAAGCCTGGTTCACAGATGGTAAAGGATTCCAAAGCAATAGGTGACTTCTCACCCTCTGAATAATTCTCATTCAAACCCATCAATAATTGAAAAAGCTTTTCGTTTTCCTTATGTTCAATATGCTTTTTAAAAGCATCCCCTTCTATATGGGGCAAAGCAGCAACAACATCATATTCAGCCCACAACAGTCTCAATTTAGTAAAGGATGTGGAAATAGAATCTAAGCCGTGACGAGTCATAGTTATTTCTAGAGCAATCTGGTATGTCTAGGTCCACTGATCTTCTCAAACCTTTCCTTAAGATCTTTCCTGACAAAAAAGGCATCCTCACAATAGATATATCCATTTCCAAGATCTTTTGTAACATAATTTATGATCCAACCAAGAACAACCGCATTACATCTATCCCACAGATGGTGAAAAACAACATCATAGTTTTCTTTCATGCATGTTCCAGTGATAAAACCTATTTTTTTTTGCCTAAGAGAGTAAATCTGATAGCCCTATTCCACATGGCATAATTCTCAGGACCAGTTAAAGTGACAGAAATCATACTCACACTAGGATTATCACTTGCATGCAAATAAAGAGGATGATGTGAATCTACCACAGCCAAGGCATCATGCTTAACCTCACTGGTGGCAAGTATCCTTGCCTCCATGATGGGTTTCTCCTCAGCCATGATCAATATTGCCACAAAATAAAGAGATATCAACCAACAACTGACAACTCAAGAAGCAGATCAAAACATTTCCACACACATAAAAATAACTACCAGACGAACCGTCACAAATCTCAGATCAAACAATCAAGGGACGATAAAGCAAAGATAGGCGTAGATATTACCAAAAATGCTCCAAGAAAGGAACATCAAGGGGCAGATGAACCGACAGAAGGAACACTTTCATCAAGATCTAGATGAATCGCCATGAAACGAAGAACAGAAAACAGAACAACAAGAATATTCACACAATAACGGATATACATGAGAAGAAATCCCAGATCTTACCGCGAATGGGTTATCGCACTGTTCCTGTACAACAATAACCGATGAAACCAACAACAAAATACTTTAACCGTTCCAATCGGCAAGAAGAAGAAGATCACAGAAGGCAAGAATTGCCTTTACCGCTCTGATACCATGACAAATTTAGGGTTTCCTCAGAAAACCTAGAAAGGAAACCGAAGAAGATAAGAGAGCAAAAATGGAAATGAAGAGACGCAGACTTTGGGATCATTGAGAAGTATTCCTTCATCTGGACTTTTCTCACCCTAAATAACCCTATTCTAAAATAATTTAACAATACACCATAAATGCTCACGAAATAACAAAACAATCCAATAGCAAAAGAAATAACAAAACAAGTCTCAATTAGATAAAAGCTAATAAAACGATACTCAGACAAAACTCCAGAATGCATATTGATCCTGGTCTCAACAATATGCATGACATGGTTTCTAATGATTTTATCTAAAAGTATGAATGATTTAAGTGAAACATTTGATTTGGAGCTCTAATTCAATTACGTAAGACAATGTATCGATACAATAAAGGATTCCATGAATGAAAGATATATCAGCCTGAACTAGAAAGAGATAAGACCCGGCCAACGGGGGAATGCTGGAAGACGATTAAGTCTAAGTGGTGTAGCAAGAGGACTTAGAGCTATACTCTGATTGAACGTAAAACGCGTTATAATTTTTCTACGATTGCATTTACTATAATGTGCTTACTTTTAAAAGTTTCTTCTAAAACCTCGCACGATTTCTTCATAATTGCGAAAGTGCCAATTATCACTCAACTCTTGATTCAATATAAGTAACTAGTGAATTTATTGAGTGTATGGATCGCTCGCCCTTTATGTACAAACATTTCATATTCAAACGGGGAGTAAGGATCAAAGGTGCTTCTTGGAAGCGTCACGACTTTATCTTCGAAGGTGCTTGGAAGAAAGATTCTTGAAATATTATTGTATCATATCTTTAGAATAATCCTCGATTAGAACGAGAGATCCAAGAATAATGGATTCGAATTAAAGAGCCTTATTTAGTATTTACGATTTCAGAACCATTAGAACTTTGTGGAATTGCTAGTTGTTTTAGTAAGGCTTCGCCATTGCAAGCCACTCTTAGTAATAGTGGTCGTTCACTCCTCAATTCTAGAATAAGTTTTAGGGTGTGACAAGTTATCACCGATTTATGATGACTCCTTCAATTTACATATGAGTCAATACAAGAATGTTGATCTACTATCGCGGATCCAATTCGTTGTCACTAAATATTATAAATATTTGTGTTGACATTTAATGCCGTGGTTATACACATATTTAGTGTCAAATAATTTGTTACAACTAAAAACTCATGTTTTGTGTGATTTTTTTTTTGTTGTAGAATAGTTCAACTCGAAAAACATTCAGTGTCAAGCCATCATCGACAGTAATTCAGATAATCATTAATAGATATTAGCATTACTGTAAAAATATATGTTTGGTGTCCAATGTACTTGTTGTAAATTGTATATAAACAACTTTAGTTTCTACCAGTCACAATTATCAATTTGTCGCTACTAAAATACATTATCTATAAACAGTGCAATATTACCACCATTAAACCGACTAAACCGCTAATAAACTGGTTGAACCACAATCAATTTTATATAAAAAAACTGAACAAATCTACATTAGCTTTTGATTTAAAAACGTAGTGCAACAACGACTCCTTCTTCAACCTCTCATCTGAAGAATATTCAACCTTCCTTTTACTCTCTCAACTAACTCTACTCGGTCCCTCTCTGCATGTGCGATGCCACAACAGATCCAGCGAATCTGGTGCTGCAAACTCAGAAAAAAATAAACCAAGGTCACATTAATCAATCCCCCGTCACTTTTGTCGAAGAGAAGCCAAAATTCAAGAGGAGATCACAACTGTTGCTGATAAAAGCTCTCCATTTGGTTGCTTAACAGCTCAAACCCGACAATGCAGAAGGAGGTTATCCAAGGAGAACGAATAGAGGATGAAGTGTCTGCCAAAGTTCCTCCGTGGGAAAAAGGGGAAGTTCAACTACGACAAACTCATCGACTAGTGTGTCCCAGCTAGGTATGGAATGATTGTGTTGGGTATTGATAGTGACAGCCCAATAAGAAATTCCAAATTTTGCGATTGATTCTATTCCTCGTCAAGAGAACCAGATGGCAGAGTCTTTAAGTAAGCTGGCATTTGGAGGAACCAGAATTCAAGACGTACAGTTCCTGGAAAAAACCTTATGTTCAGTTCTCGACAACAGAGCATAAGTCTTCAATATTCAAGGACAGGTAACATGGATGACTCCATTCCAGAATTTCTTGAAAGAGGGAATTCTCCCAGAAGACGAAGGTGAATCCACAAGGATAAGACGCCTTTCAGCCAGTTACTTGATTATAGACGGAGAACTCTATAGGCGAGGCTACTCGATGCCTTATCTAAGGTGCGTTGATCATCCTGAAACAGAAAGAGTTCTTCGTGAAGCTCATGATGGAGTGGCGGCATGCTCCGAATGCGTGCGATCATTAACAAGAAAGATCTTCAGGCTGGGATACTACTGGTCAACTTTGGGAAAGGATGCAGGTGAATTAACGCAAAGGTGCGAGACTTGCCAGCAGTTTACACCACGATTAGGTCGACCGCCAATACTGTTGTCCCCAATGGCAGGTGCCTGGCCTTTTGCTCAATAAGGAATGGATATATTGGGTCCTTTTCCCATTAGTATTGGGCAACGCACTCACATCAAAGTGGCGATCGACTACTTCACCAAGTGGATAGAGGCGAAAGCTTTGGCTTCTACAACGGAATTTCAAGTGATCAAGTTCCTGAAGATCAACATATTTTCCAGGTTTGGCATTCCCAAGATACTTATTAGCGATAATGGTCCACAATTCGTAAGTAAAGAACTCAAATGGCTCTGCGAAGAATACCATATCGACCATCGATATGGGCAAGCTGAAGCAGCCAACAGAGTTGTTTTAGCAGAACTCAAGAAAAGGGTTCGAGCATTCAAAGGAAATTGGGCAGAGGAGCTGGAAAACATACTTTGAGCCACTGGAGAAACACCCTTCAGTCTAGTGTATGGATCAGAAGCAGTAGCACCCGCCGAAATAGCGGTGCCTACCCACAGAATCCTACACTTTAACACTGAGGAAAAGGAAATTGAGTGCATGACTGACCTCGAATTGGCAGAAGAAAAAATGTGGCAATCAGAAAGAACACAAGCCAAGATGCGACTGGCGACCGCTCGATACTTCACCAGAAAAGTCAGCGCTCGCCAATTTTTCGTGGGCGAGATGGTTATGAGAAAGAATGAATTTACAAGACTGGACAGCCATAATAAACTTTCAACTAAGTGGGAAGGACCATACAAGGTAGTAGAGATCGTCGCCCCAGGATCTTATTATTTGGAAACCACCGAAGGTGAAAGGTTACCCCGTCCATTCAATTCTGAACATTTAAGGAGATTTTATACATAGCTTGTAATCAAAATGTTATGTAAATTAAAACAAGTCATTCCTTCATAAAGCATGACTACTCGAATCAAATCGAAGAAAAAAGACCTGATGCCAAAAGTCAGGCGAAATACATGATGACCGAATCAGGCATTAAAGAAAAAAGACATGACGCCAAAAGTCAGGCGAAAGACCTGATGACTGAATCAGGTATCGAAGAAAAATGACCTGACGCCAAAAGTCAAGCAAAAGACCTGATGACCGAATCAGGCAACAAAGACCTGATATCAAAATTGGGCGAAAGACCTGACGCCAAAGTCAGGCGAAAGACCTAACGCCAAAGTTAGGCAACAACAAAGACCTTATATCAAAATTAAGCGAAAGACCTAACGCCAAAGTTAGGTAACAACAAAGACCTGATATCAAAATTGGGCGAAAGACCTGACGCCAAAGTCAGGCGAAAGACCTAACGCCAAAGTTAGGCAACAACAAAGACCTGATATCAAAATTGGGCGAAAGACCTAACGCCAAAGGTAGGAAACAACAAAGCCCTGATATCAAAATTGGGCGAAAGACCTAACGCCAAAGTTAGGCAACAACAAAGACCTGATATCAAAATTGGGCGAAAGACCTAACGCCAAAGTTAGGCAACAACAAAGACCTGATATCAAAATTGGGTGAAAGACCTGACGCCAAAGTCAGGCGAAAGACCTAACACCAAAGTTAGGCAACAACAAAGACCTGATATCAATATTGGGCGAAAGACCTGACGCCAAAGTCAGGCAAAAGACCTAACGCAAAAGTTAGGCAACAACAAAGACCTGATATCAAGATTGGGTGAAAGACCTAACGCCAAAGTTAGGCAACAACAATGACCTGATATCAAAATTGGGCGAAAGACCTAAAGCCAACGTCAGACAAAAGACCTAGCAACAGGGTTAGGCAAAACAAAAGACCTAGCAACAAGGTTAGGAAAAACAAAAGACATGACACCAAAGTCAGGCAAAAGACCTAACAACGGGGTTAGGCAAAACAAAACACCTGACGCCAAAAGTCAAGCAAAAGACCTGTTACCAAAATCAGGCCGGAGTCCTAACGACAAATACAATCAATCTATCAAGGAAGCTATCCTCTTATAAGTTGGACAGATTTTGGAGAAGTTATCCATACTAAGGATAACAGTTCCTTTGTGAAGCAAATTCTAGAAGACTGGAAAGGAACCTTTAGCAATCACTATAGATGATGAATCTTTAAATAACAAGTTCCTTGCGATTAGGCGAACACTCCAAAATGTTTAAACTTCAATAAGGTAATACATCTTCATGCCTAGAAGTATATACTTTTAAGTCTTAAGATGTTTTCCTTAAGGAGTTTATACTTGGCGAGATAAATGGATAATTCTATAAAGACTTATCCTTTTAATCCTAAATAAAAGTCCAAGAACCCTAAAGGCCGAGACCCTCATAAAGTGAAGAAAAAGTCGAAGGTAATTATGACTAAGACATCAGAAAAATCGCCAACACATTCAAAGTCAAATAAAGATAAAGGATTGTGAATATAAAAGGCATTCAATAAAAAATAACTGAATCTTCAATCAAAAAATAATTACAAACCAAACCCAAAATCCAAAGGAAGATAAGAAAATCTAGAATCTAAAAAGATGATCGTCGGAGAGGTGGAAGCTTCATGCCTTGGGTTCTTCAGAAGCGGAGACACTCTGCTCGCCTTCGAGGGCAGCCTCCTCGACAGCAGCAGCAAGGTCGACCTCTTCAGCGATAGCAGTAGGAGTCTCCTGGGGAAGGGTGCTCCATAGGAAAGGCTTAAGAGGCTCAACTTCCCAAAGTGGGAAGTTGGGATCAACTGCCTGGATGTCCTCGACCAGGATTTGGAGATAGTCAGCGATTTCTGACTTCATCCCCTCCAGGGCACAATCGATGAACTCCTCGGACTTCTTGAAGTCGTCGACCACACTATGGGGGATGGAACAATAAATGACAGGCGTTCTTCAAATGACCGTTCGACTTCTGGATGACTGTGCCGTTATTAAATGCTAAAGTCCATTAAGCAGATAAAGTGGTCGCCAGCACACTAATAGGCCTTTTTGGGAAAACCCTTTCAGAGGCAGTGATCGCCCAATAGCAAAGGGTAAACCTCCATAAGCCTAGACTGCCTCGTGTGATCGCCAAGAAGGAATCAAATATCAAATATTCCTTCAGCCATGGACAACCGAGCAACTGATCGCCAAACAAGCATAAAGTGTTTATAGAGGTATAAACAACAGAAAAAGACAAAGAATAATAAATTCAAGTGTCACTATCTCAAACCCTACCAAGGAATCAAGCTTGACTAAAGAAACTTCAATCAAGCTTCGGGGGCAAATGTTGGGTATTGATAGTAATAGCCCAATAAAGAAAAGGCCTCGAAGGCCCAAGAACCATGGAAGGGGTGAACCCAGGTTATTCGAACTGGACTGACCTATGCTAAAGTCGATCTGGCCCACAATAGAGTGGCACAAAGTCGAGCCCAAGCTAATATGGACGCCAAAGGTTCCATCGCTGGTAGCCATTCATCACCAACTCGCGAACTCCTACTACTCGCCATAGTAGTGCTCGCCCTGAAGAGGGCCTTGCCTCTCTCCTCTGGTCCCACCAGCCGTTACTAAAGATATGGCCACGATATCCCGCATATCTCGGGCACATATTCACTAAAGATTAGATAGTGTAACTGCAATATCACGCCATAACCGTAATATCTACTATCCTAATCTTCAACAGCACAATATTTACAAAGATATACAGTTGCCTTCTACGGTTTGGTCTCTCCTACTCTATAAATATCTTTGATTTACATACATTCATTACGTTTTGAGCTATACACACACATATACTCATTTAAGCATCGGAGAGGGACCCAGAGACACCCCCTCTGTTGCGATCCCCTTCCTGCAGGTTCACCGGAGCTAAGGCGAGAGCATCCTTCAACCATCCTTTGACATTCAATTCTCTGCCAGATCAGCATTCAGGAAATCAAGAACCAACAGATTGCAAGTACCATTCTAAAGCATATCCTTCTAGACATAAAACGAATTTCCTCATTAAGAGGGTTTGACTGCGTGTTGTGTCACTCACTACATCTTGTTAGGATTCACACTAAATGTATTCTTGGACAAGAATCTCCCCAGTACTTTTCAAACTCCGAAATAATATACTTAGGTGGGAAACATATCTTATCTACCTACTCATGATAAAGGGGGCTTGTGATCTGATTTTGACTAAAAATTTGTCTATTTTGATCTGCCAAGCTATTTTGGATATCAACGAGCACTCGTGTCCTGTCGGGGTTCGCCCTATGCATATTAACAATTGATCTAAGCAAGTCATCAAAACTTACTTATATGAACCTATTTTCTAGTAAAGTCAACATTGACGGAGATCACATTACAATGCAATGTTGACTTTTTTCAAAAAGTATTTATTTTAGAAAACAAATTTGAAAAAGTATATATGTAAAAAAACATATTTAGCAAAATGTGCATCTGCGCAGGTGGTATTAGCGATTTTACAAAATCGCCACTGGTAGTAGCGATACCGGTAGTAGCGATTTTCAGAAAATCGCCACTTGTAGTAGCGATTTTCAGAAAATCGGCCACTGGTAGTAGCGATTTTCAGAAAATCGCCACTGGTAGAAGCGATTTTGCAAATGTTTTTTTTCTAAAATATACACTTTTTGAAAAAAAATCGCTCATTCACCACTACGTGGCGTTTTTCGATGGACAGAGACTTTGCGTTGCTTCATCTCAGTATTCATAGGTCCAAGCCTGCAACATAAATTATTAAAGAAAGTCTGTCAGACAAAAGAGTGTCAGTGCTACAATTTCAAGTGGTTCTCTAAAAATGTGAAGTTTAGATACTAACATGCTACAGCAACCAAGGTCTTTCAAGCGAACTGATGCTTGTTCATTCTCTAGGCGAGTCTCACCAAATTCCTCAAGTAAACAAGAAATGAAGTTATAAGAAGTTAAATACTTTTTTCCTAGACAAATATTACCTGTCCTAAATTTTCCAACTTGTTCTGAACAACATCCGCGAGGTAAAACATTGAAACAAAGTTGTTTATTCACAAGTTTCTGAATGAGACTTTTCTTCAAATACACTAGCTAGTTTGATATTTTCATGAATTACTGCTGCAAAAGGGCTCTTTGGGGGTTTTAGGTGCAAGAGGGCGGCCGACTTTAACTGGTGCAGGATCCTCACCCGAACTCCAAAACTCCTCATCTGAAGACTCTTGATTTTCTGCATAGTATACTGACAGCAACTCGTTGAAGTCTTTCGTCACAAACTACACTCTTCTTCGTAGGGTGATTCAGTTTGTTGTCATTGATATACCGCGCTATAATTGCTCCAACATCTTGCTGAGAGATCTAATCATGTCTTCTCAAAGTAATCAAAATTGACTCATTTCTCTTGATTAAACCTTCCATTTTCCTTGGTTGATACTTCCTTTTTGGTTGTGAATGAGGTTACAATTCCGTATCCTGCTTCTCCACCCACTGAAAATCCATTTACACTCTGATGTGTCTTCTCAAAATTGACTCATTTCTATTGATCAAACCTACTTATTAAAGACGCTATCATCTTGCAATTTGTTTTTAAGAAATCGCCACCTACTGTAGCGATTTCTTAAAATCGCTACTGTCCTACCTGTGCAAATGCACATTTTGCTAAATATTTTTTTTAAATATATACTTTTTCAAAAAAAAATCTAAAACAAACACTTTTTGAAAAACTTCTGCAATGTTTCAAAATATCTACTGACATTTCAAATTTGAACTTTATAGGCATATAATCATCGAGGGTCGTATATTTCCTGGAACTTTGCAGAGGATATTCTTCATTCCCGCTTCCTATTTTTACGTCATACTGCATAGTCCCCTTATTCCTATTAAATTTTGTTTTAATCGACCTTTTAAAAGAAATTTGAGGTTTCGTTTTCAGTTGGTTTCTTCTTTTTGAAGGTTCCAGTTGCATCCTTTTTACGTTTTTATTTTCAAACACAACCCATTCCTTTTGTCCTTGTTCCTCTTTTGATGTCTTGTCATCCTTATCTTGAACTATATTTTGGATCGAGATGGGATTCACAACATGAATCTCAACCCTTAGTATACTGTTAGTTTCATCATCAATTAAGTTTGGATGATCTCTTTTAGAACAAAACATTGTTCAATTGAATGTCCTATAATTCAATGGTAGGGACAAAAATTTAGGTCGGTAATTCTTCTTGGCTCATTTTGCTTTTTTGGCTCAGGCAGGGTAAACAACTTTTGATTTATCAACTCCTCAAGCAATTCAATTAGTATTTCATAAGGAAATGAAAACTTCCTTTCTAGCCTATCTTTTACGGATTTTTATATTGATATTACTTATTTGCTTTCCACTCATCTATTCTAGCCTTAGTTTGAGTCACTACGACTTCTACTTTTTAGTCATTCTTAGCCCAAGAAAGCCTTTTACTTAGATATATCTCAATATCATGAGCTTTAGTGCAGAGATCACTGACTCCTTCAACTATTTGGGGCATTGAGAATTGAAAGCTCGTGCCGAACGTTATTTAGGCACATACATAATGACTCAATGAGCATTTGAGACATTATAAGCTCCATCGTTTGCATCATTTTAGTAAACTGATAAATTTTTGCGAACATTTGAATATCACGGCAAGCCATCATTGAGCAATGAAATTTATCTCATTGGTTCATTTTCTCATTTTTTTGTCTCAATGAGCTTCACTACTCCTACTCTTCGTTTGGTGTTGAAAATCTGCTTGAAGAATTCATGAACCATTGACTCCAACTAGGAATTGATCATTCGGGGAGGTTTGCATATCATGTGAAGTCATCTCCTTCTTGGGATTGAACAAACACCTACATGCATAATGCTTTATCACTCCCCACCGGTCTATAACGTGATAATAAATGAGTCGTGTGTGTTGTCTAGGGTCTCCCGTGATAATAAATGAGTCCTGTGTGATAATAAATATCATCTATTGACTTTGAAGTTTGTCATTAATTTTTCACTATCGCTCGCGTAACTCGCTTGTCTTCACTAATGATTATTCTCTCTAACCATTTGCTTGAGCTAGAAGTGGTTGATTTTTCACTTTCATCTTTCGTTCACTTGGTCAATTGCACTTTGCTTGTCGCCTTATTTATAAATCCCACTTTGCCCCCTGTTTTACGTACTGAGATAGGCTCACTTTTTGACTGCTTGGAACCCTTCTTTTCATCTATCACATCGACTATCATAGATCTCTTGAAGATAAAATTGTTTAATATGATCTTTGAAGCTTTTTCTTTGCAGAGTTTGCAACTCATCTACCCTACTGAGGCGTGTTTCCTTACTTGAGACCTACATTTCCCATAACTATTATTTTGTAAGTGGGTATGTGAAACCGAGCCTTCTCCCGTTCTGACTTGCTCACATCTTTTTTTTTTGGGCCCAACAACCTGATTTACTCAGGATTCATTAAAACGAAGTTCAGGTACAAATAGAAATCCGAAATAAGTAAAGATACAAGAGGGGAAAGTGGTCTTTCGACCCAATCCGGTGGACACGGTCCCTGTTTAGCCTGCGAACCTAACCAATCCGCACACTGATTCGCGGATCTAGGAATAGACACCCAACTAATAACCTCAATCGGGGTCGCCAAAATTTTAGTATTGAAAACTATGGTATCTATTTTCCATAAAAAAAACTATACCGTTGATGTGATTGACAACCAATTCGTTGTCCGACTCGATCAAAATTTGTTTCCACCGTTCATCGATCGCAAGCTTCACACCCTCCAAAATTGTCAATGCCTCCAACTCTTCTATAGAGACCCCGTCAACCTGTGCAACACGACCTCCAATAATGAGGCCATGACCATTCCGAGCAATTACACCAATCCCACCACGACCCGAGGATGGTTCCCATGCCGCATCGCAATTAATCTTGATGACGCCATGTTCCGGTGCAGCCCACACACCCGGCTCCAGTCTAGGATGGTGTAGTTTCTGGTTCGTCAATCCCAGCTCCTCCTGCGCCTCCCGAACCTGTCGAGCAACCAACCAGGGATTTGGATTGATTCCCTCGAAGACGAACCGACATTGGGCCTTCCAAGCAAACCAGCACAGCAGCATTACCTTAGCCCAGGTATGATCCCGGCCACGGCTACCTGTCGCACGTCCAGTTGTCCACAGATGGTGACCTGTTGCAATAGTCGTGAGTCATCGATCCATTGGCTCTGTGATACCTGCAACATTCCACCCAAACACCTCAAACCGTTTTGGTAGAGAGTGAGGGAGTGGATCGCATGGTAGGCCGACCGCACCGTTGCCCGCCCGTCTCTAGTTGCTGGCCACCTAAGCATATCAGGTCTGCAGGAAAGTGGCAGCCTGATCCGCAGCACATTCACCGCGTCACTTGGCTCCAGAGCGTCGGTGACAGACTCCACGTTCCAGCCACGAGCCTCTTGGTCAATCCATTCGGCCACCCATTCCTGCCCGTCTGCACCGCTCCCCTCCCGTGGTCTAAGCGCAGCATCATAAGGCCTCCGCCACCCATGAGTTGTGGTAGGGGTTAGGGTTGAGGACAGGTTGGAATATGATTGGTGTATCAAATAGAATGGCTTTGGGTATGGTTTTTGTCACTTGGGCAGTAGATGGTTGTCCAGTGGTGTTTGGCATAGTGGGAGGTTCAGGTTCAAGGCCTACCGGGATCGAGGGGAGGGCAGCAATGTTTGGCAGGTTCGTGGGGATAAGGGAGCAAGGCACTGGGTCAGACTGAGGGGGACCTTGGCCTTCACCAATATGGAGGTCTCTAAACAACTGGAAGTCATGGTCATTAGGCAAGGGGGGTCTAGTAGCCTGCACCGATCCCTGGGTGAGGGTAGAAAACAGTGACAGCATTGGAGGGTCTAGGGCCTGAGCTTGAGCATCAACACACTCACCATTCGTTTCTTCGTCTGGCGGACAGTTAAGATTGAAGTTGCATGGTTTCCTTCCTTCCCCCGGAGCCATAAAGTCAATCTCAGGTGTAGCCTTATTCATATCCCCTGCAGCAAGAGACACCCCCTAGTCGAACCATACCTAGCCGTGGACTCCGCAGAAGTATTCGAAGTCCCCTTCGAACGATCCTAGCGATCCCCGTCCCTAGAAGCGTTCATGACATCCTTCCAGGTTTGTCGACTTGGGTCCCTATTAGGGGGTTCTGTTTTTGAACCCCCCCCCCCCCAATCTTGGTCCATCGATCAGCCGTTGGTCGGACTCCTTGCATCCATGGACCGAACATTGGCCGATCCTTTGAGAGAGCATCAATGTCGATTTCATTCTCGCACACCTGAGACGTGTGGCAAAGACCACCACAACCAAAGCAAAAGTCTGCCAACCTCTCGTACTTGAACATCGCCCATTTATCACGACCCTTCTCATCAGTCCAGGTAAAGCCCGCTTGTAAAGGCTCATTGACGTTCACCTCCACCCGCAGGCGAAGGAATTCTCTGTGCTTAGCCACATAGCTCTGTTCACACGCTAGGAACCTTTCGATCGCATTTCCAATACTGCGCGCGTTCGATTAATTGCTCACACCCAAGCTGAGCCCATGCACCTGCACCCAAGTTTCCAGCCGATCGAAGGAGAGGTCTCCAAGGCTCATGTTGTCATCACGGCACTTGAGAATGAGACAGTGTCCCTGTACAGACCACGGGGACAGCTCCAGCACTTGCTCATGATCCCTATCATTCGCAAACTCGAATGCCATCGTATGCTCATCAACCTCCTTCATTTTAACTTGTCCAAACCGAGCCCAAGCTATCTTAAGCACAGACCTAATCACAGCATTGCTAATATGTTTAGAAGAGAGAAGCCTACCATATACACGCACAGCACTTCCCCGGTTTTCTTGAGAGACCAGGTTTACCGAGAGCAGACCACGGCCCCCTCGCCCTCCAGAACCAGACTGCTCAGCCATCGGCGACACGCCCCAGACACCTTCACCTCCGCCTCAGCCGACGTGCGAGACTGGAAAGGAAGAACAAAGAAAAGCTGGATAGAAATAGGGTTAGCAGAGAAAAATCGAAGAACAGCTAGGGCAAGAAGAAATAGCAACGTAATTGCATGGGGCTGTATCTGTCAACAGTAATTGCGCCAATTGGAAGCTAAGGATCGATTGTGACAAATGGAAGCAATCAATTGCTACCTTCCAATCGAAGAATGCGGCGGAACAGGGCTCCAATTGGAGGATTCCTTCATAGGGAGAACCCTGGGAGGAGAGAAGCGCGTGGCTTCACGCGCTGACACATTGTCGTTCTTGCTCACATCCCATTAGTTCATAGTTGATAACTTAGGTCTATATTTTTTATTTGGCTTTTGACTAGACCCCTATTGGGTTAGGGTATCATTATTCAAACTTAGCTAGCTTCTTCAAAATTTTGTTCCATTTATTCTCTTTCTTGAGCTCATTGAATGATTTTTGTCCAAAAAAGTTTGGTCCACCTATGGTGATATCTTGTTCCATTGAAATCCCCATTCACTCGTTTAATCTTGTTGAGAAGACGAAATTTGATACTCTTGGTATTCCGCGTGCTTGGGTTTACTCAGTTGATGATCTTTTGTACTCTGAAAAATTCTTGTTTCGTGAGTGGTTTTTGTTGTACCGTCAAATTTTCCCATCCTGTTGGTGAAGGTACCCTAACAAGCAACTTTTTGTAGGTGAATAGGTGACTAAATAGTCAAACTTTGTGATGCTTGTCCAAGGGTGTCCCAAATATGTTTTTGGGAAAAATCCCTAAGTCTTAATTTTGGGTTTGAGTTGTTATTAAATGACTCATGAATGGAAGCGTTAAGCCACACAACATGGTTAGTCTGTTTAAATGAACGTTGTGTTGGCACTCCCTTTACTGGTTGAACAATCCTTCGTCCAAGACTACCAAATTGTGCAGACCGTTTGGCTTGATTATGTGGATACCAACTCGTTGGTTCTTCTTTTCTCAAAATTAGATTTTATATCCGAGAACTAGGTTGAGCAGGATGACTATAAAGATTCTGCTTGAATTTAATCGGAACTCCTTCTAGAGGTTGAACAGATCCTTGCGCTAGACTCTAGGGCTTGCTGAATTGATTAAACCGTCGTGGTGGTTGATCATTCGAAACTCCCTTTGCGGGTTGAATCGGCTCTTGTTTTACCGTACTTGTTGCCCTGCTTTTAGAAAGTAATTGGCGAGACCTCCCTTCGGTATAGTTACACCTTGATTCCTCCATTTGCACCATATTACATGTGGTCATTAGAGTGGACGTGGTTAAGAGAACATCTCGCCACGATCTCACCAATGGAGCGGACTTATGGACGACTACCGTGAACCTCACTTTTTAAATCAGCACCTCTTGATTTAACCTTTCAAAACCAAGAATTATTGTTAGTAATATCATGAAAATAGGTTTATGATTTGATATATGATCAGTGCCTCTTTGTATATATATACTCCGACTCTACATCCGCATTCTTCCATCGAGATACATACTTACCAAATTTGATGAGAGAGTCGGGTTCCTAGCAGAAATAAACATCTCCTCTGCTCAAAAAATAATAACATATACAATATATCCAGAGATATACCCCTCCCAACATGGTTATCCAATATATATGTAATGTTTATAAAATATACCCTCACGGCGTGGTATTGTTTCGTGAGTACAGATTCATATATGACATGTTTGCATACATATATGCGATATATAATGAATAATCTGCAAAATAGTATATAATATGGAAACAAAGATGTTTATTTATGACACCGATTGCATGCAATATCACTAGTTCAATACATTTTTTTTAATAATGAAATAAACAGTAAAAAAAATATTTTTCTTAAAGATGGGAGTAGTAGACGGTCACACTGTGCATGTCAAATATGTAGATGTGATTCTTTTATATACAAAACATTTGTGATTTTAGTAACAAGAAATACACACCGAACAAATTCCTCGGCTATAAAGTCGAGGTTTATTATGTAGGGTTCGAACCTTGTTCTTTACTCTTCCGATTAAAAGAAAATTACATGAAATACCGAATAAGACAAAAAAAATACTATGTTACATAGATAAAGTAAAAATTCATTCTATTTCATATGGATAAATTCAAATCAAATGTAACATAATTAATTTTAACTAAATATAATGGAATAAAATATATATAGGATACAAGCATGTATGATGTATTTTGATTTTGAAATTTGATTCATCACCTTGAAACCAACACCATATTTTTACTCTAATTCTTCTGTTGTAGAATTTCTCTCCAATAATATGTATTTCTCTCTGGGTTTTTTTTTCCATCACTGTCAAAGATTTCTTTATAGTGGAGTTATGATTTCTTCTCTTTCATCTTTAGCCATACATGTATATATAGTCTGTATATTTGATTTGCTTCTTCAGCCATATATAATATTTTTTCTTTAGCCGTATGAAAATATTGTTAATTGTCTTGCTTAATAGGACAAAGCTACATATATAGTGTATATAAATGTATCATATTTTCCATTCTTGCCTTGATCAGATATAATTCCATCGCATATTTGTCTTCAATAGAGTATAAAAAAAAAAATATTGCTAGAATATATTATAAGATATATTGCAAATGTATATTTGGAAATTTTATAATTTTCCATCATAGTGGGACAAGTGGCATGATTTGAGACGCGTTGCATCTACGTCGAAATCGAATCTTCATTATAACCTCTTGTATCACATTTTTATATAATCGCATGAAAAGGTTATCAACGATCTTTGATGAGATGAACTCTTCAATGTACATATGAGTTACTTTTAAGAATATTTATATGTCATGTATACTTATGGTATCATGTCATTATGTGTACTTTTTTTTTGTTGTTGCCAACACGTTGCGCACTCTGATGTCATCTATCCTTAGATACCGAACATCCAAAATACAATTCAACTTGTCCTGAAACTGAGAAATTAAATGGGCGTAAGTTGCTGGGGATAAACTTATAAGTAGTGATAACTTATCCCTACCGGATCAAGCTCTCAAAAAACAAAATTGTAATTCATATAAACAATTGACATCCAATGAACATTAAGATAATGCATAGCTCAAAAGATTTCACGAAACATCAAAAGATTTAGGGGTTAATCAAAATGTAAGTTTTGAACTTATCAGAAATCAGGATTGAACGAAAACGGAGGTTCGAACTTTCGAATATCAGAAACAAAGTCTACTCTAGTGTTTTTACCACGCCTACTATGCAACAGGAAAGTATGCATGTTTAACCCCCATTGGAAGGATGTAGAGCCCATATAAGTCAACTAAGTTGCCAGAGTGATCCTGGTCTTCATATTGATACAAGCATAAAATAAAAAAAAACGCAGTAGACTTACGAGCACAAAATAAAAAACGGAGGTCGGCTTTTAAAATGAATCACAATATAAACCAATTTATGCTAAAATATTATATCAAATCATATCACAAAAATATATTAGCAAAATAAGACAATATATCAAAACCAAACTTCATAAAACATTCAACACTTAATCCAAAATTTATAAAAGCAACTCACATTCATGCCCTTAAATAATCGTAGCATATATTTAAAATTTCATGCAATGCAAAAAAATATTTTATTTCATAAACATATAAATAAGCATATAAACTACTTACCTTAACCAAACTTAAAATCTAATATTGATATCTCCGTCAGACTGAATTTCCTAAACTAAACATGAATAAGAGTAGAAGTTTTCCATTCGAATTATGAAGTCCAATAAAATCTTAGTCATCTACATGGGACTAGCATCCCTTGAGGTCCAATTAATAATCCAGTTTTTCTATTCTATTTCTGGCATGCAAAATGAGATGATAACCGGTATTCTGTTCTTCATTGACTTTTCGTCCATCTAAAAAGAATTCTTAAAATTACCGTAGGTATAATGATTCAATTATGAGTCAAACTCAATAAAGAACATCACTTTTAGACATCGGGGTGGCACACATGCGCTGGTCAAAATTGGTTGGGCGTGGTCAACTTCGTCTTCAACCTAGGGACAAATTTCACAGATTATAGAGCTAACTTTGAGGTCTTAGTTCTGTCTCATTTGAGATCCATTTTGGGCGTTCTTGGTGTATATGTAAAGACCTCACAATAAACTGCAAGGTCACTAATTCCTTTTTGTGAAATAACTAATAATAATATAGTTTTTAATACCTCAAAGTTTGTTTCTGAATATTCAAACCTTGATATCTCTCAAACGCTTAATCAAATTCGGTTTTGTCACTTCAGTTAGGTTACTTGGAATCCCTAGAGTCTAACTATGTCCATTAACGAGAATTAAATCCACGTTACTGAAATCCACAATTAATAATAATTCAATCTTTCTCTCCCTAGAAACTATCAATTCATAGATAAGAAACTAACAATAGTTATTGAGTCTTACCTTAGTTGTGGTAGGATCCTTGGTCGTGTCTCCTACAAGCTCAGTTTTGGCCGTTTTCATGTTGGTTTGATCAGACTCTGATTTTTTGTCAAATTTTCTCTCTAAACCTCTCTCGTTTGTTCCAAGCTTTTTGGGAATTAGTAGGTCTACGAAAATAGAATTCAATCAACCCTAAGAGTCAGCAACATAATATAACATCCCCTCTAGGACGTGATCTTTTGTGATTTTCAATTGGTGAAATATTTCACATGGAAAATATAGTTTCCAATCGGAAAAAAAAATAGTTATGTCCTTAAACGTTACCATTACGTGTCATTATCTCCTGACATTCTTTACTCGCAAATTTAGTCATTGAAAAATATTGTAGATGTTACACCTGACCTTAGTCCATTTGATTGAGACTCATTCGAGTATCAATAGAATCGAGACTCAATTGCAACATCTATAGAAGTTTTGAAGGGCTTTATTATGACATTCTTAAAAGCATTATGTAATTTTTGCGATTTTCAAAATATACTATGTTAAGTTTGGATGGAAATTTTGACAGAAGGGGGAAAGTGAAAATATGTCCAAAGGTTATGCAACAAAAAACATTTAAGAGAATTTTTGAAATATTCCCAAACATTAGACAAAGAAAATCATATTTTATCTATTTTTTAATTATAGAATACTCTCTTCTACTTGTAAAATTATTATTTATGACTCAGTAATAGAAGAATTTTTTGTATAGTGGGTTTGTTATTCTATATTTTGACGAAGTGTTCATATTTTTCTTAGTAAAAGGTAATTAAATTTAAATAAATATCCAAAGCTAAGAGAAGATAAAGTTAAAATTCTTAAAGTTGTATATAATGGAGTTGATTTCAAACTTGCCAAGGAAAAATACTATGTATATATCTAAATATTATGTATATGTCTATTTGATGTATATGATCTCTATTGGAAAAGAAAAAAAATCTTACTTCAAAATAATAAATGACGAGTTCGTTTGATACCTTAAACTTCGTTGAGAGAGTCCTGCTTAAAATGGTATATTCAAGCATAAGAATATTTCTCTTGGAGATGATTGAAAGAAGGTTCTCTACCTTTCAACAATTCAAAATGTGTTTTTCCTTTTTTTCTTTCGGGGTACCTTATTTAAAAGGTAATTGCTACTTAAAATAACTTCTCCCTACACATGTTCTGGGATAACCCAACACTTATCAACATTGAATTCGTCATCTTTTTCAATGTTGAATTTTTTCATCCGACCACCCCATTTGATTGGTGTAATTAAGGCACCGTGACATCATGTATGCTTTCGTGTTGAGCACAAAGCTCACCAAAAGCAGCATCATTATTAGTCACCTCTATCACTACGCAAGACCTTGATTTTCTTATCAGGTTGATTTTCAACCTCTTATTTATAAAGAATGAACATTTCAATAGCTTCATCTTTACTTTTGAATAGGTATAACAAATATTTTTGCACTATCGGCCACAAAAATAATAAAGTACTTATTACCACCTCTTGTTTGCATAAATTTTAAATCACAGGCATCAATATGTATTAAATCAAAGGGTTCAGTGTTCCTTTTTATAGAATGAAAGGATGTCTTTGATAATTTAGCCTAAACACATTTTTTAAACTTATGTTTGAGATGAATTTGAAATGTAAGGATATTCATTTTAATTACCCTACAAAAGGTATCATAATTAACATGTTATAATCTACCATACCAAATATTAGGAGACTCAATCAAAGTAAGCAAAAGAAACATTCTTATTCTTATTTATTTTTTGACTTAATAAATCTTACAAATCATGTTAAACAACCCCCCCCCCCCCCTATTCATATCATTTACCCACATAAAGACCATTCTTAGTGAGTACAAATTTGTCTGACCCAAACACAAGGCAAAAACCATGCTTGTTGAGAAGCGGACCTAACACCAGGTTCTAAAGAATGTCTGGCACATTAACTACATTCTTAAAAAGAAAACTCTTTTGGAAGTGATCTTCAGAATGACACTTCCTTTACCATTGATCTCGGACAAGGTAGAGTCCCATGTACAAGATCTCCCCAGAGTCAACTTCTTTAAAGTTGATGAACATTTCTTTGTCTGAACAAATATCCATAGTGGAGTATGTATCCACCCACCACTCTCGGGGGTCGAAATCATCCATGTTCACCTCAGATTACACTCCCAATAAGTTATTGCCAATAAGGTTATCAGTGATTCCCTACACCATGGTATACTTTCTCTTAGGAGAGTTGTAAGCATTATATATGTGGCTCGCTTTGCCACAGTTATAACAAGAGTCGATAAACCCTTGTGAGCCTTTCGATCCTGGTTTCTTCAAGATTCCATCGTTAGTATCCAGATTGACTCCTTTCATTTTTATTTTTTTTTTGCTTTTGACAACATGTATACTTGAGCCCTGTCCATGCTTCAACACATTTGCTTTAGCGGAGGACACCATGTTCATCTACCCAATGGGAACTCTTGCATTTAACATTTTCGTTGGTGGAAGATATCATGCTCCAACATTCATGTATTTCTCTAGCACGTTGAACATATCGAGTAGCTCAACCATGGTCATCTCCTTTCGCTTGTTCTTTAGGTAACCCTTGAAGATACTTCACGTTGGGGGTAACATCCTAATAATGCAGGCTACTTGACACGCCTCACTAAGTTGCAGCTTCTCGGCATAGATACTCTTGAGGATGAGGTGAATATGTGTTCTCTGCTTAGTACATGGTTTGTTATGTACCATCTTAAACTCAAACAAACGACTAACTAGGACTTTCTTCTTCCCTGCATCTTGGGTCTCATACTCTTGTTCCAAGGAATCCGACAACTCCCTAGTGTATTTTGTTTTACTATATACACCATACAACGAGTCAGAGAGATTTTTCATTACATAATGTAATCTGAATGATTTCATGCTTTCAAAGCTACGAAGAACCCGAATCATCTTCTCTCTAAGTTAATTGTTCTTCTGTCAAGAATCTTCCCAAGTTTCCAGTGGTTAGATATAAATATAATAATGGAGGATTAATCTGTAATAATATAATAATTTTGGAGTAAATAATAAAATGATGAAATTTGTAGAAACCCTCTAACAATAACATGCAAGTTTTTAACAATAACATGCAAGTTTAGTAAAACGAGGAAATTCCCTCAAGATGTTTTTTAACTGAGGCCTGTGAGGTGCACGGTCTCGTTAAGGCAATTTCGCCTCCTCACTGTAACAGGTTCGTGTAAGAGGAAAATGGGACGACAACCTTCCAGGATACAGCATTATCATCAAGGCGAAAACTAACATGATGTTTCCCTTGACTGAACTGAACGACACCTGAACTCTTACGTAGACCGAAACTTTGATGAAAATTTGAAAGTACCCACCTAGAGAAACTTGACAAGGAGAATATTTTTAAATTGTAAGATGTGTAAAGAGTGAAGAAACTGCTCTCTATTTATAGGGTTCAAGAGAGCTCAACATGGATTTCTATTTAGTATCTACATCGTACAATGAATCAGAGAGACGGTTAATTACATGATGCCTAGATAAGTAATCTAAATGATTTCTTGCTTTCAAAGCTACCAAGAACGCCAAATCATTTTCTCTCTAAGTTGTTGGTTCTTTTGTCAGGAATCTTACCAAGTTTAGAGTGGTTAAATAGAATTTGAACTTCTGTTACCATCTCATGAAGTTGGAGACATCAAACTTCTCGGGCTTTTCAACATGCACAAGTTCATCCAGATGAGTCACGTTTACCTCCCCCCTTCCCGGGTCGACGCAACGATGAGTGCGTTTAACGACGTAGACAGAATACTAATTTGATTCAATGCTCCAACGTTGATTGGAGCATCATTCTTCGCAACAATTTATTTGAAATAGAAAATGCTGAATTATTTTCACTGAAAAGAATTATAATAAATTATGAAATTCAAACTTAGTTGTAATCCTCCTGTATTACTATAACTTGTTGTCTTAAGATTGCTAGTAATATGGATGATCAATATGTAATAATATAATAATTTTGGAACAAATATTAAAATGATGAAATTTGTAGAAACTGCAGAATAACATGCAAGTTTAGTAATATTAAGAAATTCCCTCGAGATGTTTTTTAACTAAACTCTGTGGCGTGCACAATCTCGTTAAGGTAATTTCACCCCCTCACCGTAACAGGTTCGTGTAAGAGAAAAATGGGATGATCACCTCCCATAATACAACATTGTCATCAAGGGGAAAACTAACATGATGTTTCCCTTGACCGAATTGAACGATACTTGAATTCTTACGTAAACCGAAACTTGGATGAAAAATTGAAAGTACCAACCTACAGCAACTTGACAAGGAGAATTTTATAAATTTTAAGATGTGTAAATAATAAAGAAGCCACCCTTTATTTATAGGGTTCAAGAGAACTCAACGTAATAAAGGTCACTCTTAATTAATTTGTAGCCCTAAAAAATAATAAATAACATTGAAATAATTATTTTAGTAGATACAGCCAAAATATTTACAACAACAAAAATTCCAACATTCACAAATAATGAAATTACAACAAAGAACAAAAAAAATCATTAGGGTTTTGTTGAAAACGTTGTGGGTTATAACAAAAATAAATCGCATAAAGCAAACTTTTGGGATTGATAATGATGTACGCAAATCGCGGACGCACTCGTGAACTCAAAGGGCCGGGTTATGCTAATCCAAACGTGATTTGCACCAGAGTGCGCGAGAGAACCACTTGTCATGCATTTCTTACACTTCATTGGAGTAGAAAAACTTATATATTGAACAAAATTCATCATCATAACCGGTGTCCGACAAGAAATAAGCATATATTTCTTTGCCAATTTCCCCATTCACCACCATGTGCTTGGACAAAATATTTAGGTGTTCCGACATTTAACCCAAAATTTTACTAATTTCAGACAAACTAATTTTTCTAACAAACTAATTTTTCTAACAATGTGAAAACTTTTTATTTTTTTCAGTTATTGGTTTATTCCAAATAGAATATGATTTGTGGAATATGAATACTTTTTTTCTTTTATATAGTTGTTCTCTCTTTATTAAGTTAGTTGAGGGGTTCATGATTTTAAGGTAACCTTATCCCAAAGTGTAGTTACTGTATGCTCCAAGGATGAATGATTGGTAGTTGCAGAAGCATCCGATTCACATGATTCTTACGTTGTTCAAGTGGACAGATGCTTTGCTTATCCAATCCCATTAGCAAAAGCAGACACGGACAATGTCCAAACACTCTTGACAGTGTTGTGCTTGGTTTCCCACCATTCAATTGCATGGCCATGGATATAGATCCACAGTAATGGTGCGGTAAAAAATTAAAAATTGTGGTTTCTTATTTTTTATATAGATAACCGTATTATTATAGTATGGTGTGGTTATGATGATGAATTTTCTATCCATAATGATTAATGTCATGCTTATAGATAATATTTTAGTCATATCTATGATTATTTTATAAATATAATAATTATTTAAGAATCATATATCCTAGAAGTAGAATTTTCATTTCTCAAATTTTACTGATTCAGGACTCTGGAATGAACTATCATTGAATAGTGTTAATGTTGAATGATGTTAATTTTAATTTTGTTAATGTTGAATAGTTTTGTTATTTGTGACATAAATTTATTTATTTATTAAGATAACATTTATGGTGTTACACTATTTTCACATGTGGTAATTAATATTGGTATACGAATAAAACCGTAGTTAATAACCACGATTATTGATGCAGATTTTGTATTGAAAATTATATCAGTAATGATTATGGTATACAATTTAAAAATATGATATGAGTCGCACCATACCCTAAGTATTGTTATTGTTGGTCTGATCCATCCATTTTCTTTTCCTTTTCGTTAAGTAATTAATGTGAAAATCAGTGATCAATTTGATTCCTTTGTATTACCATCACCTTCCATCTCATATCATTATGATAGTTTTTTGTTTGGGTCAGAATGTCATTATGATAGATGGAGAAATAAAAAAACACTCACGCGGAAGTGTCTATCCCATCCAATTCATGTGAGCAAACACTTCCACAACACTAGATCCCGTTTTTTCCAATTTCAATATGATAACTTCAGAAAAAAGCGAGAATGATATGAATACTCCACTTTCTTTGTCCACTTTTAAATATAATGAATGATTAATTGGAAAAAAATATCCAAATTATAATTTTTTTACATAAAAAAAAAGTTAGTTACTCAAATTTCTACTTAAAATATGATTTTTTTTAAATTAAATATGGACATAAATAGTAGATGCTCGTTTCATCTTTAAACAAACTACATAATTTTTTAAAAAAACAAATATGGAAATTTAGAACGTAAAATATGAGTTTCTAATATATTTTTTAGAAGAGGGGAGAAGAATACCAATAGACGTATCAAAAAAGCCAAAGATGAACATCTCAAATGTGTAGGAAACTGTAAAACGGTCTTGGGAAAACAAAGAGTCATTTAATTTTGACAGATGATTTGAATGATCATTAAGCAGAGTCATCACTGCCTTAAATAATTACTCAACCAGTATAACTCGTTCAAAGGAAATAAACCACAAACACACCCTAAACTTTACAGACACAATAAATAGACCCTAACTTAATCTAAAAGACAAAAACAACCCTCAATAATAAAACATAAATACAGAATGTTAGCTTGCCTTTTCAACACTCCCTCAAGCTAATAGAAGGGTAAATATCCGTAAAACTTTTGTAAATATGTATGCAATGTGATGAGCTGACCGAACATACTGAGATTTTATAATACTTGCAGTTATTTTTCCCCTGACAAAATGATAGTCTATCTCTATATGTTTGGTACGCTCATGAAACATGGGGTAGTAAAAATCTGAATAGAAGATTTATTATCACAAAATAATAACACAAATTCATAAAAATTAATACCCAATTCAGAAAACAAACATTTTAACCATACTACCTCTGAAACTGTGACTCCCATGCTTCTGTACTTATCCTCAACTGATGATCTTAAAACTGTGTTTTGCTTTTTAACCTTCCAAGAAACTAAAGAATCTCCAAGTTTTATACAAAAAACAGTCACATATGTTCTACTTTCAGACAAGTATCCCAATCAGAATCGCAAAACACGGTTAAACTAAGAGTACTAGTAGCAGATAAGATCAATCCCAAACCAGATTGATTCTTAACATAGCGAATAATTTGAAAATCAGCATCAAGATGATACTGTTTCGGAGCCTGCATATATTGGCTTAATTTTTTAACAGCAAATGCATTATCAGGACGCGTTATACTAAAATAAAGTAATTTGCATATCACCTTCCTGTAAAAAGTTGCATCAGACAAAATCTTATCATCAGATTCCTTATTAAAGGCATCATCATATTCAACCGATGTAAGGGATAGATTTAATTCCATAGGAGTTTTACAAGGTTTAGCACCCAACAAGTCAACCTCTGAAATTAATTCTAAGGCATACTTACGTTGATTCAGCACTATACCATCGTCTGATTAAGCAACTTCGAGACCAAGAAAGTATATCAGCTCACCTAAGCTCTTCATTTTAAAATGTTTTTCATGGTCAGATTTCAAATCTCCAATAAGGTTACCATTGTTACCAGTGATCAACAAGTGATCCACATAAACCAACAAGACAAGAATATCAACACATTTACTCTTGATAAACAAAGAGTAATCATACTTACTCTGTTCATACCCATGACTGACTAAAGCTTCGGTCAGCTTTCTGTTTTACTGTCTTGGAGCTTGTTTAAGCCCATAAAGGGATTTTTGCAACCTGCATAGCAGGTTAGTACCATGATCCCCCTGACTATGAAAGCCCTGAGGGAGTTCCATATAAATTTCTTCATCCAAATATCCTTGAAGAAAAGCATTAAAAATATGCATCTGATATAAACGCCACCTTTTAACAGAGGCAACAACTAAAACAAACCTTAGAGTTACCATTTTAGCAACAGGGGAAAAAGTGTCTCCATAATCAATGCCTTCTTTTTTGCTATAACTTTTTGCTACTAATCTGGCCTTTTATACCTTTCAACAAACCCGTCAACTTTATATTTTACCTTATAAACCCATCTACAACCAACAACATTCTTACCATTTGGCAAAGGAACAACATACCATGTGTAATTTCTTCTTTAATGGCAGTCACTCACTTACTATCCTTTTCAGCATCTTTAAAACAAATAGGATCTGTAATTTTTAAACAAAGCATGCAAATTGTTCATATTCATAAGAAATACCATCATATGAAGAAAAAAAAGGTTGTTTATAGGATAGGCAGTGGATGATCTGTCAGTAAATTTCATAACATAATCTTGTTGCCAAGAGGGAACTCTGCTCACCCTAGTTGAGCGTCTTGGTTCATATATAACTTCATCATTACCAATATTCTCACTAGAGGGTAAACCTTCAACCTCCACAGGAACAGGGTCAACATCATTATCAACAGATAGATCAATATAGATCAAATAGATCATCAGAATCATCAACACGATGAGCAGGTCTCTCAGAATCATCAGCATTCATATAATTAAACAATAGATCATCATTCAGTTTTTCTTCAGAAAACACAAGAGAATTCAACACAATTTTAGATTGCTTAAAAGGAAACACATCTTCTTTAAGCAGAACATCACGACTCAAAAAAAGGTATTGGTATTCAAATTAAACATTTTATACCCTTTCCGCGTTAAGGAATATCCCATATGCACCGCAACAACAGATCTAGAACTGAATTTGTCCAAAACATTAGGAACTTTGGCAAAGCAGAGAACCAAATGCACGCAAGTGTTTAACATAACTTTTCCTTCCATTCAATTTTTCAAAAGGGGAAATATCTCCCAATAGAGAACTAGGTAACAAATTAATCAGATAGCATGCCGTAAGAACACACTCACCCCAAAACTTAACAGGGGCACGACTTTCAAATCTTAAGGCACGAGCAATTTCAAGAGGATGCTTATGTTTCCTTTCAACTACCCCATTTTGTTAGGGAGTATAAGGACAATTGATTTCATGTAGAATTCATTTTTCCTTAAATAGACCATGACAATTTTCATTCAAAAATTCTCTACCATTATTAGACTTAATTCTTTTAACTGAACATTCAAAATGATTTTCAACAAGCACAAGGAAATGTCTGATTACAACTATAACATTAGATTTCAGTGAAAGCAAGTAAGTCCAAGTATTTCTAGAAAATTCATCCACAATAATCAACAAAATATCTTTTATTATCATGTGTACTAACATTGTAATGGCCCCAAACATCCATATGAACCAAATCAAATCTCTTAGAAGTACTACTACAACTTCTAGAAAAAGGAAGTATGAATTGTCTAGCCATGGGACAAACTGAACATTCATTTACATGCTTATTAGAAGAATCACTCAAACCCAAATTAGACGGTTTACGCAGAACTAGCAAAGGAACGTGACCAAAACGCTTATGTCAAAGAAATGAAGCAGCAGAAGTCCGAGAAGAAGCATTCATGCTCAGATTTGTCGGGAAAGGAGTTTTAAAGATATACAAGACAACAACTTCCTTACCAATCCTCAGAATCACTCCACTGAAGAGGTCCTGAAAGATCACATGGGTTGAAAAAAAAAGTAACAGAACCTGATAAATTCTTGGTGAGTTTAGCAACAGACATCAAATTATATTCAACCGGAGTTGAGGAACTGGTCGTAGTATAGGTCGGTGTTGAAACTACTGAAGACACAGGGGTCCCAACAACACTGTTTGCTTACTCGGTTTTATTTTTAAATTTCCAACCAGGGGGATAACTTTTCCTTTTAAAGCAGAGATCATAAGCATGACTTTTTCCTTTACAGTAAGTGCAAAAAAGATTACAAATTCTTATGTTATGTGGTTTATTCGAGGTACTACTGCTATTTCTACTAGAGTACCCTGCTAAACCATCAACAGAGGATACTAGAAAAAAAATTTGAGATGCCTCTCTAGTTTTCTTCCTAGGCGAACACATCCAATTGATTAACAGGGGGGAGACTCTCTCATAACAAGATTTACCCGAATCGCATAATAAAACTCATTCAAACCGTCTAGGAACTGAAAGAGCTTGAGATTACTCACATGTTCTATATGTTTCATAAACATGTCACAACCACAACAAGGAAGACAGGTGATAGCAAAAAAATCTTCCCACATCATCATTAATCTAGTAAAATATGTAGATATGGTATCTACCCCTTGTTGAACAAGACAGATCTGTCAAAAGACAATAGCCGAACAATTCTTCTGCGTTTGTGTGTCACGCGTGTCTCTCTCCAGCCGAAGAAGCCCCCGCGATTCTAGGGTTCGCCTCGTGCTGGTTCGTCCTCTGTAGCTCTGAATTAGAGTCTTTAAATTTGGCATTTATTGCCAATTGTTCCAGCCAATCGCAGCAATCCTACCTGTCAAGCTACTATATGCTGATTGGATGTTTCCATGCAAAGGAAACTGAAGAACGTAGGTCACCATTTCGAAACATCTGAACTCCGATCGAGCTGCGATTTTCTAAACGTCGGTGACGAAATCTGTCGAGCCAAATTAAGTGAGGTTCGGACATCACTAGAGCAACTTGGTCCCAGCTGAAGCCAGCCAGGAAACTGCAGCTCGACGCCCACCCATCTGAAGAAGCCAAACCCTGTCTTCTTAAGTCGAGCCCAGCCAGACTGGTTTTCTTGAGTGGCATCGTGGTGTTCTTCAAGTCGGTGAAGAAACTCTCGACAGCCCTGGAAAAGGAGTTTACAACAGCAACCAACAAGAGGACGGACGAACCCAGCTAGCTAGTCGTGACATACAGAATCTGGCCCCGAACCACCAGAATTTGCAGCATAATTAATCTTAAAACGATCCAGAACCAATACCACAATCGTTACTCACCATTTTCCTTTTCATGTTCTTGTAGGGAGCTGTCATCCGAGGTAAAGGCGCTGCCCCGACGACGACACAATGCTCGATTCCAGTACCAGTTCCGTAGGGACAAACAAGCTCGGTGGACTCGTGGTTGACCTTGATTCAAATCACCAAGTCCAAAGCGAGACATGGTACGTTGGGAATGTTCTATCCCAAAAGTCGGTTAAGAAGAGCATGATAAATGGGGTCCTAATGTTGGCATGGGCTCGATACGGGAAGGTATCGATATCAGAATTGGAGGAGGGGATATTGTTGTTCGACTTTGAACGACAATAAGATGCCGATCAGATTTTGGACTGATCACTATGGTCAGTAAATGGCCACGTTTTGAACATAAAACATTGGGACCCGAGTATGGGAGTGAAGGAGATCGACTTCCAAAAGGTACATTTCTGGACACAAGTACATGATTTAGGTCTGGAATAGTTTAGCGATACAAATGCCTGGAAGATAGGAAATATGCTAGGGAAATGCCTAGAAATAGAAAAGCATGTTGGGAGGATCAGTAGAAGCTATATGAGAATACGAGTGGTGGTTGATGGGGAGTAACCCCTAATGGTGGGATTCTGGTGGAAGAATTCCCAAGGGGGGATAGATGGGCGTTGGTTAAATATGAGCGCTTATCTGATTATTGTTATGGGTGTGGCATGCTGGGTTACACAACCCAAGCATGCATAGTAGATGTGCGAATGGCAGAACATGATCAGACTGTACCAATGTATGGCCCGTGGCTTGTTGGGGTAAGACCAAAACAGGTGAAAAGGAATCCTGACTCTACAAACCAATCCTGACTGAATCATTCCTACCCGCTCACAACCGTGAAAAGGAACCAAACCTAATGGTGCAAACCGTACACACTACCCATATCCTAGTTGACCGAACCACCACCCCCAAGCCACAACCGACCCCAACACGCGCATGGATCAAAGCCCCACTGAACCGAGACCACCCCCAACCAACCCTAGCCGAAACCACACCATGTTGAACCCAACAACCTATTGCCCATGATAACCGAGCCAAACACAACCCAAAACCAACCCTACCTTTGATCACATACCTTCACGACAATCCAACCAACCAACACCTCGATAATAATACAACCACACTCCAAACATACATTGTAGAGAACCCACCCGACACACCACCGAACTTCCCCCAACCACCGAACCACAATCGTACATCCGGTTTGAGCCCATACCTTGACAAAATGACTTTAAAGAGAACAGGGGAGAAGATGGACGGCCAACTGGGGACTAAGAGAATGAGGAAACAGGTGGATGAACAAGGTCACACGGGTATGATGATAAGGAAATGCCCGAGGAGGAAAGTGAAAATGTCCAACACTAATCGCAAGAAGAGGACCGATATCAGATAGGTGGCACGAAACGATATGGAGGAATCAAATGAGTTGAACAAGGGTTCTAGTGGTTGTCCTGAAACAGCTACGGGTGGCCAATGAATGTGATCTCCTGGAACTGTCAGGGATTGGGGTCTGCCCTGACAGTACAACACCTACAAGACCTCAAAAAAAGGTATCGCACAAGCATCATCTTCTTAATGGAAACAAAAAATGGGGATACATAGTGCGAACGGATACGGACACGAATGGGGATGGAAAACAAGAATTATGTGAGCAAAAATAGGGCATAGAGAGGATTAGCATTGTGGTGGACGTCGGAAACAAGAGTCTCAATAACATATGCCAACCCGAACATCATTGATTGTGAGGTACAATTGGCTAGGCAAGCCGAAACAATGAAGATAACATGGATATATGCGAGCACGGAGACGCACGAACGAACTCAAAACTAGAACATCCTACGAACTATAGGAACGGTCTGAAGGGGTAGTTGGATGGAATTAGGTGATTTTAATTGCATATGCTACCAACACGAGAAGCAAGGTGGGAGGAGAAAGTTGCAAAGACAAATCGATGAGTTCAAGCAAATGATCGAGGATTTAAACATGAAGGATTTGGGGGCACATGATAACCCTTATACATGGTGCAATAACCGTAGTGGACCGGAGCGCATTAGTGAACGTCTTGACCGTGTCCTCACAAACATAGAATGGACAATGCAACATCAACAAGGGAGATGTATCAACGAGCTTGCTATTGGGTCGGACCATGCACCAATGGTGGTCCAACTCAAACAACCGAAGAAAAGAGCAAGGAAGAGGTTCAAAGTTTAGGCAATGTGGTTAGAGAACTCGGCGTGTAAGGAGGTGATAAAGGATGCATGGGAGAGAACAACAACACGAAGGGAAACCCAAGGGGTATACACCAAACTGAACAAATGCCACAAGCACCTCACGGCTTGGAGCAAAGTCCACTTTGGAAACAACATGTGAGAGGTTGCCAACATAAAGGCAGCCCTATGACAAAATGCGCGAGGGGTGATTGATGAGGAGGCGATAAGGGAGGATAGAAGGCTAAAGGGAAAACCCAAATCCCTTTGGACACGAGAGGAAACTTATTGGAAGCAACGGTCGAGAATCAAATGGCTAAGGGAGGGGGGCCGTAACACTATATTTTTCCACCAAACAACCATAGTCAGAAGAAGGCGTAACCAAATATGTTGATTGAGGGGAACAAATGGGGAATGGAATGAGAATGAGAGGAGAATAGCAGATGAGCTATACAGTTATTATGGGGAGATGTTTACCTCGGAACAAACTGAACCGGGAGAAGAGTTCCTTAGATGTATACAAAGCCAAGTGACAGACGACATGAATGATAATATAACACGGGAGGTGACAGATAATAAGATTCGGTCGGCAACATATCACCTAGGAGAATCGCGGGCGCCAGGTCCGGACGGTTTTTCGGGTCTGTTTTACCAACGGAATTAGAACATCTTGGGGGCAGACGTCATCACCGCGGTCAAGGCTTTCTTCAGAACAGGTATCATCCAAAAGACCCTAAATAATACTGATATTGTACTTATTCCAAAAGTGCAAAACCCGACACAACCCACGGATTTTCGACCTATATGTTGTTGCAATTTCATGTATAATATTATCTCAAAAGTCTTGGTGATCCGATTGAAACCATACCTACCAGAGCTTATCAACCCTTTCCAGAGTGCTTTTGTATCAGGTAGACATATACAGGATAACATCATGGTGGCGCATGAAGTTTTCCATCACCTACAAATGGGCCGAAATGGAGGAAAGGTGGAGTGTGCGCTAAAGATTGATATGCAAAAGGCGTATGATAGAGTCGAGTGGGATTTCCTCCTCGAAACACTCAGAACTACATACCAAGTGGTGGTTAATGGGTAAAAATCGAACTCATAAGGCCAACACGAGGTATCCACCAAGGTGACCTACTATCACTTTACCTATTCATTTTACTTGCGGATGTACTATCAAGGAGGATACTCAGGGCTGCGAGGGAGAATGAGATAACGGGGATAACCCTAAGGAGACATTGCCCGGAACTACACCACCTTTTCTTTGCAGATGACTCGCTCTTCTTTAGTAGTGGTGGAACTGAACATGCCGCACACCTCAGGATGATACTGGATAAATACTGCAAGGTGTTAGGACAATAGATAAATAAGGAGAAGTCCACCCTTTATTTCAACAAAGGGGTGGGCAACACCGAGCGGAGAGAGATGGGGGAGGCCCTGAACATAAAGAGTACAAGTGACCCGGGAAAGTATTTGGGATCACTTTCGATATGGGGCGCTCAAAGAAGGAGGCCTTGGCTTTCCTAAAAATCAAGGTAAAGGACAGGCTTCAAGGATGGAGGCCAAAAACCTTAAACCAAGCGGGAAAGGAGATCCTCATCAAGGCAATCATCACCGTGACACCTACATACGTGATGAGTATATTCCGATTACCAAAAACATGGTGCTCGGAAATAGATGCTCTCATTGCGGACTTTTGGTGGGGACAAACAGTTGAAGGCAAGAAAACACATTGGCGGAGATGGGAGATCCTAACTAAGGCTAAGGAGATGGGAGGCGTAGGATTCAGAGAACTACAAAGTTTCAACACGACCTTACTCACGAAGATGGCAGGGCGTGTTATGACCGAACCAAACAGTCTTTGCGCGTAGGTCCTAAAGTGACTATATTTCCCGAGATGTTCATTCCTAGATGCGAAAAGAGGGGACCGGCCCTCGTGGGGATGGAGTAGCATACTACATGGCCAAGAAGTGATGAAGCAAGAATGAGTATGGATGATAGGATTGGGGGATAATGTCTAAGTGTTTGGATACCCATGGATCTACACGAAGGATAATCGAAGAGTGAATGTCGAAACTATGGTGGAGAATGGAGAGCACTTATTAGTCTGAGACCTCATACAACTGAACAGATCATGGAATGAAGGACTAGTATGAAACATTGTGAACCACGAAGTCGCCGAACACATACTTAACATCCCTCTACCGCATGACGGGGGAAGTGATAGGTATGTATGGCCACACACGAGGGATGGAGTTCCTATGGTTCGATCGGTATATCACAAGGTACGGGAGAATGCAGACCGAGAAGTGAGGTCGAACACATCGACACAAGGTGCGTTTTGAAAGGGCATTTGGGCAACAAAGGTAATAACCAAGGTAAAGAATTTCGCTTAGAGACTTGCAACGAATGCACTAGCCGTTAAAGCTAATATGGTAAGACGGGGCATGAATGTGAGCTTAGGGTGCCCCATATGTGGAGAAGTGGAAACAAGAAAACACATGATCCTTGATTATACATGGACCGAACGAGTGTGGCTAGGTGTGCTAGGGCTAAGAGTGACCCGACCAAACACCTTGGACATGGTTAAGTGGCTTGAAGATAGGCGAATGGAACTAAGGAGCCAAGGACCGATCGGCGAGAGGAGATGGGCACTTATGTTTATCACGTGTTGGCAAATATGGAAGACAAGGTCCAAGGCGGATTTCGAATCCAAACAACATTGCCCACGGACCGTGATAGAGGAAATAAAGAGGGCATACAAGGATCAATCACTTAGTGGCCGGCCCATGTGAGGCGCGACCGAAGCGAACCCACCCAACGAAGACCGACCGCAACAAGAGTGGCAACCACCGGCGCAACAAGATCAATTGCGATGCATCATGGTGTCAACAATTGATGAGAGTGGGAATAGGAGTGGTAGCATGGGACAAACATGGGAAAGTTGTGGGAGGCTTAAACCGGCGGTACCGGAGTTATGATATAGAAACAATGGAGGCATTGGCGGTACATGAAGGTGTAAGACTAGCAATAGAATCGGGATGGCAAAACATTGTCATAGAGATGGATTCACAAGTAGTTCACGAACAAATTGAGAACGGACCAACACATTGGAGGGTGTCAACCATCATCACAAACATTCGAGCATTAGCGAGGCGACTCGAGCAAGTGCAATGGCGAGATATTCCAAGAACGACAAATGAATGTGTGAATTGGATAGCAAAGCAAACAAGACTGGGAGTGAGTCTAAACGATTGGGTCGAAAGACCACCACTTCCATTTATGTGTTTAGTAGCAAATGATTGTATGTACGAACAATCGTGATCATGTATCACCACATTTTATTTCATCAAGTAAAGCGATAATTTGACCAAAAAAAAGAACAAGACAGATCTCACGATGAAGTTGAAAAACCTTAGATCCGTTAACTTTGTTCAATCTTTCTCTCAAATCGGACCAAACAAGAAAGGCACTAATGGAGTAAAGAACAATACTCATGAGATCTTTCGACACAGAGTTCATAATCCATGCAAACACAACGTGTTACATCTTTCCCCAAGATGATGCAAAGAAGGACCAAAAAACTCTTTCGACCAAGAACCATCAACAAACCCTAACTTGTTATTAACAACCAACGAGATATACTTTGCCCTACTCCAGACTTCATAAGGACCGGTTAAATGAAAGGAGATCAAGGTAGAACTTGTGGTGTATGAAGGATGCAAGAATAGGGGTGATTAGAATCTACTGTAACCAGAATTGCAATTGTGTCGGCCTCAACCTTGACATCATCGGTGGGGAGCTTCTGATCATCGGTTGTCATCTCGACGGAGGAGACAAGATGCGAAGAGGGGCAAGCCAAGATGCAAAGAGGAACAAGCCCAGGAGAGCAAACCGACTCAATCAGAGCTATGTGGCTCTGATACCATGAGAAGGGGAGAGAAGAATACCAAGAGACATATCGAAGAAGCCAAAGATGAATAACTCATATGCATAGGAAACTGTAAAAGGTTCTCGGGAAAAAATAGTCATTTAATTTTGGCAAATCATCTGGATGATCATTAAGTAGAGTCATCACTGCCTTAAATAATTACTCAAACACTATAACACCGGTTCTAAGGAAATAAACCATAAACACACCCTAAAATTTACAGATGCAATAAATAGACCCTAACATAACCTAACAGACAAAAACAACCCTCAATAATAAAACATAAATACAAAATGTTAGCTTGCCTCTTCAACAATTTTCTTATTAAAAAAAATAATTAAAAAGTTTTTTATTTCATATTTCTTAATAAATATATTATATTAAAAACTCATATTTATTTTATTAATTTTTAAACTTTTATATTTTTGAAAAATATTCTAATATTTTTGCGGGTTGAACCAAACACACACTACGGAGAGTAGGTGGATAACAGCTGAAAGTAAAATAGTTAACGGCTCAAATAATGAGCTGTTAATTTTAGACGGTTCAATACAATATGAGTCGTCGTATTAAGTGTCGTCATATATATGACGGCTCAATGAGGAGTGAGTCGCAAAATGAACGGCTCAAAATTATGAGCTGTCAAAAGCATGGCTCAACAAGAAAGAGCCGGCAAAAAATCTTTTATTTTTAAATTTTTCACGGCTCCACATATCGAGCCGTCAAAAATATGATTATTTAAAAAAAATATGGTTTGTCATAAGCCTTTCGTCGGAAGTCTCGTTCTTGTCGGAAGTTCGTTCTCGTCGGAGGTTCGTTCTCGTCGGAGATCCGTTATCGTCGGAGGCTTGTTCTCATCGGAGCTCATTCTCGTCGAAGGCTCGTTCTCGTCGGAGGTTCGTTCTCATCAGAGGTTCGTTCTCGTCAAAGGCTCGTTCTCATCGGAGGTTCGTTCTCGTCGGAGGGTCGTTCTCGTCGGAGGGTCGTTCTCGTCGGAGGGTCGTTCTCGTCGGAGGGTCGTTCTCGTTGGAGGGTCGAAGAAGAGCTCGCCAGACACCTACTCCTCTTCTGTTTCATTCGGCCTCCTCCCTTCTCGGCCTCATCCTCCTCCGTTCGACCTCCTCCTACTCTTCCGTTCGGTCACCTCCTCTTCTTCCAGCTCTTCCGTTCGGAGATGAAATGGTTGAAGCTTGGGTGAAATGGTTGGAAGATGTGAACAATGAAGGCTGAGAGAAATAGTTTTGGATGAATCTCTTCTGGACGTAAGCAAAAGGTTGGAAGATGAATAGGATAGGATGAGAGATGAATAGAATAAGAGAGACTATTTAAAATTTGAAAATATGAATATTTTATATGCGAGGAAAATAGTGCGGGAACTGAAAAGTTATTTTTGATTTTTTTTTTTTTTTTAAAAAAATTTTAATGACGGCTCCACATTATTGAACCGTCAAAAAGAATTTTAATTTTAAAAAAAAATAATTTTAGCGGCTCATTCAATATTGAGCCGCAAATAAAAATGACGGCTTTATAAGTTGAGCCGGTAATTCAAAAATTGACGGCTCAACTTACATTGAGCCATTAATAATTGTAAAAAAAAAAAATCACATCTCAATCTTGCTTGAGCCTTTTGCTTGAGCCCTTAATCAAATCTTCTCCCGTTGTGACATATTAACACGTCATTCTTCCTTCAAATTTAATAGAGAAAAAACATTGGAGTTGGTTTTAACCGTTGTCCATTTCTTTCCCCAAACCACCAAACGATATATTAGTTATGAAATTTTAAAAGTTTGGATTGTTGTTAAATTTAGGAAGAAAAGTAAGGTCAGCTGACCCAATATTGATGGAAAGACTGGATTGATTTTCATTTCAAACAAGGATAGTAGAAATAATAATAACCTTACAAACATTACAAATCCAAGTCCACTCTAGCACGATTACATAGTCATCTTTCGGCATGTATATTATATGTGGAACCAATACTCTTTACTTGATTCGTCACCGAAGATCTAAAAATGATACCACAGTTGATAGTCATCCATAAAATTATATCTATTATCCTATCCAATGGATAATCCAGTTGGCTATACTCCTTTCACGGCATAACCGCTGTTCTTTCCCATCTCTACATTGCTGCCGTAGGCATCTTCCTCGTCCACAAACCTTGACCAGTACCAGTGGGACCTCCACACCTGACCCATCTCCTCAATCGGGATATTCTTGGTCTCCGGCAAGAAGATGTAGATGAACACAGACATTACTGATACGAAGAACGCAAAGAAGATAAAGAGTCCAAACTTAAGGTGGCACAACATGGTCAGAAACACCTGGGCTATCAGAAAGGTGAAGATCATGTTCACAGACACATTAATACTTTGTGCAGCAGATCGGATCTCCAGTGGGAAAATTTCACTAGGTACCAACCATCCGAGGGGGCCCCACGACCAGGCGAAACCTGCTACGTAGATGCAGATGAACAGAACTACGATCACTGCGTACCATTTGGGAAGATCTCCTGTGACGCCATCCACGCCGAATTTAGCACCAATGCAAGCTGTAATAACTGCCTGCAATCCAATCCAATATCCATCCATCAATACATAGTATAGTAACTCCATCATCGCTTTCCCAGTATATATATATTAGTAACAAAGTACGTAGATATGTAATTTACCTGGCAGATCAACATCTGAGTGCCACCCTCAAGAAACAAGAACCTCCTTCCCCACTTGTCAACTCCGTAAATGGAGACCAAAGTGGCAATCACATTAACGGAACCCGTTACGACAGATGACATGAGTGCAGCATCATTCTTAAACCCAATGGTCTCGAAAAGGACAGGGGAATAGAACATGATGACATTGATTCCAGTCAGTTGTTGGAAGAAGGGGATCATAATGGCCATGGTGAGGTGAGGTCTGTACTTCCTCTGTAGTAGGTTCCTCCAGGGATGTTCCACCTTCCTTGAAGCATCACTGGCAATGACAAGGTCATTGAACTCCTCATCCACATTGTCGATCCCTCGGATCCTTATTAGCTTCGTCCTGGCTTCCTCGGTCCTGCCACGCTCAATCATGGAGTTGGGGGTGTCTGGGAGGAGGATGGATCCAATGGTAATGATAAGTGCAGGAACCATGGCTCCTCCTAAACTCAATCTCCATCCCAAACTGCTATCAATCTTGGCAAAGAAGTAATTGAGGATGTTTGCCACCAGGATTCCGACAGTGATTGATAGTTGGAAACCGATGTTGAGGGCACCTCTGTACTTGTACGGAGCCATCTCGGATAAGTAGAGTGGCACCGACTGTAAAAATCATATCATCATCATCATCCATTTTTGATGAATTAATTAACCAACCACATTAGTAAAATATTATACGTCATTAATTCATAATGATAATTCTATTACAAGCAGACAGAAAGTGGGACCCCAACAACACGTTCTAGTTTCTTGTCACTCACTATAAACAAATAGAATAGGTCAGAAAAGAAACGTTGAATATGACAAATACACGATGTTGATTCATCTTTTATTATGTAGCTTTGAATCGCCGGAATATTTTATTAGTTTTCATATCTGTCAAACTCTTTGGATGTTTAGAGTAAACGTTTGCCGACAGTGAGTAACAGAAAGTTGTCATGTGCAAAGAAAAACAAGGCTTATGATTATGACCTAATAAATTAGTATTTCAGTAAATCAGATGGACCCAACCAAAAATGTACAACTGTATTATATACTGTTGTTTTTGATGGGAAAAGTTGACCCAAAAAAGGTTGTTGGGAAAAAAAATTATTGCAGGTCAGTCTCTATCCTTTTCCAAGGATTTCTGTTTGTTTGTTTTTACCCGGACGATCCAAACAACCACGATACCTTCTCACGTTGAAAGATCTTTATAGGGCAAAGAAACAAACCGAAAACGAACAAACCAAACATCGAGACGAAAAGAAGAATCAAATATTTGCATTTTCAGAAGAATAAAAGAGAAGAAAAACGACATCTTTGTCATAATTCCTCCGAACAAATATCAGATCTACAATTTTATAAAAATTATACTTGTTTTTAAAATAGTAATAAGGAAAATATTCTGGTCCAATCTTTCAGCAAGACACACGTACCAAAATGTTTCAAGGCAAGATCAAACCGAGTATATGTATATATTGTTGTTTGTGGATTCAGTTCAGTACCTGGTTGGCAAAACCGATGCCGAAACCGAGGAGCATGCGGCCAAGGATGAGCATCCAGACGGCCTGTGCGAAGCCGTTTATGATAGCTCCGGCGCAGAAGAGGATCCCACCGAAGAACATGGAGAGGCGCCGCCCGAACTTGCGTGTGACGGTGGCAGCCACAATGGAGGCCAACAGAGCGGCCAAGTAGAGGGACGATGTGAACATGGTCAATGTTTGACTGTCATACTTGCAGTACTGGTTGGTCGATGTATCCGCCTCCTTCTTTCTGTATACCGAGGGGAAGAATTTCTTTAAGAAATGCTCCATCGTCGTTACTCCACCTGCATACCCATCCCATTAAATCTTTGCAATCGCAGCACAACAAATGAAAACCAAGATCTCACACTCACCGGAAATTCCAATGTCGTAACCGAAGATGAGACCCCCCATGGCAGCGACAATACATGTCACCAGCACGTAAGGAGTCAGGTTTCCCGGATACTCCTTGTTGTTGCCGGGGGCGATCCCTCCGACAGCCGGCATCTTGTCTACTTAACTGATCTAAACAGAGAAGCAATATACAGAGAAACTTGGAGAGGGAGGGAAAGAAAGAAAGAATAATAATGAGTAGAAGGAGTAGATTTGGCTGCTGTTATATAGACGAAGGACGACACAGTTCTTCTTGAGGTTAATGTGAAACAACCCAAATACAATTATCTTAGTCTACCAATAAGATATACTTATCCTACAAAAATAAATTAATAATAAATAAATATTGAGTTCACTCGTCTTCTTTTATAATATTATCCTACCAATAACATATACATCGAAAGATATAAATATATACAACATACAGAAATTACAAAATTACAAAAACAAATAAATTTAAAAACATTGGTCAAAACAAAATAATTACATATAATAAATAATAAAAATTCTAAAATTCAATCAAATATCCCTTTGACTGATATCTATCTTTGTGACCCAAATATATATGAAATAAAAAATAAATACAGAAATATTATCGACTTTTGTTAAAAATACGAATCTATATCTACCCGTGAATGACATTCGCGGGTGGAATTGACGTTAGCAGCTACCTTTCTACTCGTGAATGTCATTCGCGAGTACATCTACTATAAAATTCTACCTCCGACATTTGTCATTCTTGTTCAGTCGATCCTTAGTGATTCTCGCCATATTTATCTCTCGTTAATGTTTCAGTGTCGAAGCTCTGTTAGATTATTGAATGCATTGTCAACCAATTAGTTGGAAGTCATTCCTAAGGTTGTCTACAACTTTTTATTAATTATGATATTTAATATAGACGTATTTAATTTTCAAGAAATGTGAATTCTTATCTATTTTTTTATTAACTAGGTGTTAGAATTTTTCAAAAAATGGTGATTCTCATTCTTTGTTATGAAGGTAGAATTACAATAGACACAGAAGATGTTAATTATATTGACAGTAAATTCGCAGTTTGTTTTACTGAAACCACAATCACCCTTACCCACCTAAAAGAGTTTGTTGTCGTAATTTGTGAATTTAGTTCAGAAGTACTTGATATTGACCTCCTCAGGAAGTCGGGTAACAACCTTTACCCAGTCACTGGTGAAGAATCACTTGATGAAATTTTTCAAGTATATGGTGAACACATGGGATTATACGTGGTTTCAAAAGTAGAAGTTGATATTGAAGATGAAGATGAGGTGGTTGAAGAAGAGGAAGGGGAAGATTCTTCTGTGGGAGATGAGACAAAAGTTGAATTTCCTAGAGATTTGGTTGACTGTGCGTTACCATTGTCTAATGATGACATAGGTACTGATGCACATTCGAGTCAACCAATGACCTTCCTACTGTTTCCTCCTGAATTTCCATCAGGAGAGTGACAAGATGGGTTTGAATGTATCGATTGGAAGGTCACGCAAGGTGAATCTTCTACAGGTATAATTGATTTTCAAGTAGGTGTTGAATATGAGACTAAAACTGCCCTCCAACAACATGTGACATTGCGGCACATTAGTAATGCTCGTGAATGCATCACTGTCAAATCAAGTCCAAACGTAGTGTCATTCAAGTGTACCAACAAAAGCAGTGGTATCTGCTCATGGTCTTTAACAGGAATGCAGAAGAAAATGGGCAACTGGGAGATCACCAAATTAGGTCATCCACACTCCTGTAGAAATGTCACTACTATACAACATCATAGACAACTTGATTGCAAATTAATTTCTGAATTGATAAATCCATATGTGCATCACAATACAGGTATTAGAGTCTGCGATTTACAACAAGTTGTAAAAGATAAGCACGCGCAGAGTGCCTCCTTCCGCAAGGTGTGGTACGCTAAACAACAGGTAATTGAGGCAATATTTAGGACACACGAAAGTGCATTTCAGCATTTACCGCCGTTCATGGTTGGTTTATGTCATTTCATTTTTTACTACGAATGGAAAGAAGTTCCCACGAAGGAGGGTGCCATATTTAGTAAGTGGTTTTAGGCATATAAGCCATCAATTGAAGATTTCTCCCATTGTCGGTCCCTAATCAGTATGGATGCTACCCATTTGTATGGAAAGTACAGTGGAAAATTATTAGCCGCAGTGGGATACGATGCTGATAATCGGATTTTTTCATTGGGCTTCGTCTTTGCAACCTCTGAGATAGCCACATCTTGGACATGGTTTTTGAAGCGTCTCCGACAACACGTGACGAGAGATGAAAGACATGTATGTATAATATTTGATCGTCATAATGGAATTAAAGTTGGAGTTGCCAATGTTTTCCATGCACCCTTAGTTGTTCACAGATACTGCGTTTGACACATCGCTAGCAACTTCAACAAAAATTTCAAAGAAAGAGACTTAAAAAGTAAATATTTGGAAATGGCATGGACTCCATCTAAGGCAAACTTTGAGCGATATTGACAATATTTTACAACCATGAATGAAGGAAATGTTTTGAGGTGTTTAACGAATTTAGGAGATTTCAGCCTATCATCTCTAGCACATGACGGAGGACATAGATACGAATTTATGAAAACAATTCAGTCATAAGTGGTTAACAGGGTTTTGAAAGGAGCTTGATCATTATCCATCATAGCATTGGTAGAGCTTACATTCACCCGACTGAACATGTATTTTGTTGATCGCCGTGAAATACATGAAAGTGAGAGATCAATAGGAAACATATTTCTGCCTAAAGTAAGAGAGCTTTTGTCTTTAACATAGGAGAAATCTTGTTCTTTTGAAGTAGACACGTACTATTATGGAGAATAGTACAGAGTGTGTACGCGTGTAAACAAGACGTATGTTGTAAACTTACCACATATGAGTTGTGACTGCGGGGAATACACGTTATTTCGTTGTCCATATACACATGCAGTGACGATGATCCGTTACACAAATTCGGAATTGGCACCGTATGTTGATCCACATTTTCGGTTGGATTACTATATGCGCACATACCTCCCTAAATTCCACCTGTTACCAGATCCATACTGGTGACTTGCGTAGAATAGACCAAGTGTATATTGTGGTCCACAGGTGTTGATCTCTAAACATGGTCGGAGAAAAGTTAGAATTCACAATAAGATGAATTCTAGTTCTACTTCTCAACCGAACAAATGTAAAAAATGTGGACAACCAGTTTACAATAAAAGATCTTGTAATCAGTAAGGTAGATACTGAGTTAATTTTAATTATTGTCTATATGATAGTTTTTTTTAAACTACATCTAATACAAATATTTTATTATCTTATGTCAAGGTAATGGAACGTTCGCTATTAAGGAAATGCGAAGTGGTATTTTCCTATTCGATGGACATATTAGAATTTGGTATCGATGTTGTTTGTACATTTTAAATTAATATTAAAAAATTTAAACAGCCCTCGCGGGTGGGTGCGCATTTAAACGTCACCTCGGGTACGACTTAAATGACAATTACCCGCGAATTACATTAGAGGGTGAGAGAAAAGCAAACCCCTAACCGTGAATCAAATTTGCGGGTAGCTATACTTTCGTCTTTTTTAAAAATTTGTCAATATTTCTATGTCTCTCTATATATAGTGTATTTACGTCAAAAATTCAACAAAAGGCACCCAAGTTGCATGGTCCCATCCCAATATAAGTAATATATCTAATGAATTACCAGAGTCTAGATTTGCCAACCTTCAATTTGTTCACAACAAGTCCTTTGGATTGATGAATTAAAACATTGGCTGGACTTTATATTATTATTATAATATATAGATGTCTTACTTTCAATAAATTTTAAATAAATCAAACTCCATAATCTTTAGTGAAATTCTTCTTTATTTTAAGTTTAAAATAGCAAAAAATGAAAAGTTTTTCGCTTTATTCAATGAAAGTGTATATATAGTTTCATATTATATTACTAATTACGTATTTTTCTTGTAGTCGAAAGAAGATAAGGACGATGGATGTGTGGGAGGGTGTTTTGGATAAAATGCCACCCACGGGCCACGTCAGATAATACTAAGAAAGAGCAGAGAATCGGGAGAAACATGACTTTGACATCCATCCATCCATTGCCAATAGATGCAATTGCAGTTGCAATTTGCATGGAAGGGAAAGAAAGTCAACCCCTAATATTGGTTTCATATATGATTTAAAGAATTTTTAATTTATTATAATATATATCTTATGAAAAATATATAGACTAAAATTTACTTAGCATTTGATATAGATAAGTTGATTTTTTTTAATATAGTATTGTACGCATATTATAAATATATAATATACTTTTTCATTGGAAAGTTTTTTAATGGATTTTTATACGAGAAGAGATAATTTAATTACCGTAAAAAATAGATAAGATATACTAAAATTTCTTCAACTGAAAATTTAAGTATATATTCGTATTAAAGTAATATCTGATGATGAATGTTCGAGTTTTTTTGAAAATATACATGTCAGATTTTTTATTTAAAAAAATAAGTATACCGATTTTTTTTTTATAGAAAAATGGGTATACGCGCACCCCGGGGTCGCGCCTTTTGGACATAGGCGCACCCTGGGGTGGCGCCTGTGCCATGTTTTTTTTTTTTTTTAATTTGTTTTTGGAATATGATGGCTCGATGTTTAATTAAAAATAAAATTATGTATCTATTAAAAAATATTTAATTTTTTTTTAGTAAGTAGATATTTTAATTGCGATTCAAATTATGCAAAAAATATTAAATTTGGATTTACGGATTGACTGTACGGCATGCCGTAAGTTGAGATATGAAAATTGTACTTAAAAAATTATAACTCGGACCATGTAAGTCCAAACTTAACACGGTTAACGTCATTTAGGTCGTAAATCAATTATCTACGTAGGATAAATTTTTTGATTAAAAATACAGTGATTTTGTAACCTAACATCGTTTACACCCAAATTTGACCGAAATAAGTAAATGCATTATGTGAGAAATTTAATTATATACTTACTCAAAAAAAATAAAAAAAATTACGGTGCGTAGATAATTTAATTACGAATTAAATGACGCTAACTATGCCTTAATTTTTTACTTTTAGACTGACTGTATAATACCATACGTAAAAAACTCTATATACGATACAAAAACTTCCAAATAGTGTTTTGCATAGTAAATTTATTGTTTAAACAGTAAATATCACTGTGTAAACAGTAATTTTACTATGCAAAACACTATTTGAAAATTTTTGTATCGTATGTAGAGTTTTTTACGTACCGTATAACGTATTATACAGTCAGTCTAAAAGTAAAAAAATTAACGCATAGTTAGCGTCATTTAATTCGTAATTAAATTATCTACGCACCGTAATTTTTTTTATTTTTTTTGAGTAAGTATATGATTAAATTTTTCACCTAATACATTTACTTATTTCGGTCAAATTTGGGTGTAAACGATGTTAGGTTACAAAATCACTGTATTTTTAATCAAAATATTTATCCTACGTAGATAATTGATTTACGACCTAAATGACGTTAACCGTGTTGAGTTTGGACTTACATGGTCCGAGTTATAATTTTTTTAAGTACAATTTTCATATCTCAACTTACGGCATGCCGTACAATCAATCCGTAAATCCAAATTTAATATTTTTTGCATCATTTGAATCGCAATTAAAATATCTACTTACTATAATTTTTTTAAATTCTTTTTAATAGATACATAATTTTATTTTTAATTAAACATCGAGCCATCATATTCCAAAAATATATTTAAAAAAAAAAACATGGCAGGGGTGCGTCTATGTCCAAAAGGCGCGACCCCGGGGTGCGCGTATACCCATTTTTCTAAAAAAAAAAATTATGTATACTTACTTTTTTAAATAAAAAATCTGACATGTATATTTTTCAAAAAAACTCTGAATGTTCACGGTTAAATCTTAATTATCAGTCAATTAGATTAATTCTAAACCCCTGCATACGTGAAATTATTAATTACTTCTTTATTGACATTTAGCTACTTTTCTTCTAATATTTAAAACTTTTAATTTTCGTGGTATGTATATCTATAATTCTATATTCTATCTATGTATTAATTTGATTAGAATATATACAATTAAGACAAATAATATTTTTAATACTTTTTCTCACTCCGGATATTAAATAACTTAAATTCATAACTTCTTTCCATGTCAAACATATAATTTTTATGCATATGTGGCATGACATATAACTCACTTTAAAATCATCCAAACCTTCTCATTCATTATCCACTTAAGTTACAAAAATTCAATAATTTTTCCCTCTTTCACATGTGCAATTATTATTTTTTATTCAAATACTAAATTTTATAATATTATATATGTTTCATAAAAATCAAGTAAGTGCACATATAAAATTTTGTTATTAAGTTTTATCTCTAAGACTAAATTATAATTAATTTTATGTATTGCATATATTTTTCTAAACTAATAGTTGCATGTCTAACATTGTACCCAATTATAATTATGCATGCAATATAAAGTTTAATACATATATAAAATAATATTAATATTATCAGTACCTTTTTTATATATATTTATGTATAGCTTCATTTTTAGAAATAGTGTCTACTAACTTCATTTGTGAATTTATAATTTTTTATTGATATATTAAAATTGATAATATTATACTTTATAAAAGGTCAATTAAGTGAACATAATAAAGTTTGTTATTTATTGCTAAGACCAAATTATAAGTAATTTTATGTGTTATTTATCTTTTTTGTTTTTTTAATAAATTAATAGTTCTATGTCTAATAATATGTACTCTATTATATTTATGTGAGGCACTATAAAATTTAAAACATGAAGAAAAATTGTTCATATTATCATTATATTTTCTTAATATTATTTTTATATAGTTTTGTAGAGTTTATTTTTAGACTCGACTAATTTTACAAATTAGATAAATATTGAACACAACTGACTATTAGTAATATAAACATAAATACTTTCAACATTATAACCATGTGATTTTTTAAGTTAAAAGTATTAATTAGCAACATGTCAATAAATTATTAATATTTATTTTTATTATCGACTAATTAAATTTTACTTAGTTTTATGAAAAATATACTTATATTGCATATTTAAAGATAATTAGGATAATTAAAATACAAGTCCAGTTTATGTACTTAATTATAATTATACATGCAATCTAAAATTTAACGCATTAACAAACAATAATTATTGATATGCGTTCTTCGTACTTTTTCTTATATAGTTCTATGAAACTTTATTATTAAATATCTTTAGATTTAACTTATTTCATGGATTAAAAAGTATTATATGTATAATTGAACAAAAGTAAAAATTAATATTAGAAAAAATAAATATATTTTAACTAATACTTTTAACTTTTTTTTAAAACTATATAACAATAATAGACTATATAAAAATATCAATATTAAGTTAAAAATTACTAATTAACATCATGTCAATAGTTAATCATATTCATTTTTATTATCGAATTTTAAAATTTCAATTATTTTAATAAAAGCCATACTTAATCCTTATATTTGATAATGTTAATCGTATAGTGAAAATACAAATGCAATTATTATTAAAATATTAATATTTTTAAAAAAATGCAATTCAAATACTAAAATTAGATTTAAAATAGTAATTAGCATTACATAAATGATTAGTGATATTTATTTTTACCAACAACTTATGTAGTTTTCAATTATTTTTATGAAAAAATATAATTAATCTTTATGTTTCGTACTAATCTTGGTATAATGGAAATATATGTGTAACTAGTATTTAAAAAATTATTTTTACTATTTATGTAATTTATTTTTAATCTTTATAATATAATAAGGATTTATAATATATTAAATAACTAATATATGATCATTAATTTTTTTATTAATATGTTTTTTGTATTATATATATTTATGTTTATTAATACTTATATATAAAAATTAGCGCAAAACGCTAACAAGATTTTTAATATATGATAAAACTATAGAAAATAATTTAAACTTTTTTTTAATGAATTGATGGTGATGATGTGGTGGCATGTTATTAAGTGTTCCACAATTATTATCTATAATCATAGTCATTGACTTAATGAGCGCATTATTCAAAATTTTATATAAATTATAAGTACTGGGTTCGTTTGGACTATAAGCGTTTGTTTCATTGAATAAAGTATTAAAATAATCTATCAAAAATATACTTTTTACCTATATATATATATATATATTGCTTAAACGTACTAAACATAATATTTCTTTTCAGATATTTTTATTTTTTAATCTTGTTACATATACGAATCGTCGATGTGTTCTTTTTCTTTTCTTTTCCCTTTTTTGTATATATTTATTTAAAACAATGAGTAAAATACTAAAATACGACTCTCTCTCTTCTCTCTCTTCTCTCTCTCTCTCTATATATTATATCTCTCTATATTATATAACTATTTATTTTGGTCAAAAAATAATATAACTATTTATCCTAGTTATGGATAACGTTGTTCCGACTTCTGTGTGTTTGTGATCCGAAAGATCGGTGGATTGTCCGTGACGTAGAATCCCTTTCCAGCGTAGCGTAGCTGTATGTCTTCATTAACCATGTGACGGCGGCTTCCCCATGTTTTAACTTGGCTTTGCGGACGTAGACAGTCTTTTCGTTACATTTTGTAGTCTGATGATATAAGATATGATGACGATGTTATACGTAATAAAAAAGTTAGAGATGGACGGTCATCTCCTGATTATGCAGTCTACGGCGGCGACCTCATAAATATCGAAGGCCTAGAGAGGTTATTATATATTTTTTTTCTTTTCAAAAAGTGACTCATGAAAAAATTGAGAAAAATATGTACGGATGGAAAGATTTTGAAATTCGTCCACACTACCCTAGGTAGCGAAAATCGTAAAACGCTACCGCAAATTTGCTGCCCGGACTAACTAATTCAAATAATTATTTGCGACCATGCACTATGTAATTATTTGCGTATTCCTGTAAGAAAATTCAATTATTGTTCATTTCTCCTATTTAAATCAGCTGAGTAACGACATTCAGTCTGCTCCTTCATTTTTGCTCTCTATTTATCAACTCCTTGTTCTTCTGCGTAAATCTTTCGTAAGCGTACTTTAAGATGTTTGATATATTTTTATGTATTCTTTAATTACAATGTTTTGAAAATTGTAAGCGGTTATATTTACATAAATGTTAGGTTGACTAAAAGATAAGCACATCTGATAAAATCTTTTATAATATTAATTATTTAGGATCAAGTATGACAAAGATTGATATAATTTGCTTGTATGACGATGAAATATTGTCTCAGAATGGTAGTGAGGTTTATGAGGGTGGTACCTCCAGTATTACTACAACTACCTTGAATCTCTCTCTTTCTAGACTAAATGAAATTATATGTATGGAGTGTGGTTGACATGATGTTAAAGATAGGTCTATTAGCATTTCATATAAATTTATAGATACTGACGGATTTTGCAAGTTTGTACGGATTCGATCACAAAGTGCATTGTGTTTTGCTCTACATTTAAGTGTTGCTAGTCAATTTAGTGTGTTCAGCGTGACTACATGAGTCAACTTGAGGCCAAACATTATTGAAAGTCATGAGATAGTGAATGTTTTGCATGGTAACACCAATGATCTCTCAGATGACGAGGTCGACGTTGATGCACTCTATGATGCTTGGATAAATGAAGAAGTTCCATATATTGAGCATTTTACGAGTCACATTGATGAAGACAACGAAGAGGTGTTTTAGTTTGGCGAGAATTCTAACAATGTACATGGAGATGACGATGGTGGAAATAACTCCCACAACTTGCAAATGATGCAACCCACTGCTGAAAATTGGTTTGATAGTAGCTGAATTGACAACTTTCAATCAACAAATGAGTATGGGTGAGCAAAAAATGGTCTGGTTCGGTTTGGTCCAGTCTTGAGACCAGGAGCGAAAACTTCGGTCCATTAATTTCAGTCTTAAGACCGAAATCGTTTGGACCGTTTATATGGTTTATCGGTATTGATTCGGTCTAGACCATTTGGACCGTTAGACATAAATTTTTTTTTTTATATTTTCTATTATGTATGTATATCGCTCTACAAGAATACAAACAATAAAGTAATTAGTGTAGAAACTGACTTGTACTGAAATGCAACAACAATATGCTTTTTCTAGGTTAGCATTGTTCTATTACAAACAAGACCTAACCTCTAAATCTCCACAACTTGGCCACTGCCGTCTCCGTGAGAACTAAAACAAACTTAGTAGAAAAATGACTTTTCAGATGAGAGAATCATTTGCGAATCGTACCGCTTCCTAATCGGTTCACAAACCAAACGGGTTTTCAGTGAAAATATGGAGCAGTTATGATGGACCACCATAAACCAATTTACATATGGTAAACTGTACCACCTTTTGAACCGATTTTAAGCAATCTAAATGAGTAAATTCATGAGCAGAGGCGAGCAGCGGAGTAGCTCAACAGCACATTCCCGACATTATCCTCTCTAATTTGGAGTCAAGTGAAGCACCCCGACCAAGGTGTTTGAGAGATGATAAACAGATAATTTAAAGTGATTCGGCTGAACTATTTTTTGAACCAGATCATATAAGGTTCAGTAAATCGACAAAAATCTGAAGCGATTCTCTTGAAGTGGTCGAACCGTACCTTACCTAAAATGTGCTAAAGGTACAGTTATGAACCGGTTCGACCTGAACGGGTTCGTGCCCATCCTTAATTTTATTACTTTATAAAATATGTAATATATCAAAATAATATTTTATTCAATTGACATACCGACGTTATAACTTGAAATCAATCAATTATACCGACTTTTTAAAAATCATTTCGAAATCAAAATAACTATACTATACAATATAATTTAATATCATAATATAGATTTATGTACATTACTATAACATAATAGTATCTAATATAATTTATTAATGTTATGATAATTTATTATTGATTGAAACGTTTTTCATTCAAATTATAATATATTTTTTTCTCGAGCGTTCTTTTGTAATTAATTTTATCAAAATAAGCCATAAATAATAAATTCGCTAAAAAATAGTTAATGGTCTTCAATGCTCCCCATGGTTTTAACGGTCTAGGATTGAAATAAGACCAAGACCGAAAAGACCATAAGCCAAGACCATTGGTTTCTGTCCACAAATGGTCCGGTCTTTTTGGTTTGGTTGTGATCGGTCGCGGTTTGGTCGCGGTCATCTCGCTCACCCCTACAAATGACTGGTGTATGGATGTTGATGAACCGTTGACTGAAGGTTTCCTAAACATAAACATGAAGTTTAGTGGTAGGAACGAGTTATCTGCCACTGTGAGGAGATGACACATAGCTAATTCTAAGGTTTGCATTGTTGAGCCATCGAATCCAAAATCAATTGTCTTTAATTGTAAAGTTGATCCCAAAAATTGTTCATGGTCATTGAGAGGAAGTATTTTTAACCATATTGGATTGTCGAGAATATCAAAATTGCATTATCCACATACATGTGCGAATGAAGTATTCATTGAACGAAACCAAAATATCGATTGCAAGTTCATAGCGTCTTATATCATAAATTAAATTTTAGCTTATATTGGCTTGAAAATTTCAGTAATCCAGTCGATGGTGGATGATGAGTTTGGTTAGAAGATTTCATATACGAAGGCATGGTACTCTAAACTAGTAGTATTGGAGTCTTTATACGGAACACACGAAAAAGCCTTTGTAAACTTCCCGCGGCTACTGTCAGCCATGTCCATATACATCCTTGGGAAAATTTATGTTTTTATGCCCAAAAGAGTAAATGTTGAAATTCAAGTAGCTACATTTGGTATGATGTTTTGGTCATTTGGTCAAGTCATTGAAGGATTTGTCCATTGTCGACCGCTTAGAGATGCAACACATTTGTATGAGAAATATAATGAAAACGTGTTTGTAGCTGTATCGTATGATTCTATCAATGGGATCTATCATTTGACAGTTGATATTATAGATACAGAAACAAACGAGAATTGGAACTAATTCTTATAGCATCTATGTGATAACGTAACTAAGGAGGGGTATGGCGTGACTTAAATCGGGAAGGGTTAGGGTTAGCTGAACGGAACGGAGGACTGCTGAATGAAATTATTCCTTGTTGAGCTAAACCCGCGGCAGTGTTTTTGTCCAAACGCTACCACAAGTTGCGTTTTCATCCAAACGCTACCACAAGAAGCGATTTTGGTGAAAATGCTACATGAATGGCTGCGCGTGTACACATTTGTCTAAATATTTTTCCAAACATTTTTTTTTTAATATTATTTCTAAAATAGTTACTTTTTGAAAAAATTCAAGTTATTAATCATACCAAAGAACACCATATTAGCTAGACAAGACAACACGATATATATAACTGAATAATAATATGAACATTATAACATAAGGTAATTTTTATGTTGTGTTCATATTTAAGTATCAGAATATGTGATGCGTGATAATACAATAAAGTGGAACGGGTAAATCTTATTTTTTAGTATTTTTCTTAAAAATTCCAATTTAATAACTTTTCAAATATAATTTTTATAGTTTGTTAATTATATATTCAAGACTGGTTAAATTTAATGTTTAAATTCTTAATTTGTAGGAATCACTACCTGGACTTTAATTGTTTTATAAAAAAAAAGGGTATAATACGACATTATCCCCTAATGTTTGGATAGATTTCAGTTTCCCTACTAAAGTTTAAATCGTAAAATTTTCTTCCATCATGTGTTGACCAAAGTGCAAGTTTGCCCCCTATGTCAACTTTTCCATCAAAATTTAATAGAATTAGTTTTGAAAATTGTAAAAATAATAGAAAACTTAAAAAAAAATGGTTACAATTTAACCCTTTTAAACCTTTTTAAATGTTACAATTCAGTCTCGTTCGATCGAAACTCGATTAAAACTCAATCGAGGGGGGCTCGGGTTTGGGTCTTGACCCAAACTGACCCCCATATGGGTGGGGGAGCAGGGTTGGGTTAAGATCCAGGCCCGACCCTCCCTGATTCAATAGCCTCAATCGAATTGGGGGATGGGGGGGTCGATTTGGGTCAAGACCTAGACTTTAGGTTGAGTCCCAATCGAATCACAACTCAATTATAATATTTGAAAAGGTTTTAAAAGGGTTAAATTGTGATATTTTTGAAAGTTTTATGTTATTTTTGCATTTTTTGAAATTAATTATGTTAAATTTGGATGGAAAAGTTGACCGAGGGGCCAAACTTGACCTAAATTTACGATTTAAACTTTAGGGGGAAAATTGAAAATCTGCCAAAATATTAGGAAGCAATGTGATATTTTACACTAAAAAAATAGCTAATTTTGTTTTTTTAAATCTCGACAATGTTTATGTTTTCAATAGAAATTTTGCAATGTTTATTTTTTTGTTAAATCTGGACAGAAAATGACATGACAACGCATGATATGTTCATGATTAAAAAATTTATATTATATTTTTAAAATACCTCCAAAAAATGAAAATTTGATTTTTTGATATAATGTTTTTATTTAAAATATGTTTTTTTCTTCATATTTCCAATAAAAATATAATATGAAAAGCTAAGATTTTCCCTCTATATTTTTCAAATTTATAATTTTTTATATATAATAAGAACCAATCAGGTGCTTCCACGACAATTTCTTTCCAAATTTGATGAAAAAATAGACGAGGGTTGTATTTTGCCCCAACTCTGAAAGCTCAGGTCGTAAAATTTTAGAAAGCTAAGTTGAGGTACCAATTTATAAAGTGACAAAAGTAGAAGTTACACTTTGGTTATTAACCCTATGTCTTATTTTGAGTAGTTCATTATATTGATATTTTATTATAAATATCACATATGGATTTACAAATGTCTATCTTAATACAGTACGTTAACACTACACATGAACACGTAAGGACAATTACGTGTACTGTTGAAAAACATGACACGATAAACCTATCGTCTCTCTCTCTCTCTCTCTCTATATATATATATATATGTTTGATAAATTCTATAAGAATAAATATATTAATATGTAAGATATCACACACATAGAAACAGTTTATTACCAGTGTTATCAGAACCGACTGGCCTGACTGTCAGACCGGGAACCGGACCCCTGTCCGATTTGGTTCAACTAAAAAATTGTTTTGCATATCAACAATGTTTAAACCGGTGTGAACCAACCATTTTGCATATCACCAGTGTTTGAAGGGGTTATAAATATTATTTTAAAAATCGACCGACCAGTTTAGATTTCTTTGATTTGGTAGATTTTTTTAAAGAAGAAGCACACATTTATAATATGAAATGTAAATTTATTACATTACATAGTATATTAGTTAATCTTCTCCTGTATTTGTGTACATCACTTATTCACGACAACACAAATAGGTAAGCAAACCATATTAACACACACACAACACATCAAGATAGACTTCTTGCATACTTTGATGGGCGGGAGGGGCAATAGGTGGAGGACATGCTGGAGGATGGGCGGGATATGGTCGACGGGTTGGGAGGAGGGGCAACCTAGGAGGAGGGACGGGGCCGGGAGGAAGAAGAAAGAAGAGACAGGGGCAGGGACGAGGACCTAGGGGGAGGGACAGGAGGAAGAAGAGAGAAGAGACTGGGATAGGTACGGGGACGGGGACCTAGGAAGAGGGACGAGGGCGAGAAGAAGAAGAGAGAAGAGAAGAAGAAGAAGAAGAGAGGAGGTGGGCGGGAGGGGATGCTAGACGGAGTGCAAATTTGTTTTTACTTATAAACAGTGAACCACACATTGAACCATGTTCGATCGGGTTGAACTGTGCGAACCAGGAACCATCCCCCTTTGCAGGTCCAGTTTTGATAACACTATTTGTTACATTAGTTGAGTTCCATCTCCCTTCATTCTTCAAATGCCCACAGGCCATAACCCTACCTACCTACCTCTACTCTCTATGGAACAAAAAATAAGTCAATGTTCTTAAACATGGAGAAATATTATCATTATAATAAAAACAATTGATGAAGCAATAACTCATTTTCCATATATATATATATATATATATATTGTAGGGTTAATTGTCAATTTCCCCCCTAAAGTTTGGATCAAATTTAAGATTCCCTCTTAATGTTTAAAAATTTAAATTTTAGTCCTAATTTTTGGACCGGATAAAAAATCCTCCCATTCCATCAGCTGGCCGTTTATTTTGGATGGAATGGAGATAATGTGCGTCTCACATGTATTTTTTAAGGACTGAATTGACTAAATTGTCCTCCTTCCTTCCTTCTTTCCTTCCTGTCGACCCGCCTTCAGCAGAACTTCCATAGCCATAGCTTCAAGGACAAAATCAAAATTAAAATTGTTGAAGATTTTGATATTTGTTGCTTGATTCAAGTCTGCAGTCGGAGCTCCATCTCCCATTTATTGTTGCAACACCGTTGAGTGTCAGAACTCCATAATTCAACTCATTGCCGAGTCTGGAAGCATCAGGAAGCGCAACAGAGTTCACTGCCACCACCACATCGATCTTCTTAGTGGACTTGAAGTTAGCAGTGCTCCGTTCAGTCGTCGCTTGAACTTCCTGCAGTCCAGTGTGACCTTCACCAACGAGGAAGAAGAAGAGTGGGTCATAGAGGGTAAATTTGTAATTTCAAAATAAAAAAGCACATGCCAAGCACATGATGAGTTTCCGTCTGAACTAAACAGATATTGGACGGAATGAAAGGATTTTTTATCCGGTCCAAACATTAGGACTAAAATTTAAAATTTTAAACATTAAGGAAAAATCTTAAATTTGGTCCAAATTTGAGGTGGAGGGGTGAAATTGACAATTAACCCTATATTATATACTGTCCTGTTTACTGTTTACTAGCTTATGAAAGGATGGAATACTTTTTTCTCCTTTTGAGAATCATAATATAGAAGGAACTCCTAGCAATTAAGAGAATTCTACGATATATATATATATATATATATATAAGTTGCTGGTTACAGTTTTGTGTATATAAACTAAGCTAGTTGTATTGAATAAGAAGAGGCATACTCACTTCATAACGTAAACATTTGATATTTAAAAAGAAATAATTTGAATTGTTATAATCCGAACTACAATTCATACCACTTTGACGAAATTTTTCAAAAAGTGTTTGTTTTAGAATTTCTTTTTGAAAAAGTGTATATTTAAAAAAAATATTTAGCAAAATGTGCATCTGCGCAGGTAGGACAGTAGCGATTTTAAGAAAATCGCTACAGTAGGTGTTGGATCGTGAAATCCAGAATGCTGATCTGGCAGTGAATTGAATGCCAGACAAGGTTGGGATGACGCTTCAGCTCCAACTCCGGTGAACCTGCAAGTAGGGGAGCGCAACAGAGGGGGTGCCTCTGAGTCCCTCTCCGATGCTTAAATGAGTATATGTGTGTATAAAACTCAAAACGTAAAGAACGTATGTAAAGCAAGGGTATTTATAGGGTAAGAGAGATAGAACCGTATAAAGGCAACTGAATATCTTAATGTATATTGAGTTGCTGAAGATTCGGATCGTGGGATATGGCAGTTACTGCGAGATATTGCAGTTACCAAATCTAATCTTTAGTGAATATGTGACCGAGATATGCGGGATATCTTGGCCACTCTGTTATTAACGGTTTAGTGGGACCAGAGGAGAGAGACAAGGCTCTCTTCGGGGCGAGCACTCCCATGTCGAGCAGTGGAAGGTCGCGACTTGGTAGAGAATGGCGAGCAGTCTGAGAGCCTTTGGCGTCTCTATAGACTTTGGGCTCGATTCTGGATTACTCGATGGTGGGCCAAGTTTGGCTTGTACTTGGGCCGATCCGGTTCGGGTGTCATGGGTTTACCCCCTCTATATTTATTGGGCCTTCGAGGCCTTTTCTTACTGGGCCGTCACTATCGATACCCAACATTTGCCCCCGAAGCTTGATTGAAGTTCCTTCAGTCGAGCTTGATTTCCTGGTAGGGTTTTAGATAGTGACGTCTTTGGTAATGGTTCAGTGCCTTTGAGATACTTCGAGCTCATTTGGCGAGCAATTCATTCTCTGTTCAAAGCCGAAAGAATATCCTTCCTTTTATTCCCTTTTGGCGATCACTCGAGGTGACTCAGGCTTATGGAAGTCTATCTTTCTTAGTTAGGCGATCATTATCTACCCGAGGTATTTCTGCTAAAGCTTTATTAGTGCGTTGGCGACCACCTTGTCTCCTTAGTGGAATTTTAGCATTTAATAACTGCACGGTTGTCCAGAAATCGAACGGTCACTTGAGGCACGCCTGACATTTACTTTTCCGTAAACCCAGGGTAGCCTGACAGCTGTCTGTACCAGCCAACCGTTGTCTCTTGGAATTCTGACATTGCTTCGGTTTTTTTCCAAAAGGGTGCAATTATTCCTCTGCGTCGCTTCGATTTGCCCGTGGCAGTTACTCCTTTTTGGGCTTATATAAGAAACGTCAGTTTCTGCATTTTGTTTTTTACGCTTATCCACTCCTTCAGATTTTCAGAACTTTGCTGCAAACCTTTCCTTTCTCTTTCAATCCTCTTCAGTTCTCATTTCGACCATTTCCATGGCCCCCAGAAGTCAGCGAATAAAACACATGGCCATCAAGGGTGCTAACAAAGCCAGCGCCCCTCAGAATGTCGGTGTTCCCTTGACCATTAGGGATGAAGTTGTGCCCTCCTCAGCGGGGAAACAGCCTGACGTGGGAAGGTCTGCGGCCACCCCAGTGGTGGTAGATGGCCCTGAGCTGAACACGCCTATTTTTTCCCCAAAAGGTAAACTTTCGCCCTTTTATTGCTCTATTTTGGCAATATCCTCTGTTTTCCTTTGTTTTTATACTTGCTGTGCCATACTTGAATCATTCTGAGTAGATATCAAGCCTAACGAACTGAAGCCGGCTTACTTTAAGACCATGGTGGCGCTTGGTGGCTTCAGTGCGGAGGATGCTCCTAGGTATCCTGGCCTAGGTCTGCATTTTCCTCACGATGGAGAGGTTTACATTTATGCGGCCCAGATCGATGCTGGGTTGCGTTTTCCTCTCTGTGAGGATTTACAGACCTTGTGTCAGTTTTACGGGATTCACCCCACACAGCTTGTCCCGAATGCCCTCAGAATGTGGGTCGGCTTCAAGTTCCTATGCTTACGCCAGGAATGGGTATATTCACTGGCCCTGTTCCGGTGCTTCTTCCGGCTGGCAGCAGGGGCTAACCACCTCCACCACTTCCAATCCCGCTGGCCGAAGTTTTCGGAGTGGGGAGGCCCTCAAGGATGGGCTTGGAACGTCCATGTCCGCCTGATCGATGATTTCCGGGCCACTAACTCCAATTACAAGAAGTTTTACTTCTTGTATAAGGGGGGCGTACCTTGGAAATTGTTTGCTCCGGACAAGGATTTTCCTCCCTCCTTCGAAGAATTGTCCGGAAGTGATCGGAATGCCATCGACGATTTATATCGGCTGCATCGGTCATCTCAGTTCAAGTCCATCCGCTCAGTGGCGGAGACTACCGAGAATGCCCTTGAGATGGCGGGCATTCATCAAGCTACGCCAATCTTTGATGATTGGGTAATTTTCTAACTCTTCCCTTGTTTTATTACTTGTAGGGAAGGTTGTAAGCAAGAGCAAAAAACTGATAGGTCTCTTTGATGACCAGGGATCGGCGGGATTGTCCTCCGACCAAGTGCTGCTAAGCTCTCCCCCTCCTCCTTCTAGGCGTTCGACCAAGAGGAAGCCCGAGGAGACGCTTCCTTCAGCCACTACTGGCCCTCGTCAACCAGGTACTACCTCGCCTTTTGTTGATTTAATGTTTTTACATTCTGCGGTTCTCTGACTCCTGACTTATTGTCTTGTTGCTTTGCAGTGGAGTCCTTGGCGGACGTGGCCCGGGACCCTCCTCCTCCTCCTTCTAAGAAGGTCAGGAGTGAAGAGCACCCTGATGTCGACCAACATCCTTCTCCTTCCCCTCCTAAGGGCCTTTCTGCCAGCAAAGGGAAGGGTTTGGACACGGCGTCTCCTTCTCCCTCTCTTCAGGGCCCTTCCGCCGCTAAGGAGAAGGCCTTGTCTTTGGCGCCTCCCGCCTCTTCAGTGCCCACGGCTCCTACTAAGGAGTCTGGGGCCCAAAAGAAGGGGCCTGCTGCTTCCAGCTCCTCGAGGGCTCCCGCCGAGGAGTACTGCTCCATGGCGAGCTTGTTCCAGCCTTTTAAGGTTGGGGACTCTCGGAGGCCTTGGGTCCCTTGTGGGGACCTTGCCAAGAAGGGGTACCCCGCCAAGAAGAGCCTACGGGGTAGCCCGGATATGTGCATGCGGCTCCTTGATGGGATAATTCCTCCCAAGGACCGTTCGATTGTCCCTACGGAGCTTCCTCAGATCGAGGGGTTCTTACGGACCCACTTCGAACGAGTTGCCCTGGTATGATCTCGCCCTCTTTCCATTATTTATTCCTTGTCATTCCTTTTCATTTTGATGACTTGACATTTTCCTTGTGCTTTTGTTGTCAGCTCGTTCGGGAAGAGGTGATCCTCGGCCGCGTTTTCGGCGAGCTCGCCGACAAGCACTCTGATCTGCTTGTCGAGCTGGAGCAATACCGAAGCACAGGGGTCACCCCCGGGCAGTTGGAGGCCATCAAGAAGACCGCTGACATGGCAATCACCTTGGTGGACGGCGCCCGGGAGGAGTATTTTAGGAAGGAGCAGCGCCTCCTTGCTGATGTCAAGAAGAGGGAGGCTGATGCTGCAGCCTTCCTTCATGAAGCTGAGGCCCTTCATCAGTGCCTTGATGAAGGGGAGGCGGTCCGTGCTCGCCTGGAGGCCGAGTTGAAGGAAGCTCGTGCCTAGTTGGTCGAGTCAGACGCTCTTAGGGTCGCCGCGGAGGCCCAGAGGGATGCTGCCGAAGCTAGGGGGGTCGCCCTAGAGGAGGAAAAGAACCGACTGGCTGATCAGCTGAAGGCGGTTCCTTCACCCCATGCCGTGATTGAGGAGTTCAAGGCCTCCGAAGACTTTGAGGACCAGGCCTTGAAGGTGATGAAGTCGGCGATTGCCGAATTTCTTCAAGGCCTGGTGGAGGAGGTCCAGGCGGTCGATCCCCACTTTCCTCTTGGGGAAATTGCCTCCTTGAAGACCTTCCTGCGGAGTCAGCCTTCGCAGCCCTCTGTTGCTGGGGAGGCTGCTCCTGAAGGCGAGCCCGGTACTTCTGCCCCCGAAGGCGAGCAGAGCGTCTTTGCCCCCGAAGGCGAGCAGAGCGTCTTTGCCCCCGAGAACCCCAAAGCTTGAAGTCCCCAACTCCTTGGCGACCGTATTTTTCTTTTTTAAATAGCTATTTTTGTATTCTCCGTTTTTGGTTTGTAATTATTTATCGAAGACTTGGGTTTTTCTATTGAATGCCTTTACATTCTTGAGCCTTTAATCGACTTCGAACATATTTAGCTATCCAATATCTTTCTCATAATTACTTTCCACTTTTTCCTTGCTTGGTAATGTCGTCGACCCTTAAAGCCGTAGACCGATCATAAGTTAAACTTTCTAAGGATAATACTTTTGATACTTAAAAGCGTAAACTTCTAAGTTCAAAGAGATATTACCTTCTTTGAAGTTTAAACCTTTGAGGTGTTGGCCTAATAACAGGGGATTTGGAGTTTGTCAGGTTTTATCATCAATAGTGATCGCCTAAACTTTCTTTGGCCTGACTTTGGCGTCAGGGCTTTTATTTTGCCTAACATTTTGCTAGGTCTTTTGGCCTGACTTTGGCGTCAGGGCTTTGCCTGATTTTTGGCGTCAGGTTTTTTGAGGCCTAACTTTGTTGTTAGGGCTTTTGTGGCCTAGTTTTATTGCTAGGGCTTTTTGGCCTAACTTTGTTGTTAGGGCTTTTGGCCTAACTTTGTTGTTAGGGCTTTTGTGGCCTGACTTTGGCGTCAGGGCTTTTGGCCTAACTTTGTTGTTAGGGCTTTTGTGGCCTGACTTTGGCGTCAGGGCTTTTGGCCTAACTTTGTTGTTAGGGCTTTTGGCCTAGCTTTGTTGTTAGGGCTTTTGTGGCCTGACTTTGGCGTCAGGGCTTTTGGCCTAGCTTTGTTGCTAGGGCTTTTGGCCTAAGTTTGTTGTTAGGGCTTTTGTGGCCTGACTTTGGCGTCAGGGCTTTTGGCCTAGCTTTGTTGCTAGGGCTTTTGGCCTAACTTTGTTGTTAGGGCTTTTGTGGCCTGACTTTGGCGTCAGGGCTTTTTTGGCTTCAGCTTGCTTCGAGTGGACGCGCTTTATGAAGGAATGGCTTTCTTTTATTGACATAATCAGTTTGATTACAAACTATGCATAAAATCTTCTTAAATGCTCAGAATTAAATGGACGGGGTAACCTCTCGCCTTCGATGGTTTCCAAATAGTAGGATCCTGGTGCGGCGATCTCTACTACTTTGTATGGTCCTTCCCATTTGGCTGAAAGTTTGTTTTTACTGTCCAGCCTTGTGAATTCATTCCTTCTCATAACCATCTCCCCCACGAAAAATTGGCGAGCGCTAACTTTTCTGTTGAAATACCGAGCGGTTGCCAAGCGCATCTTTGCCTGTGTTTTTTCCGAGAGCCATCTCTTTTCCTCTGCTAAGTCGAGGTCAGTTCTGCGCTCGATCTCATTTGCCTCCGTGTTAAAGTGTAGGACTCTGTGGGTAGGCACTGCTAATTCTGCTGGTGCTACTGCTTATGATCCGTACACTAAATTGAAAGGCGTTTCTCCTGTGGCCGCCTTAGGCGTTGTTCTGATTGCCCATAATACGTTTTCCAGTTCGTCTGCCCAGTTCCCTTTGAATGCTCGAACCCTTTTCTTGAGTCCTGCTAAGACAACCTTGTTGGCTGCTTCAGCTTGCCCATTCGTTTGAGGGTGATGTACTGAACTGAAGCGATGGTCGATATGATACTCTTCACAGAGCCATTTCAACTCCTTTCCAACGAATTGCGGACCATTATCGCTGATGAGTATTTTGGGAATACCAAACCTGGAGAATATGTTGACCTGCATGAACTTGATAACTTGGAATTCCGTTGTCGAAGCTAGAGCTTTCGCCTCTACCCACTTAGTGAAGTAGTCGATCACCACTATAATGTGAGTACGCTGACCAGTGCTAATGGGAAAAGGACCCAATATATCGATTCCCCATTGAGCGAAGGGCCAGGCACCCGCCATTGGGGATAATAATGTCGATGGTCGACCCGATCGTGGTGCAAACTGCTGGCAAATTTCACACTTCTGTGTTAATTCGGCTGCGTCTTTTCCCAAGGTCGGCCAGTAATATCCCAGTCTGAATATTTTCCTGCTTAGTGAACGAGCACCTTCATGACATGCCGCTGCCCCTTCATGAGCTTCTCGAAGAACTTTTTCTGTTTCGGGTAGAGCAACACATCTCAAGTAAGGCGTCGAATAACCTCTTCTATAGAGTTCTCCATCGATGATTAGATAACTGGCTGCGAGTCTTCTAATCCTAGTGGATTCGCCTTCGTCCTCTAGGAGGATGCCTTCTTTCAAATAATTCTGGAACGGGGTCATCCAGGTGACATGTTCTTGAATGTTGAAGACCTCTGCTCTGTTTTCAAGGACTGAACATAGGGCCTTTTCCAGAAATTGCACATCCTGGATTGTCGCCCCTCCGAAGGCTAGCTTACTCAAAGAATCTGCCATCTGGTTTTCTTGGCGAGGAATAAACTCAATCGCGAAATTTGGGATTTCCACGACTAGTTTTTTGGCGATGCCGAGATATTTCTTCATCTTTTCTCCCTTTGCCTCGTAGGCGCCATTAACCTGATTGACAATAAGCTCTGAATCACTTTTTACCTTAAGCGCTGTTATACCCATTCCTTTTGCCAGTCTGAGTCCAGTGATAAGAGCCTCATATTCTGCTTCGTTATTGGTCGCCGGGAATGTCAAGGCGATCGCGTATTTCAGAGGCTCGCCCTCAGGAGGAATAAGAATTAAACCTGCCCCCGAGCCTTCTTTTGATGAAGACCCATCCGTATAGAGTTCCCAGATTTGATTGTCGTTTGCTGACTGACGTGGCCTGTTTTCTGCCTCCGCTTGACCGTTACTCGTGCTTTCCACTATGAAATCAGCTAGTGCTTGACCTTTGATGGCCGTTTTTGGCGCAAATTTGATCCTGAACTCGCTGAGCTCGATCGCCCACTTGACCATTCTTCCTGAAGAATCTGGCTTCATCAGGAAGTTTTTGAGAGGTTGATTGGTGAGGACCGTGATGTCGTGCGCATGAAAGTAAGGTCTCAGCTTCCGAGCAGCAATAACTAAGGCATAGAGATACTTCTCAATCTGGACATATTTTATTTCTGCTGAGTTGAACATTTTGCTAATAAAATACACTGGACTCTGAACTTTATTCTCCTCCCTTATTAAAACAGCACTGGCTGCCACATCGCTAATGCCTAAATAGAGGAAAAGCTGCTCGCCTGGAACGGGTTTTGCCAGAGCTGGGAGTGTTTGAATATGCCTTTTCAAGGACTGGAATGCTTCCTCGCAGTCTGGCGTCCACTCGAACTTACGGTTGGCCCTCAAGGTTTTGAAGAACGGGAGGGACCTGTCGCTTGCTTTGGAAAGGAAGCGGTTAAGAGCAGCTAGTCGTCCGTTCAGGCACTGGACTTCCTTATGGCAGGTTGGCGACTTCATTTCTTCTATGGCCTTTAGCTTTTCCGGGTTTGCTTCTATGCCCCTTTCGCTGACCATAAAACCCAGGAACTTCCCGGACTTGACTCCAAAGGCGCACTTTGCTGGGTTCAGGCGAACGCTGTGTCTCCTCATGCATTCAAAAGCTTCACGGAGGTCGGTGGTATGAGGATTGCCTTTGATGGATTTAACGAGCATATCATCCACGTAGGCCTCCATGTTCCTTCCCAGCATGTCCTGGAACAGTCGGTTCACCATCCGCTGATAAGTTGCCCCGACATTGATGAGACCAAAGGGCATCACCTTGTAGCACAGAATGTCGCCGTCAGCATAGAAAGCAGTGTGGGCCTCGTTGTCTGGATGCATTCTGATCTGGTTGTAGCCTGAATAGGCGTCCATGAAGCTCAGCATCTCATGACCCGAGGTAGCATCGACTAGCTGATCAATTCTTGGAAGGGGATATGAATCTTTGGGGCAAGCCTTGTTTAAGTCGCGGAAGTCGACGCACATCCTCCACTTGCCGTTTGATTTCTTGACCAAAACCGGGTTGGCGACCCAACTCTGGAATCTTACTTCTCTGACGAAGTCAGCTTCAATCAGCCTGCCGACTTCCTGCCTGATCGCCAAACGCTTATCAGTCCCGAATGATCTTCTTTTTTGGGCGATCGGCTTGATGGAGGGGTCTATCCTGAGCTCATGAGAGATAATATCTGTGTTGATTCCTGGCATGTCGCTCGGCTGCCAGGCGAAGAGCTCTTTAAATTCCTTGAGGAGGGCGGTCATGGCCTCCTTTTGATCCTCTTTCAAGGTGGTCCCAATGCGCACCTTTTTGTCCGGACCATCGATCTCGACTTCCTCCAATTCCTCCATGGGTGCTGGTCGAGCCAGGTCCTCGCGGGGATCGGCCTCTGTCTCGATGGCGAGCGCCTCCCTTTGGTTCTTCCTGCGTAAACAGTTCACATAACATTGCCGCGAGGAAGGCTGATCTCTGAGCACTTCTCCAATCCCGTTCGGAGTAGGGAACTTCATCTTCTGGTGGACAGTGGAGGCCACAATCTTATTTGGGTTGATCGTGGTCCTCCCTATGATGGCGTTGTAGGATGTAGGTGAATCGACCACCAGGAAAGTGACCGACACCTTGATGCTTTTCCACCCCTCGCCAAAAATCACTGGCATGGTTATAGCCCCCAGTGGATAAGTTGTCCTTCCCGCAAATCCGATCAGCGGAAAGTCGACCCTCTTCAGGTCGCGTTTTGATTTGTCCATCTTTTCGAAGGCGTCCAGAAACAGGATATCTGTCGAGCTGCCTCCGTCGACCAGAATCCTTGCAACATCACAGCCGTCAATATCTGCCGTAATGACCAGAGCATCGTTGTGGGGCGTGGTGACATGTGCCAAATCATCTTCAGAGAATGAGATGACAATGTTTTCTTCAGGTCGGGGCCGCTTCCCCAACTGAACTGCCGTAGAGATCTGAGTGGCGTAGACCTCTCTGGCGTTTGACCTCTCGCCGCCTGCGCCGAATCCTCCTGCAATCAGATTCACTCTCCTCTTGCTTCCAGAAGGCTCAGCTTGATCTGCAGGGGCTGGTGAACGATGTCTCCTGGGGGGCGTTCGACTTCGGTCTCGCCCTGCCACAAATTCCTTCAACATTCCCCCTGAATCAGCCTCTCTATATCTCGTTTCAGAATCTTGCAATCGTCTGTCTTATGGCCCTTGCACTTATGGTATCTGCAATAGCTCTCGACATCCTTGCCCATGGGTAACCCACCTCGGCGAGGCATCGGTGGCCTCGCCAAGGATCTCCTCTCCATCTCGACTAGTACCGCTGAGATCTGCCTATTTAAAGGCGTGAAGTACTCAGGGACCTCTGGATGGCGAGGCGCTGGAAGAGACTCGACTCGCGGCTTACTTTCTTTTCCCTTCTTCTCCTTCTTGACCTCCTTCTTACCATCGCGTCGGGGTTCAGGGGTTACCCTTAGCGAGGTCGTCAGGAGGTTAGCCTCGATGTTTGCGCGCTCAAGGTCTATGAAACCTTTCGCTCTGGATGCCAACTCCTCCAATGTCTCTATCTCCTTTACGTGATAGCTGTTTCGCAGCTTTCTCGAGGCCTTGTTGGCCACATCCAGACCTCTGTAGAATGCTCGAATGATCTCCCCATCCGAGATTCGGCGATCTAATTCTGTGACGTTTTGATGAAAACGCCCGTAGAAGTTGGACAGCGACTCTCCAGGCTGCTGTTTGACCGAGTCAAGGGCGACCACGCTCTTCAGCAACTGGCGCTCGCCCATGTATCTCTCCAGGAACTTGCTTCTTAACTCTGCCCAAGTTCCGATTGATCCTGCAGGGAGGCCGAAGAACCAGGACGAAGCCGAACCCGAAAGAGTAGATGGAAATAGCAAAGCCAAATGATTGGGATCGTTTGACTTACCCAGAAGGGAGGCCTCATGCTTGTTGACATGTACGGTGGGATCTCCTCCACCGCTATACTCAGGTATGGCCCGAGCAACCACATCCTTCGGGATTTTGATAGCGACGAGCGCGTCGGTGAATGGATGAGAGGACTGCTCCTTGAAGGGAGCTATGACTGTCAACTGTCTTTCCTGGAGCCTTTTGTTGAGGAGGTCATCCATCTGATCCACAGTGCAGTACATGGGAGAGGCTCCGGGTGGAGGCGGACCGGAAGGATTGGCAGTATATGCGGCTGCTGGCTCCTTGGTGTGCGCTGGAGGTAGGGACTGCTGACCTGACGTCATCTCCTGATCCTCCTGAGGCGCAGCAGGACTAGGATTGGCCGCTTCTGAAGGTGAAGGCCCTGTGGCAGCAGGGCGGTGATTTTCCTTAGGAGCAGAGGGATTGTTTTCCTGAGGAGCAGGGGCCTGGCGGCGCGCCTGTCCTAGGATGGCTTCCAGCAAGGAGACCATCTCGGGGGTTAAATTAATATCCTGCCCCGCAATGTGGACTGTCTGCGGTGCGGGGGCTCCGTTTTGATCAGCAGCTGGGGTCGGTCTTGAATCACCGACATATTCTTGGGTTGTCCGCAGAGGAACAGCATTAACTCCTGCTCGGCTGGCAGGTTCCTGTTGAAGCGGTGAAGCGGCGGCGGAATCAGAGCTATCTGAGGATCGCTCCCTAGTCTGATTCCGACGGTTGCTTTGGGATCGAGTTCTCATGGCTGAATTGCTCGTTTCCCACAGACGGCGCCAAATGTTGGATCGTGAAATCCTGAATGCTGATCTGGCAGTGAATTGAATGCCAGACAAGGTTGGGATGACGCTTCAGCTCCAACTCCGGTGAACCTGCAAGTAGGGGAGCGCAACAGAGGGGGTGCCTCTGGGTCCCTCTCCGATGCTTAAATGAGTATATGTGTGTATAAAACTCAAAACGTAAAGAACGTATGTAAAGCAAGGGTATTTATAGGGTAAGAGAGATAGAACCGTATAAAGGCAACTGAATATCTTAATGTATATTGAGTTGCTGAAGATTCGGATCGTGGGATATGGCAGTTACTGCGAGATATTGCAGTTACCAAATCTAATCTTTAGTGAATATGTGACCGAGATATGCGGGATATCTTGGCCACTCTGTTATTAACGGTTTAGTGGGACCAGAGGAGAGAGACAAGGCTCTCTTCGGGGCGAGCACTCCCATGTCGAGCAGTGGAAGGTCGCGACTTGGTAGAGAATGGCGAGCAGTCTGAGAGCCTTTGGCGTCTCTATAGACTTTGGGCTCGATTCTGGATTACTCGATGGTGGGCCAAGTTTGGCTTGTACTTGGGCCGATCCGGTTCGGGTGTCATGGGTTTACCCCCTCTATATTTATTGGGCCTTCGAGGCCTTTTCTTACTGGGCCGTCACTATCGATACCCAACAGTAGGTAGCGATTTCTTAAAAAAAAAATTGCAAGATGATAGCGTCTTTAATAAATAGGTTTGATCAAGAGAAATGAGTCAATTTTGAGAAGACACATCAGAGTGTAAATGGATTTTCAGTGGGTGGAGGAGCAGGATATGGAATTGTAACCTCATTCACAACCAAAAAGGAAGTATCGACCAAGGAAAATGGAAGGGTTGATCAAGAGAAATGAGTCAATTTTGAGAAGACACATCAGAGTGTAAATGGATTTTCAGTGGGTGGAGGAGCAAGATATGGAATTGTAACCTCATTCACAACCAAAAAGGAAGTATCGACCAAGGAAAATGGAAGGTTTGATCAAGAGAAATGAGTCAATTTTGATTACTTTGAGAAGACACATCAGAGTGTAAATGGATTTTCAGTGGGTGGAGGAGCAGGATACGGGATTGTAACCTCATTCACAACCAAAAAGGAAGTATCAACCTAGGAAAATGGAAGGTTTGATCAAGAGAAATGAGTCAATTTTGAGAAGATACATCAGAGTGTAAATGGATTTTCAGTGGGTGGAGGAGCAGGATACGGAAGTGTAACCTCATTCACAACCAAAAAGGAAGTATCAACCAAGGAAAATGGAAGGTTTGATCAAGAGAAATGAGTCAATTTTGAGAAGACACATCAGAGTGTAAATGGATTTTCAGTGGGTGGAGGAGCATGATACAGAATTGTAACCTCATTCACAACCAAAAAGGAAGTATCAACCAAGGAAAATGGAAGGTTTGATCAAGAGAAATGAGTCAATTTTGAGAAGACACATCAGAGTGTAAATGGATTTTCACTGGGTGGAGGAGCGGGATACGGGATTGTAATCTCATTCACAACCAAAAAGGAAGTATCAATCAAGGAAAATGGAATTTGTTAGGTGGGGATCGAGTAATCTCATCGAGTTTCTCAAATTGGTTGGTATAGAGACGCATGATTAGATCTCTCAGCAAGATGTTGGAGCAATTATAGCGCGGTATATCAATGACAACAAACTTAATCACCCTACGAAGAAAAGTGTAGTTTGTGATGAAAGACTTCAACGAGTTGCTGTCAGTATACTATGCAGAAAATCAAGAGTCTTCAGATGAGGAGTTTTGAAGTTCGGGTGAGGATGCTGCACCAGTTAAAGTCGGCCGCCCTCTTGCACCTAAAAACCCCAAAGAGCTCTTTTGCAGCAGTAATTCCTGAAAATGTCAAACTAGCTAGTGTATTTGAAGAAAAGTCTCATTCAGAAACTTGTGAATAAACAACTTTGTTTCAATGTTTTACCTCGCGGATGTTGTTCAGAACAAGTTGGAAAATTTAGGACAGGTAATATTTGCCTAGGAAAAAAGTATTTAACTTCTTATAACTTCCTTTCTTGTTTACTTGAGGAATTTGGTGAGACTAGCCTAGAGAATGAACAAGCATCACTTCGCTTGAAAGACCTTGATTGTTGTACCATGTTAGTATCTAAACTTCACATTTTTAGAGAACCAGTTGAGGAATTTGGTGAGACTAGCCTAGAGAATGAACAAGCATCAGCTCGCTTGAAAGACCTTGGTTGTTGTACCATGTTAGTATCTAAACTTCAAATCTTTAGAGAACCAGTTGAAATTGTAGCACTGACACTCTTTTGTCTGACAGACTTTCTTTAATAATTTATGTTGCAGGCTTGGACCTTTGAATACTGAGATGAAGCAACGCAAAGTCCCTGTCCATCGAAAAACGTCACGTAGTGTTGAATGAGCGATTTTTTTCAAAAAATGTATATTTTAGAAATAAAATTTGCAAAATCGCTACTACCAGTGACAATTTTCTGAAAATCGCAACTTCCAGTGGCGATTTTCTGAAAATCGCTAATACCACCTGCGCAGATGCACATTTCGCTAAATATGTTTTTTAAATATATATTTTTTCAAATTTTTTTTCTAAAATAAATACTTTTTTAAAAAAGTCCCCTTTGACTTAGGAATTTTTAACGTACGTAGTTTCTACGAGAAGACAGGAGGCTGTCTGGACAAAGCTAGAAGTTTGACTGAGTACCAACATAATTAATAATTAATTAAGGAGGGTTTATAACTTATATAAAAGGGTATAGCTGTTCCTTAAATAAAAAATATGATAAAATGATGCAATTGGTGTGGGAATGTGGATGGCTTCTCTGTATATTAGGGTTTACGGAATCCAATCAAATTGTTTTTCCCACCAAAAGGAAAAGAAAGGAAAAGAAAGGAGAGAACAAATTCTAAATCAAAATGCCATTTACTTTCTTTTCTTTCACTATAAAAGTGGAACAGGACACAATATATTGGAACTCGGAAGCTTCCAATCAAATGAAGCAAAAGAAAAAGATAGAAACGTTTTATGGGAAAGTGGAAATGTTGAGTAAATGTTTCTTTAGTAGAGTTGTTTGGAAACAAACTCGAACATGATGCCTTTTATTAAAGATGAACTGTTTTTTTTTATATATGGTTAATAATTTGAGTCACGACACAATTCAAAAATGCATGGGAAAAAATGTGTTCGTGTTGAAATTGATATTTCAATAATGTGATACTTGTTAGTTCGTATTGACCCATCAGGTGGAGTCAACTTCGATGATACTCCCCAATCTTTGGGGAAAACTTATAACAAATTTCGCATTGTTGCATCAAATTCTTAGTCTCTTTATTCATAATAGCCCAATTCGAGAGCTTTTCGAACTATAGATTGATTGCCTTCACGACATGCAAGTGCTTCTTTGAAGATTCCCACATTACATTACCCTATCTATTTTTTGATGAGTAATTCATAAAAAATAATGGTTTGAGTATCCTCGCTTATATAGTTCCTTATACATTATTAGATAACTAGACAGACATCAAATCTTTGTTGCTTCCTCTTTTGATTCATGTAAAGTCTTCAATGTCAAGTAGTCTTAGATTGTTGTCATTAATTAATGTGCACTTCGATATTTAAAACTTTTCCTCTATGTTTCAGAGTCGAATGGACATTGTTCCATGGGGAGTCCACCGACCGGCCCAACCACGACAAAATCTAGGAGAGGAACCGAACCAACAATGGAGGCCCCCGACGGGTGACACAGTTAAGATCAATTGCGACGCCTCATGGATCAAGGAAACTCAAAGAGCCGACATTGGAGTGGTAGCACGGGACAAAGACGGGAGAGTCGTTGGGGGAATGAACCGGAGGCAACGGAGCGAAGACATAGAAAGGATGGAAGCCCTTGCAATCCATGAAGGCGTTCGACTAATAATAGAAGCGAGTTGGAAAAATATCATCATCGAAACGGATTCACAAACGGTTCACCAACAAATTGTGGAGGGCCCAAAGCATTAGAGATTGTCTACCATAATACCGAATATTCGAGCACTAGCAACACAAGTCGAGCAACTGCAATGACGAGCTATTCCAAGAATGAGTAACGAATGTGCGAATTGGATAGTAAACCAAGCTAGATTGGGAGTGAGTCTAAATGATTGGGTCGCGAGACCACCACTTCCCTTTGTATGTTTAGTAGTTAATGATATGATGTACGAACATACGTGACTCCAAGTCACGTCGTTTTATTTCTTAAAGTAAAGCGACTAATTTGATAAAAAAAAAAAAGAAAAAAGAATGGACATTGTTCCAAAAAGTGAATTACTAGTTGGCATGCTCCTCCCAAAGAGAGCTTGCTTAGAGAGTCTCTCAATTGATTAACGACTTTTTTCAAAAAGTATTCATTTTCGAATTTTTTTTGAAAAAGTATATATATAAAAAAAATATTTAGAAAAATATGTATACGCGCACCCCGGGGTCGCGCCTATTGAATAGGCGCACCCAGGGGTGCGCTTATTCCACATATTTTTTTTTAAATAAATTTTTTTAGCACTTACCAGACCACAGGTTGCCTTGTGCAGCTCATTTTCTAATTTCTGTTCCCTATTAAAATATATTTTGCTTCGAGAATAACAAATATATTAAAAATAAATAATATATTAAAAAAATAGTGTTATATTGTTTATTTTATTTATATTTGTTTCGAGAATAACAAATAATTGGTATTTAAATAAATAATATATTAAAATATATTTATTTATATATATATATGATTATATTCAGTTTCGATTTTAATTTTTAAGATTTGTATGTTATTGGAATTACAACCTATTAAACCTATTAAAATTCTTTTTTTTTTAGTGCCATTGGAAATGGAGATGGAGTTTTAAAGGAGTATGTAAAGTAGTTTTAAAGTATATAAACTAATGGTAGTGACATTGAAGATGAAGACATATTATTCAATATATACTAATTTTAAAGTATATATAGTGACATTGGAAAATTAGTTAAAAACGTAAAAAAAAAAAAAATGATAGTAGGGGTGGCGTTTTTCATAAAAACGCTACTCCAAGTGGCGTTGTATGAAAATAGCTAGCCCTACTAGCGTTTTATGAAAAACGCTACTCTTACTAGTATTTTTTGAAAAACGCTACTCAAAATAGCGCACGTTATAAAAAACGCTACCCCAGTAACGCTTATATAAATTTTGCTAAATATTTTGTTTGTATAGATACGTTTTCAAATATTTTTTAAAATAGTTATTTTTTTTCAGATTAATTCGACTTGTGGACCATGAATTGTTTTATTTTTTTTGGCCACTTGAATTTATTAGTAGCTGGACTGGAACAAAAGAAGTCTATTGCTTAATTCCACTTGAATTTCACTTAAACGCCACCCCAACTATCATTTTTATTTTTTTTTACGTTTTTAACTAATTTTCCAATGTCACTATATATACTTTAAAATTAGTATATATTGAATAATATGTCTCCATCTTCAATGCCACTACCATTAGTTTATATACTTTAAAACTACTTTACATACTCCTTTAAAACTCCATCTCCATTTCCAATGCCACTATATTATTTATTTAAATACCAATTATTTGTTATTCTCGAAGCAAATATAAATAAAATAAACAATATAACACTATTTTTTTAATACATTATTTATTTTTAATATATTTGTTATTCTCGAAGCAAAATATATTTTAATAGGGAACAGAAAGTAGAAAATGAGCTGCACAAGGCAACCTGTGGTCTGGTAAGTGCTAAAAAAATTTATTAAAAAAAATAATCTGTGGCATAAGCGCACCCCTGGGTGCGCCTATACATATTTTTTTAAATATTTTTTTTATATATATACGTTTTTAAATTTTTTTTCGAAAATGAATACTTTTTAAAAAAAGTCTTGATTAACATACCTCAGTATGTCCTCGATTGAAAAGTCGTCGGTTCCTTTAATCACAAGCAATAGCATAATACATATTCGCTTTGACCTGATTGAACACCACTTGAGAGTTATATTTTATCATAATAATATTCATAAATTATAATAATATCACATGCCATTAAAAAGTTGTTCACATCTAGTTTTACATTAAAAAAACCTTATAAATCAAAGCACGTTAAATTATATTATATTGTAGTATCTAAAAAAGGAAATATTTTACAAGTATTAAAATTTATACAATATTATGTTAAAATTATATACATATATATAATTAAATAATATAATTTATTTATGGGTAAATAACTCCAGTGCACTTATGATGTTTAACCATGGTATTAAATGCACCATCTACGTTGTTTTGTGCACTTGGATGTTTTAGAGTATTGTTATTTGCACCACTATTACTTCGTCAATTTTTTCGGATAAATCCGTCAAAATATCATTTTTTTACCCTCATGTACATCTTCATACTATCTTCAACACTAAATCAAATCCAAAATGTAGATTATATTTTGAAATCAATCCGATTTTGAACCTAGAAATGCATTTTTTGGTTCGAAATCAACCTAGAACAACATTTTTGAGTTCGAAATCAATCTAGAAATGTTGTTCTGGGTTATTTTTGGGTTAAATTTGAACCTAGAAATAATGTTCTCGTTTCATTTTGAACCCAAAAATGGATTTTGTGGTTCAAATTCATCCTAAATATGTTTTCTTCGATTTGATTCGTGATTTTATGTTGAAGATGAGATGACGATGAACATGAGGGCACATCATTTTAACAAAAAACAATAATGTTTAACAAAACAATTGACAGAGCACTAACGACGACGCAGTTAAAAACAACAAACAAACGTCTTTATGCACATAGTAACACTATCAAACATGTTCATTCAATTATCATCAACAGACAAACATCTTGGTGCATTGGAGTTATTTACACTTTTATTAATGATGTGCACTATTATAGTGTGTTTTAAGTGTCATCTAACTTTCATATTAAAATAATTATTTTAGACTTGCTTTCTTTTTTAATGAATTTATATTTTTTTATATTGTTACATAGTCTAACTTAAATGGTAAAGACTTTATTGCACTTTGATATCAGATTTGCTGGGTTATGGGCCTTGGACCAGGGTATTCTTGTGCCCCACTCAGGTCCGAATTAATTCTGACCCCGATCGATGAAGAACGACGCCTATAAAGCAAGGCAATGACGTCACTCTGATGGAGAGCGCCTCTCTGGGACGATGCACCCCAAACCCTTAACCATTTGAAGACATAGGGGACAAAAAGTAGAAGGTACAAAAAGATGTCAGAGGCCAAATGAATACCCTAGCTTACACTACGACACCCCTATGACGTATTGCAACCATTTATTCCATGACAGGAACATGTCTGACGGAAAGGATGTTCTGACTCGCTGACCTAAAGTAGTTGTCCTATAGCCCATTAATTCCACCATACCAGGGTTCCCTCGCGTGGGACAACATGAACTAACCTTGAAAATGTTTGACCTAATCCAGGTCTGAGGTGAGCGCTTATAAATACCCTCACCTATCTTTTACATTTATTCACTTGGGCATTCAATACACTTACCATATTTACTCTCCCCATTTCAAAGAACCTCCGACTGACTTTATCATCGGATGGGAAACAATTGGAACACCTGGGGCTTTCCTTATGTGTAGGCCACCGGAGGAACCAGAGGACTGCCTTCAAAACACCGAACTGAGGCCTATTCGAAAATCATGATTCAATATCTGTCGCCGTCTATGGGAAGCTTGAGCAAAACCATCCATGACTTCCCTAACACACGAGCAAAGACGAACCACCGCGAGGATACCGAAAATGACTCCCTCCATAGCCTTCAACAACTCTTGGGGGGTCTTGGCATTCTTGCCCCACCTACAATGCACCTAGATGGACAAACCTCTGGTCTACCAACCCAGGGGGCACCGTCTAGACCTCACTGAGCTGTTTCGGAGCCTGAAATCCACCGACCAGCACACTCTTGTATAGCGTCCTCAGAGAGAGTGCCACCCCAGGTGGAGATAACCCCAAAAATCATCCTAAGGCCCGCCTTCATGGCAGCACTCGACGAACTCCTCAACAGAAGGGAACAGAGAGCAGATGCTCGAGCAACCCGCTAGGAGGATACGTTCAGGATGGAAGAAGCCCCGTCCATGCCCTAGTATCAGCAGGAACCGCCTTCAGCATCGCAGCTAGTTTCGCTATAAATGAGTGCCACCACTCTTGGTACTAGGATGACAATGGATCTTCTCCCTGATTTGATGACCAGGGAGGAAATCGAGGAGCTTGGCGCCGAGAACGTGAAGGAGGAAAAGGGAAGGGTCATGCCTTACCTTTGAGATAAGGCATGACATTTCTTTGCCCCCGAAATATTGCCAGTCACAGTGCAACTGCATGTCTAAATGCACATAGGTGAATGTGAGTTGGTCTAGCATATTCAAAGGCACGAGACCTCTCTCTTATGGAGAACAAATGATGATAATCATTTTGATTTCCTCTTCCCAACTACCCTTGGAGGCATCGCATCACACTGGTTCTTTAGGCTACCCATGGCCTCAACCAGGTCCTGGGGATACCAGAAGGATAAGTTCATTGTCCAGTTCATGGGAGGAATAAAACTCCTCAAAAGTGTGGGCACACTGGACCACATAAAGCAAAGATATGACGAGAGCTTGGGTGACTTCAGGTTCAACAAAGAGCTGTCAGGTATCGATCAAGTCATCACGGGAGGTAAGACTATACGTGCTTTTGTAAAGGCACTTGGTCCTAGAGGGTTCACCTTGTATGATAGCCTGAGTGTTATCGCAGTTAACATAGTGGAAGAAATGGCGACCAGGGTTAAGTCTTATATTGACCTGGAAATTTCCAAGGAGGGAAGGAAGGCGACACATAAATAGACGAATAAAGAGGTCCACGAGGGAAATAAACCAGAGTAGCGTACCCCAAAGTTAGGGCATGATGACCATAAACGTCATCCCCTAATCCAGCCCCCCAATAGGGAGGTGTATGAGACCTTTACACCCTAGACCCTGGAAATATCGATCGTCTTAGAAGAAATGGAAAGGAAGGACTTAGGGATACCCCCAGGTCTAAGGAAGAATGACACTCCTATAGGGAGGGATCTAACCAATACTGTCGTTATCACCACTACAATGGTCATAGCACAGATGACTGCAAGATCCTGAAAAAGACATTGATAGCTTGATACAGAAGGGGTTCCTAAAGAACTTCGTGGCGCGCCGAGAGAGAAGTAGAAGCCCTAGTTGAGGGTACATGAATGCATCATCACGAAAGGGGCATGAGCCATCAATAGCTAGGAAAGGGACCCTTAACGTCATAAGTGGAGGCTTTGCCTCTTGAGGAGAGACTAACGACGCTTGAGAAGTGTACGCTTCACAGATCTCGGGAATAGCTTTAGTATGAAAGTGTCCCAGAGAGGAGGGAAATGTTGTCATCTCCTTCTTGGAAGCAGAAGTAGAACATGTTACATGCCTACACAAGGACCCCCTGGTGATAACTGTTGAGATTGATGAGTACGATGTTGTTAGGGTATATGTATAAATACATATAGTTAAGGATCGGTTTAGTATTAAGAATTAGGGACTGAAGTGCAAATAGATAAGAGTATAGGCTATAAATAGAACTGATTTGTAACGAGATTACCTACCTTGAATTCAAGCTGATTTCAGATTTCTTAGATTTTAAGCAATCTCTGTTTTCATTTCTGTTATTGATCTGAGGATCATAACATGGTATCAGAGCTACTCCTTCCTGCGATTTCGATCATTACGAGGTGAATCTTATCGTTTGCTTGTTGCAATTATACTCTGTTCTTGCGCTGCTGTTCGCGATTGAGTTTCTGCTAAGATTTCAAGTCTGCTGTGATATGCTGTTTCTGTTATCAACGTCATTTTGTATCTGTGTGAGTTTTCATTCGTCATTACAATGGATGAAGGTACATAAGCTAGTTTCTTCAACAAGAAGGTGTCTAGACTGGAAGAAGAAGAGAACTTCTAGTCGTGGCGTCAACAAGTCCTATTGTCGATTCGTGGCCACAATTTGGAGGCACATTTGTATGGAGACACTACAGTTCCACCTACAATTGCTGGAGATGATGGTGCACCTATACCGAATCCAGATTATCAGAAGTTTATACAGAAGGACAGTTCGTTGGCGTCATGGATGCTGGCTTCTGTCTCGACTCAGGTCAGTCGAAGTCTGGTAGGCTGCATGACTGCTTCCTCTATCTGGTTAAAACTGCATCGTGACTTCTCTTCATCATCTACTACAAGGATAATGCATCTATATGATCGGTTAAAGGTTAGAAAGTTACCTCATCAATCAATGCGAGATTATTTAACTCTGATTCAATCGGCATGCGACAGTCTGGCCAGCTGTGGACATCCGATTGAGGAAATGCAGCAAATCTCCATAATCCTCAATGGTGTCAAGGGACAATTCGATAGTGTTGTCTCAGTTATACATGCCAGTAGAAATCCTTATGATCTGGCCTCTATAAGTTCTGTCTTACTTGATGCAGAGGCTCGACTAGGTGATCTATTGTTTGACAACAATATCACTGCTAATGTGGCTATGAATCAGCCTTCAGTGACAAAGAGTGGAGGTCCTACTTTAGAAGGTGCGGCTGTTGCTGAGAATGGTCTGTCAAACAGCATGACAAATCAAGGTACATCTCAGCAACACAATTCTCAATCAACTAATCCTTCGTTTGGTAATGGACGTGGTCGTGGCTGTGGAAGAGGATATGGTTCTAATCGACCACAGTGCCAGCTTTGCGGGAAATTCGGACACCTTGTTCACAGGTGCTATAATAGATTCAACGTCAACTTCACAGGTGTGACAGATCCTGCAAATGCCAATCAACCGAATGTCAATGTATGCTCATCTCAATGGGAAGATCCCGTGGAGTCACAACATTCTGGTTCCTCTGCTCAATCATTTTCACCAACCATGCCTCAGCAGCAATTTCAATCACCTCAGCCTCAGTTTCAATCTGTGTTTCCATCGGTCATGCCTATGCATCATCCTTCGTTTTCTACTTCTCAGGTGTATCCTAATCCATCCTACTATAGTAATCCTCCACCTGCATTTCAGAATTTTTCTGGTTTGCCTGCTGCTAATATGCTGTCACAACAATTGCCTTATAATCAAACCTATCAGCCTATGTCTCAGTCCTATCATCATTCTACTACATCTGTACCATCTGGAGCTGCATCCTTAACATCAGGAAGTGTATAAAACATGGATACACATTCCTTAAATGGCGGTCCTCAGGTGAATTTAGCAGCAGTAGCACCTGTCATACACAATGATTCCAACTGGTTTCCTGACTCCGGGGCTACTAATCACCTGACGAACATGCCTCCGAGCCAATTTCAAACATGTGCTCCGTATGCTGGCTCAGGTAAGGTTGTGGTAGGTAATGGATCATCGCTGAATATAGCTGCTATAGGTTCTGCTTGTCTTCCTTCTACATTTCGACCTTTGCAGCTTCATAACATGCTTTTTACTCCTGGTGTAACTAAGAATCTTCTTTCCGTGTCTCAGTTCGCCAAGGACAATGATGTGTTCTTTGAATTCCATGCGTCTCACTGTGTCATCAGGGATTCGAAGACACATCAAGCTCTTCTTAATGGCCATGAGTGTTCGGGACTGTATAAGCTAGATTTGGCTCAGTTTAGCAATAATCGTAGAATTCAGTCTAGTTTGAATGTTTCTTTTGTCAATATTTCATTAGTCAATTCTACTTCTCCTCTTAATCCTTCATGTAGTTCGATATCTGGATTTTCTGAGTTACAAAATAATAAAACCAGCAATGCAATTTCTGATTCTAAGAACTCTTGTTCTATAACTGATACTATTGAAATTGTTATTGATTCTCCCAGTGATTCTAATATAATAACTTCTGAATGCTCATCTCATACAGCCATTGAATGCTTGGTTGCTATTTTAAAATCTCAAGACTCAGCTCAACTCTGGCATATGAGGCTTGGGCACCCGTCGTCTAAAATCCTCACAAACTTTCTCAGGCTGCATAACCATCCTGTAAAGCATGACATGTCATTGTGTCAGGCATGTGCCATTGGTAAGAGTAAGAAGCTGCCTTACTCATCATCCACTACCGTATATAAGCATCCTTTAGAATTGATTCAAGTGGATGTATGGGGACCGGCTGCTTGCTCATCTAACGGTAACAATTACTATCTGAGCATTGTCGATGCTTTTAGCAGATATACATGGATATATTTCATATCAAAAAAGAGTGATGTTACTAAGTGCTTCGTAGAATTTCATAAACTTGCAGAGAAACAACTTGGATATTCCTTGAAGGCAGTCCAGTCCGATGGTGGTGGAGAATTCAAGTTTCTTGACACATACCTGCCTCAGTTTGGAGTTCTGCACAGGATCACCTGTCCATATTCATCCCAGCAGAATGGGATTGTTGAGAGGAAGCACAGGCATGTGGTAGAAATTCGACTGACTCTGTTGGCTCAAGCATCGGTACCTCTTCACTATTGGTCAGACGCATTTTTTTACTGCAACCTTCCTTATTAACAGGCTTCCGTCATCTAGTCTTAGAAATTTATCTCCCCATGAATGCTTGTTTAAAACATCACCTGATTACTCATTCCTCAAGGTCTTTGGCTGTCTGTGTTTTCCTCATATCAGACCTTTTAACAGACAAAAACTTGCTATGCGTTTGGAACCGTGTGTGTTCTTAGGATATTGTGCAAAATATCAGGGGTACAAATGCTTGTCAGCATCTGGACGTGTGTACACTTCGAGGAATGTCACATTCCATGAACACACATTTCCATTTTCTGATTCCAAAGGAAGTTTTTTTACTTCATCTGCTCCCACTAAGAACTACACTTCGGCACCTTTTTTTATTCCTTGTGATCTTGTGTTTAATAGAAGATCTGATGAGTTAGATATGTCTGATCCTGTTTCTTTCCCTCAGTTGACTCCTCCTCATGTTAATATAGATTCTATGTCTTCTCCTAATGTTTCAAATTTGCAGACGAATGATTCTGTTGACAGGAATCATGATGAAATGAGAAATACTTCAAATGAGCAAGAAACTTCAGCTCGGGATATATCAGATCAGGAAGTAGGGTGTTCTTCTGATTTACCTGTTTTACCTTCTTCTGTCACTTACAAATTACAAGGGTCGAGTCTGGTTCCTTGTCATAATGGTATACCTGCAGTCTCTATAGAGCCTACGGTTGTTTCTTCTTCTATTGTCAGACCTTCTGCACCTGGTAATGGTCATAATATGGTAACCAAGTCGAAATCTAACTTGATGAATAGCTCTTCTCTTCAGGGGTTACTTGCTTCTGTTGAATCACAGGATGCATTAGTTTATGATGAGCCCAAGACAATTCATCAAGCTCTTAACTCTTCTCATTGGAAGGCTGCAGTTGAGGAAGAATATGCTGCTCTGCAGGATAACAAAACTTGGTCAATTGTGGAGCTGCCTTCTGGTCGAATACCTATAGGATGTAAGTGGTTGTTTAAGATTAAGAAAAATGCTGATGGTACCATTGCTAGATACAAAGCCAGGTTAGTTGCTAAAGGGTTCTCTCAGAAACCTGGGTTTGATTTTCAAGAAACATTCAGTCTGGTTGTTAAAGCTGCTACTTTAAGGATTGTGTTGTCTCTTGCGTTGTCTCATAAGTGGAATCTTCGACATATTGACATTAACAATGCCTTTCTTCATGGTGAATTAACAGAGGAGGTGTTCATGCTTCAACCACCTGGATTTGAGCTAACTTCTTCATCCGATGTTCCTCTGGTTTGCAGATTGTCAAAAGCTCTTTATGGCCTTAAACAAGCTCCTCGTGCTTGGTTCGAAAAGCTTAAATGTTTTTTGATTTCTCAGCTCGAATTTCATGCCTCTATTGCTGACAGCTGCTTATTCATTAAATCAACAGGTATGTCTTCTGTTTTTCTTCTTGTATATGTAGACGATATAGTAGTAACATGTCCCTCTGCTTCTGATATTGCGAATGTCATTCTTGCTATCAATAAAGAGTTCAAATTGAAAGATCTTGGAAGTGTGAGCTATTTTCTTGGTATGGAAGTCATAGCTACAAATGAGTTTTTGCTTTTAAATCAAAAGAAATATGCTCAGGAACTAGTTGATAGGCTTGGTCTGTCAGATGTTTCGGGATTTTCTACTCCTATGACTGGATCTTGTCTATCCAAGACAGGTATGGTCAATTTTCTGGATTTGTTTGATGATGTTACTTTGTATAGAAGTACAATAGGTGCTTTACAACATATCTGTGTAACAAGGCCTGATATTAATTTTTCGGTTAACAAGCTAAGTCAGTATATGCAGACTCCGAGTGTTGGACATTGGAAAGCTATTCTTCATGTTGTTAAATACTTGAAGAATACTATTGATCATGGCTTGATGTTTAGAACGAATTCTTTTCCTGTGAAAGGCATTTCTTTAATGTCGTTTGCTGATGCAGATTGGGGTGGTGATGTAAGTGATAGGAAATCCATTTCAGGGCATTTTTTGTTGCTGAATGGGAATCCTATAATCTGGAGCTCCAAGAAACAGACTGTGGTAGCTAGATCAAGTGCAGATGCAGAGTTTCGTGCCATTGCAAATGCGGTTTGTGAAATTATATGGGTGAAGTCATTGCTTACAGAAATGGGGCTGAATCTTTCATCTGTTCCTATTGTATGGACTGACAGCACAAGTGCTGCTGCGTTGTCTGAGAATCCAATTCAACACTCAAAGATGAAGCATGTTGAAATAGATTTGTTCTTTGTTAGAGAAAAAGTAAATTCAGGCCAAGTGATGGTTAATTTTGTCCCGTCCAATGCTCAAGTTCCTGATATCTTAACTAAGCCACTTACTGAAAAGTTATTTGTGCCTTGCAGAAAAAAATTAGGTGTTTTCTCTGTGGAAGAGTTGACTTGTGAGAGTATGGTTGTTCAAGCGTCATCCACAGCTCTGTCTGAGGTACTTGAGTAATTGCTATCAACTATATAATGAGTCATAGGCAATATATATCTGGTTAGATAATGTTATTTGTGATTCTTTAGTATCTCATTGTCTATGTCTATATGTGCTGCATTTGTTTCTCTCTGGTTTTATCTGAGTATGTGTTTTGTGTTACATGTCACGGGTTTCTGCATACTGTGTCGATCTTTTCTGGCTTGGGTGGCTCATCTATTATTGTTGATCTATTGATGATTGTTCATTAGGAATTTACACTGTGTTTTATACTATGTTCATGTGTGGTGTCTTCGACTCAGATTGATCAGTCTGCTTTCTATGTTTGCCTTTCTGTTGTCCTCTTGATCATCTCTGTGCAATTCATATCTGAGAAAAAAATTGACGATGAAATGAAATAAGAATGCAAAGCATTCAATATGTCAATCAAGCTGTGATATCTTGGTATATGTTGTGACTTGATTCCAAAAACAGATTCAGTCTAGAGAAAACGTCAAGATACTTTAGACTGATTCTTGAGGAAGAAAAGAAAAGCGCTAAAACCCTTCAGTCATGATTAAAAGAAAAGGGCTCAAACCCTCCTGCCAAGGAAAAATGAAATCAAAGAAAAGTGTTACGCATCAAAGAGATTGATTGAATGTGCACAGAGTATGATCAGCTGACAGTTGCCTTGGCAGTCTGGAATTCTGGATGATCAATTTGGTTGAATATGTTCATCATGGATGTTAGTGTATAATGCAGCTGTGAATATCTGATAATGATCATTATGTGTTCATGCAATTGAGTTGGGTTGCTTGAGCTGTGAAAGATCTACATTTGTATGCTGAGAAAAGTGATAATGTGATAAGGAAACATTGATCTGTTAAATATCAGAAGGCTCAATTGCAGTGTATATGGCATAGAGCAAGGATGATTGGTAAAGTGATGAGTAATCAGATGTCTACTGATGTATATTGCATTGACGTCTTTATATAGTTAGATGGCATAGGTTGGTTTAAACTCTCAGGTTGAATTTCAAAGAAGATCAGAAGCTCAAGAAGATTGCTGAAGACTGTGAAGCTATGTTGCTGATTTCAAGAAGGAATTGGATCTTGAATGGGGAATGTTAGGGTATATGTATAAATACATATAGTTAAGGACCGGTTTAGTATTAAGAATCAGGGACTGAAGTGCAAATAGATAAGAGTATAGGCTATAAATAGAACTGATTTGTAACGAGATTACCTACCTTGAATTCAAGCTGATTTCAGATTTCTTAGATTGTAAGCAATCTCTGTTTTCATTTCTGTTATTGATATGAGGATCATAAAAGATGTCAAGAGAATGTTGGAAAAAGATCTAAAGAAGGTGAACTTCCCATTGATGGGATTCGTGTAGGAACCATCACCTTACTAATGTACATAGGCAAGGGGTAGAAGCTGCTGACTATAAATGTCACCTTTATGGTTGTCGACGCCCCAACTTCCTACAATGATATTTTGGGGAGCCCTACGAATCACTAGATGATGAAGTTCCCTACACCTCATGGCATAGGGGTGTTAAAGGGTGATCGACCAGTGACACGTAACTGTTATGTGCATTCAGTGCGCCACCGCGTGCTTAAAAAGAAATAAGCTCTGGTGATTTAGACTGAGGAAGACTTCAGGGAGGAAAGAAGTCACCCTCAAACTGTGGAGGGGCTAAAGAAGGTTGAAGTGGATGGCCCTGAGAAAACAGTGCAAATGACGCGGCACTTCCAAAGTGGAAGAGAAAGCTTTATCCATGCTCCTCATTGAATTTAAAGAGTTTTTTTCCTGGAAGCCCAGCGACATGCCAGGAATAAGCCGAGAAGGGATCGCTCATTATCTCAAAATCAACCCGAGCATCAGGTCAGTTGCTCAAAAGTGTCGCCCCGTGGGAGAAGAGAAGGCTATATCGATTCGCCAGGAAGTGGGAAAGCTAATTGATGCTAATTTTGTTAAGGAATCTAAGCTTCAAACATGGGTTGCGAATCCTGTTTTGGTGAAATAAAGCAGCAGGAAATGAAGGATGTGTGTGGACTTCAAGGATTTGAACAAAGCTTGCTCAAAGGACTCCTACCCGTTACCTAGAATTGACCAATTAGTCGATCCCACATAGGGTCATGAGCTTCTAAGATTCATGGATGCATACTCAGGGTATAACCAGATCTAAATGGCGGAGAATGACGCCCTACATACGACTTTTTACGCTGAGAGTGATATCTATCACTATACAGTCTTGCCCTTCGGTCTGATCAACGCGGGAGCCACCTACCAAAGGATGGTCAACAAGCTGTTCGCTGGAATGATTGATGACATTATGGAAGCATATATGGATGACAAGTTGGTGAAGTCAATCAAAGGGGACAATCATGTGGAGGATCTAAGGAAGACCTTTGAGTGCATGCGCCTTCATCAAGTGCGTCTCAACCTGGCTAAATGCGAATTCAACTTTCAATTTGGTAAGTTCCTGATCTACATGGTCAGACAAAGAGGACTTGAGGTCAATAGCGAGAAGTTAGAAGCTATTGAAGGGATGATGTTCCCCACCTACCACACGGGATGATGATAGCCTAAATGAAAAATTAACGACAGTCAACCAATTCTTGGCAAAGTCAGGGGACAAGTCTCTTCCATTCTTCCAAATCTTAAGGGACATAAAGAAGTTCGAGTGGATGACTGAATGCGAAATGTGTTCTAAGACCTAAAGAAGCATCTCAGGCTGCTCCTCCCACTTGTCAAGCCTTCAAAGGGTGACGCTCTTTCCCTTTATTTGAGTATCAGTCCTGTAGCTGTAAGCAGAGTTTTAATGAAGGCGTTATCTAAGGGACAAATACCAGTGTATTATGTATCCAAGGTTCTCACGAAGTCTGAAATGAATTATCTAGAAGTTGATAAGTACCTTTATGCGTTGTTGATTTCATCCAGGAAGCTCGATTCTTACTTTCATGAGCATAAAATCATAGTCCTAACAAAACAACCCTTATAACACTTCTTGAAAAAGCCCGACGCCTCAGGGAGAATGATCAAATGGGCGATCCAAATGAGCAAATTCAAATTAAATTCTCCCCCAGAACAACAATCAAAGGACAGGCGTTGACAGACATCATTGTTGAATCAACTTGTTCTCATGAAGCTCCACCCAAAGAGAATGAAGAAATAGAGAAGCCTTGGAAGCTTCATACAGACTGTTCGTCATCAATCGATAGCTCGGGAGCAAGATTTGTACTAACCCCCAAATGGCGGCGTGCCTTTGAGATCGCTCTAGTTCTCACCTTCAAGGCGATGAGCAATGAGGCAGAGTATGAAACACACTAAAAATTGGCTTAAGACTGGCAAAGGTCTTGGGCGTCACCTCCCTCCATGTTTATTATGACTCTCAATTGGTAGTAAACCAAGTTAATTATGAACACATGTCGAAAGTGGAAAAGGTGAAGATATATGTGAAAGAGGCGAAGGCATTGGTCGAAAGGTTTAAAAAATTCCAGATAGAGGCTATTCCACGAGAATAAATCAAGAAGCGGATGCCCTAAGTAAATACGTCTGGCAGGCAATGCCTCTACAAGTTCACTTTATAGAGAGCATTAACATAGAGACGAGCTTGACTTTCGCAAATATTGACAAGACGAAAGATTGGGCACTGACAATACGCACTTATATGGAATCAGAAGAGCTTCCCAAGGACGTGGTCGATGCAAAAATAATGATCCGTTTAGCCCCGAGTTACAAATTAATTGATGGGAAACTCTACAAGAAAGGATTCTCCACGCCTTTTCTCAGATGCGTTGCTTAGTCAAAAACAACCACTATTGTGAGAGAAGTGCATGAAGGATACGCTACTTGTCATGAAGGGGCAAGGTCCATTGTGTAAAATATCATCAACCAAGGATGTTATTGGCCCACGTTGAACCAAGAGGCGACAAACTTGGTATCAAAGTGTTTGTCATGATATAAATTCAGCCCCAAAATAGATCGCCCTCTTGCAAAATTTACTAGTATAGGCGCCGCATGGCCTTTCACGCAATGGAGAATGGATTTGGTGGACCCATTGCCAAGATGTAAGCATCACACCTATATCATAGTGACAATTGATTATTTTTCAAAATGGATTGAAGCAAAGGCGTTGGCTTCCACTACAGAGTTTCAAGTTATCAAATCCGTTAAGTTTAGAATCATTTCTAGATACGAGATCCCAAGCGTCCTAATTAGTGACAATGGAAAAGGTTTAAGAGAGAGGAAGTTAGGAATTCCTTAAGAGAGAGAAGCCAAAAATGACAACATGAAGAGAAAGGAGCATTTATAGGGGGCCATAAGGGACCCAAACAGTCGCCTAGGCTAAACTTAAAGTACACAAATTGTCCAAAATGCCCATCAAAGAGATTAATTGTCTTATGGGGATCCACAAAATTTCTAGAAGATCCCGCCATATGTCAGTTCAAATTTTGAAGTTTAAAATTTGAAAAAGTTAATCATGAAACGTTAGGTCAGTTGCAGGAAACGAAGGACACGTCGAGCCTTCATAATGTAGGTATGAGGAAACCACCACCTGTGAAGATGCGCCTAACCAAAGTGGACTAGAAGATGTCAAGAAGGGTGCACTCTAAGATAAAAACCCTAAAAGAGCATGACCTCCGAAATGCCTTATTGTAGTGTCTCTGAAGAAGAACATGCTAATTAAATAATTCGCAAAGGAGGGGTCGCCCCGGAGGAGGCTTATATCCGAGAAGGATAAGTACGCTTCATGAAGAGCATCACTTGACAAAGAACGTCTCTGACCTGCACTGCTACCTCCTAAAGGTTTCATTTTAACGCACCTCGAAATAGAGTGATAATCTTAGAAGGAGCGACACTCATCCTCGGCTTCGGGGCAGATGCTGGTTTATGGGCCTTAGGCCCATGTCCAAATTAATTCTGACCCGGACTGGTGAAGAAGCCTTTAAAGCAAGGCAATGACATCGCTCTGATGGAGAGCGTCACTCTGGGATGATGCGCCCAATGCCCTTGGCCATTTGAAGACGTAGGGGACAGAAAGTACTAGGTACAAAAGGATGTCAAAGGCGAAATGAGTACCCTAGCCTACAATACGACGCCCTTATGGCCTATTAGGACCATTTATGGCATGACACATACAGGTCTAATGGAAAGGCCGTTCTGACCTAAATTAGTCAATTAATGCCACCCAACCAGGGTTCCCTCGTGAGGGACAGCATGAACTGACCATGGTAAGGTCGACGTAACCCAGGTCTGAGGTGAGGGCTTATAAATACCCACACCGACCTTTTACATTTATTGCGTTGAGCGTTCAAGACACTTATCATATATACCTCCCTGTTTCAAAGAATCTTTGACTAACTTTATCATCGTAGGGGAAACAACGGGAGCACCCCCGGTTTTCCTTCGGTGCAGGTCACTAGAGGAACACCTTAGAAACACCGAACCGAGGCCTATCCGAAAATCATGATCCAACAAGATTGGTGGTTTTCGTATAAAAATTATCATAAATGTGTAGATAAACATGTAAACATCTAAGTAAGTACGAATAATTGAGGCTATAATGTTGTCAAATTCGCTAAAGCAATTCCATAGAACACATTTGTATTCTATGTAAAAGACCAAATTGTCGACCAAACAATTATAAAATAAAAATCATCAAATATAAAATGTCACATGTTTATTAGTATTGCATAAAGTTTGTCTCAATTTAAGATAAATTCTCCAAATACTTAACATCATAAGCTAAATCACTAAATTTGTCCTTCTATCAGAATAATAAAAACTTCATCCACTAGTGACCAAGAATTCAAGTTAAAGATGTTTTTAGTTTGTTTGATGATCATAATCTTTCAAAGAAATAATAATAATAAATATATGACCGGGCAAAATTAGGATGTTGAATGGATTGATTGAGTTTTTTCCAAATAAAAGATTTGCGATTATTCCAATCTCCACTGCAAAAACTTCCGTGTGTGATTTATCTTCTTTTGTGTAGTCGAAATCAGTACTTCTCGAAGCGTATCTACGACCCATCATTTTCTATTAGGTGTTGGTGCTCACTAATCCCTACATTGATCTACACAACATCACTTTTTGCCTACCAAAACTAAATAACTTGGAACCATATACCAAAAATATTTGGGTACTCTAATTTTTTTTTTGTATATTGTATTGCAGGTTGGTCGAAATTGTGGTAGATCAACCTGAACTTACAACATGCAAAACAGTGGTATGAGATCGTCCCAAAGAGCTTATGTGTTCCTGAGCTTGGATCCCCATCTGTCGGTCAATGAATAACACGTGGGAAAGTTCATCACTCACCTACTACTCGAATTAATAGCCATTAATAACGTCCTTAAATTGTCATGGGAAAAATATGAGACATATAGTATTTCAAATATGATCGATCAAGTTCTGCTATTTGAATTCGAGAATGAAGAGCATAAAAAATCGATAATAGATCAATCCCCATGTTTGGTGTAAGGACATTGCTTAAGCATTAGGAAATGGTATCCACAAAAAGAGTCTCAAGGATGTTGACTTCAAATAAGTTCATTTTTGGGTTCAAGTACACAACCTAGAACTTGAGAAGTTCATTACTGATAATTCCTGAACAATAGGAAACAATATTGGAAGATGCATAGAAGTTGAACAAGAGAAAAACCAAATCCGTTGAGGTTTCATGAGAAATGAAGTGGAAATAAACACAGACAAGACCATTCATGCCGGATTTTGGTGGATGAACTCTCCAAACGAAAAATGATGGGCAGAAATCAAGTACAAGAGACTCTTAGATTTTTACTACGAGTGTGGAAAACTGGTTCGAAACGCGGTGCAAGTTGAATGCTCTCATGTCATAAACAGAGGTGGACTCTTCAATGTACGACTCATGGGTATCGAGGGAGACCAAAAGGACAAGCCTCCATATGCAATATGCATGTATGTGTGGGGGTGAAGGAGGGAACATAAAGGGAGTAATCGAGCTAGAGATGCATTCAAAAACACCTGGAAGGGCATCATAATAAAAAAAAACTCGCTTATAAAGAAGAAGCGTTAAGACAATATGAAAGAGGGGTATCCGTTAGGGAAACCCTTTATCATCGTACCTATTTATCACCGCAGTTGACATCTTGTCACATAACATCGAAGTCGACGTCTTGTCACATAACATCGAAGTCGACATCTTGTCACATAACATCTAAGATGAGGTGCGAGCGAATAGAATCGAAGGACTTCGAATGAAGCGTCGTTGACCAGAATTGCATTATCTATTCTTTGTAGACTCATTGTATTTCATGAGGGCAACCACTCAAAATAAGCGCAACCGTAAGTCAATCATTGATAAATACTGTGAGGCATTGGGTCAACTAGGTAATGGTGGAAAGTCAAGTCTTTATTTCAATGACACTACGACTGAAGAACATATGTCAAATATCGAAAATGCAATGCGGTATCCAAAACTTCAGAGACTCGAGAAAATATCTTGGGCTCCTAACCACATGGATAAGATCCAGGAAAGAAGCAGTTGGCCTCCTATAATCAAGAATCAAGGACAAACTCTAGGGGTGGAGGGAAATAAATGCTATGATCGCACGATTCTGGTGGGGGGGATTGGATTCAAGCCAAAAGATCAACTGGAAATGCTGGGAAGTGATGACGAGAGACAAACAATACAAATGAATGAGCTTTAAGGAGCTCGAGACTTTCAATCTTGGATTACTAACCAATATAGTTGCTCGAATCATATTATAACCTAATGCGCTCAGGGTAGGAGAAGACATCATGCGAGTCCCCCTCCCATCTATGAGATGTCAAGATATTCTTATTCGATTGATGACCACAGGGGAAAGCGTGACAAAGGATCTATGGTCACATATATGGAAGTTCAAGGTCTTCCCTAAAGTCATGACTTTTATTTGGTGACTCATCACGAACTCCATCGGAACTCGACAAAATTTAGCACACAGAGGGGTGAAAGTCGACCTAGCCTGTCCTTTTTGTGGGAATATCAAAATGAGAAAACACTTAATATATCAGTGCGATTGGACCAGAACTGTATGGTTTGGTGTCCTGGGAGTACGCCCCGAGCTATGTTCAACGAATTACCTCGTGGAGTGCCTAACCGAGAGAAGGAATGAGTCGAATATATTAAGGGCGATCCAAAAGGTAAGATGCAATATGGTAAATAACATGCTGACACATTTGGAAATCTAGGTGCAAGTTAGATTTCGAGGGTAAACTAGCAAACCCTGTGGAAGTCACCAGAGCATTCTACGAGTATTCGTGTCATACTATGAATACTGGGAAGAACCCCCGCGAATCGCTGAGTCGCAACTGAGACCCGTGATCCAGATTGACACTGCCGATAAACGGGACTTTCAAGTTAAACTATGATGCCTCTTGGTGCCCACAATAAAAAATAGGGGTGTTGGGGTAATTCTTCGTGACTCAAACGAAGGAATGGTCGACGACATTAACAAATGAGTGAGAGGAGAAGATGCAGAATGCGTGGAGGTAATGACCATTTTAGAAGCACTGCACTTGGCAAGTGTCAGAGGATGGCATAACGTGGAAGTCCAAACCGATGTGAGTCATGTTATCAATCAAATTCCTGGAAAAGGGAGTTATTGGAGAACCATTCTGACCGTAAGACAAATTCTTTACGTCGCGAACACTATAAGGAGTATCACCTGGAGGACTATATCGAGGAAAACATACGAATGTGCACATTGGATAACCACGAAGCAAGAATAGAGTTGCGCCTGATTTCGCACCATCTAACCTCTCTTTAGTTCTTATTAATTTAGATTATTATAATAACACTTTGAACTTTATTTATGAATAATGAATTAAATATTCTCTGGGCAAAAGAAAAATCAACATTATTAATAATTTCCTTTTTAGTGTCTCTATAATAAGTAATATTTATTCACCAAAATTATTTTTTCATTAATTTCTATTAAAGAAGAATGATTTGGTGGTTCCTATTAATATATAGGTGAAAACATTATATTTATAGTTATACATCACTTCGATATGATGAGGTAGTCGTTGTCATGTCAACTACTGAATATTTTCCCTTAATCGTAAACCTCCAAATTTCATGTCTTAGACACGCATCATAGTATGACACGATCAAGATTATAGTATTTGTGTACATTTTGTTTCTCTTTCTAATTGATTTTTTTATATTTCATTTTTTAAAAGTGCTATACTTATCTTAGGGAGGGGGAGATTTCATTGAACTTAAAATGATTAAAGATACTTAGTTTTGGGAAACTAGTGAACTTGGCATGTGCGTTACATATGCGATAAATTTATTGTTAAATTGTATTAATTGAGAGTTATAATATCAAATGACCGAATTAATTTGGTTAGAAAAATTATAATTTTAATGAAAAATTGAAAAATACAATTTTAACAAGAGAAAGATCATTATACTTGTTCATTCAGAAGAAAAAACAATAGTACTATAATTGTTCATCTTTCTAACTAAATTTATAAAAAAACAAAACATAAAAAAGTAGAATGAATTTATTAAATAGAATAATATTAGACATAGTCATCCATTAGTATTTTATATAACTATATATATTTTTAATAATATATAGAACTGTCTTCTCAAGTCAATTAAATTAATAATAATAATTAAAAAATAACTCCAATACGTTTAGTACAATAGATTTACTAGAAAAACTAATATTATATATTAATCAGTAAATTTAATAATTATTTTGAATTTCTTTCATATACATAACAATATAGAATATCCATATATACTTTTCACTTTCTTAATTATTTATAGTTATTATTTTTATCAATACATATAATATTATTAAGGATTAAATACCAAATCGCTACCCCAACTTTTAATTTTAAAAAATGGGTACCTCAACTCTGTCCAATTTACCATGAATTGTGGATGGAAAACCCCGTATGTTGCCCACGTGTTCATTTTTTCGTAGAAAATTTCAAAATTTCCCCTAAATACATTACTTATGCAGCCTTCCTCTTCACTGTAAACCAAACAAACTATATTTATTCCTCTACAACCTACCAACTTTTCTACACTCTACACTTCAATCCTCTACTGATCAAGCATTTTAGAGGAGTTCGATGATCTCTTACCCCCCGGTTCATATTATCCGACAAGAACTCAGATGGTGAAGGAGTCGACGCTTCCTTGTTCGAGCCTTAGATGGAAAACACAGACTCTACCACCACCACTCTTATCTCTACCATAAATCGATGAAATGTCTCCATGTCTCTATCCCGCCGAACTCAAAGCGATTTTCATTTAGGACGCACATACTTCGCCAGAAGATCCTACAGAACATACGCAGCCTGTAAACAACAGTTTTTTCCAGACATCCGTGGATCAAATTCTAGACTGTTAAATTCATCTTTAATAGACTAACGAGATCAAAGAAAAGGTTTGAGAAATGAAAATTTTCTCTCTGTATATTACTGAAGAACTACAAGATATTAATAACGCATTCTACACCAACTAACTACAATTAACTTACTAATTAAAAGAATAAATTAGGTCCTCTAACAATTAAAAATACATCATAACACTATAACTTAAAACTATTTGAATAACAGAACTAAACAGAGCACATCATACTTCTTGTTATGTATCACGATCTGCCATCTGCTCCAATACCAGGTGGAACTCCTTGTTCGACTTGTTTGTCAGATTGATCTTCAATATACCCCCTCAATCTGACAGGTCTGAACAAGTCGTGCATTCCAAGCTTTCGATCCAAGTAAAAATGTTGTTCATGTCCTAATCCTTTCGTGAAGATCAGCAATATGTTCTTTGGTCAGAATATGCTGTAATTGAATGACACCAACCTGCAATTTCTCACGAACAAACTGACAATCTATTTCAATATGTTTTTTCCTTTAATGATACATAGGATTATAAGATATTTGTAGAGCTACTTTGTTATCACAATAAATTACGACAAGTTTTTCATGAACACCATTCAATTCACTTAACAATCACTTGATACAAACTACTTCAGAGACTGTCCTCCCTATGCTTCTATATTCCGACTCAGCTGATGACCTTGAAACATTTCCATGTTTCTTATCTTTCCAAGAAACAGCCGATTCTCCTAACTTAACACAATAACCTGTTATAGACTTTATGAATGCAGTACAATCCCCAACCCATGCTGATTTTACAGATACTTAACCTGCCGAACTACATCATCCATATGAGACTGTTTGGGTTGTTGCAAATACTGACTGAGATGTTGAACACAAAAAGAAATGTCTGGCCTATTTACTGTAAGGTACAACAACATTCCAATTAACCTTTTATATGAAGTTACATCACTACTAACATAATCAATTTTATTAAAATTAAACACCTGATCATATTCTGCAGTGGTCAATCTTAAACCAACCTCCATAGGAGTCTTAACAGGTTTCGAGCCACTTAAACCAATTTAAATAATAAGCTCTAAACAATATTTTCTTTGACTCAAAACAATACCATCAAAACTTCTAGCTACTTCAATCCCTAAGAAGTAATGTAAATCACCTAAATCTTTCATCTTAAAGTTCCGGGTTAAAACAGATTTTAACTCATTGACCATATCAATTGAACTCTCGGTAATCAACAAATTGTCTACATAATCAAAAAGAATGACAATCTCATTGTTCCTCTTCTTAGTGAATAACGAATAATCATGTTTACTTTGATTATAGCCATCAGATATAAGGGCATCTGTTAGTTTTACATTTCATTATCTTGATGATTGTTTTAAACCATATAAAGACTTTTTTAACTTACAAACCATTCTTCCCTATTCAGATTGCCAAACACAAGTGGAATGTCCATGAACACTTCTTCATATAAGTCCCCTGCAAAAAAGTTGTCACAACATCCATTTGAAATATAACCCACCTATAAGCTGCTGCTAATGACATAATAATCCTCACAGTTACTATTTTCACCACTGGGCTGAAAGTATATAGGTGGTCGAGTCCATATTACTGGTTGTATCCCTTTGCTACCAATCTTGCTTTAAACCTTTCTACATTTCCATTAGAATGATATTTTATTTTGTACACCCATCGAAAACCTATAGGTACCTTCCCTTGTGGTAAAGGAACTATTCCCCTGTTCAGGCTGATTATCAGATTCTTCAATAACATTCTGTTCTAAATTGCTTGAATTAGCAGCTTCCCTTTCATTATTGTTATCTTGATAATATTCATTATACATTTCAATAGGAAACATTGGTTGTTCAGACGAAAGGTTTTGAATTTTGAAAGGGAATACATTTTCAAAGAAGTTTACGTATCTGTTGAAGTAAAAGCTTATGCTTTTCAAATTAAGCAGCTTGTATCCTTTCTTAACACTTGAGTAACCCATAAAGACACTAGGAAACGACCTGTCATCAAATTTGTTACGAGGAATCAAATTCTTTCCATAACACAAACAACCAAAAAATCTCAAATGATCTAAACTAGGTTGTGTGTCATACAATTTTTCGAATGGTGTCGAGAAATCAAGAGTAGCAGAAGGCAAAACATTTATCAAGTAACATGCTGTCAAGACACATTCACCCCAAAAACGATCAGGCATATTACTTTAGAGATTTAAATCTCTTGCAACCTCAAGTAAATGCCTATGTATCATGTGGTTCGTCGAACCTGTGTCAAGAATCCAATCTATAACATTATAACCTTTAAAATTCTTACTGAATGAGATACCTACCATGCTAGCCCTTGGTTCTGAAGATGAAGGAGTGTTTGACCCTCCTATGAATTTAACAATCTGATTATAGTGATCCTTGGTAAAGGTATCATTTCCAGAAGGTGACGAACCAATTGAGGCCTCATATCCTTCTTGATGACATTGGATGTCAGTTCCCTTGATAGATCTCCTGTCTGATTCTGAAGAAATGCTGTTGAAAGCCGATTGAGAGAAAGATTGTCCATTTGTGTTAATCCTCCCTTTGTTCTTTAGCTCTGGATGAAGTACCCAACAGAAATTCATTGCGTGTCTCTTCATTTTATAGTGTTGGCAGGTCCAGATTCTACGGTCATTTGTACTAGTATCACTTCGGTAGGTGTTCTTTCTTGATAGAAAAGACAAAGTATCACTTGAGTGATTATCAAGAATCCCCAAAATGGTTGAATGCGCAACGAAACTCCTCTGGCTCTCCTCCTGAATTAATACGGAATACGCTTCGGTCAAAGTGGGCAAAGGGATTCGCATGAGAAGATTTGACCGAACATTATGATAGTTTTCATTTAGACCCATGAGCAATTGAAACAACTTGATGTTGTTGGCATGTTCTATGCGCCACCTGAATTAATGACAATTGCAGTTGGAAGGACTGCAAATCGCAGCAAACTCATCCTAGAGAAGTCTCAATTTGTTGAAATAATCTGTGACTGAATCAATCCCCTGTTGACTTATAGAAATCTCTCGGTGCAATTGGTAGATCCTTGAGCCATTTACCTTGTCAAACCTTTCTTTAAGGCTAGTCCATACATGTAAGGCACTATCAGAATAAATGTTGCTGCTCAAGACCTCTATTGAAACCACATTCATAATCCATGCAAATGCATATGAATTATACCTATCTCAAAGGTGATGCAAACACTCATCAAGATCCTTCTTCTTACAGTCTCCTTTGATGAAACCCAATTTGTTCCTGGCAAGAAGACTGATCTTCGTCATTCTACTCCAGATTGAGTAATTTTCGGTACCTGAGATCTGTAATAAACAAGAGACTGTCCGGTTGTGTCAGAGGGATGCAATAAAAGAGGATGATCAGAATCGACAATTGGAGCTTTGCATTCGGCCATCACAAAATATAGGAGGAGACAGGTGTTCAAAAGAAAGAAGGCGTCAATGGATTGTTCAAGAAGATGAACAATCAGCAGCAGGTTCAAGAAGACGACGCACAACATGATTGAAAAGGATCGAAAAATGAAATAGTCCTTTCAGCTTTGATACCATGTACAATTCATCTTCGATAGACGAACGAGAACAAAGAAAAGGTCTGAGAAATGAAATTTTTCTCTCTGCATATTATTGAAGAAGAACTATAAGCTATTTATAACACATTCTACACCAACTAACTACAATTAACTTACTAACACAAATCTGAATCTATCCCTAATGTTCTAAGAAGGATAAATTAAGTCCTCCTACAATTACAAACATATCAAAACACTATAACTTAAAACTATTCGAATAACATAACAAAACAGAGCAAATCATAATTCTTCTTATGTATCATGATCTGCCATCTGCTGTAGCACCAGGCGGAACTCCTTCTTTGACTTGTTTGTCAGATTAATCTTCAATAAAGACTAACCTACACCTCTCTAAAACCGCTCCGGCCAGATGCTCCATCAACGATTTCACAGGTCGTCCGACTTGCTAGAAGCCCTAATCTTCCTGTTACTTCATCATAAGTCACACCTTCATATTGGTCTCCATATATCTGTCTATGGGTGTGATACTGTATTGGTTCAGTCGCGACATGTTCGATTCCAACGAAACCCACCCCGTCATGAATGCGTTTTATTTCGGCATAATGACAATGTGCACTATTAGGTATAGGTACATCATGCCAAACAACACAACCATAAATCTATTCTCGATTCTATTCATTCTTGTGGGGTTCGGTTTTGTCGGCAATTTTCTTACCGAGATCGTCACTTACGTGCTCGATTTTGCTGAGTTCCTTGCGGTTGATCTTGACAATAACAGATTTGTGAGGTGCCCCTTGTTTTTTAGTTGTATTTTGTCTTGAACTATACAAAATGTCACAATGTGTTCTTGAAATCATAATGTCGGCTTTGTTGTTATTGTTTTTAGCAAGTCCGAGTATGTGATATACAAGCTTAAAAAGAGATGGGAAAATGTCTAAGGACGACATTGTGCAGATTCTTGACAATTTTGATCGATTAGATGTTTGTAATTGTGGAAAGATCACACTGAATGATCTCAGATGATATCTTAGTAAAACATGCTCCAAACTGCATCTTATAATTGTATAGACAACATACGAAGATTAACTTGTGTATTCTATGAGAAGTTGTTGCAGTCAAATCTCTTTGTCTGCAACTATGGAATACTCTGTTTCTGTACTTGGCAGAGACAAACTCCGTGTTCTTTCTTTGCACGCTTCCTGACTGAAGTGTAACGAGCAAACTATTGATCTGAAGCTTTTGGTTTCTTTATAGAGTTGAATACTTGAAGGTGATACAATGGGGGAGTATGCTTAAGGTGAAGAGGAAAGTTGCATAAATACTATATTTTGGGGGCAATTTTGACATTTCCCATGAAAAAATGAACACGTGAGCGGCAAATGGGTTTTCCGTCCACATTTCACGGTAAATTGGACAGAGGTAGCTATTTGAACCTTTGTGCAAAGTTCATGTAGCTCTTTTTAAAATTTCAAAGATGGGGTAGCGATTTGTAAAACGACCAAAGTTCGGGAAGGGTTTTGGTATTTAACCCTATTATTAATGTTGACTTAGTAAAAATAATTAAAACTGAATTTGTATAAATGAACAAATAGATTTTGTGCATAATTGTTTTTTGTATTATGCATAAATCAACATAATATTTGCTAGGTAGTAAGGATCTGATCTGTATCCCATATCTTCTGTGCAGTAAAACCTATTTTGAATTAAACATTGGTCATTTGTATTTTTAAGGGATAATAAACAAAATGATGCACCGTACCATATATATATGTATTATATATATACCTTAAAAACATTTTCATCCGTTCGATTGTCTCTAATATAGATAGGAAAACATATTTTGAATTACCAAACCCTAAAACAACAATAACAAGACATTATAATACGTACTACACAACATTTGCAAATTTGGTAAAGATTTTCATGGAAGTAGAAAAAAGAATAGAATGGAAAGGTAAAACATAATTAATTTTCTAAATTAGTTAATTATATTAACTCACTAAGGGATCTTAGCAAAAACTTGAGGGTCTTGCCTTTATCCTACTTGATGGTTGGACGGATTTCCTAAACCTATTTTTTATGCAATGAATTCAGAAATTGATTACAAATGTAAATTAAAAATACATATATGAGTAGCTTTACGAATGAAACCCCAAAAAATAAAGTAATAAATTACTTAAAATATTTTTCTTCCTTGGGTGAGTTTTCAAGAGATCGATGGAAATTCAATAAAAATGAGAATGTTTAGAAACTCTAGAGAAAATAAATATAAAGAACATGAAGAGCTTTGTATTTTATAAATGTGACTATTCGTTGAGTTGTGATGAATGAGAATTATACAGGTATAGTGAGTATAATTGGATGAAGAAAATTGTAATGTGAAGGTTGCCTATTGGTAGAGTTGGGATAATTGAGAATTATAGAGGTATGCGATATAATAAAAATTGGAGAGGCTAGTAGAGAAAGGATTGAGAAATGAACACTAGGATAGGATTTAGTGGATCGGCACACTTCACAAGTGATATTAACTTCGCTATATTCTCAAAACTCTTGAAACACAAATTCATGGTTGACTCTTTCTCCACGACACTCGCTTGTTTTTCTTGAAATAAAAGATTCTTTTATGTTCTTTAGATTAATCTATATATCTTTGTTATTATTGCAACATCTTCATATGACATGTATTTGAAGTTCTAGGGTTTCCCTTCAAGTCTTGCTAGTTAATCAATAAATGGATTTGCTCATAAAACAAAAATGAAGGGCAATCATGTGTCTTCATAGAATAGATAGTTATTCAAGCTAAATTAGTAAACTTCCACCTTCTTAAAAATAATTTTGTTGCAGATTTTATGTACATAATGTTGAAATTTTGTGGTAGATTGTAATATTGTAAGGGTAAATGTATCACAACAAATAAGTCTATGGATGTATTTGTCAATTGAAGAAAGTTCACGACGTCGTAGAAAAACTCGTTTAGGAGAGCGGGGGTGGGGGGTTAAATATCATCTTTCGGAAAACGTCTACGCGACGTGCCTCAAAATCACACCAATTCAATGTTGTATCAAAGTGTCGTATCACACAATTCAATGTTGGCACAATGTCCTGTATCATATCATTCGATGTTGTCTCAAAGTGTTGTATCACACAATTCAATGTTGGCACAATGTCCTGTATCATATCATTCGATGTTGTCTAAAAGTCACGTATCATATAGTTCGATGTTGACTCAACGTGTTATATCGCATGACAAGGTCTCGGTTCAATGTTGTGCATTACATAGTAGATGGTTAACTGAATGTCCCGTATGACATAATTCATGTATTGATTTTAAGTGAGGTACTGGATAATGCGTAGTCGGTTTGTGATATATAATGGTTTGATTACTCGTATTTTTGTACATATTTGAATAGAATCGAGCACAAGCATTTGAATGATAATTTGGACTCAAGAATTAAGTTGGATATATTTGATAGATGTTGGTGAAATTCTATTGTTATATGATTTTTTGATAGAAAAAGATTCATGAGGGTTATAACGAGGGCTTAGATGATTTTGTGATAAAATGATTCCATAAAAGTGTCTCAATGAGATTTAAAGAAAAGATGAGTCTAGTCTTGAAAAAATAAATGGTTCTATTTGAAATATATATATATATATATATTTATGTACATGCATATGCAAAATAAATGGTTGAGTTTTTGAGAAAAAAATTGAATGAGAAAATAACGGGGTCTGCTATTAAAGATCACTATGTGAAGTGATCAGAGTATAAGAATATATAGCATAACACATACAACATTGAAAAACTTTATTGGCTTGTATATGAAGGGAGTATTCCTATATTAAGTATGAGATTATGAGAATTTCTCATAGTGGGAGACTAATACAATATTTAGTTGAAATTTATTAATGAATATTTGTTCTTGATGAGGAACGACTAATATGGTGCTTAAGGAATATTTTTTGTAATTATATTTGAAACGATGGTACTTGTTTAATATGCAAATACAGGAGTACTGAAGCGTGTAGTAGACTATATGTCTCAAACATGGTTTAAGCGGTTGATTTGAAATCACATTTAAATGTAGAAACAAGAGTCACAATTAGTTGGCTCGTTAATCAAAAGACTATAACGAGAATAGTATGATCCATTGAACATGGAATGAGGTTGAAGTCCCTTAACAAAGTCAAAGGCAATGGCAATCCGACTTTAATTTAGTTAATACTATACTTAAAGTTTAATGGGTAACAACAAGTTACTGTATGACTGAATTTAGTACTATCATTTATAATACTATCTAATATAGTACTATATGTTACGTAGAGATTGTAAACACCGGATCTTGGCTCGGGGTCAAAATACCGTACGTGAGGAACCGAGTCGAGAAAAATAGAACTCAACTGGCCCCACTATCACCCACTACCACCAACCACACCCACATTTGTCAATCACTTTGCCAACCTTTCTTCACGATGCCAACCTTTCTTGAATTTGTCAATCACTTTCCAAGCCAAAAATAATAAATTTGTCTATAAAATAGAACACAAATGAACACAACCAGGGAGGAAATTTCGGCCAAAGGAAAACACCCAAGGGCGAGGCTTCGGAGGAGGGAGAAACCGAAGGAGAGGCTTCAGAACAAAAGGGTCGAAGGAAGAAAGTTTAGGGAGTGCAAGCCGAAGAGCTTCGGTGATAAAAAAAGAGGGAATAGAAAGAAGAAAAAAAAGTGAGAGTGAGTGAAAAAACGGTAATTATCGGTATCGGTTTCTCGCACGGTATTTAAACTCCGAATGATTTAGGTATATCTTCATTGTATTCAATATTGTATTCGTATTTCCTAATGTGAATGAAATTTATCTTATGAAAAAAAAGAAAAGGTTTTATATACATTTATGTATATGTGATACTATATATACATATACTATATATATGTGATATTATATGTATATGTATAATATATATATATATATACATATATATATATATACATATATATATATATATATATTATGTATATGTGATACTATATATATAAATATATGAAATAAAAAATATTTTCAAAACTGACTTACGTCATCCCTAAACTTTGATGAAGGTCACAACTCGGTCATTGGACTCTCAGGTCATTTTGGGACTTTATCGAGTGATATAAATCAAACTAGCAACGTGGGCATTTATGCAATTTTTAAAGCATCTTTTCAATACAGCTCGAATTTTTAAATAATTGTATTTTGTTCCCTAAACTTTTCTGGACATCCCATGACTTCTCAAAGTGTTACAAATTGTTACAATGTGCTTTATATCTTCAAAATCATTTCTGTATGTTAGGCACTTTTAAAATGACCCAAAATAAAACCACATTTTTTTTCAAGCACAATTAACTTTATTCCCCTCTTGTTTATTTATTTTTAAATTAACTAAAAAATAAATAAAAATGTTGGTATATTGTTAATTAAAAAATGTGTATGTAATCTCTTCAGACAAGCATGGTCAAAACGGGCAATTCAGGTAAACCAGTAAAAAAAACATTCAAAAGCAAACTAAAGTACCGAAAGAGCGGATAATGAGCTCGCGAGCTCTTAAAATGTAATCAAACCCTTGAACTCAATTCTCTGGACGTAGACCTTTCTAACCCCTAGGATGTTAACACCATGTACCGTATGTAAATTTTAGGATTCCGATTAGTCTTTAATTAATCGGTAGCGACTCTTTCATTTTTCACTCCAGTTGATGACCCCACTCGACCGGACTCGTCGCTCGTCTAAGACCTAACCTTTTTCGAGAGAAATAAAAATATTTTTCAAAAAAGGGGTCGGGGAAAGTTGAATCCGAGATCTGACAATTTGGAGACTCTACTGGGGACTTATTTGTTTATAGGGTTTAGGTTTTGTCATGTTTCCTTTGCCATATTATATTTTACCCTATCTGTTTTGATTCTTTGCTCATGCTTGCAGTTTTAAACTTTGTCCGAAAGGCTATGTAAATGTAATAAAAATGATTTATATTCTCATTTTGAACACAGCTCGCTGGTTACCATTACCCACTCGCAACTTGAGCACATTAAGAGCTTATGGAGTTTAGTAAGGAAATGCGCCCGGGGCGGTTTGGACAGCCGACACGCACCCAAAAAACTGAACTCGTTGATCGGAATGGGTCCGTGATCCGCCAGTTCAGAGGACCTAGAAACTCCATCCCTTTAAAACAAAAGCTCCCACCGCGTTTAACATTCTACCAGTTTTGTGGTTGTTTCATTTATGGGCCTAACTGAAGTAAATGGGAGTTCATCCTAACTATTTGGATGTGAGATTGTGCCACAATTCATGTAGAAGATTCATCCCAACTGTTCTGAATTAGAAGCCAGCCCTACAACTCTAGATGCAAGTTCGACCCAATATGTAAATGTGTTTTGTTTTGACCCTAGATCATGCATGACACGTATAGGATTGGGCCCTTTGTATTATATATTTCAGATTTCTATAAATGTAATACGAACTTTACTAATTAAATTTACATTCTCGCACTTGCATTGCATTTTTCTAAAAACAAATGTAAGTTTCGTTCATTCTGTCTGGTATACTTAGGACGTTTTATGCACCATCTTTTGTAAGGATGAAGCAAACTAATCACTGTCCTCACATTAATTAAGGCCATACATCCCCCTACGGTCAAAATTGACCGAATATAGAAAGCCATGACAAAAGCGAATCAGAAATATGTGAACAAAAAGACAGGCGAGGTTCACGAGCTCGAAAACTACAAAGTCAACAGGGCTCTCTTTGATTCCTTGTCTAACTTCTAGAATGTAGAAAGCATTGTCTTCGTGGTTAACAACAATGGAATACATTCACAAGTTCTATTCAGCATCTGTAAGTCCGTCGTTCAACACGGAGGAGATAATCGGGGATAGACCCGAACAACCACCTTCATTCTAGCAATGTGGGGGCACCTTAGAGAAATGTGGTGGCAACGTAGCTGAGCTGAATGACACCCTTGAATAATTCAGATGGAGGACGAGATGAATAATAAGATTTTTGAAATGCATGTCCTTGACCTTCCTTCGAACCAGGGAACAAGCAGCAAATGCACTCAACGAGTTGAGCCGTCGTGTGAAACGTCTTAAGAATTATGACTTCGATTAGCCAAATTCTTTTAAAGTATTTTTGAAAAAACCTTTGCCATACATGTAATCAAAATCTACAAATGGAATAAACGGAACATGCAAAGTTTTCAAAACCAATCATGCATGATCAATTGTGTATTCATCCTCCTTACTATGGTATTTTGAAATTAGGTTTCCGAGAACCCATGCGACATTCGACAACTCCAGCACCTCAAGAACACGGGGATAGAGTCATCCAGCTAGAACAGATCATGCACGCCATGAGTTCCGCATAGTGCAATCAATCGTTGGCAGGACCTCCAGGTCGAACGGAGTTTTTGCTCTTCTGAGCGCCAGGCAGCCATGACTACTACAGTATCCCTTACCTCGTCTTCCCGAGCAACACTTCTGCCTGTGTTGGGTACTTTTGCCATCCAAACCAAGCTCCACCTCTCACCCATGAGCGTGCAAGACTTGAATGGTTTTGGTTCACCATGAAGGCTGACTGTGTGTGACACGTCCAACAGTGTCATCTATGACCAAATCCACACGCCAGTGCACGAGCTCTATCCCATGACTTCCCCATGGCCTTTCTCAATATGGGGCATCAATGTAATCAACATGATTTCTCCAAAGGTGCCCGGACGATCATCGATACATGTTAATGGAAACCGATTACTTCACTAAGTGGGTAGAGGATATCACCCTGGCTTTAATAATTGCAAAGGTCGTCAAATGTTTCATTAGATAAGACATTACCATGCGTCATGGGGTGCCAAAATCAATCATCACCGGCAATGCCAGAATCTGAATAACAAGTTGGTTGATGGATTGTGTGACCAATTTAAGATAAAGCATAAAAATGCATCTCCATATCGCCCACAAATGAATGACGTAGTAGAAGGACAGGCACGACAAGGTTCTTAGGCATTCAAGGTATATAGAACCTCAATACGGAAATCAACGAGGGCAACCTCATTCTCTCTTGTTTATGACACCGAAGTCGTGTTGCCAATTGAAAAATAAATACCGTCAATAAGGATCCTCGCTGTGGTAGAAGTGCCACGGGCAATTGTACCAGCAACGCATGACACGTTCATTTAACAAGAAAATGCACCCAAGGGAATTACAAGCGGGCAATCTAGTCCTTAGAAAAATCATTCGAGTCAATCCTGACTCTCGGGGCAAGTTTGTGCCTAAATATAAAGGGCCTTATATTGTCAAAGATATTTTCAGTGGAGAATCCATAATCATCACCGACATGGACAACCAAGACCTTCTGAGTCCGATCAATATGGATGCAGTAAATAAATAAATTAAAGAGCTCGTACCCATATCATACGGATTTATTATATAGCTTGAATACCCAAGAAAACATTTTCAAACAGATCTTTTACTCCATTAAGAACAATTGAAATATGATGCATTTCCTCAATTGGATGTCCATAGTTGTCAAGACTATTACAGGCAGACTGAATTGTAGTTAAGTAATCACACATACTTTGATGAGGTAGTTTTTTAACCCTGGGTCTATCATATTGATGCATGATACGAGTTGTAGATGAGGATGAGAAGTCCCTATGAAGTGTCTACTATTTGGCAGTTGCTGACATACAAAAAATGAAACCTATGCTCACCTGAAAGGAGACTGATGCCAACATCCAAGAAGCAAGCGAGCTATCCTTTTGAACAAACTTGTGATAATCAGGATTCAACTCGTCATTTCCATCAATACTTTGAATGTGAGGATGAATCATCGTGTTGCCATACAGATTTGCCTCAAATTGTAGCCTCGAATTGCCAGAAGAACTTGTTGTCACCAGGACTGGAAGTTTTCTTCACCTTCCAGTTGAGACACTTTATTGTTGAAGAAGGAGGTTGAGATTTCTTCCATCGACGTTTAGAACAAAGATGCAGATATCAGCGAACAGAGTCAAACACACCGAGCAGAATTGCAGAATTGTAGTAGCTCATTTACCATGTTAGGAATTACAAATTAAACATAAAATAAAGGAGAATGCTTACTTGCACAAGAAGGAATCAATAAGTTCTTCATTTCCAAGCTAGTTAAGTTCGTTACAGACTATTCTATTTATAGGACATCAGAAATATGATTTTACTACCTAGTCCTCCTCATATTTAGATATTCGTGCCCAATCTATATGTAATTATACATATATCCTAACATAAAAAAGGGTGATCATGACAAAAGAAAGGGAAACAAATCTCTGCTAGATTGAAAACCCAAAAGGGCGACCTAGGCAAACAAATTAAGGGAACCGAGAGGTACAGTAAAACAAATATCGTACCAAAAGGAAAGAAAATCGAGAGATAAAAATAAAGTTACTCAAAAGTGGACGACAGTGCTTTGAGTTGCCTTGACAACTTGTATGGATACAGATTGTGGATGTACCATGAATGTCTTTAGGGAACTCTGTCAAGAAGGACTCCAAAGTCGATAAATGAGAAAACAGGCCAAGAAGTTCGCACAAGCAGTCGTACATCTCAACACAGCTTTTTGAGCTCTAAAGTGAATTACAAACCGACAAGCGGAGCCTTTAAGTGTTCATCCTCCCCAAATCATTCTCGACGACCAGTACCTGTAGTTATCCAGCTTCTAGGAGACTCAAGCCGACAAGCGGAGTCTTTAGGTGCTCAAGCTCCATAAGTCATCCTCGACAACCAACACTTGTAGTTATCCAGCTTCCGGTAGTCACGAGCCAACGAACGGAGCCTTTAGGTGTTCATCCTCCGCAAGTCATTCTCGACGGCCAGGACCTGTAGTTATCCAGCTTCTAGAAGTCACAAGACAATGAGCGGAGCCTTTAGGTGTTCAACGTCCGCAAGTCATCCTCGACGACCAAGACCTGTAGTTATCCAGCATGTCGAAGTCACAAGCCGACAAGCGGAGCCTTTAAGTGTTCTGCCTCTACAAGTCATCCCCAACGAGTCATAAGCCGACGAGCGGAGCCTTTAGGTGTTCAGCATCCGCAAGTCATCCTTGACGACCAAGACCTGTAGTTATCCAACTTCTGGAAGTCACAAGCCGATGAACGAGGCCTTCAAGTGCTGAACCGTCGCAAGTCACCCTCAATGATGTTAGGTTATAAGTGTGTCTTACACTTATGTTTAGGGGTTAATCTGTAATTACTGTTTGCTTGTGAGTCAAGTTTCAATTATTACAAGTCTTAGGGACTATCTAGCAATTCTCGTGTCTTTTAGTGTCTGTTGTTTCGTTTAAGTATTTGTCGACTGCAGCACAAACATTCAAGATATTATTCCAGAGCATTGTCCGTATTGTCTTCTTCTTGTTCCTTCTGTTCTTCATTTCGTTTCTTCTTCTTCATTCTAAAACCCTAAATCCAACATGGTATCAGAGCTTATTCGAGCCTGAAATCACTTCCTAAAACCTTTCTCATTCTGATTCATTGAAGAATCTTCACCTGCCTTCGCCAACAAGAAAGTATCTCAGCTACTTGGCGAAGAAAACTTCCAACAGTGGAAGCAGCAGGTTCTACTCTCAGTCATAGGTTACAACCTCGAGAATCACCTACATGGAGCCAACATACCTCAGTTTCTGGAAGATGAAACTGGAGCTGCAGTTCCAAATCCTGCATACGCAAAGTTTCTCCAACAGGACAGCTCCCTAGCATCCTGACTTCTTGCCTCTGTTTCTACCCAGGTTAGTAGAGGGTTAATAGGGTGTATGTCAGCTGCTGCCATTTGGCAAAAGCTTCACCGTGATTTCTCATCATCATCCACTACTAGAATCATGCATCTTTATGATTGGCTTAAAGTTAGAAAGCATGTTCACCAGCCTATGAGAGATTACCTTACTGAAATCCAGACCACCTGTGATAGCTTAGCTAGCTGTGGTCACCCTATAGATGAGATGCAACGAATCTTGATTATCCTGAATGGGGTCAAGGGTCAGTATGATAATGTTATTGCTGTCATCCATGCTAGCCAAAATCCTTATACTATTGCCTCTGTGAGTTCTGTTTTACTAGATGTTGAGTCTAGACAGTGTGACATTTTATTTGATGCTAATGCTAGTGTCAACATAGCCTCTGCTAAGGTTTCCAATCCCAGCAAGTCTTTCGTGTCTTATGATGAAAATAGTTAAGGTAGCAAGGATAGCATGTCTGTTAACCCCACCCAGTCACCTATGTCTGGTCTCCTGCCCACACCTCAACCCACAACCCAGAACAATCAGTCATTCTCCTTTGGTCCCCCACCATTTGGTAATCAACAGTCTGGTAGGGGTAGAGGTCGTGGTAGGGAGTTTGGTAACAACAGACTGCAATGTCAGTTGTGTGGAAAATTTGGGCACTTGGTGCACAGATGTTTCCATCGATTCAATGTGCACTTCACTGGAGTGACTGATCCCCAGTCCACCTCTCCAGCACCCTCAACCAATCTTGCTGTCTATGACATTGATCCTGACCCATACCAGCAAACACCACAAAACCAGCATTACCCACCACCTCAGCTGCATAAATCCCAAGCTCAACCTCAATCACCTCAGACCACCACCATAACTCCTCCCAATCCTCATACACACTCTGTAATGCAGTACTCACCCTATCCTTCACCCATACCCTATCTATCCTTACATGATGGCCCCTCCATGTTATGTCAATCCAGCTCAACCATATCAAGTCTTTTCCAATCCTCAGCCTCACCCCACACCTGTCCCAACTCAGCCTACATCATTGCTACCCACCCAAGCAAATCACCTGATGACCAGCAGCTCAAACCCAGCCACATTTGATGGTAGCTGGTTCCCTGACTCAGGAGCCACGAACCATCTGACAAATTCTCAGCCTGCCCCGCACATGACCTCTCCATACTCTGGTCCAGGTAAGGTTTTAGTTGGAAGCAGTTCATCTCTTGAAATTTCTGCCATTGGTTCTTCTCATTTACCTTCCACTGGCAAACCTCTTCTTCTTAATAACATGCTTTACACACCTGCTGTTACTAAAACCTGCTTTCTGTCTCTCAGTTTTCAAAGGATAATCAGGTTTATTTTGAATTTCACCCATCGCACTGCCTGATCAATGATTCCCTCTCCAACAAGGTGCTGCTCAAGGGTTATGAATCAGGGGGTCTTTACCGCCTAGATATCTCTAGTTTTCAGTCTAGCTCTAATAAGTTAGTTGAGTGTGCTACTGTTAGTCCAGATCAGTGTTTGAATCTTTCAACTGATTTCCAGTCATTTTGTAATAATGCAATTTTATCTGCTCAAAAGTCAACCTTTTCGGTTATTGATAATGATGATTCTATGTTTATGGTTAATCATGATTCCTCTGTTTTTCCTCATGCTTCCTCTGCCTCTAGTTCTGCTAATTCTGATGAATGCTCAACTGTCACCTGCTTTAATAATGCATCCTCTACTGCATTACCTGAATTTGAGCTTAGCTGTTTTCTTAGCTCTCTGAAAACTAATGAATCTTCTCACCTATGGCATATGAGATTAGGCCATCCTTCTAAGAACATACTTGTTAATTTTTTGAGACTTCAAAATCTGCCTACTAAACACATATCATCTGAGTGTGCTACCTGTGCAGTAGGTAAAAGCAAGACCCTTCCTTACCAATCATCAGAGACAGTCTACTCTCATCCCTTAGAAATGGTCCAGGTAGATCTCTAGGGTCCTGCCCCCTTCTCCTCTAGCAATAGCAATTATTATCTCAGCATTGTTGATGCTTTCTCTAGATTTACTTGGATTTATTTTTTGAATCGAAAATCTGATGCTGCTAAAGTCTTTTGTGAGTTTCATCTGTTAGCAGAAAAATAGCTTGGCACAAAGCTTAAAGCTGTGCAATCTGATGGTGGAGGTGAGTTTCACTTTCTCACTGCTTACTTAGCTCAATTTGGTATAGACCATAGGGTCACTTGTCCTTATTCAAGCCAACAAAATGGCATGGTGGAGCGTAAGCACCGCCACATTGTTGAATTAGGACTCACACTTCTCGCACAGTCATCTGTCCCTCTCCACTACTGGACAGATGCCTTCTGCACTGCTGTTCTTCTTATTAATCGATTGCCCTCCAAAACTCTTAATAACTGTTCCCCTCATGAGCTTATCTTCAATTCCAAGCCTGATTACTCATTTCTAAGAGTTTTTGCCTGCTTATGCTTTCCACACTTGAGACCTTATAGGTCTCACAAGCTGTCATTCAGATCAGAACCCTGTGTCTACAATGGGTTCTGTTCTGATCACCATGGCTATAGGTGTCTCTTTTCATCTGGAAGAGTATACGTGTCACAAAATGTTGTCTTTCATGAGACAACATATCCCTTCAGTGACACCACAAGTCCATTCTATGCCTTCAACACACCCAAAATAACCACACCCTCCAAACCATTCTTCATACCCTGTGATCCTTTCTTCCAACAGCTAACCTCTGTTCCTTCCACTATCTCTCATTCCTCTGGTTCTCCTGTGCATGTGCCCACATCAGGGGAATCTAGACTTCCCTCCACCACACCCACTCAAGACACAACTCCCACTCAGATTCCCACAATACCAGTTTCTGCCCCTGACATGTCCTCACCTACTGAAATATGCAGGTATGTTCCTTCTGGTTCTACACTTGTTCCTCTTACATCCTCTGATCCTGTTCCCTCTTCAATACCACCACCTCACTCAGATCAATCTTTCCCCACCTCACCACCAGCTCAACCCACCTCATCTTCTCAACCTTCTCGTCCTAAATCATCCACCAATGTGCATCCCATGCAAACCAGGTCGAAAACTTCTCTTCAAGGTCTTTCGATGTCCCTTGCTCTGTCTGCTGATCTTATAAATTCTGATCCTCGAAACAACCATGAGGCTCTTCAGTCACCTCACTGGCACCAGGCTGTTCAAGAAGAGCTCACAGCTCTTTCCACAAACAACACCTGGACCCTTGTCTCTTTACCAACAGGACGCATCCCAATTGGATGCAAATGGATATTTAGGATAAAGAGAAATGTTGATGGGACTCTGGTAAGGTACAAGGCTCGCCTTGTTGTCAAAGGCTTCTCCTAAAAACTAGGTTTTGATTTTCAGGAAACTTTCAGTCCTGTCATAAAATCTGCTACTGTTTGTATTGTTCTATCATTAGCACTGACTCATAAGTAGTGTATCAGACAGGTTGACATTAACAATGCCTTCCTTCATGGTGACCTTCATGAGGAAGTTTTTATGACACAACCTCCAGGTTTTGAGGTTCATTCTGACACTCCTAATCTGGTATGCAAGCTTCAAAAAGCCTTGTATGGTCTTAAACAGGCTCCTAGAGTTTGGTTTGAAAAACTAAAGTTTTTTCTCTTAAACTCTCTTGGTTTTCATGTTTCCACGTCTGATAGTTGCTTATTTATCAAATCAACCTCTGATTCATTCGTTCTTTTACTTGTTTATGTGGACGCCATTGTTATAACTGGTACATCCTCTTCGCTTGTATCTGACATTGTAGATTCCATAAATGATCAGTTTCAGCTCAAGGACCTAGGAAGCTTAAACTACTTCCTTGGCATGGAAGTAGTCTCAGGTGATGATTTCATTCTTCTGAATCTGAAGAAATACATTCAGGAACTCCTGGACAAGGTAGGTCTAAATGATCAAACCGGTTTTCCCACTCCTATGACAGGTACGTGTCTGTCCAAATCAGGCATGTCCACCTGTTCTGAATCTTTTCATGATGAAACCTTATACAGAAGCACAATAGGTGCTCTCCAACATGTCTGTGTCACATGACCAGACATTCATTTTGCTGTAAATAAACTGAGTCAGTTCATGCAAGCACCCAGTAACAGCAACTGGAAGGCTGTCATTCACATCCTGAGATACCTCAAAGGTACTCTCAATCATGGTCTGTTGTTCAGACCAACACCCTCACCTATCAAAGACATTACACTAACCTCATTCTCTAATGCTGACTGAGGCGGTGATCACACTGATCGTCGCTACATCTCAGTTCATTTCCTACTCCTAAATGGTAATCCCATAGTATGGAGCTCAAAAAAAGAGACTGTTGTGTCTAGGTCGAGTGCTGAGGCTAAATTTAGGGCCATTGCCAATGCTATGTGCGAGATTATGTGGGTCCAATCCCTTCTCAAGGAAATTGGACTTCACACCCAAACTGCACCTGTCATTTGGACAGACAACACGAGTGTTGTTGCTCTCTCAGAAAATCCCATTCATCACTCCAAGATGAAACGTGTTGAGATTGATCTCTTCTTCATCAGGGCGAAGGTTAACTCAGGAGACGTCTTAGTTAATTTTATCCCTGCCTCAGAACAAACTGCTGACATTTTAACTAAGCCATTAACTGAAAAACACTTTATTCCCTGCAGGAAAAAGCTTGCGGTCTTTTCACTAGAAGAACTGGAGGATCAGGGAATCTCCCCATTCCTTCGGCATTCATCCAGCTCCCAATGATTTGTCAATACAGTCTGTAAGTACATCCTCTCTTTGATAACTGAGTATCTTACCTTATATTTAGTATTCCTGAGCAGCCATGTGTATGCTTGCTGCCATTTTCTGCTGACTGCTTCTCTGTTATTTTAACTCGGTCTGACCTTATGCAAGACTGATCAACTCTATCACTGGTAATCGTAGTCTGGTCATGTCTGATTATCATGATAAGCATCTCCTTTAGATTCACATGTCATCTGTCTTTTTTCCCATTACTGATCATGTACACTGGCTCTGTGCATCTCTGGTATCTCTCTTTAAAAACTGTTTGCTCAATTACACACGGCATAGGGCATGACTTGAGTCCAAAAACAGAGTGAATACCGTTAAGAAAATGTCAAAATACTTTAGTTTTCACTCTTGAGGATGAAAAGATCAAGGCTAAAACCTTGCAGTCATGCTGGTAAGAAAGGAGCTCAAACTCCTCTGTCATGATGAAGTGAAAATTCAAAGAATCAATAAAAATAAAAAGCAGCAGCAAACCTGCAAATATGAGACTGTCTGATGCACTCTGGAAACTGTTTTTGATCTGGAATAGGGAGAATTATGCATATGACTTGTGATTATCATCTGGTACTGCTAATCGTGTTATCAGTCATGGTCATGATCTCAGATTACAGGTACTAACCAACTCGTGATCATAGGCATGATCAGACCTGTCCCAAGGTCAGTACTGCTGTTAAAATACAAGGTGCATCTCAGCTAGGAAAACCCAGCCAAGCTTCACAAAGCTGCTCAGAATCCACTAAATATAAGAAGGCAAGTACTCTGTTTTTCTAGAGATTGGATGTTCATTTCAGATTGTCAACTCTCAAGGAAGATTGGATTCCCAAAATCAAGATCAAGTATAGGGAATGTTAGGTTATAAGTGTGTCTTACACTTATGTTTAGGGGTTAATCTTTAATTACTGTTTGCTTGTGAGTCAAGTTTCAATTATTACAAGTCTTAGAGACTATCTAGCAATTCTCGTGTCTTTTAGTGTCTTTTGTTTCCTTTAAGTATTTGTCGACTATAGCACAAAAATTCAAGATATTATTCCAGAGCATTGTCCATATTGTCTTCTTCTTGTTCCTTCTGTTCTTCATTTCGTTTCTTCTTCTTCATTCTAAAACCCTAAATCCAACAAATGATGCTTCTGGCAAAAAACAAATCCGCAACGTCAAGGTCGTTGATGACCAAAAATCAAATTTCTCAACGACCAGGACATGTAGGTGTCCAACTTCTAGGAGTCATAAGCATCAAACCGTTAAGACGCTCAACCTCCGCAAATCATCGCCAACAATCAGGAGTTGTAGATGTCCAACTTCCGAAAGTTGCATGATAATGTTTGTCTACTATGTAAATATTGAATCGAGATGAGCCAAAATCAGTTGTTTGTCTTTGAACACGCATTCATGGGATCACTTCCATGAGTGCATGTTCAAAGAGGGGCAATTGTAAACACCTGTTTTTGGCTTGGGACAAAATACCGTACGCGAGTAACCGAGACGAGAAAAATCGAACTGAACCGGCCCCAGTATCACCTACTACCACCAATTACACTCACTCCCACCCACCTTTTTCAATCACTTTGTCAACCTTTCTTCACTTTGTCAATCACTTTCCAAGCAAAACATTATAAATTTCTCTATAAAATAAAACACAAACGGACATAACCAGGAAGGAAGCTTCAACCAAAGGAAAAAACCCGAGGGAGAGGCTACGTGGGAGGGAGAAAACAAAGGGGCAGCTTCAGAACAAAAGGGTCCAAGGAATAAATTTTAGGGAGTGCAAGCCGAAGAGCTTCGAAGAAGAAAAAATGAAAGAGGGGAAATAAGAAAAAAGAGTGAGAGTGAGTGAAAAATATCAGTAATTATGGGTATCGGTTTCTCGCATGGTATTTAAACTTCGAATGATTTAGGTATATCTTCCTTATATTCAATATTGTATATGTATTTCCAAATGAGAATGAAATTTATCTTACCAAAAAAAGAAAAGGTTTTATATACATATATTATATATTTATGTATATGTGATACTATATATATATATATATATATGAAATAAAAAATATTTTCATAACTGACTTTGATCATCCCTAAAATTTGATGAAGGTTACAACTCGGTCCTTGGATTCTCGGGTCATATTTGGACTTTATCGAGTGGTAGAAGTCAAATCAGAATAGTTTAGGGGCATTTCTGCAATTTTAAAACATATTTCCAATAAATCTAAATTTGTTAAATAATTGTGTTTTGGTCCCTAAACTTGTATGGCCATCGCATGATTTCTCAAAATGTTACAAATTGTTCCAACGATCTTTATATGTTCAAAACCATTTTTGTACGTTTGACACTTTTAAAATGACCCAAAATAAGACAACATTATTTTCAAGCACGATTAACTTTATTCTTCTCTTGTTTATTTATTTTTAATTGACTAAGAAAAAGATGGTATATTGTTAATTAAAAAATGTACATGTAATCTCTTCGGCCAAGCATGATCAAAATGGACAATTCGGTAAATAAAATTCAAAAGCAAACTAAAGTACCAAAATGGCGGATTATGAGATCGTGATCTCTTAAGACGTAATTAAACCTCCGAACTCAATTCTATGGACGTAGACCTTTCCAAGCCCTAGGATGTTAACACCATGTACCCTAGGCAAATTTTAGGATTCTGATTAGTCTTTAGTTAATCGGTGGCGACTCTTTCATTTTTGACTCCGGTGGATGACCCCGCTCGACCGGACCTGTCGCTCGCCAAGATCCAACATTTTTCGAGCGAAACAAAATTTTTTTTTTTCAAATAGGGGTCGGGGAAAGTCAGATCTGACGTGTAGAAGAGATGATGAGTTATATTCTCATAATAAATTTCAAATAATAATTTTGTTAGGGTGTCTATGTAACAGGGACACATAAGGAATTTTACATATGTAAACAATAAAAGTGGTGTCGCTTCAACAACGAGTTTTGGTGCTCGTTGTAATTTATTTTTGAAATTAGGATTGAGCACATGGACATATAAAAGTGGTAATATAATAAAATTTCTCATTAAGACTAGTAGCTCATATGTGTAATGTTCTGATTTTAACATTAGAAGACTTGGTTTAAGCCTAAGCCACCATTAACGTTGGAGCTTTGAAATTTTACACTAACTGAAGATTTAAATCGAAAGATACATTCAAGTACATATGAAATGTAAAATTGAAAGGACATAATAATATTATAATCTAAGTGGGGGATTGTTGAAACTTTGTGGTAGACTATAATATTGTAAGGATAAAGCTATCAAGACAAATCAGACTATGGTTGTATTTGTCAATTGAAGAAATTTCAAGGACCAAATAAAAGGTCTAGAATTTAGAAAATACTAAAGAATGCATTTAGTCTGAAGTGATACAACTCTTTGAAGTGATATAATTGAATAATGCAACTCTTTGAAGTGATACAAATGAAAGGATGCAACATTTTTGAAGTGACACTTAAAAAAAATCCATAAATAGGATTACATACTCCACAAACAATTGATTCAAGAATCAATACACTTACTCTCAACTAAGAGTGATTATTTTGGATCATGCAATGTCCAATAAAAGATATGTCCCGATAGAAGTTCTAAGAAAAGTCTCAGAATTTTGCTACTCGTTGACCCTGTGATTTTGTTGTATCCTCAGAGATGATTTTTGCTAAACCTATTAGCAAAAACCGTTTACAAGAGACTCATTTATGAGAGATAAAAGTATCATTTTTCAAAAAGCGTCTACACGACATTCCTCAAAATTATGCCAATTCGATGTTGGTTCAAAGTATCGTATCATACGATTCATTAACACAATGTCCCGTATCATATCATTCGATGTTGACTCAACATTGTGTATCGTATAACAATAGGTCGGTTCAATGTTCTGCATTCAATAATTGATGGTTGATTGAATGTCTCGTATGACATAATTCATGCCTTGACTTATGTATCATGTATCAGATAATGCATAGTTAGTTTGTGATATATAATTGATTGATTTCTCGTACTCTTGCCCTTAAGCATATAACACATACTAGGCCGTATATTGATAACAAGACGATATTCTCTCTATCTATGGTGATCTTCTCTTCTTGTGTCTGCTAGTATCTAATATCTTCTCCTCTTGTATCGGGCATGGAAGAATCCTCACAGGGTTTTGGCCCTTGTGAAACTTTTCCTTTCTCTGAATTTCATCGCATGGAGGTTGAGGAATCCTTTGCCGAGGAAAATTTCCTATAAATCATAACTCACTAGAATTATTGCAGGAGCTTTTCAGAAAACTTTCTACTATGAACAAATCCTCGATGATGTGGAGGATGAGATTGATGAATTCCCTAATGAGAATTGCATTAAAATCTTCTCTTCCAAAGAGGAAAAGATGATGATGAGGAAGCATCATGCCCTTGAGATAATCATTAAATTGTTCGGGAAATCGATGGAATATCTATTTCTATGTAGGAAGTTGAGATCGATGTGGAAACTTGAGAACTTTGAAATTATGGATTTTTTTTGTTTTTAATGTGGCTTTCAAATCCAAGGATGATCTTGATTAGGTTCTCAAAAATGGACCTTGGTTCATAAATCAAATATTCCTCACTATGAGAATGTGGGAACCAAAGTTTCAACAGGATAAAGCTAAACTATCAGCTGTAGCAATTTGGTTGAGAATTCCCTTACTTCCTTCTGAGTACTATGAACCAAAATACTTGGAGAAAATTGGTAACCATCTGGGAACTCTACAAAAAATAGATATGGCTACGGTCAATGGTGAGTGAGGGAAATTTGTTCGCTTTTGCGTTCAGGTTAACCTAATTGAACCATTAGCCCTAACTCTCAAAATCAACAATATTCATTTGGATATCATCTATGAAGGTCTATCCTCTGTATGCTTCTACTGTGGTATGGTTGGAAACCGAGAAAACTCGTGTGACCAGAAAGGGAGAAGTCGACCCTTAGATAGGGATATAACTCCGATAGTGTCAGAAAAGGAGACAACATACCTGAAATCGCCGAAACAGGGTCGGACTGCTCGGGTGACTATGAAAGACCAAACATTTAGGTCCGAGAAATTGGAAGAGGAGGGAAAAGAAAACCTAGATATGGTCCTTGGATGGTGGTCAGCCACCGGAAGAAGTCCACAGAAAGGAAACCTTAACTTCACCGGAAACCTAAAAGCTTTTACTCTCCAGTCGACGGCAAAGTCGATGCCACTTTTCCCAACGGAAATATCACAACGGGCTATGACATCACATAGAACAAGAAAAGATGGAACAACATTCAAAATCGGAGTGATTCGACTCAAATGAAGGCAAATTTGGGTATCTTGGGTAAAGGCCCTAAGGAAAACGAAAATGGGACCAATAATCCCAAGTTGTCAATTATGTTAGAGGAAACCATCAGCAAATTGGTTTTCCTAATCTGAAGCAATTAGGGAAACGAAAGTAAGCTGTGAAGTGGGAGACAACTGGCACTACACATGTAGGGGATAAGAAAGTAGGGAACACCTGCCAGAAAAGGATGGTAAAAAGGATGAAACGACGAAGGAAATCGAGGGGAAAACCAGGGAAGTGTCTATTTCCAGCGGAGGAGCTTTTCCGGAGAATCAATCGCGAAGTGTAAATCCGGTGGAGGAAACAACCATGGAAACTGAAGATCAAATTAGTCATACGAAGGGAAAAAATTAGGATAAGAAAGGGTCATCTCTGAAACAAGGACGTGATACCCTAATCAAGGGAAATGAACTGACCCCGGCCAACTGGCTAAGCCTAGGGAAACAGTGATGTGATCCTGGAAGAAATGCGGCCCACACTTGAAGACAGGGGTGAGATAACCGTGCCGAGTGGACCAATGACACGATCAAGGGCTAGGAAGCTTGGACATACAATCACCACACTACTGGACCGCATAGGACCAACTATCATTCCGTCCGGAGACATGGAGCCTAAGAACCTCTTGGTTGCTCGAATGGACTAAGTCAAGAGGGGCTCGTTTGTACTCTTTTTCCCGACCTTTGGTTTTGTCCCACTGGGTTTTACAAAGGGGGGTTTTAATGAGGCAAACGGTCCACAAGACAACCAAACCCAATAAGAGGAGGAGAATAAAATTCGGCCCATAGGAGAGCTTTCCTTAGGCCCAAATTAGTTTAGGGTTTTACTTCTTTTAGGATAAGTAGCTAGGGTGGCCGAAATTAGAGAAGCAACCTTTTTACAAACTTGTGTGCTAGCCACATTGTTCTTCTTGTTCATTGAATGAGAAATTGATTGTTGGTGTGTCATATCCGGCAATTGAATCTTGGTGCGTCATATCCAAGGTTCAAGCTTTGGAATCTTCGAGTGCGTCATATCTTGGAGAATCCATTGTGGAGGTATCAAGGGCTTGTCGCTGCCTTTGTGTGATCCAATCGATCCATCATTCATCCATCATCTATCCTCGTATATTCTGGTCTCGGCAGAATCGTATCCAGGAGGACCGACCTTACCAAAATTGGTCTAGAAGACGGAATACATATCGGAATTCGACGAGCCCACCCATTCCAGAAAGAGGACTAAATTATCTGCGACGTTAGTATTCATCACTCGGATCAATTCGGAGCAGAGTTTCGCGTAAAAGGAAACCCTTTACAGAGTCGGAATTCTGACAGCAATATTACGAGCCTTGGGAGAATCGTATCACCACCTACCCTCGAAAGTGCCGACTCCTGGAAGATCGTATCAAGTGGTATCAGAGCACACTTTCGAGACTTAATTTTGCTGATTTGTTTTGTGTGATAATCAGGTCCTTGCGCATTATAATGTCAAACCACGCAAGTAATGGAGAGGAAAGCACCAATCAAGCTCAAGGGGCAAGGAACGAACCCCCGGAGTTGCGAATTCTTCTCAATGAGATTCGGCGAATGATGCAGCAAGAATTAGGACATATCATACAAGAGTCCATTAATCGAGCCATGCCGCCACCTATGGGGAATCTTCCAAGAAGAGCTCAACCTCAAGCAGACGATGAAGAGGTTCAATCGTCCAACTATTATAGTAGGGGCAGCCGCCACTCCAATCGGGACCAAAGGAGACCACGGCGGGAAAGAGGTCAGCTTGAAGATCAACTTGGTGGTCTCAAGTTAAAAATTCCACCTTTCCACGGGAAGAATGATCCGGATGCTTATTTGGAGTGGGAAAAGAAGATCGAACTTGTGTTCGATTGTCAAAATCTTCCGGAGCTTAGAAAGTTCACATCTGATTGGCAAGAGCATGAAGCTGCTAATGGAAGAAGGTATTACTATAATAAGATGACCAAACAGTCTAGTTGGGATAAGCCGTCGGAATTGATGACACCTATTGAGAGAGCTGATGCGTCGACCGTATGGAAGGAATTTACTACAGCAGATGGAAGAAAGTACTACAATCATAAGGTCACGAAGCAGTCTGTCTGGACAATACCCGAAGAAATGAAGTTGGCGCGTGAACGGGCTCTTAGAGAAGCTTCTGGGCTTGTTGGAAGTGGTTCGGTGTCACAAGTTCCATCCTCTGTCCCTGAAACTGTGGAAGATAGTGCTCCAACATCAGCATTTTCGGGAATGGCTTCAAATCCTTTGCCTGTGACCCTGTCTGCTCCTGTTCCCAGTGCAACACCTATTACTTTGCCTGGTTCAACCCCTGTAGCATCGTCCGTTGGTACACCAAACAGTGTTGGAGATCAGAACCTGGTGCCATCAAAACCAAAGACTCCTTTTTCCCCGTATTCAGGCAATCCAAACTCAACTCCAAGGAATGATAGTGTTCCTAGGCAAGACATTGCCAGCTCTGGAGATGGTACTTCCCTTCAGCATAGTGAGGAAGCAAGAAACGGCTTTGCAATGGCAGGAAAAGTCAATGTGATGCCAAAGGAGGAGAAACCTCAGGAGGATGAACCTTTCTTATATTCCAGTAAGCAGGAAGCAAAGAATGCCTTTAAAGCACTTCTTGAAAGTGTCAGCGTTCAGTCTGATTGGAGGTGGGAGCAGGCGATGAGAGAAATAGTCAATGATAGAAAATACGGGGCTTTGAAGACTTTAGATGAAAGAAAACAAGCTTTTAATGAGTATCTGGGTCAGCGGAAAAAGTTGGAAGCAGAGGAAAGGCGTCTTAGGCAGAAGAAAGCTCGGGAGGAGTTCACCAAGATGTTAGAGTCAAGGGAGCTCACATCGTCCGTAAAATGGAGTAAAGCTCTGAGTATGTTTGAAAATGATGAGCGTTTTAAGGCTGTTGAGAGGAATAGAGACCGTCAGGATCTTTATGAAAGCTACATTTTTGACCTTGTAAGGAAGGAAAGGGAAAAGGCTGCAGAGGAGCATAGGCATAACATTATGGAATATAAGAAATACCTGGAATCCTGTGACTTCATCAAGGTCAGCAGCCAATGGAGGAAAATTCTTGATCGTTTGGAAGGCGATGATAGATGCTCACGTCTGGAAAAAATTGATCGACTACTCATCTTTCAGGACTATATCCGGGACCTGGAGATTGAAGAGGAAGAGCAAAAGAAGAAACAAAAGGAACAAATTAGGCGGTCTGAACAAAAAAATCGTGATGAATTCCGTAAGATGATAGGTGATCATGTGGCTGAAGGCATTCTCACCGCTAAAACCTACTGGCGTGATTATTGCTTGAAGGTCAGATATGCACCAGAATATGAAGCTGTTGTATCAAACACCTCAGGTTCAACCCCAAGAGATTTATTTGAGGATGTTCTTGAGGATCTAGAGAATCAGTATCATGAAGACAAAAGCCGTGTAAAAGATGTCATGAAGACAAGGAAGATTTCTTCGGTGTCAACATGGGCATTTGAAGATTTCAAGTCTGCTATCTTGGAATATATCAGTGAACCTGGGATATCAGATATTAACATGAAGCTTGTGTTTGACGAACTACTTGAAAGAGCCAAAGAGAAAGAGGAGAAAGAAGTCAAAAAACGCCAACGCCTTGCTGATGATTTTACAAGCTTATTACACGACACCAAGGAAATAAATTTAACTTCGCATTGGGATGAATGCAAGCCTCTTGTTGAAGAAAGCCAAGAATTCACATCGATAGGAGATGAGAGCTTTGCCAAAGAGATCTTCGAGGATTATATAGTTTATTTACAGGAAAAGGCTAAGAATAAGGAGAGGAAAAAGAAGGAGGAAGATGATCCGGATTTGAGGACAAATCCTTTTGAAGAGGGAGGGGATGATGTGATCCTGGAAGAAATGCGGCCCACACTTGAAGACAGGGGTGAGATAACCGTGCCGAGTGGACCAATGACACGATCAAGGGCTAGGAAGCTTGGACATACAATCACCACACTACTGGACCGCATATGACCAACTATCATTCCGTCCGGAGACATGGAGCCTAAGAACCTCTTGGTTGCTCGAATGGACTAAGTCAAGAGGGGCTCGTTTGTACTCTTTTTCCCGACCTTTGGTTTTGTCCCACTGGGTTTTACAAAGGGGGGTTTTAATGAGGCAAACGGTCCACAAGACAACCAAACCCAATAAGAGGAGGAGAATAAAATTCGGCCCATAGGAGAGCTTTCCTTAGGCCCAAATTAGTTTAGGGTTTTACTTCTTTTAGGATAAGTAGCTAGGGTGGCCGAAATTAGAGAAGCAACCTTTTTACAAACTTGTGTGCTAGCCACATTGTTCTTCTTGTTCATTGAATGAGAAATTGATTGTTGGTGTGTCATATCCGGCAATTGAATCTTGGTGCGTCATATCCAAGGTTCAAGCTTTGGAATCTTCGAGTGCGTCATATCTTGGAGAATCCATTGTGGAGGTATCAAGGGCTTGTCGCTGCCTTTGTGTGATCCAATCGATCCATCATTCATCCATCATCTATCCTCGTATATTCTGGTCTCGGCAGAATCGTATCCAGGAGGACCGACCTTACCAAAATTGGTCTAGAAGACGGAATACATATCGTAATTCGACGAGCCCACACATTCCAGAAAGAGGACTCAATTATATGCGACTTTAGTATTCATCACTCGGATCAATTCGGAGCAGAGCTTCGCGTAAAAGGGAACCCGTTACAGAGTCGGAATTCTGACAGCAATATTACGAGCCTTGGGAGAATCGTATCACCACCTACCCTCGAAAGTGCCGACTCCTGGAAGATCGTATCAAGTGGTATCAGAGCACACTTTCGAGACTTAATTTTGCTGATTTGTGTTGTGTGATAATCAGGTCTTTGCGCATTATAATGTCAAACCACGCAAGTAATGGAGAGGAAAGCACCAATCAAGCTCAAGGGGCAAGGAACGAACCCCCGGAGTTGCGAATTCTTCTCAATGAGATTCGGCGAATGATGCAGCAAGAATTAGGACCTATCATACAAGAGTCCATTAATCGAGCCATGCCGCCACCTATGGGGAATCTTCCAAGAAGAGCTCAACCTCAAGCAGATGATGAAGAGGTTCAATCGTCCAACTATTATAGTAGGGGCAGCCGCCACTCCAATCGGGACCAAAGGAGACCACGGCGGGAAAGAGGTCGGCTTGAAGATCAACTTGGTGGTCTCAAGTTAAAAATTCCACCTTTCCACGGGAAGAATGATCCGGATGCTTATTTGGAGTGGGAAAAGAAGATCGAACTTGTGTTCGATTGTCAAAATCTTCCGGAGCTTAGAAAGTTCACATCTGATTGGCAAGAGCATGAAGCTGCTAATGGAAGAAGGTATTACTATAATAAGATGACCAAACAGTCTAGTTGGGATAAGCCGTCGGAATTGATGACACCTATTGAGAGAGCTGATGCGTCGACCGTATGGAAGGAATTTACTACAGCAGATGGAAGAAAGTACTACAATCATAAGGTCACGAAGCAGTCTGTCTGGACAATACCCGAAGAAATGAAGTTGGCGCGTGAACGGGCTCTTAGAGAAGCTTCTGGGCTTGTTGGAAGTGGTTCGGTGTCACAAGTTCCATCCTCTGTCCCTGAAACTGTGGAAGATAGTGCTCCAACATCAGCATTTTCGGGAATGGCTTCAAATCCTTTGCCTGTGACCCTGTCTGCTCCTGTTCCCGGTGCAACACCTGTTACTTTGCCTGGTTCAACCCCTGTAGCATCGTCCGTTGGTACACCAAACAGTGTTGGAGATCAGAACCTGGTGCCATCAAAACCAAAGACTCCTTTTTCCCCGGCTTCAGGCAATCCAAACTCAACTCCAAGGAATGATAGTGTTCCTAGGCAAGACATTGCCAGCTCTGGAGATGGTACTTCCCTTCAGCATAGTGAGGAAGCAAGAAACGGCTTTGCAATGGCAGGAAAAGTCAATGTGATGCCAAAGGAGGAGAAACCTCAGGAGGATGAACCTTTCTTATATTCCAGTAAGCAGGAAGCAAAGAATGCCTTTAAAGCACTTCTTGAAAGTGTCAGCGTTCAGTCTGATTGGAGCTGGGAGCAGGCGATGAGAGAAATAGTCAATGATAGAAGATACGGGGCTTTGAAGACTTTAGATGAAAGAAAACAAGCTTTTAATGAGTATCTGGGTCAGCGGAAAAAGTTGGAAGCAGAGGAAAGGCGTCTTAGGCAGAAGAAAGCTCGGGAGGAGTTCACCAAGATGTTAGAGTCAAGGGAGCTCACATCGTCTGTAAAATGGAGTAAAGCTCTGAGTATGTTTGAAAATGATGAGCGTTTTAAGGCTGTTGAGAGGAATAGAGACCGTCAGGATCTTTATGAAAGCTACATTGTTGACCTTGTAAGGAAGGAAAGGGAAAAGGCTGCAGAGGAGCATAGGCATAACATTATGGAATATAAGAAATACCTGGAATCCTGTGACTTCATCAAGGTCAGCAGCCAATGGAGGAAAATTCTTGATCGTTTGGAAGGCGATGATAGATGCTCACGTCTGGAAAAAATTGATCGACTACTCATCTTTCAGGACTATATCCGGGACCTGGAGATTGAAGAGGAAGAGCAAAAGAAGAAACAAAAGGAACAAATTAGGCGGTCTGAACAAAAAAATCGTGATGAATTCCGTAAGATGATGGGTGATCATGTGGCTGAAGGCATTCTCACCGCTAAAACCTACTGGCGTGATTATTGCTTGAAGGTCAGATATGCACCAGAATATGAAGCTGTTGTATCAAATACCTCAGGTTCAACCCCAAGAGATTTATTTGAGGATGTTCTTGAGGATCTAGAGAATCAGTATCATGAAGACAAAAGTCGTGTAAAAGATGTCATGAAGACAAGGAAGATTTCTTCGGTGTCAACATGGGCATTTGAAGATTTCAAGTCTGCTATCTTGGAATATATCAGTGAACCTGGGATATCAGATATTAACATGAAGCTTGTGTTTGACGAACTACTTGAAAGAGCCAAAGAGAAAGAGGAGAAAGAAGTCAAAAAACGCCAACGCCTTGCTGATGATTTTACAAGCTTATTACACGACACCAAGGAAATAAATTTAACTTCGCATTGGGATGAATGCAAGCCTCTTGTTGAAGAAAGCCAAGAATTCACATCGATAGGAGATGAGAGCTTTGCCAAAGAGATCTTCGAGGATTATATAGTTTATTTACAGGAAAAGGCTAAGGATAAGGAGAGGAAAAAGGAGGAGGAAGATGATCCGGATTTGAGGACAAATCCTTTTGAAGAGGGAGGGGATGATGTGATCCTGGAAGAAATGCGGCCCACACTTGAAGACAGGGGTGAGATAACCGTGCCGAGTGGACCAATGACACGATCAAGGGCTAGGAAGCTTGGACATACAATCACCACACTACTGGACCACATAGGACCAACTATCATTCCGTCCGGAGACATGGAGCCTAAGAACCTCTTGGTTGCTCGAATGGACTAAGTCAAGAGGGGCTCGTTTGTACTCTTTTTCCCGACCTTTGGTTTTGTCCCACTGGGTTTTACAAAGGGGGGTTTTAATGAGGCAAACGGTCCACAAGACAACCAAACCCAATAAGAGGAGGAGAATAAAATTCGGCCCATAGGAGAGCTTTCCTTAGGCCCAAATTAGTTTAGGGTTTTACTTCTTTTAGGATAAGTAGCTAGGGTGGCCGAAATTAGAGAAGCAACCTTTTTACAAACTTGTGTGCTAGCCACATTGTTCTTCTTGTTCATTGAATGAGAAATTGATTGTTGGTGTGTCATATCCGGCAATTGAATCTTGGTGCGTCATATCCAAGGTTCAAGCTTTGGAATCTTCGAGTGCGTCATATCTTGGAGAATCCATTGTGGAGGTATCAAGGGCTTGTCGCTGCCTTTGTGTGATCCAATCGATCCATCATTCATCCATCATCTATCCTCGTATATTCTGGTCTCGGCAGAATCGTATCCAGGAGGACCGACCTTACCAAAATTGGTCTAGAAGACGGAATACATATAGGAATTCGACGAGCCCACCCATTCCATTAAGAGGACCCAAGTATCTGCGACTTTCGTATTCATCACTCGGATCAATTCGGAGCAGAGCTTCGCGGAAAAGGGAACCCTTTACAGAGTCGGAATTCTGACAGCAATATTACGAGCCTTGGGAGAATCGTATCACCACCTACCCTCGAAAGTGCCGACTCCTGGAAGATCGTATCAAACAGCGCATGAGGCTCCAATGGTAAAGGAACATGGAAAAAGAAACAAATGAGGAGGAAAAGTATCGGAGTACAGGTAATCATGAAAGAAAAAGGAGTCGATCGCCTTCTCGTGTTTTGGATTCGTCGACCGTCCCATATAAGGAAGGAGGGCAGTAATTTTTCCCTTCTTTTGTTCATCTTTTACCTAATATAAATTCAGTTTAGTGTACAACTAATATAAATTCAAGGGATGCTAGGAGGGGGAGGGTTAGTGTAAATCTGTCTTTAGAACCTGCAAAGCTAAATATGAATATTTTCATTTGGAACTGTAAGGGACTAGGTAGTAATCTAGCCATAAACTGTGTTAACGACTGTATTCGCAGATTCAAGCCGGAGCTGATTATTCTTACTGAGACCATTCTCAGTGGAGATAAACTTATTGCACAAGCAAAAAAGATAAACTATGACCAATTTAAAGCGATCGATGCTAGGGGTCTGAGTGAGGGGATTCTTCTTATGTGGAACTCAAATTATATGGATCTTCAAATTCTAGGAACATCGTGCGGTCATTAAGGTTTCTCTGTCTAACCTTTTTTTGGGTATTGTCTGTCATTTATGCTAGTGTTGACATTGATGAAAGATTAGTGCCCTGTCATAAAAAATGTTATGGGGGATTTTTACGACATTGCTAGTCATTTAGATAAGAAGGGAGGATAAAATTAACCTGACTAGGGTTAATAGTTTTAAAAACATGTTGGATTATTGCTCCCTCGCCGACTTGGGGTTTTCTGGTTCGAGGTTTACTTGGGCTAAGATGTGTAAAGGTGGTCATTTTGTCCAGCAAAGAATGGATAGGGTAGTTGCCAACCCGGATTGGTTCATTAAATTCCCTGAGGCCAAAGTTCCTCACCTGCCTAGAACTAAGTCTGATCACTGCCCTATTCTTTTGTCCCTATCGAGAAAAAATGTAGGGGCTTCTAAGAAACCTTTTAGACTTGAAACTATGTGGCTAGATCACTCTGATTTTGAAAAGTTGGTGAATCATACTTGGTTGTATGCTTTGAACAATCATGAGTTTGCTACCTCGATTTCCCCCGATAGGGCAAGAGAGTGGAACAAACACACTTTTGGAAACATTTTCACAAGAAAGAAAAACATTCTTCTTCATCTTGAGAGAGTTCAAAAGAATCTTGGCCAAAATCCTAACCCACTTTTGATTGAGCTAGAGGAGGTTTTAAAAAATGATTATCTTGATATTTTGCAGCAAGAAGAAAAATTAGGGCTATGAAATCTAGAACTAAATGTATTTCGGATGGCGACAGAAAGACCAAATATTATCAGGCCACCACCATCATTAGAATAAACCAATCGAAAATTAGTAGGATTAAATATAGGGAGGGGTCTTGGGTTTCTGATCATAATCTGAGCAAATTTGAATTTCAAGCACTACAAGAAAGTAGCACTATAGTCACGGCGTAAAATCGTTGCTAAGTTGGGTTTTGCCGATGCTAAGATGACATGCCGATGCTAATGTTCGTGCCTGAAAGCCCCAATGCTAAAGGTATCCACACAGACAAAATGTCGATGCTAAATGTCTGTCGCTGCTGGAATGAACAGTTGGTCATACCTTTAACATCAATATATTGCCAATGGTGTTCATCCATAATTAGTGTCGGTCCTATATGGATGCTATATAGGTGGTTCAGATACAATATGCATTGATGGTAAAATGGACCTACCTGCTACAACATATATGTGTTGCTGTTTCATGGTTTTTGTGTCTACCATATATGGATACAGTAAGGTGATATTAACGTCCAAAAGATTTAGAAACTAATTATACATAAATAGCATTACAATAGATTTGTGGTCGATGCAAGTCACAAGTGCGACCTAAATTGCACTGTTTGCTTGGTGTTGAGGTTATTGTCTACGTGTAGCCGCAGTAATTGTCGTTGTCTACTTGACTACTTTTGTTGCAGTTTAAAGGTAATTGCATCAGGTTTTTTCTAATTGTATTTGGCGTATGTATTGGTAATCAAATTTTCGATGCTAATACAGCTATACCAGTTTCAGAATAAATGTTTCGGATTTTCACCAGCTAGACATTACATATAATGCATACCAGCCAGAACCAACCATTCATACATTTCCATATACAAAGTGTCCAACCTCAGCATAAACATAGCACATATATAGCAGACAATAAGTTTCAGCATGTACATGTGGTCCAAAAGGACCAAAACACATAAAAAACAAAGACAAAATACTGTTATGATATTCTAGCATTACAAATGGCACATTTTCTATTTCAAGACAGATACTATACTAGGCCTAACCCAACTGGACATCCAAGCAAGTGAAAATTGATTACCTAAAGCAAGTGTTGCATCATATGTCAAACATTTTGATCTACAAGCACACCAATAGGTTGAATTAGAACAAACTCACATTAACATGCCTAAAAAACAGAGTACCATCACTCAAAAAAAGACTTGTTTACTGTACCTTATGCATCTGAATCATCGAGCAATGCACCATTGGCTTGTAGTGCCCTTCTCATGAAGGCCATATCTCTTTGGACTACCGTCATGTTTTCTTGGAACTTCATTAGAGTTATGCCGCTTCCTCTTCCTTCCTTGAACTCTCATCCGCCTTCCTTGAGCTCTCCTCTGCTAACCTCTTCAGTTCTGCAGTTTCAGCTCTAGCTAGAGCCACTTTTTCCCTCGCTTTCTTCAACTGCTCACTATCCATCATCCGTGCAATTTTGGATACACGAGATCGGCGACGGTCAGGATTATGAATTTCATCATAAAGTGCATCCTTGTCAACAGGAATTTCCTCTTCACCTTGCAATTCAACATCCCTTTGTTCAACAGCAGCCTACAAACCAGTACAATCCAATCTCATGTGTTAGGTGTGAAACATTTTAAAAATTAAGAAGGAAGAGGAGGTCTTATCACTTACCAGGATTGCTTGACTTTCCAGATCTCGAGGAACCCACTTCTTGTCCACATGGGTCTTCCGAAACATGTGGTATTCACCCGGATGCACCCCATTATTTTTCATAATCTGCATTTTTACAAACAAGCACTATAACTGAGTGGTTACTAGATTCTGCAGAGTGTGGGTGTATGGGTTCATTACCTCTTCCCGTTCCGTCTTGGCAAAGCTACATGTCCCCGCAGTGTGCCTGATGACTTGGTGAGATTTGTTCGCTTTGTTACGCTCGCTCCTCACCTTCAATTCAAGTATGAGGACACAAACAGTCATATGGTTAATAAAGATATAAAAACTTGCTATAAACCGCAGTAAAGCATAAAAGAACAAGATTTCCACAGTTTAACCACCTTAAACTTCTGTGAACTGAACCAGTTCACTAGCCACGACCAATCTTCTTTCACCACGTCCGGGGGTATGTTTTATATCCTTTCTTCATCGTTAAGGTATCTGTCATAATACCTTCTTTTGAGGTTGACTCTGTAATTCCTGTACTTCTCTCTCAATGTGCATACAATCAGTTGCTTCAAGTTATCATCTTCAGGAATAACAAACTTATCCTGCGAAACAAACATACAAGCATTATCATTTTGGCAAACATACACATTCTGTCTTATTGAACAACGACCGTTAAGAAAGAGCATGTAAGTGTACTTACTCCAACGAGCATTAGCATTATGGCCTCGTAGTCAATGGGTTCCTTTGGGATCTCCTTCCAGTCTTTCACCATCGATGGTGCATTCGTTCGTTTCCGTACGATGCACCCACACCATGAGGCAAACACCGATGCATTCTTCGAGCAGACCTTGCCCAAAGCAATAAACTGTAACTCTTCCTTTTCATTTATTCCATTTCTGGATAGCTTAATACACCTGGTCCGCCCCCTCCGTAGCTTCTCAGCTGGTGGCCTTACACCTTCCTCCTACACACTTACACCTTCATCTTCCACTCTTACACCTTCATCTTCCACCCTTACACCTTCATCTTGCACTTCTAAACCATCTGCACTTAATATCAAACACACGACCATAGGAATAAAGGATTAAATAACTTCCAATAGTAGTTGGCTGTTTTGGTTTACACAAATACTTACCATGTTCGATCGCATGCTCAGTAACCAATGGAGTAACAATCTGTGTTTCCTGTGGTTGAATTTCTTCAACTAGGGGTCCAAAGTGATCGGTGTTGTACGGTTCTCCACCAAGGTGTCAACAACTGATGAACCTGAAAGTATAAAGTTAAACAAGGAAGTTAAAATATATGTGTACACGTCATCCATGTCTTTTAAGCCACAAAAGTTTGGAGGAAGTAAACCTACTTGGTCCTGCGCGGGACAGTTTCCGGGGTGACTTACTATTGAGCCTCATTCTTCTAGTTCCCCCCATGCTAACGACCGTGTTCAACACTAAGAAGACATATTATTTTGAGAACCGATCAAAGAAACCCTAACAAGACATGCATCTTCCAGCACAACCGGCTAATCATGATTTCAAAAGGTTTGACATTGTAAAGTACCAATTTTTAACAGGCTGTCGTGGAGTCAAATGTAAGAACAGCACAAATTGTGCAAAACTAAACTCAACTAAACCTAAGTTGCTCAAGTTTCTTAAGAACAGCACAACACAGTGTAGCGAAATAGCACGAATGTTCCTAAGAACAGCACAGCACAGCGAAACAGAACCTAACACTGAATCCTACAAGTTTCTTCAACGGAAAGTAAGCAGATGGTTCTGCAAGAACATGAACCGTACCTTTGGTGCTAGATCTGCAGAACTTCGTGAAGATCAACCGTGCTTTTGAATCGTCGGAGGAGAGGAAGAGAGGAACTTACTTCGGTGAAAAATGGAGAAGATAGAACAAAACGCGGGGAAAAAGGAGTGAAGTCGAGGTAAATTAGACAGGAATTGGAAAAGATGCAGAAATGGTGGGATCGCTAGTCATGTCATCTCGAATTACGAAATGACATTTCCTTCGAAGAGGGGTAATGTGCTGATGCAGAAGGTTTTCAACCGGGTGGGCTTCAACCGAAAAGTTGTTTGGGCTTCGGTCCAATTACACTTGATGAGTTATATTTCTTGCAGGGCTTCAGTCATATTATAAAATGGATGAATTGGACAACATGCATGAACAAGTTCAGCCCTATGCATGCAAAAATTTGTCAATAATTTATTTTTTCCAATTATTTACGAATCAAGTATGGGTCGTGTTTTTGTTAGAGTTTTTGACGCTTGGATCATTTGTGTCGTAGGTTGGGCTCTTAATTTATACCACATATACAATTAAAAGAATAATCCGAGAGTTTAATGGACCAACTGATGAACCTGGTTCAGTATACATCGGTGAGTATGTATTTTTTATATTTCTTTATATAATTCATGTACATGAGACTGTCAAAGCACTTCACTAATACTTTGTAAGTAGTATTTTATTAGTTTTCCAAACAGTTAGTCAAGTCTTCTGCTGAGAATCCTAGGAATGTCGTTAGAGGAACCTAAACATAAACCATATGAACACAAACCCTAAACCATAATGAACGTAAACCCTAAACCATTATGAACGCAAACCCTAAACCATTATGTCGTTGGACAGATTTGAGCAAGATTCTGAACGCAAACTTCTCAATGATGATAATTCCAATCCTAACCCATAGATCCATAATCCATATGCCATAGGTCCATAATACATAATCCATTATATTAGTAAATATTGTAAATCATCACCGAACCAACTAAGTTGGTGTAATGGTTTAGAGTTGATTGAATACTAATTAAACAGAATATTATATTAAAATTGGTACAAGAAGTGGTATGAAACTTGTATATACTGTATATAATACAAACTTGTACATATAATACAAAATTGTATATATTGTATATACAAACTAGCTAGTAATGTTGTATATACAAACTTGTATATATTGTATATGCAAACTTATAATACAAACTTGTACATATAATACAGTATTATATGTAGTTATGTTATTTTTCTAATACATTATTAAATACAGTTATATTCCCCACTAAATTATCTTATTTATTAATAACGTTAAGTTACACCCCCTAAACCGTCAGAACCACTTCTAAACCACTATTAACTAGATATCTGACCTGCAAATTACACCCCTTAGCCATAAGTAGTATATTTTATTTTTTTTATATATACTCATTATATTAAGTGTGTAAAGTGCATATAATTAATTTTAGGAAAATAATACATACATTATATTAAGTGTATTAAATGCATATAATTAATTTTAGGAAAACAATATAGGGCATAATCTAATTACAAACTGTAACCCATAAGCCTTCGTTATGCACTTCATGTCGTAGGTCTCCCCTTCATTTTGAATTTCCTGCGATTTGCAAGGCTCTCCCCTTCAGAATTGCGATTTGCAATTGCCCTCCATTTTCCCGCTTTCTGCAATTTGGAATTTCCTGGTTACGGTCTGGGTTCATTGTGCAGGAGGCCATAGCGACACTGAGCAAGGGTCTGGGTTTAGTGTTCGATTTCTAGTAAGCATATGGTTCTATTTCTGGTGTATAACTAATTGAATCAAGCTTGGGATCCCAGTTACTGCTCAATTCTGTTACAATTCTATTGTTTACTGCTACAATTCTGTTGGGATCCCAGACACTGATACAATTCTGTTGTTTACTGCTCAATTGCATGAATCCCAGTTGTCATGAATTCAAGTTTCCCAGTTAAAAGTTATTGTGCTGTTAAAGTGCAGTTCTATCAAATGACTTGGGATTGTCATATTCAAGTTTCCACAACTGGGATGTTTATTTTTTGTTGCAGAATTGGCGGGTGCAGAATTGATGACAAGAAGGTCGATACACATTGAAGCTCCAACTGGACCAAGCAGCAGGGATGAGCAATGTACAGAAATTACATAAACATGTCAACGAACAACATTTTCATTTACAGAAATTGCATTTACAGCCATGTACATTTACTGCTTACTGGACCAAACATTGTACACCAATTTACAACAATGTATATTCATCAATAACAACAATGTACATCAATTTACACAAATGCTGCAGGAATTTACAGAATTGTATATACTCTAACATTTACACAGAATCGCAGCAAACAACATTTATACAGAATTGCACCAAACAACATTTATAAAGAATTGCAGTAAACATTAATATAAATAGAATATTAACAGAATATATTCAAACAGAATGTATAAGCAGAATTGCAGAAAACATTATAAGCAGAATTGCATAATTGCAGAGTGTATAAGCATAATTGTATGATCAAATTGTTAGAACACAAATGTATAATCAAACACTCTTATAGTCTACATAACAACTGTCAAGAATTGAACACAAATTGGAATAACCTATAGTACACATAACAAACATAACAGAATTGTAGAACACAACTTTGAACACAATGTAACCCTCAACCTACATTACAAATCGAACATACAATAGCACCAGTTGTAGTTGTTTAACCTAAAATCTTTGTCAGTCATCTCTCGGGTCATCATTGGATGAAGACCCTGAGTCTTGCTCGAAGTCGTACAAGTCTTCCTCTAATTCTGAGTCGGTCCCACCAGATGAAGAATAGTCGCTACCTTCCACGCCAACAGATGTTGCGTCTTATTCTTCAAGAATGTCTGGTCCTTCGTGATTATCATTGTTTCACATGACATCAGTAACGACATCAGTTTCTACCTCTACTGCATCAATGTCGTTCCTACACCAATCGAGCTCCCCGTCGACTTGATCGGCATGCGGGACATTAGCAACCACTGCAACAGAGGTTTCCTGGTACGGCTCAACAGATTCTCCAGACATTTGTCCGCCAAGGACGAACTGCCTTTTGGCCTCTGCAGTCAACACAGTGCTCCAATTTTTATTATTATTGTCAGTCAAGTAGAAAACCTGTGTTGCTTGGGATGCCAGTACATATGGTTCATCCGTTGACAAATAGTTTGTTGTGTTAACACAAACAAACCCGTACTCATCCACTTTCATGCCATTGGATGATGACAGTACGCCGTACCAGTTACATTTGAACAGAACAATGCTGAGATCTCCAAGATATTGAAGCTCCACTACTTCCCTTAACACTCCGTAATAATCAATCGCCCCTTCAAGGGGTTTATGTCAGAGGAGCTAGCATAGCACGTTGTATCAGCTTTGTATAAGACACCATTGTTGTCAAAGTTCCTCATCTTTGACAGCTCCTTCGTGTGGAAAATGAACCCATTAGCTTTATATCCAGTATATGTCTTCACGCCATATAAAGGACCCCGTCACAATGCCTTAAGTTGATGAAATTTTTCATCCTCATGCGGACCAGACATTCGATCAACCTAATGCAATAATCAATTCAATGTACACATTAATACCTTTATCATGAGTCGTAAAGAGGGTTAAGTATTTCATACCTTTCCTTCTAACCACTAGATGAATGTTCTATTGTGCAACACATCGATGTCCCGTTTATTAACCCTAGCTCCAATGAGCTGCCGCTTGTGTTCCCTTTTTTAAAAACGTCCAAATGGAACGAGTTAGACATAATTGACTTACGCTACTTTGTTATGAACGAAATAATACATTGAAACACTTACTAAATGAAGGGATTGACCTCTTCACATTGATTGAGAACATAGCGTTGACACTGTCCCCATTCTTCGTTGGTTAGTTCGCGAACTACTGCACGACCAATGGGTGCTCCAGCCAGAGGAAAGATGCCTAACCCACTTGTCGTCAACCTAAGAACCTGATCTTAAGGAAAAACTGGATTGTGTCGGCTAAATTTAGTCTCAATGTCATGTAAATATCTGGAACAAAATGTCAAACACTCTAGCGAAATATAACCCTCAGCTATTGAGCCCTCCGACCGACTTCTGTTGCGAACGAATGACTTCATTATCCCCATTATCCTATCACAGCAGCATATCATCAATTTATAAACCCATATTAAAACTCATTTAAAAATTTGGTACAGTAGTACTGACTTTTCAATTGAACACATCCATCGATATTGAACTGGCTCTGCTACTCTTGCCTCCTCTGCAAGGTGAGTTAACAAATGTACGGTGATGTTGAAGAATTATGGTGGAAAGATTCTCTCTAGGTTGCACATTGTGGTTGGTAACTGTGTCTCCATTTTCATTAGATCTGCCATGTGAAACTCCTTGGAGGATAGCACTCTGAAGGTGTTGCTCATGTCTATATGTGTCTTTCATACATTCTTGGCCAGTAATCACTTAATTGCACTACTCAGTATGCATTGCATTAGAACATGGTAGTCATAACTTTTCAGACCGATCAATTTCCTGTCTTTCAAATTTACACAACAAGATATGTTTGACGAATAACAACTTGGCAATCTCAAATTTTCTAGGAACTCACATAGCTTCATCTTCTATTGTTTCGATAGGGTCTAGCAGGCAGGCGGTAACACCAACTTCGGTCCCCTACGGACGGGATGCAACGATGTTCTTATGCCTAACACCTGCAAGTCCAGTCTAGCATTGAGATTGTCATTTGTTTTTCCAGAAACACCTAGTAACATTCCAATCAGGTTATCACACACGATTTTTTCAATGTGCATAACATCCAAGTTATGAGGCCCCAAAAGTTCTGCCCAAGAAGGTAAGCGGAAGAATATGCTCTTCTTTTTCCAATTCCTAGCGACTGAGTCTACTCCAACTTTTGTGGGGGGCTGCGATTTAACAAAGGTATTTGGTTCAAGACACTCTAACTGTTTCAACACCTCATCCACGTAACGTCTTTGTGGGGCACTCCTTACCTCCACAGTTCCATCAAGCGCGCTTTTGTTTCTCCTCCATGGGTGATCGGCCGGTAGGAATCGTCTATGGACCATAAAGGAACTTGTCCTCCCATGCTTTAATTCGCAGTAAAGTGTGTCCATTTGACATACTGGACGTGTCAGGTTACCATAAGTAGCCCAACCGGACAAGTTTGCATAAGCAGGGAGATCATTTATTGTCCAAAGTACAACAACGTGCATTTGGAAGTTTTCTTTACGGTGTGCATCATATGTTAATGAACCAATCAACCATAACTCGTTGAGCTCATCTATCAATGCCTGCAAATACACGTCAATATCATTTGTTGGGTCTTTTGGACCAGGAATCAACATTGACAATATGTAATTGGTATCTTGCAGGCAGGTCTCCGGTGACACGTTGTATGGAATCAACAACACCGGCCACATGCTATATGGGTGACTCTTGTCACTATAAGGATCAAACCCATCTGTAGCTAATCCAAGATGAACGTTGCGTGGCTCTGCCCCAAAGGCAGAATTCACGTTGTCAAGTTTTCTCCGTGCCTCTGTATCCACAGGATGTCGTAGTACTCCATCTTTTATTCGGTCTGTAGAGTGCCATGTCATAGATCCTGCTGTTTTAGGAAACATGAATAGTCTTTGCAGCCTAGACGTTAGTGGAAAGTATCAGAGTACTTTAACGGGAAGATTTCAACCCTTTTGCTTAGATTTTTCTGGATTGTTCATTCCTCCTGCACTTTCATGACCTTGAAACCATCATGACTCACCACATATTGGACACGCATCAACATTGACGTATTTATTTCTAAGTAGAATACAATCATTTACACAAGCCTGTATCTTCTGATAGTCCAAACCTAATCCGGATATAAAATTCTTTGCCTCATAGTACGACATAGGTGTTATATTCTCAGGTGGAAGTATTTTACTCAGCATACGAAGCAACTCATCTTCGAACTTGTTAGAGACCTTGTACAGAGCCTTTAGATGCAGCAGTTCCACTAAGAAGGCTATCTTGCGGTAGGATACACACCCTGGGTATAAACCTTTCTCACAATCTTCTAAAAGCTTATAAAATGTCCTAGCCTCTGCATTGGGTTCTTCACGTTCATCACGACTCATACCACCCAATCCATCAGCTATCATATCTTCCATTTCTTCACGAGACGTGGCAGGCCTCCAGTTAGTAATGCTTTCTTCGAATTCTTCTCCATGGTCCACCCATGTAGTGTAACTTTGTAGTATTCCATATCTTTCCAGATGCAACTTCACCGTACTTCTCCCCAACAAAGACATACCAACACAATTATGGCAAGGACAATAATTCTCTGATCCCATGACGCACGCGAAAAGGCAAAGTCCAAGAAAGAGGTAACACCTGCCTTATATTCCTGACTTTGTCGATGTTTGGTAATCCAACTTTTATCCATCCTTAATGAGCCTCTGTTTAGAAATGAGAAAATATTAAAACCAATATCACAACGTATCATGTAAATAGACACTACTGTTTTCCACCCACCAAGTGTTTTACAACTGCTTTGTCTAGAAAAGGGAATTATAAATTCTGTTACAAAACTGAGATCCTATTCATACGTTTTGTAATCCAAGCAGTTGTTAACTGCTGTATAATTACGTTGATAGAAGCTTTACCCGAACCCGTGATAATTAACCAACTTTCATCAACGACAAATTCAGTTAATTCTATTACTATAACAGAGCACAATCGTACAGTGTGTATACACTTAACTAAAAAATCAAACAGACGATTTGTAGTGAAACGCAACAGAAATTGGGAGAAACGGACACATTGTTTATGTCTACATTCGGCAATCGCGTTCGTACGAATTAGATAAGCTACTATGTCTAAACGGACACACGGTCACTCAATTCGTTAACCGATTAGATAAGCTGCTCTTTACGTGATGTACACAGAATGAAATACATTGACAACACAGCAGTTGGGTGAATTTCATTGTCTTAGCTCAAAAAAGTAGACATCAAATCATAATTCGGGGTGAAGGTTGGGAAGGTTGGGTAGATCGGTTGTGAAGTGAACTGAAGGCTGTCGCAAATAAGGTATGCAAAGCAACTTCGATTGATTTGTTCCAGTGTAATTACGGTGAGATTGTTTATGGAATCGCTTCGAAGTGACGGTGTCGGGGTGATTCAGAAGTCTGGGATGACGAAATGGCTACGTAGGTCATCTGCTTTAGCTGGTGGTAAAATCCGAACTGTTCTGTTAATTTGGCAGGTTGGTATCCTAATTAGTAACGGCTAACTAAGTTTTAAATACGCAATTACTGCGACGCTGTTAACAAATATTGACAGTAAAACAATGAATCAGACAGAACATTAATACATGATGATGTTGATGTATATTACCCTCAGATACGTATTTGTCAAGATTTTTTTTGAACTGACACAAATAGTCGCAACAAAAGTACACACTAAAGCATTGTTTAAGATACGACAAAACGTCCGACTCTAAAACAACTCTATTCCCTCAAAAAATAGTGTTAACACAAAACATGCTTATTAACAAAGACTACCTATTGACAACACAATATTTTCGTGGTTGTTGAGGCAGATTCTTGTAGTGAAGGCTTCTTTTCTAAACTTTTTTCATCCGAGAAAATCTAGGTTCCTCTGTTGTCTGACTGGTCTCTCAACCAGGTCAATGTTCTCTCACCCCAAATTATAAGATCTCTGGATAGGTGTGTCTCTATTAGGGACGTTAAAAAGGCTATCGGCTCTCTTAGCCCTTTTAAAGCTTCAGGTCCAGATGGTTTGCACCCTATTTTTTACCAAAAACAATGGGAGATTGTGGGCAGTTATGTCTACAACACCATCTTCACCATTTTTCAGGGTAACCCAATCCCTAAAGGTCTAAACGACACTATTATTTGTTTGATACCCAAATTTAACAACCCTGCTTTGGTTAGCGAATTTCGTTCCACCAGTCTTTGCAACAGGGTTTATAAAATGATTTCTAAAGTGATTGTCAATAAGATGAGACCCCTTATGGAGCATCTTATATCTCCCTTTCATGGAAGTTTTATCCCTTGTAGAAGAGCGGTTGATAATGTGGTTATTCTTAGGGAAGTTCTGTAGTCTCTTAAGAATAAAAAAGGAAAATCTTCTTTGATGGTTTTAAAACTGGACTTGGAAAAAACTTATGATAGGCTTGAATGAGATTTTCTCTATAAAACATTGGTTCATTTTAAATTTCCAGTCTCTTTTCCAAAATTTATCATGAATTGTGTCTCTTCTACCAATGTTTTGATTCTTCTGAATGGGGGTAAATTGGAGAATTTCTCTCCATCTCGTGGCATTCGTCAGGGAGATCCTTTATCTCTGTATCTCTTCATCTTGTGCATTGAATACCTGAGCTTCCTCGTTGAGGAGGAACCTACCAAGGGTAAGTGAATCCTTTTAAAGTTGGGTAAGGGATCAGTTGCCTTTTCTCATATCCTTTTTGCTGATGAACTGATTTTTCTAGGCACTGCGTCAATTCAAAATTGTGAGACGATGAAAAGAACTTTGGATAGTTTTTGTTCTATCTCGGGCCAAAAGGTGAATTTTGATAAATCCCAAGTTGTTTTTTCAAAATATTTGAATGATACCTCAACTCTGGTTCTATCTAGAATGTTGAGCTTAAAAAAGGTGAACAAACTGGATTCTTACTTGGGTTTTTCAATGAACTTGTCGAACAAAAGAGTTACCTCTTTTAATTTCGTTTTGGACAGAATCTGGCTGGCAGAAATGTCCTCATAAATTCAGTTATGACCACTATTCCATCTTATATAATGCAATGCACGACTCTTCCGATTGAGATTTGTAACGGGTTGGACAAGTTAAACATAGATTTCTTGTGGGGATCTACATATGATAAAAGGAAGATTCATGCTTTAAATTGGAATTCTGTTACGCTCCCAAAAGAGTTTGGAGATTTGAAAATTCCTATTACCAGAGAAAGAAATCTAGCTTTACTTGCCAATTTCTCTTGGAGATGTCAGAATAGTAGGGCTAAAATTCTTAATTTCAAATATTTGAATCCAAATTGGAAACTTAACAAATTGGTGTCCATGAATGGGAAATCGTTGGTTCAGGGAAGTCGAACCATGGACAAAGGTATGGGTTGGGTTATTGGCGATGGAGATAAAGTTAACGTTTGGTCTGACTCGTGGATGGGATGAATAAATCTTAGATCGATCATTAGTGGTCCCCTGAATCACAATGAGAAAAAGCTTCTTCTTAAAACTTTAATGCACGAATCGGGGGAATGGAATTTCTCTCTTTTATCCTTCCATCTTCCTGATGAAGTCAAAGAGAAAATTTGGGCAATTTCGAGAGGTTCTGTTGTTATTCATGATAGGTTAGTTTGGATGGGAGACCAGGAAATTGGGATTGGATCTGGAAGTGTGATACCATCCCGCGCATAAAATTGTTCTTATGGTTGTGTAACCATAATAGGCTTTTCACGACGCAGTTACTTCACAAGAGGGGGATGAACATTAACCCTATTTGTCATGTTTGTAGTATCCATGAGGAAAATATTATACACATCCTTCAGCATTGCATGGTTGCGAGGAAAGTTTGGAATGATATTGGTATCCCTTATGGTTTAAATGATTTCTATTTGTCTAATCTCTCATCTAGTCTTGAGTTGAATTGAATTGTAGGTTCAAATATTTTCATGCGAAAGGAATTGAATGAATATTTATATTTCCATTGACCATTTGGTTCCTCTGGAAAAATAGAAATTCTTATGTTTTTAATAACCCTCCTATTTCAATTGATGTCCCTACTTTAAAGCATCTCAGACAACTCAAAGAGGGAAAAGAATCAATAGAGAAGAAAGACCATCCAGGTTGGTTGGACGCTTCCAGAACATGGATGGGTTAAACTTAACACAGATGGCTCAGCAATGGGGAACTCAGGCCCGGCAGGAGGAGCGGGGGTAATACGAAATGAATGAGGAGGTTGGATAAAAGGCTTCCAAAGACGTACTGGTATCACCAATAGTCTTGTGGCGGAACTATGGGCGATAAGAGACGATTTAACCATGGCAGCGAATTTGGGAGTGCAAGATCATCACGTTGAAGCATACGCACAAGAAGCAATTAACTTGATAATTGAGGATTCAGATGCAAATAGACCACTAATGTCTCTCATATTGGATTGCAGGAAACGTATTTTGAATTTTAACAAATTCAAAATCAGGCACGTGTTTCGGGAAGCAAATGGGGTGGCGGATGCTTTGGCTAAGGAAGCTGTAAATCTGGATGAGCACTTTTATACCCTAACCAATCCTCCATCGGACATTAAGGAAGTTCTTAATGTTTGATAGTGAAGGAAAGCTCACTACTAGAATAGTTAAAAACAATTAGTATTTATATTTGGTTTGGTGTAGTTTCTAGTTTTGGTTTGTTGTAGTTTCTGTTTTACCAAAAAAAAAACTAGGACGGATAACACTGATTATCTTCTATGAATAAACGGTTATTCGAGATGAATAAAATGTGAGTATGACCAGCAATTCTTGGAAACACGATTGTTAGTAGGGATAGTTTGTTGTTGTAGACAACTCAGAGTGACTGAGAGCCTACATTTCTGGATATATCTTTGGGAGCTGGTGACTCAATTGATTAAATTGGGCTCAAGTAATATGGTTATGTTACAAAGTTTATACCTAATAATTACATAGTCAATAATAAAAGTTTGTTGTTACATCACTTGTACATTACAACCTTTTGTGAGCAGTTATCCGTAAGATGCCAAGGAAACAAATTACCGCTGCATCTCTTAAAGGTTCAATTCCATTCAATGCACGCGTTAATCAAAATAGAATCATTGTACAAACTCATAAACCTGGTTATCCTCTGGAATGTCCATCTCTTCATTGGGAATGTTCAGGATTTAGATTCTTGGTCAGTTTGGGTTCTGGAGTCATGCACAATGGGTTTATCTTGGCCATCCAACAATGGTTATTAGTCTCCATCTTGTAGTAATTTAGTTGTACAACAATTTTATGAATTTGTTTTTCAACAATTAGTTCTTACATCATCTGATATATCGATGTTCATGCACTTTAATTAGGAAGACTGGTATGAAATGACACTAAATTCTCTCCTTGATCATCAAAATCTTCATCATATGGTTTGATGAACGTTAATGTTACTATACTCATTCTTCTATCGTTCAAGAGCAGTAATAAGATCAGATGGAAAGCATTTCTCTCAAGTTTAGGAGAAAGTCCAGACAAGCTTTAGACTTGTCGAGCAAATATGTGTCTGATCTATTCTAGTGATTGCTTATGCTTACATCACCCATAGATGTAGTTTGACTTGATTGAACCACATACTTACATTTGTATGGATCTTATGACTCAACTCTATACTTTATACACTCTATCACTTAATGTTCAATATATCGATGGAGAGAAGTAAGAGTAAACCCTAAACACACTTAAGATCTATATTCTTTAAGACTCTAGAAAATTAAGAAAGTAAACTTGCTCTGAGATTTTCCTAAAATCTTCTATACACCATTTTAGCTAGCTTTGTTGATGGATATACAATGTTGGGTTCACTAAAATCTTCCAAGTTAATATTTTTCATAATTGGAGTGAATCCCCTTCCCCCCTTGTGCTTGGTTTAATTAGCCATTAGGACGATATCTTGATAATCCTCTTTCGTAGGTCGTGGACTGGTTCTTGTTCAACTAGATCCTGTTGACGAGAGTGTTGCTTTATATCATGCAGCTGGAAAGACTATGAAGGTTGTCGCGATACTATCGTGTTCAGCTAACCCATTATTCTTGCAGATTTTCGAGGAGGACCTTGTCCACTAAGCAAGATGGGCACATGCCTATGTCATTTGATAGAGGGGTCTATTGTTTGACGGGTGTTGATGGGTGACCATTCCTCCTACATTAAGTGTAGACTGGATCAGCTGTAGGGTGAGCTTGTTGGAGGCGAGCAGGCAAATGAAGGGTGATAATATTGCACTCTCTAGTCACTAAAGTACTAGTTCGTGTGTGTGGATCTAACATGAATTTTTATTTGGAGATGTTTCGCCTTCTTTTTTAGATGTTATGGTATAATTAATGAAGTATCATAAAAATATGTAAAATTTTAATATTGCAGCTCAAATTAAAGTGTCATGAAAATAATTAATGATTTAATATTTTCCGCTATCTGATTCTTAAAAAAGTGTCAAAGATATAATATTGGTGTTTCGTAATTATGATAGACACTTTTTTTTTTGAGTCGCGCTTTTTAGCGGTTGTGTATTAAAATAGTCATCTTTATATTTCTAAAACTTCAAAGACACGTTTTTATATGAGTCGTCAGTTTTGAATGAATTCTTTTCTGAACAGTTAACAAAATATCTTTCATCCTTTACCATGGTGTCTTAATGATTTACTAATTAAAGAAGACGGAAATTTTGATTATAACAAATAATTGTAGGATTAAATTTTACAAGTTGTAGGTTTATAACATAATTCAACCGTCTCTATCATGCTAAGAATCTATGATCATTAATATTTATCACGTCTCATAGCATATCATATTGTCTATTCTTGCCAAATAAACTTAAATCTATACAAAAACAAAATATTGACTATCAATCAAAATTGAAGTGTAAGTAGTTTCTATTAATTCTACTTCGATGTGATCGGTTAAGTAAATATTACAACAAATTGTAAATCGGCCCATCACAACAATTTGTGCAAAGGACAATAGAGTCAGAGTTATTAAAAATTGAAGAATTAACCTAGAACATGTATAAATAGGTTTTGTTGTATATCAAATGAGTCCGCAGAACTTTTATTTTAAATTAAATTTAGGGTTAATTACTAAAAAGCAAACCGAATTTTGATAAAAATACAAATAACAAATCAAACTTTTTTGGTTGACAAACAACAAATCACACTTAGTAAATTTAGCAATCAACAAACCTACATAAAATTGTCATTATGTTTGGACTAAATTTTCTTATTTAAACGGAGTAATTAGTCATATTCCATCCATAATGGTTGATGATTGCTTATAATTAAAAAAGTCACTCAGTCCGAATTAGAAAAATTCATCCAAACATAACAACAAATTTAAGTAGATTTGATGATTGCTTAATTTACTAAGTTGTTTTGTTATTTGTTAGAAAATAATTGGTTTGTTCCTTCTTCGGTTTACTTTTTAGTAATTAACATTAAATTTACTTCAAAAGTGTTTAAATATTTCAAATTGATTTGTCAGTTAGGCCTGGGCAATTCTTTAATAACTAATTTGTACCAAAGTTTTAACAACTCGCAAGTTAGGTCCTATAGTTGCTTACATGCGTAATTAACAATCCTACACCCCATATCTAATTTAAAACTAGTTACATACGTAAGACAAGGGTTAAAGATACTTAGAAGGATCGATTGATAAATTATTAATTTTTCATGTTGGTCAGTGGGTCGTGACACTACTCCTACCATCAAGCGATGGTTTCGTTGCTTCCTCCTTTACTTATTTCACTATGAAGGGTCTTCATATGTTCTTACGTTGCATTTTTAAGCAACTGTCTCACACATCAGTTGTTCGTTACACTTTGCTTTCTCGTTGTGGTAATTCTTAGACACAAGAAATGTTATTGCTTATTTAGCGTATATATTCTTAAATTGTTGTTAGTTTCAAGATGCATATATATCCAAAATTTTATAAAAGCAAGCAAAGGCCCTCCATAGGGTATAAGGTTATACAACCTTTTAGCCATTAAACACACCAAACCATTAATTGATCTTTGAATTTTATATTGAGATTGCTGATATTGTCTGAGTGGTTAATTAACCCAAGAGAAATGGCCAAAAAATAAATAGAAAAATAATTAACCCAAGAGACAAAGATGTGATTTCTGTGTTACGCAAAATAATAGAAGAATTATTTCTTTGCAAGTTGTTAGCCCATAACATAACTCAATCATCTCTACGATGCTAAGATTTCTTATGATCATCAATGATTAGCACATCTCTTAGCTTGTTGTTGCCTATTTTTTCTATCACACTTGAGTCTATGAAGGATATGATATATCGACCTAACTTCAGTTGATACCTCATACCCCAAGGACATAACAGATTTATCGACATTCATAACACATCAAGTCGACACACCGACTTCTGACAACTCATACAAACATACAGGTATACACCAGGTTGACAACCTCAACTTATAGGTACGTATAGAACATAAATAAATACATACATTTCTTACGAAGAATTCATTCACCTATTCATCTTGATCCCCACTGCCTATATTCATCCATTCCTCAAACAAGCAACACGCCTTACCTAGCTAGCAGTGCGCCTCATGCTTTTCCTAATAGACTTGTCGAAGACTATGTGCAATCCTCTCTATATAAATCTTAAGTGACTTGACTTATCTAATGTGAAATGTCATAAATTTCAAGATCTGTGACCACCTAAGCCACCCAAGACTTCAGGTTGCTAACCCTATTAAGTCTTCCAACAAGATTGAATACATAAATTGGTTCTCTAGGCATTACAGATATTACATACTCTTTCTTAGATAGGGATCATGTATCATTTTAATTTATTATACGTAAATTGAGTATAAGTTCAAGTGGACACTTGGTCTAACGGTATCGCCTGTTGGATCTGAATCTCCTGGATGCTGACTTGGCAGTGAATTAAATATCAAAGGATGGATGAGGATTGCTCTTGCCTTAGCTCCGGTGAACCTGCAGGAAGGGGATCGCAACAGATGGGGTGTCTATGGGTCCCTTTTCGATGCTTAAATGAGTATTCTTGTGTGTATGAACTCAAAACGTATGGAACGTATTGAAAAACAGAGGTATTTATAGAGTAAATAGACAAAACCGTTATAGCCAACATAATATCTTATTGAATATTGTGTTGGTGAAGATTATGATAGCAGATATTACGGTTATGATGTAATATTGCAGTTACCATATGTAATCTTTAGAGAATATGTGCCTGAGATACGCGGGATATCGTGGTCATATTTTTAGTGACGGTTGGTGGGACCAGAGATGAAAGGTTATACTCTCTTGGGCGAGCACTCCTATGGCGAGCAGTAGGAGTCTGCGACCTTGGTTAATGGAGACCGGTGATGGAGCTTTTGGTGTCCACTTTGGCTTGGGTTCGATACTGGACCGCTTTATGAGGGCCAGATCAACTTTAATATGGGCTGGCTCGGTTCGAATGATTTGGGTTTTACCCCCTGCAAAGTTATTGGGCCTCTGGGGCCTTTTCCATATTGGGTTGTCACTATCAATACCCAACATTTGCCCCAAAAGCTTGGGTGAAGTTTCTTCGGTCAAGCTTGATTATGTGATAGGGTTTGAGATAGTGACATTTGGATTGGATCTTCTCTGTCCTTTTCTGCTATTTGTGCCTTTTTAAATACTACATGTTCTTTGGCGAGCGGTTGTTTGGTCGCCTAGAGTTTATGGAATATTCGATCCTTTATCCCTTTTGGCGAACGCTTGGGGTTGGCAGGGTTCATGAATGCTTATTCACCACTCTTTGGTGAACACTACTTTTGAAAGGGTTTTCAGAAAGGCTTAGAAGGGTTATGGCGATCACTTTTTCTGTATAGGGTCTCGAGCATTTAATGACTGCACGATTATCCAGGAGTTGAACAGACAATTGAGGCATGTCTGTCTTTTATTCTTCCGTAACCCAAGGGTAGGCTGGCAGTTTTTGTACCGTTCCAACCGTTTGTCTCCCTAAGGTGTCTCTTAGAATTCTGACATTGCTTCGATTTTTACCCAAATGGGTGTAATCATTCTCTGAGCCGTTTCGATTGTGTGTGTTCGATTACTCCTATTTTGTCTATATAAGAAACAGAACCTTAGCCCTTTCGTCCTTTACACATTACAATCATTTGCTTTCTAGAGAATTCCTTGCTTCTCAGTTGTCACTCCTCTGTTTTCAACATTGCCCTTTCCTTCTCCGATTTCAAAAACTCTTTAGCATTTCCATGGCTTCCAAGAATCAAACCTCCAGAAAGGGAAAGGGAGCAGCCCACAAGCCTTCTTCCAACCAACCTTCTTCTGGCCAGATGGTTTCGACCAAGTCCAACAACGCTCCCCTAACTATCAGGTATGGTTCCTCGTCGGCGCCGAGCCAGAGGAACCCTGCTTCCAAGCCGGTTTCTGGTCAATCGGCCGCCACAGCGATGGTGTTGGACGGGCCAGAGACCAACGTTCCCGCCTCTTCCCTGACAGGTAAACATTGATGCTCTCTGTTTACTTCTTTTTAGATAATGCTTCCTGCTTTTTATTTTTATATTGTTCTTGCCATATCCTGGTTTCCTAAGTATATATCAAGCCCAATGAACTGAAGCCGGCTCAGTTTAAGGCAGTGGTCGTTGTAACTGGCCTGACAGAAGCAGATGCCCCCAGATATCCGGACGTAGGGTTGCATTATCTTCGCGATGGAAAGGTTTACGTCTGTGCGACCCAGATCGATGCTGGGTTGCGTTTTCCTCTCTTCGAGGATTTGCAGGAGCTTTGCTGCTACTACAGGATAGGTCTTACGCATCTAGGTTCCAATTCCATTAGGATGTGGATTGGGTTCAAATTCATGTGTTTACATCAAGAATGGACGTACTCACTAGCTTTGTTCTGCTGCTTTTACCGATTGGCCGCTGGAGCAAACCACCTCCACCATTTCCAAACTCGGTGGCCCAAGTTCGAAAAATGGAGGGGCCACGCGTGGAACTAGAACGTCCATTTTCGCTTGGTGGACGACTTCCGCGCTACTAACTTCAACTACAAGAAGTTCTACTTCTTTTGCAAAGGTAGTGTAACATGCGAGTTATTCCAGCCGGAAAGGGATACTCCTCCTGTCTTTGAGGAGTTGACAGGAAGTGATCGGAATGCCATTGCCGACATCTTCCGGTTACACAATCAATCGAACTTCTGTTCGATCCGTTCGGTGGCGGAAACCTCAGAATCGATGCTCGAGCTGGCGGGCATCCATCAGGCCTCGCCAGTTTCTATTGACTGAGTAATTTTCTAACTTTTTCTTCTGTTGATTGTAGGCGTTCGGAGCCACAAACTCATTGGTCTGTTTTCCAATCAGGTTCAGGCGAGGCTAACTCCGGACCAGGCGTCACTGAGCCTTCCTCCTCCTTCCAGGCGTTCATCCAAACGCAAGCCCGAGGAGGATCGTCCCTCTACCAATCCTGGCGTTCGCCAGCAAGGTATGCAACTGTCTTTTATTTTTTCTTTCCTCTGTTTTAGTCTCAGGTTTCTAATACCTTTGCTGACCTTTTACAGGGAAGACCACTGCTGATGTGGCTTCGAATCCCATTCCATCCAAGAAAGCCAGGAGTTCTGGCGAAGAACGCGCTGCTCCTCTTAAGGGTCCTGCTGCCCCCAAGGATAAGGCTATGATGGTGGCATAGGTCGCCACACCTTCTTCCGATAAAGCTGCTCCTAATCCTTTTCAGGAGACTGGGGCTTGGAAGAAGGGGCAGACCACCTCGGGCCCCTCTAAGACTCCTCTCGGGGAGTGCTGCCCCCTGGTGGGCTTATTCCAGTCGCCAAAGGCTGCGAATCCCAATGGCGTCCGGGGCCCCTTGGGGGAATCTCCAAAAGGTGAAGATTTCATATCAAAAGACACTACGGGGTAACCCGGATTTGTGCATGAATCTTCTCGAGGGGATTGTTCCTCCTCGGGACAGGGCTCTGATTCCCTCCGAGCTGCCCGCCATCAAAGGGGTCATGAGGTCGCACATCGAGGCGATCGACCTGGTAAGGTCTTTTGTCTTTACTTATCTTAAAATCGTCTGTTGACCTTTCATTGAACTGGTTGTACTTTGATCCTTTTTTCCCTGTTGTCAACTCGTCCGGGAGGAGTTGACGATCGGTCGGATCCTAGGGGAGATCGCCGATAAGCAGAATGACCTGCTTATCGAGTTGGAGAAGTACCGAAGTTTGGGGTTCTCCCCTGACCAGATGACGGGTTTGAAGGATAAGGCCGAGTCGGCTGCTTACCTAGTAGAGCATGCTCGGGAGGAGTACTTCCAGAAGTAGCAGAGGCTCCTAGCCTTCGTGCAGAAGAAGGAGGAAGAGGCGACCCTTGCCAATGATAAGTGGATGAGCACTGAGCTCCAGCTTAAGGCGGTCGACCAATACTCTGCTGAGATGGAGGCGGTTTGTCAGACGTCGGATCCGACTTTCCCCGACCCGTTTGGAAAATATTTTAAATTTTCGTTTTTGAAAATGTCGGGTCTTGGCGAGCGACGGGTTCGGTCGAGCGGGGTCATCAACCAGACTGAAAATATTTGAAAGAGTGGCCACCGATTAATTGAAAGCTAATCGGAATCCTAAAATTGCCTAGGGTACATGGAGTTTACATCCTAGGGCTTAAAAAGGTCTACGTCCAGAGAATCGAGTTCGGGGGTTTGATTACGTCTTAAAAGCTCGCGAGCTTATAATCCGCCCTTTCGGTACTTTAATTTTCTTTTGAAATGTTTTTCAATTTTGCCCGAATTGCCCGGTTTAATCATGCTTGGCCCAAAAAAAACTACATGCATTTTCTTTAAATTAAGCAAACCATGTACAAACAATTTTTTTTTTTTAATTTCAAATAAACAAGAGAGAACTAAAGTTAATCGTGCTCGAAAAAAAATGGTTTAACTCTCGAGCCATTTGAAACGTGTTAAAACATGCACGAATAATTTTTGAAAATATTAAGCTCGTTGGACTAATTTGTCCCATTTTAAGTTATAGGATGTCCAAAAAAATATAGGGACCAAAATGCAATTTATAAAAATTTGAGCTAATTGGACAAATATTTTCGAAAATTGCAGAAATGACCCTAAACTATTCTGGAATTATTTGCAACACTTGGTAAAGTTCTAAAATAACCCGAAAATTATTCTAGACTTATTTGTAACATTTTTAAAAGTCATGGAATGTCCAGAAAATTTTAGGAATCAAAATTGTAATTTTCGAAAAAAAATATAATTGAACTGAAATTATTTTTTTAAAATTACAGAATTGACCCTAAACTATTCTAGGTTTATTTGTAATACTTGGTAAAATTCTAAAAATAACCCGAAAATTATTCTATACTTATTTGTAACATTTTTAGAAATCATGGAATGTCTAGAAAAGTTTAGAAATGAAAATGTATTTTTTTTTAAAAAGAGCTGAATTAAGAAAAAAACAATTTGCACAAATGGCCCAAAACCTTTCCGGTTTGGTTTATAACACTCGATAACGTCCCAGAAATGACCCGAGAGTCCAAGGACCGAGTTGTAACCTTCATCAAAGTTTGGGAAAGACCTAAGTCAATTTTTTGAATTTTTGTTTTTCACACATACATAATATACATATATTATACATAGTACAGAATATATATATATAGTATTACATAGACATAATATAAATAGATATTATACATATAGATAAATAGATAACATAAACATAATATATATATATATATTATACATATAGATATATATAGTAATACATAAACATAATATAAATATATATTATACATATAGATATATACATAGTAATACATAAACATAATATAAATATATATTATACATATAGATATATATATAGTAATACATAAACATAATATAAATATATATTATACATATAGATATATATAGTTTAAACATAATATAAATATATATTATACATAAACATAATATAAATATATAATATACACATATATATTAACAAGTATATTATACATAAATAGATAATATATGTATATAAACTCGCAATTTTATTTCACATTTAGAAAATACAAAATATGATATTGAAGATGAGAGAAATATACCTAACTCATGGGAGGCTAAAATACCGTACGAGGAACCGAGTCCGATAATTATCGGTATTTTTCACTCTTTTATTCTATTTTCTTTTTCTCTCTTTTTTTTTCCTCTCATTCTCTCATTCTTTGAAGCTCCCACCGTAGCCTTTCTTGAAGCCCCAAGCCTCCTTCATTCATTGAACTTCTACTCTCATTTATAGAGAAAATGCACACATATTTAATTAATTAATAAAAACTGTTTTTTTTAATAATATAAAAAAAACGTTTTTTTTTAATAATAAAAAATAAAATCGGTGGAAAAGAGGCAATTTTCCACCGTTGGAATTTTTTATTATTTTTTTAAAATCTTTTTTATTATTTGTTTAAAAAAAAAAATCTTTTTTATTATTTTTTTTAAAAAAAAAACAATTTTTTTTTTTTTAGTTTTCAAATATATATATGTATATATATATATATACTATATATATTTTTCAAATCTCGATTCCTCTCATACGGTATTTTGATCCCGAGCCAAAATCAGGTGTTTGCAGTTGCCCCTCTTTGAGCACGCGCTCATGGAAGTGATCTCATGAGTGTGTGTTCAAAGACAAACAACTGATTTTGGCTTCTCTTTATTCATTATTTACATAGTAGACAAACATTATTATGCAACTTTCGGAAGCTGGACACCTATAGGTTCCGATTGTTGACGATGATTTGTGGAGACTGAGCGTCTAAACGCTAATCAACTTGTGATTCCCAGACGTTGGACACCTACAGGTCTTGGTCGTCGAGGATGTCTTGCAGAGGTTGAACACCTAAAGACTCCGTTCTTCAGTCGGCTTTGTGACTCGTTGGGGATGACTTGCGGAGGCTGAACACCTAAAGGTTCCGCTTGTCGGCTTGTGACTCCCAGAAGCTGGATAACTACAGGTTCTGGTCATCGAGGATGACTTGCTGAGGTTGAACACCTAAATGCTCTGCTCGTTTTTTTTTTTTTAATTCCCAGAAGCTGGATAACTACAGGTCCTGGTTGTCGAGATGACTTGCGAAAGGCTGAACACCGAAAGGCTCCGCTCGTCGTTTATTTTTTTCAGAAGCTGGATAACTACAGGTTCTGGTTGTCAATGAGACTTGCGAAGGTTGAACACCTAAAGGCTTCGCTCTTTTTTTTTTTTTTGTGACTCCAAGAAGCTGGATAACTACATGTATTGGTCGTCGATGATTTCTTTTTCCAGAAGCTTTGTTGAAGGTGACATACAGGGGTTGAGCACCTCAAGGCCCCGTTCGTCGGCTTGTAACTTTCAGAAGCTGGACATCTACAGGTTCTGATCATTGGGGATGACTCGCGGAGGTTGAGCACCTAAACACTCCGTTCGTCGGTTTGTAACTCTCAGAAGTTGGATAACTACAAGTCCCGATTGTTGATGATGACTCGCGAAGGTTGAGCACCTCAAGGCCCCGTTCGCCGGCTTGTAACTTTCAGAAGCTGGACATCTACAGGTTCTGATCGTTGGGGATGACTTGCAGAGGTTGAGCACCTAAAGACTCCGCTTGTCGGCATGTGACTCTCGGAAGTTGGCTATCTACAAGTCCCGATTTTTTATGATGACTCGCGGAGGTTGAGCACCTCAAGGCCCCGTTCGTCGGCTTGTAACTTTCAGAAGCTGGACATCTACAGGTTTTGATCGTTGGGTATGACTTGCGGATGTTGAGCACCTAAAGACTCCGCTTGTCGGCATGTGATTCTCGGAAGTTTGCTATCTACAAGTCCCGATTTTTTATGATGACTCGCGGAGGTTGAGCACCTAAAGACCCCGCTCATTAGCTTGTAATTCACTTTGGAGGTAAAAACCCTTCTCGAGATGTCTGAATGCTTGTGCGGACTTCTCAGTCTGTTTTCTCATTAATCGACTTTGGTGACTCTTATGCAGGAGTCAACAACGGCATCTTCCCCGTGTCAACAATGGCGACTCTTCTGCAGGGGTCAACAACGGCGTCTGTCCCGTGTCAACAATGACATCTTGATGGCGTCTTCCCCGTGTCAACAATGACGTCTCTTCAAACGACAGGGAATTGTTTTTCTCATCTCCTTTACTTTGTAAAACAACCTTCCCTTTTCCGGTGGTCGAATGTGGTCTGGTGGCGTGGGTCAGTTTGACTATGATTGCCACTTCCTTTGAACGAGGTGTAACATGCTCAATTCTTACGATGAGAACCTCAGCGTCCCTCCTTGCCGTGGTACCCATTACTTGTCTCCGGTCCTTTTCTTGGTCGGATAGTTGCATAAGCCGATTTTACCTCAGATAACGGGTTTTCTCGTAGTAAATAATCTTTTTCTTGATTATACTCATCACTCACTGCATTCAGAAATTGATACAATTTGGTATCTGCTTGATTTTATGTTCCAAATTGCAATGTCATCTGGGTCAACGAATCCTTCTTTGTAATTTATAGAGTCAGATTCGGCAAGGGTGCTCCACTAACGAGTGGATGATCAAAAATGCATGAGGGAGCTTCATCGAGCAGAGCTCCAATGATGATACCAGTTGAAAATAAGTCTGAGAAGCCCTCGTGAGCATACTTGTGGTGGGCCTGGAAATGAACGGCGAGGAAAGGACACAACAATGTCTCTGAACTTTCGGTTAAATATTTCCTCCAGACGACTTCATAATCTTTAAAATTAGGAGGAAAACCTGATCCTAAAAGTGTACTTGTCCTTTCGGGTGTGGTAAAGTCACATGTGGGAAGTGGGCCTTGGTCAGGATGGCCATAGTGTATGACATGGATTGATGAGGTGCCACGACAGCAGTGTTCCTCGGGAAGACGAGGTCGGGGATACTGTGGTAGTCACGATTGCCAAAATTCATTCGACCTAGGAGGTCATGTCAATGATTGACTGCACTGTGCGGAAACTCATGGTGTGCATGGTTTGCTTTAGCTTGATGAATTTCTCCTCGTGTTTTTGAGTTGCTGGAGTCATCGAATGTCGCATGGGTTTCCGGAAACCTAAATCCAAAAATACCATAGTAAGAAGGATGAATACACAATTGATCACGCATGATTGATTTCAAAAATTTTGCATGTTCCGTTCATTCCATTCATAGACTTTGATTGCATGTATGGCAAAAGTTTTTTTCAAAATTACTTTATAAGGATTTGGCCAATTGATGTCTAGTTCTTAAGACGTTTCACACAACGACGTAGCTCATTGAGTGCATTTGTTGCCTGTTCCTTGGTTCGAACGAAGGTCGATGACATGTATTTTGAAAATCTTTTTATTTGCCTCGTTCTTCGTATGAATTGTTCAAGGGTGTCATTCAACTTAGCAACGTTGCCCCCACATTTTTCCAAAGTGCCCCAACATTGCTAGAATAACGGTGGTTGTTGGAGTCTATCCCTGATTATCTCATCCGGTTTGAAAGCCGAACTTGCTGGTGTCGAATGGAATTTGTGAACGTATTCCGTTGTTGTTAATCACGCAGACGCGTTTTCCATATTCCAGAATTCAGACAAGGCGTTGAGAATCCAATTGACTTTGTAATTTACGAGCTCGTGAACCTTGTCAATCTTCTTGTTCATGTATATCTGATTCCCTTTTGTCATGACTTTCCATATTCGGGCAATTTCGACCGTAGGGGGCTGTACGGCCTTAATGTGAGGGCAATGATTTTTTTTTCATCCTTACCAAAGATGGTGCGTGAAACGTCTTATGGATACAAGATTGAATGAACGGAGCTTACATATTTTGTTTTTTTTGAAAAATGCAATGCAAGTGCGGGAATTTAACTTCATTAGTAAGACTCGTATTACATTTACAACAGTCTGGAATATATAATACAAAAGGCCCAATCCTATACATGTCATGATCTAAGGCTAAAACAAAACACATTTACATCAATGGGCCAAACTTGTTCATGGGCCAAATTTCTTCATGGGCCGTGGGCCAATCTCATATTCAAATACTTGGGCCGAATTCTTATTTACATTAGTTGAGCCCAAAATATGGAAATACACACAAAACGGGTACAGACAAAACACGGTGTGGAGCTTTTGTTCTAAATGGATGAGATTTCTAGGTCCTCTGAACCAACGGAACCTCACCCCCTAAAGAGGATCACGGGCCCATTCCGATCATCGAGTTGAGTTGTTTGGGTGCGTGCCGGCGGTCCAAACCGCTCCGGGCGCATTCCCCTACTAAACTCCCTAAGCTCTTAATGTGCTCCAGGTCCGAGCGGGTAATGGTAACCAGCGTGGTGTGTGCAAAACAAGAATTTAAATGTTTTTTTTTTACTTATTACAATTACATCGCCTTTTGGACAAAATTTGAAACTGCAAGCATGAGCAAACATGACAAAGCCTAAACCCTCTAATAGAGGTCCCCAGCAGAGTCGCCAAATTATCAGACGTCGGATCCGACTTTCCCCGACCCGTTTAGAAAATATTTTAAATTTTCGTTTTTGAAAATGTCGGGTCTTGGCGAGCGACGGGTTCGGTCGAGCGGGATCATCAACCAGACCGAAAATATTTGAAAGAGTCGACACCGATTAATTGAAGGCTAATCGGAATCCTAAAATTGCCTAGGGTACATGGAGTTTACATCCTAGGGCTTAAAAAGGTCTACGTCCAGAGAATCGCGTTCGGGGGTTTGATTACGTCTTAAAAGCTCGCGAGCTTATAATCCGCCCTTTCGGTACTTTAATTTGCTTTTGAAATGTTTTTCAATTTTGCCCGAATTGCCCGTTTTAATCATGCTTGGCCCAAAAATAACTACATGCATTTTCTTTAAATTAAGCAAACCATGTACAAACAATTTTATTTTTTTTTTAATTTCAAATAAACAAGAGAGAACTAAAGTTAATCGTGCTCGAAAAAAATGGTTTAACTCTCGAGCCATTTGAAACGTGTTAAAACATGCACGAATAATTTTTGAAAATATTAAGCTCGTTGGACTAATTTGTCCCATTTTAAGAAGTTATAGGATGTCCAAAAAAATATAGGGACCAAAATGCAATTTATAAAAATTTGAGCTAATTGGACAAATATTTTCGAAAATTGCAGAAATGACCCTAAACTATTCTGGAATTATTTGCAACACTTGGTAAAGTTCTAAAATAACCCGAAAATTATTCTAGACTTATTTGTAACATTTTTAAAAGTCATAGAATGTCCAGAAAATTTTAGGAATCAAAATTGTAATTTTCGAAAAAAAATATAATTGAACTGAAATTATTTTTTTAAAATTACAGAATTGACCCTAAACTATTCTAGGTTTATTTGTAATACTTGGTAAAATTCTAAAAATAACCCGAAAATTATTCTAGACTTATTTGTAACATTTTTAGAAATCATGGAATGTCTAGAAAAGTTTAGAAATGAAATTTTTTTTTTTTAAAAGAGCTGAATTAAGAAAAAAACAATTTGCACAAATGGCCCAAAACTTTTCCGGTTTGGTTTATAACACTCGATAACGTCCCAGAAATGACCCGAGAGTCCAAGGACCGAGTTGTAACCTTCATCAAAGTTTGGGAAAGACCTAAGTCAATTTTTTGAATTTTTGTTTTTCACATATACATAATATACATATATTATACATAGTACAGAATATATATATATAGTATTACATAGACATAATATAAATAGATATTATACATATAGATAAATAGATAACATAAACATAATATAAATATATATTATACATATAGATATATATAGTAATACATAAACATAATATAAATATATATTATACATATAGATATATACATAGTAATACATAAACATAATATAAATATATATTATACATATAGATATATATACAGTAATACATAAACATAATATAAATATATATTATACATATAGATATATATAGTATAAACATAATATAAATATATATTATACATAAACATAATATAAATATATAATATACACATATATATTAACAAGTATATTATACATAAATAGATAATATATGTATATAAACTCTCAATTTTATTTCACATTTAGAAAATACAAAATATGATATTGAAGATGAGAGAAATATACCTAACTCATGGGAGGCTAAAATACCGTACGAGGAACCGAGTCCGATAATTATCGGTATTTTTCACTCTTTTTTTCTATTTTCTTTTTCTCTCTTTTTTTTTCCTCTCATTCTCTCATTCTTTGAAGCTCCCACCGTAGCCTTTCTTGAAGCCCCAAGCCTCCTTCATTCATTGAACTTCTACTCTCATTTATAGAGAAATTGTACACATATTTAATTAATTAATAAAAACTTTTTTTTTTTAATAATATAAAAAAAAAACGTTTTTTTTTTAATAATAAAAAATAAAATCGGTGGAAAAGAGGCAATTTTCCACCGTTGGAATTTTTTATTATTTTTTAAAAATATTTTTTATTATTTTTGTAAAAAAAAAATGTTTTTTTTTTTTACTTTTCAAATATATATATGTATATATATATATATACTATATATATTTTTCAAATCTCGATTCCTCTCATACGGTATTTTGATCCCGAGCCAAAATCAGGTGTTTACACGGTCAATGCTCGGCTGAATGCTCAGTGGAAGGAGGCTGAGGCCCAGAGAGTCGCCGCTGAGGCCAGGAGGGATTCCCTAGAGAAGGAGAATGAGCAGCTTGCCTTTCGGCTGAAGTTTGTCCCATCTCCCAGAGCGTGGTCGAGAACTTTAAAAAGTTCGAGGAGTTTACCGACTGCGCCTTGAAGGTGATGAAGATTGAAGTGACTTCGTACCTCCAGATCCTGGTCGAGGACATTCAGGTGATCGACCCCAAATATCCCCTCCAGGAAGTTGAGTCCCTCAAGCCCTTTCTCCAGAGTAACTATTCCAAGAAGGCTCCCCCTGCTGCTGTCATCAAGGAGGTTGCCCCCGAAGTTGAGCAGGAAGCCGTTGTCCCTGAATAGCCCAAGTCTTGAAGTCTTCAACTCCCCCGGCGATCATATCTTTTATTTTTTATAATAGTTTTTTGTCTTTCCACGTGTTTCGGGAATGTTTGTAGTTATATTTTGATTTCAGACTCGGTTATTATTATAATATTGAATGTCTTTATATTTATAAGTCTTTACTTTTATTTGACTTTGAATGTGTTGGCAATTCTTCCAATGTCTTTATCATAATTACTTTCGACTTTTCTCTTCGCTTTATAATGGTCTCGCCACCTAGGGTCTTGGACCTTTCTTTAGGCTTAGAATGATAAGTCTTTATAGATTTATATATTACCCTCGCCAAGTATAAACCTTTGAAGCAAGACTATCATCTTCTGTAGATGTGTTACCTTGTTAAGGTTTAGACCTTTTGGAGTGTTCGCCTAATCCTGAGGAACTTGTTACTCAAAACTTCTTAATCTATAGTAATCGTCTTAAGTTCCTTCCCCAACCTTCTTGAGTTTGTTTCACAAAGGAACTGTTACCATTAATATGGATTTGTTCGCTTTGGATGTTACTTCTTAGACTTTGCCCAACTTATAAGAGAATGGATTCCTTGACGGATTGCTCGCCTTTTGCGTTAGGACTTCTGCTTGAATTTTATATCAGGTTTTATTTGCCTAACGTTTTCCTTAGGTCTTTTCGCCTACTTTTGTTAACAGGTCTTGTGCCTGACTTTGGCGTCATGTCTTGTGCCTAATCTTGGCGTTAGGTCTTTTTGCCCGATTTAACTATCAAGCCTTGTGCCTGACTTTGGCGTCAAGTCTTCTGCCTAACTTTGGCGTTAGGTCTTTCGCCTAAATTTGACTTTAGGTCTTTATCCCAATTTTGATATCGGGTATTTTACCCAACTTTGGTGTTAGGTTTTTTGTTTTGCCTAACTTTGGCGTTAGGTCTTTCGCCTAAATTTGAGTTTAGGTCTTTTGCACAATTTTGATATCGAGTCTTTTGTTTTGCCCAACTTTGTTGCTAGGTCTTTCGCCCAATTTTGTTATCGGTTCTTTTGCCCAACTTTGTTATCGGGTCTTTTGTTTTGCCTAACTTTGGCGTTAGGTCTTTCGCCAGATTCGGTCATCAGGTCTTTCGCCCAATTTTGTTATCGTTTTTTTTTTTCCGATTTGGTTCGAGTGACCATGCTTTATGAAGGAATGACTTGATTTTATTGACATAACATTTTGATTACAAACTATGCATAAAACCTCCTTAAATGTTCAGAGTTGAATGGACGGGGTAACCTTTCGCCTTCCGTGGTTTCCAAATAGTAAGATCATGGGGCGGCAATCTCTACTACCTTGTATGGTCCTTCCCACTTAGCTGAAAGATTGTTCTGGTTGTCTAGTCTTGTAAACTCATTCCTTCGCATAATCATCTCCCCCACGAAAAATTGGTTAGCGCTGAATTTTCTGTTGAAGTATCGGGTGGTCGTTGGTCGCATTTTAGCTTGGCCTTTTTCTGATTGCCATCACTTTTCTTTTGCCAGGTCAAGGTCTATTCTGCGCTCGATTTCATTCGCTTTAGTGTTAAAGTGTAGGATTCTGTGGGTAGGCACCGCTATTTCGGCGGGTGCTACTGCTTCTGATTCGTACACTAAACTGAATGGCGTTTCCCATGTGGTTGTTTTGGGTGTTGTTCAAATAGCCCATAATACGTTTTCCATCTCTTCTGCCCAGTTTCCTTTGAATGCTTGAACTCATTTTTTGAGTCCCGCCAGGACAACTTTGTTGGCTGCTTCAGCTTGCCCATTCGTTTGAGGATGATGCACTTAGCTGAATCTGTGATCGATATGGTATTCTTCGCAGAGCCACTTAAGTTCCTTTCCTACGAATTGTGGACCATTATCGCTTATGAGTATCTTGGGAACGCCAAATCGTGAAAATATGTTGATCTTCAAGAACTTTATCACTTGGAATTAAATTGTAGAGGCCAAAGCTTTCGCCTCTATCCACTTGGTGAAGTAGTGATCGCCACTATGATGCGGGTACGTTGCCCAGTACTGATGGGAAAGGGGCCTAATATGTATTTTCCCCATTGGGCAAAAGGTCAGGCGCCCGCCATTAGGGATAGCAGTGTTGGTGGTCGACTGGATCGTGCTCGAACTGTTGACAAGTCGCGCACTTCTGTGTTAATTTTGCCGCGTCTTTACCCAAGGTTGGCCAATACTAGCCTAATCTGAAGATTTTCCGCATCAATGAGTGTGCACCTTCATAGCATGCGACAACTCCCTCATGAGCTTCACGGAGAACCCTTTCTGTCTCGGGATGAGAGATGCACCTTATATAGGGAGTTGAATATCCTTGCCTATAGAGTTCTACATCTATGAGAAGATAGTTTGCTCAGAGACGTCTTATCCTTGTGGATTCACCTTCGTCCTCTGGGAAAATTCCCTCTTTCAAGAAGTTCTGGAATGGAGTCATCTAGGTTACCTGTGCTTGAATGCTGAAGACCTCTGCTCGGTTGTCGAAAAACGAATATAAGGCTTGTTCTAGAAATTGCACGTCCTGAATTCTTGTTCCTCCGAACGCCAGCTTGCTCAGAGAGTCTGCCATATGGTTCTCTTGGAGAGGAATACTCAATCGCGAAAGTTGGGATTTCGGTGATGAGTTTCTTAGTTATTTCGAGGTAATTCTTCATTTTTCCCCCTTTGCTTCATAAGTGCCATTAACCTGATTGACAATTAGCTCAGAGTCGCTTTTTGCTCTGAGTGATGTTATGCCAATTCCTTTAGCAAGTCTGAGTCCAGTGATGAGAGCTTCATATTCAGCCTCGTTGTTGGTCGCCTTAAATGTAAGGGCGATCGCATACTTCAAAGGCTCGCCCTCAGGGGGGATGAGAATTAGTCCTGCCCCGAGCCTTATCTTGAAGAAGATCCATCTGTATAGAGTTCCCAGCCCTGACTTTTGTCCGCTGATGAACTTGGCCTGTTTTCTACTTTTGCTAGACCATTACTTGTACTTTCCACTAGAAAATCAGTTAATGCTTGACCTTTAATGGCTGCTTTCGGCGCAAATTTGATCTTAAACTCGCTGAGCTCGATCGCCCATTTGACCATTCTTCCTGAAGAGTCTGGATTCAGCAGGAAGTTTTTGAGAGGATGGTTGGTGAGAACTGTAATGTCGTGCGCGTAGACGTATGGTCTTAACTTTCGAGCAGCAATAACTAAGGCATATAGATACTTCTCAATCTGGACATATTTTATTTCTGCTGAATTAAACATATTGCTAACAAAATACACTGGACTCTGCACATTTTCTTATTCTCTTCTTAAGATGGCACTGGCTGCGACCTCGCTAATGCTTAAATAAAGGAAGAATTGCTCGCCAACTGATCAATTCGAGGAAGGATATAGGAATCCTTTGGGCAAGCTCTGTTCAGGTCGCGGAAGTGGACGCACATTCTCCACTTGCCGTTTGATTTTCTGACAAGAACTAGGTTGGCGACCCAGCTCTGAAATCTCACCTCCGTGACAAAGTCGGCTTCGATCAGCCTGCCTACCTCCAGTCTGATCGCCAAACGCTTGTCTGATCTGAATGACCTTCTATTCTGAGCAATCGGCTTTATTGAGAGATTTATCCTTAGCTCATGAGAATTGATGTCAGTGATGATACTAGGCATGTCGTTGGGTTTCAAGGAGAAAAATTCTTTGAATTCCTTCAGGAGGGCAGTCATGGCATTTTTTTGGTCGTCATTCAAGGTGGTCCCAATGCGCACATTCTTTTCTGGACCGTCAATTTCAACCTCTACTAACTCCTCAATTGGTGATGGTCGAGCCAAGTCCTCACGAGGGTCGGCCTCTGTCTCGATGGCGAGGGTTTCCCTTTGATTCTTTCTGCGCAGGCAGTTCACGTAGCATTTCCGTGAGGAAGGCTGATCGCCAAGAACTTCTCCGATCCCGTTAGGTGTGGGGAACTTCATCTTTTGGTGTACTATGGAGGCCACAATCTTAGAGGATTGATTGTTGTCCTCCCCAGGATGGCATTGTATGATGTTGGCGAGTCGACCACTAAGAAGGTAATCGATACCTTGATGTTCTTCCATCCTTCGCCCAGAATTACCGGTAGGGTTATGCCTCCCAGTGGATAAGTTTTTCTCCCAACAAAACCGATCATGGGAAAATCTACTCGCTTAAGGTTACGCTTGGATTTGCCCATCTTCTCAAAGGCGTCCAAAAATAGGATATATGTCGAGCTTCCTCCGTCGATCAGAATTCTCTTCATGTCACAACTATCGACTTCGACTGTGATAACCAGCGCATCATTATGAGGGGTAGTGACATGTGCCAAGTCATCTTCGGAGAATGAAATGACAATGTCCTCTTCGGGTCAAGGTCACTTTCCCAGCTGGACCGCTGTAGAAATCTGAGTTGTATAGACCTCTCTTGCATGCGACCCCTCACCTCAATCACCAAACCCTCCAGCAATTAGGTTAATCACCCTCCTGCTCTAGGATGGTCCGGATTGCTCAGGCGGAGCTGGCAAGTGGTTTCTACGTGGTGGCGTTCGACACCTGTCTCATCCAGCCACAAACTCTTTCAACATTCCTCTCTGTATGAACTTTTCGATATCGAGCTTGAGGATGCGGCAATCATCGGTCTTATGGCCCTTGCACTTGTGATATCTACAAAAGCTCTCGGTGTCCTTACCCATGGGTTGAGCGCTCGTGCGAGGCATCAGTGGCCTTGCCAGAGACCTTATTACCATCTCGACTAGTACCGCCGAGATCTGCCTGTTTTAAGGCATGAAATACTCGGGGACCTCTGGATGTCTAGGCCCTGGGTTTTCTGCTCGGGGCTTGATATCTCGACTCTGTTAGGGATTATAGTTTAGATAAGTGTTCATATTGTCCAAATGTTTAGGACAATTGCATACAAGTCCACATGTTTAGGACATTTGCTCTCATATCCCTAGCTTCACCTATATATAGATGTCTACCCTAGTGTATTTCTTAAGTTTAAAGCAATACAAGATGAAATTCTCTCTAAAGGTTGCTTTAAGCTCTTCATTTACACCTCACTCTCTCTAAACTCCTAAGATGGTATCAGAGCCACTATTCCTGGATTCCATTCTACTGCTGGTTTTTTTTCGTTTGTTTTAAGCTATGTTTTCTTCAAATCAGCTTCTGTGTGTTTGGACATCAGCTCTTCTATGCTGATTTGGTCCAGTTCTTGGTGTTTCCTTGTCTTCAATCGTTCTTCCGCTGCTTCTGAATTTCAATAGACTGATTGGCAGCTTGTCTTGTGCTGATTTCATTCGGTCTATTTCTTTGAAATTCTGTTCGTCAGTTTTTACAATTTCATTGTTCTTCTCGATTTCTCTTCTGCTCTTCGGAGCTTCGTGCAGGCAGGACTCACTGCTCTCTATGCAGATTTGGTCTTTGCTGAATCGTTGATTTCATGCTCTGGTTTGCAGCAGTTTCTTTCTTCTTCAAGCAGGTCCTGTTCTTCGGCTGGTCTTGTTCTCTGTTTTCTATTGCTTCTGCTGCATCTTTGCTGCATCTAATCTCTTTATCTGTACCTAATATTACATATTCTGTCATATTTTGCTGCACTAGTTGCCTCCTATTTCGTTCTAATCCTGCTCAACATCTTTGAGTTTCTGTTGATGCACTAAAATCTGCCCATCTATCTTCTGGTTTATGTTCATTTTGGTTCGACTGGTCTCATGTGGTGGTTTGTTATTTGCTGCGGTGGTTTATCGTTCACTCCAGGCTACTTCAATGTTGTTGCTATTCCTGAATCTTCATCTTTGCTGCTCTGTCTTTTATTTCCTGTTTCTCTATTTTTCAGCATCCTCGAGTCTCTATGTTTTGCTGCGTGAATTCAACACGTTTACTGCTTTATCTATGTTTTGCTGCGTGTATTCAACACGTTTACTGCATCTCGAGTGTCTTCCTTCCTTGCCAAGAGATGGCTTTGTCTCCCTTTCAAGTTTCATCCAAATGCAGCAACTCTAATCAGGAATAGCAGCACACAACATCAGACGCACCTAATGTGTTCGATATATTGCCTCAGACGACTCTGGAGCAGACCTGTGCTTCATGTCATATATTGCCTCACAAGACTCAGGAGCAGACCTGTGCTTCGTGTCATGTTCGATTCACCCACTCCATAGCTCAGCCACCGTCCAAACCACAGCATACAAGACCAGTGCAACTCCAGTACTTCTGCAGTGCAGGCGCAGTGCTAAACCTGTACTCAGCCTGTGCAGCTCCAGTGCCTCCAGCGTGCAGCCTCAGTGCCTCCAGTGTGCAGATCCTGTGCATCTTCAGTGCCTCCACCGTGCATCTTCAGAACATCCAGTGCGCATCCTCAGTGCCTCCAGCGTGCTCAGGCTGTGCCCACACAGTCTTATGAAAGATGAGCAGACCTGTGCTCGGTGCAAATTGAAGAACGAGCAGACCTGTGCTCACCAATGTTTGGCGACCACATGATTGGCGACCACATGATTGGCGACCACATGATTGGCGACCACATGATTGGCGACCACATGTATGGCGACCACATGATTGGCGACCACATGTTTGGCGACCACAATAACAAGATCAAGTTCATTTGGCGACCAGGTCTGATCAGGATGGGTGAAGATGATAGATGCGATGTTGATCGTCAGATTATGTTTTTTTGTTTAGAGTCTTGTTTTTACATTAGGAAGTCGATCTTCATAGGGGAATGTTAGGGATTATAGTTTAGATAAGTGTTCATATTGTCCAAATGTTTAGGACAATTGCATACAAGTCCACATGTTTAGGACATTTGCTCTCATATCCCTAGCTTCACCTATATATAGATGTCTACCCTAGTGTATTTCTTAAGTTTAAAGCAATACAAGATGAAATTCTCTCTAAAGGTTGCTTTAAGCTCTTCATTTACACCTCACTCTCTCTAAACTCCTAAGAGACTCTTCTTGTCCTTATTTTTCTTCCTATTATCGCGTTGGGGCTCAGGAACCACCCTTAGCGAGGTTGTCAGGAAATTAGCTTCGACGTTCGCCCTTGCTGCCAGCTCTTCCATTGTTTCGATCTCCTACACGTGGTAGCTGTTGTGCAGTTTCCTCGAGGCTTTGTTGGCCACATCAAGCCCTCGGTAGAAAGCTCAAATTATCTCCTCATCTGCGACCCGACGATCTATTTCTGTGACGTTTTTATGAAAATGCCTGTAAAAGTCGGCTAGTGATTCTCCTGATTGTTGCTTGACTGCGTCCAAGGCGACCACACTTTTCAGAAGTTGGCGCTCGCCCATGTATCGTTCCAGGAATTTGCTTTTGAGCTCAACCCAGGTCCCTTTTGATCCTGCAGGGAGGCCGAATAACCAAGACGACGCAGAACCCGAAAGGGTCGACGGAAATAACAGGGCTAAGTGATTCGGATCGATAGACTTACCCAACAGAGAGACTTCATGCTTATTAACATGTATAATGGGGTCGCCTCCACCATAGTACTCGGGGATGGCCGTGGCGACGGTCCCTCGTCGTTCCTGGAGCATTTTACTGATAAGCTCCTCATCTTGGTCAAGAGTGCACTGGTTCTGCTGCCGTCCATTCGGTACGGAACTTGATGGATTGACAGAATAGGTGGCTGCCGGCGGCTCAGTGGAAGCCGGAGGTAAGGACTGGTGGCCTAAGGTCATCTCTTGATCTTCCTAAGGGGCTGTGGAGCCCGGATTTCCAGTTTCTGCTGGCCTTGGCCCTGCGGCTGCGGGGCGAGGATTTTCTTGAGGAGTAGGGGCTTGTCTGCGAGCCTGTCCTAAGATGGTCTCCAGGAGTGATATTATCTCCAGGGTCAACTGGATGTTTTCCCCAGCCACATCCTGGAGTCTCCGTGGCGTTTGGAACGGGGGTCGGTCTGGAATTGCCGACGTGTTCTCGTGCCAGCCTTGGAGGGACGGCATTAGGGGCTGCTTGGCTAGCAGGTTATTGGTGGAGCGGCGAAGTGGCGACAAAATTAGAGTTGTCTGAGGACTGCTCATTGGCTTAGTTCCAGCGATTGCTTTTGGAACCACTTTGCATGACCGTTTACTCGATTCCCACAGACAGCGTCAAATGTTGGATCTGAATCTCCTGGATGCTGACTAGGCAGTGAATTGAATGTCAAATGATGGATGAGGGCTGCTCTCGCCTTAGCTCCGGTGAAGGGGATCGCAACAGAGGGGGTGTCTCTGGGTCCCTTTCCGATGCTTAAATGAGTAGTCTTGTGTGTATGAACTCAAAACGTAATGAACGTATTGAAAAACAGAGGTATTTATAGAGTAAAAAGACCAAACCGTTATAGGCAACATAATATCTTATTGAATATTGTGTTGGTGAAGATTAGGATAGCAGATCTTACGGTTATGGCGTAATATTGCAGTTACCATATGTAATCTTTAGAGAATATGTGCCCGAGATACGCGGGATATTGTGGTCATATCTTTAGTGATGCTTGGTGGGACCAGAGATGAGGGGTTAGACTCTCTTGGGCGAGCACTCCTATGGCGAGCAGTAGGAGTCTGCGACCTTGTGTTAATGGCGACCGGTGATGGAGCTTTTGGCGTCCACTTTGGCTTGGGTTCGATACTGGACCGCTTTATGAGGGCCAGATCAACCTTAATATGGGTTGGCTCGGTTCGAATGCTATGGGTTTTACCCCCTTGCAAAGTTATTGGGTCTCTAGGGCCTTTTTCATATTGAGTTGTCACTATCAATATCCAACATCGCCCTTGCTTAGATGCAAGAGGTCCTGATATCAATTTTCGGCATATCCCAAGTTTATACCCAAGTTTACCTTTTCCTTAAACAAAATGACAATCTATCTCTATATGTTTGATTCTTTCATGAAAAATTAGGTTAGTTGCAATTTGTACTACATTTTTGTCATAATACAGTAAATTAGGACCTTCATGGAAACATTAAGTTCTGATAACAAACCTCTTAACCAAACTATTTCTGAAACAACAATACCCATACTTTTAAACTCAACTTCTGCAGAGGACCTAGATACTGTATTTTATTTTTCAACTTTCCATGAAACCATAGACTCACCAAGCTTAACACAGAAACCAGAGATTGATATCCTAGTCTCCGAAAATAGTAAGCTTAAGAGAACTACAAACAAGCAAAAACACACCAAGGCCAGGTTGAGCCTTAATATATCTAACAACTCTAAATGGAGCGTCTAGATGAGTTTTTTTGGCTTTTGCATAAACTGACCAAGATGCTAAACTGGAAAAACTATATATGGCTTTGTAACACTGAGATAAGGAAGTTTGCCTATTAACCTTCTATAAAATGTTGCATCAGAGAGTAAAGAATCTTCATGCTTTAATTACAAAACTCATCATATGCTACAAAAGTAAGGAACTGATTAACCTCTATAGGGGTTTTATTAGGTTTAACACCTAACAAACCAACCTCAGAGATAAGATAAATTGCATACTTACGCTGACTTAACACAATACCATATGTACTTCTTAGTATTTCCAACCCAAGAAAGTACCTTAACTCGCCAAGATCCTTCATTTCAAAGTTCTGTTCAAGAACAAACTGCAACTCATCAACCAATTTCTGAGTACTGTCTATAATGATCAAATCATCCACATACACTAACAGAATAACAATGTCGAAATCAACCTTCTTAAAAAACATAGAGTAATCAAATTTACTCTAAACATAATCATGTTCAACAATAGCATCACAGAGTTTGATATTCCATTGTCTCGGGGCATGTTTATGTCCATACAAGGATTTTGGTAATCGGCAAGCCATTTTAGACTCCCCCTGAGTATAAAATTTGTGGAACTTCCATATAATTTTTTTTCATTTGAATCACCTTGCAAAAAATCATTATAAACATCCATATGAAACAAAAGCCACTTATTTGCTGAAGCAATTGTCAACAAGGTTCTAACAGTAACCACTTTGGCAACGGGAGAAAACGTTTCAGCAAAATCTATTCCTTCTTATTGACTTTACCCTTTAGCAACTAAGTGAGATTTGTATATTTCAATAGTACCATCACACTTGTACTTAACTTTATACACCAACTTGCATCCAACTAGGTTTTATTGGCAGGTAAAGAAACAACAAGCCAAGTATTGAATTTTTAAGCGCATCAATCTCATCTTTCGTCGCATACATTTATTCTTCTGCGTAAGGATCGAACTCTGTATAAGATTCACATTTACATTTCTAATAACATGTGATATCTTATATATTTATATAAGAAAATATGTCAAGTATATTTTTAATATAATTATTTAAAGCAAAACATTTATGTTGGTCATGTTAATAAAACAACAAAAAGAAAACAAATTGTTACACGGACAAATAGTAAATAGTCTTTGTCATTACTACTTTTGCGAAATGAGAACTAATAATAATTAGGTTACGAAATAAGACGAAAGATAATAAGCACATACCACCATATAATATTTTGTTAGCCATATAAATATTAAGATATGAAAAGAGACAAACACCATCTATCCACCCATCCATCCAGTCTCGACTTCGATTCTGTCTGTATAGATAGACTTATTATCTAGGGTTTCTTTCTCCATGTGGCCATATGCCACCAAAGAAAGGGACCTTCAAAAAATACATGCCTGTGGGTCTCCCTCCTTCTTCTACATTGTTTTAAGAATTGGGAAATCGACAAAAGCTTTGATGGCTACGCTTCACATGCCTTTATCTCCTCACCCACCTTCCATGTGCTTCCCTTTCCTTACAAATCAATACAAACTAAACAAAACACTTCGTTTCATAAAGAAATACCACTCCATCTCTCCCTCATACTAATACTACTACACCCAACTTAGCTTTGTAACTGTAACTGGAAGGAACTGCAAAACAGTACATTCTCTCTTCATAACTGGAAGAAATATGCTCCACAAGGAAAAGGAAGAGAAAGGAAAGGAAAGAATGAATCATCAATCTACAGTAGCTTAGCAAATGTTGATTTATGAGGCTCTACTGATGCCTGGTTGGTTTTAGTGTTACAGGAAGCAGACTAAAACGAAGCTGTTGTCACAGAAACTAAAGGGAGATACAGAAATACAACATTTTCTCGTTTTCCCCATCAACTAAATCACTCATGTACGTAACAAATTTACAGTGATAATAAAAAAAAAGAGACCAGGTTCAAGAATGCCAGATACCACTCAACATGATCCGGAAACGATTCGATGACAGTTTCCTCAGGAGTTTCTTCGCATCAGAAACCTCTGCATCGGCAAGATTCTCTATGTTCTTCAGATACCCAGAATTCACAATCTTCCTTCTAGCACTGTTGCAGCTTGTTATCGTTGTTAGTGTGGATAACAGGAATTTCTTACTGCCTGAGTTTCCCTCATTTGGCTCTAGAAGGTGCAATAGATTGCTGATGTTCTGCTCGTCTTGAACGAACCTCTTTCGGTTCTTGGGGACCAGAACCAAGGCAGACAAGGCCTCAGCTGCCATTTCTCTTACTTCAAACGATTTTGCAGTTAGAAATTTGATGAATTCAGGCATGAACCCTGAATCACCTAAAGCCTTCTTAGCTTCCTCTGTTGTGGAACAGAGTCGGGATGCAAATTTTAACACTATCTCTTGGACCGATACCTCACCATTGCGAAGATAGAGTAGCAAAAGCTCCACAAATCCACAATTCAACAGCATATTGACAAGGCTTGCTGAATCAAAGCACAGATTCTCAATTGCCCGAAGAGAAACCTCGAGTAATTTCGATGATGGAGGCTTTGCAGGGTCCAAAATGAGTAGAAATGAACGGATTCCTCCTTCTTTAATCACCAATTGCCGAACAGACTCATCTCCAGAGGCCATGGCTTGGAGGAAATCGATTGAATTTATCTGCACAATGTCATCTTTGGATCTTAACAGTTTGGTGAATGTGGAAATAGCATTTTCCTCGATCATAAAACGCTTAATTTCCTCAACAACGACAAGGTTTCTCAACACCCCACAAGATGGGATAATCAATTCGGGTTTGGAACATTCACTAGCACAGAGTTTTAGCAGAGCTGTGACTCCTCCATGAGCTGAAACAGACCACGCATTTTCAGAATTCTCAGTTAACTTCATCAAACACCTTGAGGCCATTTCCTTCCCCACCTCACTTCCACACTCCAAAACACGAATCAAAGGCGCAATAACTCCGGCACCGATCAACACCGCCTTGTAAGAATCGAACCCGGAAATGACCAAAACGACCCTAGAGGCTTCTTCTTGGACTTGGGGCTCCGGGAGGTCAAGAAACCCTACAAGAACATTAACAACTCCCCCAACTTCCACCAGTATCCTCACATACTTCTCATCTTCCTTCACAACCTCGAGCAAACCAATCAGCGCTTGCTTCTTAATCCGCAGATCCCCAACTTTCATTCTAGTCAACAAATCTCTAACATAGAACCTCATATCGTCTTTACAAGCGCCGCGCATTGGCCTTGACACAACAATGGCGTGATCAGGAGTCAACGTACCTGAATTGTAGATTTCGGTGAGTCTCTTTGCGTGTAGGTCGAATTTTCCCAGTATTATATCTAAATCGCTCTGCATCAGTAGCTTCCCGCTGAAGGATAGATCCGAGCATCTCCTGGCAAGATCGTGACTTTCGCTAATTGTCACTATTAACGACCGTAGCAGTGCGGAGATTGTTGGATTTTCGTCGTCTGTTGAGTTCTGGGCGGAGAGTAGTCCGGAGTTCAAGTCCTCCAACTTGGACCTGATGAGCTGCCATTTGACTGCGAAGACTTTGATGGAATGAGAAGCAGAGATGAGTGCGGTGAGTCTTTCAGTGGTCTCCCTGAGAGTCGGGAGTGATTCTAGGGTTTCTTGTGACTTTCTAGAGATATCAAGAAAGGATTTTCGTCCCATAGTTGGGATTTCTTGAAGGGTCTGTGAAGACGCAGAGCATAACCACCATTAACCCATATCTTTCTACAAATGAAAGCTCTGAAATCTTCTTAGCAGAAGTTGTTCATGAGCAACGAGAAGGGAGAAGAGGGGGTGGAGGTAATGGCTGTTTCCTCAGCTCTGAAGTTAACGGAATGCCGTGTTTTGTGGAGTGGGATTATCGGTTTCTCTTACCTTTTCTCTCTATTGGGGATTGGAATTTGACAAGAGTGGTCATCTGGGAGCTTGGCTAGCAGGGGAAGTACCGGAAGGTCCATAGCAACGAAAAACGATGAGTCAGGGGCATTTATGTCATTGCAAACAAGAAAAGGGTATGAATGTGGCTGTCCGTTACTAGAGGCCTAGGGGGGAAGGAAGGAAGACGGTAGGGAAGATTTTTTTTTTGGTCAACTGGAACTGGAAGGGAAGACTTTAAATATTTTTGTACCATATTTGTTTGTTAGATCATCTCTCTCTACAGATTCAGTTATTATTATTATTATTATTATTTTGTTATTTTAAGGTGGTTTGTTAAAATATGAAGTGCTAACTAAGAAAAGTAATTTACAATACTAACAAAATAATTTAATTATTAGATTGTAACAATAAAAAGAATGTGATACTTAATAATAAAAACATCTAAAAAAATAGTGTAATAAAAAACTAATTTGACAAAAATTTTGTAGACTTCTCTCCGACGCGAAAACCCTAGCCGAAGCTGTCGTGGGAAACTTTCCCTCTGAGATCAGTCAGAGGAACTTCCCTTCCAGCAACCCTCCCACCGCGGTGAGTACGCCCAAGCGACCGTGGAGCTCTGGACCTACGACAACTTGGGCTGCGAGCTTCGTCAGACAAACCCTACACAACCAAGCTCCCGCCAAAACTACATTAACCCTAGCGAGCCTTTTATAGCAGGAGGAACCTCCTCGCCCTAAATCCCTGAACCATAACTAGCCTTATTTGGCGACGGTACATCACAAAACGTCTTCATTTGGCCTCCTGCTGCGTTGAAATTCATCACCACAACCTCCCCCCGCCAAACCTTAGCCGAAGTTGATATTTTTGTCGCAACCCTAGCTTATTTCTTTGCTTTGTGCCGTTTTGTAGGTTAAGGGCGACTGTGGTAGATCAACCTGGTCCTGCTCCACAGGTCGAAGGCATGGAGTCCCTTCGGCGAGCTGTCTTGGACATGGCATTAGACCCCCACCTATCGAAATTTGTTCGGTTTGTTGACAAACTGATAACTCAATGACCAATCAAACCTACGACAATCCAGAACATACTAAAGGTTGCATGGACAAAATATGATACAATGGATATAGTGGATCTAGGAGAGAACGTCTTAATGCTCGAGTTTGAATCAGACCAAGATAGGGAAGCCATACTTGATCAGGCTCCTTGGACGGTACAAGGACATAATCTAAACATAAGGTTATGAGAACCAGGATGCATCCTGACGGATATTGATTTTAAGTTGACACGGTTCTAGATCCAAATTCATGATCTAGAGCTGGAAAAGTTAACAACCGATAATGCATGGAAGATTGAGAATAGAGTAGGCAGATGTAAAGTTGTTGAAGAGCAGAATGAACAAATCAAAAAAGGCTTTACGAGGATTAAGGTGGAGATGAATAATGAAAACCCACTCTGAGTAGGTTTCTGGTGAAAAAATTCCAAAGGAATAGAAAAATGAACGAATATAAAGTACGAAACGCTCTCAGGTATCTGTCATGATTGTGGAACACTAGGACACTCCTCCCAACAATGCAAGAAAAATGCAGTGATGTCAGAAGTAAAGAAGGACTCACCAATGTACGGGCCATGGATAGTAGGAGTCAGACCGAAAAGCAAGATCAGAAGGTATAATGTGGGAGTAATGGAAGAAGAGAGTCTGGCAAAAACTTCTTTCCGAAGAACTTGGCGTGATATGATGAAAGGATGTGATAGATCTGTAACTGACAAGGGCACCACTAGCTCGAATGTGGTACCAGAAGTAAACCTTTGAACCACAAAGGTCGTGATTTGGAGCAATTATGGGAGCAATCTAACATGGAAGGAAAAGACAACACTAGGTAAGAGATGGAGATAATATTGGCCAACTCATATGACAGTGAGTTCCAGACAAACAAGCTTCATGAACCCTCACCCAGACATGAATCCATATCCCCATACATTGTCCAGAATAGTCAGCTAAGAATCTACCCTAACCTTACCTATCCCGTCACAATCCAAAGTAACTGGTTCTCGAAAACTCGTGCGTACATGAGCCCAGACGTCAACTCCCCAAGGCAAACTTACTCGCCTAGTCCTAGATCACCCAACTACCACGTTGCAAAGAATCTCGTACCCCTACCATTCGGAACCCTCCCCACATTGGATACCACCGAACCTAAGCCAACCACGCCAATCAATACCCCTGAAACTGAACATGCCATAACCCTCATCACTGATGACCTTACGCTAAACCTATCGAACAAGCCTCAAATCCCAACCACCAACCCTAGCCCCCACATCGAAGCCATTGACCTCACTAAGCACCCACCCATGGAACCATCCCCACCGAGAACACAAACCCCCACCCTAACGCAAACAGATCATAGCTCATGCCTTTAGAGAATAACAATTAAAAGATCATATCCGGAAGAGGAAGTAGAAGAACCATCTGTTAAAAGATCTAAAATAATAGGTAAGGAGGCTGAACCAATGGAAGAGAAAAAACAGACCCGGAAGGCCAAGGAAAACGGTTGTACATCGAAAAAGGAACCTAGGGAGTACGAGTAGAAAAAGAAACATAAGATAAGTTGTTGTTGAAAATGGCGCTGGTAGCTGTTCCATAACACCTACACGGGACCAATGAATTTACTCTGTCGGAACTGCTAGAGTCTGAGATTCTCTTTGACATTCCAAGTACTCAAGGATCTCACCAAGTGAGTGCAACCATCCATCGCCTTCCTCATGGAGATGAAGAAACCGATTGGTGTTTGTGAGAAAATAAGGAGGATGACAGGTTTGACAATTGCCCATTATGCACCACCTCTAGGTATTCGATGAGGAACCGCGGTCTGGTGGAGAGAAGAGCTACGTGTGGAGATTTTATATCAAGATAAAAATTAGTTGATTGTAAAGTCACTGATTAATAAGGAAGTAAGATGCATATAACATGGATCTATGGAAAATGGGAGAGGTTAAGGAGTATAGGAAGAGGGCACAAAGGTCCATGGATGTGCACGGGCAATTTCAATGATATTACCTCCCAACATGAGAAATCAGGTGGACGCACAAAAAAACAACGACACATTGACGAATTCAATTAAATGATTGATGACCAAACCTCATAGATCTCGACTTCAATGGACAAATCTACACATGGTGCAATAATAGAAGATGACCTGACAGAGTTTGCGAAAGGTTGGATAGAGCATTGTCAAATATACACAATGGACAACAACATTCCCCAGGTCCAAAGTTACCACTGAACCAACTGTTGGATTGGATCGTTCACCTTTGATAATCATGACCAACCTGACGGACTACCAAGGGAGGAAACATTTCCGATTCAAAGAGATGTGGTACGAGAATCAGGAATGCATGCCTATAATCAAGCAGGCGTGCGAGAAGCAGTACCCAAACTCATCCTACGGTGTGGTAACTAGAAAGTTGGGAGCATGCCATAATGCATTTACAGATTAAAGTAAAAGGTTTTCGGAAATAATAAAAAGAGAATAAACGACCTCATGGCTGAATTTAAAGCCATCACAAGAAGTAACGGGAATGGTGACCAAGATTAGGAACAAAAAATAAAAGATCAACTCATGGAATTGTGGAAGAGGGAGGAAAAATACTGGAACAAACGGTCGAGAATCAACTAGTTAAAGTAAGGATATAGAAATTTCAATTTGTTTTCCATCTATTAACCATCAAACGAAGACAACAAAACATGATAGATTGCCTTAAAATGAGAATGATGAGTGTGTCTCGACAGAAACTGAGGTAATGCCCCTTATGCACGAGTTCTTCGAAAATCTGTACACACATGAGGGCACCTCCTTAAGGGCCGAAATTTTTCAAGTCGTGCCACACATTCTGAATGAGGATACAAATCGTGAATTAACGAGGGAAGCAACATATCAAGAAGTGAGACATGCAGTCTTCCTGATGGGGAGTCTCGAGCTTCAGAGTCATATGATTTTTCAGGGATTTTCTACCAGCGGTCTTGGGATGTTGTAGGCCGAGATTTGCTCGTCATGGTGAACTCTTTCATGTGAAAAATTAAGTTTCCTCCTACTATCAACAAAATCGATATTACTTTTAACCCTAAAACCATGAATCCTACCAGACCCAATGATTTCCGACCTATTAATTTATGCAACTTTTGCTATAAAATAATTTCAAAAGTGTTGACCAATGGACTCAAATCTCACTTGCGAGAACTAATCACCTTATATCAAAGTGCATTTGTGAGAGGAAGGTTAATTCAAAACAACATGATCATTTCACATAAGTTGGTAACCTACTAAAAGAGAAGAATGTGCGCTGAAATTGGATATGTAAAAAGCCTATGATAGGCTAGAATGAGATTTCTTATTGCAAACTATGGAGAAATTGGGCTTCTGCGAAGTGTGAAGAAACTGGATCAAGGAATGTATATCCTCGGTAACATATGTAATTCAGGTGAATGGGAAGATGTTCAAGGTTATTCGGTTAACATGGGGATTACTCCAAGGAGATCCTCTATCACTGTATCTTTTCATCATAATGATCAACGTTCTATCTAGGAACATCGAGAAAGCAGTTGCCGAGAAAAGAATAGAAGGAATTTGATTGAAAAGTTGTTGCCCAAAGCAGTATCATATGTTCTTTGTGGATGACTCACTGTTCTTCGTCAAAGCATGTGAAATAGTTGTACAGAATCTGATCAAAATTATCAACTACTATGGGCGAGCATCTGGGCAACGAATCAATGCAGCAAAATCTTGCATATATTTCGGTGCAAATGTTTCAGCCAAAATAAGGGGTAGTGTAACGACAGCATAGGACATTCAAAATGTGGGAAACCCTAGGAAATACCTGGGAATCCCGATAAAATGGGGCAAATACAAAAGGATGCACTCAATTATTTGAAACCAAGAATACAAGACAAGCCGCAAGGATGGAAAACGACGACATTCAATAATGCCAAAAAAGAAACTCTGATAAAAGCTATCATAACAACTATCTGTACTTATACGATGTGTGTTTTCAAGTTCCCAAAGACGTGGTATGACAAAGTAAATGCAATGATCGCGAAGTTTTGGTGTGAATCATCAATGGAGAGAAAGATACATTGGAAGAAGTGAGACTCATTGACAACGACCGAACAATACAAATGTATGGGTTTTAAGAACTTCAATATCTTCTATTTTAGTTTACTAACGAAAATAGTTGTAAGGATGGTGAATGAACCGAATACCCTATGGGTACAACTTCCAAAAGTATTATGCTATCCAAGAGGAGATTTCATGAGGGCAACCAAAGGACCACGAGCATCATGGGGATGGGTGAGTATTCTTGAAGGACGAAACTTACTTAAAGACAAAAGATTCTGGATTATGGGATACAGAACAAAGATCAACATAACAAAAGATGCTTGGATTACAAAGGGGAGAACAAGAAGATTGATCGGCAACTCATAGGCCTCGTAATCGCAGAGGCACCAGTGGCAACTTTGATTCAGGAATACGGTTTATGGGATGAGCCAGACATTCGGCATGTTGTGAATGCAAAGACGGCGAATGACATCATGAAAGTTCCTATATGACTGGATTCGTGTGAAAACATCATCATATGGTCACACAATAAGGAAGGGAAACCGACGTTCAAATCAATATACCACCACGCCCGAAAAATGAGTATGGTGATAGAAAGACCCTTAACGACAACAAATGATATGAGGGAGAAACTGTGGACGGTGATTTGGAATGCAACGATTCAACTGAAAGTAAATATGTTCATGTGGAAGCTCATTTAAAATTCCATAGGTGTTCGACATAATCTGGTTCGGAGAGCAATGAATATCGACTAAGGATGCCCACTTTGCGATGAATCGAAAACTAGAGAACCTCTGATTTTAAGGTGCAGCTGGACAAGACCTATATGGTTCGTGTGCCTTAGTGTTCAAACCGAAAACTCGTTTGCCCAAACGATAGAGGAGTGGCTCTTGAAAAGAATGGTTGACCAATGTGGGAACAAAAGGATCATGGAAAGGAGATGGACTACCATGACAATAACATGTATGCAATTGTGGAAGTGCAGGTGCCAACTCATCTTCGAGGGGACCACACCGAATCCAGTTGAAGTAATCAAAAGAACTTGTATGAAGGAAGCAAAACCCCAAGAGGAGCTGAACCAATCAAACAAACAAGGAGGAGACCAGAAGGATCAACGGTGGATAGCCCTGAAACCCAGGTACAATAAAGATGAATTGTGATGCTTCAAGGTGATCATCGACAAAACAGGGAGGCATCACCGTCATTGCAAAAGATGACCGATGTAGGATCAATAGGGGCCTAAACAGATAAATTCGAGGTGAGAGCGCGAAAGAATGGGAGATCCAAATTATTAAAGAGGGCATTACCTTAGCTACTGAGAAGCATTGGAGGAACCTAAAGATAGAAACAGGCGCCATCTATGTCATTCGACAAATTAATGGGGATGAGATAAGCTAGAAGAACTTACAGATCTGCAAATTGGATAGCTTTGAAAGCAATAAGATGTTTGCGCTTTGATGATTGGGTGCTCTTGACCCCTAAGCCCATTACTAGTTTTAATTCATGCATATTTCTCTTATTGATGCAAATTTATGTAATGAACCGTTAGTTTTTTTTTTTCCTCTATTGAATAAATGAGTAGAGTTTTCTTTGGCAAAATAAAAAATTGACAAGATATTAAATTATAACTTAGACGAAAATAAAGGTACTCAAATTTCTCATTACCGAGTTGGCAAAAAAAGAGAGCTTATAACACTCTTTTTCAAAAATGAACAATAGTATTTTATATAATATTATAAAAATATTTTTTCTCATCTTAAACTAGTGAGTGATTATATGACTTACTCTCCTTCGAAATAGATACATTGCTGAAAAAAATGATCACAACGTGAAATTTACGTAAGTTAGATATGATTTTGTAACTAAGTCAAAATTTGCATTAAACCCTAAACTGTTGAATTTGGTATGTCTGCCAGTTTAGGGTATGTCCCCCCAAAGACAAGGGGTATGTCGTGTTATACAAGAGGGTGATGTCAATGACATATACCATTAAAGGGTGATGTCACTAACTCTGATCAATGCAAGAGATACCTACGAGAGGATGGTGGACAAGTTGTTCGAGAAGTAGTTGATGAGAAAATGAAGACTTATTTTGATGACATATTGCTGAATTCGAAAAAGAGTGAACCTCACATCCTAGACTTAGTAGAAGCATTCAAATGCATGAAGTAATGGATACTAAGCAATGAGCAAGTAGCCTCAAGGTGAGAAGCGTCTAGACTCGATGCCTTACGTGTGCTTCGCCCGGACAAGGACGCTTCGTCTGGTGCCATGAAAGAAGGCTTCGCATCGGAACCCCTATAAGGAAAGTTTCACCCGAGAATGAAAGAAGGCTTCATCACGAATCAAAGACTTAGCACTCCCTCGATATAAATCAGGTGTCGCCTCTGTGATCGGTCACCTGTCACCCTTCACCTGACACATGAAAAGACAACAATCCCACTGTATTAGATGAAGATCTTATCACATCCCGATCAGTAAAAAATTACCACTATTAACCACGATAAAAAGTTAATTGGGTCAACGGGTTAACCTCCACTACAAGAACGTAGGACTATAACAATGGCGTAAAGTCATTGCTAAGTTGGGTTTTGCCGCTGCTAAGACGACAAGACACTGCTAAGCGTTGTGCCTGAAATTCCCAATGCTAAAGGTATACGCACAGACAATATGTCGCGAGTAAAGGTCTACTGCTGCTGGAATGAACTGTTGTCTATACCTTTAGCATCAACATATTACCAATGGTATTCATGTGTAATTACCATCGGCAACAAGTTGATTCTATATAGTATGTTCAACTACAAGGTATGTTCATGGTATAATGGATCCATCAATTACAACATATGTGTGTTAATGTTTAATGTTTTTTTGTGTCTAACAGTTGTTGATACAGTAAGGTCATATTACCGTCAACACTTATTTAGAAGCTAATTATGTATAAATAGTGTCGCGTTACTTTTAATGCAAGAATAGGTTAATACCATCTAAGTTTGTGGTCGATGCAAGTCACACGTGCGACCTAAATTGCATTGTTTGCTTGGTGTTGAGGTTGTTGTCTACTTTTAGTCGCATTAATCGTCGTTGTCTATTGTACGAATTTTGTTGCAGTTAAAGAGTAACTGCATCAATATTTTTCTGAATGTATTTGCCGCATGTATTGGTAATCAATTTTTCGATGCTAAAACATCTGATTAGTTTCAAAATAATTTTTTTCGGATTTTCACCAACTAGATATTACATAATGCATACCACCTACAACCAACCATTCATATATTTCCCTATAAGGTGTCCTGAATAAACATGTCAATGTTTGTCCATACCAAAGAAAGACCAAAATTCAGCATAAACACACCCCAAATAGACCACATTACTAGAAACACACAAAATTCAGCATATACATGTGGTCAAAAACACACAACAAACACACACAAAAGATCGTTTAGATGTTCCAGAATTACAAAATGGCTATGTCGTTGTTTCAAGACAGAAATTGTAATAGGCCTAACCCAACTGGACACCAAGCAAGTGTCGAAGATTACCTAAAAATGAGTTGCGTCATATTTAATTGATTTTGATCTGCAAACACACCAATAGAATAACTTACAACAACCTCACATTAAGATGCCTCAACAACAAAGTACCATTACTCAAACAAAGACATGTTTACTCTACCTTGGGGATTTGAATGATCGAGCAATGCACCATTGGCTTACAGTGCCCGTCGCATGAAGGCCATATCTATTTGGACTGCCATCATGTTTGTATGGAACTTCATTAGAGTTGTCGTTTCCTTTGCCTTCTTTGAATTCTCCTCCTCTAACTTTTTGAGTTCTGCAGTTTCAGTATAGCTAGAGTCACTTCTTTAACTGCTCACTCTTCATCATCCGTGCAATTTTGGATACACGAGATCGACGACACTCAGGCTTACAAATTTTGTCATAAATTGCATCATTGTTGACAGGAACGTCCTCTTCAGCTTGCAGTTCAGCAACCCTTTGTTGAACTTGTTCTTACAACCAGTACAGTCCCACCTCATGTGTTAGGTCAAAAACATTTAAAAATTAAGGAAGATGAGGTCTTATTGCTTACCACCTAGAGGACCCCATTTTTGTCCACATGGGTCTTCCGAAACATGTGATATTCCCCCGGATGCACCCCATTATTGTTCATAATCTGCATTTTAAAAAACAAGCACGGTAACTAAGTGGTTACTAGATTTTGAAGAGTCTAGATGTATGAGTTCATTACCTATTTTTGTTCCCTCTTGGCAAAGTTGCATGTCCCGCGGTATGCCTGATCACTTGGGGAGCTTTGTTTGCTTTGTTACGCTCACTCTTCACCTTGAAGTATGAGGACACAAACAATCAAATGGTTAATAAGATATAAAAATTTGCTATAGGTCGTAGTAAAGCATAAAAGAAAAAGTTTTGGTCAGTTGAACCACCTTAAACTCCTCTGAGTTGAACCAATTCAATAGCCACACCCAATCTTCTTTCACCACGACCGGCGGGATGTTTTGTATTCTTTGTTCATCGATAGGGTATCTATCATAATACCTTTTTTTTTCAGGTTCGCCCAGTAATTCCTGCATTTCTCTCTGAGTGTACATACGATCAGTTGCTTCAAGTTAACATCTTCAGGGACCACAAACTTTTCATGTGAAGAAGCAATAGTTGATTCAAGTTTAAAATCGTACTGGTGGCAAAGATACACATTCTGTCTTATTGAACAACTAAATACACATGTAGTGCGCAACGTACGACCGTTAAGAAATAGCATGTAAGTGTACTTACTCCAACGAGCATTAGCATTTTGCCCTCGCAATCAATGAGTTACTTTGGTATCTCTTTCAAGTCTTTCACCATCAACGGTGCATTCGTTTGTTTCCGTACGATGCACCCACACCATGAGGCAAACACCGATGTATTCTTCGAGCAGACCTTGCCATAATCATTAAACTGTAACTCTTCTTTTTCATTGATTCCATTTCTAGACAGTTTAATACACCTACTCCGACCTCTCCGGACCTTCTCAGGCGCATACCTTAACTCTTCCTCTGTAGTTAATATCAAATATAGGCACAAGCATAAGGATTCATTAAGCGGTCTATTGATAGAACTCTTTCGGTTTATGAAAGAACTTACCATGTTCAGTTAAACGTTCTTCCAACAGGGGATCTTCATGTTGTGGTTCTTCCAACATGGGATCTTAAAGTTGTGGTTCTTCCAACAGGGGATCTTCATGTTGTGGTTCTTCCAATATGGGATCTTAATGTTGTGGTTCTTCCAACAGGGGATCTTCATGTTGTGGTTCTTCCAACATGGATTAATTCTACCTAAGACTCATATGTGTGTTATCTTATACATGTTAATCCATACACCGGAGGAACACAAGAAAATAAGGCGAAAGTAAACTTACTTGCCACATGGCGGTTCATCTTCCGGTGGGACCTCCGAGTTAGGATCGGTTTGGCCTTGGTTGTGTAGTCACACATTCGTGTTGTACCCACCATCGTCACAACTGTCTGCTACACTGCAAGGGAAGGGCAAATGAAGAAGAGTATGTTGCACGACTTAGGTGATTACGTAATGACTATAGAGTTACGATTTTTAAATAACAAAGCTCACATTAACCCAGGTCGGTATTTTCTCAAAATGACCGAACAGAAAAGGCAAGTCATTATTATCAAGATCAAACCCTAAACACACATGCATGTTCAAAGCCGTGACTATCAACGTTTTTCAAAGCATTTCATTCAGGGTGTGCAAGAGGTGTTGAACGGACTTAAAGATACAATTTTTATTTCATTTCGTGAAGATCCATGAAGAAACTCAACACCAGACTCACAAGAACCCTAAATCAAACCGAAAATTTGTGGATATAGAAAAATAAACAATGTGGAACGACTCAGCAACACTCATCAGTACTTCAGTGGTTGTACATGGTAGTCACACACAAGTAAAACAAGTCATTAAACTAACAAGAACCGTACCTTTGTATCGGAAAGGAAGGTGTTGTTCTCGGCGAAAGGGATGAAAAGAGACTTTCGGAGAAGAGGTTCTAGGAAAGAAGAGGTTGAGTTTTTTTTGGGTAGAATGGAGGGAGTTTCAATAATTGGACAAATGTTCTTCTCGGGGGAAACGAAGGGACAATCAGGAGAAGTGAAATGGTTTTTTGGATTGTGAACTCACATCCACTGGATTTTCGAAATCCATATACTTCGGACGCTGTACATGTTTCAATGCAGAAGCTCACCGACTTGGAGAAGATATTTCCACATTTGTGGACTTCGGAAAAACTTGAACGTGGTTCGGTCCATATCGAATGACAACTTGTGGACTCTGAGCAAGATGAATCAGTCTTTGACCCAAGGAGATCCATGGGAGCATTCAGTCAACTTGTAGACTTTGGCCACATTTGAAGAATAATTTTTAAGATGGAGTTAAGGATTATTATGTATATTATATATCAATTTTATGAAAACAATATTCACATGTTCATTTTATGTAGATATTTATAAATATGTATGCAACATAAAATTTAGAACTATTTTTATAAAATAATAATACTTTCTAATATAATTTCTCCATACTTTTCCTAGAAGTATTTTTATAAAATACCATTTTTATATTCTACTAGAATGAACATATATTACAAATAATTTATATAATTTCTACTAGTTTGTATTTATTTAAAAATATATGAAAATAATAGATGTCATAAAATGAATTTTAAAATCATTAGTTAGTATCATATTCATAATATTTTACATTTGTTTTATAGTCTACTATAATTTTAATAATTTTGTAGGACACCCATGCATTTTTATTAAGGACACCATTTAACATAAAATATTGTGTAACTTGTGAAAAAAAAATCAACTCTTGTTCAAGGGCAGATATTTGATTCTCTTGCAAAACATATATTTAAACTCCTATGTAGTTTTTTTATTTTCTACAACTTCTGGTTAATGAAATTTTTATTATTGTCATGCAGAAACTCCTCTCAACGTTCTTCAGAGTCTCCAAGTTTAATTTATTTTAAGCTAAATATTGTTTTTACTATAATTCAGTCTTCTTCAAAGTTGCAACCTAAAATATGTAAATGTTAGTAACTTGGTTTGTTATCTCAAATTTCTTACACATATCTCTCTTCCCCAAAAAAAGTGTATTGCTAACTACTTGTTTTTTTATATACACTAAGCTATATATAGAACTACATCTATATATGACACAAAAAACTTCTACTCTTCCTACGAGGAAGAGATCTGGAAAATGAGTTTGCGTTTGGACATAGAGGTCTGCTAGCTACCGTTGTTCTTTTCAATTCAATATTCTTCATTATGAATTTATAGGTTTTGATAAACAACTTAAGAGAAAATCATTTATGGTCAATTTAGATGAAAATTTGTACAGATTTTTAAAAATACCAATATATTTTACTTATTTTTATTTAAATATTATTGCATCATTTCGTATTATAATGAACTTTTTTTAAATAATTTTCTTTGAAATTAATATGCATTTATATTAACAACATTGTAATTATAATTTTGTTTGTTTTGTTATTCTGGCCCGAATAATACTTATATATTTCATTAGTAATAAATAATAATAATAATAACATAATAAGGAACCGTGTGTTTGTGAAATACAACCTTGAACACTGCAATTTCACTTAGTTTTTTTTTGTCAACCGATTTCCCTCAGTTGGAACCGTGAAAAATAGGCTTGAACCACAAAGACAGAGTTGTTTCACAGTATAAATAGAAATCCAACAATATATTCATTCTGCATAAACACAGAGTTGGTCATTCTGCATAAACAACATTTTCGGACGATGGCAGCTTGAATGCACTTCCTGAGCACGTTCAGTGCATCGCCAGTGCTTCACCAGTACTGTTGTTGTGCTTCTTCAGAATGCTTCAACATCAGCTTCTCCATTCTCTGAGTTTCATCTTCAGCTTCAGAGTTTCATCAGCTACTGCGCTTCCATCATCTCCAATCTGATAAAAAAATGTTTAGTACAGATCCACCTCATGCTTTCCATCTGAATTCGTGTAGAATATGATCAGTATGAATTCAACAGCAGGAATCCAACAACAGGAACCAACAATGGTATGAATTCGATTCTTCACTTTTATGGACAGCAGGAGAAGAACAACAACCAACATCTACAAATTGTAAAATTTTAACCTTTCTTACTAACACAAATTGTTAAGATGTAAACAATGAAACTTATCTTCAACTTGAAGTTTCCAGTAGATGTTTTTCAGTCACAGTTCTAAATTCTGAACTTTTTTGTCTCTTACAAGTAATAAGACATCAACTAAGTTGGGATCTAACCTTTTATTGAACCGAGTTGGGACCGTTCATCATTGGATGAATACCCTAAGTCATTCTCGGAGTCATACAAGTCTTCTTCCTCTAACTCTGAGTCGGTCGCATCAGTTGAAGAATAATCACTACCATCCAAGACTTCGTCAGCTTCAGTGTCTTCTTCAAGAACTTTTGTTTCTACTTGAATTTCATTGTTGAGCATGACATTATAAACTAGATCAACATGAAATTGTTGCTAAACCAACAGACATTTCAGTCATTTCAATGATGTCATGCATATCGTAAAGAACGGGATTAAGGAGTTCATACCCTTCCTTCTAACCGCTGAATGAAAGTTCTGTTGTGCATAACATCGATGTCCCGCCTGTTAAACCTGGATCCAATTAGCTATCTCTTATGTTCACTTAATAAAACAGACGTATAAATGGAACGAGTTAGACATAATTGATTGATGCTTGTTCGTACTTAAAGGAAAAACGTATTGAAAGACTTAATCTATGAAAGACTTGACCTCTTCACATTGATTGAGAACGTATCGTTGACAGTGCATCCATTCATCGTGGGTGAGTTCACTGATAACTGCACGACCTATGGGTGTTCCAACGGGACGAAAGATGCTTAACCCACGTGTCCACACCCTAACAACCTCTTGACAAAAAGCGGGCATTTGTTGTGTAAATTTAGTTTCAATGTCATGTATATATCTTGAAAAAATGTCAAACACTCTAGGGCAATATAATCCTCTACTATTGACCCTTCTGACTCATTTCTATTACGAACGAGTGACTTCATTATCCTCATGATCCTATAATAGTAGCATGTCATAACATTATAGGGACATATTAAAACACATCAAATTACATAACCAATGGTATTGACTACATCCAATGGTATTGAACTGGCCCTGCTAGTTTTGCCTCTTCTGCTAGGTGAGTTATCAAATGCACGGTGATGTTGAAGAATGATGGAGGAAATATTCTGTCTAGGTTGCAAATTGTGATTGGTAATTGCGTCTCCATTTTCATTGGATCAGACATGTGCAACTCCTTGGAAGATAACACTCTAACAGTGTTGCTCATGTCTATCAATGCTTTGCATACATGTTTGGGCAGTAATCCCTTAATTGTTGCAGACAGTATGTGTTGCATCAACACATGGTAGTCATGACTTTTCAGATCGATCAACTTTTTGTCTTTCAACTTCACATAAAGAGAGATGTTTGACGAATAACCACTAGTCAATCGCTAGTTTTTGAGGAACTCACATAGCTTCGTCTTTTATTTTTCGAAAGGAAATAGCAGGCCGGCGGTAGCACCAACTTAGATCCCCTATGGACAGGATGCAGAAATGTTCTTATGCCTAACACCTACAAGTCAAGTCTGGAATTCAGATTGTCATTTGTTTTCCCTACGGTTATCACACACGTTTTTCTCGATGTGCATAATATCCAAGCTGTGAGGAACAAAAAGGTGAATCGAGTAAGGTAACTTCAAGAAAATGCTTTTCTTTTTCCAATTTCCAGTGACTGAGTCTAGTCCAACCTCCGTGGGTGGCTGTGTTTTTACAAAACGTAACTGGTTGAAGGTACTCTAACTGTCTGAACACCTCATCCCACAAACATTTTTACGGGGCACATCTTACCTCCTGTGTTCCATCAAACGCGCTTTGTTTTTCCTCTATGGGTGGTCAGTCGGTAAGAATCGTGTATGCCGCATAAAGGAACATTTCCTCCCATGCTTGAAACAGTAGTAATGGGTTTCCATTTGACAGATTGGACATGTCAGGTTACCATAAGTAGCCCAACCGGACAAGTTCGCATAAGCAGGGAGATCATTTATTGTCCATTGTAGAGCAACGTGCATTTGGAAGTTCTCTTTACGGTGTACATCTTATGTTAACGCACCATTCACCCATAAGTCATTCAACTCATCTATCAACGATTGCAAATACACATCAATATCATTTGTTGGGGCCTTTGGCCTAGGAATCAACATTGACAATATGTAATTGGTATCTTGCAGGTTGATCTCCGGTGCAACATTGTAGGGGATCAACACAACCCATTTGTATGGTGACTCTTATCACTATAAGGATCAAACCCATTTGTAGCTAACCCAAGACGTACATTGCGTGGCTCAGCCCCAAAGTCAAGGAAGACGCTGTCAAGTTTTCTCTAAGCCTCTGTATAGGTAGGATGTCGTAGTACACCATCTTTTATTATGTTTTTATGGTGCCAGTTCATAGATCCAGTTGTTTTAGGACACATGCAACATCTTTGCAGTCTTGAAGTTAGTGGAAAGTATCGCAGTTCTTTAACTAGGAGTTTTCCACCCTTTTGCTTACATTTTTCTGGAATAATCATTCTTCCGCCCTCTGGTTCATGAACTTGAAACTATCATGATTCACCACATATATGACACACATCGAAGTGGATGTATTCCTTTCTAAATAGAATGCAGTCATTTACACAAGCATGTATCTTCTTGTAGTCCAATCCAAATCTGGATATAAACTTCTTTGCCACATAGTGCGACTTAGTTACTATATTCTCGGGTGGAAGTACTTTACTCAGCATGCTAAGCAACTCATCCACAAACTTGTTAGAAACCCTGTACAAGGCCTTTAGATGCAACAATTCAACTAAGAAAGACACGTTGCTGTTGGATACACACCTTGGATATAAACTCCTCTCACAATCTTCTAACATCTTATAAATTGTTCTAGCCTCTGCATTTGGTTCCTTGCCCTCATCACGACTCATACCACCCAATCCCTCATTTACCATATCTTCCATTTCTTCACGAGACGTGCTATAACTCCTGTTAGGCATGCTTTCTAGGAATTCTTCCCCATGGTCCACCCATGTAGTGTAAGTTGGTAGAGTTCCATATCTTTCAAGATGCAACTTCACCGTACTTCTTGCCAACAAAAATGCACCAAGACAGTTATTGCAGAGACAGTAAATCCTCTCATCCCAGCATGCCCGAGAATAGGCAAAGTCCAGGAAAGTGATAACCCCTGCCTTATATTCCCAACTTTGTCGAGGTTTGGTCACCCAACTTTTATCCATCCTTATTGAGTTTCTGTTTAGAAATTAGATCAAATTAAAACCAATATAACAACGTACGCGGTAAGTGGACACTACAGTTGCCCACCTAAACCAACATTTTGTAAAATGGCTTTTTTCAAAAAGTCATTGGACAAGTGTTTTACAAACAGAGAATATGCATGCATAACGTTCTTCTAAAAAATCAGCTGTTAACTACTGCATCAATACGTTGAACTAACAACATCAATCGAACCAACAATGTATTTAACTAAACATCTTATTTCAACGACAACTTTAGGACATTCAATTGCAGTAATAGAGCAGCAATCTTACACTCTTAATTACATCAATTGGGTGAAACAAACCTCATGTTGTTATCCCTACCTGAACAAAGAAGCAATACAGGTCGCATGACTTTCGAACGAATCAGTTTTGTACACATATAGAAATTCCCTTTCCTTTATTCATTTTCTCTTCTTTCCTTCCTTCTTCCTTCCCGTAGCTTACGACACCCCCTCCTATCTATTGACAATTTACTTCTTATTTAATTAATTATTAATTTTTTTATAAATAATTAAAAAAGAAAATTGGTGGAAAAGAGGAACATGACCATGTGGCCATGTTCCTCACGAGTTGACTTTTTTTTAGTTTTTATATATAGTTAAATCTTAATGTTTTCAGCTCGGTTCCTCGCGTACGACTTTTTTGACCCCGAGCCAAAATCAGGTGTTTCCACTACTGAAGGAACAAGCTGAAGCTCTAACGCTGCTGCTAATTGAACTCAAGGAACTTTTCTCATGGAACCCCATTAATATGTCAAGTATCATAAGGGACGTCATTACCCAATTGAACATTGACCCAAGCATTAGGCAAATCGCTCAAAAGCAACGCCAAGTTGAGGAGGAGAAGGCTCTCACTATTATGCAAGAGTTTGGGAAGTTGGTCAATATCAACCGTGTCAAAGAGATTAAATTCCAGACTTGGGTTGCATACCCCGTATTGTGAAAAAGAGCAGTGAAAAATGGAGAATGTACATCGATTTTCGAGACGTCAACAAAGTTTGCCCCAAGTATTCATATCCCTGCCCAGAATCGACCATCAGATCGACGCCACATCAGGCATGAGCTTTTAATCTTCATGGATGTGTATTCAAGATACAATCAGATTAACATGGCAGAAGGCGACGTGTACCACACTGCTTTCTATGTTAATAGTACAGGTGTCGAACCTCGAAAGCAGTAGGATAGCACCAAGCAATGATGGTCGAAAAAGGTGACACTCGCTTTAAGAAGGAAACACTATTTGAAATTCTAGAAAGAAGGCAGAGATAACTGAGAGAAAAGTGTCGAAAGCAAGAAGGACAATCCTATTTGTAGGAGGGTCAGAAGCACAAATGGTAACTTCCTCGGGAAACGAAACACATGCCATTGTGACTGTTGGATCACAAGATTAAAAAAGGAGATGCTAACATCATATCTAGAATAGGAAGACATACAGAATTCTGACATCATATCTGTATGTTAGAGTAATATGTTTGTCTAGAATAATAGAGATTAGTCTAATACTTTCAAGATTATTCTAGATCATTAGATATTTTCCTATAATGTTCGCTTGTTAGTCCCTAAGTACATCCTATATAAGGAGTACTAGTCTTTGTATGTTGATCATGTTCAAGCAATACAATGTTTTCATTAGTAAAAGCTTTGAGTTCTAAATTCTCTCCACATCAATCCTAAATCCTGAAATGTCGTGATAATGCTTCCTCCACGACAATGTTGAATTACTTATTGCTGAAATGTCGGTTTGATATCGTGAAGATGTGTGATTACATTGAGCTTGGACAAACAAGTTTTTGATGATTTATAATGGATTCAATAGAGGATTGAAATGTTGGAATTAAGATTTTTAGATTAGTTGTTAGTCGCGATGACATAATCACGACGACATGGGACCGAGATGGCATGACCGAGTCATTTACATTTTTATCTAGATTTTATCTTGAAAATATTGTATTAGAATTTGGAGTATCTCACCGATGATGAAAGTGTGCAAGCTCAATTCGATTAGGAATTTGATCAAGATTGAATTTGGAATCCAGCACAAGCAAAGAAGCATTGGATATTTGGGGACCAACTCAACAAATTTCAAAGTTTGAGGATCAAAATTAAGAAGAGCAAAGAACATGAGTGAATGTTAGAGTAATATATAATCTAGTCTAGAATAATCAAGATTAGTCTAGTACATTCAAGATTACTCTAGATCTTTAGATATTTGTCTATAGTAGTTGCTTGTTAGTCCTTACGTACATCCTAGATAAGGAGTATTAGTCTTTGTATGTTGATCATCTTGAAGCAATACAATGTTTGTATAGTAAAAGTTTTGAGTTCTAAATTCTAAATTCTGTCCACATCAATCCTAAATCCTAGCACCTGAGATGCTAACATCATATCTAGAATACAAAGACACGCTTTCAAATTTTCCCATTGGAGACTTTCAAACTTATTGTCTCTTTGAGGGGATAAAATTTGAAATTTCATAAATAACGTTGCATATATAAAGGGTCGATACCCATACAATATAGTCAAACCAACCAGGATCACCCTCCTGCGTGGCTCGGGGGTAGATAATGGATAATGGGTCATGACAAAATACCCTCAAGGTGAATAGTGTCTAGCCTTAACGCCTTACGTCAAAGGACAAAGGACACTTCACTTGGTACCCCAAAAGAAGGCGTCACCCTGGAACTCTTAGAAGGAAAGCTTTGCCCGGAAAAGCTCTGCCTGGGAATGAATGAAGGTTTCAACCCGAATCGAAGTCTTCGCACTCCCTCAATATAAATCAGGTGTTGCCTCCGTTATCAGTAACCTATCACCCATCACCTGTCACATGACAACACAACAATCCTTCTGTAACAGATGATTTGACTTCTTATTCCTTCCCGGTTGATAAACATTTATCATCGTCAAAGGCCAGTTAACCACGGTAAACAGTTAACCTCCTATAAAAATAACCTTGCATTTATTGCTTTTTAGGACATCACATTTACTCACTCCTTATTAACTGCTCTCAAAAGTCTGGTACAGATTTAATCATCGAAGGGGAAACAAACGAGTCAACTCGAGACTTTCCTTCTTGCAGGTCTTGCAAAGCGTAAGAGAGTATTGCCTCAAAGACTAAATGAGAAATCCTACATGAAGATTCATAATGTATGCTTTAAGGGGACAAAGTACGCTTTGGCGGTCAATCTATAAAAATTAATAGGCTTCAAGGTAAGTTAGCGAGTGATTAGGTTAATCCACAATAGTTTGCGACGCTAGAAGCAAAAATAAATCATCAAGCTTCAAAAAAAAGTGGAGTGCTTCAATAGTCGCCTCATTGCCTTGAGTCAATTGCTATAACAGTGTGACGATAAATTGTTCTCTTTTTGGGGGGATCATAGGGCCATCAAAAAATTATATTGTATTACATAAATTGAAGAAGAAAAGACAATAACTTTGCTTTTAATGTTGATTCTTGAATCCATAGATACTCGATTATGTTTAGTAATTATACCCAATTTCGTAACATAATCCATTAAATTCCATTTCCCTTAACTTAGATTGTTGTGTTAGTCAAAATTCAATATTGTTTGTTTGGTTATACTTCTTGTTTGTGTATCTCACTACGGGAAAAGGCGCAGTTAATGGCTCAAGGACACGGCTCAAGTATGATTGAGCTGTGAAAAATTTAATTTTACAATAATTAACGGCTCAATGAAAGTTCAACCGTCACGTATTGAATTACCGGCTCAATTTTTCGAGTTGTTATCTTTATTTGCGGCTCACGTATTGAAAGAGTCGCTAAAACGTTTTTTTAATCAAAATTCTTTTTGACGGCTCAATACTGTAGGGCCGTCATTAAAAATATTTTTTTTTAATCCAAATTATTTTTGACGGCTCAATACTATTGCGCTGTCATTTAAAAACAATTTTTTTGACAGCTCATTTTTTTTACGTTATTTTTTACAGCTCCTTTTTTTGATCCGTCTTTTTTTTAAAGGAATTATTATTTTCTCTTTTTGCTATTTTTCACGGTTCAATCATTATTGAGCCGTAATAAAAAATAAATATAAAATCAAAAATATTTTTGACGACTCATTTTTTATGAGCCGCCCTTGTTTTTAAGGAATTAATATTTTTATTTTCGCTATTTGTCACGACTCATTCACTATTGAGCCGTAAAAAAAAATTGACGGCTCATTTTATTTGAGTCGTCCTTAAAATTCAAACTTTTTTGTTTTGCCGCACTATTTCCCTCGCATGTAAAATTCAAACTTTAAATCATTTCACTCTCTTTGTCTCTTCCATACATTTTGCTTCCCGCCGAAGTCAAAAGGGATTCCTTCTCTATGTAATTTCCATTCTCTTCCTCCTTCGTCGTCATCGTCGTCGTCTCTCTCCCTCCCTCCCTTAAGCTGCCTCTCTGCTGTATTTCATTACGGGTCTTTGTGGTGAAAAGGTTGATATAGATTGTCCGGTTGATTACAGAGGAAGCATCTGATTCTATCTACAGGTAAAAAGTTATATTTGATTCTACGCTTCTCTCCTCTGAACTTGATTTCGTTTCGGAGATGATCGTAATCGCCATCGTTTCCCTGTTTCAAGCTTTTCGTCAGAAGCTGTCCAACCGCGTCTCCCTGTCCAACCGCATCTCCCTGTCCAACCACGCTTCTCTCCTCTGAACTTGATTTCGTTTCGGAGATGATCGTAATCGCCATCGTTTTCCTGTTTCAAGCTTTTCGTCAGAAGTTGTCCAATCCCGTCTCCCTGTCCAACCGCGTCTCCCTGTATTTGTATGTATCATCAGGAAAGCAAGCATGGTTTTTAGCTAACCATTCGTCTTACTTGCAGCGTTTGGCTGAACGGGAAGGTGGCCGACAGTGGTGGAGCTTCAAGAACGGGAAGGCTGAACTGGAAGGTGGCCGAAGGTGGTGGAGCTTCATGAACGGGAAGGTTCATGAACGGTGGTGGAGCTTCAAGAACGGTAGCCGACGGTGGTGGAGCTTCAAGAACGGGAAGGTGGCCGCCGGTGGTGGAGCTTAAAAAACGGTGGTGGAGCTTCAAACTTTTTAAAAAAAAAATATTTTTGGCGGCTCAAACAAAATGAGTCGTCAAACAAATAAAAAGTATTGATATATAATTAATCTTTACGGCTCATTTTATTGAGCCGCGAAAAATACAGAATATTAAATATATTTGTATTTTCGCCGACACTTTCTTATTGAGCCGTCCTTTTGACGTCTCATTCCTAATTGAGCCGTCATAAATATGACGACAGTTATTATGACAACTCGTTTTTAATTGATCCGTCTTTAATTGAGTCGTCTTTAATTGAGCCGTCTTTAATTAACGGCTCAAAAAATGAGTCGTTAATGAACTTATTTTCAGTCGGCAACATAATACTTTCCCGTATTGTCTATTCAGCTTAATTATTTTTGGACATGGGTCCAAAAAAATCTTTATTTTAAAAATGTTACCTGGGTACCTTAAACCCTCTAAATTTAGAAATGTTAGTTTTTTGGACAATTTTCAATAAAAATGAAAAACTTTATCTTTAATAGACGAGAAAATCAAAAGTTTATACGAGCAACCGCGGTATTGAGTTTCGATGTAAATAATTATTTGAAAGTAAAACTCTACTTGTGAATGATATGGTAAAAGTTTTGGTTTCTACCTTGACGTTTCTTGATGTCCACAAATGATATATTTTGATAAATTGAAAACTAACTTGTATATTTTAGTATTTAGTTTAAAAAAAATGTAAAAAAGAATATCTGGTCTGTGATTAGATAATTGCTAGAGACAAAACAATAAGTAGGATCCTTTGTTTAATATAAAGGCACCACTGTGCTAAGGAAAATCAAAGATGGAGTATCTATCCACAATGGCACAATCCTCGTATGACTAACGGAGAAGAAGACATGTGACTTAATTACCCTTTTCACATAATAGTGCAACAATTAAAGGTCGAAATTCTAAGAACATCTAAGAAAACAGCAAAAGACGTCCTAGAAATATTGAACCAACTATGGCATTAAGCTTGAATTGGAAGACATGCCTTAATCGATGAGCTAATCCAAAGACAAGAACGAAGTCACGAATTAAGTCCAGTATAGCAAAAAAATAGAATAAATATTAATTAAAAAGGAGTAAATATAATACTTAAATATATAAATATAAAGAGACAGAAAAACAAACAAATATTATGGTGAAAATTGTATAGTGTGAGAAGTTGAGAGGCACCCTTACCTCTTAATAACTTCATCACTGTCAAAAGGCAAGCGAAAAGGAAAAATAATCTCAATCCAAGGTTACATATACCCAAGTATTAAAGCAAAATGCATTTTTTAAAGAAAAATTAGAATTGAACATGAAACACAATTTTTTAAAATCATGTAATTACTCTTATCTCTCTTGATCATACTAGAGAGAGAGCGATAAATTCAACTTTGGATTTGATGACAAAGTGAGTGTTAATTATTTGGAACAATGTGCAAACAATATATAAAGGGGTAAAAACAACTACGAATGTCCTCTTAATAGGAATAAATGCCCTATATTTTAGGGAAACTTAACACTCACCTAAGTAAAGTTATTAACGTGATTAACCATAACATGAGTGGTGACTTTTGACCACGGTTACTTATTATCGATCTGAAGCAATAAGATGTCATTTCTCCCTAACAAATGGTCAGTGGCAGATGACGTGACGCGATAAATATTTGATTTTACGTGCGTCACCTAAGTAGGAGGATCGACTTAAGAAATCATCAAGTAGGATATAGGCGTCGCCTAGTATTGTCCATGCCACAGGCTTTCACTTACGTGACGATGTTCTTAGTATGCAAAGCCTCTATTTTATGAACGAAGCTTTCACTTTTATACATTTAAACTTGATAAATTAACCATACAAACAATTCTCACATGCATGTACACGAATACGTGCATCCAATTCAAAGTTGTAATATTGCATTAAAATAGTTTGTTTTTTCATCTTAGTAATGAATATATCTTTTGTTCCATTCTTTCTTTCTTCACTTTTTTCCTTTAAATTGTGGTCACTTTATTAACGAATTTGATTTGCGTAGGGCGTTAAAGAATGAATTATGCGGAGGAGGGTGGGGGTTGATAGGCTTGTCCAAATGAACCGATTCAGACGAACTGATTTGGTTCCAACCGGTTCGGCCGAACTAGTTCCAAAACCAAACCAGTGTTTTTAGCCTTTAAATAGAACATTTCAAAATAGTACCAAAAATTCAGTTCGAATCGATTCGACTCAACTCGTTTTTTTATACTGGTTTATATTTAAACTTAAATCAAACCACTTTAAATTAAGCCGGTCTGATGAACCAAACCAGACTAGTCTCCAGACCATCGGTTTGTCTCTCATGGGCCGTGAGTCACAGCAACCATCAATCCACATGACAAATGAGTCAAATGACAAATGAAATTGAAAATGAAATCTCTAGTCTTCAACGCAACCATCAATCCACATGACGACAACTCCCATTCATTGTCGAGGACGACGACGGACGCCAGGTACCGCACAGACAGTTACTGCGCTTTCGGTGAAATTGATTTGCTTAGTTGATCTCCTGATTGGTTTCTAGGTTTTCACGGATGGAACCAGCCAACTGTTTGTTGGATTCGTGGTTGATTTAGCGAGTGTTGGAGGCGTAATCGGAAAGGTTCAACAGTTCCATCTGTCTCTTTTCTTCTACAACTGTTGGACTTGTCTCTCTACTGTTGACTTCAACTCGCTGATTTCAGTCGGTAAGCCTTTGGTAGTATAACTTAGCTGAAATCTCAAGTCGCAGTTGATGAGGATGAGACGAATGAGTTGTACTGACGACGAATCCCTAATTTACTGAATAAGTTTATGTGTATACATAGAAATATAGAATAGTAGTGTGCATGGTGTACTGGTGTTTCATTTCTTTGGCCAGCTAGCTTTTGAAATAATAATTATAATGGGAAGATGTTATAGGATTTACTGGAGTTACAGATTAGTTGAGGTGTTGACATCTTTTGATTTCTTTGTCTTGTCTGCATAATTTTTCTCAAATCTGCATTTTGTGAGTTCCTATGGGTAACTGTTAGGTGCAGTTATTGATGATGAGCAAGTACTGTTTATGCCAAAAGGAAAATACAAAATAAAGCTAAATTTTCTTTTGCTCTTTCAACTAGTTGTCATTATTAAAGAAGGAAATAATGTGTTCATTTTCCTTTAAAAACAGATTTTGTAAGTTTTCAGTAAAGATGTCAGACACATTGGAAGCAAGGAAAAAAGAACCGAACATTGAGAATCTTGGTGGATATGATTATGCTAGGGTGGCAATATATGATGATCCAAGTGCAATTGAAGCTAATGCCTTACAACCTGATGGTGGAGGAAGGATTAAATTGTTCATATGGTGGATGAAAACATTAACACTTATTATTACGATTCTAATCACAGCTCTTATTTTTGTGAAGTGGGGAGTGCCATTCATATTCGAGAAAGTATTTGGTAAGTTCAGTTTCAGTTTCAGCAGTTTGACAATGACCAAGTCTTGAATTCTTGATGTATTGATGTATTTTGATGGAGTTGGATGTTGTATGTATTGATGTATTCTGTTGGAGTGGGAGTGGGAGTGGGATGATATTGGAGTTGGAGTGGGATGCTGTAAGTGTATGTATTCAGTTTCAGTTTCAGCATTTTTTTGGCCGGTTCGGTTCTAGATTGAACCGGGCCGACTCTTAACAAACATTATTATAAAAAACAGACCAGAACAACTTGAACCGGTTCTGAATCGGTTCAAACTAAACCAATTCTTTTTGCCATAAACCAGACCCATTGCTGAATCATTTTTCAACCCATTGCTTCAATTTTTCTCTGCCATCGTTAACTCCAATTTGCTGTACTCGTCTAAAGTCTTCATCTTCTAAGCGATCGGTTTAATGGTGGGGTCAATATTTAGCTCGTGGGAGATGAGATTTGAGTTAATTGCATGTCGTTGGACTGCCAAGTAAAGAGTTACTTGAACTTCTTGAGGAGTATTGTCATGGTGGTGTTATGTTTGATGGTATTTCTAACTCTAATACTCACTTTCTCATTGGGGTTGTCCACCTTTATCTTGACCAAGTCTTTAATTATTGAATGTCTCATTAGAGTTCCTCAACAGATAAAACATATTCTTGAAACAGGTTGGTTCTTATCGATTCCCATGACAAGTAGGGAACTTTATCTGTTGAGGAACTCTAGAAGAGGTTATCATGTTGGGGATGATGGTGGTTTGGCCAAGGATAATGTTGTAAGAATTTGGGCGTCCCTGACTATGAAAAATACATCGATTTTCAGGCTCTTTCACCCTTCGCATAGGACCACTGGGAGGTTAACGACTTCCAACGAATATATTGTGCTTACCACGGAAAAGATCACACGCAACTCAACTTTCTTGAACTCCTTCTTGATACGACCTGTGTTTTTGAAAGCATCCAAGAAGAAGATGTTTGTCGAGCTCCCCTTGTCCACCAAGATTCTTTTTGTTTCGAATCTATCAATATTGGTATTGATGACAAGTGCGTCATCATGTGGGTTATATATTCTCCAGTTAAGGATATGATCTTGTATTCTGCTAGTATAGGACTTTCCACCAATTTTACTGTCAGGGAGAGATGGCTGACATATATTTATCTAGCTCAATTACGCTCGTATTCGCTGCGAATCCGCCTAATATGACATTGATGGTTCCCCTTTTTTTATGGGAGAATCTGGTTTTGTCTGGTCTGTTGTGTGGGTTATGTCCGCGGGTTTAGTGGAAAACGCTTTTCTTTCTGAGCAACCACGTTCTTTAAAAACCTCTTTGGACCATGTCCTCAATGCTTCTTTTAAAGATCTCACAGTCCTCAGTCTTTTAGCATTTTGTCTTATGGTATCAACAAACCTATTTAGATTATCGACAAAGATCTCACAATTCTCCCTTATGTCCTCAGTCTTGGAGTTGGTGGCCTAATCAAGTGGTTGCTTTTCCATCTCAGCTAACACCACTACGATTGATGCTTGTTTTTGGATTATGAGCTCTTTTTCCTTTCCTTTTTCTTCTCGTAACGCTTAGGCTCTTGTGCTTGTGCGAGGTGACTTTCCATGTCTATACATACCTTATCTCTTATGGAGATTTATTTTAGAATATTTATGTTTTTGACATGGTAGTTGTTTTCCAGTTTATTGGAGTCTTTATTTTAGATAAAAGATACAAAAAATCTCGACACTTCTAAAACTTGTTGATCAATATCATTGATACCCTTGTACAAGAGCCCATAGAAGTCTACTAGGATCTCACTTGGTTCTTGTCTTATGTTATTCAAGGCAACCACACTTCTTAGCTTTTGGTGCTCGCCTATGTTTTTGTATGAATTTTACTTGGAGACCTTCTCAAAAGCAGACATGTTCTAATAGTAATCCAAAAATTCATGAAGAGGCTGTGCTCGACAAGATTTAAGGGAATAACAACGTGATGTGGTCATAATCGCAGGTACGTCTTATTAGGGAAGCATCAAGCTTGTTGATATATCATATTGGGTCGCCCGATCTGTTGTATCAAGGATTGCTCTCCCCACTACATCCCTGGGTATTTTGATCGGGACAAGGAAAGGATGAACGAATGGGATGTCTTATCTCTTGGGGTGGTCATTACTTCCTCCATTTATTTGTTCAACATCATGTAGACGAATAAAATTGAGCACTCCCTAAATGCAGTCTCAAGCTCGATCCGTGATATGACATGTTTGCGAGGGTTCAGTGAGTAGCATGCGTTCATCCGGAGATACTATAGGGTGCCCACTACTTCAGTTGAGGCACAAGATTTTATTAGGAAATAGGGTTAATTACCTGAACAGTCACTTATGTTTACCCTATGTGATTAAACGATTACTTATGTATTTTTGTATTACTAAATAGTTACTTAAGTTTGAGGATGTGACTGAAATGTTAAGTTTATGTTTCTTTTTTTCTATATGTCTGTCACGAGCAAAGTACGTGATTTCATTTGAACGAATTAAAAATTTTATGAATGGATCATTTTACCATTCTATCACTTTGTGTCGTAGATTCATGTCGTACCAGAATCAAGCGAAAGATTTGCATGGATCTGTCCATTCTTCAATCCCTGGTTGCAAAAGATTTTTCTTTTCTTTTCTCTTGAATCTTTCCATGTTAATTTTCCAATTCAAATTCAACTTTCTATTTGAATATGGTCTTTAATTACTAAGACAAATGGGAATAGGTATGAAGGAGGCGGAGATCTCTGATGATGATGATATAAAATCGAGGAACATATCCAGGGAAATGACTGACTCCGACCGTAAAGCGAGGGAAACCTCTGATTCCTTAAGTAAAAATTGTGACAACTCCGAGGATGCAAATAGTTGAAGATTTAGTGAAAGGAGAAAAACGTGTGGGAGTTCCGATGCTGAGGAGGTCGCAGAAGCATTAAAGTGAATCGGAATTGGATGATTCTAGCTCGGAGGGCTCAGAATCGGGCTCGGAATCATAGTACTCGGAGAGAGGGATGGAGATTGAAATCGAGGAGAAGAGGAGCAGAAGGAAGAAGAAAGGTAGGAGGAGGAGGAGGAAGAGAAGGAAAATAGGAAAAAAAAGAGAAGAAGAGGAGGAGAGATTGTCATTTGTTGTTCTTCCTGCAATTCCAAGATTGTTTTACGAAACAAATGACAGATTCGTACAGAATACAGAAAAATAAGTTGCTACTCTTTAAACCAAGAAGAAGATGAAGAAGTTACAAGAATAAGAAAATTTTGCCTTCCTTCGCTCGTTTTATGTAAATGGAGAAGGAAAATGGTATATTAGAAATTTCAAGTGTGAAGAAGGTCGCATGCATAAGTTTAACAGATATAATTAACAGAAGTTACGACCCTGAGCTGTTCAGTCATATTTTGAAACATAAGTAACAGTTGGTCTCAAATTTCAATCGTTCATTACATCTGCCAACATAAGTAATGATTCAGGTAATTAACCCTAGGAAATATTGCATTAGGAAATATTCCCTTAATATTCTCCATAATATTACTTAGGATATTGTTACTATTTTTCTTATGTAACTTTATGCATTTGTCATGCTTCTAATATTCCTAGTATAGTAATTTCCATATGTTAGGCAACCCTAGAGCTTTATATTGTGTAACCTCCCAATAGTAATGCAATCAATGAAATTTTAGTTTTTACTAGTTTATTATTTCATCATGGTATCATAGTGGGACGATTCTACGTTCGCATCGGTCCCTGCTTCTATTTCAACCCCAATCGTACCCAGTCCGGGTTCGAACTCTCCTTCCTCACCCCTTCGTGAGACAAACATGTCATATCTTGTGTTTGTTCCATCACCTATGCTCTCACATGCGATGCATGTTAACCCCATCAATCAATCTCGATACCCTAGCCTTCCTCACGTTACACTCCCCAATCTCAAAAGTCTAGCGTCTAGACACCACTAATTTCTTAGGATGGAAATCACAAATGTAGTCAGCTTTAGTCTATTATGATATTATTGGATTTTTCGAAGGTTCCATTCCGTGGCCACCTTGTCTCCTCGCGGATGCAGACGCCAATGCTATGTCGAACCCTCATTACTCCTCATGGGTGAAGACCGACCAATATGTTCGAACATGGATTACTTTCACCCTGAACTACGAGGTTCATAAGAAAGTTCATGATCTCGTCTCTATCTGGGACTTATGGAAAACCCTTTTCGTACGCTACACCGACCAATGCATGTCGAATGAGATGACTCTTAAGCTAAAGTTCTACTGGTATTCCAAGAAGCCAACTCAGTCGATTTTAGAATAATTCAACAAACTTAAAACCATTGCAGACTCTCTCGGCTATTAACTGTGTAATCAGCGACAAAGGTATTGTCATTCAGGCTCTCAATGGTCTACCCTCCGAGTATGATGCATTCGTCGCAAGTATAAGTCATCTCGTAATTACCATCACTTTTCATAACTTGAGGGCGAAGTTTATGATGCAGGAACAAGGAATTCAATGACACCAAACAGCAACCTCTAACACGGATCATGCACACATGGCTGACACACAACAATCTGGATCATCTTCCAAAGGTCGTGGGCGTGGTAGTTAGGGACATGGGCGCGATGGACAGGGTCGAGGGCGTGACAGTTATGCTAGTAATACGAAGGGATATCAGTGTTTGGATCGGAAAACGGGCCGCGACTACACAATTCGTCACGTCTGCTTTATCGAAGATGAATTTCCGTCCACAATCTACCGCTTCACCGACCAAGTAATCCTCCACCTTAGCCTAACTCTTCGTGGTCTCTTCGGTCATTCCACCATTCCTAGAAGATGGTCGATCTGAGGCTTCTCCTCTTAATGTGTCCTCCTCTTGGTGTACTCATCCTCTGGAATCACCCTTGTTGTCTCTGCCCTCGCCGTCCTCTGATCCTTCTCTCCCGGCATCAAACGTTTTTCTTGTTGAAGCATCTCCTCATGTCTCTCCTTCAGCCCATTCTCCTTCAATATTCATCCCGACTTTGCTGTCCGAGCCTCTTCTCCTTCGACTGTGTCCAATCCGGTCAGGGAGTCCGCACCCCCTGTTTATCCCATGCAAACCTGTGCGAAATTAGCTGTTTTCCGTCCACGTCATGTCTTGAATCATAGTCACACTCTCGAGGTACCTTCTTGTGCTTCTAAATATTCTCTTGATCCTCATTGGAAATTCCATATGGTAGATGATTGTAAAGCTTTATTAACCAACCACACTTGGGAACTAGTTCCGTTTCAGCCTTCGATGAACTTGGTAGGTAGTAAATGGGTGTTTAAAGTGAAAGAGAATTTTAACGTATCTGTTGAACGTTTTAAAGCTCGATTAGTAGCACATGGATTGAAACAGCAATATGGGATAGACTATGACGAAATATTCAGTTGGGTGGGAAAATTGCAAACAATTCGAGTGGTGCTCGCACTTGCTATCTCCTATGCATGCACAATACGGCAACTCGACGCCAAGACTACCTTCCTCGATGGCCATCTGCGTGAACCTTTCTAGATGAAGTAACCCCCCGGTTTCATTTATATTGACTTGCCTAATCATGTCTGCAGACTCAAGAAAGCAATCTATGGCCTCAAACAAGCACCTCACGCTTGGTTTCAACGCTCCAACTATGCTCTCATCTCCTTTGGCTTTCGTGCGAGCAAGGCGGATTCCTCACTATTTATCTATCAACATAACTCCATTAATATTCTTTTGCTTGTTTATGTTGATGATATTATAATCAGCGGTAGCAACACAAGCCGTCTATGGGGTCTCATTCATCACCTAACCTCAATTTTTGCCATGAAGGATCTACGTGACCTACACTTTTTCTTATGCATTTTAGTGTATCGTCATAATCATGGCTTGTTCTTCTCTCAATCAAAGTACGTCTCCGAGCTACTTCGACGTTTCGACCTACCGACCCTCAAGCCAGTTGCTACACCTCATGTTGCTAAGCAGACACTCTCGGCTCATGATGGCGATCTACTTTTGTAGACCACTACCTACCACCAAATGGTAGGTGCGCTCCAATATGTTATTAAAGCAAGGGCAAATGGAAATAGGTGAAAACAGGTTCAGAATACCCTTCACCTACAGCTTCAGCATGGGCATGAAGGAAGGAATTGAAATGCTCATAGGATGCAACTTCATCAGAGCCATGTATGGAGGATTGCGAATAGAAGGTAACATAATTACCTTCTACAAAAACTTGACCTCAATCCACACGAGGATGTTATGATGACTCACCCAAATATCTACTTTTCCGTCAGCATGGTCAGTCAGTTTACACACCAACCTCGTCATCCGCATCTTCAAGTAGTCAATCGAATCTTTCGATATCTCACCGACACAATATCACATGGTCTATTCCTGGGAAGAAACACTTGACTGAATCTTCACGCCTATGACGATGTAGATTGGGTTAGTTGCTACGAAAAGCGGCGATCCACCTCGGGGTTCTGTCTATTTCTTGGGACCAATGTTGCCTTATGGAGGACAAATAAGCAAGGAAATGTCGCCCGATCAAGCACTGAGGCCGAAGAATATCGTTCTGTTGCGCATTGTGTCGTTGAGCTCACTAGGTTACCACAACTCCTAGGGGAGATTGGTGTCTCCTTGTCCACTACCCCAACATTGCATTACGACAATATATTTGCCACCTACCTTGCTCTAAATCCAGTCTTTCATGCTCACACCAAGGACATCGAGCTGGATGTTCATTTTGTTCGGGAACGCGTTGCCTCGGGAAACTTACATGTTCGCTATCTTCCCACGGAAATTCAAATTGTCGATGTCTTCACCAAAGGCCAAATGCTCGTGTGTAGCAAACTCTCATTCGTTGAACTGGATTCAGATTTAAGGAAGTATTAAGAAATATTCCCTTAATATTATCCACAATATTACCTAGGATATTGTTACTATGTTTCTTATGTAACTTTATGCATTTGCCATGTTTCTAATATTTCTTGTGTAATAATTGTCATATATTAGGCAACCTTAGAACTTTATATTATGTAACCTCCTAGTAGTAATGCAATCAATGAAACTTTAGTTTTTACTAGTTTATTGTTTAATCAGCCCCGCCTTCGATAATGCATTCAGAGGCGTCTTTTGGTAGGTGTATGCTTGTTGTTTAATTTGTTCTTTTTTTTTGACCGTTTTTAATTTGTTCTAGGATCATTTCAAAAGTTACTAACCTCTCTGGTGTGATGAGACCGTGGTCTCCAAATTAAGGAAAACATGTCGTTTGTGGAAGAGGCACTTGTGCAAAAGAGATTACAGATTGAGAGGTATTGATGCCTGCATTTATCTAAGGTTCTGTCGGATACAAATGGATTGAATTTGATGTGGACATCAAAGCTGCCTTGTGGTGAAAGAGCACAAATGGTCTCTGTGGCACTCAAATGCACAAGGGGGAAGATTCAGAAGTTCCTTAGGGAGGTTGCAATCAAATTGTTTTTTAACTTCTTGTTGTTGTTGACTGTTGTGCGTCTGCATGGTTTTTCGTTCAAATTTCCACAAACGGCACCAAATGTTGGACAAGGTACCGAAGTTGCCCGTGAAACTCGTCGGGGATCCAAGTCGTCAGGGATTGATCCAAACACTTGAAAAATGGGACGAATGGAAGTTTTATTTCAAGACTTTCTTCGATGCTTAAATGAGTGTGTTGTATATGATAATAATACCTGAATTTAGAAGCTATGAAAGAGACATGTATAAAGTACATATACTTTTTAAATCCTACAATCAATGTTAACGTCAGGTTATTTACCATTGTGATATTTTATGCGTGTCTCTTATCTTGTATCCTAGTATTGAATAGACGTTCATCTCTTTGGGATATGATATATTCTTACGAGTAATATTCTCATCTTTAATATCAGATTATTCTAACAGTTGTTACTCTATGGAATAGGGCTGGGCATAAAAAATTGGTTCGGCTGAACTGGTTCACAAAACAATCAGTGTTTTTGGAAAAATATGGAGAGGTTCTGGAGAGGTACAAAAAATGGTTCAAAAACAGTTAACCGAACCACTTTTTTGTACCAGATTTAATATACCTAAACGGGTAAACCAGACCATACCAGATTTACCAGCCACACTCTCCACTTCTTCACTAAACCCAACGGTCCGAACCAGCAGCAACACTGAGTCCGAACTAGCAGCAACACTCACTAAAACGACCGGTTTTTATATACTTCCTCAGTCTTCACAGTTCAGACTCTTCACTTCTTCCATTTCCTTCGTGACGAGACGAAGAGAGGCGAGCAGCAGGCGGGGCGAGGCGTCGAGTAGTTGCAGCGGTGCGATGAGGCGAGCAGCAGAGCCGAGTAGCAGCAGCAGTGCGAGCAGCAACAGCAGAGGCGACGACGGCGCGACGCGACGAGCAACAGGAGGCGCAATCAAAACCCTAATTTCTTACGAGATTGGGTTCAGAGCTCACGATTGGCTGATTCGGTCCGGAGATTAAACTTGTAAGCAATAGAAACCCTAATTCATTCCAATTAGTAGTTTCTATACAATTAATGCTACACGTATTTGTAAGCAATCTGAAATCATTAAAGTATTTGTATAATTCCTGTTGGATTTGCTGGTTGCCATTTGCGGGATTGTCTTCACTCTTCATTCATGTTGGATTTGCCGATTTGCTGGATTTTGTATTACTGTTTTTTTTTAAAATATATATAAAGTGGTTCGACCGAACCATTTTTGAACCGGTTCAGAACAGATTCGGTAACTCGATCAAAATCTGGAGCACTAAACCGTACCTCTTTAAAATGTGGTAAATGTATGATTCTGAACCGATTCGGAACAGAACCGGTTCATGCTTAGCCCTACTAAGGACGATATTTTAGGCATTGTATTAGAGGAAAGGATTTAAGTACATATGGTGCTAAAGCTTGAGCTTAGGTAAGACCTCTATGGCGCGTGCATTAGTTAGGTTGCTCATATTTACATAAGGCCTCGCTTTTTGTGACAATTGCCAGGACACTAGAGCGTCGTTTGGTATTTAAGAAATTTTGTTTAAAGGAAGTCTACTTTATCTACAAAAGCATGTTATTGTGTATTTTCATTTTTGGGGGTTGTTGATCTAGATATAGAAATGTATATGCATGTAATTAATTTGAGAAAGAGAGACTACGAGAGACAAGGGAGAATTGAAATAAAGGTGCAGTAGTAGGAAAGAATGCAGATTCCAAATTTTAGATCTCCATGGAAAACAAAATACCTTCGCTTTAAAGAGAAGACGAATTTCAGGTCCATGCATTCTTGTTGGCATCTGCGCCACACTATTGGCCTACTATTCTTGATGTAAAGTATGAATATATATAAAATCTAAATAATACAACGATCATATACTTTGACAAAGATAAATTAAGTCAGTGTTTTATACTAAAAAAATCTGAGGAGCTAATCGTATGGTTAATAATCACCCCAAGCTGTCTTTCAATCTTCATTCTGGCTTCGTGGTATGTAATGGTGGTTAGACGTATCGATAGAGGTTGGACGAACACATACATTTTTTTTCGTAATTATCTAACAATAAATTAGATAAACTTAATAAATTGCATTTCCTTTTTTATTTACTTATTAATTGCATTTCCTTTATTTAATAAATTGCATCTCTTTTTGTTAGATATGTGTCCATACCCTAGTACAGTCTACACTATAAGAAAGAGATGTCTCACCAAACCTTAGGTAATTTAATTAGATTATCCAATAGTGCAACCGAATATAAGTGCCTTGTAAGCAGTGTGGGATGGGATATTATAATAAATAAATGATCGAAAATCCTTTACCGCTAACATTTGTGAATCATACACCTTTTTTTTTTTTTTGGCCAAGAATCATACACCTCATATGATAATATATATCATTTTCATCATATTCTTATTCACAGAAAACGCGCGCCATTGGAATGCGATTGGATAACCTTTTTGTAAGGAGAGAATATAAGAACCCGGGTACGTGGAAACATATTATAGTGGTGGTAATCTAGTAGAACTAATTTAAAATTACACCACACGATCAAAGAGTAAGTTTGTTAAGTATAAGTCAGCTAAATTACAGTTCACACGACTTAATCCTGTGAAAACAAAGTGGTAATAACAGTTAATGATCTTATATGTACTATATATGATCAATAATTTCTGGCATGACACGATTAAACGATATGTATATGAGTTTTGAGTTAAATACATTTAGTGCATACACAATTATTATACGTTTAGACATGATTAATAATTGTGGTTAAATAATTCTAATCTGCAAACACATTAATACCATTTGTTAGGATCGATTTAACAACATACACATAAAACTGATGAAGAAGAACGAGAATTGAGAAAGGTTTTGAGAAAGTTAGAGAGAAAAAAGAGAAAAATGTGTGACAAAGTTTTTTGTGGTAACACTTCTTCGGAGTAACCTCCACGGCGGTTTCAGTATGTATATTGATGATTGTTATTTCTTGTTCAGAATACATAGATGGAGAAGTATATTTATAGTGCAAAACCTAACAAGTGCAAAACTTCAACTTGAACACGTTGGTTGTGTGAAACTACAAGATCAACACGTTTTCCATGTGGAAAACATGCACCGTCCAAGCCGCCTGTGTTTGGCCACTGTTTAACTGAGTCGTCCATGTGCACCATGTGTACTGTCCAATGCGTTGTCTTGTTAGGCACCGTTCACATGTATCGTCCACATATTAATCAGGCTCCACAACCTAAATATTCTCCCACTTGGAGACTCATTCAGTCACCAAGCCACAATTCTTCAACAAAGTCTTGCCATCATCAATATCTTCACACACCACACCATCTATCGAAACACAACTACAGAAGACCAACCAACGTTTTGTAGAACCCAGTTTTCCAACATCGACACATTTCATCAACATGTTTGCTGGATTATTCTCATCCTCTATCTTATCTAAGCACAAGTCACCTTCTTCCATTGCCCTACGAGTGAAATAATACTGCATTCTGATATGCTGAGTCTTCGACTGATAGACTGCATTCTTCACCAACTGTATGACACTCTTGCTATCTGAATACATAATCTTCTGTCTTTGGTTGTTGTTTAATTCTTCCAGATAATCTGCCAGTCATATCATCTCTTTCCCAACTTCAGCTACTGCCACGTACTCAGCCTCAGCCTTTAACCGTCTTTTGCCATCTGGTTCATCCTTGATCCTGAACACCCATTTTTTGAACACGGTTATCGTGCATGCATGCAGTTTAGTCAGCACCTACATGTCATTCTTGTCAAGTAAGCTTATCTCATCATCCATGCCATGCTTCCACTTGATTGAATCCTCCACCTGTAGAGCCTTTAACCGTCTTTTGCCATCTGGTTCATCCTTGATCCTGAACACCCATTTTTTGAACACGGTTATCGTCCATGCATGCAGTTTAGTCAGCACCTACATGTCATTCTTGTCAAGTAAGCTTATCTCATCATCCATGCCATGCTTCCACTTGATTGAATCCTCCACCTGTAGAGCCTCGTCAAAAGACTATGGTTCCCCTTCATTAGTCAGCAACAAATAATGTAATAAATGTGAATACAAATCTGGTGCTCTGATGGTTCTGGATGATCTCCTCAATACCTGCTCCAGTGCCATTTGCTCCACCACGGGTTCTCCAGCAACAATTTCTAGAGTTGTTGGAGTATCTTCTTTGGGTGTAGTCTTGTGCAACTCAAACTCAACTCCTACTTGCTTCGTAGTCTCTAAAACCCTATGCTCTCTGTCATTGTATAGAACAGAGCTATCAATAAGTGATGAAACTAGAGATGGTCCCCAAACATATGTATGGATCATTTCCAACCACACTTTCTTCGGCTCTCTCGGAGTCATTGTAAATATAACTCGTTTATGCTTTCCCATAACACAACTCTCACAAAGACCCATATCAACAGACTTCAAACCCTTTAACGCTCCTTTTGCAACCAACATCTTGATTCCCTTCGCACTAATGTGTCCAAGTCTGTTATGCCACAAACACGAACCAAAATCACCTTCAGCGACAACAATCATGTTTATACACCCTACAACGATGTGCAAGGTTCCATATTTTGTGCCACGAGCTACAATCATAGCACCCTTTACAATCTTCCACGAACCGTTACCAAACTTCGCTTCGTAGCCGATGCTATTCAACTGACCAACATAGATCAAATTCTTCTTGAGTCCAGGAATACATCTAACATCCTTCAATGTCCATTGGTTTCCCGATGGAATCTTTATGCGGGCATCCCCATTTCCTTCGATCTCCAAAGATTTTTTGTCAGCAAGGTATACCTTTCCAAAATTTCGATTTTGAAATTTTGAAACAATTCCTTGCTTAGAGACAAATGAAAGGATGCACCAGAATCCAAAATCCAGGATTCAACCGGGTTGTCCACACTAAGGATTAGAGCATCCCCAATGTTTTCTGTTGAATTGATAAAACCAGAATCATTTCTGGATTTCTGATTATGTTTCTTCTTTGGTTTCTTTCACCTCGTCCGATAGTGCTCATTTTCTCCACAGTTCCAACAAATCGCGTTGACTTCGTTCATTCTTTGATTTTAATCGGCCATGTTGATTTTAGCCATTCGACTTGCTTTTCCCCCTTCAGTCAACACTGAGAGCATTACCTGATGACTCTCCCACTTCACGCTTGCGAATACTTTCACAGAGAATAACATCTCGGATTTCATCGAACTTCAGTTTCTCAGACCCACGGGAACTGCTAATTGCTGCACCAACAGTATCCCATGACTTGGGCAGAGATGACATCAAAATCAACGCTTTGATTTCATCTTCAAAGCTAATCTCCATAGAACTCAGTTGACTTACAGTCATATTAAACTCGTTTATATGATCTGCAACAGATTCACTCTCACACATATGTAAATTGAACAATGTACACATCAAATATACATTGTTCATCGCATATGACTTTTCGTACATATTTGATAGCGCATTCAACAGATTGTCTGTAGTCTTCTCCTTAACGATGTTGAGCGCCACATTCTTCGACAAAGTTAATCGGATCAACCCTAGGGCATCACGATATTTCATCTTCCACTGCTCATCGGTCATGGACTCCGTGTTCGCCGCGAGCAAGGGTACGTGAAAATCTTTCGGGTACACATAATCTTCGATCTGCATCTTCCAGAAACTGAAATCGGATCCATCGAACTTCTCGATTCCAAGCTTCAAACTCTCTATCTTCAGTGATCGTGTTGAATCTCCTTAGCTCTTATACAAGTTGTTAGGATTGATTTTGCAACATACACATAAAACTGATGAAGAAGAACAGGAATTGAGAAATATTTTGGGAAAGCTAGAGAGAAAAATGTGTGAGAACGGTTTTCGTGGTAATACTTATTCGCAGTAACCTCCACGGCGGTTTCAGTATGTATATTGATGATTGTTCTTTCTCTCTTGTTCAGAATACATAGATGAATAAGTATATTTATAGTACAAAATCTAAGAAGTGCAAAACTTCAACTTCAACATGTTGGTTGTGTGAAACTACAAGATCAACAAGTTTTCCCTGTGGAAAACATGCACTGTCTAACACGCCCGTGTTTGACCACCGTTCAACTGAGCTGTACATGTGCACCGTCCAGTGTGTTGTCTTGTTAAGCACCGTCCACATGTACCGTCCACATATCAATCAGGTTCCACAACCTAACAACATTACGTATATGTTTCCAATATGTGATTTTTTTTTATTGTACTTATATTTGAATCACTTGTGAATTTTAAAACGTATTTCTTAAATTAAATTATGAATTTATTGGATCATGTTATATATACATATATGTAGGAAGATTTTTTATTCAAAATATTAATTTTAGTAATCATGTGTTGTTACGTGTGATCTGTTTAATACTGAACCAATGTATGGAGTAATTCTAATGATAATTTGTGACTTGAAAAATACATTGATATTCTCAAATATATGTGAATAATCACCATTTTTAATAAAAATACAAATTTAGGTTGATTCGAATATAAAAAATACAAATTTGATTTTCATTGAACCCTAATCTACAATTTTGGGGTTGAAATTCAATTCAAATCTACATTTTTGGGTTGAAGATGAGATGCAGATGAACGAGAAGACAAAAATGCCATCTTGATATAAAACAATAATGTTTAATGGAAAAAAAATGGATGAATAGTTAACGATTGAAATATTTAACAACTATATATATAATTTAAGGGCGCACAAAACAACACTTCCAAATATTTTGATGCATTTAATAACAACAAAATATATAAGTGTATTGAACCTCTTTACCCTTACAAAAAATTGTGAATATGCAGAAACCCTAGATCAATACCTTCATAGTAGAAAATTGTGAGTAATGTTCCTATGTCGAAGTAGGTCACTTCAAACGTGACCCTTGGACATTTTCAAACTTTCAACCTGCTTCTCTCAAGAATTAACACTGATTTTTGTTTCGAAACTATCTTCTCATAACTTTATTTTCTCATAAAAAAAAGTGTTTCTATATATTTTTGTGCAGCTACTCATTTAAAAATATGAGATATACCTCATACGTTTAATACTATTGATTTTTGGGTATTCAGTCGCCCATTAGTGGGAGACCATTTTAATAAGCTCAGTATTGATACTGGCGTAAACCATTCCCGCTATGTATAGGGATGTTCAAGGTTGGAAAACCTAATGATGACGAGCTTGATGCTATTCTCACTCTCGCCCAGAGTAGAGAAACTTTGCTGCCATACAGTTTAGACCGAGGTAAGTAGTTGTGGAAACCTAGGTCACTGTCCGTTAACCTATTGCGTGTCTTCCCGTCCGGAAGACCCTGATCACAGCCTCGGGTCGATCCTCTTCCGCTAAGTCAATCGTTCAAGGAGGTAACTTAAATATGTGTTTATATTTTGCCCTAAACGATTGCATGTTTCGTACAGACCAACATTGGTATCAGAGCCATAATAGGTTGATTTCCAAATTGTTTTGCACAAGTATTGTAAATCCTCTCCGCGACAAAACCACGCTGCAGACGGCATCTGATGTCGTTAACTAATGTCGCAACCATAGTGGCTACTACATGGCATGATAGTCGTAGCCATGTTGGCCCCGACCTCGGCGTGGTGACCGTAACCCCTTGCGTCCCCAAGAGTTGGTTCCACCTGCCATAGCCTTTATGGCCATGGAAGGAGCAGCCACGACAGACCATCACGTCTAACACGAGTGGTCGTGAGGCCGCAGTTAAAAGTGGTTGTGACCTGGATTCTAGCAACCTCGAGTGAGGGCGGGGTTTAAAGGGTGACAACTTTGGTGGCTAGGGCCAGAATCAGGAAAGGTCGCAACCATCATGGCCATAACCTTGTGCAGGTGGGGCAACACCCATGGAGGCTGCAGCCTTGCTGCTGGATATCGCAGCCTCTGTGGCTGTAGCACCCACTTCCTGGGCGAAAAGCGGTAGGGGTGTGGTCAGACTGTCATGGGTGACCTACCCACCCGCAACTAGCCTTGGTGGCCGACACTTCTATCGACGGCAACTGCCGCTAGGGTTGCTAAAAAACAGTTCCGGTCTGGCTCTCTATGAATCAGACCGTTCTTGTTCGAACCAGACTCGTTCTCTATGAACTAGTCCAATTTGGTTCAGTCTGGTCGGTTTGAACTGACCGGACGGTTCAGTTTGGTCTAGTCGGTTTGAGTTGACCCAACTAATTCGGTTCAAACCATCAAGATGTACCGATTCAAATGGTTTAGTGCTCTCTGGACCGGTTTGAGCTAATTCGAAGGTACCAAGCCACCTGAATTGATATTAAACGAATTTGGTGTCGATTCTGGATCCTTTGTGGGTCATAGTGGTTTATTATATCCTGCAATTATGCCTGGACCGTTTCACTAATAATTGTTTTGGTTAATTAAATTAATTGTTAGAGCAATTCAATTGTTGGGAGAGCCTTATATTATCTTATATTGCATGACTGGATAAATAGAACACTGTGTGGGTTCCATGAATTCCCTAGATTACTTTGTGTTTTCCACATGGTAGATAGTGTTGCCTTACTTTATTTATTCACTCTTGACTCCATGATTGGTATAATTAATTAGGTTATTACTTGTTGAGATCCTAGCATACTGTTTGAATATTTGTCTAACATGTTAATTAATTTTATCTGTTGAGACTTTAGTCCCTGAATTTTGTTTGTTGAGAATTTAGTCCCCAATTTTTCATTCGTGAAGACTTTTGTCCCAAAATTTTCATTCATAGTGATTTTATTCCCAAAATGTTTATTCATGGTGATTGTGATGCCCAAACTTTTGGTTAGGGTGACTTTGGTCCTTAAAGTTTTGAAAATTACAAATTAGACCAAATTAATTTATTTTTGAAAGGTATCAATATATATATGTGTGCATTGACATGCATGGTTTGTTTCTTTGCTTGCAAGTGTTAGATAGGTAGTTCTAGTTTTCACTTAGCATAGAGAGCAAACCTTTAGGGTTGTCCTTAGTAGACTTTTGGAAGTTTGGATAAGTACGAACTACACCTAGGAAAATGTTCCTGAGTGTGAACCGGTCGGTTAGTCTGCAAGGTTCTCAGAATTTCCTTGAATACTTTTAGACAATTTGAGAAAGAAATCACACCAAGGAGATGAAGATGAAGATTGCTTAGCAAGGAAGCAACCGATTCTGTTATAACTGAAATAACAGAACTGAAAAACTTAAGAACAGAGAGTTTACTTCATTAGCAAGTTAACTTCTTACAAAGACTAGGACCTCTATTTATAGTCTAACATTGATCCTAATGAGAGGATTACAAACTGATTCTAGAATACACAAGAAGCATGCTAGAAGATTCATGAAACATACCTATAGATCACAGCAAATATACACTCCTAACAACACAATTATATCATAACCCCTAACATTCCCTATCCAAGATCTTCCTTCAAAACCCTTTGTTTGATCTTGATCTGATGTTGTTCTTTTCCCAACCTTCATATCTGTTCAGTTTGACACATAATCTGAATCTCAAGTAACTTCCACTTCTTCATTCTCAACGAATTTGAGACCATATGCTAATCTTGACTTCACTTCTCCTGTTCTTCATCATATTTGCATAATCCAAAACAAGCATCATATACATTCATTCTAATACATCCCCAGAGGTTCACAAGTCATAAACCAAACTCAAACAACAATTTTGTAAAGCTTGATACACAGAGAATTATCATCTTTCTCCACTATTCTTCATACCTTACCTCTGACGAATTCAACATTGTGATATGTACCTATGAAAGCAGCTTCTCAAGTTTCATGAAACACATGTACATGATAGAGTCATCCTTGTATTGATCCAATTTCTTCTCTTCTTCTATATTTTTTTTCTCATTGATCAACACTTGAATACCTCTTTTCTTGTTCTGTTTTTTTTAATGATAGGAAGGGTTGAGCCGTCATCTTTTCATTGGGGTTGGAAGGTTTGAGCCTTCATCCTTACTTTCTCAAACCAATGAGGAAGTATCTTTGACATTGTCTTCCTCATTGATTATTTTCGAAATCAAACCCCAAGAGATGTCACCACAAATCCTTATATTTCTATTTCAGATCATTGAACAGAGAATGACTCAGTATCACACAAAGATCAATGAAAAACAGAGAAGAAAGCTTTCACCAATACACGATCACAATATTAAACTATCAGCAAAGGAAGAAGAAAGCATGCAAAAGCAGTAAAACCTGAATATCAAACAAAACAGATCATTCTTTAAAGATTGTTTTATGACCCAACCAAAGGAGAGAAAAGAACAAAACATATATAACACAAGTTTGAGAAAATGAAAACAGTTCAAGAACACAGAACTGAAATGGTGATTAGCATAGACCAAACAAGCTGAGAATTTGAATCAGAATACCCAATCAACATATTATGATCAGAACTGAACAAAACATGAAAATTCAGAAAGAACAACACCCATCGATTCAAACAGGTTGCACACCATCTATCAGACATCGAGACAACTCATCTACCTCTTCAAGAGAATAAACACCAAGTCTTTTACGAAGAGGAACAAAGAATTTTTCTGTCAAGGGCTTTGTAAGAATGTCAGCAAATTGATCATCGGATGGCACAAAGTTAACAAGAACATGACCACTACTCATTTTTTTCACGAACAAAACTCAAATCAATCTCAACATGTTTCATTTTAGAGTGGTGAATAGAATTCCCAGTTAATCCTACTGCACTTGTATTATCACACCACACAACAGGAATTGAAGATAAAGGAACACCAAGTTCTTGGAGAATAGATTTAACCCATAATACCTCACAAATAGCATTAGCTACAGCTCTGTACTCTACTTCAGCAGAAGAACGAGAGATGACAGGTTGTTTCTTCGAACTCCATACAATTGGATTTCCATTGAGCAAGAGAAAGTGTCCTGAAATCGACTTTCTATCTGTAGGATCACTTCCCCAATCAGCATCTGCATACGAGACCAAGGAAACTTCATTAGAGGAAACTAACGAAGCTTGAAATAAAAGACCATGACACAATGTTCCTTTGAGATATTTCAAAACATGTACAAGCGCATGACAATGACACAAGGTAGGAGACTGAACAAATTGACTCAATTTGTTGACAGCAAAAGCTATATCTGGTCGAGTTGCACATATGTGCTGAAGAGCACCAATAGTACTCCTATATAGATCAGGATTGGGACATGGAGTACTATCCTTCTCTGTCATCATCTTGGACAAATAATTCCCTGTCATTGGAGTAGGCATAGAACAAGTATCAGTCAGACCTGTTCTATGAAGTAACTCAGTAATATACTTGTGCTGATTGAGCAGAAGACACTCATCTTTCTCTTGAACATTCATACCTAAGAAATAGTTCAAAGTACCCAGATCTTTCAATTTAAATTCAGAATTAATTTGCCTAATAACAAACTCAACATCCTCAGAGTTAGTCCCAGTAACGACTATATCATCTACATAGACTAATAGGAAAACAGAACTAGAATTTGATTGCTTTATAAACAAACAGTTGTCAGATTTTGAAACAATAAACATAAGTTGAGATAGTAGGAAGTGTTTAAGTTTCTCAAACCAGGCTCTTGGTGCTTGTTTTAATCCATATAAAGCTTTGTGAAGCTTACAAACCAAGACATTTCCAGCTGCATCGCATTGCTCAAAAGAGGTTGGAGCATGAAGACTTCTTCAGTGAGATCACCATGAAGGAACGCGTTATTAACATCAATCTGCCTGAGTTTCCACTTATTAGTCAGAGCTAAAGCAAGAATGATACGAACAGTAGGAGACTTTATAACAGGACTGAAAGTTTCAGAGAAATCAAAACCAGGTTTTTGAGAAAAAACTTTTGCAACTAACCGTGCCTTGTATCGTGCAACAGATCCATCTGAATTTCGTTTGGTTTTAAAAATCCACTTACACCCTACTGGAATGCGACCATCAGGAAGGGGAACAACAGACCAGGTCTTATTGGTAGACAGAGCTTGTAGCTCATCATGAATGGCCTTAGTCCAATGGGGTGTTTGAAGAGCAGTATGCACAGAAGTTGGTTCAATGTCTTCAGGTGTCTGAGCAGATTGATGACTGTGACATTGTCAAGAGGTCAGTTCCTTCTGCATTCAAAGCAGAGTGCTGAGCTGCAGGCTGAGAGACACACTTAGATCTAGTTAGCATAGGATGTATATTACGAGAAACAGAAGAAGATTGAACAACAGAACTCTGACTAGTTGGAACATGAGGAGCTGAGTCAATGCCATCACCTGGAACAAACCTTGCAGCCTCTACTAAGTCATCATTTACAGATGGAACATGCCTGATAACTTCATTGTTATCAAACTGTCTAGACTGAGCCTCTGGTATGGACTGAACAATTTCTTCACCTGTTGCTTCAGCTGACTGAGTACCATTTTGACGAAATGAATCATAAGCAGGAGAATTGTCAAAAGACCCACCTGAATGAGATGAGATAGATGTGTTAGGTCCAGACATGGGATGTGAAGGAGAGACATTACATTGATCAGAAGGAGAATTCACAAATCCAAATGGTAAAAAGAACGGCTCACTGGTGTGTGTGTTTTTCGGAGCTGCAGACATCATGAACTTACCATTCTTGTCCTCGAATGGAAACTCAGTCTCATGAAATCGAACATGTCTTGAAACATATATTCTCCCATTACTATCCAAACATTTATATCCATGTTGCTGAGAACAATACCCAAGAAACACGCATGGAGTTGAACGATAATCAAGCTTATGTTTATTAAAAGGCCTGGTGAACGGGAAACACAGGTATCCAAAAACCCGAATTATGGAATAGTCAGGAGTCTTTCCAAACAACACTTCATGAGGGGAAACGTGCTTAAGTACCTGAGTAGGTAATCTGTTGATTAGAAACACAGCAGTGTAGAACGAATCGCTCCAGTATTGCCTTGGAAGACTAGCTTGATACATGATAGTTAATCCCATTTCCACAATATGTCGATGTTTCCTCTCTACAATCCCATTTTTTTATGATGTGTAGGGGCATGTAATCCTGTGATCAATACCATGATTAGTGAAGTACAAAGCTAACGATTTAAACTCTCCTCCACCATCGGTTTGTACTGATTTCAGAGTACAATTCAGCTGTTTTTCTGCAAGAGTATGAAATTGGATAAACAGATTTGCAGCTTCACTTTTCTGGTTTAGAAAATAAATCCAAGTATACCGAGAATATACATCGACAATGATCATGTAATACTTCTTACCATTAGATGTAACAGGAGCAGGTCCCCATAGATCAACCTCAACAAGTTGAAGAGGTTGAGTATATTTGGTAGTTGAATTTGAAAAAGGTAACTTGATGCTCTTTCCCACAGAACAACCAGAACATAAACCATACGACGAAGAACATTTCATTCCAGAATTTTTAAAAACAGATGCCAACACATTTGAAGAAGCGTGTCCGATTCTTTTATGCCATATACTAGAGGTTTCAACAATGTAAGCAAACTGATCATTACTATCATCAAGACTAGCAGTTGTATTACATCTAGAGAAATTACGAAAATCTAACTTGTAAAGGCCTCCTGCTTCTTCTCCTTCTAACAGCACCTCTTTCGAAACCAAGTCACGAACCATACAATGAGTTGGATGAAACTCAAAGTATACTCCATTATCCCGGGAAAACTGTGAAACAGACACTAAGTTCTTGGTGATTTCAGGTGTATAAAGAATATTATTGAGAAACAATGATTTCGAAGGAGTGTTAATCACAGATGTACCGATGTTTGAAATGGTTAATTGAGAACCATTTCCAACTTGGACTTTACCTGCTCCCTTATATGGTTCTGTTCCTTTAGCTGGTTGACCATTTGTAATATGGTTTGTTGCACCAGAATTGGGATACCAGACCTGGTTATTGCAAGCATTTTGATTAGCAGGAAGCGTGGCAAAATTGACTTGAGGAGTGTACATCGATTCTTGAGATGGTGCCGAAAGTGCTCCTGAGTAGGACAAACCTGCATTGTAACCAGTAGGAACAGGATATGGCAGCATAAATGGATAGTGTCCATATGGAGATACATTCTGTATAAATGCAGGATGAGGAGTCGCAGAAGCAGAGTTGAAGGCTAGAGAAGTAGCATTTGTTGGAGTAGACACTGAAGAAGAGTTCACCAAATTCTGATCAGCAGAATCATTCCAGTCATTCCAAGAGGTTTGACACAGATTAGCAGACATAGGAGCACTTGACGAGGTAACACCATGGAAGTTCACATCGAATCTTTTATAGCATCGATTGACAAGATGACCAATCTTCCCGCAGAGCTGACACTGCGGCCTGTTACTTCCACCTCGCCTTCTTCCACCAGCTCCTCTTCCTCTGTCAAACATAGGAGGACCAGGTTGATTTTGCTGACTCTGTTGATTAGGAGGATTTGAACTGTTTACATAAGGTTTGTACACAGAGTCAGAAATTTGTGTAGTAGTCTTCTTCGTGAACTCATCCGCAGTGTGAATCATCGCTTAAGGCATTAGCATTGGATCAAAGAGCTGATCACGAGCTCTTGTTTCAGCATCCAAAAGTACATAACTTACCGAGGCTAAGTCGTATGGATTCCTGCTAGCATGAATCACCGAGACAACGTTGTCGAACTGACCTTTCACTCCATCAAGAACAATGGAGATCTGCTGTATTTCATCTATTGGATGGCCGCAACTAGCAAGGCTATCACAAGTAGATTGAATATCAGTAAGGTAATCTCTAACAGGCTGAGTTATTTGCTTTCTGGATTTGAGTTTTCCATATAAACTCATCACTCTCGTTGTTGACGAAGAAGAAAACCAAGTTTTGACCACACAGCATTAACAGTCATGCATCCTAACAGATATCGGTTAACCTGAGGACAAATCGACACTAGCAACCAAGAAGCTAATGAGCTATCTCTCTGTTTATATTTCGCATAGGCAGGATTGGGCAGATTTTCACCAGTTTCATTAGTAATGTGAGTTGGCACAGTTTGAACACCATATAGATGAGATTCGAGATCAAATCCTCTAACAGCAAGAAGTACCTGCTGTTTCCATGATTGAAAATTGTCATCTCCAGTCAGTAGACAGATCTTCTTGTTCAAAAATGCAGGTGGAAGAGCATCCTCCATTGATGATCCGCAAACAGCAGCTTCCGATGAACTTCGATCGATAGAGTAGAATTTGATGAGCAACGAGATGAACGAAGAGATTACTGGTTGTAATCCACAAATTCGTATAGCTCTGATACCATTTTAGACGATTTGAGAAAGAAATCACACCAAGAAGATGAATATGAAGATTGCTTAGCAAGGAAGCAACCGATTCTGTTATAACAGAAATGAAAAACTTAAGAACAGAGAGTTTACTTCATTAGCAAGTTAACTTCTTACAAAGACTAGGACCTCTATTTATAGTCTAACATTGATCCTAATGAGAGGATTACAAAATGATTCTATAATACACAAGAAGCATGCTAGAAGATTCATGAAACATACCTATAGATCACGGCAAATATACACTCCTAACAACACAATTATATCATAACCCCTAACAAATACTGCTAGGACGATTTTTTGTGTAAGAGTCGAACACTTTGGTTTAGTGTGATCTGTTCGAATCCGGTTCATTAAAAACTATTGGTATATATTGTGTTTCGATTGATAATACTGGCTTTAAGGCATGCCTAGGGTTGTCAAGCTAGGGTTCTCGACATAGCTAGGGTTGTCCTCCGGGTTTAAACATGTTCTCAAGTCTGTCCAATCAGTCTGATGCTTGTCTTTTAAATGCAATAGAACATTGTTCTTTGTGTCTCCATGATCCTCTAGTTAGAGAAATTATGTTGCCACCAACAACATCATCGCTTAGTTGGACAAAGGCTTTAGACTTAACGATGACAACTATAAAATAAGGAGAAAGTGTATAAATATGGGCATAATTTAGTAGAAATCCATTAACCACATCGAGAAGACTATGAAAAGGTCTGACTTTGGAATGACGAATCAATAGAAGCCTTTCCATTCGAGTGGGAATTTAATGATGCTGAGATGTGCGCTATGATGCTAATTATGGTGGATGACGACATCCTTTATGAGTTTGATCTCCACACACGACTAAAGGGTTGTGGTATGCTTTGCAGACTAGACGTGGTTCTATACTTATACTTAGTTGCGCTCACTCAACATCAAGTTCGATTCATATAAGATGAATCCTTAGCACTCCGCGAGATAGCATTTGACGCATGTGACCCAATATGATCGTGAAACTCACGAAGAACGGTCATCAATTAACCGATGAACAACAAATTCAGACCATAATCCACTATTTGCCTAACTCGTGGGAATAGATGAAAATATAAATAACTCATTCTAAGTGCCTCAACACCTTTGAACACGTTTGAAGGCACATTAAGTTGAGGAGGACAACCCCATGGTTGCTGGGCCCAGAGGTAAGGTACATATGACACCATTATCTGGACCAAAGAAGAGTTGACGAAGGTTATGGAGTAATACACAATGCAATGGAACAAATGAACTAAAGGCAAAGTAGAAAAATACTAAGGCGAACCTAAGGACTCCTCCGAAAACATCACAGTGGAAACGTCCGCGTAAGGCCGAGAATTCTAAGTACAAGAAATGCTCCAACTGTGACCAGTAGGTACAACTTGTGAATGAATACCTTGAATCAATCCGACATGAATGTCTTAATGGCTAATATGGTGAATTTTGTATTCCTAGTACAAATATGTTGACTTAGTCATGTCCTTTGTGGATTTTGGATTCAGGATCGAGAAATGATGTAGCATGGGATAGTGATGTTTTGGTAGAGTATAATGGAGTCTCGCGTGAAATTAGGTGGATAGGGGTGATGCTTTAGTTTTTTCTTGGATAACGAATTTTGTCTCTCGCGAGCTCATGTCTGGTATTACAAATTCTACTAGTGTGTATCAAGTCTGGAATGACCTAAAAGAACGTTTTAACAAAGTTAATGAGTCTAGGATTTTCCAGTTACATCGTTAGATTTCTCTTGTTCAGCAAGGAGTCGATATTGTGTCAGATTACGTTTCTAGATTATGTTTGTTATGGGATGAGTTTGAAGTTATTTGTTGTCTTTCGAACTGTGACGGTGAACAATTTCAGAGACATATAGAACATCTGTCTAACATGAAGCTTTTCGAATTGTTGAATGGATTGAATGAGTCATACTCGGCTGTTAGATCTAATCTGCTGCTGAGAGAAAAACTCCTATCCGTCAAGCAAGCCTACTCTGTACTTATGCAAGAAGAGCAGCAGAGAGGTATATCCGGTAACTCAATAGCCCATGTTGCAAACCAATTCAAGCCACCTAGGAGGAACTTATTCTGTGAGTATTGCAAAGTCAAAGGGAACGATGTGTCCCGGTGAAGAAAAAAGGTTTCCCCCCTGGTTGGAGAATAAACAACAAAGATTTGGGAAAAAGGCCCCATGCTAACCACAATGCCAGCATCAACTCGTCCCTCTGTTCTACGCCTGAATCGGTTGACACAGGGTGTTCCACACCCCTAGAAATGCCCCCACACATTGAACCTGCGATGATTTCCAATGAGAGCTTGGAACAACTTGCGCAGATGCTGAGCAGGATTCAGGAATAGCAGCAAACTCCAGAAACAAGCGCTAATGTGGCATATAAGGTTAATTTAAGTATTTCCAGTTAGAAAAATGATTTTTGGATATTAGATTCTAGAGCGAGTGGCCATATGAGTTGTAGAACAGATTGGTTAACCGATTTAAAGAATGTCAACTCCAGTGTTCGACTACCAAATGGACCATTTTAAAATGTTTCAAAAACTGGAAGTTTTTCAGTAGGAAATTTTAAGAATGACGTTTTATACTTACCTGATCTTAAACACAATTTAATGTCAGTTGCAAAATTAACTAAAGACTTATCTTTCCTAAAACTGTAATACTGCAGGATATATTTACAGTGGTCTGGTATTGGGGATTGGTAGGGAAGCTGGTGGGCTTTATCATTTCAAGCCTCACGTTCAACTCTTAGCTCTGCAAGCTTCCTTTACCCCCGCATCCTCAAACCATGCTGTGGCATAGACGTCTAGGGCATGCTTTAACTCAAACTTTGGAAAAAATTGAGTCGCTCTAAAATGTTTCTTTTCAAAATAAGTGTGGTCGGCCGTGAGATTTGTCCATTAGCAAAACATCATAGATTACCTTTTCCTATGTATGGGGGGGGGGTACAAGGAGTAACGAGAAGGGAGGATAGAGTAGTGCTCGAAGGTATTGGTTTGATATCATGAATGATTTCAAAGAACACAAGAACGAAAGGACAAAGCCGAGTAAAGGGGAGATACCAGCTCAAGATGACGATCCAATGGATCAGGATGAAAGGCCAATGAGTGGAGAAGACACATGCGAGAAGGGTAAGGTCACATGCGAAAACACTACTATCATACCATACGAAAGGGACAACACCATACCGATTGTTCCTAGCCCCGGGCTAGCTAGCCAACCTCACCGCCCTTGATCATCCCTCGGTGACCACCATACCAAACCCTACTACACCTACCACCAGCCAATGCTCACAACCGAACCATACCGTGATACACAAACCACACCGATCGAACCCTAGCCGAGCCACCATACCACCCCTCAAACCACATTAAAGCCGAGCATCAGACATAATCAGAGCCTAACCCAAATCATGGTAACCCACACCAGAACTGACCACACCGCCAACGAGACCGATCCATATAGCCTAACCCAAACTACCCAGGCGTCTATGACAAATCACGTGGCCAAGCCGAGCAACCCCAAAGATCCAGTGATGTATGGAGAAACAAAGGGTTACGTTTTAAGGAACCGACCGAGACAACTGCACCAAGGGCATGAGACCGCAACGGACAAACAAATGAACCGAAACACATTCCCTATCCAACCGTGGGTTCCACCAATTATTATCCAAATGTCGAAGGGGTTTGAACACAAAACCGACCTGATGGATACAACGAAGGTTCGAGCATATATAGTGGAGACTCCACCCGAGTCTCCCCAATCGGGGAGCGAGCGAATGAACAAGGCAAAGGAGACGGGTCTAAGCCCGTTCATGAACAAAATGCACCTCAAGAGGAGTTGGGAAGGGAAGGAAGAGGATTTTGTGACAAAAAGAGTCAAACGAGGGTAGGAACACCAATCTGAACCAAAGGGGAGTAAGGGCACAAGTAGCGGAAGGGGAAGAAAGAAAAATACAGCAAAACACATACTAGCAAGGAAGAAGACTCCAAAAGTACGGGGGGAGGACGCTCTAGTTGAGGTACCGATTATGATAAACGAAATGATACAGGATGTTGAAACAGGTTTTGGTGGCTGTCCCGAAACAGCCACATGGGATCAATGAGCACAATCGTTCAGAACTATCAGGGTTTGGGGTCTTCCTTGACGGTTCGACCTCTGAAAAACCTCCTTGGAAAGTATCACCCGAAAATAATATTCCTAATGGAGACAAAGACTGGTGATGCTTACTGTGAGAAAATACGTGAGCAAGTTGGATTGGAGGAGGCATACTATGTACCACCAATTGGCCCTACGGTGGAGTAAAAATATCAAAATACAAGTCGTGGGATCAAGTTTAGACATGATAGACACAAGGGTGGTGGATTAATCGGGATACACATCGTTTTACACTTGGTGCATGCAAACACGGAAGAAGGTGTGCGTTATAGAAATTGGGAGGAGATCCAAGAAGCGGGAGTTGGCTGAACTGATCCTTGGAGTTGTCTAGGTGATTTAAACGAAATTATGCATCATCATGAGAAGGAGGGTGGCCAAATGAAACCGCAAAGAAAACTAGACACTTTCAATCAATTGATAGAAGACATGCGGATGGAGGATATGGGCTCGAAAGGGCAAAGGTATACTTGGTGTAACAATAGCAGAGGCTCAGAACGGGTGTATGAACGTTTGGATAAGGTACTTATCAATGCGGGATGGGAATCTCTATACCCAAATACCGAGTGCATTAGTGAAGTGGCGGTAGGATCGGATCACTCGCCTTTGATTATCACGAAATGGAGGGAGCCACATAGAGGTCCAAGAAAATTCAGATTTGAAGATATGTGGCTCGAAAATTCGGGATGCAAGGAGGTGATCCGAACTGTATGGGGGGGAGAATGAGGTGAACCGGCCTAACTAACCATATCTATGGCCGAAATTGGGCAAGTGTAGGCGAAGTCTTATCTGGTGGAGCAAGATTAGGTTTGGAAATAATATGGTACAAATGAGGGAGGCGAAACAAAGGCTACAACAAATTGGAAGAGGTCCTCGAAATGCAGAGATTCAAGAAGAGGATATTGAACTCAAATTCCATATTAGAGATCGATGGAAGTGGGAGGAACTATATTGGAAACAAAGGGCGAGGGTCAAATGGCTTACACAAGGAGACCGGAACACAACCTTTTTCCACCTCACAACAAATTCAAGAAGAAGGAGAATCACCTAACCCGTCTCCAAGGGTAAGGGGGAGAATGGATAACAAAGGATCGGAAGATCTTGGAAGAGGTTAGGGTTTATTACGAAAATGTTTTTAACACGGAGGCAATACACACAGACTACTCTATCATGGATTGTGTACCGACTCACATCAGTGAAAAGATCAATATTGATTTAACAAGGAGGGTGACAATGGAGAAACTAAAAGATGCAGTGTTTCATTTGGGGGGATCAAAGGCGCTAGGACCAGACAGATTTCCGGGATTATTCTATCAGAGGAACTAGAACATAGTGGGCCCAGATGTCTTCACTGCAGTCAAATCTTTCCTCGAAACAGGTATCTTCCCTACATCCCTTACTCAAACTCATATGACATTGTTGCCAAAAATTTCAAATCAGATACATGCATCTGAATTTAGGCCCATAAGTTTGTGTATAAGGTGATATCGAAAGTGTTGGTGAATAGATTGAAAGTATATCTGTCAGATCTTATTACTCCATTCTAGAGTGCTTTTGTAGCAGGTCGCGTTATTCAGGATAATGTCATGGTGCCTCATGAGGTTTTCCACTACCTGGGAAACAAGGGGAAATCGAACAGGGTGAAATGTGCATTAAAACCGGATATGCAGAAAATGTACGATCGGGTTGAATTGGAGTTCTTACTAAAGAGTTTGGAGACTAGGGGTTTTGGTGCTAAGTGGGTCGGATGGATGAGAGCATGTGTGCAAACGCCAACATATAGGGTGCTAGTGAACAGGAACCGTACCACCACCATCAAACCAAGCAGTGGAATCAGACAAGGAGATCCCTTATCACCTTATTTGTTCATTTTGTTGGCGAATGTTTTGTCACGGATGGTGGAACAAGACATACAAGTAGGGTGTTTGAAAGATATAGTCTTGGGAAGGGGTTGCCCAGAACTTCATCACTTGTTCTTTGCGGACGATTCGTTATTCTTTTTCCAAGGAACAACAGAGAACGCAAGTCACCTAAAGGACACAATCAGTCAGTATTGTAAGGCTTCAGTTCAAAGAATAAACGAGGCAAAATTCACCCTTACATTCAATAGGGGAATAAACCGTGTGCGACAACATCAAAGCACTAGCAAGGGGAGCAAACGTCATAATGTGGAGGAAAGTCCGACGAACCGCAAACGAGAGCGCGAATTGGATCACACAACAAGCAAAATTAGGAGTGCGTCTAAGTAATTGGGTCGAACGACCCCACTCTTACTTCGTAGTATTTTGAGTAATGATTGTAATAGTTTCGAAAACAATGGTAACCGAGTTTAAAATAAAAGTATTTATTATGAACAAAAAAACAAGAGATCAAAACCAAATCACATGGAGACCAATAAAAAATGAAGTAAATGTGTGGGAACGACTGGATTATCAACACCTCGTGCGCCTATTCACTTGAGTGTTACAACACCTATTTCTTCTAATTACTTTATTTTGGCATGATAGTTTGTATGATACTCCATAGATTTCGCGTGTTGCAATATATAAGTAGTTATCTAGGAAAGAAGAAGACGAGTCACAATTAATTGTCTTAGTGAAAAATAATTTATCAACGCAAAGTTGTGTCTTTAAAGAATTTGTGCAGGATTATTAATGCATAAGTTACAAAAAGACATATGTTTGAAGAATATTATTATTGTGAATATTTATATATTCAAAATTTCTAAGAGTTTTTCCTATATTTACGAATCTATCTATCTTAAATAATAATAATAATAATAATAATAATAATAATAATAATAATAAAAATAATAATAAAAATAATATGATGAATTGAATCAAATAGGTACATTTGCCATAATATATCGAATATTTCTGAAGCTTTAAAGTCAGAGTTTTCAGATTTAAATCTTCACTCATTTGTGATGTTGTACAATCGGTAGGGCTGTCAATTCGTGCGTGCGTGCGTGCTATCGTGCACCAGGACACGACACGACACGCACGAAAGTTCAACACGAAACACACAAAAATTTAATCGTGTCACGGACACACGACACGAAATTTATTGTCTCAACACGACACGAACACGATAACACGAAAATATTCGTGGAAAGTCGTAACACGATAACACGATTTCACGTTTTCACGAAAATAACACGGTAACACGAAAATAACATGGTAACACGATAACACGATTTCACGTTTTCACGAAAATAACACGGTAACACGAAAATAACACGGTAACACAATAACACGATTTCACATTTTCATGAAAATAACACGGTAACACGAAAATAACACGGTAACACAATAACACGATTTCACGAAAATAACACGGTAACACGGTTCACGAAAATAACACGGTAACACGGTTCACGAAAATAACACGGTAACACGGTTCACGTTCGTACGATAACACAACCTAAATAACATAAACACGTCCCCTTAAAGGCAAACAATCGTGTTATCGTGATATCGTGTTTTGAGACTTAAACACTAACACGACACGAAAAAACAATCGTGTTATCGTGTTCGTGTTATCGTACCATCAAAGGCAAACACGAACACGACTTTTTCGTGCGTGTTCGTATCGTGTTATCGTGTCGTGAGTGAAATTGTCAGCCCTAACAATCGGTAATTATGAAAAACTTTAAAATGTGAGGATATTTTTATATCATCAAATATATATTATATTACTTTAATTCTTAAATTTGTCCTTCTATTTACTATAATATTAGTCCTTTTCGTATATATATATATACTGTTATTTAGTACTAAAAAGTTTTGGGCCAAAAAAAAAAAGTACTAAGAAGTTGAACACGTGTGATACATAGCACAATTAACTCAGGTTCATTACCAATATAAATAATAGTTTAACAGATTACATTTTAGAAAAATGAGACGTTTTCGTAGGTATTCCAATTAAAACGAGTTAAAACTTAAGATCGATGTATATTAAGATACATACATAAATATATTAAGATCCGTGTATATAGCTAAGCTAGTTTCAAAGCAAGTTGGATACATAAGCAGATGTATTGGGAAACCAAACTCGTTCAGATCCCACCATTTTATCATTCATTTCAATCCTCACTTTGTCGACTGACAGACCAACATATATGCCACATGTTATTGTCATCCACATGATCTATAATTATTGTACATTTGTATAAATCTATAGTTTTTCTAGTAATAAAATAATTTGTAAAGAGTTAGGTTAAATAAATATTACCATAAGAAAAAACATCTTTTTCGCATGCACATTTTTAATTCTTGAACCTTAAACTCCCCCTTCATAATTTGCACATAATAGTGGCCGCAATATTCACACCTCATCTTCATGCTCTTATAGATCTAATAATAGATTCCGGACGTAAAAAAAAGGGCACCTATATATTATTAGTCATACAAACTATGTATATAAATTAATCAAATATATGATACCGATGTATAGTCATATACTAATCAATATAGTGATATAATATGTAAACTATTTATGTTAATGAATATACCATATCTATATATTATATAATAGTTATGATACCGTATCTATATATTATAAATAATTTATTTTATAGATATACATATTTAATTTATTTAATAATATTTAAACAATCTTGTATATCCTTACTTATGATTGGATTTTGATGTACATTCTTGAAAAATAGTACGTTTAGTATGACAAACAACATAACACATAACTATATTTACATCATTTGTGTGTAGCGATGAGCGATAATAGATGCGCATGAGATCACCGACGGATCAAAGTCTAACAACAATGCAGGTCGAATCACACCTAAGTTACCGTAGTGGAAGACCTCTATGGTGAAAAGAATATGTGGAGCATCTTAAATGGGCAACCACACGGTGTTTATAAACACGGAGTACTTACGAAGTTTAATAGTTGAACACTTTAGCGCTCATTCTTTTCACAACACCTATATGGGAGCATTTTGCTACCGGTATGTATGTATTTCGAAACATGCATCATTAGTTAGATTTAGATTATATAATAATAAGTTGACCTAAAAAAGATTATATAATAATAGATATTGATATTACAATATATAATAATAAAAGTGAATATAAAAGAATTTGTAAGTCTTATATAATATAATGTATAATAACTTAATACAAATTTATATTTAGCAACATTGATTTATATTATTAATATAATATATATATATATATATAGGTTTACATGCCTTTCAAGGATATTTTTTAAGACTTATGTTGAATAAAGTAAAACACGATAAATTTATTTTCTTAGAAAATGGCTTTCAGAATCAGAAAGAAGCATCACAAAAACATTGTAAAAAACTAAAAACTGTATTTCAAAACGCCGTACTTTGAAAAGAATAAAAGGATTTTTTTCAAAAACTGTTCACTTTAGAAAAAATATTTGAAAAAGTGTATATCGAATTTTTTTTTTTAGGAAAGTATGTATACGCGCGACGCGCCTATTCAATAGGCGCGTCCCAGGGGTGCGCCTACTGCAATAGGCGCATCCCAGGGGTGCGCCTACTGCAATAGGCGCATCCCAGGGGTGCGCCTACTGCAATAGGCGCATCCCAGGGGTGCGCCTACTGCAATAGGCGCATCCCTAGGACGCGCCTATTGCCCAAACTTTTTTTTTTTTGCACAAACACCCGTCTATCAGAAACCACGTTGATTTTAAGTCTACTTATGGTTTTCCTCCTAAATAGAAATTGAGAGATAGTCTCACGCGTTGCTTTATCTCAATATTCACAGGTTTTCCTCCAAATTTTCCAACTTGTTCTGAACAACAATGAAACAAAGTTGTTTATTCACAAGTTTCTGAATTAGACTTTTCTTCAGATACACTAGCTAGTTTGACATTTTCAGGAATTACTCCTGCAAAAGAGCTCTTTGGGGTTTCCACTGCCTTTTTCTTCGGCATCTGAAGACTCTTGATTTTCTGCATAGTGTACTCGTTGATTTTAAGTCTGCTTATGGTTTTCCTCCTAAATAGAAATTGAGAGATAGTCTCACGCGTTGCTTTATCTTAGTATTCACAGGTTTTCCTCCAAATTTTCCAACTTGTTCTGAACAACAATGAAACAAAGTTGTTTATTCACAAGATTCTGAATCTTCCAAATATCTTGTAAAGCTTCTCCAATGACTATAGCTTTTTATCTGAGTTCAAGCCTGCTTATGGTTTTCCTCCTAAATAGAAATTGAGAGATACTCTCTCCAGTAAAGAAGAAAGGAAGTTCTAAGAAGAAATGGTTTTCCTCCTGAAAATGTCAAACTGGCTAGTGTATTTGAAGAAAAGTCTCATTCAGAAACTTGTGAATAAACAACTTTGTTTCAGTGTTTTACCTCGCGGATGTTGTTCAAAACAAGTTGGAAAATTTAGGGCAGGAACCTAAAGTAACCCCAAAAGAGTTATTTTGCAGCAGTAATTCCTGAAAATGTCAAACTAGCTAGTGTATTTGAAGAAAAGTCTCATTCAGAAACTTGTGAATAAACAACTTTGTTTCAATGTTTGACCTCGCGGATGTTGTTCAGAACAAGTTGGAAAATTTAGGGCAGGAACCTAAAGTATTTAACTTCTGATAACTTCCTTTCTTCTTTATTGGAGAGACTATCTCTCAATTTCTATGTAGGAGGAAAACCGTATAAGCAGGCTCAAAATCAGATGTTTTTCAAAAAGTAAGCATATAGTTGGAAAAAAAGCATACATGGAGGAATTTGGTGCGCGTAGAGGAATTTGGACTTGTGAATACTGGGATAAAGCAACGCGTGAGACAATCATCTCCGTGGTTTGTTAACAAATTGATCTTCTGTCCTCTTGATCCAAGACTCTTTTGTTAACAAATTGATTTTCTGTCCTCTTGATCCAAGACCCTTTTGTTAACAAATTGATCTTCTGTCCTCTTGATCCAAGACCCTTTTGTTAACAAATTGATCTTCTGTCCTCTTGATCCAAGACCCTTCCTAACCATTGGAAGGGGATCAGCTTTCTTCTGTCCTCACCGTACGACTAACCAATACAATTCAAATTCATGTACGCAATGATCTCCTAAGCAGACTTAAAATCAACGTGGTTTCTGATAGACGGGTGTTTTTGCGAAAAAAAAAAAGTTTGGGCAATAGGCGCATCCCTAGGACGCGCCTATTCAATAGGCGCGTCGCGCGTATGCATACTTTCCTAAAAAAAAAATTTCGATATACACTTTTTCAAATATTTTTTCTAAAGTGAACAGTTTTTTTTCACTAAAAGTACGTGTACGTGTAAAAGTACTTTACAAATGTAACTTTTTTTTTTGGGTAACTTTTTACAAATTTAACTTCAAAATCATTTTCACTGACATGCATAGTTTGCAAAAATTTAGTTAAATGAAAAATTATACTATGATAGTCATTAAATTGTATCTTTATATATTAATTTATTCTTAATTACTTTTATTCAGTAATATATTTACATTAAAAATATATAATGTCATCTGTCATAAAAATACTCTTCACATATTAATTTATGGGCGTAACTATATTGAAGCTCCTGACAATGTAATAGATGAAATATATTGAAAGGCTTGACTCACAAGAGAGTCACACGTCCATATATAGTCGAATGAATGATCTCTACAAGGAATGTCTAAATACATAAGGTAAAGACATTAGTGAGAATGTATACATGGTAAAATGATAAATGTGAAAATAAATATGTTATAATTAATAGGTAGTATAGCATTAATACCCCTTCAACGGTTTAACGACAGAGAGATTGCGTCTCATTAGTTTGTGACGAGTACTCGGTAGTCCTTTTGTGAAGATGTCAGCAAGTTGATCTTTACTGGGGAGATATCTGATTCGAAGATGCCGAGAGCTAACACGTTCCCGAACGAAATGAATGTTTATTGTAATGTTTATTGTGTATTATGTATTGTGTATTATGCGATGTGTATTGTGTATTGTGTGAGCATGAAAGACGGCATTTAGCGCGAGATATGTGTCTGAAATATTATCACTGTGAAGCGTTGGTGTTGTGGGTAACGACACACCTATTTCACCAAGTAATTGTTGTAACCATGTTGGTTTTGTCTCACAGTCCGCAACTAATCGGTATTCAACCTCGATGTTTGACCTTGCTACGGTGGGCTGCTTTTTTGCCTTCAAGGACACAAGATTTGTGCCAAGAAAAATACAGAATCCTGATGTTGGTGTCTCGTGTCGTAACAGTCAGCCCGCCTGTATCCGCATATGCATGGAGGTCGCGTCGGGATTGTTTGTCTAGGAGAAGACCGTATGACTTAGTACCAGCAAGGTAGCGAAGGATACACTTGATTGCCAATAGATGAGGTAGTCGTGGTTGGTGCATATATTAACTGACCATATTAGCAGCAAAAGATATATCGGATCGAGTCATGGTTACATACTGAAGAGCACCTATCATTTGCTGATAGAGTGTGCATTTAGAAAGAAACTCACTATCATGTGTCGAGAGGTATTGCTTGGAGTAGATTAGTGTCCACACTAGTTTTGCAGTGGTCATATCAAACCAGCGAAGCAGTTCATCTAAGTATTTGTATTGTGACAAAAACAGACCAGCATGGCGAAACTGTGCTTCGATGCATAAAAAATAGAGCAGATTTCCAAGATCTTTAATAGCAAAAACTGCCGAGAGATGAGTGATCATGGTATCTAAAGTTTCAGAGTTGTTGCTGCATACAATGATATCGTCAACGTATACGAGCAATAGAATATCCACCGAGTTACTCCTATAGATGAATAGTGAAGAATCTTCTTTACTCGCGGTAAATCCGAGTTATAAAAGAGCATTGGTGAAGCGATACCACACTCTGGGAGCTTGCTTGATTCCTTAAATGGCCTTGTTTAGCTTGCATACAAGATAGGGGTAGTCGTGATGAGTGAAACCGGTTGGTTGCTTCATGTATACCAATTCTTGAAGGTGACCATGTAGAAATGAATTATTAACGTCAAACTGGCGTATCGTCCATGCAGAGGATACGTCTAGTCACAGAACAACACGAATGGTTTGTGGTTTGATTATTGGGCTTAAAGTTTCATTGTAGTCTAATCCATGTTGTTGCTTGAAGATTTGAGGTACTAACCGATCTTTGAAACGTTCAATTGATGTGTCCATATTTTCTTTTATTTTGAACACCCACTTGGAGTCGACTATGTTCATATTGAGATGAGACAGAATGATTTCCCAAGTGCGATTGGAGAGTAGTGCAATGTATACGCCTTCCATTGCCAGTTTCCATCGCGGATCTTTAATGGCCTTAGATGCACAAGTCGGTACTTCATCATATATAAAGTAGGCGAGGTTTAGAGATACCTGACTTTAGCCGTATTTGCATTTGATGAATCAGTCGGGGCGAAACAGTACTCATAGGCAAGCTTGTGGTCTCATGGGTGGTAATGTCGGGTTGAGGAGAAATGGTTTGAGGAAATTGAATCTCTTGGGTGTCGATAGGTTTGGGCTGATCTATTGGTTGACATGTTGATATTGGAATGTTTTGTGGTTAAGAGTTTGATGGCGTCGACAATGTGTCTAGAAGATGAATTTTCAATAGATCTGGCAAAAGTATTACAACTATTTTCTCATAGGCGTAAGCTGGAACAGACATAGACGGTTTGAATGCAAAAGGAAGTGTGACTTATGCAAATTTAATGTGACAGCTTGTGTAGACTTTTCCCAAAACGCGATCAAGACAACATTAATTTTTCGTATTTGTTGCGTAGTCGCTGAACACACACGAACGAGACTTCACACAAAGTTTGTTAGTTGTATGGGACGGTAGGAGTGGATGACATAGACACCCAAACACGTGCATGGGAGTGTAGTCCGGGATGATTCTGAGCAAGATTTCAAACAGCATCTTCAGGTTGAAAGTTGGTGTAGGAACTTGCTTGATGATATACGTTGCAGTAAGAATTGCGTCGACCGAGAAGATGGATGGTATGGACGCATGTATTATCATGGTCCGAGTTGTTTCACTCAGGTGGCAAAATTTCCTCACGGCAAGGCCATTATGGAACAGTATATTAGGGAAGGAGAAACGATGGGTAATGCCATGAGTGATCAAGTACTCCGTGAATTAATTGTCGGTGTACTCCCTACCTCCATCCAATTCAAGACACCGAACTCGTGTGTTGCATAAATTTTCAATAATTAGTCAGAAGTTGTGAAAATGCTCGGGAACTTCGGATTTGCGTTTCATGGGAAACACCCATGAATATCAACAGTAGTCATCAACGAACAATACAAAGTATTTAAAACCCAAATTTGAGGTGGTTGAACTAGTCCAGTGTGTATTAAGACAATGGGAAAAGTTCCTCTATGGTAGCTATTATCAAAAGGCAATCTATGAGACTTTCCATTATTACACGAGACACAGGTGCTGAATTATGAGTTTGAACTGGAACTTTTATTGAATTACGAAAATGAACTAAAGCACGGTGATGTAGGTGACCAAGACGATGATGCCAACGATGGACAGACACAGGGGTTGCACTAAGAGTAGGTATAACCGGGTAATTTTTGGAGCTTGGTACCAGGTACAAAGATGAAGAAGAAATAGAGTGAATGATTTGATTCCCCGTCACCAGGTCTTTCACAACAAAAGAATTGGCATCAAGGCAAACAACACACTTGTTATCCTTGCACAAGTGTTTAACTGATAACAGATTTCGAGAAAGCTCAAAGACATGATATATAGAGGATAATCTCCAAGAACCATGTGGATTTTCAAGTAGGACGTACCGACTACTTTTATATGTAAGAGTTGACCATTTCCAATCATTACTCTGTTCGAATTGTGACGAGGTTAAGGGTGGATTATAACACCTAACTCATTTGTCATATGAGCGGATGCACTACTGTCAAGGTACCAGTTTGTGTCAGACGATTCACCACTTGATAGGGCCGAGAAGGAATCAAGTAAATTGTAGACTTCACAGGCGTGATCGAATCGAAGAGGAAATGTATGACAAGAGGTTCTTGTCCCATTGTACATCTGACAAATCACAGTTGGCTGAGGTCCACATAATCCTTTCTGGGAGAAGGGTGGCAAGTACTTGTTGGTGTTGCTAAATTGAGAAGTGTTGCGTGGTCCTCTAGAATCATTGTGCTGAAAGTTTTTTCATTTTTGAAACTGATTTCTTCCACCTTATTGGCCACGTCCAGAAGTACCACCTCAATGATTTTTTTTCCTTCGCTCGACCTCTTCCTTTGGTAGATTGTCGATCACAAGAACATTGATGTGGTGTAGATGAGCTAATAAATGCATGATCTTCACCGAAAGTTGTAGAGATTGTGGTTCGATTTAAACGTTGCTCTTGGGTTGAGAGTTTAGCCCGGAGACTATGAAAGGAGAGTTAGTTCGAAAGATGAGTAATTGTCGCGATGAAGGAGTGCTTGTATGGCGATGTCTTTTTCGCTAATTGGACAATTGATTGTTGTGAGAGAGTCATGAATAGATTTGATCCCGTATAGGTAGTCAGAGATAGACAGATTGGGTTTATTCGAGTAACTGTGGAATTATAACTTGACAGTCATTTCATTGGAGGCGCATTGGTTCGTGTATCATCCGGAAAGAGCTCACCACTGTTCTTGACTGGTTCTCAAGTCATGCACTTCCTTGTGTATTTGATAGGTGAGTGTTGAAGTGATTCATGTGCGTACACATTGTTCTAATTTGATTCACGTTGTATATTGCATATTGGTCATGGTTACACCCAAGGTATTTGAGACAAGATTTGGTGGACAAGGGAGAGTGCCATCAAAAAAGCCAAGCAAACCATAACAAGTTAACATCGACTCCATTAGGGATTTCCATCCCAGGAAGTTATCAACATCTAGTTTTATAGATACCAAATTAGATAGACTTGGAATAATTAGAATGTGCGGTTGTGACAGAGAAGGTACAAATTTTTAGGAGAAACCTAGTACGGAGGATGAAAACGGAAACGTGAATAGTGGAATAGATGGCATAGGGGCTGAGGGAAAAGGTAGTTGAACGGTAGGTATAGGTAGTACTAGGGATGGATGGACAGGCGAAGAAAAGTTTGTTGTCATGGAGGGACCGACAACCGAAGGATTTGGGGTGGAATTGATTGTGGTCAGAGCATCAATATGCTATGATACCATATTGAAGCTGTTGACAATGTTGTAATCCTTGGATGATGTAAGGTAGAAGAAGAAGATTAAAGAATACAAAGAACAAGATGATTAAGCTAATTATTCAAGTTACTTGATTCAACTACAACAGTCTGCTATTTATAGAAGCTAACTTCTATATTATTACAGAATGGTCCCCAATCTATATGCATAAATGTACATATATCCTAACATTCTCTATACTTGTTTTGATCGTGTGATTCCTTGATAGCTAATCCATGCATTTGAAGCCTTTGAACAACTTTCTTCAAAACAAAACAAAGGACCAAAACAGCCAGGACAATTGAGTGCATCTTCTTTGATCATTCACCACCATACATCAATTGGATGATTCGGTTCTTTCCTTCCGTTCATCCAATAGACCTTAAATCAGCTTAGCCAAATATAGTAGTACAAGACCACACATGTTCATTGAACCAGGCATACATCTATCTACCCTATTGACCTTAACTCATTATCACTATTATTCACACAAAGTACATACGTATTCTTTACAATGCCATTGTCTCAAATGCATCCTTATTTACCCACTAAACCAGACCATATGTCCAGGAACTACACATAGCTGATCTTCTATGAAACTTCTCCAAAAACATATCAATCCATCACAACACATCAGTTCTGTCATTGCTTATTTTTTTATTATTTTTTTATTCTTTTTCGTGCGAACTGATTGAACACACCAACTCATTATAATTGCAACTCTTTTTTCCTTTTTTTGTTGTATTACTTGTTAGGAGAGTTTTTCTTACCAAATCACTTGGAAGGTTTCAGCCTTCATCCTTTCTTCCTCAAGAGAATCTCCATAAGTAGCTTGGCGTTTTCTTAAGGAGAACTCTATTTTTGGAATCAAACTGTGTCGTATACCAAGAGTATACTATTTGAAAGAATTCAGTTTTAAGCTGACTTATCGATGCATCAGTGATGGAATAATACTCTGTGAAATTAAAGAGTGTGATCAACCAGGCTTAGGAACACAGAAAAGATCCAGTTAGTGGAACCCAAATATGCGTAGGAAGTAATTTCGGAGAAAAAACAGAGGCATGTACTATATGTGATACAAAGTGACTTAAGATCACAGAGCCATGTACCTGGAAAAACAAGAGCTGGTCTCGATATACCAGAATACTGAAAACAAGAACAACTGATTGAATAAAGCAAGTAGATGAAACTAGGAAAGAAATCAAGACAAACTGGATAGAGTTGAAGACTAGAAGGAATTCTCCTGAAGCTATGTATGTTGGTGAAATGCAGGAGACAATGGCTCAAGTGAATCTCCACATGTTTCATTTTCGAATGATAGATTGTATTTTATGACAAGGTAACAACATTGGTATGGTCATTCCAAATGACAGGTGGTGATTGAAGCGTGAGGCCCATTTCATGAAGAAAATACTAAACCCACATAATTTCACATACGACATTGGAAATAACACAAAATTCAGCTTTAGCACTAGAACGCGAGACAACAAATTGCTTCTTGGAGCTCCAAACAATAGGATTGCAATTGAGAAACATGTAATGACAAGAGATCGACTTTCTGTCAAGGACATCCCCTCCCTGTTTAGCATCTGAATAAGACACCAAAGACACCTCATTAGAAGGGCTGACATGTGTTCTAAAGATCAAACCATGATCCAAAGTAGTTTTCAAATAACAAACACAACATGAAGAACAGCTGCCAGTGGCTGGACCAGGGAGCTTGCATGTACTGGCTCAACTTGTTCACTGCAAAATTGATATCTGGTCTAGTGACACAGATATGTCGTAATGCACCAATTGTGTTACAATAAAGATATTCATCATGAAATAGTTCTGTGCAAGTGTCCATACCTATTCGAGTGACACAAGTACCTGTAATAGGAGTCAGAAAACCATTGGCCTTGGATAAGCAAAGCTTCGAAATCAGATCTTGAATATACTTATTTTGGTTAAGAAGTAGATAATCTTCACCAATGACAACCTCCATGGCGAGAAAATAATTGAGGCTGCCAAAACCCTTAAGTTTGAACTTGTCATTGATAGCCACAACAACATCCTCAACTACATAAGCAGAAGAACCTGTGATGACTATGTCATCTACATAAACGATAAAAATAACAAATTGGTTAGTAACAGATTTGATAAACACACAATTATCAACTACCGAAACTTTAAAGAAGAGGGAATGAATAACAAAAGACTTCAGCTTCTCAAACCTAGTATGAGGAGCTTGTTTTAAACAATATACAACTTTCTGTAACTTGCAAACATATATGACAGATCCAGATGAAGCTGTAGGCTGCTCAAATCCTAGAGGTTGAATCATGTATACCTCCTCCGATAAATTACCATGGAGAAACACGTTGTTGATATCCACCAATCGCAGGCACCACTTGTGAGTCGAGGCAAGAGATAAAACTATTCGAACTGTTTTAGATTTCACAACAGGACTAAAGGTATCTTGAAAGTCAAAACCAAGCTTGTGGGAGAACCCTTTCGCAAGAAGCCTATGGGAATAACCATTGGCATGTCTCTTGATTTTGAATAACCATTCGCAACCTATGGGAATGCGACCAGATGGAAGAGGTACAATATACCATGTATGATTTGCTAACCATACAATCATTTCTTCTTTAACTGCAGCAACCCAGTATGGAGTGGCTAAGGCCTCATGAATATAAGTTAGTTCTTTATTAATCAAATCATTGGTGGAAGGACAGAAGGTTGTAAGAGCTTGAAGATATGGGGCTTTAGATCAGGTGAGCATAGGATGAGTGCTCGCTGAAGCATGAGAGGCATATGATGGGCAAATTTGGATCTAGTGAGCATAGGGTGAGTACTTGGAGGTGTAGAAGATGAACCAAGAATACGAGAAGAAGCTGATGGAATATGACCAGAGGAAAGACCAAAAAAGAAGTAAAAGGAGGAGACCCAGGAATAAATATATATTGAATAACATGAATAATGGTTTGATTAATAGGAACAAGGGTAAACGCATTATGAACATACCGAATGATAACAAGATAAGAAGGAAGAACAAAGGGAACATAAATTTCATTAGAAGTACCTAAGGAAGGAGAAGAGGATGGCATGCCAAGTAGGAGCATCAGGTGAGGGATCAGTACGAACATCAGGGGACTAAAACAGAGGATCACAAGGAACGAAAAAAGGCTTGGATGGAATGACACGCTTCGGTGACAAGGAACCAAAGAACTCACCTTTAGTGTGAACACATGGAAACTTAGTCTCATGAAATACTACATTCCTGTAAACATAGACACGACCAGAGGATGACATACATTTTACCCATGATGTGAAAAACAATACTTAATGAAAACACAGGGCTCACACATGAAAGCAAACTTATGAGTTCGATAAGGTCTCAAGTGAGGAAAACATAGACATCCAAAAATTTTGAGAAAGGAATAGTTAGGTTTTGTCTTAAACAGTCGTTCATAGGTAGAACACTTAACTAAAACAGCAGAGGGAAATCTGTTGATCGTAAAAATAGATGTGAAGAAAGCTTCGGTCCAGTACTGTAGAGGGACAGGAGTCTGGGTCAGTAAGGTGAGACCAAGATCCATGATATGTCTTTGTTTATGTTCCACAATCCCATTTTGCTGACTAGTATATGAACATGTGATGCGATGAACAATACTAGACTACAATAGGTAAGCTGCGAAAAACTGGAATACTCCTCCACCATCAGAGTGAACTGCCTTTAAGGTGTATCTTAATTGTTTTTTAGCAAGTGTGTGAAATTTTGAGAAGGCCTTGGCAACATCAGTCTTCCTAGATAAGAAGTAAATCCATGTATTTCAACTATAAGCATCAACAACACTAAGATCGTAGTTATTATTAATGGATGTATAGGAAGAAGGTCCCCATACATCGACCAGGATAAGATCAAAATGAACAAAATAGACAGATTCAATAGACAAATGAGTCTGTTTCTTCCTCTTTCCAAACGCACAAGCCATACATTCATCATGAACATGTTTAAAGAACACGGTGTGAAATCGAAGAAAGGTTGTTAACAATTTGTTGGATGGATGGCCAAGGCGGCGCATATGCCATAGAAAATGAGGCTCAGAATACTTTAATGACAAAAGGAAACATTGCAGATTAAACTCAATGTCATCGTGACACTCAGTGACAGTAGCATCAAGTTGATCAACGATCATATCATTCAGGGTAGCAACATGTTTATCAACAAATAGAACAGGTTATTCATCACAATTACTGGTAGATTTAAGTGAGGGATGTAACGCAGCAGAATAGACAATTGTATTATCAACTGACATAATAATTTGATTTACATAATTAAGAGGAACAAAGCTTGACAGATTAAGCATATATAAGCCATTACATTCAACACCGTGAAGCAATACCCTATGAGATACATAGTCCTTAACTAGACAATGTGTAACATGAAACTAAAAATAAACCTTGTTTTCCTTGGCAAACTGCGACACAGACATAAGAATTTTAGTACCAAAATGAGTATATAACATGTTACTCAAATGAAGAGATTTAGAAGGTGTAGGGATATCTGAGGTGCTGATAGTAGAAATGCGAAGAGTGCAGCCATTCCCCACAAGTACTTTGCATGTTCTTGTATATGGAGTGGTCATATGAGAAACATGAGTGACAATCGTCAGGTGAATTGTGGCTCCTGAATTTGGATACCAGCTGGAATCAAACTGAACAATCAGTGAAATGCAAGCAATGTTGGCTTGAGCTGGACCAGCAAACTGACAAGGTGTATTAAGAGATGTTTGAGGAAATGGAATAACATAAGGATACACTTGAGGTGATGGATCATAGGCCACGGGAGAAGGGTGTAACCACCTGATTTTGGCTCGGGGTCAAAATACCGTACGTAAGGAATTGAGCCAAGAAAAATCGATATAAAAATAAATAAATTAAAAAATTTAAAAATATCTAAAAAAATATCTAAATAATATCTAAAAATATCACAAAATATCTAAAAAAATATATCTACATATATTTTGTGTATAAATAAGAGAGAGATTAGTGAAGGAAGATGAGCTTCAATGAAAAAAAGGAAGAGAATTGAAGAAGTGCAGAAAAACATAGAAAAAGAGTGAAAAATAAATATCGATAATTATCGGTCTCGGTTTCTCGTACGGTATTAAACCTCCAATGAGTTAGGTATATTTATCTCATATTTGTATTTTCTAAATGTGAAATAAAATTGAGAGTTTATATACATATATTATATATTTATGTATAATATACTTGTTAATATATATGTGATATTATATTTATATGTATAATATATATTTATATTATGTCTATGTAATACTATATATGTATATGTTATCTATCTATCTATATGTATAATATATATATATATATATATATATATTATGTATATGAGAAAAAGAAATATTTTCAAAAATGACCTAGGTCCTTCCCAAACTTTGATGAAGGTTAAAACTCGGTCCTTCGACTCTCGGGTCATTTCTGGGACTTTATCAAGTGTTATAAACTAAACCGGAAAGGTTTTGGGCCATTTGTGCAATTTTTGAATTTTTTTTCTTAATTCAGCTCATTTTTTTAAAATATTACATTTTGATTTCTAAACTTTTCTAGACATTTCATGACTTCTCCAAATGTTACAAATAAGTCTAGAATAAATTTTGGGTTATTTTTGGAACTTTACCAAATGTTACAAAAAAGTCCAGAATAGTTTAGGGCTAATTCTGTTATTTTTTAAAATATATTCCCAATTCAGCTAGAATTTTCAAATAATTGGGTTTTGGTCCCTAAATTTGTTTTTGGACATCTCGTGACTTGTCAAAGTATTACAAATTGGTCCAACGTGCTTAATATTTTCAAAATCATTCATGTATTTTTGACACGTTTAAAAGGGCTCCAAAGTTAAATCACTCATTTTTCGAGCATGATTAATTTTTTTCTCTCTTGTTTATCTATTTGAAAATTTTAAAAAAAGGTTTGTAAATGGTTTTTTTAATCTAAAGAAAATGCATGTAGTCTTTTTGGGTCAAGCATGATCAAAATGAGCAAATTCGGGTAAATAAAAAAAAATTCAAAAGCAAAACTAAAGTACCGAAAGGGCGGATTATGAGTTTGCGAAGCTTTTAAGACGTAATCAAACCCACGAACTTGATTCTCTGGACGTAGACCTTTCTAAGCCCTAGGATGTTAACTCCATGTACGCTAGGCAAAATTTTAGGATTCTGATTAGCCTTTAATTAATCGGTGGCGACTCTTTCAATTTTTTCGGTCTGGTTGATGACCCTGCTCGACCGAACCCGTCGGTCACCAAGACCCGGCATTTTCAAACGAAAATTTAAAAATATTTTCCATAACGGATCGAGAAAGTCGGATCCGACGTCCGACAATTTGGCGACTCTGCTGGGGACTTCTTTTAGAGGGTTAGGCTTTGTCATGTTTGCTTTGCCATATTATATTTTTCCTTATCCGTGTTGACCGTTTGCTCATACTTGCAGTTTCAACTTTTGTCCAAAAGGCGATGTAATTGTAATAATTAAAAATAATATTTAAATTTTTGTTTTGCACACACCACGTTGGTTACCATTATCCGCTCGGACCTGAAGCACATTAAGAGCTTAGGGAGTTTAGTAGGGGAGTGCGCCCGAAGCGGTTTGGACCGCCGGCACACACCTAAACAACTCAACTCGATGATCGGGATGGGTCCGTGATCCTCTTTAGGGGGTGAGGTTCCGCTGGTTCAGAGGACCTAGAAATTCCATCCATTTAGAACTAAAGCTCCACACCGTGTTTAGTCTTTACCAGTTTTGTGTGTATATCCATTTTTGCGCCCAACTGATGTAAATGAGAATTCAGCCCAAGCATTTGCATGCGAGATTGACCCACAATTCATGAAGAAGATTCGTCCCAACTGTTGGGAATTAGAAATCATCCCAATAACTCTAGATGGAAGTTCGGCCCATTATGTAAATGTGTTTTGTTTTGTTCCTAGAATATGACATGTATAGGATTTAGTCTTTTGTATTATATATTCCAAACTGTTGTAAATGTAATACGAGTGTTACTAACGAAGTTCAATTCTCGCACTTGCATTTTTCAAAAAAAAAATGTAAGTTCGGTTCTTTCAATTTTGTATCCTTATGACGTTTCACGCACCATATTTGGTAAGGATGAAGAAAAAAAATCATCGCCCTCGCATTAAAGCCATACATCCCCCTACGGTTGAAATTTCCCGAATATGGAAAGCCATGACAAAAAGGGAATCAGAAATACGTGAACAAGAAGATTGACGAGGTTCATGAGCTCGTAAACTACATAGTCAATTGGATTCTCCTTAACGCCTTGTCTAAATTCTGGAATATGGAAAACGCGTCTGCGTGATTAAACAACAACGGAATACGTTCACAAGTTCCATTAGACACCTGCAAATCCGTCTTTTGGCCCAGAGGAGATCATCGGGGCTAGACTCCAACAACCACCGTCATTCTAGCAATGTGGGAGCACCTTGGAAAAATGTGAGGGCAACGCTGCTAAGTTGAATGACACCCTTGTATAGTTCATACGAAGAACGAGGCAAAAAAAAAAATCAAAATACATGTCTTTTATCTTCGTTCGAACCAAGGAACAATCAACAAATGCACTCAACGAGCTGCTCCGTCGTGTACAAATGGAATGAATGGAACATAGAATTTTCAAAATCAATCATGCATGATCAATTGTGTATTCATCCTTCTTACTATGGTATTTTGAATTTAGGTTTTCGGAAACCCATGCGACATTCCACGACTCCAGCACCTCAAGAACATGAGAGAATCATCCAACTAGAACAGACCATGCACGCCATGAGTTCCTAGATAGTGCAGTCAATCGTTGGCATGACCTCCTAGGTCGAGCGAATCTTGGCTATTATGAGCTCCAGACAGGTGTGACTACCATAATATCCCTGACCTTGTCTTCCCGAGGAACATTACTATCGTGACACCTCATCAATCCATGTCAGGCACTTTTGCCATCCTAACCAAGCTCCACCTCCCACATATGGCCATCCAGACCAAAGTCTACCTCTCACATATGACCTTCTCACACCCGAAAGGACAAGGGCAATTTTAGGACTAGGTTTTCTTCCAAATTTCAAAGATTATGAAGTCTCAAGGAGGAAACATTTAGCCGAAAGTTTAGGGACATGTTTGTTTCCTCTCCTATTTCATTTCCAGGCCACCACAAGTGATCCAACTCGATGACATTGATGCTCACGAGGGCTTGTCAGGCTTATTTTCGACCAATATCACCATTGGAGCTTTGCTCGATGAATCCCCCTTAGGCCTTTTTGTCCGTCCAATCGCTAGTGGGAGACCCTTGCCGGATTCGACCTTATACAAAAGATCATTTTATGATACCCGCTTGAGATGCGTGAATGCCAAAGAAGCTGAGTGCTTAATGGAAGACATTCACGAAGGTTGTTGCGGCCCACACATGAACGTGTAATACTTGGGTACTTTTGGTTCACCATGACTGCTGACTGTATAAACAATGCCCAACAATATCACCACTGTCAAGTGTACGTGGACCAAATCCACGTGCCACTGCAAGAGCTCTATTCCAGGACTTCGCCACGGGCTTTCTCAATGTGGGGCATCGATGTTATCAACATGATTTTCCCAAAGGCGTCAAATGGTCATCGATTTATATTGCATTGATTTCAATCGATTACTTCATTAGGAGAATAGGTTATTACCCTGACGTGTATAACGACAAAGGACATTGAATTTTTCATCAGCGAGGAGATCATCGTGTGTCATGGGATGCCGAAGTCAATCATCACCGGCAATGCCAGAAATCTAAACTGGATTGAGTTGTGATCAAGTGTAAAAATGCATCTCTATATCACCCACAAATGAATGGCGCAGTGGAAGCAGCAATTAAAGGACTGACATGATAAGCTTTCTTAGGCACTCATGACATACAAGACCTCAATACGGACATCAACAGGGGCAACCCCATTTTCCCTTGTTCAAGGGATCGAAGCCGTGTTGCCAATTGAAGTAAAATTCATGTCAGCTAGGATCCTCGCCGAGACAGAGAAGGACGAGTCAGAGTAGGCGAAATGCAGATACGTGCAATTGAACCCCATGGCAAAAGGCGGCTCATCGCGCAGTGCCACGGGCATCTGTACCAGCAACGCATGGCTCGTGCATTTAACAGGAAAGTCAGTCCAAGAGAATTACAAGCAAGCAATCTAATTCTCCGAAAAAACAAAAATTTCGAGTTAATCCAGACTCTCGGGGGCAACTTTGTGCCTAAATATGAAGGGTCTTATGACGCGAAAGAGACTTTCAGCAGAGGAGCCATGATCTTCACCGACATGGACAACCAAGATCTCTTCAGTCCAATCAATATGGACGCAGTTAGAAAATACTATCCTTAAGGCTTTCGTAACCAGAAAGCGAGTCTCCAAAAGTGAGAGAAAATTCCCGCTAAATCGAAAATCCGAAAGGGCGGTTTAGGCAAAATTTAGGGAAGAGAGGCATGATTGAAAATCCCCAAAAGGACAATCATGGCAAAAGGAGAGGAATCAAATACCTGCTAGGTTGAAAACCCGAAAGGCCAACCTAAAAAAAATAAAAACAAATTAAGGGAACCAAGAGGTGCGGTAAAAAAAAATACCGTATCAAAATGATAGAAAAAAAAACTTCAAGTCAATCCAGACTCTCGGGGCAAGTTTGTACCTAAATATGAAGGGATTTATGTCATCAAAGAGATTTTCAGTGTGGGAGCCATGATCATCACTGACATGGACAACAGAGAACTCCCCAATCCAATCAATGTGGATGAAAAAAAAATTCAAGTCAATCCAGACTCTCGGGGCAAGTTTGTACCTAAATATGAAAGGATTTATGTCATCAAAGAGATTTTTAGTGGGGGAGCCATGATCATCACTTACATGGACAACAGAGAACTCCCAAATCCAATCAATGTGGATGCAAAAAAAAACACACTCGTAATCAGAAAGCGAGCCTCCAAAAATGAGAGAAATTCCCGCTAAATCGAAAACCTGAAAGAGCGGTTTAGGCAGAATTTAGGGAAGAGGGGCATGATTAAAAATTCCTAAAAAGGGCGATCATGGCAAAAGGAAAGGAATCAAATCCCTGCTAGGTTGAAAACCCAAAAGGGCGACCTAGGCAAAAATTAAGGGAATCGAGAGGTGCGGTAAAGAAAAATACCGTAGCAAAAGAAAAGAAAATCAAGAGTAGCAATAGCAATAAAAAGAAGTTGTGATCGACATTAATATGAGCTGCCTCGACAGCTTGCATGGATACACATTGTGAAGATAGCATGAATGGCTTTAGGGACTCCAAAGTCGATTAATAAACCAACTGAGAAGTCCACACAAGCAGTTAGACATCTCGAGAAGGTTTTTCACCTCCAAAGTGAATTACAAGCTAATGAGCGAGGTCTTTAGGTGCTCAACCTCCGCGAGTCATCATCAACAATCGGGACTTGTAGATATCCAACGTCCGAGAGTTACAAACTGACGAACGGAGCGTTTAGGTGCTTAACCTCCGTAAGTCATCTCCAACGATCAGAACCTGTAGATGTCCATCTTCTGAAAGTTACAAGCAGACGAATGGGGCCTTGATGTGCTCAACCCCCGTAAGTCACCCATAACAAAGCTTCTGGAAAAAAAAAGACGAACGGAGCCTTCAGCCTCCGCAAGTCATCCTCGATGACCAGAACCTGTAGTTATCCAGCTGCTGGGAGTCACAAGCCGACAAGCGGAGCCTTTAGGTGTTCAGCCTCCGCAAGTCATCCTCGACGAACAGGACCTGTAGTTATCCAGCTTCTGGGAATCACAAGCCGACAAGTGGAGTCTTTAGGTGCTCAGCCACCACAAGTCAACCCCAACGATCAGAAACTGTAGATGCTTCTGAAAGTTACAAGTCGACAAACGGAGTCTTTAGGTGCTCAACCTCCGCAAGTCATTCTCGACGACCAGGACCTGTAGTTATCCAGCTTCTGGAAGTCACAAGCCGACAAACGGAGTCTTTAGGTGCTCAGCCTCCAGAAGCCATCTCCGAAGAGTCACAAGTCGACGAGCGGAGCCTTTAGGTATTCAACCTCCGCAAGTCATCCACGATGACCAGGACCTATAGGTGTCCAACGTCTGGGAATCACAAGTTGATGAACGTTTAGACGCTCAATCTCCAAAAATCACCGTCAACGATCGGGACCTATAGGTGTCTAGCTTCCGAAAGTTGCGTAATGATGTTTGTCTACTATGTACATAATGAATAAAGAATATCCAAAATAAGTTGTTTGTCTTTGAACACACACTCATGAGATCACTTCCATGAGCGCGTGTCCAAAGATCGGCAACTGTAAACACCTGATTTTGGCTCGGGGTCAAAATACCGTACGCAAGGAATCGAGCCAAGAAAAATCGATATAAAAATAAATAAATTATTAAATTTAAAAATATCTAAAAATATCACAAAATATCTTTAAAAAAATATCTACATATATTTTGTGTATAAATAAGGGAGATATTAGTGAAGGAAGAGGAGCTTCAATGAAAAAAAGGAAAAGGATTGAAGAAGTGAAAAAAAAAATAGAAATAAAGTGAAAAATAAATATCGATAATTATCGGTCTCGGTTTCTCGTACGCTATTAAACCTCCAATGAGTTAGGTATATTTATCTCATATCCAATATCATATTTATATTTTCTAAATGTGAAATAAAATTGAGAGTTTATATACATATATTATATATTTATGTATAATATACTTGTTAATATATATGTATAATATATATGTGATATTATATCTATATCTATATGTATAATATATAATTATATTATGTCTATGTAATACTATATATGTATATACATAATATATATATATATATATATATTATGTATATTTTATCTCTATATCTATCTATATGTATAATATATATATATATTATGTATATGTATAATAAATGTATATGAGAAAACAAAATATTTTCAAAAATGACCTAGGTCCTTCCCAAACTTTGATGAAGGTTAAAACTCGGTCCTTGGACTCTCGGGTCATTTCTGGGACTTTATCGAGTGTTATAAACTAAACCGGAAAGATTTTGGGCCATTTGTGCAATTTTTGAATTTTTTTTCTTAATTCAACTCATTTTTTTAAAATATTACAATTTGATTTCTAAACTTTTCTAGACATTTCATGACTTCTCCAAATGTTACAAATAAGTCTAGAATAAATTTTGGGTTATTTTTGGAACTTTACCAAATGTTACAAAAAAGTCCAGAATAGTTTAGGGCTAATTCTGTTATTTTTTAAAATATATTCCCAATTCAGCTAGAATTTTCAAATAATTGGGTTTTGGTCCCTAAATTTGTTTTTGGACATCTCGTGACTTGTCAAAGTATTACAAATTGGTCCAACGTGCTTAATATTTTCAAAATCATTCATGTATTTTTGACACGTTTAAAATGACTCCAAAGTTAAATCCTTCATTTTTCGAGCATGATTAATTTTTTTCTCTCTTGTTTATCTTTTTGAAAATTAAAAAAAAAGGGTTATAAATGGTTTGTTTAATTTTAAGAAAATCCATGTAGTATTTTTGGGCCAAGCATGATCAAAATGAACAAATTCAGGTAAAAAAAAAAAAAGAAGCAAAACTAAAGTACCGAAAGGGCGGATTATGAGCTTGCGAGCTTTTAAGACGTAATCAAACCCCCAACTTGAATCTATGGACGTAGATCTTTCTAAGCCCTAGGATGTCAACTCCATGTACCCTAGGAAAAATTTTAGGAGTCCGATTAGTGGCGACTCTTTCAATTTTTTCGGTCTGATTGATGACCCTGCTCGACCGGACCCGTCGCTCGCCATGACCCGGCATTTTCAAACGAAAATTTAAAAATATTTTCCATAACAGGTCGGGAAAGTCGGATCCGACGTCTGACAAAGGGGATTGCTACGTGTAAGGATAAATTGTAGGGGACAAGGATAACTAGCAGGCATTGGAGAAGTAGAAGGTAACTGAGGCTGAAATTGATTGGGAAAGAATGGAGGTGCATGGGATGGTGTCGGGGATGGTGCATATGGAAAAGGCACATGCTTGTTGGCATAAGACAAGTGTTCTATTTCAGAAGAATCGACTGAATGAGTAGAGGTTAAGTGAGCCGAAGTAGTAGTCTGGCCTGACTTGTACAATGGATCTGTCACTCCCGTAAAATGTACATTGAACATCTGATAGCACCTATGGAAAAAGTGACCAAATTGACCATACAATTGGCATTGCACTTTTTTGTTTCCTTAACCACGGCCACAGACCCTGTTTAAGTTTGACTGCTGAAATGGAGGTTAATTGGATTGATGATATAGAGGATGATCAGTAGGAGTTGGAAGCAATCCATCCCCAATGGATGGCGAAGTCTGGTAATTCTTCGTAGATGAGTTAGGTGACACTGCTGAAGTGGAATTTGGTAGTTTATTGATAGCAACATTCATAGTAGCAGAAGAATAAAAAATCATATCAGATTGGTGAGACTTGACATCCAGTACAATAGATCTAGCAAATGCAATATCATACGGATTGAGACTAGCATGGATTACAACAATCACATTGTCAAATTGGCCTTTGAAACCATTGAGGATGATCGAGATTTGCTGCATTTCCTCGATGGGATGCCCATAGCTAGCCAAACTATCGTAGCTAGTCTGAATATCAGTCAAGTAATCCCACATAGTATGATGAACAAGTTTCCGAGCTTTCAAGCGATCATCCAACGAACTGTCCTGCTGGATGAACTTCGTGTAAGATGGATTGAGTTGATTGGCTCCTTCTACATCTTTTATGATCTGCGGAATAGTAATCGTGTCATGGAGATGATCCTCAAGATTTTAGTCACGAACTGACACGAGGACTCGCGGCTCCCAAGATTGGAAGCTTTCCTCGTCGATCAGCTGTGCGACTTTCTTGTTTGCGAATGGCGAAGAGATCTCATCCATTTCTTCAGGCGAATTGCAGCGAGAAAGTAGAAGACGAAGATTAAAGAACACAAAGAAGAAGATCAGTAACTTATTCTTCAAGTTAGTTGATTCAAGGGTGTACTATTTATAGAAGCTAACTTCTATATTATAACAGAATGAACCCTCAATATATGCATAAATGCACGTATATTCTAACAAACAATGTATTAGATGAAGAAATATATTGAAAGGCTTGACTCAAAAGAGAATCATGCATCCATATATATAGTGGAATGAATCACTTATACCAGGAATCTCAAATACATAACGTAAAGACATTACTGAGAATGTATACATGGTGTTGGGTATCGATAGTGACAACCCAGTAAGGAAAAGGCCTCGAAGGCCCAATAACTATAGAGGAGGTAAACCCATGACATTTGAACCGGACCGGCCTCCAGAGAATGGCCCAGAACCGAGCCCAAGGACTCTGAGAGCGCCCTGAGTGCTCGCCACTCTTCACTAAGGCCGCGACATCCCACTGCTCGCCATGAGAGTGCTCGCCCCGAAGAGAACCTTGCCTCTCTCCTCTGGTCCCGCAGAACCGTTAATAAGGAAGTGGACATGATATCCCGCGTATCTCGGTCACATATACACTAAGATATTCAACTGCCTTATACGGTTCTATCTCTCTTACCCTATAAATACCCTTGCTTTACATACGTTCTTTACGTTTTTGAGTTTTAGACACACACATACTCATTTAAGCATCGGAGAGGGACCTAGAGACACCCCCTCTGTTGCGCTCCCCTATCTGCAGGTTCACCGGAGTTGAAGCAGAAGCGTCTTCCCAACCTTGTCTGGCATTCAATTCACTGCCAGATCAACATCCAGGATTTCACGATCCAACATTTGGCGCCGTCTGTGGTAAACGAGCAATTCAGCCATGAGAACTCGATCCCAAAGCAACCGTCGGAACCAGACCAGGGAGCGATCTTCAGATAGCTCTGATTCCGCCGCCGCTTCACCGCTTCAACAGGAACCTGCCAGCCGAGTAGGAGTTAATGCTGTTCCTCTGCGGACAGCTCGAGAACATGTCGGTGAATCAAGACCGACCCCCGCTGCTGATCAAAACGGAGCCCCGGCACCGCAGACAGTCCACATTGCGGGGCAGGACATTAATTTAACCACCGAGATGGTCTCCCTGCTGGAAGCCATCCTAGGACAGGCGCGCCGCCAAGCCCCTGCTCCTCAAGAAAACAATTCATCTGCTCCTAAGGAAAACCACCGCCCTGCTGCCACAGGGCCCTCACCTTCGGAAGCAGCAAATCCTGGTCCCACTGCGCTTCAGGAGGATCAGGAGATGACGTCAGGTTAGCAGTCCCTACCTCCGGCACACACCAAGGAGCCAGCAGCCGCATATACTGCCAATCCTTCTGGTCCTCCTCCACCCGGAGCCTCTCCCATGTACTGCACTGTGGATCAGATGGATGACCTCCTCAACAAAAGGCTCCAGGAAAGACAGTTGACAGTCGTAGCTCCCTTCAAGGAGCAGTCCTTTCATCATTTTACCGACGGGCTCGTCTCTATCAATATCCCGAAGGATGTGGTTGCTCGGGCCATACCTGAGTATAGCGGTGGAGGAGATCCCACCGTACATGTCAACAAACATGAGGCCTCCCATTTGGGTGAGTCAAACGATCCCAATCACTTGGCTTTGCTATTTCCATCTACTCTTTCGGGTTCGGCTTCGTCCTGGTCCTTCGGCCTCCCTGTAGGATCAATCGGAACTTGGGCAGAGTTAAGAAGCAAGTTCCTGGAAAGATATATGGGCGAGCGCCAGTTGCTGAAGAGCGTGGTCGCCCTTGACTCAGTCAAACAGCAGCCGGGAGAGTCGCTGTCCAATTTCTACGGGCGTTTTCATCAGAACGTCACAGAATTAGATCGCCGAATCTCGGATGGGGAGATCATTCGAGCCTTCTACAGAGGTCTGGATGTGGCCAACAAGGTCTCGAGAAAGCTGCGAAACAGCTATCACGTGAAGGAGATTGAGACGTTGGAGGAGCTGGCATCCAGAGCAAAAGGTTTCATAGACCTTGAGCGCGCAAACATCGAGGCTAACCTCCTGACGACCTCGCTAAGGGTAACCCATGAACCCCGACGCAATGGTAAGAAGGAGGTAGAGAAGGAGAAGAAGGGAAAGGAAAGCAAGCCCCGAGTCGAGTCTCTTCCAGCGCCTCGCCATCCAGAGGTCCCTGAGTACTTCACGCCTTTAAATAGGCAGATCTTAGCGGTACTAGTCGAGATGGAGAGGAGATCCTTGGCGAGGCCACCGATGCCTCGTCGAGGTGGGATGCCCATGGGCAAGGATGTCGAGATCTACTGCAGATACCACAAGTGCAAGGGCCACAAGACAGATGACTGCAAAATTTTGAAGCGAGACATAGAGAGGCTGATTCAAGGAGGAATGTTGAAAGAATTGGTGGCTGAGCGAGACCGAAGTCGAACGCCCCCCATGAGGCATCGTTCGCCAGCCCCTGCAGAACAAGCTGAGCCATCTGGAAGCAAGAGAAGAGTGAATCTGATTGCAGGAGGATTCGGTGCAGGCGACGAGAGGTCAAGCGCTAGGGAGGTCTACGCCACTCAGATCTCTACAGCAGTTCAGTTGGGGAAGCGGCCCCGATCTGAAGAGAACATTGTCATCTCATTCTCTGAAGATGATTTGGCACATCATAGGGAGGACCACGATCATAGGGAGGACCACGATTAACCCGAATAAGATTGTGGCCTCCACTGTCCACCAGAAGATGAAGTTCCCTACTCCGAACGGGATTGGAGAAGTTCTAGGAGATCAGCCTTCCTCGCGGCAATGCTATGTGAACTGTTTACGCAGGAAGAACCAAAGGGAGGCGCTCGCCATTGAAACAGAGGCCGAACCCCGCGAGGACTTGGCTCGGCCAGCACCCATGGAGGAATTGGAGGAGGTCGAGATCGATGGTCCAGACAAAAAGGTGCGCATTGGGACCACCTTGAAAGAGGATCAGAAGGAGGCCATGACCGCCCTCCTCAAGGAATTTAAAGAGCTCTTCGCCTGGCAGCCGAGCGACATGCCAGGAATCAACACAGATATCATCTCCCACGAGCTCAGGATAGACCCCTCCATCAAGCCGATCGCCCAAAAGAGAAGATCATTCGGGACGGATAAGCGTTTGGCGATCAGGCAGGAAGTCGGCAGGTTGATTGAAGCTGACTTCGTCAGAGAGGTAAGATTCCAGAGCTGGGTCGCCAACCCAGTTTTGGTCAGGAAATCAAACGGAAAGTGGAGGATGTGCGTCGACTTCCGCGACTTGAACAAGGCTTGCCCCAAAGATTCATATCCCCTTCCGAAGATTGATTAGCTGGTCGATGCTACCTCGGGTCATGAGATGCTGAGCTTCATGGACGCCTACTTAGGCTACAACCAGATCAGAATGCATCCCGACGATGAGGCTCACACCGCTTTTTATGCTGATGGGGACATTCTGTGCTACAAAGTGATGCCCTTTGGCCTTATCAATGCTAGGGCAACTTATCAACGGATGGTGAACCGACTTTTCCAGGACATGCTGGGAAGGAACATGGAGGCCTACGTGGATGATATGCTCGTCAAAACCATCAAGGGCAATCCTCACACGGCGGACCTCCGCGAAGCTTTCGAATGCATAAGAAGACACAGTGTTCGCCTGAATCCTGCCAAATGCGCCTTCGGGGTCAAGTCCGGTAAATTTCTGGGTTTTATGGTCAGTAAAAGAGGAATCGAAGCAAATCCAGAAAAACTAAGGGCCATAGAGGAAATGAAGTCGCCAACCCGCCACAAGGAAGTCCAGTGCCTGAATGGACGCCTAGCTGCTCTCAACCGCTTCCTCTCCAAAGCGAGCGATAGGTCCCTCCCATTCTTCAAAACCTTGAGGGCCAACCGCAAGTTCGAGTAGACGCCAGACTGCGAGGAAGCGTTCCAGGCCTTGAAGAGGCATATCCAAACACTCCCATCTCTGGCAAAGCCCGTTCCAGACGAGCAGCTTTTCCTTTATCTAGGCATTAGCGATGTGGCAGCCAGTGCTGTCTTAATAAGGGAGGAAAATAATGTTCAGAGTCCAGTGTATTTCATTAGCAAAATGTTCAACTCAGCAGAAATAAAATATGTCCAGATTGAGAAGTATCTCTATGCCTTGGTTATTGCTGCTCGGAAGCTGAGACCTTACTTTCATGCGCACGACATCACCGTCCTCACCAATCAACCTCTCAAAAACTTCCTGATGAAGCCAGATTCTTCAGGAAGAATGGTCAAGTGGGTGATCGAGCTCAGCGAGTTCAAGATCAAATTTGCGCAAAAAACGGCCATCAAAGGTCAAGCACTAGCTGATTTTATAGTGGAAAGCACGAGTAACGGTCAAATAGAAGCAGAAAACAGGCCAAGTCAGTCAGCAGACGACAATCAAATCTGGGAACTCTATACGGATGGGTCTTCATCAAAGGAAGGCTCGGGGGCAGGTTTAATTCTTATTCCTCCTGAGGGCGAGCCTCTGAAATACGCGATCGCCTTGACATTTCCAGCGACCAATAATGAAGCAGAATATGAGGCTCTTATCACTGGAATCAAACTAGCAAAAGGAATGGGTATAACTGCGCTTAAGGTAAAAAGTGACTCAGAGCTTATTGTCAATCAGGTTAATGGCGCCTACGAGGCAAAGGGAGAAAAGATGAAGAAATATCTCGTCATTGCCAAAAGGCTGGTCGCGGAAATCCCAAGTTTCGCGATTGAGTTTATTCCTCGCCAAGAAAGCCAGATGGCAGATTCTTTGAGTAAACTAGCCTTCGGAGGGGCGACAGTCCAGGATGTACAATTTCTGGAGAAAGCTCTATGTTCAGTCCTGGAAAGCAGAGCAGAGGTCTTCAACATCCAAGGACAAGTCACATGGATGACCCCGTTCCAGAGTTATTTAAAAGAAGGAATCCTCCCGGAGGACGAAGGAGAATCCACGAGGATTAGAAGACTCGCAGCCAGTTATCTAATTATCGATGGAGAACTCTACAGAAGAGGTTATTCAACGCCTTTCTTGAGGTGTGTTGCTCATCCTGAAACCGAAAAGGTTCTTCGAGAAGCTCACGAAGGGGCAGCAGCATGTCATGAAGGTGCTCAATCATTAAGCAGGAAAATATTCAGATTGGGATATTACTGGCCGACCTTGGGAAAAGATGCAGCCGAGTTAACACAGAAGTGTGAGATTTGCCAGCAGTTTGCACCACGATCGGGTCGACCATCGACATTATTATCCCCAATGGCAAGTGCCTGGCCTTTCACTCAATGGGGAATCGATATATTGGGTCCTTTTCCCATTAGCACTAGTCAGCGTACTAACATTATAGTGGCAATCGACTACTTCACTAAGTGGGTAGAGGCAAAAGCTCTAGCTTCGAAAACAGAATTTCAGGTCATCAAGTTCTTGCAGGTCAACATATTCTCCAGCTTTGGCATTCCTAAGGTACTCATCAGTGATAATGGTCCGCAATTTGTTAGAAAGGAGCTGAAATGGCTCTGTGAAGAATATCATGTGGACCATCATTTCAGCTCAGTACATCATCCTCAAACGAATGGGCAAGCTGAAGCAGCCAATAAGGTTGTCTTAGCAGGACTCAAGAAAAGGGTTCGAACATTCAAAGGGAACTGGGCAGATGAACTGGAAAACGTATTATGGGCAATCAGATCAACGCCTAAGGCGGCCACAGGAGAAACGCCTTTCAGTTTAGTGTACGGATCAGAAGCAGTAGCACCAGCCGAATTAGCAGTGCCTACCCACAGAGTCTTACACTTTAACGCAGAGGAAAATGAGATCGAGCGCAGAACTGACCTCGACTTAGCAGAGTAAAAGAGATGGCTCTCGGAAAAGACACAGGCAAAGATGCGCTTGGCGCCCGCTCGGTATTTCAACAGAAAAGTCAGCGCTCGCCAATTTTTCGTGGGGGAGATGGTTATGAGAAGTAATGAATTCACAAGGCTGGACAGTAAAAACAAACTTTCAGCCAAATGGGAAGGACCGTACAAAGTAGTAGAGATCGCCGCACCAGGATCCTACTATTTGGAAACCACCGAAGGCGAGAGGTTACTCCGTCCATTTAATTCTGAGCATTTAAGAATATTTTATGCATAGCTTGTAATCAAACTGTTATGTCAATAAAAGAAAGCCATTCCTTCATAAAGCGTGTCCACTCGAAGCAAGCCAAAGCCAAAAGCCCTGACGCCAAAGTCAGGCAAAAAAGCCCTAGCAACAAAGCTAGGACAAAAGCCCTAGCAACAAAGCTAGGCCAAAAAGCCCTAACAACAAAGTTAGGCCAAAAGCCCTAGCAACAAAGCTAGGCCAAAAAGCCCTAACAACAAAGTTAGGCCAAAAGCCCTAGCAACAAAGCTAGGCCAAAAGCCCTGACGCGAAAGTCAGGCCAAAAAGCCCTAACAACAAAGTTAGGCCAAAAGCCCTAGCAACAAAGCTAGGCCAAAAGCCCTGACGCCAAAGTCAGACCAAAAAGCCCTAGCAACAAAGCTAGGCCAAAAAGCCCTAACAACAAAGTTAGGACAAAAGACCTAGCAATAAAGTTAGGCAAAACAAAAAAGCCCTAGTGACAAGGCTAGGCCAAAAGCCCTGACGCCAAAGTCAGGCCAAAGAAATTTTAGGCGATCACTATCGATGATAAGACCTGAAAAATTACAAATCCCCTGGTATTATGCCAACACCTCAAAGGTTTAAACTTCAAAGAAGGTAATATATCTTTGAACTTAGAAGTTTATGCTTTTAAGTGTTAGAAGTATTATCCTTAGAAAGTTCGACTTATGATTGGTCTAAGGCTTTAAGGGTCGACGACATTACAAAGCAATAAAAAGTGGAGAGTAATTATGACATTGGATGAATAGCCAAACATGTTCAAAAAGGCATTCAATAGAAACACCCAAGTCTTAAATAAATAATTACAAACCAAAAACAGAAATTACAAAAATAGTTATCTAAAAAAGATAAAAAATACGGTCGCCAAGGAGTTGGGGGCTTCAAGCTTTGGGATCCTCGGGGGCAGGGGTGCTATGCTCGCCTTCGGGGGCAGAAGTACCGGGCTCGCCTTCAGGAGTAGCCTCTTCAGCAACAGAGGGCCGCGAAGGGCGACTCCGCAAGAAGCTCTTCAAGGATTCCACCTCCCCAAGGGGAAAGTTGGGGTCGACCGCCTGGACCTCCTCTACCAGGTCTTGGAGAAATTCGGCAATGGTCGACTTCATCACCTGCAAGGCCTGGTCTTAAAAGTCCTCGGAGGCCTTGAACTCCTCAACCACGGCTTGGGGTGAAGGAACCGCCTTCAGCTGATCAGCCAGCCAGTTCTTCTCCTCCTCCAGGGCGATCCCCCTAGCTTCAGCAGCATCCCTCTGGGCCTCCGCGGCGACCCTAAGAGCGTACGACTCGACCACCTGAGCACGAGCTTCCTTCAACTCGGCCTCCAGGCGAGCACGGACCGCCTCCCCTTCATCAAGGCACCGATGAAGGGCCTCAGCTTCTTGAAGGAAGGCTGCAGCATCAGCCTCCCTCTTTTTGACATCAGCAAGGAGGCGCTGCTCCTTCCTGAAGTACTCCTCCCGAGTGCCGTCCACCAAGGTGATCACCATGTCAGCGATCTTCTTGATGGCCTCCAACTGCCCGGGGGTGACCCCCGTGCTTCAGTATTGCTCCAGCTCGACAAGCAGATCTGAGTGCTTGTCGGCGAGCTCGCCGAAGACGCGGCCGAGGATCACCTCTTCCCGAACGAGCTGACAACAAAAACACAAGGAAAAATGTCAAGTCATCAAAATAAAAAGGAATGACAAGGAAAAAATAATGGAAAGAAGGCGAGATCATACCAAGGCAATTCGTTCGAAGTGGGTCCGCAAGAACCCCTCGATCTGAGGAAGCTCCGTAGGAACAATTGAACGGTTCTTGGGGGGAATTATCCCATCAAGGAGCCGCATGCACATATCCGGGCTATCCCGGAGGCTCTTCTGAGCGGGGTACCCCTTCTTTGCAAGGTCCCCACAAGGGACCCAAGGCCTCCGAGAGTCCACGGCCTTAAAAGGCTGGAATAAGCTCGCCATGGAGCAGTACTCCTCGGCGGGAGCCCTCGAGGAGCTGGAAGCAGCATGCCCCTTCTTCTGGGCCCCAGACTCCTTAGGAGGAACCGTGGGCACCGAAGGGGCGGGAGGCGCCAAAGAGAAGGCCTTCTCCTTAGTGGCGGAAGGGTCCTGAGGAGATGGAGAAGGGGGCGCCATGTCCAAACCCTTCCCCTTGCTGGCAGAAGGGCCCTTAGGAGGGGGAGGAGGAGCATGTTGGTCGACCTCACGGTGCTCCTCACTCCTGACCTTCTTAGGAGGAGGAGGAAGAGGGCCCCGGGCCACGTCAGCTGAAGACTCCTCTGCAAAATAGCAAGACAATAAGTCAGAAATCAAAAAACCGCAGAATGCGAAAACATTATACCACAAAAGGCGACGCGATATACCTGGTTGGCGAGGGCCAGTAGTGCCGGAAGGAAGCACCTCCTCGGACTTCCTTTTGGACGAACGCCTAGAGGGAGGAGGGGGAGAGCTTAGCAGCGCCTGGTCGGAGGACAATCCCGCCGATCCCTGGTCATCAAAGAGACCTATCAGTTTTCGGCTCTTGCTTACGACATTGCCTACAAGTAATAAAACAAGATAAGAGTTAGAGAATTACCCAATCATCAAAAATTGGCGTGGCTTGATGAATGCCCGCCATCTCAAGGGCATTCTCGGTAGTCTCCGCCACTGAGCGGATGGACTTGAATTGGGATGACCGATGCAGCCGGTACAGGTCGTCGATGGTATTCCGGTCACTCCCAGACAATTCTTCAAAGGGGGGAGGAAAATCCTTGTCCGGAGCAAACAATTTCCAGGGTACACCCCCCTTGTACAAGAAGTAAAACTTCTTGTAGTTGGAGTTAGTGGCCCGGAAATCATCGACCAGGCGGACATGGACGTTCCAAACCCATCCCTGAGGGCCTCCCCACTCTGAAAACTTCGGCCAGCGGGATTGGAAGTGGTGGAGGTAGTTTGCCCCTGCTGCCAGTCGGAAGAAACACCGGAACAAGGCCAGCGAATACACCAATTCCTGGCGAATGCACAGGAACTTGAAACCGACCCACATCCTGAGGGCATTCGGAACAAGCTGCGTGGGGTGAATCCCGTAAAACTGACACAAGGTCTGTAAATCCTCACAGAGAGGAAAACGCAACCCAATATCGATCTGGGCCGCATAAATGTAAACCTCTCCGTCGTGAGGAAAATGCAGACCTAAGCCAGGATACCTAGGAGCATCCTCCACACTGAAGCCACCAAGCGCCACCATGGTTTTAAAGTAAGCCGGCTTCAATTCGTTAGGCTTGACATCTACTCATAACGGTTCAAGTATAGCACAACAAGTATAAAAAACAAAGGAAAACAGAGGATATTGCCAAAACAGAGCAGTAAAAGGGCGAAAGTTTACATTTCGGGGAAAAAATAGGCGTTTTCAGCTAAGGTCGTCCACCACTACGGGAGCGGTTGCAGACCTTCCCAGATCAGTCTGTTCCCCCACTGAAGGGGGCACGGCGGCATCCCTGATGGTCAAGGGGGCGTCGGTGTTCCTAGGAGCGTTGGCTTTGTTAGTACCCTTAGAGGCCATATTCTTGACTCTCTGACTTCGGGGAGCCATGGAAATGGATGAAGAAGGCTGAGGAAGGTTGGAAAAGAAAGAAGAAAGGTTCGCAACGAAGTTCTGGAAATCTGAGGGAGTGGATAAGCGTAAAAAACAAAATATAGAAACTGACGTTTCTTATATAGACCAAGAAGGGAGTAACCGCCACGAGCAAATCAAAGCGACACAGAGAAATAATTGCACCTTTTTGGAAAAAACCGAAGCAATGTCAGAATTCCAAGAGACACCTTGGGGAGACAGACGGTTGGCTGCACGGACAGCTGTCAGACTACCCTAGGTTTACGGAAAAGTAAATGTTAGGCGTGCCTCAAGTGACCGCTCGATTTCTGGACAACTGTGCAGTTATTTAATGCTAAAAATCCACTAAGGAGACAAGGTGGTCGCCAGCGCACTAAGAGGCTTTACCAGAAATACTTCAGGCGAGTAGTGATCGCCCAACCAAGAAAAATGGACTTTCATGAACCTAGATTACCTCGAGTGATCGCCAAAGGGGAATAAAATGAAGGATATTTTTTTTCAGCTTCGAACGAAGAAAAAACTGCTCGCCAAACGAGCTCAAAAGGCCTCAAAGGATGTGAACCAGTACAAGAAACGAAGAAAACCGAATCTGAGACGTCACTATCTAAAACCCTACCAGGAAATAAAGCTCGACTGAAGAAACTTCAATCAAGCTTCGGGGGCAAATGTTGGGTATCGATAGTGACAGCCCAGTAAGGAAAAGGCCTCGAAGGCCCAATAACTATAGAGGGGGTAAACCCATGACATTTGAACCGGACCGGCCTCCAGAGAATGGCCCAGAACCGAGCCCAAGGACTCTGAGAGCACCCTGAGTGCTCGCCACTCTTCACTAAGGCCGCGACATCTCACTGCTTGCCATGAGAGTGCTCGCCCCAAAGAGAGCCTTGCCTCTCTCCTCTGGTCCCGCAGAACCGTTAATAAGGAAGTGGCCATGATATCCCGCGTATCTCGGTCACATATTCACTAAAGATTAGATTTGGTAACTGCAATATCTCGCAGTAACTGCCATATCCTACGATCCGAATCTTCAGCAACACAATATACACTAAGATATTCAGCTGCCTTATACGGTTCTATCTCTCTTACCCTATAAATACCTTACATTTACATACGTTCTTTACGTTTTGTGTTTTATACACACATATACTCATTTAAGCATCGGAGAGGGACCTAGAGACACCCCCTCTGTTGCGCTCCCCTACCTGCAGGTTCACCGGAGTTGAAGCAGAAGCGTCTTCCCAACCTTGTCTGACATTCAATTCACTGTCAGATCAGCATCCAGGATTTCACGATCCAACACATGTTACAATGATGAATGAGAAGATATGGTATAATGAATTGGTAGATATAGCATTAATAAACTATGCATTTTTCATGAACCTTTTCTAATAAAAAGAACATAAAAAAATACTAATAAAGGAAAACTCGAAACACTGAAAAGTTCATTGATGTTGCCTTAACTCTTTATTTAATAGAAAAATTGGCCACATAATTTAATAAATGAGTGTTATATAAAATGTGTTTGAACGACTAGCAAACAGAATTAGTTTATATTTCCACTTCTTAAGTTTTAGCGGAGCTTGGTGTGACCATGAAAAGTACTATAATCGTAACACATTTTTAAACTAGCTGTCGTAACCATAATCACTGAAGGTATAATATTCAATGTCTTACTATATTTACCACATATTTACTCGTATACCCATATTGAAAATTATCATATTTTATTCAAGTTCGTATAAATCAAATTTTGAACATTTTGATCCAAAAAGATTAATTCAATTATTAAAACACGGTAATTTTAACGTGATTAACACTAGAGTTTTTGGATAAGTTCGTAAAAATCTCAATTCTATCCTTATTTAAAAAAAAAAATCAATTCTATCATTATTTAGTAATAGTATATATATATATATATATATATATATTAATAAATAATTATATATAGTCAACACAGTTATGATTATAATAATAAGTTTGAATCAAATACTGTAAGGGTGACCATAGTTATTCAATGGTTAAATACCAAGAACCTACCTGAACTTTGGACGTTTTCAACGAGCTACCCGAACATTGAAAATTCAAAACGGGCTACCTCAACTTTGAAAAATGTGCAAATAGCTATCTCCGTCCAATTTTCCATCAACTGTTGACGGAAATTCGTTGGAAATTCGTTAGAAATTGGACCGAGCTAACTATTTGCACTTTTTTCAAAGTTGAGTTAGCCCGTTTTGAATTTTCAAAGTTCGGGTAGCTCGTTGCAAAACGTCCAAAGTTCAGGTAGTTCCTTGATATTTTACCCGTCATTCAATGTAGAAAATTAATCATCATAACCGCATCGCACGATAATAGTAGAGTTAATCGCATAAATAGTGATCGTTATAAGTATGTTTTATTTTTTATTTTTTACCGCACCAGTTTTATGGTTTGATGGGTCATGGATCTCATGGGTCAACTTTCAAAACTTTTACGTAGCCCATCTTATTAACGTTTCATATAGATCGTCGTGTGTACGCTAAAAAAAATATATTAGACATAAAATATCTCAATTTGGCAGGTATATATGCTAAAACAAATTATATTAGACATAATATGATGATAATATACGTAGTGTCCGAAGTAAGCATTTTTAATGAAAAATCTAGCAAAATTGATTTGAATCATTAAATATACTTAATAATAATAGTAGAGACGCTAAAGTGTCTCAGTACAGGAACTAAATCATATATTCTTGTATAAAATATGAAAAACAACTGTGATTTTTTCTCTGCAAAAATAAATAAATACAAGTATAAGTCAATTTATTGTGATGATGCCATAGGCGAATGTGTTGTATCTGTCTGTCTGAACTCGGCAGTCTGTGGACTCGTCGCTATCTTCTTCTCTCGTGCACCTACTGGAAGAAAAGATCGAGCTTTACTCATTGTTTCCACTCCAATGATAAATTCAACATAAGGTTGTTTGGAGAGTAAATGTAATAATAAAGCTTTATTGATTAACTGGTGAACTGGGTAAGTAGGGAGTAAGTTTGATGCACTGTTCATCTAGTCAGGTTCTTACCCTGATTCATATTGTCCATAGACTGAGAATTTGACCGGGGCTACTTTAGCCAGGAGGTCTGTAATGGTCGTTGGCAGTCATTGTCGAGTTGTTTGTAACTGTAAAAGGGTACTAGGTATACTTATTACTTTGAATTAAATGCATTATGTACTTCCAGTTAGGTTGACAGGAGGTGTTTGGGGAGCGACACCCTAACCCTTCAAACGACGCACCACTTGGCCTCTAAATCCTAAGGAGCAACACCAAGGACCCTGCCTCTAAGCCTAAGGAGAACGATGCTCTCCTCAGGCTTGAGAGATCCTAAAGCGTCACACTACAAGCATCTCGATTTGGACCATATGACAAGATTTGAATCCTGGCAGGAAAAAATGATTTGGCAGGAATTGAATTTGAAGTTTTACCATTGGAAATCAACGATTGAGGATCTACAACCCTTTGCATTCATATCCCATATTTATTTTCATTTTTTGCCACTATCTTTATAAACCCCTAATTTTCACCCTTTGCCTCACTTTACACTTCTCATTTTCAGTCATGCCTTCTCACTCCTGCTTTACTTTCCTTTCTCTCTCTGGAATTCTTGTTCGTTTCGTCTCCTCCCAACAAGTTCGGACTTCTTCGACTGAAGGAATCATGGTCAACAACAACCTAGGTAAGAAAACTGTTTGTTTCCCTATTTAATTTCGCAATCCTAAAAACAACACTATATCCCCTCACATCTTTCAAGACGCCCTGAAGATATGATGGATGAGCAACGCGAACTGCCGCCGTTACCCGCAATGCCTAACCCCCACGGGAGTGTCACTCCCTTTCTTCAAAAACTTTAGGAGAAAGAGGAAACCATTTTTCCTTGCCAGGTCGATGTGGGGCTACACTTTCCTTTCAGGGCTGCTCTTGTTGAAACGTTTAGGCACTTTCGGATAGTACCAATGCAGCTTTCCCTGAATGGCCTACGCTCATGTTCTGACTTCAAAGTCTTATGCATCCAACATGTCTAGGACTACTTTCATTTTCCTTTGTTTCAACAACCTAGGTATTATTGTTGTCCTCCGCTTTCCTTTCTCTATCTGGAATTCTTGTTCGTTACGTCGCCTCCCAACAAGTTCGGACTTCTTCGACTGCAGGAATCATGGCCAACAACAACTTAGGTAAGGAAAATGCCTTTTTCCCTGTTCAATTTCGCAATCCTAAATACAACACTATATCCCCTCACATCTTTGAAGAAACAGTGAAGATGGGAGGGATAAGCAATGCGAACTGCCGTCGTTACCCGCAACGCCTAACCCCGACGGGAGTGCCACTCCCTTTTTTCAAAATCCCTGCGAGAAAGAGGAAACCATTTTTCCTTGCCCGATTGATGTGGGACTACACTTTTAGATAGCACCAATGCAGCTTTCCCTGAATGGCTTACGCTCGTGTGCTGACTTCAAAGTCTTATGTATTCAATGGGTCTAGGCCTACTCTCTTTCGTTGTTCCGTTGTTTTCACTGCTTATAGTGTAACCCTTTAGGATCTTTCACTTTTAAATCATCGTCCTTGACTTTAAGAGTTGGTACTGGGTCGGAAAATACGTGTTGGTGGATGGGTTCAACACCAACAATTTTAATAGGAAAGAGAGAGTACTTATTCTTCAAAATGCCTAGGAGCATCGCATGACAAAGTCGAACCCTCCACCATCCCTGGAGGAGTTATCCAAAGAGGATCCCTAGATGATTAAGTTGATTAATGTAGAATATAACAAGAAGTGTCCTTCTTATTGATCTAAAAAGTCCACTGACGCATCGTTCCTACCTGCGAGAGTGATAGAGTCACCGCAACATTTTCCTATTCGTTGAGTACTTCTTTTAATTCCTCTCGCCTTTCTTTATGTTTTTTTTTTGTAGGATTTGAGTTGTTTAAGGACGATCTCCCTCGAGAATGCACCGACGTTGTGCGGGCTGAGGAGGTCTTCAAAAAGCACAAGAAATCTCACAATTCCAAGAAGAAGAATCGCCCGACCACTCCTTTGGCGGATGTTGAGAGGATGCATCGTACAATGATCCCGAAGTGTAGATAGTCCAAAGCCCCGTTCAGGAAATGGTCCCGATCGACCCATGTGGGCGCTAACATCTTGACGTCCCCGAGTGCTAATAAGGGACTGACCCTTAGTAGGAGCGATACTACTCCTCGACATACTGTCGCCGCAGACAAACGCGCCTAGGAGGAATACATAGGTCCGCCATTTGACCTGAGCAAACACCTAAACGTCAAGGGGTCCCCTTTGCGTTGTCAACATCTTCATAGCCCCAACATCTGAGATATGTTGCCTATGTAAGTCCTTATTTCCATTAATTTACCATGCGTCGCTTTTGTAAGTCCCTATTCGATTTTGACACATCTTTACTTTCCGCAATTCATTCCCTCCCAGTTTGAGCATGCCTATTTGACCATGCGTCTGTCCAATCAAACTGTTTACTTACAAGCTCAAAAAGGAGATGCAGAGCAAAGCTAAAATTCACCAATCCTTCAAACAATTGGAGGATACTTACAAACAGTTAGAGGATGAGAAACACATCTTTGCTTCTCAATTCGAGGAGTTGAGAGTGCCACTGTAAAAACTCTGGAGGATTCCCTAAATCAGGCAATAACTTTTCGCAAGGCGACTGAGCAAGGAACCCTGGCCGCAGAATAAAATGCAGCATTCTTTTAGTAGAGTCTGCCTCGCGAGGCGGTGGAGGAATTCAAGGCGAGCCACGATTTCAACAGCATGACTAAAAGAGATCTGTAGCCAAGATTCTCAATCTCTGTGTGAGCCTAACGATCAAGATGCAGGAGGCCGACCCTCAGTTCCCCCTCGACCGCCTTGCTGTCATGTACAACTTCCTAAACTATAAGAAAAGACAGACTACTAAGTCTTCCCAACCGATGAGGGAAGTTGAGTATGAGTCGAGCGGTGATTCCGTTTTTCGGAGGGTCGCTGACATAAGTGGACCCTCATATGCCTCCTCTTAAAGACGCGAGTCCTGGATAGTGTTTCAACTTTATTTTGTGAATATTTTTAAACGTTTTTGTATTTAAAGATTGTTATAAATAATGTCGACTTTGTGATGCATTTTGTTGACCTTTTTTTCCTCTATCTTTTCTGTATTGTAAATATTAATCGACACCTTTCCTAAAATGATAATCATCTGAAACTCAAAATGATTTGCAAGATTGTTATGAACTAACGCGTAGTAACACCTCTATTAACATGAACTCACCAATTGTTTCTTTACTACAAAGATTTCTACATTCGTTCTACATTATTTTCCTGTCGTCACCTTTCATGTGTGAACTGTTTTCAAATGCTCAACATTTAAAGTAATTTGTAGCACTTTTCCCTACATGTCTTCCAGTAGGTAAGCGTTTGGATGGGCAATAATGAGTACCTTGTAAGGTAGTTCCCAGGTGGGTGATAGTTTGTTTATATTATCCTGTTATGCGAACTCGTTTCTTCTCAATATAATTTCCGCCACGAAAAATTGGTGAGTGAGAACTGAGCAGTTATAATACCGCGTTGTTGCTATCCGCATTCTTCCTTGTGTTTCGTTTAATGCCCAATGTCTCTTACCGAACATGAGGGATCCCATACCCTGATATGATTCGTGATTTTAGGAATTTTAGTACTTGAAACTCCGTTGTCGAATCTAAATCTTTTGCCTATACCCATTTTGTGAAGTAATCTATAACCACGATGACCCACTTCCGTTGACTTGTCGATCGCGGTAGTGGTCCTACTAGATCAATTTCCTACTGTGCGAATAGAAATGTCCCCGGATAGGCTCTAGTTCCGCTGATGGACGTCGAACTCGTGGGGAGTACTTTTGGCAAGACACGCAGGTCTGCACCAATGATGCCGCCTCCTTCCGCATTGTTGACTAGTAATACCCTTGCCTCAGTGTCTTCCTAACTATTGATCTAGACCCTTCATGGCATGTCGCATAGCCCTCATGCAGCTCCCTCAGTATCCCATTGAAGTTTGGACTAGCGACGCATCTGAGGTAAGATATGGAGTACTCCTTCTTGTACAACAACCCATCTATCGTGAGGTAATTAATGGTGACACGTCTAAGCCTTATGGATTTGAATTCTCTTCCGTGTATTTTCCATGCCTCGAGGAATTGTTTGATAGGTATCTTCCCCGTCGTCAGTGATTAGTGCTTCATATCCTGCCTTGTTATTCGTAGCCTTGAATTTCAAGACTAACGCGTATCATAATGGTTTACCCACCATTTAATGTTGTCAAGACCAAACCTACCCTCGAGCCTTCCATAGAGGAGAATTCGTCTGTGTGCAATTCCTAGTTTTCACAATCTTTTCATAATCGTCCTACTAGGTTACGTCTCACATATGGGTGGTCCCGTCAACTATATCATGAAGATAGCGAGGGCCTGCCTTTCTATAGCAGTTCGTGGAGCTAAATTTATTATAAATATGTCGAACTCAATGGACCATTTAACAATTCTTCCTGAGACATCTAACTTTTGAAAAAAAAAAAAGTTTCAGTGGCTAATTCGTTAAAACAGTAATATCATGTGCATGAAAGTAGGGGCATAGTTTTCTAGCTGAAATAATCAACGTGTAAAGGTAGTGTTTAATGTCGAGATATTTCATTTCAACCTTGGTGAACACCTTACTTACATAATAGATCGGAACCTGGACCCTATTCTCTTCCTTAACTAGATTTGAGTTTGCAGCCACCTGATTGATGCTCAAATATAGATAGAGATCGTCGCCAGCTATTGGCTTGGTGAGGGGGATGGGGATGGGGTGGTAATGTTTTTAGGTGGTGCTTTAAGGACTTCAAAACCTCCTCGCATTCTGGTGTCGAGTAATTTTTTTTTTGTGCAGAACACTTAAAAGAAGGGCAACAACTTCTCTCCAGATTTGGATAAAAATCTCCCTAAAGTGGCGAGGCGTCCATCCAGGCGCTGCACTTCCTTATGGCATGTCGGTGATCAAATTTGTTCGATGCCGCTACATTTTTCTAGGTTGACCTTAATCCCTTTTTGGCTCGCAATGAATCCTAGAAAAGCATGTCAAAAGCACATTTAGAATTCAGGGGAATGTTGTGCAACCTTATTTAGGCGAAAACCCTCATTAGGTCCTATTGCTAGTCGACGCCTTTCTTGGACTTCACAAACATGGCGTCAACATAAGCCTCCATTGTGTCGCCTAGCACATCTGTGAACAACTTCTTTACCATCCTTGGATATATGGCTCCGCCGTTGAAGAACCCAAAAAGCATCACCGTATAATGGTACATGTCGTTGTCTGCATACAACGTTGTGTGCACCCATTCATTTTTTTAATCTTTATTTGGTTGTAGGCAGACTAGGTATCCATGAAATTCAGCAACTCATATCCCAAAGGAGCATCTACGAGGTGGTCGATGCGGGGAAGTGGATAAAATTCCTTAGGGCATGCCTTGTTGAGGTCCCTAAAGTCAATGCATATCCTTTATATACCCGTCGATTTGTTTAGCCATACTGCCTTTGCCACCCAGGTTTGGAACCTCAGCACCTTCACAAAACTTGCCTCGACCAACTTTCCAACCTCAGTCGTAATTGAAAGACTTTTCTCATTACCGTTTGCCTCTTCCTTTGGGCCGCAGGGTTTATCATAGGATCAATGTTGAGCTCATGGGTGATGACGTCCGTGGCGATGCCTGGAATGTCGCTGGAGCGCCATGCGAATAGCTCCTTGAAATTTATCAATAGTTCATTTAGGTTAACTACCTGATCCTTTGGGAGCGCCACTCCAATATTCACCACATGTCTTGGGCCATGTATTTCTATCTCCACCAACCCCTTAACCGGTGTGGGGTGATGCCTATCCTCCCCGGGGTCTTCTTCTGTTTGAATAGATAGAAACTCTATTTGGTTGTGTCTCTCCAACACATTTATATAGCACCTCCTTGAGGTATGTTGGTCGTTTCTCACCGTAGGAAGTTAGGAATTTAATTTTTTGATGGCACGTAAAGGCAGAGATATTTTTGGGGTTAAGAGTAGAACACCCCAAAACGACGTTGTAGGAGTGTCAACGACTATTAAAGTGACCTTCATCATCAGTGCCTTTCATACTTCGCCCATGACCACTGAGTGCTTAATTGCCCCCAGAGGGTAGCTAGTCTTTCTTGCAAACTAGATCAAGGAAAAGTCCACTTTCTTCATATCCTTTTTCGACTTTCCCATTCCTAAAAATGCGTCCATGAAAAGTATGTTAGTGGAGTTTCAAAAGTAGACGACAATTCTCTTCACGTTCAACCAATCAATCTCTACCGTGATGACTAGAATATCCTCAGGAGGGCTACCTATGTGCTCCAAGTCCTTTTTCATTTAGGAAATGAGGTCGCTCTCCACTAGTCGGGGCCTTTTTCCCAGCGTTACCCTAACTTATATATTTGTGGTGTATACTTCCCTAGTGCCACCTGACTCTCCTCCAAGTGCGAAATGTCCACTGATAACATATATCAACCCCCTCTTTTCATATAGAGCGTCTCTTGGCGGAAGCAACGATCTTTTAACAGCGCTTCCTTCCCACCTGGACTTTTAAATTTCTTCCTCTTTGCGATGAACTTCTTCAAGAATCCTTTCTGGATCAATGCCTCAATATCCCATCTCAGCATGAAACAATCATCGGTATGGTGAGCTTTAACCCTGTGATATTTGAAGTGAAGTTGTAGATCCATGCTCACGGGACCTCCATCATTTTGGGTCGCTTGAGGCATTGCCTAGTTAATTCGCTCCATCTCTTTTAGCACCGTCGAACTTTCTCTTGTTAGAGGCATGAGAGCCGAAACTTCCATCATTTGAGGTCGTCGCCTCATACCTTCCTTCATAGGGTTGCGCTGGTCATTTCTTCTCCCATACCCGACATCCTTCTTTGGATGGGGTGACAATATAGGCGACCTCTCTCAAGGCAGTGCCTCCCTATGCCGACTGGTATCCCAATATGCCCCACCTAGTTGTTCCTCTGCGCGCTCTAGGTCGTTGTATGTGTTAACTCTTTTTGCCAACTCCTCGTGGGTTTAGACTGACGCTACTCTAAAGGTGTTTCCCACCGCTCTTCATCTATGCCCTAAGCCTCTTATGAAAGCCCGGAATACTTCAGCGTTAGTGATGATCTGGTTAGTGTTGGATAGATTTTTATTAAAGCAACTATAGTAGCTCTCCAAGGACTCATCCTCCTGTTGGCATACATCATCCATGCATCTGACATATAGAGGAGTTGTCGTTCCCCTAAGTACTGTGTAATGAATTTGATCTTTAGGTCATCACAAGAAGATACTACTGACTTAGGGAGCATCGCCGAAAAAAAAAAAAGAGCAATGTGATTATCACCAGTGTTCCGACCTAGTAGAAACGACTCATAGTTCTGTATGTGCTACACAAGATCTCCTTCCTTAGTGTAGTCCAAAATTTGGCGATTTGTTGCGTCGCGAGGGACGATAATCGGCATTAGTTTACTCATGAAAGGATGTGATGCCCCGTAAAAAGGAGTATGCATTAACATGCCTTTTTGCTCTTCAAGCTTCCTGTTTATCAACTCCTCCAGTTGGCTCATGGTGAGCTTCACAGGAGGAGGGGAGGCATGCATGTACATGTAGCTAGCGCCACCAGGGTTTGTGCTAGGTGGTGGGAGTTGTGCATTAAAATGCACCACTGTTTGCTGAGGAGCCTTGAGAGATTGAGGGAACGCTTGGGCTCTCTATTAACCTAGATCCTCCTTGAGGGCTGGAGGTAGCCTCTTCCTCCTGGGGGAGATAATGTGAACATATGTAATCGTCGCTAGACCGACGGTGCGTTGCTCGCGCCTCATGGATTCCTCCAAGGCGACGATCAAAACTGGGGTGTGGATGGAATCCTGGGGCGAAGCCTCTCCTTGCCACTGAAATGAAACGAGGACCTCGATCATAATCTTATTCCTGGGTGAGAGCCCTTGAAGGCATGCCTTGCGGGCGATACTCTTTGAGGTTGTAGTATCCTGCCTGGAACCTAGAGGTTCTTGCGACGAACGCTGGTTGGTTTCTAACTCGTTGCGGGATTGGGTTAGGTACCCAAACTTGGGCAGAGTCGCCTGAGTGCACCTCCGTGCACGCCTGCTTTCATATTTTAGCTCTAGTGTTTGGTAGAGTCATGGATTAGTTGCCATGATTCCCACAGATGGTGCCACTGTTGGATCTGTCAGTTTGTTGCTCGTTACCTAGTGAACTTCTCGCTCTCTTTTTCTCTCGTGCACTTGCAGGAAGGAAAGACCAGGTTTTGTCCATTGTTTCCCCTAGTTGTTTGGAGAGCAAATTTAATATCAGAGCATTGATTACCTGGTGAAGTGGGTAGGTGAGGAGTATTTGTTGACAAGGTCATTGCACCGTTCATCTAGTCAGGACTTTACCACGGTTGACATTGTCCATTGACTGAGAAACTGACTGGGGTTACTATACTCAGGGGGTCTTTAATGGCCGTTCTAATAGTTGTTCGTATTCGTAAAAGGGTACTGGTACTTATTATTTTGCAATATATACATTTTGCACTTCCGGTTAGGCTGTCATGAGGTATTTAGAAAGAGACGATCTACCCCTCCAAGGGTCATCCTCGGGTCGGCCTCTAAACCCTATGGAGCGACACCTAAGCCCCATCAGAATGCATGGGGGACAAAATATCGCATATGATTTAGCACTTGTAAGTATAGTGTACGTGTATATTATGCCTAAGTTCGGTGAATTTGGATGAAGACCATTTATTTATTATTGCTATTTTAAGAAAGTAGAACATTACAACTTTTACAATCATAAACCTCCATTTTTTAATTTTTGGATCTGCCCTTGATGATACACTTTTATAATTAATAAATAGATATAAAGTGGAATGTCAACCTTTTGAGATGTAAATTGAAAATAATTCGAAAAAATTCTTTTAATATTTTTTTGAGAATAGTGTCGTTTTTTGAAGTTCAGGATTGACCAGTAGGGCCGACAATGGTGCGGTTAAAAACCCATAACCATGGTTATAGCTGTTACTTTTTAATATGGTTAACCGTACCATTATGGTACAGTACAGTTATAATGATGAATTTTCTAACCATAATAGTTATGGTGATGGTATTTGAGTTATACACATGGTTATAACCATGGTTATTATATAAATATAATAATTATTTATTATTAATAAACTAATACATACTAAATAATGGAAGTTACTATACATACAGGTAATAAATAACTATGATGTTAGTTTTATATATTTTTCTGGTTGGCAATATAAATTTATGTATTTCTTAAAATAAAATTTTCGGTCTTTATTATATTACATGTGTGGAATAAATATAAGTATACAGGTAAAACCATGGTTAATAACCACTGTTATTTTAATGGTTATGGTATTGCAAATTATACCCGTAATGGTTATGGTTATGTTATGTGGTTTAAAAATATGGTATGCTTATGGTATTTATCATACGCGTACCATACCCTAACCATCGACAGCCCTATCGACCAGGCGTTTTGTCATCAAAGCTGAAATGATGGTAAGATATGAGTCAGTATGAAAACGCCCCACCCAATTATGACTTGATTAGCAAAACTCACTCATGTTAGTTTCTATTAATATCATGATCCACGCAGAATATTGTGATGAAAATTGTAAATTTTGGATCATTCTCTTTACGTATTCAATTGCATCATTTTAGTATAAAATGATGTCAATATAATAACGAAATTTATAATTATAAAAGTTATGATTATTGTTGGGTTTGAATCTCCCAGGTGCTGACTTGGCAGTGGATTAAATGCCAAAGGATGAATGAAGATTGCTCTCGCCTTAGCTCCGATGAACCTGTAGGAAGGGGATCGCAACAGAGGGGGTGTCTCTGGGTCCCTCTCTGATACTTAAATGAATATACTGTGTGTATGAACTCAAAACGAAATGAACGTATTGAAAACAGAGGTATTTATAGAGTAGAGAGACCAAACCGTTATGGGCAACAGAATATCTTGGTGAAGATTAGGATAGGAGATATTACGGTTATGGCGTAATATTGCAGTTACCGTATGTAATCTTTAGAGAATATGTGCCCGATATAAGCGGGATACCGTGGCCATATATTTAGTGACAGTTGATGTGACCAAAGATGAGAGGTTAGACTCTCTTTGCGAGCACACTCCTATGGCGAGCAGTAAGAGGCTGTGACCTTTGGTTATTAGCGACCTGTATGGAGCTTTGGCGTCCACTTTGGCTTGGGTTCGATACTGGACCGCCTTATGAGGGTCAGATTAAGCTTAATATGGGTTGGCCAGGTCTGAATAATATGGAATATCCGATCCTTTATCCCTTTGGGCGAACGCTTGGGGTTGATAAGGTTTATGAACGCTTATTCACCACTATTTGGCGAACGTTACCTTTGAAAGGGTTTAACAGAAAGGCTTAGAAGAGTTGTGGCGATCACTTTTTCTGTATAGGGTCTTGAGCATTTAATGACTAAACGGCTATCCAGAAGTTGAACAGACAATTGAGGCATGTCTGTCTTTTTTTCTTCCGTAACCCAAGGGTAGGATGATAGTTTTTGTACCGTTCCAACCGTTTGTGTCCCCGAGGTGTCTCTTAGAATTCTGATATTGCTTCTATTTTTACCCAAAGGGGTGTAATCATTCTCTGAACCGTTTCGATCGTGTCTGTTCGGTTACTTCTATTTTGTCTATATAAGAAACAGAACCTCAACCCTTTTGTCTTTTACGCGTTCCATTCATTTGCCTTCTAGAGAATTCCTTGCTTCTTAGTTCTCAGTGCCTCTGCTTTCAACTTTCCCTTTTCCTTGTTCGATTTCAAAAACTTCTAAACATTTCCATGGCTTCCAAAAACCAATCTCACGGAAAGGGCAAGTCGTCAGCCCACAAGTCTTCTTCCAACCAACCTTCTTTGGGGCGTAAAGTGTCTACGAAGGTTACTAATGCTCCCCTGACCATCAGGGATGGTTCCGCGCCGGCACCGAGCCAGAGAACCCTTCCCCTAAGCCGATTTCTAGGCAATCGGCTGCCACACCAGCGGTGGTGGACGGGCCAGACACCAATGTTCCCGCCTTTTCCCTAATAGGTAAATATTGATGTTTTACTTTTACTCCTTTTTAGATAATGGTTCCTTCTTTTTATTTTTGTATTGTTCTTGCCATACCCTGGTGCTCCGAGTAGATATCAAGCCCAATGAACTAAAGCCGACTCAGTTCAAGGCAGTGGTCGCCGTAACTGCTTGAGAGATGTGGATGCCCCTAGATACCCGGGCTTGGGGCTGCATTATCCTCGCGACATAGAGGTTTACGTATATGCGGCCCTGATCGATGATGGGTTGTGTTTTTCTCTCTACGAGGATTTGCAGGAGCTTTGCTACTACTGCAGGATAGGTCTTACGTAGCTAGTGCCCAACGCCATTAGGATGTGTATTGGGTTCAAGTTCATGTGTTTACGTCAAGAATGGACATATTCACTGGCTTTGTTCCGGTTCTTTTACCGATTGGCTATCGTGGCGAACCATCTCCACCATTTCCAGACTAGGTGGCCCAAGTTCTAGGAATGGAGGGGTCAGGCTTGGAACTAGAACGTCAATTTTCGCCTGGTGGATGACTTCCGTGCTACCAACTCCAACTACAACAAGTTTTACTTCTTTTGCAAGGGTAGCGTATCATGGGAGTTATTCTAGCCGAAAAGGGAAACTCCTCCTGTCTTCGGAGAGCTGACGGGGAGTGATCGGAACGCCATCGACGACTTCTTCCGATTGCATAAGCAATTGAACTTCTGTTCGATCCGCTAGGTGGCGGAAACTTCAGAGTCGATGCTTGAGCTGGCGGGCATACATCAGGCCTCGCCAATTTCTATTGACTAGGTAATTTTCTAACATTTTGCTCTATTGGTTGTAGGCATTCGGAGCCACAAACTCATCGGTCTGTTTTCCAATCACGCTAAGGCGGGACTGTCTCTGGACCAGGCGTCACTGAGTCTTCCTTCTCCTCCTTCTAGGCGTTCGTCCAAGCTCAAGCCTGAGGAGGACCGTCCTTCTACTACTTCTGGCGCTTACCAGCAAGGTATGCAACTGCATTTTAACTTTTCTTTCCTCTGTTTTAGTCTTAGGTTTCTAATACCTTTGTTGACCTTTTACAGGGAAGTCCATTCCTAATGTGGCTTCAAATCCTACTCCTGCCAAGAAGGCCAGGAGTTCGGGCGAGGAACGTTCTGCTCCTCCTAGGGGTCCTGCTGCCCCCAAGGAGATGGCTATCGTGCTGGGAGAGGTTGCCACGCCCGCCTACGATAAAACTGCTCCTAAACTTCCTAAAGAGATTGGGGCTCGGAAGAAAGGGCAGACCACCACGGGCCCCTCGAAGACTCCTTTCGGGTAGTACTGCCCCTTGGTGGGCTTGTTCCAGATGCCAAAGGCTACGAACCCCAAGGGCGTCTGGGCCCCTGGGGGGATCTCCCAAAGGTGGAGATTTCTGACCAGATGATACTCCGGGGTAACCCGGATTTATGCATGCATCTCCTCGAGAGAATGTTTCCTCCTTGGGAAAGGGCTCTGATCCCCTCCGAGCTACCCAGCATCGAAGGGGTCATGAGGATGCATTTCGAGAAAATCGCCCTGGTAAGTTCTTTTATCTTTATTTACCCTCAAATCATGTTTTGATCTTTCTTTGATTTGATTGTACTTTGCCCCTCTTTTCCTGTTGTCAGCTCGTCCGGGAGGAGTTGGCGATCGGTCAGATCGCATGGGATCTAGTCGATAAGTAAACTGGCCTGCTTATCGAGTTGGAGCAGTACCAGAGCCTGGGCTTCACTCCTGATTAGATAGAGCGTCTGAGGGAGACGGCTGAGAAGGCCACCTATTTGGTGGACCATTCTCGCGAGGAGTACTTCCTGAAGGAGCAGAGACTCCTCGCCCTCATGCAGGAGAAGGAGGAAGAGGCGGCCCTTGCCAATGATAAGCGAACGAGCACCGAGCTCCAGCTTAAGGCGGCCGACCAATACTCTGCTGAGGTGGAGGCGACCAATGCTAGACTGAAGACTCAGTTGAAGGAGGCTGAAGCCAGGAGGGACGCAACTGAGGCTAGGGGACGCCATGGAGAAGGAGAAGGAGCAGCTTGCTCTTTGGCTGAAGTCTGTCCGATCCCCCTAGAGCGTGGTTGAGGACTTTAAGAAGTCTGAGGATTTTACCGACTGCGCATTGGAGGTGCTGAAGACTGAGGTGACTGTGAGAACACCACATATATTAGTTTAATGTTTTCTAGTTTAATCATTATTAGTCTAAGTAGTCTCTTGTCTAGGGTTTTATTCTAGTTGCTCTATATAAAGAGCCTTTACTTTGTAATGAACAGTACTCCAATTTCAAGATGTTTTCCCTTTGCAAAGCGTTGTCTTCTTCCTTTTCACCTCACTGTTTCATCATGTCACCGTGCTTCCTTTATCCAAGCTAACATGGTATTAGAGCTTGTCGATTAGGGATTCTATTTTGTTTCTCCGCTGCAAATCTTGGTCTCACTGGTCTTTAATCTTCGTTTTCTTCTCACACACATCCTGTCCTGTCCGTTTCCAGCTTTGCTCTGTTCCTGAGGATCCACTTTGCCTCAACAGAACTTGAATTCATGACAAAGACCAGTAAAGGCGGCATATTTATGGACAGTAGCAATGAAAATATTGGTAAGGAGTCTCTGTTTATGCCACACGATGCTGTTGCTGCTGATATCGTGCCTTTATGCTGTTGCTGCTGAAAATGTGGTTTATGCTGTTGCTCCTCTATGATATTGGAAATCTGTGTGCCTGTGGTGACATTGTGACCGAGAGAGTTGGAATCTGTGATGTTGTGTTATTTGGGCGTGCTGTTCTTCAATGATAGGTGCTGGATATCAGCTGGTTTGGAAGATTGGAAACCTGACTTCATATCCGAACCATGGTCTAGTATATCTCTCAGTGCAAAAGATTTGATATGAAAAATGCTTGTAAGGGATCCAAATAAGTGGTTAACTGCGGGAAGTTCTAAGTCATCCTTGGGTACAAGCTGATGGGGTTGCATCAGATAAGCCCATAGATTCTGCAGTTTTAGTTCGGTTGAAACAATTTTCTGCTATGAACAAGCTGAAAAAATGGCCATCAGGGTGATTGCGGAGACCCTTTCTAAGGAAGAAATTGCAGGGCTTAAATAAATGTTTAAGATGATAGATACTGATAACAGTGGACAGATAACTCTGCAGGAACTCAAGATCGGACTGCAGATAGTTGGAGCGACAGATGCAGTTGAAATGGAACCAGTTGCAGATAGGTGCTGGATATCAGCTGCACAACTTGAGATACCACGTGGCCATGATGCGAACCAGCTGTTGTCTCACATTGGTGATTAAACAATGCTATTGTGGATCTGTTGTGCTGATTAAACAATGGCATTAACCAAAGGCTGCATTAAACAATAGGGATGGACATGTGCTGCAACGAAGAGGCTGCTTTAAACAATGGACATATGATGCATTAAACAATGGCATTAAACAGAGGTTGCATTAAACAATAGGGAATGGACATGTGCTGCAACGAACTGGAAATGACCGAGGCATCTACTGAGCACAATCGAACTGGAAATGACTGAGGCATGATCCTAGGTACTCATACAAGTAGTTGCTGTTTTCTGAAATGCTGAATTATTGCTGTGATTGTTGTTGTTGATGCTGAAATGCTGAAGTTTACCCCGGTTCCATACTGAAATTTGCTGAGATTTGTTGATTAAAAACCCCTGCAACCAATGCTGAATTACTTGTTTTCGAATTGCTGGATTAGTAACGTGAAGGTGTGTAATCCCGTTGAGTTTGGACAACCAAGTTTTGATGACTACAATAGATTTGATACAAGTTTGAAGTGTTGAATTCAGATTTTAGTATTAGATTCTTCTTTAACGGCGTGACCACGACGAGATGACCGAGATGGCACCGCGATGGCATGACCGAATCCTCCCTCTTCTCGTCTAGATATCAACTTGAAGATCTTGTGTTTGAATGTGGAGTATCTCATTGAAGATGAAGGTGTGCAAGCTCAATTAGGTTAGAGGTTTGATCGGGATTAAAACTTGGGAATCGTCACGAGCAAAGAGCATTGGAAGTTTGGGGTCAAAATTCAGCAACTCAAGAAAAACAAAGACCGTGGATGAATGTCAGAGCATACAACATCAAGAAAACGAAGAACTAGGGTGTATGTGAGAACACCACATAGATTAGTTTAATGTTTTCTAGTTTAATCATTATTAGTCTAAGTAGTCTCTTGTCTAGGGTTTTATTCTAATTGCTCTATATAAAGAGCTTTTACTTTGTAATGAACAGTAATCCAATTTCAAGATGTTTTCCCTTTGCAAAGTGTTGTCTTCTTCCTTTTCACCTCACTGTTTCATCATGTCACCGTGCTTCCTTTATCCAAGCTAATAGTGGCTTCATACCTCTAGATCTTGGTCGATGATATTTGTTGGGTATCGATAGTGACGGCCCAGTAAGAAAAGGCCTCGAAGGCCCAATAACTATAGAGGGGGTAAACCCATGACATCCGAACCGGATCGGCCCAGGTACAAGCCAAACTTGGCCCACCATCGAGTAATCCAGAATCGAGCCCAAAGTCTATAGAGACGCCAAAGGCTCTCAGACTGCTCGCCATTCTCTACCAAGTCGCGACCTTCCACTGCTCGACATGGGAGTGCTCGCCCCGAAGAGAGCCTTGCCTCTCTCCTCTGGTCCCACTAAACCGTTAATAATAGAGTGGCCAAGATATCCCGCATATCTCGGTCACATATTCACTAAAGATTAGATTTGGTAACTGCAATATCTCGCAGTAACTTCCATATCCCACGATCCGAATCTTCAGCAACTCAATATACATTAAGATATTCAGTTGCCTTTATACGGTTCTATCTCTCTTACCCTATAAATACCCTTGCTTTACATACGTTCTGAACGTTTTGAGTTTTATACACACATATACTCATTTAAGCATCGGAGAGGGACCCAGAGGCACCCCCTCTTTTGCGCTCCCCTACTTGCAGGTTCACCGGAGTTGGAGCTGAAGCGTCATCCCAACCTTGTCTGGCATTCAATTCACTGCCAGATCAGCATTCAGGATTTCACGATCCAACATTTGGCGCCGTCTGTGGGAAACGAGCAATTAAGCCATGAGAACTCGATCCCAAAGCAACCGTCGGAATCAGACTAGGGAGCGATCCTCAGATAGCTCTGATTCCGCCGCCGCTTCACCGCTTCAACAGGAACCTGCCAGCCGAGCAGGAGTTAATGCTGTTCCTCTGCGGACAGCCCGAGAACATGTCGGTGATTCAAGACCGACCCCAGCTGCTGATCAAAACGGAGCCCCTGCACCGCAGACAGTCCACATTGCGGGGCAGGATATTAATTTAACCCCCGAGATGGTCTCCTTGCTGGAAGCCATCCTAGGACAGGCGCGCCGCCAGGCCCCTGCTCCTCAGGAAAACAATCCCTCTGCTCCTAAGGAAAATCACCGCCCTGCTGCCACAGGGCCTTCACCTTCAGAAGCGGCCAATCCTAGTCCTGCTGCGCCTCAGGAGGATCAGGAGATGACGTCAGGTCAGCAGTCCCTACCTCCAGCGCACACCAAGGAGCCAGCAGCCGCATATACTGCCAATCCTTCCGGTCCGCCTCCACCCGGAGCCTCTCCCATGTACTGCACTGTGGATCAGATGGATGACCTCCTCAACAAAAGGCTCCAGGAAAGACAGTTGACAGTCATAGCTCCCTTCAAGGAGCAGTCCTCTCATCCATTCACCGACGCGCTCGTCGCTATCAAAATCCCGAAGGATGTGGTTGCTCGGGCCATACCTGAGTATAGCGGTGGAGGAGATCCCACCGTACATGTCAACAAGCATGAGGCCTCCCTTCTGGGTAAGTCAAACGATCCCAATCATTTGGCTTTGCTATTTCCATCTACTCTTTCGGGTTCGGCTTCGTCCTGGTTCTTCGGCCTCCCTGCAGGATCAATCGGAACTTGGGCAGAGTTAAGAAGCAAGTTCCTGGAGAGATACATGGGCGAGCGCCAGTTGCTGAAGAGCGTGGTCGCCCTTGACTCGGTCAAACAGCAGCCTGGAGAGTCGCTGTCCAACTTCTACGGGCGTTTTCATCAAAACGTCACAGAATTAGATCGCCGAAACTCGGATGGGGAGATCATTCGAGCATTCTACAGAGGTCTGGACGTGGCCAACAAGGCCTCGAGAAAGCTGCGAAACAGCTATCACGTAAAGGAGATAGAGACATTGGAGGAGTTGGCATCCAGAGCGAAAGGTTTCATAGACCTTGAGCGCGCAAACATCGAGGCTAACCTCCTGACGACCTCGCTAAGGGTAACCCCTGAACCTCGACGCGATGGTAAGAAGGAGGTCAAGAAGGAGAAGAAGGGAAAAGAAAGTAAGCCGCGAGTCGAGTCTCTTCCAGCGCCTCGCCATCCAGAGGTCCCTGAGTACTTCACGCCTTTAAATAGGCAGATCTCAGCGGTACTAGTCGAGATGGAGAGGAGATCCTTGGCGAGGCCACCGATGCCTCGCCGAGGTGGGTTACCCATGGGCAAGGATGTCGAGAGCTATTGCAGATACCACAAGTGCAAGGGCCATAAGACAGACGATTGCAAGATTCTGAAACGAGATATAGAGAGGCTGATTCAGGGGGGAATGTTGAAGGAATTTGTGGCAGGGCGAGACCGAAGTCGAACGCCCCCCAGGAGACATCGTTCACCAGCCCCTGCAGATCAAGCTGAGCCTTCTGGAAGTAAGAGGAGAGTGAATCTGATTGCAGGAGGATTCGGCGCAGGCGGCGAGAGGTCAAACGCCAGAGAGGTCTACGCCACTCAGATCTCTACGGCAGTTCAGTTGGGGAAGCGACCCCGACCTGAAGAAAACATTGTCATCTCATTCTCTGAAGATGATTTGACACATGTCACCACGCCCCACAACGATGATCTGGTCATTACGGCAGATATTGACGGCTGTGATGTTGCAAGGATTCTGGTCGACGGAGGCAGCTCGACAGACATCCTGTTTCTGGACGCCTTCGAAAAGATGGGCAAATCAAAACGCGACCTGAAGAGGGTCGACTTTCCGCTGATCGGATTTGCGGGAAGGACAACTTATCCACTGGGGGCTATAACCATGCCAGTGATTTTTGGCGAGGGGTGGAAAAGCATCAAGGTGTCGGTCACTTTCCTGGTGGTCAATTCACCTACATCCTACAACGCCATTATAGGGAGAACCACGATCAACCCAAATAAGATTGTGGCCTCCACTGTCCACCAGAAGATGAAGTTCCCTACTCCGAACGGGATTGGAGAAGTGCTCGGAGATCAGCCTTCCTCGCGGCAATGTTATGTGAACTGTTTACGCAGGAAGAACCAAAGGGAGGCGCTCGCCATCGAGACAGAGGCTGATCCCCGCGAGGACTTGGCTCGACCAGCACCCATGGAGGAATTGGAGGAGGTCGAGATCGATGGTCCGGACAAAAAGGTGCGCATTGGGACCACCTTGAAAGAGGATCAGAAGGAGGCCATGACCGCTCTCCTCAAGGAATTCAAAGAGCTCTTTGCCTGGCAGCCGAGCGACATGCCAGGAATCAGCACAGATATTATCTCGCATGAGCTCAGGATAGACCCCTCCATCAAGCCGATCGCCCAAAAGAGAAGATCGTTCGGGACTGATAAACGTTTGGCGATCAGGCAGGAAGTCGGCAGGTTGATTGAAGCTGACTTCGTCAGAGAGGTAAGATTCCAGAGCTGGGTCGCCAACCCAGTTTTGGTCAGGAAATCTAACGGCAGGTGGAGGATGTGCGTCGACTTCCGCGACTTAAACAAGGCTTGCCCCAAAGATTCATATCCCCTTCCAAGAATTGATCAGCTAGTCGATGCTACCTCGGGTCATGAGATGCTGAGCTTCATGGACGCCTATTCAGGCTACAACCAGATCAGAATGCATCCAGACGACGAGGCCCACACTGCTTTCTATGCTGACGGCGACATTCTATACTACAAGGTGATGCCCTTTGGTCTCATCAATGCCGGGGCAACTTATCAGCGGATGGTGAACCGACTGTTCCAGGACATGCTGGGAAGGAACATGGAGGCCTACGTGGATGATATGCTCGTTAAATCCATCAAAGGCAATCCTCATACCACCGACCTCCGTGAAGCTTTTGAATGCATGAGGAGACACAGCGTTCGCCTGAACCCAGCAAAGTGCGCCTTTGGAGTCAAGTCCGGGAAGTTCCTGGGTTTTATGGTCAGCGAAAGGGGCATTGAAGCAAACCCGGAAAAGCTAAAGGCCATAGAAGAAATGAAGTCACCAACCTGCCATAAGGAAGTCCAATGCCTGAACGGCCGACTAGCTGCTCTTAACCGCTTCCTCTCCAAAGCAAGCGACAAGTCCCTCCCGTTCTTCAAAACCTTGAGGGCCAACCGTAAGTTCGAATGGACGCCAGACTGCGAGGAAGCATTCCAGTCCTTGAAAAGGCATATTCAAACACTCCCAGCTCTGGCAAAACCCGTTCCAGGCGAGCAGCTTTTCCTCTATTTAGGCATTAGCGATGTGGCAGCTAGTGCTGTTTTAATAAGGGAGGAGAATAATGTTCAGAGTCCAGTGTATTTTATTAGCAAAATGTTCAACTCAGCAGAAATAAGATATGTCCAGATTGAGAAGTATCTCTATGCCTTAGTTATTGCTGCTCGGAAGCTGAGACCTTACTTTCATGCGCACGACATCACGGTCCTCACCAATCAACCCCTCAAAAACTTCCTGATGAAGCCAGATTCTTCAGGAAGAATGGTCAAGTGGGCGATCGAGCTCAGCGAGTTCAGGATCAAATTTGCGCCAAAAACGGCCATCAAAGGTCAAGCACTAGCTGATTTCATAGTGGAAAGCACGAGTAACGGTCAAGCGGAGGCAGAAAACAGGCCAAGTCAGTCAGCAAACGACAATCAAATCTGGGAACTCTATACGGATGGGTCTTCATCAAAAGAAGGCTCGGGGGCAGGTTTAATTCTTATTCCTCCTGAGGGCGAGCCTCTGAAATACGCGATCGCCTTGACATTCCCGGCGACCAATAACGAAGCAGAATATGAGGCTCTTATCACTGGACTCAGACTGGCAAAAGGAATGGGTATAACAGCGCTTAAAGTAAAAAGTGATTCAGAACTTATTGTCAATCAGGTTAATGGCGCCTACGAGGCAAAGGGAGAAAAGATGAAGAAATATCTCGTCGTCGCCAAAAAACTAGTCGTGGAAATCCCAAATTTCGCGATTGAGTTTATTCCTCGCCAAGAAAATCAGATGGCAGATTCTTTGAGTAAACTAGCCTTCGGAGGGGCGACAATCCAGGATGTGCAATTTCTGGAAAAGGCCCTATGTTCAGTCCTTGAAAACAGAGCGGAGGTCTTCAACATTCAAGAACAGGTCACCTGGATGACCCCGTTCCAGAATTATTTGAAAGAAGGCATCCTCCCAGAGGACGAAGGCGAATGCACAAGGATTAGAAGACTCGCAGCCAGTTATCTAATCATCGATGGAGAACTCTATAGAAGAGGTTATTCGACGCCTTACTTGAGATGTGTTGCTCTACCCGAAACAGAAAAAGTTCTTCAGGAAGCTCATGAAGGGGCAGCAGCATGTCATGAAGGTGCTCGTTCACTAAGCAGGAAAATATTCAGACTGGGATATTACTGGCCGACCTTGGGAAAAGACGCAGCCGAATTAACACAGAAGTGTGATATTTGCCAGCAGTTTGCACCACGATCGGGTCGACCATCGACATTATTATCCCCAATGGCGGGTGCCTGGCCCTTCGCTCAATGGGGAATCGATATATTGGGTCCTTTTCCCATTAGCACTGGTCAGCGTACTCACATTATAGTGGCGATCGACTACTTCACTAAGTGGGTAGAGGCGAAAGCTCTAGCTTCGACAACGGAATTCCAAGTTATCAAGTTCATGCAGGTCAACATATTCTCCAGGTTTGGTATTCCCAAAATACTCATCAGCGATAAGTATTTGAAATGGCTCTGTGAAGAGTATCATATCGACCATCGCTTCAGTTCAGTACATCACCCTCAAACGAATGGGCAAGCTGAAGCAGCCAACAAGGTTGTCTTAGCAGGACTCAAGAAAAGGGTTCGAGCATTCAAAGGGAACTGGGCAGACGAACTGGAAAACGTATTATGGGCAATCAGAACAACGCCTAAGGCGGCCACAGGAGAAACGCCTTTCAGTTTAGTGTACGGATCAGAAGCAGTAGCACCAGCTGAATTAGCAGTGCCTACCCACAGAGTCCTACACTTTAACGCGGAGGCAAATGAGATCGAGCGCAGAACTGACCTCGACTTGGCAGAGGAAAAGAGATGGCTCTCGGAAAAAACACAGGCAAAAATGCGCTTGGCGACCGCTCGGTATTTCAACAGAAAAGTTAGCGCTCGCCAATTTTTCGTGGGGGAGATGGTTATGAGAAGGAATGAATTCACAAGGCTGGACAGTAAAAACAAACCATACAAAGTAGTAGAGATCGCCGCACCAGGATCCTACTATTTGGAAACCATCGAAGGCGAGAGGTTACCCCGTCCATTTAATTCTGAGCATTTAAGAAGATTTTATGCATAGTTTGTAATCAAACTGATTATGTCAATAAAAGAAAGCCATTCCTTCACAAAGCGTGTCCACTCGAAGCAAGCTGAAGCCAAAAAGCCCTGACGCCAAAGTCAGGCCTCAAAAGCCCTAGCAACAAAGCTAGGCCAAAAGCCCTAACAACAAAGTTAGGCCAAAAGCCCTGACGCCAAAGTCAGGCCACAAAAGCCCTAGCGACAAAGTTAGGCCAAAAGCCCTAGCAACAAAGCTAGGCCAAAAGCCCTAACAACAAAGTTAGGCCAAAAGCCCTGACGCTAAAGTCAGGCCACAAAAGCCCTAGCAACAAAGCTAGGCCAAAAGCCCTAACAACAAAGTTAGGCCAAAAGCCCTGACGCCAAAGTCAGGCCACAAAAGCCCTAACAACAAAGTTATGCCAAAAGCCCTAACAACAAAGTTAGGCCAAAAGCCCTGACGCCAAAGTCAGGCCACAAAAGCCCTAACAACAAAGTTAGGCCAAAAGCTCTGACGCCAAAGTCAGGCCAAAAAGCCCTAGTAACAAAACTAGGCCAAAAAGCCCTAGCAACAAAGCTAGGCCAAAAAGCCCTAGCAACAAAGCTAGGCCAAAAAAGCCCTAGTAACAAAACTAGGCCACAAAAGGCCTAACAACAAAGTTAGGCCTCAAAAAACCTGACGCCAAAAATCAGGCAAAGCCCTGACGCCAAAGTCAGGCCAAAAGACCTAGCAAAATGTTAGGCAAAATAAAAGCCCTGACGCCAAAGTCAGGCCAAAGAAAGTTTAGGCGATCACTATTGATGATAAAACCTGACAAACTCCAAATCCCCTGTTATTAGGCCAACACCTCAAAGGTTTAAACTTCAAAGAAGGTAATATCTCTTTGAACTTAGAAGTTTACGCTTTTAAGTATCAAAAGTATTATCCTTAGAAAGTTTAACTTATGATCGGTCTACGGCTTTAAGGGTCGACGACATTACAAAGCAAGAAAAAAGTGGAAAGTAATTATGAGTAAGATATTGGATAGCTAAATATGTTCGAAGTCGATTAAAGGCTCAAGAATATAAAAGCATTCAATAGAAAAATCCAAGTCTTCGACAAATAATTACAAACCAAAAACAGAAAATACAAAAATGGCTATCTAAAAAAGATAAATACGGTCGCCAAGGAGTTGGGGACTTCAAGCGTCGGGGTTCTCGGGGGCAAGGGTGCTCTGCTCGCCTTCGGGGGCAGAAGTACTGGGCTCGCCTTCAGGAGCAGCCTCGCCAGCAACAGAGGGCTGCGAAGGACGACTCCGCAGGAAGGTCTTCAAATAGGCGACTTCCCCAAGAGGAAAGTTGGGATCGACCGCCTGAACCTCATCCACCAGGACTTGGAGAAAATCGGCAATCGCCGACCTCATCTCCTTCAGAGCGCAGTCCTCAAACTCCTCAGAGGCTTTGAATGCCTCAACTACGCTCTGGGGCGAAGGGACGGCTTTCAATTGTACAGTTAACCGATCCCTCTCCTCCTCCAAGGCAATCCCCCGGGCTTCCGCAGCTTCCATCTGAGCCACCGCAGCTTCTCTCTGGGCGTCAGCAGCGTCCCTTTGCGCCTCGGCAGCGACCCTGCGAGCCTCCGATTCTGCCCCTTGCGCCTGAGCTTCCTTAAGTTCAGCATCTAGGCGAACTCGGACGATCTCTCCCTGATCTAAACACAGGTGAAGAGCGTCAAAGTCCTGAAGAGCGGCAGCGGCTTCAGCCTCCCTCTTCTGGACATCAGCAAGGAGGCGCTGCTCCTTCCTGAGGTATTCCTCTCGGGTATTATCTGCCAAGGCGATCGCTGCATCTGCAGTCGTCTTGATAGTCCCCAATTGCTCAGGAGTGACCCCCGTGCTTCGGTACTGCTCCAGCTCGGCGAGCACACTGGAATACTTGTCGGTGAGCTCCCCGAAGACACGACCAAGAATCACCTCTTCCCGAACGAACTGGCAACAAATATAGAATAAAAGCTGTCAGTACAACAGACAATAAGGGAACGACAAAGAGAGGACTCTACGAAATAAAAGTATGAGATCTTACCAAAGCCACTCGTTCGAAGTGGGACCGAAGGAACCCCTCGATCTGATGAAGTTCCGTGGGAACAATCGAGCGGTCCGCGGGGGGAATTATCCCGTCCAGAAGCCGCATACACATATCCGGGCTGCCCCGTAGGCTCTTCTGGGGAGGATACCCCTTCTTCATAAGGTCCCCACAGGGGACCCAAGTTTCCCGAGAATTCGCTGATTCAAGCGGCTGAAACAAGCCGGCAAGGGAGCAATGCTCATCCACAGGAGCCCTCGATGAGCTGGAAGCAGCATGCCCCTTCTTCTTGGTCCCAGACTCCTTAGGAGGAGCCATGGGCACAGTAAGAACAGGAGGAGCTAAGGTCAAAACATTCCCCTTGGCGGCAGAAGGACCCTGGGGAGAAGGAGAAGGGGGCACCGCGTCCAGACCCTTCCCTTTATTAGCGGAAGGACCCCCAGGAGGGGGAGGAGAAGGATGCTGGTCGACTTCCGGACATCCCTCACTCCTGACCTTCTTGGAAGGAGGAGGAGCATGATCCCGGACCATGTCGGTTGAGGACTCCTCTGCAAAACAACAAGACAAAATGTCAAAAAACAAAAAACCGCAAAGTATGAAGATATTAAATCTACGAATAACAAAGCAACATACCTGGTTGGCGAGGGTCAGCAGTGGCCGATGGAAGCACCTCCTCAGACTTCCTCTTGAACGAACGCCTAGAGGGGGGAGGAGGAGAGTTCAGCAATGCCTGGTCGGAGGACAATCCCGCTAATCCCTGGTCATCAAAGAGACCTATCAGTTTCTGGCTCTTGCTTACAACCTTCCCTACAAGTAATAAAGCAAGATAAGAGTTAGAAAATTACTCAATCATTAAAGATTGGCGTGGCTTGATGAATACCCTCCATCTCAAGGGCATTCTCGGTAGTCTCCGCCACTGAGCGGATGGACTTGAACTGAGATGACCGATGCGACCGGTATAGGTCATCAATAGCGTTTCGATCACTCTCTGATAGCTCCTCGAAGGAAGGAGGGAAATCCTTGTCCGGGATCAACAATTTCCAGGGCACCCCCCCCTTATAAAAGAAGTAACACTTCTTATAATTGGAGTTGGTGGTCCGAAAATCGTCGACCAGGCGGACATGGACGTTCCAAACCCATCCCTGAAGGCCTCCCCACTCTGAAAACTTCGGCCAGCGGGTTTGGAAGTGGTGAAGGTGGTTTGTCCCTGCGGCCAGGCGGAAGAAGCACCGGAACAGGGCCAGTGAATATACCCATTCCTGGCGTAAGCACAGGAACTTGAAACCGACCCACATCCTAAGGGCATTCGGAACAAGCTGTGTGGGGTGAATCCCGTAAAACTGACACAAGGTCTGTAAATCCTCACAGAGAGGAAAACGCAACCCAGCATCAATCTGGGCCGCATAAATGTAAACCTCTCCATCGTGAGGAAAATGCAGACCTAGGCCAGGATACCTAGGAGCATCCTCCACGCTGAAGCCACCGAGCGCCACCACGGTCTTAAAATAAGCCGGCTTCAATTCATTAGGCTTGACGTCTACTCGAACAAATTCAAATATTGCAATGATGAACATAAAAAGCAAAGAACAGCAGAGGATATTGCCAAAGCAGAGCAATAAAAGGGCGAAAGTTTACCTTTTGGGGAAAAAATAGGCGTGTTCAGCTCGGGCCCGTCCACCACCACAGGAGTGGTTGCAGTCCTGCCCAAATCGGTCTGTTCCTCTATTGAGGGGGGAACGACTTCATCTCTGATGGTCAAAGGGACATCAGCATTTCTGGGCATGTTGGCTTTGTTGGCACCCTTGGGAGCCGTGTGTTTGACTCTCTGATTGCGAGGAGCCATGGAAATGTTGGGAGAAGGCTGAAGAGGATTTAAAGAGAAAGGAAAGGTTCGCAGCGAAGTTCTGGAAATCTGAGAGAGCGGATAAGCGTAAAAGACAGAATACAGAGACTGACGTTTCCTATATAGACCAAAAGGGGAGTAACCGCCACAAGCAAATCGAAGCGGCGCAGAGGAATAATTGCACCCTTTTTGGGAAAAACCGAAGTAATGTCAGAATTCCAAGAGACAACGGTTGGCTGGTACAGACAGCTGTCAAGCTACCCTGGGTTTACGGAAAAGTAAATGTCAGGCGTGCCTCAAGTGACCGTTCGATTTCTGGACAACTGTGCAGTTATTAAATGCTAAAAGTCCACTAAGGAGACAAGGTGGTCGCCAGCGCACTAATAAGGCCTTAGCAGAAATACCTCGGGTAGGTAATGATCGCCTAACCAAGAAAGATAGGCTTCCATAAGCCTAGGTCACCTCGAGTGATCGCCAAAAGGGAATAAAAGGAAGGATATTCTTTCAACTTTGAACAGAGAAGGAATTGCTCGCCAAATGAGCTCGAAGTGTCTCAAAGGCACTGAACCATTACCAAAGACGTCACTATCTAAAACCCTACCAGGAAATCAAGCTCGACTGAAGGAACTTCAATCAAGCTTCGGGGGCAAATGTTGGGTATCGATAGTGACGGCCCAGTAAGAAAAAGCCTCGAAGGCCCAATAACTATAGAGGGGGTAAACCCATGACATCCGAACCGGATCGGCCCAAGTACAAGCCAAACTTGGCCCACCATCGAGTAATCCAGAATCGAGCCCAAAGTCTATAGAGACGCCAAAGGCTCTCAGACTGCTCGCCATTCTCTACCAAGTCGCGACCTTCCACTGCTCGACATGGGAGTGCTCGCCCCGAAGAGAGCCTTGCCTCTCTCCTCTGGTCCCACTAAACCGTTAATAACAGAGTGGCCAAGATATCCCGCATATCTCGGTCACATATTCACTAAAGATTAGATTTGGTAACTGCAATATCTCGCAGTAACTGCCATATCCCACGATCCGAATCTTCAGCAACTCAATATACATTAAGATATTCAGTTGCCTTTATACGGTTCTATCTCTCTTACCCTATAAATACCCTTGCTTTACATACGTTCTGAACGTTTTGAGTTTTATACACACATATACTCATTTAAGCATCGGAGAGGGACCCAGAGGCACCCCCTCTTTTGCGCTCCCCTACTTGCAGGTTCACCGAAGTTGGAGCTGAAGCGTCATCCCAACCTTGTCTGGCATTCAATTCACTGCCAGATCAGCATTCAGGATTTCACGATCCAACAATATTCAGGGGATCGACCCTAAATTTCTTCTCCGGGAGGTTGAGACTCTCAAGCCCTTCCTCGAGATTATGTACTCCAAGAAGGCTCATGCTGCTGCTATCGAAGATGTTGCCCCCGAAGTCGAGCAGGAAGCCGTTGTCCCTGAAGAGCCCAAGTCCTGAAGTCTTCAACTCCCACGACGATCAAATGTTTATCTTTCCTTTTAATGATAGTCTTTTGTCTTCCCCTGTTTTTCGGGAATGTTTGTAATTGTTTTTTGATTTCAGACTCGGTTATTATTACAATATTGAATGCATTTATATTCATAAGCCTTTACTTTTATTTGACTTTGAATGTGTTTGCGATTCTTTCGATGTCTTTATCATAATTACTTTCGACTTTTTTTCGCTTTATGATGATCTCGCCACACCGGGTCTTGGATTTTCCCTTTGGCTTAGAATGATAAGTCTTTATAGATTCATCTATTCCCCTCGCCAAGTCTAAACCCTTTAAGGAAAACTATCATCTACTGAAGATGCGTTACCTTGTTAAGGTTTAGACCCTTTGGAGTGTTCGCCTAATTATGAGGAACTTATTACTCAAAGCTTCTTCATCTTAAGTGATCGCCTTAAGTTCATTCCCCAACCTTCTTGAGTTTGTTTCAAAAAGGAATTGTTACGCTTAATATGGATTTGTTCGCTTTGGATGTTACTTCTCAAACTTTGCCCAACTTATAAGAGAACGACTTCTTTGATGGATCGCTCGCCTTTTGCATTAGGACTTCTGCCTGATTTTAATATCAGGTCATATTTGCCTAACCTTTTCCTTAGGTCTTTTCGCCTGATTTTGATAACAGGTCTTGTGCGTGACTGTGGCGTCAGGTCTTCTGCCTAACCTTGGCGTTAGGTCTTTTTGCCCAATTTGAATATCAGGTCTTGTGCCTGACTTTGGCATCAGGTCTTCTCCCTAATCTTGGCGTTAGGTATTTTTGCCCGATTTGAATATCATGTCTTGTGCTTCACTTTGGCGTTAAGTCTTTTGCCTAAATTTGACTTTAGGTCTTTTTCCCAATTTTGATATCAGGTCTTTTGTCTAAATTTGACTTTAGGTCTTTCGCCCAATTTTGATATCATGTCTTTTGCCCAACTTTGGTGTCAGGTTTTTTACCTAATTCGGTCATCAGGTCTTTCGTCAAAATTTGGCTTTAGGTATTTTGCTTTGCCTAACTTTGGTGCTAGGTCTTTCGCCTGATTCGGTCATCAGGTCTTTCGCCCAAATTTGTTATCGGGTCTTTTCTTTTTCGTTTTGGTTCGGGTGGCCATACTTTATGAAGGAATGATTTTCTTTATTTACATAACATTTTGATTACAAGTTATGCATAAAACCTCCTTAAATGGAGTTGAATGGACGGGGTAACCTTTCGCCTTCTGTGGTTTTCAAATAGTAATATCCTGGGGCGGCAATCTCTACTACCTTGTATGGTCCTTCTCACTTAGCTATAGCTTGTTATGGTTGTCCAGTCTTGTAAATTCATTCCTTCGTATAACCATCTCCCGCACGAAAAATTGTTGAGCGCTGACTTTTCTGTTGAAGTATCGGGCGGTCGCCAGTCACCTTTTAGCTTGGGCTTTTTATGATTTCCATCGCTTTTCTTCTGCAATGATTACTTTTTATGATTTCATTCGCTTCAATGTTAATGTGTAGGGTTTTGTGGGTAGGCACCGCTATTTTAGCGGGTGTTACTGCTTCTGAATCGTACACTAAACTGAATGGTGTTTCCCCCGTGGTTGTTTTGGGTGTTGTTTGAATAGCCCATAATACGTTTTCCAGCTCTTCTGCCCAGTTTCCTTTGAATGCTTTAACCCGTTTTTTGAGTCCTGCCCGGAGAACTATGTTGACTGCTTCAGCTTTCCCATTCGTTTGAGGATGATGCACTGAGCTGAATCTGTGATCGATATGGTATTCTTCGCAGAGTCACTTAAGTCCTTTCCTACGAATTGTGGACCATTATCACTTATGAGTAACTTGGGAATGTCAAATCGTTAAAATATGTTGATCTTCAAGAACTTGATCACTTGGAATTCAGTTGCAGAGGCCAAATCTTTCACCTCTATCCACTTGGCGAACTAGTCGATCACCACTTTGATGTGGGTACGTTGCCTAGTACTGATGGGAAAGGGGCCCAATATGTCTATTCCCCATTGGGCAAAAGGCCAGGCGCCCGCCATTAGGGATAGCAGTGTTAGTGGTCGACCGGATCGTGCTGCGAACTGTTGACAAGTCGCGCACTTCTGTGTTAATTCTGCCGCATCTTTACCCAATGTGGGCCAATAGTAGCCTAATTTGAAGATTTTTCACGTCAATGAGCGTGCAACTTCATGGCATGCGACAACTCCTTCACGAGCTTCACGGAGAATCCTTTCTGTCTCGGGATGAGAGATGCACCTTAGATAGGGAGTTGAATATCCTCGCCTATAGAGCAATCCATCTATGAGAAGATAGCTTGCTAAGAGACGTCTTATCCTTGTTGATTCACCTTCGTCTTCTTGGAGAATTCCCTCTTTAAAGAAGTTCTGGAATGGAGTTATCCAGGTTACGTTCCATAAATTGCTTCAGAAAAGCTCGGTTGTCGAGAACCGAATATAAGGCTTGTTCCAGAAATTGCACGTCCTGAATTCTTGTCCTTCCGAACGCCAGCTTGCTTAGAGAGTATACCACCTAGTTTTCTTGTAAGGTAATAGACTCAATCACGAAAGTTGGAACTTCGTCTATGAGCACTTCTTCATCTTTTCCCCCTTTGCTTCATAAGTGTCGTCAACCTGATTGACAATTAGGTTGGACTCGCTTTTTGCCATGAGTAACGTTATGCCCATTCCTTTAGCAAGTCGGAGTCCAGTGATGAGAGCTTCATATTCGGCCTCGTTGTTGGTCGCCTTAAATGTAAGGGCGATCACATACTTCAAAGGTTCGCCCTCAGGGGGGATGAGAATCTGTCTTGCCCCCGAGCCTTCTCTTGAAGAAGATCCATCTATATAGAGTTCCCAGCCTTGGCTTGTGTCTGTTGATGAACTTGGCCAGTTTTGTGCTTCTGTTAAACCATTGCCTGTACTTTCCACTATGTAATCTGCCAAGGCGTGACTCGGCGCAAATTTGATCTTGAACTCGCTGAGCTCGATCGCCCATAAGTGAACTCGCTTGACTCGGCGCAAATCTGCCAACTAATGATTTTTTTGAAGATATTAAGCTCGTTGGACTAATTTGTCCCATTTTGAGAAGTTATAGGATGCCCAAAAAAATATAGGGACTAAAATGCAATTTATTAAAATTTGAGCTGAATTGGACAAATATTTTCGAAAATTGCAGAAATGACCCTAAATTATTCTGGACTTATTCGTAACATTTGGTAAAGTTCCAAAATTACCCGAAATTTATTCTGGACTTATTTGTAACATTTTGAAAAATCATGGATTGTCTAGAAAAGTTTAGAAATCAAAATGTAATTTTTTTTAAATAAACGAGTTGAATTAAGAAAAAAAATTCAAAAATTGCACAAATGACCAAAAACTTTTCCGGTATGGTTTATAACACTCGATAACGTCCCAGAAATGACCCGAGAGTCCAAGGACCGAGTTATAACTTTCATCAAAGTTTGGGAATGACCTAAGTCATTTTTTAAATTATTTTTTTACGTATACATAATATACATATATTATACATATACATATATAGTATTGCATAGACATAATATAAATATATATTATACATATAGATATATATAGTAATACATAAACATAATATAAATTAATATTATACATATAGATATAATAGTATTACATAAACATAATATAAATATATATTATACATATAGATATATATAGTAATACATAAACATAATATAAATATATATTATAGATATATATAGTATTACATAAACATAATATAAATTTATATTACACACACATATATATATATATATATTAACAAGTATATTATACATAAATATATAATATATGTATATAAACTCTCAATTTTATTTCACATTTAGAAAATAGAAATATGATATTGAATATGAGAGAAATATACCTAACTCATTGGAGGTTAAAATACCGTACGAGAAAACCGAGACTGATAATCACCGATATTTTTTACTCTTTTTTTTTCTTCTATTTTTTTTCTCTCTTCTTTGAAGTTGAAACTCATGTAGCCTCCTCCTGCATTCATTCATTCATCTTCATTTTATAAATGAAATGATTACTTATTTAATTAATTAATAAAAACTGTTTTTTTTAATAATAAAAAAACGTGTTTTTTTAAATAATAAAAACGGTGGAAAAGAGGAAATTTTCCACCGTTGGAATTTTTTATTATTGTTTTAATATTTTATTTAAAAAAACTATTTTTTTTAGTTTTCAAATATATATATGTATATAGAGAGAGAGAGACTATATATATTTTTCCAATCTCGATTACTCTCATACACTATTTTGATCCCGAGCCAAAATCAGGTGTTTACAATGGTCTTAATTTTCGAGCAGCAATAACTAAGGCATAGAGATACTTCTCAATCTGTACATATTTTTTTCCAGCTGAATTAAACATCTTGCTAACATAATACACTGGACTCTACACATTTTCTTCTTCTCTCATTAAGACGGCACTGACTGCGACCTCGCTAATGCTTAAATAAAGGAAGAGTTGCTCGCCAGGAATAGGTTTTCCCAAAATCAGGAGTGTTTGAATGTGCTGCTTTAATGATTAGAAGGCAGCCTCACACTCCAGCGTCCACTCGAACTTGCGGTTGGCCCTAAGAGTCTTGAAGAACGGAAGTGACATGTCGCTCGCCCTATAAAGGAAGCGATTGAGGGCAGCCAGCCAGGCAGACATTGGACCTCCTTATGGCAAGTCGGTGATTTCATCTCCTCGATGACTTTGAGCTTTTCTGGGTTCGCCTCAATTCCCCGCTCGCTTACCATAAATCCCATAAATTTGCCGGACTTGACTCCGAAAGCACATTTTGCAGGCTTCAGATGAACACTGTGCCTCCTCATGCACTCGAATGCTTCTCGTAGGTCTTCTATTTGACGACTTCCCTTAATCGTTTTGACGAGCATGTCGTCCACATAAGCCTCCATGTTTCGCTCCAGCATATCCTGAAACAGGCGGTTTACAATTCGTTGATAGGTCGCCCCGATATTGATTAGACCGAAGGGCATCACTTTGTAGCAGAGTATATCTCTGTCTGCATAGAATGTTGTGTGGGCTTCATCGTCTAGGTGCATCCGAATCTGATTGTAGCCTGAATAGGCATCCATGAAGCTCAGCATTACATGACCAGTGGTTGTGTCGACCAACTGATCAATTCGAGGAAGGGGATAGGAATCCTTCGGGCAAACTCTGTTCAGGTCGCAGAAGTCGACGATCATTCTCCACTTGTCGTTTGCTTTTTTGACAAAACCTGGGTTGGCGACCCAGCTATGAAATCTCACCGCCCATACAAAGTCGGCTTTGATCAGCCTGCCTACCTCATGTCTGATCACCAAACGCTTGTCTGATCCGAATATCCTTCTTTTATGAGCAATTGGCTTAATCGAGGGATCTATCCGTAGCTCATGAGAAATGATGTCGGTGTTGATACCAGGCATGTCGCTGGGCTTCCAGGCAAATATTTCCTTGAATTCCTTCAAGAGTGCAGTCATGGCGTTTCTCTGGTCGTCGTTCAAGGTGGTCTCAAGGCAAACCTTCTTTTCTGGACCATCGATTTCGACCTCTACTAACTCCTCCATTGGTGCTGGTTGAGCCTGGTCCTCACGAGAGTCAGTCTCTGTGTTGATGGCGAGGGTTTCCCTTTGGTTCTTCCTGCGCAGGCAGTTCACGTAGTATTGCTGTGAGGAGGGTTGATCGCCAAGAACTTCTCCGATCCCATTTAGTGTGGAGAACTTCATCTTTTGGTGGACTGTGGAGGCCACAATCTTATGGAGATTGAGTGTGGTCCTCCCCAGGATGGCGTTGTATGATGTAGGCGAGTCGACCACTAAGAAGGTGATCGATACCTTGATGATCTTCCATCCTTCGCCCTAAAATTACCGGCAGGGTTATGGCTCCGAACGGATAAGTTGTTCTCCCAGCAAAACCGATCAGGGGAAAGTCGACTCGTTTAAGGTCATGCTTGGATTTTCCCATCTTCTCAAAGGCGTCCAAAAATAGAATATCTGCCGAGCTTCCTCTGTCGATCAGAATTCTCTTTATGTCACAACCGTCGACTTCGGCTGTGATAACCAACGCATCATTATGAGGGGCGGTGACATGTGCCAAGTCATCTTCAGAGAATGAAATGACAATGTCTTCTTCGGGTCGAGGTCCCTTTCACAGCTAGATAGTTGTTGAGATCTGAGTTGCATAGACCTCTTTTGCATGCGACCCCTCGTCTCTGACACCAAACCCTCCAACAATTAGGTTGATCACACTCCTGCTCTGGGATGGGTCGGATTGCTCAGGCGGGGCTGGCGAGTGGTTTGTACGTGGTGGCGTTCGACTCCTGTCTCGTCCAACCACAAACTCCTTCAACTTTCCTCTCTGTATCAGCTTTTCGATGTCGCGCTTGAGGATGCGGCAATCATCGGTGTTATGGCCTTTGCACTTATGATATCTACAATAGCTCTCGGTGTCTTTCCCCATGGGCTGAGCACTCTTGCGGTGCATCGGTGACCTTGCCAGAGACCTTCTTTCCATCTTGACTAGTACCGCCCAGATCTGTCTGTTTAAAGGCGTGAAATACTCGGGGACCTCTGGATGTCTAGGTCCTGGGTTTTCTGTTTGGGTCTTGATGTATCGACCCTTCTTATCATTCCTACAATCGCGTCGGGGCTCAGGAACCACCCTTAGCAAGGTTGTCAGGAAATTGGCTCCGGTATTCGCCCTTTCAAGGTCTATAAAATCTTTCGCCCTTACTACCAGCTCTTCCATCGTCTCTATCTCCTGCACATGGTAGTTGTCGGCCAGTGATTCTCCTGGTTGTTGCTTGACTGCGTCCAAGGCGACCACAATTTTCAGAAGTTGGCGCTCGCCCATGTATCGTTCCAGGAATTTGCTCTTGAGCTTAGCCCAGGTCTCTATCGATCCTGCAGAGAGGTCGAAGAACCAAGATGACGAACCCGAAAGGGTCACCGGAAATAACAGGGCTAAGTGATTTGGATCGGTCGACTTACCCAACAGAGAGGCTTTATGCTTATTAACATGTATGATGGGATCGCCTCCACCACTGTATTCAGGGATGACCCTGGCGACAACATCCTTGGGGATCTTGATGGTGACCAGGTCAGTGGTGAAGGGATGAGTTGATCGTTCCCTAAAGGGAGGCATGACGGTCCCTCGCCGTTCCTGGAGTCTTTTACTGATAAGTTCCTCAACTTGGTCAAGAGTGAATTGGTTTCTCTGCCCTCCATTCGGTATGGAACTTGTTGGATTAACAGATTAGGTAGCTGTCGGCGCCTCAGTGGAAGTCGGAGGTAAGGACTGGTGTCTCGAGGTCATTTCTTGACCTTCTTGAGGGGATGTGGTGCCCGGATTTCAAGTTTCTACTGGTCTTGGCCTTGCGGCTGCGGGGCGAGGATTTTATTGAGGAGAAAGAGCTTGTCTGCGAGCTTGTCCTAAGATGGTCTCGAGGAGTGATATCATCTCTGGGGTCAACTAGATGTTTTTCCCAGACACATGGACGGTTTGCGGTGCTGGAGTCTCCGCGGCATTTGGAACGGAGCCGGTCTGGAATTGCTGACGTGTTCTCGTGTTGGTCTCGGGGGGACGGCATTAAGGGCTGCTTGGCTAGTAGGTTCTTGGTAGTGCAGCGAAGCTGCGGCGAAATCAGAGCTGTTTGAGGACTGCTCATTGGCCTGGTTCCGGCGATTGCTTTTGGATCGAGTTTGCATGATTGTTTACTCGATTCCCACAGACGGCGCCAAATATTGTGTTTGAATATCCCGGGTGCTGACTTGGTAGTGGATTAAATGCCAAAGGATGAATGAAGATTGCTCTCGTCTTAGCTCCGATGAACCTACAGGAAGGGGATCACAACAGAGAGAGTGTCTCTGGGTCCCTCTCTGATGCTTAAATGAGTATACTGTGTGTGTGAACTCAAAACGTAATGAACGTATTGAAAAGTAGAGGTATTTATATAGTAAAGAGACCAACCCATTATGGGCAACAGAATATCTTGGTGAATATTGTGTTGGTGAAGATTAGAATAGCATATATTACGGTTATGGCGTAATAATGCAGTTATCGTATGTAATCTTTAGAGAATATGTGCCCGATATACGCGGGATATCATGGTCATATCTTTTGTGACGGTTGGTGGGACTAGAGATGAGAGGTTAGACTCTCTTGGCGAGCACTCCTATGGTGAGTAGTAGGAGGTTGTGACCTTTGGTTATTGGCGACCTGTATGGAGTTTTGGCTCTACTTTGGCTTGGGTCTGATACTGGACCGCCTTATGAGGGTCAAATTAAGCTTAATGTGGGTCGGGCAGGTCTGAATGATATGGGTTTTACCCCCTGTGAAGTTATTGGGCCTCTGAGACCTTTTTCATATTGGGTTGTCACTATTAATACCCAGCAATTATAATGATACTGGTGGTTTTGACCTTAATCGTGAATATATAACAACTTCTCATGTAAATAAATTTTAATATGTATGTCAAACTTAAAGTAAAATCGGTTGTGTTGAATTATAGAGTTGTAGTAGTTAAGTTAATATTTAAGAACAAAAAAGTTCAAAACTTGATTGACCAACACTATAAAAAAAATATGAGTCATTCGAATATGGTTAAACGAGAAAAGCTGTGATTTATAACCGCAATTATGAATATGATTTGAAAATTATAAATACAATTATTATGATTATATTATATATAAGTGAAAAATATTATACAATTATAGTATTTATCATAACCACCCACTATTGTTACTTCTACATACTACATTTCTTGAAGATGTCATGACTTTTTTACTTTGATGACTATATAAAAATAGATGTTTGTTTAGGGTTGCAAAGTTGATGATTATAATCTAAATTTGGACACTGTGAACATGAACGCTCAACATGCATTCTTAATTAATCGAGTGTAATTTTTGGGTTGGTCGACTCATTTACACACAAACATACCATGTTTGAGTATCTCCTCCGAAAATTAGGTTATTTATGTACTGCCTTTGTCATTGGGCAGCACAAGTATAGTACATAGTGGAGCGGGAAACAGATAGCAATCCTGAGTCAACCATCCCCACCATGATTTTACTGCGTGATTCCTATAACGCTAAGGACAGCTGGGGATTGAAAAAAGGAATAATTATCTTATGTTAGCTTTTCCGGCTAAAATTGATTTTTTTTAAAAGGTACCATATTACTTTTTTATTTAAAAAAGTAAGTATACATTTTTTTTTTTTTAAAATAGGTATACGCGCACCCCGGGGTCGTGCCTATGGAACATAGGCGCACCCAGGGGTGCGCAATTGAATAGGCGCACCCCAGGGGTGCGCCATTTGAATAGACGCCATTTTAAAAAATTATAATAGATACATAATTTTATTTTTAATTAAACATCGAGTCATCATTTTCGAACAAAATAATTTTAAAAAAAGAAAATAGAACTATCTGCCTGTGGATGCCACTTCTAAGTGGCGCCCATGAATAGACGCACCGCGTATACCTATTTTTCAAAAAAAAAAATTGTATACTTATTTTTTTAAATAAAAAAAGTAATATGGTTACTTTTAAAAAAAATCGCTAAAATTAGGTCAAACCCAAACATTAGTTGAATGTACAATTAGATTTTATATTTATTTTTGGTCTAAAACCAGCTGGAAGTGTGAAAATTCGTCATATTGTTTTTCAATTCATACAAGTGTAATAACTTGTTAGAATAAACACTATCTCACACGCCCAGGGGGTGCAAATCAACCAGATTGACACTTTTCAGTTCGGGTTGACCCACGTATGCACCCGCATCATGCGAACACGATATTCACTTCTAAAATCCTACCTTGCTTGAGCCGGGTTGAGCGAAAATCATATTTTTTTTAGTCTGTACCGATTTCATCCTGAAATGTTTTATGTTAGATATTTTTTTTACTGTTGGGAAATAAATTTTCTGACTATTGGAATTATAGTTGTTGGAAAAAAAATGATTTTTATATTACTGAATTTATTTTTTTAGTTTTACAAATTTTTACGGTTTTAATGTGCCCTAACTAATTTCATGGTTGGAGAAAAACAACCCTATAAATAGGGTATGTCTCCTCATAAATAATTCACACTTCAAAAAAGAGAAATCATCTCAAGAATTGTTGTACGCTCGCTCTAAATTTGTGTTTTTATGTTTCGAAATGGAATTTGCGTCGACGTCTGAGTTAAGGTATTGTTCAGTTCGGTAAAAGGAAACATCGTTTTGGTTTCGCCTTAACAGCACTATTTATCCTAGGAGGTAATCATCCAAATTTTCATCTTACACGAACCAATTACGGTGAAGGGGACAAAATTGCCTTAAGGAGACCGTAGTTTCGCGAGACTCATTATTTTTAATAAAAATCATTTTAGGAGGAATTTCGTCATTTTGTCAATTTTCTAGTTATTCTAGTTTTTTATGCAATTTTTAATATGAAAATGTTATTAAATTACAAATTGATTTTCCTAATTAGTAACATCTTAAATTTCATTGGTTCTAGAGATATATACATGCCTTAAACAACTTTGAATTAGATATAAGAGATCTACTCATATCAATTTTTAACTTAGAAGGAATTCAAAAAGTGAATGGACAGAGGAGTCTGAGTTCTTACACAAAGGCAACGACCAGACATGGTAAGGAGATACAAGTTTAACCAACACTTCACTTGGCAAGGAAACATAGCTTAAGTCAAGATGACACATAAATGGTAAGTTGGGGGTGACAATTTATGACACGACACGATTGAACAATTTGTAACGATCTGCATTGTACACGATATTGACACGATACGATTAATAATTGTGTCTAAACAACTCTTATTCGTTTAGACACAATTAATGACCGTGTCTAAACACATCTAACATGCAAATACACGACAAACACACGTCTAAACAAGATTAATTAATCATGTTTCTGAAAGGTTTCTTAATCCTAACAGAATTAATTGAATATACAGAAAGTTGCTTGTTTTCTTATTATATCTTGAAGAATAGGTACAATGATATATATAGTAAAACCCTACTAGAGATATTAGTAAAAGCCTATTAGAGATATTAGTAAAACCCTATTGGAGATATTTTCTACTAATTACAAAATGATCCTTTCACTTAATTTAAATTAAATATTGACCACTTAACTTCAATCTAAACTATATCCTCTAACACTCATCAATGATATTCACTTTCTTTAAAGAGTTCCTCTTTGCTTTTCTTGATGATTTGTCACTTGAACTTAGACATCATGTTCATCAAAGTGACAAGAAAAACAGAAACAACACCATGTATACCACATATAGTTTATACGGTGAGGAATCAAGTTAAAACATTTCTAACTTCAATCACTTCTCATCATACAACCACAAATCTTTTCGGCATTCAGTCAACAAGTTATGGTAGTATGCACATATGCCTTTTCTTGTTCAAGTCAAGTGTCAACATGGTTATTTTCTACACAAAGTTGACTGGATTTATGCCTAATTTCCTTTACTGGCTTTCGATATCGACTGTGTTTGTATTGCACAACTGTGTTGCCCGAGTCATCATTAAATCTTTTTTTTATAACTAGTTGGGTTTAAGCCCAACATCCTCTTTTGACTTTTGTTATCCACTGTGTTTGTATTGCACAACTGTGCTGCCCAAGTCATCATTCAACTGTGTTTTTATGACTGGCTGAGTTTGTACCCAACATCTTCTTTTGGCTTTTGTTATATGAATGCGTGAACTTTGTGTATAATCACTTGGAACAAGCTAAAAAATAATCAAACCTATTGTATCATCTGAGTATAACTAATCACACATGTGAACGATATGCACTTGTAAAGCTAGATATAGGAGTTTTGATATTTTAACATATTTTCACCATGAAAACCTTATGACAATATAGCATTATGAGACTCTGAATTCCAACACATTGAGAACATTCAATTCATATGTTCAAAGTACTCATCATCGGCAAAAAACTCATCAACATTGTCATCATTCAGAAGAAGATCATGAGAACCATTAGATAGTGAGATCAATTGGGGGAGATTAGAGGATACTTGTGATAGAACAAGTAAGAAGTCATGCTTGATTGTTCAGAAAGAGCTTTAGACAAAGAATAGACACCCAACATTCGGCGAAAAGGAATGAAGGTCTTATAAGTTAATGGTTTAGTGAGTGCATCAACAAGTTGTAATGTACCAAGAACATGATTGACCTGGACCAGTCCTTGTGAAACGTTTTCACACCAAAGCACAGGAACAGATGATAAGGGTAAACCAAGTTCAGTTAGTAAAAAAGTTACCCAAATGACATCACACATAGCATTAGCTAATCCATGAAACTTCGCCTCAGCTGTTGATCTAGACATCACAGCTTGCTTTTTCGAACACCAGCCATTTGGATTTCCTCCCAAGAAAAAGCAATGTCTACTTGTAGATCTTCTGTCATCTCCCCAATCTAAATCTGTAAAGTCAACAAGATTAAGGGATGAAGATGATCTTAATATTAGGCCATGATCAAGAGACCCTTTTAAATACCTCAACACCCTGTTAACAGCTGCCCAATAAGCCTATGTAGGTCAATGAAAAAATTGACTAAGCCTAATGATACTATAGATGATATCTCGATGAGTATAGCAAATGTGATGCAAGCCTCCAACCGTGCTTCTACATAGAGAAGGTTCAGACAAAGGCATACTTGATCCAGAGATGGATGTAAGGAGAGTAAAACAAACTAGTGGAGTAGGACAAGGTTTACAATTTGACATGTTGACACGAGACGACATGTGACAGATGTACTTCCTTTGGCTTAACACCTTAAAATCATGTATGGGTTGTATTTCCATTCCAAGGAAATAGTTGAGTTTCCCCAAATATTTACACTGAAAATGCTTATTCAAGCTGGTTATGGTTGATTCGATGAGATCATCACAGGAACAAGCAATTATTAGACTGAGAACTTGAAAGGGAGAGATGTGTAAGCAAACATTCCATTTAGAACAACATTATTCATATTTATTTGTCTCACTATCCAATTAAACGATAAAGCTAGAGATAGAATGATTCTAACTGTGGCATGTTTTGCAACTGGACTGAAGGTATCTAGGTAATCATACCCCACCCTCTAGGAGAATACTTTGGCCACTAGTCTAGCTTTCTACCTTTCTAAAGTGTCATATGCTTTCCTTTTAATCTTCAATATCCATTTGCAACTAACAAGAGTTCTACGAGGAGGTGAGGAAGTAAGTGTCCAAGTGCCTTTCTCATGAAGTGCTTCGATCTCTTTCTGTATGAGTTCCCTCTATTCTGGATATTGAAGCGTTATGTAGAGATTCATAGGCTTACTCACATCAGTTGTGGATGCTAGCAGAGCATTTGCATAAGACCTGGATTTGGACCTGGTGATCATGCCATGTGTAGATGGTTGCGACACCGGTTTTGATTGTGGTGGATCATTCGGCATGGATGATGATTGAGGAGGATCTCTAAGTCTTGAAAAATTCACGGTATCTTCATTAGTATGCTGAGGTATGTTAGAGATTTATAAGCGATAGGAGAGGAAACATTAGGTAAATAACTTGAGTCATCAGTTAAAACAAGGGGTAATGTGTTATTATTCAAAGCTTGAGCTTGTGGACCATTAGCATAAATTGATCTTCCAGTTGAGGAGACTATGTTGGGATCCTGAGTGTTCCTTTGAGAACATACAACTAGAGAATTTGAGTTCCTGTTTTGAGAATGTGGAGAAGGGAACTCTCTTATATCCGCTTGTACTTGTGACAAAGGATTAATATCATTCCTTGCAACAATTTAAATTGGCATAGGAATTCCTGTTGATCCTCACATGAGTCATGAATCTGTGTAGGATGAATTAACATGTGAGGATCAACAGGAATTGTTTAACATAGAAGGAAACATCAAAAGATATAGAAGGAACATATTGTTTAACATAGTAAGGAAACACACACTCGTCGAAGTGAACGTGTCTAGACATTTAAACTCTTCCAGTTCGATCAATACACTTGTAGCCTAACTGTGTTGATGAGTATCCAAGAAAAACACCTGGCCAATACCTATAATCGAACTTATGTTTATTTAAATCACGAACGTGAGGAAAACATAGACATCCAAACACACGCAATGAATTATATGCAGGGAGTTTCTTGAACAAATTTTCAAAAGGTGATTTATTGTTCAACGCATGTGTAGGCAACCTATTTATCACATAAATATCATATTCAAATGAATTTGTCCAGAACCTGAATGGGACTGATCCTTGGTCAAGCAAGGTAAGACAAAGCTCAACTATATGTTGGTGTTTTCTCTCAACAATCCCATTTTGTTGAGAGGTGTAAGGGCGCGTAAACCGATATTGAGTACCTACAGAGACTAAGTAAGAGTGAAATAATCCTATAAATTCACCTCCATTATAGGCTTGACAAACTTTTATTTTATGGTTTTATTGTTTTTCAGCAAAGAAATGGAAGGATTTAAGAACACTCAAATCATCACTCTTATTAGTAATGAAATATACCCAAGTGAACCGAGAAAATGCATCCACAAAACTTATGTAATATTTAGAACCATTTGACCTTACTGGAGTAGGCCCCCATATATCCACTTGAAGTAATTGGAGAGGAGCATTGTGCATTCCCTCAGCAGAATCGAAAGGTAACTTGTGACTCTTCCCCATTTTGCATCCCACCCATAGGTGAGTTTTGTCGATCTTTTCAGAGCAGGGTAATTCAGGTTGAATGAGCTGTTGTAACACTTGAGGAGATGGGTGACCAAGTCTTTGATGCCATACATATGATGAAACAGAAGAAACATGAGCACTGGTATTGAAAACACACGCATTAGATATAGAATTTTCAGAACTAGGAACATAATTTTTAGTTGTAGAACACTCATTCACTTTATTGAGACCACTTGAACTATTTAAGTTGAAAGGATGAGTATCAGAATTTTCTAAGGAAGTAGGATACACACCATGAACAACAGTTGTATTACTGATGCTAGGGACCAAACCAACCCTAGCTCTAGACATGGAACTATTTGCAGAAGTGGTTCCTAAACCACCAGCATATTTATTTCAACTACCATCTTAATTGTGATTTACATTTCTTATTAATATTATCTAGAAATTAAGAGCATACAGGAACAGCAAAAGAGCCTGACTGAACACACTCATTTGGAGATAAAAGCAGCTTGGAGAGTCCACCAAACTCACATCCCTATAGGAGCATTTGGTGCGTTTTCCGATCCTTTGCAACACAACCATTTGGGAAAAAAAAACAAATTAAGCATCGTTGTCTTTAACAAATTGAGACGCAGATAATAAATTCTTGGTAATATGAGGTGCTACAAGAATGTTGCGAAGAACAATAGAACGTTGTTAACTTGTTCTTTAGATGTACATGTATGAGTAACTTGAATTGTATTACTCTCGGACGTCAGATCAGACTTTCCCAGGCACATTTTGAAAAATATTTTTAAATTTCGTTTGAAAATGTCGGGTCTTGGTGAGGGACGGATCCGGTCGAGCGGGGTCATCAACCAGGCCGACAAAATTGAAAGAATCGCCACCGATTAATTGAAGGCTAATCGGAATCCTAAAATTGCTTAGGGTACATGGTGTTAACATCCTAGGGCTTGGAAAGGTCTACGTCCAGAGAATCGAGTTTAGGGGTTTGATTACGTCTTAAGGGATCGCGAGCCCATAATCCGCCCTTTCGGTACTTTAGTTTGCTTTTGAATTTATATATTTTTTTTTAACTTGCCTGATTTACCCAAATTGTCCATTTTGATCATGTTTGGCTAAAGAGATGACATGCATTTTTTTTATTAACAATATACAAGCATTTTTTTTCGAGTTAATTTAAAATAAATAAACAAGAGAGAATAAATGTAATTGTGCTAAAACAAAAGAGTGGTTTTACTTTGGGGTCATTTTAAGTCGTGTCAAACGTATACAAATGATTTTGAAAATACGAAGCATATTTGACTAATTTGTGACACCTTGAGAAGTAATGGGATGTCCAGAAAAGTTTAGGGACCAAGATGCAATTATTTAAAATTTTGAGTTGATTTGGAAAAATCTTTTGAAAATTGCACAAATGACCCAAAACGTTTCTGGTTTGGTTTATAACATTCGGTAAAGTCCCAAAATGACCCGAGAGTCCACGGACCGAGTTGTAACCTTCATCAAAGTTTGGGAATGACTTAATTCATTTTCGATTTTTTTTACTGAAACAACCCCCATAACTTTCACAAATGTCTAAAAATGACCCCAAAGTTATACCAAACTTATAACCGAGTATGATTCTTATAGGAAATACAACTATTAACACATAAAATTGATGAAACAAACTTCTTTCACATTAAGAAATACAAATATCGAGCACGAGAGGAGATATACATAAGTTATTCGAAGTTTAGATACCTCACGAGGAACCGAGACTGATATTCGCCGATTTTTCGTCACTCAATTTCTATCTATTTTTTTTTTCACTCAAATCCTCACTTTGAATTTCTATCTCTTATCTTTTCCTTTCTTTCCTTTCCTTTGTTTTTCTTTCTATTTCTTTGAACAAGCTTGTTCCAAACTATCCTTTGGTTTCTTCCTCCTTTTTCAACTGTACCTATCCCTTGCATTTGTAGAGGTTTATCCTCCAAATAAATGATAAACATGCACAATACATGGTGGATGGCAAAGGTGGTAGCAATTAGGCAAAGGTGATTGGCAATTGGGAGGTGATTGACAATTAGGAGGAGTTTTGGTGATAATTGGAGAGAATTTGGCTAAGGATGAGCAAAATTGATAAAGTGGTCAAATGGTGATGGCAATTAGGAGACTTTTGGTGCCAATTGGGAGTGATTTGGGGCATCGTGGGAATTTGGACGAAAATGGATGCAATGGTGGATATTTGGCCAAAAATGGGTGCCATGGGTTTAGGGGTTTATGGTTTGGGGTTTATGGTTTGGGGTTTATGGTTTGGGGTTTATGGTTTGGGGTTTATGATTTGGGGTTTATGTTTTGGGGTTTAGGGTTTGGGGTTTAAGGTTTAGGGTTTAGGGTTTGGGATTTTAGGGTTTGGGGTTTAAGGTTTAGGGTTTAGAGTTTGAGATTTAAGGGTTAGGGTTTAGGGTTTGGGGTTTAAGGGTTTGGGGTTTAAGGTTTAGGGTTTAGAGTTTGGGATTTAAGGTTTAGTGTTTAGGGTTTGGGATTTTAGGGTTTGGGGTTTAGGGTTTTAGGCTTTGGGGTTTAGGGTATAGGATTTATTTTATTTTTGCGTTTTTTCTTCGTCTCGGTTCCTCACGTACGGTATTTTGACACCGAGCCAAAATAGGGTGTTTACAGTTGCCCCTCTTTGAACACACGCTCATGGAGGTGATCTCATGAGTGTGTGTTCAAAGACAAACAACTGATTTTGACTCATCTTTATTCATTATTTACATAGTAGACAAACATCATCACGCAACTTTCAGAAGCTAGACACGTATAGGACCCGATCATTGACGATGAATTGTGGACACTGAGCTTCTTAACGCTCATTAACTTGTGATTCCCAGACGTTGGACACCTACAAGTCCTGGTCGAGGATGACTTGCGGAGGTTGAACACCTAAAGGTTTCGCTTGTCGGCTTGTGACTCGGTGGAGATGGCTTGTGGAGGTTGAACACCTAAAGGCTCCGCTTGTCGGCATGTGATTCCCAGATACTGGATAACTACAGGTCCTGGTTGTCTAGATGACTTGCGAAGGCTAAACACCTAAAGGCTCCACTTGTCGGCTTTGTGACTCCCAGAAGCTGGATAACTACAGGTCCTGGTTGCCGAGATGACTTGCGAAGGCTAAACACCTAAAGGCTCTGCTCGTCAATTTTTTTTCCCAGAAGGTGGATAACTACAGGCCCTGGTCGTTAATGAGACTTGCGAAGGCTGAACACCTAAAGGCTTCGCTCATTTTTTTTGTGTGACTCCAAGAACCTGGATAACTACAGGTCTTGGTCGTCGATGATTTTTTTTTTATTTTTTCAGAAACTTTGTTGAGGGTGACTTACGGGGGTTGAGCACCTCAAGGCCCCGTTCGTCGGCTTGTAACCTTCAGAAGCTAGACATCTACAGATTCTAATCGTTGGGGATGACTTGCGGAGGTTGAGCACCTAAACGCTCCGTTCGTCAGTTTGTAACTCTCGGAAGTTGGATATCTACAAGTCCCGATTGTTGATGATAACTCGCAGAGGTTGAGCATCTCAAGGCCCCGTTCGTCGGCTTGTAACTTTAAGAAGCTAGACATCTACAGGTTCTGATCGTTGGGGATGACTTGCGGAGGTTGAGCACCTAAACGCTCTGTTCGTTGGTTTGTAACTCTCGGAAGTTGGATATCTACAAGTCCCGATTTTTGATGATGACTCGCGGAGGTTGAGCACCTAAAGACCCCGCTCATTAGCTTGTAATTCACTTTGGAGGTAAAAACCCTTCTCGAGATGTATGACTGCTTGTGCGGACTTCTCAGACTGTTTTCTCATCAATCGACTTTGGAGTCCTTCTTGATGGAGTTCCCTAAATCCATTCAAGGTATATTCACAATGTGTATCCATGCAAGTTGTCGAGGCATCTCAAATTAATGTCGATCACAACTTCTTTTTATTGCTACTGTGGGAAACAATGTCGTCCAGTTTTGAGCATTTTTTTTATCTCTTGATTTTCTTTCCTTTTGCTACGGTATTTTTTTCTTTTTACCGCACCTCTCAGTTCCCTTATTTTTTTGCCTAAGGTCGCCCTTATTTTTCATGCCCTTCTTCCCTAAATTTTTCCAAAACCGCCCTTTCGGGTTTTCGATTTAGCGGGAATTTCTCTCATTTGTGGAGGCTCACTTTCTGATTACGATTTTTTTTTTTGCATCCACATTGATTGGATTGGGGAGTTCTCTGTTGTCCATGTCAGTGATGATCCTGGCTTCCCTGTTGAATGTCTCTTTGATGACATAAATCCTTTCATACAAACTTGCCCCGAGAGTCTAGATTGACTTGAATTTTTTTTTAAACCTCTCGCTTTTCTATCTTTTTGCTACGGTCTTGTTTTTACCGCACCTCTCGGTTCCCGTAATTTTTGCCTAGGTTGCCCTTTCGGGTTTCAACCTAGCAGAGATTTCATTCCTCTCCCTTTGTCATGATTGTACTTTTGGGGATTTTCAATCATGCCCCTTTTCCCTAAATTTTGCCTAAACCGCCCTTTCGGGTTTTCGATTTAGCGGGAATTTTCTCTCACTTTTGGAGGTTTGCTTTATGGTTACGAAATCTTTAAGGATAGTATTTTTTGACTTCGTCCATATTGATTGGACTGGGGAGTTCTTGGTTGTCCATGTCGGTGACGATCATGGCTCCTCAGCTGAAAGTCTCTTTGGCGTCATAAGACCCTTCATATTTAGGCACAAAGTTGCCCCTAGAGTCTTGATTGACTCGAAGAAATTTTTTTATGAGAATTAGATTGCCTGCTTATAATTCTCTTAGACTGACTTTCCTGTTAAATGCACGAGCCATGCGTTGCTGGTACAAATGCCTGTAGCACTGCACGATGAGCCAATTTTTGTCATGAGGTTCAATTGCACGTATCTGCATTTCGCCTACTCTGACTCGTCCTTCTCTGCCTCGGCGAGGATCCTAGATGACGGGAATTCTAATTCAATTGACAACACGGCTTCGTTCCCGTAAATAAGGGAGGATGGGGTTGCCCCTGTTGACATCCGTATTCAGGCTCTATATGTCATGAGTCTCTAGATGGGGTTGCGCCATTCATTTGTGGGTGATATGGAGATGAATTTTTATACTTGATCACAACTCATGGCCCAATTTAGATTTCTGGCATTGCCGGTGATGATTGACTTCGACATCCCATGACACACGATGATGTCCTTGCTAATGAAAAAGTCAATGGTTTTTGCCGTTATTGACGCCAGGGTAATAACCTATACTCCTGGTGAAGTAATCGATTGTAATCAATATGAGTCGATGACCATTGGACGCCTTTGGGAAAATCATGTTTATTACATCGATGCCCCACATTGAGAAAGACCATGGGGAAGTCATGGAATAGAGCTCGTGCAGTGACGCGTGGATTTGGTCCGTGTACACTTAACAAATGTGATATTGTTGGGCATGTTCTATACAGTCAGTCGTCATGGTAAACCAAAATTACCCAAGTCTCGCATGTTCATGTGTGGGCCTCAAAAACCTTCATGAATTTCTTCCATTGCATCATCCGCTTCTTTAACATTCACGCATCTCAAATGGGTATAGTCGTGCCACTGTGAAATTAATTGCAAGACATTCCTCGCATGACCATTCAGACATTTTCTCGTGGCGTTCTCTGGGAACTCCGTACGCCAGGTATCTTTTTATATCAATGAGTCATGGCTGACCGTCTGATTCTTTGATTGTACAACAATAGGGTGAAACCTCTTTGATTTTGATCTCCATTGGAAGTTTTTGGTTTCCCGGAGAAATATTACTCATGGGTGCGAGTGTTGCCACTTTTTTTATACGCAAGGACGCAAATAAGAACACAAGGTGACCGCATGCCTGCTTATCTTCTTTGCATCTGTCATTCCAGTGGTGACGACGTTGCTGGCGTCGATGTTGTTGTCCCTCATTGGGTTTCTCCACCTTCGGGGAATCCAATCAGTTCGAAGTACTCCGCCTTGCTGTGACAAAACTTTCTGTAGTGGCTACATTTCATGCCTTTTCAATCGACGCTGCCAACAATGGCGTCTCCTCTACAGGAGTCAACAACGGGGTCTGTCCTGTGTCAACAATGGTGTCTCCTCTGCAGGAGTCAATAATGACGTGTGTCCCGTGTCAACAATGACGACTCTTATGCAGGAGTCAACAACAGCGTCTTCCCCGTGTCAATAATGGCGACTCTTCTGCAGGGGTCAACAACGGCGTCTGTCCTGTGTCAACAATGACATCTTGATGGCGTCTCCCCTGTGTTAACAATGGCGTCTCTTCAGCTCTATTTAAGTCATCTATGCTTTAGCTCGATCAAACGACAGGGAGTTGTTTTTCTCATCTCCTTTACCTTGTAAAACAGTCTTCCATCTTCTGGTGGCCGAATGTGGTATGGTGGTGTGGGTCGATTTGACTTTGATTGCCACTTCCTCTGAGCGAGGTGTAATATAGAAGACATACTCAATTCCGGTGATGAGAACCTCAGTGTCCCTCCTTGTTGCGGTATCCATTACTTATCTACGGTCCCTTCCTTAATCAGAAAGTTGCATAAGTCGATTCTTCCTCAGGTAACGGTTTTTTCTCGGAGTAGATCTTATTTTTCCTGATCATACTCCCCACTCACCGCATTCAGGAATTGATACAATTTGGTATCTGCTTGATTTTGTGTTCCAAATTACAATGTCGTGTGAGCCAACGGATCCTTCTCCGTAATGAATAGAGTCAGATTCGGCAAGGGTGCCCCACTAACGAGTGGATGATGAAAAAGGCGTGAGGGAGCTTCATCATGCAGAGCTCCAATGGGGATACCAGTTGAAAATAAGCCTGACAAGCCCTCGTGAGCATCAATGTCATCGAGTTGGATCAATTGTGGTGGGCCTGGAAATGAAACGGCGAGGAGAGGAAACAACAATGTCCCTGAACTTTCGACTAAATGTTTCCTCTAGGCGACTTCATAATTTTTGAAATTAGGACGAAAACGCCATCCTAAAAGTGTATTTGTCCTTCCGGGTGTGGGAAAGTCATATGTGGGAGGTGGGTCTTGGTCAGGATGGCCATATGTGGGAGGTGGAGCTTGGTTAGGATGGCAAAAGTGTTTGACATGGATTGATGAGGTGCCACAACAGTAGTGTTGCTCGGGAAGACGAAGTCGGGGATACTGTGGTAGTCACGCCTGTCTGGAGCTCAGAAGAGCCATAATTCGTTCGACCTAGCAGGTCATGCCAACGATTGACTGCAATGTGTAGGAACTCATGGCGTGCATGGTCTGTTCTAGTTGGATGATTCTATCCTCATGTTCTTGAGGTGGTGGAGTCTTCGAATGTCGCATAGATTCCTGAAAACCTAAATCCAAAACACCGTAGTAAGAAGGATGAATACACAATTGATTATACATGATTGATTTAAAAAATTCTGCATGTTTCGTTCATTCCATTCAAAGGATTTGATTGCATGTATGACAATTTTTTTTTTCAAAAATACTTTATAAGGATTTGGCCAATCGATGTCTAGTTCTTAAGACGTTTCACACAACGACGTATCTCATTCAGTGCATTTGTTGCTTGTTCCTTGGTTCGAATGAAGGTCGAGGACATGTATTTTGAAAATCTTTTTATTTGCCTCGTTCTTCGTATGAACTGTTCAAGGATGTCATTCAACTTAGCAACGTTGCCCCCACATTTTTCAAAGGTTCTCCCACATTGCTAGAATGACGGTGGTTGTTCGGATATATCCCTGATTATCTCATCCGGGTTGAAAGACGGACTTGCTGGTGTCGAATGGAACTTGTGAACGTTTTCCGTTGTTGTTAATCACGCGGATGCGTTTTTCCATATTCCATAATTCAGACAAGGCGTTAAGTAGAATCCAATTGACTTTGTAGTTTACGAACTCGTGAACCTCGTCAATCTTCTTGTTCACGTATTTCTGATTCTCTTTTGTCATGGCTTTCCATATTCGGGCAATTTCGACCGTAGGGGGCTGTATGGCCTTAATGAGGGCAATGCTTTTTTTTCATCCTTACCAAAGATGGTGCATGAAACGTCTTAAGGATACAAGATTGAATGAACAGAACTTATAATTTTTTTTGGGAAAATGCAAGTGCGAGAATTTAACTTCATTAGTAAGACTCGTATTACATTTACAACAGTCTGGAATATATAATACAAAAGCCCAATCCTATACATGTCATGCTCTAGGGCCAAAATAAAACACATTTACATCAATGGGCCAAACTACTTCATGGGCCAAATTTCTTCATGGGTTGTGGGCCAATCTCGTATCCAAATACTTGGGCCGAATTCTAATTTACATTAGTTGGGCCCAAAAATGGAAATACACAAAAAACTGGTAAAAACTAAACACGGTGTGCAGTTTTTGTTCAAAATGGATGGAATTTCTAGGTCCTCTGAACGAGCGGAACCTCACCCCGTAAAGAGGGCCCATTCCGATCATCGAGTTGAGTTGTTTGGGTGCGTGCCGGCGGTCCAAACCGCTTCACGCGCATTCCCCTACTATACTCCCTAAGCTCTTAATGTGCTCCAGGTCCGAGCGGGTAATGGTAACCAGCGTGGTGTATGCAAAACAAGAATTACATTATTTTTTTTTGACTTATTTCAATTACATCGCCTTTTGGACAAAATTTGAAACTGCAAGCATGAGCAAACGGTCAAAACGGATATGGAAAAATATAATATGGCAAATCAAACATGACAAAGCCTAAACCCTCTAAAAGAGCTCCCCAGCAGAGTCGCCAAATTGTCGGACGTCAGATCCGACTTTCCCAGACCCGTTTTGAAAAATATTTTTAAATTTTGTTTGAAAATGCCGGGTCTTGGCGAGGGACGGATCCGGTCGAGCGGGGTCATCAACCGAACCGAAAAAAATTGAAAGAGTCGCCACCGATTAATTGAACGCTAATCGGAATCCTAAAATTGCCTAGGGTACATGGTGTTAACATCCTAAGGCTTGGAAAGGTCTATGTCCAGAGAATCGAGTTCGGGGGTTTGATTACGTCTTAAGGGATCGCGAGCCCATAATTCGCCCTTTCGGTACTTTAGTTTGCTTTTGAATTTATATATTTTTTCAACTTGCCCGATTTACCAAAATTGTCCATTTTGATCATGTTTGGCTAAAGAGATGACATGCATTTTTTTTTATTAACAATACACAAGCATTTTTTTAAGGTATAAAATGCTGAACATCTCTCTTATCGAGTCAATACAATTCTTTTCCATGTAGGGGATTGTTCAAATACTGGGCTAACTTGAGGGAACTTTTAGCAAAATTGGACAAGTTTCGGGCTTTGAGCTCAAATAAAGCAAAACCAATGTGGAATGGAAAAGAGTTGTATTTCTATACTAATTTGAAGTCCCATACTGGCCACTACATTGCTTCAGAAATATATATAAGCTTATTCACTTCACAAGTTTGTAAGTAAACAAGTTTTCAGACTCTCTTGCGCGCACGGGGGTGCAAATCACGAATCTGTTTAGCAGCCCAAACCATTTCGCTTGTATGCGTGCCTGCGACATGCGTATACGATTTTCGGACTGGAAAGCTTGCCTAGCGCAAACCGATCTTTGCTATAATTATTTTGTCCAAATTCAATGAATTTATGATCTATATTTTTCTATCCAAATTCATTGAACAAAGTTAGGAAAATGTAAGTATTTTGATTAATTACGTTTGAATTAATTGCAAAAGCCTCCTATGCAGCCTATATAAACAATCTTATCCTCAGACATTTGTCACAACTCTTGTAATTCTCTAAACCATTCCTACCTCTTTGTTCCTCGTGTTGACAATCAGCAGATCTCTCACGTCATCATGTTCGGACTTTCTAGTTCATTTTTTTGTTACGGTCGTCGTAATCGGCTTACTTATTTACTTGATCATCGTGTTTGACCTTAGAAATTCTACTTAGTCCCCTTCGACTGATTTCAGAGGAAAACATTAATCTTGGTTTAACTCGGTCGGTCATCACTGCGTGCATAGTAGAAACTGGTGTCGTCGTTGTTGAATCCTGGGATGTATGTTGGATCGTGAAATCCTGAATGCTGATCTGGCAGTGAATTGAATGCCAGACAAGGTTGGGATGACGCTTCAGCTCCAACTCCAGTGAACCTGCAAGTAGGGGAGCGCAACAGAGGGGGTGCCTCTGGGTCCCTCTCCGATGCTTAAATGAGTATGTGCGTGTATAAAACTCAAAACGTAAAGAACGTATGTAAAGCAAGGGTATTTATAGGGTAAGAGGGATAGAACCGTATGTGGCAGCTAAATATCTTAGTGTATATTGTATTGCCGAAGATTCGGATCGTCAGTTACTGTGAGATATTGCAGTTACCAAATCTAATCCTTAGTGAATATGTGACCGAGATATGGCGGATATCGTGGCCACTTCCTTATTAACGGTTTTGCGGGACCAGAGGAGAGAGGCAAGGCTCTCTTCGGGGCGAGCACTCCCTTGTCGAGTAGTGGAAGGTCGCGACCTGGTAGAGAATGGTGAGCAGTCTGAGAGCCTTTGGCGTCCGTATAGACTTTGGGCTCGATTCTGGATTACTCGATGGTGGGCCAAGTTTGGCTTGTACTTGGGCCGATCCGGTTCGGATGTCATGGGTTTACCCCCTCTATAGTTATTGGGCCTTCGAGGCCTTTTCTTACTGGGCTGTCACTATCGATACCCAACATTTACCCCCGAAGCTTGATTGAAGTTCCTTCAGTCGAGCTTGATTTCCTGGTAGGGTTTTAGATAGTGACGTCTCTGGTAATGGTTCAGTACCTTTGAGACACTTCGAGCTCATTTGGCGAGCAGTTTCTTCTCTGTTCAAAGCTGAAAGAATATCCTTCCTTTTATTCCCTTTTGGCGATCACTCGAGGTGACCTAGGCTTATGGAAGTCTATCTTTCTTAGTTAGGCGATCATTACCTACCCGAGGTATTTCTGCTAAAGCCTTATTAGTGCGTTGGCGACCACCTTGTCTCCTTAGTGGACTTTTAGCATTTAATAACTGCACAGTTGTCCAGAAATCGAACGGTCACTTGAGGCACGCCTGACATTTACTTTTCCGTAAACCTAGGGTAGTCTGACAGCTGTCCATGTCAGCCAACCGTCTGTCTCCCCAAGGTGTCTCTTGGAATTCTGACATTGCTTCGGTTTTTTCCAAAAAGGTGCCATCATTCCTCTGTGTCGCTTCGATTTGCTTGTGGCGGTTACTCCCTTCTTGGTCTATATAAGAAACGTCAGTTTCTACATTTTGTGTTTTACGCTTATCCACTCCCTCAGATTTCCAGAACTTCGCTGCGAACCTTTCTTCTTTCTTTTCCAACCTTCTTCAGCCTTCTTCATCCATTTCCATGGCTCCCCGAAGTCAGAGAGTCAAGCATATGGCCTCTAAGGGCACTAGCAAAGCCAACGCTCCTAGGAATGCCAATGCTCCCTTGACCATCCGGGATGCCGCTGTGCCCCCCTTAGTGGGGGAACCGACTGATCTGGGAAGGTCCGCAACCGCTCCTGTAGTGGTGGACGGGCCTGAGCTGACCACGCCTATTTTTTCCCCAAAAGGTAAATTTTCGCCCTTTTATTGCTCTGTTTTGGCAATATCCTCTGTTTTCCTTTGTTTTTATACTTGCTGTGCCATACTTGAACCATTATGAGTAGATATCAAGCCTAACGAACTGAAGTCGGCTTACTTTAAGACCATGGTGGCGCTTGATGGCTTCAGTGCGGAGGATGCTCCTAGGTATCCTGGCTTAGGTCTGCATTTTCCGCACGATGGAGAGGTTTACATTTATGCGGCCCAGATCGATGCTGGGTTGCGTTTTCCTCTCTGTGAGGATTTACAGACCTTATGTCAGTTTTACGGGATTCATCCCACGCAGCTTGTTCCGAATGCCCTCAGGATGTGGGTCGGTTTCAAGTTCTTGTGCATATGCCAGGAATGGGTGTATTCACTGGCCCTGTTCCGGTGTTTCTTTCGACTGGCAGCAGGGGCCAACTACCTCCACCACTTCCAATCCCGCTGGCCGAAGTTTTCAGAGTGGGGAGGCCCTCAAGGATGAGTTTGGAACGTCCATGTCCGCCTGGTCGATGATTTCCGGGCCACTAACTCCAATTACAAGAAGTTTTACAAGAAGTTTTACTTCTTGTACAAGGGTGTACCCTGGAAATTGTTTGCTCCGGACAAGGATTTTCCTCCCTCCTTTGAAGAATTGTCCGGGAGTGATCGGAATGCCATCGACGATCTGTACCGGCTGCATCGGTCATCTCAGTTCAAGTCCATCCCTTCAGTGGCGGAGACTACCGAGAATGCCCTTGAGATGGCGGGCATTCATCAAGTCACGCCAATCTTTGATGATTGGGTAATTTTCTAACTCTTATCTTGTTTTATTACTTGTAGGCAAGGTCGTAAGGAAGAACCAGGGATCGGCGGGATTGTCCTCCGACCAGGCGCTGCTAAGCTCTCCCCCTCCTCCCTCTAGGCGTTCGTCCAAGAGGAAGCCCGAGGAAATGCTTCATTCGGCTACTACTGCCCCTCGCCAACCAGGTATATTACCTCGCCTTTTGTGGATTTAATGTTTTTACATTCTGCGGTTCTTTGACTTCTGACTTATTGTCTTGTTGTTTTGCAGAGGAGTCCTTGGCGGACGTGGCCCGGGACCCTCCTCATCCTCCTTCTAAGAAGGTCAGGAGTGAGGAGCACCCTGAGGTCTACCAACATCCTCCTCCTCCCCCTCCTAAGGGCCCTTCTGCCAGCAAAGGGAAGGGTTTGGACATGGCGCCTCCTTCTCCCTCTCTTCAAGGCCCTTCCGCCACTAAGGAGAAGGCCTTGTCTTTGGCGCCTCCCGCCTCTTCAGTGCCCACGGCTCCTCCTAAGGAGTCTTGGGCCCAGAAGAAGGGGCATGCTGCTTCCAGCTCCTCGAGGGCTCCCGCCGAAGAGTACTGCTCCATGGCGAGCTTGTTCCAGCCTTTTAAGGCTGGGGACTCTCGGAGGCCTTGGGTCCCTTGTGGGGACCTTGCCAAGAAAGGGTACCCCGCCCAGAAGAGCCTATGGGGTAGCCCGGATATGTGCATGCGGCTCCTTGATGGGATAATGCCCCCCAAGGACCGTTCGATTGTCCTTACGGAGCTTCCTCAGATCGAGGGGTTCTTACGGACCCACTTCGAACGAGTTGCCCTGGTATGATCTCGCCTTCTTTCCATTATTTCTTCCTTGTCATTCCTTTTTATTTTGATGACTTGACATTTTTCCTTGTGCTTTTGTTGTCAGCTCGTTCGGGAAGAGGTGATCCTCGGCCGCGTTTTCGGCGAGCTTGCCGACAAGCACTCTGATCTGCTTGTCGAGCTGGAGCAATACGGAAGCACAGGGGTCACCCCCGGGCAGTTGGAGGCCATCAAGAAGACCGCTGACATGGCGATCACCTTGGTGGACGGCGCCCGGGAGGAGTACTTCAGGAAGGAGCAGCGCCTCCTTGCTGATGTCAAGAAGAGGGAGGCTGATGCTGCAGCCTTCCTTCATGAAGATGAGGCCCTTCATCGGTGCCTTGATGAAGGGGAGGCGGTCCGTGATCGCCTGGAGGCCGAGTTGAAGGAAGCTCGTGCCCAGGTGGTCGAGTCGGACGCTCTTAGGGTCGCCGCGGAGGCCTAGAGGGATGCTGCCGAAGCTAGGGGTCGCCCTAGAGGAGGAGAAGAACCGGCTGGCTGATCAGCTGAAGGCGGTTCCTTCACCCCAAGCCGTGGTTGAGGAGTTCAAGGCCTCCGAGGACTTTGAAGACCAGGCCTTGAAGGTGATGAAGTCGACCATCGCCGATTTTCTCCAAGAACTGGTGGAGGAGGTCCAGGCGGTCGATCCCAACTTTCCTCTTGGGGAAGTTGCCTCCTTGAAGACCTTCCTGCGGAGTCGCCCTTCGCAGCCCTCTGTTGCTGGAGAGGCTGCTCCTGAAGGCGAGCCCAGTACTTCTGCCTCCTAAGGCGAGCAGAGCGCCCTTGCCCCCGAGAACCCTAAAGCTTGAAGTCCCCAACTCCTTTATTGACAATATTTGCCTTTTGGATAGCTGTTTTTCTTTGTAATTTTTTGTTTTCCTTGTAATTATTTATTTGATTTAAGACTTGGGTTTTTCTATTGAATACCTTTATATTCTTGAGCCTTTAATCGACTTCGAACACATTTAGCTATCCAATATCTTAATCATAATTACTTTCCGCTTTTTCTTGCTTTGTAATGCCGTCGACCCTTAAAGCCTTAGACCAATCATAAGTTAAACTTTCTAAGGATAACACTTTTGACACTTAAAAGCGTAAACTTCTAAGTTCAAAGAGATATTACCTTCTTTGAAGTTTAAACCTTTGAGGTGTTCTATTTTGCCTAACATTTTGCTAGGTCTTTTGGCCTGGCTTTGTCGTCAGGGCTATTGGCCTGACTTTGGCGTCAGGGTTTTGCCTGACTCTTGGCGTCAGGTTTTTTGAGGCCTAACTTTGTTGTTAGGGCTTTTGTGGCCTAGTTTTGTTACTAGGGCTTTTTTGGCCTAACTTTGTTGTTAGGGCTTTTGGCCTGTCTTTGGCGACAGGGCTTTTTGGCCTAGCTTTGTTGCTAGGGCTTTTTGGCCTGACTTTGGTGTCAGGGCTTTTGGCCTAGCTTTGTTGCTAGGGCTTTTGAGGCCTGACTTTGGCGTCAGGGCTTTTTGAGGCCTGTCTTTGGCGTCAGGGCTTTTTGGCCTAACTTTATTGTTAGGGCTTTTGAGGCCTGACTTTGGCGTCAGGGCTTTTTGGCTTCAGCTTGCTTCGAGTGGACACGCTTTATGAATGAATGGCTTTCTTTTATTGACATAATCAGTTTGATTACAAGCTATGCATAAAATCTTCTTAAATGCTCAGAATTAACTGGACGGGGTAACCTCTCGCCTTCGATGGTTTCCAAATAGTAGGATCCTGGTGCGGCGATCTCTACTACTTTGTATGGTCCTTCCCATTTGGCTGAAAGTTTGTTTTTACTGTCCAACCTTGTGAATTCATTCCTTCTCATAACCATCTCCCCCACGAAAAATTGGCGAGCGCTAACTTTTCTGTTGAAATACCGAGCGGTCGCCAAGAGCATCTTTGCCTGTGTCTTTTCCGAGAGCCATCTCTTTTCCTCTGCTAAGTCGAGGTCATTTCTGCGCTCGATCTAATTTGTCTCCGCGTTAAAGTGTAGGACTCTGTGGGTAGGCACTGCTAATTCAGCTGGTGCTACTGCTTCTGATCTGTACACTAAACTGAAAGGCGTTTCTCCTGTGGCCGCCTTAGGCGTTGTTCTGATTGCCCATAATACGTTTTCCAGTTCGTCTGCCCAGTTCCCCCTGAATGCTCGAACCATTTTCTTGAGTCCTGCTAAGACAACCTTGTTGGCTGCTTCAGCTTGCCCATTCGTTTGAGGGTGATGTACTGAACTGAAGCGATGGTCGATATGATACTCTTCACAGAGCCATTTCAACTCCTTTCCAACGAATTGCAGACCATTATCGCTGATGAGTATTTTGGGAATACCAAACCTGGAGAATATGTTGACCTGCAGGAACTTGATAACTTGGAATTCCGTTGTCGAAGCTAGAACTTTCGCCTCTACCCACTTAGTGAAGTAGTCGATTGCCACTATAATGTGAGTACGCTGACCAGTGATAATGGGAAAAGGACCCGATATATCGATTCCCCATTGAGCGAAGGGCCAGGCACCTGCCATTGGGGATAATAATGTCGATGGTCGACCCGATCGTGGTGCAAACTGCTGGCAAATTTCACACTTCTGTGTTAATTCAGCTGCGTCTTTTCCCAAGGTCGGCCAGTAATATCCCAATCTGAATATTTTCCTGCTTAGCGATCGAGCGCCTTCATGACATGCTGCTGCCCCTTCATGTTCTTCTCGAAGAACTTTTTCTGTTTCGGGCAGAGCAACACATCTCAAGTAAGGCGTCGAATAACCTCTTCTGTAGAGTTCTCCATCGATGATTAGATAACTGGCTGCGAGTCTTCTAATCCTATTGGATTCGCCTTCGTCCTCTGGGAGGATGCCTTCTTTCAAATAATTCTGGAACGGGGTCATCCAGGTGACCTGTTCTTGAATGTTGAAGACCTCCGCTCTGTTTTCAAGGACTGAACATAGGGCCTTTTCCATAAATTGCACATCCTGGATTGTCGCCCCTCCGAAGGCTAGCTTACTTAAAGAATCTGCCATCTGGTTTTCTTGGCGAGGAATGAATTCAATCGCGAAATTTGGGATTTCTACGACCAGCTTTTTGGCAATGCCGAGATATTTCTTCATATTTTCTCCCTTTGCCTCGTATGCACCATTAACCTTATTGAAAATGAGCTTTGAGTCGCTTCTTACTTTAAGCGCAGCTATACCCTTTCCTTTTGCTAGTCTGAGTCCAGTGATAAGAGCCTCGTATTCTGCTTCGTTATTGGTCGCCGGGAATGTCAAGGCGATCGCGTATTTCAGAGGCTCGCCTTCAGGAGGAATAAGAATTAAACCTGCCCCCGAGCCTTATTTTGATGAAGACCCATCCGTATAGAGTTCCCAGATTTGATTGTCGTTTGCTGACTGACTTGGCCTGTTTTCTGCCTCCGCTTGACCGTTACTCGTGCTTTCCACTATGAAATCAGCTAGTGCTTGACCTTTGATGGCCGTTTTTGGCGCAAATTTGATCCTGAACTCGCTGAGCTCGATCGCCCACTTGACCATTCTTCCTGAAGGATCTGGCTTCATCAGGAAGTTTTTGAGAGGTTGATTGGTGAGGACCGTGATGTCGTGCGCATGAAAGTAAGGTCTCAGCTTCCGAGCAGCAATAACTAAGGCATAGAGATACTTCTCAATCTGGACATATTTTATTTCTGTTAAGTTGAACATTTTGCTAATAAAATACACTGGACTCTGAACATTATTCTCCTCCCTTATTAAGACAGCACTGGCTGCCACATCGCTAATGCCTAAATAGAGGAAAAGCTGCTCGCCTGGAACGGGTTTTGCCAGAGCTGGGAGTGTTTGAATATGCCTTTTCAAGGACTGGAATGCTTCCTCGCAGTCTGGCGTCCACTCGAACTTGCGGTTGGCCCTCAAGGTTTTGAAGAACAGGAGGGACCTGTCGCTTGCTTTGGAGAGGAAACGGTTAAGAGCAGCTAGTCGGCCGTTCAGGCACTGGACTTCCTTATGGCAGGTTGGCGACTTCATTTCTTCTATGGCCTTTAGTTTTTCCGGGTTTGCTTCAATGCCCCTTTCGCTGACCATAAAACCCAGGAACTTCCCGGACTTGACTCCAAAAGCGCACTTTGCTGGGTTCAGGCGAACGCTGTGTCTCCTCATGCATTCAAAAGCTTCACGGAGGTCGGTGGTATGAGGATTGCCTTTGATGGATTTGACGAGCATATCATCTACGTAGGCCTCCATGTTCCTTCCCAGCATGTCCTGGAACAGTCGGTTCACCATCCGCTGATAAGTTGCCCCGGCATTGATGAGACCAAAGGGCATCACCTTGTAGCATAGAATGTCCCCGTCGGCATAGAAAGCCGTGTGAGCCTCGTCATCTGGATGCATTCTGATTTGGTTGTAGCCTGAATAGGCGTCCATGAAGCTCAGCATCTCATGACCCGAGGTAGCATCGACCAGCTGATCAATTCTCAGAAGGGGATATGAATCTTTGGGGCAAGCCTTGTTTAAGTCGCGGAAGTCGACGCACATCCTCCATTTGCCGTTTGATTTCTTGACCAAAACTGGGTTGTCGACCCAGCTCTGGAATCTTACTTCTCTGACGAAGTTAGCTACAATCAACCTGCCGACTTCCTGCATGATCGCCAAACGCTTATCAGTCCCGAATGATCTTCTCTTTTGGGCGATCGGCTTGATGGAGGGGTCTATCATGAGCTCATGAGAGATAATATCTGTGCTGATTCCTGGCATGTCGCTCGGCTGCCAGGCGAAGAGTTCTTTGAATTCCTTGAGGAGGGCGGTCATGGCCTCCATCTGATCCTCTTTCAAGGTGGTCCCAATGCGCACCTTTTTGTCTGGACCATCGATCTCGACCTCTTCCAATTCCTTCATGGGTGCTGGCCGAGCCAAGTCCTCGCGGGGATCGGCCTCTGTCTCGATGGCGAGCGCCTCCCTTTGGTTCTTCCTGCGTAAACAGTTCACATAGCATTGCCGCGAGGAAGGCTGATCTCCTAGCACCTCTCCAATCCCGTTCGGAGTAGGGAACTTCATCTTCTGGTGGACAGTGGAGGCCACAATCTTATTTGGGTTGATCGTGGTCCTCCCTATGATGGCGTTGTAGGATGTAGGTGAATCGCCCACCAGGAAAGTGACCGACACCTTGATGCTTTTCCACCCCTCGCCAAAAATCACTGGCATGGTTATAGCCCCCAGTGGATAAGTTGTTCTCCCCGCAAACCCGATCAGCGGAAAGTCGAACCTCTTCAGGCCGCGTTTGGATTTGCCCATCTTTTCGAAGGCGTCTAGAAACAGGATGTCTGTCGAGCTGCCTCCGTCGACCAGAATCCTTGCAACATCACAGCCGTCAATATCTGCCGTAATGACCAGCGCATCGTTGTGGGGCGTGGTGACATGTGCCAAATCATCTTCAGAGAATGAGATGACAATGTTTTCTTCAGGTCGGGGCCGCTTCCCCAACTGAACTGCCGTAGAGATCTGAGTGGCGTAGACCTCTCTGGCGCTTGACCTCTCGTCGCCTGCGCCGAATCCTCCCGCAATCAGATTCACTCTCCTCTTGCTTCCAGAAGGCTCAGCTTGATCTGCAGGGGCTGGTGAACGATGCCTCCTGGGGGCGTTCGACTTCGGTCTCGCCCTGCCACAAATTCCTTCAACATCCCCCCTGAATCAGCCTCTCTATATCTCGCTTCAGAATCTTGTAATCGTCTGTCTTATGGCCCTTGCACTTATGGTATCTATAATAGCTCTCGACATCTTTGCCCATGGGTAGCCCACCTCGACGAGGCATCAGTGGCCTCGCCAAGGATCTCCTCTCCATCTCGACTAGTACCGCTGAGATCTGCCTATTTAAAGGCGTGAAGTACTCAGGGACCTCTGGATGGCGAGGCGCTGGAAGAGACTCGACTCGGGGCTTACTTTCTTTTCCCTTCTTCTCCTTCTTTACCTCCTTCTTACCGTCGCGTCGGGGTTCATGGGTTACCCTTAGCTCTGGATGCCAGCTCCTCCAACGTCTCAATCTCCTTCACGTGATAGCTATTTCGCAGCTTTCTCGAGGCCTTGTTGGCCACATCCAGACCTCTGTAGAATGCTCGGATGATCTCCCCATCCGAGATTCGGCGATCTAATTCTGTGACGTTTTGATGAAAACGCCCGTAGAAGTTGGACAGCGACTCTCCAGGCTGCTGTTTGACCGATTCAAAGGCGACCACGCTCTTCAGCAACTGGCGCTCGCCCATATATATCTCCAGGAACTTGCTTCTCAACTCTGCCCAAGTTCCGATTGATCCTGCAGGGAGGCCGAAGAACCAGGACGAAGATGAACCCGAAAGAGTAGATGGAAATAGCAAAGTCAAATGATTGGGATCGTTTGACTTACCCAGAAGGGAGGCCTCATGCTTGTTGACATGTACGGTGGGATCTCCTCTACCGCTATACTCAGGTATGGCCCGAGCAACCACATCCTTCGGGATTTTGATAGCGACGAGCGCGTCGGTGAAAGGATGAGAGGACTGCTCCTTGAAGGGAGCTATGACTGTCAACTGTCTTTCCTGGAGCCTTTTGTTGAGGAGGTCATCCATTTGATCCACAGTGCAGTACATGGGAGAGGCTCCGGGTGGAGGCGGACCGGAAGGATTGGTAGTATATGCAGCTGCTGGCTCCTTGGTGTGTGCTGGAGGTAGGGACTGTTGACCTGACATCATCTCCTGATCCTCCTGAGGCGTAGTGGGACCAGGATTGGCCGCTTCTGAAGGTGAAGGCCCTGTAGCAGCAGGGCGGTGGTTTTCCTGAGGAGCAGGGGCTTGGCGGCGCGCCTGTCCTAGGATGGCTTCCAGCAGGGAGACCATCTCGGGGGTTAAATTAATATCCTGCCCCGCAATGTGGACTGTCTGCGGTGTAGGGGCTCCGTTTTGATCAGCAGCTGGGGTCGGTCTTGAATCACCGACATGTTCTCGAGCTGTCCGCAGAGGAACAGCATTAACTCCTGCTCGGCTGGCAGGTTCTTGTTGAAGCGGTGAAGCGGCGGCGGAATCAGAGCTATCTGAGGAGCGCTCCCTAGTCTGATTCCGACGGTTGCTTTGGGATCGAGTTCTCATGGCTGAATTGCTCGTTCCCACAGACGGCGCCAAATGTTGGATCGTGAAATCCTGAATGCTGATCTGGCAGTGAATTGAATGCCAGACAGGGTTGGGATGACGCTTCAGCTCCAACTCCGGTGAACCTGCAAGTAGGGGAGCGCAACAGAGGGGGTGCCTCTGGGTCCCTCTCCGATGCTTAAATGAGTATGTATGTGTATAAAACTCAAAACGTAAAGAACGTATGTAAAGCAAGGGTATTTATAGGGTAAGAGAGATAGAACCGTATGTGGCAGCTGAATATCTTAGTGTATATTCTATTGCCGAAGATTCGGATCGTCAGTTACTGTGAGATATTGCAGTTACCAAATCTAATCCTTAGTGAATATGTGACCGAGATATGCGGGATATCGTGGCCACTTCCTTATTAACGATTTTGCGGGACCAGAGGAGAGAGGCAAGGCTCTCTTCGGGGCGAGTACTCCCATGTCGAGCAGTGGAAGGTCGCGACCTGGTAGAGAATGGTGAGCAGTCTGAGAGCCTTTGGCGTCCCTATAGACTTTGGGCTCGATTCTGGATTACTCGATGGTGGGCCAAGTTTGGCTTGTACTTGGGCCGATCCGGTTCGGATGTCATGGGTTTACCCCCTCTATAGTTATTGGGCCTTCGAGGCCTTTTCTTACTGGGCTGTCACTATCGATACCCAACATAATCGACCTCGTACATCCCCTTGCAAAAATCTTTCACGATGGGGGATGACGAAATTACGTTAATGAAACCATGCTTATCACGAGCCTCGACTTTACTTCTCATCACCTTTGCATGGTTAAAATTATTTTATCAAATTAATATTTTGTCCTTCAACTTTCAATTAATATAGTTAATAATTATTTATTAATTTGTAACCAAGAAACACATAAGGAGTTGCTTTGAAATCTAACTTTCAATTAATACAGTTTGGTCCTTGTTAGTTTTTATATAGTTAATAATTTGTAACCAAGAAACACATAAAGAGTTGCTCTGAAATCCAGTTTGTATGTGTCCTTCAGATTCAAATCCTTGTAAAAATACTATATAAGTGATAGAGTCTCTAAAAATGTAACATGTTGGATGAAATTCAACGTAAACAAGATTACCCTTGGTAAACTACAAGACACGAACTAAGGTTTTAGTAACATTGGGAGTATAAAGCAGATTATGAAATACAAGTGATATAGAGCTTATATTGATCACAAATGTCCCAATATTAGTAATATCTAACTATGTACCATTGTCAACTTGAACTATACATGCACCCTTATATGGTTTTGAGCTTTCAGGAGGTGGAGCACCATGGGTGAGATCATTGGCAACACCTTGGTCAAGGTACGAGGCATTATCCCAACTAGTAGGATTTGTGAAAATAGCAACATTAGCCTGAGGGATCACATTATCACCAGACAACGGAGGAGTTGTAGCAAGACCTGGAACATTATAACCAAAAGAAGCAGGATGAGGAACAGAAGGATAACCAGAAGATTCATATGGCACCATATAAGGCAAAGATGAGTATTGGAAAGGAGGTGGCAGGATTTAAAAAGGAGATGGCATGGTGTAGGTAAAAGGATAAGCATTTAGAACAAATTGAGGCATTCTGATGAATATAATGGTAGGTTGAGATGAAGATGAACAAAACTCAGTCAGATTTAACAAAGTTGTAGTACACGCATTATCACTTATACGATCAAATGAAGATTGAGACATGACACCATAAAACTTCATATTGAATCATTGATAGCGTCGCTTAACAAGATGTCTTATCTAGCGACATAGATGACATAAAGGTTTGATCTATCCATAGCCTCAGCCTCATCCATTATTAAAGTTGGAAGGTTGTGAATCAAGAGATGGAGTAGAGGCAAACAACTCATTATGAGAAGTAATGGTTGTCATAGCTTGTTAACTTCCTGTATTATTATTAACACTACTCGGTGTGGATCCATTTAGTGACTCATAGGAGATTTGAAGAGCAACATCTAGCTTATATAACACATGATCAAACAATTGGTCACGCAATTGAGTTTCTACATCGAGTGATAGTGAGTTAACTGAAGTTAGATCATAAGGATTGCAACTAGCTTGTATAACAACAACTATATTATTGTATTGGCCTTTGACTCCATTCATAATGATGGATATCTATTGCATTTCATCAATATTATGGTCACAACTGGCTAACAAAGAGTCTAAAAGAACCAAAATAGTAAAAACAACTAGAAACAACCTTGACCCTCCTGTATATATGGGAATTTGAAAGCGGACAACCACTACAAATTCATGAACGTTGTTTTAAATGAGTATGCAGAGGTTGATGAAAGTTCTCATGAACGTTGTTTTAAATGAGACAACTCTCGATCCTCTAATCAGCAGTTGGATTCTCATAGCGATCCCAGACCATACATCATTCCTAACAACACTTTACACCTAGCAATCACCTTTCCAAGAAAGGTCAAGACTGATGTTTCAAAATTTTACACAACACAAAATGTTATCCAAAGACAGTTTAGGAATGATCAAAAGGTTTACCAAAGGCTGCATACTCAAATCAATTAAAGGCTCGCCCATGGTATCCTACAAGTGATGAAAATTTTCAAGAAACTCAAAAAGTGCAAAAGCGACGTATAAATGATCAAAGACGAGCCTAGAGACATTTGAAATGTTCACCGGAGAAGGGATCATGAATGTGAGGCGGCCCAAGCATAATGAAAAGGCTCGCCAAAGACAGACTAACAACGTCCAAAGAGGTTCGTCAAACGAAACCTCCAAATTGAAGTCGACTAGATACATCCAGAGAACTTTTTGAATAGGAACCACTACGATCACAGTAGCCTAGAATAGGTAAAATTGAACCGAAAACAATTTCACTCCAACTTTGGAGGCAAATGTTGGATATTATGCGATACTCTAATGTTTTGGTGCTTATATCGAGAAAAAAACAACGAGCAACTAGACAAAGGCGAGCACACGGACAAAGACGAGCCGAGTACTCTGATAGAAGGCTAACGCTTAAGGTAGAGCCCTCCATACCTTTCTTGACTACAGGTGCCTCCCTTCATTACAATGCACGTATCATATCGTTAGGAGAATGGCTTACACATAATTCACTCAAGAGGTTACTCACAAAGAAATATCTTATTACTAAGGAATGAAAGGATATTCAACACTCAACTATAGAAGGAAGTATAAAAAAATATTTGCAAGGTAAACGGCTCAACATTTATTGGAACGTTCCGAGTATACAAGTATATATATTCATTATTTCTCTCATACAGAGTTTATGTTCGTTATTACCTTAATATACACAATACTCATTTAAGAATCGAAATGACCTATTCCTTTTTTTTGTTGTTTGGATTAAGACCAACTTTCAACGAGTTTCACAGCTAACACTGGTACCTTGTACCAACACCTGGTGCGGCTTTTGTTTTATGGAAATGTTGTGGGGAGTTTATAAGATTACTGAAGACTAACCTTCCTTATCTACAAAAAGGAAAATTGGGAATTGTGTTTAGATATTCTCAATCAATACTTCAAGCATTGGTAAGTGAAGCCTACTACTTTTGATGGCGGGTGGACTGTCCACTCTTTCATCAAATGGTAGAGACAGGTCCTTCGTGACCTTTAATAAAGCATTTTGTGGGGACCGACAGACCGAACGTTCATATGCAGTAGCGGCTACCTTTGAGGAAAACTTTAGGAATCATCATGTCATGCCCGGACTGAAGAGTCAATATCTAGACAAGCAAGTCCTGGACCTCTATATAGACCAAGTCATCGTGGATAATGCTGTATATGTAAGTCATTACATTTGACGAATTCTTAGAAGAATGCCCACAATTTGTTTCCCCACAAGTATATATAATAATATTTTAATAAGTAGATATTTAATAGGTATATAGTATACATGTACCTTATCCGATAGCGAGTTGAGAATCGAGCATCTGCAATTAAAAATTCAGCTGCAACTGCAATAAAGTGCTGCTCCATATCGGAGTCGCTTCGCCCTTCTTTTTCTCTTCATTTAAGTCGCCTTCATGTCTTTTAGGCAGTGATATCATAACCGAATCAAACCGACAGTCGGATCCGATTGGACTGTAAACTTGTTATGGTGACGGTCCGATTCGTTTAAAAGACTAAATTGCGAAGTGAATTTGGTTTAAAAGATGAAAACTTGGTGATTTTTAAAGAATCAGTTGATCATCAGAAAAACGACCCGTACTCCGGTCAGACAAAAAAAGAAACGGAAGATGTGTCCACGTATAATAGAGTTTTGTTCACTTTGTTCAAAATAGAGTTGTGTACACAGAATGTCCATGAAAGAGCTCTGTTCTTCTACCTGCTTTTGCAATATGAATGTGTGGTGAATCCTCCAAAACAAATTGTTTCATTTTTTGTTGATTGACAATGCATCGAAGTTAAAGATCAGATATTTGATGTGTGAGGGTTGATTGCAAGATGGAGGAAAGGAGACGGGGTAGGGCTGGGGAGGAGGTTAGCGTTGTCGAGGAGGAAGCTGACGCAACCAAGGAGGAGGAGGTGGCCGAGGAGTAGGCGATGGAGGTCGTAGGCGGAGGTGGCGGCCTAACAAAGGTATATATACAAGTATCTGATCTTTAACTCCGGTGGACGCATAGTAGGAGGAGGAGGAGGCCTCTCTCTTACAGATTTGCAAGTTTTACAAGTATATATACTCATTATATACTTGACCAAGTAGGAGGAGGCCTAACGGAGGTGTCCGTAGTAGAGGAAGAGGTGGCTCGACGAAAGTCGTCGTAGGAGGAGGTGGCCGTAGTGGAGGTGGAGGAGGCCGACAGAGGTGGTTAAGTGTTGGAATGTACGGAACATGCAATCGATTAGGGCACAATATAACACATATTTAAGTTACCTCCTTGAAGGATTGTCTTAGTGGAACCGGATCTGCCTAAGGTTGGGATCGCAGTCTGCCGGACGGGAAGACACGCCACAGTTTGACAGACAATGACCTATAATAGCACGGCTACTGACCTCTATCTAAAATGTAAGGTGAGTGTATTTTATCTACAGTAACATCAGATTTTTTCTAATCCTGAGCACCCCTATATATACTGATATATAGAGGGATATGTTTTAAGGCCACATACACAACTAAACTTATATGAATGGGCTCCCACTTATGGGAGACTCATTATCCTAAAACCAACACTAAAAAATAGGCTTGATGGAGGTGGTCGAGAAGGAGGCCCAACAGGGGTGGCCCGGCGAAGGTGGCTGAGAAGGAGGTACGACGAAGATGGTCATAATGGACGAGGAGGAGGAAAACCTATTGTGGATTGTTGAAGAGTCACGGATGCTTGATAACGACTATTGTGGACTAGGTATCTTTCCCGTGCTTTTACACGGTGGTAATAGATTTAATTTATAAATTATTGTTTTTAATTTATTCTTAATAGTAATAAATATTATTAAATTATTTATTAATTAAATATATATTAAAACAATTAATAAAAACTTACTAATATAAAGCTTTAATGGGTTATGATAAATAATAATAAGTTGTTATGAAAATTAAAAATTATTATTTACATTATACCATAATTGTGAGTATAATAAAAATATCAAAATAATTAAAAGTGAAAATTAAATTAATAAATACTACAACGAAAAATGTAAGGGAATATGATACTTTTTTTTTAATTTCAGAGTTTGATAATATATATATATTTCAGAGTTCAGATCCACATGGACACTCTAAAATTAATCATAAGTTTCACATTCAAATTCAAAATATGTTACATTAAATTTTGTCTTCAAACAATAGTAAATTACAAATTTTGCACCTAACAATTTACTTTGGAAAATTACACAACAATTAAGAGTGAACTAAATAAATAAGAATCAGATGAGTTGGTAATAAATACATATATATATATATACATATACATAATATAATGAATAATAACATGGTTTGGTAATAAAAATGATAAAAATATTTATTAATATAATTTTAATGCATATTTTTTAACTTATGATTTTATCATATATTTATTATGAACATTATGTGAAATATACATATTTATAATTGTAACTATTTTGATTGTAGTTAGTACTTATTTTTAGACATATTTAAAAAAAAAAATTGGAAATTGAATATAATATTTAGAAAATGTATCATCAATGTATTTTTACAATTGCACATACAAATATAAGAAATCTAACATACATCCATTCTTTCATAATAAATTAAAAAATATAATATATACCTTCGTTAAAAAAAATCTCTAATTATAAGAAAAACTTTTAAAAATAGAATACAAAATTTAAAAACATTCTTAAAAGAATAATAATAATAATAAATTAATAAGAAAAATTAAAACAATAAATATGGAGGTGAGATAAAATGTGAAACGTACCATGAGAATCGATGATAAGCTCTAGAGAAATTCTAGAGCTTCTTGAGGTATACGTGGCGAGTCCACTTCATCGTCGGTTACAAAAAATATTAATCAATCAATGAAAATGTTTGTTTTTGACAACTAAAACAAACATCCCCGTGAACCACTCTTTCTTTATATAAGTATTATTGAAGTCACAGCCAGTGCAATTTTAATATAAGCACAGTCCAGTATACTTTGTAAGCAAATTGTTTAATTCAACGGAAATAAAATATATCGGGATTGAAAATTATCACTATGCCTTAGTTATTGATGCTCGAAAGTTGATACCATACTTCCACGCCCATGCCATAACAGTCCTCGCCAACAAGCCCCTTAAACACTTCCTGCTGAAACCAGACTCTTCAGGAAGGATGGTCAAATGGGCGATTGAGCTGAGCGAATTCAATATCAAATATGCGCCGAAAATGGCCATCAAAGGCAAGCATTGGTAGATTTTATAGTGGAAAGTACTAGCAATGGTCTCACAGAAGCGGAAAAACGGTAAGAAGAGCCAGAAGACAAAGGCAAAAGTTGGGAACTCTATACTGACGGATACTCTCCAAAAGAAGGCTCGGGGCAAGATTAATTCTTACCCAGGGTGAGCCCTTAAAATATGTCATCGCCCTTACATTCAAGATGACTAATAATAAGCACTTATCATGAATATGAAGCACTTATCACTGCGCTGCGACTCGCTAAGGGAATGGGCATAACGTCACTAAAGGTAAAACACGATTCCGAGCTAATTGTGAAATAAATCAATGGAACATATGAAGCAAAGGGGAAAAATATGAAAAAGTACCTCCACATTGCTAAAAAATGCATCGCCGAAATTCTGACTTTCGTGATTGAGCCATTTCTCGCCAAGACAACCAGCTAGCTGACTCCCTAAGAAAGTGGCGTTCGGAGGAATAAGAATACAGGATGTGCAATTCCTGGAACATTCATTATACTCGGTCCTTAAAATCGAGCAGAAGTCTTCAATATCCAAGAGCAAGGTAACTGGATGACCCCATTCCAGAACTTTTTAAAAGAAGGAACCTTGCTAGAAGACGAAGGTAAGGCCACGAAAATAAGTCGCATAGTCGTAAACTATGTTCTCATCGATGGAGAGCTCTATAGGCGAGGATACTCAACTCTCTATCTGAAATGCATATCCCATCCCGAGACAGAAAGAGTTCTGCGCGAAGCTCACAAAGGAGTTGTCGCATGCCATGAAGGTGCACGCTCGCTGACGCGCAAAATCTTCAGACTAAGCTATTACTTGGCAACCTTGAGCAAAGATGCAACAGAATTAACAAAGAAGTATGCGATTGTCAACAGTTCGCAGCAAGAACCGATCGGCTACCGACATTGCTATCCCCAATGGCAGGCGCCTGGCCTTTCCCCCAATGGGGAATAGACATTTTGGGTCCCTTTCCCTTAAGCACTGGGCAAAGAACCCACATTATCGTGGCGATCGACTACTTTTCCAAGTGCATAGAGGCGAAAGCATTGCCCTCCACAATTGAATTTCAATTGATCAAATTCCTAAATATCCACATTTTTTGCGATTTGGCATCCCCAAAATACTCATAAGTGACAATGGTCCGCAATTCGTGGGAAAAGAGCTCAAATGGCTCTGCGAAGAGTACCATATCGATCACAGATTCAGCTCGGTATACCATCCCCAAACTAATGGACAGACTAAAGTAGCCAACAAAGTTGTCCTAGAAGGACTCAAAGAGCAAGTTCAATCCTTCAAAGGCAACTGGGTAGATGAGCTGGACAATGTAATGTGGGCTGTCAAAAGGACACCCAAAACAGCAACAGGGGAAACACCATTTAGTTTGGTGTACGGATCCAAAGCAGTAGTACCCGCCGAAGTAGCGGTGCCTACCCATAGGATCCTACACTTTAATGTTGAAGCTTATGAAATCGAGCGCCTTATAGACCTCTATCTTGTCAAAGAAAAGCGGTGGCAATCAGACAACGCATAAGCCAAAATGCGACTGGCGACCACTCGATACTTCAACAGAAAATTCACCGCTCGCCAATTTTTCGCGGGGGAGATGGTTATGCGAAGGATTAAGTTCACAAAACTGGACAACCAAAACAAACTCCCAGCTAAGTGGGAAGATCCATACAAAGTAATCGAGATCGCTGCACCAGGGTCCTACTACTTGGAAACCATAGAGGGTGTAAGGCTACCTCATCAATTCAACTTTAAACATTTAAGGAGGTTTTATGCATAGCTTGTAATCAAAATGTTATGTCAATAAAACAAATCATTCCTTCATATAAAACATAGTCACTCGAACCAAAACGAAAAGTCCTAAAAAAGGACGAATCATCGAAAGTAAAGGCCTAACGCATACAGGCAGACGAACCAACAAAGGTGACAATCTCCTCAGTTAGGCAAAAAGAGGATTGCGAACAAAATTTATCAAGGTAACCATTCCCCTATCCCACGAAGACCAAAAACGAGAGGCGAACAAACCATCAAGGTAACAGTTCCCCCCAAACTAGGCAAAAACTAAGACTTGGTATAAAAGGCAAACGAACTGTCAAGGTAACAGTTCTTTCACAAGTTGTGCGAAATTAAGACCTGATATAAGCGGCAAATGGATCGTCAAGGTAACAGTTCCCTTACAAGTTGGGAAAAACTAAGACTTGGTATAAAAGGCGAACGAACCGTCAAGGTAACATTTCCCTTACAAGTTGGTCAAAATTAAGACCTGATATAAAAGGGGAACGAACCGGTAAGGTACCAGTTCCCTTGCAAGTTGGGCAAACTAAGACCTGATATAAAAGGCGAATGAACCGTCAAGGTAACAGTTCCCTTACAAGTTGGGCAAACTAAGACCTGATATAAAAGGCGAACGAACCGTTAAGGTAACAGTTCCCTTGTAAGTTGGGCAAACTAAAGACCTGGTATAAAAGGCGAACGAACCGTCAAGGTAACAGTTCCCTTTCAAGTTGGGCAATCTAAAGACCTGATATAAAAGGCGAACGAACCGTTAAGGTAACAGTTCCCTTGTAAGTTGGGCAAACTAAAGACCTGGTATAAAAGGCGAACGAACCGTCAAGGTAACAGTTCCCTTTCAAGTTGGGCAATCTAAAGACCTGATATAAAAGGAGAACGAACCCACATCAAGGTAACAGTTCCCTTACAAGTCGGGCATATTAAAGCGGGCGAATGAATCTAAGGTAACAACTTCCTAAAACGTGAGCGAATCTTGGGTAACAGTTCCCCAAAAAAGGGCGAAGGAAACCAAGGTAACATCTTCTTAAAAGGAGAGCGAACCTTAGGTAACAGTTTTCCACGATTAGGCAAACGAATTTATGGACTAAACGCCTAAAAGGTGAATGAATCCATAAAGGATGATAGTTTCCTTAAAGGCATGATCCTTGGGTAACAGTTCCCTTAAGAAACTTGGCAAAAGGAACAGATGAGCCGATAAAGGGCCACGATCCTCACTTCGAATCTTAAAGGAGCAAAAAGAACCTTTAAAAGGTAACCTTTCCTTATAAGGCGAGACTATCCTACATAAGCTAAAGCGAAGTTGAAAACAAATATGGTAAAACTTCCTAAAGCATTCAAACAAGAAAGACATCGGAAGAACGACTAAATATATTCGTAGTCAAGCAAAAATAAAGGCTTACGAAATAAAAGGCATTCATTATAGTGAAAGCAATATCCCAGTCAGTAATCAAAGAAAAAATCACTAGACTCCTGAAACAAAAGAAAGACAAAAGAAACTATCATCAATATGAGAGAAGAGGAAGATGAGCAAAAGCATAAGGATACCAGGTGACTTTGCAAGGCTGTAATCCTTCTTAGCACGAACAGGCTCCTTCGACCTGAAGCTCTGCATCAACTTGGTCACGTGGAGGCCTAGGACATCAAGGATTGGGTTCACCAGGGGATACAGTCTCCTTCTCGGCCCTGGGGGCAGACTCCTCTCCAACAGAAGCAGAGGGAGCTCCCTTGGTATAGCCACTCTCAATGAAGTCCTGAAGAGACTTCACCTCCCAGAAAGAAAACTTGGGGTTTATCCCTGAATTTCGTCGACCAAGACCTGGAGTTAGGCAGCCACCTCAACCTTCATCACCTCCAAGGTGCAGTCGGAGAACTCTTCAGACTTTTTAAAGTCCTTAACCACGCTCTGCGGGGATGAGACAACCTTCATCTTTAGGTTAAGCTGCTCCTTCTGAGCCATAAAGGCATTCCTCTGAGCTCGGGACTCCTTCAGCTTGCCCTTGAGGCGAGCGATCTCCGCCTCCAGCTGAGTGGAGTACTTATCGGCCTCTTTGGTCTGAATCTCAGCCTTGAGCCTGCTGTAATAGAGGAGGGTCACTTGATCCTCCCTCATCTGGATAGTGGCGTGCAACCCCTTCTCCATCTTCTCAAACTCTTGACGAGCCTGCTCTACCAGCTTAGTGGACGCATCTTCCCTCCACTTCAAGTAATCCATCTCCTCTGGATTGTATCCCAAACTCCGAAACTGCTCTAGCTCGATAATCAAATCAACTTGCTTATCGACGCGCTCCCCTACAATTCGCGTGATCACTGTCTCCTCGCGAACGAGCTGACAACAGGAAAAAATGGATAAAGTTAAAAGAGATCAAGGATCTACAAAATAGCGAGCAATGAGAAAAATAAGGGGAAGTTTATAAAGGAATAAAGAGTAGAAAGGAATTTACCAAGGCGGCACCTTGGGTATGGACCCTCTTCTGAGCCCCAGCTCGCTTGCCGGAGTTAGGAGCAGCATGATCGGAAGCAGGGGCATCAATCTGCCCGGGGCCAGGAGCCTCACTCCAGGCAGCAGAAGATCCCCCGGCAGAAGAGCGCTCCTCGATAGAATTCCTCGCCCTTTTGGCGGGAGCGGGAGCAGAAGTCGCCTCAGCTGCAACATTCTCTCAAAACAAGCAAAAATGTATTAAACCTAAAGCTGAATTAGAAGAACAAAAACAAACATATCTTGAATATGAGCAGCAGACAACCCTATCTTAGCCTGCATTGAAATGAGACTGAAAAGTTTAGGTCCCCGAGTGCCTACAACACAAATCCATAAAATAAAAGGGTTAGAAAATAACCCGATCAATAGAGACTGGCGCGAACTGATGAATGTCCGCCAGCCTAAGCATCTACTCTGAAGTCTCTGCCACCGAGCGGACTGAACAGAAGTCTGGTTGCCAATGAAGTCAGAAAAAGTCAGTGATGGCATTACGATCACTCCCCGACAGCTCGCCAAAACTCGGAGGAATGTCTCGCTCCGGCTGATAAAGCTCCCAAGATACACTACCCTTACAGAAAAAATAATACTTCTTATAGTTGGAGTTGGTAGCCCGGAAGTCATCCCCCAATCGAAAGTGGACATTTCAATTTCATGCATGACTTCTCCATTCCTCAAACTTCGGCCATCGAGTTTGGAAATAATGAAGGTGATTAGCCCCGGCAACCAACCGATAGAAACAATGGAAGCAAAGAGAACAGAAAAATGAGAAAGCTTTACCGCCTAAAAAGAAGCAAAGATAACATAAAAGACTACTTGTAGGAGAAAAGGTAGGGACATTGGTCTCGGGCATGTCCACCACGATCGGTGCGACCACCTGCTTGTTAAAAACCGATTTCTGCATAAGAGCTTTCTGGTTTTGCGTCGGGGAAGAAGCATCCCTAATAACAAGAGAGGCATTAGAAGCCCTGGCCGCAACTTTCTGCCCAGAAGAAGACTGGGTAGGAGAAGGTTTGGATAATGATCCCTTGCCCGAAATTTGATTCTTGTTGTCAGTCATGGTAGTAAAAATGATATTTTTACTGAAGATAAATGATGAGAAAGGAAAAGCTCAAACAGAGGATTGAGGAACACTTGAACTCTAGAATGCAAAGGCTTCATTGCGTAAAGGGCTAAATGTCAAAGTTTGGCTTTTGATAGGCTCAGGCAATGATGACGTCCCCTTTTGGGTAAAATCGAAGCAATGTCATAATTCAAAGTGTCACATCGGGGAGACAAAGGGTCGAAACAGTACGAAAACTGTCAGCCTACCCCCTATTTATGGAAGTCGAAGAGACAGACCTGCGTTAAGCGCTCCCTCGACTTCTCGCCAAATAGTGTACCCATTAAATGCATAAAACCTTACAAATAAAGGTGATAGACAAAAGCTACGAGAAACCTCTCTTAAGACCTTAGCAACGGTAGCGTTCGCCCAAGGAGTAACAAAATAACATCCATAAACCCTGACAACCCTAAAGCATTCAACTAATAGGTTAAGAGATAAACATTCCAAAAAACTCTAAGCAACCAAAAACCGTTCGCCAAAGGATACAAATCATTAAAAGGCACAAATATCATTCAAGGACATCAAAGGTCCAACCAAAAAGTCACTATCTCAAACTCTCTATCACAAGATCAAGCTCGACCGAAGAAACTTTACTCAAGCTTCGGGGGCAAATGTTGAAAATCGATATTGACGGCCCAATATGGGTAAGGCCTCAAATGCCTAATAAATTTGCACGGGGTAAAACCCACATCATTCAGAACTGGGCCGACCCACAGTAAGGGTAAGCTGGCACCCAAAAAGCGGTTCAGCACCAAACCCAAAACTAAAGTGGACACCAAAGCCTTTACAGGTCGTCATCTGCCAAGGCCAAAGCCTCCTACTGCTCTTCATGGGAGCGCTCGCCAAGAGAGTCAAACCTCTCAACTCTGGTCTCACAAACCGACACCAAATATATAGCCACGATATCCCGCGTATATCAGTCACATATTCTATAAAAATTACATAAGTCAACTGCAATATTACATAATAATTGTAATATATGCTATCCTTATCTTTAACGGCACAGTATTCACAAAGATATTCAGCTGCCTATAACGTTTTGGTCCTCCATCCCTATAAATACTCTTTCTTTACATACGTTCATTATGTTATTGAGATCATACACACAGTATACTCATTTAAGCATCAGAGTGGGACCCAGAGGCACCCCCTCTATTGTGCTCCCCTTCTTGCATGTTAATCCGAGCTCCGGCGAAAGCGTGTGGTCATCAGTGGATTGACAGTCAAATCACTGCCAAGACAGCATCCGAGAAATTCATACCCAACATCTTACAAATTGTTGTCTAGAATACATGGATGGAGAAGTATATATAGACAAAACTATGACTAAGTGAAAAACTCCAACTTGAACACGTTGGTTGTGTGAAACTACAAGATCAAAACATTTTCCATGTGAAAAACATGCACCGTCCAAGTCGCCCGTGTTTGACCACCGTCCAAGTCGCCCGTGTTTGACCACCGTCCAACTGAGTCGTCGTTTGATCACCATCCAACCGAGTCGTCCATGTGCAACATGTGGCACCGTTCGACTGAGCCATCCATGTGCAACATGTGGCACCGTCCAACCGCCTACGTGCACTGTCCAATGCGTTGTCTTGTTAGGCACCGTCTATATGAAATACTCACATATTAATTAGGCTCTACAACCTAACATTTTTCTAGGCATATAGACAAAACTGTGACTAAGTTTTCTTATGGTCAAATAACATTTATGAATATAGAGGCGTAAAAATCAATTAAGTTTAACAAATTTGTTCATTTACTTAACCAAAATAACACGAATATAATGGAGCATCCACAATTTTTCAAATAAAAAGATCTCCATATTACAAATAAAAAAATGACATATGAGGTAACAAGATTTCAATCTGAATCAAATTTTGATTCATCTATAGGCAGTTCATGCTGACAACGAAAGCCAAGGATTCTAGTTGGCGGTTCATAAACTCGTCTATTTGAGGTTTTCCCTCCTACTCGTTCAATAGATTCACGCCTAATACCAGTTTCGAAAGAGAATCTGCGACCACACCCAAGAGCATCTTGACTAAGTTCACCTTGCCCAGACTCTGAACATCTTCTTTCTGCTACTATTTCTCTCATTCATCATTCATGTGAGGAATATATGTTAACTCTCGGAAGATGTTCTTCATATACTGTAAGTTATCCTATGACATTGAATGACGGATGACAAGTTTCAAGGTAATGATTGTCTAACATATTATAATTCATCTCGTGAATTTGAGTCCTCCAATGCTGGCATTCATGGCCATAAAGACTCCCTTTGTTTATATCTCTTGATTATGGTCATCTCTGTTTCAGCTTGAACGGGAGTTTTGTTGGGCCAAGCTGAACACTATGTATTAATTAGGGTATATTTGTTGCTAGTTTTTATTTCTGGATCAATTTGGGATATTTGGATTATAATATCTTTCCATTGTATTTGCTATATATAGATTAGCATAAAATGGTGAAGAATAACAGATGAATAGAATTCTTCTAGTGATCCCCCAAGTGATTGTGCAAATTGTTTTCGGTTTCTCCATGCTTCACCATTGTTGAAATGGCATCAGAGCTTTAAAGGTGTGGTTCCTTGATTTCTCACCCCGACCCAGTCCGATTTTTCGAATCCACCGAACCGTTTTGAAGCAGGGATTTTTTGTCCCCTGCTCTTCCCAAGAAACACCTCCTCAGTTCTCCCATAACGTTTCATCCTCCAAGATTTGTCCAGATTCTCTGGGTTTCGTCTAGCTTCTCTTTGGCATCTGCCAGACGTTTCCTTCTCCTTACGCGACCCTTCTCTATTAGGTTTTCCTCTGAGAAAGGGTTTTTTATGTTCCGATTAAACCTTTTCTCTCAGAGGATCTGGTTGTAGGTTTGTGTGGCTTCTTCTTCACCACTGCTGCTCGTCGATTCCTCTGGGTGGATGTTCATCTTAAAACCCCTGGTAGTTTCAGAATCGTTTTCTTGACGGTTCTTGGTGAAGCTGGTTGCTCCGCTTCTTTGGATCTTGTTCAACTTTTAGGATTTTTCTTCTGAAAATCCCCTCGGCTTTTCCGCTATGGATGATCGGTGTGCAAATGCGGAAGCGGCGATTCCCGTGATGGTTCCTAAGGCGGAGGATCAGCCCGCAGATGTAGAGGCAGCCCTCGAATGACCTGGTTTTGAAGTGGAGGTTAACCCCAACCACACTCTTTATCTTCACCTTTTAGATAACCCAGGTATGAATATGATATATACATAACTTACTGGACCTGAAAATTATCCGATGTGGAGTCGAGCTATGGTTGTGACCCTTCGAGGAAAGAACAAAATCGGGTTTATAGATGGCTCTTTTGATAAAACTCTTTTCAAGTCGTCTCTTCACGATTAATGGGAGATATGTAATGCGGTTGTTTTCGGATGAATTTTGAACTCACTTTCTCCGGATCTTTCCAACAGTATTATGTACTCGACTTCTTCTTATCTTGCTTGGAAAGATCTAATAGAAAGGTATGATAAGGTGAATGGTCCTCGGATTTATCACTTGAACAGAGATATTTGTAACGCTCAACAGGGTCTTGACGCTCAACAGAGATATTTGTAAATACCAATATTGAATGTGATTTTTGTCATAAGAAAGGCCATACCAAGAACATATGCTATGCTAAGGGCTGTGATTTTTGTCAGAAAAATGGGCATGTGAAGTATACCTGTTTCAGATTTAGAGATTTCAAGAAAGGAAAAAATCTGAACCCCCATGCTAATATTGTCTCATATGTTGGATCTAATGTTGTTGATTGTGTCTCATGTAACTCCAATTCTGTAGTTTCTTTTGGGAATTGTAATCTGCAAGGAGGAGTGAGTTTCACTACTGAGCAGTTTAACCAGTTCCTTATGTCCATTAGCCGTGTTGGTGCATCCTCAGTGCAGCCCCCAATTGCCACTGGTGGCCACGTCAATATGGAAGGTATAACTAGCTTGACTAATCATTACGAAAATGATGATGTTTGGATTTTAGATACAGGTACTGCGTATCATATGTCTAAAAGGTCTAATTGGCTTGACAAATAAAGGCTAGTTGCTAAGTCTAGGGTTCAATTACCAAATGGATTGCATGTTTCAGTTGATAGTATAGGTGATTACAATTTAGGATCAGATAAAATCCTGAAAAATGTTCTTTACCTGCCTAATTTCAAGTATAATTTGATATATGTTTCAAAACTTACTGCTGAACTGAACTGCTCCATAACATTTTACCCCAAGACTGTTGTTCTGCAGGACCTCTCAAGTGGGAGGGTCTTAGGGTCTGGTAGAGAGGAATCTGGTCTCTTTGTGTTTAAACCTGCTTGTGATACCCCCTGCTTGTACTATATCTAGGAGTTTAGTTTCATCTTCTGTTAAAATTGTTGATTTGTCCTTGTTATGGCATAGAAGATTTGGGCATGCATCTTCGCATTCTTTACAACATGTAAAAGGATTGGATTTTTTTTCAGGAATAAGAATTCTATTGTAAGAAATTGTACAGTTTGTCCTATTGCTAAGATAACTAGATTGCCATTTCCTATTTCTCATTCTACATTCGATGCATTGTTTGATCTTGTGCATGTTGACGTGTGGGGACCTTATAAAAAACCGACCTACGATGGAAATACATATTTTTTAACCTTAGTCGATGATTTTTCTAGAGTGACATGGATTTATCTGACTGTTAATAAATCTAATGTGGTTGTTGCTATTCGACAGTTTTTTTTTGCCTTAATTAACAATCAATTTGGTAAATGTATTAAAGTTATTCGGTCGGATAATGGTCGTTTAAAGAAAAAGGTGTTGTTCATCAAAGCAGTTGCCCATATACCCCTCACAAGAATACCAGGGTTGAAAGAAAGTAGAGACACCTTTTAGAAGTTACTAGATCCTTAAAATTGCAAGTTGTTGTTCCTGATATTTTTTGGCGGGATTGTGTGCTTACTGATTGCTATCTGATTAATAGAACACCATCCTCTATTTTCAATGGAAAATCCTCGATTGAAATCATGACAAAGAAAAGACTGAATATTGATCATTTAAAAACTTTGTCTATGTTTTGCCAAGAATCTGGTCATGAATGATAAATTGGGTTCTCGTGCTACTCCTTCTGTGTTATGGGATATTCTGAAGTGCAAAAGGGATATAAGTTGTATAATATAGATACTAAATGTTTCTTTGTTAGTAGGGATGTGAAATTTTATGAAAATATATTTCCTTTTGCTGAGTATAATGATGAGGTATTCCCGTATATACATGAGCAAGCTGATTATCTTGATGTTAACTATAAACCTCAACGCCGACATGCACCATCTGAGTCCAATAATGACCCATCGCTGAAATTCAACCTGAGGTCATAAATGACAAATCTGACTCGGACAATGATGATGTCCTATCTGAGTCCAATAATGACCCATCTGACTCGGACAATGACCATTCAGCAGAAAACACTTATGTGCCTCGTAGATCTGGTCATGCTATTAAATCCCCGATATGGCACAAAGATTATCAGGTTGAAGGTTCCAATACCCAATTTTCTATTTCAACCTTTTTGTCATATAAAAATTTGTCTGTTCCTTTTCAGTGTTTTCTAACTTCTTTGTCCAGAATTTCCGAACCTGAGTCTTTTTCTGAAGATGTCAAGGATCCCGAATGGGTAAATGTTATGCAGAACGAGATCACAACACTTGAAGAAAATGGAACATGGGAATTGGTACAACTCCCATCAAGTAAGAAGCTGATTCCTTGCAAGTGGGTATATAAAATCAAACTTGGTTCTATAGAAAGATTCAAAGCTATATTGGTTGCTAAGGGTTTTACCCAAACTCATGGCATTGTTTATTTTGAAACTTTTTCCCCGGTTGCCAAAAAGAATACTGCGCGAACTGTTTTGGCCCTAGCTTCTATTAACAACTGGACTTTATTTCAAATGGACGTTCATAATGCTTTTCTTCATAATGCTAGGTCCGATAAAGGTCTAATTTTATCTCAAATAAAGTATGCTCTTTAACTGATATTTGAATTAGGTCGCAAACCTGTCAAGACCCTCATGGAACTCAATGTTAAGCTCACAAGTAGGTCGTATGATAGCCATCTTAAAATAAATCAGGATGATTTACTACTTGAGAATCCTAACATTTATAGGAAGTTGATTGGCAAGTTGTTATATTTAACAATCACTAGGCCAGATATCGCTTTTACTGTTCAGCATCTCAGTCAATATATGCAGGAACCCAAGAAGTCTCATCTGGATGCTGCCCTTAGAGTTGTCAGGTATATCAAAAATGATCCAGGTTTGGGTATTCTACTTGATTCTAGTAGTAAACCTATTCTGAGAGCTTTCTGCGACTCTGATTGGGCTGGTTGTGTTGAAAGTAGGAGATCTATCACAGGATATTGCATTAAATTACGGAACTCTTTAATATCTTGGAAAGTTAAAAATCGAAGTACTGTGTCTAGATCTTCTGATGAGGCTGAATATAGGAGTATGAGTACTACTTTATCTGAAATCATATGGCTTCACAACTTGTTAGTTGAGTTAGGGGTGCATCAAGCTAAACCTGTTATGTTATACTATTTTAATCAAGCTGCTTTGCAGATTTCTTCTAACCCTGTTTTTCATGAAAGGACTAAGCATATTGAGATAGATTGTCACTATATTCGAGAAACGATTCAAGAAGGAATAGTTCAGACCCAGCAAGGTGAAGACACCAAATCAGTTAGCTGATTTATTCACCAAGGCTCTTGGAATCCATCAACATGATTTTCTGAAAGGGTCTCTTGGAATGAAGAATGCTTATATCTCTTGATTATGGTCATTTGTGTTTCATCTTGAAGGGGAGTTTTATTGGGCCAAGTTGAACACTATGTATTGTTTAGGGTATATTTGTTGTTAGTTTTTATTTTTGGACCAATTTGGGATATTTGGATTAAATTATCTTTCAATTATATTTGCTATATATAGATTATGATTAAAGGGTGAAGAAGAACAGATGAATAGAATTCTTCTAGTGATCCTCAAAGTGATTGTGCAAATTGTTTTCGGTTTCTCCATGCTTCACCATTATTGTAAAAGTGATCATTAATATGAATTGGGTTATCATAATTATATACTAAAACATGTAACCTAAGAGATATAAATTTCCAGCAAGCAGTGCACCTTGAATCTTGGTCAACCCACATAGAGGTGCTCTCACGACCATAATTGTAATATTTCAACGTCTTTGATCAACTATATTAATTAAACTAGCATGTAAATAAATATGTATCATACATGTACTAGGATGACACACCCAAAGAAGGTTGCAATAATTCCTCTGTGATGACTCGCATTAGCGAAGGTATGGTGCCACAAACACAATTGAACCCCTGCTTTGTGCACCTTGTTGTAAATTCTCAGTGGCAAGGAAAGAAAGGAGACATTGCCTTTGTTTGTTGTTCTAAACAGAAATATGTCAAATGTGCAAAGAATGAATGTTCTAACTCGTTGTTCTGTTGTAAAAGGTTTTTTAAGGAGACTTTGCTTCATTTCTTTTATTTGAATATAATATTTACAACGACTTGATAAATGCAGTCCCAACAAATCCTCGCGCACACGAACTATGTCTTCTTCATCATCATAGTTAAAAGTAACTGCATCTTCGTGTACCCGAAGCCCAAGTAGCTCAACATATTGCAGATTGATAGCCATGGCCCTATGTTGGAGATGGAAGGTTTGGGTCTCCCGGCGCCACCTCTTTCACAAGGATGTGAGCAATTTTGATCGAGTTTGGGACAGGATAAATGTGCCACTTTCCACAAGCTAACTTGCACAAGGGTTTCGCTCCTCCGATATGATATTACCGTATACTTTCAAACATCTAAATGGTATTTGTTGGTTTACATGCATATATGAGAAATTATGTTTACTTTGTCCTCAAAGTACGGATGGTTCATTCATTAGAACATGTGTTCAAAACACTTTTTGCAACGATAGACTCCCAAGAATTACCCTCGGAGATATAATGTGTGTATAATTAAAAGAAAATAAAGTTAATTTTTTCAAACACAGCTAATAGGAATTTACCTTCAATGTTTTTTTTCAAACACAACTAGTAAAGTTAATTTTATTATTGAATTACTAAAAACGACATGATTAATTGATCAGAGAGGTTCATTATTACAATTAATTGCTAAAATGCTTCTAAGTTGGGGTGGGAGTTCTAAAACTCAATTATCAAAAACACTCCTAATCTAACATGCTTTACTATCCAATTTGCGCTCTCATTTGATGACCGCGAGATTGTCTTCCATTTGACACTTCGAATCTGCCATACGATGACTTTGATGTTATCGCAAAGGACATCCAATCTCCAATAAAACATCATCCCTTGAATTTCTATACGACCTTCAAGGTGTTTGTTTCTACTTCAACATTTTGTCATCCTTTGTCGATTCCTAATTTGAGTCCTTCCAGAACCGTTTCAAGACTTAATTTAAATAATTATCTGCGTTAGGGCCTTATATGCAATTTATAATTAATGACTACACTTAGACCTCTTTTATTTTATTCTAAAAAAATGTTGTATTTAAAAAAATGGACTTTTTTTAAAAATATAATTATAGGATAATTGGTAACATTTGAATGGAATGTATTTTTTTCAAAATAAATATTTTCAATCCAAAATAAATGGAATGTATTATTTTTAAAATAGCATGTGTATTTACGTGTAACTATTATAAAACCAATAAAAAATTATCTTCGATATTTAAGATTTAATTGAAAAACTAATTTACTTTAGTTCCTTATATGACCATTTATATTTAATAGATACTTAGATCTATTTTATTTTATTTTCAAAAGGCTGTATAATTTTATAATGTTTGGAATTATTGTTTGGTTAATTTAAATCTAAGTATTATACAACATCAACACTTGATCCAACTACATTTTTATAATTTTTGGAATTTTTTTGTGGTGAAATTAAATGTAAGTATTATACAATATCAACACTTTACCCAACATATTTAGAACATTATACAAAAAGGGTATCAATTAAAGAGAAATAGAATATCATTACTAAACTAAACCTGATGTAGTGATTTCCGAATCCAGTAACTATTCTAAAAAACTTCAACATTGAGGTTATAGTGTTTCCTTGAAATATTTTGTGTATTTACAATTTTACATGTAACTATTACACAATCAGTACGACTTTATCTTAAATATTTACGACTTAATTAAACAATTATTGACTTTAGGGGGTCATTTATGACGACTAATAATTAATGGATACTTATCTCTATTTTAGTTTCAATTTTTTTAAAAGAAATATTTTTAGGTGAATTTATTTAACATCAACACTTTACCTACAATATTTTAAAATGAAATGCAAAATAATATTAGTTTAATACATTACAAAAAAGGGTAATAATTAAGCCTAATATAATAAATTTACAAAATCGGTTCTAACTTAATAATTCAAAACATAACAAAATCGTACCATTTCACTTTACTTGTGAAGAAATTCAAATAAGTTCAGTTAAAAAATAAAAACAGCAAAACAAATATGAATAAAGATACTTTATTATCTAAGCAACGTATGAAAACAAATATATTACTATAATAACTACGTATACATTAAAAGGTCACCCTAGAAGCGAGTGTTACCATAACCGAACCGGCGGTCCGGCGGGAAATCAGACTTCTTTTCGGTTTGGTTAAGGTAAAATCCCAGTGCAAATCCCATCCCAGGGCAGCCTCGCACTCCGGCGTCCACTCGAACTTGCGGTTTGCCCTTAGAGTTTTGAAGAACGGGAGGGACGTGTCGCTCGCCCTTGAGAGGAAACAATTGAGTGCGACAATGCGACCATTCAGACTCTGGACTTCCTTGTGGTAGGCCGGGGACTCATTTCTTCTATAGCTTTTAGCTTTTCAGGGTTTGCGTCTATACATCGCTCGCTGACCATGAATCTCAAGAATTTGCCTAATTTTACCCCCAAAGGCACATTTTGCTGGGTTTAGGCGAATGTTGTGCATTCTCATGCATTCAAATACTTCTCAAAGGTCTTCTGTATGAGGGCTCCCCTTGATCGTATTGACAAGCATGTCGTCCACATAGGCCTCCATGTTTCGCCCTAACATTTCTTGGAACAGTCGATTTACCATTCGTTGATAGGTTGCCCTCGTGTTTATCAGGCCGAAGGGCATCACCTTATAGCAAAGTATATCTCCGTCAGTGTAGAACGTTGTGTGGGCTTTGTCGGTCGGGTGCATTTGGATCTGGTTATAGCCTGAATACGCGTCCATGAAGTTCAACATTTCATGACCAGAGGTTGCATCCACCAGCTGATCAATTCACTGAAGGGGATACGACTCTTTGGGGCAGGCCATGTTCAAGTTGCGGAAGTCGACACAAATTCTCCACTTTCCGTTTGACTTCTTCACAAGTACTGGGTTGGCGACCCAGCTTTGGAAATGTACCTCCCTGACAAATTTGGCTTCACGTAGTCTGCCTACTTCTTGCTTGATCGCCAAGCGTTTGTCTGATCCAAATGACCTTAGTCTTGATCAAAGGATTTATCCTCAGATTGTGGGAGATTGTATCGGTGTTGATGCCTGGCATGTCACTGGGCTTCCAAGCAACTAATTCCTTGTATTCCTTTAATAGGGAGGTCAAGGCGTCCCTTTGGTCGTCATTCAAGGTGGTTCCGATGCGCACCTTCTTTTCTGGACTGTCAATTTCGACTTCTGTCCATTCTTCCATTGAGGTTGGCCGAGCTTTGTCCTTAAGAGGGTCAGCCTCTGTCTCGATGGCTAGGGTTTTCCTTTGGTTCTTCCTGCGAAAGCAGTTCACGGAACATTTTCGTGAGGATGGCTGGTCGCAGAGAACTTCTCCAATCTCATTCGACGTGGGGAACTTCATTTTTTGGTGGACTGTGGAGGTCACGATCTTATATGGATTGATAATTCGGCGTGGGGAACTTCTCCAATCCCATTCGTCGGGGCTCTAGGATAGCCTTTGGCGAGGTTGACAGGAAATTAGCTTCGCAATTCGCTTTTTCCAATTCTATGAAACGTTTTGCCCTTACTGTCAGCTCCTCCAATGTCTCTATTTCTTGAACATGACAGGTTTTGCGCAGTTTTCTTGAGGCTTTGTTGGCCAAATAGAGACCTCTGTAAAAGGCTTGGATGATTTCTCCATTCATGACTCAACGATCAATTTCTGTGACGCTTTTGTGAAAACGTCCATAGAAGTCGGCCAAGGTTTCTCCTGGATTCTGTTTGACGGCGTCCAAGGCGACCACGCTTTTTAGAAATTGGTGCTCGCCCATATACCACTCCATAAACTTGTTCTTCAACTCAGACCATGTCCCTATCGATCCTGTAGAGAGTCCGAAGAACCAAGACGACGTCGAACCCGAGAGGGTTTACGGAAATAATAGGGCTAAGTGATTTTCATCATTCGACTTACCCAACAAAGAAGCTTCGTGCTTATTGACATGGATCACAACATCTCCTCCGTCACTATATTCATGGATGTCCCTTGCCACCACATCCTTTGGTATCTAACCGCTATAAGGTCGACGGTGAATGAATGGGATGATTGCTCCCAAAAGGGAGTCATAACAGTTATGTGTTGTTCCTTGATCCTTTTGTTGATGAGCTCATCAACTTGGCCAAGAGTAAATTGGGGTTGCTGTTCTCTGATCGGTGAAGTACTCGACGGATTGATAGAGTGAATGACTGTCGGAGCTTTGGTAGAGGCCGAAGGCAGGAATTGGTGGTCGGAGGTCATCTCTTGGTCTTCTTTAGGATCAGCGGCATGTGGATTTCCAGTTTCTGCTTCCCGTGGCCCCGCAGGACAAAGATCTTCATGATAAGCATGGGCTTGTCTGCGGGCCTGTCCTATGATAGTTTCTAATAGGGATAGAATCTCCGCGGTTACCTGAATGGTTTCCCCAGCCACTTGAACGGTTGGTTGAACTAGAATCTTAGTGGTGCATGGAACAGGTGCCGGTCTTGAATTGTCGACGTGTTCCTGCGCCGGTCTCAGAGGGACGGCATCAGGGATTTCCTGGCTAGCATTTTCTTGTTGGAGTGGCAAAGCGGCGACATATTCATAGCTATCTGAGGATTGCTCGTTAACCTGTTTCCCACGATTGCGGTTAGAGCGAGTCTGCATGACTGTTTTGCTCGTGTTCCCACAGACGACGCCAAATTTTGGGTCTGAATTTCATGGATGCTGATTTGGTAGTGATTTGAATGCCAATCGACTGACGACCACACGCTTTCGTCGGAGCTCTAATGAACCTGCAAGAAAGGGAGCACAACAGCGGGGGTGTCTCTGGGTCCAACTCTGATGCTTAAATGAGTATATTGTGTGTATAATCTCAAAAACACAATGACGTATGTAAAACAAAAGCATTTATAGGGATGGAAGACCAAACCGTTATAGACAGCTGGATATCTTAGTGAATATGTGTCGTTAAAGATAAGGATAGCATATATTAGAGTTATTATGTAATATTGCAGTTGCCTTATGTAATCTTTATAGAATATGTTCCCGATATACGTGGGATATCGTAGTTATATATTCGTTGTCGGTTTGTGAGACCAGAGTTGAGAGGTTTGACTCTCTTGGTGAGCGCTCCCATGGCGAGCAGTAGGAGGCTTTGGCCTTGGCCGATGGCGACCTATAAGGTATTTGGCGTCCACTTTAGTTTTGGGTTTGGTGCTGGACCACTTTATGGGTGTCAGCTTACCCTTACTGTGGGCCGAGCCAATTCTGAATGATTTGGGTTTTACGCCCTGCAAAGTTATTGGGCCTTTGAGGCCTTACCCATATTGGGTCGTTAATATCGATACCCAACATAAGAGAGTTGAAAAATCATCAATACATTGAAACCGTCGTGGAGTTTACCTCGAAGACGTGTTACCACGCAAAATATCTTTCAATTCTCGTTCTTCTTCATCAGTTTATGTGTGTGTTGAAAAATCGATCCTAACAACTGGTATCAGAGCTAAGGATATTCAACACGGCCACTGAAGATGGAGATTTCGAAGCTTGGAATCGAGAAGATCGATGGATCTGATTTCGGTTTCTGGAAGATGCATATCGAAGACTATATGTACCAAAAAGATCTTCACGTACCCTTTCTCGGGGTGAAGCCGGAGTCCATGATGGGGGAGCAGTGGAAGCTGAAAGATCGACATACCATAGGGTTGATTTGGTTGACTTTGTCGAAGAATGTAACGTTCAACATCGTTAAGGAGAAGACGACGGCTGATCTGTTGAAGACGCTTTCAAATATGTACGAAAAGCCATCTGCAATGAACAAGGTACATTTTATACGTAGACTATTCAATTTATAGATGTGTGAGAATGGATCTGTTGTTGATCATATAAATGACTTTATTATGATTGTGAGTCAACTAAGTTCAGCGGAGATTACCTTTGAAGATGAAATCAAAGCCTTGATTTTGATGCCATCTCTGCCCGAGTCATGGGATACTGTTGTTGCTGCAATTAGCAGTTACCATGGTTCTGAAAAAATGAAATTCGATGAAATCTGAGATGTTGTTCCTAGCGAACGTATTCACAAGCGAAAAGTAAGAGATTCATCGGGTAGTGCTCTCAGCGTTGACCGAAGGGGAAAAGCAAATTGAATGGCCAAAATTCACATGGCCGATCAAAATCAAAGAGTCTATGAAAATATCCAAACAAAGCCAACGTGATTTGTTGGAATTGTGGAGATAAAGGGCACTATCGGACAACCTGCAAGAAACCAAAGAAGAAGAAGAATAAGAAATCTGGAGATGATTCTGATTCTGTAAATTCAGCAGAAGACACTGGGGATGCTCTAATCCTTAGTGCGGAAAACCCGGTTGAATCCTGGATTTTGGATTCTGGTGCATCCTTTCATTCTTCTCCAAGCAAGGAATTGTTTCAAAATTTCAAATCCATAAATTTTGGGAAGGTATACCTTGTTAATAACAAATCTTTGGATATTGGAGGAAAGGGGGATGTTTCGCATAAAGACCCCACCGGGAAATGGTGGACATTGGAGATGTCAAATATATTCTTGGGCTCAAGAAGAATATGATCTTTATTGGTCAGTTGGATAGCACAGGCTACGCAACAGAGTTTGGTAAAGTTTCGTGGAAGATTGTAAAGGGTGCTATGATTGTAGCTCGTGGTATTAAATCTGGAACCTTATACACCACTGTAGTGTGTATAAACATGGTTGTTGTTGATGAGAGTGCTTCTGGTTCGTGTCTGTGACATAACAGACTTGGACACATGAGTGCAAAGGAAATGAAGATGCTGGTTGCAAAAGAGGCTTTAGAGGGTTTGAAGTTTGTTGATATGGGTCTTTGTGAAAGTTGTGTTATGGACAAATAGAAGTAAGTTAGCTTCACAAAGACTCCGAGAGAGCCAAAGAAATTGCAGTTGGAAATGGTCCATACAGATGTTTGGGGACCAATTAACTCTACTTTCATCACTTGGAGGATCCAGGTTCTATGTCACCTTCATTGACGATTTCAGCAGGAAGGTATGAGTTTACTTCTTGAAGCACAAGTCAGATGTGTTTGCAACATTCAAGAGGTGGAAATCTGAAGTCGAGAATCAGACTGGATTGAAGATCAAATGCCTAAGGTCTGCAAATGCAGGAGAGTGCGGCAAGTCAGATTTCAAAGCATTTTGTGCTGCTGAGGGAATCAGATTGATGAGGACAGTTCCCAGCAAGGCTAGGCAGAATGAAATTGCTGAGAGGATGAATAGAACATTGAATTAGCATGCGACGAGCATAAGGCTGCATTGTGGGTTTCCCAAGATGTTCTAGGAAGACGCGGTGAGTACAACTGCATATTTGATCAACAGGGGACCATCAACTCCCTTGGGCTTCAAGATTCCACAGGGTGTGTGGACAGGAAAGGATATCAAATACTCACACTTGAGAACCTTTAGTTGCACGACGTATGTTCATGTTGATCCAGATAAGAGAGATAAGCTTAATGCTAAGGTTGTGAAGTGTTACTTCATGGGTTATGGTTCTAACATGTTTGGTTACAGGTTTTGGGATGACAAGAACAAGAAGATCCTCAGACACTGTGATGTGACGTTTGATGAATCTATCCTATACAAGGAAAGATAGCATAAGGTTTTAGAGACTACGAAGCAAGTTGGAGTTGAGTTTGAGTTGTAGAACACTACACCAAGAGAACATACTCAAACAACTCCAGATTTTGTTGCTGAAGAACCCGTAGTGGAGCAAATGACACTTGAGCAGGTGTTGAGGAGATCATCCAGAACCATTAGAAAACCAGATAGGTATTAACTTTCATTACATTATACTAATGAAGGAGAACTAGTGTCTTTTGATGAAGCCCTACAGGTGGAGGATTCAATCAAGTGGGAGCGAGCCATGGATGATGAGATGAGCTCACTTGTGAGGAGAGACATGTGGGTATTTACTGAGTTGCCTATAGGAAACGAGCTTTGTTGAACAACTGGGTGTTCAGGATCAAGTTTGAACCAGATGGAAAAAGATGGTTCAAGGCTCGATTAGTAGTTAATGGGTATTCACAAAGGAAAGGTATTTATTATGCTGAAATATTTTCTCTTGTTGTGAAATTAACTACTATTCGTATTCTATTAGGTATTGTTGCATGGATGTAAAAACAACATTTGTGCATGGAGATCTGGATAAGGAGATCTATATGCATCAACCATAAGGATTTGTTGTTCCCGGCAAGGAACACATGGTTTGCAAACTCAACAGGAGTTTGTACGGGTTGAAGCAAGCATCGAGGCAATGGTACAATAATTTTTACTCCTCCATGAGCAAGAGTGGCTTTTGCAGGTTTGAGATGAAAGATTTGGGTGCAGTGAAGTAGATTCGTGGAATGAGGATATCTCGGGATAGATCTTATTGCACTTTAAGTCTATCCCAAGAGCGGTACATTAAGAAGGTCTTGGCACGATTCAGAATTAGTGATGATAAGCTCAAGACTACTCCGTTGGCAAATCACACAAACTTGTCATAGAATCAGTCACCCAAGAAGCTGAAGAACGTGAGCAAATGGAACTGGTTCCGTATGCTTTAGCAATTGGGAGTTTTATGTATGTTATGTCCTGTACAAGACCTAACATAACACATGCAGTAGGAGTGGTTAGCAGGTACATGGTGAATCCGGTAAAAGAGCATTGGGAAGCTGTGAAGTGGCTTCTGAGATATTTGAAAGGCACATCCAATACTTCACTTTGTTTTGGCAAAGACAAAGTGATTCTGCAGAGTTTTGTGGATGTTGATCTTGGTGGTGATGTGGACTCGAGCAAGAGCACATCCAGATATATTTACACCATAGGTGGTATAGCATTAAGTTGGATGTCCATGCTTGATAAATGTGTTGCTCTTTCATCAACTAAGGTTGAGTACGTGACAATAGTTGAAGCTGGGAAGTAGATGATATGGTTGGCAGATTATCTGGAAGAGTTGGGCAAGAAGCAGAGCCAAAATATTATGTATTCAGATAGTCAGAGTGTCATACAGTTGGTGAAGAATCCAGTCTATCATTCGAAGACTAAGCATATCAGAAGGCGATATCATTTCACTCGCAGGTATTCGAAGAAAGAACATACTTGACTGAAGCAGACTCGTGTAGAAAATTGATAATGGTGCTAGTCTGGGATAATTCATCAGCACTATTGTATGATTGAGTAATATTAATAGGAACAATACTAGATTAAATAGCAAAGAACATACCTGACATGATAAGTAACTATCTGAGAAGAAGTATCATGTGGAGGTGCACAGTGCGGAGAAGGTTGAACACAGAAGAGAGGGGATACATGGAACACTAAGAGACCTTGGAGAAGCAGAAACACTTAGAACATTGGAAGCACTTGGGGATGGAAAATACGGAACAACTGAGACCTAATAGGAATCTAAACCCTATGAAGATGATAGGGTGTCACTACAGAGAATAGATACGGAGTTCAAAATAGGGCCAACAATATTCGTTTGGTAGTAGCTGAAAATATAGGGAGTTTAAAGCCATACGTGCCTAGTTTGAATATAAAGGATCCACATAAGAGGATCATTGCATCCCACCCTTGGTGATCGTTGTTATGCCGTGTGTAGATGGGTGGTGATATATTTGTCATACAACACACTCGCATTTATTCTCTACGAGGCTAACTGTAAAATTTTGAATGCTAAACCACCCTACAATCTAAGAAAATCTATTAATAGCTCGCACTCAGTATACACCATTCTATTGACTAAATTATGCAACATGCATTATACCAAGTTGTTTCACCACTCTACTAATTATAGATTGGACAACTTCATTCCATACTTTGTTTACCTCAATGGCAACCATTGTCTCCTGAGGACGTTTGACAAAATACATGTTTGACCTCTAATAGGTGAGTTTCACTAGCTCAGTCACTTGTAACACTCTAGCACCTTTCATCACACTGTTAAACACCTCCACCAAATTCGTTGTCACGTTGTTGTAATGAGCTCTGCCATAGTATGCAAGTGACCCCTTCTCAAAGGGTATGTTAGAAATTCAATTAGATCATTTATCATTATGTATAGTCAATATTTTTACATACCATACATCAAACATCTCTTTATCAAAGATGTTTGTCATGACATACAACTGTCTTTTCAAGAGGACGCTTTTAAATGTTTGATTGAAATTTCATGCTAAGTGGCGTGCAATGTATCAATGTGTGGCATGTATACTGATAGAATTGTGTGATACCACAACAAGTTATTTCTCATATAAATGTGTGGCATGTATATTGATAAGGGACCGACAATGAAAAAAATCACACAATGGCAGGAGTGAATGTCGAAAATATCATTCCAAATATTACTATGTTGGTTACTTGATGCTCTTTCTTCGACAAAAAAACATATATTGTTCCAAGGATATATACTAATATAACCACTAGTTGACGCAAAAGGTTTTCAAATGCTTATTCACGTGTTCCGAACAAAGCCTCAAGAACTAATTGTTTAGAGTACCACGTCTTTTGATATAAAATTTTGGAACCAAACACATGCTTGAACATTGAATAGATGACTGAACTCGCTGTACGCTTACACTAGATTCTTAATCATAGTTGGTATCAACTTACAGTCAATGTTTGTTATTTTTTAATGAGAATACCATAACTCCATGTGTTGAGAACACAATTTTGATATTCTACATGTTTAACAACTCTTAAAAAGCTTTCCTCTCAATGACCACATACAATTTATGGGATTGGCTGTAAACTTGAAATTGATTTGGGATTTTATGACTTAACGATGTAAACTTTAGCATTGGTTATGTGCAACCTCTTCAGAGCGACTGGGTCTTTACTTCTAAACTTCATGTTAGTAACTAAGTAATCTTTGTTCAACGGTTCCTTGGGTACCCTCACACCATTAGTTATTTAATCGAAAATTCGCAATCCACCTAGTATAAATCCAATTTTGATTAGTGGGTTGCATGTCTACCATTTGTTAGGATCTACTAGCACCAACCACGTGACCAAAACTTGGACCTCTACCGACATTCCTGGAATTTAACCCTTATTGGCATGTTCAGAAGCTAGAACTCGTATTGGCATTTTCACAATTTTCATTGACATTAGTTACCTCTTCGTCGTCTTCATCTATGTTCCCTTAAAATGCTCTATAAAAGGATGTTCTTCATTTACTTCTTAATCTGATAGGGAATCAACATCGACCTCATTGGTGTGATCGTGCAAAATATTCACGGCCTCCACATTGTCGATGATGTTTTGAATGGCTTTGACTGCTCTCGTTAAGTTGAATACAAGATATGAACTTGCAACACTTAATTGTAATGCAAAAGACAATACATTTTGGGATCAAATTCTTAAGAATTTGCAACGTTCGACAACATATGCAAATTCATATGAAATGTAGATAGATATTGTTTGGTATAATACAAAACTTCTTTGGAAACATTATCAGAAGGAAAATTGTAGTTAACTTACTTGATAAATATCTTACTAAATCATACAAATTATTATAAAGCACATAAATATAACTAATTGTTAAAAAATGATTCTAACAACCAACAACAATTCAATATAAATTAAAAAATATATAATGATTAATTAATAAATGCTGTAATATTACCTTATTGTATCAAGAATGACAAGTTGGAAAACAGATTAGATTAATTTTATCACAAAACTACATGAAATAATAAAAATATACTATTATCTATATAGAAAAACAAGATATGCCTTAACTTATCAATACATGCCAAATGTTGCCTAAGAAGAAGAGCAGAGCAAACCAAACATGCCCAAAAGTAAACCAGACTCTCGGATTGCTACGAAAAACACCATCCGATAATCATACTGTCAAAATCCTTGATCAAATCAAAACTATTGAAGACTTGATGAAATGGAGAGGAAGAAGAGAAACATTCAAAAGAAAGAGAGGTAAAGTCAAAAATTTATCAAATGTGAACAATTAAAAAAGGATATTGCACGAGTTTTAAAATGAAAAAATGGAGTGAGTTAAGTTACTCACTAATGTGGGGTGCACATACCCACTAATCTAAATATATTTTTCAGAATAATTTTTTTAAAAAATATTATTATTATTATTATTATATGTTATATACATATATATAATTACTTTTTGAAAAAACACTGCCCACAACCATAAACTCTTTCTTCTTATATGTACGTATGTTAGGATGTGGACTGCCAAATGCTCTATAAGTGGACAGAGATTGTGCGATCGTAACTTTGGAGTGGCAAAGGAAAAAAGAGTATAGAAAGAGACTATACATAATTCCATTCAACAAGTTGATGATGATCATCATAAAGGAAATGACCAAATAAAGGAAAATGTACGGTTCAACTTTTACATTAAATGGGTCGATATTACAAATTACTGATGAAGTTCTATATAGTTACCAAGACTTGGGGTAATTACAAGGGATGAATAAGGTGTTAAACATTTAACTACATATAACACAATGATATTAAGTTAGTTAGTAGCAAAATCAAACTGGGTTGATGGGTTCGGTCTCAACTTAAAAGTCAGATTGAACTCCCACTAACAAATGTAAAAGCAGTTTTTCAAGTGGTGCGTGTTTAACATGCTAAAGGAACAAAATAAATAAATATGAAAGAACGGAAGCATGTCTAGCAATAATTTAAACCGAAAACCGGAACATCCCTATCATTAAAAAAAACTACAAATGTTAAAGAAAATATTTAGCAAAATACCAAATCATATTTTCTTTTAACATTCCATTTTTACTCAAGGCTAAGCAGATTATGAAGATTACGAACTTAGTTTTTCGTTTCTAGTAGTTCATGAAGTAATTGTTATATTATTTTATTTTATATTGTTGTGGGTCAATTTAAGTAGCGCTAAGACTTGAGGGCTTATTCTATAATATTGAGGTTGCCCTGCTGATGGAGCGTGATTGAGTGAGACATCCATCATCTTTTTAGGGGCTTCTTTGGAAGTTTTTTAAAAATAACTACTGTGCAAAAAATATTTAAAAAATTAAGTATATTGAAAAATATTTAGTAAAATGTATATAAACGTTACTAGAGGTAGCGTTTTTCAAATAACGCTACCTGCTTGAGGTAGCGTTTTTATGAATTTTGCTACCCCTAGTGGCGATTTTTTTTTTTACGTTTTTGACTTTTTTTGATGATTTGATGTTTAATTTTAAAAAAAAAAGTAAAACATTATTAACAAAAAATAAAAAATTACAGTAAGTAGATATTTTAATTTCGATTCAAATGATGCAAAAAATATTAAATTTGGACTTACGGATGGACTGTAGGCTCTGCCGTATGTTGAGATATGAAAATTTGACTTAAAAAAATATAAACTCATACCCTGTAAGCCCAAACTGACCACGGTGAACGTCATTTATGCCGTAATTCAATTATCTACCTAGGGTAATTGTTTTGATTAGAAATACAATGATTTTGTAACCTAACATCGCTTGTCTTAAAATTTGACCGAAATAACCAAATGCATTAGGTGAGAAATTTAATTATGTACTTACTCAAAAACAATCAAAAAAATTAAAGTGAGTAGATAATTTAATTACAAATTAAATGACGCTAACTAGACGTTAATTTTTTGTTTTTAGACTGACTGTATAATACAATACGTAATTTACTTCGTATTATACTGCCAGTCTAAAAGCAAAACATTAACGTCTAGTTAGTGTCATTTAATTTGTAATTAAATTATCTACTCACTTTAATTTTTTTGATTGTTTCTGAGTAAGTACATAATTAAATTTCTCACCTAATGCATTTGATTATTTTGGTCAAATTTTAAGACAATCGATGTTAGGTTAAAAAATCATTGTATTTCTAATCAAAATATTACCCTAGGTAGATAATTGAATTATGACATAAATGACGTTCACCGTGGTCAGTTTGGACTTACAAGGTATGAGTTATATTTTTTTAAGTCAAATTTTCATATCTCAACTTACGGCAGAAGCCTACAGTCAATCTGTAAGTCCAAATTTAATATTTTTTGCATCATTTGAATCGAAAATAAAATATCTACTTACTGTAATTTTTTATAATTTTTTTAAAATTAAACATCAAATCATCAAAAAAAGTCAAAAACGTAAAAAAACAAATCGCCAATAGGGGTAGCGAAATTCATAAAAACGCTACCCCAAGCAGCGTTTTATGAAAAACGCTACTCAAAATAGCACACGTTGTAAAAATCGCTACCCCATTAGCGATTATATACATTTTGCTAAATATTTTTTCAGTATACTTACTTTTTCAAATTCTTTTTGCACAGTGCCTACTTTTTAGAAAAAATCGCTACTTTGATAGGGTTTTCAATGTCCATCATCCCATTTTTCAACATGGTAACCGAGCTCACAGTTTCCGATTGGGTAGTTTTCTATTACAGGTTGGGTAACTTGGGTTGTTTTGTTTATCGTTTGCTCCGAGTACTAGATTTGTCTGGGTCGGGCATGCACATAAGAGCAGAGAGAAAATTAGAGAATGTATTCAGTAGGGGCAAATATTAGAATAATAGCAAATAGTTGAACTAAAAAATATCAGTGGGACCAAATGTATAATTTAAAATGGCTAAATTAAAAATTATTACATTTTTAGGGTCAAATTTACACAAAGTCAAAAGTTGAAGGGGGACAACCGCCCCCCTCGTCCTTTCATAGCTTCGTTACTGCATAAGAGGGCGTTGTTGAAAAATTAAGTATCAACTCGTCTATATTAAAAAGTATGACGGTGTCGTGCCTTAACCAAAGAGCTTGAACAGTGGGGGGTGTTAAATTTCACTGATAGTGAATTCACATAAGTGGGTTTACAAATATTAGACACCCTATAAGCAAATGGACTATTTTCTCCTATCACCAATTGATTTTAAGATGAAACTTCATTTGTATAAGTGGTTGCACTTATTTGTTCATTGGGTTTTGTTCGGGACGATATCGAATTGAACAATAAATTGACATTGCTCGATCTTTGCAATTAGAAAGTAATGTATCCTCCAGATTATGGGGAGAATATGTTTTAACATGTTATCTTATAAAATTCATTCCTACAAATGTTTTGAAGGGGTTATCCACACTACAAGAAACTACCTCTATAGCAACCAACGTTTTTTTGGTTGTCACTAAATAAATGTTTCTACATCAACAAATATGTTTGTCACTATTAGGTATAAGGTTAAATACCAAGTAGCTACCTGAACTTTGGACGTTTTGCAACGAGCTACCCGAACTTTGAAAATTCAAAACGGGCTACCTCAACTTTGAAGAAGGTGCAAATAGCTACCTCCGTCCAATTTTCCGTCATCTGTCGTAGGAAATTCGTAGGAAAGTCGTTGGAAATTCGTCAGAAATTGGACGGAGGTTGCTATTTGCACCTTCTTCAAAGTTGAGGTAGCCCGTTTTGAATTTTCAAAGTTCGGGTAGCTCGTTGCAAAACGTCAAAAGTTCAGGTAGCTACTTGGTATTTAACACTTAGGTATATATATATATATTTGACATATATAGTGTCATTGAAATAAATATTTAGTTGTGGTTACGTCTGCCATAAAAAAAATATAATTTAGCAATCACAATGTTCTCTCACTAAAAACCACTTTTACTAATAAACAATATTGTGACAACAAATTATGTGATTTACCAACAAATCAAGTGTTGCTAATGAGGAGTCGTAGTAGTGACAATAATATTTACGAGTAAAATTTATTGTGTAGTAAAATGGCATTACCCTCATCTAATAGGTTTCATGAACCTAATTCTAAAAAGGGTAACTTACGACATTGCTTCTTAATGTTTGGCCAGATTTTCAATTTCCCTCACTACGGGTGGAGGGCCCAATACCGGCCAAAAAACGTATTTTTAACGGCTGGAGAGCCGTAACATTAAGCGTCGAGACAATTATCACGGCTCAAATTCAATTCAGCCGTGTTAATTGTCGGCCAAAACTCAAAAGAGACGCGAAAGTAATTATCGCGACGCTTTTGAGTTCAGCCGCATTTTTTTTTTTTTAAACCCTTATTTTTCACGGCTCATTTGGGTTTGAGCCGTGAAAATATGTTTTTTTTTTCAAAAATAATTGACGCTCAGATCCTCCATTTCAAAAACTTGGATGCATGAAATTGAGATTCAAGATACTCTTCTCATGAAATCGGTCTCGTCTGCTTCTGCTGCCCTGGAATGTTCAACGTCCTCTCCGGCATGGGTAGAGGTGGTCAGGTCGACCACACCACTGCCGATAACGCCAACACCGCCCTCAATAATACTTTCTCCGTCTTCGGCATCCTCGGCGGCGACATCTACAACCTTCTCGGGCCCCATCTCACCTTCGCCGACGGCTGCCCCACCTACGTCCTCTACGTCGGCGCCTTCCTCTACTACAACCACTACCTTAATTATATGTTTCACCTGCATTCACATTCCATGTTCTTAATTCACCATGTAGACAGATTTAACACAGAAAGTAGGGAATGGAGATGAACAAACCTTATACCATGACCAAGACCACATGTAACTCCAGTGATATTGATGAAAGAAGATCCCGTGTTTAATGCAATTCAATCGTCGCCTAGAAAAGAAACCGAGTAAACAAAAATGAGTGGGTGAGTGGGAAAGTGGGAAAAGGTGAGTGATAGTTTTGAAAAATGAATAAGAAAGTGGGAAAGGTGAGTGGAAAAGTGTGATTTTGAAAATTTTGACGTAAAAAAAAAAACGCATGACTTATTTTTTTTCTAATTTATCACGGCTCAAAACCAAATGAGTCGTGGAAATACTTTTTTTTATTTTGTCCATTTATCACGGCTCAAAAACAAATGAGCCGTGAAAATACTTGTTTTTTTTTAACTTTTGCCCATTTATCACGGCTCAAAACCAAATGAGCCATGAAAATACTTGTAAAACTTGCGGCCCAACATTAAATGAGCCGTTAAAAATAATATAAAGGTAACGGCTGAGTTATTTTGAGCCGTAAAAAAAATTACATAACGGCTCAATATAGATTGAGCCGTTAGATTTGACCGTTATTTGCTACTTCTCCCGTAGTGCCCCTTAAAGTTTAAATCGTAAAATTTTCTTCTATCATGTTTGACCAAAGTGAAACTGTCTAAACCGTCAACTTTTTTCATCCACATTTAACATAATGAGTTTTGAAAATTGAAAAGATAATAGAAACTTTCAAAAATGTCATAATATAACCCTTTTAAATTTTCTCAAATGTTACAATTGAGTCCAGATTCGATTGGGGTTTGATAGAGGCCCCAATCAAGGGGGCTCGGGTCTGGGTCTTGACCCAGACAGACCCCCCCCCCCCTGGGTAGGGGACCAGGTATGGGTTAAGACCCAAACACCAATCCGAAATTTGATTGGACCTCGATTGAGACCCAATCGAATTAAGGAACGGTATGGTTCTTGACACAGACCGACCCCTCATGGGTGGGCGACCATATTTTGGTCAAGACCTAGAATCGAGTCCCCCCCACCCCACCCAGACTGAGGCTCAATCGAACCCTAATTGAATTGGGAGTTGGTTCGACACCAATTCGATTGGAGTTTGTTCAACCCCAATTGGATTGGGGCTCTGGTCTAGATCTTGACCCGCACCTGGTCCCCTACCCATGGGGAGTCAATCTGAGTCATGACCCAGACCCGAGTATGTGATTTATGAACCAGACTTGATATGTCTCCCCATGTCTGTTTTATTCTATTCTTAGTGGTATGACTGGTTTGGAGACTTTGGTTGGATTCGTAGCTAGATTGCGGTTTTGCTATTTATAGGCTTTACCTTTTGTACTAGGGTATTTAATTAGATTGTAGAAACTAATGATTCGTGTGCTTGTATTGATTCTCTATAAACTAAACAAGAATTTAGGTTGCTAGATTTAGAGAGATATTTTTGGGTAACACAAAACTAAATCTTTTTTCAATCAATAGTTGGTGAACGAGTCACGGACCTCGCTAATGATCCACAAGCTTGGTTTAAAGTTCAATCCTTTTAGTTGTATCGATCATTCATAGATTATGCCAAAGACATGTTGGTTTTCAATAAGTACATAGAAGTTGTTAACGGGGATTTGTTTAATTTTTTTAGAAGGTGTGCACTAAGTACATACATAGGCACTTTAATTTACACAATGCTGCGCTTACAATGTCAAGGTATCACCTCAGTGAACTGGATTGTGTGTGTCATTAATGCTTACTGATGTCGGGTGCTTGTCGAATTAATGTTTCAAGGGAAGGGGGTCAAAACAATGGTCGGATCAAGAGACAGGGAAGAGGCTGTTTTAAATATTGCAGAGACCATTGGAATAGGACATAAATTTGTTAAGGTATCCCTAACCCCAAAGCACAAATCTGAGGTCTTAGACTCTCTTCAAACTGAAGGCTACCGGGTCAACACAGTAACATTAACACCCTTGATTTGTTAAGTCGATCTTTTACTTTACATGGAAAAAGTTGTGAATCTCTTTTATAAGTATGGTGAATTTGTTTTACTGTGTTTGTTATAGTATATGAAGATTCATCACTCATTGCAAAACTGTGTGAGGTTTGAGATTGTGTTGATCAATGTCAGTTATGGAATGCCCATGATCTTGCCCGAGCAACAATGAGTAAAGTCTATAAAAATTAGGGAGTTGAATGCCCATGATTTTGTAGTTTCTACCTAGAGTATACTTCATCCACGGATACAATACTGTACTGTTGAATCACATTCCTTTCTTCCAGGAGTACAGAAAAGGTGTCGTCGATTGGGTAAGAACTTTCTTTGAACATGTAGGATTATTGAGTTTGGAAGCTTTGTTATTCGTGATAATATAAAATAGTCATTAATATACTTTATTCTATGAGGTGTTTGAGAAATCTATGCAATACACTTTTTCAACCCTTGAAGAGGTTATATCCCTTGCTATTTTTTCTTATTGTGTTTCTATTGTGAGTGCTTAACTAGTTGTTAAACCATTGATTTTCTTTTTGTTATATGTTGCAATCCAACTTGCAATAATATATTTCCAGTAACTGGAGTCATATTGAACTCGTATTGATGGTCTTAAGCGAAGAATACAATTTGGAGTGGAAGCACCGTCAAAAGGTACATATGTAGAAATAGAGAAAGCTAAGACGAGTTTGTATGTGTTTACATTCAGTTGTACATAAATAGTTTTTAGCAATTATATGTACAAATATACTTTGATAAATAATATATTAGATTTTTTAAAAATTTATTACGTAGTTCATATCTTATAGCAGAAATAGAATAAATAATAAAAACACACAATAAAAGGTTGTATTTAGCATTGAATAGTGGTTAAAGCCATAAAAACTATGTTTAGCAACGACATTAATTGGCATTATCACTTGTTTTTAATAATGGATATGTTTTCACTCAATATGTGTGTTTAGTAGCATAATTAGCTGGCATTATTTTGGCAAAAAAAACTGACATTATCAAGTATTTGTAGTGGTGGACCTGTGGTCACTAAAAACATATGTTTAGTAGCAACATAATGGTTTGTTGATACAACTATATGACGACGATATTTGTTGATGCTAATATAGTGTCTACAATGACGACATTTGATGTCATTGAATATTGTTTAAGGTGTTGAGTTTAGTTGCAGCGGACTTTTAATGGCGGCGGCATTTTGCCATGGATAATTCCATTCCCACCCCCCACCCCCTAGTGGTTGGATCTATTGGGACAAGAATTTTGCCCCCACTAAAGGTTAGTGATGATATATAGCAACGATTTTCTACTGTCACTATAGGAGTAATTTCTTGAAGTGCTCCTTATGAAAAATTACTTGGAAAAAGGTCTAGGTTAGACCATGTGAGTGTTTTTTGTTTCCTTTGTTATGCCAACGTCTTGCCAAGTATTTATAAGTTTGCTTTTCAATCTATATCGTTAGTGTTACTAGGTTATTCTTTGACACAAAAGTGGTTAAACAGTTAAATATGGAGAACAATACATTATTTATCAATATAGATATAAAGTTTGTAGAAAATGTTTTCCATTCAAATTTCTTAAGTCTCCTATTGGAAAACAATTTATTGATGATCCTACTAACAAACTCGATGATGTAGAGTTTCTACAGATGATGAAAGCATCTAATATTGATGGTTTACGCGAGAAATGTACAGTAAATGATGAGACTAAACAAGTTCATTCAATAATACTAATTATGTGAAATCAAATATTGGTTAATAATCAAATCGCAACTTGTACTTTAAATGTTTTACAAAAGATTGCTCAAACTTTGCTTTTTCAAACTTTGTTACTCGTACTTTCAAAGTGGGGCAAAATGTTATCTCAATCAATTTTTCTGTTAAATTTCGATAGAAAATAATGTGACAACGCAACATTGGTCCATATTTTAAAACAATATATTAGAAACATGAAAATAGATTAGGACAGTCAACGTTTTAAATATAATATTTTTATTAAAAATTACAAATAAACACAAAATATTAAATAATTAGATTATTTTATTTTATATTTTCAATAAAAAACATTTTATTAAAAATTCTATTTTTCCTTATCAATTTTTTTTGTATTTTTTTTTAAATTGGTTTTTATAATATGGACCAATCACATGCTACCACATTGTTGGATATTGATAGTGACGACCCAATATGGAAAATACATTGAAGGCCCAATAACTTTGCAGGGGTAAAACTCATATCATTCAGAACCGGGCTGACCCACAGTAAGGGTAATCTGACACTCACAAAGCGGCCCAGTACCAAACCCAAACTAAAGTGGACGTCAAAACTCTATCTCAAGTCGCCATCGGCCAAGGCCAAAGCCTCCTACTGCTCGACATAGGAGCTCTCGCCAAGAGAATCAAATTAGTACCAGTGTTATCAAAATAAGTTATATGAAATCTAATGAGTTACTTGTTGGCGTTACTAAGTTGCTTGGAGTATCTTATTGAACAAGTTGTGGGGTTAAAAGATATCTATTTATGTATCAGCTTAGTAGAGTATTACTGGTCAAGATTATGAAGATTAAGAAGTTAATTTTTTTTATCTGTAATTAGTTGAAGGTGTAATTGTTTTGTTTTCTTGCTTGTGTGTCAATTTATCTATGGTTAAGGTTAAGACTTTAGAGTTTAATTTGTAATTTGGAGGTTGTGGGCTTTGTTTATAGTGGTGACGGTTGGCTAGTCAAAGAGCGTGGCTGAGTGTTCCACTATATCTTCTTTGTTAGGGTTTCCTATGTACTCCGATTTCATAACAATTTTAACTATTGCGGCACCCCAGGTTGATTTTATTTTTATTAAGTTTCCAATTTTTATTGTCAAATCCTGGCCACCACAAACTTTCAATGTCATGAGGTGAAATATCAACAAGACTTTCCCATATGTCAAAGGCCAGCTAAAAATCAACATTTTTTTGGGTATATTGCCCCACTACACCCGGATGTTAAGTGGTGGTGTTAAATGCACTCACTTATTTTACATTATTGTTTTGTGTACCATGATGTTTGAAGATGTTGTTAAATGCACACTCACCCATTATTTTGTGCACTCATATGTTTGGAATTATTGTTATTTGAACCACATTCACTTTCACCGTTACTTTCGTCAGTTATCTCGTCACGTGATAGTCACAAGGTTCTGAAATTCAATTAAGTTGAACCATGGTGACACAGTTTGTAAAACGAGGAGGCGGCTCTGTGGTCACACGAGATAATCGCGTGTCTTTTAACGGAAAACCGAGACGTAAATATAACAGTGGATGCATTTAACAACATCTTCAAACTTAAAGATGCAGAAAGTAAAACTTTAAAACAAATGAGTGTATTTAACAACAATTACAAACGTACATGTGCACAAAATAATAGATAAGGTGTACTTGACAACATTTTCAAACATGCGGGTGCATTTGAGCAATTTACCTAAAAACGCAGACCCTACCTAAGATATAGTCCCATAAAAGTTTGTTGTATTCTAAAATATATTTAATAAATAATTACATTGCTCAAAAAGTTTCGTATATTTATAGATGGATCGATATTGATAATGGATCGATTGTATATAAAAATATCATTAATTAATTAATAAATTCAAATCCAAATTAGCACGTAATTTTCATCGCGTATCCGCCATTTCTTGGTCGAGAATCTCCTTCCTTCTAGCCGGAAAAATGTCGATCTCTATGAAGTTATCTTCCTCTTCTAAATTGTTGCCCATCTTCTCATCGCCATACGATTTCAGTGCAATCTCTATGAGACCGTCCTGGTCATGGTTCAGTTCCGGGTTGCACCACCCGAATGAGAAATCATGTTCAGAGATCCAATCACCAATCACCGAAAAATCTCCGTCTGTGGAGCTGCCCGATTCCTGATCTGTCTCCGGATAGCACATCGACAGTGACGGATGCCCTGCAAACTGGGCCTCGTCCATCTTATCTGAATCTAGGTCACTGTTCTGGTTCGAATCCTCATCGCCTTCGTAAATCACCTCCAGCGGTGCCTTCACGTCCCACTCCACGAAGGACTCTTCAAAGCTGTTATTGGCCAGAGAGAGATCGTCACTGACCTGGGTCGGATAAGTTCGTTCTTCTTCTTTCTCCGGGTCTGGACGCGATGGATCACCGGCGCCGGATCGGAGTAGGGTGAGTAGGAGAGTGGCGGTGATGAGAAGCACCGGAGAGAAGAGTGCACGCCACAGAATGGACGGAGAGTAAAGGATGAATAGAATATAGATAGTAATAAATGTGGAGAAGAGAGTGTGTGAGGAGGAATCATCGAATACTGGAGTGAATTCCATAGCAGGGTAAGTGGACGTGATCTTGAAGCAGATGGATCATCAAAATCGTATCTGACGGACTTGGATGAATTATGAGTAAGAAAAGGAAGATCATGAGAGAGAGAGAGAGAGAGAGAGAAGGCGAAAAGTTCTACAACAGACTTCGATGATAAACTTCTGTTCTGAACTATTTGTAATGGTGCTTCGGTAGACGTCTTTGACTGGTTGAGTACATTGGATTAAGACGATGCAATAATCTCGAGAGGACCATTTGCAAATTTAACAGAGAGTGAATGTTAAAATGGTGAATTTTCTGTATTTACTAGTTCATTCCTTCTTCCTCCATTAATTAAGGAAGAAGAGTTAAGATCATTTGTACAACTGGAATAATAACATGCAATGTTGTGTTATCACAACACTGGACCGATCAGTGGGTCTCAGTTCCCAGTTAAGCCGGGCCAATTCAGTATACTTAAAAAAAGAAGATAATATGATACTATATATGCCCAAATCAATAATTCAATGTCCTAATCTACTAAATAATAGACTATGCTTCTCGGATACTAGTTGGTATCTCCATGGTGCTCCGACACTTGTTACATAAGATTCTGATTGTCATACTTAGAACCCCTTATCCGGAATTATAGCTCTGGCGGAGAGCAACTAACATGTCAAATGAAGGGAAGCACTTGAAGTAGTATCCTTAGAGTCTCGCCTTAGCTGAGAATACTGACGTCTCTCCTTTTAATACGATACATAAATCTCATCTCAAAGTAATGACTCGTCACGATACACATTATTATTTTTTTTTTTTTAGAAAATAGAATAATATTACAAAATAAAAAACAAGTCTTGTTTTGGCCAAGCCAAATATGTATAATTTAATAATCGATAACACTCCTGGCGGATGATCATTTAAGATCAACAAATATTCTTTAAGTCTGACCGCTGCCTTGACAAGATGGTCTGCTACACGGTTCACTTCCTGATAAATGTGTCTGATTTTGAATCTTTTAAACTCCAACAATAGTTTCTTCCAATCGAAAATTAGCGGCATTAAAGGTCTATCATTGTCCACTTCTTCTACTATCATACTTATTGTCTCTTTGACATCCGATTCCACTTGGATGTCGTTGATCCCCATGTTTTTGGTCAAAGCTAAGTCATCTTTCTAAATTCCCACAGTTCTGCCACCAAACTATTTAAAGTTCCCAACTTTATTTGGAACCCCTTAAGCCATCCACCAAGGTGATTCTGTATGACACCTGCACATCCTGTCGGTCCTGGATTTGTCGTGGCTGACCCATCAGTATTTAATTTTGTTCACCCCACTTTTGGTGCTTTCCACGTGTCTTTCACTAGTATTCGATTTGGTTTGGTCGAGCTTTTATTAGGTTGGAAGCCATATATTTTGCCTGCAAAAAGATTAGTTCCCCTACATTTGTATGCAAAAGTTTATTATTAAACACAATAGAATTTATGTGTTTCCAAATAAGTCAGATCACAGAAGAAAACACAATACTTCACTGAGTTCCATTAGTTTGAACAATTTTATTTTCACAATTTTATTTCAACCAATTTGAGATTGGTACCCCATGGAAGTTAATTCCAATAGGGGTACCTATATGCATATTTAAAGATGAAGTTATTACTCACAATGTTGTATAATAAAGGGGTAAACCCTTTTGTTTTATCCAACTATGATATCAATCGCACTAAAACACCATCATGGTTAAACTTTTGAACGTTAATCCTGGCATTAAGGTTTGTTAGTGTATATTCTTAATATTTTCTCTCATTACGAGGATCAACGTTTTTCTTTACTAGTACATACATATCTATATAGGGATTTAAGTATCAAACAGGGACCCGGAGAAATCATTCGATTGTCCCCTTTTGCAAGTACTTGAATCAACCTCCGACGAGTTTTATAGCTATCTTCAACATCTTTTCCCAATATTTGGTGTTGTACGTGGGAATCTCAAACAAAAAGTTATGGAAACTTGTGCAACGGTTAACAAAGGAAAGGAGGTGAGGGAGGAGCCTTCCCGCGCAACTATAGAACCTACCTCTTTATACATATTACCACTCGGGGTCAATTTGAGACCCCCTTCTTTAGACAACTTTGGCATCAAACAAATAGTTAGTTCGTGCCCAACAGAGCTTTCGATAGATATAGGAATGGGTCCTTCTCGAGTCGTAACTTCCTTTGCACAACCTCCTCTATAGCAACCATCAAGTTTATTTCCTTGGTTAGAATGCCTTAGGCAAATTACACCTGAAATGCTTACAGCTTTAAAGATGTTCGTAGCACATGCTAAACATCAGGCATCAACCCATCAAGCGACTTTGAGGCAACCCCCAACACCTTTCAAAGTAACACCATTCTTGTACCTCATACAGAACAAGTGACCTCTACCATCCAAAATTTCCTCCCAGATCCTCTGTCCTTCAAGGCAAGCTAACATAACAGGGATTAGAGGAAATACACTTCCATCAGGGAGTGCACGACCCTGTTCGTCGAGAGAAATTGATCATCCATTATTCAACCCCGACTAGGTTGAGGAATTGATCACCAGAAGCTTAAGGACAGAAATGGGTGATGGCCACTGTAAAGGATAAATCCTACCTCCAAATAATTCCCTCATTGGTCTCAGTCAAGATCCCTAAAGACGCGATAGCAAGGTCAATCCCCGAATACAACGGGATAGATGACCTCGTTTGTCACATCAATAGGTATGAAATCTCTCTCTTGGGAAGGATCTGCAATGATGATCATATCATATTGTTATTCCCCTCGACTTTGACAGATCCTGGGAAGACCTCAAGGTTAAATACATCCAAAGGCACATGGGCAAAAGTCAATTGTTTTGGAGTGTGGACGCCCTAAAATATCTAAAAGATGAGACAAGCGAGACCGTGGCAATCATCTATGGATATTTAGATAAAAATGAATGCATGATTGACCAACATATCTTTGAAAGTGATATTGCATGCACCTTCTACAAGAGCATCGATCTCTAGAACAATGTAGACTTGTCAATTATTGACCCGACCCAAAAATGACACAGACCAGACCCAGGTTCAGGTCAATAAATTATGGTGGCGGGTCAAAATCGAGTTGACTCATCTATAAAAACATATTGGGAATTTGACTTGAACCTAACCCGTCTGACCTGCCATAGTAGAAAACATAATTTGCCAATTGTAACGTTAGGCATTCACCTTCAGACAGAAGTGCATCGCTCTTCCCAGAATCTCAGACTTCTCTCACACAGGTGTAACACTTTTCATAATCCATTTCTCGGCCTCGCTTGTCTTGCATCTGTATCACCTTGCCTTGCATCAGCCTCGCCTTGCCTCTTCAATCGCTTCGATAGTTCTGGGCTTTGCCTTTCTTTGACTGTCTTGACCTTCGCCTTGCTTTGCCTCAGTCAAGCGTCACCTTGACTCGACTAAGTCTTGTCCTGCTCGCCTAAGACTCGTCTTGCCTTGTTATCGCATTGCCTCTCTAGTCGCCTTTCCCTGACTGTACTAGCCTCCGCCTCGCCTTGCCTCGGTCTCACCTCGCGCTCACCTTTCTTAGTTTCTTTCTTGGAGGAATTAATCTTGACTAGAGTTTTTGTTGTTGACTTTACAATCAATAAGTAGCTCACCACATAGACATGTTGCTGCTGGATAGTCTTAGTGATGATGGCTATAGTGAAAAATTCATCGACGAATCTCCAGTCTTTGTTCCGATCGGTTGCCAACATCTGCACATGAGGAATTGCAGGTTAGGAAAATTTGAGAAAATCTCTGTTTGCAATTGTAGTGAATTGCAACATGAGTTCCTGCAAATTTTTATTGCAACTACTGCTATTTGTCTTCCAGTTTTCATTCATTATCTGTGTTGGATAGTGCAATGTGTCTAATGTTATGGTATTCCTGTTAATACTAATGTTCTTTAGATTTGCAACCTTACTACATCAGTGCATAGATTCCACAAAGAATGACTCTGTTAAAGAAATATATCTTGTTGCTCATAATAGGGAATTTAATTGGGACAGACGTATCAGGTGGGTTTGACCTGTCAAACCGTCAGGTCGGGTCCGGGTCGTCATAACTAGCATGTGTGAATCGACCTTATATAATAAATATATATATGGAAATGTCCTCATTATTGTAACAAATACGAATGTAGACCTAAATGTGAATCTCATTCGCGGGTATGTCCAAGAAAAATGTCCACACACGAATTCCGTTAAATATTTTTCATATTTGCAAAATTAACCAAATATTTTTCTAAATGTTACAATTATACCCTACAAACTTACACTAATGCTACAAACAAGTTCCGACTCGATTCGAGTCACACCGGAGGTCCCCTAGCCAAGGTGCGAACCCAGAACAAGTTTCCCAACCACGGGGACCTGGTATGGGCCCGAACCCAGACCAGGTCCCCAAATTGAGCCCCAATTGGGGATCCTATGGTCAGGGTTCGAACCTTAGGGATAAATTCCAACAAAAAAAAGTTCATAAATTTCCTACATTCGACTAAATATAAATTTGCTCACATGAAGGTGACATCTACAATTCCATGCGCGAACAGATTCGCGGGTGGAATGGTAAATGTCACATATCTGTGAACCAGGCTCGCGTTTTGGTCAAACAATTCAAAATTTGTCCACGCGCGAACAAAATTCGTGTGTGGACATTTTTCTTGGACGTACCCGCGAATGTGATTCGCACTTAGGTTTACCCGCTCATTCACGCTTAGGTCTACATTCGTATTTGTTAAAATAACGAGGACATCTCCGTATATATTTATTATATAAGTCCTACTATGGTCAAATATTCGAATTTGCTCAATCCATATTAGTACTTTTTTATTATCAAATAATCATTTTACTTTAAGAAATAAAATGCTGTGACTTTTGGTCACGTAGGTTCGTAGATCATATCGTTTGCTACTAAACATACAAAGGGTATTGGTGGTATTTCGACCAAATCATCAATACACACACCCGTTCTTTCTTGCTTTGCTATCCAATTGGCACATTCATTGCTCGTCCTTGGAATCGCTCACCATTGCACTTGCTCCACTTGCCGTGCTTGTGCTCGGATGTTTGGTATGATTGTGGACAATCTCCCATAATTTGTTGGTGAACCGTGTGTGAGTCCATCTATATTATGATGCTTTGCCATCCCGCTTCAATCGCTAGGCGCACTCCTTCTTGTATAGCCATGGCTTCCATCGTTTCTATGTCGTCACTTCTTTGCCTTCGGTTCATCCCACCCACTATCTTGCCGTTTTTATCTCTTGCAACCACCCCTATGTCGGCTCATTGCGTTTTCTTACACCATGAGGCATCACAATTGATCTTTATCGCATGGCCATTCAGTGGTGTCCATTGTTGGGTCGGTCTGTCGTCTTGTGTGTGGTTCGGTTGGTCCGATCGGTTGGCCTCTATTTGCTCCTCGTAGGCTTGCTTGATATCCCTTACTACGACACTCGGGCTTGATTGTTTCGCTTCAAAATTCATCGCGCATATAGCCTTCCAAATGTGCCAACAAGTGATTAGTGTAATAGGGAGTCATCTGCAAAGAATAAGTGGTGGAGCTTCGGGCATTGTCTCCTAAGAATGATCCCATGTATAGTACCTTCCCTAGCTGCCCCTTCCATTCTTCGTGATAGCACATCCGCAAGTAGAATGAATAGATAGGGTGATAGGGGGTCCTTGTCTGATACCCCGAGTTTAGGAGATGGAGTTCGTGCGTTCCCCATTAACCACCACTTGGTATATGGTCGTAGATATGCATTCTTTTATCCATCCCAACCATTGTTCTGCAAATCCTCTCTTTCTAAGTGTGGTTATTAGGAAATCTCATTCCACCCTGTCATACGCTTTCTGCATGTTGATCTTCAGTGCGCATTCTACTTTGTTCTCATGGCGGTTCATGTTCAGATGGTGGACTACAAGAAAATAGCACTATAGGCTCGGCGTATAGTCGTTGCTAAGTTGGGTTTTGCCGCTGCTAAGAGGCCTTGCCGATGCTAAGAGTCGTGCCTGAAAGCCCCGATGCTAAAGGTATCCGCACGGACAAAATGCCGATGCTAAATGTTTGCCGTCGCTGGAATGAACAGTTGGTCATACCTTTAGCATCAATATATTGTCAATTGTGTTCATACGTAATTAGCGTCGGCTATATATAGATGCTATATACGTGTTTCAGATATAGTATTCACTGATGGTAAAATTGATGTATCGGCTACAACATATATGTGTTGCTGTTTCTTTGTTATTGTGTCTACGTTATGTGGACACAGTTTGGTAATAATAACATCTAAAATATTTAGAAACTAATTATACATAAATAGCATTACAAAATATTTGTGGTTGATGCAACTCACAAGGGCGACATAAATTGCGATTTTTGGTTTGTGTTGAGGTTATTGTCTACGTTTAGCTGCAGTTATTTTGGTTGCCTACTTGACTACTTTCGTTGCAGTTAAAAGGTAATTGCATCGGTTTGTTTCTGACTGTATTTGGCGTATGTATTGGTAATCAAATTGTCGATCCTAATACAACTAGACCAAATTTAGAATAAAAGTTCCGCATTTTTACCACCTAGACATTACATATACTGCATACCATCCAGAAACAACCATTCATACATTTCCATATACAAAGCGTGCAACCTTAGCATAAACAGAGCACATAGGTTGCAGACAAGAAGTTTCCGCATGTACATGTTGTCCAAAAGGACCAAAACACAGAACAAACAAAGACAAACTACTGCATGTGTTCCAGCATTACAAACTACTCCAAAATATGTTCCAGCAAGACAGATACGATACTAGGCCTAACCCAACTAGACATCGAAGCAAGCAAGTGAAAACTGATTACCTAAAGCAAGTGTTGCGTCAACAGTCAAACATTTCAATCTGCAAGCACACCAATAGGTTGAATTAGAACAACATCACATTAACATGCCAAAAGAAAAGAGTACCATCACTCAAACAGAGACTTGTTGACTGTACCTTGTGCATCTGGATCATCGAGCAATTGGCCATTGGCTTGTAGTGCCCTTCGCATGAAGGCCATATCTCTTTGGACGGCGTTCATGTTTTCTTGGAACTTCAGTAGAGTTAATGCCGCTTCCTCGGCCTTCCTTGAACTCTCGTTCGCCTTCCTTGAGCTCTCCTCTGCTACCCTTTTCAGTTCTGCAGTTTCAGCTCTAGCTAGAGCCACTTCTTCCCTCGCTTTCTTCAACTACTCACTCTCCATCATCCGTGCAATTTTGGATACACGAGATCGACGACGTTCAGGCTTACGAATTTCTTCATAAAGTGCATCCTTGTCAACGGGAACATCCTATTCCGCTTGCAGTTCAGCAACCCTTTGTTCAACTGCAGCCTACACACCAGTACAATCCAATCTCATGTGTTAGGTGTGAAACATTATAAAAATTAAGAAGGAAGAGGATGTGTTATCGCTTACCAGGATTGCTTGACTTTTGGCATCTCGAGGAACCCCCTTCTTGTCCACATGGGTCTTCCGAAACATGTGGTATTCACCCGGATGCACCCCATTATTTTTCATAATCTGCATTTTTAAAAACATGCAGTGTAACTGAGTGGTTACTAAATTCAGCAGACTGTGGGTGTAGGGGTTCATTACCTCTTCCTGTTCCGTCTTGGCAAAGTGCATGTCCACGCAGTGTGCATGATGACTTGGTGAGCTTTGTTTGCTTTGTTACGTTCACTCCTCACCTTCAATTCAAGTATGAGGACACAAACAGTCATATGGTTAATAATATATAAAAACTTGCTATAAACTGCAGTAAAGCATAAAAGAACAAGATTAACACAGTCTAACCACCTTAAACTCCTGTGAACTGAACCAGTTCACTAGCCACGCCCAATCTTCCTTCACCACGTCCGGGGGTATGTTGTGTATCCTTTCTTCATCGCTAACGTATTTGTCATAATACCTTCTTTTCAGGTTTGCCCTGTAATTCTTATACTTCTCTCTCAGACAGCATACAATCAGTTGCTTCAAGTTCTCATCTTCAGGGATCTCAAACTTTTCCTGCTAAACAAACATACAAGCATTAGCATTTTGGCAAACATACACATGGCGCATTCGTTTGTGTACATATAAGTGTACTTACTCCAACAAGCATTAGCATTTTTGCCTCGTAGTCAATGGGTTCCTTTGGGATGTCCTTCCAGTCTTTCACCATCAATGGTGCATTCGTTCTTTTACGTACGATGCACCCACACCATGAGGCAAACACCAATGCATTCTTCGAGCAGACCTTGCCCAAAGCATTAAACTGTAACTCTTCTTTTTCATTTACTCCATTTCTGTATAGCTTAATACACCTGGTCCGCCCCCTCCGTAGCTTCTCCCCTGGTGGCCTTACACATTCCTCCTGCACACGTACACCTTTATCTTCCAGCCTTACACCTTCATCTTGCACTTCTAAACCATCTGTACTTAATATCAAATACACGACCATATTAAGTAGAGGATTAAATAACTTCAAATAGGTATTGGCTGTTTTGCTTTACACAGAGACTTACCCTGTTCTGTCGCAGGCTTAGTAACCACTAGAGTAACATGCTGTGTTTCCTGTGGTTGAGTTTCTTCAAATAGGGGGTCCAAAGTGATCGGTGTTGTAGGGTTCTGCACCGTGCAGTCCACAACTGATGAACCTGAAAGTGTAAAGGTAAAAAAAATCGTTAAACTATATGGGTACAGTCAACAACTGATGAACCACAAAATATGTTACGGAAGTAAACCTACTTGCTCCTACGCGGGACAGTTTCCGGAGTGACTTCCGAGTTGTTTTTGGCTTCATTGGTGGGGGGGGGGGTTCTACGTTTGTATTGTTGAGCCTCATTCTTCTAGTTCCCACCATCCTGACGAATTTGTTCAACACAATTAACCAAACATATTACTTTGAGAACATATAAAAAAAATAGAACAAGACATGCATCTTCCAGAACAAAACGGTTTGACATTGTAAAGAATGAATTTTTATGTGTGTATCGTGGAGTAAAATGTTAGTAAAAAACAGCAGATTTACACACAAGAACAAATGTACACATAAGAACAGCACACGGTTAAAAAAAATATAAGAAACAACTGAGCGAAATAATACAGGAAAGACTGAAGAACAGTAGAAAGGTTTCATTTCAGAACAAACGACTGAGCAAATGAGCGAAACCACTGGAAATACTGAAGAGCAACGCCCGTGACTCAAGAAAGAACAAACGACTGAGCGATGCCGAGGGAAAGACTGAAGAACAGCACACATACCAAAAACAAGAAGAAACGACTGAATCCAGAGGTTATCTTCAACAACAAGTAAGCAGATCGAAGTGCAAGAAAAGAAATCGTACCTTGTTTGCTATATCTGCAGAATCAGTCTTGATCAACCGTGGCTTTGAGACAAGTTGGAGGAGAGGAAGAGAGGATGTTCTTTGGATGGAGATGGAGAAACAGAAGAAACCGAGGGAAAGAGAAGGAAGGCGCGGTAAATTAGAGAAGAAAATGAAAAGCTGCAGAATTGGTGGGACCAAGAGTCATGTCAGCACACATTACGAATGACATTTGCTTCGAAGAGGGGTTCTGTGTCGATGCAGAATGCAACACAACCGGGTGGGCTTCAACGGATTTGCAAGCTTGGGCTTCGGTCCAAATTCCTGCTGGGCTTCGGTCCAATTGTTAGAGGCTTGAATATTAAACATATGAATGAACAAGTTCAGCCCTCATGCAGTAATTTGTCAATAATTGAATTTGTCAAATTATTTAAGAATCAAGTACGGGTCGTGTTTTAGTTAGAGTTTTTAACGTTTGGATTATTTGGGTAGTAGGTTGGGCTCTTAATTTATACCACATATACAATTAAAAGAATAACTTGAGAGTTTAATGGACAAACTGATGAACCTGGTTCAGTATACTGCGGTGAGTATGTATATTTTTTCATTTCTTTATATTCGTCATGTACATGAGACTGTCAAAGCACTACACTAATACTGAGTAAGTAGCATTTAATTAGTTTTCCAAACATTTAGTCAAGTTTTCTCCTAAAAGTCCTAGGAATGTCGTAGGAGGAACCTAAAACCCTAAGTTGATGTAATGGTTTATAGTTGGTAATGGTACAGAACTTGTATATACTGTGTATAATACAAACTTGTACATATAATACAAACTTGTACATATAATACAAACTTGTACATATAATAGAAACTTGTAAATACAAAATATACAAACTTGCATGTACGTGTATATATTGTATATACAAACTTGGATATGGTGTGTATATACAAACTTGTATTATATGTACATGCAAACTTATAATACAAACTTGTATATATTGTATAGACAAACATAAGATACAAACTTGTACATACATTACAGTATTATATGTAGGTATGTTGTTTTTCTAATACATCAGTAGCATACAGTCATATTCCCCACGAAATTATCTTATTTATTAATAACGTTAAGTTACAACCCGCTATTAACTAGATATCTGACCTGCAAATTACGCCCATTAGCCATAGGTAGTATATTTTATTTTTTTATATACTCATTCTATTAAGTGTGTAAAATGCATATAACTAATTTTAGGGAAATAATACATAGTCATTCTATTAAGTGTATATAATGCATTGTATTAATTTTATGAAAACAATATAGGGCATAATGTAATGACAAACCATAAAACAGAATTGATCCTTCTGCCCTTCATGTCGTTTGTCTCACCCACGGATTTTGAACTTCCTGTGATTTCCCGCTTTCTCCAATGAGGAATTTCCGGTTTGCGGTTTGGGTTCATTGTGTAGGAGGGCATAGCGAGACTGCAAGGGACTGGGTTCCGCGTTCGATTTTTGGTAAGAAGATGGTTCGATTTATGTTGTCTACCTAATTGAACTGTGTTCGGTTGCATTGATATGTTAATTAAGCAGTCATATGTTCGATTTCTGAGCAACCTTAAATATGGTTCTGCCATTACTATGTCTTCTGTTGGATGTGTCATGGGTGTGATTCTGTTGGGCTGCATAAGGAAGCTGCAGATGTATATGCATATGACAACAGCAATTTCCTGAAATGTACACCAATGCTGTCTCATCTGATGTTTAAAATATAGTTGGCTCAGAATTGCACAGCACTGAATGTCTTCAATGTACACAGAATTGAATATCTTCAATGTACACAGAATTTATCGAATGAAAGGTAGAATCCTGATTTATGAACATAGTTCCCTGTCCCTGTCCTATTTATCTTCAACTGTAATGTTATGCATATGAACATAGTGGTAAACTTTGGCTTGAAAACAGGAATGGATACCCAAAGAAGCATATTTAGGAGGTATGTCCATTCCCATTATGTATACTATGTTATATATAGGAGAACAAGCATATTGCAGCATATTTAGGAGAACAAGCATCATGTTGCAAACAGATTTAGTCTCATATTTGTCATACTGCAGCACTTATGCCTATGAACATGACTACTTTCTGAATATTGCTGGATGTTCCAATCTTATTTGCAGTCGATGAGCAGCAGGGATGAGCAGCATTACAACAGCAATTTCACAGCACATTTGCAGTATAAGAGCAGCAGTTTTATTGACAGCACTTGCATATGTCGAAATTATATTGTATATACATTGAAACATCAATTTATAGCAATGCACAACTTACCTCTCAGATTTTCTTATCAAGTACAAACAGAATTTCAGTATACATGTACAAACAGATTAATATATAAACAGATTGCATTATCAACACTTGTACACATGTACAAACAGATTAATATACAGGTACGAACTGATTAATATACAAACAGATTGCATTACAGAACAAACAGATTGCTGTATCAACAATTGTATACATGTACAAACATATTAATGTACTGAACAAACAGAATTGCAGTATTTCAGTAAAAACAGACAGCACAGCAGTACATCCTATTAATGTACAAACAACAGTACTTCAAACCGAACAAACATCAGCACAACAAGTAGTAATGGTCTTCAAACATCAGTATAACAAACATAACAAATGAGAACAGGATGACAGTATGAACCGGATAACAGTATGACAGCATGTATAACACATACATTATTTCACAGCACAGAACAACACTATTATCTAACAAACAGAACAAATGTCAACAATACGGTACAAATGTCAACAAACAAAACGAGTTAGACAGAATTGCAATACAGTACAGACACAGCAGTACATCCTCAGCCTACAGTACAAACCGAACATGCAAATTACATTTGTAGTTGTTTAACCTAAAGTCTTTGTCAGTCCTCTCCCAGATCATCATGGGATGAAGACCATGAGTCTTGCTCGGAGTCATACAATTCTTCCTCCAATTCTGAGTCGGTCCCACCAGATGAAGAATAATCACTATCTTCCACGCCAACAGATGTTGTGTCCTCTTCCTCAAGAATGTCTGGTCCATCGTGACTGTCATTGTTTTGCATGACAGCAGTAACGACATCAGTTTCTACCTCTACTGCATCAATGTCATTCCTACACCAATCGATCTCCTCGTCGACCTGATCGGCATGCGGGACAGTAGCAACCACTGCAGCAGAGGGCTCCTGCTACGGCTCAACAGATTCTCCAGACATTTGTCCGCCAAGGACGAACCGCCTTTTGGCCTCTGCAGTCAACACAGTGCTCCAATCTTTATTATTATTGTCAGTCAAGTAGAAAACCTGTGTTGCTTGGGATGCCAGTACATATGGTTCATCCGTTGCTAAATAGTTTGTTGTGTTAACACAAACAAACCCGTACTCATCCACTTTCACGCCATTGGATAATGATAGTACGTTGTACCAGTCACATTTGAACAGAACAATGCTGAGATCTCCAAGATATTGAAGCTCCACTACTTCCCTTAAGACTCCGTAATAATCAATCGCCCCTTCAAGGGGGTTGTTGTCGGAGGAGCTAGCATAGCACGTTGTATCAGCTTTGCATAAGACACCACTGTTGTCAAAGTTCCTCATCTTTGACCGCTCCTTGGTGTGGAAAATGAACCCATTAGCTTTATATCCAGTATATGTCTTCACACCATATAAAGGACCCCGACACAATGCCTTAAGTTGACGAAATTTTTCATCCTCAGGGGGACCAGACATTCGATTAACCTGATGCAAGAAGCAATTAAATGCACACATCAATAACGTTTTCATGAGTCTTAACACAGGGTTAAAGATTCCATACCCTTCCTTCTAATCACTGGATGAATGTTCTATTGTGCAACACATCGATGTCCCGTCTATTAACCCTAGCTCCAATGAGTTGCCGCTTGTGTTCCCTTTTTTAAAATACGTCCAAATGGAACGAGTTAGACATAAATTAGTTCAAATGGAACGAGTTATGAATGAAATAATACATTGAAACACTTACTCAATGAAGGGCTTGACGTCTTCACATTGATTGATGACGTAGCGCTGACACTGTCCCCATTCTTCGTTGGTCAGTTAGCGAACTACTGCACGACCAATGGGTGCTCCAGCCGGACGAAAGATGCATAACCCACTTATCGTCAACCTAAGAAGCTGATCTTGAGGAAAAGCCGGATTGTGTCTGCTAAATTTAGTCTCAATGTCATGTAAATATCTGGAACAAAATGTCAAACACTCTAGCGCAATATAACCCTCAGCTATTGAGCCCTCCGGCCGACTTCTGTTGCGAACGAATGACTTCATTATCCCCATTATCCTATCACAGTAGTATTATCATAAGCTACTAAACCCATATTAAAACTCATTTAAGAACTTGGTACAGTAGTACTGACCTTTCAATTGAATATATCCATCGATATTGAACTGGCCCTGCTACTCTTGCCTCCTCTGCAAGGTGAGTTATCAAATGTACGGTGATGTTGAAGAATGGTGGTGGAAAGATTCTCTCTAGGTTACACATCGTGGTTGGTAACTGCGTCTCCATTTTCATTAGATCTGCCATGTGCAACTCCTTGGAAGATAGCACTCTGAAGGTGTTGCTCATGTCTATAAGTGCCTTGCATACATTCTTGGGCAGTAATCCCTTAATTGCAACACTCAGTATGCGTTGCATTAGAACATGGTAGTCATGACTTTTCAGACCGATCAATTTCCTGTCTTTCAACTTTACACAACGAGATATGTTTGACGAATAACCACTTGGCAATCGCAAATTTTTTAGGAACTCGCATAGCTTCATCTTCTGTTGTTTCGATAGGGTGTAGCAGGCAGGCGGTAACACCAACTTCGGTCCCCTTCAGACGAGATGCAACGATGTTCTTATGCCTAACACCTGCAAGTCCAGTCTGGCATTAACATTGTCATTTGTTTTTCCAGAAACACCTATTAACATTCCAATCAGGTTAGCACACACGTTTTTTTCAATGTTCATAACATCCAAGTTATGAGGCACCAAAAGTTCTGCCCAGTAAGGTAAGCGGATGAAGATGCTCTTCTTTTTCCAATTTCCAGTGATTGAGTCTACTCCTACTTTTGTGGGGGGCTGCGTTTTACCAAAGGTAATTGGTTCAAAACACTCTAACTGTTTCAACACTTCATCCCCGGAACGTCTTTGTGGGGCACTCCTTAACTCCACAGTTCCATCAAAAGCGCTTTTGTTTCTCCTCCATGGGTGATCGGCCGGTAGGAATCGTCTATGGCCCATAAAGGAACTTTTCCTCCCATGCTTTAATCTGCAGTAATGTGTGTCCATTTGACATACTGGACATGCCAGGTTACCATAAGTATCCCAACCAGACAAGTTTGCGTAAGCAGGGAGATCATTTATTGTCCAAAGTACAACAGCGTGCATTTGGAAGTTCTCTTTACGGTGTGCATCATATGTTAATGCACCATTCAACCATAACTCGTTGAGCTCATCTATCAATGGCTGCAGATACACGTCAATATCATTTGTTGGGGCTTTTGGACCGGGAATCAAGATGGACAATATGTAATTGGTATCTTGCAGGCAGGTCTCCGGTGGCACGTTGTATGGAATCAACACAACCAGCCACATGCTATATGGGTGACTCTTGTCACTGTAAGGATCGAACCCATCTGTAGCTAATCCAAGACGAACGTTGCGTGGCTTTGCCCCAAACGCAGGATTCACGTTGTCAAGTTTTCTCCATGCCTCTGTATTCGCAGGATGTCGTAGTACTCCATCTTTTATTCGGTCTATAGAGTACCAGGTCATAGATCCTGCTGTTTTAGGAGACATGAATAGTCTTTGCAGCCTAGACGTTAGTGGAAAGTATTGGAGTACTTTAACGGGAAGTTTTCCACCATTTTGCTTAGATTTTTCCGGACTGTTCATTCCTCCTGCACTTTCATGACCTTGAAACCATCGTGACTCACCACATATTGGACACGCATCAAGATTGACGTATTCATTTCTAAATAGAATACAGTCATTTACACAAGCATGTATCTTCTGATAGTCCAAACCTAATCCGGATATAAATTTCTTTGCCTCATAGTACGACTTATGTACTGTATTCTCAGGTGGAAGTACTTTACTCAGCATACGAAGCAACTCATCTGCGAACTTGTTAGAAACCTTGTAAAGAGCCTTTAGATGCAGCAGTTCCACTAAGAATGACATCTTGCTGTAGGATACACACCCTAGGTATAATCCTTTCTCACAATCTTCTAAAATCTTATAAAATGTCCTAGCCTCTGCATTGGGTTCCTCACCTTCATCACGGCTAATACCACCCAATCCATCAGTTATCATATCTTCCATTTCTTCACGAGACGTGGCAGTCCTTTTGTTAGTAATGCTTTCTTCAAATTCTTCTCCATGGTCCACCCATGTAGTGTAACTTTGTAGTATTCCATATCTTTCCAGATGCCACTTCACAGTACTTCTGTCCAACAAAGACATACCAACACAATTATGGCATGGACAGTAGATTCTCCCATCCCATGACGCACGCGAATAGGCAAAGTCCAAGAAAGAGGTAACACCGGCCTTATATTCCTGACTTTGTCGATGTTTGGTCATCCAACTTTTATCCATCCTTAATGATCCGCTGTTTAGAAATGAGAAAATATTAAAACCAATATCACAACGTATCATGTAAGTAGACACTACTGATTTCCACCCACCAACTGTTTTACAACTGATTTGTCTAGAAACGGGAATTCTCAATGCTGTTACAAAACTGAGATCCTGCTATTCAGAGTCTTTGTAATCCAAGCAGTTGTTAACTGCTGTATAATTATGTTGATAGAAGCTTTACCCGAACCCATGATAATTAACCAACTTTATTCAACGACAGATTCAGATAATTCAGTTACTATAACAGAGCAGCAAGAATACAGTGTGTATACACTTAACCAAAAAATCAAACACACGATTTGTAGTGAAATTAAACGCAACAGAAATTGGGAGAAACAGACACATTTTGTTATGTCTATACACAGTCACTCAATTCGTTAACCGATTAGACAAGCTGCTCTTTACTTGATATACACAAAATGAAATACATTCCTGACAGCAGCTGGGTGAATTTCATTATCTTAGATCAAACAATTAGACGTCGTCAATTCATAATTTGAGGAGGAAACAATACCTTTTCGTAATGCTGCAGGAGAAAGGATGACGATGCAGGGAAGTTAAGTGAAAGTGGTCTCGGGTTGAAGGTTGGGAAGGTTGCGTAGTTCGGTTGTGAAGTGAAGTGAATGCTGTCGTAAATAAGGTATGCAAAGCAGCTTCGATCGATTTGTCCCGGTGTAATTAAGGTGAGATTGTTTATGGAATCGCTCTGAACTGAAGGTGTCGGGTTGATTCAGAAGTCTGGGCTAAGGAAACGGCTACGTAGGTCAGCTGCTGGTCCAAGATGAACTGTTCTGTTTATTGGACAGGTTGCTATCCGAATTAGTAACGGCTAACTAAGTTTTAACTACGCAATTACTGCGATGCTGTTAACATGTATATAACATCAACAAGTATTGCTAGTAAAACAATTCATTAGACACAACATTAATACATGATGCTGTTGATGTATATTACCCTCGGCACCGTATTTGTCAAGAATATTTTGGGAACTGACACAAATAGTCGCGGCAAAAGTACACACTAAAGCAGTGTTTAAGCTATGACAAAATGTCCGACTCTAAACCAACTCTATTCCCTCGAAAAATAGTGTTAACACAAAACATGCTTATTAACAACGACTACCTAGCGACAACACAATATTTTCGTCACTGTTGAGGCAGATTCGTGTAGTGGTGGAATACTTCGTGGGCTACCATGATGTTATCTTTTATGTGTCAACCTGATACAAATGCACTCTGGAAAGGAGTATTAAACTCTGATAGATAACATTTTAATCGGTTCACCAACACTTTTGATATGATATTGTAAAGAAAATTACAACAACTTATAGGTCTAAAATCCGCCGGTCTCATGGGGTTTGGTATTTTTGGAATAAGCACTATATATATCTGTATTATTCAGGGGGTTTAGAAGAGTACCTGTTCTGAAGAAAGCCTTGACCGCAGTGATGACGTCCGCACCCACGATGTTCCAGTTCCCTTTGTAAAACAGGCATGGGAACCTACCTTGTCAAGTTTGCATTCATCTCATGTGTGCTTTGGTTCAGTACATATCTTAGGAAGTCATCCCTCGGTTCGGTTGATTCTGATGTGAACATGTCCCCCAAATATCCATGGAGGTCCTCGGCTATCCTACCTTTATCTTCTATCCACTCCCCATTTGTTCTCCTTAGTCGACATATTTGATTCCGTCTCCTCCATGCTATTGTGGTATGATGAAAGAAGGTAGTATTGCGATCACCATCCCGTAGTCATTTAACCCTCGAACGTTGTTTCCGATATGTTTTCTCCCTCGGCCTAAGGCGTTGGAGTTTCCCTTTCAACCTATTTCCTTCTTGTACCCCAGCATCACTCATTCCCCCTTGCAAATTTCTCCTTAGTGCATCCTTCGTTTTTGAGATCTCGTGCTTGTTGTGGCCGAATGTTTCCTTGCTCCACGCCGTGAGTTTCACTCGGCAGTTGTGGAGTTTTTTGTATACCCCTTGGATTTCTCTTCACATAGTTTTTCTTTCCCATGCTTCTTTTATCACCTCCTTACAATCTGGATTTTCTAGCCACATTGCCTCAAATTTGAACCGCCTTCGAGCTCTTTTTTTTGGTTGTTTGATTTGGACCACCAATGGTTCATGGTCCGACCCTATAGTTAATTCGTTGATGCATCTCCCCTTTTGGTACCGTGATGCCCAATCCGTGTTTATCAATACACAGTTCATGTGTTCGTTTATCCTATCTACTCCAGTTCGGTTGTTGCACCAAGTGAAAGGGTTCTCATTTGCTCCAAAATCCTCCATTCCTAAGTCCTCGATCACTTGCTTGAGTTCATTCATTTGCCTTTGGGATTTCCTTCTTCCCCCTTGTTTCTTGTGTGGGTGGCATATACTGTTGAAATCCTCAAGGATCATCCATCCACCCCTTCAGCTCCTCCCTATTGATCTTAGGAGGTTCCAAAACTGTGTCCTCTCCCGTGCCCCCGTACTTGCGTATATCCATGTCACAAATGTTGGTTTGGCATGATTATCTAAGTGTACCTCACAATCGATGCAATTTGGATCGGCATACAGAACCGAAACCAAGCCCTCCTGATGTCTCGTTCGGGCTAACATAGTGCGTGTTGTTCATCTTCATTCGTGTTCTTATCTTCTCGCAGTAGGTATCCCCATTATTTGTTTCCATTATGAATATGATGTTTGGGCGTTACCTTTTGTTGAGGTCTTGTAAGTGTTGGATTGTCAAGGCAGACCCCAAACCCTGACAATTCCATGAGATGACACTCATTGGGCACCCGTGGCTGTTTCGGGACAGCCACAAGAACCCGTCAAGTTGTCGTTCTCCTCCACCTTTTCCCTAGTTTCCTTCGACCTAGTCATGGTCCGCTTCTTGCAATTAGGGTTTGACATGTTTGCTCTCCTCATCGGGCTTATTCGAACCCTTGCGTCCTTCCCCACGGTCCCCTCCTCTGGTGTCCTCCTCCTCTTCGTCCCTGGTTGGTCCTTCATATCCTCCTCGGTCCTTTTGAGTGTCATCTTGTCCAGGTATGGGCTTAGTCCGGATGTGGGGGTTTGATATCATGGTGGGGGGGGGGGGGGGGATATGGGTGGTGTGTCGGGAGAGTTCTCTACGGTGTATGTTTGGATTATTGTAGCGGTGTCTATGTTAGGATATATGTATAATTACATATGAATGTTCTAGAATGGGATTATTCTGCAATATTGTAGAATTAGTAAGTAAGGACTAGATTGTAATATCTCAAGACTTATCTAAACCCTAAAACCTACATATAGTCATAGGTTGTATCATATGGATCTTAAATTTTATTGAATGGATTAATGTCGTTGGCTACAAGTAAGCCTTGTTCGTCTTCTTTATTTGATTTTTCTGTTTATGTTTAAGTTCCTAACATGGTATCAGAGCAAGAACGATTCTGCTCAAGTCGGTTCAAACGTAATTACGGTGTCTGCTGATCGATTGAAGTGATCAATCTCTTCGACTCCATGGAAGAAATTTCTGCTGCATTCTTCAACAAGAAAGTCTCACAGCTTATTGGCGAGGAGAATTTCCAATCATGGCGACAACAAGTGCTGCTATCTGTAAGAGGATACAATCTGGAAAGTCATCTCTACGGCAATGTCACAATTCCAGCTTGAATTCCTGGACCAGATGGAGATGATGAACCGAATCCAGAATACCAAAAGTATGTTCAAAAGGATAGTTCACTAGCTTCCTGGTTGCTCGCCTCAGTGTTGTCACAAGTCAGCAGAGGTCTCATAGGATGCATGACCGCTGTATCAATATGGAAGAAGGTTCACAGAGATTTTTCTGCATCATCAACAATAAGGATCATGCATTTGTATGATCGACTGAAGGTTCGTAAACTACCTCATCAATCAATGCGTGCTTACTTGTTGATGATTGTAAATTCTCAATGCGTGATTACTTGTCGACAACAAGTGTTGTTGCATGTGGTTGGGTCAGGTTGTCGGGTAGGTATGTGATCATTGGTTGGGTCGGGTGTTTGGTGTAGTCGGGGGATGTGGTTGCAAGTTCCCTACTATGTAGGTTTGGGTGATAGTGTTGGGGTGGCTCACATTGGGTTGGGGTATGGTAATGTTCGGTAGGTATATTATCATGGGGTGGGTTGGTTCGGTGTGTATCTCGTCTTGTAGTGTGTCTGCTTGGATTCGGTTCAGTTCCTTCTCATGGTTGGGGGCGGGTAGGGTTGTGAGGGATGGTTCGGCCGGTACTGGTTTGTAGGGTTGGGTTTGGGTGATATGGATAGTTAGGGCTCTTGTGTCGGGGGGGAGGGGGTCCCCTTGTGTTGGCTCGCCCTGTTCTGGTGCTGGAGTTGTAGTTGTCTCGGTCTCCATGGTGTCGATCGGTCAGCTATGCCGTCCAGCCGTGGGGTTACCGAATGGTGGCCCATTCTGCCCTTGATTTCATGCTTATTCTCGAGTCTTCCCCCTCACCTCGGCCATGATATCAAACCACGACCTCCTTCCCCCTGTTTATGTTGTAACCTTTGTCTCTCTTCCCCTCCCACAGTTTGCTTCAGCTTAACCTGTTTTGGTCTCACCCCAACAAGTCAAGGTCCATACATTGGTATACTCTGATTATGTTCTGCCAGTTGTACATCTGATTTGCATGCTTGAGTCGTGTGACCCAGCATGCCACATCCATAACAGTAATCAGATAACCGCTCATATTTAACTAATGCCCATTTATCCCCTCCTTGGGAATTCTTCCACCAGAATCCCGGCATCAAGGGTTTCTCCCCATCAACCTCCACACTTATTCTCATATAGCTTCTACTTATCCTCCCAACATGTTTTTCTATTTTTAGTCATTTCCCTATCATATTCCCTATCTTCCACGCATTTGTATCGCTAAATTTTTCCATACCTAAGTCATGCACTTGTGTCCTGAAATGTACCTTTTGGAAATCGACCTCCTTCACTCCCATACTCGGGTCCCAACGCTTTATGTTCAAAATGTGGTCATTTACTGACCACGGTGATCGGTCTAAAATCTGGTCAGCGTTTTCTTGTCGTTCAAAGTCGAACAACAGTATCCCCTCCTCCAATTCTGATATCGAGACCTTCCCATATATAGCACATGCCGACCTTAGTACCCCATTGATCGGCTTTTGGGATAGGACCTTCCCAACGTACCATGCATCACTCTACACTTGCTGATTCGAATCGAGGTAAACCACGAGTCCGCCGAGCCTGTTCGTCCCTCCGGAACAGGAACTGGAACCGACTAGCTTGTCCATCGTGTTGTCGTGGGTGCAGCGCATTCACCTCGGGTGACAGCTCCCTACAAGAACATGAAAAGGAAAGGGTGAGTATAATTGTGATTTCGGTTCAGGCTTGGGTTCGGGTATAGTGCTGCAGTTCTCGGTGGTTCGGTGCCAGGGTCGCCTGCTGTGTGTTGGGTCTCGTGCCCTTGGTTGCGGGCGTCTCCTGGCTAGGTGATGTTGGGTCCGTCTCCTAAGTTTTCCGAGCCTCACTTATGTCGTCTCGAAAGTTATCGTCGCCGGCGTGGAGGAAAACTCAGCTCAAAACCGAGTTCCTCTTCTTCAAATGGCGGGCGATTTTCTGCAGTTTCCCTTGCATGGAAACGTCCAATCGAAGCTCAATAGCTGGATGTGTTTGGTTAGTTGTGATTGGTTGATTGCAATTGGCAATAAATGCCAAATCAGAAGTCTCCAATTTGGAGCAGCAAGGACTCCAGCACGAGGCAACCCTAGAAATGCAGGGGTGTTCTTCGGCTGGAGAGGCGCGTGTGACTTCACTCGCACGGGGATGGTGATCAACCGTCATCCATATTAGTTCTAAAATACAAACTTTGTATTTCCCTCTTTTTTATATGCGCTTGAATAACTTTATTATCCCCAACTCTTGGTTGAACTTGTGTGGTCTGCCACTTGCAAATTCTCAGTATGTAAGTTTTGTTTCGGCCTTGTTGATTTGAGTAGAGGTTGAACGAGCTGTTGGGCTAGTTTGAGTGAATTATGTTGTTGTAGCCCAAACTCTCTTCTGTCTTTCGTCCGAACGTGCAATATCGGTCGATCATTTGTGTCTGTTGTTGAATTCAGTATTGGGTCCATACCTCCTCCTCAGTTCCGTTGTTGATGATGTCTAGATGCGCTAGTGATCTGATAACTAGCTTCTCCACCAAAATCATCCTCAAACCTTCTCTGCTACCAACAAAAGAGCCGGCGCGCCATGTCCACGCCTTTCAGTTGTTTGATGATATGCCCAGCAGAGACATCCGCTCATTCAACTCCTCACTTGCTGCCTCAGTACGTAGAGGAGATATCTCTTCTGCATGGTCTTTGTTTATTGACTTGCACCGCTGCAGGACCGACCTGGATGCATATACTTTCACACCTGTCTTGACTGCGTGTTCTTCGCTGATGCACCCTCTCCGCGGCCAGCAAGTCCATGGGTTGATGATCAAATCAGGTTCGAACGTGGGAACTGTAAGCAAAACCGCACTCCTGGACATGTACTCTAAGCATGGTCATTTGAGTGATTCGATCAAGGTTTTTGAAGAGGTTGAGTTCAAGGATGTGGTAACTTGGAATGCGATGATCTCAAGCTTTCTTAAGCACGGGCTAGCTAAGGACGCAGTCTCTATTTTTGGGTCGATGAGGCAGGAGAATATTCAGGTGAGCGAGTTCACTCTTTGTTCTGTGCTCAAAGCTTGTACTATGTTGGAGGCCTTTCCACAGGGCAAGCAGATCCATGGTCTTGTAACAGTGATGGGCAGGGATTTGGTTGTTCTTGGAACAGCTTTAATCGACTTTTACTCCCAAGTCGGGAATGCTAACGAGGCAGCGAAGGTTTATGCTTGGTTTGGTTCCAGTAATGATAGCATGATGCACAATTCAATGATTGCTGGTTGTGTTAGGAATAAGAACTATGGTGAAGCATTCTCGATTATGTCCTCTAGGAGACCAAACGTAATTGCAATGACGAGTGCCCTAGCAGCTTGTTCCGACAACTCTGATTTGTGTGTCGGGAAACAAATTCACTGTCTGGCGATTCGTTTGGGTTTCACTTCCGATACCCAATTGTGTAATGCGTTGTTAGACATGTATGCAAAATGTGGGCAAATTGTGAAAGCCAAGACTTTATTCGACTGGACGCCCCACAAAGATGTAATCTCATGGACAACCATGATAGATGGATATAGAGTTCATGGGCTTGGACATGAAGCTTTCCTGCTTTTCAATAAGATGATGGAGTCTCAGGGTGATGTGTTGTTGAACTCAGTGACTCTTCTTGCTGTATTATCGGCTTGTGGTCATTCGGGTCTGGTGGATCAAGGCAGGGCATGCTTCGATTTGGCCAGGCAGAAGTGTGGTTTACATGCTGAACCCAAGCACTATGCTTCCTTCTTGGATGGACTAGGGCGAGCAGGTCGTATGGATGATATGTGGGAGGTGTTCCATGAAATGGTTGAGGAGAAGTTTGGGGATTCACCTAAAGTGTGGACAGCACTGTTGAATGCTTGCGGACTTAATCAGGATGTGGCGAGAGGAGAGGGTGCTGCCAAGCGTCTGATGGAATTGGAGCCAACTAATCCGGCAAATTATGTGTTGGTTTCTAATTTCTATGCAGCAATCGGTAGGTGGGATTCTGTGAGTGCGCTAAGAATTGATATGAGGAACAAAGGGCTTACTAAGGAGGCAGGGAGTAGCTGGATCACATCAATGCTGCAGACGCCTTATTATTAAGTAAGATTTGTATATATCCAGCAAGAACTTAATTGATCCAATTTCAGGCTGATTTATTAGCAGGCTTAGTTTCATGGAAGTGCTCATGTATACAAGTTCGTTGATGCTTTACTTTCACTCTTCGTGACCTGACCTGCCTATACATATATTTGGGAGGGGATGAAGGTATTTTTCTAAAAGAAATCTCCAGTTGCATGCATTCATTGAATCATCCATCCATGACCTTAGTATTTGATTAACTTGGTCAGGGAGAGAGCGAGAGTACTAAGCAAAAAGAAATGTAAGCACTACTTTTCATTTCTAAAGTAGCAAGTATTTGAATGTGTCAATTGCAATCCACTTATTGTCTTAGATTGTGTGGAATTTGCACAGGGGAAGTCAAAAGATGATGGTTGAATGCTCAGGTTTCCGATGCTGCTTTGTCCCCTTATTCTCTTCAAAGGTCCATCTGGTTCTGGGGACCAATCTTGTAATGGTTTGTACCTCTACTTGATAATAACTCCGGTGTAGACGCAATGGCTATAGCTTTCTCCCCTTTATTTTTCTTAGCTGACCGGCATTTATCTTCTGCTTAGGTATATATCATGAGTTGAGACAATCCAGATTCAGGTATAGTAAAGATGTCTTCGTATTAAATTATGACTGATTTTGAGAAAAATTGCATTTATGAATATGATGGTCAAGGACAAACCATTTATCATCATATAATAACGCTCTCACATGCTCCACAGAACATAAATGCACAACTTGCAACCAAACTCAAGAGATGCATTAATGTCTGGACTCAAGTAGATAAGCCACAAACCATGATATATCCCTAGTCAGTGCTGCTAATTTCAAATCACATTGTAGATAGAGCCTGTCAGAAGCCGCTGCAAAGTCATTACCCTCCTATAGCTCACCAAGTAATTACTTCGGTTTCCTGATATGGAAAGGAGGGGTTTATTAATTGGATGCGGCACAGAGCATTGTTGGGACGGGAGGGGGAATCACCCTCCTCAACTTTTTGCATTGGTAATTTAAGACCTAAAAAACACAATTAGTTTCGATTTAGCCCTTTAAAGTCTTATATTTGCTCCATGAAATAATTTTAGTTGATAGTTCAACTCTGTCTCTATTCTAATTCTTCCTTCCACTAAAATAAATTTATGACTTCGTTTCTGATTGGATGTGCATTTGTTTTTATGCTTGTTTGATTGGAATTTATCTAAATATTTTAAATAAAAACTAATTTAGAGAATAAAGGTGGTAGAGGTGAAGTAAATCAAAGAAGACTCTAATAGAAGATTAGATGATATTATTGTAAGGGCAAATCATGCTACTTCCCTAAAAGAGGGCCAACAATCAACTTATGATTGGTGCATATTTAAATATTTCTCAGTTGTTATTCTATTCATGTGTTAAACGTAAAAAAAATATATGTAATTGTGATTCCATAGGAAATATTAACATTGGAAACAGCATTCAATAGCAAATGCATACATGTGTAAATCTTTTTAGGTTACTATCTTTTTGGATTACTGTGAGATCAACCTTCATATGAATTTGTGAAACAGTTATTTCCACTGTAACTGCTTTTCAATTAAAAACGTGTACGCAGATGAATAAGAATTTCCATTATCTGGAGATATCATAAAAGATAGATCATTCTGTCCGTAAAGTCATTCGAAATTGTACCTCTATTCTCTTATATTGTGATTAACAGTTATTTTTTAATAAATGAGGCAGTAAGTTTTGATGATATAAGCTAGCAAATAAAGGGAAGGGAGGGGGGGGGGGGGGGGGGGGGGGGGGGGGGGGGGGGGGGGGGGGGGGATAGTTGTAACAAGTGTATAATTTTCAGCAAATAAGATTGTTCTCCGTACCAGGGAAAGATGAAGAGAACTTCACGTGGACTTTGTTCACACTTCCGGGTGATGAATTCAAACACGTTGTTTGTAATACCAAGTTACAAGTACAAGTACCACTAGTGTAATTGCAGGTATGATATGTTAGACAATGGAGAATTTCGAGTCATCACCACCACTCAACTGAAGTGGGCAAGCCACTCACGAAAGTGTGCAATCCACTCACCAAGTGGACAAGTCACTCACCAAAGTGGACAAGACACTCAGCAAAGTGGTCAAAGTGGTCAAGACACTGAAGATTGTCATCCTTTTGACAACTATAAGAAGACAACAATGTCTAAGGAAAGTTAGAACAAGAAAGAGGGAAGAGTAAGAAACGGTTGTTGGAGTGTTGAGCATGTGGGAGAAAAAAAGTGTTGTGTATGTGAGCCAAAAATACGGAGTGAGTATTTTAGAGTGTGAGCGATACATAGTGTATGTTTGAGTGATACACTATTTGTCAAATTGATGAATCACGTAAATCATTATCTCGTCTGTATTTCTCTTGAACAACTAAATCTCAAAGTCCTGCGATACGGAAATTAGCAGCATCTAATTTCCCAACAATTAGCATCCGAGGTTTTGGTTGGCGAATCGAAGGCACGACATACGTTTACGAAAATTATTCTGCGAAATATTTTTTGTATTAATCCTATTTGTTTGAGTGGGATAATAGAGACAATGAAGACTTTCGGGTCACTACCACTGCTCAACTGAAGTGGGCAAGTCACTCGCGAAAGTGTGCAAGCCACTCACTAAGTGAGCGAGCCAGTCATCAAAGTGGGCAAACAACTTGCCAAAGTGGACAAGACACTCAGTAAAGTGGCCAAGGCACTGAAGATTGTCATTCTTTTGACAACTATAAGAAGACAACAATGTCGAAGGAAAGATAGAACAAGAAAGAGAGAAGAGTAAGAAACGGTTGTTGGAGTGTTGAGTCTGTGGGAGAAAATACGGAGTAAGCCAAAAATACAGTGTGAGCCAAAAATACGGGGTGAGTATTTTAGAGTGCGAGCGATACAAAGTGTATGTTTGAGTGATACACTATTTGTCTATAGTGAAAGTGGGTGTAAGCCGTGGACGTAGTCAAATTTGTGAATCACGCAAATCCTTGTCTCGTGTGTATTTCTTTTGAGCCACTAAATTCCAAGGTTCTGCGAAGCGTAAAGTAGCAGCATCTAATTTCCCAACAACTGGTATAAGAGGTTTTGGTTGGCGAATCGAAGGCACAACAGACGTTTACGAAAATTATTCTGCGAAATATTTTTTGTATTCATCCTATTTGTTCGAGTGGGAGCAATGAAGGAAAGTTAGAACAAGAAAGAGGGAAGAGTAAGAAACGGTTGTTGGAGTGTTGAGCATGTGGGAGAAAAAAAGTGTTGTGTATGTGAGCCAAAAATACGGAGTGAGTATTTTAGAGTGTGAGCGATACATAGTGTATGTTTGAGTGATACACTATTTGTCAAATTGATGAATCACGTAAATCATTATCTCGTCTGTATTTCTCTTGAACAACTAAATCTCAAAGTCCTGCGATACGGAAATTAGCAGCATCTAATTTCCCAACAATTAGCATCCGAGGTTTTGGTTGGCGAATCGAAGGCACGACATACGTTTACGAAAATTATTCTGCGAAATATTTTTTGTATTAATCCTATTTGTTTGAGTGGGATAATAGAGACAATGAAGACTTTCGGGTCACTACCACTGCTCAACTGAAGTGGGCAAGTCACTCGCGAAAGTGTGCAAGCCACTCACTAAGTGAGCGAGCCAGTCATCAAAGTGGGCAAACAACTTGCCAAAGTGGACAAGACACTCAGTAAAGTGGCCAAGGCACTGAAGATTGTCATTCTTTTGACAACTATAAGAAGACAACAATGTCGAAGGAAAGATAGAACAAGAAAGAGAGAAGAGTAAGAAACGGTTGTTGGAGTGTTGAGTCTGTGGGAGAAAATACGGAGTAAGCCAAAAATACAGTGTGAGCCAAAAATACGGGGTGAGTATTTTAGAGTGCGAGCGATACAAAGTGTATGTTTGAGTGATACACTATTTGTCTATAGTGAAAGTGGGTGTAAGCCGTGGACGTAGTCAAATTTGTGAATCACGCAAATCCTTGTCTCGTGTGTATTTCTTTTGAGCCACTAAATTCCAAGGTTCTGCGAAGCGTAAAGTAGCAGCATCTAATTTCCCAACAACTGGTATAAGAGGTTTTGGTTGGCGAATCGAAGGCACAACAGACGTTTACGAAAATTATTCTGCGAAATATTTTTTGTATTCATCCTATTTGTTCGAGTGGGAGCAATGAAGGAAAGTTAGAACAAGAAAGAGGGAAGAGTAAGAAACGGTTGTTGGAGTGTTGAGCATGTGGGAGAAAAAAAGTGTTGTGTATGTGAGCCAAAAATACGGAGTGAGTATTTTAGAGTGTGAGCGATACATAGTGTATGTTTGAGTGATACACTATTTGTCAAATTGATGAATCACGTAAATCATTATCTCGTCTGTATTTCTCTTGAACAACTAAATCTCAAAGTCCTGCGATACGGAAATTAGCAGCATCTAATTTCCCAACAATTAGCATCCGAGGTTTTGGTTGGCGAATCGAAGGCACGACATACGTTTACGAAAATTATTCTGCGAAATATTTTTTGTATTAATCCTATTTGTTTGAGTGGGATAATAGAGACAATGAAGACTTTCGGGTCACTACCACTGCTCAACTGAAGTGGGCAAGTCACTCGCGAAAGTGTGCAAGCCACTCACTAAGTGAGCGAGCCAGTCATCAAAGTGGGCAAACAACTTGCCAAAGTGGACAAGACACTCAGTAAAGTGGCCAAGGCACTGAAGATTGTCATTCTTTTGACAACTATAAGAAGACAACAATGTCGAAGGAAAGATAGAACAAGAAAGAGAGAAGAGTAAGAAACGGTTGTTGGAGTGTTGAGTCTGTGGGAGAAAATACGGAGTAAGCCAAAAATACAGTGTGAGCCAAAAATACGGGGTGAGTATTTTAGAGTGCGAGCGATACAAAGTGTATGTTTGAGTGATACACTATTTGTCTATAGTGAAAGTGGGTGTAAGCCGTGGACGTAGTCAAATTTGTGAATCACGCAAATCCTTGTCTCGTGTGTATTTCTTTTGAGCCACTAAATTCCAAGGTTCTGCGAAGCGTAAAGTAGCAGCATCTAATTTCCCAACAACTGGTATAAGAGGTTTTGGTTGGCGAATCGAAGGCACAACAGACGTTTACGAAAATTATTCTGCGAAATATTTTTTGTATTCATCCTATTTGTTCGAGTGGGAGCAATGAAGGAAAGTTAGAACAAGAAAGAGGGAAGAGTAAGAAACGGTTGTTGGAGTGTTGAGCATGTGGGAGAAAAAAAGTGTTGTGTATGTGAGCCAAAAATACGGAGTGAGTATTTTAGAGTGTGAGCGATACATAGTGTATGTTTGAGTGATACACTATTTGTCAAATTGATGAATCACGTAAATCATTATCTCGTCTGTATTTCTCTTGAACAACTAAATCTCAAAGTCCTGCGATACGGAAATTAGCAGCATCTAATTTCCCAACAATTAGCATCCGAGGTTTTGGTTGGCGAATCGAAGGCACGACATACGTTTACGAAAATTATTCTGCGAAATATTTTTTGTATTAATCCTATTTGTTTGAGTGGGATAATAGAGACAATGAAGACTTTCGGGTCACTACCACTGCTCAACTGAAGTGGGCAAGTCACTCGCGAAAGTGTGCAAGCCACTCACTAAGTGAGCGAGCCAGTCATCAAAGTGGGCAAACAACTTGCCAAAGTGGACAAGACACTCAGTAAAGTGGCCAAGGCACTGAAGATTGTCATTCTTTTGACAACTATAAGAAGACAACAATGTCGAAGGAAAGATAGAACAAGAAAGAGAGAAGAGTAAGAAACGGTTGTTGGAGTGTTGAGTCTGTGGGAGAAAATACGGAGTAAGCCAAAAATACAGTGTGAGCCAAAAATACGGGGTGAGTATTTTAGAGTGCGAGCGATACAAAGTGTATGTTTGAGTGATACACTATTTGTCTATAGTGAAAGTGGGTGTAAGCCGTGGACGTAGTCAAATTTGTGAATCACGCAAATCCTTGTCTCGTGTGTATTTCTTTTGAGCCACTAAATTCCAAGGTTCTGCGAAGCGTAAAGTAGCAGCATCTAATTTCCCAACAACTGGTATAAGAGGTTTTGGTTGGCGAATCGAAGGCACAACAGACGTTTACGAAAATTATTCTGCGAAATATTTTTTGTATTCATCCTATTTGTTCGAGTGGGAGCAATGAAGGAAAGTTAGAACAAGAAAGAGGGAAGAGTAAGAAACGGTTGTTGGAGTGTTGAGCATGTGGGAGAAAAAAAGTGTTGTGTATGTGAGCCAAAAATACGGAGTGAGTATTTTAGAGTGTGAGCGATACATAGTGTATGTTTGAGTGATACACTATTTGTCAAATTGATGAATCACGTAAATCATTATCTCGTCTGTATTTCTCTTGAACAACTAAATCTCAAAGTCCTGCGATACGGAAATTAGCAGCATCTAATTTCCCAACAATTAGCATCCGAGGTTTTGGTTGGCGAATCGAAGGCACGACATACGTTTACGAAAATTATTCTGCGAAATATTTTTTGTATTAATCCTATTTGTTTGAGTGGGATAATAGAGACAATGAAGACTTTCGGGTCACTACCACTGCTCAACTGAAGTGGGCAAGTCACTCGCGAAAGTGTGCAAGCCACTCACTAAGTGAGCGAGCCAGTCATCAAAGTGGGCAAACAACTTGCCAAAGTGGACAAGACACTCAGTAAAGTGGCCAAGGCACTGAAGATTGTCATTCTTTTGACAACTATAAGAAGACAACAATGTCGAAGGAAAGATAGAACAAGAAAGAGAGAAGAGTAAGAAACGGTTGTTGGAGTGTTGAGTCTGTGGGAGAAAATACTGAGTAAGCCAAAAATACAGTGTGAGCCAAAAATACGGGGTGAGTATTTTAGAGTGCGAGCGATACAAAGTGTATGTTTGAGTGATACACTATTTGTCTATAGTGAAAGTGGGTGTAAGCCGTGGACGTAGTCAAATTTGTGAATCACGCAAATCCTTGTCTCGTGTGTATTTCTTTTGAGCCACTAAATTCCAAGGTTCTGCGAAGCGTAAAGTAGCAGCATCTAATTTCCCAACAACTGGTATAAGAGGTTTTGGTTGGCGAATCGAAGGCACAACAGACGTTGTTCGAGTGGGAGCAATGAAGTCAAAGAAATAGTCCAAAATTTCTCATTTTGATGACACAAATTGTGTTTTCTGGAAAATGCAAATAGAAAACAGCTTGTACCAGAATGATCTTTATTTACATTTGGGTGACAAACCAAAGGAAATGAAAGATTCAGAGTGGAAGTTGCTGGACCGGAAAGCTCTTGGAACCATAAGACCATCACTGTCAAAATCAGTAGCTTACAACATAAAAAATGAAAATACAATCGCGTATATCATCGCGGACCTCTCCAGTTTGTACGAACAACCTTATGCGGCAAATAAAAATCATCTGATAAAGAAGCTGTTGATCATGACGATGCTAGGAGGAACACAATTCAGAGAGCATTTCAGCGAGTTCAAAGAAATGATGGACTAACTAGAAACAGTGGACATATCTTTCACTGATGAGATACGTGTCTGTCTAATTCTTGGGCAGTTGCCTAATTGTTGGAAAGACACAGTCACTACAATCACCAGATCTGCAGGAAAGATAAAACTGAAGTTTGATGATGTAGTTAATACAATTATGAATGAAGAAATTCGAAATCAGTCAAATGGTACTTCTACATCAGCATCAGCTTTGAATGTAGAAAGTAGAGGTAGAGATTAAAACAGGAGTGGAGGGTGCAATAAGTCCAAATCCAAAAATGGCAAGTCACAATCTCGAAATCCCAAAAATTCCAACAATCAAAATCAGAACCAGAAGACGATCGAATGTTGGAACTGCAAAAAAATTGGGCACTAAAAAAATAAGTGTAGATCCCTGAAGAAAGAAAAGGAAAGAAAGACAAAAGCAAACATCGCAGCAGAAGATGCAGACGATGTATTGGTATGCTCTTTGGATAGCAAGTCGGAGTCATTGGTGCTAGACTCCGGAGCTTCCTTCCATGCGACCTCCAACAAAGAACTCTTAGTGAGTTATTCATTAGGCAAACCTTGTAAGGTATATCTTGGTGATGATCAACCCTACGACGTGGTTGGCAAGGGTGATGTACAAATAAAGTTGAATGGATCTGTGTGGAAGTTAAGGGATGTGAGACACATTTCTGACTTGAGGAAGAATTTGATCTCGGTGGGTCAGCTAGCAACTAAAGGTTACGTCACAACCTTCAATGGTGATACTTGGAAGGTTTCCAAAGGTGCAATGACAGTTGCTCGTGGCAAGAAGAGCGGTACACTCTATATGATGACGAACACTTGTGGGTCAATTACAGTTGCAGACAGCAAAGATGATCCAAAATCTATGGCACCAGAGACTTGGTCACATGAGTGACAATGGTCTCATATTCATGCATTCCAAGGGAAAAATACCAGACCTACAGTTAGTTGACACTGACTTTTGTGAAAGCTGCATCTTTGGGAAGCAGAAGAGAGTTAGCTTCATAAAGAGTGACAGATTATCAAAGCAGGAAAAGCTTGAGCTAGTTCACACGGATGTCTGGGGCCCAAATACCGTCTCATCCATTAGCGGAAAATCATATTTTGTGACTTTCATTGATGACCATTCTAGGAAGGTATGAGTTTATTTCTTGAGACACAAACAGAAGTGTTTGAAGTGTTCAAGATGTGGAAATCCATGCTGCAAAATGAGACAGGCATAAAGATCAAGAAATTGAGATCTGACAATGGTGGTGAGTATGATGACATGGAGTTCAAAAAGTTTTGTTATGAAAATGGTATCAGACTAGTGAGGACTGTGTCAGATACAGCACAACAGAATAATGTAGCAGAACGGATGAACCGAACATTGACCGAGAGAGCCAAAAGCATACGTATATATGTAGGACTGTCCAAGCAGTTATGGGCATAGATAGTCAATACAATAGCTTACTTGATCAACCGAGGAGCATCAGTACCGCTATAGTACGGGATACTAGAAGAGGTATGGAGCGAAAAAGAAGTAAAACTTTCTCACCTGAAAATTTTTGGTTGTGTATCATATGTGCATATTAGTGATCAGACTAGGGGAAAACTTGGCCCCAAGTCACTAAAATGCACCTTCATCGGATATGGTGGAGATGAGCTTGGATACACGTTTTGGGATGACCAGACCAAGAAGGTGATCAAAAGTCGAGATGTGATATTTAATGAAAAAGTGATGTACAAGGACAGAAATACACTACACCCTAGTAGTGCAACATAGTGCGATCCTATGTATGTTGATCCAGATGATGTACCAGATAGAAGTATAGTGCAGAAAACAGATGAGAGTCCTCAGTTAGAGGAACAAATATCATACAACAGCACACAATAGACTGGTCCACCACAGTCTTCATCTCCTGTACTAAAGAGATCATCACGACCTCCTATACCAAATAGAAGGTACATGAATTATTTGTTGCTATTGATGTAGGAGAACCTGAATGCTATGATGAAGCATGTCAAGTGGAAGATTCTATCAAGTGGGAGCTTGCAATGAAATAATAGATGGAGTCCCTTATCTGTAACAAGCTATGGGAGCTAGCTGAGTTACCCGTGGGAAAGAAGGTCTTACACAACAAATGGGTATCGAGTCAAGGAGGAACATGACGGTTCCAAAAGGTACAAGGCAAGACTTGTAGCCAAAGGATTTCAGCAGAAGGTATCGACTACACCGACGTATTTTCACCGGTTGTGAAATTAACTACCATTCAACATATTTTAACCAAAGTGGGCAAGACACTCATCAAATTGGTCAAGCCACTGAAGATTGTCATCGTTTTGACAACTATAAGAAGTCAACAATGTCGAAGGAAAGATAGAACAAGAAAGAGATAAGAGTAAGAAACGGTTGTTGGAGTGTTGAATTTGTGGGAGAAAAATAGTGTTGTGTATTTGAGCCAAAAATACGGAGTTAGTATTTTATAGTGTGAGTGATACATAATGTATGTTTGGGTGATACAGTATTTGTCTATAGTGAAAGTGGGTGTGAGCCGTGGACGCGGCCAAATTGGTGAACCACGTAAATCATTGTCTCGTGTGTATTTCTCTTGAGTCACTGAATCTCAAGGTCCTGCGAGACGGAAATTATGAACATGTAATATCCCAACATGATAATTATTATGATTGTGTCATATTGTTTTACTCACATAGCATAATCAGAATCAAAACTACTCTGAGTATACATTTTTTAGTATTCTATTTAAATTTATAACAACCGTTTTATTTGTATACTCATATGTTTTACTCTCTATAGATATGATTTTGAATTTTTGATCTTTAGAAGTAAGCAACTGAAATAATAGTATTTACTCCTAGGTCAAATACTATTTATTATTGTATTTTGGATAAATAGAACAATGAATACGATATTATAATTATAGTTATAAGCATTAAAATATTATTATTATTATAATTGCATTGTATAATAACGTTGCAATTTTTTTTTTGTCTTACAAGATGCTTGTATTTATTCTGGATTCAAACTAGTTTCGATGCTATTACAATCATTACTCAAAATGTTACTTAATAAGAGTGGGGGTCTTTCGACCCAATCACTTAGTCGCACTCCTAATCTTGCTTGTTTCGCGATCCAATTGGTGCCTCATTCGCGGATCGTCGAATCTTCTTCCATATAATCACTTCAACTTCTCTCGCTAAAGTTTTGATGTTCTCGCAAACCGTTTCGATCCTCCAATGGTGTGCCTTGTTGTTCAATTGGTTGATCACCACCTCCGAGTCTGATTCAATCACTACTTGGTTCCATCCTTTCTCTATTGCCAACCTCGTCCCAAGCATGATGGGTTGATCCTGCAATATCGTTGTGTCTGGGCCCTGCATCATTCTATTTGCCCCCCCCTTTTACACAGCCTACCACATCCCTTACAATTACGCCGATCTCTCCCATCTTTGTTCTTGAACACGATGCATTACAATTTATCTTGATTTCTCATTGTTTTGGTGCCCCCCACGTTTCAGCCTCTCTAGGGTTCAGTTCATCCTGCATGGTGTTCGGCTCAGCCCCAAGCTCCTCGCGGGTTCGCCTTACTTCCTCGATCGTGGTTCTCGGGTTCGACATTTTTCCTTTGAACGCCACTCGACATCTTGCTTTCCATATTGTCCAATATATCACCATCTATAGTCTCCACCTTGTCTCTTGAGTGTGCTCGTCCCCAATCTTCAAAATGGTGATTATGGTGGTTCGGTTCAAGCCCTAATAGTTCGGCCCATACCCCTTCCGTCCACCTGCATTTTACACCATATGTTCCCTATCCTCATCTAAACCACATATCGGGCAACTTACAGGCACATTCATTCCCCTACTTTGAAGGTTTTTCATAAGCGGTAATGAGTTCGAGCGAAACCGCCACATGAAATTATTAACTTTTAGAATCATGTTCCACTTTCATATGGCACGTCACGCATCCTCAGTGCTATCTCCAGAGTTGGTGGTTGAGTTTGGATGAGTCTCAGCTAGGTCCCTCATCCGGTGGTAAGTCGGTCGGACTGTCATGGTCCCGTCATTCGTCTGTGGCCAAATCAGTCGGTCCTCGCCATCCAGTTGTGGAACCTAGACCTGCAGCACCTTCATAGCCACCCTTGGTTCAGTGATGGCTCGAATGAGGTCGACATTCCAGGTTTGGTCATGCAGGAGCAGCTCAGCCACCATGATGTCTCGGTTTACCTCGCAAGCTGGTCGGATATCTATTTTGTAGCCTTCGATCGTGTGAACCCACGGGTCCCCAAACGCTTGGGTGGTTTTCCCGCCTTCGAGTTGATCCTGTCCGCTCAACAAACTTGTCCATCCTCACGAGGCTCGCCCGCCCTTTCGAGCTGTGATTATGTCCCTCCCCGGATAGTATGTCCCTCGCATTACCCGGATCCATAACGCGTTTGGTTCGGTTATCATCCTCCCGACCATCTTCAGAAGGAGGGCGATAATGTTTCCAATTCTCTAAATCCTAAACCACCCTTGAGTTTGTTCTTGGTGAGGGCATTCCATCTTCTCCAATGGATCTTCCTACCCTCATTTGTTTGCCCCCACCAAAAGTCCGCAATCATCGTGTTTACTTTCGCACCCCAAGTTTTTCGTAATTTAAACATGTTCATGACATATGCCAGAATCGCCGTTATCACTGATTTGATGAGAATTTCCTTACCCGCTTGGTTGAGGGTCTTTACTCTTCATCGCTTATCTTGTTCCTGATTCTTTACTTTAAATATCCCAATGCCGCCTTTTTTTATCTTCCCCAAACATCCGGTAGGCCCAGGTATTTTCCCAGTTCGCTCGTGCTTGATATTTGTAAGGCTCCCTTATTGAACGTGAGGGTAGATTTCGACTCATTTATTCGTTGGCCCGACACCCTGCAATACTTCATTATGAGCTCCTTTAGTCGACTTTCATTCTCTATTGTACCTTAGAGAAAGAATAGTGAGTCGTCTACAAAGAACAAATGATGTAGTTTCGGGAAACCCCTACTCAGGGTTATCCCTTTCAGCTTCTTCTCCTGTATGTCTCTCTCAACCATCCTTGACAATACATCCGCCAACAATATAAATAGATAAGGTGAGAGAGGGTCTCCCTGTCTGATGCCCATGCTTGGTTGGATGGGTATGGTTCGGTTTCCATTCAATATTACCCTGTAGGTCAATGTAGTTATGCACGCTTTCATCCACCTGACCCATTTGGGGCATAACCCTCTCTTCTACAGACTCTTCAACAAGAAATCCTACTACACTCGGTCATAGGCTTTTTGCATGTCCAGCTTTAGGGCACCCTTCACCCTATTCGGTTTCCCCCTACCCTCTAGATTGTGGAATACTTCATGAGCCACCATGATGTTATCCTGAATGAGACGACCTGCTACAAAAGCACTCTGGACAGGGGTGATAAGATCTGATAGATATACTTTCAATCTATTCACCAACACTTTTGATATCACCTTATACACAAATTTACATAAGCTTATGGGCCTAAACTCAGATGCATGTGCCGGATTAGGCAATTTTGGGATTAGGGTTATATCAGTTTGGTTAAGGGATGAAGGGAAAATACCTATTTCGAGGAAGGCTTGTTAGGATATAAGTATAGTTATGCCAAAGGTTAAGGATATATATATATATAATATATATATATAATATATATATATAATATATATATATATATATGTATATATATATATAGATAGATATAGATATAGATAGGAAGTTACAAACGGCTAGTTTTAGGATATATATATATATGCATTCGGTGTAACAATAGGTTAAGTAGAAAAGATATCTATTTCAGTTTTATCTATTTTTCTCTTATGTCTTTGATCTAAAGATCTTAACATGGTATCAGAGCAAGGTTGATTCTGTGTCGCCGCAACCCTAGGCCGCATCAACCCTAGGTCGTCACAACCTTACGCCGCGCCGTCTTCCTTGCGGTCATCCATGGAAGACGCTACTCCACCGTTTGCAAACAAGAAGGTTGTACAATTGATTGGAGAATAAAATTTTCAGTCCTGGAAGCAACAAGTTCTGCTCGCGGTGCGTGGATATAATCTTGAAGCATATCTACATGGAACCGTGAATGTTCCACAATTTGTTCGTGACAACAATGGTCGTGATCAAGCCAATCCAGCGTATGGAAAATCGATGCAGCTCTACAGTTCGTTAGCGTCTTGGATGTTGTCGTTTGTATCTCCTCAGGTTAGTCGAGGTCTAATTGGTTGCATGAATGCATCATCTATTTGGCAAAAACTGCACAGGGATTTTTCGTTTTCATCAACCACTCGAATTATGCAATTATATGATCGCCTGAAAGTCTGGAAGCTACTTCATCAGTCCATGCGTGATTACCTAACCGACATTCAGACTACTTGTGATAGTCTCGCCAGCTGTGGACATCCAATTGAGGAGATGCAACAGATTTCGATCATTCTTAATGGTGTGAAAGGTCAGTTCGATAATGTGATTTCTGTAATACATGCAAGTAGAAATCTTTATGATATAGCATTTGTGAGCTCGGTTCTATTAGATGCCGAAGCTAGGCAGTCTGATATGATCTTTGATTCGGTTGTTACATCGAATGTTGCTGTAAATCACACTACTGGTCCAAAAACTTATGATTCTATGCACTATGTTAATGCTTCTTCTGTCACTGGTGAGGGAAATACTTCGCATCAGGTACGATCGCAACATCAAGGACATCAACACTCTAGTTCAGGAGCCTATCATCAGCAAGGTAATTCTGGCAGAGGACATGGCCGTGGTAGGGGATATGGAGGAAACAAAACACAATGTCAACTGTGTGGGAAATTTGGACATCTAGTGCATAAATGTTATCAACGATTCAACGTGCACTTTATTGGAGTCACCGATCGTGCTCATTCATCCTCTTCCACACCTTCTGCAAACCTGTCATCTGCTCAATGGGATGATTCAGTGGATGATGCCTCTCCATATCAAAGTCATGTTGCTGCATATCAACCGTCTCCAGCCTTTGCATATCCGCACCAATTAGTTCCACAGATCGCCCCATCTCCTGGTGTTGCACATCATGCTCCGGTTATTCATCCATACAAGCCTTCGGCTGCAGCTCCTATGGTTTATCCTCCTCCTTATCATACGCCTACACCAGCTGTCTATGGTCATTACCTGCCATCAGGTTCGTATGCCTTTTCTCCTATGGTCTCAACCAACTCATCAAGTGGTCAACCCAACATATTTCCCTCGCCGCAAGCAAATCTTGCATGTGTTGCTCCTGTAGTTCATACTGATATCCTGACTCTGGAGCGACAAACCATCTTACTAATGCTTATCCTGTTCCAAAGGTGACATCTCCATACACAGGTCCAGGTAAGGTACTTGTAGGGAATGGCTCATCTTTACGTATTTCTGCGATTGGATCTTCCATGATTCCTACTCAGTCTAAGCATCTTATGTTAAATAATATGTTATATACTCCCAGTGTTACTAAGAATCTCCTCTCTGTTTCTCAGTTTGCCAAGGACAGTGACGTCTACTTTGAGTTTCATGCGTCGCATTATTTGGTTAGAGATTCCATGTCGCACAGAGTGCTTCTTCGCGGATTTGAGTGTGATGGCTTGTATCAACTTGATCTGTCAACTTTTAGATATGTCAATTCGGTTCAGTTTAGTAGTCCTTCTATTAATAATAATGTTGCAGTGTCTGTTCAATTGAATTCTACTCTAAATGTTGTTCCAAGTGGGGTTACATCCTCACAAAATTTAATCAATAAAAATATTTTGGTTGATAATGATTCTTTATATGTTGGACCTACAACTAATTCTGATTGTGTGAATGTTGATAGTGATCTGATGAATGATGATCTTTCTTCTTCTTTTAAATGTTTTGTTGCATCCTTAAGTCCCAAAGGTTCATCTCAGTTGTGGCACATGAGACTTGGACATCCTTCGAATTCCATTTTGACAAAAAATTTGCGTCTTCATGATCTTCCTGTTAAACATATTTTTTCTGAATGTTCGGCTTGTGCTATAGGTAAAAGTAAACATCAACCTCATTTGTCGTCTGAAACTCAATATAATGCTCCTCTTGAACTGGTTCACATTGATGTTTGGGGACCCTCTCCCTACACATCCAGCAATTCTAACTATTATCTTAGTGTGGTTGATGCTTACAGTAGGTATACGTGGATTTAGTTTTTGGGCAAGAAGAGTGATGCTGCTCAGGCGTTTCAAGAGTTCCATGTACTGTCCGAGAAGCAACTTAGTTGTTTTCTGAAAGCTGTTCAGTCTGATGGTGGTGGGGAGTTTCAGTTCTTGTCCTCTTATCTTGCTCAACATGGAATTATGCATCGTGTCACCTGTCCCTACACTAATCAACAGAATGGTATGGTGGAACGCAAGCATCGTCATAATGTGGAGCTTGGCCTGACTCTTCTTGCTCAGTCATCTGTTCCTCTTCATTACTGGACAGATGCTTTCTTCACGGCTGTCTTTCTCATTAATCGTCTACCTTCATCTTCCATTGGTAATCTTTCTCCCCATTAGGTTTTATTTAAAACTAAACCTGATTACTCTTTTCTTCGTGTCTTTGGTTCATTATGTTTTCCTAATCTCAGACCGTTTAAGAATCACAAATTTTCTTTTCGTTCTGAGGCTTGTGTTTTTCTGGGATATTGCTCTAAGCATCATGGGTATAAATGTCTCTCATCATGGGATCTATGTCTCTAGAAATGTTGTTTTTCATGAAATGACATTTCCTTTTGCTGATCCTCATGGTGAGTTCTTTGGTTCTCTTTCTCCTAAATCTGTTCCAGCTTCAAAACCTTTTTTTATTCCTATTGATTCTATATTTCAGTCTGACGGGTCTTCTGCAGTTTCTCCTGATATTCCAACATCCCATGACTCTGCTCCTTTTCAATCGGTGGTATCCCCCTCTTCATATGCTTGTTCTCCACCTCAACCTCAGTGTGTGGACACTTCTTCCTCTGCACCTGCGTCCGTGCGGTATGTTCCTGATCATGACTCCTTAGTCCCTGTATCTCAGTTAGAATCATTACCCTCTTCGATGCCAAATCCACTTGCATCTGGTTCTTTGTTAAAGGCTCAATCATCTACTCCTGTATTGAGCACTCATCCAATGATGACACGATCCAAGGCTTCGTACAAGCTCTTACGTCTACTTGTGTTTCTAGTGAGGATTTATCTTCCAGAGAACCTCTGTCCATTCATGAAGCCTTGCTTTCTCCACAGTGGGCCAATGCTATTCATGATGAGATGAGTGCCTTGCTATATAATAAAACATGGTCTATGGTTTCTCTGCCTGCTGGAAGGATTCCCATTGGGTGTAAGTGGTTGTTCAAAATTAAAAGACATGCAGATGGAAGCATAGCTAGGGACAAGGCTCGACTAGTTGCTAAAGGTTTTTCCCAGAAGGCTGGATTTGATTTTCAGGATACTTTCAGTCCTGTTGTGAAGGCTGCAACTGTTCGGATTGTATTGTCTCTTGCGCTAACTCATAAGTGGTGCTTACGGCAGGTGGACATCAATAATGCATTTCTTCATGGAGATCTGACTGAGGAGTTTTACATGGTGCAACCGCCTGGTTTTGAGCAGCCTTCGTCATCTGGTTTTGCACTTTTGGTTTCAAGTTACAAAAAGCCCTATATGGTTTGAAGCAGGCTCCGCGTGCCTGGTTTGAAAAATTGAAATCCTATCTTATTCAGTCTCTTTGCTTTCATGTTTCTACTGCTGATAGTTGTTTGTTCATTAAGAAATCTGATCATGGTTTTGTTTTGTTACTTGTTTATGTAGATGATATTGTCATCACAGGTTCATCCTCTTCAATGGTTGAACAAGTTATCTGTTCCGTGCGATTGCTAATTCTGTGTGTGAAATCCTGTGGGTGAAGTCTCTTCTTCTGGAAATAGGTTTGACTCTGCCATCTCCTTCGGTGATATGGAGTGATAATACCAGTGTTGTAGCATTGTCAGAAAATCTGGTTCATCATTCAAAGATGAAGCATGTGGAGATTGATCTGTTCTTCATCCGAGAAAAAGTTCAATCTGGGGAACTCATAGTCAACTTTGTTCCAGCTAATGAGAATGTGGCTGATGTGTTAACGAAACCATTAACAGAAAAGACATTTGTGCCTTGGAGAAAGAAGCTTGGTGTGTTTTCGGTTCAAGAACTTCAGGAGTTGTCTTCATCTCTACATTGAGCACATGAATAGGTTCAGGTAATTCTTGTATGTATCTATGACTTGATCTGTCCTTTCAGCAGCTGGTATCGTTTGTAGTCTTAAAAGTGCCTTGTTCTATTCCATTGAATGATCTTATTCAATCAGAGTTAAGGCATCATGATTATTTCATTATGCAGTTAATAGTTCATGATCATTGATGTCATCTAGATGAGCATTACATTTGTTGTCATTACTATGTTTTCCATAAATCCTCCTTATTATGCATCAGTGAGTTCCATTGAATTGTTTTTATCCTGTACTGGTATGTAACTGCTTTTCTTTGAGTTTTCTCATCATTTATATTGCCATTTATACATGTTCGTCCTCTTCTCTGCACCTCAAGAAATATCAAGATCACTGACTTGACATAGGGTACAGTTTGATTCCAAAAATAGAGTTATGTGCACAAGAGAACGACAAGATACTTGTGTTCATACTCTTGAGGAAGAAAAGATGATGGCTGAAACCATCCAACTGTATTGGTAAGATAAGAGCTAAAACTCTTCTGTCAAGGTAAAATAACTGCAGTGAAAAATATATATATATATATATATAAAAAGAGAGAAAGAAGAAATCAAACTCTCAATCAAATATTCAGAAAAATGATAGATAAAGCAGAGAAAGGAAGACTGGTGTTAGGTTAGTATGATGATGTGATGAATATCAAAGAAATTGTTCAGTTATGTTAAGTACATGTGTGAGATATATTTAATGTGTAATCTATGATACATCTCCAGGAGTCTTTATAGAGAAAACATTGAGTGGATGATTCATGATGTGTGCTTATGATAATATCATAAGTGAAGGTTCTAATATAACTGCATTATGAGTATAAGATTGTGTTTTTTTAATCTGTTTGATATGGATACATTTGTGTGTGAAGAAAAACTAGTGCTTTGGCTTGAATGATAGATAGCTAGAGAGACTGGTCAGTCAGAGAAGCATCAATGGATTATCATAACTAAAATCGCTGATTCATGTGTTCAAACAAGGCAAAGGAGTTCAAGGAGGCAAAGGAATTCAAAGTTTTTTCAAAAGCAAATCAAGTATGGAGAATGTTAGGATATAAGTATAGTTATGCCAAACGTTAAGGATATATATATATATATAATATATATAGATAGATAGATAAGAAGTTACCAACGGCTAGTTTTAGGATATGTATATATATGCATTCGGTGTAACAATAGGTTAAGTAGAAAAGATATCTATTTAAGTTTTATCTATTTTTCTCATATGTCTTTGATCTAAAGATCTTAACAAGGCTCTGACCGCGGTGATGACATCTGAGCCCACAATGTTCCAATTCCTTTGATAGAATAGACCCGAAAAACCGTTTGGCCCCAGCGCCTTTGAACACCCTAATTGGAACACCGCTTCTCTCACCTCTTCCCTTGTTAAATCTGAGTTCATTTCCTCACTTATCTGGATTGGTATGCTATCCAATGTGCCACAGTTCGGTTCAGGGTTTTCTGTTGTGAATGCCTTCTCATAGTGTCCCCTGACTTCCTCCATTATGTCTCGACCATTTGTTATCCACTCGCCCTTTCCCCCTTATGCGGGTTAGCCTATTTCTTCATCTCCGAGCATTTGTTGTTAGGTGGAAGAATGTTGTGTTTCGGTCCCCTTGCGTGAACCATATGACCCACGATCTTTGTTTCCAATACAGATCCTCCTGTTTCCAATGATCGTTGATTTGTCGTTTTAAAATGATTTCCTCCTCCTGGTTCTCTATGTTTGGTTGTCTCCTACCAATCTCTTGGAGCCTTTATTTTGCCCTTCCCAATTTGACCATATTATTCCCGAACCTTCCCTTACTCCATTCAATGAGACTCCTCCTGCATTGCCCTAGTCACGGCCATAGTGTGGGCCGGTTCGACTGGTTCTCCTTAGGCTCCCTCCAAGCTGATCAGATAACATCCTTACATTCCGGGTTCTCGAGCCACATTTCTTCAAATCGGAAACCAAGTTGGCCTCTATATGGCTCCCTCCATTTTGTTATAATCATTGGCGTGTGGTTTGATCCCATCGCCACTTCGTTTACGCATTCAGCGTACGTGTATTGAGTTGCTCACCTGGAGTTGAATAGCACCCTATCCAATCTCTCGTACACCCGTTCCGTCCCTCTTAGGTTATTGCACCAAGTATACTGCTGTCATTTCGACCCCATATCCTCCATCCATATATCCTCCATAAACCTATTGAATGCATCAATTTTTCTTTGTGCTTTCATGCGTCCTCCTTCCTTTTCATGTTAATGCATAATTTCATTAAAATCACCTTGGCAACACCATGGTCCATTCCCTCCATTTCCCAATTGTCTTATCTCCTCCCATGATCGATATCTCGCACCTTCCTCCGTGTCAGCATGGATCCAAGTTATGTAAGACGAGTGTCCCATTTGATCAGTCACCCTCGTATCTATCATGTTTGCATTAGACCTCAATAACTGCATGTTAACATTTTCGCCCCGCCATAGTGCTAACCCTCTCGCTATACCTTGAGGTATCACGTAATATGCCTTCTCTAGCCCAATTTGCTCCCATATCCGTTCACAGAAAGCATAACCATTCTTTTACTCCATAAGAAAAATTATTTTCGGGTGATGCTTTCCATTGAGTTCTTTCAGGTGTCGAATCGTTTGGGAAGACCCCCAGACCCTAACAGATCCAGACGATTGTGCTCATTGATCCCGTGTGGCTGTTGTGGGACAGTCACCAGAGCACATACTTTCACTTATCGTCTCAGGGTTTGTTCGGATTGGAACATCAATTAGTACACATTCACTAGGAACTTTCGGTCTTCTCTTCCTCTCCTGTGACTGTTTCACCGTGGTTTTTATTCTCCCCCTTCACTTGTTTGTTCATCTCCTCCTTCTTGTTTGTTCGCCTCATCTTCGACCAGTTTGGCTCTCTTCGACCCAGCCTCTTCATCATCCCCTTCCCTACTGTGCCTGAGGTTCATTTTGTGCATAAACAGACTTAGGCTTGTCTCCTTCTCCCTCTGCTTTTGTTCGCTACAAGATCCTGGTGACTCAGGCAGAGTCTCCACAAGGTACATTTGTGGGTCGTTCGTGTCCATGAGGTCGGTCTGGTGGGTGTAGTTGTCGGGCATCTGGATGATGAACGGTTGTATGATAGGCTGCATGGGGGTGCTGTCTCGGTTCATCCATATGTCGGTTGCAGGCTCATTACCCTGGTGTGGAGGTGTCCGTCTATTTCGCCATTGGGAGAGTCGATATGGTGTTGTCTGGATCGGCATAGGCGATGCCGACTCGCCCGGGTGCATCAGTTGGTTCAAGTTGTGTATCGGCTTGTCTGGTTGTTTCGGCTGGTTCCGGTCTTATGGTGTGAGATTTTCATGAGAGGCTTAGTCTGCTATGGCCTGGGTATGTGTAATGTAGATATTGGGGGTTTTATGTGGGTTTGGTGGTATATGTGCTTGGTTCGGCTGGTTGGGTTTGGTATTGGTCGGTTATGGTCTTGGTTTGTGGGTATTGTATCTGTCGTTCAAGGTGATGGTTCATTGGTGGTTCGACATTGGCTCTATTGTTCCCTCCTTGGTACGGTATCATGGAGGTGGTGTCACCTGGTGGGTACACATCCTCGGTCGGTTAAACGCTTTCTTTTGTGTTCTCCTCTTGCTCCATTGGGTCATCCACCTACTCATTGTGGTTCTCCCACTTTCCCGGTTTTGCTTTCTCTTGTTCACGGTCCTTGAATTCGTTCATTATGTCAAACAATGACATACGAATGCCACTTTGTCCCCCAGAGGGGCCACTCCTCGCTCCCCCTTCCATTCTGCTCTCCCTTCTTATTTTTGGCCTTTGTCCCGACAACCATGGTTCATACATCGACTGCCCTTGTATTTCTTCCGACATAACCACCTCTTCTCTGCACACCTGGGTAGTATGACCCAACTTCCCGCACCCATAGAAAACACCAGACAGCCTCTCGTACTTAATGCACACCTGAGATATCCTCCCCTTTTGAGTTGTTCCACCAGAAACCCGTCATCACTGGATCATCCACATTCACTTCTACTTTCATCCGCATAAATGCCTTTTGGGCACTTTCCGTTTCATCCTCCATTTCTATGACATTACCTATTTTTCCTCCTATTCTTATAAACTTGGCATTATCAACAATATACTAATACCCAAAACTGCACTTGCCTGAAATCTACTAGCACTAATCCTACCGTTGGGCTCCATTTTTTCATACTCATGCAATGTCCTTGAACCGACCAGGGCAACATATCAAAGATTTGCTTCCTATCATCCTCATTCTCAAATTCAAACATAACAACCCTCTCTGATAGATCAGATATAAATACTGATATGTACCTCTCCCACACCAATTTCAGTACATTGTGAATTGCACATGCTTTGACCGGTTTCTGGGATATGATCATTCCCATGTATCGCTCACTCATTTCCAATCGGGGTTCGACGGTAGGTCCAGTGCGTTCTTCTTCGAGTGTACACTATCGGACGGACTTCTACTTTGATCGCTCATTGTGGTTGAGGGTCCAGATGCCTTCACCGGGGTCGCACCTATCCTGCAGAAAACAGACAGAAAGCAGAGAGGCTAGGATTCAAAACTTCAGCAATCAACTGGCGAGCTTTTCTGCCACAGGGAGCTCTTCTTCCCGCTGTTCGGGTGGTCTGCTCTAGTGGTCGTTCGTGGGTTGGGTCAATCTGTTGGGTCCTCGCCTTCTTCACCTGCCCCAGAGCTGGTTTCAATCGGCAAGAAAATCGCTGTCAGAGCCTGAATTAGGGTTTCAGAGCTCTTGTTGGTTTCTTTCCGAAAGCTGTTTGTTGCATGGAACTGTGGTTCAGTTACGTCATTTGCATGATTTGGAGCTCTCTCTGTGCATTAATTGCAAACTTTCGAAACCTTGACTGGTTGATTTGACCCGTTGAGCCTGATTTGACCTTGACTGCATGATTCTCCCCTGTTCCTTTCGATTTCGCCAAAAAACCGACAGTTGAGGCTGAAGCCTCTTCCCACGCTGGAAAAATATCAGCTTGGAAACCCTAACCTTAGTATTCTGCGTTAAAACCCTACCGTGTGGACTCTAATATCTTACTTACTGTTGTGTTACAGGTGGACACTACAGTGGTGATTAGGCTTGAACCGAAAGTATCGTTTGAGTACGCCTCCGAGTGCTGATGAGATAAGTAGATCTGGACACCTCAAATTCGACCTAGTCGAGGACCCCCTCCAGGTGCAGACCGAGAGGTATGTTGATGTTGTGGTGTCCAAGAAATAGATGAAAACAGTGGTTGTGCACAATGTATTGAAGATTGCCTGGGCAAATTTCGAATCGGTACACATAACCGATCTCAAGGAGAATTTGATCATGCTGGAATTCGAAAGCGAGAAAGACAATAAGCAATTCTGGACCAATCCCCCTGGTCAATTCAAGGGCACTGTCTGAGTATTAAAAATGGGAACCAAACCTGAGCATTGAAGATATAGATTTCAACTTGATACAATTCTGGATCCAAATACACGGAATGGAACTCGGGTTACTAAGTGTGACAAACACACACCTTATCGGGGAAAGAACAGACTGGTGGAATAAAAAGGTATTTCATAAGAATTAAGGTGGATATTGACTCAAAACGCCACTCATCGTCGCATTCTGGTGGACAAACTCGAAGGGAGAAAACGGGTGGGAAAACGTTAAGTACTAACGATTATCTGCAATGTGCTACAAATGTGGAAGATTGAGACATACATAATATCAGTGCAAGCACGAAGTGGTAATGTATAAAGCAAAGTTAGAATTCTCGATGTACGGGCCCTGGATAATCAGCACCCGCCCCAAAATAGTGACTGGACCAACCAAAGTAGGAATCAACAAAGCACATGATAGACCCAATGAAGCAGCTTGCAAGTCATAGCGCGAGATAATGAGTGAAGTTCGGGACCCAACAAAGAAAATCAAAAGCACAACAGGGAGTTAGGAGAAGTCCTAGTTAACAACTTCAACCACCCCTAGGAGGAACCGAGCTCCAACCCCAACATTCACACAAATAACCAACATATACAGCCAACCATATCAGCCCTGACTTAAAAAAAATGTCGATGAGTAATACAGCGCCATCTTCATCCACCTTATAACCCCACATTAGATAAACAAATGCAGACCAAACATAATGCTCATCCATATTCCCAGCCCATATCCACCGCTTGTAGGCTTGTCCAAATGAACCGGTTCAGACAAACTGGTCTGGTAGAAATGGTTTGGTTCGAACCGGTTCGACCGAACTAGTTCCAAAACCAGACCAGTGCTTTTAGCCTTCAAATAGAACAGTTCAAAATAGTACCAAAAATCCAGTTCGAATCGGTTTGACTCAACTCGTTTTTTGATACTGGTTTATACTTAAATTTAAATCAAACCACTTTAAACCTATATAATTTTAGAACCGGTTTGAAGCAAAATCAACTAAACTGGTCTGAAATTAAACCAAACCTAAAGATGTCTTCAATAAACCAAACCTAGAGATATATTGGACACTCGTATGTTGATGTTGGATAGGATTTTAGTCGGTTATGGAACAAATGATCAATCGGTTCAGTGTGTTTTTCAGTCGGTTCAGTGTATTTTTCAGTCAGTTCAGTGTTTTTTCAGCTGGTTCAGTGTTTTTCAGTTGGTTCAGTATTTTTTCAGACAGTTCAGTGTGTTGGATAGGATTTTCAATCGGTTTAGGTTGGGTTTGAACCAGATTATTTCCGAACCAAAATTGTTATTAAAAAAATAGACCAGAACAGTTCGAACCAATTCTGAATCGGTTCGAACCATACCAGTTATTTTTTCCTTAAACCAGACCAGTTTTTTTAGAAACAGAAAAATGTACTGTTTTTTTTCAAACCAGACCAGTTCAGTTCAGAACCGGTTCGACCCTGAACCGGTTCATGAACAAGCCTAACCGCTTGACCGACCAGTCTTCCATTGGTAAATCACATAGCCTAAAAACTCATATAGTAGTCATCAAAAACTCTGTACCAAACCAACTACCCAATACCATCACCTTAATCCTCACCCAAGTTGAGCTGCGATCGAACTGAACCCCCTCCCCAAACACCCAACCTAGCCGAGGATGAACCTCACCAATCCAACATATGGGAAAACCTGAAAGGAATGATTATAACCCATAGCTCGCCTTTGCCCACATATGGACTTATTACTTACCTGGACAAAATGACCCTCAAAAGGTCTCTGGAGAAGGAGGGGTGGAGGACTTATACCCCATAAAGAGGAACAAAGTTGAAAATGCTCTAGACATGCAGGGGATGCATCAGGGGTCAATCAGTCAAGCAAGGACCCATGGCGTCGTAAGGAAGACCAAACCGAGAAGGGGAGGAACTAGATCGACGGAAATGATTAGTATCACTTCGAAGGAATCTACTATTGAAGAACTACCTCAGATGGGCTCTAGTGGTTGTCCCGTAATAGCCACGGGACCAATGAGTCTACTAACCTTGAATTGTCATGGTCTGGGATCTTTCTTGACAATACACAACTTCAAAAATCTCCTCAAAAGGTATCAACCATCAGTAACCTTCCTGATGGAAACAAAAAAACTCATATGCCTTTTGTGATCACATAAGAAGGTCGATAGGAATGGAAGCATGGAGTAAACGTCAACCCTCAGTGTAGGTCGGGAGGATTAGTAATATGGTGGAGAGAAGGGATCAACATAACCTTCTCATTGACATCCAATAACATCATGTATTGCAACATAGAAGGGGGAGACTTCCAAAGGTCGACGTGTGGTACCATGGTTTATTGTGATCATTAGACGGGTAGAAGATCACAAAATTGGGATGTCTTGAGGAGCCTAGGGAACAGTAGAGGAGGGCCGTGGGTTTGCATTGAAGATTTTAACGACATACGCGACCACTATGAGAAAGTTGACGGAGCATTGAGGGATCAAAGAAAAATGGATACATTTAACAAGATGATAATCGACCTAACACTCATCGATCTTGGCTTCAAAGGATAAAAATTTACGTGAAGAAATAACTGACAGGGTATAACAAAAATTCGAGAATGTATTGATAAGGCCTTGGGGAATTCAGAATGCATAATGCATTACTCGGCCTCTTAGATCCTAATCGATGTATCAATCGGATCGGACCACACACCTCTTATTCTACAACCCTAATACAATGACAGGAGAAGAAGAAGATGACTTCGGTTTGAAGAGATGTGGCTAGATTAATATGGAGACAGGGATGTAACCAAACAATCGTGGAGGGAAGAAACACATTTCCAAGTGAAACTTGAAAGATTTAGCTCCAACCTTAGCGTAGGGAGGAAGGAAGGATTCAGGAAAAATCAAAGGAAAATCATTGTCACGAACGAATAAATCCGGCAACTAGAAATTACCGACCGAACTAACGAGGATGATAATGAGATACGAAAATTGAAAAAATACCTAGACAATTTATTGAAACATGAGGAGATTTTTTGGCACCAAAGATCAAGAATCAAATGGCTTGGGCACATGGATAGGAATTCCAAGTTCTTTCACTTAACGACCCTAAACCGATGTAGACATAACAAGATCGTCTAACTCAATAATCCTGATGGAGGATGGGTGAGATTGGAAGGGGAAATCCAATCGGTCATGCACGATTTCTATTTTAAACTCTTCACAACGGAGAGGATATCAGATTGGAGCTCAGTGATAGAGTGCATACCGAACCAAATAACTTGTGATATGAATTTTGAGCTAACGAGAAAAGTATTGGAGAAGGAAGTACGAACCATTGTGTTCCAAATGGGAGGGTCTCGCGCTCCAGGGTCGGATGGGTTTCCAGGTCTATTGTATCATCAACTCCGGGAGGTGGTTGGTCCACCAAGTGTGCTCACTGCAGTCAAATCCTTCCTCAACAAAGGTAAGCTCCTTGAGGCCATCAACTATACATATATCAGTGTAATCGCCAAAATTGCTAACCCAACTCTTATTATTGAATTTCGACCATTAGCCTTTGCAATTTTAGCTACAAGATTATTTCGAAAGTCCTAGCAAATAGGCTCAAACCTTACCTATCAGATATCATTGCCCCGTTCCCTGGTGCATTTGTATCAGGTCGAATGATCCAGGATAACATTGTGATAGCTCATGAGGTCTTCCATTACCTACGCAATTAGAGGCTAGGAAGGAAAGTGGAATGCAACATCAAGCTTGACATGCAAAAGGTCTATGATCGGGTGGAGTGAGATTTCCTACTCTATGTGTTAGCTTGAAAAGGATTCAACACTACCTAGATTGGATGCATTAAGGAATGCATTTCAACAGTATCCTACTCGGTGCTGATAAACGGAAAGGGATAAAAAAAAATGATTCACCCGACCAGAGGGCTGCGTCAAGGGGACCAGCTTTCACCCTACTTATTCATACTGGTGTCTCATGTACTCTCTCAGCTCATAGAGAAAGAAGTCACAGAGAACAACCTTGAGGGGATTCGAATAAAAAGACAATGCCCCACACTCCACCATTATTTATTTTTTTGCAGATGACTCCCTCTTCTTCATCAAAGGTACACCGCAAAATGCTCTAAATCTCCGAACAATAATTGATAGTTATTGTGTTGTGTTCAACAGGGAGTGAACCAATCAAAATTAAGCCTTTATGTAAGCCCCGACGCTAGGGAAGTCGACAAACAAATGATTGAAGCTGCATTAGGGATTCGGAGTGTCCATGACCCTGGAAAATAACTTGGCTTGCCATCAGTTTGGGGTAGATCGAAGAGGGAGGTACTGAACTTCCAGAAGACACGTATACAAGACAAGTTACAAGGATGTAGATCAAAATTCCTAAACAATAACGGGAAGAAAGTTTTGATAAATGTAGTAATAACGACAATCCTCACATATGCCATGAGTGTCTTCAGATTACCAAATACATGGCGTGTAGAGATAAATGCCCTCATCGCAAACTTCTGGTGTGGGGATACTCCCAAACCACAAGGAAAATTCACTGGAGAAAATGGGAAGTTGTTACGCAGTCTAAGAGCGAAGGAGGTCTAGGATTCAAAGAGCTATAAAGCTTCAATATGGCCTTCCTAACTAAAATGTCGGTAAGAATAATATCGGAACTTCCAAGATCTTCGTGGCATATACTTCCAAGATTGAAACTTTCTCCATCCAACCAAATGCTCAAGGTCCTCATGGATATGTTCGAGCCTTGTAGATAGAATGGAGATACTGAATCGAGATGGGTCTTTAGGTGATTTGCGACGACAAGACAACCAATTTATTCATAGACACATGAATCCCGAATAAACTAACCGAGTGTCATCTACTCCACCAGACAACCAACAAACCAATAATATCAAGGTAGAGGAGTTCATCAACCCCGATAACAAAACATCGAAGGCGCACGAAATAAGAAGCATCGCCATAGAAAACGAAACTAATGACATTTTCCAAGTCCCTATTCCCATTGTAATTATTCTGAGATTACACCAGAATGAAGAACAGAAGCAAATATTGGAGATGAAGAAGAACAAGGAGGAAGAAAGCTTAGAGAGCAAGCAATCAGTTGAAGCATAAATAACAGAATTGAACCTTTACTATGAAAACATGTTAATGATTCAAGGTACAAGGACTGCCTCCATCTATTATTGAGTATTCTAGACAATTCTTGAACACTCTACATTATTCTACACGCATCTAGATTTATTCCTTGCTTCACAAGTTATCTTTTTCTTCGATGCTTAAATCCAAATCAGCTGTAATGAACATCTTCATGCTCTATACTTAGACATCCTAACATTCGTCAATGAAGTTCTTTTCTCAACATTCTCAGTGACTTTAATAACAATGATCCTGAGAGCAATCTGATTCAATATCCAGATAGCTGATGTCAAATTCACAATTTGTCAGATTATATGAAAACATTCAAATAGAAACTCTAGTCACATTACTTACCTGATTTTACCTTTCTATGTTTGCATAGAGATATTATCTCAATATGTACGAAAAACTAAACCAACCTGAATCATCATAGCACCTCAATATACATCAATCAATCAGAGAGAATACATACTGCATATACCAACCAACTACATGCCTTAGAACAGATCTTACTCATTTTGATTCTCTCTGAGTTTTTTTCTTCTTGAACACATCTTAAATTGCTTTGATTTTTTTATTTTACCTGGTAGGGAGGTTTTCATTTCCTCCATCCAATGAAGCCGAGAGGTTTTCATGTTCCTCCATCTTACCAACCTCAAACATTCTATAGAGTATCTTGTCGTTCTCTCTGTAGATGTTATTTTTGGTACATAGGCTTCATCCTATGCCAGTATATTGCTTTTGATTTTACAGAGAAATCACTAATGAGGATATGTATGACATGAATTTGACTAAACCATATGCAGTAGAATTCAACAATCACGATTGATAGTAGATGAAATAGCTATGCCGAGCAGACAATTCAGTACTAACCTACACATGATAACATTTCCCTATTGATCAGAGAAGGGAAAAATAGAATAACATACATGAGTAGAGATCAAAACAATTTTATCTGACAGTTCGCAAACTGAACACCATAATATCAGATAGAAGAAGCAGATCTATCAGAGAAACACTGCATAAAGACACCAATCAATATGAGAAAAGCACAAACACCAGGTAAATATTGAAAGATGATCTAAGTTAAGAGAAGAAGCTAAACAAACAACCTGACCAAGAAACAACATTCAAAAACACAAGACAGATGGGGAGAAGAAAAACAAAACATCTACTCAGAATCATAGTCAGATTCACTTATATTTCTAACTTCAGAACCTAAACTATCAATCTGATTTTCATCAAATGTCATCACACCAAGTTTATCTCTAAACGGAGAAAACAAATTCTGTGAGAGGTTTTGTTAAGATATCTGCAACCTGATCAGAAGTCGGGACGAAATTAACAACAACTTGACCACTTTGCACCTTTTCTCTAACAAAACATAGATCCAACTCTACATGTTTCATCTTCGAGTGCTGAATAGGATTTTCTGTCAACGCAACTGCACCTGTATTGACACACCAAATAACAGGTATAAAAGACAGTTTAATACCTAACTCAGATAACAATGAAACCACCCATAGGACTTCACACATTGCATTAGCTACTGATCTATATTCAGACTCAGAACTGGACCTAGATATAACAGATATCTTTTTCGAACTCCAAACTATAGGATTATTATTAAGCAAAAGGTAATGACCAGACACAGATTTCCTATCTTCAGTGTCACTTCCCCAATCTGCATCAGCATATGAAACTAAGGTTACCTCAGACGAAGATACTAGAGCAACTCTAAAGAGAATACCATGATTAATGGTTCCCTTTAGATATCTAAGAAGTCTAAGGACAGCCTTCCAGTGTCTAACCGTAGGCTGTTGCATATATTGGCTATGTTTGTTGATAGCAAAACTGATATCTGGTCTGGTGATGCATACATGTTGCAGCGCCCATATGGTACTTATATACAAAGTAGAATCAGCAGGAGTTGAATGAGATTGAGAAACAGATTTGCTCAAAAAAATACCTGACATTGGTGTAGGTAAAGCAGAGGCAGTTGACAACCCAACCTTAAGTAACAAATCAGAAATATACTTCTTTTGAGCAAGAACCAAGCAGTCCTCACCTACCTGAACATTCATACCTAAAAATTAATTGAGTAAACCAAGGTCTTTTAGCTTGAACTCTTGATTGCTCTGTTGAATGATAAGTTTTGCAGCCTCAGTATCACTACCTGTAACCACTATGTCATCTACATACACCAACAAATAGACACTACTATAAACACCTGATTTTGGCTCAGGGTAAAAAAAAACCGTACGTGAGGAACTGAGTCGAGAAAAATTGAGATAGAAAAAATTATTATATATATATATATATATTCACCGAAAGTTACGGCACATTCTACCACTCCACCAAAAGTTACCACTTACTTACTTGCCATCTTTCCTAAGCAATAAAAAATTATTATATTACCTCTATAAATGTCTAAACTTCAACAACACAAAAGAAGAGATGGAAAGGATACTGAAGGTTAGACTTAGGGGTTGTGTGCCGTAGCTTACGGTAATGACATGTATAGGATTGGGCTTTTGTATTATATATTTCAGGTTGTTGTAAATGTAATACGAGTCTTACTAATGAAGTTAAATTCTCACACTTGCATTGCATTTTAAAAAAAAAATAATGTAAGTTCCGTTCATTCAATCTTGTATCCTTAAGACGTTTCACGCACCATCTTTGGTAAGGATGAAAAAAAAAATTGCCCTCATATTAAGGTCATACAGTTCCCTACGTTCGAAATTGCCCGAATATGAAAAGCCATGACAAAAGGGAATCAGAAATACGTGAACAATAAGATTGAAGAGGTTCACGAGCTCGTAAACTATAAAGTCAATTGGATTCTCCTTAACGCCTTGTCTGAATTGTGGAATACGGAAAACGCGTGTGCGTGATTAACAATAACAGAATACGTTCACAAGTTCCATTCGACACCAGCAAGTCCGTATTTCAACCCGGATGAGATAATCAGGGATAAATTGAACCATCATTCTAGCAATGTGGGAGCACCTTGGAAAAATGTAGGGGCCACGAAGCTAAGTTGAATGACATCCTTGAATAGTTCATACGAAGAACAAGGCAAATAAAACGATTTTCAAAATACATGACCTCGACCTTCATTTGAACCAAGGAACAAGCAACAAATGCACTCAATGAGCTACGTCGTTGTGTGAAACGTCTTAAACTAGACATCGATTGGCCTAATCCTTATAAAGTATTTTTTTTTAAAAAAAAAATTGTCATACATGCAATCAAAGTCTATGAATGGAATGAACGGAACATGCAGAATTTTTGAAATCAATCATGCATGATCAATTGTGTATTCATCCTTCTTACTACGGTATTTTGGATTTAGGTTTTCAGGAATCCATGCGACATTCGAAGACTCCAGCACCTCAAGAACACGATGAGAGAATCTTCCAACTAGAACAAACCATGCACGTTATGAGTTCCCGCACAGTGCAGTCAATCGTTGACATGACCTCCTAGGTCGAGCGGATTTTTGCTTTTGTAAGCTCCAGACAGACGTGACTATCACAGTATCCCCTACCTCGTCTTCCCGAGCAACACTACTATTGTGGCACCTCATTAATCCATGTCAGACACTTTTGCATTCCTGACCAAGCTCCACCTCCCACATATGGCCATCCTGACCAAGACCCACCTCCCACATATGACCTTCCCACACCCGGCAGAACAAATACACTTTTAGGATTGGGTTTTCGTCCTAATTTCAAAGATTATGAAGTCGCCTGGAGGAAACATTTAGCCGAAAGTTCAAGGACATTGTCGTTTCCACTCCTAGTTGTTTCATTTCCAGGCCCACCACAAGTGATCCAACTCGATGACATTTGTTGGATTGTGAAATCCTGAATGCTGATCTGGCAGTGAATTGAATGCCAGACAAGGTTGGGATGACGCTTCAGCTCCAACTCCGGTGAACCTGCAAGTAGGGGAGCACAACAGAGGGGGTGCCTCTGGGTCCCTCTCCGATGCTTAAATGAGTATATGTGTGTATAAAACTCAAAACGTAAAGAACGTATGTAAAGCAAGGGTATTTATAGGGTAAGAGAGATAGAACCGTATAAAGGCAACTGAATATCTTAATGTATATTGAGTTGCTGAAGATTCGGATCGTGGGATATGGCAGTTACTGCGAGATATTGCAGTTACCAAATCTAATCTTTAGTGAATATGTGACCGAGATATGCGGGATATCTTGGCCACTCTGTTATCAACGGTTTAGTGGGACCAGAGGAGAGAGGCAAGGCTCTCTTCGGGGCGAGCACTCCCATGTCGAGCAGTGGAAGGTCGCGACTTGGTAGAGAATGGCGAGCAGTCTGAGAGCCTTTGGCGTCTCTATAGACTTTGGGCTCGATTCTGGATTACTCGATGGTGGGCCAAGTTTGGCTTGTACTTGGGCCGATCCGGTTCGGATGTCATGGGTTTACCCCCTCTATAGTTATTGGGCCTTCGAGGCCTTTTCTTACTGGGCCGTCACTATCGATACCCAACATTTGCCCCCGAAGCTTGATTGAAGTTCCTTCAGTCGAGCTTGATTTCCTGGTAGGGTTTTAGATAGTGACGTCTTTGGTAATGGTTCAGTGCCTTTGAGATACTTCGAGCTCATTTGGCGAGCAATTCCTTCTCTGTTCAAAGCCGAAAGAATATCCTTCCTTTTATTCCCTTTTGGCGATCACTCGAGGTGACTCAGGCTTATGGAAGTCTATCTTTCTTAGTTAGGCGATCATTATCTACCCGAGGTATTTCTGCTAAAGCTTTATTAGTGCGTTGGCGACCACCTTGTCTCCTTAGTGGAATTTTAGCATTTAATAACTGCACGGTTGTCCAGAAATCGAACGGTCACTTGAGGCACGCCTGACATTTACTTTTCCGTAAACCCAGGGTAGCTTGACAGCTGTCTGTACCAGCCAACCGTTGTCTCTTGGAATTCTGACATTGCTTCGGTTTTTTCCAAAAGGGTGCAATTATTCCTCTGCGTCGCTTCGATTTGCTCGTGGCGGTTACTCTCCTTTTGGTCTATATAGGAAACGTCAGTTTCTGTATTCTGTCTTTTACGCTTATCCGCTCTCTTGGATTTTCAGAGCTTCATTGCGATCCTTTCCATTTCTTTTCTCAACCTTCTTCAGCCTTCTTCCAACATTTCCATGGCTCCTCGCAATCAGAGAGTCAAGCACACGGCTCCCAAGGGTGCCAACAAAGCCAACATGCCCAGAAATGCTGATGTCCCTTTGACCATCAGGGATGAAGTCGTTCCCCCTTCAGTAGAGGAACAGACCGATTTGGGCAGGACTGCAACCACTCCTGTGGTGGTGGACGGGCCCGAGCTGAACACGCCTATTTTTTCCCCAAAAGGTAAACTTTCGCCCTTTTATTGCTCTGCTTTGGCAATGTCCTCTGCTGTTCTTTGCTTTTTATGTTTATCATTGCAATATTTGAATTTGTTCGAGTAGACGTCAAGCCTAATGAATTGAAGCCGGCTTATTTTAAGACCGTGGTGGCGCTCGGTGGCTTCAGCGTGGAGGATGCTCCTAGATATCCTGGCCTAGGTCTGCATTTTCCTCACGATGGAGAGGTTTACATTTATGCGGCTCAGATCGATGCTGGGTTGCGTTTTCCTCTCTGTGAGGATTTACAGACCTTGTGTCAGTTTTACGGGATTCACCCCACACAGCTTGTCCCGAATGCCCTCAGGATGTGGGTCGGTTTCAAGTTCCTATGCTTACGCCAGGAATGGGTATATTCACTGGCCCTGTTCCGGTGCTTCTTCCGCCTGGCAGCAGGGGCAAACCACCTTCACCACTTCCAATCCCGCTGGCCGAAGTTTTCAGAGTGGGGATGCCTTCAGGGATGGGTTTGGAACGTCCATGTCCGCCTGGTCGACGATTTTCGGACCACCAACTCCAATTATAAGAAGTGTTACTTCTTTTATAAGGGGGGGGTGCCCTGGAAATTGTTGATCCCGGACAAGGATTTCCCTCCTTCCTTCGAGGAGCTATCAGAGAGTGATCGAAACGCTATTGATGACCTATACCGGTCGCATCGGTCATCTCAGTTCAAGTCCATCCGCTCAGTGGCGGAGACTACCGAGAATGCCCTTGAGATGGCGGGTATTCATCAAGCCACGCCAATCTTTAATGATTTGGTAATTTTCTAACTCTTATCTTGCTTTATTACTTGTAGGGAAGGTTGTAAGCAAGAGCCAGAAACTGATAGGTCTCTTTGATGACCAGGGATTAGCGGGATTGTCCTCCGACCAGGCATTGCTGAACTCTCCTCCTCCCCCCTCTAGGCGTTCGTTCAAGAGGAAGTCTGAGGAGGTGCTTCCCTCGGCCACTGCTGACCCTCGCCAACCAGGTATGTTGCTTTGTTATTCGTAGATTTAATATCTTCATACTTTGCGGTTTTTTGTTTTTTGACATTTTGTCTTGTTGTTTTGCAGAGGAGTCCTCAACCGACATGGTCCGGGATCATGCTCCTCCTCCCTCCAAGAAGGTCAGGAGTGAGGGATGTCCGGAAGTCGACCAGCATCCTTCTCCTCCCCCTCCTGGGGGTCCTTCCGCTAATAAAGGGAAGGGTCTGGACGCGGTGCCCCCTTCTCCTTCTCCCCAGGGTCCTTCTGCCTCCAAGGGGAAGGTTTTGACCTTAGCTCCTCCTGTTCTTACTGTGCCCATGGCTCCTCCTAAGGAGTCTGGGACCAAGAAGAAGGGGCATGCTGCTTCCAGCTCATCGAGGGCTCCTGTGGATGAGCATTGCTCCCTTGCCGGCTTGTTTCAGCCGCTTGAATCAGCGAATTCTCGGGAAACTTGGGTCCCCTGTGGGGACCTTATGAAGAAGGGGTATCCTCCCCAGAAGAGCCTCCGGGGCAGCCCGGATATGTGTATGCGGCTTCTGGACGGGATAATTCCCCCCGCGGACCGCTCGATTGTTCCCACGGAACTTCATCAGATCGAGGGGTTCCTTCGGTCCCACTTCGAACGAGTGGCTTTGGTAAGATCTCATACTTTTATTTCGTAGAGTCCTCTCTTTGTCGTTCCCTTATTGTCTGTTGTCCTGACAGCTTTTATTCTATATTTGTTGCCAGTTCGTTCGGGAAGAGGTGATTCTTGGTCGTGTCTTCGGGGAGCTCACCGACAAGTATTCCAGTGTGCTCGCCGAGCTGGAGCAGTACCGAAGCACGGGGGTCACTCCTGAGCAATTGGGGACTATCAAGACGACTGCAGATGCAGCGATCGCCTTGGCAGATAATACCCGAGAGGAATACCTCAGGAAGGAGCAGCGCCTCCTTGCTGATGTCCAGAAGAGGGAGGCTGAAGCCGCTGCCGCTCTTCAGGACTTTGACGCTCTTCACCTGTGTTTAGATCAGGGAAAGATCGTCCGAGTTCGCCTAGATGCTGAACTTAAGGAAGCTCAGGCGCAAGGGGCAGAATCGGAGGCTCGCAGGGTCGCTGCCGAGGCGCAAAGGGACGCTGCTGACGCCCAGAGAGAAGCTGCGGTGGCTCAGATGGAAGCTGCGGAAGCCCGGGGGATTGCCTTGGAGGAGGAGAGGGATCGGTTAACTGCACAATTGAAAGCCGTCCCTTCGCCCCAGAGCGTAGTTGAGGCATTCAAAGCCTCTGAGGAGTTTGAGGACTGCGCTCTGAAGGAGATGAGGTCGGCGATTGCCGATTTTCTCCAAGTCCTGGTGGATGAGGTCCAGGCGGTCGATCCCAACTTTCCTCTTGGGGAAGTCGCCTCTTTGAAGACCTTCCTGCGGAGTCGTCCTTCGCAGCCCTCTGTTGCTGGCGAGGCTGCTCCTGAAGGCGAGCCCAGTACTTCTGCCCCCGAAGGCGAGCAGAGCACCCTTGCCCCCGAGAACCCCGACGCTTGAAGTCCCCAACTCCTTGGCGACCGTATTTATCTTTTTTAGATAGCCATTTTTGTATTTTCTGTTTTTGGTTTGTAATTATTTGTCGAAGACTTGGATTTTTCTATTGAATGCTTTTATATTCTTGAGCCTTTAATCGACTTCGAACATATTTAGCTATCCAATATCTTACTCATAATTACTTTCCACTTTTTTCTTGCTTTGTAATGTCGTCGACCCTTAAAGCCGTAGACCAATCATAAGTTAAACTTTCTAAGGATAATACTTTTGACACTTAAAAGCGTAAACTTCTAAGTTCAAAGAGATATTACCTTCTTTGAAGTTTAAACCTTTGAGGTGTTGGCCTAATAACAGGGGATTTGTAATTTGTCAGGCTTTATCATCGATAGTGATCGCCTAAACTTTCTTTGGCCTGACTTTGGCGTCAGGGCTTTCATTTTGCCTAACATTTCGCTAGGTCTTTTGGCCTGACTTTGGCGTCAGGGCTTTGCCTGACTCTTGGCGTCAGGTTTTTTGAGGCCTAACTTTGTTGTTAGGGCTTTTGTGGCCTAGTTTTATTGCTAGGGCTTTTTGGCCTAACTTTGTTGTTAGGGCTTTTGGCCTAACTTTGTTGTTAGGGCTTTTGTGGCCTGACTTTGGCGTCAGGGCTTTTGGCCTAACTTTGTTGTTAGGGCTTTTGGCCTAGCTTTGTTGCTAGGGCTTTTTGGCCTAGCTTTGTTGCTAGGGCTTTTGGCCTAACTTTGTTGCTAGGGCTTTTTGGCCTAGCTTTGTTGCTAGGGCTTTTGGCCTAACTTTGTTGTTAGGGCTTTTGGCCTGTCTTTGTTGCTAGGGCTTTTGGCCTAACTTTGTTGCTAGGGCTTTTTGGCCTAGCTTTGTTGCTAGGGCTTTTGGCCTAACTTTGTTGTTAGGGCTTTTGGCCTGTCTTTGGCGACAGGGCTTTTTGGCCTAGCTTTGTTGCTAGGGCTTTTGAGGCCTGACTTTGGCGTCAGGGCTTTTGGCCTAGCTTTGTTGCTAGGGCTTTTGGCCTGTCTTTGGCGACAGGGCTTTTTGGCCTAGCTTTGTTGCTAGGGCTTTTGAGGCCTGACTTTGGCGTCAGGGCTTTTGGCCTAGCTTTGTTGCTATGGCTTTTGGCCTAGCTTTGTTGCTAGGGCTTTTGAGGCCTGACTTTGGCGTCAGGGCTTTTTTGGCTTCAGCTTGCTTCGAGTGGACGCGCTTTATGAAGGAATGGCTTTCTTTTATTGACATAATCAGTTTGATTACAAACTATGCATAAAATCTTCTTAAATGCTCAGAATTAAATGGACGGGGTAACCTCTCGCCTTCGATGGTTTCCAAATAGTAGGATCCTGGTGCGGCGATCTCTACTACTTTGTATGGTCCTTCCCATTTGGCTGAAAGTTTGTTTTTACTGTCCAGCCTTGTGAATTCATTCCTTCTCATAACCATCTCCCCCACGAAAAATTGGCGAGCGCTAACTTTTCTGTTGAAATACCGAGCGGTCGCCAAGCGCATCTTTGCCTGTGTTTTTTCCGAGAGCCATCTCTTTTCCTCTGCTAAGTCGAGGTCAGTTCTGCGCTCGATCTCATTTGCCTCCGTGCTAAAGTGTAGGACTCTGTGGGTAGGCACTGCTAATTCAGCTGGTGCTACTGCTTCTGATCCGTACACTAAACTGAAAGGCGTTTCTCCTGTGGCCGCCTTAGGCGTTGTTCTGATTGCCCATAATACGTTTTCCAGTTCGTCTGCCCAGTTCCCTTTGAATGCTCGAACCCTTTTCTTGAGTCCTGCTAAGACAACCTTGTTGGCTGCTTCAGCTTGCCCATTCGTTTGAGGGTGATGTACTGAACTGAAGCGATGGTCGATATGATACTCTTCACAGAGCCATTTCAACTCCTTTCCAACGAATTGCGGACCATTATCGCTGATGAGTATTTTGGGAATACCAAACCTGGAGAATATGTTGACCTGCATGAACTTGATAACTTGGAATTCCGTTGTCGAAGCTAGAGCTTTCGCCTCTACCCACTTAGTGAAGTAGTCGATCGCCACTATAATGTGAGTACGCTGACCAGTGCTAATGGGAAAAAGACCCAATATATCGATTCCCCATTGAGCGAAGGGCCAGGCACCCGCCATTGGGGATAATAATGTCGATGGTCGACCCGATCGTGGTGCAAACTGCTGGCAAATTTCACACTTCTGTGTTAATTCGGCTGCGTCTTTTCCCAAGGTCGGCCAGTAATATCCCAGTCTGAATATTTTCCTGCTTAGTGAACGAGCACCTTCATGACATGCCGCTGCCCCTTCATGAGCTTCTCGAAGAACTTTTTCTGTTTCGGGTAGAGCAACACATCTCAAGTAAGGCGTCGAATAACCTCTTCTATAGAGTTCTCCATCGATGATTAGATAACTGGCTGCGAGTCTTCTAATCCTAGTGGATTCGCCTTCGTCCTCTGGGAGGATGCCTTCTTTCAAATAATTCTGGAACGGGGTCATCCAGGTGACCTGTTCTTGAATGTTGAAGACCTCCGCTCTGTTTTCAAGGACTGAACATAGGGCCTTTTCCAGAAATTGCACATCCTGGATTGTCGCCCCTCCGAAGGCTAGCTTACTCAAAGAATCTGCCATCTGGTTTTCTTGGCGAGGAATAAACTCAATCGCGAAATTTGGGATTTCCACGACTAGTTTTTTGGCGATGCCGAGATATTTCTTCATCTTTTCTCCCTTTGCCTCGTAGGCGCCATTAACCTGATTGACAATAAGCTCTGAATCACTTTTTACCTTAAGCGCTGTTATACCCATTCCTTTTGCCAGTCTGAGTCCAGTGATAAGAGCCTCATATTCTGCTTCGTTATTGGTCGCCGGGAATGTCAAGGCGATCGCGTATTTCAGAGGCTCGCCCTCAGGAGGAATAAGAATTAAACCTGCCCCCGAGCCTTCTTTTGATGAAGACCCATCCGTATAGAGTTCCCAGATTTGATCGTCGTTTGCTGACTGACTTGGCCTGTTTTCTGCCTCCGCTTGACCGTTACTCGTGCTTTCCACTATGAAATCAGCTAGTGCTTGACCTTTGATGGCCGTTTTTGGCGCAAATTTGATCCTGAACTCGCTGAGCTCGATCGCCCACTTGACCATTCTTCCTGAAGAATCTGGCTTCATCAGGAAGTTTTTGAGAGGTTGATTGGTGAGGACCGTGATGTCGTGCGCATGAAAGTAAGGTCTCAGCTTCCGAGCAGCAATAACTAAGGCATAGAGATACTTCTCAATCTGGACATATTTTATTTCTGCTGAGTTGAACATTTTGCTAATAAAATACACTGGACTCTGAACATTATTCTCCTCCCTTATTAAAACAGCACTGGCTGCCACATCGCTAATGCCTAAATAGAGGAAAAGCTGCTCGCCTGGAACGGGTTTTGCCAGAGCTGGGAGTGTTTGAATATGCCTTTTCAAGGACTGGAATGCTTCCTCGCAGTCTGGCGTCCACTCGAACTTACGGTTGGCCCTCAAGGTTTTGAAGAACGGGAGGGACCTGTCGCTTGCTTTGGAAAGGAAGCGGTTAAGAGCAGCTAGTCGGCCGTTCAGGCACTGGACTTCCTTATGGCAGGTTGGCGACTTCATTTCTTCTATGGCCTTTAGCTTTTCCGGGTTTGCTTCTATGCCCCTTTCGCTGACCATAAAACCCAGGAACTTCCCGGACTTGACTCCAAAGGCGCACTTTGCTGGGTTCAGGCGAACGTTGTGTCTCCTCATGCATTCAAAAGCTTCACGGAGGTCGGTGGTATGAGGATTGCCTTTGATGGATTTAACGAGCATATCATCCACGTAGGCCTCCATGTTCCTTCCCAGCATGTCCTGGAACAGTCGGTTCACCATCCGCTGATAAGTTGCCCCGGCATTGATGAGACCAAAGGGCATCACCTTGTAGCATAGAATGTCCCCGTCAGCATAGAAAGCAGTGTGCGCCTCGTCATCTGGATGCATTCTGATCTGGTTGTAGCCTGAATAGGCGTCCATGAAGCTCAGCATCTCATGACCCGAGGTAGCGTCGACCAGCTGATCAATTCTCGGAAGGGGATATGAATCTTTGGGGCAAGCCTTGTTTAAATCGCGGAAGTCGACGCACATCCTCCACTTGCCGTTAGATTTCCTGACCAAAACTGGGTTGGCTACCCAGCTCTGGAATCTTACCTCTCTGACGAAGTCAGCTTCAATCAACCTGCCGACTTCCTGCCTGATCGCCAAACGTTTATCAGTCCCGAACGATCTTCTCTTTTGGGCGATCGGCTTGATGGAGGGGTCTATCCTGAGCTCATGCGAGATAATATCTGTGCTGATTCCTGGCATGTCGCTCGGCTGCCAGGCAAAGAGCTCTTTGAATTCCTTGAGGAGAGCGGTCATGGCCTCCTTCTGATCCTCTTTCAAGGTGGTCCCAATGCGCACCTTTTTGTCCGGACCATCGATCTCGACCTCCTCCAATTCCTCCATGGGTGCTGGTCGAGCCAAGTCCTCGCGGGGATCGGCCTCTGTCTCGATGGCGAGCGCCTCCCTTTGGTTCTTCCTGCGTAAACAGTTCACATAACATTGCCGCGAGGAAGGCTGATCTCCGAGCACTTCTCCAATCCCGTTCGGAGTAGGGAACTTCATCTTCTGGTGGACAGTGGAGGCCACAATCTTATTTGGGTTGATCGTGGTTCTCCCTATAATGGCGTTGTAGGATGTAGGTGAATCGACCACCAGGAAAGTGACCGACACCTTGATGCTTTTCCACCCCTCGCCAAAAATCACTGGCATGGTTATAGCCCCCAGTGGATAAGTTGTCCTTCCCGCAAATCCGATCAGCGTAAAGTCGACCCTCTTCAGGTCGCGTTTTGATTTGCCCATCTTTTCGAAGGCGTCCAGAAACAGGATGTCTGTCGAGCTGCCTCCGTCGACCAGAATCCTTGCAACATCACAGCCGTCAATATCTGCCGTAATGACCAGAGCATCGTTGTGGGGCGTGGTGACATGTGTCAAATCATCTTCAGAGAATGAGATGACAATGTTTTCTTCAGGTCGGGGTCGCTTCCCCAACTGAACTGCCGTAGAGATCTGAGTGGCGTAGACCTCTCTGGCGTTTGACCTCTCGCCGCCTGCGCCGAATCCTCCTGCAATCAGATTCACTCTCCTCTTGCTTCCAGAAAGCTCAGCTTGATCTGCAGGGGCTGGTGAACGATGTCTCCTGGGGGGCGTTCGACTTCGGTCTCGCCCTGCCACAAATTCCTTCAACATTCCCCCCTGAATCAGCCTCTCTATATCTCGTTTCAGAATCTTGCAATCGTCTGTCTTATGGCCCTTGCACTTGTGGTATCTGCAATAGCTCTCGACATCCTTGCCCATGGGTAACCCACCTCGGCGAGGCATCGGTGGCCTCGCCAAGGATCTCCTCTCCATCTCGACTAGTACCGCTGAGATCTGCCTATTTAAAGGCGTGAAGTACTCAGGGACCTCTGGATGGCGAGGCGCTGGAAGAGACTCGACTCGCGGCTTACTTTCTTTTCCCTTCTTCTCCTTCTTGACCTCCTTCTTACCATCGCGTCGGGGTTCAGGGGTTACCCTTAGCGAGGTCGTCAGGAGGTTAGCCTCGATGTTTGCGCGCTCAAGGTCTATGAAACCTTTCGCTCTGGATGCCAACTCCTCCAATGTCTCTATCTCCTTTACGTGATAGCTGTTTCGCAGCTTTCTCGAGGCCTTGTTGGCCACATCCAGACCTCTGTAGAATGCTCGAATGATCTCCCCATCCGAGATTCGGCGATCTAATTCTGTGACGTTTTGATGAAAACGCCCGTAGAAGTTGGACAGCGACTCTCCAGGCTGCTGTTTGACCGAGTCAAGGGCGACCACGCTCTTCAGCAACTGGCGCTCGCCCATGTATCTCTCCAGGAACTTGCTTCTTAACTCTGCCCAAGTTCCGATTGATCCTGCAGGGAGGCCGAAGAACCAGGACGAAGCCGAACCCGAAAGAGTAGATGGAAATAGCAAAGCCAAATGATTGGGATCGTTTGACTTACCCAGAAGGGAGGCCTCATGCTTGTTGACATGTACGGTGGGATCTCCTCCACCGCTATACTCAGTTATGGCCCGAGCAACCACATCCTTCGGGATTTTGATAGCGACGAGCGCGTCGGTGAATGGATGAGAGGACTGCTCCTTGAAGGGAGCTATGACTGTCAACTGTCTTTCCTGGAGCCTTTTGTTGAGGAGGTCATCCATCTGATCCACAGTGCAGTACATGGGAGAGGCTCCGGGTGGAGGCGGACCGGAAGGATTGGCAGTATATGCGGCTGCTGGCTCCTTGGTGTGCGCTGGAGGTAGGGACTGCTGACCTGACGTCATCTCCTGATCCTCCTGAGGCGCAGCAGGACTAGGATTGGCCGCTTCTGAAGGTGAAGGCCCTGTGGCAGCAGGGCGGTGATTTTCTTTAGGAGCAGAGGGATTGTTTTCCTGAGGAGCAGGGGCTTGGCGGCGCGCCTGTCCTAGGATGGCTTCCAGCAAGGAGACCATCTCGGGGGTTAAATTAATATCCTGCCCCGCAATGTGGACTGTCTGCGGTGCAGAATTTTTGAAATCAATCATGCATGATCAATTGTGTATTCATCCTTCTTACTACGGTATTTTGGATTTAGGTTTTCAGGAATCCATGCGACATTCGAAGACTCCAGCACCTCAAGAACACGATGAGAGAATCTTCCAACTAGAACAAACCATGCACGTTATGAGTTCCCGCACAGTGCAGTCAATCGTTGACATGACCTCCTAGGTCGAGCGGATTTTTGCTTTTGTAAGCTCCAGACAGACGTGACTATCACAGTATCCCCTACCTCGTCTTCCCGAGCAACACTACTATTGTGGCACCTCATTAATCCATGTCAGACACTTTTGCATTCCTGACCAAGCTCCACCTCCCACATATGGCCATCCTGACCAAGACCCACCTCCCACATATGACCTTCCCACACCCGGCAGAACAAATACACTTTTAGGATTGGGTTTTCGTCCTAATTTCAAAGATTATGAAGTCGCCTGGAGGAAACATTTAGCCGAAAGTTCAAGGACATTGTCGTTTCCACTCCTAGTTGTTTCATTTCCAGGCTATGTGTATATGTGTGTATAAAACTCAAAACGTAAAGAACGTATGTAAAGCAAGGGTATTTATAGGGTAAGAGAGATAGAACCGTATAAAGGCAACTGAATATCTTAATGTATATTGAGTTGCTGAAGATTCGGATCGTGGGATATGGCAGTTACTGCGAGATATTGCAGTTACCAAATCTAATCTTTAGTGAATATGTGACCGAGATATGCGGGATATCTTGGCCACTCTGTTATCAACGGTTTAGTGGGACCAGAGGAGAGAGGCAAGGCTCTCTTCGGGGCGAGCACTCCCATGTCGAGCAGTGGAAGGTCGCGACTTGGTAGAGAATGGCGAGCAGTCTGAGAGCCTTTGGCGTCTCTATAGACTTTGGGCTCGATTCTGGATTACTCGATGGTGGGCCAAGTTTGGCTTGTACTTGGGCCGATCCGGTTCGGATGTCATGGGTTTACCCCCTCTATACTTATTGGGCCTTCGAGGCCTTTTCTTACTGGGCCGTCACTATCGATACCCAACAACATTGATGCTCACGAGGGCTTGTTAGACTTATTTTCAACTGGTATCACCATTGGAGGTCTGCTTGATGAGGCTCCCTCATGCCTTTTTGATCGTCCACTCGTTAGTGGGGCACCCTTGCCGAATCTGACTCTATACATTACGGAGAAGGATCCGTTGGCCCACGCGACATTGCAATTTGGAACATAAAATCAAGCAGATACCAAATTGTATCAATTCCTGAATGCAGTGAGTGAGGAGTATGATCAGGAAAAATGAGATCTACTTTGAGAAAAACCCGTTACCTGAGGAAGAATCGACTTATGCAACTATCTGAACAATGAAGGGACCAGAGATAAGTAATGGGTACCGCATCGAGGATGGACACCGAGGTTCTCATCATCATAATTGAGTATGTCTTCTATGTTACACCTCGCTTAGAGAAAGTGGAAATCATAGTCAAACCGACCCACGCCACCAGACCACATTCGACCACCAGAAAAGGGAATGTTGTTTTACAAAGTAAAGAAGATGAGAAAAACAACTCCCTGTCGTTTGATCGAGCTGAAGCAGACACGACTTAAATAGAGCTGAAGAGACGTCGTTGTTGACATATGGGAGACGCCATCAAGATGCCATTGTTGACACGGGGAAGACGCCGTTGTTGACTCCTGCATAAGAGTCACCATTGTTGACACGGAACAGACGCCATTGTTGACTCCTGCAGAGGAGATGCCATTGTTGACTCCTGCAGAGGAGACGCCATTGTTAGCGGTGTCGATCGGAAAGGCATGAAATGTAGCCACTACGGAAAATTTCATGACAGTAAGGCGAAGTACTTCCAACTGATCGGATTCCCTAAAGGGTGGAGAAACCCACGGAGGGACAACAACATCAACGCCAGCAACTTCGTCACCACGGGGATGAAAGCTGCGAAGAAGAGAAGCAGACCAGCGATCACCTTGTGTTCTTATTTGCGTCCTTGAGTTAAAAAAAATTGGTAACACTCGCACCCATGAGTAAAATTTCTACGGGAAACCAAAAACTGCGAATGGAGATCAAAATCAAAAAGGTTTTAGCCTATTATTGTACAATCGAAGAATCAAACGGCCAACCATGACTCACTGAGATAAAAAGATACCTGGCGTACAGAGTTCCCACAGAACGCCACAAGAAAATGTTTGAATGGTCATGCGAGGAATGACTTGCAATTAATTTCCCAGTGGCTCGACTATACCTATTTGAGATGCGTGAATGCTAAATAAGCTGAACATCTAATGGAAGAAATTCATGAAAGTTGTTGCGGCCCACACATGAACGTGCAAGACTTGGGTACTTTTGGTTCGCCATGACGTCTGACTGTATAAAACATGCCCAACAATATCACATCTGTCAAGTGTACGCGGACCAAATCCACGCGTCATTGCACGAGCTCTATTCCAGGACTTCCCCACGGGCTTTCTCAATGTGGGGCATCAATGTAATCAACATGATTTTCTTAAAGGTGTCCAATGGTCATCGATTCATATTGCATTGATTACAATCGGTTACTTCATCAAGAATAGAGGTTATTACCCTGGCGTCAATAACGGCAAAGGCCATTGAATGTTTCATCAGCGAGGACATCATCGTGTGTTATGGGATGCCGAAGTCAATCATCACCTGCAATGCCAGAAATCTAAATTGGATTGAGTTGTGATCAAGTATAAAAATGCAACTCTATATCGCCCACAAATGAATGGCACAGTGGAAGCAGCAATTAAAGGACTGGCATGATAAGTTATCTTGGGCACTCATGGCATACAGGACCTCAATACAGGCACCAACAGGGGCAACCCCATTCTCCCTTATTTATGGGATCGAAGCCGTGTTGTCAATTGAATTAGAATTCTCGTCAACTAGGATCCTCACTGAGGCAGAGAAGGACGAGTCAGAGTAGGCGAAATGCAGATACGTGCAATTGAACCTCATGACAAAAGGCGACTCATCGCGCAGTGCCATGGGCATTTGTACTAGCAACGCATGGCTCGTGCATTTAACAGGAAAGTCAGTCCAAGAGAATTACAAGCAGGCAATCTAATTCTCAGAAAACAAATTTCTTAGAGTCAATCCAGACTCTCGGGGTAACTTTGTGCCTAAATATGAAGGGTCTTATGACGCCAAAGAGACTTTCAGCAGAGGAGCCATGATCGTCACCGACATGGACAACCAAGAACTCCCCAGTCCAATCAATATGGACGCAGTCTGAAAATAATATCCTTAAGGAATTCGTAACCATAAAGCGAACCTCCAAAAGTGAGAGAAAATTCCCTCTAAATCGAAATCCTGAAAGGCGGTTTAGGCAAAATTTAGGGAAGAGGGGCATGATTGAAAATCCCCAAAAGGAAAATCATGGCAAAAGAAGAGGAATCAAATCCCTTCTAGGTTGAAAACCCGAAAGGGCAACCTAGGCAAAAATTAAGGGAACCGAGAGTTGCGGTAAAAAAAACGTAGCAAAAATATAGAAAAGCGAGAGCTTAAAAAAAAACTTCAAGTCAATCCAGACTCTCGGAGCAAGTTTGTACCTAAATATGAAGCGATTTATGTCATCAAAGAGATTTTCAGCGGGGAAGACATGATCATCACTGACATGGACAATAGAGAACTTCCCAATCCAATCAATGTGAATGCAAAAAAAAAAAAATTAACTCGTTATTAGAAAGCGAGCCTTCAAAAATGAGAGAAATTCCCGCTAAATCGAAAACCCGAAAGGGCGGTTTAGGCAAAATTTAGGGAAGAGGGGCATGATTAAAAATCCCTAAAAAGGGTGATCATGGCAAAAGGAAAGGAATCAAATCCCTGCTAGGTTGAAAACCCAAAAGAGCGACCTAAGCAAAAAAATTAAGGGAATCGAGAGGTGCGGTAAAAAAAATTACTGTAGCAAAAGGAAAGAAAATCAAGAGGTAAAAAAAAGGCTCAAAAGTGGACGACAGTGTTTCCCACAGTAGCAATAAAAATAAGTTGTGATCGACATTAATTTGAGCTGACTCGACAACTTGCATGGATACACCTTGTGAACATATCATGAATGGCTTTAGGGAACTCCATTAAGAAGGACTCCAAAGTCGATTAATGAGAAAACAGTCTGAGAAGTCCGCACAAGCAGTCAGACATCTCGAGAAGGGTTTTTACCTCCAATGTGAATTACAAGTTGATAAGCAGAGTTTTTAGGTTTTCAACCTCCACAAGTCATTCTCGACGACCAGGACCAGTAGTTATCCAGCTTCTAGGAGACACAAGCTGACAAGCGGAGTCTTTAAGTGCTCAGCCTCCGCAAGTCATCCCCAACGATCAGAACCTGTAGTTGTCTAGCTTCTGAAAGTTACAAGCCGACAAGCGGAGCCTTTAGGTGTTCAGCCTCTGCAAGTCATCCCCAACGATCAGAACCTATAGATATCCATCTTCTGAAAGTTACAGAGCGATGAACGGGGCTTTGAGGTGCAAATCATCATCAGAGATGCTTTTGGCCAGAAAATTCCTCAACTTCCAGCTCGTTGATGGCAAAAAAAACGACGAGCGGAGCCTTTAGGTGTTTAGCATTCGCAAGTCATCATTGACGACCAGGACCTGTAGTTATCCAGTTTCTGGGAAAAAAATTCCGACGAGCGGAGCCTAAAGGTGTTCAGCCTTCGCAAGTCATCCTCGACGACTAGGACCTGTTGTTATCCAGTTTCTGGGAATTACAAAGCGACGAGTGGAACCTTTAGGTGTTCAACCTCCTCAAGTCATCCTCGACGACCAGGACCTGTAGTTATCCAGCTTCTGGGATACACAAGCCGACAAGCGGAGTCTTTAGGTGCTCAGGCTCCGCAAGTCATCCCCAACTATCAGAACCTGTAGATGTCTAGCTTCTGAAAGTTACAAGCCGACAAACGGGGCATTTAGGTGCTCAGCCTCCGCAAGTCAAACCCAACGATCTGAACCTATAGATGTTCAGCTTCGGAAAGTTACAGTCTGGCGAACGGGGCTTTGAGGTGCTCAATCCCCGCAAATCATCATCAACGATGCTTCTAGCCATAAAAATCCTCAACTTCCAGCTCGTTGATGGCAAAAAAAAAAAAGACGAGCGGAGCCTTTAGGTGTTCAGTCTTCGCAAGTCAACCTCGACGACCAGGACATGTAGGTGTCCAGCTTCTGGGAATCACAAGTTGATGAGCGTTTAGACGTTCATTATCCACAAATCATCGTCAACGATCGGGACCTATAGGTGTCTAGGTTCCAAAAGTTGTGTGATGATGTTTGTCTACTATATAAATAATGAATAAAGTGGAGCCAAAATCAGTTGTTTGTCTTTGAATACACACTCATGAGATCACTTCCATGAGCATATGCCCAAAGAGGGGCAACTGTAAACACCTGATTTTGGCTCGGGGTAAAAAAAACCGTACGTGATGAACCGAGTCGAGAAAAATTGAGATAGAAAAAATTATTATATATATATATATATATATATGAAACAAAACATAACAAAAAACAATATATATATATATATATATATATTCACCGAAAGTTACGGCACATTCTACCACTCCACCAAAAGCTACCACTTGCTTCCTTTGCAATCTTTCCTAAGCAATACAAAATTATTATATTACCTCTATAAATGTCTAAATTTCAACAACACAAGAAGAGATAGAGAAGGATACCGAAGGTTAGGCTTAGGGGTTGTGTGCCGTAGCTTACGGTAATGATGGGGAGAGCGAAGGAATGAAGGGAAGTAATGATAGGTAGAAGAGTGATTGACTGATTGAGTGAAAAAAAAATAGAAAAACAAAAGAGTGAAAAAAATACCGATAATTATCGGACTCGGTTTCTCGTACGGTATTTTAACCTCCAATGAGTTAGGTATATTTCTCTCATATTAAATATCATATTTGTATTTTATAAATGTGAAATAAAATTGAGAGTTTATATACATATATTATATATTTATGTATAATATACTTGTTAATATATATATATATAATAGATATATATTTATATTATGTTTATGTAATACTATATATATCTATGTGTATAATATATATTTATATTATGTTTATGTATTATTATATATATATATATGTATAATATATATTTATATTATGTTTATACTATATATATTTATATGTATAATATATATTTATATTATGTTTATGTATTATTATATATATCTATATGTATAATATATATTTATATTATGTTTATACTATATATATTTATATGTATAATATATATTTATATTATGTTTATGTAATACTATTATATCTATATGTATATTATATATTTATATTATGTTTATGTATTACTATATATATCTATATGTATAATATACTTATATTATGTTTATGTAATACTATATATATATATATATGTAGAATATATATTTATATTATGTCTATGTAATACTATATATGTATATGTAGAATATATGTATATGTAAAAAAAAAAAATGAATTAGGTCATTCCCAAACTTTGATGAAGGTTACAACTCGGTCATTGGACTCTCGGGTCATTTCTGGGACGTTATCGAGTGTTATAAACCAAGCCGGAAAAGTTTTGGGCCATTTGTGCGAATTTTGAATTTTTTTCTTAATTCAACTCGTCTTTTTAAAATATTTACATTTTGATTTCTAAACATATCTATACATTCCATGATTTCTCAAAATGTCACAAATAAGTCTAGAATAATTTTCGGGTTGTTTTTGGAATTTTACCAAGTGTTACAAATAAATCTAGAATAGTTTAGAGTCATTTCTGTAATTTTCGAAATATTTGTCCAATTCAGCTCAAATTTTAATAAATTGCATTTTGGTCCCTATATTTATTTTGACATCCTATACCTTCTCAAAATGGGACAAATTAGTCCAACGAGCTTAAAATCTTCAAAAATCATTCGTGCATGTTTTGACACGTTTAAAATGGCTCAAGAGTTAAACCATTTTTTTTCGAGAACGATTAACTTTAGTTCTCTCTTGTTTATTTGAAATTAAAAAAAAAAATTGTACATGGTTTGTTTAATTTAAAGAAAATGCATATAGTCTGTTTGGGCCAAGCATGATCAAAACGGGTAATTCGGGTAAATTGAAAAAACTTTCAAAAGCAAACTAAAGTACCGAAAGGGCGGATTATGAGCTTGCGAGCTTTTAAGATGTAATCAAACCCCGAACTTGATTCTCTGGACGTGGACATTTCTAAGCCCTAGGATGTTAACTCCATGTACCCTAGGCAATTTTAGGATTCCGATTAGCCTTCAATTAATCGGTGGCGACTCTTCCAATTTTTTCGGTCCGGTTGATGGCCCACTCGACCGGACCCGTCGCTCGCCAAGACCCGACATTTTCAAAATAAAAATAAAAATATTTTCCAAACGGGTTAGGGAAAGTCGGATTCGACGTCCGACAACTACCTTTATCAGTATTCTTTAGAAACAAACAATTATCAACAAGAGACGTGGTAAATCCAATAGTATGAATCAAGAAACTTTTAAACCTTTCGAACCATGCTCGAGGAGCCTGTTTTAGACCATATAGGGCTTTGTTCAACCTGCATACCCTCACTCTTCCTTGAGCATCATTTTGCTCGAATTCAGGTGGTTGAGTCATGTACACATCTTCAGACAATTCCCCATGAAGAAAAGCATTGTTAACATCCACTTGCCTAAGAGACCAATTGTGAGTCAATTCCAGAGTAAGAATGATAGGAACTATGGGAGGTTTAACAACTGGGTAAATGTATCTTGAAAGTCAAATCCTATTTTTTGCGAAAAACCCTTTTGCTACTAGCCTAGCCTTATATCTAGCAACTGCACCATCTGGATTTTTCTTAACTTTGAACAACCATTTACAGCCCACAGGGATTCTACCTCCATGTGAGGTTGTGAGAGACCAAGTATTGTTAACTGCCAGGGCATGTAATTCATCTTTTACTGCTTGAGCCCAGTGAGAAATTTGCATGGCAGTATATATATCTGGTGGAGGTGAATCTGAAAACTCATCAAGCTGGTGAAGACTAATTGTCAATGCTGTAATATCTTTAGTTTTGGATCTGGTAATCATAGAATGAGTGTTAGTTCTAGGGCCAGGTAAACTTACATTTTCAGCTATTGATTGATTACCAGTATTTGATATTTGTTCTTCACAATCATTTAAAATAACCGGAACAAGGGATGAATCTTGTAAAGTATACCTGATGTTTGTAGACACTGATGAATCCCTATTCTGTGTTGACTGATTACTTATATTACCTGACTGAATAGTCGACTCAGGTGGAACAAGCATAGACCCTTGAGGTCTGTATCTAATGAAGTTATCAGGTAATGGTAAACTATGTTCAGCAACACGTTCAGGGACATTACCTGCTGGCACTATGGAAGTTTCTTGAATATCAAATGAAGACTGTCTGTTAGTCAGCTCAGTAGATTGATTAGTAACGCTTGTATGCTCTGAAATAGGAGATACAACATTCTTCACAGGAGTCTGAGCATCCACATCAGTTGGACTACATGCATTAGAATTAAAAGGTAAGAAGAAAGGTACTGAAGTTTCAGTATTCTTAGGAGCAGAAGACTGCATAACTGACCACTAGTGTCTGCAAATGGAAAGACAATCTCATGAAATTTAACACGTTTGGAAACATAAACACGAACACCAGCATCGAAGCATTTGTAACCATGTTGGTTCGCACAATATCCAATAAACACACAGGGAGCAGATCTAAAGTCAAGTTTGTGTTTATTGTAAGGACGTAACAGAGGAAAACATAGACACCCAAATACTCTCAGGAAATCATAATCATGAGCTTTGCAAAATATCTTTTCATGAGGGGAGACATTAAGAAGAACTTTGGAAGGCAATCGGTTTATTAAAAATACAGCAGTGAAGAATGCATCTGTCCAATACTGCATAGGAAGAGATGCATTCTTCGTGAGTGTCAAACCTGTCTCAACTATGTGCCTATGTTTACTCTCTACGATCCCATTCTACTCTGATGTGTATGGGCAAGTAAGCCGATGAGATATTCCAAATTGAGACAAGTATGAGCTGAGATCCTTGAACTCCCCACCATTGTCAGTTTGAATGGATTTTAGCTGCACTCTAAGCTGTTTTTCAGCTGTTCTGTGAAACTGAGGAAAGATCTGAGATACATCACTTTTCTTTTTCAAAAAATATATCCATGTAAATCTAGAGAATACATCAACTATACTTAGGTAGTAATGACATCCATTAGAGACTAAAGGAACAGGACCACATATATCCAATTCTATGAGTTCAAGCGGAGCATTGTAAATAGTTTTTGAATCAGAGAAAGGAAGTTTGATACATTTATCAACAGCACAAACAGTACACAATACATCATCAGGTATCACAGATATGTTCTTATCTTTAAGAATCATGTTTAACGTATTCACAGAAGGATGCCCAAGCCTCTGATGAAGAATTGAAGATTTCATTTTCACTTTGGTAGTCAAACAATTCATCTCATTTATATCAACACCAGTATTATTCAATTGACTAGTTTTATCATCAGAATCATACATGACTACCACATTTAAACTTCCATTATTAACAAGAAAAGAATAAGACAAACATTGAGCAGATTTATCAACCAATTGACTAGCATCTAACTTGTACAACCCATTGGACTCAGCACCCCTAAGAAGAACCTCTCTTGTCACTGCATCTTTAACCAAGCAGCATGTAGGATGAAACTCAAAGAAAACCTTGTTGTCCTTGGTAAACTGAGAAACAGACACAAGGTTTTTCGTTATTTTAGGTGTGTATAGCAGATTATTTTACAAAAGAAGTTTGAATGACAGAAGTTCCTATCCTATTAATGTCAGGATAAGAGCCATTAGCAACCTGAACCTTACTTGTGCCTAGATACGGTTGAGTTCCTATACCTAGTGGTGGTCCTTGAGCAAAATGATTGGTTGCACCGGAATCTGGATACCAAGCCTTGTCTGCATTTGTCTGAGGTGCTGTTGCTATGACATTAACATGATTGTGTGCTTCAGATGATTGAGAGATGTGAGCCTGCTGATTTTGTTGAACAGGTGGGCATTGCTGAACACGTGGACAGGTAGGATAATATGGAGTAAAGGTTGGTCCATAAGGATTGTATGGTGGTTTATATGGATTTATCATTGCAGGTTGATATGGGTTAAACATGTAAGGTATTGGAGCCTGTGGCTGAGACTGAGGCAGAGGAATAGAATTCTGATAAGGTTGTTGTTGATAGGACTGCATTTCATTGTCATTACTCCACTGCGTTGCAGTTGCCAGGTTTGCACTAATCTCTTGAGGTTGAGTTGTAACCCATTGAAAATGCACATTGAAGCGCTGGAAGCACCTGTGCACCAAGTGGCCAAATTTACCACACAATTGGCACTGTGGTTTATTGCTACCAGCACCTCACCTCTTCCTCTACCATAGCATGTATTGTTAACTTGATATTCAGGAGTCAATGAATATTGTTGTCCCGAATCAGCTACTACATTCGATCTGGAATCAGTATTGCTATGAGCAGAAACGACTGCTTGTTGATTTGCAGAACTGACAGTCTTCACAACAGCATTAGCATAAGGAAATGAAGTTTCAAAACAAATTTCCTTAAGTCTGGCTTCAACATCTAACAGGACTAAGCTTATAGATGCATGATCATAGGGGTTCCTACTTGCATGAATAACAGAAACAATATTGTCATATTGTCCCTTGACACCATTCAGGATGATGGAGATTTGCTGCATCTCCTCTATAGGATGACCATACCCAGCCAAGCTATCACACACCAACTGTATCTCAGTGAGATACTCTCGCATAAACTGATTATAGTGCTTTCTAACCTTAAGTCTGTCATAGAGGTTCATTATCCTAGTTGTGGACGATGAAGAGAAATGTTGATGGAGTTTAGACCAGATTGAAGCAGTGGTCATACAACCGACTAGACCTTTGCTTATGGATGATGAGATGGAAGCTAATAACCATGATGCTAATGAGCTATCTTGCTGTGTCAAGCTAATAACTATTTTGTTACCTTCACCATCATCAATCATTGACGGCACATGCAGAGTTCCAAACAGCAATTCTTCAAGATTGAAATCTCTTACAGCTAGAAGCACCTGCTTCTTCCAGGATTGGAAATTATCCTCTCCGGTTTGTTGGCATATCCTTTTGTTAAAGAATGGAGTAGTCGTCTCTTCCATGATCACTCGATAGAAGTAATACATCACTCACATAAGATGATTATCAATAGCAGAGACAGACGAACACCATAGATGAATGTAGAGGATTTGAGTTGTAGAACTTTGTCGCTGTGATTTTTCAGAGTTTTGTAACGAAAGCCGTGTCGAATGGCTTTGATACCATGTAAGTATTCTGAGATTAAACCAGAATGAAGAACATAAAAAAAGATTGGAGATAAACAAGAACAATGAAGAAGAAATCTTATGGAGCAAGCAATCGGTTGAAACAGAAATAACATAATTGAACATTTACTATGAAAACATGTTAATGATTCAAGATACAAGGACTGACTTATATACTACTTAGAAATGACTAAGCCTCCATCTATTTTTGAGTATTCTAGACAATTCTTGAACACTCTACATTAATCTACACGCATTTAGACTTATTCCTTGCTTCACAAGCTATCTTGTTCTTCGATGCTTGAATCCAAATCAGCTGTAATGAACATCTTCATGCTCTATACTTAGACATCCTAACACCCATTATACCACTCCCGGACAGGCTCATTTGGCCCTACACTAAAAATGAAACTGTGATGGCAAAGATAACATACGGTCGGGTCAGACTCAACCACTCCCCTGACATATCTGCCCAGGATTCGAATAGGTGGACGCTTTAGAGGGAGATATGGAAGAACAAAGTGTCCCCGAATATCAATAGCTTCATGTGGAGATTGGTAACGAACTCCTTGGCAGTGAAGGAGAACCTGATCAATAGAAGAATCGAAGCTTCACCAGAATGTCCTATATGTGGGTAATACGAGACCAGAGAACATTTTATATTTCAGTGTGAGTGAATACAAAGGGTCCGGTTCGGAGCTCTCGGAGTCAGTGTTGATATGTGAACTGCGAGCTCAGTTGAAGAATGGCTAAGGGAGAGACGGAACGAGTCGGGGAACAATAAGACGGTTCTTGAAAGTAGATGGATGATGTGTGCTTTCACGTGTTGGATGATTTGGAAGGAACGCTGCAAGGCAAACTTCGAGCACAAAGTCCCGAACCCGGCAGAAGTCACACCAAAGGTGGTGAAAGACGTCACAAAATTCATAAACTCTTGCACCCTCGAACCAAGTTGAATGTTCTGAGGTGAAGCTGCTAAATTGAACAAACCTTCAATAGGGGTAATCAAGATCAACTGTGACGCTTCCTGGAGCAGTACGAAAAAAATGGGCGGCATCGATGTAGTAGCTAGAAACGACACCGAACAAGTAAAGGGAGGCCTCAACCAGAGAAACTGGGGACCAGGCGCGGAAAGCATGGAGGCACTTGGTGGCCTATGGAATCAAGCTCGCAATGGAGAGTAATTGGGAAGAAATTATAGTTGAAACAAACACTCAGAACATCATAGACCAACTAAAAGGGGCAACATATAATTGGAGAACGTCCACCATTATATCAAATATTCTCCACCTAGTGGCGTCTAGACGTTCGGTGATTTGGGAAGCTATTCTGCGATCAGCTAACGAATGCGCAAATTGGATAGCAACAAAAGCTAGATTGGGGGTGCAACTAGATTATTGAGTTTCACAATCTCGACCCTCTCTTTTTTCTATTATTGTGAATGATGTATCAATAAATTCAAACATTTCAATTACTGAATAAAACGTATTAAGTGTTTTCTTAGGAAAAAAAGATTTATTTGATTTTATATAATCATAAAGTGCATCAATGTAATGCTCTATTTTGTCTCTTCAATCAGAAATCAACCGCACAGTCGCTTGAGAATATAAAAGTTTTAAAGTTTTATGCATGAGAGAAACATTTTAAAGATTGAATTGTCAAGTTCAAAAGTGATGAGTCAAAGTGAATTGAAGCGGTTTTGACTGAAAAATGATACTATCTCATATATTATTGTGAATGTATTTTTTATTTTTTTTTTGGATATTAATATATTTTATTTGAAAAATAAATCAATTCAAGTGTACAAAATATTTACATTTCAAAATAAATTTAAAAGTATTTATGCATTTTTACCACCTTGCGTATAATTTTATACTGAATCAAATATTGTATTGTCTTAGTTTATATATATATAAATATATTCTAATAAATGTCTCATCGTAATATAGTATTAATTAATATATATATTAATTAATACGAATATTAATTAATACATACACTCGTAAAAATGGTAGATACACCTAAATCATTAACTATTTTAATTTTTAATTACGTACCTTCTGAAAAATAAAATAAAAAAACAACGTACGGAAATACGACCTTGACGACTTAAATTGTTTTATATTTAAACTTTATTTATGAGCATCGTAATAAAGACACCTCGGGCAGAGGTCACCCTTGTGCGATACGGTTATTTTAGTTTATTATGTTATGATCAATCATCCCTATAAAGAGTCGCCCATCCCATTTCGAATCTTCCTCAGGAAAATAACTAAAAGAGAATAAAGAGGAAGACAAAAAACAATCAGTGACACGAATTTCTGGGCAAAGCATAAACTTTGAAACTTTCTGGGGATCTTATTCATCATCAACAGAAAAAAATAACAACTGCAGGAGAAGAGAATCCAATGTACAAAATTCCTCCCTAATCTTTTATGATCTCACACTTGAGAAAAGCCATAAAGCCTCCCTTCAAAGAACAGCAATCCAAATTAATTTCCTCCTTCAGTAAATCTATCCACTACTATTGTGGAAGTGTCGACGTTTGTGTTGAGTCCAAGTCCAATCTTCAATCCAATCTTTTGAAGAACATGGCAAATAATAAGCAATCACCACATACATATACAGATCATCTATCCATCCCAGATATCAGGAAATCCTCCCTTCTTTCTGCAGGATATTTATCTACAGAGTGTAGTCATGAATCAGATTAAGCGAACAAACCCTTTCTGATATGCCAGTCATCTTCTTCCGCTGATCTGAACAACACCGTAGTTACATCTGCAAGCTTTTTTCTGACGACTCGTTTCTTCAAGTTCCTCAAGGGTGCATTTGGTGTTTCAATGTCCTCAAGATCATCTTGATTATCCAATTCGATTGAGGATCTGAATGCTCGGATCTTTGTTGGTGTAGTGTAGGCGAAATGGCATTGCTTTGCAATCATAGTCTGTTTCACAAATACGGAAATGGATCAGTGATCAACAAATTGATCCACCCATTATTCTCAACTTGAATAAGTAAGAAATACTTACAGCTTCTCTGATTGTTTTGGATACTTGAGATAGCTGCCTCAGATCTTTGTGCTCCACTCCACACAGTACCTTGATCTGCAACCACAAAAGTGTATGTTAATAACCAACCCTTCGGACCTCGTCTAATAATCGGTAGGCACAAAGAGCATCATCTAATTCTGATCTCTCCTAATTCTAGAATAGAAACTAACCAGAACGTCCTGCGGAAGCGATTCCATAACCGATTTGTCGGAAGTCCACCTCCCACTGCACTGCCTCTTCAATGGAGACGAATCGGTCGGCAGAAGATTGCTGGAAATGACAATCCTCTTCCTCCCTAAGCCTCTTGCGTACATCACGCACCCGAACCCTAGCCTTTCCTCTGCATTCTCAACCTGCTGCCTCTTCAACTCCATGGAATTGCATCTCTCCACCAACGCCATCGTAGATAACGATCACTTCACAGATTCCAGCAATCAGCTGATGAATCTAACCTTCTGTCAGAAAAATCGGAATATATTTTCAGTAAACTCGGGTGAACAATCAAAAGTGGAAACAGTCGAGAACTCCAGATATAACAAAACTGTAGTTGAATGGATGAGTTAGTTACCAGCAACAGAGGATGAAAAGATCGAAGAAATAGGATCCGTAACGAAGAAGACAACAAACCAAAAAATCTCTAAATTTGGGGATCGAATGTTTCTCCGGATTCTGCTGCTCCAATAATTTTTGCTTTAGTTTGGTCCTTATATTTGTAGTTACGGTAGGATAAATAACTCTGCGTGCTTTTAACGACGAGGACGGCGGCTATCAACAACTCCAACTATATATAGTGCATAATGCATACCCTCGGCAAAAGTTATTAACTTTCTTTTATTTAAATTAAATATTATATTATTCTTATTAAGTTATTATTATTATTATGTAAAGAACAGTACGAATAAGTAATTTGACGCGGTTTACGGAAACTACGCGACAGCTCCAATCGAAATATCTCGTCTTTCTTTTTTTTCTCGCTCGTGTGTGTGTAGATTCATTAATTATTTATCTTTCATGGTTATCTCCTTGGCGGTTATTACTTATTTTAGAAGTGGGCGGAGAAAACTAGCCGTTTGGATGGCGAACGTGGAGGTAAGAAGGAGCATGATGGTGACGTGGACGCGACACGGTCCAAGTCGGCTGCTGTTGAACGATAATTACTTTCTTCGCAAGACGTGTCTCAGACTCTCAGCATTGGATACCCCGTCTCGGGAATTACGTCCTAATTATTTAGCAAATCTATCTCTTTATATATACAATTTAATAACATTATATACAATTATGACAAGTAATATTTTTTCATTTTTAATGTTAAATTCATAATTTATTATGGGTCAATGTTAAACATAAAATTTTCATACATACGTGACATATCATGTAATTCACTTTAAAATTCTCCAAACATTTTCATTTATTCTCCACCTAAGTTACAAAAATTGAATAATTTCTCATTCCTTCCCATGTTCATTTTTTTATTCAAATACTAAATTTCATAGTATAATATTTTATAAAAATTAAGTAAATGCATATATGAAATTTTATTATTAAGTTTTATTTCCAAGAAGAAATTATAATCAATATTATGTATTACATACTTTTTAAAAAAAAAAAAATTAACCATGGAATGTTTATATATCCAATTATAATTATGCATGAAATATAAATTTTAACACTTATATAAAAAAATATTAATATTATCATTATAGTTACTTACATTGTTTTATATAGTTATGTAAAGTTCCATTTTTAAACATAATTTATACTTACGTAAGATGTGAATTTATAATTATTTATTAAAACTTTTTTAAATTGAAATACTAAAATTCATAATATTATATTTTATACAAATAATTAAGTGAACATATTAAATTTTATTATTAGGACTAAATTATAAGCAATTTTTTGTTTTTTTTTATCTTTTTATAAATTAACACTTCCATGTCTAATATTATGAGCTCTATTATAATTATGCAAGGCAATATTAAATTTAATATATGAAGAAAACAATATTAATATAGTTTCTTAATATATTTTTATAGTATTTTAGAGCTTCATTTTTATATTTTTTTTCTCGACTTATTTTACAAATTACATAAATATTGAACACAACTTACTATTACTATTAATAAAATAAACATAAATACTTTCAACATATGAAAAACAAAATAAAAGTATTAATTAGCGACATGTCAATAATTATTAATATTTATTTTATTATCGGCTTATGTAAATTTCACTTACTTTTATGAAAAATATATTTATTCTATATATTTAATAATAATTTTACTATTGTTTTAAGAATTTCTAAAATGTAATTTATTTTTATCCATTATAATGTAAAAGGAATTTATAATATATTAAATAACTAATTTATGATCATCAATCTTTTATTAATATTTTTTAATATATATATTTATATTTATTGCGCAATATAAATAACGTAGCTATTATTTTAAAACTTTAAAAAATAATCGACATTAACATAGGGACACGGTAATTAGAAAAGTAGCAAAGTGAGGGTTCAAAGGTTGTGCAAAGTTAGATCTAAAGTATGCATTTTTTTATTCAACTCCGCAAAATTTGGGTAAATATAAAAAATACTCGAACAAAATTGATTTTTTTTTTTCAAAATATATTCATTTAGAAAATCAGATATTAAAATAACCAATTTGGAAAACTAATTATCAAAATATATCAACTCGTAACCATGGTAGAGATTAAGTGAAATCCTACTAGTGACTAACAATTATGGACATCCCTTAAGTTTTACTCGTAATTGGTAGTCACGGATATTATATATATATTGCAACTTTTTACGTTTTAAACTTTAGTTAATTTAAAATTTAACATTATAATCTATTTAGTTATTGTATATAATTTTTTCACATTTGTATGATTTTGTCAAAAAAATATATTTTAAAAAGTGTTATTCACGGTGCCTAAAACACCATTATTTAGATATATATATTATTTTGAATGATCTCCAAAAACATTGAAAACAATTAGGTTCAATAACTATATAACTACAACTATAACTAAACAAAAAAAACATTACATTCTGAGTTACACAACTATACTAAATGAAATAAACTTACATTAATTTCTCTACATTACTGTTTATAAAAATTTGTTGTGGAATGTTTGACCATATTTACAACATTATATTTTGTCTTGATGTATTACTAAAGTCTATGTCATTATGAATTCTCACTTTCTTACTCTGTACGAGTAAGTATCCGTTTCAAAAGTATGAGCAAACTCCTTAGTGATAGCTGTAAACACCTGATTTTGGTCCAGGGTCAAAAAACTGTACGCAAGAAACCGAGCCGAAAAAATCGAGATAGAAATATACATATAAATATATATATATATGGAAAAAAAATTATATATATATATATATATTCCACCGAAAGAATGAACATGGTCATATGGTCATGTTCTTCTTTTGCCCAAGTTGAATTTTATTATTATTAAAAAAAAAAAAAGATGCAATTGTGTATAAATAGAATGTGAAGGGTTAAAGATGGGAAAGGGGGAATGCGTGAGCTACGGTGAAGAATTGGAGAAGAGATGATAGAATATAATAGTGAGGTATAGTTTAGTAGTTAATAGATATATCTATATATATACACAACACATATCTAAATATTATGAAGGTACATTGTTGAGTTTATTCCAATTTTACTCTAAACATTTGATTAAAAATATTATTTTAATTGTAAAACTAAACTTAAATTACCTAATATAATTAAATAAAATTAATTTTGTTTTAAATAATTTTAAAAAATTAATCGAGCAACCGAGAGCCTTTTTAGTAGTGGTTCTTGCTCCCGGTTGCTCGAGCAATATTTTTAAAATATTTGTTACTAAGAATATGATCAAACAAATATATGTCGATATTTGATAAAGTTGACATTGCGCATTGTTTATAGTCATACTGTGAGTATTTTCACTCACATACCATGTCAGAATATCTCATCTCATATCAACTATCGCTTAATGCCCAACCTCGAACTAATTTCTATGAGTATTCATACCGACTATTACAACGACTATTACAAATCTATCATGATAACATCAACTATTGTTCAATGCTCGATCTCGAACTTTCTATGAGTAATTTTCACTCATATACCATGTCATACTATCTCATCTCATACCAACTATCGTTAATGCCCGACCTCGAACTTTCTATGAATATTCATACCAACCTCGAACTTTCTATGAATATTTTCACTCCGATAACATTCGTAGGATTCGGTTCTATGCGCTCATACTATTTGATATTTAAGACGTACGCTCATAAGTCAGAACTCGTCAATAAATACATTCAATATACTCTTAAGATATCTTAACACGTTCACTACTATGTCTATAAAATAACGACTATTACAAATCTACCATGACAACATAATGAAGTTCCCACTAATTTGCACAAAAAAATTAAATTATATATTTGATCAATTTATTTCTTGTTTTCTTACTTTGATATTTTCAGAGTTTATAAAATATGGGTAAGTTAAGTTTAATTATATTTTAATTTCAGATATATTTATCAAATGTTTAATTCTCATATCAACAACTCAAGCACGATAATAATTTATCATATTTGTTTCTAAGAATATGATCAAAAAATATATATGTCGATTTTGGAAAAAATTAAGTATTTAACTTCTGACATCCAACTAACCTTTCTTTGAGTATTTTACTCTCGACATCTGATCAACCTTTCTTTGAGTATTATACTTTTGACATCCGACCTTTTATTTTAGTATTATACTCCCTACATCCAACTTTTTTCGACATTCGACCTTTCTTTGAGTATGTTCTTTGATTATTATAATGTTGACATCCCCTGGATTTGAACTTGGGCGTTGTCACTATTTATAATTTAAGACGCACGCATTAACCAACTGTCTCATAAGTCCGAACATGTCAGTGATGACATTTAATATACTCTTAATATCTCTTAACAAACTCATTACCATGTCTATGAAACGACGATTATCAAAAATATAAGTTGACAACATCAAAAAATTACAAGGAAAATAAAATTAGATATTTGATTAATGTTTTTCCTTATTTTGATATTTTTAGAGTTATTTTATTTTAATATTTTCAGAGTTCATAAAGTAGGGTTGAGAGTTAGGAAAATTCATATTTTAATTTTAGATATATTTGAAATGTAGAGTTAAGTAAAGAAATACTCATAGAATCTAAATTTGACAAATCCTAATAATATTTTGTAAATATAATAAATAATAAACACTGAAAATTAATATTGATTTTTATATTTCAGTAATTCGAAAAATATTATTTCAACACATCACCGGAGTTATTTTAATTTTGTAGTAAAATATTTTTGTTACATTTTTCTCGACATGTAATACCTAAATTTTGGATGATATTAGTTTGGAGTAATAACATATTAACAACTTTAGGCAGTTGGAATCATTTATGCATTAATATTAATAATACTAAAAAATCTATAAAGTTTTTAACATTTTAATAATATCATTATTTGAAAATACTCTATAATACATAATTATCATTATAAAAAATATATACATTAATCAAATATCTCCTTTCAAATTTGATTAATTGTTTTGTATTTATTGCTTCACGCAATAAATTATGTATATTCAACATATAAATATAGTCAATTTTGATCAATTTTAATTCTTTTTGAATTATTTAAATTTAAATATGAAATGTATTTTTATAACAACAATCCTCACAATTCAAAAAATCTTTAACTTATTAGAAAGAAGAGAGAATGTTTAGAAGAAAAAAAATCTATATAATTAATTGTAACAACATTAAAAAAGTCACAATTACAAAAAAAAACAAATATGACGACTTGAGAACATAATATACAATTATCATTATTATGTAAAATTGTAAAGTTATATAAAATAACTTCACGCGATAGATTATGTATATTCAACATATAAATATAGTCAATTTTGATCAATTTTAATTATTTAAATTTATAGATCAAATGTATTTTTATAATGACAGTCCTCACAATTCAAAAATTATTTAACTTCTTGGAAAGAAGAGAGAATGTTTTGAAGAAAAAAAATCTATATAATTAATTGTAAAAAAGTTAAAAAAATCACAATTACAAAAACAAAATATGATGACTTGAGAACATAATATACAATTGTCATTATTATGTAAAATTGTAAAGTTATATAAAATAAAATAAAATTTAAAAAATCGGATAAATAATAAATGGTACATTTTAATTATTTATTGCTTCAAATAATAGATAATGCATATTTGAAATATTAATTCAATCTAAATTTTTTCAGTTGTATATAATATTATAACTTTTATAAATGATCTAATTATTTCGATCCACTGTTATCTTAATGTCCAATAAAGTGAAAATATAATTTTATTTGTTAGCGAGATATAAAAAAATGGTGCATGATAAAAAGAAAAGATAGATAAAGAAAATATAATTATCATTGTGTTTAAATTGTAATGTTGCATAAGTGTGTAGCTGGTTAATACGTATGTCTTCAAGTTATAAGGTCATAAGTTCGAGTCTTCGTGAAAATATTGTTTATAACATTTTTTAGAAAACATTTAAATGACCAAAATAGTCATGATAAATATAAATTATTAGATTATTAAAAGGCATTTTTGTAATTTATAGAGATGGCGGATACATAAACATGTTCATCCTTAATAATATAGATGTTGCATAAGTGTGTAGCTGGTTAATACGTATGTCTTCAAGTTATAAAGTCATAAGTTCGAGTCTTCATGAAAATATTTTTTATAACATTTTTTAGAAAACATTTAAATGACCAAAATAGTCATGATAAATATAAATTATTAGATTATTAAAGGGCATTTTTGTAATTTAGACAAATGACGATTACATAAACATGTTCCGCCTTAATAATATAGATGTATATGTATATTATATATACTATGTATATGTTATTGTTATCTATATATGTATAATATATATGTGATACTATATGTATATGTATATTATGTATATGTGAAAAATAATATTTTCAAAATTGACATAGGTCATTCCCAAACTTTGATGAAGGTTATATCTCGGTCCTTGGACTCTCGGGTCATTCTGGGATTTTATCGAGTGTTATAAACCAAATCAGAAAAGTTTGGACCATTTGTGCAAATTTGATTTTTTTTCTTAATTCACCTTTTTTTAAAAAAAAAATTACATTTTGATTTCTAAATTTTTCTAGACATTCCATGATTTCTCAAAATGTTACAAATAAGTCTATAATAATTTTCGGGTTAGTTTTGGAATTTTACCAAGTGTTACAAATAAATCTAGAATAGTTTGGGGTCAATTCTGTAATTTAAAAAAAATAGTTCAGTTATAATTTTTTCAAAAATTATATTTTGATTCCTAAATTTTTCTGGACATTCCATGACTATTACAAATAAGTCGAGAATAATTTCCGGGTTATTTTGGAGTTTTACCAAGTGTTACGAATAAGTCCAGAATAGTTTAGGGTCATTTCTGCAATTTTTGAAATATTTTTCCAATTCAGCTCAAATTTTAATGAATTGCATTTTGGTCCCTAGATTTCTTTTGACATCCTATAACTTCTCAAAATGTGACAAATTAGTCCAACGAGTTTAATATCTTCAAAAAATCATTCGTGCATGTTTTGACACGTTTAGAATGATTCAAGAGTTAAACCATTTTTTTTTCGAGCACGATTAACTTTAGTCATCTCTTGTTTATTTGAAATTAACTCATAAAAAACAATGTTTGTACATGGTTTGTTTAATTTAAAGAAAATACATGTAGTCTTTTTGGGTCAAGCATGATCAAAACGAGCAATTCAGGTAAATTGAAAAAAATTTCAAAAGTAAACTAAACTACCGAAAGAGCGGATTATGAGATCGCGCGAGTTTTTAAGACGTAATCAAACCCCCAAACTCGATTATCTGGACGTAGACCTTTATAAGCCCTAAGATGTTAACTTCATGTACCCTAGACAATTTTAGGATTCCGATTAGCCTTTAATTAATCAGTGGCGACTCTTTCATTTTTCGGTCTGGTTGATGACCCCGCTCAACCGAACTCGTCGCTCGCCAAAACCCAACATTTTCGAGCGAAAAATATAAAATAATTTTTCAAAACGGGTGGGGAAAGTCGGATTTGACGTCCGACAATTTGGCGACTCTGCTTGGGAGCTCTGTTTAGAGGGTTTAGGCTTTGTCATGTTATATTTTGACCGTTTGCTCGTGCTTGCAGTTTTAAATCTTGCCCGAAAGGCGATGTAATTGTAGTAATTCAAAAAAAAAAGATTTAAATTCTTGTTTTGCACACACCACGCTGGTTACCATTACCCGCTCGGACCTGGATCACATTAAGATCTTAGGGAGTTTAGTAGGCGAATGCGTCCGGAGCGGTTTGGACCGCCGACACGCACCTAAACAACTCAACTCAACTGAAGTTGATCAACCGACACATTCCCACGGTGTGTCGTCTGAGCAAGCGTCGCCCCAGGTAGAGGTAACCCCAGAGATAGTTCTGACGCCCGCCTCTATGGCGACGCTAGACGAACTCCTCGACGAAGGGAACGAAGAGCAACTACCCAGGTTGCCCGGGCTACCCGCCCCGCGAACACTTTCAGGGTCGATGGGACCACCTCAAAGCCCAACAAGCGCCGCCCCCAGCGTCACAACCATGCCCGCTCCCAATGAACGCTATTGCACTAGGTACCAGGACGACAATGACTCTTCCCCTTAGCATAATGACCAGTGAGGAAATCAATAAGCTGGTCGCCCGAATTGTGAAGAAAAAGAAGGGTAATGTCATGCCTCGCCTGTGGGATAATGTATTGCATCCTTTCGCCCCGAAGATATTGGCCGTCATAGTGTCGCCTCATGTTCAAACATCCTAGATCAACTACTACAAGGGGGAACACGATCCCGTAGTGCGCATTCAAATGCACAAGGCATCCCTCCTAGGACAAACCAACAACGACAACCATTGTTTGGGATAGAAGAGAAAAAAATATTATAGAAGAGGAAAGAATAAGTAGGAGAATAACAACATGAAATGAAAAAAAAAAAATTATGATTGATTAGAAAGAATAAATATTTTTTTAAAATATTTTTTTCTATACACAACGATTCCAAAAAACTTACATTTCTAAATTATAGAGTTTAAGGTGCCTGAATAACATTTTTGAATTTAATTTAGGTACGTAAAAAAAATATATATGGTATTAATAGTATAATGATAAAGTACTGTATTGTTATAACATGATCACAAATTTAAATTTTAGTTGATCATTGTTTAAAAAAAAAAAAACTTGAGTATATAAGTACTAATAATCTAGAGCAGTGTTATCTGAACCGGACCGGACTGGCGGTCCGACCGGGAACCGGACCCTTGTCCGGTTGATTCAGCTAAAAGACCTAAATGCTTATGAACAGTGTTTAAATTGGGTTGGACCGGTCGATTTTTGAAAAACCAATCGATTTCCAGTTTTAGTTTTTTAACTTAATGGATCATATCTTTATAACAATGAGAGGATATCAAGGAGAGATCTCAAAAATTAGAACACAAGAACAGCTCCTGCAAAACCAGTGAAGGTTCTCATTGAAACAAACCAAAAGAAATCAGAGATCTTACAACAGAGAAAATAAGAATGTGGATGTTGAATGCTCTACAGCAGAGCAGGTTACCTAGATTAGAAAAAAAGATACCATATTCCTTCATATGTTACATAAAATGTAAGAAATGGTCAAATTTAGAGATAAACTAAGGAAGTATAATAATGAAAAAAAATGATATGATTGCATATCATACTTTCCTAAAATAGTCCAGTACAAAGTAGGCACTTTGAGTTTCGGTCTGAATTTCACATATTATATCATAAAGCTTTATCATAATTAGTTCAAGACCTAGGACTTATCATTCTCATTATAAATGCAGACCAGATCAGGCATATGTGCATGGAGAAAATGTCACTAGATCAATCTAAGTATCGGAGCTCTGACCTAAATAACTTCAGCAATGGTCTTGATGACCACATCAACAACTCTCTCTGTGTAATGCCCCCGAGCCACAATCTTATCAAACAACTCACCCCCTCGTAGTGCTCCATAACCAGGTGCACAGTTAAAATCAGTCGGTTTACAGTTCTAGTTTTTTTTATGGTGGTTTAAATTTTTTGGGTGGTTCTCTTTAGTTAAAATCGACTTCTTCGGTTCAGCCGAGCAACTTTTTTGGTTTAGAAGTTATGTTTAAATTTTAAACATATTGTATTTGATTTTGATACTATTGTGTTATGTATGTTCAAAGTTTGAGGTAATTATGTTGTGTTATATTGTGTTTGAGACTATGTAGCTTGTGTGTGTTTGAGATTATGTAGTTTGAGGTTATTATGTGTGTGTGTTTGAGACTATGTAGTTTGTAATTGTATTTTCGATTTTTTTTTTACTTGTGAACAGTGAACCGCACGTCGAACCGAATTTGATCGGATTGGACCAGACAAACCGGGACCGACCCCCTCGCTGGTCCGGTTTTGATAGCACTAATCTAGAGAGATGATATGTTATTGTAATATTGAAAGGTATTGAGTTTGAAACTTTGTTAAAGAATCTTTTTTATAATAGGTATCTTATCCGTAAATTGCATTCAAGAAATGATAGACACAGAAAATGTAAATAACTAAAATAGTCATGATAAATTTAAATTAATTAAATTATTAAGGAGTATTAATGTAATTTTGCGACTAAGATACAAAAACCATTTCTTACTTTATAAATAGTATAAATAAAAAAATAAGTTCATCTCATACGACTTATCCTCTTAATATCTGCACCTTTTAATATTTGGATTAAAATAAAAAATTTCATTAAAAATAATTTTTCTAAAATGTATTCATATATAGTTATTAATCGAATTTACACTTTCATACTATATTTAATTGTTTATTTATTGTTCACACAAGTGTTATCAGAACCGGACCGACTCTCGAATCGGTTAGAGGAGGTTAGAGGATCGGTTCTCGATTCGTCCGGTCGGACCGTCCGGTTCACCATGTAGAGTCTTTATCAACTCGTTGATCTTCATCTCCTCCACCGTCAAATCCAGCCCAAGCGCTGCAGCGTGATTTCAGTGATGGGTCTAGACTATCGTCTTCATCTTCCGATTTTATCGAGGTTATTTTCAACGCCATTCTGCTACTGTGAGACCTTCCAATGGCATCAATCATCGGCGCCCACTGGATTCCGTCTCCGATCTCAAAATCCAATATCCGAAGGACCTCAATCTGCGGCGGAATTGACTCGAGGATGGCCATGTTCGTTGCGAAGTGAGCAAATCGCCCGGTCGAAAAAATCTAATAGAACGTATCAAACGCAGCTTAAAAGTTCTTCCTGTATTCGTCGGTGAGGAATTCGTAATCCTCCTCCCGATCTCTGCAGAAGAGGTAGAACGCCAGACGCTCCACAGATTCACCAAACGGATCTGCCCTTTCGGCGACGCACCTCCTGTTTACCTCCATCAGTTCGACCTGATCGTTCTCCATGGCTTCGCCGTACGCCTTCATCAGATGGTGGAGGCTTAGTTGATTGTTTGCCTGCATAAATTCGGTTTCGGGTGCCTGCTGCATTAACAACTAAAGCAACTTCACATGGACACTGCAACCATTCCTACAGGGGTTTAGGAACAATTTCAGTAATTTCACGCTGTAAGGAACCGAGCCGAACAAGGAAGAAGAACTGAGGAATTTAACGCAACATGGGTGGAAGAAGAACTGAGGAAGGACGGCTTGAAACCTAACTAGGATTGAAGAAGACCGAACCGAACTGAAGTAGAAGAAGACCAAACTGAAACGCTCGGCTTGACAAAAAAAAAGAAAAAGAAAAGAAACTGGAAATCAGTTCAACCTATGCAAGTCGGTAGTATTTTAACCCTACCCACTGATAGGGTTAAAAGAAAAAATCGTCTAACCTAAAAGTTGATGAAAACTGGGCTAAACCTAACAGTAAAAACCGAACCAAAGATATGCGATTTGGTTTATGGACAAGTCTTCCTCGGGTTTTCAATTATGTTCAGTTCTTAACTTTTAAAACGTGTGGACCATTTATAGATATATATTAAGTATTAGATGTTGAAATAAACAAAATTACTCCTCTTCTCTGTAAACGAGAAGACTAGTGATGTGTATTGTGTTTAGATCCTATTGTTCTATTATGTGAATAAGGAATATGTCTGTGAATAACTAACTCTGGATTAGCTAAGCGAACAAATTACAATTCTCATGAGAATATATTAGGTCGTTCCAAATATAGACTAAGAAAATATCAATCATTACATCCAATGTGTTTGTCTTCTTTTAAGATCACAATCCTCCTCCAGGGACTCGCAGTATTGTAGAATTTGAAAAGAAATTCATAATGTATGCAAGAGAAATAAGTAAGCCACAACATAGAAGGAAGGAAGGAGGCAAGAAGAAAAAGGAAGTGATGCTGAGTGTGTTACCGCTTCTTCTGATTCTTTTTCTTACCTTTACTTTTACCATCTCTTTTCTTCTTATGTGATGAACTACGACGTGGCTTCTGTTTAGAAACTTTCTTGAACGATTTTGTCTTTGTCACGGGGACAGCAACGGGCTTCTTCCCCTCTGTTACACTACTACTTGGTGCCGGTAGGGGCTTCTTGGTCGGTTCATCGTCCTCATCCCGAGAGATTTCACTAGTCCTCACAGTTATTTGCATGTTACCCGTGTCATAAACCTTGGTTCCTTTCATCATTCATTATTAACAGGAGAGGAAAAAAAACACAATCAGCAACAACGAAAGAAACTGTAGTAACTGGAAATAGTGAAAAAATTCTGCTTTGCTGAATGAACAGAAGCAATACCTGATGTAGAGGGGCAGAGATCTTCCTCCTCATCCATTTCATCATCAACGCCATCATCACTAAGTGGCGGTGGAGCACCACCATACATAACATATTCTTTTTCAAGTTTCCTCTACATCACAGTAAGTAAGAATCAGAATGGTGGACTAAAACGTCTGTACATAGACAAAAACTCAGAGGTGAGAAATGAGGTCGTGGTTGCATTTGTTTACTCTTATCAAATCCAATAAATAAATCATCAGTCTTCCTCTGTATAAAATGGTTCAAAAATTCAATAACCACTCTTTCATAATTGACCATTATGAAATGACCAACTCATAACAGAAAGTAGCTACACCATTAATACTGAGGCCTGGATGAGCAGCTTCTCCATATTATTTAACAAGTCACACTATATAAACTAATATTTAACAAAATAAATTCACATAATAGTTCGAAAGACTAGATACAAAAGGTTACAATTGTCATATGCCATTTTTCATGCTGTGAAGATGATACATTATAGTAATAAGTAACCTCTAAAGATGGACCTGCTTCGACAAAAGTAACTGAATAAATAATCATTTAGGAATTGGTCAGAATTGCTTAATTAGTATTCTAATATAATGTTTAGATTATAAAAAATATGCTCACAAATTCATAAATTACATAGCTGGTGCTTACAAAACTGAAAAGACGATGGGAATTGGAAGAGCGTGCAACAGGGAAAAGAAAATGGACTTACATTTTCATTTTCAACAAAAGAAAGGAGACAAGTTGGCGTGATTTGTAAGAAATGGGTTCAAACTAATTATCTTGAGTAGAATTATATATTTCATATAGAGTATCCTAATGAATGGAGAACACTTTGTCCCATTTTGTTCAGTATGCGTCCATTAGTGTCGATAGACATGTAAATATAGTGAAGGTAACACACCAAACCCAAATTTGCTATGCATCTTCTTGTAGTTATCTCCTTATACTGCTATTATTCACACAGACATATCTTCAAACACAAAAACCAGTAGCATGGCATAACTCTCATTAAGAACAGATGGAGAGTTATAGCCAAAATGATGTGTTCATCATTCTCCTGTTAGCATAGAAACAGATACATGATATTCATACAATAGAGTAAGTGCGTTCTTTTGGGGCTTAGCAATGGCCAAATGATAAAAAGGAACCATGAAGAATTAAAGGAAAATCAGGATTAAAAAACTACATTATGAAATTACATGAGATTAAAGGCAACACAACATAAATAAGAACCACAAAGAGCATGAAACATCTAATAACCAATGCGAATTCAAAACCTCAAAGGATTGGTTGGATTTCCATTGATTTATCAGTTGTACCTATTTGTGAGGAATCCCTGTGGCACAGTTGCTTATATATAGAAAAAATCATGATTATAACTCCCACTTTCTCCTGAAATCTTTCAATTTTCAATGGCAAGGATGAACAAAGTTATAGGTTTAGAGTAAAACTTCTAATCTCCGGGTTATTTATACTAACAATGGGGCATCTCTATCAAGCATACGACTAGAAAGAAACACGATAAATCAACAATTTATTGAAATATCCACAGTACCCAGGATAAACTTGGGAATCATAACATTCAACTCACATAAATTGATACAGCAACAATGTATTGAATTTCAACTTGGAAAGCAGACAAGAAACACCACCGAAAAATCGAACTTGAGAGTCGAGAAGGAAAGGTAAACCTTTTTGCGCGCTTCAATTCGCTTACGGCGCAGAACTTCTTCTTGTTGCTTCTGAGCCTCCTTTCGCCTCTTCTTCTTCCTTTTGTGAAACCCACTTACGTAGTCCCTTTAAATACACAAATGTATCACTAAAATTCAGAAATCCACCAAGATAAAAGGCAAACAGCATAAAACCGAACAAGAACGAATTGGGCAATTAGAAACTTAGGGCATCAGTACTTGAGGTCTTTCTCGTTAAACCCGACGGAGAGAGCTTTGTTTTTTAGAGCCCTTTTCTTGATATGGGGCCCTCGAGGCGGCGGCAGTGGTGGTTCATCTCCTTCTACTTGAGCTTTGCGTCTCATTGAAGATGAAAAAGAAGATTCGTCTTCAGAGAATCAGTGCATCCGTCGAACCTTTTCCTTGTGTTTTGTTGGGGTTTTGGCAGCAGAAGTAAAGCAGAGAAGTGAGATATTGGGGTTTAGCTTTAGGGCTCTCAAAAGTAAAATTGTTGGGCCAGTAAGCCAGACAACCAGAACAATTATAGCTTCTTATCTAAGATACTTGTAATCGCGCTGACAAAAAGATTAATTTAGTTTATCTTAAAACTATAATGACATATTCTTTTCACGGAATGGAAAAGAAATACGACTTACGGATTCTGTAAGAAGTTGTTCTTCTCGCGGAATTGCAAATATTTGGCTTACGGATTCCGGGCGGGATAGACTTAGACATTCCGGGTGAAAACCTCAGATTTCCTAAGTCTAGAAGGCAAGGAATCCAGAATAGATGTGGAAATGACCATTTTGCCCTTATAAACATTTCTTAAGAACATTCTTATCCTCTTCGTTGCTCTTCACGTCTCTTCCCCTGCTCCTCTTCAATCAGAACGAACCTTCTGCTTCTCCTCGTCTTCACCACGCTCTGATTCTTCAGGTACGCTTCGATCCTTCGACTTCAATGCTTCGATCCTTGGATTATTCTCCCTGCTCCTTCTTCGGTGATGAACCCATAATCGTTTCTGGGTTCGTGCTGAACCCAGAATTCAATTCTGGTATTGAGATTGCTGAAATTGAGATTGTTGGTATTGAGATTGCTGGTATTGAGATTGCTGAAATTGAGGTATTGTTGGTATTGAGATTACTGAAATGTTGTATAAGTGTTATATGTTGTTATATTGCTGAAATTGCTAGTATTGCTGAACTGTTATATCGCTCATTACCAGCAAGTGTTATATGTTGTTATGACTGGTTGGATAGATAGATGCCACAACCTTGTGAGATATGTTGTTATGCTGTTATTTGGTTTGGATATGCAGAGATATGCAATCATCTTTCGCCTACACTCTTGCTGGAAACGCACCATACATGAGAATCATGAGAAGAAACTTACTAAAATAAGAACGCAGATAAGCATGCAGCAATGCATGGTATTCCATGGAGAAATTTAAGAAAACCCTGACAATCGAATATTGTGGCAATACCCAGCAGTATTTTGATTGAAGAAATGGTAAAGGAAACGAACCCACGATTTCTAGAAGCAGCAAAGAACCTTAAACGTATCGAAGAACCAGATGATGGTGGAGCTCATGTGCTTCTATGCAATGTACACTGTGCTGCAAATAATTGGTTTATAATGTATGGTTATTTGTAATGGTTATAGTATTCTCTGTTGATGTTATTGTTTTTCAGTCTCTGATGTTTTGACTTATGTGATATGTCTGCGTTAAACATGGTGGTTCTAGTCAGATTGGTTCCAAACTGATTTTGTTAGTACATTTTAGCTGCAAACTACATGGAGAAGAAAGTGAAACGTGCTTCACATGCATTGTTATGTTTTAGGGAGGAATGCCAGGTGATTCCAGTCTCAAAGACTGTAAAATTTTGGAAAACGTGGTGAAGAAACAAGCTGCAAATGGGCGTCTTAATGCTGCAATATGTGCATCGCTAGCAGTGGTGTTAGAATCATGGGGACTGCTCAAAGGATTGAAGGTGAGTGTGTATGAAATGGTTTGTATGTTTGTATGTAGTTACTCTCTCTATATAAGATGGGTTTGCGATATTGTTGTATGTCAGGCAACCGGTTACCATAATTTATGGAACAGTTAACCTCTTCTGCTACTGCTGTTGAATCAAGAGTGCGACAAGATGGCAAGGTTGTGACAAGCCATGGGCCAGGCACCACTATGGAGTATGTTATTTCTTTGGTTGAGCTTCTGTTTGGTCAAGAAAAAGCAAAAAGAAGTTGCTGGTCAGTAATTGGTTTTGTTTAATTTTTATTTAGGTCAACAATTTGTTTTATATGATGTATGTGTGGCCATTTATGTTAAAGTTTATACCAAATGACTTCCATTTTTTGGGTTAGTGTATTGTCTTGTTGTAATAGAATATTATATTTCGGATAGTGTAATTAATAATATTATGGTTCGAATAAATATAAATTCAATGGGTCGTGGGGGAAAAGAATGAATTTAAATTTAAATTAATTAAATTATTTTGTCTTAAATAATTAAAGAGATTTTCCTTTTAAATTAATTAAACAAATTATTTTAACAGTTTTTAATAATTAATTAATTATATTATAAGTCTTTATTATTATTAATTTTTAAAATTAATTAATACAAATTATTTTTATTATATACTATACATATACCAGGAGGGGCAAATATGTCATTTTACCACATTCCATTCCATTTCCATATCCAATTCCACCAAAGAAACAACAGAATTCCTTATTCCATTCCACAAAGAAACAACTTCATATTTTTACCTCCTATTCCTTATTCCCAATTCCTATTCTCTATTCCGTATTCCTTATTCCGAATTCCGTGAAAGAAACGCCCCGTAATAATTATTAACACGTTTTCTTAAATTTTTTTTTTTTAAATAATATTTTTTTTAATTTGTTTGATCCATGGTATGTATGTAAGAATATATTATATTATACCATTTTCGAAAACTTTTCTTCATCTACTCTTCATGTAAAAAATATTATAAATTATGAGTTTGAACAAACTTTTGTAAGATAATATCTATATTGTTGATTTAGTCGACTCGGCTTTAGCTTCAAGTCGATTGAACAAGATGTTGGGGGTGACTCAGTGAGTACTGAGTGATTCACAGGTCATTTATTGTTGTTTGACATCACTAAAACGAGGCCAAATTTATTTATTTTGTTAATGTGGGTCAACTTGATAGGGATCGAGCCCGATGTAGAAGAAGTTGATTGATTCTTGACAAAGCTAACTCAATATGGTGTGGTCAACTGGAGATGGAGCTCACGACCACAAGATAAATTTCAAAATTTTGTATTTTCCCACGGTTGAGTTTCGATAGTGACGACCCACTATGACATAGAGTCCAACAGGCCTTCTCGGACCAATATCATTTCAGAGGGTATAAACACAAACAATTCAAGATTGGGTTGGTCCACACTTAGGGTAAGTTGGAGCCCATAAGCGGTCCAGTATCAAATCCGGAACCAAAGTGATCGCTACAACCCGAAATGGACGTCAAGACCACGGTCAAAGCCTCCTATTGTGCTCGCCATGGGAACCTTCGCCAAGAGAGTTTAACCTCTCATCCCTGGTCCCACAACTGACTTCGAATATACAACAATATTGCCCCGCATATCTCACACACATATTCTACATAGATTCTATAAGGCAACTGCAATATTACGTGATAACTGTAATATATGTTATCTTTATATCTACAACGACACAATATTTACAAATATTCGTTACCAAAAACGGTTTGGTATTCCATCCCTATAAATACTCTTGTTTTACATACATTATACACATTATGAGTTCATACACACAATATACTCATTTAAGCATCGGAGTGGAACCCAAAGAAACTCCCTCTGTTACACTCCTCTTTTTGCAGTTTCATCGCAGCGCCGACGAAAGTTCACAGTCACCGTCCAGTTGATATCCTGATAAACACCAACTTAACATCTGGGAGATTCTGTCCCAACATTTGGCGTCATATGTGGGAATCGAGCAAATAATTATGCAGACTCGCTCTAACCGCAATCGTCATAAGCAAACGATGAACGAGCAATCCCAAGACAGTTCTGAGTCCACCGCTGCTTCGCCGATTCACCCGTAAGAACATGCCTGTGCGGTGGCTCCTAATACTGTCCCACCAAGACCATCGGAGGAACTGGTCGACACCTCAAGACCACTTCAAGTTCCTCCCCCACCAATATTCCAGTTGGCCCGCTGACCCTTCAGCACAGGTAGCCAGGAAAACCATCAAGTTACCGTGGAGATGTTGTCGCTCTTGGAAACTATCATAGGGCAAGCTTGAAGGTAGACCTCTATCCCTCATGAAAATCCTCATTCCGCGGGACCACCGAAAGTAGAAATCGGCAATCCCTGCATCACTACTCCTCAAGAAGATCAAGAGATGACTTCAGGGAATCAATCTATACCTCTGACCCCTCCCATAGCGCCGACAACCGCTCTTTCTATCATCAACCCATTGAGTACATCGTCAACTGGAGAACAACAACCCTTATTCACTTTGAGCCAAGTTGAAGAGAAGATAAACAAAAAGTTGAAGGAATAGTGCAGAGCCACCCTAACTATCTTTAGAGAACAATCCTCCCATCTGTTCACAACCGCCCTCATAGATGTGTGAATCCAAAAGGATGTAGTGGCTAGACTCATCCCTGTATAGCGACGGAGGAAATCTCATTATCCACGTCAACATGCATGAAACATATATCCTAGGTAAGTCAGATGATGATAATCACTTAGCCCTATTATTTCTATCAACCCTCTTGGGTTCGACCTCTTCGTGGTTCTTTGGCCTTCCAGCACGATCGATAGGGTCATGGTCAGATTTAAAAATAAATTCTTGGAGCGCTATATGGGCAAACGCCAATTGCTGAAAAGTGTGGTTGCTTTAGATGTTGTCAAGCAATAACCAGGAGAAACCCTAGCCGACTTCTATGGGTGTTTCCATAATAACATCACAGAGATTGATCGATGGGTCACAAATGCAGAGATTGTTCGAGCTTTTTATAAAAGGTTGGACTTGGCGAACAAAGCTTCCCAAAACTGTAGAACTACTACCATGTACAAGAAATAGATACACTCGAAGATCTGGCAGTGACGGTCAAAGGATTCATAGACCTGGAAAGGGCGAATACTGAAATCGAGTTCCTTGCATCAACCTCGCCAATGGCTAATCCAGAGCCCTGACGCGATGGAAAAAAGGAAAAAAGGACAGGCGGGAACATGAGAAGCCTAAATCTGAAGCCTCCAGGCCAAGTAATAGAGAAGTTCTCGAGTATTTCATGCCCCTCAACAAGCAAATCTCGGTGATTTTAGTAGAGATGGAAAGAAGGTCCTTGGATAGACCGCCAATGCATCGAAAGAATGCTCAACCTATGGGAAAAAATACTGAAAGATATTTTCGCTACCATAAAGCGATGGGCCACAAGATCGATGATTGTCGTATACTTAAGTGCGACATCGATAAATTAATCAGTAGAGGCATACTGAAGGAATTCGTGGCGGGGAGAGAGCGGTGTTGAACACCCCCACGAAGAGCCCACTCACCAGTTCCTCAATACCAATTCGGTCATTCACAAGGAAAATGGGTCATCAACCTGATCGATGGAGGGTTCGGAACTGGAGGCGAAGGATCCATGCAAGAGTTGTGTACGTCACACGAATATCCACAGCTGTGCAGGTGGGAAAAAGGACCCGGCTCAAAGAGAGCATTATTATTTCCTTGACTAAAGAAGACCTGGCACATGTCACAACCTCACACAACGACGCGTTAGTCATCACAGCTGACGCCGACGACTGCGATATGAAGAGAATTATGATTGATGGAGGAAGCTCGACAAACATTCTGTTCCTGGACACTTTTAAAAAGATGGGCAAGTCTAAAAGAGATCTCAAGCAAGTCGACTTTCCCCTCATCGGCTTTTCTGGAAGAATAACATACGTGTTGGGAGCCATTACTCTGCCTATAATCTTGGGCGAAAGATGGAATAACATAGAGGTGTTGGTCTCCTTCATAGTGGTCGAGGCACCCACTTCGTACAATGCCATCATGGGGAGGACCACCATCAACCGTAACAAGATCGTGGCCTTCACAGTCCACCAAAAGATGAAGTTCCCCACGCCGAATGGGATTGGAGAAGTCTTAGGCGATCAACCATCCACTCGCAAATGTTATGTGAACTGCCTTCGCAGGAAGAACCATAGGGAGTCTCTCACCATTGAGATAGAGGTTGACCCCCGAGAAGATAACACTCAACCTGTACCAATGGAAGAGCTGACTGAAGTCGAAATCGATGGTCCAGACAAGAAGGGACACCTTAAATGAAGAACAAAGGGACACCTTGATCTCCTTCTTGAAGGAATACAAAGAGTTATTTGCTTGGAAGCCCAGTGACATGTTAAACATCAACACAGACATAATCTCTCATGAGTTGCGGATAGACCCTTCTGTCAAGCCTATCACTCAAAAGAAAAGGTCATTTAGATCAGAAAAACGCTTGGTGATCAGACAGGAAGTTAGAAGACTGCTCGGATCTAGGTTCGTAAGGGAGGTAAGTTTCAGAGTTGGGTCATCAATCCGGTACTGGTGAAGAAGTCGAACGAAAAATGGCGCATGTGTGTAGATTTCTGGTACTTGAACAAGGCGTGCCCAAAAGATTCCTACCCCCTGTCGCGTATTGATTAGCTGGTGGATGCAACCTCTGGTCATGAAATGCTGAGTTTTACGGATACATATTCTGGCTACAATCAGATCCGAATGCACTCAAATGATGAAGCCCACACCGCGTTTTATGCAGACGCTGATATCCTTTGCTATAAGGTAATGCCTTTCAGATTAATCAACTTGCCACAAGGAAGTCCAGAGTCTGAACAGTCGCCAAGCCGCACTAAATCACTTCCTCTCCAAGGAGAGCGATATGTCCCTCCAGTTCTTCCAAACTCTCGCGGCCAACCGCAAGTTCGAGGAGACACCGTAGTGCGAAGCTGCTTTTCAATCACTCAAGCAACACCTACAAACACTCCCGACTTTGGCAAATCCCATTACCGATGAACCACTTTTTCTTTCTATAAGTGTTAGTAATGTCGCAGCCAGTGCAATGTGAGTCAGAGAAGAGGAGGGTAGGCAGAGTCCAGTCTATTTTGTAAGCAAGCTGTTCAATGCAACTAAAATAAAATATATCGAGAGCGAAAAGTGTATTTAGGCCCTGGTTATTGCTGCTCGAAAGTTGAGGTCGTATTTCCACGCTCATTCAATAACAGTCCTCACCCAAAAAAAAATCAAGCACTTCCTGATGAAGCCAGACTGTTCAGGCATGATGGTCAAATGGGTGATTGAGTTGAGTAAATTCAGAATCAAGTTTGCCCAAAAAATGACTATTAAAGGCCAGGCTCTAGCAGACCTTATAGTGGAAAGTACCGGGAACAGTACTGACTGACTGAACAAGAGCAACGAAAGGTAGAAGAAAAAGGCTCGGGACTCTGTACTGACTGATCTTTCTCAAGAGAAGGGTCGGGGAAGGATTAGTCCTTATCCCTCTTCAGAGCGAGCCTCTCAAATATGCGACCGCATTCACATTCAAGGCGATCAATAATGAAGCTGAGTATGAAGCACTCATAACTGGGTTGCGACTCGCTAAGGGAATGGGTATAACCTTGTTGAAGGTGAAAAACGACTCAAAAGTAATTGTCAACTAGATCAATGGCAACTATGAAGCAAAGGGGAAAAAATGAAGAAGTACCTTAGTATTGCCAAATGACTTATCGCCAAAATACCAACTTTTGTGATCGAGTCAATCCCTCGCCAAGACAACCAACTAGCAAACTCTCTAAGCAAGTTGGCGTTTGGAGGAACAAGAATGCATGAAGTACACTTCATGGAACAAGCATTATGCTCGATACTTGAAAATCGACTAGAAGTCTTCAATATTAATGAGCAGGACAACTAAATGACTCCATTTCAGAACTTTTGAAAACTGGCGAGATGAAACTCGCCTATTGTAATATTGTGTTGTGGCAAGGTGCATCTTAGCCTGTAATTTCTCAGACGCCCATATTTTTCATCCACTAAGTCAAGCACTAAGCACATTTGCTCATCATTGGTCGTTACTTCGAAATCTTCAACTCTGTGAGATGTCACAACTATTTATGTTGGAGCTACGTCTTTTGAGCCATATACGAGTCTGAAGGGTGTCTCCCCTTTAGACACCTTGGGTGTGGTTCATAGTGCCCAAACACGTTTTCCAGCTCCACGGTCCATTTTCCTCCTAAAGAGTCAAGCCTTTTCTTCAGTCTGTTGAGGGCAATTTTATTTGCAACATTGACTTGTCCATTTGCTTGCGCATGCTTGACCGATGCATGCCTATGCTCGATCTTTACCTCTTTGTAGAACCACTTTAATTATTTTCCTGCAAACTGCGGGTCAATGATACTGACCAAGATGCCTCGAATACCGTACCTTGAAATCATTCTTGACTTGATAAACTTTATCACCTGGAATTCTGTGGTGGATGTTAGTGCCTTAACCTCGATCCATTTTGAGAAATAATCGATGGCCATTACGATGTAAGAACGTTGCTTCGATTTTTGCATAGGTCCCACCAAGTCAATTCCCCATTGTGCAAATTGCCACGCGACGCTAATGCTCATCAGTTTTGCAGGGTAGCATGCCAACTTCGGTCCGTACCTCTGGCACGAATCGCATATCCATACCATGTTCGTTGCCTCTTTGTTCATGGTATACCAATAATATACTTCGTTGAAGACCTTACGAATGATGGAACTTGCCCTCTCGTGGCATGCGGCGTACCCTATGTGCACTACCCTTAAGATAGTAGTTGTGTCGGTATGAGTGACGCATTGGATAAAAGGTGTTGAGAAGCCATTTTGTAGAGCGTCTCGTCAATTATCTTGTAGTTGGGATCTATCCTTACTATTCTCCTCGTTTCGATCTCATCCTCTAGTAGCTCCCCTGATTTCAAGTAAGTGTGAATGGGTGTCGCCCAATCGACCGCCATATCAATGTTCACGCACTCCAAGAATGTTTTCTCGTTGACGTTTTCCACGAAGTGTACCTCTAGAGGCGGCGCCTGCCAATCATATTTGCTTAAGGCGTTCGTCTCGTGGTTGGACTCCTTCGGTATTGCCTCTATTTCGAACTTGTCAAACCATTGCACCAATGCCTTCGCTTCTTTCAGGTACACCTTCATTTTTCCCCCTTTGCATTGTACTCTCCTTTGACTTGGTTTGCCACCAATTGAGAGTCACAGTAAACATGCAACGAAGCGACGTCAATAACCTTTGCAAGCCTCAATCTGGTGATCAACGCTTCATTATTCATGGCTTTAAAGGTCAACACTAGTGCATATCTGATAGGGGCTCGCTATCTGGAGGAGTGAGAATGAGCCCTCCCCCCGAGCCATCAATGGATGAAGATCCATCTTTGTGGATTATCCAATAATTTTCAAGTGCTTTGGGTTGGGGTGGTGCCTCTGGTATACAAGTCAACTCAACGATGAAGTCTGCCAATGCTTGACCCTTTACTGCAGTCCTTGGAGGAAATTTTACCCAAAATTCGCTTAGTTCGATCGCCCATTTTATCATCTTTTTTTATGCATCCAATTTTTGTAGGAAGTGTTTTAATGGTTGATTCGTTAAGACTGTAATTTCATGCACGTGAAAATAGGGGCAGAGCTTCCTAGCCAAAATTATCAATGCATAGAGATACATCTCAACTCCGATGTAATTCATTTCAGACTTGGTGAGAACCTTGTATACATAGTAGACAGTAGGGGTGAGCAAATTACCCATTTGGACCCGGAACCTATCCAGAACCGACACTTCGGGTAGGTCCCAGGTAGACGTTTTAAAATTTGGGTAGGTTCTGGGAATTTTTTTTGAGAACCTATTTGTTCAATTATGGTTCTCCTATCTTAGGTGGTGAATTTTTTTGAAAAGTCTACTTATCTTAGGTGGTGAATTTTTTCATGTGAGATGTGCAACTCATATATTGAACTTGAGTGTGAAGGATGGATTAAGAGAAATCAGTTAATCAATTGCTCGCATTCGTATTGCAGTTAAGTATGTTAGAAGTTCTCTACTTAGAGCTAAGACATTTGAAGAATGCATAAAAAGGAAGAAATCACATTTAAAGGATCTGTTTGCCTTGATCCACTACTAGATGGAATTCTACCTTTCTTATGCTTGAAGCTGCACTTAAATTTAGACAAGCATTCTTAAGCCTTGAAGATGATGATGAAGTAGGTTTTGTGAAGGAACTTGATGGTAATGCTCTTACTATTGAGGATTGGAAAAATGCGATAGTATTGACATTGTTCTTGAAGAACTTTTATGCAGCTACTAAGAGAATTTCATAAAGTTTGTATGTAAATTCTGATAATTATTTTGATGAAATTGTAAGCATACTTACAACTTTGAATAATTGGGAAAAGGATGCTAATTACAATCTCAAGTCAATGTCTGGGAAAATGAGGGAGAAGTTTGACAAGTATTATGAAAAATAGATAAAACAAATGTCATGGTTTTGATTGCTGCCATATTAGATCCTCGACATAAGTTTAAGTATGTTGAATATTGTTCCGGGTTGATCTGTAGTGATCCCTTGATAGTTGCAAACATGGTTTCTCAGGTTAAAAGTTCTTTAGACCGTCTCTAAGCTTTTTATGAAAAAAAAAACTTTTTAGAGGGGAAGAATGATCTTTTTGATGATGTCGATACTTCTGAACCACGTGATGATAGTGATGGTGGTGGTGTCAGTGATGGTGGTGTCAGTGATGGTGGTGTCCCTATTGTTGATAGTATGGATCCATTAAAGATAAAGGAATGCTTTTCACACGCAACGTACCTGGTCAGGGCTATCACCCTACTCAAACTTCTTGTTGGCGCGCAAGACTTGAAAAAAGGGCAGCGACTTTTCACCTGACTTGGACAAGATGTGGCTGAGCGCCGCCAGTCTCCCATTCAGGCACTGCACCTCGCGGTAACATGTCAGGCTCTTCATTCCTTTGATCGTTTCCAACTTCTCGGGATTAACCTCGATTCTCCTCTGGCTGACCATGTATCCCAAACATTTCCCTGAGTGAATTCCAAAAGCGCACTTGGCGGGGTTAAGGCGCACCTGATGGAGCCGCATGCGCTTGAACGTCTTCCGTAGATATTCAACGCGGTTGGCGCTCTTTACTGACTTTACCAACATGCCATCGACATAAGCCTCCATTGTGTCACCGATCATCCCAGCGAACAACTTATTCACCATCCTCTGATAAGTGGCGCCCGCGTTGATCAGCCCAAAGGGCATGACCGTGTAATGATATAAATCACTATCAACATAAAATGCGATGTGTTGAGCGTCGCCCTCAGCCATCTGGATTTGGTTGTATCCCAAGTACGCATCCTTGAAGCTTAAGAGCTCATGACCAGATGTAGCGTTGACTAATTGGTCGATGCGGGGCAGAGGGTAGGAGTCCTTGGGACATGCCTTGTTGAGGCCCCTCAAGTCAATGCACATCCTCCATTTGCCGTTGTTTTTTTTACCAGGACCGGGTTTGCCACCCAAGTTTGAAATTGAATCTTCGTCACGAAGTTCGCCTCATTTAGCTAGCCTTTCCCTACAGGGACTCCGACTTCTCTCTCGGTGCGCCATGAAGCTATTTAGGTGGACATGTTGAATCAACCTTTCTATATCCTTCTTCAGGATATAGCAGTCGTCTATACTATGGCATTTACACCGATGGTAGCGACAATACTTGTTCGGTTCGTTACCCATGGGCGCGCCATTCTTCTTAGGGGTCGGTGGCATCGCCAAATCTTTTCTTTCCATTTTTGTTAGCAAGATGGACACGTCTCTATTCAGGGGGGGTGAATAATGTCTCGTAAACATCTCTGTTTGGGCACGCCAAGAAGGGTCGACACTGGTCGTGCGATGCCTTCGAGGAGCGGTTCTCGGGCTTTTCATTAGGCATCTTTCTGTATTTTCTTCTTTATTTCATTAGGCATCTTTCTCCCTTCATTCGTTATTTTCAAGTCGACATACGACTTCACGCGCACCGCTAATTCCTCGACGGTGTTAACCGGGATGATGCAAAGGATGTCGTAAAAGCGGAGCCTCGCGGGTCAAATGCCCTGACGAATGCGCATATGGTCTCACCTCCCGTGATGACCTGATCAATTCCTGCCAATTCCTTATTGAACCCGGTGTAAAAGTCACCCAGGCTCTCATCACTCCTCTGTTTAAGGTGGTCTAACGTACCCACACTCTTTAGTAGTTGCCTTCCTCCCATGTATTGGACGATGAACTTTTCTTTAAAGTCTCCCCAAGACGTGACGGAGATCTTGGGTAGCCCGAAGAACTAGTTAGATGCGACACCTTCTAGGGTGGCCGGGAAAAGTAAAGCCCAATGATCATCATTATTCGTCCGCCCTAGGAGTGAAGCCTCGTGTCTTTGGATCTGCTCGACATGGTCTCCTTCTCCGTGCCAAGGCACAGTGACAATAAGTATCTCTGGAGAAAACGGGTGTGATGCTCTGTCGCGAAAACGAGGCATGACTCTGTTCTTATGCTCTTTTACTTTCAGGGCGACAAGTTCCTCGATTTCCTCCCTGGTCATCGAGTCAGGGGGAAGAGCCATTATCGTCCCTGTCGACGGTATGACGACGCTTACGGGGAACTGGGTTGGCTTGGTGTTAAGATATATGTATAGTTACATATGAATGTTAAGGGATTATTCTGCAATATTGTAGAATTAGTAAGTGAGGACCATATTGTAATATCTTAAGACTTAAAGGCTATAAGTAGCCTTAGGGTGTAACAGATATAACTTAACCCTGGATGAATGAAAACATTATCTTCGGCCGCAAGTAAGCATTCTTCTTCTTCTCTCTTTTCATTTCTCTACTTCTGTTTTAAGTTCCTAACATGGTATCAGAGCAAGAACGATTCTACTCAAGTCGTTTCAAACGCAATTACGGTGTCTACTGATCGATTGAAGTGATCAATCTCTTCGACTCCATGGAAGAAATTTCTGCTGCATTCTTCAACAAGAAAGTCTCACAGCTGATTGGTGAGGAGAATTTCCAATCATGGCGACAACAAGTGCTGCTATCTGTAAGAGGATACAATCTGTAAAGTCATCTCTACGGCAATGTCACAATTCCAGCTCGAATTCCTGGACCAGATGGAGATGATGAACTGAATCCAGAATACGAGAAGTATGTTCAAAAGGATAGTTCACTAGCTTCCTGGTTGCTCGCCTCAGTGTCATCGCAAGTCAGCAGAGGTCTCATAGGATGCATGACCACTGCATCAATATGACAGAAGCTTCACAGAGATTTTTCTGCATCATCAACAACAAGGATCATGCATTTGTATGATCGACTGAAGGTTCGTAAACTACCTCATTAATCAATGCGTGATTACTTGACAACAATTCAAACGACCTGTCATAGCTTAGCCTCTTTTGGTCATCCAATTGAGGAAATGCAACAAATATCAATCATTCTTAATGGAGTCAAAAGACAGTATGACAGTATAGTTTCAGTTATTCATGCAAGCCGTAATCCTTATGATATTGCCTCGGTGAGTTCTGTGCTGTTAGATGCGGAAGCAAGGCAGAGTGATCCGTTGTTTGATTCTGATATGTCTGCTCATATGGCTATAAATCGAGGTTCTGGTGGAAAGAAGGATGAGATGGAGTCAGCTATGTCTAAGACTAATCAGTTTATGACTAATAATCGAGGCAGATCATCTGATGGAATTTTACCAATACCTGTCGATAAAGGTCATCTGAATGAATCCTTTGTCAATTCCACTGTTGTTCAACATCAACAATCTCCCCAATATGGTCGTGGTAGAGGTCGTGGCAGAGGTTATGGAAACAACAAACCACAATGCCAATTGTGTGGTAAGTTTGGTCATTTGGTTCACAGGTGTTACCAGAGGTTCAATGTACACTTTACAGGTGTTACTAATCCAAACAATGTAAATTCTGCAAGTGTCAATCTATGTTCTGCTCAATGGGAAGATGCCTCAACAGGATCTAATCTACCACACCAATCATATCCTCAACAACAATAGCAGTTTCAAACACCGAATCAGTTTCAAGCACAGAACCAGTCCCAGCATCTGTTTCAAGCACCGAATCTGTTTCAAGCATCGAATATGTTTCAATCACCGAATCAGTTTCATCCATATATGTACTCTCCTTCTGGTCCGATGCAATTTAATCATTTCTCAGCTCTTCAAGCAAACATTGCCTTTGTTGCTCCGATAGTTCAAGCACATACAAACTGGTTTCCGGATTCAGGTGCCACAAATCATCTGACTAATACATCTCCAGTCGGACAGCATACCTGTGTACCATATACCGGGCAAGGTAAATTAGTGGTTGGTAATGGATCTTCTTTGAATATTTCTGCAATAGGCTCAGCGTTAATTCCAACTGATTCTAAAATGTTGAGATTACAGAATATGCTCTATACTTCAAATGTGACTATAAATCTGCTTTCTGTGTCTCAGTTGCAAAGGATAATCATGTGTACTTTGAATTTCATGCAAATTACTGTGTGGTTCGTGATGCTTCTACTCATTCAGTGCTGCTCCAAGGATATGAATGCTCTGGATTGTATAAGCTTGATATGACAAAATTAAGTAGTAATAAGCCTGTAATTAATTCTAGTGATACTTACAGGCCTGAGTCTAGGAATATGGTTGCCAACAGTTGTCTTGAATGTTGTAATTCATCGATGACGGGTAATAATGATAATTTTCATAATAAAGGTCTCCTTCTTGTTATTCACCGCATATTCCTGTCATAGATTCGATAATAAAATCAGACATTGATTGTTTAGATCTGCATGATTCGTCTATTTTTTCAAATTCTTTACGCAGTCAGTCTGAAGATGTACCAGGTAATATACATATTGCTCCACCTAATGCTATTGATGATGGTGAGTTTTTGTGTTTTGTTTCTAAGCTGAATTCTAACGACTCATCATCAACTTGGCACATGAGACTTGGTCATCCGTCTAATAAGCTTCTTCAAATTTTTTTGTGAATTCATAATCTTCCAATACCTCATAACACCGATCAGTGTATAGCTTGTGTAGTTGGCAAAAGCAAAAAAACAACCATATCATTCTTCTCCTACTGTCTATTCTCATCCCCTTGAATTAGTTCAAATTGATGTGTGGGGTCCTGCTGCATGTTCTTCTAATGGTCATCATTATTATCTTAGTATCGTAAATGCATATAGTAGGTACACTTGGATATATTTTATGCAGAAAAAAAGTGATGCAACTCAGTTATTTGTTGAGTTTCACAGGTTAGCTGATAAACAACTGGGATACAAGCTTAAGGCAGTCCAGTCTGATGGGGGAGGTGAGTTTCAGTTTTTATCCACGTATCTACCTCAGTTTGGTATAAATCATCATGTTACTTGTCCTTACTCTTCTGAACAGAATGGCATAGTTGAGAGGAAGCATAGACATATTGTTGAGTTAGGATTAATTCTTCTTGCTCAAGCCTCGGTACCATTACATTACAGGTCTGATGCTTTTATACTTCAATGTTTTTGATCAATAGGTTACCTTCATCTGCTTTGTCCAAGGTTTCTCCACATGAAAAAATCTTTGGATTGTCGCCTGACTATTCCTTTCTTCGTGTTTTTGGATGCTTGTGCTTTCCTCATCTGCGTCCTTTTCATAAACACAATTTGTCTTTCAGATCTAAGCCATGTGTTTTTCTAGGCTATTGCTCCAAATATCATGGATATAAATGTCTTGCAGCATCAGGGCGTGTGTACACTACGAGGAATGTGGTTTTTCATGAATCCACATTTCCCTTTTCTGATTCTAAAGGTAAGTTCTTTACTTCTTCCTCTCCTACTCAGAATTATACTTCCATGCCATTTTTCTTGCCATGTGACTCTCAGTTTATAGCTTATTCTGAGTCTTATAATGAGCTACTTCCTCCTTCTGATCCTGTTTCTATGTCTGATCTTCCATTTCCTTCTTTGGGTAATGATTCTGATCCTCCATTAAATTTTTCTTCTCCTATCAATATGTCTGCTTCTTTAGTTACTTCTACTATATTGCCTGATAATGCTGCTATTCCAGATACTAGGTTGATTTATGATCCTGTTACTGATCATGTTACTTCTGTTTGTCCAACTTCTGTTTTAGAATCATATTTACCTAATGTCACTTCCGGTGATGATGCTCAGGTAATTCCTTCCAATATATCTTACATATTACAAGGATCAATGTTAGTTCCTGAAGCCATTAGTATTGTTGATTCTCGTAATAATGAAGGTTCTCTTAATAGACATTCTATGCAAACAAGGTCTAAAACCAGATCTCTTCAGGCTCTTCTGACTACTAATGACAATATTGCAGATCTGAGTTATTCTGAACTGAAATCCATTCATCAGGCTTTACTCAATCCACATTGGAAAAATGCTGTAAATGAAGAATTGTCTGCTCTTTATACGTTAACAATACCTGGATTGTTCTTCTTCTTCCTTCTAGCAGGATTCCTATAGGTTGCAAGTGGATTTTTAAAATAAAAAAGAATGATGATGGGTCTGTTGCGAGATACAAAGCCAGACTGGTTGCCAAAGGATTCTCTCAGAAAGCAGGTTTTGATTTCCAAGATACCTTTAGTCCAGTTGTGAAGTCAGACACGGTAAGAATTATGTTGTCTCTTACATTATCTCATAAATGGAGTCTTAGGCAAATTGATATTAATAATGCCTTCTTACATGGGGATTTGACAAAAGATGTATATATGATTCAACCTCTAGGATTTGAGCAAATGTCTTCTTCTAAAACTGAGTCTTATTTGGTTTGCAAGCTGCAAAAGGCGTTGTATGGTCTTAAACAAGAACCCCGTGCTTGGTTTGAAAAATTAAAGGCTTTTCTTATTCATAAACTTCAGTTTTGTGCATCTGTTGCAAATAGTTGTTTCTTTATAAAACAGGACAAAGGGTTTTCTGTGTTTCTATTGGTTTATGTCGATGACATTGTTGTTACAGGAAATTCTTCTTCTGTTATTTCAGAAGTCATTCATTCGATTAATCAGGAGTTTCAGTTAAAGGATTTAGGAAGTTTGAACTATTTTCTTGGTATGGAAGTTACCGCATCTGACAATTATTTGTTGTTAAATCAGAGAAAATATATTCAGGAACTGATTGAGAAGCTTTGTCTCACCGAAGCTTCAAGCTTTCCTACTCCGATGACTGGAACTTGTCTAACCAAGTCACGTATGATTAATTGTACTGAATTGTTTGAAGATGATCATTTGTTTCGCAATACTATTGGTGCACTTCAACATATTTGTATCACAAGGCCATATATTCAGTTCTTTGTCAATAAACTCAGTCAGTTCATGCAAAGACCAATCACCAGTCATTGGCAAGCAGTGTTACATATTGTTAGATACTTAAAAGGTACTATAGAACATGGTTTGATGTTCAGATCTAACCCTTTTTCTATGCAGGGGATCTCTTTAGTTTCTTACTCTGATGCAGACTGGGGAGGAGATATCTCTGACAGAAAATCTATATCTCGACATTATCTGTTGCTCAATGACAATCCGATACTTTGGAATTCAAAAAAACAATCAGTGGTGGCACGATCTAGTGCTGAAGCTGAGTTTAGAGCTATTGCTAATGCAGTATGTGAAATCATGTGGGTTAAGTCCCTGTTAATGGAAATGGGTCTTCAATTGTCTTCGGTACATGTGGCATGGACAGATAGTACAAGTGCGGTATCTTTGTCTGAAAATCCTACTAAACATTCCAAAATGAAACACGTTGAGATTGATCTTTTCTTTATCAGGGAAAAGGTGACTCGGGTCATGTTTTAGTCAATTTTGTTCCGTCTAGTAATCAGGTAGCAGATATTTTAACAAAACAATTGACAGAAAAACAATTTGTTCCTTGCAGAAAAAAACTTGGGGTTTTCTCTATGGTTGAGTTGGAAGATGCTGACACTGTAACAATTCAAGAGGCTCCTGAAATAGAAGAATAATTTATGTTGGAAATCATATATCTAATGATCATGAGTGGTAGGTATTAAAGGTATGCCAGTTCTGTCAAGAGTAGTCTTTATCATTACAAATGCTTTTAGTTACTTGATGTTTGTACTTCTCCGTTTTTTTTCCTGAGATATATATATGTGAGCTTTTTCAGTATGATTGAGTATGTCTACATGATTGACTGTCTTGTCCTGTTCTTTTCACATATAGCTCATATCATATAAATCAGTTTCTGGCATTCAAAGAATTCTTATAGGTCTGTCTCTGTTGCGTATCCTTGGTCTGAATGTTCTTGCACTGAGTTGGTTTTCTATTTTATGTGTGGCGTAGAATCTACATTCGGTGTCATTCAAGGGTAAACATGCATGGTTGGCATAAATGTTTTTTCATCTTCTTAAAAGATCAATGAAGGATAAAATGAAGCAGAGTTTTTCAGCATTTCTGAGTTATCTGCTTATGTTCTTGGCATAAAACATAGTTGAATTCCAAAAATAAAGTTTAATCTTGAAGAAAACGTCAAGATACTTCAAGGTTGCTCTTGAGGAAGTCAAGATGAGGGCAGAAACCCTCCAGCTATGTTGGTAAGATAAGGTCTCAAACCCTTCTGTCAAGAAAATAAAAATTATGAGAAAATAAAAAAAAAAAATCTGAAATGGAAAGATCAGGAAAGAATAAAAAGGATGAATCAGATATGCTTTTCCGAATGTTTGTCTTGTATGAAGACTGTGGTTAGATGAAAATACTCATCATAAAATAGTTAAAGAGTTCAGTTGTTTGGACGTAATTCAGAATGATTGGTAAATAACTGTGACTAGATATGTGAATATGTGTATGCTGTGATGGATTGGTGTGCATATGATATATGTATGTTAGGTTGATGGGACAAGTGTTAGTCATTTAGTATGATTCAGTCATGTTAGAAAAAGAGCTCATATATACATCTGAGGAAAAGACTGCTCAAGTTTAGATGCTGAGTATACTAAAAAGGATTTGGTTAATGATTATTGATTAATCTTGACTGCTGTACATAGTTTAATAACAATCAGATGGTTGTCAAGTAAATGTTTTTCAGCAGAAAGGTATTAGGTGGTGATTATCAATCAGGTGTTGGCTATCAGCTGAGTTTCGATTGTCAGGAGTGACAAAGGTGTTGAAGAACAATGGATGACTGATTTTTGAGAATTCAAGAAGTTCATTGATGTTTATCTTCATGGGAGAATGTTAGGATATATGTATAGTTACATATGAATGTTTAGGGATTATTCTGCAATATTCTAGAATTAGTAAGTGAGGACCATATTGTAATATCTTAAGACTTAAAGGCTATAAGTAGCCTTAGGGTGTAACAGATGTAACTTAACCCTGGATGAATGAAAACATTACCTTCGGCTGCAAGTAAGCATTCTTCTTCTTCTCTCTTTTGATTTCTCTACTTATGTTTAAGTTCCTAACACTTGGGCGGTGCCTCTTGAGTAGAGGTGGCAATTTTGAACCCGACCCGAAAATGACCCGGAATCGACCCAGGCTCGGGTCACAAAAAAGGAGTGGCATGTCATTTTCGGGTTTACCCGTCTGACCCGCCACAAGAGACGGGTCGGGTCTGGGTTGACCCGTCTGACCCGGACCTAACCCGTTTAAAAAAAAATTAAGTAATAACCTAAACCTAAATAGTAAAGACCTATTCATCTGTTCTGTTATTCTCGTCTGAGACTCTGAGTTGTCTCGCCATTCTCTCTCGCCTCAGTCTCGGTGCCAAATCCAAATCGGCAAATCGACTGTTGCTTCTACGGCTATGGGCCTCGTTTGTATCGATCGCATTGCCAATCCGTGATTCTCGTCCACGTCCAGTCATCCCGCTGCTGCGCTGCACTCGACATTCTCGTCCCGTCGTCCCGTCCCCGTCTTCCCAGTCCAGCTACTCGCTTGCTCCTGCATCGCCATCCACGTCCAGCCGTCCAGCTCCAGTTTGGTCTTCCGTCTTCCTTCTCCTACATCTACTTGTTATGTGTTCTCCTATTCAGTTGATTCTCCATTCATTATTCTATAAGATTTGTGGAATCTGTGGATGATGATTCTCACCCGAAAATGAGCTCAATTGAACATGGAATCTGTGTGAAAATAGAATGCCTTGATCAATTGGTATACAGAATATTAGTGGGAAAACTTTGAAGAACCGCAGAATGTTCTTGTTTGTTTACTGCGTTGTGTGGTGTGGACTCTTGTACTGCGTGGTGTACTGGCGTGTTATGACTTGTGGCATGGAATCTTGTTCTTGTTTGTTTGTTTAGTATATTATCTATACAATATACTAATTGACACCTCTACTCTTGAGGTCGTGTCTGAGATGTAGCCTCTTCCCCCGGATGTGCGAAACCTTCTTTCAATGAGTTCGTCCAACGCTGCCATGAAGGCAGACGACAAAATCACATCCTAGGTTATTTCCACCCGAGGTTATACCTTACCCGAGGACGCTATGGATGATTCAGCTGGCATGGGTGCCTCGGGTTCGGCTGGAGTTGTTTGTTGATGCCTGAGCAGCGCCTGGTGTACATGTTGTTGAAAGGACTACTCCTCCGATAGGACTCGCTTCGGAGCAGGTGGTTGTGGGTGGTGTGCTGGTGGTTAGAGCTATTTTCCAGTAGGACTTGGTTTAGAGCATTTCGGGTGGGTCCTCTCGCTGCTCCTATGACCTGAATGGAAGGAAAGTCTGGGATGTTCCCGTTGTTTCCCCTCCAACGATCAAGTCAGTCGAAGGTTCGTTTATGGGGGAGTAAATGCAGAGAATATAGAGTGTGAGAGCATTCAATATGACATTAAAAACAGAATAGAAGTGGGTGAGGGTATTTATATCCCTCACATCTAACCTGGGTCGGGTCAGTCTTGACCATGGCCATTCCAAGTATCATCTGGTCAAGTGACCATTGTTTGAATGCATGCATTGTTTCTTGTGTTGCATTGTGTCTTTCTATCATGGTGTTAGTGTTCTGGGGCCATATTATGTCTTGTAATATCATTGTTTTAGGCCCTATACGAAGACATCCAAAGGGGAGAATGGGAGATCATTCTACTAGTGGCACACCCTTACATGGAGGCGCGCCCCTTTTGGCTAGAGTCGAATGTCTGGTGACGGTGAGGCGTCCCAATTTAAAAGTGGTGTGCCATATGCTCTATAGCGGCGCTACCTTCACAGACAAGCCATCAACGTCTTTAAGTGTCATTAAGATTGGAGCACTATTATTATTTGTGGATCGAGTTGGTTATCGGTCAGGTCGCCCGAGAGATGCCAGGTTAAGGCCCAACAGAAGGCGCATGAACAAACTAAACCATGGATAAACCCCCTGCAACGTGAGCCTAAAGAAACTTTTCAACTGTTGACTCGGAATAATAAATAAAGGTATAAATTTGATTTCCGCTCGACTTCATTCACTACAAAAGCACATTCAGTAAAAGGAATATCTAGGAAAATCATTCCCAACACATTCAGAAAACTGAATCTAGAAATTCGCCCCTCCAATTAATAAAACCATGGAAATTCAACGGTTCCCTGATCCAGGCTAGCCAAATTTCGGATGTTCACATAGAAGGATCCGGATTCATCCTCCTGATCTCAAGTCAAAAAATCAGCAATAGATAGAAGAGACATACCAGTTACTAATGCGTAAATCCTAGAGAAACTCAACGCTAATAGGAAGAGCAAATCCACTTGATGTAATTTCAAACCCTAATTTGAAGATGGAGATGAAAAGAAGTTGACCCAATCACCAGCCAAGCATCATCGTATACTTTATTTCTGTGTTACGGTTAATATGAAGAATATATGAGGGTATTTTTGTCATTTTACTTACTATTCCGTATTCCTAAGCTTTTTAGACGGAAATCGTATTACCACTTCTCTAGGAATCTGTATTCCGATTTTTTTGAATTCCGCAAAACAAACAACTTCGTACAGAATATGTATTCCCTATTCCTATTCTATTCCACAAACCAAACACCCTCTTAGTTCATTTTTTAAGTTAATTAAGCTAAACTATAATTATAATTTATGCTTGAATATACATTAAAAACAATTTATATATCTTAAGTCATGTTTATCATTTATTTATTTAAAATTATTGGGTTTTCATTTTTATTTATTTCACTATTAATTTTTGTGTATTTTTCCAAAGTAAATTGTTAGGTGCAAAGCTCTGAATTTACTATTGTTTAAAGAAATTTTTTAATTTAAAATACTTATAAATGTAACGGATTTTTAAAATGAATGTGGAGTTTTTTATTATTTTAGAGTGTTGTTTGGATGTGAGAGAATGGTGACATTGGTATATCTTATATTTTTTATTTTACATAGACCAATCAAATTAAATTATTTTAATACTATGATAGAGAAAATTGATTAAAAAACTTACTTGTCAAAATTATAGGATATTTAGTTAAATATATATAGAGAGAGACTAGGGATCTTACGCGTGCTTAGTAGTAAATTAAATTATTTTTTTGTAACATATTATAAAACATATTTAGTTTAGTCTTTAAATAAAATTTATTTTTCGTTTCATAAAAGAAACATGACATAAAATATATTTAATGGAAAAAATAATTAAAATTCAATAATTAATATACGAAGAAAAACAATTATAAAGTTAACTGTTCAATAAAATTAGGTATTTAGATTACAAAAATAATCACTGAAGTATTGGTTGACAATTAATTTAATAGGCTACACATGTGTCATAATAAAAATATATATAATGAATATATTAACGTTAAAACTACACATGTATAAAAATAAAAATAACACTAAATATTAATTATTATTAATATATAGTGATTCATTAACAATATATATATAATATTATCAATTATTAACTTTTTTAATAAATATTTTTTGTCTGTTAAATGTTAGCAGTTTTAGCTTCCTTAAAAAGTATATATTTTGAGAAATAGTTTAATAATGGATACAAATAAAAAATGAATAAATAATATACTTAAATTTTATTATATTGTGATAATTTTAAAAAGAATTTATATTTTTTTTATCAAATATATATTTATATTAAAAATATACATTTAATTTATAATAGTTTTTATTTTATTTTTAATAATATATGAGTTGATTTATATAAAAAAATATATTAACAATTAATTTCTCTAAAGATAAATAAGTGATGAATTAAATTAAAACAAAATAAATTTTAAGATTGAATGAGAGCTTTTGAGCAATCAAAATTTGTCCACTTAAGCAAAATGTGATGTCACACAAGTATTTGTAACATCTCGTAGTGTTTGACCAATCAAATTGAAAAACAAAAATCACTTTGGTTACTTGTCAACATAATATGTTTCTTAGCCAAATTAATATATACTTGAAATTTGTTTCACGCTTGTGCGTGATATGTATTTTTTTAATATAATTACTTATAAGTAATATATCTATATTATTATGACAGAAGTGGTTTTTGTAACTGTCGCCTTTAAATTTACACAAATACCCTTTAACAATCTAATTAGTTTATATTTATCATGACTATTTTGGTCATTTAAATGTCTTCTCAAAAGGTTATAAAAAAAACTATATGCACGGAGACTCGAACATATGACCTTCTACATTAAAAGCATACATATTCACCATTTACAACTGTTACCCTATCCCTCCATATTTTTTCATGTACCATTTTTTTATATCACGCTAACAAATAAAATTGTATTTTTATTTTATTAGACATTAAGATAACAATGAATATAAAGACTTAGATAATTTATAAAAGTTATAATTTCATCTACAACTAAGAGAATTTAGATCATATCATCTACAATAGTGAATCTAAATACTTAGATCATTTATAAAAGTTATAATTTTATCTACAACTAAGAGAATTAATACGTCAAATATGTACAATATAATCAAGTTTGAAATTTAACTTAGAGTGGAATAAGAAATCTCATTTATTATTTATCCCATTTTTTAATTACTTTTATTTTATTTAATAATTATATATATTATTTTATATAACTTTACAAATTTTATATAATAACGATAATGGTATATTATGATCTCAATTCGTCATATTTGTTTGGTAATTGGACTTTTTAATGTTTCTACAATTATATAGATATTGTTTCTTCAAAACATTTTCTCTTCTTTCCAAGAAGTTAAGATTTATTGAATTGTGAGAACTATCGTTATAAAAATACATTTCATCTATATATTTAAATAATTAAAATAGAATTAAAATCGATCAAGATTGACGTATATTTATATGTTGAATATACATAATCTATCGCGTGAAGCAATAAATACAAAAGAATTAATCAAATTTGAAAAATTAAAACTAAATTGAAAGGAGATATTTGATTAATGTATACATTTTTTATAATGATAATTATGTATTATAGAGTATTTTCAAATAATGAGATTATTAAAATGTTTAAAAAAAACTTATATAGATTTTTTTAGTATTACTAATATAAATGCATAGATGATTCCAGTTGCCAAAAGTTGTTAATGTATTATTACTCCAAACTAATTTCATCGAAAAATTAGGTATTACGTGTCGAGAAAAAAGTAACAAAAATATTTTACTACAAAATTTAAATAACCACGATGATGTGTTGAAATAATATTTTACGAATTATTGAAATATAAAAATCAATATTAATTTTCAGGGTTTATTATTTATTATCCTTACAAAATATTTTGAAGATGTTCAAATTTAGACTCTAAGAGTATTTCTGCACTTAACCCTACATTCCAAATATATCTAAAATTAAAATATTAATATACTTAACTCTCAACCTTACTTTATGAACTCTGAAAATATTAAAGTAAAAAATAACTATAAAAAAATCAGAATAAAAAAATAAGGAAAAAGTTAATCAAATATCTAATTTTATTTGTTTGTGAAAATTTTAGTGGTATTTCTTGATGTTGTCACAATAGATTTTTTATAGTCGTTGTTTCATAGGCATGGTAGTGAAATTCTTAAGATATCTTCAGAGTATATTAAATGTATTCATTTACATGTTCTGACGTATGAGACAGTTGGTTAAGGCGCACGTCTTATAGCATAAATAGTAGCAACGCCCAGGTTCAAATCCTGGGGATGTCGAGAGTATAATACTCAAAGAAAGCTTGAATGTCGGGAGTACAATACTCAAAGAAAAGTTGAATGTCGGGAGTACAATACTCAAAGAAAATCCTGGGGATGTCGAGAGTATAATACTCAAAGAAAAGTTGAATGTCGGGAGTACAATACTCAAAGAAAATCCTGGGGATGTCGAGAGTATAATACTCAAAGAAAGGTAGAATGTCGGGAGTACAATACCCAAAGAAAAGTCGGATGTCAGGATTACAATACTCAAAGAAAGGACGGATATTGAGAGTATAATACTCAAAGAAAAGTCAGTCATATGTGGAATATCTTAAGAGTATATTAAATGTATTCAATGATATGTTCGGATTTATGAGACAATTAGTTAAGGCGTACGTCTTAAAGCATAAATAGTAACAACGCCCAGGTTCAAATCCTGGGGATGTCGGGAGTACAATACTCAAAGAAAGGACTAATATCGAGAATAAAATACTAAAAGAAAGGTCGGCTGAATGTTAGAAGTAAAATATTCAAACAAAGGGTGAAGGTGTTAGAGAGTTCCCAGGTTTTTAAATCCTGGGTCATGGGGATGTCAAATGTAAAATATTCAAAAACAGTATAGCAAGTAGGGGTGGCAAAACCTGACCCAACACGTGGGTGACCCGTCCACGGGTCGTGTTTGGGTCAGGTTTTTTGACCCAACCCGTAGATGACCCGTGATACCATAGGTCAGGTTTGGGTATGAAGGTTTGACCCACGGGTCAACCCGTGACCCGTGACATTTTTATATTATATTAAAATAACAGATTTTGTTGGTATGCATGGGTCAAACGGGTCAGATTGACCCACGGATCATAGGGATCCAATGAGTCAGTCTAACCCAACCCTTTCATTTTTTACGAATCATTCTGATTCGCGGGTTGACCCGGATGTCGAGAGTATAATACTCAAAGAAAGTACGGATATCGAGAGTAAAATACTAAAAGAAAGGTCAGTCGGATGTCAGAAGTAAAATATTCAAAGAAAGTGTGAAAGTGTCAGAGTTCCCGGGTTTTTTCAAATCCTGGGGCCTGGGGATGTCAGATGTAAAATACTCAAAAACAGTATAACAAGTAGGGGTGGCAAAACCTGACCCAACTCACAGGTGACACGCCCACGGGACGTGTTTGGGTCAGGTTTTTTGACCCAACCCGTAGATGACCCGTGATACTACAGATCAAGTTTGGGAATGAAGGTTTGACCCACGGGTCAACTCGTGACCTGTGACATTTTTATATTATATTAAAATAATAGTTTTTTTGGTATGCATGGGTCGAACAGGTCAGATTGACCCGCGGATCATATGGGTCCAATGGGTCAGTCTGACCCAACCCTTTCATTTTTGACGGGTCAAGTTTGGGTTTGTAAAAATGACTCATACTATTACACGAGTCAGGTTTGAGTCAGGGGGTCCCTAACACGACCCAAGGCCGACACGACCCATGACCTGTTTTCCAATAGCAAGGTACAAGGTCAATTTTGTCCAAATATCGACATATTTTTTTTTATCATACTCTTAGAAACAAATATGATAAATATTTATCGTGTGTGAGGTGTTAAGATATCTTAAGAGTATATTGAATGCATTCATTAACAAATTCTGACTAATGAGCGTACATATTAAATTCTCAAATTGTATGAGCACATATGATCGAATCCTAGGGATGTTGTCGGGGTGAGAATACTCATATAAATTTCGAGGCTAGTATGAATACTCATAGAAAGTTTGAGGTCAGACATTAAGCGATAGTTGGTATGACATGGTATGTGAGTGATATTACTCATAGAAAATTCGAGATCGAGCATTAAGCGATAGTTGATGTTATCAATGTATATATGTAATAGTCAATATGAATACTCATAGAAAGTTTGAGGTCGGACATTAAGCGATAGTTGGTATGAGATAAGATAGTATGACATGGTATGTGAGTAAAAATACTCATAGTACGACTATAAATGACCATAAACAATGTGCAAGGTCAACTTTATCAAATATCGACATATATTTATTTGCTCATATTCTTAGTCACAAATAATTGTATGTTACTTTCACACACATAGTAACAAAAATATTATATGTAGTTATCAACAAAAGGTTTGGTTACGAAATGGAATTTCAAAGAATTATCAATATATATACTCGAACGGAGTCTACACAATATTTTGTTAGGTTTATCAATTAACTGTTCAATTTTGTTATAGTAAGGACGAAAATGTGCATTGTAATTTTCTTTAATTATTATATTTTTTCATTTAGCTATATCAATTAAGTGTTCAATTTTGTTATAGTTAGGAGAAAAATACATCTTAATTTTCTTTATTGTACTTGATAATTTGAGTATACTATTTTCATTTACTACTAATCATATTGTTTATAAATCTATGAACTTTTTCAAAAAGTAGCCATGTCAGAATTTTTTTTGAAAAAGTATATATGTAGAAAACATATTTAGCAAAATGTGTATCTGCACAGGTGGTAGTAGCGATTTTCATTTTTTTTTTACGGTTTTTTTTAGAAGCATCAAAGTGTAAATGGATTTTGAAAATCGCTACTTTGAGAAGACACATCAGAGAAGACACAACCATTCACAACAGTATCAAACAAGGAAAATGACTCTTTTTTTCTTCAATTTCAAGCGAATTGATGCTTGTTCATTCTCTAGGCTAGTCTCACCTAGAGAAAGGAAGGAAGTTAGAAGAAGTTAAATAATTTTTCCCTAGGCAAATATTACATGTCCAATATTTTCCAACTTGTTCTGAACAACATCAATTTCAAGCGAACTGATGCTTGTTCATTCTCCAGGCTAGTCTCACCTAGAGAAAGGAAGGAAGTTAGAAGAAGTTAAATAATTTTTCCTTAGGCAAATATTACCTGTCCTAAATTTTCCAACTTGTTCTGAACAACATCAATTTCAAGGGAACTGATGCTTGTTCATTCTCTAGGCTAGTCTCACCTAGAGAAAGGAAGGAAGTTAGAAGAAGTTAAATAATTTTTCCCTAGGCAAATATTACCTGTCCTAAATTTTCCAACTTGTTCTGAACAACATCAATTTCAAGCGAACTGATGCTTGTTCATTCTCTAGGCTAGTCTCACCTAGAGAAACGAAGGAAGTTAGAAGAAGTTAAATAATTTTTCCCTAGGCAAATATTATCTTTCCTAAATTTTCAAACTTGTTCTGAACAACATCCCTGAGGTAAAACATTGAAACAAAGCTGTTTATTAACAAGTTTCTGAATGAGACTTTTCTTCAAATACACTAGCTAGTTTGACATTTTCAGGAATTACTGCTGCAAAATAGCTCTTTGGGGTTTCCACTACCTTTTTCTTCGGCATCTGAAGACTCTTGATTTTCTACATAGTGTACTCGTTGATTTTAAGTCTGCTTATGGTTTTCCTCCTAAATAAAAATTGAAGTCTTTCATCACAAACTACTCTCTTCTTCGTAGGGTGATTCAGTTTGTTGTCATTGATATACCGCGCTATAATTGCTCCAACATCTTGCTGAGAGATCTAATCATGCGTCTCTACACCAACCGATTTGAGAAACTCGATGAGATTACTCGATCCCTACCTAACAAATTCCATTTTCCTTGATTGGTACCTCCTTTTTGGTTGTGAATGAGGTTAAAATTTTGTATCCTGCTCCTCCACCCACTGAAAATCCATTTACACTCTGATGTGTCTTCTCAAAGTAATCAAAATTGACTCATTTCTCTTGATCAAACCTTCCTTTTTCCTTGATTGATACTTCCTTTTTGGTTGTGAATGAGGTTAAAATTCCGTATCCTGCTCCTCCACCCACTGAAAATCCATTTACACTCTGATGTGTCTTCTCAAAGTAATCAAAATTGACTAATTTCTCTTGATCAAACCTTCCATTTTCCTTGAACTTTTTCAAAAAGTATTTACTTTAGAATTTTTTTTTGAAAAAAGTCATTTTCCTTGTTTGATACTGTTGTGAATGGTTGTGTCTTCTCAAAGTAGCGATTTTCAAAATCCATTTACACTCTGATGCTTCTAAAAAATAAAAACGTAAAAAAAAAAATGAAAATCGCTACTGGCCTACCTGCGCAGATGCACATTTTGCTCAATATTTTTTTTATATATATACCTTTTCCAAAAAAAAATTCGAAAATAAATACTTTTCGAAAAAAGTCTAAATCTATATTGTTCTATAAGAGTCAATTTTCATCCACTCAATGAATAGTTATAGAAACAATTTCTTATACAATCTAAAATAAAATTAAAATGAAAGTTCTAGAATCCACTTAAGTGTATTTTCCTAATGGTTATACTAGACTCCGTCGTTTGTCTTGCGTGAGGTGTTAGGACGACATGATCGATCTGATTCCTAGGATAGTACAAGAATTAAATATATGATTAAAAATATTATTTGAATTGTACGACTAAACTTAAATGACCTAATATAATGAAATAAAATTAATTGTGTTTTAAATATTTTTAAGAAATTGCTCGATCATCTGGGAGCTTCTTTAGTAATGGTTCTTGCTCCCGGATGCTCAAGCAATTTCTTAAAAATATTAAAAATAAAATTAATTTTATTTCATTATATTAGGTAATTTAAGTTTAGTCTTACAATTCAAATAATATTTTTAATAAAGTGTTTAATTTGTGTACTATCCTAGGAATCAAATCGATCATGTCCTCCTAACACCTCACGCAAGACAAACGACGACAACATGCACGCGTGTAGCGCGTGCCGGAGTCTAGTATATATAAATATTTAATAAAAAAGTGATGATTGTATATCAGTTATTTAATATATTATAGATTCTTATTAAATAAAATTTATTAATCCATAAATTAAGTTAAATCTACAACATTTAAATATAAAGGTCCATAAAACTTAAGTATTAAAAAACATATTAGCATTTGTTTTTGTTAATGTGTTAAATTTTAGATTGCATACATAATTATAATTAGGTATTGATTTTAAATATGATTTTAGAAATGTTGCGCTATAAGATATCACCCTTGATTAATCTAAAATTTAAAGTGCAATAACTGAACTTGTAATTCAATTATACAAATTATGTTATTATTAAATATAAAGAATAAGCATATTTTTCATAAAAGTAAGTAAAATTTGTATAATTCGATAATAAAGATAAATATTATAATTATTGACACGTTGCTAATTAACACTTTTAATTTATTTTTTTTCACATAGTTATAATGTTGAAAGTATTAGTGAAATATGTTTATTTAATTAATAGTAATTGTCACTTGTGTTCAATATTTATCTATTTCATAAAATAAGTCGTGTTTATAAAAAAAAAATGAATCTCTACAAAACTAAAAAGAATATTAATATACTCTAATGATAATATTAGTATTTGTTTTGTTCATGTGTTAAATTTTATATTGTCTTGCATAATTATAATAAATTACATAATATTAGATATGGAACCATTAATTTATATAAAACAAAAAAAAATTATGATGTATTATTAGCAAGAAATTTTAATATGCACACTTAATTTATTTTTACAAAGTATACTATTATAAAATTTAGAATTTTAATAAAAAATAATAAAATCACATGTGAAGTAAGGTGATATTATGTCTAAAAAAAGCTCTACATGACAATTTGTTTTTAAAGAAGATATACTTATTATATTAATATATTTTTTATATACGTGTTAAAATTTATATTGCATGCATAATTATAATTGGGTACACAATATTAGACATGCAACTATTGTTTTTTAAAAAACTATTTGTAATACATAAAATTAATTATAATTTAGTCTTAGAAATAGAACTTAAGAACAAAATTTAATATGTCAACTTACTTAATTTTTATAAAGTATAATATTATAAAATTTAGTATTTGAATAAAATATTAATAAAAATAATAAATGCACATGTGAAATATGAATATATTATTGAATTTTTGTAACTTATGTGGAGAATGAATGAGAATGCTTTGATGATTTTAAAGTGAGTTACATGATATGCCACATAGGAATGATAATTGTATGTTTGACATGGACCAATATGAATTTATTAATTTGACATTAGGAGTAAGAAAATACATCAAAAAACTTGTCACAATTGCATACATTTTAGTCAAATTAATATATAGATATAGATTTAGATTTAGATTTAGATATCGATTTAGATATAGATATAGATTTAGAATTTAGATGCTAACCATTTTGTATTATGTCCCATGTTTTTCATTGATTGATGATTGATAAATAGAATTTTTCACCAATCTAATACCTCAAATAAATAATATTTACAAATATATCCTCAATATTTAAATAAATACCAAAGTATACCCGCGACTCCCATTCACGTGTGGAAAAGATACCCGCGAATGATAGTCGCAGGTAGATATTTGTTTTCCTTTCTGTCAGTTCCACCCGCGCCTCCCATTCGCGGGTGGAACGCACCGTTAGTTCCACTCGAGAATGAGAGTTGCGGGTGGAACTGATTAATATTTTTTGAATTTGCTCAATTTTAATAAAATAATTATTAAAACTATGTGAAAAATGCACAATTTTAATAATTTATTATATATATATATATTTAATATATAATATATATATGTGTAACTTGTTGGTATAACTAGTTGAATCATTTTTAATAATCATTTTTACGATCCTAAGTTAATCAAATCTCTTGATATTTTTAAAGACTACATAATTAATTATCGATATAGAAAAATATTTCTTATATTTTTCAAATTCATATTTTACCTAATAAATGATAATAACAAATCAATTATAAATCTTGCCCAAAATTAATACTTCTAATATAAGTAGTTAATTCATAATAATTAAGCCTCAATTCTTAATTTATTTAATGAGTAGTTAAACTCAAATACTTGTAAAACTATTTACGGAATAATTTATTAAATTCAGATAATTTACAATTTTCTTTTTTGTAAGTTCAAAAAATGTTCACCAGTTCCACCCATTAATTTCATTCGTAGATGGAACTAATGGTACAGTTCCACCCGCGAAAGAGAGTCGCGGGTGGAACTGACGGAAAGAAAAAAAATACCTACCCGCAACCCTCATTCACGGGTAGCTTTTCCGCTCGCGAATAAGTGTCGCGGGTAGGTATACTTTGGTATTTGTTTAAAAATTGATGATATTTTCGTAAATATCATTATTTATTTTAGGTATAGATTGGTGAAACTATGATAAATATCAAATCCGAAAATATTTAGTTTTAACTTCTACTAGACCCCGGCACGCGCTACGCGCGTGCACGTTGTCGTCGTTGGTCGTGCGTGAGGTCTTACGAGAACATGATCAACCCGACTCTTAGGATAATACAAGAATTGATCACTTCATAAAAATATTATTAATGTAAAACTAAACTTAATTTGCATAAGATAATGAAATAATAAAATTTAAAAACTCTTAAATATTTTTAAAAATTTTCTCGAGCGACCGGGAGCATATAACACTATCAAAAGGAAACCCGGTCGCTCGAGCAATTTTTTAAAAATATTTAAGAGGTACATCGTTGAGTTTATTCCAATCTTACTCTAAACACTTGATTAAAAATATTATTTGAATTGTAAAACTAAACTTAAATTACCTAATATAATTAAATAAAATTAATTTTGTTTTAAATATTTTTAAAAAATTATTCGAGCAACCGGGAGTTTCTTTAGTAGTGGTTCTTGGTCCCGGTTGCTCGAGCAATGTTTTAAAAATATTTGCTACTAAGAATATGATCAAACAAATATATGTCGGTATTTGATAAAGTTGACATGGCGCATTGTTTATAGTCATACTATGAGTATTTTCACTCACATACCATGTCATAATATCTCATCTCATAGAAACTATCGCGTAATGCCTGACCTCAAACTAATTTCTATGAGTATTCATACATGCTATTACAACGACTATTACAAGTCTATCATGATAATATCAACTATCGTTTAATGTTCAATCTCGAACATTCTATGAGTAATCTTCACTCATGTATCATGTCATACTATCTTATTTCATACCAACTATCGCTAATGCTCGACCTCGAACTTTCTATGGGTATTCATATCAACCTCGAACTTTCTATGAGTATTTTCACTCAGACAACATTCGTAGGATTCAGTCCTATGCGCTCATACTATTTGAGATTTAAGACGTACGCTCATAAGTCAGAACTCGTCAATGAATGCATTTAATAATTTCAGATATATTTATCAAATATTTAATTCTCATATCAACACCTCAAGCATGATAAATATTTATCATATTTGTTTCTAATAATATGATCAAAAAAAATAAATGTCGATATTTGGACAAAATACGTATTTTACTTTCGGCATCCAACCAGCCTTTCTTTGAGTATTTTACTCCCGACATCCGACCGACCTTTCTTTGAGTATTTTACTCCCGACATCCGACCGACCTTTCTTTGAGTATTTTACTCCCGACATCCGACCGACCTTCGTTTGAGTATTATAGTCCTGACATCTGACCTTTTATTGAGAATACTCCCGACATCCGATCTTTCTTTGAGTATTATACTCCCGTCATCCGACCTTTGTTTGAGTATTATACTCCCGACATCCGACTTTTGTTTGAGTATTATACTCCCGACATCCAACCTTTCTTTGGTTATTATACTGTCGATATCCCCGGGATTTGAACCTGGGCGCTATCAGTATCTATAATTTAAGACGCACGCCTTAACCAACTGTCTCATATGTTCGAACATGTCAGTGAATACATTTAATATACTCTTAAGATCTCTTAACAAACTCACTATCATGTCTATGAAACGACGATTATCAAAAATCTACTGTGACAACATCAAGAAATTACCAGAAAAATATACCCAAAAAATAAAATTAGATATATTTGATTAACTATTTACTTATTTTTTTATTTTGATATTTTCATAGTTATTTTACTTTAATATTTCATGAGTTCATAAAGTAGGGTTGAGATTTAGGTAAATTCATATTCTAATTTTATCTTATGAAATGTAGAGTTAAGTAAAGAAATACTCATAGAATCTAAATTTGACAAATCCCAAAAATATTTTGTAAATATAATAAATAATAAACACTGAAAATAAATATTGATTTTTATATTTCAGTAATTCGTAAAATATTATTTCAACACATCACCAGAGTTATTTTAATTTTGTAGTAAAATATTTTTTGTTACTTTTTTCTCAACATGTAATACCTAAATTTTGGATAATATTAGTTTGGAGTAATAACATATTAACAACTTTGGGCAGCTGGAATCATTTATGCATTAATATTAAAAAAAAGTATAATTTTTTAAACATTTTAATAATATCATTATTTGAAAATACTATATAATTTATAATTATCAATATAAAAAATATATACATTAATCAAATATCTCCTTTCAAATTTGATTTTGTTTTTGTATTTATTGTTTCATACGATAGATTATGTATATTCAATATATAAATATAGTAAATTTTGATAGATTATAATTCTATTTTAATTTATAGATGAAATGTATTTTTATAACGACAATGCTCACAATTCAAAAACAATTTAACTTCTTGTAAAGCAGAGATAATATTTTGAAGAAACAAATATATATAATTAATTGTAGAAACGTTAAAAAAGTCACAATTACCAAAAGAAAAATATGACGACTTGAGAACATAATATACAATTATCATTATTATTTAAAATTGTAAAGTTATATAAAATAACAAATATAGTAATTAAATTAAATAAATTTAAAAAAATTGGATAAATAATAAATGGTTTTTCTTCTTCTACTCGAATTTAAATTTCACACTTGATAATATTAGCAAATATAGTTATAATAGTAATACATAATAAATTAGTAACATATTTGTATTATAATATTAAAATTATTGTAAGTATACCTATAATATACCATTATGTTGATATTAATAATTGAAGGTAAAATTATTAGTATATCATTGTTAATTGTTATTAATAGTATATTAAAAACATTATGTATAATACGTATTATTAACAATAATATTCTAATCTTAATATTACATTTTAAGGATCCAAACGATTGATGTTGATTATCTTAATAAAAGGTATTTTACGTAATATTATTAACAATAATATTAATATTTAATATTAAGATACTTAATATTATTATCCTTACGTAATTTGATGTTGATTCTTTATTCTTGAGCAAACGATTGTTGTAAACAACTATGCTTTTCAGTTGGAAATTGAAGAGATTGTGTGATAATGGAGTTGAAGATTGGAGAGATGGTGGGATAAAAAATTATGTTGGAGATTGGAGAGATGTGGTTGGTGGGATAGTGGGAGAGATTTTATCGTAAAAAATGGAGGTGAATGGTGAAAGAAAATTAATAAAATAATATGGAGAGAGAGTTATGTGGATAAATAATAAAATAATAAAATGTGAAATGACTAAAATAGTTTATTAAATAATGTATGTATCTAACAGTTTCATGCAATTAAAATGTATTTTAGTAATTTAAACTGATGGCGGTTACATAAACATGTTGAGCCTTAATAATATAGATCTTATTAAAATAACCTCTAAAAACCAAACTGTGAAAAAGAAATAAAAAAATTCAAACCAAAATTCTAGAGCTTTCGTTCGAGACAATTCAGCGACGAGTTCGTTTCTCTCGCGGACTATTCATCAATCGTCTAGTATAATAAATCCAACGACTGAAAATCGACATGAACCTTCTAGAATCTGAATCGATGCTCCAATTCCTTATATAAACTGCTTACCTTGAGCTCTGCAGAACCATAATCTATTCATTCTCTGATACCTTTGATTTACGCTATCTTGATAGACGAAGAGGTGCAAGAATGGCTGGAAAGGGCGAAGGACCTGCAATTGGTATCGATCTCGGCACCACCTACTCCTGCGTTGGAGTCTGGCAACATGATCGCGTGGAGATCATCGCCAACGATCAGGGTAACCGGACGACGCCTTCGTATGTGGCATTTACCGACTCTGAAAGGTTGATTGGTGATGCTGCGAAGAATCAGGTGGCCATGAACCCTATCAACACAGTCTTCGGTGAGTTCGTTATAATTCATGATAGGCGAGCTAACTGATCAGGAGTTCATATTTTGTTTATAGAATGGGTCATGAGTTTCAATTGTTTCACATTTTATTATTGATTCGGATCCACACAATGTTATCAGTAGTTTCTCTAGTATGGCAAAGTTTCTATGCTTTCGCGCCACCTTATATAGTATTATTACTGCAGCTACACGTGCTTGCATCTCGCTAGTTAGACACAATCTTGCCATTCTAGCAATGTCTGCTATTCAGCGTGAAACTTAAAACTCTCTTAAAATCATGTAAATCTAATAATAACAAAAGGATCGCTGCTGGATTTCTACTTGGTTTTTGCAGATTGGAGTTAGTGTGGACTAAGACTGTTCTTATTTCATTTTTTATTGCCTGAATAGAGCAAACTGTTGAATGTTTTTCTGGTATTGAAATTTCATATTTGTGAAAATTCTTCTTTTTTGTAAATACAAATCATCACCATAATATTGAAATCTTATGTTGCCATGAATCTGATCAATTTACAGTTGTTTAATACACATATTTTTTGTTTGAATAGATGCGAAGAGGTTAATTGGTAGAAGGTTCACCGATGCATCTGTACAAGGTGATATGAAGCATTGGCCTTTCAAGGTCATCTCAGGTCCTGGTGACAAACCCATGATTGGAGTTAACTACAAAGGTGAGGAGAAACAGTTTGCTGCTGAAGAAATCTCATCCATGGTGCTCACCAAAATGCGAGAGATTGCGGAAACCTATCTGGGAAGTACAATTAAGAATGCTGTTGTTACAGTGCCTGCTTACTTCAATGACTCTCAGAGACAGGCCACCAAGGATGCTGGAGTCATTGCTGGCCTTAATGTCATGCGCATCATCAACGAACCAACTGCTGCAGCAATTGCATATGGTCTTGATAAGAAGGCAACGAGTGTTGGAGAGAAAAATGTGTTGATCTTCGATCTTGGCGGTGGTACCTTTGATGTATCGCTGCTAACCATTGAGGAAGGTATTTTTGAAGTGAAAGCCACAGCCGGTGACACTCATCTTGGCGGTGAAGACTTTGATAATCGAATGGTGAACCATTTTGTACAAGAGTTTAAGAGGAAGAACAAGAAAGACATTAGTGGAAACCCAAGGGCCTTGAGGAGATTGAGAACTGCTTGTGAGAGAGCGAAGAGAACTCTCTCATCCACTGCTCAAACTACCATAGAGATTGATTCTTTGTACGAGGGTGTGGATTTCTATACCACTATCACTCGTGCAAGATTTGAAGAGTTGAATATGGATTTGTTCAGGAAGTGTATGGATCCGGTGGAGAAGTGCTTGAGGGATGCTAAGATGGACAAGAGCACCATCCATGATGTGGTGTTCGTTGGTGGCTCAACTAGGATACCCAAAGTGCAACAGCTTTTGCAGGACTTCTTCAACGGAAAAGAACTGTGCAAGAGCATCAACCCAGATGAGGCTGTGGCTTACGGAGCAGCAGTACAAGCAGCAATCTTAAGTGGAGAAGGTAATGAGAAGGTGCAAGACCTGCTTCTTCTGGACGTGACTCCTCTGTCACTTGGTCTCGAGACTGCAGGAGGTGTGATGACAATATTGATTCCTCGTAACACCACCATCCCGACCAAGAAGGATCAAGTCTTCTCCACCTATGCAGACAACCAACCCGGTGTGCTCATCCAGGTGTACGAGGGTGAGAGAGCAAGAACTAAGGACAACAACCTATTGGGTAAATTTGAGTTGTCTGGGATTCCTCCAGCACCCCGAGGTGTTCCTCAAATTACAGTCTGCTTTGACATTGATGCAAATGGTATCCTAAATGTGTCTGCTGAGGACAAGACAACTGGGCAGAAGAACAAGATCACCATCACCAATGATAAGGGAAGGTTGTCTAAAGAGGAGATTGAGAAGATGGTTCATGAGGCAGAGAAGTATAAGTCGGAGGATGAAGAGCACAAGAAGAAGGTTGAGGCCAAGAACGCTCTCGAAAATTATGCCTACAACATGAGGAACACTGTCAAGGATGATAAGATTAGTGCTAAGCTCTCTGCTGCAGACAAGAAGAAGATTGAGGAGGCTATTGATGAAGGCATCCAATGGTTGGATGGGAACCAGCTTGCCGAGGCTGATGAATTCGAGGACAAGATGAAGGAGTTGGAAGGCATCTGCAATCCAATCATTGCAAAAATGTACCAGGAGGGTACTGCTGGAGGTCCTAACATGGCTGGCGGCATGGATGATGACAATGTTCGTCCTACTGGCGGTAGCGGTGCTGGCCCTAAGATCGAGGAAGTCGACTAAGTCAGGAATTTGATCTCTTCATCTGCTTTGTTTTCCTACCTACATTACTTTAGCAGGAAGGATGTCATTTTTTGCTCTTTCGAAACTTCTGGTTAAAAAATTCAAAATTTTGTTGGACCTGAATTATTTCTAACTAATAAATTTATGCTACATATTTTTTTTTTCAAGTAAATATGTATACCTCAATTATTAATTACCTCATTCTTTTCTTTGATGACATTAATTGATGGACAATTTCCGCCTTGAAATATCACTTGTAATTCTCATCCCAAGAGAGACGGGATGTTAACAGGAAACAAGAGAAGAGAATAGCATTAGCATGAACATGATGAGACGAATAGGGTAAATTATTTACTGAATTAAGTCACGCTAGGCCATCAACCTATGATGATCTTAATTCTTGATTGCAAGGAAAATATTATTAGCGTTCAAGAAAGTCAAAATCCGTCATATCTACCGAGAAACAAATGATGTTTTGGCAAAGAGTACAGTCGATATAGAACGTCACTTCCATATACTTTATAATCTTTCTAAGGATGTCTGAAAATTCATCTATTTTGATGGAGTGGGGAAATCTCTTTCTAGATTAGTCAAACTCTATACTAATTAATAGTATCTACTTATACTTCTTATTTACCAAAAAAAAGTCACGCTACAGCAATTCTTAAATAAAAACAAAAGGAAATGAATGAAATGCATTAATTTTATTTATTTTAATCAACCATTTAGCCGTGGGTGATTGCATTTGTCATTTTTTCTCAAACTATATATAATTTCAAAACTCAATATTAAAATATTCAATTTAAAAAAATAAATATCAAAATATATCTTTCAATGAGTGTCATTCACGAGTTTTAGCCTTACACGCAAATATCATTCACGATTGAGGGTGAAAATAAAACGAGGAAAGCTCTTTTCCCTTCGGTCATGCCTCCTTTGTTGTTACTGCCACACCCCTTTGTTGTTGCTGCCATGTTTCCGTCGTGCCTCCTTTTCTTATCACATTGTCTCTCCCCATTCCTCCACCTTCCAATCTTTGTCGATAAGGTTTGCAATCCTATATATATATATATAATTTTTAGATTAAGTGTAGTTAGGTATAATTAGTATTTAGAATATCTAATTATTTGAAATTGATGAATTATTATGTGTTTTGTTTGAATTTTAATGCATCATTTTAGGAATCATAGGGATTAATACTATATCAGTGTAACAGTACCCAGGTAATAATACACTCGACTCAAAGAAGCCTCTTACCGATTGAAATACATCTTCCCCGAGCACATCCCAAAATTCCTAAGATTCCTAACCCGAAAAACACAACCCACTTTCGACCTATAAGCCTTTGTAATTCAGCTACAAGATAATATCAAAAGTCTTAGCCAACAGATTAAAATCAATTCTTTCAAAGCTTGTAACCCCATTTCAAAGTGTTTTTGTCTCACGCAGGTTCATCCACGATAACATTCTTATTCTTCATGAGGTGTTCCATCATCTTAGGACAAACAGGTCGAGGGAGAGGGAAGAATGCGCGGTCAAACTGGACATGAGCAAGGCATACAACCGAGTTGAATGAGAGTTTGTTACCTACACGCTTAAGAAATTGAGATTCTCTGAACAATGGTGTAGGTGGATCGAGGAATGCATCTCGAGGGTCCAATACAGTGTCGTGGTGAATGGTAAAAAGATGGTCAGATTCAGACCGTCGCGGGGACTCAGGCAAGGAGATCCCCTATCTCCTTACATGTTCATCCTCGTGGCGGACGTATTATCCAGACAGATCATGACAGAGGTGGAGGAAAAGAGGATGGTCGGGATCCCCATGAAGAGAGTGTGCCCGGAGATACACCACATATTCTTCGCGGACGACTCGATCTTCTTCATGCAAGATATGAAGGGGAATGCTCGGGCACTAAAAAGGTTATTAGAGAAGTACAACAGGGCATCAAGGCAGAGAATTAACCTGGAGAAGTCATGCATTCAGTTTGGTAGGGAGGTGCGGGAGAATACGAATCGTGAAGTAGTGGAGGCTTTGGGGATTGGAGCGGTTCCAGATGCGGGAAAGTACTTGGGGCTACCGACAAATTGGGGAAGTTCCAAAATAGAGGCCATGAGGTATTTCAAAGATAGGGTGGTTAAGAAACTCCATGGGTGGAAGACGATGTTCTTGAACAATGCAGGGAAGGAGGTATTGATCAAGGTGGTAATCACTGCAATCCCTACTTATGTTATGGATCTATTTAGATTACCTAAAACCTGGTGTGCATATATAGCTAGATTGGTGGCTCAGTTTTGGTGGAATGGACGGGATGAAACGAGGAAGGTTCATTGGGTCCGATGGGGTAAATTGACACAACCAAGGGACATGGGTGGAATGGGGTTCAGGGATATGACAGATTTCAATAGAGCCATGCTAACTAAGACAACCTGGAGACTTCAGAATGATGGGGCATCAATGTGAGCCAAAGTATTAAAAGGGTTATATTATCCCCGGGGCGATCTATTGGAAGCCACAGCTGGGGCTAGACCATCATGGGCGTGGTCAAGAATCCTGGCAGGCTGAGACATCCTAAAAAAAGAATGGGTGTGGCAGGTTGGAACCGATGCTAGTATAAGGGAACTTCAAGATGCATGGATTCCAGGGATCCCGAATAATAGACTGAGACCCGAGTCGGAAGGGGATGAGGAAAGCCGAATAATGGTGGACCAGTTGATTGATAGGGACCGAAGGAGCTGGAACCTCACGGCGATCCAACACAAAATCACGGAGAGGGAACGACAGGCGATCGAGGCGATCCATCTCGGTTCAGTTCCTAGTGAAGATGCACTGATTTGGCCAACTGTAGTGGATGGTGTGGCGAGACCGAACCTGGTCTATAGGAGACTAAGGGAGATAGAGAGCCAATCGGAGAACCCATTGGTAAATCAAGGAGCGGAGGGGCAGCCCCAACCGAGGGAGAGGCAATGGAACAAACTATGGTATGGAGATGCTATCCCAAAGGTAAAACACTTCTTGTGGAGAACCTTAAGTAATGCTTTGCCTGTTAGAACTGAACTAGTTAGACGCGGGATGCAACTAAACCCGTCTTGCCAATTCTGTGATGCATTAGAAACTGTTAGTCTTGCTTTGTTGGAGTGTGAATAGGCTAGGAAGGTTTGGCATGGGTGTATGGGACTTCGGCTGGAGTCGGGGGGGGGGGGGAACCGAGTGGTCTGCATGGTTACGCTTAATGCAGGATATGGGCGAGACGGGGGGAGACGAGGGGAGGAAACGAAGGCTAATGGGGGAGACAATAGTCTGGGAGGTGTGGAAAGAGAGATGTTGAGCCGTCCACGCGGAGGATAACCCGAGACCAGAGGCGACAGTCCGAACGCTCATGGCGATGGTCGAGGGAATGTGGACATCAAGAGCTCACGCGGAGGCCCAATCGAACCGTACACGAGGGAGAGACAACCAGGTATGGTAACACCCGTGTAGGGGAGTGGTTAAATTGAATTGCGATGCGGCATGGGATTACCAAACAAACCAAGGAGGTACGGTGGTGGTGGTAGGGGATTAGACAGGAAATATTATTGCAGGATGGAGCTCCAGCGGGACAGGGGCGAGTGCTAAAGCACTTGAAGCGAGAGCAATACTCCAAGCTACGGGGTTGGCAAGTCGCAACGCATGACCCGAGGTAACAATCGAGTCAAATGTGCAACATATCATTACTCTTCTATAAGGAGGGCAAGCGGGCAAACATTGGGAACTTCGGAACGTGTTAGCGGATATCTTCGAGAAGGCCAAGATCATACCACAGATCCATTGGAGATTCGTTCGTCTGGAGGCGAATAGGTGCGGCCATTGGGTCGCAACATAATCAAAGCGGGGACTATGTCCAAGAGATTGAGTTACAAGACAACCCCCTTCTTTAGTATCTTTATGTGTATTGAATATTCAGGATTTTGTTTATGAGTAATTGAATGACTTCTTGGCCAAAAAAAATAAATAAAAAAAATGCATCATTTTAATAATTGTAAAATTCTAATTTCTCAAATTTAGGAGAAATTATTAATTTGAGTGCAATTAGTTATTATTTCTATTTAGAATTCCTACGTTTCTTAAATTGCGAAATTATTGTGTTTTGGTTGTATTTTAACACATTATTTAAATAATTTTAAAACCGTAATTTTTCAAATTTTAGGAAAATGGTTAAATTTAGTGTAATATTTATTATTAGTATTTAAAATGCTTAAATGTTTCAAATTGATAAATTGTTATGTATATTGGTTCAATTACAATGCATCATTTGAATAATTTTGAAACATTTTTTTTTGCTACAGATAATGCAGTCTTTAAGGCAACTCATCTAGACCATCTTGTTCAAATAAGAAACTGATGGTGAATCCTTCTCCACTGCATGGTTAACCACATCATATGTCACCGCATATAGCTGGAGATATGGTAACCCTGAGGAGACCGGACGTGGCTGGACAAGGTGGGGTTGGCTGAGAATGAAAGAGTAGGAATTGCTTGCGGGGTAGGCAAGTTATACATCCTGAATTTCATTCAAGCGTAGGTAGAAACTAACACGCTCTCCCCGTGAATGACGTTCACGAGTGGACTGTTATTTGCTGACTACCCGGGAAAACCATTCGCGGGTAAGAGTCAACTGAAGTCCTAACCATAAATGGCCTTCCCGAGTAAGCAGCAGCTAACACTCCACCCTTGAATGTCATTCACTGGTAATATGTTAGCTTCTACCTACTCGCTAATGACATTCATGGGTGGGTAGGAGCTAACAACCTACTCATGAGTGTCATTTGTGGTTAGTCTGAAGCTAGCAGATTACCCATGAATGACATTCACGAGTGAACTGTTAGCTGCTGTGCCTACCCGGAAAAGCCATTCGCAGGTAGATGTTAACTGAGCTCCTAACTATGAATGTGATTCACGGGTAAGAGCTTTTCCTCTTATCCGCGAATGTCATTGACGGGTAGGAGTTATGTTAACTCCTACCATGAGTGTCATTCATGAGTATGTATATTTGTGTAATTAGTTTTCAAAACGGAATATTTTGGTATTTGGTTTTGAAATGGGGTATACTTTCATAAAAAAATTATGTATTCATTTTGTTTTTGTTTTACTTAATATAATTAAATACTAGAGCTAGAGTGTTTCAACACGAGGGCAGCAAATGAGAGATAATAAAATTATTTGAGCAACCTATTGAAATGAGTAGATATATATATATTAACGTTCAAGAAGTCAAATAGTCGACAAGATATTGATTCTCATGATTTATTTTGTTATTTATATTTTTTATATCGTCAACTAGAGTAATAAATTTATTTATATTAATCTTAATTGACATACATTATGACATACGATATGTATACAAACGAATCTGTTGGATCTGAGATTCCCACAAGCTGATTTGACAGTGAATTGAATGCCAAAGAGTTGATGATCACGCGCTTTCGCTTGAGCTCCGATGAACCTGCAAGAAGGGGATCGCAACAGAGGGGATGCCTCTGGGTCCAACTCTGATGCTTAAATAAGTATACTGTGTGTATGAACTCAAAACGTAATGAACGTATTGTAAAGCAAGAGTATTTATAGAGTTAGGAGATCAAACCGTTATAGGCAGCTGAAATATCTTTGTGAATATTGTGCCGGTAAAGATTAGGATAGCAGATATTACTGTTATGACGTAATATTGCAGTTACCTTATGTAATCTTTATAGAATATGTGCCCGATATACGCGGGATATCGTGGCCATACACTTGATGTCGGTTTGTGGGACCAGAGTTGAGAGGTTTGACTCTCTTAGCGAGCACTCCTATGGCGAGCAGTAGGAGGCTTTGGCCTTGGCCGATGGTGACCTGAGATAGAGCTTTGGCGTCGACTTTAGTTTGGGTTTGGTACTGGACCGTTTTGTGAGTGCCATATTACCCTTACTGTGGTCTGACCCGGTTTTGAATGATATGGGTTTTACCCCTGCAAAGTTATTGGGCCTTTGAGGTATTTCCCTTGTCCCTATCAATACCCAACATTTGTCCCCGACGCTTGAGCGAAGTTTCTTCGGTCAAGCTTGATTCTGTGATAGGGTTTGAGATAGTGATGCTTGGACTGAATCTTTTCTGTCCTTATCTGCTATTTGTGCCTTTTTTATGCTCTGTATCCTTTGGCGATCGGTTTTTTGGTCGCTTAGAGTTTATGGAATGTTTGATCCTTTACCCTTTTAGGCGAACGCTCTGGATTGCCGGGGTTTATGGCTATAAAAAGCCGAACTTTGGCATTTAGTCCTTTACACACTCAAGCCATTTTCATTCCAGAGTTCATATCCTCTTCAGTCCTCTGCTTAAACTATCCCTTTTTCCCTTTTTCGAACTCAAAAAACCTTCTTCTTCTACCATGGCCTCCAAGAATCAATCGTTTGGAAAGGGATCATCCAATAAGTCCTCTTCCACCCAACCTTCTTCCGAACAGAAGGTTCTGTCCAAGGCTGCGAACACCCCTTTGCCCTCCTCCCCGGCGCAGGACCAGAGGAATCCTGCACCCAAGCCGATTTCTAGGCAATCGGCCGCCATGCCGGCAGTGGTGGACGTGCCTGACACGAATGTCCCCGCCTTCTCCATGACAGGTAATTTTCGATGTCATCTTTTTGCTTCTTTTTAGGCAGTAAAGCTTCCTCATTTTTATTATTTTTGTATTGTTCTTGCCATACCATGGTGTTTTGAGTAGATATCAAGCTCAATGAGATGAATCCAGCTCAGTTCAAGGCAGTAGTCACCTTGACTGGATGGGGAGAAGAAGATGCCCCTAGCTATCCGTGTGTAGGCTTGCATTATCCTTGCGAATGAGAGGTTTACATTTATGTGGCCCATGTCGATACTGAGTTGCGTTTTCCTCTCTGCAACGATTTACAGGAACTCTGTTGCTATTATAGGGTAGACCCTACGCAACTAGTGCCCAACACCATTAGTATGTGGGTTGGGTTCAAGTTTATGTGTTTACGTCAAGGATGGACGTATTCACTGGCCCTGTTTTGTTTTTTTTACCGATTGGCTACCGGGGTGAACCATCTTCATCATTTCCAGACCCGCTGGCCAAAGTTCGAGGAATGGAAGGGCCAGACTTGGAACTGGAACGTCCATTTTCGCCTAGTGGATGACTTTCGTGCTACCAATTCCAACTATAAGAAATTTTACTTCTTTTACAAGGGTAGTGTGTCATGGGAGCTTTTTCAGCCGGAAAGGGATACTCCTCCGAGATTTGGAGAGCTGTCGGGGATTGATCGGAATACCATCGACGACTTCTTCCAACTTCATAGGCAGCCAGACTTCTGTTCGATCCGCTTAGTGGTGGAAACTTCAGAGTCGAGGCTTAGGCTGGCGGGCATTCATAAGTCCGCACCAGTCTCTAATGATTGAGTAAATTTCTGACCATTTTTCTTTGTTGGTTGTACGCACTCGGGGACCAAAACTCATCGGTCTGTTTTCCAAGCAGGCTAAGGCGGGGCTATCCGCTGCTCAAGCGTCGTTGAGTCCTTCTCCTTCTAGGAGAGCGTCCAAGCCCCGAAGAAGAACAACCTGGGGTCGCTCCTGGCGATCGCCAAAGAGGTATGCATACGATTGTCTTTTGGCTTTTCTTCCTCTGTTTTAGCCTTAGGTTTTAATACCTTTGTTGACTATTTTCAGGGAAAGCTGTTGCTGAGGTGACTCTGAGTCCTGCTCCCGCTAAGAAGGCCAAGAGTTCTAGCGAGGAGTGCCCAACTTCCTCCGAGGGATCTGCTGCGTCCCGGGGAAAGGCTCCTGCCACTGGAGAGGTCGTCACGCCTGCCTCCGATGTTGCTGCTCCCAACCTTTCAAAGGGGGATGGGTCTCGGAAGAGGGTTCAGACCCTTGGCACCGCTACGGGTACCTCCAAGACTCCTTTCGCTGGGGATTACTGCCCCTTGGTGGGCTTATTTCAATCGCCAAAGGCAGCGGATCCAAAGGGTCTCTGGGCCCCTTGGAACAATCTCCAGAAGGTGGAGATTTCAGACAAGTTGATGTTGCGGGGTAACCCAGACCTTTGCATGCATCTAATTGATGGGATCCTTCCCCCGGGAACGGGTGACAGTCCCTTCTGACCTGAATGACATCGAAGGTGTCATGAGGTCGCATTTTAAGCGGATCGCCTTGGTAAGTCCTTCCTCTTTTATACCTTCTTTATATTTACCCTTATGTCGTTCTTTGACCGCTCCTTGATCTGATTGAACTTTGTCCCCTTTTTCCTGTTGTAAGCTTGTCAGCGAGGAGTTGGCGATCGGTCGGATTGTGGGGGAGCTCGTCGATAAGAAAGTTTAACTTGCTTATCGAGATGGAGTAGTTCCGGAGCATGGAGTTCACTCTTGATCAGATAGAGGGCCTGAAGAAGAGGTTGATGCAGCCACTGATTTGGTGGACCATGCTCGCTGGGAATATTTCGAGAAGGAGAAGAGGTTGCTCGATACCCTTAAGGAGAGGGAGGATCAAATGGTTCTCGCCGAGGACAAGCGGGTGAGGGCTGAGCTCCAGGTTAAGGTCGATGATAAGTACTCTGCTCAGTTAGAGGCAAAGAATGCTGACCTCAGGACTCAGCTGAAGGATTCCTGGGCACGGAGGGATGCCTCAGAGGCAGAGAAGGAGCAGCTCGCCTCAAAGCTGAAGGCTGTCCCATCCTTTAAAGCATGGTCGAGGACTTTAAGAAGTCTGAAGAGTTCTCTGACTGCGCCTTGGAGGTGATGAAGGCCGAGGTGACTTCCTACCTCCAGGTCCTGGTCGATGAGATTCAGGGGATCGACCCCAAGTTTCCTCTCCGGGAGGTGAAGTCTCTTCAGTACTTCATTGAGAGTGCTACACAAGGAGGTTCCTGCAGTTGTTGGCGAGGAGGCTACCCCTGGGGCCGAGAAGGAAGCTGCTGCCCCTGACGAACCCAGACCTTGAGGTCCCGAGATTCCCAGGTGATCGAGTTGTCATTCCTTCATTTTTTATAATCGCTTTTACTTCCCTTTGTTTCTTGGGAAAGTTTGTAATTACCTTTTTTTATATCAGACTCGATTATTATTAGTTAATAATATTGAACGCCTTTATATTCATAAGCCTTTGCCTTTGTTTGCCTTTGAATGTGTTTGACTGTTATTCCGATGTCTTTCTCGTTTGAATGCTTTTGGAAGTTTTACCATACTTGTTTTTAACTTCTCTTTAATTTATTCATAATAGTCTCATCATGTAGGGTCTTGGACATTTCCTTAGGCTTATAAGGAAGAATGGTAATTCTTTATAGATCCATCTATTCCCTTCACCAAATTCTCTTGAGGGAACTGTTACTCAAGGATTATACCTTTAAGGAAACCATCACTCTTTATGGATTTGTTCGCCTTTTGAAGGTTTTAGTCCTTTGGAGTGTTCGCCTAATCGTGGGGAACTGTTACTCGAGGTTCGCTCACCTTTTAGTAAGTGATCGCCTTAGATTCGTTCACCCACCTTCTTGTGTCTGACTTGCAAAAGAAATGTTACCCTCGATATGGGTTCGTTCGCTTTGTGTATCCAGCCTTAGTTTTTGCCCAACTTATAAGGGAACGGTTACCTTAACGGATCGTTCGCCTTTTATATCATGTCTTCTGCCTGATTTTGATCTCAAGTCTTTTGCCTAACTTTCACCTTAGGTCTTTTGCCTGATTTTAATCTCAGGTCTTTTGCCTTATTTTGATCTCAGGTCTTTTTGCCTGATTTTGATTTCAGGTCTTATGCCTGATTTTGATCTCATGTCTTTTTGCCTAACTTTCGCGTTAGGTCTTTCGCCCAATTTTGATTTTAGGTCTTATGCCTGATTTTGATTTTAGGTCTTATGCCTGATTTTGATCTCAGTTCTTATGCCTGATTTTGATCTAAGGTCTTATGCTTGATTTTGATCTTAGTTTTTTTTGCCTAACTTTCGCGTTAGGTCTTTCGCCTAAATTTGACATTAGGTCTTTCGCCCAATTTTGTTATCACGTGTTTCGCCTAATGTTGACATTAGGTCTTTCGCTTGATTTTGTTATCAGATCTTTCGCCTAATTTTGACATTAGGTCTTTCACCCAATTTGGTTATCAGGTCTTTCGCCTAATTTTGACATTAGTTCTTTCGCCCGATTTTGTTATTAGATCTTTCGCCTAATTTTTACATTAGGTCTTTCACCCGATTTTGTTATCAGGTCTTTCGCCTAATTTTGACATCAGTTCTTTTGCCCGATTTTGTTATCAGGTCTTTCGCCTAATTTTGACATTAGGTGTTTCGCCCGATTTTGTTATCAGGTCTTTCGCCTAATTTTGTTATAAGGTCTTTCGCCTAATTTTGACATTAGGTCTTTCACCCAATTTTGATATCAGGTCTTTTTGCCTAACTTTCGCGTTAGGTCTTTCGCCTAAATTTGACATTAGGTCTTTCGCGCAATTTTGATATCAGGTCTTTTTGTTTTTGCCTAACTTGTAAGGGAGTTGTTACCTTTACGGTTCATTCACCTTTTATATCAGGTACAAATCATTCCTTCAAATCATTCCTTCATACAAATCACCTTTTGCGGTTCAATAAAACAAATCATTCCTTCATACAAAGCATAGCCACTCGAACCAAAACGAAAGGTCCCAAAGAAGGGGAAAAGAGGATTGCGAACGAACCATCAATGTAATAGTTCCTTTCCCAAAAAGACCGGTCTTTTTGGGAAAGGAACTATTACATTGATGGTTCGTTCGCAATCCTTTTTTCCCCTTCTTTGGGACCTTTCGTTTTGGTTCGAGTGACTATGCTTTGTATGAAGGAATGATTTGTTTTATTGACATAACATTTTGATTACAAGCTCCTTAAATGTTCAGAGTTAAATGGACGAGGTAGCCTTACACCTTCTGTGGTTTCCAAGTAGTAGGATCCTGGTGCGGCAATCTCTACTACTTTGTATGGACCTTCCCAGTTAGCTGAAAGTTTGTTTTGGCTGTCCAGTCTTGTGAATTCATTTCTTCGCATAACCATTTCCCCCACGAAAAATTGGCGAGCGCTGACTTTTCTGTTGAAGTATCGAGCGGTCGTCAATTGCATTTTAGCTTGGGCATTGTCTGATCACCATCACTTTTCTTCTACAAGATCGAGGTCTGCTCTGCGCTCGATTTCATTCACTTCAGTATTAAAGTGTAGGATCCTGTGGGTAGGCACCGCTATTTCGGCGGGTGCTACTGCTTCCGATCTATACACTAAACTGAATGGCCTTTCCCTTGTTGCTGTTTTGGGTGTTGTTTGAACATCCCATAGTACATTATCCAACTCTTCTGCCCAGTTTCCTTTGAAGGCTTGAACACGGTTTTTGAGTCCTACTAGGACAACTTTGTTGGCAACTTCGGCTTGCCCCTTCGTTTGAGGATGGTGTACCGAGCTGAATCTGTGATCGATATGGTATTCTTCGCAGAGCCATTTGAGTTCTTTTCCTACGAATTGCGGACAGTTATCGCTTATGAGTATTTTGGGGACGCCGAACCATAAAAATATGTGGATGTTCAAGAACTTGATCACTTGAAATTCGGTCTTGGAGGCCAATATTTTCGTCTCTATCCACTTGGTAAAGTAGTCGATCGCCACGATAATGTGTGTTCTTTGCCCATTACTGATGGGAAAGGGGCCCAAGATGTCTATTCCTCATTGTGCAAAATGCCAAGCGCACGCGATTGGAGATAGAAGCGTTGGTGGTCAACCGGATCGAGGTGCGAACTGTTGACAAGTCGCACAATTTTTTGTTATTTCCGCCACGTCTTTGCTCAAGGTTGGACAGTAATAGCCTAGTATGAAGATTTTGCGCGTTAATGAGCGTGCACCTTCATGACATGCGACGACTCCATTGTGAGCTTCGCGGAGAACTCTTTCTGTCTCGGGATGAGAGATTCACCTTAGAAAGAGAGTTGAATATCCTCGCCTATAGAGCTCTCCATCTATGAAAAGATAACTTGCGGATGGACAACTTATTTTCGTGGACCCGCCTTCGTGTTCTAGCAGTATTCCTTCTTTCAAGAAGTTCTGGAATGGAGTCATCCAGTTGTCCTGTCCTTGAATGTTGAAGACTTCTGCTCGGTTGTCGAGGACCGACTATAGAGATTATTCCAGAAATTGCACATCCTGTATTTTTATTCCCCTGAACGCCTATTTGCTTAGAGAGTCAGCTAGTTGGTTGTCTTGACGAGGAATAGATTCAATCGCGAAAGTTGGGATTTCGGTGATGAGGTTTTAGCAATCTCGAGGTACTTTTTCATCTTTTCCCCCTTTGCTTCATAAGTGTCATTGATTTGGTTGACAATTAGCTCTGAGTCGCTTTTTGCCTTGAGTGACATTACGCCCATTCCTTTAACGAGTTGCAGTCCAGTGATAAGAGCTTCATATCCGCCCTCATTGTTGGTCGCCTTAAAAGTAAGGGCGATCACAAACTTTAAGGGCTCGCCCTCGGGGGGATGATAATTAATCCTTCCCCGAGCCTTCTCTTGAAGAGGATCTATCAGGATAGAGTTCCCAGACATTGCTTGTATCTTCTGACTGACTTTGCTGGTTTTCTACTTCTGCTATATCATTGCATGTACTTTCCACTAAGAAATCTGCCAGTGCTTGACTTTTGATGGTCGTTTTTGGCGCAAATTTGATCTTGAATTCGCTCAACTCGACTGCCCATTTAAACATTCTTCTTGAAGAGTCTGGCTTCAACAGGAAGTGTTTGAGAGGCTGGTTGGTGAGGACTGTAATGGCGTGAGCGTGGAAGTACGCTCTTAACTTTCGAGCAACAATAACTAAGGCATATAGATACTTCTCAATCTCGATATATTTTATTTCAGCCGAATTAAACAACTTGCTTACAAAATACACTGGACTCTGCTTATTTTCCTCTTCTCTTATTAATACGGCACTGGCTTCAACCAAGCTAATACTTATATAAAGGAAGAGATGTTCATCGGTAATGGGCTTCGCCAAAGCTGGAAGTGTCTGCAGGTGCTTCTTTAATGATTGAAAGGCAGCCTTGCACTCCGGTGTCCACTCGAACTCGCGGTTTGCCTTGAGAGTCTTAAAAAATGGGAGTAACCTGTCGCTCGCCCTTGAAAGAAAGCGATTGAGTGCGGCCAGGCGTCCAATCAGACATTAGACTTCCTTGTGGCAAGTTGGGGACTTCATTTCCTCAATGTATTTAAGTTTTTCAAGGTTCGACTCTATTCCGCGCTCGTTTACCATGAATCTAAGGAATTTGCCTGATCTGACTGCAAATGCACATTTTGCTGGGTTAAGGCGAACACTGTGCGTCCTCATGCATTCGAATGCTTCCCAAAGGTCTTCTGTTGAAGGCTTCCCTTTACTGTCTTGAAGACCATGTTGTCCACATAGACCTCCATATTACACCCCAGCATTTATTGGAACAGTCGGTTTACCATTCACTGATAGGTTGCCCCCGCATTGAATAAACCGAAGGGTATCACTTTGAAGCATATATCTCCGTCTGCATAGAAGGCTGTGTGGGTTTCATCAGCCGGGTGCATTCGGATCTGATTGTAGCCTGAATAGGCGTCCATAAAGCTCGGCATTTCATGACCAGAGGTTGCATCTACCAGCTAATCAATTCGAGGAAGGGGGTATGAATCTTTCAGGCAAGCTTTGTTTAGGTCACGAAAGTCGCCACACATTCTCCACTTGCTGTTTGATTTTTTCACGAGCACTGGGTTGGCGACCCAGCTTTGAAATCGCACCTCCCTTACAAAATTGGCTTCAATCAGCGTGCCTACTTCTTGCCCGATCGCTAAGCGCTTGTCGGATCCGAATGACCTTATTTTCTGAGCAATCGACTTTATCGAAGGATCAATCCTTAGCTTGTGGGAGATTATGTCGGTGCTGATGCCTGGCATGCCACTAGGCTTCCATGCGAAGAGTTCCTTGAATTCATTTAAGAGGAAAGTCAGGGCGTCTCGCTGGTCGTCGTTCAAGGCGGTCCCAATGCGCACCTTTTTTTCTGGACCATCAATTTCAACCTCTGGTAACTCCTCCATTGGGGCTGTCCGAGATTGGTACTCACGCGGGTCAACCTCTGTTTCGATGGCGAGTGTTTCCCTTTAGTTCTTCCTGCTAAAGCACTTCACATAGCATCGACATGAGGACGTCTGGTCGCCTAGAACTTCTCCGATCCCATTCGGTGTGGGGAACTTCATCTTCTGGTGGACTGTGGAGGCCACGATCTTATGAGAATTGATGGTGGTCCTCCCCACGATGGGATTGTACGAGGTAGGAGCGTCGACCACTAAAAAGATGACCGTTACCATCATTCACCCAAAATTATCGGTAGGGTTATGGCTCCCAGCGGATAAGTTGTTCTCCCAGCAAAACCGATTAGGGGAAAGTCGACTCGCTTGAGGTCTTGCTTGGATTTCCCCATTTTTTCGAAGGCGTCCAGAAACAGGATGTCTGTCGAACTTCCTCCGTCGATCAGAATCCTCTTCATATCGCAGCCATCTACTTCACCCATGATGACTAAAGCATCATTGTGCGGAGTGGTGACACGTGCCAGGTCTTCCTCGGAGAATGAGATAATGCAATCTTCTTCAGGCCGAGGTCTCTTGCCCAGTTGGACAGCTGTAGAGATTTGGGCGGCATAAACTTATCTCGCATTGGAGCCCTTGCCTCCAGCACCAAACCCTCCAGCAATCAGGTTTATCACCCTTCTGCTCTAGGATGGGCCAGACTGCTCTAGCGGAGCTAGCGAGTGGGCTCTACGTGTGGGCGTTCGACTTCTATCTCCTCCGGCCACAAATTATTTTAGCATGTCTATCTGGATCAACTTCTCAATGTCACCCTTGAGAACACAACAATCATCGGTTTTGTGCCCCTTGGCCTTGTGATATCGACAATAGCTCTCTGTGTCCTTTCCCATTGGCTGAGCACTTTTACGGGGTATTGGCGGCCTTGCCAGAGACCTTCTTTCTATCTCGACTGGTACCGCTGAGATCTGCCTGTTTAAAGGCGTGAAATACTCGGGGACTTCTGGATGTCTTGGTCCTGGGGTTTCCGATCTGGGCTTTTCTCGACCTTTCTTATCCTTTTTCTCATTCCTACCATCGATTCGGGGCTCTGCAATCACCCTTGGCGAGGTTGTTAGGAAATTGGCTTCAGAGTTCGCCCTTTGCAGGTCTATGAAACCTATCGCCCTCACTGCTAGTTCCTCCAGCGTCTCTATCTCTTGAACGTGGTAGCTGTTGCGCAGTATTCTCGAGGCTTTGTTGGCCACATCAAATCCTCTATAAAAGGATCTAATAATCTCCATATTCGTGACTCGACGATCTATTTCTGTAACGTTTTTGTGAAAACGCCCGTAGAAGGTGACCACGCCTATTAAAGGATGTTGTTTGACTGCGTCCAAGGCAACCACGCTTTTCATAAATTGACGCTCGCCCATATATCGCTCCAGGAATTTTCTCTTTTACTTAGACCAGGTCCCTATTGATCATGCAGGGATGCCGAAGAACCAAGACGATACCAAACCCGAAAGGGTCGATGGAAATAACAGGGCTAAGTGATTCTTATCATTCGACTTACCCAATAGATAGGCTTCATGCTTGTTAACATGGATTACCCTTGCGACTACATCCTTTTGACCGTTACCAGGTCAGTGGTGAAGGGATGACCTGATTGCTCCCGGAAGGGAGGCTTGACGGTACCGCGCTGTTCCTTGAGTCTCTTGCTGATAAGCTCCTCAACTTGATCAAGAGTGAATTGGTGCTGCTGTCCTCCAGACGTTGTAGAACTCGATGGATTGACAAAGTGAGTGACCACCGATGCCTAGTGGAAGCCGAAGGTAAGGACTAATGTCCAGAAGTCATCTCTTGATCTTCTTGAGGGGCAGTGGTTCCCGGATTTCCAGCTTCTTCTTCCCGTGGCCCCGCGGGACGAGGATCTTCATGAGGACTAGAGGATTGTCTGCGGGCCTGTCCTATGCTGGTTTCCAAGAGGGATATCATCTCAGCGGTTACCTGAATGGTTTCCCCAGCCACTTGAACCGTTGGTCGAGCTAGAATCTCTACGGTGTTTGGAACAGGGTCGGTATGGAATTTTCAACATGCTCTTGTGCCGGCCTCAGAGGGACGGTATCAGGGACTGCTTGTCTAGTAGATTCTTGGGGGAGTGGTGAAGCGGCGGGGGATTCAGAGCTATCTGAGGATTGCTCATTAGTCTGCTTCCGGCGATTGTGGTTAAAGCGAGTCTGCATGAATGTTTTGCTCGTATTTCCCACACACGACGCCAAATGTTGTATCTGAGATCTCCAGATGATGACTTGGTAGTGAATTGAATGCCAAAGAGTTAATAATCACGCGCTTTCGCCTTTGCTCCGATGAACCTACAAGAAGGGGATCGCAACAGAAGGGGTGCCTCTGGGTCCCATTCCGATGCTTAAATGAGTATACTGTGTGTATGAACTCAAAACGTAATGAATGTATTGTAAAGCAAGAGTATTTATAGAGTTGGGAGATTAAACCGTTATAGGTAGCTGAAATATCTTTGTGAATATTGCGCCGGTAAAGATTAAGATAGCAGATATTATGGTTATGGCGTAAGATTGCAGTTACCTTATGTAATCTTTATAGAATAAGTGTTTGATATACACGGTATATCGTGGTTATACACTTGATGTCAGTTTGAGAGACCAGAGTTGAGAGGTTTGACTCTCTTGCCGAGTGCTCCTATGGCAAGCAGTATGAGACTTTGGCCTTGGCCGGTGGCGACCTGAGATAGAGCTTTGGCGTCCACTTTAGTTTGGGTTTGGTACTGGACCGCTTTGTGAGTGCCAGATTACCCTTACTGTGGGCCGACCCGGTTTTGAATTATATGAGTTTTACCCCCTGCAAAGTTATTTAGTCTTTGATGCCTTTCCCTTATTGGGCAGTTACTATCAATACGCAACAGAATCTTCAAGACTATTTGATTTGTTTCACAAGATACAAGACCTCTAGATTATTTCTCAACTCAGTTGCAGTCTTCTCTTTAACTATATTCATCAAAACACCGTTCGACACAAACGAAATAGTAGAGACAACTTTGCAATCAATATTCTTCTAATCGTTCTTGTCTGACGATCTATCATAACTTCTTTTGATTCGTAATGGACCAAACGATCAAACATCCTCATCTGCCTTGTTGTGAAATGCATGTGCATGTTAAAATCTCTCGATAGCATGTAAGGTAGCTTTCCAACTAACCGCACATCCTCCAATAACCAACAAGTAACTGATGAGATATTCTCCTATTCATGTACGTGACGAAATCCGAATCAACATAACCGGCCAACCCATTCGAACTTCTACACCTCCAAGCAAACATCAGGTGTACCTTTCAAATATCTTAAGATCTACTTTACTATATGTTAATCACTTGGGAACACACACACACACATATATATATATATAAAATACGACATTGCCCCTTAACGTTTGACCGTATTTTTCAGTTTCCCCCATTAAGTTTAAATCGTAAAATTTATTTCTCTCATGTTTGGTCAAAGTATAAATCTGCCCCTCCATCATTTATTTCAAATGTTACAATGGAGTCCCAATTCAACCGGGACTCGATTGAACCCTAATCGAGAGAGCTCGAGTCTGGTATTGACCCAAACTGACCCCCCATGGGTGGGTGACCTGGTCCGGGTCAAGACCCAAAACCGAGCCCCAATCGAATTGGGTTGAACCAGCCCCCAATTCGATTGGGTCTTAATTGAGTCCCAATCAGGGGGCTCGGGTATGGGTCTTGACCCAGACCTAGTCGTCCACCCAGGGGGTGGGGGTGGGGGGGTCGGACTGGGTCTTGACCCATACCGACCCCCCATGAGTGGGCGACCAGATCTAGGTACACAGACCTGGTCCCCTACCCATTGGGGGTCAGTGTAGGTCAAGACCTAGACCAGAGCCCCCGAACCCTAATCGAATTGTAACTCAATTGTAACATTTGAAAAAGATTGAAAGGGTTAAATTGTGACATTTTTGAAACTTTTCAATTTATTTTGCAATTTTCGTAACTAATTCTGTTAAATCTGGATGGAAATGTTGATGGAGGGGGCAAACTTTCACTTTGGCCAAACATGAGTGAAGAAAATTTTACGATTTAAGTTTTAAGGGGGAAACTGAAAATTTGCCCAAACATTAGGGAGCAATGTTATATTTTACCCTATAAGTATATTAACAATGTACGCAACATGTAGTATATACGGGTGAGTATGTAGGAATCCTTTGCCTTATTAATAAACTTAGGGACCAAAGTGTAAGTTCTATAGAATTTAGTCGTCACTCAAAAATGTAGCCCATATCCTACATAAAGCATTGCTTAGGGTTTCTAAGATATACTCAAATAGATACTAACTGACAAAAATCTCCAAGAAGCATAAATCCACGCATTGTACTAGACTTATGATTATAATTGTGGAGAATTGAGGAGTATTCGTTAACTGGTGACACTACCATCCAGTTGAAAACAACGTGATTCCACGCTCATGTTGATCCTTTTCGCTTTCGCTTTGAGATAATTATTAAACAAGGTAAGCTTAACTATGTATAACAATTTTGAAATTAGTGTCAAAACTAGTAATTTGTTTTTTAAAATTTCCAAACTCTACGAAAAATTACCCATATCGTCAACAACTGATCAAGACCTTTTTTGTGACCCTAGCAGTTGCAAGGTTGTTGCTGCTGACACAATGACTGCTCCAGGGCTGCTGTTGGAATGCCAACACCCCCATAGATGAAAGGACAATCAAACGCAACAACAACTGATTGCGTTTGGGATTGCCTCTGCCAACCATAGTGTATGTGTCGACAGAGCTGAACATGACCATATGTGTTCGCATCGCCTTCAAACGGACGTTGCACCTATGATTACGCCAAGAAAGAATGCAAGTGACCACTTGATTGTAAAGTAAACAACCTAGGCACATCACCCAAGACCACTGGTGGTTGGCCTTGTGGTCGACTAGTAGAGGGAAACAACTAGGATTTTCAAGCCCAATTGCTCTAACTCTGAGTAGACTCGTTCAAAACGTAATCACTTTAGTTTAATATGTGAGAACCAGACTGAGTCGGTTTATATCTAGCTTTAGTCTTTGTGTAGGCTTCAAGTATTTAATATTTGGTCATTCAGATGATTTATTTTAACTATTTGGTCAATTTAATCGTTGATTATTACTCACTGCTAGGTTAATCAATGTTCTATAATTTTTGCAGCTTGACTCTTGATGTATGATTGTTGTGTATATATATATTCTTAGTGATCCTTGACTTAATATAGTATATATCTAAAGGGATGAAAGTCATTTAGGTACCTCAAAAGTGACGATTTTACAAATAGGTACCTAAGAAAAAAATTGTTACTTTAGGGTACTTCATAAATCATAAATGTATCTACTTTAATTGGGTACCTGAAAGTAACAAATCAAACATATAAAAATTCAATAAAGATAAAGTAAATATATTCGATTGCTACAATAAAACAAGGAAAAAGTATGAAAAAGATGTAACATGTTTGACCAAACATGTTTGTTTTTTATGCAATATGTTTGCTCTTGTTGTTTTTTGATGAAGTCCGTTAAAAATTTCCGTTAACACAACAAATGCCATGCACATGACTTTTTTTTGCTGTGAAATTCCTTAAATGCCACTCACTTCTTCACTGCTATTATATGCAGTCTTCCCTTCACTGTTGCCCGAAGCATTCATCCATTTTCTTCTCGAAGTGTTCCGCCCCTGTAGGAATCCCGAAGTGTCCAACACCTCCTTATCAGATCTCCTGGTCTTCCAACAACAATGACACCACAGTACTCAGCCAACTCTTCATCCAACTTGAAGTCACACGTAGAGTACCAGCCGTGGAGTAGCTACTGTAGGTTCACCACGCATGCGAAAACCGCTTCCACATGGAAGAATTTCAGTCGAATGTTTTATGGGTGTCCCAAGTATAAGGTATGTTTATCGATTTGTTTGGTTTTGAACCTTAATTTTAGTATCAATTGTAAAATATGCTTGGCAGAGGACGCCCACACAAGTGCATTTCATAGAAATCTATCATGGGGACACGAATATGATATGCGCAAATGTTAATGTAGCGGTGGATTGGGTGACACCTATTCGAGTATATTTGGAATCAGGAGAGCTCCCTTCGGATGATGCAATGCCAAGAAAATTATTCGTTTAGCTCTTAGCTTTAGAATAATTGATGGACTGCTTTATAAGAAGGGTTTTTCTACACCCTATCTTAGATGCGTCGCTCATCCTGAAACGATTACCATTCTGAGAGAAGTACATGAAGGGTATGCAAGTTGTCATGAAGGAGCGAGGTCAATTGTTAGAAAAATATTGAACCAAATATATTATTGGCCTACAATGAACCAAGATGCGGCGACTTTGGTTATGAAATGTGAATCATGCCAGAAGTATAGTCCGAAAATAGTGCGTCCCGCAACAAATCTTACAAGTATAAGTGCGGCGTGGCCATTTGATCAATAGGGAATTAACTTGGTAGATCCTTTACCAAGGTCTAAGCAACACACTTACATAATAGTGGTGGTCGACTATTTTTCGAAATGGATTGAAGCAAAAGCATTGGCGTCGACTACCGAGGTTCAGGTCATCAAATTCCTTTAGTTAAGAATTGTTTCTCGATATGGAATCCCAAGTGTTCCAGTCAGTGACAATGGTCCACAATTCGCCGGAAAGGAATTGAAATGGTTTTGTGAAGAGTTGAAAATTGACCATAGGCATGCTTCAGTCAAACATGCGCAGGCCAATGGACAAGTGGAGGCGGCGAATAAAACAGTGTTGAATGGTTTAAATAAATGACTTGACGCTTTGGGAGGCAAATGGACAGAGGAATTGGAAAATGTTTTATGGGCGTTGCGAACAACCCCAAAGAAGGTGACTGGGGAAACACCTTTTGGATTGGTGTATGGTTCTGAGGCCGTGGCTCTAACAGAGATAGCAGTCGAATCGCATAGAGTAAAGCATTATGACGCCTTGAATAATGATGACCAAAGGCGTCTTGAATTGGATATGGTTGATGAAAAACGATGGGCTTTTGAAGCAATTCAAGGGCGGATGCGTTTAGCTACGGCAAGATACTATAATAGGTGAGTATCTTCTCGCCAATTTTTTTGTAGGGGAGAGGGTATGGAGAATACATGAATTCTCGCATCAAGATAGAATAAATAAATTGTCTCCAAAATGGGAAGGACCTTCCAAGGTCGCCGTCATTCCTCACCGAAATGCGTATGTCTAGGAAGATCAAGAAGGGAAAGTATTGTGGAATACTTTTAAAGCATAGCATTTGAAACAATTTTATGCTTTAAAGATGGCGTATGGTGCATGAATACGTATTAGAATGTCGAAGGTGTTGTAATTGGTAGAATTATAAATCAATACTTATTGGTGAATGCTTGAGTTTGATTAATTCAGTAATATGTTTAAAGTTTGTTTAGACTATGGTGTTTATTCAAATATTTATGGCGACTTGTTTGTTTATGATTACGATCAAGAAGTATGATATCCATACTTAGTCAAAATAAGGCTAAATTGGAAAGATTTAAATAAAGCGATAAGGATGAATAAAGAAATAAGCGAATGCAAAATTATAAAGATACGATGGATAAAAGCATTGGAATCAGTCTTTACAAATCCAAAAAAGACTAAGGAAATGAAAAACATAAATCGAAAAAGATAAAAGAAATATTCATGAAGTGGATGGTGGCGGATCATTTGGAGGAGAAGGCAATAAAGGTGGATCGCTTGAAGGAGCGTCGGCTGCGGATGTTACTTCAAGAGTTGGCACTGGAGGTTCTGGGTCAATGGGCGTTTCCTGAATCAAGACGGATTCTTCAGAGGAAACACTCTCATCTTCAATTTCCTCCTCTTCAGCCTCCTTCCACGCTTCAGCTTCCTCCCTAGATTTAAAAGCGAGGTAGCCCTTAAGAAAAGCCAACTTGTCCAGAGGGAAGTTGGCATCGACCTTGTGAATATCTTTGGACGCCTTCTTGAAGATGGATATAACTCCCGTGCGATTCCATTCCACAGAAGCTTGTGCAAACTCTTTGCTGGTGCGGAAGGTTTCTACTGCTTTTGAGGTGCTTTCCTCTAATCGCTTAGGGAGTTGAGTTTTTAGGAGCTCTGCTTCCTTCGTTGCCTGCGTCGCCTCCTTCAACGCTTGCTCAACGTCCTTCAGCGCTTGTTCAGTCTCTTTCTTTGCTTGCTTCGCCTCTTTCTTGGCTTCTTTTGCCATTTGTTGGGAAGTCGACGCCTCACCTTTTAGATGAGCGTTCTCCCTCTGGAGGTTTTGTAAGGTCACGGATAAGGCGGTTTCTCTTTTTTGTGCCTCCCTTAAGTTGGCAGCAAGTTGTTTCCTTTGGACAAGTTCAGCCTCCAGCTCTTTTTGTGCCGCCTCTGAAATGGTGAGGCGATGACGAGTTTGTTCCAGCTCGAACTTTTCACTCTCGGCCTGGCGAATGGTGGAGATGTTTCCTTTTCTCTCCTCCGCCAAACCCAAGAGGGTGGCGCCCATCTTCAGCTGAGCAGGAATAACCTGAAATATTTCAAATTCAAAAAGTTAGAAAAAATGCAAGTGTACAAATTCATAAGGAAAGAAAGAAGGAAATGGTGTATACCTAGCTTATCATCAAAGAGAGGGACTGGCAAACCAATCCATCTACAACTTCTTCCTCCAAAATTAAAGGCCCTCTATCGGGAAGGGGCATGCGACTGAAAGCAAATAAAGACTTAGGTTGGGGTCTTTGCAAAAGTTGCCAGCTACTAAGGGCGCTTCCCTTAGTTTGGCCTAAGGATCCCATGGTTGTTGGGGGTTTGGGGCGCCTACATTCTCTAGTAGATCTCGTCTCAGGTAAAAGTGAGGACCTGTTTAAGATGAAGGACCTTCATATCGTTGGCGTGCCAATGTTGGAGGAGAAGTATGCGTCATTCTAGGAGGAGAAGGTGGCGCGTCATAAGGATCAGGGAGACGGTAGGAGGAGTCCGGGTGGGAGGAGAAGTATGCGTCATCCACTAAGATCACCTCTTGGGACCCGGTAGGAGGAGTCCGGGTGGGAGTTGGTGTCTTGGAGTTTGAAGCTTCAGCAGGCGTTACTCCTGTAGGATCAAAGGAATGGTCAAATGCTCCATTCTTTAGGACGCCATTATGATATTTAGTGTAGGTACACATGATGCCGCCATACGCCAAGACAGGGGGACCCTACTTTTTAGTGAATAAAATGTTATTCCTATTACTAATGACGATGTTACTAATCCAATAGGATTTAGGGATCGCACCTTTGAAATCCACAACGACTTCATTTGTAGCGTCGCTGAAAAGTTCGGTCGGAGCCTTAAGAGGGTCAAGCGACTCCTCCATAGGTTTTGCCTTCTTCTGCCCCTTTGAGGAGTGATGACTCTTGCGTTTCCTAGAGCCCTCAGAAGCATCGCCTTTGATCTCCTTCGCTTTCTTCTTATCCTTCGGCGTCTTTTTCTGTTGAGGCTCTAACAGATGAGAAAACAAAGCAAAATCCTTGTCTGCAAAAAATAGAAGAATAAGTTATTTGCAGGAGTAAAGGGCAGAAGGTGACGCTCTATAAGAGACACGCCAGCTTCCTCTAAATCAGACTAACTGGTCTCTTTGGAGATTATCTGTGCGCGCCCCGTCTGATGATCTAGGTAGATTGCTGCCAAGGCGTCCATGTCTGTCGAGGACAGTTCCTTGATGCTGGGGCAGGGATCTTTGCTCGTCTTCGACGATCCTAGACACCAGGGAACGCCTCATTGGAAAAATAAGTAGGCGCTCTTCCAGTTTGCATTTCGGGTTTGAAAACCCGTGACTAAGGGACGAGTGGAATCCCAAGTCCAATCTTTGAAAGGAGGAACCACTCGAGTAGTAAAAAAGCGCACACCCGAACGATTTGCATCCAGGCAATAAAAACATCGAAAAACATTTAAGGAATAGGCCCAGCCGCGACGAAAGCACAAAATTCGGAAGCCCGCCCAAGTGCGAAGGGTATTTGGAGAAACTTGGGTGGGAGAAATGTCATAATGGCGACACAGTTCGACTAAAGGAGGACAATAAGGAAACCTTAGCCCCGCATCAATTTGAAGCGGGAATATGATTTCCTCGCCTTCTTGACGCTGACTTACAGGATGAGGGTTCTCAGGATCCGCATCATCAGAGATGGAATACCTGGGGGCATGAGCGTCGCTTATACCATCCTCAGCCACTGATTTTTGGAAAATAGAAATTGAAAGAGTATTGGGTTTAAGCTCAAGAAAAGGTGTAGGGAGAAATATGTGATTACCAAGGTCGGAATTGGAAGCCATTCTTATATGGGAGCGAATGGCGCGAAGATGATGGGCGTTGATAGCGAGGGGAAAACATCGAGCAATGATGAATGGTGATCCGAGTTTGGCCAGAATTTTAGAGAGAAGGTAGAGAATTCTTTAGAGAAAAATCTCTGAAAATTGGAAGAAGAAGTACAAGTGGTAAATGAAGGAAGGTGGAGATATTTATAGAACCCCCTAGGGTAGTCGAACGGTTACATAGGTGAGGAAATTACGATTTTACCCCCTTAAAACAAAGAGTCGAACGGTTACATGGGCATGAAATTACGATTTTACCCTTCAAAAAGAAGAGTTCTCGGTTCCCAAAGCTTCTAGAAGATCCCTCCTAAAAATTCGAATTTGAAATAATGGCGGGACAAAGGAAAATCAGACATGAATGACATGTGGAAAGGCTGTTACAACTGATTGCATGATTTAGGCGACGCCTTTATAAGAATGACTTGCAAAAGATGAAGCATGAGAATTAATAAATGGTGTCGCTCTATGGAAGATGAATTATCAATGAAGGGAGAAGAGACTTTTTAAGAAGATTATAATTCTCAAATGAGTGTCGTTCATCTAAGGCTTTGGTGGAAGATGATAATTTATAAACATTGGGTTTTGTTATTTTTACATTTGACCCAATAACACTCTGAATTGAAATTATTAAGCCCAATTATATTTGTGTGTTGCCCTTGACTAAGGATGCGCAATTATATGTAAGGCGTCGCCCTATAAGGATGCACCAAAGACATAAAGTACTCAGAATGAGTGTGTGCCACAACATCCACTGACTACTTCAGTTGGTGTGCCTGCAGACCTACGGATTAGGTCGGTTGCTTTTAGCACACCTAGGATTAAACAAACTAAAAGGAAAGTCTACAGTGGGATAACCACTACAAACGAATATTCCTAAAGTAACCACGGTTTGCTTGCTTAAGAGACAACTCTGATAACTATAGATGGATTTGACCCTATACTATGGTACATGTATGGAATGTTATAAATACCTCATTATCATCCTCAGTCAGGGGTAAGGTTTTCTGATATCCCAACACTTATACAATCTGAGTACTCAAATACAACGAACCTCTGACTAACTTTGTCATCGGAGGGGAAATAACGGGAACACCCCGAGCTTTCTTTTGTGTAGGTTAAAGGAGCGAACGCTAGAAAGAAAAATCCGATTTATGTGATCCAACAACTACTAAGACTATTATATCGGAGAGTTGAATATAGGTATGAGGATGGACGATGACAATTATAAAATATTGAACAAACGTGTTCAAATTGTTTTAGTTAAGTAGAAATCACGTTAAGAAACACTTGAAAGAAACACGACTAGACTGACGACTCAACAAGTTGTGTCTTACGTTAAATGGGAGCGCAACGGTGTGAGTCGTTGCACGCTATTCTGAACATAATGAAGGGGAAGGTGTCTTCTATGAGTGTGAGCATCTCCAAACGATGATGAAACTGTGGAATACGTTGCAATAACAAATGATTTTTGTACGTTCGTTCTATCATGTGTTTCCACCCCCTCATCCTTAGTTTTGAGTTCTATATATCAAGTGCCACCACTTCATCAAGATTTAGGAAGCTGACAAAACCCATAATTCTTGCACTAAACATTTGGGTTGAAATAAATGCATAAAATGTTAACTATAATTTACATTAGTCTCCATCATTCCCGTGATTGAGCAACTTTTCAAACATAAGTCTGTGCTTTGAAACCGTTTTTTCATGCACGAACACAGATTTCTGCATGATTCTTGTCCATCTAATGAAAGTGTCCATGCATAATCAATGGCCCTAAGATAGGAAACAAAAGAACAAAGATGACAACTGCCCCAAGAAGTACAGCATAACACATCCATTTCCTCGAGCCTTTTTGGTACTCTCTTGCTGTCTCAAGCTGCTCGGTTCCTCTTCTTACAAATGAACTCGCATGTGCCACATGGGATTCAATGTCGTTGAGTTGATGCCCTTGTGCCTCCACGAGAGCGGCCATGTCAAGAAACACTTGATGTAGCTCAATCAAGTTTTTCTCTATCTCCTTCACAGCGTCATGCCTCTCCTGAATCTCCGATATGGTGTCCATGATCTGCCCTCTACCTTGTTCTTGAATGGCTTTTTGGAGGAAACTCTCGCTCTCCCCACTTGATATCAAATTCTCTATTGTTTCTTCGTCAGCCTTCTGTCCCGTGATCGTAAAGTATCTGCGCTCTACGGTTTCTTTATACTCTGCATTCATTCTTGCCCTCAAGTTTTGAAAATCATCCATCATGCCCTTCAACTTTTTGCCCAACCCGCTCACAACCGAGGTCCTGGTCCTGTCGGCAGACGACCCGGGTCCACATCCGGGAAGGCTGCGGTGGGCCACGTTGGACCTCTCTAGAGCCTCAAGCTTCCCCTTAATCAGTTTAACTCGTTTCAGGACCTGGGTCACGTCCATATCCATTCGGGAACGTAGCTCCTTCATGGTCTTGGCATTGTGGACTGTCTTGCTCTCCTCATTAGACTCCTGCAACTTCTTGTAGAGACGATCGATTTCGGCCATGTCCTGCTTCACATTCTCGACATCCTCAAAGAACTTGTCTAGATTAACGGTCTCCTTCCCTGACTCTAAGTCTTCGACGTTGCTTTGTTGCTTCAAATCCGTGTATTTCTTGAAAGAGCTCGAAAATAGGTCATTCATCTTGACCCTACGTAATGATTCCTACAAGGATTTCAACCAACACACAGCATAGGATTTCTCAAAGATAACTTTACAAAATCCCTCTTCTCCTCAAATGTGTTTAGGGATCGACGTTCTTTTTTTTTTTTTCAGTTTTCTTGATTGAAGAAATCCTTCAATACAACGTAAAATCGATCATCAAAGGAACACCTTATTTTGGTGTGCTGATATGAAAGGAACGTGCAAGAGAGGGTAGATACTATTTTAAGACCAAAATCTAACAGAAAACTGTAACATATTACAGGTGGCTTTCTTTGCTTCATTAAAACACAACATTAATAATTACCGTGGACCTCGTCAACCACTACAATTTTCACTATTTTCATAAACTTTATGATGAAATCTGCTTATGAGTTTAAAAAAAAAAAAAAAATACACCGTCAAGTTTGTTCAAACAGCAACTCCGATACCTTTCTCACTTGTTCTTTTTAACTATCTTACTTTTTAATTTTTGTAGGGGTTGCTCTTAGGAACCTGACTATAGGGTAAGATACTTTAGGATTAGGCTAGAATTTAATAGGGGTGAGCAAAGTATCCATTTGAGTCTTGAATCTATCCGAAACCGACACTTTGGGTAGGTTCCAGGTAGTGGTTTTAAAAATAGGGCAGGTTTCGGGAAAAAAATAAATTAAGAACCGATTTATTCGGTTCCGGTTCTTTTATTTGGGTACGCTAAACTAACGAGAACCGGTTCTATATATCTATATATTATTTAAAAAAAACTAAAGAAATAGAACGAGAGCACCCTCGAGAGTCTTCATACGCAGGTGTTGATAATTGTAATAAATGTTGTGATCTCTGATGTGATTTGTATAAATGTGAATGAAATGACAGTATTGAAAAACTTATCATTCTCAATAACAGGAATCAAACCGGAACTGAACAAGAACCAGATTTTTTTGGGAAAAAAAAACAGGTTCCTAACAAAGTACACATAACTGTTTGTAAAAACAGGTTCCGGGTAGGTTCCGGTTCTAAAATTAAACGGACAGTTTTTACAAACAGTTTCCTATTCCAAATTTAAATACTCTGTTACATATTGAGTAGGTTCCTCTAAATTTATAGGGTACCTGGAACTGATCCATAGAATTTAGAGAAAACATATATAGAAAATGTAAATTTGTTTCTGATTTCAATAATATGATACCTAAATTACAATTGTAGTCGTATATGTTACTAAAAAATATGAACATTGTTATCTCTGAATTACTTTTCCATTTAGCACTTAAGTTTTTGTTTGTTTTCATTGGTTATTCTTATTTGCTGTCATTATATACTTGTATGTTTTACCTTAGAGTAAAAAAATATAAATTATGTAATGAAATTGTATTATTTACTTTTAAAAATTTCTTTAATAGAATTTTAACATGTTACTCGGAACCTATTGCTATTTAGGTACTGGTTCAACTACCAAATATGTAAGGTTTTAGTAGAAATTTATAAACATATTTATACAAGATAAAATAAAATAATAATAATAATAATAAAAAATTTATAGACGATCGAGAATCACTCGTTCCAATTATTTCTTAGCACCTAATTATTTTTTAGTTTGACACCTCTGTTATTTTATTGTTAGTTTCGCATTTCATCCTCAATTTATACAAAATAAAGTAAATTAGCAGTTCTTTAACTTGCGGATTGATCTCGAGACCCCTAAGCATGGTCCGATCCATTTTTTTTGGCAAGTTAGGACAGCTACAGTACAATTAGACTAATAAGTTCATCTGCACAATGCGTGCTTTTGAAATCCCTAGAAGATCATATATATTTATATATGTATATATAAAGAGATTTAAATTATTTGGAACCATCCAAATATGCTTGAAAAGTAACAATTTCCTAAGCATGTCCACCACCTTATTTGCTTGTGTCGAATCTTGTATTTTTTTAACATTTACAGAAGGTTCTTGCAATCCAAAACTAACGACATTAGGGGTTTATTCTATCAATTAGTATTGTTCATTAGTACTGTTCAGTTAGTCCATTACCAGTTCCGGAGCGTCTGTGGGAAAACGTTTCCATGGAATTTATCGTAAATTTCCCTAAGTCCGAAGGAAACCAAATAATTATAGTGGCGGTGGACAAGTTTTCTAAGTATGCAACCTTCATTCCAGCGACGAAGGATTATCCAACTGAGGAAGCCCCTAGGCTATTCATGCAGAACGTGGTGAAGTACTGCGGTGTTCCAGAGGTGACCGTAAGCGACAGAGACCCGCATTTTATGGTTAAGTTATGGACCGAGTTATTCAAAATGTTTGGGACAGACTTGAAATTTCCATCAGTTTGCATCCCCAAACCGATGGTAAGACGTAAATGGTCAATGCCTTAGTGGACGTGTACCTAAGGCACTATGGAAGCACCACACAGACAGATTAGGTGAAATTACTTGATGTAGCTTAGTTCTCATACAATCAACAGCGAAGCGAGACCATAAACCAAAGTCCGTTCGAGATTGTGACGAGACAACAACCACTTACGCCAAGTGCAGTTGCAACAGGATATGCACAACAAAGTCCAGTGGCATATAGGTTCACAAAATGGCGGCACGAACAAACAGATTTAGTGTGGTCATGTTTACACAAACACAAGGTCGCAAACCGGATGAAGGAATGGGCTAATGCTAAAAGACGCGACTAACAATTCAAGGTGGTCGGCCTGGTAATGGTCAAACTACATCAGGTCCTGCGATACAAGAACATCCACAAGGGACTTTTGAGAAGATATGAAGTTTCGCTTTGAATCCTTAAGAGAGTAGGCAAGGTTGCTTACAAACTCAAACTCCCACAGAGAAGCTCAAGTTGCATTCGATATTCCACGTCAGTATGCTCAAACAATTTCAACAGGATAAGGAAGACTTGATTCGAGCTGAGTCTTTACGTGCACCAATTGGGATCAATGTCTCCTAAAATCGCAGTGTCGACGAAATCATTTAAGACCGTACTATCCGCTAGAAGAACAGGAAGCTGAGGCGTGAGTACTTGATCAAGTAGAAGGGACTACCTGAGAGCGGAGCCAATTAGGAATCTGAGGATGGCTTGTCGCCTTTGATGAAGCCTTTGATGTCAATTTAGAAGATAAAAAGTTTCATGATGTTGATCTTTATCGACGAATGGTTGGAATATTGCTATATTTGATAATGACAAGGCCCAATATTTCCTTTTTTGTGCAATAACTTGCTTAGCTTGTTCACACACTGAAAAGATCTCATTTTTGAAGCAGACATGAGAGTTATCACGTACATCAAAGGATCACCTAGTCAATGAATTTTCTTCCCATCAAACAATGATTTGCAAGTGAAGATATACTGTTATACAGATTGGGCATCATGCCCATTCAGCAGACGATCCTTAAGTGTGTATGCTCTAAAAATCGGAGAAGCTATGGTAGCTTGGAAGGTGACGTGTCAAAATCCAGTGTCGAAGTAGAGTATCGAAGTATGAGTGCATCTGTTTCAGAAGCAGTCTGGATTCACATATTATTGGAGGGACTTGGACTAGCTCAAACAGTTCCGATCGGGATAGTTTGTGACAACAAATAAGCCATCCAAACAGCGAAAAATCCAATGTTCCATGAGCGAACAAAACATATTGAGTTGGATTGTCATTTCATTCAGGATAAAATACAAGATGGTACGGTCAATCCTTATTATATAAGTTCAAGAGAACAATTGGTAGATTTGCTAACCAGGACATTAAGCAAACAACACGAATTCTTGCTCAACTAGTACAGAATAAAAGTTGTTTTCCGAGAAGAATGAAGTTGGTAGATTTTTTTTGGTCAAAATAACGCTTTACTTGAAGAAATAAAACGTTGTGACTTGTGGTCACAGATGTTCGGAATTACAATCATTTGCTACTAAACATAAAAATGGTAGTGGGGGTCTTTTGACCCAATCATTAAAACTCACTCCCAATCTCTCTTGCTTTGCTATCCACTTTGCACACTCGTTTGTCGTCCTTGGAATAGCTCTCCACTTGCTCGATTTGCCTTGCTAGTTCTCAGATATTTGGTACGATGGTTGATAACCTCCAATATGTCGGTCCCTACTCTAGCCGCTGTTAAACCGTTTGTGAGTCTGTTTCTATGACATTGCTTTGTCATCCCACTTCGATTACAAGTCGTACTCCTTCTTGTATGTCTATGGCTTCCATTATTTCTGTGACGTTGCCCCGGTACCTTCGGTTCACTCCTCCCACGGCCTTCCTTTCGTTGTTTCTAGCCACCACCCCTATGCCTGCTCTTGTCGTTTGTTTACACCATGATGCGTCACAAATTTATCTTGATTATGCTCCCTGTCAGTGTTTGCCATCTTTGCTGTGGTCGATCTACTTGTGTGGATTGTGTTATTCGTCTGTTTCCCTTTTTCTCCTCAAAGGTTTGTTTGATTTCCATTATCGATATCCTTGGGTTGGGTTGTTTTGCTTCAAAGGCGGTCTAGCATATTGTCTTCCATATCTGTCAGCATGTGAGGAGTGTCAGTATCCACCGTGTCTCTCGTATTGCTCGTTGTACACCTGGTTCCTTCCTCCACATCTCGATCCAAGTGACCATGTAAATGTTGTTCGGTCGGCCGATATTTATACCTATTATTCTGAACCATACAAGTTTGGTCCAGCTGCATTCAAGGATCATGTATTCCCGAGTCTCCACTCCTCCTCATATTGGGCAACTTCACCTTAATGGCTATGACGTTTGTTGAAAGTCGTCATATGAAGTTCGTTACCTTTGGTATCACCTTTGTTGCCCATATGTCCTTCCAAATGGTGCCGTGGCTAGGTTGTACCACCCTTGCTAGTTGATCGATTCTCTCCCTTAACTTGTGGTACACCGATCGAGCTTGTAGTACTCCATCCTTGGTGTGTGGCCATATGTATTGATCACTCCCTCCTTCATGCGGGATTGGTATGTCGAGGATGTGTTCGACATCTCCCTGACTTACGATGTTTCGCACAATATCCTCATTCCATTCTCCATCGGGTTTTATCAGATCGCTTACCCTTAGCTCCCCTGTCAGGAACTCAAATCTAATGAAATGAAAGGAGAGAAAAGAAAAGAAAAGAACAAGACTTACTTGTAATTGAAGTAATCGGAAATCAAACTTTCATTCCAAGGTGGTTAAATCTGTTACATCTCCTATCTATTTATAGTCTTCCATCTCTTCAATATTACAACTTGACCCTTAAATTCTGATTCTAGAATATTACGGAATAATCCTCAAACATATACATATATCCTAACATTCTCCTATGAAGATCAGACTTCTTCATGTAGGAACTTGAGATGCAGAATTAACAGGAATATATCTACATGTAGGAACTTGAGAAGCAGAAATATCAGTAACATGCATGCCAGGATTAGTGATAGGATCAGAAGGAGCAGAAGTATCAGAGATAATAGCGGCTAGACAGGAAGTATCAGAAGAAGATGATTCTCTAATAACAGAAGGTGGAGTTAGATCAGATATAGAAGCAGGATTTGAAACATTAAACTCAGCATCAGAAGAATCAGACTTATCAAGAAAATAAGTGTCACAAGGTAATAAGAAAGGCATAGAGGTTGAATTTTGAATGGGAGAAAAATAAGTGAAAAAACTACTTTTAGAATCAGAAAAAGGAAAAACATACTCATGAAATACAACATTTCTTGTGGTGTAAACACGATCAGATGCAGCAAGACATTTATATCCATGATACTTTGAGCAGTCACCTAGAAAAGCATAAGGTTCAGACCTGAATGACAGCTTATGTTTATGAAATGGACGCAAATGAGGGAAACATAGACAGACGAATACGCGAAGAAAAGAATAATCAGGGGCTGACCGAAAAAGTTTTTCATGAGGAGAAAGTTGGGCTAATGTAGAGGAAGGCAACCTGTTAATTAGAAAAACTGCAGTGAAAATGGCATCAGTCCAATAATGCAAAGGTACTGAAGCTTGAGCTAACAGGGTTAAGCCTAACTCAACAATATGCGTATGTTTCCTTTCTACAATGCCATTTTGTTCTGAAGAGTAGGGACATGTAATTCTGTGAGATATACCAAATTGAGTAAGATAGTTTCTAAGAACTGAAACTCACCTCCACCATCTGATTGGACAGCCTTCAACTTATATCCAAGTTGTTTTTCTGCCAATCTGTGAAATTCAACAAAAAATCGAGCAGTGTCATTCTTGTTCTGCATAAAGTAAATCCAAGTATATCTGCTGTGAGCATCTACAATACTGAGGTAATACCGATGACCATTTGAAGCACAAGCAGCAGGTCCCCAAACATCAATTTGAATAAGTTCAAGAGGTTGAGAATAGACAGAATGCGAAGAATGATAGGGCTGTTTTTTGCTTTTTCCAATAGCACATGTTGTGCATTGATTTGAGTCATGTGAAACAGGAAGATTATGCAATCTTATAAAGTTATTGAGAATCTTGGTTGATGGATGATCAAGTCTCATGTGCCATATAGAGGATGATTCTTTTGAATTTAAAGCAGAAAGAAGACAAACAATATCATCATCATCAAGTGTAGCAATATGAACTTCACTCGAACAATCATCATAACTAGATAAAACAGACTTATGATTTTGAGAATTATTGCAAACAGATATCAAGCAATTAGGAGAACAATGCTGAACCAATTTATGTGTATCTGGAACAGATATCACATAACTAGAAATCGAGGCTTTATTATAAAGTTCTGACTGATTTTTTAACATGACTGAATTACACTTACAACAACCAACACATCTATTTATTGAGACATCCCTAGAAGAAGAACAGACAACATCATGATGAACAGAAGACTTAATAGAACACAACTTTGACAAATATAGTTTATACAAGTCAGAACATTCAACTCGCAGCACTTTATGAGATGATGAGTCTCGAATCACGCGGTGATTTGCATGAAATTCAAAGTAGACATTATTATCCTTTGCGAACTGAGAAACAGAAAGAAGGTTCTTAGTCACATGAGGAGTATAAAGCATGTCATGTAATCGTAAAGTTCTAGATTTAGTTGGAAGGAAAGCTGAGCCAATTGCAGAAATATTAAGTGAATAACAATTACCGACTACCACTTTACCTTGACCAGTATAAGGTACACAATTATGATAACTAGATGGTGAAGCATTTGTAAGATGATTTGTTGCACCTGAATCTGGAAAACCAGTTTGTGTCGGGTTGAGTTATTGGAGCAACTAAAGCTATATTTGCTTGAGGACAGTTATTATGAACATGATCCACATGATGAACAGATTGAGGGACATAGTAAGGATTATATGCAACTGGGGAAGGATACATGTATGGATATGGAGGAACAAAATGATTTGGAGAATATAAGGCAGAGTAAGGCTGAGGTTGAGCAGTGATTGATCAACTGAGGTTGAAGAGGTGGCATATGTTGTTGCTGTTGCGAGGCCATATAAAATGAATGTGCAGATTGAGATTGAGATACTTCAGGAGAATCTTCCCATTGTGTAGAACACAGGTTAACACTGGTTGTATTTGCATTGGAAGAATTGGAATTGTTTAGATCTGTAACTCCAGTGAAATTCACATTAAAACGTTGATAACACCTGTGAACTAAATGTCCAAATTTGCCACACAACTAACACTGTGGCTTGTTATTGCCGTATCCTCTACCACAACCCCTACCACGTCCTGAATTGAAGAACTGTTACTGTTGAACATTAGTAGCATTAACAGATTCATTATGTTGAACTCCAGTAGTAGGTATTGGCAAGATCCCATCTGAACCTGTTCTGTTATTAGCATAGTCTGAGTAGATGTTAACGAATCCAATGCAGAATCATTCTGTTTAACACCAGAGCTTCGATTTACAGCAATATGAGCAGACATATCAGTATCAAACAAAATATCACTCTGTCTTGGCTCATCTACCAATAATACAGAACTAACTAATGCAATATCATAGGGATTTCAGATTGCATGAATGACAGAAACTATGTTTTCATATTGACCTTTAACACCATTGAGGATAATTGATATTTGCTACATATCCTCAATTGGATGGCCATAAGAAGCTAAACTATCACACGCAGACTAGATTGTTATCAGATAATCACGCATGGATTGAAGTGAGAGTTTACGCACCTTCAATCGATCATACACATGCATAATTCTCGTTGTCGAATATGGGGAGAAATCTCTGTGTAGTTTCTGCCATATGGAAGCTGCGGTCATACTTCCTATAAGACTTTGACTTACTTGCGACGAAACTAAGGCTAGAAACCATGAAGCTAATGAGCTATCCTTCTAAATGTATTTCATATAATCTGGATTTGGTTCGTCTTCTCCATCTGAACTAGGAATCCTTGCAGGAATTGTTACGTTTCCATAAAGAAAACCTTCAAGATTGTATCCTCTTACTGATAGGCGTACATGTTGCCTCCATGATTGAAAATTCTCCTCTCCAACAAGCTGAGAGACCTTCTTGTTGAAGAACGCAGCAGAGATCTGTTCCATAGATTGGAAGCTTTAATCGCAGAAACTTGAACAAAATCGTACTCGCTCTGATACCATGTTAGGAACTCAGATCTAATGAAATGAAAGCAGAGAAAATAAAAGAAGAAGACTTACTTGTAACTGAAGTAATCGGAAATCAAACTTTCATTCCAAGGTGGTTAAATCTGTTACATCTCCTATCTATTTATAGTCTTCCATCTCTTCAATATTACAACTTGACCCTTAAATTATGATTCTAGAATATTACAAAATAATCCTCGAACATATACATGTATCTTAACATCCCCTCCATGCTCTACTCTTAGTTCAACACTTACCCGCATTCCCTCCTTAGTGTATATCCACGGATCCTCAAAGACTCGGATGTTCTCTCCCGATCCAATCATCCACATTCCTTCTTATTTCATGACGTCTCGTCCGTATACTAGGCTGATCCAGCCCCACGATGCTCGGCCTCCTCTCCTCGCCTCCAAGAAAGTGGTTCGTGGAAAGTACACTCCTTTTAGTACCCGTGCGCATAGTGTGTCTGGTTCGGCTATGATTCGGCCCGCCATCTTCGTGAGGAGGGTTGTGTTGAAGCTTTGCAATTCTCGGAACCCTAGTACCCTGAACTCTCTGGATTTTGTTAGGACTTCTCATCTCCTCCAGTGTAATCTCTTCCCCTCTGATGTTTGTCCCCACCAGAAGTCTGCTATGAGTGAGTCGATTTCCGAGCACCATGTTTTCGGGAGGTGGAACACACTCATGACGTACGTGGGGTTTGTTGTGATAATCACTTTTATTAGCACTTCCTTCCCTGCTTGATTTAGGGTTTTCGGTATCCACCCGACCAGCTTGTCCCTGATTTTGTTTTTTTAAGGACCCCAGTGCCTCCTTCTGTGATTGTCCCCATATCGATGGCAATTCCAGGTATTTGCTCGGGTCACTGATGCTAATGAAGTTGGTAGATGGGGAGGAATGTTGGAGTATATTCTGTAGTACTCTAGAATTATCTAGATAGTTAGTTCTAGTGAAGTTAGTTACAATTCTGTTTAGGTGTAATATGTTATTCTATCTATTATGCCTGCTTTTCTAAACAACAATTTGCTCAACTTGTTCAGACACTGAAAAGATCTCATTTTTGAACAGACATGAGAGTTATCACGTACATCAAAGGATCGCTTAGTCAATGAATTTTCTTCCCATCAAAGAATAATTTGAAAGTAAAGATATATTGTTATGCAGATTGGGCATCATGCCCATTCAACAGACGATCCTTATGTGTGTATGCTCTAAAAATCGGAGAAGCTATGGTAGCTTGGAAGGTGAAAAATGCCAGTGTCTAAATCCACTGTAGAAGCAGAGAATCGAAGTATGAGTGCATCTATTTCAGAAGCAGTCTAGATTCACATATTATTGGAGGAACTTGGAATAGCTCAAACAGTTCCGATCGGGATACTTTGTGACAACAAATAAGCCATCCAAACAGCGAAAATTCCAATGATTCGTGAGCGAACAAAACATATTGAGTTGGATTGTCATTTAATTCGAGATAAAATACAAGATGGTACGGTCAATCCTTATTATATAAGTTCAAGTGAACAATTGGTAAATTTGCTAACTAAGACATTAAGCAAACAACACGAGTTCTTGCTCAACCAGTACAGAATAAAGGTTGTTTTCCAAGAAGAATGAAGTTGGTAGATTTTTTTTTGTCAAAATAACGCTTTACTTGAAGAAATAAAACGTCGTGACTTGTGGTCACAGAAGTTCGGAATTACAATCATTTGCTACTAAACATAAAAATGGTAGTGGAGTCTTTCGACCCAATCATTAAGACTCACTTCCAATCTCGCTTGCTTTGCTATCCACTTTGCACACTTGTTATCTGTCATTGGAATAGCTCGCCACTTCACTTGCTCGATTTGCCTCGCTAGTGCTCGGATATTTGGTTTGATGGTCGACAACCTTCAATGCGTCGCCCCTCCTCTAGCTGTTGTTGAACCGTTTGTAGGTCTGTTTCTATGGCAATGCTTTGCCATCCCGCTTCGATTGCTAGTCGTACTCCTTCTTGTATGGCTATGCTTTCCATTGTTTCTATGTCGTCGCTCCGGTACCTTCGGTTCACTCCTCCCACGACCTTCCTTTTGTTTTTTCTAGCCACCACCCATATCCCTGCTCTTCTCGTTTGTTTACACCTTGATGCGTCACAATTTATCTTGATTATGCTCCCCGTCGGTGTTTGCCATCTTTGGTACGGTCGATCTACTCGTGTGGATTGTATTATTCGTCTGTTTCCCTTTTTCTCCTCAAAGGTTTGTTTAATTTCCATTATCGATATCCTTGGGTTGGGTTGTTTTGCTTCAAATGCGGTCTTGCATCTTGTATACCATATCTGCCAGCATGTGAGGAGTGTTAATGTCCACCGTGTCTCTCGTATTGCTCGTTGTACACACGGTTTCTTCCTCTTCATCTCGAGCCAAGTGACCATGTCGATGTTGTTTGGTCGGTCGATTTTTATACCTAGTATTCTGAACCATACAGGTTCGGTCCAGCTGCATTCAAGGATCATGTGTTCCCGTGTCTCCATGTTAGGAACTTAAATCTAATAAAATGAAAGCAGAGAAAATAAAAGAAGAAGACTTACTTGTAATTGAAGTAATCGGAAATCAAACTTTCATTCCAAGGTGGTTAAATCTGTTACATCTCCTATCTATTTATAGTCTCCCATCTCTTCAATATTACAACTTGACCCTTAAATTCTGTTTCTAGAATACTACAGAATAATCCTCAAACATATACATATATCCTAACATCCCCTCCATGCTCCACTCTTAGTTCGGCACTTACCCGCATCCCCTCATTAGTGTATAACCACGGATCCTAAAAGACTCGGATGTTCTCTCCCGATCTAATCATCTGCATTTCTTATTTCATGACGTCTCGTCCGTGTACTAGGCTACTCAAGCCCCACGATGCTCGACCTCCTCTCCTCGCCTCTAAGAAAGTGGTTCGTGGAAAATACACTCATTTTAGTACCCGTGCGCATAGTGTGTCTGGTTCGGCTATGATTCGGCCCGCCATCTTCGTGAGGAGGGTTGTGTTGAAGCTTTGCAATTCTCGGAACCCTAGTACCCTGAATTCTCTGGATTTTGTTAGGACTTCTCATCTCCTCCAGTGTGTGTCTCTTCCCCTCCGATGTTTGTCCCCACCAGAAGTCTGCTATGAGTGAGTCGATTTCCGAGCACCATGTTTTCGGGAGGTGGAACACACTCATGACGTACGTGGGGTTTGTTGTGATAATCACATTTATTAGCACTTCCTTTCCTGCTTGATTTGTGGTTTTCGATATCCACCCGACCAGCTTGTCTCTGATTTTGTTTTTTTAAGGACCCCAGTGCCTCCTTCTATGATTGTCCCCATATCGATGGCAATTCCAAGTATTTGCCCGGGTTCACTGATGCTAATGAAGTTGTTAGATGGGGAGGAATGTTGGAGTATATTCTGTAGTACTCTAGAATTATCTAGATAGTTAGTTCTAGTGAAGTTAGTTACAATTCTGTTTAGGTGTAATATGTTATTCTATCTATTATGCCTGCTTACTATAAAATAGCAGAGTTGTAGATCTGTAAAGTATGAAATACACAGAAAGTTTTCTTCTCTTCTTCAATCCTGTCAATATTCAACAACTGCAACGATAATGCAAAGTTGCAACTTGTAAGAAAATTGAGTATATCCCGAGAATACCAAATATATTGAAGTTGATTCTCATTTCATACATTACAAACATTCTCAAATTTAACATTTTCAAATGGTTGTTAGTTAGCACACATGTAGGAACAAAAGAACCAGTTGTTGGATGGCGTCGTTGAACGCTTCTTTGTCTCTAAATCAGTTCTCTCGAGCAAACCTGTCAAGCTCTATTGGAGCAAACCTTTTAAGGGTGCTATCTTTCTAATGACCCCCTGCAGGGAAAAAAAAAAGAGAGAGAGAAGAAAACTCTAGTTTTGGACTATAAATAGCTGAGAGTAGGACCTAGATATTGTGAGTTTCTCCTTTCTAGGATCCGTGGGTTAGATTGGAATGATCTCTCTATTGTAGTTACGCATCTATCTGGGTAGAAAGCCCTCACATTGAATCCAGATAGCTGACCGACACTTAAATCTACACATTATAATTCCTACAGGATGTAATGATCATTGTCATACTGAGAAAAGAACTGCATGAATCTCATATTACAATCATTCAACCAAAGGAACACTTTTTATTCACCATCTTCTTTCTAATGTAACTGGCACACACACACACACAGAGCGAAAGAGGAGAAGAGTGTTTACGTAAGAAGCAGTATCTTTCCAGTGTGTTGGTTGCTTTCCATAATCCTGTGTGCCTCCGCAGCTTCACCTAGCGGCATATATTTGTACACCACAGGCTTCACTTTTCCTGCCTCGATTGCAGGCCACACATTCTTTTCAACCTCCCTTACAATCGCTGCTTTATTTTCCAAACTTCTATATCGCAAACCCGAAGCTGTACAAAAAAATAAATCAAACACCATTTTAATATTCATTTGTATGTTGTGAACTAAGAGTTATAAAAGCAGAGTAATAATGTATGATAACACCTTGCACTGTAAGACGCCTTGCAAGCAAACTCCTCAGGTCAACTTGAGTCACTGTTCCACCTAAGAAGCCAATGATAAAAAGCCTTCCATCAAAGTTGAGGCTGTCGAGGTTTTGCTGAAAGTAGGATGCTCCAACAACATCTAGAATCACATCAACACCTGCATCCCCATGCCATTTCTTCCACATTATAATGAATGTATATAACATCTTGTTCAGAATGTATATAACATCTTGTTCTGAAAATCCCACAGTTGATGTTGATTACGATGTAAATTTTGCCTTGGTTCACATTATCAAATTGGTAGTCCGTCCAGTGTTCTGTTACAAATTTTTTCTATTAAACAAAGGAACTCTTCTAAAGTATACTTGCCTTTCCCTCCTGTTTCTTCTTTAACACGTGCAACAAAATCCTCTGTCTTGTAATGAATACAAACATCAGCACCTAGCTCTTTGCAGATGCTTAGTTTTTCTTCACTCCCTGTTCGTGATCAATCAGATAACCATGTGAGAAGGTTACTGTTTTTCCAGAGTATCACACACAGCCTATGTGAGAAGTAACCAAAAACGTACCTGCAGTGACAAATACCTTAGCCCCCCAGTACTTTGCCATTTGAATAGCAAATGTACCAATTCCACTAGAGCCACCATGAATCTATTACTCAAACAAAAAGAATGAAGATCAGAAAACAAACCAACGGATGAAATAAACTTCTCTTCCCAAGAGAACAGAATTCCTGTTTTTATATATACTATAATTACTATAGATTAATTGCCACGACTATATGAGAATGACTAATGAAACCCGTTAGCTTCAAACACACGTTTATATATATATAGGTCCTGACTCCTGCAGAGTGACACAAACTGGAGTAATATACGATATGAACAAATAAGAAACTATAAAACAGACAAATTTCATCTCACCAGGAACGTTTCTCCTGCGCGAAGATGACTCGTCATGAAAACAGTGGACCAGACAGTGCATGCCACTTCGGGAAAACTAGCAGCATCAGTGAGAGAAACACCTGACGGAACAGGAAGAACCTGCCCCACTGGAACTGCTACTTTCTCTGCATAACCTCCTCCAGCAAGTAGAGCACATACCTGTACATTATCCAAAACATCATCATCTTCTTCTTCCAACCAAGGTTCCCATATTTCCTATAATATATATAGATACTGTTCGTTGAAATCCAAAGATAACAAATAGTTACCCAAATCCAAAAATAATTTTTTTTCTTTCTAAAAGAGAAACCTAGAAGGAACTCAGTCAGAACAAGCTTCATAGTCGATACATTCATAATCCCTTCTTGGCAATTGTTTATTCTGAGATATGAAGCCACACAATAGTTATCATAATTACCTAGTCTACTGCAAGACATACTTAAACTGAGAAATCATACATATATATTCCAAAGACAATATAAAAAGGATATCATCTGTTAAGAAAGTGCGGATCATATAACAAGCAAATTACTGTCCGCAATCAAAAGTAGGAGCGGCTATATATATCCCACGCAACCAAAGGACCGCAATATACTAAAGTTTCCCTAAAAACGAACGGCATAGAGAACCGCTGACTCATAGATGAAACCTTTCCCTTATGGGTATAATCAACGGAATCACCTCATCGCCAACTTTCCAGCGGGAAACGTTCTTCCCAACAGCTTCAATGATGCCGGAGCACTCTACTCCGGGGAGCTCACTCGATCCATTGGGGGGAGGGTACATGCCTTTGCGCTGAATGGTGTCGGTCCTGTTGAGAGCGGTGGCCGCCACTCTGACGAGCACTTCATTGTCCTTGATTTCCGGGTCATCTACTTCTTGCAGTTTCAGCACCTCTGCTTCTCCCGGCGTTGTGATCACCACCGCCTTCATTTCGGCCCAGCTGTTGATAAAAGGATTCAATCGCTGACCAAGTGAGACTAAACTGGGAATCGATTGATGACTCGTGACTTGTGTGTCGTCTTATATTTGGTGAGGAGTGGAAGGGGATTATCTATATATTAATGTAAGTATTAGACACATTATTGGGAGATTTGTTTATTCAACTTAATTAATTCTATAATATCATGTATTACCAACTACGGACAATAGGTCCAACTCTATCGTCATTCCTTGGATTATGCAACATTAGTGGTAGGGGTCTAGGTTTGAAAAAGAAAAAGTTATAAACGTGAACCTGTTTCGCGCATACGATCATTTTTTGGAGAAAAAAAATATGATGATCAATTTGGTAATTAGTTTAAAAATATGGGTTAAAATAAAAAAGAATCATACATCAGGACAAAATTGAACCACAATACAAAATATATTATTTTCTTATTAATTTTATCAAAAATCTCTTGTTTATATCGATTTCTAATTTAGTAAATAACTTTAATTCACGTCTTTTCTTTTCATTAGTGTTCTAATTTAAACATCTAAAGACTAGCGTTTGTGTGTTAATTAGTTTTATAAATTTTGTGTTTATTGATTACCAAAATATTTATTTAGAGAAGATTTGATGAACGCACTCCCAATCTGGCCTAAACCCAATTAGCGTACTCTCAATTACCTAAACCAATTACCTACACGCACTCTCAATCTGACATGCTTGACTATCCAATTAGCGCTCTCATTTGCTGAACGCATGACCGCCTTCGACCTGACACCTTGAATCTGATGTGTCATGATTTTGATGTTCTCGCATCACTTTCAACCTAATTGAGAAGATATTTAAATATGAATAAAAAGAATGAAATTTATTTATATTATATAATATATTATTAATGTAAATAAATTAAAACTATTCTAAAAATGGAAAACATTTTTTTTATTTATATTTTTTTTCCAGTATACTTTAATTGTTTTCATATTTTAATTAAATATTATATAAACAAAATTAATAGTTTTAGATTTGTTTCGAATTTTAATTTTAGCATTTCTCTATCTGATTTTTTTTTTAATATTCTCCTCGTTTGTTTTCTCATGTTTTAAATATAGTTTTATTTAGTAAAAATAAAATATTTCACCTATTTTGTAGGTATTTTTTCGATTTTTAAAAATAAATTATTTAATTTTCACATCATCAATTCATTCTCCACGTCATAGCATGTTAGTCTATTTTAAAAAAGTACTCTAAATCAACAAAATAAGGTCTACTCTATTACAATTTAGGTTAATCATATTATATATTTTTCATGTTTAACCCTAAATTTAATCTAATTCTAAAGTTTAAATTATTATATCAATAAAAGAAACTTAACAAAATTACTTTTAAATATATGATTATAATAAGATTAACTCAACTTATAAAACGAACCATCTTAGTGTCTCTCTCCTCGAGTGGGAGATCTCCCATATGTGAGTGCATGCATGAAGGTTCGTGTGACAGTCAAAACACGTGGTCATACATTTCCGTGCATTGTTGATCCTGCGGTTTGCACTGGAGGAGACAATCCTTGATTATTTGAGAGAGTGTCAACCTGTCTTCCTTAATTGAAACAAAAAAAAATCCCAAACCCTAATTTTCTTTGTCACTCTTTTCCTTTGTTTCTTTTATGTAATGTTGGATTAACGCAACTATAGTGAAACTATCAGGTCTAACATACTCCATGGAGTCATGCATCGATACTGAATGTAGAGCATAAATGAAAACTCATGTTTAGCTCTACAGTTGAATCCCCATATGCTGAAGGTCACCATTTTTTCTTGGGAATGTACTCGCTAAAAGGCCCGTGAAGAATAATGTTGTGGTTAAATGTACTGAAACTAGTTTGAACCAAAAATGAGAAGGTGAACATAATAGAATTGTCTGATGATACCCTACTTTTTGAATTGGCGCTGACACTGTCTAATCGAAAGTGATGGATTTGGGTTCGTGGTCCATACAAGGATATAACCCGAGCTTACAACACTGGCGAGTATCCTTTGGAGTATAAGACAGGAAAAACCAACCTTGTAGCGGACGCGTTAAGTCCAAAGGTGAAGTTGGCAACCATTAATCGACTAGAGAATTCGTTGGTGGAGCGGATCAATGAGGGACTAAAGCGAGACTCCCAAGCTCAAGACCTTATACATTATGCGCGCGATGGTAAGCCCCGATGATTCTAGTATGAGGAGTGGGTGCTTTTATACTAGGTGTCAACGCTTGTCCGTGCCTCAACATGTTGTGCAAGGATGTGTTACAAGCAGTGTTATCAGAACCGAACCGACCCTCGAATCGACAAACGGTTTGGTTCCTGATTCGTCCGGTCCAACCCGGTCGGACCTGGTTCAATATGTGGTTTACTGTTTATAAGTAAAACAAAAAAATAAAAACAAATTGACCCAGCCCAGCACTCCGCCCCAGCCCAGCCCAGCCCTCTACCCCAGCCCCAGTACCGCCCTTTCTCCTCGCTCAGTCTTACAATTCACATCCCACCCTAGCCCTCCCCCTCCTCGTCCCCCTCATCTCATCCCCTTCCCCTCCACCTCCCGCCCTTCCCCCACCGACCCCCTCCACCTGGCCACCTAACTACTTCCGCCATATCCACTGCCGGTATGGTCATTTCTTCAAAGTTTTAATAGGAAGGAGATGTGGTCGATCCCCTTAAAAATTATATACCTCCAAACCATGAATCAAATTATAACACAAATGTGCAATTTATAATATATCTTTGAGAATATACCGTCCGCTTGGAGTATCTGTTTGTAGAAGACCGAAATAACAGATAACATGTTAAAGAATTGGATAGGATCATGATATGTATAAGAGTGTTCACTTTCATGTTGCTTAATTTAGTTGTATTTATTTTCTTAGAGTCATGCTTTGTGTTTGTAACATAGTTATCAGAACTGGACCATCCATCGAACCGGCGAGGGGGCCGGTTCACGGTTCGACCGGTCCAACCCGGTTCAGTGTGTAGTTCACTATTCACAAGGGGAAAAACTGAAAATTGAAAATATATACATAGTCTCAAACACAAAAATAATTACCTCAAACTACATAGTCTCACAAACACACAAACTGTTGGATCGTGAAATCCTGAATGCTGATCTGGCAGTGAATTGAATACCAGACAAGGTTGGGATGACGCTTCAGCTCCAACTCCGATGAACCTGCAAGTAGGGGAGCGCAACAGAGGGGGTGCCTCTGGGTCCCTCTCCGATGCTTAAATGAGTATATGTGTGTATAAAACTCAAAAACGTAAAGTACGTATGTAAAGCAAGGATATTTATAGGGTAAGAGAGATAGAACCGTATAAAGGCAACTGAATATCTTAATGTATATTGAGTTGCTGAAGATTCGGATCGTGGGATATGGCAGTTACTGCGAGATATTGCAGTTACCAAATCTAATCCTTAGTGAATATGTGACCGGGATATGCGGGATATCTTGGCCACTCTGTTATTAACGGTTTAGTGGGACCAGAGGAGAGAGGCAAGGCTCTCTTCGGGGCGAGCACTCCCATGTCGAGCAGTGGAAGGTCGCGACTTGGTAGAGAATGGCGAGCAGTCTGAGAGCCTTTGGCGTCTCTATAGACTTTGGGCTCGATTCTGGATTACTCGATGGTGGGCCAAGTTTGGCTTGTACTTGGGCCGATCCGGTTCGGATGTCATGGGTTTACCCCCTCTATAGTTATTGGGCCTTCGAGGCCTTTTCTTACTGGGCCGTCACTATCGATACCCAACATTTGCCCCCGAAGCTTGATTGAAGTTCCTTCAGTCGAGCTTGATTTCCTGGTAGGGTTTTAGATAGTGACGTCTTTGGTAATGGTTCAGTGCCTTTGAGACACTTCGAGCTCATTTGGCGAGCAATTCCTTCTCTGTTCAAAGCCGAAAGAATATCCTTCCTTTTATTCCCTTTTGGCGATCACTCGAGGTGACTCAGGCTTATGGAAGTTTATCTTTCTTAGTTAGGCGATCATTATCTACCCGAGGTATTTCTGCTAAAGCTTTATTAGTGCGTTGGCGACCACCTTGTCTCCTTAGTGGAATTTTAGCATTTAATAACTGCACGGTTGTCCAGAAATCGAACGGTCACTTGAGGCACGCCTGACATTTACTTTTCCGTAAACCCAGGGTAGCTTGACAGCTGTCTGTACCAGCCAACCGTTGTCTCTTGGAATTCTGACATTGCTTCGGTTTTTTCCAAAAGGGTGCAATTATTCCTCTGCGTCGCTTCGATTTGCTCGTGGCGGTTACTCCCCTTTTGGTCTATATAAGAAACGTCAGTTTCTGCATTTTGTTTTTTACGCTTATCCACTCCTTCAGATTTTCAGAACTTCGCTGCAAACCTTCCCTTTCTCTTTCAATCCTCTTCAGTTCTCATTTCGACCATTTCCATGGCCCCCAGAAGTCAGCGAATAAAACACATGGCCATCAAGGGTGCTAACAAAGCCAGCGCCCCTCAGAATGTCGGTGTTCCCTTGACCATTAGGGATGAAGTTGTGCCCTCCTCAGCGGGGAAACAGCCTGACGTGGGAAGGTCTGCGGCCACCCCAGTGGTGGTAGATGGCACTGAGCTGAACACGCCTATTTTTTCCCCAAAAGGTAAACTTTCGCCCTTTTATTGCTCTATTTTGGCAATATCCTCTGTTTTCCTTTGTTTTTATACTTGCTGTGCCATACTTGAATCATTCTGAGTAGATATCAAGCCTAACGAACTGAAGCCGGCTTACTTTAAGACCATGGTGGCGCTTGGTGGCTTCAGTGCGGAGGATGCTCCTAGGTATCCTGGCCTAGGTCTGCATTTTCCTCACGATGGAGAGGTTTACATTTATGCGGCCCAGATCGATGCTGGGTTGCGTTTTCCTCTCTGTGAGGATTTACAGACCTTGTGTCAGTTTTACGGGATTCACCCCACACAGCTTGTCCCGAATGCCCTCAGAATGTGGGTCGGCTTCAAGTTCCTATGCTTACGCCAGGAATGGGTATATTCACTGGCCCTGTTCCGGTGCTTCTTCCGGCTGGCAGCAGGGGCTAACCACTTTCACCACTTCCAATCCCGCTGGCCGAAGTTTTCGGAGTGGGGAGGCCCTCAAGGATGGGCTTGGAACGTCCATGTCCGCCTGATCGATGATTTCCGGGCCACTAACTCCAATTACAAGAAGTTTTACTTCTTGTATAAGGGGGGCGTACCTTGGAAATTGTTTGCTCCGGACAAGGATTTTCCTCCCTCCTTCGAAGAATTGTCTGGAAGTGATCGGAATGCCATCGACGATTTATATCGGCTGCATCGGTCATCTCAGTTCAAGTCCATCCGCTCAGTGGCGGAGACTACCGAGAATGCCCTTGAGATGGCGGGCATTCATCAAGCTACACCAATCTTTGATGATTGGGTAATTTTCTAACCCTTCCCTTGTTTTATTACTTGTAGGGAAGGTTGTAAGCAAGAGCAAAAAACTGATAGGTCTCTTTGATGACCAGGGATCGGCGGGATTGTCCTCCGACCAGGTGCTGCTGAGCTCTCCCCCTCCTCCTTCTAGGCGTTCGACCAAGAGGAAGCCCGAGGAGACGCTTCCTTCGGCCACTACTGGCCCTCGCCAACCAGGTACTACCTCGCCTTTTGTTGATTTAATGTTTTTACATTCTGCGGTTCTCTGACTCCTGACTTATTGTCTTGTTGCTTTGCAGTGGAGTCCTTGGCGGACGTGGCCCGGGACCCTCCTCCTCCTCCTTCTAAGAAGGTCAGGAGTGAAGAGCACCCTGATGTCGACCAACATCCTTCTCCTTCCCCTCCTAAGGGCCTTTCTGCCAGCAAAGGGAAGGGTTTGGACACGGCGTCTCCTTCTCCCTCTCTTCAGGGCCCTTCCGCCGCTAAGGAGAAGGCCTTGTCTTTGGCGCCTCCCGCCTCTTCAGTGCCCACGGCTCCTACTAAGGAGTCTGGGGCCCAAAAGAAGGGGCCTGCTGCTTCCAGCTCCTCGAGGGCTCCCGCCGAGGAGTACTGCTCCATGGCGAGCTTGTTCCAGCCTTTTAAGGTTGGGGATTCTCGGAGGCCTTGGGTCCCTTGTGGGGACCTTGCCAAGAAGGGGTACCCCGCCCAGAAGAGCCTACGGGGTAGCCCGGATATGTGCATGCGGCTCCTTGATGGGATAATTCCTCCCAAGGACCGTTCGATTGTCCCTACGGAGCTTCCTCAGATCGAGGGGTTCTTACGGACCCACTTCGAACGAGTTGCCCTGGTATGATTTCGCCCTCTTTCCATTTTATTCCTTGTCATTCCTTTTCATTTTGATGACTTGACATTTTCCTTGTGCTTTTGTTGTCAGCTCGTTCGGGAAGAGGTGATCCTCGGCCGCGTTTTCGGCGAGCTCGCCGACAAGCACTCTGATCTGCTTGTCGAGCTGGAGCAATACCGAAGCACAGGGGTCACCCCCGGGCAGTTGGAGGCCATCAAGAAGACTGCTGACATGGCAATCACCTTGGTGGACGGCGCCCGGGAGGAGTATTTCAGGAAGGAGCAGCGCCTCCTTGCTGATGTCAAGAAGAGGGAGGCTGATGCTGCAGCCTTCCTTCATGAAGCTGAGGCCCTTCATCAGTGCCTTGATGAAGGGGAGGCGGTCCGTGCTCGCCTGGAGGCCGAGTTGAAGGAAGCTCGTGCCCAGTTGGTCGAGTCAGACGCTCTTAGGGTCGCCGCGGAGGCCCAGAGGGATGCTGCCGAAGCTAGGGGGGTCGCCCTAGAGGAGGAAAAGAACCGACTGGCTGATCAGCTGAAAGCGGTTCCTTCACCCCATGCCGTGATTGAGGAGTTCAAGGCCTCCGAAGACTTTGAGGACCAGGCCTTGAAGGTGATGAAGTCGGCGATTGCCGAATTTCTTCAAGGCCTGGTGGAGGAGGTCCAGGCGGTCGATCCCCACTTTCCTCTTGGGGAAGTTGCCTCCTTAAAGACCTTCCTGCGGAGTCAGCCTTCGCAGCCCTCTGTTGCTGGGGGGGCTGCTCCTGAAGGCGAGCCCGATACTTCTGCCCCCGAAGGCGAGCAGAGCGTCTTTGCCCCCGAGAACCCCAAAGCTTGAAGTACCTAACTCCTTGGCGACCGTATTTTTCTTTTTTAGATAGCCATTTTTGTATTTTCTGTTTTTGGTTTGTAATTATCTGTCGAAGACTTGGATTTTTCTATTGAATGCTTTTATATTCTTGAGCCTTTAATCGACTTCGAACATATTTAGCTATCCAATATCTTACTCATAATTACTTTCCACTTTTTTCTTGCTTTGTAATGTCGTCGACCCTTAAAGCCGTAGACCCATCATAAGTTAAACTTTCTAAGGATAATACTTTTGACACTTAAAAGCGTAAACTTCTAAGTTCAAAGAGATATTACCTTCTTTGAAGTTTAAACCTTTGAGGTGTTGGCCTAATAACAAGGGATTTGTAATTTGTCAGGCTTTATCATCGATAGTGATCGCCTACACTTTCTTTGGCCTGACTTTGGCGTCAGGGCTTTCATTTTGCCTAACATTTTGCTAGGTCTTTTGGCCTGACTTTGGCGTCAGGGCTTTGCCTGACTCTTGGCGTCAGGTTTTTTGAGGCCTAACTTTGTTGTTAGGGCTTTTGTGGCCTAGTTTTGTTACTAAGGCTTTTTTGGCCTAACTTTGTTGTTAGGGCTTTTGGCCTGTCTTTGGCGACAGGGCTTTTTGGCCTAGCTTTGTTGCTAGGGCTTTTGGCCTAACTTTGTTGTTAGGGCTTTTGGCCTGTCTTTGGCGACAGGGCTTTTTGGCCTAGCTTTGTTGCTAGGGCTTTTGGCCTGTCTTTGGCGACAGGGCTTTTTGGCCTAGCTTTGTTGCTAGGGCTTTTGGCCTAACTTTGTTGTTAGGGCTTTTGGCCTAGCTTTGTTGCTAGGGCTTTTGAGGCCTGACTTTGGCGTCAGGGCTTTTGGCCTAGCTTTGGTGCTAGGGCTTTTGGCCTAGCTTTGTTGCTAGGGCTTTTTGAGGCCTGACTTTGGCGTCAGGGCTTTTGGCCTAGCTTTGGTGCTAGGGCTTTTGAGGCCTGACTTTGGCGTCAGGGCTTTTGGCCTAGCTTTGGTGCTAGGGCTTTTGGCCTAGCTTTGTTGCTAGGGCTTTTTGAGGCCTGACTTTGGCGTCAGGGCTTTTGGCCTAGCTTTGGTGCTAGGGCTTTTGAGGCCTGACTTTGGCGTCAGGGCTTTTTGGCTTCAGCTTGCTTCGAGTGGACACGCTTTGTGAAGGAATGGCTTTCTTTTATTGACATAATCCGTTTGATTACAAGCTATGCATAAAATCTTCTTAAATGCTCTGAATTAAATGGACGAGGTAACCTCTCGCCTTCGGTGGTTTCCAAATAGTAGGATCCTGGTGCGGCGATCTCTACTACTTTGTATGGTCCTTCCCATTTGGCTGAAAGTTTGTTTTTACTGTCCAGCCTTGTAAATTCATTCCTTCTCATAACCATCTCCCCCACGAAAAATTGGCGAGCGCTAACTTTTCTATTGAAATACCGAGCGGTCGCCAAGCGCATTTTTGCCTGTGTTTTTTCCGAGAGCCATCTCTTTTCCTCTGCCAAGTCGAGGTCAGTTCTGCGCTCGATCTCATTTGCCTCCGCGTTAAAGTGTAGGACTCTGTGGGTAGGCACTGCTAATTCAGTTGGTGCTACTGCTTCTGATCCGTACACTAAACTGAAAGGCGTTTCTCCTGTGGCCGCCTTAGGCGTTGTTCTGATGGCCCATAATACATTTTCCAGTTCGTCTGCCCAGTTCCCTTTGAATGCTCGAACCCTTTTCTTGAGTCCTGCTAAGACAACCTTGTTGGCTGCTTCAGCTTGCCCATTCGTTTGAGGGTGATGTACTGAACTGAAGCGATGGTCGATGTGATACTCTTCACAGAGCCATTTCAATTCCTTTCCAACGAATTGCGGACCATTATCGCTGATGAGTATTTTGGGAATACCAAACCTGGAGAATATGTTGACCTGCATGAACTTGATAACTTGGAATTCCGTTGTCGAAGCTAGAGCTTTCGCCTCTACCCACTTAGTGAAGTAGTCGATCGCCACTATAATGTGAGTACGCTGACCAGTGCTAATGGGAAAAGGACCCAATATATCGATTCCCCATTGAGCGAAGGGCCAGGCACCCGCCATTGGGGATAATAATGTCGATGGTCGACCCGATCGTGGTGCAAACTGCTGGCAAATTTCACACTTCTGTGTTAATTCGGCTGCGTCTTTTCCCAAGGTCGGCCAGTAATATCCCAGTCTGAATATTTTCCTGCTTAGTGAACGAGCACCTTCATGACATGCCGCTGCCCCTTCATGAGCTTCTCGAAGAACTTTTTCTGTTTCGGGTAGAGCAACACATCTCAAGTAAGGCGTCGAATAACCTCTTCTATAGAGTTCTCCATCGATGATTAGATAACTGGCTGCGAGTCTTCTAATCCTAGTGGATTCGCCTTCGTCCTCTGGGAGGATGCCTTCTTTCAAATAATTCTGGAACGGGGTCATCCAGGTGACCTGTTCTTGAATGTTGAAGACCTCCGCTCTGTTTTCAAGGACTGAACATAGGGCCTTTTCCAGAAATTGCACATCCTGGATTGTCGCCCCTCCGAAGGCTAGCTTACTCAAAGAATCTGCCATCTGGTTTTCTTGGCGAGGAATAAACTCAATCGCGAAATTTGGGATTTCCACAACTAGTTTTTTGGCGATGCCGAGATATTTCTTCATCTTTTCTCCCTTTGCCTCGTAGGCGCCATTAACCTGATTGACAATAAGTTCTGAATCACTTTTTACTTTAAGCGCTGTTATACCCATTCCTTTTGCCAGTCTGAGTCCAGTGATAAGAGCCTCATATTCTGCTTCGTTATTGGTCGCCGGGAATGTCAAGGCGATCGCGTATTTCAGAGGCTCGCCCTCAGGAGGAATAAGAATTAAACCTGCCCCCGAGCCTTCTTTTGATGAAGACCCATCCGTATAGAGTTCCCAGATTTGATTGTCGTTTGCTGACTGACTTGGCCTGTTTTCTGCCTCCGCTTGACCGTTACTCGTGCTTTCCACTATGAAATCAGCTAGTGCTTGACCTTTGATGGCCGTTTTTGGCGCAAATTTGATCCTGAACTCGCTGAGCTCGATCGCCCACTTGACCATTCTTCCTGAAGAATCTGGCTTCATCAGGAAGTTTTTGAGAGGTTGATTGGTGAGGACCGTGATGTCGTGCGCATGAAAGTAAGGTCTCAGCTTCCGAGCAGCAATAACTAAGGCATAGAGATACTTCTCAATCTGGACATATTTTATTTCTGCTGAGTTGAACATTTTGCTAATGAAATACACTGGACTCTGAACATTATTCTCCTCCCTTATTAAAACAGCACTGGCTGCCACATCGCTAATGCCTAAATAGAGGAAAAGCTGCTCGCCTGGAACGGGTTTTGCCAGAGCTGGGAGTGTTTGAATATGCCTTTTCAAGGAATGGAATGCTTCCTCGCAGTCTGGCGTCCATTCGAACTTACGGTTGGCCCTCAAGGTTTTGAAGAACGGGAGGGACTTGTCGCTTGCTTTGGAGAGGAAGCGGTTAAGAGCAGCTAGTCGGCCGTTCAGGCATTGGACTTCCTTATGGCAGGTTGGTGACTTCATTTCTTCTATGGCCTTTAGCTTTTCCGGGTTTGCTTCAATGCCCCTTTCGCTGACCATAAAACCCAGGAACTTCCCGGACTTGACTCCAAAGGCGCACTTTGCTGGGTTCAGGCGAACGCTGTGTCTCCTCATGCATTCAAAAGCTTCACGGAGGTCGGTGGTATGAGGATTGCCTTTGATGGATTTAACGAGCATATCATCCACGTAGGCCTCCATGTTCCTTCCCAGCATGTCCTGGAACAGTCGGTTCACCATCCGCTGATAAGTTGCCCCGGCATTGATGAGACCAAAGGGCATCACCTTGTAGCATAGAATGTCCCCGTCAGCATAGAAAGCAGTGTGGGCCTCGTCGTCTGGATGCATTCTGATCTGGTTGTAGCCTGAATAGGCGTCCATGAAGCTCAGCATCTCATGACCCGAGGTAGCATCGACTAGCTGATCAATTCTTGGAAGGGGATATGAATCTTTGGGGCAAGCCTTGTTTAAGTCGCGGAAGTCAACGCACATCCTCCACTTGCCATTAGATTTCCTGACCAAAACTGGGTTGGCTACCCAGCTCTGGAATCTTACCTCTCTGACGAAGTCAGCTTCAATCAACCTGCCGACTTCCTGCCTGATCGCCAAACGTTTATCAGTCCCGAACGATCTTCTCTTTTGGGCGATCGGCTTGATGGAGGGGTCTATCCTGAGCTCATGCGAGATAATATCTGTGCTGATTCCTGGCATGTCGCTCGGCTGCCAGGCAAAGAGCTCTTTGAATTCCTTGAGGAGAGCGGTCATGGCCTCCTTCTGATCCTCTTTCAAGGTGGTCCCAATGCGCACCTTTTTGTCCGGACCATCGATCTCGACCTCCTCCAATTCCTCCATGGGTGCTGGTCGAGCCAAGTCCTCGCGGGGATCGGCCTCTGTCTCGATGGCGAGCGCCTCCCTTTGGTTCTTCCTGCGTAAACAGTTCACATAACATTGCCGCGAGGAAGGCTGATCTCCGAGCACTTCTCCAATCCCGTTCGGAGTAGGGAACTTCATCTTCTGGTGGACAGTGGAGGCCACAATCTTATTTGGGTTGATCGTGGTTCTCCCTATAATGGCGTTGTAGGATGTAGGTGAATCGACCACCAGGAAAGTGACCGACACCTTGATGCTTTTCCACCCCTCGCCAAAAATCACTGGCATGGTTATAGCCCCCAGTGGATAAGTTGTCCTTCCCGCAAATCCGATCAGCGGAAAGTCGACCCTCTTCAGGTCGCGTTTTGATTTGCCCATCTTTTCGAAGGCGTCCAGAAACAGGATGTCTGTGGAGCTGCCTCCGTCAACCAGAATCCTTGCAACATCACAGCCGTCTATATCTGCCGTAATGACCAGAGCATCGTTGTGGGGCGTAGTGACATGTGCCAAATCATCTTCAGAGAATGAGATGACAATGTTTTCTTCAGGTCGGGGTCGCTTCCCCAACTGAACTGCCGTAGAGATCTGAGTGGCGTAGACCTCTCTGGAGTTTGACCTCTCGCCGCCTGCGCCGAATCCTCCCGCAATCAGATTCACTCTCCTCTTGCTTCCAGAAGGCTCAGCTTGATCCGCAGGGGCTGGTGAACGATGTCTCCTGGGGGGCGTTCGACTTCGATCTCGCCCTGCCACAAATTCCTTCAACATTCCCCCCTGAATCAGCCTCTCTATATCTCGTTTCAGAATCTTGCAATCGTCTGTCTTATGGCCCTTGCACTTGTGGTATCTGCAATAGCTCTCGACATCCTTGCCCATGGGTAACCCACCTCGGCGAGGCATCGGTGGCCTCGCCAAGGATCTCCTCTCCATCTCGACTAGTACCGCTGAGATCTGCCTATTTAAAGGCGTGAAGTACTCAGGGACCTCTGGATGGCGAGGCGCTGGAAGAGACTCGACTCGCGGCTTACTTTCTTTTCCCTTTTTCTCCTTCTTGACCTCCTTCTTACCATCGCGTCGGGGTTCAGGGGTTACCCTTAGCGAGGTCGTCAGGAGGTTAGCCTCGATGTTTGCGCGCTCAAGGTCTATGAAACCTTTCGCTCTGGATGCCAACTCCTCCAATGTCTCTATCTCCTTTACGTGATAGCTGTTTCGCAGCTTTCTCGAGGCCTTGTTGGCCACATCCAGACCTCTGTAGAATGCTCGAATGATCTCCCCATCCGAGATTCGGCGATCTAATTCTGTGACGTTTTGATGAAAACGCCCGTAGAAGTTGGACAGCGACTCTCCAGGCTGCTGTTTGACCGAGTCAAGGGCGACCACGCTCTTCAGCAACTGGCGCTCGCCCATGTATCTCTCCAGGAACTTGCTTCTTAACTCTGCCCAAGTTCCGATTGATCCTGCAGGGAGGCCGAAGAACCAGGACGAAGCCGAACCCGAAAGAGTAGATGGAAATAGCAAAGCCAAATGATTGGGATCGTTTGACTTACCCAGAAGGGAGGCCTCATGCTTGTTGACATGTACGGTGGGATCTCCTCCACCGCTATACTCAGGTATGGCCCGAGCAACCACATCCTTCGGGATTTTGATAGCGACGAGCGCGTCGGTGAATGGATGAGAGGACTGCTCCTTGAAGGGAGCTATGACTGTCAACTGTCTTTCCTGGAGCCTTTTGCTGAGGAGGTCATCCATCTGCTCCACAGTGCAGTACATGGGAGAGGCTCCGGGTGGAGGCGGACCGGAAGGATTGGCAGTATATGCGGCTGCTGGCTCCTTGGTGTGCGCTGGAGGTAGGGACTGCTGACCTGACGTCATCTCCTGATCCTCCTGATGCGCAGCAGGACTAGGATTGGCCGCTTCTGAAGGTGAAGGCCCTGTGGCAGCAGGGCGGTGATTTTCCTTAGGAGCAGAGGGATTGTTTTCCTGAGGAGCAGGGGCCTGGCGGCGCGCCTGTCCTAGGATGGCTTCCAGCAAGGAGACCATCTCGGGGGTTAAATTAATATTCTGCCCCGCAATGTGGACTGTCTGCGGCGCAGGGGCTCCGTTTTGATCAGCAGCTGGGGTCGGTCTTGAATCACCGACATGTTCTCGGGCTGTCCGCAGAGGAACAGCGTTAACTCCTGCTCGGCTGGCAGGTTCCTGTTGAAGCGGTGAAGCGGCGGCGGAATCAGAGCTATCTGAGGATCGCTCCCTAGTCTGATTCCGACGGTTGCTTTGGGATCGAGTTCTCATGGCTGAATTGCTCGTTTCCCACAGACGGCGCCAAATGTTGGATCGTGAAATCCTGAATGCTGATCTGGCAGTGAATTGAATACCAGACAAGGTTGGGATGACGCTTCAGCTCCAACTCCGATGAACCTGCAAGTAGGGGAGCGCAACAGAGGGGGTGCCTCTGGGTCCCTCTCCGATGCTTAAATGAGTATATGTGTGTATAAAACTCAAAAACGTAAAGTACGTATGTAAAGCAAGGATATTTATAGGGTAAGAGAGATAGAACCGTATAAAGGCAACTGAATATCTTAATGTATATTGAGTTGCTGAAGATTCGGATCGTGGGATATGGCAGTTACTGCGAGATATTGCAGTTACCAAATCTAATCCTTAGTGAATATGTGACCGGGATATGCGGGATATCTTGGCCACTCTGTTATTAACGGTTTAGTGGGACCAGAGGAGAGAGGCAAGGCTCTCTTCGGGGCGAGCACTCCCATGTCGAGCAGTGGAAGGTCGCGACTTGGTAGAGAATGGCGAGCAGTCTGAGAGCCTTTGGCGTCTCTATAGACTTTGGGCTCGATTCTGGATTACTCGATGGTGGGCCAAGTTTGGCTTGTACTTGGGCCGATCCGGTTCGGATGTCATGGGTTTACCCCCTCTATAGTTATTGGGCCTTCGAGGCCTTTTCTTACTGGGCCGTCACTATCGATACCCAACACAAACTACATAGTTTCAATTTCAAACACACATTATTAGTTTTCTTAAATGAAAAATATTTCATTTTTATGCTTCTCGTATTTTACATATCTCTTCTTAGAAATAGTTCATTAGAAAAAGATAACTTTATTGACTATGAAGATTACCGAAGCACTATCATTGTTCCTACAGGAACCGCGAGGGACGATGGTTGGGTAGCTTTCCGGAACATTGGTCTGTTAAAAAAACCCGAAAAAAATCAGCTAAAAAGTGAACCAGAAACCGGTCGGTTTTTCAAAAACCGTATGGTTCAATCCAGTTCAAACACTTTACATTTGTAAAACAGTTTTTTAACTGAACCAAACCGGACAGGGGTCCGGTTCCCGGTCGGACCGCCAGTCCGGTCCGGTTCTAATAACTATGGTTTGTAATGATTCTTTTTCCATCATATTCAATTAAATTATATTTATCATGCAAATATTATATTTCTTATTATATTAACTAGGTTTTGTATGGTGAAGACAATATTCTATGAAACTCCACCGACGGAAACAATAAATGCTATCCAAAAGGATGATATGAGTTTTGTCTACTCGAGGGCAATAAAGTTTAGCTAATTATTATGTTGTATTAAGAATTAGGGTGTGAGATTCTCGTTACCCAGCTTATTTAAAGTTTACCTTATTTATAAAAAACAACAACTAGGTTTTGTATGGTGGAGAATTATTTATATTGTTAAATGTTATAGGTTGCTTTCAATAGTTGTTTCCTCCAACGATTTTCGTCCAAAGAAGACAAATGTACTTTACTTGAAGATGCAACTCTAGTTTTATGCATGGTAAATTTGCAAATTGAGTGAAAATAATAATGTTGAAACTGGTTTGAAAATTTGTTTCATACCTCAGTTAAAAAAAGATGTTTGCATTAAAACTAGGGTTAACTACCTCAACAGTTACTTATCTTTAACATGTGTGATTAAAAGGTTACTTATCTTTTTTTGCGTGACTGAACTGTTACTTAAGTTTGAGGATGTGACTGAACGGTTCCGTCTGACTGTCACAAGGAAGTCACGTGACCTAATTTAAAGACGATTCTACCACCCTTTTATGTTTATGGATTATGGTGTAGTAGCGATTAAGTAACCAAATATCCAAACTAAAGTAACCGTTTGATAACACTTAAGAGAAGATAAAACACCATTTAACAACTTCTCCACAAGCATAAGTCACCACCTTTGCAAACGACACAATGTTCTTCATACTTCAATTACACACAAATGTTATTGACAAATGTTATTGACAAATGACATACAAAGTTCATAAACTTCCAGTAAAGACTTTCTGGGCAATGTATTTCAATTAGAAACTAACTTTCACAAGCAACAACTTTTTAATAAATAAATAAATAATGGATTTTCTAAATTCGATTTCAAAATGACATGTTAAATGCAGCACAACGCATTAACAATGTCATTTTGCTAGCTCTTTCAAGTGTCATCCAGTGTGTCATCGCATTCATAATCACCAACATCACACTTCTATCCATGCCCCCCTCAACTAGCTTACGATCCATGCCTCCAGAAGCTCTTCTCATCCAACCAAAGTCCTCATACAATGCCTCGATCTATGTCAAGAGCAAGGACAATCGAGTGTCTCCTGAAACAAAGAGTGTTTACAATCCATGTCAAGAGAAAAATAGTGTTTACGTGTTTGAAAATGCATTTGAAGGTTTGGAGACTGATCAACAAAATAAAGATTGTCGCAAACCTTCAATTTACCTGACTCTACACTTAGAGACTCAGATTCAAGCAGATTCACCCATCGACAACCCTATCACAAACTACACTATTTTTTATACTGTTATAGATCATATGGTAAGTAGCATTTCTATGCTATATACCTGGGGAGAGTTTGGCTTTCAGCAATAATAATAACACTAACAACAGTAACTTTCTATCTAAGGACTAAAGGAAAGTAAAAGAGTTGACCGGCCGGTGTAGGGGTATGGCCAAGAAGTTCGCGCAGAGGAGTGCTCTCAGAAAGAGAATGTTCAGTAGGAAGATAAAGTGAACACATTTTCAAGTCAAATTTCTAACCAGGCATTACATAACCAATTAAGCTTTCGTAATAAAGGTTCGGCAGAACGAAGGAAATCACGAGGAAGATCATCTTTTGCTTCAAATCATCAACCTTATAAACCTTGTTCAGCTACAAAGACAGACGCATGCATCTCTCTTTATCGAAAGCCTGCAAAACACGTTATAGAAGAAGAATATGAAACCTTGGAAAACTTAAATTCAGTTCCACAATCACAATTAGGTTAAACAACATTTATGAACGAGTGCAAACTTTAGATCTTCACATATGCTACACTAGGAAAGCCTAAAAATAACTTCACAAATCACATTATAAACGAGAGGATTCTTTCTTTGTATGATGCGGAAGACAATGCAGCAAGACAACACAATACTAATTCTTGAATCAGATCTGTAACTACTAGTACTGACAGACGGATTAGCATCTTCAGACACAGATGAGCAAGAATGCAAGAAATGACCATATCGTGACTCACTAGTATGCAGAACCCTAGGTTAGAGCAAGTGTATGATAGCGAGAATTTGATTGTGGGATAGCCCACGCGACCATCATCGCCAAAAAAGGGTTATGACCGCATGCAGTCTTCACCGGGAATATTGAACTATCGGATGGATATCGGAGCCTCCAGCAGCCCTCAACAACATTAAAGGGAGGGCAACTCCACCGTCATTCCCAAATAAGAAGTGGCGGCCATCCGAAGGCCCACTCTCGACTCAGATAAGATCAAGTAGTGTTACTTACTGTCTAGGTTTTCTGCGGTATTTATATTGAGTTCCTGTCCTTGTGGCTACGTGAAGTAGACAATGATTTAGCCTACAGAACATGTCATGTCATTAGCAGAATATGCAGATAAAATTCGTCGAACAATGCAATCACATGGCAGAAATTGAATGGGTTTGAGTGAAATCATTACCTTAATCATGCGTATGGCTAAATAATTTCACTCACCCATAAGAGAATAATCAAGTGCATTAAGAATAAATGGAGGGAAAATTGAGTACCCCATGCGAACGGGAGGGAGAAACTGGCGAAATTGGAGATTTATGATGAACAAATGATTTCGTGATGAGGACGAGAGGGAGAGCAACGAGGGGTATGTGGAGAGTTTGATAGGGTTTTATAGACTAATTAAGAGAAGAGTATATTAGTAAGTTTAAGTTTGAAGAAAGTCACGTGCACAATACATGCGCAAATCTAATAGAGATAATTAACGGATATAAGCGTTCAGTCACATCTGTCAACATAAGTAACGGTTGAGCTCAAGTCTAAACCGTTCAGTCACATCTGGCAACATAAGTAACGGTTCAGGTAATTAACCTTTAAACTATGAGGATGTGGGTTGAAAGTAAGACCGCACATCATGCGCAAAAAATTATGGAAAGAATGAAATATTGTGTATGATAGGGTTAATGGAAAGAATATTTCGAATTTTAAATGAGATAATACAAGAAACATTATTACAGTAGATGATCAAGTTTGGAATGCTTGTATTCATGTAAGAAAATATGTATTTATATTTTGTTTTTAAAAACGAGATAAAGTTATCGTGAGTAGGATGTTCTTCACTTGGTCTATTTGAAAATTTTATTTGTTGCCTCAAAAGGATGCAACACTATTCCTAACAAAGAGAGGCCACATTTTGATTATCTAACTTTGATATATGATAAAGATGGAGCCAAAAACAAGAATTAGTTCATGCAATATCACAGAAGCTGAAAATGAGAACACCACATATCCAGATGAGGATGATATTGAACATAAACCAAATGTTTGATAAATCTACATGCTTATTTTGCATACTTCGGTAAGTAGGAATCTCCATCAACCAACACTCACTGCCAATAAGAAGCGTAAGATAGTAAATGATGATGCAATCGAGAAGGTGGTGTCTTAGATGTATGAGTAGGTATATTGCCAACAAATTCCATGTATACACTAATTATTAGGTAAAAGTCTGAAAATGGTTCTTCATGTTTGCACAAAATGGTTTTCGGTGCAACTTGTTTTTTAGTGATAGTTAATGGTTCAATACATTTTAAAATGATGGTAATTGGTACCTCCGTTACTTTTCTGTTAAAAAATTCTGTTAAATATTTTTCATATTTGCAAAATTAACCAAATATTTTTATAAATGTTACAATTACACCCTACAAACTTACATTAATGTTTCAAACAAGTCCCAACTCGATTCGAGACACACCGGGGGTCCCCTAGCCAGGGTCTGAACCTCGACCAGGTCACCCAACCCTGGGGACCTGATCTGGGATCAGACCAGACCATTGGACCCCCGATTGGGGATCAATTGGAGCCCCAATCAGTTTGGACCGAAACTGGATGGGTTCAGTTCAAACGATTAGGGCTCCAATTGAGCCCCAATCGTGGTCCTATGGTCTGGGTCCGAACCCAGACCAGTTCGCCAAATCATGGGGACCTGGTCTGGGTCCGAACCTAGACTAGGTAGCCTAACCATGGGTACATGGTCTGGGTCCGAACCTAGACTAGGTAACCTAACCATGGGTACATGGTCTAGGTTCGGACCCATACCATAGGACCCCCAATTGGGGCTCAATTGGAGCTCCAATCGGTTTGGACCGAACATGACTGGGTTCGGTTCAAATGATTGGGGCTCCAATTGAGCCCAAATCGGGGGTCCTATGGTCTGGGTCCGAACTCAGACCAGTTCTCCAAACCATGGGGACCTGGTGTGGGTCTGAACCTAGACTAGGTAGCCCAACCACGTGTACATGGTTTGAGTTCGGATCCATACCATACGACCACCGATTGGGGCTCAATTGGAGCCCCAATCGGTTTGGACCGAACCTGTCTGGGTTTGGTTCAAATGATTGGGGCTCCAATTGAGACCCAATAGGGGGTCCTATGGTCTGGGTACGAACCCAGACTAGGTCGCCCAACAATGGGTACATGGTCTGGTTTCGGACACAGACCATTGGACCCCCAATTGGGGCTCAATTGGACCCCTAATCGGTTTGGACAGAACCTGGTTGGGTTCGGTTCAAACGAATGGGGCTCCAATTGTGCCCCAATCGGGGGTCCTATGATCTGTGTCCGAACCCAGACCTTATAGTCCAACCATCGGTACATGGTTTGGGTTAGGACCTAGGCAGGCCATAGGACCCCCGATTGGGGCTAAATTGGAGCCCCAATCGGGGGTCCTATGGTCTCGGTCCTAACCCAGATCAGGTCCTCAGGGTTGGGTGACTTAATCTGGGTTCGAACCTTGGCTAGGGGACCCCTAGTGTGGCTCGAATTGAGTCGGGACTTGTTTGAAACATTAGTGTAACTTTGTAGGGTTTAATTGTAACATTTAGAAAACTATTTGGTTAATTTTATAATATAAAAAATATTAATGGAAGTTTATAACAGAAAAGTAACGGAGGTACCAATTACCATCATTTTCAAACATGTTGAACCAAAAACAATCGCTTGGGTTGGAAAACCATTTTCGTCAAACATGTTGTACCATTTTCAGACTTTTCCCTAATTATTATTTGTATTCATGTGAAATTACCTCTACTTGATGGTGCATTGTGTAGTTGTGATGGAATTACATGTGAGGAGATAGTTAAGGCGCAACGTATGTTTACTAAAACCGAGACTTTGTTCTCGTTTTTCGTGTTGAGCTAATAGATCGCCTTGAATAACTTATGACAATGTTGTCTTAGATGATATATTGAAACCATAGGGCTCCTTTGTAATGATAGGCTAGGTTGTTCTTTGGACCAAACTTTACTTGATATAGTTGTATATTTTATGGTCATTTATGTCGATATTAAAGCAAATGCTAAACATGTTTTGTTAATTTCTATTAGACTCTCCGAGTGATGTTGAGTACAAGGAAACACATAGTTTGCATGATTGCTTATATTTTGCAGGAAGAGGAAAATGGTGACAAGAAAAGATTATCAAACAGTGTTATTATGAAAAAAAAATGTTGGTCTTTTTGGCCCAAAAATTTGGTCAACCCCAAATTTTGGACCAAGACCATTGTTGAATGGCAAGTAAGGAAATAAGCATTTTGATTGGTATATATTGCATGCTAAAACCTGCAATTTTATTTTGACCCGGATCAAACCCGAATTGAATTTTTTTCTATTACAATTTTTTTTTATGACTATTGGAAATTAAATTTTTTACTGTTGTAAAAATGAATGTTGGTATACAGTCTTATAATTAATTTTGCAAAATATAATTAGGGCAATTATGGTGGTCCTAGTTAAATCATTTGAAGTGAAAGCCCCTTATAAATAGGGTATGATTATTCTCAATTGAACACACTTGATAAAATCCAAAAATTACACTATTAATTTGCTCTGGTGTCAGTCCAAAAATTTGGTCACATTCCAGTTCCGAGTTTCATGTCCAAATTTACGTCGAAGTCCAAGTTCAGGTATTTTCCAGTTCGATTGAGGGAAACACTTTGTTTGTTTTGCCTTAACAAAACGGTTTTATCCTGGGAGGTAATCATCTCGTTTTATCCTCTTACACGAACCTATTACGGTGATGGGGAGAGGGGGCGAAATTTCCTTAAGGAGACCGTTTTTGTACGGGACTTAGTCTTTTCAACGAAAATTATTTTTCTAAGAGCAATTTCATCATTTGGTTAATTTGCATGGTATTCTACATTTTTATGCAATTTAATTTGGAAATATTATTAAATAAAAAATCTAATTCTCCTATATTAATAACAATCATAAGGTAATTTCTTGTTTTAGTAATTCAGGAGATTAAGAACCGATTTAGTTCATTGATTTGTGTAATCTGAAATAATATTATTTGATTAAATACAACATTTTCTATTTCAGAAAATGGATGCAAACAACAGTAATGTTGAGATCAGTGATGGAACATTGGCTCAGACTGAAGTCCCTAATGCGTCATTGAATGCACCTGTCGTTGCGTTTACCGGGGGATAACCATGACTCGTCCATCTGGACTTTTGCTTGCTGGAAAGCCCGAGAAATTTGATGGCTTCAACTTCAAGAAGTGGTAGGAGAAGATGAAGTTCTCTTTGACCAATTTGAGCTTGGCCCCTATTCTTGACAGAAGAACCACCAACTCAAAACGAGGATGATGATCAAGGGTTCTTCTTAGCTGTAGAAGCATGGAATCACTCATATTATTTATGTAAAAATTATGTAATGAATTGTCTGTTTGATTCAGTATAATGTATATAGTGAAACAACATTCGCTAGGGAGTTGTGGCATGCGTAGAAACAAAAGTATGAGTCAGAGGATGCTGAGAAAATAAATTTCCTAGTTAGTCGCATGTTTGACTATAAGATGGTAGCTAACAAACCATGAATCAAACAAGTGATATATCTATAGCTGCTCCTCCAGGTATCTTTGCCGAAAAATGGAACTCTTGGAGTCTTTTCAAGCAGACGTCATTATTGAGAAGTTTCCCCCGACGTGGAATATTTTCAAGGGCTACCTGAAGAACTAGCAGAAGGAGATGACCATGGTCAAGCTACTCGAAAGGATCAACGTGCAAGAGAAATACATGAATGTTTCACGGGAAATTCCAATCTTCCCTATGAACACGATGACCTCCGCCAAGACAAATGTGATGGATCGTGGGCAAAACTCAAACAGACATGTTGCCAAAGGCAAGCATCAGGAAGTCAACGTTGAATTTTGGGCTTCCGACGCCTGATATCCATAATGAATAGACTTTTACGGCATATGAACATCTAAATTGTGTTCTTATTAGGGGACTTAATAAAAAAGGTATTCATGGAGATCGTCACAAATCAATACAAAATTTCCTCTTGTTCTCATAAGGTTTGCAAGATCTTTTTGAGTTTAAACAAACTTATTGACTGTGAAATCGAAAGCTTACTTAAGGGTTTATTGACAATGGATATTAACAAAATATATTTGACTATTTCTTGGTAACAAAATTAAAATTTAAAAGATGATGACATTGTCGTGATGCTTGTGACACGGACCCGCGTACGAACGAGGCTTAGGGACCGTTCACCTTGCGACGTATGACGGTCCCATATTTGGAAAACTCTAGAAGGTTCCGTGCAAATATGGTAACTACCGAGATATGTCCAGAGTCGACGTACAAGTCTATGTTCATTCTACTGGAGAATATACTTCACATATACTTGTTTTCATATGTGACCCTCATTGATTGTAGGCAATATAGAGTTTTCCATACGAGAGTTCCCCTAACTTGTATATAAAGGGGACTCTCCTCTCATGTTGTATCATCAAATAAATTCAAAGAGTAATATAAGAAGTAGTATTTCTATCATATATCGAGTGTTTTCTTATAGTTTCCTGTGTGAGTGAGCAAAAGGCTGCTTAGGAATAACTTAACGTCGCGCGACTGAAGTGAGAGTGATAGTATTTATCTAAGCCTGTGACCATTGGTATTAGAGCTATATTTTCTTGCAACGAAACGCGGATCATGGCTATTGGTGACAAGAACATGGTTGTTGTTGCTAGAGAGAATACAAACCAAGAACGGGGTAGATGTCAGTCGAGAGATGTTGTTAATGTATTGGAGATCCGAGTAGGGAGAGTGGAGGATCCCATTGCTAAAGCTCAAGACATCCTGGAAGACCACACCATGCGCATGGGTAATGTTGAGGTCTAGACTGAGTCCTATTAGCAAGTGTGACGGTCGTGGCAATCTATGCAGTGGATACCCGCAACGATTTGTTGCATGGCCAGATTGATGTGTTGGAAAGGAAGGTTGAGGATATGCATAAGGAGCTTGTCAATTGTTAGGTAACTATATCAAGATGTTTCATTAATATGCAGCATTCCCCATAACCTAATGTGTCAAATTTATTTTAAGTTCAAGAGGGAACATTCAGCTGAGGAGGTGGACAATTTCCTGTACACGATGCAGCAATATCTTCTCTTGATGCACATCAAGGAGGCGAAATTCAAGGTTGGCACTCTTGCGTCTTATCCTGTTGAGGATGCTTTAATGTGGTGGAGAATCACGTCCTATGATGAGGAGGACGAACCCATCAGAACATGGGAGGTGTTCAAGAGAGAATTCTACAAGACATTCTATTCAAAGTATGTGATTGAGGAAAATGTGACACCTGGTGTAGAAGGATGATTTGCAAGGGTATGTTCGGGAGTTCCAAAAGATCTGACTTTCCATTCAAAAGTTGGAGTCAAAGGAGGACTTCCGTCAGTTCGCGGATGGGCTTAAACCGTGTGTTCAATTACAGTTGCAAAGGCGGGACATAAGGGACTTGAAAGTATTCTTGCAAGTGTGTGATTTCTTGATAAAGTACAAGCAGGAGTCCAATACTGAATTTAAGTGCAAGGGCAAAGAAGTTGGTGGCGGAGATAGGTTCATGAGACCGCAACAACTTGAGAAGGGAAAGGCTGTTCAAATTGGCGACTCTTATAGGAAGGAACATCAGCCTAGACTTGTGAAGTGTTTCTTATGTGACAAAAATCACAAAGCCAAAGAATCATGAAGAAGAAGCTCTTTGTCATTACTCGAGAGTAAGAGGAGAAAGCGGCAGAAGAGACGAGACTTGGAGAAATCAAGATGTTGGACTCAATCAAAAACTCTAACAAGAATGGTTTGATGTTCGTGGACGTAAAGCTCGCGGGCAAAACAATGAACACACTTAGTGATAAAGGTGCAACAGACCTCTTCATCTCTAATGAGGCCGCATAGAAGGTGGGCTTGAAAGTGGAGAAGCAGTCGAGCTGGTTAAATTCGGTGAACTCCCCACAAGTTCGAATAGGCGGCCTAGCAAAAGAGGTGGAAATACAAGTTGGTCCTTGGTCTGAAAAGGAAGATATTATGGTAATTCCGTTGGATGATTATGAGTTCGTAGTTGGGTTGGAATTCCTTGATTCTATCAATGCTTTGCTGGTTCCTTTTTCAAATGCTATTTGTGTATTGGATCCACAAAAACTATGTGTGATGCCAATGAAACGCATAGGAGATTGTGGTTCAAAGATGCTCTCAGTCATGCAACTGAATCAGGGAGTGTATAAAGGGTAGGTGATGTTCCTTGCTGCCTTGAAAGAAGATGAAAGATTTAATGAAGAAGAAAATGTGTCGAAGGAAGTGCTAGAGGTCCTTGACACGTCTTCCGACACCATGCCCGACCGACTGCCCAAAAAATTGTCACCTAAGAGAGAGGTGAACAATTAGATCGAGCTAGTGCCAGAAGCTCGTTCCCCTGCAATGGCACCATACCGCATGACACCTCTAGAGTTGGAAAAATTGAGGAAACAGTTGAGAGATATGCTTGAAGCGGGATACATTCAGTCATCAAAGTCCCGGTATGGTGCACCAATTTTTGTTCCCAAAGAAGAGTGATGGTTCTCTCCGCATATGCATCGATTATCGGGTCTTGAAAAAGGTAACGGTGAAGAACAAGTATCATATTTCACTCATTGCAGACTTGTTCGATTAGTTTGACGCGACGAGGTGGTTTATGAAGTTTGATTTGCATTTGAGCTACTATCAAGTTCGGATTGCCGAGGAAGACGTTACAAAAATGGCGTGTGTGACTTGTTATGAGAGATATGAGTTATTGGTAATGTCGTTCGGGTTAACAAACGCGTCAGTTACATTTTGTACTTTGTTGAACAAGGTATTGCAACCATTTCTTGATCGATTGGCGGTTGTATATCTTGACAATAATTTATATATAGTCGGTGATTGATCAAGCGCATAGATCACTTCACTGATTTTCAGAGTCCTTCGACATAATGAACTCTACGTAAAAAGGATAAATGCTCATTTTCCCAAGCGGAAGTCCCATTTCTGGGCCACATTGTTGGAGGAAGACAGTTGCGGATGGATCCAGGGAAAATATGATGTATTATCGAGTGACAACTGCCAAACAGGGTGACAGAATTGAGATCATTCCTGGGCCTTGCGAATTTTTACAGACGATTCGTGAGGGACTACTCGAAGAACAGTGTGCCAGTTATGGAGCTAATCAAGAAGAACAAAACTTGGGAGTGGTCTGTGGAGTGCTAAAGAGTATTCCAGCGTATCAAGCGAGTCATTACAGAAAAGCCCGTGCTCGCATTGGTCAATCATACTAAGTCATTAGAGGTTCAAGCTGATGCTTTAGATTATGCTATTTGAGGAGTACTGATGCAGGATGGGAATGTAGTGGCGTTTGAAAGTCATAAACTCAATGAGGTTGAGCGGAGGTACACAGTTCAGGAGAAGGAGGTAACCGCGGTGGTACATTGCCTTCGCACATGGAGACATTACCTCCTTGGTTCACGGTTCGTTGTGAAGATGGTCAATGTTGCTACGAGCTACTTCTAGACACGGAAAATTGTTTTCCCAAAGCAAACTCGATGACAAGATTTCCTTGCGGAGTACCACTATGCGTTGGACTATAAGTCTGAAAAACCAACCTTGTAGCAGACGGGTTAAGTCGAAAGGTGAAGTTGGCAACCATTACTCAACTAGAGAATCTGTTGGTGCAGCAGATCAAGGAAGGACTAAAACACGATTTCCAAGCTTAGAACATTATACAGTATGCGTGGGATGCCAAGACGTGACAATTCTGTTATGAGCACGGGGTGTTTTACAGTAGGGGTCAACACTTATTCGTGCCTTAACATCGGAAGTTGTGCAAGGAAGTGTTGCAAGAATGCCACGAGTCTAATCGGGCAGGTCATTCGGGAATGCATCGTATGATGGCCCTCGTGGAGGAAAGGTATTATTGGTCTAATATGCGTGACGATATTGAGGCATATATGCGTACTTGTTTTGTATGTCAGAAGATAAGATCAAGTAGAGGCGACCGTGAGAGACAGAGACCTGCGTTTTATGGTCAAGTTCTGGACCGAGTTATTCAAAAAGTTTGGGACGGACTTGAACTTTCCACCAGTTTGCATCCCTAAACCGATGGTCAGACGTAAATGGGCTATGCCTTACTGGAGTTGTACCTAAGGCACTATGGAATCTAGGGCCGAACCGGTTCAGAACTTAAATCTTTACCACTTTTTAAAAGAGGCACGGTTTACCGCTCGCTCCACTTTTTGTCCGCTCCAGATTTTGACTGATTTACCGAACCTTATATGAACTGGTTCGGCCGAACCACTTTATATATATTAAAAAATACTAATGGTAGGCTTCTTCATTAGATGAACAAGAAGTAACTGATGTTAGGGTTTCAATTCAAATTCAAACCCAGAACAACTTCGATGAACATGAACAAACCCAAACAAACAAAACTTGCTTCTATTCGAATTCAAACCCAGAACAACTTCGATGAACAGGAATAAACCCAAAGGAAAAAAACTGCCTCAATTCGAATTCAAACCAAGAGGGCCAAAACGACTTCGATGAACATGAACACCAGAACCTCCAGAACATGAACCCCATTGGAGATCTGCTCCGCGAATCAGAGCCCTAGTTCCGGTTTCGATGAGAGAAGTCAAGCGAATCGTGCAGGTGTGGTAATGTTTACACAAACACAAGGTCGCCAACCGGATGAAGAAATGGGCTAATACTAAGAGACGCGACCAACAATTCAAGGTGGACGACCTGGTAATGGTCAAACTACACAGGTCCTGCGATACAAGAACATGCACAAGGGACTTTTTCAAAGATATGAAATTTCATTTTGAATCCTTAAAAGAGTAGGCAAGGTTGGTTACAAACTCAAGCTCCCACAATAGCTCAAGTTGCATATGAGATTCTACGTCTGTATGCTCAAACAATTTCAAGAGGATAAGGAAGACTTGAGTCGAGCTGAGTCTTCACATGCACCAATTGGGATCAAGGTCTCCTAAAATCGCAGTGTCGACGAGATCATTTAAGACCGCACTATCCGCTAGAAGAACAGAAAGACGAAGCGCGAGTACTTGATCAAGTGGAAGGGACTACCTGAGAGTGGAGCCAATTGGGAATCTGAGGACGCCTTGTCGCAGCTCTAGAGTCAAACTAAGAAGTATCACCTTGAGAACACGACGAGGGCGTGCGGAAGAATGACACTGACAGCGTACAAAGGAGACTTTAGAGACCGTTCACTATTGAGTATAATGAAGCATCTGGTGTCAAGTTGGAAAATAAAAAGTTTGATGATGTTGATCTTTATCGATGAATGGTTGGAAAATTGCTATATTTGATAATGACAAGGCCCGATATTTCCTTTCCTATACAACAATTTGCTCAGCTTGTTAAGACACTGAAAAGATCTCACTTTTGAACAGACATGAGAGTTATCACGTACATCAAAAGATCACTTAGTCAATGAATTTTCTTCCCATCAAAGAATGATTTGAAAGTAAAGATATACTGTTATGCAGATTGGGCATCATGCTCATTAAACAGACGATCCTTAAGTGTGTATGCTCTGAAAATCGGAGAAGCTATGGTAGCTTGGAAGGTGAAAAAATGAATGTCAGTGTCTAAATCCAGTGTAGAAGCAGAGTATCGAAGTATGAGTGCATCTGCTTCAGAAGCAGTCTGGATTCACATGTTATTGGAGGAACTTGGAATATCTCAAACACTTCCGATCGGGATACTTTGTCACAGCAAATAAGCCATCCAAACATCGAAAATTCCAATGTTTCGTGAGCGAACAAAACATATTGAGTTGAATTGTCATTTCATTCGAGATAAAATACAAGATGGTAAAGTCAATCCTTATTATATAAGTTCAGGTGAACAATTGGTAAATTTGCTAACTAAGACATTAAGCAAACAACACGAGTTCTTGCTCAACCAGTACATAATAAAAGTTGTTTTCTGAGAAGAATGAAGTTGGTAGATTTTTTTTTGTCAAAATAACGCTTTACTTGAAGAAATAAAACGTCGTGACTTGTGGTCACAGAAGTTCGAAATTACAATCATTTGCTACTAAACATAAAAATGGTAGTGGGGTCTTTCGACCCTATCATTAAGACTCACTTCCAATCTCGCTTGCTTTGCTATCCACTTTGCACACTCGTTATTCGTCATTGGAATAGCTCGCCACTACACTTGCTCGATTTGCCTTGCTAGTGCTCGAATATTTGGTTTGATGGTTGACAACCTTCAATGCGTCGCCCCTCCTCTAGTTGTTGTTGAACCGTTTGTGAGTCTGTTTCTATGGAAATGCTTTGCCATCTTGCTTCGATTGCTAGTCGTACTCCTTGTATGGCTATGACTTCCATTGTTTCTATGTCGTCGCTCCGGTAACTTCGGTTCACTCCTCCCACGACCTTCCTTTCGTTGTTTCTAACCACCACCCCTATCTCCGCTCTTCTCGTTTGTTTACACCTTGATGCGTCATAGTTTATCTTGATTATGCTCCCCGTCGGTGTTTGCCATCTTTGGTACGGTCGATCTACTCGTGTGGATTGTATTATTCGTCTGTTTCCCTTTTCTCCTCAAAGGTTTGTTTGATTTCCATTATTAATATCTTTGGGTTGGGTTGTTTTGCTTCAAAGGCGGTCTTGCATCTTGTCTACCATATCTGCCAGCATGTGAGGAGTGTTAATGTCCACCGTGTCTCTCGTATTGCTCGTTGTACACGCGGTTTCTTCCTCTTCATCTCGAGCTAAGTGACCAAGTCGATGTTGTTTGGTCGGTCGATTTTTATACCTACTATTCTGAACCATACAGGTTCAGTCCAGCTGCATTCAAGGATCATGTGTTCCCGTGTCTCCATGTTAAGAACTCAAATCTAATTAAATGAAAGCAGAGAAAAAAAAAAGAAGACTTACTTGTAATTGAAGTAATCGGAAATCAAACTTTCATTCCAAGGTGGTTAAATCTGTTACATCTCCTATCTATTTATAGTCTTCCATCTCTTCAATATTACAACTTGACCCTTACATTATGATTCTAGAATATTACGGAATAATCCTCAAACATATACATGTATCTTAACATCCCCTCCATGCTCCACTCTTAGTTCGGCACTTACCCGCATTCCCTCCTTAGCGTATATCCACGGATCCTCAAAAACTCGGATGCTCTCCCGATCCAATCATCCACATTCCTTCTTATTTCATGACGTCTCGTCCGTGTACTAGGCTGCTCCAGCCCCACGATGCTCGGCTTCCTCTCCTCTAAGAAAGTGGTTCGTGGAAAGTACACTCCTTTTAGTACCCGTGCGCATAGTGTGTCTGGTTCGGCTATGATTCGACCCGCCATCTTCGTGAGGAGGGTTATGTTGAAACTTTCCAATTCTCGGAACCCTAGTACCCTGAATTCTCTGGATTTTGTTAGGACTTCTCATCTCCTCCAGTGTGTGTCTCTTCCCCTCCGATGTTTGTCCCCACCAGAAGTCTGCTATGAGTGAGTCGATTTCCGAGCACCATGTTTTCGGGAGGTGGAACACACTCATGACGTACGTGGGGTTTGTTGTGATAATCACATTTATTAGCACTTCCTTTCCTGCTTGATTTGTGGTTTTCGATATCCACCCGACCAGCTTGTCTCTGATTTTGTTTTTTTAAGGACCCCAGTGCCTCCTTCTATGATTGTCCCCATATCGATGGCAATTCCAAGTATTTGCCCGGGTTCACTGATGCTAATGAAGTTGTTAGATGGGGAGGAATGTTGGAGTATATTCTGTAGTACTCTAGAATTATCTAGATAGTTAGTTCTAGTGAAGTTAGTTACAATTCTGTTTAGGTGTAATATGTTATTCTATCTATTATGCCTGCTTACTATAAAATAGCAGAGTTGTAGATCTGTAAAGTATGAAATACACAGAAAGTTTTCTTCTCTTCTTCAATCCTGTCAATATTCAACAACTGCAACGATAATGCAAAGTTGCAACTTGTAAGAAAATTGAGTATATCCCGAGAATACCAAATATATTGAAGTTGATTCTCATTTCATACATTACAAACATTCTCAAATTTAACATTTTCAAATGGTTGTTAGTTAGCACACATGTAGGAACAAAAGAACCAGTTGTTGGATGGCGTCGTTGAACGCTTCTTTGTCTCTAAATCAGTTCTCTCGAGCAAACCTGTCAAGCTCTATTGGAGCAAACCTTTTAAGGGTGCTATCTTTCTAATGACCCCCTGCAGGGAAAAAAAAAAGAGAGAGAGAAGAAAACTCTAGTTTTGGACTATAAATAGCTGAGAGTAGGACCTAGATATTGTGAGTTTCTCCTTTCTAGGATCCGTGGGTTAGATTGGAATGATCTCTCTATTGTAGTTACGCATCTATCTGGGTAGAAAGCCCTCACATTGAATCCAGATAGCTGACCGACACTTAAATCTACACATTATAATTCCTACAGGATGTAATGATCATTGTCATACTGAGAAAAGAACTGCATGAATCTCATATTACAATCATTCAACCAAAGGAACACTTTTTATTCACCATCTTCTTTCTAATGTAACTGGCACACACACACACACAGAGCGAAAGAGGAGAAGAGTGTTTACGTAAGAAGCAGTATCTTTCCAGTGTGTTGGTTGCTTTCCATAATCCTGTGTGCCTCCGCAGCTTCACCTAGCGGCATATATTTGTACACCACAGGCTTCACTTTTCCTGCCTCGATTGCAGGCCACACATTCTTTTCAACCTCCCTTACAATCGCTGCTTTATTTTCCAAACTTCTATATCGCAAACCCGAAGCTGTACAAAAAAATAAATCAAACACCATTTTAATATTCATTTGTATGTTGTGAACTAAGAGTTATAAAAGCAGAGTAATAATGTATGATAACACCTTGCACTGTAAGACGCCTTGCAAGCAAACTCCTCAGGTCAACTTGAGTCACTGTTCCACCTAAGAAGCCAATGATAAAAAGCCTTCCATCAAAGTTGAGGCTGTCGAGGTTTTGCTGAAAGTAGGATGCTCCAACAACATCTAGAATCACATCAACACCTGCATCCCCATGCCATTTCTTCCACATTATAATGAATGTATATAACATCTTGTTCAGAATGTATATAACATCTTGTTCTGAAAATCCCACAGTTGATGTTGATTACGATGTAAATTTTGCCTTGGTTCACATTATCAAATTGGTAGTCCGTCCAGTGTTCTGTTACAAATTTTTTCTATTAAACAAAGGAACTCTTCTAAAGTATACTTGCCTTTCCCTCCTGTTTCTTCTTTAACACGTGCAACAAAATCCTCTGTCTTGTAATGAATACAAACATCAGCACCTAGCTCTTTGCAGATGCTTAGTTTTTCTTCACTCCCTGTTCGTGATCAATCAGATAACCATGTGAGAAGGTTACTGTTTTTCCAGAGTATCACACACAGCCTATGTGAGAAGTAACCAAAAACGTACCTGCAGTGACAAATACCTTAGCCCCCCAGTACTTTGCCATTTGAATAGCAAATGTACCAATTCCACTAGAGCCACCATGAATCTATTACTCAAACAAAAAGAATGAAGATCAGAAAACAAACCAACGGATGAAATAAACTTCTCTTCCCAAGAGAACAGAATTCCTGTTTTTATATATACTATAATTACTATAGATTAATTGCCACGACTATATGAGAATGACTAATGAAACCCGTTAGCTTCAAACACACGTTTATATATATATAGGTCCTGACTCCTGCAGAGTGACACAAACTGGAGTAATATACGATATGAACAAATAAGAAACTATAAAACAGACAAATTTCATCTCACCAGGAACGTTTCTCCTGCGCGAAGATGACTCGTCATGAAAACAGTGGACCAGACAGTGCATGCCACTTCGGGAAAACTAGCAGCATCAGTGAGAGAAACACCTGACGGAACAGGAAGAACCTGCCCCACTGGAACTGCTACTTTCTCTGCATAACCTCCTCCAGCAAGTAGAGCACATACCTGTACATTATCCAAAACATCATCATCTTCTTCTTCCAACCAAGGTTCCCATATTTCCTATAATATATATAGATACTGTTCGTTGAAATCCAAAGATAACAAATAGTTACCCAAATCCAAAAATAATTTTTTTTCTTTCTAAAAGAGAAACCTAGAAGGAACTCAGTCAGAACAAGCTTCATAGTCGATACATTCATAATCCCTTCTTGGCAATTGTTTATTCTGAGATATGAAGCCACACAATAGTTATCATAATTACCTAGTCTACTGCAAGACATACTTAAACTGAGAAATCATACATATATATTCCAAAGACAATATAAAAAGGATATCATCTGTTAAGAAAGTGCGGATCATATAACAAGCAAATTACTGTCCGCAATCAAAAGTAGGAGCGGCTATATATATCCCACGCAACCAAAGGACCGCAATATACTAAAGTTTCCCTAAAAACGAACGGCATAGAGAACCGCTGACTCATAGATGAAACCTTTCCCTTATGGGTATAATCAACGGAATTACCTCATCGCCAACTTTCCAGCGGGAAACGTTCTTCCCAACAGCTTCAATGATGCCGGAGCACTCTAGTCCGGGGAGCTCACTCGATCCCTTGGGGGGAGGGTACATGCCTTTGCGCTGAAAGGTGTCGGCCCTGTTGAGAGCGGTGGCCGCCACTCTGACGAGAACTTCATCGTGCTTGATTTCCGGGTCATCTACTTCGTGCAGTTTCAGCACCTCTGCTTCTCCCGGCGTTGTGATCACCACCGCCTTCATTTTGGCCCTGCTGTTGATAAAAGGATTCAATCGCTGACCAAGTGACAGACTAAGCTGGGAATCGATTGATGTCTCCTGACCTGTGTTGTGTGTCGTCTTATATTTGGCGAGGAGTGGAAGGGGAATTATCTATATATTAATGTAAATATTAGACACATAATTGAGATAATTTTTTATTCAATTTGATTGATTCAATAATATCATATATAATTGGCAAAAAAAATAATAATATCATATATTCACATTTATATGAAGATACGTATGGAAGTGGACGGGAATAAACAGTTTTTTTTTTACCAAGAAAATTCCCGTATATTACTCAGAAAATTGGGGTTGGAGAGAACCCCGGCTCATTACAGTATCACAACGTAAAATATCCAAAAGCGGGGGTGGTGGTTCTAAAAACCAGTCATCCCGACCCACCCCGCACTAGCATGTTTATACCCAATCTCGTGATCCTATTCCATGACAGTTTCCTTACGGACCCTGCTAGGACGAGACTATTTTCAATGATAGTCTCGATTTGCCAAAATTTCGAATTACCCAAAATGTGGTCTATCACCACTTCCGCATCTGATTCTATCACTACCGACTCCCACCTAAACGCAAGGGCGAGTTTAACACCTTCGAGGACCGCCCTCGCTTCAAGAATAACGCTTGAACCGGAGGACTCCGAGCTGAAGAAGCCCCCTACGACAGCACCAACATGGTTTCTGGCGACAACTCCGACTCCACCCCGACCCGAGCATCTTGGCCACGCACCATCACAGTTAACCTTGATGGATCCAACATCCGGTGGAATCCACTTCCGAACCTGAGCAACAGCAGTGCCTGCAGTGCCTGCTATCATCGCGGTTCGCCTTTGCTGCTGCAGCAAGGCTGAGCTCGACGCCTCAACCTCAAACACCGCCTTCCTATCTGCAGCAACCACTCTGACTGGTTCCGGATCCTTCCCTTGGAAAACCCCCGCACACCTAGCTTTCCAAATCGACCAGCACGCTGTGAGCACTGTGTTCCACCAATGCTCCGCCTGCGCCCTGCTTGCAGGAACATCTGCAAACAACCTGGACAGCCATTCCAAAACAGAGGAGCACCCGCCCCTTACGTCTCCGATGCCCAGTAGATCACCCCATACCTACGTGACCCACGGGCACTCCCACAAAAGATGCTCAACAGACTCACTCTGCCCACAAAATGGATTGTCCGGCGATACTTGCACTCCCCGGCGGGCCAGCGCCTCTCTAACTGCAAGGGGCATTGGAAGCCATTTTCCACGCAAAGACTTTCACCTTGGGTAGAGACTTAGACTTCCAGATTGCCTGCCACAGGTTCGGGTTGGTGTCGTGGCTTCCTCCCTGTGAGCTGAACCGAGCCTCCCCTCCGCCAAACCTACCACGGATGAAGTGATAGGCCGACCTTGCTGAGACGTTCCCCTGTTTATCATAAGGCCATCTAAGCTCGTCCGGTGGGAAATAATAGTGAGGAGAGGAATGGTGATCGAGAGCACTTTGTCAGTTTCCTGGTCCGAGACAGCTTCCCTCACCGTTTGTTCCTTCCATGAACGCCATTCTTGATCGATCCATTCTGCGAGGAAAGTGTTCGCTTGATGATCCGTGATCGGGTGAAGATCAAGTCTGTTGTCATAGAAACCCGGAACCCATGCATCCGAGAAAGGTCGGATTGACCTCCCATCTCCAATCACCCAAACAGCTCCTGGAAAGACAGCATCCCGCCCAACCAACAAACTGTGCCACGCCCAGGAAGGTCTTCCCCCCTTAACCGCAGTAAGGAAGCTCGACCGTGGGAAATAAATCCCTTTGATAACCCGAGCCCACAAAGAGTCGGGCTGAGCCTGAAGCCGAGCAGCCATCTTCCCCAGCAGAGCAAGGTTGAAAGACTGATCTCTCTAAAGCTGAATCCCATCAGATTTTGAACGTATCATGGTATCCCATCGTTTCCAATGAATTTTCCGGTCCCCGTTAGATGCTCCCCACCAAAAACATGCTATCAATCCATTAATTTTATTGCACCAAGTCTTTGGTAGTTGGAATATGGACATTGCATAGGTAGGGATCGCCGAGATAACCGCTTTGATAAGTACCTTTTTCCCGGCATTGTTAAGGAGCTTGGACCTCCACCCTTAGGCTTGGACCGCTTCACATTTTGACCTCCCCCACACGGACGGGAGACCCAAGTATTGCCCTGGGTCCCTGACAAGATTCATTACAAAAACACGAGCCACCTCGATAGCATAAGGGTTCTCCACATCCGTTCCACAAAACAAAGATGACTTAGCGAAATTGACCCTTTGACCCGACGCTTGACAATACTTGTCTAGGATCCCTTTAAGAGCAAGAACATTCCCCATCGAGCCCTTGAGGAATAACAAAGAGTCATCTGCAAAGAAAAGGTTGTGGACCAACTGATCCCTCCGTGGTCGTATCCCTTCAATGGCACCATTTTGAACCAACTGATCCATCCTCCTTCATAACACATCCACCACCAGAATAAACAGATAAGGCGATAAAGGATCTCCCTGTCTGAGCCATCTGGATGGAACAATCATATTTGTGCGCTTCCCGTTAACAAGGACCTGATATGAGACCGTTGAGATGCACTCCTTGATCCTTTGAATCCACTTTTGGTGGAAACCTCTCTTAGCAAGCAGCTGAAGTAAGAAGTCCCATTCGACCCGATCATAGGCCTTTTGCATGGCACAATCAGGGTGCGGACTCCTGCTGTTAGGAGCCCGGTTGGTCTTCAAGTAGTGAAACATCTCGTGGGTAATAAGGATATTATCTTGGATTTGTCGGCCTGCCACAATAGCACTCTGATAGGGGGTGATTAGATTTGGTAAATAGGTTTTCAACATGTTTGCCAGAACCTTAGAGACAATTTTATACCCAAAATTACATAAGCTAATAGGGCGATAATCAGAAGCACTCGTAGGGTTAGGAATCTTAGGAATAAGCGTGATATCTGTGTGATTTAGAAAGGGAGGGAAAGTACCTATTAGGAAGAAGGCTTTAACCATGGTGATGATGTCTGGACCTACGACACTCCAAGACCGTTGGAAGAAAGAACCCGGGAAACCGTCCGGACCCGGAGCCCTAGACCCCCCCCCCCCCCAAGCTGAAAGGCTGCCCGTTTTACTTCACAATCCGAAACATCTTTTGTAAAATTATCGTTCAAATCCTCAGTGACATCCTGCGGTACACAGCTCCAAATATCATCAGCATTAACCTCCTCCCTGACGATCTGCGCCATACAACGCCATACACTACGCAGGTGTAGTGACATCCTGCGGTACACAGCTCCAAATATCATCAGCATCATCCTCCTCCTCCAACCCGGTACCCTCCGAATCCCCTAGCTTTATAATCTTGTTTTTCCTTCGACAATCCAACGTTGTGAGATGGAAAAACTTTGAATTCCTATCCCCATCTCTCAACCATCGAATCCTCGACCGTTTCTTCCAAAAGATATCTTCCAACTTCCAATGGGCATGGATCTTGGATTTCAAAACCTTATCTTCCTCTTGAATTCTAAGGCACGGTGTGTGATTCCCTAAGACCTGGAAACGTCTCCTAGCTTTCTCAATCTGTACTCTGTTGTTAGCAACATTTTCCCTGCTCCATCGCACCAGTTTAGTCCTGCACACCCGCAGCTGCCCATTGAACTCCTCGGGACCTTGGATCCTGCCTCCTCTGCCCCAAGATTCTCGGATAACCGACTGGCACTCTAGATATTCATACCACATCTCCTCGAATCTGAACGACTTAGAGCTTCTTGATCCTGAATAATCCAAGGACAACTGAATTGGCGCATGATCGGAGCCTATGGCTAGACCAGGAATGCATTGAGCTTTGTTGAATCGAAGCTGCCATGCACCGTTTGCTAGAACACGATCAAGCCTCTCCATCACTCTTGCCTCTCCTACTCGTTTGTTCGACCACGTATGCAACTGCCCCTTGTACCCAAGGTCCCCCAAACATAGATCATCAAAGAGTTGCCTGAATGCGTTAATCTTACGTTGTTCCTTTCTCCTCCCACCGACCTTCTCCTCGTGATCCAATATGTCATTAAAAGTACCTAAGCAGGTCCATGGCTCCGATCGGTTCATCCCAATCCCTTTCAATCTGTTCCAGACCGCGCATCTTCTCCCAAAATTCGGGTCCCCATAGACCCACGAGATGTGCATCTTCCCCCCAGCCGCAACTAACTGTACCTCGGTGTCTATGATGTTTTTGCTGATGTGGTTTACAAAGACAACCACTTCCTCTAGCCACCATAACGCAAGGCCACCACTTATCCCGATAGGATTAACGTACATGGCATGCTTCATTCCAACCTCTCTTCTAATACGGTCGCAAAAATCCTCCAGTTGCTTTGTCTCCATTAAGAAAACAATAGAGGGTCAGAGTCTTCTTACTTGATCTTTTAAATGGCGAACTATTAGGGGAGATCCCAACCCCTGACAGTTCCAACTAAGAAAGATCATTGATCTCGCGTGGCTGTTTAGGGACAGCCACCGGAACCCTTACGTGTTGTGTTCTTGCTTCTGAATGAGACCATGGTGCTTGTCTCCCCCGACCTTCTACCTGGTCTTCCTCCCATGTGATACCTAAGTTTCTCCTTTTTGTCCTTGCTGGGAATGACAGGACTCAACTGACTAGTTTCCCCCAGTTTCAGAGACCCCTCTTGAGTTTTTCTCTTTTTTTGATGGAAAGTTTAGTTTTTTTTTTTTACTTCCTTGTGGGGCAAGAAATCTCCATAAACAACAATCTGGCTTGCCATATCTGTTTTTGGGAAGGGGATCGGATTCGGAATGATGCTAGGGAAGGATTCTGGCGTGACTTCAACTATTAGGCTCCTCTGAGCTTCAGTATCTGGGACTTTGCCTTCAACTCCCCTCCTCCCCTATCCCGAGCTCAGCTGGAAATTCTGAGGCAGGGCAAGTTCGAAAGAGAGATCAAGCTTCTGACTTCCTGTTGGACCTATGATCTGATAGCGAGCACTAGGGAGCTCAAATGATGGGAGGACGACTATATGTGTCTCCTCTTCCTGGGGTAAGGAGTTGAGATCAAGATTGTGATCAGGAAGAGGTACTACTTGCTGGGGAGAGTTGCCGAATATGGTTATGGACAGATTGAGATCTAGCAGCTGATGTTCCACTGATTTTCTGCTTGACTCTCTCTCCTCCTTACGTGATCCTCACTTCGAGCTCAGGTTACCCACCACTTCAGTGACCACCTGTTCCACTTTCATCATCGGATGAGACTGGCCATAAGTCTGCGGTTGTTGGGAACCAGCTTCCCTCATCATTTCACTCCATGTCTTCCTCGCTGGGTCTCTAGGTCGAATGCTGTTTGAGTTTCCCCCTACGATTTGGGTCCACCCTAACTGCCTCCTCTGCCTGGGACACGACAACCATGGCACGTACATCGGCAGACTGTTGTTCAGTTCTGATCGGACTATCTCCCTGTCGCACAATTGGGAAGTATGCCTCAGGCATCCGCATCCGAAGCAGTAGTCCGAGAGGCGTTCGTATTTTATGGATGCCCACCTCTCGATCCCCTTCGCATTGGTCCACCAGAAACCCGCAAGCAGTGGGTCAAACACCTGGATCATACTTTTCATTCGGATGTAGCCACGCTTCTGCATTTCAAGTTCAGAATCCATCTGCAATCATTTTCCTAAGCTACCAGCGACACATACATCATTATCCCTAGTCAGCATATCAAGACTAAGGCCATGTATTTGGACCCAAACCTGCAGCTCCTCAAAGTTAACATCACTGTGGTGTTGGTTCACCTCACATACCTGCAGATTCAAGCAGTGCCCGTGAATAGCCCACGGAGACATATCGAGGACTCGGTCATGGTCCCCAGCATTGGCGAAGTCGAAGGCCATCACTCCCTCTGATAAGTCAGTCATTCGAACTGTGGCATAGCCCGCCCATGCTGCTCTAAGCATTGAAAACACAGCATTGTTCTTCACTGATTTCTGGGAAATAACCTTCCCCACTACTCTGCCCAGCTGCTGCTCAGGGGGTCTAGATACCAGATTCAGGGTCGGTCTACGCGGAGCCTCGCTTCCACTGGATGCTTGGTAACTAGTCATGCTTTCCGAGGTCCAGACACTGTCGCGCCAACCTACAAAACAGGATAAGAAACACACAGACAGAAAAGGAAGAAAAAACACTAGAAAAACTGGTGAACTTGACAGAAAAGGAAAGGGGAGCTGGGGGACGAACCCTAGGATCTCGAAAAGCTCCTCACACTACAGTTTTGCCTTGGGTGGCGGCTGTTTACTGGCTGAGCTAAGGACAGTACATCTCACACAGGGCCAAACCTAGTGAGAGAAGGGAGAAGCGCGTCCAAGACACGCGCGAGAAAACATTGGATCATAAGTGAGCTTGAATTGACAACGGGAATAAACAGTTGATGACAGAGTTTTGGTGGAAAAACTCTCATGGAGGGGATAAATGAGGATCAGTTAAATATGAAAGGTTATATGATTACTGTTATGGATGTGGCATGCTGGGTCATACAACCCAAGCATGCAAATCAGAGTTTCAATTTGTGGAGCACGATTAGAGCGTGTCAATGTATGGACCGTTGCTTGCGGGGGTGAGACCAAAACAAGCTACCGTAGGACAGACCGTGCGAGGGGATGAGGGGCATAGATCACAAGAATGACAAGGTGGAAGGAGATCATGGTTTGACATAATGGCGGAGGTACGGGAAAGGAACCATGGAAAGGCTCATACAGGGGGGCAACAAGGAGACCCTAATGCCGAGTCCAAGTATGATAAGGAGCCACCCAATAATAAACCGAGTGAAACCATGGACGCTGAACCAATGGAGACCGAGTCAGCCCATGTGCAAGGGCCAACCGAACTTGCACATGAAGAACTTCCCACCACAAGAGCCCTAATCATCCATGGTAGCCAAGGTCGAGCCCCCCCCACCATTACCCGGGCCAATACAATAACCAATACCCATTCGAACCACACCCAAGCCAAACCGAATGCAACTAAACCTACCACTCACCAACACCAATACCGAATCAATCCAACATTTGCTAACATACCCACCCAGCACTACATACCAACCTAACCCGACTAACCCCACCTACACACGCCGAGCTCCCTTAGCCACGAACCCACGAACCCAGCCAACCGACTTCCCCACACAAACAACCCAACCCGTGATCATATACCTACCCGACACTCCAACCCAACATCACCTAACCGACCCAACCCAACCCGACCAACCTAACTGTGAGAGGATACGAACAAAGATGAGGATGAATAATACACACTATGTTAGCCCGAATGGTACGCATGGGGGCTAGCATTGTGGTGGAAGTCGGACACGAGGGTTTCGGTGCTGCATGCCGATCCACATTGCCTGGATTGTGAGGTATACATGGATAACCAAACAGCTCCAACATATGTAACATGGGTATACGCGAGCACAGAGGCTCGTGAACGGACACAACAATGGAATGCACTTCGAAATTTGGGAAGGGGAAGGCAGGGAGGATGGGTGGTTTTAGGCGATTTCAACACCATATGTCACCCACATGAAAAACAAGGTGGGAGGAGGAAATCCCAAAGACAAATGGATGAGTTCAAGTCATTGATTGAAGATCTAGAAATGGAGGATTTGGGAGCTAATGGGAACACCTTCACATGGTGTAATAACCGAAGTGGAGCGGAAAAAATAAGCGAACGCCTAGACCGTGTGTTGATAAACACGGAGTGGGCATCCCGTCACCAACAAGGAAGACGCATTAACAAACTAGCCATTGAGTCGGACCATACACCAATGGTGGTCCAACTCAAACAACCACGGAAGAGGGCAAGAAAACGCTTCAAGTTTGAGGCAATGTGGCTTGAAAACCCGGAATATAATGAGGTAATCCAAGAAGCGTGGAAGAGACCAACAACAGGAAGAGAAATCCAATGAGTGTATAAAAAACTACACAAATGCCGAATCAAGCTCACAAAGTGGAGTAAGGGCTGTTTCAGCAATAATATGAACGAGATCGCAAAAACGAAGGATGCTCTAAGGAGAACCATGCAAGGGGGAATGAATGATGCTGCGATCCAAGAGGAGAAACGTTTAAAAGGCACACTTAAAAGCCTTTGGATGAGGGAGGAAACCTATTGGAAACAACGGTCAATGGTAAAATGACTTGGGGATGGTGATCGAAACACTAGCTTCTTCCACCATACCACAATAGCAAGAAGGAGACACATTCAAATATGCCGACTACGGGGTACCAATTGGGAGTGGATAGATGAGGAAGGGAGAATAACCGATGAGCTATATCGATATTTTGGTAACATGTTCACAGCGGAGCAAACCGAGTCGGGGAATGAGTTCCTTCGGCATATTCCAAACAATATAACCCCCAAGATGAATGAAAAATTGACACAAGAGGTGACAGATATGGAGATAAGGGCAACCACATACCAACTAGGAGGATCACGCGCGCCGGGTCCAAATGGTTTTCCGTGTTTGATTTACCAAAAGAACTGGAACATCGTGGAGGAAGACGTCATCACCACGGTTAAGGCGTTTTTCAGAACACAGACTCTTCTAAACCCCCTGAGCAATAATGATATAGTGCTGATTCCAAAAGTGCCAAACCCGATGAGACCCACTGATTTTAGGCCAATAAGCTGTTGTAATTTACTGTATAAAATCATATCCAAAGTGTTGGTGAACCGTTTAAAGATTTATATGTGAGAGTTTATCACCCATTTGCAGAGTGCATTTGTATTAGGTAGAAACATACATGATAACATCATGGTCGCCCATGAAGTTTTCCACCACCTGAACATGAACCGAAGCGAAAATAGGATAGAATGTGCACTGAAGATAGATATGCAAAAGGTGTATGACAGAGTGGAATGAGAATTCCTAATCACCACATTAAGGAAGCGAGGCTTTGCGGAAAAGTGGTTGCGATGGATTAGAGAATGCATATCAACAACCACCTACCAAGTGGTGGTCAATGGGGAACGAACACATGTCATATCACCAACGTGAGGTATTAGACAAGGTGATCCCCTTTCACCATACCTTTTAATCCTACTAGCGTATGTCTTATCACGAAGAATGGAAGGGGAAGCAAGAGAGGGAACCATTCATAGGATCAACCTAAGGAGACAGTGCCCAGAGCTACACCATTTGTTCTTTGTAGACGACTCCCTGTTTTTTATAAAAGGTATACCGGATAATGCTAGAGGTCTTTGGAGCATCCTGGACTCGTACTGCCAGGTATCAAGTCAACGGATAAACAGAGACAAATCGACCCTATATTTCAACAAGGGGGCCGAACCGCATGGAAAGCAACAGGTGGAGGATGCCCTACACATAAAGAGCACGAGTGACACGGGGAAGTATCTAGGCTTACAATCAGTCTGGAGAAGGTCTAAGAGGGAGGCACTGGGATCTCTAAAGTCGAAAATCAGGGACACGTTGGGAGGATGGACGCCGAAAATGTTAAACCAAGACGGGAAGGAAGTACTCATTAAGGCGATTATTACAGCGATACCGACGTATGTAATGAGTGTCTTCCGCCTACATAAGACCCGGTGCTCGGAAATTGATTCTCTAGTAGCGGACTTCTGGTGGGGACAAACACCGGAGGGGAAGAGAACACACTGGAGAAGATGGGAGGTCCTAACAAAGTAAAAATAGATTGGAGGATTGGGATTCAGGGAACTCCAAAGTTTCAACATGGCACTCCTAACAAAAATGGCAGGCCGAGTCATGACCGACCCAAATACGGTATGTGCACATATTTTAAAGGGGTTGTATTTCCCACGGTGTTCATTTCTTGAGGCAAAATAGGGAGGTCGGGCTTCATGGAGATGGAGTAGCATAATACATGGCTGAGACGTAATGAAGGACGAAGGCATGTGGATAATAGGCACGGGAGAGCACATATGAGTCTTTGAGGATCCATGGATATACACCAAGGCGAGCAAACAGGTGAATAGGGAGATAATGGTGGAGCACAGGGGGACCTATGAGTGAAAGACCTAATCTACCCAAACGATACATGGAATGAGACCCTCGTGAGAAACATAGTCAACCAAGATGACGCAACCCACATACTTAGCATACCAATACCGAAAGTTGGGGGTATGGATCGATACATATGGCCACATACGAAGGATGGAAACCCACAAGTCTGTTCGGTCTACCACAAAGTACGGGAAAGGAACGAGCAAAGACCAAGACCGAACCCTACATTCCAAGGTACATTTTGGAAAGACATTTGGAGCACAAAGGTGATACCGAAGGTCAAGAATTTCATTTGGCAACTAGCAACAAATGCGATAGCCATCAAAGTGAATATGATACGGAGTGGAATGAACGTGACACAGAATTTCACCATATGCGGTGAGGTAGAGACACGGGAACACATGATCTTGGAATGTGGATGGACGAAACAGGTTTGGCTCAACACTTTGGGGATACAAATGGATCGACCAAATCAGCTTGACATGGTGGAGTGGCTTGGAAAACGGAAGGGGGAGCTACATGAACGAGGTGTAGTGGCCGACAAGAGGTGGGCCCAAACGCTACTCACATGTTGGCATATATGGAATGCGAGATGCGCGGCAGCCTTTGAAGCAAAGCAACCAAATCCGAGGGTCGTGGTAAGGGAGATCAAACAAGCCTACGAGGAGCACCAAGGGGCAAGCCGAACATACCAACCACCCCAAGCGCAAGATGCAAAACCTAACCAACAATGGGAACCACCAATGGGTGATACGATCAAGATAAATTGCGATGCCTCATGGTGCAAGGAAACGCGAAGAGCCGGAATAGGGGTGGTGGCACGAGATAAGAACGGAAAGATAGTGGGCGGGATGAACCGTAGACAAAGGAGCGACGACATAGAATCGATGGAGGAAATGGCCTTACATGAAGGAGTACGACTTGCAATTCAAGCGGGATGGTAAAACATCATCATAGAGACGGACTCACAAACGGTTCACCAACAAATCATGAATGGGTTGAAACATTGTAGAGTGTCAACCATAATACCGAAGATCCAAGCACTAGCGAGACAAGTCGAACACGTACAATGGCGAGCGATTCCAAGTATGAGCAATGAATGTGTGAAATGGATAGCGAAGCAAGCGAGAATGAGAGTGTGTCTTAATGATTGGGTCGAAAGATAACCACTACCCTTTATATGTTTAGTAGCTAATGATACGATGTACGAACACCCGTGACCAATGTCACGACATTTTATTTCTTAAAGTAAAGAGATGAGTTGATAAAAAAAATGTATTACCCACCGACAGAGAAAGCAATCTGGACACATCATTAATCTGTGGCGCGTGAGTCCACTTCCAATCCTCTGTCCGAATTGCAAACCCCCTAAATCCTAGGTTTACAACCGTGAGAAAGATTCCTTGATTCTTCCATAAATTGGATTTGTCTTCATTGCCTTTATTGCAATCGGCATAAGCATCCAATTGAAGATTACCAGGTGGACAATCAATGCTCACTGAAATGACACAGCCATGCAGAGAAGGAAGAAGAGTTGCTGAAGTCCGCTGCCACTTGCGAAAGTCTCGTCGCCTGGAATTTTTTTCCGTCACCCCGTCCGAGCTCGATTACAAACTATGGCAAGTAGTGCCAACTGCTCGCAAACATCCACAGAGCTGCAACAAGGAAACGTGAGAGGTGGTCGATATCAAGCGTCGACATAGCTAGAAAGTGTAACCTACAGCAGGAACCGAAGCTTGACTCCTTATCCGAGCTCCGACTGGGCTAGCCAACCAGCCTGCTTTGCTTCTTCCAAGGCTAACTAGAGGCGGGAGAGACCGAAGTGGGGGTAGCAACCACTTAACCAGAGACGGGCTAACAGCGGCACGCAAGAGGGCTAGTAAAACAGCGGTGAACCACCGAGCTTCGAACCGATTTGTAGTCGAGATACTCACCTTCCTTTTACACTTGTTTTGCAGGAACGTTGCTAGCTATGGTTAGGACTCCGATACCACGACGTCGGCCATGGAGCACGACACCAATTCCGACGATAAAAACAGACCCCGGGACGACACAGTGGACCTTGACTCGAATCAGCAAATTCTGACTGGTGGTACGCGGGGAAGATGCTCGGTCAAAAAATAGTGAAGATGAACACTATACACAATGTTCTAAGGTCGGCTTGGGTTAAGTATGGCAAAGTTAACGTGTCGGAGGCAGAAACCAGCATTCTACTGATTGATTTCGAACGGAAGGAGGATGCGGATCAAATCCTAGACCTATCACCTTGGGCGATAAATGGGCACATATTGAATATCAAATAGTGGGAACCAAGGAAGGGAGTAAGTGAAGTGGAATTCAATAATGTAAACTTCTGGACCCAAATACATGACCTAGGTCTGGAGAAGTTTAGTGATGATAATGCTTGGAAGATTGTGAATATGATAGGAAAGTGCCTGGAAATAGAGCCACATGTAGGAAGAATATGTTGTAGTTATATGAGAATGCGTGTGAAAGTAGATGGGGACAATCCATTGATGGCCGAATTTTGGTGGAGAAACTCGCTAGGGATTGATAGGTGGGCCTCCATAAAATATGAAAGGCTATCAGATTACTGTTATGGATGTGGCAGGTTGGGACACACGACCCAAACATGCAAAGAGGAGGTCCGAATGGCGGAACATGAGAACAAAAAACCCATGTATGGACCGTGGCTTGGGGGACTTAGACAAGGCCAAGTCACGACCCGTTCACAAGTGGGAGGTGAGGAGGACAAGAGTTCAAGCACGAAACAGGGGCCACGAAAGTTGTGGTCTGATATAATGGAGGAGGCAAGACAAAGTGCCAAAGGGAAGGCACTTATGCCTGAGAATGAAGAAAGTAAGGAGGAAAAAGGCAAGGGGGTCGACACTAAGAGGGCGACAAATACACACCAAGATGATGAAGAGATGGAGTACGATATGAAGGCAAAAAAAGAGACCAGGAAATCAAGCCAAGCCATAACCGAACCAGCCGAGCACCATGAAACCCACAAATCGAACAATGAAACCATGCCAACCATGAATAAGCCATCAAAAGCCCCGAACCACATAACCGACCCAACCCAACCGAGGGAAATAGACCTAGCCATGACCATACATATCCCAAAATCCTGAGCCAAACCAAGCCCACCGCCGAATCTAAACAATAGAACCCCACCGAGATGGCTTATAGGGAGAGCACACATTGATGAATACATCCAAACCCAAACCGACTACGAAATGACCCAAGACCTACCCATGATCACATATCTACCTGATCAAGCCAACTCCTCAACTACACCCATCCAAACCTATACCGTAGAAAACCCACCGGATACCCCACCAACATCACCCATAAACACAACCCAAAACCCCACATCAGGTCTCATCCCTTATATGGACAAGATTACACTAAAAAGAACGGGAGATGAGATGGAGGAATAATTTGGTATAAAGAGAAGGAAGAAAGTAGAAGGAACTGGTTTGGAGGGGATAGGGGAAGGGGAACCGAAAACTAGAACAAGCCCGAAGCGACGAGGGAGTCGAACAAACCCCCCAAGGAGAAAGAACTGCGAAGAAAAAAAGGAGAAACAAGCACAATGAGGGAAATAAAAACTGAAGAAAAGGGTTCTGGTGGCCGTCCTGAAACAGGCACACGGGCTCAATGAGTGTCATCTCCTGGAATTGTCAGGGTTTGGGGTCTGCCGTAACAGTTCAACACCTCCAAGACCTCAACAAAAGGTATCGCATGAACATCATCTTCCTAAAGGAAACAAAGAATGGTGATGCCTACTGCGAGAAGATAAGAGAACGAATGAGGATGGACAATAAACACTATGTGGGACCGAACAGAGCAGTGGGGGGTCTAGCTTTGTGGTGGACGACCGAAACAAGAATTGACATCAACTATGCCGATCAAAACTTTATAGATTGCGGGGTGACAATGAAACCACATGCGGAAACAATGCATGTGACATGGGTATATGCGAGTACGGAGGCATAAGGAAGAACTCAAAACTGGAATCTCCTTAGAGCAATGGGAAATGGCCGAACCGGGCAATGGATGATCCTAGGAGATTTCAACACAATAAGCTATCAACATGAGAAAGTGGAGGAGGACGAAGGAAATCGCGAAGGGAAATGGATGATTTCAAACACCTCATAGCCGAATTGAACATGGAAGATTTGGGTGCCAATGGTACCCCATACACATGATGCAACAATCGGAGCGGGACCGAACGACTGAGTGAAAGGTTGGATCGGGTAATTATAAATGCAGCTTGGGTGTCGAGACAACCGGGGGGAAAGTGCATAAATGAGCTCGCTATTGGGTCGGACCACACACCCATGATAGTGACACTAAATCAACTGAAAAGGAGAGTGCAACATCGGTTCAAATTCGAAGCCATGTGGCTTGAACACCCAACATGCAAAGATGTCATAAAAGAAGCGTGGAGCAAACCAACACTGGGTAGGGAAGCTCGAGAAGCCCACAAGAAGTTACAAAAATGCTGAAGGTACCTAAAGAAATGGAGCAAGGAAATCTTCAGAAACAACCTAAAGGAAATCGAGCAAACAAAGGCTACCCATAGGAGCCACATGCGAATAGGGATGGATGAGGATGCTATAAGGGAGGAGAAGAGATTAAAGGGCAAACTCCAAGGTCTATGGACAAGGGAGGAAGTGTAATAGAAACAAAGGTCGAGAGTCAACTGGCTAAGGGAGGGTGACTACAATACAACCTATTTCCATTAAACTACGATAGCCCGGAGGAGAAGGAACCAAATATGCCAATTGAAAGGAGAGAACGGGGAGTGGTTGTCAAAGGAGAAAGATATAGCTGATGAACTAAGAAGGTATTTTGGGAACATGTTTACATCAGAAACCACCGAACCGGGGGAAGAGTTTCTAAGATGGGTGCCGAATCAAATAACACCTCACCTGAATACCGAATTAACTCGGTAGGTAACGAACAAGGAAATCAGTACGGCTGCATTTCAACTAGGGGGCATGAGCACCGAGCCCTGATGGCTTCTCGGGTATGTTTCATCAAAGGAATTGGAATGTCACGGAAGCGGATGTCATCACCTCAGTCAAGGCTTTCTTCAGAACATATATCATTTTTAGCAATCTTACACAAAACTAGATGAATTTGAGAGAGATATAGAATGAACAAGAATGAAAAAGATGAACAGAAACAGAATTAACAGAATTACTTGCTTAGCAAGTCAAAGTTAAATTTACATATGCTGAATGATCCTATTTATATAGGCTTTACAGGACTTCAAGACTCCAACTAACTCTAGACTCTTCTATAATATTCTAAACTAATCTCCAAGCTTCCTTGTATCATACGGTTCAATACCTTGGATACTAAGCTATCAACATTACTTACTTATTCATACATCCTAACATTCCCTTAAGAAGTTTGATTTTGATTTTCAGCTCCACTTATCATACATCCTTCATCTTCATTCAGATACCCAAACAATCTTGAATCTCTGTCTTTAGATTCTGCATCTTCATTCAGTATAAAACTCCATACATATGAGAACATCAATGAAAAACTCATAATTTTGTGTTACAGCATCTACTGCATCAGTTCAACTCTATGATAATTTGTTTATTAACAAAACAAGTCGTCAACAGATCAACCTTACCAATTCTTGACCATTTGTCATTTCAGATTATTTCAATCTACATGTAATACTCACTATTCAAGTCACGGATCAATCAGTTCATTGCAGAGACAGACTTTGTTTCATCTTTCACTTTACACACTGTGTTTTCTTGCGATTTTTTTTTCATTGTCATTCATTCATTTTTTCCTTCTGACAGAGAGGTTTTCATGTGCCTCTATCTTACCAATGAAGTTGGGAGGTTTTCATTTTCCTCCATCTTTTCATCCTCAAACATCTACTCAAAGTTGCTTGAATGTTTTCTTTGAGAAGTGTTATTTTTGGATTCAAACTTCACCTTATGCCAAAACATGAAGTCTTTCTCAGCTAATGACAACTGAGATCCAATGACAGAATTTCCAGAAAATATGTAAAGAAAACACCAAGCAGACAGACAATAAATATCGCAAGGCAGAGTGAGAAAGGCTCCATCTGAAATAAACTCACAATCATAGAGCTGAAACAACATTAAGTAGATTACCGAAACACACCAAAAAATCAGATATCATCAATGTTCAACACAAGTATGTGTTTTATACGGGGATACAGAATAAACAAAAGACAGAACTCCAACACAAATCAGACTTTGGATAAACAGCCTGAAGAGAACTCAGCATATCAAGTCAACTAGATCATCAAAACACAAAAAAAATATAGAGACTGAACGCCAAAAAAATCAAACATCACAAATACTACACAGCAAACAATGCACAGAAAAACATCTTCGACACACCTAACTATTATTATTCTAAATCAGACTCATCCATCACAGATCCTGCAACACACTGAGTACTTACAGAACTAGGCATCAATTCTTTGAATGACATCACTCTAAGCTTCTGTCGAAATGATACAAATTGCTTTTCTATAATTGGTTTCGTCAATATATCTGCAACCTGTTCTGTAGCAGGAACATAATTCACCAAAACTTGCCCACTTTGAACTTTCTCCCGAACAAAACACAAGTTTAGCTCGACATGTTTCATCTTGGAGTGATGAATTGGATTTTACGATAAGGCTATTGCACTTGTATTATCACTCCAAACAATAGGAACAACTGTTAGTTTGACATCAAGTTCAGATAACAAAGACACCACCCACATAATTTCACAGACTGCATTTGCAATTGCTCTATATTCTGCTTATGAAGATGAACGAGATATAACTAGTTAATTTTTAGAGCTCCAAACCACAGGATTACCATTAAGAAGCAAATAATGGCCAGACACAGATTTTCTATCAACCAAGTCACTACCCCAATCAGCATAAGAAATTAAAACTACATCGGTAGAAGCAACTGGATTGGCTCGAAACAACAGTCTGTGATCAAGAGTGCCTTTGAGATAACGAAGAACACGAAGAACGGATTTCCAATGACATAAGAGAGGATGTTGCATATATTGACTCAATTTATTTATAGCAAAGTGTATATCAGGTCTTGTAACACAAACATGTTGTAGAGCACCCAAAACACTTCTATATAAATGTTCATCAGCAGGGGGAGACTCACCGTGAACTTCAGCAACCTTAGTCAAAAAATTATCAGACATAGGTGTAGGTAGAGCTGAGGCATTCTTCACTCCTGCTTTTGATAGAATCTCTAGAATATACTTCCGTTGTCCTAATAACAGACAATCATCCGAAACCTGCACATCCACCCCAAGAAAGTAGTTAAGTGACCCTAAATCTTTCAATTTGAATTCACTATTAATCCTACTAATAACCAGCTCAATAGCAGTCACATCACTTCCAATTATTACAATATCATCAACGTAAACTAGAAGGAAAACAAAGCCTGCATTAGATTTACGAACAAACAAACAATTATTAGCTAAAGAAACAAAGAATCCAAGATTGGTTAAAAGAAAACACCTAAGTCTCTCAAAACAAGCTCTCAGAGCTTGTTTGAGTCCATACAATTCTTTATTAAGCTTGCATACAAGCACATTGCCATCGTTATCACACTTTTCAAACCCAGGTGGCTGAATCATGTACACATCCTCTGCAAGTTCTCCATGCAAAAACACATTATTCACATCAACCTGTCGAAGTTGCCACTTGTGAGTCAGAGCCAATGTAAGTATAATTCTGACAGTTTGTGCTTTAACCACCAGGCTAAATGTATCCTGAATATCAAATCCATGTTTTTGAGAAAATCCCTTAGCAATAAGTCGAGCCTTATGTCTAGCAATAGATCCATATGAGTTTCTTTTAATTTTAAAATGCCATTTGCATTCTATTGGTATTCGACCACCAGGTAAAGAAACTAGTTTCCATGTATCATTGGCTATCAAAGCATTTAATTCATCATGCACAGCAGATGACCATACACTAGACTGCATAGCAGTATGAATATCTTGTGGTTCATGCTTATCAGCTTCAGTCGAATCAACCAAAGAAGTAGTAAGAGCAGCCAAAGACTTTGTCTTAGACCTTGTTTGAATTGAATGACGATTAACCTGAGATGAAGAACTAGACTTAGGCATATTTAAACCAGATAAGCCCTCAGTCTTAGATTTCTCCTCAGTAGTTGAACCAGATAAATCATTAACATCAGAGGTAGCTTGAATTAGATCAGAATCATTAAGAACATACCTCATATTAGGTTGTACCTCAACATCTAAAGATAGACCAGGGGGAGATGTATTACCATTTCCTTGTCAGAATGAAGTATCTTCATCAGGTGTCTGTACCACCGGATTTTGAATAGAAACAACATTTGATGGATCAGACTCAGATTGTCGAACACACCCAGAGAGATTCTGAATACTATCAGCGGAACGATTAACCTGAACAGGTATAGTATCATTATGCACAAGATCATCATCTAAAGCATTACACAAAGCATAATTGAATGGCAAGAAAAATGGAAAAGATGTTTCCGTATTTTAACAGCACCAGGTTGCATAAATGATCCAGATTTATCTGCAAAAGGAAAAACATTCTCATTGAATTTAACATGTCTATAAATATACAATCGACCAGAATCATCTAAACACTTATATCCATGTTTATTTGAGTAGTAACCAATGAAAACACATGGAGTTGATCTGTAGTCCATTTTGTGTTTATTGAAAGGGAGAATTAATGGGAAACATATACATCCAAACACTCTCAGAAAATCATAGTCAATAACTTTGAAAAATAGCTTCTCATGGGGAGAAAAGTTTTGCAATGCTTTCGTTCGAAGCCTGTTAATAAGAAACACAGAAGTGAAAAATGCATCGATCCAGTATTGAAAAGGAAGAGCAGCTTGTTTCATTAGAGTGAGTCCCATCTCAACAACATGTCTATGTTTTCTTTCTATGATACCGTTCTGCTCAGACGTATATGGACAAGTAAACCTGTGATTAATGTCAAACTGACTTAAGTATGCTGCCAAGGCTTTGAACTCTTCACCACCATCTGTTTGAACATATTTTATCTAGTCCCAGCTGATTCTCCACGACCTTGTGAAACTGCGAAAAAACAATAGAAACATCACTCTTTTTCTTGAGAAAATAGATCCACGTATATCTAGTGCACACATCAATTATACTCAGATAGTAAAGGTTTCCATTCGAAGAAACAGGGGCTGGTCCCCATAAGTCCATTTCAAGCAAATCCAAAGGTGTATTATACTCAGTTAACGAATCATGGAATGGCAATTTACATCTTTTGCCAACAGCAAAATCCATGCAATGAGGAATTTGAGCATTTATATTCCAGTTAGCATGCTTTATTATCAATGAAAAGACTTGTTGAGATGGATGCCCAAGCCTTTGATGTAAAACCACTGATGTAGTTTTAATTTCTTATGCTGATGCGGTCATACAACCAACCAGTCCTTTGTTAATCGGAAAAGCTATAGATGCCAAAAGCCATGACGCCAAGGAGCTGCCCTGCTGAGAGTACTTTGCTAATCGGAATCCTATGTCCTTCTTCATCTTCAAGTAACCGAGGAACAACCAGCGTGCCAAACAAGTATCCTTCGAGATTAAGTCCACGAACAACTAACAGCACCTGCTGTTTCCAGGACTGAAAGTTGTCCTCCCCTGTTAACTGACAGATTCTCTTGTTGAAAAATGCACGTATTAACTCATCCATGGCAGCAGGCAATGTCAGTAGATAGCTCCTTACAATCAGCCAGAGAAATATGCAGAACAGAGATTTCGTATGAACAGAGTACCTTCAACAAATTACGAGACCTTCGAAGATTGAGATAATCCTCTTGTTGATGATGACAATCGCAGCGACTCTTTATGAATTAGTATGGCACTGATACCATTTCAGCAATCTTACACCAAACTAGATGAATTTGAGAGAGAGATAGAATGAAAAAGATGAACAGAAACAAAATTAACAAAATTACTTGCTTAGCAAGTGATCACTCAAAGTTAAATTTACATATACTGAATGATCCTATTTATATAGGATTTACAGGACTTCAAGACTCCAACTAACTCTAGACTCTTCTATAATCTCCAAGCTTCCTTGCATCATACGGTTCAATACCTTGGCGACTAAGCTATCGACACTACTTACTTATTCATACATCCTAACAATCATTCTAAACCCCTTAAACCATACTGATTTTGCCTTGATACCTAAAGTGCCAATGCCGACTGAATTTAGGCCAATAAGCTACTGTAATTTTCTGTATAAGATTATATCAAAAGTTCTGGTGAATCGCTTAAAGGTGTATCTATCAGAACTTATCACGCCTTTTCAGAGTGCCTTTGTGTCAGGAAGGAACATGCAAGATAACATAATGGTGGCACATGAAGTTTTTCACCACCTTCAAACCAGCCGAAATGAAGAAAGGGTTGAGTGTGCACTCAAAATCGACATGCAAAAGGCGTATGATCGGGTCGAATGGGAGTTCTTACTTGAAACACTAAATCGAAGGGGTTTCTCGGATCGATGGGTAGGATGTATTAAAGAATGCATATCAAACCGAACTGACACGATCAAACCGACAAGAGGCATACGACAAGGTGACCCGCTATCACCTTACCTATTCATTCTACTTGCGGATGTGCTGTCTAGAAGGTTGGTAGGGGTAGCCCTGAAAAAGGATATACAAGTAATTACAATGAAGCGGCATTGCCTGGAAATTCATCACTTGTTCTTTGCAGATGACTCGTTGTTCTTTATCAAAGGGGAACCCGACAATGCTAGACAACTTGGAAGGATACTGGAGACCTATTGTCGGGTGTCTAGACAGAGAATCAATGTAAACAAGTCGACCCTATATTTTGGCAAATGAACGAAGGAGCACGACCGAAAGGAAGTGGAAGAGGCACTCAATATTAAGAGCACTAATGACCCGGGAAAATACCTGGGCTTGCCATTGATTTTGGGGGAGGTCAAAGAAGGAGGCCCTAGGACCCCTGAAAACGAAAATAAAGGACAAACTAGATGGATGAAGACCAAAGACCTTGAACCAAGCAGGAAAGGAGGTGCTAATAAAGGCGGTCATCATTGCGATTCCCACATATGTTATGAGTATTTTCCACCTACCAAAAACATGGTGCACCAAGATAAATTCACTAATAGCGGACTTCTGGTGGGGGCAAACAGCAGAGGGGAAGAGAACATACTGGAGAAAATGGGATATAGTAACAAAATCCAAGAACACGGGGGGACTAGGATTCCGAGAGCTCCAAAGCTTCAACACGGCATTACTTACCAAGATGGCGGGGAGGATTTTGGCCGAACCGGATACATTATGTGCATGGGTCCTAAAAGGTTTATATTTTCCGCACAACTCTTTCCTTTAGGGAAAAGAGGTGGGCGAGCTTCATGGGGTTGGAGTAGCCTAATACATGGGAGAGACATAATGAAACAAGAAGGTGTGTGGATCATAGGATCGCGGAAGGATATACGAGTCTTTGAGGTCCCATGGATCCACACCAAGGAGAATAGGAGGGCCAATGCCGAAACACAAGTGGAGCACGGGGGAGAATTAAGGGTGAGTGACTTGATACAAACCGATAGGACATGGAATGAAGAGATCGTGCGAGGTATCGTAAACCAAGAAGATGTCGAGCGCATACTCAACCTACTTATACCACAATACAAGGGTAGGGATCGATACATTTGGCCACACACGAGGGACGGGGCACCCCAAGCCCGATCAGTATACCACAAGTTGAGGGAGAAAAGTGCACATCGTGGAAGGGAGGCACAACCGAACCATGATATGCTATGGAGGGACATATGGGCGACCAAAACTATGCCTAAGGTAAAAAAAATTCATATGGAGATTGGCCATAAATGCCCTAGCCGTCAAAGCAAACATGGTAAGACGAGGTATGCCCGTATCTCCTAGTTTCCCAATTTGTGGTGAAGTTGAGACAAGGGAGCACATGATGCTAAAGTGTCGATGGACCGAACCGATATGGTTTGGGATACTAGGGATACGACTCGACCAAAGGAGCAATAGCAATATGGTCCAATGGTTGGAGGAAAGGAGGACCGAACCGAATGTGCAAGGTCTAGGTCGAGAGACAAGATGGAGACTTACCCTAATTACGTGTTGGCACATATGGAAGACGCGGTGCAAAGCCGCATTTGAGGTCGTACCACCCAACCGGAGGAAGACCATGATGGAGATTAAGCAAACAAATGAGGAGAGCAAAGAAGGTGCACAAATCGAAGGAACGCCTCAAGGAACTAGACAAAGACAACGATGGAGGCCACCGGAAGGGAGCACAATCAAAATAAATTGCGATGCATCATGGTGCAAGGTCACACGAAGAGTGGGCATAGGGGTGGTGGCAAGGTACAAAGACGGCAAGGAGGTGGGAGGTATGAATCGGTTGTACCAAGGCGAGGACATTGAGACCATGGAGGCCATTGCGATACAAGAAGGAGTTTGCCTAGCACACAAAGCGAAGTGGCAAATGTTGACATCAAAACGGACACACAAGTGGTACATAAGCAGCTCGAAGAGAGACCGACACATTGGAGAGTATCCACCATCATAACAAACACACGAGCACTAGCCATGAACATGAAGCTAGTGCAATGGCGAGCTATTCCGAGGACGGCAAACGAGTGCGCAAATTAGATAGCGAAGCAAACGAGATTGGGAGTGAGTCTAGATGATTGGGTCGCAAGACCCCAACTACCATCATTATCACCATTGCCTTGATGCAACAAATCATGAGATAAATTCTTGACATGTCCCAAATTAATTATTGTATGATAAAAAAAATCATGCATTATAAATATTTGTTAATTAATTAATAACCCCTCCCTGAATATAAAGCTTGTTTCATTCACTCAGAGAGTTAGTATAGTAAGTATAATTTAAGTGCAAAAAAATTCAATTGACATTATTTGTCTAATGGTAAGGGTATAGGTTTGAAAAAGAAAAAGTTCTAAACGAGAACCTCGTTCAGGCATATGATCGTTTTTTTAAGAAAACAATATGATGGTCAGTTTGGTAATTAGTTTAAAAATATCATGTCAGTACATAATTGAACCACAATACAAAATATATTATTTTCTTATTAACTTTATAAAATATCTCTTATTTATATAGTTTTCCAGCTTTTTATCAAAATATATATATATATATATATATAGTCTTCCAGTTATAAGAAATCCCAGCACTTGGCCTACACGCGCTTCTCCCCCCAGGCGAAGAACAACCCCCTGCAAGTCTAGGGTTTGACTCCTCCCTGTGAATCCCAACCTCCAATTGAAAGTATTCCCCTTGGCATTTATTGCCTTTTGTCCACAAATCAATTAGACGCTACCAAGGAAGACTCCTACTGTTGCAGATTGGACATCCTCATGCAGATGGAAATCGAGCTACGTTAGGCGTGAAACAGAGATACGCTGCCGATTTTGACGGAGTTTGCTGACGTCGGCGGCCTGACAGCTTGGGCACCAGTCACCAAAGGCCTGGGAAGCATAGGTTCAACGGGTCCCAGCCACACGAACTAGGAGGAACCCTGAACCAAGGAACTCAAGCCACAGACCCAGTTTCGGCTGAAACACTGTGACAGAATTGCAGAACCGAGTCTTTTGAACTCGACAAACTCTACACATCACCAATTCTGTTTTTGTTTGGTGATACAGCTTAACCCTTTCCAATGTTCCACAACAGGTACCAGGCATCCCTCCAGGATCGCCGATAGCACAACAGGATCGTACATACGAGCTATATCCGTTTTTCCTAACCCGAACCTTATTTCTCTTTTAAAGCTTGCTTTGAGGAGGTGGCTGCCAGCTGCGGTGACGACGACTGCACCCACGGAGACACATTGTAGTCTAGTTCTAGTCCCGGAGATAAAAACAGACCTGGGGGTCATGCGTGTTAGGATATATGATGTGTTGACATATCCCCTTGAAACCCTATAAATAGGGTTTCATATCTCTTGTAAAATTAAGTTTAGGCAATGATAATACTAAGATGATCTTTTCCTTAGTTATTGCTCTAAACTCTCAATTTTCCCCTCATTTGTGCCTAGAATGCTGATATGATACCATATCAGCATTCTAGGCACAAATGAGGGGAAAATTGAGAGTTTAGAGCAATAACTAAGGAAAAGATCATCTTAGTATTATCATTGCCTAAACTTAATTTTACAAGAGATATGAAACCCTATTTATAGAGTTTCAAGGGGATATGTCAACACATCATATATCGTAACAATGCGGTGGATCTCGACTCAAACATATTCGGGAAGGACGAAGTGTGTTACGTGGGCAATGTGCTTGCCCAAAAACAGATCAAACAAAATGTGATACTAGGAGTGCTCCGGGCGGAATGGGCCCGGTATGGGAGGGTCACTACGTCGGAGGCGGATCCCGGAATACAATTGTTTGATTTTTAGAACAAAGACAATGTCAACTGAATCCTAAACCGATCGCCATGGACAGTCAATGGCCATATACTCAACATAAAGAGTTGGGACCTGAAAGTGGGAGTAAAGGAGGTCGATTTCAATAAGGTAAACTTTTGGATTCAAGTACATGACCTAGGGTCGGAAAATTTTAGTGATGCCAATGCTTGAATGATAGGGAATATGGTAGGAAAGTGCCTAGAAATTGATAACTTGGTGGGAGAATATGTAGAAGGTATTTGAGGATGCAAGTAGAATTGAATGTTGAAGTAGCATTGATGTCGGGGTTTTGGTGGAAAAACTCTATAGGGGAAGAGAATTGGGAAACCATAAAGGATGAGCGCTTATCTGATTTTTCCTATGGTTGTGGTTTATTGGGACACGTGACACAAACATGCAAACAGGAAGTGCAAAGGGTCGAACATGACCTAGATACCCCGGCGTATGGACCATGGTTTGTAGGAGTGAGACCAAAACAGGGTTCACCTCGAAAGCACGTGGTAGGGGAAGAGAACCAGGGCACAAAACCGAACCAAACCGCGAGGAAGTCATGGTTTGACATCATGGCCGAGGCAAAAGAAAAGGCCGCGCAAAGGGCACCAAAACAAAGTAGACCGGGGACATCATGCAACGAAACAAGGGAAGGGGAGGATGGGGAGGGGACTCAGACCGAAACACAAAAGGAAGTAGATCCAATGGAGACTGAGCAGACGAGCATGGGAGGGAACCGACCCTCTTCTGATTATTTGACGGATGAAATGACAATTGATGAACCCCTAACTCCAAAGCCATCACCATACATTCCACATCATACTACCCCCAAGAACACCAATCCAACCCGACCCTCATCAACAGAACAAACACCGACTAGCTGAACCTTCGCCCCCACACGTACCCAAACCCCCTCGCCCACCACCCGTAACCAAACCCCCTCGCCCACCACCCGTACCCACACACCCAAGCCAACCCTACCACCACCTGCAAGGGTAACAATCCTACCACACCACCACCTACATAACCTGAAACCAAAGACTCCCATACACACCACATACATAACCCATCCCATGATTACCTTCCTACCCGAAAACCCAAGCCAACCATACCCGACCGAGCTCACTATACCGATCCAAAACTACATAGTTGAAAACCCACCAGATACACCTCCAACATCCCCGACTATGATGGCACAAACCACTACATCCGGCCTAAGCCCTTACCTCGACAAAATGACGCTCAAAAGGTTGGGAGAGGACATGAAAGACCAACCCGTTGGGAAGAGGTAAAGGGGTCCGAATGTGGCCATCACTAATAAAGAGCCAAGGGTCCGCACGAGCCCGAGGCATCGAGCAAGTATGGCAAACCCTAACAGGAAGAAGAGAGTGATAAGGAAACCGAAGGGTTCAGAGGTCCAAGGAGAAGGCGAGACGAAAACAAGCGGTTCCGGTGGCTGTCCCAAAACAGCCACGGGTACTCAATGAGTGCAATCTCATGGAATTGTCAGGGTTTGGGGTCGGCCTTGACAATTCACCACCTACTAACCTCAACAAAAGGTATCGCCCAAACATCACATTCTTAATGGAAACAAAAAATGGGGATACCTACTGCGAGAAGATACGAAAAAGGATGGGAATGGATAATAAGCACTATGTGAACCCCAATGGTTCGTCCGAAGGGCTAACATTGTGGTGGAAAATGGATACGAGAGTCACAGTCTTACATGCCGATCCAAACCATATGGATTGCGATGTGTATATATGGATAACAATAGCGAACCAACTTATGTAACATGGGTCTATGCAAATATGGAGGCCCGAGAACGAACACAACTTTGGACCCTCCTAAAAACATTAGAGAGGGGCCGAAGAGGAGCTTGGATGGTACTTGGGGATTTCAATACAATTTGCCACTCACATGAAAAACAAGCTGGAAGAAGAAAGTCCCAAAGACAAATGGATGAATTCAAGCAATTCATTGATGTCCTTGGAATGGAGGATTTAGGAGCAAAAGGTCACCCGTTCACATGGTGTAACAATCGGAATGGGACGGAAAGGATAAGCGAGCGCCTAGACCGTGTGTTAATCAACACGGTTTGGGCATCACGGTTCGAGAAGGGGATCTGCAATAATGAGCGAGCAATTGGGTCGGATTATGCACCAATGGTGGTCCAACTCAAACAACCGAGGCAAAGGGCTAGGAGAATATTTAAGTTCGAGGCGATGTGGCTCAAAAAAATTGAATGTCAAGCGATAATAAGATATGCATGGGTGAGACCGACTAGGGTAAGTGCAACACAAGGGGTGTACAAGAAATTGCATAAGTGTCGAGTTCAACTCACGACATGGAGTAAGGCATGTTTCGGCCATAATATGAAGGAAATTGCAAAAACGATGGAGGCAATGAGAAGGAATATGCAAAGGGGGCTGAATGACAATGGGGTACAAGAAGACAAACGATTGAAGGGGGAACTCCAAAAACTTTGGATGAAGGAGGAGAAATATTGGAGGCAAAGGTCGAGGATAAAATGGCTTAAGGATGGTGATAGGAACACAACGTTCTTCTACCATACCGCAATAGCGAGGCAACGACGAAACCAAATATGTAGACTAAGGGGAGAGAATGGGGAGTGGATAGAAGAGGAAGGAAGGATAGCGGATGAATTACATCGTTACTTTGGGGGAGGATTTCTTGAGATATATACCGTAGCAGGACCCCACACATCAATTTGAACTAATTCAGGGGATGAGAATATATAGTAGGAGAAGAATGATACGGTTGTTTTTTGCTTTTGCTAACTGCACAAGTTATACACTGTTCGGTGTTATGAGGTATTGGAAGATTATGAACTCACAAAAAAATTTGAAGAAGCTTATTAGATGGATAACCAAGTCTCATGTGCCAAATGGATGATGAGTCTTTAGAATTCAGTTTAGAAACGAAACACAAAAACTCACCATCATCAATAGTTGCAGTTGGAGCAATATGCATATTACCTGGTACATCTTCAGATATCCTAGCAGTCGAATCATGCATATCTAAACAATCAATGTCTTCTGATTCTAAAGAACGATAAAGAGTTGTTTTATTACGAAAATCTTCATTATTACCAGTCATCGATGAATTACAACACTCAAGACAACTGTTGGGACCCATATTCCTAGACTCAGACCTGTAAGCATCACTAGAATGAATTACAGGCTTATTACTACTTAATTTTGTCATATCAAGCTTATACAACCCAGAGCATTCATATCCTTGGAGCAGCACTGAATGAGTAGAAGCATCACGAACCACACAGTGATTTGCATGAAATTCAAAGTATACATGACTATCCTTTGCGAACTAAGACATAGAAAGCAGATTCTTAGTCACATTTGGAGTATAGAGCATATTCTGTAATCTCAACATTCTAGAATCAGTTAGAATTAACGCAGAGCCTATTGCATAAATATTCAAAGAAGATCAATTACCAACCATTACTTTACCTTGGCCAGTATATGGTTTGCCGGTATGCTGTCCGACTGTAGATGCATTAGTCAGATGACTTGTAGCACCTGAATCTGGAAACCAGTTTGTATCTGCTTGAACTATCAGAGAAACAGAGACAATGTTTGCTTGAGGAACTGAGAGATGATTGAATTGCATCGGACCATAAGGAGAGTACATATATGGATGAAACTGATTCGGTGCTTGAAATGGTTGATTCGGTGCTTGAAACAGATGCTGGGACTGATTCGGTGCTTGAAACTGATTCGGTGTTTGAAACTGCTGAAACTGATTTGGTGCTTGAAACTGCTGTTGTTGTTGTGGTAGATTAGATCGTGATGAGGCATCTTCCCATTGAGCAGAACACAGATTGACACTTGTTTGGATTAGTATCACATGTAAAGTTTCCATTGAACCTCTGGTAACATCTGTGAACCAAATGACCAAACTTACCACACAATTGACATTGTGGTTTTTTGTGTCCATAACCTCTGCCATGACCTCTACCACGACCATATTGGGGAGGTTGTTGATGTTGAACAGCAGTGGGATTGACAAAGGATTGATTCAGACCTTCATTGACAGGTGTTGGTAAAATTCCATCAGATGATCCGCCTCGATTATTAGTCTTAGACATAGATGACTCCATTTCATCCTTCTTTCCACCAGAACCTCGATTTATAGCCATATGAGCAGACATATCATATTCAAATAACAAATCACTCTGCCTAGCTTCCGCATCTAACAGGACAGAACTCACTGAGGCAATATCATAAGGATTACGACTTGCATGAATAACCGAAACTATACTGTCATACTGTCCTTTGACTTCATTAAGAATGATTGATATTTGTTGAATTTGATCAATTGGATGACCACAAGAGGCTAAACTATCACAGGCAGTTTGAATTGTTGTCAAGTAATCACACATTGATTGATGTTGAACAGCAGTGGGATTGACAAAGGATTGATTCAGACCTTCATTGACAGGTGTTGGTAAAATTCCATCAGATGATCCGCCTCGATTATTAGTCTTAGACATAGATGACTCCATTTCATCCTTCTTTCCACTAGAACCTCGATTTATAGCCATATGAGCAGACATATCATATTCAAATAACAAATCACTCTGCCTAGCTTCCGCATCTAACAGGACAGAACTCACTGAGGCAATATCATAAGGATTACGACTTGCATGAATAACCGAAACTATACTGTCATACTGTCCTTTGACTTCATTAAGAATGATTGATATTTGTTGAATTTGATCAATTGGATGACCACAAGAGGCTAAACTATCACAGGCAGTTTGAATTGTTGTCAAGTAATCACGCATTGATTGATGAGGTAGTTTACGAACCTTCAGTCGATCATACAAATGCATGATCCTTGTTGTTGATGATGCAGAAAAAATCTCTGTGAAGCTTCTGCCATATTGATGCAGCGGTCATGCATCCTATGAGACCTCGGCTGACTTGCGACGACACTGAGGCGAGCAACCAGGAAGCTAGTGAACTATCCTTTAGAACATACTTCTGGTATTCTGGATTCGGTTCATCATCTCCATCTAGTCCAGGAATTCAAGCTGGAATTGTGACATTGTCGTAGAGATGACTTTCCATATTGTATCCTCTTACAGATAGCAGTACTTGTTGTCGCCATGATTGGAAATTCTCCTCGCCAATCAGCCGTGAGACTTTCTTGTTGAAGAATGCAGCATAAATTTCTTCCATGGAGTTGAAGAGATTGATCACTTCAATCGATCAGTAGACACCGTAATTGCATTTGAACCGACTTGAGCAGAATCGTTCTTGCTCTGATACCATGGTAGGAACTTAAACATAAGTGGAGAAATCAAAAGACAAAAGAAGAAGAAAGCATACTTGCGGCCGAAGGTAAGAGTTTCATGCAGCCAAGGTAAGTGTTTCATTCATCCAGGGTTAAGTTATATCTGTTACACCCTAAGTCTTAAGATATTACAATATGGTCCTCACTTACTAATTCTAGAATATCGCAGAATAATACCTAATAATTCATATGTAACTATACATATATCCTAAAAGAGGGAAGTAACAGTACCGAAAGAGACAGAATCATGTCTACAAGGAGATGAAGCTCACGTACAAACATGGCAGAAGCAGCTTTGTTTTTCATCGAACGTTAACTGATAGCTTCACCAATTCTTTCCTATGTTCTCTGCTATTTTCTTCTACATAACCTAAAGAGTAGAGGGAGCAAGATAAACCCCGTGAGAAAGAAGAAAACCGAGAGGAATTGAGAAGCAACAAGTGCACTGGTGGAATCAAACGAGGAAGAAAAGAGTTATGGTGGCTATCCTGAAACAGAAACTCGGGCTCAATGAGTATCATATCCTGGAATTGTCAGGGTTTGGGGTATGCCCTGACAGTTCAACACCTTTAAGACCTCAACAAAACATGTCGTCCGAACAACATTTTCTTAATGGAAACAAAGAATGGTGATACCTACTGCGAGAGGATAAGAGCACGGATGGGGATGGAGAATAAACACTATATCGGATCGACTGGAGCATCCGGTGGACAAACACTATGGTGGTCGTCCGAAACCAGGGTGCACATCAAATATGCTGACCCGAATTGTATACACTGTGAGGTAGTTATAAAATCATATGATGAACCAATGCATGTGACTTGGGTATACGCGAGCACGGAGGCGCAAGAACGGTTACAAAATTGGAATCTATTAAGAACAATAGGAAGAGGTCGAAGTGGTCAATGAATGATCCTTGGAGATTTCATTACCATTTGTTACCCACATAAAAAGAAGGGCGGTAGGAGGAAATCGCAAAGTCAAATGGATGAGTTTAAACAACTAATGTAAGATTTGAATATGGAGGATTTGGGGGTCAACGGGAACCCACATACATATGGTGCACCAACCAGAGCGGGAGTGAAGAATAAGTGAGCGGCTGGACCGGGTGTATGAGGCATCCAAGAGGGAGGTGCATAAATGAGCTCTCTATCGGGTCGAACCACACAGCAATGATAGTCCAACTAAACCAGCCGAAAAGAGGGCTAGGCACCGATTCAAATTTACAGCCATGTGGCTCGAACACCCATCATGCAAAACAGTCATAAGAGAAGTGTGGGGAATACCCACACCACGAAGGAAAGTACGAGGAGTATACGTAAAACTTCACAAATGCCGAAGGAAACTCATGACTTGGAGTAGGGATAAATTCGGCAATAACCTAAGGGATATTGCGAAAACGATGGAGACATAAAGGAGGCACATGCAAGAGGGGATGGACAATGATGCAATACGGGAGGAAAAGAGATTAAAAGGAAAGCTCCAAGGGTTGTGGACGAGGGAGGAAATGTATTGAAAACAGAGGTCGAGGGTTAAGTGGCTTAGGAAGGGGGACCGAAACACAACATTTTCCCACCAAACAAAGATATCATGAAGGAGAAGAAACCAAATATGTCGGTTGAGGGGAGTGAACGGAGAATGGTTAACAAAGGAATATAGGATAACCGAAGAACTAAGAAGGTACTTCAGAAGAAACTGAACTGTAGGGAAGAGTTCCTTAGATGAATGTTGAATCACATAACACCCGAGATGAATGAAAACCTAACTCGGGAGGTAACGAATGTAGAAAACAGATCGACCACATATCAACTCGGAGGGTCACGCGCGCCGGGTCCGGACGGGTTCCCGGGTATATTTTATTAAAGGAACTGGAACGTCGTGGGAGTGGACATCATCACAACGGTCAAGGCTTTCTTCAGAACAATTCTCTCATAAACCTTTTAAATCATACCGACATTGTCTTGATACCAAAAGTGCCCACCCCTACTAAACCTACTAATTTTAGACCAATAAGCTGCTGTAATTTCTTGTACAAATTTATCTCAAAAGTTCTGGTGAATCGCCTAAAGGTGTATCTATCAGAACTTATCACTCATTTTCAGAGTGCCTTTGTATCAGGAAGAAACATACATGATAATCTCATGGTGGCACATGAAGTAGTCTGCCACCTACAAACGAACCAAAACGAAAGCAAGGTGGAATGTACATTAAAGATTGACACACAAAAGGCATATAACTAGGTGGAGTGGGACTTTCTACTAGCCACGTTAAGGAAACGAGGATTCGCGGATAAATGGCTAGGATGGATCAAAGAATGCATATCAACCACCACCTACCAAGTGGTGGTCAATGGGGACCGAACCACTGCAATAAAACCAACACGCGGTATCCAACAAAGTGACCCCTACCACATTACCTATTCATTCTACCTGCGGATGTGCTATCAAGATGTTGGGTAGGGCCAGCCTTGGTGAAGAGCATACAGGGAATCACCCTGAAGAGACACTGCCCGGAACTTCACCACCTCTTCTTCGCGGATGACTCACTGTTCTTCATCAAAGGGACAACCTACAATGCTAGAAATCTCAGGCGTATTTTGGAATCCTACTGCCAGGTATCGGGACAAAGGATCAATATTGATAAGTCGACCCTCTCTTTCAGCAAAGGGGTGAGGCTGAATGACAAAAAGGAAGTGGAGGATGCACTTAACATACAGAGCACCAGTGACCCGGGAAAATATCCAAGCTTGCCATTGATATGGGGCAGATCGAAGAATGAGGTCTTGGGGTCTCTAAAAACCACGATCAAGGAAATGTTGGCCGGGTGGAGACCGAAGTCCTTGACTCAAGCGGGAAAGAAAGCGCTAATAGAGGCGGTCATCACAACAATCCCAACGTATGTCATGAGTGTTTTCCACCTACCGAAAACTTGGTTCTCGGAAATAGACTCACTTATAGCGGATTTGTGGTGGGGACAAACAGTGGAGGGGAAGAGAACACATTGGAGAAGCTGGGATGCCCTAACGAAATCAAAGAAGGCGGGGGGGGGGGGGGGCACTAGGGTTCTGAGAGCTGCAGAGTTTCAACGCGACACTCCTCACTAAGATGGCGAGCCAAATCATGGACGAACCGGAAACATTATGTGCACGGGTACTAAAGAGAGTACATTTTCAACAAAACTCCTTCCTATAGGCGAGATGAGGAGGTCGAGCCTTATGGGGTTGGAGCAGCCTAATACATGGACGGTACATCACGAAACACGAGGGAATGTGGATGATTGGATCGGGGGAGGAAATCCGCGTCTTTGAGGACCCGTGAATATACACAAAGGAGAGCTTACAGGTAAGTAGCGAGATACAAGTAAAACATGGAAGGGAACTAAGGGTGAGTGATTTGATACAACCCGATGGGAGATGGAATATGAGGAGATAGTGCGAAACATCGTAAACCAAGAAGATGTCGACCACATACTCAATATACCAATCCTTCACGACAAAGGAAGAGATCGATACATATGGCCACTCGCAAGGGACGGGGCACTACAGGTCCAATCGGTGTACCATAACTAAGAGGGAAAAGCGACCAATGAGGGAGGGAGGCACAACCTATCCAAGGCTCAATATGGACGAACATATGGGCAACCAAAACGATGCCAAATGTAAAAAACTTCATATGGCGACTTGCCACAAATGCTATAGCCGTAAAGGCAAACATGGCACGCCGAGGTATGCCCGTAACCCCATGTTGCCCAATATGTAAAGAAGTTGAGACACGGGAACACATGATACTCGATTGTCGATGGACCAAACCCGTATGGTTTGGAATACTAGGTATAAGAGTCGACCGACTTAACAACATCGACATAGTCCAATGGCTAGAGGAGATGAGGAAGGAACCGAGCGGACAAGGAGCGATACGGGAGACACGGTGGATATTAACACTACTCGCATGTTGGCAAATATGGAAGACAAGGTGCAAGACTGATTTTGAAGCAATACACCCAAACCGAGGAAAACGATAATGGAGATCAAACAAGCCTACGAGGAACATAAAGGAAGCGGCTGAATCAAACAACCCATACGAGTAGACCGACAACACTAAAGATGGCAACCACCGACGGTGAGCACAATAAAGACCCCCACTACCTTTTTTTATCTTTAGTTGAGTGTGATTGTAATTCCGAACATCCGTGACCACAAGTCACGACGTTTTATTTCATTCAAGTAAAACGTTAATTGATTAAAAAAAAACAATTGGTGTTCTAATTTAAACATCTAACTACTAGTTTGTGTGTGTTAATTAGTTTTATAAATTTTGTGTTTATTAACTACCAAAATATTTATTTAGAGAAGATTTGATTTTCAAATAAGGAACTCGACTTTGACCAAATTTTATGGTCGAAACTCAACAATGTATATTTTGTTAGAGTTGTAATTTAATTGTCTATAACTTTGTTGTTTTTTAGAAATAGTTGAAAAAACTATACTCTCAAAATGAGCATTTAGATAGTTTATACACACTAAATTTTAAAAATTAATTATTTTTAACCATCTCTAAAAACAATAGTATTTAGATAATTAAATTAGAACTCTAATTAAGCAAATAATGTGAATTAAATTTAATTATTAAACTGTACGTGCATACAGTCTTTTTTGGAAAAGCCAAAATACGATTGTCAGTTTGGTAATTAGTTTATAAATATGGATTAAAATTGAAAAAAAAAACATATGGCAATACATAATTGAACGACAATATAAAAAATATATTTTTTTAATTTAAAAATATTAAATTAAAAATATGAACTCAAAAATGGAGAAGTTATTTAAATATTAATAAAAGTATGAAATTTATTTATATTACACTTCGGCACGCGTTACGTGCGTGCACATTGTCGTCGTTTGTCTTGTATGAGGTGTTAGGAGAACATAATCGACCTGATTCCTAGGATAATACAAGAACTAAACACTTGATTAAAAATATTATTTGAATTGTAAGACTAAACTTAAATGACTTAATATAATGAAATAAAATTAATTTTATTTTAAATATTTTTTAGAAATTGCTCTAGTATCCCGGGGCCTCTTTATATTCTTGATTATGAATGCCCGAACAATTTTTTAAAAATATTTAAAATAAAATTAATTTTATTTCATTATATTAAGTCATTTAAGTTTAGTCTTACAATTCAAATAATATTTTTAATCAAGTGTTTAATTCTTGTAATATCTTTGGAATTATGCCAATTATGTCCTCCTAGCACTTCATGCAAGACAAACGACGACAACGTGCACGCGCGTAGCGCGTGCCGGAGTCTAGTATAACCATTACAAAAAATACACTTAGTGGATTCTAGAACTTCCATTTTAATTTTATTTTAGATTGTATATGAATTGTTTTTCGATAAATATTAATTGAGTGGATGAAAATTGAGTCTTACAGAACAATATACATATAAAAGTAATATGAAAAGAATATAATCAAGTACAATTAACGAAAATTACGATACACATTTTCGTCCTTACTACCACAAAATTGAATAGTTAATATATAAACCTAACAAAATATTTTATAGACTCCGTTCGAGTATATATATTGACAATTCATTTAAAATTCTATTTCTTAACCATATAATATTTTTGTTACTATATTGTTTTGTTACTATGCGTGAGAAAGTAACCTATAATTATTATTTGAGAGGAGAAAAACTTAAATTACCTAATATAATGAAATAAAATTAATTATATAGATTAATAATTATTTTGAAATCACATTTCTTAACCGAAACTTTTGTTTGTTACTATATATAATATTTTTATTACTATGCGTGAGAAAGTAACATATAATTATTTGTTAGTAAGAATATGATCAAACAAATATATGTCGATATTTGATAAAGTTTACCTTGCGCATTGTTTATAGTCATACTATGAGTATTTTCACTCACATACCATGTCATAGTATCTCATCTCATACCAACTATTGCTTAATGCCTCACCTCGAACTTTCTATGAGTATTCATACCGACTATTACAAATCTACCTTGATAACATGACCTATCGCTTAACGCTCGATCTCGAACTTTCTATGAGTAATTTTCACTCACTTACCATGTCATACTATCTCATCTCATACCAACTATCGCTAATGGCCGACCTCAAACTTTCTATAACTATTCATACCAACCTCGTACGTTCTATGAGTATTTTCACTCCGACACCATCCGTAAGATTCAGTCATATGCACTCATACCATTTGAGATTTAAAACGTACGCTCATGGGTTAGAACTCGTCCATGAATGCATTAAATATACTCTTAAAGCATCTTAACATGTTCACTTCCATGTCTATAAAACAATGACTATTACAAATCTACCATGACAACATCAAGAAATTCCCACTAATTTGCACACAAAAATAAAATTAGATATTTGATCAATTTGTTTCTCAAACCAACACTTTCAGCACGATAAACGTTTATCATATTTGTTTCTAAGGATATGATCAAAACAATATATGTTGGTATTTGGACAAAATTGACATTGCGCCTTATTTATAGTCAGGAGACAAATGCGCGCTCACTCAAGACCTCTTTTTTAGTATTTTACTCTCGACAAACCCATGCCCCAGGATTTGAAAATCTGGGCACTCTGACACCTTTGCCCTTTCTTTGAGTATTTTACTTCTACAATCTGACCTTTCTTTGAGTATTTTACTCCCGACATCCGACCGACCTTTCTTTGAGAACTATACTCCCAACATCCGATATAGTTCTGACATCCGACCTTTCTTTGAGTATTATCTTGCCGACATCCCCAGGATTTGAACCTGGGCGTTGTTACTATCTATAATTTAAGACGCACGCCTTAACCAACTCTCTCATAAGTCCAAACATGTCAGTGAAAACATTCAATATACTCTTAAGATATCTTAACATTCTCACTACCATGTCTATGAAATGACGACTATCAAAAATCTACAGTGACAACATCAAGAAATTACCAGTACAATTTGCACAAAAAAATAAAATTAGATATTTGATTAACTTTTTCCTTATTTTTTAATTTTGATATTTTAAGAGTTATTGTTTGCTTTAATATTTTCGGAGTTCATAAAGTAAGGTTGAGAGTTAAATAGATTCATATTTTAATTTTAGATATATTTGGAATGTAGGGTTAAGTAAAGAAATATTCATAGAATCTAAATTTGACAAATCCTAGGAATATTTTGTAAAGATAATAAATAATGAGCCCTGAAAATTAATATTGAATTTTGTATTTCAATAATTCGTAAAATATTATTTCAACACATCACCGAGGTTATTTTAATTTTATAGTAAAATATTTTTGTTACTTTTTCTCGCAATGTATTACCTAAATTTTGGATAATATTAGTTTGGAGTTATAATATATTAACAAATTTGGGAGTTGGAATCATGTATGCATTAATATTAATAATACTAACAAAATCTATAAGTTTTTTTAAAAAATATTTTAATAATCTCATTATTTGAAAATACTCTAGAATACATAATTATGATTATAAAAAATGTATAAATTAATCAAGTATCTCCTTTCAATTTGGTTTTAATTTTTCAAATTTGATTATTTGTTTTTGTATTTATTTCTTCACGCGATAGATTATGTATATTCAACATATAAACATACGTCAATTCTGATCGATTTTAATTCTATTTTAATTATTTCGATTTATAGATGAAATGTATTTTTATAACCACAGTGCTCACAATTCAAACAAAAATAACTTCTTGGAAAGAAGATAGAATGTTTTGAAGAAACAAATCTATATAATTATAGAAACATTAAAAAGTCACAATTACCCAAACAAATAAGACGACTTGAGATCTATATAATAAATTCTATCAGTTGTAGATGCAATTATAGCATCAATATCGTTTGGGGGAGCTTTATCAGGTATTAGCATAAAAATTAAATAATTGGTATCTTTCAAGCACATCTCAGGGAATACATTGTAAAGAAATAAAATTATCGACCATATATTGTACGGGTGACTTTAATCATTAAAGGGGTCATATCCATTTGTACCTTATCTCAGTCTAACATTGTGTGGATCCTCCACAATGGAAGGACGAACGTTGTCAAGCTTCTTCCAAGCGCTTGTATCAGTAGGATGCCTTAGTATGCCATCTTTAATTCTACTTGTGTCATGCCAACTCATATACGATGTTGTTTTGGGTGACATGAGGTATCTTTACAACCTTATAGTTAGTGGAAAATAGGGATAAAAGTAATTTAGGTACCTCAAAAGTCAAGTTTTTATAAATAGGTACCCTAGAAACAAATTGTTACTTTTGAGTACCTCAAAATTTGCTTTATTTTGACATCCATTTTGGATGAAAAATGTCACATGTGCTTGTCACGTGCGTAATTTAAACTGGAATTCATAAGAGAACGCTTACATTAATGACTGAAATACCCTTCAACATATCTACTCAAATTCGTAACATTCTCTATCTCTTTTTTTTTTCATTCTTTCGTATCTTTCCTTTTTATTGAGTTATTTCATCAAGAATTAGGGTTTCAACTGCAGATTGATGAGACTTAACTAGGGTTGTCAATGATTAGGGTATGGTACGGGTATGATAAATACCATCAAGATATCATATTTTTAAACTACGTACCATAGTCTTAACCATTACTGTCACAATTTTCAATACCATACTCATATTCATAGTCGTTGTTATTAACCACAGTTTTACCTGTATACCCATACTCATTACCACATGTGAAAATAAAGCAACGACATAAATGTTATATTAATAAATACATAAATTTATTTTATAAAGAATAAAAATATTCAACATTTATACCATTACATATTAACTTAACACCATTAAACATTACCACTGTTAAAAAATAACATTAACACCATTCAATTATAGTTCGTTCTACAATCCTGAATTTGTTAAATTTAAAAAGCGAAAATTCTACTTCTATTATTAGTAGATACTAATATATTAATATTAAATATTTATATAATAACCATGGGTATGACCAAAATACCATAACCATAACCATTACGGGTAGAAAATTCACCACCATAACCGCACCACACAATAATAGTACGGTTAACCATATAAAAAATGACGGTTATAACCATGGTTTTCGGGTTTTCACCGTACCATTGTCGACCCTAGACTCAACTAACCAATCATATCACAAAAAGAAACTCAGTTTCTGCATTAGAAGAAATGGGCAGAAATGAACATAAAATTCTGCTTGGACAGATAACTTCTTGGGGAGAGGGAAGAACGACTCTTCCAGATTCTTCATCTACATTGAATGCAATGGACATATCACTTTCAGAACCTTTACTCTATGTTTTTCAGTCTTTAAAGTCATGGCAAAGAACTTGGAGGATGGATCGTCCCAATTCGATACATATTGGTTGCTTTCACACCTGTTGATGTTTTCTTCTTCAAGAAATCTCTCTAGATGATCTCAATAATCAAATGAGTCTGATTTGGATGCCAAACCGTGTTTTTACGGTTTTCCAATAGAAAGTGTTTTCTGCCTAGTTTATCAGTAGAACCACAAATGCATTTGCACACTCTTCATCGTGGTTTCAGCTCAACTCTGCTGATGAGAGGTCATCTTCACTAAAATTACTAGATCGACAAATAAAAGACATGAATTTCTCGTAATGAAGTTGAAGGAGAAAGTAGGGGCCCGACCATCCAAGATCATGTCACAACTTTCGCACAATCGCGTTGTGAGGTCACTCAAAAGAGTCTTTCCTCTCAAGAATTTTTTATTGTCCAAAGCAAAATTTCGTATTCATTTATTCTTATTTCTTCTAGTGCAAGAACTGAGTTTATTTTGTGATTGGTCTGTTGGGTCTCAGCAATCTGCAATCTACAGTTGAACCCCTAATTCTTGATCAAATAAGGGGGAAGATACGGAAGATTGAAGAAAAATTATATAAAAGTGTATGAATTTGAGTATATATGTTGAAGGGTATTTCAGTCATCACAGTAAGTGTTTTTTTTTGTTGAATTTCTATCTAAATTGCGCACGTGACAAGCACATGTGACGTTTTCCATCCAAAATGGATATCAAAACAAAGTACATACATTTATGACTTTTGAGGTACCCCAAAGTAACAAATGTTTTTCCTGACGTACTTATTCTTAAAAAACGGGACTTCTAGGGTACCTAAATGATTTTTATCCTGTGGAAAATAGCATAATATTTTGAATGTGATCTTGTTGTCTTCCTAGTTTGTCTATTTGGAATGTCACATCCCTGAACATTGACTCTAGGAAAAATCCATCTTAATTGACCAAATTTCTCACATACGTCAATATTGTTGTACTCATTCCTAAATAGAATGCTTTCATTTATTCATGAATATATCTTCATTTAATTTAGGGTGAAATACGAGTTTCCCCCTTAAAATTTGGGTCGAATTTAAGATTCTCCCTTAATGTTTAAAATTTGAAATTTTAGTCCTAATGTTTGGACAAGATGAAAAATACCCCCATTCTGGCATATGTCCATTATTTTCAAACGGATTCGGGCACATGTGCAAGTCACACGTATTTTCAAGTTGAAAAATGACAAAATTGCCCTCGTGCTCACTCAAACAAGAGCTCCACCAGATCATCAATTTCATCGTCGTCAACCAAGCTCAAGTAGAGAACGATGAAATCATTGTAGCTCCAGCACCAGCTCCAGCAATCGTCGGCAGCTCCAGCTTCATCGTTGGCAGCTCCAGCTTCATCGTTGGCTGCTCCAGCACCAGCTTTACGAAACACACAAATCGCTTTATCCTCTCTTATACTTCCTGCTTATTGTCTGGCTGAGAATACAGAGTCGGAGCAGTGATTTCTTTCGTTTATTCAACTCTTCTATCATTGGCATTCCCATTCCAAAACCCTATACCACAATTTTCCTCCATACATTGTATTACGTAGCAGTGCATAAATGAACAAGACAGCGGCTACCTTCATCTCAGTCTACTGCTCTTCATTTCCTTCTACTGTATAAAGTTCATTTCTTCGACAGCAACAAAGCTTATGTTTTTCTAATCAAATCAATACGAAGCATAAATCTTACCAATGTTTATTAGGGTTTCATTCAATTTCTCATCTTTATTTGATTCATTCTGTAATTTTCAGACATCGACGCAGATGTCTCTAGCAAGGTCAGAATCAACTATGGCCAGCTCGGGAACAATCTTTCATCCCAGCTCCACTTTGTCCACCTCATCAAGTCGCAGGTCAAATACGAGTTGGTGTTGGAGTTGCCGATTGCTGGAGCTGGTACGAGGATTTCAGCCTTCTCTGCTTGAGCTTGGTGGATGATGATGAAATTGAAGATCATGTGGAGCTCTAGTTTGAGTAAGGACGAGGAAAATTTTGTCATTTTTCAACTTGAAAACACATGTGACCTGCACATGTGCCCGAATCCGTTTGAAAATAACGGACATATGACAGAATGGGGGTATATTTCATCTTGTCCAAACAGTAGGACTAAAATTTCAAATTTTAAACAATAAGGGGGAATCTTAAATTCAACCCAAACTTTAGGGGTGAAACTCATATTTTACCCTTAATTTAAATCCATCCCATAAATAAATTTCTTTGCTTCATAGTAAGAATTAGGTATTGTATTGTTGGGTGAAAATACCTTATGAAGCCTGTGAAGCAACTCATCAGCAAACTTGTTTGAGACCTTGTAAAGTCTCTTTAGATGCGATCATTCAACTATAAATGACATTGTTGTATATGAGGTACAACCAGGACATAAGCTATTCTCACAATCTACTAACATCCTATTGAATGTCTTAGCCTTTGAATTTTAGTTCCTCACAATTATCCATATTAATACCACCAAATCCATCATTGACCATATTCTTTATCTTTTCCCTACATGTTGTATTACTTATGTTAAACATAACTTGTTCGTACTCCTCACCATGGCCAACCCATGTATTATACGTGGGTAATATTCTCAATCTTTCCAAATGCAACTTCACAGTACTTCTTATCCTTAATTAACAACCATTACCGTTTATGCACGAACACAAATGTTTCCTTTCCAAGATGAACGAGCATAAGCAAATTCAAGAAGTTCGTACACCTTGCTTATACTTCAAGCTTTGTCGAGGTTTGATCATCCAACTCTTATCCATCTCGTAGATATTTCTTCATAAAAATGTTTTCAAATTGTTAAAATCTTTCTACATTATATGACAATCCAACTAATAAGACATTGTTCAGATGAATACATGTTCCTAAATTCACAATGTAATCAATACAGTTGCCCTGCAATCTATAATGGAAGTTTCAAACTAAACACCTACACCATCATTCATACAACCTAACAACGAAGGAAATAAGAAAACCAAGCATTTCCCTAAACCATCTATAAGTCACCCAATCAATTTAATGCAAAAATGAAAACTATTGAAGAATATCAGTAATTTAACCGCAACAACCACACTTGATTACAACAAATGCTAGTGGGATATTGCTTTGCAGCATCCCAAACATAAGAAATCATTGATACGTAACAATTGAATCAAACAATTATCACACAACATTCGGAAAGAGCAAGAACAATAGAGCTTACCTACTTGTCTATAGTGTAGGGACTGTGCAGATTACATCCACATCAAAGAATTTGAGTATCAATATGTCAGTGCAAGAGATTTTTGGACCAATTGCGCTTTGTTGGCCACAAAATTTGAGTTATAGGTCAGCAATTATGTGAAAGAATGAATGTTCTCCTGCGTAGCCAGCCGATTATCTTCTCTTGGTTGATATATAATCAACTATGTTCTTTTAAGTGGGAACCACCTTTAGTGATAATAAATTCTGTAACAACAACAACATAAAACTGCCACTATTGATAAGGAAGTTGCAACAACATTTGGGATACCAAAAACAGGTTTTTGCAATGGCATCATTTGTAATACCTGATAATGGATGTTACTATCCACAATGTACTTGACACTGGACTTTCTTCAAGTTCACTAGATTGTTGCGAATAAATTACACACTAACCACTTCGTTTAGCATTGGTAAATTTACAACACTAAATACTCTATATAGTTAAAAATATGAGCCTGTCACTAAAACATCTATTTAGTGTTTAGTTCTTAGTGACAATAGTTTATTTTCGTTGATATTGATCAACATTCTTGTAGTGTTTCTTCGAATTCGTGTGGAAGTGGATACCAGCAAGGCGTTATTTATTGGCTTTTGGTGGACAAGCGAATCTAGAGTGGACAAATGAGCTAAAACTAAGTATGAGTGTATATATGATTTCAGTTATGAGTGTGGTATGTTAGGCCACACTATGATTCAATGCGAGAAGGATTCCATCATGTCCCCAAGCATGCAAGAGAAATTACTATTTATACCATACATGGGTTCTTGGTCATAGGCCTCGAAGACAAGTAAAGACTAATACGATGATTGGGGAGACTAATGGTCAAGCAAATAAGGGTCGGAAGGGCTCTCGAACATGTAAGGAGACCATGTACTACTTAGCCAACCTTGACGCCTCGATAGAGAAAGAACCACCACCTGACAGGATGGGCCACGATGAACCATGCTCTATCAACCCAATCACCCAAAGGTAGGAAAATTCTCACCCACCGCCACCACCTAAAGCCTTCCTCCCGAAGCCAACATGCATTAATACCCACCCCTTCTTATATACTCCTCTAATAACATCAACCAAGCCCTTCTAGCCACAAAACCCATACCCAATAAAACCAACCTCGCAACCTATCTCATATGCCCTTGAGGTATTAAAACATCTAACCAATAACCTTCCTTATGAACTCACTACTCAGTATGGGATTTCCGGTTGAGAAGCTACCTCATACTATTGCCAAACCTTAAACCATGACAACGCTTTCACTAGACGACTACCTAATGAGTGTGGTGACAAAATGTGTTTTTGAGGAATAAGAGGAGTAGGGCTCCAGTAAAAAAGTAAACATATACCTATCAAGCCAGTTGAACCAACAACTTCTAAGCGGGGACGTCCACAAACTCTGGGGCAAGGTAAGGGACAAGGATGTGGTAGAGAACCCAAACCGAGAGGATCACTTTCACGCTATACTTCGATATTAGGAAGGATGAAAGAGGTGTCAATCAAGAATAAAGAAGAAGGGTAAAACGACCTTTCTTGAAATAGGCCCTGCGGGTCAATAAATGCCATAAGTTGGAATTGTTAGGGTACTAGATCTAATCTAACAATCCACAACCTCAAGGATCTCGTAAGAAGGTACAAGTCATCAATTATCTTTCTCATGGAAACAAAAAATAAGATGGAGGTGAGCGGGAACGCTTAACGTGGGGTGCAAATGGAGTACGACATATACGTGGACCCAAGCAGGATTTCAGGTGGCCTAGCTCTGTGGTGGACAAGCGAGGTACAAGCCATTATACTACATGAGCACAACGATCTTATGACTATCCAAATTTTGCTAGACGCTAGGAGAACTATAACACCATTCACGGTTAGGCTAGAGGATGATCGAGATCATGGATGTGTATTGGTGATTTCAATGATATATGCAAGAGCTTGGAGAAACCCAAGCAAAAATCAACCGTTGTAATGATTTCATTCAAGACATTGGCATGAGCTATATGGGTTTTAGGGGGATAAATTCGTGGTATAACAATATAAGTTGATAAAACAATATTTGAGAGCGACTAGATGAGGGTCTGATTAACACAGATTGCTTGTTGCATTTACCGAATAAAATTAATTATAGAGTTTTCATTCTAAATTCCTAATATTTTGTTGTATGAAACTGATAATTTCACATTTTCAAATGCATAAAAAGGACGATGCCATGAAATTTTAATATCTTATTTACATACCCAATACCTATATTTATCTAATTTTCTAGCATATTTTATAATCTTCTATATACAGGGAAATTGAATTAAATTATGAAAATTTTATAAGTTTGGGTTGATTTTGTAATTAGGCCAAAACTTGCACATAACCTAAAATGGTGAATGAAAGTAGTACCACATTGAGTATTTTCACAAACTACTAAAGATTATTTTCACACTATAAATTAGAGACATTTCTCCCTTTCATAATCCAATAAGAGGAATCCAAAAAATGTTCATTTATTCTATAGTTGTTTTTATTATTCTCTTTCGATGATCGTGTTAACATTTGTTGGAGTCTTTCTAATCGTCGTATTCAAAATTTCTTTCTTGTTGATTATCGTGTTTGGTCTACACACTTTACATGACAATCATAGTAACTTTCTCTTTTCTGTATTGCGTTTAAGTACAGTAACTAAGTGGTGGTATGTGTTTCTAGTCGTTATGACGAGCTCATAAAAAATAGGTAATTGGAAAATCATCCAACATCGATCCTCCTTACTCATGTACGAATACTAATGCTATCTAAAAGTATAAACAACTTGATTGAACTGCAATATATCCTTTTGTGCTTAATAATGCGGGGTATCCAACAAGGTGACTCTCTATCACCCTACCTATTCATTCTACTTGCGCATGTACAATCACGAAGAATATAAGGGGCAACTAGGGAGGTAACCATACACGAGATCATCCTAAGGAGACAGTGCCCAGAACTCCACCACTTATTTTTTGCAGATGACTCCCTGTTCTTCATAAAAGGATCATCCTAAGGATCGTCCAACTGGTCTTTGGAGTATCCTGGAATCTTACTGTCAGGTATCGGGCCAAGGGATAAACAGAGATAAATCGACCATCTTTTTCAGTAAGGGGGTTGGACCGAATGAGAAGAAAGGGGTAGAGGATGCACTCCATATAAAGAGCACGGGTGACCCGGGTAAGTACTTAGGCTTGCCATCGATCTGGGGACGATCAAAAGGGGAGGCACTGGGATGATTGAAAACCAAAATCAGGGACAAGTTGGGAGGGTGGAGGCCGAGAACACTAAACTAAGCTGGGAAGGAAGTGCTAATCAAGGCGATCATCACCACGATCCCCACGTCCATAATGAGCGTTTTTCGCCTCCCAAAAACATGGTGCTCGAAAATTGATGCTCTCATTGCGGACTTTTGGTGGGGGTAAACAACGGAGGGGAAGAGATCACATTGGAGAAGATAAGAGGTCATAACAAAAGCAAAAGAGGTTGGGGGACTAGGATTCCGGGAACTCCAAAGTTTCAACACGGCGCTCCTAACTAAAATGGCGATCCGAATCATGACTGATTCCGACACTATATGCGTGCAAGTCTTAAAGGTACTATACTTTCCACGGTGTTCGTTATTAGAGGTGAAAAAGGGAGGTCGAGCCTCATGGGGATGGAGTAGTATCTTACATGGCCGAGATGTAATCAAGCAAGAAGGGATGTGGACGATCGGCACAGGAGAGAACATCCGAGTCTTTGAGGACCCATAGGTATATACTAAGGAGAGCAAAAGGAACGTCATGGTGGAGCACGGGGGAACCTAAGAGTAAGTGAGCTCATTCATTCGAATGGCACATGGAATGAGACCCTAGTGAGGAGCATTGTAGACCAAGAAAATGCAGCCCATATCCTCAGTATCCCCTTACCGTGCGACGGGGGACGAGACCGGTACATATGGCCACATACAAAGGATGGAAACCCTCAAGTCCGATCGGTCTACCACAAAATAAGGGAAAAGACCGAACAAAGACCAAGGGTGAACCCAAACCACGTCGGCACATTTTGGAAAGACATTTGGAAAGCAAAGGTAATATGAAAGGTGAAAAACTTCATATGGCGTCTCACAACAAATGTCATACCGTTAAAGTGAACATGGCACGTAGGGGGATGAATGTACCTCTGAGCTGCCCCATATATGGTGAAGTTGAGACACAGGAACACATGATCTTGGAGTGTGGATGAACGGAACAGGTTTGACTCGGTACGCTTGGGATACAAGTGGATAGATCAAACGAGCTCGACATGGTGGAATGACTTAAGAAAAGGAAGGCGGAGCTGCATTATGGAAGCATAATGAGCGACAAGAGGTGGGCCCAAACCCTAATCATGTGTTGGCACATATGGAAGGCAAGATGCACAGCAACTTTTGAAGCGAAGCAATCAAGTCTGAGGGTCGTGGTAATGGAAGTCAAGCAAGTTACGAGGAGCAGAAAGGGGCAAACCAAACAGAACAAACACACCGCACGCAAGAGGATAGGCCGACCCAACAATGGAAACCACCGACGGGCAACACGATCAAGATAAATTGTGACGCCTCATGGTGCAAGGAAACACAAAGAGACGACATAGGGGTGGTGGCAAGAGAAAGACAGAAAGCTAGTGGGCGGGATGAACCAGAGACAAAGGAGTGACGACATAGAGACGATGGAAGCCAAGACAATACAACAAGGAGTACGACTAGCGGTTGAAGCGGGATGACAAAGCATTATCATAGAGACAGACTCACAAACGGTTCACCAACAAATCAGAGGGGCTGAAACATTGGAGTCTGTCAACCATTATACCGAACATCCGAGCACTGGCAAGACAAATCGAGCAAGTGCAATGACGAGCTATTCCAAGTACAAACAATGATTGTGCAAATTGGATATCAAAGCAAGCGAGATTGAGGGTGTGTCTTAATGATTGGGTCGAAATACCACCACTACACTTTGTATGTTTAATAGCAAATGATATGACATACGAACTCCTGTGAGCCAAAGTCACGACGTTTTATTTATTAAAGTAAAGCGGGTAATTCGATTAAAAAAAATTCCTACCAAAAATTTGATTCCCCTGAACCTGTTGAAGTAGCTGTTTAATCCTGGACGTGAATAACTCCCAGTTAGTTCATTTCGATTGAGATTACTTTTCGTGTACGCACGCACTTTTCTTCAATTTTATTGCCATACTCCGGCTGCGCCTTTAGTTTCTCTACTTGGATTGTCTGCAGATTTCAGAATCAATATGGCTGGAGCTGGAATTGGGTCAGTTTGGACTGGGAGGGCTATTATCCTTCTCCAGATGGTCACTAGCGTTCTTGCCTGGGGAAGGGAAGGCCATTATGTTACTTGCAAAATAGCAGAGGTGACTTTCTTTTCTCTTTCTCACTCGTCAATTTAATTTTCTAGGTTTTAAAGATTGTTTAATTTCCTGATGGCCTTGATCACGCATTCCAAGCCTTGAATTAATAGTCTTCACTAATTGTGACATATAGGTGTCTTTTTGGCTGATTAAGCTTCTAACAATGGAGCTTTTTGAAATTGGTTTTTGATATGTAACAAAATTGATTTACCGGAGAGAGGGGGTTATGGTCATGATTTATGAATTTCTTTTCGTTGAACGGTGTTTCGAGTTTATTCTTATTCTTAAACAAGGTTGCTAGGATTTTAATCAATAGCATAATCGTCAAAAGTTAGTTAATTTCTAGTAGTTGATTGTTTTCAGGCATATCTCAGTGAAGATGCGAGTGCAGCTGTCAAAGAATTGCTTCCTGAGTCTGCTGGTGGCGATCTTGCTTCAATGTGCTCATGGGCAGATGAAATTCGCCGTAGCTACAAATGGCACTGGACTGGCCCCTTGCACTACATTGATACCCCAGATTTCAAGTGTACCTATGAATACTGCAGTACGTATTCTATATTCTCCAACTTCGCGCTGCTTTTCATACTTCACTGCATTATGCTACTAGATAGATTGTGTTGTTGGACCATTGCTTACACATTCATGGTACGTACAATCTATGGAGTTTTTATCGCAGGAAGCAGTTAGCCTCTACTTGTAGATAACATCAGGAAGGCAGTACAAAGAAGTATACAGACTATGCTTCAAGCATTATTATTTAAAACTAGCACTATTCCTTTTTGAAACTTTTGAATTATGGTTAACAGGCATATACGTGTTTCTCCACCTAGGCTTTATAAGAGAGTCAAACATGGGAATTAACGGTTTTGAGGTTGCACACACCTAATACATTCTTTTATGCCAAATGTGAATATTAAATCTATGCTTTCCATATTCCTGCAGGAGATTGCCATGACATAGTTGCTGTTAAAGATCGATGTGTCACTGGAGCTATCTACAACTACACGAAACAGCTTGCTACATTTAATCAAGAATCCTATTCTGCAGTGAACTGTAAGTTCGAGTCATTATATCCTGGTTTCGAAAGGATTGTTTTTTTGAAATGGTTGTACTGATGGCTGCTTCTTTTGATGATTATAGATAATTTAACTGAGTCTCTTCTATTCTTGGCGCATTACATTGGTGATGTTCATCAGGTTTGTTCATGTTTGCATATTGGGTTTGTTCGTTCTATTTCATTTTTGCTTGCTAAACAATTTTACATCTTCTAAATTTAATAGTGTAGTAGGAGAAAATAGATATATGTGAATATATAAGGTGGAAGTGAATGAGATTGAACTCCAATAATCTTCTAGATATAGTTTTTTTTATATGAATAGAAGGAAGAATAGGTTGTTGTCACTGAGATCACCCTTTTGTACCAGTAGTAAGAATAAGTGGTGAAGTTAAATTACTATTTCAAGTTCCAATTTTTTTCTTGAGAATTTCTTACCATTGCCAACCTTACATTGTTCATATTTTTTTTTACATTCTACTGCATTGTTATCAGCCCCTACACGTGGGTTTTACCGGAGATGAAGGTGGAAACACGATAATTGTCAGGTGGTACCGAAGGAAATCAAATCTACACCATGTATGTTTTCTTTCTAATCTTTTTTGACCTCCCTGACCATATGCATATATCTAAGGAGTGCATATAGGAGGTGGTATTCAATATTTGCAACAATGCCTAGAGAATATGATAATGACAACCTACTTGACTTGGTTTAGAGATTTTGAGCTCTAATTGATAAAGGATTGAGATTGTTATAGATTTCTGCGTTCCAGTTCTCTATTCTGGGACAGGTAGTCTTTATGAATTGACTAATCCGTTGGATGGTATTTTATTGTTCCAGGTCTGGGATGGCATGATAATCACCTCTGCACTGAAAACTTACTACCAATCAGATCTTGCTAACATGATTGAAGCAATCCAACGGAATATCACGGTATGCTCCTCTTCTCTGCATTTGCTTTATAATATTACTCATAAGTTATGGGATGGTAATATATGGAATAGTAGTACAAAATAACTTCTGATAAATTTGATTTAATTTGTTTCATTTATTTTTTTCCCAGCATCTTATTATGTTCATAGTTACATATATTTATGTTAAATTGATGAAGTAAATGGTATTTAGGCAGTTCTCCTTTTCATCTCCCTTGTTTTTACCATGTACAGGCCGGCAGCTGGTTTAACGATATATCATCATGGGAAAATTGTGCTGCAAATCAAACTGCTTGCCCAGACCCGTAAGTGCTCCTTTTCTTGAAGTCTTGATTGCGGTGAGGTCCATAGTCCATACAATGCTGTGACTCCAAACAAACAGAACAAGACACGATGGATAGATAGATTTTAAGCCTATAGTTATATCATGCATGATTTGAAGCCTATTTACAACCCCCATATTGTGGAAAGCTGCAAAATGGATAATGCAGGTATGTCTTTTTGCAGGTATGCATCCGAAAGCATTAAATTAGCCTGCAAATACGCATACAAAAATGCTACCCCAGGGAGCCAACTTGGAGGTATTGTTTTTATGTGAAACTGAAATCTATCTAGTTACAACTTGTAACTAAGATAAGTAAGCCAGAGTTGTGTCCAGCAGTCAATCCTCGGTTAAAGTTGCATGATGAAAATGAGCTTTTGTTTTCTCATTGCAGATGACTACTTTCTCTCCCGACTACCAGTCGTCGAAAAGAGGCTCGCACAAGGTGGGGTCCGACTAGCTGCCACACTTAACCGCATCTTTGCTTCTCCAGCTAAAATTGCAGCAGCATGAACGAGGGTTAATTAGTTGGATGATTTATCTTAAAATTCGCATGTTAACTAGTTGTCTCCTTAGCTGTACTCTCTTGCAAGAAAAGCAAAGTTGTTGTTTATTAACTTGGGGAGGTGCTGCTGCTGCTTGTTTTTATATCCCAGAAGAAAATATACCCCTCACAAGCACAAAAGCACATTGCATGCAATGATTGCCAACTTTTGGCCTATACAAGCCAGATGATGAGCTACATCACTTGCAAGCAATGGAAACATGTTACATCACTTGTATATATATTAATATGTATTTACTTCAGTCTGATCTCAGTGTAATGAAAACACCTTCATTTGTATTAAAAAAATTATTTTTTCTCAATTGTTTGTTGAGGTCTTGAATTTTTTGGGTTGGGTGTTGTTAAGAAGAAACTAGAAAGTACGTGACACTGGGATCATCTTGTGGGTTAGCTTGGTTATGTCGGTGGTGCCGGAGGTAAAGGATTGAGCAAAGAAGGCCATATCACGACTTGTCAGATTGCTCAGGTAATGCTGCACCTTTTGTACTATCTCATGGCTTTAGTACTATAAATAATTAAATATATTGGAAGTTCAACATGCGCAGTAAAGCATTACAATGAAGGTTAGTATGCTAAAGCATTAACAAGCTGAGTTTGGTCAGGCACTACTAAAGCCAAACAAAGGTGTCGGATGTGTTTGTGCTTTTGCTGCCGGAATATGTGATCTCCTCCCTCTGCTCATGGCCCGATAAAATCCGGCATTGACACTAGTACAGCTGGACAGTCTCTCTTCACTTCATTGACACCCTGGACAATAACTGCACAGTTTGAATATGCAAGTAAGTAGTAATAATTGTGTAATCATCACTTTACTACTTGCTTCTTCATCCGATATGATGCATGACCATCTCTTGGATTCTAACCAACATCATGATGCAAACATTCGTGCAATAGCTATCAAAGAGTAGCAGTTTTGAACAATTTTTGTAATAGTAGAAAGTATTTCAGAACCTACCTAAGGGATATGTACTGAACTATGATAGGTCGTGCGTGGTGAATAATAACCAACATTTGTTTCCTCTAATCTTCTTCTCTCTTATTTCTCTGTCTGTTCTGTTCTACCCTCATCTCCTCGTACCATCTTCCATGCTATATTGGGGTTTTGTTCATACCACCACCACCTCCTCCATTCTTGAAGGATGCTAATTTCAACCTTGGAAGAATATGATTGAGTTCTGTCTGAACTTCTGGTGTCCAAGATGACAAGTGACCCGCTAGTTTTGAAGAGCTAACATCGGTGCTCTTGGTCTTGTTAAAACAGTCAGAGATGCTGAGGGACTCAGTGTTTTCGACATTGCATCTGGATCCGTGGTCTCATCAATGAGAGGCACCAAACTTCCTCCGACCACCTTAGCTCCACCGACGAATGAAGGTATTCCTCAACCAGAACCACTACAACATTGTGACTGTTGATAATATTACGTTGGTAAGGTTGATTGCCCTCAGTTTTAAGGATTTGATTTAGTTGGTTTGGTCTTCAAATGCGAGCACTACTTCGAGGTGGACTACACTCACACAAAGTCCAAAATGAAGATCACTGTCATTTACTTAGAAGGTGACACAATGCAATGACACTAAGGATTTACTAAGGTTTTGCACCATCAAGGCAAGAGACTCTAATAGGGAGTATGTTACAAACCTTCGATCTTGTTTTAGTGAAAAACTATCTGCGGATCCAATATTAGAAATAAAAAATTAGAGACGGAAATACCCCTTACCGATTATTTTCATAATTTTGACTCATTGTTCAAGAGCGTGCAACTTATTAAACTTGTTTATGAAAGATTCACCATAAGTCAATTTGTAGGTGGGCTCGACTCATAATTATAAGTCTAACTAGTAAAAAAATGGAGTCTCGTTGAGCCAAAGGGTTATGGTACAATATCTCTCAGTGAAAGATAATCCTCAGATTGCCATACAAGCTAACACATCAGTTCTCCATTGTTCTACAATTAAGGTGAAGGGAACAATCAAGAGAAAGAGGCTACAAGTCTTTGTGGATTCAGGAAGTAACCATAACTTATTGGATATTGCAGTCTCTGGAAGAGTGGATTGTAACTTTAAAGAGATAAATTCGATGAAGGTAGTGATCGCAAATGGGAGTGTGATCAATTGCAGTGGGATTTGCAAAAGCTTCTAATGGTATATGCAAGGCCAAGTGTTCTATGCTGACGTTTTCCTAATTCCACTAGAAAACTATCATATCATGTTAGGAGTACAATGGTTGATGACTTGAGAAATATCCTTTGGAATTTAAGCAATCTCACTATGAAGTTTTTTTTGAGGGAACAATTGTGTCAGCTGAAAGGGAAAATGGAGAAATTCAGTTCACTTGAGCACAAAATAAATCATAGAACTCTTAACGAAAAAAGATAGAAGTGTCATCAGTTCAATTGTGTAGCGTATATGTTTGTCCAACAACACGTCCCCACCCTTTCTTGTTCTCTGGGGATGTTACTGTTGGAATATGAAAACCCGGAAAAGTGGAGTCTTTTATTGAATGAATTTCTTGTATCTATTAGTTCTATGAATCTGCAGGTATATAGACTATTACAATGCTAAGAAAGGTAACTAATGTTTTTGGCTACTTTACAATATTTCCTAGTCTAGCCTATATTTAATCTAATTTCCTTGTTTAACTCATATACAAATGGTAACTAACATATTGCTAATTCTGACACTCCCCCTCAAGTCGAGGTACCCTTCAAGTATCTTACAATTCTCCATGCGGCTTCCATGTGATCCTGTTGGGGTTGGTGCATAAGCTGACTAACCACACCAACTGCGTAAGCAATATTAGGGCAAGTGTGAGAGAGGTAGATAAGTTTACCTACCAGACGTTGGTACTTTTCCTTGTCTGTCGGTATTCCATCTTCTCTTATTTGCAAGCCATGGTTTACAACCATAGGCGTCTCCGCAGGTTTACACACTAGTATTCATGTACCTGCTAGTAGGTCCAGTATGTATTTCTGCTGTGAAATTAAGATTCCTCGTTTAGATCTTAGCACTTCAATACCGAGAAAGTACTTCAAGTCTCCCAAGTCCTTCATTTCAAACTCCATAAACAGTTTTCTTCTCAAATTTATCATTTCATCTTCATCGTCTCCGGTAATGACCATGTCATCCACGTATATAATTAAGCACGTTATGCCCCTATCTGTCATCTTTAGGAATAGAGTATGGTCTGAGTTACTCTGTGCATACCCATATCTTCTCATAGACATCGTGAACCGTCTGAATCAGGCTCTTGAGTCCACACAATGCTTTCTTTAATATGCATACAGTTCCCTGCTCTGACTCATTCTCATACCCAGGTGGGATTTCCATATAGACCTCCTTCTGTAAATCTCCATGCAACAAAGTATTTTTTACATCGAATTGTCAAAGCGGTCAACCCTTAGTTGCGGCTACAGATAACAAAACTTGAATCATGTCGATTTTGGAAACCGCGGAGAACGTCTTTGAGTAGTCTATTCTGTAGGTCTGTGTGTATCCTTTGGCTACTAACCTCGGCATGTGTCGTTCAATTGTACCATCAGGCTTGTACCTGATGCCCACCTGCACCCTACTACTTTCTTTCCAGTGGGCAACTGGCATAGCTCCCATGGTTTCATTCTTGATAAGAGCCTCAATTTATGTATCCATAGCCTGCCTGCATAGTTTTGATTGTTGTGCCTCTTTCACAGAGATCAAGACACTCTCTGAATATACCGCTATGATGAACACCTTAGCCTGACTGCTTATTCTCCCCTTCGTGACATTTGCCATTGGATACACATCTTCCGTTGTTTCCTTCTCTGATGTGTACCTTTTTGGTGTTTTTCCCCGATTGGCTCTCAAATATAGTACATATCTCCCACTCTCCCCAGTTGCTTTGTTATCTGCCTAACCTCCTGCTTCCGGTATGATAGGATACACAACTTCATTATGAAAAGACTGAGAAGAGTTGCTTACCTGAGATACCTTAGGAGACGAATCAGGCTCGTTGTCATGTACTATTGTGTTAGTGATCGGTCCGGTAGGGAGGCTAACTGACTCTGGAGTACCAACATAAGATAGGTAGGGTTGGGCAACCCCATCTAATGAATCCTGTGTAATCGTCGTCCCCTGATCACTAGATTGGGAATAGTAAAATTCATACTCAAGGAAGTTACAATTCATTGTGGTGAACATGTGACCCCTTTTTGGATCATAGCAGCGGTATCCCTTTTGGTTAACTCCATATCCAAGAAAAACGCGCTTTACCGCACATCTAGTTTGGTGCGGTCGATTTTGGGTATATGAACGAAAACAGAACATCCAAACACTTTAAGAGGTAGGCTCAGTGTCAGGGGTATTTTGCAATGCGACTATAGGGTTTGAATGGGTGCTTTAAGGCTGAGAATTTTTGTTAGTAGACGGTTTAGTAGGTAAGTGACGGTTGTCACACCTTCTGGCCATAAAGTTTTTGGCACTTTTGACTCGAAAAAAATAGACTGAGTCATTTCTTGAAGAATCCAATTTTTTTTTTCGGTGGCTCCATTTTACTCGGGGGTATGTGGACATGAGGTTTGTTGAATAATCACTCTTTCAAGAAAGAAATTCTTCATGTGAGTATTGATAAATTCTCCCCTATTGTGGCAATGCAGGGTTTGAATACTTTATGGAATTGGTTTGGGACCATATGGAAGAAATGCACGAATTTTTCGAACACTTCAGATTTATTTTTGAGAAAGTAGGTCCAGGTCATACGAGTGCAATCATCAATGAAAATTATAAAATACTTAAGACCATGGGCTCCAGAAATAGGTGCAGAACCCCAAACATCGGAATGTACTAGGGAAAAAATAGAATCTAGCTGAGTATTATTGGAGTTAAACGACTGTCTATGGTTTTTTGCTAAAATGCAAGTCTCACACTCTAAAGTAGTTGATTTATTGAGAAACAACTTTGAAAACAAAAGCTTGAGATAAGTAAGTGAAGGATGACCTAACCGCATGTGTCAAAGCCACAATTCTTCTTCTGTCGATCCATGAGCCAGCAACAACGATCCTTTTTGGACAACCTCATCCACATAGTACAGTCCAACTTGCTCAGTGCCACGCCCAATGATCGTCCCCATCAGGATATCCTGCAGCATGCAAAACGTTGGGTTTATTATCATCGCACAGTTCAACTCGTTCATCAATTGTGATACATATAACAACTTATTTGATAATGTCGGCACTAGTAAGCATATAGAAATCTTAAGGTTTTGTGAGATTTCTAATGTATCCATCCATGTCACCACAACGACTCCACTATTTGCCGTATTAATATACTTAACTCGAGATTCTACTTTATCACACAAATCTCGAGCATCAAATGTCAGACTATCAGTCGCACCACAATCAAATATCCATCAATAATTTTTCCCTTCTACACATGTGACTGAATATCCGGCTTTATTAACTTCAGGGACTAAATTAAGCCTTTTAAAAACTTCAGGACCTAATTTAATTTGTTTTGGGGAAAAACTGAAATATGTAGGAGTGGAAGGGTTTGAGTTGGATAACCAAAACCCTTTACCTCTAGGGTTCTCCTTTGCATACATTCCAGCCGCAACCTCTGAAATCATCACAAACACAACATCCTCTCCCTAGGTCGTGCTAGGATTTCGCTCGCCTGCGGCCAAGTAAGCTCCGTCGCTGCTCCCCTTCGAGGTATGTCGTCCTCTTGGTATTCCGAACTGAGACTGAAACGCGTCGCTGGTGTTGGTGGCCTTGTGGTCGCCCGCCACCGCATCTGTTTCGTTTTCTCCTGCTCGTCGACTGTGGCGTTATTCGCCACGACTCTGACTCATTTTTCCTTTGGCTTGTGGTTGTCTTCCCACCAATCCAAGTAAGGAACCACTCGAAAACATGTTTTGTTGGTGTGTTTGCCCATGTCGCAGTATGAACACTTGAGCTTGCTCTTGTCCCCACGGAATGCTGAGTCACCGGCTCTGTCGTTCGAGTCTTACCGCTTCTACCCTGGCCGAAAGCCTCTCGCTGCATTTGCTTGGGCTGCCATGTCTATTCGGCCACCGATCGTAAATAGTCCCTCACCTACACCGATGATAGTTTGGTTGTGCTCGTTGCTTTTCCAAATGTGTGGAGCCTGGAGGCTTCCTTCTGAACGGCTGCATAAGCACCCTCAACTGAGGGCAATTTCCCCCTGAAGTATGTCCCGTTTTACATTGTCGAATTGTTCATTGACACCACCTAGGAACTTGTTAACCTTTGTATCGTTCCAGATTTTGTTAAATAACGTGATGTCTTTCCTGTATACCATGGGATTTGGTCGTCGGGCTTCAATTTCTCCTTAGATCGCGTGCAGCTGTTACCAGAACTCTTCGAGTGTTTGGTTCCCCTGTGTTGATTTTGTTCCCTTATTGTGCAAGTCGAAAACTTGTAATGAGTCCCTTCCACTGTTGTATGTAAAATGCAGTGCATTCCACAAATCGTTTGAGGTTTGATGGTGAGTTATATTATTGGCAAGGTAAGATTCAACATTCTGCAGAATCCATGAAAAACAACTAAATCGCCTTATCTCCATCGAAGGTATCCTGGTTCAGTTGGATGTGGAGGGGCTGGTTCCCCCGTGAAGTTGAAGAGTCAGCCTTTCCCTCCAATTGCTACCTCCATCATCCTGGCTCACAGATTGTAGTTGTGGTCATTCAGTTTAGTACCCACCATAATGGTTTCGGGTAATTTTTTCGGTTGTTGTTGCTAGTTTAGATTTAGTGCCGATCTGAGGATGCTTACTATCTGGTCGATCAGGTTATCTCGGCTGATTCATGACCTGATTGGGTTCTACGAGTTACTCTCGCTGTCGGACATTGTTGAGGCTGATTGGTGTACGGGTAGATGATGAGAAAGATCACGGATCTAATTTCCGTGATCTTTCTTGTTTAGCCTATATTTAATCTAATTTCCTTGTTTAGCTCATATACAAATGGTAACTAACATATTGCTAATTCTGACAGTTACATAGGACTCTCCTAGTAAAAGGGGTCTTGAAACTCTCCTAGCATATTATGAAGGAATATTCTAGGAGCCTAGATGACTCCCACCTAATTGAACCGTGGATCACAAAATTCTATTGAAGGGACAACAACAATCAACCATAAACCTAATAGATGTTAGAGTACTATCTTACTATAGATTAGAAATTTTGTCCTTACATGTTAGTCCATATGTTTGTATTGTTTAATACAAAGTGATGTCCTTCTTATATAGGAAACATGACATACTATGTAACAAGGATTTAAACATATGGACTTGTCATCAATAACAATGTAATTAAATAGTTAGAATATAGTTGTTAGGAGTTAATTAGAATATAGTTGTTAAAGTTAATAAATGGAGTTAGGTGAGTAATCAAGAGACATTAGGTAGTAGTATAAATAGGGAGTTTAAATGTACAGAAAGATACAGTTTTGCAAAATATATTTCTATTCAAAATCAACATGGTATACAATTTTCTATTCTAAATCGTCTTCCAACAAGAATTCTCAACTTAAAAACTCCTATCCAAATCTTGTCAGAATTTACTAAAATACCCCTGCCTTTACACTTCACCCGAGAATCTTTGGGTGCTCGGTGTTTGTCCATATTCCCAAAACCGACTATAGCAAATTCGACCCCTGTGCTGAAAAATCTGTATTTGTGGGTTATGATGTTAACAAAAAAGGCTATCGGTGTTATAACTCAAAAAGTGATCACATATTCACCACCATGAACTGTGACTTTCTTGAAACCGAATATGTATACCATACCTAACTTTATGTCCTCACAAGAACTTACAAACCACCAGGATATAAGTACCGTCAATGAGTCACCATCTGATACTGCTTTACAATCCATGACAGAACTAAGTGCCACGGAAGATAGCATTCCCAACTTGACACCCGAGGTAAGAAATACTACTGAAAACTTTAAAGACTCTGATTTTAAATATGATAACCAAATGGCAGAACAAGTTGTATAAGTTCACAAGGAAACAACGAGGTGCAAACTACCAGTCGAATGGGGGAGTTCCACCCAAACGATACCCCTAGAAAAACGAGGCCCAATGTTCGAAATATCCAGTAGGAAGCTAAAGAATCTAGAGCGGTCACCACAATATTATATTCAGAACAAATTACCAACTCAGTCCAACAAGCCTTAGAATCGAAGAATTGGACAGAGGCAATGAAAACAAAGATGGAAGCATTAATTAAAAATAAAACATGGGAAAAATGTATCCCACCAACAAGAAAGAAATCGGTTGGATGTCGGTGGGTGTTTACAATCAAACACAAAACCCGACGGAACTATCGAGAGATATAAAACAATATTGGTAGAAAAAGGCTACACCCAAACATATGGGCTTAAATACTCTGAGACATTCTCTCCAGTAGCCAAAAGTGACACAATCATGGTCCTTTTCTCAATAGCGGTGAATGAAGACTGGTCACTCTACCAGTTTAACGTGAAGAACACTTTCCTACATGGAGAATTAAAAGAATAAGTATACATGGAAGCATCTCCTGGATTCACAGACAGATTTCAATCAAGAGAAGTATGTCAATTAAATAAGTCACTCTACAGACTCATACAATCACCTTGAGCCTCGTTGAGCCCGTTTACTTTAGCAATGAAGGGATACTGATTCAAACAGAGCAATTTAGATTACACTTTCTTCCTTAAACAAATAGGTAACTTAATAGCATGCTTAATTATATATGTCGATGATATGATCATTACAAGAAACGATGAGGAAGAGATGTTAATGCCAACGAAGAACCTATTCACCGAGTTCAAGATGAATGACTTGGGGATACTCAAGTATTTCTTGGGAATTAAGGTAGTAAGATCTAAAAAAGGAATTTTTATTTATTAGAAACAATATTTTGGATATATTAACAGAGGCTGGAATGATCGATTGCAAATTGGTGGATACACCAATGACAACAAATCATGGACTCCCGATAATGGAAGGAGTGAAACCAACAGAAAAAGAACGATATTAATGAATGGTAGGAAAATTAATATATATCTCACATACACATTCGGATATCGTGTATGCAGTAGAAGTAGTAAATAAGTTTATGCATTAACCACAAAATGGAACATATGAATATGGTATGGAGGATCATAAGTAATTTGAAAGGAATGGCAAGTGAAAAATACTATTCAAACCAAATGGGCACTTAGCGATACAAGGATACACTGATGCAGACTAGGCATATAACCCAATAGACCGAAGATCGACGTCAGGATACTTCACACTAGTTGGAGGAAATCTATTTACGTGGAAAAGAAAGAAACAAAAAGTGGTGGCGCTATCTAGTGCTGAAGCAGAATTCTGAGGAGTTGCCCGAGGATTGGTAGAAGTACTATGGCTACGAAAATTGCTGACTGAAATTGGTTTTCCTCCAGAAGAGTCAAGTAAAATTATGTGTGACAATCAAGCCGCGATTAACATCTAAGGAAATATGGTACAACACAATCACACAAAGCAAGTGGAAGTCGACAGACACTTCATCAAAGAAAAACTTGACGCTGGAATCGTGGAATTACCATTTATACGATCCGAAGACCAATTAGCAGATATATTTACAAAGTCGGTCAACTAAAGGATTTTCAACAATATTCATAGAAAGTTAAAACATTTGAGATCCGACTGTTTAACTTGATGGGGAGTGTTATTAATAGCAATGTAATTAAATAGCTATTAGAAAATAGCTGTTAAGATATAGATGTGAAGAGTTAATTCGAATATAGTTGTTAGAGTTAATAAATGTAGTTAGGTGAGTAATCAAGAGAGATTAGGTAGTAGTACGCATAGGGAGTCTAAATGTAAAGAAAGATACAAATTTGCAAAATAAACAATTTTCTATTCAAAATCAACAGGACTAACATATACAGACATAATTTCTAATCTATATTAAGACTGTACTGCACCTAAAAAGGACCTTATCGAGAAAATGGTGAAGAAGATGTTAGATATTGAAATTTTTCGATCCAAATCAAGTCCATTATCTTCCCATGTAGTTCTAGTTAAGAAGAATGATCACTCATGGAGAATGTGTAAGGATTATAAGAGGTTAAATGGTATAATGATCAAGAATAAGTATTCATTTCCCTTTGTGGATGAATTAATAAATGAGTTATAGTCTTTTCAAAATTCAACTTAAGGTTAGAGTATCATCAAATCAACCTTTCAAACACATGAAGGCCACTACGAGTTTGTGGTGATTCCATTTGGTCTTGCTAATGCTCCTACCACATTCCAAGGCCTCTTAAATTCAGTTTTCATGCAATATTTAAATAAGTTTATTTTACTATTCTTTGATGATATTTCATGCATAAACCCAGTCAACAACACTAATATCATTTGGATATTGACATTTTAACTGTAAAGGCGAACTCTTTATTTGTTAAAAAGTCAAAGTGTTCATTTGGTGGATCCCACGTAGAGTACCTTGAACACATTATTTCAGGCCATGGAGTATCTACTCACCCTGCTAAAATCTCGATAGTTAACAAATGACCTCAATCATCTTTAGTTAAACAATTGAGTAGATTCTTGGGATTAACCGGGTACTACCGAAAACGTATAAGGAATTATGGAGCTATTAGTAAACCTCTCACTGACTATTGAAGGATTCGTTATTGTGTACAATTAATGCTACAAAGGCTTTTACAACATTAAAAGAAGCCTTACGTTCAACTCATGTCTTAGCACTACCGGATATGAATGTTACTTTTACTGTCTATACATATGCCTCTAGGTTATGAATTGGCGTTGTACTAATGCATAAAGGGAACCCTATTGCATTTATCAACAACGCCTTAGATCCAAGACAATAAGCTTTATAAGTTTATGAGAAAGAACTGCTTGCAAACCTGTTCGCTATTAAAAGGTAACACTTTTACTTTATTGACTGTCACTTCATTATCAAAACGAATCATCAAAGTTTGAAGTATTTGATGGAATAGAAATTGTTTATCCCCTTGTAATATACTTGGTTTGCCAAACTATTGGGGTATGACTACGAGATACAATGACAAGAAAGGAATCGAATGTTGTGTCATATGCACTATTGATGATATCTAGCTCCAAGTTGTTGTCCTTATCTGTCTTCATTGATATGTTGGAGAGAATTAGAAGAATTTGGGTGGTCAATATAGATGGTAAACTCCTTAATTATGCAACGACTACAACAAGGAAACGATCCATCACATTTTTGTGTGGTGGAAGGTTTTCTAAAGAGAAAGAGAAAATTTGTAATGGTAAATGATGTTAAACTACGCATAATAGACTGAAGTTGGTTCATTCATCAAGTCTAGGAGGTTATTACGGTGTTACTGCCAAACTAGAAAAGGTTTTATCCCTATTGAATTGGATGGGACTGAAGAAGTTTGTCAGGAAGTTTACTGTGATATTTGCCAACAAAACAAGTATGACAGTACAACTTTTCCAATCATTACCATTACCTCATGCTATTTTTTACAGAGATATCCATGGATTTTATTACGGGGTTTCTAAAGCCCAATGGAAATGAGTTTATATTTTTTCTAACAGAACGAACTTTCATGAATACAAAATGAAACAAATGAGTAGCCCAAGATATGATAAAGGGAATCAAGAACTTCTTGATCGAGGACATGCCCAATGAAGTTAATTAGTTAACGGACTCTATAAGCATTCTTACCTTTGGAGGATATTGCATAAAAGAAGATCACTTTGTGGAAAAATCTCTTTACTCAATCACATAAAGCAAAGAAAAAGTCTTCAATATCGAAAAATGATTCAATTAGATGACACCTTTTTTCTGATGCATTGCCCATCTAGAAACAAAAAGGGTGTTGAGGGAAGTCCTTGAAGAGAGAGTTGCATGTCATAAAGGTGCCCAATCCATAGTACGAAAGGCCCTCAGACTGAGATACTATTAGCCCACATTGAAGAAGGATGTCAACGCACTCATACAAAAATGTGAGGCCTGTCAAAATGTCTCACCAAGAATTGGGCCAGCGATTGGTCGTTCGCCTCACATGAAATAAACTTGGTGAGACCCTTCCCAATCAATATAGAACAAACAACTCAAATAATAATGGTTATTGACTATTTCTCTAAATGGGTTGAAGCTAAGGATATTGCCTCGACAAAAGAGTTTACAAACGGGATACTAAGTGCTCTATCTCTATTGCATTGGTTGTCCGAAAATAGAAAGGATGTTGAAGAAAGTCCATGAAAGAATATTTGCATGTTACTAATGCGCACGTTCCATAGTACGGAAGGCCCTTATATTAGGATACTATTGGTCCATAACGAACAAGAAGACCAACACCGTGATACAAAAATGTGACGCCTGTCCGAAACTCTCACCAAGCATTGTACAAACGCTAATAGAACTAACCCCAATGGAGAGCGCTTGGCTATCCAACTAGTGGGGCACAAACTTGTTCACACCCTTCCCCATCATTACAATAGAAATGACCAAAAATATAGTGGCTATTGATTACTCCTACAAACAGATCGATACCAATCTTCTACCTCAAATATGTTTCAGGTAGAGCTAGCAATTCGAGTAAACCCGACCTGACCCACCACCTTCATGGGTCAACCTGGACCCGATCCACCAAGTCACACATGTTAGTTTTTTGAATCCGGACCCGACCTAGCAGGTCGACGAGTTGACCTGCCTGACCCGCTGGAAGGATGGAATAGCGTCTGTGGAGGTAGCTATGGAAGCGGAGGGCTCTTAAGGGTTGAGGAAGTCGTAGACGTAGTAAGGATCACGCATAGTTGTTGAGTTGAGAGAGAAGCTTAGGAAGAATCTAAATAAGTTTAGAAATGGCGGGCGAGTACGGACTGTGTGCCTGATGATATATAGTTATTAATGGCAGCAACCCATATATCCCACAATAACAACCATAACTAGAACTAGCTTATCTAGTTAGTCTCCATCTGCTCCTAGTTGAGTTGAGACTGAATTGGAGAACGAACACACTAACTAATGGAAATGGTATCTCCTTTAACTAACACACACACACACACACACACTATATATTACTTATATTCCATAACCAGTCCAGAGAGGGTACATATATTATAGATTAAGACCCATACCAAGGAAATCAATGAAGGGAAGGGGCAGCCTCCTTCTAGTCCCATCCTTATGACTGTTGTGTGTGGTGGTGTTCTCTATCAGGTATGGAGATGAAGGAAGGAAAAGTGAGATGAAGTATTAAAGAGTGACATGAAGGACTGAAGAGAATAGAGATAAGACATAGGTTGGTTGTCGCTACCTGAAGAAGTCTATCGGACTAGGAGCCAAGATTAATTCAAGCTCAGCTGTGTACAACTTACTTTTTCTTTTTTTCTTTTTTGTAAAGTGGGACAAACAGGTCGGGTTCAGGTCAGGTGACCCAAGTCGGTTCTGACATGTCTTTTGAGGTAGGTCAGACAGAGTCAACCCGAAAATGACCCAAGATTGAATTTTTCTGACCCGAGCCCGGGTCATTTTCCAATCGGGTTAAAAATTGACAACTCTATTTTCAGGTGATCGAATTCTTTAATATAATTATTTTCTCTAAACATGGTACTCCAAGAATCTTTATTAGCAACAATTGACCTCAATTCTCTCGAAATGAACTATAATGACCATGTGAAAAGCCACAAATTGAACATTGCTTCAGATCGATCCATCACCCACAAACAAACGACGAAGTCTGTATAGTCAATAATTTATTTTGTAAGGGCTGAAGAAAAAGTAATATCTCTTGGAGGAAGCAAGGAAAACGAGCTCGGAAATTCTTTGGGGCACTCATAACAACCTTGACACAAATAACAGAGGAGTCAGCCTTCGACCTTGTATACGGATTACAAGCAAACACTCCAACAAAAATCGTCGTAGCTTATTAAAAATCCAAACACTTTGATGAGCCTATAAACAACTTAGAGCGAAAGACAAATTTTGATCTAGCTGATGAAAAATGATGGACTTCACATGAAGTGCAAAGAGGAACAAGACTAGCCACTGTGTAATACTTCAGTCATAGAGTCAATGCTCCCCAGCTTGTTGTGAAGAAGATGTTCCTAAGGCACAAAAAATTGACGGATTTAAAAACCATAAATAATATAACAGTTAAGCGGGAAGGATTATCAAAAGTGTCGCCTCGTGATCCCATTATTTGAAAATAATTGGTCAACTTCAAGTCACAGACCCTTAGACATGCATGAAAAACGATTCCTAAGTTGTCGCCTATATAGTAGGTAAAGACTTGGGAAAATGGTCAAAAAGAAACTGGTCAACATTAAGTCACTGTCTCCTTAGTCAAACACAATAACGACTCCTAATTCATAACCTATCATCAGTGGGAACAAACTTGAAACTTGGTCGAATCCAAGTCACCGTCCACCTAGCCAACCAATAAAAATGAATCTTAATCGATCATCTTAATCCAAAAGGTGCCAACCATTGGGGAAAAAGAAAGAAGGTCGACCAAGCAATTTCTCTCATGAGCCACTCTCTAACTGCCTAGTCAAGTCGAATTCGTAAACAAAACGGATGACATCTAAAGGAAAATTGCATAATAATGACTGAACATCATAAATAAAACAATATGCACTCAAGAATATTGAGAAATTCTTACAAAACAAAACTACAAAGGAAAAATAAACTATTATAGAAGCCATTACAAAAGCAGGCTACAAGAGGATCAAGATCATTTGGGCGATTTGGAGGACCAACTACATCTATGGATATGATCCAATTTGTTCCCATCTTTAGGCGCATCGGCACACCTGAAGGCGATCGCCCACTCTTCGATACTTGATCCATTTCGAACTCGGGCTTAACGAAGGACCAAAGAGTTTCTACACGATTGAGGGCGACTTCCAGATCTCCTAAGGCTGGACTTGTAAAATAGATGTTTTATCCATCCGTATTACTTGAAGAGGATCCAAATCAAACTTTATTTGAAGCCTGATACTCCCCTAGGATATGCTTACGAGAAGGCATCACCTTCATATGAGCCTCAACAAATTGGAGTATGGTCATGAACTCCTTGTTGTTCTATGTCTACTTATACCTAACTACCATAAACTCCGCCAACGCATATTGGAGTGCCTCAACCTGAAACTGAGTTCGATCTTGCTTCAACCTTCTCAGCCTCGATCCGTGCCCTTACAACCTCTACCTAGTCAGTGCATACTTGATCCTGATGGATCCTTTTAAGCGTGGTCACTTAGTCATTCAGATGCGCTAACTATTTCAAGGGTCTTTTATCGAGAGCCTCTACACTTTCCTTAAACAGAGACAAGTCGGTGATAGATCACAAGTTTGGGAAGTTTTCGAGTTGAGAGGTCTCCACTCAATGCGCATGGGAAAGATAACCAACAAGCCGACCCTGGGCAGTCTCTTGGCAAACAACATGAAAAAGGAAGTAGATAACAACAAGAAAGTGAAGAAATACGAAACTAATAAAAGAAAACGAGGAAAATACTTACGGTCGCCAGATGGCAGAAGTGACCTTGAACAAAATGCTCGAAGTCATCAACCGCGAGAGGTATTTGCTCCTTATCCACCAACGGGATAATTTGTTGAAAAGAGGCTTGCACAAGTCCTCGATATCCTTTAGGGTGAGTGGAGAAGGATTGCAGCACCATAGAAAGTCGGCCATGGCATCCAAGTTAGGTCACCCGTGGCCCTAGGCATCCTATTCAATCAGGAAAGATTAACGTGTCATTTAAAAACATTCTAAATGTTTCCCACACAAGGCTCTCCGAACTCTAGAGAAAAGACCCACACAAGGCTCTTTAAAACATTCTTCCTTAGGTTTCCCTAGCCCCTTCTTCCCATCCTGACTAGGGGCCTCCCAAAGGAAAAATTGTGGACACCTCAAGGAGCATAGGAGTGTAATAAGAATCTCAAAGGAACCATAGACTCCCATTAAAATCTCCTCAACTCGCCGAGTCTGGATCACAACTTCTAAAAGTTCCAAGTTTTTACTTTTAACAATGGTTTCATCATGGGCGACGTTCTATGAGTCCCTGGGAACATCCCAAGGAAGGGTACGAATAACAATATTAGAGCAAGATAACGATACGCCTCAACAAACAGACGTTCCCGAGCATGCGAAAAGAAACTTAACAAATGAATAAGAGTCGACAAGTACCTTCATCAACAAAGCAAAATAAAAAGATGTTTATCCAGTGAATAGGACCAAATGCAGGATATTGAATGTCAGCCAACTCGATCATAAGCTCAAAAGTTGTAATTTTGATGGTATTACGACCTCACGATGAAAGATAATGGGAACTGTTGGGTACCGATAGTGACAGCCCAATACGGGTACAGCCTCAAAGGCCAAATAACATTTGAGAGGGGTAAAATCCAAATCATTCAGAACTGGGCCGACCCACATTAAGGGTAAGCTTGAACCCACAAAGCAGTCTAGCACCTAAAGTGGACGCTAAAGTCCCTATAGGTCGCCATTGGCCAAGGCCAAAGCTACTTACTGCTCGCCATGGGAGCGCTCGCCAAGAGAGTTCTAACCTCTCAACTCTGGTCCAACACCGAACTCAAAATTAAAGTGGACACCAAAATCTCTACTGGTCACTACGGCCAAGGCCAAAGCCTTCTACTGCTCGCCAAGAGAGTCACCCTCCTACATACAACGAATATACAACCACCATGTCCCGCGTATATTGGACACATATTCTACAAAGATTACATCAGGCAACTGCAATATTACGTGATAACCGTAATATCTGTTATCTTTAAATGTAACGACACAATATTTACAGATATATTTTGTTTCCTAAAACGGTTTGGTCTTCCATCCCTATAAATACTCTTGATTTACATACGTTACATTACGTTTTGACTTCATACACACATAACTCCTTCTTGCAGGTCCATCAGTGCTCCGAACGGTTATCAACCAATTGACATCCAGATCACTGCCAAATCATCATCCACTGAGCACCTCAGAAACTGATACCCAACATTTGGCGTCGTCTGTGGGAAACAAGCAAAAAATCATGCAGACTCACTCTAACTGTAATCGTCAAAAACAGGCTAACGAGCAGTCCTCATATAGCTCGGAATCCGTCGCCGGTTTGCCACTCCATCAACAAGAACCTGCTAGCCAACAAATCCCTAATGAAGTCCCTCTGAGACCGGCACAGAAGCACATTCGCAATTCAAGACTGACTCCGATTTAGCTTCCTAATGAGATTCCAGTTCGGCCACCGTTCAAGTGGCCGGGTAAACCATTCAGGTCACCGCGGAGTCACTAGAAAAAAAACTGGAAATACGCGTGCCACTGCTCCCCAAGAAGACCAATAGATGACCTCTGGACATCATTCCATGCCTCTGGCCTTGAACGAAGTGCCAATAGTCACCAAATTTGTCAATCCGTTGAGTGATTCACCGATCGGAGAACAGCAACCTCAAATCACTCTTGGCCAAGTTGAGGAGCTCATAAAAAAAAGATAAAGGAACAACGTGGATCCGTCATGAACGTATTTCGAGAACGATTCTCCCATTCATTCACCGCTACCCTCATAGCAGTCAGGATACCAAAGGATGTGGTGGCAAGACCCATCCGTGGATACAGTGGCGGATGAGATCATGTGATCCACGTCAACATGCATGAAGCCTCTCCATTGGGTAAGTCAGATGATGATAGTCACTTAGCCTTGCTATTTCCGTGAACCCTCTCCGATTCAACGTCGTCTTGATTCTTCGGTCTCCCTGTAGGATCAATAGGAATATGGTATGAATTAAAGAAGAAATTCCTGGAGCGATGTATGAGTGAGCGCCAGCTGCTGAAGAGTGTGGTCGCCTTAGACTCTGTTAAACAATAACTAGGAGAGACCTTGGCCGTATTCTACGGGCGTTTTCATAAGAATGTCACTGCGATTTATCACCGAGTCATGGGTGGAGATATATTTCGAGAATTTTACAGAGGGATGGACGTGGCTAACAAAGCCTCAACAAAACTGCGCAACAAGTACCACGTTGAGGAAGTAGAGACACTGGAGGAGCTGACAGTAAAGGCGAAAGGCTTCATAAACATGGAAAGAGCAAATTCTTAAGCTAATTTCTTGGTATCAACCTCATCAAGGGCTATTCCAGAGCCCCGACGCGATGGAAAAAGCAAAAGAAGGACATGCCTAGATCTGAAGCCCCTAGACCAATACATCGAGAGGTTGTCGAGTATTTCATGCCTTTAAACGGGTAGATCTCGGTTATAGTAGTCGAGATGGAAAGAAGGTCATTCGCAATACCACCAATGCCCGAACAATTCTCACCCTATGGGTAAAGATTCGGAGAGCTACTATCGCTATCACAAAGCGAAAAGTCAAAATACCGATGATTGCTGTATTATCAAGCGCAACATCGAGAAACTAATCCAGAGAGGCATGCTGAAGGAGTTTGTGGTAGAAAGGGAGCGTTGTCGAACGCCTCCACGTAGAACCTACACGCATGTTCTAAGGCAAAGGGGTGATAAACCTAATTGCCGGAGGGTTTGGATCCAGAGGCGAGGGGTCAAATGCAAGAGAGATATATGCCACACAAATCTCCACAATTCTGCAGCTGGGAAAGAGACCTCAACCTGAGGAAGATATCATTATCTCATTCTTTGAAGAAGACCTGGCACATGTAACAACTCCGCACAATGATGCTTTAGTCATCACGACAGAAATTGCAGGATACGATATGAAAAGAATTATGATTGATGGAGGGAGTTCGAAAGACATTCTGTTTCTGGACACTTTCGAAAAGATGGGCAAATACAAAAGAGATCTCAAGCGAGTCGACTTTTCACTCATCGACTTTGCTGGGAGAACAACATATCTGTTGGGAGTTATAACCTTGTCGGTAACCCTAGGCGAAGGATGGAAGAGCAAAGAGGTGTCGGTCGCCTTCATAGTGATCGGGTCACCCGCATCACATAACGCCATCCTGGGGAGGTCCACCATCTATCCACATAAGATTGTTGCCTCCACAGTCCAAAAGAAAATGAAGGTCCCCACACAATGCTATGTGCACTGCCTTCACAGGAAGAACCAAAGGGAGTCTCTCGCCATTGAGACAGAGGTTGATCCTTGTGAGGACAAACCTCGGCCAACCCTAATGGAAGAATTAACAGAAATTGAGATAGATGGTCCAGAAAAGAAGGTGCTCATTGGAACCACCGACCAAAGGGATGCCTTGACCCCTATTGAAAGAATACAAAGAATTGTTCGCTTGGAAGCCTAGTGACATGACATGCATCAACACTGACATAATTTACCACGAGCTGAGGATAGATCCTTCGATCAAATCTATTGTTCAGAAAAGAAGGTCATTTGGATCATACAAACGCTTGGCGATCAGACAAGAAGTAGGCAGACTACATGAAGCCAAATTTTTCAGAGAGGTACGCTTTCATAGCTGGGTTGTCAATCCAGTGTTGGTGAAGAAATCAAACGGAAAGTGGAGAATGTGTGTTGACTTCTGCGACTTGAACAAAGCCTGCCCCAAGGATTCGTACCCCCTGTCGTGAATTGACTAGCTGGTGGATGCAACCTCTAGTCACGAGATACTAAGCTTCATAGACGCCTATTCAGGCTATAATCGGATCCAAATACACCTAACCGATGAAGCCCACACAACATTCTATGCCGATGGAAATATACTTTGCTATAAGGTGAGGCCCTTCAGCTTGATAAATGCGGGGGCAACCTATTAGCAAATGGTAAATCAGTTGTTCCAAGAAATGCTAGGGTGAAACATAGAGGCCTATGTGAACTACATGCTCGTCAAGTCAATCAAGGGGAGCCCTCGTACAGAAGACCTTCAAGAACCATTTGAATGCACGAGGAGGCATAGTGTTCGCCTGAATCCAACCAAATGTGCCTTTGGAGTAAAATCAAACAAGTTCTTGGGTTTCATTATCAGTGAGAGAGGCATTGAGGCAAACCCGAAAATCTTAAGGCTATATATGAGATGAAATCTCCGATTTTCCACAAGGAAGTCCAGAGTCTGAATGGTCACCTGCCCGCGCTCAATCGTTTCCTCTCAAGGGCGAGTGACAGGTCCCTCCTGTTCTTCCAAACTCTCAGGGAAAACTGCAAGTTCGAGTGGACGCCAGTGTGCGAGGCTGCCAATAAAGTACTCAAGAAGTACCTTCATACACTCCTGATATTGACGAAGCCCATTCCCAAAGAACGGATTTTCTATATATAAGTATTAGTGAAGTCGCAACCAGTGCATTCTTAGTAAAGGAAGAAGGAAGTAAACAAAGTTCAGTCTACTTTGTAAGCAAGTTGTTTAATTCGGCTGGAATAAAATATATTGAGATTGCGAAATATCTCAATGTCTTAGTTATTGATGCTCGAAACTTGAGACTATTGCTGCTCGAAACTTGAGACCATACATCCACGCCCACGCCATAACAGTCCTCACCAACAAGCCCCTCAAACACTTCCTAATAAAGCCATACTCTCTAGGAAGGATGGTCAAATGGGTGATTGAGTTCAGCAAATTCAAGATCAATGTTGCACCGAAAACGGTCATCAAATGTCAAGCATTGTCGGATTTTATAGTGGAAAGTACTAGCAATGGTCTCACAGAGGTGGAAAAACGGCAAGAACAACCAAAAGCCGAAAGAAAAATTTGGGAACTCTATACGGATGAATCATCTTCAAAAGAATGATCGGGGCAGGATTAGTCCTCATCCCTCCTGAGGGCGACCCTCTAAAATTTGTGATCGCCCTTACATTCTAGTCAACCAATAATGAAGCTGCGTATGATGCACTTATCACTAGGCTGTGACTCGCTAAGGGAATGGGTATAATAACGTCACTAAAGGTAAAAAAACGATCCAGAGCTAATTGTCAAGCAAAACAATGGCACCTATGAAGTAAAGGGATAAAAATGAAAAAGTACATCGACATTGCCAACTGATCGTTGATATTCTGACAGTCGCGATCGAGTCGATTCCTCGCCAAGACAACCAGTTAGTAGACTCTTTGAGCAAGCTGGCATTCAGAGGAACAAAAGTACCAGAAATACACTTCATGGAACAAGAACTATACCCGGTCCTCGAAAATCGAGCAGAAGTCTTCAATAATCAAGAGAGGGATCATTGGATGACTCTGTTCCAAAACTTTCGGAAAGAAGGAAACCTGCCAGAAGAAGAAGGGGAGGCCACAAAACAAGTCGCCTAGCCACAAACTATCTTGTCATAGATGGAAAGCTATTTAGGCTAGGAAAGAGTTCCCATCCTGAGACAGAAAGAGTTCTGCGCGAAGCTCACGAAGGAGTCGCCGCATGCCATTAAGGTGCAAGGTCATTAACGCGCAAATTCTTCACACTAGGCTATTATTGTCTAGCCTTACGCAAAGATGCGTCAGAATTAACGAAAGGTTGTGCGACTTGTCAACAGTTCGCACCAAAATCCGGTTGACCATCAACATTGCTATTCCCAATGCCTGTCGCCTTGCCATTCGCCCAATGGGGAATAGACATATTGGGACCCTTTCCTATAAGAAATGGGCAAAGAACCCACATCATCGTGGCGATCGACTATTTCTCCAACTGGATAGAGGCGAAAGCATTGACCTCCACAACAGAATTTCACGTGATCAAATTTTTAAAGGTCAATATCCCAAGATAGTTATAAGCGATAACGACCCGAAAAGAACTCAAGTGGCTCTGTGAAGAGTACCATACTGATCACAGATTCAACTTAGTACATCATTCCCAAACCAACGGATAGGCCGAAGCAACCAATAAAGTTGTCCTGGGAGGACTGAAAAAGATATTTCAAGCCTTATAAGGAAACTGGGCAGATGAGCTGGAAAATGTGTTGTGGGCTATCATAACGACACCCAAAACAACAATGGGGGAAACACCTTTCAGTTTGGTGTACGGATCTGAAGCAGCGACACCCGCCGAAATAACGGTGCCTACCCATAGGATCCTACACTTTGATGTCGAAGCTAGCGACATCGAGCGACTTACAAACCTCGATCTTGCTCAAGAAAATCTAAGGCAATCAGACAGCGCACAAGTTAAATTGTGACTGGAGACCGCTCGGTACTTCAACAGAAAAGTCAGCGCTCGCGAATATTTCGTGGGGGAGATGGGTGTGCGAAGGAATGAGGTCACAAATTTGGACAGACACAACAAACTCTCAGCTAAATGGGAAGGCCCATACAAACTAGTAGTGATCGTCGCACAAGGGTCCTATTACTTGGAAAATATAAAGGGCATAAGGCTACCTCGTCCTTTTAATTCTGAACATTAACGTAGTTTTTATGTATAACTTGTAACCAAAATGTTATGTCAATAAAACAAACCATTCCTTCATAAAAAGCATAGCCACTCGAACCAAAATGAATAGTACCAAAGAATGGACAAACTATCGAAAAATAAGAGTTGACGCATACACGTAGACGAACCAACAAAGGTGACAGTCTCCTCAATCAAGCAAAGCGAGGATTACGAACGAACCTCAAAATGTAACAGTTCTTCTCCCATCAACACTTAAAACTAGGGGCGAATGAACCATTAAAGGTAACATTCCCCCCCCCCCCCCCCCAAGAAAAAAAAAACTAGGCAAAGCAAAGACCAACACTAAAAGGCGAACAAACCATCAAGGTAACAGTTCCCTAAAAGTACGACAAAATACCTAATATAAAAGGTGAGTGAACCATCAAGGTAACAACTCCCTTACAAGTTGGGCAACATAAAGTGGTGATACAAAAAGCGAACGAACCGTCAAGGTAACAGTTCCCTTACACGTTGGGCAACATAAAGACATGATACGAAAGGTAAACGAACCGTCAAGGTAATAGTTCCGTGACAAGTTGGGTAAAACTAAGACCTGATACATAAAGCGAACAAACCCATTACAAGGGTAAAACTTTACAGGTTGGGGATAATGGAGCAGACGAACTGACAAATTAACAGTCTCTCCGAAGAAAATCTTAAGAAAGTGAACGAATCTTAGGTAATAGCTTCCTAAAAGGCTAGCGGGCCTAAGGTAAAAATGCCTCTGAAAATCAAAGCGGGCGAACGAATCTAAGGTAACAGCTTCATAAAAAGGCGAGCAAATCATGGGTAACAGTTCCCCACTCTTAGGCGAACGAATACAAGGACTAACATCCTAAAAGGCGAACGAACCCATCAAGGATAACAATTTCCTTAAAGGTATAATCCTTGGGTAACAATTCCCTAAAAGAAGCTGGGCGAAAGGAACGGACGAGCCTATAAAAGGCAACTGTCCTTCCTCAGGAGCCTAAAGGAGCGAAAAGAACCTCTAAAAGGTAACATTTTCTCCTAAAAGGTCCAAGACACTTTGAACAAAAACGGAGAGACTATTATATAGAAGCTAAAAGCGAAGTTCAAAACAAGTATGGTAAGACTTCCTAAAGCGTTCAGGTAGAGATCGACATCAGAAGAACAAACAATGATATTTGAAGTCATAAACGAAGACTTGCGAAATAATCTAAGGATCCATTATGTCTGGGTTCACGAAAGGTTGCAGTCTCCTTCTAACCCCCGGAGCAGTCTCCTCGCCAACAGCAGCAGAAGGAGCTCCCATGGTGTAGCCGCTCTCAATGAAGTCCTTAAGAGACTTCACCTCCAGGAAAGGAAACTTGGGATCTATCCACTGGATCTTGGTGACCAAGACCTGAATATAGGTAGCTACCTCAGCCTTTATCACTTCCAAGGCGTAGTTGGAGAACTCGTCAACCTTCTTAAAGTCCTCACCCACGCTCTGGAGGGATGGGACAACCTTCAGCTCAAGTTGATTTTTCTCAACCTTCAAGGCATCCCTCTGAGCCCAAGCCTCCCTCAGCTCGCCCTGATGGCGAGCGACCTCCGCTTCCAGCTGAGCGGAGTATTTGTAAGCCTCCTTGATACGTAGCTCAACCCGAAGCCTTCCGTCCTCAGCGAGCGCCACTTGATCCTCGCTCGTCTTAATCCAGGCGAGCAACTCCTTCACCCTCTCCGTAGACTCCCGCCAAGCCTGCTCTACCAGCTCAATGGATGCCTTCGCCTCTTTTTCAAATCCTAGACATCTTTCGAAGTATACCCCAAACTCCGAAACTACTTCAACTCGATAATCAAGTCAACCTACTTATCGGCGAGCTCCCCTACAATCCAACCGATCGCCGTCTCCTCGCGGACGAGCTAACAAGAGGAAAAAAGGGGGTAAACCTAAAAGAAATCAAGGAGTTAAAAGATAGTGAGCAGTGAATAGCATAAACGAAAGTCTATGAAGAAAGAATGAGGAGAAAAGAACATACCAAGGCAAGACGCTCAAAATGCATCCTCATAACGACTTCAATGTCGTTAAAATCGGAAGGGAGCTCCTCCCCCCCCCCCCCAATTCCTAATGAGAGAGTATCCCATTCAGCAGATCCATGCAGAGGGTTAGGTTACCCCGCAGCACCGTCTTATCCGAAATCTCCACCTTCTGGAGACTGTGGCAAGGGGCCAGAGACCCCTCGGATCCGCCACCTTCGGTGAGTGGTAAAGAGACACCAAATGCCAGTACTCCCAAGAGAATAGAGTCTCTGAGTTGCCCGTCGCGGCGCCCCGGGTCAGGACTCTCTTTCGAGACCCTTTCCCTGGAGAGATTGGTAGTAGTACGATCGGAAATAGGAGCATCAACCTGCCCAGGGGCAGGAGCCTCGATCGAGGGAGCAGAAGATCCCCCGGCAGCATCAAGGCGCTCCTTACGAGAACTCCTCTCCCTCCTGGCTAGAGCAAAACCAGGACCCACCTCGACTGTGACATTCTATGAAGGTATTAAACCTAAAGGCAAATCAGAAGAATAAAAAACAGAGGGCATATCCTGAATAATACCTCTAAGGCGATCGCTAGAGGCAACCCCATAATGATCCTCCTCAGGCTTATGCTTGGTCGCGCGCCTAGAAGGAGGAGGAGGTTAACTCAAAGTTGCATGGGCAGCAGAGAACTCTACCTTAGCCGGCTTGGAAAAGAGACTAAGAAGTTTAGGTTGTCGAGTGCCTACAACACAAAATCCAGAAAAGGAAAAAGGTCATAAATTTACCCAATCAATAAAGACTGGCACAAACTGTTGAATGCCTCCCAGCCTAAGCATGAACTCTGAAATCTCCGCGATTGAACGAACCGAACAGAAGTCTACTTGCTTATGACGTCAAAAAAAGTCATCAATAGCATTCCGGTGACTCCCCAACACCTCGCCAAAAGACCCAGAGGAATATCTCGCTCTTTACCACTAACATGAAAAGGCTTAAAGAAAACTCTCACTCCTCGAAAGCGCAAAGTATTCTCAAACATGCCCACATCCTGAGAGCATTCAATCTTAACTACACTAGACTAAGGTTATAGTATCAAAACATATCTTCAAGATCAGGACAGATAGATAACCGTAACCCTGAATCGATATAGGTGGGATGATATATGCTTTTCCAAATTTAGGCAATTTCAACACTGTTTTGGGATACCAAGGACTCTCAATGTCTCCTAGCCCCTCTAAACACATCGATGCTATGATTTCGGTAGCTCCTAGCTTACTTTGTGTCACATCTAGTTCAAGATAAAAATGTGTATCTATACCCAAAGTATTAGAATACCAAAAAATGATATTTAAGAAAGAAAACTACCTTTGGAAGTATATGTAGGCACTCTACAAAAAGGACTTCGAGAGGCGGATGCATGAGAGAAGAACCCGCAAAAGCATAATCAAACCCTGCTGCAAATCCTGAGGGAGGGTTTCCAGTATTCACAACCATTGTAGAAAAATGAAAGAACTTGATTTGAAGAAGCAAGAAGTTTTTAGAGCAAGGAATATATTGAGTCTGGGAAAAGTGGGAAACCTAAAAGGTATTGAGTCCCAAGCAGAAGATATTATACACGAGAAACAAATGAAACCTTAACAAGAAAGACTAGATAAGGTAAAGTAGGGGTATATGTGAGTGATTATGGCTCTTGGAAAAAAGACATTTGTCATTAAAACGGAAGCCTTGAATGATGAAAGTTTTGAGGATTTAATCTAAAACAGCAAGATTTTAAATTAGTTACTATTAGACAAGACACAACTTAGGGGCACGCAAAGGACCTAAGGTCGGGTCGTTAGTACCACATGTCAGTCCAAGAACAGGCATATCCATATTAGGAGAGAGGAATTGACACTTAAAGATATGAAGCCGAGTGATTATCCCAAATGGACTTCGAAGAGTCTGATAAAAGAGGAATGGTCGAGACCAATAAGACCACACTTACCTTCATTGTTAAAGACACTCTGCTCAATCTCCGCAAACATCACCATGACCACTCCCAACCCTCGCTATAGTAGGGTTCAATCTAGGGCACAATCATGGAATATACTTTATCCCGTGTAACAAGTAGCACCCTTATGAACGAATGACTTAGATAAATCTCAACAAAAGGTGCCCAACAGTATATCTAACATGAAAGACATGTCTTTCGAGTAGCTCGTCAAATGAGTAATCTCAAAGATCAAAGGTCGCCTACACAGAATTGAAGGTAAAAGTCGACTGCAAAATAAAATAAAAGTTACTTGAGCTTTAGTGTCAAGTGTTGGACACTGGAGTTTTGAAATTTGTGTCGGAATATTTTGATCACCCTACTCAAAACTCATCGACTAGAATTGTAACCCTAATTATGAGAAGCTAAACACTCAAGCAAAGGAAAGTCCTCAAGGTTATAACATCGATGTGTTGCCTCATTTCAGGACTTGACATCAAAGTCTATTTATGTTGTTCCCTTTATTACGGTACTAATATCATCCTTAAGTAACAAATAATTTAATATGCATACGTAAAGGTAAAAATGATTACTCATAAGGATACACCCTATCATAAAGGGACAAACCTCAATTGATATTTTGATATGTGGCGAAATATACGGAGACACCATACGATAAGAATTGCTAACATTAACATTGACATTAGGCTTTTCTTTATACAAATTCTCGATATAATTTTTCATTAAAGCAATCTACATTCTCCTTTACCACTACATATACCCTATACTACTTTAAGTATCAAGGAGGGACTCTGAGAAAACCTTATGTTGTCTGCTTAAGCAATACTACTTAAAATTTGGTATTTATCGACGAAATTATTCTGTCGGTAAAATGTGTAAATTTCGCCGCTAAAAATAAATTTCGTCGCTAAAATGATATTTTTGTTCGTAAAGATATCATCGGTGAATGCCTCGTTGGTAAATATTTACAGATGGAAATACGAATATTTATTTGGTCGGCAAACTTCGTATCTTTTCCAATGAAAATTCCATAGGTTCAACAATGTGCACTTGCCTTGTCGTATAATCTTTAATGTACGCACCGTGTAGGAATTCTTCAATCCAGTACGTGCTCCACTTGAACCTGCGACAACCTCAAATTTGGCATTTTTCGGCTTTTTCTTTTGAATTGTGACTTAAGTTTTGCATCTTCATCTTCATTAACGTCATCTTTGCCGGTTTTCCAATTGGGATCAGATAAACATTTAATTTTTGGGTTTTTTCTTTTGAATTGTGATGAGCAACACCGATCAGGACGGGAAACACCTGTTAGGGTTTCGGGTGAAAACAGAGAAGCCTCAGGCATGGATGAGAAAGCAGGGGATTTCAGGTGAGTGATTTTTGTGAGGGAAACTTCAGATGGGTGCGGTTGTGGGGGGAAGAAAGAATCGAGGAAGATAGAGAGTCAAAAAGTAATGGGATGTTAGGGGTAGAAAAGTTTTTTTACAAGCTTCAGTTCGAAATTAACAGTGTCACGTGCAAGACACATGACAATTAATCGATCAAATTGACGGAAGGTGGTGTTACCAACAAAATGAAACATACAGGTGTGATTATTTGCGGTAAAAAACATCCGTGTGCAATTGCTAAAAAACGCAAACATCCGGGTGGTTTTTCATACTTTTCCCTAGAATTGGTATCTTACTACATCCCCGTAATGAAAATGTTAAGTTTCTTAAAGTGACATCTGAATGTTATATTCTTCCATTTTTTCCCATAATTTTTTACCGTATAAAAGTGCAGCATTTTCTATACTCAAAAGAAAATCTGCATATACTGAGTAAGAGAGCTAAACACACAAAGGCCTGAACTTTACCCCAAAAGCCTGAACTTACCCCCAATCAACAATATTTAATAGATTATAGGAATCTGAAATGAAAAAAAATAACAATAAAAAACAAACTTTAACTTCAAAACAATAATGTCTACCAAACAACAATTTTAAGGTGAATGAGGTAATCCACTACTTAAGGCAACAGAAAAGCGGGAAAAAGGTGGAATGTGCTTTAAAACTAGATATGCAAATTGTGTACGATCGAGTGGAATGAGAATTTCTACTGAGGAACCTTTAGAAGAGAGGATTCGGGGAGAAATGGATCGGAATTTCTACTGAGGAGCCTTTAGAAGAGAGGATTCGGGGAGAAATGGATCGGATGGATGAGAGCATGCATAACGACTCTGAGATATCGTGTCGTGATCATTGGGGAGCGCACGAGGTTCATAAGACCAACTAGAGGGTTAAGGCAAGTAGACCCTCTATCTCCTTATCTCTTTATATTGATGGCGAATGTTTTGTCCCGACAGGTGGAAAAGGAAGTAACTGAGAAGCGGATACAAGGGATCATCCTCAAACGGGGATGATTCCGTCTTCTTTATCAGGGGAACAGTGGAGAATGCAAGGTGCCTAAAGGAGGTAATAATGACATACTGCAGGAGATCGGGTCATAAATCGAATGAAGCAAAATCTAGCCTCATGTTCAATTAGGGGGCCGATGGTGATAAGTGCAAAGAGATCGAGGAGATGCTGAGGATATCGAGCAAATCTGATCCGGGAAAATCCTTGGGACTGCCGGCTGTATGGGGGAAATCAAAGAAGGAAGCCTTGGGTTACCTGAAGACACGAATCCGAGACAAACTTTATGGGTGGCGTACACCGACGCTAAATCAAGTAGGGAAGGAGGTGTTGATGAAGTCAGTGATCAATGTCATACCAACATATGTGATGAGTATATTCAAACTCCTAAAGATATGGTGTAAGGAGGTGAATGCAATCATAGTGGGCATTTGGTGGGGGGAAACGGAGGACAAAAGAAAGATTCATTGGCGAAAATGAACCGACTTGGGCAAAACAAAAGAAGATGGTGGACTCGGATTCCGTGAACTGGAGACCTTCAACAAAACCCTTTTAACAAAGATGGCAGGGTGCATAGATAGGGAACCACACTTACTATGGGTAAGGGTACTAAAAGGGCTATACTTCACGAGAAGAAACTTTAGGGAGGCAGGGAAGGGTGCGAGAGCCTCATGGGGTGGGTGAGTTTGTTGCAATGTTGGGACACTCTGATTCAACAAGGCTTGTGGATGATTGGAGATAGGGCTACAATTCGAGCAGGGGCTAACCCATATGTACAAACAAAACCAGATTTCAGACCCCATCAGACGGAGGGATGGGGGACCACCCATACTTATTGGTGGTGGATCTAATTGACCGAACCGATAGGATGTGGAACACGGATTTGGTACGAGATCTAGCGACACCACAGGATGCAGCGCACATATTTGACATGAAGTGCAATATTGGTGAAGTGCAATGGTATGCTCGAAGATCTTAACTTTGGTAAGGAACTTTGAGTCACTAAATTGGTCAACGGTTAGGCGTACGGCAAACGAAAGCGTCAACTGGATTGCCAATCAATCGAGATTGGGAGTGTGTTTACAAGATTGGGTTCGACAACCCTCACCCCCACTAATTGTTATTTTAAGCAATTATTGTAATTTGAGTTATGAAGACAGCACCAATGAATGAAATGGAGTAATACTTTGATGATAAAAAAAATACAATTTTAAGCAAAAAAATTGAAACTTGAAGCAATTCAAGCCCTAAAATAAATCAAATTTCAGACAACTCAATATTTCTACTAAACCATATGTATGTTATAAAAAAAATAGAGGTGAAATGGCTATAAAGTTTATACCTTTACGATTAGAGTCCTCGATTAACTCAGATGGTGAACTTCAAATGTTAGAGCAGTGACTGATATGAACAGTTTCACAAAGTTGTTTTGCGGAAGCACGATCAGAAGTAAAATGCAAATATATAAGGCTCAGATTCAAAATGCGAACGAAAAAGTGAAATGGGTTTGGAGTAGACGAGGAAAAGGATCGGTAAGGTTTCAGACAATGAGGGGATGTTTCAGCATGAAGAGGGAAGTTGGAAGGGCGGGGAAGAAACATGAAAGTTACAATGATTTGAGAGTGTGAGTGGTATGGAATTGTTTGCGGTAATGATATGAAAAAGGGGGAAACAAATGGGAGGAAGTTGACAGAAGGGTAAAATTGTTAGTTCATAAAATCGTAATTAGTTGAAATAACACCACGTATTTTCCTCGTGACAGAGACAGAAAAATAAACGGCAACTTCACATAATTATTTTTTAGTCACATCCTGAAAATTATATTTTTTTAAAATGATAAATACATGTAAATTTCCATCCTTCAATGAGTCGAGTAATGTAATGGAGTAATAATATTTCAAAACCTCATAAGTTTTAGTAATCAAATAACCTAAAGCGGTTGTAATAGTACACCGTCCCCATATGTTTATGAGAATCCCCCAAACCGTGAGACAAATTTCCTAAATCATAATGAATGTGGGCAGATGAACTCTCTGCCCTCCTCCCGAGTTTGGTCTAACCGAGGCATCCCCCGATCCTATCCACTTTCAGACCCATCCATCCTCATGTTTTGTTGTAACTTCAAATGCTATTTCACCTCAATGGCCGACTTTTTGCCATCTCTTTCAAAACTTTACACACAAAAAAAAAATTATATATATGTCGACGTGGCGTCCCCTTTTGGACGGAATGAAGATCACAATCGCATGTCAGATTCAGCAGTTTCTGCAATGGTGTTTGGGGACCAATGACTTGGTGGAGCCTGATCAGCAATGAAGGTAGGAATATCATCTCCAGTCATCACGACGGAAACTCCGCTAGCATACACATTCATTATAGTAGGAGTCAGTAACAGTAGTCATCCATAGTTTGGGAACAGATCAAGGAACACAATCTCATTCATTAATGGAAGTCACATGGGAAATGTCTTTACTTATTAGTGAAAGATTCATTCGGAAGAGCGGAGCCGGGAGCCGACATATTATTTATATCTAGGATTTTTTTTCAAACCATTTGACTCTTGGAGGTGAGTAGTCACATGAAATTCACTTACTGCTACTGAGAGACAATGGTGAGTATCTGCTCACACAAGTTCAACATTCATTCATAATGTGACATGAGTTTAGGGAGGGTGGGTTTAATAATCCAACTCCCACACAGATGATATACCGAATTGGGAAACAACAATCAAAACTCGGTCGGGCCGAGGTTGTCGATCCATTGATTTAGGAATGAATAAGATTCGGATGGATCCAACAGAAGAAGGATTGTAATCCGATATCAACATTACAAACTTCAGGAAAACACTCACTCTATTCCACTTCTTCGCAAAATAAGATTTTGGGAAGTTTTGGCACCACCTTTCGGAAAGGAAACAAGTTGATGAGTGAGTGAAACAATGTATTACCCAAGTTCAAAAAATTCCTTATTTTTGTTTGGCTCCAAACGAAAACAATAAATTTAGTCCGTCTGGATTAGTTACAATTATTTTGGCCAAAAAAAAAAGATTAGTTCATCAAATTGAATATCAATTGAATTTCTTCACTCTCAAGTAAGCTTTCTTTCATTTCTTCTCTGTTAATCCGAGGGCTCTAACATGGTATCAGAGCTTCTTCAATCCTACGATTCTGTTAGTCGTTGATCAGTCTGCTGCAACTCTGGTTTTTGTGCTTGATTTTCTGTGATTTGGCAATTTTGTGTTTCGTCTGGTTGATTTTTCATTTTGTTGAAGTGATGGAAGAAATCACATCGTAATTCTTCAATAAGAAGGTTTCACAGCTTGAAGGAGAAGAGAACTTTCAATTATGGCGGCAACATGTGCTGTTAGTTGTTCGCGATCATAATCTAGAAGCTCATTTATACGGAAATGTCACGATTCAAGTATCAATACATGGACCTGATGGTGCTGAAGATCTGAATCCATAGTATTTGAAATATGTTCAGAAAGACAGTTCTCTTGCTTCATGGATGCTTGCATCTGCTTATTCTTAAGTCAGTCGTGGTCTAATAGGATGCATGACAGCAGCATCAATTTGGCAAAAACTGCATAGAGACTTTTATTCCTTATCAACTACTAGGATCATTCATCTATACGATCGTCTTAAGGTTAGGAAGCTTCCGCACCAATCCATGCAAGATTATCTGACGGTTGTGCAATCTGCTTGTGACAGTTTGGCAAGTTGTGGTCATCCGATCGAAGAGATGCAACATATCTCCATAGTTCTTAATGGAGTCAAAGGACAGTTTGACAATGTCATCTCTGTGATTCATGCCAGGAGGAATCCCTATAATATGGCATCTGTTAGCTCCGTTCTTCTACATGCAGAAGCAAGACAAGCTGATCTTCGTTTCTTCGATAGTAATGTGTCTGGCAATGTTGTCATTAATCAATCTTCCTTTTTGAAGAATGAAGTTTTTGTCTCTAGTAACTCCTTTGTATCATCTCTCTCAACCTCGGCCAATCAGTCCTCTCCTGATGGTCTGCTTCCAACACCTACAAATTCATCGTCTCAGAATCAGAATTTCAATTCAACTCAGAATTACAACTCTGGAAGAGGCAGAGGTCGTGGTAGATCATATGGATCAAATCGACCTCAATGTCAGATTTGCGAAAAGTTTGGACATTTGGTTCATCGTTGTTATCACCGGTTTAATGTGAATTTTACTGGTGTTATAGATCCGGGAGCATCATCATCTCCAAATGTGAATATGTGCTCGTCTCAGTGGGAGGATGCTGGTGAGATATCATCTCTAGTTCGGCCTCAATCTGTCAATCCTCCTACTATATATCATCCTCACACTATGTCTTATCCTTATCATCTATCTTTTCCCGGTACTCCAAGTGCTCCATCTGTCGCTGGATCCATCTATGGTGTTACATGATACAATATGGATACTCAATCGATGGTCAGTCATCCGCAAGCTCATATTGCTCCTGTTGTTCAGCATGATTCTAGTTGGTTCCCTGATTCTGGAGCTACAAATCATCTTACCAATGCATCTCCCACTCAACATTCAGCATGTGTGCCATACTCCGGTCACGGCAAAGTTGTTGTTGGTAATGGATCATCTCTTAATATATCTGCCATTGGACTTGCTGTTATTCCTACTCATTCTCGTTCTCTACATCTTCATAATATGCTATACACTTCTTGTGTGACAAAGAATTTACTTTATGTGTCTCAGTTCGCAAAGAATAACCAAATTTATTTCGAATTTCATCCTACACACTGTCTGATCAAAGATTCTCAAACACACCGAGTGCTGCTTCATGGTTATGAGAATGCTGGATTGTATAAACTTGATTTGTCGAAATTTTGTCAGTTTCCTCTGTTAATTAGTGTCTGTTTCTGAAGCATTATAGTCAGAATAATGGTGTTACTGCAAACTCTATTGATATGGAGTGTTTTAATACTCATACTTGTTGTCCTGCTTCTTCTGATGCAACTGTTATGTCTACGTATAATAAGAATGATACTTTGGTTTCTGTTTCCTCGATCAATGAAATTTCTATTCATATTGATTAAAATAATTCTTCTCAGTTTATAGCTTCTGAATCTCTTAATACTAATAATTTTTAATGTTTTGTGTCTTCTTTAAGTTCTCAATATTCGTCGACTCTATGGCATGTGCGTTTGGGGCATCCTTCTAATAAGATTCTTGTCAATTTCTTATGCTTGCATAATCATCTAGTGTCTCACTCACCCTCGCAATGCATAGCTTGTGCTGTTGGGAAAAGTAAGAAGTTACCATATCATTCATCTGAGTCTGTATATAAGTGTCCTTTAGAGCTTGTTCAAATGGATATGTGAGCACCTGCATCTTGTGCTTCCAATGGTCATCAGTATTATCTAAGCATTGTTGATGCTTACAGTATATACACCTGGATTTATTTTCTTAAAAAGAAAATTGATGCTGCTCAATGTTTTGTTGAATTCCATAGGCTTGCTGAAAAATAACTTGGTTATTCTGTTAAAGCAGTTCAGACTGATGAGGTGGGTGGGGTTAATTTCAGTTTCGGACATCTTATCTTCCTCATTTTGGCATTGCTCACCATATTCCTTGTCTATATTCCTCGGAGCAAAATGGCATTGTGGAGCGAAAGCACAGGCACATTGTGGAATTGGGTTTGACACTCCTAGCTCAAGCTTCGGTTCCTCTTCATTACTGGTCTGATGCATTTATTACTGCTACCTTTCTTATTAATAGGTTACCTTCATCAAGCCTGCTTAAGTTGTCTCCTCATGAAAAGCTTTTTGGTTATGCTCCTGATTACTCTTTCTCGCGTGTATTCGGTTGTTTGTGCTTTCCTCATCTAAGACCGTTTCACAAAACTAAACTTGCTCCTCGTTCTGAACCATGTGTCTTATTGGGTTATTGTGTCAAGTATCATGGATATAAGTGTTTGTGTGCTTTTGGTCGTGTTTATACTTCACGAAATGTTGTTTTTCATGAAAATGTGTTTCCATTTGCTGATGCTAAAAGCGGTTTCTTCACATCCACTGCTCCTACTCATAATTAGACGTCTCCTCCTTTATTTATTCCTTGTGGTAATCAATTTACTCATAAGTTGTTTTTCTTTAGTAATAAAAAATATTTTTCAGATTACAATAATAAACAAAAATATAATTCTATATAGGGTTAATTATAAAAAAATCAAATCAAACTTTAACTATTTTGTAAACAACAAATAAACCTTTATTTGTTTACAAAAGCTAAACTAAATTCAGGAAAGTTAGTAAATCAGAAACTCGTCCCATATATCCGTTACTTTTAATATATATTTTTTTGAACCGGTTTTATCTTCACATTCTAATTATACCCTTGAGAAAAAACCATATATTTAAGGATTGGTTTTCAATTCTTTTTCGATCCAATCATTTCTCACTCCCCTCTTCTTACGCTTCCTTTCTCCTTTTTCTCCCCTTTAGTATTGTAACCCCTTTCCCTTTTCTCTATCTTCTTCCACGCGTAAACTAGGGGTGAGCTCGGGCGGGACAGGACAATCTTTTTGGAAAGACCGAGCTCAAGCCCGAGCCCGAAATATCGGTCATCACTTGTGTTAGAGGACTAGATTTCAATAGTGTCTGGCAATCGTGAAACATACAAGTTGATGGATGAATGTTAGAGGACTACTATATACTCAAGAGATTGAAGATCAAAGGAACAAGAGAACATGAATGAATGTTATAGGACTACATTTCAATAGTTTACAAATTGATGTACTTAGTTAAAATTACATGGTAGTCCCTATGTTGAAGTATTTTGCCTATTAGTCCCTAGTACTTCCTATATAAAGAGTACTATCCCTTTATATTTGATCATAAAATCATTCCACCATGTTTTCAATACATAAAGCTTTGATTTCAACTTTCTCTCCTCATTGGAATCCTCAAATCGTTTCATGCTATCAGAGCTCCAGGTTGTGAAGATTTTGTGTTTGTCGCTCAAATCTGCAAGGTTTTCAAGCAAAGTATGTGCTCGTCGTTCTCAATCTTTGGCTCGACAAATTTGGATTCAAGTGTTCAATTGAAGGATGGTTCAATTGCAGTTCCAATGAACACAAGGAGCTCATCTTCTCAACAATTAAGTCAACCTTATTCATAGCAATCACCTCAGTACCAACCTGTAGAAGGCTTCATTCCTCAAAGTTATCAGCCAAACTCAAGTGATGTCTCCAACAAACTCAGTTCTCATGTGAATAAAGTGAATGGTTCTATTAATGTTGATTCTATTCGTGACACATTTGTTATTGTTAATTATGGTGTTAACTCTGAATCTATTCGACGATATGGTGTTGTTAATTCATCTGTTCATGTTGATTTTGCAGATCTGTCCATCACACTTCTACTGTTGTTAATTCTGGTGTTAAATCTGAATCTATTCGACGTAATGGTGTTATTAATTCATCTATTCATGCTGCTTTTGATACAATCAATGGTGTTATTAATTCCTCTGTTTGTGACACCTCTGGGACTGTTAATTCTGGTGTTAACTATTCATCTGTTCATGCTGATTTTGATGCAACTAATGGTGTTGTTAACTCATCTGTTCTTGCTGGTTTTACTTCAACTAATGGTGATGTTATGTCTGATCTTGATCATGATAATTCTACAAGTAATGGGTTTGTTAGTTCTAGTTCTACTCATGGTACTTCTGCAAGTAGTAATGATGTCAATGGTTATACTCATGATGGTTGTGTTTGTGATAGTTCTGTTAATAAATATGTTCTTAATGGATTCGGTTATGATGTTTCTATTAGTAACAGTTCAATTCATGCGATAACTTTACCTTTCAAAGCTGAGGTGCACTCTGAACTTTGTGTTAATAATGGAAATGTACTTACATCATCTATATTAGTCTCATCTCTTATTTGGCATCAAATGCTAGGTCATACTTCTTCACAAACATTGAAACTAATCATTATGTCTGGACTCCCTTGCAGTGACAAATAGATTAGTCTCGCATGTGCTCTACTTGTAAGATGGGTAAAAGTCATAAGCTTCCGTTTAGCCCTTCTGAAAGTGTATATACAGCTTATCAAATGGATCGAGGTATTATCCAAATCTTGTTGATGCATATTCCAGGTTCACTTGGTTATACCTCTTAGCTAATAAGAGTGAAGCCACATCAGTTTTCAGATCTTTTCAACTGTTTGCGGAAAAAAAATTGTAACTCTGAAATAAAATTAGTTGAAACAGATAATGGTGGTGAGTTTCTAGGATATTTTCATGAGTATTTGACTTCATGTTGTATTTTGCATAGGTTCACTTGTCCGTACAACTCTCAACAAAATGGAATGTTGAGAGGAAACATCGACACATTATGGAGCTTGGTGTTACTCTACTTGCATATGCATCCATTCCTTTAAAGTTTTGGTCTGATTCCAACTTCAGTGTACTTGATTAACATATTACATTCTCCTGTGTTGGATAATAAGACTCCTATTGAAAAACGTTTTACAAAATCTCTTTCATACTCTTTATTACGTGTCTTTGGTTGTTTATGCTTCTCTCATGTTCGTGATTACAATATATATAAGTTCGACTATATGTCCAGGCCTTGTGTGTTTCTTAGTTATTCTGCTGCTCATTTAGGATATAAGTGTATTGATAGATCATGTATAATATATATTTCTCGACATATTCAGTTCATTGAGTCAGTATTTCCTTATAACACCAAGAGTTCTGTTAGTAATGTCTATTTTGATTCCAGTTATTCTTCTCCAGGGCCTCTGTTCGCGACAGACACATTGATGATACCTGACATTCAAATGAATGCTCCTTTTTGTACTCCTTTTTATGGTATCCTTGTTTCACCAAGTGAAAGTCCACATGTACAACCTGAATTGTGTCCCTTTACAGAACAACCACAAGTTGATTTTGGTTCTCCTAATGCTGAATTTGGTTCTCCTAATGCTGAGTTTTCTGATACTATTTCAGGTCATATAGGTGTGATGTCAGAACTACAAAGATATCTCCAGTACTGTCCCATGACATCTCTACTAGGAACATCTATTGACACACTCGATAATAACACCTCTTATACACTTGTTCCTTCTATCTCATACGTGTCTTTACTTTTTACTAATTTGTCGTTGTCTAGTTCAGGTAAAACAATTGTTGTTGCAGGTCTTCCAGCACCAATACCAACAAGTGATACCTCTACATTTGCGAGTCAGCCTTCTTACAGACCTGTAGTACCGAGATCGCAACAACCATATACTCACGGAATGAACACACGCTCCAAAGCTCGATCTGATGCCAATGCATTACTGGCGGCAACTGCTGATGTAGGTGATCCAACAAATGTGTATGTTTCACTTCAATATCCGGAGTGGAAAGAGGCCATTCAGAAGGAAATGAGGGCTCTACATAAAAAGGGCACATGGACCCTTACTTCTCTACATCTTGGTTGAACCCCCATAGGATGTAAGTGGATATTCAAAGTTAAGAGAAAAGCATATGGCACGGTGGAGAGGAATAAACTCGTTTAGTGGCAAAAGAGTTTTCTCAAAAGGTTGGATTCGATTACCTTGATACATTTAGCCATGTATCTAAGCTTGCCACTGTTAGAATTGTTTTATGTCTTGCATTGTATTTTCACTGTACTTTGAGATAGATAGACGTGAACAATGCATTTATCAAGGGCAATCTTCAAGAGGAATTGTACATGTCTCAACCACCAGCCGGTTATGTGTATGATTCTTTTGGGAACAGACTCGTGTGCAAGCTTACCAAAGCATTGTATGGCCATAAATAGGCTCCTATAGCATGGTTTGAGAAACTTGGAGAGTGTTTGCTTGATAGAATTTATTTTACAAGTTCTCAATCAGATAACTGTCTTTTCATCAAACATACTTCTGGCAAATCTGTGTATATGCTTGTGTATGTTGATGATATAGTTGTGACAGGTTCTTGCAATGATTTAGTTGAGTCCACCATTGCTAATTTGAATGCTTATTTTTCTTTGAAGGATTTAGGGACACTCAATTTCTTTATGAGCATGGAGATACAGTCCAGACCTGAGTTCAAGGTGCTCAATCAATGCAATACATTGTTGACTTGCTGCCTCGTACAAATATGACCAACTATAGGCCTTGTCCCACACTAATGGCTAGTTTTCCTATTCTCATTTCTTTATCTGGTTCAGGTATTCCACACTCAGATCCTTCGTTATATAGAGGCACTATTGGAGCTTTAAAACATGTTAGTTACACTCGACCAAACATTTGTTATGCTGTGAACAAACTAAGTCAGTTTCTTCATAAACCTACTGAGGTTCATTGGGCAACTTTCAAACGTGTTTTACGATATTTGAGTGGTTCTCTTGATCATGGATTAATCTTTAAGGCTTTGAATTCTCTTGATTTAAAAGGTTTAACTGACTCTGATTAGGGAGTTGACACCGATGATTGAAGATCAACAAGTGTCCATTGTTTGTTTCTAGGTGGAAATATGATAGTTTAGTGTTTAAAGAAGCAGGCGATGGTCTCCAGTTCCACAATTGAAGCAGGATTCCATGTCTTAGCTAATGCTATGTCTCATATCATATGGGTGAGATCATTACTTACTGAATTTGGATTGAGTTTATCCTCTATTCTTGTGCTCTGGTGTGATAAGACCAGCACAATCTCTTTAGCAGCTAATCCAGTTCAGCATGCAAAGATGAAACATGTAGAATTCAGATTCACTCAATGCTATATCATCATATGTTTGGGTAGTGTGAATTTTTTTAAAGTAACGAAGCTCCTATATCTTCTTTTACAAACACATTTCTTGCATATTTGTGATTTGTTGTTCTCATATGATACAACGAGCTTGGATGTGGATTCATTCTGTGTCAATTGGTTGAACACAAAGTTCGTGCATTCAGTTTGAAACAAAAGCCAGAAGAAGATGTTGGGCACAAACCCAGCCAAGCACAGGTTACATTGGATTAAAAAAGAAATATCCAAACAACAAGGAGAAAAGTTAGGTAGCATGTGGTTCATGCAAGTGATGTACTGATTATCCTGTGTTTGTATCAAAAGCCAAAAGAAGATGTTGGGAACAAACCCAAACAATCATCTAGGTGAAAAAAAAATGAATGGCGACTCAGGCTACACAATAGTGCATACAAACACAGTGGACATTAAAAGCCAAAAGAAGAAATTGGGCATAAACCTAGTCAGCTTTGTGTAGTTGATGATCATATTGGCACAAATTTGAATAACCTAAAGCTTATGTGTATGAACAAGTAGGGGTGGCAATCGTGTCGTGTCGTGTCTAATCGTATCGTGTTATTAATCGTGTCGTGTCTTAACAGGTTTCGTGTCTAAACGGATCATTTCTAAACGTGTCTCAAAACATCAGACACGAACACGACACGATTAAGTAGCAGATCACACGGGACACGATTAACTTTCTTGGAAATTAAAAATCGAAAAAACATAACGGATAGACACGACACGATATGACACGATTAACACGACACGACACAATTAAGAACGACCTGACTGATACGAATTTACACGATTAAACACGAAAAGACACGTTACACGACACGATTAACACGAAAAACATTAATTTTATATATTTTTCTGAACGTGTCACGATTAGACACGACACGATTAGACACTATTAGACACGATTAGTTAATCGTGTTTTATCGTGTTTATACAGATATCCGCAGATCTGAGTTGTTTAGACACGATTAATAATCGTGTCTAAACGTATAAGAGTTGTTTAGACACGGGATCCGTTAAGGTCAAACACTTATACGCTTTAAAGCAGATCGTGTCGTGTCATTTAATCGTGTAGTGTCAGAAATTGCCACCCCTATGAACAAGCATAACTTGTTCACTTAATATGAAAAGAGTTGTGTTTGTTTGATGAGATGTGGTTGAAGTTTTGCATTATTTTGACTTGATTTCTCACAAGTAAACTATGTGTGGTATATGTCGTGTTGTTTCTGTTATCTTTTAATTTTGATAACATGATATTTTAGCTCAGTCTAGTGGCATTTCATCAAGCAAAGACACATAATTTTTTCGTTCAAATGGAAAAATGGAAACCAAAAGAAAGTGAAGAACATTAGTGAATGTTAGAGGATATATTTCAGTTTTAGAGTTTAGGGATTAATATGTAGTTCACTTTAAGTGTAAGGACTGTTTTGTAAATTGCCAATAGTTATAAAGACTTGTTCTTAGTATAAATAAGCTTGTACTGACATTGTCAACTTAAGAATGAAAATTACGTTTCCTTCCATTTCAGTTCTTCAATTGGTCAAATCCTCTTTGGATTAAGGATCATTCCATGGTATCAGAGCTTCAAGATCATGGACGAAATCCAGTTTCAGTTGGAAATTTCGTTTGCAAAATAAGTCAGAAATTGGAGATTGAAGATCCAGCTTCCCGTGCACAAGTTCTTCTTCGATTGATAGTGCAACTACTTCCATTCAGTTCAAATCAAGCAGATATCATCCACAACAACTTCAGACCAGCAAAAACAATCAATTCAAGTACGATTTGAGCAGCATAAACGTACTCCAGATCGTCAATTCCAGCAGCGCGCGATATGTTCGTTTCTAGCAGAAATGTTCAATTCCAGCAGCAATCGTCAACCTGTTTCAACCAGAAGCTAATCAATGCAGATAAGACTTGTTCTCATTCATTTATATATTCTACTTGATGATCTGTTCACGGTCAATTTTGCTGATATCAACTGTTGCTGGAAGTCCAGTTCTGCGTTGTTTTTCAATTCCAATTATGTTATGTTATACTGCTGGAAGTCAAATTCTGTTGAAAGTCTGTTATACGTTGGTTTTAAATTTCAATTTTGTTCGGTTATGCTGCTGAAAGTCTTGCGATATGTTGTTAGATAGAAGCAATCACTGTAAGTGTTTTGTACGTTCTTAACGACTCTGTTTCTGGAATTCTACGACTCTGCTGATGCTGTGAAGACTCTGTTTCTGGAATTATGCAACTCTGTTGATGCTGTGATGCTACTCAGTTTTGTGATGTTGTTGACAGTTACATCCTACTGATTCTATGATGCTGGAAGTCTGTTATGCTCTGTGGTTTTGTGATGCTGTTGACAATTACATCATGCTGATTCTGTGATGTTGGAAGTTTGTTATGCTCTCGTTTTCAATTCCGGTTGTGTTGATGCTAAAATTCTTCACTGCGAGTAGTGCTTGATAAGGTGCTGAAATGGAGTTGAAATGGAGTGCCAAACTTGCTAAAAGTCTTGCAATATGCTGCTACAATGCTGATATGTGTCTCTATTCTATGATTCAATGTTGATATCTGGTTTAAGTTCCTCCAATGTGGAATCTCCTCCCCGATTGTGTTTGGATTTGAGTTTATCATGTTCAATGAAATGCTCCGATGATGGATACACAATGGATATACAATTGCAGCGAGCTGAGTTGCACTATGCAGGGTCGTGAGCGGCTACGGGACATGGGGCAACCTACTCGTAAATTGAGCAATCGGTGAGTCTCAGACATACGTATCTTTGAAACCAACTATACCGCAGCTTAGCCACATGCTTCAAGTTCAGTTTTGCAGCGAGCTGAGTTGCACTATGCAGGGTTGTGAGCGGCTACGAGACATGGGGCAACCTACTCGTAAATCGAGCAATCAGTGAGTCTCACACATGCGTAGCTACAAAACCGACTTTACCGCAGCTTAGCCACCTGCTTCAAGTTCAGTTTTGTAGTGATGAACTAGCACATCGAAGGTGCTAGGACCACAATGAGGTTGATTAAAGATGAAGGGAACAAGGAGAACATAGGTGAATGTTAGAGGACTGTATATTCAAGAATTGAAGATCAAAGGAGTAAGAGAACATGAGTGAATGTTAGAGGGCTACATTGTAATAGTGGCTGGCAATCGTGAAACATACAAGTTGATGGGTGAATGGTAGAGGACTATATACTCAAGATAATGAATATCAAAAGAACAAGAGGAACATTCGTGAATGTTAGAGGACTACATTTCAATAGTTTACAAGTTGATGTACGTAATTTCAAGTACATGTTAGTCCCTATGATTAGGTTTTTTGCTTATTAGTCCTAGTACTTCCTATATAAGGAGTACTAACCCTTTGTATTAAATCATAAAATTCTTCCACCATGTTTTCAATACATAAAGCTTTGATTTCAACTTTCTCTCTTCATTGAAATTTTCAAATCGTTTTAGGAGGACCGAGACGGGGATCGATTTTGGCCAAAAAAGTCCACTTGAGTAAGTCTTTGATTGAAATTTTGAGTAAAAACTAATTACACACTTTTTAGTCTGAAGGTGATTTCCCATTATTTATAAAAGAATTAACGGTAAGAGTACTAAAAAAATAGTTATCAGAATCGGACCGACCATCGAACTGGCAAAGGGGTCGATTCACGATTCGGGCAGTCCAACCCGGTTCAGTATGCGGTTCACTGTTCACAAGGGGAAAAAAATTAAAAACTTAAAATACATACATAGTATCAGACACAAACATAATTACCTCAAACTACATCGTCTCACACACACACAAACTACATAGTTTCAATATCAAACACATTACTCTCAATTCTCAAACACAATACACAATAGTAGTGAACCGGTTTAACCAATTGGGTTAAGCCGATTGGTTTGTGCAGAACCAAAAAGGGAAACCCAAAAAAAATAAAAAAACAGTCGAAAAAAAATCCGCTAAAAAGTGAACCGGAAACGGCCGCTTTTTAAAAATCGGTCGGTTTTCTAAAAATCACTCGGTTCAAACACTGTTCATTTGTAAAACAGTATTTTAACTGAACCAAACCGGACAGGGATCTGACTAACAAGTGAAACTTTTAAAGATGAAGAATTGCACACATAACAATGCGACATCATAAAGATTATGTGCAATTTTATGTGAATCAATTACAAATATCTATTTTGACACATTATTGAGTTATTTGTATATGAGCTATCATTACAAAGTATATGAGGAAATTCATATAAATGAGAATTTTTTTTAAAAGTAAGTATTTTGTTTTTAGAAAAGTAAGTATACAAAAAAAATATTTCGAAAAATAGGTATACGCGCACCCCTGGGTAGCGCGTATTGGACATATGCACACCTCAAGTGGCGCAGTGGCGCCTGAGCCACAATTGTTTTTCTTTTTTATTTTTGATAATGACAACTCGATGATTAATTAAAAATAAAATTATGTATCTATTAAAAAAATTATGGTAAGTAGATATTTTAATTGCGATTCAAATGATGCAAAAAATATTAAATTTAGATTTACGGATTGACTGTACGGCATGCCGTAAGTTGAGATATGAAAATTTTACTTAAAAAAATATAACCCATACCATATAAGTCCAAACTCAACACGGTTAATGTCAATTATGTCATAATTCAATTATCTATCTAGGGTAATTTTTTTGATTGGAAATACAATGATTTTGTAACCTAACATCCTTCGTTTTATAATTTGACCGACATAATTAAATGCATTAGGTGATAAATTTAATTACACACTTACTTAAAAAAAATAAAAATAAAACTTACGGTGCGTAGATAATTTAAATGACGCTAAGTATGTGTTAAAGTTTTTGTATCGTAAGTATAGTTTTTTACGTATCGTATTATACAGTCTAAAGGTAAAAAATTAACGCATAATTATCGTCATTTAATTCGTAATTAAATTATCTACGCACTGTAATGTTTTTTTTTTGTTTTTTTTTAAGTAAGTACGTAATTAAATTTATCACCTAATTCATTTAATTATGTCGGTCAAATTATAAAACGAACGATGTTAGGTTACAAAATTATTGTATTTCCAATCAAAAATATTACCCTAGATAGATAATTGAATTACGACATAATTGACATTAACCGTGTTGAGTTTGGACTTACTTGGTGTGAGTAAAAAAATTTTAAGTAAAATTTTGATATCTCAACTTACGGCATGCCGTACAGTCAATCCGTAAATGCAAATTTAATATTTTTTGCATCATTTGAATCGCAATTAAAATATCTACTTACTATAATGTTTTTACAAGTTTTTAATAGGTACATAATTTTATTTTTAATTAAACATCGAGTAATCATTATCGAAAAAAAATAATTTGTAAAAAAAAACACAATTGTGACGCCTATATCTATTTTTCGAATTTGTTTTTTGTATACTTACTTTTCTAAAAAAAGAAAATACTTACTTTAAAAAATAAATCTATAAATGATAGTACTGTTTTTATATTACGAAAAACTATTTTGTATACATGTATAACTTATTATTATTTATTTAAGAATAAAATTAACTTCCTCTTATACAATAAAAAAATAATATTAACCTATTGGTATTTTTGTATAAGATAAATTATTTTACTTGTTTCAATCTTATGAATTATATTATAGAATATTAAGATTAAGTCTATCTATTCATAAAACTAATAAAAATACATGAATAAATATTAAAAAAATAATATTAACCGTTATAAATATAATTAATTAATAAATTTCAGTTATTGATTTGTGACTTTTATTAGTGTAATATATTTATTAAATTCATTAATAAATTTTTACTTATATTTTTAGTAATAGTAAAATTATCTACAATTTTTTTATTTGTTAATTAATAAATTATCTCGAGTATATAAATATATAATAAATATTTTTGATATGTTTTAAAAAATATATTAATGTTCATATAATACTTTACATTTAACTTTTGTGGTTTAATGCCTTGTATTAGTTTCGTTTACTTATATCAAAATGTTAAAACATTACCTTCATATTACTTATTATTATTATTCATTCTTGTGTTAAATTTTATGTTAAATTACGTTGATTAAATAATGTTTTATTAAACTAAATGTATTATTAATTAGTTTATTTAATTGTAAATTTTAATATGTTCATACTTGGTATCCATTAAATATAATATTACATATATTATTATTATATAAATTTTACTATTTACAATATAATGCATAAAATTTTATAAATATACATGTGAAATAAAGAAAAAATATTAAGGTTTTGTAATTGTCTTAAAAATGAATGAGAATGTTGGAGGATTTTAAAGCGAATGTTTGAAGGATATTAAAGTGATTTACATGACATGTCACTTAGAAGAGATAATTATGATATGAAACCAATTAAAATATTTTTTTTTTTTGACCAGATAATTAAAATAGATTAAGTTGATATTAGGTGTGGGAAAATAATAAAAAAAAAAAATTATTATTTGTCATTTCCTAAAGTTGATACCCTACACAATAACGATATTATATAGAAATAATTTGGACAGTATATCAATAGAGGTCCCATGGTCTAGCGGTTAGGACATTAGACTCTGAATCTAGTAACCCGAGTTCAATTCTCGGTGGGACCTTATTTTTCTCTTCATTTTTTTGCCTTTCCTCCGATTTTATTAACTCCATCCATCCTGTTCTTACCAACCCCTTCGTGTTTTTTTTCTTCTTCCAGGTAGTTAATAGCGCAAACACATCTGGGTCGGGAGAGATTAAGGACTTGATTGCTTTCTGTGCTTGAACTATTCCTCCTTACTCCTGTATGACAACTTGGGAGTTGGTCGAGGCCACTGAATGGGCAGCCATTGGAGGAGTTACGCTGCAGAAGATTAGCCCATAATCAATCCTCAACAACTGGTTGATGTTGTGTTGTCCCCATGCATGATCAACCACACAGATTATACCATCCTAATTTCCCGAAACCCTACCAATATCATATCTATTTCCCAGACCATCATCCCATCCATCTCGAATGCTGCTGCTGCTAGGTTTAAGGTGGCCAGTGAGAATACATTGTAGAGGTGTTATCAACGGACGATAAAAATGATCACATAGAAGCCACTACCCATTCGTTTCAATCTGTAATTAGATTAACCGGTAATCTTTTTCCTCCTCGAAAAAATTAATTAATTATTTTAGAAAAATATTTATTGGCAAGATAAATAATTGCGTCGGTAAAATATTTTATTTAGCAAGGCTATTTACCTCGCGAATAAATAAACGTTTCCTGGACATAGTTTATTTCCCACACCAATAAAAGGAAGTATTTCCAATAAATGATTAAGGAAGTTTTTCAGAAAGTATACATGTCTCAATTTTTTTTACAAAAGTATATATCCAAAAACAATATTTAGAAAGCCATACATAAGCGCTACATGTAGTAGCACTTATATTTTTTTTTTTTCCAAAAACGCTACCCGAGTTAGCGTTTTTCCACAAAATGCTACACTGAGTAACGCTTTTCCACAAACGCTACCTCAAAGTAGCGTGTGTGGAAAACGCCACCAAGGGGTGGCGTTTACACATTCAATTTTTGGTTTTTAACATTTTTGACGACTCGATGTTTAATTCAAAATTAAATTATACATCTATTAAAATAAATTAAAAAAATTCTAGTAAGTTAATATTTTAATTGCGATTCAAATTATACAAAAAAATAAATAAATTTGGACTTACGGTTTGACTGTATACCGATCAATGTATATATTTACCAACAACTTAATCTCGTCAATAAATGTTTATAGATTTGGCGGCGAAATACTTCGCCAGTATTATGTGTAATGAGCGTTATTAAAGGCCTCTTTATCGAGAAGATATCTTCACCGGTAAAAGGTATGTTTTTTTTACCGAAGACCTTTAACTCGTTGGTAATAGTATTACCAGACGTGTTGTAGTGACGCCATTTAGCAGAGAGATGCGACCTTTCTCAATCAACAAGCAACAAAGGACCCATATAATAGTGGTTATTTATTACTTCATTAAGTGAATCGAGGTCAAAACTTTCGCCTCGACTGTTAAATTTCAAGTGATTAAATTCTTAAGAGATAACCTTTTGTCTCGATATGGCATCCTGATAATCCTTATCAACAACAACGAGCCTCAATTCTCTAGAAATTATCTAAAACGACTATGCGATGAGCTACATATCAGACATCATTTCAAATCGGTCAATCACCCAATCAATAAAATAATTCTATTAGGTTTTAAGAAAAGAGTAACGCGAGCAGTGAACTCGACAAACGTCCCATGTGTGATCAAACTGACTCCAAAACAAACAATGGGGGAGTGTCCTTTCAACCTCATATACATAGTATACGCGGTCACCCAACAGAAGTCGTCGTGGCTGAAAGGATCTTCAAATCAATGCAATTTGATTAGAGAAACAGAAATTGAAGAGAGATTGAAGAGGGAATATTGTTTTCATTAAGTTCAAAAGTTTGGTACATGATTACTATTTATAGTAACTTCATACGGTTGAACAATTTGCTAATTACATAATAATACTCTAACTTGTAGTAAACTACAAATTGGTCCCTAAACTATAAAGTGAACTTCTAAGACTAAAATACAAATGTATACCCTCTAACCCAGTCTCTTGGTCTTTGCTTGATGATACTCTGATTGAAGATATCATGTTCACAAAAACTTCGAAACATAGAAAACAAGACATACAGTTTCAGTGTGAAAACCAAGTCAAACAACACATACAATTTCAGTTCAACAATATCTTATCAAACATAATAGCATCTCTTATCAATTCTAGTTGAAATGTTGTGCTTGTACGTGCATATGAGTTATTTTACTCAAAGCTATGTGAGATTGATCAATAAACATACAAAGTTGACTGGGTTTGTGCCCAATATTTTCTTTTGGTTTTTAACATCTCTTATACTTGCGTGCACCACTGTGCTGCCCAAGTCATCATTCAATTGTTTATCTTCTTGATGACTGTTGGATCGTGAAATCCTGGATGCTGATCTAGCAGTGAATTGAATGCCAGACAAGGTTGGGAAGACGCTTCTGCTCCAACTCCGGTGAACCTACAGGTAGGGGAGCGCAACAGAGGGGATGTCTCTGGGTCCCTCTCCGATGCTTAAATGAGTATATGTGTGTATAAAACTCAAAACGTAAAGAACGTATGTAAAGTAAGGGTATTTATAGGGTAAGAGAGATAGAACCGTATAAGGCAGCTGAATATCTTAGTGTATATTGTGTTGCTGAAGATTCGGATCGTGGGATATGACAGTTACTGCGAGATATTGCAGTTACCAAATCTAATCTTTAGTGAATATGTGACCGAGATACGCGGGATATCATGGCCACTTCCTTATTAACGACTTTGTGGGACCAGAGGAGAGAGGCAAGGCTCTCTTCGGGGCGAGCACTCTCATGGCGAGCAGTGAGATGTCGCGGCCTTAGTGAAGAATGGCGAACACTCAGGGCGTTCTCAGAGTCCTTGGGCTCGATTCTGTGTCACTCTATGGAGGGCCGAGTTTAACTTGTATTTGGGCCGATCCGGTTCAAATGTCATGGATTTACCCCCTCTATAGTTATTGGGCCTTCGAGGCCTTTTCCTTACTGGGCTGTCACTATCGATACCCAACATTTGCCCCCGAAGCTTGATTGAAGTTTCTTCGGTCGAGCTTTATTTCCTGGTAGGGTTTTAGATAGTGACGTCTCAGGTTCGGTTTTCTTCGTTCCTTGTACTGGTTTATGACCTTTGAGGCATTTTGAGCTCGTTTGGCGGGCAGTTCTTTCTTCGTTCAAAGTTGAAAAAATATTCTTCCTTTTATTCCCCTTTGGCGATCACTCGAGGTAATCTAGGTTCATGAAAGTCTATTTTTCTTGGTTGGGCGATCACTACTCGCCTGAGGTATTTCTGGTAAAGCCTCTTAGTGCGCTGGCGACCACATTGTCTCCTTAGTGGACTTTTAGCATTTAATAACTGCACAGTTGTCCAGAAATCGAACGGTCACTTGAGGCACGCCTGACGTTTACTTTTCCGTAAACCTAGGGTAGTCTGACAGCAGTCTGTACCAGCCAACCGTCTGTCTCCCCAAGGTGTCTCTTGGAATTCTGACATTGCTTCGGCTTTTTCCAAAAAGGTGCAATTATTCCTCTGTGTCGCTTGGATTTGCTCGTGGCGGTTATTCCCTTCTTGGTCTATATAAGAAACGTCAGTTTCTATATTTTGTTTTTTACGCTTATCCACTCCCTCAGATTTCCAGAACTTCGTTGCGAACCTTTCTTCTTTCTTTTCCAACCTTCTTCAGCCTTCTTCATCCATTTCCATGGCTCCCCGAAGTTAGAGAGTCAAGCATATGGCCTCCAAGGGTGCTAACAAAGCCAACGTTCCTAGGAACGCCAATGCCCCCTTGACCATCAGGGATGGCGCCGTGCCCCCCTCAGTGGGGGAACAGACTGATCTGGGAAGGTCTTCAACCACTCTTGTAGTGGTGGACGGGCCTGAGCTGAACACTCCTATTTTTTCCCCAAAAGGTAAATTTTTGCCCTTTTACTGCTCTGTTTTGGCAATATCCTCTATTTTCCTTTGTTTTTTATACTTGCTGTGCTATACTTGAACCGTTCTGAGTAGATGTCAAGCCTAACGAATTGAAGCCGGCTTACTTTAAGACCATGGTGGCGCTTGGTGGCTTCAGTGTGGAGGATGCTCCTAGGTATCCTGGCTTAGGTCTGCATTTTCCTCACGACGGAGAGGTTTACATTTATGCAGCCCAGATCGATGCTGGGTTGCATTTTCCTCTCTGTGAGGATTTACAGACCTTGTGTCAGTTTTACGGGATTCACCCCATGCAGCTTGTTCCGAATGCCCTCGGGATATGGGTCGGTTTCAAGTTCCTGTGCATACGCCAAGAATGGGTGTATTCACTGGCCTTGTTCCGGTGTTTCTTCCGACTGGCAGCAGGGGCAAACTACCTCCACCACTTCCAATCCCGCTGGCCGAAGTTTTCAGAGTGGGGAGGCCCTCAGGGATGGGTTTGGAACGTCCATGTCCGCCTGGTCGATGATTTCCGGGCCACTAACTCCAACTACAAGAAGTTTAACTTCTTGTACAAGGGGGTGTACCCTGGAAATTGTTTGCTCCGGACGAGGATTTTCCTTCCTCCTTTGAAGAATTGTCCGGGAGTGACCGGAATGCCATCGACGACCTGTACCGGCTGCATCGGTCGTCCCAGTTCAAGTCCATCCGCTCAGTGGCGGAGACTACCGAGAATGCCCTTGAGATGGCGGACATTCATCAAACCACGCCAATCTTTGATGATTGGGTAATTCTCTAACTCTTATCTTGTTTTATTACTTGTAGGCAAGGTCGTAAACAAGAGCCGAAAACTGATAGGTCTCTTTGATGACCAGGGATCGGCGGGATTGTCCTCCGACTAGGCGCTGCTAAGCTCTCCCCCTCCTCCCTCTAGGCGTTCGTCCAAGAGGAAGTCCGAGGAGGTGCTCCCTCCGACCACTACTTGCCCTCGCCAACTAGGTTTATCACCTCTCCTTTTGTGGATTTAATGTTTTCACACTCTGCGGTTTTTTGATTTCTGACTTATTGTCTTGCTATTTTGCAGAGAAGTCCTCGGTTGACGCGGCCCGGGACCCTCCTCCTCCTCCTTCTAAGAAGGTCAGGAGTGAGGAACACCCTGAGGTCGACTAGCATCCTTCTCCTTCCCCTCCTAAGGGCCCTTCTGCCAGCAAGGGGAAGGGTCTGGACACGGCGCCCCCTTCTCCCTCTCCTCAGGGCCCTTCCGCCACTAAGGAGAAGGCTTTGTCTTTGGCGCCTCCCGCCCCTTCGTTGCCCACGGTTCCTCCTAAGGAGTCTGGGGCCCAGAAGAGGGGGCCTGCTGCTTCCAGCTCCTCGAGGGCTCCCGCCGAGGAGTACTGCTCCATGGCGAGCTTATTCCAGCCTTTTAAGGCTGTGGACTCTCGGGGGCCTTGGGTCCCTTGTGGGGACCTTGCCAAGAAGGGGTACCCCGCCCAGAAGAGCCTCCGGGGTAGCCCAGATATGTGCATGCGGCTCCTTGATGGGATAATTCCCCCCAAAGACCGTTCAAATGTCCCTACGGAGCTTCCTCAGATCGAGGGGTTCTTGCGGACCCACTTCGAACGAGTTGCCCTGGTATGATTTCGCCTTCTTTCCATTATTTCTTCCTTGTCATTCCTTTTTATTTTGATGACTTGACATTTTTCCTTGTGTTTTTGTTGTCAGCTCGTTTGGGAAGAGGTGATCCTTGGCCGTGTCTTCGGCGAGCTCGCCGACAAGCACTCTGATCTGCTTGTCGAGCTGGAGCAATATCGAAGCACGGGGGTCACCCCCGGGCAGTTGGAGGCCATCAAGAAGACCGCTGACGTGGCGATCACCTTGGTGGACGGCGCCTGGGAGGAATACTTCAGGAAAGAGCAGTGCCTCCTTGCTGATGTCAAGAAAAGGGAGGCTGATGCTGCAGCCTTCCTTCAAGAAGCTGAGGCCCTTCATCGGTGTCTTGATGAAGGGGAGGTGGTCCGTGCTCGCGTGGAGGCCGAGTTGAAGGAAGCTCGTGCTTAGGTGGTCGAGTCGGACGCTCTTAGGGTCGCCGCGGAGGCCCAGAGGGATGCTGCTGAAGCTAGGGGGATCGCCCTGGAGGAGGAGAAGAACCGGCTGTCTGATCGGCTGAAGGCGGTTCCTTCACCCCAAGCCGTGGTTGAGGAGTTCAAGGCCTCCGAGTACTTTGAAGACCAGGCCTTGAAGGTGATTAAGTCGGCGATTGCCGATTTTCTCCAAGACCTGGTGGAGAAGGTCCAGGCGGTCGACCCCAACTTTCCCCTTGGGGAAGTTGCATCCTTGAAAAGCTTCTTACGGAGTCACCCTTCGCGGCCCTCTGTTGCTGTAGAGGCTGCTCCTGAAGGCGAGCCCAGTACTCCTGCCCCCGAAGGCGAGCAGAGCACCCGTGCCCCCGAGGATCCCAAAGCTTGAAGCCTCCTCTTCCTTGGCGACCGTATTTTTTTTTATCTTTTTTAGATAATTATTTTTGTAATTTTTGTTTTTGGTTTGTAATTATTTATTTAAGACTTGGGTTTTTCTATTGAATGCCTTTTATATTCATTAGCATTTTTGAACATGTTTGGCTATTCATCCAATGTCTTAATCATAATTACTCTCCACTTTTTCTTGCTTTGTAATGTCGTCGACCCTTAAAGCCTTAGACCAAGCATAAGTCGAACTTTCTAAGGATAATACTTCTGACACTTAAAAGCATAAACTTCTAAGTTCAAAGAGATATTTCATTCTTTGAAGTTTAAACCTTTGAGGTGTTGGCATAATAACAGGGAATTTGTAATTTTTCAGGCTTTATCATCGATAGTGATCGCCTAAAATTTCTCTGGTCTGACTTTGGCGTCAGGGTTTTTATTTTGCCTAACGTTTTGCTAGGTCTTTTGGCCTGACTTTGGCGTCAGGGCTTTTTTATTTTGCCTAACTTTATTGATAGGTCTTTTGGCCTGACTTTAGCGTCAGGGCTTTTGGCCTAGCCTTGTTACTAGGGCTTTTTGGCCTGACTTTGGCGTCAGGGCTTTTTGGCCTAGCTTTGTTGCTAGGGCTTTTTGGCCTGACTTTGGCGTCAGAGCTTTTTGGCCTAGCTTTTTGGCCTATCCTTGGCGATAGGGCTTTTGGCCTAGCTTTGTTGCTAGGGCTTTTGGCCTAGCTTTGTTGCTAGGGCTTTTGGCCTATCTTTGGGGATAGGGCTTATGGTCTATCTTTGGCGATAGGGCTTTTGGCCTGACTTTGGCGTCAGGGCTTTTGGCTTGACTTTGGCGTCAGGGCTTTTGGCTTCGGCTTGCTTCGAGTGGACACGCTTTATGAAGAAATGGCTTTCTTTTATTGACATAACAGTTTGATTACAAGCTATGTATAAAATCTTCTTAAATGCTCAGAATTAAATGGACGGGGTAACCTCTCGCCTTCGGTGGTTTCCAAATAGTAGGATCCTGTTGCGGCGATCTCTACTACTTTGTACGGTCCTTCCCATTTGGCTGAAAGTTTATTTTTACTGTCCAGCCTTGTGAATTCATTCCTTCTCATAACCATCTCCCCCACGAAAAATTGGCGAGCGCTGACTTTTCTGTTGAAATACCGAGCGGTCGCCAAGCGCATCTTTGCCTGTGTCTTTTCCGAGATCCATCTCTTTTCCTCTGCTAAGTCGAGGTCAGTTCTACGCTCGATCTCATTTGCCTCCGCGTTAAAGTGTAAGACTCTGTGGGTAGGCACTGCTAATTCGGCTGGTGCTACTGCTTCTGATCCGTACACTAAACTGAAATGCGTTTCTCCTGTGGCCGCCTTAGGCGTCGTTCTGATTGCCCATAACACGTTTTCCATTTCATCTGCCCAGTTCCCTTTGAATGCTCGAACCCTTTTCTTAAGTCCTGCTAAGACAACCTTGTTGGCTGCTTCAGCTTTCCCATTCGTTTGAGGATGATGTACTGAGCTGAAACGATGGTCCACATGATATTCTTCACAGAGCCATTTCAGCTCCTTTCCAACAAATTGCGGACCAGTATCACTGATGGAGAATATGCTGACCTGCAGGAACTTGATGACCTGGAATTCTGTTGTCGAAGCTAGAGCTTTCGCCTCTACCCACTTAGTGAAGTAGTCGATTGCCACTATAATGTGAGTACGCTGACCAGTGCTAATGGGAAAAGGACCCAATATATCGATTCTCCATTGAGCGAAAGGCTAGGCACCCGCCATTAGGGATAATAGTGTCGATGGTCGACCCGATCGTGGTGCAAACTGCTGGCAAATCTCACACTTCTGTGTTAACTCGGCTGCATCTTTTCCTAAGGTCGGACAGTAATATCCCAATCTGAATATTTTCCTGGTTAGTGATCGAGCACCTTCATGACATGCTGTTTCCCCTTCGTGAGCTTCTCGAAGAACCTTTTCTGTTTCAGGATGAGCAACACACCTCAAGTAAGGCGTCGAATAACCTCTCCTGTAGAGTTCTCCATCGATGATTAGATAACTGGCTGCGAGTCTTCTAATCCTCGTGGATTCGCCTTCGTCCTCCGGGAGGATTCCTTCTTTTAAATAACTCTGGAACGGGGTCATCCATGTGACTTGTCCTTGGATGTTGAAGACCTCTGCTCTGCTTTCCAGGACTGAACATAGAGCTTTCTCCAAAAATTGTACATCCTGGACCGTCGCCCCTCCGAAGACCAGTTTACTCAAAGAATCTGCCATCTGGTTTTCTTGGCGAGGAATAGACTCAATCGCGAAATTTGGGATTTCCGCGACAAACTTTTTGGCAATGCTGAGATATTTCTTCATCTTTTCTCCCCTTGCCTCGTAGGCGCCATTAACCTGATTGACAATAAGCTCTGAGTCACTTTTTACCTTAAGCGCAGTTATTGATGTGATCATGGAAGAAATGCGGCCCACACTTGAAGACAGGGGTGAGATAACCGTGCCAAGTGGACCAATGACACGGTCAAGGGCTAGGAAGCTTGGACATACAATCACCACACTACTGGACCGCATAGGACCAACTATCATTCCGTCCGGAGACATGGAGCCTAAGAACCTCTTGGTTGCTCGAATGGACTAAGTCAAGAGGGGCTCGTTTGTACTCTTTTTCCCGACCTTTGGTTTTGTCCCACTGGGTTTTACAAAGGGGGGTTTTAATGAGGCAAACGGTCCACAAGACAACCAAACCCAATAAGAGGAGGAGAATAAAATTCGGCCCATAGGAGAGCTTTCCTTAGGCCCAAATTAGTTTAGGGTTTTACTTCTTTTAGGATAAGTAGCTAGGGTGGCCGAAATTAGAGACAATAGACCTTTTTACAAACTTGTGTGCTAGCCACATTGTTCTTCTTGTTCATTGAATGAGAAATTGATTGTTGGTGTGTCATATCCGGCAATTGAATCTTGGTGCGTCATATCCAAGGTTCAAGCTTTGGAATCTTCGAGTGCGTCATATCTTGGAGAATCCATTGTGGAGGTATCAAGGGCTTGTCGCTGCCTTTGTGTGATCCAATCGATCCATCATTCATCCATCATCTATCCTCGTATATTCTGGTCTCGGCAGAATCGTATCCAGGAGGACCGACCTTACCAAAATTGGTCTAGAAGACGGAATACATATAGGAATTCGACGAACCCACCCATTCCAGAAAGAGGACTCAATTATCTGCGACTTTCGTATTCATCACTCGGATCAATTCGGAGCAGAGCTTCTCGAAAATGGGAACCCTTTACAGAGTCGGAATTCTGACAGCAATATTACGAGCCTTGGGAGAATCGTATCACCACCTACCCTCGAAAGTGCCGACTCCTGGAAGATCGTATCAGTTATTCCCATTCCTTTTGCTAGTCCGAGTCCAGTGATAAGAGCCTCATATTCTGCCTCATTATTGGTCGCCGGAAATGTCAAGGCGATCGCGTACTTCAGAGGCTCGCCCTCAGGAGGAATAAGAATTAAACCTGCCCCCGAGCCTTCTTTTGATGAAGACCCATCCGTATAGAGTTCCCAGATTTGATTGTCGTCTGCTGACTGACTTTGCCTGTTCTCTCCTTCTGTTTGACCGTTACTCGTTCTTTCCACTATAAAATCAGCTAGTGCTTGACCTTTGATGGCCGTTTTTGGAGCAAATTTGATCTTGAACTCGCTGAGCTCGATCGCCCACTTGACCATTCTTCCTGAAGAATCTGGTTTCATCAGGAAGTTTTTGAGAGGTTGATTGGTGAGGACGGTGATGTTGTGCGCATGAAAGTAAGGTCTCAGCTTCCGAGCAGCAATAACTAAGGCATAGAGATACTTCTCAATCTGGACATATTTTATTTCTGCTGAGTTGAACATTTTGCTAATGAAATACACTGGACTCTGAACATTATTTTCCTCCCTTATTAAGACAGCACTGGCTGCCACATCGCTAATGCCTAGATAAAGGAAAAGCTGCTCGCCTGGAACGGGCTTTGCCAGAGCTGGGAGTGTTTCAGCTTCAATCAACCTGCCGACTTCCTGCCTGATCGCAAAACGCTTATCCGTCCCGAATGATCTTCTTTTTGGGCGATCGGCTTGATGGAGGGGTCTATCCTGAGCTCGTGGGAGATGATATTTGTGCTGATTCCTGGCATGTCGCTCGGCTGCCAGGTGAAGAGCTCTTTAAATTCCTTGAGGAGGGCGGTCATGGCCTCCTTCTGATCCTCTTTCAAGGTGGTGCCAATGCGCACCTTTTTGTCAGGACCATCGATCTCGACCTCTTCCAATTCCTCCATGGGTGCTGGCCGAGCCAAGTCCTCGCAGGGGTCGGCCTCTGTTTCGATGGCGAGCGCCTCCCTTTGGTTCTTCCTGCGTAAGCAGTTCACATAGCATTGCCGCGAGGAAGGCTGATCTCCTAGCACTTCTCCAATCCCGTTAGGAGTAGGGAACTTCATCTTCTGGTGGACAGTGGAGGCCACAATCTTATTTGGGTTGATCGTGGTCCTCCCTATGATGGCGTTGTAGGATGTAGGTGAGTCGACCACCAGGAAAGTGACCGACACCTTGATGCTCTTCCATCCCTCGCCAAAAATCACTGGCATGGTTATAGCCCCCAGTGGATAAGTTGTTCTTCCCGCAAACACGATCAGCGTAAAGTCAACCCTTTTCAGGTCGCGTTTGGACTTGCCCATCTTCTCAAAAGCGTCCAGAAATAGGATGTCTGTCGAGCTACCTCCGTTGACCAGAATCCTTGCAACATCACAGCCGTCAATATCTGCCGTAATGACCAGAGCATCGTTGTGGGGAGTGGTGACATGTGTCAAATCATCTTCAGAGAATGAGATGACAATGTTCTCTTCAGGTCGGGGCCGCTTCCCCAACTGAACTGCTGTAGAGATCTAAGTGGCGTAGACCTCTCTGGCGCTTGACCTCTCGCCGCCTGCACCGAATCCTCCTGCAATCAGATTCACTCTCCTCTTGCTTCCAGAAGGCTCAGCTTGTTCTGCAGGGGCTGGCGAACGATGCCTCCTGGGGGGCGTTCGACTTCGGTCTCGCCCTGCCACAAATTCTTTCAACATTCCCCCCTGAATCAGCCTCTCGATGTCCCGCTTCAAAATTTTGCAGTCATCTGTCTTGTGGCCCTTGCACTTGTGGTATCTGCAGTAGCTCTCGACATCCTTTCCCATGGGCAGCCCACCTCGACGAGGCATCGGTGGCCTCGCCAAGGATCTTCTCTCCATCTCGACTAGTACCGCTGAGATCTGCCTATTTAAAGGCGTGAAGTACTCAGGGACCTCTGGATGGCGAGGCGCTGGAAGAGACTCGACTCGGGGCTTGCTTTACTTTCCCTTCTTCTCCTTCTTTAACTCCTTCTTACCATCGCGTCGGGGTTCATGGACCACCCTTAGCGAGGTCGTCAGGAGATTAGCCTCGGTGTTCGCCCGTTCAAGGTCTATGAAACCTTTTGCTCTGGATGCCAACTCCTCCAACGTCTCAATTTTCTTCACGTGATAGCTGTTTCGCAGCTTTCTCGAGGCCCTGTTAGCCAAATCCAGACCTCTGTAGAAGACTCGAATGATCTCCCCATCCGAGATTCGGCGATCTAATTATGTGACGTTCTGATGAAAACGCCCGTAGAAGTTGGACAGCGACTCTCCCGGCTGCTGTTTGACTGAGTCAAGGGCCACCACGCTCTTCATCAACTGGCGCTCGCCCATATATCTCTCCAGGAACTTGCTTCTTAACTCTGCCCAAGTTCCGATTGATCCTGCAGGGAGGCCGAAGAACCAGGACAAAGCCGAACCCGAAAGAGTAGATGGAAATAACAAAGCCAAGTGATTGGGATCATTTGACTTACCCAGAAGGGAGGCCTCATGTTTGTTGACATGTACGGTGGGATCTCCTCCACCGCTATACTCAGGTATGGCCCGAGCAACCACATCCTTTGGGATTTTGATGGCGACGAGCCCGTCGGTAAAAGGATGAGAGGACTGCTCTTTGAAGGGAGCTACGACTGTCAGCTGTCTTTCCTGAAGCCTTTTGTTGAGGAGGTCGTCCATCTGATCCACAGTGCAGTACATAGGCGAGGTTCCAGGTGGAGGAGGACCGGAAGGATTGGCAGTATATGCGGCTGCTGGCTCGTTGGTGTATGTCGGAGGCAGGTACTGCTGGCCTGACGTCATCTCCTGATCCTCCTGAGGCGCAGTGGGACCAGGATTTGCCGCTTCCGAAGGTGAGGGCCCTGTGGCAGCAGGGCAGTGGTTTTCCTTAGGAGCAGAGTGATTGTTTTCTTGAGGAGCAGGGGCTTGGCGGCGCGCCTGTCCTAGGATGGATTCCAGCAGGGAGACCATCTCTGGGGTTAAATTAATATCCTGCCCAGCGATGTGGACTGTATGCTGTGCCGGTACTCCGTTTTGATCAGCAGCGGGCGTCGGTCTTGAATCACCGAAATGCTTTCGAGCTGTTCGTAGAGGAACGACATTGACTCCTGCTCGGCTGGCAGGTTCTTGTTGAAGCGGTGAAGCGGCGGCAGAATCAGAGCTATCTGAGGATCGCTCCCTAGTCTGGTTCTGACGGTTGCTTTGGGATCGAGTTCTCATGGCTGAATTGCTCGTTCCCACAGACGGCGCCAAATGTTGGATCGTGAAATCCTGGATGCTGACCTGGCAGTGAATTGAATGCCAGACAAGGTTGGGAAGACGCTTCTGCTCCAACTCCGGTGAACCTGCAGGTAGGGGAGCGCAACAGAGGGGGTGTCTCTGGGTCCCTCTCTGATGCTTAAATGAGTATATGTGTGTATAAAACTCAAAACGTAAAGAACGTATGTAAAGCAAGGGTATTTATAGGGTAAGAGAGATAGAACCGTATAAGGCATCTGAATATCTTAGTGTATATTGTGTTGCTGAAGATTCAGATCGTGGGATATGGCAGTTACTGCGAGATATTGCAGTTACCAAATCTAATCTTGAGTGAATATGTGACCGAGATACGCGGAATATCATGGCCACTTCCTTATTAACGGCTTTGTGGGACCAGAGGAGAGAGGCAAGGCTCTCTTCGGGGCGAGCACTCTCATGGAGAGCAGTGAGATGTCGCGGCCTTAGTGAAGAATGGCGAGCACTCAGGGCGTTCTCAGAGTCCTTGGGCTCGATTCTGTGTCACTCTATGGAGGGCCGAGTTTAACTTGTATTTGGGCCGATCCGGTTCAAATGTCATGGGTTTACCCCCTCTATAGTTATTGGGCCTTCGAGGCATTTTCCTTACTGGGCTGTCACTATCGATACCCAACAATGACTAGTTCGGTTTGCCGAACATCTTTTATTTGGCTTTTGTACAAACACCGAATTAAAAATGCGTGAACCATAGGTTACTCAACCGATCTTATATATTTTTTTTTTGGATTATGATTCCAACCCAGGTAACCTGTGATTGACTCGGTTTCTGCCCAATATCTTCTTTTGACTTTTGGTATAAACGAAATGCCTGAACTGACATAGAATGAACACAAATGAGGATATTTGAGAAAGGTTAGAGGATATTTGAGAAAGAACGATGAAGAGAAACGATGAGTGGAAGCAAGGAATGACAAATGAGTAGACACAGATGAACCTTCAGATATTGCTTCAAACAGGCAACAAACTCCTAGCTTTCGACGAATGGGAATGAATGACTTCTCAGTTAATGGTTTGGTGAACACATCAACAATCTGGTATGATCTAGGTGCATTATTAACTTGAACAATTCCCTATAATACCTTTTCACGAACAAAGAACAAATCTAATTCTACATGCTTCATCTTTGAATGTTGAATTGGGTTATCAACAATAGAAATGGTGCCAATATTATCACACTAGAGCATAGGAAAATATGACAAAGACAAACAAAGTTTTGTGGGCAAAGAACTTGCCTAGATAACATCACACATAACATTTGCTAAGCCACAGAACTCTACTTCAGCTGTGGACCTGGACACCATAGTCTATTTCTTGGAGCACCAGACAATAGGATTCCCTACCAGAAACAAACAATGTACTTTCGTTGATTTTAAGTCTTGAAGCTAGGACCTGACTGAATATCCATGCCAAGAAAGTAATTAAGTTTACCTAAATCCTTCAATGAAAAGAAACCATTCAGATTAGTAATAGTTGATTCTACTAATTCACTACAAGAACCTGTCACTACTATATCATCAACATACACAAGAAGACATACAGATTTGTCGGACATTCGTTTAATAAAAGGATAATTACCAGACTGAGAACTCAACAAGTGAAGATTGTTAAGTTAAAAATATATGAGTTTCTCAACCCATGCTCTCGGAGCTTGTTTAAGACCATATAGAGTTTTAGTGAGCTTACCAACTAGTATTTTCCCAAAGGAATCAGTTACTTCAAATCCTAGAGGCTGAGACATGTATACTTCTTCATGTAGACTCCCATTGAGGAAAGCATTATTCACATCTATCTGTCTTAATGCCCAATAAGGCAAGACATAAAATGATCCTGACCGTGGGATGTTTTGCTTCTAGATTAAAGGTATCAAGATAATCAAATCCTACCTTTTGTGAAAACCCATTTGCCACCAAACGAGCCTTATACCTTTCCACTGTACCATATGCTTTTCTTTTGATCTTGAAGATCCATTTGCATCCTATTGGAGTTCGACCAAAGGGAAGAAAAGAAGTGTTCATGTAACTTTTTCATGTAAAGCTTCATTTTCTTTTTGTATCGCTTCTCTGCATTCTAGATACTGAAGTGCAACATATACAGTTCTTAGTTCATCAACATCAGTAGTTGATTTCATCAATGCATTTGCAAAGGATATGGATTGGGATCGTGTGACCGCCATGAGTATAAGGTTGATATGGACTTGAAATGCAGGCCTAGAAAACACATTGTCTCAGATGTAGAGACACTACATGTTGTAGTAGGATCTTGAAGACCTGTAACAATAAATTTTTTAATAGAAGTAGATAGTGAAATATTATGAGTAGGTAATGTCATATCTAAAACAGGATAAACAGGGTCATTTGGAGAATGAGAAACATATAGCATTCTGTCATGTGTGTCAACAGAGTTTTCGACTGAAGAAGTCACTTGTTAATCTTGAGAATCCATTTGAGGACCTGGAATTGTAACTGTTGGAATTGTAACTGTTGGAATTGTAACTGGGGAATCTTGAACACTAATTGAATATTTGGGACTTGTAGTATATTGTGCAACATTTGGCTGTCTAGAAGAAAGAGATATCACATAATTAGTGGGACTAGGGTGTGTATTCAAACTTGATGAAATAGGAGAACTACTAGGAGAAGAACCAGTAGGAGTTTCAAATAATAAAGTAGACATAGGAATTCATGATGATCGTGATAACATCCAGAAATCTGAACCAGATTCAAAGCCTGTACAAGAATTACTCGTGTTAAATGAAATGTTAGTAATAGATTGCTTGATGTAATAAGGAAAAATTGACTCTTCAAATTGAACATGCATATATATGTATACTATACCCATTCAATCAATTCACTTATATCTAAATGAGCTGAAGAATATCCTGGAAACACACTGGTCTTGATCTGTAATCAAACTTATATTTATTGAAATCCCGCACATGCAGAAAGCACAAGCACCCAAACACTCGTAGAAGAGTATACGAAGAAGAGGTTTATGAAGCAGTTTTTTAAAAGAACATTGATTGTTTGACACAGGAGTAGGCAACTTGTTGATTAGGTATACTGGAGTAGCAAAGGAACATGTTCAAAATTTAAATGGAACAGATCCTTGAGCAAGTAAAGTAAGGCCTAGCTCAACTTGTCATTCTGTTGAGATGTGTATGGACATGTGAGTCTATGAAAAATGCCAGCTGAAATCAAATGTGAGTGAAACAATTTGAGAAACTCGCCTCCATTATCTGTTTGAATTGCCTTTATCTCATAATTTTGGTGTTTTTCAACAAACAATTGAAACGATGTCAGAACAGACATAACATCGCTTTTGTTATAAAGAAAGTATAGCCATGCGAATCTAGAATAAGCATCAACAAAACTGATGTAATACCTCAAACCATTTGACCTAATTGGTGTAGATCCCCATATGTCAACTTGCATCAACTGAAATGGAGCAGTATAAATAACTTTAGGTGGACTGAAAGGAAGTTTATGTCTCTTTCCCATTTTACAAGTAGTGCATAATTGAGTCTTTCAACCTTATCACTACAACTTATTCCAGATTGAATCAATAGTTGTAAAGTTTGAAAATAAGGATGACCAAGTCTCTAGTGCCACACAAGAGATGTTACAGATGAAGTAAGAGTATTTGTAGTGGCAAGTGTATTCACAAATGCAACTTGTTCTGTTGAGTTACTGTCAATGTGATGTACTGAATTATTTACGGAATGAACAATGATATTATCATGACTTAGTTTATTGAAACTTTCATTACATACATAACTGAAGGTCTTAACAAAAGGACTAGACTTATCATACATAACATAAGCATTACCCACTTTCTTCATATGCAAACCAGACTTACTATAAGAACTAGAGTTAACATCTACTCACACTTAACACAAGTAGTAGGAGAAACAAGAAACTTGTATAACACTTTTGATGCACATCCCTTCAGGAGCACTTGATCTGTTCTCAGATACTTAGCAACACAACCATTAGGAAAAACACAAAATAAGCATTGTTATATTTAACAAATTGAGAAACAGATAGAAGATTTTTGATAATATTAGGTGCTATAAGTTGGTTACACAGAATAATTGATCTGTTTTGAACTGTAACTAAGATGTACCTATATGGGAGATACGAATTGTATTGCCATTTCCTACACATATCCTACCTTGTCATGCGTATGAAGTAGCATTGGGAACATTCATTGATGAGTTGGTGAGATGATGAAATGCTCCGAAATCTGAAAACGATGCTACATTTGCTCCCCTACTTTAAATGAAACACTGGACGAAATATGAGTGTTGAGAGCATTGATGTTTGGACCACTTCGATTCACCACAGAAGCATGTTCCTGGCCAGTGTTAGGCAGATACAAGTGTGAATGAGTTGCATGCGAGGTATGTTGATAGAACACTTGTTGTTGAGCTTGCTGTGGTTGGAAATGTTGCTGATGAAATGGAGTAGAACTGAAGTTCTGCTGAGGTTGGAATTTTTGCTGATGAAATGGAGAAGAACTGAAGTTCTACTGAACCTCAGGTGGTAGATAAAACTCTGCATTGTAAGGTTGGCTTATGTTATTACCTTGAGATTGAGATTGAGGTTGAGAAGTGATTCCATTAAAGGAATGATCAAACCTATACCCACATCGTTCTACAAGATGGCCAAACTTTTCACACAGCTGACACTGTGGTTTGTTGTTGTTGAAATTATTACCTCTGCCTCTTCCATGACCAAATGATTTATATGTATAGTTCTAAGGGATGAATACATCTGTAGCATTAGGAGACTGATATTCTGTTGATTGAGGAGGTGAATACTGAACAAACGGTCCTGGCGCAATAATTTGTCCTGAGTTTTAGCCATTGGTAGCCTGAACATTGAATGCCACTGAATTTGGACCAATCTGCATGAGATTGTCTTGTTGATGAGCTTATACATCTAGGAGAACACTAGAAACACCAGCTAAATCATACCACTTTCTACTTGATGTGATTACAATTACAATGTGTTCACATTCTGCAGTGAGACTAGCAACGATCGTACTAATTTTCATAGTCTATAAAATCAGATGATCTGAACTCCGTAGACTATCACATTCTGCATATACAAAATTTAAATTCTCCCTAGGTACTCTCACATTGAAACATCTCATTTCCTTTGAGATTGAAGAGAACAGAGTAATCACATTACACGAGCTGTTGAAGCAACTGAAAACAGCTGTTGTAGAACATGCCATAATTCATACAAGGTTCGACGCTGAACAAGATTCAGAAGTAAAAAGGATGAAATTGAAGTTAACAACCATGAATCTAACGTACTATCATGTTCCTTGTAAGAACTGTATACAGGATTTAAAGATTTTCACCCATCTGCATTGACGATGATCTCATCAACTTGAGCTGATCCATCCAAGTTACCTTCGAGTCTGTGACTTGCAATAAAGAAACAGGTTTGGTGTTTCCATTGCAAATAGTTTGTCTCATACAATTTCAAGTTAATCGCATTGTTCGTATAGTGTTTCAGATTCAGTTCCATCATGTAATTCTCAAAATTCATGAATAACACGATCAAATGCAGACTTGTAGCTGAAGTACGAAGACGCACACTTCAAAGCTTAAAGACTTACATAATTGCGCGCGAAATCTGCTAAATCGTGAAGAATTGTCTTTGAAACCATGAAAGGTTCTTCAAATCAATGCATTTTGATTAGAGAAACATAAATTGAATAGGCAATATTGTTATTAATTAAGTTCAAACGTTTGGTATAGGGTTACTATTTTTAGTAACTTCATACGATTGAAGACTTTTATAATTGCTAACTAATCCCTTGACTTGTAGTAAGCTACATATTGGTCTCTAAACTATAAACTGAACTTCTAATACTAAAATACAAATGTATATCCTCTAACAGTGGCCTCCTGGAGGACCAAACACTTCAAGGAGTCTAAAAACACTGTTTCAACGAAGAACAAATTTGGATCATATGACGAGAGATAATAGGTACTAGAGGCAGTGCGAGGAAGAATGAGGCTAACTAGACATGATACTTCAACCACCGAGTCAATATTCTCTAATTCACTGTGGGGTATATGGTACTACAATAGTAAAACTCTAACAAAATGGGAAGGGTCATACAAGATTGTCGAAATCGTCACTCTAGGGTATATTACTATTTGGAGAAATCATAAGGCGTGAGACTGTCCCATAGTTTTAATATAAACATTTGAAGAACTTTTATGCATAAAAAATAATGATATTTATACGTCAATTACGATCGTATGAGCTCCAAGACAAAATAATAAATTGGTACAAGGAGAGTCAATTACAATCATTACTCCCACAAACTTAAATCCAAGACTTAGGCAAAGGGTTGAACTAGGGCCGACCAATTTCAAGTCATAGTCTTCCCCGTCGAAGTACGAAAAATGATTTCTATATCATTGCTTATCCATTAGGTTAAAAAAGACTTGGGCTAATGTCCGAAAAAGTACCAATCGACTATAAGTCAGCATCCTCCCATCCATGCACTCAAAATAACTCTTTAGCTGTTACCTATCATTTGAGTGAAAAAGATACGGGAAAAGGGTTCGAAAAGGAATCAACATACAAAAAATAAACAATCTTTCCATCCAAGCATGACAAAACGACAGAGTAAGAGAGTCAATTAAACCTTTTTTTTCCATAAACAAATCTCGAATCACCTACCCAAATAGAAGTCATGGATAAAACAATTAACGATTAAATGAAAAGGTAGAATAAAGATGATTAACAATAAATTTTAATTAAATCAAAAGTCATTACAAAAAAAATAAATACTACAAAGGCTACTACAAGATTAGGCAGCGGGAGGATTCAAGTCATTTTAGTGTTTGGGAGGACTAACTTCGTTTTTGTAAGTGGCCTTTTCAATCCTCTCTTCAGGTGCATCTCCACCACCTAAAGGAAACCGCCCACACTCAGATATTTGAACATGATTAAACTCAAACTCAAAGAAGCCTCAAAGATTTGCTACTCGATCGAGAGGAAACTTGGGGTTGACCTCTAGGATCTCCTCGGTCATGACTTGAAGGAAATAGGTTATCTCCATTCTCATGACTTGACGAGGATTCGTGTGTGGTCTGAAGCTTGATATTCTCCCAAGATGTGCTCACAGGTAGGGGTGTCAATAGATTGTGGTGCCTCATAAACTTATTGTGTACCGTCTGATTTTAACCAGCGGTATTCTGACATGCGAGTTTGCTACAAGTAAGTGACTAGTATCGGAATGCGAGGCGAATCATGGTATGGAAGGTCAATTAGGATCAACCCGTACCATTATTTATCTATATCATTCTAAATCAAATATGGAACTTTATACCTTTAAAACATATTAAGGGTTAATATACAATGTGTACATAATTAATCAATATTATATGAATGCAATATGTACCAAATTAATGATGTGAGCGTAAATGTGTCTGTTTAATATTCTTAGATACATTACAATTTTATTTACAATTTTAGTTATAGATAGATTGATTTAGTTATTACTTAGTTTCCTAATTAGTTTTAATAAAGATAGGGAAAAGAATACTATACCTAAAACTTCCTTTTAAATTATATTCGATTACAAATAATAAGAAATATAGCATACCTAAAACTAATTCTTGGAGATAAACTCTTATATATAAATACAGGAAATAATATATTTTGGTAATATTCTAGTCCCTATCTCTACTACAATTAATTAGGAAACTATATAATAACTAAATCAATCTATCTATAACTAAAATTGTAATGTATTTAAGAATATTAAACAAACACATTTATGCTCATATCAAGTAATTCATACTATACGAAATAACTTTGAATACAATCTATTGAGTACTACCCTCGTTGTGCGGGTCTAGTATTAATCAAACTCGGCCTATCCCATGACATTGACATCCCTAATCGCGGTAGAGCATCATCTTCATTCGTGCATTAACGAATCGTTAGCAAAGAACCCCTGAATGTTTTCCTTTGCTCCCACGTACTGCCATTGAGGTAGCCAACTTATGTTGGAAGTGCTCGACCTCTAAATTGGTATGATGCCTCTCTAGCTTCATTGCGACCTTGTCAGTCTTGACCTGAGCCCTCGACTAGGGAAGGCTAAAACTGAAGACGTCGATTCTACACGTCGACGATGAGCGCTTGATCCTTGTAAATCCTCTCAAGATTCGCCAAATTGATTCCTCCGATGGGCTAGCTCGTCCAAAGACAACCTCTAGAGAGCCTCTACTTACTCCTTCCGTTGGGTGAAATCGGTGAGAGACTCCAAGTTCTAGAAATTTTGATGCTTGGAGGTTGCCACTCAATGAGTGCGAGTTAGATCGCCCACAAGGAAACCTAGGGAAGTCTCCTAGAAAATGAGCTGAAAATGGTCATGAACTAAGAGCGAGAGAAGACAAAAATACGAAATAGATAAACAAAACAAGAACAACACTCACAATTTAAGTGATCTAGAAAGAAATGCGTGATCTCATCGATTGAAAGAGAGATTTGTGCCTGCTCTAGCGACAGAACATTGTTATTGAGGAGATGCATGCACATGTTCTCATTGTACTTGAGACTGAGAAAATGGAAGAATTATGTCACGCAAGGTAGATAGAAGCATCCAAACACTTGTCGCGTCAGCCATCGCCTTGGGCATCTTATTGAATAAATAGCGGTAAAAAATATGTTTTGAAGAGAAGACTGATCCCCCTGGCTTCGAGAAAGGAACCTCACTAGGTTCTTCAAGGATTTCGCCCTTAGGTTCGACCACCCTCTTTCTTTTATCCTAGGTAGGGGGTGACAATTCGGGTTGTGCTTCTCTGGAAGCGAGGAAATGTCGTCGTTAACCAACAATAAGAGAACTCTCTCTAGGAAAATAGGAGTACCGATTATGATACTCGTAACCCTTTTTTTCATCGGTTGCCTATCTAGGAGATTATGATGATGAATATACCCCTCATCGAAAGACAGACCTACTCAATCATGCGAATGAATAAGTTTACAAATGAATAAGGGTCAACGATTACCTACAATGAAAAAAACGATTACCTACAAAAAAGGAAAAATGTTATAAAATTACCCACTCAACAAGCCCAAATGTCCGATGTTGAATGTCCTCTAGCTCGAGTGTAAGCTCAAATGTCTGGTCGAAAGAGTGGAATGTATTAAGAGAGGAAAGTTTATAGAATGAGGATGCAAACCCACAACATTTTTCTCCAGAAGCAGAAGTATTGTCTCTTGTAGTTAGGGTTATTCGACTAACCAAAAGTTGGTCTCTCAATGTGATGAGTCTTACACTCGACATTCCTTGAACCGAGATCATCACACCTGAAAATGGTGTATACCTTGTTGACCATTACAATGGTGGCAAAAACATTGAAAAAGACTTAGGGAATACTATCACTCCTAAGGAACGCAAAGTATTAGATATCTACCCACATCCTGAGGGCATTGAGCTATATATGTACTAGACTAAGAGGATAGTACAATCACAAATTTTCCAAATCAAGACAGAGGGAAAGTGTAAACTCGTGTCAAGAAGATATACGCTTCGCTAATAACATAGAATTGCAACCCTGATCTGAGGTAACTACAACCCTCAATGTAAACTAATCCTCTTAAATACGTTGTTGCTTTAAATTGGGTTGAATCCAACTTATTCGATTCCACATTTACTACTTCAAAAATATGCTTAGATATAACAAAGTAATAGAAGGTTAACAAGACGTGATTTTTGAAGAAAAAATCCGTGTTGTAGTATATGCAGGCACCCTTTGAATGGACCTTCGTTAAGCTGGTGATGGGAGGAAGATTCCACAATAACAAAAGAAGACTCAACTTCCCATCTCGAGGTAAGGTTGTTAGTGTTAGTAGACATTGTCTAAAAAGTTGAACTTTGAGGAGAAGAAACAAGGAATCTTTTGCAGTAAGGAAATTAGAAATCTAGAGTGGCTTGGAAGAAATGGAAAGTCTTCAAGGTTTTCAATTCTGAACAGAAGGTGTTTATACATCGACAACTAGTAAAAACCCGAACATGATAAAATTGGAGAAAATGAACGGATGTGGAGAAACACACGAGTAATAATGGTTAATTAATTTGGGAAATTTGGGACGGTTGGAAACAAATAATTCTGGCATGCCACCGGTCTGTTATATGTGATATCAAAAGACCTGACTACTTATATATCAGTAAACAAGTAAGCTTCTCTTTATAGATTCTTCTTATTATAGTAAATCCGGTTTGGGTTGGGTGATATAGTAGTGGTTGGTTGTGTCAGTGAGGTGCTACACAAGTATGCGAGTGAGGATATATCACTAGGTTCTTGGTTCATTGGTTTAGATGTGGAACATGTGAATGACCGTAGACTCTGTTGTGGCACTCCCCCTGATAATTTAACAATAACTGATGATGATGATGATGATTAATAACAACCGTTAAAGATGAAATTTTGGGGGATAAAAGGCATTATAGTCATTAATGACAATTAGAAAGGAAACGGCTCGGGGGCACTCAACATACCTAAGGATAGGTCCTTACTACCACATGTCAGCCTAATGACGTGTTTATCCCTACCAGGATAGAAGAACTAACAATTAAAGATTTGCACACAAATAATTATCCCAAACGGTATATGAGTCACAAAGAACAGGAATGATCGAAACCAGTGTCACTACGCTTACCATACGGTATATAAAAGAGGTTTTACATAATTAATTGTCATAAAACCTTGTTTCATTATTTTCAACATTCATCACAAATGGCTTAAAGTTTTAATGGAATTTGGTCAGAACCCTTACCATTCCAAACTCTCGCCACGGTAATGCTTAACTGAGCGATCAACCTTGGACCAAGTTTCATTCCAAGTAACAACTAACACCAATGTGAACACTGTTAGACATAGAAATACACAAAATAAGAATGTAATTTATTGTAATATGTAGTTTCCTTTTTACACTTATTTCATTGTAACATTATTTCCTATTCTAGCACTAGGATCTAGTATATCTAGTGTAACAGATTGAAGAATAATACAATTGAGAATTCTTACAGTACCAGAATTATAGTCTTCAGTTAGATCTTTGATATCCAACATGGTATCAGAGCCGGAGTTCTTGATCAGATAAGTCGATCGACCATATCAGCATCATCATTTACCAGTCACCGCTGCAGCCATGTCAGGATCCGAAGATGGTAGTGTCCATACCAATGAACCTGCTTCAACCGAGATAACATTGGTGGCTCAATTGGCGGCACTGCTCTCGAACCTGCCACAGTCAACAAGCGTTCACAAGCAATCCGTGTCAGTTCCAACAATTAATCTGAGCGTTAAGCTTAATGAGAATAATTACTCCCTGTGGGCTCGTCTTACTCGATTGAAGATCGGTGGTCAGGGAAAGCTCCATCATCTCACGGGTATACCAGAACCCCCCACATCCGAAGATCTCGAGTTTCCACAATGGGAACAAGACGATCTGGTTGTGTGTTCGTGGATGCTCGACAATATGGAGCTCGATCTAGTACACCAATATGCAGAGTTTCCTACGGCTAAAGACCTGTGGAAGGGGTTAACTGCAACGTACAGCAAAAGCAAGGCTGGCGTCCAGTTGTTCGACTTAATTGTACGAACAAACAGCACAAAGCAAAATAATGATTCTCTGGAAACCCTATACAGCAAATTGCAACGATTATGGAGGGATATCAAACTGAGAAATACGAACCCAATGAAGCATCCGGAGGATATCGCAATATGGATCACAAAAAGGGCAGAGACTAAGCTCTACCAATTTCTAATTGTCGTAAATGATGAATTTGATCAAGAAAATAGGGATTTGCTCAGGGAGAACCCTTTACCGGAGGTGGAGGCTGCTTAAGCAACCATTCGATCGGAGAGAGACCGAAGGAATGTGATTGGGGTCGCAAGAAGAGACACCGAACCTTCGAGTGGCAGAATCGGGACCGGAATCGGAGCTGGTCTTGCTGTCCAACCACGCTCGGACACATCGCCAATCATGGCGTAATCGGGAGCTACCAAGCCCCTGATGCCCACCGGAAGAGGAAGGCCATCGAGGAGCGGCAACATCGACCGAAAGACCATTCGGTGCAGCCACTGTGGCAAATTCCGACATAGCAAGGCCGAATGCTTCTAGCTTATCATGTTTCCGAACGGGTGGAAGAGCCAGCGAAGGGACGACATCGGTGTCAGCAACCTGGTCACGGCGGCGATCGACCGTGATGGAGCAGAGAATGGCACCGATGAAGAGAGGAAGCATGCTGCGCCTTCTAGCAGAGGAGAAGTGAGCAGCTCAGGTAGGGATTCTGGAGATGCACCCGAAGAAGGTAAAAGAATAGGAGGGAAATTACCTTCCTACCCTATATTTTGCCGAATTGCCAGACTAGTCCCTCAGCTATTAAATGTGAAAAAACTGGTATATCGTTTTTTGGGAAAGCAGCTTATACCGGCCAGGCACATGTCACTCACGAGTCTAAACTGGAAAAAATAAATCGCTGACTATTTGATTGTGGAGCTACAGATACCATGACATACGATAGAAATTATTTTATTAGTCAGTCCATGCCTGGATATAAATTATTTTATTTGTAATATGATACAAACCGCAAATGGAGAACTCACCCCGGTTCATGGAGCAGGAACAATTGCTCTATCCCCGACGGTTCAATTACAGAATTGTTTATACGTGCCAGCTTTATCCTGCAAATTACTCTCTATTAGCCATGTCACAAGGGAGTTAAATTGCATGGTACTAATGTATCCAAGATTTTGTCTACTACATGATATTCAGTCGGGGAAGGTTATCGGACGTGGTGTTGAACATCAGAGCTTGTACTACGTGGATGAAGTGACTCAACACGGAACTGCAGCGCTTGCTCACGGGACAGTCACTAGGCAACAATGGTTGTGGCATCGGCGATTGGGTAATCCATCCACGGGGTATCCTAATAAATTATTTCCAAGTTTGTTTTCGTTGAATAAAACTATCGTATGTGAAACATGCATCCCTGCTAAGAGTCATAAACATTCATATTCTTAGTCAGATTCTAGAGCTAAGTCTGTTTTTTCTCTTATTCATTCTGATGTGTGGGGCCCCGCTCCAAACAATAGCATATGCATGACAAATAATGGGTTTAAATACTTTGTACTCTTTATCGATGATTATTCTCGTATGACTTGGGTTTATTTTCTGAAACACAAGTCAGAAGTCTCGTCTAAGTTTGTAGAATTTCACAACTTAGTACTCACCCAGTTTAAAATCCAAATACAAGTCCTTCGATCAGATAACATAAGAGAATTTGTGAACTCTATCCTTAAACAGTTCTTTCAAGAAAGGGGCATCATTCACCAAACTTCGTGTCCCCACACACCCCAACAGAATGGGGTAGCCGAACGAAAGATCGCCACATCCTTGAAATGACGAGGGCAATGATGCTTGAATCAAATGTCCCAACCTCTTTTTGGCCAGAAGTAGTGGCAACATCTGTTCATCTCCTTAATCGTATCTCCTTAATCGTCTTCTCACTAAGGTGATAAATTTTCAAACTCCACTATATATCCTATCTAATCATATGAGTGTTTCCACAGCCTTGACACTCCAACCGCGTAGTTTTGGGTGTTCTGTCTTTGTGCATATTCCTAAGACAGATCATTCTAAGTTTGATCCTTGTTCAGTCAAATGTGTTTTTGTTGAGTATGGGATTCATCAGAAAAGCTACCGCTACTATAACCCTAACATTCATCGTATGCACAACAGGATGGACTGTAACTTCCTTGAGACAGAATTTTATTATACCAAATCTTCTGGTCAGGGGGAGAGTCTTAGTAGTAGCCCATCAAATTGGTTGACCACTCCAATGTGGTTGGAGATAGTACCAAAATAGCAAGTAGGCGGAACCACCGAGACGTCGACTTCCGTAGTACAAGTTCCAGATGCTTCGGACCCGTCAAACTCGGCCAATATTCCTAAGGTTAGTAGTCCTTCTGCGGTATTTCCTGTACTTAATGCGACTGACAATTAAGTTGATCCGGAAGTGAGAATAGTACAGGAAGAAGGTCCACCAGCACAAGGAAGATATGAGTTACCAACTAGAAGAACAAGAGGTGTCCCTCCGGTTCGGTATGAACCAAAATACACTCCCAAAGCCAGTAGATATCTAGTGGCTAACCTAGCGAGGGGGAACCTATCACCAGGAGCACAAGCCTTTGTAGCAGCGGTATACAATCAGGAAATACCAAAAACCGTAGAAGGAGCATTTAAGATCCCCGAGTGGAGACAGCCAATGGCAGTCGAAATGGAAGCACTGGAGAAGAGTAGAACGTTGAAAAAATGCACTCTTCCCTCTGGATAAAGAGTTGTCGGATGTCGGTGGGTGTTCACGGTGAAACATCGAGCAGACGGATCTATCGAGAGGTACAAAGCGCGATTATTTGCTAAAGGCTATACCCATACCTACGACATCGATTATTCAGAGACATTCTCCCCAGTCGCAAAAATTGACACAATCAGGGTCCTGTTCTCGATAGCAGCCAATCGTGATTGGCCACTTCATCAATTTGACATGAATAACGCTCCTGCATGGCGACTTAGAAGAAGAAGTCTATATGGAACCGCCTCCTGGATTTGAAGAAGGTTTTCGGAAGGCAGATGTGTGCATATTGAACAAAGCATTATACGGGCTGAAGTAGTCACCTAGAGCCTGCTTCGGGAGGTTTACGGTGGCTATGAAGAAGTATGGATACCAGTGAAGAAACTCAGATCATACCCTGTTCCTGAAAAGGAGGGAGAATCGGGTAACATGTTTAATCAGTTAAGTTGACGATATGATTATTACAGGGGATGATTCTGAAGAAATATCACAGCTCAAGCAAAGTCTGTTCAAGGAATTCGAGATGAAAGACTTAGGAGAGCTTAAATACTTTTTTGGGAATTGAAGTACTTCGCTCGAAAACAGGAATCATGATCTCACAAAGAAAGTATGTCCTAGACTTGCTAGTTGAAACAAGACTACTTGATTGTAAGCCAGCAGAAACACCTATTATGGTAAACCATGGTTTCAAGATAGTAGAGGGAGAGGAGCCAGCAGATCGTGCCCAATATCAGCACTTGGTGGGAAAGCTGATCTATTTGTCTCACACGAGACCAGATATCACATATTCAGTAGGTGTCATGAGCCATCTCATGCATAATCCTCAGAGGAGTCATATAGAGGGTGCCCTGAGAGTCCTTCAAAATGCATGTCCTTGACCTTCCTTCGAACTAAGAAACAAGCAACAAATGCACACAACGAGCTGCGCCGTAATGTGAAACGTCTTAAGAACTAGACTTCGATTGGCCAAATCCTTTTAAAGTATTTTTGAAAGAAAACTTTTGCCATGCATGCAATCAAAGTCTACGAATGCAATCAAAGTCCATGAATGTAACATGCATAATTTACAAAACCAAACATGCATGATGAATTGTGTATTCATCATTCTTACTATCGTATTTTGAATTTAGGTTTTCAGGAACCCATGCGACATTCGACGAATCCAGTACCTCAAGAACCCGAGGAGAGAATAACCAACTAGAACAAAACATGTACGCCATGAGTTCCCGCACAGTGCAGTCAGTTGTTGGCATGACCTCCTAGGTCGAGCAGATTTTTGCTCCTCTGAGCGCCAGGCAGCTGTGACTACCACAGTATCCCCAACCTCGTCTTCCCAAGCTACACTACTGTCGTGGCACCTCAATGAATCCATGTCAGGAACGTTTTCCATCCTAACCAAGCTCCACCTACAACATATGGCCATCTTGACCAAGGTCCACCTCTCCCATTTGACTTTCCCACACCCGGAAGAACAAAGGCGGTTTTAGGATTGGATTTTCGTCCTAATTTAAATATTATGAAGTCACCTGTAGGAAACGTTTAGCCCAACATTCTCACATCTGTCAAGTGTACGCATACCAAATCCACGCGCCACCGCACGTGCTCTATCCCGTGACTACCCCATGGCATTTCTCAATGTGAGGGCATCAATGTAATCAACATGATATCTCCAAAGGCGCCCAATGGTCATCAATTCATATTGGGAACGATCGATTACTTCACCAAGCAGGTAGAGGTTGTCGGACGTCGGATCCGACTTTCCCGACCCGTTTTGGAAAATATTTTAAAATTTTCGTTTTTGAAAATGTCCGGTCTTGGCGAGCGAAGGGTCCGGTCGAGCGGGGTCATCAACCGGACCGAAAAAATTTGAAAGAGTCGCCACCGATTAATTGAAGGCTAATCGGAATCCTAAAATTGCCTAGGGTACATGGAGTTTACATCCTAGGGCTTAAAAAGGTCTACGTCCAGAGAATCGAGTTCGGGGGTTTGATTACGTCTTAAAAGCTCGCGAGCTTATAATCCGCCCTTTCGGTACTTTAATTTGCTTTTGAAATGTTTTTCAATTTTGCCCGAATTGCCCGTTTTAATCATGCTTGGCCAAAAAAACTACATGCATTTTCTTTAAACTAAACAATCCATGTACAAACTTTTTTTTTTTTAATTTTCAAATAAACAAGAGAGAACTAAAGTTAATCGTGCTGGAAAAAAAAATGGTTTAACTCTCGAGCCATTTTAAACGTATCAAAACATGCATGAATGATTTTTGAAGATTTTAAGCTCGTTGGACTAATTTGTCACATTTTGAGAAGTTATAGGATGTCAAAAAAACATATAGGGACCAAAATGCAATTTATTAAAATTTGGGCTGAATTGAACAAATATTTTCGAAAATTGCATAAATGACCCTAAACTATTCTGGACTTATTTGTAACACTTGGTAAAGTTCTAAAATAACCCGAAAATTATTCTAGACTTATTTGTAACATTTTTAAAAGTCATGGAATGTCCAGAAAAATTTAGGAATCAAAAATGTAATTTTTAAAAATATTATAATTAAACTGAAAATATTTTTTTAAAATTACAGAATTGACCCTAAACTATTCTAGATTTATTTGTAACACTTGATAAAATTCCAAAAATAACCCAAAAATTATTCTAGACTTATTTGTAACATTTTTAGAAATCATGGAATGTCTAGAAAAGTTTAGAAATCAAAATGTATTTTTTTTTAAAAAAGAGCTGAATTAAGAAAAAACAATTTGCACAAATGCCCCAAAACTTTTCCGGTTTGGTTTATAACACTCGATAACATCCCAGAAATGACCCGAGAGTCCAAGGACCGAGTTGTAACCTTCATCAAAGTTTGGGAATGACCTAAGTCATTTTTGAAAGAAAAATAATCTTTTTCTTTTTTACATATACATAATATACATATACATAATATATATATATATATATATATATTAAACATATAGATAGATAGATAACATAGACATAATATAAATATATATTATACATATAGTATTACATAAACATAATATAAATATATATTATACATATAGATATATATAGTAATACATAAACATAATATAAATATATATATATTTATACATATAGATATAGATATATATAGTAATACATAAACATAATATTTTCCACCGTTGAATTTTTTTTTTTTTTAATATTTTTATTTTTTTTTAATTTTTTTTTTTTTTTTTTTTTTTTTTTTTAGTTTTCAATATATATATATACTATATATATTTTTCAAATCTTGATTCCTCTCATACGGTATTTTGATCCCGAGCCAAAATCAGGTGTTTACAGTTGCCCCTCTTTGAGCACGCGCTCATGGAAGTGATCTCATGAGTGTGTGTTCAAAGACAAACAACTGATTTTGGCTTCTCTTTATTCATTATTTACATAGTAGACAAACATTATTACGCAACTTTCGGAAGCTAGACACCTATAGGTCCCGATCGTTGACGATGATTTGTGGAGACTGAGCGTCTAAACGCTCATCAACTTGTGATTCCCAGACGTTGAACACCTACAGGTCTTGATCGTCGAGGATGACTTGCGGAGGTTGAACACCTAAAGACTCCGCTCGTCGGTCGGCTTGTGACTCGTTGGGGATGACTTGCGGAGGCTGAACACCTAAAGGCTCCGCTCGTCGGCTTGTGACTCCCAGAAGCTGGATAACTACAGGTTCTGGTCATCGAGGATGACTTGCGGAGGCTGAAACTAAAGGCTCCACTCGTCGGCTTTATGATTCCCAGAAGCTGGATAACTACAGGTCCTGGTCGTCGAAGATGATTTTGCGAAGGCTGAACACCTAAAGGCTCCGCTTGTTTTTGTTTTTGTTTTTTTTGTGACTCCAAGAAGCTGGATAACTACAGATCTTGGTCGTCGATGATGACTTGCGAAGGCTGAAACCTAAAAGCTCCGCTCGCCATTTTTTTCCAGAAGCTTTGTTGTGGGTGACTTACGGGGGTTGAGCATCTCAAGGCCCCGTTCGTCGGCTTGTAACTTTCAGAAGCTGGACATCTACATGTTCTGATCGTTGGGGATGACTTGCGGAGGTTGAGCACCTAAAGGCTCCGCTCATCGGGTTTTTTTTTCTCCCAGAAGCTGGATAACTACAGGTCCTGGTCGTCGATGATGACTCACGGAGGTTGAGCATCTCAAAGCCCCGTTCGTCGGCTTGTAACTATCAGAAGATGGACATCTACAGGTTTTGATCGTTGATGATGACTCGCGGAGGTTGAGCATCTCAAGGCCCCGTTCGTCGGCTTGTAACTTTCAGAAGCTGGACATCTACAGGTTCTGATAGTTAGGGATGACTTGCGGAGGTTGAGCACCTAAAGACTCCGCTTGTAATTCATTTTGGAGGTAAAAACCCTTCTCGAGATGTCTGACTGCTTGTGCGGACTTCTCAGACTGTTTTCTCATTAATCGACTTTGGATTCCTCTTTGATGGAGTTCCCTAAATCTATTCATGCTATGTTCACAAGGTGTATCCATGCAAGTTGTCGAGGCAGCTCAAATTAATGCAGATCACAATTTCTTTTTATTGCTATTGTGGGAAACATTGTCGTCCACTTTTGAGCTTTTTTTTTTTTTTTTTATCTCTTGATTTTCTTTCCTTTTGCTACGGTTTTTTTTTTTTACCGCACCTCTCGATTCCCTTAATTTTTTCCTAGGTCGCCCTTTGGGGTTTTCAACCTAGCCGGGATTTGATTCCTTTCCTTTTGCCATGATCGCCCTTTTTAGGGATTTTTAATCATGCCCCTCTTCCCTAAATTTTGCCTAAACCGCCCTTTCAGGTTTTCGATTTAGCGGGAATTTCTCTCATTTTTTGGAGGCTCACTTTCTGATTACGAGTTTTTTTCCTGCATCCACATTGATTGGATTGGGGAGATCTCTGTTGTCCATGTCAGTGATGATCATGGCTCCCCCACTGAAAATCTCTTGATGACATAAATCCCTTCAAATTTAGGTACAAACTTGCCCCGGGAGTCTTGATTGACTTGAAGGATATTTTTTTTATCTCTCGTTTTTCAATCATTTTGCTACGGTATTTTTTTTTACCGCACCTCTGGGTTCCCTTCATTTTTGCCTAGGTGGGCCTTTCGGGTTTTCAACCTAGCAGGGATTTGAATCCTCTCCTTTTGCCATGATTGTCCTTTTGAGGATTTTCAATCATGCCCCTCTTCCCTAAATTTTGCCTAAACCGCCCTTTTGAGTTTTTGATTTAGCGGGAATTTTCTCACTTTTGAAGGCTCGCTTTCTGGTTACGAGTTTTTTTTTCATCCACATTAATTGGATTGTGGAGTTCTTGCTCGTCCTTGTCAGTAATAATCATGGCTTTTCCGCTGAAAATCTTTTTGACGATATAATCCCCTTCATATTTAGGCATAAACTTGCCCCGAGAATCTTGATTGACTTGAAAGATTTTTTTTTTTATCTCTCGCTTTTCTATCATTTTGCTGCGGTATTTTTTTTTTTTTTTAACCGCACCTCTCGGTTCCCTTAATTTTTTGCCTAGGGTCGCCCTTTTGGGTTTTCCACCTAGCAGGGATTTGATTCCTCTCCTTTTGCCATGATTGTCCTTTTGGGGATTTTCAATCATGCCCCTCTTCCCTAAATTTTGCCTAAACCGCCCTTTCGGGTTTTCGATTTAGCGGGAATTTTCTCTCACTTTTGGAGGTTCGCTTTATGGTTACGAATTCTTTAAGGATAGTATTTTCTGACTGGGTCCATATTAATTGGACTGGAGAGTTCTGGATTGTCCATGTCGGTGACGATCATGGCTCCTCTGCTGAAAGTCTCTTTGGCGACATAAGACTCTTCATATTTAGGCACAAAGTTGCCCCGAGAGTCTGGATTGACTCTAAGAATTTCTTACTGAGAATTAGATTGCCTGCTTGTAATCCTCTTGGACTGACTTTCCTGTTTAAATGCACGAGTCATGCGTTGCTAGTACAAATGCATGTAGCACTGCGCGATGAGCCACCTTTTGTCATGAGGTTCAATTGTACGTATCTGCATTTCGCCTACTCTGACTCGTCCTTCTCTGCCTCGGCGAGGATCCTAGATGACGGGAATTCTAGTTCAATTGGCAACACGACTTCGATCCCGTAAACAAGGGAGAATGGGGTTGTTCCTGTTGGTGCCTGTATTGAGTTCATGTATGCCTTGAGTGCCCAAAGCAGCTTATCATGTCAGTCCTTCAATTGATGCTTCCACTACGCCATTCATTTGTGGGTGATATGGAGATGAATTTTTATGCTTGATCACAACTCTTCGACCAATTTCGGCATCCCATGACACATGATGATGTCCTCGCTTATGAAAAATTCAATGGTCTTTGCCGTTATTGACACCAAGGTAATAACCTCTACTCCTGGTGAAGTAATCGATTGTAATCAATATAAATCGATGACCATTGGACGCCTTTGGGAAAATCATGTTGATTACATTGATGCCCCACATTGAGAAAGCCTGTGGGGAATTCCTGGAATATAGCTCGTGCAGTGACGCGTGGATTTGGTCCGCGTACACTTGACAGATGTGATATTGCTGGGCATGTTTTATACAGTCAGCCGTCATGGTGAACCCAAAGTACCCAAGTCTTGCACGTTCATGTGTGAGCCGCAACAACCTTCATGAATTTCTTCCATTAGATGTTCAACTTCTTTAGCATTCACGCATCTCAAATGGGTATAGTCGGGCCACTGGGTAATTAATTGCAAGTCCTTCCAAGCATGACCATTCAGACATTTTCTTGTGGTGTTCTCTAGGAACTCCGTACGCCAAGTATCTTTTTATATCAGTGAGTCATGGTTGACTGTCTGATTCTTCGATTGTACAACAATAGGTTGAAACCTCTTTGATTTTGATCTCCATTGACAGTTTTTGGTTTCCCGGAGAAATTTTACTCATGGGCGCGAGCGTTGCCAATTTATTTGAACGCAAATAAGAACACAAGGTGATTGTTGGTTTGCTTCTCTTCTTCGCAGCTTTCATCCCCGTGGTGATGACGTTGCTGGCGTCATTGTTGTTGTCCCACCATGGGTTTCTCCACCCTTCAGGGAATCCGATCAGTTGGAAGTACTTCGCCTTGCTGTGACGAACTTTCCGTAGTGGCTACATTTCAAGCCTTTCCGATCGACGCTGCTAACAATGGCATCTCTCTGCATCGACAATGACGTCTCCCCTGTTGTGAACAACGACGAGCGTCAACAATGGCATCTCTTATGCAGGAGTCAACAACGGCGTCTGTCCCGTGTCAACAATGGTGACTCTTTATGCAGGAGTCAACAACGGTGTCTTCCCCGTGTCAACAATGGCGACTCTTCTGCAGGGGTCAACAACGGTGTCTGTCCCGTGTCAACAATGACATCTTGATGACGTCTTCCCCGTGTCAACAATGACGTCTTTTCATCTCTATTTAAGTCGCCTATGCTTTAGCTCGATCAAACGAAAGGGAGTTGTTTTTCTCATCTCCTTTACTTTGTAAAACAACCTTCCCTTTTCCGGTGGTCGAATGTGGTCTGGTGGTGTGGGTCGATTTGACTATGATTGCCACTTTCTCTAAGCGAGGCGTAACATAGAAGACGGGCTCAATTATGATGATGAACCTCTGTGTCCCTCCTTGCTGCGGTACCCATTACTTATCTCTGGTCCCTTCCTTGATCGGATAGTTGCATAAGTTGATTCTTCATCAGGTAACGGATTTTTCTCGGAGTAGATCTCGTTTTTCCTGATCATACTCCTCACTCACTGTATTCAGGAATTGATACAATTTGGTATCTGCTTGATTTTGTGTTTCAAATTGAAATGTCGTCTGAGCCAACAGATCATTCATTGTAATGTATAAAGTCAGATTCGGCAAGGGTGCCCCCATTAGCGAGTGGACGGACGAAAAAGCCCCTGGGAGCTTCATTGAGGAGAGCTCCACTAGTGCTACCGGTTGAAAATAAGCATGACAAGCCCCCGTGAGCATCAATGTCATCGAGTTGGATCACTTGGTGTGGGCCTGGTAATGAAACGGCAAGGAGAGGAAACAACAATGTCCCTGAACTTTCGGCTAAATGTTTCCTCCAGGCGAATTCATAATCTTTGAAATTAGGACGAAAACTCAGTCCTAAAAGTATTTTTTTCCTTCCGGGTGTGTGATGGTCATATCTGGGAGGTGGACCTTGGTCAGGATGGGCATATGTGAGAGGTAGAGCTTCGTCAGGATGGCAAAAGTGTCTTACATGGATTGATGAAGTACCACGACAGTAGTGTTCCTCGGGAAGACGAGATCAGGGATATTGTGGTAGTCACGGCTGCCCGGAGCTTAGAAAAGCAAAACTCCGCTCGAGCTAGGAGGTCATGCCAGCGATTGACTGCACTGTGCGGGAACTCATGTTGTGCATGGTTTGCTTTAGCTTGATGAATTTCTCCTCGTGTTTTGAGGTGCCGGAGTCATCGAATGTCGCATGGATTTCCGGAAACCTAAATCCAAAATACCATAGTAAGAAGGATGAATACACAATTGATCATGCATGATTGATTTCAAAAATTCTGCATGTTCCATTCATTCCATTCGTAGACTTTGATTGTATGGCAAAAGTTTTTTTCAAAAATACTTTATAAGGATTTGGCCAATCGATGTCTAGTTCTTAAGACGTTTCACACAACGACGTAGCTCATTGAGTGCATTTGTTGCTTGTTCCTTGGTTCGAACGAAGGTCGAGGACATGTATTTTGAAAATCTTTTTATTTGCCTCATTCTTCGTATGAACTGTTCAAGGGTGTCATTCAACTTAGCAACGTTGCCCCCACATTTTTCCAAAGTGCCCCAACATTGCTAGAATGACGGTGGTTGTTGGAGTCTATCCCTGATTATCTCATTCGGGTTGAAAGACGGACTTGCTGGTGTCGAATGGAACTTGTGAACGTATTCCGTTGTTGTTAATCACGCAGACACGTTTTTCCATATTTCATAATTCAGACAAGTCGTTGAGAATCCAATTGACTTTGTAGTTTACGAGCTCGTGAACCTCGTCAATCTTCTTGTTCACGTATTTCTGATTCTCTTTTGTCATGACTTTCCATATTCAGGCAATTTCGACCGTAGGGGGTTGTACGGCCTTAATGTGAGGGCAATGATTTTTTTCATCCTTACCAAAGATGGTGCGTGAAACGTCTTAAGGATACAAGATTGAATGAACGGAGCTTACATATTTTTTTTTTTTGAAAAATGCAATGCAAGTGCGAGAATTTAACTTCATTAGTAAGACTCGTATTACATTTACAACAATCTGGAATATATAATACAAAAGGCCCAATCCTATACATGTCATGATCTAAGGCCAAAACAAAACTCATTTACATCAATGGGCTAAACTTGTTCATGGGCAAATTTCTTCATGGGCCGTGGGCCAATCTCATATCCAAATACTTGGGCCGAATTCTCATTTACATTAGTTGTGCCCAAAATATGGAAATACACACAAAACGGGTAAAGACTAAACACGGTGTGGAGCTTTTGTTCTAAATGGATGGGATTTCTAGGTCCTCTGAACCAGCGGAACCTCACCCCCTAAAGAGGATCACGGGCCCATTCCGATCATCGAGTTGAGTTGTTTGGGTGCGTGCCGGCGGTCCAAACCGCTCCGGGCGCATTCCCCTACTAAACTCCCTAAGCTCTTAATGTGCTCCAGGTCCGAGCGGGTAATGGTAACCAGCGTGGTGTGTGCAAAACAATTTTTTTTTTTACTTATTACAATTACATCGTCTTTTGGACAAAATTTGAAACTGCAAGCATGAGAAAACGGTCAAAACAGATATGACAAAATATAATATGGCAAAGCAAACATGACAAAGCCTAAACCCTCTAAAAGAGCTCCCCAGCAGAGTCGCCAAATTGTCGGACGTCGGATCCGACTTTCCCGACCCGTTTTGGAAAATATTTTAAAATTTTCGTTTTTGAAAATGTCTGGTCTTGGCGAGCGAAGGGTCCGGTCGAGCGGGGTCATCAACCGGACCGAAAAAATTTGAAAGAGTCGCCACCGATTAATTGAAGGCTAATCGGAATCCTAAAATTGCCTAGGGTACATGGAGTTTACATCCTAGGGCTTAAAAAGGTCTACGTCCAGAGAATCGAGTTTGGGGGTTTGATTACGTCTTAAAAGCTCGCGAGCTTATAATCCGCCCTTTCGGTACTTTAATTTGCTTTTGAAATGTTTTTCAATTTTGCCCGAATTGCTCGTTTTAATCATGCTTGGCCAATAAAACTACATGCATTTTCTTTAAACTAAACAATCCATGTACAAACTTTTTTTTTTTTAATTTTCAAATAAACAAGAGAGAACTAAAGTTAATCGTGCTGGAAAAAAAAATGGTTTAACTCTCGAGCCATTTTAAACGTATCAAAACATGCATGAATGATTTTTGAAGATTTTAAGCTCGTTGGACTAATTTGTCCCATTTTGAGAAGTTATAGGATGTCAAAAAAACATATAGGGACCAAAATGCAATTTATTAAAATTTGGGCTGAATTGAACAAATATTTTCTAAAATTGCATAAATGACCCTAAACTATTCTGGACTTATTTGTAACACTTGGTAAAGTTCTAAAATAACCCGAAAATTATTCTAGACTTATTTGTAACATTTTTAAAAGTCATGGAATGTCCAGAAAAATTTAGGAATCAAAAAAGTAATTTTTAAAAATATTATAATTAAACTGAAAATATTTTTTTAAAATTACAGAATTGACCCTAAACTATTCTAGATTTATTTGTAACACTTGATAAAATTCCAAAAATAACCCAAAAATTATTCTAGACTTATTTGTAACATTTTTAGAAATCATGGAATGTCTAGAAAAGTTTAGAAATCAAAATGTATTTTTTTTTTAAAAAGAGCTGAATTAAGAAAAAACAATTTGCACAAATGGCCCAAAACTTTTCAGGTTTGGTTTATAACACTCGATAACATCCCAGAAATGACCCGAGAGTCCAAGGACCGAGTTGTAACCTTCATCAAAGTTTGGGAATGACCTAAGTCATTTTTGAAAGAAAAAAAATCTTTTTCTTTTTTACATATACATAATATACATATACATAATATATATATATATATATATATTAAACATATAGATAGATAGATAACATAGACATAATATAAATATATATTATACATATAGTATTACATAAACATAATATAAATATATATTATACATATAGATATATATAGTAATACATAAACATAATATAAATATATATATATTTATACATATAGATATAGATATATATAGTAATACATAAACATAAACATAATATAAATATATATTATATATATAGATATAATAGTATAAACATAATATAAATATATATAGTAATACATAAACATAATATAAATATATATTAGACATATAGATATAATAGTAATACATAAACATAATATAAATATATATTATACATATAGATATAATAATATTACATAAACATAATATAAATATATATTATACACATATATATATATATTAACAAGTATATTATACATAAATAGATAATATATGTATATAAACTCTCAATTTTATTTCACATTTAGAAAATACAAAATATGATATTGAAGATGAGAGAAATATACTTAACTCATGGGAGGATAAAATACCGTACGAGAAACCGAGTCCGATAATTATCGGTATTTTTTTCACTCATTTTTTTTTCTCTTATTCTTTTCACTCTCTCTTCATTGAAGCTCCTTACCATTTCTTGAAGCCTCCTCTATTTGCCGTGGCTCTCCTCTCATTTATAGAGATATTGTATACATATTTAATTAATTAATAAAAACTTTTTTTTTTTAATAATATAAAAGAACGTTTTTTTTTTTTAATAATAAAAAAATTGAACGGTGGAAAAGAGGCAATTTTCCACCGTTGAATTTTTTAATATTTTTTTAAAAAAAAAAAAAAAAATTTTGTTTTTTTTTAGTTTTCAATATATATATATACTATATATATTTTTCAAATCTTGATTTCTCTCATACGGTATTTTGATCCCGAGCCAAAATCAGGTGTTTACAGAGGTTATTACCCCAACGTCAATAACGACAAAGGTCATCAAATGTTTCATTAGGTAGGATGTCATTACACGTCATGGGGTAACAAATTGGTCATCACCGAAGTTCATCATCGCCAGAAATGCCAGAAATATAAGTAACAAATTGGTCGATGAGTTATATGACCAATTTAAGATCAAGCATAAAAACTCATCAACATATCACCCACAAATGAATGGCGCAATGGAAGCAACACATAAAGGACTAGCACGACAAGCAACCTTGAGTACTCATGGCATACAGCACTTCAATACGAACTTCAATAGGGGCACCCCCATTATCTCTTGTTTACGTGACCAAAGTCATGTTGCCAATTCAAGTACAATTCCGTCAGCTAGGGTCCTCGCCAAGGCAAGGATGGACAAGTCAGAGTGGGTGAGATGCATATATAACCAATTGAACCTCCTGATGAAAGGTAGCTCATCGCTATGTGCCACATGCAATTGTACAAGTAACGCATGACTCGTGCATTTAACAGGAATATGCGCCCGAGAGAATTGCAAACAGATAATCTTATCCTCAGAAAAAATCCTTTGAGTCAATGCAAACTCTTGTGGCAAGTTTGTGCCTAAAATATAAAGGGACGTATGTCGCCAAAGAGACTTTCAGCAGAGGATCAATGATCGTCACAGACATGGACGACAAATAACTACACACTCCAATCAATATGGACGCAGTCTAAAAAAATCCTTAAAGAGCTCGTAACCAGAAGACAAGCCACCAAAAATGAGAGAAAAATCCCTCTAAATAGAAAACTCGAAAAGGCGGATTAGGCAAAATTTAGGGAAAATGGGCATGATTAAAAATCTCTAGAAAGGGTGATCATGTCAAAAGAAGAGGAATAAAATCCCTGCTAGGTTTAAAACCCGAAAGGGCAACCAAGGCAAAAATTAAGGGAACCGAGAGGTACGGTAAAAACAAAATACAAAATTACCGTAGCAAAAGGATAGAAAATCGAGAGATAAAAAATTCTTCAAGTCAATCCAGACTCTCGGAACAAGTTTATGCGTCTTATGGCGTCAAATACATTTTCAGTGGAGGAGCCATGATCATAACTGACATGGACAACAAATAACTCCCCAATACAATCAATATGGACACAAAAAATAACTTAAAGAGCTTGTAACCAGAAAGCGAGCCTCCAAAAATGAGAGAAAATTCCCGCTAAATCGAAAACCTGAGAGGGCGGTTTATGTAAAATTTAGGGAAGATGGGCATGATTAAAAATCCCTAAAAAGGGTGATCATGGAAAAAGGAAAAAAATCAAATTCTGCTAGGTTGAAAACCCAAAAGGGCGACCTAGGCATAAAAACATTAAAGGAATCGATGTGTGCGGTAAAAGAAATAGCATAGCAAAAGGAAACAAAATCAATAGATAAAAACAAATAATCAAGTGCTCATAAGTGAACGACAGTGTTTCCCATCAAGAAGAAGTTGTGATCAACATTAATTTGTGTTACCTCGACAACTTGTATGGATACACCTTGTGGACGTACCATGAATGGATTTGGGGAATTCCATCTAGAAGGACTCCCAAGTCGATTAATGAGAAAACATGTAGAGAAGTCTGCACAAGCACTCTAAAGTGAATTACAAGCCAACAAGCGGAGTCTTTAGGTACTCAACCTCCGCAAGGTATCCCCAACCAGCCACAAGCCGACAAGCGGAGCCTTTAGGTGTTCCTCCTGTGCAAATTCATTCTCGACGATCAGGAACTGTAGTTATCCAACTTATAAGAGTCACAAGCCGAAAAGTGGAGTATTTAAGTGTTCAACCTCCACAAGTCATCCTCGACAACCAGGCTCTGTAGTTATCCAATTTTTGGGAGTCACAAGCCAATAAGCGGAATATTTAGGTGCCCAACCTCCGCAAGTCATCCTCGACAACCAGTAATTGTAGTTATCCAGCTTCTGGAAGTCACAAGCCAACGAGCGGAGCCTTCAGGTGTTCAACCTCCTTAAGTCATCCTCGCCAACTAGGACATGTAGTTATCTAGCTTCCAGGAGTACGAGCCAACTAGCGGAGCCTTTACGTGTTCAACCATCGCAAGTCATCCTCGGTGACAAGGACCTGTTGTTATCCAGCTTTAGGTTGTCATAAGCCAACGAGCGGATCCTTTAGGTGTTCAGCCTACGCAAGTCATTCTCGACTAGCAGAACCTTTAGTTATCCATCTTCTGGAAATCACAAGCCAATGACCGGAGCCTTTAGATGTTTATACTATGCAAGTCATCCTCGACGACTAGGATCTATAGTTATCAAGATTCTGAAAGTCACGAGCCGACGAGCAGAGCCTTTAGGTGTTCAGCATCCGCAGGTCAACCTCAACGAGTCACAAGCCAACGAGCGGAGCCTTTAGGTGTTCAGCCTCCGCAAAGTAATCATTGATTATGAGAATCTATAGTTATCCAGCTTCTAGGAGTCACAAGCCAACGAACAAGGCCTCGAGTTGCTCAACCCCCACAAGTCATCTTGAACGATGCTTCTCGCCAAATAATCCTCAACCTCCAGCTCGCTAATGGCAAGCATTGACGACCAGGACCTGTAGATATCCAGCTTTAGGGAGTTAGAAGCTAATGACCATTTATCCACTCAACCTCTGCAGGCCATCGTCAATAATTGGGACTTGTAGACGTCCAATTTCCAAAAGTTGCACGATAATGTTTGTCTATTATGTAAATAATGAATTGACATGAGCCAAAATGAGTTGTGTTTGTCTTTGAACACACAATTCCATGAACGTGTGTTCAAAGAGGGGCAACTGTAAACACCTGATTTTGACTCGGGGTCAAAATACAGTACACGAGAAAAATCGAGACAAAGACAAAATAAATAAATCCCAAACCCCAAACCCTAAACCTTAAAGCCCAAACCTTAAACCCTAAACCTTAAAGCCCAAACCTTAAACCCTAAACCCTAAACCCTAAATCCTAAATCCTAAACTCTAAACCTTAACTTTAAACCAAAACCCCAAACCTTAAACCCAAAACCTTAAACCATAAATCTTAACCTTAAACCCAAAACCCTAAACCCTATACCCTATACCCTAAAAAAACTATAAACCCTAAACCCTAAACCACAAACTCTAAACCCCTAACCCATAAACCCCTAAACCCCTAAACCTCTAAACCCTAAACCCCTAAACCACGACCAAGCTCCACCAGTTGCCCCAAAAGTCATCCCAATTGCCATAACCTTTTGTATATTACATGATTTTTGCTTCATATATCGGAGGAAAAAACCCTTAATGCTTTGTGGTTTCTGGGTTTGCAAGATAGGGTGTGCTTCTATAGATACAAATGGCTTTATGTAGTTTAATTAGGCATTTTTATTCTGTGTTTGAAAAGTATTTATAGTATACTTTTTCAAGACTATGAGAGAGGTTAAATCATTTGTTTTGTTTTCTTATAATGGACTCGTATTAATGACCTTAGGCAAAGAATGCAATTTGGAGAGGAAGTACTATTGCAAGTTAAGGATGTCAAAATGGAGAAACCAAAGGCAAACTCTTTTATGGAATAACCTCGGTCTGATATCCCTCAAATTTGGTCAAATATTATTCTATTTTTTGGTTATTGAAATTTATTTTTTGGATGAGTATTAAGATGTACATACATACTTTTATAAATATTATGTTATTCTTAAATATATTGTGTAATTCATATCTTATAACAAAAACAAGATAATTAATAAAAGCACCCGACAAAAGTTTGGATTTAACATTGAATTGTAGTTATTTCCACACAAAAACTTGTGTTTAGCAACAAAATTAATTGACATTATAGTGTGTTTTTAATGGTGAATTCTCCACTAAATACATGTGTTTAGCTGCGACATTAACTGACATTATCAAGTATTTTTAATTGTGGACCTGTTGTCACTAAATACAAACGTTTAGTAACAAAACATTATGATATTCATACTTTAATATAGTGACAATTTTGACTGTTGTTAATCTAGTTTATAAAGTGGTGACATTTATTGTAACTGAATGTCATTGACCAATTACTGGCAGCAAGTTTTTAGTGGCGGCAAACCTTTTAGTGGTGGTATTTTAACGGCAGTGAGGCCTTTAGGTACGAGACCTATCTCGACGAGGCTTAGCGCGCGATTAAAATTCAGTGACAGCAAATGAGCATTTGCTGGTGATTTTTTACGGTAATTATAATTGTACATTTTTGCAGTGCTAGTGGTTGACGGGATACAATAATGTTATTGGGGTTGGTGGTGGTTTGACCTAGGTAGGTATTGTTGGATGATAAGGCATCAACGATAACTATACATGGCACGTCGACTTTTCATACCCATTGGAAATATGTTTCTTTAGGCAAAGATGGACTAAGAAAAGTTTTCCTTCTTCAAATCCTTCATCTAGTCTAGCATGTGAAAGATTCTAGGTAGAGGCCATTAGATGATCTCCCAACATTTATTAGAACCTTTCGAGCATCGTAGCCATGAACCTCGGGGTGATTACTAGACTGTTATTCTGCGGGTGGGTTATGTGAGCTAGTTCGTCCTATGTGTGTATGTGAGGACGCTATTCTATGGTCGAGGTCGCATGAGAAATATTACTACTGTCATGATATAGGAAATATAAATCTATTTTTCCTCATCCGTCTCTTTTCACCTTCTATCACATTAATCAACCCTTTTTTTACCTTCAACACTTCTAGTTGGCTGTCCAAATCTTTCTTTCATAACGACCTTAGGAGTGAATCCCTTTTTGAAAGGATTATACTATTTTATTTTTTGGCATTGCCTTGGTATAAAAACTCTTTAAGTTTTACCCTTTTGAGTAAAGGCTTAATGTCTTGTTATAATACTTTTTAGTATTGTGACCTTTAACTTTATGGTAGTGATACCATTGATCGAGGTACCACCCCATAGGACCCTTCCTTTGTTGAGTGTATGTTGTGAGCTTTAAGAGGAATTCATTTGATGCCTCAGTCATTTTCTAGTTGGATAATAACGTTTTATGACATGCACTTCAATTAACCTAGGGGTTGAGTTTTCATTATCATTTTCATGTGCCTAAAGTGAGCGATTCTCTTTTGGAAGACCAAGATGACCTTTCTGTGTGAGATAAACTCGTTGATCTTTCACAGGTTTTGATAGACGTGTCCCTAGAAGACAACAAAACTCTTTCAAGCCCACATAGATGTAGGGATTTCCTCTCGACTATATATACTACATGAACTTGGTTTTCAAGTTCGCACTATTGTTGACGGTGTTCTTTGGGAATTTGTATAACTATATCGACACCTCTTTAAGAGTGTAGCAAGTAAGATAAGGACGTATTGATCTTCGTTGGTATTGTGGCCCAACAAGCATAGATTGTGGTTGTTGATATGCTCGACGAGTTCGTCGAAGTAACTATAGGCATAAACTTCTGAGGATGAATGTAGTCGTTGGCCTGAAAATTGTATTAACACAACATGAACATATGTGTTGCATTTTTACCGAAATCCATTCATGAATTTGTTGAACCCTACCCAAACCTTTCTCAATGATAGGCCCCACTTGTTGCATTATGAGGTGTGAAGACACTTAGTGTTAGAAAAGGAAAGATACGATTAGGGAATAAAATATCGTGTAATATATAGTTTCCAAATATCTTTATTACCTAGTTTAGACCTACGCAGTTGTATATCAGTAAAACTAAAATAATAACATAACATATGTAGAATTCTTTGTCTATTCCTTGAGATTTAACACTGTTTAACATGGTATCAGAGCCATAATTCTCGATCAAATAACATATCGACGATTATTTGGCATCATCATCTACCAGTCAGAGCAATGTGATGATCAAAAGATGGAAGTGTCCACACCAACGAACCCGTGTCAACCAATACATTGTTGGTGGCTCAATTGGCGACACTACTGTCTCATCTGCCACAATCAATCGGCAATACACATAAATCAGTACCAACTATCACTATGATTATCAAATTGAATGAAAGCAATTACTTCCTGTGGTCTCGACTGATCCAGATGAAGACTGGCGGCCAAGGGAACCTTCATCACCTCACAGGAGTACGTTCATCAACCAGAATTCCCACAATTAGAACAAGACGATCTTATCGTCTCCTCAGGGTTACTCGATAAAATAGAACCCGAATTGCTCTATCAATATGTCGAATTCCCAATCGCGAAGGATTTGTTGAAGGGGCTTTATGCAATGTACAACAAGGGAAAAGACGGTATTCAGCTTTAATACCTAATCGTTCGGGCAAACAACATTAAATAAGGAACTGAATCCCTAGAGTCAATTTATAGCGATTTACAAAGGTTGTGGCGAGATATCGAACTCGGGGATCTGAATCCCAAGAAATGCCTAGAGGACATCGAAATCTGGAACACGAAAAGAGCATAGAACAACCTATACCAATTCTTGAATGTTGTTAGCGAGGAATTCGATTAGGAAATATAGGACATACCTCGGCAAAATCACATACTGAGGTGGGAATCGGCCTACGCGACCATTCAGTCATAACCGTACAGAAGGATAGTCATGCGCAATGGACGGAGGGAGTCTGAACCCTCCAGCACCGGCACACCTTGCACTAATGCAGGGGAAGTCACGTATAGGCCAATCAACGCCTCCAAACTGCAACAAATCACCGGAAAGGGGAAGAAGACTCGCGGCGGTGGCGTCGATCGGAATTCCATGAGGTGCAATCACTACGGCGAATTACGACATAGCAAGGAGGAGTGCTTCCAACAAAAAGATGGACACGATGCCGATAACCTAGTCGCGACAGCGAAATACCGGGACGGAGAGGAGGCACCTTGGAGAGAGGAGCTGCGACTGCTAGGGTTTTCGAACCAAATGAGAAAGCCAACTTTTTAGTACATCAAGGGAGATACAGCTAGAAATGAAGAGACGGGGAGCTCTAACCGAGGTAAAGGGTTTGAAGGGAAATTACCCTTTTACCCCTGGAAAAATAATTATCCATTTTTTTCCACCTTCATGTTTACCACTTGATATATCTGACCCTAAAATTTGTGGAAATTACCACAAAATGAAATATAGATTCACAAAATGATAAATCGGGACCTGCACTTGTAGGTCACGAATCAGGATAAAAAAAATTAGAATTGGCAATTTAACTTTGGAGCCACTGACATTATGTCCTTCAACAAAAGGACTTCATGAGTCAGTCAGAACTAGGACGAAAAATGATACAGACCGCAAATGGAGATCTCTCACCAATTCAAGCAGCTAGAACTATTTTAACAAGATAGTTAAATTGTATGGTACTAATATATCTCTCTATTAGTCATGTAACAAGAGAGTTAAATTGTATGGTACTAATATATCTGATTTCTTGTCTACTACGGGATATTCAGACGGGGAAAGTTATTAGACGTGGTTTTAAACATCAGGGCATGTATTATGTGGATGAAGTGACTCGACACAGAACTGCAACGTTTACTCACGGGACAGTCAACCCGCAGCAATGGTTGTAGCATCAGCGTTTAGCACATCCATCTACAAGGTACCTTCACATATTATTTCCTAGTTTGTTTCCATCAATTAAAGATATTTCTTGTTTCCATCATAGGGTTAAGTCTATGTTTTCCTTGATTCACTCTGGTGTTTGGGGTCCTGCCCCGAATAATGGTATGTGTCAACTAATGGATTCAAGAAATTATTTTCTATTTATATATTATTATTCTCGTATGAATTCTACAACTTAGTTCAAATCCCAAATTGAGGTTCTCCGCTCTGATAATGAAGGAGATTTTGTAAACTATTGGCTAGAACGTTCATTCGGGACAAAAGTATCATTCACCAGACTTTCTGTTCGCCCCCCCCCCCCCAACATAATGGGTTGGAGGAGCGAAAAAACGGTCATATTCTTGACATGACGAGAGCAATGATGCTGGAGTACTGTGTTCTAACTTCTTTTTGGACTGAAGCAGTCATCAATTCAGTATATCTCCTCAATCATCTACCTACTAAGGTAATAGAATTTCAAACACCTCTGCAGGTCCTATTGAGTCATATGAGTATTCGTACAACCTTAACATTCCAACCTCGAATTTGTGGGTGTTATGTCTTTGGACACATCCCCAAATCCGAATGGTCTAAATTTGATCCATGTTTTATCAAGTGTGTCTTTGTGGGATATGGGATACATCAAAAAGGCAATCGCTGCTACAATCTGTAAACTCATCTCATGTATGTCACGATGGATAACAATTTTCTAGAAACTGAGTTTTATTATACAATCAAAGCTTCTGTCGATGTGGGAAATTTTAATACTCCATTAGACTAGTTGACCACGTTGACCTTTCCAGTGTTTTCAGGGATAGTTCCAATAGAGCAAGTAGGTAGAACCACTAAGACACTGACTCCCATTGTACACGCTTCTGGTGACTAAACCCCACTCCTCCAGGCTAATATTCCTGCGATTAGGTCTCCCTGTACCAATTCCTATTTTTGGTGAGTCCTCTAATGATATAAGTCTAGAAGCAAGAACAACACAGGCAACAACTTCACCAGTGCATAAAATATATATGTCACCTATCAGAAGGACCAGAGGTATTTTCGCTGTTCGATATCCAGTAGAACACCTAGCTAGGGGGACTCTATCACGCATGGAAAAAGAGTAGTGGGGTGCCAGTGGGTATTTATAGTGACGCATCGAGCTGATAGATCCCTTGATAGATACAAATCAAGGTTGGTGGCCAAAGGTTATACTGAAACCTACGGCATCGACTATTCTCAGACGTTCTCTCGAGTCACTAAAATTGACACTATCATAGTACTTTTTTTGATAATTGTCAATCGTGATTGGCCACTCCATCAGTTTGACGTGAAGAATGCTTTTCTACATGGGGACTTGAAGGAATAAGTCTACATGGAACCATCACCGAGATTCACATCAAGTTTCCATAAATTAGATGTATGCAGAGAAAGGAAAGCGGTGTATGTGTCAATACAATCTCCTAGAGCAAGATTTGGAAGATTTACAGTTGTTATGAATAAGTATGGATACCATCGTAGCAACTCAAATCATACCTTGTTCCTTAAATGACAACAAGGTCTAGTAACATTCCTAATAATATATGTTGACGATATGATTATTACAGAAGATGATGTTGAAGAGATGTCACGGCTCAAGCACAATCGGTTCAAGGAATTGGAGATGAAGGACTTGGGAGAGATAAAGTATTTATTTGGAATTGAAGTACTACGTTCAAAGACAGTTATGTTGATCTCTCAAAGAAAGTATATCTTATACATGTTAGTCGAAACATGACTACTTGACTTTAGGTCGACAGACACTCCTATTATGGTTAATCATGGACTTAAGATAGTGGAAGGCGCATAACCAGAAAATTATACTCAGTATCAACATCTTTTGGGAAAACTCATCTACCTAGCTAACACAATACTAGATATTGTGTATGGTGTGACTGTGTTAAGTCAGTTCATGAATAAACCACAGGTAAGTCATATGGAGGGTGCTCTAAGAGTGCTTCAGTATCTAAAAGGGGTCTCCAAGGGTAGGAACTTTATACCCGAAGAATGGACATGTTAATATAGAAATGTATACGGATGCATATCAGGCAGGCAATCCGACAGATAGTAGATCTACTTCAGGTTACTTTGCCTTGGTTGGAGGCAACTTAGTTATATGGAAGAGCATGAAGCAGAGTCGGTAGCAATCTCTAGTGCTGTGTTGGAGGATATATACATTTGTATTTTAGTTTAGGATTTGATGTGTAGATTTATATAAGTGTGTGGGTTGTTTTGTAATTACAAAGAATTACAACTGTAAACACTTCTTATATAAGGAAGGATCTACCGAACTTTTCTCCTTAACAATGAAATCAGCGTTTTCTACATCGTTTTCATTTCAGTTGATTACTTGCATTGCAAGTTCCTTTCATGGTATCTGAGCCAAAAGCCAAAAGAAATTGTTGGGCACAAACTCAGCCACTCACATGGGAATGTGTATGATCATCCTGTGATTCAGGTAATAGGTATTTAAAGTCCAATGTTTGTACAAAATCCAAAAGAAGATGTTGGGCACAAACACAGCTAGTCATCGAGGAAAAAGAGAGAAAGACTGATGACTCGGGCAGCACTTTGATGCATACAAACATATGAGACTACAAAAGCCAAAAGATGATGTTGGGCACAAACTTAGCCAACTTTATATCATTGATGATTAATCTACCATAATATGTGAATTGAAAGTGTTTGAGGGCATGTACAAGCCTATCACTTCACGGATTTGAGAAGAGTTCTTGTTGTGTTTGATAAGATGTGGTTGAAGTTTTAAAAGGTTCTTGTGTTCTTTGTTTTGAAATTTGGGTGAACAGGATTTCTTAAGTCAACGATCATCAAGCAAAGATCAAAGTTTTAAGTCAAACAGAAGATGGGAAGAAAAACATAAAGTGAAGAGCATTGGTGAATGTTAGAGGATGTATACATTTGTATTTTAGTTTAGGATTTGATGTGTAGATTGATATAAGTGTGTGGGTTGTTTTGTAATTACAAAGAATTACAACCGTAAACACTTTCTATATAATGAAGGATATACCGAACGTTTCTCCTTAAGTATGAAATCAGCGTTTTTTACTATCTTTTCATTTCAGTTGATTACTTGCATTGCAAGTTCCTTTCATGCTGAAGCGGAATATATGGGAATAGCTCGAGGCCTCGCTGAAGTGTTATGGTTGCAGAAGTTACTAACAGAGGTTGGTTTTCTCAAACTCTAACTGTGCCGACGTGATAACCGCGCAGCCATCAGTTTCCCAGAAAACTCAATCCAACATGATTGTACTAAACATGTTGAGGTCGATCGGCGCTTCTTAAAAGAAAATCTAGAAAGTGGGACCATTACTCTTCCTTTTATACGCTCTGAAGACCAATTGGCAGACATCCTTATCAAGGTCGTAAATGGAGGAATCTTTAGGAATGTTTTGTGCAAGTTAAATATTGGTGACCCCACTATTCAACTTGAGGGGAAGTGTTAGAAAATGAAAGATACGATTTGGGAATAAAATCCCTTGTAATATGTATATAATATATATTTTCCAAATATCGTTATTACCTAGTTTAGACATAGGCAGTTTTATATGAGTAAAGCTGAAATCAGTAACATACATACAATTTTGTAGTAGAATTCATCCTCTATTCCTTGAAATTGGACGTTGTTTAACACTTAGTTGCTATCAAGGGCGGCTTATGTGGCAATTTCGATGGTCGGGTACCTTACACCCTAGGTGTGAGCACCAGATATGTCCACGTTTTATCGAGTCAGGCTTGAACACTCCTTCTGGGACTAACCAACGCTACCTAGACAAAAGTATGTGTCGCCTCCTAGGTAGGAATAATGACTTATCCGTAGGACCCAAAATTGGTAAAGGGTGTCAACACATTCTGAGGGATGATTATTGGTGGTAGCGGTGCTTTTCTTGTCCCTCTTTTGGTAAACCCCTAGGAAGCAGCGACGATTGATGATTTTTTCTGAGTGAAACAAGACTGTAGTTGAAGACCCAATGACTGCCTCATTATCAACATCACTGAGTTGTGCCAAATTGATTAATTTGTTTATTGTCTGTAATGTAAGGTGTGCTTTATAATCTTAGCTACACTCTGTTGCCGAAGTCGGTATGTTTTCGTGGTAGATGAGCTAACATGAATTATGTAGTAATTGAGAATGATTGATAGGCAGTTTGGGATGCAAACATGGTTCTCTTACCAAGGTTGGCTTTAAGTTGTCCTCTTTGTGGTAGAGCTATGATATCAATATTTGTTTCCTGGGTCAGGTGTAATAGGTTTTATTGGTTTGTTAATTTGCTAGGGGCAACTGTTGTATCGATGAATAGTAGAGCATCATGGTCTTCATCCTAATCTAGGGTAGGGGCAACATTACGGGAGTGGGACATGTTGGCGTCGTGCACGTCATTGTTAGACACATGGGGCTTTCTAGAAGGTCTGCTTTCTTATGGTGATGCCCTCGACCAACCTTATCTTTGTGGTGAGTGTGACGTCTTTTTGTCCTCGAGAATAGGTTTTCTTCATGCTACAAGTTTTATTTTCCCAAGCAAATATTTTATTCACTATTTAGCAATGGATTTCAAAACATTACTATAGAAATTTTTCCAGTCATTCAAACGCAACCCCATTCCTGATTTTGTGGTTATCCAATGCACACATTCATTTTTTTCCTCGATATTGTCATTCATGTGACACTCCTTCTAGGGTTCGCTACATAAAGGATTTGACTTACAATCAGAATGCTTCTCTACTAAGTCTCTTTTTCCAAGGATTTGATTGATAACATTACTCGCATCATTCTCGAATTCCACATTATGTTACCCTCTATCAGTTTCCAAGTGCAGTGTTTCTAAAACAGGCATTACCTCAACGCACTCTACATCTTCTCCTCTCACTCGTCAGTTCATGTTGTCGATCATTATTCCATTTGAGTCACGAGCAATTACCCCAACACCCCCAATTTTTTATTGTGGGCACCAAGAGGCATCGCAATGTAACTTGACAGCCTCGTCTACCGGTTGTCCAAATGCGGGTCTCAGGTCTCGGTTGCTGCTCAGCGATTCTCGGAGGTTCATCCTAGTATTCATCTCGTAGAATGTTCCACGTGACTTTAATGTGGTTCGGTAGCTTACGCTCGAAAGCCAACTTTCGCCTAGCTTTCCAAATGTTACAGCATGTTATTAAGACCAGAGTTCATCTTACCTTTTGGATCACTCTAGAGATATCCGACTCATTCATTCTCTCGGTTTGCCACTGCACGAGGGTATTAACTGGAGATAGCTCAAAGTGTACTACTAGGACACCGAACCATATCATTCCATTCCAATCGAACTGATAGAATAAGTGTTCTCTCATTTCAATATTCTTACAAAAAGGATAGGTTGGCTCGATTAGAATCCCTCTATGTGCTAACTTTTGCCGGGTCTCGATGGAAATAGTAACGAGTGTCCACATGAAAGTCTTGATTTTAGGGAAGACCTTGTACTTTCATATATGTGACCATATCTCTTATGTCATGCTTTCCCCTCTAGTCATCGGTCAGAGCCCATATTGTTGCTTGTTCTGATTGTGGTAGTAAACCGATTTTACCGATGGAGAGCCTTCTCGGATAAGGAACCGTATGGACATATAAGGATATATTAACATCTCACGGTTGGGAAGGGGGACTCGCATGATGTCTTCTTCTACTTCTTGGTTCACAATCTGATGGGTGTACTTTTCATCCCATCAGTTTGCCTCCTTTGGATGATGGACGCCACCTTCACATTAGCAACCACTGGAAATTTTAGTTGGTGCTCGATCCCCATATTACTACCTTTGTAAGGCCATTAATTTTTTGTTATTCTGTTCCTTTTTCCATCTCCTACTATCCAGAAATCGTGATCTTGTATTACATTTCTACCTGCAAGAAAACTCGATGAACGTGATGATGCCCTCGACCCCTTTTTTGCGTCTGTGAACTCACCATGCTCGAAATACAAAAGCTTACTTGTTTTCACCCAGAGCGCATTAGGTTCTGAGATGACATGAGCATGCATCTTGGTTAGTAATCCAAGGTTGAACGTCCCGAGCTTGTTAAAGCCCATGCCTCCGTATTTTATGGTTCTCATCATCACTACCCATAGGTAAGGATATATTTATGAGCACCAAGGGGTCGGTAGTTTGAAAACACTCATTACATAGGTAAGGATTACTATAATGGCCGCTTTGGTAAGCACCTTCATACCCACATTGTTGAGCATGCACTCTTTCCACCACTGGAGTTTTTCCTTGATTCTTGATTTGAGATAGAAAAGTACTTCTTTCCTGGATTTTCCCCACATGGTTGGGAGACCAAGATATTTGCCCATGTCTTTGAAGTTTTGGATGTTGCGCCCATTTCCAATATATGACTTGTGTTCTTTATTCGTAATGACACTGAAATAAAGGCTCTATACTTTCCAACATTAACTCGATAACCTGATGCTTGGCAATATTTATCAATGATTAACTTAAGGTTATGCACATTTTCAATGTTTGCCCTGATGAAGAACAATGAATCGTCTACAAAGAAGAGATGATGTAATTCCGAGCGGCCACGCTTCATTCAAAGTCCCCCAATTCTATTTGCTCGCGCACTCCGACTTTATTGTTACGTGACAAGAAGTCGACTGCATGAGAAATAGGTAAGGCGATAAAGGGTTGCCCTCACAGATACCCCTTGATGGTTGGATTGTCGGTGAGCTTTTCATATTTACCAACACTGAGTACGATAGTAATGATATACATTTCTTGATCCATCCACACCATTTTTCACTGAAGCCCATACGTTCGATAGTGCCCAGTAAGAAGTCTCATTCGACTCTATCATACGCTTTCTACATATCCACCTTCACTGCGCAATTCATCATCTTTATATTTCTTCGGTTACGAAGAAAATGGAAAAATTATTGAGCAATTCAGATATTATTATGTATTGATTGTCCTACCACAAAAGCACTTTGAAACGAAGTGATAAGCTCTGCTAAATAGGGTTTTAGTCTATTCGCCAGAAAATTTGATATTATCTTATAACTAAAATTACAGAGGCTAATGGGACGAAAGTCGCTAAAACCGAGACGGTTAGCAACTTTCAGTATTAAGGATATGTTTGTGTGATTTATGGTGGGTGAGAGCTTACCAGTATTCATGAAGGATCTGACCAGTACGACGTCTCAGAAACGTTGGTAGAATACCCCCCCCCCCCCCCCGGAAAGCCATCTAGACTTGGAGCACGAGATCCTCCCATGTGAAAAACTGTGGTCCACACCTCTTCCTCCGTCAACTCCCTTTTCGTCAACTCATAGCTCATCCTTAACCAAATTCTCTCCAATTATCCTCAAAACTCCTCCCAATTGTCAATCACCTTTGCCATCCACCTTGTATTGTCCATGCTTTATCACCTACTTAGAGGATAAAACTCTAGAAAATCAAGGGAGAGCCACGGTTGGAAGAGAATAAAAACCTGAAAGAGAGTTTGGAACAAGCTTGCCGTAAGCTACGACATTGAAGAAATGGAAAGGAAAAAAAAAAGGAAAGGTAGGAAAATAAAAGAGAAGCAAAAAAAAAGAAAAAAAAAATTCAAGGAAGGATTTGAGTGATAGTCACTGAAAACAATAGATAGAAATTGAGTGAAGAAAAATCGGCGAATAGCGGTCTCGGTTCCTCGTGAGGTATCTAAACTTCGAATAACTTAGGTATATCTCCTCTGGTGCTGGATATTTGTATTTCTTAATATGAATGAAGTTTGTTTCATCGATATTATGTGTTAATAGTTGTATTTCGTATAAGAATCGTACTCGGTTTTAAGTTCGGTAGAACTTTGGGGTCATTTTAGACATTTTTGAAAGTTCTGGGGTTTGTTTCAGTCAAAAAAATACTATTTTCGAAAATGAATTAGGTCATTCCCAAAATTTGATGAAGGTTACAACTCCGTCCTTGGACTCTCAGGTCATTTTGAGACTTTACCTAGTGTTATAAACCAAACCAGAAAAGTTTTGGATCATTTTTGCAATTTTTAAAAGATTTTTCCAAATCAGCTCGAAATTTTAAATAATTTAATCTTGGTCCCTAAACTTTTGTGGACATCCCATTACTTCTCAATGTGTCACAAATTAGTCAAATATGCTTCGTATTTTCAAAATCATTCGTATACGCTTGTCACGTCTTAAAATGACCGCAAATTTAAACCACTCTTTTTTTAGCACAATTAAGTTTATTCTCTCTTGTTTATTTATTTTAAACTAACTCAAAAATTAAAAAACAATTCTTGTATATTGTTAATTAAAAAAAATGCATGTCATCTCTATAGCCAAGCATGATGAAATTAGACAATTCGGGTAAATCGGGCAAGTTGAAAATATACATTCAAAAGCAAACTAAAGTACTGAAAGGGTGGATTATGGGATCGCGAGCCGTTAATATCTAATCAAACCACCGAAATCTATACTCTGTAAGTAGACCTTTCCAAGACCTATGATGTTAACACAATGTACCCTAGGCAAATTTTAGTATTACGATTAGCTTCTAATTAATCGGTGGCGACCCTTTCAGTTTTCGGTCCGGATGATAACCTCGCTCGACCAGACCCGTCGCTCGCCAATACCTAACATTTTCGAGTGGAAAAATTAAATATTTTTTAAAAAGGGTTGGGGAAAGTCGGATCCGACGTCCGGCAATTTGGCGACTCTGCTGGGGATCTCTTTTAGAGGGTTTAAGCTTTTTCATGTTTGCTTTGTCATATTATATTTTTGCCCTATCCGTTTTGACCGTTTGCTCGTGCTTACAGTTTCAAATTTTGTCCAAAAGGTGATGTAATTGTAATAAAGATTTAAATTCTTGTTTTGCACATACCAAGCTGGTTACCATTACCTACTGGAACCCTGAGCACATTAAGAGCTTAGGGAGTTAAGTAGGGCAATGCGCCCGGAGAAGTTTGGACCGCTGGCACACACCCAAACAACTCAACTCGATGATCAAATGGGCATGTGATCCTCTTTAGGGGGTGAGGTTTCGCTGGTTCAGATGACCTGGAAATTCAATCCATTTAGAACAAAAGCTTTACACCGTGTTTAACATTTACCAATTTTGTGTTTATTTCCATTTTGGTCCCAACTGATGTAAATCAGAATTCGCCCCAAGTATTTGGATACAAGATTGGCCCACAATTCATGAACAAGATTCGGCCCAACTGTTATGAATTAAATGCCGCCCCAACAAATGTAGATGGAAGTTCGACCCATTATGTAAATGTGTTTTGTTTTGGCCCTAGATCATGACATGTATAGGATTGGGCATTTTGTATTATATACTTCAGACTTCTGTAAATGTAATACAAACTTTAATAATGAAATTTACATTCTCGCACTTGCATTGCATTTTTCAAAAAAAATGTAAATTCTGTTCATTCTACATTGTATCTGAGGACGTTTCATGCACCATCTTTGGCAAGGATGAAGCAAAAAAAAAAATCATTGCCCTCACATTAACGCCATACAGCCCTCTACGGTTGAAATTGCCCGAATATGGAAAGCCATGACAAAAGAGAAATACGTGAACAAGAAGATAGACGAGGTTCGCGAGCTCGCAAATTACAAAGTCAACATGGTTCTCCTTGATGCCTTGTTTGACTTCTGGAATGGGGAAAAAGTGTCCGCATGATTAACAATAACGAATTACATTCACAAGTTCCATTTGAAACCTGCAAGTCCATCTTTCAACCCGGAGGAGATAATCTGGGATAGACCCGAACAACCACCGTTATTCTAGCAATGTGGGGGCACCTTGGAAAAATGTGGGGGTAACGTAGCTGAGTTGAATGGAACCCTTGAATAATTCAGACCTTCCTTCAAACCAAGGACAAGGCGAATAAAAATATTTTCAAAATGCATGTCCTCGACCTTCGTTCGAACCAAGGAACAAGCCACAAATGCATTCAATGAGCTACGCCGTCGTGTGAAACATCTTAAGAACTAGACTTTGATTAGCGAAATCCTTTTAAAGTATTTAAAAAAAAATCATCATACATGCAATCAAAGTCTACGGATGGAATGAATGGATCATGCAGAATTTTCAAAACCAATCATGCATGATCAATTGTGTATTCCTTATTCTTACTATTGTATTTTGAACTTAGATTTCCAGGAACCCATGCGACATTCGATGACTCCAGCACCTCAAGACTACAAAGGGAACCTTGATTCAAATTTGTATGGGGGCACCCTTGCTGAATCTGACTCTGTACATTACGGAGAAGAATCTGTTGGCCCATACGACATTGCAAGTTGGAACACAAAATCAAGCAGAGACCAAATTTTATCAATTGCTGAATGCAGTGAGCGGCGAGTATGATCACGAAAAACAAGAGTTTACTCCAAGGAAAACCTGATCCCTAAGGTGGAATCAGCTTATGAAACTATTCGATCAGAAAGGGACCGAAAACAAGTAATGGGTACCGAAATAATAACAGACGTGGAGATTCCCAGCACCAGAATTGGATTCGGTTTCTATGTTGAACCTCGATCAAAGGAAGTGGCAATCAAAGTTAAAGCGACCTATGCCACCAGGCCACAATCGGTCACCGGAAGAAGGAATGTTGTTTTGCACACTGAAGGAGATAAGAAAAATACCTCCCTGTCGTTCGATTGAGCTGAAGCAGGGGCGGCTTAAATAGAGCTGAAGAGACACCGTTGTTGACACGGGCGGGGGATACGCCATTAATAGACACCGTTGGTTGATGACCCCATTCGACCGGACATGTCGCTCGCCAAGACCAAACATTTTCAAGCGAAAAAATATAAAATAAAATCAAAACGTCTGATAGTATGTCTTGGGAACGCTTGGGATATCTGGGGCTTGGGTCGAGTAGTGGTGGATGGGATGGTTTGGGTACGTAGTTAGATATGGGTTCCAGTTCATAAAAATTGTTGTAGAGAATGGATTAGTAGGGTCTAGCCAATGGTTTGTATTAAGGTCGAGTGGAGTGCTTGTCAGCAAAGTAGGGAGGAATGTAGGGGAAAGTTCGGACCTAGGTTTTGTTTGCATGTTCTTTATTAACAATACTGTCAAGGGCGGACTAAGGTATGTGTGTTGATGATTGCTACCTTCGGCTTATAGGTAATCTTGATGTCAAATTGTATGATTGTCTATAGGGTCCATGGTTTGGGTTGTTCTCTTCCATATTTTCCTGACATTTCTCCTTTATAACTGAGTCATTCTCCCTCATGAAGTCCTCCCGGGTTTTTTCAGAAATCATTTTTAACTTGACTATTACCTTTCTGTCCCCCACGTTGTATCTGAAGGCTTGTCCTTTCGGTCTCACCCCTGATATCCAAGGGTTGTACATTGAAGAGTCCACCTCAATTTCTGACATAACATCATTTGACTTGCACTGCATTGAGCAGTGGCCCAATTTTCCACACCCGTAACAAAAATCTTAGTCTCTCGTACTTGATGTTTGCCTATCTTTCTTCATTTCGAGAGTCCGTCCACCAAAATTCGGTCTAAAGGGATTTGTTTATGTTTATTTCCACTTTCAGTGTCATGAAAACTCGACAGATTTGATCTTTACATTGTTTAACCTCTATTCATCTTCCAATATTGTCTCTTATTGTCCAGACATTATCAATAGTGAACTTCTCAAGTTCTAAGTTGTGTACTTGTACCCATTTGAAGTCAACATCCTTGAGACTTTTTTTTTTATCCCACTTCCTAATTCTTAAGCAATGTCCTTGCACCAACCATGTGGATTGATCTAGTATCCAATTTTTATCTTCCACGTTCTCAAATTCAAATAGCAGAACTTGATCGATCATGTCTGAAATACTAATTGTCTCATATTTTTCCCATGCCAGTTTTCGGATGTTATGAATGGCTAATGATTTCACTGGTCTTCAAGTGATGAGTTTTCCCACGTATTGTTCGTTGACCGACATATGGGGATCTGAGTTCATAACATATATGCTCTTTGGGACCAACTTATACCACCGTTCTGCATGTCGTAAGCTCAGGCTGATCTACCACGGTCTCGTCCAACCTGCAATATAGTAAACAAAAATATTCAAGGCTCTCAATTATAGTAAATAAATTTTAGTTTGGCTAGAGTTTTGGTGTAGGTTTCATGTTATTGTTTTTTGGTCAGCAAAAGGTGGTGTTGTGTAGATCAATGTAGGGATTGGTGAGCACAGTACCCCAATAGAAAAATATGGGTCGTAGACACGCTCCGAGAAGTAATGATTCTGGCGGCACAGTAGAAGTTAAATTTGGCACAGAAGTAATTTAGAGGAGTCACACACCTTTTCTTGGCGGCAGTGAATTTCTTGCTGGGTAGGGTTGATGAAAAGGCCACAAGGTTCGAACCCTTGATTTTGGTTGTTCCCCTGAGTGACGGACTGAAGTTGACCCATACCACGTGACCTGTAGCGGGTTAGGTGACACTTATTTGTATCCATCATGAAGAACCTAATTGTCTGAGTACCTGAATTGTTATAATATTATTAGATTTGAGTAAAAACACTTTTCATCCTTGAGGGATTGATGAACAACCTATTCGTCCCAAAGTACCTTATCATCATGTTATAGGAAATCTAATGTATCTTGTTAATTACAAACTCTACGGGAGGGAGTAATGATAGCAGTTGAAAGTAGAATGGTTAACGGCTCATTATTTGAGCCGTTAAATTTCTACGACTCACTAAAGAATGAGTTGTCATATAAAGTGGCGTCATATGAAGTGACGTTATATTTATGACGGCTCAAAGAGAAGAGAGTCGCAAAAGAACAGCTCAAAAGAGGGAGACATCAAAAAGTGTGGCTCAACAAAAAAGTGTTGTCCTAATTAATAACTGCGGCACTTAAATTAAGCCGGCAAAAATACAAATATATTACTATTGTTGGTGACTCTTTATTCGAGCCGCATAACATTTAATATTCAGTATTTTTCGTGGATCATTTATTGAGACGGCCAAATTATATTCAATTATCAATAATTTATTTTTCACCACTCATGCATTTCCAGTCATAGTTGCTCATAATTTTAAAACAAAACTGAACAAATTAATATACGCATACTCATAATTTTACAACATGAATAGTTTTACATACTAGAATTTGTAAATATAAACAAAATATTTTAAACAAACCAAAATATGTTTTTCAATCCATTGTTCAATTCCTAAAGGAGGGAACAACAATCTTGAACATCATCAACTATCTTCAATCATTTGCCGCATCATCATCTTCAGTTCTACGCTCGGTAAACTGATCACTACTAGAACATGCAGTTTGTTGAGGTATCTGACCATCCTAAAAAAACATCCCCAAAAAAAGTACAATATATAAGATGCATCACATTTAGACATCAAGATTAAAAAAAAAAAAAAATTAACTAAACTAGAATTCGCATGCAAGATTTCATCAACCAAAGCATAAAAAAACGACTATGATCAAAAAATAAGTAAATAAATAATTGTAGTGATATCATTGATAAATATAAACTATGTACTTACTTTATTTGCAGTTGGTAAGAGAGTGGAACCCCAACCAAGATTGGTAGTTGGTGTGAAATCAAATCGTAGAGTAAATCAAATCGCAGGAAACCAGCTCGAGTTCAATCACATAATTGGAGCATCGTCACCAAGCAACATAACTTATAAACTAATGATTCAATTGAAGGGATACCTTGAAATTGAAGATCAACACGACCTGATGGAGAAATTAGAGCTTGCACAATTGATGATTTCGGACGCTTTGTTTGATAAATCGAAGAAATATAGACATATATAAGACTGAAGAAGGTCAAATCGTTGAAGGAATTAGAAAAATAAAAACATCGAACCTTACCAATTCGGAGATGCTGGCGCAACACAACAGAGAGGAGTTCAGTTCTTCAATTCGACCAGAGAGGAGTTCTATTAGGGAATTGTAACATATATTTAAAGGACAGTTGTTTGATTCGAGCCGTGAAAAATAATTTTAATTTAAAAATAATTTTAATTTAAAAATAATTTTAATTTAAAAATAATTTTAATTTAAAAACAATTTCAATTTTCGTGTCAATAAAGATGAGCCGCAAAAAATATTAAAGAAAAACATTATTTATTTTAAAAAGGACGACTGAAAAGTGGGAGCCGTGAAAAATAATTTTGGTTTACAAACAATTTTAATTTTCTGCAGCTCAATAAAGATGAGCCTTAAAAAATAATTAACGAAAAGTAATTATTTATTTCACAAAGGACGACTGAGAAGTGGAACCGCGAAAAATAACTTTGATTTAAAAATAATTTAAATTTTCTCCGTCTCAATTAGGATGAACCGTAAAAACTAATTAACGAAAAATAATTATCTATTTTAAAAAAGAACGACCGAAAATTAGGAGCCATGAAAAATAGATTTGGTATTTTTTTTTAATATAATGATGGTCCACCCAAGAATAAGTCGTGAAAATTATAAACAAAAGGGACGTTTCAACAGTATATGAGATGCGGAAAATATTAATTTATTATTTTTTTTAAATAAAGTGTCGGCTCTTTCAATATTGAGCTGGAAAAAAACGGTTTCAATAGTATTTTTTTTAACTTCACCCATTTATGTAGTGATAACACGGAGTATATCTTTCGTTACAAGTTATTTGTTGGATTAGAGAAAATGAAAATTTGATCTGTTTTACTGAATGTTCTTGTATATTGAATTCTGGATGTGTAGCTAGTATATAGACTATTACAAGACTAGCAAAGGTAACTACTGTTTTTGGACATTTTACATTGTTTCCTAGTCTAGCTTATTTAATGAGATTTCCTAGTTTAGCTTCTATACACATGGAAACTAATATATTCTTGTTATTTCTGACACTCCCCCTCAAGTTGAGTAGTACGATCGTTGATACTCAACTTGAAAAGAGATTCCCTAAATACCCTCTTGTTAACTTCTCTAGTGAGGATATTCGGGAGTTGATCTTCTGAACAAACAAAGGGTAATGTGACGACTTCACCTTCTAGCTTCTCCTTTATAAAGTGTCTATCCACTTCCATGTGTTTGGTTCTGTCATGCTGGACTGGGTTCTCAGATATGTTTATTGTTGCCCTGTTGTCGCACATAAGATCACATGCTTCAGTTGGAGGAAAACCAATTTCCGTTAGTAGCTTTGTTAGCCAAAGGATCTCGGTTACTCCTCTTGCAATTTCTCTAAATTCGGCCTCGGCACTGGATAGGGCTACTATCTTCTGCTTCTTACTCCGAAAGTGAAGTACCCTGCTGTGGACTTCCGATCATTAGGGTTTTCTACCCAATCTGCGTCTGCATACCCTTTTATCTTTAGATGCCCATTATTCTTGAATAGTACTCCATGTCCAGGGGTACCCTTCAAATACCTTACAATCCTCTATGCAGCTTCCATGTGATCCTGTTGGGGCTGGTGCATAAACTGACTAACAACACCAACTGCATAGGCAATATCAAGGCGAGTGTAAGAGAGGTAGATAAGTTTGCCCACCAGACGTTGGTATATTTCTTTGTCTGTTGGTATACCGTCCTCTCTTATTTGCAATCCATGGTTTACAACCATAGGTGTCTCTGCCGGTTTACAGCCCTACATTCCTGTACCTGCTAGCAGATCCAGTACGTATTTCCGCTGTGAAATGAAGATTCCTTGTTAGATCGTAGTACCTCAATACCAAGAAAGTACTTCAAGTCGCCCAAGTCCTTAATTTCAAATTCCATGAACAGTCTTCTTCTCAAATTCTTCATTTCTTCTTCATCCTCTCCAGTAATGACCATGTCATCCACGTATATAATCAAGCAAGTTATACCCCTTCCTGTCTTCTTTAGGAATAGAGTATGGTATAAGTTACTCTGTGTATATCCATATATTCTCATCACCATTATGAATCGTCTGAACCAGGCTCTTGGAGACTGTTTTAATTCGTATAACGCTTTCTTTAACCTAAATACCTTTCCCTGCTCTGACTCCTTCTCATACCCAAGTGGTACTTCCATATACACCTCCTCCTGCAGATCTCCATATAGAAAGGCGTTTTTCACATCAAACTATCGAAGCGTCCAATTATTAGTTGCAGCTATAGACAGCTGAACTCGGACCGTATCGATTTTGGCAACCGGGGAGAACCTCTCTGAGTAGTCTATTATGCAGGTCTGTGTGTATCATTTTGCTACTAAGCTCGCCTTGTGTCGTTCAATTGCACCATCAGGTTTGTACTTGATGGTATACACTCACTTGCATCCTACTGCCTTTTTTCCAGTAGGTAACTGGCAAAGCTCCCATGTTTCATTATTCATAAGAGACTCCATTTCTGTGTCCATAGCCTATCTCCAGAGGTATAATTGTTGTGACTCTTTCACAGAAGTCGGAATATTTCCTGTGTAGACTGCCATGATGAACGACTTGGCCTGATTGCTCAATCTTCCCTTCGTGACATTTGCCACTAGATACACATCTTCCCTGGCTTCCTTCTATGGTGTGTACCGGTTCGGTGGATTTCCCTGATTGGCTCTCAGAGGTAGAACATATCTCCCCTTCTCCCCGTTTGCTTCGTTTTTTGTCTGACCTCTTGCATCCGGTATGATAGGATATTTAGTGACATAATGAAGGGATTGGGAAGAATTGCTTACCTCGGATACCTTAGGAGAGGGATCGAGGGTCATGTCATCTGGCTCGTTGTCCAGTACTATTGTGTCAGTACTCTGGAGGACCGACATAAGATAGATATGGTTGGCCAACCCAATCTAGTGACTCATGTGTAGTCTTCTCCCCCTGATCACTAGATTGGGAATAATAAAATTAAGACTCAAGTAAGTCACAGTTCATTGTAGTGAACATCTAACCCCTTTTGGGATCATAGCAGCGGTAGCCCTTTTGGTTAACTCCATAGACTAGGAAGACGTATTTTATCGCACACATATCAAATTTGGTGCGGTCGACTTTGGGTATATAAACGAACACAGAACATCCAAACACTTTAGGAGGTAGGCTCAGTGTTGGGGGTATTCTGCTATGAGACTCTAGGGTTTGAATTGGCGTTTTTAGGTTGAGGATCTTTATTGGTAGACGGTTTAGGAGGTAAGTGGCGGTTGCCACAGCTTCTGGACAGAAAGTTTTTGGTACTCTTGACTCGATCAAAATAGACCGGGTCATTTCTAAAAGAATCTGATTCTTTCGCTTTGCGACTCCGTTTTGCTCGGGGGTATGTGGACAGGAGGTTTGTTGAATAATTCCTTTTTCAAGAAAGAAATTCTTCATCTGATTATTGATAAATTCGCCTCCATTATCGGAATGCAGGGTTTGAATAGTTTTCTGGAATTGGTTCTAAACCATATGGAAAAAATGCACGACTTTTTCAAACATTTCAGATTTGTTTTTGAGAAAATAGGTCCAAGTCAAACGAGTTTAATCATCCACGAAAATTACAAAATATTTGAGACCATGAGATCTAGACACAGGTGCAGGACCCCAAACATTAGAATGTGCGAGGGAAAAAATAAAATCTAGCCGAGTATTATTGGGTTTAAATGACTGTCTATGGCTTTTTGCTAAAATGCACGTCTCACACTCTAAAGTACTCGATTTATTCAGAAACAATTTGGGAAATAAAAGTTTAAGATAACCAAGAGAAGGATGACCTAATTGCCTGTGCCAAAGCCACAAATTTTCTTATGTCGATCCATGAGCCAGCAACACCGATCCTTTTTAGACAACCTCATCCACATAGTACAGACTAGCATGCTCAGTGCCACGCCCAATGATCGTCCCCGTCCGGATATCCTGCAACATGCAAAACTTTGGATTTATTATCATTGTACAGTTTAACTCCTTCGTCACTTGTGACACAGATAACAACTTGTTTGATAGTGTCAGCACCAATAAGCAATTAGAAATCTTAAGATTTTGTGAGATCACTAATGTACCCATCCCGGTCACCATAGAAACTCCACCATTTGCTGTATTAATATACTTAACCCGAGATTCTACTATATCACACAAATCCCGAGCATTAAACGCCATACTATCAGTCGCCCCACAATTAAATATCCATTTATCACTTTTCCCTACTACGCATGTAACTGAATATTAGGCTCTATAAACTTCAGGGACTAAATTAGGTCTTTTTACAATTGTAGGACCTAACTCAGTTTCATCTGGGCAAAATTAGGAATATATGGAAATATAAGGGCTTGGGCTAAAAAATCCAAACCCTTTACCTCTAGGGTTGGTGATGACAGCCGCAGCCTCCTCTTGTGCAGCTTCTCCCCACACAGTTCCTCCCCACGCAGAGCTAGGGTTTCGGTTTCCTTCGGTCAGGTAAGCCCCGCTGTGGTTGTCCCCCGAGGTGTGTCTCCTCCCTTCGGTCAGGTAAGCCCCGCTGTGGTTAGCCTCCAAGGTATGCTTCCCCGAACCTTGATTGTGTTGCTGTTGTTGCAGGAATGCGTCCCCGAACTATGCCTGGAATTCGTTGCTGGTGTTGGTGGCCTCGTAGTCGCCCGCCGCTGCACCGATTCCGAGTACTGCGTTGTTTGCCACTGCTCCGATCCGTTTCTCCTTTGGTTTATGGTTGTCTTCCCACCAATCTAGGTAGCCACCCAATCGGAAACATGTTTCCTTCATATGCTTGCCCATGCCACAATACGAGCACTTCAGCTTGCTCTTGTCCCCGCAGAGTGATGAATCGTCGGCTTTGCTGGTCGAATCTGACCGCTTCGGTCCTGGCCGAAAGATTCTTGCCACGTTCACTTAAGTTTCCATGTTGGTCCGGCTATCGATCGTGACCAGTCGCTCGCCTACGCCCGATGATGGTCCGGTTAGGTTCGTTGCCGCTCCAAGTATGTGGAGCCTGGCGGCTTTCTTCCGGACGGCTGCCTATGCGGCCTCCACTGAGGCAATGTCTCCCCCTGAAGCATGTCTCGTTTAATGCTATTGAATTGGTCATTGATGCCCCCTAGGAACTGGTACACCTTCGTATCGTTCAATATGTCATTAAACAATGTGATGTCCTTGATTCAAACCATGGGGTTTGGCCTTCGGGTTTCAATTTCCCCCCAGATTGCGTGCATTCGTAAACAGAATTCTTCGAGAGTCTGGTTTCCTTGTGTCGATTTAGCCGCCTTGTTGTGCAAATCAAATACCTGTAGTGAATCTCTTTTACTACTATAACTGGCAGGCAGTGCATTCCATAAGTCTTTTGATATTTGATAATGGGCAATAGTATGAGCAAGCTGTGATTTAACATTCTGTAAAATCCAGAAAAAAAAAAACAAGATCGTCCTGTCTCCATCGGAGATATCTTGGTTTGGTTGGATGTGGAGGGGCTGGTTCTCCCGTGAGGTGATAGAGCTAGCCTTTCCCTCCAATTGCGATCTCCATCATCCGAGCCCATAGGTTGTAGTTGTGACCATTCAGCTTAGTGCCCACCATGATGATTTCGGACAACTCCTTCTGTTGCTTTTGTTGTTGGTTCAGATTCAATCCTGATCTGAGAATGCTTGCAATCTGGTCGGTAAGGTCATCTCGGCTGATGCCTGAACCGATTGGGTTCTGCGAGTTGCTCTCGCTGTCGGACATTGTTAGGGTTGTAGATTTGTGGGTAGATGATGAAGTGGATTACGGATCTTGCTCTGATACCATGTTGGATTAGAGAAAAAAAAATTGGATTTGTTTTACTGAATGTTCTTGTATATTGAATTTTGGATCTGTAACCAGTATATAGACTATTACAAGACTAGCAAAGATAACTACTGTTTTTGGACATTTTACATTGTTTCCTAGTCTAGCCAATTTAATCAGATTTCCTAGTTTAGCTTCTATACACATGGAAACTAATATGTTCTTGTTATTTCTGGCATTATTACCAAGATTTTGTTATTTCCGGCACATAGAAACTGAAATAGTTGAGCAAATATTTTGGTATCTCCAGTGGACGAATGACATAGGTTTATTTTATCAAGAGTAATCTAGACCAGCATCTGTTGGGTACGTGAATGTAATTTATATTATGACGATCAATAAAGCAAAAATTAGTCATTGTATCCTTGAATCAAATGAAAATAATTGTATTACATGAGGTAAACTCTTTAGCAAAAATTATTGACGTATCATACCATAAGAGGTTACCAATGTACTATTTAATAATTTATGTGGATCATGCAATTTGTATAACTCGCGATTTTGAGAAGACATACGACATTCACATCAAACAAGATTGTTTCAGTGATAATATTGAGGATTTGTTCTCCACATTAATCATATACATATATGATATAGGTGAAACACGTTTTGTTGGGAGAAGGAGATATAGGTGAAACACGTTTTGTTGGGAGAAGGAGGCTTTGAAAAACTTTAACGGAATCTGGAATTATTGTTGGTGAATGGTGTTATCATCAAGATGATGATTATAGTTGCATCGCTTGTTCCACATACACAAACCGCACTTACAAAGGTGCCAACTTAATTATATATATAGGTAAAAAGTACCCATTACAATGATACAAAAATTGAAACTCTTTTGGGAAAATTAAAATGTGGATAACCTTAGGGGGGTTGCAGGGGTTGACTTCACGACAAAAAAAATCTCACTCCTCCAATACCGAATTTCCAAACCCACATAATTTTGAACATTATTCACATTAGTGGATTTGATTATCTTTTTGCTAGAAAAGTACCGCTAACAAAATCCGTGGTATGTTTCTAGATTTTTTTTTTTTATATGGGATTTAAACTTGGTTCTTCATTGTAACACCAACGTGTTCTACCACTAATGTTCAACTCGTGAACACAGTAACAGTTTTTGTAAAAACAATAATGTTAGTTTGGTATTTAATTTTTCAAACAGAGCCAATTTGGTAGTGAAAAGTCCATAATTAGCGGATAAAATAATATTAATATTTGTAAAATTAAATAATATTTTTTGGAATTAAATATTAATTATAATTAAAATATGCACAGATATAATTTGAATATTTATTTTCTAATAATCATATTTGAATATAAAAAAACACATTAACTAAAACCGAAACATATTACATGAAACTATAGTGCAAGCAAACATCTAGAATCATACATTTAACTTAGAATCACACAGTTTATGCACATCTAGAAGCTACCTTCTTTTTTGGGTCAACGTAGTCAAGATACTTCAATACAATAAGAAGCAAGTAGTGCATAAACTGTGAATTCTAAGTTAAGAGATAATGCATAAATCAAGTGTATCGCAAGTGCTCTGCAAGTAAATTACAGGTGCCACAGTACTACATTACTACATTACCAGTGCATAACAGTTGTGCTATTGTGAATGTTGTAGTAACTTTGGGGCCCTTTATTGTTGGATCACGTACACCGTATTCCCGTCTCAGATACCCGCTCCGTATACCTGCACAAAGGAAAGCCCGGAAAGTCCCGTTGTTTCCCCTCCGATGATTAAGTCAGTCAGAGATTGTTTGTAATATGTGAATGTAAGGTTTCTGTCTCAGAGAATACTTAGTTTGTAATGAGGATAGTGATGAGCTATTTATAACATTTCATACCTGGAAACCATGGTTTGGTCAGGGTTTACCTTAGTCATCCTAGCTGTCCTCAGAAGCACTGACCACAGTTACTTTACTGCATATTCGTTTTTAGTGGCTACTCTATTGTAGACCATCCTTTGTATTTGTTTAATCCTAGGTGTGCTAAAAGCAGCCGGCCTAAGTCATAGGTGTGCAGGCGCACCATCTAAGGTGGACAATGAATGCATTGTCATCCACTGAAACTGACTTAAAATGCTTTCTCGCGAACCCCATTTAGGCGACGCCTAAATGGGCATGTCTTCAAGGGCGACGCCTCCGTCTGTGAAGACACAGGCGACGCCTGTAACTAGCTGGGCCTAAAAAGGATGAAGTCCAAAAGACTTATCTGGGCCGAATATTAAGTCCAGCCCAGTCCAATATTTATAACTCATCATCTGCCCCCGAAGTCTTAAATGAGCGACGCTCATTTGAGAATTTAAACTCCTGAAAGTCGTTTTCTTAATATCTTTTCATTTATAGGCGACGCCCATTTGCTTAGAAGATGCTTCTTCTATGTTTAGGCGTCACTTGTAACCATACTTATCGTAACCGTCGTCCACGTGTCTATCATGCACTGGGCGACTTTTCCGTTTACAATTCAAATTTCAAATTTGAATTTTGGCGGGATCTTCTAGAAGCCTCGGGAAACGCTGTGACCGTTTTTGATTTAAGGGGTAAAATTGTCATTTCCACTTTAGTAACCGCTCGCTTTTGTAATTCATAGGCGTATTTTCGTAAATTCATCGCCTACGTAACGGTTCGCCTCCTTCATACTCTTATAAATACCCCCACCCCTCCATCATTTAATACTTTTACTTCCCCTTAAGCTTTCTCTCTCTAAAATCCTCTGCCTTCTCTCTAGAATTCCGGTCAATTCTCCGATCGCCTTTTCATTTTCAAACGCCTTCGCCTTTTCCTTTTCGAAACGCCTTCGCCTTTCATCATTGCTCGGTGTTTTCCCCTCGCTCTAAACGCCCATCATCTCCGCGTCATTCGGTCTTATAGAAGAATGGCGTCCGATTCCGATATAGGTAACCATATTTTCCTCCCCTCGCCTTTCTCTGACCTTAAACCAAATCTCCTCACTCCACATTCTTTCGAACAAGCGGTGGCTGAGGCAGGCTTGGGCGACGCCCAAGCCCCCAGGTATCCCATCCCAGATGATGCGGATCCTGAAAACCCTCACCCTATATGTCATCCCAAGGAAGGCGAGGAGATCATTTTCCCTTCTCAAATCGCCGCGGGATTAAGATTCCCCTACTGTCCTCCTCTAGTGGAGTTGTGTCGCCATTTTGGCATTTCTCCCACCCAGCTTTCTCCCAACGCCCTTCACACCTGGATAGGTTTTAGGGTCCTTTGCTTTCGTAGAGGGTGGGAGTACTCTTTAAACATTTTTCGTAGTTTTTATAGGCTAGAAACAAATAGATATGGCGTTCGCCTTTTCACAACTAGGGCGACGCCCCCTATCAAAGAGTGGGATTGGGACGCTTCTCGTCCCTTAGTCACGGGTTACAAATCCCGTAATAGCAATTGGAAGAACGCCTACTTTTGCTTTCAAGGAGGCGTTCTGTGGTGTCTGGTGACGACCAAAGGTGGCAGAGATCTAGCTCCAGGCGTCGAGGATTTTTCCTCCGCCGAAATGGACTCCATGACAGACATCTACTTGGATCATCAAGGAGGGCGGGCGCAGATAATCTCCAAAGAGATCTGTGAGTCCGACTTAGAAGATGCTGGCGTCTCCATAGTAGATCGTCGCCTTCTGCCTTTCTTTCCGGTAAATGACTTTCCTTTCTTTTTCTTATTGCAGATAGGGATTTTGCCATGTTTTCTCACCTTGTAACGCCTGTCCAGAAAAAGGCGCCCAAGGAGAAGAAAACGAAGGAGAAAAAGGCTAAGGAGCCTAAAGGCGACGCTCCGGAGGGCTCCAAAAAGCGCAAAGGGCACCACTCCTCCAAGGGCAAGAAAAAGGAGAAGCCTATGGAGGATTCCTTGGATCCTCTCAAGGCTCCTGCCGAGCTTTTCAGCGACGACACCAACGACGCTGTCGAAGCCTTTAAAGGTGCGGTTCCTAAATCTCACTGGGTAAATAACAGCGTCACTAGTAATAGGAATAATATTTTGTTCACAAAATAGTGGGGTCCTCCAGTCTTAGCCTATGGTGGCATCATGTGGACCTACACCGAGTATCACTCGGGTGTTGTTAAGAAGGGACCATTTGACCCTTCCTTTGATCCGACAGGGGCGACGCCTGATGCTCCTCCAAAACAGAAGACGCCAACCCCTCCACGTCCTGCACCTTCCTCCTCTAAGGAAGTAATCCTGGTGGATACTTCTCCTGGCGATGACTCCTTGTCATCACCTCCTCCTTCTCCTTTAATTCGTCGTCGCCCAGATGACCTTCCTCAATTCAAGGGGCCTGCCTTTGACGTCAGGCGAGAGCTGCTGGACCAGGCTAACATTCCAAATCCAAAGGCGCCATGGGTCTCTTGTACCAAACTTCAGCAGACCTCCTTGATGGCGGGTCATTCCAGCATCGACCCCAACCTCGGCCTTCACCTTCTCTCAGGTGCTTGCACCCCTGCTGATAGGGGGCCCTTGAACATGGAGACTGAAGCCATAGAGGGTTTGGTTCGCCATTCCCTCTCTTTAATACAGAGTCAGGTAAACGCCATTTTCCTTTAGTGCTTTTACTTTCATACTTGTATTTTTACTTAACCTTTCCTTGTTTATTCTTCAGGTCATTCCTGCTGCTCTGAAGTTGGGCGCTACTCTTATGGGCCTAACTGAGGAAAGAGAGAGCAACCAGGCCCGCCTCCGCCAGGTTGAGAAGGAGAAATTTGAGGTGGAGAAGCTGCTGCATCGCCTCGCTGTTTCTGAAGCAGCTCGCAAGGAGTTGGAGGCTGACCTTGTCAATAAGGAACAGCTCGCCAATCAATTGAGGGATGCGCAGAATAGGGAGAACGCCATGAAGGCTTCCCTCAGCAAGATCCAGAAGGAGATGGCGCTTGTCAAGAAAGACAAGGACAACGCCTTCAAAGAAGCAGAGAACGCCAAGAGGGAAGCCGAGCAGGCTATTAAAGAGGCGTCTCAGTCCACTCAGGAGGTGGAACACCTCAAGGCTGAACTGCCCAAACGCCTGGAAGAAGCTGTGGAGTCCTTCCACACAAGTCCAGACTTCGCCAAGGCTGCCATCGAGTGGAACCGCACTGGCGTTTTAGCCATCTTCAAGAAGGCTGAAAAGGATATCCGTAAGGTGGATCCCAACTTTCCCTTGGATAAGTTGGAGTTTCTATCTGGGTACCTCGCCATGAAGGCTCAAGAAGAAGCTGAGGCGTTGGCCGGAAGTGATGAAGAGACTGGCGATGACAGCTCCACTTCTAGTGATTCTTCTCCAACAGAGTCGCCTCCTGAACCAGTGCCTGTCGAGACAAATTCAGATACGCCTGCTCCTGGCCCTTCTCCAAAGACAACGCCTTCAACTCTTCCTTAGTTTCCTTTTCTCTTTTCTCTTCGCCTCTTTTGTAAAGACAATTTTGCAACGCTCCGCCGTTGCTATTATAAATCCTTTATTTCCATATGCAGTGTGTGTGTTTTTCCATACTTAGCTTTATTTCATACTTAGTTTTATTTTTATCCTACTTGTTAAAATAACAAGTCTTATCTCATTTATCAAAACTTAAGCAAACGCCAATAAGCTTTTGTTTGAATGTCATCGCCAATAACTTGAGATAACCATTTTCAGTAGTCGTCATTTAATCAACTTAATGAACTCCTTAATTGAATAATAAGAAATCGCCATTAAACCAGCTTTTAAATCATCGCCATTTCATCCATTGTTTAAGCAATCGCCATTACATCAAAGTGAAGCAATCGCCAATACATCAAAGTGAAGCAATCGCCATTACATATAACACCCCTTGATTTCAACAATACTTCATACATCGCCTTCAACATTTAAGTAAAAAATTTCAAATGCTATGAACACCTTCAACATTAGGCATAAAAAATTTTCAAATGCTCAGCATTAAAAGTATTCTTCAACACTTTTCCTTCTAAATCTTCTAACACATATGCGTTTGGGTGAGGAATGGCGATGACTTTGTAGGGTCCTTCCCATTTGGGTGACAGCTTGTTTACTCTATCCTGGTGTGAGAATTCGTGCCTACGCCATACCCTCTCCCCCACAAAAAAATTGGCGAGATGATACTTTCCTATTGTAGTATCTCGCTGTAGCCAATCGCATACGCCCCTGAACTTCTTCTGAAGCCCATCGCTTTTCATCTACCATGTCCAATTCCAAACGCCTTTGATCCTCATTGTCCATAGCATCATAATGGCTTACCCTGTGCGACTCGACTGCTATTTCTGTTGGAGCAACCGCCTCTGATCCATACACTAATCCAAATGGCGTCTCTCCAGTTGCTTTCTTTGGTGTTGTTCTCAACACCCATAAGACGTTTTCTAATTCTTCTGTCCATTTTCCTCCCAAGGCGTCTAGTCTTTTCTTCAAACCATTCAAGACTGTTTTGTTCGCTGCTTCCACCTGTCCATTGGCATGCGCATGTTTTACTGAAGCATGCCTATGGTCAATTTTTAACTCTTCACAAAACCATTTTAACTCTTTTCCAGCGAATTGTGGGCCATTGTCACTGACCAACACACTTGGGATTCCATATCAAGAAACAATTCTCGATTTAATAAATTTGATGACTTGAAATTCAGTGGTTGATGCCAACGCCTTTGCTTCAATCCATTTCGAAAAATAGTCGATGGCGACTATTATATAGGTGCGTTCCTTGGATTTTGGCAATGGTCCTACCAAGTCGATTCCCCACTGTGCAAATGGCCATGCTGCACATATACTTGTAAGGTTTGCTGGTGGACGAACTATCTTCGGACTATACTTCTGGCATGATTCACACTTCATAACCAAAGCGGTCGCCTCTTGACTCATTGTAGGCCAATAATAACCTTGATTCAGAATCTTCCTCACAATTGACCTTGCCCCTTCATGACAGGCCGCGTATCCTTCATGGACTTCTCTTAAGATGGTAACCGTTTCAGGGTGAGCGACGCATCTGAGATAGGGCGTGGAGAAACCCTTCTTATACATTAGGCCATCAATTATTCGGAAGCTAGGCGCTAAACGAACAATCTTTTTGGACTGAGCTTCCTCAGTAGGGAGTACTCCTGATTCCAAATAAGATCGAATAGGCGTCGCCCAGTCAACTGTGATACTTTTGTTAGCACAATAAAAGCTAACACATTCTCCATGGTTGGTTTCTATGAAATGGGCCTGTCTGGGCGTCGCTTGCCAAGCATATTTACTCAGGGCATCTGCTTCTTGATTCGCTTCTCGGGGAATGGCTTCAATCTGAAATTTATTGAATCTTGCTACCAACGCCATAGCCTCTTTCCAATATAACTTCATTTTCTCTCCTTTAGCCGTATATTCCCCTTTGATTTGGTTGACCACCAATTGTGAATCACAAAACACATGCAAAGAGGTAACTCCTAATCTTTTCGCCAATCGCAATCCCGTAACCAACGCCTCATACTCAGCTTCATTATTCGTAGCCTTGAAAGTGAGGACCAGGGCATATGTTAGTGGTGTTCCTCCATCTGGTGGTGTCAACACTAATCCTGCCCCCGAGCCATCGTCTGATGAGGATCCATCAGTGTGAAGTATCCAAGGATTCTCTTCTTTTTTTTTTCTTTAGGCGTCGTCGGCTGAGGACATGTGGATTCCACAATGAAATCTGCCAATGCCTGACCTTTAATGGCGTTCCTAGGGGCGAATTTAATTCTAAACTCGCTTAATTCGATAGCCCATTTGACCATTCTTCCTGAAGCATCTGCTTTTGTAGAAAATGTTTCAACGGTTGATTTGTTAAAACTGTAATTTCATGCTCATGGAAATAAGGGCGTAGCTTCCTTGCTGATACTACCAACGCATAAAGGTACTTCTCAACCTCCAAGTAGTTTATTTCAGATTTTGCAAGTACTTTCGATACATAATACACTGGCACCTGGCCTTTTCCTACTTCTTTGACCAATACTGAACTTACAGCAACTGGTGTAATACTTAAATATAAGGAAAGAGCGTCGCCTTTGGAAGGCTTCGCCAAAGGTGGAAGTGTCTTGAGATGCTTTTTCAGGTCCTGGAAAGCCTGCTCACATTCACCAGTCCATTCAAATTTTTTGTTGGCCCTTAGCACCTGAAAGAAAGGGAGTGATTTGTCGCCTGCTTTTGCCAGAAAACGGCTAAGCGCCGCCAATCTTCCATTCAGACTCTGCACTTCCTTGTGGCAAGTTGGACTCCTCATGTCTTCAATGGCTTCCAGCTTCTCAGGATTTACCTCTATTCCTCTTTGGCTCACCATGTATCCCAGAAATTTTCCCAAGTGAACGCCAAAAGCACACTTAGCTGGATTCAGGCGAACTTGATGAAGGCGCATCCTTTCGAATGTTTTCCTCAGGTCCTCCACGTGATCCGCACTCTTTATGGATTTTACCAGCATGTCATCAACATATGCTTCCATGGTGACGCCTATCATGCCATCGAAAAGCTTGTTAATCATCCTTTGATAAGTGGCTCCTGCATTCAACAAACCAAAAGGCATCACCGTGTAATGATATATGTCGCTATCCGCATAAAGAGCTGTATGTTGAGCGTCACCATCCGCCATTTGTATCTGGTTGTAACCAGAATATGCATCCATAAAGCTGAGTAACTCGTGTCCAAAAGTGGCGTCGACCAATTGATCGATTCTGGGCAAAGGATAGGAATCCTTCGGACATGCCTTATTCAGGTCGCGATAGTCAATACACATCCTCCACTTCCCATTGCTTTTCTTGACCAACACAGGGTTGGCAACCCAGGTCTGAAACCTGATTTCCTTCACAAACTTTGCTTCAATGAGCTTGCCTACTTCTTGCTTGATAGCAATCGCCTTTTCCTCACCTACAGGGCGTCGCTTCTGAGCAATAGGCCTAACATTTAGATCTAGATTGAGTTCATGGGCAATGACATCTTTGCTGATGCCCGGCATGTCGCTTGGTTTCCAAGCGAATAATTCCTTGAACTCAACAAGGAGCATCGAAAGAGCAGAAGATTCATTTTCCCCGAGCGTCGCTCCAATTGATACTTCCTTCCCTTTACCATCAATCTCCACCTTCTTCAATCCTTCCACGGGTTGAGGACGACTCCTTTCCTCCCTGGGATCTTCTTCTGTCTGAATTGCCAAGGATTCTTTTTTCTTGAAGTGGCGACGCGTCGCCTGGACGTAGCATCTTCGTGCCGCTGGTTGGTCTCCCTTAACAACCCCTACACCATGGGGTGTAGGGAACTTCAACAACTGATGATACGTGGAGTGTACCATTTTGTTTGGGTTCAATGTCGATCGTCCCAAAATGGCGTTGTAAGATGCTGGGGCGTCCACCACAATGAAAGTGATGTCGAAGTTCAAAACTTGTCATCCTTCGCCCAAGATGACCGGCAAAGTCACTGCTCCTACCGGGTAGGTGGTGTGCGAGGCGAAGCCCATCAAAGGAAAGTTGACCTTCTTCAGATCCTTCTCCTTTCTTCCCATTCGTTTGTATGCATCCAGAAATAAGATATCAGCTGAGCTTCCTGAGTCCACCAATATTCTCTTCATGTTGAACCGATCGACGCCCATTATAATCACCAAGGCATCATCATGAGGAGAAGTGACATGTCCCATTTATTTTTCTGAAAAGGAAATGATCACCTCCTCTTCTTCTCTTGGGCGTTTTCCTAGCTTGTCGGTTCCAGACATTTGGGAAGCGTATCCCTCCCTTGCTGAACAGGTTTCTCCACCCGAGGTAAAGCCTCCACTAATCATGTTCAAATCCTCCACCTTGTTGCTAGGCCCTGCCCCATTTTGCATATTCCTAGGCGACGCCCTCTTCCTCGGACTCCTACTCCTTTGGCGTCGGGCCAAGAAGTTCTTCAAGTGCCCCTGCTGGATCAACCTTTCTATATCTTTTTTCAAAATATAGTAGTCATCCGTATGGTGGCCCTTACATCGGTGGTATCTGCAATACTGGTTAGGATTATTTCCCATAACCGCGTCTGGCTTCCTTGGTGGGGGAGGCGTCGCCCAATTCTTCTTCTCCATCTCTGTTAAAATTATGGAAATTTCCCTATTCATGGGGGTGTAGCTTTGGAAAGCTTCTCTAGCAGGCCTTGGTCCGAAAGAGCGACGCTTATCATCATGCTTTCGATCATCGTGCTTTGAGGAGCGTTGCTCGGGTCTTTTTCCTTCTGCATGCTCCTTTCTGGACGCTTCTTTGTGGACCTTTCTTCCTTCTCGTGAAATCTCCAAGTCTATGTAAGACTTGACTCTGTCTGCCATTTCCTCCACGGTGTTGACTGGTAGGATACTCAAACTGTCGTACAAAGTCGATCCCTTTGGGCCCAATCCTCTTATGAATGCCCGGATGGTTTCTCCCTGCGTGATGGTTTGATCAATTTCAGCCAATTCCCTGTTGAATCGAGAATAGAAGTCGCCCAAACTTTCCTGGTCCCCCTGCCTGATATGGTCGAGCGTTCCCACACTTTTTAGTAGGCGACGCCCTCCCATGTATTGTACGATGAACTTGTCCTTCAGATTTGTCCATGATTTTACTGATGCCTTGGGTAGGTTGAAAAACCAATGTGCAGGCACATCGCCCAAGGTAGCTGGAAAGAGTAACGCCAAATCAGTTTCCTCACTTGTTCTTCCCAACAAAGAATTTTCATGCCTTTGTATGTGGAAGACCGGATCAGTATCCCCATTGTACGTATCTATGCGAAAAGTCGGCTGCACCTGTGCTGGTAGTGCCACTGATAATATCTATGGGGCGAACGGATGCGTCGACCTGTCTCGAAGGTGAGGCATGGTTCGATTCTTTTGCTCCTTTAGCGTTTCAGCTACGATTTCTTTGACCCTGTCTTCACTTAACATCCTTGGAGCAGGCGCCACAGGTACAATAGCCCCTACTGCTCCCATGCTCGCCACTGGAAACGTCTCAGGTGGTGGATTTGCTGGTGTGGCTTGATGTGGCTTCATGCGCCGCCTGAGCGCTTGCTCTTTGAGCTGCCCGAGCAGCTGTCCTTTGATCCCTTCTGTCCAAGAGCTCATCAAGAGCCATCATGAACGCTGGTGTCTGGATGAATTCTGCATTTATGTCCACTTGTCGAGGCGGCGCTCTGGCGAACGACGAGTCTATGCGAGACTGCGCCGCTCGAGGCATGTCGTTGTCGTATCTCTGCTCTTCAGGAGGAACTTCTTCCTCATGAATATTTTCTTGTTGCACAGACCTAGGCCGCACCATTTGTATCGGTATGTATGAGGTCTGTCCCAAATGCTGCTGCAGGTTTTGGAGTGAGCCCTCATCATTCACTTCACGAATGGTCTTTGCTCGTGTTGTTGGTGGAGCCATGGCTGATTTTCGCTCAATGGTCCCCACAGACGGCGCCAATGTGTTGGATCACGTACACCGTATTCCCGTCTCAGATACCCGCTCCGTATACCTGCACAAAGGAAAGCCCGGGAAGTTCCGTTGTTTCCCCTCCGATGATTAAGTCAGTCAGAGGTTGTTTGTAATATGTGAATGTAAGGTTTCTGTCTCAGAGAATACTTAGTTTGTAATGAGCATAGTGATGATCTATTTATAACATTTCATACCTGGAACCATGGTTTGGTCAGGGTTTACCTTAGTCATCCTAGCTGTCCTCAGAAGCACTGACCACAGTTACTTTACTGCATATTCGTTTTTAGTGGCTACTCTATTGTAGACCATCCTTTGTATGTGTTTAATCTTAGGTGTGCTAAAAGCAGCCGGCCTAAGTCATAGGTGTGCAGGCGCACCATCTAAGGTGGACAATGAATGCATTGTCATCCACTGAAACTGACTTAAAATGCTTTCTGGCGAACCCCATTTAGGCGACGCCTAAATGGGCATGTCTTCAAGGGCGACGCCTCCGTCTGTGAAGACACAGGCGACGCCTGTAACTAGCTGGGCCTAAAAAGGATGAAGTCCAAAAGACTTATCTGGGCCGAATATTAAGTCCAGCCCAGTCCAATATTTATAACCCATCATTTATTTCAAATTTTAAGAACATCAGGAGGCAAACCAAAGCTTGGAAATGTTAAGAGGATAGAGATGGTTAAGTTTACAAGTTTCCTTAGATGTTGGTCCATATTTTTTCATTACTTTGCTATCTAGTTTCAAAAGTTCTTATATAAAGGAGGGGTAAAACTCGACTATATTACATAATACTTGAGTCAAAATCGAGTTACTTTCCAATATTAAAAAATGAAAAATTTGTTCCTTCATGTTTTATCATCAATCGAGTTTATTCCTTCGGTCAAATTTTCCATCCAAATTTAACATATTAGGTTTTGAAAAATTTAAAAATAGCAAAAAACTTTTAAAAGTGTCACAAGAAAACCCTTCAAAAAATTTATATATGTTACTCTCGAGTTCTGATTACACTTTTTGTTATAAGGGAAATTATGTTTGTAAACCAATGATTACTTTTTACAGACATGTTTTATCAAAATAACAAAATGTTCTAATAATATTTTTCATTCATAATAAATTACAAATTATTTTCTACTGAATAGTTAGTCATGTTGATTCTCTTTCATTTCAAGCTACATATTTACCGTTATCATTCTTATCGATCTTTGTTGTCGACTCCCCGGTTGTCATCCATCATTTATCGCCGTCCACCACTCAACGTCGCCCTCATTTGTCGTTCCCTAGTTGTCGTCATCCACTGTCTTATCGTTGTCGTCATCAATCGTCTCGTTGTCTAGTTGACGACTATTTTGCGGTTAAAATCATTTTTTTGGATGACTTGATATCTTTTAATTAAAATAAGCCGTGTGTATATAAAAAAATATCCATAATTTTACCAATTTTCCATGAAATCATTCATTTTGATGTGTAAATCCATCAAAACTTGGCAAAACCATGGTCAAATCGACACGGCGTTCTCAATTTCTTATCTAATAATGGACAGTCATTTCAAAATTTATAACTCAAAATTCGGCTTACAAAAGAAAGTTTATCTACATGTATTATATTAGGTGTTATTCTTACATTTACATTTGGATAGTACTTTTTATATCCATTTTTCACTGTTTTGCTCGAATTTTTAATGTTGCTTTCTTTTTTGAATTCTCTGGAAGATCACTTTTAACTCAATTCAATATTATTATTATTACCAACGGACACTTGGTCCAACGGTATCACCCTTGCTTATAAGCAAGAGATCTTGAGATCGATTCTCGATGTACCAAGATTAATTCTTGGATGTCCAAAAAAACAAAACAAATATTATTATTATTTTATTTTGGTAATTGAGTAGACGATTACTTCATAACTAATCTAGATTTAGATTTTTCCAGCACTATCAAAGGATAGTTGTTTCACAACATCTTGTCGAAAATTCACACGAACTAGTAGGAAAGGGTATTTCGGGTTGCACCACTTCTTTGTCAAAGCATCTGCAACTCTATTTGCTTCACTATATATGTTTTTTATTTTGAATTTCTTGAATTCTAACAGAAATTTTCTGCAACCAAGAATAAGATTCATGAGTGGTCTATCAAATTGTAATTCTTACACTACATGATTAATTGCCTCTTTAGGATTTGATTTTATATGGATTGTTTTCACTCCCACGCTTTTTTGTCCACGGTAGCGCGTATACCAAGATTTCGAAATATTTTTTTATATACTTACTTTTCTTTTAAAAAAAATTGTACATTGCCTATTTTTTTAAAAAACAATCTCACTATGCTTACGTTCATTTCTTGATTTCTCCTCCAATACTTTAAATTGATAATGCAAATAATTAATGCATTATCCAAACTAATTATAAAAATAAGAAGAATAAAAATGGTTTGAGAAGTTCTCAAATCTTTGGTAAATGGTCTTTATTTAAATTGTTGTTATATTAGTTTAATATAAAATTTAAATTATTATATGAATAAGCAAAAATAAATCAAATTACTTTTTGATTATATTATTATATTGATAAGATGAACGAATGTTTTCAAATGAAAGTGTTTTTATTTTTAATATAATTTAAATTAATATTACTCTCAACTTACTTTTTAAATTTTATAACGTTTATTATTTATGGTATATTTTTATGAGCTAGTTCCATCTATGAGTATTTATAGGTATTTATCTAAAAAATACATGTCAATTATTTAATATATTTTTTATTACAATTATTATACATACTTTTAAACTTTTATATTGATAAATTAATGAGAATGAAATACTTTAAATTTATTTAGTATTTATTTAATTAATAAAAAATTATTTAATTGATTTAGTTATAAAATTAAACAATATTGAGAAAACAAATATTATTTTCTATGACAATAAATAATAATATTTTATTACAAAATGGATATAATAAATGAGGAGGTGAGAGAGAATTTGTAACGTACAACGAGAATACATTAGAAACTTCGAAAGAATTATAGGACTTTTGGAGGTACACATGGTGAATCTATGTCACTAACTCTTACAAAAATTATTCATCAACCAATGAAAATCTTTCTTTTTGACAAATAAGCATTAGGGCTGGGCATAAACAGGGTCGGTCCCGAACCGGTTCAGAACCGAACATTTACCACATTTTACAACCGGTACGGTTTACCGCTCCAGTTTTTGGTCGCTCCAGATTTTGGCCGATTTACCGTACCGGTTCGGCCGAACCTGTTCATACAAAAAAAAAATCAACTGAAATTCCAATTCATTCTGCAAGCAGTCCAGCACTATCAACATCCAACTAAGATTACAATACAAACATAAATCCAACTGAGGTTCAATACAAATAATACTACACTTAACACTAATTACTTCAACCAATTTGCACCAATCTGTTAGCAGACACCCTTGATTGCAACTTTGACGCTGCTTGACACATGTCCTACAATATACAAATATCATCACTTTCCAATGATCGAATCCATCCACCCATTTATTTTGGTGAATCAGCATTGCCTATAATCTTTGATGAAAAGGAAGTAGAAAGGTGACCTCAATGTTGTATCGCGAAGAGAAGTGAGTCAGCAGGACAGTCTTGTTTCATATCCATTCAGCATTTTCCATAAGCTGCCAATTTGACCACCAAATCTAGACTTTTGATACTTGAAAATGATGAAGTTGGAAGGACAATGAGGTAACAGTCAGAATCCCACGTTCATAAATGAGATTCTGCAATCTATCTTCAAGAAAAGGGCTATAAAATTGCAGTTTTAAACCAGAAAATTGAATGCACCTGGATTTTGTGGTCTTTCAGGTAAGGGTGATCAAAGGCAGGCTGGTGAGAGATATGGACACAGTCTATTATATCTCCATCTGGGCTTTGCAAATAGAAAAAAATCGAAAATCACTAACATGTATGAAGTAATCCAAATCAAGATTATCACAAAAAATAACTGATTCCACTACTTTAAGGACGCACAAACTCCAACAGGACATATATTAAGTATGCTTTTCTGCATTATTTATCCAGTTCATATCTCCTCGGCAAGAGCAAGAAAATTGTAAATCTACACTTTTCAGAATCCAATCCAATAGAACACTAATCACTAATCAGCAACTAAGATAGGCGACGAGTGACGGTCTAATCCAACGAAGAATAGTGAAGACGAACCTGGTCTAAAGTGAAGACGAACGGCAGCTGAGGCGTGACGACGATGACAGGCGACGAGCGGCGAAAACAACAGGTGAATACAGAACGTATTGAAGTTTGAAGACGAGCGACGTGATTCGTGAACTTGAAGAATGAAGACTGAATTGAGTGATATTGAAGACTCAATTAGGTCTGGTCGAAAAAAAAAAATTAGGTTTGGTCTAAAGTGAAAAACCGGTTTTGTCTGGTCTGAAGTGGTCTGATCTGGTTTAGTGTTTAGTAATATTTTAAGATTAAAATCGGTACAAAAACAGGTTTGGTTAACCGATTTTGAACCGGTTTTCTGTACCTATTCTGAACCGCTCTAGTTTTTTTGAAAAAAAACGTTTGTTTTGTGAACCGGTTCGGCCGAACCGGTTATTTTTGCCCAGCCCTACTAAGCATGACAAAAACTTATGTGTCTTAATTATAGAGGTTGTAGCCAAATTAATATATACTAGATATTTCGTCTTCGTAAAAGCTCAGTAAATAGTATATTTTATTTATATATATATAATAAAAGATATTTTTTATAGTATAATGTATACTACTTATTTAAATTATTTTTAAATGAATATAGACTATAATAATTTTAATAAAGTAATTTTAGTGGTATAACGTTATTTTTTAAATGAATACAAACTATAATAATTTTTCAAAAAGAATATTGTTATAAGTTTTAATTTCTTACAATAAAAATATTAAATTATAAAAATGCATGAAATAATTATATAGATAAAGTATTATAACTTATATTATGAAAAAGCAAAATCATAAATTATATTAAGTGTATTTGTTCATAAAATTAGTTAAAAATGCATAAGTCAATAATAAAAATTAATAATAAAATAATAATTAATACTTGTAAGTTAAATATTTTATATTAATGTCTCTGTTTACAAAAGATTATTAAAATCACTACTAATTTTTTATTTATTTTAGAAAAACAATAATAAATTATTTTCTATAAGTAGCATTTTAATAATTCAAAAGTTTGAGTTATAAATATGAAACAATAATATTTTTCATAAAACTATAATATATCTATGTCTGTGTGTTAGTGTTCATATAATACTCTGAACTTTTATTGTTTATTACATCTATCAATGCTCATATAAAACATTAGTATTTTTCTAACAATAATAACAATCTAATGTTTTAGTACACATATCATATTTTATCTATTTTGTTAATTGTAAATTATATTGAGTTTATAAATATATAAAATTTAATTTTGTGGCATTGTTAAAATTTATTTTGATATTATTGTAATTAATTAGGTGGTGTTGAATGTTGATGTCACTTATGTGTCATTTTAATAAGATAGATTAAATACATCCTTAATTAATTTATATTTTAATTTGTAAGAGTAAATCTTAATATGTGCATATTTTATATTTATAAAATATAATATTATGTATTTTATTATTATATAAATTTGACTACATGAGATATACTTAAGGAGAAATCATAATTATAATATGAAATAAAGAAACATGATAAGGGTTTTGTAACTTATATTGACAATGAATGAGAGAGTTTGGATGATATTAAAGTAATTTACGTGGCATGTCAAATAGGAATGAAAAAATTATGATTGACATAGATCATTTAGAATATGTTAATTTAACATTAGAAGTGAGAAAATACAATAAAATACTTATTTGTCAACATTCTATGTGATTTAGCCAAATTAATATAGATATATAGATTAGCCAAATTAATATAGATAGATAGATAGATAGATAGAGAGATGATATTATATTATATTACTTTATTCTAATCTATTTTATTTTTTCATTTTCTATTTTATAAGGAGAGCGGAGTCAGTATGTATAATTAATAAATACAAAAACTAAACTGTTTTGTAATTTTTTTAAGTAAGTATTGTAATTTGTTTATTATCCAACTTCAGATAGAGTTGGAATCCTCGTCATTCTTCACCTATACATAAAGATAATGGATCCTTCTTCTTCCTCGAACACCTTATACCAGACAAAACCCACCAATTTGATTTCATCCCAACTCACACACAAGCTTCGACACAGAACTCTCATTTTTCGTATTCTCTCTTTATATATTGTTTTTCAATGTATAATTTTCATTCACACCAAAGTCATTTTTAACTTTAAAAGATATTGATACTAGCAATAATAATAAAAAAATATTCTCAAAATTCAAACTTAAAATCTCTATTTGTGGAACGAAACACGCTATGATCTATTTGATAAATAGATTCTTATCCCTATAGAAAGAAACAGTTACATTGTATTCGAATGCATACATAACCACAAATTTAGAATATATACTCTCTCTATCAGACGTCTTTCGCTCGATGGGAAGACTAATATTAGATATTATCGTATGTTATTCACATTATATTTAAAATAAACATTAACATAAATAAAAGTAAAAAAATAAGTTAACTCCCACTACTGAAATTCTCTCTTTTACACACCAAATAATAATGTCATCGGTAAAAATTCGTCGGTAAAACTTAATTTACCGATAAAATTAATTTTTTATCGGTAAATATAATTTTTACCAACAATCTTTAATGTGGTCGGTGAAAGTATTTTTTAACGACGATATAATGATACATACATTACGTCTGTAAATATTAAACTACCGACGACTTTAAAATATCGTCGGCTTCAATGACTTTTTATTGATAAATGCCTATAATTTTACTGACATAATTGTATTTTCATCGGTAAAATATATTTTTATCTACAAAACCAAAATTTGTCGACAACGGAGCTTTCACCGACGAATATTTTACCGACAAAATTCGATATTTACCGACGTGATTGATTTTTGCGGACGAAATATTTAGTTTTACTGACAATAAAATTTTGCTGGTAAAAGAAAAATTACAATAGTATCATTCAATTAAACTGCGTAAGAAGTTGTTATTTTTTTCCTGGTTTAAGAAAAAAAATGATTACATATACTATTTATAATACTGAATGATTAGGCAATATTGGATAAATAAGATTATTAATAGAATTTGTATGTTTAAAAATTAAAACATGTGACTTAGAGTGTGTAATCTGTAGGTAGTTCAAAATATAGACACGGTCATTCAAAATTGAAGGCTTTCAATAGAGATGACAAGGTTATCGTAATTTTATTTTACTCTTAAATATGATTAATCGCATTATTATAGTACAATGCCGGTTATACTAATACATTTTTTATATGTAATAATTATTGTAATGATTATGATTATGGATATATTTATATTATTTAATCTATAATCATACTTATAAACATAATCGCATATATATATATATAATAACTTATTGTGTCAATAATTTTTAATATATATATCAAATTTGAATTAGTCTCAACTGTGTGTGAAATTAGTTTATTTTCATAATTAAGGCGGTCTTTTACTATTAAAAATAAATATAATTAAGACTGATAAATATTCGTGATTATGAATATAATTATAATATTAAAATTTATAATTATTCTAATTATAATATATTTTAAAAAATATGATAGAATTATAATATGTGTGAGAAGTTAATCCAGCTTAATCCGGAGTAATATCTAAATATCGATGATAAATGGATAACGTGATATAGAATTATAGAAAAACTATTTTCCATCAGTCTGACAGTATGGTCAACGGAGCCTCCTACAACTTACCACGTCACCGGACCTTTATATCTATGGTTACCTTTAATCATTCTAGGACAAGACGCTCTACCGAAATCGAAGACTTTCTAACAGTACTATATGTCACATTGATTATACCACTTGTTTGTTTATCAACTTATTTAAATCTTCTGATTTATTTACTTATCGATAATCTTGTCGTGATATTAATCGTAGCGTGTTAATTGTGTCGTATCTAAATATATCCTGTGTGTAAACAGATAAGTATTAAATGTATCTCAAAATTTCAAAGACAAACATGACACGATTAATAAGGGTGCTTAAACGTATAAGAGTTTTTTAGACACGAGATACGTTAAGGTCAAACTCATATTCGATTTAAACCAGATATATACACAAATCTAGATTCAGAGTAAAGTATTCAAAATTCGAAGTAAAATATTCAAAATTCAATATTAAAGATTAAGTGGGTATTTTAATATTTTATTATTATTATTATACTTAAATGTGTCTAAACGTGTCACGTGTATGCACGACACGATTAGTTAATCGTGTTTAATCAGATATCTATATATTTAAGATGTTTAGACACGATTAATAATCGTGTCTAAACGTATAAGAGCTGTTTAGACACAAGATCAGTTAATGTCAAACTCATATACACTCTAAAGCAGATCATACTGTGTCGTTTAATCGTGTCGTGTCAGAAATTGTCAGCCCTAAGTGATAGACTGATAATTTGTACTATCTAGAGTAAATTCGCGTAATGTATACATTTTATAGAGAGGATATATAAACTATGAGTGTAATGACATAATTTTTAACGGATAATTACTAAAAAAAACTACATGCATAATCAATTTTTTTATATTTTTTTAAATGTTTTTATTTGTATTTTGAGAGTTAGGGTAAGAAGGTTTAAACTAAAAAAAAAAAAATTAAAAAATACATAAAAATGAGGAAACAACATAGAAATTTTGAGAGGTTAAATATGTTTTTTAATTATTTTTAATAAAAATATTAAATAAATAAAATAATTAATTAAAAACTATTTATTTCAGATATTTTATAAAAAAACATATTATATTAAAAATTCAGATTTACCTCCTCTATTTTTCGTATTTACCTCTATTTTTATGTATATTTAATTTAAAAAATAGAATATGTTTTTATTAGAAATTGGATCAAACACATGTTGCTACATCATTTTCCTTTCTTGATTTAATTTAAAAATGAATGAATCTGTTTTTTTTATCTCAACTCTCAAAGTACAAGTAACTTAATTAAAAAAAAAGTTCGTAAAATAGAAAAGATCAATTTACTTCATAAAGTTCAAGTCTTAATTTCATCATTAAATATAAAAAAAAAAACAAATTGTTTTTAATCATTTTCTTAATACAGTGATAATGTTGGTGCCAAATTGAAAGGATATAGTTTATCCTTTCAATTTGGCCAGCATAGACACACTTATCATAATTTAGTATCTATACAAAATAAAATTTCGTAAAAATACCTCAAAATAAAAGTAAATACTTAAATATTCCCAGTTAAAAAAAATATATATATCAAAATATGGCATGCATGGGTGTTCTATAAAGCATCACTCGTGAATGACATTCGCTGGTATAAGTCTTAACCATGAATGGTATTCGCGTTCCTAATTGGCATGTCATGTAAGTCATCTTAAATTCCTCAAAAGTATCTAGCTCATTCATTCTAAAAATAAAGCTACAAAACGTTAATCATTTGCATTTGTTTCATATGTATATTTATGATTTTGCCTTAAATATATTTTGTGTAGTGAATTTTATACATTATAATTACATTTAAATATAAAATTGAATAACAATAATAACAATGTAAATATTGACAATCTTAAAAAATATATATATTATATTTATAGACTTGGCATATTTTTTAATTAAAAAAGTAGATAAATGGTCGAATTTATAATTAAAACACAAGGGATTCTTAGTTCTTACTATTATTAAAATAATTAATAAATTATCAATGTTTTTACAAATTTATGAGTTTTTTCAAAATCTGTTTATTTTAGAATTTCTTTTTGAAAAAGTGAATATCCAAATTTTTTTTTTAGCAAAGTGTCTATAGGCGCGGGAACCCGGGGACGCGCCTATTCCATAGGCGCGACCTGGGGACGCGCCTATGGCGTATTAGGGTTCTTTTTAAAGAACCCTAATCTTCGTTGCCGCCTCCTCATCCTGATCTTCGTTGCCGCCTCCCTCAAGCTCCCGTTGCCTGCTGCCGTTACGCCTGCTGCCGCCTCGCCTCGCCTCTCGACGCCTCGCCTCAAGCGCCTCCTCGCCGCCGCCGTGTCCAGCGCCAACTCCAACTCCAGCTCCAGCTGCAGCTCCGCCGCCGCGCCTCCTCGCCTCGCCTCGCCGCTGCCTCGCCTCGCCTAGCCTCGCCTCCTCGCCTCCTCGCCGCCGCCTCGCCCTCGCCTCCCGACGACAGATCTCGGTAATTGTTTTTTTTTAATTTTTTTTTTGTATAATTTTTTTTTAGAAATATCTGATTATTAATATTTGTTGTTATGTTAATTAGCCATATTAATCTAAACGAGTAATTATAGTGCTAATTAATTATATTATTATAAATTAATTGTATATATTTGAATTATTATGATTAGTAAAAAAATTGTGCCAAAATAATTAATTGTTATAAATAAAATATTTATACTGTTTAATTGTACAGTTATCATGCAGCCGCGCGTAGTTATGTCAACTTTGTCGCACGGTACCAACGTGATAGATGTTGGTCCTTTAGATCCATCGGTCCTTTGGGGTCAAGCTAATCATCGTTCGTCGGATCTGAGCGATAATCAACAAATAACGTTTCGCTGTTTAAAAGGCGAAGGAAATCTAATTTCCGAAAATGCACAAGCGATTGTGCAAGCTGTTGGTTTATGGGATGTGGTTGTTATGTCACATCCCAAACTCGATCCAAAATTACTGACATCATTGTGCGAGCGATGGCGGCCGGAGACACATACATTTCATCTGAGACATGGGGAGATGACGATCACGCTTGAGGACGTAGCCGTGATTCTTGGACTTCGTATACACGGAGATCCAGTAACAGATGATTATGCAGCTGAGGAAGACATGGATGCTGCAGGTCTTGAATTATTAGGTCTGAACTTACAAGGTCGTAAAGATTTTGTTAAGTTGACTACGTTACGACAACATCTGTTTCATCCTCATCTTACCGCCGAACAACAAGCAAGGACATTTATCCTCATGATACTTGGTGGTGTGTTGTTTACAACAACAAAGAAAGACAAGGTGTCTTTAATCTACTTACCCCTACTGAGGGATTTAGAGAGAGCAAGTCATTACAGTTGGGGTTCAGCTGTTTTGGCGGCTACATACCGGGGATTGTGTGATGCATCGGAGCTCAACGCTGCAACATTCTCAGGGTGTTCCATCCTATTACAGGTATTCCATATGAAAATTTTGGAAGAATATTTAGAATTGATTCTACAATGTTATTAATTTTTTGCAATACAGTTATGGTCGTGGGAGCACCTTCACCTTGGTCGTCCTGTGCTCCAGGGTGAAGTTCCTGGTGGAGAGATGCATCCCTTAGGATACAGGTTGATTTTATTTTTTTTGGATTGATTGTGACAAACATCTGTATTCGTTATTTTGCTGAAATCTAAATGGTGAATATTTTTCTTAATAGGTGGGCATTTCTCAAAAGATCGTTCAGTCACCAAATTCGAACTACGAATTTGGTGTACTATAGGGATGACTTGGAGTCTCAGTCAGCTGATCAGGTACCATGTTTGAGGTTATTTTTCTTATCTACGTTTCGAATAATATTAACCCTACGTTGTGATTGCGAAAAACTTTCAATAATAGGTGACATGGGTGCCGTACAGTCCCTTTAGGTTGGCTACTGCACCCCCTGTCTGTCGTGACCACCCCGAGTTATTCCGAGCGAAGGTGCCACTTATCTATTTTAATGTGGTCGAGTGGCACCGTCCAGATAGAGTTATGCGGCAATTTGGACTGCAGCAGCACATTCCAGAGATAACACCTGCTGAGGTTCAAGATCATGCGCGACTGCATAAGATAACACGTAAAGGTGCGCAGGGGGAGCGTCGTTGGACGGCAATGCATCAAAATATGATTACATTATGGAACAACCGTGTACCGTTTGTGAGGCGGGAAGACCAACCGGTGGTGAACGTCTCGCAATACATGGCATGGTATCGACAAATAACCCGACGATTCATTACGACTCCATTTGCCGAAGCTAGTACGCCTCATCATCCAAGAGCTCCGTTTGTCCCTCACGAGGGACAAGTAGAGACAGTGGTAAGTACCCACGTAGTCCTTACTTCTGTCTATCATTGTTGTTAATAATTGACAATTCATTGTTTTTAATCCTTTAATATCATTGTTGTTAATATTGCAGATGGGATACATGTCTAGAGGCATTCACCTTGCACGGAAAGCTGCGAGAGGTACCCTCAAGTTCACCAAAAAAAAATTCAAATTACTGGGCGAAGCTTACTTAGAAAATTGTCGGTCGTCTTACGATGCAATCGGTCAACTACCTGTGTACGCCGAACACATCCGACAGTCGGATGAATTAACTGATCGTGAGCTGAGGGTACTTCACGGAGGACGTGTTCGAGGAGCACCCGGGCGTGGACGTGGGAACATCGGGGAAGCCTCCTCAAGTCGAGGGCCTGGGGGACCGGCACGTAAATTTAGGGCTGTTGAACAATTGGAGTACACCGAAGAGGAAGAGGAAGATGAAGGTGAATATGATAGTGAATTTGACTGTTCCGACTAGTTTAGTGTTGCATTAAGTAATATTGGACCGTATTACAACATATTGTTATTAACTGCGTGTAAGAACTATTGCATTCATCTTCTATATTATTTAGTTATTTGTCCTAATTTTTGTAGATTTTTTTGGCAACCTTCAAAAATTGACATTTCTTACCGACAACCCATTTAACCCCCCTAAAACGATGGTCTAGAGAAGATGCTAATTTTTTTACTTTTTTATTATTTTCCTAAAATTTTACCGGACACAAATACTGACATAAAAAGAGTAATGCCACTGGTTACATGAAGTTCCGACATGTACATTTTTCTTAAAAATTACAACATCTTCTACGTACGATATACTACATATTACAACATATTGTTATTAACTGCGTGTAAGAACTATTGCATTCATCTTCTATATTATTTAGCTATTTGTCCTAATTTTTGTAGATTTTTTTGGCAACCTTCAAAAATTGACATTTCTTACCGACAACCCATTTAACCCCCATCCCCGATGTTTGGAATCAAATTGCGTTCTCTAGTCACGCTAAACACAATAAATCGACTAGCAGAACTTAACTCTAAAGCAAAAGACAATGCTGAATCCGACCGAATACGCAAAAATTTGCAAAGTCCATCAGTATCCGTAAATTTATATGAAATGTTTATGGACATGGCTTCAACATCCGGCCAACTACACTCCATACATATAATTTCCTTTAGGCGACAAAGAGAGATATCCAAGGTAGCTGTAGTAATACTGGATGTACCACCAACATAAACCTCATTACCATTCTCGGACACTATTTGGCCGCCAAATAAGCAAATTATACCAATTTCTGTCATGCTTGATCCTAACAAAATTAGTAGTATCAAAATTCTTATCACATATGATATATACGTAAATATAACTCCTACACTTTTTTATAAAATTAATATTATGAAATATATACAAATAAATTACTTACCTTAGATGCTGATGAAGAGGAAGATGATGAAGAGGATGATGAAGAAGACGATGAAGAAGACGGACAAACGCAAATAGCAGACGATCAGTATATTTATCGAAGTTGAATGTTAAAATTATTGATTATTACTGTTTCAATTCGTACAATAATCGAGGGAACCGCATATAATTGGTTCATAGGCGCATCCCCAGGATGCGCCTATTTCAGTAGGCGCATCCCCAGGATGCGCCTATTTCAGTAGGCGCATCCCCAGGATGCGCCTATTTCAGTAGACGCATCCTGGGGATGCGCCTTTGCAATAGGCGCATCCCCAGAATGCGCCTATTGCAGTAGGCGCATCCTGGGGATGCGCCTATTGGGATGCGCCTATTAACATTTTTCTAAATATGTTTAGACGGTATATACATTTTCAAAAAAGTTTTCTGACATATACACTTTTTGAAAAAGTTCCAAATTTATATTCGTATATGATGTCCGTAGAAGTCATAAAATCATAAAAGTGAAATTACAAATAACATATTGAAATTAACATATTTATTTTAAGAAAATTGTTATATGTTCATATTCACATAATTTATAAATAAATAGATAAAATATTGTTTCTATAATTGAAATATAAGGTATTATTACAATTACTAAAGAAATACTTATGATTTTTACACTTTTGTAAATATACCATACTAATATTGTTCATATTAGTCTCAAAATCATAAAATAGTTAACTTAGAAGTATTAATTATTTTAATATGGTCTAGTTATTATTATTGATTCATGTATTTTTAATTAATTTTATCAATAAACACAATTAATCTTAATATTCTTTAATATAATGCGTAATATTGAATCAAATGGAAAAGTTAATATTATGGAAATATATTAATATTCTTTTTAACTTTTTATAAATATACTTATTTTTTCATGTATAACATTAAGTTAAATTTATCCTTAATTAAAAGCTACAGTATAAAAAATACTTAATTTAATCACTTCATAATTCATATAAAAATAATATTTATCGTACAAAACGCATATCAGCTTTACAAACTTATTTTAAAGAATACAAAATCCATTTATATAACTGAGCATAACTAAAACCGTTACTATTAGTAATAAATTTTATATTCTTACAATTACTTAAGCTTTTTTTTAACTATTAGACAATAATATACTTTATAAAATATTAAAATTATTTTTCTAAAAAATAATTAGCATGATATCAATAATTACTTATGTTCATTTTTATCATCCACTTATGGTTTATTCAATTATTTCTAAGAAAAAATATAATTAATCTTTATATTTTACAATATTATTTGTATGAAGGAAATACAAGTGCAATTATATATAAGTGGAGCATTTTTACTCATCTCCTAATCATTTTGGTAAATACAATTCAAATATTAATCTTAAGTTAAACGTTATAATTAACGTCATATAAATGATTATTCATATTTATTTTCATTATTGATTTATGTATTGTTCAACTATCTTTAAAAAAAAGTAGAATTGATTTTATATTTTATACTATTATCCATATAATAGAAAATTAATTGCAGCTAGTATGAGAAAAATATTTTTTAACATCTGTCTTAACGTTTTTCTAAATGTACTTCATTTTTATTATGTCGAATCTAATAATAAATTTTAATATATTAAATAACTAATATATAGTCATCAAACATTATATATTATATATATCTGTACTTATTAATCAGTGTCAATGTTATATACTTAAAAACTGAGTTGAAAAAAAATATCATATTAATAATAGTTGATATCTCTTTTTAACATTACATCTTGATAAATTATATTTAATCTTATATATATATATATGTTGGAAAATTAGGCTTAAATGGGCTTGCAAGCAAATTGGACAAATTTTGGGCTTTGGGCTCAAATTTAGCAAATCAATGTGGAATGGAAGAGAAGTGTATTTCTCTAGTGGAAAATAGTACTACACCGACCGGATTACATAACCCTGTTCAGGGAAGCACAAGTGGAATGGCCAGACCAGTGGTCCGACCTCAAGGTCCACTGGTTTATGCAGAGAAGCCGGAAAAATTCGACGGTTCTAATTTTAAGAGATGGCAGATGAAGATGCAATTCTTCCTAACAACCTTAGGGTTGACGCAATTTCTGACAGATGATCCCCCGCTCCAGGGAGAAAACGAACCGGAATATTTAATGGCAAAAGATCAGTGGACTAATTCCGATTACTTATGCAGGAATTATGTCATGAACTGTTTGACCGAGTCACTGTACGATGTCTACCTAGAAAAGAAGACTGCCAAAGAACTGTGGGAAGCCCTTGACAAAAAGTACAAGGATGATGAAGCCAGCAAACAAAAGTTTCTGGTAGGACGATTCCTAAGCTTCAAAATGATCGACTCAAAATCGGTCTTACCCCAGGTGCATGAACTTCAACTTATAATACAAGAAATAGAGAAGTTGAACATGCAGTTTGGCAAACCCTTCCAGGTTGCATGCATGATTGAGAAACTACCTCCAAGTTGGTGGAAGTTCAGGGCAAGTCTAAAACAGGAGACTCGGGAAATAACAGTTGAAGACTTTGTCCGCCGTGTTTCAATACATGAAGAGACAATGAAGGCTGAAAAGGCGGTTAACCCCGTAAAAGCTAATGTTGTGGAGCACGGTCAAAAGGGCAAACCAAAGGGTCAGAAATTTGGACCAAAATGTGGAATCTCCAAAAAGCAGAAGATCCAACCTCCAAAAGGCTTTCAAGGATCTTGTTTTAACTGCGGTAAGACAGGTCATACGTCTAATGTTTGCACGTTCCCTAAAAAGAAAAAGCAAACACGATTGGAGCGGTCTCTAAAGAGACAGAGGAGTTGGACCTTTGCGCATTTGTGTCTGAGGTGAACCTGGTTGACTCCATCCCACGAGAATGGTGGGTAGATACTGGGGCTACCAAACACATCTGTTCTGACAGGAGAATGTTCACCAACTTTGAAGAAGTTGAAAATGGCGACAAGATTTTCATGGGAAATTCAGCTTTCTCAGAAGTCAAAGGTAAAGGAAATGTTATCCTGAAGATGACATCTGGCAAGGAACTAACTCTGAGGAATGTATTGTTCGTGCCAGACATCCGAAGAAATCTTGTCTCTGGGTCCTTGCTCAACAAACATGGTTTCCGCTTAGTCTTTGAGGCAGACAAATTTGTATTGACTAAGAATGGGGTGTTTGTGGGAAGGGGATATGATTGTGGGGGCATATGTTTAAGTTAAATGTAATGGTTGTAAAACCTAAGATGAATAAAGAAAGTTCTTCTGCTTACATGCTTGAGTCTTCCGATGTGTGGCATGGTAGACTTGGTCACGTCAATTATGATACAATACGTAGATTAATTGCGTTAAATCACATTCCCAAATTTTTAATAGATCCCAAACATAAGTGTGTCACTTGTGTTGAAGCTAAATTAACAAGGACATCGTTTTATTCAGTTGAAAGGAAAACTGAACCCCTTGATCTAATACATAGTGATGTATGTGATTTAAAAATTGTGCAAACAATGTGTGGCAATAAGTATTTTATTACTTTTGTCGATGACAGCACAAGATACTGCTATGTATACTTGATGAAAAACAAAGATGAAGCTATAGATAAATTTATTCTTTATAAGCAAGAAGTTGAAAATCAACTCAACAAAAAGATTAAGGTACTAAGAAGTGATAGGGGAGGAGAGTATGATGCTCCCTTTCAAGAATTATGTGATAAACATGGAATCATTCATGAATTCACAGCGCCTTATTCTCCACAATCAAATGGAGTTGCAGAAAGGAAAAACCGAACATTGAAAGAGATGATGAATTCAATGTTATTAAGTTCTGGGTTACCCCAGAATATGTGGGGAGAAGCTATATTAAGTAGCAACTACCTTTTAAATAAGGTACCCCGGAAAAAGGAAAATTAAACTCCTTATGAATTATGGAAAGGTAGAACACCTTCATATCATCATCTTCGAGTATGGGGATGCCTTGCTAAGGTGGCAGTACCTCCACCTAAAAGAGTAAGGATCGGGCCAAAATCGGTTGATTGTATATTCATAGGATATGCCAAGAATAGTAATGCATATCGCTTTCTGGTATATGATTCCAAGATTCCAGATATTCATAAGAATACTAATGGAATCTAGGAATGCATCTTTCTTTGAACATGTATTTCCTGCAAAGATCAGGGAAGAAGCAAGTTCTTCAAAACGAACTTATGATGAAATAAAAGATGCTAACCAGGAAGAAGAAAATGTTGAGATTGAGCTTCGGAAGAGCAAACGGATGAGAATTGAAAAATATTATGGCCCAGATTTTCTAACATATATGTTAGAAGTAGAGCCTCAAACTTTTCAAGAAGCCGTGAGTTCTCCGGAAGGTCCTTTTTGGAAAGAGGCAATTCAAAATGAAATCGAATCCATTCTGAAAAATCACACTTGGGAGCTAGTGGATCTGCCACCAGGATGCAAACCACTAGGCTACAAGTGGATTTTCAAAAGAAAAATGAAAGCAGATGGAACAATAGATAAATATAAGGCCTGACTTGTAATCAAAGGATTCAAACAAAAAGAAGGCCTAGATTATTTTGATACGTATTCTCCGGTAACGAGAATAACATCCATTAGATTGATTATTGCTATTGCAGCATTGAGAAATCTAGAAATCCATCAAATGGATGTAAAGACTGCTTTCCTCAATGGAGATTTAGAAGAAGAAATCTACATGGAACAACCTGAGGGTTTTATTGCTCCAGGACAAGAGAGGAAAGTATGTAAGTTGGTTAAGTCATTATATGGCTTAAAACAAGCCCCTAAACAATGGCATCAAAGATTTGACAATTTCATGCTTGAAAAGGGGTTCAAAATAAATGAATGTGATAAATGTATCTATGTAAAATATACAACAGATGAGTATGTCATGTTATGTCTTTATGTTGATGATATGCTTATAATTGGAAGCAATGAAAGAATGATCAAATCAACTAAAGACATGTTGAACTCAAAGTTTGACATGAGAGATATGGGTCTCGCTGATGTGATTCTTGGAATCAAAATAACAAAAACATCAGACGGAATTATCTTAAGTCAAACTCATTATATCGATAAGATTATACAAAAGTTCAATAAAGATGATGTGAAAATGGTTGGTACTCCAATAGAGGGCAAACCATTTTCTAAAAACAATGGGGATAGTGTTTCTCAATTGGCATATTCCAGAATAATTGGAAGTGTAATGTACTTAATGAGTTGTACACGACCAGATATAGCCTACACTGTGGGGGTATTAAGTAGATTTACTAGTAATCCAAGTGTAGACCATTGGAAAGGAATTACCAGGTTGCTAAGGTATTTGAGATATACCCGTAACTATGGATTGCATTACATGAGGTTTCCTTCAGTAATAGAAGGATACTCAGATGCGAATTGGATAACAGATTCAGGAGACTCAAAATTCATGAGTGGATTTGTCTTCACTATGGGTAGTGCAGCTATATCTTGGAAATCCTCTAAACAAACCATTATAGCCAGATCAACCATGGAGTCTGAGTTCATAGCTCTAGACAAATGTGGAGAAGAGGCTGAATGGCTACGACAATTTTTAGAGTATATTCCTAGATGGCCAAAGCCTGTACCTGCTATAAGTATACATTGTGACAGTCAATCTGCGATTGGTAGGGCACAAAGTGAAATGTATAATGGTAAGTCTAGACATATACGTCGAAGACATGATACCATAAGACAATTGCTCGGAACTTGCATTATTACTGTTGACTATATAAGGTCAAATGATAATATAGCAGATCCACTAACCAAGGGGTTAACAAAAGAGCAAGTTGTAAAATCATCAAGAGGAATGGGATTAAAGCCCATGGAATGAAAAACTATTGTGAAGGATAAACCCAACCTAGTTGAATGGAGATCCCAAGATATAGGTTCAAAGGGACAACCTAATCATAATGGTAAAAGAAATCACTGTAGGGAAAACAATAATACCCTAAAAACCATTCCTATGATGAGAAACAGTGATGGAGAAATTAAGGATAAGCTTATGCTTTTAATGATTTCTAGATTTCGGAAGTCCGAATAAGTAAAGATGTTACTAATGAAATCACCTATGCAAGTGAGAAGAGGGGCCGCTTCAAGGGGAACTGTGGGGGCACAGTTCTTAGCAACACTTGCAGAACCATGCATTGTGATCCATGGCCAGAATGGACACAGAAAGTTTGAACTGAACCATGATAAAAAGATACTTGTGTGACTTGTGTAAAACTATTACACATACGGCAGACAGTTCAAGGACATCGCGTCTACTGACTAGCTAGTAAAAGCTACATAAATCACAAGGGAAGGTTCAAAGGGATTACACCTACCTATCCTATGCAAGTATTAATTGAATCGAGTCAATACAAATCTCTTCCATGTGGGGGATTGTTGGAAAATTAGGCTTAAATGGGCTTGAAAGCAAATTGGACAAATTTTGGGCTTTGGGCTCAAATTTAGCAAATCAATGTGGAATGGAAGATAAGTGTATTTCTCTAGTGGAAAATAGTACCACACCGACCGGATTACATATTGGGGGTGAGTATATATGATAATTCACTTCTCAAGTGTGTAAGTAACCAAGTCAAAAGACTCTCTCTTGCGCGCGCACGCAGGAGGGGGTGCAAACCACGGAATTGGTTAGCAATTCGAACCATTTGGCTTGGGTGCGTGCCCGCGACATGCGTACACGATTGTCGGACCGGAAAGCTTGCCTAGCGCGAGCCGGTTTTTGCTAAACCGGATTATAAAGTTGTCCAGATTCAATGTGATTTTTTTTGTCTAAATACATTGAACCGAGGTAATTAATTCAGTAATTACCGTTTTTATTAATTTCGGAATTAATTACAATTAATTTTCGGAATTAATACAGATTTGCATTAAATTCAAACCGCATTTCTGAGCCTATATAAACACCTCACATTCTTGTCATTTGACACACAAATCAACTCTCAAATCCTCTCAAATTCTGAAGATTGTTCTTAGTGTTCTTCATTTTCTCCTTTGCTCTTCGTGTTGACGATTGGCAAAGCTCTCTAAGGTCGTCGTGTTCGATCTTTCTTAGTCTTTTAATTTTCAAGCCGTCGTGTTCGGTATTGAAAATAGTAAATAGTCATTGTGTTCGACTGATTTCCTTGGGAAATAGAACTTGCTTCAGTTCGGCCGGTCACTACTTCGTGCTAAGTAAAAACCGGCGTCGTCGTTGAATCCTGGGAGGTAATAGGCCTAAGATATACCCTTGCACAAACCGTTCACGGTTGGGTAGGACTAAATTACCTTAAGAAAACCGTGCTTAACACGGGCCTCGACTTGTTATTGCCACCTTTGCATGGTTATAAATTTATTTACTGTTTAGTCCTTGAACTTTTGATTAATACAGATTGGTCCTTAATATTATTAGTATTGTAACAGTCTTAAGGTAATTTATTCCTGTTTAAAAGGACAAATTCGTGTATTAATACAAGTTAAGGATTAATAGTAACTTTTTGAGGAAAGAATTATATTTCAATAAAACTAACTAAATTTATATCCATCTTTCAGAAATGGCATTGAATGAGAATTTGGACAACTTGAACCAATTGGGCCAAGATGGGGCAAATCTGAATGAAGCCCAAGAGCCTGTCCAGAATAACCCTGTTCAGGGAAGCACAAGTGGAATGGTCAGACCAGTGGTCCGACCTCAAGGTCCACTGGTTTATGCAGAGAAGCCGGAAAAATTCGACGGTTCTAATTGTAAGAGATGGCAGATGAAGATGCAATTCTTCCTAACAACCTTAGGGTTGACGCAATTTCTGACAGATGATCCCCTTGTCCAGGGAGAAAATGAACCGGAATATTTAATGGAAAAAGATCAGTGGACTAATTCCGATTACTTGTGCAGGAATCATGTCATGAACTGTTTGACTGAGTCACTGTACGATGTCTACCTAGAAAAGAAGACTGCCAAAGAACTGTGGGAAGCCCTTGACAAAAAGTACAAGGATGATGAAGCCAGCAAACAAAAGTTTGTGGTAGGACGATTCCTAAGCTTCAAAATGATCGACTCAAAACCGGTCTTACCCCAGGTGCATGAACTTCAACTTATAATACAAGAAATAGAGAAGTTGAACATGCAGTTTGGCAAACCCTTCCAGGTTGCATGCATGATTGAGAAACTACCTCCAAGTTGGTGGAAGTTCAGGGCAAGTCTAAAACAGGAGACTCGGGAAATAACAGTTGAAGACTTTGTCCGCCGTGTTTCAATACATGAAGAGACAATGAAGGCTGAAAAGGCGGTTAACCCCGTAAAAGCTAATGTTGTGGAGCACGGTCAAAAGGGCAAACCAAAGGGTCAGAAATTTGGACCAAAATGTGGAATCTCCAAAAAGCAGAAGATCCAACCTCCAAAAGGCTTTCAAGGATCTTGTTTTAACTGCGGTAAGACAGGTCATACGTCTAATGTTTGCACGTTCCCTAAAAAGAAAAAGCAAACACGATTGGAGCGGTCTCTAAAGAGACAGAGGAGTTGGACCTTTGCGCATTTGTGTCTGAGGTGAACCTGGTTGACTCCATCCCACGAGAATGGTGGGTAGATACTGGGGCTACCAAACACATCTGTTCTGACAGGAGAATGTTCACCAACTTTGAAGAAGTTGAAAATGGCGACAAGATTTTCATGGGAAATTCAGCTTTCTCAGAAGTCAAAGGTAAAGGAAATGTTATCCTGAAGATGACATCTGGCAAGGAACTAACTCTGAGGAATGTATTGTTCGTGCCAGACATCCGAAGAAATCTTGTCTCTGGGTCCTTGCTCAACAAACATGGTTTCCGCTTAGTCTTTGAGGCAGACAAATTTGTATTGACTAAGAATGGGGTGTTTGTGGGAAGGGGATATGATTGTGGGGGCATATGTTTAAGTTAAATGTAATGGTTGTAAAACCTAAGATGAATAAAGAAAGTTCTTCTGCTTACATGCTTGAGTCTTCCGATGTGTGGCATGGTAGACTTGGTCACGTCAATTATGATACAATACGTAGATTAATTGCGTTAAATCACATTCCCAAATTTTTAATAGATCCCAAACATAAGTGTGTCACTTGTGTTGAAGCTAAATTAACAAGGACATCGTTTTATTCAGTTGAAAGGAAAACTGAACCCCTTGATCTAATACATAGTGATGTATGTGATTTAAAAATTGTGCAAACAATGTGTGGCAATAAGTATTTTATTACTTTTGTCGATGACAGCACAAGATACTGCTATGTATACTTGATGAAAAACAAAGATGAAGCTATAGATAAATTTATTCTTTATAAGCAAGAAGTTGAAAATCAACTCAACAAAAAGATTAAGGTACTAAGAAGTGATAGGGGAGGAGAGTATGATGCTCCCTTTCAAGAATTATGTGATAAACATGGAATCATTCATGAATTCACAGCGCCTTATTCTCCACAATCAAATGGAGTTGCAGAAAGGAAAAACCGAACATTGAAAGAGATGATGAATTCAATGTTATTAAGTTCTGGGTTACCCCAGAATATGTGGGGAGAAGCTATATTAAGTAGCAACTACCTTTTAAATAAGGTACCCCGGAAAAAGGAAAATTAAACTCCTTATGAATTATGGAAAGGTAGAACACCTTCATATCATCATCTTCGAGTATGGGGATGCCTTGCTAAGGTGGCAGTACCTCCACCTAAAAGAGTAAGGATCGGGCCAAAATCGGTTGATTGTATATTCATAGGATATGCCAAGAATAGTAATGCATATCGCTTTCTGGTATATGATTCCAAGATTCCAGATATTCATAAGAATACTAATGGAATCTAGGAATGCATCTTTCTTTGAACATGTATTTCCTGCAAAGATCAGGGAAGAAGCAAGTTCTTCAAAACGAACTTATGATGAAATAAAAGATGCTAACCAGGAAGAAGAAAATGTTGAGATTGAGCTTCGGAAGAGCAAACAGATGAGAATTGAAAAATATTATGGCCCAGATTTTCTAACATATATGTTAGAAGTAGAGCCTCAAACTTTTCAAGAAGCCGTGAGTTCTCCGGAAGGTCCTTTTTGGAAAGAGGCAATTCAAAATGAAATCGAATCCATTCTGAAAAATCACACTTGGGAGCTAGTGGATCTGCCACCAGGATGCAAACCACTAGGCTACAAGTGGATTTTCAAAAGAAAAATGAAAGCAGATGGAACAATAGATAAATATAAGGCCAGACTTGTAATCAAAGGATTCAAACAAAAAGAAGGCCTAGATTATTTTGATACGTATTCTCCGGTAACGAGAATAACATCCATTAGATTGATTATTGCTATTGCAGCATTGAGAAATCTAGAAATCCATCAAATGGATGTAAAGACTGCTTTCCTCAATGGAGATTTAGAAGAAGAAATCTACATGGAACAACCTGAGGGTTTTATTGCTCCAGGACAAGAGAGGAAAGTATGTAAGTTGGTTAAGTCATTATATGGCTTAAAACAAGCCCCTAAACAATGGCATCAAAGATTTGACAATTTCATGCTTGAAAAGGGGTTCAAAATAAATGAATGTGATAAATGTATCTATGTAAAATATACAACAGATGAGTATGTCATGTTATGTCTTTATGTTGATGATATGCTTATAATTGGAAGCAATGAAAGAATGATCAAATCAACTAAAGACATGTTGAACTCAAAGTTTGACATGAGAGATATGGGTCTCGCTGATGTGATTCTTGGAATCAAAATAACAAAAACATCAGACGGAATTATCTTAAGTCAAACTCATTATATCGATAAGATTATACAAAAGTTCAATAAAGATGATGTGAAAATGGTTGGTACTCCAATAGAGGGCAAACCATTTTCTAAAAACAATGGGGATAGTGTTTCTCAATTGGCATATTCCAGAATAATTGGAAGTGTAATGTACTTAATGAGTTGTACACGACCAGATATAGCCTACACTGTGGGGGTATTAAGTAGATTTACTAGTAATCCAAGTGTAGACCATTGGAAAGGAATTACCAGGTTGCTAAGGTATTTGAGATATACCCGTAACTATGGATTGCATTACATGAGGTTTCCTTCAGTAATAGAAGGATACTCAGATGCGAATTGGATAACAGATTCAGGAGACTCAAAATTCATGAGTGGATTTGTCTTCACTATGGGTAGTGCAGCTATATCTTGGAAATCCTCTAAACAAACCATTATAGCCAGATCAACCATGGAGTCTGAGTTCATAGCTCTAGACAAATGTGGAGAAGAGGCTGAATGGCTACGACAATTTTTAGAGTATATTCCTAGATGGCCAAAGCCTGTACCTGCTATAAGTATACATTGTGACAGTCAATCTGCGATTGGTAGGGCACAAAGTGAAATGTATAATGGTAAGTCTAGACATATACGTCGAAGACATGATACCATAAGACAATTGCTCGGAACTTGCATTATTACTGTTGACTATATAAGGTCAAATGATAATATAGCAGATCCACTAACCAAGGGGTTAACAAAAGAGCAAGTTGTAAAATCATCAAGAGGAATGGGATTAAAGCCCATGGAATGAAAAACTATTGTGAAGGATAAACCCAACCTAGTTGAATGGAGATCCCAAGATATAGGTTCAAAGGGACAACCTAATCATAATGGTAAAAGAAATCACTGTAGGGAAAACAATAATACCCTAAAAACCATTCCTATGATGAGAAACAGTGATGGAGAAATTAAGGATAAGCTTATGCTTTTAATGATTTCTAGATTTCGGAAGTCCGAATAAGTAAAGATGTTACTAATGAAATCACCTATGCAAGTGAGAAGAGGGGCCGCTTCAAGGGGAACTGTGGGGGCACAGTTCTTAGCAACACTTGCAGAACCATGCATTGTGATCCATGGCCAGAATGGACACAGAAAGTTTGAACTGAACCATGATAAAAAGATACTTGTGTGACTTGTGTAAAACTATTACACATACGGCAGACAGTTCAAGGACATCGCGTCTACTAACTAGCTAGTAAAAGCTACATAAATCACAAGGGAAGGTTCAAAGGGATTACACCTACCTATCCTATGCAAGTATTAATTGAATCGAGTCAATACAAATCTCTTCCATGTGGGGGATTGTTGGAAAATTAGGCTTAAATGGGCTTGAAAGCAAATTGGACAAATTTTGGGCTTTGGGCTCAAATTTAGCAAATCAATGTGGAATGGAAGATAAGTGTATTTCTCTAGTGGAAAATAGTACGACACCGACCGGATTACATATTGGGGGTGAGTATATATGATAATTCACTTCTCAAGTGTGTAAGTAACCAAGTCAAAAGACTCTCTCTTGCGCGCGCACGCAGGGGGGGGTGCAAACCACGGAATTGGTTAGCAATTCGAACCATTTGGCTTGGGTGCGTGCCCGCGACATGCGTACACGATTGTCGGACCGGAAAGCTTGCCTAGCGCGAGCCGGTTTTTGCTAAACCGGATTATAAAGTTGTCCAGATTCAATGTGATTTTTTTTGTCTAAATACATTGAACCGAGGTAATTAATTCAGTAATTACCGTTTTTATTAATTTTGGAATTAATTACAATTAATTTTCGGAATTAATACAGATTTGCATTAAATTCAAACCGCATTTCTGAGCCTATATAAACACCTCACATTCTTGTCATTTGACACACAAATCAACTCTCAAATCCTCTCAAATTCTGAAGATTGTTCTTAGTGTTCTTCATTTTCTCCTTTGCTCTTCGTGTTGACGATTGGCAAAGCTCTCTAAGGTCGTCGTGTTCGATCTTTCTTAGTCTTTTAATTTTCAAGCCGTCGTGTTCGGTATTGAAAATAGTAAATAGTCATTGTGTTCGACTGATTTCCTTGGGAAATAGAACTTGCTTCAGTTCGGCCGGTCACTACTTCGTGCTAAGTAAAAACCGGCGTCGTCGTTGAATCCTGGGAGGTAATAGGCCTAAGATATACCCTTGCACAAACCGTTCACGGTTGGGTAGGACTAAATTACCTTAAGAAAACCGTGCTTAACACGGGCCTCGACTTGTTATTGCCACCTTTGCATGGTTATAAATTTATTTACTGTTTAGTCCTTGAACTTTTGATTAATACAGATTGGTCCTTAATATTATTAGTATTGTAACAGTCTTAAGGTAATTTATTCCTGTTTAAAAGGACAAATTCGTGTATTAATACAAGTTAAGGATTAATAGTAACTTTTTGAGGAAAGAATTATATTTCAATAAAACTAACTAAATTTATATCCATCTTTCAGAAATGGCATTGAATGAGAATTTGGACAACTTGAACCAATTGGGCCAAGATGGGGCAAATCTGAATGAAGCCCAAGAGCCTGTCCAGAATAACCCTGTTCAGGGAAGCACAAGTGGAATGGTCAGACCAGTGGTCCGACCTCAAGGTCCACTGGTTTATGCAGAGAAGCCGGAAAAATTCGACGGTTCTAATTGTAAGAGATGGCAGATGAAGATGCAATTCTTCCTAACAACCTTAGGGTTGACGCAATTTCTGACAGATGATCCCCTTGTCCAGGGAGAAAACGAACCGGAATATTTAATGGGAAAAGATCAGTGGACTAATTCCGATTACTTGTGCAGGAATCATGTCATGAACTGTTTGACTAAGTCACTGTACGATGTCTACCTAGAAAAGAAGACTGCCAAAGAACTGTGGGAAGCCCTTGACAAAAAGTACAAAGATGATGAAGCCAGCAAACAAAAGTTTGTGGTAGGACGATTCCTAAGCTTCAAAATGATCGACTCAAAACCGGTCTTACCCCAGGTGCATGAACTTCAACTTATAATACAAGAAATAGAGAAGTTGAACATGCAGTTTGGCAAACCCTTCCAGGTTGCATGCATGATTGAGAAACTACCTCCAAGTTGGTGGAAGTTCAGGGCAAGTCTAAAACAGGAGACTCGGGAAATAACAGTTGAAGACTTTGTCCGCCGTGTTTCAATACATGAAGAGACAATGAAGGCTGAAAAGGCGGTTAACCCCGTAAAAGCTAATGTTGTGGAGCACGGTCAAAAGGGCAAACCAAAGGGTCAGAAATTTGGACCAAAATGTGGAATCTCCAAAAAGCAGAAGATCCAACCTCCAAAAGGCTTTCAAGGATCTTGTTTTAACTGCGGTAAGACAGGTCATACGTCTAATGTTTGCACGTTCCCTAAAAAGAAAAAGCAAACACGATTGGAGCGGTCTCTAAAGAGACAGAGGAGTTGGACCTTTGCGCATTTGTGTCTGAGGTGAACCTGGTTGACTCCATCCCACGAGAATGGTGGGTAGATACTGGGGCTACCAAACACATCTGTTCTGACAGGAGAATGTTCACCAACTTTGAAGAAGTTGAAAATGGCGACAAGATTTTCATGGGAAATTCAGCTTTCTCAGAAGTCAAAGGTAAAGGAAATGTTATCCTGAAGATGACATCTGGCAAGGAACTAACTCTGAGGAATGTATTGTTCGTGCCAGACATCCGAAGAAATCTTGTCTCTGGGTCCTTGCTCAACAAACATGGTTTCCGCTTAGTCTTTGAGGCAGACAAATTTGTATTGACTAAGAATGGGGTGTTTGTGGGAAGGGGATATGATTGTGGGGGCATATGTTTAAGTTAAATGTAATGGTTGTAAAACCTAAGATGAATAAAGAAAGTTCTTCTGCTTACATGCTTGAGTCTTCCGATGTGTGGCATGGTAGACTTGGTCACGTCAATTATGATACAATACGTAGATTAATTGCGTTAAATCACATTCCCAAATTTTTAATAGATCCCAAACATAAGTGTGTCACTTGTGTTGAAGCTAAATTAACAAGGACATCGTTTTATTCAGTTGAAAGGAAAACTGAACCCCTTGATCTAATACATAGTGATGTATGTGATTTAAAAATTGTGCAAACAATGTGTGGCAATAAGTATTTTATTACTTTTGTCGATGACAGCACAAGATACTGCTATGTATACTTGATGAAAAACAAAGATGAAGCTATAGATAAATTTATTCTTTATAAGCAAGAAGTTGAAAATCAACTCAACAAAAAGATTAAGGTACTAAGAAGTGATAGGGGAGGAGAGTATGATGCTCCCTTTCAAGAATTATGTGATAAACATGGAATCATTCATGAATTCACAGCGCCTTATTCTCCACAATCAAATGGAGTTGCAGAAAGGAAAAACCGAACATTGAAAGAGATGATGAATTCAATGTTATTAAGTTCTGGGTTACCCCAGAATATGTGGGGAGAAGCTATATTAAGTAGCAACTACCTTTTAAATAAGGTACCCCGGAAAAAGGAAAATTAAACTCCTTATGAATTATGGAAAGGTAGAACACCTTCATATCATCATCTTCGAGTATGGGGATGCCTTGCTAAGGTGGCAGTACTTCCACCTAAAAGAGTAAGGATCGGGCCAAAATCGGTTGATTGTATATTCATAGGATATGCCAAGAATAGTAATGCATATCGCTTTCTGGTATATGATTCCAAGATTCCAGATATTCATAAGAATACTAATGGAATCTAGGAATGCATCTTTCTTTGAACATGTATTTCCTGCAAAGATCAGGGAAGAAGCAAGTTCTTCAAAACGAACTTATGATGAAATAAAAGATGCTAACCAGGAAGAAGAAAATGTTGAGATTGAGCTTCGGAAGAGCAAACGGATGAGAATTGAAAAATATTATGGCCCAGATTTTCTAACATATATGTTAGAAGTAGAGCCTCAAACTTTTCAAGAAGCCGTGAGTTCTCCGGAAGGTCCTTTTTGGAAAGAGGCAATTCAAAATGAAATCGAATCCATTCTGAAAAATCACACTTGGGAGCTAGTGGATCTGCCACCAGGATGCAAACCACTAGGCTACAAGTGGATTTTCAAAAGAAAAATGAAAGCAGATGGAACAATAGATAAATATAAGGCCTGACTTGTAATCAAAGGATTCAAACAAAAAGAAGGCCTAGATTATTTTGATACGTATTCTCCGGTAACGAGAATAACATCCATTAGATTGATTATTGCTATTGCAGCATTGAGAAATCTAGAAATCCATCAAATGGATGTAAAGACTGCTTTCCTCAATGGAGATTTAGAAGAAGAAATCTACATGGAACAACCTGAGGGTTTTATTGCTCCAGGACAAGAGAGGAAAGTATGTAAGTTGGTTAAGTCATTATATGGCTTAAAACAAGCCCCTAAACAATGGCATCAAAGATTTGACAATTTCATGCTTGAAAAGGGGTTCAAAATAAATGAATGTGATAAATGTATCTATGTAAAATATACAACAGATGAGTATGTCATGTTATGTCTTTATGTTGATGATATGCTTATAATTGGAAGCAATGAAAGAATGATCAAATCAACTAAAGACATGTTGAACTCAAAGTTTGACATGAGAGATATGGGTCTCGCTGATGTGATTCTTGGAATCAAAATAACAAAAACATCAGACGGAATTATCTTAAGTCAAACTCATTATATCGATAAGATTATACAAAAGTTCAATAAAGATGATGTGAAAATGGTTGGTACTCCAATAGAGGGCAAACCATTTTCTAAAAACAATGGGGATAGTGTTTCTCAATTGGCATATTCCAGAATAATTGGTAGTGTAATGTACTTAATGAGTTGTACACGACCAGATATAGCCTACACTGTGGGGGTATTAAGTAGATTTACTAGTAATCCAAGTGTAGACCATTGGAAAGGAATTACCAGGTTGCTAAGGTATTTGAGATATACCCGTAACTATGGATTGCATTACATGAGGTTTCCTTCAGTAATAGAAGGATACTCAGATGCGAATTGGATAACAGATTCAGGAGACTCAAAATTCATGAGTGGATTTGTCTTCACTATGGGTAGTGCAGCTATATCTTGGAAATCCTCTAAACAAACCATTATAGCCAGATCAACCATGGAGTCTGAGTTCATAGCTCTAGACAAATGTGGAGAAGAGGCTGAATGGCTACGACAATTTTTAGAGTATATTCCTAGATGGCCAAAGCCTGTACCTGCTATAAGTATACATTGTGACAGTCAATCTGCGATTGGTAGGGCACAAAGTGAAATGTATAATGGTAAGTCTAGACATATACGTCGAAGACATGATACCATAAGACAATTGCTCGGAACTTGCATTATTACTGTTGACTATATAAGGTCAAATGATAATATAGCAGATCCACTAACCAAGGGGTTAACAAAAGAGCAAGTTGTAAAATCATCAAGAGGAATGGGATTAAAGCCCATGGAATGAAAAACTATTGTGAAGGATAAACCCAACCTAGTTGAATGGAGATCCCAAGATATAGGTTCAAAGGGACAACCTAATCATAATGGTAAAAGAAATCACTGTAGGGAAAACAATAATACCCTAAAAACCATTCCTATGATGAGAAACAGTGATGGAGAAATTAAGGATAAGCTTATGCTTTTAATGATTTCTAGATTTCGGAAGTCCGAATAAGTAAAGATGTTACTAATGAAATCACCTATGCAAGTGAGAAGAGGGGCCGCTTCAAGGGGAACTGTGGGGGCACAGTTCTTAGCAACACTTGCAGAACCATGCATTGTGATCCATGGCCAGAATGGACACAGAAAGTTTGAACTGAACCATGATAAAAAGATACTTGTGTGACTTGTGTAAAACTATTACACATACGGCAGACAGTTCAAGGACATCGCGTCTACTAACTAGCTAGTAAAAGCTACATAAATCACAAGGGAAGGTTCAAAGGGATTACACCTACCTATCCTATGCAAGTATTAATTGAATCGAGTCAATACAAATCTCTTCCATGTGGGGGATTGTTGGAAAATTAGGCTTAAATGGGCTTGAAAGCAAATTGGACAAATTTTGGGCTTTGGGCTCAAATTTAGCAAATCAATGTGGAATGGAAGATAAGTGTATTTCTCTAGTGGAAAATAGTACGACACCGACCGGATTACATATTGGGGGTGAGTATATATGATAATTCACTTCTCAAGTGTGTAAGTAACCAAGTCAAAAGACTCTCTCTTGCGCGCGCACGCAGGGGGGGGTGCAAACCACGGAATTGGTTAGCAATTCGAACCATTTGGCTTGGGTGCGTGCCCGCGACATGCGTACACGATTGTCGGACCGGAAAGCTTGCCTAGCGCGAGCCGGTTTTTGCTAAACCGGATTATAAAGTTGTCCAGATTCAATGTGATTTTTTTTGTCTAAATACATTGAACCGAGGTAATTAATTCAGTAATTACCGTTTTTATTAATTTTGGAATTAATTACAATTAATTTTCGGAATTAATACAGATTTGCATTAAATTCAAACCGCATTTCTGAGCCTATATAAACACCTCACATTCTTGTCATTTGACACACAAATCAACTCTCAAATCCTCTCAAATTCTGAAGATTGTTCTTAGTGTTCTTCATTTTCTCCTTTGCTCTTCGTGTTGACGATTGGCAAAGCTCTCTAAGGTCGTCGTGTTCGATCTTTCTTAGTCTTTTAATTTTCAAGCCGTCGTGTTCGGTATTGAAAATAGTAAATAGTCATTGTGTTCGACTGATTTCCTTGGGAAATAGAACTTGCTTCAGTTCGGCCGGTCACTACTTCGTGCTAAGTAAAAACCGGCGTCGTCGTTGAATCCTGGGAGGTAATAGGCCTAAGATATACCCTTGCACAAACCGTTCACGGTTGGGTAGGACTAAATTACCTTAAGAAAACCGTGCTTAACACGGGCCTCGACTTGTTATTGCCACCTTTGCATGGTTATAAATTTATTTACTGTTTAGTCCTTGAACTTTTGATTAATACAGATTGGTCCTTAATATTATTAGTATTGTAACAGTCTTAAGGTAATTTATTCCTGTTTAAAAGGACAAATTCGTGTATTAATACAAGTTAAGGATTAATAGTAACTTTTTGAGGAAAGAATTATATTTCAATAAAACTAACTAAATTTATATCCATCTTTCAGAAATGGCATTGAATGAGAATTTGGACAACTTGAACCAATTGGGCCAAGATGGGGCAAATCTGAATGAAGCCCAAGAGCCTGTCCAGAATAACCCTGTTCAGGGAAGCACAAGTGGAATGGTCAGACCAGTGGTCCGACCTCAAGGTCCACTGGTTTATGCAGAGAAGCCGGAAAAATTCGACGGTTCTAATTGTAAGAGATGGCAGATGAAGATGCAATTCTTCCTAACAACCTTAGGGTTGACGCAATTTCTGACAGATGATCCCCTTGTCCAGGGAGAAAACGAACCGGAATATTTAATGGGAAAAGATCAGTGGACTAATTCCGATTACTTGTGCAGGAATCATGTCATGAACTGTTTGACTAAGTCACTGTACGATGTCTACCTAGAAAAGAAGACTGCCAAAGAACTGTGGGAAGCCCTTGACAAAAAGTACAAAGATGATGAAGCCAGCAAACAAAAGTTTGTGGTAGGACGATTCCTAAGCTTCAAAATGATCGACTCAAAACCGGTCTTACCCCAGGTGCATGAACTTCAACTTATAATACAAGAAATAGAGAAGTTGAACATGCAGTTTGGCAAACCCTTCCAGGTTGCATGCATGATTGAGAAACTACCTCCAAGTTGGTGGAAGTTCAGGGCAAGTCTAAAACAGGAGACTCGGGAAATAACAGTTGAAGACTTTGTCCGCCGTGTTTCAATACATGAAGAGACAATGAAGGCTGAAAAGGCGGTTAACCCCGTAAAAGCTAATGTTGTGGAGCACGGTCAAAAGGGCAAACCAAAGGGTCAGAAATTTGGACCAAAATGTGGAATCTCCAAAAAGCAGAAGATCCAACCTCCAAAAGGCTTTCAAGGATCTTGTTTTAACTGCGGTAAGACAGGTCATACGTCTAATGTTTGCACGTTCCCTAAAAAGAAAAAGCAAACACGATTGGAGCGGTCTCTAAAGAGACAGAGGAGTTGGACCTTTGCGCATTTGTGTCTGAGGTGAACCTGGTTGACTCCATCCCACGAGAATGGTGGGTAGATACTGGGGCTACCAAACACATCTGTTCTGACAGGAGAATGTTCACCAACTTTGAAGAAGTTGAAAATGGCGACAAGATTTTCATGGGAAATTCAGCTTTCTCAGAAGTCAAAGGTAAAGGAAATGTTATCCTGAAGATGACATCTGGCAAGGAACTAACTCTGAGGAATGTATTGTTCGTGCCAGACATCCGAAGAAATCTTGTCTCTGGGTCCTTGCTCAACAAACATGGTTTCCGCTTAGTCTTTGAGGCAGACAAATTTGTATTGACTAAGAATGGGGTGTTTGTGGGAAGGGGATATGATTGTGGGGGCATATGTTTAAGTTAAATGTAATGGTTGTAAAACCTAAGATGAATAAAGAAAGTTCTTCTGCTTACATGCTTGAGTCTTCCGATGTGTGGCATGGTAGACTTGGTCACGTCAATTATGATACAATACGTAGATTAATTGCGTTAAATCACATTCCCAAATTTTTAATAGATCCCAAACATAAGTGTGTCACTTGTGTTGAAGCTAAATTAACAAGGACATCGTTTTATTCAGTTGAAAGGAAAACTGAACCCCTTGATCTAATACATAGTGATGTATGTGATTTAAAAATTGTGCAAACAATGTGTGGCAATAAGTATTTTATTACTTTTGTCGATGACAGCACAAGATACTGCTATGTATACTTGATGAAAAACAAAGATGAAGCTATAGATAAATTTATTCTTTATAAGCAAGAAGTTGAAAATCAACTCAACAAAAAGATTAAGGTACTAAGAAGTGATAGGGGAGGAGAGTATGATGCTCCCTTTCAAGAATTATGTGATAAACATGGAATCATTCATGAATTCACAGCGCCTTATTCTCCACAATCAAATGGAGTTGCAGAAAGGAAAAACCGAACATTGAAAGAGATGATGAATTCAATGTTATTAAGTTCTGGGTTACCCCAGAATATGTGGGGAGAAGCTATATTAAGTAGCAACTACCTTTTAAATAAGGTACCCCGGAAAAAGGAAAATTAAACTCCTTATGAATTATGGAAAGGTAGAACACCTTCATATCATCATCTTCGAGTATGGGGATGCCTTGCTAAGGTGGCAGTACTTCCACCTAAAAGAGTAAGGATCGGGCCAAAATCGGTTGATTGTATATTCATAGGATATGCCAAGAATAGTAATGCATATCGCTTTCTGGTATATGATTCCAAGATTCCAGATATTCATAAGAATACTAATGGAATCTAGGAATGCATCTTTCTTTGAACATGTATTTCCTGCAAAGATCAGGGAAGAAGCAAGTTCTTCAAAACGAACTTATGATGAAATAAAAGATGCTAACCAGGAAGAAGAAAATGTTGAGATTGAGCTTCGGAAGAGCAAACGGATGAGAATTGAAAAATATTATGGCCCAGATTTTCTAACATATATGTTAGAAGTAGAGCCTCAAACTTTTCAAGAAGCCGTGAGTTCTCCGGAAGGTCCTTTTTGGAAAGAGGCAATTCAAAATGAAATCGAATCCATTCTGAAAAATCACACTTGGGAGCTAGTGGATCTGCCACCAGGATGCAAACCACTAGGCTACAAGTGGATTTTCAAAAGAAAAATGAAAGCAGATGGAACAATAGATAAATATAAGGCCTGACTTGTAATCAAAGGATTCAAACAAAAAGAAGGCCTAGATTATTTTGATACGTATTCTCCGGTAACGAGAATAACATCCATTAGATTGATTATTGCTATTGCAGCATTGAGAAATCTAGAAATCCATCAAATGGATGTAAAGACTGCTTTCCTCAATGGAGATTTAGAAGAAGAAATCTACATGGAACAACCTGAGGGTTTTATTGCTCCAGGACAAGAGAGGAAAGTATGTAAGTTGGTTAAGTCATTATATGGCTTAAAACAAGCCCCTAAACAATGGCATCAAAGATTTGACAATTTCATGCTTGAAAAGGGGTTCAAAATAAATGAATGTGATAAATGTATCTATGTAAAATATACAACAGATGAGTATGTCATGTTATGTCTTTATGTTGATGATATGCTTATAATTGGAAGCAATGAAAGAATGATCAAATCAACTAAAGACATGTTGAACTCAAAGTTTGACATGAGAGATATGGGTCTCGCTGATGTGATTCTTGGAATCAAAATAACAAAAACATCAGACGGAATTATCTTAAGTCAAACTCATTATATCGATAAGATTATACAAAAGTTCAATAAAGATGATGTGAAAATGGTTGGTACTCCAATAGAGGGCAAACCATTTTCTAAAAACAATGGGGATAGTGTTTCTCAATTGGCATATTCCAGAATAATTGGAAGTGTAATGTACTTAATGAGTTGTACACGACCAGATATAGCCTACACTGTGGGGGTATTAAGTAGATTTACTAGTAATCCAAGTGTAGACCATTGGAAAGGAATTACCAGGTTGCTAAGGTATTTGAGATATACCCGTAACTATGGATTGCATTACATGAGGTTTCCTTCAGTAATAGAAGGATACTCAGATGCGAATTGGATAACAGATTCAGGAGACTCAAAATTCATGAGTGGATTTGTCTTCACTATGGGTAGTGCAGCTATATCTTGGAAATCCTCTAAACAAACCATTATAGCCAGATCAACCATGGAGTCTGAGTTCATAGCTCTAGACAAATGTGGAGAAGAGGCTGAATGGCTACGACAATTTTTAGAGTATATTCCTAGATGGCCAAAGCCTGTACCTGCTATAAGTATACATTGTGACAGTCAATCTGCGATTGGTAGGGCACAAAGTGAAATGTATAATGGTAAGTCTAGACATATACGTCGAAGACATGATACCATAAGACAATTGCTCGGAACTTGCATTATTACTGTTGACTATATAAGGTCAAATGATAATATAGCAGATCCACTAACCAAGGGGTTAACAAAAGAGCAAGTTGTAAAATCATCAAGAGGAATGGGATTAAAGCCCATGGAATGAAAAACTATTGTGAAGGATAAACCCAACCTAGTTGAATGGAGATCCCAAGATATAGGTTCAAAGGGACAACCTAATCATAATGGTAAAAGAAATCACTGTAGGGAAAACAATAATACCCTAAAAACCATTCCTATGATGAGAAACAGTGATGGAGAAATTAAGGATAAGCTTATGCTTTTAATGATTTCTAGATTTCGGAAGTCCGAATAAGTAAAGATGTTACTAATGAAATCACCTATGCAAGTGAGAAGAGGGGCCGCTTCAAGGGGAACTGTGGGGGCACAGTTCTTAGCAACACTTGCAGAACCATGCATTGTGATCCATGGCCAGAATGGACACAGAAAGTTTGAACTGAACCATGATAAAAAGATACTTGTGTGACTTGTGTAAAACTATTACACATACGGCAGACAGTTCAAGGACATCGCGTCTACTGACTAGCTAGTAAAAGCTACATAAATCACAAGGGAAGGTTCAAAGGGATTACACCTACCTATCCTATGCAAGTATTAATTGAATCGAGTCAATACAAATCTCTTCCATGTGGGGGATTGTTGGAAAATTAGGCTTAAATGGGCTTGAAAGCAAATTGGACAAATTTTGGGCTTTGGGCTCAAATTTAGCAAATCAATGTGGAATGGAAGAGAAGTGTATTTCTCTAGTGGAAAATAGTACCACACCGACCGTATTACATATTGGGGGTGAGTATATATGATAATTCACTTCTCAAGTGTGTAAGTAACCAAGTCAAGAGGCTCTCTCTTGCGCGCGCACGCAGGGGGTGTGCAAACCACGGAATTGGTTAGCAATTCGAACCATTTGACTTGGGTGCGTGCCCGCGACATGCGTACACGATTGTCGGACCGGAAAGCTTGCCTAGCGCGAGCCGGTTTTTGCTAAACCGGATTATAAATTTGTCCAGATTCAATGTGATTTTTTTTGTCTAAAAACATTGAACCGAGGTAATTAATTCAGTAATTACCGTTTTTATTAATTTCGGAATTAATACAGATTTGCATTAAATTCAAACCACATTTCTGAGCCTATATAAACACCTCACATTCTTGTCATTTGACACACAAATCAACTCTCAAATCTTCTCAAATTCTGAAGATTGTTCTTAGTGTTCTTCATTCTCTCCTTTGCTCTTCGTGTTGACGATTGGCAAAGCTCTCTAAGGTCGTCGTGTTCGATCTTTCTTAGTCTTTTAATTTTCAAGCCGTCGTGTTCGGTATTGAAAATAGTAAATAGTCGTTGTGTTCGACTGATTTCCTTGGGAAATAGAACTTGGTTCAGTTCGGCCGGTCACTACTTCGTGCTAAGTAAAAACCGGTGTCGTCGTTGAATCCTGGGAGGTAATAGGCCTAAGATATACCCTTCCACAAACCGTTCACGGTTGGGTAGGACTAAATTACCTTAAGGAAACCGTGCTTAACACGGGTCTCGACTTGTTATTGCCACCTTTGCATGATTATAAATTTATTTACTGTTTAGTCCTTGAACTTTTGATTAATACAGATTGGTCCTTAATATTATTAGTATTGTAACAATATATATATATATATTATATACATAAGTATAATTTATTTTCACTATAACTTAATCGATTTGTTTATACTATGCGCAAAACGCGGGTAAGTTTCTTATTTATAAATAATTTTTAATAATAATAATTCAAAACAGGAACAAGAACAACTAATTAGCGGAGTGACCAACTCAAACAAAAAATTAATTAATTAACAGAGTGATCAAATAGTCATATTCTAAAATAGAAGTAACCAAATAAGTAATTAATTCTAAATGAATTCTGGATAATGCGACGAAATTGTTTGAGAGAGGTGAATGTTAGTATAGTGTGCTGCTCCAAGTAAGTGTTAGATAGGGCAATTAGCGACAAGAGTTTGAGCAATTACACAATTATTATCTACCACAAACTAATCGATAAAAAGTAACCATTTTGCAAAAAATATTTGAAAAATAAATATACTGAAATTTTTTTTAGCAAAATGTATATAAGCGCTACTGGGGGTAACATTTTTTAGCGTTTTTCAACAAGTGCCACTAGGGGTTATGTTTTTCATGAAACGCTACCCCAAGTAGCGTTTTTATGAAAAACACTACCCCTAGTGGCGTTTTTATGACAAACGCTACCCCTAGTGGCGTTTGTTTTTTACATTTTTATTATGATTCGATGTTTAATTAAAAATAAAATTATGTATTTATTAAAAAAACAAAAAATTATAGTAAGTAGATATATTAATTGCGATTCAAATGATGCAAAAAATATTAAATTTGGACTTACAGATTGACTGTAGGCTCTGCCGTAAGTTGAGATATGAAAATTTGACTTAAAAAAATATAACACATACCATATAAGTCCAAACTAACCACGGTGAACGTCATTTATGTCGTAATTCAATTATCTACCTAGGGTAATTTGTTTGATTAGAAATATAGTGATTTTGTAACCTAACATCGCTTGCCTTATAATTTGACCGAAATAATTAAATGCATTAGGTGAGAAATTTAATTATGTACTTACTCAAAAAAATCAAAAATATTAAAGTACGTAGATAATTTAATTACAAATTAAATGACACTAAATAGACGTTAATATTTTACTTTTAGACGTCTAAAATTACGTATCGTATTATACGGTCAGTCTTAAAGTAAAATATTAACGTCTAGTTAGCGTCATTTAATTTGTAATTAAATAATCTACGCACTTTATTTTTATTTTTTATTTTTTTTTGAGTAAGTACATAATTAAATTTCTCACCTAATGTATTTAATTATTTTGGTCAAATTATAAGACAAGCGATGTTAGGTTACAAAATCACTGTATTTCTAATAAAAACTATTACCCTAGGTAGATAATTAAATTACGACATAAATTACGTTTACCGTGGTCAGTTGGGACTTACATGGCATGAGTTATATTTTTTTAAGTCAAATTTTCATATCTCAACTCATGGCAGAGCCTACAGTCAATCCGTACGTCCAAATTTAATATTTTTTTGCATCATTTGAATCGCAATTAAAATATCTACTTACTATAATTTTTATTTTTTTTTAATAAATACATAATCTTATTTTTAATTAAACATCGAATCGTCAAAAATACGTAAAAAACAAAAACAAAAAACACCATCAGGGGTAGCGTTTTTCATAAAAACGCTACCCCTAGTGGCGTTTGTTAAGAAACGCTACTCAAAGTAGCGCATATTGTAAAGAACGCTACCCCCAGTAGCGTTTATATACATTTTGCTAAATATATTTTTTCAGTATACTTACTTTTTCAAAAACTTTTAGCACAGTGCTTACTTTTTTAAAAAGCTCAAACTAATCATGATTTTTTCGATACGAGTAATTGGGTTAACTATCAACTATAGGAGACAATATATTTATCCAACAAATTGTAATAAAATACGAGACTTTGAGCGTTGAATAAACAAAGAATTATATGATATAGTATTTGACGTCAACATCGAATTAGATTGATTTTGAGGTGTGACGTGTACACTTTCTAAATATGACATTTGCTCCAACTCGTAAACAAGTTTTGCTAATAGATTATCAAATAAACAACTATGAGAATACAACAAATCCACAAGGTTGACGAGTAGCAAAACTAAAAGACCTTCTTTAGAACAACTTCTATCGACACGTATCTCTTACTTGACATTGTATGATTTAGAGGAATCACACTTACTTTATAGTAACTAAATTGATTTATTTGTGTAGTTTGTAGTCCTATTAATAGGTATTTATGTGTCACTTCAAAAGAGTTGCATCCTTTTATTTGTATCACTTCAACGAGTTGCATCGGAGCGTACTTTAGCATTTTCTAGTATTTCTAAATATTTTTGTATTATTTGATCCTTGAACTTTATTTAATTGACAAATACATTCTCATTTTTAAATTCTCATTATACATATAGTCTTTCAATATTATAGTTTATCACAAATTTCCAACAATCTCACACTTAGATTGTAATATACTTGTGTCATTAAATTTCATAGTACATATACACATGAAGGTATAATTTGATCTAAAATTTCAATTAGTGCAAAATTTCAAAGCTCCAACAAAGTAAATGTGACCTAGGCTTAAACCAAAACTTCTAATGTTATAACAGAAAATATTACACATCTGAGTTGTTTAGTATCAATGAGAAGTTATTTATAATTAGCACTTTTATCATACTTAATATCTAAATACTCCTTTCATATACAAGTCAGTACAACTTTTCAAGATTATATGTGTTATGTTATGCATTCACATACTTGAATCGTCTTGCATATGTATGTATAAGTATAAATCTTTTCAAATATGATTTTGCTACATGTGATCATTGTTAGAGACAATTTCATGATCGCATTTTATTTTAATAATGTCAATGTTGTCAATACCGATCCTGTATTTTGTACTACTATAATTAAAGCATATTTATGAAATCATTTATATTATACAATCATTCATGCCTACACTTTCTGATATAACCTTCATAAATGTTTTTCTATCATTAAATTATATATTCCCATATATTCTAAATTAACCGACATATAATTTTATATCATCAAGTCATTTCTTCCCACATATTCCAACTTTAATATTCGAATTTAATCGATATCTATCAAGTATCAACTTTTTCGCATGGTTCAAAGTATCATTAAAATAATTGTGTTTTGCTATATCCAAATATCATCTTTTGACTTTTAAGTACCCATTGTCGGTGGTAGAATAGACCAGAAAAGTCGTCTTGACCAAGCGCGCGGGAACTCCTCATCTAAAACACAACACATTTCACTTTCTCACCTGCTATCAATATTTTCTATAAATATCGAAACGACTCTCGGCAACGGATATCTCGGCTCTCGCATCGATGAAGAACGTAGCGAAATGCGATACTTGGTGTGAATTTCAGAACCTGTGAACCATCGAGTCTTTGAACGCAAGTTGCGCCCTAAGCCATTCGGCCGAGGGCACGCCTGCCTTTTTTGGATCAAATTAATGTTTTACTTGAAGAAATAAAACGTCGTGTCTGTTGGTCACGGAAGTTCGTACACATAATCATTCGTTACTAAACATACAAAGGCTAGTGGTGGTCTTTCGATCCAATCATTAATTAAGACTCACTCCCAATCTCGCTTGCTTTGCTATCCAATTCGCACACTCGTTTACCGTCCTTGGAATAACTCGCCATTGCACTTGCTCAATTTTTCTTGCTAGTGCTCGGATGTTTGGTATGATGGTTGACAACCTCCAATGTTTCGACCCCTCCACTATTTGTTGGTGAACCGTTTGTGAGTCCGTCTATATGATGATGCTTTGTCATCCCGCTTCAATCTCTAGTCGTACTCCTTATTGTATGACTATGGTCTCCATCGTTTCTATGTTGTCGCTCCTTTGTCTCCGGTTCACCCCGCCCAATAGCTTTCCGTCTTTGTCTCTAGCCACTACCCCTATGCCGGCGCTTCGCGTTTCCTTAGACCATAAAGCATCACAATTTGTCTTGATCGTGCTACCCGTCGGTGGTTCCCATCGTGCTATCTTCGGGTGTGTGTGTGGGGCTGTTCAGCCAACCCCTCTTTGCTCCTCGTAGGCTTGCTTGATTGCCATTACCGCGTCCCTAGGGTTTGGTTGTCGTGCATCTTGCATTCCATATGTGCCAACATGTGAGTAGCATTAGGTCCCACCTTTTCTTTCTTGTTGCGGCTCCTCCGTTCGGTTCCGCCTGTCTCCTCTCGAGCCATTTGACCATGTCTAGATTATTCGGTCGGTCTACTCGTATCCCTAGTATGCCGAGCCAAACCTGTTCAGTCCATCCACATTCGAGGATCATGTGCTCCCCTGTCTCAACTTCTCCACATATGGGGCAACTCGGAGGTACGTTCATCCCCCGTCGCGCCATGTTTACTTTAACGGCTATGGCGTTTGTTGCGAGACACCACATGGAGGCCTTTACCATTAGTATCACCTTTGGTGCACAAATGTCCTTCCAAAAGGTGCCTTGGTTATGTGGAGTCTCCCCGGGTCGTTGTTCGGTCATTTTCCGTACTTTGTGGTAAACCGATCGGACCTGTGGTTTACGGTCATTTATATGTGGCCATATGTACCGGTATCTTCCCCCGTCTTGCGGTAGTGGGATGGTAAGGATATGTACGACATCTTGTTGATTAACTATGCTCCTCACAAGGGTCTCATTCCATGTTCCATTCGGTTGTATGAGCTCGCTCACTCTTAGGTCCCCTCCATGCTCCACCCTTATTTCGCCATTCACCATTTTGCTCTCCTTAGTATATATATCCATGGATCCTCAAAGACTCGGATGTTCTTTCCCGTGCCGATCATCCACATACCTTCCTGCTTAATAACATCTCATCCATGGATGATACTACTCCATCCCCATGAGGCTCGGCCACCTTTATTCGCCTCTAAGAAAGAACAACGTGGAAAGTACAACCCCTTTAAAACCTGCCCGCATATTGTATCGGGATCGAACATTATTCGGCCCACCATTTTTGTGAGGAGAGATGTGTTGAAACTTTGAAGTTCTCGGAACCCTAAACCCCCGACCTCTTTTGATTTTGTTAGGACCTCCCATCTTCGCCAGTGTGTTTTCTTTCCCCCCGTTGTTTGCCCCCACCAAAAGTCCGCTATGAGAGCGTCAATTTCCGAGCACCATGTTTTGGGAAGGCGAAATACACTCATGACATACGTGGGGATCGCAGTGATGATCGCCTTTATTAGAACTTCCTTCCCTGCTTGGTTTAAGGTTTTTGACATCCACCCTCCCAACTTAACCCGGATTTTGGTTTTCTAGGATCCCACTGCCTCCCTCTTTGATTGTCCCCAAATCGATGGCAAGCCCAAGTACTTGCCCGGGTCGCCCATGCGTTGTATATGAAGTGCACCCCCACCACTTTCCTCTCATTCGGCCCCGCCCCCTTATTGAAGTAAAGGGCCGATTTGTCTCTGTTTACTCGTTGGCCCGATACCTGGCAGTAAGATTCCAGGATGCTCTAGAGACCTCTTGCATTCTCGAGTGATCCTTGTATGAATAACATGGAGTCATCTGCAAAAAAAAGGTGATGAAGTTCTTGACATTGTCTCCTTAGGATGATCCCTATATGGTTCCCTCCCTAGCTCCTCCTACCATTCTTCGTGATAGGATATCCACAAGTAGAATGAATAGGTAAGGTGATAGTGGGTCACCTTGGCAGATACCACGAGTTGGAGATATTGTATTTGTTCGTGCCCCGTTGACCACATCTTGGTAGGTGGTTGTTGATATGTATTCCCTAATCCATTCCAACCATTGTTCTGCAAAACCTGGCTTCCTCACGGTGGCGATTAGGAACTCCCACTCCACCCTGTCATATGCCTTCTGCATGTCAATCTTCAATGCGAACTCCACCTTATTTTCATTCTTCGTGGGCAACCATGATGTTGTCATGTATGTGTCTACCTGATACAAATGCACTTTGTAATGGAGTGATAAGCTCTGATAGATAAATCTTTAATCGGTTCACCAACACTTTCGATATGATGATATTGTACAAAAAATTACAGCAGCTTATTGGCCTAAAATCTGCGGGTTTTATCGAATTCGACACTTTTGGAATCAGCAAAATATCAGTATTATTCAGGGGGTTTAGGAGAGTACCTGTTCTGAAGAAAGCATTAACCGCGGTGATGACATTTGCCCCCACGATGTTCCAGTTCCTTTGATAAAACATACCCGCGAACCCGTCCGGACCCGGCACGCGTGACCTGCCTAGTTGATATGTTGCCGACCTGATTTCTATATCTGTTACCTCCCTTGTCAAGTTTGCATTCATCTCGAGTGTGATGTGGGTCAGTACATATCTTAGGAACTCGTCTCTCGGTTCGGTTTGCTCCGAAGTGAACATATCGCTGAAATATCGGTGTAGCTCTTTGGCAATCCTCCCTTCCTTATCTATCCACTCCCCATTTGTTCCCTTTAGTCTGGATATTAGGTTCCGTCTCCTCCTTGCTATCGTGGTTTGGTGAAAAAGGTGGTATTACGGTCTCCATCCCTAGGCCATTTGACCCTCGACCGTTGTCTCCAATAAGTCTCCTCCCACGTCCATAGCCTTTTGAGATTTCCTTTCAACCTTTTCTCCTCTTGTATCGCATCATCGTTCACCCCCTCTTGCATGTTTATCCTTAGTGCTTCCTTCGTTTTTGAGATCAGTTGCATGTTATGGCCGAAATGACCCCTACTTCATGCCGTGAGCTTCCTTCGACATTTATGTAGTTTTGTGTACACCCCTTGGATTTCCCGTCGCTATGTTGGTAGTTCCCATGCTTCTTTTATTACCTCCTTGAATTCAGGGTTTTCGAGCCACATTGCCTCGAATTTAAAGCGTCGTCTAGCTCTCTTGTTCGGTTGCTTGAGTTGGACCACCATTGGTGCATGGTTCGACCCAATGGCTAGCTCTTTAATGCATATCCCTTGTTGGTGCCGTGTGGCCCATTATGTGTTAATCAATACACAGTCTAGGCGCTCGCTTATTCTCTCCGCTCCACTTCGGTTGTTGTACCATGTGTATGGGTTTCCATTGGCTCCCAAATCCTCCATACTTAAGGCCTTGATCAATTGCTTGAATTCATCAATTTGTCTTTGAGATTTCCTCCTTGCACCTTTTTTTCATGTGGGTGGCATATGGTATTGAAATCCCCAAGGACTATCCAACTTCCCTTTCGTCCCCTTCCTATCGATCTTAGGAGGTTCCAGTTTTGTGTCCGTTCACGGGCCTCCGTGTTCGCATATACCCACATCACAAATATTGGGTTAGCATTCGCAATCCATGCAGTTCGGGTCGGTATACAACATCAAAACCCTAGTGTCCGCCGTCCAATACAATGCTAGCCCCTCGGACGTCCCATTCAGGGTAACATAGTGTGTATTGTCCATCCCCATCTGTGCTCTTATCTTCTCACGGTAGGTATCCTTATTCTTTGTTTCCATTAAGAAAATGATTTTGGGCGATACCTTTTGTTGAGGTCTTGTAGGTGTTGAATTGTCAAGGCAGACCCCAAACCCTGACAATTCCAGGAGATGACACTCATTGATCCCCCGTGTCTGTTTCGGGACAGCCACCAGAACCCTTTTTCAGCTCATGTTATTCCTCCTGTGCACTTAGTTCTATCAGTATCTTCACGGTTATCTTTTTACTATTGGGGTTTGTCTTGTTTGCTCTTTGCCTAGTCTTATTTGTACCCTTAGTTCCTTACATTCAGTACCTTCCTCTAGTTTCCTCATCATCTTCGGCCCGGGCTGGTCCTCCATTCCTCCCCGGTCCATTTGAGTGTCATTTTGTATAGGTATAGGCTCTGACCGGATGTAAAGTTTTGTGTCGCGGGGTTGGGTGAGGTGGGGGTGTATCTGGTAGGTTCTCTACGGAGTAGGTTTGGATTTGGGTAGTGGTATCGGTCGGATGTGGTTGGGTTGGGTTATCGGGTAGGTATGTGATCATGGGTTGGTTGGGTTGGATGGGGTGTTCAGTTGGTTGTGGTTGGGGATTGGGTCGGATCGGTTGGTTTCTTAGCCACCCAGGTAGGGGTGCTACCTTCGGCTTGTGTGGTGTGGTTTGGTCGGTTGGGTAGTGGGTATTGTGGAGGGTGATGGCTTTCGTGTTTAGGGGATCCTCGATATTCATCTCATCCATCCCTTCATCGGTGTTTATTCAGTCACTTTCTCTTGAATTTGGTTTAGTCTCCATGGGGTCGGTTTCCATTTGTGCATTCCTTCGGTCCTTGGTGTTTTCCATTCCCATCCGTTGCCTTGTTACATGATGCCCCCGATCGTGAATGTTTTGGGGCATCTTCTGTGGCCCTCTTTCTTGCCTCAGCCATGATATAGGACCACGACTTCCTTACGCTCTGTTTCGGTCCCTGACCCTCATCCCCTCCTACATGTTGCTTACTCGTACCCTGTTTAGGTCTCACCTCTACGAGCCATGGTCCATATGCTGGAATGTTCGGATCGTGCTATGCCATTTGTACTTCCAGTTTACATGTCCGTGTCGTGTGAACTAACGTACCACATCCATAGCAATAATCATATAACCGTTCATAGTTTATAGATGCCCATCTATCTACCCCTTGGGAGTTTCTCCACCAGAATCCTGTCATCAACGGTTTTCCCTCATTCACTTCCACTCGTATTCTCATATAACTCCTACTAATCCTCCCCACATTCTTTTCATTCTCCACGCATTTTCCAATCCTATTTCCTATTGTTAGGAACTCAAACAAAAGAAGATTAAAGAAAGAAATGAAGAAGAAGATAACTTACTTGCTTTAGAAGAAACTAACTTTCATTCATCAAAGGTTGATTAATTATGTTACATAGGAAGGTTATTTATAGACTTTAAACCTTGAAATACTACAATCTGGTCCTTACCTGCTAATTCTAGAATATTACAAAACAATCCTCAAACAACTCATATGTAACTATACATATATCCTAACATTCTCCTATGGAGATCAAGTTTAATGACATTGTTTCCTTGTTTTTCATTTTGAGATGATGAGCAAAGCTAATAGACAAGGCTGACAAAGTTGATGAACAAAGTTGGAGAATAATGCTGAAACACCTAAGTATAACTATCTGCTGAAGAATACAAACTTGAAAAACATCTGAGGTTGTACCATTAAGACATATGAACAGAACAACAATCAAGATTTGCCAATAACCATTGAACCAAATCATCTTAGTACACCCAGCTATACTTTAGCAACCATTTTCTCAGATATATAAATGACCTCTTTGCTTAAACAAAACTCAACCCTAGTGAATATTCAATACTTGTCTCATCAACCTATCACATTTTGTATCATATACAAACAGATCATTCACATCACACACAGATTCACACATCTATTCATGACAACTTAGCAATCAGCCTGAATTACATCTAAACATACGAACACTTTAACTATTTTATGATGAGTACTTTTATCTAACCACAGTCACAAATCAAGACAAGAACAAAACTGAAAGCATATCTAATTATTCCTTCACACTCTTGATTCTTTTCAGTCTTTCATTTCAGACTTTCTTTTCTTTTGAAGTTGTTTTCTTAACAAAAGGGTTTTTGCCTGTATCTTATCAACATAGTTGGAGGGTTTTAGCCCACATCTTTACTTACTCGAGAGTAATATTGAAGTATCTTGACGTTTTCTTCAAGATTAAACTCTATTTTTGTAATCAAACTATGTTTTATGCCAAGAATATTAGCAGGCAGTCATATTTTGAAACACGGCTGCTGAATATCTGCTTCATTGATTTTTTTTCTTTTTTTTAAACTAGATATGCTCACAGTATTTAATCTTGAATGACAGACTGTTGCTAGACCCTGCACCACGCATAAAATAGCTAAAGCAAACAGAGCAAATATCTTTCAAACCAATTACAAGTAACTCAGACAGATTATGATCCTGTGCATGCCAAAGAAAATGATCTATATGTTATGAGACACAAATGCAAAGAACAAGACAAGTTATTGGAACAAGACAAGTTATTGGAACAGTCAGAGAGATTCAACCAAGCTTAAAAAGGAGAAACATACATAGAACTTAGAATTGTCATTATGAAGTATATAGTGCCCAGAAATGGATTTTTTGTCAGAAATATCTCCTCCCAAGTCTGCATCAGAATACGAAACTAAAGATATACCTTGCATAGGAAAAGGATTAGACCTTAACATCAAACCATGATTAATAGTTCCTTTTAATTATCTAACAATATGTAAAACTGCTTGCCAATGACTAATGCTTGGTCTTTGCATAAACTGACTGGGTTTGTTGACTAAAAACTGAAAATCCGGCCTTGTGATACAAATGTGTTATAGAGCTCTAATAGTACTGCGAAACAATTGATCATCTTCAAACAACTTAGTACAATTAATCATACCTGTTTTTGTTAGACAGGTGTCAGTCATTGGAGTAGGAAAACTGGATACTTAAGTAAGACACAACTTCTCAATTAACTCCTGAATATACTTTCTCTGATTTAACAAGTAATTGTCAGATGCAGTAACTTCCATACCAAGAAAATTGTTCAAACTACCCAAATTCTTTAATTGAAACTCCTTATTAATCGAATGAATGACATATGAAATAACTGAAGAACAATTACCAGTAACCACAATATCATCCACATAAACCAATAGAAACACAGAACAGCCATTACTCTTCTTGATAAACAGACAACTGTCTGCAACAGAAGCACAAAACTGAAGATTATTAATGAGAAAAGACTTTAGTTTTTCAAACCAAGTACGAGGTGCTTGTTTAAGCCCATATAGAGCCTTTTGCAGCTTACAAACTAAAGGAGAATCAGATTCAGTAGAAGAAATTTGTTCAAAACCTGGAGGTTGAATCATATATACCTATTCAGTCAAATCCCCTTGTAAGAACGCATTGTTGATGTCAATTTGACGAAGACTCCATTTATGACATAATGCAAGTGACAAAACAATTCGAACTGTGGCTGACTTCGCAACTGGACTAAATGTATCCTGAAAATCAAAATGTGCTTTCTGAGAAAAGCCTTTAGCAACAAGCCTAGCCTTGTATCTTGAAATAGAACCATCATCATTCTTTTTAATTTTAAAGATCCACTTGCAACCTATAGGAATCCTGCCAGAAGGAATAGGAACAACAGTCCAGGTATGGTTAACATGAAGAGCATACACTTCTTCATCCACTACAATTTTCCAATGAGGACTGATCAATGCGTGATGAATCGACTTAGGCTCAGAATCAATGAGAACTTCATTATTGTTAATAGTAGTAAGAAGAGCCTCAAGAGATTTGGTTTTTGACCTGGTTTGCATGGGATGACTACTTACAGAAATAGAAGGATGAATAGAATCAGACACTGACTTGGAACCTCTTAATTTGTAAGATACTAAATAAGGAATAATCTGAGCATTATCTAAAGGAGAAACACTAGACATAGGAGAAACTATAGGTAAGGATATTGACCTGTGAGGAATCAAAACAGAGTCAACAGGAATATAACGACAGACATGAATTTGAGAATTAGCATTTGGAGGACAAGAATTAACAGGATTAGACAACGAACTATTAACTGGAATAGCATTACTATTAAACTGAGGAAGGACATGAGAAGTAACTAAAGAAGGAGACAGGTAGGCAGGAGAACATGAAATCACATGAGAAGCAGAATCATTACTAGTAGAAGGAGAAGTTAAATCAGACAAGGATACAAGATCAGAAGAAGGATTTAAACCATTATCAGAATGAGGCGGAGCTATAAAATGAGAATCACATGGTAAGAAAAATGGCATTGAAGTATAGTTTTGAGTAGGAGCATAAGAAGTAAAGAAATTGCTTTTAGAATCAGAAAAAGGAAAGGTAGACTCGTGAAAAATAACATTTCGAGTAGTATAAACACGATCAGATGCAACAAGACATTTATAGCCATGATACTTGGAACAGTAGCCTAGAAAAACACATAGCTCATACCTGAATGATAGTTTGTTTTTATGAAAAGGACGCAAATGAGGAAAACACAAACATCTAAATACGCGAAGAAAATAATAGTCTGAAGACAACCCAAAGAGCTTTTCATGAAGAGAAAGCTTGGCTATGCAGATGAAGGTAACTTGTTGATCAAGAACACTGCAGTAAAAAACACATTAGACCAGTAATGCAATGGTATAGAAGCTTGAGCTAGCAGGGTTAAACCTAACTCATCAATATGTCTATGCTTCCTCTCTACTATACCATTCTGTTATGAGGAATATGGACATCTAATACGATGATTTATACCAAATTGAGGTAAATATGTGGATAAGAACTGAAACTCACCTCCACCATCGGACTGAACAACCTTCAATTTATATCCAAGTTATTTTTCTGCTAATCTGTGAAATTCAACAAAGAACCTAGATGTGTCACACTTTTTCTGCATGAAATAGATCCATGTATACCTACTATAAGCATCTACTATACTAAGATAATACTGATGACCATTTGAGGAACAAGCAGCATGACCCCAAACATCAATTTGAACAAGTTCAATAGGATGAGAGTAGACAGAATGAGTAGAACGATAAGGCTGATTTTTTCTTTTGCCAACAACACAGGTTGTACATTGAGCTGAATTATGAGACACAGGAAGATTATGCAGTCTTAAAAAATTATTAAGGAGCTTGGAATAAAGATGAAAAACTCTCATGTGCCAAAGAGACGGTGAGTCTTTCGAACTCAGAGCAGATATAAAATAGAAAACCTCATCATCATCAATAGGTCCAGGCGTAGCAATATGCATATTGCTTGAAAAATCCTCAGACATCCTATCAGAGAAACTATTAGCATCACTGCATAAATAAGTCGAACAAGAAGCATACAAACCAGCTAAACAATCAACATCATTTGACATATCTATTGAATCTGCAACTGAATTATTTGATCTGCAATAAGAACCAGATGTTTTAATATTGAAATCTGCATGATTACTAAACATCGATGAATCAAAAGTACAACACTCAATACAATTGCTAACAGACATATTTCGAGGAGCTGAACTATAAGAAAGACTAGACTGAAGTACAAACATAAAACTACTCAGTTTCGACAAATCAAGTTTATACAAGCCAGAGCATTTATATTCTTGTAGCAGCACTTTATGAGTAGATGAATCACGAACCACATAGTGGTTTGCATGAAATTCAAAGTAGACATTATTATCCTTTGCGAACTAATACACAGAAAGAAGATTCTTAGTCACATTATGTGTATAAAGCATATCAGGTAATCGTAAAACTCTAGAGTCTGTTGGAATTAAAGCTGATTCAATTGCATAGATATTAAGAGAAGAACCATTACCCAACCATGACTTTACCTTGACCAGTATATGGTACACATGTATGATGACCATATGGTGATGCATTGGTAAGGTGGTTTGTTGCACCTGAATCAGGGAACCAGTTTGTATCGGGCTGAATTATTGGTGCAACTTAGGCAATATTTGCTTGAGGAACTGAAAAAGCGTTATATGACACAGGAGCAGATCGAGTGTACATATAAGGATGATGAAAAATAGGTGAAGGAGCAACATAAGGAGGAGAAGCATAAGGATTAGGAGAATAGAAAGCCGAATATGGCTGAGGCTGAGCAGAATATGGTTGAGGCTGAGCAGAAAATGATTGAGACTAAGCAGTGACCAGCTGAGATTGTTGTTGTTGTGGCTGATGTGGTAGAGTAGACACTTCATAAGCATCTTCCCATTGAGCAGAGCACAGATTGACATTTGCAGGGTTTGCATTGTTCGGATCTGTAACACCAGTGAAATTGACATTGAACCTTTGATAACACTTGTGTACCAAGTGCCCAAACTTAGCACACAACTGACATTGTGGCTTATTATTTGCATAACCTCTGCCACGACCTCTACCACGTCCATAATTGAAAGATTATTGTTGTTGGACAATAGGAGGAGTAAAAGACTTAGTATGATGACCTTCATTAGCAGGTGTTGGCAAAATTCCATCAGAACCACTTCTATTTGACATATTTGATTCCAATTCATTTTTTTCACCAGAACTTCGATTGACAGCCACATGAGCAGAAATATCAGCATCAAATAACATGTCACTCTGCATAGCTTCTGCATCCAACAATACAGAACTAACACATGCAATGTCATAAGGATTTTGACTTGCGTGAATAACATAAACTTTACTATCATATTGTCCTTTGACACCGTTGAGTATAATGGATATTTGCTACATTTCCTCAATCGGATGGCCACAAGATGCTAAGCTATCACAAGCAGACTAAATTATTGTCAAATAATCACATATAGATTGGTGTGGAAGCTGACGAACCTTCAATCGATCATACAAATCATACAAGCAGACTTCTTGTTGTCGATAATGAACAGAAGTCTCTATGTAACTTCTGCCATATTGAAGCGGCCGTCATACACTTCGACTCACTTGCGACGAAAATGAAGCCAACAACCAGGAAGCTAAAGAACTATCTTTTTGTATAAACTTCATATAATCAGGATTCGACTCATCTTCTCCATCTAGTCCAGGAATTCGAGCTGGAATGGTTACATTTCCATAAAGATGACTTTCAAGATTGTAACCTCTTACTGACAAAAGCACTTGTTGACGCCACGTCTGGAAATTCTCTTTTCCAATCAGCTGTGACACTTTCTTGTTGAAGAATGCAGCAGAGATTTGTTCCATGGAATCAAAGGTTTTGACTACTCCAATTGATCAGCAGAGAGCGTAATCGACTTCGCACAGACTTGAGCAGAACCGAACTTGCTCTGATACCATGTTAGAAACTCAAACAAAAGAAGATTAAAGAAAGAAATGAAGAATAAGAGAACTTACTTGCTATAGAAGAAACTAACTTTCATTCATCAAAGGTTGGTTAATTCTGTTACATACGAAGGCTATTTATAGCCTTTAAATCTTAAAATATTACAATCTGGTCCTTACCTACTAATTTTAGAATATTACAAAACAATCCTCAAACAACTCATATGTAACTATAGATATATCCTAACACCTATCTTCCAGGCGTTTTAATCACTAAATTTTTCCGGTCCTAGATCATGCACTTAGGTCCAGAAGTTTACCTTGGTAAACTCCACTTCCTTTACTCCCACGCTCGGGTCCCAACGTTTTATGGTGAGTATGCGGTCATTCACTGCCCACGGGAACCGGTCTGCATCCTCCTGTTTTTCGAAATCAAACAATAGTATGCCCGTCTCCGCCTCCGAGATCGCCACGTTATCATATCACGCCCATGCAGCTTGGAGGACTCCGTGAACCACGTTCTGTTTGATTGGTGTTTGGACGATGACTTTGCCCACATACCATGTTACGTTCTGCACTAGCTGGTTCGAATCGAGGTCGACCACGGGTCCGCCAGGTGTGTTCTTCTCGCCGGAGCTGGAGATGTGCTGCATCGTGCCGCCATAAGTGCAGGTGCCTTCACCGCAGCTGGCAACTCCCTACAAGAACGAGCTGGAATATCATAAAAACAGGGATGGTAGCTCAATTGGTCGGCCCCAAGTGCGCTGTGTTCAGAAAATCGGGGCTGCAGCCGTGCTGGTGCGAGGCTCGGCTCAGTTACTTCGTGCTACTCTGTCGTGTTCCCTGGTTTGCCAACGAAGCCTCCATCGCCGCCTTGCTTGTGGGTCGTGCTGGCTTACACACGGTGAACTAGTTCGAAAACATTCCTTCCTCCCTTACATGATTCTGTCGCTTTCATCTGCGGTGTATTTACTTTTGGAGCTTTCTGATTGGTTGCTTGCCTCTTTGGCAATAAATGCCAAGATTCCTAGCCAATTGCACGGCTGATTGGAAATCTGTCACAATTTCAAACCCTAAAAAATTGGGGGAATGTTCTTCAGGCAAGGGAATCGGACAGAGAGTTTCTCCCATGTGCAAGTAGGGGATTAAGGACAAGAGTTCACACAATCAATTAATTATATATCACAAGTCATCTATCTATTTTATATTGGCCAAAAAAAAATCTATCTATTTTATGAGACATTAAGACAACATGAATTATACGATAAAGTACATTAAGTCAATCATCAATTATAGAAAATATGACTTTGAACCAACAACGAATTACATGATATGAGACTTTAAGTAAATATCGAATTAGTTTTATATTGCAGTGCGACGTTTTAACATTTTTCAAAAACTGATATTTTTGTCCATTCGTAAACAAGTTTTGCCATCAGATTATTAGCAAATTATCTCTAATGATGCAACAAATTTACAAAATCGACAAGGAGAAAAACCTATAAATCTTTCTTAGAACTTCCATCATAACATATCTTTCATTAGATATCATATAATTCAGAGGAATCACAATTACTTGATAGTAATTGAATTATTTTTTAGGTGTATTAGTTTGTGAAATATGTAGTCTTACTTGTAGACATCTATGTATCACTTCAAAATGGTTGTATCCTTTCTTTTGTATCATTTCAAGAAGTTGCATCATTTTAGTATATCATTTCAAAAAGTTGCATCACTCCAAAATATATACCCTATTTACTAGACTTTTATGTATTATTTGGTCCTTGATTATAAATATATCATGTTTTATAATTTGTCATGATATACAGTCTTTAAATACTACCGTCTAGAGGTGAGCAAAAAAGATTGACTGGATCAAATTCCCGATAAAACCGGTCTACCGGCCCAACTAGGACCGAGACCGAACGAGCGATTTACTTTCTCAAGGGTGGGCTCATTTTTTTATTTTCCAAAATCCCGAAAGGACCGGCCCAGCCTGACTATTCTATAAAATGGGTTGCTAAATAAACAGAGCACACTTGAATCAAACCCTATAATCAGCCAAGCCTCTGCAGCAATGCTTCAGATTCAACAACACGCACAGATGCACTCCACTAGCAACAATGCTATCTTCGTCACCTAGAATCAACTGCTCAGGTTCCGACAACGATACTGAAGCCACAAACCCGACCCAACATTTCCTATCCAAGGCCTCATCAGATTTCGACAACGGTTTCGTCGAAAATTTGTTGGTAGTACCGTAGTACACTTATAGGAAGCAAACCACTTGGGGGCCAAGATCGGTTTGGTGCGTTTTCTTCTCCATTCGACCACGCCTGGTGAGTCTCTCTGTAGTCTTTTTCTACTACCGATCGTTCTCGATTGCAACTGATTTTCTCATATTGTGAGTGTCGATTGTCTTTTGGAAGCGCTTTAAGACTGCAATTTTCTCGATTTTGTGTGACTACATCTGCCAATTTTTTCATTTTTGTGTAATTGCAATTTCATCTGTCTTTTGGAACTGATAATCTCATACAGATGAAGCAATACTCAATACCCGTCGAGCTGCAATTTGGAAGCGTTTTAGGACAGCCAAACTAAATCACACCAAAAATTCGGTAAAAGACTGAGACCGTCTCGAGTCAAGCAAGATCGACTCAAGCGGGCTTTCTTGGCTGAAATCGGTCTTGGGATCGATCTCGGTCCTTCACATGTGAGGATCGAACTTTTGGACTTGGGCTCTATCTTGCCAAAAAGATTGTCTGGTCCCGCACGAGCTCACCCTTACTAGGCTACTACAAGCTCACAAATTTCCAACAGTAGGTTGTATTATAGAGAGAGAGGGGATTTTATTTTTTTTGGCCTCGATAGGGGAATAGATATAAACATATATGTTGGAGATTATATATGAATGTCTTCATCAATTAATATAATTGTGATTTTTTTGTTGTTGTGTTATTAAAAAGTATGAGGTGAAGGTGGGGATTACTCCTTTTGTCACAACTAAAGGTGACATAATGATCGTCCTTGCTAACCGATGACAATGACAGACAAAACAATTTCACTATAAATATTAAAAAATAATTTTGTATGATAATATTTAATTACTTATTTTATATATTTTTTTTAAGTAGATATATAAATAAATTTAAACGTAGTTTGTTCTTTAATTTAGTTTGATAAATAATTGTTTTTAAATAGTTTTCTGGGTGAAATAAAATAAATGGCAAATGAATTAAGTTAAATATTCAATTATCTACTTAATAAAAAATATTAACAATTTAAAGTTACTAAACAACTAACTTATAACTTTAATGCAGTAAACGAGAGTAAGTTTTCACGTAAAAAGTAACTGTACACGGACAAAACTGGAATTTTTTAAAAAAGTAATCATATTAGAAAAGAATTTAAAAAAGTATATATGTAGAAAAAATATTTAGCAAAATGTGTATTGGCGTAGGTGGTAGTAGCGATTTTGAAAATCGCTACTACCAGTAGCGTTTTTCCGAAAATCGTACTAGTATTGGCGTTTTTCCTTTTTTTTTAAGCATCAGAGTGTACATTCTCTAGGCTAGTCTCACCTAGAGAAAGGAAGGAAGTTAGAAGCAGTTAAATAATTTTTCCCTAGGAAAATATTACATGTCCTAAATTTTCAAACTTGTTCTGAACAACATCAATTTCAAGCGAACTCATACTTGTTCATTCTCTAGTCTAGTCTCACCTGATGTAAAAAATTGAAACAAAGTTGTTTATTAACAAGTTTCTGAATGAGACTTTTCTTCAAATACCCTAGTTAGTTTGACATTTTCAGAATTTACTGCTGCAAAATAGCTCTTTGGGGTTTCCACTGCCTTTTTCTTCTGCATCTGAAGACTCTTGATAAGAGATCTAATCATGCGTCTCTACATCTTGCTGAGAGATATAATCATGTGTTTGAAGACTCTTGATTTTCTGCATAGTGTACTCATTGATTTTAAGTCTGCTTATACCGCATTCTAATTGCTCCAACATCTTGCTGAGAGATCTAATCATGGGTCTCTACATCTTGCTGAGAGATATAATCATGCGTTGCTTCATCTCAGTATTCATAGGTCCAAACCTGCAACATAAATTATTAAAACCCTAAACCTTGCTGGTGTTGTTAGATATGCAAGCTCCATCGTTGCTCTCTTCCAAGCAGTGAGTGGAAGTGACACTCGCCGAAGCAACGGTCTCTCCGAAACAAATTCCTCAAGTAAACTGATGCTTGTTCATTCTCTAGGCTAGTCTCACCAAATTTCTCAAGTAAACAAGAAAGGAAGTTATAAGAAGTTAAATTCTTTTTTCCTAGGCAAATATTACCTGCCCTAATTGTTCCAACTTGTTCTGAACAACATCCGCGAGGTATAGAGACGCATGATTAGATCTCTCAGCAAGATGTTGGAACAATTATAGCGCGGTATATCAATGACAACAAACTGAATCACCCTACGAAGAAGAGTGTAGTTTGTGATGAAAGACTTCAACGAGTTGCTGTTAGTATACTATGCAGAAGATCAAGAGTCTTCAGATGAGGAGTTTTGGAGTTCGGGTGAGGATGTTGCACCAGTTAAAGTCGACCGCCCTCTTGCACCTAAAAACCCCAAAGAGCTCTTTTGCAGCAGTAATTCCTGAAAATGTCAAACTAGCTAGTGTATGTGAAGCAAAATATCATTCAGAAACTTGTGAATAAACAACTTTGTTTCAATGTTTTACCTCGCGGATGTTGTTCAGAACAAGTTGGAAAATTTAGGACAAGTAATATTTGCCTAGGAAAAAAGTATTTAACTTCTTATAACATCCTTTCTTGTTTACTTGAGGAATTTGGTGAGACTAGCCTAGAAAATGAACAAGCATCAGTTCGCTTGAAAGACCTTGGTTGTTGTACCATGTTAGTCTCTAAACTTCACATTTTTAGAGAACCAGTCGAGGAATTTGATGAGACTAGCGTAGAGGAATTTGGACCTACGAAGAAGAGAGTAGTTTGTGATGAAAGACTTCAATTTCTATTTAGGAGGAAAACCATAAGCAGACTTAAAATCAACGAGTACACTATGCAGAAAATCAAGAGTCTTCAAATGCCGAAGAAAAAGGTAGTGGAAACCCCAAAGAGCTATTTCTCTTGATCAAACCTTCCATTTTCCTTGAACTTTTTCAAAAAGTATTTACTTTAGAAAAAAAATTTGAAAAAATTCATTTTCCTTGTTTGATACTGTTGTGAATGGTTGTCTTCTCTGATGTGTCTTCTCAAAGTAGCGATTCTCAAAATCCATTTACACTTTGATGCGTCTAAAAAAAAACGACTGGTAGACCTGCGCAGATGCACATTTTGCTAAATATTTATTTTATATATATACTTTTTCAAAAAAAAATTCGAAAATAAATACTTTAAAAAAAAACTCACAAAATTGAGATATGAATATTTGAAGGACAAATAATATTTAGATTAAAAATTCAAATATTTACATATTTTATAAAATATAATAGATAAATAATTGAGTTACTTATCAGACATCAATAATATTGAGTTTCGACTTCTCCACTCAAATTTTATCAATTTTATGTCAAAACTTTGAATGTAAATTTGACTGTAGCATATGATCAATCTCGAAGTTATTTTTTTTTGGCCAAATCTCGAAGTTAATATAACAATACAATTTTTAGGCTTGTTTGAATTGAACTAGAACCGTTTAAAGGAAATTCGTATTTTTTTGCCTCAGTAAAAGAACTGGTCTATTTAGCACATAAAAAACTGATCTGGTTAGAACCGATTCAAACCCGGTTCGGTCCTTTAAAAAAACAAGACTCATTTCCTGTTTAGTTAAAAACAGAATCGGTTCGGTCTAAAAATATAATCGTCCAATAAATAGATGCACTTGAACATTGAATTACGTAGAATACACAAACAAATACTTCTCTGTAGTATTTAATCAATTAGGTTAGACCGATTTGATTTTTGTGTGTTTTGGTCGGTTTAAAAATTGTATAGGTTTAATATGTTTTGATTTTAATTTTTAGTAAAAACTAGTGCAAAAAACGAATCGATTCGAACTGAATTGAATCCACTATTTGAACTGTATCTTATTTTAACCTTAAAAAACGGTGTAGGTTTGGAACTAGTTCGGCCGAACCGATTCAAACCATCCCAAAACCAGACCCTTTCTGGTGCAGTTGGTATGAACCTTTCTTTTTTAATTATAACAAACCTAATAATTTTTAACGTTAAGTCGTAATTTAATAATCAGTATTTGTTTATATAATAATTTAATTTGTTTTCTTATTGTTGGAACAAATTGAATTGAATGATAGTTAGGGTAATAATTTCATTCTTTATCTACGTAGATAAATAATGAAATTATTACCCTGCAATCATAAACGATATTTAGTTTCAATTTGGTCAAAGTTGATCTGACTTTTTATCTAACCCTTCGAATAAGTTTTAACCAAAGTGCATTTTCAGTCAGACATGCATTATGTTAAAGATCAATCTAGCAACTCCTGAAGGGTTATTTTGTTTAGTTTAAGTTTTGATGGTCTGTTTAATGTTGTCATATTTTGTTAAGGGTTGTTTTGTTATTAGCCTGTCTTGTTGGTTTCAGTTTATAATTTGAGAAACTCAAGGACCGGTTTGTAATTGTAAGTAATAGTTTTTTTATATTTAATATGGTGATGGGGGTGCAAAATGCACATTACCGAAGTGATCCCTTAATATTTGTGTTGTTGATTTCTCTTCTCAAGAAACCATTTGGTTTCATCTTCTTCTTCTGATATGGTATCAGAGCCCCATGAGCTCTGAATTGCGTCTCTTACCATCAGGCTTTCTCTCTAGCTGAGTCTTCTTATGGTGCTTCCTAATTGCGATAAATGGCTGCCAAGGACGAAGAAGTCACTTATTGCATTCAAGAAATGGAAACTACGAACACGGTAACTGTTGATGTCAATCATCCTTTGTATCTTCATGCCTCAGATACCACAGGTGCCTCTCTTATCTCTATTCAGTTAGTCAGCCCTGAGAACTACGGTTTTTGGAGTCGTCCTATGTACATATCTATGGTTGTCAAGAACAAATTAGGTTTTATAGATGGTTCTCTGACAAAAGAATCATTTGATCCGTCCATGCATCATCTCTAGGAAAGATGTAATGTTGTTGTTCTTTCTTGGATTATGAATTCGGTTTCTAGGGATATCATGAGTACGGTCGTCTATTCCACTAGTACTTTCCTGGTTTGGTCTGACCTTAGGGAAAGATTGAACAAAATAAACGGATCTAGGGTTTTCCAACTTCATAGGGAAATCTGTCTTGTTCAACAAGGAGTAGACACTATTTTAGTTTATTTGACTAGACTTCGTATGATGTGGGAAGAGTTTGCTGCTATTACCTGTCTTCCTTGCTATGGATGTGAACTTTTCAAGAAACATATTAAGCATGCAAACAATTTGAAATTGTTCTAGTTTTTGAATGGGTTAAATGAGTCGTATTCTACCATTTGGGCCAATCTTGTTATGCGAGAACCACTTCCCTCTATAAATCAAGCATATGCTATTTTAATTCAAGAATAGAATCAGATGGGTATTTCAAATAGTATGTCAGACTCCTTTGTTGATGGTTTAGCTAATTTTTTAAGTTCAGACTCAAGTAAGCCACCCAACAGAATAAACTAGAATTTGATTTGTACCTACTGTAAGAGTAAAGGTCACGATTATGAAAGATGTTTTAAAAGGAAAGGATACCCCCTGGTTGGAAATTTTGGAATAGACCTGATCAAGCTAACTCTATTGTTAAGACCCCCATGTCCTCAGGATCATCTACGCCTTCTCGAGTCCCTTCAGATTGCTCAACTCCTGATGAGCAGATGACTAGGCTTATGATGTTAACAAAAGAAAGTCTGGAGCACATTGTTGAGATGTTTTCTAAAGACTCAAAAACTGAGGCCAAGTAAATACCGTAGCAGCAGGTAACAATACTACCTCTCCTGTAATTCAGCTTAATGATTCCTGGATTATTGATACTGGTGCTACTAATCATATTAGTTCTAGGTTGGACTGGTTGTCAAATGTGAAATATTTTTCAGGAAAAGTTCACTTACCAAATGAGAATTTTTCGAATGATGGAGCTGTGGGATATTTTGTGATGGAGAATAAAAAGATGTAATCTGGTGTATTATATCTACCTGACTTTAGGTATAACTTGATATCTGTTGCTAAGTTGACTAAGGACTTATCTTGCTCTGTCACTTTTTACTCAACACATATGGTGATGGAGGACCTCTCTAGTGGAGTGGTACTGGGGACTAGTAGGGAAGCAGAAATCTCCTTCCAAAATGGATTATGGCTTGCATGCTTTATCTGTTTCTTCTTCCGGTTCTTTGCTTTGGCATAAACATTTTGGCCATGTAGCTTCACAGATTTTGTGTAAGATGTCGCTTAAATTGAGTAATGTTTCGAATAAAAGTGTTTGTGATTGCTGGTTTGTCCTTTGGATGTGCAAACTAGGCTCCCTTCCCCTAGGTGTGTTAGTAATTCTTCTAAACCATTCGATTTGATTCATATGGATGTGTGGGGTCCCTACAATAGAATTACCCATGCTAAGAAGAAATATTTCTTGACAATTGTGGATTATTATTCTCGGAATACTTGGACCTATTTGTTGTCCTTCAAGTCTGATGTGATTGTTATCATAAAACATTTTTTGATTCTGGTTCGTAATCAGTATGGGCGTTTGATAATGGCAGAGAATTTGTAAACGAACATTGTTCTGATTTGTTTAAGGACAATGGTATTGTGCATAAATAAACCTTTCCATATACTCCTCAACAGAACGGTGTCGTTGAGAGGAAGCATCAACACCTTTTAGAAATTGCTCGTGCTTTAAAATTTGAAAGTGGCATGCCTTCCCAATATTTGGGTGAATATATTCTGACCGCTTGTACTTGATTAATATGCTTCCTACTGTGGTTTTGGATGGTGTGACTCCGTATGAAAAATTGATGGGTAAACCACCTGTTGTTTCTCATCTAAAAGTCTTTGGATGCCTTTGCTTTGCAAAAGTTCTTAATAATTCTGATAACTTTCAATCCAGATTTGTGCCCTCTGTGTTCATGGGTTATTGTTTAACCCAAAGCTGCTGAATCTTGCCACTAAAACTCTATTTGTGAGCCGTGAAGTTCAGTTTAAATAAGATATTTATCCATTTAAACTGAAAAATGTCTATGATCCTCGTGTGTTTGTTGATAGAATTCCTGATGTTCTAAATGATAATCCGTTAAATGAATATTTGGATTATGATAGTACTGATGAATCTGATGCTATTGAAGTTGAAGCTCAACAACCAGATGAAAATTTGAGTCATGATGTTACTGAAGATGTAACTGAACTTAGGAGGTCATCTAGGGTAAGTAGAGCTCCTTCCTGGCATTAAGATTACATTCTCTCTACCAGTTCTGTGATGAAATCATCCTCACTGTATCCAATTAGTAACTTTGTCTCTTATGATAATCTTTCTCATGATTATATATATATTGTGGTTAATGTTGGTATGATTGTTGAGCGTGTTTACTTCAAAGATGTTGAGAAAGATATCAAATGGATATAGGCCATGAAAGAAGAGATAAATGCTCTTGAAGAAAACAAAACATGGGTCATTGTTCCTTTACCTATGAATAAGTACATAGTTGGTTGTAACTGGGTGTACAAAGTTAAATACAGGTCTGATGGATCTGTGGAAAGGTACAAAGCCAGGCCTGTTGCAAAAGCATACATTCAGTAAGAAGGTATTGACTTTGCTGATACTTTTTCTCCTGTTGCTAAAATGGTTACAGTGAGAACTGTTTTGGATGTAGCTGCGGTAAAAAACTGCCCTATTTTTCAGATGGATGTGTATAATGCTATTTTACAAGGTGATTTAGATGAAGAAAACTATATGGAGATTCCTAAAGGTTTTTGTATCACAGGGAGAATATGGTGTGCAGATTACAAAAATCTTTATATGGTTTAACTGAGGCTCCTAGACAGTGGAACATTAAGTTGAATGAGGCTTTGGTTTCTCATGGGTTTCAGCAAAGTAAATACAATTATTCCATGTTTACCAAACAGAAGGGAACTGACATTGTTACTTTGTTATTATATGTTGATGATTTACTGATTACAGGAAACTGTAGTAGATTGGTTGCAGAACTGAAATGTTATTGGTAAGTTACTTTATCTTTCTGTTATGAGACCTGATATTTGCTTTATAGATCAAAAGTTTAGTAAATTTATGCATGCTCCAAAACAATCTCACTTAGATGCAGCCTTTTAGAGTTGTTCGTTATATCAAAGGACAACCTGGGTTAGGGCTGTTTTTATCAGCTTCAAGTTCTCTCAGGCTGAGTGCTTTTTGCAATTCAGATTGGGCTGCTTGTCCATAAACCAGAAGATCTGTGTCTGGGTATTGTGTAAGACTTGGTGATTCTCTGGTATCCTGGATGATAAAGAAGCAGAACACCATATCATGGTCATCAGCAGAGGCTAAGTACAGAAGTATGGGTGTTGCAGTTGCTGAGGTTGTTTGGCTTAGAGGTATGTTATCTAAGCTTGTTATTGATCATTCATAACCTATTCTATTGTTCTGTCATAGTAAGGATGCCATTCAAATTTCGTCTAATCCTATATTCCATGAGCGTTCAAAGCATATAGAAATAGACTGTCACTTTGATAGGGAGAAAATAAGTGCATGTATTGTGAAGACTCATCTTGTTAGAACTGGAGAACAAGTGACAGATTTATTCACAAAAGCACTAGGTGAGCAGCAACATACTTACTTGGTGAACAAGGTTGGACTTAAGGATATATATGGAGTTGTTAGCTTGAGGGGGAGTGTTGAAGATCAATCTAGCAGCTCCTGAAGGGTTATTTTGCTTAGTTTAAGTTTTGATTGTATGTTTAATGTTGTTATATTTTGTTAAGGGTTGTTTTGTTATTAGTCTATCTTGTTAGTTTCGGTTTATAATTTGAGAAATTCAAGGACCGGTTTGTAATTGTAAGTAATAGTTTTTTATATTTAATATGGTGATGGGGTGATGAAGACACATAACCCAAATTATCCCTTAATATATGTGTTGTCGATTTCTCATTCTCAAGAAACCCTTTGGTTTCATCTTCTTCTTCTAATACATTATAATCGTAACTTATTTTGATATCTAATACCAAATTTCAACAAATCTTGTTTTTCATAAAACCTTAGTAATTTTTTTAATACAATATTAGAGTATAAGAATGTCAAATTAACAAACCGCATTACATAACACACACACACATACACTATTAAAGTTAATTTGAAATTTAGTTTTATATATATATATATATATATATATACACACACATACTTATATTTCCTTATGATACTATTTTTTTCAAACTGCAATACTCATCATATAGCTATTAATTTTCTACAATATTTTATATATAAACATTTAATTTTAAGTATAAACAGATATAAAGAACTTTATTAAGAGGTATGATATCATATATTTACAAATATATTAATTTGGTTAGGGTTATGTAGAATTGAAATAAGAATATTAAAATATCTTGTCATTTCTAATGCTAAATTGATAAGTTCTAATCGGTCCCTACAAAACATATAATTCTCACTTATATATAGTATGTCAAGTAATTTAATTTAAACTATTTCAAAGTCTTTCATTCATTCTCCCAATAAAGTATAAAAATCCATTCCATTCTTCTTATTTCTCATGTACATTTATTGTTTTTTTCCTAAATTTTATAAAATACTAAAATCCATAATTTTATATTTTAGGAAAAGCAAATGTATGCATATATTAAATCTTTTTTTATTACAGATTAAATTTAAGATCAACTAAGAATAATTATGTATATTACATATTCATTTTATGAATGCAATATAACATTTATGGTATGAACAAAAAATTAATATTTTTTTATATAGTTTCTTCATACTATTGTATTTTCTACAAATATTTTTATAAAATATTATTGTTATATTCTACTAGAGTCAACATTGTGGAATTAAGAAATTAATTTATATAAGTGACAATTACTAAAACCAAAATAATTATTTTTAATAGTTTGTATTTATTTTAAAATACATGACAGTAATAAATGTCATAAAAATGAATGTAAAATTTTATCAGCATCATATTCATAATTATTGACATTCATTTTTATGATTGATTCCTTTCTTTTTAAATACTTTTATAAATAAATATAAATAATCCGTATATTAAATAGTATTTTTAAGAGATAAATTTAATATTTTCTCAATAATAAAATTGTATTTGTAATTGTATAATTGAATTAATATAAATTAAAATAAACTTTAATAAATTGTAAATGACAATTTTTATAAATATATATTTATATTCTTATAAAATATATTATTCTATTGTAAAACTAGATAATTATTATATGGCAAAACGCAAATCAATTTTGTAATTTTTCAACAAAATATACCCCAATTAATAAGTAAATACCAAAATGTCATCAGTTTATCAACAAATACAAATATATGCCTACACACGAATGGGAATCTCAAGTATATATATATATATATATTTACCGTCAGTTCCATCCGGGACTCTCATTCGCAGGTGGAGCTGTACTGTTAGTTCGACCCACGAATGAGAGTCGCGGGTGAAACTTATGAATATTTGTGTGCAGCTTTTCTACGAGTTTTAATAATTTATTATATATATATATATTGAATATATAAAATATATATGTATAACGTTTTGGTATAACTTGTTGAATCATTTTTACGTTCCTAAGTTAATCAAATGTCTTGTTTTTTTTTTTAATTCTCGAATTTTTCAAATTCATATTTTGAGAAAATCTCAACTAAAATGTCCCAAGTTTACCTAATAAATGATAATAACAAATCAATTATAGATCTTGCCCAAAATTAATACTTCTAATATAAGTCCTTAATTCAAAATAATTAAGCGTCAATTCTTAATTTATTTAAGGAGTAGTTAAATTCAAACAATATTCATCAGTTCCACCCTCGACTACCATTCATGGGTGGAACTAACGGTACAGTTCCACCAACAACTCCAATTCGCAGGTGGCTTTGGAGTCGTGAGTATGTATAGATTCGTATTTGTTGATAAACCGATGAAATTTTGGTATTTGCTTATTAATCGGGGTATATTTTGGTGAAAAAATCAATTTTGTAGTACATTATTAATTAAATGTATTTTGTTAAATTACTTTGTTAATATCATATAAGAAAATTGATTAATTAATGACTTTTCATGTAATTCAGGGTGTTCCCAAGGCTGTGAAATTAACAATTTTGTGCCATATAATTACGCAATTAATTCTAATCCTTATATTTTTTTAGAACAAACTAAAATTCACATCATTATTAAATATATATTTAACCTTATAGATTTGTTTCCTATATATTTACTTGTTAAAAATTATTTAGAGTGAAAGTAAACGTAAAGACTTTATATATGTAGAATATATTTTTAACAGACATTCACTATAAAATATTAAGAATGACAATTATGTTTCCAAATATATTTTTTCCAATTTTACAAATATATTTAGGTAATTAAATTTTTGAAGAATTATTTATAGAACTGTTTACTCTGTAGCGTTTATCTGATTTTTTTTTAGAAAGTATACACTTTCGAATTTTTTTTTGAAAAAGTGTATATGTAAAAAAAATATTTAGAAAAGTATGCGTACGCGCGTTGCGCCTATTTAGAGTCATCATTTTTGAACAAAATGATTTAAAAAAACAAAAAGAGATTTGTGCCTCACAGGCGCCACTTTTGGCGCCTATTGCCCAATAGGCGCTACCTCGGGGTGCGCGTATACCTAGTTTTCTAAAAAAATAAATTGTACACTTACTTTTATAAATAAAAAAAATAAAATGCATAGTTTTAAAAAAAAACGTATTTTAAACTTCCTGTTCATGCTTTTTTTTAATCCTAAACAAAATAGTTTTGTTTTTAAAAGTTTGTCTTTATTAAGGAAAACACTATATGATAAGAAGACACTTTTTATCAGAAATTTGTATAACTATAATTTTGCTTGATTAATTAAGCTAATTACATGTATCGAAACTTATGTAAAAGTTTATAATTAATTTTAAATTTTCTGAGTCTAAATCATATACACACCACGTTACACAAACGCGCGACAACTCTAAGACATTAAAACATACCAAAAAATCTACATTATTAAATAATTTTATATTCTTTTTATTATATTGTTTTAATACCTATAAATATAGTTGTTTGATTGTTTTTTATGATATTTTGTAATTGTAAGTATCATAATTAAAACATAACTCTCAACAATATTTGATTTACTATATTTTTAATGTAGGTATATATGAAAAAACATAATGACATTTGACATATATTTCTAATTTATATCTATTACTTATAACAAATCAATTAATTAGATGTTGACACAGCACACCATGTAGGGTTATGGATATTATTTATAAATTTGAAGAATATAATTCTGCTTGATTAAATCATCTAAGGAGTGGTGGTGAAATCAACAACTGAGGTTTAAAATCAATTTTAGAGTTTTCTGGTACAAATTCTTATTACTCTTCAATGTAGCATGACTTATAGTTACGTTCAAAGTTTTAAAACGCACTAGAAAAATCAATACCATGGACTAATTTTATATTATTTTAATGTATATATACTTATTTTCTTTTGATATAATATTATTTTAATATTTATAGATATATTTATTTTCCACAGCATTTTTTATTTTGGAGTATGAAAATTCAAAAGTCATAAGTGTTTATACAATGGGTACTTTGATTTACAATGGGTATTTGTAATTTATAATGTAAATTAATATTTAAGAATAACATTGTTATGTTATTTTAGAATTTGAATTAAATCATAGACCTAATAGAACTATGTATTTCTACTATGCGTGCAATATCTATCTATCTATATATATATTAATTTGACTAAATTGTATGCAATTGTGACACATAAGTTTTTTGATGCATTTTCTTAATCCTAATGTCAAATTAATCAATTATAATTGGTCCATGTCAAACATACAATTCTCATTTTTAAGTGGCATGCTATGTAAATCACTTTTAAAGCTTTCAAGTTTTCTCATTCATTCTTAAGATAAGTTACAAAATCGTAATTCTTTCTCTTTATTTCACATGTATATTTTTAATTTTGCGTAAAATAAATTTTATTTAATGGAATTTATACAATACCAAAATACATAATATTATATTTTATGAATATAAATTATGCACATAATAATTTTTATATTACAAATTAATAAACATCTCATACCTTATTATAATTTCATTTTTAATTTATAATTGAACATGTGAACTAATAATAATAATATTAAAGTGAATCTTACTAAAATGAATAACTACTAATGATTGTAACATCCCATTGGCGATCCAATTGACAAAACCGAACAAAAGAGTAAAGAGACGCTTCAAATTTGAAGCAATGTTGCTCGAGAACCCGACATGCAAGGAGGTCATCAAACAATCATGGGAAGAACCAATCACTCGAAGAGAATCGCTTGGGGTCCAAGGGAAACTCGGAAAATGCCGAACGCATTTAATTGCATGGAGCAAAAATCATTTCGGTAATAACATCACCGAAGTGAGGAAAATAAAGGGAAATTAAAGGGAACACAAGGTAACATGGACGAGGAGGCGACCCGGGAGGATAAGAGACTTAAAGGGAAATTAAAGTCAATTTGGTCCCAAGAGGAGAAATATTGGAGACAAAGATCGAGGGTGAAATGGCTATGGGATGGGGATAGGGACACCACGTTTTTCCACCAAACGACTATAGCGAGAAGGAGGCGTAACCACATATGCCGATTGAGGGGGGAGAGTGGAGAATGGATCGAGAAGGAGAAAATTATAGAAGGAGAACTATAAGGGTACTATGAAAGGATGTTCACATCGGAAAGGACCTAACCGGGGGAAGAGTTCCTTAGACACATCCCGAACCATGTTAATGCTGAAATGAATGCTCAACTAGTAAGGGAAGTGACGGATAACGAGATTAGGGTGGCAACGTTCCAAATGGGGGGATCACGAGCTCCAGGTCCGGACGGGTTTCCGGGGTTGTTCTACCAAAAGAACATTGTGGGGACGGACGTCATCACCGCGGTACAAACTTTCTTCGAAACAGGTATAATCCAAAACACCCTCAATAATACTGATATTGTCCTCATACCTAGGACCCAAACAACGATTGTACCCAGTGACTTTCGACATATTAGTTGCTGCAATTTCATGTATAAGAGCATATCAAAGGTGTTGGTGAACCGGTTAAAAGTTTATCTATCAGATCTTATCACTCATTTCCAGAGTTCTTTTTTATCAGGTGGAAATATCCAGGATTACGTCATGGTGGCACATGAGGTTTTCCATTACCTTAACTCGGGCCGAAATGGGAGCATGACCGAATGTGCACTCAAAATCGATATGCAAAAGGCCTACGACAGAGTCGAATGGGAGTTCCTACTTGAGACACTTAGGCGAAGAGGTTTCAATGAGAAATGGGTGAATTGGATAAGAGCATGCATATCGTCAACCACATACCAAGTGATTGTTAATGGGAACTGAATGGCCACCATTAGACCAACAAGAGGAATTCGCCAAGGTGATCCCCAATCACCTTACTTGTTCATATTGCTTGCAGATGTATTGTCTTGGCGAATGACGGGTGCGGCTAGGGTGGGCGAAATCGAAGGGATCACACTACGAACTTCATCACCATTTCTTCGTGGATGATTCCCTATTTTTCATTAGGGGAACAATGACAAATGCCGAGAGATTGAGGAAGATATTAGATTACTATTGCAAGGTTTCAGGCCAAAGAATCGACGGGAAAAATCAGCCCTATTGTTCAATAAGGGGTCCGACAGAACTGAAAGACAAAGGGTAGAGATGGCATTGAACATAAAAGGCACAAATAATACGGGCAAGTACTTGGTATTACCGTCAATATGGGGACGTTCAAAGAAGAAGGCCTTGGGTTTCCTTACAACCAAGGTCAAGGAGAAACTAAACGGGTACCGACCGAAGACGTTGAACCAAGACGGGAAGGAAGTCCTCATTAAGGCAATCATAACCACCATACCGCCATACGTAATGAGTGTATTTCGACTACCAAAAACATGGTGCTATGAGATAAATGCTCTTATTGCGAATTTTTAGTGGGGCCAAACCGTGGAAGGAAAGAAGATGCATTGGAGGAAATGGGAGGTCTTAACAAGGGCCAAGGAGGCGGGGGGGCCTAGGGTTCCGGGAACTCCAAACATTCAACTCAGCTCTATTCACGAAGATGGCCAATCGACTCATCGCCGAACCGAACAACTTATGTGCAAGGGTCCTCAAAGGACTATACTTCCCGAGGTGTACATTCCTAGAGGCGAAACAAGTTAGCCGAGCGTCACGTGGTTGGAGTAGTGTGCTACATAGCCGCGAGGCTCTCCTAACCGAGGGGACTTGGGTGGTTGGTTCGGGGCTAGAGATACGTGTGTTCGAGGATGCATGGATATACACAAAGGGAACCAAGCGAGTGAATGCCGATACAAGAGTGCAGAACAGGGGGAGTCTTCTTGTGAAAACCCTAATCAAACCGAATGGGATATGGGACGAGGATCTAGTCCGAGGCATTGTGGATCACGAAGATGTCGAGCACATACTACGTGTGCCCTTACCATGTGAAGGAGGAGAGGACCGATTTATATGGCCCCATACGAGGGATGGTGTACCCATGGTCCGATCGGTATACCACAAGCTAAGGGAGAATGTCGACCCAACCAGACCGAGAGTAAGGAGGCATGGAAGGAAATGTGGGCGACAAAGGTAATACCAAAGGTCAAGAACTTCATGTGGCGACTAACCACAAATGCATTAGCCGTTAAAGCAAACATGGTTAGACGGGTCATGAACGTAAATTATGGTTGCCCAATATGCGGGGAAGTCGAAACAAGAAAGCACATGATATTGGGGTGCGAATGGACGGAAAGGGTTTGGCATGAGATATTGGGGCTGCGTGTAAGTCGACCAAATAACATGGGCATGGTCGAATGGCTCGAGGAGAGAATAACTTAACATAGGGGCCAAGGGGTGGGGAATGACAAGAGGTGGAGACTCACGATGATTACATGTTGGCTAATATGGAAGACAAGGTGCAATGTGGCATTTGAAGCCAAGCTTCCTTGTTCGGGTGTTGTCATCGAGGAAATTAAATGAGTCTATGCGGAACAATGCCAAAGCGACTGAGCTAGGCAAACCGAGGAAGCAACCGAGCCGGATGGGAGAACACGGTCGAACCGAGAATGGACACCACCGAGAGAAGGAACAATCAAGATTAATTGCGACGCATCATGGTGTCAAATATCTAAACGAGCGGGCATAGGGGTGGTAGCGCGGGACGAGCATGGAACGATCATTGGATGACTAAACCAAAGGTACCGGAGTGACGACGTCGAAACAATGGAGGCTATGGCAATTCATGAAGGCTTGAGACTAGCGATACAAGCGGGATGACCAAGCATCATCATCGAGACGGACTCACAAGTAATTCACCAACAAATAGTCAATGGACCGGCGCATTGGAGGACATTAAGTATCATCACGAACATCCGGGTACTAGCTAGGCAACTAGACCGAGTGGATTAGCGAGCGATAGCGAGATCAGCAAATGCATGTGCTGATTGGATAGCTAAGCAAGCACGACAGGGAGTGAGCATTAATGATTGGGTCGAGAGACCCCCACTTCCATTTATATGTTTAGTAGCAAATGATCGTATGTATGAACAACCCTGATCGAGTATCACGACGTTTTATTTCATCAAGTAAAACGTAATTTGACAAAAAAAAATGATTGTAACATTTTTATAAGCATATACCACTAATAAAAGTCACAAAAACAGTTAAAAAAAAGTTAATTACCATTGTATCAATAATTTTTTATTATTGATTCATGTATTTTCAATTAATTTTATAAATAATTATACTTAATCTTTTTATTCTATAATATACTTTGTAGTATTGAAGCACATGAAGTAGATAATATTAAAAAAAAATACTAATAGTTTTAAGTTTTAACATATTTTAGAAATATTCATAATTTCTTATTGTATAATATTAAATTACAATTATCCTTAATTATTTTAAAAATTAAAAATTAATATATATTAAATAAATTATATATATTTTATTTAATATATATATATATATTAAATAAATTATATATATTTTTATTTAATATATATATATATATTAAATAAATTATATATATTTTTATTTAATATATATATATATATACATATAATTATATATCGCGCACCGCGCGTATGAGTTTTCAAGTTGATAATAAATTTTTTATTTGTTTATTGGGAGTGTCTTTGGTCATTCCATCCCTCCAATCTTATTTTTTAAATCTCTAAATTTCTAATAAAAAAAATCATTGAATCATTACATCATCAAAATAGGTTATAATTAATTGGTAGTAGTTGATCTTAATCAAACCTTTCTTCTTAAATCCGTCCGACCAAAAATAGTTGAATGTAGAACAAAATCGCATTTTTGAACTTCCCACTCACACTATCTCACTCGTTTTAAATGGGCAACACGAAGTTCCAAACATGAGAGACATGGACGTCAACACGCCGAAACGACAAACTCATACGAATAAAAATAAGAATTACAGATCCACCGGTGGATCCAAGCAGATTACACGTTGTTCAAATGTAATTTAAGTAACAACTATTATATATTTTAGTGTAATTGGATTGACTAGTTGACCAATAGGATCATAATATCTCATTAAACAAATTAGCAGGGTGCGGAGTGCACGCTTGTTTAAGTATATTATGATTCACTGTATCGAAGATTCATCAGTTGATTAGAGACGAGGCAATGGGGGTCAAAGGGGCAACGCCCCTGGCTGTGGTCGAGCTGAGATTTTTTTTTTATTATTCATAAAGTCACTATTCTAAAAATTCATTGTAAATTTGAATTTTTGGAACTAATGACTTAACATTTTAACCTCAAAATTCCCGATTTTTGGACACCTGCTTTAAAGCCAAGTATTAGGCCGAACCATTTCTATTACTTAGGCTCCAAGTTATCATCCTAAGGTGTCCCTTTGGTTTTGGAGCCAAATTTTGAATCTAAGGGACACATATGGTGGCCGAAATGACACATGCCATGGCCAAATGGTGTAGTGTCTCTTCCAAAGGGTGTGGTGTCTCTTCCAAAGGGTGTGACAAACACTATAAATTGGTCATAGGGGAGGTTCAAATATTCATCTCAAACATTCACAATCCTTCTCAAGTTCTAGTTCAGTATTCTGATTTTATCCGATTGAAAGTTTGGGTGCCTCCAAATTGTTTCAATCTGAAAGTGTCGTCACGAATTCAGAATAATCCAAGCAACCATTCGAAAGATCAACCACAATCCATTCGAAAGTTCAACAACAAAGATTGAAATAATTTCTCTGAAGATGACGAACGGAGAATCTGCTAGAGACATGACGAGCAAGTTTGCTAAGTTAGATAAGTTCGAAGGCAGTGACTTTCGAAGATGGAAAAAGAAGATGCACTTCCTTTTGACGACCCTAAAGGTGGTGTACGTGCTAAGTACTCCCATGCCAGAACTACTCGACAATGAAGCAGTGGAACAGACCAGATGCCGCTGCAAATGGGAGAACGATGACTACATTTGTCGTGGTCACATCCTGAACGGTATGTCTGATTCCCTATTTGATATATACCAAAATGCCGAGTCTGCAAAAGAGTTGTGGGATTCCCTTGAATCCAAGTACATGGCCGAAAATGCTTCAAGGAAGAAGTTTATTGTTAGTAATTTCAATAATTACAAAATGGTTTGATACTAGACCGGTCATGGAACAGTATAACGAACTGTTAAGGATTCTGGGACAGTTTGCTCAACATAACATGAAGATGGATGAATCCATCTCGGTTTCTAGTGTTATTGACAAACTGCCACCATCATGGAAAGATTTCAAACATATCCTGAAACACAATAAGGAAGAGATGTCTCTTGTTCAACTTGGAAGTCACTTCAGGATTGAGGAGTCTTTAAGGGCTCAAGAAGTGGACAATAACCCTAAGGGTAAGAACCAAGTTGGTAACTCTTCTGTGAACATGGGTGAAGAGGGTCGATTTTCAAACTCGAACAAGGGGAACAAACGCAAGTTTAAAGGAGATGACAATAAGTCTTTCAACAAAAAGCCTAAGGTGGCATGTTGGAAGTGTGGCAAACCCAGTCATTTCAAGAAGGATTGTCGGGTTGGAAAAGGCAAGCATAACGCTGGTCCAAGAGGATCTAAGGATCCTGAAAAGCAACAAGGTCAAATTTTAATACAAAATAATAATTCGGGTCAGAATTATGTATCAGTAATATCCGAGGCATTTTATGTGCAGGATGATCATGTTGCATGGTGGATTGATTCAGGAGCAACAACTCATGTGTGCAAAGATCATCGTTGGCTCAAAGACTTTCAACCAATTGAAGATGAATATGTGTTAAAGATGGGAAATGTTGCAACTGAACCAATCAAAGGACTAGGAAATGTCAAGCTTGTCTTTACTTCAGGAAAATGTCTATCTTTAAACAATGTATTGTATGTTCCAGGGATTCGAAAGAATCTTTTATTGGGTGTTGTTTTAAACAATTGTGGTTATAAGCAAGTGTATGAAAGTTACATGTATATCTTGTCAAAACATGGTTCTTTTGTAGGATTTGGTAATTTAAGTAATGGTATGTTTATGTTGAATGTTAAGGTTTCATTTGATAATGAATCTGCTTGCATGACTTCTATTAGTACTAGCAATAATATAAATAAATCAGATTTATGGCATGCTAGACTAGGTCATGTTCATTATAAAAGAATGAAAGATATGTCTAAAATGAGTCTCATACCTGCTATTGATATAAACAATGAGAAATGTAAAACTTGCATGTTAACCAAGATAACTAGAAAACCTTTCAAGGATGTAAATAGAGTTTCCAATGTATGGGAACTGATACATAGCGATTTATGTGATTTTCATGCTACTCCTTCATTAGGAAATTAAAAGTATGTTATTACTTTTATTGATGATGCTTCTAGATATTGCTATGTTTTTATGTTGCATGCTAAGGATGAAGCTCTTGATAAATTTTAAATGTATAAAAAAGAAGTTGAGCTACATCAAAGTAAATTGATTAAAAATTTACGTACTCATAGAGGAGGTGAGTATTATGATCCAGTATATTTTCAATCTACTGGTATAATACATCAAACTACAACTCCTTATACACCACAACAAAATAGTGTGTCTGAAAGGAAGAATAGGACTTTGAAAGAGATGGTTAATTCCATGTTATCTTATTCGGGTTTAAGTGAAGGATTTTAGGGTGAGGCTATGTTAACAACCTGTTATTTATTGAATAGAATTCCTAATAAAAGGAATAAGATTACCCCATATGAATTGTGGTATAAAAAGCCACCAAAATTAAATTTTCTGAGAGTTTGGGGATGTAGAGCAATTGTAAGGCTCACTGAACCCAAAAGAAGAAACTTGGGTGAAAGAGGTATAGATTGTATCTTCATTGGGTATGATGAGCATTCCTATGCATATATGTTCTATGTATTAGAATCTAATGACTATGTGTCTGTTAACACAGTTATAGAAACAAGAGATGCTACCTTTGATGAAGATAGATTTACATCTATACCTAGACCAAAAGATTTTCAGATACTTCTGATGGTACTGTTTCTGTACCTAGACCGACTGAACCAAGGAGAAGTACTAGAACTAGAAAAGTCAAATCTTTTGGATATGATTTTCAACTTTATTTGGTTGAAGGGTCAAGAGATGATGTTGAGTATCAGTATCAATACTGTTTTATGATTGAAGGGGATCCAAGAACATTTAGTGAAACAATGACTTCAAGAGATGTTGCATTCTGGAAAGAAGCTATCCAGGATGAAATGGATTCAATCATGAATAATAATACATGGGAATTGACTGATCTACCTCCTGGATGTAAAGCTTTGGGAAACAGATGGATTTTCAAAAGGAAAATAAAAGTGGATGGTAGCATAGATAAGTATAAAGCAAGATTGGTTATCCAAGGCTTCAGACAAAAGGAAGGGATTGATTACTATGATACTTATGCTCCTGTTGCTAGGACCTCCACTATTAGGTTATTAATAGCACTTGCAGCTATTCATAACCTTGTAATTCATCAAATGGATGTGAAAACTGCATTCTTGAATGGTGATTTGGATGAGGAGATTTATATGAAACAACCGGAAGTGTTTGTTATGCCTGGAAATGAAAACAAGGTGTGCAAATTGAAGAAATCATTGTATGGTCTTAAACAAGCACCAAAACAATGGCATAAAAAATTTGATGATGTAGTATTGTCTAATGGTTTTCTTCTTAACCAAGCAGACAAGTGTGTATATAGCAAATTTGATACTTCTCGTAAAGGAGTTATTATTTGTCTATATGTAGATGACATGTTGATTTTTGGTACTGACCAAAATCAAGTTGATAAAACCAAGAAATTCCTGTTATCTAATTTTGACATGAAGGATTTGGGGGAGGCTGAGGTGATTCTTGGTATAAAGATCAAGCGAAAGAACAATGGCATTTCAATCTCTCAATCCCATTACATTGAGAAGATACTGAATAAATTTAATTTTAAAGATTGTTCTCCAGTTAGCACTCCCATAGATCCTTGTCTTAAGCTTCTACCTAATAAAGGTGTGGCATTATCTCAACTTGAATACTCAAGGTCTATTGGTTGTCTTATGTATGCCATGATTAGCACTAGGCCATATATTGCTTATGTTGTTGGAAAGATTAGTAGATATACTAGCAGTCCAAGTTCACATCATTGGCAATCCTTAAATCGAGTATTCAAGTACTTGAAAGGAACCATAATTTATGGTTTGACTTATACTGGATTTCCTTCGGTTTTTGAAGGATATTTAGACGCAAGTTGGATTTCTAATGTGGAAGATCATTCTTCTACAAGTGGATGGGTATTCCTTCTTGGGGGAGGTTCCATCTCTTGGGCATCTAAGAAACAAAGTTGCATTACTCAGTCAACAATGGAGTCTGAGTTTATTGCATTAGCATCGGTTGGTAAAGAAGCTGAGTGGCTAAGAAATCTGATTTATGAAATTCCATTATGGCCTAAACCGATATCTTCTATATCTATCAGATGTGATAGTGAATCTGCCTTGGCTAATGCATATAGGCAAGTATACAAAGGCAGGTCTATACACTTAGGTGTTAGACACAGCATGATTGAGCTCATCATGCATGGTGTTATATTAGTGGAGTTTATAAAAACTCAACATAATTTAGCCGATCATTTAACCAAAGGGTTAAAAAGGGATCTTGTGCACAAATCGGATGTGGGGATAGGATTAAAGTTCATTTGAAATCTCTCATGTTGAGATACCCAATTCCCACCTAATATGACATTAGGTGTTGAATTCAATGTGGAAAGCTTGACATCTAGAGATTGGAACACATTGGTTATATTATCCCAAGGTATGTGTTCAAACCTGCAAGTAAAGGAGGTTGAATTTTAACTTCTTAATAGTTCTTTTGAAAAATTACATATGCAGGTACAAGAGTAAAAGAGCTACCTATGTAAACATGAAGTTTTGCTGCTTCAAGAAGCTAGGACTTGGCTTTGATATGTTTATAATGGATTAGGACATAAGGTTAGTAAAAGATAGTGTCAAGAAAGAACATTTGAGAATGTTAATTTATGTGTATATTATCTTCATGTATTCACAATGAATATCAAAGGTTCAATCCATAATGACACCTTGATATTCGAATATTTGAAATGTGTAATACACTAAGACGAAATTCAATCGTCATGATATTTCATTTATGCATAAGTTTGTTGTGTTGTTTGATTGTGATCTTATTAATCAAGGATTACACTAAAATGGGGGAGGATTGTTATATATTTTAGTGTAATTGGATAGACTAGTTGACCAATAGGATCATAGTATCTCATTAAACAAGTTAGGAGGGTGCGGAGTGCACACATGTGTTAAGTATATTATGATTCACTGTATCAGAGATTAATCAGTTGATTAGAGACGAGGCAATGGGGGTCAAAGGGGGCAACGCCCTGTTTACCGGGGTCTACGGGCAGCGCCCCTGGCGGGGTCCAAGGGGCAACAACCCTGTCTGGGATCGAGCTGGGATTTTTTTATTATTATTCATAAAGTCACTATTCTAAAAATTGATTGTAAATTTGAATTTTTGGAACTAATGACTTAACATTTTAACCTCAAAATTCCCGGTTTTTGGACACTTGCTTTAGAGCCAAGTATTAGGCCAAACCATTGCTTTTACTTAGGCTCCAAGTCATCATCCTAAGGTGTCCCTTTGGTTTTGGAGCCAAATTTTGAATCTAAGGGATATATGGTGACCGAAATGACACATTCCATGGCCAAAGGGTGTAGTGTCTCTTCCAATGGGCATAGTGTCTCTTCCAAATGGTGTGGTGTCTCTTCCAAAGGGTGTGGAAAATACTATAAATTGGTCATAGGGGAGGTCCAAATATTCATCTCAAACATTCACAATCCTTCTCAAGTTCTAGTTCAGTATTATGATTTTATCCGATTGAAAGTTTGAGTGCCTCCAAATTGTTTCAATCTGAAAGTGTCGCCACGACTTTAGAATAATCCAAGCAACCATTCGAAAGATCAACCACAATCCATTCGAAAGTTCAACAACAACAACCTCAATATCCACTCAATCGCAATGATGAAAAGATCTGCGTAAAATATTTTTTGCGGGAATCAGGGGAGTGAGATTTCTCCCAGATCTACTTCCATCTCCCTGATGGAGTCAGAAAAAATTTGGACAATTCCTATAAACTCTTCGGTTGTTAATTTAGATAATTTAGTTTGGATTGGAGACCCGAAAGATATTATGTCTGTGTCTTCTGTCCATTCTTTGATTAAACATGATAGAATCAAGAATTTAGATATGGTTACGGGAAACTGGGAATGAATCTGGAAGTGTCATACCATCCCACGCATAAAAATCTTTCTATGGTTGTGTAATCATAATAGGCTTTCCACATCGCAAATTCTCCACGAAAGGGGAATGCACATTAACCCTATTTGCAGGATTTGTAGTATCCATGAGGAAAATACTATCCATATTCATCGGGATTGCGTGGTTGCGAGGAAAGTTTGGAATGATATTGGTATTCATTATGGCATAAATGAATTCTATTTTTCAAATCTCCAATCTTGTCTTGAGTTGAATTGCAGGTCCAATCATCTTCATGAGAAAGACATTAAATGAAGATTTTTATTCCCGTCGACCATTTGGCTCCTCAGGAAGAACAGAAATTCATATGTTTTCAATAACCCTCCTATTTCAGTTGATGTCACTACTTTAAATATGATTCAGACAAATGACATCTCAGACAAAAAAGGACAAATACTCAACAGAAAATAAATAAAATCTGAGTGGGTTGGACGCCTCCAGAATATGGATGTGTTAAACTTAACACGGATGACTGAGCAATGGGAAACCCAGTCCCGTCAAGATAAGCGGAAATAATGCAAAATGAATGGGGAGGTTGGCTAAAAGGATTCCAAAGGCGTATCGAAATCACCAATAGTCTAGTTGCAGAATTGTGGGCTATAAGAGACGGTCTAATTATGACAACAAATTTGGGAGTGCATGATATGCACGTCGAATTAGACGCTCATGAAGCAATTAACTTAATAATTGAGGATCCAGATGCAGATAGACCACTAATGCTTTTCATTTTGGATTGCATGAAGCTTATTTTAGAGTTTAACAAATCCAAAACTAGACACGTGTTCCGGGAAGCAAATGGGGTGACAAATGCTTTGGCTAAGAAAGTTGTCAACCTGGATGAACATTTCCATACTCTAACGAACCTTCCCTCAGACATTTTGAAGCTCCTGATGTTTGATAGTCAAGGGAAGACCACTACTAGAATAGTTAAAGATAAATAGTTATTTATTTTGGTTGTTGTAGTTTCTGATTTACCCCAAAACCCTCAATATAACATTTTTAAAAATTATTATTAATTTACTATATAAATTATGTTGTTTTTATAATAAAATTTGAAATTTGAAATTCAATTTATAAAACAAAAATATATTATAGGGATAAACGTCATTTAGGTATTTTTAGAATGGGTACCGCAAAAAACAATTGTTACTTTTGAATACTTCAAAAATCATAAATGTAAACACCTTATTTTGGCTCGGGGTCAAAATACCGTACGCGAGAAACCGAGACGAAGAAAAAAGCAAAACTAAAATAAATCCTATACCCTAAACCCCAAACTTTAAAACCCTAAACCCCAAACCCTAAAATCCCAAACCCTAAACCCTAACCCTTAAATCTCAAACTCGAAACCCTAAACCGTAAACCCCAAACCCTAAACCCTAAATCTTAAACCCCAAACCATAAACCCCTAAACCCATGGCACCCATTTTTGGCCAAACATCCACCATTGCATCCATTTTCGTCCAAATTCCCACCAGGCCCCAAATCACTTCCAATTTCTCACAATTGGCACAATAAGTCTCCTAATTGCCATCACCATTTGACCACTTGATCACCTTTGCTCATCCTTAGCCAAATTCTCTCCAATTATCATCAAAACTCCTCCTAATTGTCAATCACCTCCCAATTGCCAATCACCTTTGCCCAATTGCTATCACCTTTGCCATCCACCATGTATTGTCCATGTTTATCATATATTTGGAGGAGAAAACTCTACAAAAGCATGGGATAGCTACGGTTGAAGAAGGGAGGAAGAAACCAAAGGATAGTTTGGAACAAGCTTGCCATAAGCCTGTTCAAAGAAATGGAAAGAAAAACAAATGAAAGAAAGGAAAAGAGAAGAGAAAAAAAGAGAGAAAAAAAATTCAAAGTGAGGATTTGAGTGATAGTGAGTAAAAAAATAGATAGAAATTGAGTGAAGAAATATCGGTCTCGGTTCCTCGTGAGGTATCTAAACTTCGAATAACTTAGGTATATCTCCTCTTGTGCTCAATATTTGTATTTCTTAATGTGAATGAAGTTTGTTTCACGATATTATGTGTTAATAGTTGTATTTCATATAAGAATCGTACTCGGTTTTAAGTTCAGTATAACTTTGGGGCCATTTTAGACATTTGTGAAAGTTATGGGGGTTGTTTGAGTAAAAAAAATAATATTTTCGAAAATGAATTAGGTCATTCCCAAACTTTGATGAAGGTTACAACTCGGTCCTTGGACTCTCGGGTCATTTTGGGATTTTACCGAGTGTTATAAACCAAACCAGAAATGTTTTGGGTCATTTGTGCAATTTTCAAAAAGGATTTTCCAAATCAGCTCGAAATTTTAAATAATTGCATCTTGGTCCCTAAACATTTCTGGACATCCCATTACTTCTCAAGGTGTCACAAATTAGTCAAATATGATTCGTATTTTCAAAATCATTTGTATACGTTTGACACCACTTAAAATGACCCCAAAGTTAAACCACTTTTTTTTTAGCACAATTAAATTTATTCTCTCTTATTTATTTATTTTAAATTAACTCAAAAAAATGCTTGTATATTGTTAATAAAAAAAATGCATGTCATCTCTTTAGCCAAACATGATCAAATTGGACAATTTGGGTAAATCGGGCAAGTTGAAAAAAATATAAATTTAAAAGCAAACTAAAGTACCGAAAGGGCGGATTATGGGCTCGCGAGCCCTTAAGACGTAATCAAACACCCGAACTCGATTCTCTGGACGTAGACCTTTCCAAGCCCTAGGATGTTAACACCAGGTACCCTAGGCAATTTTAGGATTCTGATTATCCTTTAATTAATCGGTGGCGACTCTTTCAATTTTTTCGGTCGGGTTGATGACCCCGCTCGACCGGATCCGTTCCTCGCCAAGACCCAGCATTTTCAAAATAAATTTAAAAATATTTTCCAGAGGGGCCGGGGAAAGTCGGATCCGACGTCCGACAATTTGGCGACTCCGCTGGGGATGTCTTTTAGAGGGTTTAGGCTTTGTCATGTTTGCTTTGCCATATCCGTTTTGACTGTTTGCTCATGCTTACAGTTTCAAATTTTGTCGAAAAGGCGATGTAATTGTAATAAGTAAAAAAAATGTAAATTCTTGTTTTGAACACACCTCGTTGGTTACCATTACCCGCTCGGACATGGAGCACATTAAGAGTTTAGGGAGTTTAGTAGAGGAATGCGCCCGGAGCGGTTTGCACCGCCGACACGCACCCAAACAACTCAACTCGATGATCGGAATGGGCCCGTGATCCTCTTTAGGGGGGTGAGGTTCCGCTGGTTCAGAGGAACTAGAAATTCCATCCATTTATAACAAAAGCTCCACACCGTGTTTAGTCTTTACCAGTTTTGTGTGCATTTTAATTTTTGGGCCCAACTAATGTAAATGAGAATTCGGCCCAAGTATTTGGATACGAGATTGGCCTACAACCCATGAAGAAATTTGACCCATGAAGAAGTATGGCCCATTGATGTCATGTGTTTTGTTTTGGCCCTAGATCATGGCATGTATAGGATTGGGCTTTTGTATTATATATTCCAGACTGTTGTAAATGTAATACGAGTCTTAGTAATGAAGTTTCTCGCACTTGCATTGCATTTTTCAAAAAAAAAAAATGTAAGTTCGGTTCATTCAATCTCGTATCCTTAAGACGTTTCACGCACCATCTTTGGTAAGGATGAAAAAATTCATTGCCCTCACATTAAGGCCATACAGCCCCCTACGGTCGAAATTGCCTGAATATGGAAAGCCATGACAGAAGGGAATCAGAAATACGTGAACAAGAAGATTGACGAGGTTCACAAGCTCGTAAACTACAAAGTCAATTGGATTCTCCTTAACGCCTTGTTTGAATTATGGAATATGGTAAACGCGTCTGCGTGATTAACAACAACGGAATACGTTCACAAGTTCGATTTGACACCAGCAAGTCCGTCTTTCAACCCGGATGAGATAATCAGGGATAGATTCGAGCCGTCATTCTAGCAATGTGGGAGCACCTTGGAAAAATGTGGGGGCAACGTAGATAAGTTGAATGACATCCTTGAACAGTTCATACGAAGAACGAGGCAAATAAAAAGATTTTCAAAATACATGTCCTCGACCTTCGTTTGAACCAAGGAACAAGCAACAAATGCACTCAATGACCTACGTCGTTGTGTGAAACGTCTTAAGAACTAGACATTGATTGGCCAAATCTTTAAAAGTATTTTTGAAAAAAAAAAACTTTTGTCATACATGCAATCAAAGTGTATGAATGGAATGAACGGAACATGCAGAATTTTTTAAATCAATCATGCATGATCAATTCTGTATTTTGGAGTTAGGTTTTCAGGAATCCATGCGACATTCCACGACTCCAACACCTCACGAACACGAGGAGAGAGTCATCCAACTAGAACAGACCATGCACGCCATGAGTTCCTGCACAGTGCAGTCAATCGTTGGCATGACCTCCTAGGTCGAACGAATTTTAGCTCTTCTGAGCTCCAGACAGGTGTGACTACCACAGTATCCCCGACTTCGTCTTCTCGAGCAACACTACTGTTGTGGCACCTCATCAAAGTTTCACCTCCCACATATGGCCATCCTGACCAAGACCCACCTCCCACATATGACCTTCCCACACCCGGAAGGACAAATACACTTTTAGGATGGCGTTTTCGTCCTAATTTCAAAGATTATGAAGTCGCGTGGAGGAAATATTTAGTCGAAAGTTCAGGGACCTTGTTGTTTCCTCTCCTCGCCATTTCATTCTCAGGCCCACCACAAGTGATCCAACTCGATAACATTGATGCTCACGAGGGCTTCTCAGGCTTATTTTCAACTGGTATCACCATTGGAGCTCTGCTTGATGAAGCTCCCTCATGCCTTTTTGATCATCCACTCGTTAATGGGGCACCTTTTCCGAATCTGACTCTATTCATTACGGAGAAGGATTTATTGGCTCACACGACATTGCAATTTGGAACACAAAATCAAGCATATATCAAATTGTATCAATTCCTGAATGGAGTGAGTGGGGAGTTTGATCAGGAAAAATGAGATCTACTCCGAGAAAAAACCGTTACCTGAGGAAGCAACGACTAATGAAACTTTCTGATCAAGGAAGGGACCATAGATAAGTAATGGGTACCGCAGCAAGGAGGGACACTGTGGTTCTCATCACCGGAATTGAGTATGTCTTCTATGGTAAACCTCGCTCATAGGAAGTGGCAATCCAAGTCAAATCGACTCACGCCACCATACCACATTCGGCCACCGGAAGAGGGAAGACTATTTTACAAAGTAAAGGAAATTAGAAAAACAACTTCCTGTCGTTTGATCGAGCTAAAGCATAGGCAACTTAAATAAAGCTGAAGAGACGCCATTGTTAACACAGGGGATTCGCCATCAAGATGTCATTGTTGACACGGGACAGACGCTGTTGTTGACCCCTGCAGAAGAGTCGCCATTGTTGACATGGGGAAGACGCCGTTGTTGACTCCTGCATAAGAGTCGTCATTGTTGACACAGGACACACGTCATTATTGACTCCTTCAAAGGAGACACCATTGTTGACACGGGACAGACCCCGTTGTTGACTCCTGCAGAGGAGACGCCATTGTTGGCAGCGTCGATTGAAAAGGCATGAAATGTAGCCACTACCGAAATTTTCGTCACACCAAGGCGGAGTACTTCGAACTGATTGGATTCCCCGAAGGGTGGAGAAACCCATGGAGGGACAACAACATCGACGCCAACAACGTCGTCACCACTACAATGACAGATGCGAAGAAGAGAAGCAGACCTGCGATCACCTTGTGTTCTTATTTGCGTCCTTGCGTAATCTGAATTTAAAGTATGACATTTCTTGAATCATTCGAATGTATTTAATCTGAATTCTTAATGTTTCTTTTATATATTTACTTTCGTGTTTTAGAGTTTTTTAAGTTAACATTTTTTTTAAAGTGATTATCTATATCGATATATATATATATTAATTTGAGTAAATATCCTATAGTTTTAACAAGTAAACTTTTTACACAATTTTCTCTATCATAGTGTTAAAATATTTAATTTGATTGATCCATGTAAAAAAAAAAAGTTACCACATTCTATTATTATAATTAGAGTTTAGTAAAAATTAACTTAAAAATGAACTAAGTGTGGAAAATACATAATATTTAAAATTGTAAAAATAAAAAATGATATATAAGTGTTTGGAAAATAATTTTAGGTATCTCAATATTAAAATGTTTGAATTTAATAAATATTTTTTTAAAAATTTAGGTATGTCAATATTTTTTAATAATACAAATATCAATCAAATCCATTTTTGTTATCATATTGACATCCCTAAATGTGTACACAATTATGTTTATTTATGAAATAACTATAATATAATAATATTATATTTTATAAAATTCAGTATATAAATATACATGTTAGATTATTATTTATTTAGTTATAATTATATAATTAAATTAAAATGAAACTTTTCTTAAGAAATTGAAAAATAATTATTTAATATTGCTATTTATCAATTATTATTATATTTGAAGCAAATTTTTATATATATAAAATATAAAACTAATAGTATTCTAAATTGTATATAGGGTTAAATACCAAGTAGCTACCTGAACTTTCGACGTTTTGCAACGAGCTACTCCAACTTTGAAAATTCAAAACATGCTACCTCAACTTTGAAGAAGGTACAAATAGTTACCTCCGTCTAATTTTTCGTCAATTGTCGTCGGAAAGTCGTCGGAACGTCGTTGGAAAGTCGTAGGAAATTCGTCAGAAATTGGACGGAGTTAGCTGTTTGCACCTTTTCAAAGTTGAGGTAGTTTGTTTTGAATTTTCAAACTTCATGTAGCTTGCATGCAAAACGTCCAAAGTTCAAGTAGCTACTTGGTATTTAACCCTAGTATATATGTATATATAATTTAGGGTTAAATATTAAGGAGCTACCTGAACTTTGGACATTTTGCAATGAGCTACCCGAACTTTGAAAATTCAAAACGGGCTACCTCAATTTCGAAGAAGGTGCAAATAACTACCTCCATCCAATTTTTAACGACTTTCCAACGACTTTCCGACGAATTTTCGTCAACAGTTGACGGAAAATTGGACGGAGGTAGCTATTTGCACCTTCTTCAAAGTTGAGGTAGCCCGTTTTGAATTTTTAAAGTTCGGATAGCTTATTGCAAAAAGTTTAAAGTTCAGGTAACTCATTGTTATTTAACCCTATAATTTATTAAGTTATGTTGATGTATATAGTCTTCACATGTTTTTAACTAAGAAAATAAAGATATAAGAAACAATTAATTATCACTAAATAAAATCTTTATAAATGACTTTTTTTATTGTACTTCTATTACTAAATGAATTTAACATATATGTAATGAATATACTGTGAATAATAAATGTTACAAAAATTAAAAATGCAATTTGAATAATATTATATTAATAACAAAAATAAAAATATTTTCATTTTATTAGTTGATGAGTTAATCATATTAATAAAATAATCTGATTAAAAAGTATTTTGATTTGAATTATTTTTTCTAATTAATATAATTATTTAAAATATATATGAGACTAAAAGTATGAACTTTTCCAAAAAGAATTTATTTTTGAAAAGGTATATATATAAAAAAAAATATTTAGCAAAATGTGCATCTGCGCAGGAAGGTCAGTAGCGATTTTAACAACTGGTAGTAGCGATTTTGTTTTTACGTTTTTTTTTTTAGAAGACACATCAGAGTGTAAATGGATTTTGAAAATCGCTACTTTGAGAAGACACATCAGAGTGTAAATGGATTTACTGTCGTCGGAGGAGCAGGATACAGAATTTTAACCTCATTCACAACCAAAAAGGAAGTATCAATCAAGGAAAATGGAAGGTTTGATCAAGAGAAATGAATCAATTTTGATTACTTTGAGAAGACACATCAGAGTGTAAATGGATTTTCAGTGGTTGGAGGAGCAGGATACGGAATTTTAACCTCATTCACAACCAAAAAGGAAGTATCAATCAAGGAAAATGGAAGGTTTGATAAAGAGAAATGAGTCAATTTTGATTAATTTGAGAAGACACATCAGAGTGTAAATGGATTTTCAGTGGTTGGAGGAGCAGAATACGGAATTTTAACCTCATTCACAACCAAAAAGGAAGTATCAATCAAGGAAAATGGAACCAAACTGAATCACCCCACCAAGAAGAGAGTAGTTTGTGATGAAAGACTTCAATTTCTATTTAGGAGGAAAACCATAAGAAGACTTAAAATCAACGAGTACACTATGCAGAAAATCAAGAGTCTTCAGATGAGGAGTTTTGGAGTTCGGGTGAGGATGCTGCACCAGTTAAATTCGGCCGCCCTCTTGCACCTAAAAAACTGCCGAAGAAAAAGAGCTATTTTGCAGCAGTAATTCCTGAAAAACTGAAATTCCAAAAAAAACAAATATAAAAATGGTTTAAATTCCAAAAAAATGGTTTAAATACTTTTAAACCACTACCACAGTATCCCCGACTTCGTCTTCTCGAGCAACACTACTGTTGTGGCACCTCATCAAAGCTCCACCTCCCACATATGACCATCCTGACCAAGACCCACCTCCCACATATGACCTTCCCACACCCGGAAGGACAAATACACTTTTAGGATGGCGTTTTCGTCCTAATTTCAAAGATTATGAAGTCGCCTGGAGGAAACATTTAGTCGAAAGTTCAGGGACCTTGTTGTTTCCTCTCCTCGCCGTTTCATTCTCAGGCCCACCACAAGTGATCCAACTCGATAACATTGATGCTCACGAGGGCTTCTCAGGCTTATTTTCAACTGGTATCACCATTGGAGCTCTGCTTGATGAAGCTCCCTCATGCCTTTTTGATCATCCACTCGTTAATGGGGCACCTTTTCCGAATCTGACTCTATTCATTACGGAGAAGGATCTATTGGCTCACACGACATTGCAATTTGGAACACAAAATCAAGCAGATATCAAATTGTATCAATTCCTGAATGGAGTGAGTGGGGAGTTTGATCAGGAAAAATGAGATCTACTCCGAGAAAAAACCGTTACCTGAGGAAGAAACGACTAATGAAACTTTCTGATCAAGGAAGGGACCATAGATAAGTAATGGGTATTTGAAGAAAAGTCTCATTCAGAAACTTGTGAATAAACAGCTTTGTTTCAATGTTTTACCTCAGGGATGTTGTTCAGAACAAGTTGAAAAATTTACGACATGTAATATTTGCCTAGGGAAAAATTATTTAACTTCTTCTAACTTCCTTCCTTTCTCTAGGTGAGACTAGCCTAGAGAATGAACAAGCATCAGTTCGCTTGAAAGACATTGGTTGTTGTACCATGTTAGTATCTAAACTTGAATTTTTTCAAAAAGTATATATTTTAGAACAAGGATCAGTTCGCTTGAAATTGAAATTGATGTTGTTCATAACAAGTTGGAAAATTTAGGACATTTAATATTTGCCTAGGGAAAAATTATATAACTTCTTCTAACTTCATTCCTTTCTCTAGGTGAGACTAGCCTAGAGAATGAACAAACTTCAGTTCGCTTGAAAGACATTGGTTGCTGTACCATGTTAGTATCTAAACTTGATTTTTTTTCAAAAAGTATATATTTTAGAACAAACATCAGTTCGCTTGAAATTGAAATTGTAGCACTGACACATTCTTTGTTTGACAGACTTTCTTTAATAATTCATGTGATTTTTCTTAGACTTATGAATACTGAGATGGAGCAACGCAAAGTCACTGTCCATCGAAAAACGCCACGTAGTGGTGAAAGAGCGATTTTTTTCAAAAAGTGTATATTTTAGGAAATGTTTTTTGCAAAATCGCTAATACCACCAGCGCAGATGCACATTTTGCTAAATATATTTTTTACATATATACTTTTTCAAAAAAAAATTCTAAAACAAATACTTTTTGAAAAAAGTCTAAAAGTATTTAAACCATTTTTATACATCAGTTCTCTCGTATTATTATATTTGTGATACATTATCTTCCTATATGTCTTGTAAGTTTTTTGTTTTTTTTTGGAATTTCAGTTTTGGTTAGTTATTTTAACAGCATAGTATACTTAAATTACTCATAAATGCAAACACATTAATGTAGTTACGAACTCTGTCGGTATAGTTACGAAACCGAGAGCAACATATATATTCATAATTATAGTGTATTGTTTTTCCAATTGCATTCTGTGTATTGCTTTTCTTCTATATTGTCTCCTTCCTTCTTTGTTGCTGAAATCTTGTCACTTTTTTTCTTCGGGAATCTAACAATTGTAATAAAATCTAAACTCTACCACCTCTCTCAGGAAACTCTTAAAACATATTATTATATTATTTGTTATCAAATCAGTAAACGGGGCCTCGTCTAGCAAACTTAAGCTTTGAAGAAATTTATTATTATTATTACTATATTTATGAGCATTTGGAGAAGTTTTTTAAAAAGTAACTACTGTGCAAAAAATGTTTAAAAAGAAAGTATATTGAAAAAATATTTAGCAAAATGTATATAAACGCTACCGTAGCGTTTTCAAAAAACCGCTACTATGAGTAGCGTTTTTCATAAAACGCTGCTTGGGGTAGCGTTTTTATGAATTTCGCTACCCCTAGTAGCGAAATTCTTTTTTTTTTTTTTACGTTTTTGATTTTTTTTGACGATTTAATGTTTAATTTTAAAAAAAAAAATTATTAAAAATATTTAAAAACATTAGTGTAAGTAGATATTTTAATTTCGATTCAAATGATGCAAAAAATATTAAATTTGGACTTACGGATTGACTGTGGTCTCTGCCGTAAGTTGAGATATGAAAATTTGACTTAAAAAAATATAACTCATACCCTGTAAGTCCAAACTGACCGCGAACGTCATTTATGTCGTAATTCAATTATCTACCTAGGGTAATTTTTTTGATTACAAATACAGTGATTTTGTAACCTAACATCGCTTGTCTTAAAATTTGACCGAAATAATCAAATGCATTAGGTGATAAATTTAATTATGTACTTACTCAAAAAAAATCAAAAATATTAAAGTGAGTATATAATTTAATTACAAATTAAATGACGCTAACTAGACGTTAATGCTTTCCTTTTAAACTGGCCGTATAATACGAAGTAAATTACGTATTATACGGTTAGTCTAAAAGCAAAAAATTAACGTCTAGTTAGCGTCATTTAATTTGTAATTAAATTATCTACTCACTTTAATTTTTTTCATTTTTTTTTGAGTAAGTACATAATTAAATTTCTCACCTAATGCATTTGATTATTTCGGTCAAATTTTAAGACAAGCGATGTTAGGTTACAAAATGATGTTCACCGTGGTCAGTTTGGACTTACAGGGTATTAGTTATATATTTTTAAGTCAAATTTTCATATCTCAACTTACGGCAGAGCCTACAGTCAATCCGTAAGTCCAAATTTAATATTGTTTTTGCATTATTTGAATTGAAATTAAAATATCTACTTACTATAATTTTTTTAAATTTTTTTTAATAATTATTTATTTTTTTTTAAATTAAACATCAAATCGTAAAAAAACGTAAAAAAACGTAAAAAAACGTAAAAAAACGTAAAAAAAAAAAACATTCGCCACTAGGGGTAGTGAAATTCATAAAAACGCTACCCCAAGCAGCGTTTTATGAAAAACGCTACCCCTAGTAGCGTTTTTCAAAAAACGCTACTCAAAGTAGCGCACGTTCTAAAAAACGCTACTCCCGGTAGAAAATATATACATTTTGCTAAATATTTTATCAGTATACTTACTTTTTCAAATTCTTTTTGCACCGTGTCTACTTTTTAAAAAATTTCGCATTTGGAGATATTTTATTCTTCATTTTTTTAATAACATAATATTGATGAATTTTGCCTTTTTGTCATTTCAATTTCAACTCTCTTCTCATTCGTCATTCCTCTTTCATAAGTGGGTGTGCAGCACACTTACCACTATATAATTATAAAGGCTATTTAAGCCCTTGTAGTGTTCTCAAGCTTCTTGCAAATTCCTTCAATTAAGTCCTCTCTCTCGTCTTCATAAATCCTTTTGCATTTCATGTCCAATATGGCAAAAAGGGTACACAATGTTTTGAAACTTGCCACAAAACTTTGTATCCTTATTTTTATTCTACAAGTTGAGGTTTTTGTTAATTGTCGACACGGGAAGTGGGACAGCAGCAAGGGTACGAAAATAGCTTCCTCGGATGATCTTGTCTCCGAGTTACCGGGGCAGCCGGAAGCTCACTTCCGTCACTTTGCTGGGTACATTACTGTGAATGAGAAGAATGGCAGAGCACTCTTTTATTGGTTTTATGAGGCTGACGCATCTCACCCTGAAGAGAAGCCTTTAGTTCTTTGGCTTAATGGAGGTAATGTCATAAACCCAACAAAACATATTAATGAAGAAACCATATATATATATATATATGTATGGCGCACCTTATATGACTTACCACCATCAGTAGAGAAAAAAAATAATACTTTTTTCTAGACATGATTTAGATCCCTATTTATATATGTTGGTACTGTTTGAAACGTGTTTCTTTGCTACCTTTTTTCATCTACCCATTACGTGTTTGACGTCAATCATGGTGGTTAATTAGCTCAGCATGTTTAGGTCGTATAGATTATTTTGAACCCTAGTAGGCCCCGTATGAAAAATGTTAATACTCGATCGATTTCTTTGTAATATTTTAACATTATTGTTAGCTTGATGTAATGAGTGATGTTTCAGGCCCTGGGTGTTCTTCTGTTGGTTATGGTGCAACACAAGAGATTGGTCCTTTCATAGTGGACACCGATGGACATAGGCTTCAATTAAATCCATACTCCTGGAACAAAGGTAGTAATGGTAGAATACAAGGAAGGAGACGATACACACACACCGATCCACATTGATTTTATTGTTCTTTAGTAATAAGTTATATTAGCTTGTAAAAATTAGACTTGTATAAATAAATATTTAGTAAATATAAGTGTATTCTAAATACTTTGTTTTATTATGATTATTTGATGGCAGAGGCTAACATGATATTCCTGGAATCTCCCGTTGGAGTTGGCTTTTCCTACTCAAACACAAGCAGTGATTATGACAATCTGGGAGATGATTTTACAGGTTCGAATAAATAATAAATTATTAGATGCACATGCTTATGCAGAAACCCGTTCAAGTATTTTCTTGGAGTCGATATATATATATATAAAGTGTCGGACGTGACATAAGGAGAAGAATCAACTGTTTGGTCCATTAATTGTGCTCATGACTCCAGCTGATATTGTTGGAATTTCTTTAGAATATATTCCATATATTTCTATATGAAAATAATAATATATTCAAGCTTATCTAGTATGGATTCCAGTATGTTTGTGGACTAGGTCGAACCTATCCTTTTCGCTTAAACCGTTATTATTAATTTTTTCTTTAGGTATGTGTAATTTTATTCTCTAACGTACATATTCCCAATGTCCGAGATTGACCTTATATTATAATTAATAATATAACCTGCAGCAAATGACGCATACACATTCCTCCACATGTGGTTCTCCAAGTTCCCATCCTATAGAACGCACATGTTTTATATAGCAGGGGAAAGCTATGCCGGTAAGTAGCAGTTGTTCAATATGTGCATGTGCCCGTAATACGAGTTAGTTCATTGGGTTTTGAAAAAATTAATGCTGGAAATATTATTCTAACATCAAGCAAAGTACGAGGTATATATTGTGCTAATAGATCACGTCATCCAACCTTAATTAGGTTTAGTGTTGAATGAATGCAGGAAAATATGTTCCTGAATTGGCTGATCTTATCTATGAGAACAATCGAAAGAGTCCTTCTGTCCTTCCTCCTATCAACCTCAAGGGAATATTGGTAATCTGTGGATCTCGATTTCGATCTTGACATATATATATATATATAGTGTGTATTTTATCTTGACTAGCACATGCTGACAAGCATGAGTTTGATGGAACGTGACTGGATCAGCTGGGGAATCCAGAAACGTCAGATGCCGAAGATTGGTTAGGGCAGGTGGATTATGCATGGAGTCACGCAGTGATATCCGATGAAACACACAAGACAATACGATCAAACTGTGATTTCAAAAGCAACACCACTTGGGATAACAATGACTGCAGTGAAGCAGTGGATGAAATGTTTAGGCAGTATGGAGAGATTGATATGTACAGCCTCTACACCTCAACCTGCATAGGAGACTCGGCTAGTTCCAATAATGGTTGGGTCATGAAGAGGATCAAATCAACATCCAAAATGGTGAGTCCCACTTTGGTATGCTTTCTTCTGTTAGTAAGATCATGTTACATATAGATAGATAGTTTTAATACATAGACTTAGCAGATGCCGAGGATCCTAGGTGGTTACGATCCTTGTCTGGACGATTATGCAAAATCTTACTACAACAGGGATGATGTTCAGAAAGCCCTCCACGTCAGCACCGATTCCCATCATCTTAAGAACTGGAGTATTTGCAAGTACGTATTTGTTGTTATTACGAAAGCTACGTCCTATTTGTTGGTGTATATGAATATGAGTGTGTGTGAGAGATGGAGAGGTTGTGTGAGTGTGAGGGAGATGGTGTGAGGGACTTGTTGTTTGTCTACTCAACTTGATGACTTATCATTCATTCCATCACATATTTATAGGTACAAATAGAAGAACCTAGACACTTGAGGTTCTAGTGATTTCATGTTCTAGTGGCTTCATATTCTAGTGACTTCTTAAAACTCCTAATTACTTAAGAGACTTCTAGACACTTAGAGAATTCTACACATAGATACTTCTACACATAGAGACTTCTAGACTCTTGAATAACAAGTTTATTTCCTAACATTCCCATCCCTTAAACTTGTTTCTCCTATTACGGTGATGCCGAGCATTTTCCGTAAGTGCTGAAAGATATCGGTCTTCAGGGCCTTTGTAAATATATCTGCAACTTGATCATTGGTCTTCACATGTATGAGCTCAACATCCTTGGCTTTGACATGTTCTCGAATGGAATGGAACCTGGTGTCAATGTGTTTGGACCTCTCGTGATGAACCGGATTCTTTGCTAAGGCAATAGCCGACTTGTTGTCGACGTGGATCTTGGTCGGGCCTTCTTGTTGCACCTTGAGCTCCTCCAATAATCTTCTTAGCCATATAGCATGTCATACACATGATGATGCAGCTACATACTCTGCTTCACAAGTAGATAGTGCAACAATTGGTTGCTTCTTTGATGACCAAGTAAATGCCGTACCTCCAATGTAGAAAACAAACCCAGTTGTGCTTTTCCGATCGTCGAATCATCCGGCCCAATCACTATCGCTGAATCCGAAAAGCTCCACGTCTTCTTTTGATGAATAAAACAGCCCATAATCGAGCGTTCCCTTCACGTACTTGAGGATTCGATTGGCTGCCTTCATGTGAGAGGTCTTCGGAGTCTCCATGTGTCTACTCACCAAACCGACTCCAAAGAGTATGTCGGGTCGAGTACACGTCAAGTAACGTAGGCATCCCACGAGGCTTTTGTAGTGAGTAGGATTCACCAATTTTCCTTCTCCTTCTTTTGTAATTCGTACTCCACACTCGACGGGGGTGTCGACCGGTTGACAATCTTCCATTGAGAACTTCTTCAAAATCTCTCTTGCGTACTTGTTTTGAGAGACGAATATCCCATCTTCTCCTTGTTGCACCTCAATGCCGAGGAAATAGGCCATAAGGCCCAAGTCCGTCATCTCGAACTCCTTCTCCATGGATTGTTTGAAATCTTGAATCATGGCAGGATTGTTACCAGTGAACACCAAATCATCTACGTACAAACACACAATCAAAACGTCTCCACGGGGGTTAGTCTTTGAGTATAAAGCATGTTCGTACGAGCACCGACTGAAACCACTTTGAATAAAGTAGTCATCAATTCTGGAATTCCACGCTCTTGGAGCTTGTTTTAGCCCGTAGAGCGCCTTTCTCAACCGATACACCTTGTCTTCTTGGCCTTTGACAATAAACCCTGGAGGTTGTTCGACGTAGACCTCCTCTTCGAGATTCCCGTTCAAGAATGCCGATTTCACGTCCATTTGAAATATTCTCCACTTCTTTTGAGCGGCAAGTGAAAGGAGTAGCCTTACCGTCTCTAGCCGAGCCACCGGTGCAAAGACTTCTTCATAATCGACCCCGAACTTTTGCTTGTATCCTTTCACGACAAGCCTCGCTTTGTATTTCTCCACTTCTCCATTTGCCTTTGTCTTCGTCTTATACACCCATTTTACTCCGATGGCATCATGACCTCGAGGGAGTGTAGTGAGCTCCCAAGTCTTGTTCTTCCTAATGGCTCCAATCTCTTCCTCCATCGCCTTCTTCCATTTTGTCTCCTTAGAGGCTTCGTCAAAGGTTAATGGATCATATCCTGCGAAGAGACAAAGGTTACCATATAATTCTTCATCAACTTCCTCCGTAGAGGTATATATGTCTCGTATTCGCCTTGTCTTTCTCACGGGTGATTCACTCGAGCTTTCTTCTTCTGATTGGGCATCAACATTTCTGGGTGTAGATGGTTCCCGATCGTCCTCATTTCGGACAATCTCCTCCGATTCCTCCGCCTCTAAGATCTCCTTTTGAGGGTTGATATTTCCCCAATTCCATGCACACTCCTCATTGAACTTGACATCTCGCGACATCACAATCCTTTTTGTGACAGGATTGTATAACTTATAGCCATTAGAGTTCTCTCCATAGCAGAGCATGACGCATTTGATACTTTTATCCTCGAGCTTCGTCCGCTTTTCTTCTTGTACTTTTGCATACGCCACACACCCAAAGACATGAAGATGCTCGACGCTTGGCTTGCGCTTGCTCCATGCTTCCTCTGGCGTTATGTTCCCAATCCTTTTCGTAGGAAACCGGTTGAGTAAGTAAACGGCACATGCAACCGCGTCTCCCCAAAATTTTTTCGGAACTCCTCTCTCTTTGAGCATGCATCGAACCAAATTAAAGATGGTCCTATTCTTTCTCTCGGAGACACCATTTTGCTGAGGCGTTTGAGGCATGGTGAGTTGATGCACGATCCCGTTCTCTTTGCAAAACTTGTCAAATTCACGTGACGTGTATTCGCCTCCTCTATCGGTTCGCAAGCACTTCAAATGACAACCACTTTGCTTCTCGACCATGTTTTTAAACTCCTTGAACTTTGTCAAAACTTCGCTTTTCTCCTTCATCATATAAATCCAAGTCTTACCACTATAATCATCGGTAAAGGTCAAGAAGTACCTATTTCCACCAATGGAGATGGGAGTGATTGGCCTGCAGACATCCGAGTGGATTAAGTCGAGACGACAGGTTGCTCTCTTCGAAAAATACTTCTTGAATGGTTTTCTTTTCTGCTTTCCGATGACACAAGTTTCGCACACGACATTGGGACGGTCGATTTTCGGCAAGCCCCGTACCATGTTGTTCCTTTCTAGTAGTTTTAACGCTTCAAAATTTAGTTGACCATACCGGATGTGCCAGAGAGTTGAGTTGTCTAGGGTTATCACCTTCAAGCAATTCTCCTCATGTGTGCTTAGCTGTAGAGGAAACATTCTATTCTTGGTCATGGTCACATTCGTGATAAGTTTGTTGTTCTTATCACGGATGCTAAGAGCGTGATCCTTCATGTGGACGTCGTATCCCTTCTCGAGCAATTGTCTGACACTTAGAACATTATTCTTCATATCTGGAACATAATAGACATCAGAGATGCAAAGCTTTCGCCTGTTCTTGAGTGCAAAGGAAATTTTACCTTTCCCTTCGATTTGTCGACGGGAAAGATCGCCGAAGGTAACATGCCCATCTCGCCTTTCGTCGAGCTCCGTAAATAAATCTTTTTGTCCACACATATGATTGGATGCTCCCGTATCAATGAACCATGTGACGGATTCTGATGTCACCGCTCCATCATACGCCATCAAAAGTACTCCATCATCACCAGTCTTCTCCGCAAGATTCTCCTTTTCTTCGTCATTGTCAGTATTATACCAACATTCTGCTGCATATTGGCCATAATTTTTTGCATACATAACATTGTACCTCAGATTTGTTACTTGTCCATCCGTTACGGCCTCGTCCACGACCTCGACCACGACCGCGACCTCTTCCTCGACTTGCTCCTCGTCCAGCTAATTCTCGAACATCAGTTTCGTAGGTGGTTGTTGTTCGACCATCTCTTCCTCTCCGCGTTGAAAATCTTCCTCTTTGAAAGCTGCCTCGTGATCCGACATTTTGTAGCGTCAACTTTGCTTGTAATGCTTGCTCCAAGGATCTTCCTTCTCCTCTCTTCATAAGTCGTTGTTCATGGGCTTGTAGAGAACCCATAAGTTGCTCCACGGACATCTCATCTAAATCCTTGGGATTCTTCAATCGCCACAGCCACAAGATCGAATTTACGATCGAGGGATCTCAAGATCTTCTCCATGACACGAACATCTTCCAACGTTTCTCCGCATTTGATGCGCGATTGAGATAACCCTCGTGAAGTAATCAGAGATGGATTCTGAGCTTTCTTGATGGATGGCCTCGAATTGAGCACGGAGAGATTGTAATAGAATTTTCTTTACCTTTTCGACGCCACCGAACGCCATTTGAAGTGTCCCCCAAGCTTCGTTTGATGTCTTAGCCGGAGCGACTATTTCGAATGTGGCTTCATCAAGACCTTGATATATTGTGAACAAGGCCTTCTTCTCCTTCTTCCGTTGCTCCTTCAATTCATCCTTCTCTTCTTTTGTCATTACCGCCACCGCATTGGGTTCCTTGAACTCGGTTTCCACGAACTCCCATACGTCAAGTGATCCCAAAAGGGCCTTCATTTGGATACACCAAATATCGTAGTTATCCTTCGTCAATCTCGGTACTTGCATACTTGTTGATGCCATCACGATCTTTGAACCTTGCTCTGATACCACTTGTTGGTGTATATGAATATGAGTGTGTGTGAGAGATGGAGAGGTTGTGTGAGTGTGAGGGAGATGGTGTGAGAGACTTGTTGTTTGTCTACTCAACTTGATGACTTATCATTCATTCCATCACATATTTATAGGTACAAATAGAAGAACCTAGACACTTGAGGTTCTAGTGATTTCATGTTCTAGTAGCTTCATATTCTAGTGACTTCTTAAAACTCCTAATTACTTAAGAGACTTCTAGACACTTAGAGAATTCTACACATAGATACTTCTACACATAGAGACTTCTAGACTCTTGAATAACAAGTTTATTTCCTAACACTATTCTCCTTTAGCTACAATATAATAATGAATCCTCATCTTCTGATCTAAATTGTATGTGTTCAAATAAAGTATGGACGTATTCAATGGGTGGTCGGAGTCCAAAGCCTCAGTTCTTCCAATATACGAGAAGCTCATCGTAGCAGGACTTCGGATATGGGTGTACAGGTTAGGTTAATTGATCATGCAAAATTCCATTTTATATATTTTACAATTGTTATTATCATTTGACTACGGATATGTACGTATGATTATGCAGTGGGGATACGGATGGAAGAGTTCCAGTACTATCCACCATTTATAGCTTAAGACCATTAGGTCTCTCCATCACGAAGCCGTGGAGTCCATGGTATCATCAAAAGCAGGTCATTACTTGAGTACTCCATCTCTTGACTCTTGAGTAAGGAAACAAAACAGTGTCGCTTATATTTTCTGTCCATATATATATATATATATATATATATATATTTCAGGTTAGCGGATGGTACCAGGAATACAAAGGTCTGACCTTCGCAACGTTTCGAGGAGCCGGCCATGCTGTGCCCATATTTAAACCAAGCGAGTCTCTCATGCTTTTCTCTGCGTTTCTGAAAGGCCAGTCTCTTCCATCTGCACGATGAGCTGCTACCTGATTAGGACTCTATCAACGCAAACCCGTCATCCCGACAATCAATAAAACATATATATATATACCTCAAAATGTAAGAGTATAGTCAATAGATACTTTCCACATTGACCAAACTCTCGTAAACTAGCGATCTTAAGTTTGTGAGCAATTAGTGGGAAGGAGATTTTGCATTAGACAATCTGTATCTATAGTGACGACGTACTTGTGATCTATACTGCATGTATTAATATTACGTCTAAACCGCAAATTATAAAAATATACTTTTGGAGATATGTATATGTACCATCTTGACATGAAGGGAAATACAGGTTTTAGCAGCAAAAATATTTAATCGAAAAATAATGTCAAAATTGTTTCAGAGTAAAGAAGAAGACTTGAAGATCCTGTCAGAATATCTCCTTTTTACTATATATATTTCTCATAGGTACACTATCATATATATTACACTGATAACTAGAATATGAATTATCCTAGAATAGAAAATAGCTCTAAACTTAAAACTATATATTGTTTGTGATATTACAAGTGGTGTCAAACACGGGTCGTGTTTGAGTCTGAGTTTTTGACTCACGAGTCATTTTGACACGACTCATGGATGACCCGTAAGAATACGGGTCGTGCTTGTGTATGAAGGTTTGACCCATGGGTAAACCAGTAACCCATTGAATATATATTATTTTATTAAATATAAAAGTCCGCTGTGTTGAAAACCCTTAAGTCTAAGCAGAACTCCACACAACAGAAGCGTGGTCATTTTGATCTCCAAACTTTCCAAACACTCTCCAAGCGCAAAACTTGACACTTGGCAGTCAGAAGCGCAACCAACTATTGTTTATTGTTGTTCGCTCTTAGGGTTGTTCTATTTTCGTTGTTTTCTGTTGCTTGTTTTATTTATGTTGTTTCATCTATGCTTGTTTCTTTTTCGTTGATGTTGTTTGACTTGTTTTTGTTGCTTCGGTTGCTTGCTTACTGTTGCTTACTGCTTGCTTGTTCTTAGGGTTCACTCATGCTTCTTCTTGTTGTTTCGACTTGTTGCTTACTGCTGGCTTGTTGTTTCGTCTCTTTCTTGTTTCTGCTTGTGGCTGACACGGCTCATGGGTTAACCGAACCCGAAAATGAAACCCCTAGATATTACTTCCTAATATTACATTTCCCACTTTTTTTTTATTTCTAACACTCCTCCTCAAGTTGAATACTCGGATCTCCAATATTTTATGTGCACAATACATATTTGAAGATCCTTCCATTCACGACCTTGGTGAAAATATTTACGAGTTGATCTTTAGAGCGTATAAACGAAGAGTGATGATTCCACTCTCTAATTTCTCCTTAATAAAGTGACGATCCAACTCAACATGCTTTATTTAAGGGAAAAGTCTGAAAAATGGACATGATGTTTGACAAAAATGGTTTTCCAACCCATTAGATTGTACTAATGGTTTTCCTAATGGTTGATTGACAAAAATGGTTTATTTAATGATATTGCACTGGGTTTTCTAAGATACAAATGGTTGTACGACGCACATCAGTCAACATGCCCTTTCTACTACAAAGTCAATCTCACCTAGCAGTTTTCATAACCACAATGTTTCTGTCAAACCTCCAGTTATTCCTCTAAATTATTCTTTGGCACTTGAGAGTGCCACAACTTTCTGTTTTTTACTCTTCCAGGTGACTAAGTTCCCTCCAATTAGGGCGAAGAAACCTGAAGTTGACCTACTATCCACCAGATTTCCTGCATAGTCTGCATCTGTATATGTTTCTACTTGTCACCATTCTTTCGAAACAACACTCCATTTCCTGGAGATCCTTTTAGATATTGAAGGACTCTCAAGGCGCCTTCCATGTGATCGACCCGTGGCTTATGCATAAATTGAGTTAACACACCCACTGCATATCCGATATTAGGTCTTGTGTGAGATAGGTAGATCAACTTCCCCACCAGATGTTGATATCAAGTGTGATCCGTCAGTTCCACCCTATCCACGATCTTCAACCCATGATTCATCACAATAGGTGTATCTGCTCGCTTATAATCTAACAAGCTTGTCTCAACGAGTAGATCCAAAACATACTTTCTTTGAGAAATGAATATATTGGTTTTTGAACGATTCCCATAAAATACTTGAGCTCTCCCATGTCTTTCATTTAAAATTCTTGAAACAGGTTTCGTTTAAGTGAGGATATTTCCTCCAAGTCATCTCCTGTAATAATGATGTCATCAACATATATAATCAAACATGACACATGTGTTTCTCTTATCTTCAAGAATAAAGTGTGGTATGAGTTGCTTTGCTTGTACCCATAATTCTTCATAGTAATAGTGAATCTTCCAAACCATTCTCTAGGCGACTATTATAGACCGTACAAGGCCTTCTTCAATTTACATACGTTTGTGTCCCGAAACCCTGTCTTAAAACATGGAGAGGGCTCCATGTAATCTTATTCTTTTAGGTCACCATGCCAGAATATATTTTTTAACATCGAACTGATGGAGTGACCAATCACAGTTAACTGCTTTTGAAAACAGAACCCTTATAGTGTCAATTTTCGCAATTGGAGAGAAAGTCTTTGAGTAGTGATTATTGTATGACTGAGTATACCCTTTAGCTACCAATATTGCTTTGAACCTTTCGAACGATCCATCTGCTCGATGTTTTATGGTGAAAACCCATCGACATCCAACAACCCTTTTTCCATGTGGTAAAACACACTTCTCCCAGTTTTCATTCTTATGTAATGCTTACATCTTTACTCTCATAGCTTGGCACTACTTTGGCTTCTCAAGTGCTGCCTCCACTATTTTACGAAGTTACTGGGCATATACGGCTGTAGCAAATGCATGTGCCATTGGTGACAAGCTTCCTATGGATATGTTTGCTATTGAATGTCGTCATGCTTTTGGTGTATACTTCAGTTCATATCTAACAGGAGGAATGCCTCTGGTTGGTCTTGGTGGCAGAATATACTTCTCTTATGTTGGGTAAACTCTCTCCTATATTACTTCAACTTCTGGACTAGTACCATTAAAATTATGGACAGAGTTGGAAATATTACTAAACTCAGGGATATTAGTTGGGAGTGGCGACCTGTTAGAGACATCTGAGATTCGTACTATGGAAACGTCTCGGAAGTTCCGCCTACTTGCTTTTTGGGAACGGTCTCGGGCCACAGTGGAGTGGTCAACCAATCTAATGGACTACTAAGACTTCCCCCTTGGATAGTAGATTGTGTTGAATAGTAAAACTCAGTTTTGAGGAAATTACAATCCATTGTGGTATACATACTATAAACACCTGATTTTGGCCCAGGGTCAACAAAAAAAACGTATGCGAGGAACCAATCCGAGAGAAACCGAGATTGAAATATATATATATATATATATATGAAAATTGAAAAAAAAATAATTAATTAAAAAAATGGGCCTTACTCATGAGAAACATGGTCACACATGGGCATGTTCCTCTTTTGTACAAGTTTTTTTATTATTATTATTTAAAAATAAATAATAAAATATGAAGCATTATTCTATAAATAGAAGGAATGGTAGAAGAAAATGAGGAAGGAAGCTTATGGGAAGGAATTAGAGAAGAAATAAAGGAAAAAATTATAGAGAGTGAAAAGTGAAGAAAAAAAAGTGAAAAATATCGATAATTATCAGTATTTTTTTCTCGTACGGTATTTAAGTTTTGAACGATTTAGGTATATCTCTCTCGTATTTAATATTTTATTTGTATTTCCTAATGTTATAAAAAAAAAGTTATATACATATATTATATATTTATGTATAATGTACTTGTTAATATATATATATATATATATATGTATAATATATATATATATATATATATAGACTATGTATATGTTATATTATATATGTATATATATAGGGAAAAGTAAGTAAATGCACCCGGATGTTTACTTATTTTTGTAACTGGACCCATATGTTTTTTGGCGTATGTTATGACACCCGTATGTTTCAATTTGTTGGTAATTGGACTAACCGTTAATTATACCTGTTAACTGTCACGTGCCTACCACGTGCGACGTTTATTTTGAAAAAAATGAAATATAAAAAGACAAGTTTGCCCTTAGACATCCTCCCTCCATCTCTGAAAAAATCATCTCCTCTCCAAATTGAATTGAACGTCTTTGCGGATCTCTCACTCAGCTAAGAAGCTAATCACTGAGGCAAGAAAAGAAGATGTACCCTTCATCAAATGCCAAGTTTGCGAGAAACTCGCGGCTCAGCTACACCATCAAGTGCAGACGAAACAAGTTCAGATCTCTCCCAAAAAGGTTCATCGTCTTCAATAATTTGTTTTTCTTTCTCTTATTTTCATATTCACGACCGTTTGCAAATTGTTGGAAGGAATTTGATTTGTTTCCCCCTTTTAATTTCTGTTTATGTGATAGCTCTCGGAGTATGAAATCATTGAGATTGTTGAGAATGTATGTAATATGAAGAAAGAAGAGGTTGATTGGATCCTGAAGATTGATATTGTGGAGAAAGGCGATAGATTAGAGGTAAGCGCATTATGATTTTTTGTTCACTGCGTATGTTTGCTGATAGTTGATATCCATATTGAGTTTAGTTCAATATGTATGAGTGTCATGCTATAGAGAAGATCTAAGTTAACTGCAAAGATTTATTTTTCAATGGGCTTCACTAGGTGCTCTTAGCGTGGTCACTAGTATAGCTTCATCAATAATGCATCTAACTGAGGTACTTTGATTCTAAAGCATCTGTTTCTGAAAAATTCAGTTGGTCGTCCTTTTTTGGGCTGCTCTCCTTTTATTTCCAGTGTTTGCTCCAAAACAACTGAAGTGATTGTCTACTTATATATGGATTTAGTGTTGTTTAGAACTAACCTCAGGATTACATTTCTTGAAAACTCTATAGGTCATGGGATATTCAGATACTGATGTGGCAGAGTACTTGTTTAAATCCAAGCCTCAAGTTGCTTCCTTGATTGATTTTCTGTGTAAAGATATCATTGGGGCATGCAACAGGAAACCACCACCTCTTCCAAAGGTAAATCCCATCTGTATAGATGTGTATCCAGTGCTCTTGTGGTTCAAGCAATGGATTTCTAACTAGTTAGCCTCTTTTTTGTATAAATAGGGTAGGACTCCTGGGAAGCTTTTATGCCAAAACCCGCTAAAGATGCTGAAATGGAGAAGATCTTGAGATCTATGGAGGTATCTATTTTGTCCTCTGAATGACTAAAGGTTAGGTTACTGCAATTAATATTTTTTCATGGTTGATTAGTTTTCCAAATCAAGGTATGCCTGGAGCACCAAACATGAAGATGTACTCGAGGGATGAGTTGATGAAAGGGAAGAACTTTGATGAAGATGGTGATGATGAGGATGACATGGATGTTATGTTTGTTAAACCGTTGGTTTGTTAGGTTGGGTGACTTCATTTTGTTGGATATTAGGTTTGTTGAACCTTTGTGTTGGATACTATCTAAACAGCTTGGCCTCATGGTCTATGTTGATTGTTCTGTTGGATAATGTGTAAACCTTTGTTTAGGTGGATTTTCTTTAAACATGTTGGCTTGTGTGTTCTGTTGGATAACAGGTTGGTTTGTGTGGTCATGTCGAAACATATGTGTACTTTAACCATTTTTTTTTTCCAAACATAAGGGTGGAAACCCAAACTATACAGTAAACATAAGGTACAACTGAATAACAACGTACATAACTTGTGGGTCCACAATGTATTCATTAAACAATCATCAAGTACAACTGAATGACAACGCACATAACGTACACACTATATAACAAAAGTTTTAAACGTAGCTACATCTTTAACATAAGTCCAGCAACAATGAAAAGTAAGAACACTATAACACACAACTGTTGCTGATTTCTGCTACGCAACACAAAAACTTTGATTGTTGAGTTCAGATTCCTTTGACACAAATTTGGCCATGGTGGATCTGCCCAAGCAAAAAATTCGCAACCCCTTTTCAATGGCTGCATACTGGTAAACAGAAATTGGGGTTTCCAAAAAATCAAATTTTTTCGGAATACACTAATCGACTATATCTTCGATATCCGGGTGAGATGCGAAAGGGGAAGAAGAATTGGAAGAAGATTCAAAGTACTTACCTTGACCCATCTTGCTAGGAGCTCGCAGCACGCCGACGACAAAGTGTAGACGCAGGGAGAACAAATGACAAATGGAAGAAATGCAGACTTAATAAACAGAAATGGCTTAGGGTAGTTTAGGTATTATCATTTATGAGTAAGGCACATGACAAACACGTGACCATCAATTTAACAGAAAACGTTCAGAATGGACGGAAAGACCCAATGACCAACAAACGTAAACATCCGGGTGTAATAACAAACATCATGGGTGCAATTACCAACAGGTGCAAACATTCGGGTGCATTTACTTACTTTTCCCATATATATATGCTATTATGTTTATATGTATAATATATATATATATATATATATTATGTATATGTGATACTATATATATCTATATGTATAATATATATATATATATTATTTATATGTGATACTATATATGTATATGTATATGTATATATATATATATGATATTATGTTTATATGTATACTTTGGGTCATTTGTGCAAATTGTTTTTTAAAAATCAGCTCGAATTTTTAAAATTTACATTTAGTTTCCTGAACCTTTCTGGACATCCCATAACTTTTCAAAATGTTACAAATAAGTCTAGAATAATTGTCGGGTTATTTTTGGAACTTTACCAAGTATTACAAATAAGTCCAGAATAGTTTAGGGTCAATTCTATATTTTGTTTTTTAAAATATTTTCAGTTCAGTTATAATTTTTTTTTAAATTACAGATTTGATTCCTAATTTTTTTTGGACATTTCATGACTTTTCAAAGTGTTACAAATAAATCCATAATAATGTTTGGGTTATTTAGAACTGCACCAAGTGTTACAAATAAGTCCAGAATAGTTTAGGGTCAATTCTGTCATTTTAAAAAACATATAATTCAGCTCGAATTTTAAAAAAATTGCATTTTTTGTCCCCATACTTTCAAGTGTTACAATTTGGTTCAACGTGCTTAGTATCTTCAAAATCATTTGCGTATTTTTGACACGTTTAAAATGGTTCCAAAGTTAAACCACATTTTTTCAAGCACGATTAACTTTATCCTCTCTTGTATATTTATTATTAACTTGTAAATAAAAATGTTTGTACATGGTTTATTTCAATTAAATAAAAATGCATGTCATCTGTTTAGCCAAGCCTGATCAAATTGAACAATTCGGGTAAATCAGTCAAACATTAATAATTTCAAAAGCAAAATAAAGTACTGATATGATATATTATTGGCTCGCGAGCCCTTAGACGTAATCAAACCCCCAAACTCAATTCTCTGGACGCAGACCTTTCCAAGCCCCAGGATGTTAACACCATGTACCCTAGGCAAATTTTGGGATTCCGATTAGTCCTTAATTAACTGGTGGCGACTCTTTCATTTTTCGGTCTGGTTGATGACCCCGCTCGACTGGACCAGTCGCTCGCTAAGACCCGACATTTTTCGAGCGAGCAAAAATAAAAATATTTTCAAAAGTGTCGGGGAAAATCGGATCTGACGTCCGACAATTTGGAGACTCTGCTGGGATGAATTTAGAGGGTTTAGGGTTTGTCATGTTTCCTTTGCCATGTTATATTTTACTAATTTGTTTGACCGTTTGCTCATGCTTGCAGTTTTAAATTTTGTCTGAAAAGCAATGTAAATGTAATAATTCAAAAATGACGTAAATCCCCGTTTTGCACACACCACACTGGTTACCATTACCCGCTTGGCCCTGAAGCACATTATGAGCTTAGGGAGTTTAGTAGGGGAATGTGCCCGGAGCGGTTTGGAACGCCGGCACACACCCAAAAAACTTAACTCGATGATCAGAATGGGCATGTGATCCTCTACTGGGGGTGAGGTTCTGTCGGTTTAGAGGACCTAGAAATTCCATCCTGTTAAAAGAAAAACTCCACACCGCGCTTAACCTTCTACTAGTTTTGTATTTGTTCCATTTCTCGTGTTTTGTTTTGGCCCTAGATCATGACATGTATAGGATTGAGCATTTTGCATTCCGTAAACCTCTGTAAATGTAATAACTTAGTAGTGACATTTACTTTCTCGCACTTGCATTGCATTTTTCTAAAAGTAAATGTTAATTTCGTTCATTCTGTGTTGTATCCTTAGGACGTTTCACACATCATCTTTGGTAAGGAGAAAGCAGACAAACCATTGTCCTCGCACCAAGGCCATCCAACCCCCCCAACGTCGAAATTGCTAGAATATTGAAATTCATGGCGAAAGAGGATCAGAACTACGTGAACGAGAAGATTGACGAGGTTCATGACCTTGCAAACTACAAAGTCAACATGCTCTCCTCGATGCTTGGTCTGATTTTTGGGATGTAATAAACTCTGTCTTCGTGATAAACGACAATGAACACACACCTACGCTCGAAGAATACCGTCAACTCGTTTAGGTAGTAGATTGGGATCACAGTATTGTTTAACGCGACCTCCAACAAAGAGGCGAAGATAGTACTTTGGTCAAACTGGTCAAAGTCACAACAAATAATATGTCCACTGAGCTCACATTGAATGGGGGTCATGGCTTATCTATTGAACTTTTGGTATATTGGATCGAGCGCCGAATTGTTGATAAAATAAATGCTCTGGGGAAATTCCATGCTTTTATTTTACTTATTTTGGGAACGGTCGTATTCTCATTTTTTAATAGTCTGATCGACTCAGCTATGGCCAAAGTCGTCATCCAAATAATAGAAGTCAAGAGTTTCGTGACGGCATTGCTCAACCATACTTCAGATTTGGATCTTAAGCCATATGAAAAATTCGGCATGAATTAACTCCGAGCAAACCTTTTAGACGACAAAAGGGCCATCTCGAGAATGTTAGGTGGATCATTGTTCGAAGATGAGATATGGAAAGCTCTCGATTGGAAAATATATATTTCGAAAATAACGCTTAAGGACATTTTATGGACGGCTAGATCGTTACCCATCCGCCGCCCCATGATCCTTAGGTGCAAAACGTTCGAGGGTGTTCCACTTCTCAACCATCGAGGATCCATGACCACCTACCCTTCCCGAGATGTTCCACAATTCGGTGGATTCCAAGATATCATGGTGCACGTTGATGGATCACCAAGAATATACAGGTGGCACAGAAAAGCGAATATTGCAAACTTGCTTCGAGACTTAGTCCGACAAGTGAATAATGATTGGGGAAACCGAGTCCTACTATTCATAAAATCGACGGGAAGCTACATGGAAAAGGAAAATGAATACTGCGTGACAGCGGAGTACGTTCACAAGTTCTACTCGGCACCAGCAAGTCCGCCTTTTGACCCGAAGAAGATAATCGGGGATAGGCCCGAGTAACTACCGTCATATGACGAGGACATCTACGCGGACATGAAAGCTAGGGTGGAAATTCAAAGTATTGCTTGGGCTGATGAACACTCTAGATCCAAGAAAGAGATCCAACGCCTTCGCAACGGGTTACGGTGTGTGCGAAATGAAGTGAGAGGTCAGGATCGCACCTTGGAGAAATGTGAGGCCAAAATACCTGAGTTGAATGGAGCCCTTGAACAATCTAGACGAAGGTCAAGGCAAATTAAACGATTTTCGAAATGCATGTCCCCGACCTTCCTTCGAACTAAGGAGGAAACGACAAATGCACTCAACGAGCTACGCTACCGTGTGAAACATCTTAATAATTAGACTTTGATTGGTGAACTCCTTTTAAAGTATTGTTGAAACAAACATTTGTCATATCTGTCATCAAATTCTACGAATAGAATGAACGGAACATGCAAAATTTTCAAAAACCAAACATGCATGATCAATTATGTATTTACCCTTCTTACTATGGTATTTGAATGATTTAGACACATCTAGTAAGAACCAGCCTGATACGCACTCGCGGTTTTGTTCAACGAGAATGAATGGAGCAACAAAATGAAATCCCCCCACAAGGTTTCCTAGAACCCATGCAACATTTGACAACTCCAGCACTTCAAGAATATGAAGAGAGGATCATCTACCTAGAATAGACTATACATACCATGAATTCTGGCATGGCTGGCATGACCTCCCGGTTCAAGCAAATTTTGGTTTTGTAAACGCTCACGTAGCCACCTCGTCTTCTCAAGCAACACCCCCGCCCGTAGCACCTCACCAATCCATGCCAAATAGTTTGGGCGTACACGACCAAGCTCCACCTCCCACATGTGGTCATCTTGAACAAGCTCCACCTCCCACCTCCCACATATCACCATCCCAACCTAGCTCGACCTCCCACATATGGTCATCCTGACCAAGCTCCACCTACCACATATGGTCATCCTGTCTAAGCTTCACCTCCACCTCCCATATATGGCCATCCTAACCAAGCTCCAACTCTTACATACGACTGGCCTAATCAACTTCTACTACCCGTACATGACCCTCATGAACAAGAGTTTCCTTTTCAGCATGATCGGGTTGTACTTCTGGTACCTGTTAACCCCAACCAGACCACACGACTCGCATTTGGGCTCCCCAATTACTCTGTTATAGTTGCCCCGGTCGAGACTGAACAAGACAAGCGATTAAAGCAAATTGAAGAAACAATTAGGCCTATTCCAGGAGTAGATCGATTGGGAGACCTGGCCTTATCTGATCTGACTATATTTTAGGAAATCTCGATGCCCGATAAATTCAAAATGTCTGACATTGAAAGGTTCGATGGAACAGGGCACCCGGTTGTTCACCTCAAGATATACATGGCAAAAATGACTTCATATCAGCAGTATACCAAGTAGATGGTCCAGACCTTCCAGAAAAGTTTGAAAGGGGAGACACTGGTCTGGTTCGCATGATTAAATTTTTTTTATTATTCAGTTGAGGAGAGAACATAGTTGAATTTTAGGGTCAGGGAACACCATTTTCCCACAACCAGGCACGGAGCTGTGAAGGGTCCAGGGGGCAATTGTCCTCCTGACTTTTGGTAAATATATACATAATATTTTCTAATTAGTAAGTTTGCCCCACTGCAATTCTAGAAACAGAAAAGTAAATCCACAGTGGAAAGTAAAACCACTGCAATTTTAAAAGCTTGTGATTGCTTTTGTGCTTTATGATTGATTTTGGGCTCTATAAACTCTCATTCATTATGCATTCAATTATTTTGACTTCAAGCCCAATAGAATAAAATTGGATTAATTGAATATATTTAAATTAATTAGATTTTAATGCTATTAGAAAAATTATTATGTAATTTGCCCCCACTGACTCTAAATCCTAGTTTCGTCCCTGCCACAATGATGATAACTTGCATCCTCTCGTCCTAGCAAGTATTCTAACAAAATAGTTGGAGACATATTCTTTTATTCTTTAATCTCTCTAGGGTGTCAAAATCTCTTCTCATGGTCTAAAATTGTGCAGACTTCACTCTAGTCAAACCTTTCAGCTTATTATTCATGGAGTCCCAATATCCTCGATAATATCTATGTAAAAAATTATTTCCAGTGTGGAATAGTCAATTTCTTTAAAAATATAGTGATTCGCATTCATGTCATTCAAGTTTCTCTTCCTCGGTCCCGTTTTTAGGTATTAATTAATGTCTTACCTTTAGATGGTTATTGAAACTCTAAGTCAATGTCATACTAAATTTTTCCTATAAAAAATTCTTCATTACCATACTTCAATTACCGTAGTGACCAGCTAAACGAGTAATAATTGATTGTATGAAATTGAATTCCGACTTGGAAGATGAATTACTCATTTTTTTATGTCCTTGACAGGATTATCTATTCTCTGAACCTTTGACTCTGTTTCACTCTGATACCACTGTCAACTCTAGAAAGCTTTGGAAGCATAGAAACAAGGACAGAAAAAACAACCTAGAATATGTTGGCTCAGAACACCTTGATTACTCTGTTGAGCGGATAAAACAATTTCAATAGTTTTTTTTTTTTATAAACTCATCTTTTACTTTAAGAAATAAAACGTTGTGACTTTTGTTCATGGGTGTTCGTACATCATATCATTAGCTACTAAACATACAAAGGGTAATGGTGGTCTTTCGACCCAATCATTAAGACGCACTCCCATTCTCGCTTGCTTCGCTATCCAATTCGCACATTCGTTGCTCGTCCTAGGAATCGCTCGTCATTGCACTTGTTCGATTTGTCTCGCTAGTGCTTGGATGTTCGTTATTATGGTTGACACTCTCCAATGTTTCGGCCCCTCCATGATTTGTTGGTGAACCGTTTGTGAGTCCGTCTCCATGATGATGCTTCGCCATCCCGCTTGAATCGCTAGTCGTACTCCTTCGTGTATAGCCATGGCCTCTATGTCATCGCTCCTTTGTCTCCGATTCATCCCTCCCACTATCTTCCCGTTCTTGTCTAGTGCCACCACCCTTATTATGGCTCTTCGTGTTTCCTTTCACCATGAAGCATCACAATTTATCTTGATCATATTGCCCGTAGGTGGTTACCATTGTTGGTTTGGTTTGTCATCTTGTGTGTGGGATGTTGGTTGGTTTGGTTTGCCCCTAGGTGCTCCTCGTAGGCTTGCTTGATCTCCCTTACCACGACCCTCAGATTTGGTTGCTTTGCTTCAAAGGCCGCCGTGCATCTTGCCTTCCATTTATGCCAACACGTGAGTAGGGTTTGCGCCCACCTCTTGTCGGTCACTCCGCCTCGCCCATGCAGCTCCCCCTTTTGTTTCACAAGCGACTCCACCATGTCGAGTTGATTTGGTCGATCCATTTGTATCCCCAGTGCACCGAGCCAAACCTGTTCCGGCCATCCACACTCTAAGATCATGTGCTCTCGTGTCTCTACCTCACCGCATATGGGGCAGTTCGGTGTCACGGTCATTCCCCTTCGTATCATATTCACTTTGACGGCTATGACATTTGTTGCTAGGCTCCAAGCAAAGTTCTTGACTTTCGGTATCACCTTTGCTCTCCAAATGTCTTTCCAAAATGTACCTTGGTATGTAGGGTTCGGCCTTGGTCTTTGCTCATTCCTTTCACGTACTTTGTGGTAGACCGAGCGGACTTGTGGGTTTCCATCCTTCGTATGTGGCCATATGTATCAGTCTTTGCCCCCATCACTCGGTATTGGTATATTGAGTATATATATATGGGCTGCATCTCCTTGATCAACTATGTTCCTCACAAGGGTCTCTTTCCATGTGTCGTTTGTGTAGATTAGGTCGTTTACTCGTAGATCCTAGCCGGTGCTCCACCGTTATATCCCTATTCATCCTTTTGCTCTTCTTGGTGTATATCCATGGATCCTCAAAGACTCAGATGTGCTCTTCTGTGCCTATCATCCACATGCCTTCGTCCTTCATTACGTCTCGCCCATGTATTATCCTACTCCATCCCCATGAGGCGCGACCTCCCTTTTTTGCCTCAAGAAATGAACACCGTGGGAAGTACAACCCCTTAAGAACTTGTGCACATACAGTATTTGGTTCGGTCATGACTCGACCTGCCATTTGTGTTAGGAGTGTCGTGTTGAAACTTTGGAGTTCCCTGAATCATAGTCCCCCACTCATTTTTGACTTTGTTAGAACCTCCCATTGTCTCTAGTGTGTTCTCTTTCCCTCCGGTGTTTGCCCCCACCAAAAGTCCGTTATTAGAGCATCAATTTCTGATAGGCGGAAGGCACTCATTACATATGTGGGTATTGCAGTAATGATCGCCTTAATGAGTACCTCCTTCCCCACTTGGTTCAATGTTTTCGGCTTCCATCCTCCCAACTTGTCCCTAATTTTCGACTTTAGAGATCCCAGTGCCTCCCTCTTAGATCTTCCCCACACTGATGGTAAGCCTAGGTACTTCCCCTGGTCACCCGTGCTCTTTATGTGTAGGGCATCCTCCACCTGTTTCTTTTCATTTGGTCTGGCCCCTTTATTGAAGTATAGGGTCGATTTGTCTCTATTTATTCGAATTCAAGATTCTCCAAAGTTCGCTAGCATTTTCTGGTGTACCTTTTATGAAGAACAGAGAGTCATCTGCAAAAAACAGATGGTGGAGCTCTTGGCATTGTCTCCTTAGGATGATCCCCTGAATGGTGCCCTCCCTCGCTTCCCCTTCCATTCTTCGTGACAAGACATCCACTAGTAGAATGAAAAGATATGGTGAAAGGGGATCACCTTGTCGGATACCTCGCGTTGGGGATGTGGCCTGTGTTCGTTCCCCATTGACCACCACTTGGTAGGTGGTTGTTAATATGCATTCTCTTATCCATCCCAACAATTGTTCCGCAAAGCCTCGCTTCCTTAGTGTGGTGATTAGGAAATCTCACTCACCTCTATCATACGCCTTTTGCATATTAATCTTCAATACACATTCTATCTTGTTTTCGCTTCGATTCATGTTCAGGTGGTGGAATACTTCATGGGCAACTATGATGTTATCATGTAGGTGTCTACCAGATACAAATGTACTCTGGAAAGGGGTGATAAGCTTTGATATATAAATCTTTAACCGGTTCACCAGCACTTTGGATATGATTTTATACAGGAAATTACAATAGCTTATTGGCCTAAAATCAGTGGGTCTCATCGGGTTTGGTACTTTTGGAATCAGCACTATATCAGTATTATTCAGGGAGTTTAGAAGGGTACCTGTTCTGAAGAAAGCCTTGATCGCGGTGATGACGTCTGCACCCACGATGTTCCAGTTCTTTTGGCAAAACTGACCAGGGAAACCGTATGGACCCGGCCCACGTGAACCGCCTAGTTGATATGTGGTTGCCCTTATCTCTATGTCTGTAACCTCGCATCTCAATTTTGCATCCATATCAGGTGTAATCTGATTTGGAATATGCCTAAGGAACTAATTTCCCAGTTCGGTTTGCTCCGCGGTGAACAAGTTTCCAAAATATCGGTGAAGCTCATCTACTATCTTCCCTTCCTAGTCTATCCACTGCCCATTTGTGCCCCTTAGTCCACATATTTGATTGTGTCTCATCCTTGATATCGTGGTATGGTGGAATAAGGTAGTGTTACAGTCTCCATCCCTAAGTCTCCTCCCTCGTCCAAAGCCTTTGGAGTTTGCTTTTCAGTCTCCATCTTATGAATATCAGCATCATTCATTCCCCCTGCATGTTTTTCCTTAGTGCTTCCTTTGTTTTTGCTATCTGATGCATGTTGTTGCCAAATCACCCCTTGCTCCATTTCGTTAGTTTTACACGACATTTGTGTAGCTTTTTGTACACTCCTTGGATTTCTCTCCCCATTATTGGTCTATCCCACGCTTCTTGGATTACCTCCTTGCAGTCCGGGTTTTCGAGCCACATTGCCTCGAACTTGAACCGTTTCCTTGACCTTTTTCGTTGCTTGAGTTGGACCACCATTGGTGTATGTTCCGACCCAATGGCAAGTTCGTTAATGCATCTACCTTGTTGGTGCCGATTTTCCCAATCCGTGTTTATCAATACATGGTCTAGGCTCTCGCTTATCCTATCCTCTCCACTTCGGTTGTTACACCATGTGAAGGTGTTCCCATTTGTTCCCAAATCCTCAATTCTTAGGTCCTCAATCAATGTCTTGAACTTGTCCATTTGTCTTTGGGACTTTCTCCTCCCACCTTGTTTTTCATGTGAATGGCATATGATATTGAAATCGCCTAAGACCATCCATACTCCCCGTCTTCCCCTTCCCATTGATCGAAGTAGATCCCATTGTTGTGTCCATTCTCGAGCTTCCGTGCTCGCGTATACCCACGTTACAAACATCGGACCTGTTTGGTTATCCATGTATACCTCGCAATCCATGCAATGCAGATCGGCATGCAGCATCAAAATTCTCTTATCCGCTCTCTACCATAACGCTAGCCCCCCGGACATACCATCCGGGCTAACATAGTATGTGTTGTCCATCCCCATTTTTGTTCGCACCCTCTCGCAGTAGGTATCCCCATTCTTTGTTTCCATTGAGAATATGATGTTTGGGCTATACCTTTTGTTGAGGTCTTGTAGGTGTTGAATTGTCAAGGAAGACCCCAGACATTGAAAATTCCATGAAATGACACTCATTGATCACCCGTGGCTGTTTCGGGACAGCCACCAGAACCCATTGTTTGTTCCTTCCTTTCCTCCTGCACCCGTGTATCCTTCGGCCTCCTCATTGTTCGATCCGGTTTGGGTTTGACATGCTCGCTTATCGCCTCAGGCTTTTACGAACCCTTAACTCATTTGTTACGGTCACTTCTATAGGTGTCCTTTGCCTTTACGGTACGGGATGCTCCTCCATGTCCTCCCCGATCCGTTTTAGTGTCATCTTGTCGATGTAAGGGCTCAAACCAGAGGTAGGGATTGGTATTATGGTTTTAGGTGATGTGTGTGTGTGCGGGGGTTGGGGTGGTGTGGGTGGGTGTCAGGCGGGTTCTCCACACTGTATGTTTGGATTGGGATGGTGAGCTCGGTCGGGTAGGGTTGAGTGGGATCGGTCGGATGATGTTGGGTTGGATTATCGGATAGGTATGTGATCACGAGTTGGTTTGGGTGGGTGTTGCATTTGGTGGGTTGTGTTTGTGGTTTCCCGGTTGTGGTGGCATGGGCTGTGGTAGTGGGGTTAGTCGGGGTGGGTTTGTATGTGGTATCGGGTGGGTATGTGAGCTGTGGCTGGTCTGGTTCAGTGATGTTCTTGGTTAGGGGAAAGGTTGACTTCATTCAGTTCGGCTTGGATGAGACCCAATGGGGTGTTGGAATGAGTATTGACCTGGGTGTTAGCCGGTAGGGGGTTCATCTTTGGCTTGTATGGATGATTAGGGCTATCGTGTTGGGAGGTTCGTCATATGCTGGTTCGGTTTGCCCTTGGCCATGGGCTGCCTCAGTCTCCATGGGTTCGGCGTCCGTGGTTTTAGTTGGATGGTTTGTATGTGCCTCCTTTTCACCCTTGATCTCGGCGCTTGGGTCTCCCTGTTGCCCACCAGTCTGTGTCTTGTCCCGGGTCCTTCCCCTCGCTTCCGCCATAATATCAAACCATGATATCCGTCCACTTTGTCTTTGTTGTGATCCATATCCCTCATCTCCTCCCACAGTTTGTCTCGCCGTGGCCTATTTTGGTCTCACCCCACCAAGCCACGGTCGATACATTGGTACGTCCTGATCGTGTTCTGGCAATTGTACTGCATGCTTGAGTCGTGTGGCCCAGCATGCCACACCTATAGCTGTAGTCAGATAACCGTTCATATTTAACTGATGACCATTTATCCCCTCCTTGGGAGTTTTTCCACTAAAAAACCGTCATCAGTGGTTTATCCCCCATCTACTTCTACACGTATCCTCATAAAGCTTCGGCTTATCCTCCCTACATGCTTTTCTTTCTCTAGGCAATTTCCTATCATATTCCCAATCTTCCAGGCATTAGCATCACTAGGTCATGTATTTCTACCTAGAAGATTACCTTTTGGAATTCCACCCCCTTCACTCCCACACTCGAGTCTCATCTGTTGATGTTCAAAACATGGCCATTTACTGACCACGGTGTTCTGTCTAAAATCTGGTTTGCACCTTCTTGTCGTTTAAAATCGAACAACATTATTCCCTCCTCCAATTCCGAGATTGATACCTTCCCATATCGTGCCCAAGCCGAGTGGAGCACCCCACTGATCGTGTTCAGTTTGATCAGTTTCTGAGACAGCACATTCCCTACGTACCAAGCCTCGTTTTGGACTTGCTGGTTTGAATCAAGGTCGACAACTTGAACCCCGGGTCTGTTCGGAACCGATGTTCAACTGGAACCGATGTTCATATTCTTCGTGGGTTAGCGCCTTCACCTTGGGTGGCAACTTATAGCAAGAACAAGAAATCAAAGGGTGATCACAATCAGGTAATGTTCGGAATTCAGGCCATTGTGTTTCAAATTGTGTTTCTGGCGAGGGTTGTAGTCGGTGTTTCTAGTGAAACAACTCTGTTGTCGGCTCTGTGAGCTCCGGGCTCCCACTAGTGTTGGGGTCGTGCTTACTGGGTCGAGGCTGGTTGTGTCGCCGGTGTGAAGAAAACTGATCGAAAAACGAGCTGAGCTGAGGTTGTCGTCTTTGTTTCCGTTTGGCTTCTTTTTGCATGAAATTGTCACTTCATCTGCAGTCGACTTCTATGATTAGTTGGATTGTAGTTGGAAATAAATGCCAAGAAGTGCATGACAATCTCGGATTGGATTGGCCAAGGTCGAAATCATAAGGAGAAGCCTAGATTCTCGGGGGTTATTCAGATTGGATTGGGAGAGGCGCGTGTGATCACCACCTATTAGAGCAACATTTGACAACTCCGACACTTTAGGAATACGAAGAGAGGATCATCTAGATAGAATAGACTATACATACCATGAATTATGGCATGACCTCCCAGTTCGAGCAAATTTTGGTTTTGTAAACTCCCAGGGAGCCACCTCGTCTTCTCAAGCAACACCCCCGCCCGTAGCACCCCACCAATCCATGCCAAATAGTTTGGTGTTACCCGACCAAGATCCACCTCCCACATGTGGTCATCTTGAACAAGCTCCACCTCCCACATATCACCATCCCAACGTAGCTCGACCTCCCACGTATGGTTATCCTGACCAAGCTCCACCTCCCACATATCGTCATCCTGTCCTAGCTTTACCTCCACCTCCACCTCCCATATATGGCCATCCTAACCAAGCTCTACCTCTTACATACGACTGTCCTAATCAAATTTCACTACCCGTATATGACCCTCATGAACAAGTGTTTCCTTTTCAGCATGTTCGGCCATATATGGCCATCTATCCCGGTTTCTGTTTACCCCAACCAGACCACACGACCCGCGCTTGGGCTCCCTAATTACTCTGTTACAGTTTCCTCGGTCGAGACCGAACAAGACAAGCAATTGAAGCAAGTTGAAGAAACAATGAGGCCTATTCAAAGAGTAGATCGATTGGGAGACCTGACCTTATTTAATGTGACTATATTTTAGGAAATCCTGATGCCCGATAAATTCAAAATGCCTGACTTTGAAAGGTTCGATGGAACAGGGCACACGCCTGTTCACCTCAAGATATACATGGCAAAAATGACTTCATATCAGTAGTATACCAAGTAGATGGTCCAGACCTTCCAGAATAGTTTGAAAGGGGAGGCACTGGTCTGGTTCGCAGGATTAAATATTTTTTTATTATTCAGTTGAGGAGAGAACATAATTGAATTTTAGGGTCAGGGAACACCATTTTCCCACAACCAGGCACAGAGCTGTGAAGGGTCCAGGGGCAATTGTCTCACTGACTTTTAATAAATATATACATAATATTTTTTAATTAGTAAGTTTGCCCCAACTACAATTCCAGAAACAGAAAAGTAACGCCACAATGGAAAGTAAAACCACTGCAATTTTAAAAGCTTGTGATTGATTTTGGGCTTTATGATTCATTTTGGGCTCTATAAATTCTCATTCATTACGCATTCAATTATTTTGACTTCAAGCCCAATAGAATAAAATTGGATTAATTAAATATATTTTAATTAATTAGATTTTAATGCTATGATAAAATTTAATTAGAAAAATTATTATGTATTTTGCTCCTACTAACTCTAAATCCTAGTTTCTCTCCTGCCCATAACGATGATAACTTGCATCCTCTCGTCCCAGTAACACATCGTCTTAGCAAGTATTATGGCAAAATAGTTGGACACATATTCTTTTATTCTTTAATCTCTTAAGGGTCTTGTGCACACTTCACTCTAGTCGAACCTTTAAGCTTATTCTTCATGGAGTCCCACATATCTTAGATAATATCTATGCAAAAAAATATTTCCAGTGTGGGATCATAGTTTTCAGAACCGGATCTGCGGTCCGACCGGGTCCGATCGGGAACCGGACCCTTTGTACGGTTTGGTTCAGTTAAAAAACCGTTTTACAAATGAACAGTGTGTGAACCGACCGTTTTTTTAAAAATCGGTCGATTTCCGGTTCACTTTTTTGCTGAATTTGTTTTTCCTTTACATACCAATCAGTTCGATTTCTGCACAAACCAATCGGCTTAACCCAATTGGTTAAACCGGTTCACTACTATTGTGTATTGTGTTTGAGAATTGAGAGTAATGTGTGTTTGAAATTGAAACTATGTAATTTGTGTGTGTGTGAGACTTTGTAGTTTGAAGTAATTATGTTTGTGTTTGAGACTATGTATGTATTTTAAGTTTTCAGTTTTTTATTCCCTTTTGAAAAGTGAACCGTACACGGAACCGGGATTGGACTGAATTGGACCGACTGAACCATGAACCGATTCCCTCGCCGGTTCGATGGCCGGTCCAGTTCTGATAACTATGTGTGGGATAGTCAATTCCTTTAAAAATATAGTGATTCGCATTCATGTCATTCAACTTTCTCTTTCCCAGTTCGTTTTAGGTATTTATTAATGTCTTACCTTTAGATGTCAATGTCATACTTAATTTTGCCCTTCAAAAATTCTTCATTATCATACTTCAATTACCGTAGTGACCAGCTAAACGAGTAATAATTGATTGTATGAAATTGAATTCCGACTTGGAAGATAATTGTTCATTTTTTTTATGTCCCTCACAGGATTCTCTATTCTCTGAACCTTGACTCTGTTTCACTCTGATACCACTGTCAACTCTAGAAAGCTTTGGAAGCATAGAAACAAAAACAGAGAATATTTTGGCTCAGAACACCTTGATTACTCTGTTCAGCGGATAAAACAATTTAAATAGTGATAAAAACAAACTACCGCTAGACGATTAATTAATCAAGGGAAAAGTACCAAACTGGTACCCGAACTTGTGGGTGATTAGCAAGTGAGAAGCACGTGAAGTACCAAATCGTTAATTTCCGTTAAAAATAAACGGAAAATGTCAAGTGAGAAGCACGTGAGGAGCAGCCAGGTACCTGAACTTACACGAATGAGCAACCAAGTACCTGAACTTACACAAATGATCAAGTAGGTACCTGAACCGGTTCAAGAACTGGTTCGGTTGAACAATTTTTATTTTTTTTTAAGTAGGGTTTATATACCAAACACATGCATGGCTCAACTCCATACGTTTTCGGAGTGTTCCTTGATGCACCGAGAACGTCTGGAGTTGAGTCATGCATGTGTTTAGTATATAAACTCTACTTTTTTTTATAAAAAAATAAAGTGCTTCGACCGAACCGAACGGGTTTATATACCAAACATATACATGGCTCGACTCCAGATGTTCTCGGTGCATCAAGGAACACTCCGAGAACGTCTGGAGTTGAGCCATGCATGTGTTTCGTATATAAACCCTATTTTTTTTTAAAAATAAAGTGGTTCAACCAAACCGGTTCAGGTACCTACTTGCTCATTTGTGTAAGTTCAGGTACCTGGTTGCTCCTCTCGTGACATTTTCCGTTTATTTTTAACGGAAATTAACGGTAGGTACCTATTTGCTAATTTTCATAAGTTCGGCTACCTATTTGCTACAAAATAAAGTTTAGGTACCTACTTGCTAATCACCTACAAGTTCGGGTACCAGTTTGATACTTTTCCCATTAATCAAATATCCTCACTAGTTAAACAACCATTAATGCACTAATTTAAAAATAGAAAATAGGTAAATAAATTAAAATAATAATAAATTCTAACAGAAGCAATAAATTATATGGATAAAACAAACTACGATGAAATTAATAACTTAATTGAAGTTGACAAGGATCATATCGAAAATATAGGTATATATCAACCTCTACTAGAATTTTCACTTTAGCCGACGAAATATTTTCGTCGGGAAATATCAATTTCGTAAATACAGAATTCTGTCGGTAAAACATTCGTCAACGAAAGTTTATCGACAAAATAGGCCACAAACATGTTGGCGGTAAAAATAATTTATTTACCGATGGAACTTTTGTGGTCAAAGATAATTTTTCGTTAATAACTTATATTTTTGCCGACAAAATTAATTTAGTTGGCAAAGTCAAATTCGTCGGTAAAGAAAGTTTTACCGACGTAAGACAAATTTGTCAGGAAAGATATTTTTACCGACGAAAAGTATTTCGCCGGTAGATACCTTTTTGCCTACAAAACCCACTTTGGTCATTCAATATATTATGCCGACGAAAAATTCAGTAGGTAAATAAAAACTTATTTAAAAAAAAAAAATCAAATGTACAAATAGAAGAACAATGAATTTAGCTTGCCACAAGAAATATGTATTAAGACCCTAAAATATGTAGAGTGACAATAACTTGACATTGATCTACTTGCATAAATTGCTATCAGTTGAGAGATTCTACAAGATAGCTATGTAGCTTTTGTCTTAGAGCTTATAACAGCTTCTCCCTTTTTTTAGGGTAAAAAAACAGCTTCTCCTTGGCTAATTGTTCCTTGTACAACATGTTGGGTTGTACAACATGTAGGGTGCTTCTGTATTATCCCTGTCATTGACCTTGCTTTCCTGTAAAAAGATATTGTTATTCATGAGGCAACTAGAGAAACTATGTGACTGATTCCATGCAAGTACATCTCAAACATGGAGGAGGATACTAGTTGCTCGAAAGTGCATTAAATTGGCATATTAAACTCATAGTTTGCACTATTATATATAACTATGCAGTACAAGAAAAGGTACTATGACTTACCTCCTCAGCTTCATGATGCCCTTTTCCATGTACATGTCAGTGATGTTCAAGCTGCAGCAACAACTGGGAAGCGCTTGGAAGGAAGGCCTCTACCAAAGAGAGGACAAATTAACGAAGTTAGTGTGACTTTTGGGTATGGTAGCTAATCATTGTTATTGCTAATCATAGTGAGACTTTATTAGTGAACTTTTTACCGGTATAGATCGAATGCTGATTGTAGAAACTTACACTACTTTTGGTATACTACACTTCCCTATTTCATTTTTCATGAGTAAAGATGTTTGTGTAAAGTGTGTAAGGCTGCCCCGACACATTTCCTAGGAATTCAAAGTCAATCTCTTCATGCCATTCTCGTTGGGAAAATAGCTGCAATTGCAAACATCCTTTATATTAGTCATGAGATTAAAAGTCAAGCCAAATACAGAAAGTTGGTAGAAAACTGAAGTACTAAATGAAGGAAAACTGAAGTACTAAATGAAGCTGCATTTTGCTCATTAATGAATTTGCAATGCATGATAACAAAATATATATCATAGAAAAATAATTAAAAGTTTCCGTCTTGTGAAACGGACATGCAACTACTTTTTGTATAAAATGGCAGCTCAGTCTCGAATTTTAGGGATCAGGTCGCCGAGCACTGAGCGAGACAAACCATCCACACTCTTGGGCGTGGAGAGATCCAGATCCCAGAAGCCTCCGTCTTGACGAACGAAGCTTCTTCGTCGTAGCCGTACTTCTCTTCTCCTCGACCATCTCACTTCCGAAGTTGACCATATGTCTATGGACGAACCCAGACTCGAGCTTTGGTGTTTGACGCGAACCCAAAACTCGAATTCGTGTGTTCATACAAACCCAAAATCGCGATTTAGGTTTACTCGAGTTTCTTAAAATTAGAATTTTGAAGAAGAGTTTCTCCAATTTAGGGTTCACCTGATAGAGACTGGCGAGGCAAGACAGAAACACGGCGAGTCGGAACTTCCGAGAGATGAAATCAGGCCACAAGACAAGAGGCAAATAGGAATGGTTGTGGCAATGTTACTTAAGTAGTTAGGGTTTTAAATTTTTAGTTCATTACAAAAGTTACGATTAATATATATTAAATATTTGATAAAAAAGTAATACAAGTGCCATTTGGCTTGGTGGTAAAGAGACTTAACATATACTACATCGTTTTGAGTTTGAAATCAGCGAAGGACATTTTCTTTAACAAAATAAAATCGGTTACTTTGTCGACAAATTTTGGTTTTATATGTAAAAATAGTTCTATCGACGAAAAGTAAAATTATATGCCTTTACCGACCACAAAATAAACAAATTTTGATAAATTTTTTAATTTTAGCGACGATAACTTAAAGTCATCGGTAAATAAATATTTATCGACTTAATATACATATCGTCGATAAAGATATGTATTTTAACTGACGATATTAATAATTTCGTCCTTAAAAAATACTTTTACTGACGAAAATAAAGATTTTCGGTAAAATTTATTTTTACTAATGAGAATTTATTTTCGTGAGTAAATTAATCTTTACCGAAGACATTATTATTTTGGCGGTAAAAGTGGGAATTTCAGTAGTGAACAGTTTGGTATTCGTACAAGATTGATTTCGCAATTTCGGGTTAGGAGCATTCGGGTTAAACCCTTCCAAGATGTAAAATTCGTTAGGGTGCGAACTCCGTTCATCACTTGGAATCATAACTCATCTTACCAATTGGTTCAACCAATCTTAGGTAAGAAGATGAATTCCTAAAGGGATAAAAGTTTTTAGGCACGTGATAAATTTTTACTAATAAGTGCTTAAGAGATAAATCACGTTCTTATAGATATGTACCAGAGAATATTTTTTACTTTGAGGTACCTGAGATTTCTTAAGTCTTACTACATTTTTTGACCCGTCAGTTTTGGAGAGAATATGAAAATATGTGGGACTTAATATATTTGTACTTTGTCAGTTAACGGGGTTTTTCATATCAAGATAAACGTTCTTGACAACGCCATCTTTGGTCGGACTACTATTATTACTTACAAGATCGTAGCCTCCATACTCCACCCAAAAAATGGTTTTCTTGACTCTCAATGGGGTAGGCAAAGTCTGGGGGGCGACCAAATCGCCTCCAGGAAATGTTACGTGAACTACTTGCGAAGAAAAATCAGAAGGAAACTGATTTCAACGGGATAGATAATCCGGGTGGAAGGGATTAAGATGTTTGCTCAACTATCATGGGAGATATCTGCATAGTCGGCCGACCAGACAATGATCTCCTTCTGAATCAGCGATATCAAATCCACACTAATAATAAGGTCCTCAAAGCGTAAGACTATCCTTTTAGGTTTTATTCATTCTGAAAACTATTTAGCTAGTTCCATTAATGTAATATTTGTTCTTTATTTCCAATGAGATGAATTATATGTTGTTGGATCATGCGATTATTGTGTGCATTGAAAAACAAGACTCGCCATGGACTTGCTGCCAAATCCCCAAAAACTTTGCCCTAAAGGTCAAATTAATGTAATCTTAGAACCGGCGTACCAATAAAACTTTGTCATAATTATCAACTAAAGTTGCCTTAGGGATAAAGAAACAAAAGACTTGTTATAGCGACATAAAATCACCCTATAGCCAAGCGTCTCAAAGAATTAGGCAAAGCCTCTAAAGGGAAAGGTTGACTTAAGATTACCCTTCTCCCATCTAAGTATCTAAAAGATAGTCAAATGGTCCAAAGGGATCAATCAACGTAAGCTCACCATATAACCAAGCAAACAAAAGTCTTGTTAAAACGGTTGACATACGATCACCCTACAGCCAAGTATAAACCCTCAAGTCGAGTGAACACTCGACTACGACTACCCCTGACACCTCTTGAACAACCCACCTAAATCCCTAGGTCTAGAGGGTTCATGGAGAAAGAAAGTAGGGAACATCTGAAAAACTTGGCCAAAGAGAAACTTTACCAAACAGAAATCCTAGGAAAACTAAAGCATGCCGGTCCAACTCACACGTTAAGAAGGGGAGTACATCAAGTTGTGACCACCATAAATAAACTAAAAATTGATTATCACTACGACAACTGTAACGACATGCGTACCAAGATTCTTTGGCGAGCACACGCACCAAAGGAGAATATACAAGTACAAACTGAAGGCGAATCTGCTCAAAGATGAAAGAAAATGGAACGACAAGTTTGGAGGGAAAATAGGAATACAAATTAGTGAATCGACAATCCGAGAGGAAATAAATAATAAGAAATAAGAATATGAAGTTGTTTTGTTGATTATTTAAAATTGAATAGTAATATTGAATCTAATGTTTGGTTGATATGATATATAAAAATGGAATGGAATTAGGTCAAATGATATATATACCCTTTACTTCGATATGTCTACTAACTAAGAAAATTAATTAAAGAAGTTGAGGCCAACATCACTATTTATGTCCTATTCCTTATACCGGGAAGTTCCTGAATAGTCATTTTGTCCAAAAAGCAAAGAATGACTACCGGGACTTCTCAAAATTCCGATTATGTGTTTCAAAATTTTTTGATACGGATTCTGTATTCCAATTCTTCCTCTGTTTCGTGAATGAAACACCCCGTAAAAACTAGTTTCATTCTCCAACATCTAGAGATATATGGTTATCTCCTCTTTCATCACGTCTAGAGCAACGTCAATAAACTCATTGGACTTTTTATAATTCTCTACCACTGATGCTGGTGTAGGGACCCTCTTAAGCTGACATTCAAGTTGAAACTTCTAGACCCAAAGTTTTTACTTTTCGACCATCAAGAGGTCCCGTTAAATGTGCATCTTATTCCAGTATCATCTCCTTGTGTTGAGAAAAGTCCCTCTTGAGACAACAGTTCACCTACTCTTCAACTTTCCCATTTACATCCCAAATATCTTAGGGGATAACTATGCAACTTCGGTAGGACTACAACTCGATGGTTGGATCACCATGGCCATGAGTCAAGTGCCCAACCATGGGGGCGAAGACTGGTTCCTTGTAGACAAGATGCACCAAGAAATATTAGTAAGGCATATGTAACATAAAATGTTTCGGAAGCAATATTTGGGTAAGGAAAAGTGATTTACCAAGTCTGCTCGAGTAAGGTGTAACCTAACAACCTCCTCAACATCAATGGTCTAGATAAGCATCTCTCGACGATCCTGTGTTAGGCTGATCCCGTCCAACAGGTGTAAACATTGTCCAAGGTTGTCCTCAATCCTAATATTGTCAGGGATCTGAGTACCTCTCTTAGTCTCATAGGGGGGCCAAAGGCCATGAGGCCTCAGTGGGGCAATATTGTTAAGCCCTAGTAACTCAAAATACTCACTAGGAAAGAACGCCTTAGATTAGTTTTATCCCTCACAACAAGGGACCATGTCCTTATCCAAACATAACCTTGGTGTCCACACACTTTCCGTCGGGACAACGAAAATTGCCACCGGAATCCTTCCACTTCGCCACCAGGATCTTCACCCTTATCTTTGGAGTGGCGGGAGGAACAAGCGAGTAACCTAAATTGACTGACACCACTACAAATCAAGACAATAATAAAAGACAGGGATAGTCACCTTCAACCTTTATAGTCTGAGTCGTCGTCGTAGGGGTAGTTGTGTCAGAGAAATGAATCCATGTCGTCCACTTCCACTATAGAGGCACCTCAAAAGGTGAGGAACCATCCCCATTCCTCCTATAATATGGGGAAATGGTTTCTTAAGAGCAACCTCCTTAGCATAAAGACAAAGACCAATTTGTTTGGAAAAAAATACTAAGGATCTTAGGACCCCCAGTACTAACAGAAGGAAAATTGGAAATAAAGTGATCAAAACTTACCCAATCGATAGAAGCAGGAACAACTTGTAGAAGTCCTAATAGTAATAGGGTCATGTTTGAGTCCCGTCAACAGTTCAAAACAACAGAATATCCATGCATAGATGAAGATGAAAAAAATTGTCAATGGCATGCTTATCGCACCAAGACAAATCGGTAATCACATGCGCGATATCTTTCGAGTGGAGAAGAAGCCTCCAGTAAAGACTTCTAGTCGTTTCAAGGTTGTTCACAAACCTAAAGCGAGCATCCTAGTTCCACACTTCTCGTAACCTGGACAATGCTTGTAAATAATGACGATGGGTAAAACCCGCGGCGATCCTATCAATGAATCGAAACAAGGAAAGCGAGTACATCCATCCATAACAGACACATTCGATCTTGAAGCCAAACCACATCCTAAGAGAATTAGACACCACTGGGTGGGAACAATGCAGTAATGCCGAAACAACTCTTCCAAATCCTTGAAAATGGGAAATCACAAGCCAACATCCACCTTGATAGAAAAAATATAGGCCTCTTCTTATCGTGGAAAATTCACACGCAAACCTGGGTAGCTACGGGCCTAGAGCTCTCCCAAACCACCAAGGTCTACGTCAACCCTAAACTGCTATTGCCTCAACTCGTTCACCATAACATTTAAAATTTGGGGACAAAACATAATCTCTTGAAGCAGATGTCCATAGCAAAAAAAGGAAGAAAATTAGAAAAACAACTAAGAAATGAAAATTTCACCCTTGGGAGAAAACTCATGGATGCAAAAGTTCCCTTAAGATGAACCCCTGGCAGCAAATGAAGCATGTTTGTCGTCCATTTCTGCAAAAATGATTAAGGAATTGGAAGAGTCGAGGAGGTGTAGAAATTGAGAAGTTTCCAAAGGAATCAAGAAAGGTTTCACAGCCCATGAAAGATGTCGGAAGAGAAGAGAAATGGTAAAACCCACTCAAAATCAGAGATTAACATAAAGAGTCTTGGAGAAAATTCAGAAAATTAGTGATGAATTCACTATAAAACTGCAAAGTAAAAGACAATAAAATACGCAGAGAAACCCATGGCGAAAAACACCTGGAAGAGAAAAAAATAACAACCACGCAAATGACTCGGGAGCACATGATCAGTCCCTTACCAACACATGACGTGACAATAGTAGAACCATGCCTAACCAATGAAGAGAATCATTAATAGAAAACCATCACGTACAACATAATTCTAGAAGCCCTGAAAATAGGGATGACAGATACCACCTTTATATAAGAGGAACCCAACTGAAAAATGAGTAAGAACCAACAACTACAACACTTTCGAGTGTAGAGAATCAAGACATAAATCAGACAGTAAGACATCCCAGGTTGTAACCTGGAAGTAAAGTACCCTCACCCTCGCCTGAAATGGGTTTAACTTCAATAGTGATCCCAGACTAGGCTTCATTCCTCGCAACATTTAACATCTACAAAGAGTTCCCCTCGAGGAAGACAAGAGTTTAGCCAAAAAATCCTCCCACCATAAAGATTAGAGTGGAAGAAAATCAAAGAAATTAGAAGAAACTTCGCCTAATAAAACGTAAGAATGCCCAAATCAAGACCATCCAAGGAATAATATCAAAAGATGTACTAAAACTATGCCTTACCCAAGTCCCGAGAATAAAGAAAGGACATATAAAGAAAATCATTACACTTGTGCGTAACTCTTAAGCAAAATGTCATCGCCTAACCCCTTTGGAAATCAAGCTCCTTTCACCAAAGATTCAAGGACAAATGTTTGACCTATGCGCTTACTTTACCTCAAAATAATAGAGGACTCGCAAAATACACTGGACCTGACCAACCTCGGGAAAACTAAAAGACATGACCAATAAAGTTTCCCACAATCAGGCATAAAAGAAGAGGTCGATAAAGGCCAGCAACTCTATCCAATGAGACATCTATGTTATTCTTGCCCTCGACAAGGAAAAGGAGCATGCACGACTAATAAAGGTTGACCTAACTGCCGAAGACAAGGCGAGCATTGTCCATGATTGCCCTTACCAAACACAAATTTCGAATTAAATTTAACCATCGAGTACCCTCCTTCATAACGATGATGTTTATCTAGACTCTATCCAGAGACCAATTCTGGTAGTTACATTGAATCGTACGTCATAATAGTAAATAATGATATTAGTAAAACTAACTACGATTCTCTATAGTATCCCAAACACTAAATCTTAGCCATCAAGTAACAAATAGAAAAATATCGCCTCGGGTATAAATCAAGGAGAATCACTCTTTTTATAGTAAAGGAGAGGGATATTTATTTGAACCCTATACTAACTTAAGCATTGAAGAAGGTTCCAGAGGAACAACCTCATATGTCATTTTTGCAGGTCAAGGAGCTCCCGGTCCGGTTTTCTAACAGGCTTGCTCATACGAATTTGGCACATATCCCGATACTTCGGGGGTTAGATTCAACATAGTCCACCTACTAGATGCAGGCTCTACAAGGTTTCTAGTTAATGTATTAATTCATCTCTAAACCCTGAACATTCATATGTATGTATATACAAATAGGGAAATTATATGAGACAAGTCGTAAAACCAACACTACTATCTTAGGATTAGGCTACAGATTCCCACCATTCGGTAGCCCATTTTAGGCTTGTTCATTTAAACTGGTTCAGCTGAACTGGTCTGGTTCTGGTCTGGTTCGAACCAGTTCGACTAAACAAGTATCAAAACAAGACCAGTGGTTTTAGGCTTCAAATAGATCAATTCAAAATAATACAAAAAATTTAGTTCGAATTGGTTTGAATCGACTCATTTTTTGATACTGGTTCATAGTTAAATATAATTCAAACCACTTTAAACCTATATATTTTTAGAACTGGTTTGAAGCAAAATCAATTAAACCAATCTAAAATTAAACCAAACCGGGAGATGCCTTCAATAAACCAAACCCGGAGATGCCTTCAATAAACCAAACCGGGAGATGCCTTCAATAAACCAAACCTAGAGATGTATTGGACTCTCGTATGTTGATGTTGGACAGGATTTCAGTTGGTTGTGGAACAGATTTTCAGGCAGTTCAGTGTGTTTTTCAGTCGGTTCAGTGTATTTTCGGTCGGTTCAGTGTGTTTTTCAGTCAATTTAGTGTGTTTTTCAGTCGATTCAGTGTGTTTTTGAGTTGGTTCAGTATTTTTTGAGTTGGTTCAATGTGTTGGGCAGGATTTTCGGTCGATTCAGTTTCGGTTTGAACTAGATTATTTCCTACCCAATATTGTTATTAAAAAAAGCAGACCAAACCAGTTCGAACCGGTTTTGAATCGATCAGAACCAGACCAGTTGTTTTTACATAAACTAGACCAGTATTTTTAGAAACAGAAAAAAGTACTATTTTTTACAAACCAAACCAGTTAAGTTTTGAACCGGTTGATATAAAAAAATTAATTATGAACCGGTTTGGGGTCGAATTGGTTCATGAACAAGCCTGGCCCATTTATCACATAATCATGCTACTCTCTCTCCTACTTAGTGGTGTGTGTGCATGTGTGGGGAGGGGAGGGTGGAGGGGGTCCTAATAGCTATCTGGAAAAAAAATTATTCTCATGAATCCAGTAGTAGTTTCTTATAGGAAACAACTACATATGTCCAACACACAATATGATGAGGCATACATCATCCATTAGAAGAGTATGCCAATACTCGCGAACCTTAATCCTTCTAAGACTATGCATGCATCCTAAACAGTATGACAATTCAATCCAGTTTATACTCAATATCTCAAACCATACCGCATTGTATCCATAACTCAAACATGTTGTAGTTGACGGTCCTCTAATGGATAAAATCTAACAGAGTCATGTAATAATCCTTCTTCTTAGACATGCTTATAGTTCTCTTTAACTTGCTTTTCCAGCTTCATGGATCGAGGCAAAATCTAACATAGCCCTTCAAGAGCGTACTAAGATAGCAAACACTAAATCAAACATCAAGTCTTTTTCAGAGTAGCGAAGATACTTTCGTTCTCACAAGAGAGTCATGCGTCTCGCACGATAGCAAGCTAAGATGGTGCTTCCGTTATTACCCGTGGTCACAAGGGTTCACACAATATGAATAATCTGTTATAACGTTTTCTCCTTTACCATGGATCATATGCCATAATGTTGTACATATTCCCATCATGCACCAACAGTACCCAAACCAAAAGTGCATTGACTCTCATCTGACACCTCAAAGATCAACACAACATAAGTTGGCATAGTGCATGGTGCAACACAACCACGATATAGAGCGAATTTTAATGGTCTGGACTCATAGTACTTTCAGTCATCACATAGATTCTCAAAACCAAAGACCATCACAAGCCTCACCTAACCATACATGCAAAAATATTATTACCCATGTGAGAAGGCAATCCAAAATCCATTTTAAATATTTTATCATAGATGGTCGATAAATACATAATGACTCATGCAAGCCAACCTATGTCTGTTTATTGAACATTATAATTTCAAGAGTGTGAACAAGGGGAAATAATAGGGCGAGCATTCTCGTAGTCTATATTCATGTATCTGCACAAAATATTATATTCTTTCAAATACATCTTAATAGAAATGTTTAGTGTGAGAATCTATATCAGTCGTAAGCAACCACTTTTATGTCTCATACTATATCAATAACATATTTTTTTTAAAGCATTCGAGCATAACATTCAAGTGGTTGGCAAGGGTTCCTGAAGGTTATATTGCATCAAGTCCACTACAACGCATTCCGTTCTTTTTGCAACATCCATCAACCAACACGATTTCACCAATCATAAGGAACCACAGTTGATCAGGCAAGCGCATCCGCTACTAGTCCAAGAGATATCAACTCATCTCAATCATATAATGATATTTCTCAATCATGAATTTATAAGCATCAACATCAATTATTGAGAAACAATGTATCATATATCGTAACACTCTTATTCTATATGTGCATATATATATATATGCAACTAACACGCAAACCACTTAAATCTCATTTCATAAGCTAGGCAAGAACCTGTTTGAGGTAGACTAATTGATCTAAATCAGACTATATTGACATTCAACACATACCAAGGTTTTAACTGCGCTCCACTAAAAAGAAGTGAGGCCTTACGATCATGACTCTGAATAGTAGCTCTAGGACACTTCTTAAAGCATGATTATTCTGATATGAATTATTATTGAGATAATGATAAGCATACTAAATCACTTAGAAGCTTATTTCTTAGAATAATTTATCAAAACCATAACTTTTTTTTTTTTTTTTGATAATTTCAAAACCATAACTTCAAGACTATGGAAACAACCTTCATCTTAGGTCTCCCAAAAAGACTAGAACGTGATCTACAATCACAAAAAAGTTTTGATCAATGGTCTGATCCTGCCCTTAGGTGTCTACGATCGTCAACCACAACCGTAGTCACAAATGGCTACGGTTGATCGCATTTTACTAAGATGATTAACTCCATATAACTCATAGTTGCACTTATGGGCTATCAAGTTATGTTCGTGATCGAGCGTGACCACAACATTGCACATGATAGATCATCAAAATATTTATACAATTATCTTTAAGTTTCATGCAGATAATGAACTACAAAAGTTCATGATCCATGCATTCTTGATTCTTACATAATAAGCAAACAAATTACATTATTCAACATTCAAAACATATATTTCATGAATAAGCAACTAGGATAAACAAGCGAGGTTCAAGAATATACTACAAATAAAATTAACTTAGATCGTTCCTTTCAACGTTACCAATCGAATTTTATCAAACTCAATTGTGTATTGAACTTCAATTCTTCATATAAGAACTCATCAATTCTTTAAAATGTTGTATTAACTATGTGTGTTCAATTTTAAAGAGATAAACTTATTCAGAAAATCCGACTTATATTTATTGCTCATATCTTACTTTATTTGAAAGGGTTGGCTCTTGATCGCTCCCATGGAACAAGAACTTTCTAGTTATCTCACCTGTGATACAACATCACAACCAATCACAGGTTGATCATGTAGATCTTTTCTCCTAACTCATCGTTGAGGAATGAGGTCTTACAATTTAATGCAATTTTAAATACAAACTTGTTTCTGTTGGGGGAATGAAAGTCTATCATACACTTAGGGATAAAGTCTAATCATAGTCCACTAACTTCCATTGTGTATAACCGTTAGCTCGATGGTGCCATCGATCTTGACTTTTGTCTAAAGAACCGTTTGGCTCTTATAGCTATGTGTCCTTTCGAGAGGCATGTTTGATTCATGGATCAACAAAATATCTTCAATGGAGAGAAAATGTAATTTCATTCTTACTTTTGATGGTTTGCTTCACTCTAGTATTTATAGTAGTTAAAATTTCCTAAAAGTGCAACTAGAAACTTCGTCTATTCACATATTAATAAATTAGTCCTACAACTTTATAGAAAACATATATTTATCCTAATATTCCCTAATGACCTTTTGCTTATTATCTTGTTTTGTTATTCTCTTCTCTTTTTTCCCCATGAGCCATGACCATAGGGTTTAATGAGTCTTAGAACGTAATATTTGTTAAAATCAACATGATGATTACGAATAGTTACCTAATATTTAAGAATCCTCATTCATATGACATCTGTCATATGCATATACAAATTGAAATGAGCATTATTTGTCATACTGAAAAACATAGATATTGAAATAAGAGAGAAGCAATAGTTATCATAGGGTCAATTGGTCAATGAGATAAAGCCTTTCAGTTAGTGATGTCAAACACTGTGAAATAACATTTAAAGAAATCGTCTGCTAGGGGTCCTCAGTCACCACACGAAGTTGTATGCACTGTCATATAAAGGGATAAGATACATAACTATACTTGAAATGAATTAGGTTATGCTCACCCTAATGTAAACCTTACCTTAGCAATATCATGTTTCAACATATCATCAGAGTTATTAGACTTGACCCTGGATTAAGTAAGCTGCAAATTGATTATATTACTGAGCTCATATGCAATAGACTACTAATCCTTTTGTAATAGAAAAGGGAACATAGTTCACAACAAAACAACCTTGTGTTACCTAATATTTGATAAAGGTAATATCAAATTTAACATGTTTCATCTTGGCATGTTATATGAAATTAGATGAAATGGAAATGGGATTTGTGTTATCCCACCACAACACTGTTGGTGAACTTAAGGATACCCAAATTTCCATTAGGAGAGACTGCACCTACACGATATAACAAATGAAATTAGCTAGTCATCGATATTCAAATTCAGTCATAGATCTAGAAACTACAGGTTACTTCCTACAACACCAAATAATTGGATTGGATCCCCGAAAAAGACAATGACCACTGGTAGACCTTCAATCCTCCATATCACTTCATCATTTAGAATTTGTGAAACTTGTTAAGGTGAAGCCAATAGAAGATATGAATAATATGCCATGATCAATTGTTCCCTTAGGATACCTTAACACTGACATATGTTTAGTGTTTCTCGCTTGGATTATGTAAGTATTGACTAAGCTTGTTGACACATAAGTTATGTTATGATTGTGCGCACCATATATGTTTGAGTGCTCCAGTAGTGCTTCTATACAAAGTGATATCGTATAGCTAATCATTGTTAGTTCCATTTAATGTAAGAAATACCACAAGAAAATTTTGACAAGGTGAATACTCATAAAAATGTAGTTTGTTTAGAATATCACGAGTGTACACACGGAGGTTGAAAATCTTAAAATTTGGACCTCCATGAACTTTCATACCTAGGAAATAGTTAAGTTTGCCTAAATCTTACAAAGAAGAATGATTGATTATGTATGAGATTTTAATCTCAATAAAGATGTATCAGATCCAGTTACCCCAATGTCATCAATATATACTAATAGATAAACCTTACACTCATGTAGTGATTTATGGCAAGTAGATATTAGTCTAGGAGGTTTAGAAACACAAAGTGGTGAGAAGAAAGCTTTTCAATTTATCGAACTGGGCTAAATGAGTTTGTTTGAGATCGTACAAAACTTTTGTGGTTTTCACACAAGTAAACCTTCTTTTCAAATTCGGGTGTTTGAGTCATGTACATAATATCATGTCGATCACCATGAAAAAATGCATTTTGCACATCGACATGTCTAAGTCACCAATTGAATGTTAAAGCAAGGAAAATTATAACTCGCATTCTTATGTACTTGGCCACAAGACTGAATGTCTCTTGATTATCAAAGCCAGTTTTCTGGTGAATAAACATTTGCCACGTTATCATCCCTGTACCATTCAACAAAGTCATCAACTTTGCATTTTATTTTGAAAATATTTTGCATCCAACATGCACTGTCCCATGTGGTAATTTGGCCAGAGTCTAGGTGGATTTAGCATGAAGAGCATCCAATTCCTTTTGAATAACCTCTTTCCATTCAGGTATCTACAAGGCATCTTTAACAAAATTCAGTTCAATATTTGTGGTTGTAGCAAGAAGAGCATCAACATAAGAATATGCCTTAGATCAAGTGATCATTTAATGTGTGGACTGAGGGGGGACATATGGATGAAAGAAATGTTCAAACATGTTGGAAATACCTTGATGAGAAAAGGCGAGAGTTCTAAGAGCTTGTAACACTATATTAGTAGGGTCAGAAGATAAATATTGCACATATGACCTAAACATGGTAGGTTGTGTGTATATAGAGAGTAGGGTATCTTTAGGTGAAAGTGAGCTTTATCTGTGGTGTGTGATTGGATTGGAGACTGGTCACAGAAGAGTTCCTCATTTCCACAATTTGTGTGTGTGTGTGTGTGTGGTGGTTGTGGTAGGGGTAAAGAGAGAATAAACATTTGATCATAGGTGGTGGTTTGTGGATCATAAGTTGTGGTGGGTGATATTGTCTACATAGCGACAGTGAAACATACATATCTATAAGAGTAGACCCAGGTTTGATGATCATAGAATGAGATGGCACAAGTGCTTGTTTAGATGACATAGGGTGTGACCAGAAGAGATTATCTATAGGCGGAACAAGGAAGTTATTAGTATCAAATGAGAAATGAGGAAGAGAGTGACAACCATATCTAGATTATGATAAATGGAACACATACTCTTAAAATTGCACATGTCATGACAGATATAGTCTTCCATCTTTATCCATGCACTTATAGCCAATGTGAATAGATGAATATCCAAGGAACACACATGTTCTAGATCTATAATAAAATTTGTGTTTGTTAAAGTCCCTGATACAAGGAAAACAAAGGTGTTGGATCGGAAACTTCCAGGTGCTGACTTAGCAGTGGATTGAATGCCAAAGGATTGATGATCACACACTTTCGCCTTAGATCCGATGAACCTGCAAGAGGGGGATCACAACAGAGGGGGTGTCTCTAGGTCTCTCTCTGATGCTTAAATGAGTATACTGTGTTTATGAACTCAAAACGTAATGAACGTACTGAAAAGCAATGGTATTTATAGAGTGAAAAGATCAAACCGTTATAGGCAACATAATATCTTGGTGAATATTTTGCCAGTAAATATTAGGATAGCAGATATTACGGTTATGGCATAACATTGTAGTTACTGTATGTAATCTTTAGACATTATGTGCCCGATATACGCGGGATATCGTGGCCAAATCTTTAGTGATGGTTGGTGGGACCAGAGTTGAGAGGTTAGACTCTCTTGACGAGCATTACTATGGCGAGCAGTAGGAGGTTGTGACCTTGGTTAATGGCGACCTAGTATAGAGCTTTGGCGTCCACTTTAGTTTGGATTCGATACTGGACCGCTCTATGAGGACCAGATCAACCTCAATGTGGATCGGCCCAGTCTGAATGATATGGGTTTTACCCCCTGCAAAGTTATTGGGCCTCTGAGGCCTTTCCCTTATTGGCCGTCACTATGAATACCCAACAAAAGGCATCCAAAGACTCTTAAAAGATAGTAGTTTGGAGGGCGACGAAAAACCTTTTCAAATGGAGAAGTGCAATTCAATACTTGTGTGCGTAATATATTTATTAGAAATACAACAAAATTGAAGGCATCAACCCAATACTTTAAAATAATGAGTGGCGTGAGCACATATAGTTAATGAAAGTTCAACAACACGCATATGTTTACGCTCAACAAAACCATTTTGTTGGGAGGTGTGTGGGCAAATAAACTTGTGAAACATAGAATAGGATGGAAGATGTTTGGATTTAGGGTTTAGAAGAGAAAAGTAAAAATGAAGAAGAACAGCTCTGGAATTCAAAGACGATAACTTGATAATCTGAAATGGTCAACCGTGACAAAGATATTAAGAGGAACAGCCTAGAATCAGACAAAACAGTACTGATACGGAAATTGCAGCTAAGTCCCTGAAACTAAACTAATTGATGCTTGGACCGCAAGCAACAATATTTACATATTGAACCCTAAAACATAAGTGTTAGACACACTTATATCCTAACATTCCCTATGCTTGATCTTGACTTTGAAACTTGATCTTCCCTGAAATTTGACAGTCTACAGTAAAATTCATTCTCTGGAACAGAGTACTTGCCTGTTCCTAATTGACACATCTGAGCAGCATATGTAGAATGGCTAACTTCTCCTAGCTGAGATGCACTTCGCAATTATTGAACATATGTACTGTCTTTAGTATAGATGATCAGAACTCTGATCATAGGTCGATTATTGCTTGTAATCTGAGATCATGAACATGTCTGAAAACACGAAAAGCAGTACCAAGTATTCACAAATCATATGCATGATTCTTCCTATTCCAGATCAGTAAACTGTTGCCAAAGTGCATCAGACAGACTCATATTACCAGTTTAACTGCTGCTTTATTCATTAATATAGAATGACTTGAAATCTGAGAGTTTCAGAACATGACAGAGGAGTTTGAGCTCCTATCTTACCAGTATGACTGCAAGGTTTGAGCCTTGATCTTTTCATCCTCAAGAGTGAAAACCCAGTGTGATCTTGTCTTTTTTTTTTTTATGGTTTTCACTCTGTTTTGGGACTCAAGCCATACCCTATGCCATGGTTAATGCAGAAGTTTTCTTTTTTTTTTTTCTTTTTTTTTTGAGGAACCAGAGATGCACAGAGGCAAAGTTTATGATAAAAAAGTGAGAAAATAATAGATGACAAGTGATACCCATGCATATGCTAGACATGGAAACCAGACATGAGCAGACCATGATTACAAGTACTAATAGAACAAGATAGAGTTGATCAGACATGCATAAAGACAGGTAGAGGCAAAAAATTACAGAGATGCAGTCAACAGAAAAACTCAGAGAACATACATATGGCTGTTATGAAATGTAGGTCAAGGCAAGTTACTAAGTTAACAGAGAAAGAATATTCTTACAGACTGGGTGGGAAGTTCATTGAGCATTGGAACCGAGCTGAAGGAATGGGGAGACGCCATGATCCTCCAGTGAGAAGACCCCAAGTTTTTTCCTGCAGGGAATGAAATTTTTTTCAGTCAGAGGTTTAGTCAAAATGTCAGCTGTCTGTTCCGAAGCTGGAATGAAGTTAACTAAGACATCCCCATTGTGAACTTTCTCCCTGATGAAGAAGAGATCAATCTCGAAATGTTCCATCTTGGAGTGATGAATGGGGTTTTCAGACAGAGCTATAGCACTTGTGTTATCTGTCCAGATGACAGGTGCAGTGGGTGTGTGAAGTCCAATTTCCTTGAGAAGGGATTGTACCCACATGATCTCACACATGGCATTGGCAATGGCCCTGAATTCAGCCTCTGCACTTGACCTAGAGACTACAGTCTGCTTTTTAGAGCTCCAAACTATGGGATTACCATTTAAGAGAAGATAGTGCCCCGAGATGGAGCGGCGATCAGTTTGATCACCACCCCAGTCAGCATCAGAGAAGGATGTAAGGGTAATGTCTTTGACAGGTGAGGGTGTTAGTCTGAACAACAGACCATGATTGAGAGTCCCTTTGAGGTATCTCAGGACGTGAATAACAGCCTTTCAGTTGCTGTTATTTGGTGTTTGCATAAACTGAATCAGTTTGTTTACTGCAAAGTGAATGTCTGGTCGAGTGACACAGACATGTTGCAGAGCACCTATTGTGCTCCTATATAGCGTTTCATCATGAAAGAGATCAGAACAGGAAGACATACCTGACTTTGACAGATAAGTACCTGTCAATGGAGTGGGGAAATCAGATTCATCATTCAAACCTACCTTATCCAGAAGTTCCTGAATGTACTTTTTCTGATTTAACAGAATAAAGTCATCACCTGAAACTACTTCCATGCCAAGGAAGTAGTTCAGGTTTCCTAGATCTTTCCGCTGAAATTGGGCATTTATAGAGTCAGCAATGTTAGAGACAAGATTAACAGAGGTACCAGTTATAACAATGTCATCCACATAGACAAGTAATAACAAAAAAGAATCATAAGTAGATTTGATAAACAGACAGCTATCAGAGGTTGAGACATGAAAACCAAGAGAGTTCAGAAGAAAAAACTTCAATTTTTCAAACCAGGCTCTGGGAGCCTGCTTAAGGCCATACAAAGCTTTTTGAAGTTTGCAAACCAGATTAGGAGTATTAGAGTGAACCTCAAAACCAGGAGGCTGTGTCATGTAGACCTCCTCTTGGAGGTCACCATGAAGGAAAGCATTATTAATGTCCACCTGTCTGATACACCATTTATGAGTAAGTGCTAAGGAAAGAACAATACGGACAGTAGCAGACTTAATGACAGGACTGAAGGTTTCCTGAAAATCAAAACCTGGTTTTTGGGAAAAACCTTTGGCAACCAGACGAGCCTTGTATCTGACAACAATCCCATCTGCATTTCTTTTGATTTTGAAAATCCATTTACAACCTATAGGGATTCGACCTGTAGGTAGGGGAACAAGGGTCCATGTGCTGTTAGTAGAAAGAGCTGTGAGCTCTTCCTGCACAGCCTTAAGCCAATGAGGTGACTGAAGAGCCTCGTGAATGCTACGAGGCTCAGAGTTGGTCAGGTCTGTGGGTATGGAAAGGGAAGTGGACAACCCTTGAAGAGAAGTTTTAGACCTGGTTTGCATAAGATGCACATTGGTGGAAGATTTGGGGCGAGAGGGTCGAGAGGATGAGGGTGGTTGGGCTTGTGGGGAGGTGGGGAAGGACTGATCAGAGTGAGCTGGTAGTGGTGGCATAGAGGAAACATGATCAGAAATAGGAACAAGGGTAGAACCAGAAGGGACATATCTACAATCTTCAGTAGGTGAGCTAATGTCAGGAGCAGGTACTAAGGGAGGCTGAGTTGAAGTGGTGTTTTGTGTGGGCATGGTGGAGGGTAATCTAGACTCACCCGAAGTGTGAGCATGCACAAGAGGTCCTGAAGAGTGAGTGACAGTGGAGGGAACATAAGTGGGTTGTTGGAAAAAAGGGTCACAAGGTATGAAAAATGGCTTTGAAGAAGTGGCAACTTTTGGTGTGTTCGAAGCATAGGACGGTCCTGTGGTGTCACTGAAAGGAAATGTTGTCTCATGAAAGACAGCATTTCGTGACACATAAACTCTTCCAGACGAAGAGAGACATTTGTAACCATGGTGATCAGAACAGAACCCAATGAAGACACAGGGTTCTGATCTGAAAGACAGCTTGTGAGACCTATAAGGTCTCAAGTGTGGAAAGCATAAACAGCCAAAGACTCTTAGAAAGGAATAGTCTGGCTTTGAGTTGAAAATGAGCTCATGAGGGGAACAGTTATCAAGAATCTTGGATGGTAATCGGTTGATTAAAAAACAGCAGTGGAGAAGGCATCCGTCCAGTAGTGAAGAGGAACAGATGACTGTGCAAGAAGTGTTAGTCCTAATTCAACTATGTGGCGGTGCTTACGCTCAACCATGCCATTTTGTTGGCTTGAATAAGGACATGTGATCCTATTGACTATACCAAACTGAGCTAAGTAAGTAGTGAGGAAATGAAACTCACCTTCTCCATCAGACTGCACAGCTTTGATCTTTGTGCAAGTTGTTTTTCTGCTAAGAGATGAAACTCACAGAAGGCTTTAGCAGCATCAGACTTACGATTCAAAAAATAAATCCAAGTAAATCTAGAAAAGGCATCAACAATACTAAGATAATAATTACTATTGCTAGAGGAGAAGGGTGCAGGACCCTAGAGATCTACCTGAATCATTTCGAGTGGATGAGAGTAGACAGTCTCTGAAGTTTGATAGGGAAGGGTCTTACTCTTTCCCACTGCACAGGCAGCACACTCAGAAGATATGTGTTTAGTGGGCAGATTTTGTAATCTCAAGAAATTAACAAGAATGTTCCTAGATGGGTGGCCTAACCTCATGTGCCATAGGTTAGATGGATCATTAGTTTTCAAGGAACTGAGAAAACAGCTAATCTCAAAATCAGGTAATGCATTTGAGGATGCATTATTAAAACATGTGACAGTAGAGCATTCATCAGAAGCAACATCAGTATAAGCAAGAGGTAAAACAGAGGAACCATGATCAACATTAAACTCAGAATTATCATTACAAATAACCGGAAAGGCAGAGTTTTGAGCAGATAAAACTGCATTATTACAGAATGACTGAAAATCAGTTGAAAGGCTCAAACACTGATCTGGACTAACAGCAGCAGACTTAACTAAATTATTTGACTTAGACATAAAACTAGAGAAGTCTAGACGGTATAGACCCCCTGACTCATAACCCTTGAGCAGCACCTTGTTGGAGAGTGAATCCTTGATCAGGCAATGCGATGGGTGAAATTCAAAATAAACCTGATTATCCTTTGAAAACTGAGATACAGAAAGCAGGTTTTTAGTAACAGCAGGAGTGTAAAGCAAGTTATTTAAAAGCAAGGGTTTTCCAGTGGAAGGTAAATGAGAAAAACCAATAGCAGAAATATCAAGTGAAGAACCATTTCCAACTAAGACCTTACCTGGACCAGAATATGGAGAAGACATGTTCGGGAAAGGCTGAGCATTCGTCAGGTGGTTCGTGGCACCTGAGTCTGGGAACCAGCTGCCATCAGAGGTGGCTGGGTTGTGACTGCTGGTTAACAGGTGATTAGATTGAGTGGGTTGAGGTTGAGGTGATGTAGACTGAGCAAGGGTAGGGATTTGTTGAGGTTGAGGATTGGGGAATACTTGATCTGGCTGAGGTGGGTAACATGGGGGGGCCATCATGTAGGGGTAGATAGGAGGTATGGGTGAAGGATAGGGTGAGTACTGCATAACATAGTGTGTTTGGGGATTGGGAGGGTGGATGGTCGTGGTCTGAGGTGGTTGAGATTGAGTCTGAGATTTATGCAGCTGAGGTGGTGGGTAGTGTTGGTTTTGTGGTTGTTGTTGGTAAGGGTCAGGCTCAGTGTCATAGGCAGCCAGGTTTGCTGAAGGTGCAGGAGAGTTGGACTGAGGATCAGTCACACCAGTGACGTGCACATTAAATCTGTGGAAACATCTGTGCACCAAGTGCCCAAATTTTTCACACAGCTTGCATTGAAGTCTGCTGTTACCAAAACCCCTACCACGACCCCTACCCCTCCCGGATTGTTGATTACCAAATGGTGGGGGACCATAGGCAAATGGCTGAGTATTTTGATTTGTGGGTTGGGGTGTGGGCAGGAGACCAGACATGGGTGACTAGGTGGGATTTTCAGGCATACTACCAGAGTTGTTTTCAGCATATGACACAAGAGGCTTACTGGGATTGGGAACCTTAGCAGAAGCTATATTGACACTAGCACTAGCATCAAATAAGATGTCAGACTGCCTAGACTCAGCATCTAATAACACAGAACTCATAGAAGCGATAGTGTAAGGATTTTGGCTAGCATGAATGACAGCAATGACATTATCATATTGACCCTTTACCCCATTCAGAATAACCGAGATTTGTTGCATCTCTTCTATAGGGTGACCACAGCTAGCTAAACTATCACATGTGGTTTGTATTTCAGTGAGGTAGTCTCTCATAGGCTGATGCACATGCTTCCTAACCTTAAGTCTATCATATATGTGCATGATTCTAGTAGTGGAAGATGATGAGAAATCTCGATGAAGCTTTTGCCAAATGGCAGCAGCTGACATACACCCTATAAGACCCCTACTAACCTGAGAAGAGACAGAGGCAAGAAGCCATGATGCGAGAGAGCTGTCCTGCTGAAGGAACTTCGTGTATGCGGGATTTGGGACAGCAGCCCCAGTTTCATCTTCCAGAAACTGAGGTACGTTAGCTCCATGAAGATGATTCTCCAGGTTATACCCTCTTACAGAGAGTAGAACTTGCTGTTTCCATTGCTGGAAATTCTCTTCGCCAAGTAGCTGAGCTACTTTCTTGTTGGCGAAGGCATGACCAGATTCATCCATGAATCAGTGAGGGGAGGTTGAAAAGAGAAGATTTCAGGCTCGATCGAGCTCTGATACCATGTTTGAATTTAGGGTTTAGAAGATAAAAGGAAAAACGAAGAAGAACAACTCTGGAATTCAAAGACGATAACTTCATAATCTGAAATGTTCAACAGTGACAAAGATATTAAGAGGAACAGCCTAGAATCAGACAAAACAGTACTGATACGGAAATTGCATCTAAGTCCCTGAAACTAAACTAATTGATACTTTGGACCGCAAGCAACAATATTTACATATTGAACCCTAAACATAAGTGTTAGACACACTTATATCCTAATAGAAGATACTAAGTAAAAGTACCACAAAATTTCCACCATTATCCATATGAACATTTTTGAAGCAATTACCTAGTTGTTTTTCAACAAAGCTATGAAGGAAATGAGAGCATTAGTAGCGTCAAACTTTTGTGCTAGACATTAAGTCCCAGTAAATTTTGAGTAAGCATCTACAAAGCTTTTGTAGAATCTATTAATAGATGTTCCAGTAGGAACTAGACCCCATAAATATACTTGAAAAGGTTCCTAATGGGCAATATAGAAGGTGCCAGACTAAGTAAATGGTAGTTTATGACTCTTTCCCATACGTTAAGCCATACATAAAGTTATTGCGTCAACATTTGACAACATCACACTGCTTAAGCAATGTTGTCAGTACAGCATTAGCAGTGTCCTAATTGTTGGGTATCGATAGTTACAGCCCAGTAAGGAAAAGGCCTCGAAGGCCCAATAACCCTAGAGGGGGTAAACCCAAGATGTTCAAACTGGATCGGCTTAAGTACGAGTCAACTTGGCCTACCATCGAGTGACCCAGAATCGAGCCCAAAGTCTCTAGGGACGCTAAAGGCTCCCAGACTGCTCGCCATTCTCCACCAGGCCGCGACCTCTCACTGCTCGCCATGGGAGTGCTCGCCTCGAAGAGAGCCTTGCCTCTCTCCCCTGGTCCCACTAAACCGTCAATAAGGAAGTGGCCACGATATCCCGCGTATCCCGGTCACATATTCACTAAAGATTAGATATGGTAACTGCAATATCTCGCAGTAACTGCCATATCCCATGATCTGAATCTTCAGCAACACAATATACACTAAGATATTCAGCTGCCTTATACGGTTTGATCTCTCCTACCCTATAAATACCCTTGCTTTACATACGTTCCTTACGTTTTTGAGATATACACAAACATATACTCATTTAAGCACCGGAGAGGGACCCAGAGACACCCCCTCTGATGCGCTCCCCTACCTGCAGGTTCACTGGAGTTGGAGTAGAAGCATCTTTCCACCCTTGTCTGACATTTAATTCACTGCCAGATCAGCATCCAGGATTTCATGATCCAACACTAATCTTCTATATTACATAGTGGAATAAACATGTATGGTATCTAAACTAGTAGTTAAACATATAAAATTGGATTAAGAAATAACAAATGCAGGAACGTTTGAATCATGCTTCACATTCAAGTCATTCTTCTAAATTGATTACTAACAGGGTCTTGACAAACATCTGTTGTTTCAGATATCTCCTAAGAATAAATGTTCTATTTATTACACAACAATAAGACCTTCTTGGCTGGTGAAACATACAATTTATTATGCATAGGTAACACAAAAGATGAAAAAACCATAGATGTAGCATTTCCAAATCCACCATTAGTTGGTAAGCACATGTGATATAATCCTCCATTAGTAGGTTTCTCAAAGAGTACCTGATACAAGTACAAATCCTTCAATAGATAACCAGTGGTGTGAAACACAATTAACTCTAGTAAATTGAGATTCACATAAAAGATTCTTAGCAATATGAGGAACAATCAGTACTAAATCTTTTGTGGTATAAGGAATCCTATCATAGCCAATTCTAGATATGGAAATTGAATTACCGTTTCCTCCCATTACTTCGCCTGGTCCAGTTTAAGTAGATGATTAAGCTATTGTGGAAGTTGAATTTGTCTGATGTGTAGATGCTCCTTTGTTTGGATACCACGATAGATCATCCACTGTTGTAGGAGAGGCAATTCTTGTTTTTGTATGAAGAAAGTCTGAAAAATGTGTCATTAGAAAAGGTTCAACAACATGAGATTGAATTCAACTGAATTTGCAAGAGCAGATTGAGGGATGGTCTGCGAGGCTCAAGATGAGGAAATTGCACATGTGAAATTTTAAGCAAACCTATACCATCACTGAACTGCTAGATGTCCAAACTTATCGCACAGTTGACATTGAGGTCGATTTTGATTAGAGTAACCACCACAATCTCTTCCACGACCATATCGAGAATGAGGTTGTTGATAATGTAATTGTTTATAATGATGATAAAATATTGTAGTCGACTAATATGGAGGTGCATATTAACGAGTAGGAGGAGAATGTGATACAATGTTATGGGGAATAATCGAGGAGAATGGAGATCAAGATAAAGAGTTTGCAGTTGTATTGAATGCAATTGATCTGAAGCTAAGATACATAAGTGGATCTTGTTGTCTGCATTCAGCATCCATAAGAACACTTGTAACACTAATGATATCATACAATTTTCTTTTGGCAGTAAGGTAATCTATCTAGGATTGTACTTAGTTGCATCGTCTCTAACATTAGATAATTAGAGCTTCTTGGTAGGGGTGAGCTTGGGGGGCCAGTTGTTTGGGCAAGACCAAGCTCGAACCCGAAATTTCGGTCCTCACATATGGAGGTCCGAGACCGAGACCGACTTCGATCTAAAAAGCCCACCCGAGTCGGTCTTACTTGACTCAGACCGGTCTCGGTCTAAGTTGCTGGACCAAAATGTTCAGTAAAAAAACACTTTTATGTCCGATGATACAGTCCCAGAATAAAATCAGTACACAGGGCTCCGATTTTTGGGTAACGTCTTTGAAGAGCCATCCCAAATTGGAACCAAATTTCAATTGTAAAGTCATCGAGTAACATTTTTTGCACAAATTGGAAGGAAGAGGACACGAAACCTGAAATCCCTTTCTGATGGTGGTTCCAGCGAGCTGACGGGCGATCTGACGAGGTGGGCAAGGCAGGCAAGTTGCTCAGTAGAAGGTCATTGTCCTCAACTACAGGAGGAGGCTGCACCTATGACGTCTTCTTGAGCTTCAGAGGCCCCGACACCTGCAAGACCTTCGTCGAATTTCTCTACACCAGTATCATCGATGTCGGAGTCTGGATATTCAGGGACAACGAGGAGCCCGCTTTCGGCCAGAGGATCAGTGAGCGAGAGCCGAGATAGAACAAACATTCATGTTCTCCTTCGATTCGTGAGCGGACAGAGGATACCATTCGAGCATAGCTCCCTTTCGTCCAGAGGACTTTCCTGTGCGCCTTCGATTTTCAAGAAATGCTAGGTTTGAGAGAAAAGGAGAAGGGAGATATAAAATGTAAATGCTAGGTTTTAACTAAACTTGGTCTGGGCCGGTCCTAAACGGTCTTTCGGTAAAAAAAAACGAGACCGACCTTGGAGGAAAACACTCGTCCCCTCGCTCTAAGTCCTAGTCGGTCTCAGTCCTAGTCGGGTCGGTCTTGCGCTGGTCTTGTCAGGATTTTGGTCCAGCCAGTCGTTTTTGCTCACCCCTACTTCTTGGCGTGTTGTAGACCAGTTGACTTTATTTAAGATACTCCTGCGTTGACATATCACGCCTCTTCTGATATTTAAGCTAGCAACTACGTCTCATAATTCGAGTGGTGGATGGTACTGAAAACAAGTGGTGCAAAGTGTTGTAGATTTCACTTGATGACGTGCATCATATTAAGCTAGGAAGCAGAACTTGCGATATTGATGATAACAACAATGAGGCTAGAGCAGTGTTCTATTTCTTGAGGCTAGCAAAATAAGAATTAAAAGTCCTTGATATATTAGTAAACATGATCTACTCATCTAGCCCTTCTCAAACCCTTACTACACAACCTAATAGTGGACAACTAATGTGTTCCACTTATTGAAAAGGATTTTATGGTTGGTACGGGCTCCGTGTGTCGAACGCATCCTTGGTGTAATCTCGTAACTTATAGTTCCATCAAGGTACTCTTCCAATTTGGATCTCGCTTTAGTGATTTCTACTTGTTGTATCCACTGTAGATAGTGTGTATCATCCAACTTGATACTGATTGTTTTGTTCGTAAATTGTTTATATCCTTCAGCCATTGATTAAAAAATCAATGATTAAAGATTCACATACATTATAAAGCACCAAATCAAGTTAGAATAGAGAAAATAAGACCATATTGAAATTGCAAAACGAAGAGTTCTTCACTGATGAACTCTTGAGTGAACTCTCAACGCAACTAAACACTAAATGATATCTAACTTAGCTTTGATACAATTTTTGATTCAGGATCAATGATAGATCTTCAACTGAGGTAATGCCTTAAGAAAGAAATTTGTTTTTTAATCCAGTTGAATGGATATAGTTACTGTTATGAGATAAGCCTATTACGAGAGACACCCTGAACACTCACTAAAGTTATATATTTGGTACATGGTCGATATGATAGGTGAACTCCAGCGCCTGATCATGTTCTCACTCAAGACAGCAACTCCAAGTAGTGATTCATTTATTACACGATTTGTGGAAACATGTACAAATGCAGATATGCCACTTTGATTAGGATACCACTTTTGAAGAAGTCCATGGCATACTAAAATTTGAATAAGAAAAGCATAAGAGTAAATGTACTCTGGTCGAGTTGCATGTGGAAACTTTATCAAAGACCTAAAAAGTGGATTGTGGTAAGAAAGATGAGTTTGTTGAGTCCAGATAGAAATAAGTGACCAATGAAATTGACGAGAGGAACCGACTGCATCGTGTCCATATGGCTAAAATACAATGCTATAGTTGTAACCGAAAGGGTCACAACTCACAAGACTGCATTGCACCGATATGTCGGGATTGAGGTATAAACATGACGCATTATCATTGATCTATGATATTCAGCCTAAGCATGATGAAGTGGAAAACTTGAGAGTTGACGCCAAAAGAGTCGGTATATGCAAGCTATGCCTAAGTGACAATTGAGTCGTCAATGCCTAGTTGATTAGTTAAAGAACTGGTTTTCAATTTTTGTTTCTATTAGGTCTGGGTATATTTCATTTATTGTATTCATGACATTGAGATTGTAATATATGTCCATTTTTAGTGAATTTATTGAATATCGAACTTGCACGATTTGTTATTGCCATGATATCAATATATTCGTACATTTCATTTGCGTTATTTTGTAAGTGATGTGATTGGAAGCCTTCACGTAGGCAACCAAAATTAGTTCACTTAGACATCTACAACTCCATATTTATTGTAGAAATGTATGTTTATGATCCGTATTAGTTTTAGTTTTTCTATAGTGGTTGTGCGAGTCTTGTGGATAAATTCAATAAATTATTGAACTTGTAGTTTGTAGATACGGTGAGAAGCTGATTACTTCATCGACTTGACTTAGCGAGATACTTGATAAAGACGCTAGCTCATTAGTTGACTATATTTTGCACTATGCAACTTAATGTTCACTACAAGAAACTCGAGCATAGAGGTCGTCAAAAAATCGTTGCTAAAGGCATGAATGTCGTTGTTTACTTTTAACAGCGACGAGATTTTCGTGATGGTATCCCCCGTCGTTAAAGGTTTATAGACAATTTGTCGTTGTCAAAGGCTTGCAGCTGTTAACATGACACCCCCCACTTCGGGTTTACCGTGACATCCGGTTGTTGTTAAACACATATGAAATGCCACAACACATTGCCTATGTTAAAAATCACTCTTACTCAATGGTAATTGTCTGTCAAAACAGCAGTGTTTTAGACATGATTTCTAGTTGCTGCAATTGTCCATTTACTTTGTTGTTAAAAATGTAAATCTGCGATATGTTTACATTTGTGACGATACCTATGTTATTAACGTCACCTACATTTGTAATGAATCGAGCTTATCTATTTTCACTCACACATTGTTATTGTCAATTAATGTATCCGAAGGTTGGTATTTTTGTCTAAAAATTGTCTTTGTCACATGTATGTTTTCGTGTCAACATAAAGTCGTTGCAAATTAATATAATTTGTGACCATAATATTTTATCGGCGCTGCTAATTGTATTAGTCAACAACAGTAAATCCATTATGTGCTGCTGTAAGTGCATTCGGTCAACCACCTTTGCTAACATTAATCTACCAAGACAGTAACCATAATTGGTTGAAATTCATAATCCCAATACACATCATGCATAACAACCAAAAAGACAAGAACCAAGTACATGCCCATTCCGTGATGCCGAATACATATCATGCATAACCAAAAAACCATTAACCAAGTATGCATCCATACAGCCACAATTTGATCCCAAACAAATATACACATCAACGAAAACATGGCCTATCTAACAGTGTAGTTACACCAAATGTCACCATGGTGATCAAAAGCTTAATTGTATGTTGGTTTATCTTGTGTTTCTGAATTCGGAATGCCGGAACTACGACCTCAACTTTGAGAGAGTCAATTTCTTTGAAACAACCTCGCCTTTGAGACCCTACTACCTCACCTAAATGAAGGAGTTCCTGAAGGGATTATGAATACTAATGTCGTTACCTAACTTACTCAGAACTTCAAAATATTTCTAACTACTACTAGTTAAGCATTTGAATCAGATCAATGAAATTATGCTTTACCTCGTAAGTCATGTCATCATTTAAAATGACCTGTAAATGAAAACAATCACAATATATATCTAGGTGGAATTTAGACTTTGACTCTTAAAGCGAACTCAGTTTTAGCAGAACTTGTTGCAAATCATAACCAAATCTGCATATTGTGAAAGCAAAAATCATATGGGAATTTGGTGTTAAATCATTTCATAAAGGAGAAATCATTACTCTTCTCGGAAATCAACAATAATAAATGAGCTTAAATGCTTCATCAGGAGAACAAAAATTGTTTTGTGTCATTTCTAACCAACAATAATAATAATAAGAGGAGAGCACATAATGTAAGTGAGAGGAAATGAAATGGTAGTCCTTAGAAGTAGAAAACGTATTTGCTTTTCTCTAAAGCAGACTCTGAACCAAAATCAACAACAAATGTACTCATGCTCAAAACAGCACCTACGCCGACTAATGTACTCATGCTCCAAAAATATTTTCAATGGACAAGTAATTCTATAACACGTATGAAAATCTGCAAGAATGTGCAGCATGAAACCTTAAAAAGCATCTTAAGTTACTCACATATGAATGAAGAACTATAAGATGCTAAGATATTCGAGGGAAACATCGGCGGATAATTAAGACAACACTTACCAGATGCAATAATTGCAAGCAAGAAGCTTTACTTCCATTCTAACAGCACTACTTCCATAAGAAATTGTACCTTCTTAACAGAAAATGTGTGGCATCCCTCTATCATCTGAAATAATTTGCATTCCAAATTTGATTTGTTAACTGTCTCCAACAACTACTGATATGTATTAATATAAAATATCACTAATTGAAAGGATATTTACCTCATGCAAGATCAAAGCAAATGAGAAGACATCCACTTTGGTGTCATATTACACATGTCTAAAAACCAGCAAGATATTTACCTGTAAGAAGCTTACTAACTCCAAATGCTAACATTAACATACTGATACACTAACATTCTAGTATATGCAAGTAAACTGCACGATGCAGAGTTTGTAACTTAGAAATGCTAACACATGGTCGGTGAAAACTGTGTCCATGGTCATATTTGAAGAATGGTGAGATTGTGTTTGACGAATTTCCTTAGCATGCAATGTCCAGGGGTACTTTGGTTTTCAAATATTGGCGAAGATCTCCCTGTTCGTTGATCGGAAAAAAGGATCAAAAAGTCGTCTCACTCTTTTAATGTAGTCAATCACACAGAGAGACCATTCTTTAAACAAAAAGGAGATTTTTGGAGCAGTTAAGATAATAGTAGTTGATGAACAAGTTCAATCTTTGAGCCCTTCTTAGATTTAACTTTGTTGAATGCCACTTGAATGATGTTGAAGATATAGTAATTAATGAATAGCAGAACATTAGCCTTATGCACCCTAAATGTTCAATCACATGGACTCGATTAAATTTAAGCAAGCAGACACAACTCATCTACCAAAGTTGTTGCAGTATACAACAGTTCAACTTAAGATGATGAAGCAGCAAAATCTTTGTATGGATAAAAAATGCGTTAGTAGAGAAGCAAGCAAAGACCTTTGGTAAATGCTCCAGCACAATCATCATCTTTAGGTTACAACACCAAGGAATTGTACGACATTGGGATGTCGTATATTTACAAGCTCATCCATGAATGCTCCCCTGTAAGAATATCAATTCAGTTAGTAAATTGAACCTACAAAACTATTGTTGACAAAATTAACACAAAATTCGCAAAACTCACACTCAAGTTCGTTAATGAACCTTCATTTTACTGAATTCTTTCAAATTAGGGTTACCTGTAGCCGTCGTCAGCCACTCTCGTCGCCTCGGCCATCACCCCTTCCAAGCCGTCTTCAGTTCAGCCCCAACTCATCTCTTCCGCCAGCTCCAGCTCGTTCGCCCTTCTCGCCTTGTCTCGTCCTTCTAACCTCGCCCCGTCCGCCTCTCCTCTGTGCCTCGCCGCTCCCGTCACGTAGCCTCCGTTTCAGCTCCCGTCGCGTAGCCTCCGTTTCAGCTCCCGTCGCGCAGCCTTCGTTCCAGCCATCGTCCGCTGTCTTCCTTGGCCTCGTCAGCTTCAAGGCCCTCACCTCTCACTGCTCACCTCCAGAATATCTCTATTGTAACCAGTTCCACAGAAGCAAGAAGTGATATAAAGTTAGGTTAAGATTTTTTGTTTTTTTAAATTAAATGGTGGTTCAATTTGGTTTAGTGGCGGTTCTTAACATTTAGTGAGGACAACGACTAATGTTAGTTGATAATATGTAATAGTTGTTTGTGCATTATTGACATCAATAATAGTCGCCACTAAAGAAATTATTTTGCCAAAATAATTGAATATGTTACTGAATGACTATAGTGATGTCGAAAATATTTTGACACGCAAACCTATTCTTAAATTTTTCTGCTACTTATGTTTTAACGACGACAAAATTGAGTAGTTACGGCAAACAGTCGTTGTTATTATCGTCATATTGACGACAAAATGTTTCGCATTTGAATATAATCATTTCCAACGGAAACATCATCTGCTACTAATGGAGTCATTTAATCTCAACGCTAGGTCGACATTACACATTCATCCATGTAAAAAATAAAGTGACGGCAAAAATTATCACTAAATGTATCTTATAACGGTGGAAAACATATTGTGGTCAATAAGTAATAATAACGACAATAAAAACTGTTGACACAATAGCCATATTTTTAACTACAACATTTAGCGTCAATATGAAAGAACCGTTGTTATTGCAACAGTTTCTTATAGTGGTTGTTGTTAGAAGTTTTGAGACAAACACTTATAAAGAAGGTTAAGTAAGTGACAACATAGTCCAATTGCACATTGCCTACGGTAATGTGGACAAATGTCTATTGACTTAACCAAGTGCTTGAAAATAAACTACACACCAATTCATACGAGTTCTTGCGCTAACGTGTACCAATATAAATTGATTTGACTAGGAGGATGTTCGCAGATGATGAATTAGTTTCTCGTCTTGATCCATCAAGACAACTTGCTACGAGTGGGAGGATTAACGAAGGGTGCATTTGGTTCCCATCATGGGTTACCTTGTTCATCATCAGTTGAAAATGCAAATGATATTGATGAACTCTGCAACTTTCAGCATATACAATGTGACATAACACTTGTACCTTGCACAATCTTGTGGATATTTTACTAACCAACTTAATCCATATTGACTATTCTATTCAACATGACCTAATCACATTTAAATTCTATAATGTTTCCTTGAGAGAAAACATGGAGTTCTAGTAGACTACTAAAGTCCAAAAGTTGCATTCTCATACTCACTATAGAGAAGCACTTCAAATTGTACTCCGAGATTTCTAGGGCAACATTTACATCCAAGATCTTTTGTTTTGGGTTTATGCGAAACCGATGATCGGAATTATTTGAGACTCATATATCAAGATGAATGATAACTTCATGGATCTGATTGATTCGTACACGCTTGACATCTTTCATCTTATCTTCCATTTTTTCTTAAAGGGTGAGATATACGAAGCCACAATAGGCTCCCACTAGAATTAATAACAATTTACACGCTCTCACTGGAATAATATCTTTTCAATTACTCACTTAGAATAACAACCTCTTGATCCCATTTGAACTAAGGCTTTGCAAAGTTACACTACATGGGTGGACCATGGAGAAGAATTCGAAGAAAGCATTACTAACAGGAGGACTGCCACGTCTCGTGAAGAAATGGAAGATATGATAACTGATGGATTGGGTGGTATGAGTCGTGATGAAGGTGAGGAACCCAATGCAGAGGCTAGGACATTTTATAAGCTTTTAGAAGATTGTGAGAAAGGCTTATACCCAGGGTGTGTATCCTACAGCAAGATGTCCTTCTTAGTGGAACTGCTGCATCTAAAGGCTCTGCACAAGGTTTCTAACAAGTTTGCAGATGAGTTGCTTCATATGCTGAGTAAAGTACTTTCCACCTGAGAATACAGTAACTAAGTCGTACTATGAGGCAAAGAAATTTATATCCGGATTAGGTTTGGACTATCAGAAGATACATGCTTGTGTAAATGACTGTATTCTATTTAGAAATGAATATGTCAATCTTGATGTGTGTCCAATATGTGGTGAGTCACGATGGTTTCAAGGTCATGAAAGTGCAGGAGGAATGAACAGTCCGGAAAAATCTAAGCAAAAGGGTGGAAAACTTCCCGTTAAAGTACTCTGATAGTTTCCACTAACGTCCAAGCTGCAATGACTATTCATGTCTCCTAAAACAGCAGGATCTATGACCCGGCACTCTACAGACCGAATAAAAGATGGAGTACTACGACATCCTGCAGATAGAGAGGCATGGAGAAAACTTGACAACGTGAATCCTGCCTTTGGGGTAGAGCCACGCAACGTTCGTCTTGGATTAGCTACAGATGGGTTCGATCCTTACAGTGACAAGAGTCACCCATATAGCATGTGACCGGTTGTGTTGATTCCATACAAAGTATCACCGGAGATCTGCCTGCAAGATACCAATTACATATTGTCAATGTTGATTCCTGGTCCAAAAGCCCCAACAAATGATATTGACGTGTATCTGCAGCCTGCTACACCCTATCGAAACAACAGAAGATGAAGCTATGTGAGTTCCTAACAAATTTGCGATTGCCAAGTGGTTATTCGTCAAACATATCTCGTTGTGTAAAGTTGAAAGATAGGAAATTGATCGGTCTAAAAAGTCATGACTACCATGTTCTAATGCAACGCATATTGAGTGTTGCAATTAAGGGATTACTGCCCAAGAATGTATGCAAGGCACTTATAGACATGAGCAACACCTTGAGAGTGCTATCCTCCAAGGAGTTGCCGCTTGTGTTCAAACTTCATTGTGTCGGGGTCCTTTATATGGCGTGAAGACATATACTCGATATAAAGCTAATGGGTTAATTTTCCACACGAGAGCGGTCAAAGATGAGGAACTTTGACAACAGTGGTGTCTTATGCAAAGCTGATACAACGTGCTATGCTAGCTCCTCCGACAACAACCCCCTTGAAGGGGCGATTGATTATTACGGAGTGTTAAGGGAAGTAGTGGAGCTTCAATATCTTGGAGATCTCAACATTGTTCTGTTTAAATGTGACTGGTACAACGTACTGTCATCATCCAATGGCATGAAAGTGGATGAGTACGGGTTTGTTTGTGTTAACACAACAAACTATTTGTCAACGGATGAACCATATGTACTGGCATCCCAAGTAACACAGGTTTTCTACTTAACTAACAATAATAATAAAGATTGGAACATTGTGTTGACTGCAGAGGCCAAAAGGCGGTTCGTCCTTGGCAGACAAATGTCTGGAGAATCTGTTGAGTCGTACCAAGAAACCTCTGTTGTAGTGGTTGCTAATGTCGCTCATGCCGATCAGGTCGGCGAGGAGCTCGATTGGTGTAGGAACGACATTGATGCAGTAGAGGTAGAAACTGATGTCGTTACTGATATCATGCGAAACAACGACAATCACGAAGGACCAGAAATTCTTGAAGAAGAGGACGCAACATATGTTGGCGTGAAAGATAGCGACTATTCTTCATCTAGTGGGACCAACTCAGAATTAGAGGAAGAATTGTACAACTCCAAGCAAGACTCAGGGTCTTCATCCAATGATGACCCGGGAGATGACTGACAAATACTTTAGGTTAAACACCTACAACTGGTGCTATTGTATGTTCGGTTTGTACTGTAGGTTGAGGGTTACATTGTGTTCAAACTTGTGTTCTACAATTCTGTTATGTTTGTTATGCGTACTTTAGGTTATTCCCATTTGTGTTATGTTTTTTACAGTTGTTATGTAGACTATAAGAGTGTTTGATTATACATTTGTGTTCTCGCAATTTGATTGTACAATTCTGCTTATACATTCTGCAATTCTGCTTATAATGTTTGCTGCATTTCTGCTTATACATTCTGTTAATATTAATGTTTGCTGCAATTCTGTGTATAAATGTTGTTTTCTGCAATTCTGGATAAATGTTGTTTGCTGCAATTCTGTATACATGTTGTTTGCTGCAATTCTATGTAAATGTTCGAGTATATACAATTCTGTAAATTGGCGGACAAAAGTATATACATTGCTGTAAATTCCTACAACATTGGTGTAAATTGATGTACATTGTTGTTATTGATGTATATACATTGCTGTAAATTGGTGTACAATGTTTGGTTCAGTAAGTAGTAAATGTACATGGTTGTAAATGCAATTTCTGTAAATGAAAACGTTGTTCGCTGACATGTTTCTGTAATTTCTGTACATTGCTCATCCCTGCTACTTGGTCCAGTTGGAGATTCAATGTGTATCGACCTTCTTGTCATCAATTCTGCACTCGCCAATTCTGCAACCAAAAATAAACATCCCAGATGTGGAAACTTGAATATGATAATCCCAAGTCATTTGAAACTCACTGCACTTTAACAGCACAATAACCTTTAACTGGGAAACTTGAATTCATGATAGATGGGATTCATGCAATTGAGCAGTACACAATTTGTAAGATTATCCTTTGCTTGTTTTAGCATGAAAGTACAAAATTAATCAACTACCTTACGCCACCCAACAGAAGCACACCCATGACACATCCAACAGAACACATATAAATGGCAGTTGTATATTTCAGCTTGATTCAATTAGTTAGACGCCAGAAATAGAACCATCTGCTTACCAGAAATCGAACACTGAACCCAGACCCTTGCTTAACGTCGTTATGGTCGGCCTCCTGCACAATGAACCCATACCGCAACCAGGAAATTCCAAATTGCAAAAAGCGGGAAAATGGAGGACAATTGCAAATCGCAATTCTGAAGGGGAGAGCCTTGCAAATCGAAGGAAATTGAAAATGAAGGGGAGACCTACGACATGAAGGGCAGAACGAAGGCTTATGGGTTACGGTTTGTAATTAGATTATGCTCTATATTGTTTTCCTAAAATTAATTATATGCATTTTATACTCTTAATATAATGAGTATGTATTATTTTCCTAAAATTAATTATATGCATTTTACACACTTAATATAATGAGTATATAAAAAAAAATATAATATACTACTTATGGCTAATGGGCGTAATTTATAGGTCAGATATCTAGTTAATAGTGGTTTAGAAGTGGTTCTGACGGTTTAGGGGTTGTCACTTAACGTTATTACTAAATAAGATAATTTAGTGGGGAATATGACTGTATATAATACTGTATTAGAAAAACACCATAACTACATATAATACTATATTATATGTACAAGTTTGTAACTTATGTTTGTATATACAAGTTTGTATTATAAGTTTGCATATACAATATATACAAGTTTGTATATACAATATATACACTTACATGCAAGTTTGTATATACAATATTACTAGCTAGTTTGTATATACAATTTTCTATTATATGAACAAGTTTGTATTATATACAGTATATACAAGTTCTGTACCACTTCTTGTACCAATTTTAATATAATATTTTTTTTAATTATTAGTCAATCAACTCTAAACCATTACACCAACTTAATTGGTTCGATGGTGATTTACAATATACACTAATATAATGGATTATGTATTATGGACCTATGACATATGGATTATGGATCTATGGGTTAGGATTGGAATTATCATCATTGAGAAGTTTGCGTTCATAATCCTGCTCAAATCTGTCCAATGACATAATGGATTTGGGTTTGCGTTCATAATGGTTTAGGGTTTGCATTCATAATGGTTTAGGGTTTGCGTTCATATGGTTTATGTTTAGGTTCCTCCAACGACATTCCTAGGATTCTCAGCAGAAGACTTGACTAAATGTTTGGAAAACTAATAAAATGCTACTTACTCAGTATTAGTGAAGTGCTTTGACAGACTCATGTACATGAGTTATATAAACAAATGAAAAAAATACAAACTCACCGCTGTATACTGTACCAGGTTCATCAGTTGGTCCATTAAACTCTTGGTTTATTCTTTTAATTGTATATGTGGTATAAATTAAGAGCCCAACCTACGACCCAAATGATCCAACCGTCAAAAACTCTAACAAGAACACAACCCATACTTGATTCGTAAATAATTGGAAAAAATAAATTATTGACAAATTATTGCATGCCTAGGGCTGAACTTGTTCATCCATGCTATCCACTTCATTCAATTTAGAATCAGACCGAAGCCCTGCAGGAAAAGTAACTCATCAAGTGTAATAAGACCGAAGCACAAACAACATTTCGGTTGAAGCCCACCCGGTTGATAACCTTCTGCATCGGCACATTACCCCTCTTCGAAGCAAATGTTATTCGTCATTCGAGATGAAATAACTGGCGGTCCCACCATTTCTACAGCTTTTCCAATTCCTCTCTAATTTACCGCGCCTTCACTCCTTCTCCCCGCGTTTTGTTCTGTCTTCTCCATCTCTCACCGAAGTAAGCTCCTCTCTTCCTCTCCTCCGACGATTCAAAGGGACAGTTGATCTTCACGGAGTTCTGCAGATCTAGCACCAAAGGTACGGTTCATGTTCTTGCATAACCATCTGCTTACTTGCTGTTGAAGAATCTTGTAGGATTCAGTCTTAGGTTCTGTTTCGCAAACGTGTGTTGTTCTTCCTAACATTCGTGCTGTTTCGCTGCGTTGTGCTGTGCTGTTCTTAAGAAACTTGAGCAACTCAGGTTTAGTTTAGTTTTGCACAATTTGTGCTGTTCTTACATTTGACTCCACGACAGTCCGTTAAAAACTGCTACTTTACAATGTCAAACCTTTTTGAAATCATGATTAGCCGGTTGTGTTGGAAGATGCATGTCTTGTTAGGGTTTCTTCGATCGGTTGTCAAAATAATATGTCTTCTTAGTGTTGAACACAGTCGTCAGCATGGTGGGAACTAGAAGAATGAGGCTCCATAGTACAAACGTAGCACACCCAATTAAGCCAAAAACAACTCGGAAGTCACCCCGAAAACGGTCCCGCGTAGGACCAAGTAGGTTTATTTCCTCCAAACCTTTGTGGCTTACAGGACATAGGAGACGTGTACCCATACAGTTTAACTTCCTTGTTTAACTTTACACTTTCAGGTTCATCAGTTGTTGACACCTTGGTGGAGAACCGTACATCACCGATCACTTTGGACCCCCCCCCCCCCCCCCCAATTAAAGAAATTCAACCACAGGAAACACAACATGTTACTCCATTGGTACTGAGCATGCGACCGAACAGGGTCAGTCTTTGTGTAAACCAAAACAGCCAACAACTATTGCAAGTTATTTAATCCTTTATTCCTATGGTCATGTGTTTGATATTAAGTACAGATGGTTTAGAAGTGCAAGATGAAGGTGTAAGGGTGGAAAATGAAGGTGTAAGAGTGGAACATGAAAGTGTAAGTGTGCAGGAGGAATGTGTAAGACCACCAGCTGAGAAGCTACGGAGGGGGCGGACCAGGTGTATTAAGCTATCCATATGACTGTTTGTGTCCTCATACTTGAATTGAAGGTGAGGAGTGAGCGTAACAAAGCAAACAAAGCTCACCAAGTCATCAGGCACACTGCGGGGACATGCAGCTTTGCCAAGACGGAACAGAAAGAGGTAATGAACTCATACACCCACACTCTGCAGAATCTAGTAACTACTTAGTTACAGTGCTTGTTTTTAAAAATGTAGATTATGTAAAATAATGGGGTGCATCCGGGTGAATACCACATGTTTCAGAAGACCCATGTGGACAAGAAGGGGGTTCCTCGAGATCCGAAAAGTCAAGCAATCCTGGTAAACGATAAGACCTCCTTTTCCTTCTTAATTTTTAAAATGTTTCACACCTAACACATGAGATTGGATTGTACTGGTTTGTAGGCTGCAGTTGAACAAAGGGTTGCTGAACTGCAAGCTGAAGAGGACGTTCCCGTTGACAAGGATGCACTTTATGATTAAATTCATAAGCATGACCGTCGCCGATTTAATGTATCCAAAATTGCACGGATGATAGAGAGTGAGCAGTTGAAGAAAGCGAGGGAAGAAGTGGCTCTAGCTAGAGCTGAAACTGCAAAACTGAAGAGGTTAACGGAGGAGATCTCAAGGAAGGCGGACGAGAGTTCAAGGAAGGCAGAGGAAACGACATTAACTCTAATGGAGTTCCAAGAAAACATGACCGCCGTCCAAAGAGATATGGCCTTTATGAGAAGGGCACTGCAAGCCAATGGTGCATTGCTCGATGATTCAGATGCATAAGGTACAGTAAACAAGTCTTTGTTTGAGTGATGGTACTCTTTTTTTAGGCATGTTAATGTGAGGTTGTTCTAATTCAACCTATTGGTGTGCTTGCAAATCGAAATGTTTGCCATATGACGCAACACTTGCTTTAGGTAATCATTTTTCACTTGCTTGGATGTCTAGTTGGGTTAGGCCTAGTATAGTATCTGTCTTGAAACAGAAAATGTGCCATTTTGTAATGCTGGAACATCTTAACAGTATTTTGTCTTTGTTTGTTATGTGTTTTGGTCCTTTTGGACCACATGTACATGCTGAAACTTATTGTCTGCTATATATGTGCTCTGTTTATGCTAAGGTTGGACACTTTGTATATGGAAATGTATGAATGGTTGGTTCTGGATGGTATGCATTATATGTAATGTCTAGCTGGTGAAAATCCGAAACATTTATTCTGAACTGGTATAGCTGTATTAGCATCGAAAATTTGGTTACCAATACATACGCCAAATACAGTCAGAAAAAACCCGATGCAATTACCTTTTAACTGCAACAAAAGTAGTCAAGTAGGCAACGACAATTACTGCGGCTACATGTAGACAATAACCTCAACACCAAGCAAACAGTGCAATTTAGGTCGCACTTGTGACTTGCATCGACCAGAAATCTTTTGTAGCGCTATTTATGTATAATTAGTTTCTATATATTTTAGACGTTAATATCACCTAAGTGTATCCACATATGGTAGACACTAAAACCATGAAACAGCAACACATATATGTTGTAGCCGATAGCTCCATTTTACCATCAATGCATATTTTATCTGAACCACCTATATAGCATCCATATAGGACTGACGCTAATTACACATGAACACCATTGACAATATATTGATGCTAAAGGTATGACCAACTATTCATTCCAGCAGCGACAGACATTTAACATAGACATTTTGTCCGTGCGGATAGCTTTAGCATCGGGGCTTTTTGGCACAACCCTTAGCATCGACATGTCATCTTAGCAGCGGCAAAATCCAACTTAGCAACGATTTTACGTCGCGACTATAATGCTACTTTCTTGTAGTGTTAGGGTTTCTGTAAACACCTGATTTTGGCTCAGGGTAAAAATACCGTACGCAATGAATCGAGCCAAGAGAAATCAATATATATAAAACAATTATTAAATTTAAAAAAAAAAGTAATATCTAAAACAATATATAAAAAATGTCTAAAAATATTTTGTGTATAAATAGAGGGAATTGAAGGAGAAGTTGGGATATGGAAAAAAGAAGAAGAAAAGAAATGAGAGAATAGAAAGAGTGAACAAAAAATATAGAAAACAAGAGTGAAAAAAAATATCGGTGATTATCAGTCTCGGTTTCACGTACGGTGTTTAAACCCCAAATGATTTGGGTATATTTTCCTCATATTCAATAATGTATTTGTATTTTCTAATGTGATTGAAATTGAGATTTTATCTACATATATTATATCTATCTATCTATCTATATGTGATATTATATCAATATGTATAATATATAATTATATTATATATATTTATATGTATATGTATAATACATATATATTATGTATATGTATAATATATATATATATATATTATGTATATGTGAAAAAAATATTTTCAAAAGTGACTTAGGTCCTTCCCAAACTTTGATGAAAGTTACAACTCGTTCCTTGGACTGTTAAGTCATTTTGGGACTTTATCGACTGTTATAAACCAAACCCAAAAAGTTTTGGGCCATTTGTGGAATTTTTGAAATATTTTCTTTAATTCAGCTCGAATTTTTTAAAAATTACATTTTTGACTCCTAAACTTTTCTGGACATTCCATGACTTCTCAAAGTGTTATAAATAACTCTAGAATAATTTCTGGGTTATTTTAGAACTTTTACAAGAGTTACGAATAAGTCCATAATAGTTTAGGGTCATTTCAGCACAAATTTTAATAAATTGCATTTTGGTCCCTATATATTTTATAGACATTCCATGACTTCTCAAAATGTGACAAATTAGTCCAACGAGCTTAATATCTTCAAAATCATTCGTGCATGTTTTGACACGTTTAGAATGACTCAAAAGTTAAACTATTTTTTTTTCGAGCACGATTAATTTATTCTCTCTTGTTTATTTATTTAAAATTAATTCATATAAAAAAAGTGCTTGTACATGGTTTGTTTAATTTAAAGAAAATGCATGTAATATTTTTAGGCCAAGCATGATCAAAATGGGCACTTCGGGTAAATTGAAAAAAATGTCAAAAGCAAACTAAAGTACCGAAAGGGTGGATTATGAGCTCGTGAGCTCTTAAGAAGTAATCAAACACCCCGCACTCGATTCTCTGAACGTAGACCTTTCCAAGTTCTAGGATGTTAATTCCATGTACCCTAAGCAAATTCTAGGATTCCGATTAGCCATCAATTAATCGGTGGTGACTCTTTCATTCTTCGACCCGATTGATGACCCTTCTTGCCAAGACTCGACATTTTCGAGCGAACAAATTAAAAATAATTTTTAAAAAAAGGTCGGGGAAATTCGAATCTGACATCCGACAGTTTCCACTGTGGAAACCGAGGGACACTAATTTCATGTCGCGTACCTCCTAACCTACATCATCGTCGTGACTCAGAACCGCCAATGATCTCGCACGCTTCCGCTATCGCACGTTGATACATTGAACAATTTAACTATAGTTGTTTGTTATACTAACTAACATGCGTATTTCTCGTGCATGTGAATTTCGAATTCCACCATAAAATAATTACACTAGGTAAAAAAAATACGATTTAGGTTAGAAAAAATAATTATCTACTAACTACAACAAAAAAGATTGAAAATGTAATTACGAGTTTAATTTCGTAAACTAAATTGAGTTTGACCTTTCGGATTGATCACTCAAAATTAAAATTCAAAAGTTTAACCAAAAAATAATCGGGCTTTAACTTTAACAAGCGTGTATGATCAATTTGAAAGTTGAACGTCAATGTAATTTACGACACTAAACTTATAATTGAATTTTTTTATCTAGTTCATTTAAAATAAATAAGGGAAACAATTATATATATATATATATATATATATTGAAGTTGTCTTCTCTCGAGTTAGGGGCAAACAACCCCATTAACGTACTACAGAAGATAGCGTGGTAACCCAACACACTGCATTAGTATTTATTTGTCTAAATAAAGAAGGAAAATGTATGTATGTTTCTAAATAAAAAAAGGGGTTAATATACTCAGTGGTTACATATATTTGCTCATGTGACTAATTTGTTATAACTTGTGTAGAATTGTTACATAAGTTTGGGCATGTGATTAGTTGGTCATTTGTACTGTTTATCGTTAAATTTCACCTTCAAGTGATTATTCTAACATATAAAATGACAATATTACCCCTATTTAATTAGCTTATTACAAGATTCATGAAGATGGCTTCCAGTTCCAGTCAACCTTCCACAAACTCTCCTTCTGCATTGTGCAGTCTCTTTCGATGCCACAACCTCTACACAATCTCTCCTTCCAGATTCTGCAAATAACCTAGAAATTGGATGTTCTCGGTGATAGAAATCCACAATGAACCCAATCAACCATGTGAGAATTGTAGTAACCCATATTCAAAAAACAGATTTGGAGCTCAAGTCACTAACTAATATACAATAAACTTGATATACCTCAACAACAATATATATGAGGATATACCTTAACTCAAAAATCAAACACCATTGAAATTGACATGTTGTCCATACTCTTACATCCTCTGAATTACACTCGCCACTTGATCGCCCCTGAAACCCATGTTCACGAGATTCTCAATAGCTCACGAAACCCATAAGTAAGAGAAAAGCGCCTTCTAGGTATCCACAATTTTCTGGGTGTTTACACAAATATCCTAAAAACATGTATCCATGAGCAAATGTCAGTCGTCGCGACTGCTCAGAACTAGTCCGCTGACACGACCGCTCAGAACTGGTTTGCCACCGTCATCATCCAAATTGACGTATGCTGCCACGACGAAGAGCATCTACCAAGATGCGGATTCTGCTTACGAGGAAGTGCTGAAGAACATATCTGATAAAATAGTTTGAGAAAGTGCTGAAGTCCTGGTTCTGATTGAGCAGACACATTCAGAGAGAAATACCAAAATAAGGAGAAGGTTTGAGGGTCAATAACTCCTCCTCGACAACCACTTGAGCTTCGCCTCGATGACCAATTGAGCTTCGGTTCTCCTCCCTCTTTATCTTCAAAATCGAACCCAAAATTGATTCTAACTTGCCTTCATGTTTGAGTTGGGAAGAAAAGATGAACAAATAAAGAAAGTATAACAGATGAACAAATTGAATATTTAGGTGAATTTCAAACCAGAAGAATGTGAAGAACGAATGTATGGATAATTGAAGCAGATGAACATATGAATAACGGTAAAATATTCATTTAATAATTCAAAAATATGTTCAAATGTTTAATGGACGGAAAAAAATAACGGTTGCTTAACGGAGTGACCAAATAGTCACATGCTGAAAGATATGTAACCGTTGAGTCACAAAAAAAAAAGATGATCAAGTAATTAATGACACTGAGCAAAGATGTGTAATCATTTAAGTAATTACCATACTTATCAGAATCAGACCAGACTATCGGTTCGATCAGATCCAACCGTGAACTGATCTCCGGTCCGGTTTAGTTCAATCAAAATATCGAAATGCATGATGGACCAAATTGAACCGACTCGTTTGTGAAAAAACGGTCGGTTTCCAGTTCTTGTTTTTGAGTGGTTTTATTTTGTTGTTAAACGGATTGACTAGTTCTCTTTGGTTTAAGACTTCAAGTAGGTTTAATTCTGGATTTTAATTAATGTCCCGTTCTGGTACTACACCATTAATGTTGTCTTGTCCCCGTTCGTGACGCAAAGAACGAAGAGCAAGTTCGTGTTCGCTCGACCGTCCAACTGATTTTACTTTAAGATTCCTGCTGAGGAGATTCCCGTCACCTACGGCGACCTCAAGAGGGAGAACGACGACAAGTTCTCTAGTGAATACAGTGTTGTTTCAGACATCACCGTCAAACCTAAATCTTTTGAAACCATCGAAATCCCGATCGCAAAGGTGATTCCATATTCTCATATATATATACTTTGGCATTCGATTCTTCCATAAAGATCCCGATTGAGTTGAATATCATCATCGATCTTAGGTGGAGAATTCCTCAGTTTGGGATCTTATTCCTCTTGGATTGGAAGTGAACTACAAAGAGGAGTTCATCCCAACTGACGAAGGATCGTACACGATTCTGGTGCAGAAGGGGTAGAAGATTAACACGGGTGAAACCCCGATTCACAACATATTCAAGAATACAGATTCGGGGAAGATTGTGTTGACAATTGAGAATGTGTGCAACACTAAGAAGAAGAAGGTTGTTTACCGACACAAGATCATATATATATATTTTTAAATTTCTGCATGATGAACCCGTTAGTCCGAACGGATTCAACAGGTCCACCAATCGAATCGGGAACCGGACCTCTCACCGGTTTGATTATGATAACACAGGTAATTACTACAACTTTATGAAAAAAAATTCACTACTACGCCCTCGTGGTATATTTGTAATTAGTATGAACTTAGAGGGCAGCAGAAGCAATAAGATCAGTAGTGAGCTCATCTCCGCTCCACATTCCATCCTATAGCGAGGGGAAGAGGTACAAGCGGCGCCGTCGCTGAGGGTTTAGCGAATAGATTTTCATCAGCAAGCTCATCTCTAGGTTTGTGATTCTTCCCTGTCCCATTAATTTCCGCAGATGCAGTCCTTCCAGTACAGCAATAGTAGTTTCATGTTTGTTTGTAGTTGCGTCTTTCTGCTCTTTTCCCTGTATATCAATATAGTGTTGCTTCGATCGGAAGACTCTGATGGCCCAATTACCCCTAACATTAAGGACTATTTTGACATCTCGTTTAATCATCCATTGCATATGATCATTTTCTGTTCAATTGCTGTAATAAATCTCTGCTAGTTAGATTAGTTTCTGGGTCCAGTTGAACGTGCAAATCATTTTTTTAATTTACTGTTTTCTATGAATAGAAGTGGTCAACCGTCTTCTAATTTTGATATTGTCTGCGTGATTCAGTAGTTTCTGTCTTAAGCTGGGATGTAGACCCACTCACTAGGTCAACATGCTAATTTATTATCGTTTATCTGCTTCGGTGTCTTCATTGCTGAGTTATATTTAAGTGTATTATATCAAATTTGTTTGGTTACTGTTGAAAGAAAGCCATAGAATCGAATGAATTCCGACCCCACCCACCGTTATTGCGAGTGAAGCATAAATTGAGATCGACTAAAACTGTTTTTAATTTAATCTTATAACCTAGTAGCTATTATTTGGCAATGGGTAAAGACGTGAAAGCATCTGGGAAGGGAAAGGGAAAGCAAGTGGGTGGTGGAAGTGATGAAGGTGCCTCAAAGGGGAAAGGAAAGTCGGGGAAAGCTGATGGTCTCGGCACTTGCACTTACGTGAAAGGTTTTTGAATCTTGTATCTATCTTCTATATCTACATGATTGTAGCTTGAATTATCTTAGCAGACAGAAACTTTTTCTTGTTGTACAAAGGTAAACTAGTTTTGGCATAATCAATCTCTGGAGATTGCATACTACTTATTTCATCCATATTTCTAAATTATCAAGCATTGCTCATGTGTCTTTTATATCGCACAGTGAGCTGCTAAAATCTCTGTTAATATGTTTTCAAAGCAAGGGTGTAAAAATGTGATTGTAAAAAACTTTCTTGTCCGGTTGTCCCATATATTATATTGATTGTTTCTGTTTCTTTGATTTTTGGTTCAGCAAGGCATATCTTATGTGAAAAACAAGGAAAGATCAATGAAGCATACAAGAAACTGCAGGATGGTTGGTTAAGCAATGGAGATAAGGTTCCCCCAGCTGAGTTTGCAAAGGTAAATATCTCTAAAAAGCAGTTTCCTTTGTTCTTCTTCTGAACTTCCCATTTGTGTTTATCTCTCTAGTATCCAGCTTGGATACGAAAGAAGATGGTTGAATGTAATTGAGTTTTTGTTTAACACCACTGATCCCTTTCTTCCTCTATGTATTATCACGAAAATTACTTAACATATTTTGAATATTATTAATTCTCATTTTTCTAATATGCTTTGGCATGTCTAATTGGCACCACTTCCCTCGAATGCACGGTCGCCCATCAATTAGTGTCTAGTGATCTAGCTTTCATATGGAGAACGGTTCAGAATGAACTGAAGCATTATATGTTAGGAGCATGAAATCCTAGTTTCTTGAGCAGGCTAGCTTAAAGCTCCGGGGGAAAAGAATGCAGTTAAACAGTAAAAGATATGATAGACTATTCAGATCTTTAAAGTATAGGACAGCGTTTCATTTTGATGGACAGTCTAAAATTACCGCAAGCAGCATATTTCTCATATTTTGTTCAAGTAATATACTTAAGAAACAGAGAATGAGAACTTCTTATGTATTTTTACGTTTGGTATGCGGATTTGGCCTCGTAAGGGAAGTTTGAATCCTTCATGCGCAATGATAGCTAATCCGATCTCTACCTCTTGGATTGACTAATTCTTCATTTCTGAAAATACCGATTCTAATCAGAAGATGAAGACACCCCTCTTACTTATGGCCACACAAACTTCCAACCACCTCACTTACTCCACTGTCTAACCTAGTTTCTCTGGTGACAACCCCACCTGTCTACCGGACATCTCACATCGCTGACGACCACCATCTCCCCGACAGTTATCCTCATACCTCACATGTATGGTGGTAGTTTATTTAAAATGTATATATGTATATATAATTCTTATTCTGTTCTATTTATGTTAACATCTTATTTATGTTTCTTTGTCCTTATTGTCTTCTTAAATAACCCAAACACTTCATATCTTTATTGCAGCCGAATCCTCATTCCTTATTTCCTTTCTATTCCTATTCCGTTATAATATTATTAAGTTAACTGTTGCGGCTTGAAGCAGTGGGGAACTTATGCACATCATAACAATTCATGTGATGGTCAAAAATATAATTTGTAAAGGTGTTTCACATGTTATGATATGATGGTTCAATGTCTCAAATAATAAATATACGGATGATTCGTTTTGTTTTTTAAAAACCTTGCAGTTAGCTGCAGAGTATTCGGAGTGCCCATCTGGGAAGAAAGGAGGAGACCTGGGATGGTTCCCTCGAGGAAAAATGGCAGGTCCTTTCCAAGAAGTAGCATTCAACACTCCTGTTGGAACTACCAGTGCTCCATTCAAATCAACGTAAGTGTCCATCTATCTAGTAAAATGGTAGATGACCATTATTTGTTATCACTGTTGCTGCAATATTTACATTTAAAAAGTACAGGTGAATCAGCAGTGAGTGTACATAATAACTGGTGATTGATTTTTGTTGATAATAAATGCAGACATGGCTACCATATCATCCTTAGCGAAGGCAGAAAGAATTGATCGAAGCTATGATATGCTGTTTAGCCGCAATGTAAAGCCATGCCAGACTCTCTCCAAATAGGTTGGGAGGATGCTATCAATTATTGTGGATATTATCTTGGTATGGAATATGTCGGAGTGTGTGTCACTAAACGTAATAAGATAACTAAATAAAGAAAACATTAGACTATTGCACTTCAAAGAATTCTTTTGACGTTGTCTTTTGCAACTTTCGTCACTATTTTAATACATGTTTAAGATGTTATTAATTAACTAGAATGATTTTAATGATAGTTGATGATCCAGTACACGTGCATCTTTGAGGCACAAGTTGTAGATAACGCAACAACTCGCGCCCCACAGACTACTCGCCACTAGGGTACGCAAGGCAAGCTGTTTGTTTTGGACTGTTGGGAAACACGACTCTGATTGATGGATTGTGAAAGAGAAGGTAAAAACTCGAACTTTCATTAACATGAGAATATTACAGACTCGAACTAAGAACACACAAGAACACTGAAAGACTCAGACTTCTAAAGGATTCTCACTTGTTGTTTTTCAACCGTGAGTATTCTTCTAACTGACACTCTTATATATAATGGATAATGGAGCTTAGGAAGAGTTCAGGTTGATCATGTGCGCTCGGGGCCCCATTCTCATCATTCTTATCCTTTCACAGGCTCACCACACTCCAATTATCAAAGTGCTTTTATAAAACATTGTTATTACACCGTTTATCTAGGATTTTATCTTATCTAAAAGCTTCTCACCTTACCGACCATTTATCATGGTTGGCCCACCACACTTTATAATAATACATAAGTCCCTTATATGAAGGGTATATTGGTAAAATAATCAACCGATTTTTCCAACTTCTAGACTTTGACTGTTTCATGATCCAACATCTCTCCGACCCAATTGTTCTTTGTTGCTTGGACTTCGATCCTTGTGAGGCTTATGTACCTCATGGATAATATGAGAGTCACTTCTCCTCTAACCCTCTTGACTTGTTCCTTGTATAACTGAACGAGTTGGACTCTTTCCTCCCCTTCATCTTTGAGGTTGATTGGGCTTCTGAGCAAGTTTTAAGTAAGGACCTTGAAATGTTGTTGCTTTGCAATGCCCCAGAAGTACAATCTTCAGTATATTGTGCAAGAGTTCTTCTTTCTCGGATACATTGTTCTTAATAGTCCTTCCATAGCTTAACTCTTGTATAGCTTTCTTAAGCTCCATTGTAGTATTTAAGTTGTTTTCTTCTACTGGATCCTGGTTACATCCTGTAATCAATAGAAAACATGTTATTCTAGATAGTGTGTCTGCTAGGACATTCTGCTTCCCATCAATATGCTCGATATGTACGTCAACTCCTGAGCCAGTTATGAAGTCCACAAAGCTTAACCATCTAACCCGTGATGGTTTATGCTGTGAACTTTTTATATAAAAATTTACTATAGCTTGACAATCAAGTCTTAATGTTACCGCCTCCATATCGAGATAATAGATTTTGAATGCCTTTAGCCCTTCCATACAAGCATGAATTTTCCGTCTATGGTGGATTTTATCATTGGAAATTTCCCACTTTCATAGGCGCAGACCTTCTCAACACTTTGTGGGTCCGCCTTTTTTGGTTTCCATTTACACATACCGCACCTCATCCTTCCATACAACCGTCTGTCTCAATTACCATATGCACATCCTTTGGTGGAAACTCCATATCTGGGAGTTCTTGTATCTTTCTCTTTATTTGCCTGACGATATCATAGTCTGAGGCTTTCATCCTTTTATCACCGCGCAAGCTTGTTTTCTCATAGAGAGGTCCTAAAAGAATTCTTAATTTAGGGACATATGACCGGGCATAATTACGAATGCCTAACCATGATCGTAATCCCTTCTTTTCCATCAGGCTTTTATCATCAAACTCTGCTATCTTTTTGATGATATGAGGTTGGAGCTTTATTTTTGACCTTCCAATTATGACTCCAAGAAATTCAATTTCTTTTACTGCAATCTTCATTTTATTAGCAGACAACACCATACCTTCCCTTTTGCAGACTACTAGCATTTGAGCTAAATGCTTTGCATGCTCTTCTTCATTTTATGAGAATACCAGTATATCATCAATATATACTGCTATGTAATCAGCATGATCTCGAAAGAAGTTATCCCACCTTTTGGATAATGGTGTTGATTCCTGACAGAGAATACTAATCCTTATACGTGTTATCATTTAGTGTTCGGTAATTGAACACCATTCTCTCCTTTCTCTTTACCTCCTTTCCGATGACTGGATCAATTGAAGATCCTGAGTAAACAATCATAGACATTGTCTTATGTTTACTCTTACTTGGTCGTATTACCCCCAGTTTTAAGAGAACATAAATATGCCTCTTAAATTGCTATTTCAGTTTCGGGGTAAAATGCTTGAGTGGCTTATCCTAAATGGTTATATCAGGATTGATGATGTCCAGCTTACACTGAACTTGATTCTTCGACTAATGCCTTAAAGGATCTTCCCCGATATAGCATTGTTCTTGTAGCTTCTCCAACAATGTTTGGAAACGTCTTTTGAATGACGGGCTTGCGTTTCCCATGTTGAATAATGCCGTTTCCTGGAAATCTATATATTCATTTTCCTCCTTCTCCAATTCTTCTATAGGCACGTTTGCTTGCAAGGTTTCCTGCTTAGTGTGGATTGCAGTTAGGTTCTTATAGAAGGTAATTATGTTACCTTCTATTCGCAACCCTCCATACATAGCTCAGATAAAGTTACATCCTATGAGCATTTCAATACCTTCTTTCATGCCCACGCTGAAGCTGTAGGTGAAAGGTATTCTGAACTTGTTTTCACCTATTTCTATATGCCCTTGCTTCAGTTTAAGCCGTGCTATTTGTCTAGAGTTAATGCCCGAGAAGACAATCGGGTTAGGACTTAACTCTAGAGCTCCTTCAGGTATCACCTTTTGGTCAATAGAGCATGTTGTTGCTCCCGTGTCCAGTATTGCTCTAACTGTGAAGGGCTTCACTCCAGGGATAATCAGGGTGACTGTCATGTAGTACAATCTATTGGTTACATGTTTTCCTTCATTTTTCTCTTCCCCCAAATGATAGGTGTCTTCTACATCTTATTTTCCTTTCCTTTCTCAAGGTCCTTTAGGTCTTGCTGCAATGATGCAGTTAAGTTCTCCTCAACTTGTTTGGTTAACCTTTCATTTACCTCAACTAGGTGTGCACAGTAGGCTAACAATTCTCGTATCAGAGTATCTTTCTTGTTGTACTCTGAAGATCCTACTGCTTCTGGTTTTACTTTGAAATTTAAGTAAATTTCAGAGCATATTGGGCAGACTGTCATTGTGCATTTTGAGCAATGGGTCCTCATTTTCTTCAATGTTTTGTACCCGCAAAAATTGCAGGTCTCCTGTCCATTGTTTACTTTTGTATTCATTTGTAGTTCATGACTGCATTCTTCTTTTTCTTTTTCAAGGATCACTGCTTTTCTCCAGCCCAAATCATCTCCTTTTGTGAGGATAAAGCCCAATTCATCCGGGAACCCATCTCCTTTTAGGACACTTGATATGAAGTCCCTAGAGCTCATCCCTTCTCATTCTGAGAAACTACAGATGGCATATGAGTCTTCTTCATTTAGGTCTAGTGATACCACGTCAAAATCTTCTGGTATATCCAAGTCCTGCACCACAGCTGCTCTTGTAATGTTATCATTTTGGCGCTTGCATTCCCATGCAAAATACCCCTCTTCACCCCATCTGAAGCATATACACTTCCGCACATGTCCGCATGTTTTCTCTTGAAGATCCTCACATGCGAATCATGCGGTTATCCTTTGTAGTTTCAGATTTTCTCAACCCGTACTTTCGTCCCGTGTTGTAGTATCCTGGAATTGGGATCTTACTGCAGAAAGAAAGATCTTTCATGCTCTTACAACCTTCCTGTAGGCTTCTACCAAGTACTGGTACGTAAAATGTATCCGCGAGATTACTGCACTTACTATCCCCGGATATTTTACATTCCATGCATCTTCTAGTTCTTTTCCAAGCAATGGTGACATTTTTCTAAACAACTCTTCTGACTTCTTGAAGTCATTTAGGTACTGGAAAATGTATTTTACATCATCACACAGAAGTCTTTCCAGATCATTATATGCTCTGTTTTGCTATTCTCTGCTCCCTTGGAAAGGACGATCCAGTATGAAAATTCTCCTTATCTGGGAGAGAATATTCTGGGTATCTTCAGCAGTTGCGTAATCATTTGGATACGCTCCCTTCCATTGCAGGTAGATCTTCTCATCTTCCCCTAACAGGTTCTCAATGTATTGCATTTTGATTATGTTTGAGGGTCACGTCTTGCTTGGGTCATCTATCAGGTTAGTGGTTATAGATTCCCAGCGTGAAATAACATCGGTGTACAACCCAATGTCATCTGGTAGTACTAGCAGCACTCCTTGCGTCTGTCCTGCTGTTGGCAGGTTCCACATATTAGGTTGCAGTGTCGCAACCCTTGTCCTGAGTTGCTGTCCGTCAAAGGTTGGAGTTGTTCCTCTGCTTGTTCTAATTGCTACTCTTGGGTTAGTAGGGGGATATGTTGTTTGACCCATAATAGGCGCACAAAAGACTAAATAGAACATTAGGGTTTCTCTACTATAAATATACTATATGTGTACTCTTTTTATTAAGTGAATATTGAATATCACCACCAGATACATATACTCATTTAAGCACTGAAGGACATTAAGGAACACCTCCACTCATCATCTTTTATACGTGCTTAAATCAACTGACGATGAATAAAGTGAAAATCGGAATCAACCCCTAACAATTTCGCAAGCAAATCTAGATACTGTCTACCAACATAAACATAACATAAATAAATAGTGGGGATGAGTGTGGGTTGTGAAGGAGGAGTGTAGGACCAATGGACCATCATCATCTTGGAATGATGGGACAACTTTACTCCAGACTACAAGTGGATTCGCTATATGAAAAACTCTCACTCTTGTAAGAACAAATTAAAGGAATGACGTATGAAGAAATACTAGTTGTATCGAGGAAATGCAGGATGGCTGATCGTTATAGTAAAACAAAGAGAAGTAAAACTACACCTGCAGCTGTTGAGGCTAAAACCTATTGAAATCAAAAGTCCAATAGAAATATGACTAGATATTGAGGAAAATATGTAACGCTCATACTGAGTGGTAGTTCTCAATAGTTAAAGCTTAACTTAAACTATAAGTAAATATAATTTAAGATTTTACTAGTGTATTCTATTTTTCTTTTGCTAAAATATCAATTTATCTGCACTGATATAGAGAAAACAAATCTTAATACTTTGACTTAATCAAACACTTTGCCACTAATACAAAGACGACATTAACTGTACTTTTAATATATAATATATATATATATCAATTATTATCATCTAACTGAACTTAACTTCTTAAATCATCAAAAACTCTAAGATATTTAAACTCGTTCTCTCCCTACGTGCGCAAACCCTCCCTTGGCTGTGGCGGCGGCAACGGCGGCAGCGGCGGCGTGAGAGATCCCTCCTCCATTTTCAATCGAAACCTCCCTCCTCCTTAGAGATAAACCCGCACCACATCACCGAAACCCCTGAGCTCATCCCTTGGAATGTGCAAAATCCAAAGAGACACTTTGACCCGAACCTCACAAGCCAAACCCTAAACCTTACAACAACTGCGGCAACCCTAAATTTGAATAGCATTGCACCTAACATTCTCTCTGATTTTGCAGGAAGGAAGACCGTTATGACACTGCCTGGACCAAGTAGCTACATCGACAAGATGAATAACCCTAGACGCCTCCACCTACAATTGAGCATGAACCCACCTGATGTTGTCCATGATCGATACGTGGGAAAACTCTACGCACAAAAGACCATAAAAAATGTGGTGTGGCACGTAACGTTTTATCGATTGTCTGGGAGAAGTACAACAAAGTAAGGATCACGGACCTGTCCGAAAATCTCATGTTGGTTGAGTTTGACAGCAAGGAAAATGCTTCAACAATACTTGATCTAAATCCATGGGTAGTCCAAGGAAGTTACCTTAGCATCAAGAAATGGAAACCAGAGATGAGCATAACATATATTGAGTTCAACTCCATATAATTATGGACCCAAATTCGTGCAGTCGATATAGAAAAATTAAGCGAGCAAAATCGGGGCGTTGAAGGTTGAAGTAGATGCTACCAAACTGATCCTCATAGGTTTCTGGTGATCAAATAGCAAAGGAGAGGAGCGTTGGGAGACATAAAGTATAAACACATCCCTAATTTCTGTTGTGGTGGTGGAAGATTGGGACACACAGTCTCAGCCTGCAAAAAAGATGTAGCAATGTCGGAGGTGAAGAGAGGCTTCCTGCTTTTTGGCCCGTGGCTAACAGACCAAAGGTGGAAAAGTCTAACTCAAAAAGTAGCAGGGATGAACAGAATGATGGTTGAAAACAACGATAGATGCCACACTTGGAAGGAGATAATGTAGCAGACAGAGGATACAAGGAGACTCCCCTGACCAATACAGATAATCAGAACCAAATGTATGCAGCACCAAACATCCATCAATCAACCACCTCCCTTACAAACACCTCACCACTTGTGAGAACCAACATTCACACACCCAACTCAACCATAAAACCCCTCGGACAACCAAACCCAACCAGCTAATGCCCCAACAACGAACCAACCTACCAATGCCACCGTCCGCAACCTGCACCCTCTAATAATCAACAATTAGTACTCACTCTACCCACCACCCCATTCAGCTAACACCAGGACAACACTAAGCTTCAACAACTAAGAGACTCCCGTACCATTGAGCAAGCCCCACACGACCCTCCCCGCATCACATTTAGAGCCTTCTACAACATTCTCTATGCAACCACCCCATATTCATGCTCAACCACCCTTATCTATACTTCCTATTCCGATTATTCCTTTCCCCAATAGCTACCCCCTGACTTGACCAACATTCACCCACTCACCAGAAGCGCAAGTCTCCTCACAAGTAGCACTAGTACAACCAATCCCCTGCAGCATAAATGGAGACGTCGCCACCAGATAGACCCATCGTCATAACAGAGACACTAGAGTTAGGGCCATCCTGCCATTACCATATTGAATCAAACATAAAATCTCACTCCCCACCAAGTGACACTAGCAAAATCCAAGAGCCATAATGGCTGATCCCCAAACTAAAAAGAATGACCCTGAAGAGGAAACAACACGAGGAAATGAGTCCCAACTCATCAAAAAATTTAGAAGGAACCTGGAAGGAAAAATGGATAGAGCTTCTAGCAAAAGGCGGGGAACAAAATCAGGACCCCAACCAAAAAATACCGTAAGTGGAGGGCGCAAGTATATGAAAGTGAAAATTAACATAAGATGAATATGTTAATACGGGTACTGGTGGTTGTCCCAAAATAGCTACACGGGGTCAATGAATATACTTAGTTTGAATTTTCGTGGCCTAAGATCCTTCCCGACAATTATGAACCTAAAGGATCTTGTGTGGCGCTACAAACCGGATATAATCTTCTTGAAGAAAACAACGAATACGAGTGAATTTTGTGAACGAATAAGACAAAGACAAAGAATGGATTATGCAGAAAATGTTGAAGCAAATGGGCTATCAGGAGGGCTGGCACTATGGTGGAACAAGAATATATGTATGGTAGTGAACTATAAAAGCGAAATATCATTGATTGTAGCATCCTTCCAGGAGCGGCATGGGGAGTTTGGTTATGGATCGGGGACATCAATGATATATGACACCACGGGAAAAATCAGGAGGAAACCCGAAAACTCAACATAAGATCCATTCCTTTAATAAACACTCTACGTAACAAGTATGATGGACCTAGGATTCTCTGGATTCCAATACACATGGTGCAACAACCACGGACGACAGGAACTGGTCAGAGAACGACTTGAATAAGCTCTCGTCAATACAGAGTGGGTGGAAGAAAACAGTCAAGCCCAAGTCTTCCATGAGACGCCCATTGGGTTGAATCATTCGCCAATCGTTCTTCGAACGCACCATGAAAAAGAGAAAGAAGTGAAACAATTTATATTTGAAGAAAAATGGATGGAAAGCCCAGAATGTACGGAGTTCCTGGAAAACTCTTGGCAGGAGCCTCAAGCTGCTGCGTCCGATGGAAGAAGCAGGATACCACAAAAACTGAAGCATTGCAGACAGAACTTGATCTGATGGACTAAGGAAAGATTCAGGGACACCTGAACTCATATCCGAGAGACTCTAAATGGGCTACGGGCAATCCAAGGTTGAGCAGGTCAGGATCACAATCTCAAGGAAGAACGAGAGGTCAGACACAAAATACTATGCATTAGAAACATGAAGAAATTCATTGGCGACATATATCTTGTATTAAATGGTTAAAACATGGAGAGAGAAAATCAACTTTATTACACATCACGATCTATGAGCGTAGATGAAAGAACAAAATCCGAAAAATCATGAACATCAATATGGAATGGCATACCACAGAACGAGAAATTACCAAAGAATGCGTCAACTTTTGTCGAAATTTGTTTGTCCTGGGGCGCTCTAGCGAGCGGAACACAGTATTACAGGCCGTCCCAAAACTCGTGGATGGCAAAACGAATCAGGAACTCACTAAGGAGCTCACTGAGGAGGAGGTAAAACGAGCAGTATTCCAATTAGGGGTGTCTAAGGCTCCAAGACTGAATTGTTTTCCAGGGTTATTCTATCAACTGTATTAGAGCGTCCTCGGACCATACATTATCATCATGGCTAAATCCTTCCACGAGTCACTTATTCTTCACCCAACTATAAATCATACAGATATTGTGTTGATCCCAAAATCTGCAAACCCGACCATTCCAGGCCAATTCATACCTATAAGCTTGTGCAACTTCAGTTGTAAGATTATATCCATAGTTTTCACGAATAGACTTAAACCATTCCTAGGTGATATGATCACCCCATTCCAAAGTGCTTTAGTCTCAGGTAGACTCATACAGGGCAACATTATCATAGCAGACGAGGCCTTCCACTAACTTCGACAAAATAGGAGATCCAACAAGGAAGAATGCACCATAAACCTTGACATGTAGAAATCTTACGATATAGTTGAGTGGGATTTTCTAAGCGCGCTTATGGGAACACATGGGATTCCACCAAAACTGGATCAGATGGATTAATGCATGTGTATCAATGGTGAAATACAGGGTGGCCATCAACGGGAATAAATCCCCAACTATCTATCCCCTCTGAGGATTACAGCAACGAGACCTAATTTCTCTGTATTTGTTCATCATTGGGGCGGATGTCCTTTCCTATTAAAGCACCCATGCTGCTATGAACAATGAGCTAGAAGGCATCCGCATGAGTAGAAACTGCCTAATACTGCACCATCTATTTTTTGTCGATGCCTCCATCCTCTTAGCAAGGATGACCACCGGAACATACAAAAGCTACGACAAATATTAGAGGATTATGCGCGATCTTTAGGGAAAAAAATAAATGCCGCAAAGTCGAGCGTATACTTCACCAAGAATATCCAAGTAGAGGCCAAAGCGGTGTTGCAAATGTACTACAAATCCGAGAATACGAAAACTCAGATAAATACCTAGGTCTCACGTTATCCAGGGAAGGTCGAAAAAATCTGCATTATCATACTTAAAGGACCGCATAACAACAAAACTCCAAGAATGGAAAAAGCTACTACTGAATGAAATCGGACGTGAAGTACTAATCAAAGTGGTGGTCACAACTATTCTGAGTTACGCAATAAGCATATTTGAACTACCAAAAACATGGTATGCAAAGATTAATGATATGATGGAAAACTTTGGTGGGGACATGAGAGCACGAGAAATAAGATCCATGGGAAGAGTTGAAACGCTATAACTAGATTAACGAAGGACAGGAATTGGGCTTCTAAGAATTACAAGCTTTTAACATGGTACTCCTAGCAAAGATGGCATGGACAACATTGCAGAATCCATATGCTTTTTGGGGGTCAAGACCCTGAAAGGTATTTACTATCCGTCAGGGGAACTTGCCACGACCAAGAGAGGAGCTCAGGCGTCTTGGGCATGGTCTAGCATACTTCGTAAACGATAGATTATGGATAGTCGGGAATGGTGAGAACTTTTGGGTACTTGATGACGCATGTATACCTAACAGGGCGATGCACATGCTGCATACTCTGCATTATCATACTTAAAGGACCACATAACAACAGAACTCCAAGAATGGAAAAAACTACTACTGAATGAAGTCGGACATGAAGTACTAATCAAAGCGGTGGTTACAACTATTCCGAGTTACGCAATAAGCATATTTCAACTACCAAAAACATGGTATGCAAAGATTAATGATATGATGGAAAACTGTGGTGGGAACATGAGAGCACCAGAAATAAGATCCATGGGAAGAGTTGAAACGCTCTAACTAGATTAAAGAAGGACAGGGATTGGGCTTCTAAGAATTACAAGCTTTTAACATCGTACTCCTAGCAAAGATGGCATGGACAACAATGCAAAATCCATATGATTTTTGGGTCAAGACCCTGAAAGGTATTTACTATTCATCAGGGGAACTTGCCACGACCAAGAGAGGAGCTCGGGCGTCTTGAGCATGGTCTAGCATCCTTGCGGGGGAGACATTATCGTAAACGATAGATTGTGGATAGTCGGGAATGGTGAGAACGTTTGGATACCTAAGGCCGATGCACGTGCTGCATACTCTGCATTATCATACTTAAAGGACCGCATAACAACAAAACTCCAAGAATGGAAAAAGCTACTACTGAATGAAGTCGGACGTGAAGTACTAATCAAAGCGGTGGTCACAACTATTCCGAGTTACGCAATAAGCATGTTTCAATTACCAAAAACATGGTATGCAAAGATTAATGATATGATGGAAAACTTTGGTGGGGACATGAGATCACTAGAAATAAGATCCATGGGAAGAGTTGAAACGCTCTAACTAGATTAAAGAAGGACGGGGATTGGGCTTCTAAGAATTACAAGCTTTTAACATGGTACTCCTAGCAAAGATGGCATGTGTTGGATCGTGAAATCCTGGATGCTGATCTGGCAGTGAATTGAATGCCATACAAGGTTGGGAAGACGCTTCTGCTCCAACTCCGGTGAACCTGCAGGTAGGGGAGCGCAACAGAGGGGGTGTCTCTGGGTCCCTCTCCGATGCTTAAATGAGAATATGTGTGTATAAAACTCCAAACGTCAAGAACGTATGTAAAGCAAGGGTATTTATAGGGTAAGAGAGATAGAACCGTATAAGGCAGCTGAATATCTTAGTGTATATTGTGTTGCTGAAGATTCGGATCGTGGGATATGGCAGTTACTGCGAGATATTGCAGTTACCAAATCTAATCTTTAGTGAATATGTGACCGAGATACGCGGGATATCATGGTCACCTCCTTATTAACGGTTCTGCGGGACCAGAGGAGAGAGACAAGGCTCTCTTCGGGGCGAGCACTCTCATGGCGAGCAGTGAGATGTCGCGGCCTTAGTGAAGAGTGGCGAGCACTCAGGGCGCTCTCAGAGTCCTGGGGCTCGGTTCTGGGCCATTCTCTGGAGGCCGGTCCGGTTCAAATGTCATGGGTTTACCCCCTCTATAGTTATTGGGCCATCGAGGCCTTTTCCTTACTGGGCTGTCACTATCGATACCCAACATTTGCCCCCGAAGCTTGATTGAAGTTTCTTCAGTCGAGCTTTATTTCCTGGTAGGGTTTTAGATAGTGACGACTCAGATTCGGTTTTCTTCGTTTCTTGTACTGGTTCATATCCTTTGAGGCCTTTTGAGCTCGTTTGGCGAGTAGTTTTTTCTTCGTTCGAAGCTGAAAAAATATCCTTCCTTTTATTCCCCTTTGGCGATCACTCGAGGTAATCTAGGTTCATGAAATTCCATTTTTCTTGGTTGGGCGATCGCTACTCGCCTGAGGTATTTCTGGTAAAGCCTCTTAGTGCGCTGGCAACCACCTTGTCTCCTTAGTGGAATTTTAGCATTTAATAACTGCACAGTTGTCCAGAAATCGAACGGTCACTTGAGGCACGCCTGACATTTACTTTTCCGTAAACCTAGGGTAGTCTGATTGCTGTCCGTGTCAGCCAACCGTCTGTCTCCCCAAGGTGTCTCTTGAAATTCTGACATTGCTCGTGGCCGTTACTCCCTTCTTGGTCTATATAAGAAACGTCAGTTTCTATATTTTGTTTTTTATGCTTATCCACTCCCTCAGATTTCCAGAACTTCGTTGCGAACCTTTCTTCATTCTTGTCCAACCTTCCTCAGCCTTCTTCATCCATTTCCATGGCTCCCCGAAGTCAGAGAGTCAAGCATATGGCCTCTAAGGGTACTAACAAAGCCAACGCTCCTAGGAACGCCAACGCCCCCTTGACCATCAGAGATGCCGCTGTGCCCCCCCTTAGTGGGGGAACAGACTGATCTGGGAAGGTCTGCAACCGCTCCCGTAGTGGTGGACAGGCCTGAGCTGAACACGCCTATTTTTTCCCCGAAATGTAAACTTTCGCCCTTTTACTGCTCTGTTTTGGCAATATCCTCTGTTTTCCTTTGGTTTTTATACTTGCTGTGTTATACTTGAACCGTTCTGAGTAGATGTCAAGCCTAACGAATTGAAGCCGGCTTACTTTAAAACCATGGTGGCACTTGGTGGCTTCAGTGCGGAGGATGCTCCTAGGTATCCTGGCTTAGGTCTGCATTTTCCTCACGACGGAGAGGTTTACATTTATGCGGCCCAGATCGATGCTGGGTTGCGTTTTCCTCTCTGTGAGGATTTACAGATCTTGTGTCAGTTTTACGGGATTCACCCCACGCAGCTTGTTCCGAATGCCCTCAGGATGTGGGTCGGTTTCAAGTTCCTATGCATTCGCAAGGAATGGGTGTATTCACTGGCCTTGTTCCGGTGTTTCTTCCGACTGGCAGCAGGGGCAAACTACCTCCACCACTTCCAATCCCGCTGACCGAAGTTTTCAGAGTGGGGAGGCCCTCAGGGATGGGTTTGGAACGTCCATGTCCGCCTGGTCGATGATTTCTAACTACAAGAAGTTTTACTTCTTGTACAAGTGGGGTGTACCCTGGAAATTGTTTGCTCCGGACAAGGATTTTCCTCCCTCCTTTGAAGAATTGTCAGGGAGTGACCAGAATGTCATCGACGACCTGTACCGGCTGCATCGGTCATCCCAGTTCAAGTCCATCCGCTCAGTGGCGGAGACTACCGAGAATGCCCTTGAGATGGCGGGCATTCATCAAGCCACGCCAATCTTTGATGATTGGGTAATTCTCTAACTCTTATCTTGTTTTATTACTTGTAGGCAAGGTCGTAAGCAAGAGCCGAAAACTGATAGGTCTCTTTGATGACCAGGGATCGGCGGAATTGTCCTCCGACCAGGCGCTGCTAAGCTCTCCCCCTCCTCCCTCTAGGCGTTCGTCCAAGAGGAAGTCCGAGGAGGTGCTTCCCTCTAGGCGCTGCTAAGCTCTCCCACTACTGGCCCTCGCCAACCAGGTATATCGCCTCGCCTTTTGTGGATTTAATGTTTTCACATTCTGCGGTTTTTTGATTTCTGACTTATTGTCTTGTTATTTTGCAGAGGTGACGTGGCCCGGGGCCCTCCTCCTCCTAAGAAGGTCAGGAGTGAGGAGCACCCTGAGGTCGACCAGCATCCTCCTCCTCCCCCTCCTAAGGGCCCTATTGCCAGCAAGGGGAAGGGTTTGGACATGGCGCCCCCTTCTCCCTCTCCTCAGGGCCCTTCCGCCACTAAGGAGAAGGCCTTGTCTTTGGCGCCTCCAGCCCCTTCGGTGCCCACAGTTCCTCCTAAGGAGTCTGGGGCCCAGAAGAAGGGGCCTGCTGCTTCCAGCTCCTCGAGGGCTCCCGCCGAGGAGTACGGCTCCATGGCGAGCTTATTCCAACCTTTTAAGGCCGTGGACTCTCGGAGGCCTTGGGTCCCTTGTGGGGACCTTGCCAAGAAGGGGTACCCCGCTCAGAAGAGCCTCCCGGGTAGCCCAGATATGTGCATGCGGCTCCTTGATGGGATAATTCCCCCCAAGGACCGTTCAATTGTCCCTACGGAGCTTCCTCAGATCGAGGGGTTCTTGCGGACCCACTTCGAACGAGTTGCCCTGGTATGATCTCGCATTCTTTCCATTATTTATTCCTTGTCATTCCTTTTTATTTTGATGACTTGACATTTTTCCTTGTGTTTTTGTTGTCAGCTCGTTCGGGAAGAGGTGATCCTTGGCCGCGTCTTCGGCGAGCTCGCCGACAAGCACTCTGATCTGCTTGTCGAGCTGGAGCAATACCGAAGCACGGGGGTCACCCCAGGGCAGTTGGAGGCCATTAAGAAGACCGCTGACATGGCGATCACCTTGGTGGACGGCGCCCGGGAGGAGTATTTCAGGAAGGAGCAGCGCCTCCTTGCTGATGTCAAAAAGAGGGAGGCTGATGCTGCAGCTTTCCTTCAAGAAGCTGAGGCCCTTCATCGGTGCCTTGATGAAGGGGAGGCGGTCCGTGCTCGCCTGGAGGCCGAGTTGAAGGAAGCTCGTGCTCAGGTGGTCGAGTCGGACGCTCTTAGGGTCGCCGCGGAGGCCTAGAGGGATGCTGCTGAAGCTAGAGGGATCGCCCTAGAGGAGGAGAAGATCCGGCTGGCTGATCAGCTGAAGGCGGTTCCTTTACCCCAAGCCGTGGTTGAGGAGTTTAAGGCCTCCGAGGACTTTGAAGACCAGGCCTTGCAGGTGATGAAGTCGACCATTGCCGAATTTCTCCAAGACCTGTTGAAGGAGGTCCAAGCGGTCGACCCCAACTTTCCCCTTGGGGAAGTGGCATCCTTGAAGAGCTTCTTGCGGAGTCGCCCTTCGCGGCCCTCTGTTGCTGAAGAGGCTGCTCCTGAAGGCGAGCCCAGTACTTCTGCCCCCGAAGGCGAGCAGAGCACCCCTGCCCCCGAGGATCCCAAAGTTTGAAGCCCCCGAACTCCTTGGCGACCGTAGTTTTGGTTTGTAATTATTTATTTAAGTCTTGGGTTTTTCTATTGAATGCCTTTTTGAACATATTTGGCTATTCATCCAATGTCATAATTACTCTCCACTTTTTATTGCTTTGTAATGTTGTCGACCCTTAAAGCCTTAGACCAATCATAAGTCGAACTTTCTAAGGATAATACTTCTGACACTTAAAAGCATAAACTTCTAAGTTCAAAGAGATATTACCTTCTTTGAAGTTTAAACCTTTGAGGTGTTGGCATAATACCAGGGGATTTGTAATTTTTCAGGCCTTATCATCGATAGTGATCGCCTAAAATTTCTTTGGCCTGACTTTGGCGTCAGGGCTTTTATTTTGCCTAACGTTTTTCTAGGTCTTTTGGCCTGACTATTGCGTCAGGGCTTTTGGCCTAGCCTTGTCACTAGGGCTTTTTTGTTTTGCCTAACTTTATTGCTAGGTCTTTTGGCCTAACTTTGTTGCTAGGGCTTTTGGCCTAGCTTTGATGCTAGGGCTTTTGGCCTAACTTTGTTGTTAGGGCTTTTGGCCTAGCTTTGTTGCTAGGGCTTTTGGCCTAACTTTGTTGTTAGGGATTTTTGGCCTGACTTTGGCGTCAGGGCTTTTGGCCTAGCTTTGTTACTAGGGCTTTTTGGTCTGACTTTGGCGTCAGGGCTTTTGGCCTACCTTTGTTGCTAGGGCTTTTGGCCTAACTTTGTTGTTAGGGCTTTTTTCCTAGCTTTGTTGCTAGGGCTTTTTGGCCTGACTTTGGCGTCAGGGCTTTTTGCCTAGCTTTGTTGCTAGGGCTTTTTGGCCTGTGTCTTTTCCGAGAGCCATCTCTTTTCCTCTGCTAAGTCGAGGTCAGTTCTGCGCTCGATCTCATTTGCCTCTGCGTTAAAGTGTAAGACTCTGTGGGTAGGCACCGCTAATTCGGCTGGTGCTACTGCTTCTGATCCGTACACTAAACTGAAAGGCGTTTCTCCTGTGGCCGCCTTAGGAGCGCAACAGAGGGGGTGTCTCTGGGTCCCTCTCCGATGCTTAAATGAGTATATGTGTGTATAAAACTCCAAACGTCAAGAACGTATGTAAAGCAAGGGTATTTATAGGGTAAGAGAGATAGAACCGTATAAGGCAGCTGAATATCTTAAGTGTATATTGTGTTGCTGAAGATTCGGATCGTGGGATATGGCAGTTACTGCGAGATATTGCAGTTACCAAATTTAATCTTTAGTGAATATGTGACCGAGATAAGCGGGATATCATGGCCACCTCCTTATTAACGGTTCGGCGGGACCAGAAGAGAGAGGCAAGGCTCTCTTCGGGGCGAGCACTCTCATGGCGAGCAGTGAGATGTTGCGGCCTTAGTGAAGAGTGGCGAGCACTCAGGGCGCTCTCAGAGTCCTGGGGCTCGGTTCTGGGCCATTCTCTGGAGGCCGGTCCAGTTCAAATGTCATGGGTTTACCCCCTCTATAGTTATTGGGCCTTCGAGGCATTTTCCTTACTGGGCTGTCACTATCGATACCCAACAGCATGGACAACAATGCAGAATCCATATGCTTTTTAGGTCAAGACCCTGAAAGATATTTAGTATCCATCAGGGGAACTTGCCACAACCAAGAGAGGAGCTCGGGCGTCTTGGGCATGGTCTAGCATCCTTGCGGGGCGAGACATTATCGTAAACGATATATTGTGGATAGTTGGGAATGGTGGGAACGTTTGGGTACTTGATGACGAATGGATACCTTATAGGCCGATGCACATGCTGCACACTTGACCACAAGAGCTAAACCAATAGTAAATGAAGGTAGCCCAGCTCATTGACCCGGTGTCTAAACAATGGAACCTTAACCCGATCAGAGACATTATCACAACGTTGAAATGAGCGACAATCGTGCACCGCAAAGTTAAGGCGGAAAGCACGGGAACGGGGAGCTTCCATCCTAGCAGCCGCAGAACTACACGAAACGGATTCTGGTCGGCGGTAGGGAATCTCAAAACCCACCCGAAGATTCATACATTCCCGTGGCGACTCAATGCAAATGTTATTTCATTGGCAAGAAACCTCCGAACGAGAGACATACCAGTGGACATAATCTGCCAGTTCTGTGACCAAGACGAAACAACACATCATATGCTCCTGGGATGCAACTAGGTTAGTCCAGTGTGGTTCGAACCTTTAGGAATCCGACTTGACTCGTCTATGACATGTATGTTAGACCAATGGTTCACGGAACGACGGTCTGAACCTCACCTCACTGGGCTAGAATGTGAAAGAAGATGGTCAATTTGCACCTTCGTTTGTTGGTCTATATGGAAGGACCGATGTCGAGCAACATTCGCCCACGACCAATCAAACCCACTCAAGGTCACCAAACAAGCCATCTGCGACCACATCAAGTACTGGGATCTAGCTACCAATTTGAGTGCCTCGTAAGACTAGAACGATGTTGCCCATTGGTCAAGGTTTGATGAAGGGACAATAAAAGTCAACTGTGATGGTTCATGGGACGCACACTCAAGGGACTACGACATTGGAGTGATCGCACGAGGAGCTGTTGGTCAGATAATTGAGGGTGTGAATAGACAATTCAAACTAGAAGGTGATGAGAAGATACAGGCCCTAGCCATACTAGAAGGTGTCAAAATGGCTTAACACCGGGGATGGCAAAGGATCGAAGTTGAAACTGACTCCCTGAATGTGTCATACCAGCTACTTGCTTCAACTAAACACAAGAACTAGAGAACGGAACCGATAATCGACAACATTCTTCATATCGCTTAGTCCATTCCCTCGATCAAATTGAAGCATATACCGAGATCTGCGAACGAATGCCAGACATGAGGATGTGTACCAACTATTGGGTCTCCGAACCCCATCCTCTCTCTTTTCATTTCTTGTAAAGGACGTTTGTTACGCTCCGCACTAAGGAGTTATCATGAAATAAAAATATATTCTTATGCCCCCCAAAATACACTTCTGAAATAAAAATCTACGAGTTATCCAAGTTAATTATTTGGGACTCCAAATTTGTCTGTTTTTTTAGAAATCTAATTTGTCTATTTTTTTTATTGTTTTAAATACTAGTTTTATCCAAATATAAAGTAATTATCACAACTCCTTTTAAGACTTTCATTATATGTTACTGCTCTACATATACATCGTAACCAATAGCGTTAACCAATGTAAAGTGAAGTACACTTAGATGGAGTAGTAACGTAGGATTTATTAATAGTGAATTGTGCAAATGGACAGTACTTCAAGATGATTGTTGTAAACAAAAACACTAGAAAGGTTTGTTCGACGTCATAAAAATAATAATACCTTGTTTGTTTAAAAAAGAAAAAAGTCTACTTTTTAGTTAATAACTTCACATCCATAAAATCCTATATATACAGTAATGAAAGTTACAATCTATATTAGGGTATTAGTATATAAATACTTTATATTTGGGTAAAAATAATAAAATATCTATGAAAATAGGAAAATTTTGAGTCTCAAATTAAAAACTTAGAGAACTCACATATTCTCATTCATGAAATGGTAAATAGTCCCAATGTACCAGGATGTTTGACCATGTTAAATAAACCATCTCGTTGTTTTCTGCAGCTGAATATTTAGAGTGTTGTTATTTGCACCACCGTTACTATTCTGTATTTTTTCTGTTAAATAGATCAAAATGACAATTTGCCCTCATGTTAATCTTCATATCATTTTCAATACTAAATCAAAACTAGAATGCATAATAAATTTTGAAACAGAACAACATTTCTTGGTTAGAAATCAATCCATGACAACATTTATGGGTTCGAAATTAAGCTAGAAATGTTGTTATGGGTTAATATTTTTAACCCTAAACAACAATTCTAAGTTGATTTCAAACCTAGACTATCAATTTTAATATTTCCATTAATTAACTCATAAGAAAACAACTAAACCTAACTAACCCTATTATGGAAGAAACTAACTATTCCACGAGCCCAAAACTATATATAGTAATTCTCTTTAGTTACAACTATGTTTGGTATAACTAGCTGAACCTATACATAATGGATCTATATAAGTGTACTTGAAGTACAACAAGGATTCATAATTAAATCATCAAGTATTCAACCTCAACTTATGCAATTATTCTATTTTTTCTTTGTATCAGTGCAGGTAAATTCCTACTTTTTAAGTAACATAGAATACAATACTAAGGTTTTATATCACATTTTATCATAGGATAAATTCTCTTTTGCTTGATATAGTGTTTTCGCAAGTATGCTAGAAGAGTACGTATAAGTGTGATTCTTTCAAATAGTAAAATAGTGGACACGTGACATTTTCTTTGTAATATTATCTGTATATGCATGTATAAAAAAGGAATAAAATATCCATTTAACGCGAAAAGATCTATACAAATACAAAAATATTCAATAAAGTTAATTACCATGATTTAGTAGCACTATAACTGAGCATGATTAACCGACTTGTGTTCAGGTGAATTTGAGCGTGGAAAAGCGGCACCCACATGGGTTAAGTATAAACACACATGAAAAGGTGAATGTGAAGAGCGTAAGTGTTACTGTAGATGCAAAAGCTATTATATTAGAGGTGGTTACGGTCACTGCAACGAGGATAACTCTATCTGCACCTGTTTTTGGCCTTACTAGCTATGCATCAATTCGTAAAACGTATTCAATGGATCAATCAATATATCCTTATAGTCTTATTGTAATCTAACAAAGAAAATTTATACTATAATAAATTGGTTATGGATGTGCATCAATAATATTATATATTAGTAGAATATGTCAAGGGTACCTTATATGAATTTAAACAATACCATTAACCTATGTGAAGTAATACATTTTTGAGATTGAGTAATAACATAGTAGTTTTTGATAAATATTAATTCAAATGATAAGTATTTCATAATTGTTTTTCTAGATACAAACACTAGGAAGGTAGGTTCTTTGTGGTCAAAGAATACTACCATGTTTGTGCACAAGAAATATATTTCTAGATTTTAGTTCATTTCACGTTTGTATATTCATATATATATATATGTTTAAGGAAAGTTAAACTCTACGGATTGGGTAGTAATATATAACAGAAGTCTTCAAAGGAGTATTTTTTTCAAGGTAAAAATAGTATTTATCGTAATTAGGAATCTAAGAAAAATGGAAAATAAAACGTCGAAAACAAAAAAAAACTGGATAAATCATCAATTCTTATTTGAAAAATTAACTGCAATTAGATGATCATAATTCGTACGAGTTGAATTAATGCCTTGTTTACGCAGAATGTTTGTACATTAGTGGTAAATTGTTTGAACACATTGAACTATTGTGAAGATTTGTTTCTCTAGGACTGAAAGATAGCTCGTTCATTAGGTCGGCGCTAAAAGGTGGCTTTGTTTCAATTTGTAGATATAAATCGAAGTGTGGGCAAGGAGGAATCTATCTAAAGCAACAAAACTTGAAATTAGTATTTGTTTTATCAAATGATTCGTGAAGGTCCTTTATTCCTTCCTCTTGGATGATCGTGACTTTACCAAATACGATTCCAAAAGATAAGACGTGGAACGAAACATATAGGATTGGGTCTCACAACTGAGTATTATTGTAGGAGACTGAGATATATGAGATTCTAAATTCCTCGAATATTAGTGCCTAGTATTTTTTGCTTAGTTGGATATTGCTGAAACGTACTTAAAATATGATTTCTCCCTCCTAAATAACCAAGTTGTATCTAGTTTCAAGTTAAGGACTTATTTTTCATTTGACCTAACAAAGACTCGCAAAATGTTTCATCTAGTATTCGAGGGTGTTTTATCTTTCTTCAATGCACGATTGGATAAAACTAAATATAGATAGCTTGAGCTTGCTAATCTTGGACAAATTGTGTTATTGTGTGTGGCCAAGAGTGGGGTTTGATGTACTTAAAAAGAACTGAGTGGTTGTGTACACTTAATGTACCGCTCCAAGATGTGGTTTGATCTTCATGAGGCAACAACACATACATTCAATATACGTGAGACAGATGTAAAATATGTAGTCAATTTTGTTATTATTTTCTTCAAGATTAAGAGTATTCAAACGACTTAATATATTTATAAGACAAACAAAATGAAAAATTAGTTAAGGATCATGTAACGATAATGAAGTCCTATTATCCTATCCATTTCGCTCCTAAAATAATGAATACCCCAATGCTCTGTGAATATCTACTAAACACCACTCAACATCATATAATAATTTGTAGGGAAAAGTAGGTAAACACACCCAGATGTTTTTTTTTGTAATTGGACCCATATGTTTTTTGGCGTATGTTTTGACACCCGTACGTTTCAATTTGTTGGTAATTTAACCAAACGTTAATTATACCCGTTAACTGTCACGTGCTAATCATGTGCGACGTTTATTTTGAAAAAAAATGAAATGTAAAAAGACAAGCTTGCCCTTTAGACATCCTATCACCTTCTTACTCACCAGACCCTTCTTTCTTCCTGCGGTTTCGATTCTCCCTCCCCATTTTGAGCATTTGTGAAAACCTAACCTCCATCTCCATACCTTCCATTCTTGGTGTTAGGTTTAAGCTGCCTTGAATTGTCTTATGTTTCAAGTCACGGTTTCGTGCGAAATGGGAGGTCTTAGGACGGTAAAGGCTTATCTATCATGAATCAATCACAATAGGTCTTTTGATTCCATCTGCTTTGGTGCTGGAATACAATAATTGGGAATTGATTCATAGTGGATCTGATATAATGTTACTGTCATGTAATTCCATTTTTAGCTGGTATGATAGTTGGAAGGACTGCTAATTACTTTTCAGATGTGTCTACCGTGTCCATGTTTTTCTGAATAATGTTTTTGACGGAAGGCTGAAGTAATCAGCTAGTTGATTACTGGTGAATATTTTCATTTGCTTCTCTGAATGATATGATTCAGAGGTTGATTTAATCATGCTAATGTGAACTGAATTTGCTTTTCTGACCCAGAATTCCAGTAAACAAGGATGATAAAGGTACTGAAATAGATCAAACTAAGCATGTATATGTTGGAGACTTCCTTCATAAGGTTCGTGAGGAGCATATGATTTTGCCACAAAAGCATGCTCATTGTTAGTTTACAACTTCATATACCTTCCCGAATAGGCGAATACTGGATTCAAGTTTACTTTATTCATTTTAATTCAGCACCTATTGTGTTTCCTGTCAAGTGATATGTATGTATCTGGTGGAATGGATCAAGAAACTTCCCTTTGTTGGATCATTTGTGGAGGCAGAATCTTTATCTGGAACTACTTATCACCTGCATTGTCAAAAGACTGCACTAAGCTTCAAATTCCTTCACATTTATCAGAACTTGAAGTTTCTAGAAAAAAGTATCAAGGTAACATGTGGGTACTAAGGTTTTTGAATTGGGTTGATAAATCTCACCAAATAGGGAAAGGTGTACGAAAATGCAAATCCATTGGCCTTCTCATGTGAGATAAAAGAAATCTGTCAGTTAGTTATTGGCCAGACATCTATTCTGACATGGAAGCTGATCCAGTGACTATTAGTGTTGCTGGTAATGAATTAGATGCATTTTCTTCACCAACTGATCGGAAAACAACCCCTAACAAATTTGGGGAAAGCAGTGCCCCAAGAAATATTTTCAGTGAACCTCATATCTTCAAGTCTCTCATTGTTTCTGCAGTACCGGGCTGTAAAGGAGAATGTGTTGCCCTTACTTGTGATTTTGATGGAGAGCTGTGGAAGCTTCACTGCTCTCCTCTTGAAATAAACAATCAGAACATCCAGAACCGCCAATGGCCGAGCCAAAAATGGACCCACCAGAATATCCAATGGCCGAGGTAGAAAACAACCCAGCACAACCGCATGTGGAGCCTCTAAAGAGAACAAGAAGGGTCAAGTTGTCAATGAGACGAAGAAAACCAAAGGTATGTAACTTGCGTATTCACGATAAATTTAGATATGGACATCATTTTCAACATTTCTAGTTATGTAGGTTGATCGACCAAGTTGTCGTGCAAATTCAGCAAAGTCAGCACCATTAGTGAAAGACATGGATGTTATGTTTGTTAAACCGTTGGTTTGTTAGGTTGGGTGACTTCATTTTGTTGGATATTACGTTTGTTGAACCTTTGTGTTGGATACTATCTAAACAGGTTGGTTTCATGGTCTGTGTTGATTGTTCTGGTGGATAATGTGTAAACCTTTGTTTAGGCGGATTTTCTTTAAACAGGTTGGTTTGTGTGTTCTGTTGGATAATGAGTGTTCTGTGGGATTTTCATGTCGAAACATATGGGTGCTTTCACCAATTTGTTTCCAAACATAAGGGTGGAAACCTAAACTATACACCAAACATAAGGTACAACTGAATAACAACGTACATAACTTGTGGGTCCATAAAGTATTCATTAAAAAATCATCAAGTACAACAGAATGACAACTCACATAACTTACACACTATACAAAAACAGTTTTAAACGTAGCTACATCTTCAACATAAGTCCAGCAACAACGAAAAGTAAGAACACTATAACACACAGCTGTTGCTGATTTCTGCTACGCAACATAGAAATTTGATTGTTGAGTTCGGATTCCTTTGACACAAATTTGGCCATGGATCTCCTTCCATACACACACATCGGTGGATCTGCCCAAGCAAAGAAATCACAACCCCTTTCAATGTCTGCAAAGAAATTACAACCCCGAAATGTTTCATGGTCCAAGCTGTTCTTGCACGGGTTTGTAGACCGCAATAGCAAAGTGGTTCCTCATGGTCCATATCCTGGTGAGATGTGAAAGGGGAAGAAGAATTGGAAGAAGATTCGAAGTACTTACCTTTGCCCATCTTGCTAGGAGAAGACGCAGCAAGCCGACGACAAAGTGAAGACGCAGCAAGACGAACGACAAAGTGAAGAAGGAAGGGAGAACAAATGAAAAAGGGAAGAAATACACAGACTTAATAAACAGATATGGCTTAGGGTAGTTTAGGTATTATCATTTATGAGTAAGGCACATGACAACCATGTGAGCATCAATTTAACAGAAAACGTTCAGAATGGACGGAAAGGTCCAATGACCAACAAACGTAAACATCCGAGTTAATAACAAACATCATGGGTGCAATTACCAACATGTGTAAACATCCGGGTGCATTTACATACTTTTCCCTAATTTGTAGCATGTTATATTTCTTCTTAGTCTTGTTATTTGAGAAACAAATTGTACAATAACTACAAAAAAGGCTAATTGTTTTGGTAACTTTAATATTTCTGATGAATTACTCAACACATAGAATTGTATGTTATGTCCCATGTTATATACTATAGATTTAAATGTAGCAACTCTAGAATAAATTTCAAACCTGAAAATCACTTATTTAAACAATTGCGACATAATTAATACAAAATTATATATGTACAGATAAAATTCAAAATAAATTGACGGATTAAAAAATACAATACATATTTAGTTTTAATTAATTTTAGGTATTTAAGATGGAACAAAGGTTTTTTCAGTTTTAATATTTCCATTAATTAACTCATAAGAAAACAACTAAACCTCAATCGCCCTATTATGGAAGAAACTGACTATTCCACGAACCCAAAACTATATGTAGTAATTCTCTTTAGTTACAACTATGTTTGGTATAACTAGCTGAACCTATTCATAATGGAGCGATATAAGTGTGTGTCGAATTACATTCTCTTAGGATACTTTGCGTTTTAACCCCGGAAGATACTTGAAGTACAACAAGCATTCATAATTGAATCATGAAGTATTCAACTTCAGCTTATGCAATTATTCTCCTTTTTCTTTGTATGAGTGCAGGTAAATTCCTACTTTTTAAGTATACATAGAATACAATACTACGTTTTTATATCACATTTTATCATAGGATAAGTTGTCTTTTCCTTGATATAGCATTTTCGCAAGTATGCTAGAAGAGTACATAAAAGTGTGATTCATTCAAATAGTAAAATAGTGGACACGTGACACTTTCTTTATATTAGTATCTGTATATTCATGTATAAAAGAGGAATAAAATATAACTTTAACAAGAAAAGATCTGTACAAATACAAGATTATTCAATAAAGTTAATTACCATGATTTAGTAGCACTAGAACTGAGCATGACCAACCGACTTGTGTGTTAGGTGAATTTGTGCGTGGAATAGCGGCACCCACATGTGTTAAGTATATACACACAGGAAAAGGTGAATGTGAAGAGCGTGAGTGTTACTGGAGTTGCAAAAGCTATTATATTAGAGGCGGTTACGGTCACTGCAACGAGGATAACTCTATGTGCACCTGTTTTTGGCCTTGCTAGCTGTGCATCAATTGGGAAAACGTGTTCAATGGATGAATCAATATATTCTGATAGTCTTATTGTAATCAAACAAAGAAAATTTATACTATAATAAATTGGTTATGGACGTGCATCAATAATATTATATATTAGTAGAATATGTCAACGGTACCTTGGGGTACCTGGGGGCATCCACTTTACCGAAACCACCAAGGGAGACCACTGTCTTAAAATAAACCGGCTTCAGTTCGTTGGGCTTGGCATCTACTTAAGCTGTTCAAATATGGCAAGAATAAATATAAAAACGAAAAACAATAGGGGATATTCTCATAATAGAAACAAAACGGAGTATTGATAGTGACAGCCCAATAAGGAAAAGGCCTCGAAGGCCCAATAACCATGGAGGGGGTAAACCCAAGTTATTCGAACTGGACCGGCCTATGTCAAAGTCAATCTGGCCCACCATAGAGTGGCCCAAGATCGAGCCTAGGTTGATATGGACGCCAAAGGCTCCATAGCTGGTCGCCATTCTTCACCAAGTCACGACCTCCTACTGCTCGCCATGGGAGTGCTCGCCTCGAAGAGAGCCTTGCCTCTCTCATCTGGTCCCACCAGCCGTTAATAAGGAAGTGTTGGGCACATATTCACTAAGAATTAGATATGGTAACTGCAATATCTTGCCGTAACTGCAATATCTACTATCCAAATCTTCAACAGCACGATATTCACGAAGATATACGGTTACCATATACGGTTTGGTCTCTCTTACTCTATAAATACCTTTGCTTTACATACATTCACGACGTTTTAAGCTATACATACACATATACTCATTTAAGTATCGGAGAGGGACCCAGAGAAACCCCCTATGTTGCGATCCCCTACCTGCAGGTTTACCTGAGCTAAGGCGAGAGCATTATTCAACTGTCATCAGGCGTTCAATTCACTGTCAGATTAGCAATCAAGAGTTTACGATCCAACATTTGGCGCCGTCTGTGGCCAACAAGGCCTCGAGAAAACTGCGCAACAGTTATCATGTGCAGGAAATTGAGACGTTAGAGGAACTGGCGGCCAGGGCGAAAGGTTTCATAGACCTTTAGAGGGCGAACGCCGAGGCTAACTTCCTGACAACCTCGCTAAGGGTGGTTCGTGAGTTTCGACGCGATGGTAAGAAGGAGAAGAAGGGACGAGACAACATGCCCCGAGCAGAACCGAACCCAGGGCCCAGAAATCCAGAGGTCCCTGAGTATTTTACGCCTCTAAACAGGCAGATCTCGGCGGTACTAGTCGAGATGGAAAGAAGATCTCTAGCGAGGCCACCGATGCCTCAAAGGGGTGGTCAACCCAGAGTGAAGGATATAGATAGCTATTGCAGATACCACAAGTGAAAGGGCCACAAGACAGATGATTGCCGCATTTTGAAGCGGGATATCGAAAAGCTGATTCATGAAGAAATGCTGAAGGAATTTGTGTCGGGGCGTGATAGGAGTCGAACGCCACCGAGGAGAAATCGTTTGCCAGCTCCCGCTGAGCAAACTGGCCCATCCCAGAGCAAGAGAAGGGTAAATCTGATTGCGGGAGAATTCGACATAGGAGGCGAGGGATCGCATGCAAGGGAGGTCTAAGCGACTCAGATTTCTACAGCGGTCCAACTAGGAAAGCGACATCGGCCTGAAGAGGACATTGTCATCTCGTTCTCCGAAGATGATTTGGCACATGTCACCACTTCCCACAATGATGCTCTGGTTATCACGGCTGATATCGACGACTGTGACGTGATGAGGATTCTGATCGGCGGAGGAAGCTCGACAGATATTTTGTTTCTGGATGCCTTTGAGAAGATGGGCAAATCCAAACGCGACCTGAAGAGGGCCGATATTCCATTGATTGGGTTTGCTGGGAGAACGACTTATCCACTGGGGGCAATAACCATGTTGGTGATTTTGGGCGAGGGATGGAAGAGCATCAAGGTATCGGTCACCTTCCTGTTGGTCGACTCACCTACGTCATACAACGCCATCCTGGGGAGGACCACAATCAACCCCAACAAGATTGTGGCCTCCACAGTCCATCAGAAGATGAAGTTCCCCACACCCAACGGGATTGGAGAAGTACTTGGCGACCAGCCTTCCTCGCGACAATGTTATGTGAACTGCCTGCGCAGGAAGAACCAAAGGGAAGCCCTCGCCATCGAGACAGAGGCTGACCCTCGTGAGGATTTGGCTCGACCAGCACCTATGGAAGAGTTGGAAGAAGTCGAAGTCAATGGCCCGGATAAGAAGGTGCGCATTGGGACCACCTTGAATGATGATCAGAAGCAGGCCATGACTGCTCTCCTTAGGGAATTAAAGAAGCTCTTTGCCTGGAAGCCGAGTGGCATGCCAGGTATCAGTACAGACATCATCTCTCACGAGCTCAGGATAGACCCTTCTTTCAAGTCAAGCGCTCAGAAAAGAAGATCGTTCGGGACAGACAAGCGCCTGGCGATCAGATAGGAAGTTGGCAGGCTGATTGAAGCTGACTTTGTCAGAGATGTGAGATTCCAGAGCTGGGTCGCCAACCCAGTTTTGGTCAAGAAATCAAACGGCAAGTGGAGGATGTGTGTCGACTTCCGCGACTTGAACAGAGCTTGCCCTAAGGATTCCTATCCTCTTTCTAGGATTGATCAGTTGATCGATGCAACCTCTGGGCACGAGATGCTGAGCTTCATGGACGCCTATTCAGGCTACAACCAGATACGGATGCACCCAGATGATGAGGCCCGTACAACTTTCTATGAAGACGGGGACATTCTTTGTTACAAAGTGATACCCTTCGGTCTAATCAATGCTGGGGCGACTTATCAGCGGATGGTGAACCGCCTGTTCCAAGACATGCTGGGGAGAAACATGGAGGCTAATGCGGACGACATGCTCGTCAAAACCATCAAGGGAAATCCTCACACAACAAACCTTCGTGAAGCTTTCGAGTGCATGAGGAGGCACAACGTTCGCCTGAACCTTGCAAAGTGCGCCTTTGGGGTCAAATCTGGTAAATTCTTGGGATTCATGGTCAGCGAACGGGCTGTCGAGGCGAACCCGGAAAAGCTCAAGGCTATAGAAGAGATGAAGTCACCAACATGCCATAAGGATGTCCAATGCCAGAATGGTCGCCTAGCTGCTCTCAAACGCTTCCTCTACAGGGCAAGCGACAGGTCCCTCACGTTCTTCAAACTTTAAGGGTCAACCGCTAGTTCGAGTGGACGCCAGACTGCGAGGAGGCATTCCGATCCTTAAAGAAGCACATCCAAACACTCCCCGCTCTGACAAAACCCATTCCAGGCGAGCAGCTCTTCATTTATCTGAGCATCAGTGACGTGGCAGCCAGTGCCGTTTGGATAAGGGAAGCAAATAATGTCCAGAGTCCAGTGTATTTTATTAGAGAAATGTTTAATTCGGCAGAAATAAAATATGTCCAGATTGAGAAGTATCTCTATGCCTTAGTTATTGCTGCTCAAACGCTGAGACCTTATTTTCACGCGCACGACATCACGGTCCTCACCAATCAACCTCTCAAAAACTTCCTGATGAAACTAGATTCTTCAGAAAAAATGGTCAAGTGGGTGATCGAGCTCAGCGAGTTCAAGATCAAATTTGCTCTAAAAATGGCCATCAAAGGTCAAGCACTAGCTGATTTCATTGTAGAAAGCACAAGTAATGGTCTAACAGAAGCGGATAACAGGCCAAGCTCATCAGCAGACAACAATCAAATCTGGGAGTTTTATACAGATGGATCTTCATCAAGAGAAGACTCGGGGGCAGGTTTAATTCTCATTCCTCCTGAGGGTGAGCCTTTGAAGTATGCGATCGCCCTAACGTTTCACGCGACCAATAACGAAGCAGAATATGAGGCTCTTATTACTGGACTCAGACTGGCAAAAGAATGGGCATATCTGCACTCAAGGTAAAAAGCGACTTAGAACTTATTGTCAATCAGGTCAATGGCACTTACGAGGCAAGGGGGGAAAATGAAGAAGTACCTCAGCATTGCCAAGAAACTCATCGCAGAAATTCTAAATTTTGCGATTGAGTATATTCCTCGCCAAGAGAACCAGATGGCAGACTCTTTAAGTAAGCTGGCGTTTGGAGGAACCACAATTCAAGACGTACAATTCCTGGAAAAAGCCTTATGTTCAGTTCTTGACAACAGAGCAGAAGTCTTCAACATTCAAGGACAGGTCACATGGATGACTCCGTTCCAAAACTTCTTAAAAGAGGGAATTCTCCCAGAATATGAAGGCGAATCTACAAGGATAAGACGACATTCAGCCAGTTACTTGATTATAGATGGAGAACTCTACAAGCGAGGCTACTCGACTCCTTACCTAAGGTGTGTTGCTCATCTAGAAACAGAAAGAGTTCTTCGAGAAGCTCATGAAGGGGTGGCAGCATGCCACGAAGGTGCGCGATCATTAACAAGAAAGATTTTCAGGCTGGCATACTACTGGCCAACCTTGGGAAAAGATGCGTCTGAACTAACGCAGAGATGCGAGACTTGCCATCAATTTGCACCACGATCAGGTCGACCGCCAACACAGTTGTCCCCAATGGCAGGTGCCTGGCCTTTTGCTCAATGGGGGATGGATATATTGGGTCCTTTTCCTATTAATACTGGTCAACGCACTCACATCATAGTGGCGATCGACTACTTCACCAAGTGGATAGAGGCGAAAGCTTTAGCCTCTACAACGGAATTTCAAGTCATTAAGTTCCTGAAGATCAACATATTTTCCAGGTTTGGCATTCCTAAAATACTTATCAGTGATAATGGTCCACAATTCATAGGAAAAGAACTCAAATGGCTCTGCGAGGAATACCATGTCGACCATCGTTTCAGCTCAGTGCATCATCCTCAAACGAATGGGCAAACTGAAGTAGCCAACAAGGTTGTTTTAGCAGGACTCAAGAAAAGGGTTTGAGCATTCAAAGGAAACTGGGCAGAGGAACTGGAAAACGTATTATGGGCTATCCGAACAACGCCTAAGACGGCCACAGGAGAAACACTCTTCAGTTTAGTGTACGAATCGGAAGCAATGGCACCCGCCGAAATAGCAGTGCCTACCCACAGAATCCTACATTTTAACACTGAGGCATACGAAGTTGAGCGCAGGACTGACCTCGACTTGGCAGAGGAAAATAGGTGGCAATCAGAAAAAACACAAGCCAAGATGCGCCTGGCGACCGCTCGATACTTCAACAGAAAAGTTAGCGCTCGCCAACTTTTCGTGGGGGAGATGGTTATGAGAAGGAACGAATTTACAAGACTGGACAGTCAGAATAAACTTTCAGCTAAGTGGGAAGGACCATACAAGGTAGTAAAGATTGCCGCCCCATGATCTTACTATTTGGAAACCACTGAAGGTGAAAGGTTACCCCGTCCATTCAATTCTGAACATTTAAGGAGATTTCATACATACCTTGTAATCAAAATGTTATGTCAAAAAATCAAGTCATTCCTTCATAAAGCATGACCACTCGAATCAAATCGAAGAAAAAGACCTGACGCCAAGAGTCAGGCGAAGACCTGATGACCGAATCAGGCATTGAACACAAAAGACCCGATATCAAAATTGGGCGAAAGCCCTGATGCCAAAGTCATGCCAAAAGACCTGACACAAAAGTCAGGCCAAAAGACCTAACAACAAGTTAGGCAAAACGAAAGCCCTGACGCCAAAGTCAGGCCAAAAGCCCTGACACCAAAGTCAGGCCAAAAGACCTAACAACAAGGTTAGGCAAAAATTCCAAAAGGTTTAAACTTCAATAAGGTTATACATATTCAAGCCTAGAAGTCTATACTTTTATGTCTTAAGATATTTTCCTAAAGGAGTTTATACTTGGCAAGATAAATGGATAATTCTATAAGGTTTTATCATTTTGAGCCTAAAGAAAAGTCCAAAAACCTTAAGGGTGGAGACTCTCATAAAGTGAAAGAAAAACGTTGAAGGTAATTAAGATTAAGATATCGGAGGAATCGCCAACACATTCAAAGTCGAGCAAACACAAAGACTTATGTATATAAAGGCATTCAATAAAAACTGAGTCTTTAATCGAAAAAATAATTATAGATCAACCCAAAATACAAAGAAAGATAAGGAAACAATTATCTAAAAACAAAAGAAATATATGATCGCCGGAGAGGTGGAAGCTTCAGGCCTTGGACTCTTCAGGAGCGAAGATACTCTGCTTGCCTTTGGAAACCTCCTCGACATTCGCAGCAGGATCGACCTCCTAGACAGCAGTAGCTGGGTCGACCTCTTCAGCAGCAGCAGGGGTCTCCTGGGGAAGGGTGCTCCGAAGGAAAGGCTTAAGAGCCTCAACTTCCCGAAGTGGGAAGTTGGGGTCAACAACCTGGATGTCCTCGACCAGGACCTGAAGATAGTCAGCAATCTATGACGAACTCTTCGGATGCCTTGAAGTCGTTGACCACACTTTGGGGGGAGGGAACAGACTTCAGCTGTACAACCAACTGTTCCTTCTCCTCCTCTAGGGCAATCCCCCTGGCCTTAGCAGCAACCCTATGAGCCTCAACAGCAATCCTCTGAGCCTCAGCAGCTTCGCTCTAAGACTCAGGAACAACCCTCTGAGTCTTTAATCGAAAAAATAATTACAGATCAACCTAAAATACAAAGAAAGATAAGGAAACAATTATCTAAAAACAAAATAAATATATGATCGTCGGAGAGGTGGAAGCTTCAGGCCTTGGACTATTCAGGAGCGGAGATACTCTCCTCGCCTTCGGGGGCAACCTCCTCGACAGTCGCAACAGGATCGACCTCCTCGACAGCAGCAGCTGGGTCGAACTCTTCAGCAGCAGCAGCAGGGGTCTCCTGGGGAAGGGTGCTCCGAAGGAAAGGCTTAAGAGCCTCAACTTCCCGAAGTGGGAAGTTGGGGTCAACATCCTGGATATCCTCGACCAGGACCTGGAGATAGTCAGTAATCTATGACTTCATCACCTCCAAAGGACATTCAATGAACTCTTCGGATGCCTTGAAGTCGTTGACCACACTTTGGGGGGAGGGAACAGACTTCAGCTGTACAGCTAGCTGTTCCTTCTCCTCCTCCAGGGCGATCGCCCTGGCCTTAGCAGCAACCCTCTAAGCCTCAGCAACTTCCCTCTTAGACTCAACGGCGACCCGTTGAGCTTGTGCCTCCGCCCTTTGGGTTCAGTCCTCTTTAAGCTCAGCCTCCAAGCAATCCCTAGTAGCCTCACCTTCGTCTAAGCACCGATGAAGAGCCTCAAACTCTTGAAGGGCGACCGCTGCATCAGCCTCCCTCTTATTGACATCAACAATGATCCTCTCCTCCTTCCTGAAGTACTCCTATAGAACACCTTCCACCAAAAGAACTGCCGAATCGACAGTTCACTTCATGGCCTCCAGCTGCCCAGAAGAGAACCCTAGGCTCCGATATTGCTCCAGCTCGACAAGCAGGTCAGTCTGCTTGTCAGTGAGCTCCCCGACGACCCGACCGATCGCTACCTCCTCTCGAACGAGCTGGCAACAAAAGGAACAAGGAGTAAAAAGGTTGTTAGTCTATGAAAAGTACAAGAAATACGAAAACATAGCGAAGATTTGAAGTCATACCAGGGCGACTCTTTCGAAGTGTGTCCTCATCATCCTCTCGATGAGGTGCAGCTACGAGGGAACCGCTAAACGATCCCTGGGAGGAATTATCCCCTCCAGGAGTCACATGCATAAATCCGGGTTGCCCCGGAGAATCTTCTTGTCGGAGACCCCCATCTTCGAGAAGTCTCCATTGGGGATTCAAACGCCCCGGGAATTGGCAGCCATAGGCTGCTGGAACATGCTCGCCAAGTTGCAGTACTTCTCAGGGGGAGTCTTCGAAGAACCAGGGGCATCGGGCCCCTTCTTTTGAGCCCAGATTCCTTGGGAGTAATAGAGGCTGAGGGTTCAGGAGGAGTAGGGGTCGCCAAGGTCAGAGCATTCTCCTTGGGGGCAATAGAGCCCTTAGGAGGAGGAAGATTCTTGGGAAGAGCCGGGTGATCCTCGCCTAAACCCCTAGCCTTCTTGGCAGGGGGAGGAGGGGGGTCCCGAGCCACGTCAGCGGTGGGCTTCTCTGCAAAAAAATAAGCAGATATATCAAATCCCAAAAACCTAAGGCGTGGAAACAAAGAGGGGGCGAGTAGGAAGGCAATGTACGTGGTTGGCGAGGGCCAACGGTGGCCAGGGGAAGTTCCTCCTCAGGCTTCCCATTAGAGGAACGCTTAGAAGGAGGAGGAGGAGGATTCAACGATGCCTGGTCCGAGGACAGCCCCGCCTTACCCTGGTCATCAAAGAGACCCATGAGTTTTCGGCCCCGGTTGCCTACAACCAATAAACAGAAAAAAGGATTAGAAGAATTACCCAATCATCAAAAGGTGGCGTGGCCTGATGAATGCCACCCATCTCGAGAATATTCTCAGCGGTCTCCGCCACTGAGTGGATGGGGTGAAAACTGGATGATCTATGCAACCGGAACATGTCATCGATGGCATTCCGATCGCTCCCTACCAGCTCGCCAAAAGCAGGGGGAATATCCTTATCCGGCGTAGACAACTCTCAGGACACCCCTTTGTAGAAGAAGTAGAACTTCTTGTAGTTGAAGTTGGTGGCACGGAAATCATCGACCAACCGTACATGGACATTCCAACTCCACGACTGGCGTCTCTATTCTGCGAACTTCGGCCAACGAGACTGGAAGTGGTGGAGCTGATTCGTTCCAATGGCCAATCGGAAAAAGCTTTGGAACAACGCTAGTGAATACGTCCATTCTTGACGTATACACATGAACTTCGATCCAAATCCTAATGGCGTTGGGTACGAGCTGAGTGGGATGTATCCCGTTATACCGGCACGGCTCCTGCAAATCTCCGTAGAGAGGAAAACACAACACAGCATCGATTTGGGCCGCGAGGGTAATGCAGTTCCAGGCTTGGGTACCTGGGGGCATCCACTTTACCAAAACCACCAAGGGAGACCACCGTCGCAAAATAAGCCGGCTTCAGTTCGTTGGGCTTGGCATCTAGTTAAGCAGTTCAAATATGGCAAGAACAAATATGAAAACAAAAAACAACAGGGGATATTCTCAGAACAGAAACAAAACAAAGTATTTACCTTAGGGAGAAAAGATGGGCGTATGGATTTCCGGCCCATCCACCGCCACAGGCGTGGCTGCGGCCTTCCGACGTCAGTTTGCCTCTCAGCCGAGGCTGGTGTAGAACCGTCCCTGATTGACAGGGGGGCATTATCATTTTTTGGCACATTAGGGGCCAAAGAAGAAGGTCTGTTGACCGTCATTTGGTCTTGCCGGTCGATTGGCTGCGGGTGGCCATGGATTTTGCTAAGGTGGAAGGTTAGAAGATTGACAAAAGGAAAGAGGAAGGTTGCAGAAAATGAAATCGGAAAACAGAGGATGCTCTAGAATCTGAAGGAATGAAAACGTAAAAAACAAAATATGGCAACTGCTGTCCCTTATATAGACAAAAAAGGAGTAACCGCCATAGACAGAATCGAAACGACGCAGAGAATGATTGTACCTTTTTGGAAAAAATCAAAGCAATGTAAGAATTCTAAGAGACACCTCGGGGAGACAAACGGTCGGCCAGTGCAGAAAGTTGTCAGACTACCCTTGGGTTACAGAATATTAAAGGAAAAAGTATGAAATTGCACCCGGATGTTTGCAATAATTGGTAATTGGACCTATGATGTTTGTTATCACACCCGGATGTTTATGTTTGTTGGTAATTGGACTTTTCCGTCCATTTCCGTTGGTTGACTGTTAAATAACTCTCACATGTTGTTCATGTGCACTAAACATAACCTGATATACCTAAAATACCTCATCCTCTTCATGTTGATAAAATCTCCATGTCTTCCCAATTTCATTTGCTTTCTCCCTCTGTTGGTCCAAGACCCGCAAGGCGGTCTCGAGACCCTTTTGAATTTCTCTGCTACGGACAACAATGTCTCGAGATACTTGTTTCTTCCTTATGCCTTGGAGTCCAATATATCAAGTAAGAAGGAAACAAAGCATATGGCTGCTGATCCACACTTCTCCTCCATAATTTCCTATATTAAAAAGATGAATGGCTCAATGTGTCTTCTACTTTGATTTTTTTTTAAATATATATATATATATATAGAAGCGAACTTGTTGGAGTAGTAATCTTTGTGACTTCAGCAGGACAGACGTTTTTTTCTAGCTGTTCTAGAGCAAATGATTCAATAGAAGAAGCGTATCGAGCACCTTCGTAAGGAATTGGGGTGTCCTTGTCAGCACCAAATACTAAAATAGTAGGGAATCCTTGAATCTTGAACCTGCTCATCAAGGACTGATATATGCATTTGTGAAAATAATAAAATGAAAATGAATTTTTGTGTCAACTGTACCTTATCTGATTCACAATCAACATCACCTAACTTCACCTTTTCGTTCAGATTATTAGCAGCTTTCTTCCACTCAGGTGCCAATTTCTTACAGTGGCCACACCTTTAAAAAGAGAGCATTGTAAGACAAGAATAATCACAACTTGAAAATAAGATCATATCAACAAACGAGCAGACCATGTCGATCATCATTCATCAATGGACAAAGCTTTAGCAAACATCAGGGCGAAGTACATACCATGGTGCAAAGAACTCCACAATCCAAAGATCTATACTTCTGAGCACTAACTCATCAAAATTGTTAGAATCTAGTTCAACAGATAAAGTTGCTAACTACAACAACTTCTTTTCTCAGTAAACCCCCAAACAAATAAAGTTGCTGTAGCACATGTTTTCTGATGAAGTTCAAATGTGCAATGTTACCAAGATCATTAAAGCCTCCAGAAGTTTCAGATATCATAACTCCTATGATGACCGTAACCCAGTGTAACACAATAAAAATTCATTCATTTGTTGGCAAAAGGATATTGTCAAAGTCAAATAAATTAATTGCAAAGCTTCTTTAATTAAAGAGATCAGGAAAAAAAACAACCTGCTGGAGTGCAAATTCTGCAATTGTTTTCACATCCCTAGCTCCCTGGTAATCCACAGGAGATTTTCCAAGACACCAGAATAGACATATCGAATGGACACTAGAATAAACTAGAATCGAGATGCCGACAATTGCACCGCCGGTTGGAAGAACAAACTGGCACTACATAAGTTGCAGGTGTGGTCGAAGAAATCGGGCGGGTTTAGAGAGGAGAAGAAGAAAGTTAGTGTTTTGAAGAGGAGAAGAAGGAATGGTAGAAGAGGAGTGATGGTATTCTCGGTCGGGCAGTTTGGGGGGAAAGAAATCGAAGAATATTTATAAAGCTGATGGGATGGTCTAATGGGTAAATTAGTCATATCGTTTCCATGAACCACAAAAAGAGACAAGGAAAACCAAATCTAAAGTGTCACTGTCTCAAACCCTACCAAGGAATCAAGCTCGACTGAAGAAACTTCAATCAAGCTTCGGGGGCAAATGTGGGGTATTGATAGTGACAGACCAATAAGGCCCAATAACCATGGAGGGGTAAACCCAAGTTATTCGAAATGGACCGGCCTATGTCAAAGTCAATCTGGCCCACCATAGAGTGGCCCAAGATCGAGCCCAGGTTAATATGGACACCAAAGGCTCCATAGTTGGTCACCATTCTTCACCAAGTCACGACCTCCTACTGCTCGCCATGGGAGTTGCTCACCATTGCTCACCAAGTCACCAGGTTAATCTTGCCTCTCTCCTCTGGTCCCACCAGCCGTTAATAAGGAACTGTCCACGATATCCCACATATCTCGGGCACATATTCACTAAGTATTAGATATGGTAACTGCAATATCTTGCCGTAACTGCAATATCTACTATCCAAATCTTCAACAGCACAAATTTCACGAAGATATACGGTTACCTTATACGGTTTGGTCTCTCCTACTCTATAAATACCTTTTCTTTACATACATTCATGACGATTAGAGCTATACATACACATATACTCATTTAAGCATCGGAGAGGGACCCAAAGAAATCCCCTCTGTTGCGATCACCTACCTGCAGGTTTACCTAAGCTAAGGCGATAGCATTATTCAACCGTCATCTGGCATTCAATTCATTGCCAGATCAGCAATCAAGAGTATATGATCCAGCAATACGTATTTAATTTTAATTAGGTATTTAAGATTGAACAAAGGGTTTTTCGGTTTTCATATATCCATTAATTAACTCATAAGAAAACAACTAAATCTCAATCGCCCTATTATGGAAGAAACTAACTATTCCACGAACCCGAAACTATATATAGTAATGCTCTTTAGGTACAACTATGTTTGGTATAACTAGCCGAACCTATACATAATGGAGCTATATAAGTGTGTGTCGAATTACATTCTCTTAGGATACTTTGCGTTTTAACCCCGGAAGATACTTGAAGTACAACAAGGATTCATAATTAAATCATGAAGTATTCAACCTCAGCATATGCAATTCTTCTTCTTTTTCTTTGTATCAGTGCAGGTAAATTCCTGCCTTTTAAGTAAACATAGAATACAATACTGCAGTTTTATATCACATTTTATCATAGGATAAGTTATCTTTGCCTTGATATAGCGTTTTCGCAAGTATGCTAGAAGAGTACGTATAAGTGTGATTCTTTCAAATAGTAAAATAGTGGACACGTGACATTTTCTTTGTAATATTATTTGTATATGCATGTATAAAAAAGGAATAAAATATCCATTTGACACGAAAAGATCTATACAAATACAAGAATATTCAATAAAGTTAAATACCATGATTTAGTAGCACTAGAACTGAGCATGATCAACCGACTTGTGTTCAGGTCAATTTGAGCGTGGAAAAGCGGCACCCACATGTGTTAAGTATAAACACACAGGAAAAGGTGAATGTGAAGAGCGTGAGTGTTACTGGAGCTGCAAAAGCTATTATATTAGAGGCGGTTACGGCCACTGCAACGAGGACAACTCTATCTGCACCTGTTATTGGAATTGCTAGTTGTGCATCAATTGCTAAAACGTGTTTAATGGATGAATCAACATATCCTTATAGTCTTATTGTAATCTAACAAAGAAAATTTATACTATAATAAAGTGGTTATGGATGTACATCAATAATATTATTTATTAGTAGAATATGTGAACGGTACCTTATATGAATTTAAACAATACCATTAACCTATGTGAAGTAATACATTTTTGAGATTGAGTAATAACATAATAGTTTTTGATAAATATTAATTCAAATTATAAGTATTTCATAATTGTTTTTCTAGACACAAACACTAGGAAGGTAGGTTCTTTGTGGTCAAATAATACTACCATGTTTGTGCATAAGAAATATATTTCTAGATTTTAGTTCATTTCACGTTTGTATATTCATATATACATATATATGTTTAAGGAAAGTTAAACTCTACAGATTGGGTAGTAATATATAACAGAAGTCTTCAAAATTGTATTTATTCATGTAAAAATAGTATTTATTCTAATTAGGAATCTATGAAAAATGGAAAATAAAAAGTCCAAAATAGAAAACCCGGATAAATCATCAATTCTTATTTGAAAAAGTAATGGTAGTTATAATTCATATATAGTACGAGTTGAATGAAGGCCTTGTTTGCGCGGAACTTTTGTACATTAGTGGTAAATTGTTTGAACACACTGAACTATTATGAAGATTTCTTTCTCAAGGACTGCAAATATTCCTCGTTCATTAAGTTGGCGATAAAAGGTGGCTTTGTTTCAATTTGTAAATATAAATTGAAGTGTGGGCAAGGAGGAATATGTCTAAGCAACCGAACTTGAAATTAGTATTTGTTTTATCAAATGATCCGCGAAGGTCCTTTATTCCGTCCCCTTGGATGATCGTGACTTTACCAAATACGATTCTAAAAAATAAGACGTGAAATGAAACATATAGCATTCGGTCTCACAACTGAGTACTATTGTAGCAGACTGAGATATATGAGATTCTAAATTCCTCGAATATAGATAGCTTGAGCATGATACTGGACAGTAAGAAAGAAATACACATGTTTAGGGTATTCAAACGACTCAGTATGTTTATAAGACAAACAAAATGAAAAGTTAGCTAAGGATCTTGTAACGATAATCAAGTCCTATTATGTTATCCATTTCGCTCCTAAAATTATGAATACTCCAATGCTCTGTGAATAACTTGTAGCATGTTATATTTCTTGTTAGTTGTGTTATTTGAGAAACAAATTGTAGTAATCTGTACAATAAATCCAAAAAGGCTAATTGATTTGGTACCTTTAATTTTTCTGATGCATTACTTATAAAACATGGAATTGTATGTTATGTCACATGTTATATATTATAGATTTAAATGTAGCAACTCTAGAATAAATTTCAAACCTGAAAATTACTTATTTAAACAATTGCGACATAATTAATACAAAACTATATATCTATAGATAAAATTCAAAATAAATTGACGGACTAACAAATACAATACATATTTAGTTTTAATTAATTTTAGGTATTTAATATGGAACAAAGGGGGTTTCGGTTTTAATATTTCCATTAATTAACTCATAAGAAAACAATTAAACGTCAATCGCCCTATTATGGAAGAAACTAACTATTCCACGAACCCAAAACTATATATAGTAATGCTCGTTAGGTACAACTATGTTTGGTATAACTAGCCGAACCTATACATAATGGAGCTATATAAGTGTGTGTCGAATTACATTCTCTTAGGATACTTTGCGTTTTAACCCCGGAAGATACTTGAAGTACAACAAGGATTCATAATTAAATCATGAAGTATTCAACCTCAGCATATACAATTCTTCTTCTTTTTCTTTGTATCAATGCAGGTAAATTCCTACCTTTTAAGTAAACATAGAATACAATACTGCAGTTTTATATCACATTTTATCATAGGATAAGTTATCTTTGCCTTGATATAGCGTTATCGCAAGTATGCTAGAAGAGTACGTATAAGTGTGATTCTTTCAAATAGTAAAATAGTGGACACGTGACATATTCTTTGTAATATTATTTGTATATGCATGTATAAAAAAGGAATAAAATATCCATTTGACACGAAAAGATCTATACAAATACAAGAATATTCAATAAAGTTAAATACCATGATTTAGTAGCACTAGAACTGAGCATGATCAACCGACTTGTGTTCAGGTCAATTTGAGCGTGGAAAAGCGGCACCCACATGTGTTAAGTATAAACACACAGGAAAAGGTGAATGTGAAGAGCGTGAGTGTTACTGGAGCTGCAAAAGCTATTATATTAGAGGCGGTTACGGCCACTGCAACGAGGACAACTCTATCTGCACCTGTTATTGGAATTGCTAGTTGTGCATCAATTGCTAAAACGTGTTTAATGGATGAATCAACATATCCTTATAGTCTTATTGTAATCTAACAAAGAAAATTTATACTATAATAAAGTGGTTATGGATGTACATCAATAATATTATTTATTAGTAGAATATGTGAACGGTACCTTATATGAATTTAAACAATACCATTAACCTATGTGAAGTAATACATTTTTGAGATTGAGTAATAACATAATAGTTTTTGATAAATATTAATTCAAATTATAAGTATTTCATAATTGTTTTTCTAGACACAAACACTAGGAAGGTAGGTTCTTTGTGGTCAAATAATACTACCATGTTTGTGCATAAGAAATATATTTCTAGATTTTAGTTCATTTCACGTTTGTATATTCATATATACATATATATGTTTAAGGAAAGTTAAACTCTACAGATTGGGTAGTAATATATAACAGAAGTCTTCAAAATTGTATTTATTCATGTAAAAATAGTATTTATTCTAATTAGGAATCTATGAAAAATGGAAAATAAAAAGTCCAAAATAGAAAACCCGGATAAATCATCAATTCTTATTTGAAAAAGTAATGGTAGTTATAATTCATATATAGTACGAGTTGAATGAAGGCCTTGTTTGCGCGGAACTTTTGTACATTAGTGGTAAATTGTTTGAACACACTGAACTATTATGAAGATTTCTTTCTCAAGGACTGCAAATATTCCTCGTTCATTAAGTTGGCGATAAAAGGTGGCTTTGTTTCAATTTGTAAATATAAATTGAAGTGTGGGCAAGGAGGAATATGTCTAAGCAACCGAACTTGAAATTAGTATTTGTTTTATCAAATGATCCGCGAAGGTCCTTTATTCCGTCCCCTTGGATGATCGTGACTTTACCAAATACGATTCTAAAAAATAAGACGTGAAATGAAACATATAGCATTCGGTCTCACAACTGAGTACTATTGTAGCAGACTGAGATATATGAGATTCTAAATTCCTCGAATATAGATAGCTTGAGCATGATACTGGACAGTAAGAAAGAAATACACATGTTTAGGGTATTCAAACGACTCAGTATGTTTATAAGACAAACAAAATGAAAAGTTAGCTAAGGATCTTGTAACGATAATCAAGTCCTATTATGTTATCCATTTCGCTCCTAAAATTATGAATACTCCAATGCTCTGTGAATAACTTGTAGCATGTTATATTTCTTGTTAGTTGTGTTATTTGAGAAACAAATTGTAGTAATCTGTACAATAAATCCAAAAAGGCTAATTGATTTGGTACCTTTAATTTTTCTGATGCATTACTTATAAAACATGGAATTGTATGTTATGTCACATGTTATATATTATAGATTTAAATGTAGCAACTCTAGAATAAATTTCAAACCTGAAAATTACTTATTTAAACAATTGCGACATAATTAATACAAAACTATATATCTATAGATAAAATTCAAAATAAATTGACGGACTAACAAATACAATACATATTTAGTTTTAATTAATTTTAGGTATTTAATATGGAACAAAGGGGGTTTCGGTTTTAATATTTCCATTAATTAACTCATAAGAAAACAATTAAACGTCAATCGCCCTATTATGGAAGAAACTAACTATTCCACGAACCCAAAACTATATATAGTAATGCTCGTTAGGTACAACTATGTTTGGTATAACTAGCCGAACCTATACATAATGGAGCTATATAAGTGTGTGTCGAATTACATTCTCTTAGGATACTTTGCGTTTTAACCCCGGAAGATACTTGAAGTACAACAAGGATTCATAATTAAATCATGAAGTATTCAACCTCAGCATATACAATTCTTCTTCTTTTTCTTTGTATCAATGCAGGTAAATTCCTACCTTTTAAGTAAACATAGAATACAATACTGCAGTTTTATATCACATTTTATCATAGGATAAGTTATCTTTGCCTTGATATAGCGTTATCGCAAGTATGCTAGAAGAGTACGTATAAGTGTGATTCTTTCAAATAGTAAAATAGTGGACACGTGACATATTCTTTGTAATATTATTTGTATATGCATGTATAAAAAAGGAATAAAATATCCATTTGACACGAAAAGATCTATACAAATACAAGAATATTCAATAAAGTTAAATACCATGATTTAGTAGCACTAGAACTGAGCATGATCAACCGACTTGTGTTCAGGTCAATTTGAGCGTGGAAAAGCGGCACCCACATGTGTTAAGTATAAACACACAGGAAAAGGTGAATGTGAAGAGCGTGAGTGTTACTGGAGCTGCAAAAGCTATTATATTAGAGGCGGTTACGGCCACTGCAACGAGGACAACTCTATCTGCACCTGTTATTGGAATTGCTAGTTGTGCATCAATTGCTAAAACGTGTTTAATGGATGAATCAACATATCCTTATAGTCTTATTGTAATCTAACAAAGAAAATTTATACTATAATAAAGTGGTTATGGATGTGCATCAATAATATTATTTATTAGTAGAATATGTGAACGGTACCTTATATGAATTTAAACAATACCATTAACCTATGTGAAGTAATACATTTTTGAGATTGAGTAATAACATAATAGTTTTTGATAAATATTAATTCAAATTATAAGTATTTCATAATTGTTTTTCTAGACACAAACACTAGGAAGGTAGGTTCTTTGTGGTCAAATAATACTACCATGTTTGTGCATAAGAAATATATTTCTAGATTTTAGTTCATTTCACGTTTGTATATTCATATATACATATATATGTTTAAGGAAAGTTAAACTCTACAGATTGGGTAGTAATATATAACAGAAGTCTTCAAAATTGTATTTATTCATGTAAAAATAGTATTTATTCTAATTAGGAATCTATGAAAAATGGAAAATAAAAAGTCCAAAATAGAAAACCCGGATAAATCATCAATTCTTATTTGAAAAAGTAATGGTAGTTATAATTCATATATAGTACGAGTTGAATGAAGGCCTTGTTTGCGCGGAACTTTTGTACATTAGTGGTAAATTGTTTGAACACACTGAACTATTATGAAGATTTCTTTCTCAAGGACTGCAAATATTCCTCGTTCATTAAGTTGGCGATAAAAGGTGGCTTTGTTTCAATTTGTAAATATAAATTGAAGTGTGGGCAAGGAGGAATATGTCTAAGCAACCGAACTTGAAATTAGTATTTGTTTTATCAAATGATCCGCGAAGGTCCTTTATTCCGTCCCCTTGGATGATCGTGACTTTACCAAATACGATTCTAAAAAATAAGACGTGAAATGAAACATATAGCATTCGGTCTCACAACTGAGTACTATTGTAGCAGACTGAGATATATGAGATTCTAAATTCCTCGAATATAGATAGCTTGAGCATGATACTGGACAGTAAGAAAGAAATACACATGTTTAGGGTATTCAAACGACTCAGTATGTTTATAAGACAAACAAAATGAAAAGTTAGCTAAGGATCTTGTAACGATAATCAAGTCCTATTATGTTATCCATTTCGCAACTAAAATTATGAATACTCCAATGCTCTGTGAATAACTTGTAGCATGTTATATTTCTTGTTGGTTGTGTTATTTGAGAAACAAATTGTAGTAATCTGTACAATAAATCCAAAAAGGCTAATTGATTTGGTACCTTTAATTTTTCTGATGCATTACTTATAAAACATGGAATTGTATGTTATGTCACATGTTATATATTATAGATTTAAATGTAGCAACTCTAGAATAAATTTCAAACCTGAAAATTACTTATTTAAACAATTGCGACATAATTAATACAAAACTATATATCTATAGATAAAATTCAAAATAAATTGACGGACTAACAAATACAATGTATATTTAGTTTTAATTAATTTTAGGTATTTAATATGGAACAAAGGGGGTTTCGGTTTTAATATTTCCATTAATTAACTCATAAGAAAACAATTAAACGTCAATCGCCCTATTATGGAAGAAACTAACTATTCCACGAACCCAAAACTATATATAGTAATGCTCGTTAGGTACAACTATGTTTGGTATAACTAGCCGAACCTATACATAATGGAGCTATATAAGTGTGTGTCGAATTACATTCTCTTAGGATACTTTGCGTTTTAACCCCGGAAGATACTTGAAGTACAACAAGGATTCATAATTAAATCATGAAGTATTCAACCTCAGCTTATGCAATTATCCTTCTTTTTCTTTGTATCAGTGCAGGTAAATTCCTACTTTCTAAGTATACATAGAATACAATACTACGGTTTTATATCACATTTTATCATAGGATAAGTTGTCTTTGCCTTGATATAGCGTTTTCGCAAGTATGCTAGAAGAATACGTATAAGCGTGATTCTTTCAAATAGTAAAATAGTAGACACGTGACATTTTCTTTGTAATATTATTTGTATATGCATGTATAAAAAAGGACTAAAATATCCATCTAACACGAAAAACCTATACAAATACTAGAATATTCAACAAAGTTAATTACCATGATTTAGTAGCACTTGAACTGAGCATGATCAACCGACTTGTGTTCAGGTCAATTTGAGCGTGGAAAAGCGGCACCCACATGTGTTAAGTATAAACACACAGGAAAAGGTGAATGTGATGAGCTTGAGTGTTACTGGAGCTGCAAAAGCTATTATAATAGAGGCGGTTACGGCCACTGCAACGAGGATAACTCTATCTGCACCTGTTATTGGAATTGCTAGCTGTGCATCAATTGGTAAAACGTGTTCAATCGAGGAATCAACATATCCTTATAGTCTTATTGTAATCTACCAAAGAAAATTTATACTATAATAAAGTGGTTATGGATGTACATCAATAATATTATATATTAGTAGAATATGTCAACGGTACCTTATATGAATTTAAACAATACCATCAACCTAAGTGAAGTAATACATTTTTGAGATTGAGTAATAACATAGTAGTTTTTTATAAATATTAATTCAAATGATAAGTATTTCATAATTTTTTTTCTAGACACAAACACTAGGAAGGTAGGTTCTTTGTGGTCAAAGAATACTACCATGTTTGTGCACAAGAAATATATTTTTAGATTTTAGTTCATTTCACGTTTGTATATTCATATATATATATATATATATGTTTAAGGGAAGTTAAACTCTACATATTGTGTAGTAATATATAACAAAAGTCTTCAAAGGTGTATTTATTCAGGTAAAAATAGTATTTATTCTAATTAGGAATCTACGAAAAATGGAAAATAAAAAGTCCAAAATAGAAAAACTGGATAAATCATCAATTCTTATTTGAAAAAGTACTTGTAGTTAGATGATCATAATTCATATATAGTACGAATTGAATTAATGCCTTGTTTGCGCGTAATTTTCGTACGTTAGTGGTAAATTGTTTGAACACACTGAACTATTATGAAGATTTCTTTCTCAAGTACTGCAAAGATCCCTCGTTCATTAGGTTGGCGATAAAAGGTGGCTTTGTTTCAATTTGTAAATATAAATCGAAGTGTGGGCAAGGAGGAATATGTCTAAGCAACCGAACTTGAAATTAGTATTTGTTTTATCAAATGATCCGCGAAGGTCCTTTATTCCATCCCCTTGGACGATCGTGACTTTAGCAAATACGATTCCAAAAAATAAGACGTGGAATGAAACATACAACATTCGGTCTCAAAACTGAGTACTATTGTAGCAGACTGAGATATATGAGATTCTAAATTCCTCGAATATAGATAGCTTGAGCTTGATACTGGACTGTAAGAAAGAAATACACATGTTTAGGGTATTCAAGCGACTCAATATGTTTATAAGACAACCAAAATGAAAAGTTAGCTAAGGATCTTGTAACGATAATCAAGTCCTATTATGTTATCCATTTCGCTCCTAAAATTATGAATACTCCAATGCTCTGTGAATAACTACTAACCATCACTCACATCGTATAATAATTTGTAGCATGTTATATTTCTTGTTAGTTGTTTTATTTGAGAAACAAATTGTAGTAATCTGTACAATAAATACAAAAAAGGCTAATTGATTTGGTACCTTTTATTTTTCCGATGCATTACTTATAAAACATGGAATTGTATGTTATGTCACATGTTATATATTATAGATTTAAATGTAGAAACTCTAGAATAAATTTCAAACCTAAAAATTACTTATTTAAACAATTGCGACATAATTAATACAAAACTATATATCTATAGATAAAATTCAAAATAAATTGACGGATTAAAAAATACAATACATATGTAGTTTTAATTCATTTTAGGTATTTAAGATGGAACAAAGAGTTTTTCGGTTTTAATATTTCCGTTAATTAACTCATAAGAAAACAACTAAACCTCAATCGCCCTACTATGGAAGAAACTGACTATTCCACGAACCCAAAACTATATATAGTAATGCTCTTTAGCTACACTTATGTTTGGTATAACTAGCTGAACCTATACATAATGGAGCTATATAAGTGTGTGTCGAATTACATTCTCTTAGGATACTTTGCGTTTTAACACCGGAAGATACTTGAAGTACAACAAGGATTCATAATTAAATCATGAAGTATTCAACCTCAGCTTATGCAATTATCCTTCTTTTTCTTTGTATCAGTGCAGGTAAATTCCTACTTTTTAAGTATACATAGAATACAATACTACGGTTTTATATCACATTTTATCACAGGATAAGTTGTCTTTGCCTTGATATAGCATTTTCGCAAATATGCTAGAAGAATACGTATAAGCGTGATTCTTTCAAATAGTAAAATAGTAGACACGTGACATTTTCTTTGTAATATTATTTGTATATGTGTGTATAAAAAAGGAATAAAATATCCATCTAACACGAAAAGATCTATACAAATACTAGAATATTCAACAAAGTTAATTACCATGATTTAGTAGCACTAGAATTGAGCATGATCAACCGACTTGGGTTCAGGTCAATTTGAGCGTGGAAAAGCGGCACTCACATGTGTTAAGTATAAACACACAGGAAAAGGTGAATGTGATGAGCGTGAGTGTTACTGGAGGTGCAAAAGCTATTATATTAGAGGCGGTTACGGCCACTGCAATGAGGATAACTCTATCTGCACCTGTTATTGGAATTGCTAGCTGTGCATCAATTGGTAAAACGTGTTCAATCGAGGAATCAACATATCCTTATAGTCTAATTGTGATCTACCAAAGAAAATTGATACTATAATAAAGTGGTTATGGATGTGCATCAATAATATTATATATTAGTAGAATATGTCAACGGTACCTTATATGAATTTAAACAATACCATTAACCTAAGTGAAGTAATACATTTTTGAGATTGAGTAATAACATAGTAGTTTTTTATAAATATTAATTCAAATGATAAGTATTTCATAATTTGTTTTCTAGACACAAACACTAGGCAGGTAGGTTCTTTGTGGTCAAAGAATACTACCATGTTTGTGCACAAGAAATATATTTATAGATTTTAGTTCATTTCACGTTTGTATATTCATTCATATATATATATATATATATATGTTTAAGGAAAGTTAAACTCTACATATTGGGTAGTAATATATAACAAAAGTCTTCAAAGGAGTATTTATTCAGGTAAAAATAGTATTTATTCTAATTAGGAATCTACGAAAAATGGAATATAAAAAGTCCAAAATAGATAACCTGGATAAATCATCAATTCTTATTTGAAAAAGTAATTGTAGTTAGATGATCATAATTCATATATAGTACGAGTTGAATTAATGCCTTGTTTGCGCGTAATTTTCGTACGTTAGTGGTAAATTGTTTGAACACACTGAACTATTATGAAGATTTCTTTCTCAAGGACTGCAAAGATTCCTCGTTCATTTGGTTGGCGATAAAAGGTGGCTTTGTTTTAATTTGTAAATATAAATCGAAGTGTGGGCAAGGAGGAATATGTCTAAGCAACCGAACTTGAAATTAGTATTTGTTTTATCAAATGATCCGCGAAGGTCCTTTATTCCGTCCCCTTGGATGATCGTGACTTTACCAAATACGATTCTAAAAAATAAGACGTGAAATGAAACATATAGCATTCGGTCTCACAACTGAGTACTATTGTAGCAGACTGAGATATATGAGATTCTAAATTTCTCGAATATAGATAGCTTCAGTTTGATACTGGATTGTAAGAAATAAATACACATGTTTAGGGTATTCAAACTACTCAATATTTTATAAGACAACCAAAATGAAAAGTTAGCTAAGGATCTTGTAACGATAATCAAGTCCTATTATGTTATCCATTTTGCTCCTAAAATTATGAATACTCCAATGTTCTGTGAATAACTACTAAACATCACTCACATCATATAATAATTTGTAGCATGTTATATTTCTTGTTAGTTGTGTTATTTGAGAAAAAATTGTAGGAATCTGTACAATAAATACAAAAAAGGCTAATTGATTTGGTACCTTTAATTTTTCTGATGCATTACTTATTAGACATGGAATTTTATGTTATGTCACATGATATATATTATAGATTTAAATGTAGCAACTCTAGAATAAATTTCAAACCTTAAAATTACTTATTTAAACAATTGCGACATAATTAATACAAAACTATATATGCATAGATAAAATTCAAAATAAATTGACGGATTAAAAAATACAATACGTATTTAGTTTTAATTCATTTTAGGTATTTAAGATGGAACAAAGAGATTTTCGGTTTTAATATTTCCGTTAATTAACTCATAAGAAAACAACTAAACCTCAATCGCCCTATTATGGAAGAAACTGACTATTCCACTAACCCAAAACTACATATAGTAATGCTCTTTAGCTACAACTATGTTTGGTATAACTAGCTGGACCTATACATAATGGAGCTATATAAGTGTGTGACGATTTACATTCTCTTAGGATACTTTGTGTTTTAACCCTGGAAGATAATTGAAGTACAACAAGGATTCATAACATGAAGTATTCAACCTCAGCTTATGCAATTATCCTTCTTTTTCTTTGTATCAGTGCAGGTAAATTCCTACTTTTTAAGTATACATAGAATTCAATACTACGGTTTTATATCACATTTTATCACAGGATAAGTAGTCTTTGCCTTGATATAGCGTTTTCGCAAGTATGCTAGAAGAGTACGTATAAGCGTGAAACTTTCAAATAGTAAAATAGTAGACACGTGACATTTTCTTTGTAATATTATTTGTATATGCATGTATAAAAAAGGAATAAAATATCCATTTAACACGAAAAGATCTATACAAATACAAGAATATTCAATAAAGTTAATTACCATGATTTAGTAGCACTAGAACTGAGCATGATCAACCGACTTTTGTTCAGGTCAATTTGAGCGTGGAAAAGCGGCACCCACATGTGTTAAGTATAAACACACACGAAAGGGTGAATGTGAAGAGCGTGAGTGTTACTGGAGCTGCAAAAGCTATTATATTAGAGGCGGTAACGGCCACTGCAACGAGGATAACTCTATCTGCACCTGTTATTGGAATTGCTAGCTGTGCATCAATTGGTAAAACGTGTTCAATCGAGGAATCAACATATCCTTATAGTCTAATTGTGATCTACCAAAGAAAATTTATACTATAATAAAGTGGTTATGGATGTGCATCAATAATATTATATATTAGTAGAATATGTCAACGGTACCTTATATGAATTTAAACAATACCATTAACCTAAGTGAAGTAATACATTTTTGAGATTGAGTAATAACATAGTAGTTTTTTATAAATATTAATTCAAATGATAAGTATTTCATAATTTGTTTTCTAGACACAAACACTAGGCAGGTAGGTTCTTTGTGGTCAAAGAATACTACCATGTTTGTGCACAAGAAATATATTTCTAGATTTTAGTTCATTTCACGTTTGTATATTCATTCATATATATATATATATATATATATGTTTAAGGAAAGTTAAACTCTACATATTGGGTAGTAATATATAACAAGAGTCTTCAAAGGAGTATTTATTCAGGTAAAAATAGTATTTATTCTAATTAGGAATCTACGAAAAATGGAAAATAAAAAGTCCAAAATAGATAACCTGGATAAATCATCAATTCTTATTTGAAAAAGTAATTGTAGTTAGATGATCATAATTCATATATAGTACGAGTTGAATTAATGCCTTGTTTGCGCGTAATTTTCGTACGTTAGTGGTAAATTGTTTGAACACACTGAACTATTATGAAGATTTCTTTCTCAAGGACTGCAAAGATTCCTCGTTCATTTGGTTGGCGATAAAAGGTGGCTTTGTTTTAATTTGTAAATATAAATCGAAGTGTGGGCAATGAGGAATATGTCTAAGCAACCGAACTTGAAATTAGTATTTGTTTTATCAAATGATCCGCGAAGCTCCTTTATTCCGTCCCCTTGGATGATCGTGACTTTACCAAATACGATTCTAAAAAATAACACGTGAAATGAAACATATAGCATACGGTCTCACAACTGAGTACTATTGTAGCAGACCGAGATATATGAGATTCTAAATTCCTCGAATATAGATAGCTTCAGTTTGATACTGGATTGTAAGAAAGAAATACACATGTTTAGGGTATTCAAACGACTCAATATTTTATAAGACAACCAAAATGAAAAGTTAGCTAAGGATCTTGTAACGATAATCAAGTCCTATTATGTTATCCATTTTGCTCCTAAAATTATGAATACTCCAATGCTCTGTGAATAACTACTAAACATCACTCACATCATATAATAATTTGTAGCATGTTATATTTCTTGTTAGTTGTGTTATTTGAGAAACAAATTGTAGGAATCTGTTCAATAAATACAAAAAAGGCTAATTGATTTGGTACCTTTAATTTTTCTGATGCATTACTTATAAGATATGGAATTGTATGTTATGTCACATGTTATATATTATAGATTTAAATGTAGCAAATCTAGAATAAATTTCAAACCTGAAAATTACTTATTTAAACAATTGCGACACAATTAATACAAAACTATATATGTATAGATAAAATTCAAAATAAATTGACGGATTAAAAAATACAATACATATGTAGTTTTAATTCATTTTAGGTATTTAAGATGGAACAAAGAGTTTTTCGGTTTTAATATTTCCGTTAATTAACTCATAAGAAAACAACTAAACCTCAATCGCCCTACTATGGAAGAAACTGACTATTCCACGAACCCAAAACTATATATAGTAATGCTCTTTAGCTACAACTATGTTTGGTATAACTAGCTGAACCTATACATAATGGAGCTATATAAGTGTGTGTCGAATTACTGGAGTTAAGTATAAACACACAGGAAAAGGTGAATGTGAAGAGCGTGAGTGTTACTGGAGCTGCAAAAGCTATTATATTAGAGGCGGTTACGGCCACTGCAACGAGGATAACTCTATCTGCACCTGTTATTGGAATTGCTAGCTGTGCATCAATTGGTAAAATGTGTTCAATCGAGGAATCAACATATCCTTATAGTCTTATTGTAATCTACCAAAGAAAATTTATACTATAATAAAGTGGTTATGGATGTGCATCAATAATATTATATATTAGTAGAATATGTCAACGGTACCTTATATGAATTTAAACAATAGCATTAACATAAGTGAAGTAATACATTTTTGAGATTGAGTAATAACATAGTAGTTTTTGATAAATATTAATTCAAATGATAAGTATTTCATAATTTGTTTTCTAGACACAAACACTAGGAAGGTAGGTTCTTTGTGGTCAAAGAATACTACCATGTTTGTGCACAAGAAATATATTTCTAGATTTTAGTTCATTTCACGTTTGTATATTCATATATATATATATATATATATATGTTTAAGGAAAGTTAAACTCTACATATTGGGTAGTAATATATAACAAAAGTCTTCAAAGGAATATTTATTCAGGTAAAAATAGTATTTATTCTAATTAGGAATCTACGAAAAATGGAAAATAAAAAGTCCAAAATAGAAAACCTGGATAAATCATCAATTCTAATTTGAAAAAGTAACTGTAGTTAGATGATCATAATTCATATATAGTACGAGTTGAATTAATGCCTTGTTTGCGCGTAATTTTCGTACGTTAGTGGTAAATTGTTTGAACACACTGAACTATTATGAAGATTTCTTTCTCAAGGACTGCAAAGATTCCTCGTTCATTACGTTGGCGATAAAAGGTGGCTTTGTTTTAATTTGTAAATATAAATCGAAGTGTGGGCAAGGAGGAATATGTCTAAGCAACCGAACTTTAAATTAGTATTTGTTTTATCAAACGATCCGCGAAGTTCCTTTATTCCGCCACCTTGGATGATCGTGACTTTACCAAATACGATTCCAAAAAATAAGACGTGAAATGAAACATATAGCATTCGGTCTCACAACTGAGTACTATTGTAGCAGACTGAGATATATAAGATTCTAAATTCCTCGAATATAGATAGCTTGAGTTTGATACTGGATTGTAAGAGAGAAATACACATGTTTAGGGTATTCAAACGACTCAATATGTTTATAAGACAACCAAAATGAAAAGATAGCTAAGGATCTTGTAACGATAATCAAGTCCTATTATGTTATCCATTTTGCTCCTAAAATTATGAATACTCCAATGCTCTGTGAATAACTACTAAACATCACTCACATCATATAATAATTTGTAGCATGTTATATTTCTTGTTAGTTGTGTTATTTGAGAAACAAATTGTAGGAATCTGTTCAATAAATACAAAAAAGGCTAATTGATTTGGTACCTTTAATTTTTCTGATGCATTACTTATAAGATATGGAATTGTATGTTATGTCACATGTTATATATTATAGATTTAAATGTAGCAAATCTAGAATAAATTTCAAACCTGAAAATTACTTATTTAAACAATTGCGACACAATTAATACAAAACTATATATGTATAGATAAAATTCAAAATAAATTGACGGATTAAAAAATACAATACATATGTAGTTTTAATTCATTTTAGGTATTTAAGATGGAACAAAGAGTTTTTCGGTTTTAATATTTCCGTTAATTAACTCATAAGAAAACAACTAAACCTCAATCGCCCTACTATGGAAGAAACTGACTATTCCACGAACCCAAAACTATATATAGTAATGCTCTTTAGCTACAACTATGTTTGGTATAACTAGCTGAACCTATACATAATGGAGCTATATAAGTGTGTGTCGAATTACATTATCTTAGGATACTTTTCGTTTTAACCCCGGAAGATACTTGAAGTACAACAAGGATTCATAATTAAATCATGAAGTATTCAACCTCAGCTTATGCAATTATCCTTCTTTTTCTTTGTATCAGTGCAGGTAAATTCCTACTTTTTAAGTATACATAGAATACAATAATACGGTTTTATATCACATTTTATCACAGGATAAGTTGTCTTTGCCTTGATATAGCATTTTCGCAAGTATGCTAGAAGAGTACGTGTAAGCGTGAAACTTTCAAATAGTAAAATAGTAGACACGTGACATTTTCTTTGTAATATTATTTGTATATGCATGTATAAAAAAGGAATAAAATATCCATTTAACACGAACAGATCTATACAAATACAAGAATATTCAATAAAGTTAATTACCATGATTTAGTAGCACTAGAACTAAGCATGATCAACCGACTTTTGTTCAGGTCAATTTAAGCGTGGAAAAGCGGCACCCACATGTGTTAAGTATAAACACACAGGAAAAGGTGAATGTGAAGAGCGTGAGTGTTACTGGAGCTGCAAAAGATATTATATTAGAGGCGGTTACGGCCACTGCAACGAGGATAACTCTATCTGCACCTGTTATTGGAATTGCTAGCTGTGCATCAATTGGTAAAATGTGTTCAATCGAGGAATCAACATATCCTTATAGTCTTATTGTAATCTACCAAAGAAAATTTATACTATAATAAAGTGGTTATGGATGTGCATCAATAATATTATATATTAGTAGAATATGTCAACGGTACCTTATATGAATTTAAACAATACCATTAACATAAGTGAAGTAATACATTTTTGAGATTGAGTAATAACATAGTAGTTTTTGATAAATATTAATTCAAATGATAAGTATTTCATAATTTGTTTTCTAGACACAAACACTAGGAAGGTAGGTTCTTTGTGGTCAAAGAATACTACCATGTTTGTGCACAAGAAATATATTTCTAGATTTTAGTTCATTTCACGTTTGTATATTCATATATATATATATATATATATATGTTTAAGGAAAGTTAAACTCTACATATTGGGTAGTAATATATAACAAAAGTCTTCAAAGGAATATTTATTCAGGTAAAAATAGTATTTATTCTAATTAGGAATCTACGAAAAATGGAAAATAAAAAGTCCAAAATAGAAAACCTGGATAAATCATCAAGTCTAATTTGAAAAAGTAACTGTAGTTAGATCATCATAATTCATATATAGTACGAGTTGAATTAATGCCTTGTTTGCGCGTAATTTTCGTACGTTAGTGGTAAATTGTTTGAACACACTGAACTATTATGAAGATTTCTTTCTCAAGGACTGCAAAGATTCCTCGTTCATTACGTTGGCGATAAAAGGTGGCTTTGTTTTAATTTGTAAATATAAATCGAAGTGTGGGCAAGGAGGAATATGTCTAAGCAACCGAACTTGACATTAGTATTTGTTTTATCAAACGATCCGCGAAGTTCCTTTATTCCGCCCCCTTGGATGATCGTGACTTTACCAAATACGATTCCAAAAAATAAGACGTGAAATGAAACATATAGCATTCGGTCTCACAACTGAGTACTATTGTAGCAGACTGAGATATATGAGATTCTAAATTCCTCGAATATAGATAGCTTGAGTTTGATACTGGATTGTAAGAGAGAAATACACATGTTTAGGGTATTCAAACGACTCAATATGTTTATAAGACAACCAAAATGAAAAGTTAGCAAAGGATCTTGTAACGATAATCAAGTCCTATTATGTTATCCATTTTGCTCCTAAAATTATGAATACTCCAATGCTCTGTGAATAACTACTAAACATCACTCACATCATATAATAATCTGTAGCATGTTATATTTCTTGTTAGTTGTGTTATTTGAGAAAAAATTGTAGGAATCGGTACAATAAATACAAAAAAGGCTAATTGATTTGGTACCTTTAATTTTTCTGATGCATTACTTATAAGATATGGAATTGTATGTTATGTCACATGTTATATATTATAGATTTAAATGTAGCAACTCTAGAATAAATTTCAAACCTGAAAATTACTTATTTATACAATTGCGACATAATTAATACAAAACTATATATGTATAGATAAAATTCAAAATAAATTGACGGATTAAAAAATACAATACATATGTAGTTTTAATTCATTTTAGGTATTTAAGATGGAACAAAGAGTTTTTCGGTTTTAATATTTCCGTTAATTAACTCATAAGAAAACAACTAAACCTCAATCGCCCTACTATGGAAGAAACTAACTATTCCACGAACCCAAAACTATATATAGTAATGCTCTTTAGCTACAACTATGTTTGGTATAACTAGCTGAACCTATACATAATGGAGCTATATAAGTGTGTGTCGAATTACATTCTCTTAGGATACTTTTCGTTTTAACCCTGGAAGATACTTGAAGTACAACAAGGATTCATAATTAAATCATGAAGTATTCAACCTCAGCTTATGCAATTATCCTTCTTTTTCTTTGTATCAGTGCAGGTAAATTCCTACTTTTTAAGTATACATAGAATACAATAATACGGTTTTATATCACATTTTATCACAGGATAAGTTGTCTTTGCCTTGATATAGCATTTTCGCAAGTATGCTAGAAGAGTACGTATAAGCGTGAAACTTTCAAATAGTAAAATAGTAGACACGTGACATTTTCTTTGTAATATTATTTGTATATGCATGTATAAAAAAGGAATAAAATATCCATTTAACACGAACAGATCTATACAAATAGAAGAATATTCAATAAAGTTAATTACCCTGATTTAGTAGCACTAGAACTGAGCATGATCAACCGACTTTTGTTCAGGTCAATTTAAGCGTGGAAAAGCGGCACCCACATGTGTTAAGTATAAACACACAGGAAAAGGTGAATGTGAAGAGCGTGAGTGTTACTGGAGCTGCAAAAGCTATTATATTAGAGGCGGTTACGGCCACTGCAACGAGGATAACTCTATCTGCACCTGTTATTGGAATTGCTAGCTGTGCATCAATTGGTAAAATGTGTTCAATCGAGGAATCAACATATCCTTATAGTCTTATTGTAATCTACCAAAGAAAATTTATACTATAATAAAGTGGTTATGGATGTGCATCAATAATATTATATATTAGTAGAATATGTCAACGGTACCTTATATGAATTTAAACAATACCATTAACCTAAGTGAAGTAATACATTTTTGAGATTGAGTAATAACATAGTAGTTTTTGATAAATATTAATTCAAATGATAAGTATTTCATAATTTGTTTTCTAGACACAAACACTAGGAAGGTAGGTTCTTTGTGGTCAAAGAATACTACCATGTTTGTGCACAAGAAATATATTTCTAGATTTTAGTTCATTTCACGTTTGTATATTCATATATATATATATATATATATATATATGTTTAAGGAAAGTTAAACTCTACATATTGGGTAGTAATATATAACAAAAGTCTTCAAAGGAATATTTATTCAGGTAAAAATAGTATTTATTCTAATTAGGAATCTACGAAAAATGGAAAATAAAAAGTCCAAAATAGAAAACCTGGATAAATCATCAAGTCTAATTTGAAAAAGTAACTGTAGTTAGATCATCATAATTCATATATAGTACGAGTTGAATTAATGCCTTGTTTGCGCGTAATTTTCGTACGTTAGTGGTAAATTGTTTGAACACACTGAACTATTATGAAGATTTCTTTCTCAAGGACTGCAAAGATTCCTCGTTCATTACGTTGGCGATAAAAGGTGGCTTTGTTTTAATTTGTAAATATAAATCGAAGTGTGGGCAAGGAGGAATATGTCTAAGCAACCGAACTTGACATTAGTATTTGTTTTATCAAACGATCCGCGAAGTTCCTTTATTCCGCCCCCTTGGATGATCGTGACTTTACCAAATACGATTCCAAAAAATAAGACGTGAAATGAAAAATATAGCATTCGGTCTCACAACTGAGTACTATTGTAGCAGACTGAGATATATGAGATTCTAAATTCCTCGAATATAGATAGCTTGAGTTTGATACTGGATTGTAAGAGAGAAATACACATGTTTAGGGTATTCAAACGACTCAATATGTTTATAAGACAACCAAAATGAAAAGTTAGCAAAGGATCTTGTAACGATAATCAAGTCCTATTATGTTATCCATTTTGCTCCTAAAATTATGAATACTCCAATGCTCTGTGAATAACTACTAAACATCACTCACATCATATAATAATCTGTAGCATGTTATATTTCTTGTTAGTTGTGTTATTTGAGAAAAAATTGTAGGAATCGGTACAATAAATACAAAAAAGGCTAATTGATTTGGTACCTTTAATTTTTCTGATGCATTACTTATAAGATATGGAATTGTATGTTATGTCACATGTTATATATTATAGATTTAAATTTAGCAACTCTAGAATAAATTTCAAACCTGAAAATTACTTATTTAAACAATTGCGACATAATTAATACAAAACTATATATGTATAGATAAAATTCAAAATAAATTGACGGATTAAAAAATACAATACATATGTAGTTTTAATTCATTTTAGGTATTTAAGATGGAACAAAGAGTTTTTCAGTTTTAATATTTCCGTTAATTAACTCATAAGAAAACAACTAAACCTCAATCGCCCTACTATGGAAGAAACTAACTATTCCACGAACCCAAAACTATATATAGTAATGCTCTTTAGCTACAACTATGTTTGGTATAACTAGCTGAACCTATACATAATGGAGCTATATAAGTGTGTGTCGAATTACATTCTCTTAGGATACTTTTCGTTTTAACCCTGGAAGATACTTGAAGTACAACAAGGATTCATAATTAAATCATGAAGTATTCAACCTCAGCTTATGCAATTATCCTTCTTTTTCTTTGTATCAGTGCAGGTAAATTCCTACTTTTTAAGTATACATAGAATACAATAATACGGTTTTATATCACATTTTATCACAGGATAAGTTGTCTTTGCCTTGATATAGCATTTTCGCAAGTATGCTAGAAGAGTACGTATAAGCGTGAAACTTTCAAATAGTAAAATAGTAGACACGTGACATTTTCTTTGTAATATTATTTGTATATGCATGTATAAAAAAGGAATAAAATATCCATTTAACACGAACAGATCTATACAAATAGAAGAATATTCAATAAAGTTAATTACCCTGATTTAGTAGCACTAGAACTGAGCATGATCAACCGACTTTTGTTCAGGTCAATTTAAGCGTGGAAAAGCGGCACCCACATGTGTTAAGTATAAACACACAGGAAAAGGTGAATGTGAAGAGCGTGAGTGTTACTGGAGCTGCAAAAGCTATTATATTAGAGGCGGTTACGGCCACTGCAACGAGGATAACTCTATCTGCACCTGTTATTGGAATTGCTAGCTGTGCATCAATTGGTAAAATGTGTTCAATCGAGGAATCAACATATCCTTATAGTCTTATTGTAATCTACCAAAGAAAATTTATACTATAATAAAGTGGTTATGGATGTGCATCAATAATATTATATATTAGTAGAATATGTCAACGGTACCTTATATGAATTTAAACAATACCATTAACCTAAGTGAAGTAATACATTTTTGAGATTGAGTAATAACATAGTAGTTTTTGATAAATATTAATTCAAATGATAAGTATTTCATAATTTGTTTTCTAGACACAAACACTAGGAAGGTAGGTTCTTTGTGGTCAAAGAATTCTACCATGTTTGTGCACAAGAAATATATTTCTAGATTTGAGTTCATTTCACGTTTGTATATTCATATATATATATATATATATATATATATATATATGTTTAAGGAAAGTTAAACTCTACATATTGGGTAGTAATATATAACAAAAGTCTTCAAAGGAATATTTATTCAGGTAAAAATAGTATTTATTCTAATTAGGAATCTACGAAAAATGGAAAATAAAAAGTCCAAAATAGAAAACCTGGATAAATCATCAATTCTAATTTGAAAAAGTAACTGTAGTTAGACCATCATAATTCATATATAGTACGAGTTGAATTAATGCCTTGTTTGCGCGTAATTTTCGTACGTTAGTGGTAAATTGTTTGAACACACTGAACTATTATGAAGATTTCTTTCTCAAGGACTGCAAAGATTCCTCGTTCATTACGTTGGCGATAAAAGGTGGCTTTGTTTTAATTTGTAAATATAAATCGAAGTGTGGGCAAGGAGGTATATGTCTAAGCAATCGAACTTGAAATTAGTATTTGTTTTATCAAACGATCCGCGAAGTTCCTTTATTCCGCCCCCTTGGATGATCGTGACTTTACCAAATACGATTCCAAAAAATAAGACGTGAAATGAAACATATAGCATTCGGTCTCACAACTGAGTACTATTGTAGCAGACTGAGATATATGAGATTCTAAATTCCTCGAATATAGATAGCTTGAGTTTGATACTGGATTGTAAGAGAGAAATACACATGTTTAGGGTATTCAAACGACTCAATATGTTTATAAGACAACCAAAATGAAAAGTTAGCAAAGGATCTTGTAACGATAATCAAGTCCTATTATGTTATCCATTTTGCTCCTAAAATTATGAATACTCCAATGCTCTGTGAATAACTACTAAACATCACTCACATCATATAATAATCTGTAGCATGTTATATTTCTTGTTAGTTGTGTTATTTGAGAAAAAATTGTAGGAATCGGTACAATAAATACAAAAAAGGCTAATTGATTTGGTACCTTTAATTTTTCTGATGCATTACTTATAAGATATGGAATTGTATGTTATGTCACATGTTATATATTATAGATTTAAATGTAGCAACTCTAGAATAAATTTCAAACCTGAAAATTACTTATTTAAACAATTGCGACATAATTAATACAAAACTATATATGTATAGATAAAATTCAAAATAAATTGACGGATTAAAAAATACAATACATATGTAGTTTTAATTCATTTTAGGTATTTAAGATGGAACAAAGAGTTTTTCGGTTTTAATATTTCCGTTAATTAACTCATAAGAAAACAACTAAACCTCAATCGCCCTACTATGGAAGAAACTAACTATTCCACGAACCCAAAACTATATATAGTAATGCTCTTTAGCTACAACTATGTTTGGTATAACTAGCTGAACCTATACATAATGGAGCTATATAAGTGTGTGTCGAATTACATTCTCTTAGGATACTTTTCGTTTTAACCCCGGAAGATACTTGAAGTACAACAAAGATTCATAATTAAATCATGAAGTATTCAACCTCAGCTTATGCAATTATCCTTCTTTTTTTTGTATCAGTGCAGGTAAATTCCTACTTTTTAAGTATACATAGAATACAATAATACGGTTTTATATCACATTTTATCACAGGATAAGTTGTCTTTGCCTTGATATAGCATTTTCGCAAGTATGCTAGAAGAGTACGTGTAAGCGTGAAACTTTCAAATAGTAAAATAGTAGACACGTGACATTTTCTTTGTAATATTATTTGTATATGCATGTATAAAAAAGGAATAAAATATCCATTTAACACGAAAAGATCTATACAAATAGAAGAATATTCAATAAAGTTAATTACCATGATTTAGTAGCACTAGAACTGAGCATGATCATCCGACTTTTGTTCAGGTCAATTTAAGCGTGGAAAAAGCAGCACCCACATGTGTTAAGTATAAACACACAGGAAAAGGTGAATGTGAAGAGCGTGAGTGTTACTGGAGCTGCAAAAGCTATTATATTAGAGGCGGTTACGGACACTGCAACGAGGATAACTCTATCTGCACCTGTTATTGGAATTGCTAGCTGTGCATCAATTGGTAAAATGTGTTCAATCGAGGAATCAACATATCCTTATAGTCTTATTGTAATCTACCAAAGAAAATTTATACTATAATAAAGTGGTTATGGATGTGCATCAATAATATTATATATTAGTAGAATATGTCAACGGTACCTTATATGAATTTAAACAATACCATTAACCTAAGTGAAGTAATACATTTTTGAGATTGAGTAATAACGTAGTAGTTTTTGATAAATATTAATTCAAATGATAAGTATTTCATAATTTGTTTTCTAGACACAAACACTAGGAAGGTAGGTTCTTTGTGGTCAAAGAATACAACCATGTTTGTGCACAAGAAATATATTTCTAGATTTTAGTTCATTTCACGTTTGTATATTCATATATATATATATATATATATGTTTAAGGAAAGTTAAACTCTACATATTGGGTAGTAATATATAACAAAAGTCTTCAAAGGAATATTTATTCAGGTAAAAATAGTATTTATTCTAATTAGGAATCTACGAAAAATGGAAAATAAAAAGTCCAAAATAGAAAACCTGGATAAATCATCAATTCTAATTTGAAAAAGTAACTGTAGTTAGATCATCATAATTCATATATAGTACGAGTTGAATTAATGCCTTGTTTGCACGTAATTTTCGTACGTTAGTGGTAAATTGTTTGAACACACTGAACTATTATGAAGATTTCTTTCTCAAGGACTGCAAAGATTCCTCGTTCATTACGTTGGCGATAAAAGGTGGCTTTGTTTTAATTTGTAAATATAAATCGAAGTGTGGGCAAGGAGGTATATGTCTAAGCAACCGAACTTGAAATTAGTATTTGTTTTATCAAACGATCCGCGAAGTTCCTTTATTCCGCCCCCTTGGATGATCGTGACTTTACCAAATACGATTCCAAAAAATAAGACGTGAAATGAAACATATAGCATTCGGTCTCACAACTGAGTACTATTGTAGCAGACTGAGATATATGAGATTCTAAATTCCTCGAATATAGATAGCTTGAGTTTGATACTGGATTGTAAGAGAGAAATACACATGTTTAGGGTATTCAAACGACTCAATATGTTTATAAGACAACCAAAATGAAAAGTTAGCAAAGGATCTTGTAACGATAATCAAGTCCTATTATGTTATCCATTTTGCTCCTAAAATTATGAATACTCCAATGCTCTGTGAATAACTACTAAACATCACTCACATCATATAATAATCTGTAGCATGTTATATTTCTTGTTAGTTGTGTTATTTGAGAAAAAATTGTAGGAATCGGTACAATAAATACAAAAAAGGCTAATTGATTTGGTACCTTTAATTTTTCTGATGCATTACTTATAAGATATGGAATTGTATGTTATGTCACATGTTATATATTATAGATTTAAATGTAGCAACTCTAGAATAAATTTCAAACCTGAAAATTACTTATTTAAACAATTGCGACATAATTAATACAAAACTATATATGTATAGATAAAATTCAAAATAAATTGACGGATTAAAAAATACAATACATATGTAGTTTTAATTCATTTTAGGTATTTAAGATGGAACAAAGAGTTTTTCGGTTTTAATATTTCCGTTAATTAACTCATAAGAAAACAACTAAACCTCAATCGCCCTACTATGGAAGAAACTAACTATTCCACGAACCCAAAACTATATATAGTAATGCTCTTTAGCTACAACTATGTTTGGTATAACTAGCTGAACCTATACATAATGGAGCTATATAAGTGTGTGTCGAATTACATTCTCTTAGGATACTTTTCGTTTTAACCCCGGAAGATACTTGAAGTACAACAAAGATTCATAATTAAATCATGAAGTATTCAACCTCAGCTTATGCAATTATCCTTCTTTTTTTTGTATCAGTGCAGGTAAATTCCTACTTTTTAAGTATACATAGAATACAATAATACGGTTTTATATCACATTTTATCACAGGATAAGTTGTCTTTGCCTTGATATAGCATTTTCGCAAGTATGCTAGAAGAGTACGTGTAAGCGTGAAACTTTCAAATAGTAAAATAGTAGACACGTGACATTTTCTTTGTAATATTATTTGTATATGCATGTATAAAAAAGGAATAAAATATCCATTTAACACGAAAAGATCTATACAAATAGAAGAATATTCAATAAAGTTAATTACCATGATTTCGTAGCACTTGAACTGAGCATGATCAACCGACTTTTGTTCAGGTCAATTTAAGCGTGGAAAAAGCAGCACCCACATGTGTTAAGTATAAACACACAGGAAAAGGTGAATGTGAAGAGCGTGAGTGTTACTGGAGCTGCAAAAGCTATTATATTAGAGGCGGTTACGGACACTGCAACGAGGATAACTCTATCTGCACCTGTTATTGGAATTGCTAGCTGTGCATCAATTGGTAAAATGTGTTCAATCGAGGAATCAACATATCCTTATAGTCTTATTGTAATCTACCAAAGAAAATTTATACTATAATAAAGTGGTTATGGATGTGCATCAATAATATTATATATTAGTAGAATATGTCAACGGTACCTTATATGAATTTAAACAATACCATTAACCTAAGTGAAGTAATACATTTTTGAGATTGAGTAATAACGTAGTAGTTTTTGATAAATATTAATTCAAATGATAAGTATTTCATAATTTGTTTTCTAGACACAAACACTAGGAAGGTAGGTTCTTTGTGGTCAAAGAATACAACCATGTTTGTGCACAAGAAATATATTTCAAGATTTTAGTTCATTTCACGTTTGTATATTCATATATATATATATATATATATGTTTAAGGAAAGTTAAACTCTACATATTGGGTAGTAATATATAACAAAAGTCTTCAAAGGAATATTTATTCAGGTAAAAATAGTATTTATTCTAATTAGGAATCTACGAAAAATGGAAAATAAAAAGTCCAAAATAGAAAACCTGGATAAATCATCAATTCTAATTTGAAAAAGTAACTGTAGTTAGATCATCATAATTCATATATAGTACGAGTTGAATTAATGCCTTGTTTGCACGTAATTTTCGTACGTTAGTGGTAAATTGTTTGAACACACTGAACTATTATGAAGATTTCTTTCTCAAGGACTGCAAAGATTCCTCGTTCATTACGTTGGCGATAAAAGGTGGCTTTGTTTTAATTTGTAAATATAAATCGAAGTGTGGGCAAGGAGGTATATGTCTAAGCAACCGAACTTGAAATTAGTATTTGTTTTATCAAACGATCCGCGAAGTTCCTTTATTCCGCCCCCTTGGATGATCGTGACTTTACCAAATACGATTCCAAAAAATAAGACGTGAAATGAAACATATAGCATTCGGTCTCACAACTGAGTACTATTGTAGCAGACTGAGATATATGAGATTCTAAATTCCTCGAATATAGATAGCTTGAGTTTGATACTGGATTGTAAGAGAGAAATACACATGTTTAGGGTATTCAAACGACTCAATATGTTTATAAGACAACCAAAATGAAAAGTTAGCAAAGGATCTTGTAACGATAATCAAGTCCTATTATGTTATCCATTTTGCTCCTAAAATTATGAATACTCCAATGCTCTGTGAATAACTACTAAACATCACTCACATCATATAATAATCTGTAGCATGTTATATTTCTTGTTAGTTGTGTTATTTGAGAAAAAATTGTAGGAATCGGTACAATAAATACAAAAAAGGCTAATTGATTTGGTACCTTTAATTTTTCTGATGCATTACTTATAAGATATGGAATTGTATGTTATGTCACATGTTATATATTATAGATTTAAATGTAGCAACTCTAGAATAAATTTCAAACCTGAAAATTACTTATTTAAACAATTGCGACATAATTAATACAAAACTATATATGTATAGATAAAATTCAAAATAAATTGACGGATTAAAAAATACAATACATATGTAGTTTTAATTCATTTTAGGTATTTAAGATGGAACAAAGAGTTTTTCGGTTTTAATATTTCCGTTAATTAACTCATAAGAAAACAACTAAACCTCAATCGCCCTACTATGGAAGAAACTAACTATTCCACGAACCCAAAACTATATATAGTAATGCTCTTTAGCTACAACTATGTTTGGTATAACTAGCTGAACCTATACATAATGGAGCTATATAAGTGTGTGTCGAATTACATTCTCTTAGGATACTTTTCGTTTTAACCCCGGAAGATACTTGAAGTACAACAAAGATTCATAATTAAATCATGAAGTATTCAACCTCAGCTTATGCAATTATCCTTCTTTTTTTTGTATCAGTGCAGGTAAATTCCTACTTTTTAAGTATACATAGAATACAATAATACGGTTTTATATCACATTTTATCACAGGATAAGTTGTCTTTGCCTTGATATAGCATTTTCGCAAGTATGCTAGAAGAGTACGTGTAAGCGTGAAACTTTCAAATAGTAAAATAGTAGACACGTGACATTTTCTTTGTAATATTATTTGTATATGCATGTATAAAAAAGGAATAAAATATCTATTTAACACGAAAAGATCTATACAAATAGAAGAATATTCAATAAAGTTAATTACCATGATTTAGTAGCACTAGAACTGAGCATGATCAACCGACTTTTGTTCAGGTCAATTTAAGCGTGGAAAAAGCAGCACCCACATGTGTTAAGTATAAACACACAGGAAAAGGTGAATGTGAAGAGCGTGAGTGTTACTGGAGCTGCAAAAGCTATTATATTAGAGGCGGTTACGGACACTGCAACGAGGATAACTCTATCTGCACCTGTTATTGGAATTGCTAGCTGTGCATCAATTGGTAAAATGTGTTCAATCGAGGAATCAACATATCCTTATAGTCTTATTGTAATCTACCAAAGAAAATTTATACTATAATAAAGTGGTTATGGATGTGCATCAATAATATTATATATTAGTAGAATATGTCAACGGTACCTTATATGAATTTAAACAATACCATTAACCTAAGTGAAGTAATACATTTTTGAGATTGAGTAATAACGTAGTAGTTTTTGATAAATATTAATTCAAATGATAAGTATTTCATAATTTGTTTTCTAGACACAAACACTAGGAAGGTAGGTTCTTTGTGGTCAAAGAATACAACCATGTTTGTGCACAAGAAATATATTTCTAGATTTTAGTTCATTTCACGTTTGTATATTCATATATATATATATATATATATGTTTAAGGAAAGTTAAACTCTACATATTGGGTAGTAATATATAACAAAAGTCTTCAAAGGAATATTTATTCAGGTAAAAATAGTATTTATTCTAATTAGGAATCTACGAAAAATGGAAAATAAAAAGTCCAAAATAGAAAACCTGGATAAATCATCAATTCTAATTTGAAAAAGTAACTGTAGTTAGATCATCATAATTCATATATAGTACGAGTTGAATTAATGCCTTGTTTGCACGTAATTTTCGTACGTTAGTGGTAAATTGTTTGAACACACTGAACTATTATGAAGATTTCTTTCTCAAGGACTGCAAAGATTCCTCGTTCATTACGTTGGCGATAAAAGGTGGCTTTGTTTTAATTTGTAAATATAAATCGAAGTGTGGGCAAGGAGGAATATGTCTAAGCAACCGAACTTGAAATTAGTATTTGTTTTATCAAACGATCCGCGAAGTTCCTTTATTCCGCCCCCTTGGATGATCGTGACTTTACCAAATACGATTCCAAAAAATAAGACGTGAAATGAAACATATAGCATTCGGTCTCACAACTGAGTACTATTGTAGCAGACTGAGATATATGAGATTCTAAATTCCTCGAATATAGATAGCTTGAGTTTGATACTGGATTGAAAAAGAGAGAAATACACATGTTTAGGGTATTCAAACGTCTCAATATGTTTATAAGACAACCAAAATGAAAAGTTAGCAAAGGATCTTGTAACGATAATCAAGTCCTATTATGTTATCCATTTTGCTCCTAAAATTATGAATACTCCAATCCTCTGTGAATAACTACTAAACATCACTCACATCATATAATAATCTGTAGCATGTTATATTTCTTGTTAGTTGTGTTATTTGAGAAAAAATTGTAGGAATCGGTACAATAAATACAAAAAAGGCTAATTGATTTGGTACCTTTAATTTTTCTGATGCATTACTTATAAGATATGGAATTGTATGTTATGTCACATGTTATATATTATAGATTTAAATGTAGCAACTCTAGAATAAATTTCAAACCTGAAAATTACTTATTTAAACAATTGCGACATAATTAATACAAAACTATATATGTATAGATAAAATTCAAAATAAATTGACGGATTAAAAAATACAATACATATGTAGTTTTAATTCATTTTAGGTATTTAAGATGGAACAAAGAGTTTTTCGGTTTTAATATTTCCGTTAATTAACTCATAAGAAAACAACTAAACCTCAATCGCCCTACTATGGAAGAAACTAACTATTCCACGAACCCAAAACTATATATAGTAATGCTCTTTAGCTACAACTATGTTTGGTATAACTAGCTGAACCTATACATAATGGAGCTATATAAGTGTGTGTCGAATTACATTCTCTTAGGATACTTTTCGTTTTAACCCCGGAAGATACTTGAAGTACAACAAAGATTCATAATTAAATCATGAAGTATTCAACCTCAGCTTATGCAATTATCCTTCTTTTTTTTGTATCAGTGCAGGTAAATTCCTACTTTTTAAGTATACATAGAATACAATAATACGGTTTTATATCACATTTTATCACAGGATAAGTTGTCTTTGCCTTGATATAGCATTTTCGCAAGTATGCTAGAAGAGTACGTGTAAGCGTGAAACTTTCAAATAGTAAAATAGTAGACACGTGACATTTTCTTTGTAATATTATTTGTATATGCATGTATAAAAAAGGAATAAAATATCCATTTAACACGAAAAGATCTATACAAATAGAAGAATATTCAATAAAGTTAATTACCATGATTTAGTAGCACTAGAACTGAGCATGATCAACCGACTTTTGTTCAGGTCAATTTAAGCGTGGAAAAAGCAGCACCCACATGTGTTAAGTATAAACACACAGGAAAAGGTGAATGTGAAGAGCGTGAGTGTTACTGGAGCTGCAAAAGCTATTATATTAGAGGCGGTTACGGACACTGCAACGAGGATAACTCTATCTGCACCTGTTATTGGAATTGCTAGCTGTGCATCAATTGGTAAAATGTGTTCAATCGAGGAATCAACATATCCTTATAGTCTTATTGTAATCTACCAAAGAAAATTTATACTATAATAAAGTGGTTATGGATGTGCATCAATAATATTATATATTAGTAGAATATGTCAACGGTACCTTATATGAATTTAAACAATACCATTAACCTAAGTGAAGTAATACATTTTTGAGATTGAGTAATAACGTCGTAGTTTTTGATAAATATTAATTCAAATGATAAGTATTTCATAATTTGTTTTCTAGACACAAACACTAGGAAGGTAGGTTCTTTGTGGTCAAAGAATACAACCATGTTTGTGCACAAGAAATATATTTCTAGATTTTAGTTCATTTCACGTTTGTATATTCATATATATATATATATATATATGTTTAAGGAAAGTTAAACTCTACATATTGGGTAGTAATATATAACAAAAGTCTTCAAAGGAATATTTATTCAGGTAAAAATAGTATTTATTCTAATTAGGAATCTACGAAAAATGGAAAATAAAAAGTCCAAAATAGAAAACCTGGATAAATCATCAATTCTAATTTGAAAAAGTAACTGTAGTTAGATCATCATAATTCATATATAGTACGAGTTGAATTAATGCCTTGTTTGCACGTAATTTTCGTACGTTAGTGGTAAATTGTTTGAACACACTGAACTATTATGAAGATTTCTTTCTCAAGGACTGCAAAGATTCCTCGTTCATTACGTTGGCGATAAAAGGTGGCTTTGTTTTAATTTGTAAATATAAATCGAAGTGTGGGCAAGGAGGTATATGTCTAAGCAACCGAACTTGAAATTAGTATTTGTTTTATCAAACGATCCGCGAAGTTCCTTTATTCCGCCCCCTTGGATGATCGTGACTTTACCAAATACGATTCCAAAAAATAAGACGTGAAATGAAACATATAGCATTCGGTCTCACAACTGAGTACTATTGTAGCAGACTGAGATATATGAGATTCTAAATTCCTCGAATATAGATAGCTTGAGTTTGATACTGGATTGTAAGAGAGAAATACACATGTTTAGGGTATTCAAACGACTCAATATGTTTATAAGACAACCAAAATGAAAAGTTAGCAAAGGATCTTGTAACGATAATCAAGTCCTATTATGTTATCCATTTTGCTCCTAAAATTATGAATACTCCAATGCTCTGTGAATAACTACTAAACATCACTCACATCATATAATAATCTGTAGCATGTTATATTTCTTGTTAGTTGTGTTATTTGAGAAAAAATTGTAGGAATCGGTACAATAAATACAAAAAAGGCTAATTGATTTGGTACCTTTAATTTTTCTGATGCATTACTTATAAGATATGGAATTGTATGTTATGTCACATGTTATATATTATAGATTTAAATGTAGCAACTCTAGAATAAATTTCAAACCTGAAAATTACTTATTTAAACAATTGCGACATAATTAATACAAAACTATATATGTATAGATAAAATTCAAAATAAATTGACGGATTAAAAAATACAATACATATGTAGTTTTAATTCATTTTAGGTATTTAAGATGGAACAAAGAGTTTTTCGGTTTTAATATTTCCGTTAATTAACTCATAAGAAAACAACTAAACCTCAATCGCCCTACTATGGAAGAAACTAACTATTCCACGAACCCAAAACTATATATAGTAATGCTCTTTAGCTACAACTATGTTTGGTATAACTAGCTGAACCTATACATAATGGAGCTATATAAGTGTGTGTCGAATTACATTCTCTTAGGATACTTTTCGTTTTAACCCCGGAAGATACTTGAAGTACAACAAAGATTCATAATTAAATCATGAAGTATTCAACCTCAGCTTATGCAATTATCCTTCTTTTTTTTGTATCAGTGCAGGTAAATTCCTACTTTTTAAGTATACATAGAATACAATAATACGGTTTTATATCACATTTTATCACAGGATAAGTTGTCTTTGCCTTGATATAGCATTTTCGCAAGTATGCTAGAAGAGTACGTGTAAGCGTGAAACTTTCAAATAGTAAAATAGTAGACACGTGACATTTTCTTTGTAATATTATTTGTATATGCATGTATAAAAAAGGAATAAAATATCCATTTAACACGAAAAGATCTATACAAATAGAAGAATATTCAATAAAGTTAATTACCATGATTTAGTAGCACTAGAATTGAGCATGATCAACCGACTTTTGTTCAGGTCAATTTAAGCGTGGAAAAAGCAGCACCCACATGTGTTAAGTATAAACACACAGGAAAAGGTGAATGTGAAGAGCGTGAGTGTTACTGGAGCTGCAAAAGCTATTATATTAGAGGCGGTTACGGACACTGCAACGAGGATAACTCTATCTGCACCTGTTATTGGAATTGCTAGCTGTGCATCAATTGGTAAAATGTGTTCAATCGAGGAATCAACATATCCTTATAGTCTTATTGTAATCTACCAAAGAAAATTTATACTATAATAAAGTGGTTATGGATGTGCATCAATAATATTATATATTAGTAGAATATGTCAACGGTACCTTATATGAATTTAAACAATACCATTAACCTAAGTGAAGTAATACATTTTTGAGATTGAGTAATAACGTAGTAGTTTTTGATAAATATTAATTCAAATGATAAGTATTTCATAATTTGTTTTCTAGACACAAACACTAGGAAGGTAGGTTCTTTGTGGTCAAAGAATACAACCATGTTTGTGCACAAGAAATATATTTCTAGATTTTAGTTCATTTCACGTTTGTATATTCATATATATATATATATATATATGTTTAAGGAAAGTTAAACTCTACATATTGGGTAGTAATATATAACAAAAGTCTTCAAAGGAATATTTATTCAGGTAAAAATAGTATTTATTCTAATTAGGAATCTACGAAAAATGGAAAATAAAAAGTCCAAAATAGAAAACCTGGATAAATCATCAATTCTAATTTGAAAAAGTAACTGTAGTTAGATCATCATAATTCATATATAGTACGAGTTGAATTAATGCCTTGTTTGCACGTAATTTTCGTACGTTAGTGGTAAATTGTTTGAACACACTGAACTATTATGAAGATTTCTTTCTCAAGGACTGCAAAGATTCCTCGTTCATTACGTTGGCGATAAAAGGTGGCTTTGTTTTAATTTGTAAATATAAATCGAAGTGTGGGCAAGGAGGTATATGTCTAAGCAACCGAACTTGAAATTAGTATTTGTTTTATCAAACGATCCGCGAAGTTCCTTTATTCCGCCCCCTTGGATGATCGTGACTTTACCAAATACGATTCCAAAAAATAAGACGTGAAATGAAACATATAGCATTCGGTCTCACAACTGAGTACTATTGTAGCAGACTGAGATATATGAGATTCTAAATTCCTCGAATATAGATAGCTTGAGTTTGATACTGGATTGTAAGAGAGAAATACACATGTTTAGGGTATTCAAACGACTCAATATGTTTATAAGACAACCAAAATGAAAAGTTAGCAAAGGATCTTGTAACGATAATCAAGTCCTATTATGTTATCCATTTTGCTCCTAAAATTATGAATACTCCAATGCTCTGTGAATAACTACTAAACATCACTCACATCATATAATAATCTGTAGCATGTTATATTTCTTGTTAGTTGTGTTATTTGAGAAAAAATTGTAGGAATCGGTACAATAAATACAAAAAAGGCTAATTGATTTGGTACCTTTAATTTTTCTGATGCATTACTTATAAGATATGGAATTGTATGTTATGTCACATGTTATATATTATAGATTTAAATGTAGCAACTCTAGAATAAATTTCAAACCTGAAAATTACTTATTTAAACAATTGCGACATAATTAATACAAAACTATATATGTATAGATAAAATTCAAAATAAATTGACGGATTAAAAAATACAATACATATGTAGTTTTAATTCATTTTAGGTATTTAAGATGGAACAAAGAGTTTTTCGGTTTTAATATTTCCGTTAATTAACTCATAAGAAAACAACTAAACCTCAATCGCCCTACTATGGAAGAAACTAACTATTCCACGAACCCAAAACTATATATAGTAATGCTCTTTAGCTACAACTATGTTTGGTATAACTAGCTGAACCTATACATAATGGAGCTATATAAGTGTGTGTCGAATTACATTCTCTTAGGATACTTTTCGTTTTAACCCCGGAAGATACTTGAAGTACAACAAGGATTCATAATTAAATCATGAAGTATTCAACCTCAGCTTATGCAATTATCCTTCTTTTTCTTTGTATCAGTGCAGGTAAATTCCTACTTTTTAAGTATACATAGAATACAATAATACGGTTTTATATCACATTTTATCACAGGATAAGTTGTCTTTGCCTTGATATAGCATTTTCGCAAGTATGCTAGAAGAGTACGTGTAAGCGTGAAACTTTCAAATAGTAAAATAGTAGACACGTGACATTTTCTTTGTAATATTATTTGTATATGCATGTATAAAAAAGGAATAAAATATCCATTTAACACGAAAAGATCTATACAAATAGAAGAATATTCAATAAAGTTAATTACCATGATTTAGTAGCACTAGAACTGAGCATGATCAACCGACTTTTGTTCAGGTCAATTTAAGCGTGGAAAAAGCGGCACCCACATGTGTTAAGTATAAACACACAGGAAAAGGTGAATGTGAAGAGCGTGAGTGTTAGTGGAGCTGCAAAAGCTATTATATTAGAGGCGGTTACGGACACTGCAACGAGGATAACTCTATCTGCACCTGTTATTGGAATTGCTAGCTGTGCATCAATTGGTAAAATGTGTTCAATCGAGGAATCAACATATCCTTATAGTCTTATTGTAATCTACCAAAGAAAATTTATACTATAATAAAGTGGTTATGGATGTGCATCAATAATATTATATATTAGTAGAATATGTCAACGGTACCTTATATGAATTTAAACAATACCATTAACCTAAGTGAAGTAATACATTTTTGAGATTGAGTAATAACGTAGTAGTTTTTGATAAATATTAATTCAAATGATAAGTATTTCATAATTTGTTTTCTAGACACAAACACTAGGAAGGTAGGTTCTTTGTGGTCAAAGAATACAACCATGTTTGTGCACAAGAAATATATTTCTAGATTTTAGTTCATTTCACGTTTGTATATTCATATATATATATATATATATATATGTTTAAGGAAAGTTAAACTCTACATATTGGGTAGTAATATATAACAAAAGTCTTCAAAGGAATATTTATTCAGGTAAAAATAGTATTTATTCTAATTAGGAATCTACGAAAAATGGAAAATAAAAAGTCCAAAATAGAAAACCTGGATAAATCATCAATTCTAATTTGAAAAAGTAACTGTAGTTAGATCATCATAATTCATATATAGTACGAGTTGAATTAATGCCTTGTTTGCACGTAATTTTCGCACGTTAGTGGTAAATTGTTTGAACACACTGAACTATTATGAAGATTTCTTTCTCAAGGACTGCAAAGATTCCTCGTTCATTACGTTGGCGATAAAAGGTGGCTTTGTTTTAATTTGTAAATATAAATCGAAGTGTGGGCAAGGAGGAATATGTCTAAGCAACCGAACTTGAAATTAGTATTTGTTTTATCAAACGATCCGCGAAGTTCCTTTATTCCGCCCCCTTGGATGATCGTGACTTTACCAAATACGATTCCAAAAAATAAGACGTGAAATGAAACATATAGCATTCGGTCTCACAACTGAGTACTATTGTAGCAGACTGAGATATATGAGATTCTAAATTCCTCGAATATAGATAGCTTGAGTTTGATACTGGATTGTAAGAGAGAAATACACATGTTTAGGGTATTCAAACGTCTCAATATGTTTATAAGACAACCAAAATGAAAAGTTAGCAAAGGATCTTGTAACGATAATCAAGTCCTATTATGTTATCCATTTTGCTCCTAAAATTATGAATACTCCAATGCTCTGTGAATAACTACTAAACATCACTCACATCATATAATAATCTGTAGCATGTTATATTTCTTGTTAGTTGTGTTATTTGAGAAAAAATTGTAGGAATCGGTACAATAAATACAAAAAAGGCTAATTGATTTGGTACCTTTAATTTTTCTGATGCATTACTTATAAGATATGGAATTGTATGTTATGTCACATGTTATATATTATAGATTTAAATGTAGCAACTCTAGAATAAATTTCAAACCTGAAAATTACTTATTTAAACAATTGCGACATAATTAATACAAAACTATATATGTATAGATAAAATTCAAAATAAATTGACGGATTAAAAAATACAATACATATGTAGTTTTAATTCATTTTAGGTATTTAAGATGGAACAAAGAGTTTTTCGGTTTTAATATTTCCGTTAATTAACTCATAAGAAAACAACTAAACCTCAATCGCCCTACTATGGAAGAAACTAACTATTCCACGAACCCAAAACTATATATAGTAATGCTCTTTAGCTACAACTATGTTTGGTATAACTAGCTGAACCTATACATAATGGAGCTATATAAGTGTGTGTCGAATTACATTCTCTTAGGATACTTTTCGTTTTAACCCCGGAAGATACTTGAAGTACAACAAGGATTCATAATTAAATCATGAAGTATTCAACCTCAGCTTATGCAATTATCCTTCTTTTTCTTTGTATCAGTGCAGGTAAATTCCTACTTTTTAAGTATACATAGAATACAATAATACGGTTTTATATCACATTTTATCACAGGATAAGTTGTCTTTGCCTTGATATAGCATTTTCGCAAGTATGCTAGAAGAGTACGTGTAAGCGTGAAACTTTCAAATAGTAAAATAGTAGACACGTGACATTTTCTTTGTAATATTATTTGTATATGCATGTATAAAAAAGGAATAAAATATCCATTTAACACGAAAAGATCTATACAAATAGAAGAATATTCAATAAAGTTAATTACCATGATTTAGTAGCACTAGAACTGAGCATGATCAACCGACTTTTGTTCAGGTCAATTTAAGCGTGGAAAAAGCGGCACCCACATGTGTTAAGTATAAACACACAGGAAAAGGTGAATGTGAAGAGCGTGAGTGTTAGTGGAGCTGCAAAAGCTATTATATTAGAGGCGGTTACGGACACTGCAACGAGGATAACTCTATCTGCACCTGTTATTGGAATTGCTAGCTGTGCATCAATTGGTAAAATGTGTTCAATCGAGGAATCAACATATCCTTATAGTCTTATTGTAATCTACCAAAGAAAATTTATACTATAATAAAGTGGTTATGGATGTGCATCAATAATATTATATATTAGTAGAATATGTCAACGGTACCTTATATGAATTTAAACAATACCATTAACCTAAGTGAAGTAATACATTTTTGAGATTGAGTAATAACGTAGTAGTTTTTGATAAATATTAATTCAAATGATAAGTATTTCATAATTTGTTTTCTAGACACAAACACTAGGAAGGTAGGTTCTTTGTGGTCAAAGAATACAACCATGTTTGTGCACAAGAAATATATTTCTAGATTTTAGTTCATTTCACGTTTGTATATTCATATATATATATATATATATATATGTTTAAGGAAAGTTAAACTCTACATATTGGGTAGTAATATATAACAAAAGTCTTCAAAGGAATATTTATTCAGGTAAAAATAGTATTTATTCTAATTAGGAATCTACGAAAAATGGAAAATAAAAAGTCCAAAATAGAAAACCTGGATAAATCATCAATTCTAATTTGAAAAAGTAACTGTAGTTAGATCATCATAATTCATATATAGTACGAGTTGAATTAATGCCTTGTTTGCACGTAATTTTCGCACGTTAGTGGTAAATTGTTTGAACACACTGAACTATTATGAAGATTTCTTTCTCAAGGACTGCAAAGATTCCTCGTTCATTACGTTGGCGATAAAAGGTGGCTTTGTTTTAATTTGTAAATATAAATCGAAGTGTGGGCAAGGAGGAATATGTCTAAGCAACCGAACTTGAAATTAGTATTTGTTTTATCAAACGATCCGCGAAGTTCCTTTATTCCGCCCCCTTGGATGATCGTGACTTTACCAAATACGATTCCAAAAAATAAGACGTGAAATGAAACATATAGCATTCGGTCTCACAACTGAGTACTATTGTAGCAGACTGAGATATATGAGATTCTAAATTCCTCGAATATAGATAGCTTGAGTTTGATACTGGATTGTAAGAGAGAAATACACATGTTTAGGGTATTCAAACGTCTCAATATGTTTATAAGACAACCAAAATGAAAAGTTAGCAAAGGATCTTGTAACGATAATCAAGTCCTATTATGTTATCCATTTTGCTCCTAAAATTATGAATACTCCAATGCTCTGTGAATAACTACTAAACATCACTCACATCATATAATAATCTGTAGCATGTTATATTTCTTGTTAGTTGTGTTATTTGAGAAAAAATTGTAGGAATCGGTACAATAAATACAAAAAAGGCTAATTGATTTGGTACCTTTAATTTTTCTGATGCATTACTTATAAGATATGGAATTGTATGTTATGTCACATGTTATATATTATAGATTTAAATGTAGCAACTCTAGAATAAATTTCGGACCTGAAAATTACTTATTTAAACAATAGCGATATAATTAATACAAAACTATATATGTATAGATAAAATTCAAAATAAATTGACGGATTAAAAAATACAATACATATGTAGTTTTAATTCATTTTAGGTATTTAAGATGGAACAAAGAGTTTTTCGGTTCTAATATTTCCGTTAATTAACTCATAAGAAAACAACTAAACCTCAATCGCCCTACTATGGAAGAAACTAACTATTCCACGAACCCAAAACTATATATAGTAATGCTCTTTAGCTACAACTATGTTTGGTATAACTAGCTGAACCTATACATAATGGAGCTATATAAGTGTGTGTCGAATTACATTCTCTTAGGATACTTTTCGTTTTAACCCCGGAAGATACTTGAAGTACAACAAGGATTCATAATTAAATCATGAAGTATTCAACCTCAGCTTATGCAATTATCCTTCTTTTTCTTTGTATCAGTGCAGGTAAATTCCTACTTTTTAAGTATACATAGAATACAATAATACGGTTTTATATCACATTTTATCACAGGATAAGTTGTCTTTGCCTTGATATAGCATTTTCGCAAGTATGCTAGAAGAGTACGTGTAAGCGTGAAAGTTTCAAATAGTAAAATAGTAGACACGTGACATTTTCTTTGTAATATTATTTGTATATGCATGTATAAAAAAGGAATAAAATATCCATTTAACACGAAAAGATCTATACAAATAGAAGAATATTCAATAAAGTTAATTACCATGATTTAGTAGCACTAGAACTGAGCATGATCAACCGACTTTTGTTCAGGTCAATTTAAGCGTGGAAAAAGCGGCACCCACATGTGTTAAGTATAAACACACAGGAAAAGGTGAATGTGAAGAGCGTGAGTGTTACTGGAGCTGCAAAAGCTATTATATTAGAGGCGGTTACGGCCACTGCAACAAGGATAACTCTATCTGCACCTGTTATTGGAATTGCTAGTTGTGCATCAATTGGTAAAATCTGTTCAATCGAGGAATCAACATATCCTTATAGTCTTATTGTAATCTACCAAAGAAAATTTATACTATAATAAAGTGGTTATGGATGTGCATCAATAATATTATATATTAGTAGAATATGTCAACGGTACCTTATATGAATTTAAACAATACCATTAACCTAAGTGAAGTAATACATTTTTGAGATTGAGTAATAACGTAGTAGTTTTTGATAAATATTAATTCAAATGATAAGTATTTCATAATTTGTTTTCTAGACACAAACACTAGGAAGGTAGGTTCTTTGTGGTCAAAGAATACTACCATGTTTGTGCACAAGAAATATATTTCTAGATTTTAGTTCATTTCACGTTTGTATATTCATATATATATATATATATATATGTTTAAGGAAAGTTAAACTCTACATATTGGGTAGTAATATATAACAAAAGTCTTCAAAGGAATATTTATTCAGGTAAAAATAGTATTTATTCTAATTAGGAATCTACGAAAAATGGAAAATAAAAAGTCCAAAATAGAAAACCTGGATAAATCATCAATTCTAATTTGAAAAAGTAACTGTAGTTAGATCATCATAATTCATATATAGTACGAGTTGAATTAATGCCTTGTTTGCGCGTAATTTTCGTACGTTAGTGGTAAATTGTTTGAACACACTGAACTATTATGAAGATTTCTTTCTCAAGGACTGCAAAGATTCCTCGTTCATTACGTTGGCGATAAAAGGTGGCTTTGTTTTAAATTGTAAATATAAATCGAAGTGTGGGCAAGGAGGAATATGTCTAAGCAACCGAACTTGAAATTAGTATTTGTTTTATCAAACGATCCGCGAAGGTCCTTTATTCCGCCCCCTTGGATGATCGTGACTTTACCAAATACAATTCCAAAAAATAAGACGTGAAATGAAACATATAGCATTCGGTCTCACAACTGAGTACTATTGTAGCAGACTGAGATATATGAGATTCTAAATTCCTCGAATATAGATAGCTTGAGTTTGATACTGGATTGTAAGAGAGAAATACACATGTTTAGGGTATTCAAACGACTCAATATGTTTATAAGACAACCAAAATGAAAAGTTAGCAAAGGATCTTGTAACGATAATCAAGTCCTATTATGTTATCCATTTTGCTCCTAAAATTATGAATACTCCAATGCTCTGTGAATAACTACTAAACATCACTCACATCATATAATAATCTGTAGCATGTTATATTTCTTGTTAGTTGTGTTATTTGAGAAAAAATTGTAGGAATCTGTACAATAAATACAAAAAAGGCTAATTGATTTGGTACCTTTAATTTTTCTGATGCATTACTTATAAGATATGGAATTGTATGTTATGTCACATGTTATATATTATAGATTTAAATGTAGCAACTCTAGAATAAATTTCGGACCTGAAAATTACTTATTTAAACAATTGCGACATAATTAATACAAAACTATATATGTATAGATAAAATTCAAAATAAATTGACGGATTAAAAAATACAATACATATGTAGTTTTAATTCATTTTAGGTATTTAAGATGGAACAAAGAGTTTTTCGGTTCTAATATTTCCGTTAATTAACTCATAAGAAAACAACTAAACCTCAATCGCCCTACTATGGAAGAAACTAACTATTCCACGAACCCAAAACTATATATAGTAATGCTCTTTAGCTACAACTATGTTTGGTATAACTAGCTGAACCTATACATAATGGAGCTATATAAGTGTGTGTCGAATTACATTCTCTTAGGATACTTTTCGTTTTAACCCCGGAAGATACTTGAAGTACAACAAGGATTCATAATTAAATCATGAAGTATTCAACCTCAGCTTATGCAATTATCCTTCTTTTTCTTTGTATCAGTGCAGGTAAATTCCTACTTTTTAAGTATACATAGAATACAATAATACGGTTTTATATCACATTTTATCACAGGATAAGTTGTCTTTGCCTTGATATAGCATTTTCGCAAGTATGCTAGAAGAGTACGTGTAAGCGTGAAACTTTCAAATAGTAAAATAGTAGACACGTGACATTTTCTTTGTAATATTATTTGTATATGCATGTATAAAAAAGGAATAAAATATCCATTTAACACGAAAAGATCTATACAAATAGAAGAATATTCAATAAAGTTAATTACCATGATTTAGTAGCACTAGAACTGAGCATGATCAACCGACTTTTGTTCAGGTCAATTTAAGCGTGGAAAAAGCGGCACCCACATGTGTTAAGTATAAACACACAGGAAAAGGTGAATGTGAAGAGCGTGAGTGTTACTGGAGCTGCAAAAGCTATTATATTAGAGGCGGTTACGGCCACTGCAACGAGGATAACTCTATCTGCACCTGTTATTGGAATTGCTAGTTGTGCATCAATTGGTAAAATCTGTTCAATCGAGGAATCAACATATCCTTATAGTCTTATTGTAATCTACCAAAGAAAATTTATACTATAATAAAGTGGTTATGGATGTGCATCAATAATATTATATATTAGTAGAATATGTCAACGGTACCTTATATGAATTTAAACAATACCATTAACCTAAGTGAAGTAATACATTTTTGAGATTGAGTAATAACGTAGTAGTTTTTGATAAATATTAATTCAAATGATAAGTATTTCATAATTTGTTTTCTAGACACAAACACTAGGAAGGTAGGTTCTTTGTGGTCAAAGAATACTACCATGTTTGTGCACAAGAAATATATTTCTAGATTTTAGTTCATTTCACGTTTGTATATTCATATATATATATATATATATGTTTAAGGAAAGTTAAACTCTACATATTGGGTAGTAATATATAACAAAAGTCTTCAAAGGAATATTTATTCAGGTAAAAATAGTATTTATTCTAATTAGGAATCTACGAAAAATGGAAAATAAAAAGTCCAAAATAGAAAACCTGGATAAATCATCAATTCTAATTTGAAAAAGTAACTGTAGTTAGATCATCATAATTCATATATAGTACGAGTTGAATTAATGCCTTGTTTGCGCGTAATTTTCGTACGTTAGTGGTAAATTGTTTGAACACACTGAACTATTATGAAGATTTCTTTCTCAAGGACTGCAAAGATTCCTCGTTCATTACGTTGGCGATAAAAGGTGGCTTTGTTTTAAATTGTAAATATAAATCGAAGTGTGGGCAAGGAGGAATATGTCTAAGCAACCGAACTTGAAATTAGTATTTGTTTTATCAAACGATCCGCGAAGGTCCTTTATTCCGCCCCCTTGGATGATCGTGACTTTACCAAATACAATTCCAAAAAATAAGACGTGAAATGAAACATATAGCATTCGGTCTCACAACTGAGTACTATTGTAGCAGACTGAGATATATGAGATTCTAAATTCCTCGAATATAGATAGCTTGAGTTTGATACTGGATTGTAAGAGAGAAATACACATGTTTAGGGTATTCAAACGACTCAATATGTTTATAAGACAACCAAAATGAAAAGTTAGCAAAGGATCTTGTAACGATAATCAAGTCCTATTATGTTATCCATTTTGCTCCTAAAATTATGAATACTCCAATGCTCTGTGAATAACTACTAAACATCACTCACATCATATAATAATCTGTAGCATGTTATATTTCTTGTTAGTTGTGTTATTTGAGAAAAAATTGTAGGAATCTGTACAATAAATACAAAAAAGGCTAATTGATTTGGTACCTTTAATTTTTCTGATGCATTACTTATAAGATATGGAATTGTATGTTATGTCACATGTTATATATTATAGATTTAAATGTAGCAACTCTAGAATAAATTTCGGACCTGAAAATTACTTATTTAAACAATTGCGACATAATTAATACAAAACTATATATGTATAGATAAAATTCAAAATAAATTGACGGATTAAAAAATACAATACATATGTAGTTTTAATTCATTTTAGGTATTTAAGATGGAACAAAGAGTTTTTCGGTTCTAATATTTCCGTTAATTAACTCATAAGAAAACAACTAAACCTCAATCGCCCTACTATGGAAGAAACTAACTATTCCACGAACCCAAAACTATATATAGTAATGCTCTTTAGCTACAACTATGTTTGGTATAACTAGCTGAACCTATACATAATGGAGCTATATAAGTGTGTGTCGAATTACATTCTCTTAGGATACTTTTCGTTTTAACCCCGGAAGATACTTGAAGTACAACAAGGATTCATAATTAAATCATGAAGTATTCAACCTCAGCTTATGCAATTATCCTTCTTTTTCTTTGTATCAGTGCAGGTAAATTCCTACTTTTTAAGTATACATAGAATACAATAATACGGTTTTATATCACATTTTATCACAGGATAAGTTGTCTTTGCCTTGATATAGCATTTTCGCAAGTATGCTAGAAGAGTACGTGTAAGCGTGAAACTTTCAAATAGTAAAATAGTAGACACGTGACATTTTCTTTGTAATATTATTTGTATATGCATGTATAAAAAAGGAATAAAATATCCATTTAACACGAAAAGATCTATACAAATAGAAGAATATTCAATAAAGTTAATTACCATGATTTAGTAGCACTAGAACTGAGCATGATCAACCGACTTTTGTTCAGGTCAATTTAAGCGTGGAAAAAGCGGCACCCACATGTGTTAAGTATAAACACACAGGAAAAGGTGAATGTGAAGAGCGTGAGTGTTACTGGAGCTGCAAAAGCTATTATATTAGAGGCGGTTACGGCCACTGCAACGAGGATAACTCTATCTGCACCTGTTATTGGAATTGCTAGTTGTGCATCAATTGGTAAAATCTGTTCAATCGAGGAATCAACATATCCTTATAGTCTTATTGTAATCTACCAAAGAAAATTTATACTATAATAAAGTGGTTATGGATGTGCATCAATAATATTATATATTAGTAGAATATGTCAACGGTACCTTATATGAATTTAAACAATACCATTAACCTAAGTGAAGTAATACATTTTTGAGATTGAGTAATAACGTAGTAGTTTTTGATAAATATTAATTCAAATGATAAGTATTTCATAATTTGTTTTCTAGACACAAACACTAGGAAGGTAGGTTCTTTGTGGTCAAAGAATACTACCATGTTTGTGCACAAGAAATATATTTCTAGATTTTAGTTCATTTCACGTTTGTATATTCATATATATATATATATATATGTTTAAGGAAAGTTAAACTCTACATATTGGGTAGTAATATATAACAAAAGTCTTCAAAGGAATATTTATTCAGGTAAAAATAGTATTTATTCTATTTAGGAATCTACGAAAAATGGAAAATAAAAAGTCCAAAATAGAAAACCTGGATAAATCATCAATTCTAATTTGAAAAAGTAACTGTAGTTAGATCATCATAATTCATATATAGTACGAGTTGAATTAATGCCTTGTTTGCGCGTAATTTTCGTACGTTAGTGGTAAATTGTTTGAACACACTGAACTATTATGAAGATTTCTTTCTCAGGGACTTCAAAGATTCCTCGTTCATTACGTTGGCGATAAAAGGTGGCTTTGTTATAATTTGTAAATATAAATCGAAGTGTGGGCAAGGAGGAATATGTCTAAGCAACCGAACTTGAAATTAGTATTTGTTTTATCAAACGATCCGCGAAGGTCCTTTATTCCGCTCCCTTGGATGATCGTGACTTTACCAAATACGATTCCAAAAAATAAGACGTGAAATGAAACATATAGCATTCGGTCTCACAACTGAGTACTATTGTAACAGACTGAGATATAGGAGATTCTAAATTCCTCGAATATAGATAGCTTGAGTTTGATACTGGATTGTAAGAGAGAAATACACATGTTTAGGGTATTCAAACGACTCAATATGTTTATAAGACAACCAAAATGAAAAGTTAGCAAAGGATCTTGTAACGATAATCAAGTCCTATTATGTTATCCATTTTGCTCCTAAAATTATGAATACTCCAATGCTCTGTGAATAACTACTAAACATCACTCACATCATATAATAATCTGTAGCATGTTATATTTCTTGTTAGTTGTGTTATTTGAGAAAAAATTGTAGGAATCTGTACAATAAATACAAAAAAGGCTAATTGATTTGGTACCTTTAATTTTTTTGATGCATTACTTATAAGATATGGAATTGTATGTTATGTCACATGTTATATATTATAGATTTAAATGTAGCAACTCTAGAATAAATTTCAAACCTGAAAATTACTTATTTAAACAATTGCGACATAATTAATACAAAACTATATATGTATAGATAAAATTCAAAATAAATTGACGGATTAAAAAATACAATACATATGTAGTTTTAATTCATTTTAGGTATTTAAGATGGAACAAAGAGTTTTTCGGTTTTAATATTTCCGTTAATTAACTCATAAGAAAACAACTAAACCTCAATCGCCCTACTATGGAAGAAACTAACTATTCCACGAACCCAAAACTATATATAGTAATGCTCTTTAGCTACAACTATGTTTGGTATAACTAGCTGAACCTATACATAATGGAGCTATATAAGTGTGTGTCGAATTACATTCTCTTAGGATACTTTTCGTTTTAACCCCGGAAGATACTTGAAGTACAACAAGGATTCATAATTAAATCATGAAGTATTCAACCTCAGCTTATGCAATTATCCTTCTTTTTCTTTGTATCAGTGCAGGTAAATTCCTACTTTTTAAGTATACATAGAATACAATAATACGGTTTTATATCACAGGATAAGTTGTCTTTGCCTTGATATAGCATTTTCGCAAGTATGCTAGAAGAGTACGTATAAGCGTGAAACTTTCAAATAGTAAAATAGTAGACACGTGACATTTTCTTTGTAATATTATTTGTATATGCATGTATAAAAAAGGAATAAAATATCCATTTAACACGAAAAGATCTATACAAATAGAAGAATATTCAATAAAGTTAATTACCATGATTTAGTAGCACTAGAACTGAGCATGATCAACCGACTTTTGTTCAGGTCAATTTAAGCGTGGAAAAAGCAGCACCCACATGTGTTAAGTATAAACACACAGGAAAAGGTGAATGTGAAGAGCGTGAGTGTTACTGGAGCTGCAAAAGCTATTATATTAGAGGCGGTTATGGCCACTGCAACGAGGATAACTCTATCTGCACCTGTTATTGGAATTGCTAGCTGTGCATCAATTGGTAAAATGTGTTCAATAGAGGAATCAACATATCCTTATAGTCTTATTGTAATCTACCAAAGAAAATTTATACTATAATAAAGTGGTTATGGATGTGCATCAATAATATTATATATTAGTAGAATATGTCAACGGTACCTTATATGAATTTAAACAATACCATTAACCTAAGTGAAGTAATACATTTTTGAGATTGAGTAATAACGTAGTAGTTTTTGATAAATATTAATTCAAATGATAAGTATTTCATAATTTGTTTTCTAGACACAAACACTAGGAAGGTAGGTTCTTTGTGGTCAAAGAATACTACCATGTTTGTGCACAAGAAATATATTTCTAGATTTTAGTTCATTTCACGTTTGTATAATCATATATATAAATATATATATATATGTTTAAGGAAAGTTAAACTCTACATATTGGGTAGTAATATATAACAAAAGTCTTCAAAGGAATATTTATTCAGGTAAAAATAGTATTTATTCTAATTAGGAATCTACGAAAAATGGAAAATAAAAAGTCCAAAATAGAAAACCTGGATTAATCATCAATTCTTATTTGAAAAAGTAATTGTAGTTAGATGATCATAATTCATATATAGTACGAGTTGAATTAATGCCTTGTTTGCGCGTACTTTTCGTACGTTAGTGGTAAATTGTTTGAACACACTGAACTATTATGAAGATTTCTTTCTCAAGGACTGCAAAGATTCCTCGTTCATTAGGTTGGCGATAAAAGGTGGCTTTGTTTTAATTTGTAAATATAAATCGAAGTGTGGGCAAGGAGGAATATGTCTAAGCAACCGAACTTGAAATTAGTATTTGTTTTATCAAATGATCCGCGAAGGTCCTTTATTCCGTCCCCTTGGATGATCGTGACTTTACCAAATACGATTCTAAAAAATAAGACGTGAAATGAAACATATAGCATTCGGTCTCACAACTGAGTACTATTGTAGCAGACTGAGATATATGAGATTCTAAATTTCTCGAATATAGATAGCTTCAGTTTGATACTGGATTGTAAGAAATAAATACACATGTTTAGGGTATTCAAACGACTCAATATTTTATAAGACAACCAAAATGAAAAGTTAGCTAAGGATCTTGTAACGATAATCAAGTCCTATTATGTTATCCATTTTGCTCCTAAAATTATGAATACTCCAATGCTCTGTGAATAACTACTAAACATCACTCACATCATATAATAATTTGTAGCATGTTATATTTCTTGTTAGCTACAAAACTATATATAGTAATGCTCTTTAGCTACAACTATGTTTGGTATAACTAGCTGAACCTATGCATAATGGAGCTATATAAGTGTGTGTCGAATTACATTCTCTTAGGATACTTTGCGTTTAAACCCCGGAAGATAATTGAAGTACAACAAGGATTCATAATTAAATCATGAAGTATTCAACCTCAGCTTATGCAATTATCCTTCTTTTTCTTTGTATCAGTGCAGGTAAATTCCTACTTTTTAAGTATACATAGAATACAATAATACGGTTTTATATCACATTTTATCACAGGATAAGTTGTCTTTGCCTTGATATAGCATTTTCGCAAGTATGCTAGAAGAGTACGTGTAAGCGTGAAACTTTCAAATAGTAAAATAGTAGACACGTGACATTTTCTTTGTAATATTATTTGTATATGCATGTATAAAAAAGGAATAAAATATCCATTTAACACGAAAAGATCTATACAAATACAAGAATATTCAATAAAGTTAATTACCATGATTTAGTAGCACTAGAACTGACCATGATCAACCGACTTGTGTTCAGGTCAATTTGAGCGTGGAAAAGCGGCACCCACATGTGTTAAGTATAAACACACAGAAAAAGGTGAATGTGATGAGCGTGAGTGTTACTGGAGCTGCAAAAGCTATTATATTAGAGGCGGTTACGGCCACTGCAACGAGGATAACTCTATCTGCACCTGTTATTGGAATTGCTAGCTGTGCATCAATTGGTAAAACGTGTTCAATCGAGGAATCAACATGTCCTTATAGTCTTATCATAATCTACCAAAGAAAATTTATACTATAATAAAGTGGTTATGGATGTGCATCAATAATATTATATATTAGTAGAATATGTCAACGGTACCTTATATGAATTTAAACAATACCATTAACCTAAGTGAAGTAATACATTTTTGAGATTGAGTAATAACATAGTAGTTTTTGATAAATATTAATTCAAATGATAAGTATTTCATAATTTGTTTTCTAGACACAAACACTAGGAAGGTAGGTTCTTTGTGGTCAAAGAATACTACCATGTTTGTGCACAAGAAATATATTTCTAGATTTTAGTTCATTTCATGTTTGTATATTCATATATATATATATATATGTTTAAGGAAAGTTAAACTCTACAGATTGGGTAGTAATATATAACAAAAGTCTTCAAAGGAGTACTTATTCAGGTAAAAATAGTATTTATTCTAATTAGGAATCTACGAAAAATGGAAAATAAAAAGTCCAAAATTGAAACCCTGGATAAATCATCAATTCTTATTTGAAAAAGTAATTGTAGTTAGATGATCATAATTCATATGTAGTACAAGTTGAATTAATGCCTTGTTTGTGCGTAATTTTCGTACGTTAGTGGTAAATTGTTTGAACACACTGAACTATTATGAATATTTCTTTCTCAAGGACTGCAAAGATTCCTCGTTCATTAGGTTGGCGATAAAAGGTGGCTTTGTTTCAATTTCTAAATATAAATCGAAGTGTGGGCAAGGAGGAATATGTCTAAGCAACCGAACTTGAAATTAGTATTTGTTTTATCAAATGATCCGCGAAGGTCCTTTATTCCGTCCCCTTGGATGATCGTGACTTTACCAAACACGATTCCAAAAAATAAGACGTGGAATAAAACATATAGCATTCGGTCTCACAACTGAGTACTATTGTAGCAGACTGAGATATATGAGATTCTAAATTCCTCGAATATAGATAGCTTGAGCTTGATACTGGATTGTAAGAAAGAAATACACATGTTTAAGGTATTCAAACGACTCAATATGTTTATAAGTCAAACCAAAATGAAAAGTTAGCTAAGGATCTTGTAACGGTAATCAAGTCCTATTATGTTATCCATTTTGCTCCTAAAATTATGAATACTCCAATGCTCTGTGAATAACTACTAAACATCACTCACATCATATAATAATTTGTAGCATGTTATATTTCTTGTTAGCTACAAAACTATATATAGTAATGCTCTTTAGCTACAACTATGTTTGGTATAACTAGCTGAACCTATACATAATGGAGCTATATAAGTGTGTGTCGAATTACATTCTCTTAGGATACTTTGCGTTTAAACCCCGGAAGATAATTGAGGTACAACAAGGATTCATAATTAAATCATGAAGTATTCAACCTCAGCTTATGCAATTATCCTTCTTTTTCTTTGTATCAGTGCAGGTAATTTCCTACTTTTTAAGTATACATAGAATACAATACTACGGTTTTATATCACATTTTATCATAGGATAAGTTGTCTTTGCCTTGATATAGCGTTTTCGCAAGTATGCTAGAAGAATACGTATAAGCGTGATTCTTTCAAATAGTAAAATACTAGACACGTGACATTTTCTTTGTAATATTATTTGTATATGCATGTATAAAAAAGGAATAAAATATCCATTTAACACGAAAAGATCTATACAAATACAAGAATATTCAATAAAGTTAATTACCATGATTTAGTAGCACTAGAACTGAGCATGATCAACCGACTTGTGTTCAGGTCAATTTGAGCGTGGAAAAGCGGCACCCACATGTGTTAAGTATAAACACACAGAAAAAGGTGAATGTGATGAGCGTGAGTGTTACTGGAGCTGCAAAAGCTATTATATTAGAGGCGGTTACGGCCACTGCAACGAGGATAACTCTATCTGCACCTGTTATTGGAATTGCTAGCTGTGCATCAATTGGTAAAACGTGTTCAATCGAGGAATCAACATGTCCTTATAGTCTTATCGTAATCTACCAAAGAAAATTTATACTATAATAAAGTGGTTATGGATGTGCATCAATAATATTATATATTAGTAGAATATGTCAACGGTACCTTATATGAATTTAAGCAATACCATTAACCTAAGTGAAGTAATACATTTTTGAGATTGAGTAATAACATAGTAGTTTTTGATAAATATTAATTCAAATGATAAGTATTTCATAATTTTTTTTCTAGACACAAACACTAGGAAGGTAGGTTCTTTGTGGTCAAAGAATACTACCATGTTTGTGCACAAGAAATATATTTCTAGATTTTAGTTCATTTCATGTTTGTATATTCATATATATATATATATATGTTTAAGGAAAGTTAAACTCTACAGATTGGGTAGTAATATATAACAAAAGTCTTCAAAGGAGTATTTATTCAGGTAAATATAGTATTTATTCTAATTAGGAATCTACGAAAAATGGAAAATAATAAGTCCAAAATTGAAACCCTGGATAAATCATCAATTCTTATTTGAAAAAGTAATTGTAGTTAGATGATCATAATTCATATGTAGTACAAGTTGAATTAATGCCTTGTTTGTGCGTAATTTTCGTACGTTAGTGGTAAATTGTTTGAACACACTGAACTATTATGAAGATTTCTTTCTCAAGGATTGCAAAGATTCCTCGTTCATTAGGTTGGCGATAAAAGGTGGCTTTGTTTTAATTTGTAAATATAAATCGAAGTGTGGGCAAGGAGGAATATGTCTAAGCAACCGAACTTGAAATTAGTATTTGTTTTATCAAATGATCCGCGAAGGTCCTTTATTCCGTCCCCTTCGATGATCGTGACTTTACCAAACACGATTCCAAAAAATAAGACGTGGAATAAAACATATAGCATTCGGTCTCACAACTGAGTACTATTGTAGCAGACTGAGATATATGTGATTCTAAATTCCTCGAATATAGATAGCTTGAGCTTGATACTGGACTGTAAGAAAGAAATACACATGTTTAGGGTATTCAAACGACTCAATATGTTTATAAGACAACCAAAATGAAAAGTTAGCTAAGGATCTTGTAACGATAATCAAGTCCTATTATGTTATCCATTTCGCTCCTAAAATTATGAATACTCCAATGCTCTGTGAATAACTACTAAATATCACTTACACCATACAATAATTTGTAGCATGTTATATTTCTTGTTAGTTGTGTTATTTGAGAAACAAATTGTAGTAATCTGTACAATAAATACAAAAAAGTCTAATTGATTTGGTACCTTTAATTTTTCTGATGCATTACTTATAAGACATGGAATTGTATGTTATGTCACATGTTATATATTATAGATTTAAATGTAGCAACTCTAGAATAAATTCCAAACCTGAAAATTACTTATTTAAACAATTGCGACATAATTAATACAAAACTATATATGTATAGATAAAATTCAAAATAAATTGACGGATTAAAAAATACAATACATATTTAGTTTTAATTCATTTTAGGTATTTAAGAAGGAACAAAGATTTTTTCGGTTTTAATATTTCCGTGAATTAACTTATAAGAAAACAACTAAACCTCAATTGCCCTATTATGGAAGAAACTAACTATTCCACGAACCCAAAACTATATATAGTAATGCTCTTTAGCTACAACTACGTTTTGTATAACTAGCTGAACCTATACATAATGGAGCTATATAAGTGTGTGTCGAATTACATTCTCTTCGGATACTTTGCGTTTTAACCCCGGAAGATAATTAAAGTACAACAAGGATTCATAATTAAATCATGAAGTATTCAACCTCAGCTTATGCAATTATCCTTCTTTTTCTTTGTATCAGTGCAGGTAAATTCCTACTTTTTAAGTATACATAGAATACAATACTACGGTTTTATATCAAATTTTATCATAGGATAAGTTGTCTTTGCCTTGATATAGCGTTTTCGCAAGTATGCTAGAAGAATACGTATAAGCGTGATTATTTCAAATAGTAAAATACTAGACACGTGACATTTTCTTTGTAATATTAATTGTATATGCATGTATAAAAAAGGAATAAAATATTAATTTAACACGAAAAGATCTATACAAATACAAGAATATTCAATAAAGTTAACTACCATGATTTAGTAGCACTAGAACTGAGCATGATCAACCGACTTTTGTTCAGGTCAATTTGAGTGTGGAAAAGCGGTACCCACACGTGTTAAGTATAAACACACAGGAAAAGGTGAATGTGATGAGCGTGAGTGTTACTGGAGCTGCAATATGAATTTAAACAATACCATTAACCTAAGTGAAGTAATACATTTTTGAGATTGAGTAATAACATAGTAGTTTTTGATAAATATTAATTCAAATGATAAGTATTTCATAATTTGTTTTCTAGACACAAACACTAGGAAGGTAGGTTCTTTGTGGTCAAAGAATACTACCATGTTTGTGCACAAGAAATATATTTCTAGATTTTAGTTCATTTCACGTTTGTATATTCACATATATATATATATATGTTTAAGGAAAGTTAAACTCTACATATTGGGTAGTAATATATAACAAAAGTCTTCAAAGGAGTATTTATTCAGGTAAAAATAGTATTTATTCTAATTAGGAATCTACGAAAAATGGAAAATAAAAAGTCCAAAATAGAAAACCTGGATAAATCATCAATTCTTATTTGAAAAAGTAAATGTAGTTAGGTGATCATAATTCATATATAGTACGATTTGAATTAATGCCTTGTTTGCGCGTAATTTTCGTACGTTAGTGGTAAATTGTTTGAACACACTGAACTATTATGAAGATTTCTTTCTCAAGGACTGCAAAGATTCCTCGTTCATTAGGTTGGCGATAAAAGGTGGCTTTGTTTCAATTTGTAAATATAAATCGAAGTGTGGGCAAGGAGGAATATGTCTAAGCAACCGAACTTGAAATTAGTATTTATTTTATCAAATGATCCGCGAAGGTCCTTTATTCCGTCTCCTTGGATGATCGTGACTTTACCAAATACGATTCCAAAACTTTAGACGTTAAATGAAAAATATAGCATTCGGTCTCACAACTGAGTACTATTGTAGCAGACTGAGATATATGTGATTCTAAATTCCTCGAATATAGATAGCTTGAGCTTGATACTGGACTGTAAGAAAGAAATACACATGTTTAGGTTATTCAAACAACTCAATAAGTTTATAAGAAAACCAAAATGAAAAGTTAGCTAAGGATCTTGTAACGATAATCAAGTCCTATTATGTTATCCATTTCGATCCTAAAATTATGAATACTCCAATGCTCTATGAATAACTACTAAACATCACTCACATCATATAATAATTTGTAGCATGTTATATTTCTTGTTAGTTGTGTTATTTGAGAAACAAATTGTAGTAATCTGTACAATAAATACAAAAAAGTCTAATTGATTTGGTACCTTTAATTTTTCTGATGCATTACTTATAAGACATGGAATTGTATGTTATGTCACATGTTATATATTATAGATTTAAATGTAGCAACTCTAGAATAAATTCCAAACCTGAAAATTACTTATTTAAACAATTGCGACATAATTAATACAAAATTATATATGTATAGATAAAATTCAAAATAAATTGACGGATTAAAAAATACAATACATATTTAGTTTTAATTCATTTTAGGTATTTAAGAAGGAACAAAGAGTTTTTCGGTTTTAATATTTCCGTTAATTAACTCATAAGAAAACAACTAAACCTCAATTGCCCTATTATGGAAGAAACTAACTATTCCACGAACCCAAAACTATATATAGTAATGCTCTTTAGCTACAACTACGTTTGGTATAACTAGCTGAACCTATACATAACGGAGCTATATAAGTGTGTGTCGAATTACATTCTCTTAGGATACTTTGCGTTTTAACCCCGGAAGATAATTAAAGTACAACAAGGATTCATAATTAAATCATGAAGTATTCAACCTCAGCTTATGCAATTATCCTTCTTTTTCTTTGTATCAGTGCAGGTAAATTCCTACTTTTTAAGTATACATAGAATACAATACTACGGTTTTATATCAAATTTTATCATAGGATAAGTTGTCTTTGCCTTGATATAGCGTTTTCGCAAGTATGCTAGAAGAATACGTATAAGCGTGATTATTTCAAATAGTAAAATACTAGACACGTGACATTTTCTTTGTAATATTATTTGTATATGCATGTATAAAAAAGGAATAAAATATCAATTTAACACGAAAAGATCTATACAAATACAAGAATATTCAATAAAGTTAACTACCATGATTTAGTAGCACTAGAACTGAGCATGATCAACCGACTTTTGTTCAGGTCAATTTGAGCGTGGAAAAGCGGCACCCACACGTGTTAAGTATAAACACACAGGAAAAGGTGAATGTGATGAGCGTGAGTGTTACTGGAGCTGCAAAAGCTATTATATTAGAGGCGGTTACGACCACTACAACGAGGATAACTCTATCTGCACCTGTTATTGGAATTGCTAGCTGTGCATCAATTGGTAAAACGTGTTCAATCGAGGAATCAACATATCCTTATAGTCTTATTGTAATCTACCAAAGAAAATTTATACTATAATAAAGTGGTTATGGATGTGCATCAATAATATTATATATTAGTAGAATATGTCAACGGTACCTTATATGAATTTAAACAATACCATTAACCTAAGTGAAGTAATACATTTTTGAGATTGAGTAATAACATAGTAGTTTTTGATAAATATTAATTCAAATGATAAGTATTTCATAATTTGTTTTCTAGACACAAACACTAGGAAGGTAGGTTCTTTGTGGTCAAAGAATACTACCATGTTTGTGCACAAGAAATATATTTCTAGATTTTAGTTCATTTCACGTTTGTATATTCACATATATATATATATATGTTTAAGGAAAGTTAAACTCTACATATTGGGTAGTAATATATAACAAAAGTCTTCAAAGGAGTATTTATTCAGGTAAAAATAGTATTTATTCTAATTAGGAATCTACGAAAAATGGAAAATAAAAAGTCCAAAATAGAAAACCTGGATAAATCATCAATTCTTATTTGAAAAAGTAAATGTAGTTAGATGATCATAATTCATATATAGTACGATTTGAATTAATGCCTTGTTTGCGCGTAATTTTCGTACGTTAGTGGTAAATTGTTTGAACACACTGAACTATTATGAAGATTTCTTTCTCAAGGACTGCAAAGATTCCTCGTTCATTAGGTTGGCGATAAAAGGTGGCTTTGTTTCAATTTGTAAATATAAATCGAAGTGTGGGCAAGGAGGAATATGTCTAAGCAACCGAACTTGAAATTAGTATTTATTTTATCAAATGATCCGCGAAGGTCCTTTATTCCGTCTCCTTGGATGATCGTGACTTTACCAAATACGATTCCAAAACTTTAGACGTTAAATGAAAAATATAGCATTCGGTCTCACAACTGAGTACTATTGTAGCAGACTGAGATATATGTGATTCTAAATTCCTCGAATATAGATAGCTTGAGCTTGATACTGGACTGTAAGAAAGAAATACACATGTTTAGGTTATTCAAACAACTCAATAAGTTTATAAGACAACCAAAATGAAAAGTTAGCTAAGGATCTTGTAACGATAATCAAGTCCTATTATGTTATCCATTTCGATCCTAAAATTATGAATACTCCAATGCTCTATGAATAACTACTAAACATCACTCACATCATATAATAATTTGTAGCATGTTATATTTCTTGTTAGTTGTGTTATTTGAGAAACAAATTGTAGTAATCTGTACAATAAATACAAAAAAGTCTAATTGATTTGGTACCTTTAATTTTTCTGATGCATTACTTATAAGACATGGAATTGTATGTTATGTCACATGTTATATATTATAGATTTAAATGTAGCAACTCTAGAATAAATTCCAAACCTGAAAATTACTTATTTAAACAATTGCGACATAATTAATACAAAATTATATATGTATAGATAAAATTCAAAATAAATTGACGGATTAAAAAATACAATACATATTTAGTTTTAATTCATTTTAGGTATTTAAGAAGGAACAAAGAGTTTTTCGGTTTTAATATTTCCGTTAATTAACTCATAAGAAAACAACTAAACCTCAATTGCCCTATTATGGAAGAAACTAACTATTCCACGAACCCAAAACTATATATAGTAATGCTCTTTAGCTACAACTACGTTTGGTATAACTAGCTGAACCTATACATAATGGAGCTATATAAGTGTGTGTCGAATTACATTCTCTTAGGATACTTTGCGTTTTAACCCCGGAATATAATTAAAGTACAACAAGGATTCATAATTAAATCATGAAGTATTCAACCTCAGCTTATGCAATTATCCTTCTTTTTCTTTGTATCAGTGCAGGTAAATTCCTACTTTTTAAGTATACATAGAATACAATACTACGGTTTTATATCACATTTTATCATAGGATAAGTTGTCTTTGCCTTGATATAGCGTTTTCGCAAGTATGCTAGAAGAATACGTATAAGCGTGATTCTTTCAAATAGTAAAATACTACACACGTGACATTTTCTTTGTAATATTATTTGTATATGCATGTATAAAAAAGGAATAAAATATCCGTTTAACACGAAAAGATCTATACAAATACAAGAATATTCAATAAAGTTAACTACCATGATTTAGTAGCACTAGAATTGAGCATGATCAACCGACTTTTGTTCAGGTCAATTTGAGCGTGGAAAAGCGGCACCCACACGTGTTAAGTATAAACACACAGGAAAAGGTGAATGTGATGAGCGTGAGTGTTACTGGAGCTGCAAAATCTATTATATTAGAGGCGGTTACGACCACTGCAACGAGGATAACTCTATCTGCACTTGTTATTGGAATTGCTAGCTGTGCATCAATTGGTAAAACGTGTTCAATCGAGGAATCAACATATCCTTATAGTCTTATTGTAATCTACCAAATAAAATTTATACTATAATAAAGTGGTTATGGATGTGCATCAATAATATTATATATTAGTAGAATATGTCAACGGTACCTTATATGAATTTAAACAATACCATTAACCTAAGTGAAGTAATACATTTTTGAGATTGAGTAATAACGTAGTAGTTTTTGATAAATATTAATTCAAATGATAAGTATTTCATAATTTGTTTTCTAGACACAAACACTAGGAAGGTAGGTTCTTTGTGGTCAAAGAATACTACCATGTCTGTGCACAAGAAATATATTTCTAGATTTTAGTTCATTTCACGTTTGTATATTCACATATATATATATATATGTTTAAGGACAGTTAAACTCTACATATTGGGTAGTAATATATAACAAAAGTCTTCAAAGGAGTATTTATTCAGGTAAAAATAGTATTTATTCTAATTAGGAATCTACGAAAAATGGAAAATAAAAAGTCCAAAATAGAAAACCTGGATAAATCATCAATTCTTATTTGAAAAAGTAAATGTAGTTAGATGATCATAATTCATATATAGTACGAGTTGAATTAATGCCTTGTTTGCGCGTAATTTTCGTACGTTAGTGGTAAATTGTTTGAACACACTGAACTATTATGAAGATTTCTTTCTCAAGGACTGCAAAGATTCCTCGTTCATTACGTTGGCGATAAAAGGTGGCTTTGTTTTAATTTGTAAATATAAATCGAAGTGTGGGCAAGGAGGAATATGTCTAAGCAACCGAACTTGAAATTAGTATTTGTTTTATCATATGACCGCGAAGGTCCTTTATTCCGTCCCCTTGGATAATCGTGACTTTACCAAATACGAATCCAAAAAATAAGACGTGGAATGAAACATATATCATTCGGTCTCACAACTGAGTACTATTGTAGCAGACTGAGATATGTGAAATTCTAAATTCCTCGAATATAGATAGCTTGAGGTTGATACTGGACTGTAAGAAAGAAATACACATGTTTAGGGTATTCAAACGACTCAATATGTTTATAAGACAACCAAAATGAAAAGTTAGCTAAGGATCTTGTAACGATAATCAAGTCCTATTATGTTATCCATTTCGGTTCTAAAATTATGAATACTCCAATGCTCTGTGAATAACTACTAAACATCACTCACATCATATAATAATTTGTAGCATGTTATATTTCTTGTTAGTTGTGTTATTTGAGAAACAAATTGTAGTAATCTGTACAATAAATACAAAATAGGCTAATTAATTTGGTACCTTTAATTTTCGGATGCATTACTTATAAGACATGGAATTATATGTTATGTCACATGTTATATATTATAGATTTAAATGTAGCAACTGTAGATTAAATTTCAAACCTGAAAATTACTTATTTAAACAATTGCGACATAATTAATACAAAACTATATATGTATAGATAAAATTCAAAATAATTTGACGGATTAAAAAATACAATACATATTTAGTTTTAATTAATTTTAGGTATTTAAGATGGAACAAAGACTTTTTCGGTTTTAATATTTCTGTTAATTAACTCATAAGAAAACAACTAAACCTCAATCGCCCTACTATGGAAGAAACTGACTATTCCACGAACCCAAAACTATATATAGTAATGCTCTTTAGCTACAACTATGTTTGGTATAACTAGCTGAACTTATACATAATGGAGCTATATAAGTGTGTGTCGAATTACATTCTCTTAGGATACTTTGCGTTTTAACCCCGGAAGATACTTGAATTACAACAAGGTTTCATAATTAAATCATGAAGTATTCAACCTCAGCTAATGCAATTATCCTTCTTTTTCTCTGTATCAGTGCTGGTAAATTCCTACTTTTTAAGTATACATAGAATACAATACTACGGTTTTATATCACATTTAATCACAGGATAAGCTGTCTTTGCATTGATATAGCGTTTTCGCAAGTATGCTAGAAGAGTACGTATTAGCGTGGAACTTTCAAATAGTAAAATAGTAGACACGTGACATTTTCTTTGTAATATTAGTTGTATATGCATGTATAAAAACGGAATAAAATATCCATTTAACACGAAAAGATCTATGCAAATACAAGAATATTCAATAAAGTTAATTACCATGATTTAGTAGCACTAGAACTGAGCATGATCAACCGACTTTTGTTCAGATCAAGTTGAGCGTGGAAAAGTGGCACCCACACGTGTTAAGTATAAACACACAGGAAAAGGAGAATGTGAAGAGCGTGACTGTTACTGGAGCTGCAAAACCTATTATATTAGAGGCGGTTACGGCCACTGCAACGAGGATAACTCTATCTGCACCTGTTATTGGAATTGCTAGCTGTGCATCAATTGGTAAAACGTGTTCAATCGAGGAATCAACATATCCTTATAGTCTTTTTGTAATCTACCAAAGAAAATTTATACTATAATAAAGTGGTTATGGATGTGCATCAATAATATTATATATTAGTAGAATATGTCAATGGTACCTTATATGAATTTAAACAATACCATTAACCTAAGTGAAGTAATACATTTTTGAGATTGAGTAATAACATAGTAGTTTTTGATAAATATTAATTCAAATGATAAGTATCTCATAATTTGTTTTCTAGACACAAACACTAGGAAGGTAGGTTCTTTGTGGTCAAAGAATACTACCATGTTTGTGCACAAGAAATATATTTCTAGATTTTAGTTCATTTCACGTTTGTATATTCATATATATATATATATATATATATATATATATATGTTTAAGGAAAGTTAAACTCTACAGATTGGGTAGTAATATATAACAAAAGTCTTCAAAGGAGTATTTATTCAGGTAAAAATAGTATTTATTATAATTAGGAATCTACGAAAAATGGAAAATAAAAAGTCCAAAATAAAAAACCTAGATAAATCATCAATTCTTATTTGAAAAAGTAAATGTAGTTAGATGATCATAATTCATATATAGTACGAGTTGAATTAATGCCTTGTTTGCGCGTAATTTTCGTACATTAGTGGTAAATTGTTTGAACACACTGAACTATTATGAAGATTTCTTTCTCAAGGACCACAAAGATTCCTCGTTCATTAGGTTGGCGAAAAAAGGTGGCTTTGTTTCAATTTGTAAATATAAATCGAAGTGTGGGCAAGGAGGAATATGTCTAAGCAACCGAACTTGAAATTAGTATTTGTTTTATCATATGACCGCGAAGGTCCTTTATTCCGTCCCCTTGGATAATCGTGACTTTACCAAATACGATTCCAAAAAATAAGACGTGGAATGAAACATATAGCATTCGGTCTCACAACTGAGTACTATTGTAGCAGACTGAGATATGTGAAATTCTAAATTCCTCGAATATAGATAGCTTGAGCTTGATACTGGACTGTAAGAAAGAAATACACATGTTTAGGGTATTCAAACGACTCAATATGTTTATAAGACAACCAAAATGAAAAGTTAGCTAAGGAACTTGTAACGATAATCAAGTCCTATTATGTTATCCATTTCGCTCCTAAAATTATGAATACTCCAATGCTCTGTGAATAACTACTAAACATCACTCACATCATATAATAATTTGTAGCATGTTATATTTCTTGTTAGTTGTGTTATTTGAGAAACAAATTGTAGTAATCTGTACAATAAATACAAAAAAGGCTAATTGATTTGGTACCTTTAATTTTCGGATGCATTACTTATAAGACAGGGAATTATATGTTATGTCACATGTTATATATTATAGATTTAAATGTAGCAACTGTAAAATAAATTTCAAACCTGAAAATTACTTATTTAAACAATTGCGACATAATTAATACAAAACTATATATGTATAGATAAAATTCAAAATAATTTGACGGATTAAAAAATACAATACATATTTAGTTTTAATTAATTTTAGGTATTTAAGATGGAACAAAGAGTTTTTCGGTTTTAATATTTCCGTTAATTAACTCATAAGAAAACAACTAAACCTCAATCGCCGTACTATGGAAGAAACTGACTATTCCACGAACCCAAAACTATATATAGTAATACTCTTTGGCTACAACTATGTTTGGTATAACTAGCTGAACCTATACATAATGGAGCTATATAAGTGTGTGTCGAATTACATTCTCTTAGGATACTTTGCGTTTTAACCCCGGAAGATACTTGAAGTACAACAAGGATTCATAATTAAATCATGAAGTATTCAACCTCAGCTTATGCAATTATCCTTCTTTTTCTTTGTATCAGTGCAGGTAAATTCCTACTATTTAAGTATACATAGAATACAATACTACGGTTTTATATCACATTTAATCACATGATAAGTTGTCTTTGCATTGATATAGCGTTTTCGCAAGTATGCTAGAAGAGTACGTATAAGCGTGGAACTTTCAAATAGTAAAATACTAGACACGTGACATTTTCTTTGTAATATTAGTTGTATATGCATGTATAAAAACGGATTAAAATATCCATTTAACACGAAAAGATCTATGCAAATACAAGAATATTCAATAAAGTTAATTACCATGATTTAGTAGCACTAGAACTGAGCATGATCAACCGACTTTTGTTCAGGTCAAGTTGAGCGTGGAAAAGCGGCACCCACATGTGTTAAGTATAAACACACAGGAAAAGGAGAATGTGAAGAGCGTGACTGTTACTGGAGCTGCAAAAGCTATTATATTAGAGGCGGTTACGGCCACTGCAACGAGGATAACTCTATCTGCACCTGTTATTGGAATTGCTAGCTGTGCATCAATTGGTAAAACGTGTTCAATCGAGGAATCAACATATCCTTATAGTCTTTTTGTAATCTACCAAATAAAATTTATACTATAATAAAGTGGTTATGGATGTGCATCAATAATATTATATATTAGTAGAATATGTCAACGGTACCTTATATGAATTTAAACAATACCATTAACCTAAGTGAAGTAATACATTTTTGAGATTGAGTAATAACATAGTAGTTTTTGATAAATATTAATTCAAATGATAAGTATTTCATAATTTGTTTTCTAGACACAAACACTAGGAAGGTAGGTTCTTTGTGGTCAAAGAATACTACCATGTTTGTGCACAAGAAATATATTTCTAGATTTTAGTTCATTTCACGTTTGTATATTCATATATATATATATATGTTTAAGGAAAGTTAAATTCTACAGATTGGGTAGTAATATATAACAAAAGTCTTCAAAGGAGTATTTATTCAGGTAAAAATAGTATTTATTATAATTAGGAATCTACGAAAAATGGAAAATAAAAAGTCCAAAATAAAAAACCTAGATAAATCATCAATTCTTATTTGAAAAATTAAATGTAGTTAGATGATCATAATTCATATATAGTACGAGTTGAATTAATGCCTTGTTTGCGCGTAATTTTCGTACGTTAGTGGTAAATTGTTTGAACACACTGAACTATTATGAAGATTTCTTTCTCAAGGACTGCAAAGATTCCTCGTTCATTAGGTTGGCGAAAAAAGGTGGCTTTGTTTCAATTTGTAAATATAAATCGAAGTGTGGGCAAGGAGGAATATGTCTAAGCAACCGAACTTGAAATTAGTATTTGTTTTATCATATGACCGCGAAGGTCCTTTATTCCGTCCCCTTGGATAATCGTGACTTTACCAAATACGATTCCAAAAAATAAGACGTGGAATGAAACATATAGCATTCGGTCTCACAACTGAGTACTATTGTAGCAGACTGAGATATGTGAAATTCTAAATTCCTCGAATATAGATAGCTTGAGCTTGATACTGGACTGTAAGAAAGAAATACACATGTTTAGGGTATTCAAACGACTCAATATGTTTATAAGACAACCAAAATGAAAAGTTAGCTAAGGAACTTGTAACGATAATCAAGTCCTATTATGTTATCCATTTCGCTCCTAAAATTATGAATACTCCAATGCTCTGTGAATAACTACTAAACATCACTCACATCATATAATAATTTGTAGCATGTTATATTTCTTGTTAGTTGTGTTATTTGAGAAACAAATTGTAGTAATCTGTACAATAAATACAAAAAAGGCTAATTGATTTGGTACCTTTAATTTTCGGATGCATTACTTATAAGACAGGGAATTATATGTTATGTCACATGTTATATATTATAGATTTAAATGTAGCAACTGTAAAATAAATTTCAAACCTGAAAATTACTTATTTAAACAATTGCGACATAATTAATACAAAACTATATATGTATAGATAAAATTCAAAATAATTTGACGGATTAAAAAATACAATACATATTTAGTTTTAATTAATTTTAGGTATTTAAGATGGAACAAAGAGTTTTTCGGTTTTAATATTTCCGTTAATTAACTCATAAGAAAACAACTAAACCTCAATCGCCGTACTATGGAAGAAACTGACTATTCCACGAACCCAAAACTATATATAGTAATGCTCTTTAGCTACAACTATGTTTGGTATAACTAGCTGAACCTATACATAATGGAGCTATATAAGTGTGTGTCGAATTACATTCTCTTAGGATACTTTGCGTTTTAACCCCGGAAGATACTTGAAGTACAACAAGGATTCATAATTAAATCATGAAGTATTCAACCTCAGCTTATGCAATTATCCTTCTTTTTCTTTGTATCAGTGCAGGTAAATTCCTACTATTTAAGTATACATAGAATACAATACTACGGTTTTATATCACATTTAATCACATGATAAGTTGTCTTTGCATTGATATAGCGTTTTCGCAAGTATGCTAGAAGAGTACGTATAAGCGTGGAACTTTCAAATAGTAAAATACTAGACACGTGACATTTTCTTTGTAATATTAGTTGTATATGCATGTATAAAAACGGATTAAAATATCCATTTAACACGAAAAGATCTATGCAAATACAAGAATATTCAATAAAGTTAATTACCATGATTTAGTAGCACTAGAACTGAGCATGATCAACCGACTTTTGTTCAGGTCAAGTTGAGCGTGGAAAAGCGGCACCCACATGTGTTAAGTATAAACACACAGGAAAAGGAGAATGTGAAGAGCGTGACTGTTACTGGAGCTGCAAAAGCTATTATATTAGAGGCGGTTACGGCCACTGCAACGAGGATAACTCTATCTGCACCTGTTATTGGAATTGCTAGCTGTGCATCAATTGGTAAAACGTGTTCAATCGAGGAATCAACATATCCTTATAGTCTTTTTGTAATCTACCAAATAAAATTTATACTATAATAAAGTGGTTATGGATGTGCATCAATAATATTATATATTAGTAGAATATGTCAACGGTACCTTATATGAATTTAAACAATACCATTAACCTAAGTGAAGTAATACATTTTTGAGATTGAGTAATAACATAGTAGTTTTTGATAAATATTAATTCAAATGATAAGTATTTCATAATTTGTTTTCTAGACACAAACACTAGGAAGGTAGGTTCTTTGTGGTCAAAGAATACTACCATGTTTGTGCACAAGAAATATATTTCTAGATTTTAGTTCATTTCACGTTTGTATATTCATATATATATATATATGTTTAAGGAAAGTTAAATTCTACAGATTGGGTAGTAATATATAACAAAAGTCTTCAAAGGAGTATTTATTCAGGTAAAAATAGTATTTATTATAATTAGGAATCTACGAAAAATGGAAAATAAAAAGTCCAAAATAAAAAACCTAGATAAATCATCAATTCTTATTTGAAAAATTAAATGTAGTTAGATGATCATAATTCATATATAGTACGAGTTGAATTAATGCCTTGTTTGCGCGTAATTTTCGTACGTTAGTGGTAAATTGTTTGAACACACTGAACTATTATGAAGATTTCTTTCTCAAGGACTGCAAAGATTCCTCGTTCATTAGGTTGGCGAAAAAAGGTGGCTTTGTTTCAATTTGTAAATATAAATCGAAGTGTGGGCAAGGAGGAATATGTCTAAGCAACCGAACTTGAAATTAGTATTTGTTTTATCATATGACCGCGAAGGTCCTTTATTCCGTCCCCTTGGATAATCGTGACTTTACCAAATACGATTCCAAAAAATAAGACGTGGAATGAAACATATAGCATTCGGTCTCACAACTGAGTACTATTGTAGCAGACTGAGATATGTGAAATTCTAAATTCCTCGAATATAGATAGCTTGAGCTTGATACTGGACTGTAAGAAAGAAATACACATGTTTAGGGTATTCAAACGACTCAATATGTTTATAAGACAACCAAAATGAAAAGTTAGCTAAGGAACTTGTAACGATAATCAAGTCCTATTATGTTATCCATTTCGCTCCTAAAATTATGAATACTCCAATGCTCTGTGAATAACTACTAAACATCACTCACATCATATAATAATTTGTAGCATGTTATATTTCTTGTTAGTTGTGTTATTTGAGAAACAAATTGTAGTAATCTGTACAATAAATACAAAAAAGGCTAATTGATTTGGTACCTTTAATTTTCGGATGCATTACTTATAAGACAGGGAATTATATGTTATGTCACATGTTATATATTATAGATTTAAATGTAGCAACTGTAAAATAAATTTCAAACCTGAAAATTACTTATTTAAACAATTGCGACATAATTAATACAAAACTATATATGTATAGATAAAATTCAAAATAATTTGACGGATTAAAAAATACAATACATATTTAGTTTTAATTAATTTTAGGTATTTAAGATGGAACAAAGAGTTTTTCGGTTTTAATATTTCCGTTAATTAACTCATAAGAAAACAACTAAACCTCAATCGCCGTACTATGGAAGAAACTGACTATTCCACGAACCCAAAACTATATATAGTAATACTCTTTGGCTACAACTATGTTTGGTATAACTAGCTGAACCTATACATAATGGAGCTATATAAGTGTGTGTCGAATTACATTCTCTTAGGATACTTTGCGTTTTAACCCCGGAAGATACTTGAAGTACAACAAGGATTCATAATTAAATCATGAAGTATTCAACCTCAGCTTATGCAATTATCCTTCTTTTTCTTTGTATCAGTGCAGGTAAATTCCTACTATTTAAGTATACATAGAATACAATACTACGGTTTTATATCACATTTAATCACATGATAAGTTGTCTTTGCATTGATATAGCGTTTTCGCAAGTATGCTAGAAGAGTACGTATAAGCGTGGAACTTTCAAATAGTAAAATACTAGACACGTGACATTTTCTTTGTAATATTAGTTGTATATGCATGTATAAAAACGGATTAAAATATCCATTTAACACGAAAAGATCTATGCAAATACAAGAATATTCAATAAAGTTAATTACCATGATTTAGTAGCACTAGAACTGAGCATGATCAACCGACTTTTGTTCAGGTCAAGTTGAGCGTGGAAAAGCGGCACCCACATGTGTTAAGTATAAACACACAGGAAAAGGAGAATGTGAAGAGCGTGACTGTTACTGGAGCTGCAAAAGCTATTATATTAGAGGCGGTTACGGCCACTGCAACGAGGATAACTCTATCTGCACCTGTTATTGGAATTGCTAGCTGTGCATCAATTGGTAAAACGTGTTCAATCGAGGAATCAACATATCCTTATAGTCTTTTTGTAATCTACCAAATAAAATTTATACTATAATAAAGTGGTTATGGATGTGCATCAATAATATTATATATTAGTAGAATATGTCAACGGTACCTTATATGAATTTAAACAATACCATTAACCTAAGTGAAGTAATACATTTTTGAGATTGAGTAATAACATAGTAGTTTTTGATAAATATTAATTCAAATGATAAGTATTTCATAATTTGTTTTCTAGACACAAACACTAGGAAGGTAGGTTCTTTGTGGTCAAAGAATACTACCATGTTTGTGCACAAGAAATATATTTCTAGATTTTAGTTCATTTCACGTTTGTATATTCATATATATATATATATGTTTAAGGAAAGTTAAATTCTACAGATTGGGTAGTAATATATAACAAAAGTCTTCAAAGGAGTATTTATTCAGGTAAAAATAGTATTTATTATAATTAGGAATCTACGAAAAATGGAAAATAAAAAGTCCAAAATAAAAAACCTAGATAAATCATCAATTCTTATTTGAAAAATTAAATGTAGTTAGATGATCATAATTCATATATAGTACGAGTTGAATTAATGCCTTGTTTGCGCGTAATTTTCGTACGTTAGTGGTAAATTGTTTGAACACACTGAACTATTATGAAGATTTCTTTCTCAAGGACTGCAAAGATTCCTCGTTCATTAGGTTGGCGAAAAAAGGTGGCTTTGTTTCAATTTGTAAATATAAATCGAAGTGTGGGCAAGGAGGAATATGTCTAAGCAACCGAACTTGAAATTAGTATTTGTTTTATCATATGACCGCGAAGGTCCTTTATTCCGTCCCCTTGGATAATCGTGACTTTACCAAATACGATTCCAAAAAATAAGACGTGGAATGAAACATATAGCATTCGGTCTCACAACTGAGTACTATTGTAGCAGACTGAGATATGTGAAATTCTAAATTCCTCGAATATAGATAGCTTGAGCTTGATACTGGACTGTAAGAAAGGAATACACATGTTTAGGGTATTCAAACGACTCAATATGTTTATAAGACAACCAAAATGAAAAGTTAGCTAAGGAACTTGTAACGATAATCAAGTCCTATTTTGTTATCCATTTCGCTCCTAAAATTATGAATACTCCAATGCTCTGTGAATAACTACTAAACATCACTCACATCATATAATAATTTGTAGCATGTTATATTTCTTGTTAGTTGTGTTATTTGAGAAACAAATTGTAGTAATCTGTACAATAAATACAAAAAAGGCTAATTGATTTGGTACCTTTAATTTTCGGATGCATTACTTATAAGACAGGGAATTATATGTTATGTCACATGTTATATATTATAGATTTAAATGTAGCAACTGTAAAATAAATTTCAAACCTGAAAATTACTTATTTAAACAATTGCGACATAATTAATACAAAACTATATATGTATAGATAAAATTCAAAATAATTTGACGGATTAAAAAATACAATACATATTTAGTTTTAATTAATTTTAGGTATTTAAGATGGAACAAAGAGTTTTTCGGTTTTAATATTTCCGTTAATTAACTCATAAGAAAACAACTAAACCTCAATCGCCGTACTATGGAAGAAACTGACTATTCCACGAACCCAAAACTATATATAGTAATACTCTTTGGCTACAACTATGTTTGGTATAACTAGCTGAACCTATACATAATGGAGCTATATAAGTGTGTGTCGAATTACATTCTCTTAGGATACTTTGCGTTTTAACCCCGGAAGATACTTGAAGTACAACAAGGATTCATAATTAAATCATGAAGTATTCAACCTCAGCTTATGCAATTATCCTTCTTTTTCTTTGTATCAGTGCAGGTAAATTCCTACTATTTAAGTATACATAGAATACAATACTACGGTTTTATATCACATTTAATCACATGATAAGTTGTCTTTGCATTGATATAGCGTTTTCGCAAGTATGCTAGAAGAGTACGTATAAGCGTGGAACTTTCAAATAGTAAAATACTAGACACGTGACATTTTCTTTGTAATATTAGTTGTATATGCATGTATAAAAACGGATTAAAATATCCATTTAACACGAAAAGATCTATGCAAATACAAGAATATTCAATAAAGTTAATTACCATGATTTAGTAGCACTAGAACTGAGCATGATCAACCGACTTTTGTTCAGGTCAAGTTGAGCGTGGAAAAGCGGCACCCACATGTGTTAAGTATAAACACACAGGAAAAGGAGAATGTGAAGAGCGTGACTGTTACTGGAGCTGCAAAAGCTATTATATTAGAGGCGGTTACGGCCACTGCAACGAGGATAACTCTATCTGCACCTGTTATTGGAATTGCTAGCTGTGCATCAATTGGTAAAACGTGTTCAATCGAGGAATCAACATATCCTTATAGTCTTTTTGTAATCTACCAAATAAAATTTATACTATAATAAAGTGGTTATGGATGTGCATCAATAATATTATATATTAGTAGAATATGTCAACGGTACCTTATATGAATTTAAACAATACCATTAACCTAAGTGAAGTAATACATTTTTGAGATTGAGTAATAACATAGTAGTTTTTGATAAATATTAATTCAAATGATAAGTATTTCATAATTTGTTTTCTAGACACAAACACTAGGAAGGTAGGTTCTTTGTGGTCAAAGAATACTACCATGTTTGTGCACAAGAAATATATTTCTAGATTTTAGTTCATTTCACGTTTGTATATTCATATATATATATATATGTTTAAGGAAAGTTAAATTCTACAGATTGGGTAGTAATATATAACAAAAGTCTTCAAAGGAGTATTTATTCAGGTAAAAATAGTATTTATTATAATTAGGAATCTACGAAAAATGGAAAATAAAAAGTCCAAAATAAAAAACCTAGATAAATCATCAATTCTTATTTGAAAAATTAAATGTAGTTAGATGATCATAATTCATATATAGTACGAGTTGAATTAATGCCTTGTTTGCGCGTAATTTTCGTACATTAGTGGTAAATTGTTTGAACACACTGAACTATTATGAAGATTTCTTTCTCAAGGACTGCAAAGATTCCTCGTTCATTAGGTTGGCGAAAAAAGGTGGCTTTGTTTCAATTTGTAAATATAAATCGAAGTGTGGGCAAGGAGGAATATGTCTAAGCAACCGAACTTGAAATTAGTATTTGTTTTATCAAATGACCGCGAAGGTCCTTTATTCTGTTCCCTTGGATAATCGTGACTTTACCAAATACGATTCCAAAAAATAAGACGTGGAATGAAACATATATCATTCGGTCTCACAACTGAGTACTATTGTAGCAGACTGAGATATGTGAAATTCTAAATTCCTCGAATATAGATAGCTTGAGCTTGATACTGGACGGTAAGAAAGAAATACACATGTTTAGGGTATTCAAACGAATCAATATGTTTATAAGACAACCAAAATGAAAAGTTAGCTAAGGAACTTGTAACGATAATCAAGTCCTATTATGTTATACATTTCGCTCCTAAAATTATGAATACTCCAATGCTCTGTGAATAACTACTAAACATCACTCACATCATATAATAATTTGTAGCATGTTATATTTCTTGTTAGTTGTGTTATTTGAGAAACAAATTGTAGTAATCTGTACAATAAATACAAAAAAGGCTAATTGATTTGGTACCTTTAATTTTCGGATGCATTACTTATAAGACATGGAATTATATGTTATGTCACATGTTATATATTATAGATTTAAATGTAGCAACTGTAGAATAAATTTCAAACCTGAAAATTACTTATTTAAACAATTGCGACATAATTAATACAAAACTATATATGTATAGATAAAATTCAAAATAATTTGACGGATTAAAAAATACAATACATATTTAGTTTTAATTAATTTTAGGTATTTAAGATGGAACAAAGAGTTTTTCGGTTTTAATATTTCCGTTAATTAACTCATAAGAAAACAACTAAACCTCAATCGCCGTACTATGGAAGAAACTGACTATTCCACGAACCCAAAACTATATATAGTAATGCTCTTTAGCTACAACTATGTTTGGTATAACTAGCTGAACCTATACATAATGGAGCTATATAAGTGTGTGTCGAATTACATTCTCTTAGGATACTTTGCGTTTTAACCCCGGAAGATACTTGAAGTACAACAAGGATTCATAATTAAATCATGAAGTATTCAACCTCAGCTTATGCAATTATCCTTCTTTTTCTTTGTATCAGTGCAGGTAAATTCCTACTTTTTAAGTATACATAGAATACAATACTACGGTTTTATATCACATTTAATCACATGATAAGTTGTCTTTGCATTGATATAGCGTTTTCGCAAGTATGCTAGAAGAGTACGTATAAGCGTGGAACTTTCAAATAGTAAAATACTAGACACGTGACATTTTCTTTGTAATATTAGTTGTATATGCATGTATAAAAACGGAATAAAATATCCATTTAACACGAAAAGATCTATGCAAATACAAGAATATTCAATAAAGTTAATTACCATGATATAGTAGCACTAGAACTGAGCATGATCAACCGACTTTTGTTCAGGTCAAGTTGAGCGTGGAAAAGCGGCACCCACATGTGTTAAGTATAAACACACAGGAAAAGGAGAATGTGAAGAGCGTGACTGTTACTGGAGCTGCAAAAGCTATTATATTAGAGGCGGTTACGGCCACTGCAACGAAGATAACTCTATCTGCACCTGTTATTGGAATTGCTAGCTGTGCATCAATTGGTAAAACGTGTTCAATCGAGGAATCAACATATCCTTATAGTCTTTTTGTAATCTACCAAATAAAATTTATACTATAATAAAGTGGTTATGGATGTGCATCAATAATATTATATATTAGTAGAATATGTCAACGGTACCTTATATGAATTTAAACAATACCATTAACCTAAGTGAAGTAATACATTTTTGAGATTGAGTAATAACATAGTAGTTTTTGATAAATATTAATTCAAATGATAAGTATTTCATAATTTGTTTTCTAGACACAAACACTAGGAAGGTAGGTTATTTGTGGTCAAAGAATACTACCATATTTGTGCACAAGAAATATATTTCTAGATTTTAGTTCATTTCACGTTTGTATATTCATATATATATATATATGTTTAAGGAAAGTTAAACTCTACAGATTGGGTAGTAATATATAACAAAAGTCTTCAAAGGAGTATTTATTCAGATAAAAATAGTATTTATTATAATTAGGAATCTACGAAAAATGGAAAATAAAAAGTCCAAAATAAAAATCCTACATAAATCATCAATTCTTATTTGAAAAATTAAATGTAGTTAGATGATCATAATTCATATATAGTACGAGTTGAATTAATGCCTTGTTTGCGCGTAATTTTCGTACATTAGTGGTAAATTGTTCGAACACACTGAACTATTATGAAGATTTCTTTCTCAAGGACTGCAAAGATTCCTCGTTCATTAGGTTGGCGAAAAAAGGTGGCTTTGTTTCAATTTGTAAATATAAATCGAAGTGTGGGCAAGGAGGAATATGTCTAAGCAACCGAACTTGAAATTAGTATTTGTTTTATCAAATGACCGCGAAGGTCCTTTATTCTGTCCCCTTGGATAATCGTGACTTTACCAAATACGATTCCAAAAAATAAGACGTGGAATGAAACATATATCATTCGGTCTCACAACTGAGTACTATTGTAGCAGACTGAGATATGTGAAATTCTAAATTCCTCGAATATAGATAGCTTGAGCTTGATACTGGACGGTAAGAAAGAAATACACATGTTTAGGGTATTCAAACGACTCAATATGTTTATAAGACAACCAAAATGAAAAGTTAGCTAAGGAACTTGTAACGATAATCAAGTCCTATTATGTTATCCATTTCGCTCCTAAAATTATGAATACTCCAATGCTCTGTGAATAACTACTAAACATCACTCACATCATATAATAATTTGTAGCATGTTATATTTCTTGTTAGTTGTGTTATTTGAGAAACAAATTGTAGTAATCTGTACAATAAATACAAAAAAGGCTAATTGATTTGGTACCTTTAATTTTCGGATGCATTACTTATAAGACATGGAATTATATGTTATGTCACATGTTATATATTATAGATTTAAATGTAGCAACTGTAGAATAAATTTCAAACCTGAAAATTACTTATTTAAACAATTGCGACATAATTAATACAAAACTATATATGTATAGATAAAATTCAAAATAATTTGACGGATTAAAAAATACAATACATATTTAGTTTTAATTAATTTTAGGTATTTAAGATGGAACAAAGAGTTTTTCGGTTTTAATATTTCCGTTAATTAACTCATAAGAAAACAACTAAACCTCAATCGCCCTACTATGGAAGAAACTGACTATTCCACGAACCCAAAACTATATATAGTAATGCTCTTTAGCTACAACTATGTTTGGTATAACTAGCTGAACCTATACATAATGGAGCTATATAAGTGTGTGTCGAATTACATTCTCTTAGGATACTTTGCGTTTTAACCCCGGAAGATACTTGAAGTACAACAAGGATTCATAATTAAATCATGAAGTATTCAACCTCAGCTTATGCAATTATCCTTCTTTTTCTTTGTATCAGTGCAGGTAAATTCCTACTTTTTAAGTATACATAGAATACAATACTACGGTTTTATATCACATTTAATCACATGATAAGTTGTCTTTGCATTGATATAGCGTTTTCGCAAGTATGCTAGAAGAGTACGTATAAGCGTGGAACTTTCAAATAGTAAAATACTAGACACGTGACATTTTCTTTGTAATATTAGTTGTATATGCATGTATAAAAACGGAATAAAATATCCATTTAACACGAAAAGATCTATGCAAATACAAGAATATTCAATAAAGTTAATTACCATGATATAGTAGCACTAGAACTGAGCATGATCAACCGACTTTTGTTCAGGTCAAGTTGAGCGTGGAAAAGCGGCACCCACATGTGTTAAGTATAAACACACAGGAAAAGGAGAATGTGAAGAGCGTGACTGTTACTGGAGCTGCAAAAGCTATTATATTAGAGGCGGTTACGGCCACTGCAACGAAGATAACTCTATCTGCACCTGTTATTGGAATTGCTAGCTGTGCATCAATTGGTAAAACGTGTTCAATCGAGGAATCAACATATCCTTATAGTCTTTTTGTAATCTACCAAATAAAATTTATACTATAATAAAGTGGTTATGGATGTGCATCAATAATATTATATATTAGTAGAATATGTCAACGGTACCTTATATGAATTTAAACAATACCATTAACCTAAGTGAAGTAATACATTTTTGAGATTGAGTAATAACATAGTAGTTTTTGATAAATATTAATTCAAATGATAAGTATTTCATAATTTGTTTTCTAGACACAAACACTAGGAAGGTAGGTTATTTGTGGTCAAAGAATACTACCATATTTGTGCACAAGAAATATATTTCTAGATTTTAGTTCATTTCACGTTTGTATATTCATATATATATATATATGTTTAAGGAAAGTTAAACTCTACAGATTGGGTAGTAATATATAACAAAAGTCTTCAAAGGAGTATTTATTCAGATAAAAATAGTATTTATTATAATTAGGAATCTACGAAAAATGGAAAATAAAAAGTCCAAAATAAAAAACCTACATAAATCATCAATTCTTATTTGAAAAATTAAATGTAGTTAGATGATCATAATTCATATATAGTACGAGTTGAATTAATGCCTTGTTTGCGCGTAATTTTCGTACATTAGTGGTAAATTGTTCGAACACACTGAACTATTATGAAGATTTCTTTCTCAAGGACTGCAAAGATTCCTCGTTCATTAGGTTGGCGAAAAAAGGTGGCTTTGTTTCAATTTGTAAATATAAATCGAAGTGTGGGCAAGGAGGAATATGTCTAAGCAACCGAACTTGAAATTAGTATTTGTTTTATCAAATGACCGCGAAGGTCCTTTATTCTGTCCCCTTGGATAATCGTGACTTTACCAAATACGATTCCAAAAAATAAGACGTGGAATGAAACATATATCATTCGGTCTCACAACTGAGTACTATTGTAGCAGACTGAGATATGTGAAATTCTAAATTCCTCGAATATAGATAGCTTGAGCTTGATACTGGACGGTAAGAAAGAAATACACATGTTTAGGGTATTCAAACGACTCAATATGTTTATAAGACAACCAAAATGAAAAGTTAGCTAAGGAACTTGTAACGATAATCAAGTCCTATTATGTTATCCATTTCGCTCCTAAAATTATGAATACTCCAATGCTCTGTGAATAACTACTAAACATCACTCACATCATATAATAATTTGTAGCATGTTATATTTCTTGTTAGTTGTGTTATTTGAGAAACAAATTGTAGTAATCTGTACAATAAATACAAAAAAGGCTAATTGATTTGGTACCTTTAATTTTCGGATGCATTACTTATAAGACATGGAATTATATGTTATGTCACATGTTATATATTATAGATTTAAATGTAGCAACTGTAGAATAAATTTAAAACCTGAAAATTACTTATTTAAACAATTGCGACATAATTAATACAAAACTATATATGTATAGATAAAATTCAAAATAATTTGACGGATTAAAAAATACAATACATATTTAGTTTTAATTAATTTTAGGTATTTAAGATGGAACAAAGAGTTTTTCGGTTTTAATATTTCCGTTAATTAACTCATAAGAAAACAACTAAACCTCAATCGCCCTACTATGGAAGAAACTGACTATTCCACGAACCCAAAACTATATATAGTAATGCTCTTTAGCTACAACTATGTTTGGTATAACTAGCTGAACCTATACATAATGGAGCTATATAAGTGTGTGTCGAATTACATTCTCTTAGGATACTTTGCGTTTTAACCCCGGAAGATACTTGAAGTACAACAAGGATTCATAATTAAATCATGAAGTATTCAACCTCAGCTTATGCAATTATCCTTCTTTTTCTTTGTATCAGTGCAGGTAAATTCCTACTTTTTAAGTATACATAGAATACAATACTACGGTTTTATATCACATTTAATCACATGATAAGTTGTCTTTGCATTGATATAGCGTTTTCGCAAGTATGCTAGAAGAGTACGTATAAGCGTGGAACTTTCAAATAGTAAAATACTAGACACGTGACATTTTCTTTGTAATATTAGTTGTATATGCATGTATAAAAACGGAATAAAATATCCATTTAACACGAAAAGATCTATGCAAATACAAGAATATTCAATAAAGTTAATTACCATGATATAGTAGCACTAGAACTGAGCATGATCAACCGACTTTTGTTCAGGTCAAGTTGAGCGTGGAAAAGCGGCACCCACATGTGTTAAGTATAAACACACAGGAAAAGGAGAATGTGAAGAGCGTGACTGTTACTGGAGCTGCAAAAGCTATTATATTAGAGGCGGTTACGGCCACTGCAACGAAGATAACTCTATCTGCACCTGTTATTGGAATTGCTAGCTGTGCATCAATTGGTAAAACGTGTTCAATCGAGGAATCAACATATCCTTATAGTCTTTTTGTAATCTACCAAATAAAATTTATACTATAATAAAGTGGTTATGGATGTGCATCAATAATATTATATATTAGTAGAATATGTCAACGGTACCTTATATGAATTTAAACAATACCATTAACCTAAGTGAAGTAATACATTTTTGAGATTGAGTAATAACATAGTAGTTTTTGATAAATATTAATTCAAATGATAAGTATTTCATAATTTGTTTTCTAGACACAAACACTAGGAAGGTAGGTTATTTGTGGTCAAAGAATACTACCATATTTGTGCACAAGAAATATATTTCTAGATTTTAGTTCATTTCACGTTTGTATATTCATATATATATATATATGTTTAAGGAAAGTTAAACTCTACAGATTGGGTAGTAATATATAACAAAAGTCTTCAAAGGAGTATTTATTCAGATAAAAATAGTATTTATTATAATTAGGAATCTACGAAAAATGGAAAATAAAAAGTCCAAAATAAAAAACCTACATAAATCATCAATTCTTATTTGAAAAATTAAATGTAGTTAGATGATCATAATTCATATATAGTACGAGTTGAATTAATGCCTTGTTTGCGCGTAATTTTCGTACATTAGTGGTAAATTGTTCGAACACACTGAACTATTATGAAGATTTCTTTCTCAAGGACTGCAAAGATTCCTCGTTCATTAGGTTGGCGAAAAAAGGTGGCTTTGTTTCAATTTGTAAATATAAATCGAAGTGTGGGCAAGGAGGAATATGTCTAAGCAACCGAACTTGAAATTAGTATTTGTTTTATCAAATGACCGCGAAGGTCCTTTATTCTGTCCCCTTGGATAATCGTGACTTTACCAAATACGATTCCAAAAAATAAGACGTGGAATGAAACATATATCATTCGGTCTCACAACTGAGTACTATTGTAGCAGACTGAGATATGTGAAATTCTAAATTCCTCGAATATAGATAGCTTGAGCTTGATACTGGACGGTAAGAAAGAAATACACATGTTTAGGGTATTCAAACGACTCAATATGTTTATAAGACAACCAAAATGAAAAGTTAGCTAAGGAACTTGTAACGATAATCAAGTCCTATTATGTTATCCATTTCGCTCCTAAAATTATGAATACTCCAATGCTCTGTGAATAACTACTAAACATCACTCACATCATATAATAATTTGTAGCATGTTATATTTCTTGTTAGTTGTGTTATTTGAGAAACAAATTGTAGTAATCTGTACAATAAATACAAAAAAGGCTAATTGATTTGGTACCTTTAATTTTCGGATGCATTACTTATAAGACATGGAATTATATGTTATGTCACATGTTATATATTATAGATTTAAATGTAGCAACTGTAGAATAAATTTAAAACCTGAAAATTACTTATTTAAACAATTGCGACATAATTAATACAAAACTATATATGTATAGATAAAATTCAAAATAATTTGACGGATTAAAAAATACAATACATATTTAGTTTTAATTAATTTTAGGTATTTAAGATGGAACAAAGAGTTTTTCGGTTTTAATATTTCCGTTAATTAACTCATAAGAAAACAACTAAACCTCAATCGCCCTACTATGGAAGAAACTGACTATTCCACGAACCCAAAACTATATATAGTAATGCTCTTTAGCTACAACTATGTTTGGTATAACTAGCTGAACCTATACATAATGGAGCTATATAAGTGTGTGTCGAATTACATTCTCTTAGGATACTTTGCGTTTTAACCCCGGAAGATACTTGAAGTACAACAAGGATTCATAATTAAATCATGAAGTATTCAACCTCAGCTTATGCAATTATCCTTCTTTTTCTTTGTATCAGTGCAGGTAAATTCCTACTTTTTAAGTATACATAGAATACAATACTACGGTTTTATATCACATTTAATCACATGATAAGTTGTCTTTGCATTGATATAGCGTTTTCGCAAGTATGCTAGAAGAGTACGTATAAGCGTGGAACTTTCAAATAGTAAAATACTAGACACGTGACATTTTCTTTGTAATATTAGTTGTATATGCATGTATAAAAACGGAATAAAATATCCATTTAACACGAAAAGATCTATGCAAATACAAGAATATTCAATAAAGTTAATTACCATGATATAGTAGCACTAGAACTGAGCATGATCAACCGACTTTTGTTCAGGTCAAGTTGAGCGTGGAAAAGCGGCACCCACATGTGTTAAGTATAAACACACAGGAAAAGGAGAATGTGAAGAGCGTGACTGTTACTGGAGCTGCAAAAGCTATTATATTAGAGGCGGTTACGGCCACTGCAACGAAGATAACTCTATCTGCACCTGTTATTGGAATTGCTAGCTGTGCATCAATTGGTAAAACGTGTTCAATCGAGGAATCAACATATCCTTATAGTCTTTTTGTAATCTACCAAATAAAATTTATACTATAATAAAGTGGTTATGGATGTGCATCAATAATATTATATATTAGTAGAATATGTCAACGGTACCTTATATGAATTTAAACAATACCATTAACCTAAGTGAAGTAATACATTTTTGAGATTGAGTAATAACATAGTAGTTTTTGATAAATATTAATTCAAATGATAAGTATTTCATAATTTGTTTTCTAGACACAAACACTAGGAAGGTAGGTTATTTGTGGTCAAAGAATACTACCATATTTGTGCACAAGAAATATATTTCTAGATTTTAGTTCATTTCACGTTTGTATATTCATATATATATATATATGTTTAAGGAAAGTTAAACTCTACAGATTGGGTAGTAATATATAACAAAAGTCTTCAAAGGAGTATTTATTCAGATAAAAATAGTATTTATTATAATTAGGAATCTACGAAAAATGGAAAATAAAAAGTCCAAAATAAAAAACTTACATAAATCATCAATTCTTATTTGAAAAATTAAATGTAGTTAGATGATCATAATTCATATATAGTACGAGTTGAATTAATGCCTTGTTTGCGCGTAATTTTCGTACATTAGTGGTAAATTGTTCGAACACACTGAACTATTATGAAGATTTCTTTCTCAAGGACTGCAAAGATTCCTCGTTCATTAGGTTGGCGAAAAAAGGTGGCTTTGTTTCAATTTGTAAATATAAATCGAAGTGTGGGCAAGGAGGAATATGTCTAAGCAACCGAACTTGAAATTAGTATTTGTTTTATCAAATGACCGCGAAGGTCCTTTATTCTGTCCCCTTGGATAATCGTGACTTTACCAAATACGATTCCAAAAAATAAGACGTGGAATGAAACATATATCATTCGGTCTCACAACTGAGTACTATTGTAGCAGACTGAGATATGTGAAATTCTAAATTCCTCGAATATAGATAGCTTGAGCTTGATACTGGACGGTAAGAAAGAAATACACATGTTTAGGGTATTCAAACGACTCAATATGTTTATAAGACAACCAAAATGAAAAGTTAGCTAAGGAACTTGTAACGATAATCAAGTCCTATTATGTTATCCATTTCGCTCCTAAAATTATGAATACTCCAATGCTCTGTGAATAACTACTAAACATCACTCACATCATATAATAATTTGTAGCATGTTATATTTCTTGTTAGTTGTGTTATTTGAGAAACAAATTGTAGTAATCTGTACAATAAATACAAAAAAGGCTAATTGATTTGGTACCTTTAATTTTCGGATGCATTACTTATAAGACATGGAATTATATGTTATGTCACATGTTATATATTATAGATTTAAATGTAGCAACTGTAGAATAAATTTAAAACCTGAAAATTACTTATTTAAACAATTGCGACATAATTAATACAAAACTATATATGTATAGATAAAATTCAAAATAATTTGACGGATTAAAAAATACAATACATATTTAGTTTTAATTAATTTTAGGTATTTAAGATGGAACAAAGAGTTTTTCGGTTTTAATATTTCCGTTAATTAACTCATAAGAAAACAACTAAACCTCAATCGCCCTACTATGGAAGAAACTGACTATTCCACGAACCCAAAACTATATATAGTAATGCTCTTTAGCTACAACTATGTTTGGTATAACTAGCTGAACCTATACATAATGGAGCTATATAAGTGTGTGTCGAATTACATTCTCTTAGGATACTTTGCGTTTTAACCCCGGAAGATACTTGAAGTACAACAAGGATTCATAATTAAATCATGAAGTATTCAACCTCAGCTTATGCAATTATCCTTCTTTTTCTTTGTATCAGTGCAGGTAAATTCCTACTTTTTAAGTATACATAGAATACAATACTACGGTTTTATATCACATTTAATCACATGATAAGTTGTCTTTGCATTGATATAGCGTTTTCGCAAGTATGCTAGAAGAGTACGTATAAGCGTGGAACTTTCAAATAGTAAAATACTAGACACGTGACATTTTCTTTGTAATATTAGTTGTATATGCATGTATAAAAACGGAATAAAATATCCATTTAACACGAAAAGATCTATGCAAATACAAGAATATTCAATAAAGTTAATTACCATGATATAGTAGCACTAGAACTGAGCATGATCAACCGACTTTTGTTCAGGTCAAGTTGAGCGTGGAAAAGCGGCACCCACATGTGTTAAGTATAAACACACAGGAAAAGGAGAATGTGAAGAGCGTGACTGTTACTGGAGCTGCAAAAGCTATTATATTAGAGGCGGTTACGGCCACTGCAACGAAGATAACTCTATCTGCACCTGTTATTGGAATTGCTAGCTGTGCATCAATTGGTAAAACGTGTTCAATCGAGGAATCAACATATCCTTATAGTCTTTTTGTAATCTACCAAATAAAATTTATACTATAATAAAGTGGTTATGGATGTGCATCAATAATATTATATATTAGTAGAATATGTCAACGGTACCTTATATGAATTTAAACAATACCATTAACCTAAGTGAAGTAATACATTTTTGAGATTGAGTAATAACATAGTAGTTTTTGATAAATATTAATTCAAATGATAAGTATTTCATAATTTGTTTTCTAGACACAAACACTAGGAAGGTAGGTTATTTGTGGTCAAAGAATACTACCATATTTGTGCACAAGAAATATATTTCTAGATTTTAGTTCATTTCACGTTTGTATATTCATATATATATATATATGTTTAAGGAAAGTTAAACTCTACAGATTGGGTAGTAATATATAACAAAAGTCTTCAAAGGAGTATTTATTCAGATAAAAATAGTATTTATTATAATTAGGAATCTACGAAAAATGGAAAATAAAAAGTCCAAAATAAAAAACCTACATAAATCATCAATTCTTATTTGAAAAATTAAATGTAGTTAGATGATCATAATTCATATATAGTACGAGTTGAATTAATGCCTTGTTTGCACGTAATTTTCGTACATTAGTGGTAAATTGTTCGAACACACTGAACTATTATGAAGATTTCTTTCTCAAGGACTGCAAAGATTCCTCGTTCATTAGGTTGGCGAAAAAAGGTGGCTTTGTTTCAATTTGTAAATATAAATCGAAGTGTGGGCAAGGAGGAATATGTCTAAGCAACCGAACTTGAAATTAGTATTTGTTTTATCAAATGACCGCGAAGGTCCTTTATTCTGTCCCCTTGGATAATCGTGACTTTACCAAATACGATTCCAAAAAATAAGACGTGGAATGAAACATATATCATTCGGTCTCACAACTGAGTACTATTGTAGCAGACTGAGATATGTGAAATTCTAAATTCCTCGAATATAGATAGCTTGAGCTTGATACTGGACGGTAAGAAAGAAATACACATGTTTAGGGTATTCAAACGACTCAATATGTTTATAAGACAACCAAAATGAAAAGTTAGCTAAGGAACTTGTAACGATAATCAAGTCCTATTATGTTATCCATTTCGCTCCTAAAATTATGAATACTCCAATGCTCTGTGAATAACTACTAAACATCACTCACATCATATAATAATTTGTAGCATGTTATATTTCTTGTTAGTTGTGTTATTTGAGAAACAAATTGTAGTAATCTGTACAATAAATACAAAAAAGGCTAATTGATTTGGTACCTTTAATTTTCGGATGCATTACTTATAAGACATGGAATTATATGTTATGTCACATGTTATATATTATAGATTTAAATGTAGCAACTGTAGAATAAATTTAAAACCTGAAAATTACTTATTTAAACAATTGCGACATAATTAATACAAAACTATATATGTATAGATAAAATTCAAAATAATTTGACGGATTAAAAAATACAATACATATTTAGTTTTAATTAATTTTAGGTATTTAAGATGGAACAAAGAGTTTTTCGGTTTTAATATTTCCGTTAATTAACTCATAAGAAAACAACTAAACCTCAATCGCCCTACTATGGAAGAAACTGACTATTCCACGAACCCAAAACTATATATAGTAATGCTCTTTAGCTACAACTATGTTTGGTATAACTAGCTGAACCTATACATAATGGAGCTATATAAGTGTGTGTCGAATTACATTCTCTTAGGATACTTTGCGTTTTAACCCCGGAAGATACTTGAAGTACAACAAGGATTCATAATTAAATCATGAAGTATTCAACCTCAGCTTATGCAATTATCCTTCTTTTTCTTTGTATCAGTGCAGGTAAATTCCTACTTTTTAAGTATACATAGAATACAATACTACGGTTTTATATCACATTTAATCACATGATAAGTTGTCTTTGCATTGATATAGCGTTTTCGCAAGTATGCTAGAAGAGTACGTATAAGCGTGGAACTTTCAAATAGTAAAATACTAGACACGTGACATTTTCTTTGTAATATTAGTTGTATATGCATGTATAAAAACGGAATAAAATATCCATTTAACACGAAAAGATCTATGCAAATACAAGAATATTCAATAAAGTTAATTACCATGATTTAGTAGCACTAGAACTGAGCATGATCAACCGACTTTTGTTCAGGTCAAGTTGAGCGTGGAAAAGCGGCACCCACATGTGTTAAGTATAAACACACAGGAAAAGGAGAATGTGAAGAGCGTGACTGTTACTGGAGCTGCAAAAGCTATTATATTAGAGGCGGTTACGGCCACTGCAACGAAGATAACTCTATCTGCACCTGTTATTGGAATTGCTAGCTGTGCATCAATTGGTAAAACGTGTTCAATCGAGGAATCAACATATCCTTATAGTCTTTTTGTAATCTACCAAATAAAATTTATACTATAATAAAGTGGTTATGGATGTGCATCAATAATATTATATATTAGTAGAATATGTCAACGGTACCTTATATGAATTTAAACAATACCATTAACCTAAGTGAAGTAATACATTTTTGAGATTGAGTAATAACATAGTAGTTTTTGATAAATATTAATTCAAATGATAAGTATTTCATAATTTGTTTTCTAGACACAAACACTAGGAAGGTAGGTTATTTGTGGTCAAAGAATACTACCATGTTTGTGCACAAGAAATATATTTCTAGATTTTAGTTCATTTCACGTTTGTATATTCATATATATATATATATGTTTAAGGAAAGTTAAACTCTACAGATTGGGTAGTAATATATAACAAAAGTCTTCAAAGGAGTATTTATTCAGGTAAAAATAGTATTTATTATAATTAGGAATCTACGAAAAATGGAAAATAAAAAGTCCAAAATAAAAAACCTAGATAAATCATCAATTCTTATTTGAAAAAGTAAATGTAGTTAGATGATCATAATTCATATATAGTACGAGTTGAATTAATGCCTTGTTTGCGCGTAATTTTCGTACATTAGTGGTAAATTGTTTGAACACACCGAACTATTATGAAGATTTCTTTCTCAAGGACTGCGAAGATTCCTCGTTCATTAGGTTGGCAAAAAAAGGTGGCTTTGTTTCAATTTGTAAATATAAATCGAAGTGTGGGCAAGGAGGAATATGTCTAAGCAACCGAACTTGAAATTAGTATTTGTTTTATCAAATGACCGCGAAGGTCCTTTATTCTGTCCCCTTGGATAATCGTGACTCTACCAAATACGATTCCAAAAAATAAGACGTGGAATGAAACATATATCATTCGGTCTCACAACTGAGTACTATTGTAGCAGACTGAGATATGTGAAGTTCTAAATTCCTCGAATATAGATAGCTTGAGCTTGATACTGGACGGTAAGAAAGAAATACACATGTTTAGGGTATTCAAACGACTCAATATGTTTATAAGACAACCAAAATGAAAAGATAGCTAAGGATCTTGTAACGATAATCAAGTCCTATTATGTTATCCATTTCGCTCCTAAAATTATGAATACTCCAATGCTCTGTGAATAACTACTAAACATCACTCACATCATATAATAATTTGTAGCATGTTATATTTCTTGTTAATTGTGTTATTAGAGAAACAAATTGTAGGAATCTGTACAATAAATACAAAAAAGGCTAATTGATTTGGTACCTTTAATTTTTCTGATGCATTACTTATAAGACATGGAATTGTATGTTATGTCACATGTTATATATTATAGATTTAAATGTAGCAACTGTAGAATAAATTTCAAACCTGAAAATTACTTATTTAAACAATTGCGACATAATTAATACAAAACTATATATGTATAGATAAAATTCAAAATAATTTGACGGATTAAAAAATACAATACATATTTAGTTTTAATTAATTTTAGGTATTTAAGATGGAACAAAGAGTTTTTCGGTTTTAATATTTCCGTTAATTAACTCATAAGAAAACAACTAAACCTCAATCGCCCTACTATGGAAGAAACTGACTATTCCACGAACCCAAAACTATATATAGTAATGCTCTTTAGCTACAACTATGTTTGGTATAACTAGCTGAACCTATACATAATGGAGCTATATAAGTGTGTGTCGAATTACATTCTCTTAGGATACTTTGCGTTTTAACCCCGGAAGATACTTGAAGTACAACAAGGATTCATAATTAAATCATGAAGTATTCAACCTCAGCTTATGCAATTATCCTTCTTTTTCTTTGTATCAGTGCAGGTAAATTCCTACTTTTTAAGTATACATAGAATACAATACTACGGTTTTATATCACATTTAATCACATGATAAGTTGTCTTTGCATTGATATAGCGTTTTCGCAAGTATGCTAGAAGAGTACGTATAAGCGTGGAACTTTCAAATAGTAAAATACTAGACACGTGACATTTTCTTTGTAATATTAGTTGTATATGCATGTATAAAAATGGAATAAAATATCAATTTAACACGAAAAGATCTATGCAAATACAAGAATATTCAATAAAGTTAATTACCATGATTTAGTAGCACTAGAACTGAGCATGATCAACCGACTTTTGTTCAGGTCAATTTGAGCGTGGAAAAGCGGCGCCCACATGTGTTAAGTATAAACACACAGGAAAAGGAGAATGTGAAGAGCGTGACTGTTACTGGAGCTGCAAAAGCTATTATATTAGAGGCGGTTACGGCCACTGCAACGAGGATAACTCTATCTGCACCTGTTATTGGAATTGCTAGCTGTGCATCAATTGGTAAAACGTGTTCAATCGAGGAATCAACATATCCTTATAGTCTTTTTGTAATCTACCAAATAAAATTTATACTATAATAAAGTGGTTATGGATGTGCATCAATAATATTATATATTAGTAGAATATGTCAACGGTACCTTATATGAATTTAAACAATACCATTAACCTAAGTGAAGTAATACATTTTTGAGATTGAGTAATAACATAGTAGTTTTTGATAAATATTAATTCAAATGATAAGTATTTCATAATTTGTTTTCTAGACACAAACACTAGGAAGGTAGGTTCTTTGTGGTCAAAGAATACTACCATGTTTTTGCACAAGAAATATATTTCTAGATTTTAGTTCATTTCACGTTTGTATATTCATATATATATATATATATATATATATATATATGTTTAAGGAAAGTTAAACTCTACAGATTGGGTAGTAATATCATAGTTATCAGAACCGGACCGGACATCGAACCGGCGATGGGGCCGGTTCACGGTTCGGCCGGTCCAACCCGGTTCGGTGTGCGGTTCACTGTTCACAATGGGTAAAAAATTTGAAAACTTAAAATACATACATAGTCTCAAACACAAACATAATTACCTCAAACTACATGATCTCACACACACAAAAACTACCTAGTTTCAATATCAAACACACATTACTCTCAATAGTAGTGAACCGGTCTAACCAATTGGGTTAAACCGATTGGTTTGTGCATAACCAAAAAAAAAAAAGAAAACCGGGGAAAAAAAACGAAAACCGAAAAAAAAAATCAACTAAAAAGTGAACCGGAAACCGACCGGTTTTCTAAAGACCGCCCGGTTCGACCCGGTTCAAACACTGTTCATTTGCAGAACGGTTTTTTAACTGAACCAAACCGGAGAGGGGTCCGGTTTCCGGTCGGACCCGGTCCGACCGCCGGTCCGGTCCGGTTCTGATAACTATGAGTAGTATATAACAAAAGTCTTCAAAGGAGTATTTATTCAGGTAAAAATAGTATTTATTATAATTAGGAATCTACGAAAAATGGAAAATAAAAAGTCCAAAACAAAAAACCTAGATAAATCATCAATTCTTATTTGAAAAAGTAAATGTAGTTAGATGATCATAATTCATATATAGTACGAGTTGAATTAATGCCTTGTTTGCGCGTAATTTTCGTACGTTAGTGGTAAATTGTTTGAACACACTGAACTATTATGAAGATTTCTTTCTCAAGGACTGCAAAGATTCCTCGTTCATTAGGTTGGCGAAAAAAGGTGGCTTTGTTTCAATTTGTAAATATAAATCGAAGTGTGGACAAGGAGGAATATGTCTAAGCAACCGAACTTGAAATTAGTATTTGTTTTATCAAATGATCCGCGAAGGTCCTTTATTCCGTCCCCTTGGATAATCGTGACTCTACCAAATACGATTCCAAAAAATAAGACGTGGAATGAAACATATATCATTCGGTCTCACAACTGAGTACTATTGTAGCAGACTGAGATATGTGAAATTCTAAATTCCTCGAATATAGATAGCTTGAGCTTGATACTGGACTGTAAGAAAGAAATACACATGTTTAGGGTATTCAAACGACTCAATATGTTTATAAGACAACCAAAATGAAAAGTTTGCTAAGGATCTTGTAACGATAATGAAGTCCTATTATGTTATCCATTTCGCTCCTAAAATTATGAATACTCCAATGCTCTGTGATTAACTACTAAACATCACTCACATCATATAATAATTTGTAGCATGTTATATTTCTTGTTAGTTGTGTTATTTGAGAAACAAATTGTAGTAATCTGTACAATAAATACAAAAAAGGCTAATTGATTTGGTACCTTTAATTTTCGGATGCATTACTTATAAGACATGGAATTATATGTTATGTCACATGTTATATATTATAGATTTAAATGTAGCAACTGTAGAATAAATTTCAAACCTGAAAATTACTTATTTAAACAATTGCGACATAATTAATACAAAACTATATATGTATAGATAAAATTCAAAATAATTTGACGGATTAAAAAATACAATACATATTTAGTTTTAATTAATTTTAGGTATTTAAGATGGAACAAAGAGTTTTTCGGTTTTAATATTTCCGTTAATTAACTCATAAGAAAACAACTAAACCTCAATCGCCCTACTATGGAAGAAACTGACTATTCCACGAACCCAAAACTATATATAGTAATGCTCTTTAGCTACAACTATGTTTGGTATAACTAGCTGAACCTATACATAATGGAGCTATATAAGTGTGTGTCGAATTACATTCTCTTAGGATACTTTGCGTTTTAACCCCGGAAGATACTTGAAGTACAACAAGGATTCATAATTAAATCATGAAGTATTCAACCTCAGCTTATGCAATTATCCTTCTTTTTCTTTGTATCAGTGCAGGTAAATTCCTACTTTTTAAGTATACATAGAATACAATACTACGGTTTTATATCACATTTAATCACATGATAAGTTGTCTTTGCATTGATATAGCGTTTTCGCAAGTATGCTAGAAGAGTACGTATAAGCGTGGAACTTTCAAATAGTAAAATACTAGACACGTGACATTTTCTTTGTAATATTATTTGTATATGCATGTATAAAAACGGAATAAAATATAAATTTAACACAAAAAGATCTATACAAATACAAGAATATTCAATAAAATTAATTACCATGATTTAGTAGCACTAGAACTGAGCATGATCAACCGACTTTTGTTCAGGTCAATTTGAGCGTGGAAAAGCGGCACCCACATGTGTTAAGTATAAACACACAGGAAAAGGAGAATGTGAAGAGCGTGACTGTTACTGGAGCTGCAAAAGCTATTATATTAGAGGCGGTTACGGCCACTGCAACGAGGATAACTCTATCTGCACCTGTTATTGGAATTGCTAGCTGTGCATCAATTGGTAAAACGTGTTCAATCGAGGAATCAACATATCCTTATAGTCTTTTTGTAATCTACCAAATAAAATTTATACTATAATAAAGTGGTTATGGATGTGCATTAATAATATTATATATTAGTAGAATATGTCAACGGTATCTTATATGAATTTAAACAATACCATTAACCTAAGTGAAGTAATACATTTTTGAGGTTGAGTAATAACATAGTAGTTTTTGATAAATATTAATTCAAATGATAAGTATTTCATAATTTGTTTTCTAGACACAAACACTAGGAAGGTAGGTTCTTTGTGGTCAAAGAATACTACCATGTTTGTGCACAAGAAATATATTTCTAGATTTTAGTTCATTTCACGTTTGTATATTCATATATATATATATATATATATATATATATATGTTTAAGGAAAGTTAAACTCTACAGATTGGGTAGTAATATCATAGTTATCAGAACCGGACCGGACATCGAACCGGCGATGGGGCCGGTTCACGGTTCGGCCGGTCCAACCCGGTCCAACCCGGTTCGGTGTGCGGTTCACTGTTCACAATGGGTAAAAAATTTGAAAACTTAAAATACATACATAGTCTCAAACACAAACATAATTACCTCAAACTACATGATCTCACACACACACAAACTACCTAGTTTCAATATCAAACACACATTACTCTCAATAGTAGTGAACCGGTCTAACCAATTGGGTTAAACCGATTGGTTTGTGCATAACCAAAAAAAAAAAAGAAAACCGGGGAAAAAAAACGAAAACTGAAAAAAAAAATGAACTAAAAAGTGAACCGGAAACCGGCCGGTTTTCTAACGACCGCCCGGTTCGACCCGGTTCAAACACTGTTCATTTGCAGAACGGTCTTTTAACTGAACCAAACCGGAGAGGGGTCCGGTTCTGATAACTATGAGTAGTATATAACAAAAGTCTTCAAAGGAGTATTTATTCAGGTAAAAATAGTATTTATTATAATTAGGAATCTACGAAAAACTGAAAATAAAAAGTCCAAAATAAAAAACCTAAGTAAATCATCAATTCTTATTTGAAAAAGTAAATGTAGTTAGATGATCATAATTCATATATAGTACGAGTTGAATTAATGCCTTGTTTGCGCGTAATTTTCGTACGTTAGTGGTAAATTGTTTGAACACACTGAACTATTATGAAGATTTCTTTCTCAAGGACTGCAAAGATTCCTCGTTCATTAGGTTGGCGAAAAAAGGTGGCTTTGTTTCAATTTGTAAATATAAATCGAAGTGTGGGCAAGGAGGAATATGTCTAAGCAACCGAACTTGAAATTAGTATTTGTTTTATCAAATGATCCGCGAAGGTCCTTTATTCCGTCCCCTTGGATAATTGTGACTTTACCAAATGCGATTCCAAAAAATAAGACGTGGAATGAAACATATATCATTCGGTCTCACAACTGAGTACTATTGTAGCATACTGAGATATGTGAAATTCTAAATTCCTCGAATATAGATAGCTTGAGCTTGATACTGGACTGTAAGAAAGAAATACACATGTTTAGGGTATTCAAACGACTCAATATGTTTATAAGACAACCAAAATGAAAAGTTTGCTAAGGATCTTGTAACGATAATGAAGTCCTATTATGTTATCCATTTCGCTCCTAAAATTATGAATACTCCAATGCTCTGTGATTAACTACTAAACATCACTCACATCATATAATAATTTGTAGCATGTTATATTTCTTGTTAGTTGTGTTATTTGAGAAACAAATTGTAGTAATCTGTACAATAAATACAAAAAAGGCTAATTGATTTGGTACCTTTAATTTTCGGATGCATTACTTATAAGACATGGAATTATATGTTATGTCACATGTTATATATTATAGATTTAAATGTAGCAACTGTAGAATAAATTTCAAACCTGAAAATTACTTATTTAAACAATTGCGACATAATTAATACAAAACTATATATGTATAGATAAAATTCAAAATAATTTGACGGATTAAAAAATACAATACATATTTAGTTTTAATTAATTTTAGGTATTTAAGATGGAACAAAGAGTTTTTCGGTTTTAATATTTCCGTTAATTAACTCATAAGAAAACAACTAAACCTCAATCGCCCTACTATGGAAGAAACTTACTATTCCACGAACCCAAAACTATATATAGTAATGCTCTTTAGCTACAACTATGTTTGGTATAACTAGCTGAACCTATACATAATGGAGCTATATAAGTGTGTGTCGAATTACATTCTCTTAGGATACTTTGCGTTTTAACCCCGGAAGATACTTGAAGTACAACAAGGATTCATAATTAAATCATGAAGTATTCAACCTCAGCTTATGCAATTATCCTTCTTTTTCTTTGTATCAGTGCAGGTAAATTCCTACTTTTTAAGTATACATAGAATACAATACTACGGTTTTATATCACATTTAATCACATGATAAGTTGTCTTTGCATTGATATAGCGTTTTCGCAAGTATGCTAGAAGAGTACGTATAAGCGTGGAACTTTCAAATAGTAAAATACTAGACACGTGACATTTTCTTTGTAATATTATTTGTATATGCATGTATAAAAACGGAATAAAATATAAATTTAACACAAAAAGATCTATACAAATACAAGAATATTCAATAAAATTAATTACCATGATTTAGTAGCACTAGAACTGAGCATGATCAACCGACTTTTGTTCAGGTCAATTTGAGCGTGGAAAAGCGGCACCCACATGTGTTAAGTATAAACACACAGGAAAAGGAGAATGTGAAGAGCGTGACTGTTACTGGAGCTGCAAAAGCTATTATATTAGAGGCGGTTACGGCCACTGCAACGAGGATAACTCTATCTGCACCTGTTATTGGAATTGCTAGCTGTGCATCAATTGGTAAAACGTGTTCAATCGAGGAATCAACATATCCTTATAGTCTTTTTGTAATCTACCAAATAAAATTTATACTATAATAAAGTGGTTATGGATGTGCATTAATAATATTATATATTAGTAGAATATGTCAACGGTATCTTATATGAATTTAAACAATACCATTAACCTAAGTGAAGTAATACATTTTTGAGGTTGAGTAATAACATAGTAGTTTTTGATAAATATTAATTCAAATGATAAGTATTTCATAATTTGTTTTCTAGACACAAACACTAGGAAGGTAGGTTCTTTGTGGTCAAAGAATACTACCATGTTTGTGCACAAGAAATATATTTCTAGATTTTAGTTCATTTCACGTTTGTATATTCATATATATATATATATATATATATATATATATGTTTAAGGAAAGTTAAACTCTACAGATTGGGTAGTAATATCATAGTTATCAGAACCGGACCGGACATCGAACCGGCGATGGGGCCGGTTCACGGTTCGGCCGGTCCAACCCGGTCCAACCCGGTTCGGTGTGCGGTTCACTGTTCACAATGGGTAAAAAATTTGAAAACTTAAAATACATACATAGTCTCAAACACAAACATAATTACCTCAAACTACATGATCTCACACACACACAAACTACCTAGTTTCAATATCAAACACACATTACTCTCAATAGTAGTGAACCGGTCTAACCAATTGGGTTAAACCGATTGGTTTGTGCATAACCAAAAAAAAAAAAGAAAACCGGGGAAAAAAAACGAAAACTGAAAAAAAAAATGAACTAAAAAGTGAACCGGAAACCGGCCGGTTTTCTAACGACCGCCCGGTTCGACCCGGTTCAAACACTGTTCATTTGCAGAACGGTCTTTTAACTGAACCAAACCGGAGAGGGGTCCGGTTCTGATAACTATGAGTAGTATATAACAAAAGTCTTCAAAGGAGTATTTATTCAGGTAAAAATAGTATTTATTATAATTAGGAATCTACGAAAAACTGAAAATAAAAAGTCCAAAATAAAAAACCTAAGTAAATCATCAATTCTTATTTGAAAAAGTAAATGTAGTTAGATGATCATAATTCATATATAGTACGAGTTGAATTAATGCCTTGTTTGCGCGTAATTTTCGTACGTTAGTGGTAAATTGTTTGAACACACTGAACTATTATGAAGATTTCTTTCTCAAGGACTGCAAAGATTCCTCGTTCATTAGGTTGGCGAAAAAAGGTGGCTTTGTTTCAATTTGTAAATATAAATCGAAGTGTGGGCAAGGAGGAATATGTCTAAGCAACCGAACTTGAAATTAGTATTTGTTTTATCAAATGATCCGCGAAGGTCCTTTATTCCGTCCCCTTGGATAATTGTGACTTTACCAAATGCGATTCCAAAAAATAAGACGTGGAATGAAACATATATCATTCGGTCTCACAACTGAGTACTATTGTAGCATACTGAGATATGTGAAATTCTAAATTCCTCGAATATAGATAGCTTGAGCTTGATACTGGACTGTAAGAAAGAAATACACATGTTTAGGGTATTCAAACGACTCAATATGTTTATAAGACAACCAAAATGAAAAGTTTGCTAAGGATCTTGTAACGATAATGAAGTCCTATTATGTTATCCATTTCGCTCCTAAAATTATGAATACTCCAATGCTCTGTGATTAACTACTAAACATCACTCACATCATATAATAATTTGTAGCATGTTATATTTCTTGTTAGTTGTGTTATTTGAGAAACAAATTGTAGTAATCTGTACAATAAATACAAAAAAGGCTAATTGATTTGGTACCTTTAATTTTCGGATGCATTACTTATAAGACATGGAATTATATGTTATGTCACATGTTATATATTATAGATTTAAATGTAGCAACTGTAGAATAAATTTCAAACCTGAAAATTACTTATTTAAACAATTGCGACATAATTAATACAAAACTATATATGTATAGATAAAATTCAAAATAATTTGACGGATTAAAAAATACAATACATATTTAGTTTTAATTAATTTTAGGTATTTAAGATGGAACAAAGAGTTTTTCGGTTTTAATATTTCCGTTAATTAACTCATAAGAAAACAACTAAACCTCAATCGCCCTACTATGGAAGAAACTTACTATTCCACGAACCCAAAACTATATATAGTAATGCTCTTTAGCTACAACTATGTTTGGTATAACTAGCTGAACCTATACATAATGGAGCTATATAAGTGTGTGTCGAATTACATTCTCTTAGGATACTTTGCGTTTTAACCCCGGAAGATACTTGAAGTACAACAAGGATTCATAATTAAATCATGAAGTATTCAACCTCAGCTTATGCAATTATCCTTCTTTTTCTTTGTATCAGTGCAGGTAAATTCCTACTTTTTAAGTATACATAGAATACAATACTACGGTTTTATATCACATTTAATCACATGATAAGTTGTCTTTGCATTGATATAGCGTTTTCGCAAGTATGCTAGAAGAGTACGTATAAGCGTGGAACTTTCAAATAGTAAAATACTAGACACGTGACATTTTCTTTGTAATATTATTTGTATATGCATGTATAAAAACGGAATAAAATATAAATTTAACACAAAAAGATCTATACAAATACAAGAATATTCAATAAAATTAATTACCATGATTTAGTAGCACTAGAACTGAGCATGATCAACCGACTTTTGTTCAGGTCAATTTGAGCGTGGAAAAGCGGCACCCACATGTGTTAAGTATAAACACACAGGAAAAGGAGAATGTGAAGAGCGTGACTGTTACTGGAGCTGCAAAAGCTATTATATTAGAGGCGGTTACGGCCACTGCAACGAGGATAACTCTATCTGCACCTGTTATTGGAATTGCTAGCTGTGCATCAATTGGTAAAACGTGTTCAATCGAGGAATCAACATATCCTTATAGTCTTTTTGTAATCTACCAAATAAAATTTATACTATAATAAAGTGGTTATGGATGTGCATTAATAATATTATATATTAGTAGAATATGTCAACGGTATCTTATATGAATTTAAACAATACCATTAACCTAAGTGAAGTAATACATTTTTGAGGTTGAGTAATAACATAGTAGTTTTTGATAAATATTAATTCAAATGATAAGTATTTCATAATTTGTTTTCTAGACACAAACACTAGGAAGGTAGGTTCTTTGTGGTCAAAGAATACTACCATGTTTGTGCACAAGAAATATATTTCTAGATTTTAGTTCATTTCACGTTTGTATATTCATATATATATATATATATATATATATATATATGTTTAAGGAAAGTTAAACTCTACAGATTGGGTAGTAATATCATAGTTATCAGAACCGGACCGGACATCGAACCGGCGATGGGGCCGGTTCACGGTTCGGCCGGTCCAACCCGGTCCAACCCGGTTCGGTGTGCGGTTCACTGTTCACAATGGGTAAAAAATTTGAAAACTTAAAATACATACATAGTCTCAAACACAAACATAATTACCTCAAACTACATGATCTCACACACACACAAACTACCTAGTTTCAATATCAAACACACATTACTCTCAATAGTAGTGAACCGGTCTAACCAATTGGGTTAAACCGATTGGTTTGTGCATAACCAAAAAAAAAAAAGAAAACCGGGGAAAAAAAACGAAAACTGAAAAAAAAAATGAACTAAAAAGTGAACCGGAAACCGGCCGGTTTTCTAACGACCGCCCGGTTCGACCCGGTTCAAACACTGTTCATTTGCAGAACGGTCTTTTAACTGAACCAAACCGGAGAGGGGTCCGGTTCTGATAACTATGAGTAGTATATAACAAAAGTCTTCAAAGGAGTATTTATTCAGGTAAAAATAGTATTTATTATAATTAGGAATCTACGAAAAACTGAAAATAAAAAGTCCAAAATAAAAAACCTAAGTAAATCATCAATTCTTATTTGAAAAAGTAAATGTAGTTAGATGATCATAATTCATATATAGTACGAGTTGAATTAATGCCTTGTTTGCGCGTAATTTTCGTACGTTAGTGGTAAATTGTTTGAACACACTGAACTATTATGAAGATTTCTTTCTCAAGGACTGCAAAGATTCCTCGTTCATTAGGTTGGCGAAAAAAGGTGGCTTTGTTTCAATTTGTAAATATAAATCGAAGTGTGGGCAAGGAGGAATATGTCTAAGCAACCGAACTTGAAATTAGTATTTGTTTTATCAAATGATCCGCGAAGGTCCTTTATTCCGTCCCCTTGGATAATTGTGACTTTACCAAATGCGATTCCAAAAAATAAGACGTGGAATGAAACATATATCATTCGGTCTCACAACTGAGTACTATTGTAGCATACTGAGATATGTGAAATTCTAAATTCCTCGAATATAGATAGCTTGAGCTTGATACTGGACTGTAAGAAAGAAATACACATGTTTAGGGTATTCAAACGACTCAATATGTTTATAAGACAACCAAAATGAAAAGTTTGCTAAGGATCTTGTAACGATAATGAAGTCCTATTATGTTATCCATTTCGCTCCTAAAATTATGAATACTCCAATGCTCTGTGATTAACTACTAAACATCACTCACATCATATAATAATTTGTAGCATGTTATATTTCTTGTTAGTTGTGTTATTTGAGAAACAAATTGTAGTAATCTGTACAATAAATACAAAAAAGGCTAATTGATTTGGTACCTTTAATTTTCGGATGCATTACTTATAAGACATGGAATTATATGTTATGTCACATATTATATATTATAGATTTAAATGTAGCAACTGTAGAATAAATTTCAAACCTGAAAATTACTTATTTAAACAATTGCGACATAATTAATACAAAACTATATATGTATAGATAAAATTCAAAATAATTTGACGGATTAAAAAATACAATACATATTTAGTTTTAATTAATTTTAGGTATTTAAGATGGAACAAAGAGTTTTTCGGTTTTAATATTTCCGTTAATTAACTCATAAGAAAACAACTAAACCTCAATCGCCCTACTATGGAAGAAACTGACTATTCCACGAACCCAAAACTATATATAGTAATGCTCTTTAGCTACAACTATGTTTGGTATAACTAGCTGAACCTATACATAATGGAGCTATATAAGTGTGTGTCGAATTACATTCTCTTAGGATACTTTGCGTTTTAACCCCGGAAGATACTTGAAGTACAACAAGGATTCATAATTAAATCATGAAGTATTCAACCTCAGCTTATGCAATTATCCTTCTTTTTCTTTGTATCAGTGCAGGTAAATTCCTACTTTTTAAGTATACATAGAATACAATACTACGGTTTTATATCACATTTAATCACAGGATAAGTTGTCTTTGCCTTGATATAGCGTTTTCGCAAGTATGCTAGAAGAGTACGTATAAGCGTGGAACTTTCAAATAGTAAAATAGTAGACACGTGACATTTTCTTTGTAATATTAGTTGTATATGCATATATAAAAACGGAATAAAATATCCATTTAACACGAAAAGATCTATGCAAATACAAGAATATTCAATAATGTTAATTACCATGATTTAGTAGCACTAGAACTGAGCATGATCAACCGACTTTTGTTCAGGTCAATTTGAGCGTGGAAAAGCGGCACCCACATGTGTTAAGTATAAACACACAGGAAAAGGAGAATGTGAAGAGCGTGACTGTTACTGGAGCTGCAAAAGCTATTATATTAGAGGCGGTTACGGCCACTGCAACGAGGATAACTCTATCTGCACCTGTTATTGGAATTGCTAGCTGTGCATCAATTGGTAAAACGTGTTCAATCGAGGAATCAACATATCCTTATAGTCTTTTTGTAATCTACCAAATAAAATTTATACTATAATAAAGTGGTTATGGATGTGCATCAATAATATTATATATTAGTAGAATATGTCAACGGTACCTTATATGAATTTAAACAATACCATTAACCTAAGTGAAGTAATACATTTTTGAGATTGAGTAATAACATAGTAGTTTTTGATAAATATTAATTCAAATGATAAGTATTTCATAATTTGTTTTCTAGACACAAACACTAGGAAGGTAGGTTCTTTGTGGTCAAAGAATATTACCATGTTTGTGCACAAGAAATATATTTCTAGATTTTAGTTCATTTCACGTTTGTATATTCATATATATATATATATATATATATGTTTAAGGAAAGTTAAACTCTACAGATTGGGTAGTAATATATAACAAAAGTCTTCAAAGGAGTATTTATTCAGGTAAAAATAGTATTTATTATAATTAGGAATCTACGAAAAATGGAAAATAAAAAGTCCAAAATAAAAAACCTAGATAAATCATCAATTCTTATTTGAAAAAGTAAATGTAGTTAGATGATCATAATTCATATATAGTACGAGTTGAATTAATGCCTTGTTTGCGCGTAATTTTCGTACGTTAGTGGTAAATTGTTTGAACACACTGAACTATTATGAAGATTTCTTTCTCAAGGACTGCAAAGATTCCTCGTTCATTAGGTTGGCGAAAAAAGGTGGCTTTGTTTCAATTTGTAAATATAAATCGAAGTGTGGGCAAGGAGGAATATGTCTAAGCAACCGAACTTGAAATTAGTATTTGTTTTATCAAATGATCCGCGAAGGTCCTTTATTCCGTCCCCTTGGATAATCGTGACTTTACCAAATACGATTCCAAAAAATAAGACGTGGAATGAAACATATAGCATTCGGTCTCACAACTGAGTACTATTGTAGCAGACTGAGATATATGTGATTCTAAATTCCTCGAATATAGATAGCTTGAGCTTGATACTGGACTGTAAGAAAGAAATACACATGTTTAGGGTATTCAAACGACTCAATATGTTTGTAAGACAACCAAAATGAAAAGTTAGCTAAGGATCTTGTAACGATAATCAAGTCCTATTATGTTATCCATTTCGCTCCTAAAATTATGAATACTCCAATGCTCTGTGATTAACTACTAAACATCACTCACATCATATAATAATTTGTAGCATGTTATATTTCTTGTTAATTGTGTTATTAGAGAAACAAATTGTAGGAATCTGTACAATAAATACAAAAAAGGCTAATTGATTTGGTACCTTTAATTTTTCTGATGCATTACTTATAAGACATGGAATTGTATGTTATGTCACATGTTATATATTATAGATTTAAATGTAGCAACTGTAGAATAAATTTCAAACCTGAAAATTACTTATTTAAACAATTGCGACATAATTAATACAAAACTATATATGTATAGATAAAATTCAAAATAATTTGACGGATTAAAAAATACAATACATATTTAGTTTTAATTAATTTTAGGTATTTAAGATGGAACAAAGAGTTTTTCGGTTTTAATATTTCCGTTAATTAACTCATAAGAAAACAACTAAACCTCAATCGCCCTACTATGGAAGAAACTGACTATTCCACGAACCCAAAACTATATATAGTAATGCTCTTTAGCTACAACTATGTTTGGTATAACTAGCTGAACCTATACATAATGGAGCTATATAAGTGTGTGTCGAATTACATTCTCTTAGGATACTTTGCGTTTTAACCCCGGAAGATACTTGAAGTACAACAAGGATTCATAATTAAATCATGAAGTATTCAACCTCAGCTTATGCAATTATCCTTCTTTTTCTTTGTATCAGTGCAGGTAAATTCCTACTTTTTAAGTATACATAGAATACAATACTACGGTTTTATATCACATTTAATCACAGGATAAGTTGTCTTTGCCTTGATATAGCGTTTTCGCAAGTATGCTAGAAGAGTACGTATAAGCGTGGAACTTTCAAATAGTAAAATAGTAGACACGTGACATTTTCTTTGTAATATTAGTTGTATATGCATGTATAAAAACGGAATAAAATATCCATTTAACACGAAAAGATCTATGCAAATACAAGAATATTCAATAAAGTTAATTACCATGATTTAGTAGCACTAGAACTGAGCATGATCAACCGACTTTTGTTCAGGTCAATTTGAGCGTGGAAAAGCGGCACCCACATGTGTTAAGTATAAACACACAGGAAAAGGAGAATGTGAAGAGCGTGACTGTTACTGGAGCTGCAAAAGCTATTATATTAGAGGCGGTTACGGCCACTGCAACGAGGATAACTCTATCTGCACCTGTTATTGGAATTGCTAGCTGTGCATCAATTGGTAAAACGTGTTCAATCGAGGAATCAACATATCCTTATTGTCTTTTTGTAATCTACCAAATAAAATTTATACTATAATAAAGTGGTTATGGATGTGCATCAATAATATTATATATTAGTAGAATATGTCAACGGTACCTTATATGAATTTAAACAATACCATTAACCTAAGTGAAGTAATACATTTTTGAGATTGAGTAATAACATAGTAGTTTTTGATAAATATTAATTCAAATGATAAGTATTTCATAATTTGTTTTCTAGACACAAACACTAGGAAGGTAGGTTCTTTGTGGTCAAAGAATATTACCATGTTTGTGCACAAGAAATATATTTCTAGATTTTAGTTCATTTCATGTTTGTATATTCATATATATATATATATATGTTTAAGGAAAGTTAAACTCTACAGATTGGGTAGTAATATATAACAAAAGTCTTCAAAGGAGTATTTATTCAGGTAAAAATAGTATTTATTATAATTAGGAATCTACGAAAAACTGAAAATAAAAAGTCCAAAATAAAAAACCTAAGTAAATCATCAATTCTTATTTGAAAAAGTAAATGTAGTTAGATGATCATAATTCATATATAGTACGAGTTGAATTAATGCCTTGTTTGCGCGTAATTTTCGTACGTTAGTGGTAAATTGTTTGAACACACTGAACTATTATGAAGATTTCTTTCTCAAGGACTGCAAAGATTCCTCGTTCATTAGGTTGGCGAAAAAAGGTGGCTTTGTTTCAATTTGTAAATATAAATCGAAGTGTGGGCAAGGAGGAATATGTCTAAGCAACCGAACTTGAAATTAGTATTTGTTTTATCAAATGATCCGCGAAGGTCCTTTATTCCGTCCCCTTGGATAATTGTGACTTTACCAAATGCGATTCCAAAAAATAAGACGTGGAATGAAACATATATCATTCGGTCTCACAACTGAGTACTATTGTAGCATACTGAGATATGTGAAATTCTAAATTCCTCGAATATAGATAGCTTGAGCTTGATACTGGACTGTAAGAAAGAAATACACATGTTTAGGGTATTCAAACGACTCAATATGTTTATAAGACAACCAAAATGAAAAGTTTGCTAAGGATCTTGTAACGATAATGAAGTCCTATTATGTTATCCATTTCGCTCCTAAAATTATGAATACTCCAATGCTCTGTGATTAACTACTAAACATCACTCACATCATATAATAATTTGTAGCATGTTATATTTCTTGTTAGTTGTGTTATTTGAGAAACAAATTGTAGTAATCTGTACAATAAATACAAAAAAGGCTAATTGATTTGGTACCTTTAATTTTCGGATGCATTACTTATAAGACATGGAATTATATGTTATGTCACATATTATATATTATAGATTTAAATGTAGCAACTGTAGAATAAATTTCAAACCTGAAAATTACTTATTTAAACAATTGCGACATAATTAATACAAAACTATATATGTATAGATAAAATTCAAAATAATTTGACGGATTAAAAAATACAATACATATTTAGTTTTAATTAATTTTAGGTATTTAAGATGGAACAAAGAGTTTTTCGGTTTTAATATTTCCGTTAATTAACTCATAAGAAAACAACTAAACCTCAATCGCCCTACTATGGAAGAAACTGACTATTCCACGAACCCAAAACTATATATAGTAATGCTCTTTAGCTACAACTATGTTTGGTATAACTAGCTGAACCTATACATAATGGAGCTATATAAGTGTGTGTCGAATTACATTCTCTTAGGATACTTTGCGTTTTAACCCCGGAAGATACTTGAAGTACAACAAGGATTCATAATTAAATCATGAAGTATTCAACCTCAGCTTATGCAATTATCCTTCTTTTTCTTTGTATCAGTGCAGGTAAATTCCTACTTTTTAAGTATACATAGAATACAATACTACGGTTTTATATCACATTTAATCACAGGATAAGTTGTCTTTGCCTTGATATAGCGTTTTCGCAAGTATGCTAGAAGAGTACGTATAAGCGTGGAACTTTCAAATAGTAAAATAGTAGACACGTGACATTTTCTTTGTAATATTAGTTGTATATGCATGTATAAAAACGGAATAAAATATCCATTTAACACGAAAAGATCTATGCAAATACAAGAATATTCAATAAAGTTAATTACCATGATTTAGTAGCACTAGAACTGAGCATGATCAACCGACTTTTGTTCAGGTCAATTTGAGCGTGGAAAAGCGGCACCCACATGTGTTAAGTATAAACACACAGGAAAAGGAGAATGTGAAGAGCGTGACTGTTACTGGAGCTGCAAAAGCTATTATATTAGAGGCGGTTACGGCCACTGCAACGAGGATAACTCTATCTGCACCTGTTATTGGAATTGCTAGCTGTGCATCAATTGGTAAAACGTGTTCAATCGAGGAATCAACATATCCTTATAGTCTTTTTGTAATCTACCAAATAAAATTTATACTATAATAAAGTGGTTATGGATGTGCATCAATAATATTATATATTAGTAGAATATGTCAACGGTACCTTATATGAATTTAAACAATACCATTAACCTAAGTGAAGTAATACATTTTTGAGATTGAGTAATAACATAGTAGTTTTTGATAAATATTAATTCAAATGATAAGTATTTCATAATTTGTTTTCTAGACACAAACACTAGGAAGGTAGGTTCTTTGTGGTCAAAGAATATTACCATGTTTGTGCACAAGAAATATATTTCTAGATTTTAGTTCATTTCACGTTTGTATATTCATATATATATATATATATATATATGTTTAAGGAAAGTTAAACTCTACAGATTGGGTAGTAATATATAACAAAAGTCTTCAAAGGAGTATTTATTCAGGTAAAAATAGTATTTATTATATTAGGAATCTACGAAAAATGGAAAATAAAAAGTCCAAAATAAAAAACCTAGATAAATCATCAATTCTTATTTGAAAAAGTAAATGTAGTTAGATGATCATAATTCATATATAGTACGAGTTGAATTAATGCCTTGTTTGCGCGTAATTTTCGTACGTTAGTGGTAAATTGTTTGAACACACTGAACTATTATGAAGATTTCTTTCTCAAGGACTGCAAAGATTCCTCGTTCATTAGGTTGGCGAAAAAAGGTGGCTTTGTTTCAATTTGTAAATATAAATCGAAGTGTGGGCAAGGAGGAATATGTCTAAGCAACCGAACTTGAAATTAGTATTTGTTTTATCAAATGATCCGCGAAGGTCCTTTATTCCGTCCCCTTGGATAATCGTGACTTTACCAAATACGATTCCAAAAAATAAGACGTGGAATGAAACATATAGCATTCGGTCTCACAACTGAGTACTATTGTAGCAGACTGAGATATATGTGATTCTAAATTCCTCGAATATAGATAGCTTGAGCTTGATACTGGACTGTAAGAAAGAAATACACATGTTTAGGGTATTCAAACGACTCAATATGTTTGTAAGACAACCAAAATGAAAAGTTAGCTAAGGATCTTGTAACGATAATCAAGTCCTATTATGTTATCCATTTCGCTCCTAAAATTATGAATACTCCAATGCTCTGTGAATAACTACTAAACATCACTCACATCATATAATAATTTGTAGCATGTTATATTTCTTGTTAATTGTGTTATTAGAGAAACAAATTGTAGGAATCTGTACAATAAATACAAAAAAGGCTAATTGATTTGGTACCTTTAATTTTTCTGATGCATTACTTATAAGACATGGAATTGTATGTTATGTCACATGTTATATATTATAGATTTAAATGTAGCAACTGTAGAATAAATTTCAAACCTGAAAATTACTTATTTAAACAATTGCGACATAATTAATACAAAACTATATATGTATAGATAAAATTCAAAATAATTTGACGGATTAAAAAATACAATACATATTTAGTTTTAATTAATTTTAGGTATTTAAGATGGAACAAAGAGTTTTTCGGTTTTAATATTTCCGTTAATTAACTCATAAGAAAACAACTAAACCTCAATCGCCCTACTATGGAAGAAACTGACTATTCCACGAACCCAAAACTATATATAGTAATGCTCTTTAGCTACAACTATGTTTGGTATAACTAGCTGAACCTATACATAATGGAGCTATATAAGTGTGTGTCGAATTACATTCTCTTAGGATACTTTGCGTTTTAACCCCGGAAGATACTTGAAGTACAACAAGGATTCATAATTAAATCATGAAGTATTCAACCTCAGCTTATGCAATTATCTTTCTTTTTCTTTGTATCAGTGCAGGTAAATTCCTACTTTTTAAGTATACATAGAATACAATACTACGGTTTTATATCACATTTAATCACAGGATAAGTTGTCTTTGCCTTGATATAGCGTTTTCGCAAGTATGCTAGAAGACTACGTATAAGCGTGGAACTTTCAAATAGTAAAATAGTAGACACGTGACATTTTCTTTGTAATATTAGTTGTATATGCATGTATAAAAACGGAATAAAATATCCATTTAACACGAAAAGATCTATGCAAATACAAGAATATTCAATAAAGTTAATTACCATGATTTAGTAGCACTAGAACTGAGCATGATCAACCGACTTTTGTTCAGGTCAATTTGAGCGTGGAAAAGCGGCACCCACATGTGTTAAGTATAAACACACAGGAAAAGGAGAATGTGAAGAGCGTGACTGTTACTGGAGCTGCAAAAGCTATTATATTAGAGGCGGTTACGGCCACTGCAACGAGGATAACTCTATCTGCACCTGTTATTGGAATTGCTAGCTGTGCATCAATTGGTAAAACGTGTTCAATCGAGGAATCAACATATCCTTATAGTCTTTTTGTAATCTACCAAATAAAATTTATACTATAATAAAGTGGTTATGGATGTGCATCAATAATATTATATATTAGTAGAATATGTCAACGGTACCTTATATGAATTTAAACAATACCATTAACCTAAGTGAAGTAATACATTTTTGAGATTGAGTAATAACATAGTAGTTTTTGATAAATATTAATTCAAATGATAAGTATTTCATAATTTGTTTTCTAGACACAAACACTAGGAAGGTAGGTTCTTTGTGGTCAAAGAATATTACCATGTTTGTGCACAAGAAATATATTTCTAGATTTTAGTTCATTTCACGTTTGTATATTCATATATATATATATATATGTTTAAGGAAAGTTAAACTCTACAGATTGGGTAGTAATATATAACAAAAGTCTTCAAAGGAGTACTTATTCAGGTAAAAATAGTATTTATTCTAATTAGGAATCTACGAAAAATGGAAAATAAAAAGTCCAAAATTGAAACCCTGGATAAATCATCAATTCTTATTTGAAAAAGTAATTGTAGTTAGATGATCATAATTCATATATAGTACGAGTTGAATTAATGCCTTGTTTGCGCGTAATTTTCGTACGTTAGTGGTAAATTGTTTGAACACACTGAACTATTATGAAGATTTCTTTCTCAAGGACTGCAAAGATTCCTCGTTCATTAGGTTGGCGATAAAAGGTGGCTTTGTTTCAATTTGTAAATATAATTGGAAGTGTGGGCAATGAGGAATATGTCTAAGCAACCAAACTTGAAATTAGTATTTGTTTTATCAAATGATCCGCGAAGGTCCTTTATTCCGTCCCCTTGGATGATCGTGACTTTACCAAATACGATTCCAAAAAATAAGACGTGGAATGAAACATATATCATTCGGTCTCACAACTGAGTACTATTGTAGCAGACTGAGATATGTGAAATTCTAAATTCCTCGAATATAGATAGCTTGAGCTTGATACTGGACTGTAAGAAAGAAATACACATGTTTAGGGTATTCAAACGACTCAATATGTTTATAAGACAACCAAAATGAAAAGATAGCTAAGGATCTTGTAACGATAATCAAGTCCTATTATGTTATCCATTTCGCTCCTAAAATTATGAATACTCCAATGCTCTGTGAATAACTACTAAACATCACTCACATCATATAATAATTTGTAGCATGTTATATTTCTTGTTAATTGTGTTATTAGAGAAACAAATTGTAGGAATCTGTACAATAAATACAAAAAAGGCTAATTGATTTGGTACCTTTAATTTTTCTGATGCATTACTTATAAGACATGGAATTGTATGTTATGTCACATGTTATATATTATAGATTTAAATGTAGCAACTGTAGAATAAATTTCAAACCTGAAAATTACTTATTTAAACAATTGCGACATAATTAATACAAAACTATATATGTATAGATAAAATTCAAAATAATTTGACGGATTAAAAAATACAATACATATTTAGTTTTAATTAATTTTAGGTATTTAAGATGGAACAAAGAGTTTTTCGGTTTTAATATTTCCGTTAATTAACTCATAAGAAAACAACTAAACCTCAATCGCCCTACTATGGAAGAAACTGACTATTCCACGAACCCAAAACTATATATAGTAATGCTCTTTAGCTACAACTATGTTTGGTATAACTAGCTGAACCTATACATAATGGAGCTATATAAGTGTGTGTCGAATTACATTCTCTTAGGATACTTTGCGTTTTAACCCCGGAAGATACTTGAAGTACAACAAGGATTCGTAATTAAATCATGAAGTATTCAACCTCAGCTTATGCAATTATCCTTCTTTTTCTTTGTATCAGTGCAGGTAAATTCCTACTTTTTAAGTATACATAGAATACAATACTACGGTTTTATATCACATTTAATCACAGGATAAGTTGTCTTTGCCTTGATATAGCGTTTTCGCAAGTATGCTAGAAGAGTACGTATAAGCGTGGAACTTTCAAATAGTAAAATAGTAGACACGTGACATTTTCTTTGTAATATTAGTTGTATATGCATGTATAAAAACGGAATAAAATATCCATTTAACACGAAAAGATCTATGCAAATACAAGAATATTCAATAAAGTTAATTACCATGATTTAGTAGCACTAGAACTGAGCATGATCAACCGACTTTTGTTCATGTCAATTTGAGCGTGGAAAAGCGGCACCCACATGTGTTAAGTATAAACACACAGGAAAAGGAGAATGTGAAGAGCGTGACTGTTACTGGAGCTGCAAAAGCTATTATATTAGAGGCGGTTACGGCCACTGCAACGAAGATAACTCTATCTGCACCTGTTATTGGAATTGCTAGCTGTGCATCAATTGGTAAAACGTGTTCAATCGAGGAATCAACATGTCCTTATAGTCTTATCATAATCTACCAAAGAAAATTTATACTATAATAAAGTGGTTATGGATGTGCATCAATAATATTATATATTAGTAGAATATGTCAACGGTACCTTATATGAATTTAAACAATACCATTAACCTAAGTGAAGTAATACATTTTTGAGATTGAGTAATAACATAGTAGTTTTTGATAAATATTAATTCAAATGATAAGTATTTCATAATTTGTTTTCTAGACACAAACACTAGGAAGGTAGGTTCTTTGTGGTCAAAGAATACTACCATGTTTGTGCACAAGAAATATATTTCTAGATTTTAGTTCATTTCATGTTTGTATATTCATATATATATATATATATGTTTAAGGAAAGTTAAACTCTACAGATTGGGTAGTAATATATAACAAAAGTCTTCAAAGGAGTATTTATTCAGGTAAAAATAGTATTTATTATAATTAGGAATCTACGAAAAATGGAAAATAAAAAGTCCAAAATAAAAATCCTAGATAAATCATCAATTCTTATTTGAAAAATTAAATGTGGTTAGATGATCATAATTCATATATAGTACGAGTTGAATTAATGCCTTGTTTGCGCGTAATTTTCGTACATTAGTGGTAAATTGTTTGAACACACTGAACTATTATGAAGATTTCTTTCTCAAGGACTGCAAAGATTCCTAGTTCATTAGGTTGGCGATAAAAGGTGGCTTTGTTTCAATTTGTAAATATAAATCGAAGTGTGGGCAAGGAGGAATATGTCTAAGCAACCGAACTTGAAATTAGTATTTGTTTTATCAAATGACCGCGAAGGTCCTTTATTCTGTCCCCTTGGATAATCGTGACTTTACCAAATACGATTCCAAAAAATAAGACGTGGAATGAAACATATAGCATTCGGTCTCACAACTGAGTACTATTGTAGCAGACTGAGATATGTGAAATTCTAAATTCCTCGAATATAGATAGCTTGAGCTTGATACTGGACTGTAAGAAAGAAATACACATGTTTAGGGTATTCAAACGACTCAATATGTTTATAAGACAACCAAAATGAAAAGATAGCTAAGGATCTTGTAACGATAATCAAGTCCTATTATGTTATCCATTTCGCTCCTAAAATTATGAATACTCCAATGCTCTGTGAATAACTACTAAACATCACTCACATCATATAATAATTTGTAGCATGTTATATTTCTTGTTAATTGTGTTATTAGAGAAACAAATTGTAGGAATCTGTACAATAAATACAAAAAAGGCTATTTGATTTGGTACCTTTAATTTTTCTGATGCATTACTTATAAGACATGGAATTGTATGTTATGTCACATGTTATATATTATAGATTTAAATGTAGCAACTGTAGAATAAATTTCAAACCTGAAAATTACTTATTTAAACAATTGCGACATAATTAATACAAAACTATATATGTATAGATAAAATTCAAAATAATTTGACGGATTAAAAAATACAATACATATTTAGTTTTAATTAATTTTAGGTATTTAAGATGGAACAAAGAGTTTTTCGGTTTTAATATTTCCGTTAATTAACTCATAAGAAAACAACTAAACCTCAATCGCCCTACTATGGAAGAAACTGACTATTCCACGAACCCAAAACTATATATAGTAATGCTCTTTAGCTACAACTATGTTTGGTATAACTAGCTGAACCTATACATAATGGAGCTATATAAGTGTGTGTCGAATTACATTCTCTTAGGATACTTTGCGTTTTAACCCCGGAAGATACTTGAAGTACAACAAGGATTCATAATTAAATCATGAATTATTCAACCTCAGCTTATGCAATTATCCTTCTTTTTCTTTGTATCAGTGCAGGTAAATTCCTACTTTTTAAGTATACATAGAATACAATACTACGGTTTTATATCACATTTAATCACAGGATAAGTTGTCTTTGCCTTGATATAGCGTTTTCGCAAGTATGCTAGAAGAGTACGTATAAGCGTGGAACTTTCAAATAATAAAATAGTAGACACGTGACATTTTCTTTGTAATATTAGTTGTATATGCATGTATAAAAACGGAATAAAATATCCATTTAACACGAAAAGATCTATGCAAATACAAGAATATTCAATAAAGTTAATTACCATGATTTAGTAGCACTAGAACTGAGCATGATCAACCGACTTTTGTTCAGGTCAATTTGAGCGTGGAAAAGCGGCACCCACATGTGTTAAGTATAAACACACAGGAAAAGGAGAATGTGAAGAGCGTGACTGTTACTGGAGCTGCAAAAGCTATTATATTAGAGGCGGTTACGACCACTGCAACGAAGATAACTCTATCTGCACCTGTTATTGGAATTGCTAGCTGTGCATCAATTGGTAAAACGTGTTCAATCGAGGAATCAACATATCCTTATAGTCTTTTTGTAATCTACCAAATAAAATTTATACTATAATAAAGTGGTTATGGATGTGCATCAATAATATTATATATTAGTAGAATATGCCAACGGTACCTTATATGAATTTAAACAATACAATTAACCTAAGTGAAGTAATACATTTTTGAGATTGAGTAATAACATAGTAGTTTTTGATAAATATTAATTCAAATGATAAGTATTTCATAATTTGTTTTCTAGACACAAACACTAGGAAGGTAGGTTCTTTGTGGTCAAAGAATACTACCATGTTTGTGCACAAGAAATATATTTCTAGATTTTAGTTCATTTCACGTTTGTATATTCATATATATATTCATATATATATATATATATATATGTTTAAGGAAAGTTAAACTCTACAGATTGGGTAGTAATATATAACAAAAGTCTTCAAAGGAGTATTTATTCAGGTAAAAATAGTATTTATTATAATTAGGAATCTACGAAAAATGGAAAATAAAAAGTGCAAAATAAAAAACCTAGATAAATCATCAATTCTTATTTGAAAAAGTAAATGTAGTTAGATGATCATAATTCATATATAGTACGAGTTGAATTAATGCCTTGTTTACGCGTAATTTTCGTACGTTAGTGGTAAATTGTTTGAACACACTGAACTATTATGAAGATTTCTTTCTCAAGGACTGCAAAGATTCCTCGTTCATTAGGTTGGCGATAAAAGGTGGCTTTGTTTCAATTTGTAAATATAATTGGAAGTGTGGGCAAGGAGGAATATGTCTAAGCAACCAAACTTGAAATTAGTATTTGTTTTATCAAATGATCCGCGAAGGTCCTTTATTCCGTCCCCTTGGATGATCGTGACTTTACCAAATACGATTCCAAAAAATAAGACGTGGAATGAAACATATATCATTCGGTCTCACAACTGAGTACTATTGTAGCAGACTGAGATATGTGAAATTCTAAATTCCTCGAATATAGATAGCTTGAGCTTGATACTGGACTGTAAGAAAGAAATACACATGTTTAGGGTATTCAAACGACTCAATATGTTTATAAGACAACCAAAATGAAAAGATAGCTAAGGATCTTGTAACGATAATCAAGTCCTATTATGTTATCCATTTCGCTCCTAAAATTATGAATACTCCAATGCTCTGTGAATAACTACTAAACATCACTCACATCATATAATAATTTGTAGCATGTTATATTTCTTGTTAATTGTGTTATTAGAGAAACAAATTGTAGGAATCTGTACAATAAATACAAAAAAGGCTAATTGATTTGGTACCTTTAATTTTTCTGATGCATTACTTATAAGACATGGAATTGTATGTTATGTCACATGTTATATATTATAGATTTAAATGTAGCAACTGTAGAATAAATTTCAAACCTGAAAATTACTTATTTAAACAATTGCGACATAATTAATACAAAACTATATATGTATAGATAAAATTCAAAATAATATGACGGATTAAAAAATACAATACATATTTAGTTTTAATTAATTTTAGGTATTTAAGATGGAACAAAGAGTTTTTCGGTTTTAATATTTCCGTTAATTAACTCATAAGAAAACAACTAAACCTCAATCGCCCTACTATGGAAGAAACTGACTATTCCACGAACCCAAAACTATATATAGTAATGCTCTTTAGCTACAACTATGTTTGGTATAACTAGCTGAACCTATACATAATGGAGCTATATAAGTGTGTGTCGAATTACATTCTCTTAGGATACTTTGCGTTTTAACCCCGGAAGATACTTGAAGTACAACAAGGATTCATAATTAAATCATGAAGTATTCAACCTCAGCTTATGCAATTATCCTTCTTTTTCTTTGTATCAGTGCAGGTAAATTCCTACTTTTTAAGTATACATAGAATACAATTCTACGGTTTTATATCACATTTAATCACAGGATAAGTTGTCTTTGCCTTGATATAGCGTTTTCGCAAGTATGCTAGAAGAGTACGTATAAGCGTGGAACTTTCAAATAGTAAAATAGTAGACACGTGACATTTTCTTTGTAATATTAGTTGTATATGCATGTATAAAAACGGAATAAAATATCCATTTAACACGAAAAGATCTATGCAAATACAAGAATATTCAATAAAGTTAATTACCATGATTTAGTAGCACTAGAACTGAGCATGATCAACCGACTTTTGTTCAGGTCAATTTGAGCGTGGAAAAGCGGCACCCACATGTGTTAAGTATAAACACACAGGAAAAGGAGAATGTGAAGAGCGTGACTGTTACTGGAGCTGCAAAAGCTATTATATTAGAGGCGGTTACGGCCACTGCAACGAAGATAACTCTATCTGCACCTGTTATTGGAATTGCTAGCTGTGCATCAATTGGTAAAACGTGTTCAATCGAGGAATCAACATATCCTTATAGTCTTTTTGTAATCTACCAAATAAAATTTATACTATAATAAAGTGGTTATGGATGTGCATCAATAATATTATATATTAGTAGAATATGTCAACGGTACCTTATATGAATTTAAACAATACAATTAACCTAAGTGAAGTAATACATTTTTGAGATTGAGTAATAACATAGTAGTTTTTAATAAATATTAATTCAAATGATAAGTATTTCATAATTTGTTTTCTAGACACAAACACTAGGAAGGTAGGTTCTTTGTGGTCAAAGAATACTACCATGTTTGTGCACAAGAAATATATTTCTAGATTTTAGTTCATTTCACGTTTGCATATTCATATATATATTCATATATATATATATATATATATATATATATGTTTAAGGAAAGTTAAACTCTACAGATTGGGTAGTAATATATAACAAAAGTCTTCAAAGGAGTATTTATTCAGGTAAAAATAGTATTTATTATAATTAGGAATCTACGAAAAATGGAAAATAAAAAGTGCAAAATAAAAAACCTAGATAAATCATCAATTCTTATTTGAAAAAGTAAATGTAGTTAGATGATCATAATTCATATATAGTACGAGTTGAATTAATGCCTTGTTTACGCGTAATTTTCGTACGTTAGTGGTAAATTGTTTGAACACACTGAACTATTATGAAGATTTCTTTCTCAAGGACTGCAAAGATTCCTCGTTCATTAGGTTGGCGATAAAAGGTGGCTTTGTTTCAATTTGTAAATATAATTGGAAGTGTGGGCAAGGAGGAATATGTCTAAGCAACCAAACTTGAAATTAGTATTTGTTTTATCAAATGATCCGCGAAGGTCCTTTATTCCGTCCCCTTGGATGATCGTGACTTTACCAAATATGATTCCAAAAAATAAGACGTGGAATGAAACATATATCATTCGGTCTCACAACTGAGTACTATTGTAGCAGACTGAGATATGTGAAATTCTAAATTCCTCGAATATAGATAGCTTGAGCTTGATACTGGACTGTAAGAAAGAAATACACATGTTTAGGGTATTCAAACGACTCAATATGTTTATAAAACAACCAAAATGAAAAGATAGCTAAGGATCTTGTAACGATAATCAAGTCCTATTATGTTATCCATTTCGCTCCTAAAATTATGAATACTCCAATGCTCTGTGAATAACTACTAAACATCACTCACATCATATAATAATTTGTAGCATGTTATATTTCTTGTTAATTGTGTTATTAGAGAAACAAATTGTAGGAATCTGTACAATAAATACAAAAAAGGCTAATTGATTTGGTACCTTTAATTTTTCTGATGCATTACTTATAAGACATGGAATTGTATGTTATGTCACATGTTATATATTATAGATTTAAATGTAGCAACTGTAGAATAAATTTCAAACCTGAAAATTACTTATTTAAACAATTGCGACATAATTAATACAAAACTATATATGTATAGATAAAATTCAAAATAATTTGACGGATTAAAAAATACAATACATATTTAGTTTTAATTAATTTTAGGTATTTAAGATGGAACAAAGAGTTTTTCGGTTTTAATATTTCCGTTAATTAACTCATAAGAAAACAACTAAACCTCAATCGCCCTACTATGGAAGAAACTGACTATTCCACGAACCCAAAACTATATATAGTAATGCTCTTTAGCTACAACTATGTTTGGTATAACTAGCTGAACCTATACATAATGGAGCTATATAAGTGTGTGTCGAATTACATTCTCTTAGGATACTTTGCGTTTTAACCCCGGAAGATACTTGAAGTACAACAAGGATTCATAATTAAATCATGAAGTATTCAACCTCAGCTTATGCAATTATCCTTCTTTTTCTTTGTATCAGTGCAGGTAAATTCCTACTTTTTAAGTATACATAGAATACAATACTACGGTTTTATATCACATTTAATCACAGGATAAGTTGTCTTTGCCTTGATATAGCGTTTTCGCAAGTATGCTAGAAGAGTACGTATAAGCGTGGAACTTTCAAATAGTAAAATAGTAGACACGTGACATTTTCTTTGTAATATTAGTTGTATATGCATGTATAAAAACGGAATAAAATATCCATTTAACACGAAAAGATCTATGCAAATACAAGAATATTCAATAAAGTTAATTACCATGATTTAGTAGCACTAGAACTGAGCATGATCAACCGACTTTTGTTCAGGTCAATTTGAGCGTGGAAAAGCGGCACCCACATGTGTTAAGTATAAACACACAGGAAAAGGAGAATGTGAAGAGCGTGACTGTTACTGGAGCTGCAAAAGCTATTATATTAGAGGCGGTTACGGCCACTGCAACGAAGATAACTCTATCTGCACCTGTTATTGGAATTGCTAGCTGTGCATCAATTGGTAAAACGTGTTCAATCGAGGAATCAACATATCCTTATAGTCTTTTTGTAATCTACCAAATAAAATTTATACTATAATAAAGTGGTTATGGATGTGCATCAATAATATTATATATTAGTAGAATATGTCAACGGTACCTTATATGAATTTAAACAATACAATTAACCTAAGTGAAGTAATACATTTTTGAGATTGAGTAATAACATAGTAGTTTTTGATAAATATTAATTCAAATGATAAGTATTTCATAATTTGTTTTCTAGACACAAACACTAGGAAGGTAGGTTCTTTGTGGTCAAAGAATACTACCATGTTTGTGCACAAGAAATATATTTCTAGATTTTAGTTCATTTCACGTTTGTATATTCATATATATATTCATATATATATATATATATATGTTTAAGGAAAGTTAAACTCTACAGATTGGGTAGTAATATATAACAAAAGTCTTCAAAGGAGTATTTATTCAGGTAATAATAGTATTTATTATAATTAGGAATCTACGAAAAATGGAAAATAAAAAGTCCAAAATAAAAATCCTAGATAAATCATCATTTCTTATTTGAAAAAGTAAATGTAGTTAGATGATCATAATTCATATATAGTACGAGTTGAATTAATGCCTTGATTACGCGTAATTTTCGTACGTTAGTGGTAAATTGTTTGAACACACTGAACTATTATGAAGATTTCTTTCTCAAGGACTGCAAAGATTCCTCGTTCATTAGGTTGGCGATAAAAGGTGGCTTTGTTTCAATTTGTAAATATAATTGGAAGTGTGGGCAAGGAGGAATATGTCTAAGCAACCAAACTTGAAATTAGTATTTGTTTTATCAAATGATCCGCGAAGGTCCTTTATTCCGTCCCCTTGGATGATCGTGACTTTACCAAATACGATTCCAAATAATAAGACGTGGAATGAAACATATATCATTCGGTCTCACAACTGAGTACTATTGTAGCAGACTGAGATATGTGAAATTCTAAATTCCTCGAATATAGATAGCTTGAGCTTGATACTGGACTGTAAGAAAGAAATACACATGTTTGGGTATTCAAACGACTCAATATGTTTATAAGACAACCAAAATGAAAAGATAGCTAAGGATCTTGTAACGATAATCAAGTCCTATTATGTTATCCATTTCGCTCCTAAAATTATGAATACTCCAATGCTCTGTGAATAACTACTAAACATCACTCACATCATATAATAATTTGTAGCATGTTATATTTCTTGTGAATTGTGTTATTAGAGAAACAAATTGTAGGAATCTGTACAATAAATACAAAAAAGGCTAATTGATTTGGTACCTTTAATTTTTCTGATGCATTACTTATAAGACATGGAATTGTATGTTATGTCACATGTTATATATTATAGATTTAAATGTAGCAACTGTAGAATAAATTTCAAACCTGAAAATTACTTATTTAAACAATTGCGACATAATTAATACAAAACTATATATGTATAGATAAAATTCAAAATAATTTGACGGATTAAAAAATACAATACATATTTAGTTTTAATTAATTTTAGGTATTTAAGATGGAACAAAGAGTTTTTCGGTTTTAATATTTCCGTTAATTAACTCATAAGAAAACAACTAAACCTCAATCGCCCTACTATGGAAGAAACTGACTATTCCACGAACCCAAAACTATATATAGTAATGCTCTTTAGCTACAACTATGTTTGGTATAACTAGCTGAACCTATACATAATGGAGCTATATAAGTGTGTGTCGAATTACATTCTCTTAGGATACTTTGCGTTTTAACCCCGGAAGATACTTGAAGTACAACAAGTATTCATAATTAAATCATGAAGTATTCAACCTCAGCTTATGCAATTATCCTTCTTTTTCTTTGTATCAGTGCAGGTAAATTCCTACTTTTTAAGTATACATAGAATACAATACTACGGTTTTATATCACATTTAATCACAGGATAAGTTGTCTTTGCCTTGATATAGCGTTTTCGCAAGTATGCTAGAAGAGTACGTATAAGCGTGGGACTTTCAAATAGTAAAATAGTAGACACGTGACATTTTCTTTGTAATATTAGTTGTATATGCATGTATAAAAACGGAATAAAATATCCATTTAACACGAAAAGATCTATGCAAATACAAGAATATTCAATAAAGTTAATTACCATGATTTAGTAGCACTAGAACTGAGCATGATCAACCGACTTTTGTTCAGGTCAATTTGAGCGTGGAAAAGCGGCACCCACATGTGTTAAGTATAAACACACAGGAAAAGGAGAATGTGAAGAGCGTGACTGTTACTGGAGCTGCAAAAGCTATTATATTAGAGGCGGTTACGGCCACTGCAACGAAGATAACTCTATCTGCACCTGTTATTGGAATTGCTAGCTGTGCATCAATTGGTAAAACGTGTTCAATCGAGGAATCAACATATCCTTATAGTCTTTTTGTAATCTACCAAATAAAATTTATACTATAATAAAGTGGTTATGGATGTGCATCAATAATATTATATATTAGTAGAATATGCCAACGGTACCTTATATGAATTTAAACAATACAATTAACCTAAGTGAAGTAATACATTTTTGAGATTGAGTAATAACATAGTAGTTTTTGATAAATATTAATTCAAATGATAAGTATTTCATAATTTGTTTTCTAGACACAAACACTAGGAAGGTAGGTTCTTTGTGGTCAAAGAATACTACCATGTTTGTGCACAAGAAATATATTTCTAGATTTTAGTTCATTTCACGTTTGTATATTCATATATATATTCATATATATATATATATATATATGTTTAAGGAAAGTTAAACTCTACAGATTGGGTAGTAATATATAACAAAAGTCTTCAAAGGAGTATTTATTCAGGTAAAAATAGTATTTATTATAATTAGGAATCTACGAAAAATGGAAAATAAAAAGTGCAAAATAAAAAACCTAGATAAATCATCAATTCTTATTTGAAAAAGTAAATGTAGTTAGATGATCATAATTCATATATAGTACGAGTTGAATTAATGCCTTGTTTACGCGTAATTTTCGTACGTTAGTGGTAAATTGTTTGAACACACTGAACTATTATGAAGATTTCTTTCTCAAGGACTGCAAAGATTCCTAGTTCATTAGGTTGGCGATAAAAGGTGGCTTTGTTTCAATTTGTAAATATAATTGGAAGTGTGGGCAAGGAGGAATATGTCTAAGCAACCAAACTTGAAATTAGTATTTGTTTTATCAAATGATCCGCGAAGGTCCTTTATTCCGTCCCCTTGGATGATCGTGACTTTACCAAATACGATTCCAAAAAATAAGACGTGGAATGAAACATATATCATTCGGTCTCACAACTGAGTACTATTGTAGCAGACTGAGATATGTGAAATTCTAAATTCCTCGAATATAGATAGCTTGAGCTTGATACTGGACTGTAAGAAAGAAATACACATGTTTAGGGTATTCAAACGACTCAATATGTTTATAAGACAACCAAAATGAAAAGATAGCTAAGGATCTTGTAACGATAATCAAGTCCTATTATGTTATCCATTTCGCTCCTAAAATTATGAATACTCCAATGCTCTGTGAATAACTACTAAACATCACTCACATCATATAATAATTTGTAGCATGTTATATTTCTTGTTAATTGTGTTATTAGAGAAACAAATTGTAGGAATCTGTACAATAAATACAAAAAAGGCTAATTGATTTGGTACCTTTAATTTTTCTGATGCATTACTTATAAGACATGGAATTGTATGTTATGTCACATGTTATATATTATAGATTTAAATGTAGCAACTGTAGAATAAATTTCAAACCTGAAAATTACTTATTTAAACAATTGCGACATAATTAATACAAAACTATATATGTATAGATAAAATTCAAAATAATTTGACGGATTAAAAAATACAATACATATTTAGTTTTAATTAATTTTAGGTATTTAAGATGGAACAAAGAGTTTTTCGGTTTTAATATTTCCGTTAATTAACTCATAAGAAAACAACTAAACCTCAATCGCCCTACTATGGAAGAAACTGACTATTCCACGAACCCAAAACTATATATAGTAATGCTCTTTAGCTACAACTATGTTTGGTATAACTAGCTGAACCTATACATAATGGAGCTATATAAGTGTGTGTCGAATTACATTCTCTTAGGATACTTTGCGTTTTAACCCCGGAAGATACTTGAAGTACAACAAGTATTCATAATTAAATCATGAAGTATTCAACCTCAGCTTATGCAATTATCCTTCTTTTTCTTTGTATCAGTGCAGGTAAATTCCTACTTTTTAAGTATACATAGAATACAATACTACGGTTTTATATCACATTTAATCACAGGATAAGTTGTCTTTGCCTTGATATAGCGTTTTCGCAAGTATGCTAGAAGAGTACGTATAAGCGTGGGACTTTCAAATAGTAAAATAGTAGACACGTGACATTTTCTTTGTAATATTAGTTGTATATGCATGTATAAAAACGGAATAAAATATCCATTTAACACGAAAAGATCTATGCAAATACAAGAATATTCAATAAAGTTAATTACCATGATTTAGTAGCACTAGAACTGAGCATGATCAACCGACTTTTGTTCAGGTCAATTTGAGCGTGGAAAAGCGGCACCCACATGTGTTAAGTATAAACACACAGGAAAAGGAGAATGTGAAGAGCGTGACTGTTACTGGAGCTGCAAAAGCTATTATATTAGAGGCGGTTACGACCACTGCAACGAAGATAACTCTATCTGCACCTGTTATTGGAATTGCTAGCTGTGCATCAATTGGTAAAACGTGTTCAATCGAGGAATCAACATATCCTTATAGTCTTTTTGTAATCTACCAAATAAAATTTATACTATAATAAAGTGGTTATGGATGTGCATCAATAATATTATATATTAGTAGAATATGCCAACGGTACCTTATATGAATTTAAACAATACAATTAACCTAAGTGAAGTAATACATTTTTGAGATTGAGTAATAACATAGTAGTTTTTGATAAATATTAATTCAAATGATAAGTATTTCATAATTTGTTTTCTAGACACAAACACTAGGAAGGTAGGTTCTTTGTGGTCAAAGAATACTACCATGTTTGTGCACAAGAAATATATTTCTAGATTTTAGTTCATTTCACGTTTGTATATTCATATATATATTCATATATATATATATATATATATGTTTAAGGAAAGTTAAACTCTACAGATTGGGTAGTAATATATAACAAAAGTCTTCAAAGGAGTATTTATTCAGGTAAAAATAGTATTTATTATAATTAGGAATCTACGAAAAATGGAAAATAAAAAGTGCAAAATAAAAAACCTAGATAAATCATCAATTCTTATTTGAAAAAGTAAATGTAGTTAGATGATCATAATTCATATATAGTACGAGTTGAATTAATGCCTTGTTTACGCGTAATTTTCGTACGTTAGTGGTAAATTGTTTGAACACACTGAACTATTATGAAGATTTCTTTCTCAAGGACTGCAAAGATTCCTAGTTCATTAGGTTGGCGATAAAAGGTGGCTTTGTTTCAATTTGTAAATATAATTGGAAGTGTGGGCAAGGAGGAATATGTCTAAGCAACCAAACTTGAAATTAGTATTTGTTTTATCAAATGATCCGCGAAGGTCCTTTATTCCGTCCCCTTGGATGATCGTGACTTTACCAAATACGATTCCAAAAAATAAGACGTGGAATGAAACATATATCATTCGGTCTCACAACTGAGTACTATTGTAGCAGACTGAGATATGTGAAATTCTAAATTCCTCGAATATAGATAGCTTGAGCTTGATACTGGACTGTAAGAAAGAAATACACATGTTTAGGGTATTCAAACGACTCAATATGTTTATAAGACAACCAAAATGAAAAGATAGCTAAGGATCTTGTAACGATAATCAAGTCCTATTATGTTATCCATTTCGCTCCTAAAATTATGAATACTCCAATGCTCTGTGAATAACTACTAAACATCACTCACATCATATAATAATTTGTAGCATGTTATATTTCTTGTTAATTGTGTTATTAGAGAAACAAATTGTAGGAATCTGTACAATAAATACAAAAAAGGCTAATTGATTTGGTACCTTTAATTTTTCTGATGCATTACTTATAAGACATGGAATTGTATGTTATGTCACATGTTATATATTATAGATTTAAATGTAGCAACTGTAGAATAAATTTCAAACCTGAAAATTACTTATTTAAACAATTGCGACATAATTAATACAAAACTATATATGTATAGATAAAATTCAAAATAATTTGACGGATTAAAAAATACAATACATATTTAGTTTTAATTAATTTTAGGTATTTAAGATGGAACAAAGAGTTTTTCGGTATTAATATTTCCGTTAATTAACTCATAAGAAAACAACTAAACCTCAATCGCCCTACTATGGAAGAAACTGACTATTCCACGAACCCAAAACTATATATAGTAATGCTCTTTAGCTACAACTATGTTTGGTATAACTAGCTGAACCTATACATAATGGAGCTATATAAGTGTGTGTCGAATTACATTCTCTTAGGATACTTTGCGTTTTAACCCCGGAAGATACTTGAAGTACAACAAGTATTCATAATTAAATCATGAAGTATTCAACCTCAGCTTATGCAATTATCCTTCTTTTTCTTTGTATCAGTGCAGGTAAATTCCTACTTTTTAAGTATACATAGAATACAATACTACGGTTTTATATCACATTTAATCACAGGATAAGTTGTCTTTGCCTTGATATAGCGTTTTCGCAAGTATGCTAGAAGAGTACGTATAAGCGTGGAACTTTCAAATAGTAAAATAGTAGACACGTGACATTTTCTTTGTAATATTAGTTGTATATGCATGTATAAAAACGGAATAAAATATCCATTTAACACGGAAAGATCTATGCAAATACAAGAATATTCAATAAAGTTAATTACCATGATTTAGTAGCACTAGAACTGAGCATGATCAACCGACTTTTGTTCAGGTCAATTTGAGCGTGGAAAAGCGGCACCCACATGTGTTAAGTATAAACACACAGGAAAAGGAGAATGTGAAGAGCGTGACTGTTACTGGAGCTGCAAAAGCTATTATATTAGAGGCAGTTACGGCCACTGCAACGAAGATAACTCTATCTGCACCTGTTATTGGAATTGCTAGCTGTGCATCAATTGGTAAAACGTGTTCAATCGAGGAATCAACATATCCTTATAGTCTTTTTGTAATCTACCAAATAAAATTTATACTATAATAAAGTGGTTATGGATGTGCATCAATAATATTATATATTAGTAGAATATGTCAACGGTACCTTATATGAATTTAAACAATACAATTAACCTAAGTGAAGTAATACATTTTTGAGATTGAGTAATAACATAGTAGTTTTTGATAAATATTAATTCAAATGATAAGTATTTCATAATTTGTTTTCTAGACACAAACACTAGGAAGGTAGGTTCTTTGTGGTCAAAGAATACTACCATGTTTGTGCACAAGAAATATATTTCTAGATTTTAGTTCATTTCACGTTTGTATATTCATATATATATTCATATATATATATATGTTTAAGGAAAGTTAAACTCTACAGATTGGGTAGTAATATATAACAAAAGTCTTCAAAGGAGTATTTATTCAGGTAAAAATAGTATTTATTATAATTAGGAATCTACGAAAAATGGAAAATAAAAAGTCCAAAATAAAAATCCTAGATAAATCATCAATTCTTATTTGAAAAAGTAAATGTAGTTAGATGATCATAATTCATATATAGTACGAGTTGAATTAATGCCTTGTTTACGCGTAATTTTCGTACGTTAGTGGTAAATTGTTTGAACACACTGAACTATTATGAAGATTTCTTTCTCAAGGACTGCAAAGATTCCTCGTTCATTAGGTTGGCGATAAAAGGTGGCTTTGTTTCAATTTGTAAATATAATTGGAAGTGTGGGCAAGGAGGAATATGTCTAAGCAACCAAACTTGAAATTAGTATTTGTTTTATCAAATGATCCGCGAAGGTCCTTTATTCCGTCCCCTTGGATGATCGTGACTTTACCAAATACGATTCCAAAAAATAAGACGTGGAATGAAACATATATCATTCGGTCTCACAACTGAGTACTATTGTAGCAGACTGAGATATGTGAAATTCTAAATTCCTCGAATATAGATAGCTTGAGCTTGATACTGGACTGTAAGAAAGAAATACACATGTTTAGGGTATTCAAACGACTCAATATGTTTATAAGACAACCAAAATGAAAAGATAGCTAAGGATCTTGTAACGATAATCAAGTCCTATTATGTTATCCATTTCGCTCCTAAAATTATGAATACTCCAATGCTCTGTGAATAACTACTAAACATCACTCACATCATATAATAATTTGTAGCATGTTATATTTCTTGTTAATTGTGTTATTAGAGAAACAAATTGTAGGAATCTGTACAATAAATACAAAAAAGGCTAATTGATTTGGTACCTTTAATTTTTCTGATGCATTACTTATAAGACATGGAATTGTATTTTATGTCACATGTTATATATTATAGATTTAAATGTAGCAACTGTAGAATAAATTTCAAACCTGAAAATTACTTATTTAAACAATTGCGACATAATTAATACCAAACTATATATGTATAGATAAAATTCAAAATAATTTGACGGATTAAAAAATACAATACATATTTAGTTTTAATTAATTTTAGGTATTTAAGATGGAACAAAGAGTTTTTCGGTTTTAATATTTCCGTTAATTAACTCATAAGAAAACAACTAAACCTCAATCGCCCTACTATGGAAGAAACTGACTATTCCACGAACCCAAAACTATATATAGTAATGCTCTTTAGCTACAACTATGTTTGGTATAACTAGCTGAACCTATACATAATGGAGCTATATAAGTGTGTGTCGAATTACATTCTCTTAGGATACTTTGCGTTTTAACCCCGGAAGATACTTGAAGTACAACAAGGATTCATAATTAAATCATGAAGTATTCAACCTCAGCTTATGCAATTATCCTTCTTTTTCTTTGTATCAGTGCAGGTAAATTCCTACTTTTTAAGTATACATAGAATAGAATACTACGGTTTTATATCACATTTAATCACAGGATAAGTTGTCTTTGCCTTGATATAGCGTTTTCGCAAGTATGCTAGAAGAGTACGTATAAGCGTGGGACTTTTAAATAGTAAAATAGTAGACACGTGACATTTTCTTTGTAATATTAGTTGTATATGCATGTATAAAAACGGAATAAAATATCCATTTAACACGAAAAGATCTATGCAAATACAAGAATATTCAATAAAGTTAATTACCATGATTTAGTAGCACTAGAACTGAGCATGATCAACCGACTTTTGTTCAGGTCAATTTGAGCGTGGAAAAGCGGCACCCACATGTGTTAAGTATAAACACACAGGAAAAGGAGAATGTGAAGAGCGTGACTGTTACTGGAGCTGCAAAAGCTATTATATTAGAGGCGGTTACGGCCACTACAACGAAGATAACTCTATCTGCACCTGTTATTGGAATTGCTAGCTGTGCATCAATTGGTAAAACGTGTTCAATCGAGGAATCAACATATCCTTATAGTCTTTTTGTAATCTACCAAATAAAATTTATACTATAATAAAGTGGTTATGGATGTGCATCAATAATATTATATATTAGTAGAATATGTCAACGGTACCTTATATGAATTTAAACAATACAATTAACCTAAGTGAAGTAATACATTTTTGAGATTGAGTAATAACATAGTAGTTTTTGATAAATATTAATTCAAATGATAAGTATTTCATAATTTGTTTTCTAGACACAAACACTAGGAAGGTAGGTTCTTTGTGGTCAAAGAATACTACCATGTTTGTGCACAAGAAATATATTTCTAGATTTTAGTTCATTTCACGTTTGTATATTCATATATATATATATATATATATATATGTTTAAGGAAAGTTAAACTCTACAGATTGGGTAGTAATATATAACAAAAGTCTTCAAAGGAGTATTTATTCAGGTAAAAATAGTATTTATTATAATTAGGAATCTACGAAAAATGGAAAATAAAAAGTGCAAAATAAAAATCCTAGATAAATCATCAATTCTTATTTGAAAAAGTAAATGTAGTTAGATGATCATAATTCATATATAGTACGAGTTGAATTAATGCCTTGTTTACGCGTAATTTTCGTACGTTAGTGGTAAATTGTTTGAACACACTGAACTATTATGAAGATTTCTTTCTCAAGGACTGCAAAGATTCCTCGTTCATTAGGTTGGCGATAAAAGGTGGCTTTGTTTCAATTTGTAAATATAATTGGAAGTGTGGGCAAGGAGGAATATGTCTAAGCAACCAAACTTGAAATTAGTATTTGTTTTATCAAATGATCCGCGAAGGTCCTTTATTCCGTCCCCTTGGATGATCGTGACTTTACCAAATACGATTCCAAAAAATAAGACGTGGAATGAAACATATATCATTCGGTCTCACAACTGAGTACTATTGTAGCAGACTGAGATATGTGAAATTCTAAATTCCTCGAATATAGATAGCTTGAGCTTGATACTGGACTGTAAGAAAGAAATACACATGTTTAGGGTATTCAAACGACTCAATATGTTTATAAGACAACCAAAATGAAAAGATAGCTAAGGATCTTGTAACGATAATCAAGTCCTATTATGTTATCCATTTCGCTCCTAAAATTATGAATACTCCAATGCTCTGTGAATAACTACTAAACATCACTCACATCATATAATAATTTGTAGCATGTTATATTTCTTGTTAATTGTGTTATTAGAGAAACAAATTGTAGGAATCTGTACAATAAATACAAAAAAGGCTAATTGATTTGGTACCTTTAATTTTTCTGATGCATTACTTATAAGACATGGAATTGTATTTTATGTCACATGTTATATATTATAGATTTAAATGTAGCAACTGTAGAATAAATTTCAAACCTGAAAATTACTTATTTAAACAATTGCGACATAATTAATACAAAACTATATATGTATAGATAAAATTCAAAATAATTTGACGGATTAAAAAATACAATACATATTTAGTTTTAATTAATTTTAGGTATTTAAGATGGAACAAAGAGTTTTTCGGTTTTAATATTTCCGTTAATTAACTCATAAGAAAACAACTAAACCTCAATCGCCCTACTATGGAAGAAACTGACTATTCCACGAACCCAAAACTATATATAGTAATGCTCTTTAGCTACAACTATGTTTGGTATAACTAGCTGAACCTATACATAATGGAGCTATATAAGTGTGTGTCGAATTACATTCTCTTAGGATACTTTGCGTTTTAACCCCGGATGATACTTGAAGTACAACAAGGATTCATAATTAAATCATGAAGTATTCAACCTCAGCTTATGCAATTATCCTTCTTTTTCTTTGTATCAGTGCAGGTAAATTCCTACTTTTTAAGTATACATAGAATACAATTCTATGGTTTTATATCACATTTAATCACAGGATAAGTTGTCTTTGCCTTGATATAGCGTTTTCGCAAGTATGCTAGAAGAGTACGTATAAGCGTGGAACTTTCAAATAGTAAAATAGTAGACACGTGACATTTTCTTTGTAATATTAGTTGTATATGCATGTATAAAAACGGAATAAAATATCCATTTAACACGAAAAGATCTATGCAAATACAAGAATATTTAATAAAGTTAATTACCATGATTTAGTAGCACTAGAACTGAGCATGATCAACCGACTTTTGTTCAGGTCAATTTGAGCGTGGAAAAGCGGCACCCACATGTGTTAAGTATAAACACACAGGAAAAGGAGAATGTGAAGAGCGTGACTGTTACTGGAGCTGCAAAAGCTATTATATTAGAGGCGGTTACGGCCACTGCAACGAAGATAACTCTATCTGCACCTGTTATTGGAATTGCTAGCTGTGCATCAATTGGTAAAACGTGTTCAATCGAGGAATCAACATATCCTTATAGTCTTTTTGTAATCTACCAAATAAAATTTATACTATAATAAAGTGGTTATGGATGTGCATCAATAATATTATATATTAGTAGAATATGTCAACGGTACCTTATATGAATTTAAACAATACAATTAACCTAAGTGAAGTAATACATTTTTGAGATTGAGTAATAACATAGTAGTTTTTGATAAATATTAATTCAAATGATAAGTATTTCATAATTTGTTTTCTAGACACAAACACTAGGAAGGTAGGTTCTTTGTGGTCAAAGAATACTACCATGTTTGTGCACAAGAAATATATTTCTAGATTTTAGTTCATTTCACGTTTGTATATTCATATATATATATATATATATATATACGTTTAAGGAAAGTTAAACTCTACAGATTGGGTAGTAATATATAACAAAAGTCTTCAAAGGAGTATTTATTCAGGTAAAAATAGTATTTATTATAATTAGGAATCTACGAAAAATGGAAAATAAAAAGTGCAAAATAAAAAACCTAGATAAATCATCAATTCTTATTTGAAAAAGTAAATGTAGTTAGATGATCATAATTCATATATAGTACGAGTTGAATTAATGCCTTGTTTACGCGTAATTTTCGTACGTTAGTGGTAAATTGTTTGAACACACTGAACTATTATGAAGATTTCTTTCTCAAGGACTGCAAAGATTCCTCGTTCATTAGGTTGGCGATAAAAGGTGGCTTTGTTTCAATTTGTAAATATAATTGGAAGTGTGGGCAAGGAGGAATATGTCTAAGCAACCAAACTTGAAATTAGTATTTGTTTTATCAAATGATCCGCGAAGGTCCTTTATTCCGTCCCCTTGGATGATCGTGACTTTACCAAATATGATTCCAAAAAATAAGACGTGGAATGAAACATATATCATTCGGTCTCACAACTGAGTACTATTGTAGCAGACTGAGATATGTGAAATTCTAAATTCCTCGAATATAGATAGCTTGAGCTTGATACTGGACTGTAAGAAAGAAATACACATGTTTAGGGTATTCAAACGACTCAATATGTTTATAAAACAACCAAAATGAAAAGATAGCTAAGGATCTTGTAACGATAATCAAGTCCTATTATGTTATCCATTTCGCTCCTAAAATTATGAATACTCCAATGCTCTGTGAATAACTACTAAACATCACTCACATCATATAATAATTTGTAGCATGTTATATTTCTTGTTAATTGTGTTATTAGAGAAACAAATTGTAGGAATCTGTACAATAAATACAAAAAAGGCTAATTGATTTGGTACCTTTAATTTTTCTGATGCATTACTTATAAGACATGGAATTGTATGTTATGTCACATGTTATATATTATAGATTTAAATGTAGCAACTGTAGAATAAATTTCAAACCCGAAAATTACTTATTTAAACAATTGCGACATAATTAATACAAAACTATATATGTATAGATAAAATTCAAAATAATTTGACGGATTAAAAAATACAATACATATTTAGTTTTAATTAATTTTAGGTATTTAAGATGGAACAAAGAGTTTTTCGGTTTTAATATTTCCGTTAATTAACTCATAAGAAAACAACTAAACCTCAATCGCCCTACTATGGAAGAAACTGACTATTCCACGAACCCAAAACTATATATAGTAATGCTCTTTAGCTACAACTATGTTTGGTATAACTAGCTGAACCTATACATAATGGAGCTATATAAGTGTGTGTCGAATTACATTCTCTTAGGATACTTTGCGTTTTAACCCCGGAAGATACTTGAAGTACAACAAGGATTCATAATTAAATCATGAAGTATTCAACCTCAGCTTATGCAATTATCCTTCTTTTTCTTTGTATCAGTGCAGGTAAATTCCTACTTTTTAAGTATACATAGAATACAATACTACGGTTTTATATCACATTTAATCACAGGATAAGTTGTCTTTGCCTTGATATAGCGTTTTCGCAAGTATGCTAGAAGAGTACGTATAAGCGTGGGACTTTCAAATAGTAAAATAGTAGACACGTGACATTTTCTTTGTAATATTAGTTGTATATGCATGTATAAAAACGGAATAAAATATCCATTTAACACGAAAAGATCTATGCAAATACAAGAATATTTAATAAAGTTAATTACCATGATTTAGTAGCACTAGAACTGAGCATGATCAACCGACTTTTGTTCAGGTCAATTTGAGCGTGGAAAAGCGGCACCCACATGTGTTAAGTATAAACACACAGGAAAAGGAGAATGTGAAGAGCGTGACTGTTACTGGAGCTGCAAAAGCTATTATATTAGAGGCAGTTACGGCCACTGCAACGAAGATAACTCTATCTGCACCTGTTATTGGAATTGCTAGCTGTGCATCAATTGGTAAAACGTGTTCAATCGAGGAATCAACATATCCTTATAGTCTTTTTGTAATCTACCAAATAAAATTTATACTATAATAAAGTGGTTATGGATGTGCATCAATAATATTATATATTAGTAGAATATGTCAACGGTACCTTATATGAATTTAAACAATACAATTAACCTAAGTGAAGTAATACATTTTTGAGATTGAGTAATAACATAGTAGTTTTTGATAAATATTAATTCAAATGATAAGTATTTCATAATTTGTTTTCTAGACACAAACACTAGGAAGGTAGGTTCTTTGTGGTCAAAGAATACTACCATGTTTGTGCACAAGAAATATATTTCTAGATTTTAGTTCATTTCACGTTTGTATATTCATATATATATTCATATATATATATATATATATGTTTAAGGAAAGTTAAACTCTACAGATTGGGTAGTAATATATAACAAAAGTCTTCAAAGGAGTATTTATTCAGGTAATAATAGTATTTATTATAATTAGGAATCTACGAAAAATGGAAAATAAAAAGTCCAAAATAAAAATCCTAGATAAATCATCATTTCTTATTTGAAAAAGTAAATGTAGTTAGATGATCATAATTCATATATAGTACGAGTTGAATTAATGCCTTGATTACGCGTAATTTTCGTACGTTAGTGGTAAATTGTTTGAACACACTGAACTATTATGAAGATTTCTTTCTCAAGGACTGCAAAGATTCCTCGTTCATTAGGTTGGCGATAAAAGGTGGCTTTGTTTCAATTTGTAAATATAATTGGAAGTGTGGGCAAGGAGGAATATGTCTAAGCAACCAAACTTGAAATTAGTATTTGTTTTATCAAATGATCCGCGAAGGTCCTTTATTCCGTCCCCTTGGATGATCGTGACTTTACCAAATATGATTCCAAAAAATAAGACGTGGGATGAAACATATATCATTCGGTCTCACAACTGAGTACTATTGTAGCAGACTGAGATATGTGAAATTCTAAATTCCTCGAATATAGATAGCTTGAGCTTGATACTGGACTGTAAGAAAGAAATACACATGTTTAGGGTATTCAAACGACTCAATATGTTTATAAAACAACCAAAATGAAAAGATAGCTAAGGATCTTGTAACGATAATCAAGTCCTATTATGTTATCCATTTCGCTCCTAAAATTATGAATACTCCAATGCTCTGTGAATAACTACTAAACATCACTCACATCATATAATAATTTGTAGCATGTTATATTTCTTGTAAATTGTGTTATTAGAGAAACAAATTGTAGGAATCTGTACAATAAATACAAAAAAGGCTAATTGATTTGGTACCTTTAATTTTTCTGATGCATTACTTATAAGACATGGAATTGTATGTTATGTCACATGTTATATATTATAGATTTAAATGTAGCAACTGTAGAATAAATTTCAAACCTGAAAATTACTTATTTAAACAATTGCGACATAATTAATACCAAACTATATATGTATAGATAAAATTCAAAATAATTTGACGGATTAAAAAATACAATACATATTTAGTTTTAATTAATTTTAGGTATTTAAGATGGAACAAAGAGTTTTTCGGTTTTAATATTTCCGTTAATTAACTCATAAGAAAACAACTAAACCTCAATCGCCCTACTATGGAAGAAACTGACTATTCCACGAACCCAAAACTATATATAGTAATGCTCTTTAGCTACAACTATGTTTGGTATAACTAGCTGAACCTATACATAATGGAGCTATATAAGTGTGTGTCGAATTACATTCTCTTAGGATACTCTGCGTTTTAACCCCGGAAGATACTTGAAGTACAACAAGGATTCATAATTAAATCATGAAGTATTCAACCTCAGCTTATGCAATTATCCTTCTTTTTCTTTGTATCAGTGCAGGTAAATTCCTACTTTTTAAGTATACATAGAATACAATACTACGGTTTTATATCACATTTAATCACAGGATAAGTTGTCTTTGCCTTGATATAGCGTTTTCGCAAGTATGCTAGAAGAGTACGTATAAGCGTGGAACTTTCAAATAGTAAAATAGTAGACACGTGACATTTTCTTTGTAATATTAGTTGTATATGCATGTATAAAAACGGAATAAAATATCCATTTAACACGAAAAGATCTATGCAAATACAAGAATATTCAATAAAGTTAATTACCATGATTTAGTAGCACTAGAACTGAGCATGATCAACCGACTTTTGTTCAGGTCAATTTGAGCGTGGAAAAGCGGCACCCACATGTGTTAAGTATAAACACACAGGAAAAGGAGAATGTGAAGAGCGTGACTGTTACTGGAGCTGCAAAAGCTATTATATTAGAGGCGGTTACGGCCACTGCAACGAAGATAACTCTATCTGCACCTGTTATTGGAATTGCTAGCTGTGCATCAATTGGTAAAACGTGTTCAATCGAGGAATCAACATATCCTTATAGTCTTTTTGTAATCTACCAAATAAAATTTATACTATAATAAAGTGGTTATGGATGTGCATCAATAATATTATATATTAGTAGAATATGTCAACGGTACCTTATATGAATTTAAACAATACAATTAACCTAAGTGAAGTAATACATTTTTGAGATTGAGTAATAACATAGTAGTTTTTGATAAATATTAATTCAAATGATAAGTATTTCATAATTTGTTTTCTAGACACAAACACTAGGAAGGTAGGTTCTTTGTGGTCAAAGAATACTACCATGTTTGTGCACAAGAAATATATTTCTAGATTTTAGTTCATTTCACGTTTGTATATTCATATATATATTCATATATATATATATATATATATATATATGTTTAAGGAAAGTTAAACTCTACAGATTGGGTAGTAATATATAACAAAAGTCTTCAAAGGAGTATTTATTCAGGTAAAAATAGTATTTATTATAATTAGGAATCTACGAAAAATGGAAAATAAAAAGTCCAAAATAAAAATCCTAGATAAATCATCAATTCTTATTTGAAAAAGTAAATGTAGTTAGATGATCATAATTCATATATAGTACGAGTTGAATTAATGCCTTGTTTACGCGTAATTTTCGTACGTTAGTGGTAAATTGTTTGAACACACTGAACTATTATGAAGATTTCTTTCTCAAGGACTGCAAAGATTCCTCGTTCATTAGGTTGGCGATAAAAGGTGGCTTTGTTTCAATTTGTAAATATAATTGGAAGTGTGGGCAAGGAGGAATATGTCTAAGCAACCAAACTTGAAATTAGTATTTGTTTTATCAAATGATCCGCGAAGGTCCTTTATTCCGTCCCCTTGGATGATCGTGACTTTACCAAATACGATTCCAAAAAATAAGACGTGGAATGAAACATATATCATTCGGTCTCACAACTGAGTACTATTGTAGCAGACTGAGATATGTGAAATTCTAAATTCCTCGAATATAGATAGCTTGAGCTTGATACTGGACTGTAAGAAAGAAATACACATGTTTAGGGTATTCAAACGACTCAATATGTTTATAAGACAACCAAAATGAAAAGATAGCTAAGGATCTTGTAACGATAATCAAGTCCTATTATGTTATCCATTTCGCTCCTAAAATTATGAATACTCCAATGCTCTGTGAATAACTACTAAACATCACTCACATCATATAATAATTTGTAGCATGTTATATTTCTTGTTAATTGTGTTATTAGAGAAACAAATTGTAGGAATCTGTACAATAAATACAAAAAAGGCTAATTGATTTGGTACCTTTAATTTTTCTGATGCATTACTTATAAGACATGGAATTGTATGTTATGTCACATGTTATATATTATAGATTTAAATGTAGCAACTGTAGAATAAATTTCAAACCTGAAAATTACTTATTTAAACAATTGCGACATAATTAATACCAAACTATATATGTATAGATAAAATTCAAAATAATTTGACGGATTAAAAAATACAATACATATTTAGTTTTAATTAATTTTAGGTATTTAAGATGGAACAAAGAGTTTTTCGGTTTTAATATTTCCGTTAATTAACTCATAAGAAAACAACTAAACCTCAATCGCCCTACTATGGAAGAAACTGACTATTCCACGAACCCAAAACTATATATAGTAATGCTCTTTAGCTACAACTATGTTTGGTATAACTAGCTGAACCTATACATAATGGAGCTATATAAGTGTGTGTCGAATTACATTCTCTTAGGATACTCTGCGTTTTAACCCCGGAAGATACTTGAAGTACAACAAGGATTCATAATTAAATCATGAAGTATTCAACCTCAGCTTATGCAATTATCCTTCTTTTTCTTTGTATCAGTGCAGGTAAATTCCTACTTTTTAAGTATACATAGAATACAATACTACGGTTTTATATCACATTTAATCACAGGATAAGTTGTCTTTGCCTTGATATAGCGTTTTCGCAAGTATGCTAGAAGAGTACGTATAAGCGTGGAACTTTCAAATAGTAAAATAGTAGACACGTGACATTTTCTTTGTAATATTAGTTGTATATGCATGTATAAAAACGGAATAAAATATCCATTTAACACGAAAAGATCTATGCAAATACAAGAATATTCAATAAAGTTAATTACCATGATTTAGTAGCACTAGAACTGAGCATGATCAACCGACTTTTGTTCAGGTCAATTTGAGCGTGGAAAAGCGGCACCCACATGTGTTAAGTATAAACACACAGGAAAAGGAGAATGTGAAGAGCGTGACTGTTACTGGAGCTGCAAAAGCTATTATATTAGAGGCGGTTACGGCCACTGCAACGAAGATAACTCTATCTGCACCTGTTATTGGAATTGCTAGCTGTGCATCAATTGGTAAAACGTGTTCAATCGAGGAATCAACATATCCTTATAGTCTTTTTGTAATCTACCAAATAAAATTTATACTATAATAAAGTGGTTATGGATGTGCATCAATAATATTATATATTAGTAGAATATGTCAACGGTACCTTATATGAATTTAAACAATACAATTAACCTAAGTGAAGTAATACATTTTTGAGATTGAGTAATAACATAGTAGTTTTTGATAAATATTAATTCAAATGATAAGTATTTCATAATTTGTTTTCTAGACACAAACACTAGGAAGGTAGGTTCTTTGTGGTCAAAGAATACTACCATGTTTGTGCACAAGAAATATATTTCTAGATTTTAGTTCATTTCACGTTTGTATATTCATATATATATTCATATATATATATATATATATATATATATATATGTTTAAGGAAAGTTAAACTCTACAGATAGGGTAGTAATATATAACAAAAGTCTTCAAAGGAGTATTTATTCAGGTAAAAATAGTATTTATTATAATTAGGAATCTACGAAAAATGGAAAATAAAAAGTCCAAAATAAAAATCCTAGATAAATCATCAATTCTTATTTGAAAAAGTAAATGTAGTTAGATGATCATAATTCATATATAGTACGAGTTGAATTAATGCCTTGTTTACGCGTAATTTTCGTACGTTAGTGGTAAATTGTTTGAACACACTGAACTATTATGAAGATTTCTTTCTCAAGGACTGCAAAGATTCCTCGTTCATTAGGTTGGCGATAAAAGGTGGCTTTGTTTCAATTTGTAAATATAATTGGAAGTGTGGGCAAGGAGGAATATGTCTAAGCAACCAAACTTGAAATTAGTATTTGTTTTATCAAATGATCTGCGAAGGTCCTTTATTCCGTCCCCTTGGATGATCGTGACTTTACCAAATACGATTCCAAAAAATAAGACGTGGAATGAAACATATATCATTCGGTCTCACAACCGAGTACTATTGTAGCAGACTGAGATATGTGAAATTCTAAATTCCTCGAATATAGATAGCTTGAGCTTGATACTGGACTGTAAGAAAGAAATACACATGTTTAGGGTATTCAAACGACTCAATATGTTTATAAGACAACCAAAATGAAAAGATAGCTAAGGATCTTGTAACGATAATCAAGTCCTATTATGTTATCCATTTCGCTCCTAAAATTATGAATACTCCAATGCTCTGTGAATAACTACTAAACATCACTCACATCATATAATAATTTGTAGCATGTTATATTTCTTGTTAATTGTGTTATTAGAGAAACAAATTGTAGGAATCTGTACAATAAATACAAAAAAGGCTAATTGATTTGGTACCTTTAATTTTTCTGATGCATTACTTATAAGACATGGAATTGTATGTTATGTCACATGTTATATATTATAGATTTAAATGTAGCAACTGTAGAATAAATTTCAAACCTGAAAATTACTTATTTAAACAATTGCGACATAATTAATACCAAACTATATATGTATAGATAAAATTCAAAATAATTTGACGGATTAAAAAATACAATACATATTTAGTTTTAATTAATTTTAGGTATTTAAGATGGAACAAAGAGTTTTTCGGTTTTAATATTTCCGTTAATTAACTCATAAGAAAACAACTAAACCTCAATCGCCCTACTATGGAAGAAACTGACTATTCCACGAACCCAAAACTATATATAGTAATGCTCTTTAGCTACAACTATGTTTGGTATAACTAGCTGAACCTATACATAATGGAGCTATATAAGTGTGTGTCGAATTACATTCTCTTAGGATACTCTGCGTTTTAACCCCGGAAGATACTTGAAGTACAACAAGGATTCATAATTAAATCATGAAGTATTCAACCTCAGCTTATGCAATTATCCTTCTTTTTCTTTGTATCAGTGCAGGTAAATTCCTACTTTTTAAGTATACATAGAATACAATACTACGGTTTTATATCACATTTAATCACAGGATAAGTTGTCTTTGCCTTGATATAGCGTTTTCGCAAGTATGCTAGAAGAGTACGTATAAGCGTGGAACTTTCAAATAGTAAAATAGTAGACACGTGACATTTTCTTTGTAATATTAGTTGTATATGCATGTATAAAAACGGAATAAAATATCCATTTAACACGAAAAGATCTATGCAAATACAAGAATATTCAATAAAGTTAATTACCATGATTTAGTAGCACTAGAACTGAGCATGATCAACCGACTTTTGTTCAGGTCAATTTGAGCGTGGAAAAGCGGCACCCACATGTGTTAAGTATAAACACACAGGAAAAGGAGAATGTGAAGAGCGTGACTGTTACTGGAGCTGCAAAAGCTATTATATTAGAGGCGGTTACGGCCACTGCAACGAAGATAACTCTATCTGCACCTGTTATTGGAATTGCTAGCTGTGCATCAATTGGTAAAACGTGTTCAATCGAGGAATCAACATATCCTTATAGTCTTTTTGTAATCTACCAAATAAAATTTATACTATAATAAAGTGGTTATGGATGTGCATCAATAATATTATATATTAGTAGAATATGTCAACGGTACCTTATATGAATTTAAACAATACAATTAACCTAAGTGAAGTAATACATTTTTGAGATTGAGTAATAACATAGTAGTTTTTGATAAATATTAATTCAAATGATAAGTATTTCATAATTTGTTTTCTAGACACAAACACTAGGAAGGTAGGTTCTTTGTGGTCAAAGAATACTACCATGTTTGTGCACAAGAAATATATTTCTAGATTTTAGTTCATTTCACGTTTGTATATTCATATATATATTCATATATATATATATATATATATATATATGTTTAAGGAAAGTTAAACTCTACAGATTGGGTAGTAATATATAACAAAAGTCTTCAAAGGAGTATTTATTCAGGTAAAAATAGTATTTATTATAATTAGGAATCTACGAAAAATGGAAAATAAAAAGTCCAAAATAAAAATCCTAGATAAATCATCAATTCTTATTTGAAAAAGTAAATGTAGTTAGATGATCATAATTCATATATAGTACGAGTTGAATTAATGCCTTGTTTACGCGTAATTTTCGTACGTTAGTGGTAAATTGTTTGAACACACTGAACTATTATGAAGATTTCTTTCTCAAGGACTGCAAAGATTCCTCGTTCATTAGGTTGGCGATAAAAGGTGGCTTTGTTTCAATTTGTAAATATAATTGGAAGTGTGGGCAAGGAGGAATATGTCTAAGCAACCAAACTTGAAATTAGTATTTGTTTTATCAAATGATCCGCGAAGGTCCTTTATTCCGTCCCCTTGGATGATCGTGACTTTACCAAATACGATTCCAAAAAATAAGACGTGGAATGAAACATATATCATTCGGTCTCACAACTGAGTACTATTGTAGCAGACTGAGATATGTGAAATTCTAAATTCCTCGAATATAGATAGCTTGAGCTTGATACTGGACTGTAAGAAAGAAATACACATGTTTAGGGTATTCAAACGACTCAATATGTTTATAAGACAACCAAAATGAAAAGATAGCTAAGGATCTTGTAACGATAATCAAGTCCTATTATGTTATCCATTTCGCTCCTAAAATTATGAATACTCCAATGCTCTGTGAATAACTACTAAACATCACTCACATCATATAATAATTTGTAGCATGTTATATTTCTTGTTAATTGTGTTATTAGAGAAACAAATTGTAGGAATCTGTACAATAAATACAAAAAAGGCTAATTGATTTGGTACCTTTAATTTTTCTGATGCATTACTTATAAGACATGGAATTGTATGTTATGTCACATGTTATATATTATAGATTTAAATGTAGCAACTGTAGAATAAATTTCAAACCTGAAAATTACTTATTTAAACAATTGCGACATAATTAATACCAAACTATATATGTATAGATAAAATTCAAAATAATTTGACGGATTAAAAAATACAATACATATTTAGTTTTAATTAATTTTAGGTATTTAAGATGGAACAAAGAGTTTTTCGGTTTTAATATTTCCGTTAATTAACTCATAAGAAAACAACTAAACCTCAATCGCCCTACTATGGAAGAAACTGACTATTCCACGAACCCAAAACTATATATAGTAATGCTCTTTAGCTACAACTATGTTTGGTATAACTAGCTGAACCTATACATAATGGAGCTATATAAGTGTGTGTCGAATTACATTCTCTTAGGATACTTTGCGTTTTAACCCCGGAAGATACTTGAAGTACAACAAGGATTCATAATTAAATCATGAAGTATTCAACCTCAGCTTATGCAATTATCCTTCTTTTTCTTTGTATCAGTGCAGGTAAATTCCTACTTTTTAAGTATACATAGAATACAATACTACGGTTTTATATCACATTTAATCACAGGATAAGTTGTCTTTGCCTTGATATAGCGTTTTCGCAAGTATGCTAGAAGAGTACGTATAAGCGTGGGACTTTCAAATAGTAAAATAGTAGACACGTGACATTTTCTTTGTAATATTAGTTGTATATGCATGTATAAAAACGGAATAAAATATCCATTTAACACGAAAAGATCTATGCAAATACAAGAATATTTAATAAAGTTAATTACCATGATTTAGTAGCACTAGAACTGAGCATGATCAACCGACTTTTGTTCAGGTCAATTTGAGCGTGGAAAAGCGGCACCCACATGTGTTAAGTATAAACACACAGGAAAAGGAGAATGTGAAGAGCGTGACTGTTACTGGAGCTGCAAAAGCTATTATATTAGAGGCGGTTACGGCCACTGCAATGAAGATAACTCTATCTGCACCTGTTATTGGAATTGCTAGCTGTGCATCAATTGGTAAAACGTGTTCAATCGAGGAATCAACATATCCTTATAGTCTTTTTGTAATCTACCAAATAAAATTTATACTATAATAAAGTGGTTATGGATGTGCATCAATAATATTATATATTAGTAGAATATGTCAACGGTACCTTATATGAATTTAAACAATACAATTAACCTAAGTGAAGTAATACATTTTTGAGATTGAGTAATAACATAGTAGTTTTTGATAAATATTAATTCAAATGATAAGTATTTCATAATTTGTTTTCTAGACACAAACACTAGGAAGGTAGGTTCTTTGTGGTCAAAGAATACTACCATGTTTGTGCACAAGAAATATATTTCTAGATTTTAGTTCATTTCACGTTTGTATATTCATATATATATTCATATATATATATATATATATATATATGTTTAAGGAAAGTTAAACTCTACAGATTGGGTAGTAATATATAACAAAAGTCTTCAAAGGAGTATTTATTCAGGTAAAAATAGTATTTATTATAATTAGGAATCTACGAAAAATGGAAAATAAAAAGTCCAAAATAAAAATCCTAGATAAATCATCAATTCTTATTTGAAAAAGTAAATGTAGTTAGATGATCATAATTCATATATAGTACGAGTTGAATTAATGCCTTGTTTACGCGTAATTTTCGTACGTTAGTGGTAAATTGTTTGAACACACTGAACTATTATGAAGATTTCTTTCTCAAGGACTGCAAAGATTCCTCGTTCATTAGGTTGGCGATAAAAGGTGGCTTTGTTTCAATTTGTAAATATAATTGGAAGTGTGGGCAAGGAGGAATATGTCTAAGCAACCAAACTTGAAATTAGTATTTGTTTTATCAAATGATCCGCGAAGGTCCTTTATTCCGTCCCCTTGGATGATCGTGACTTTACCAAATACGATTCCAAAAAATAAGACGTGGAATGAAACATATATCATTCGGTCTCACAACTGAGTACTATTGTAGCAGACTGAGATATGTGAAATTCTAAATTCCTCGAATATAGATAGCTTGAGCTTGATACTGGACTGTAAGAAAGAAATACACATGTTTAGGGTATTCAAACGACTCAATATGTTTATAAGACAACCAAAATGAAAAGATAGCTAAGGATCTTGTAACGATAATCAAGTCCTATTATGTTATCCATTTCGCTCCTAAAATTATGAATACTCCAATGCTCTGTGAATAACTACTAAACATCACTCACATCATATAATAATTTGTAGCATGTTATATTTCTTGTTAATTGTGTTATTAGAGAAACAAATTGTAGGAATCTGTACAATAAATACAAAAAAGGCTAATTGATTTGGTACCTTTAATTTTTCTGATGCATTACTTATAAGACATGGAATTGTATGTTATGTCACATGTTATATATTATAGATTTAAATGTAGCAACTGTAGAATAAATTTCAAACCTGAAAATTACTTATTTAAACAATTGCGACATAATTAATACCAAACTATATATGTATAGATAAAATTCAAAATAATTTGACGGATTAAAAAATACAATACATATTTAGTTTTAATTAATTTTAGGTATTTAAGATGGAACAAAGAGTTTTTCGGTTTTAATATTTCCGTTAATTAACTCATAAGAAAACAACTAAACCTCAATCGCCCTACTATGGAAGAAACTGACTATTCCACGAACCCAAAACTATATATAGTAATGCTCTTTAGCTACAACTATGTTTGGTATAACTAGCTGAACCTATACATAATGGAGCTATATAAGTGTGTGTCGAATTACATTCTCTTAGGATACTTTGCGTTTTAACCCCGGAAGATACTTGAAGTACAACAAGGATTCATAATTAAATCATGAAGTATTCAACCTCAGCTTATGCAATTATCCTTCTTTTTCTTTGTATCAGTGCAGGTAATTTCCTACTTTTTAAGTATACATAGAATACAATACTACGGTTTTATATCACATTTAATCACAGGATAAGTTGTCTTTGCCTTGATATAGCGTTTTCGCAAGTATGCTAGAAGAGTACGTATAAGCGTGGAACTTTCAAATAGTAAAATAGTAGACACGTGACATTTTCTTTGTAATATTAGTTGTATATGCATGTATAAAAACGGAATAAAATATCCATTTAACACGAAAAGATCTATGCAAATACAAGAATATTCAATAAAGTTAATTACCATGATTTAGTAGCACTAGAACTGAGCATGATCAACCGACTTTTGTTCAGGTCAATTTGAGCGTGGAAAAGCGGCACCCACATGTGTTAAGTATAAACACACAGGAAAAGGAGAATGTGAAGAGCGTGACTGTTACTGGAGCTGCAAAAGCTATTATATTAGAGGCGGTTACGGCCACTGCAACGAAGATAACTCTATCTGCACCTGTTATTGGAATTGCTAGCTGTGCATCAATTGGTAAAACGTGTTCAATCGAGGAATCAACATATCCTTATAGTCTTTTTGTAATCTACCAAATAAAATTTATACTATAATAAAGTGGTTATGGATGTGCATCAATAATATTATATATTAGTAGAATATGTCAACGGTACCTTATATGAATTTAAACAATACAATTAACCTAAGTGAAGTAATACATTTTTGAGATTGAGTAATAACATAGTAGTTTTTGATAAATATTAATTCAAATGATAAGTATTTCATAATTTGTTTTCTAGACACAAACACTAGGAAGGTAGGTTCTTTGTGGTCAAAGAATACTACCATGTTTGTGCACAAGAAATATATTTCTAGATTTTAGTTCATTTCACGTTTGTATATTCATATATATATTCATATATATATATATATATATATATATGTTTAAGGAAAGTTAAACTCTACAGATAGGGTAGTAATATATAACAAAAGTCTTCAAAGGAGTATTTATTCAGGTAAAAATAGTATTTATTATAATTAGGAATCTACGAAAAATGGAAAATAAAAAGTCCAAAATAAAAATCCTAGATAAATCATCAATTCTTATTTGAAAAAGTAAATGTAGTTAGATGATCATAATTCATATATAGTACGAGTTGAATTAATGCCTTGTTTACGCGTAATTTTCGTACGTTAGTGGTAAATTGTTTGAACACACTGAACTATTATGAAGATTTCTTTCTCAAGGACTGCAAAGATTCCTCGTTCATTAGGTTGGCGATAAAAGGTGGCTTTGTTTCAATTTGTAAATATAATTGGAAGTGTGGGCAAGGAGGAATATGTCTAAGCAACCAAACTTGAAATTAGTATTTGTTTTATCAAATGATCCGCGAAGGTCCTTTATTCCGTCCCCTTGGATGATCGTGACTTTACCAAATACGATTCCAAAAAATAAGACGTGGAATGAAACATATATCATTCGGTCTCACAACTGAGTACTATTGTAGCAGACTGAGATATGTGAAATTCTAAATTCCTCGAATATAGATAGCTTGAGCTTGATACTGGACTGTAAGAAAGAAATACACATGTTTAGGGTATTCAAACGACTCAATATGTTTATAAGACAACCAAAATGAAAAGATAGCTAAGGATCTTGTAACGATAATCAAGTCCTATTATGTTATCCATTTCGCTCCTAAAATTATGAATACTCCAATGCTCTGTGAATAACTACTAAACATCACTCACATCATATAATAATTTGTAGCATGTTATATTTCTTGTTAATTGTGTTATTAGAGAAACAAATTGTAGGAATCTGTACAATAAATACAAAAAAGGCTAATTGATTTGGTACCTTTAATTTTTCTGATGCATTACTTATAAGACATGGAATTGTATGTTATGTCACATGTTATATATTATAGATTTAAATGTAGCAACTGTAGAATAAATTTCAAACCTGAAAATTACTTATTTAAACAATTGCGACATAATTAATACCAAACTATATATGTATAGATAAAATTCAAAATAATTTGACGGATTAAAAAATACAATACATATTTAGTTTTAATTAATTTTAGGTATTTAAGATGGAACAAAGAGTTTTTCGGTTTTAATATTTCCGTTAATTAACTCATAAGAAAACAACTAAACCTCAATCGCCCTACTATGGAAGAAACTGACTATTCCACGAACCCAAAACTATATATAGTAATGCTCTTTAGCTACAACTATGTTTGGTATAACTAGCTGAACCTATACATAATGGAGCTATATAAGTGTGTGTCGAATTACATTCTCTTAGGATACTTTGCGTTTTAACCCCGGAAGATACTTGAAGTACAACAAGGATTCATAATTAAATCATGAAGTATTCAACCTCAGCTTATGCAATTATCCTTCTTTTTCTTTGTATCAGTGCAGGTAAATTCCTACTTTTTAAGTATACATAGAATACAATACTACGGTTTTATATCACATTTAATCACAGGATAAGTTGTCTTTGCCTTGATATAGCGTTTTCGCAAGTATGCTAGAAGAGTACGTATAAGCGTGGAACTTTCAAATAGTAAAATAGTAGACACGTGACATTTTCTTTGTAATATTAGTTGTATATGCATGTATAAAAACGGAATAAAATATCCATTTAACACGAAAAGATCTATGCAAATACAAGAATATTCAATAAAGTTAATTACCATGATTTAGTAGCACTAGAACTGAGCATGATCAACCGACTTTTGTTCAGGTCAATTTGAGCGTGGAAAAGCGGCACCCACATGTGTTAAGTATAAACACACAGGAAAAGGAGAATGTGAAGAGCGTGACTGTTACTGGAGCTGCAAAAGCTATTATATTAGAGGCGGTTACGGCCACTGCAACGAAGATAACTCTATCTGCACCTGTTATTGGAATTGCTAGCTGTGCATCAATTGGTAAAACGTGTTCAATCGAGGAATCAACATATCCTTATAGTCTTTTTGTAATCTACCAAATAAAATTTATACTATAATAAAGTGGTTATGGATGTGCATCAATAATATTATATATTAGTAGAATATGTCAACGGTACCTTATATGAATTTAAACAATACAATTAACCTAAGTGAAGTAATACATTTTTGAGATTGAGTAATAACATAGTAGTTTTTGATAAATATTAATTCAAATGATAAGTATTTCATAATTTGTTTTCTAGACACAAACACTAGGAAGGTAGGTTCTTTGTGGTCAAAGAATACTACCATGTTTGTGCACAAGAAATATATTTCTAGATTTTAGTTCATTTCACGTTTGTATATTCATATATATATTCATATATATATATATATATATATATATGTTTAAGGAAAGTTAAACTCTACAGATTGGGTAGTAATATATAACAAAAGTCTTCAAAGGAGTATTTATTCAGGTAAAAATAGTATTTATTATAATTAGGAATCTACGAAAAATGGATAATAAAAAGTCCAAAATAAAAATCCTAGATAAATCATCAATTCTTATTTGAAAAAGTAAATGTAGTTAGATGATCATAATTCATATATAGTACGAGTTGAATTAATGCCTTGTTTACGCGTAATTTTCGTACGTTAGTGGTAAATTGTTTGAACACACTGAACTATTATGAAGATTTCTTTCTCAAGGACTGCAAAGATTCCTCGTTCATTAGGTTGGCGATAAAAGGTGGCTTTGTTTCAATTTGTAAATATAATTGGAAGTGTGGGCAAGGAGGAATATGTCTAAGCAACCAAACTTGAAATTAGTATTTGTTTTATCAAATGATCCGCGAAGGTCCTTTATTCCGTCCCCTTGGATGATCGTGACTTTACCAAATACGATTCCAAAAAATAAGACGTGGAATGAAACATATATCATTCGGTCTCACAACTGAGTACTATTGTAGCAGACTGAGATATGTGAAATTCTAAATTCCTCGAATATAGATAGCTTGAGCTTGATACTGGACTGTAAGAAAGAAATACACATGTTTAGGGTATTCAAACGACTCAATATGTTTATAAGACAACCAAAATGAAAAGATAGCTAAGGATCTTGTAACGATAATCAAGTCCTATTATGTTATCCATTTCGCTCCTAAAATTATGAATACTCCAATGCTCTGTGAATAACTACTAAACATCACTCACATCATATAATAATTTGTAGCATGTTATATTTCTTGTTAATTGTGTTATTAGAGAAACAAATTGTAGGAATCTGTACAATAAATACAAAAAAGGCTAATTGATTTGGTACCTTTAATTTTTCTGATGCATTACTTATAAGACATGGAATTGTATGTTATGTCACATGTTATATATTATAGATTTAAATGTAGCAACTGTAGAATAAATTTCAAACCTGAAAATTACTTATTTAAACAATTGCGACATAATTAATACCAAACTATATATGTATAGATAAAATTCAAAATAATTTGACGGATTAAAAAATACAATACATATTTAGTTTTAATTAATTTTAGGTATTTAAGATGGAACAAAGAGTTTTTCGGTTTTAATATTTCCGTTAATTAACTCATAAGAAAACAACTAAACCTCAATCGCCCTACTATGGAAGAAACTGACTATTCCACGAACCCAAAACTATATATAGTAATGCTCTTTAGCTACAACTATGTTTGGTATAACTAGCTGAACCTATACATAATGGAGCTATATAAGTGTGTGTCGAATTACATTCTCTTAGGATACTTTGCGTTTTAACCCCGGAAGATACTTGAAGTACAACAAGGATTCATAATTAAATCATGAAGTATTCAACCTCAGCTTATGCAATTATCCTTCTTTTTCTTTGTATCAGTGCAGGTAAATTCCTACTTTTTAAGTATACATAGAATACAATACTACGGTTTTATATCACATTTAATCACAGGATAAGTTGTCTTTGCCTTGATATAGCGTTTTCGCAAGTATGCTAGAAGAGTACGTATAAGCGTGGAACTTTCAAATAGTAAAATAGTAGACACGTGACATTTTCTTTGTAATATTAGTTGTATATGCATGTATAAAAACGGAATAAAATATCCATTTAACACGAAAAGATCTATGCAAATACAAGAATATTCAATAAAGTTAATTACCATGATTTAGTAGCACTAGAACTGAGCATGATCAACCGACTTTTGTTCAGGTCAATTTGAGCGTGGAAAAGCGGCACCCACATGTGTTAAGTATAAACACACAGGAAAAGGAGAATGTGAAGAGCGTGACTGTTACTGGAGCTGCAAAAGCTATTATATTAGAGGCGGTTACGGCCACTGCAACGAAGATAACTCTATCTGCACCTGTTATTGGAATTGCTAGCTGTGCATCAATTGGTAAAACGTGTTCAATCGAGGAATCAACATATCCTTATAGTCTTTTTGTAATCTACCAAATAAAATTTATACTATAATAAAGTGGTTATGGATGTGCATCAATAATATTATATATTAGTAGAATATGTCAACGGTACCTTATATGAATTTAAACAATACAATTAACCTAAGTGAAGTAATACATTTTTGAGATTGAGTAATAACATAGTAGTTTTTGATAAATATTAATTCAAATGATAAGTATTTCATAATTTGTTTTCTAGACACAAACACTAGGAAGGTAGGTTCTTTGTGGTCAAAGAATACACTACCATGTTTGTGCACAAGAAATATATTTCTAGATTTTAGTTCATTTCACGTTTGTATATTCATATATATATTCATATATATATATATATATATATATATATATATGTTTAAGGAAAGTTAAACTCTACAGATTGGGTAGTAATATATAACAAAAGTCTTCAAAGGAGTATTTATTCAGGTAATAATAGTATTTATTATAATTAGGAATCTACGAAAAATGGAAAATAAAAAGTCCAAAATAAAAATCCTAGATAAATCATCAATTCTTATTTGAAAAAGTAAATGTAGTTAGATGATCATAATTCATATATAGTACGAGTTGAATTAATGCCTTGTTTACGCGTAATTTTCGTACGTTAGTGGTAAATTGTTTGAACACACTGAACTATTATGAAGATTTCTTTCTCAAGGACTGCAAAGATTCCTCGTTCATTAGGTTGGCGATAAAAGGTGGCTTTGTTTCAATTTGTAAATATAATTGGAAGTGTGGGCAAGGAGGAATATGTCTAAGCAACCAAACTTGAAATTAGTATTTGTTTTATCAAATGATCCGCGAAGGTCCTTTATTCCGTCCCCTTGGATGATCGTGACTTTACCAAATACGATTCCAAAAAATAAGACGTGGAATGAAACATATATCATTCGGTCTCACAACTGAGTACTATTGTAGCAGACTGAGATATGTGAAATTCTAAATTCCTCGAATATAGATAGCTTGAGCTTGATACTGGACTGTAAGAAAGAAATACACATGTTTAGGGTATTCAAACGACTCAATATGTTTATAAGACAACCAAAATGAAAAGATAGCTAAGGATCTTGTAACGATAATCAAGTCCTATTATGTTATCCATTTCGCTCCTAAAATTATGAATACTCCAATGCTCTGTGAATAACTACTAAACATCACTCACATCATATAATAATTTGTAGCATGTTATATTTCTTGTTAATTGTGTTATTAGAGAAACAAATTGTAGGAATCTGTACAATAAATACAAAAAAGGCTAATTGATTTGGTACCTTTAATTTTTCTGATGCATTACTTATAAGACATGGAATTGTATGTTATGTCACATGTTATATATTATAGATTTAAATGTAGCAACTGTAGAATAAATTTCAAACCTGAAAATTACTTATTTAAACAATTGCGACATAATTAATACAAAACTATATATGTATAGATAAAATTCAAAATATTTTGACGGATTAAAAAATACAATACATATTTAGTTTTAATTAATTTTAGGTATTTAAGATGGAACAAAGAGTTTTTCGGTTTTAATATTTCCGTTAATTAACTCATAAGAAAACAACTAAACCTCAATCGCCCTACTATGGAAGAAACTGACTATTCCACGAACCCAAAACTATATATAGTAATGCTCTTTAGCTACAACTATGTTTGGTATAACTAGCTGAACCTATACATAATGGAGCTATATAAGTGTGTGTCGAATTACATTCTCTTAGGATACTTTGCGTTTTAACCCCGGAAGATACTTGAAGTACAACAAGGATTCATAATTAAATCATGAAGTATTCAACCTCAGCTTATGCAATTATCCTTCTTTTTCTTTGTATCAGTGCAGGTAAATTCCTACTTTTTAAGTATACATAGAATACAATACTACGGTTTTATATCACATTTAATCACAGGATAAGTTGTCTTTGCCTTGATATAGCGTTTTCGCAAGTATGCTAGAAGAGTACGTATAAGCGTGGGACTTTCAAATAGTAAAATAGTAGACACGTGACATTTTCTTTGTAATATTAGTTGTATATGCATGTATAAAAACGGAATAAAATATCCATTTAACACGAAAAGATCTATGCAAATACAAGAATATTCAATAAAGTTAATTACCATGATTTAGTAGCACTAGAACTGAGCATGATCAACCGACTTTTGTTCAGGTCAATTTGAGCGTGGAAAAGCGGCACCCACATGTGTTAAGTATAAACACACAGGAAAAGGAGAATGTGAAGAGCGTGACTGTTACTGGAGCTGCAAAAGCTATTATATTAGAGGCGGTTACGGCCACTGCAACGAAGATAACTCTATCTGCACCTGTTATTGGAATTGCTAGCTGTGCATCAATTGGTAAAACGTGTTCAATCGAGGAATCAACATATCCTTATAGTCTTTTTGTAATCTACCAAATAAAATTTATACTATAATAAAGTGGTTATGGATGTGCATCAATAATATTATATATTAGTAGAATATGTCAACGGTACCTTATATGAATTTAAACAATACAATTAACCTAAGTGAAGTAATACATTTTTGAGATTGAGTAATAACATAGTAGTTTTTGATAAATATTAATTCAAATGATAAGTATTTCATAATTTGTTTTCTAGACACAAACACTAGGAAGGTAGGTTCTTTGTGGTCAAAGAATACACTACCATGTTTGTGCACAAGAAATATATTTCTAGATTTTAGTTCATTTCACGTTTGTATATTCATATATATATTCATATATATATTCATATATATATATATATATATATATATATATATGTTTAAGGAAAGTTAAACTCTACAGATTGGGTAGTAATATATAACAAAAGTCTTCAAAGGAGTATTTATTCAGGTAATAATAGTATTTATTATAATTAGGAATCTACGAAAAATGGAAAATAAAAAGTCCAAAATAAAAATCCTAGATAAATCATCAATTCTTATTTGAAAAAGTAAATGTAGTTAGATGATCATAATTCATATATAGTACGAGTTGAATTAATGCCTTGTTTACGCGTAATTTTCGTACGTTAGTGGTAAATTGTTTGAACACACTGAACTATTATGAAGATTTCTTTCTCAAGGACTGCAAAGATTCCTCGTTCATTAGGTTGGCGATAAAAGGTGGCTTTGTTTCAATTTGTAAATATAATTGGAAGTGTGGGCAAGGAGGAATATGTCTAAGCAACCAAACTTGAAATTAGTATTTGTTTTATCAAATGATCCGCGAAGGTCCTTTATTCCGTCCCCTTGGATGATCGTGACTTTACCAAATACGATTCCAAAAAATAAGACGTGGAATGAAACATATATCATTCGGTCTCACAACTGAGTACTATTGTAGCAGACTGAGATATGTGAAATTCTAAATTCCTCGAATATAGATAGCTTGAGCTTGATACTGGACTGTAAGAAAGAAATACACATGTTTAGGGTATTCAAACGACTCAATATGTTTATAAGACAACCAAAATGAAAAGATAGCTAAGGATCTTGTAACGATAATCAAGTCCTATTATGTTATCCATTTCGCTCCTAAAATTATGAATACTCCAATGCTCTGTGAATAACTACTAAACATCACTCACATCATATAATAATTTGTAGCATGTTATATTTCTTGTTAATTGTGTTATTAGAGAAACAAATTGTAGGAATCTGTACAATAAATACAAAAAAGGCTAATTGATTTGGTACCTTTAATTTTTCTGATGCATTACTTATAAGACATGGAATTGTATGTTATGTCACATGTTATATATTATAGATTTAAATGTAGCAACTGTAGAATAAATTTCAAACCTGAAAATTACTTATTTAAACAATTGCGACATAATTAATACCAAACTATATATGTATAGATAAAATTCAAAATAATTTGACGGATTAAAAAATACAATACATATTTAGTTTTAATTAATTTTAGGTATTTAAGATGGAACAAAGAGTTTTTCGGTTTTAATATTTCCGTTAATTAACTCATAAGAAAACAACTAAACCTCAATCGCCCTACTATGGAAGAAACTGACTATTCCACGAACCCAAAACTATATATAGTAATGATCTTTAGCTACAACTATGTTTGGTATAACTAGCTGAACCTATACATAATGGAGCTATATAAGTGTGTGTCGAATTACATTCTCTTAGGATACTTTGCGTTTTAACCCCGGAAGATACTTGAAGTACAACAAGGATTCATAATTAAATCATGAAGTATTCAACCTCAGCTTATGCAATTATCCTTCTTTTTCTTTGTATCAGTGCAGGTAAATTCCTACTTTTTAAGTATACATAGAATACAATACTACGGTTTTATATCACATTTAATCACAGGATAAGTTGTCTTTGCCTTGATATAGCGTTTTCGCAAGTATGCTAGAAGAGTACGTATAAGCGTGGGACTTTCAAATAGTAAAATAGTAGACACGTGACATTTTCTTTGTAATATTAGTTGTATATGCATGTATAAAAACGGAATAAAATATCCATTTAACACGAAAAGATCTATGCAAATACAAGAATATTCAATAAAGTTAATTACCATGATTTAGTAGCACTAGAACTGAGCATGATCAACCGACTTTTGTTCAGGTCAATTTGAGCGTGGAAAAGCGGCACCCACATGTGTTAAGTATAAACACACAGGAAAAGGAGAATGTGAAGAGCGTGACTGTTACTGGAGCTGCAAAAGCTATTATATTAGAGGCGGTTACGGCCACTGCAACGAAGATAACTCTATCTGCACCTGTTATTGGAATTGCTAGCTGTGCATCAATTGGTAAAACGTGTTCAATCGAGGAATCAACATATCCTTATAGTCTTTTTGTAATCTACCAAATAAAATTTATACTATAATAAAGTGGTTATGGATGTGCATCAATAATATTATATATTAGTAGAATATGTCAACGGTACCTTATATGAATTTAAACAATACCATTAACCTAAGTGAAGTAATACATTTTTGAGATTGAGTAATAACATAGTAGTTTTTGATAAATATTAATTCAAATGATAAGTATTTCATAATTTGTTTTCTAGACACAAACACTAGGAAGGTAGGTTCTTTGTGGTCAAAGAATACTACCATGTTTGTGCACAAGAAATATATTTCTAGATTTTAGTTCATTTCACGTTTGTATATTCATATATATATTCATATATATATATATATATATATATATATATGTTTAAGGAAAGTTAAACTCTACAGATTGGGTAGTAATATATAACAAAAGTCTTCAAAGGAGTATTTATTCAGGTAAAAATAGTATTTATTATAATTAGGAATCTACGAAAAATGGATAATAAAAAGTCCAAAATAAAAAACCTAGATAAATCATCAATTCTTATTTGAAAAAGTAAATGTAGTTAGATGATCATAATTCATATATAGTACGAGTTGAATTAATGCCTTGTTTACGCGTAATTTTCGTACGTTAGTGGTAAATTGTTTGAACACACTGAACTATTATGAGGATTTCTTTCTCAAGGACTGCAAAGATTCCTCGTTCATTAGGTTGGCGATAAAAGGTGGCTTTGTTTCAATTTGTAAATATAATTGGAAGTGTGGGCAAGGAGGAATATGTCTAAGCAACCAAACTTGAAATTAGTATTTGTTTTATCAAATGATCCGCGAAGGTCCTTTATTCCGTCCCCTTGGATGATCGTGACTTTACCAAATACGATTCCAAAAAATAAGACGTGGAATGAAACATATATCATTCGGTCTCACAACTGAGTACTATTGTAGCAGACTGAGATATGTGAAATTCTAAATTCCTCGAATATAGATAGCTTGAGCTTGATACTGGACTGTAAGAAAGAAATACACATGTTTAGGGTATTCAAACGACTCAATATGTTTATAAGACAACCAAAATGAAAAGATAGCTAAGGATCTTGTAACGATAATCAAGTCCTATTATGTTATTCATTTCGCTCCTAAAATTATGAATACTCCAATGCTCTGTGAATAACTACTAAACATCACTCACATCATATAATAATTTGTAGCATGTTATATTTCTTGTTAATTGTGTTATTAGAGAAACAAATTGTAGGAATCTGTACAATAAATACAAAAAAGGCTAATTGATTTGGTACCTTTAATTTTTCTGATGCATTACTTATAAGACATGGAATTGTATGTTATGTCACATGTTATATATTATAGATTTAAATGTAGCAACTGTAGAATAAATTTCAAACCTGAAAATTACTTATTTAAACAATTGCGACATAATTAATACCAAACTATATATGTATAGATAAAATTCAAAATAATTTGGCGGATTAAAAAATACAATACATATTTAGTTTTAATTAATTTTAGGTATTTAAGATGGAACAAAGAGTTTTTCGGTTTTAATATTTCCGTTAATTAACTCATAAGAAAACAACTAAACCTCAATCGCCCTACTATGGAAGAAACTGACTATTCCACGAACCCAAAACTATATATAGTAATGCTCTTTAGCTACAACTATGTTTGGTATAACTAGCTGAACCTATACATAATGGAGCTATATAAGTGTGTGTCGAATTACATTCTCTTAGGATACTTTGCGTTTTAACCCCGGAAGATACTTGAAGTACAACAAGTATTCATAATTAAATCATGAAGTATTCAACCTCAGCTTATGCAATTATCCTTCTTTTTCTTTGTATCAGTGCAGGTAAATTCCTACTTTTTAAGTATACATAGAATACAATACTACGGTTTTATATCACATTTAATCACAGGATAAGTTGTCTTTGCCTTGATATAGCGTTTTCGCAAGTATGCTAGAAGAGTACGTATAAGCGTGGAACTTTCAAATAGTAAAATAGTATACACGTGACATTTTCTTTGTAATATTAGTTGTATATGCATGTATAAAAACGGAATAAAATATCCATTTAACACGAAAAGATCTATGCAAATACAAGAATATTCAATAAAGTTAATTACCATGATTTAGTAGCACTAGAACTGAGCATGATCAACCGACTTTTGTTCAGGTCAATTTGAGCGTGGAAAAGCGGCACCCACATGTGTTAAGTATAAACACACAGGAAAAGGAGAATGTGAAGAGCGTGACTGTTACTGGAGCTGCAAAAGCTATTATATTAGAGGCGGTTACGGCCACTGCAACGAAGATAACTCTATCTGCACCTGTTATTGGAATTGCTAGCTGTGCATCAATTGGTAAAACGTGTTCAATCGAGGAATCAACATATCCTTATAGTCTTTTTGTAATCTACCAAATAAAATTTATACTATAATAAAGTGGTTATAGATGTGCATCAATAATATTATATATTAGTAGAATATGTCAACGGTACCTTATATGAATTTAAACAATACCATTAACCTAAGTGAAGTAATACATTTTTGAGATTGAGTAATAACATAGTAGTTTTTGATAAATATTAATTCAAATGATAAGTATTTCATAATTTGTTTTCTAGACACAAACACTAGGAAGGTAGGTTCTTTGTGGTCAAAGAATACTACCATGTTTGTGCACAAGAAATATATTTCTAGATTTTAGTTCATTTCACGTTTGTATATTCATATATATATTCATATATATATATATATATATATATATATATATATGTTTAAGGAAAGTTAAACTCTACAGATTGGGTAGTAATATATAACAAAAGTCTTCAAAGGAGTATTTATTCAGGTAAAAATAGTATTTATTATAATTAGGAATCTACGAAAAATGGAAAATAAAAAGTCCAAAATAAAAAACCTAGATAAATCATCAATTCTTATTTGAAAAAGTAAATGTAGTTAGATGATCATAATTCATATATAGTACGAGTTGAATTAATGCCTTGTTTACCCGTAATTTTCGTACGTTAGTGGTAAATTGTTTGAACACACTGAACTATTATGAGGATTTCTTTCTCAAGGACTGCAAAGATTCCTCGTTCATTAGGTTGGCGATAAAAGGTGGCTTTGTTTCAATTTGTAAATATAATTGGAAGTGTGGGCAAGGAGGAATATGTCTAAGCAACCAAACTTGAAATTAGTATTTGTTTTATCTAATGATCCGCGAAGGTCCTTTATTCCGTCCCCTTGGATGATCGTGACTTTACCAAATACGATTCCAAAAAATAAGACGTGGAATGAAGCATATATCATTCGGTCTCACAACTGAGTACTATTGTAGCAGACTGAGATATGTGAAATTCTAAATTCCTCGAATATAGATAGCTTGAGCTTGATACTGGACTGTAAGAAAGAAATACACATGTTTAGGGTATTCAAACGACTCAATATGTTTATAAGACAACCAAAATGAAAAGATAGCTAAGAATCTTGTAACGATAATCAAGTCCTATTATGTTATCCATTTCGCTCCTAAAATTATGAATACTCCAATGCTCTGTGAATAACTACTAAACATCACTCACATCATATAATATTTTGTAGCATGTTATATTTCTTGTTAATTGTGTTATTAGAGAAACAAATTGTAGGAATCTGTACAATAAATACAAAAAAGGCTAATTGATTTGGTACCTTTAATTTTTCTGATGCATTACTTATAAGACATGGAATTGTATGTTATGTCACATGTTATATATTATAGATTTAAATGTAGCAACTGTAGAATAAATTTCAAACCTGAAAATTACTTATTTAAACAATTGCGACATAATTAATACCAAACTATATATGTATAGATAAAATTCAAAATAATTTGACGGATTAAAAAATACAATACATATTTAGTTTTAATTAATTTTAGGTATTTAAGATGGAACAAAGAGTTTTTCGGTTTTAATATTTCCGTTAATTAACTCATAAGAAAACAACTAAACCTCAATCGCCCTACTATGGAAGAAACTGACTATTCCACGAACCCAAAACTATATATAGTAATGCTCTTTAGCTACAACTATGTTTGGTATAACTAGCTGAACCTATACATAATGGAGCTATATAAGTGTGTGTCGAATTACATTCTCTTAGGATACTTTGCGTTTTAACCCCGGAAGATACTTGAAGTACAACAAGTATTCATAATTAAATCATGAAGTATTCAACCTCAGCTTATGCAATTATCCTTCTTTTTCTTTGTATCAGTGCAGGTAAATTCCTACTTTTTAAGTATACATAGAATACAATACTACGGTTTTATATCACATTTAATCACAGGATAAGTTGTCTTTGCCTTGATATAACGTTTTCGCAAGTATGCTAGAAGAGTACGTATAAGCGTGGAACTTTCAAATAGTAAAATAGTATACACGTGACATTTTCTTTGTAATATTAGTTGTATATGCATGTATAAAAACGGAATAAAATATCCATTTAACACGAAAAGATCTATGCAAATACAAGAATATTCAATAAAGTTAATTACCATGATTTAGTAGCACTAGAACTGAGCATGATCAACCGACTTTTGTTCAGGTCAATTTGAGGGTGGAAAAGCGGCACCCACATGTGTTAAGTATAAACACACAGGAAAAGGAGAATGTGAAGAGCGTGACTGTTACTGGAGCTGCAAAAGCTATTATATTAGAGGCGGTTACGGCCACTGCAACTAAGATAACTCTATCTGCACCTGTTATTGGAATTGCTAGCTGTGCATCAATTGGTAAAACGTGTTCAATCGAGGAATCAACATATCCTTATAGTCTTTTTGTAATCTACCAAATAAAATTTATACTATAATAAAGTGGTTATGGATGTGCATCAATAATATTATATATTAGTAGAATATGTCAACGGTACCTTATATGAATTTAAACAATACAATTAACCTAAGTGAAGTAATACATTTTTGAGATTGAGTAATAACATAGTAGTTTTTGATAAATATTAATTCAAATGATAAGTATTTCATAATTTGTTTTCTAGACACAAACACTAGGAAGGTAGGTTCTTTGTGGTCAAAGAATACTACCATGTTTGTGCACAAGAAATATATTTCTAGATTTTAGTTCATTTCACGTTTGTATATTCATATATATATTCATATATATATATATATATATATATATATGTTTAAGGAAAGTTAAACTCTACAGATTGGGTAGTAATATATAACAAAAGTCTTCAAAGGAGTATTTATTCAGGTAAAAATAGTATTTATTATAATTAGGAATCTACGAAAAATGGAAAATAAAAAGTCCAAAATAAAAATCCTAGATAAATCATCAATTCTTATTTGAAAAAGTAAATGTAGTTAGATGATCATAATTCATATATAGTACGAGTTGAATTAATGCCTTGTTTACGCGTAATTTTCGTACGTTAGTGGTAAATTGTTTGAACACACTGAACTATTATGAAGATTTCTTTCTCAAGGACTGCAAAGATTCCTCGTTCATTAGGTTGGCGATAAAAGGTGGCTTTGTTTCAATTTGTAAATATAATTGGAAGTGTGGGCAAGGAGGAATATGTCTAAGCAACCAAACTTGAAATTAGTATTTGTTTTATCAAATGATCCGCGAAGGTCCTTTATTCCGTCCCCTTGGATGATCGTGACTTTACCAAATACGATTCCAAAAAATAAGACGTGGAATGAAACATATATCATTCGGTCTCACAACTGAGTACTATTGTAGCAGACTGAGATATGTGAAATTCTAAATTCCTCGAATATAGATAGCTTGAGCTTGATACTGGACTGTAAGAAAGAAATACACATGTTTAGGGTATTCAAACGACTCAATATATTTATAAGACAAACAAAATGAAAAGATAGCTAAGGATCTTGTAACGATAATCAAGTCCTATTATGTTATCCATTTCGCTCCTAAAATTATGAATACTCCAATGCTCTGTGAATAACTACTAAACATCACTCACATCATATAATAATTTGTAGCATGTTATATTTCTTGTTAATTGTGTTATTAGAGAAACAAATTGTAGGAATCTGTACAATAAATACAAAAAAGGCTAATTGATTTGGTACCTTTAATTTTTCTGATGCATTACTTATAAGACATGGAATTGTATGTTATGTCACATGTTATATATTATAGATTTAAATGTAGCAACTGTAGAATAAATTTCAAACCTGAAAATTACTTATTTAAACAATTGCGACATAATTAATACAAAACTATATATGTATAGATAAAATTCAAAATAATTTGACGGATTAAAAAATACAATACATATTTAGTTTTAATTAATTTTAGGTATTTAAGATGGAACAAAGAGTTTTTCGGTTTTAATATTTCCGTTAATTAACTCATAAGAAAACAACTAAACCTCAATCGCCCTACTATGGAAGAAACTGACTATTCCACGAACCCAAAACTATATATAGTAATGCTCTTTAGCTACAACTATGTTTGGTATAACTAGCTGAACCTATACATAATGGAGCTATATAAGTGTGTGTCGAATTACATTCTCTTAGGATACTTTGCGTTTTAACCCCGGAAGATACTTGAAGTACAACAAGGATTCATAATTAAATCATGAAGTATTCAACCTCAGCTTATGCAATTATCCTTCTTTTTCTTTGTATCAGTGCAGGTAAATTCCTACTTTTTAAGTATACATAGAATACAATACTACGGTTTTATATCACATTTAATCACAGGATAAGTTGTCTTTGCCTTGATATAGCGTTTTCGCAAGTATGCTAGAAGAGTACGTATAAGCGTGGAACTTTCAAATAGTAAAATAGTAGACACGTGACATTTTCTTTGTAATATTAGTTGTATATGCATGTATAAAAACGGAATAAAATATCCATTTAACACGAAAAGATCTATGCAAATACAAGAATATTCAATAAAGTTAATTACCATGATTTAGTAGCACTAGAACTGAGCATGATCAACCGACTTTTGTTCAGGTCAATTTGAGCGTGGAAAAGCGGCACCCACATGTGTTAAGTATAAACACACAGGAAAAGGAGAATGTGAAGAGCGTGACTGTTACTGGAGCTGCAAAAGCTATTATATTAGAGGCGGTTACGGCCACTGCAACGAGGATAACTCTATCTGCACCTGTTATTGGAATTGCTAGCTGTGCATCAATTGGTAAAACGTGTTCAATCGAGGAATCAACATATCCTTATAGTCTTTTTGTAATCTACCAAATAAAATTTATACTATAATAAAGTGGTTATGGATGTGCATCAATAATATTATATATTAGTAGAATATGTCAACGGTACCTTATATGAATTTAAACAATACAATTAACCTAAGTGAAGTAATACATTTTTGAGATTGAGTAATAACATAGTAGTTTTTGATAAATATTAATTCAAATGATAAGTATTTCATAATTTGTTTTCTAGACACAAACACTAGGAAGGTAGGTTCTTTGTGGTCAAAGAATACTACCATGTTTGTGCACAAGAAATATATTTCTAGATTTTAGTTCATTTCACGTTTGTATATTCATATATATATATATATATATATATATATATGTTTAAGGAAAGTTAAACTCTACAGATTGGGTAGTAATATATAACAAAAGTCTTCAAAGGAGTATTTATTCAGGTAAAAATAGTATTTATTATAATTAGGAATCTACGAAAAATGGAAAATAAAAAGTCCAAAATAAAAATCCTAGATAAATCATCAATTCTTATTTGAAAAAGTAAATGTAGTTAGATGATCATAATTCATATATAGTACGAGTTGAATTAATGCCTTGTTTACGCGTAATTTTCGTACGTTAGTGGTAAATTGTTTGAACACACTGAACTATTATGAAGATTTCTTTCTCAAGGACTGCAAAGATTCCTCGTTCATTAGGTTGGCGATAAAAGGTGGCTTTGTTTCAATTTGTAAATATAATTGGAAGTGTGGGCAAGGAGGAATATGTCTAAGCAACCAAACTTGAAATTAGTATTTGTTTTATCAAATGATCCGCGAAGGTCCTTTATTCCGTCCCCTTGGATGATCGTGACTTTACCAAATATGATTCCAAAAAATAAGACGTGGAATGAAACATATATCATTCGGTCTCACAACTGAGTACTATTGTAGCAGACTGAGATATGTGAAATTCTAAATTCCTCGAATATAGATAGCTTGAGCTTGATACTGGACTGTAAGAAAGAAATACACATGTTTAGGGTATTCAAACGACTCAATATGTTTATAAAACAACCAAAATGAAAAGATAGCTAAGGATCTTGTAACGATAATCAAGTCCTATTATGTTATCCATTTCGCTCCTAAAATTATGAATACTCCAATGCTCTGTGAATAACTACTAAACATCACTCACATCATATAATAATTTGTAGCATGTTATATTTCTTGTTAATTGTGTTATTAGAGAAACAAATTGTAGGAATCTGTACAATAAATACAAAAAAGGCTAATTGATTTGGTACCTTTAATTTTTCTGATGCATTACTTATAAGACATGGAATTGTATGTTATGTCACATGTTATATATTATAGATTTAAATGTAGCAACTGTAGAATAAATTTCAAACCTGAAAATTACTTATTTAAACAATTGCGACATAATTAATACAAAACTATATATGTATAGATAAAATTCAAAATAATTTGACGGATTAAAAAATACAATACATATTTAGTTTTAATTAATTTTAGGTATTTAAGATGGAACAAAGAGTTTTTCGGTTTTAATATTTCCGTTAATTAACTCATAAGAAAACAACTAAACCTCAATCGCCCTACTATGGAAGAAACTGACTATTCCACGAACCCAAAACTATATATAGTAATGCTCTTTAGCTACAACTATGTTTGGTATAACTAGCTGAACCTATACATAATGGAGCTATATAAGTGTGTGTCGAATTACATTCTCTTAGGATACTTTGCGTTTTAACCCCGGAAGATACTTGAAGTACAACAAGGATTCATAATTAAATCATGAAGTATTCAACCTCAGCTTATGCAATTATCCTTCTTTTTCTTTGTATCAGTGCAGGTAAATTCCTACTTTTTAAGTATACATAGAATACAATACTACGGTTTTATATCACATTTAATCACGGGATAAGTTGTCTTTGCTTTGATATAGCGTTTTCGCAAGTATGCTAGAAGAGTACGTATAAGCGTGGAACTTTCAAATAGTAAAATAGTAGACACGTGACATTTTCTTTGTAATATTAGTTGTATATGCATGTATAAAAACGGAATAAAATATCCATTTAACACGAAAAGATCTATGCAAATACAAGAATATTCAATAAAGTTAATTACCATGATTTAGTAGCACTAGAACTGAGCATGATCAACCGACTTTTGTTCAGGTCAATTTGAGCGTGGAAAAGCGGCACCCACATGTGTTAAGTATAAACACACAGGAAAAGGAGAATGTGAAGAGCGTGACTGTTACTGGAGCTGCAAAAGCTATTATATTAGAGGCGGTTACGGCCACTGCAACGAAGATAACTCTATCTGCACCTGTTATTGGAATTGCTAGCTGTGCATCAATTGGTAAAACGTGTTCAATCGAGGAATCAACATATCCTTATAGTCTTTTTGTAATCTACCAAATAAAATTTATACTATAATAAAGTGGTTATGGATGTGCATCAATAATATTATATATTAGTAGAATATGTCAACGGTACCTTATATGAATTTAAACAATACAATTAACCTAAGTGAAGTAATACATTTTTGAGATTGAGTAATAACATAGTAGTTTTTGATAAATATTAATTCAAATGATAAGTATTTCATAATTTGTTTTCTAGACACAAACACTAGGAAGGTAGGTTCTTTGTGGTCAAAGAATACTACCATGTTTGTGCACAAGAAATATATTTCTAGATTTTAGTTCATTTCACGTTTGTATATTCATATATATATTCATATATATATATATATATATATATATATATATGTTTAAGGAAAGTTAAACTCTACAGATTGGGTAGTAATATATAACAAAAGTCTTCAAAGGAGTATTTATTCAGGTAAAAATAGTATTTATTATAATTAGGAATCTACGAAAAATGGAAAATAAAAAGTCCAAAATAAAAAACCTAGATAAATCATCAATTCTTATTTGAAAAAGTAAATGTAGTTAGATGATCATAATTCATATATAGTACGAGTTGAATTAATGCCTTGTTTACGCGTAATTTTCGTACGTTAGTGGTAAATTGTTTGAACACACTGAACTATTATGAAGATTTCTTTCTCAAGGACTGCAAAGATTCCTCGTTCATTAGGTTGGCGATAAAAGGTGGCTTTGTTTCAATTTGTAAATATAATTGGAAGTGTGGGCAAGGAGGAATATGTCTAAGCAACCAAACTTGAAATTAGTATTTGTTTTATCAAATGATCCGCGAAGGTCCTTTATTTCGTCCCCTTGGATGATCGTTACTTTACCAAATACGATTCCAAAAAATAAGACGTGGAATGAAACATATATCATTCGGTCTCACAACTGAGTACTATTGTAGCAGACTGAGATATGTGAAATTCTAAATTCCTCGAATATAGATAGCTTGAGCTTGATACTGGACTGTAAGAAAGAAATACACATGTTTAGGGTATTCAAACGACTCAATATGTTTATAAGACAACCAAAATGAAAAGATAGCTAAGGATCTTGTAACGATAATCAAGTCCTATTATGTTATCCATTTCGCTCCTAAAATTATGAATACTCCAATGCTCTGTGAATAACTACTAAACATCACTCACATCATATAATAATTTGTAGCATGTTATATTTCTTGTTAATTGTGTTATTAGAGAAACAAATTGTAGGAATCTGTACAATAAATACAAAAAAGGCTAATTGATTTGGTACCTTTAATTTTTCTGATGCATTACTTATAAGACATGGAATTGTATGTTATGTCACATGTTATATATTATAGATTTAAATGTAGCAACTGTAGAATAAATTTCAAACCTGAAAATTACTTATTTAAACAATTGCGACATAATTAATACAAAACTATATATGTATAGATAAAATTCAAAATAATTTGACGGATTAAAAAATACAATACATATTTAGTTTTAATTAATTTTAGGTATTTAAGATGGAACAAAGAGTTTTTCGGTTTTAATATTTCCGTTAATTAACTCATAAGAAAACAACTAAACCTCAATCGCCCTACTATGGAAGAAACTGACTATTCCACGAACCCAAAACTATATATAGTAATGCTCTTTAGCTACAACTATGTTTGGTATAACTAGCTGAACCTATACATAATGGAGCTATATAAGTGTGTGTCGAATTACATTCTCTTAGGATACTTTGCGTTTTAACCCCGGAAGATACTTGAAGTACAACAAGGATTCATAATTAAATCATGAAGTATTCAACCTCAGCTTATGCAATTATCCTTCTTTTTCTTTGTATCAGTGCAGGTAAATTCCTACTTTTTAAGTATACATAGAATACAATACTACGGTTTTATATCACATTTAATCACAGGATAAGTTGTCTTTGCCTTGATATAGCGTTTTCGCAAGTATGCTAGAAGAGTACGTATAAGCGTGGAACTTTCAAATAGTAAAATAGTAGACACGTGACATTTTCTTTGTAATATTAGTTGTATATGCATGTATAAAAACGGAATAAAATATCCATTTAACACGAAAAGATCTATGCAAATACAAGAATATTCAATAAAGTTAATTACCATGATTTAGTAGCACTAGAACTGAGCATGATCAACCGACTTTTGTTCAGGTCAATTTGAGCGTGGAAAAGCGGCACCCACATGTGTTAAGTATAAACACACAGGAAAAGGAGAATGTGAAGAGCGTGACTGTTACTGGAGCTGCAAAAGCTATTATATTAGAGGCGGTTACGGCCACTGCAACGAGGATAACTCTATCTGCACCTGTTATTGGAATTGCTAGCTGTGCATCAATTGGTAAAACGTGTTCAATCGAGGAATCAACATATCCTTATAGTCTTTTTGTAATCTACCAAATAAAATTTATACTATAATAAAGTGGTTATGGATGTGCATCAATAATATTATATATTAGTAGAATATGTCAACGGTACCTTATATGAATTTAAACAATACAATTAACCTAAGTGAAGTAATACATTTTTGAGATTGAGTAATAACATAGTAGTTTTTGATAAATATTAATTCAAATGATAAGTATTTCATAATTTGTTTTCTAGACACAAACACTAGGAAGGTAGGTTCTTTGTGGTCAAAGAATACTACCATGTTTGTGCACAAGAAATATATTTCTAGATTTTAGTTCATTTCACGTTTGTATATTCATATATATATATATATATATATATATGTTTAAGGAAAGTTAAACTCTACAGATTGGGTAGTAATATATAACAAAAGTCTTCAAAGGAGTATTTATTCAGGTAAAAATAGTATTTATTATAATTAGGAATCTACGAAAAATGGAAAATAAAAAGTCCAAAATAAAAATCCTAGATAAATCATCAATTCTTATTTGAAAAAGTAAATGTAGTTAGATGATCATAATTCATATATAGTACGAGTTGAATTAATGCCTTGTTTACGCGTAATTTTCGTACGTTAGTGGTAAATTGTTTGAACACACTGAACTATTATGAAGATTTCTTTCTCAAGGACTGCAAAGATTCCTCGTTCATTAGGTTGGCGATAAAAGGTGGCTTTGTTTCAATTTGTAAATATAATTGGAAGTGTGGGCAAGGAGGAATATGTCTAAGCAACCAAACTTGAAATTAGTATTTGTTTTATCAAATGATCCGCGAAGGTCCTTTATTCCGTCCCCTTGGATGATCGTGACTTTACCAAATACGATTCCAAAAAATAAGACGTGGAATGAAACATATATCATTCGGTCTCACAACTGAGTACTATTGTAGCAGACTGAGATATGTGAAATTCTAAATTCCTCGAATATAGATAGGTTGAGCTTGATACTGGACTGCAAGAAAGAAATACACATGTTTAGGGTATTCAAACGACTCAATATGTTTATAAGACAACCAAAATGAAAAGATAGCTAAGGATCTTGTAACGATAATCAAGTCCTATTATGTTATCCATTTCGCTCCTAAAATTATGAATACTCCAATGCTCTGTGAATAACTACTAAACATCACTCACATCATATAATATTTTGTAGCATGTTATATTTCTTGTTAATTGTGTTATTAGAGAAACAAATTGTAGGAATCTGTACAATAAATACAAAAAAGGCTAATTGATTTGGTACCTTTAATTTTTCTGATGCATTACTTATAAGACATGGAATTGTATGTTATGTCACATGTTATATATTATAGATTTAAATGTAGCAACTGTAGAATAAATTTCAAACCTGAAAATTACTTATTTAAACAATTGCGACATAATTAATACAAAACTATATATGTATAGATAAAATTCAAAATAATTTGACGGATTAAAAAATACAATACATATTTAGTTTTAATTAATTTTAGGTATTTAAGATGGAACAAAGAGTTTTTCGGTTTTAATATTTCCGTTAATTAACTCATAAGAAAACAACTAAACCTCAATCGCCCTACTATGGAAGAAACTGACTATTCCACGAACCCAAAACTATATATAGTAATGCTCTTTAGCTACAACTATGTTTGGTATAACTAGCTGAACCTATACATAATGGAGCTATATAAGTGTGTGTCGAATTACATTCTCTTAGGATACTTTGCGTTTTAACCCCGGAAGATACTTGAAGTACAACAAGGATTCATAATTAAATCATGAAGTATTCAACCTCAGCTTATGCAATTATCCTTCTTTTTCTTTGTATCAGTGCAGGTAAATTCCTACTTTTTAAGTATACATAGAATACAATACTACGGTTTTATATCACATTTAATCACAGGATAAGTTGTCTTTGCCTTGATATAGCGTTTTCGCAAGTATGCTAGAAGAGTACGTATAAGCGTGGAACTTTCAAATAGTAAAATAGTAGACACGTGACATTTTCTTTGTAATATTAGTTGTATATGCATGTATAAAAACGGAATAAAATATCCATTTAACACGAAAAGATCTATGCAAATACAAGAATATTCAATAAAGTTAATTACCATGATTTAGTAGCACTAGAACTGAGCATGATCAACCGACTTTTGTTCAGGTCAATTTGAGCGTGGAAAAGCGGCACCCACATGTGTTAAGTATAAACACACAGGAAAAGGAGAATGTGAAGAGCGTGACTGTTACTGGAGCTGCAAAAGCTATTATATTAGAGGCGGTTACGGCCACTGCAACGAGGATAACTCTATCTGCACCTGTTATTGGAATTGCTAGCTGTGCATCAATTGGTAAAACGTGTTCAATCGAGGAATCAACATATCCTTATAGTCTTTTTGTAATCTACCAAATAAAATTTATACTATAATAAAGTGGTTATGGATGTGCATCAATAATATTATATATTAGTAGAATATGTCAACGGTACCTTATATGAATTTAAACAATACAATTAACCTAAGTGAAGTAATACATTTTTGAGATTGAGTAATAACATAGTAGTTTTTGATAAATATTAATTCAAATGATAAGTATTTCATAATTTGTTTTCTAGACACAAACACTAGGAAGGTAGGTTCTTTGTGGTCAAAGAATACTACCATGTTTGTGCACAAGAAATATATTTCTAGATTTTAGTTCATTTCACGTTTGTATATTCATATATATATATATATATATATATATATGTTTAAGGAAAGTTAAACTCTACAGATTGGGTAGTAATATATAACAAAAGTCTTCAAAGGAGTATTTATTCAGGTAAAAATAGTATTTATTATAATTAGGAATCTACGAAAAATGGAAAATAAAAAGTCCAAAATAAAAATCCTAGATAAATCATCAATTCTTATTTGAAAAAGTAAATGTAGTTAGATGATCATAATTCATATATAGTACGAGTTGAATTAATGCCTTGTTTACGCGTAATTTTCGTACGTTAGTGGTAAATTGTTTGAACACACTGAACTATTATGAAGATTTCTTTCTCAAGGACTGCAAAGATTCCTCGTTCATTAGGTTGGCGATAAAAGGTGGCTTTGTTTCAATTTGTAAATATAATTGGAAGTGTGGGCAAGGAGGAATATGTCTAAGCAACCAAACTTGAAATTAGTATTTGTTTTATCAAATGATCCGCGAAGGTCCTTTATTCCGTCCCCTTGGATGATCGTGACTTTACCAAATACGATTCCAAAAAATAAGACGTGGAATGAAACATATATCATTCGGTCTCACAACTGAGTACTATTGTAGCAGACTGAGATATGTGAAATTCTAAATTCCTCGAATATAGATAGCTTGAGCTTGATACTGGACTGCAAGAAAGAAATACACATGTTTAGGGTATTCAAACGACTCAATATGTTTATAAGACAACCAAAATGAAAAGATAGCTAAGGATCTTGTAACGATAATCAAGTCCTATTATGTTATCCATTTCGCTCCTAAAATTATGAATACTCCAATGCTCTGTGAATAACTACTAAACATCACTCACATCATATAATATTTTGTAGCATGTTATATTTCTTGTTAATTGTGTTATTAGAGAAACAAATTGTAGGAATCTGTACAATAAATACAAAAAAGGCTAATTGATTTGGTACCTTTAATTTTTCTGATGCATTACTTATAAGACATGGAATTGTATGTTATGTCACATGTTATATATTATAGATTTAAATGTAGCAACTGTAGAATAAATTTCAAACCTGAAAATTACTTATTTAAACAATTGCGACATAATTAATACAAAACTATATATGTATAGATAAAATTCAAAATAATTTGACGGATTAAAAAATACAATACATATTTAGTTTTAATTAATTTTAGGTATTTAAGATGGAACAAAGAGTTTTTCGGTTTTAATATTTCCGTTAATTAACTCATAAGAAAACAACTAAACCTCAATCGCCCTACTATGGAAGAAACTGACTATTCCACGAACCCAAAACTATATATAGTAATGCTCTTTAGCTACAACTATGTTTGGTATAACTAGCTGAACCTATACATAATGGAGCTATATAAGTGTGTGTCGAATTACATTCTCTTAGGATACTTTGCGTTTTAACCCCGGAAGATACTTGAAGTACAACAAGGATTCATAATTAAATCATGAAGTATTCAACCTCAGCTTATGCAATTATCCTTCTTTTTCTTTGTATCAGTGCAGGTAAATTCCTACTTTTTAAGTATACATAGAATACAATACTACGGTTTTATATCACATTTAATCACAGGATAAGTTGTCTTTGCCTTGATATAGCGTTTTCGCAAGTATGCTAGAAGAGTACGTATAAGCGTGGAACTTTCAAATAGTAAAATAGTAGACACGTGACATTTTCTTTGTAATATTAGTTGTATATGCATGTATAAAAACGGAATAAAATATCCATTTAACACGAAAAGATCTATGCAAATACAAGAATATTCAATAAAGTTAATTACCATGATTTAGTAGCACTAGAACTGAGCATGATCAACCGACTTTTGTTCAGGTCAATTTGAGCGTGGAAAAGCGGCACCCACATGTGTTAAGTATAAACACACAGGAAAAGGAGAATGTGAAGAGCGTGACTGTTACTGGAGCTGCAAAAGCTATTATATTAGAGGCGGTTACGGCCACTGCAACGAAGATAACTCTATCTGCACCTGTTATTGGAATTGCTAGCTGTGCATCAATTGGTAAAACGTGTTCAATCGAGGAATCAACATATCCTTATAGTCTTTTTGTAATCTACCAAATAAAATTTATACTATAATAAAGTGGTTATGGATGTGCATCAATAATATTATATATTAGTAGAATATGTCAACGGTACCTTATATGAATTTAAACAATACAATTAACCTAAGTGAAGTAATACATTTTTGAGATTGAGTAATAACATAGTAGTTTTTGATAAATATTAATTCAAATGATAAGTATTTCATAATTTGTTTTCTAGACACAAACACTAGGAAGGTAGGTTCTTTGTGGTCAAAGAATACTACCATGTTTGTGCACAAGAAATATATTTCTAGATTTTAGTTCATTTCACGTTTGTATATTCATATATATATTCATATATATATATATATATATATATATATGTTTAAGGAAAGTTAAACTCTACAGATTGGGTAGTAATATATAACAAAAGTCTTCAAAGGAGTATTTATTCAGGTAAAAATAGTATTTATTATAATTAGGAATCTACGAAAAATGGAAAATAAAAAGTCCAAAATAAAAATCCTAGATAAATCATCAATTCTTATTTGAAAAAGTAAATGTAGTTAGATGATCATAATTCATATATAGTACGAGTTGAATTAATGCCTTGTTTACGCGTAATTTTCGTACGTTAGTGGTAAATTGTTTGAACACACTGAACTATTATGAAGATTTCTTTCTCAAGGACTGCAAAGATTCCTCGTTCATTAGGTTGGCGATAAAAGGTGGCTTTGTTTCAATTTGTAAATATAAATCGAAGTGTGGGCAAGGAGGAATATGTCTAAGCAACCGAACTTGAAATTAGTATTTGTTTTATCAAATGATCCGCGAAGGTCCTTTATTCCGTCCCCTTGGATAATTGTGACTTTACCAAATACGATTCCAAAAAATAAGACGTGGAATGAAACATATATCATTCGGTCTCACAACTGAGTACTATTGTAGCATACTGAGATATGTGAAATTCTAAATTCCTCGAATATAGATAGCTTGAGCTTGATACTGGACTGTAAGAAAGAAATACACATGTTTAGGGTATTCAAACGACTCAATATGTTTATAAGACAACCAAAATGAAAAGTTTGCTAAGGATCTTGTAACGATAATGAAGTCCTATTATGTTATCCATTTCGCTCCTAAAATTATGAATACTCCAATGCTCTGTGATTAACTACTAAACATCACTCACATCATATAATAATTTGTAGCATGTTATATTTCTTGTTAATTGTGTTATTAGAGAAACAAATTGTAGGAATCTGTACAATAAATACAAAAAAGGCTAATTGATTTGGTACCTTTAATTTTTCTGATGCATTACTTATAAGACATGGAATTGTATGTTATGTCACATGTTATATATTATAGATTTAAATGTAGCAACTGTATAATAAATTTCAAACCTGAAAATTACTTATTTAAACAATTGCGACATAATTAATACAAAACTATATATGTATAGATAAAATTCAAAATAATTTGACGGATTAAAAAATACAATACATATTTAGTTTTAATTAATTTTAGGTATTTAAGATGGAACAAAGAGTTTTTCGGTTTTAATATTTCCGTTAATTAACTCATAAGAAAACAACTAAACCTCAATCGCCCTACTATGGAAGAAACTGACTATTCCACGAACCCAAAACTATATATAGTAATGCTCTTTAGCTACAACTATGTTTGGTATAACTAGCTGAACCTATACATAATGGAGCTATATAAGTGTGTGTCGAATTACATTCTCTTAGGATACTTTGCGTTTTAACCCCGGAAGATACTTGAAGTACAACAAGGATTCATAATTAAATCATGAAGTATTCAACCTCAGCTTATGCAATTATCCTTCTTTTTCTTTGTATCAGTGCAGGTAAATTCCTACTTTTTAAGTATACATAGAATACAATACTACGGTTTTATATCACATTTAATCACAGGATAAGTTGTCTTTGCCTTGATATAGCGTTTTCGCAAGTATGCTAGAAGAGTACGTATAAGCGTGGAACTTTCAAATAGTAAAATAGTAGACACGTGACATTTTCTTTGTAATATTAGTTGTATATGCATGTATAAAAACGGAATAAAATATCCATTTAACACGAAAAGATCTATGCAAATACAAGAATATTCAATAAAGTTAATTACCATGATTTAGTAGCACTAGAACTGAGCATGATCAACCGACTTTTGTTTAGGTCAATTTGAGCGTGGAAAAGCGGCACCCACATGTGTTAAGTATAAACACACAGGAAAAGGAGAATGTGAAGAGCGTGACTGTTACTGGAGCTGCAAAAGCTATTATATTAGAGGCGGTTACGGCCACTGCAACGAAGATAACTCTTTCTGCACCTGTTATTGGAATTGCTAGCTGTGCATCAATTGGTAAAACGTGTTCAATCGAGGAATCAACATATCCTTATAGTCTTTTTGTAATCTACCAAATAAAATTTATACTATAATAAAGTGGTTATGGATGTGCATCAATAATATTATATATTAGTAGAATATGTCAACGGTACCTTATATGAATTTAAACAATACAATTAACCTAAGTGAAGTAATACATTTTTGAGATTGAGTAATAACATAGTAGTTTTTGATAAATATTAATTCAAATGATAAGTATTTCATAATTTGTTTTCTAGACACAAACACTAGGAAGGTAGGTTCTTTGTGGTCAAAGAATACTACCATGTTTGTGCACAAGAAATATATTTCTAGATTTTAGTTCATTTCACGTTTGTATATTCATATATATATTCATATATATATATATATATATATATGTTTAAGGAAAGTTAAACTCTACAGATTGGGTAGTAATATATAACAAAAGTCTTCAAAGGAGTATTTATTCAGGTAAAAATAGTATTTATTATAATTAGGAATCTACGAAAAATGGAAAATAAAAAGTCCAAAATAAAAATCTTAGATAAATCATCAATTCTTATTTGAAAAAGTAAATGTAGTTAGATGATCATAATTCATATATAGTACGAGTTGAATTAATGCCTTGTTTACGCGTAATTTTCGTACGTTAGTGGTAAATTGTTTGAACACACTGAACTATTATGAAGATTTCTTTCTCAAGGACTGCAAAGATTCCTCGTTCATTAGGTTGGCGATAAAAGGTGGCTTTGTTTCAATTTGTAAATATAATTGGAAGTGTGGGCAAGGAGGAATATGTCTAAGCAACCAAACTTGAAATTAGTATTTGTTTTATCAAATGATCCGCGAAGGTCCTTTATTCCGTCCCCTTGGATGATCGTGACTTTACCAAATACGATTCCAAAAAATAAGACGTGGAATGAAACATATATCATTCGGTCTCACAACTGAGTACTATTGTAGCAGACTGAGATATGTGAAATTCTAAATTCCTCGAATATAGATAGGTTGAGCTTGATACTGGACTGCAAGAAAGAAATACACATGTTTAGGGTATTCAAACGACTCAATATGTTTATAAGACAACCAAAATGAAAAGATAGCTAAGGATCTTGTAACGATAATCAAGTCCTATTATGTTATCCATTTCGCTCCTAAAATTATGAATACTCCAATGCTCTGTGAATAACTACTAAACATCACTCACATCATATAATATTTTGTAGCATGTTATATTTCTTGTTAATTGTGTTATTAGAGAAACAAATTGTAGGAATCTGTACAATAAATACAAAAAAGGCTAATTGATTTGGTACCTTTAATTTTTCTGATGCATTACTTATAAGACATGGAATTGTATGTTATGTCACATGTTATATATTATAGATTTAAATGTAGCAACTGTAGAATAAATTTCAAACCTGAAAATTACTTATTTAAACAATTGCGACATAATTAATACAAAACTATATATGTATAGATAAAATTCAAAATAATTTGACGGATTAAAAAATACAATACATATTTAGTTTTAATTAATTTTAGGTATTTAAGATGGAACAAAGAGTTTTTCGGTTTTAATATTTCCGTTAATTAACTCATAAGAAAACAACTAAACCTCAATCGCCCTACTATTGAAGAAACTGACTATTGCACGAACCCAAAACTATATATAGTAATGCTCTTTAGCTACAACTATGTTTGGTATAACTAGCTGAACCTATACATAATGGAGCTATATAAGTGTGTGTCGAATTACATTCTCTTAGGATACTTTGCGTTTTAACCCCGGAAGATACTTGAAGTACAACAAGGATTCATAATTAAATCATGAAGTATTCAACCTCAGCTTATGCAATTATCCTTCTTTTTCTTTGTATCAGTGCAGGTAAATTCCTACTTTTTAAGTATACATAGAATACAATACTACGGTTTTATATCACATTTAATCACAGGATAAGTTGTCTTTGCCTTGATATAGCGTTTTCGCAAGTATGCTAGAAGAGTACGTATAAGCGTGGAACTTTCAAATAGTAAAATAGTAGACACGTGACATTTTCTTTGTAATATTAGTTGTATATGCATGTATAAAAACGGAATAAAATATCCATTTAACACGAAAAGATCTATGCAAATACAAGAATATTCAATAAAGTTAATTACCATGATTTAGTAGCACTAGAACTGAGCATGATCAACCGACTTTTGTTCAGGTCAATTTGAGCGTGGAAAAGCGGCACCCACATGTGTTAAGTATAAACACACAGGAAAAGGAGAATGTAAAGAGCGTGACTGTTACTGGAGCTGCAAAAGCTATTATATTAGAGGCGGTTACGGCCACTGCAACGAAGATAACTCTATCTGCACCTGTTATTGGAATTGCTAGCTGTGCATCAATTGGTAAAACGTGTTCAATCGAGGAATCAACATATCCTTATAGTCTTTTTGTAATCTACCAAATAAAATTTATACTATAATAAAGTGGTTATGGATGTGCATCAATAATATTATATATTAGTAGAATATGTCAACGGTACCTTATATGAATTTAAACAATACAATTAACCTAAGTGAAGTAATACATTTTTTAGATTGAGTAATAACATAGTAGTTTTTGATAAATATTAATTCAAATGATAAGTATTTCATAATTTGTTTTCTAGACACAAACACTAGGAAGGTAGGTTCTTTGTGGTCAAAGAATACTACCATGTTTGTGCACAAGAAATATATTTCTAGATTTTAGTTCATTTCACGTTTGTATATTCATATATATATTCATATATATATATATATATATAGATATGTTTAAGGAAAGTTAAACTCTACAGATTGGGTAGTAATATATAACAAAAGTCTTCAAAGGAGTATTTATTCAGGTAAAAATAGTATTTATTATAATTAGGAATCTACGAAAAATGGAAAATAAAAAGTCCAAAATAAAAATCCTAGATAAATCATCAATTCTTATTTGAAAAAGTAAATGTAGTTAGATGATCATAATTCATATATAGTACGAGTTGAATTAATGCCTTGTTTACGCGTAATTTTCGTACGTTAGTGGTAAATTGTTTGAACACACTGAACTATTATGAAGATTTCTTTCTCAAGGACTGCAAAGATTCCTCGTTCATTAGGTTGGCGATAAAAGGTGGCTTTGTTTCAATTTGTAAATATAATTGGAAGTGTGGGCAAGGAGGAATATGTCTAAGCAACCAAACTTGAAATTAGTATTTGTTTTATCAAATGATCCGCGAAGGTCCTTTATTCCGTCCCCTTGGATGATCGTGACTTTACCAAATACGATTCCAAAAAATAAGACGTGGAATGAAACATATATCATTCGGTCTCACAACTGAGTACTATTGTAGCAGACTGAGATATGTGAAATTCTAAATTCCTCGAATATAGATAGGTTGAGCTTGATACTGGACTGCAAGAAAGAAATACACATGTTTAGGGTATTCAAACGACTCAATATGTTTATAAGACAACCAAAATGAAAAGATAGCTAAGGATCTTGTAACGATAATCAAGTCCTATTATGTTATCCATTTCGCTCCTAAAATTATGAATACTCCAATGCTCTGTGAATAACTACTAAACATCACTCACATCATATAATATTTTGTAGCATGTTATATTTCTTGTTAATTGTGTTATTAGAGAAACAAATTGTAGGAATCTGTACAATAAATACAAAAAAGGCTAATTGATTTGGTACCTTTAATTTTTCTGATGCATTACTTATAAGACATGGAATTGTATGTTATGTCACATGTTATATATTATAGATTTAAATGTAGCAACTGTAGAATAAATTTCAAACCTGAAAATTACTTATTTAAACAATTGCGACATAATTAATACAAAACTATATATGTATAGATAAAATTCAAAATAATTTGACGGATTAAAAAATACAATACATATTTAGTTTTAATTAATTTTAGGTATTTAAGATGGAACAAAGAGTTTTTCGGTTTTAATATTTCCGTTAATTAACTCATAAGAAAACAACTAAACCTCAATCGCCCTACTATGGAAGAAACTGACTATTCCACGAACCCAAAACTATATATAGTAATGCTCTTTAGCTACAACTATGTTTGGTATAACTAGCTGAACCTATACATAATGGAGCTATATAAGTGTGTGTCGAATTACATTCTCTTAGGATACTTTGCGTTTTAACCCCGGAAGATACTTGAAGTACAACAAGGATTCATAATTAAATCATGAAGTATTCAACCTCAGCTTATGCAATTATCCTTCTTTTTCTTTGTATCAGTGCAGGTAAATTCCTACTTTTTAAGTATACATAGAATACAATACTACGGTTTTATATCACATTTAATCACAGGATAAGTTGTCTTTGCCTTGATATAGCGTTTTCGCAAGTATGCTAGAAGAGTACGTATAAGCGTGGAACTTTCAAATAGTAAAATAGTAGACACGTGACATTTTCTTTGTAATATTAGTTGTATATGCATGTATAAAAACGGAATAAAATATCCATTTAACACGAAAAGATCTACGCAAATACAAGAATATTCAATAAAGTTAATTACCATGATTTAGTAGCACTAGAACTGAGCATGATCAACCGACTTTTGTTCAGGTCAATTTGAGCGTGGAAAAGCGGCACCCACATGTGTTAAGTATAAACACACAGGAAAAGGAGAATGTGAAGAGCGTGACTGTTACTGGAGCTGCAAAAGCTATTATATTAGAGGCGGTTACGGCCACTGCAACGAAGATAACTCTATCTGCACCTGTTATTGGAATTGCTAGCTGTGCATCAATTGGTAAAACGTGTTCAATCGAGGAATCAACATATCCTTATAGTCTTTTTGTAATCTACCAAATAAAATTTATACTATAATAAAGTGGTTATGGATGTGCATCAATAATATTATATATTAGTAGAATATGTCAACGGTACCTTATATGAATTTAAACAATACCATTAACCTAAGTGAAGTAATACATTTTTGAGATTGAGTAATAACATAGTAGTTTTTGATAAATATTAATTCAAACGATAAGTATTTCATAATTTGTTTTCTAGACACAAACACTAGGAAGGTAGGTTCTTTGTGGTCAAAGAATACTACCATGTTTGTGCACAAGAAATATATTTCTAGATTTTAGTTCATTTCACGTTTGTATATTCATATATATATATATATATATATATATGTTTAAGGAAAGTTAAACTCTACAGATTGGGTAGTAATATATAACAAAAGTCTTCAAAGGAGTATTTATTCAGGTAAAAATAGTATTTATTATAATTAGGAATCTACGAAAAATGGAAAATAAAAAGTCCAAAATAAAAAACCTAGATAAATCATCAATTCTTATTTGAAAAAGTAAATGTAGTTAAATGATCATAATTCATATATAGTACGAGTTGAATTAATGCCTTGTTTACGCGTAATTTTCGTACGTTAGTGGTAAATTGTTTGAACACACTGAACTATTATGAAGATTTCTTTCTCAAGGACTGCAAAGATTCCTCGTTCATTAGGTTGGCGATAAAAGGTGGCTTTGTTTCAATTTGTAAATATAATTGGAAGTGTGGGCAAGGAGGAATATGTCTAAGCAACCAAACTTGAAATTAGTATTTGTTTTATCAAATGATCCGCGAAGGTCCTTTATTCCGTCCCCTTGGATGATCGTGACTTTACCAAATACGATTCCAAAAAATAAGACGTGGAATGAAACATATATCATTCGGTCTCACAACTGAGTACTATTGTAGCAGACTGAGATATGTGAAATTCTAAATTCCTCGAATATAGATAGCTTGAGCTTGATACTGGACTGTAAGAAAGAAATACACATGTTTAGGGTATTCAAACGACTCAATATGTTTATAAGACAACCAAAATGAAAAGATAGCTAAGGATCTTGTAACGATAATCAAGTCCTATTATGTTATCCATTTCGCTCCTAAAATTATGAATACTCCAATGCTCTGTGAATAACTACTAAACATCACTCACATCATATAATAATTTGTAGCATGTTATATTTCTTGTTAATTGTGTTATTAGAGAAACAAATTGTAGGAATCTGTACAATAAATACAAAAAAGGCTAATTGATTTGGTACCTTTAATTTTTCTGATGCATTACTTATAAGACATGGAATTGTATGTTATGTCACATGTTATATATTATAGATTTAAATGTAGCAACTGTAGAATAAATTTCAAACCTGAAAATTACTTATTTAAACAATTGCGACATAATTAATACCAAACTATATATGTATAGATAAAATTCAAAATAATTTGACGGATTAAAAAATACAATACATATTTAGTTTTAATTAATTTTAGGTATTTAAGATGGAACAAAGAGTTTTTCGGTTTTAATATTTCCGTTAATTAACTCATAAGAAAACAACTAAACCTCAATCGCCCTACTATGGAAGAAACTGACTATTCCACGAACCCAAAACTATATATAGTAATGCTCTTTAGCTACAACTATGTTTGGTATAACTAGCTGAACCTATACATAATGGAGCTATATAAGTGTGTGTCGAATTACATTCTCTTAGGATACTCTGCGTTTTAACCCCGGAAGATACTTGAAGTACAACAAGGATTCATAATTAAATCATGAAGTATTCAACCTCAGCTTATGCAATTATCCTTCTTTTTCTTTGTATCAGTGCAGGTAAATTCCTACTTTTTAAGTATACATAGAATACAATACTACGGTTTTATATCACATTTAATCACAGGATAAGTTGTCTTTGCCTTGATATAGCGTTTTCGCAAGTATGCTAGAAGAGTACGTATAAGCGTGGAACTTTCAAATAGTAAAATAGTAGACACGTGACATTTTCTTTGTAATATTAGTTGTATATGCATGTATAAAAACGGAATAAAATATCCATTTAACACGAAAAGATCTATGCAAATACAAGAATATTCAATAAAGTTAATTACCATGATTTAGTAGCACTAGAACTGAGCATGATCAACCGACTTTTGTTCAGGTCAATTTGAGCGTGGAAAAGCGGCACCCACATGTGTTAAGTATAAACACACAGGAAAAGGAGAATGTAAAGAGCGTGACTGTTACTGGAGCTGCAAAAGCTATTATATTAGAGGCGGTTACGGCCACTGCAACGAAGATAACTCTATCTGCACCTGTTATTGGAATTGCTAGCTGTGCATCAATTGGTAAAACGTGTTCAATCGAGGAATCAACATATCCTTATAGTCTTTTTGTAATCTACCAAATAAAATTTATACTATAATAAAGTGGTTATGGATGTGCATCAATAATATTATATATTAGTAGAATATGTCAACGGTACCTTATATGAATTTAAACAATACAATTAACCTAAGTGAAGTAATACATTTTTTAGATTGAGTAATAACATAGTAGTTTTTGATAAATATTAATTCAAATGATAGGTATTTCATAATTTGTTTTCTAGACACAAACACTAGGAAGGTAGGTTCTTTGTGGTCAAAGAATACTACCATGTTTGTGCACAAGAAATATATTTCTAGATTTTAGTTCATTTCACGTTTGTATATTCATATATATATTCATATATATATATATATATATAGATATGTTTAAGGAAAGTTAAACTCTACAGATTGGGTAGTAATATATAACAAAAGTCTTCAAAGGAGTATTTATTCAGGTAAAAATAGTATTTATTATAATTAGGAATCTACGAAAAATGGAAAATAAAAAGTCCAAAATAAAAATCCTAGATAAATCATCAATTCTTATTTGAAAAAGTAAATGTAGTTAGATGATCATAATTCATATATAGTACGAGTTGAATTAATGCCTTGTTTACGCGTAATTTTCGTACGTTAGTGGTAAATTGTTTGAACACACTGAACTATTATGAAGATTTCTTTCTCAAGGACTGCAAAGATTCCTCGTTCATTAGGTTGGCGATAAAAGGTGGCTTTGTTTCAATTTGTAAATATAATTGGAAGTGTGGGCAAGGAGGAATATGTCTAAGCAACCAAACTTGAAATTAGTATTTGTTTTATCAAATGATCCGCGAAGGTCCTTTATTCCGTCCCCTTGGATGATCGTGACTTTACCAAATACGATTCCAAAAAATAAGACGTGGAATGAAACATATATCATTCGGTCTCACAACTGAGTACTATTGTAGCAGACTGAGATATGTGAAATTCTAAATTCCTCGAATATAGATAGGTTGAGCTTGATACTGGACTGCAAGAAAGAAATACACATGTTTAGGGTATTCAAACGACTCAATATGTTTATAAGACAACCAAAATGAAAAGATAGCTAAGGATCTTGTAACGATAATCAAGTCCTATTATGTTATCCATTTCGCTCCTAAAATTATGAATACTCCAATGCTCTGTGAATAACTACTAAACATCACTCACATCATATAATATTTTGTAGCATGTTATATTTCTTGTTAATTGTGTTATTAGAGAAACAAATTGTAGGAATCTGTAACGATAATCAAGTCCTATTATGTTATCCATTTCGCTCCTAAAATTATGAATACTCCAATGCTCTGTGAATAACTACTAAACATCACTCACATCATATAATATTTTGTAGCATGTTATATTTCTTGTTAATTGTGTTATTAGAGAAACAAATTGTAGGAATCTGTACAATAAATACAAAAAAGGCTAATTGATTTGGTACCTTTAATTTTTCTGATGCATTACTTATAAGACATGGAATTGTATGTTATGTCACATGTTATATATTATAGATTTAAATGTAGCAACTGTAGAATAAATTTCAAACCTGAAAATTACTTATTTAAACAATTGCGACATAATTAATACAAAACTATATATGTATAGATAAAATTCAAAATAATTTGACGGATTAAAAAATACAATACATATTTAGTTTTAATTAATTTTAGGTATTTAAGATGGAACAAAGAGTTTTTCGGTTTTAATATTTCCGTTAATTAACTCATAAGAAAACAACTAAACCTCAATCGCCCTACTATGGAAGAAACTGACTATTCCACGAACCCAAAACTATATATAGTAATGCTCTTTAGCTACAACTATGTTTGGTATAACTAGCTGAACCTATACATAATGGAGCTATATAAGTGTGTGTCGAATTACATTCTCTTAGGATACTTTGCGTTTTAACCCCGGAAGATACTTGAAGTACAACAAGGATTCATAATTAAATCATGAAGTATTCAACCTCAGCTTATGCAATTATCCTTCTTTTTCTTTGTATCACTGCAGGTAAATTCCTACTTTTTAAGTATACATAGAATACAATACTACGGTTTTATATCACATTTAATCACAGGATAAGTTGTCTTTGCCTTGATATAGCGTTTTCGCAAGTATGCTAGAAGAGTACGTATAAGCGTGGAACTTTCAAATAGTAAAATAGTAGACACGTGACATTTTCTTTGTAATATTAGTTGTATATGCATGTATAAAAACGGAATAAAATATCCATTTAACACGAAAAGATCTACGCAAATACAAGAATATTCAATAAAGTTAATTACCATGATTTAGTAGCACTAGAACTGAGCATGATCAACCGACTTTTGTTCAGGTCAATTTGAGCGTGGAAAAGCGGCACCCACATGTGTTAAGTATAAACACACAGGAAAAGGAGAATGTGAAGAGCGTGACTGTTACTGGAGCTGCAAAAGCTATTATATTAGAGGCGGTTACGGCCACTGCAACGAAGATAACTCTATCTGCACCTGTTATTGGAATTGCTAGCTGTGCATCAATTGGTAAAACGTGTTCAATCGAGGAATCAACATATCCTTATAGTCTTTTTGTAATCTACCAAATAAAATTTATACTATAATAAAGTGGTTATGGATGTGCATCAATAATATTATATATTAGTAGAATATGTCAACGGTACCTTATATGAATTTAAACAATACCATTAACCTAAGTGAAGTAATACATTTTTGAGATTGAGTAATAACATAGTAGTTTTTGATAAATATTAATTCAAACGATAAGTATTTCATAATTTGTTTTCTAGACACAAACACTAGGAAGGTAGGTTCTTTGTGGTCAAAGAATACTACCATGTTTGTGCACAAGAAATATATTTCTAGATTTTAGTTCATTTCACGTTTGTATATTCATATATATATATATATATATATATATGTTTAAGGAAAGTTAAACTCTACAGATTGGGTAGTAATATATAACAAAAGTCTTCAAAGGAGTATTTATTCAGGTAAAAATAGTATTTATTATAATTAGGAATCTACGAAAAATGGAAAATAAAAAGTCCAAAATAAAAAACCTAGATAAATCATCAATTCTTATTTGAAAAAGTAAATGTAGTTAGATGATCATAATTCATATATAGTACGAGTTGAATTAATGCCTTGTTTACGCGTAATTTTCGTACGTTAGTGGTAAATTGTTTGAACACACTGAACTATTATGAAGATTTCTTTCTCAAGGACTGCAAAGATTCCTCGTTCATTAGGTTGGCGATAAAAGGTGGCTTTGTTTCAATTTGTAAATATAATTGGAAGTGTGGGCAAGGAGGAATATGTCTAAGCAACCAAACTTGAAATTAGTATTTGTTTTATCAAATGATCCGCGAAGGTCCTTTATTCCGTCCCCTTGGATGATCGTGACTTTACCAAATACGATTCCAAAAAATAAGACGTGGAATGAAACATATATCATTCGGTCTCACAACTGAGTACTATTGTAGCAGACTGAGATATGTGAAATTCTAAATTCCTCGAATATAGATAGCTTGAGCTTGATACTGGAATGTAAGAAAGAAATACACATGTTTAGGGTATTCAAACGACTCAATATGTTTATAAGACAACCAAAATGAAAAGATAGCTAAGGATCTTGTAACGATAATCAAGTCCTATTATGTTATCCATTTCGCTCCTAAAATTATGAATACTCCAATGCTCTGTGAATAACTACTAAACATCACTCACATCATATAATAATTTGTAGCATGTTATATTTCTTGTTAATTGTGTTATTAGAGAAACAAATTGTAGGAATCTGTACAATAAATACAAAAAAGGCTAATTGATTTGGTACCTTTAATTTTGCTAATGCATTACTTATAAGACATGGAATTGTATGTTATGTCACATGTTATATATTATAGATTTAAATGTAGCAACTGTAGAATAAATTTCAAACCTGAAAATTACTTATTTAAACAATTGCGACATAATTAATACAAAACTATATATGTATAGATAATATTCAAAATAATTTGACGGATTAAAAAATACAATACATATTTAGTTTTAATTAATTTTAGGTATTTAAGATGGAACAAAGAGTTTTTCGGTTTTAATATTTCCGTTAATTAACTCATAAGAAAACAACTAAACCTCAATCGCCCTACTATGGAAGAAACTGACTATTCCACGAACCCAAAACTATATATAGTAATGCTCTTTAGCTACAACTATGTTTGGTATAACTAGCTGAACCTATACATAATGGAGCTATATAAGTGTGTGTCGAATTACATTCTCTTAGGATACTTTGCGTTTTAACCCCGGAAGATACTTGAAGTACAACAAGGATTCATAATTAAATCATGAAGTATTCAACCTCAGCTTATGCAATTATCCTTCTTTTTCTTTGTATCAGTGCAGGTAAATTCCTACTTTTTAAGTATACATAGAATACAATACTACGGTTTTATATCACATTTAATCACAGGATAAGTTGTCTTTGCCTTGATATAGCGTTTTCGCAAGTATGCTAGAAGAGTACGTATAAGCGTGGAACTTTCAAATAGTAAAATAGTAGACACGTGACATTTTCTTTGTAATATTAGTTGTATATGCATGTATAAAAACGGGATAAAATATCCATTTAACACGAAAAGATCTATGCAAATACAATAATATTCAATAAAGTTAATTACCATGATTTAGTAGCACTAGAACTGAGCATGATCAACCGACTTTTGTTCAGGTCAATTTGAGCGTGGAAAAGCGGCACCCACATGTGTTAAGTATAAACACACAGGAAAAGGAGAATGTGAAGAGCGTGACTGTTACTGGAGCTGCAAAAGCTATTATATTAGAGGCGGTTACGGCCACTGCAACGAAGATAACTCTATCTGCACCTGTTATTGGAATTGCTAGCTGTGCATCAATTGGTAAAACGTGTTCAATCGAGGAATCAACATATCCTTATAGTCATTTTGTAATCTACCAAATAAAATTTATACTATAATAAAGTGGTTATGGATGTGCATCAATAATATTATATATTAGTTGAATATGTCAACGGTACCTTATATGAATTTAAACAATACCATTAACCTAAGTGAAGTAATACATTTTTGAGATTGAGTAATAACATAGTAGTTTTTGATAAATATTAATTCAAATGATAAGTATTTCATAATTTGTTTTCTAGACACAAACACTAGGAAGGTAGGTTCTTTGTGGTCAAAGAATACTACCATGTTTGTGCACAAGAAATATATTTCTAGATTTTAGTTCATTTCACGTTTGTATATTCATATATATATATATATATATATATATGTTTAAGGAAAGTTAAACTTTACAGATTGGGTAGTAATATATAACAAAAGTCTTCAAAGGAGTATTTGTTCAGGTAAAAATAGTATTTATTATAATTAGGAATCTACGAAAAATGGAAAATAAAAAGTCCAAAATAAAAAACCTAGATAAATCATCAATTCTTATTTGAAAAAGTAAATGTAGTTAGATGATCATAATTCATATATAGTACGAGTTGAATTAATGCCTTGTTTACGCGTAATTTTCGTACGTTAGTGGTAAATTGTTTGAACACACTGAACTATTATGAAGATTTCTTTCTCAAGGACTGCAAAGATTCCTCGTTCATTAGGTTGGCGATAAAAGGTGGCTTTGTTTCAATTTGTAAATATAATTGGAAGTGTGGGCAAGGAGGAATATGTCTAAGCAACCAAACTTGAAATTAGTATTTGTTTTATCAAATGATCCGCGAAGGTCCTTTATTCCGTCCCCTTGGATGATCCTGACTTTACCAAATACGATTCCAAAAAATAAGACGTGGAATGAAACATATATCATTCGGTCTCACAACTGAGTACTATTGTAGCAGACTGAGATATGTGAAATTCTAAATTCCTCGAATATAGATAGCTTGAGCTTGATACTGGACTGTAAGAAAGAAATACACATGTTTAGGGTATTCAAACGACTCAATATGTTTATAAGACAACCAAAATGAAAAGATAGCTAAGGATCTTGTAACGATAATCAAGTCCTATTATGTTATCCATTTCGCTCCTAAAATTATGAATACTCCAATGCTCTGTGAATAACTACTAAACATCACTCACATCATATAATAATTTGTTGCATGTTATATTTCTTGTTAATTGTGTTATTAGAGAAACAAATTGTAGGAATCTGTACAATAAATACAAAAAAGGCTAATTGATTTGGTACCTTTAATTTTTCTGATGCATTACTTATAAGACATGGAATTGTATGTTATGTCACATGTTATATATTATAGATTTAAATGTAGCAACTGTAGAATAAATTTCAAACCTGAAAATTACTTATTTAAACAATTGCGACATAATTAATACAAAACTATATATGTATAGATAAAATTCAAAATAATTTGACGGATTAAAAAATACAATACATATTTAGTTTTAATTAATTTTAGGTATTTAAGATGGAACAAAGAGTTTTTCGGTTTTAATATTTCCGTTAATTAACTCATAAGAAAACAACTAAACCTCAATCGCCCTACTATGGAAGAAACTGACTATTCCACGAACCCAAAACTATATATAGTAATGCTCTTTAGCTACAACTATGTTTGGTATAACTAGCTGAACCTATACATAATGGAGCTATATAAGTGTGTGTCGAATTACATTCTCTTAGGATACTTTGCGTTTTAACCCCGGAAGATACTTGAAGTACAACAAGGATTCATAATTAAATCATGAAGTATTCAACCTCAGCTTATGCAATTATCCTTCTTTTTCTTTGTATCAGTGCAGGTAAATTCCTACTTTTTAAGTATACATAGAATACAATACTACGGTTTTATATCACATTTAATCACAGGATAAGTTGTCTTTGCCTTGATATAGCGTTTTCGCAAGTATGCTAGAAGAGTACGTATAAGCGTGGAACTTTCAAATAGTAAAATAGTAGACACGTGACATTTTCTTTGTAATATTAGTTGTATATGCATGTATACAAATGGAATAAAATATCCATTTAACACGAAAAGATCTACGCAAATACAAGAATATTCAATAAAGTTAATTACCATGATTTAGTAGCACTAGAACTGAGCATGATCAACCGACTTTTGTTCAGGTCAATTTGAGCGTGGAAAAGCGGCACCCACATGTGTTAAGTATAAACACACAGGAAAAGGAGAATGTGAAGAGCGTGACTGTTACTGGAGCTGCAAAAGCTATTATATTAGAGGCGGTTACGGCCACTGCAACGAAGATAACTCTATCTGCACCTGTTATTGGAATTGCTAGCTGTGCATCAATTGGTAAAACGTGTTCAATCGAGGAATCAACATATCCTTATAGTCTTTTTGTAATCTACCAAATAAAATTTATACTATAATAAAGTGGTTATGGATGTGCATCAATAATATTATATATTAGTAGAATATGTCAACGGTACCTTATATGAATTTAAACAATACCATTAACCTAAGTGAAGTAATACATTTTTGAGATTGCGTAATAACATAGTAGTTTTTGATAAATATTAATTCAAATGATAAGTATTTCATAATTTGTTTTCTAGACACAAACACTAGGAAGGTAGGTTCTTTGTGGTCAAAGAATACTACCATGTTTGTGCACAAGAAATATATTTCTAGATTTTAGTTCATTTCACGTTTGTATATTCATATATATATTCATATATATATTCATATATATATATATATATATATATATGTTTAAGGAAAGTTAAACTCTACAGATTGGGTAGTAATATATAACAAAAGTCTTCAAAGGAGTATTTATTCAGGTAAAAATAGTATTTATTATAATTAGGAATCTACGAAAAAATGGAAAATAAAAAGTCCAAAATAAAAAACCTAGATAAATCATCAATTCTTATTTGAAAAAGTAAATGTAGTTAGATGATCATAATTCATATATAGTACGAGTTGAATTAATGCCTTGTTTACGCGTAATTTTCGTACGTTAGTGGTAAATTGTTTGAACACACTGAACTATTATGAAGATTTCTTTCTCAAGGACTGCAAAGATTCCTCGTTCATTAGGTTGGCGATAAAAGGTGGCTTTGTTTCAATTTGTAAATATAATTGGAAGTGTGGGCAAGGAGGAATATGTCTAAGCAACCAAACTTGAAATTAGTATTTGTTTTATCAAATGATCCGCGAAGGTCCTTTATTCCGTCCCCTTGGATGATCCTGACTTTACCAAATACGATTCCAAAAAATAAGACGTGGAATGAAACATATATCATTCGGTCTCACAACTGAGTACTATTGTAGCAGACTGAGATATGTGAAATTCTAAATTCCTCGAATATAGATAGCTTGAGCTTGATACTGGACTGTAAGAAAGAAATACACATGTTTAGGGTATTCAAACGACTCAATATGTTTATAAGACAACCAAAATGAAAAGATAGCTAAGGATCTTGTAACGATAATCAAGTCCTATTATGTTATCCATTTCGCTCCTAAAATTATGAATACTCCAATGCTCTGTGAATTACTAAACATCACTCACATCATATAATAATTTGTAGCATGCTATATTTCTTGTTAATTGTGTTATTAGAGAAACAAATTGTAGGAATCTGTACAATAAATACAAAAAAGGCTAATTGATTTGGTACCTTTAATTTTTCTGATGCATTACTTATAAGACATGGAATTGTATGTTATGTCACATGTTATATATTATAGATTTAAATGTAGCAACTGTAGAATAAATTTCAAACCTGAAAATTACTTATTTAAACAATTGCGACATAATTAATACAAAACTATATATGTATAGATAAAATTCAAAATAATTTGACGGATTAAAAAATACAATACATATTTAGTTTTAATTAATTTTAGGTATTTAAGATGGAACAAAGAGTTTTTCGGTTTTAATATTTCCGTTAATTAACTCATAAGAAAACAACTAAACCTCAATCGCCCTACTATGGAAGAAACTGACTATTCCACGAACCCAAAACTATATATAGTAATGCTCTTTAGCTACAACTATGTTTGGTATAACTAGCTGAACCTATACATAATGGAGCTATATAAGTGTGTGTCGAATTACATTCTCTTAGGATACTTTGCGTTTTAACCCCGGAAGATACTTGAAGTACAACAAGGATTCATAATTAAATCATGAAGTATTCAACCTCAGCTTATGCAATTATCCTTCTTTTTCTTTGTATCAGTGCAGGTAAATTCCTACTTTTTAAGTATACATAGAATACAATACTACGGTTTTATATCACATTTAATCACAGGATAAGTTGTCTTTGCCTTGATATAGCGTTTTCGCAAGTATGCTAGAAGAGTACGTATAAGCGTGGAACTTTCAAATAGTAAAATAGTAGACACGTGACATTTTCTTTGTAATATTAGTTGTATATGCATGTATACAAATGGAATAAAATATCCATTTAACACGAAAAGATCTACGCAAATACAAGAATATTCAATAAAGTTAATTACCATGATTTAGTAGCACTAGAACTGAGCATGATCAACCGACTTTTGTTCAGGTCAATTTGAGCGTGGAAAAGCGGCACCCACATGTGTTAAGTATAAACACACAGGAAAAGGAGAATGTGAAGAGCGTGGCTGTTACTGGAGCTGCAAAAGCTATTATATTAGAGGCGGTTACGGCCACTGCAACGAAGATAACTCTATCTGCACCTGTTATTGGAATTGCTAGCTGTGCATCAATTGGTAAAACGTGTTCAATCGAGGAATCAACATATCCTTATAGTCTTTTTGTAATCTACCAAATAAAATTTATACTATAATAAAGTGGTTATGGATGTGCATCAATAATATTATATATTAGTAGAATATGTCAACGGTACCTTATATGAATTTAAACAATACCATTAACCTAAGTGAAGTAATACATTTTTGAGATTGCGTAATAACATAGTAGTTTTTGATAAATATTAATTCAAATGATAAGTATTTCATAATTTGTTTTCTACACACAAACACTAGGAAGGTAGGTTCTTTGTGGTCAAAGAATACTACCATGTTTGTGCACAAGAAATATATTTCTAGATTTTAGTTCATTTCACGTTTGTATATTCATATATATATTCATATATATATTCATATATATATATATATATATATATATGTTTAAGGAAAGTTAAACTCTACAGATTGGGTAGTAATATATAACAAAAGTCTTCAAAGGAGTATTTATTCAGGTAAAAATAGTATTTATTATAATTAGGAATCTACGAAAAAATGGAAAAAAAAAGTCCAAAATAAAAAACCTAGATAAATCATCAATTCTTATTTGAAAAAGTATATGTAGTTAGATGATCATAATTCATATATAGTACGAGTTGAATTAATGCCTTGTTTACGCGTAATTTTCGTACGTTAGTGGTAAATTGTTTGAACACACTGAACTATTATGAAGATTTCTTTCTCAAGGACTGCAAAGATTCCTCGTTCATTAGGTTGGCGATAAAAGGTGGCTTTGTTTCAATTTGTAAATATAATTGGAAGTGTGGGCAAGGAGGAATATGTCTAAGCAACCAAACTTGAAATTAGTATTTGTTTTATCAAATGATCCGCGAAGGTCCTTTATTCCGTCCCCTTGGATGATCCTGACTTTACCAAATACGATTCCAAAAAATAAGACGTGGAATGAAACATATATCATTCGGTCTCACAACTGAGTACTATTGTAGCAGACTGAGATATGTGAAATTCTAAATTCCTCGAATATAGATAGCTTGAGCTTGATACTGGACTGTAAGAAAGAAATACACATGTTTAGGGTATTCAAACGACTCAATATGTTTATAAGACAACCAAAATGAAAAGATAGCTAAGGATCTTGTAACGATAATCAAGTCCTATTATGTTATCCATTTCGCTCCTAAAATTATGAATACTCCAATGCTCTGTGAATTACTAAACATCACTCACATCATATAATAATTTGTAGCATGCTATATTTCTTGTTAATTGTGTTATTAGAGAAACAAATTGTAGGAATCTGTACAATAAATACAAAAAAGGCTAATTGATTTGGTACCTTTAATTTTTCTGATGCATTACTTATAAGACATGGAATTGTATGTTATGTCACATGTTATATATTATAGATTTAAATGTAGCAACTGTAGAATAAATTTCAAACCTGAAAATTACTTATTTAAACAATTGCGACATAATTAATACAAAACTATATATGTATAGATAAAATTCAAAATAATTTGACGGATTAAAAAATACAATACATATTTAGTTTTAATTAATTTTAGGTATTTAAGATGGAACAAAGAGTTTTTCGGTTTTAATATTTCCGTTAATTAACTCATAAGAAAACAACTAAACCTCAATCGCCCTACTATGGAAGAAACTGACTATTCCACGAACCCAAAACTATATATAGTAATGCTCTTTAGCTACAACTATGTTTGGTATAACTAGCTGAACCTATACATAATGGAGCTATATAAGTGTGTGTCGAATTACATTCTCTTAGGATACTTTGCGTTTTAACCCCGGAAGATACTTGAAGTACAACAAGGATTCATAATTAAATCATGAAGTATTCAACCTCAGCTTATGCAATTATCCTTCTTTTTCTTTGTATCAGTGCAGGTAAATTCCTACTTTTTAAGTATACATAGAATACAATACTACGGTTTTATATCACATTTAATCACAGGATAAGTTGTCTTTGCCTTGATATAGCGTTTTCGCAAGTATGCTAGAAGAGTACGTATAAGCGTGGAACTTTCAAATAGTAAAATAGTAGACACGTGACATTTTCTTTGTAATATTAGTTGTATATGCATGTATACAAATGGAATAAAATATCCATTTAACACGAAAAGATCTACGCAAATACAAGAATATTCAATAAAGTTAATTACCATGATTTAGTAGCACTAGAACTGAGCATGATCAACCGACTTTTGTTCAGGTCAATTTGAGCGTGGAAAAGCGGCACCCACATGTGTTAAGTATAAACACACAGGAAAAGGAGAATGTGAAGAGCGTGACTGTTACTGGAGCTGCAAAAGCTATTATATTAGAGGCGGTTACGGCCACTGCAACGAAGATAACTCTATCTGCACCTGTTATTGGAATTGCTAGCTGTGCATCAATTGGTAAAACGTGTTCAATCGAGGAATCAACATATCCTTATAGTCTTTTTGTAATCTACCAAATAAAATTTATACTATAATAAAGTGGTTATGGATGTGCATCAATAATATTATATATTAGTAGAATATGTCAACGGTACCTTATATGAATTTAAACAATACCATTAACCTAAGTGAAGTAATACATTTTTGAGATTGCGTAATAACATAGTAGTTTTTGATAAATATTAATTCAAATGATAAGTATTTCATAATTTGTTTTCTAGACACAAACACTAGGAAGGTAGGTTCTTTGTGGTCAAAGAATACTACCATGTTTGTGCACAAGAAATATATTTCTAGATTTTAGTTCATTTCACGTTTGTATATTCATATATATATTCATATATATATTCATATATATATATATATATATATATATGTTTAAGGAAAGTTAAACTCTACAGATTGGGTAGTAATATATAACAAAAGTCTTCAAAGGAGTATTTATTCAGGTAAAAATAGTATTTATTATAATTAGGAATCTACGAAAAAATGGAAAATAAAAAGTCCAAAATAAAAAACCTAGATAAATCATCAATTCTTATTTGAAAAAGTAAATGTAGTTAGATGATCATAATTCATATATAGTACGAGTTGAATTAATGCCTTGTTTACGCGTAATTTTCGTACGTTAGTGGTAAATTGTTTGAACACACTGAACTATTATGAAGATTTCTTTCTCAAGGACTGCAAAGATTCCTCGTTCATTAGGTTGGCGATAAAAGGTGGCTTTGTTTCAATTTGTAAATATAATTGGAAGTGTGGGCAAGGAGGAATATGTCTAAGCAACCAAACTTGAAATTAGTATTTGTTTTATCAAATGATCCGCGAAGGTCCTTTATTCCGTCCCCTTGGATGATCCTGACTTTACCAAATACGATTCCAAAAAATAAGACGTGGAATGAAACATATATCATTCGGTCTCACAACTGAGTACTATTGTAGCAGACTGAGATATGTGAAATTCTAAATTCCTCGAATATAGATAGCTTGAGCTTGATACTGGACTGTAAGAAAGAAATACACATGTTTAGGGTATTCAAACGACTCAATATGTTTATAAGACAACCAAAATGAAAAGATAGCTAAGGATCTTGTAACGATAATCAAGTCCTATTATGTTATCCATTTCGCTCCTAAAATTATGAATACTCCAATGCTCTGTGAATTACTAAACATCACTCACATCATATAATAATTTGTAGCATGCTATATTTCTTGTTAATTGTGTTATTAGAGAAACAAATTGTAGGAATCTGTACAATAAATACAAAAAAGGCTAATTGATTTGGTACCTTTAATTTTTCTGATGCATTACTTATAAGACATGGAATTGTATGTTATGTCACATGTTATATATTATAGATTTAAATGTAGCAACTGTAGAATAAATTTCAAACCTGAAAATTACTTATTTAAAGAATTGCGACATAATTAATACAAAACTATATATGTATAGATAAAATTCAAAATAATTTGACGGATTAAAAAATACAATACATATTTAGTTTTAATTAATTTTAGGTATTTAAGATGGAACAAAGAGTTTTTCGGTTTTAATATTTCCGTTAATTAACTCATAAGAAAACAACTAAACCTCAATCGCCCTACTATGGAAGAAACTGACTATTCCACGAACCCAAAACTATATATAGTAATGCTCTTTAGCTACAACTATGTTTGGTATAACTAGCTGAACCTATACATAATGGAGCTATATAAGTGTGTGTCGAATTACATTCTCTTAGGATACTTTGCGTTTTAACCCCGGAAGATACTTGAAGTACAACAAGGATTCATAATTAAATCATGAAGTATTCAACCTCAACTTATGCAATTATCCTTCTTTTTCTTTGTATCAGTGCAGGTAAATTCCTACTTTTTAAGTATACATAGAATACAATACTACGGTTTTATATCACATTTAATCACAGGATAAGTTGTCTTTGCCTTGATATAGCGTTTTCGCAAGTATGCTAGAAGAGTACGTATAAGCGTGGAACTTTCAAATAGTAAAATAGTAGACACGTGACATTTTCTTTGTAATATTAGTTGTATATGCATGTATAAAAACGGAATAAAATATCCATTTAACACGAAAAGATCTACGCAAATACAAGAATATTCAATAAAGTTAATTACCATGATTTAGTAGCACTAGAACTGAGCATGATCAACCGACTTTTGTTCAGGTCAATTTGAGCGTGGAAAAGCGGCACCCACATGTGTTAAGTATAAACACACAGGAAAAGGAGAATGTGAAGAGCGTGACTGTTACTGGAGCTGCAAAAGCTATTATATTAGAGGCGGTTACGGCCACTGCAACGAAGATAACTCTATCTGCACCTGTTATTGGAATTGCTAGCTGTGCATCAATTGGTAAAACGTGTTCAATCGAGGAATCAACATATCCTTATAGTCTTTTTGTAATCTACCAAATAAAATTTATACTATAATAAAGTGGTTATGGATGTGCATCAATAATATTATATATTAGTAGAATATGTCAACGGTACCTTATATGAATTTAAACAATACCATTAACCTAAGTGAAGTAATACATTTTTGAGATTGAGTAATAACATAGTAGTTTTTGATAAATATTAATTCAAATGATAAGTATTTCATAATTTGTTTTCTAGACAAAAACACTAGGAAGGTAGGTTCTTTGTGGTCAAAGAATACTACCATGTTTGTGCACAAGAAATATATTTCTAGATTTTAGTTCATTTCACGTTTGTATATTCATATATATATATATATATATATATATGTTTAAGGAAAGTTAAACTCTACAGATTGGGTAGTAATATATAACAAAAGTCTTCAAAGGAGTATTTATTCAGGTACAAATAGTATTTATTATAATTAGGAATCTACGAAAAATGGAAAATAAAAAGTCCAAAATAAAAAACCTAGATAAATCATCAATTCTTATTTGAAAAAGTAAATGTAGTTAGATGATCATAATTCATATATAGTACGAGTTGAATTAATGCCTTGTTTACGCGTAATTTTCGTACGTTAGTGGTAAATTGTTTGAACACACTGAACTATTATGAAGATTTCTTTCTCAAGGACTGCAAAGATTCCTCGTTCATTAGGTTGGCGATAAAAGGTGGCTTTGTTTCAATTTGTAAATATAATTGGAAGTGTGGGCAAGGAGGAATATGTCTAAGCAACCAAACTTGAAATTAGTATTTGTTTTATCAAATGATCCGCGAAGGTCCTTTATTCCGTCCCCTTGGATGATCGTGACTTTACCAAATACGATTCCAAAAAATAAGACGTGGAATGAAACATATATCATTCGGTCTCACAACTGAGTACTATTGTAGCAGACTGAGATATGTGAAATTCTAAATTCCTCGAATATAGATAGCTTGAGCTTGATACTGGACTGTAAGAAAGAAATACACATGTTTAGGGTATTCAAACGACTCAATATGTTTATAAGACAACCAAAATGAAAAGATAGCTAAGGATCTTGTAACGATAATCAAGTCCTATTATGTTATCCATTTCGCTCCTAAAATTATGAATACTCCAATGCTTTGTGAATAACTACTAAACATCACTCACATCATATAATAATTTGTAGCATGTTATATTTCTTGTTAATTGTGTTATGAGAGAAACAAATTGTAGGAATCTGTACAATAAATACAAAAAAGGCTAATTGATTTGGTACCTTTAATTTTTCTGATGCATTACTTATAAGACATGGAATTGTATGTTATGTCACATGTTATATATTATAGATTTAAATGTAGCAACTGTAGAATAAATTTCAAACCTGAAAATTACTTATTTAAACAATTGCGACATAATTAATACAAAACTATATATGTATAGATAAAATTCAAAATAATTTGACGGATTAAAAAATACAATACATATTTAGTTTTAATTAATTTTAGGTATTTAAGATGGAACAAAGAGTTTTTCGGTTTTAATATTTCCGTTAATTAACTCATAAGAAAACAACTAAACCTCAATCGCCCTACTATGGAAGAAACTGACTATTCCACGAACCCAAAACTATATATAGTAATGCTCTTTAGCTACAACTATGTTTGGTATAACTAGCTGAACCTATACATAATGGAGCTATATAAGTGTGTGTCGAATTACATTCTCTTAGGATACTTTGCGTTTTAACCCCGGAAGATACTTGAAGTACAACAAGGATTCATAATTAAATCATGAAGTATTCAACCTCAACTTATGCAATTATCCTTCTTTTTCTTTGTATCAGTGCAGGTAAATTCCTACTTTTTAAGTATACATAGAATACAATACTACGGTTTTATATCACATTTAATCACAGGATAAGTTGTCTTTGCCTTGATATAGCGTTTTCGCAAGTATGCTAGAAGAGTACGTATAAGCGTGGAACTTTCAAATAGTAAAATAGTAGACACGTGACATTTTCTTTGTAATATTAGTTGTATATGCATGTATAAAAACGGAATAAAATATCCATTTAACACGAAAAGATCTACGCAAATACAAGAATATTCAATAAAGTTAATTACCATGATTTAGTAGCACTAGAACTGAGCATGATCAACCGACTTTTGTTCAGGTCAATTTGAGCGTGGAAAAGCGGCACCCACATGTGTTAAGTATAAACACACAGGAAAAGGAGAATGTGAAGAGCGTGACTGTTACTGGAGCTGCAAAAGCTATTATATTAGAGGCGGTTACGGCCACTGCAACGAAGATAACTCTATCTGCACCTGTTATTGGAATTGCTAGCTGTGCATCAATTGGTAAAACGTGTTCAATCGAGGAATCAACATATCCTTATAGTCTTTTTGTAATCTACCAAATAAAATTTATACTATAATAAAGTGGTTATGGATGTGCATCAATAATATTATATATTAGTAGAATATGTCAACGGTACCTTATATGAATTTAAACAATACCATTAACCTAAGTGAAGTAATACATTTTTGAGATTGAGTAATAACATAGTAGTTTTTGATAAATATTAATTCAAATGATAAGTATTTCATAATTTGTTTTCTAGACAAAAACACTAGGAAGGTAGGTTCTTTGTGGTCAAAGAATACTACCATGTTTGTGCACAAGAAATATATTTCTAGATTTTAGTTCATTTCACGTTTGTATATTCATATATATATATATATATATATATATGTTTAAGGAAAGTTAAACTCTACAGATTGGGTAGTAATATATAACAAAAGTCTTCAAAGGAGTATTTATTCAGGTACAAATAGTATTTATTATAATTAGGAATCTACGAAAAATGGAAAATAAAAAGTCCAAAATAAAAAACCTAGATAAATCATCAATTCTTATTTGAAAAAGTAAATGTAGTTAGATGATCATAATTCATATATAGTACGAGTTGAATTAATGCCTTGTTTACGCGTAATTTTCGTACGTTAGTGGTAAATTGTTTGAACACACTGAACTATTATGAAGATTTCTTTCTCAAGGACTGCAAAGATTCCTCGTTCATTAGGTTGGCGATAAAAGGTGGCTTTGTTTCAATTTGTAAATATAATTGGAAGTGTGGGCAAGGAGGAATATGTCTAAGCAACCAAACTTGAAATTAGTATTTGTTTTATCAAATGATCCGCGAAGGTCCTTTATTCCGTCCCCTTGGATGATCGTGACTTTACCAAATACGATTCCAAAAAATAAGACGTGGAATGAAACATATATCATTCGGTCTCACAACTGAGTACTATTGTAGCAGACTGAGATATGTGAAATTCTAAATTCCTCGAATATAGATAGCTTGACCTTGATACTGGACTGTAAGAAAGAAATACACATGTTTAGGGTATTCAAACGACTCAATATGTTTATAAGACAACCAAAATGAAAAGATAGCTAAGGATCTTGTAACGATAATCAAGTCCTATTATGTTATCCATTTCGCTCCTAAAATTATGAATACTCCAATGCTCTGTGAATTACTAAACATCACTCACATCATATAATAATTTGTAGCATGCTATATTTCTTGTTAATTGTGTTATTAGAGAAACAAATTGTAGGAATCTGTACAATAAATACAAAAAAGGCTAATTGATTTGGTACCTTTAATTTTTCTGATGCATTACTTATAAGACATGGAATTGTATGTTATGTCACATGTTATATATTATAGATTTAAATGTAGCAACTGTAGAATAAATTTCAAACCTGAAAATTACTTATTTAAAGAATTGCGACATAATTAATACAAAACTATATATGTATAGATAAAATTCAAAATAATTTGACGGATTAAAAAATACAATACATATTTAGTTTTAATTAATTTTAGGTATTTAAGATGGAACAAAGAGTTTTTCGGTTTTAATATTTCCATTAATTAACTCATAAGAAAACAACTAAATCTCAATCGCCCTACTATGGAAGAAACTGACTATTCCACGAACCCAAAACTATATATAGTAATGCTCTTTAGCTACAACTATGTTTGGTATAACTAGCTGAACCTATACATAATGGAGCTATATAAGTGTGTGTCGAATTACATTCTCTTAGGATACTTTGCGTTTTAACCCCGGAAGATACTTGAAGTACAACAAGGATTCATAATTAAATCATGAAGTATTCAACCTCAGCTTATGCAATTATCCTTCTTTTTCTTTGTATCAGTGCAGGTAAATTCCTACTTTTTAAGTATACATAGAATACAATACTACGGTTTTATATCACATTTAATCATAGGATAAGTTGTCTTTGCCTTGATATAGCGTTTTCGCAAGTATGCTAGAAGAGTACGTATAAGCGTGGAACTTTCAAATAGTAAAATAGTAGACACGTGACATTTTCTTTGTAATATTAGTTGTATATGCATGTATACAAACGGAATAAAATATCCATTTAACACGAAAAGATCTACGCAAATACAAGAATATTCAATAAAGTTAATTACCATGATTTAGTAGCACTAGAACTGAGCATGATCAACCGACTTTTGTTCAGGTCAATTTGAGCGTGGAAAAGCGGCACCCACATGTGTTAAGTATAAACACACAGGAAAAGGAGAATGTGAAGAGCGTGACTGTTACTGGAGCTGCAAAAGCTATTATATTAGAGGCGGTTACGGCCACTGCAACGAAGATAACTCTATCTGCACCTGTTATTGGAATTGCTAGCTATGCATCAATTGGTAAAACGTGTTCAATCGAGGAATCAACATATCCTTATAGTCTTTTTGTAATCTACCAAATAAAATTTATACTATAATAAAGTGGTTATGGATGTGCATCAATAATATTATATATTAGTAGAATATGTCAACGGTACCTTATATGAATTTAAACAATACCATTAACCTAAGTGAAGTAATACATTTTTGAGATTGAGTAATAACATAGTAGTTTTTGATAAATATTAATTCAAATGATAAGTATTTCATAATTTGTTTTCTAGACAAAAACACTAGGAAGGTAGGTTCTTTGTGGTCAAAGAATACTACCATGTTTGTGCACAAGAAATATATTTCTAGATTTTAGTTCATTTCACGTTTGTATATTCATATATATATATATATATATATATATGTTTAAGGAAAGTTAAACTCTACAGATTGGGTAGTAATATATAACAAAAGTCTTCAAAGGAGTATTTATTCAGGTAAAAATAGTATTTATTATAATTAGGAATCTACGAAAAATGGAAAATAAAAAGTCCAAAATAAAAAACCTAGATAAATCATCAATTCTTATTTGAAAAAGTAAATGTAGTTAGATGATCATAATTCATATATAGTACGAGTTGAATTAATGCCTTGTTTACACGTAATTTTCGTACGTTAGTGGTAAATTGTTTGAACACACTGAACTATTATGAAGATTTCTTTCTCAAGGACTGCAAAGATTCCTCGTTCATTAGGTTGGCGATAAAAGGTGGCTTTGTTTCAATTTGTAAATATAATTGGAAGTGTGGGCAAGGAGGAATATGTCTAAGCAACCAAACTTGAAATTAGTATTTGTTTTATCAAATGATCCGCGAAGGTCCTTTATTCCGTCCCCTTGGATGATCGTGACTTTACCAAATACGATTCCAAAAAATAAGACGTGGAATGAAACATATATCATTCGGTCTCACAACTGAGTACTATTGTAGCAGACTGAGATATGTGAAATTCTAAATTCCTCGAATATAGATAACTTGAGCTTGATACTGGACTGTAAGAAAGAAATACACATGTTTAGGGTATTCAAACGACGCAATATGTTTATAAGACAACCAAAATGAAAAGATAGCTAAGGATCTTGTAACGATAATCAAGTCCTATTATGTTATCCATTTCGCTCCTAAAATTATGAATACTCCAATGCTCTGTGAATAACTACTAAACATCACTCACATCATATAATAATTTGTAGCATGCTATATTTCTTGTTAATTGTGTTATTAGAGAAACAAATTGTAGGAATCTGTACAATAAATACAAAAAAGGCTAATTGATTTGGTACCTTTAATTTTTCTGATGCATTACTTATAAGACATGGAATTGTATGTTATGTCACATGTTATATATTATAGATTTAAATGTAGCAACTGTAGAATAAATTTCAAACCTGAAAATTACTTATTTAAACAATTGCGACATAATTAATACAAAACTATATATGTATAGATAAAATTCAAAATAATTTGACGGATTAAAAAATACAATACATATTTAGTTTTAATTAATTTTAGGTATTTAAGATGGAACAAAGAGTTTTTCGGTTTTAATATTTCCGTTAATTAACTCATAAGAAAACAACTAAACCTCAATCGCCCTACTATGGAAGAAACTGACTATTCCACGAACCCAAAACTATATATAGTAATGCTCTTTAGCTACAACTATGTTTGGTATAACTAGCTGAACCTATACATAATGGAGCTATATAAGTGTGTGTCGAATTACATTCTCTTAGGATACTTTGCGTTTTAACCCCGGAAGATACTTGAAGTACAACAAGGATTCATAATTAAATCATGAAGTATTCAACCTCAGCTTATGCAATTATCCTTCTTTTTCTTTGTATCAGTGCAGGTAAATTCCTACTTTTTAAGTATACATAGAATACAATACTACTGTTTTATATCACATTTAATCACAGGATAAGTTGTCTTTGCCTTGATATAGCGTTTTCGCAAGTATGCTAGAAGAGTACGTATAAGCGTGGAACTTTCAAATAGTAAAATAGTAGACACGTGACATTTTCTTTGTAATATTAGTTGTATATGCATGTATACAAACGGAATAAAATATCCATTTAACACGAAAAGATCTACGCAAATACAAGAATATTCAATAAAGTTAATTACCATGATTTAGTAGCACTAGAACTGAGCATGATCAACCGACTTTTGTTCAGGTCAATTTGAGCGTGGAAAAGCGGCACCCACATGTGTTAAGTATAAACACACAGGAAAAGGAGAATGTGAAGAGCGTGACTGTTACTGGAGCTTCTAAAGCTATTATATTAGAGGCGGTTACGGCCACTGCAACGAAGATAACTCTATCTGCACCTGTTATTGGAATTGCTAGCTGTGCATTAATTGGTAAAACGTGTTCAATCGAGGAATCAACATATCCTTATAGTCTTTTTGTAATCTACCAAATAAAATTTATAGTATAATAAAGTGGTTATGGATGTGCATCAATAATATTATATATTAGTAGAATATGTCAACGGTACCTTATATGAATTTAAACAATACCATTAACCTAAGTGAAGTAATACATTTTTGAGATTGAGTAATAACATAGTAGTTTTTGATAAATATTAATTCAAATGATAAGTATTTCATAATTTGTTTTCTAGACACAAACACTAGGAAGGTAGGTTCTTTGTGGTCAAAGAATACTACCATGTTTGTGCACAAGAAATATATTTCTAGATTTTAGTTCATTTCACGTTTGTATATTCATATATATATTCATATATATATATATATATATATATATATGTTTAAGGAAAGTTAAACTCTACAGATTGGGTAGTAATATATAACAAAAGTCTTCAAAGGAGTATTTATTCAGGTAAAAATAGTATTTATTATAATTAGGAATCTACGAAAAATGGAAAATAAAAAGTCCAAAATAAAAAACCTAGATAAATCATCAATTCTTATTTGAAAAAGTAAATGTAGTTAGATGATCATAATTCATATATAGTACGAGTTGAATTAATGCCTTGTTTACGCGTAATTTTCGTACGTTAGTGGTAAATTGTTTGAACACACTGAACTATTATGAAGATTTCTTTCTCAAGGACTGCAAAGATTCCTCGTTCATTAGGTTGGCGATAAAAGGTGGCTTTGTTTCAATTTGTAAATATAATTGGAAGTGTGGGCAAGGAGGAATATGTCTAAGCAACCAAACTTGAAATTAGTATTTGTTTTATCAAATGATCCGCGAAGGTCCTTTATTCCGTCCCCTTGGATGATCGTGACTTTACCAAATACGATTCCAAAAAATAAGACGTGGAATGAAACATATATCATTCGGTCTCACAACTGAGTACTATTGTAGCAGACTGAGATATGTGAAATTCTAAATTCCTCGAATATAGATAGCTTGAGCTTGATACTGGACTGTAAGAAAGAAATACACATGTTTAGGGTATTCAAACGACTCAATATGTTTATAAGACAACCAAAATGAAAAGATAGCTAAGGATCTTGTAACGATAATCAAGTCCTATTATGTTATCTGTTGGGTATCGATAGTGACGGCCCAGTAAGAAAAGGCCTCGAAGGCCCAATAACTATAGAGGGGGTAAACCCATGACATCCGAACCGGATCGGCCCAAGTACAAGCCAAACTTGGCCCACCATCGAGTAATCCAGAATCGAGCCCAAAGTCTATAGAGACGCCAAAGGCTCTCAGACTGCTCGCCATTCTCTACCAAGTCGCGACCTTCCACTGCTCGACATGGGAGTGCTCGCCCCGAAGAGAGCCTTGCCTCTCTCCTCTGGTCCCACTAAACCGTTAATAACAGAGTGGCCAAGATATCCCGCATATCCCGGTCACATATTCACTAAAGATTAGATTTGGTAACTGCAATATCTCGCAGTAACTGCCATATCCCACGATCCGAATCTTCAGCAACTCAATATACATTAAGATATTCAGTTGCCTTTATACGGTTCTATCTCTCTTACCCTATAAATATCCTTGCTTTACATACGTACTTTACGTTTTGAGTTTTATACACACATATACTCATTTAAGCATCGGAGAGGGACCCAGAGGCACCCCCTCTGTTGCGCTCCCCTACTTGCAGGTTCACCGGAGTTGGAGCTGAAGCGTCATCCCAACCTTGTCTGGTATTCAATTCACTGCCAGATCAGCATTCAGGATTTCACGATCCAACATTTGGCGCCGTCTGTGGGAATCGAGCAATTAAGCCATGAGAACTCGATCCCAAAGCAACCGTCGGAATCAGACTAGGGAGCGATCCTCAGATAGCTCTGATTCCGCCGCCGCTTCACCACTTCAACAGGAACCTGCCAGCCGAGCAGGAGTTAATGCTGTTCCTCTGCGGACAGCCCGAGAACATGTCGGTGATTCAAGACCGACCCCAGCTGCTGATCAAAACGGAGCCCCTGCGCCGCAGACAGTCCACATTGCGGGGCAGAATATTAATTTAACCCCCGAGATGGTCTCCTTGCTGGAAGCCATCCTAGGACAGGCGCGCCGCCAGGCCCCTGCTCCTCAGGAAAACAATCCCTCTGCTCCTAAGGAAAATCACCGCCCTGCTGCCACAGGGCCTTCACCTTCAGAAGCGGCCAATCCTAGTCCTGCTGCGCATCAGGAGGATCAGGAGATGACGTCAGGTCAGCAGTCCCTACCTCCAGCGCACACCAAGGAGCCAGCAGCCGCATATACTGCCAATCCTTCCGGTCCGCCTCCACCCGGAGCCTCTCCCATGTACTGCACTGTGGAGCAGATGGATGACCTCCTCAGCAAAAGGCTCCAGGAAAGACAGTTGACAGTCATAGCTCCCTTCAAGGAGCAGTCCTCTCATCCATTCACCGACGCGCTCGTCGCTATCAAAATCCCGAAGGATGTGGTTGCTCGGGCCATACCTGAGTATAGCGGTGGAGGAGATCCCACCGTACATGTCAACAAGCATGAGGCCTCCCTTCTGGGTAAGTCAAACGATCCCAATCATTTGGCTTTGCTATTTCCATCTACTCTTTCGGGTTCGGCTTCGTCCTGGTTCTTCGGCCTCCCTGCAGGATCAATCGGAACTTGGGCAGAGTTAAGAAGCAAGTTCCTGGAGAGATACATGGGCGAGCGCCAGTTGCTGAAGAGCGTGGTCGCCCTTGACTCGGTCAAACAGCAGCCTGGAGAGTCGCTGTCCAACTTCTACGGGCGTTTTCATCAAAACGTCACAGAATTAGATCGCCGAATCTCGGATGGGGAGATCATTCGAGCATTCTACAGAGGTCTGGATGTGGCCAACAAGGCCTCGAGAAAGCTGCGAAACAGCTATCACGTAAAGGAGATAGAGACATTGGAGGAGTTGGCATCCAGAGCGAAAGGTTTCATAGACCTTGAGCGCGCAAACATCGAGGCTAACCTCCTGACGACCTCGCTAAGGGTAACCCCTGAACCCCGACGCGATGGTAAGAAGGAGGTCAAGAAGGAGAAAAAGGGAAAAGAAAGTAAGCCGCGAGTCGAGTCTCTTCCAGCGCCTCGCCATCCAGAGGTCCCTGAGTACTTCACGCCTTTAAATAGGCAGATCTCAGCGGTACTAGTCGAGATGGAGAGGAGATCCTTGGCGAGGCCACCGATGCCTCGCCGAGGTGGGTTACCCATGGGCAAGGATGTCGAGAGCTATTGCAGATACCACAAGTGCAAGGGCCATAAGACAGACGATTGCAAGATTCTGAAACGAGATATAGAGAGGCTGATTCAGGGGGGAATGTTGAAGGAATTTGTGGCAGGGCGAGACCGAAGTCGAACGCCCCCCAGGAGACATCGTTCACCAGCCCCTGCAGATCAAGCTGAGCCTTCTGGAAGCAAGAGGAGAGTGAATCTGATTGCAGGAGGATTCGGCGCAGGCGGCGAGAGGTCAAACTCCAGAGAGGTCTACGCCACTCAGATCTCTACGGCAGTTCAGTTGGGGAAGCGACCCCGACCTGAAGAAAACATTGTCATCTCATTCTCTGAAGATGATTTGGCACATGTCACTACGCCCCACAACGATGCTCTGGTCATTACGGCAGATATAGACGGCTGTGATGTTGCAAGGATTCTGGTCGACGGAGGCAGCTCGACAGACATCCTGTTTCTGGACGCCTTCGAAAAGATGGGCAAATCAAAACGCGACCTGAAGAGGGTCGACTTTCCGCTGATCGGATTTGCGGGAAGGACAACTTATCCACTGGGGGCTATAACCATGCCAGTGATTTTTGGCGAGGGGTGGAAAAGCATCAAGGTGTCGGTCACTTTCCTGGTGGTCGATTCACCTACATCCTACAACGCCATTATAGGGAGAACCACGATCAACCCAAATAAGATTGTGGCCTCCACTGTCCACCAGAAGATGAAGTTCCCTACTCCGAACGGGATTGGAGAAGTGCTCGGAGATCAGCCTTCCTCGCGGCAATGTTATGTGAACTGTTTACGCAGGAAGAACCAAAGGGAGGCGCTCGCCATCGAGACAGAGGCCGATCCCCGCGAGGACTTGGCTCGACCAGCACCCATGGAGGAATTGGAGGAGGTCGAGATCGATGGTCCGGACAAAAAGGTGCGCATTGGGACCACCTTGAAAGAGGATCAGAAGGAGACCATGACCGCTCTCCTCAAGGAATTCAAAGAGCTCTTTGCCTGGCAGCCGAGCGACATGCCAGGAATCAGCACAGATATTATCTCGCATGAGCTCAGGATAGACCCCTCCATCAAGCCGATCGCCCAAAAGAGAAGATCGTTCGGGACTGATAAACGTTTGGCGATCAGGCAGGAAGTCGGCAGGTTGATTGAAGCTGACTTCGTCAGAGAGGTAAGATTCCAGAGCTGGGTAGCCAACCCAGTTTTGGTCAGGAAATCTAATGGCAAGTGGAGGATGTGCGTCGACTTCCGCGACTTAAACAAGGCTTGCCCCAAAGATTCATATCCCCTTCCAAGAATTGATCAGCTAGTCGATGCTACCTCGGGTCATGAGATGCTGAGCTTCATGGACGCCTATTCAGGCTACAACCAGATCAGAATGCATCCAGACGACGAGGCCCACACTGCTTTCTATGCTGACGGGGACATTCTATGCTACAAGGTGATGCCCTTTGGTCTCATCAATGCCGGGGCAACTTATCAGCGGATGGTGAACCGACTGTTCCAGGACATGCTGGGAAGGAACATGGAGGCCTACGTGGATGATATGCTCGTTAAATCCATCAAAGGCAATCCTCATACCACCGACCTCCGTGAAGCTTTTGAATGCATGAGGAGACACAGCGTTCGCCTGAACCCAGCAAAGTGCGCCTTTGGAGTCAAGTCCGGGAAGTTCCTGGGTTTTATGGTCAGCGAAAGGGGCATTGAAGCAAACCCGGAAAAGCTAAAGGCCATAGAAGAAATGAAGTCACCAACCTGCCATAAGGAAGTCCAATGCCTGAACGGCCGACTAGCTGCTCTTAACCGCTTCCTCTCCAAAGCAAGCGACAAGTCCCTCCCGTTCTTCAAAACCTTGAGGGCCAACCGTAAGTTCGAATGGACGCCAGACTGCGAGGAAGCATTCCAGTCCTTGAAAAGGCATATTCAAACACTCCCAGCTCTGGCAAAACCCGTTCCAGGCGAGCAGCTTTTCCTCTATTTAGGCATTAGCGATGTGGCAGCCAGTGCTGTTTTAATAAGGGAGGAGAATAATGTTCAGAGTCCAGTGTATTTCATTAGCAAAATGTTCAACTCAGCAGAAATAAAATATGTCCAGATTGAGAAGTATCTCTATGCCTTAGTTATTGCTGCTCGGAAGCTGAGACCATACTTTCATGCGCACGACATCACGGTCCTCACCAATCAACCTCTCAAAAACTTCCTGATGAAGCCAGATTCTTCAGGAAGAATGGTCAAGTGGGCGATCGAGCTCAGCGAGTTCAGGATCAAATTTGCGCCAAAAACGGCCATCAAAGGTCAAGCACTAGCTGATTTCATAGTGGAAAGCACGAGTAACGGTCAAGCGGAGGCAGAAAACAGGCCAAGTCAGTCAGCAAACGACAATCAAATCTGGGAACTCTATACGGATGGGTCTTCATCAAAAGAAGGCTCGGGGGCAGGTTTAATTCTTATTCCTCCTGAGGGCGAGCCTCTGAAATACGCGATCGCCTTGACATTCCCGGCGACCAATAACGAAGCAGAATATGAGGCTCTTATCACTGGACTCAGACTGGCAAAAGGAATGGGTATAACAGCGCTTAAAGTAAAAAGTGATTCAGAACTTATTGTCAATCAGGTTAATGGCGCCTACGAGGCAAAGGGAGAAAAGATGAAGAAATATCTCGGCATCGCCAAAAAACTAGTTGTGGAAATCCCAAATTTCGCGATTGAGTTTATTCCTCGCCAAGAAAACCAGATGGCAGATTCTTTGAGTAAGCTAGCCTTCGGAGGGGCGACAATCCAGGATGTGCAATTTCTGGAAAAGGCCCTATGTTCAGTCCTTGAAAACAGAGCGGAGGTCTTCAACATTCAAGAACAGGTCACCTGGATGACCCCGTTCCAGAATTATTTGAAAAAAGGCATCCTCCCAGAGGACGAAGGCGAATCCACTAGGATTAGAAGACTCGCAGCCAGTTATCTAATCATCGATGGAGAACTCTATAGAAGAGGTTATTCGACGCCTTACTTGAGATGTGTTGCTCTACCCGAAACAGAAAAAGTTCTTCGAGAAGCTCATGAAGGGGCAGCGGCATGTCATGAAGGTGCTCGTTCACTAAGCAGGAAAATATTCAGACTGGGATATTACTGGCCGACCTTGGGAAAAGACGCAGCCGAATTAACACAGAAGTGTGAAATTTGCCAGCAGTTTGCACCACGATCGGGTCGACCATCGACATTATTATCCCCAATGGCGGGTGCCTGGCCCTTCGCTCAATGGGGAATCGATATATTGGGTCCTTTTCCCATTAGCACTGGTCAGCGTACTCACATTATAGTGGCGATCGACTACTTCACTAAGTGGGTAGAGGCGAAAGCTCTAGCTTCGACAACGGAATTCCAAGTTATCAAGTTCATGCAGGTCAACATATTCTCCAGGTTTGGTATTCCCAAAATACTCATCAGCGATAATGGTCCGCAATTCGTTGGAAAGGAATTGAAATGGCTCTGTGAAGAGTATCACATCGACCATCGCTTCAGTTCAGTACATCACCCTCAAACGAATGGGCAAGCTGAAGCAGCCAACAAGGTTGTCTTAGCAGGACTCAAGAAAAGGGTTCGAGCATTCAAAGGGAACTGGGCAGACGAACTGGAAAACGTATTATGGGCCATCAGAACAACGCCTAAGGCGGCCACAGGAGAAACGCCTTTCAGTTTAGTGTACGGATCAGAAGCAGTAGCACCAACTGAATTAGCAGTGCCTACCCACAGAGTCCTACACTTTAACGCGGAGGCAAATGAGATCGAGCGCAGAACTGACCTCGACTTGGCAGAGGAAAAGAGATGGCTCTCGGAAAAAACACAGGCAAAAATGCGCTTGGCGACCGCTCGGTATTTCAATAGAAAAGTTAGCGCTCGCCAATTTTTCGTGGGGGAGATGGTTATGAGAAGGAATGAATTTACAAGGCTGGACAGTAAAAACAAACTTTCAGCCAAATGGGAAGGACCATACAAAGTAGTAGAGATCGCCGCACCAGGATCCTACTATTTGGAAACCACCGAAGGCGAGAGGTTACCTCGTCCATTTAATTCAGAGCATTTAAGAAGATTTTATGCATAGCTTGTAATCAAACGGATTATGTCAATAAAAGAAAGCCATTCCTTCACAAAGCGTGTCCACTCGAAGCAAGCTGAAGTCAAAAAGCCCTGACGCCAAAGTCAGGCCTCAAAAGCCCTAGCAACAAAGCTAGGCCAAAAGCCCTAGCACCAAAGCTAGGCCAAAAAGCCCTGACGCCAAAGTCAGGCCTCAAAAAGCCCTAGCAACAAAGCTAGGCCAAAAGCCCTAGCACCAAAGCTAGGCCAAAAGCCCTGACGCCAAAGTCAGGCCTCAAAAGCCCTAGCAACAAAGCTAGGCCAAAAGCCCTAGCACCAAAGCTAGGCCAAAAAGCCCTGACGCCAAAGTCAGGCCTCAAAAGCCCTAGCACCAAAGCTAGGCCAAAAGCCCTGACGCCAAAGTCAGGCCTCAAAAGCCCTAGCAACAAAGCTAGGCCAAAAGCCCTAGCAACAAAGCTAGGCCAAAAAGCCCTAACAACAAAGTTAGGCCAAAAGCCCTAGCAACAAAGCTAGGCCAAAAAGCCCTGTCGCCAAAGACAGGCCAAAAGCCCTAACAACAAAGTTAGGCCAAAAGCCCTAGCAACAAAGCTAGGCCAAAAAGCCCTGTCGCCAAAGACAGGCCAAAAGCCCTAACAACAAAGTTAGGCCAAAAAAGCCTTAGTAACAAAACTAGGCCACAAAAGCCCTAACAACAAAGTTAGGCCTCAAAAAACCTGACGCCAAGAGTCAGGCAAAGCCCTGACGCCAAAGTCAGGCCAAAAGACCTAGCAAAATGTTAGGCAAAATGAAAGCCCTGACGCCAAAGTCAGGCCAAAGAAAGTTTAGGCGATCACTATCGATGATAAAGCCTGACAAATTACAAATCCCTTGTTATTAGGCCAACACCTCAAAGGTTTAAACTTCAAAGAAGGTAATATCTCTTTGAACTTAGAAGTTTACGCTTTTAAGTGTCAAAAGTATTATCCTTAGAAAGTTTAACTTATGATGGGTCTACGGCTTTAAGGGTCGACGACATTACAAAGCAAGAAAGTAATTATGAGTAAGATATTGGATAGCTAAATATGTTCGAAGTCGATTAAAGGCTCAAGAATATAAAAGCATTCAATAGAAAAATCCAAGTCTTCGACAAATAATTACAAACCAAAAACAGAAAATACAAAAATGGCTATCTAAAAAAGATAAATACGGTCGCCAAGGAGTTGGGGACTTCAAGCGTCGGAGTTCTCGGGGGCAAGGGTGCTCTGCTCGCCTTCGGGGGCAGAAGTACTGGGCTCGCCTTCAGGAGCAGCCTCGCCAGCAACAGAGGGCGGCGAAGGACGACTCCGCAGGAAGGTCTTCAAAGAGGCGACTTCCCCAAGAGGAAAGTTGGGATCGACCGCCTGGACCTCATCCACCAGGACTTCGAGAAAATCGGCAATCGCCGACCTCATCTCCTTCAGAGCGCAGTCCTCAAACTCCTCAGAGGCTTTGAATGCCTCAACTACGCTCTGGGGCGAAGGGACGGCTTTCAATTGTGCAGTTAACCGATCCCTCTCCTCCTCCAAGGCAATCCCCCGGGCTTCTGCAGCTTCCGTCTGAGCCACCGCAGCTCCTCTCTGGGCGTCAGCAGCGTCCCTTTGCGCCTCGGCAGCGACCCTGCGAGCCTCCGATTCTGCCCCTTGCGCCTGAGCTTCCTTAAGTTCAGCATCTAGGCGAACTCGGACGATCTCTCCCTGATCTAAACACAGGTGAAGAGCGTCAAAGTCCTGAAGAGCGGCAGCGGCTTCAGCCTCCCTCTTCTGGACATCAGCAAGGAGGCGCTGCTCCTTCCTGAGGTATTCCTCTCGGGTATTATCTGCCAAGGCGATCGCTGCATCTGCAGTCGTCTTGATAGTCCCCAATTGCTCAGGAGTGACCCCCGTGCTTCGGTACTGCTCCAGCTCGGCGAGCACACTGGAATACTTGTCGGTGAGCTCCCCGAAGACACGACCAAGAATCACCTCTTCCCGAACGAACTGGCAACAAATATAGAATAAAAGCTGTCAGGACAACAGACAATAAGGGAACGACAAAGAGAGGACTCTACGAAATGAAAGTATGAGATCTTACCAAAGCCACTCGTTCGAAGTGGGACCGAAGGAACCCCTCGATCTGATGAAGTTCCGTGGGAACAATCGAGCGGTCCGCGGGGGGAATTATCCCGTCCAGAAGCCGCATACACATATCCGGGCTGCCCCGGAGGCTCTTCTGGGGAGGATACCCCTTCTTCATAAGGTCCCCACAGGGGACCCAAGTTTCCCGAGAATTCGCTGATTCAAGCGGCTGAAACAAGCCGGCAAGGGAGCAATGCTCATCCACAGGAGCCCTCGATGAGCTGGAAGCAGCATGCCCCTTCTTCTTGGTCCCAGACTCCTTAGGAGGAGCCATGGGCACAGTAAGAACAGGAGGAGCTAAGGTCAAAACCTTCCCCTTGGCGGCAGAAGGACCCTGGGGAGAAGGAGAAGGGGGCACCGCGTCCAGACCCTTCCCTTTATTAGCGGAAGGACCCCCAGGAGGGGGAGGAGAAGGATGTTGGTCGACTTCCGGACATCCCTCACTCCTGACCTTCTTGGAGGGAGGAGGAGCATGATCCCGGACCATGTCGGTTGAGGACTCCTCTGCAAAACAACAAGACAAAATGTCAAAAAACAAAAAACCGCAAAGTATGAAGATATTAAATCTACGAATAACAAAGCAACATACCTGGTTGGCGAGGGTCAGCAGTGGCCGAGGGAAGCACCTCCTCAGACTTCCTCTTGAACGAACGCCTAGAGGGGGGAGGAGGAGAGTTCAGCAATGCCTGGTCGGAGGACAACCCCGCTAATCCCTGGTCATCAAAGAGACCTATCAGTTTCTGGCTCTTGCTTACAACCTTCCCTACAAGTAATAAAGCAAGATAAGAGTTAGAAAATTACCCAATCATTAAAGATTGGCGTGGCTTGATGAATACCCGCCATCTCAAGGGCATTCTCGGTAGTCTCCGCCACTGAGCGGATGGACTTGAACTGAGAAGACCGATGCGACCGGTATAGGTCATCAATAGCGTTTCGATCACTCTCTGATAGCTCCTCGAAGGAAGGAGGGAAATCCTTGTCCGGGATCAACAATTTCCAGGGCACCCCCCCCTTATAAAAGAAGTAACACTTCTTATAATTGGAGTTGGTGGTCCGAAAATCGTCGACCAGGCGGACATGGACGTTCCAAACCCATCCCTGAAGGCCTCCCCACTCTGAAAACTTCGGCCAGCGGGATTGGAAGTGGTGAAGGTGGTTTGCCCCTGCTGCCAGGCGGAAGAAACACCGGAACAGGGCCAGTGAATATACCCATTCCTGGCGTAAGCATAGGAACTTGAAACCGACCCACATCCTGAGGGCATTCGGGACAAGCTGTGTGGGGTGAATCCCGTAAAACTGACACAAGGTCTGTAAATCCTCACAGAGAGGAAAACGCAACCCAGCATCGATCTGAGCCGCATAAATGTAAACCTCTCCATCGTGAGGAAAATGCAGACCTAGGCCAGGATATCTAGGAGCATCCTCCACGCTGAAGCCACCGAGCGCCACCACGGTCTTAAAATAAGCCGGCTTCAATTCATTAGGCTTGACGTCTACTCGAACAAATTCAAATATTGCAATGATAAACATAAAAAGCAAAGAACAGCAGAGGACATTGCCAAAGCAGAGCAATAAAAGGGCGAAAGTTTACCTTTTGGGGAAAAAATAGGCGTGTTCAGCTCGGGCCCGTCCACCACCACAGGAGTGGTTGCAGTCCTGCCCAAATCGGTCTGTTCCTCTACTGAAGGGGGAACGACTTCATCCCTGATGGTCAAAGGGACATCAGCATTTCTGGGCATGTTGGCTTTGTTGGCACCCTTGGGAGCCGTGTGCTTGACTCTCTGATTGCGAGGAGCCATGGAAATGGTCGAAATGAGAACTGAAGAGGATTAAAAGAGAAAGGGAAGGTTTGCAGCGAAGTTCTGAAAATCTGGAGGAGTGGATAAGCGTAAAAAACAAAATGCAGAAACTGACGTTTCCTATATAGACCAAAAGGGGAGTAACCGCCACGAGCAAATCGAAGCGACGCAGAGGAATAATTGCACCCTTTTGGAAAAAACCGAAGCAATGTCAGAATTCCAAGAGACAACGGTTGGCTGGTACAGACAGCTGTCAAGCTACCCTGGGTTTACGGAAAAGTAAATGTCAGGCGTGCCTCAAGTGACCGTTCGATTTCTGGACAACCGTGCAGTTATTAAATGCTAAAATTCCACTAAGGAGACAAGGTGGTCGCCAACGCACTAATAAAGCTTTAGCAGAAATACCTCGGGTAGATAATGATCGCCTAACTAAGAAAGATAGACTTCCATAAGCCTGAGTCACCTCGAGTGATCGCCAAAAGGGAATAAAAGGAAGGATATTCTTTCGGCTTTGAACAGAGAAGGAATCGCTCGCCAAATGAGCTCGAAGTGTCTCAAAGGCACTGAACCATTACCAAAGACGTCACTATCTAAAACCCTACCAGGAAATCAAGCTCGACTGAAGGAACTTCAATCAAGCTTCGGGGGCAAATGTTGGGTATCGATAGTGACGGCCCAGTAAGAAAAGGCCTCGAAGGCCCAATAACTATAGAGGGGGTAAACCCATGACATCCGAACCGGATCGGCCCAAGTACAAGCCAAACTTGGCCCACCATCGAGTAATCCAGAATCGAGCCCAAAGTCTATAGAGACGCCAAAGGCTCTCAGACTGCTCGCCATTCTCTACCAAGTCGCGACCTTCCACTGCTCGACATGGGAGTGCTCGCCCCGAAGAGAGCCTTGCCTCTCTCCTCTGGTCCCACTAAACCGTTAATAACAGAGTGGCCAAGATATCCCGCATATCCCGGTCACATATTCACTAAAGATTAGATTTGGTAACTGCAATATCTCGCAGTAACTGCCATATCCCACGATCCGAATCTTCAGCAACTCAATATACATTAAGATATTCAGTTGCCTTTATACGGTTCTATCTCTCTTACCCTATAAATATCCTTGCTTTACATACGTACTTTACGTTTTGAGTTTTATACACACATATACTCATTTAAGCATCGGAGAGGGACCCAGAGGCACCCCCTCTGTTGCGCTCCCCTACTTGCAGGTTCACCGGAGTTGGAGCTGAAGCGTCATCCCAACCTTGTCTGGTATTCAATTCACTGCCAGATCAGCATTCAGGATTTCACGATCCAACATTATCCATTTCGCTCCTAAAATTATGAATACTCCAATGCTCTGTGAATAACTACTAAACATCACTCACATCATATAATATTTTGTAGCATGCTATATTTCTTGTTAATTGTGTTATGAGAGAAACAAATTGTAGGAATCTGTACAATAAATACAAAAAAGGCTAATTGATTTGGTACCTTTAATTTTTCTGATGCATTACTTATAAGACATGGAATTGTATGTTATGTCACATGTTATATATTATAGATTTAAATGTAGCAACTGTAGAATAAATTTCAAACCTGAAAATTACTTATTTAAACAATTGCGACATAATTAATACAAAACTATATATGTATAGATAAAATTCAAAATAATTTGACGGATTAAAAAATACAATACATATTTAGTTTTAATTAATTTTAGGTATTTAAGATGGAACAAAGAGTTTTTCGGTTTTAATATTTCCGTTAATTAACTCATAAGAAAACAACTAAACCTCAATCGCCCTACTATGGAAGAAACTGACTATTCCACGAACCCAAAACTATATATAGTAATGCTCTTTAGCTACAACTATGTTTGGTATAACTAGCTGAACCTATACATAATGGAGCTATATAAGTGTGTGTCGAATTACATTCTCTTAGGATACTTTGCGTTTTAACCCCGGAAGATAATTGAAGTACAACAAGGATTCATAATTAAATCATGAAGTATTCAACCTCAGCTTATGCAATTATCCTTCTTTTTCTTTGTATCAGTGCAGGTAAATTCCTACTTTTTAAGTATACATAGAATACAATACTACGGTTTTATATCACATTTAATCACAGGATAAGTTGTCTTTGCCTTGATATAGCGTTTTCGCAAGTATGCTAGAAGAGTACGTATAAGCGTGGAACTTTCAAATAGTAAAATAGTAGACACGTGACATTTTCTTTGTAATATTAGTTGTATATGCATGTATAAAAACGGAATAAAATATCCATTTAACACGTAAAGATCTATGCAAATACAAGAATATTCAATAAAGTTAATTACCATGATTTAGTAGCACTAGAACTGAGCATGATCAACCGACTTTTGTTCAGGTCAATTTGAGCGTGGAAAAGCGGCACCCACATGTGTTAAGTATAAACACACAGGAAAAGGAGAATGTGAAGAGCGTGACTGTTACTGGAGCTGCAAAAGCTATTATATTAGAGGCGGTTACGGCCACTGCAACGAGGATAACTCCATCTGCACCTGTTATTGGAATTGCTAGCTGTGCATCAATTGGTAAAACGTGTTCAATCGAGGAATCAACATATCCTTATAGTCTTTTTGTAATCTACCAAATAAAATCTATACTATAATAAAGTGGTTATGGATGTGCATCAATAATATTATATATTAGTAGAATATGTCAACGGTACCTTATATGAATTTAAACAATACCATTAACCTAAGTGAAGTAATACATTTTTGAGATTGAGTAATAACATAGTAGTTTTTGATAAATATTAATTCAAATGATAAGTATTTCATAATTTGTTTTCTAGACACAAACACTAGGAAGGTAGGTTCTTTGTGGTCAAAGAATACTACCATGTTTGTGCACAAGAAATATATTTCTAGATTTTAGTTCATTTCACGTTTGTATATTCATATATATATTCATATATATATATATGTTTAAGGAAAGTTAAACTCTACAGATTGGGTAGTAATATATAACAAAAGTCTTCAAAGGAGTATTTATTCAGGTAAAAATAGTATTTATTATAATTAGGAATCTACGAAAAATGGAAAATAAAAAGTCCAAAATAAAAAACCTAGATAAATCAGCAATTCTTATTTGAAAAAGTAAATGTAGTTAGATGATCATAATTCATATATAGTACGAGTTGAATTAATGCCTTGTTTACGCGTAATTTTCGTACGTTAGTGGTAAATTGTTTGAACACACTGAACTATTATGAAGATTTCTTTCTCAAGGACTGCAAAGATTCCTCGTTCATTAGGTTGGCGATAAAAGGTGGCTTTGTTTCAATTTGTAAATATAATTGGAAGTGTGGGCAAGGAGGAATATGTCTAAGCAACCAAACTTGAAATTAGTATTTGTTTTATCAAATGATCCGCGAAGGTCCTTTATTCCGTCCCCTTGGATGATCGTGACTTTACCAAATACGATTCCAAAAAATAAGACGTGAAATGAAACATATAGCATTCGGTCTCACAACTGAGTACTATTGTAGCAGACTGAGATATGTGAAATTCTAAATTCCTCGAATATAGATAGCTTGAGCTTGATACTGGACTGTAAGAAAGAAATACACATGTTTAGGGTATTCAAACGACTCAATATGTTTATAAGACAACCAAAATGAAAAGATAGCTAAGGATCTTGTAACGATAATCAAGTCCTATTATGTTATCCATTTCGCTCCTAAAATTATGAATACTCCAATGCTCTGTGAATAACTACTAAACATCACTCACATCATATAATATTTTGTAGCATGCTATATTTCTTGTTAATTGTGTTATTAGAGAAACAAATTGTAGGAATCTGTACAATAAATACAAAAAAGGCTAATTGATTTGGTACCTTTAATTTTTCTGATGCATTACTTATAAGACATGGAATTGTATGTTATGTCACATGTTATATATTATAGATTTAAATGTAGCAACTGTAGAATAAATTTCAAACCTGAAAATTACTTATTTAAACAATTGCGACATAATTAATACAAAACTATATATGTATAGATAAAATTCAAAATAATTTGACGGATTAAAAAATACAATACATATTTAGTTTTAATTAATTTTAGGTATTTAAGATGGAACAAAGAGTTTTTCGGTTTTAATATTTCCGTTAATTAACTCATAAGAAAACAACTAAACCTCAATCGCCCTACTATGGAAGAAACTGACTATTCCACGAACCCAAAACTATATATAGTAATGCTCTTTAGCTACAACTATGTTTGGTATAACTAGCTGAACCTATACATAATGGAGCTATATAAGTGTGTGTCGAATTACATTCTCTTAGGATACTTTGCGTTTTAACCCCGGAAGATAATTGAAGTACAACAAGGATTCATAATTAAATCATGAAGTATTCAACCTCAGCTTATGCAATTATCCTTCTTTTTCTTTGTATCAGTGCAGGTAAATTCCTACTTTTTAAGTATACATAGAATACAATACTACGGTTTTATATCACATTTAATCACAGGATAAGTTGTCTTTGCCTTGATATAGCGTTTTCGCAAGTATGCTAGAAGAGTACGTATAAGCGTGGAACTTTCAAATAGTAAAATAGTAGACACGTGACATTTTCTTTGTAATATTAGTTGTATATGCATGTATAAAAACGGAATAAAATATCCATTTAACACGTAAAGATCTATGCAAATACAAGAATATTCAATAAAGTTAATTACCATGATTTAGTAGCACTAGAACTGAGCATGATCAACCGACTTTTGTTCAGGTCAATTTGAGCGTGGAAAAGCGGCACCCACATGTGTTAAGTATAAACACACAGGAAAAGGAGAATGTGAAGAGCGTGACTGTTACTGGAGCTGCAAAAGCTATTATATTAGAGGCGGTTACGGCCACTGCAACGAGGATAACTCCATCTGCACCTGTTATTGGAATTGCTAGCTGTGCATCAATTGGTAAAACGTGTTCAATCGAGGAATCAACATATCCTTATAGTCTTTTTGTAATCTACCAAATAAAATCTATACTATAATAAAGTGGTTATGGATCAGCATCAATAATATTATATATTAGTAGAATATGTCAACGGTACCTTATATGAATTTAAACAATACCATTAACCTAAGTGAAGTAATACATTTTTGAGATTGAGTAATAACATAGTAGTTTTTGATAAATATTAATTCAAATGATAAGTATTTCATAATTTGTTTTCTAGACACAAACACTAGGAAGGTGGTTCTTTTGTGGTCAAAGAATACTACCATGTTTGTGCACAAGAAATATATTTCTAGATTTTAGTTCATTTCACGTTTGTATATTCATATATATATTCATATATATATATATGTTTAAGGAAAGTTAAACTCTACAGATTGGGTAGTAATATATAACAAAAGTCTTCAAAGGAGTATTTATTCAGGTAAAAATAGTATTTATTATAATTAGGAATCTACGAAAAATGGAAAATAAAAAGTCCAAAATAAAAAACCTAGATAAATCAGCAATTCTTATTTGAAAAAGTAAATGTAGTTAGATGATCATAATTCATATATAGTACGAGTTGAATTAATGCCTTGTTTACGCGTAATTTTCGTACGTTAGTGGTAAATTGTTTGAACACACTGAACTATTATGAAGATTTCTTTCTCAAGGACTGCAAAGATTCCTCGTTCATTAGGTTGGCGATAAAAGGTGGCTTTGTTTCAATTTGTAAATATAATTGGAAGTGTGGGCAAGGAGGAATATGTCTAAGCAACCAAACTTGAAATTAGTATTTGTTTTATCAAATGATCCGCGAAGGTCCTTTATTCCGTCCCCTTGGATGATCGTGACTTTACCAAATACGATTCCAAAAAATAAGACGTGAAATGAAACATATAGCATTCGGTCTCACAACTGAGTACTATTGTAGCAGACTGAGATATGTGAAATTCTAAATTCCTCGAATATAGATAGCTTGAGCTTGATACTGGACTGTAAGAAAGAAATACACATGTTTAGGGTATTCAAACGACTCAATATGTTTATAAGACAACCAAAATGAAAAGATAGCTAAGGATCTTGTAACGATAATCAAGTCCTATTATGTTATCCATTTCGCTCCTAAAATTATGAATACTCCAATGCTCTGTGAATAACTACTAAACATCACTCACATCATATAATATTTTGTAGCATGCTATATTTCTTGTTAATTGTGTTATTAGAGAAACAAATTGTAGGAATCTGTACAATAAATACAAAAAAGGCTAATTGATTTGGTACCTTTAATTTTTCTGATGCATTACTTATAAGACATGGAATTGTATGTTATGTCACATGTTATATATTATAGATTTAAATGTAGCAACTGTAGAATAAATTTCAAACCTGAAAATTACTTATTTAAACAATTGCGACATAATTAATACAAAACTATATATGTATAGATAAAATTCAAAATAATTTGACGGATTAAAAAATACAATACATATTTAGTTTTAATTAATTTTAGGTATTTAAGATGGAACAAATAGTTTTTCGGTTTTAATATTTCCGTTAATTAACTCATAAGAAAACAACTAAACCTCAATCGCCCTACTATGGAAGAAACTGACTATTCCACGAACCCAAAACTATATATAGTAATGCTCTTTAGCTACAACTATGTTTGGTATAACTAGCTGAACCTATACATAATGGAGCTATATAAGTGTGTGTCGAATTACATTCTCTTAGGATACTTTGCGTTTTAACCCCGGAAGATAATTGAAGTACAACAAGGATTCATAATTAAATCATGAAGTATTCAACCTCAGCTTATGCAATTATCCTTCTTTTTCTTTGTATCAGTGCAGGTAAATTCCTACTTTTTAAGTATACATAGAATACAATACTACGGTTTTATATCACATTTAATCACAGGATAAGTTGTCTTTGCCTTGATATAGCGTTTTCGCAAGTATGCTAGAAGAGTACGTATAAGCGTGGAACTTTCAAATAGTAAAATAGTAGACACGTGACATTTTCTTTGTAATATTAGTTGTATATGCATGTATAAAAACGGAATAAAATATCCATTTAACACGTAAAGATCTATGCAAATACAAGAATATTCAATAAAGTTAATTACCATGATTTAGTAGCACTAGAACTGAGCATGATCAACCGACTTTTGTTCAGGTCAATTTGAGCGTGGAAAAGCGGCACCCACATGTGTTAAGTATAAACACACAGGAAAAGGAGAATGTGAAGAGCGTGACTGTTACTGGAGCTGCAAAAGCTATTATATTAGAGGCGGTTACGGCCACTGCAACGAGGATAACTCCATCTGCACCTGTTATTGGAATTGCTAGCTGTGCATCAATTGGTAAAACGTGTTCAATCGAGGAATCAACATATCCTTATAGTCTTTTTGTAATCTACCAAATAAAATCTATACTATAATAAAGTGGTTATGGATCAGCATCAATAATATTATATATTAGTAGAATATGTCAACGGTACCTTATATGAATTTAAACAATACCATTAACCTAAGTGAAGTAATACATTTTTGAGATTGAGTAATAACATAGTAGTTTTTGATAAATATTAATTCAAATGATAAGTATTTCATAATTTGTTTTCTAGACACAAACACTAGGAAGGTAGGTTCTTTGTGGTCAAAGAATACTACCATGTTTGTGCACAAGAAATATATTTCTAGATTTTAGTTCATTTCACGTTTGTATATTCATATATATATTCATATATATATATATGTTTAAGGAAAGTTAAACTCTACAGATTGGGTAGTAATATATAACAAAAGTCTTCAAAGGAGTATTTATTCAGGTAAAAATAGTATTTATTATAATTAGGAATCTACGAAAAATGGAAAATAAAAAGTCCAAAATAAAAAACCTAGATAAATCAGCAATTCTTATTTGAAAAAGTAAATGTAGTTAGATGATCATAATTCATATATAGTACGAGTTGAATTAATGCCTTGTTTACGCGTAATTTTCGTACGTTAGTGGTAAATTGTTTGAACACACTGAACTATTATGAAGATTTCTTTCTCAAGGACTGCAAAGATTCCTCGTTCATTAGGTTGGCGATAAAAGGTGGCTTTGTTTCAATTTGTAAATATAATTGGAAGTGTGGGCAAGGAGGAATATGTCTAAGCAACCAAACTTGAAATTAGTATTTGTTTTATCAAATGATCCGCGAAGGTCCTTTATTCCGTCCCCTTGGATGATCGTGACTTTACCAAATACGATTCCAAAAAATAAGACGTGAAATGAAACATATAGCATTCGGTCTCACAACTGAGTACTATTGTAGCAGACTGAGATATGTGAAATTCTAAATTCCTCGAATATAGATAGCTTGAGCTTGATACTGGACTGTAAGAAAGAAATACACATGTTTAGGGTATTCAAACGACTCAATATGTTTATAAGACAACCAAAATGAAAAGATAGCTAAGGATCTTGTAACGATAATCAAGTCCTATTATGTTATCCATTTCGCTCCTAAAATTATGAATACTCCAATGCTCTGTGAATAACTACTAAACATCACTCACATCATATAATAATTTGTAGCATGCTATATTTCTTGTTAATTGTGTTATTAGAGAAACAAATTGTAGGAATCTGTACAATAAATACAAAAAAGGCTAATTGATTTGGTACCTTTAATTTTTCTGATGCATTACTTATAAGACATGGAATTGTATGTTATGTCACATGTTATATATTATAGATTTAAATGTAGCAACTGTAGAATAAATTTCAAACCTGAAAATTACTTATTTAAACAATTGCGACATAATTAATACAAAACTATATATGTATAGATAAAATTCAAAATAATTTGACGGATTAAAAAATACAATACATATTTAGTTTTAATTAATTTTAGGTATTTAAGATGGAACAAAGAGTTTTTCGGTTTTAATATTTCCGTTAATTAACTCATAAGAAAACAACTAAACCTCAATCGCCCTACTATGGAAGAAACTAACTATTCCACGAACCCAAAACTATATATAGTAATGCTCTTTAGCTACAACTATGTTTGGTATAACTAGCTGAACCTATACATAATGGAGCTATATAAGTGTGTGTCGAATTACATTCTCTTAGGATACTTTGCGTTTTAACCCCGGAAGATAATTGAAGTACAACAAGGATTCATAATTAAATCATGAAGTATTCAACCTCAGCTTATGCAATTATCCTTCTTTTTCTTTGTATCAGTGCAGGTAAATTCCTACTTTTTAAGTATACATAGAATACAATACTACGGTTTTATATCACATTTAATCACAGGATAAGTTGTCTTTGCCTTGATATAGCGTTTTCGCAAGTATGCTAGAAGAGTACGTATAAGCGTGGAACTTTCAAATAGTAAAATAGTAGACACGTGACATTTTCTTTGTAATATTAGTTGTATATGCATGTATAAAAACGGAATAAAATATCCATTTAACACGTAAAGATCTATGCAAATACAAGAATATTCAATAAAGTTAATTACCATGATTTAGTAGCACTAGAACTGAGCATGATCAACCGACTTTTGTTCAGGTCAATTTGAGCGTGGAAAAGCGGCACCCACATGTGTTAAGTATAAACACACAGGAAAAGGAGAATGTGAAGAGCGTGACTGTTACTGGAGCTGCAAAAGCTATTATATTAGAGGCGGTTACGGCCACTGCAACGAGGATAACTCTATCTGCACCTGTTATTGGAATTGCTAGCTGTGCATCAATTGGTAAAACGTGTTCAATCGAGGAATCAACATATCCTTATAGTCTTTTTGTAATCTACCAAATAAAATTTATACTATAATAAAGTGGTTATGGATGTGCATCAATAATATTATATATTAGTAGAATATGTCAACGGTACCTTATATGAATTTAAACAATACCATTAACCTAAGTGAAGTAATACATTTTTGAGATTGAGTAATAACATAGTAGTTTTTGATAAATATTAATTCAAATGATAAGTATTTCATAATTTGTTTTCTAGACACAAACACTAGGAAGGTAGGTTCTTTGTGGTCAAAGAATACTACCATGTTTGTGCACAAGAAATATATTTCTAGATTTTAGTTCATTTCACGTTTGTATATTCATATATATATTCATATATATATATATATGTTTAAGGAAAGTTAAACTCTACAGATTGGGTAGTAATATATAACAAAAGTCTTCAAAGGAGTATTTATTCAGGTAAAAATAGTATTTATTATAATTAGGAATCTACGAAAAATGGAAAATAAAAAGTCCAAAATAAAAAACCTAGATAAATCAGCAATTCTTATTTGAAAAAGTAAATGTAGTTAGATGATCATAATTCATATAGTACGAGTTGAATTAATGCCTTGTTTACCGCGTAATTTTCGTACGTTAGTGGTAAATTGTTTGAACACACTGAACTATTATGAAGATTTCTTTCTCAAGGACTGCAAAGATTCCTCGTTCATTAGGTTGGCGATAAAAGGTGGCTTTGTTTCAATTTGTAAATATAATTGGAAGTGTGGGCAAGGAGGAATATGTCTAAGCAACCAAACTTGAAATTAGTATTTGTTTTATCAAATGATCCGCGAAGGTCCTTTATTCCGTCCCCTTGGATGATCGTGACTTTACCAAATACGATTCCAAAAAATAAGACGTGAAATGAAACATATAGCATTCGGTCTCACAACTGAGTACTATTGTAGCAGACTGAGATATGTGAAATTCTAAATTCTTCGAATATAGATAGCTTGAGCTTGATACTGGACTGTAAGAAAGAAATACACATGTTTAGGGTATTCAAACGACTCAATATGTTTATAAGACAACCAAAATGAAAAGATAGCTAAGGATCTTGTAACGATAATCAAGTCCTATTATGTTATCCATTTCGCTCCTAAAATTATGAATACTCCAATGCTCTGTGAATAACTACTAAACATCACTCACATCATATAATAATTTGTAGCATGCTATATTTCTTGTTAATTGTGTTATTAGAGAAACAAATTGTAGGAATCTGTACAATAAATACAAAAAAGGCTAATTGATTTGGTACCTTTAATTTTTCTGATGCATTACTTATAAGACATGGAATTGTATGTTATGTCACATGTTATATATTATAGATTTAAATGTAGCAACTGTAGAATAAATTTCAAACCTGAAAATTACTTATTTAAACAATTGCGACATAATTAATACAAAACTATATATGTATAGATAAAATTCAAAATAATTTGACGGATTAAAAAATACAATACATATTTAGTTTTAGTTAATTTTAGGTATTTAAGATGGAACAAAGAGTTTTTCGGTTTTAATATTTCCGTTAATTAACTCATAAGAAAACAACTAAACCTCAATCGCCCTACTATGGAAGAAACTGACTATTCCACGAACCCAAAACTATATATAGTAATGCTCTTTAGCTACAACTATGTTTGGTATAACTAGCTGAACCTATACATAATGGAGCTATATAAGTGTGTGTCGAATTACATTCTCTTAGGATACTTTGCGTTTTAACCCCGGAAGATAATTGAAGTACAACAAGGATTCATAATTAAATCATGAAGTATTCAACCTCAGCTTATGCAATTATCCTTCTTTTTCTTTGTATCAGTGCAGGTAAATTCCTACTTTTTAAGTATACATAGAATACAATACTACGGTTTTATATCACATTTAATCACAGGATAAGTTGTCTTTGCCTTGATATAGCGTTTTCGCAAGTATGCTAGAAGAGTACGTATAAGCGTGGAACTTTCAAATAGTAAAATAGTAGACACGTGACATTTTCTTTGTAATATTAGTTGTATATGCATGTATAAAAACAGAATAAAATATCCATTTAACACGTAAAGATCTATGCAAATACAAGAATATTCAATAAAGTTAATTACCATGATTTAGTAGCACTAGAACTGAGCATGATCAACCGACTTTTGTTCAGGTCAATTTGAGCGTGGAAAAGCGGGCACCCACATGTGTTAAGTATAAACACACAGGAAAAGGAGAATGTGAAGAGCGTGACTGTTACTGGAGCTGCAAAAGCTATTATATTAGAGGCGGTTACGGGCCACTGCAACGAGGATAACTCTATCTGCACCTGTTATTGGAATTGCTAGCTGTGCATCAATTGGTAAAACGTGTTCAATCGAGGAATCAACATATCCTTATAGTCTTTTTGTAATCTACCAAATAAAATTTATACTATAATAAAGTGGTTATGGATGTGCATCAATAATATTATATATTAGTAGAATATGTCAACGGGTAACCTTATATGAATTTAAACAATACCATTAACCTAAGTGAAGTAATACATTTTGAGATTGAGTAATAACATAGTAGTTTTTGATAAATATTAATTCAAATGATAAGTATTTCATAATTTGTTTTCTAGACACAAACACTAGGAAGGTAGGTTCTTTGTGGTCAAAGAATACTACCATGTTTGTGCACAAGAAATATATTTCTAGATTTTAGTTCATTTCACGTTTGTATATTCATATATATATATATGTTTAAGGAAAGTTAAACTCTACAGATTGGGTAGTAATATATAACAAAAGTCTTCAAAGGAGTATTTATTCAGGTAAAAATAGTATTTATTATAATTAGGAATCTACGAAAAATGGAAAATAAAAAGTCCAAAATAAAAAACCTAGATAAATCAGCAATTCTTATTTGAAAAAGTAAATGTAGTTAGATGATCATAATTCATATATAGTACGAGTTGAATTAATGCCTTGTTTACGCGTAATTTTCGTACGTTAGTGGTAAATTGTTTGAACACACTGAACTATTATGAAGATTTCTTTCTCAAGGACTGCAAAGATTCCTCGTTCATTAGGTTGGCGATAAAAGGTGGCTTTGTTTCAATTTGTAAATATAATTGGAAGTGTGGGCAAGGAGGAATATGTCTAAGCAACCAAACTTGAAATTAGTATTTGTTTTATCAAATGATCCGCGAAGGTCCTTTATTCGTCCCCTTGGATGATCGTGACTTTACCAAATACGATTCCAAAAAATAAGACGTGAAATGAAACATATAGCATTCGGTCTCACAACTGAGTACTATTGTAGCAGACTGAGATATGTGAAATTCTAAATTCCTCGAATATAGATAGCTTGAGCTTGATACTGGACTGTAAGAAAGAAATACACATGTTTAGGGTATTCAAACGACTCAATATGTTTATAAGACAACCAAAATGAAAACATAGCTAAGGATCTTGTAACGATAATCAAGTCCTATTATGTTATCCATTTCGCTCCTAAAATTATGAATACTCCAATGCTCTGTGAATAACTACTAAACATCACTCACATCATATAATAATTTGTAGCATGCTATATTTCTTGTTAATTGTGTTATTAGAGAAACAAATTGTAGGAATCTGTACAATAAATACAAAAAAGGCTAATTGATTTGGTACCTTTAATTTTTCTGATGCATTACTTATAAGACATGGAATTGTATGTTATGTCACATGTTATATATTATAGATTTAAATGTAGCAACTCTAGAATAAATTTCAAACCTGAAAATTACTTATTTAAACAATTGCGACATAATTAATACAAAACTATATATGTATAGATAAAATTCAAAATAATTTGACGGATTAAAAAATACAATACATATTTAGTTTTAGTTAATTTTAGGTATTTAAGATGGAACAAAGAGTTTTTCGGTTTTAATATTTCCGTTAATTAACTCATAAGAAAACAACTAAACCTCAATCGCCCTACTATGGAAGAAACTGACTATTCCACGAACCCAAAACTATATATAGTAATGCTCTTTAGCTACAACTATGTTTGGTATAACTAGCTGAACCTATACATAATGGAGCTATATAAGTGTGTGTCGAATTACATTCTCTTAGGATACTTTGCGTTTTAACCCCGGAAGATAATTGAAGTACAACAAGGATTCATAATTAAATCATGAAGTATTCAACCTCAGCTTATGCAATTATCCTTCTTTTTCTTTGTATCAGTGCAGGTAAATTCCTACTTTTTAAGTATACATAGAATACAATACTACGGTTTTATATCACATTTAATCACAGGATAAGTTGTCTTTGCCTTGATATAGCGTTTTCGCAAGTATGCTAGAAGAGTACGTATAAGCGTGGAACTTTCAAATAGTAAAATAGTAGACACGTGACATTTTCTTTGTAATATTAGTTGTATATGCATGTATAAAAACAGAATAAAATATCCATTTAACACGTAAAGATCTATGCAAATACAAGAATATTCAATAAAGTTAATTACCATGATTTAGTAGCACTAGAACTGAGCATGATCAACCGACTTTTGTTCAGGTCAATTTGAGCGTGGAAAAGCGGCACCCACATGTGTTAAGTATAAACACACAGGAAAAGGAGAATGTGAAGAGCGTGACTGTTACTGGAGCTGCAAAAGCTATTATATTAGAGGCGGTTACGGCCACTGCAACGAGGATAACTCTATCTGCACCTGTTATTGGAATTGCTAGCTGTGCATCAATTGGTAAAACGTGTTCAATCGAGGAATCAACATATCCTTATAGTCTTTTTGTAATCTACCAAATAAAATTTATACTATAATAAAGTGGTTATGGATGTGCATCAATAATATTATATATTAGTAGAATATGTCAACGGTACCTTATATGAATTTAAACAATACCATTAACCTAAGTGAAGTAATACATTTTTGAGATTGAGTAATAACATAGTAGTTTTTGATAAATATTAATTCAAATGATAAGTATTTCATAATTTGTTTTCTAGACACAAACACTAGGAAGGTAGGTTCTTTGTGGTCAAAGAATACTACCATGTTTGTGCACAAGAAATATATTTCTAGATTTTAGTTCATTTCACGTTTGTATATTCATATATATATATATGTTTAAGGAAAGTTAAACTCTACAGATTGGGTAGTAATATATAACAAAAGTCTTCAAAGGAGTATTTATTCAGGTAAAAATAGTATTTATTATAATTAGGAATCTACGAAAAATGGAAAATAAAAAGTCCAAAATAAAAAACCTAGATAAATCAGCAATTCTTATTTGAAAAAGTAAATGTAGTTAGATGATCATAATTCATATATAGTACGAGTTGAATTAATGCCTTGTTTACGCGTAATTTTCGTACGTTAGTGGTAAATTGTTTGAACACACTGAACTATTATGAAGATTTCTTTCTCAAGGACTGCAAAGATTCCTCGTTCATTAGGTTGGCGATAAAAGGTGGCTTTGTTTCAATTTGTAAATATAATTGGAAGTGTGGGCAAGGAGGAATATGTCTAAGCAACCAAACTTGAAATTAGTATTTGTTTTATCAAATGATCCGCGAAGGTCCTTTATTCCGTCCCCTTGGATGATCGTGACTTTACCAAATACGATTCCAAAAAATAAGACGTGAAATGAAACATATAGCATTCGGTCTCACAACTGAGTACTATTGTAGCAGACTGAGATATGTGAAATTCTAAATTCCTCGAATATAGATAGCTTGAGCTTGATACTGGACTGTAAGAAAGAAATACACATGTTTAGGGTATTCAAACGACTCAATATGTTTATAAGACAACCAAAATGAAAACATAGCTAAGGATCTTGTAACGATAATCAAGTCCTATTATGTTATCCATTTCGCTCCTAAAATTATGAATACTCCAATGCTCTGTGAATAACTACTAAACATCACTCACATCATATAATAATTTGTAGCATGCTATATTTCTTGTTAATTGTGTTATTAGAGAAACAAATTGTAGGAATCTGTACAATAAATACAAAAAAGGCTAATTGATTTGGTACCTTTAATTTTTCTGATGCATTACTTATAAGACATGGAATTGTATGTTATGTCACATGTTATATATTATAGATTTAAATGTAGCAACTGTAGAATAAATTTCAAACCTGAAAATTACTTATTTAAACAATTGCGACATAATTAATACAAAACTATATATGTATAGATAAAATTCAAAATAATTTGACGGATTAAAAAATACAATACATATTTAGTTTTAATTAATTTTAGGTATTTAAGATGGAACAAAGAGTTTTTCGGTTTTAATATTTCCGTTAATTAACTCATAAGAAAACAACTAAACCTCAATCGCCCTACTATGGAAGAAACTGACTATTCCACGAACCCAAAACTATATATAGTAATACTCTTTAGCTACAACTATGTTTGGTATAACTAGTAAATCATGAAGTATTCAACCTCAGCTTATGCAATTATCCTTCTTTTTCTTTGTATCAGTGCAGGTAAATTCCTACTTTTTAAGTATACATAGAATACAATACTACGGTTTTATATCACATTTAATCACAGGATAAGTTGTCTTTGCCTTGATATAGCGTTTTCGCAAGTATGCTAGAAGAGTACGTATAAGCGTGGAACTTTCAAATAGTAAAATAGTAGACACGTGACATTTTCTTTGTAATATTAGTTGTATATGCATGTATAAAAACGGAATAAAATATCCATTTAACACGAAAAGATCTATGCAAATACAAGAATATTCAATAAAGTTAATTACCATGATTTAGTAGCACTAGAACTGAGCATGATCAACCGACTTTTGTTCAGGTCAATTTGAGCGTGGAAAAGCGGCACCCACATGTGTTAAGTATAAACACACAGGAAAAGGAGAATGTGAAGAGCGTGACTGTTACTGGAGCTGCAAAAGCTATTATATTAGAGGCGGTTACGGTCACTGCAACGAGGATAACTCTATCTGCACCTGTTATTGGAATTGCTAGCTGTGCATCAATTGGTAAAACGTGTTCAATCGAGGAATCAACATATCCTTATAGTCTTTTTGTAATCTACCAAATAAAATTTATACTATAATAAAGTGGTTATGGATGTGCATCAATAATATTATATATTAGTAGAATATGTCAACGGTACCTTATATGAATTTAAACAATACCATTAACCTAAGTGAAGTAATACATTTTTGAGATTGAGTAATAACATAGTAGTTTTTGATAAATATTAATTCAAATGATAAGTATTTCATAATTTGTTTTCTAGACACAAACACTAGGAAGGTAGGTTCTTTGTGGTCAAAGAATACTACCATGTTTGTGCACAAGAAATATATTTCTAGATTTTAGTTCATTTCACGTTTGTATATTCATATATATATTCATATATATATATATATATATATATATATATATGTTTAAGGAAAGTTAAACTCTACAGATTGGGTAGTAATATATAACAAAAGTCTTCAAAGGAGTATTTATTCAGGTAAAAATAGTATTTATTATAATTAGGAATCTACGAAAAATGGAAAATAAAAAGTCCAAAATAAAAAACCTAGATAAATCATCAATTCTTATTTGAAAAAGTAAATGTAGTTAGATGATCATAATTCATATATAGTACGAGTTGAATTAATGCCTTGTTTACGCGTAATTTTCGTACGTTAGTGGTAAATTGTTTGAACACACTGAACTATTATGAAGATTTCTTTCTCAAGGACTGCAAAGATTCCTCGTTCATTAGGTTGGCGATAAAAGGTGGCTTTGTTTCAATTTGTAAATATAATTGGAAGTGTGGGCAATGAGGAATATGTCTAAGCAACCAAACTTGAAATTAGTATTTGTTTTATCAAATGATCCGCGAAGGTCCTTTATTCCGTCCCCTTGGATGATCGTGACTTTACCAAATACGATTCCAAAAAATAAGACGTGGAATGAAACATATATCATTCGGTCTCACAACTGAGTACTATTGTAGCAGACTGAGATATGTGAAATTCTAAATTCCTCGAATATAGATAGCTTGAGCTTGATACTGGACTGTAAGAAAGAAATACACATGTTTAGGGTATTCAAACGACTCAATATGTTTATAAGACAACCAAAATGAAAAGATAGCTAAGGATCTTGTAACGATAATCAAGTCCTATTATGTTATCCATTTCGCTCCTAAAATTATGAATACTCCAATGCTCTGTGAATAACTACTAAACATCACTCACATCATATAATAATTTGTAGCATGTTATATTTCTTGTTAATTGTGTTATGAGAGAAACAAATTGTAGGAATCTGTACAATAAATACAAAAAAGGCTAATTGATTTGGTACCTTTAATTTTTCTGATGCATTACTTACAAGACATGGAATTGTATGTTATGTCACATGTTATATATTATAGATTTAAATGTAGCAACTGTAGAATAAATTTCAAACCTGAAAATTACTTATTTAAACAATTGCGACATAATTAATACAAAACTATATATGTATAGATAAAATTCAAAATAATTTGACGGATTAAAAAATACAATACATATTTAGTTTTAATTAATTTTAGGTATTTAAGATGGAACAAAGAGTTTTTCGGTTTTAATATTTCCGTTAATTAACTCATAAGAAAACAACTAAACCTCAATCGCCCTACTATGGAAGAAACTGACTATTCCACGAACCCAAAACTATATATAGTAATGCTCTTTAGCTACAACTATGTTTGGTATAACTAGCTGAACCTATACATAATGGAGCTATATAAGTGTGTGTCGAATTACATTCTCTTAGGATACTTTGCGTTTTAACCCCGGAAGATACTTGAAGTACAACAAGGATTCATAATTAAATCATGAAGTATTCAACCTCAGCTTATGCAATTATCCTTCTTTTTCTTTGTATCAGTGCAGGTAAATTCCTACTTTTTAAGTATACATAGAATACAATACTACGGTTTTATATCACATTTAATCACAGGATAAGTTGTCTTTGCCTTGATATAGCGTTTTCGCAAGTATGCTAGAAGAGTACGTATAAGCGTGGAACTTTCAAATAGTAAAATAGTAGACACGTGACATTTTCTTTGTAATATTAGTTGTATATGCATGTATAAAAACGGAATAAAATATCCATTTAACACGAAAAGATCTATGCAAATACAAGAATATTCAATAAAGTTAATTACCATGATTTAGTAGCACTAGAACTGAGCATGATCAACCGACTTTTGTTCAGGTCAATTTGAGCGTGGAAAAGCGGCACCCACATGTGTTAAGTATAAACACACAGGAAAAGGAGAATGTGAAGAGCGTGACTGTTACTGGAGCTGCAAAAGCTATTATATTAGAGGCGGTTACGGCCACTGCAACGAGGATAACTCTATCTGCACCTGTTATTGGAATTGCTAGCTGTGCATCAATTGGTAAAACGTGTTCAATCGAGGAATCAACATATCCTTATAGTCTTTTTGTAATCTACCAAATAAAATTTATACTATAATAAAGTGGTTATGGATGTGCATCAATAATATTATATATTAGTAGAATATGTCAACGGTACCTTATATGAATTTAAACAATACCATTAACCTAAGTGAAGTAATACATTTTTGAGATTGAGTAATAACATAGTAGTTTTTGATAAATATTAATTCAAATGATAAGTATTTCATAATTTGTTTTCTCGACACAAACACTAGGAAGGTAGGTTCTTTGTGGTCAAAGAATACTACCATGTTTGTGCACAAGAAATATATTTCTAGATTTTACTTCATTTCACGTTTGTATATTCATATATATATTCATATATATATATATATATATTCATATATATATATATATATTCATATATATATATATATTCATATATATATATATATATATATTCATATATATATATATATATATATATATATATGTTTAAGGAAAGTTAAACTCTACAGATTGGGTAGTAATATATAACAAAAGTCTTCAAAGGAGTATTTATTCAGGTAAAAATAGTATTTATTATAATTAGGAATCTACGAAAAATGGAAAATAAAAAGTCCAAAATAAAAAACCTAGATAAATCATCAATTCTTATTTGAAAAAGTAAATGTAGTTAGATGATCATAATTCATATATAGTACGAGTTGAATTAATGCCTTGTTTACGCGTAATTTTCGTACGTTAGTGGTAAATTGTTTGAACACACTGAACTATTATGAAGATTTCTTTCTCAAGGACTGCAAAGATTCCTCGTTCATTAGGTTGGCGATAAAAGGTGGCTTTGTTTCAATTTGTAAATATAATTGGAAGTGTGGGCAAGGAGGAATATGTCTAAGCAACCAAACTTGAAATTAGTATTTGTTTTATCAAATGATCCGCGAAGGTCCTTTATTCCGTCCCCTTGGATGATCGTGACTTTACCAAATACGATTCCAAAAAATAAGACGTGGAATGAAACATATATCATTCGGTCTCACAACTGAGTACTATTATAGCAGACTGAGATATGTGAAATTCTAAATTCCTCGAATATAGATAGCTTGAGCTTGATATTGGACTGTAAGAAAGAAATACACATGTTTAGGGTATTCAAACGACTCAATATGTTTATAAGACAACCAAAATGAAAAGATAGATAAGGATCTTGTAACGATAATCAAGTCCTATTATGTTATCCATTTCGCTCCTAAAATTATGAATACTCCAATGCTCTGTGAATAACTACTAAACATCACTCACATCATATAATAATTTGTAGCATGTTATATTTCTTGTTAATTGTGTTATGAGAGAAACAAATTGTAGGAATCTGTACAATAAATACAAAAAAGGCTAATTGATTTGGTACCTTTAATTTTTCTGATGCATTACTTATAAGACATGGAATTGTATGTTATGTCATATGTTATATATTATAGATTTAAATGTAGCAACTGTAGAATAAATTTCAAACCTGAAAATTACTTATTTAAACAATTGCGACATAATTAATACAAAACTATATATGTATAGATAAAATTCAAAATAATTTGACGGATTAAAAAATACAATACATATTTAGTTTTAATTAATTTTAGGTATTTAAGATGGAACAAAGAGTTTTTCGGTTTTAATATTTCCGTTAATTAACTCATAAGAAAACAACTAAACCTCAATCGCCCTACTATGGAAGAAACTGACTATTCCACGAACCCAAAACTATATATAGTAATGCTCTTTAGCTACAACTATGTTTGGTATAACTAGCTGAACCTATACATAATGGAGCTATATAAGTGTGTGTCGAATTACATTCTCTTAGGATACTTTGCGTTTTAACCCCGGAAGATACTTGAAGTACAACAAGGATTCATAATTAAATCATGAAGTATTCAACCTCAGCTTATGCAATTATCCTTCTTTTTCTTTGTATCAGTGCAGGTAAATTCCTACTTTTTAAGTATACATAGAATACAATACTACGGTTTTATATCACATTTAATCACAGGATAAGTTGTCTTTGCCTTGATATAGCGTTTTCGCAAGTATGCTAGAAGAGTACGTATAAGCGTGGAACTTTCAAATAGTAAAATAGTAGACACGTGACATTTTCTTTGTAATATTAGTTGTATATGCATGTATAAAAACGGAATAAAATATCCATTTAACACGAAAAGATCTATGCAAATACAAGAATATTCAATAAAGTTAATTACCATGATTTAGTAGCACTAGAACTGAGCATGATCAACCGACTTTTGTTCAGGTCAATTTGAGCGTGGAAAAGCGGCACCCACATGTGTTAAGTATAAACACACAGGAAAAGGAGAATGTGAAGAGCGTGACTGTTACTGGAGCTGCAAAAGCTATTATATTAGAGGCGGTTACGGCCACTGCAACGAGGATAACTCTATCTGCACCTGTTATTGGAATTGCTAGCTGTGCATCAATTGGTAAAACATGTTCAATCGAGGAATCAACATATCCTTATAGTCTCTTTGTAATCTACCAAATAAAATTTATACTATAATAAAGTGGTTATGGATGTGCATCAATAATATTATATATTAGTAGAATATGTCAACGGTACCTTATATGAATTTAAACAATACCATTAACCTAAGTGAAGTAATACATTTTTGAGATTGAGTAATAACATAGTAGTTTTTGATAAATATTAATTCAAATGATAAGTATTTCATAATTTGTTTTCTAGACACAAACACTAGGAAGGTAGGTTCTTTGTGGTCAAAGAATACTACCATGTTTGTGCACAAGAAATATATTTCTAGATTTTAGTTCATTTCACGTTTGTATATTCATATATATATTCATATATATATATATATGTTTAAGGAAAGTTAAACTCTACAGATTGGGTAGTAATATATAACAAAAGTCTTCAAAGGAGTATTTATTCAGGTAAAAATAGTATTTATTATAATTAGGAATCTACGAAAAATGGAAAATAAAAAGTCCAAAATAAAAAACCTAGATAAATCATCAATTCTTATTTGAAAAAGTAAATGTAGTTAGATGATCATAATTCATATATAGTACGAGTTGAATTAATGCCTTGTTTACGCGTAATTTTCGTACGTTAGTGGTAAATTGTTTGAACACACTGAACTATTATGAAGATTTCTTTCTCAAGGACTGCAAAGATTCCTCGTTCATTAGGTTGGCGATAAAAGGTGGCTTTGTTTCAATTTGTAAATATAATTGGAAGTGTGGGCAAGGAGGAATATGTCTAAGCATCCAAACTTGAAATTAGTATTTGTTTTATCAAATGATCCGCGAAGGTCCTTTATTCTGTCCCCTTGGATGATCGTGACTTTACCAAATACGATTCCAAAAAATAAGACGTGGAATGAAACATATATCATTCGGTCTCACAACTGAGTACTATTGTAGCAGACTGAGATATGTGAAATTCTAAATTCCTCGAATATAGATAGCTTGAGCTTGATACTGGACTGTAAGAAAGAAATACACATGTTTAGGGTATTCAAACGACTCAATATGTTTATAAGACAACCAAAATGAAAAGATAGCTAAGGATCTTGTAACGATAATCAAGTCCTATTATGTTATCCATTTCGCTCCTAAAATTATGAATACTCCAATGCTCTGTGAATAACTACTAAACATCACTCACGTCATATAATAATTTGTAGCATGTTATATTTCTTGTTAATTGTGTTATGAGAGAAACAAATTGTAGGAATCTGTACAATAAATACAAAAAAGGCTAATTGATTTGGTACCTTTAATTTTTCTGATGCATTACTTATAAGACATGGAATTGTATGTTATGTCACATGTTATATATTATAGATTTAAATGTAGCAACTGTAGAATAAATTTCAAACCTGAAAATTACTTATTTAAACAATTGCGACATAATTAATACAAAACTATATATGTATAGATAAAATTCAAAATAATTTGACGGATTAAAAAATACAATACATATTTAGTTTTAATTAATTTTAGGTATTTAAGATGGAACAAAGAGTTTTTCGGTTTTAATATTTCCGTTAATTAACTCATAAGAAAACAACTAAACCTCAATCGCCCTACTATGGAAGAAACTGACTATTCCACGAACCCAAAACTATATATAGTAATGCTCTTTAGCTACAACTATGTTTGGTATAACTAGCTGAACCTATACATAATGGAGCTATATAAGTGTGTGTCGAATTACATTCTCTTAGGATACTTTGCGTTTTAACCCCGGAAGATACTTGAAGTACAACAAGGATTCATAATTAAATCATGAAGTATTCAACCTCAGCTTATGCAATTATCCTTCTTTTTCTTTGTATCAGTGCAGGTAAATTCCTACTTTTTAAGTATACATACAATATAATACTAAGGTTTTATATCACATTTAATCACAGGATAAGTTGTCTTTGCCTTGATATAGCGTTTTCGCAAGTATGCTAGAAGAGTACGTATAAGCGTGGAACTTTCAAATAGTAAAATAGTAGACACGTGACATTTTCTTTGTAATATTAGTTGTATATACATGTATAAAAACGGAATAAAATATCCATTTAACACGAAAAGATCTATGCAAATACAAGAATATTCAATAAAGTTAATTACCATGATTTAGTAGCACTAGAACTGAGCATGATCAACCGACTTTTGTTCAGGTCAATTTGAGCGTGGAAAAGCGGCACCCACATGTGTTAAGTATAAACACACAGGAAAAGGAGAATGTGAAGAGCGTGACTGTTACTGGAGCTGCAAAAGCTATTATATTAGAGGCGGTTACGGCCACTGCAACGAGGATAACTCTATCTGCACCTGTTATTGGAATTGCTAGCTGTGCATCAATTGGTAAAACATGTTCAATCGAGGAATCAACATATCCTTATAGTCTCTTTGTAATCTACCAAATAAAATTTATACTATAATAAAGTGGTTATGGATGTGCATCAATAATATTATATATTAGTAGAATATGTCAACGGTACCTTATATGAATTTAAACAATACCATTAACCTAAGTGAAGTAATACATTTTTGAGATTGAGTAATAACATAGTAGTTTTTGATAAATATTAATTCAAATGATAAGTATTTCATAATTTGTTTTCTAGACACAAACACTAGGAAGGTAGGTTCTTTGTGGTCAAAGAATACTACCATGTTTGTGCACAAGAAATATATTTCTAGATTTTAGTTCATTTCACGTTTGTATATTCATATATATATTCATATATATATATATATGTTTAAGGAAAGTTAAACTCTACAGATTGGGTAGTAATATATAACAAAAGTCTTCAAAGGAGTATTTATTCAGGTAAAAATAGTATTTATTATAATTAGGAATCTACGAAAAATGGAAAATAAAAAGTCCAAAATAAAAAACCTAGATAAATCATCAATTCTTATTTGAAAAAGTAAATGTAGTTAGATGATCATAATTCATATATAGTACGAGTTGAATTAATGCCTTGTTTACGCGTAATTTTCGTACGTTAGTGGTAAATTGTTTGAACACACTGAACTATTATGAAGATTTCTTTCTCAAGGACTGCAAAGATTCCTCGTTCATTAGGTTGGCGATAAAAGGTGGCTTTGTTTCAATTTGTAAATATAATTGGAAGTGTGGGCAAGGAGGAATATGTCTAAGCAACCAAACTTGAAATTAGTATTTGTTTTATCAAATGATCCGCGAAGGTCCTTTATTCCGTCCCCTTGGATGATCGTGACTTTACCAAATACGATTCCAAAAAATAAGACGTGGAATGAAACATATATCATTCGGTCTCACAACTGAGTACTATTGTAGCAGACTGAGATATGTGAAATTCTAAATTCCTCGAATATAGATAGCTTGAGCTTGATACTGGACTGTAAGAAAGAAATACACATGTTTAGGGTATTCAAACGACTCAATATGTTTATAAGACAACCAAAATGAAAAGATAGCTAAGGATCTTGTAACGATAATCAAGTCCTATTATGTTATCCATTTCGCTCCTAAAATTATGAATACTCCAATGCTCTGTGAATAACTACTAAACATCACTCACATCATATAATAATTTGTAGCATGTTATATTTCTTGTTAATTGTGTTATGAGAGAAACAAATTGTAGGAATCTGTACAATAAATACAAAAAAGGCTAATTGATTTGGTACCTTTAATTTTTCTGATGCATTACTTATAAGACATGGAATTGTATGTTATGTCACATGTTATATATTATAGATTTAAATGTAGCAACTGTAGAATAAATTTCAAACCTGAAAATTACTTATTTAAACAATTGCGACATAATTAATACAAAACTATATATGTATAGATAAAATTCAAAATAATTTGACGGATTAAAAAATACAATACATATTTAGTTTTAATTAATTTTAGGTATTTAAGATGGAACAAAGAGTTTTTCGGTTTTAATATTTCCGTTAATTAACTCATAAGAAAACAACTAAACCTCAATCGCCCTACTATGGAAGAAACTGACTATTCCACGAACCCAAAACTATATATAGTAATGCTCTTTAGCTACAACTATGTTTGGTATAACTAGCTGAACCTATACATAATGGAGCTATATAAGTGTGTGTCGAATTACATTCTCTTAGGATACTTTGCGTTTTAACCCCGGAAGATACTTGAAGTACAACAAGGATTCATAATTAAATCATGAAGTATTCAACCTCAGCTTATGCAATTATCCTTCTTTTTCTTTGTATCAGTGCAGGTAAATTCCTACTTTTTAAGTATACATAAAATACAATACTACGGTTTTATATCACATTTAATCACAGGATAAGTTGTCTTTGCCTTGATATAGCGTTTTCGCAAGTATGCTAGAAGAGTACGTATAAGCGTGGAACTTTCAAATAGTAAAATAGTAGACACGTGACATTTTCTTTGTAATATTAGTTGTATATGCATGTATAAAAACAGAATAAAATATCCATTTAACACGTAAAGATCTATGCAAATACAAGAATATTCAATAAAGTTAATTACCATGATTTAGTAGCACTAGAACTGAGCATGATCAACCGACTTTTGTTCAGGTCAATTTGAGCGTGGAAAAGCGGCACCCACATGTGTTAAGTATAAACACACAGGAAAAGGAGAATGTGAAGAGCGTGACTGTTACTGGAGCTGCAAAAGCTATTATATTAGAGGCGGTTACGGCCACTGCAACGAGGATAACTCTATCTGCACCTGTTATTGGAATTGCTAGTTGTGCATCAATTGGTAAAACGTGTTCAATCGAGGAATCAACATATCCTTATAGTCTTTTTGTAATCCACCAAATAAAATTTATACTATAATAAAGTGGTTATGGATGTGCATCAATAATATTATATATTAGTAGAATATGTCAACGGTACCTTATATGAATTTAAACAATACCATTAACCTAAGTGAAGTAATACATTTTTGAGATTGAGTAATAACATAGTAGTTTTTGATAAATATTAATTCAAATGATAAGTATTTCATAATTTGTTTTCTAGACACAAACACTAGGAAGGTAGGTTCTTTGTGGTCAAAGAACACTACCATGTTTGTGCACAAGAAATATATTTCTAGATATTAGTTCATTTCACGTTTGTATATTCATATATATATATATATATATATATATATGTTTAAGGAAAGTTAAACTCTACAGATTGGGTAGTAATATATAACAAAAGTCTTCAAAGGAGTATTTATTCAGGTAAAAATATTATTTATTATAATTAGGAATCTACGAAAAATGGAAAATAAAAAGTCCAAAATAAAAAACCTAGATAAATCATCAATTCTTATTTGAAAAAGTAAATGTAGTTAGATGATCATAATTCATATATAGTACGAGTTGAATTAATGCCTTGTTTACGCGTAATTTTCGTACGTTAGTGGTAAATTGTTTGAACACACTGAACTATTATGAAGATTTCTTTCTCAAGGACTCTAAAGATTCCTCGTTCATTAGGTTGGCGATAAAAGGTGGCTTTGTTTCAATTTGTAAATATAATTGGAAGTGTGGGCAAGGAGGAATATGTCTAAACAACCAAACTTGAAATTTGTATTTGTTTTATCAAATGATCCGCGAAGGTCCTATATTCCGTCCCCTTGGATGATCGTGACTTTACCAAATACGATTCCAAAAAATAAGACGTGGAATGAAACATATAGCATTCGGTCTCAAAACTGAGTACTATTGTAGCAGACTGAGATATATGAGATTCTAAATTCCTCGAATATAGATAGCTTGAGCTTGAAACTGGACTGTAAGAAAGAAATACACATGTTTAGGGTATTCAAACGACTCAATATGTTTATACGACAACCAAAATGAAAAGATAGCTAAGGATCTTGTAACGATAATCAAGTGCTATTATGTTATCCATTTCGCTCCTAAAATTATGAATACTCCAATGCTCTGTGAATAACTACTAAACATCACTCACATCATATAATAATTTGTAGCATGTTATATTTCTTGTTAATTGTGTTATTAGAGAAACAAATTGTAGGAATCTGTACAATAAATACAAAAAAGGCTAATTGATTTGGTACCTTTAATTTTTCTGATGCATTACTTATAAGACATGGAATTGTATGTTATGTCACATGTTATATATTATAGATTTAAATGTAGCAACTGTAGAATAAATTTCAAACCTGAAAATTACTTATTTAAACAATTGCGACATAATTAATACAAAACTATATATGTATAGATAAAATTCAAAATAATTTGACGGATTAAAAAATACAATACATATTTAGTTTTAATTAATTTTAGGTATTTAAGATGGAACAAAGAGTTTTTCGGTTTTAATATTTCCGTTAATTAACTCATAAGAATACAACTAAACCTCAATCGCCCTACTATGGAAGAAACTGACTATTCCACGAACCCAAAACAATATATAGTAATGCTCTTTAGCTACAACTATGTTTGGTATAACTAGCTGAACCTATACATAATGGAGCTATATAAGTGTGTCGAATTACATTCTCTTAGGATACTTTGCGTTTTAACCCGGAAGATACTTGAAGTACAACAAGGATTCATAATTAAATCATGAAGTATTCAACCTCAGCTTATGCAATTATCCTTCTTTTTCTTTGTATCAGTGCAGGTAAATTCCTACTTTTTAAGTATACATAGAATACAATACTACGGTTTTATATCACATTTAATCCCATGATAAGTTGTCTTTGCCTTGATATAGCGTTTTCGCAATTATGCTAGAAGAGTACGTATAAGCATGGAGCTTTCAAATAGTAAAATACTAGACACGTGACATTTTCATTGTAATATTAGTTGTATATGCATGTATAAAAACGGAATAAAATATCAATTTAACACGAAAAGATCTATACAAATACAAGAATATTCAATAAATTTAATTACCATGATTTAGTAGCACTAGAACTGAGCATGATCAACCGACTTTTGTTCAGGTCAATTTGAGCGTGGAAAAGCGGCACCCACATGTGTTAAGTATAAACACACAGGAAAAGGAGAATGTGAAGAGCGTGACTGTTACTAGAGCTGCAAAAGCTATTATATTAGAGGCGGTTACGGCCACTGCAACGAGGATAACTCTATCTGCACCTGTTATTGGAATTGCTAGTTGTGCATCAATTGGTAAAACGTGTTCAATCGAGGAATCAACATATCCTTATAGTCTTTTTGTAATCCACCAAATAAAATTTATACTATAATAAAGTGGTTATGGATGTGCATCAATAATATTATATATTAGTAGAATATGTCAACGGTACCTTATATGAATTTAAACAATACCATTAACCTAAGTGAAGTAATACATTTTTGATATTGAGTAATAACATAGTAGTTTTTGATAAATATTAATTCAAATGATAAGTATTTCATAATTTGTTTTTTAGACACAAACACTAGGAAGGTAGGTTCTTTGTGGTCAAAGAACACTACCATGTTTGTGCACAAGAAATATATTTCTAGATATTAGTTCATTTCACGTTTGTATATTCATATATATATATATATATATATATATGTTTAAGGAAAGTTAAACTCTACAGATTGGGTAGTAATATATAACAGAAGGCTTCAAAGGAGTATTTATTCAGGGAAAAATAGTATTTATTCTAATTTGAATCTACGAAAAATGGAAAATAAAAAGTCCAAAATAGGAAACTTAGATAAATCATCAATTCTTATTTGAAAAAGTAATTATAGTTAGATGATCATAATTCATATATAGCACGAGTTGAATAAATGCCTTGTTTGCGCGGAATTTTTGTACGTTAGTGGTAAATTGTTTGAACACACTGAACTATTATGAAGATTTCTTTCTCAATGACTGCAAAGATTCCTCGTTCATTAGGTTGGCGATAAAAGGTGGCTTTGTTTCAATTTGTAAATATAAATTGAAGTGTGGGCAAGGAGGAATATGTCTAAGCAACCGAACTTGAAATTAGTATTTGTTTTATCAAATGATTGGCGAAGGTCCTTTATTCCTTCCCCTTGGATGATCGTGACTTTACCAAATACGATTCTAAAAATTAAGATGTGGAATGAAACATATAGCATTGGGTCTCACAATTGAGTACTATTGTAGCAGACTGAGATATATGAGATTCTAAATTACTCGAATATAGATAGCTTGAGCTTGATACTGGACTGTAAGAAAGAAATACACATGTTTAGGGTATTCAAACGACTCAATATATTTATAAGACAACCAAAATGAAAAGTTAGCTAAGGATCTTGTAACGATAATCAAGTCCTATTATGTTATCCATTTCTCTCCTAAAATTATGAATACTCCAATGCTCTGTGAATAACTACTAAACATCACTCACATTATATAAAAATTTGTAGCATGTTATATTTCTTGTTAGTTGTGTTATTTGAAAAACAAATTGTAGTAATCTGTACAATAAATACAAAAAAGGCTAATTGATTTGGTACCTTTAATTTTTCTGATGCATTACTTATAAGACATGGAATTGTATGTTATGTCACGTGTTATATATTATAGATTTAAATGTAGCAACTCTAGAATAAATTTCAAACCTGAAAATTACTTATTTAAACATTTGGGACATAATTAATACAAAACTATATATGTATAGATAAAATTCAAAATAAATTGACAGAGTAAAATATACAATACATATTTAGTTTTAATTAATTTTAGGTATTTAATATGGAACAAGCAGTTTTTCGGTTTTAATATTTCCATTAATTAACTCATAAGAAAACAACTAAACCTCAATCGGCCTATTATGGAAGAAACTGACTATTCCACGAAACCAAAACTATCTATAGTAATGCTCTTTAGCTACAACTATGTTTGGTATAACTAGCTGAACCTATACATAATGGAGCTATATAAGTGTGTGTCGAATTACATTCTCTTAGGATACTTTGCGTTTTAACCCCGGAAGATACTTGAAGTACAACAAGGATTCATAATTAAATCATGAAGTATTAAACCTCAGTTTATGCAATTCTTCTTCTTTTTCTTTGTATCAGTGCAGGTAAATTCCTACTTTTTAAGTAAACATAGAATACAATACTACGCTTTTATATCACATTTTATCATAGGATAAGTTGTATTTGCCTTGATATAGCGTTTTCGCAAGTATGCTAGAAGAGTACGTATAAGCGTGATTCTTTCAAATAGTAAAATAGTGGACACGTGTCATTTTCTTTGTAATGTTATTTGTATATGCATGTATAAAAAAGGAATAAAATATCCATTTAACATGAAAAGATCAACCGACTTGTTTTCAGGTCAATTTGAGCGTGGAAAAGCGGCACCCACATGTGTTAAGTATAAACACACAGGAAAAGGTGAATGTGAAGAGCGTGAGTGTTACTGGAGCTGCAAAAGCTATTATATTAGAGGCGGTTATGGCCACTGCAATGAGGATAACTCTATCTGCACATGTTATTGGAATTGCTAGTTCTGCATCAATTGGTAAAACGTGTTCAATGGAGGAATCAACATATCCTTATAGTCTTAATGTAATCTAACAAAGAAAGTTTATACTATAATAAAGTGGTTATGGATGTGCATCAAAAATATTATATATTAGTAGAATATGTCAACGGTACCTTATATGAATTTAAACAATACCATTAACCTATGTGCAGTAATACATTTTTAAGATTGAGTAATAACATAGTAGTTTTTGATAATTATTAGTTTAAATGATAAGTATTTCATAATTGCTTTTCTAGATACAAACACTGGGAACTTAGGTTCTTTGTGGTCAAAGAATACTACCATGTTTGTGCAGAAGAAATATATTTCTACATTTTAGTTCATTTCACGTTTGTATATTCATATATATATATATATATATATGTTTAAGGAAAGTTAAAATCTATAGATTGGGCAGTAATATATAACCGAAGTCTTCAAAGGAGTATTTATTCAGATAAAAATAGTATTTATTCTAATTAGGAATCTACGAAAAAAGGAAAATAAAAATTCCAATATAGAAAACCTGGATAAATCATCAATTCCTATTTGAAAAAGTAATAGTAGTTAGATGATCATAATTCATATATAGTACGAGTTGAATTAATGCCTTGTTTGCGCATATTGTTTGTACATTAGTCGTAAATTGTTTGAATACACTGAACTATTATGAAGAATTCTTTATCAAGGACTACAAAGATTCCTCGTTCATTAGGTAGGCGATAAAAGGTCACTTTGTTTCAATTTGTGGATATAAATCGAAGTGTGGGCAAGGAGGAATATGTCTAAGCAACCGAACTTGAAATTAGTATTTGTTTTATCAAATGATTCGCGAAGGTCGTTTATTCCGTCCTCTTGTATGATCGTGACTTTACCAAATAAGATTCCAAAAAATAAGACGTGGAACGAAACATATAGCATTGGGCATCACAACTGAGTACTATTGTAGCAGACTGAGATATATGAGATTCTAAATTCCTCGAATTTTAGTTCCTAGTATTCTTTCCTTAGTTGGATATTGCTTAAACATACTTAAAATCTGTTTTGTCCGTCATAAATAACCAAGTTGTATCTAGTTTCAAATTAAGGACTTATTTCTCATTTGAGCTAACAAAGACTCGTAAAATGTTTCATCTAGTATTCGTGGGTGTTTTATCTTTCTTCAATGCACCATTGGAAAAATATTGAATATATATAGCTTGAGCTTGGTAATCTTGGACAAATTGTGTTATTAGGTGTGCCCCAAGAGTGGTGTTTGATATACTTAAAAATTAACCCAGTAGTTGTATACACTTAATGTACCGCTCCAAGATGTGGATTGATCTTGATAAGACAACAAAGGATACATTCAGTACAGGTTGACACATATGCGAAATATGTAGTCAATTTTGTTATTATTGTCTTCAAGAATAAGAGACTACTAATAACTTTGATACTTGTCAGTAAGAAAGAAATACATATGTTTACGGTATTCAAACGTCTCAGTATATTTATACGACAAACAAAATTAAAAGTTAGTTAAGGATCATGTAACGATAATGAAGTCCTATTATGTTATCCATTTCGCTCCTAAAATTATGAATACGCCAATGCTCTACGAATAACTACTAAACATCGCTCAACATCATATATCAATTTGTAGCATGTTACATTTCTTCTTAGTTGTGTTATTTGAGAAAGAAATTGTAATAATCTGTACAATAACTTTCTGCGCATTTATATAAAAACTATAAAAAAGGCTAATTGATGTGGTAACTTTAATTTTACTAATGCATTAATTAAGACATAGAATTGTATGTTATGTCACATGTTATATATTATAGATTTAAATGTAGCAACTCTAGAATAAATTTCAAACCTGAAAATCACTTTTTTAAACAATTGCGACATAATTAATACAAAATTATATATCTATAGATAAAATTCAAAACATATTGACTGGTTCAAAAATAAAATACATATTTATTTTTAATTAATTTTACGCATTGAACAGGGAACAAAGGGTTTTTCAGTTTTAACATTTCCAGTAATTAACTCATAAAAAAACTGCTAAACCTAACTCACCCTATTATGGAAGAAACTGACTATTCCACAAACCCAAAACTATATATAGTAATGCTCTCTAGTTACAACTATGTTTGTTATAACTAGCTGAACCTATACATAATGGAGCTATATAAGTGTGTTGAATTAGATTCTCTTAGGATACTTTGTGTTTTAACCTCGAAAGATACTTGAACTACAACAAGGATTAATAATTAAATCATGAAGTATTCAACCTCAGCTTATGCAATTATTCTACTTTTTATTTGCACTAGTGCAGGTAAATTGCTACTTTTTAATTAAAAATAGAATACAATAGTACAATTTTATATAACATTTTATTATAGGATAAGTTGTGTTTGGCTTGATATGGCGTTTCGCAAGTATGCTAGAAGAGTACGTATACGTGTGATTCTTTAAAATACTAAAATAGTGGACGCGTGACATTTTCTATGTAATATTATCTCTATATGGATTTATAAAAATGGAAGAAAATATCCATATAACACGAAAAGATCTATACTTTATATTCAGGTAAAAATAGTATTTATTCTAATTAGGAATCTAAGAAAAATGGAAAATAAAAATTTGAAAATAGAAAACCTGGATAAATAATCAATTCTTATTTGAAAAATTAATTGGAGTTCGATGAACATAATTCATATATATTACGAGTCGAATTAATGTCATGTTTGCGCGACATTTTTACACATTAGTGGTAAGTGTGAGAACACGGTGAACTATTATGAAGACTGTTTTCTGTAGGACTACAGAGATTACTCGTTCATAAGGTCAGCGAGAAATGGTGTCGTTGGATCTATTTGTAGATAGAAATTGAAGTGTGGGCAAGGGTGAATCTGTCTAAAGAAACCAAACTTCAAATTAGTATTAGTTTTTTTTATCAAATGATTAGCGAAGGTCCTTTATTCCAACCTTTTGGATGATCATGACCTTACCGAATACGATTCCAAAAATGAAGAAGTGGAACGAAACATATAGCATTGGGTCTCTCAACTGAGTACTACTGTAGAAGACTAAGATATATGTTATTCTAAATTCCTCGAATATTAGTGCCTAGTATTCTTTGCTTGGTTGGATATTGCTGAAACATACATGAAAACTGATTTTTCCCTCACAAATAACCAAGTTGTATCTAGTTTTAAGTTATGGACTTATGTCTTGTTTGACCTAACAAGGACGCGCAAAATGTTTCATCTAGTATTCTTGGGTGTTGAACTTTCTCCAATGCACTATTGGAAATAAACTGAATATAGATAGCTTGAGCTTGGTAATCTTGGACAAATTGTGTTATTAGGTGTGGCCCAAGAGTGGGGTTTTATATACTTCAAAATTAACCCAGTAGTTGTGTACACTTAATGTACCGCTCCAAGATGTGGATTAATCTTGATGAGACAACAAAGGATAAATTCAGTACAGGTTGAAACATATGCGAAATATGTAGTCAATTTTGTTATTATTGTCTTCAAGAAAAAGAGACTACTAATAATAATTTTGATACTTGACAGTAAGAAAGAAATACATATGTTTACGGTATTCAAACGGCTAAATATAGTTATAAGACAAACTAAATTAAAAGTTAGTTAAGGATCATGTAATGATAATGAAGTCCTATTATGTTATCCATTTCGCTCCTAAAATTATGAATACTCCAATGCTCTATGAATAACTACTAAACATCACTCAACATCATATAACAATTTGTAGCATGTTATATTTCTTCTTAGTTGTGTTAGTTGAGAAACAAATTGTCATAATCTGTGCAATAACTTGTTACGCATTTATATAAAAACTACAGAAAAGGCTAATTGATTTGGTAACTTTCATTTTCCTGATGCATTAATTAAGACATAGAATTGTTTGTTATGTCACGTGATATATATTATAGATTTAAATGTAGCAACTCTAGAATATATTTCAATACTGAAAATCACATATTTAAACAATTGCAACATAATTAATACAAAATTATATATCTATTGATAAAATTCAAAATATATTGACTGATTCAAAAATAAAATACATATTTATTTTTAATTAGTTTTACGCATTGAACACAGAACAAAGGGTTTTTCACTTTTAACATTTCCAGTAATTAACTCATAAAAAAAACAGCTAAACCTAACTCACCCAATTATGGAAGAAAATGACTATTCCACAAACCCAAAACTATATATACTAATGCTCTGTAGTTACAACTATGTTTGTTATAACTAGCTGGACCTATACATAATGGAGCTATATAAGTGTGTTGAATTAGATTCTCTTAGGATACTTTGTGTTTTAACCTCGAAAGATACATGAACTACAACATGGATTCATAATTAAATCATGAAGTATTCAAAATCAGCTTATGCAATTATTCTACTTTTTATTTGTATCAGTGCAGGCAAATTGTTACCTTTTAATTAAAAATAGAATACAATAGTACAATTTTATATCACATTTTATCATAGGATAAGTTGTCTTTGGCTTGATATGGCGTTTTCGAAAGTATGATAGAAGAGTACGTATATGTGTGATTCTTTAAAATACTAAAATAGTGGACACGTGACATTTTCTATGTAATATTATTTGTCTATGCATGTATAAAAATGGAAGAAAATATCCATTTAACACGAAAAGATCTATACTCTATATTCGGGTAAAAATAGTATTTATTCTAATTAGGAATCTAAGAAAAATTGAAAATAAAAATTCGAAAATAGAAAACCTAGATAAATAATTAATTCTTATTTGAAAAATTAATTGCAGTTCGATGATCATAATTCATATATAGTACGAGTTGAATTAATGTCATGTTTGCGCAGCATTTTTACACATTAGTGGTAAGTGTGAACACGTTGAACTATTATGAAGACTATTTTCTGTAGGACTGCAGAGATTACTCGTTAATAAGGTCAGCGAGAAATGGTGTCGTTGGATCTATTTGTGGATAGAAATTGAAGTGCGAGCAAGGGTGAATCTGTCTAAAGCAACCAAACCTCAAATTAGTATTATTTTTTTTTATCAAATGATTCGCGAAGGTCCTTTATTCCATCCTCTTGGATGATCATGACTTTACCAAGTACGATTCCAAAAATTAAGAAGTGGAACGAAACATATAGCATTGGGTCTCACAACTGAGAACTACTGTAAAAGACTGAGATATATGTTATTCTAAATTCCTCGAATAATAGTGCCTAGTATTCTTTGCTTAGTTGGATATTGTTGAAACATACATGAATACTGATTTTTCCCTCATAAATAACCAAGCTGTATCTAGTTTTAAGTTAAGGACTTATGTCTTGTTTGACCTAACAAGGACGCGCAAAATGTTTCATCTAGTATTCGTGGATGTTGAACTTTCTCCAATGCACAAGTTGAAAAAACTGAATATAGATAGCTTGAGCCTGGTAATCTTAGACAAACTGTATTATTAGGTATGGCCCAAGAGTGGGGTTTGATATACTTAAAAATTAACCCAGTAGTTGTGTACACTTAATGTACCGCTCCAAGATGTGGATTGATCTTGATGAGACAACAAAGGATACATTTAATACAGGTTGAGATATATGCAAAATATGTAGTCAATTTTGTTATTATTGTCTACAAGAATAAGAGACTACTAATAAATTTGATACTAGATAGTAAGAAAGAAATACATATGTTTACGGTATTCAAACGGCTCAATATATTTATAAGACAAACAAAATTAAAAGTTAGTTAAGGATCATGTAACGATAATGAAGTCCTATTATGTTATCCATTTCGCTCCTAAAATTATGAATACCCCAATGCTCTATGAATAACTACTAAACATCACTCAACATCATATAACAATTTGTAGCATGTTATATTTCTTCTTAGTTGTGTTAGTTGAGAAACAAATTGTAATAATCTGTACAATTACTTGTTGCGCATTTATATAAAAACTACAAAAAAGGCTAATTGATTTGGTAACTTTAATTTTCCTAATGCATTAATTAAGACATAGAATTGTATGTTATGTCACATGTTATATATTATAGATTTAAATGTGGCAACTCTAGAATAAATTTCAAACCTGAAAATCACTTATTTAAACAATTGCGACGTAATTAATATAAAATTATATATCTATAGATAAAATTCAAAATATATTGACTGATTAAAAAATAAAATACATATTTATTTTTAATTAATTTTACGCATTAAACATGGAACAAAGGGTTTTTCAGTTTTAACATTTCCAGTAATTAACTCATACAAAAACAGCTAAACCTAAGTCACCCTATTATGAAAAAACACCCAGATGTTTCGCAAGATTGGTAATTGCACCCATATAGTTTGTCTTTACACCCATATGTTTGCAATTGTTGGTAACTCCACATTTCCGTCACGGTGGTTCATATTCCGTCAATTTGAAGTCACATGTTTTGCACGTGATGTAATAGAAATGATATATACCTAAAATACCCCTAGCATGTATATTTCATCATTTATTTGAAGAACCGTTCGAACCAGTTGCAAACTTACTCATCCTTGACGTCCCAACTCTTCCCGCTTATCCATTGGCAAATTCAGACATTCCACCCTCATTTTCTCCACGCAGAGTCTCTTGATGGATTCTGGTGCTCCCTTTGCTACTGGATCTACCATGTGATTCCTTCCTCTTGCAAAGCCCACTGGACTGCACTATTTCAGAGTCATTGCTTTTCAACACGGTATTCCCACCTAATTTCTGTTTCCACTTTGAGCCTTAAGTAAACTGTTCATAATGCAGTTGGAGAATGCACGAGGAAATACATGTAAACAATCGTGTTTACTTTTTCATTCAGGATTTTCAATTTTCATCAACTATAGGCCACAACAAAATGTTTTCAGAGGTAACTGGATTTTCTTAAGTTTTGGGAAGCTGCCAAATAAACGTGCACTGCATGTGTGTAGAGAAAAGCAATTGCATTAATAAGTGGAAAACAAAAGCTTTAACAATTTTGATTTTATTATGTATATATGGCTGAGAATACTTACGCATGTCTATGAGCTTCAAATATGCTGAATACCAAACAATAGATAGAGCAGGCCAGAAAAAAATAGGAAGGACTCTTGATGCCTTTGTTTTCTAGTCCATATCCATTAACTGCCCTCTTGCCATAATAGCAGAGAAAACTGCAATCATCTGCAGTCCAACTAATTCAGTTACATTAACAAAAATTAAACATGTAGGAACAACACTAGTGTCTTTGTAAGAGATTAAAATTATCGTCTCAACTATATATACATGCTAAAACACATTTGCAGCTTTGCTAATGTGTTATAAGATTGACAACTGTAAAGATTACAAGAAATAAAAGAGAAGAGGGAAAAAAAGTTTAGTATACCTCCAAGAGTACAGAAAAGATGATAGCTTGTATACTACTGCGATTCTTGGTTAGGGATCTGCTCTTCATCCTATTCTGTATAACAACTACCTAATCTCGCCTCCAAATGAGAAGCAGAGCATCAAAGAGTCAACAGATCAAGAAAAATAGACGGTCAAGAAGAGAGACGATGAAAAGCAATGCTGATCTACGTCAACATCTACCTTACTTAGTTACTTTCATACCAGACCAAAGCTAAAGACACAATCCACACGACTAGATACAACTCATGGCAAAATTACACAGAATCCATGAATAGACAGAATCATTCAGAGAAACTCAACCAACATGAAGTTGCAGCAGAACATATAATCACATAAAGATACATAATCGGATCATACGCCAAGTACCAGAGACGAAGGAGAGTGATAGTGCAAGAAGGTGGAGTCCAAGATTCGTCCCTGAATATCACGCAAGAAGCGGACTGATAGGACTAGGTGATGAGAGCGACGGTTGGGAGACTGGGAGTTGCGCGCTGAATCTAGAAGAGTACGTATACGTGTGATTCTTTAAAATACTAAAATAGTGGACACGTGACATTTTCTATGTAATATTATATGTATATGCATGTATAAAAATGGAAGAAAATATCCACTTAACACGAAAAGATCTATACACATATGTATATTTAGGTAAAAATAGTATTTATTCTATTTAGGAATATAAGAAAAATGGAAAATAAAAAGTCAAAAACAGAAAACCTGGATAAATAATCAATTCTTATTTGAAAAATTAATTGCAGTTAGATGATCATAATTCATATATAGTACGAATTGAATTAATGTCATGTTTGCGCAGAATTTTTGTACATTTGTGGTAAAGTGTGTGAACACGTTGAACTATTATGAAACTATTTTCGCGAAGGTCCTTTATTCCATCCTTTTGGATGATTATGACATTACCAAATGCGATTGCAAAATCTAAGACGCGGAATGAAACATATAGCATTGGGTCTCACAACTGAGTACTATTATAAAAGACTAAGATATATGTTATTCTAAATTCCTCGAATAATAGTGCCTAGTATTCTTTGCTTAGTTGGATATTGCTAAAACATACACGAAAACTGATTTTTCCCTCATAAATAACCAAGTTGTATCTAGTTTTAAGTTAAGGACTTATGTCTTGTTTGACCTAACAAGGACGCGCAAAATGTTTCATCTAGTATTCGTGGATGTTGAACTTTCCCCAATGCAAGAGTTGAAAAAACTGAATATAGATAGCTTGAGCCTGGTAATCTTGGACAAATTGTGTTATTAGGTATGGCCCAAGAGTGGGGTTTGATATACTTAAAAATTAACCCAATAGTTGTGTACACTTAATGTACCGCTCCAAGATGTGGATTGATCTTGATGAGACAACAAAGGATACATTTAATACAGGTTGAGACATATGCAAAATATGTAGTCAATTTTGTTATTATTGTCTACAAGAATAAGAGACTACTAATAAATTTGATACTAGACAGTAAGAAAGAAATACATATGTTTACGGTATTCAAACGGCCTAATATATTTATAAGACAAACAAAATTAAAAGTTAGTTAAGGATCATGTAACGATAATGAAGTCCTATTATGTTATCCATTTCGCTCCTAAAATTATGAATACCCCAATGCTCTATGAATAACTACTAAACATCACTCAACATCATATAACAATTTGTAGCATGTTATTTTTCTTCTTAGTTGTGTTAGTTGAGAAACAAATTGTAATAATCTGTACAATTACTTGTTGCGCATTTATATAAAAACTACAAAAAAGGCTAATTGATTTGGTAACTTTAATTTTCCTGATGCATTAATTAAGACATAAAATTGTATATTATGTCACATGTTATATATTATAGATTTAAATGTAGTAACTCTAGAATAAATTTCAAACCTGAAAATCACTTATTTAAACAATTGCGACATAATTATAACAAAATTATATATCTATAAATAAAATTCAAAATATATTGACTGGTTCAAAAATAAAATACGTATTTATTTTTAATTAATTTTACACATTGAACATGGAACAAAGGGTTTTTCAGTTTTAACATTTCCAGTAATTAACTCATAAAAAAACAGCTAAACCTCAATCGCCCTATTATGGAAGAAACTGACTATTCCACAAACCCAAAACTATATATAGTAATGCTCTGTAGTTACAACTTTGTTTGTTATAACTAGCTAAACCTATACATAATTGAGCTATATAAGTGTGTTAAATTAGATTCTCTTAGGATACTTTGTGTTTTAACCTCGAAAGATACTTGAACTACAACAAGGATTCATAATTAAATAATGAAGTATTCAACCTCAACTTATGCAATTATTCTAGTTTTTATTTGTATCAGTGCTGGTAAATTGCTACTTTTTAATTAAAAATATAATACAATAGTACGATTTTATATCACATTTTATCATAGGATAAGTTGTCTTTGGCTTGATATGGCGTTTTCGCAAGTATGCTAGAAGAGTACGTATACGTGTGATTATTTAAAATAGCAAAATAGTGGATGCGTGACATTTTCTATGTAATATTATCTGTATATGCATGTATAAAAATGGAAGAAAATATCAATTTAACACGAAAAGATCTATACACATATGTATATTTAGGTAAAAGTTCAAAACAGAAAACCTGGATAAATAATCAATTCTTATTTGAAAAATTAATTGCAGTTAGATGATCATAATTCATATATAGTACAAGTTGAATTAATGTCATGTTTACGCAGAATTTTTGTACATTAGTGGTAAAGTGTGTGAACACGTTGAACTATTATGAAGCCTATTTTCTCTAGGACTGCAGAGATTACTCGTTCATAAGGTCAGCGAGAAAAGGTGTCGTTATTTCTATTTTTAGATAGAAATGGAAGTGTGGGCAAGGAGGAATCTGTCTAAAGCAACCGAACTTCAAATTAGTATTTTGTTTTATCAAATGATTCGCGAAGGTCCTTTGTTCCATCCTTTTGGATGATCGTGACTTTACCAAATACGATTCGAAAAATTAAGGCGTGGAACTAAACATATAGCATTGGGTCTCACAACTGAGTACTACTGTAGAAGACTGAGATATATGTGATTCTAAATTCCTCGAATATTAGTCCCTAGCATTCTTTGCTGATTTGTCCCTCACAACTGAAACATACATGAAAACAGTTTTTTCCCTCATAAATAACCAAGTTGTATCTATTTTTAAGTTAAGGACTTATGTCTTGTTTGACCTAACAAGGATGCGCAAAATGTTTCATCTAGTATTCGTGGGTGTTGGGTGTTGAACTTTCTCCAATGCACGATTGGAAAAACCTGAATATAGATAGCTTGAGCCTGGTAATCTTGGACAAATTGTGTTATTATGTGTGGCCCAAGAGTGGGGTTTGATGTACTTAAAAATTAACCCAGTAGTGGTGTACACTTAATGTACCGCTCCAAGATGTGGATTGATCTTGATGAGACATCAAAGCGTACATTCAATACACGTTGACACATATGCAAAATATGTAGTCAATCTTGTTATTATTATCTTCAAGAATAGGAGACTACTAATAACTTTGATACTGGACAGTAAGAAATAAATACATATGTTTAGGGTATTCAAACAACTCAATATATTTATAAGACAAAGAAAATGAAATTCTAGTTAAGGTTCATGTAACGATAATGAAGTCCTATTATGTTATCCATTTCGTTCCTAAAATTATGAATACTCCAATGCTCTTTGAATAACTACTAAACATAATTCAATATCATATAATAATTTGTAGCATGTTATATTTCTTCTTAGTTGTCTTATTTGAGGAACAAGACGTAATAATCTGTACAATAATTTGTTGCGCATTTATACAAAAACTACAAAAAAGGCTAATTGATTTGGTAGCTTTAATTTTTATGATGCATTAATTAAGACATAGAATTGTATGTTATGTCACATGTTATATATTATAGACTTAAATGTAGAAACTATAGAATAAATTTCAAACCGGAAATCACTTATTTAAACAATTGCGACATAATTAATACAAGATTATATATCCATATATAAAATTCAAAATAAATTGACGGATTAAAAAATACAATACATATTTATTTTTAATTAATTTTAGGTATTGAAGATGGAACAAAGGGTTTTTTAGTGTTAATATTTCCATTAATTATCTTATAAGAGAACAATTAACCCTCAATCGCCCTATTGTGGAAGAAACTGACTATTCCACGAACCCAAAACTATATATAGTAATGCACTTTAATTACAACTATGTTTGGTATAACTAGCTGAACCTATACATGATGGAGCTATATAAGTGTGTCTCGAATTAGATTTTCTTAGGATACTTTGTGTTTTAACACCGGAAGATACTTGAAGTACAACGAGGATTCATAATTAAATCATGAATTATTCAACCTCAACCTATGAAATAGAATACAATAGTAAGGTTTTATATCACATATTATCATAGGATAAGTTGTCTTTGGCTTGATAAAGCATTTTCGCAAGTATGCTAGAAGAGTACGTATAAGTGTGATTCTTTCAAATAGTAAAATAGTGAGGTGAATTTGTGTTCAAGTCAATTTGAGCGTGGAAACGCGGCACCCACATGTGTTAAGTATAAACACACAGGAAAAGGTGAATGTGAAGAGCGTGAGTGTTACTGGACCTGCAAAAGCTATTATATTAGAGGCGGTTATGGTCACTGCAACGATGATAACTCTATCTGCACCTGTTATTGGCCTTGCTAGTTGTACATCAATTGGTAAAACGTGTTCAATGGATGAATCAACATATCATTATAGTCTTATTGTAATCTAACAAAGCAAATTCATACTATAATAAAGTGGTTATGGATGTGCATGAATAATATTACATATTATAAAATATGCCAATGGTAGATTATATGATTATAAACAATACCATTAACTTATGTGAAGTAATACATTTTTGAGATTGAGTAATAACATAGTAGATTTTTATAAATATTAATTCAAATGACAAGTATTTCATAATTGGTTTTCGAGATACAAACACTAGGAAGGTAGGTTATTTATGGTCAAAGAATACTACCATGTTTGTGCATACGAAATATATTTCTAAATATTAGTTCATTTAATGTATATAATTCATATATATATATATATGTTTAAGGAAAGTTAAACTCTACAGATTGGGTAGTCATATATAACAGAAGTCTTCAAAGGAGTTGTGGTGACTAATTTATATTTGGGTAAAAATAGTATTTATTCTAATTAGGAATCTAAGAAAAATGGAAAATAAAAAGTCCAAAATAGAAAACCTGGATAAATCATCAATTCTTATTTGAAAAAGTAAGTGCAATTAGATGATCATATTTCATATATAGTACGAGTTGAATTAATGCCATGTTTGCGCAGAATCTTTGTACATTAGTGGTAAAGTGTTTGAACACATTGGACTATTATGAATATTTCTTTCTCTAGGACTGCAATAATTCCTCGTTCATTAGGTCAACGATAAAAGGTAGCTTTATTTCAATTTGTAGATAGACATGGAAGTGTGGGCAAGGAGGAATCTGTCTAAAGCAACCGAATATGAAATTAGTATTATTTTTATCAAGTGATTTTCGAAGGTCCTTGGTTCCATTCTTGTGGATGATCGTGACTTTACCAAATACAATTCCAAAAAATAAGAGGTGGAACGAAACTTATAGCATTGGGTCTCACATCTGGGTACTATTGTAGAAGACTCATATATATGTGATTCTAAATTCCTCGAATATTATGTCCTAGTATTCTTTGCTTAGTTGGATATTGCAAAAACACTACAAGAATCTGTATCAACAACCACGAAATTAATTTGTCGACACAAGGAGTGGGTTGGTAAAACAGTGTATAGGTGACGACATTTTAATACGTCCCAGTAGACACGTTTTAGTGTCAACACATTTGTCGTAGCACAAACAATCCTTTAGTATTGACGTTTGTCGTCGCAATATGTCTATGCCGATCAAATCCATGTGCCAAAAACTCAACGGAGGTTAATAGTTATATTCAGTAACAGAATATGTTGGTATTGCAAAACAGTATGTTTACTTTCAAAATTAATTGATGTAATAAATGGGTAAACAGTATCGGCATAACTTCATTGGTAATATATGTATTGCCGTTGCTAAACTCTATACCCGCAATTATAACAGAACAGACCGTTTTTTCCAGTACAGTTCAAAACTCTCCTGTGCAGACCAAAGCCTTCGTCAGTCCATCAACGACCGTTGCCAAGAACGGATTCTCTTTCAGATCGACTCCCAGGACGCACGTAGGTTGCGCGCATAAATTCCATGAAGCAACCCAGCTGGTGCCTATCAATCGTGAAGTCGTTTGCTGCAGTATCCCGAGACAAGCATTTCTCCTCAGGTAGGCTGGTATGAGTAGTCGAATGTGGCTTCTTGTAATTGCGAATTGAATTTTCATGAGCTTAATTGTGTGTTATATATAGTCAACGGTCATGAGCTTAATTGTGCGAATTGAATTGTCATGAGTTGTACTGTTTAGCCCCAAAAAACGTGTTGCTACAGACAAGTAACAACTGTGCTGATAAAATTGGACAAGTCGATCGAAGGAGTTCTACTCTTGCGTATAACAACTAATTAAGCTAGCTGCAGCTCGTACGGTTCCAACGGACAGCTCTCTAGTTCCGTTTGGTTCGATCCACACATAAACGAAAATGCATATATGAACTTTTACAAATTGTATGGATAACTGTCAACAACTGATGATGCTACTTCATGTACTGCATGTTTCTAAACTGTTGTGCTATCTTTTTAATCCCAAAGAGTTGGATTGATATTTCTTTGCAGAAATAGAAGTGCGATGGATAAGAGTTGGATGACCAAACCTCGGCAAAGTGGGGAATATAAGGAAGGGGTCGCTTCGTTTCTCGACTTTGCCTACTCTCATTCCAGTTGGGATGGTAAGATTTACTGTCCTTGCAATAACTGTGTTGGTGCTTTCTTAATGGGGAGAACTACTGTTAAGCTCCATCTTGAAAAATGGGGAATATTGCCAACTTATACTACATGGGTGGATCATGGGGAGGAATTCGAAGATGTGATCCGTAATGGTAGGAATTCATCCTCTCGTGGGGAAATGGAGGATATGGTGCATGATGGGTTCGGTGGTATGAGGGTGGACGAAGGTGAGGAACCAAACGACGATGCTAGGACATTTTATAAGCTATTAGAAGATTGTGAAAAAAGCTTATATCCCAGTTGTGTCTCCTACACGAAGATGTCCTTTTTAGTTGAATTGTTGCATCTCAAGGCACTATACAAGGTTTCAAACAAGTTCGCTGATGAGCTACTTCTCATGCTAAGTAAAGTATTGCCACCAGGGAACACAGTCCCTAAGTCCTACTACGAAGCCAAGAAATTTATAGGAGGGTTAGGGATGGACTACCAAAAGTTGCATGCTTGTGTAAATGACTGCATACTATTTAGAAAAGAGTACGCCAATTTGGATGTGTGTCCAATGTGTGGGCAGTCAAGATGGATTAAACCTCGACACAACACTAGAGGACTGGATAAACCAGAGCAATCGAAGCGACAAAGAGGGAAGCTACCAGTCAAAGTACTTCGATATTTTCCACTAACTTCAAGGTTGCAAAGATTATTCATGTCCCCCAAAACTGCTTCCTCTATGACCTGACACCATACACGAAGATTAAAGGATGGTATTCTACGTCATCCTGCTGATACAGACGCTTGGAAGAAACTTGACAGCGTACTACCTGCATTTGGGGAAGACCCACGGAATGTGAGGCTTGGATTAGCTACGGATGGGTTTGATCCGTACAGTGATAAAAGTCACCCATATAGCATGTGGCCAGTTGTTCTTATTCCATACAATGTGCCTCCCGAGGTGTGTTTGAAAGATACAAACTACGTCCTATCAATGTTGATTCCCAGACCAAAGACTCCAGTAAATGACATAGACGTGTATCTGCACCCGTTGATCGAAGAGCTGAATGAGTTATGGTTGAATGGTGTGCTCACATATGATGCAGACAAGAAAGAAAACTTCCAGATGCGCGCAGCTGTACTTTGGACCATTAATGATCTTCCTATCTATGCGAACTTGTCTGTTTGGGCTACTTACGGTAATTTGGCATGTCCTATCTGTCAAATGGACACCCATTAAGGTCGATTGAAGAATGGGAGAAAATGTTCTTTTTGGGACACAGACGATTCCTCCCTACCGATCACCCATGGAGAAGAAACAAAAGTTCATTCGATGGGAAACGAGAGTTACGAATGGCCCCACAAAGACTATCGGGGGAGGAAGTGTTACATGTGCTAGAGAATCTTGATCCAATCATGTTCGGTAAGACTCAACCGCCCATTCAGGTTGGAATAGACTCAACTACTGGAAATTGGAAAAAAAAAAGCATATTCTACCAACTACCTTATTGGCAGCACCTCTTAATCCCTCACAATTTGGATGTGATGCACATTGAGAAAAACGTGTGTGATAACCTCATTGGGATGTTATTGGGTGTTGCCGGTAAAACGAATGACAACCTTAATGCTCGGCTCGACTTACAGGCCTTAGGCATAAGAACGATCTTGCATCCAGTCCGTAGAGGAACAAAATTGGTCTTACCACCAGCTTGCTTTTCCCTATCAAAGGAACAGAAGATTAAACTGTGTGAGTTTCTTAAGAACTTGAGACTTCCTAGCGGTTATTCATCAAACATTTCACGTTGCGTTAAGGTGAAAGACAGAAAATTGATTGGGTTGAAATGTCATGACTACCATGTTCTCATGCAACGTATCCTATCTGTGGCTATTAAAGGATTACTCCCCAAACATGTATGCAAAGCTGTGATAGACATGACTAACACATTCAGGATTCTATGCTCTAAGGAGTTGCACCCGTCAGATCTGTTGAAGGTGGAGTCGCAATTACCCATGACAATGTGCAATCTAGAGAGAATCTTCCCACCAAGTTTCTTCAATATTACAGTCCATCTTATCATCCATCTAGCAGAGGAAGCAAAAATAGCTGGGCCAGTGCAATATCGTTGGATGTATATAATCGAAAGGTAAGTTTTTTCACTCTTTTATGAATTATGCCTTTGACAGAAGAGGTGTCTCACTAATAACATGTTCTTATTGTAGGATAATGGGGATAATGAAGTTGTTTGTGCGTAATCGTAGTCGTCCGGAAGGGTCAATAGCGGAGGGTAATATTGCTCTGTAGTGTTTGACATTTTGTTCTAGATATCTCCATGACATTGAGACCAAATTTACAAGACATGAGTCAGTTATAGTAACTGAGGTAACTCCAAGGGCGGCAGATGGGTTATCGATCTTCCAGCCGGTAGGAGCTCCAATAGGTCGTGCAATTGTCCGTGAACTGTCAAACACGGAATGGGAGCAGTGCCACTTGTACGTCCTTAATCAGTCTGAAGAAGTGAAGCCATTCATCGAGTATTGCATTCACCTTTACTGTTATGTTTATTCTCAAACTTTTAACAGCATTACATCTAACAATCGGATTGGTTGTCTTGTCCATGTATGTAGTGAACACAAGAGGCAACTACTAGGCGCACGGGTGAGTAGGCGGAACATCGATGTCATGCACAATAGAACATTCATACCATGGTTAGAGGGCAGGGTATGACACGGATAGGAATGGGTATTCCTTTTAATGTCAACGTTATTGACGTTTGGAGTATTTGCATTCTCAGGTTGGTCGAATAGTTGGATCGGCTGAGGATGAGAGAGGTCGCCAACTAAAGGCTTTGGCACGAGGACCGTTATATGGAGCTAAGACATATACTGGTTATAAAGCAAATGGGTTCAACTTCCACACCAAAGAGCGGTCTGTAATGAGGAGTTTTGACAACAGCGGTGTGTTGTGCAAAGCTGACACAACGTGCTACGCAAGTACATCCGATAACAACCCCATTGAAGGTGCAATTTATTATTACGGAGTGTTGAGGGAGGTGGTTGAGCTGCAGTACCTTGGTAACCTATCGGTTGTGTTGTTCAAATGCGATTGGTACAACGTACTTTCATCCTTCAATGGGATAAAAATTGATGAGTACGGATTTGTGTGTGTCAATACCAAAAATATTTTATCAACCGATGAGCCATTCGTACTTGCAGCTCAAGCGTCCCAAGTTTTCTACTTACAGGAGAACATTAACCCTGATTGGAGCACTGCGCTGAGGGCAGAGTCCAAAAAACGATTTGTGATTGGGGGTCAAATGAGTGGGGAGTCAGTGGAGCCATATCAGGAAACATCAGCCCTGGTTGTTGATGTACCGAATGTAGTTGCTGTCGATGATGTGGTTGATTGGTGTAGAAATGACATTGAGACTCTCGAAATATCTGTTGCGGATGCCACCCCGGAGATGACCACAGAAGTCGTGACAGAAGCAACTGAAGGCCTTGACGACATAGATGTTCTTGAGCCAGATGAGGAGGACATTACTAATGATGGAACAGACAGTGACACAGATATAGAATTTGAGGACGATTTGTTCGATGACGAGGACGGTCTTGAGGGTGAAATGGATGAGGATGACGATGATGATGATGCTGCATCGTAACTTCGTGTGCAATAGAAGAGTGTTTGTATGTTTCTTAAGGTAATTGTTCAATAGTTAGGAATTTAATTCTGTCATTGTTCAATAGTGAGGATCGTAGATTCTGTCAATGTGAGAATTGTTTAATATGTTCAAATGTGTATGTTCTGTCCAGATTTGAGATGGTTTTACTGATTTGTATGTTCTGTCCAGATTTGTATGGATCGTCCGAATTGAGATGGTTTTACTGAGATTGTTCAATATTGAGTTGTTATTCTATCCAAATGTGTATGTTCTGTCCGAAATGAGATGGTTTTACTGAGATTGTTCAATATTGAGCTGTTATTCTGTCCAAATGTGTATGTTCTGTCTGAAATGAGATGGTTTTACTGAGATTGTGTTGAAATATCAGTACTTCCTATAAGTGTTGTGTAGCTCATCTAGTTGTGCTGTGTAGCTGGTTGTGCTGTACGTGTGTGCTGTAAGTGTTGGCCATGCTGTTGCTGTAAGTCGAAACTGCATTTGGAAGCTGGAATCTGTACTTGGAAGATGGAAAAACAGCAGGCGAAAATGCAGTCAATTGCAGCTCATCACTTGTGCCCTGTAAACTGGTTCTTGTTCTGTCCAAATGCTGCCAAAAGGTGTGCATGCTGCAGCCCGAAATTGCAGCTCAAATGCTGTCAAACGAAAATAACTGTGATGTGCCCTGGTGTTTTTCACAAAACATATTAGTGAATATGACAGCAATACGAAGATCTCCATCGTCACTCCAATCTTCACAGCATCTTCATAGCATCTACACAATAGGAAACTCATTCATTTGAGATCTCCACTTTCCTTACATTCCAATGTATAATACCCTTACCTTATATATCAATGGAGAACTCCTCCAAATGTAAGCTTGACATCATAAAACTCTTCACATACATTAAGCTTCAATAAAACATACATTCAGTTGTTTTTCACACACAGACATATATTAATACTGTCAAAATACTGTCATACATTCTGTTTTGGACCAACACTGCCATACACAACATGCTGTCGACTGTAGGTGGTGTTACACTCTGTAAAAACCGTTTCCAATCCAATCTATGTCATTCTAATCCTATCTATGTCATTCTAATCCAATCCAGTCCACATGCTGTCAAAATGAATAAGAATTCAATTCATGTGCTGTCAAAATGTAATCCAATTCATCCTCAGCAAATAGATAGCATGTGCTGACAAAATGAAGGGATGCAAACAGAATACATGGAAACTCACGATCTAGAGAGAATACATTTTCAAACAGTGAAGGGATGCAACCCAAAGCTCACGATCTGCACGTTCTTGCCATTAAATGTGTTGCATCTGAACAAGAACACACAACACACTCCTTTGCTGTACTTTTCATGATCACTTTTGCAGGCCACTAACAGAACTCTACCGTATGAAGCTGAATGGCTGTCCTGCAGAAGTTGGAAATCCTGCTGCAAATGGAAGCTGCACTACTTGGGGTCTCCTTGAAGCTCCACTCGGCCTGCTTAAGAACTGCAGTAGACATAGGTGGATTTGTATGTAGAGGTTGGGTTGAAAGATGACAGGGAGCAATGTGTCAAGTCTACTATGGACTGAATTGTGTGTCCACATTGTTTATCTGTCATATACATGAGATGTAACATGTATACACATGTTAACACTTTGACACATAGTGATTAACACTTTGACACATAGTGGTAACACCTTGACACATAGTTATAACACCATGACACATGGTAGAAATTTATTTCATCAATTAATAACACCATACACTTTTGAAAGTTATATTTTTCCAACAAAGTAAGTAAAATTTGTATAAGTTGATATTAAATTTGTAGTTACTTGTATAAATTTGTATACATTTCTATACAATTCTATACATTTGTATAAAGTAAAACAATAGTACACTTTGACACATCAACTAGACTATCACATAACAAAGTTGTATTTGAAACATAAAATGAATAAGGATACATCAACTAATACTTAAGGATACATATGTCTTGATTTTATAAAATGATGTAGAAATATTGTGCTATAAGATAAGTATATAATAATTTCTAATAATTAAGAGTAGTTGTTATACAAATGATGTTATTATACATATGATGTCATTAGGAAATATAAATAATAAGTATATTTTTCATAAAATACGTAAAATTTGTATAAATTTGTAGACATTTGTATAAAGTATAGTATTATATTGTTATACACTAAGACACTTTGACACATCAATGGATATAACACATAAGAAAGTTGTATTTCAAACATAACATGAGTATGATTTAAATTGCATACATAAGGATAATTAGGTCTTCATTTTAAACATGATTTAGACATATTGTGCTATAATATAAGTATATAGAAATTTATAAAAATTAATCTAAAATTCAAACATATTATGTTAGATGTATACATAAGATGCATACATGGGCCAATCCATGTCAAACACGGCCCTGTCCATCACATTTTCGACCGGGCCAATCCAATGAGACGGCCCAATTGCGCAGAGTCTAGCCTCAGATGAACAGCTGCTACGGATGAGGACGAAGCTGAAGCGTCTCCTCGGTTCAAACAGCTACGACGCCTCGGTTCCTACACGAGGCAGTAGGTTTCATCATCACATACAGACGGATTTGACGCCTCAGTCCTTTCTTGTTTCCGTGGACTTCTTTTCTTCTTCCCGCGCCTAATTTTCACTGCATTTGGGTCTGCAAGAACACTCTGCGAGTTTCCCTCCATCCACTGCTCCAGGCTTCGCTTCCATATGTGCAAGACGATCTTCTAACTTTCCCTCAGCAAGGTATGGTTCTAATTTCCTGTTGGATGATTCTGTTGTGTGGCGTGCAAGGTATGGTTCAGCAAACCCTTTGTTCGTCTATGTCGCACGACTCTTACATGTTTACTGTCCTTTCCCCCTGGATCTCGTCTATTTACGACCATTTTATACACGTTTTTTCGTTTTAAAAAACATTAATTGGAAGCAAAGATTCACCTCTGTCGATGATCCATGGCCGAATAACAATTCCCTAAGCAATCGTAGTGTCATGCATGTCGTTGTTATTCTTTTATGTGCACCATGTCACGGAGTGCTCAGTAAGGGTGGTTATGCTGAGAATAAAACTTGTGCTGTTAAAGATGGAAACTTTACACCAGAAACTTGCGCAAATTTCAAGTTATGCTACTGTGTTTAACAATATATTCTCAGTATGGTGGGTACTCGGAGAATGGTCCCCGGAAAAACCGTAGCTTCAAAGCTACCCATCCGTAGATCCCCAAGGAAGATAAACAGGGCTGCCCCAAGTAAGTTGTTTTTTTCACTACTACGTCTTGTACTTACGTATTTCCTCTGTTTTAGGTGCTCGGTAACTAACACACTACACATTGCTATAGGGGTTACGCCTGTGGAGAACAGCCCTGCAGTCCCTCCGCCTGTGAAGAACATCCCTGCAGTCCCTCGGCCTGTGGAGAACATCCCTGCAGTCCCTCCGCCTGTCGAACCTCCTTTGGAGGTGTCTACTGAAGAGGAAATCTAGTCGGAGGACCCCTATGTGGAGGAACCACCAGGTAGCCAAATAGGTAATAACTTCTAATTTGTCCCATACTATTAAGCATGCATTTGTACAACTTGGTTATCTAATCGATACCTGATTTACGTGTCAGCTGCGGAAGAGGAGGATGTAATTATTCAATTGGAAAGACTACGTAGAGGGAGAACTAGATGCATAAGGTTGTCTAGAAATGGCGTCAACGAAAAGGAGGTTCTAAAATTTAACTCTCGAGGTAAAGTCTGCAGTAACAATGCTTCGATGTTTGCAAGTTGGTGTGGCTGCATTGTTAGGAAACGAACGAATGCACCTCTCATGGTGAAAGACTGGAAGGAGATTCCTAAGTCTCTAGTAGACTATGAAGCGAAGATGCTCTTGCTGGTGGCGGTAAGTCTCAGTTGTAAATGGAACTAGGACATACATATTGCACCTGTCTATTTGTAAATGCTGTAAGAACTGGTTCTAACATTTCCGTATTGTTCAAACTCGCAGGAGAAGTTTGTGGTACCGGATGATGACAACCTGAAGCAGCTGATCATCTGTACTCTTAAAGAGAAGTACAGAAACTACAGGGCGAATCTAAAGAGAAGGTACTTTGACAAGCACCTTACGAATGAAGAAAGGTTACAAAACATTCCTCCTGACGTGGTGAAAAAGGATTGGGTATGGCTTGTTAACTGGTTCAGCTCAGACGAGTTCAAGGTTTGTGCAACTGTATTTTTTTGCAACTGTATTTTTTTTGCAACTGTATTTTTTTTCCTTCCTATTGCAACTGTATTTTTTTGTACCGTTAATGACTGCTGCACTTTTTTAACGTAAACTGGTTGTAACTTCAAATTGTTTGAAGTTAAAGAGCGATCGTAACAAAGCCAACAAATCTCACCAAGTCATGAGGCACACCGCTGGCAATTTGTCGTTTGCGAGGAGAGAACAGGAAGAGGTAATCCTAACATTGAATTGTTATGTTTAAGAAATAGTTAGCTACCCTTGAACAAGTATATGGTACTCTTGCAGATTGAGAAGAACAACGGGAAACATCCGGGGGAGTATCATATATTCAAGAAGAACCATGTGGACAAGAAAGGACAGCCGCTGGATGATAAAACCAGATCAATACTGGTGAGTAGTACTGCTGACCCATATAGTCACATGTGCTGTACATTTGTATCTGATTGCTCGTTTATGTTCTTGGCACGCCGTTTGCAAAATAGGAACAAGTGGAGGAAAGGGTTGCCCAGTTGGCAACTGGGTAGGAGGAGTATGTTGTTGACAATGATGTCTTGTATGAGGAAGTTCGCCAACCTGAGCGTCGTCGAAGTCGGGTGTCAAAGGCAGCACGGATGATGGAAAGTGAGCAGTTAAAACAGGCAAGGGAGGAGGTAGCTAGAAATGCAGCCGAATGTGAGTCACTCCGTGATCAACTCAAGAAGTTCCAGTCCAGCATGGAACAATTTCAACGTGATATTGCTGTCATGAAAAGTACAATGTTTGGCAACGGTGCGTATAGTATTGATTTAATTGCATTGTGTACACCCATTTAATCATTGTAGGGTATATTCTATAGTATGATGCTACCATGATTGCTGTTATTTCTATGTTTGCAGATCCAAATGCATGAACCGTGGAAACGTGTTGTAAGTACTCCTGCTTAGTAGTTATAGTGACTGGTGGTACACTAGGTGTTGACTGATTGTAAATGGATATTTTGGACATGATGTAAATGTGAACATGTCATCTATGTTTGTGTTTTGGTTGCCATATATTTGTTTGAAATGCTTGGCTATGTATAAATTCAGATCTGTTGGAAATGGTTCTACATAAGTAGCTGTTTGTGTATTACCTATTTGTGTATTGTCTGTTTATGTATTCTGTTTGGGTATGCTTGGCTACGAGCATTAGCATGGCCAACAATTCGAAAAGAGAAACATTAGCATTTGCATCAACACAAACCATTGCTGACGGACTGTAATTGTATCCGTAATTGATGCTTAATATAACATTTAACCATGACAACACGCAGACACAAAACATTGTCTATAGCAACAACTTTCACAGTAGTTGAAACTCGATTTTAGCATCAACTATTATTAACAGGGTAATATTTAATATTGTTTACGAGCATCGACAGGTTGGATGCATCCGTCGCTAAGTATGCGTAATTACTTTCAACGAAATGTTGTGGTTGAATAAACTATATTGCCTCACATAAGTTGGATACAATATCATACAAATAGGGACAACAATACGCGGATACTAATGCCTCCAACCTACATCTCACATATGTAGACACTGTAAATCAGTATTACCCTCAAATACTTGTCGACGGTAATTATGCGTAAACAGAGTCGTCATATTTGCGATGCTAATGATCAAACAGACTATTCATTCACTATTCATTCCATCAACGACAAACCTTTAGTGACGGCATAATGTCGTCGTCGATACCTTTAGCCACTGGGTCTATTGGCATGACTCTTAGCATCGGCAATGGGTTTTAGCAGCGCCAACAGTGCTTCCGGCAACGATAATTTACCCTCGCTGTAGAGCAAATTAAACAGACTTAAAAACTGATTTCTCCCTCATAAATAACGAAGTTGTGTCTACTTTCAAGTTAAGGACTTATGTCTCGTTTGACCTAACAAAGACTTGGAAAATGTTTCATCTAGTATGCGTGGGTGTTTTATCTTTTTTCAATCCACGATTGGAAAAAACTGAATATAGATACCTTGAGCTTGGCAATCTTGGACAAATTATGTTATTGTGTGTGGCCCAAGAGTGGGGTTTGATGTACTTCAAAATTAACTGAGTGGTTATGTACACTTAATGTACCACTCCAAGATGTGTATTGATCTTGATGAGATAAGAAAGTATACATTCAGTACACGTTGACACATATTCGAAATATGTAGTCAATTTTGTTATTATTGTCTTCAAGAATAAGAGAATACTAATAACTTTGATACTTGACAGTAAGAAAGAAATACATATGTTTAGGGTATTTAAACGGGTCTATATATTTATAAGACAAACAAAATGAAAAGTTAGTTAAGGATCGTGTAACGATAATGAAGTCCTATTATGTTATCCATTTCGCTCCTAAAATTATGAATACTCCAATGCTCTATGAATAACTACTAAACATCATTCAACATCATATAATAATTTGTAGCATGTTATATTTCTTCTTAGTTGTGTTATTTGAGAAACAAATTGTAGTAATCTGTACAATAACTTCTTGCGTATTTATATAAAAACTACAAAAAACACTAATTGATTTGGTAACTTTAATTTTTCTGATGCATTAATTAAGACATAGAATTGTATATTATGTCACATGTTATATATTATAGATGTAAATGTAGCAACTCTAGAATAAATTTCAAACCTAAAAATCACTTATTTAAACAATTGCGATATAATTAATACATAATTAAATATCTATAGATAAAATTCAAAATAAATTGACTGATTCAAAAATATAAGGCATATTTATTTTTAACTAATTTGACGCATTCAACAAGGAACATAGGGGTTTTCAGTTTTAACATTTCCAATAATTAACTGATAAGAAAACACCTAAACCTAACTCACCCTATTATGGATGAAACTAACTATTCCACAAACCCAAAACTATATATAGTTATGCTCTGTAGTTACAACTATGTTTGGTATAACTAGTTGAACCTATACAAAACGGAGCTATATAAGTGTGTTGAATTAGATTCTCTTAACATTATAAGATACTTGAAGTGCAGCAAGGCTTCATAATTAAATCATGAAGTATTGAACCTCAGCTGATGCAGTTATTAAACTTTTTTTCTTTGTATTAGTCCAGGTATATTGCTAGTTTTTAAGTAAAAGTAGAATCCAATAGTACAATTTATATCACATTTTTTCATACGGCAAGTTGTCTTTGGTTTGATATAGCGTTTTCTCAAGTATAGTAGAAGAGTACGTATAAGTGTGATTCTTCCAAATAGTAAAATAGTGGAGGAGTGACATTTTCTATGTGTTTGTATGTATATACATGTATAAAAATGGAAGAAAATATCCATTTAACACGAAAAGATCTATACAAATAAAATAATATTCAATAAAGTTAATTACCATGATTTAGTAACACTAGAGCTGAGCATGATCAACCGACTTGTGTTCAGGTGAATTTAAGCATGGTAAAACGGCACCCACATGTGTTTAGTATAAACACACATGAAAATATGAAGAGCGTGAGTGTTACTGGACCTGCAAAACCTATTATATTAGAGGCAGTTACGGTCACTGCAACAAGGATAACTCTATCTGCACCTGTTTTTGGCCTTGCTAGTTGTGCATCAATTAGTAAAACGTGTTCATTGGATGAATCAACATATCCTTATAGTCTTATTGTAATCTAACAAAGAAAATTTATACTATAATAAAGTGGTTATGGAAGTGCATCAATAATATTATACATTAGTAAAATATGTCAACGGTAGCTTATATGAATTTAAACAATACCATTAACCCATGTGAAGTAATATATTTTTGAGATAGAGTAATAACATAGTAGTTTTGGATAAATATTAATTCAAATGATAAATATTTTTTATAATTATTTTTCTAGATACAAACACTAGGAAGGTAGGTTCTTTGTGGTCAAAGAATACTACCATGTTTGTGCAGAAGAAATATATTTTTATATTTTAGTTCATTTCACGTATGTAAAGTCATATATATATATATATATGTTTAAGGAAAGTTAAAATCTACAGATTGGTTACTAATATATAACGGAAGTCTTTAAAGGAGTTGTGATGACTACTTTATATTCAGGTAAAAATAGTATTTATTCTAAGTAGGTACCTAAGAAAAATGTAAAATAAAAAGTCAAACATAGAAAAACTGGATAAATCATCAATTCTTATTTGAAAAAGTAAGTGTAGTTAGATGATCATAATTCATATATAGTACGAGTTGAATTAATCCCATGTCTGCGCATAATATTTGTACATTAGAGGTAAACTGTTTGAACACGTTGAACTATTACGATGATTGTTTTCTCTAGGACTACAAAGATTCCTCGTTCATTAGTTCGGCGAGAAAAGGTGGTGTTGATTCAATTTGTAGATAGAAATAGAAGTGTAGGCAAGGAGGAATCTGTGTAAACCAACCGAACTTCAAATTCGTATTTTTTTTATAAAATGATTCACGAAGTTCCTTTGTTCCATCCTCTTCGATGATAGTAACTTTACCAGATACAATTCGAAAAAATAAAAGGTGGAACGAAACTTATAGCATTGGGTCTCACTTCTAGGTACTATTGTAGAAGACTGAGATATATGTGATTCTAAATTCCTCGAAAATTATGTCCACGTATTCTTTTCTTAGTTGGATATTGCAGAAACATACTTGAAAACGAATTTCTCCCTCATAAATAACCAAGTTGTATCCTAGTATCAAGTTAAGGACTTGTGTCTCGTTTGACCTAACAAAGACTCGCAAAATGTTTCATCTGGTATTCTTGGGTGTTGAGCTTTCTCCAAAGCTAGTTTGAGCCTGGTAACCTTTGATAAATTGTGTTATTGTGTGTGACCCAAGAGTGGGGTTTGATGTACATAAAAATTAACCGAGTGGTTGTGTAGACTTAATGAGGAAATTTTGTTTTACCAAGAGGTCGATTACTCAACTTTTGCACTTCATAACTAAATTAAGTTCTAAAAACACAAAGGTGTATTCATTATGAACTTTACCACTCCAAGATGTGGATTGATCTTGATGAGACAAATAAGCATACATTCAATACACGTTGAGACAGATGCGAAATATGTAGTCAATTTTGTTACTATTGTCTTCAAGAATAAGAGAATACTAATAACTTTGATACTGGACAGTAAGAGAGAAATACACATGTTTAGGGTATTCAAACGACTCAATATATTTATAAGACAAACAATATGAAAAGTTAGTTAAGGATCATGTGACGATAATGAAGTCCTATTATGTTATCCATTTTGCTCCTAACATTATGAATATTCGAATGCTCTATGAATAACTACTAAACATCACTCAACATCATATAATAATTCGTAGCAGGTTATATTACTTCTAAGTTGTGTTAATTGAGAAACAAATTGTAATAATCTGTACAATAACTTGTTGCACATTTATATGAAAATTACAAAAAATACTAATTTATGTTATATCACATGTTAGATATTATAGATTTGAATGTAGCAACTCTAGAATAAATGTCAAACGTGAAAATCACTTATTTTAACAATTGCGACATAATTAATACAAAATTATATATCTATAGAAAAAATTAAAATAAATTGAACGATTAAAAAATACAAATCATATTTATTTTTAATTAATTGTATGCATTGAAGATGGAACAAAGGGGTTTTCAGTTTTAATATTTCCATTAATTAACATAAGAAAACAGCTAAACCTCAATCGCCCTATTATGGAACAAAATTATTATTCCACGAACCCAAAACTATTACTTGTATATGCATGTATAAAAATGGAAAACAAATATACATTTAACACAAAAATATCTATACAAAAATAAGAATATTCAATAAAGTTAATTACCTTGATTTAGTGGCACTAGAACTGAGCATGATCAACCGAACTTTGTTCAGGTGAATTTGAGCGTGGAAAAGTGGCACCCAAATGTGTTAAGTATAAACACACATGAAAATATAAATGTGAAGAGTGTGAGTGTTACTAGAGCTGCAAAAGCTATTATATAAGAGGTGGTTACAGTTACTGCAACAAGGATAGCTCTATCTGCACCTGTTATTGGCTTTGCTAGTTGTGCATCAAATGGTAAAAAGTGTTCAATGGATGAATCAATATATCCATATAGTCTTGTTGTAATATATGTAAGAAAATTTATACTATAATAAAGTGGTTATGGATGTGCATCAATAATATTATATATTAGTAAACTATGTCAACGATAACTTATATGAATTTAAACAATACCATTAACCTATGTTAAGTAATACATTAACCTATGTGAAGTAAACAAATTCATGGATCGAATACCATTGAGCCATCCAAAAAAAAAAATTACAATTATTTTGGACGGCTCGAATACTATTGAACCGTCCTTAAAAAAATCAAATTTCAAACTTTACATATTCCCTCTCTTTTTTTTACTAATGAATGGGAATACCACTTTTGACTAATGAACAAAGACAATAAAGTAGGAGACAATAAAGCAGATCGATCGGCCCCTCCTATTCTGTCTACTCGAAACCAAAAACAAAAAAGTAGACAATAAAGCTTGGCTAGAGAAAGGCCACTTTTGGTGTTGGAGCTCGATGAAGAAGGCAGCTTCGTAGCATCGGTGCTGTGGAACTTGAGCTGGAGAAGGTGGGGTTTGGCGAAGACGCGAAGCTGGAGAAGGCTGTGGCTGGAGCTTTGGACGAGGACAGAGCTACGGGATGCGATTGGATGCGTGACCTTCTTGATTGGATGCGACGGGACGAAGACGGATCTTTGGATGATGATGAAATGGACGATGACGATGAAGATTGGGAATAGCTCGCGGTTTCTTCAACCGGACGGCGATGAAGACGAGACGAAGAAGGACCTTCTTTCTTTCGGGGTTGAAGATAAGGAATAACGATGAAGACGGGAAGAAGAAGACGGACATCGGGGTTGAAGATAATGAACACGAGAAGAAGAACAGGGTCATCGGTTGAAGAATAAAATAACATAATTGGGTTTACAAACCGGTCATATTAAGTTTTTAATTTTTTTTTATATTTGGCGTCTCAAAATAAATGAGTCGTCAAAAACAAAAAATAAAACAGTAAAAGTATTTTTCACGGCTCAACCAAAGGTGCCGCCATAATTATTTTGGCGGCACTTTCCATTTGAGTTGGGAATTATCACGGCTCATCATATATTGAGCCGTGATAATTATCCTGACACATCGTCTCACGGTTCAATTAATGAGCCGTTAAAAATCCTTTTTTTAGCCTTTACGTAAACTCTCCCGTAGTGTAAAGAATGTGATTGTTGGGGTGACTAAAACTGTAAAATCAAACAAACTTGGCTTGTGGTCTTGAGTTGGCTAAGACTGGGCAGAAATTTTCCAGGCTAATGGATAAACTACTCTCCCAAAAGAGGTTGGCCTTGTCTTTTCACTAGTTTGACTATAAACTACAGGCTTGAATGGGCTATGGCTATAGAGAGAGCTTTAGTAATAAGGAAAACTCTTAAAGAATGATTTTCAAATGTTTTGAACATTATTTGACAATCTTGTTTAAAACACTTACTATCACACTGAAGATCCTCAAATGTCATAACTCCAAGTTTATAACGAAACTGAGAAAACAACTTTTCAGTCAGAGGTTTAGTAAGAATATTAGCAATTTCATCAACTGCGGGAACAAAATTGACAATGATTTGGCCATTTTGAACTTTCTCACGAACAAAACAGAGATCAAGTTCAACATGCTTCATCTTGGAATGTTGTATTGGATTCTCTGTCAAGGCAACAACTCCTGTATTATCACACCATATGATAGGAATGGATGAGAGTTTAATTCCAAGTTCAGTTAACAAAAAAACAACCCAAAGCATCTCACACATTGCATTAGTTACTGCTCTATATTTAGCTTCAGAACTAGACCTTGAAATCACTGATTGCTTTTTCGAACTCCACACTATAGGGTTATTATTCAGCAGAAGATAATGTCCAGACTCAAATTTTCGATCTATAGAATCACTTCCCCGATCAGCATCAACAACAGACATAAGATTTACCTCTGATGAAGGAACATGAGGTACTCTAAACAACAAACCATGATGAATCGTTCCTTTAAGATACCTCAAAACTCTTAAAACTGCCTTCCAATGATGCTGAACAGGGTGTTGCATAAACTGAGTAAGTTTATTGAATGCAAGACTAATATCATATCTAGTAATACAAACATGTTGTAACGCTCCTATGGTACTCCTATACATTGTTGAATCAACCGGAGAAGAAGAAGAACCCGTCTGAGACGAATTCGCCTTACTAAGAAAGTTCCCTGACATTGGTGTAGGTAATGATGATGCATTTGATATTCCTACCTTGAGAAACAGATCGGTAATGTATTTCTTTCGAGACAGAAATAAGCAATCATCTCCAACTTGAATGTCCATGCCTGGAAAATAGTTTAGCAATCCCAGATCCTTCAATTTGAATTCATTATTGATTTGTGTTATGACATCTTCCGCCGCTTTTGAGTCACTACCTATAACTACTATATCATCAACATAGGCTAAAATATATACACTTCCTTTGTGAGTATTCTTTAAAAACAAACAGTTATCAGCAAGTAAAGTAATAAAACTGAGAGAATTGAGTAAGAAACTTTTGAACCTTTCAAATCATGCTCTTGGTGCTTGTTTAAGCCCATAGAGAGCTTTATTCAAACTGCAAACAAGAACTCTACTTTGATCATCACATTGCTCAAATCCTGGAGGTTGCGTCATATACACATCCCCAGTTAGCTTTCCATGCAGAAATGCATTATTAACATCAACTTGTCTCAATATCCACTTGTGAGTCAAGGCTAGTGTGAGAATAATTCTCACCGTAGGTGACTTAACAACAGGATTGAATGTGTCTTGAAAATCAAATCCTGGTTTTTCTGAAAATCCCTTGGCCACTAGTCTAGCCTTGTATCGTGCCACTAATCCATCTGAGTTCTTTTTTTAAACAACCATTTGCAGCCCACTAGAATCCTGCCTCCAGGTAACAATGTAAGACCCTATGTGTTGTTGACAGCTAAGGCATTGAGTTCTTCTTGTACAACCTTTTTCCAGTATGGTGACTGCATTGCTGTGTAGATGTCATTTGGTGTAGAATGGATCAGCTCATCAGATGTTTGAACACATGTTTTTAATGCATTTATTGATATTGTTTTAGACTTGGTAATCATAGAATGAGTATTAATATGTTCAGTTGGAATTTCATGATCAAAAGGATCAGAAGATGCACCATTGGAATTAGACAACATGTTGTTATTAATTGTCACAGGTACAAGACTTGAATCTTGAGGAACATACCTGATTGATTCTTGATTTTCTGCATTATTTTGTAATGAAGATAATATACCTGATGAAGTAGAGTCTCGAAGGAATCAGTTATGTACCTTGAGGTACATATCTGACTACATTGTTAGGCATTGGGACAAAATGCACCCCCGAATCAACATTACCAACCTCATTATTTACTGGTGAAATAGGAGTTACATGGTGATATGTCTGCATCACTAAGATGGTTATCTCCTTCAGAATGAAGACTCTGAGAAGAATTGTCATATTGTGAAATGGGATTAGACAACAAAGGTTCATCAATAGGATTACAGATAGTCGAATTGAAAGGAAGAAAGAATGGAACAGAAGTCTCAGTGTTCTTGGCAGCTAAGAATTGCATAAAAGCACCTTGCTTATCTGCAAAATGAAATATTGTTTCATGAAACTTAACATGTCTAGAGACATACACACGCCCTGAGGAATCCAAACATTTATACCCATGTTTATTGGCAAAGTAGCCAGAAAAACACAAGGAGTATATGTAAAATCCAGTTCATGCTTGTTGTAGGGTCGAAACATTGGAAAAAATAAAGATCTAAAGACTCTTACAAACTCATAATCTGGAGCCTTTAAAAACAATTTCTCATGAGGAGACTTATCTAACAACACTTTCATGGGCAATCTATTTATTAGAAACACTGCAGTAAAGAAAGCATCTGTCCAATACTGCATAGGAAGCGAAGCATGTTTCATTACAGTTAATCCCATTTCCACAATGTGTTGATGCTTCCTTTCAACTATGTCGTTTTGTTCAGATGTATATGAACACATTTGCATCACTTGCCCTGATATTCATTTTACGGTAAATAGGCTCAGTCAATTTATGCAAAATCCTCATTTATCTCATTGGAAAGTTGTGGTTAGAATCCTTCGGTATCTAAATGGTTCGTTGGATCATGGGTTAATGTTCAAGATTGATACCTTTGCCTTGCGTAATGATGCGGTGTTAGTGTCTTACTCAGATGCAAATTGGGGTGGTGATGCTTCGAATCGTAGATCTAACTCCGGTCACTATCTTATTCTTAATGGGAATCTGGTGGTATAGAGCTCGAAGAAGCAACCGGTGGTGGCCAGATCGTCTGCGGAAGCTTAATATCGAGCCACTGCAAATGCAGTTTGCGAAGTCCTCTGGGTTACCTCCTTATTGACAGAGTTGAACATCACCCTTGCCACTACCCCTACAATTTGGAGTGACAACAGCAGTGCAGTAGCTCTATCCGAAAATCCAGTGCAACACTCTAAAATGAAACATCTGGAAATTGATATGTGTTTTGTTCGGGAAAAGGTTGCTGCAGGACAAGTACTTATCAATTTTGTTCCAGCTGCCAAACAACTTGCAGACATCCTTACAAAACCTCTCACGGAGAATCATTTCATCCCATTTCGGAAAAACCTTGGTGTCACATCCATTCAAGAGCTCAATGCGGTGGTTGACTATCTTGATGATCACATCGTCCCTGACTGTATCACCGAATCAGCATGTTCCCAGCTAAGCCTCCAAAACTAAGTCATAATCTCCATCTAATTATATTTCTCCAGACAAAGTGTGTGTGCAGGTGTTGGGATCAGCATAGGGATAGATGGCATCTGCATTTGTATCGGCTGATTTCTAGAGCATCTCGGTGGTCGGTAATCCTAATTTTTAGTCAGCACTACTTATATTTGTATCAACTGGCTTGGTATTCTTTGGCTTGATTTAAGTAGCTCAGCTGGGTTTTTTTTTTATTATGTGTCATCATTTATTCGGTCAAAAATATAGTGTTATCCATCACACTCTTGAGGACTAAAAGATGAAGGCTCAAACCTTCCAACCACAGTTGGTGACATAGGGGGTGGTTTAACTCCAAAAACAGAGTGTTGCATCCTTGTGGAGACAACCTTAAGCCACTCCATGTGTGCACTCTTGAAGATAAAAAAAAATGAAGGAAAAACCTTCCAAACACACTGGTAAGAAAGAGGCTCAAACCTTTATGTCATCTGTGTTAAAATATCAAACTGTGTTTTTTCATCTTCATAAGGTAACATAAAAATCAGCTGGATACTTAAAGATGACTGAGATTATCAATTGCAGTTGGAAATTGTGTGTTTGTCTATATCAAGACTAGCTGCTTCGTTATGGTCGGAAATCAGTCAGTGGCTATGCAGGCTTGCTGCCTAGACCATGTTGCAGATCAAGGTTCAGCAAACAAAACTTTATCGGGTAATATTGAAGTATATGGGCATCAAGACGAAGTATTTGGGGGCTTATTCGGATTTATAATTAGTTAAGGGTCTTTTATGTAATTACTTATTAGGGACTTCTGTTTAATTTCTTCTTCTTCAATTCGTTTATATGATAGGCGTCAGAACAGTAAACGTAAGTTTGTCTGATTTGATGAAACCAAAACAATGTTGCTTGTTCATTCCTTGCTTTCGGTTCTAATTCTGTCTTCATTACCTTCGACTACTGATTTGTAAAATCCAACAGGGAGGATAACCGATGAGATACACGGATACTTTGGGGAAATGTTCGCATCGGAACAAACTGAACCGATAGATGAGTTCCTAAGGTATGTACCGAACCAAATCACACCGGAAATGAATGCACAATTGATAAGGGAGGTGACGGACAAGGAAATAAAAGTGGCCACAAACCAACTTGGAGGATCACGAGTGTCGGGGCCGGACGGTTTCCCGGGTCTGTTTTACCAAAGGTACTGGAATATCGTGGGTGCAGACGTCATCACCGTGGTTAAGGCTTTCTTCATAACAGGTACTCTTCCAAATCCTATCAATAATACGGATATGGTGTTGATCCCAAAAGTGTCAAACTCGATGAAACCTGCGGAATTTAGGCCAATAAGCTTTTGCAATTTTCTGTATAAGATTATATCAGAAGTGTTGGTGAATCGATTGAAATGTTATCTATCATATATTATCACTCCTTTTCAGAGTGCACTTGTATCAGGGTGTCACATACAGGATAACATCATGGTAGCACACGAAGTATTCCACCACTTGAACATGAACCGGCATGAGCAAAAAGTAGAATGTGCACTGAAGATTGACATGCATAAGGCTTATGAAAGGGTGGAATGGGATTTCATAATCACCACACTTAGGAAGACAGGTTTTGCAGAACAATGGTTGGGATGGATAATAGAATGCATATCTACGACCACATACCAAGTGGTGGTTAACGGGGAACAAACCGCATCATCTCCCCAACAAGGGGCATCAGACAAGGAGACCCACTGTCGCCCTACCTTTTCATACTACTTGCGGATGTGCTATCAAGACGAATGGAAGGGTCGTCTAGGGAAGGAACGATACATGGGATCATTCTAAGGAGACAATTCCCGGAACTCCACCATTTATTCTTTGCAGATGACTCTCTATTCTTCATAAAAGGTACTCCCGAGAACGCGAGGGGTCTTTGGAGTATCCTTGATTCCTATTGTCGAGTGTAGGCCAAAGGATAAACAGAGACAAATCGACCCTCTTTTTCAACAAGGGGGTTGGGCGAATGAGAAGAGAATGGTTGAAGATGCGTTACACATAAGAGACACGCGGGATCCGGGAAAATACTTAGGCTTGCCATCAATCTGGGGATGGTCAAAGAAGGAGGCGCTCGGATCTTTGAAATAAAAAATTAGAGACAAGTTAGGAGGGTGGAGGCCGAAAACTTTAAAACAAGCGGGGAAGGAAGTGCTCATCAAAAACATGGTGCTCGGAAATTGATGCCCTCATTGCGGACTTTTGGTTGGGGCAAACTACGAAAGGGAACAAAACACATTAGAGAAGACGGGAGGTCTTAACAAAGGCCAAAGAGGTGGGGGAACTAGGATTGCGGGAACTTCAAAGTTTTAACACGGCGCTCCTAACCAAAATGGTAAGTCGAATCATGACTGATCCCGACACCACGAAGGATGGGGGAAGAGATCGCTACATATGGCCACACACGAAGGATGGAAGCCTCCAAGTTCGATCGGTCTACCACGATCTAAGGGAGAGGACCGAACCTAGACCAATACCGAACCCAAGTAACAACGACACCTTTTGGAAAGACATTTGGAAAACCAAGGTAATACCAAAGGTGAAAAACTTCATATGGCAACTAGCAACGAATGCCATTGCGGTTAAAGCAAACATGGATCGATGGGATATGAATGTACCTCTGACTTGTCAAATATGTGGTGAAGTTGAGATTGGCCTTAATCCTACTCACATGCTGGCACACATGGAAGGTAAGATGCACGGCGACATTTGAAGCGAAGCAACCAAACGTGACGGTCGTGATAAGGGAAATCGAGCTAGCCTACAAGGAGCAAACGGGGGCCAACTGAATGGCACAGCCGAACCGTACTCAAGAAGAACGATAGGACCAACAATGGACACCACCAACAGGCAATACGATCAAGATAAATTGTGACGCTTCGTGGTGCAAGCAAACGCGAAGAGACGGCATAGGAGTGGTGGTAAGAGACAACCGAGGAAATCTAGTAGGCGGGATGAATCGAAGGTAATGGAGCAACGGTATAGAAATAATGGAAGCCTTGGCCATAGAAGAAGGAGTACGACTAGCGATTGAAGCGGGATGGCAAAGCATTATAATAGAGACGGACTCACACACGGTTCAGGAACAAATTGTAGAGGGACCGAAGCATTGGAGACTGGCAATGTTAGGATACATGTATAGAATGGTTGCTTGATGTGTAAGGCATTAGGCCGATTGCCTCAAATGTAAGGCATTAGGCAAATTGTTTCAAGAATGTGCTAGAGTATGCTAGAAGATAGTAGAGTGTTCTAGTTTCGTATAGATTGCTGATTGTAGAATTAGTATAAATAGGGATAGATGTAAGCTTCAAAGGTAACTTGAATCTGAAGTAAAGTTCAAAGATGTTAAATTCTGTTATTTCTGCTTCTCTTTCTTTTCTTCATTTTATAGCTTTCTTTTCAATTCTACATTCAGTTCAGTTTACTCACATGGTATCAGAGCTAATCTGATCCTTTACCTTGCTACATTTCACCTTGGCTGAGTCTTCATCCTTGCTGCGCCTCCTCCTGCTGCAAATCTTCTCGGATCATCCTGCAGAAGAAAGTTCATCTTGCTGCGGTTCAATTTGAAGAAGATCAGTGCGTCTTCAGAAGATCATCCTGCTGAGGTTCGTTGCGTCGTCAACTTGCTGAAGAAATTCATCCTGCTGCAGCTCAACCTGAAGAAGATCATTGTGTCTTCATCTTGCTGCAATCTGAAGAGGATACACCTCTGTTTGCAGTTCATTTCTCTGTTTGTGAACTGCAGTTCGATACTCTGCTATCTCTTAATCAGGTTCCATATATTCCTGATTAATTTGTTTTGCTGGTTAAACTTACCTGTGCTGCTACCTGACCTGTTAGATGCTCTATTAGATGATTTGTTAGCTGCTCTGTTCCTGATCAATCTGTTTCGCTGATTAATCTGCTAGTTAGCTGATCTGTTCATGATCAATCTGTTTTGTTGATTAATCTGTTGCTGATTAATCTGGTTTGCTGAGTAATCTGTTAGCTGATCTGTTCCATGTCAATCTGTTCCTGATCAATCCGTTCTTGATCAATAATAATATGTTCCTGATCAATCTGGTTTGCTGAGTAACCTGTTAGCTGATCTGTTCCATGTCAATCTGTTCCTGATCAATCTGTTCTTGATCAATCTGGTTTGCTGATTAATCTGTTAGTTAGTTGATCTGTTCATGATCAATCTATTTCGCTGAGTAATCTGTTAGCTGATCTGCTACCTGTTAGCTACTATCTGATTTGTTGCTACCTTCTGATCTGTTCATGATCAATCTGTTTCGCTGATTTGTTACTTGATTTGCATCTGACTTGTCACCTGCTCTGTATGCTGATCTGTTAGCTGATCCTTGTGTTAACTGATCTACTCCTTTAGCTGATCTGTTAGTTGATCCATTTGTGAGCTATGTTGTGATCTGATCTCTACATTGGCTAAATCAGTCATGGATGAGGTTATACTTGCGTTCTTCAACAAAAGAGTCTGTCAGTTGTCAGGCGATGATAATTTCCAAGCATGGAAACAACAAGTGTTGCTAGCAGTTCGGGGTCTAAATCTGGAAGGCTACTTGTTTGGAACGTTGCAAGTTCATAAATTCATTGATGATGAAGATGGCAATAAGATACTCAATCCTGAGCTTACTAAGTTTTATCAGCAAGGCTCGTCTCTTTCTTCGTGGTTACTCGCTTCCATTGCATCTCCGATCAACAAGGGCCTGGTCGGTTTCATGACATCAGCTTCCATTTGGAATAGACTTCATCAAAACTTTTCTTCATCGTCAACCACGCGAATAATGAGCTTGTACGATAGATTGAAGGTAAGGAAACTTCTCAATCAATCAATGCGAGATTATCTAACGAAAATTCAGCTTACCTGTGATAGTCTAGCGAGTTGCGGACATCTGATCGAGGAAATGCAACAAATCTCGATCATATTGAATGGGGTAAAAGGCTAATACGATAGTGTGGTTGTAGTCATTCACGCCAGCCGAAATCCATATGATCTAGCATCAATCTCGTCTGTTCTACTTGATGCGGAAGTTCGGCAAAGAGACTCTTTGTTTGACGGTTCTATTACTGCTGCAAATGTGGTGTCAAGGGAGTTGATCAAGAGAACAAGATTTCGGGAAGTACAGGACAGTCCAAGCCTCAATTCGACACCGGTCAAGCTGTTTCTCAAATGCAAACACCTGATTACCAACCTACCTATGAACGGAGAAGGGGCAGGGGAAGAGGAAATAAACCACAGTGCCAACTTTGTGTAAAGTTTGGACACTTGGTTCATAAGTGTTATCGACGCTTAGATGTTCATTTTCAGGGAGTTACAACTCAGTCTGGGATCAGATCAGTGCGAATATTGCCACAGCTCATTGGTCTGATGACGATGCTATGTCATACTCCACTTCTGGTTCCTCAAAAGGCTATTCCTCCAACTACTTGCCAAATAATGCTACAATGACATCCTTGCCTATCGGAATGCAGTTTGTCCCGGTTAATCCTTCTCACAGTTTTTCCCCTGCCACACCGATGTATATGCCTGTACAAACTTACTCCCATCCACTTGTCAATCAATGCATCCCACCATCAGCTACAGCTCCTCCTTATCAGTTTACACCACTCCAAACTGGTCATCCTGGAGCGTATATGTCTCAGTTTCAGTCCCCGGTCCCTTCAACCCCATCTCAAGCTGGTTCGACTACTAGTCTCAATGACAATGTTGTTCAGGCCAATCTATCATCTGCAATGCCATCTGGATCCAACATTCCGGACAAAGCCTGGTATCCAGACTCAGGTGAAACAAATCATTTCTCCTCCAACATGCCTCCAGGTGCTCAATCATATTCTGGTTCCGGTAAGGTCCAAATTGCAGATGGTACTTTTCTTGATATTAGTGGTATAGGTACATCTGTTATTAATACTTCAGTTAAACTTCTTGTGTTACAGAATTTACTTTGTATACCTCAGATAACTAAAAACTTGGTTTATGTCTCGCAGTTTACCAAGGATAACCATGTGTACTTTGAATTCCATCCATCATATTGCGTGGTTAAAGTTTGAGCAGTCATCAGGTTTTACTACGTGGATCGCAATCATGAGGACTATATAAACTAGACTTTAGCTGTTTTTCGAATAAGCATGTTATGGAGTCGGTTAATAAGTTTGATAGTTGTTTGTCTGTTGATTGTAAACCCTCGGTAAATGACACTCGGTTTGTTGTTTGTAATGCAACTCAAATAAAAGTCTCTCCTACAGTTTTGCATCAACGTCTAGGACATCCTTCTAAGAAGACTCTGTCCTTCATTATCAAACAGAAAAATTAGAATTTGTCAGCTCAAATCCCTATGTGTTCGGCTTGTTCTATCGGGAAGAGTTGCAAGCTACCTTTCTCCGAATCCTTCACTTTTTATCAATTTCCATTGGAATTGATTGAAATGGATCTATGGGGACCTGCTCCCTTAGTTTCTAATGGCAATGCGTATTACTTGAGTATTGTAGATGTATTTACACGTTATACATGGATTTATTTCTTAAAAAATAAAAGTGATGTTTCAATCATTTTTCCACAGTTTCGAAAGGCAGTGGAGAATCAAATCGGGTTTACTATCAAGGTTGTGCAAACTTATAGTGGAGGGGAGTTCAAAGCATTAGCACCGTACCTACTGCAACATGGGATTAATCATAGGTACACCTGTCCCTCTACGTCTGAACAAAATGGTATAGTTGAGCGGAAACACAGACATATTGTCGAGATGGGTTTGACATTATTAAAACAAGCATCTTTACCCATGCAGTATTGGAGTGATTCATTTTTTACTGCGGTGTTTTTAAACAATCGTTTACCATCATCAGTTTTGAACAATATCTCGCCTTATGAAAAACCGTTTTCTAAATTCCTGATTATGACTTCTTAAAGGTGTTTGGATGCCTTTGTTTTCCTTACATTCGTCCATTTAACAAGCACAAGTTAGATTTCAGGTCTACAACGTGTGTATTCATTGGATACTGTGCAAATCAACATGGATATAAGTGTCTTGATGAATCAGGCAAAGTTTATGTGTCACGACATGTTAGATTCAATGAAACTGTCTTTCCGTTTGCTGAAAAGTCAGGATCATTCATGCAGTCAGGAGCCATCAAGAACACAGCTACTTCCTTACCATTCTTCTTGCCATTTAATTCCTCATTATGCACCCCTGTTGTTATATCTGAGTTTACTCATAATTCTGTTGCTACAGATACCAGCTCACCGGTTACTTCATTGTGTCCAGCAGTATCAGCTCACCGGTTAGTTCATCCTGTCTCTTCTTCTCCTAGAAATCCATTGGTGCCAGATGCTGCTCATAGAGAGACTATGTCTGTCCCAATTGATATTTCAGCATCTCCACTGGCTCAGAATCAATCCACTACACCTATACCTGTTCAGACCTAGCTTCCTACTACTACACCTGTTCAGTCTCAGCTTCCTGTCAGGTATGTCATTCAAGACTCTGCTCTTGTGCCTTTACGTTCTGACAATGTTGTTTCTGAATCAGCGCACCAATCTACTGAGCCTCCTATCTGTGTGTCATCAAATAGATCTGCTACTTCTCCTGTTCGACCTAACCCTCATCATATGCAGACGCGATCTAAAGCAAAAACTTTAGCAGCTTTAACTTCATCTGTTGTTGGTACATCGGAGTTATCTCAAAGTGAACTTTCTAATATTCATTCTGCTATGATGTGTCCTCTGTGGTCTGCTGCTTTGCGAGAGGAGTTGCAAGCTCTTGTTCAGAATAATACTTGGAAGTTAGTTCCGTTACCTGGTGGAAGGATACCCATTGGTTGTAAGTGGCTTTTTAAAATTAAGAAAAACTCAGATGGGTCTATTGCTCGTTACAAGGCTAGACTGGTTGCAAAGGGGTTTTCACAAAAAACGGGTTTTGATTTCCAAGATACTTTCAGTCCTGTGGTTAAAGCTCCTACAGTTCGAATTATTCTAACACTTGTTTTGACACACAAATGGCAGTTGAGGCAAGTTGATGTTAATAATGCCTTTCTGCATGGGGAGTTGTCAGAAGATGTGTATATGGTACAACCGCCCGGATTTGAAAGAACTGATGCTAATGGAAATGTTCTGGTTTTCAAGTTAACCAAAGCATTGTATGGGCTCAAGCAAGCTCCGAGAGCTTGGTTTGAAAAGTTAAAATGTTTTCTTCTAACTTCTTTGTTCTTTACTGTTTCTCTTGCAGACAGTTGTTTGTTTATTAAGAAGACAAGCTCAGGTACTGTTTTCTTACTTGTATATGTAGATGACATTGTCATTACTGGTAGTGATGCTTGTGGTATAGAGACTGTTATTAGAGAGTTGAATGATCAGTTTAAATTGAAAGATCTTGGGTCGTTAAACTACTTTCTAGGTATGGATGTTCAGATTCATGATGGTTGTTAAACTACTTTCTATGTTTGTGAGCTTCTTCATAAAACTGGGTTGTCTAACTCTGTACCTTTATCTACTTCTATTCAGGGAATTTTTTGCCAAAAGTTGCCGAGCTACATGAACAATCGCCATCTGCAGATGAACATCTATATCGCAGTATAGTTGGTGCTCTTCAACATGTCTGCATAACAAGACCTGACATACATTTTGCTGTAAATAAACTCAGTCAGTACATGCAACAACTGAAGGTGTGTCATTGGAAGGCCGTTCTTCGCGTACTACGCTACCTTAAAGGTACTATTGATCATGGTCTCTTGTTTAGATCTAATTGTGTAGCTTCATCAGAAATTACTCTTGTTTCATATGCTGATGCTGATTGGGCCAGTGATCTGGTAGATCGAAAATCAGTGTCTGGTCATTACTTGTTGCTTAATGGTAATCCTATTGTATGGAGCTCAAAGAAACAACCGGTAATTTCCAGATCCTCTGCTGAAGCAGAATACAGAGCCATTGCTAATGCAATATGTGAGGTAATGTGGGTTACTTCTTTGCTATCAGAGTTGGAGGTAAAGTTAACATCTGTGCCTATTATATGGAGTGATAATACGGGTGCAGTTGCGATAACTGAGAATCCTATTCATCACTCTAAAATGAAACATGTTGGGATAGACTTATGTTTTGTTTGTGAAAAAGTTCAGAATGGCCAAGTGGTTGTGAATTTTCTGCCTGCTACTGACCAACTTGCTGATATATTAACGAAATGTATCACAGCAAAATGTTTTGTTCCTTTTAGAAGGAAACTTGGGGTGATGTCTTTCAAAGAGTTAACCTGTTTATCCGAGTTTGGCTATGTAGATATCATGGATGATGCTGATCTGGAGAATGGATCTGATGAAGAGTGATTTTTTTTTTGGGGTCTGTATGTTTCTGTCATGAATTCTATTTTCTGTTAAGAGGGTTTGTTCTCATCTTCATTGTTTTTTTATGTGATTTTCTTCCTCGTCGTTTGGATTGCTTTCTTTTTCTTATTTAGTGCTGCTTTATTTTTCTCTTCTGGTTTAGTTTGCTCTATATGTTCTTGAATTCGGTATACATCTAGTTGCTCTGGTTGGTATTTCTTGTTCTTATATGTTTCACTCTGATGTTCCTCTTCTTGATTATGCTTCCTTTTTCAGATTTGAAGTCTTGGCTATCAGTATGTGCTTCTACTTGTCTTTTTTTGAATCAGTTTCATATTGTTCTTCGTGTCTATTGATACTGTTCACTGGTGATGAATAGACTGTGTTTTCACCTGGTTTTTTTACTGGCATAGGGTGAAGTTTGAATCTAAAAATAACACTTCTTGGAGAAAATGTTAAGATACTTCGAGAAGCTGTTTGAGGATGTAAAGATGGAGGAAAATGAAAACCTCCCAACTTCACTGGTAAGATAGAGGCAAATGAAAACCTCTCTGTCAGTTAAAAAAATAAAGAAAAAATGAAATAAAAGAAAAATATTCAATTGATTCAAAAATGATTCAATGAAAAGGAAAATCATCAGGTGAAAGCTATGGTCTATTCTAATCTGTGTGATGTGTGTGTCTTTGACATGGATGAATGGATTTATGGATGATTCTCTGAAAGTTGTGTTGTGGTCATATTGATTGTTCTAATGGCTTTGTCTTGGAAAAGAGAGTGATCATCAAGAATGAGGAATGGATGTGATGAACACTCTATAAGAATGATTAATGCTGTGCTAGAGTGTTAGCGTGTATACAGGTATTCGGTGGATATAGATGGAAGCAAAACTGTTTGATATGATAAAGTAATATTGACAGCAGAAGTTCAGCAACCTGGATGTTGAGAGATATGAAAATCTCAAAGCCGAAACTTAGAGATGAAGATCAAAACTTCTTAAGGGAATGTTAGGATACATGTATAGAATGGTTGCTTGATGTGTAAGGCATTAGGCCGATTGCTTCAAATGTAAGGCATTAGGCAAATTATTTCAAGAATGTGCTAGAGTATTCTAGAAGATAGTAGAGTGTTCTAGTTTTGTATAGATTGCTGATTGTAGAATTAGTATAAATAGGGATAGATGTAAGCTTCAAAGGTAACTTGAATCTGAAGTAAAGTTCGAAGCTGTTAAATTCTGTTATTTCTGTTTCTCCTTCTTTTCTTCATTTCAAAGCTTTCTTTTCAATTCTACATTCTGTTCAGTTTACTCACAGGCAACAATCATACCAAACATCCGAACACTAGCAAGACAGGTGGAACAAGTGCAATGGCGAGCTATTCCAAGGACGGGCAACGAATATGTGAATTCGATAGCGAAACAAGCGAAAACGGGAGTGTGTCTTAATGATTTGGTCGAAAGGCCACCACTACACTTTGTATGTTTAATTTCTAATGATATGATGTACGAACTTCCGTGACCACAAGTCGCTACGTTTTATTTCTTAAAGTAAAGCGGGAATGTGATCAAAAACAAATTCATGGATGTAGGTTGATTAACAGAACCACGTAAACATTCATGTATACTTCACTCTTACTTTTCACACGTAACGATTATCATATATTTACAGTATATTTCATATCGGATTAACTGGTTGTATTTGTAGTACAGTAAAAATCTATTCACACTTGAATTTTGAGTGATACTTGTTGGATCACAGAAACCGGATACGTCTTCCTGGCGTTCGCTCCTTCAACCTGCACAAAAGGAAAGCCCAGAGTGTTCCCGTTGTTTTCCTTCTGATGACAAAGTTAGTCGGAGGTTCGTTTAATTTGAGTACTCGGTATGTATAATAGTTGAGAGATCAGAAAACATTACCCCTTAAGTGAGGATGAATGAAGTATTTATAACCTTCCATACCTGAATCATAGTATGGTCAGATTCTACCATAGTAATCAGAACCATCTCTCTGCCAAGCTAACCATGGTTACTTTAACAATATTCGTTTATAAAGGTTATTCCATTGTAGATTGTTCTTTTAGTTTGGTGAATCATAGACGTGCTAAAAGTAGTCGGCCTAATCAATAGGCGTGCAGGCGCAGCACCTGAGGTAGTTAGTGGATATCCTAGCACGCACTCATTCTGAGTAATTTACGTCTTTGGCGCATCCTTATAGGGAGACGCCTCTCATAAGTATTAGCCAGGGCGATGCTTAACATGTGATTGGGATGATAAGTTCATTTTTGAATGTTCCTGGGCCAAATGTAAAAATAGCTCGGCCCAATGTTCATAGTGTTCTTCAAAAAATGAGGATTATAGTGTTCTTCAAAAAATGACTTCTCCTTTCACTGATGATTCATCTTATATCGAGCGACGTCATTTCTTATAATTTCTATTTTCGAAAGTCGCACTTTCTGAGGCATCGCCTAAATCAGACAATCAGTTGTAACCAAACCGCATTTCCACGTGTCTTTCATGCATGGTTTTTCTGTGTCCCGCCATTATTACAAATTTGAATTTCAAATTCAAATATTTAGGTGGGATCTTCTAGAAGCTTCGGGAATCGAAGAGGCTATTATTTTTTAAGGGTAAAGTTGTAAGTTCATACATATGTAACTGTTCGACTATTTGTTTTGAGGGGTAAAATCGTAATTTCCCCTACCTATGCAACCGTTCGACTACCCTAGGGGGTTCAATAAATACCCCCACCTTCCTTCATTTACCACTTTTAGTTCTCTCTCCAATTTTAGGAGTTTTCTATCTCTAGAATCCTCTGCCTTCTCTCTTCAATTCCGGCCAAACTCCGATCACCATTCATCATTGCTCGGTGTTTTCCCGTCGCTTTCAACGCCCATCATCTTCGCGGCATTCACTCCTATGGAAGAATGGCTTCTGACTACGACGTTGGTAATCACATATTTCTCCCTACGTCTTTTCTCGAACTGAAACCCAACAATCTTTCTTTTTCCCCCAGGTATGAGCGAGGCTGGTATGAGCGATGCTCATGCCCCCAGGTATCCCATCCCAGATTATGCAGATCCTGAGAACCCTCACCCAATTTGTCAGCCTAAAGAAGGCGAGGAAATTATATTCCTTCTTCAAATTGGTGTGGGTCTAAGGTTTCCTTAGTGTTCTCCTTTAGTCGAATTGTGTCGCCATTATGGCATTTCTCCCACCCAATTTTCTCCAAATGCCATTCGCACTTGGGTGGGCTTCCGAAAATTGTCTGGGCGTACGCCTTTTTACCACTCGGGCAGTTCCTCCTTTCAAGGACTGGACCTCGTATTCCACTCGTCCCTTAGTCACGGGTTTCCGTACAAGAAAGTCGAACTGGAAAAGCGCTTACTTCTTTTTCCAATGAGGCATCCCCTAGTGTCTAGCATCGTCGAAAGCGAGCAAATATGCCTGCCCCAGCATCGAGGAACTGTCCTCGATAGACATGAATACTTTGGCGTCAATCTACTTGGATCATAAGGCGGGGCGCGACCAGATAATCTCCAAAGAGACCAGTGGGACTGATTTTGAGCAAGCTGGCATATCCCTTGTAGAGCGTCACCTTCTGCCCTTAACTCTGGTAAATAACCTAATCTTATATTTTTTGCAGATAAGGATTTACTCTCTTTTCTCACCTATTAGAGCCTCCACGTAAAAAGATGTCGAAGGAGAAGAAGAAAGCGAAGGAGATCAAAGGTGATTCTCTTGAGGGCTCTAGGAAACGCAAGAGCCATCACTCCTCAAAGGGGAAAAAGAAGGTGAAACCTATGGAGGAGAGTCACTTGACCCTCTTAGGGCTCCAGCCGAACGTTTCAGCGACGCTAAAAATGAAGTCGTCGTGGCTTTCAAAGGTGCGATCCCTAAATCCTATTGGATTAGTAACAGCGTCATTAGTAATAGGAATAACGTTTTATTCACTAAAAAGTGGGGTCCCTCTATCTTGGCCTATGGCCGCATCATGTTGACCTACACCGAAATATCATAATGGTGTCCTAAAGAAGGGAGCATTTGACCCTTACTTTGATCCGATAGGAGCATCGTCTGCCGAAGCCTCAAAATTGAAGACACCAACTCTCGCACGGACTCCTGCTACCGGGTCCCAGGAGGTGATCTTGGTGGACAACCTTCCTGATCTTGACGACGCTCCACTTTCTCCTCATAGAATGGAACATACTCCCCCTCCGGCGTTGTCGCGCACTCGATATGAAGGTCCTCCTGCTTACAGAAGTCGTCACTTTGACCTAAGGCGAGACCTTCTAGAGAATGCAAGTGCCCCCAACCCCCAACAACCATGGGAGCCTTGGGCCAAACTAAGGGAAGTGCCCTAAGTACCTGGGAACTCCTTCCAAGACCCCGACCTGGGTCTTTATTTACTTTCTGGCGCATGCCCCCAACCGATAGGGGGCCTTTGAGTCAGGATCGAGAAGCTATGGACGGATTGGTTCGCCAGTCCCTCTCTTTAATGATGAGCCAGGTATAAGCGTTTTCGTTCTTTCTTTCCTTATGAATTTGTATACTTGAATTTTTTTCCTAACTCTTTGAAGTTGAAATCCTTCAGGTTATTCCTACTCAACGGAAGATGGGTGCCACCATCTTGGGTTTGGCGGAGGAGAGGGAACGCAATATCTCCACCATCCGCCAAGTCGAGGTTGCAGAGTTCGAGCTAGAATGAACTCGCTGTCACCTCACCATTTCATAGGCGGCGCAAAAATAATTGGAGGATGAAGTTGTTCAAAAGGAACAACTTGCTGCCAACCTAAGGGAGGCCCAAAAAAGAGAAACCGTCCTATCTGTAACCTTACAAAAGCTCGAGAGGGAGAATTCTCAACTTAAAGGAGAGGCATCGACTGCCCAACAAATGGAAAAAGAGGCCCAGAAGGTGTTGGAGCAAGGAAAGAAGGAGGTTGAGCAAGCGTTAAAGGAGGAAACGCAAGCAACGAAGGAAGCTGGGCTTTTAAAAACCGAACTTCCTAAACGATTGGAGTAGAGAGCCTCTGAAGCAGTAGAGACCTTCCAAACCAGCAAAGATTTTGCACAAGCTGCTGTGGAATGGAATCGCACGGGAGTAATTACCATCTTCAAGAAAGCGGCCAAAGATATTCGCAAGGTCGACGTCAACTTCCCTCTGGAAAAGCTGGACTTCCTTAATGGCTACCTTGCTCTTAAAGCTAGGGAGGACGCTGAAGTGGCGAAGGAGGCTGAAGAGGAGGAATCTGAAAATGAGAGTGTTTCCTCTGAGGGATCCGCCTCGGTTCAAGAGATACCCCTTAACCCAGAACCTCCTGTGCCAACTCGTGAAGTAGCATCTACAGTCGCCGCTCCTTCAAGCGATCCACCTCTGTTGCCTTCCTTTCCTAAGGATCCGCCACCACCATCTTCATGAAGACTTCCTTTAGCATTTATCTTGTTAGGCTTTTCATTCTCTTAGTCTTTTTTGGAGTTGTAATGACTAATTGCAACGCTTTTATCAATTGTATATTTGTTATTTAATTTTGCATTCACTATTTAATATGTTATGATCCAATGCTTCGCCTATATCATCCTCGTTGCTTTTATTTGAACCTTTCTAACTTAGCCTTGTTTTGACTAAGTATGGATATCATACTTCTCAATCATATTCATAAAAAAAACAAGTCGCCATAAATATTTGAATAAACGCCATCGCCTAAACAAACTTTAAACATATTACTCAATTAATCAAACTTAAGCATTCGCCAATACATATTGATTGATAATTCGCCTCACTTAAACAACTTAAGCATTCGTGAATAAGAATTCGCTAATAAGAATTCACCAATAAGTATTTATTTGCAATTCTTCCAATTACAACACCTTCGACATTACATAATTCTGATACATGTTCATGCGCCCTCTTTCACGCATAATTTATTTTCAAATGCTCTGCATTTAAAGTATTCCTCAATACTTTCCCTTCTTGATCTTCTACACATTTGGGTGAGGAATGGCGACGACCTTGTAAGGTCCTTCCCATTTTGGAGACAATTTATTTATTCTGTCTTGATGTGAGAATTCATGTCTTTTCCATACCCTCTCCCAAAGGTCCTTCCCATTTTCGAGACAATTTATTTATTCTGTCTTGATGCGAGAATTCATGTCTTCTCCATACTCTCTCCCCCACAAAAAATTGGCGAGAAGATACTCGCCTTTTATAGTATCTTGTCGTAGCTAAACGCATTCGCCCATGAATTGTTTCAGAGGCCCGTCTATTTTCATCAACCATATCCAATTCAAGACGCCTTTGTTCATCGTTATTCGAGGCGTCATAATGATTCACTCTATGGGACTCGACTGCTATCTCTGTTGGAGCCACGGACTTAGAACCATACACCAATCCAAAAGGTGTTTCCCCAGTCGCCTTCTTTGGAGTTGTTTGCAATGCCCATAAAACATTTTCCAATTCTTCTATCCATTTTCCTCCCAAAGCATCAAGTCTTTTCTTTAGACCATTCAACACTGTTTTATTCGTCGCCTCCACTTGTCCATTGGCTTCCGCATGTTTGACTGAAGCATGCCTATTGTCAATTTTCAACTCTTCACAAAACCATTTCAATTCTTTTCCGACGAATTGTGGACTGTTGTCACTAACTAGAATGCTTGGGATTCTATATCGAGAAACAATTATTGACTTAAGGAATTTGTTAACCTGAAACTCAGTAGTAGATGCCAACGCCTTTGCTTCAATCCACTTTGAGAAATAGTCGACCGCCACTATGATGTAAGTGTGTTGCTTAGATCTTGGTAAAGGACCTACCATGTCGATTCCCCATTGAGGAAATGGCCACGCCGCAATTATACTAGTAAGATTTCCTGGGGAACGAACTATTTTCGGACTATACTTCTGGCATGATTCACATTTCATAACAAAAGTCGTCACCTCTTGGTTCATTGTAGGCCAATAATATCCTTGGTTCAAGACTTTTCTCACAATTGACCTCGCTCTTTCATGACAAGCTGCATATCCTTCATGTACTTCTCTCTAAATGGTAGTCGTTTCTGGATGAGCAACGCATCAAAGATAGGGTGTAGAAAAACGCTTCTTATAAAGTAGTCCATCGATTATTCTAAAGCTAGGAGTTAATCGAACAATCTTCTTTGCATTGACATCATCCTGAGGAAGTTCTCCTGACTCTAAATATGCTCGAATAGGCGTCGCCCAATCAACTGCTACATTAATATTCGTGCATATCATATCCGCATCCCCATGATTGGTTTAAATGAAATGCACTTGTATAGGCATCGCCTGCCAAGCATATTTTCTTAAGGAATCTGCTTCATGATTCGCTTCTCACGGGATAGCTTCGATCTGAAATCGTTTGAACCATTCTACCAATGCCATAGCATCTTTCCAGCACAACTTCATTTTTTCACCCTTCGCCACACACTCGCCTTTAATTGGGTTTACTACCAATTGCGAATCACAATATACATTGAGAGAAGTAACGCCTAAACCATTAGCCAATCGTAAACCAGTAACAAGCGTTTCATATTCTGCCTCATTATTGGTCGCCTTAAAGGTGAGCACCAGGGCGTATCGCAACGGTGTACCACCATTAGGTCGGGTCAGAACTAATCCTTCCCCTGAGCCTTCAACTGATGAAGAACCATATGCATGAAGTATCCAAGGATTTTCTTCTTTTTCCTTTTCTTTAGGCGTTACTGGCTGGGGACATGTGGATTCTACAATGAAATCTGCCAAGGTTTGTCCTTTGATTGCACTCCTAGGAGCAAACTTAATTCGAAATTCGCTCAATTCAATGGCCCATTTGACCATCCTCCCCGAGGCGTCTGACTTTTGCAGGAAGTGTTTTAACGGTTAGCTTGTTAAAATAGTACTTTCACGCTCATAAAAAAATGGCGTAGCTTCCTGGCAGATACTACCAACGCATAAAGATACTTCTCAACCTCGAGATAATTCATTTCAGATTTGGTGAGTACTTTGGATACATAATACACTGGCACTTGGCCCAAGCCTACTTCTTTTACCAACACTAAACTTACAGCAACTGGAGTTATACTTAAATATAAAGACAGTGCGTCGCCTTTTTGGATGGTTTCGCCAGTGGTAGGAGAGTCTTGAGATGTTTCTTCAGGTCTTGAAAATACTTCACGCGTTCAGAAGTCCATTAAAACTTTTTGTTGACCCTCAACACTTGAAAGAAAGGTAGTGATTTGCCCTCTGCCTTTGCTAAAAAATGACTTAGTGCCGCTAACCTTCCATTCAAACTCTGCACTTATTTGTGGTAGGTGGGGCTCCTCATGGCTTCAATCGCTTCCAACTTCTCATGATTGACTTCTATCCCTCTCTAGCTGACCATATATCCTAGAAACTTGCTGACTGAACGCCAAAAACACATTTTGTTGGGTTTAGACGCACTTGATGAATGCACATCCTTTGAAAGATTTTCCTCAGGTCTTCAACATGATCAGCACTATTTATCGACTTTACCAACATGTCATTCACATATGCTTCCATGGTGACGCCTATCATTCCATAAAAAAGCTTGTTTACCATCCTTTGGTAAGTATCCCATGCATTTATCAAACCAAAAGGCATCACCGTATAGTGATAAATATTGCTATCAGTATAAAAGGTTGTATGTTGAGCATCGTTATCATCCATCTGTATCTGGTTGTAACCATAATACGCATCCATGAAGCTAAGGAGTTCATGGCATGAGGTGGCTTCGACCAATTAATCTATCCTTGGAAAAGGATAGGGAAAAGTATGAAAATCGTCCATCATATTTGACGAAAATGGTTTTTGGTACAACTTGTTTTTTGATGATGGTTTTTGGTATAACATGTTGCAAAGTGGTGGTAACTGAACCTTCCGTTTACTTGATGTTTGATTCTCCTGTTAAGTAGTCACGTTTTTTTCACGTGACCTTACTATTTTATTTATTTTCTCGAAAAACATTATCAAAATACCTAAATACCCCTGAGGCTTCTTCCTTTTGAACTTATTGTTCGATTTTGCATTCTTCTCTCCAGTTCAGTTGAAACTCTCCGATTGAAGTCTGTCGATTATATAGAGAGACTTACCATTCTCGGAGTTAGGGTTCCTGAAGCATATTCCCTTGAGTAATCCATTACGGTCCATCGATGGAATGGAGGCAATCTAAGACTGCACATTCCACCCTCTCCTGTGTCTGTAATTGGGGTATGATTCCTACCACTTCTTCTCTTTGATTTTCATCTATCGAAAACCTCAATTAGAAATCAATCATCCTGCGATGTTGTTTAGATAATGTTTGTTCTTAATACCTTGTTGAAGTGCATGGTGGGGGACAAAACAGGTTGTTCTTCCAATTGTGCATCTCAAACGAGTTGCTCAAGTGTTTGGAATTATATCAGCATTATGACTTGAATTAGATGAATAAAAACTTCTTCTTCTGTTTGGAATCTCAAACTCTGTTTTTGATGAATTAAATGCCAATAATGCTGATAGTGAAGAACTGATTTTGCTGGGGTTGACTAGAAAGAATGGAGGCACCACTGAGAGGCATTTAATTGATCTCAATGAAAAAAATTACGGTGAGAGTGAATCAAACATGATAGGTAATGGATCCCTGACTTATGATCATAGCATTCTCATATATGAAAATTACCTTCAGCAGAAATCCAGCACTTCTCCTGAGATAGTGAACTTAGTCGACCAAAAGCCTCCATCTGTCCAAGAGGATGCTATACATGCACTTTTTATGAAGATACCTGTGAATGAGGGTGCTAGAGACACAAATCTCACCAGATTATTGACGATGCCAAAAATAATAAGTTAATGTTTGATATATTTCTTAACACTAACAGGATATTGTAGTTTACTTCACTATAAGAATGCCTGGCTGTTACTTGATTTCTAATCAATAAGCAAAATTCATCCTTCACCAGAACCTTAATGGGGACCATGAACATGTCTGGAATCAGATATAACAGTCTGCAAGCATATGAATCACTTCCATGGATGCAAAATGTTGACAGGAGAAAGAGAAGCGACAAGGTGCAGTCCAGCTCATCAAGGAGATGGAGATGGTCGATGATTGGCAAGGCTTGAGGGCTTGGAGGCCATATCAGGCCAATGATCATGTAATCTTGCAGAGGAAGATGTACGGAAGAAGTAAGCAGAGGAAGAGGGAAGGGAAGCAAAGGAATTACAAGTTATAACTTTTCCAGGGCTGGTCACGTGACCAATCACGTGATAATTTAACGTACAAACTAAACGGCAGTTAGACGGAGGTACCAAAAACAATCGTTTTCAAACATGTTGTACCTAAAACAATCGTGAGGGTTGAAAAACCATTTTCGTCAAACATGATGGACGTTTTTCAGACTTTTCCCAAAAGGATATTAATCTTTTGGATATGCCTTATTCAAATCACGATAATCAATACACATCTTCTACTTCCCATTATGCTTCTTTACCAGTACGGCATTTGCTACCCAGGTTTGAAACTGATTTCCTTCACAAATCTTGCATCTACCAACTTCCCAACTTCTTGTCTAATAACGATCACCTTCTCTTCACCTACAAGGCGTCACTTTTGAGCAATAAGCCTAATATTCCGGTCCAGGTTAAGTTCATGGTAGATCACCTCCTTGTTAATGCATGGCATGTCGCTTCGTTTCCATGCGAACAATTCTTTGAACTCTATCAAAAGCATTAATAGGGCAGCAGCTTCTTTTTCTTGACGTGATGCTCCTATGTGTACTTATTTTCCTGGACCATCCACCTCCACCTTCTTCAATCCTTCAAGCGGCTTGGGCCGACTCTTCTCTTCCCTAGGATCCTTCTTAGTTTGAAACATCAAAGATTCTTTCCTTCTTATTTGGCGTCGTGTTGCTTGGACATAGCAACTACGCACCGCTGGTTGATCCCCCTTAACCACTCTTACTCTATGAGGCATTGGGAATTTAAGCAACTGGTGATATGTGGAATACACCATTTTGTTTGGATTTAGAGTCGAACGCCTTATTATGGAATTGTATGATGCAGGGGCTTCCACTACAATGAAGGTAACCTCCAGATCCAATGTTTTCCACACCACACCCAAGTGCACGGGAAGGGTCACAGGTCCTGCAGGGTAGGTAGTATGCGAGGAGAATACCATCAATGGAAAATTAACCCTTTTCAAGTCTTTTTCCTTCCGTCCCATCCTCTTATATGCATCCAAAAACAAAATATCCGTCGAACTTCCCAAATCTACCAACACTCTCTTCATGTTAAACCTTTCAACCCCCATCGTAATCACCAGGGAATCATTATGGGGAGAAGTGACATGTCCCATTTCCTTCTCTGAAAAAGAAATGATCACTTCCTCCTCTTCTCTGGGGCTCTTTCCAGACTTGGAAGTTCTTGAAATTTGAGATATGTAAACCTCCTTAGCGGCGTTTGTTTCTCCTCCCGAGGTGAAACCTCCACTTATCACATTCAGGTCTTCCTGCCTACTAGATCCAGCGACTTGCTGATTTTATCTAGGCGACGTTCTTCTTGGACTTCTACTCCTCTGGCGTCAGGCCACAAAATTGTTTAGATGCCCCTATTGGATCAACCTTTTAATATCCCTTTTTAGGATATGACAGTCATCTTTATCATGCCCCTTACAACGATGGTATCGACAATATTGATTTGGATTATTTCCCATGACTGTATCGGGCTTTCGTTGTGGTGGAGGCGTCGCCCAGTTCTTCTTTTCCATTTTCGTTAGAACAATGAAAATTTCCCTATTCAAGGGTGTGAAACTTTCAAAGACTTCTCTTTGGGGGTGAGGCACAAATTGGCGACGCTTATCATCATGTCCAGATTTCGAAGGACGCTTCTCTGGTCTTTTTCCCTCCAAAGTATCTTTCTTAAATACTTCCTTGTTCGCCTTCCTTCCTTCTATTGCAATCTTCAAGTCTATGTAAGACTTAACTCGCGCCACCATTTCTTCCACTGTGTTGGAAGGGATGACACTCAGACTATCTACAGATTTGAACCCCTTGGTCCCAATCCACGTATAAAAGCGCGGATAGTCTCCCCTTCCGTGATGGCTTGATCAATCCCGACTAGATCTTTATTGAGCCTGGTGTAGAAGTCACCCAGGCTTTCATCACCTTTTTGCTTTAGGTGATCCAGAGTTCCCACGCTTTTTAGGACTTGGAGTCCTCCCATATACTGTATTATAAACTTTTCTTTCAAGTCCCCCCATGATCTTACTAATACTTTAGGGAGACTGACAAACCAATGTGATGCGATGCCTTCTAAGGTAACTGGAAAAAGGAAAGCGAAATGATTATCATCATTTGTTCGTCCCAACAAGTAGGCTTCGTGCCTCTGAATATGCTCGACCAATCACCTTCGCCTGGATAGTAATCAATATGCGGTGTCTGTACATGGGATGGCACCGTGGTCGACAAGATTTCTGGAGCAAATGGATGAGATGCCTTATCTCGAAGACGTGGCATGGCTCTGCCCTTTTGTTCCTTCACCTTTTGAGGGGGATGAGCCATTGTTGGACCTATGCCTATTGTGGCGGCACTCGTAGGGAAAGGAGCTTGTTGTTGGGTCTTTGGCAAATATTGAGGTCAGGAGGTGGCTTCTTGGGCTGCTCGAGCGGCTGCTCTTTGCTCCCTTCTATCTTAGAGCTCATCAAGGGTCGGTATGAATGCTGGTGTTAATACGATTTCTAGATTTACCAACACTCGAGGCGGCACCCTTTCAACAGAAGAAGCAATATGAGACTGTGCGGGTCTCGGCGTATCAGGTTCATATCTTTGCTCTTCAGAAGCCGGAGGTGCCTCAGGGAAAAATACTTCTGGAACAGATTGTCAGGGATGGACCATCTGGACTGGTATGTATGATGTATGTCTCAAGTGTTGTTGAAAGTTTTGGAGTGAATCCTCTTCGTTAACTTCGCGAATAGTCTTTGCTCGAGTTGTTGGTGGAACCATGGCTGAATTTTTTGTTCAAAGGGTTCCCACAGACGACGCCAATGTGTTGGATCACATAAATCGGATACTTCTTCCTAGCGTTCGCTCATTCAACCTGCACAAAAGATAAACCCAGGGTGTTCCCGTTGTTTCCCCTCCGATGACAAAGTTAGTCAGAGGTTCGTTTAATTTGAGTACTCAAAATGTATAATAGTTGAGAGATCAGAAAACATTACCCCTTAAGTGAGGATGAATGAAGTATTTATAACCTTCCATACATGAACCATAGTAGGGTCAGATCCTACCATATTAATCAGAACCATCTCTAGGGCGAGCTAACCATGGTTACTTAAGAATATTCGTTTATAAAGGCTATTTCACTGTAGACTGTTCTTTTAGTTTGTTTAATCATAGGTGTGCTAAAAGTAATCAGCCTAATCCATAGGCGTGCGGCGAACCAACTGAGGTAGTCAATGAATTTCCTAGCACGCACTCATTTTGAGTACTTTATGTTTTTGGCGCATCCTTATAGGGCGACGCCTCTCACCAGTATTAGCTAGGGCGACGCCTAACATGTGATTGGGTTGATAAGTTCATTTCTGAATGTTACTGGGCCAAATGTAAAAATAGTCCAGACCAATGTTCATAACTCATCAATTCTAAATATACTTTAGAAAATCAAGTTTGATAGGTAAAGAGCAACAACCTCTAGGAAATGTGTTAATCATTCATGAAGAAAACCATGTTTAACGTGGTAGGGACGGATGAGTTATGCTATGAGCTTATACACTTGCAAAAATTTAATTCCACGATTATTTGGTCATCACCGTATTCACCCATGTCCTCTCACATTAATTAACCATTACAACACCATCAGTCCGACAATATATAAATCGACAAATTATATTTATACTGAAACACTTTTTTCTTTAGTTAACTTACAAACTTATATAAATAGACTTACTATAATATCTTTGATATTATCATTGCATAAAAAATATATTTAATATTCTATCGTTTACTATTTATATAAAATGAGTGTTTTTTATTATATTGAAGTTGGTTCCTTTTGATTTATTGTGTTTTATTTTCCTAGAAACATCTTATCTTTTAGATTGAGCGTACTTCTCTAGAAAAGTAGGAGTCTCTTAGAAGTTCTCTGACGCCCAAAGTGTATATCCTCTTGATTAGTGCTGGGCATGAACCGGTTCGGGACTGAATCGGTTCATGAACCGTACCTTTATCACATTTTAAAAAGGTACGGTTTACCGCTCCAGTTTTTGGCCGCTCCAGATTTTAGCCGATTTACCATGCCTATTCAGAAGCGGTTCGGCCGAACCACTTTATATATATTAAAAAAAACTAATGTAGTCTTCAAAATCAAAACTAATGAACAAGTAAGAACAGATTTGGCCAAAAAAAAGAACAAGTAAAAACATAACGATATCAGGATAGAAGTAGGCATTATAAAATTTCCACAAGTAAGCATAAATTGTTAAAATCAATGAACAATCACTGAATCATCAATCCATCAAAATCAATTAGCACAAAATCAAAAATTTTGGATCTACTAAGAGTCTTAGACCTGCAATTGAATCCTTAATTCAGTAATTCCTGCAATCGAGTCCCTAATTCCCGTAATCAAATCCTTAATTCCTGCAATCGAATCCATAATTCCCTACCATATGAAACCCTAACAGTGATTTCTGGTCGAATCCCTACCTGCTGCCGCCCTGCCATGCCTCGCCTCTCTGCGTCGTGCCACGCCGCCCGCTGCTGCTGCTCGTCTGCTGTTGCTCGCCTGCTGCTGCTGCTCGTCTGCTGTTGCTCGCCCGTGCTGCTGCTCGCCTGCTACTGCTCGCCTGCTGTTGCTCACCCGATGCTATTGCTCGCCCGATGATGTTGCTCGCCCGTGTCGCGCCGCCTGCTGCTTGCTGCTCGCCCCGCCTCGCTGCTGTTGCTCGCTTCGATGCCCCACCCCGCCTACTGCTCGCCTGGACGACTGCTGCCGCTTGAGACTGAAAATGAATTGAAGTCTGAAGATAAAATTGAAGACAAACGCGATTAGGTTAAGACTTAAAAGAGCCAGTCGGTCTGACGGTCTGGTCTGTGACTCTGTGGTCTGGTCTGTTAAATATGGTATGATCTGGTTTAGTAGTATATTTAAGGTTAAAACCGGTACAAAAAGTGGTTCAATTAACCGGTTTTGAATTAGTTTTCTGTACCTCTTCTGAACCGCTCCATATTTTTTCAAAAAAACGATTGTCTTATGAACCGGTTCGAAATGGGTACGGTTCGACCGAACCGGGTTTTTTTGCCCAGACCTACTCTTGATGGATATCATGTCTTGATAACCCGAAAACCAATCATTGACTTTTTGAACCCGTGACTCATTTACACTTGGGGCACCCGATTACAATAATGGGTTACAGCCCTCTCAGGTGTATAATAAGTGTGCCGCATACATGAGTTTTCTCTAGGGAAAGTATGAGTCTTCCTATACAGAAGACTAGAGCGACGCTTCAAAAGCAGTGGCACAAGGCCTTAGGGAGGCGTCGCCAACAAAGAAAAAGTTTTATCTACGAGTAGCAATCGGGTCGTGTCGTGTCATTAATCGTGTCTTGTCTAAACATGTATCGTGTCTAAACGGATAAGTCTTAAACGTGTCTCAAAACTTCAAAGACAAATACGGCACGATTATTAATCGTGTCTAAATGTATAAGAGTTGTTTAGACACGGGATTCGTTAAGGTCAAACCTATATACACTTTAAAGCAGATATATTCACAAATCCATATATACAAAGTAAGGTCTTCAAAGTTCAATATTAAAAATTAAGTGGGTATTTCAATATTTTATTATTATTATACTTAAATGTGTTTAAACGTCTCACATGTATATACGACACGATTAGTTAATTGTGTTTATACAGATATCTGCAGATATGATGTGATTATTAATCGTGTCTAAACGTATAAGAGTTGTTTAGACACGGGATCCGTTAAGGTCAAACTCATATACACTTTAAAGCAAATTGTGTCGTGTCGTGTAAGAAATTGGCAGCCCTAGTTGTATCCTTCTTCTCCACCACATGTCATAGCAAATGCCTAATAAATAGATAGGACAAAAGGGACCTAGAGTCGATAAAAAGTTACTATGGTTCGATGTGCCAGACTCTCAAAAAGTTGGTCTGAAGTTGAGTAATGAACCACGTCAAAGCTTTCTATAAATATATAACTCCTAGTTCATTTTCAAGCAATCACTCTCAATACAACATTACATATTGCTCTTTACACTCTGAACTGACTTTATCATCGAAGGTGAAACATTGGGCACGACTAGAGCTTTCTTGGTTGCATGTGAAAGCATCAAACGTGGATTCACGACTCAAGTCACCAGAATTAAACAATGATGCCATTTGTGGGAATTGATAGCAAGTCATGGATCGACTAAACAGTCTTACTCAAGCAACCAAACAACAATTCATCGAGACCAACTCTGGTGACTCGACTCAAATGCAGCCAACATCTCTGAAGGTGTTGTGCCCTAGGGTAGAAACCCTCATAATTTTTAAGAAAACTCATCCTAGCTCCATTCTAATGACTACGCACCGAAAGAAGAATTATCATTGTTGCCCCCAAGCGCAACATATCAAGAGTCTACAATGGAGCATTACCTAGATAGCTCATTTTAGCAGACTAGAGAAATACTGCCACCAGAAATTGTGTTCAGCCTAACAAAGCTAGTGGACTTGGAAGACTGTTTGAAAGAAGAGAGAACGGTTCGTGGTTACACTACCACCTCGATGACCAACATGTGAGATGAGAACCAAGAGGCCTCCTTTAGTGCTAGAGAAACCATACGGGCGGTGCAGAGTATACTTCATGCCTAGATTAGTGTTACGGTCTGTGGAACATACCTTCATACGTCACTAGACAACCTCTTCTTCGATGATGCTCATAATGGACTTGATGGAGAGTTGATAAGTCAGAAGCTCAAAGAGCAAAATAGCATAATCATGCATGTTCTGCGTAATAGGGTGTCGCATCCTTTCACGCCAGATATGATGTCGTTGATCATCTCTCGATAAATCACGACATAGATCATGCCCCAATTATAAGGGTGAGGTTGACCCCATCCAACACATCTAAAACCTAGAATTTTCACTCATTGGATAGACAAGATAGCAATTTCACGCTTCATTTTCGAGCGATGCTAACGAGGAACTGAGTTGAATATAAAGTCTCAGTCTCCTCCTAGACTGACATGAAAATAAAGTTCATCCATCAATAAACTTTTGCTTTGGTCATGAACTCTCAAGAATGAACGACGCTCATCGCGTGAGGTATCCAGATCCTCATGACTTGTCTGTCGACGCCCTTTACACAAGTTGTCATTCTCATAAAGACGAGGTGATAGTATTTTTTTTAACTCAAAGAGATGCAGGAATTCACTTATGGTACTATGACTCCTTGGAGGACTTGTGTAATTACTGCGGTGTCACTCTCACACAACGTTTTTGCACATATAGGCTTCAAGGTGGATTGAGGTGGATATTCAATGTGTTGCACATGTTAGCTTCAAGGTCCAGTGTTTTAACAAGCGCTTGACTTATTCTTTAACTTTTTGCAAACCTTCTTTCACTTTCATATCATTGCTTTTGGCATTTTTATATTCCAAACATGCCCTGAATCAAAGGATTTGAATGCTCATTGTCTCGACGGGGATTGTTAGTCTTTCAATGCGAAACAATTCTAATTTGAAGAGCAAGTATTTTTTTTTCTTTAAGGGAGGGTGCAGCCTCGCATTTTATGATGGCGCGCTGGCATTTTAAGACGCTTAAGAATGATCTTTCTCCAACTTTTTCAGAGTACTCCGAAGAATAAGAAGTCGTTAGACTTTATCTTCTTGGAACACTCCAAAAAATCTTCCTACTATATATTCAAAAAACACATTTGAGGTGTCGCTTGTTGGGGCAACCATTAAAACCTCAGAGTGTCCTTCGTTGATTGATTGGGTATTTTTCTATCGCATTTTCCTATTCTTGTAGGCTTCGACAATCTTTTCAATCCTGACAATCACAAGTCTCCTCAGGTATTGAGTGAGTCCTTCCCCTTGAAGTACAAGGATAAGGAGGAAGCATATGTACAAAAAGAAGAAGACGCAATTAGTGGATCCCTTGAACTTATAGTCACTCTATCTTAATGATGAGATCAATTGGTAGAGTATAAAGGTGTGATGCCCTACTGTATACATAAAGATGACGGAGTATTTTATAGCATGGATGCATTTTGGCAACCAGGCGGCATGAGCCTCCCATGGAAAGACACTTTTATTACTCGAATTTTTTTTTTCAAATATGGTTTGGGCCTCTAGGTCCTAAGAAGGCGGCGCCTGAAGAAGTCATTCCTGCAAGCACACCTCCCATGGTGTCTTTTGCTTCAAAGCTCCCCGTCAACAAGATGCCCCTCCCGTCAAAAGCCATTTGGTGAAGCATTTGGACGAGATTCCTCAAATAGAATAAGTGTTACGTGTCTTGTAGAAGGTGTCACCCTAAACCATACGGATTTGTTCTTCACCTCTAGAGCAGGGGTTACAATTTCTGACACGACACGATTAAATGACACGATCTGCTTTAAAACGTATATGGGTTTGATCTTAACGGATCCCGTGTCTAAACAAATCTCATACGTTTAGATACGATTAATAATCGTGTCGAAAAACTAAGATCTGCAGATATTTGTATAAACACGATTAACTAATCGTGTCATGTATACCTGTGACACGAATAAAGACACGGTTAACTAATCGTGTCTAATCGTGTCACGTTCAGAAAAATATATAAAATTAATGTTTTTCGTATTAATCGTGTCGTGTAACATGTCATTTCGTGTTTAATCGTGTAAATTTGTATCAATCAGGTCGTTCTTAATCGTGTTGTGTCGTATCGTGTTAATTGTGTCATATCGTGTCGTGTCTATTCGTGTCTAGTGTCGTGTCACGTGTGATCTGCTACTTAATCGTGTCGTGTTCGTGTATGATGTTTTGAGACACGTTTAGAAATTATCCGCTTAGACACGAAACATGTTAAGATACGTCACGATTAATAACACGATACGATTAGACACGATTGTCACCCCTACTCAAGAGTGACATCGTTTCTCCTAGGAAGCAAGCCCCCTCACGCTGCAATGTTAGGGTGGTTGAAGGGGTAGTGAAACACCACCTAATCTCTATCTTCTTCGTAAGTTCTCTTTAGATTTTGTTCTATAATACTTGGACCTTCGTAAGTTCCCTTTAGATTTTGTTCTATAATACTTGGACGTTTCTCTCATATTGCATATCTATTTTATAGGTTGTCACCACAAAGACACAAGTCGATGTGTCAGCCGAACCGGTATTTTATACCCAGCAATACCTATAAGACGAAAGTATTAATGACCAATTGTGAATCATACTTAATTTGGCGTCGCCACCTCCTTCAGAAGTCCTCAGCCCCGTGAAACATCATATGGGCGTCACTTTTTTTTTGTGTGGAGATGTGTTGTTTCGGGGAGACGTTCGCATTCTCTACAGTAAGTCATCAACAGCTTTACGGTGCAAAGTGAATTCATGATACCTTCAACTCGGCGGTTCATTTGACCAGACCAAGTGTTGTAGGCTTTGGTTGGTGAGAATAGTAATTTTGTGTACATGAAAGTATGGTATGAGTTTCCTTGTAAACCTTATTAACGCATAGTGTACTGCTTCTCAATCTCCATATCTTTGATTTGATTTTGGTGTGGACAAACAGCTTGCTTATATTGTCAACCTCTTTAACTAGTCAAGTACAGACTAAGCAGATTCTGCAAAGAGGGCAAACCCAGATGAATGGGACTCAGACCCGTAAGACAAATAGGACTCTTGAGCAGATTAGATATCTAGTTTCTTCATCATTTCCCATTGGGTGGAGTACACATGTTTATCTTAATTAATGACCAATTGTGAATCATACTTAATTTGGCGTCGCCACCTCCTTCAGAAGTCCTCAGCCCCGTGAAACATCATATGGGCGTCACTTTTTTTTTGTGTGGAGATGTGTTGTTTCGGGGAGACGTTCGCATTCTCTACAGTAAGTCATCAACAGCTTTACGGTGCAAAGTGAATTCATGATACCTTCAACTCGGCGGTTCATTTGACCAGACCAAGTGTTGTAGGCTTTGGTTGGTGAGAATAGTAATTTTGTGTACATGAAAGTATGGTATGAGTTTCCTTGTAAACCTTATTAACGCATAGTGTACTGCTTCTCAATCTCCATATCTTTGATTTGATTTTGGTGTGGACAAACAGCTTGCTTATATTGTCAACCTCTTTAACTAGAACCAAACTTATTACAAAAAATATATATAGAACTGAACTAACAACACACTTATTTAAAGAAAAAGGGTATCACCTAACATGGGTTTCACCAAAACTGGCAGTTTTAGTTTTTCTTTCGTAGTATATATATAATATATATATATCTATCATAAGCGTGCACTTTATTCAATAACTAGAGCACACTCTTTTCTTGTCAGTGTGCCTATTCAGATTCGAATATAGTAGTCAGATACTCAGATAGATTAAAAACTCACTTGTATAAATGGATTGTTCTTTGCTTGTTCGACTTCAGCCCAATGCAAAATTTAACAGAAACAAAGTCCCATCACTTGTAAGAGGAGACCCAATCCATTCCAATATGGTAAGTGAATTGCAGCAATCCTATGAACAAACAGACAAAGAAGGAACTTGAGAATGATGTTGTTCCCCAACAAAGCAAAACAAAAGGAAGAGATAATATAAAATACTTTACTGATCCAAAATAATAAAATTACATCATAAAACACTTACTTGTAAAGACTTATTTTAGATAGAAGGGCATAAGGACTTGAGTTGACGAGATCATCATGACTATAAACAGTCATAAACCCCAAAAGAGTGACAACATTATTTGGCAAAGCAACGACCAAAATTCTTGTTAAGGAAAATCATCGAATTTCAGAAATCACATTTGCAGAAACATATATACTCACGGAGTTTAGAGCTAACACTGTTGCATCTCCTCTCCATTGGTAAGGTGGTCGGTCAACTTGATGATCATACAAGTATTTACAGCTTCACTACTTCTGTCGCAACAATTGTGGCTCCCAGCCCAGCACCTGAAACAAACCAGTATACTTTTTATGTAATGGAATACTTGTAAAAAAGAAATCTAGAGCTTAAACTCATTATTACAACATAATAATCATGCATTTCTACTAGGCTATGATGAATTCTCGGTATCAGATATTACGTTACCATGATCCTGGGGTACTTTAAATTAGTCAGGCGAATGAACCTGATTAGAAAACGATTCAGTATTATGAGTTGCAAAAAGAAAAAGATAGGGGAATCTTTGTCTACGACTGAAATAAGAATCACCACCAAATGTGTAGTACCTTCCTTACATTGGGTTAGGGTGTCCATGTGATGATATCACCATCAACCATCATAACCCATTTCACAGCCAACCGTACACACAGCCAACCATGGTCGGTCCTTCGAAACATCTAAGAATGCCCCAATTCCTCTTTCATCTAACAAATTACCTCCAACGCCGAGCCACCAAAGCCCTCGGAACGTGGGCTTTTTAAACAATGCCACAGATGCAGAAGACAATCCAATGCAATCAAAAAGATCGAGCTTCCTAAGTGGTAGATTCTTACCATCCCCTAACTGCCCCTTTTTAGCCAATGTTCTCATTGATGAATCAGTCACATAGAAGCAAGCTCTGATGCACAATTCCGTGATGGCATTTCCAGCAAAAGCTACTGCCTCAATGGCAACATCTGTTATTCCAGGCATCTGACCCAAGTCAAGGATTGACAGAGTTTTGGCAGCTGTTCCTCCACCATGGAACAAGGTTAAGATTCCCTTATCAGTCACCCTCTTGCAGCCCCTGAGGGATAAAGTCTTGATAGGTGAAGAGCCCTGAGAAAGGGCTAATAGAGCGGTATCAGTTATATCAGCTCCTGCAAGATCCAAGCAAGTCAACTTATTAAGAGATGTAATGGACTTGACGCCCATGTCTGCCACACTCCAGCAGCCACCGAGGTTGAGGAGCTCTAAGCTTCTTTTAAAAGACAGGTTCATCACAGTCTCACTTGTTATGTTATTGCACGATAATAGTTTCACTTCTTCCAAGGGACTTGGAGCATTGCTGAAACCATGAAAAGTAAGGTCTGATAACAAGGCTGCATTTCGGACTTCAAACTTCTTCAACTTTGGAGATGAATGAAGTATCGATGCGAAACCTGCATCACTAACTTTAGAGAACCCACTAAGGCCAACTGACTCTAAGTTCCTGCAAGCTTCAGATAGGAGAAACATGCCTATGTCGCTCACTCTCTTGAAAGATGTTTGGCAGTTCCTTTTGCTTCGTGTAAGGAAGAGGGTTTTCAAATGGCAGCAGGTCCCCAAAGACTGAAGCCCGACATTCGTCAAATCTACAGATGGTGTTGGTTCTTTTTCTGGCCTATCTTTGAGGTGAAGCTCCAGTAAATAGGGTAGAACTTTTGTGATTGACAATACAAGCTTATCAGATATGACATCCAAAACAAGTGACAAGTTCTGTAGAGTTTGTAGAAAGCTGACTTTGATGAAAGTTGTAGAAGATGAAGGTCTCGATCCACAAAAAAGTTTAACTGCTTCATCTTCATTTAATGGATCCAGCTTCAAACATCTAACAGTTGAGGGCAAGAAATTGATATAATCAAAGTACGGACACACATCCCCTCGGATCTTCAGATGAAATGACTGCAAAGAAATAGTCAGATCTTTCAGAATACAAAACTTAAACATACTAAAGCCTTGCCTGTAGTATGCCATCTTCAGAAATTTATATAAATTACAATATTCACTTTTTTAGACTGGAACAATTTCCTGGAGATATCTTCTGGTCCGTGTTCCAGAAAATACTGTTCAACAAGAAAAAATATTTCACAGGAACCTTTTTCAAAACCCTTCACCCTAATTATCTTGGTTCACACTGAAAATGATACTTCTTGACAAGTTTTTTTTCACTCAAACTCTTTCCTTTCTTTTTTAATGGAAGAATGTTTCAGAAACAAAAGCGGCACTTGAAAAATTCGATGAAGTTCACAACACCATTTCCGTTTCAAGAATCAATGCATGAACAGAAGAAACATACCTCCAATTTCCCACAATTTATGAGCATGCGATTGAGGCAATCAGTAAATCCATCTTCACAATTGTCCAGCTCCAACATAAATGCTCTAGCAAAGAAAGAATACAAACGTTATCAACAGGCAAATGAGTAAGAGTTCGGCGTCATAAGAATTATATGACTGAACATTAGTTAAACCCCCCAGACAAAATCAAGTATAGAGAAAATTCCTCTACAAACAATCTGCTATGGTTAATGTTTCCACACAAAATAAACGCTAATGATTAACATTGACATCAAAATAAGAAAAATGGAGCTTTTTTCTCAGCAAATAAGCAGAACACTGCATTTAAGGCAGCGAATTACTTCTGATTCACCAGCACACCTTCTTCAACAACTCATCAATTAGCTTGAAAAAGGTAAAATTAATGCCTCAAGGAAATTGTTCTATATATATTACAAAGAGTGGATTGATGAACCTTAAGTTGGGACAATTTTTTCGAATATCATTCAGAGCCTGTGCCTCGAAGAAACAGCAGCATAGTAGATTCAATTCCACAATACTTGGGCAGAGCAAATAGGTGATGCAGACATCAACACGGGCGCAATTGAGCGTTAGAGTTTTTATACTTCGACACTTTGGTAGGATATTCTTCAAAGTTGCAAAGTCGGGAGAAAATCCCTGAAAACAACGCAACAGCAGTAATCACATTGCCGCCCAATCAAGTAATGGCTGAAGAAAACAGATGGTTATACAAAAAAAGATAATGTGCTTACGGAGAGGTTAAGTGAGGGGAGGAGAGCTAGGGCCTCAGAAGCAGATGAGCGAAACATGGTGCTCACGCAACTCAAGGAGCAGAGATTCTCGAGATCAAGCTTCAGGAAGATGTCGTTAACCAAGAGGTATTTCGGTAGACTCTCCATGCTGCTTTGGGTGTTGATAAAACCGTCGGCCTCCATCTGCTTCTTCGTCTTCCTCATTTCAAACGAAGCTCCGAGCTTGGAACCCACTTTCCGGGATTAAGGAAAGAAAAACCTAGCCACAAAACCTGCAACGTACCGTACATTTAAAATATAATTATTTTTATTTTGAGTAATTATATAAAACGGTAAATATTTATAATTATAAGTTATCCGATCCGGACCGTTCATCGCAGTATTATCAGAACCGGCTCGGATCGGTGGTCCACCGGGTCCGATCGAGAACCGGACGCCTGTCCGGTTTGATTCAGCTAAAAGATTGACTTGCATATCAACAGTGTTTGAACCGGTGTGAATCAGTCGGTTTTGTAAAAAACAACTATTTTTTTTAAAATTAGTCGTTTTCGGTTTGTTTCTTAGGATGATTTTTTTTTAACAAACCAATCAGTTTTTTTATATTTAAACAGATTAGTTTTCAGTTATTAGGTTTTCGGTTTAACAGACCAATCAACTTTCGTTTTTTTTTAAGTTGACCAGTTAAGTTTGTAACTTTTGTTCTCAGTTATGTTCTTCTTCTTCAAGTTCACGTTGCAACACATCACTTAGTTCACTTCAATTATGTTCTTCAAGTTCAGTTCTTCGGTTCCTTGTTGAGCCAAGCTCACCCGTCTGTCCTTGTTCAGTAAGTTCCGCAGCAGTTCTTCGGTTTCTTGTTCAGTTCTTCAGCAAGTTAACCTGTCCTTCTTCGGTTCCATTGATATTGTTTTTCAATTCGCGGTTAATGTGTTGATTGTGCTGAAATTGTGTTGATTGGTGGTGAAAATTGTGTTGACTGTGCTTAAATTATGTTAATTGTGCATAAATTCGTGCTGAAAATTGGTGTAAATTGTGTTTATTGTTAATGTGGTTAATGTTGATTGATGTTGAAATTGTGTTGATTATTAATTTGTTAATTGGTGTTGAAACGTACATGGGATTCCACAGACAGCATTCTTATACCTCAAGATAACGGTGGTGAAGCAGAGGAAGTTGTGGAGCAACAACCAAAGAGAAATGTCGGGACGAAACCGTGTCCCTTGATGATGTTCATAAGGTATATGCAAGATCTCTCTCTCTCTCTTTCTCTCTATACCTTAAGCAAATAATCTTCACCATTGCTGAGAGTTTTCTGGTAAATATATTTGTTCAGCTCAAATGCTGCTGCAACAGAGTGATTGGAGGATTAGGTATATAATAATTAACCATGCTTTTTGGTATTTGTATGGCGGTGATGCTCTTTTTTTGGCACTGTTCTTCCTGCCTGAAAAGTCTTCTTTTTTTTGTGTGTGTTACTTTATGTAGGTGGTGAGCTCATAAATGATGCATCATATGCATGCAAGTAATTGTTTCAAGCACTTATTCAGTACATACTAGGCATGCAATTCTCGGGTTCTTCTCAAGCGGAGGGAATGTGTATTAGAGAATTACATGAATCAAGTGGTAATGAATAATTGTAGTTCTAATTTAATAATAGTATCTCGCATGTCGTTATAACTTACTATAAGTCTACAACCAATTCATGCTTGAATCTGCTTTTTTCTTTCACCTCGATAGTAGTGTGGTTAGGAACCTATAGATTACCAAGAAACGTCAGACTATTCTCTAGTGGTGGGGTTGAAGAGAAGTTACTCTATCACAATGAAGAAACTAGTGGTGGTTATGCATAGTAGAGTGGAAGGTGATCAAAGAGAATTTTAGAAGTTTTGTTTAAAGTTTAAACCTATTGTGTTTGATTTTGAGACTATTGTGTTATGTATGTTCAAAGTTTGAGGTAATTATGTTGTGTTATATTGTGTTTGAGAGTAATGTGTATGTTTGAGACTATGTAGTTTGAGGTGATTATGTGTGTGCTTGAGACTATGTAGTGTGTATTTTCATTTTTTTTACTTACGAACAGTGAACCGCACATGGAACGGGTTCGGTCGAGTTGGATCGACCGAACTGGGAACCGACCATCTCATCAGTTTGAGGGCTTGTCCGGTTCTGATAACACTGGTTCACCGAACCAGCTAAGATCTTGGTTCTCAGTTAGGAAGGTGCAATCGTCGGTTCTGACGGTTCGTTTGTGGGTCCACCATCCTCCACTTATCCTCGCTAGTTATTTCGGTCTCCTCTTTGCCACTGTCAGAGATGTTGCAGAATTGAAGCTTTAGAAGGTCACTCTCCTCCTTCGAAACTTCATAAGGTCATCCTCCTCCAAAGCTTCAAATGGTCATCCGAAAATGCAGAACTGAAACTTCTCCTTCTTTGGACGACAGTCTCCATCTTCGTCCTCCTCGTCGTCACTGGAATCTCCGGTGTCATCTTCTACAGAAACTGTTGGATCACAATTTGCTCAAGTATGCGTGGCGTCGCTCCTGAAGGATCCCAGACCTGCACAAGGGAAAATCGCGGGTGTTCCCGTTCGTTTCCTCTTCGAAGCTTAAACTAGTCTGGGAGTTTAGGAGCAATAAATGTAATGTGTGTTGTTGGTGGATTACTCAATGGTAATAAATGAGGTACTATTTATAGGAAGAGTTGACCGAGTTAACTTTCTTTACCGTCGATAAATGTCTTAACTGTGGTTACTCATTATCAACTTCAGAAACGGAACGGGGTCACATCACCGGTCAAAGGGATGACTGTCATGTCACGTCCCTTCACCAAGTGTCGCCTGGATTAAGGTCCACGTCACCTCTCAATTAAGAGGAGGCGACACCTATTGAGGGATGATCTCATGTGATTCACCCCTCAAGTAAAGAAGCAGGCGGCGCCCTACTAGTGGGTCTAAGTGATCCTTAGCCTTATATCATCGTGAAAAGGGTGGTGCCTTCCTTATGAATGAAGGTTTTGCCTTTGGGCCCTCTTCATAGGTAAAACCTTTGGGCATGCACCATTACTGAAACCTCTGGGCACATCATCTACACCCCAAGCCAAGTAGGAGCACGCTCTTGCTTGGTTGAATGTTTTTCGAGGGCGTCACCATTTATCGAAGGAGTCTCTGGGACCATTCTTTGTAGGCGTCACCCATTGTTCAAATGTTCTCTAATCTTGAAGGCGTTGCCCATTCGAAGGTGGGAAATTCGAATTTTTTTGAATTTCGAACGTTTCTAGGCGGAAAATTTGAAATTCAAATGGTCGGAAATTCGATGTTCGAATTCGAATGGAGAGAGATTTAAATTTCTGAGAGGGAAGTGTGAACTTTGCCGAACTGGGATATTTCAAACTGAACTATGTGGGTTCGTCTCTCCTATTGACATCATCATCCATCATAATCGTTGTGATGCAACAGTTAGATTTGCATAACGTTTCAACTTCATCCATATGACCATTTGATCGTTTTGGGGACCACTATAAATAGGGTTGTTCCCTTATTGTTTTTCAATCTTTCACAATATTTTCGCGCTGACTTCTCGCTAGAACTTTCTCTCTCTCTATTTAGAAATTGCAAGGCGTCGCTCCTGCTAAAACCTACAATCAAAGTTTCCGCTCGCTCGGCGTCGCTCGAGAGGAAGGTACGCCTTACAATTAGGTTATTAAGGCGTGACTCGTCTTAAGATCCGCTCAAGGGTTTTCGAGGCGCCGCTCGCTCGCTCTCTCAAGAGGAAACCCATCTATGCGTCGCTCCATTCGGAAGGAGGAACCCATCTATGCGTCGCTCCGTTCCTCTACAGTGCCGAGGCATCGATCGTTCTGCATCAAGAGACATCAAGGCATCCCTTTGCAATCAAGAGGCACTCAGTTGAGGAAGGCGCGACATCATTCGCTCCGCTCCGTTCTGAAGCATCGATCATCTTAAACTTGAGAAGTAAGAAAAGGCATGGAAGGCGATGGCAGTAAGTCTACATCCCTTTTCCCCCTTTGTATCTCAAGCCAAATATTCTTACCCTTGAAAATTTTGTATAGAGGTCTGGAGTTGTCGTGCATAAGTATCGTCGATTATCTGCGATACCCCTTCCCCAAAGACTATGAGGGCAGCGCCCCACGTCTAATTTGTAGGCCTTCCCAAGGCGAAACTGTGATCTATCTGGCTCAAATAGAAGCGGGGCTTCCATTTCCGTTTTGCAAACCCTTGAAGGAGCTTTTCCAATATTATGGCATTGTTCCTACTCAGTTAATGCCCAACACCCTATTGTTAGGACGTATGAATAATTACATATGAGTTGTGAATCTATTCCTAATTTATTGATGAGGACTGAAATGTAAATATAGCATAGAAGTGTCCTATAAATAGAGGATTGTGTAACTAATTCCAACTAACTTGTAATGAAGAATTGAGTTGTTTCCTTCATCTTCAAGTAAGCTCTTAGTTACTTTCTTTGCTTTAATATGTAGTCTCTAACATGGTATTATAGCTAGCTTTGTCTTGCAAATATCCTCATCAAGATTCAGTTCAGTGCAAATCTGTTAGTTGTGTCGTCTTCTCAATCTGTTGACTACGATTCCTCTGCATCTGCAACTCTTTGATTCGGTCAGGTGATTTTCTTCATATTTCTGAATCGATGGAAGAAGTCATCTCATCATTCTTCAATAAGAAGGTCTCACAGCTGGAAGGTGGGGAAAACTTCAGTCATGGCGTCAACAGGTATTGCTTTTCGTTAAAGGTCATAATTTGGAAGCACATCTGCATGGCAACATCACCATTCCTTCAGCAATACCTGGACCAGTTGGAACTGAAGAACTAAATCCAGAGTATCAGAAGTTTATACAGAAGGACAACTACTTAGCCTCCTGGATGCTAGCATTTGTATCTTCGCAAGTCAGTCGTGGACTCATCAGCCGCATGACAACATCCTCCATCTGGCCGAAACTTCACATAGACTTTTCCTCATCATCAACCACCAAGATAATGCATCTCTATGACCGCCTTAAGGTTAGGAAGCCTATGCACCAATCTATGAGAGATTACCTGACCTTGATTCAATTTGCATGTGACAACCTTGCAAGTTGTGGACATCTGATCGAGGAGATGCAACATATCTCTATAGTTCTAAATGGAGTTAAAGGACAGTTCGACAGTGTTATCTCCGTGACACATGCCAGCAGGAATCCATATAATATGGCCTCTGTCAGCTCGGTTCTTTTGGATGCAGAAGCTAGACATACTGATCTTCTATTTGACACCAATCTGACAGTCAATGTTGCAGTGAATCTGAGCTCAACTCTGAAGAACAATGTTTCTGGTTCTTCTGATTCATCCTCGTCTAATCTTCCAATTTCGTCCAACCACAATTGCTCTGATGGCTTATTTCCATCTCCAACAAATTCTAATATGTCTCAGCCTCAACAGAATTTCAACCTAGGCACAGGTAGAGGTCGTGGTCGTAGGTATGGGAGCAACATGCATCAATGCCAATTATGTGGAAAGTTTGGACATATTGTCCATAGGTTCTACCACTGATTAAATGTCAATTTTCAAGGTGTAACGGATCTAGTAACGCAGGTCGGGCAAATGTGAATCTATGTTCATCACAGTGGGATGATCGTGTTGAAACCTCACATGCACCTCAGCTAGCCTCCTCTGCACCTAATTCTATGTTGTATGCTCCACATATATCTCAACCCCTGCCTCAACCTGTTCATCAGCCTATGCATGAAACTATGACTCAACCAGTTCATCAGTCTATGCATCAGTCTGTGGTTCAACCTGTTCATCCATCGGTTCAAAGTTATCCTCAATTTTATGTTGCTCCTGTCTCATCCAGTCATATTTATCCTATGTCATATTCTTCTGTTTATCAATCTCAACCAATGTCTCACTTGCATCCTACCTCCATACCTGGAACTCCTTTTGCCCCATCTATAAAAGGTCATGTAAATGCTAGAAATTGTTACAATCTGAACACTTAGGATCTTATGAGCAATCCTCAAGCAAATATTGCTTCAATTGCACCCGTAGTGCAGCATGACTCAAGCTGGTTTCCTGACTCCGCTTCCACGAATCATCTCACGGATGCATCTCTATCAACCTATCAAACTTGTGTTCCTTACTCCGGTCAAGGTAAAGTAGTTGTTGGAAATGGATCTTCTCTCAACATCTCTGATATTGGCTTTGCGATTATACCTACTGATTCTAGACATTTGCTTCTTCATAAAATGTTGTATACTCAGTGTGTGACTAAGAATATTCTTTCTGTGTCACATTTCAGCGAATTTTATACTTCGAATTTTATGCCTCACACTGTGTGATAATATATTCTTAAACTCACAGAGTGTTGCTTCATGGTTATGAGTGTTCTGGACTATATAAATTGGATTTGTAAAAATTCAATCAGTTTCATCATGTTAAGTCAAGTCAGTTTGTTGGTGATAGTGTTAGGAATACTTGTATTGCTGAAAATTCTGATACCTTAGGTTATATTTGTAGTGATCCTTGTAGTTCTGACCTTGGCTCTGCGTATAGTTTACTGAATAATAATGATAGTGTGGTTGGAAATTTTGTTTCTTCACATTCTTCTAATGTCTCTTCCTGTGATACTATATCTAACCATATTGATTTAAACAAAGATTATATGATTATATCTCCTGAATCTCTCAGTCAAAATGAATTTGAATGTTTTGTTTCTTCATTGAACAATCATGATTCTTTTCATATACGGCATATACGACTTGGACATCCCTCCACTAAGATTCTGGTTAACTTCTTAAGGCTGCACAATCATCCTGTCTCTCACGCACCTACTCAATGCACAACATGTGATGTTGGAAAGAGTGAAAAACATCCATATCACTCATCCACTACTGTGTACACACATCCTTTAGAACTTGTGCAAATTGACTTATGGGGACCAACTGCTTGTGCTTCTAATGGACATTGATATTACTTAAGTATTGTATATGCATACAGTAGGTATACATGGATTTACTTTCTCCACAAGAAGAATGATGTTACTCAGTGTTTTCATGAATTTCACAGGTTTGCTGAAAAGCAACTCGAGAATTCTTTACAAGTAGTTCAATTTGGTGGAGGAGGTTACTTTCAATTTATGTCAACATATCTTCCTCAGTTTGGGATAAATCACTGCATCACTTGCCCTTATTCCTCTTAACGAAATGACATCGTGGAATGAAAACATAGACATGTTGTGGAGCTTAGACTAACGTTGTTTGCTCAAGCCTCGGTTCCTTTTCACTACAGATTAGATGTTGTAAACACCTGATTTTGGCTCAGGGTCAAAATATCGTACGCGTAACCGAGCCGAAAAAATCGAGGTAGAAATATATATATGAAAACAAAAAAAAAAGGGTTATATATATATATATATTTTCCACCAAAAGAATGAACTTGACCACATGGCCATGCTCATCTTTTGCCCAAGTTGAGGTTTTTTATTATTAAAACAAATTAATAAAATAAAATGATGCAATTCTTCTATAAAAGATGGCTTAGAGGTAGAAGAATGAGGGGAGAAGACCGTAGCTTACAATGAAAGGATTGGAAGGGAAGTAATTGAAGAAGAGTAAGGATAGAGTAGAATAGTGATTGAGTGGAAAAAAAAAGTGAGTAAAAAACAATATCGGTGATTGTCGGTCTCGGTTCCTCGTACGACATTAAACTCAGAATGAATTTGGTATATTTTTCTCATATTCAATATCATACTTGTATTTTCTAATGTGAAATAAAATTGAGGTTTTATATGCATAGATTATATATCAATGTAATTCTATATATATATATATATATATATATATATATATATATATGTGTGATATTATATCTATATGTATAATATATATATATATATATATATATATATATATATATTATGTCTACGTCATACTCTATATATATGTATATGTATAATATATATATATATTATGTACATATTATCTATCTATCTATATGTATAATAAATATATTATGTATATGTATAATATATGCATATTATGTTTATGTGAATTTTGTTTCAAAAATGACTTAGGTCCTTCCCAAACTTTGATGAAGGTTACAACTCGGTCCTTCGACTCTCGGGTCATTTTGGGACTTTATCTAGTGTTATAAACCAAACCCGAAAAGTTTTGGGCTATTTGTGCAATTTTTGAAATATTTTCTTTTATTCAGCTCAAATTTTTTAAAATTTGCATTTTGATTTCTTATTTTTCTGGACATTCCATGACTTCTCAAAATGTTACAAATAAGTCCAGAATACTCTTCGGGTTATTTTAGAACTTTACCAAGTGTTACGAATAAGTCCAGAATAGTTTAGGGTCAATTCTGCAATTTTTGAAATACTTTTTCAATTCAGCTCAAATTTTAATAAATTGGATTTTGGTCCCTAGATTCGTTTTGTGGACACCCTTTAACTTCTCAAAATGTGACAAATTAGTTCAACGTGCTTAATATTTTCCAAATCATTCGTATATTTTTGACACATTTAGTCTTCTTCCACGAAGCCTTTTCTCGCCTCTCTTCAAAGTTCAACCAATCGGCGTCTTGTCTTCCACGACTGCATCATCTCTCAGCGTCTTCTCTCGGCATCATCAACGTAGTCTCTCCGACGTATTCTCTCCGATGTCTTTTCTTCCACGACTTCTCTCGACGTCTTCTCTTGGAGTCCCCGACGGTCGCCTCTCTGACATTAACTCACCAGAAATATGATATTCCTGGTGACTTAATGGTGTTCTTGTAGGTTCTGTTCCTCAACTGTGGCTCTCATGTTGGGGGCGACTTTTGACCAGTTTCTCCTTGGACTGCATCATCTTTGTGTTCTCCTTGACAATCTTTGTCCTCGATTAATCGAAGTATGACTCGACTCTACAAGAAGAGCTTCCATCTTTCTTGAGAGAACTTGAATTCAAGAGTTTACTCTTATTTAATGGATTGTCATTTGGGCCTCTATTCAAATCTCTCTCTCTCTATATATATATATATATAATAATTTTACTAAATCTTCTTGATGTTGGACAAATAAGTTTTTAACACAATTTTCTCTCTCATATGTATTAAAATAATACAATTTAATTGGTTTATGTCAAATTTTAATAAATTACATTTTTGACATGATCAATTTTCCTCCACATGGATAGTCTAGAATCAATCCAAAACTCTCCATTCATTATCAAAAACCATTTCATTTATTAAATTAAACTTCACCCCATATGATGTAAATAAAAGTTTTGAACCTAACAATTTACTATAGAAAATTACACTAAAATTTAGAGAAAATTAAAAATTAACGTAACATATGAAATTAGAAAAAATAAATTCAAATTCATCATTATTAAGAAACCATATAAATTTTCTTAGAAAATGGTAACACTACTTGATAAAAAAAACACTATGAAGAAGAGATCAATCAATCATAATGGCAATCCTCGTAATCCTTCATCTCATATTTAGTCTATCTACATCATTGCTTGTATCTGCATGGAAATCAACTGCAAATTTATAAAACCATCAATTGACTTTAATGGAAGTCATTGATGTGATCGTCCACCTCAGATTGATCTTCTTCTCACTGCTAAACATGTCACAATTTGATCTATTATAACCGTTATTAAATCTTCTATTTTAATCATTCTTCGAACTCTTGTAAACAGATAAAGGTATGATCTCAAATTCTTTGCTATGTTCTGTATGTTAGATCATAAAAACATATTTAGAAATTATTAGGCTTATATAGAAGAAATACATAAAAACAAACCACTATATCTTAAATTAAACACCTTGATAAAATATACCTTATTAGTAATTTCCTTTTATATTGTATACATGTAATTATAATAAATTATGATTTTATAAAATAGTTAAACAATTTACCATATTCATGATTTTGTTACCTTATTCACCTATTATAATTAATTATTAATTTAATTCTCAAGATTTATTAATTACTGTTTAGTTATAATTATATTGCAAATAATTCATTTTTTCTTAATATTAAAATAAACCATTTTTTTATAATTAAGTTCTTATGTAATTATTTTAATAATTATTATTTTAATAATAATTTATTATTCTTTTATCTAGATAATAATTCAACACAGTTTTCTATATTCATGTTTTTGGATAATAATATATAAAGAAACGAAATACACAATTATGATTGAATTTTTTTTTTTGCCAAATTTAAAGTTTCATTTATTATGTAATAAATAAAACATTATGTTATATTTATGCATGTATAAATCTTTATATATATAGTGTACTTAATTTATTACGTTAAAAATATTTCATAAAGCATATATATTCCTACCTTACATTCTTATTATATAATGACAACATAATAACTCAATATAAAATAAATGTAACACTGTAATTTCACGTAATGAGAAAATAATAGACTAAAATAACAATATACCTATTAATAAATAAGTGTAGATAATAAATTTATTTTTACCAAACCCTAATACTAAATGAAGTTAATATTCAATAAACTATAATATTAGACTCTTAATAATTTTCTAAGTTAATCCATATTGCATAAATATTAATTAAATTTAATATATTGAAATCATTTCATATAGTATATTGTTATATATGACATTAATTATAATTAACTAAATTTAATGCTACCTTTATCACACATATATTAACAAAAGGTCTAAAATCCTTAATACATTTTAATAATTATTCTAAATACGCTTCTATTCCATGGATGATCTCATTCAATTTTTTTTCAACACTAAATATTATTATACTTTACAATATTGACGATATACTAATTATTCCATATTTGGTTTATTATTTATACTATCGTACCATTACTATTATTTAAAACATTTCATTTCCTTTTATGATGTAGACATTTAATTATAAACAATTTTGATGTTATAAAATAGATAAATAGTGTACTTATTAGTAATTGTTTTATTCATCATTTGTTACCTTATTCAGCTACTAAAATTAACTATTAAATTATTTCTCAAGATTAATTCATTAATTAAATAATATATTGTAATTAATTACTTATTACTTAAAATTGGAACAAATTAATTCTATACTCTTAGAAATTAATTATTACCATAATTGTTGGACTAATTAACTCTTATGGAATTAATTTGTTAGTCTTTCCCTCGACTATAATTCATTTTTATTTATGTTTTTGGAAGATATTTATAAATAAAATACATAATTAGAATTTAAAGTTGATTTATATTTTCTTAAGTTATATTATTTTTTATATAGGTTTCACATATTTTCAGTTAAAAAATAAAAAGATAATAATATAATAATTAACTACTATGAAATAAAGTATTTACAAATGACAGTTTTTACGCATCTATAAATATACAATAAATGATTAATAGTATAAACTTAATAGGTATACTGAATAATATATATTACAATTATATTAATATGAAAAATACTTTCATTTTTTAAGTTGAATAAATATTATCAATATAATAATAGGACTAGAAAACTATCTCATGTTTGATTTTTTTATTAGTATAAGAAATTAAAATTTGTAATTAAACTAAATTCATATAGTTAGAAATAAAAATATTATTAACTACTATGAAATAAAGTATTTACAAATGACGTTTTATACGCATTTATAAATATATAATAAATGATTAATATTATAAGCTTAATAAGTATACTTAATAATATTAATTAGAATTGTATTAATAAGAAAAATACTTTCATTATTTAAGTTGAATCAATATTATCAATATAATAATATTACTAAAAAGGTATTTCATATTTGTTTTTTAGTGATATAAGAAATTAAAATTTATAATTAAACTAAATTCATATAATAATTTCTCAAATAAATTTTATACTCTGCGCAAAGCGCGTGTCAGTTTTCTAGTTTGAACATAATCTACTTGATACTCAATTTTGTGTAAGTTAAAATTTAACACAATTTTTTGTTACGGTTATAATTTGTCTATCTCTTGAGCATAATGTTTTTGAAGATGGTTCCAAAAAATGATATTTACAAATTATATGGGTTTACAGTACTCCAAAATATTTATGTCTTATAGATAAACAAAATATAATTACAACTAAACAAACAAGAGTTTCAATTTACACAATGATCTAACTAGCCAATCAAAGTTGATAGTTTAGTCTTAGGACTTTTTTGACCAGCTTTGACCGAAATTGTAGATAGTTGTGAAATTCGAAACATAATGTCATTTATTTAGTTATACTTATAATTTGTTTATCTATCAAACATATATTTTTTATTTCAAAAATGGAGATGGTAAAAAATGATAATTATAAATTAGAGTGTTTAGGGTACCCCGAATAACATTTCTAAAAATAAAGTTTTTTGACCCATTTCCAAAAAAAATGTTGTTTTTTTGTGTGTGTTCAATAGAAAAGCATATTATAAGTCTAAACAAGCAAATGGTCTTGAGTTTCGAGTAAAACAATGATCTAAAATGTAAATTTTAAATAACTAGAAATAACATTAATAAAAATAAATTGAATACAAAATCATAGTTTTAACCAATAATTCAAGCAGTAAGTACTACGACACCAACCCCCGATCACCTACGTGTCTACTAGAACCTCGATCTCCATCTTGACTCGTAACATCTTTTATGTTGTTGGGGCTTGAGAGTTCAACTACCTATTCATTTACTTGGGAATATTGAGTTACTGGAGGTTGAAAATCAGGCACGTCTAACGTAACATTGAGTTCATTTGTAGGAGCATCCTCGTCCTCGCTCAACGGCACTTGATCTTCCATGATTTGATTAAATTGATGAAGTTCACCAGTGATGTCGTGAGAGTACTGACAAGCCTGCCAGACTACTTTACCTTGTTTCTTCGACTTATCCGTTGCTTTCTTTAGTAACGTTTTGCAGAGTTTGGTCATATGGTGAATATTACGCATCTAGTTGAACGATAACATAGCAATTGTAAATGTTAGAACAACTTAATAATGCAGATTAAACAGTTAATAATGCAGCAACCTTGATCAGAGAAATGTTTGAAGCCTATCCAAGTCTAGCTATATCGACCCAATGTCGTGTAAGCAGATTTAAAGGTCAGCATTGGTCCACCCGCCAATATTATCATCTCTAGATTTTACAGTAGCAGTGATCTAAAATATTAACTTTGATTATATGTCTACTACAACAAATAATAATATAACAATATCACTTAATAAAATGAAGTTGTGTTACCGTATCATATGAGGTTTATTGCAATATATGGTATAGTTGCCTATAAAGAAAAGATAGGTCGATCAATTCGTTCTGTGAACTAAAGCCTTGACCACGATCCATTATCTGATACAAAAAATTGTTAACTATTTTGAGATTAATAAAAGGTAATAACTTGAAATATTTTTTGTCGAACGAATATTAATCTTATCTGTCTTTATATCATTGAAATTATACTTACATCGGTCTTTACAAGATCTTCTGTTATGCCCGAATTTTAACATTTGTGGATCATATCTAACCATGGACCCATTCTACTCAGGCTACCAGCATTCGTCCTGTAGAGGGTGAAATTTAAGAAAATGTGTCATTGTACAAGCTTCAATCCCAAAATGCATATCAACGACGGACTTAAGATTTGTGTGTGAATGTCGAATTGTCGTCATTAAGTGTTTAAATGGTCTTCAAAAAATGTTCATTAACCGCAATCGCACGATTTTTGTATTAAGTTTATTGTATACCTCTTTATACCACGAGTCCTTACAATATACTCTTCATCGTATGTGTAAGGCATTGTCTAAAAACTTAGAGAAGTTTGCTCATTGTCTGCCAACAACTCCCTTACTTTCGTAAGGAAGTCATTTTCCATCATCAGTTCCTTCTCCTACATGCATGATGGTTGATGAAACAGGTTTTAATCTTGGTGAATGTAAGCTCTACCAAGGTTTTCACTAGTAGTGAGCGAATTCCTTTCAACACAGTGTTAAATACCTCTTGTTAGGATGTATGAATTAAATTGATCTTAGAATATGTTTGAATTTCCTAGAATGTTTAAGAACATGAACAAGTTGGACATATGTTGTGTTCTAGGTACTCTTGTCAACTATGGTTAAGTTGAACAATTAGTCATATTTCAAAACTAAGAAAATATTGTCTGTTATTTTTGTTGCACTAAACTGTTCATCTTCGTCTTCTTCAACTTTGCTCTCATCTTAGATCAAATCCTCCTAGTCTTCAATCTGATTCAACTTCATATTTCTGAAATTGTATCAGAGCTACTTCGAATTGATGTCTTTTACTACTAAATGGGTAAATAATTTTCTCATTGCACTTTGGGTTAATCCTTGTGTCGCTGCCTTCTACCTCAACTTGCTTCTTCTAATGGAAGATTCACCTCCTGATTTCTTCAACAAGTGAATTTCTCAGCTCAGTAGTGATGATACTTTTCAATCATGGAAGCAACATGTACTTCTCATTATTCGTGGATTCAGTTTGGAAGGTCACCTATTTGAAACACTTGTAGTTCCTCAGTTCATCGCTGATGTTGGGGGAAACATATGTAAAATTCCGAGTTTGTTAAGTTCTCACAGTATGATAGCTCTCTGGTTTCTTGACTTCTCACATTTATTTTCCCTCAAACTAACATATGATTGTTAGGTTTTCTGACTGCGTTTTATTTTTGGAATAAACTCCATTAGAATTTATCATCACCATCCACAACTCGTATCATAAGTATATTGATTAAAGGTGTGAAAATTTCTTAATCAATCTATGAGAGACCGTATGATGTTTCATCTATGAGTTCTGTTCTCCTTGATGCAAAGGCTCGGCAGTGAGACCTCTTATTTGATCCCCCTATGTCTGTTGCTAATGTTGTGATTAGACAATCTATTGATACTCACCATCATAATGAAAAACGACTCATCATCGTAATGAAAAACAATAACTACCTCATGTTGATCTTGTTCCTTTAAACCGAGAACAACATCAATCATATTTTCAGACATGTTATCTGCTTTGGTTTCACAATCATCCATTCAAGTTTCTACTACTCTTGATTATCATTCATGTAACATTGTCCAAAATCGTGTTAAAAACAAAGGGAAATGATATGGTGGTAATAAACCACAGTGTCAACGGTGTGAAAAGTATGGACACATGGTGCATCACTGCTAATATATGTTTAATATGCACTTTCAAGAAGTTGCTGCTCAAGTCTCTGGTAATGTTAATGCAAATTTGTGCACCGGTAACTGGAATGATGGTTGTGATAGATCCTCCTATTTTTCCTCTTAATCACCTACTCAACATGTTTTTTTCCTCCTCCTCCTCTACATGTTCTTTTTTGTCTACACCAGCTCCAGTGTTTCACCTATATATCCTTCTCGTATTGTCTATCCTTACTCATTACCAGAGATATTCATGTTAATGGTGAAAAATAATTTGTTAACGGCTCAAAAAATTGAGACCTTAAATATTGAAGACTTACATAAAGATAAGTCATCATATGCAATGTTAATAATACTATGACGACTCATTTATTGAACACAATGAATAGTCAAGAAAAATGCGGCTTAAAGAAAAAAGAGTTGTCATATATGTTGGTCAACTAGAAAGCAAATGAGTCGCGGAAATTATTTTTGCAACACTTTAAAAATAGTCAAATATTAAAATTTTATTTGTTTTGACAACCCACTATCTGGAGTTGCCAAAATGATGTGTATTTAAATATATTAAATATTTTCAGCCGATCGTTGTTTTTCGTAATTTGTAACAAAAATCAATTCAAGTAGTGTACACCATATCATTAAAATACCATTTCAATTATAATCTTATAACCTGAATAGTACGATTACATGTTAGCAAGAAAAATATTACTATTACATATATCATAATCTGTAAGTATATGAATTTAAGAAATAAGAAACTGCAAGAAGTGCTAGAATGTAAGTCAAGATTGAAGATCATCAAAAAGTACGCACGGGTATGTAATACCTTTACGTCATCCCCCACAGACACCTAAAATCCCCCACAGACACCTAAAATCCTCCTCCCCTCCAGCAAAGGCACGACAACAGCAACAACTAGAAATTAATGGAGCTTCTCCTGACCGGCTATGCCTAATAAAAATTGCATCATTTACATATGCGTCACCTCAAAACTCCTTCAAAATATTTGCTGATTCAATACGTGAACTCGCATCACAGCATAGCAATCATAAAATTTATAAGAAGTAAATACGTATTTTCAATATTATGACATGGTTTAACAAACAATAAACTACTTGTCCATCAAAAGTACAACTAAGTTACTAATCGTCCCGTATATACACATACATATTACCTAGTTGTGCCATCACATGGTGTGCTAAGAATCTGTCTACCATCTCAGGAAAAGTTGAGACATGGGAAACTCAGAGAATGCACGTTCTCAAAGCGATAATTGACCTATTCAAATACGCCAAACCTAACATTAGATTAAAAAAAAGAAGATTTTAACGGAGTTGGTAGTAGATCCCGAGAGTTTTCTTTAAATTAATGAAAAAGTCTGAAAATGGTCCAACATGTTTGCACAAAATGGTAATTAGTGTAAAATATTTTTTTATGATGGTTAATGGTCCAATATGTTTTAAAATGATGGTAATTCGTAGTTCCGTTACTTTTCTATTAACAAATTCCATTAAATATTTTTCATATTTGCAAAATTATTCAAATATTTATCTAAATGTTACAACTAAACCCTACAAATGTATTAATGTTACAAACAAGTCCCGACTCGATTCGAGCCACACCGGGGGTCCCCTAGACAGGGTCTGAACCCATACCATATGACCCCCGATTAGGGCTCAACCAGAGCACTAATCGATTGGGACCGAAATTGACTCGGTTCGGTTCAAACGATTGAGTCTCTGATTGAGCCCCAATCGGGGGTCCTATGGTCTGGGTCCGGGCTCAGATCAGGTCCCGAGGGTTGGGTGACCTGGTCTGGGTTTGGACCCTAGCTAGGGGATCCCTGGTGTGGCTGGAATCGAGTTGAGGCTTGTTTGTAATATTAGTGTAAGTTTGTAGGGTTTAGTTGTAACATTTAAAAAAGTATTCTATTAATTTTACAAATATGAAAAATATTTATCATAATTCTTTAACAAAAAATTAACGGAGTACCAAATGCCATCATTTTCAAACATGTTGGACTATTCAAAACATTTTGGGTTAAAATATATTTTGTGCAAACATATTTGAACCATTTTGAGATTTTTCTCTTAAAATAATAATAGGCATTCAATAATATAAAAACTATGCAATAATAAAAGCATATATAAGATGCTTTAGAAAGAATCTTACTGTGATCATCTCGTCTTTCGACCCTAATCAAAGCATATCCGAGTCTCTGCTGAAATTAACACAAAGGACATGATCATCACGATTGTTTCCTACAAAAGTTTAAATAAGTCAATACTTGGAATGACGTACAACTGCCGATGAACATTTATTACATAGTATTCCAATAAGTATTTGTCACCAAAATATACCATATAAGCGAATACCAAAATGACCCACTTTTAGGTTTATAGACAAATCTATACTCACCCGCGACTCCCAGTCATGGGTGGAACTTCCTTAGAAGCTGTCGCGGGTGGATGACAGTTTTTTTTTTTCGATTGAATATAGTTAAAGAGGAAAACTTTCCTTAAAAACTAATTTAGCAGGTAACAAAGTTAAATATATCAAACCAATGAATATACGCCACGTATATAATTTATATATAGCCTATCTTCCTACCTGGAAAGAATCATTGATCCACTCACAAGCCGTGAGTCAAACGAGTGAAAATAGAGAGGGATGAATTAGGAGTGGCATTCACGGTAATTAGATGCAACTTCCTGCCTTATTTCACTGTTGCCTCCTTGTTTTATCACCAACAGATCAAACCCTAGCCACCCGGGCCGTTTTTTGTCAATTAAAAAATATTCCGTCTTCGCCTTCGATCCTTTCTTCACCGATTTTACCTAGATTTCTCCTACAAATCCACCTGTTGGGGTCTGAAACTCCCAGGTGTTGACTTGACAGTGAATTGAATGTCAAAAGATTGATGATCACGCGCTTTCGCCTAAGCTCCGATGAACCTGCAAGAAGGGGATCGCAACAGAGGGGGTGCCTCCGGGTCCCACTCCGATGCTTACATGAGTATATTGTGTGTATGAACTCAAAACGTAATGAACGTATTGAAAATCAAGAGTATTTATAGAGTGAGAGATCAAAACGTTATAGGCAACTGAATATCTTGGTGAATAATGTGCTGGTAAAGATTAGGATAGTAGATATTACGGTTATGACGTAATATTACAGTTACCTTATGTAATATTTATAGAATATGTGCCTGATATACGCGGGATATCATATTCATACACTTGATGTCGGTTTGTGAGACCAGAGTTGAGAGGTTGGACTCTTTGTGCGCTCCCATGGCGAGCAGTAGAAGGCTTTGGCATTGGCCAATGGCGACCTGAGATAGAGCTTTGGCGTCCACTTTAGTTTGTGTTCGATACTAGACCACTTTGTGAGGGCCAGAATACCCTTACTGTGGGTCGGCCCGGTTATGAATGATATGAGTTTTACCCCCTGCAAAGTTATTGGGCCTCTGAGGCCTTTCTCTTATTGAGCCGTCACTATCAATACCCAACATTTGCCCCCGAAGCTTGAGTGAAGTTTCTTCGGTTAAGCTTGATTATGTGATAGAGTTTGAGATAGTGACACTTGGACTGGATCTTTTCTGTCCTTATCTCCTATTTGTGCATTTTTATGCTCCGTATCGTTTGGCGAGATGTTTTTTTTGGTCGCTTAGAGTTTATGGAATGTTTGATCCTTTACCCTTTTAGGCGAACACTCTGGATTGCTGGGGTTTATGGATGCTCATTCATTACTCTTTAGGCGAGCACTACCGCCAAGAGGGTTTCAGAAGAGGCTTAGTGCAACTTTTGGCGATCACTTTTTTTGTGTGCGTAGGGTCTCGAGCATTTAATGAATACACTGTTATCCAGAAGTTGAACGAACAATTGAGGCATGTCTATATTTTAGTCTTCCGTAACCAGAAGGTAGGCTGACAGTTTTTCGTACCGTTTCAACCGTTTGTCTCCCCGAGGCGTCTATTGGAATTCTGACATTGCTTCGATTTTACCCAAAAGGGGTGTAATCATTATCTGAGCCGTTTCAGACGTGCCTGTTCGGTTTCCTCCGTTTTGGCTATAAAAAGTCAAAGTTTGGCATTTAGTCCTTTACACAATCATGTCATTTTCATTCTAGAGAGTTCATATCTTCCTCACTGCTCTGCTTTCAACTTTCCCTTTTCTCACTTCTTCGAACTAAAAAAAGCTTATACTGTTACTATGGCTTCCAAGAATCAATCTTCTGGAAAGGGATCATCATCCCACAAGTCTTCTTCCAACCAACCTTCTTCTGGTCAGAAGGTTTCGACCAGGGCTACGAACGCCGCTTTGATCATTAGGGACGACTCTTCCCCGACGCAGAGCTAGAGGAATCCTGCCCCCAAGCCGATTTTTGGGCAATCGGTCGCCACGCCAGTGGTGGTGGACGTGCCTGGCAATAATTTCTCCATCTTTTCCTCCGACATGTAATTTTTGATGTCTTCCTTTTGCATCTTTTTAGGCGGTAAAGCTTCCTCCTTTTTATTATTTTGTATTGTTCTTGCCATACCATGGGGTTTTGAGTAGATATCAAACCCTATGAGATGAAGCCAGCTCAGTTCAACGTAGTGGTCGCCTTGACTGGCTTGGGAGAACCAAAGGCCTGTAAATACCCCGGTTTAGGCTTGGATTATCCTCGCGAACGAGAGGTTTACATTTATGCGGCCCAGATCGATGCTGGGTTGCGACGATTTGCAGGAGCTTTGTTGCTATTATGGGGTAGGCCCTACGCAACTGGTGCGCAATGCCATCAGGATGTGAGTTGGGTTCAAGTTTATGTGTTTACGTCAAGCATTAACGTATTCACTGGCCCTATTCCGATGTTTTTACCGATTAGCTGCCGGGGCAAATCATCTTCATCATTTCCAGACTTGTTGGCCCAAGTTTGAGGAATGTAGGGGCCAGACTTGGAACTGGAATGTCCATTTTTGCCTGGTGGACGACTTTCGTGCTACCAACTTTAACTACAAGAAGTTTTAATTCTTTTACAAGGGTAGTATATCATGGGAGCTCTTTCAGACGGAAATGGATACTCCTCCAAGCTTTGGAGAGCTGTCAGGGAGTGATCAGAACGCCATCGACGAATTCTTCCAACTTCATAGGCAGTCAGATTCTGTTTGATCCGCTCAGTGGCAGAAACTTCAGAGCCAAGACTTATGCTGGTGGGCATTCATCAGTCCGCACCAGTTTCTATTGATTAGGTAAATTTCTTATCCTTTTTCTTTGTTGGTTGTAGGCACTCGGGGACCTAAACTCATCAGTCTGTTTTCCAAGCAGGCTAAGACAGAACTGTCCGCTGCTCAAGCGTCATTGAGTCATCCTCCTCCCCCTTCTAGGCGAGCGTCCAAGCGCAAGCCAGAGGATGAACAACCTGGGGTTGCTCCTAGCGATTGACAAAGAGGTAGACTACTGTCTTTTGACTTTCCTTCTTATATTTTAGTCTTAGGTTTTAATACCTTTGTTGACTATTTTAAGGGAAAGCTGCTGCTGAGGTAGCTACGAGTCCTGCTCCTGCCAAGAAGGCCAGGAGTTCGGGCGAGGAGCGTCTAGCTTCCTCCGGGGGATCTGCTGCTTCCCGTGGAAAGGCTCCTGCCACCTGAGAGGTCACCAAGCCTGCCTCTGATACTGCTGCTCCCAACCCCTCAAAGGAGACTGGGGCTCGAAAGAGGGTTCAGACCCTTAGTGCTGCCACGGGCGCCTCCAAGACTCCCTTTACCGGGGATTACTGCCCCTTGGTGGTCTTATTTCAGTCGCCAAAGGTGGCGAACCCAAAGGGTCTCTTGGCCCCTTGGGGAAATCTCCTGAGGGTGGAGATTTCGGATCAGTTGACACTGCGGGGTAATCCAGACCTCTGCATGCACCTTCTTAAAGGGATCCTTCCCCCTTGGGATCTGGCGGCGGTCCCTTCTGAGTTGAATGGCATCGAGGGTTCCATGAGATCGCATTTCGAACAGATTGCCTTGGTAAGTCCTTCTTCTTTTATTCATTCCTTATATTTACCCTTGGGTCGTTCTTTGACCTCTACTGGATCTGATTGTACGTTATCCCTTTTTTTCCTGTTGTCAGCTCGTCCGCGAGGAGTTGGCGATCGGTCGGATCGTAGGGGAGCTCTCTTATAAGCAGTATGACTTTCTTATCGAGTTGGAGCAGTACCGGAGCCTAGGTTTCACTCCTGATCAGATGGAGGGCCCGAAGCAGAGGGTTGAGGTGGACACTAATCTAGTGGACCATGCTCGCCGGGAATATTTTGAGAAGAAGAGGGAGGACCAAACGGCTCTCGCCGATGACAAGCGGTCGAGAGCTAAGCTCCAGGTCAAGGCAGCTGACAAGTACTCTGCTCAGGTGGAGGCAGAGAATGCTGACCTTAAGGTCCAGCTGAAGAAGTCCTAGGCTCGGAAGGATGCCTCAAAGGTAGAGAAGGAGCAGCTCGCCTCAAAGCTGAAGGTTGTCCCATCCCCCGAGAGCGTGGTCGAGGACTTTAAGAAGTTCGAAACGTTCCCTGACTATGCCTTGTAGGTGATGAAGGATGAGGTAGCTGCCTACCTCCAGGTCTTGGTCGATGAGATTTAGTGGATCGACCCTAAGTTTCCTCTCCGGGAGGTGAAGTCTCTTCAGAACTTCATCGAGAGTGGCTACTCCAAGGAGGTTCCTGCTGCTGTTGGCGAGGAGGCTGCCCCCGAGGTCAAGAAGGAAAATGCTGCCCCCGACAAACCCAGACCTTGAGTTCCCGAGCTCCCCAAGTGATGGAGTTGTGATTCCTTCCTTTTTTATGCTAATCACTTCTACTTCCCTTTATTTTGGGGAAAGTTTATAATTACCTTTTTATATCAGACTCGGTTATTATTACTATTTTAATAACATGGAACGCCTTTATATTCATAAGCCTTTTCATATGTTTGACTTTGAATGTGTTTTGTTGTTCTTCCGATGTCTTTCTCGTTCGAATGCTTTTGGAAGTTTTACCATACTTGTTTTCAACTTATCTTTACTTTATGTATGATAGTCTCGCCATATAGGGTCTTGGACCTTTCCTTAGGCTTAAAAGGAAGAATGAAAATTCTTTTATAGAACCATCTATTCCCTTCACCAAATTCCCTTAAGGGAACTGTTACTCGAGAATTATACCTTTAAGGAAACTATCACCCTTTATGGACGTGTTCGCCCTTTTAAGGTTTTAATCCTTTGGAATGTTCGCCTAATCGTGGGGAACCGTTACTTTGGGCTCATTCACCTTTTAGCAAGTGATCGCCTTAGATTCGTTCCCCCATCTTTTTGTGTTTGTTTCGCAAAGGAACTGTTATCCTCGATATGGGTTCGTTCGCTGTGTGTATCCAACCTTAGTTTTTTGCCCAACTTATAAAGGAACTGTTACCTTAATGGATCGTTCGCCTTTTATATCAGGTCATCTGCTTTCTTTTAATCTCAGGTCTTTTGCCTAATTTTTACCGTAGGTATTTTGCCTAACTTTAACCTTAGGTCTTTTGCATGATTTTGATCTCATGTCTTTTGCCTGATTTTGATCTCAGGTCTTTTTGCCTAACTTTTACCTTAGGTCTTTTGCCTAACTTTTACCTTAGGTCTTTTACCTAATTTTGATCTTAGGTCTTTTGCCTGATTTTGATCTTAGATCTTTTTGCCTAACTTTCGCATTAGATCTTTCGCATGATTTTGTTACCAGGTCTTTCTGCCTAACTTTCGCGTTAGTTTTTTAGTTTGATTTTGTTATGAGGTCTTTTTGCCGAACTTTCGTGTTAGGTCTTTCGCCTAAATTTGGCTTTAGGTCTTTCACCTGATTTTGTTATCAAGTCTTTTTTGCCTAACTTTCGCGTCAGGTCTTTCGCCTAAATTTTGACTTTAGGTCTTTCACACAATTTGGGTATCAGGTCTTTTTGCCTAACCTTGGCGTCAACTCTTTCGCCTAAATTTGAATTTAGGTATTTTGCCTGATTTTGTTATCAGGTCTTTTTGCCTAACCTTGGCGTCAGGTCTTTCGCCTAAATTGGACTTTAGGTCTTTCGCTTGATTTTGATATCAGGTATTTTTGCGAAAGGAACTATTACCTTGATGGTTCGTTCGCAATCCTCTTTCTCCCTTCTTTGGGACCTTTTGTTTTGGTTCGAGTGGTTATACTTTGTATGAAGGAATGATTTATTTTATTGACATAACATTTTGATTACAAGTTATGCATAAAACCTCCTTAAATATTCGGAGTTACATGGACGAGGTAGCCTTACACCTTCTGTGATTTCCAAGTAGTAGGACCCTAGGGTGACAATCTCTACTACTTTGTATGGACCTTCCCACTTAGCTGAAAGTTTGTTTTGGTTGTCCAGTCTTATGAATTCATTTCTTCGCATAACCATCTCCCCCACGAAAAATTGGCGAGCGCTGACTTTTCTGTTTAAGTATCGAGCGGTCTCCAGTCACATTTTCGCTTGGGCATTTTCTGATTTCCATCGCTTTTATTCTGCAAGATCGAGGTATGTTCTGCGCTCGATTTCATTCGCTTCAGTATTAAAGTGTAGGATCCTGTGAGTAGGCACTGCTTCTGATCTGTACACTAAACTGAATGGCGTTTCCCCCGTTGCTGTTTTGGGTGTTGTTTGAACATCCCACAGTACATTATCCAGCTCTTCTGCCCAGTTTCCTTTGAAAGTTTGAACTCGCTTTTTGAGTCCTGCCAGGACAACTTTGTTGGCTGCTTCGGCTTTCCCATTCGTTTGAGGATGGTGTGCCGAGCTGAATCTGTGATCGATATGGTATTCTTCGTAGAGCCACTTGAGTTCTTTTCCTACGAATTGTGGACCATTATCGCTTATGAGTATTTTGGGGACGGCGAACCGCGAAAATATGTGAATTTTCAAGAACTTGATCACTTGAAATTCGGTCGTGGAGGCCAATGCTTTCGCCTCTATCCACTTGGTGAAATAGACGATTGCCACGATAATGTAGGTTCTTTGCCCAGTGTTGATGGGAAAGGGGCCCATGACGTCTATTCCTCATTGAGCAAAAGGTCAGGCGCCCGCCATTGGGGATAGCAGTGTTGGTGGTCGACCTGATCGTGGTGCGCACTTTTTTGTTAATCCCGCCGTGTCTTTGCTCAAGGTTGGTCAGTAATAGCCTAGTCTGAAGATTTTGCGCATTAATGAGCGTGCACCTTCATGGCATGCGGTGACTTCTTCATGAGCTTCGCAGAGAACCCTTTCTGTCTCAGGATGAGAGATGTACCTTGGATAGGGAGTTGAATATCCTCGCATATAGAGCTCTCCATCTAAGAGAAGATAACTTGCAGATAGACGACTTATTTTCGTGGACTCGCCTTCGTCTTCTAGCAGTATTGTTTCTTTCAATAAGTTCTGGAATGGAGTCATCCAGTTGACCTGCCCTTGAATGTTTAAGACTTCTGCTCGGTTGTCGAGGACCGAGTATAGAGCTTGTTCCAGAAATTGCACATTCTGTATTTTTGTTCCCCCCGAATGTCAGTTTGCTTAGAGAGTATGCTAGTTGGTTTTCTTGGCGAGGAATAGACACAATCGCGAAAGTTGGGATTTCAGTGATGAGTTTTTTAGCAATCATGAGGTATCAATGAATTCAACTAGAACAGGATAGATTGAAATGAATAAGAAGAAGATACCTTGATTGAAAAGAAATGGATAACCGAAATAACAGAATTTTGCTTTCAAGCTTTCATTCAAGTTATCTTCAAATGAGTCATGCATCCTCTATTTATACAAGAACTAGGAGCTAATTACTTTGGTAATCAACAATAGAAAAACAGAATTAAGAACTTTCTCTAATCTTCTAAACTCTTTTAGACAACACTTAAGACTCATCTAATCTTCTCTAATCTTCTAGACAACACTAACTTGCATAGCAAGTAATCACCTAACACATACATCCTAACATTCCCTTAAGAAGATTGATTTTCTTTTTTCTCAATTTTGATTTCATTGAATTGATCAGCTGAAAATTTCTGCACTGAAATCTTGAATCATATGTTCCGATTTTTCCATCTTCATCTCTAATCATCATACACATGTATACACTCAAATTCTCAAAACAATGATTAGCACACTTACATAGTTTCAATCAATACTGATTCACACACATGATAAACATTTCTTTCATCAGATGAGTGTGAATCAGATCAACATATAATCCATACGCATATCAATATCAACCTCCACAATACAGCTTCACACAAGATCTTTCCACTTGAAGAGTTAATTCATCAACTCAATCTTCCATAGATCATATAACTACGTATTTTTTTTTATTATTATGCTGACATTTATTTGCAGCACACATCATTTTATTCATTGCTTTACATCAATTTTATTTTTTTACTGACAGAGAGGTTTTCATTTGCCTCTTTCTTACTAATGAAGTTGGGAGGTTTTCATTTGCCTCCATATTTTCGTCCTCAAACAACTTCTCAAAGTTGCTTGAATGTTTTCTTTGAGAAGTGTTATTTTTGGATTCAAACTTCACCCTATGTCAGTTTATGATTACAAATGGAAGTTGAGCTGGAAAAAAACCTACAACAAATGGAAGAACTCAGCATAGCATAATATCATAGATGTTAAACATCAATAAGCAATCAGATATGAATATGATGAGTGAACAACTCAATCTGAAAAAGAAAACCATCATCATGATAGGAAACAGAGTCAACTAAACCATGCAATGGAAAATCATCATCAGAGAATCTAAGTGTAGACTTATGTATGACAGATCAAAGAGCAAATAGAAACAATCAGAACATACTCAGACAGAATGACAGAGAACAAAAGAACACCTGATAATTCAAATTCATCAAAGAAAGAGAGATCAAACAAACAACCAACTTAAACAGAATGAGACAACAACAAAACTAAAACAAGAATACAAAAGATACCATCCTTAGTTAGCTTGAGCATGATCTTCATCCAGCTCATCTGTAATACTAAGAGTATCCGTTAGTTCTTGAAAAGATAAAACTCCAAGTTTCCTTCTAAATGGAACAAATTTCTTTTCAGTAATGGGTTTCGTGAGTATATCTGCCAATTGTTCTGAAGCTGGAACAAAATTTACCCAAACTTGACCATTTTGCACTTTTTCTCTTACAAAACACAAATCAATCTCAACATGCTTCATCTTCGAGTGATGAATCAGATTTTCAGTCAATGCAACTGCCCCTGTATTATCACTCCACACTATAGGAACATATGTAAGTTTAATATCAAGTTCATATAACAGAGAAGTAACCCACATTACCTCACACACTGCATTGGCTATGGCTCTATACTCTGCTTCAGCTGACGATCGAGATATAACTGGTTGTTTCTTGGAACTCTATACAATAGGATTCCCATTCAACAATAGGTAATGCCCAGATACTGACTTACGATCAACTAAATCACTCCCCCAGTCAGTATCAGCATATGAGACTAGAGTAACATCAGAGGAAGCAACAGAACTAGCTCTAAACACAAGACCATGATCTATAGTACCTTTGAGATACCTGAGCACACGCAAAACAGCTTTCCAGTGATAAACAACCGGCTGTTGCATATACTGACTTAGCTTATTCACGGCAAAGTGAATATCTGGTCTGGTAACACAGACATGTTGCAAACCACCCACAATGCTCCTATACAGATGCTTATCAACAAAGGAAGCTTCATCAGTGATCTCTGCAACCTTAGTTAAAAAATTTCCCGACATCGGTGTGGGAAGAGGATCTGCATCTTTTAGCCCTGTCTTATTAATCAGCTCCAAAATGTATTTCCTTTGTCCCAACAATAATCAATCATCAGTAACCTGAACATCCATACCCAAAAAATAGTTTAATGTACCTAGATCTTTCAATTTAAACTCTTTGTTGATATCAGTCACAACAGAATCTATACTAGCCATATCACTACCTGTTATTACAATATCATCTACATATACTAAAAGAAACACAGTACCTGAGTCACTTTTCTTCACAAACAAACAACTATCTGCAAGAGAAACAGAAAACTGAAGAGAAGAGAGTAAAAAGCATTTAAGTCTTTCAAACCAAGCACGTGGTGCTTGTTTTAAACCATAGAGTGCCTTGTTAAGTTTGCACACCAAAGCATTACCCTGAGCATATGTTTTTTCAAACCCGGGAGGCTGTACCATGTAAACATCTTCAGCTAATTCTCCATGTAAAAATGCGTTATTAACATCAACCTGTCTCAATTTCCATTTGTGTGTTAAAGCTAAGGTAAGAATAATCCTAACTGTTGGACCTTTAACCACAGGACTAAACGTATTTTGGAAATCGAAACCAGGTTTCTGAGAAAAACCCTTAGCTACTAACCTGGCCTTATATCTTGCAATCGAACCATCTGAATTTCTCTTTATCTTGAAGAGCCATTTACACCCAATAGGTAGCCTTCCACCTGGTAAGTGAACTAGACTCCACGTATTGTTGGTCACCAAGGCTTGAAGTTCCTCCTGTACTGCAGATGCCCATACAGAACATTTCATAGCAACATGTATATCAGATGGTTCAGTTTGATCATACTTCGACAAATCAATCACAGAAGTAGTCAAAGCAGCTAAATTTCTTGTCTTCGATCTTGTTTGCATTGAGTGTTTATTATTGTGAGAAACACCACTATTATTATTATCATTCACAATCTGAGAAGATGAAACTAGAGTAGATGGATTAGTGAAAGCAGAATCAGATGAAACAGGAACCATAACCGAGTCCCTCAAGACATACCTGACTGTGGTAGGAATTACCTCAGGAGAGGATGACCTTAGAGCTGGGTGATGTACACCAGGTTCCTCATGAGAAGAAACAACGTTTCCATGCAAAGAATCCTCAGAAGACATCATATCTGGACCTGTCAAATGTGAAGGAACAGATACCAAAGGAGTAGAGTTGGGCTTGTCAGAAACATCTCTACGAATATCTGCAAGATGCACATCTTCAGGACTGCATAACGAAGAGTTAAATGGCAAGAAAAATGGTGAGGTAGTTGCAGTGTTCTTCACAGCTCCAGACTGCATAAAAGACCCTGATCGATCTGCAAAAGGAAACACACCTTCATTAAACCTAACATGTCTAGACACATAAACCCTACCTGAATCATCAAGGAATCTATAACCATGCTGATTTGCACAGTATCCAATGAAGACACATGGAGCTGACCTGAAATCCATCTTGTGTCTATTAAACGGCCTAGTATAAGGAAAGCATAAGCAACCAAAAACTCTCAAAAAACCATAATCAGGAACTTTTGAAAACAATTTTTCATGTGGAGACAAGTTATCAATTACCTTAGACGGAAGCCTGTTTATCAAGAATACTGCAGTAAAAAACGAGTCAGCCCAATACTGCATTGGCATAGAGGCATGTATCATCAATGTTAATCCTGTTTCAACAATATGTCGACATTTTCTCTCAACAATCCCATTCTGTTCAGAAGTATAGGGACATGTAAATCTGTGTTGTATCCCATATTGACTTAAGTATGAAGATAAAGCACGAAATTCTCCACCCCCATCCGTTTGCACAGCTTTAATCGAAAAACCAAGCTGATTATCCACAGCTTTATGAAATTGTGGAAAAATAGATGACACGTCACTTTTCTTTTGCAGAAAATAAATCCAAGTGTACCTTGTAAACACATCGACAATACTTAGGTAATAGAGATTACCATTTGATGAGATAGGTGCAGGCCCCCATAGATCCATTTCCAGCAACTCTAACGGTGTATGATACTCAGTGTTGGACTCCGAAAAGGAAGTTTACAACTCTTACCTATAGCACAAGCAGTACACATAGATGTGTTAGAACTGATTTTCAAATTTGATTGTTTTAAAACCATAGACAATGTATGTTGAGACGGATGACCAAGTCTTTGATGAAGAATATCAGGATTCAACTTTATTTGAGTCAAATTGCAACAGTTTGATTGATCAGAACTACAGGTGGACAGGTTACAAACCATAGATGTACTAGTAGTATCCTTAGAACCAGTCACAGAAAAGGCATTATTGTTTTTAACAAAACCGCTGAAATCAAACTTGTACAATCCTCCGCTCTCATATCCCCTAAGCAACACTTGATGACTACTTGAATCTCGCACCAGACAATGATTGGAATGAAATTCAAAATACACTCTATTGTCCCTGGTAAACTGCGAGACAGAAACCAAATTTTTAGTGATTTGAGGAGTACAAAGCATATTATGTAACACCAATGATTTAGAAGCAGTATTGATAACAACTGTACCTATACTGTTGATGTTAATGAGATTGCCATTTGCTACCTGTATCTTACCTGGGCCTGAGTATGATTGAGCACCAGGACGATTCATCTGAGAAAAATGATTCGTGGCTCCAGAATCAGGATACCAAGCTTTATCCGGTATGTTCTGGCTAGAGGTTGAAGCAGTAGAAGTCAAGTGAGCTTGCGGGTGTGCATCCATAATTGTTGACTGCAACGATGAGTTTGGAGGATCCGAGGGTTGAACCACTTGATATTTTGGCATGGCCGATTGATATGTATTTTGAATTGATTGAAACTGCAGTTGTACTGATTGAAACTGAGGAACTGATTGAACATGAGACAATGTATGCTGCATATTCATCACAGAAGGCATAACAGTATATGGCTGATACTGAAAACCAAGAGGAGGTGCAGATACAGGAACAAAATGATTAAGGTTCATCGATGAATAAGGATTCATGCAACCAGAACCAGAAGACAGCATATTCAGAGATTGAATAGAATTTCCAAACTGCTGCTGAACTGCATTTTGATTCTGGCTTTTGGTCGATCCAACACTCGAGAAGGACGTCGTATCTTCATCATTCCACTGCACAGAGGTAATATTTGCATTCATACCTTCATTCGGTTGTACAGTGACACCTTGAAAGTGAACATTGAATCGGTGATAGCACCGATGCACAAGATATCCGAACTTTCCACAAAGCTGACACTGTGGTTTGTTGTTTCCGAATCCTCTTCCCCTGCCTCTTCCTCTACCATAGGCAGGTTGGTTTGGTTGGTACTCTGGTGTGTGAACAGCAACGGATGACTGGTTTTGATTCTGTCCTGAATCAATATGAGCAGCTTGTCCAGAATCCACTTGTTTTGCAGCTACATCAGAACTTTTAACCACATTAGTTAGATTTAACGATGTGTCAAACAACATGTCTTTTTGCCGAGCCTCTGCATCAAAAAGAACCGATGAAATAGAAGCAAGATCATATGGATTGCGACTTGCGTGAATCACAGCCACAATACTGTTATATTGCCCTTTCACACCATTCAATATTATAGAAATTTGCTGCATTTCATCAATGGCATGTCCACAGCTTTACAAACTATCGCATGTTAATTGAATATCAGTTAGATATTCACGCATAGATTGTGTGAGTAGTTTTCTGACCTTCAATCGATCGTATAGACTCATTATCCTAGTTGTCGAAGATGACGAGAAGTTCTGATGCAATCTGTTCCATATTGAAGCAGAGGTCATGCAGCCAACCGGACCTTTGCTGATTGGAGAGGAGATGTAGGCCAGAAGCCACGATGCTAGAGACGAGTTCTGCTGCACATACTTCATAAATTCTGGATTCAGCACTCTGTTTCCTTCTTGATCATGAATGTATCTTGGTATGTCTATTGATCCAAACAGATAACCTTCCAAGTTTAGACCACGCACAGCCAGCAGCACCTGCTGTTTCCAGGATTGTAAATTGTCGTCGCCTGTGAGCTGACATATCCGCTTGTTGAAGAACGCAGGTCCAAGCTCATCCATGGCGATCAGCACAGATAACAAAGACAGATAACAGAATCTATACTAAGAGAAAGATCAGCACAGATAACAGAGACGGATAATAGAGAAGATATGATCGAATATGAATTCAAAATAAAGATAATGAACTGATCTTCTAATGAGAAGACTTGCAGCAATTCAGCAATTCAGAACCGAATTCAGCAATTCAGCAATTGCAGCAATTCAGAATTCAGCTTGATAACAGAGACTAGCAGCAATTCAGCAATTCCGAACAGAATTTAGCAATTCAGCAATTGTAGCAATTCAGAATTCAGCGTGATAACAGAATTCAGCAATTCTTCACAAACAATGTTTATGAATTCAGAATTCATAATTCAGATAACAGAACAGAATTCAGCAATTGCATCAATTCAGAATTCAGCTTGATAACAGAGACTTGCAGCAATTCAGCAATTCATAACAGAATTCAGCAATTGCAGCAATTTAGAACTCAACTTGATAACAGAGACTTGCAGCAATTCAGCAATTCATAACAGAATTCAGCAATTCATAACAGAATTCAGCAATTCAGCAATTCATAACATAATTCAGCAATTGCAGCAATTTAGAATTCAGCTTGATAACAGAGACTTGCAGCAATTCCGCAATTCAGAATTTAGCGTGATAACAGAGACTTGCAGCAATTCAGAACAGAATTTAGCAATTCAGCAATTGCAGCAATTCAGAATTCAGCGTGATAACAGAATTCAGCAATTCTTCACAAACAATGATTATGAATTCAGAATTCAGGATTCAGATAACATAATAGAATTCAGCGTGATAACATAACAGAACAAAATTCAGCAATTCTGTAAAGATAACAGAATAGAATTCAGCAATTCAGTAAAGATAACAGAACAGAATTCAGCATGATGATCAGCACAGATAACAGAAACAACTAACTGAGAAGATGAAATCGAATATGAATTCAAAGAAAATGATAATGAACTGATCTTCTAATGATGAGACTTGCAGCAACAGATATGATAACAGATAACCGAAACAGAAACAGAGACAGATAACAGAGACAATCAGAGAAGATGAAATCGAATATGAATTCAAAGAAAAGGATAATGAACTAATCTTCTAATGACAAGACTTGCAGAAACAGATATGATAACAGATAACCGAAACAGAAACAGAGTCAGATAACAGATAACAGAGACAATCAAAGAAGATGAAATCGAATATGAATTCAAAGAAAATGATAATGAACTGATCTTCTAATGTCGAGACTTGCAGCAGATCTTGATCTCAGAATTCAGCACAGCTCTGATACCATATCAGTGAATTCAACTAGAACAGGATAGATTGAAATGAAGAAGAAGAAGATACCTTGATTGAAAAGAAATGGATCACCGAAATAACAGAATTTTGCTTTCAAGCTTTCATTCAAGTTATCTTCAAATGAGTCATGCATCCTCTATTTATACAAGAACTAGGAGCTAATTACTTTGGTAATCAACAATAGAAAAACAGAATTAAGAACTTTCTCTAATCTTCTAAACTCTTCTAGAAAACACTTAAGACTCATCTAATCTTCGTTAATCTTCTAGACAACACTAACTTGCATAACAAGTAATCACCTAACACATACATCCTAACACTTTTTCATCCTTTCCCTCTTTGCTTCATAAGTTCCATTGATCTGATTGACAATTAGCTCTGAGTCGCTTTTTGTCTTTACTGACGTTATGCCCATTCCTTTAGCAGTCGCAGTTCAGTGATAAGAGCTTCATATTCAGCCTCATTGTGGTCGCCTTAAAAGTAAGGGCGATCGCATACTTTAAGGGATCGCCCTCAGGGGGGATGAGAATTAATCCTCCCCCTGAGCGTTCTCTTGAAGAGGATCCATCAATATAGAGTTCTCAGCCTTTGCTTGTATCTTCTAACCAATTTTACCGATTTTCGGCTTCTGCTAGACCATTTCATGTACTTTCCACTATTAAATCTGGCAATGCTTGACCTTTTATGGCCGTTTTCGGTGCACATTTGATCTTGAATTCGCTCAACTCGACTACCCATTTAACCATTCTTCCTGAAGAGTATGGCTTCAGCAGGAAGTGTTTGAGAGGCCAGTTGGTGAGGACTGTAATGACGTGAGCGTGAAAGTACGGTCTTAACTGTCGAGCAGCAATAACTAAGGCATAGAGATACTTATCAATCTCGATTTATTTTATTTCAGCCCAATTAAATAACTTGCTTACAAAATACATTGGACTCTGCTTATTTTCCTTTTCTCTTATTAATACGGTACTGACTGCAACCTGGCTAATACTTATATATAAAAAGAGTTGTTCGTCGGGAATGGGCTTCGACAAAGCTGGGAGTGTTAGAAGGTGCTGCTTTAATGATTGAAAGGCAGCCTCACACTCCATTGTCCACTTGAACTTGCGGTTGGCCCTGAGAGTCTTGAAGAACGGTAGGGACCTGTCGCTCGCCCTTGAAAGAAAGCGATTAAGTGTGGCCAAGCGGCCATTCATACATTGGACTTCCTTGTGGAAAGTTTGGGACTTCATTTACTCAATGAATTTGAGTTTTTCAGAGTTCGCCTCTATTTCGCGCTCGCTTACCATGAATCCCATGAATTTGCCTGATTTGACTCCAAAGGCATATTTTGCTGGGTTTAGGCGAACGATGTGCCTACTCATGCACTTGAATGCTTCCCAAAGTTCTTCTGTATGAGGGCTTCCCTTTACTGTCTTGACGAGCCTATCATCCACATAGTCCTCCATGTTGCGCCCCAACATTTCTTGGAACAGTCGGTTTACCATTCGTTGATAGGTTGCCCCCGCATTGGTTAGATCGATGGGCAACACTTTGTAGCAAAGTATATCTCCGTCTGCATAGAAGGTTGTGTGGGCTTCATCGGTCGGGTGCATTCAGATCTAATTGTAGCCTGAATAGGCGTCCATAAAGATCAGCCTTTCATGACCAGAGGTTGTATCTACCAGCGGATCAATTCGAGGAAAGGGATATGAATCTTTTGGGCAAGCTTTGTTCAGGTCGCGGAAGTCGACGCACATTTTTCACTTGCCGTTTGATTTTTTCACGAGCAATGGGTTGGCGACCCAGCTTTGAAATCGCACCTCCCATACAAAATTGGCTTCGATCAGCCTGCCTACTTCTTACCTGATCACCAAGCGCTTGTCGAATCCAAATGACCTTCTCTTCTGAGCAATCGACTTTATCGAATTATCTATCTTTAGCTCATGGGAGATCATGTCGTTGCTGATGCTTGGCATGTTACTAGGCTTCCATGCGAAGAGTTCATTGAATTCTCTTAGGAGGGAAGTCAGGGTGTCTCGTTGGTCGTCGGGCAAGGTGGTCCCAATGTGCACCTTCTTTTATGGACCATCAAATTTCAACCTTTGCTAACTCCTCCATTGACGATGGCCGAGCTTGGTCTTCACGCAGGTTAACCTCTGTCTCGATGGCGAGGGTTTCCCTTTTGTTTTTCCTGCCAAGGCAGTTCACATAGCATTGAAGTGAGGAGGGTTGATCACCTAGAACTTATCCGATCCCATTCGGTGTGGGGAACTTAATCTTTTGGTGGACTGTGGAGGCCACGATCTTATGAGGATTGGTGGTGGTCCTCCCCAGGATGGCATTATACTATGTAGGAGCATCGACCACTAATAAGATGACCCATACCTTGATGCTTTTCCATCCTTCGCCCAGAATTACCGGCAGGGTTATGGCTCCCAGCGGATAAGTTGTTCTCCCAGCAAAACCGATAAGGGTAAAGTCGACTCGCTTGAGGTCGTGCTTGGATTTTCCCATTTTTTCGAAGGCGTACAGAAACAGAATGTCTGTCGAGTTTCCTCCGTCGATCAGAATCCTCTTCATGTTGCAGCCATCTACTTCAGCCATGATGACTAGAACATCATTGTGCGGAGTGGTGACATGTACCAGGTCATCCTCGGAGAATGAGATGATGCAATCTTCTTCAGGTCGAGGTCTCTTGCCTAGTTGGACAGCTGTAGAGATTTGAGCAGAATAGACTTCTCTTGCATTGGACCCCTCGCCTCCGGCACCAAACCCTCTAGCAATCATGTTGATCACCCTCATACTCTGGGATGGTCCAGATTGCTCTGGCGGAGCTGGCGAGTGGGCTCTACGTGGGGGCGTTCAATTTTTGTCTTGTCCATCCACAAATTCTTTCAGCATGCCTCTATGGATCAACTTCTCGATGTTGCGCTTGAGGATACGAAAATCATCGGTTTTGTGGCCCTTGGCCTTGTGATAACGGCAATAGTGTTCTGTGTCCTTCCCTATTGGCTGAGCACTTTTGTGGGGTATTGGCGGCCTTGCTAGAGACCTTTTATCTATCTTGACTAGTACCACAAAGATTTTCCTATTTAAAGGTGTGAAATACTTGGGGACCTCTGGATGTCTAAGTCCTTGGGTTTTCGATCTGGGCTTATCTCGACCCTTCTTATTCTTCTTTGCCTTCCTACCATCGCGTCGGGGCTATGGAACCACCATTGGCGAGGTTGTCAGGAAATTGGCTTCAGAGTTCGCCCTTTCCAAGTCTATAAAACCTTTCGTCCTTACTGCTAGCTCCTCCAGCGTCTCTATATCTTGAACGTGGTAGCTGTTGCGCAGTTTCCTTGAGGCTTTGTTGGCCACATCGAGTCCTCTATAAAAGGCCCGACGATCTATTTCTATAACATTTTTGTGAAAACAGCCGTAGAAGTCAGCCAATGTCTCTCATGGATGTTGTTTTACTGTGTCCAAGGCGACTACACTTTTCAGCAGTTGGCACTAGCCCATATATCGCTCCAGAAATTTTCTCTTTAGCTCGAACCAGGTCCTTATTGATCATATAGGGAGGCCGAAGAACCAGGACGATGCCGCACGCGAAAGGGTCGACGAAAATAACAGGGCTAAGTGATTCTCATCATTTGACTTACCCAAAAGAGAGGCTTCATGCTTGTTGACATGGATTATGGGATCTCCTCCGCTACTGTATTTAGGGATGACCTTGGCGACTACATCCTTTGGAATTTTGACCGTTACCAGGTCAGTGGTGAAGGGATGAGCTGATCGCTCCCGGAAAGGAGGCATGATGGTCCCACGCTGTTCCTTGACCCTCTTACTGATAAGCTTCTCAACTTGGTCAAGAGTGAATTGGTGCTGCTGCCTTCTAGTCGGTGAAGAATTCGATGGATTGACAGAGTGAGTGAGCGTCGGCTCCTCAGTGGAATCCGGAGGTAAGGATTGGTATCCAGAAGTCATCTCTTGATCTTCTTGAGGGGCAGTGGTACCCGGATTTCCAGCTTCTGCTTCCCGTGGCCCCGCGGGACGAGGGTCTTCATGAAGAGCGGGGGCTTGTCTGCGTGCCTGTCCTATGATGGTTTCCAAGAGGGATATCATCTTCGCGCTTACCTGAATGGTTTCCCCAGCCACTTGAACGGTTTGTCGAGCTGGAATCTCTGCGGTGATTGGAACAGGGGCCAGTCTGGAATTGCCAATGTGTTCCCGTGCCGGTCTCGGAGGGGCGGCATCAGGGACTGCTTGGCTAGTAGATTCTTGGGGGAGCGGGAAAGCGGCGACAGATTCAGAGTTGTCTAAGGATTTCTCATTAGCCTGCTTCCGACGATTGCGGTTAGATCGAGTCTGCATGACTGTTTTGATCGTTTTCCCACAAATGGCGCCAAATGTTGGGTGTTAAACTCCCAGGTGCTGACTTGGCAGTGTATTGAATCCCTAAGGATTGATGATCACGCGCTTTCGCCTGAGCTCCGATGAACCTGCAAGAAGCGGATCGCAACAGAGGGGGTGCCTCCGGGTCCCACTCTGATGCTTAAATGAGTATACTGTGTGTATGAACTAAAAACGTAATGAACGTATTGAAAAGCAAGAGTATTTATAGAGTAAAAAGATCAAACCGTTATAGGCAACTGAATATCTTGGTGAATATTGTGCCGGTAAAGATTAGGATAGCATATATTACAGTTATAGCTTAATATTGCAGTTACCTTATATAATCTTTATAGAATATGTGTCCGATATACGCGGGATATCGTGCCATACACTTGATGTCGGTTTGTGAGACCAGAGTTGAGAGATTGGACTTTCTTGGCGAGCACTCTCATGGCGAGCAGTAGGAGGCTTTTGCCTTGGCCGATGGCGATCTGAGATAGAGCTTTGGCGTCCACTTTAGTTTGGGTTCGATACTGGACCGCTTTGTGAGAGCCAAATTACCCTTACTGTGGGCCGACCCGGTTATGAATGATATGAGTTTTAACCCCGGCAAAGTTATTGGGCCTCTGATGCCTTTCCCTTATTGGGATGTCACTATCAATACCCAACACCACTGATCCTTGTAAGAGCTGTCATCCTCCCGTCCTTTCCCTTCGATTCGTACCGGTTTCGCTTACATTGGTTCAGTTGATATTTTTCTAGGTTTTCCGATTGTTTTGATGAAAAACATTTATATGTCATCATCCCACGACTTGGAGTCGCGGGTGCAACTGATGCTCAGTCGCGGGTGGCTGCATCTGCCTTCTATTATAATACTTTTAATTTAACTATTATGATTTTATGACTTCTATTAGTTTGTCCACTTATATAAAAATGTCAAAACATTATCTTCATATTATTATTATTATTCATTCACATGTTCAATTTATATTATATTTTTATAATATGGTAAACAATGTTGATATACAGATTGATCAAATTATTATTTAATAATCTAAACTTATACTTTTAGTTTATTTTTATATATTCATACTTGTTATCCAAAAAATATAATATTATGCATTTTATTATTTCATATAATTTACTATATACAATATATTTAAGATAAAATCATAAACACGCATGTAAAATAAAAATAAAATATTAAGGGTTTGTAACTTATCTTGAGAATGAATGAGAAAGTTTGAAGAATTGTAAAGTGATTTACATGGCATGCCACTTAGAGTGAGAATTGTATGTTTGACATGAACTAATTAAAATTAATTATTTTGACATTAGGAATGAGAAAATGCATCAAAAAGCTTATTTGTCACAATTGCATACATTCTAACCAAATTAATAGATATAGAGATAGATATAGATGTTAAAACTATACATGTATATACACAAAAATAACACTAAATATTAATAATTATTATTATTATTATAATGTAGTGATGCATTAATAATATTGTGATTATATATATATAACCTTATTGATAAATTATTAGTATTTTTAATATATATTTTTGAGCTGCTAAATAATATAATTTTTAGATTCGTTATAAAGTATATATTTTGAGAAATATTTTTATAATGGACAAAAATAAATAATATACTTAAAATTTTATTATGTTGTGATAATTTTAAAAAAAATTTAAAACTTTTTATCAAATATATATTTATATTAAAAGTATAATTTTAATTTATAATAATTTTAATAATATATGAGATGATTTACATAATTTTTTTAATAAACTTTGTTCAAAATATTAGACTTATTAATAGAGTTTTTTAAAAAAAATATAAAATGAAAAAAAAAATAAAGAACTAAGTTTGTGAGAAAAAAACATGTGAACAATTATTTTCTAGAAACAAAAGTAAGTAATAAATTAAGATAAAACAAAATGATTTTTAAGATTGAATGAGGAGTTTTGGAGCAATTTAAACCTGTTGATCAAAGCAAAAATGTGATGTCACACAAATATTTGTAGCATATGGTATTGTTGGACCAATCAAATTGAAGAAAAAAAAAACTCAATTTGCTTAATTGTCAAATTTTCTGACTTGTCAACATATTATGTCTCTTTGCCAAATTAATCTATCTATATCTATATCTATATCTATCAATCTATCTATCTCTCTCTCTCTATATATATATATAATCTAAAAGTTATAGTTAAGTAATCTATTTAACTTTTAATTGAACATTTTATATGTTCATACTTGTTATCTATCAAATATAATATTATGTATTTTAGTCGTATTTTATACAATTCACTATATATAATATATCTAAGATAAAATTATAAACATGCATGTAAAATAAACAAAAATTATTAAGATTTTGTAACTTATCTTGAGAGTGAATGAGAATGTTTGGAAGGTTTTAATGTGATTTACATGACATGTCATTTAAGAGTAAGAATTGTATGTTTGACATGTACTAATTAAAATTGATTATTTTGACATTAGAAGTGAGAAAAACCATCAAAAAACGTATTTGTTACAATTGTATACATTCTAACCAAATTAATATATATACAAATTAATATATAGATTTTTTTGCCAGTAAATTAATATATAGATAGATAAATACAATTTGGGTTTCCTTATACAAGCAGGCTCACCAGATTGATTTGCAAAACGAAAACATACATTAGTTTGATATTAAAGATCCTTCTTCAGCTTCCCACTCACGTTGTCCCAAACCCAATTATAAATTCGCAAAGCTAACAGTCATTTTCACTTGTCTCATATCTAATATTTGTTCACCATCGAGAACAAATATATCTAAATTATTAAGACTGGACATGTTTTTGTAACCGCCAGTCTTCTAAATTACCAAAATCCCCTTTAATTTAACACAACTGATATACATATTTAATTTACTAACACTATTTTAGTTTTTTCACATTTTATTATTTTATACATCCCTCTCTCCATCCTATACCCGTTGTGATCATAGCCACTATCCAACTCTCTCTGTCTCTCCACTATTATTTTATTATTTGTTATACACCTTTCTTTTTCTCTGTCATCTCTCTCCACGTTGCGATCATAGTCACTATCCAATTCTCTCTCTCTCTCCGCCACTATCCAACTCTCTCTCTCTCTCCGCTGTTATTTTATTATTTGATTATTTCCCCATCATCCAAATTTTCCGTTCAAATCTATCCAAAATTTTCCCACTATCCAACTTTTTCTCCAACCAACTAAACTGATTTTTTGTGCCGCTGAACGGATTTGATATGCATATCTCCAATTTGTTAGTATTAAAGTCCATCCCAACTGATTTTTTATCTTCCCCAATTTACCGGCGTCCTAAGATCCACGACGTCCCCAAGTTCCAGCCCAAGATTTGTGGCATCACCGCCAACCCCAGCGTCCCCAAGTTCAACCCCCGGCGTCCCCACGCTAACTGGCGTCCCCACGTTCCCTGGCGTCCCCACGTTCCCTAGGATCCCAAAGTTCCCCGACGTCCCCAAGTTCCAGCCCCGACGTCCAATCCAATTTCCATCCCCGGCGTCCCTACGTCCCCAAGGTAAATATTCCTTTTTTTTATTAATCTTTTTGTTGTTGTTTTGGTATATTTGATGAATCTCATTAAATTTTGGTGTGGGAAAATACTTATGATTATAGTTTGTTGTTGTATTCAATTGTTCGATTGAATTGAGACCAATTACTTATATTACAAAAATTTAACATTTTTCTTTGATAATTCAGACTACTATATAGAAATCGGAGTATTATACAAATCAGTTTCTTCATTTCATTTTTCAACAACTTCATTTATTTCAATTTGATGTCGTGCAGCGTGATTTGAAATTCGTTCCATCGTGCACCGTGCTTTGCATTGTGAATTCTGTTCTGGTGGTACGATTTCTCTCCATGGTACGATTTCTTACATTCATTTTTTATTCACATATGCGTTGCTTATGAGGTTTTAATTCTTTGTGTTCGTCGTTGGAGTTTAACTTCATTCGTTTTTTATTCACATTTTCAGTTCAATTAGATGAATCTGCTAGATTCTGGATCTATCACTCAGTTATTTACTGATTTTATCTCATACTAGATGTTTTAGGGTTAACATCCTAAAACAATGATTAGACTATACGGTGCAATAATTAAGCTCCACTATAACAATGATCAGATGGTATCAACCATCAACTAACGTAGATCAATATCAAAATTTTGATGGTGTATATAAATAAATGCTCTAACTACGTATATAACAATTGTGATCATAGCCAAATAGTATTTGAGATTAGAAATACATAGTTTAATAATTGTAATACTCGAAAATAGTATGTACGATAGGCTTATTCATAGATTAACTGGTTTATAATCGTCTATGTTTTATTACTGAATATTTATACGGACAAAAAGTGAACATTCTAAAAGTTGACTTTTATGTGAAGATACTTTTATGTTTTAAGCTGTTTAACTATGGGAGATAGTTAGACTACTGAGTATACTGGAGTTATACAATCTGATGGTGTATATAAATAATGTTCACATAGTTAGACTACTGAGTATAGTCATCAATTAGGATGCCCTTCAGCTGTATCTTCGAGGTATTTGATATGTATTAGAACAATGAATTGCATCAAATAAGTGACAATTGTAAAAGACGACTTGGTGGGTATGAAGTTAATCAAGAAATTAGATATTATTGTTGTTCATCATAGAAGATAAGAAGACACTGTCTTGCTTGCTTAGTGCTTACTTAAGCTTAAGTGAGGATCGGAGGTGACGTACGGAGTTCATCTGCGTGTATGTCTCTACTTCCTTTGATTATGCAGCTACTTTTAGAGTTTCTTTAAAAGAAGAATATGACAGGATGGATAATATTGCTATGAAATTCATTAAAAATGTTAGATTTTACAGAACGAAAGGTTTAAGGCGATCAAATAAATATTATTCTTTTAGTGTTTAAGACTAAATAGGGTACCTTAATACATGTAGGGATTCCGTCCAGATACCTAAACATTATATTAGAGTGAATACAAGATCTATTTAAAGAAAAAGATTATCTTATTAGAGAGAATACAAACACTACTAGCCAAAATAAATTAAACATTATAGTAATGCAACAGGCAACATTTGGAGAAATTTTAAAAAGTAACCATGTTAGAATTATTTTTTGAAAAAGTATATATATATAAAAAATATTTAGCAAAATGTGCATCTGCGCAGGTAAGGTAGTAGCGTTTTTCATTTTTGAAAAAAAATAAAAAAAATCTTAATTTTTTTTTAAAAATTACAGTAAGTATATATTTGAATTTCGATTCAAATGATGCAACAAATATTAAATTTGGACTTACGGATTGACTGTAGGCTCTGCCGTAAGTTGAGATATGAAAATTTGACTTAAAAATATATAACTTATACCCTGTAAGTCCAAACTGACCACGGTGAACGTCATTTATGTCGTAATTCAATTATCTCCATAGAGTAATTTTTTTGATTAGAAATACAATGATTTTGTAACTTAACATCACTTGTCTTAAAATTTGACCGAAATAATCAAATGCATTAGGTGAGAAATTTAATTATGTACTTATTCAAAAAAAATCAAAAAAATTAATCTAGGTAGATATTTTAATTACGACATAAATGACGTTCACCGTGGTCAGTTTGGACTTACAGGGTATGAGTTATATTCTTTTAAGTCAAATTTTCATATCTCAACTTACGGCAGAGCCTACAATCAATCTGTAAGTCCAAATTTAATATTTTTTGCATCATTTGAATTAAAATTCAAATATCTACTTACTGTAATTTTTTAAAATTGTTTTATGATTTTTTTGATTATTTTAAAAAAAAAAAAACGAAAAACGCTACTAGTAGCGTTTTTGAAAAACGCTACCTCCACCTGCGCATATGCACATTTTGCTAAATACTTTTTCTACATATATACTTTTTCAAAAAAAAATTCTAAAATAAATACTTTTTAAAAAAGTTCCAACATTTGGTAAGGATCAAATACTATTATTATAACTAGCTTTATGTAATTCACAATTAACTTTGAATTTATAAATAATCTTACAATCATGTACCTTTTCATGGTTTAAAACTTAAATGAAGCTATAAAAAGAATGGTTAGAAGTTACAACATATTAATTTGAAGTAAATTCAGTGTTTACATTGTTGGGTATTGATACTGACAGCCCAATAAGGAAAAGGGCTCGAAGGCCCAATAACCATGGAGGGGGTAAACCTAGGTTATTCGAACTGGACCGACCTATGCTAAAGTCGATCTGGCCCGCGATAGAGTGGCCCAAGATCGAGCCCAAGTTAATATGGACGCTAAAGGTTCTATCGTTGGTCGCCATTCATCACTAAGTCGCGAACTCCTGTTGCTCGCCATAGGAGTTCTCGCCCTGAAGAGAGTCTTGCCTCTCTCATCTGGTCCCGAATACAGTGGTGGAAGAGATCCCACTATACATGTCAACAAGGATGAGGCCTCTCTTTTGGGTAAGTCAAATGATCCAAATCACTTGACTTTATTATTTCCGTCGACCCTATCGGGTTCGGCGTCGTCCTGGTTCTTTAACCTCCCTGCAGGATCCATAGGGACTTGGGCCAAGTTGAGAAGCAAGTTCCTTGAGAGGTATATGGGCGAGCGCCAACTGATGAAGAGTGTGGTCACCCTGGATGCGGTCAAACAGCAGCCTGGAAAGTCACTGACTGATTTCTATGGACGTTTCCATCAAAACGTCACGGAGATAGATCGTCGAGTTTCAGACGGGGAGATTATCCGAGCCTTCTATTAAGGACTGTACGTGGCCAACAAGGCCTAGAGAAAGCTGCGCAACAGTTATCATGTGCAGGAAATTGAGACGTTGGAGAAACTGGCAGCCAGGGCAAAGGGTTTCATAGACCTTGAGAGAGCGAACGCCGATGCTAACTTCCTGACGACCTCGCTAAGGGTGGTTCCTGAGCCCCGACGCGATGGTAAGAAGAAGGTCAAGAAGGATAAGAAGGGACGAGACAGCAGACCCCGAACCGAACCCAACCCAGGGCCTAGAAATCCAGAGGTCCTTGAGTATTTTACGCCTTTAAACAGGCAGATCTCGGCGGTACTAGTCGAGACGGAGAGAAGATCTCTGGCGAGGCCACCAATGCCTCGAATGGGTGGTCGGCCCATGGGGAAGGATACAGAGAGTTATTGCAGATATCACAAGTGCAAGGGCCAGAAGACTGATGATTGCCGCATTTTGAAGCGGGATATTGAGAAGCTGATTCAGAGGGGGATGCTAAAAGAGTTTGTCGCGGGACGAGATAGGAGTCGAATGCCACCAAGAAGAAACCGTTCGCCAGCTCCGCCTGAGCAAGATGGCCCATCCCAGAGCAGGAGGGTACTTAATCTAATTGCTGGAGGATTTGGCACCAGAGGCGAGGGATCGCTTGCAAGGGAGGTCTATGCGACTCAAATTTCTACAGCTGTCCAGTTGGGAAAGCGACCTCGACCAGAAGAAGACATTGTCATCTCATTCTCTGAAGATGATTTGGCACATGTCACCACTCCCCACAATGATGCTCTAGTTATCACGGTTGATCTCGACGGCTATGACGTGAAGAGGATTTTGATAGATGGAGGGAGCTCAACAGACATTTTGTTCCTGGACGCCTTTGAGAAGATGGGTAAGTCCAAACGTGACCTGAAGATGGTCAAATTTCCGTTGATTGGGTTTGCTTGGAGGACGACTTATCCACTAGGGGCAATAACCTTGCCCGTAATCCTAGGCGAAGGATGGAAGAGCATCAAGGTGGTGGTCACCTTCCTAGTGGTCGACTCGCCTACATCATACAACGCCATCCTGGGGAGGACCACGATCCATCCCAACAAGATTGTGGCCTCCACAGTCCATCAGAAAATGAAGTTCCCCACACCCAACGGGATTGGAGAAGTACTTGGCGATCAACCTTCCTCGCGACAATGCTATGTGAACTACCTGCGCAGGAAGAATCAAAGGGAATCCCTCACCATCGAGACAGAGGCTGACCCTCGTGAGAATTTGGCTCGACGAGCACCTATGGAGGAGTTGGAAGAAGTTGAGGTTGATGGCCCGAATAAGAAGGCGTGTATCGGGACCACCTTGAACAATGACCAGAAGCAGGGCATGACTGCCCTCCTCAGGGAATTCAAGGAGCTCTTTGCCTGGAAACCGAGCGACATGCCAGGTATCAGTACAGACATCATCTCTCGTGAGCTCAGGATAGACCTTTCCATCAAGCCGATCGCCTAGAAAAGAAGATCGTTCGGGATAGACAAGCGTCTGGCGATCAGACAGGAAGTTGGCAGGCTGATTAAAGCCGATTTTTCCAGAGAGGTGAGATTCCAGAGCTGGGTCGCCAACCCAGTTCTAGTCAAAAAATCAAACGGCAAGTGGAGGATGTGCGTTGACTTCCGCGACTTGAACAGAGCTTGCCCCAAGGATTCCTACCCTCTTCCCAGGATTGATCAGTTGGTCGATGCAACCTCTGGTCGCGAGATGTTGAGCTTTATGGACGCCTATTCAGGCTACAACCAGATCCGGATGCATCCAGATGATGAGGCCCATACCGCTTTCTATGCAGACGGGGACATTCTTTGCTACCAAGTGATGCCCTTCGGTCTAATCAATGTCGGGGCGACCTATCAGTAGATGGTGAACCACCTGTTCCAAGACATGCTGGGAAGAAGCATGGAGGCTTATGTGGACAACATGCTCGTCAAAACAATCAAGGGCAGTCCTCACACAGCATACCTTCACGAAGCTTTCGAGTGCATGAGGAGACATAGCGTTCGCCTGAACCCAGCAAAGTGCGCCTTTGGAGTCAAATCTGGTAAATTCCTGGGATTCATGGTCAGTGAACGAGGTAATGAGGCGAACCCTGAAAAGCTCAGGGCTATAGAAGATATGAATTCTCCGACATGGCACAAGGAAGTCCAATGTCTGAATGGTCGCCTAGCTACTCTTAATCGCATCCTCTCCAAGGCGAGCGACAGGTCCCTTCCGTTCTTCAAAACTCTAAGGGCAAACCGCAAGTTCGAGTGGATGCCATACTGCGAGGAGGCGTTCCAATCCTTGAAGCAGTACATTCAAACACTCCCAGCTCTGGCAAAACCCATTCCAGGCGAGCAGCTCTTCCTTTACCTGAGCATCAGTAATGTGGCAGCCAGTGCCGTTTTAATAAGGGAAGAAGATAATGTCCAGAGTCCAGTGTATTTTGTTAGCAAGATGTTTAATTCTGCAGAAATAAAACATGTCCAGATTGAGAAGTATCTCTATGCCTTAGTTATTGCTGCTCAAAAGCTGAGACCTTATTTTCACGCACACAACATTATAGTCCTCACCAATCAGCCTCTCAAAAACTTCCTGCTGAAACCAGATTCTTCAGGAAGAATGGTCAAGGGGGCGATCGAGCTCAGCGAGTTCAAGCTCAAATTTGCGCCAAAAACAGTCATCAAAGGTCAAGGACTAGCTGATTTCATCGTGGAAAGCACAAGTAATGGTCTAACAGAAGCAGATGACAGGCCAAGTTCATCAGTAGACAATAGTCAAATCTGGCAGCTTTACAGAGATGAATCTTCATCAAGAGAAGGCTCGGGGGCATGTTTAATTCTCATCCCTCCTAAGGGAGAGCCTTTGAAATATGTGATCACCCTAACGTTTTAGGCGACCAATAATGAAGCAGAATACGAGGTTCTTATTACTGGACTCAGACTGGCAAAAGGAATGGGTATATGAGCACTCAAGGTAAAAAGCGACTCTGAGCTTATTGCCAATCAGGTCAATGGCACTTACGAGGCGAAAGGGGAAAAGATGAAGAAGTACCTAGACATCGCCAAGAAACTCCTCGCAGAAATTCCAAATTTTGCGATTCAGTCTATTCCTCGCCAAGAGAACCAGATGGCAGACTCTTTAAGTAAGGTGACGTTTGGAGGAACCAGAATTCAAGATGTACAGTTCTTGGAAAAGGCCTTATGTTCAGTTCTCGAAAACGGAGCAGAAGTCTTCAATATTCAGGGACAGGTCACATGGATGACTCCATTCCGGAATTTCTTGAAAGAGGGAATTCTCCCAGAAGACGAAGGTGAATCCACAAGGATAAGACGACTTTCAGCTAGTTAGTTGATTATAGACGGAAAACTTTACAGGCGAGGCTACTCGACACCTTACCTAAGGTGCGTTGCTCATCCCGAAACAGAAAGAGTTCTTCGTGAAGCTCATGAAGGAGTGGCAGCATGCCACGAAGGCGCGCGATCATTAACGAGAAATATCTTCAGGCTGGGATACTATTGGCCAACCTTGGGAAAAGATGCGGCTAAATTAACGCAAAGGTGCGAGGCTTGCCAACAGTTTGCAGCATGATCAGGTCGACCGCCAACACTGTTGTCCCTAATGGCAGGTGCCTAGCCTTTTGCTCAATGGGGGATGGATATATTGGGTCCTTTTCCCATTAGTACTGGGCAGCGCACTCACATCATAGTGGCAATCGACTACTTCACCAAGTGGATAGAGGCGAAAGCTTTGACTTCTACAACGGAATTTTAAGTGATCAAGTTCCTGAAGATCAACATATTTTCCAGGTTTGGCATTCCCAAGATACTTATTAGCAATAATGGTCCACAATTCGTAGGAAAAGAACTCAAATGGCTCTGCGAAGAATACCATATCGACCATCGGTTCAGCTCAGTGCATCATCCTCAAACAAATGGGCAAGCTGAAGCAGCCAACAAAGTTGTTTTAGCAAGACTCAAGAAAAGGGTTCGATCATTCAAAGGAAATTGGGCAGAGGAGCTGTAAAATGTACTATGGGCTATCCGAACAATGCCTAAGGCAGACACTGGAGAAACACCCTTCAGTTTAGTGTACGGATCAGAAGCTGTAGCACCCGCCGAAATAGCGTTGCCTACCCACAGAATCCTACACTTTAACACTGAGGAAACGAAATCAAGCGCAGGACTGACCTCGACTTGGCAGAGGAAAAGAGGTGGCAATACGAAAGAATACAAGCCAAGATGCGACTGGCGACCGCTCGATACTTCAATAGAAAAGTTAGCGCTCGCCAATTTTTCGTGGGGGAGGTGGTTATGAGAAGGAATGAATATACAAGACTAGACAGCCAGAATAAAATTTCAGCTAAGTGGGAAGGACCATACAAGGTAGTAGAGATCGCCGCCCTAGGATCTTACTATTTGGAAACCACTGAAGGCGAAAGGTTAACCCGTCCATTCAATTCCGAGCATTTAAGAATATTTTATACATAGCTTGTAATCAATGTGTTATGTCAATAAAATCAAGTCATTCCTTCATAAAAAAAAAAAAAAAAAACAAACAAAAAAAACAAAACCACAATGACCAGATCAAGAGCATTTGGCGACCACATGTTGGCGACCACAATAACAAGATTATGTTCAGTTGGCGAGCACATGAGCATTTGGCGACCATGTTTGATCAGGATGGGTGAAGATGATAGATGTGATGTTGATCTTCAGATTCTGTTTTTTGTTTAGAGTCTTGTTTTTACATTAGGAAGTAGATCTTCATAGGGGAATGTTAGGGATTATAGATTAGATAAGTGTTCATATTGTCCATATGTTTAGGACAATTGCATACAAGTCCACATGTTTAGGACATTTGCTCTCATATCCCTAACATCACCTATATAAAGATGTCTACCCCTAGTGTATTTCTTAAGTTTAAAGCAATACAAGATGATATTCTCTCAAAAAAAAAATAAAAAAAAAATAAAAATAAAATAAAAAAAAAAAAAAAAAATAATAATAAAAAAAAACATCACCTATATATAGATGTCTACCCCTAGTGTATTTCTTAAGTTTAAAGCAATACAAGATGATATTCTCTCTATTGGTTGCTTTAAGCTCTTCATTTACACCTCATTCTCTCTAAACTCCTAAAATGGTATCAGAGCTAGAGATTAGGGACCAAATTTCATTTTCGGTTGCAAAATTCAGTCACAGATCTGATTTTCGTTTTTCGTTTTCATGTTGAGCTGGAATTCCATTTGCTGCAGAAGTCATCATCATCATTCAATCGTTCCACCTCCAGCAGATCCAGTTGCATTCAGTGATCTCCAGCTGTTGTCAATTCATCATTCCATTAGTGATCTCCAGCTGCTGCCAAGTGAACATTCTTCAATTCTCCAGCATCTGATCTCCAGCACCTGCTTCATCAATTGGTGCCACCTCCTGCTGCTGCATTCAAGGAATCTATGCTGCGATTCATCAGCATTTGTTATCACCTCCTGCTTCAATCGCCAGCTCATGCAACAATCGACAGCTCCTGCTATAATCTGGAGCATCTCAGCATCGCGATTTGATCTGATTCACTTCAGCATAGCGATCCGATCCAATTCACTTCATCAGCATTCTATGCCATCAGATCCTACTTCAATTGACAGCTCCTGCTTCAATTGACAGCTCATGCTTCGTTTGCCACCTCCTGCTATTCAGCATTTCAGCTCTTCTTTGCGATGATTCAGCATTTCAGCTCTTCTGTGCGATGATTCAGCATTTCTTCATATCGCATGATTCATCTCTTCTGTGCGATGCATCTGCGATTTAGCGATTCAGCATGTCTTCAATCTCATCCTGAAGAAGATCTGATCAGCATAGAAGATCAGATCATCATCGGTTCTTCAGATTGAAGTTACATCAGCTGTTACTCTGTTTCAATTCAGCATCCTCTGTTTTGGTTCCAGCATGCTGATTTTGATCATGCTGATTTCGATCCTCTTGTGATCATGCTGATTTCGATCCTCCTTCGCAAAGAGACAATTGTATGATCAGACCTGTGATCATACTGCTGTAAGTCTCTTGAGAATAGATTGTGTTTCCTGCTGCACATTATTACTGCTGTTCTCTGTTTTGCTGAAATTACTTGGATGATGCTGCTGAAATCTGAATGCTGTTTGATTTGAGATGCTGCTCGATTTGGATGCTTCTTGATTAGGATGCTGCTTGATTTGAATGAGATTGATGATTAAGAAACAGAGCTGATTCATTCAAACATCTGTGTTCTCATATGCTGTGATTCAAATCTGTTCTGTGACTGATTCCTTCTGCTGATATGCTGCTTGAATCAACATGTGCTGTGATTCAATGCTGCTTGAATCAACATGTGATTAGCCTGTGATTTAGTGATCTGAGTTGCCATATACTTGGTCGTGAGAGCTACGAGAACTGAGGCTTGAGATCTCGAGAAGAGCAAGTCAATAGAGTCTCCAAGTTCGTAGGTTCAAAACCGACTTCACAACAACTAGATCACCTTACGAGCAGACCTGTGCTCGGTTTCGCATGAAAGATGAGCAGACCTGTTCTTGGTCGTGAGAGCTGCGAGAACTGAGGCTTGAGATCTCGAGAAGAGCAAGTCAATAGAGTCTCCAAGTTCGTAGGTTCAAGACCGACTTCACAGCTACTGGATCATCTTCCGAGCAGACCTGTGCTCGGTGCGAATTGAAGAACGAGCAAACCTGTGCTCATCAAACTCAGTTGGATCAGATCACATCACTCATACAAATGCAGCAAAATCAAGTTCACAAGTTGAGGATGGCATTGGTAGTTCAAGTTCAGTTGGCGACCACATGTTTGGCGACCAAAATGACAAGATCAAGTTCATTTGGCGACCACATGTTTGGCGACCAGATCAAGAGCATTTGGCGACCACATAAAGGCGACCACAATGACCAGATCAAGAGCATTTGGCGACCACATGTTGGCGACCACAATAACAAGATTATGTTCAGTTGGCGAGCACATGAGCATTTGGCGACCATGTTTGATCAGGATGGGTGAAGATGATAGATGTGATGTTGATCTTCAGATTCTGTTTTTTGTTTAGAGTCTTGTTTTTACATTAGGAAGTAGATCTTCATAGGGGAATGTTAGGGATTATAGATTAGATAAGTGTTCATATTGTCCATATGTTTAGGACAATTGCATACAAGTCCACATGTTTAGGACATTTGCTCTCATATCCCTAACATCACCTATATATAGATGTCTACCCCTAGTGTATTTCTTAAGTTTAAAGCAATACAAGATGATATTCTCTCTATTGGTTGCTTTAAGCTCTTCATTTACACCTCATTCTCTCTAAAATCCTAAATAAGCATGACTACTCGAAACAAATCTAAGAAAAAAGATCTGACGTTAAAAGTCAGGGAAAAGACCTAGTGACCGAATCAGACATTGAAGAAAAAAGACCGGACGCCAAAAGTCAGGCAAAAGACCTAGTGACCGAATCAGGCATTGAAGAAAAAAGACCTGACGCCAAAAGTCAGGCGAAAGATCTAACGCCAAAGTGCAACAACAAAGACCTGATATCAAAATTTGGCAAAAGACCTGACGCCAAAGTCAGGCGAAAGACCTAACGCCAAAGTTAGGCAACAACAAAGACCTGATATCATAATTGGGCAAAAGACCTGACGCCAAAGTCAGGCGAAAGACCTAACGCCAAAGTTAGGCAACAATAAAGACCTAGCAACAAGGTTAGGCAAAACAAAAAGTCCTGACGCCAAAGTCAGGCAAAAGACCTAGCAACAAGGTTAGACAAATCAAAAGACCTGACACCAAAGTCAGGCAAAAGACCTAGCAACAGGTTTAGGCAAAACAAAAGACCTGACGCCAAAATCAGGCAAAAGACCTATTGCCAAAATCAGGCAGGAGTCCTAATGACGAAGATAATCAATCCATCAAGGAAGCTATCCTCTTATAAGTTGGACAAATTTTGGAGAAGTTATCTACTAAGGATAACAGTTCCTTTATGAAGCAAATTAGGGAAGATGGTCAAGGAATCTTAAGCGATCACTATGGATGATGAAGCTTTAAGTAACAAACATGTTGTAACTGATATCTATAAGGCGAACACCCTACCTGATACTAGACGAGTATCAGGTAGGGTGTAAGAAACATGAAGTAACAAGTTCCTTCCTATAAGGCGAACACCCCCAAAGGTTTAAACTTCAAAGAGGTAATATATCTTCAAGCTTAGAAGTCTATACTTTTAAGTCTTAAGATGTTTTCGTTAAGAAATTTATACTAGACAAGGGAAGGTCCAAGACTTATCTTGTCGAGCCTACAAGAAAGGTCCAAGACCTTAAGAGTCGAGACCATTATCAAGCAAAAGAAAAGTTGAAGGTAATTACGATTAAGATATCGGAGGAATCGCCAACACATTCAAAGTCGAGCAAACACAAAGGCTTATGAATATAAAGGCATTGAATAAAAGTAACCGAGTCTTCAATAGAAAAAATTAGTACAAACCAACCCAAAATGAAAAATAAGATAAGGAAACAATTATCTAAAGTCTAGAATCTAAGAAGAGGATCGCCGGAATGGTGGAAGCTTCGGGCCTTGGAGTCTTCAGGAGCGGGGACACTCTACTCGCCTTCGGGAGCAACCTCCTCGACAGCAGCAGTAGGGTCGACCTCCTCGACAGCAGCAACCGGGTCAACCCCTTCAGCAGTAGCAGCAGGGGTCTCCTGGGGAAGGGTGCTCCGGAGGAAAGGCTTAAGAGACTCAACTTCCCGAAGTGGGAAGTTGGGGTCAACAGCCTGAATGTCCTCAACCAGGACTTGGAGGTAGTCAGCAATTTCTGACTTCATCACCTCCAAAGCACAATCGACGAACTCCTCGGATTTCTTGAAGTCATCGACTACGCTTTGCTGGGTTGGAATAGACTTTAGCTGAATAGCCAGCTGTTCAGGGCGTTCCCCCTGGCCTCAGCAGCAACCCTCTGGGCGTCAGCAGCTTCCCTCTGAGACTCAGTGGCAGCCCGTTGAGCCTATGCATCCGCCCTCTGAGCTTCTGCATATGCCCGCTGGGTTTGGGCCTCCTTGAGCTCAGTGCCGATGAGGCGCCTCAGACTCCTGAAGGGTGACCGCTGCATCTGCCTCCCTCTTCTTAACAGAGGCGAGAAGTCTCTCCTCCTTCTTGAAGTACTCCTCTCGAGCACTTTCCACCAGGAAAACTACCGAATCGGCAGTCGACTTCATGGCCTCCATCTGCCCAGGAGAGAACCCCAGGTCCGGTATTGCTCCAGCTCAGTAAGCAGGTTAGTCTGCTTATCGGCGAGCTCCTTGACGACCCGACCGATCACCAGCTCCTCTCGAACGAGCTGGCAACAAAGGGAACAAGGGGCAAAAATGCTGTTAGTCTATGAAAAGTACAAGCAATACAAAAACACAACAAAGATTTAAAGTCTTACCAGGGCGACTCGTTCGAAGTGTGACCTCATCATCCTCTCGATGAGGGGCAACTTCAAAGGAACCTCAGAACGATCCCTGTGAGGAATTATTCCCTCCAGGAGTCGCATGCATAAATACGGGTTGCCCCGGAGAGACTTCTTGTCGGAGACCCCCGTCTTCGAGAAGTCTCCGTTGGGGATCTAGACGCCCCGGGAGTTGGCAGCCTTAGGCGGCTGGAACAAGCCCACCAGGGGCAGTACTCCCCAGGGGGAGTCTTCGAAGAACCCGGAGCGTTGGTCCCTTTCTTCTGGGCCTCGTATTCCTTGAGAGGAATAGAGGTTGATGGATCAAGAGGAGTAGGGGTCGCCGAGACCACGGCCAGAGCCTTCTCTTTGGGGGCAATAGGACCGTTAGGAGCCGGAGGACTCTTGGGAAGAGCAGGGCACTCCTCACCTGAACTCCTGACCTTCTTGGCACAAGGAGGAGGGGGTCCCGAGCCACGTCAGCAGTGGGCTTCTCTGCAAAAAATAAGCAAAAGCATCAAAATCCAAAAAGTCAAGGCGTGGAAATAAAAAAGGTATGAGTAAGAAAGCAATGTACCTGGTTGGCGAAGGCCAGGGGTGACCGGAGGACGTTCCTCCCCAGGATTTCTCTTGGAGGAACCCCTAGATGGAGGAGGAGGAGGGTTCAACGATGCCTGGTTCGAGGATAGCCCCGCCTTACCCTGGTCATCAAAGAGACCTATGAGTTTTCAGCCCCGATTGCCTACAACCAAATAAAAAAAAGGTTAGAAGAATTACCCAATAAACAAGAAGTGGCTTGGCCTATTGAATGCCCGCCATCTCGACCATATTCTCAGTGGTCTCCGTCACTGAGTGGATGGGGTAAAAACTGGAGGACCTATGCAACCGGAACAAGTCATCGATGGCATTCCGGCGCTCCCTGATAGCTTGCCAAAGGCAGGGGGAATATCCCTATCCGGCTGAGACACCTCTCAGGACACGGTCCCCTTGTAGAAGAAGTAGAACTTCTTGTAGTTGGAGTTGGTGGAACGGAATTCGTCGACAAACCGGACATGGACATTCCAGCTCCATGCCTAGCCTCTCCACTCTTCAAACTTTGGCCAGCGGGACTGGTAGTGATGGAGATGATTCGCTCCAGCGGCCAATCAGAAGAAACATCGGAACAAGGCCAGTGGGTATGAGCTATGCACATGAACTTGAATCCGATGCACATCCTAATGGAGTTGGGTATGAGCTGAGTAGGATGTATCCCGTAATACCGACACAGTTCTTGCAAATCCTCGCAGAGAGGAAAACGCAACCCAGCATCAACCTGGGCCGCATAAATGTAAACCTTTCCATCGCGGGGTATCCAGTTTGCTGAAACCACCGATGGAGACTACCATCTTGAAATGAGTCGGTTTCATTTCGTTAGGCTTGACATCTACTTAGAAATTCAGATATGGCAAGAACAATATGAAAACAAGAAAAACAGGGGATACTCTCAGACAAAACAACAAACAGAGTATTTACCTTTCGGGGAAAAGATGGGCGTGTTGGTGTCTGGTCCATCCACCACCACAGGTGTGGCCGCGAACCTTCCAACGTCAGGGTGCCTCTCACCCGAGGTTGATGTAGAACCGTCCTTGATTAATAGGGGAGCATTTGCATTTTTTGGCACCTTCGGGGCCGAAGAGGAAGACATGTTGGTCGTTATTTTTTTTTTGTCGGTCGATTGACTGCGGGTGGCCATGGATGTTTTTAGGTTTGAAGGCTTGAAAATCGACAAGAAGAAGAAGAACATTGCAGAAATTGAAATCGGAAACAGAGAGAATTCTCTAGAATCTGAGGGAATGGAAGCGTAAAAGATGAAAGAGTGGAACTTCTGTCCCTTATATAGACAAAAAAAGAGGAACCGCCACAGACAGAATCGAAACGACGCAGAGGATGATTGCACATTTTGGGTAAAAATCGAAGCAATGTCAGAATTTTAAGAGACACCTCGGGGAGACAAACGGTCGGTCAATACAGAAAACTGTCATACTACCCTTGGGTTACGGAATATTAAATGACAGGCGTGCTTCAAATGACCGTTCGATTTCTGGATGACTGTGCAGTTATTAAATGCTAAAGTCCATCAGGCAGATAAAGTGATCGTCAACGCACTAATAGGCCTTTTTGCGAAATCCTTTTCAAAGGTAGTGATTGCCCAATAGCAAAAGGTAAACCTCCATAAGCCTAGACTGCCTCGAGTGATTGCCAAGAAGGAATAAAATATTGAATATTCCTTCAGCCATGAACAACTGAGCGACTGATCGCCAAACAAGCATAAAGTGTTCATAAAGGTATGAACCACATAAAAAGACAAAGAAGACCTAATCCAAGTGTCACTATCTCAAACCCTACCAAGGAATCAAGCTCGACTGAAGAAACTTCACTCAATCTTCGGGGGCAAATGTTGGGTATTGATAGTGACAGCCCAATAAGGAAAAGGCCTCGAAGGCCCAATAACCATGGAGGGGTAAACCCAGGTTATTCGAACTGGATCGGCCTATGCTAAAGTCGATCTGACCCGCAATAGTGTGGCCCAAGATCGATCCCAAGTTAATATGGACGCCAAAGGTTCCATCGCTGGTCGCCATTCATCACCAAGTCGCGAACTCGTGCTGCTCGCCATAGGAGTGCTCGCCCTGAAGAGAGCCTTGCCTCTCTCCTCTGGTCCCACCAACCGTTAATAAAGAGATGGCCACGATATACCGCATATCTCGGGTACATATTCACTAAAGATTAGATATGGTAACTGCAATATCACGTCGTAAGCGTAATATCTACTATCCTAATCTTCAACAATACAATATTTACAAAGATATACAGTTACCTTCTACGGTTTGGTCTCTCCTACTCTATAAATACCCTTGCTTTACATACAATCATTACTTTTTGAGATATACACACACATATACTTATTTAAGCATCGGAGAGGGACCCAGAGACACCCCCTCTGTTGCGATCCCCTCCTGCAGGTTCACCGGAGCTAAGGCGAGAGCATCATTCAACCATCCTTTGGAATTTAATTCGCTGCCAGATCAGCATTCAGGAAATCAAGATCCAACATACATCATGTCGATTAAAGCATGATAATACTATTTTTATGAAGTGCTAATTAATCAATGATAAGTTCAATATTATTGGTGTTGTTCCCTATGCAGTTTTCTTATAAGTGGGTATTGAGTTAAAATGGATATTTGTCTACAGATTTTCCAACACTTTTGCTATGAATGAATAACTTCATGGTACCTTGAATAGTTTCAATATTCATTGGTTTTCTTACTTACTAACTGTTCAGTGTCATTGAAATTACCGTTGAATAGTTATTCTATTAGTTAGCATGCTTCCTCTTTATTTTTCCATTGGTAAGGTCGTACAACAATGCATATTAATTCTAAAAGAAAGATAGTATCTTCATGTTTTTGGAACTTGGAAAGGCAAATGTTGGCAATTGGGTTGATTCAATTTGGGCAAGTCCTACTCTTTGATAATTTCCATGGTTGGAAGGATTTTACTTAACTTTTTGGTATTCATAAATGTGCAGTGCTTACTAATCTTCTGGTGCATGTTCGATGGAAGCAACACCTGCCTCAAACCCCCCCACAACTGTGATAATATTCTTTGCTTGGTTTTGTCAAAGGTTGGAACTTGACAACTTTCGGTAAAAAAATATTCTAATTTCGTCATCTCAAATGTATAAATTGTTAAATCTATATATATAGTTGAGTTATTCTTTCAATACTTATCCTTCGTTGTACGGTTTGTTACCCTTACATATCATTTCAATGTGATGATTTATACTTTTACTATATAACTGTACATTGTCTTTGTCTTTATATACCTTCATTAATCTCATCCACGGTATGTTTGCGCGTTGATTTTTTTTTTTAAATCGTTATGGATGATTTTATGTTCCTACCCATAATTATGTTTTCACACTGGATTGTGTTTAATTGATATGCGTTTAATATTAAATGAAGTATTATAATATTGTATAGTAAAAATATTGAATTAATGTTACCAAATAGTAGGACTTTTATGCATGTTGTATTGCCGAGATCGAGCAATAAAATTACCTAATAATCTAACAAATACAAACCGATCATTAAACCCTTGATAGTTTAATTCGCGCTTGAGCAAAAGATTAGTGTTGCAACTCATAGTCATTTGATTAATAAAATAAATTTAATACTATTTGCACTATAATGTTATTATTATTATTAAGTGTTGATTTGTAATAATTTAAAATGAAATAATAGTTAAATTGATAAATTGTTATTATTTACGTAAATGTTATTATAAAAATTTATGTGAGTATAATATATTTTAAACTCTATCAATTTTAACGTTCAAATCTTGACTCCGAAACATTAGTTAAATATCCAAAATATTTAACTATTATTACGAATAATAGTTAGATTGATAAGCTATTCCTTAATAACGAAAATACAATTCAAAATAATGGTATATTTATGTAAAATTGACACACACTTAATATTAATCACTGGATTGTTGTCACACTGAATTAATGTTACTGCAAATTCATCATTCATAAAGTAATCCTCAAAATCAATGATATTGGTTCTCTTTAGGAATTGATAAACTTCTACTATATAAATTACATTAACCCAACGTATGCCAACTGAAGGTATAATAACGACTTAAAATCATTAATTTATAATCATGATTTTGTACATAATAAAATTAAAGTGATTCACACCATTTCGTATCTAAATCTACATTTATACATTCAACTGTGTTACACCTTCTGTTAGTATATATATACATGTATATAGATAACTAATAAATTATACCGCAATTTTTGTAATCCACTAAAGTGTATTTCCCTAATGGTTATACTAGACCTTGGCACGTGCTACGCGCGTGCACGTTGTCGTCGTTAGTCGTGCGTGAGGTGTTACGAGAACATGATCAACCTGACTCCTAGGATAATACAAGAACATTACAAGCATTGAACACTTTATATAAATATTACTAATGAAAAACTAAAATTAATTTGAATAAAATAATGAAATAATAAAATTTAAAAATTCTGTACTATTTTTGCAAAACATTGCTCGAGCGACAGGGAGTAGGGGTGATCAAAAAAGACTGTAGGACCGAATTTCCGACAAGACCGACTAGGACCGAGATCGAGCGGGCGCTTTTTTTCAATCTAAACTATATCCTCTAACATTCACCAATGCTCTTCACTTTCTTGAGTTTTTCCCATTCTCATTTTGAGTAAAAATTCAGCTTTGCTTTGCTTGATGATCGCTTTGCTTTGCTTAATGATTTGCCACTTGAGCTTAGATATCATGTTCATCGAAGTGAGAAGAAAACATAGATACCACCATGTATACCACATAGCGTTTATACAGTGAGAGATAAGGGTAAAGATTTTCTAACTTCAACCACATCTTATCATACAACCACAAATCTTTTCGGCATTCAGTGAACATTGTCAGAGGTCAACTAATGAGTAGAAGTAAGGTAAGACAAGTGAGAAGTCACACTTGATCCTTCAGATAGAGCTGCAGATAAGGAACATACACCCAACTTTCGACGAAGAGGAATGAAGGTCTTCTTAGTTAAAGATTTGGTAAGTGTATCAGCAAGTTGTTTTGTACTAGGAACATGGTTGACTTGGATCAGACGATGTGAAACCTTCTCACACACAAAGAAAAGATCCATTTCTACATGATTCATCTTAGCATGCTGAACTGGGTTAGCCGCAATAGAGATAGTACTAGTATTGTCACACGAAAGCACATGAGCAGATGATAACGATAAACCAATCTCAGTTAGTAAAGAGGTTACCCAAATGATATCACACGTAACATTAGCTAATCCACGAAACTCTGCCTCAGCCATTGATCTAGATACCACAACTTTCTTTTTCGAACACCAAGAACAAGCAATGTGCACTAGTAGATCTTCTGTCATCAGTGTCAGCTCCCCAATCTGAATCTGTGAAACCAACAAGATCAAGGGATATTAAGCCATGATCAAGAGACCCTTTTAAGCATCTTAACACCCTTTTAAGAGTTGCCCAGTGAGCCTTTGTAGGTCTATGAAGAAACTGACTAAGCTTATTGATACTATAACTGATATCTAGACGAGTATAACAAACATGTTGTAAGGCTCCAACTGTGCTTCTTTATAGAGAATGATCTGACAAAGGCATACCTGATCCAGAGGTAGATGTAAGGAGAGGAAAACCAACTAGTAGGATAGGACAAGGTTTACAATCTGACTTGTTGACACGTGACAATAGGTCACAAATATATCTCCCTTGGCTTAACACCTTAAAATCAGGTCCATCACATGATCCTATCACAACTATGTCATCCACATAAACTAGGAGATAAATAAATTTGGCAGATACTTTCTTAAAGAACAAGCAGTTATCAGACTGAGAAGTTGAAAAAGAGAGATGTGTAAGCAAATATTCTCGGAGTTTCTCAAACCAAGCTCTTAAATCTTGTTTGAGGCTAAATAATGCCTTAGTGAGTTTGCAAACAAGAAAGTTGCCTAGGGCTTCTGTGACTCCAAAACCTGGAGGCTGATACATGTATACTTCTTCAAGTAAACTTCCATTTAGATAAGCATTATTCACATCTATTTGTCGCAATGTTCCATTAAAAGATAAAGCTATGGATAAAATGATTCTGACTGTGGCATGTTTTGCAACTGGACTGAAGCTATCCATAAAATCGAACCCTACCCTCTGGGAGAATCCTTCGAACACCAGTCTGGCCTTGTACCTTTCCACAGTGCCATATGCTTTTATTTTAATCTTGAATATCCATTTTCATCCCACATGAGTTCTACCGGGGTAAGGAAGTGGGAGTCCAAATGCATTTAAGAGACCCACTCACATCATTTGTGGTTGCTACCAAAGCATTTGCATAGGACTTGGATTTAGACTTGGTGATCATGCCGTGCGTAGATGGTTGCGGTACAAGTCTTGATTGTGGTGGATCATTGCGCATGGATGATGGTGATGGAGGAGCTCTAAGTCCTGAAACAATCACGGTATTCTCATTAGTAGACTGAGGTATATTAGATATGGATAAGCTCATATCTAAGACAAGTGAGGACGCATTAGGTAAAAGACTTAGGTTTGTTATCATTCGAAGTTTGAGTTTGTGTATTATTGGCATAAGTTGGTCTTTCAGTCGAGGATATTATGTTGGGATCTGGAGTGGTCCTGTAAAAGCATACAACAGAAGAGTCTGAGTTCCTTATTGGAAACTGTTGAGAATGAAATTCTCTTATATCCGTTTGTGACTGTGATAAAGAATTAGCATCATTGCTTGGAGCAATTGAGGTGAGCATGGTAATTCCTGTCAATCTTGAGTTGAGCGATGAATCTGTGTAGGATGAATTAATTGGGTAGGAGTCATGAGCGTTAAAAGAGATAGAAGAAGCAGATTGTTTAATACAGTAAGGAAACGCATACTCTTCGAAATGAACATGTTTAGACATGTAAACTCCTCCAATTCGATCAATGCACTTGTAGCCTAAATGAGTTGAAGAATACCCAATAAACACACATGGTCTAGATCTTTAATCGAACTTATCTTTATTAAAATCACAAACATGAGGAAAAGATAAACATCCAAACACACGTAGTAGATTATATGCAGGGAGTTTATTGAACACTTTTTCAAAAGATGATTTATTATTCAGCACATGCGTGGGTAACCGATTATTCAGATAAACATAGATGTAAATGAATCTGTGCATAACCTGAATGGGACTGATCCTTGGGCAAGCAAGGTAAGAGCAAGTTCAACTATATATCTGTGCTTCCTCTTAACAATCGCATTTTGTTGAGAGGTGTAAGGGCATGTAAACCGATGATGAATACCTACAGAGACGAAACAAGAGTGAAATAACCCTAGAAATCCACCTCCATTATCGGGTTGAACAACATTTATTTGATGATTTAATTATTTTTCGGCAAACAAATGGAAGGATTTTAAAACATTCACAACATCATTCTTGTGAGAAATGATATATACCCAAGTGAATCGAGAAAATGTATCCACAAAACTTATATAGTATTTAGAACCATTTGACCTGATTGGAGCAGGTCCCCATATATCCACTTGGATTAATTGGAGAGGAGCATTGTGCATTCCCTCAACATAAGTAAAATGTAACTTGTGACTCTTCCCTATTTTGCATGCCACACATAGGTAAGTTTAGTCGATTTTGTCATTATAGGGTAATCCAGATTGAATGACCTGTTGTAACAGTTGAGAAGATGGGTGACCAAGTATTTGATGCTAAACATATGATGAAACAAAAGAGACATGAGCACTGGTATTATAAACATGCGCATTAGGAATAAATTTTCCAGGACTAGGAAAGGAATTTTCAGAACAAGGAACAAAATTTCCAGTTGTAGAGTAAACATTCACTTTATTGAGATCACTTGTTTTATTCATATACAAAGGTGAAATATTATACTTTTATAAGGCAGTAGGATTCACACCACGAACAACAGTTGGCTTACTACTGCTCGAGGCCGAACCAATTCTATTACTAGGTACCGAACTAACATCAGAGGTGTTTCCTAAACTATCAGCATAATTACTACAATTACCATCTTTATTTAGGTCTACATTTTTATTACTACTAGCGAGAAATGAAAAGCATATAGGAACATCAAAAGAACCAGACTGAGCACATTCATTTGTCGATAAGAGAAGCTTGTAGAGTCCACCAGACTCACATCCTTGTAGGAGTACTTGGTGCGTTTTTCGATCCTTTGCAACACAACCATTTGGAAAGAAACAAAGTAAGCATCATTATCTTTAACAAATTGAGACACAGATAAGAGATTATTGGTAATATGACGTGTTAAAGTGTTATGTAGTCTAGTATAGATTAATCAAGATTAGTCTTTATCTTTAGTTTATCTATATTAATTAGTTTACCCCTTTATATTTAGTTTATTATACAATTAATTAGATAGATAGTATGAGTATCTTTATAGATAGAATTAATATATATAGATAGTTATCTTTAAACTATATATATGTAGTTCTCTATGTACAAACTAACAAGTTTTAACAATAATGGAGTCAAATGTTTTTCTTGTTCACCTCCTTTACGCTTTCATGTTTTATTAAATCCTTTCATGGAATCAGAGCTAGGGTGGTGCAGCTAGGGTTGGTGCAGCTAGGGTTTACGGTTGTGGGGCTGCGTGGCGGTGGTCGAGGTGTTGCGGAGCTAGGGTGGTAAGGCTAGGGTTGGTATGGTTAGGAATTTGCAGTCGTGAGGTTGAGCCATAGTGAAGTAAACAAGGTTGTCTCCAATGACAGACCACACACAAAGTGGTCTGCATGTGATCTCCAATTATGATTCTTTATGGAGTTCTCTCCAAGGGTGTGATCTCTGAATTTTGTTTCGTCTAATAATTTTGTTTGTATCTCTGGATTGTAATGTTATTATTATTTACGTACCTTAGTGATAATCAGTTTGCAGTTTGAAATCTTATTTCGTATGTTGAAAAATATGTAAAATTACTGATTTTCGTGCAATTTGTGTCGTGTAACGTGTCGTGTTTAATCTTGTAGTTCTATATCAGTTCCAGGTCGTTCTTAATCGTGAAATGTCGTGTTTAATTGAATCATGTTATATTTTATCGTATCGTGTTTAATAATGTCGTGTCGTTTCGTTTAACACAAGATGTTTTCCGATTTTTAATTTTCAATCAATTCAATTGTGTCAATAAATTGTTGAAACATTTGACTGATTGATTGTCTTAAGTCTGTATTGACAAGTGATGATGCTTGAGTGACTGCAGGTGATGCTTGAGTGATTGAAAAGGGTTCCACACTCCGGCGTCCACTCAAACTTGCGGTTGACTCTGATATTCTGGAAGAGAGGAAGTGACCTATCATTAACCTTTGACAGGACGCGGTTCAATGCGCTTAGGCAACGATTCAAACACTGGACCTCCTTATTGCAAGTCGGGGACTTCATGTCTTCTATGGCCTTGACCTTTTTAGTGTTCACCTCTATTCCTCTTTTGCTGGCCATTAAACCCAAGAATTTGCCTGACTTTACTCCGAAGGCGCATTTCGTCGGGTTTAGGCAGACGTTGTCCCTTCGCATGCCTTCAAAAGCTTCCCGAAGGTCTATTGTATGAGGGATTCCTTTGATGGACTTTACGAGCATATCGTCCACGTAAGCCTCAATGTTCCTTCTTAGCATTTCTTTGAAGTCTTCAACCGTATGAAGTTACTATAAATAGTAACCATGTACCGAACTTTTGAACTTAATGAGCAATATTCCCTCTTTAATTTCTATTTCTCTTATCAAATTGCATTTATTTGAAGATCCTTTCATGGTGCCAGAGCCAAATTCTTCACTATTGGCGTTGCTAATACACCGTGTCGATGCTAAGAGTCCTGACAATAGGCCCCATGGCTAAAAGTTTCTACAACGACAATATGTCGACACTAAAGGTTTTTGTTGCTGGAATGAACAATTGATTTGTCCATTAGCTTCACCAATATGCTGGTATGGTTTACACGTAATTACTGTTGCCATTTGTTGGATGCTAAAAAAGGTGTTTTATTTGAACATTCCTATGATGTAAAATTGAATGCATTAGTGTTAGCGTATCGTGGTCACTATTTCATCATATATTACATCGATTTGTGTTTAATGGAAAATTTGGTAGACTCCGTAAAAATAATCCATTGATACAGTTAATTCGCATCGATATTTTCTTATTGTTCATTCTCTCATGCAGACAGCATATACCAAAACAGAGCATACATAAACCCTCCTACAACAAAGAACCATATCCAAAACACATAGTTTTATAGCCAAAACACAGAACACTGACATTTCAGGAACATTGTCTAAGATCATCCACAAAATGAAGTTTACATTGTTCAAAGACGACAACCTATGACCTCGGTACATTACAACTTTTCAGGAGTACTTACAACTTTTCATAAGTACTTACAACTTTTAAGGACTACAACCTATGGCCTTGTGATTCTCCATAAAGAGGATTTGGCTCTGCGACAGCTGCTTGGTTTCTATACCTGATTATCAAAGTCCGAGCACATCAAAGATATTAATAGGACACAAAAATAATATTATTTTTTTTGGGGGGGGGGGGAGGGGGGGTCAATCAGAACTCCCTAACATGCACAGGCACACCAGTGGACATAAAAACAAAAACAAATAGAACGTTATATCCTCAACAGAAAAGTGGTGAAATAAAGGTGTAAAGATAAATTTCTTTAAGGGTAGTGAATGATTATAGTAGATAAGATAGTGCAGTTCAATACCTAACACCATCATATCGAGATAAGTTTGAAGAGGACTTAGATAAGGCAAAGATGTACTAAGCATGTAATCCAAGGGAAAATGAAGGTAATGAGACCCGCAAGACATATTAAAATTAGTTCTACCACTAACAATCAAATAAATTCCATATATTGATAGGACACGGCTACAGAGAGAACATAATCCCTCTTTCACAATGCAACCTAATCTCTCCAGATCAGAAGAAACGCCATTGATTACAGACGACACCCCAGGTTCTACAGCATCACACATAGTTTCATTGATGATACCAACTCGCAGACCTTCTAGAGGCTTTGATCCCAATGTATATATCAGGAGAAACGAAGTGCAAAGCGAATGCAAGACGGGCCAGAAAATGGTAGATGTCCATAGATAAGTTGGTTACACTAGAAGCCCCACATACACATTCTGATTGAATTTATACATATATAAGTGGCACAAATTAGCCTTTATATATGGATGATGTTCTAAGTGTATCAACTATGACTATACATGACTTCGAGTCAACTGGTTTGCCTTGCTAACATGATATTATCTGAATCCTTGGGGTAACAGTCAAAACACAAGCATTTTTATGAAATATAAGAAACAACCAAACTTGGAGAATCTATAAAAGAGGTAGATAGGAAACTTACGGGTGAAGGAAGTGTAGCTATGCTCGGTGAATGAAAACAAGGCTCTCGGGGAGGCCTCTCTGAGGCCTCTAAGCATGAGGTTGCATCATCCCAAGCTGCTAAAGAGCCCTTTGTTGCTGATCCACAAACCGAAGTCGTGTGGGGCATTCCTTAACGCGCAGGGCCCTAACCACCGTCGAAGCCACCAGGGAGAAGAATGTGAATGATAAATACAATATGAATGCGAATGTGAATACAATACCAGAGAGAAGAATGTGAATGCGAAATTTTTCCCATATTCCCAGCCTACAAAAAGAACAAGCTAAATTCTTCCAAACGACTTCAACGACATCATCCCTAATCATGTATCTAGCTTCGATTTCGTGTTCAATTCTGAATTATCCAAGCACCTTAATTGAAATTTCTGAGATTCTCATAAGCTCTCGAGATTATGAATAAATCCATAAGAAAGGAAAACAATACGTAAACCACATCTTCATATGTGAACATCTCTAGTATGGCTCCTTGGCGCTTCAACTGCCAAATTGTCGACGACCAGGGGATCCTCCTCTTCGCGGGATTGTTCGACCGTCAGGAATGCAAGTGTGGGTTTTGTGTCGTCGGGTGCGATCACGACCACGGTGAGGAGAGAACGCATAGGACAGTGAGGAGATGAGAGAACAGAGAGGACAAAGGTTTTAGTAGAGAAGGTAGTAGATACAGTAGAGAAGTTTTGTGTCTCTTTTTAGTTTTTAGAGATAAGGCTTCAGTTCAAATTTTGAGTTATGCCACTAAGTGTTAGGTTCAAATTTTGGAACCAGATGGTTTACTCAAGTATTTGATATACAATATAATTAATATATTCAATATATTGATTATTAGTTATACTAAATTAAATAATACATTATATTATATATTATATTACAAATATATTAATACTTGTATCTTATATTATATTACAAATCGTATAAATATATAATATATATTAGTCATGGGTTATACTAAATTATATATTATATTATATGTTGTACTTGTATATTATATAGATCTATAAATTTATATTTATCTCTTTAGTAATTTTTTCTTCAATTTATATTTATCTCTATAAATATATAATATATGTTGGTAGGCTTATCTCAATTTTATATTTTTATCACTTTATTATTTCTAATTGCTATATATAAAATTATATGCTATGATAAAATGTACATGTGTGTTAGTTCTCTTGGTAATTATCATGGACTTTAATGTTGGAGGTCATTTTTCAAAACACTTTGTTAACTATCCTAATTATTCTTTTTTCACATTAACAATATTGTCTATCACAGAATGTTTTGATCGGATTCTGTTTCTGTCCAGTACCAGTCTTTTCTGTAAGTTTATATGTTGGTGTACCATTTAGCGACAAAAGATGTAATATTACATTCGACTTAATGTCGCCACTATTTATAGATCTACTGCATTAGAAAATCTTGATACTAAAATATTGTTTCTGTAATATATTATGTTGATATAACTATGTTAGTGTCAGACGTATTTTCAATAGTACATTTTTTTGGGAGGTAAACAAATTACACCGACAAAAGTACATACCAAAACTCACTTTTAGCAATGGAAAATTCTGTGACACTGAATAGTGTCATCAACTACGAGATATTTTGTCGAAACTAAAGAATCTTTTTACCTTTAAAACCATTGTGACAACCTTGAATTTTCGTGGTTGTTGATGAACATTCTTGTAGTCTTGGATGAGACAAACTATTTGCAATGGAAACATCCTATTTGTTTCACTATTGCAAGTCACAGACTCAAAGGTTACATGGATGGCTCAACTCAAGTGGATGAGATGATCGTCAATGCAGATGGATCGAAATCTGTAAATCCTGCATACATTGCTTACATGGAATAGGATAGTGCATTAGCTTCATGTCTTCTAACTTTAATTTCATCCTTTTAACTTTTGAATCTTGTTCAGTGTCGAACCCCGTATGAAATATGGCATGTTCTACAATAGTTGTTTTCAATTACTTCAACAACTCGTGTAATGCGATTATTCTGTTCTCTTCATTCTCAAAGGAAACGAGATGTTTCAATGTGAGAGTACCTAGGGAGAATTTAGCTTTTGTGTGATATTCTACCCAATTCAGATCATCCAATTTCAGAGACTATGCAAATAAGTACGATCCTTGCTGGTCTCACGCAATATATTAACACATTATAGTTGTAATCACAACAAGTAGACAACCATATGATTTAGATTGTGTTACTAGTGTCCTCCTAGATGTAGAAGCTCGGTAACAGGACAATCTCATGCAGATTGATCCCAGTGCAGTGGCATTCAATGTCCAGACTACTAATGGCTCAAACTCAGGACAAATTACTGCGTCTGGACCATCTGTTCAGTATTCACCTCCTCAATTAATACGGTATCAGTCTCCTAATGCTACAGATGTATTCATCCTCAGAACTATCCACCTAATTCATTTGGTCGAGGAAGAGACAGAGGTAACAATTTTAACAGCAGCAAACCACTGTGCCAGTTGTGTGGAAAATTTGATCATCGTGTAGCACGATGCTGGTATTGTTTTGATTATTCCTTTAATGGAGTCACTTTTCAACCTCAATCTCAAGGTAATAACAGAAGCCAAGCTCACAATGCAGAACTTCAGTTCTATTTGCCACCTGAGGTTGAGCAGAACTTCAGTTCTACTCCACTTCATCAGCAACAATTCAAACCTCAACAAGCTCAGCAACCAAAGTTCTATCAACATACCTCACCTGCAACTCATACTTGCTTGTATCTTGCTTAACACTAGTCTGGATCATGCTTTTGTGGTGAATTGAAGTGGTCCAAACATAAATGCTCTCAACACTCATATTTCGTCCAGTGCTTTGTCTAAAGTGGGGGGAGCAAATGTAGAATAGTTTCCAGATTCAGGAGCGTCTCACCACCTCACCAACTCATCAATGAATGTTCCTAATGCTATTCCATATAGAGGACAAGATAAGATGTATGTAGAAAATGACAATACAATTGGTATCTTCCATGCAGGTTCATCTCAGTTACAGATCAATAATAGATCAGTTATTTTGCGTAACATAATTATAATACCTAATATTACTAAAAATCTTATATATGTTTCTCGATATGTTAAAGATAACAATGATTATTTTGTGTTCTTTCCTAGTGGTTGTGTCGTGAAGGATCTGAAAACACATTAAGTGCTCCTGTAGGGATGCGAATGAGAAGGGTTATACAAGCTGCTTGTTTCTCCTACTACTTGTGTTAAGTCTGAGTCAATAATATTACTCGTGTGTTCTTGGTGCTTAGATAGTAATATTAGTCGTAATATAGTATATGTTAACTCTAGTTCTTACAATAAGTCTGGTTTGCATATGAACAAAATGGGTAATGCTTCAGTTATGTGTGATAAGTCTAGTCCTTCTGTTGAGTCGTTCAGTTCTGTATGTAATGAAAATTTCAATAAATTGAGTAATGATAATATGGTTGTTCATTCCGTAAATAATTTAGTACATCACATTGGCAGCAGCTCCACAGATTAAGTTATATATGCAAATACACTTGCCGCTGCAAATACTCTTGCTTCCTCTGTAACATCTCTTATGTGGCACTAGAGACTTGGTCATCATTCTTTTCAAACTTTACAACAATTGATTCAATCTAGAATAAGTCGTAGTGATAAGGTTGACAAGTCTCAATTATGCACTGATTGTTAAATGGGAAAGAGCCATGAACTTCCTTTCAATCCAGCTGAAGGTGTTTATATTGTTCCACTTCAGTTGATTCAAGTTCACATATGAGGACCTATACCAATCAGGTCAAGTAGTTCGAGGTATTACATCAGTTTTGTTGATGCTTATTGTAGATTCACATGGCTATACTTTCTTGCTAACAAAGGTGATGTTGTGTCTGTTCTGATATCGTTTCAATTGTTTGTTGAAAAAGAACTAAACTATGAGATAAATGTAATTCACACAGACAATGGAGGTGAGTTTCTTGGATTATTTCATTCACATTTGATTTCAACCTGCATTTTTCATAGATTCATGTGTTCATACACTTCTCAACAAAATGGCATTGTTGAAAGGAAGCACAGACACATTGTCGAGTTAGGCCTTAGTTTACTTGCTCAAGGATTTGTTCCATTAAATTTTTGGACAGATTCCTTTGCTAATGTAGTATACCTAATCAACAGGTTGCCTACTCATGTGTTAAACAATCAAACACTCTTTGAAAAACTGTTTCATAAATCTCCTTCACATACTCTTCCAAGGGTGTTTGGGTGCTTGTGCTTTCTACATGTGCGAGATTTCAATAAACACAAGTTTAATTACAGGTCAAGACCCTGTGTGTTTCTAGGATATTCTTCAGCTCATTTAGCATATATGTGCATTGACTGAATGGGTAGAGTATACATATAGGCATGTTCAATTTGAAGAGTCGATTGTTCCTTATTGAACCAAGCAATCTATTACTAACATCTCTTTTGACACGAGTAATTCTTTTACATGCTCTCCATCTGGTTCAGATTTCTGGTCGTTATCAGGATCATCAAGAATTCCTATGCCTACTTTATTATCTGAAACTCCTGCTGGTTCTCCACCCAGCAGTTCTCCTATTTCATCAAGTTTGAACACACATCCTAGTCCCACCAATTCTGTGATATCTCATTCTTCTAGACGACCAAATGTTGCACAAGATATTACAAGTCCCAGATATTCAGTTAGTGTTCAAGATTCCCCAATTACAGTTACAGTAGTTACATTTCCAGGTCCTCAATGTCAAGATCTTTAGATCAAAGATTTAGAGAAAAGTAGATAAAACTGAAATAGATTTATTCTCTACTTAACCTATTGTTACACCGAATGCATATATATATATACCCTAAAACTAGTTGTTGGTAACTTCATATATATATATATATATATCCTTAAACTTTGACTATATAAATATATATTCTTAACTTTCGGCATACCTATACTTATATCCTAACATTCTCCATACTTGATTTTCTTTTGAGAACACTTTGAACTCCTTTGCCTCCTTGGACTCCTTTGCCTTGTTTGAACACATGAATCAGCGATTTCAGTTCTGATAATCCATTGATGCTTCTCTGATGACCAGTCTCTCTAGCTATCTATCATTCAAGCCAAAGCACTAGTTTTTCTTCACACACAAATGTATCCATATCAAACAGATTAAAACACACACACAATCTTATACTCATAATGCAGTTATATTAGAACCTTCACATATGATATTATCATAAGCACACATCATGAATCATTCACTCAATGTTTTCACTATAAAGACTCCTGCAGATGTATCATAGATTACACATCAATATATCTCACACATGTACTTAACATAACTGAACAATTTCTTTGATATTCATCACATCATCATACTAACCTAACACCAGTCTTCCTTTCTTTGCTTTATCTATCATTTTTCCAAATTATTTGATTGAAAGTTTGATTTCTTATTTCTCTCTTTTTATATATATATTTTTTTCACTGCAATTATTTTACCTTGACATAAGAGTTTTAGCTCTTATCTTACCAATACAGTTGGATGGTTTCAGCCATCATCTTTTCTTCCTCAAGGGTATGAACACAAGTATCTTGTCGTTCTCTTGTGCACATAACTCTATTTTTGGAATCAAACTGTACCCCATGTCAAGTCAGTGATCTTGATATTTCTTGAGGTGCAGAGAAGAGGACGAATATGTATAAATGGCAATATAAATGGTGAGAAAATTCAAAGAAAATGAGTTACATACCAGTAGAGTATAAAGAAAATTCAATGGAACTCACCGATGCATAATAATGAGGATTTATTGAAAACAGAATAATGACAACAAATGTAATGCTCATCTAGATGACATCAATGATCATGAACTATTAACTGCATAATGAAATAATCATGATGCCTTACATCTGATTGAATAAGATCATTCAATGGAATAGTACAAGTCGCTTTTAAGACTACAAACATACAAGAATTACCTGAACCTATTCATGTGCTCAATGCAGAGGTCAAGACAACTCTTGAAGTTCTTGAACCGAAAACACACCAAGATTCTTTCTCCATGGCACAAATGTCTTTACTGTTAATGGTTTCGTTAACACATCATCCACATTCTCATTTGCTGAAACAAAGTTGACGATGAGTTCCCCATATTGAACTTTTTCTCGAATGAAGAACATATCAATCTCCACAAGCTTCATCTTTGAATGATGAACCAGATTTTCTGACAATATTACAACACTGGTATTATCACTCCATATCACCGAAGGAGATGGCAGAGTCAAACCTATTTCCAGAAGAAGAGACTTCATCCACAGGATTTCACACATAGAATTAGAAATGGCAAAAAAATTGGCTTCAGCACTGGACGTAGAAACCACTGCCTGCTTCTTGGAGCTCCAGATGATGGGGATGCCATTGAGAAGAAGAGAGTGGCCGGAGATGGACTTCCTATCAAGAACATCACCTCCCCAATCAGCATCTACAAAAGAAACCAGGGACACATCAGTAGAGAAACACAGAGTTGAGCGAAACAACAAACCATGATCCAGTGTGGCTTTCAAATATCGGATGACATGAATAACAGCAGACCAGTGACTAGAACACGGTGCCTGCATATACTGACTTAACTTGTTGATAGCAAAGTTAATGTCAGGCCTGGTGATACATATATGATGCAATGCCTCTATAGTACTTCCATAGAGAGACTCATCATGAAACAATTCAGTACACTGATCCATACCTGAGCGAGTGATGCACGTACGTGTCACAGAAGGAGGAAAAATATTTGCACCAGACAAACCAACCTTAGATATTAGCTCCTGAACATACTTCTTTTGATTAAGAAGTAAATAGTCTTCTCTAGTGGAAATTTCCATTCCTAGAAAATAATTGAGATTCCCCAGATCTTTTAGCTTGAAGTGATCATTGATAGAACAGATAACTTGTTCAACTATTGAAGAGGATGAACCTGTGATGACAATATCATCTACATAAACAAGTAACAAAACAAACGCATGATCATATTTCTTAATGAACAAACAACTATCAACAGTCAAAGACACTGAAGAAGATAGGATTTCAATTTTTCAAACCAGGCACGCGGAGCCTGCTTCAAACCATACAGGGCTTTCTGTACCTTGCAGACCAAAAGAACAGAACCAGATGACGAAGGATGCTCAAAACAAGGCGGTTGCACCATGTAAACCTCCTCGGTCAGATCTCCATGAAGAAATGCATTATTGATGTCCACATGTCGTAATCCCCACTTATGAGTTAGCGCAAAAGACAATACAATCCGAACAGTTGCAGCCTTCACAACAGGACTAAAAGTATCCTGGAAATAAAATCCAGCCTTTTGGGAAAAACCTTTAGCAACTAGCCGAGCCTTGTGCTTAGCTATGCTTCCATCTGCATGTCTTTTGATTTTGAACAACCACTTACACCCAATGGGTGTCCTTCCAGCAGGCAGAGAAACCACATACCATGTTTTATTATCTAGAAAGGCACTCATCTCATCATGAACATCATTGGCCCACTGTGGAGAAAGTAAGGCTTCATGAATAGACAGAGGTTCTCTGGAAGATAAATTCTCAGTAGAAACACAAGTAGACGTAAGAGCTTGTAAAGATGCCTTGGATGGTGTCATCATTGGATGAGTGCTCAATACAGGAGCAGATGACTGGGCCTTTAACAAAGAACAGATGCATGTGGATTTGGCATCGAGGAAATGGCATTTAATGAAAAACAACATTTCTAGAGACATAGATCCTACCAGACGATGAGAGACATTTATACCCATAATGCTTAGAGCAATATACCAAATACACGAAGAAAAGAGTAATCGGGTTTAGTTTTAAATAAAACCTCATGGCGAGAAAGATTACCAATGAAAGATGGAGGTAGGCGATTAATCAGAAAGACGGCCGTGAAGATAGCATCTGTCAAGTAATGAAGGGGAATAGACGACTGAGCAAGAAGAGTTAGGCCAAGCTACACAATATGACGATGCTTGCCTTCCACCATACCATTTTGTTGACTGGTGTAGGGACAGGTGACACGATGCATAATTCCATGTTGAGCAAGATAAGGGGACAAGAACTGAAACTCCCCACCACCATCAGACTGTACAGCTTTTAGAGAACAACCAAGCTGCTTCTCGGCCAGTACATGAAACTCTTGAAACGCCTGAGCAACATCACGCTTCTTGGCCAAAAAATAAATCCACGTATAGCTACTGTAAGCATCAACCACACTAAGATAATAGTTAGAATTGCTGGATGTGTAGGGAGAGGGTCCCCAAACATCAATCTGAACCAGGTCAAGAGGAGCATTAAATTGAGTTTCAGACGGCAAATGAGGTTGATGTTTACTTTTAACTATAGCACAAGCCGAACATTCAGAGAAAATATGTTTAACAGTAAGATCATGAAGACGCAAATGTTTTGTCAAAATGGAATTCGAAGGATGTCCAAGTCTCATGTGCCACAACTAAGATGAACCTTTGGGACTTAAGGATGCAAGAAAACATTTAAAAGAAGAAGAAAGATCATCATTCATCATTCATCAAATCACTATCAGCATTCACACAAACAGAATTAGCTGTAAGTCCAGCATATAAAGAATCATTATCAACCAAAATATTTTCATTGATTTCACTTTGTGAGGATGTAACCCCACTTGGAACAACATTTAGAGTAGAATTCAATTGACGGGACACTGCAACATTATTATTAATAGAAGAACTAACTTAACCGAATTGACAGATCTAAAAGTTGACAGATCAAGTTGATACAACCCATCACACTCAAATCCACGAAGAAGCACTCTGTGCGACATGGAATCTCTAACCAAACAATGTGACGCATGAAACTCAAAGTAGACTTGATTGTCCCTGGCAAACTGAGAAACAGAGAGGAGATTCTTAGTAACACAGGGAGTATATAACATATTGTTTAACATAAGTTGCTTAGACTGAGTAGGAATCATGGAAGAACCAATCGCAAAAATACGTAAAGATGAACCATTCCCTACCAGTACCTTACCTGGACCTGTGTACGGAGATGTTACCTTTGTAACAGGATGAGCATTGGTAATATGGTTTGTCGCTCCAGAGTCAGGATACCAGTTTGCATCATTATGAACTACAGGAGCAACACACGCAAGATTTGCTTGCAACGAGGGCAAAATGTTGGGTTGACCACCTGATGAGGTGGTTGAGACCATAGGAGAAAATGCATACGAACCTGATATTAGGTAATGACCATTGACAGCTGGTTTAGGCGTATGATAAAGAGGATGATAAACCATAGGAGGTGCAGCAAAAGGCATGTATGGATGAATAATCGGAGCATGATGTGCAACACCAGGAGATGGGGTGATCGGTGGAACTAATTGGTGCGGATATGCAGAGGCTGGAGACGGTTGATATGCAGGAACATGACTTTGATATGGAGAGGCATCATCCACTGAATCATCCCATTGAGCATATGACAGATTTGACGAAGGTGAGGAAGAGGATGAATGAACACGATCGGTGACTCCAGTAAAGTGCACATTGAATTGTTGATAACATCTATGCACTAGATGTCCGAATTTACCACACAATAGACATTGTGTTCTGTTTGCTCCATATCCTCTGCCACAGCCACGTCCTCTACCAGAATTACCTTGTTAATAGTCTCCTAAACTAGAGTGTTGTTGTCCTTGATGCTGCGATCGTACCTGATGCGTAGTATTTCCCTCACCAGTGATAGGATAAGGATTAACAGAGTGCATAGAATCATAAGTTTTTGGACCAATAGTATGATTTACCGCAACATTCGCCGTAACAACCGAATCAAAGATCATATCAGACTGCCTAGCTTCGGCATCTAATAGAACCAAGTTCACAGATTGGATGTCCACAGCTGGCGAGACTATCACAAGTAGTCTGAATGGCGGTTATATAATCACGCATGGATTGATGAAGTAGCTTCCGGGCTTTCAAACGATCATATAAATGCATAATCTGAGTGGTTGATGATGACAAAAAATCCCTGTGCAGTTTTTGCCAAATAGATGATGCATTCATGCAACCAATCAGACATCGACTAACCTGAGGAGATACAAATGCCAGCAGCCATGACGCTAATGAACTGTCGAGATGCATCGATTTTCCATACGCTGGATTGGGTTGATCACGACCATTGTTGTCACGAACAAATTGTGGAACATCCACGGTTCTATGCAGATATGCTTCAAGATTGTATCCACGCACCGAGAGCAGAACCTGTTGCTTCCAGGACTGAAAGATGTCTTCTCTAAGCAATTGCACAACCTTCTTGTTTTCAAACGGTGGAGTAGCGTCTTCCATGGATGACCGCAAGGAAGACGGCGCGACGTAGGGTTGCAGCGACCTAGCGTTGCGGCGACCTAGGGTTGCGGCAGCATAAAATCATCCTTGCTCTGATACCAAGTCAAGATCTTCAGATCAAAGATTTAGAGAAAAATAGATAAAACAGAAATAGATTTATTTTTTACTTAACCTATTATTACACTGAATGCATATATATCCTAAAACTAGCCGTTGGTAACTTCATATATATATATATATCCTTAAACTTTGACTATATATATATACATCATTAACCTTCGGCATACCTATACTTATATCCTAACACTCAAAGGGATTCTCAAGATCAACAAGTGACTTCTCCAACTGAAAATTATGTTGACACACATGACAGAAGGCTATCTGTTTCTCATTCCCCATATGACCCTGCTTCTCATGTTTTAGATGATAGGAATCTCAAAATCAGCTAAGAAATTGAAAGAGAGAATTGAGAGCTTACTTGAATATGAAGAAAGCAATCTTGATTTAATCTTCAGTTAGTTAAATCTGGTACAAGACTATTCTATTTATAGACTATAAGAAACTAAAAATTACAACTTGGTCCTTCTAATAATTGCAGATCTAAACCCTAATTATACATATATCCTAAAATTTCCCTATCAAGATCCAATTTCTTGTTGTTGAAGATGACTTTTCTTGCAATCTGAAAATTACCAGAAAATCTGAAAAACAGAACAACTCTATGTATCCATTAGCTTCATCCTCCAGAAAATCTGAAAAACAGAACAACTCTATGTATCACATCAGCTACTTCATAATGATCATGCCACATATTGAAAAACATCAGCATAGTTCTACTGATCATCACTTATCAAACACATGTATTCTAATTCTTATCTTCTTGAAAACAGAATGACTGGACATTTCTAACACATACCAAATCATATTCATGTAGATCATTCTCAGTACACAAATATCATGTACAGTTGCATTCTCAGTACATATGCTATCACATGAATATACACATCACTGAAACCACTTAGTCACACAATGGAACTTTTAACTAATCATAACAAAATATCCAACAGCATTAAGCTGACATGAACATCTGCTTGCTTAGACAATATTAAATTTCTCATGCCGATTTATCTTTCTTTCTTTTCTTTTCTTCTTCTTTGATTTCATTGATTGATTTTTTTTTTATTGACAGAAGGGTTTGAGCCCTTATCTTACCAACACTAACTGAAGGGTTTGAGCCCTTATCTTTACTTCCTCAAGAGATATTTCAAATTATCTTGTCGTTGTCTTTGAAACAATCTCTGTTTTTGGAATCAAGCCAGGTTTTATACCAATTTATTCATCATACATTGATGCACTGAACTTCTTCCTTTTTTTTTCAGATGAAGAAACAGATATGTCAGCAAGCAGAGATCACACAAACTTACTACCCTTACATACCAGTCATAACTAGAAAACGCCCCACATATATGACTATGAAAGCCTCAGATGACAGCATATTCAAAATGACATAAATGACTTTAAAATGCACTGACACATGCTAAATGTATACCAGAAAAGCATCTAAACAATATGAATTAGAATGTATCCAAAACAGAACAGCAAACTACATTATCAGCAAGATAAGATAACACAATCATGCGATAGTAAGAATGATCCTAGTGAACTAAAAAAACTTGACATGATCATTATGATAATAACTGTGATCCATTAACCTCAGCAAAAAGCATAGAAAACATAGAATTACTCTGAACAAATTCCTTGAGCAAGCAGCATTATCGACTTGTCAGCATTGACTTCAGAAACAGAAAACACCCCTAACTTCCTCCTGCATGGAACAAACAATTTCTCTGTTAGAGGTTTAGTAAAGATATCAGCAATTTGTTCACTGGATGGAACAAAGTTAACCATAACATGACCCGAATTTACTTTCTCGCGAACAAAAAGCATATCGATTTCAACATGCTTCATTTTAGAGTGTTGTATTGGATTTTCAGTTATAGCAGCATCACTTGTACTATCTGTCCAAACAGTTGGAACTGAAGACAATTGTAGTCCCATTTCTGTAAGAAGTGACTTCACCCAAATGATCTCACACACTGCATTCGCAATTGCCCTAAACTCGGCTTCAACACTTGACCGAGCTACTACTGATTGCTTCTTTGAACTCCATATAATTGGATTGCCATTTAGTAAGAGATAGTGCCCATATATAGATTTTCCGTCTGATATGTCTCCACCCCAATCTGCATCAGTATAAGAGGTTAGAGAAATTTATTTCATAGGAAAAGAATTGTTTCGAAACATAAGACCATGATCTATAGTTCCTTTCAAATATCTAACAATGTGCAAAGTAGCTTTTCAATGAATCAGAGAAGGTACCTGCATGAATTGACTGAGCTTGTTGACAGCAAAATTTATATTGGGTCTTGTAACACAAATGTGCTGCAATGCTCCAATTGTACTTCTGTACAACGTAACATCTTCAAATGGATCTGAAGATATGACAACAGCTGACTTAGATAGACATGTACCTGTCATAGGTGTAGGAAATGTAGTAGCATCAGAAAGACCCAACTTAGCAATCAGATCTTGTATATATTTTTTCTGATTCAAAAGCAAAAACTCATATGTGGTCGTAACTTCCATGCCCAGAAAGTAACTAAGACTACCAAGATCCTTAAGTTTGAATTCATAAATAATGACATGAATTACCTCATCAATAGCAGATGCAGAAGGACTTGTTACGACTATATCATCAACATAGACTAATAAAAAAACAGAACCCAAATCAGTTTGCTTAATGAACAGACAACTGTCAGGCACAGATGCCCTAAACTGCAGATTTTGTACAAGGAAACACTTGAGTTTTTCAAACCAAGTGATACGATCTTCCAGGAGTCGGCACTTTCGAGGGTAGGTGGTGATACGATTCTCCCAAGGCTCGTAATATTGCTGTCAGAATTCCGACTCTGTAAAGGGTTCCCTTTTCCGCGAAGCTCTGCTCCGAATTGATCCGAGTGATGAATACGAAAGTCCCAGATAATTGGGTCCTCTTTCTGGAATGGGTGGGCTCGTCGAATTTAGATATTTATTCCGTCTTCTAGACCAATTTTGGTAAGGTCGGTCCTCCTGGATACGATTCTGCCGAGACTAGAATATACGACGGATAGATGATGGATGAATGATGGATCGATTGGATCACACAAAGGCAGCGACAAGCCCTTGATACCTCCACAATGGATTCTCCAAGATATGACGCACTCGAAGATTCCAAAGCTTGAACCTTGGATATGACACACCAAGATTCAATTGCCGGATATGACACACCGACAATCAATTTCTCATTCAATGAACAAGAAGAACAATGTGGCTAGCACACAAGTTTGTAAAAGAAAGGTCTCTCCTCTAATTTCGGCCACCCTAGCTACTTATCCTAAAAGAAGTAAAACCCTAAACTAATTTGGGCCTAAGGAAAGCTCTCCTATGGGCCGAATTTTATTCTCCTCCTCTTATTGGGTTTGGTTGTCTTGTGGACCGTTTGCCTCATTAAAACCCCCCTTTGTAAAACCCAGTGGGACAAAACCAAAGGTCGGGAAAAAGAGTACAAACGATCCCCTCTTGACTTAGTCCATTCGAGCAACCAAGAGGTTCTTAGGCTCCATGTCTCCGGACGGAATGATAGTTGGTCCTATGCGGTCCAGTAGTGTGGTGATTGTATGTCCAAGCTTCCTAGCCCTTGATCGTGTCATTGGTCCACTTGGCACGGTTATCTCACCCCTGTCTTCAAGTGTGGGCCGCATTTCTTCCATGATCACATCATCCCCTCCCTCTTCAAAAGGATTTGTCCTCAAATCCGGATCATCTGCAACAAAAGGAAGCAAATCAGTAATGTTAAAACTTGAACTAACATTATACTTCCCTTCGAGGTCTAGTTGATAAGCATTGTCGTTGATCTTCTTTAGGACTCGGAATGGGCCATCCACTCTAGGCATCAACTTGGATTTCCTCTCGACTGGAAACCTATCCTTCCTCAAGTGCACCCACACGAGGTCTCCTTCCTCAAAGGTCACCTTACGTCGGCCCTTGTTGGCTTGCTTTGCATACGACTTCGTCCTTTCCTCGATGTTGCGCTTGGCCTTTTCATGGATCTGTTTGACAATTTCAGCTTTCTTCTTTCCATCTAAGTTAGTCCTTTCACTCATAGGCAAAGCGGTTAGATCCAAAGGAGACAAAGGGTTAAATCCATAAACGATTTCAAACGGTGAAAACTTGGTAGCGGAATGTGTAGCTCGGTTATACGCAAATTCAACATGTGGCAAGCATTCTTCCCAAGTTTTCAAATTCTTCTTAATCAAGGTGCGTAGCAAAGTAGACAAGGTCCTATTCACTACTTCGGTTTGTCCATCAGTTTGAGGGTGGCAAGTAGTTGAAAATAGCAGTTTAGTCCCTAGCTTAGACCACAGTGTTTTCCAAAAGTAGCTCAAGAATTTAGCATCTCTATCACTAACAATGGTCCTAGGCATTCCATGCAAGCGAACAATTTCTTTGAAGAATAAATCAGCTATATGAGACGCATCATCAGTTTTATGGCATGCAAGGAAATGAGCCATTTTTGAAAACCTATCCACAATCACAAAGATGGAATCCTTTCCAGTCCTAGTCCTAGGCAATCCAAGCACAAAATCCATAGATATATCGACCCACGGTTGTTCAGGAATCGGTAAGGGCATATACAAACCTTGGGACTGTACCTTTGCTTTGGCTTGTTTGCAAGTGACACATCTTCCACATATCCGCTCGACATCCCTTTTCATTTGCGGCCAATAGAAGTGTTCTTGCATCACCTTCAAGGTCTTAGTGATCCCAAAATGTCCCATCAATCCTCCGCCATGGGCTTCCCTAACTAACAATTCTCGCATCGAACAGTTAGGTACGCATAATCTATTTTCAAACAAAAGAAACCCGTCGTGCCTTACATACTTTCCATGAGCGAATTTAGCACATGCTTTAAAGATATCTTGGAAATCCGAGTCAGTTTCATAGAGCTCCTTTATGTATTCAAAGCCTAAAAGCTTAGCATCCAAAGTAGAGATCAAGGCATACCTTCTTGATAGAGCATCGGCAACAATATTTTCATTACCTTGCTTATACTTGATCACATAAGGAAAGGTTGCGATGAACTCCATCCACCTAGCATGTCGTTTGTGGAGCTTTTGTTGACCCTTCAAATGCTTCAAGGATTCATGGTCAGTGTGAATGACGAACTCCTTGGGCCATAGATAGTGTTGCCATGTTTGCAAGGCTCGAACTAGCGCATACAACTCCTTGTCATAGGTCGGGTAGTTTAGGGCAGCTCCTCCAAGCTTCTCACTAAAGAAGGCTATGGGCCTCTTCTCTTGTGTCAAAACAGCTCCAATACCTACACCCGAAGCATCACACTCAATTTCAAAGGTTTTAAGAAAGTTCGGTAAAGATAAAAGGGGTGCATTGGTGAGTTTGTCCTTCAAAGCTTGGAATGCTTTTTCTTGTGCGTCCTCCCACTTAAACCCAACACTCTTCTTGATCACTTAGGTGAGAGGTGCGGCTATGGTACTAAAATCCCTCACGAATCTCCGATAGAAACCCGCAAGTCCATGAAAGCTCCGCACTTCGCCTATGGTAGTTGGCGTCGGCCAATCGCGGATGGCCTTAACCTTCTCTTCGTCCACCTTAATACCATCTGCACTTATAACAAAGCCCAAAAACACAAGGTGATCCGTACAAAAAGTGCACTTCTTAAGGTTAGCATAAAGCTTCTCCTTTCGAAGAATCATCAAAACAGATTTTAAGTGCCCAACATGCTCTTCTAAGCTTCGACTATAGACTAAAATGTCATCGAAGTAAACAACCACAAAAATTCCAATGTAGTTACGCAGGACATGATTCATCAATCTCATGAAAGTGCTAGGTGCATTAGTTAATCCAAAGGGCATGACTAACCACTCATATAAGCCATGTTTAGTTTTAAAAGCTGTTTTCCATTCATCACCTTCTTTCATCCTAATTTGATGATAACCACTCTTAAGATCTATTTTAGAAAACATCGTGGATCCATGCAGCTCATCTAACATGTCATCTAATCGAGGAATAGGATGGCGATACTTTACAGTGATATTGTTGATGGCTCGGCAATCGACGCACATCCTCCAAGTCCCATCCTTCTTAGGGACGAGTAGGACCGGTACCGCGCATGGGCTCATGCTTTCGCGGATGTATCCTTTGTCCATCAAGCCGTTCACTTGTCGTTGAAGCTCCTTGGTCTCCATAGGATTAGTTCGGTATGCAGGTCGGTTAGGTAGTGAAGCTCCCGGTACAAAATCGATTTGGTGTTCGATACCCCGAAGGGGCGGTAATGCGTGGGGAGTTTCATCCGGCAAGACGTCTTCAAAATCCTGCAAAAGGGAAACGATGTTGCTCGGCAAATCCGGCACGGGATTAGTGATACTCAACAACGTTTCTTTGTACATAAGTAGTATAACGGGTTGCTTAGAGGACAAAGCCCTCTTTACAACGCTAGGCCTCACCACAAAATTGGACTGCCTCACGGGTTCACTCACGGGTGTAAACTCACATCTCTCGGCTTTGGCTTTCCTCAATCTCTCACACTCATTTTGGGTAAGGGTACTTGTGTGTTCACTCACATTAGTTCCTTCGTGTTGTCGAAGTCGAAGTTGATCTAGGTGTATCTCATGCGGCGGCATGGGAGCAAGTGTGGTCTTTCGGCCCTTAAACTCGAAAGAATAACGGTTGGTAGCTTCGTTATCCTCAATCACATCGGCCTTGAGCATAAGTGACTCCATCTCTTGAAAGTAATCCTCAACACTCTTACTTCCTTGAGACAATCGTCTAAGCTTTTGATGTAGTTCCCTATGGTAATGGTTAGGAACAAACCTCTTCCTCAAAAGATTTTTCAGTTCATCCCAAGTATCTACGGGTGGATCACGATTACGTCGTCTACTCGTCACGATTTGATCCCACCAATTGATAGCATAATCACAAAATTCAGTTGCGGCTACTTGTACCTTTCTAAGCTCCGAAAGATTTTGACAATCGAACACAAGTTCGATCTTCTTTTCCCACTCCAAATAAGCATCCGGATCATTCTTCCCGTGGAAAGGTGGGATTTTTAACTTGAGACCACCAAGTTGATCTTCAAGCCGACCTCTTTCCCGCCGTGGTCTCCTTTGGTCCCGATTGGAGTGGCGGCTGCCCCTACTATAATAGTTGGACGATTGAACCTCTTCATCGTCTGCTTGAGGTTGAGCTCTTCTTGGAAGATTCCCCATAGGTGGCGGCATGGCTCGATTAATGGACTCTTGTATGATAGGTCCTAATTCTTGCTGCATCATTCGCCGAATCTCATTGCGAAGAATTCGCAAATCCGGGGGTTCGTTCCTTGCCCCTTGAGCTTGATTGGTGCTCTCCTCTCCATTACTTGCGTGGTTTGACATTATAATGCGCAAGGACCTGATTATCACACAACACAAATCAGCAAAATTAAATCTCGAAAGTGTGCTCTGATACCACTTGATACGATCTTCCAGGAGTCGGCACTTTCGAGGGTAGGTGGTGATACTATTCTCCCAAGGCTCGTAATATTGCTGTCAGAATTCCGACTCTGTAAAGGGTTCCCTTTTCCGCGAATCTCTGCTCCGAATTGATCCGAGTGATGAATACGAAAGTCGCAGATAATGGAGTCCTCTTTCTGGAATGGGTGGGCTCGTCGAATTCCGATATTTATTCCGTCTTCTAGACCAATTTTGGTAAGGTCGGTCCTCCTGGATACGATTCTGCCGAGACTAGAATATACGACGGATAGATGATGGATGAATGATGGATCGATTGGATCACACAAAGGCAGCGACAAGCCCTTGATACCTCCACAATGGATTCTCCAAGATATGACGCACTCGAAGATTCCAAAGCTTGAACCTTGGATATGACACACCAAGATTCAATTGCCGGATATGACACACCGACAATCAATTTCTCATTCAATGAACAAGAAGAACAATGTGGCTAGCACACAAGTTTGTAAAAGAAAGGTCTCTCCTCTAATTTCGGCCACCCTAGCTACTTATCCTAAAAGAAGTAAAACCCTAAACTAATTTGGGCCTAAGGAAAGCTTTCCTATGGGCCGAATTTTATTCTCCTCCTCTTATTGGGTTTGGTTGTCTTGTGGACCGTTTGCCTCATTAAAAACCCCCTTTGTAAAACCCAGTGGGACAAAACCAAAGGTCGGGAAAAAGGGTACAAACGATCCCCTCTTGACTTAGTCCATTCGAGCAACCAAGAAGTTCTTAGGCTCCATGTCTCCGGACGGAATGATAGTTGGTCCTATGCGGTCCAGTAGTGTGGTGATTGTATGTCCAAGCTTCCTAGCCCTTGATCGTGTCATTGGTCCACTTGGCACGGTTATCTCACCTCTGTCTTCAAGTGTGGGCCGCATTTCTTCCATGATCACATCACCAAGCTCGAGGAGCTTTCTTTAAACCGTATAAAGCTTTTTTCAGCTTACAAACAAGAGGAGTTTCAGAACTGTGAGTAATTTCAAACCTAGGAGGTTGAACCATATAAACCTCCTCAATTAATTCCCCATGAAGAAAGGAATTATTAATGTCGATTTGCCTTAAATTCCACTTGTGAGATAAAGCTAAAGACAACACTATACAAACAGTTGCAAATTTTACAACAGGACTAAATGTTTCTTGAAAATCAAAACCTGGTTTTTGTGAAAAAACTTTTGCAACTAACCATGCTTTGTACCGAGCAATAGACCCATATGCATTCCTCTTTATCTAAAACAACCATTTACACCCGATTGGAATCCTACCTGAAGGAAGATCAACCACAGACCATGTATTATTGAGCTGTAAAGCTGCATATTCCTCCTCAATAGCAGCTTTCCAATGTGGACTATTAAGCGCTTGAAGAACAGATTTGGGCTCCTCATTAAGCAGAGCAAAATAGTATTCTGCAGATGAAAGAAGAGCATAAAGAGAAGCCACTAGACCAGAATGAGCTTGAGTTTGTGCTTGAGTCTTAGATCTAGTCTGCATAGGATGAATATTGTTAGAGACAAAAGGTGAAATAAGAGGAGATGACTGAGCTATAACAGAGTCTCTTGTTGAAAGAGGCACAAGAGTAGAGTCTTGTAATCTATATGTAACAGTCGGGAGATTCTCAGTTGACTGAGATCCAATAGGAATGTCATGCAGATGCTGATCAGAAACAACACACTGATCTTGCTGGCGATTTGATTGACAACTATTAGATATATTAGGAGACGATATAAGAACATTAACATGACAGTTATTAATAGGAGAAATAGAAACTATAGGAGAAGAATAAGTTGAAATTCTGACAGTAGATGGAGGTGTTATATCAGGAAATGAAACAGCACCAGATTCATGCTCTGTAACCTGAGAATCAGACAAGGAAAACTGAGAATCACATGGGATAAAGAATGGAAGAGAAGTGTAATTCTGCGTTGGAGATGAAGATAGACTGAAACTACCTCTTTTATCAGCAAACGGAAACACTTGTTCGTGAAAAACAACATATCTAGATGTATAAGCACGCCCTATAGCAGATAGGCATTTGTAACCATGATACTTAGAACAGTATCCTAAGAACACATACGGTTCAGACCTCATAGCAACCTTTTTTTTGTTATAAGGTCTCAAGTGAGGAAATCACAAACAACCGAAAACTCTAAGGAATGCATAATCAGGAACTACCTTAAATAGCTTTTCATGTGGAGACAGTTTAGACAAGCTGTAAGAAGGCAATCGATTAATGAGAAAAGTTGATGGAAAGAAGGCATCTGACCAATAGTGTAAAGGCACAGAAGCCTGAGCTAGAAGTGTCAGCCCCAGCTCCAAAACATGACGGTGTTTGCGCTCCACAATGCCGTTCTATTCAGAAGAATATGGGCAAGTTATGCGATGAACAATACCAAAAGAAGCAAGATACATAGATAGAAAATGAAATTCTCATCCCCCATCTGACTGCACTGCCTTTAGCGAATGTCCAAGCTGTTTTTCTGCAAGCTTGTGAAAATCAAAAAAACATTTAGAGGCATCACTTTTTTGCTTTGAAAGTAAATCCAAGTGTATCGACTGAATGCATCAACTATACTCATATAGTATCTGTTTCCAATGGATGCACATGCAGCTGGTCCCCATAAATCCACCTGAACAAGCTCAAGAGGATGATTATACACAATTGACGAAGAAGAGAAAGGTTGTTTCTTACTTTTTCCCACGGCACAAGCAACACATTGAATGGCAGAGTGCTGCACAGGATGATTATGAATTCTTAAAAAGTTAAGCAATATATTGTTTGACGGATGTCCTAATCGCATATGCCATAGATAAGGAGAATCATTTGATTTTAACAAAGATAAAAAGCATTCAAAATCATCATTATCAATCGGATCACAACAGATAATGCTTGATTGTGATATATCTTTGGAAGAATCAATACGAACAGAGATGTTATTATTATCAAAATCATGATTCACAAAATAGAACTTTTATTCAGAATTGCAACTGCATAATCATTGTTTTCATTACAACTCTTTATCCCATAATTTTCAGCAACACATGCTTTAGAAACACTACCTAACTCCACAGCATTAAACCTACCAATTTGATATCTATTTAACTTGGAAAGATCAAGTTTATATAAACCCGAATGCTCATAACCATGTAATAAAACTTGATGAGACTGAGAGTCTCTTATTATGCAATGGGAGGCATGGAACTCGAAGTAGACCTTGTTGTCCTTAGCGAACTGTGACACAGATAACAAATTCTTAGTCACAGATGGAGTGTACAGCATATTGTGTAACATTAATGGGCGAGAGTGTATACCAGCATTACACATATCAACAGAAATCACAGCAGAACCTATTGCAGAAATGTTTAACGAAGAACCATTACCTACCATAACCTTACCTTGGACATGCATTGTAGTGTGATGGAGAAGCATTCGTGAGATGGTTGGTAGCTCCTGAATCTGGAATCCAGCTCGAATCATGCTGAATAACTGGAGCTACATAAGCTATATGAGCTTGAGGATTGCTTACAACAGATTGAGTATCCATATTCTGAGCATGACTAGGTGCATAACTCGCAATGGATGAGGCATAGGGGGCTGCAGGTGAAGCTGAGAAAGGATTATACTGAGCCATTGAATCTGGACCATTATACACAGGTGTCATGGGATATGAAGGATACAAAGAAGGAGAAGCATTGTATTGAGGTAATGGAGCTTGAGGAGAAGAATACTGCTGCATATAGTGTGGAAAATGCATTGGAAAGGATTGAGGATATGACATCTGAGTTGGATTGGACACTGTATGAGCAGTTGCAGGAGAAACTGGCGAAAATTGAGGTGCATGAACTGAATTAGCTGAAGCACTTGAATTAGAACCATATTGAACAGATTCAGCAGTATCCTCCCACTGAGAAGATGCAAGATTCACCACAGGAGAAGAAGAATTGCTTGGATCTGTCACACCTGTAAAATTAACATTAAATCTGTGGTAACACCGGTGGACAAGGTGTCCGAACTTCCCACACAATTGACATTGAGGACGATTGCTGCCAAATCCTCGTCCTCTACCTCTTCCTGATCCAGAGTTAAAGTTCTGAGCATGAGTCTGAACATGATTCGCCACCATTGAATTCTGCAAGTTGTTATTTGTCACATTCGTAGCCCCAGAAGATGAACTGGACAACAGATCAGTAGAACTTCCAGAAGCACCTTGCTTCTGTCCAGATGTAGAATTATTGGCCAAATTAGCAGTGACATTCGCATCAAACAGAAGATCTACCTGCCTAGCCTTAGCATCCAATAAAACAGAGCTAATTGACGCTAAATCATACGGATTTCTGCTCGCATGAATGACCGAGACTACACTGTCATACTGACCTTTAACGTCATTGATGATTATTGATATCTGTTGCATCTCTTCGATACGATGGCCACAGCTTGCCAAGCTATCACACGCAGACTGAATAGCAATCAAATAATCACGCATACTTTGCTGAGGCAACTTCCTGACCTTACGCCGATCGTATAGATGCATGATCCTAGTTGTAGATGATGATGAAAAGTCTCTATGAAGCTTTTGCCAAATTGAAGTTACTGACATGCATCCTATAAGACCTCTATTTACATGAGCTGATATAGAAGCTAGCATACATGATGAAAGAGAGATGTCCTTTTGAACATATTTGAGATAATCTGGATTTTGTTCATCTTTCGCCGTTAGGACCTTGAATTCGAGGCTGAATTGTTGTATTTCCATACAAATGCGATTCTAAATTGTATCCACGAACTACTAGGAGTACCTGTTGATGCCACGATTGGAAGTTCTCTTCCCCTTCCAATTGGCACACCTTCTTGTTGAAGAACGACGCGGAAATTTCCTCCATCTAATCGCAAACAGAACCAGACGAAATGCAAAACAGAATGCTTACGAGAGAAATCACTACGAATCTCCAAATCGTAGTGGCTCTGATACCATGATAGGAATCTCAAAATCAGCTAAGAAATTGAAAGACAGAATTGAGAGATTACTTGAATATGAAGAAAGCAATCTTGATTTAATCTTGAATTAGTTAAATCTGGTACAAGACTATTCTATTTATAGACTATAAGAAACTGAAAATTACAACTTGGTCCTTCTAATAATTGCAGATCTAAACCCTAATTATATGTAATTATATATATATCCTAACATTAGATATGACATTACCTACTCATAAAATTCCATTATCTACTTTTGATAAAACCGTTGTTGCTGCAGGTCTTCGAGTTCCTACTACAATAGTTAGTGCCTCTACATCTCAAATAGATGTTTTTGCTAGGCCTACAATGTCAAGTAATCAAGCATTTCAACCTTCCACACATGGAATGGTCACACGATCCAAATCCAGGTCCTATGCAAATGCATTCAAGGACATAGACTGCTGATGTTGATGAACCAACAAGTGTATATGTTGCACTTCAATATCCAGAGTGAAGAGAAGCATTACCGAAAGAAATTGAAGCATTACATGAAAAAGGTACATGGACACTTACATATCTGCCCACTGGTCGAACTCCAGTAGGATGAAAATGGATCTTCCAGATCAAAAGAGAAGCATGTGGTACAGTGGAAAGGTATATGGCACGTTTGGTGGTAAAAGGGTTTTCACAACAGGTAGGATGGGATTATGTTGATACATTTAGTGCAGTAGCAAAGCATACCACAATCAGGATCATTTTATGTCTTGCCTTATCATTTAATTGGACATTAATACATATCGATGTGAATAATGCTTTTATTAATGGGAATCTACATGAAGAAGTATACATGTCTCAGCGTTCAGGATTTAAGCAACTGATTTCTTTGGGAAAACAGTGGTCTATAAGCTCTGTATGTTCAAAAACAAGCTCTGAGAGCCCAGTTCGAGAAACTCAGAGATTGTTTACTTAACAATGTTCACTTCTTGAGTTATTAGTGTGATAATTGTCTTTTAATTAAACGAGTGTCTAACAAATTTGTCTATCATCTTGTGTATGTTGATGATATATTAGTGACCCGTTCTTGTAGTAAATTAGTAGAATCAACTATTACTAGTCTGAATGGTTTCTTTTCGTTGAAGAATTTAGGTAAACTTAATTACTTTCTTGGCATGGTGATTCAATAAGGTCCTAGCGAGTACTTTAAATCAACGAAAGTACATTGTTTATATGTTATCTCGTACCAACATGTCTGACTGCAAGCCATATCCTACACCACTGGTTTGATTTCCTTTTCTTACTTCCTCATCTCGATCAGGTATGCCATTATCAGATCCTTCTTTGTATAGGAGCACAGTAGGAGCTTTACAACATGTTTGTTATACTCATCCATATATCAGTTATAATGTTAATAGATGCAGTTGGTTTCTTCATAGACCTACTGAGGCTAATTGGATTGTAGTTAAACGAATCTTGAGATATCTGAAAGGCTCTCTGTATCATGGATTAATTTTCAGACCTTCATCTTCTCTTGAGCTAACAGGTTTTTACATATTCTAATTTGGGAGCTGACACTGATGATAGATGATCGACAAGTGGTCATTACCTGTTTTTGGGAGGGAATCCTATTATCTGGTTCTCCAAGAAACAGACTATGGTATACAGGTCCACAGCTGAAGCGTTCTATGGCTTAGCAAATGTTATGTGTGATGTTATCCGGGTAAATTCTTAACTCACAGAACTTGGTTTGTCTTTGTCATATGTTCCTGTGCTCTGGTGTGATAAGACTATCACCATTTCTATTGTTGCTAACTCGGTTCAACATGCAAAGATAAAGCATGTAGAATTGGATTTGTTCTTTGTTCGTGAAAAGGTATGACAGGGAATTGTTCAAGTTAATCATGTACCTAGATCATACCAGATTGTTGATGCTATCACCAAACCATTAACTGAGAAGCCCTTCATTCCCATTCATCGAAAGCTAGGAGTTTGTTCATTATGTGAAGCATTATCTGAAGGCTCATCTGTGTCTATTTATTTTTCATACCTTGCTTCCACTCATTATTTCTCTTCATCGGATGTTCTTTCTCAAGTATCCTCTAACCTTTCTCGACTTATTTCACTATCAGATGGTGCCCATTATCTGTTTTTAAATGATGATGATGATGATGAGTATTTTGCTAATGATATCTTGTCTAAGTTTTATGATTCATTGTTCCCAAAATGCAAAACTCAGATCCTCACTGTGATACATCATCATCTGTTTATGTTGAGAATTAGTCAGGATAGTAAAGTCCATAGGTCTTGCTTTACAAAAACTTCTCTTACATATCTTTGCTATGTTCTGCTGAGATAATTCTATGAGTATTTTTTGTGTTCATTCTATGCCAGACTGATTGATTACAAAGCTCATGCAATTAGTTCATAACAAAAGTCAAATGAAGATATTGAGCTCAAACCCAATCAATCCATGTTACTTGGGTTGGAATCACAATCCAAAAACAAAACATATAAGATTGGTTGACTAACATGTGGTTAAGGCATTGTTAATTCAGTGTTTGTACAAAATCTATATAAAAGATACTGGGAAAACCCAAATAATCATCAAGAAGATAAACAATTGAATGATGACTTAGGCAGCACAGTGGTGCACATAAACCTAAGAGATGTTGTAAGCCAAAAGAATATATTGGGCATAAACCCAGTCAGCTTTGTATGATTATCGATCAGTTTGACATAGTTTTGAGTAGAAAAGCTCATATGCATGTAGAATCATAACATTTCGAATGGATTTGAGAAGAGATGTTGTGTTTGATAAGATATTATTGAATTTTGAAGTTGTTTGACCTGATTTTCACACCTAAACTGTATGTGTTATATATAGTGTTGTTTTCTGTGTTTTGAAGTTTTGGTGAACATGATATCTTCAATCAGAGTATCATCAAGCAAAGACCAAACGATTTTTAAATCAAACAGAAAATGGGACCAAGAGGAAATGAAGAGCATTGGTGAATGTTAGAGGATATGCATTTGTATTTTAGTCTTAGAAGCTCAGTGTATAGTTTAAGGACCAATATGTAGTTTATTATAAATCAGAGGATTATTTTGTAATTAGTTAAGTCTTCAACCGTATGAAGTTACTATAAATAGTTACCCTGTACAAAACTTTTGAACTTAATGAAGAATAATATTCCATCTTCAAATATTCTTCAATTTCTAGTTCTCTAATCAAATTGCATGGATTTGAAGATCCTTTCATCGATTCGCGACAAGGGGTACGAGTCTTTAGGGCACGCCTTGTTTCAGTATTGAAAATCCACGCACATGCGCCATTTCCCGTTCGATTTATTCACCAGAACTGGATTGGCGACCTAACTCTGAAAGCGTACCTCTTTTACGAACTTCGCGTCAAGAAGTGTTCTGACTTCCTTTCTGATCGTCAAGCACTTGTCAGATCTGAATGACCTCTTCTTCTAAGCAATAGGCTTAATGGATGGGTATATCAGTAGCTCGCGATAGATGGTGTATGTACTGATCCCTAGCATGTCACTAGGTGTCCAGGCGAACAACTAATTGTATTCCTACAAGAGGGAGGTCAGGGTGTCCCTCTGTTCTTCAGTCAAGGTGACTCCAATGGGTACCTTATTGTCTGGGCCATCTACCTAGACCCAACTAGTTCTTCTACACGCGATTCAACCTCTGTCTCGATGGCTTCTTTTGGTTCTTCCAGCGAAACCAGTTTACATACCATTGTCGCGAAAATGGTTGATCGCCCACAACGCGGGGAACTTCATCTTTTGATGGACTGTGAAGCCCACAATCTTGTTACGGTTGATGGTGGTCCTATCTAGGATGATGTTGTACGAAGCGGAGCATCCACCAATATGAAAGTGACCAATACCTTTATGTGTTTTCATCTTTTGCCCAAGATTACTAGTAAGGTGATGGCTTCCAATGGGTGTGTTGCTCTTCCAACAAAGCATATGCGGGGGAAGTCAACTAGTTTTAAGTCCTTCTTGGACCTGCCGATTTTTTCGAAGGCGTCTAGGAACAAGATGTAGTCGAGTTGCCTCCGTGGATCAGAAATCTCTTCATGTCACACCCACCGACTTCAACAATAATTATCAACGCGTCGTTTTGCGGGGTTGTGACGTGAGCCAAGTCATCCTCAATGAAAGTGGTGACGATGTCTTCTTCGGGACGAGGCATTTTTCCCAGTTCCAGAACTGTGGAATTCTGCGTGGCGTACACTTTCCTTGCATGACTCCCCTCGCCTCCAGTGATCAGGTTGATGACCATTTTTACCTTGTGGAGGACCAGTTTGTTCTTGATTTGCTGGCGAGCGGGCTCTCCGTGGGGGTGTACGACTTCGCTCTTTACCCGCCACAAATTTCTTCAGCGTGCCTCTCTAGATTAATTTTTGGGTTAAAAGGTCCAATGGTACCATATGTTTGGGTCATATGATCGGATGGTACCCATATGTTGTTTCTTGGTACCTTATGTTTTCAGAATGTTGTTCTTTAGTCCAAATTACTATTGTCGTCATGTCCAAATTAATGTTGTTCTTCAGAATATTAACGTGGATGATGGAAAATAAACAAATAGACAAAATAGGAAAACTAATACGCAAAAATCGAAAAAGATAAAAAAAAATTCAAAAATTTAAAATATAGAAAAAAATATAAAAAAAATTGTTTATAAATTTATTTTCAAATAAAAAATCGAAAACAGGAAGAAAAAAAATCTAGCCCTGGGTTCGACCCTAGCCTAAGCGACCATGTCTAAAACCTAAACCCTAAACCGACCCTTGGGGTCCAATTGACCCAGCTAGGGTCTAACCCAGGGCTGGGTCAATTCCCAAGGGTCCAATTGCTTTTTTTTTTCTTTCATTTTTTATTATTATTTAAATTCAATGTTATATTATCTATATACGTGGCACTAACGTGGACCATTTAACCGAAAAATATAACGACTGACTAACAGAAGTACCATAGGACAACGTCTTCCAAGCATAACATACCATTCGACCACACGAAAAAATCATATGGTACCATCTGATCACATGACTCAAACATATAAGATCATTGGAACTATTAACCCTTAATTTTTCGATGTCTCACTTGAGAACCCGATAATCATCGGTCTTATGGTCTTTTGGTATGTGATATCGGAAGTAGCTTTCGACATCCTTCCCATGGGTTGGTCGTTCTTTTGAGGCATCGGTGGACCAACCAGTGACCCTCTTTCCATCTCCACTAGTACTTAGGAGCCTTTCTAGGATTTGTCATGGGGGCTTCGGACCGAGACTTCTCTCGTTCCCACATGTCCTTCTTCTCCTTCTTTCCTCCGCATTAGAGTTCAATATTAGCCCTTTGCGAAGCTGATACGAATAGTTCTACTTCGGCGTTCGCCCTTTCCTGGTCTATGAACCCCTTTGCCCTGACTGCAATCTATTCCAGGTTTTCTATCTCATGTACGTGGTAGTTGTTTCAAAACTTTAAAGTGGCTTTGTTTGTCAGATCTAGCTCTCGATAAAATGCTCGAACAATATCTCCATCAGTAACTTGACAATCAATCTCTATGACGTTCTTATGAAAACGCCCGTAGAAGTCGGCTAGGGTTTCTCCTGGTTGTTTCTTGACTGCGTCCAAGGCGATCACACACTTCAATAATTGGTATTTGGTCATGTAATACTCCATGAATTTGCTTTTTAGTTCCACACATTACTCTATTGATCATGTAGGGAGGCCAAAGAACCACGAAGACGTCGAACCAGAGTGGGTGGAACGAAATAATAGGGATAAGTGATTATCATCATCTGACTTACCCAGGAGGGAGCCCTTGTCCATGTTCACATGGATGATGGGATCTCCTCTGCTGCTGTAATCAGGTATGGGCTTGGATACCACATTTTAAGGAATTCGGACGGTCGTGAATGGATGTGAGAATCGCTCCCTGAAGGGGGCTATCACAGTTCCTCACTGCTATTTTAGCTTCTTGTTTATGAGCTCTTTAACTTGGCCTAGAGTAAATAAGGGTAATTGATCTCCATTGGGCAAGACAGTCGACGGGTTAATAGAGCGATGATGGACAGTTGCTACCGTTGGCGCTGCAGGGGAGGCCGGAGGCATAGCATGATTGTTGAAAATCACCTCTTGCTCCTCTTGATAATTGATGGAGTGGGGGTTGCTGGTTTCTACCTCTAGTGGCCCTTGAAGGTGAGAATCTTCACGAGGGGCAGAGTTTCCACCTAAGATTGCTTCTAGAAGCGGCAACATCTCCTTGGTGACCGGGATGGTCTCCCCAGCTACCTGTACAGAGACAACAGTGGGTTGGGCTGGAACGCTAGTCGAACGAGGAACCAGTACTGGACGGGAGGTGTCGATGTGTACTTTCGCTGATCTTTACGGAATGGCATTGGGAACTGTCGCATGGACAGCTTCTTGCAGGTGGAGCGGTGAGGCGACATATTCAGAAGTTTCATGGGACTGATCGTTCATCACCTGTTTGTTAAAGTTGCGAGTAGAGTGAGTTTTAATGACTATTTGCTCGTTCCCCCAAACGACGCCAAATGTTGGGACACAAATTCTAAAATTTGTAATAACATGTCAAAATTAATAACAGGTTATTAGAAATGAAATATATACAAACAAATTGGTGATAAAAATATATATATATATATATATACAAACAAATAACATATTATTTTTCAGATAAAAAATTATAAATATGAAAAAAAATGACAATATTAATATGAAAACAAGATAAAAATTTATTCATATAATATATGGTTAATAACCAAATTGTTACCCCAACTTTGAGCACCTTGCAAATTGCTACCTGAAGTTTGGTTTTTCAAATTTTGTTACCTATACTTTCGAAGTTGGGGAAAATTGCTACCTCAGTTAACTTTTCTGTTAGATATGGACGGAAAATGATGTGGCAACACATGATTGATCCCTAATTTAAAAAACTAAATGATTTTTTAAAAATATCAAAAACCTGATTTTTTTAAAAACAAATTTGGAAAATAAATAGAGAAAATTAGAATTTTTATTGAAAATATGAAACAAACTAAAAAAACTTAATTGTTTATTATTTCATGTTTTTAATAAAAATATTATATTAAAAACTCATATTTTACCTTTTCATTTTCCAGATTTTTTAAATTATTTAGTATTTTAAATAATGGACCAATCATATGTTGCTTTGTCATTTTCCGTTCATATTTAACGGAAAAGTTAACCGATGTAGAAATTTGTCCCAAGTGTCAAAGTTTAGGTAGCAACTTTTGAAAAAATAAAGTTCACGTAACAATTTGTAAAGTGCTCAAAGTTGGGGTAACAATTTGATTATTAACCCTATAATATATGATTAATATTTATTTTTTGGATTTTATATTTTATATAAACAAGTGAACTATAACATAAAAAGCTAAAAACAATTTCTTTGTATTTTTTTAATTTTAAGGATACTTTAATTTATTCCACATTTTTATAATATATTATATAAATAATTAATATTTTCATATTTTGTCAATTTTTATAGTATTTGATTATTCAATATTTATCATAATGTTTTTTTATTTGCATAATTATATAAAAAAATATTTTAAAATTGTAATAAAGAAAGACACATTTCCCCTATTTTTTGTTTTTCTTAACATTTTTTTAAAAAAACATATTTATTTACCACATTATTTTATCCACCACCATTAGTATTATTTAGTAGAAGTTATCTAAAACCAATAAAACGAAACATATTACATCTTGAACGAATCATACATTTTTCCAACAGTTCAATCAAATGTTTCTCACTCCTACTGGGGGTGTTAATTCGTATCGACAGGTCAACCATGCGTCGTGTCGATGACAGGTTGTGTTAAAATATGGTCAACCTAAACACGGTCCATGATTATTGACAAGTCAAATTTCAACACCCAAACACGACCTAGAGGTTCTTAGGTCAATCCACACACCCCATGAACTCATGCCCAATTTGGTTTTTGAATTTTGCGGATCAACAATCAAGAACTGTAGACCCATATGACTCATATGACATATTTGACCCATACAATCCGTGAGACCCATGATTTGTTTTGTAATATATATATATATATATATATTGTAAGGGTCCATTGGTTGACTCATGAGTAGAGACTTACGACCCATTTTTTGTGTTGGTTGAACGGGTCGTATCAAAATGACTAAAGAGTAAAAAATGTTCAATCCAAACATGGCCCATGAATTGGGTAAAAACTTAACATCCCTAGGTAGAACCAGTGTTATTCCAATACACTAACCAAAAGTATTAACGGGTAAATCTCTTAAAGGGCTTGTGGGACCTGCTTCAAAATGTAGGAATTGATAACTAATTATAAAACTAAAGATCTAATTCACATTTGGTATGATAAAAAGTAGACTTAATTTATTTATTTTATACAATTTAAGTTATATTCTATAATACATAGTATGAAAAATATTTAAAGTACTTTTAGGATTAATATATTCAATGATCACACATGTTTGCTTAATATGGCTATTTTTCCATCTTTTTTCGCGTGCTTAAATTTTTTACTTACGTTTCTATATGTGACTATTTAGTTACACTGTTCGTTAATTTTTCTATCACTTTATAATTAACATATTTTTAAATTATTAAATAACTATTATGCTCTTCTTCATCTGTTCATCTTCTTAATCATTCTTCATATGTTCATCTTCTTTGTCCTTCTTTAATTATCTTATGCATCTCCACCGTTATTTTATTGTTTGAATAGTAATCTAATATTTATTCGTGATAAGGAATACAAAGTAAAGAGTGCAAAATCCTATTACAATAGCAAGTATTGTCGAAATTCTTAAGAATTTCGGATTCTGGGTAAACTCAAATGAAGAGTCTCATCCTTCAAAAAAGAGAACCCACACCTATAGTCTCTCCAAAAACTTCACTTATTTCTCCCTATAACAGACAAATCCTCCCCAAATCACTCCTTTCTGCAACCTTAATTGATAAAACATTAAAAGGGATATCATAGATCGCTCAAAACCCAAAACAGGGACCATAACACAAATTTAGCTCAACCAAATATCTAACCTACCTAGATCTTCAAAATTTAAGCTCAGCATAATTTGCTTAAATGGAAGCAGATGTGGCCAAGCCAGGAAAGTTGGTTTAATTTGTGGAGGTTTTGAGTGAGAAAAATGGAGTTGTCTTCGTCTTTTTTTTTTGGCCAACTTTAAACTTTCCTTCAAATTAATACGACGTTCGGTTTATCCAATAACAGTAACGATAGTAAAGGAGATGGCGATGTCCAAACCCAATTTACCGAACACATCTCCCTTTTAGATTGCCTAGCAATCCAATCCGCACACCTATTGGCGGTTCGCCGTACCCATCTCCATGTGACACTTTCTATATGTGATGCCACCTCTTGGATCGAGGTGACTATATTCTCCAGGCGCCAATTCGTCTCCATAGCCGAACCATCCAGTAATTTGATCATTTTTTCGGAGTCCGATTCCATGATCACTTTCTTCCATTCGTGTTGGACGGTCATTTCCATGCCTTGTAGTATTGCCCGGGCCTCCATGTTGTCCGCTGAGATATCCCTCCTAGTTGAGTTTCTCCCCGCAATCACATTGCCCTTGTAGTCCCTAGCGATCGCTCCCGTGCCTCCCTTTGCCGAGCCTTCGCCCCAAGCGCCATCACGGTTTATCTTTATCGTTCCTTGCTCTGGTGGTGTCCATTCCAAGCTTCGGTCTGTCCCTTCCCCAATCGGTGGGGTGTCACAGCTGGGCTGCCCATGCGTCCCCGATTCCCGAGCCAGTTTTAGTCCTCGCTCGAGTGTTAGGGTCGGTCTTGGTGTCTCTTGTTATGGTATTCCCAACATCGCTCCTTCCAAATCTCCCAAGCCACCATTTCCATTATTGTTTTAAGGTTGTCGCCTTCGGTCATGCTTTCCATCTTCTTGGTCATGACTTCTGTGACCCATTCTTCCCACCTTGGTCTCTCGGCCTCCTCCCACCTGAATCCCACGGCACCGAACCAAATGGGTCTCACCCATTGACATTCCAATAGCGCGTTGCCTACTGTTTCCACTTCAGTGCAAAAGGGGCATGTTGGTGCTACCCGGATGCCTCTTCCATGTAATTCGTCTTTGACCTGTAATGCACGATTACAACTCCTCCATATAAAGTGTTTTACCTTAGGGATGGTCGGGCCTTTCCATATGTCCTTCCACGCCTTCGGGTCTAGCCTTCTAGAGGATGAGGCTCTGTTTAATGTCGTTGGTTCACTCTTTTTTTAAGCCTCCAATAGACCAGTTTCGGATGTACCGTCCCCGAGTTTGAAGTCGGCCACACCATCCTATCCCGGGTTGGTATGTGGGGTAGGCGTATGGCCTTAATTGCCACGTCTTCTGAATCGGTAATGATACCATCTAATGGGCTTGTGTTCCATCCATCTCCATTCTATCCAATTAGATCCGCAACCCTGATTTCCGGATTCCCTCTCTCGGCCCCTTGCCCATTAATTCGGTTCCCGATCACTCCCGGGATCCAAGCATCTTGATATGTTCGGATCGTCTTGCCATCTCCAACCCTCCAAACTCCCTCTTCTCGAAGCACCTCTCTTCCTTCCAGTATACTTGACCAAGCCCATGATACCCGACCCCCTTTCTTCACTTGGAAAAGGTCCGAGTTCGGGTAGTATATTCCTTTGACTACCCTCGCCCAATATGCATCCGGCTCGTTATGGAGCCTCCATGCTGTTTTGGTAAGCATTGCGTCGTTGAATGTATTAATGTCTCTAAACCCCATTCCACCTAGGGCCTTTGGTTTGGTCATATACTCCCATTTCCTCCAATGGACTGATCTCTTATCCGATCTTTGACTCCACCAGAATCGGGCCATCATTGCCATCACCTCCCCACACCACGTTTTAGGGAGTTTGAATAGAGCCATGGTGTAGGTCGGTATGGCGGTGATCACCATCTTAATAAGTATTTCCTTGCCCGCATTTCTTAGGTAGTGGTTATTCCATCCGTTTATTTTGCTTCATATTCTATCCTTGAGATACCCGAGGGCCTTTCGTTTCGACCGCCCCCAAACCGTAGGCATACCTAGGTACTTCCCTGCCTCTCTGGCTTCTTCGATCCCAAGGATTTGACACAACTGCATTCGGATATTTTGGGTAGTTCCCGCGCTAAAATGGATGCTGGATTTCTGTAAATTAACGCTTTGCCCTGATGTTTGTCCATACTCCCTCAGGATCTGTTTCAAGGTATCAGCATACTGTGCATCTGCTCTAATGAAGAAGATAGAATCATCCGCAAATAGAAGGTGGTGGATCATGGGGCATATTTTGCGAATCCGTATACCTTCCAGTTGCTTTCGACTCACCGCCTGCGTAATTTGTCTAGACAACACATCAGCCACAAATAGGAATATATAAGGTGATAAGGGGTCCCCTTGCCTGATACTGCGTGTCGGTGAGAAGCATCTCGTTTTCTGACCATTTAGGATAACTCGATACCGCACCCTTGTTATGCATCCCTACATCCATTGTATCCACCTTTCCTCAAACCTCATCCTTCTCATGGTGTTTAGGAGGAAATTCTACTCGACCCTATCATACGCCTTGTTCATATCTGTTTGCATTTACAGTGCAATAGAGGACAGATTCGAACAAGAAGAAAACGAAATGAATGAAATGAACAAGAACCCTAGAACACATGAGAGAACATACGGGATAAGCATTCTGATTTCCAAACCAACTTACTATTCAGCGTTTACAGACTTAGTATTTAACAAAGGAGAAGAATTGAAAATTGCAAACAGACCCCATACGAATTACAAGCAGATTTTCGGTTATTTGAACAATAAGCCCTTAAGTTTGAATCAGAGACAGTTTGTACCCTAATGTTTACATACTTCAATATTCCCCCATGAAGTTCGGTTATCAGCATCTTGGTAGACTGCATGGTTGGACAGTTTGGTGCACTAAGGTGAGCTGCATTCCAGCAATTGCAACAGGCTGATAGTCCTGTAACAAACAGACCTAACAGGTTCTAACTCAACTGTACCAAGTACATATGCTGAAACAAGTGCCAATTCGAGATAGAAAGCCTAAGACACATGAGAAAACTTTAGAAGTGATCTGAATGACAGAGAGGTTTTAAGCCTCTTTCTTACCAGTGTGATTGGAAGGTTTTGCCTTCATCTTTTGATTCCTCAAGAGTAAATACTTGGAGTATCTTTTAGTTGTCTCCAATTGATAGTAAATACTCTATTTTTGGAACTAAATCACACCCTATGTCATTACCTGTGATTGGGAGGTTTGAGCCTCCATCTTAAAATTCTCAAGAGGGTGTAGACAACACCACTCTGTTTTTGGAGAGACATAACAGAAATTTAAGTAGAAAATGGCATGCTAAACAGAGTAAACAGCTAAGGCACTTAGAACAGAATATGCAAATAAGACAGGGGAGTCGAACCAAGAGAGATCTGAATGAATCGACTTACCAGTTGTCGCAATGCTGAAACACAGGTTCAGCAGCAGCATCAACATCGAACCGCAGACGTAACCAAGACCTATACCTAATCATGAAAGAAATAAAGCAGTAATAAAACAGGTAAGGCACTTAGTGTTGACGGGTACTTAGGGAAGCATCAGTGGAGCCAGTAGTACCATCGGAGTAACTAAAGTCAGCTATGTAGGCAGCAACAGAATTGAGTTCTTGAACAGAAGTGACTCCTAGTTTTTTTCTAAATGGAATGAACATTTTAGCCGTAAGGGGCTTAGTTAAAATATCCGCAACTTGTTCAGTGGCAGGGACAAAGTTAATCAATACCTGTCCTGCAGCAACCTTTTCACGAACAAAGCATAGGTCAATTTCGACATGCTTCATTTTTGAGTGTTGAACAGGGTTTTCCGAGATTGCAACTGCACTACAATTATCAGTCCAGATAGTAGGGGTAGATGCAAGAGAGACGTTTAATTCAGATAAAAGAGAAGTTACCCAGAGGACTTCACAGACAGCATTGGCCACTGCACGGTATTCAGCTTCTGCTGAAGAGCGAGCCACGACCTGCTGCTTCTTGGAGCTCCAAACCACGGGGTTTCCATTGAGCAGCAGGAGGTGACCCGAGATTGACCTGCGATCCGAGGCATCACCACCCCAATCTGCATCAGAATAAGACGTCAAGGTAGCATCAGTACAAGAAACAGAGGGGTCAGCATTAAACATTAACCCATGTTCAAGTGAACCTTTGAGGTAACGCAGAATACGAAGGACAGCTTTCCAATGAGAAAGATGGGGTTTTTGCATAAACTGACTGAGCCTATTAACAGCAAAGTGAATATCTGGCCTAGTAATGCAAATATGTTGAAGTGCACCTAAAGTACTTCGAAAAAGGAAACCATCCGAGAAAGGTTCTTGGTCAAGAAGCATACCTGATTTAGACAGACACTTACCTGTCATTGGTGTGGGAAGTGGGTCTGCATCCGTAAGACCTGTCTTTGAGAGTAAGTCGCAAATGTATTGTTTTTGACCAAGCAAAAGAGAGTTGGATGTGCGATGGACTTCCATACCCAAAAAATGATGAAGGACCCCTAGGTCCTTAAGTTGAAATTCATTGTTGAGTTGAGAGATAACATCACAGATGACTTCATCCGAACTTCCTGTGATGACAATGTCATCAACATATACTAACAGTAGAACTGACCCAATGTTAGACATTTTGATAAAAAGGCAGTTGTCCGAATTAGAGACTGAAAATGACAAGGAATTTAACAGAAAACATCTTAGACGTTCAAACCAGGCCCGAGGGGCCTGTCTAAGGCCATAGATTGCCTTATGGAGATGGCAGACCAGGGGTGTGCCGTGGGAATCACGAAGCTGAAAGCCTGGTGGTTGTGTCATATAGACATCTTCCAATAAATCACCGTGAAGGAAAGCATTATTTATGTCAATTTGCCTAATGGTCCAGTGATGAGTTAAAGCAATTGTGAGAATAATTCTCATGGTTTGGGGTTTGACTACAGGACTAAACGTGTCCTGAAAGTCAAACCCAGGTTTTTGTGAAAAAACCCGGGCAACAAGCCGAGCTTTAAGACGATCAACTGAACCATCAGGTTTTCTTTTAGTCTTAAATAACCACTTACAGCTTATAGGGAGGCGACCCGGTGGTAAAGGAACAAGGGACCACGTGTTGTTATTGGTGAGGGCATCTAGTTCAGCACGGACTGCAGTGGCCCAGCTGGAATGAGTCATGGCTTCATGAATGTTGGCAGGTTCGGAAGGGGCATCCGAAGGAATATCTGCAGCAAGCAAAGCCTCATGAAATCTAGTTTTGGACCTGGTTTGCATGGGATGAATAGAAGGCCGAATGTTAGGCTTAATAATAGGAACTAAAGTAGAGTCAAGGGAGCCCGAAGGTACATACCTGATGGAGGGAGGATCAGGGTCAGAAGCAGGAAGAGGAGTTAAGGAAGTAGAGGTGGGGAGAGATACCTGAGTGTTATGTCCACCAAATGGAACAAGGACAGAACCAGAAGCTGAAGCCATTGTGGTGTTAGGGACATACCTGATAACCGTATCAGCTGATTGTGTAGGAGGTGAGCATGCAGATCCAAATAGGGGTTCTGAGGCAGTGGGTCGAGCAGCAGGCGCCTGTGAGGGAGCTGACACAGGGGATGGTGCCAGCGGATCTGAAAGTGATGGTGACAGAGGAATGGACCCAGATTGTTGTGCCAGACCAGAGACAAGTTGAGAGTCTGGAGAGTGGGGAGCAGTGATGTCCGGATCCTGTAGCATATCAGAGTTAAAAGGCAGAAAGAAAGGATGAGAAGTTACCGTGTTTTTGACGGATGCCGAGTTGAGGAAAGGTCCTGTTTTATCTGCAAAAGAGAATTTGGATTCATGAAAGGAAACATGTCTAGAGATGTAAATTCTTCCCGTGGCATCTAAACAACGGTAACCATGATAGGATGAGCAATAACCAAGGAAGACACAAGGAACCGAACGGAAATCAAGTTTGTGAGGATTATAGGCACGCAAATGAGGAAAACAGAGACACCCAAACACCCTAAGAAACGTAAGGTTAGGTTTTAATTTGAACAGACATTCATGAGGAGATATATCACCTAACACACGCGTGGGAAGTCTATTAAACAAAAAAACCGCAGTAAAAAATGCATCACTCCAATAATGTAAAGGCATGGAGGCTTGAGCCATTAAGGTCAATCCTAATTCAACAATGTGCCTATGTTTCCGTTCCACAATGCCATTTTGTTCAGAGGTGTGCGGGCAAGTAAGGCGATGCTGAATGCCATACTGTTGAAGATAAGTGGAGAGAGGCTTAAATTCAGCCCCCCCATCAGTTTGAACAGCTTTGAGAACAAGCCCAAGCTGTTTTTCAGCATCTTTGTGAAACTGAATAAAGGACTGTGTGGCCTCACTCTTGGCCCGAAGAAAATAAATCCAGGTATACCGACTATGAACATCAACGATGCTCATATAGTATCGGTTACCATTGGAAAGGTATGGAGACGGACCCCAAAGGTCCACCTCCACAAGTTGAAGAGGAAACATATAAGAGGATTTAGATGCATGGAAAGGAAGTTTCTTACTCTTACCAATTGAACAAGCAGTACAATCTTGAGGAGAAGAAGAAACATGAATTTTATTTGATCTTAATATTTGAGACAAAAGCTGAGAAGAGGGGTGGCCTAACCTCATATGCCAAACATTAACATCTGTGTTTTTATGAGCAGCAAAGCAACTAACACTTGAATCTACCCTAGGATCTAACTTAGCAGTAGAGCTTAAATGAGAACTAGACATAAAGCGATAGAATTGATCTAAATCTAAGCAGTAGAGACCATCACGTTCAGCACCAGAAAGCAGGACCTGACGAGTAGTAGAATCCCGAATCACACATTTTGAGGGGTGAAATTCGAAATACACATTATTGTCCCTGGTGAACTGCGAAACGGAAATCAGGTTTTTAGTAACATTAGGGGCAAACAACACATTATTCAGCATAAGGGGCCTAGTTGAAGTATGCAAGGCAGAGTTACTAATACCAGAAATATCAAGGAATGAGCCATTACCTACTGTGATCTTACCTGAGCCATGAAATGGAGCCGTGTCAGCTGCAGCTGTGTGAGTGAGGTGATGTGTGGCCCCCGAGTCCGGATACCAGGCTGCTGTCTGAGCTGAAGCCACCGAGGGAATGTGAGACAGTTGAACCGAGGCTGGTAAGGTAGGCACAGATCCAGGAATAGGACCTATTGCAGGACCCGGTGTTGGAAGGCCAGGGTGAGGCACGACCTGCTGAATGAGTTGAGGCAATGCTGGTCCAGGATAGGTAAGGTAGGCTGATGCAGGTTGAGTGAAGGACTGAGGGGCTGCTTGAGGTACCACATGATAGGCTGGGAGCTGATAGTGTTGCGCTGAACCGGGGTAGGAAGGGGCTGCTCCATATGACTGTGGAAGAGGAGGGGCAACCGGGGTAGGCATAGGAGTTGCATGCTCGGGCCAGGTGGTAACACAAAGGTTAGCACTCATGTTACCACCAGCAGGATTACCATTTGATGGATCGGTCACTCCCACAAAATTAGTGTTAAAACGTTGAAAGCATCTATGAACAAGATGACCGAGCTTACCACACAGTTGGCATTGAGGTTTGTTGGCACTGGATTCCCTACCACGACCCCGACCACGTCCCATGTATGGTGGGGAGGGGGTCGAATGCTGATGGTGGTCAGATGGGGCTGAGTAGGTAGAGTGTGGGTTCGGTTCAGAGGACACACCCTTGGACGGTATGTCCAAGGGTTTGACCGAATCAGCACTCAAGGAGGCAGCTGCAGGAAGAGCATGTCTAGACACAACATTAACAGCAGGAGGAATATCAAAGATCAGATCCCTTTGTCTAGTTTCCGCATCTAACAGGACCGAGCAAACAGACGTTATGTCATAGAGGTTTCTACTAGCATGAATTACAACAGCAACATGATCAAATTGACCCTTAACACCATTCAAGATTATAGAGATTTGTTGAATTTCTTCTATAGGGTGGCCACAACTAGCTAGACTATCACATGTGGTTTGAATATCAGTAAGATAATCACGCATGGGTTGATGAGGGAGCTTACGGATTTTTAAACGATCATACAAACTCATGATGCGAGTAGTAGAAGAGGATGAGAATACCTGATGAAGCTTTTGCCAGATGGAGCATGCTGTCATGCATCCTAGAAGACACCTATTGACCGAAGGGGAAATTGAAGCAAGAAGCCAAGATGCTAATGAACTATCACGTTGAATGAATTTGGGATATTCCGGATTTTCAGCATTGTTACCAGCTGCATCCACAATGAATTGTGGGACAGCAATGGTACCAAATAAGTGAGCCTCAAGATTAAAACCCCTCACCGTGAGTAAGACTTGTTGCTTCCAGGATTGGAAGTTCTCGTCCCCAATGAGTAACGATGATTTTCTTACTCGAAAAAACAGGTGAGGAGTCATCCATAATGGCAGCACAATCAAAGAGATAACCGGAATAAAACAGAACAAAGAAACAAGCAGGTGCAGTACCGAATTGAAACTGAACTAAAGCAGAAAAAACTTAGGAAAATACTGAAATGCAACAGAACTTATAGTAAGAGATAAGCATGTGACAGCATAATAAGAACAACTTAAGAACAAAGAAACATAAAGGTGCAGTACCGAATTGAACAGAACTAAAACAGGAAATGAACATAAGATAACATCATAAGAACAGCATTAATGAATTGAAGACTGATAGATACACCGAAGGCACAGCTGGGCATTTCATCAAACAGTTGAAGAACACCTCAGCAGCTGCAGTTTATCACTTCGGGATGCAGGGATTATCAAGCCACGGCATCACCGAAGGGAGAAGACAACAGCATGAAGACCAGAAACGTGAATCAATAAGAAAAACGGATGAGAATCATGGATTGATTTCAACCGAGACACACCAAGGAAGAACAGCGGAAGAACAAAACGCAGCAAAGGAAACACAATCAATCAGTAACACGATCCCAGCTTGCTAAGGAGCAAGAGCAGCTCTGATACCATGTTTGCATTTACAGTGCAATAGAGGACAGATTCGAACAAGAAGAAAACGAAATGAATGAAATGAACAAGAACCCTAGAACACATCAGAGAACATACGGGATAAGCATTCTGATTTCCAAACCAACTTACTATTCAGCGTTTACAGACTTAGTATTTAACAAAGGAGAAGAATTGAAAATTGCAAACAGACCCCATACGAATTACAAGCAGATTTTCGACTTTTTGAACAATAAGCCCTTAAGTTTGAATCAGAGACAGTTTGTACCCTAATGTTTACATACTTCAATAATATCAATTTTGACCGCGCACTCCTCCACTCTTGACCTTTTGCTCGTCCTTATGTGGTGAAAGGCCTCATGAGCTACGATTACGTTGTCGTGAATAAACCTGCCAGCCACGAAAGCCCCTTGGAAAGGAGTGATTAACATTGAGAGAATATATTGGAGTCAGAAGGTTCCGGTTCATTGTGCTTGTGACCACTTGATTCACGCATTGGAGGATATTGTGTTAATCTGTGGTGCCCTCCGTTTGGAACAACCATTTGAAATACTTCTCACATTCCCAACTAATCTCCTTCTCCGAGTCCGTCCATGTACTGTCATCCTGTTGGATGCTTTTGATCTTGTTTCTACTTCTTGTTTCCAAAGTGGTTTTATGGAAAAAGAAGTATTTTGGTCCCCCTCCCCGAGCCATCTGACCCTAGCCCTTTGGCTTCAATACACTTCCTCCCTTTTCCAATATTTCGTTAGTTGCCTCTTAAGCACTTTCTCTTATTCGCTTACATAGTTTCTATTGCTCTCCCTTTGGACCCTTTCAATCTGAGCCTGTATTTGTGCTATCTGCTGCTTATTGTTCGCAAAGCTGGTCTTGCTCCACTGTGCCAGTTTGGTTCGGCATTTTCTGATTTTCAGGTGAAAGGTTGGTCTTCTCGGATCTGCATTGTTTGGCCCTCATACTGACTTAACTATTTGACTGCATCCCTCATACGACATCCACATCGACTCAAACCTAAACTCCCTCTTCCCTTTGCTCTCAGCGTGGTCAAGCATTAGAAGAAGGGGCTGTGGTCAGAACCGATTGCCGGTTTATAGAATATGACCCCTTTCGGGAACTTCGTGAACCAATATCCATTTGCAACCCCCAGTCTAATCTTTCCCTGATACGTTCCGACCCTTCTCTATTGTTTGACCACGTATATGGATTTCTCTTGAAACCCATGTCACCCATCGCCATGCTTGATATCCACGTGTTGAAGGTATGCATCTTTTTATTGTCATTCGGCCTTTCCCCTTCTTCCCGTGAGAGAAGCTTATATCGTTGAAATTCCCTATACACATCAATGGCCCCTTCACTGTGCTGCTCATGCGGCTGATTTCCTTCCATATTTTGACCCCGTTCCTCCCATATTGGGTGTCCATACACACAAGTGACCTTGACTTCCTCACCCCTCCCATCAAGGTCGATCATGGTATCAATGTAATGGTTCTTCTTCTTAACCACTCGTAGTTTTACATCTTTCCTCCACCACAACACTAGTCCTCCCGATAGACCCACCGGTTCGACATAGCATTTATTATCCATTCGGCTCTTCTTTCTTATCACTTCGCAAATGGCTTCCTTGTTCTTTGTTTCCATCAAAAAGATGATTGATGGTTGATACCTCCTCCCGAGGTTGGTTAGATGGGGAACTGTCAGGTCCGACCTCAAACCCTAACAGTTCCACACTAGAGCATTCATTGGGCACCCGTGGCTGTGAAGGGGACAGCCACCGGAACCCATTTCAGCGCTCACATCTTGAGCCTCTTGGTTGATTTTCAGCTTCATGTTATCCTTCATTCTTGGTAGTTTGGTTGCCCGTCTCCCCCTACTCGGGTTTGTGAGGCCCCGAATCGGACTCTCCTCACCCTTTGCGGGTGACTCATTCTCGATCCTAAGGCACCTTTTCTTCTGGTTTTCCTCCTCCCCCTCCTTGGTCATTCCGTCCTCTTCGACCCCTTTCCGCTTTAGTGTCATTTTCCTCACAAGGGAGCTCAGCCCCGTAGGAGTAACCATGTTTCCTTCCCGAGCAGGTGATGTTTGCTCGGTCGGGAACTCCACATAGTACTCTTTCTGAATGGGGCTGATTTTTTGGGGGATGATGTATCTTCTTGGTGGGGTATGCTTGGGACTAGTGCTTTTCGGTTCGGGTGAAGTAGCCATGTATTCCACTTGAATTGTTACAAGTTTACTTTCCTCGACCCGCATACACTCGGTTTCTTCCCTTCCTCTCATCGGACTAGTGATGCCCTCTTGATCACCGTATGGCCCCAAAGATAGGACTGGGGCCACACTTGTTCGAGTTAGCATCGCTATTAGGCTCCTTTCTTCTACATTGATCACTGGCCGACCTATCCTCTCCACTGAATTTTGGCCTCTCTCTCTGTCAGTGTTATTTCCTTCCCTTTGTGGGGTTTGCTCCTCCTCGAAGCCCGTGGGTTTCGCCTCGGGCCTCCATTGTTGTCGGGTTCCCCCCGATGAGGAGCCCCCTCTCCCTTTTCCAACCTCCAACCACGTTGTCTCCCGACGTCGTGGTCTTTCAGCCTGAGTCCATAATACGTAGCAAGGCTGCCCTGGATTATCTTCGGCCATAACGACAGGTGTGTTGCACGCCCTATCAGTGTGCCTGATGCACCCACAACTATAACAGAACTCTGCGAGCCTCTCATACTTCACCGAGGCCTAGCTCCTAGTTCCATTTGACCTTTTGTACCAAAATCCTGGGACCATAGGCTTGCTAGCATCTACTTCCAATTTAATTCGAATACAGATGCGGTCCAGACCTTTCGGTCCCCTAAGGCTATAAGTTTATATCATCCTACCAAGGCTTTGTCCTATAAGCTCAGCATTCGATTCATTCAACTTATCCAATTCTAGGCCATGAATTTGAATCCAAAATTGAATGATATGGAATACAACATCTTCGAGACGCATACCTCTTTCCCATCGTTTAATCGATAGGCAATGCCCTTGGACTGCCCATAGACTAAAGTCCATTGCATCTGCCATATCCCGCGGGTCGTCGAACTCGAACATTGTTACTGCATTCCCCATATCTGTGATGCTGACCCCCTACGTATCTCTGCAGGCACTTTTTAGCACGCCTTGGACTGCCACGGGTTTGATCACACGATCGCATAACACCTTACCCACACATCGCAACCCTGTGTGTTCTTCAACCGAGCCTTTCAATTTCAGCTCGAGGCTTTCTCGATGTGTTCTATCAGACTTGTTGGGAGGTCACATGGGTGGCTTACGCCCCGGAATGTCGCTCATACCTAAGAAAACCTGCAAACAATACAAATAGAAATTAGTTCTTAACGGAATTGGGAAATCCGATGCTCCAAACCGATAGCACAAGGTGGGGATACAAATCCTAGGCTGGCTTTTGTTGACCGCCGTCGGAAAATGGGGTCGGGGCGGCGAGACTCAAGACGATTAGGGTTTCGCAATTTCTCTGGCAATGGAGATTGGAGGGTTGTATCTTCCAATTGAAACCACCAGACAAGTGGCTAAGGTTCGGAAGCCTCGATTGGTTCCTCCGAAAAGAGTTCAGACGGCAGCGTTGGTTTTCTAGGGTTTCGCTCGTTCCCAGTGCCAACGATTGAGTGGGAATAAGCTTCAATTGACAACGCCTCCTAGTCGGTAGAGCTACTGCTTCCCGATTGTGACCTCCGATTGAAGTTCCCATCGTGCCGGAACCTTCAAATCAGTGACAAAGTGGTCGCTACCACAGACGGCCCGCTCGCGGTGACTTTCTCTCCAGAGAGGTTTCGAGGAGAGAGACTTTTTCTTTTAATTGGTTTGTCTTCGTCTTCTTCTGTTGCTCTAAAATTCAATATATTGTATAAAGTATTATATTTACCACTGATTTTGATTTTTTCAAGAATTGAAAGGAAAGTAAGATAGAGAAAAAGGAAGAGACGAGATTTCCATCCAATATCTATATGATGAATTATTTTGTACAGCGAATCTGAAAAGGTGGAGGAGACAGTAAAAAAGACAATCCTTGAAGATGGAGGAAGAGAAATTGATGGTTTTCAAAAGCGACCAGAAACCGAAGAAATTGAAAAAAAAAATGAATATATTCCACATGGTTTAGCATTTCTAAAACACTTTGGGGGTAATTTAGTCATTTTATTTATCAAAATAGTCATTTAATGCAAAAAAACATAATGAATAATAAAAATGATTAAATTGTCACCTAACTAAACATGTATACGATGATATAAAAAAAATCTTCAAGCAGAGTTATCTGAGATTCTTGACCAGGAAGAAAAACTTTGGTCTGCAAAATCCCGCACAAAGTGGATCAGAGATGGGGATAGAAACACCAAATTCTATCATATTTCTACTCTTGTTAAAAGAAGAATAAATAAGATATTGGCAATTAAAGATTCAATTGGAAATTGGATCTTCGAAGAGGGACTCATTCAGGAGGAATTTCAGAAATTATTTTCAAATCTCTTCACCACCTCAAAGGTCTCCTCACCTTTGGTGGTTGAGCAGCCAGAGGCATGGAGAACTGCTCTATCTGAAAATCAAATCCGGCGCCTAAACAACCTTATCACTTTGGAAGAAATTAGGAAGCCACTTGGGATCTTAAACCGTTTAAAGCTCCGGGGCCGGATGGCCTCCATCCGTCTTTCTTCCAAAAGTTGTAGAACTGTACGGGTAGCTCTCTGATTGATGCTATCAGTGAGGTGTTTAAAAGAGGGTATGTCCCTACTAGTTGGAATGAGACGTTTATCTTCTTAATTCCAAAATGTAGTCAGCCTAATTCGGTCTCCCACTTCAGACCTATAAGCCTTTGCAATTCTATTTACAAGGTCATATCAAAAAATTTGGTGAATAGAATAAGACCAGTTCTGAAAAATATCATCTCTCCATTTTAGACTAGTTTTATCCCTGGTAGAAGGGGTTCATATAATGTCATTCTGCTTAGAGAAGTGCTGCATTTTTCAAAGCATAAACAGGGCAAAATAGGATGTATGATCATCAAAATAGACCTTGAGAAAGCATATGATAGAGTTGAGTGGGATTTCATCAGAAGAACGCTCATTTTCTTTAAATTCCCGGATAAAGTCATTAAGTTGATTATGAGTTGTATCTCCACGTCTTCAATTGAAATTTTTTTCAATGGGGGGAAACTAAAAAAATTCTACCCGTCTAGAGGGATTAAGCAAGGGGATCCTTTATCTCCATACATCTTTATTCTATGCATGGAATATCTGGCGTTTCTTATCGATGAAAAGGTTATGCAGGGACAATGGAAAGGAATAAAAGTGGGAAGAGGTAGCTTGACTTTATCCCATCTTTTCTTTGCCGATGATCTCATTCTCATGGAAGAGGTGACACCTGAAAATTGTAACTGTATCAACTCGGTCTTAAAAGAGTTTTGCGACATTTCAGGACAGAAGGTAAATCAGGGGAAGTCAATCATGGTTTTCTCAAAAAATGTTCAAGTTACCAAAAGAACATAGATATCAACGAGTTTACAGTTTAGAACAGTTGAAAACTTTGGATCTTACCTTGGCTTTCCTTTGGATTTGTCAAACTCGAAAGTTAGCTCTTTTAACTTTGTTTTGGATAAAGTTAGAAATAAAATCTCGGGTTGGAGGGCAAAGCTGTTATCAATGGCAGGTAGAGTTACGTTGGTCAAATCGGTCTTGTCCACTATCCCCTCCTACCATATGCAATGTACTATGTTTCCTAATTCAGTTTGTAAAGAACTGGACATGATTAATAGAAATTTTGTTTGGGGATCCATGGACCAGAAGAGGAAAATCCATTTGATCAATTGGGAGGAAATAACAAAGCCGGAAAAACTTGGGGGACTTGGTCTGCAGTCGGCGGTGTATCGTAACAAAGCACTATTGGGGAGTTTGGCTTGGAGATTGAAGAAGGATACGACTCCTTGGGCTGTGGTCATTAGAAACAGAACTTTTAAGCATGGTGGAACTTCTCTCACTACATCGAATAAAACGCTTTGTAATTGGAAAGCAATTAATGAAGGTATGAACAAACTTAAATTAGGTTCATGGTGGGTGGTGGAAAATGGTAGAGATATTAAATTTTGGCACGATAACTAGGTGGGTAATCAACCCCTGCGAGCGGCAATCTATGGCCCACTGAACTATGAAGAAGATAGACTGATGGTAGGAGATGTCTTCCAAAATGAAGAGTGGAGTGGACATGTTTCGAGGTACTCCAGGGGATAAGACCAATGTATCCTCGGACACACAAATATGGAATGGCACGCACTCGGGGAATTACTCTACATCATCTGCATACTCTCTTTTAGCTGGTCATGACACAAACAACCAGGTGATTAATCAATGGGATTGAGTTTGGAAGATTCAGACTATCCCAAAAATTCAGTATTTTATATGGTTATGCCTTAAAGATAGACTAGCCACTTGAACCATAGAGGATGTAATTTGAGCCCTCTGTGCCATATTTGTTACTCTGGGGTGGAGGACATAGATCACATATTGCGTTGGTGTAAGCATGCTAAAGAGATGTGGAATTCAGCCACTGGACAACCTAATCTAGCTCAGTCTATCGACTACCCTTTGAATGAGTGGATCAAGAAGGGTTGTCAGGAATAGGGAGTCAATATTCAGGGAGTGGAGTGGAAGTACTTTTTTCCTTATGCGATATGGAACATTTGGAAAAATAGGAACTCTCTTATTTTTAATGATAAACCTAATTTTTCTTCTGTTTATTCTTTATCTTTATCTCAGGCAAAGTTTCACAAAAATGTTTATCTTGAGACTGACAGTGCTAATGAGTTCATTTTCATTGATATTAGTTGGGTTCCTCCAAAAGAGGATTGGTTTAAAATTAACACAAATGGAGCTGCTAAGGGAAATCAAGGTTTCGCAGGAGCCGGTGGGGTCATCCGAGACTACATGGGTCAATGGGTTGCAGGATTCTCAAGGAATTTGGGTTGCTCAAACAGTCTCACTGCGGAATGTTGGGTCATCCGAGACGGACTGCTTTGGGCAAAGCCACTCGGATTAAAATCTATTCACCTTAAGACGGACGCCCTCTTAGCCCATAAGGTAATCTCTGATGAAAATATGTCAAATCAAAAACTAATGTCGATCATTGCGGATTGTAGGAAGCTATTGATGCAGTTCGAAAGAATGAAGTTCATACATATTTTTCGAGAAGCGAATGTGGTAGCGGATATTATGGCGTGTATGGCTCTCAAATAGCGACATGTGTTTGAAATTCATAGCTCTCCTCCGAAGGAAACTATTATCGCGCTCCGGAAAGATGCTGTGGGCTTTTCTATTTCGCGAATTGTTAAAGTTAGCTAGTTTTGGTTGTGTATTTTGAACTTGGGTGATTAATTGTCACCTATAGCGGTCATTTTAATCCATAATTATAAAAAAAAAGATGATTATGCATAAGTTATAATTAATTAATCATATATGCATAGATAAATGGGAAAAGTATGAAATTGCACCCGGATGTTTGCAATTTTTTGTCATTGGACCTATATGTTTTTTGTCGCAATTATTTACACCAGTATGTTACATTTTGTTGGTAATTGCACCCAACGTTAAAAAATCCTGTTAAGTGTCACATGAAGGGCACGTGTCGTCGTTAATTTTGAAACGATGCCATGTTAAATGACCAATTTACCCCTATGGCAAACCATCACCTTTGTTACGGTTTCATATACGCAAGTCACTCTGAAGTCTGAATAAACTCTCCACCAAAACCTAATTCTACTCTTCTCCTGCGCGCCAGCAGTGAACTGCTGCTGAAGTGAAGACTTGCGTTCGTTCATCTCCACTGATCATTCCCCACAAACCTCGTTTGTCTGTTGAATCGCTTTCTGTTTGTGAGTATTATTCGATGGAGCAATCCGATGAATTTCTTTCTGTTGAATCGCTTTCAGTTTATGTTCACTATGATTTTTCTTTTCCAATCATGGATTTTGGTAGCTTCTGCTCTGATTACTGTAGCCGATTCTTCTGGAAATGACTACCGCCCCTGTAGCTTCTGCTCTAATTAAGAGCAGATTGCAAAAATCTAGCCTTTATTTGTTTGATATATTTAGTTCGTCGGAAAATGCATATTTAGTTCTGAACAGAATATAGAGACTAAATGATGATGGTGATGATGATGATGATTTTGAAAGGAAAAAAAACAATTATAATATTATTGTTAGCAATAAAAAATTACAGCATATGATTTCATTAAGCTCATATTTTCATTGTTTTACTAAATTTATAATTCTCAATTTGACCATCTAAATTATATTTGTTTTACATATACATTTGTGTATGCTAATTCTTACACAATCTACAAGTAATTGTCATGACTAGGCTATATTATTGAATTTATGTGACTTAAGTCTTGAATATGTGCGGTCTTCCTTATTCTGCAAACACCATTTGTCAAAGGCGACCCCATCTTCATCAAGGGCGACCCCAGTCAATATCGATTCGGACGATGATTTTGTGACGGTATAAAATTTGGCTATTTACAATTAATGGACATATGGACAACGTCTAAATATATTTCTCTTTATGTAGGTTCCACGCCCATCTACGAAGAAGGCGGCGCCAGTGACCATAGATTCAGACGACGATTTTGTGCGGGTGAGATCAACTGCCCCAGAGTTATCACGTTGTCGGGCACTATTCTTATCTCCCCAACCACTTAAAACGGGTAAAACAAGGAAGAAGACACCAGTTCACGGTACTCGCACTTCACCCCGGTTAGGGCGAAGATCTACTCAGTGAAAGTATGTTTGTTAGGTGCACTGATATTTTGTAGTATGTTCGGTGCACTGATGTTGCAGTGATGTCGGTAGCTTTGTTTTGAGTTGTGTTCAAACAGCTTTGCTAAAACAGGTGTTCTGTTGAATGATATTTGATCGGGTAAAGTTTTGTGTTGTGTTCAAACAGGTTTGCTAAAACAGGTGTTCTGTTGGATGATGTGTGTTCTGTTGAATGATATTTGGTCGGTTAAGCTTTCTGTTGTGTTAAAACAGGTTTGCTAAACACATGTGTTCTGTTGGATTTCATGCCCATACGAATGGGTGCTTTCACCAATTTTTAGCAAACATAAGGGTGGAAACAGCAACTACACATAAAACATCAAGTACAACTGAATAACGACGTTCATAACTTCTGGGGCCACAGAGTTTTCATTAAACAAACATCAAGTACAACTGAATGACAACGACCATAACTTACACACTACACAAGAAACGTTTTAAACGTAGCTACATCTTCAACATAAGCCCAGCAACAACGAAAAGTAAGAACACTATAACACACAGATATTGCTGATTTCTGCTACGTAACACAGAAATTTGATTGTTGAGTTCGGATTCCTTTGACATAAACTTGGTCATGACTCTCCTTCCATACACACACATAGGTGGATCTGCCCAAGCAAAGAAATCGCAACTCCTCTTTAAAGAACTTGATGGCTTCATAGTAGTAACAAGAAATTAGGGTTTCAGAAAATCCTAAATTGGTTCACCGTAGACCAATCGGTCATATAACCGCAATTAACACAAGAAATTAGCTTCATTACCTGGTATCTTGGACATGCAAAGAACACTCGACCGAAATTTTTATTCGTCCACGCTGTTGTCGCACGACATTGGAGTTGGCAGTAGCACAGGGGTTCCATGGATGTCATGTTCGGCTTTGATGTCCAAGAGGAAGAAGAACGAGAAGAGCATTCATCATACTTACCACCCATGTTGTACAAACTTGTGCTGCTTCGTCGACCTGGGAGCTTCAAAGATTTCGGTGGGTGTGTGGAAATGGGAAGACTCACGTTGGGTGTGTGGAAATGAGAAGATAGGCTTGGACAATTAATTAAAAAGGCTGGGGTATTTTAGGTATATCAGGTTAGATTTATGGCACATGGACAACACATGACATTTATTTAACGGTTACTGTTTGAATTGGATGGAAAAACTCAATTACAACAAGCGTAAACATACGGGTGTAAGTACAAACATCATGGGTGCAATTACCAATTGTTGCAAACATCCGGGTGCAATTTCATACTTTTCCCTAGATAAATAATACGATCATCAAAGATCCACAAATAAATGAGCAAATTGGATCGCGAAACAAGTCAGATTGAAAGTGCGTTTAAGTAATTGGGTCGAGAGACCCCACTTCTACTTAACAACATTTTGCGTAATGAGTCATTGAAACTCATATTTCATCTGAATGAATCAGGCATATATTAGTGACAAAAAAAAAATCATCAAGTAGAGTATATTATTCGGCAAAAAAAAAAGTAGAGTATATTAAATACTAATAGATTATAGCCCTAGCGCTGCTTACTCCCACCGGCATGATAGCCTACTACTCTTCTGCTCTGCTATTTCTCTTCTTCCTCTCGTTTTCTTCTAAATTTCAGAGGTATGTGATTTTCCCGTGTTAGTTTTTTCCCCTCTCAAATCTATATGATTTTTGACGTTGCCAGTCTAGACTGCCAAATTACTTCTCTTTCTTTTTCTTATGTACGTATCTTTTCTCGTCCAGTTTGGGTCTCCTTCTTTTGAGAGTCAAAATCTCTTTTCCTTTCTGGCTGGGTTCCGGTGCCATCTGCAGCAGCTTCGTCCATAACAGGTATATATACTTTCTCAACTGATAGAACGTAATTCCACTTGCATTGTTTTTGAGAGATTTGATGATGATTTTGTATCCTACTGGTAGATTGCTTACTCTATTTTATTGGTATCTTGTCCTTAATTTGGAATTAGAACATATTCTTGGTCTTCGAATTCTTAACTTGTAAATTTGTTGTCTCTCGTATTCTCATTTGGCAATGTAGTTTTGCTTTTTGGGCAACTGCTTTCTTGCACACTATATATATTTCTTAACCATTGGGCCCTGGCCGTTGAATTGAACGATTGGTGACCAGATTTCAGGATCAGAGTGAAAATGTTATAGTTGATTTAAGTCTTATATTTGCTTTTGGTCTGTCAAATTTACTATGACTCTGCAATGCATATCCTCCATTACTTTGCTTTTAGTTGGACTTGAAAGCAAAAAACAGTAAACAAGTTTCAACGAGGGCTTTGGATATCTCCGATCTACGTTAAGTTTTTTTTTCTCTTCTTTTCTGACTCATTAATCATTATGATTATTAAGCTTAATTGATCTTTCTGTACTTCTTCTTAATGGATTTGGAAGTTTTTTTTAGTCTAGAGCAGATCAAAGCATGAAGCAAGTCCTTATTTCCTGACCAGCCATGAGTATTTTATTATTAGGAGAAAACATATGGATTTTGATACTATGGTCGCTTTATCTTGATGATTCAGGTGCAGTCCGAACCTTACAGCAATCATAATTTTTGTTGGATTCCTCTCTGCTGAATGAATTAGGATCATATATTTGGACTTAATCTTTTAATCACAATTGTTGATTTATTCAAATTTTCCATTCCTTATTTTTTATTTTCCTATATAGTCAGATCTCTTAGGTTTTGTTTGTTTTGATCTTATGTTAGTTTAAATACTGTTTCAACATAATTTATTGTAGTTACCGCAATACTTGTAAGGAGTTCCAATGATTGTACCGAGTTAGATATAGCTTTTACTGCGGTTTTAAGATATATATGAAATTCCTTCTGTGAAGTGTGGACCAACTGAACTCAATCGTCTACTCTTTCCGCGAAGAAGAAAGTATCCTCCCATGGCATCTTTCCAGTGTTTCTCTTCATCTGACAACAATCACAACGTAGGGCTTCTTGGGTTTGATTCTCAACCAACACCCCTACCACCTCCTCCTCCCTGCGTTGAAATCCTTGCCTCTGAGGTATTGATCTAATCTTCTTTTTGCCAATTTTCGTGAGATCTTGTGGTTGATCAGCTAGACATTAACCCTTCATTATTTTGTTCTTCTTATTTCCAATAGGTTTCAACTACTGTAAAATATACTGTGGAGCCTGTGAATGTGGGTGACTTCACTTTGTTGAAGGTGATCTACATTCCTTTGATACCGTTGAACTAGCTGAAAAATGCTGAATTCAGATTTCAGACTTGTTCAGAATGCAGAAAACTTTTTTGTTTTGACAGTTCGAAGTAGTTTAAATTTAAAATTTAAACTCTCTCTCTCCATTTCTCTCTCTCTCTTTGTATTTAACTTGGAGCAGTAAAGCGCGTGAAATTGTAATAGATGAATATTAGTGACTTTTTTTTATCGTATCTTTTTATGTGTTGCCTAATTAGGGGCGAGTGAGCACTCAAGAGGTCTTCGCATTGTCTAACTTCGATTTAGTGCCTGGAAAATATGAAGGTGGTTCTCAATGTCTTATGTTTGCTTTCTTCACATATGCGTGCACTGTGGTCACATATTCTGGTTTTCTACTTCAGGTGGCCTCAAAATGTGGGAAGGTTCGTTAGATTTGGTTAAAGCACTTCAGTCCGAGATTCAAAGTGAGCATTTATCATTTACTGGAAAGCGAGTCATAGAGGTGCGCTCTTAAAATTGGAAGGGATATTATTATGCCATATGAGTAATCAATAATGTGGGTTCCTTGTGTTTGTTATGTGTCTTTGTGTGAGAATAAGATACTTGGTAATACTTCTTGTTCTTGACTGTAAAGTGTGATCCCACACTGGTGGGTGACAAAAACATTAGGCACCATTCATACAAATTGACTGCCTCATTCTATCACTATTTGATTTTAGGATGGGTGACAAGTTGTATAAGTGGTTGTGTTTTGTTTGTCCATTAGGTTTGACTCAAACCGATGTAGAATTTAAGAATTCTATTATAGACTACTGTCTCAATTCCATTGAATCTTTGGAATTATAGTTTGACATTTTCCCTACATAAGAGCTACTCTTGTTAGTCACCACTTGCAACCCAGGTGATTTAGTTACCCCCCATGGTCATAGGTTGAAACTGAAACCCCCTGGCACTTATCTATAAACGCATTTCTTATGTAGTTTGTTTCAAGTAAAATAATCATTTTGCTTTTTCTTCACTTGCCAAGGAACATCCATAAGTTTGGACTTTGGATGACATGATTATCAAACGACACATTTCATTAGATTCCATCTACTAATGAAATTTGTTGAATGCATTTCAGCTTGGATGTGGGCATGGGCTTCCTGGTCTCTTTGCCTGCCTTCAGGTGAATAAGCATCGTCTTTAATTTTGCTTGGCTTTGGAAAAAAAAAAACTTGGTTCTTAATGTTTTGAGTTAATGCTAGGGTAGGGTGCTGCTACAGTGCATTTTCAAGACTTCAACTCTGAGGTGCTACAGTGTCTCACTATTCCTAATGTGAACTCAAATCTAAAGAGTTTGGAGGATTCTGGCACTAGCGAGAGAGTAGATAGAGATATACGCTTCTTTGCTGGTGATTGGAGAGATGTTCATCAACTCCTTCCCCATGCAAGAGATGGTGAGAAGAAGCAAGACTGTGCCTCAGCTACTGGTTATGATATTGTGCTAATGGCTGAGACAGTATATTCGATCACCATGCTCCCTCATCTTTACGAGCTCGTTAAGAAGGTAATCACATCATGTAACTGAAAACTTGAACTTGTGCCCCCCCACCCCCACCTACACACACACACAAATAATTGTTTTGATTCTTCTTTCATTATTCATAGTGCATGGGTCATCCTGGAGGATTTGCATATATGGCAGCAAAGAAGCATTATTTTGGAGTTGGCGGGGGAACAAGGAGATTTCTTTCTGTCGCCGAAAAAGATGGTAAGTACGGTTCTAAAAATATAGTCATTGTGATATTGTTCATGCTGGATTGCTCCCCCAAAAAAGACTGTCGTATCATGCTACAAAATAAGAGACACATCAAGATTCAAGATCTATACCTTTGAAATTAAGGAGCTCAATTAATATTTGAAATAACAAGTTTTTTGGATTTCTGCTTAACTCTTTATTGTGAAATGCTCACTAATTGAATCACAGCCATCATCATTTCCCAGGATATCTCTATGATAAATAAATACCCTTTTCTCTTCAATTCCTAATGGGAAGTAAGTTACCATTTTTTTTAAGATAGAGCTACTTTATCTATCTAATTGAATATGGACTTCTTTTGTTCATCATTTCTATTTTTAGATACTAACAGAAGTTTGCACTGATATACAATGTTTATTCCTTTTGAATCTATCTTTGGTGTAGAAATTTGATTAAAAGTTGTGGTTTTGCAACTGAATTATGACTAATCATAGCCCTTTATCATTGGTGGCAGGTGTTATGGTTAGTGAGCTTGTTGCGGAAGTTGTTGATGGTTCTTCGAATGTCCGTGAAGTTTGGAAGCTCTCTTTCAAGTAGATGGGGAGGGAAGTAGTTTGATGGTCTTCAGGTTACACTCTGCATCTAGTTTTCCTGATTAATTGAGTTTGACAATTATCTGTACGTGTTTCTTTTTATCCCTTGAGACTCTCATTTCATGTCCTTGCCTTGGACTGCATCTGCAGTACTTGGGTTGTCAAGTACAACTCCATTCAACTAGGTAGGCAAATCTAACTCAGCTTAGACAACACATGACACATCTCTGGTTCTACAAGAATTCTAAAATGCTTACACTATTACTAAAATACTTATTTTTTTCTACTTTTTTAATATTTTGGCTTTAGTCATGTGTATGAATGAATTATGATCGTGGGTCACTATTAGAGTGAACAGTTTGTCTCATCGCCACCTCAGATAACAACATAGGTGCGACTGAATATTTTCGGTCTATTCAGTCGGAGTCTATTCTCTGCCATCCAAGCAACAGGCGCATGATCTGACACGTCATTGCTTCCCCTGCCATTTTCCTCAGGCGTCAGGCACGTGAAGGCGTGTTTGCATTGCATCCGTCTTGATGTTTTTGAATTTTCACCAATATATACATTAATTATGAAAATATTCTCTGTTTAAAAAAATGTATATCTACCCACGGCTCCGCTCCCATTCGCGGGTATAAATCCACCTGCGACCGGGAGTAGTGAGGGGAACTGTTGTTACCTGTTATCATATCTTTTAGTGTATAAATAAAATAAATTATATGCGGATAAATGAATTGATAAACTATTATAATATAAGTTTGGAAAAAGTCTGAAAAACGTCCATGATGTTTGACCAAAATGGTTTTTGGTACAACATGTTTTTTGGTGATTGTATTATGTATCATATGTTGCAAAATGGTGGTAATTGAACCTTCCGTCCAGTAACCGTTTGATTGTCCCGTTAGTTGGTCACGTTTTTTGCACGTGACCTTCACCATTTAATATTATAAAGGAAAAAAAACTGAAATTACCTAAATGACCTTCACCATTCACGTCTTCCTCTCTTTCATTATCACCCTCTCCGCCATGAAATGAAGCTTCACTGGTGATATGTGGCTGCTGTGAACCTTTCCAAAATCTACAACATCTGTTATCAAATTGACGGAATTATAGCAGAATTTCATCTACAGTTTGAACTGTGATGGTTTCCGTTGATGATTCTCACTCCAATTCCTCTGAATTTTCGCTTACCGGGAGCTTTCATTTGCCGTCTGGAAAAAAACGCCGCTATGGCCGTTCGATGCGCACCGTTCGCTCAAACCTTTACCAGGATGACAACAGATGCTCCTTTCCGACAACCAAGTCCGAGTTTGTCTCCGAGAATTTGACGGATTCGGTGGTGGACTTTCGTCTCGGGGAGCTCGCCGCTCGGTATATCCAGCCGCCGAAGTCTGTACCGTCGGAGGAGGAGTTCCTAGACCTCTCTCGTTCTTTCAGCGACTTCTCAGCTTGTAGCAGTGACATCTCCGGTGAGCTGCAGAGGCTCGTGAACTTGCCGTCTTTGGTGAACGCGCATGATGAAGATATCACTTACAACGTTCCGGAGCCTGAGCCGTGCTTGGGATTCTTGGAGAGAGATAGCTTCTCGACTGAGATAATAGAGAGTATCCTGCCTGAAGATCTTCTGCCAACCGTGATAATCTGTGTCGAAGGTCTCCAATCAAATTCCGTTGCAGTGAAGAGATCAGCTGCTGCGAAGATCAGGTTGCTAGCTAAGAACCGCACCGAGTATTTTGACGGGATCTTCAAACTGGCGGGATCTCCTAAATACAACCATGAGGGCAAAAAAGGAATTACAAAGTCTGACTTTTCCAGGCCTGGTCACGTGACCAATCACGTGACAATTTAACGTACAAACTGAACGGAAGTAGACGGAGGGACCAAAAACCATCGTTTCAAAACATGTTGTACCTAAGTAAAATTCCACACAACGACGATGACGATATAACTTGATGGATTTGTGGGCAGGTATAAATTTATCTTTTTTTTTTTTTAAAAAAAAAAAGAAAAGAATATTTCCGTAATTAATTAATAATTAAGGTATATATTGGTAAAAAAATTCTCTGATTTTTATGGTATGGTTTAGTTTTTTTTTTGGTTAAATTAACGTTTTACTTGATGAAATAAAACGTCGTGATACTCGATCACGGTTGTTCGTACATAGAATCATTAGCTACTAAACATATGAATGAAAGTGGGGGTCTCTCGACCCAATCGCTAAGACTCACTACCTGTCTTCTTGTTAAGACCTCTCATCTTTTCCAATGTGTCTTCTTACCATCCACGGTTTGTCCCCACCAAAAGTCCGCAATGAGCGCGTTTATCTCCGCACACCAGGTTTTTGGTAAATGGAACACACTCATCACGTATGTTGGTATGGCGGTAATGATCGATTTGATGAGGACTTCCTTGCCTGCTTGGTTTAGGGTTTTCGGTCTAGATCCATTAAGTTTGTCTTTGACCTTGGCTTTGAGGAAACCCAAAGCCTCCTTCTTTGATCGCCCCCATATCGAGGGAAGGCCCAAGTACTTCCCCGGATCACTCGTGCCCTTGATACCTAGTTCCGACTCCACTTGTTGCTTATTCGTCGCGCTTGCCCTTTTGTTGAAGAATAGGGTTGATTTATCTTTATTAATCCTTTGTCCCGATACTTCACAATACTCATCCAATAACTTCCTTAACTGTTTTGCATTTTCAGCCGACCCCTTAATGAAGAACAAAGAGTCATCCGCGAAAAACAGGTGGTGTAGTTCCGACATTGTCTCCTTAACTTAATTCCTTCAATCTCTCCATCCCTAGCCGCACCCATTATCCGTCTAAAAAGCACATTCGCAAGTAATATAAATAGATAAGGTGAGAGAGGGTCCCCTTGGCGTATACCTCGTGTTGGTTCGGCTCCTATTGACAACCACTTGGTAGGTGGTCGTTGATATGCACGCCTTCATCCACCTTACCCATTTTTCATCAAACAAAAACCCTCCTTCGTAGTGTATCAAGCAAGAATTCCCATTCAACTCTATCGTAGGCCTTTTGCATGTCGATTTTAAACGCACATTCCGTTTTTTCCCATGTTCGGTCCGAATTGAGATGGTGCATGACTTCATGTGCTACCAAGATATTATCTTGGATGCTTCGACCTGATACAAGTGCACTCTGGAAGGGCGTAATGTGATCCGATAAATATACTTTTAAGCGATTCACCAACACCTTTGAAATAATCTTATACATGAAGTTACAACAACTTATGGGACGAAAGTCACTAGGTGTAGTCGGACTTAGGATCTTTGGTATGCGAACAATATCGGTATTATTGAGGGTGTTTGGAAGGATACTTGTTTCGAAGAAAGCCCTTACCGTGGTGATGACATCCGTCCCCACGATATTCCAATTCTGTTGGGAGCTCGCAACCCCCTCCCCCCATTTGGTATGTAGCCTCCCTTATTTTGATGTCCATCACCTCTCTTGTCAAATGCCCATTCATTTCGGTTGTCACTTGGTTCAGGATATATCGAAGTAGGTTCTCCCCCGGTTCGTTCCTCTCCGCTTGGAACATGTTCCCATAGTACTTGTATAGCTCCTCAGCAACCGCCCCATCATTTTCCATCCATTCCCCGGTTATACTTTTCAATCGACTTATATTATTTCGCCTCGCAATGGTTGTTTAGTGGAAGAAGGTAGTGTTACGATCTCCCTCCTTAAGCCATTAAATACTCGACCTTTGTCTCCAATATGTTTCCTCCCTCGACCATAGTGATTTCAGTACCTCTTTAAGTCTCGTCTCTTCCCGAATGGCCTCCTCATCCATAGTCCCTTGTACGACTCTCCTTAATGCAGCCTTTGTATTTTCTATCTCGGACATGTTATTTCCGAAATTCTTTTTGCTCAACACTGTAAGATGCTTGCGACACCTGTTCAATTTTACCCTTATCCCCTTCGGTTCCCCTCGCAGAGTCATCCCTACCCATGCATTTTTTATCACCTCTTTGCATGTCGGGTTTTCTAGCCACATTGCCTCGAATTTGAATCTCCTCTTTGCCCTTTTGGGCGGTTGTTCAAGTTGGACCACCATGTTATTCCATGGTTACAGGCACCCATGCACCCCCATGTCCTCCACATTGATGTCCTCGATTAGTCGCTTAAACTCTTCCATTTTCCTTGGGGATTTCCTCCTCCCCCTTTGCTTCTCACTATGGTGACATATTATGTTGAAATCCCCTAGTACCAACCACTTCCCCCTTCGGCCCACACCTATGGTTCGTAGTCGGCTCCAGTTCTGTGTTCGTTCATGCGGCTTCATACTTGCATGCACCCATGTCACATGCATGATCTTATTTTCCTTTGCAAACTTCACCTCACAATCTATGAAATTTGCATCGGCATATGTAATAACCACCCTCCACTCCTAGGTCCACCATAATGCTAGACCTCCTGCCACCCCGATAGGAGTGACTTAAAATGTGTTCTCCATCCCCATTCTATTCATTATACTTTCGCAGTAGGTATCCCCGTTCTTTGTTTCCATTAAGAAGATAATGCTCGGGCGATACCTTTTGTTGAGGTCTTGTACGTGTTGAATTGTCAGGACAGACCCCAGACCCTGACAATTCCAAGATAGTATATTCATTGGGCATCCGTGGCTATTTCGGGACAGCCACCAGAACCCTCTTTATTGTAACCCTCTTCCTCCCGTGTTCTCATTGTGATCTTCTTCCTCTCTCCCCTTTTCCTCCTGCTTGTTTTCCTCCTCGGGCTTTTCCTTATCTTTGCCTTTGCTACTTTGGTTTTCCCCTCATGTCTCTTAACCCTCTTAGTATTCGTATGCCCTTCCATGTCCTCCCCAGTTCGTTTTAATGTCATCTTGTTCATGCAGGGGCTCAGTCCGGAAGGTGGGTTATGGTCCGATGGGTGTATGGTCGGTGGTGGTGTATCGGGTGGTGAGTCGGGTGGGTTTTCAACTATGTATGTTTGGAGTGTCATGGGTGTATCGTTTAGGTCCATGGGTGTCGGGTTGTCGGGCAGGTATGTGATCATCGGTGGTTGGGGTATTATGACATGGTTGGTTCAGTTCAGTTCAGGTTCGGCAATGTTGGTTCAGCTTGGTATGTGGTGTCGGTCTATGATTATGGGTTTGGTCTGGTTCGGTGGTAGGGGCATAGGGTTAGGTTTAGAGTATGTGGTGGTCCGGTTTGAGGGTATATGGATGGTTAAGGTTGTGGACATTGGGTTAGTGTGTGGCTCGGGTTCATGTGGTTTGCTCCGTTGGTTTAGAGGTTCCCCCCTTCCAAACTATCATCAGTTTCCATTGCCTCCTAAGCTCGGACCATGTCCTCCTTGCTCTCTTTTGACCCATCATACTGATTGTGTTGCCCCTTAGCTTGGGCCTTGACCGACTCTCTTGCTCGTTCCTCGACCATGATGTCGAACCAAGTGCGCCCCGTACCCTGATTCCGATCCGGTTCCTGTTCATCTTCCCCCTACATGTTGCCTGACTACATTCTGTTTTGGGCGCACCCCCACGAGCACGACCCATACATAGGGGTACTTGGGTCATTCTCCGCCATTTGAACTGCCTTCCTGCATGATAGAGTTATGTGACCCAAAATACCACACCCATAACAATAATCTGACAGACGCTCATATTTAATCGATGCCCATCTATCCACCTCTTGGGAGCTTTTCCACCAGAATCCCGACATCATAGGCACCTCCCCATCTACTTCTACTTTGATTCTCATATAGCTTCTATTTATCTTCCCATCATGCTTCTCAATTTCTATGCATTTGCCTATCATGTTGCCTATCTTATGAGCATTGGCATCGCTAAATTTCTCAGGCCCTAGGTCATGCACTTGTATCCAGAAAGTTACCTTATGGAATTCAATCGCATGAACTCCCACACTCATATCCCATCTCTTTATGTTGAAAATGTGGCCATTGACCGCCCATGGCGATCAGTCCATAATCTGATCAACAACGTCTTGTCTTTCAAAATCCAATAGCAAGATTCTGGTCTCGAGTTTCGATATTGTGACTTTCCCATATCTTGCCCATGCCAACCTAAGCACCCCCATTGTCGCATTCATCTTGCTCGGTTTCTGAGCAACCATCCTTCCGACATACCAACTTTCACTTTGCACTTGTTCATTCGAGTCTAAGTCGACCATCAGTTTCCCGTTTGTACTCGAACCAACAGAATTGGAAATGGAATTCATGTTCGTAGGGACCGAGTCTTCACCTCGGTTGAGCTCCTACAAAACAGTGAAAAGAAAAGGGATGATTAGTGTAACGTTGGATCCTGTTTGTCACGATTCAGCAAACCAGCACTTGTCGCTGCTCGGTTCAGTGATCGAAGCAGCTCAGCCTCGCATATTTCTGGAATCTGCACTTGGACAGCACAGGCCCGCGCCTTTCACAGAGACGACTTCAGTTACGGTGAGGGGCAGCTTCAACCTCGTCCATACTCTGTTTTGGATTGAGACATGGATGAAGTCTTTCCACTCTCTCACTCGTCTCTCCCTCACAATATAGGCCATGGCTCTCCCTCACTCCGCCCCCTCACCTCCGCTCCGAGCTAGTATCCGTGGGTGCCCCTTAGGATTCTGCTGTTCTCCTCCAGGTGCGTACTCCGCCAGGTTGAAGACAGATTGTTTTCTTCTGCAGAAAAGCGTTTCTTTCTTCGGTATTTCAAGCTGCAGTTCCTTGCATGGGATGGAACGTATTCGAAACTGTAGGCAGCACTTCTCCTTCGTTATGATTGGTCAGTTTGCAGCGCAATTAATGCTGCCAAGACACATCCAAAATTGCAAACATCGACAAATTGCAACAGAACAGGAATTATGTTGTCACGGAACAGAAACCCTAGGAATTTGGGGATTTTCGTTCGGACAGAGAGGCGAGACTGAGACCACACGCGACTCAAGAGGAACCAAAGACTGGTATGGTTTAGTTGCTATTGACTCTGTGTTGGTTTAGTAGTTTGTTAGTTCTAATCCGGTTCAGTTAGTTTACTGATTTACTATGTGGTCTGGTTGATTGTTGTTGCGTCTTGGTTTCCTAATTTGATGTTGCTTCGATTTCCTAGTTTGGTTGAATTTGCATAAGTAGATTCTTTTTTTGTAGTTGATTCAATATTCATCCGAACCAGTTTAAATATTCATCAGAACCAGTTTGCTGAATCAGACAACTAACTTGTATCTTTATCCTCTCAAATATGAGTAAACAATTAACTATGCTTTACTGATCATATATATATATATAGTTATATTAATTTTATAATTTTGACAAGTAGATTTTTTATACCATTTTATTTATTATAGTGTTAAAATAATTTAATTTAATTGGTCTATGTAAAAAAAATATATATTCATGTCATCATTCTTTCACATCCGCTCATCGTACCTATCCTCTCGAGTTTTCCCATGAGAAGTCGGCTATTAGGGTATGACTTGCATCATTTTCCACCTTTATACGCACGAAACCACATTTAATTTGATATGTGGCTTCATCTATTTCAAGGCACTTTCCAATCTCTTCCTATATCTGGCGCGCGTTCGCAGGATTTAGGACTCTGAGTTCTAGGCCATGTACTTGAATCCAGAACTGAATCCTCTTGAAATCAATGGCATTCACGCTAAGATTTTGTTCCCACTTCTTTTTGTTCAGACAATGCCTTTGAATGGACCATGACAGTTGATTTAGAATGAGCTACTTTTCCTTCCTCATTCTCAATTCGATTAGAAGCATATTTTCTTTCAAATTAGTAAGACTCGCATATTCATACTTCTCCTATGTCACCTTCAAAACATTGTGAATGACTACATTCTTGATTGGTTTTTGAGATATCATTGATCCAACATACTTCTCACACAAAGGTCTCACCGAGTCCACGGGTAGGATGAAGAGGAGTTTCCTAGTTGTCTTCGGCACACCAACTATGGGATTAGTCTTCATGATTGGATTCAAAAAGACCAAGAGCGTTCACTGCAGTCATGTCCAACCTGTAGTAGTACGACAAGATTAGAAAATTGGTAAAAAGACACCAAAATAAACTAGGGTTAGGATTTTTAGGGTTTATTTCGCCTAGTGTTTTTGCATGGTTAAGTCCGGACCCAGTTGCGGCTAGAGTGCGACACAAACCGACAGAAGGTTATGGAATTCAATTCCCTAGGTTCAGAGGGAAGTTTTCGACGTGACGAGTAGCTGCTCACAACGGCGGCAGACTTCCAAGGCGGTGAAAAAGCTTGCTTGCTGCATATAGGGTTCGGTGAACAGTAGAAATAAGGGGGTTCCTGTAGAGATCCGACGTGCGCAAGGTTCTCTCAGGTTGGGAGAGGATCTCCGACATGGTGGGTTGGGTGTGTCTCACAGGTGTCTAAGCTCCGACGCGACGGAGGGAAAGTTACTCGCGTGCTAGGGTTCTCTCGAGATTGGGAGCTCTCTTGTCGCAGAGGAAGAAATATATAATTATTAGGTCTGGGCATGAACCGGTTCGACCTCGACCCGGTTCAGAACCGAACCTTTACCACATTTTAAAAGTGGTACGGTTAACCGCTCCACTTTTTGGCCGCTCCAGATTTTGACCGATTTACCGTACCTGTTTTGAACTGATTCAAAAACCGGTTCAGAACCGGTTCGGTCGAACCTGTTTATACCCCAAAAAAATTAGGTCTGTCGAACGGTAGATTCAATACTGAAGATAGTGAATCTAGCATGTTAGAGGCGGCCAAGAAGGAAATGGACGATTGCCGCCGTCATCATGGTCGACGTGATCCTCCACGCCGGCGACCACCTCGCCTGTGACTTTCCCCTCCTTATTCACTCGCCGGAGCTCCTCTACCAGCGGAACCTCTCCATTGACTTCGGAAAGACAAAGCCGACGTACTTCGACCTGGTCAAGGGGCCGGAGGGCGTCACCGGAATATTGATGGTCATCTTGATGACAATCGCCTTCACCCTCGCCACCAAGTGGTTCCGCCGCAATTTAGTGAAGCTCCCAAAGCCATTTGACCGCATCACCGGCTTCAACGCTTTTTGGTACTCCCACCACGACCATCATTGGTGCAGGCATTATGGCCCTCCCTGCAACAATGAAAGTCCTAGGTATGGTGGTCGGTTTAATTTTGATTGTGTTAATGGGGATCTTGTCTGAATTCAGTGTTGAATTGCTTTTGAGGTTCTCGATTTCTTGCAAAGCCTCGTGTTATGGAGAGCTCGTTGAGCGGGCAATGGGCAAACCCGCTAGAATTGTGTCAGAGATGTGCATCATTTTGAACAATGCAGGTGTTATGGTGGTTTACTTGATCATAATGGGTGATGTTCTATCAGGGTTGGTGCATCACATTGGAGTATTTGATCAATGGTTAGGAGACGGGTTTTGGGATCCCAGAAGAGTAGTGATTTTGATTATCCTGGTAGTCTTCCTTGCTCCTTTATGTTCCTTGCAGAAGATTGATTCATTGAGCTTGACATCTGCAGCCTCAGTTGCACTAGCCGTATCTTTGTTGTGGTTTGCTTCATTGTGGCTTTCATCAAGCTTCTAGAAGGCAAGAGCGAACCTCCTCGAATGTACCCAGATTTTGGGTCCGAGAGTGTGATTCTTGATTTGCTTGTGGTGATACCTATTATGACAAGTGCTTATGTCTGCCACTTCAATGTTCAGCCGATCTACAATGAGCTTGAAAATCCTTCTCCTCAGAAAATGAACAGAGTTGGTAGGATCACCACAGTTATCTGCGTTTTAGTATACTCCTCCACTGCCATTTCAGGGTATCTTCTCTTTTAGATTCAGTACTGAAAATAAGTGAATAAAAACCAGTTTGGTCTGGTCTGGTCTGAAAGTGGTCTGATCTGATTTAGTAGTATTTTAAGGTTAAAACCGGTATAGAAAGTGGTTCGGTTAACCGATTGTGAACCGATTTTCTGTACTTCTTATGAACTGCTCCATATTTTTTTAAAAAAAAACGTTTGTTTTGTGAATCGGTTCGGCCGAACCAGTTATTTTTGCCCAGCCCTAGTAATTATTAATTTATATCTTGGTATATAGTCTTTACATACTTTTAACTAATAAAATAAAAACTAAGAAATAATTAACTATTACTAAATAAAGTGTTTATAAATAAACTTTTTATAGTTTTAATACTAAATGAATTTAACATATATGTAATGAATATATCATAAATAATAAATATTATAAATCTTAAAAAGTAAGTTGAATAATGTTATATAATAATAAAAAGAAAATTATTTTCATGTTGTAAGTTCAATAAATCATATCAATATAATAATATAATTAAAATAGTTTGACTTTTTATTAATTAATATAACAATTTAAACTTTATCTTAGATTACATTTATATAACGATAACTCAAATAATTTTTAAACTCTATACAAAGCGCGAGTTAATTATCTAGTGTAATAGATAGTTCTAATACATTATTTATTCTTTAACATTAGAAAGCATTGTCTTCTATAACTATAACTGACAAGTAGCTATGAGATGATTGTATGATCTTTTATTGTTAAACTGAAGCAAGCCATAACTTGTCATTTATATATTTAGGGTAAAATACAATATTGCCCCTAAAGTTTACGTCAATTTTAAGTTTTCCCCTTAAAGTTTAAATTTTAGTCATAATGTTTGGACCGGATGAAGAATTCTCCTTTCCTGTCAGTTGACCGTTTATTCCTAACAGAATCTTGGTCATGTGCTACTCACATGATTTTTTAATAATTTTAATTGACGAAATTGCTCTCCTTATGAACCCTTCATCTGCAAGCACCGTATGAATTTCACTTCCACCGTATGATCTTCTCTTCAACCCTCCATATGGTTTAAGTGGAGTAGAAGAAGATGGATGGAGCCAAAGAAGATGAAGTCAAGATCAACTTTCTCAGGAAATCCCTAGCCTTCCATGGAACATCACCATTGAGCCACACCCTTGCAGATGTAGTAGTCACTTGTAGCACTCTCGACAATTCCTCCATTACTCAGCTCTCCTTCTCTCTGGATTATCTCTATCCTCCTCCGAAATCATCTCCACATACTGCAAAATTGTGTCTTTGCAGAACCTCAATCTCTCCAAGAACGGCCTCGCCTCGATTCCCGACGGATTCATCATTGTGTGCGCTGCGCTCGATGATTTAAAGCTGCTAAATTTCAGCAGGAACAATCTTGTAGGCTCTGTTCCATCTTCCACTAGCTTTGGTCGGTTAGAGATCTTGGATTTGTTGCATAACTCGCTAAATGGAAGCATTGGATTGCAATTAGATCGGTTGGTGAGTCTTAAGAGTTTGAATCTTCGCACGAATCAATTCCGTGGCTCTCTTCCGATCAATTTAGGGAGGTCAAAATCTCTTGAGCAGTTCGATCTATCGACGAACCAATTCGATGGCTAAATCCCTCAAGAAATCGCAGATTATCGGAACCTCGCAAAGATTGATTTTAGCGGCAATGCTCTAAGGGGCATTTTTTTAAACTGGTTACAGGCCCTCCAAAGATTGGAGGTTTTGGTCGTGTCTTCAAATCTCCTGTCTGGTAAAATCCCTATTGTTCTTGCAAACATTCCTGCGCTCACCAGATTATAAGCTAATCAAAACAACTTCACCGGACCTATCCCGAGTGGAATGACTAGATTTTTGAAAATTTAGACCTCAGCTACAATGGAGTAACGTGGACGATTCTGTCCAATTTACTTGCTCCGCCGAGTTTAGAGTATCTTAATTTGTCATTTAATTGATTTAGTTGATTTACAAGATCCGTCCCATATGGAAGGGAGGGCAATTTCGTCAGTTTCTTCCTTCAAAATAGCACATGAGTCACACATAACAAAGATTCCGTCAGGAATAAACGGTCAGCTGACGAGAAGGGAATTTTTCATCCGGTCCAAACATTATAACTAAAATTTTAAATTTTAAACTTTAAGGGGGAAACATAAATCGACGTAAATTTTAGGGGGCAATGACATATTTTAACCATATATCTATCCATAAATGCATTCAATCCAATCTGATTTCATCAAGTAAACTAATTAAAGATCTTAACGGTTGCATTTCTTCCATGTTTTTTGTCTAGTTTAGGATCTTGTAATGAAAAAAGCTATTGTAAAAAATAATCTACCAGACAATCTCTATATGTGGGTGTCTATACACATACCTTGTTTTAATGTAGTCCGATTGAGTCATCATTTGTGTCTGCATGTCTTGAAAAAGATGTTCCCGTCTTGACAAAGATGTGCCTCCAAATACGTGATGTTTTTACACTGAATTGCGAATTGTTTAAGTTTACAAAACATCACCTCATTTAAATGCTAGAATCAATAAGAGAATCGAGATAACTTTTGAGTTAGTTCACTATGAGCTTTGGGTGCTTGCAAACACTACATTTTAGCATAGACGTGACATGTTCGAGATCGTGACAAGCGATACGTCTAGATGAAGAGTTTTAGATAGGCGAAAATTTCCAAAATGAGTCTGATGTTGATATAGTAATCAATTAAATAAAATATATGCTAGTTTTGGTTATTGAGTCATCCATCAGAGGGAACCCATGTATTATGATACTGACTTAAAATCATTCCCTCAATATATGACTATATATAAGAGTGTTAATGGTAGAAAAGATGATATAATTTAGACTCGCGTTAGAGCAAATAAACTCTACCCACCCTACAGTTGAGACAAAGATCAGTAGTTGTGGAAACTTAAGGTCATGTGTCCTCCGACCGACTGACTGTGATCCCAACCTCGAATAGATCCGTTTTTGCTTTCGTCAAGTTAGTCGTCAGAGGAGGTAACTTAAATATTTATATTTATGTTGCTCCTTAACTGACTACATGTTTTTGTACATATTCCAACATTGATATCAAAGCCTTCGTAGGTTGTTTTCTGAATTTCATGTCGGGTTCCCCTCGTGCCAACTGCGATGGCAACTGCATCACTAGCAACCTCGTGGAAGACCTCAGTTGCCACGCCCCAGCAGTGTGGCGTGACCTTAATGTTCGTGCCCTCAACATTTAGACACAACCACTAGGATGCGTCCATTGCAGCAAGATGCAACCACAATGGTTGCATCTGCCGCAGTTGGACTTAATCATTGTGGTCACATCAGGTGTTGCTAAACACAACCATTGTGGTCACATGGTTTCTAGGAGTGAGGGGAGGGGTAGGTGGATCGCCCAACCATGACCGAACCCAAGGAGAGAAGAGGATGGGAAACCACCATGGTTGACCCCATAGAGTTTGGCCTCGCTGGCCGACCCAACTTTGGTTGCCCAGCGTGTATGGCCATGGCTATGGCGGTTAGGGTTTTAAAAGCCTTAATTGTCATTCTTTCTTCTAAGGAAGAAGATGTAGTATTGAACCGGTTTTGTGTGAACCATTCTGGTTTATAAAGGTGGATCAAACCTGTTTAGTCCAGTTAGTTGAGGATAACCGAATCAATTTAGTTCATATATATGGCTTAGGTTATCTAGACTGGTTGGAGTTGATTCAAAAGGTCGAGACTGACTAGCTCAGGCTCGAAATAAACTTGGTTCTGATCTTGAACCTGTTCGGGTTCTAATAGTTTATTATTATGGAGTAATTGTGTTTGAACCCTTTCATTAATAGTTATTCGACTAATTAAATTAACTGTTAGACCAATTTAAATGTTGGGAGAGCATTGTTTTGATTTATATAGCATGACTGGATATATCTATCTATCTATCTATCTATTATTCATTGTGTACGGGTTCCTTGAGATCCCTGGATTACTTTATATTGTATACAAGGTACATAGTTTTGGATTACTTTGTTTGGATTACTTTAATTGATTATCTCTTGACTCCATGACTGTTATAAATGACTAGGTTATGCGTCGTTTAGATCCCGGCATACTGTGTGTGTAGTAAATTGGTCATTCGATTAATTGTTTTATTTATGATGATATTGGTGCCTTAACTTTTGGAAATTGAAAACTAACCCTACACTATTTTTGAAGGTTTCAATATATATATGGATTATTTTTTAAATTTAACCTTCATTTTAAAATTATTTACCAAAATAACTCTTCCATTTTGAAATATCCCAAAATGAGTCTAAACGCTAACCAAGTTTGTGTTTACGATAATACTGCAACTATAAATTGATTCACCTATTTATTTTAAAAAAAGAATATAACACTTTTAGAATAATCATTTTTTACTTAAATAAAGTACTACCTGAATAATTTTCATATATTCTGTCCCAAAAATATAAGTAAAAACACATGTCAAAATTTATTATTCTCTAAGGCATCCAACCCCTACGACTACCTTCCTAGCTACTACTACCAGACGTCCCCCTAGCTTGACCCTCCACATTTCTCATATTCTTTGGTAGGGAGACTTCAGGTTGCATCTCATGAATTTTTGATTGTTGAGTGACCAAAGGTGGTGGATATGCAGGATGGTGAACCATATGTTCGTCAATATATTTCGGTTGATTTGTGTTTTCTTCTTGTTCATCCTCACTAAATAACAGAACTTAATTCATCATCCAATTGAATCCTGATAGTTCACCAGTTATTTTGTGGGAGAAACGCCAAACATTCATAATCTCGTCCATATACTTCTTCGATCTCCTTGTTGTTGTCTAAAACAATTTATTGCAATGATGATTAACATGTTTCCAGCCTTGCATCTGTATCATAAAAAACGTAATATTGATAAGCACACCAAAGAATAACAATTACAGTTGAATTTATTTATACACAAAACTTACCAGCAACATAGTTTGGTTCCCATGTGGTTCGAAGTGCATGGTCGGTGGTAACTCATCATTTGTGCAAGATGGTACTAATGGTCTTTCAACATTGATTAATGTAACTGTCATCCTATGTGTTACGTGTATTTCTAGGTCATGAACCAGATGGAGACCACAATTGTTCCACAATTGTATATATGCATGCATCATGTCGTATGACCCATGTCTCGCGTATCTTCTTATCCCATCCTATTTTGTGCAACCTATCCCAATCTTGTCGATCTTGGAATGCTCCTGGGATAGGTTGACAAAGATTGAATTGCTGCATTACACAATCCACCATATGTCACTCCACATTGTGAAAGTGTATGAGTAGCTCCTTCGCTAAGCATAAATACTCATCCTTCATACAGACCGAGGGCACATTTTGTAGTCGATCATGGCTTTATGGGTTCCAGTTTATCTTCAATGCATAAAAAATATACAATTGGACATGCAAATTTAACTTTTATATGATTGAGTACTTGAAACTCTCCAAGGGAAACCAACTTTTCTCGGTGGAAATGACAAACACTAGGTTTAAGATTTCTTTAATTTGTCTTGGGCAGTGTCCACCACATCCCTAATAGAATTTGACACTGCAAGTTCACATTCGTCTTTATCGTTGGACAACCAACGAATAAATGTTCCCAGGACCACAACTATCGTATTTAATACATAATAATTAGTTTAATAATTTAAAGATATCATGATTAATACAAACAAATTATAATTAGTTGTAATTGCAGAAGTACAGTGCATCCTGCTGCTTTCGTTCTACCCTTATCTACATCTATGCATAAGTCGTTATATAAGTAACTCAATACAGTTGATCCCCACCTGTACTGAGGTGTCTAGTGTAGATTCTTCATTAGTGACATATATTATAAGTCCATTTATTCCTAGTCATGCTAGGGAATAAAAATGCATCTAACATGTGCAAAATATATCCACGTTCCCTCATCACATCTTCTTCCTTAGTTTGAGGTATTCAATCTGGTGCATCTGGTTTTCTCTCGAATAATATTCTTAACCAAAATAGTTGTACCTCATTGTGTGTGATATTGACCATCCTCACGGTTTGGGGTGTGTCCTAACAACCGTGGGACCGGGTCGGTCCTCGAGGCAAGTCCGAGACCGAAATTTCGGTCTTGACTTCTGGAGGGCCGAGACCGACTTTGGCAACAAAAAAAAACGCATGAGTCGATCTTGCTTGACTATTGTCGGTCTCGGTCTTGGACTGAATTATTTGGTCCAAAAGCAAAACAAAAACTGAGTCTAGCCAAAACAAAATACCAACTGGATCAAACATCAGCAAACCATATAATCCAGTATTTGACATACAAATCAAATATCAACTATACAATCCAAACACAATGTAATACAAATACAATACACATATAGACAACAAAAAAACACAAAGCTGAGCTAGTGAACTTCAAAGCTAAGCTAGTGGAGTTCATCTATATAAGTCCAACAAAGAGATCACATATAAGAAACTAACCCATGTCAAAATTACCTCGAAGTACCAAGAAGCAAGAACAATCGAATTACTCCACAAAATGTGCTACAGTATGATGATTGTGATGTTTGGTGATAGGATTCCAGTACCTTCAACAAAAGATTTAAGATGGTGTCGCAAGCCAAAAACATGCGACCTCCATCCTCAATCATATGAGCATGTGGGCCTATTAATTTCACAAGGAACTCCACAACCTGCAAAGGAAAAAATAGTGAAGAAAAATTTAACAAAATGGGAATGTTTTCACAAGGGCATTCACAACCTTTTGTCCTTAGAAGAAATTAACATTTGGCAGCCTTCGAGCTTCATTGTAATTTGGCAAAGCAGAGGCAGCAAAAAGCACTTGGAGTAGAATGGACTAGCATTGGGAAGAAGTATCAATCGACAAGCAAGAGCAAACAATAACTCAGGTAACAATTAAAAAAAAAACAGATCGGACGATAAACAAAGAGGCAAAGCAGGCCAGACTTAAACAATTGTAGAGAAAAGACATAGTTGAACTCAATCAACAAATAATCGATTGATCCAATATAAACGAAGGATGAATCTCACCTTCAATGGATGAGGAAGAGGATGGGGATTGAAAGAAACAAGACGTGCGACAAGGGATGAGGTTAGGGTTTTTTGGGGATCCTCACGCCCACGAAATCGGTCGTCTTCAATGCTGGAGTCGTGGAGTAACGCTGGAGTCGTGGAGAGACGAGTCGTGCTGGAGCTGCTAGAGTAAAGAGTGAAGACGAGGGTGGTGAAGACTGAATAGAGTGTTGTAGTGTAGATGGAGTAATTTTTAGGGTTCGATGATAAAAATCGGTTTGGGCCGGTGCTAATCGGGCTTTTCCCGAAAAGCCCGAGATCGACCTTGAAGAAAAAAAACGCCTGCTCGATCTCGGTCCTAATCGGTCTTAGTGTTTTTTTATCACCCCTATCTAAAACCAACAAAATGAAACATATTATATCTGAAACAAACAAGTTCTATGCTCTTACCACTTTGGTCAAACATATTACATATTTTTCATGTTTTTCCCTAAAATAAAATATCAAAATTACTGTATCATCTTCAGTGCAGTCATTCAACCACCGTTTGAACTGACCATTGTTTAGGGTACTGAATTCAGCAAAAAAAACATATCAAAGTTTTTACGCGATGCAGTTTAAGCCATCTCATAGAATCTGCTTTTAAGAGGTCGGTCCTTAAAGTGAGAAGTGAAATTGCTTGCCATATGTCTAGCACAATACTTATGAAATCCCAATGGCTCTAGAAATCCCCTACCACCCGCAATTTTAATGTCAGCATGATGATCCGAGATGATACATATCTTATGTTGATCTTTCGTAACGTAATGGCGTAGTCGCTCTAGAAACCACGACCAACTTTTTTCACTCTCAGAATTAGTGAAAGCATAACACAACATAAAAATTTTATTATCTACATCGAATGCAACAACAATTAATAGTTTTCTCGTATACTTTGCGTGCAAATGTGTGGCAGTGATACTTATCAATGGTCTACAGTGGGAAAACCCTTCAATTGAGGGTCTAAATGACCAATTCAACTTACCGAATATAGCACAACCTTTAGTGGGTACCCCATTACATTCAAACGCGAACATGATCCCTGGGTTTGATTGATATAAACTGACCATTAGTTGTGACAACCTTTGAAAGACACTCTCATGGGACCCAAACATTTGTTCTTCCACTTTTTGTTTTGAGTACCACACATTATGATAAGAGATTGATTGTACGATTTTATCTTTAACAACTTGTTGTAAATCACAAACGTTAATCTCAGTATTGTTGAATAAGTAAGGATACACTAAATTAGATATCACAGTAGCATCAAGTTGTATATGCTTTTGGATCGCCCCAGCGTTTGTATAAAAGTTGAAAAGGCTTACTTTTCTGATCTCCCAAATGCTTAATTGCCTTTGACAAGCTCGTAGCGACCACGAACAGACACACCCACTTATGTTACTAACTTAAAATGAATTAGTAATTTTGTAGATTTAACAGTTTTGCATTCATGAGAATTCTTGATATGCCAAAGTTTCACTTCATGTTGAAGTGCAAATTTATTGTCAAAACGTTCGTCTATCTGCAAACTCTCTAATGCATGAGTTTTTTGCCTTCGTGTTATCTCTCAGTCCTTACATTCTAACTTATGCATCCAATCTCCTGAGGTAACCTCGGGGGATGTTGTCTGAATCTGTTGGGTTGTGCTGCATTAGAACTACCAACACCGCTTACTATATCATCAAGTTCATCCTCCTCCTCCAAAGATGATGAAAATGCATCATCACTAGGGATCAAAGTATAATCATCTCTTTCACTTTCATCCTTTTGATCAGTTTCTTCATCTTCTTCATTCTCCATACGCTTATCGAGCTCACTTTGGGATGATATTAAGTGCACATGCATCATTGGATGAACTATCCTAGTCACATAGATCTCCATACATTTCAAAATGTCTTTCAATGCAGCTTCATTATTTATTGGGAAAACATAGTTATCCCACTTCCAATGAAGTTTAAGTCACTAGATCCAACAAACTCACAAGTTACGTTAACAAGTTCTTCCAAGTTATGTTTTACCTTAATATACCTCATTTAATAATTATATACGGAAATGTCCTCATTAATTAAAAATATATGAGAATATACCTATCAGCGAATGATAGGTAGATGTTTACTTTTTTACCATTCACAGGTCAACATATTAGTCGTACCCGCGAATGGGGTTCCCGAGTGGTGGAGGTCTTCATTCGAAAATACAGAGAGCAGACCAGTAAAAGGTCATGAAAATACAAATAGCAGTCTCTGGAGGAGGAAGTTGATGAAGCAACCCTTCTACAACTGTAGATTGGAAGACATCATCCAACTCCATACCAGTAAAAGGCTTTTTGAGCATATTGGGAATTGGAAGACAACATCCAACTACTGATTGCAGCGAACTCAGACGCAACATTCCTCTTCTTCTTCTTCGAGAGCAGAATCAGAATTCTCGAGGGCATGGTATTCACCATTACTTGTACACGAAGAGGTTGCAACATATTCCTGTTTGAACCCGCCACCATAGACGCTCGCAATGTCGGATTTCAAAGACGGCGACGGGGAAGACTAGCCTAGAATTGACATTGTCACGAACGACGACGATACCAGCTTTCCAAGTTTCTCGTGGAGGAAGAATTCGCAGATCCCGCATAGGCTTTTCTTGAAGGGATGCTTACTGCAATGGGTTCCAACTCCCATGCCTGTCTCTTCTGCAACTGCAACTTTGAATGAAGACCTCCACCACCCGTGAATCCCATTCGCGGGTACGGCTAATATCTTGACTCGCGAATGCCATTCGCAGGTTGTAAAAAACTAAACATCCACCCGCGAATCTAATTCGTGTATATGTATAATTTCGTATTTGTTTTAAAGGGTTAAATACCAAGGAGCTACCTGAACTTTAGACGTTTTGCAACGAGCTACCCGAACTTTAAAAATTCAAAACAGGCTACCTCAACTTGGACGAATGCGCAAATAGCTACCTCCGTCCAATTTTTGATGAATTTCCGACGAAACTCCGACGAAATTCTATCAACAGTTGATGGTAAATTGGACGGATGTAGCTATTTGCACATTTGTCCAAGTTAAGGTAGCTCGTTTTGAATTTTTAAAGTTCGGGTAGCTCGTTGCAAAACATCCAAAGTTCATGTAGCTCCTGTTAGGATATAAGTGTGTCTAACACTTATGTTTAGGGTTCAATATGTAAATATTGTTGCTTGCGGTCCAAGCATCAATTAGTTTAGTACTAGGGACTTAGCTGCAATTTACGGATCAGTACTATTTTGTCTGTTCTTAGGCTGCTTTCCTTTATATCTTGTCACTGTAGAACATTTCATTTTATCAAGTTATTGTCTTTGAATCCAGAGCTATCTTCTTCTTCGTTTTCCTTTTCTCTTCTCAAACCCTAAATCCAAACATGGTATCAGAGCTCGATCGAGCCTGAAATCTTCTCTTTTCAACCTCCCTTCTTTGATTCATGGAAGAATCTAGCCCTGCCTTCGCCAACAAGAAAGTAGCTCAGCTACTTGGCGAAGAGAATTTTCAGCAATGGAAACAGCAGGTTCTACTCTCTGTAAGAGGGTATAACCTGGAAAACCATCTTCATGGAGCTAACGTACCTCAGTTTCTGGAAGATGAAACTGGGGCTGCTGTCCCAAATCCTGCATACACGAAGTTCCTCCAGCAGGACAGCTCTCTCGCTTCTTGGCTTCTTGCCTCTGTCTCCTCTCAGGTCAGTAGGGGTCTTATAGGGTGTATGTCAGCTGCTGCCATTTGGCAAAAGCTTCATCGAGATTTTTCATCATCTTCCACTACTAGAATCATGCATTTATATGATAGACTTAAGGTTAGGAAGCATGTGCATCAGCCTATGAGAGACTACCTCACTAAAATACAAACCACATGTGATAGTTTAGCTAGTTGTGGTCACCCTATAGAAGAGATGCAACAAATCTCGATTATTCTGAATGGGGTAAATGGTCAATATGATAATGTCATAGCTGTCATTCATGCTAGCCAAAATCCTTACACTATCGCTTCTGTGAGTTCTGTGTTATTAGATGCTGAGTCTAGACAGTCTGACATCTTATTTGATGCTAGTGCTAGTGTCAACATAGCTTCTGCTAAGGTTCCCAACCCCAGTAAGCCCCTTGTGTCGTATGCTGAAAACAACTCTGGTAGTATGCCTGAAAATCCCACCCAGACACCCATGTCTGGTCTCCTGCCCACACCCCAACCCACAAATCAAAATGCTCAGCCATTTTCCTATGGTCCCCCACCATTTGGTAATCAACAATCTGGGAGGGGTAGGGGCGTGGTAGGGGCTTTGGTAATAGCAGACTCCAATGCCAGCTGTGTGGAAAATTTGGGCACTTGGTGCACAGATGTTTTCACAGGTTTAATGTGCACTTTACTGGTGTGACTGATCCTCAGTCCAACTCTCCTGCACCTTTAGCAAACCTGGCTGCTTATGACACTGAGCCTGACCCTTACCAAGAACAACCACAAAACCAACACTACCCACCACCTCAGCTGCATAAATCTCAGACTCAACCTCAACCACCTCAGACCACAACCATCCATCCTCCTAACACCCAAACACACTCTGTTATGCAGTACTTACCCTATCCTTCACCCATACCGCCTATCTACCCCTACATGATGGCCCCCCCTTATTACCCACCTCAGCCATATCAAGTATTCCCCAATCCTCAGCCTCAACTAAACCCTACCCTTGCTCAGTCTACATCACCTCAACAAGCTAATCACCTGTTAACCAGCAGCCATAACCCAGCCACCTCTGATGGCAGCTGGTTCCCAGACTCAGGAGCCACGAACCACCTGACGAATGCTCAGCCTTTCCCGAACATGTCTTCTCCTTACTCTGGCCCAGGTAAGGTCTTAGTTGGAAATGGCTCTTCTCTTGATATTTCTGCTATTGGTTCTTCTACTTTACCTTCCACTGGAAAACCATTGCTTTTAAATAACTTACTTTACACTCCTGCTGTCACTAAAAACCTACTTTCTGTATCTCAGTTTTCAAAGGATAATCAGGTTTATTTTGAATTTCATCCATCGCATTGCCTGTTCAAGGATTCACTCTCCAACAAGGTGCTGCTCAAGGGTTATGAGTCTGGGGGTCTTTACCGTCTAGACTTCTCTAGTTTTAGGTCTAAGTCTAATAATTTAGTTGAGTCTGCTACTGTTAGTCCAGATCAGTGTTTAAGTCTTTCTACTGAGTTTCAGTCTTTCTGTAATAATGAAGTTTTATCTGCTCAAAACTCTGCATTTCCGGTTATTAGTAATGATAATTCTGCTGCGTTTGATGTTAATCATGGTACCTCTGTTTTACTTCCTGCTGATGTGTCTGATGAATGCTCTACTGTCACCTGTTTTAATAATGCATCCTCAAATGCATTACCTGATTTTGAAATAAGCTGCTTTCTCAGTTCTTTGAAAACAACTGATCCTTCTCACCTATGGCACATGAGGTTAGGCCACCCATCTAGGAATATTCTTGTTAATTTCTTGAGATTACAAAATCTGTCCACTAAACACATATCTTCTGAGTGTGCTGCCTGTGCAGTGGGAAAGAGCAAGACCCTTCCTTATCAACCTTCAGTAACTATCTACTCTCATCCACTCGAAATGATTCAGGTAGATCTATGGGGTCCTGCCCCCTTCTCCTCTAGCAATAGCAATTACTATCTTAGTATTGTTGATGCATTTTCTAGATTTACTTGGATTTACATTCTGAACCGTAAGTCTGATGCTGCTAAAGCCTTCTGTGAGTTCCATCTCTTAGCAGAAAAGCAGCTTGGCACGAAGCTCAAAGCTGTGCAATCTGATGGAGGAGGTGAGTTTCACTTTCTTACTGCATACTTAGCTCAGTATGGTATAGTCCATAGGATCACCTACCCATATTCAAGCCAACAAAATGGCATGGTGGAGCGTAAGCACCGCCATATTGTCGAATTGGGTCTTACACTGCTTGCACAGTCATCCGTCCCTCTTCATTACTGGACAGATGCTTTCTCCACTGCGGTTTTTTTAATTAATCGTTTGCCTTCCAAGACTCTGGAGAACTGTTCTCCTCATGAGCTTATTTTCAATACCAAGCCTGACTACTCCTTTCTGAGAGTCTTTGGTTGTTTATGCTTCCCACACCTGAGACCTTACAGGTCTCACAAGCTGTCCTTCAGATCAGAACCTTGTGTATTCATTGGGTTCTGTTCTGATCACCATGGCTACAAGTGTCTCTCTTCATCAGGAAGAGTTTATGTGTCACGATATGTTGTCTTTCATGAGACAACATTTCCTTTCAGTGACACCACAAGACCTTTCTATGCTTCAAACACACCAAAAACCTCTACTCCTTCCAAGCCATTTTTCATACCTTGTGACCCCTTTTTCCAACAACCCACCTCTGTTCCCTCTACTTTCACTCATTCCTCAGGACCTCCTGTGCATGCCCACACGTCGGGTGAGTCCAGCTTACCCTCCACCACACCCTCCCAAAACACCACTTCTACTCAGCCTCCCTCTGTACCTGTTCCTGCTCCTGACCTTAGCTCTCCTTCTGAAGTCTGTAGATATGTCCCTTCTGGTTCTACCCTTGTCCCTATTTCTGATCTGATTTCCTCTGCACCACCACCACCAGCTCACTCTGACCAGTCCTTCCCCACCTCCCCACAAGCCCATCCACCCTCATCCTCTCGACCCTTTCGCCCCAAATCTTCCACCAATGTGCATCCTATGCAGACTAGGTCTAAAACTTCCCTTCATGAGATGTCCACTTCCCTTGCCCTGTCCACAGACCTGACTAACTCTGAGCCTCATAGCATTCACGAGGCTCTTCAGTCACCTCATTGGCTTAAGGCTGTGCAGGAAGAGCTCACTGTTCTTTCTACCAACAACACCTGGACCCTTATTCCCCTACCTATAGGTCGAATCCCTATAGGTTGTAAATGGATTTTTAAAATCAAAAGAAATGCTGATGGGGTTGTTGTCAGATACAAGGCCCGTCTTGTTGCCAAAGGTTTTTCCCAAAAACCAGGTTTTGATTTTCAGGAAACCTTCAGTCCTGTCATTAAGTCTGCCACTGTTCGTATTGTTCTCTCCTTAGCTCTTACTCATTAATGGTGTATCAGACAGGTGGACATTAATAATGCTTTCCTTCATGGTGACCTCCAAGAGGAGGTCTACATGACACAGCCTCCTGGTTTTGAGGTTCACTCTAATACTCCTAACCTGGTTTGCAAACTTCAAAAAGCTTTCTATGGTCTTAAGCAGGCTCCCAGAGCCTGGTTTGAAAAACTGAAGTTTTTTCTCCTGAACACTCTTGGTTTTCATGTCTCAACCTCAGATAGCTGTCTGTTTATTAAATATGCTTCTGATTCTTTCGTGTTATTACTTGTCTATGTGGATGACATTGTTATAACTGGTACTTCTGTTAATCTTGTTTCTAACATTGTTGACTCTATAAATGCTCAGTTTCAGCTGAAAGATCTGGGAAACCTGAACTACTTCCTTGGCATGGAAGTAGTTTCAGGTGATCACTTTATTCTGTTAAATCAGAAAAAGTACATTCATGAACTTCTGGATAAGGTAGGTCTGAAAGATGAATCTGAATTCCCCACTCCAATGACAGGTACTTGTCTGTCAAAGTCAGGTATGTCTTCCTGTTCTGATCTCTTTCATGATGAAACGCTATATAGGAGCACAATAGGTGCTCTGCAACATGTCTGTGTCACTCGACCAGACATTCACTTTGCAGTAAACAAACTGAGTCAGTTTATGCAGGCACCAAATAACAGCAACTGGAAGACTGTTATTCACGTCCTGAGATACCTCAAAGGCACTCTCAATCATGGTCTATTGTTCAGACCAACACCCTCACCTGTCACAGACATTACTCTTACCTCTTTCTCTGATGCTGACTGGGGTAGTGATCAAACTGATTGCCGCTCCATCTCAGGGCATTACCTTCTCTTAAATGGTAATCCCATAGTATGGAGCTCTAAAAAGCAGACAGTAGTGTCTAGGTCAAGTGCAGAGGCTGAATTTAGGGCCATTGCCAATGCCATGTGTGAGATCATGTTGGTCAAATCCCTTCTCAAGGAAATTGGACTTCACACACCCACTGCACCTGTCATCTGGACAGATAACACAAGTGTTGTAACTCTGTCTGAAAACCCCATCCATCATTCCAAAACATGTCGAGATTGATCTCTTCTTCATCAGAGAGAAAGTTCACAATGGGGATGTCTTAGTTAACTTCATTCCAGCTTCAGAACAGACAACTGACATTTTGACCAAACCTCTGACAGAAAAAAATTTCATTCCCTGCAGAAAAAAACTTGGAGTCTTCTCACTGGAGGAACTGGAAGATCGTGGCGTCTCCCCATTCCTTCAGCTTGGTTCCACTGCTCAATGAACTTCCCACCCAGTCTGTATGTCTTATTCTTTCTCTGTTAACTTAGTAACTTGTCTTGACCTATACATTTCAGAACAGACATATGTATGTTCTCTGAGTTTTCCTGTTGACTGCACCTCTGTATTTTTTTTTACCTCTGTCTGTCTTTATGCATGTCTGATCAACTCTATCTTGTTCTATTAGTGCTTGTAATCATGGTCTGCTCTTGTCTGATTTCCATGTCTAGCATATGCCTGAGTATCGCTTGTCATCTGATCGTTTCTCACTTCTCTGATCATAAAACCTTGCTTTTGTGCATCTCTAGTGTCTCAAAAAAATTAAGAAAAAAAAAATAACTGCTGCATTAACCATGGCATAGGGTATGGCTTGAGTCCAAAAACAGAGTGAAAACCATAATAAAATGACAAAATCATACTGAGTTTTCACTCTTGAGGATGAAAAGATCAAGGCTCAAACCTTGCAGTCATACTGGTAAGATAGGAGCTCAAACTCCTCTGTCATGTTCTGAAACTCTCAGTTTTCAAGACATTCCATATTAATGAATAAAGCAGCAGTTAAACTGATAATATGAGTCTGTCTGATGCACTTTGGCAATAGTTTACTGATCTGGAATAGAGAGAATCATGCATATGATTTGTGAATACTTGGTACTGCCTTTCGTGTTTTTTCAGACTTGTTCATGATCTCAGATTACAGGCAATAATAGACTTATGATCAGAGTTCTGATCATCTATACTAAATACAGCACAGATGTTCAAAAATTGCAAAGTGCATCTCAGCTAGGAGAACTCATCCATGCTACATATACTGCTCAGATGTGTCAATTAGGAGCAGGCAAGTACTTCGTTCCAGAGAATGAATTTCACTGCAGATTGTCAGATTTCAGGGAAGATCAGGTGCCAAAGTCAAGATCAAGCATAGGGAATGTTAGGATATAAGTGTGTCTAACACTTATGTTTAGGGTTCAATATGTAAATATTGTTTCTTGCAGTCCAAGCATCAATTAGTTTAGTATTAGGGACTTAGCTGCAATTTACGGATCAGTACTATTTTGTCTGTTCTTAGGCTGCTTTCCTTTATATCTTGTCACTGTAGAACATTTCATTTTATCAAGTTATCGTCTTTGAATCCAGAGCTATCTTCTTCTTCGTTTTCCTTTTCTCTTCTCAAACCCTAAATCCAAACAGCTCCTTGGTATTTAACCATTTTTTAAAATAACGAGGACATTTGCTTATATAATTATCAAATGATGTATATTAAGGTCAAAAAAATTATTCTTTCAACTGAGTTAGAGATTTATTTTTAGAGGTGTAGGACATGGTAGAACTACCTCCAACATAACTAACAATATCTTCAATGGTAGTGATTATACCACCATATCGACAAATTATAGTCATCATATGAATTAAGTTATTGTAACACCTAATTGAATAGCAATTTTATTACTTTCAACATAACAGTATAACTAAAATTCATCACTTACATCATATATATATGTAGGGTTAAAAATTAATCACATGTAATCAATAAAGCTAACTATTATTAAGTTATGTAGAATTGTGTCAAGTAAGCTTTTTAAGACATTTTCTTATTCCTAATGTCAATTTCATAACTTCTAATTGGTCCATGTCAAACATATAATTTTCACTCATATGTGGCATGTCATGTAACATAGTTTAAAATCTTCCAAACTCTCTCATTCATTCTCCCAATAAGTTACACAAATTCATTGATATATTCTTATTTTCTATGTGCATTTATGATTTTTCTTAACTTTATTTTATTTACTAAATTTTATATTTTATGAAAACCAAGAAGATGTATAAATTAAAATTTTTTATTACAACATAATTTAAAACGAAATTAAGGGTTATTATGTATATTATATATCAATTTTATGATAATAATAATCACATATTAAATTTATGTAGATATTTATAATTATGACATAAAATTTAGGGTATGAAAAAATAATAATAATAATTATAATATAATTTCTTCATAATTTTCTTAGAAGTATTTTTATAAAATATCATATTATATTAGAATCAACATATATTACAAAATTTAAAAATAATTTATGTAATTTATAATTACTATAACTGATATGCATATATATATTGAAATAGTTAATATTTATTTAAAAATATATGAAAATAATAGATGTCATAAAATGAATTTTGAAATTATTAATGAGTTCACAATTGGTTACATTTGTTTTTATTATCTACTCAATTTTTTTCAATTATTTTTATAAAATATAAATTATTGTTATATTGTATAATATTATAAAAACAAAAATAAGTTTATCATTGTTTTATAAATATAATTAATTTGTATGGTGTGTAATTGAATTAATACTAATTAAATGTAAATAATCATGTTATAAATATATATTTATATTTATTACAAAAATATTATTAATTTATAAACTAAAATAAATATTATATTGCGCAAAGCGCGAATTAGTTTTTTAGTATTAAATTAACTTAGATAAAAAAATCTAGTTTTCGCATCACTGAGTGCGTAAGAGAAATTCTATTTCTAAGGACTGAATTTCGGAGAGAATAAAATTAAACCGCAGAACATAAAACAAAGGGTTAATTGTCAATGTCCCACTTAAAGTTTGGACCAAATTTAAGATTCTCCCTTAATGTTTAAAATTTTAAATATTAGTCCTAATGTTTGGACAAAATGAAAAATCTCCCCATTCCGTCAGCTGGCCGTTTATTACTAACAGAATGGGGATCATGTGCGAGGCACATGCTATTTTAATTTTTGTATGTGACCAAACTGCCCTCGTCCACTGTTAATTGAAGAGCTTGATTTTGTACAATTAAAGTGACGAACAACCTTAAGCCTTTTAACTGACGCTAATTGCACAATTTCTCTAAGAAAAAAAATTCAATATATCCTACAAAGAACTAATTATTGGAATATGGTTAATTCACGAAGCATCCACAAGAACGACATTAAGCACATCGTCGTCGTCGCCGTTGCCTAGAGCAAACCGCTCTGCGTCGTTGTCTTCATCGCTGGAGAAGTGTCACCGCTTGAGCTTGGAGTGGTCGTTGTCTTCATGATCCGGATCTTGTCGGTCGAATGAGGTGGGTCTTTCCCAGAGACTGCGAATTCTCTTAGGTAGGTCTTCTTATTCTCTGTCGACAGGGGCTCTTACTGCGTGTCCTAATTTCAGGTGGGTCTTCTTCTTCTTGATTGGTCGATTGGACTTCCGACTCCAACTGGGCGACGTTGGAATTGACTTCCGATTCCGATTCCGAACTGAGACTCCATCTCTTGATTGGTCAATTGGACTTCCGATTCCGAACTGAGGCTTCTTTTGATTGGAATTGACAATCTCAGTTCTTCTTCTCTTGATTCCGAGGAGGCGACGTCGTCTGTGATTCATCAAAACTCTCCCTGTCTTCCATTACAAGGCCATTATCGGTCTCAAGAACCCTTTTGACTGCGCCGTCTGCCTCTGCAAGTTCGACGCCGACGACAAACTTAGACTGCTACCCAAGTGCAATCACGCATTCCATATGGAGTGCATCGACACGTGGCTGTTGGGGACACTAATGCAGAAGGCCAGAGCTTTCCTCCCGATCCCAAGCCAAGGATGCTTCCCGACCCTTGCTTCCTTCGTTCTACGAAGATTGAGTTGTTGCTGCAATTCGATTCTGATATCAATTTCCAAGATTTTTATGGAATTCGGTTCTGCAATTCGTTGCATATCCATGTGAAGCAATTCATTAGGCAAGGTTCTGCTTAAGAGGTAATTGCAATTAATAAGCTGTATTGTAATAGTCCAACTCATCAATGTTGTTGATGTTCTATCTCGTCCATGACGTTTTCGGTGGAGAAGGCTGGTTTACAGTAGAGATGGATGAATGACAATTTTGTCCAAACAAAATTAATAAAAATCACGTGCTTGGCATGTGACTAAGTTTTCATCCAAAATAAATGGAGAAATGAAGGTAAGGGGAAAATTTCATTTTATCCAAACATTATTACTAAATTTAAAATTTTAAACATTAAACGGGAGAAATTGACAATTAACCCTGCAACAAATGAAGTTGAGAACTGATGGAATTATATTTCCCAGAAAAACAACGTTGCTTGGAAGAAATTTCAAATGAGCAGCCGTCGTTCGTCTCTCCACCGGCTTTAGTACTTCCATTCAATCTCTGGACGGTTAGCCGCGGCGCATCGGCGTGGATCGACTGAATTGCGAACTAGGGTTTTACCCATATCATCAGTTGGTGTTCCCTGGATCGTGAGTCTTTCTTTCCCCCTATTTACTCTTGCTTGTGGTTCCAGTAGTCGATCGCTAACTAAACCCAATTAAAAGAAAGGTTCGTAACAATCGCTCTCGTTAGGTGCCATCACCATGGACCGCGTTAGGCGGCCACAGAAGCAGCCGCAAACGTTTGAAGCTTCCATAGGAGGCATCATCCGTTTGTGGTTCTCATTTTCTAGGAAGAAGTTTTCAAATTCATTCTGTATTTTTGTCTGTAGGGTTTATGCTCCTGCATATACTTTTTTTTTGGTCCGAGTGGTGATTGATCGTAATTATAGGGTTAATGGGACTCTGGAACAAGGAATGCGTCGCTTAGTTGATTGGATCTTTACTTTGTTTTTGCTGAATGCATTCCGACATTCTACAATCTTGATTTGCCTTTTTATTTTGGCTGTCCATAATTGGGTGCCCTGTCAATTCGTCACCTCCCCTCCATGATTACGATAATACAGCCACACTTATCTTGTTTCTGTTTGTAGGAATTGTTGGTAATTCGATTTGAATACACCAATAGAGATTTGTTCTTCAGGTTGATAAAGTTGTTACTAGCTCCAGAAAACCCTTTGTCAATCGGCAGTGCTTTCAACGGTTTCTATAATGTCTTCTTCAGAACCCCAGCAGGTCTTGGAATCTCCAACTCTCCAGAATCTGTCCATTTCTTCAGAGACAGAGGAGAAGCCCCTGGAGAACGAGACACCTGGATCCAAAGAAGAAAATGCTTCTGGGAATGGAGAGGCAGTTGAAGAGGAGGACCAGGAGGAGGAGGAGGACGGTGAGTGTGGATTCTGCTTGTTCATGAGAGGAGGTGGCTGCAAGGACACATTTACGGAGTGGGAGAAATGCATTGATGAGGCAGAGAAGAAGAGTGAAGACATTGTCGAGAAGTGCTTCCAGGCCACTGCAGCTCTGAAGAAGTGCATGGAGGCTCACTCCGATTACTATGATCCAATATTGCGAGCTGAGAAAGCTGCAGAGGAAGAGGCTGTTCGGGAACTGGAGGAGGAAGCTGCATTGAATAACTCGGATGTGAACTCAGGTTCGGACCCGATAAAGAAAATTAAGGAAGCAGGGGATTCTAGTTAACATAATGGCAACACTTAATGATAGATTTACAATGTTCTGGTTTATGTTTCACGCTGATCTACTACTTGCAGCTGATGCTGTTCTCTTGGAGCTAGAATTTTTTTGTTTTGCCAGCCCTTTGGAAAGGAGACAAAGGGAGGGAGAGTTAGGCATGAAAACACGTTAACTTTTATTTTTTCAGGGGGTTTCTTTAGAATAAAACAAATTGTTTGAGAGCGATATACTTGAATACAACTGTTAAGCTTACATGCCTTCAGTTCAGTGTGATTCTGTGTTCATTAAGGTGTGTGGATCCTGCTTTTGCTTGTGATCCACGCTTAGTTTTTTACGATATATTGATAAAAAATGAAATAGACCGGTATTTGTATCCATATATGTCTTGTATATATTGGCCAAATGGTTTTCTCTGTGCTTGTGACATATATATACCTTTGTTCAAGCATTCTTGGTTTGTCTATAATGCAAGTACACATTAGGTAAGTTTCAATGTCCCAATTTATTGAAGTCTATGTATTGTTTTTGTAAATGATGTTGGTTCGTATTTTTTGTTTCCCTGACATTGTATTGGGAAATCAAAGGATGTAAGATCGAACTGAAAATGGTCCAACATGTTTGCAAAAATGATTTTTAGTACAACTTGTTTTTTTGTGATGGTTAATGGTTCAATACGTTTGAAAATGATGGTAATTGGTACCTCCGTTATTTTTCTGTTAAAAAATTCTGTTAAATATTTTTTATATTTGTAAAATTAACAAAATATTTTTCTAAATATTACAATTAAATCTTATAAACTTACATTAATGTTTCAAACAAGTCCCGACTCGATTCAAGTCACACCAGGGGTCGCGTAGTCAGGGTGCGAACCTAGACCTGGTCACCCAACCTTTGGGACCTGGTCTGGGCTCGGACCCAGACCATAGGACCTCCGATTGGGGCTCTATTGGAGCTCCAATCGGTTTGGACCAAACCTGTCACACCGGGGGGCCCCTAGTCAGTGTATGAACCCAGACCAGGTCACCCAACCTTGGGGACCTGGTCTGGGCTCGGACCCAGACCTAGGGCTGGCGATGGTTAGGGTATGGTACGGGTATGACAAATACCATAACCATACCATATTTTTAAACCACATACCATAATCATAACCATTACGGGTACAATTTTCAATACCATAACCATTAAAATAACTGTGGTTATTAATCATGGTTTTACCCGTATACCCATATTTATTCCACACATGTAATATAATAAAAGACCGAAAATTTTATTTTAAAAAATACATAAATTTATATTCCCAACAATAAAAATATATATAACTAATTTCATGGTTATTTATTACATGTATGTCTAGTAACTTCCATTATTTAGTATATATTAGTTTATTAATAATAAATAATTATTATATTTATATAATAACCATGATTATAACCATGGGTATGACTCAAATACAATAACCATTATGGGTAGAAAATTCATCACCATAATGGTACGGTTAACCATAATAAACAGTAACGGTTATAACCATGGTTATGGGGTTTTCACCGCACCATTACCGGCCCTACCCAGACCATAGGACCCCCGATTGGGGCTCAATTGGAGCCTCAATCATTTGAACCGAATCCATTTAGGTTTGCTCCAAACCGATTGGAGCTCCAATAGAGCCTCAATCGAGGGTCTTATGGTCTGGGTCTGAACCTAGACCAAGTACCCATGGTTGGGCGACCTGGTATGAGTTCGTACCCAAACCATAGGATCTCAGATTGGGGCTCAATTAGGTCCCCAATCGTTTGAACTGAACCCAACCAGGTTCGGTCCAAACCTATTGGGGCTCCAATTGAGCCCCAATCGAGGGTTCTATGGAATGGGTCTGAACCCTGACCAAGTACCCATGGTTGGGAGACATGGTCTAGGTTCATACCCAGACCATAGGACCCCCGATTGGGGCTCAATTGGAGCCCCAATCAGTTTGGACTGAACCTGGTTAGGTTCGGTTCAAACACTTGGGGCTCCAATTGAGCCCCAATCGGGGGTATTATGGTCTAGGTCCGAACCCAGACCAGGTACCCATGATTGGGCGACCTGGCCTGGGTACTAACCCAGACCAGGTACCATGGTTGGGTGACCTGGTCTGGCTGCAGAACCAGACCAGAGGACAACCAATTGGTGGAGCATCAATCGTTTGAACCGAACCCAGCCAAATTCGGTCCAAACCGATTGGGGCTCCAATTAAGCCTTAATAGGGGGTCCTATGGTATGAGTCCGAGCCCAGACCAGGTCCCCATGATTGGGAGACATGGTATGGGTTCAAATTATACCATAAGACCCCCTATTGTGCCTCAATTGAAGCCCCAATCGGGTTGGACCGGACCTGACTTGGTTCGGTTCAAACGACTGAGACTCCAATCGAGACCCAATCGGGGGTCCTATGGTCTGGGTCCGAGCCCAGACCATGTCCCTAGGTTTGGGTGACCTGGTATGGGTTCAGACCCTGGCTAGGGGACCTCCCGTGTGGCTCGAATCGAGTCGGGACTTATTTGAAATATTAGTGTAAGTTTGTACGGTTTAATTGTAACATTTAGAAAAATATTTGGTTAATTATGTAAATATGATAAATATTTAACAAAATGTTTTAACAAAAATGTAACGAAAGTAACTATTACCATCATTTTCAAACATGTTAGGACCAAAAACAATCGTTTGGCCTCGAAAACCATTTTCGTCAAAGATGTTGTACCATTTTCAGACTTTACCCTATGATATCTAGACCAAATCGGTATGGACAAGGATGCTTGAGCATACCAAATGGGTGTTGGGTCAGGTTTATTTGTGAGAGGTGACATTCTTGGTCTCATAGAAAGGATGGATGATTTTGCATTCTTAATTCACTTACAGCTCAACAATGAGATTGGGACCAATATCCTTTCAGCAAGGTCTTCTATATGATCTGAGGCTTAATTTGTCTGCTATAACTTATACACAGAATAGGTGATCAAAGATGCAGCAAAAATAATGCTAAAATTGTGAATACAATAGGGATTGCCTTTAGAGATGATTAGGTTAAACCCCTTGATGAGGAATGTTGAGCTTCTCTTATGCAACATGGTTTGCCTTTAGAATGTCGTATACAGATGCAGAGTTGCTTGAATGGTTTGTTGCAGACCAATATTCTGCAAATGCAGATTTCTATTGCCATTGAAAAAAAAAAACTACATCAAATTCGCCAATTAGGATTGTTAACCCACAAAAAAATATGGATCAGATATAAAACGTTGTAGCCCTTGACAACAATAATGACATGTTTGCATAACGAAATTTGAATAGAAGAAGAATTAGGAAAGAAAATATAATGGTAAATTAAATAGAATAAAGTTAAATGACATATATATATATAATTTACAAAACATCAACATTTAAGCAAGTTAAATTATATATATATATATATATATACATATATATATATATAAAGATTTATTAATTTTAATTAAAAATATAATTTATTATATAATTTACAATAAATTGAATTATAAAAAAAAAATAAAAAAAATATTTAGAAATTTTAAAATGAATTAAATTATTAAAATAGATTAATTAAATTATTTAAAAAAAATAAATGTATAAATTTATTTGGAACTGTAGAATAAATTATACTAAAAAATTATTAGATATTAAAAAAAATACATTATATTATTAAAACAATATTAGAAAAATTATAATAAATAGACTGATCAAATTAGAAATATATATATTATTATTATAAACTTTATAATAAAATAATTTAGTTAAATAATTACCGAAATAAATTTAGATTTAGACTTTTCGTAATTAATTAAAATGGCTGAGAGCCTTTTAGTCTTTTATTTCTTCTCCCTATTTTGGGAAGTCTCAAAATTACTATTCCCGAGCAAAACCAAATTATGATTATTCCTGGACTTTCCAAAATTGCATTTTCATATTTAAAAAAAATTGCAAACCAAAAACGAATTCTCTATAACTTTTTTTTTTCTTTCTAGTTTCAGCAATTAAACACGTAATATGAATTACATTAACATGGAAAGGGCAAATGCATTGACGAAAACTCCCATCTCGACTACAAAACCAAAGCAGGAGGAGAAGAGGAAAGAGAGGATGAGAATAGGAGCCCAAAGCTCGATCGCAAACCGTGAAGAGAGATCTGTGACTACTTCACATCACTCAATTGAGAGGTATCGACAGGTCTAGATGAATTGGAGAAACAATTCTTGAACAACCGTTGCCCCTCTCGAGAACAACGCTCCCATGGGCCTTGATCTGAATTATTTTCTGTCGAAACCACTGAGTAAAGAGACATACAATCGACGTCTGCATGATCTTGAAGAGGGACATTGAAGAGTAAGGGCGAGAAATATATGTCACCCAGTTGTTCAAAGAAGTACAACAAGTAAAGAGACCTAAATTAATCAAAGACGTTGTCATATCCTTCTCAGAGGAAGACATGACCGACATCACAACCTCTCACGACAATGACCTTGTTATTATCGCCACAATAGATAGGTTCGACACCAAGAGGATCATGATAGACAAAAGAAGCGTGACCGATATCATTTGTCTAGACGTTTTAAAAACATGGGGTGCAACATGAAAGAACTCAAAAGCATCAAGTTCCCCTGAATCGGATTCGTCGGGAGCGCAACCTACCCGCTAGGAGCCATCATGACTGCTAATCATTATATGCAAAGGCTGCAAGAGCTTGGCAATCGACATCATATTCATAATAGTATACACTCGCACCTCCTATTATGCAATTCTTGGGCGGATCACCATCAACCCCATCGGGATCGGGCCCTCAACAGTGCATCGGAATATGAAATTCCCTACACCTCATGGCGTAGGAGAAGTTTGGAGTGACCAAACAATCTCGAGGAAATGTTACATTAACTATTTGAGGAAGAAAAACCAAAGGAGACCAGACATACCAGTTCAACCATCGAGCACACAAGCCTGTTTGAGTTCAAACATTGTTGTATTATGGGTTTTGATCATGCTTTACTTTTTCTCCTTGGCAATGTTTGTTGCGTGATATGATGTTGTTTTTTCTTGAGTGTGTGGTTTTAAACTTGAAGAAGAGTGTGGAGTGGTCTTTGTTGGGTCTAGGCGTCATTTTACTTCAAAACAAGAGAAGAACCGCAATTACCTCTAAAATTGACTAGCCTCTGAAAAAAGCTAAAACATGTGACCCACACGTGACAAGGTAGAACTAACCTTATACTTCAAGGCAAACATATCGTGCTCACCCTAATATGGCATAAGAGGCGAGTCCCATAAAGGTAAGTATATCAGTCCAACGAGGTAGACATGTCAAGCTCACCCTAATCTGGCATAAGAGGCGAGTCCCATAAGGGTAAGTATATCAGTCCAACGTGGCAGACATATCAAGCTCACCCTCGACAATGAAATGAAGCATGCACAACTGATAATGGTTGACCTGACTGCCCATGACAAGGTTAGCACCCTATACTTGCCCTCACAAATCAAAGACTTAGAATAAAAATCAAGTATATCACCCTCCTCTACAATGATCATACTCGCTTAGACTAGATCTCGAGACCAAATCTAGTAGTTCCAATGAATCTTACTGCATATCCACAATTAAATAGATTAGTAAACCTAGTCACGATCATCGACAAGATCTCATGCACTAACTCTCAATCATAAAGCAATGGACAATAAAAGATTGCCTCAGGTATAAATACATCATAATCACTTTATTTACTGTAAGACAGAATTTCAAATTACATTTATTCAAACGCTATACTCACTTAAACATTAAAGAGAGATCCGAAGGAACAACCTCCACTATCCCTTTTTGTAAGTCAATGAGATCCTGGCCCGGCCGTCCAACGACTATACTTAGACAAATTTAGCCCACTTCAACATTCTCAACGAGTTTTTGTGACTTGGACAAACCTCATTCCAACAGTCTCAATTGATCAACTCGGTGTAAAATAAAACATGATAAGTGTTTAATCAATCTTTTAAAATGGCATCTTCATTTTGTGTATGCACATTGTAGCGCTCCAACTCTTCAAAGTTGTATTGACTCTTATATTTAGCACCACGTGTGAATTAGACCATACAAGAGATTCATCACTATATCCATTCTATCGATCACACACAGTGTAGAAATAGTAGGAACTTAAATAGTTACACACTTGCATCAATATATCATGTATTATGTGGTTTTCCAAGTATGCTAGGATAATATGAAACTTATTAATAATACGTAAGCTATAATATATAGTTTTTCAATGTTGACTTGTTGAACGGTAAGATTTAGACTAATCAGTTCTCTTAAATATATAAAGACTGTCGGAGAGGAACTCGAAAGGGATAAGTAAAATATTCATTTTGATCGAGAACAAATTTATAAAATAAGGTTTAAGTAGAATGCTTGGTATTAGATTATGCCACAATAACAAAACTGTTGGTGGTGGCCCCTTTGGGCCAGTCCATTTTGGTCTAGGCCGGTTTAACCCAAAACCGGTCCAAGCCTAATTTTGAATGTCAAATGTGATAAGAAGCATTTTGCCTTGTACATTAAGTACCACACCAGCCACTTCCTTGATTTTTGATGGGTATATATTGTAGTTTACTTAATTCTAGTGTAACAACTTACTAGTAAATAGTGTTTCTCGCGATGCGTTTTTTCCGTGTGCAGTGAAGTCACGCACCCCTCTCTTGTCCGAATACTGCTCCTCCTGGAATCCTAGGATTTGCAGCGTTCCATGACAAACATTCTCGTTTCCGTTAGGACGGGTCCAGACAACATTTATTGCTGAATATCAACCAATCACAGGCGAGCTGTTACTGCTGTTGGATTCGACAATTTCATGCAGAAGCTTGAACGAGAACAACGACAGAAAGCAAATCAATCCAGCACGAATTTGATCGGATATCTACAGCAAAAATCACCACCACGAGCTCAGCCGACCACCACGCTGCTACACCAGCACGACTGTCAACTGAGCCATGCCCACGATTAGTCAATAAGCGAGGACACAAGGTCGAACCAAGCAAAAGTTTGGGTGAAGAGCTGCAGCTACTAGATTGAGCTAGCACGAGAACATAATTGAACAGAGGCACCTGGATGCTCGGACGATGGAAGTGTAACGGGCAGACCAAAACAAAACTGCCACCGAGACTGTTTTCCAACCTAAACCGAGCCACCTGTTACAACTACTATATCCGACTAACCATACCCCTTTTGTGTCATCTTTTCAGCTTGCTTCGTGGAGATTGCTGCCAGCTATGGTGAAGGCGACTGCACCCACACAGCGACACAATGCAAGCTAGTTCCGGTTCCGATGACAATAACAGACCTGGGGTACACGCGGTGGACCTCAACTCCACTAAGTTCGACCAAGATGAAATGTGCTATGTGGGCAAGGTGTTAGCCAAAAAACAGATCAAACCGAACGTGATCCTAGGGATGCTCCGAGTTGCATGGGCTCGCTATGGGGATGTCTCAATCTCGGAGGCGGAGCCAGGTATACTTCTGTTTGATTTTGAGAATCAAGAGAATGCCAACCAGATACTAGACTGATCCCCATGGGCAGTGAACATGCATATACTTAACATAAAGCGATGGGATCCAAAGGTGGGAGTAAAGGAAGTGGAAAAATTTAGTGATGCAAATATTGTAGGAAAGTGCCTAGAAATTGATAAGCATGAGGGAAGAATATGTAGAAGCTATATGAGGATGCAAGTAGAAGTGAATGGGGAAATAGCTTTGATGTCAGGGTTTTGGTGGAGAAACTCTATAGGTGAAGAGAAATGGGAAACTATTAAATATGAACGTTTATCTGATTATTGCTATGGATGTGGTATGTTGGGGCACACGACACAAACATGCAAACAGGAAGTTCAACTGGCCGAACATGACCCAGACAGTCCAGCTTATGGACCATGGCTCATAGGGGTGAGACCAAAACAAGGCTCACCTCGAAAGCACGTAGGTGGGGACGAAGGCCAAAGTGCAAAATCAAACCAAACTGCGAGGAAGTCGTGGTTTGATATCATGACCAAGGCAAGAGCTAGGGCTGCGCAATGGGCGCAAAAACAAGCTAGATCAGGGACATCGTGCAATAGACAAAGCGAAGGGTGTTAGGATTCTAGAATGTAAGGAGAGAATTTAGAACTCAATGACTTTACTAATGAGAACATTGTATTGCATTAAGTTGAAATGATTACAACCTCTACTAATACTTATATAGGAAAACTAAGACTAGGAAGAGATCATCTAGAGTAATCTAGATTAATCTAGACTAGATTATACAATACTCTAACATTCATCTATGTTGATTGTTTTTCTTGATGTTGTATTGCTCTAACATTCACCCAAGATCTTTGCTTTGCTTGATTTTGGTCGTCAAACTTTCGAAATTTTCTGAATTGGCCCCCAAACATCCAATGCATCTTTACTCGTGACGGATCCCAAGTTCAATCTCGATCAAATCTTCAATCGAATTGAGCTTGCACACCTTCATCATCGGTGAGATACTCCATATTCAAACACAAGTTTTTCAAGTTGAAATCCAGACGATAAGAAAGAAGACTCGGTCATGCCATCGCGGTGCCATCTCGGTCATCTCGTCGTGGTCATGCCGTAAAAGAAAAAGAAACCATCCCGATCATGCCATCGCGGTGCCATCTCGGTCATCTCGTCGTGGTCATGTCATCGTGGCTAAAAATTAATCTAAAATCTGAATTCCAACACTCCAATCTTGTATCGAATCCAATGTAAATCAACAAAAACTTGGTTGTCCAAACTCAATGTGTCACGTCACCAAACCGGCAATTCATCACAAGTAATTCAGCATTGTTTGAGGAGGCATTGAATCAGCAAATAATTCAGTATAGAATCAGCAATCAATCGAGCAAAGATACACATCAGAGCAGTGATCAAATCCAGCAACGAATTGCAGCAACGGACCAGCATAAAATTGCAGAATCAGCATCACAGAGCAACATAATAATTGGCAGCATCAACAACATGTGAAGTTCCAGCATCACACCTGATATGCATGTGCAAACCAGAGCAGCTTATGCGTGTGGAAAACAGAGCATTCATTCAGCACAATTCCAGCTTCTATGCTTGATTTTAGCTTTTGATCAAACATTGCACGGAGTGAGCACTGAACGAGCACTGGACATGCCTCCAGCTTCTTCTTTATTTTTTTTTTATGAGCACGGCGTGAGCACGTCATGAGCACTAGAGAAGCACAGATCTGAATCTTCAGAACACTGATTAAGCTGATTCAAGCTGGAATAAACCTGCATCTTGGTGGACCGAATCCAGATCTGCTACAAATCTGAAATGGATCTGAATTTGATGCAAAGATGCTGACGATTCTAAAACCGAGCTGAAAAACAGAGCAACGAGTTGAAGAACAGAGCATCACAGAACATATCCTACTTGAGGAAGATGATCAGCAGCAGCAATCTGAATTGAAGAATCGATAGCTGAAATGAAGAATCGATGGAGCTGCTGATGCTGAATTGGAGTTGAACAGAGTTGCAGTCGGAATAACAGAATGATTGTGGATGATGCAACCTGAACAGAGCTGATTGATCGCCGATGAACAGGGCATGAAATGAACGCATCAGTGACATGAAATGATGCAGCAGTGAATCTCAATTAGCTATCTGAATTCCAGTCGTGAGGTGGAAGTCATGCAGCAAAGTAGCATCCAAAGCTTGAGGTGGCAGCAACACATATCAGTTACAACAGCATGTGGTGGCGAACCAAATCTGACGATCAATGAATCTTCAATTGATGGATGGTGAATAAGTAGAATCGGTGCAAAGCAGGAGGTGGCAATGAGGTGGATTACTGAGCAACAACTTCAAATGCAGTAGGAGATGGATCAAACGATATGATCAAATCTGCTATACTGAAGATCTCACGAGGAAGATGCTGATCTGTTATGCTATGCTGGAATTGGTAGAGTTGATCTCCAAATCGGTGAACATCAAGCATGAAAATCTGAAACGAAAATGAAGATACTAGCAATGGAAGGATAACCTAAGCTCTGATACCATGTTAGGATTCTAGAATGTGAGGAGAGAATTTAGAACTCAATGACTTTACTAATGAGAACATTGTATTGCATTAAGTTGAAATGATTACAACCTCTACTAATCCTTATATAGGAAAACGAAGACTAGTATTAAGATTCTTAATCTAAAGAAATTGAAGAACAATAGACTTACTTAGAGAGGAAGTAAATGAGAGAAATCTGATTTTCATTTCTTCAAGGTAGTTAATTCTGTTACAAGCCTAACGTATATATAGTGTTCAAAAACATGGAAATTGCAGATTGGTCCTCATACTAATTTTACAGTTTGACACCAATGTTATATGTAATTATACATATAACCTAACAACTAGGAAGAGATCATCTAGAGTAATCTAGACTAGATTATACAATACTCTAACATTCATCTATGTTGATTGTTTTTCTTGATGTTGTATTGCTCTAACAAAGGGGAGGAAGACAATGGGGCAAGGCCGGGTGGAGGTATGGAACCCGACCCAATAGAGACTGAGAACACCAAAACCCGACCCCAACCCGAAGATATGATGGAGGAGATGACCATTGATGAACCCCCAAACCTCAAAGACATTATCCTACATACAAACTCCATACACACAAGCCCATATCAATACCGACTAAACCCAAACCAAACCGACAATACCTCACCAAGCCAACCGACCGAACCCCGCAAGCTGAACGCATCAATACCCCAAACCCAAAGCCAATCATACCCAAATGGATGACCAACCAACCCCAACACTACCCCTAGCCCCAATACCGAAACCATCCAACCAAGCCACCCACATAACCTAACCCATGATCACATTCCTACCCGATAATCCCACCCAACCACACCCGTCTGAGCTTACACTACCAATCGAAAACTACATTGTTGAGAACCCAGCCGATACACCCCCACCTCACCAAACATAATGACACAAACCACAACCTCCGGATTAAGCCCTTACCTAGACAAGATGACACTCAAGAGGACCGAGGAGGATGTGGAGGACCAACCCGGAAGCAAGAGACAAAGGGGAAAGGTTTCGGTCAAAACCGAAAGTGAGCCAAGAGTCCGCAAGAGCTTAAGGCGAAGAGCAAACATGGAAAATCCCAACCGAAAGAAGAGAGTGGCAAGAAATTCGAAGGGTACATGGGGTCAAGAAGAAGACAATGCACGAACACAGGGTTCCGGTGGCTGTCCTAAAACAACCACGGGTGCCCAATGAGTACGATCTCATGGAATTGTCAAGGATTGGGGTCTGCCTTGACAATTCAACACCTACACGGCCTCAACAAAAGGTATCGTCCAAACATCATATTTCTAATGGAAACCAAGAATGGGGATACCTACTGCGAGAAGATAAGAGTGCGGATGGGAATGGATAATACTCACTATGTGAACCCGAATGGCTTGTCCGTAGGGTTAGCATTGTGGTGGAAGGCGAATACTAGAGTTTCAGTCATTTATGTCGATCCAAACTGTATGGATTGCGAAGTGTATATGGATACCTATGGTGAGCCAACTTATGTTACATGGGTATATGCGAGTATGGAGGCCCGAGAACGAACACAACTTTGGAACCTCTTAAAAACAATACGGAGGGGCCGAAGGGGAGGATGGATGATCCTAGGGGATTTCTACACAATATGTCACCCACATGAAAAACAAAGTGGAAGGAGAAAATCTAAAAGACAAATGGAAGAATTTAAGCAAGTTATCGAGGACCTCGGTATGGAGAAAGTGGGAGCAAAAGGACATCCTTTCACATGGTGCAATAATCGAAGTGGCACGGAGAGAATAAGCGAGCGCCTAGACCGTGTGTTGATCAACACGGTGTGGGCATCACGGTTCGAACGGGGGAGGTGTCTCAATGAACTAGCAATTGGGTCGGACCATGCATCAATGGTGGTCCAACTCAAGCAATCGAGGAAGAAGGTTCGAAAACGATTCAAATTCGAGGCGATGTGGCTCGAAAAACCGGAATGCAAGGAGGTAATAAAAGATGCATGGGAGAGACCGATGATGGGAAGTGCGATGCAACGGGTGTACAAGAAACTACATAAATGTCGATTGAAACTCACGGCATGGAGTAGGACAAGTTTCGACCACAATAGGAAAGAAATCGAAAAAACAAAGTAGGCAATGAGAAGAAATATGCAAGGGGGGTTGAATGATGATGTGATTCATGAAGAAAAGCGGTTGAAAGGGGAACTCCAAAAATTCTGGATGAAGGAGGAGAAATATTGGAGACAAAGGTCGAGGATCAAATGGCTTAGGGATGGAGACCGCAACACAACTTTTTTCCACCATACCGAAATAGCAAGGTGGAGATGGAATCAAATATGTAGGCTAAGGGGAGAAAATGGGGAGTGGATAGATGAAGAAGGGAGGATAGCGGATGAGCTTCATCGATACTTTGGAGACATGTTTACCTCAGAACAAATTGAACTGGGGGGATGACTTCCTAAGACACATACGAACCAAATAACACCCGAGATGAATGCAAACTTAATAAGGGAGGTGACAGATGCCGAGGTTAGGTTGGCCACTTTTCAATTAGGTGGGTCACGAGCGCCGGGTCCGGACGGGTTCCTGGGTCTCTTTTATCAAAGGAACTGGAACATTGCGGGGGCAGACGTCATCACCGCGGTCAAGACTTTCTTCAGAACAGGTATCTTTCTACCCCTAAACAATATGGATATAGTGTTGATTCCAAAAGTGCATATACCGATGAGACCCGCTGAGTTTAGGCCTATAAGTTGTTGCAACTTCATGTATAAAATCATATCTAAAGTGTTGGTGAACCGATTGAAATGTTATCTATCAGAGCTTATCACCCCTTTCCATAGTGCGTTTGTATCAGGTCGACATATTCAGGATAAGATCATGGTAGCACATGAGGTTTTCCACCCCTTGAGCATGAACATGACCGAAAACAAGGTGGAATGCGCTTTGAAGATTGATATGCAAAAAGCATATGACAAGGTGGAATGGGAGTTCTTAATCACCACACTAAGGAAGCGGGGCTTTGATGCGCGATGGTTGGGATGGATAAGGGAATGCATAGTGATGACAACATATCAAGTGGTGGTGAATGGGGAAAGAACAATGTCCATAGTACCAACACGGGGCATCAGACAAGGTGATCCCCTATCATCCTACTTATTCATACTACTTGCAGATGTGCTATCAAGAAGAATGAAAGGTGCAGCCAGGGAAGGAACTATCCAGGGTATCACACAAAGGAGACACTGCCCAGAATTTCACCATTTGTTCTTTGCATATGACTCCCTATTTTTCATACGAGGAAGGCCCGGGAACGCGAGAGGCGTATGGAGCATACTAGATGAGTACTGTCAGGTATCGAGACAAAGGATAAATAGGGACAAATCGACACTATTTTTCAACAAGGGGGCCAAACCTAGTGCCAAGAGAGAAGTGGAGAAAGATCTTCATATAAAGAGCACGGGTGATCCGGGTAAATACCTAGGGTTACCATCGATTTGGGGACGATCGAAAAAGGAGGCCTTGAGATCTTTGAAGGCTAAAATCAGGGACAAGTTGGGAGGGTGGATGCCGAAAACACTCAACCAAGCCGGGAAGGAAGTGTTCATCAAGGCGGTCATTACATCAATACCCACCTATGTCATGAGTGTATTCCGCCTCCCGAAGACATGGTGCTCGGAAATTGATGCTCTCATTGTGGATTTTTGGTGGGGGCAAACAACGGAGGGAAAACGTAAGCATTGGAGAAGATGGGAGGTCCTAACGAAATCTAAAGAGGTGGGAGAATTAGGATTTAGGGAACTCCAAAGTTTCAACACGGCCATCCTAACAAAGTTGGCGAGCCGAATGATAACCGAACCCGATACCCTATGTGCACAAGTTTTGAAAGGACTATACTTCCCACGGTGTTCACTACTAGAGGCGAAAAAAGGGAGGCTGAGTCTCATGGAGGTGGAGTAGTATCCTACATGGACGAGAGGTGATAAAGCAAGAAGGTATGTGGTTGATTGGCACGGGAGAGGACATCCGAGTATTCGCGGACCCATGGATCTATACCAATGAGAGCAAAAGAGTGAATGGGGATGTCATAGTGGAGTACAAGGGGAACCTAAGGGTAAGCGACCTCATTCTACCAAATGGCACATGTAATGAGAACCTAGTAAGGAGCATAGTAGACCAATAGGATTCAGCCCATATCATCAACATCCCCTTACCACGAGATGGGGGACGAGACCGGTACATTTGGCCATACACAAAGGATGGAAGCCCCCAAGTCCAATCGGTCTACCACAAGATAAGGGAGAACACCGAAACACACCCAATACCGAACATAAATGGTACCCTATGGAAAGACATTTGGAAAGCAAAGGTAATACCAAAGGTGAAAAACTTCATATGGAGGGTTGCTACGAATGCCATAGTCGTTAAAGCAAACATTATCGTAAAGTGTAGGTGGACGGAGCAGGTATGGGCCGACACAATTAGGTTGCGAGTTGATAGACCGAATGAGATTGATATAGTGGAATGACTAAAACGGAGGCGAGTTGAAACACACGTTGGGAGCGCAACGAGCGACAAGAGGTGGGCCTAAACACTCCTCACGTGTTGGCACATTTGGAAGGCAAGATGCAAGGCGGCCTTTGAAGCGAAACAACCCAATCCAAGGAGCGTTATAATGGAAACCAAACAAGCATACGAGGAACAAATTGGGATACACCGACCGACCCAAACCACTCGACCGCAAGAAGAGGAACTGAACCGACAATGGCAACCCCCGACAAGTAACACGATCAATAGAAACTGTGATTCCTCATGGTGCAAGGAGACCCAAAGAGTCGACATAGGAGTGGTAGCACGAGACAAGAATGGAAAATAGTGGGCGGAATGAACCAGGGGGAAAGGAGCAACGACATTGAAACGATGGAAGTCATAGCAATACACGATGGAGTACGTCTAGCAATTGAAGGGATGGCAAAGCATCATCATTGAGACAAACTCACAAACGGTTCATCAACAACTCATGGGAGGCCCGAAACATTGGAGATTATCAACAATAATACCGAATATTCGAGCACTAGCGACACAAGTGGAGCAAGTGCAATGGTGAGCTATTCCAAGGACGAGCAACGAATGTGCAAATTGGATAGCAAAGCAAGCGAGATTGGGAGTGTGTCTAAACGATTGGGTCGAAAGGCCACCATTACCCTAGTATGTTTAGTAGAAAATGACTTGATGTATAAACATACGTGACCAAAAGTCATGACGTTTTATTTCTTAAAGTAAAGCGACTAATTCGATAAATACAATAGTGTTTCTCGTGCACCCGGGAGTGGTGCAAATTGATGGTGTACGATATTTTTTTTTCAAAAAGTGAGCATTATAAAAAAAAATATAACAATAAGTATATAAAAAAAATATTTCAAAATCTGGATATACGCTTTAATTTTTGACATTCTGACTGTATGTATAAATATATATATCTGTATAATACGATACGTAAAAAAAATACATACATACATATATATATATATATATACATACAGTCAAAATGTCAAAAATTAACGCCTAATTAGTGTCATTTACGTTGTAATTAAATTATCTACGCACTGTAAAAAATTTAATTTTGTTTTGGGTAAGTATATAATTAAATATATCACCTAATGCATTTAATCATTTCGATCAAATTATAGGACAAATGATGTTAGGTTAAACAAATTAAATATATTTCTAATCAAAAAAATTAGCATAGGTAGATAATTGAATTACGACGTAAATGTTGATAACCATGGTGAGTTTGTACTTACAGAGTTTGAATTATATATTTTTTTAATTCAAATTTTCATAACTCAACTTACGGCAGAGTGTGCAATTAATCGGTAAGTCCAAATTTAATATATTTTTGCATCATTTGAATCACAATTAAAATATCTACATACTATAATGTTTTTATCTTTTTTTTTTTAATATCACAATTAAAAGTCTGTCTTGTGCGAGCCAGATTTTGCTAAAACCCTGATTTGTATTCCGACTCGGCTCAATTTTTCTCGTCTTACCATTTTTTTGGACTGTTGGGAAATAAATAATTATTACCGTTGGAATTATTTTGTTGTTGTAAAGTTATTTCTGTTTTATAAATTAATCAGGGCGAAATTAAAGTCCTAATTAATCAGTTGTTGGTGAAAATACTCTATAAATAAGGTATGCATTTCACCATTTGTAAATTATCTATCAAATTCAAAATTCTCTAGCTAAATTTACTCTGAGTTCGGGTCGACCCATGTATGTGCCCGCAACCGCATCATGCGAAAACGATCGTGGCTCCGAAAAGCCTACCTTGCGCGAGCCGGACTTTGCTAAAACCCACATTTTTTATTCTGACCCAACTCAATTGTTTTCTTCTTACCATTTTTTTTGGACTGTTGGGAAATAAATATTTTTTACTGTTAGAATATGACTTGAATTTATTATGCTGTTGTAAAGTTAATTCTGTTTTATAAATTAATCAGGTAGAAATTAGTGCCCTAATTAATTAGTTGTTGGTGAAAATACCCTATAAATAGGGTATGCATTTCACCATTTGTAAATTATCTATCAAATTTGAAATTCTCTGGCTAATTTACTGTGAGTTACGTCATTCCAAGTATTCTTATGAATATCGATCAAAGTCCGAGTTCATGTATTGTTTAGTTCGGCTAAGGGAAACCGTGTTTGTTCACCTTAACGATACTGTTTTATTTTGGGAGGTAATCGTCCCAATTTCCTCTTACACAAACCAATTATTTTGAGGGGGTGAAATTGCCTTAAGGAGACCATATTTTTTGCGGGACTCGGTGTTTTAAACAAAAATCATTTTCTATGGGCAATTTCGTTATTTGGTAAGTTTGCATGTTATTATATAATATAAATAAAAAACAATTAGTAAACTGTAAATTTAATTCTCTTATATTAACTAACAAAAACTAAAAAGTATTATGTGAGGCAGGCATGAATTGTTTGCATTTACCATCAGTTTCACACCAAAACTAATAAATTTTACTTTAGACACCAATTATACAATGTAAAAAGTAAATAATATTACCGTATTTAACACCAAATAAGGATCTTTTTCAAAAAGTTTTTATTTTAGAAAAAAAAATGAAAAAGTATATATATATATATAAAATTTAGGAAAATGTGCATCTGCGCAGGTAGGTAGTAGCGATTTTCTTAAAAGCGCTACTGGTAGTAGCGTTTTTGAAAATCGCTGCTAGCAGTAGCGATTTTTTGAAATTCGCTACTGGTAGTAACGTTTTTCGTTTTTCTTTTACGTTTTTTTTGAAAAAAAATCTTAATTTTTTTTTCAAAAATTACAGTAAGTAGATATTTTAATTTCGATTCAAATTATGCAAAAAATATTAAATTTGGACTTACAGATTGACTGTAGGCTCTGCCGTATGTTGAGATATGAAAATTTGGTAGATAATTGAATTACGACATAAATGATGTTCACCATGGTCAGTTTGGACCTACAGGGTATGAGTTATATTATTTTAAGTGAAATTTTCATATATCAACTTACGGCAGAGCCCACAGTCAATCTGTAAGTCCAAATTTAATATTTTTGCATCATTTGAATAAAAATTAAAATATATACTTACTGTAATTTTTTAAAATTTATTTAATATTTGTTTGATTTTTTTTCAAAAAAAAAAATGAAAAACGCTACTACCTACCTGTGCACATTTTGCTAAATAATTTTTGTACATATATACTTTTTCAAATTTTTTTTCTAAAACAAATACTTTTTGAAAAAACTCCCAAATAAGTTCAAATTATATTTAATAAATTTTTGTCAACAAAGCAGATAAAATGTCAACAAAGTGACATTCTTTACCAGTCAAAAGGAGCAGAAAGGTGCAGCAGTAGAATACAAAATTGTCAAATATAGATCACCAGATTGTCAAATATAATAATTAGAATTTACAGTAGAAATTATTGTAATCTCTATAATAGACAATGTACTGAAATGAAATATTACAAGTGAAAGAATTTTATCAAATATAAGTATTTCTATTCTTCTACTCTCTATTCAACATGGTATCAGAGCAGGTCTATCCTGACTAAAGTGTTTCATCAAGAACCGGATTCACCATGTCTACACCAGAAACATGCAAATCCGGAACCACGGAAGGGACAGATGATTTAGCCACAACACTTCTCAAACTTTTGAGAAGTGGTATGAAAAACTCAGCCACGACAACCATCAGCCAGCAACATCAACATACATCAGAAAATTTGACCACAACGGTTAAGTTAAACGAGTCAAATTACCCGCTATGGACAATTGTCATGAATGCGGCAATTGGAGGGCGACAACAACTCAACCACATAACCGGGGTGCCATTACCAATAACCCCAACCGATCCAACATATCCGGAATGGGAGGAACGAGACTTATGTGTTTTCTCCTGGATTATACAGAATATAGAACCAGAGTTAATCGGAAATGTCGCAACATACCCGAGTACAAGAGCACTATGGAGTGCCCTGGAAACAACTTACGGTGGAGGAGGGGATGCTCTCCAGACATACGATCTCCATGTCAAGGCAAGCGAACTAAGACAAGGTGAATTGTCTCTGGAACGCTATTTAAATACCCTGCAAGGAATTTGGCAAGCAATAGATCGACAACATCCGAATCCAATGAGGCATGAAGAAGATATCACGATATACAACAAAGAACGTCAAGAAACTCGTCTATTCTAGTTTCTAGACGGACTTAATAACATGTATGAATCAATAAGGCGGGAAATACTCAAGCAGGAGCCACTACCTTCGGTCGAACGAGCATACACGCAGGTCCGACGTGAGGCAACCCGAACCGGTATCCTCAACCAATCGACCGAACCAACCATAGGAAGTGGGCTCACAACAAGGGTCAGAACCACGTCTGGACCTGGACACGGGAAAAACCTAAGCAAAGCAGATCGTGAAAAAATTTCGGAGGAGAAAAATAAACTCTGATGTTCTCATTGCAGATAGAATCGGGACACAAAAGACGAATGCTTCAAATTAATCGGATATCCCGAGTGGTGGGATGAAAAAAAATGAACCGGAAAACCAAAAGCTGTCGTCATGGGAGCCACCGGTGCGGGTAATCTTGCGGCCACTAGCTCCATGAACGGAGGCTATGGATGCGTGGCCATGAACGGAGGCGGCCAAGAGGAGGTTCCGATGTCAATCCTAGGGGTTGGACGGGGCTATACAGTTGAAGGTAACCGATTGGCGTCCAACCGATCATCTCAGGATTCCCACGACTTGGTGTCCAACCGATCAGCTCAGGATTCCCACGACCGAATACAAATAGGGACGACTGATGGTGGATTTGGCGTGGGGCTTCTTGGTGGAGATGGCATGGGGCTCAGAGATGGCATCTTCAGTGGAAATGTCAGCTTTGGCCATGTAGTAGCTAGTGGAATTCGGTCACTAGTGGAAGACAAGCCTCCTCCGTGGGTCCTGGTGCGGCTAGTGGAAGACAATCCGTGGGCCATGGTGCGGCTAGTAGAAGACAAGCCTCTCGCGTGGGCCATGCAGCAGCCTCAACGTTGGAGCTGGCATAGGCGTGGCAGCTGCTAGTGGAAGACACCTTTCAGCCACTAGTGCAGCTGGAAGAGGCTTCTCCGTGGGTCCTGGTGCAGCTAGTGGTGTAGCTTCCGTGGGCCATGAAGCGGCTGCTGGTGGAGCTTGTGTGGGTGGCAGACAGGAGGACCTTTCGGCCATTAGTGCAGCTGGTGCATCTGGAAGAGTCTTCTCCGTGGGTCCTGGTGCAGCTGGGGCTGGAGCTGGCGTGGCACCTGCTGTGGCTCGAGCTGGCGTGGCACCTGGTTCGTCTGGAGCTGGTGTGGTCCATGGCGTGGGACCTAGAGAATGCGTGGGTATGGAGGCTGGCGTGGGACCTAGTGCGAGCAACCTGGCTGGAGCTGGTCCATGGTGGTCCGTTGGTCACCTTGACCACCTAGGTGACAAACTTTTGAATATTTGCAAAAGTGACCCTATAATTTGTGCTATACAAGATTTTAATCCCGACAAATGTTTCGAGTGGATATTTGACTGCGGAGCAGCATATGCAATGACTCACGATAGTCGGGACTTAATTTACTGGACGACTCCACGGAAGGGAAAAATTCAAACTGCAAATGGGAGTCTCATACCAGTAAAGGGGGCTGACACTATTCAAGTGTCTCCAAATTTGAAAGTGTCAAATTGTCTCTACGTGCCATCATTGACATGCAAATTATTGTCAATTAGTCATGTTACTAGAGAATTAAAATGTACAGTACTGATATATCTGAATTGCTGTATTTTACAGGATATTCAGACGAATGAGATAATTGGGTGTGGAACTGAGCGAGATGGACTGTACTATGTCGATGAGGTGGCTCAACAAGGGACTGCGCTACTGGCTCACGGGGCGCTAGAAAGACAGTTCTGGTTATGGCATCGTCGGTTAGGGCATCCATCACCCTCCTATCTCAGTATTTTATTTTTTATTTTCAAGAATAGGGATTGTGGTCCATATGAAACTTGCATTTATGCTAAGAGTCATAGAACTACTTTTCCAGCAAATAATACGTGTGTCAATTCAGTATTTGAGTTGGTTCATTCAGACATCTGGGGTCCAGCTCCAAACTCTATAAATAGTCGTTTCCGGTATTTTTTACTCTTTATTAGAGACTATTCAAGAATGATTTCGGCATATTTCCTCAAAAATAAGTCGGAAGTTCCTGATAAATTCGTGTCTTTCTATAACCTCATAAAACCTAGTATCAAAAACAAATCCGCGTCCTTCGATCAGACAATGGGGGAGAAATGTTAATCAAACTCTCACCCAATTTTTTAAAGAGCATGGGCTCATCCATCAAACCACTTGTCCTAATTCCCCACAACAAAACGGAGTTGCAGAATGCAAAATAATAATTATCTTAGAAATTACCCGTGCCATTATGCTTGAGTCCCATGTGCCCCAATATTTCTGTCTAGAAGTTGTAGCTACAGCTGTCTATCTTATCAATCGACTACCCACAAAAATTCTCAATTTTCAAACTCCATTCCGTCTGTTATCCCACCAAACCGAAACGTCTCAAGTCTCGTATTTCACACCCAGAGTCTTTGGATGTTCTGTGTTTGTTCATATTCCAAAGTCGGAAAGGACTAAATTTGAGTCATGCTCTATAAAATGTGTCTTTGTTGGGTATGGGCCACATCAGAAAGGGTATCGATGTTACAATCCAATTACACATCACATGTACACAGCATTGGATTGTAACTTTGTTGAAACCGAGTACTATTACTTACCCCAGCTTAGCGGTCAGGGGGAAAAAGCGGATGACCGCTTAACTTGGGTTAAGATGTACGATCATAATCAGAACATGTCCAATACTGACCCAAAAGAACCAGATATCAGTCCAAATGATGTAACCTCTGAAACAGAAGGACGGTCCATCGAACTTAGCAATACGCATCAAGAATCTCTGACATCAGAAAATCCTGAGGTATGTACTACTCCCAGTATAGATCATTCTTTTTCTGTATTTGAAACTGATGATCCAGAAGAAGTAGTAGATGAGGAGAATTCTAGGAGATACATACTACCTCCACGAACAACTAGAGGAATACCGCCTAAAAGGTACTCACCGGAGTATAAACCAAGCAGATTGCGATATCCATTGAATGATGGCGACAGGGGGAGCCTATCTACAACAGAAAAAAGTTTCAGAGTCGCAATCGACAATGAAATTATCCCAAGAACGGTGGAAGAAGCCAAGGAAAACAGACAATGGAACCAGGCAATGGAGGTTGAGATGGAAGCTCTCATGAAAAATCAAACGTGGGATAAATGCAAGTTACCCACAAGGAAGAAACCAGTTGGTTGTAGGTGGGTATTTACAATCAAACACAACGCAAATGGAAACATAGAGAGATACAATGCTCGATTGGTGGCAAAAGGATATACTCAGACGTATGGAATTGATTACTCTGAAAAATTCTCACCCGTGGCAAAAATAAACACAATTCGAGTACTATTCTCAATAGCGGCAAACCAAGATTGGTCGCTTCACCAATTCGACGTGAAGAATGCATTTCTACATGGGGATCTTGAAGAGGAAGTGTATATGAAAGCTCCACCTGGTTTTGAATCAAATTTTCAACCAAACGAAGTCTGCAAGCTGAAGAAAGCATTATATGGTCTCAAACAGTCACCTAGAGCCTGGTTTGGAAGATTCTCCATTGTCATGAAGAAATATGGATACAAACAGAGCAATGCAGATCATACGTTCTTTTATCAACGTAAAGGTTAGTTGACTAATTGTCTAATTATCTATGTGGATGACATGATAATTACTGGAACAACCAGGAAGAAATTAATCAACTCAGAAAGAATTTATTCTCAGAATTTGAAATGAAGGATCTGGAAAATCTCAGATACTTTCTTGGGATTGAAGTTCTGAGATCAAGAAGAGGCATCTATATTTCCCAGAGGAAGTATATACTCGACCTTCTAGCTTAAGTAGGGCTAATAAACTGTAAACCAGCGGATACACCTCTGGTTCCAAATCATGGCCTGAAGATGGGAGATGAAGTCAAACCAGCAGATCGTGGGAGATATCAACGGTTAGTTGGTAAGCTTATTTACTTGGCACATACAAGACCAGATATTTCATATGTCGTGGGAGTAGTACGTCAATTCATGCACAATCCCCAGGATGATCACATGGAAGCTGCACTAAGAATTGTTAGGTATCTTAAAGGTTCTCCTGGAAAAGGAATTCTCTTTGAGAAAAAACGGACACCTAGACGTTCAAGCATACACAGATGCAGATTGGGCTGGCAATCCCATCGACAGAAGATCTACCTCAGGGTACTTTACTCTGGTAGGTGGAAATCTAGTAACCTAGAAGAGTAAGAAACAGAAAGTGGTAGCACTTTCAAGCGCTGAAGCGGAGTTTCGAGGGATAACGAAGGGATTAACTGAAGTTTTGTGGTTGAGAAAACTTCTAGAAGAATTGGGATTTCCAATCAAACGTACGTGCACAATGATGTGTGATAATAAAGCTGCGATCAGTATATATGAAAACCCTCTGCAACATGACAGGACGAAACATGTTGAAGTGGATCATCATTTCATCAAGGAAAAGTTAGATGAGAGACCGGTCGAGTTTCCGTGGGTTAAGTCACAAGATCAGTTAGCTGATATTCTGACTAAAGCTGTTACTAGTAAAGTATTACAAACAGTTCTCTTCAAGTTAGGTATTGTAGATCCTACTACCCAACTTGAGGGGGAGTGTCAACAAAGCAGATAAAATGTTAACAAAGTGACATTCTTTACTAGTCAAAATGACCAGACAGGTGCAGCAGTAGAGTACAAAATTGTCAAATATAGATCACCAGATTGTCAAATGTAATAATTAGAATTTACAGTAGAAAGTTATTGTAATCTCTATAATAGACAATTTACTGGAATGAAATATTACAAGTGAATTTTTTTTTATCAAATATCAGTGTTTCTATCGTTCTACTCTCTATTCAACAATTTTCACATTGAAATTTTTACATACTTTTATTGGTATGAAGTTGTAATTTGAGATTTAAAATTCAAAGAGAATCTCGTTGAATTGAAAATCGATGTGTAATTAAAAGAGGAATATTAATTTCACTGTTTTTCGAGTCGATTTGAGATCAGAGTGGAACTAGTGTGAAAACTCTTACATTTTGTTTTCGTGAACCACCACGAATTTATGATATTTCAGCTTTCACATAGGTTACAAATTTCTGTCATCATAGGTATACGATTTAACCTTATTTTTTACAGTAGAAAGTGAAGAAACGGTAAGTGTGATAATTGAAGAAAGGGTTAATTAGTTAATTGGTTACACATGTTTGTGCATGTGACTAATTGGTTATAACATGTGCAGAATGGTTATGTATGTTTCAGCATGTGACTAATTGCCAAGAGTCGTCCCTTGTAGTGACAAGGCCCATATTGTGTTTCTGCAGTTAGATTTCCTCCGTCAAATTTGCTGGTACTTGAAAGAATTTCGAGGTTCCATGAGTGCTCCCATTTTGAGGTAATTGTAAGGATTTTTAGTATTTTGTCCCAATTTGACTTTCTTTTGTTACAAACCCTAATTTTTGTAAGAACCCTAATTGGAACAAGTCTTCAGTTTTCGGTGGTTCATGGATGCTTCTAGTTTATGATTCTTTGTCTTCTGTAGTATGTACAAAATCCTGGTTGTGGATTTTTCGAATGGGAAGATCCACCCATGTACCCCTATGAAAAAATGTCTTGTTCAAGATTCAAGTTATGGAGGGACAGTTGAAATCTGAAGTTGTGAATGCATGTGTTGCTGCAGCTGTTGCAAATCGAAGCGTTTAGAAGTTGGATGTTGCATTAACCGTTGTATGTTCTTTACTTTTGATCAATGTACTAAAAAAGTAGTTGTATTTGAATTTGTTGTTGAATATTTGGTTGAAATGGGTTTCGGTTTTGATGTTCTGTAATGATGTTCTTCAGAACCTGAGTTTGAATTCTTCAGATCCTGGGCTTCATTGAATAGTATATAAATTAAAGAGTTAATTCTAACTTAAAATTTGATTAAATGGTTATATATGTAAGTCTATAATATGATTAAATGGTTACATACGTTTCCTTGTAATCTCATTAAATGAGTACATATGTTTTATTAAAATGTGATTAATAGGTTAAACTAGTCATCCTAGTATGTGATTAAATAGTTAGGCATGTTTCATATAAATGGTAGTAAATGGATAAAGTGTCGTAACAGTAGGAATATGAGGTTTCATTCAAATGTTCACAGAAACATCCATTTACACCAAAACAAGTTCATCATCAAGTCACAAAATAGTTTCAAAGTGGTAATGTCTATAAGTCAGTACTAAAACAACATTGGTAGTCCCCAAAACATCTTTCGAAAGACCACAAAAGATCTTTCACAAAAGCAGAAAACATGGCTGCTAAAACCACGCAATATTTTTACTGTGTATATCGTTTGCCACACAGATATCCAAATTGACTCATTGTCCTTTTGTGTTGTCTTCTTCGTTTTGGTAAAACCGTTTTCAGTGGTTGGTCTGGCAGAATTATTTCTCTTGATTCTGATAGTACTGGTGCCGAAGATCTGACATTGTCTTCGACAACCATACAAGTTAGTTGTTGAGGACTTTTCACCTTTCTTCACTTTCCTGCTTTTTTCGCCTAGTTCACATGATAGTTAATCATTAGTATAACAATAATAGTAAACATGACTTACAGTGGGGATTCTGCATGGACGACGACAATGCTTCCACTTGAACAAGCTCCCAGGCAAAAAAAATCATGTTTACCTTATCCTTTGCTTTACTATCTTTTTCAGTTTGGTCTTATCTACCAGTCAGGGTACTTTGATCCACTCCCAGTGTCGGTTCCCCTTCAGGTATGTTGATTTCTTCATCAGATTCGACTTCATCATCCGAACTTGTATCCTCCGCATCTACACCATCTATGGGTACGAAATCAGAATCTTTGTCATCCTCGTCATTGTCCTTTTCACTATCACTCGCAAACTTGAAGTTTCTTAAGTCATCAAGAAGATTCTTCAAACTCTCCATGGTATCACTCATTTCCGACACAGTGTCAGGAAACATTTTCTTCTTGCCCTTTTCAATAACTGGGCCTGTCTTCTTGCACTTGTGATCTTGTGGTTGTCGGTCAATAACTAATATAGTCTCTTTCGCACGACATGCTCGACGAGTTTTTTTTATAACCTTGTTGCAGAGCTGCATCATGAATGTTGAATATCTCGGATTAAAGCCATGATCTTCATAGATTGAAAGAAACGAAAACCCTAGATTTTAGATGTATCTGGAGTTTAGAGAGAATTGTCGAGAGAGAATGACCAAGAGATAAACTTCACAGAACTGAAAACCTTCACATTAAACCAAAACTCAAATTTACTTACAAATCAGTCCCCGAACATATTTATAGAACCGGCATGATCTTTCACTAATTGCAATTACACCCACACATAATGAAACTAATTCTAAATATATCCTAAAGTATGTTGACAATACTATAACCTCCAACATTCCCCTGTGAAGATCTTCCTTGACCAGTTGACTACCTTCTCTGAACAACCACCTCTGATCAACTAATTTCTCTGGTTTTGAATTCTAAACCTGTTCTGACATAGATCCTATGACAGAAGATGATAACAACCAATATCCTTGTGCTGTGACATATAAAACCAATTAACACACACACTTATCATTTTCCAGCTTTTCTTGAATCACAATTGTATTCCTGAATAATTTGAATGCTTGTCAACCAATTCACAAGTCACAACAACATATGAACTGCAGTTCTTATGATTCCAGAACCAATCTGCACAACTTAAACAGAAAACACTTTAATACCTCCATATGCATTCAACCAAACAGCTCATACGTTTCCCAAACTGAAACATACTGTGTTCACACATTTAAAGCTGATGAATACTCATCCATTCACCCTGCATTTTTCTAATTCATCAAGAACGAAATTCCTCGACCAGGAAGCACCTTTGGGCCACCAAAAAACAATCTCAACATTTTTTTTTCCCATGAGATAATATTTTGTTATTCTATTTTTTTCTTCTTTTTTTTTCCGAACAAGAGAGGTTTGAGCCTATATCTTTTCAGCAAGACAGGGAGGTTTGAGCCTCCATCTTTACTTTCTCAAGTACACAACTGAGTAGCTTTAACGTTGTCTCAGTCATGAAACTATTTTTGAAATCATATCTTGCTTATTGTTCCTGGAATGAGAAGGAAAACATCCGAACGCAGTATCACCAGCTTTACCAAATGCAGAAAACGAACACAGACAGACCAGAATGAGAAAACAGACGAGTGAACAGAAGAATGCATAGAAAATATCAAGTGCACCCACTCAGTTGACAGATAAGAAGAAAAAAAATAAGCCCCACAGGTCATAAAATTGATCATGACCATGAACACATGACAAGAATCAAAATACCAGAAACAGCAAATTGAGAAAACAAAACCAGCAAGAACACGTAAGCATGAGAGAAAAAAAAAAACACAGCACAAGAACAAAGATCATACGCACCAAATGAAAAGATCATATACCAGAACAGAGCAGAGTCAAGAAACCAGAGAAAAAAAAACATAGAGAAAAAAAAAACTCACTACAGAGCATCCTGAGAACAAATATCATCATCATCAGCTATTGAGCCATCGTCTTGAAAAGAAGCAGCTGAACCATTAATTTCATCAATAGATGAGACACCAAGTTTGCGCCTAAAAGGAATGAACAACTTAGCTGTTAGAGATTTCGTCAGAATATCAGCAGTCTGATCAGTAGCTGGAACAAAATTAACTTGAACCTGACCATTCTTAACTTTCTCCCTGACAAAACACAAATCAATTTCAACATGTTTCATTTTAGAGTGCTGAATAGGATTTTCAGTTAACGCAACAACACTAGTATTATCACACCAAATAACAGGAATAGACGACAGTTTAACACCTAATTCAGTAAGTAAAGATACCACCCACATAACCTCACATACAGCATTAGCAATAGCTCTATACTCAGCCTCTGCAGTCGACCTAGAAATCACAGATTGCTTTTTAGAGCTCCAAATAATGGGATTTCCATTTAAAAGAAGATAATGACCAGAAACTGATCTCCTATCCGAATCCCCAGCCCAATCCGAATCAGAATAAGAAACAAGGCTTACCTCTGATGAAGCAACCGAAGATGACTTAAACAGTAAGCCATGTTTAAGAGTACCTTTCAGATAACGAAGAACTCGAGTGACAGCCTTCCAATGCAACACAGACGGAGCCTGCATGTATTGACTGAGTTTATTAACTGCAAAATTAATATCTGGACGAGTAACACAAACATGTTGCAATGCACCTATAACACTCCTATACAAATGAGGATCAGCCATAGGAGATTCATCCAATGAAGAATCAGACTTAGAAGAAAACTTACCCGACATAGGAATTGGAAGAGATGTAGACTTAGCTAAACCAGTTTTATTCAACAAATCAGAAATATACCTTCCTTGACTAAGTAACAAGCAATCATCTTGAACCTGAATTTCCATCCCCAGAAAATAAGATAGATCACCTAAATCTTTGAGTTTGAACTCAGTATTCAACTGGGTAATAATATTTTCAATTGCCGATGCATCACTACCTGTAACCACAATATCATCAACATAGACAAGGAGATATACAGCACCAGCAGATGTTGATTTTAAAAACAAACAATCATCAGTCAAGGAAGCAGTAAACTGTAACTGATTTATCAAGAAAAACTTCAGCCTCTCAAACCAGGCCCTAGGGGCCTGTTTCAACCCATATAAAGCTTTGTGAATCTTACAGACTAACACAGAACCAGAACCATCACATTGTTCAAACCCTGGAGGCTGCACCATATAAACATCTTCAACTAAATTGCCATGAAGAAAAGCATTATTAATATCTATTTGTCTTAAAGTCCATTTATGAGTCAAAGCAAGAGTAAGTATAATGCGAATAGTAGGAGATTTCACAACCGGACTAAACGTATCTTGAAAATCAAATCCACGTTATTGTGAAAAAACCTTGGCAACAAGCCTAGCTTTGTACCTATCAACAGACCCATCAGCAGAAAGTTTTACCTTAAAGATCCATTTACACCCAATGGGTGTTCTTCCTGCAGGAAGCTTAACCAAGGACCAGGTACCATTATCAGCTAGAGCTTGAAGTTCAGCATGAACAGCAACTTTCCAACCAGGATATTGCATTGCTTGATTAATGGAGGACGGTTCTGCATTAGGAGCCAACTCAGAAACCGAACTGAATAAGGCCTGAAACGGAGAAGCATTAACAGCTTGTTTTGAACGAGTAATCATAGGATGAACATTAGAAGAAACAGAACCAGATTTTGTAGGAACCAAAACAGACCCAGTTCCACTTGGGACATAAGTACAAGAAGAAAGTGGAACCGAATCTGATAGACCAGAATCTTGAACATGCAAGTCAGTAACAAAAGAAGGCATAACAGTAGTAGAAACAGGAACAAGCTGAGTTGAACCAGCATTCACAACATAACGAACATCAGAAGAAGTTTGACAATCTTGAACATTATTAGACCTATCATTAATTTCAGATCTATCATGCTCAGAACCAGGAATATTAACAGTAGGAAATGAACTAACATCAGCAGATTCAGGTATATTAGCATCAGAAGACACCAATGAATCAGAAACAGGAAAATCAGAAGACGTATGCGAAGAATCAGAAGGACCAGAAATAATTGCTGGATCAAACCCAGGTTCCTGACCACACCTATGATCGTCAGTAGGCACACAAATAGACGAATTAAAAGGCATGAAAAACGGAGCAGAAGTAAACGTGTTCTTAGGAGCAGCAAAAAGAAGAAACTTACCAGATTTATCAGAAAAAGGAAATTTTTTCATGAAATCGAACATGGCGAGAAACGTAAATCCTGCCATTGGAATCCAAACACCTATACCCATGCTGATTAGAACAGTATCCGAGAAAGACACACGGTACTGACCTAAAATCCATTTTATGCTTATTAAAAGGTCGAATAAACGGAAAACATAAACAGCCAAAAACCCTAAGAAACGAATACTCAGGAACCGTATCAAATAACTTTTGATGCGAAGACATACCTGACAAGACCTTAGATGGTAACCTGTTGATAAGAAAGACAGCCGTAAAAAACGCATTTGACCAGTATTGCATAGGCAAATTACCTTGATGAAGAAGCGTCAGACCCATTTCCACAACATGTCTGTGCTTCCGTTCAACTATCCCATTCTGCTCAGACGTATACGGGCAAGTGACACGATGAGTAATCCCTTTCTGAACTAGATACAGATATAATGCCTTAAATTATCCCCCGCCATCTGTTTGGACAGCTTTAAGAAGATATCCCAATTGTCTCTCGGCATTAGTATGAAATTCAACAAATATTCTAGCCACATCACTCTTCTTTTGCAAAAAATATATCCACGTGTACCTAGTTGCGACATCTACAATGCTCATATAATAAAAATTGTCATTCGACGACACAGGAGCTGGACCCCAAAGATCAATTTCAATTAACTCCAAAGGATCAGAATAAACTGTCACAGATTGAGTAAATGGAAGTTTACAACTTTTTCCAACCGAACATGACACACATTTATTAACAGCAGGTGTGGCCACAATACCACTTATTCTACTTAAAGCAGACAAGATACCATGCGAAGGATGACCTAAACGTTGATGCCACACAGTAGACGAGGCTTTTAAACTACTAAAACAGCAAGTAACAGACTCAGACTTACTAGTAATAGAAACCGGTAAACCATACCTATTAACAGAATCTAACTTTAGCAGACTAAAATCCAGCTTGTATAGTCCGCCACACTCAGAACCTTGAAGCAGAATTCTCCTAGTCAATGAATCTCGAACATAGCAGTGAGTACCATGAAATTCAAAAAACACACCATTATCTTTTGTGAACTGCGAGACAGAGACAAGATTTTTAGTAATATGAGGTGTATAAAGAAGATTATGTAATAAAAGAGGCTTAGAATTAGGAATATTAACAACCGAAGTACCAATTCTAGAAATGTCCAAATGTTCACCATTACCTACTTGAACCTTACCTGTTCCCGTGTAGGGCACTGTTCCAGTGGAAGGAGGATGCTGGTTTGTCAGGTGATGAGTTGCCCCGGAATCAGGATACCATGCAGCATCCGAAAAACCAGGAGCAGATGCCATGACAACATTGGCTTGAGGTTGACCAAATCCTGAAGCTGCTGGAACAGATGTAGCTGCAGGAACCGAAGGATAGGGTTGTGACACATATGGGAAAAAACCAGGAGCAGTTGGCGAGGGCATGTAATTGGGTATCATCGAAAAAGGATATGGAAACTGCTGGTTTGGATACGCAGAATACATCATTGGTTGTGTGGCACCAATTGGAGACTGAGGAGTTGCTGAACTATGGGCACCCGTAGACAAACCAGAGGATCCAGTGACCATATTATGAGAGTCCACATCATTCCATTGTGACTCACATATATTGGCACTAGCATTGATTTCACTTGCAGTTTGACTATTGATACCTGCAAAATTGGTATTAAACCGCTGATAGCAGCGATTCACCAGATGTCCAAGCTTTCCACAAAGCTGACACTGGTACCTGTTACCTCTGCCACCCCCACGTCCTCTTCCACGACCTGGATTAACAGGATGATATTCAGGAATAGTTGAACTACCAGGTCGTGTAGATGATGATTGGTCATTATGACCAAATGAGGAGGCTGACAGATTTGAACCCGCACTCAATCCCGTAGGTGCTAAAGACAGTTTGTTGTTCGAAAAACCATTGTTTTGTTGAGCCACCGCAACACTAGCTGAAATTGTGGGATCAAACAATTGATCTCTCAATCTGGATTCAGCATCTAACAAAACTTAACTTACCGATGCCAGGTCATACGGATTTCTGCTTGCATGGATAACTGACACGACGTTATCGTACTGACCTTTAACTCCGTTCAAAATTATCGAAATGTGCTGAATCTCTTCAATCGGATGTCCACAGCTTGCCAAGCTGTCACATGTGGACTGAATCTCAGCTAAATAGTCTCGCATCGACTGATGAGGAAGCTTACATACCTTTAATCGGTCATAAAGGCTCATGATTCTAGTTGTTGATGAAGATGAAAAAACCTGATGCAGTTTACTCCAAATAGAAAAGGCTGTCATGCAACCAATCAAACCTTTGTTTACTTGTGAGCATATCGATGCCAATAGCCACGATGCAAGAGCACTATCCCGTTGCTTGAACTTTGTAAACTCAGGATTAACAATGTTCATACCATTCTCAGTCAACAGCATATGCGAAAGCGTACACGGAGAAATCAAATGTGACTCTAAATCAAATCCACGAACTGTTAGCAACAGTTGTTGTTTCCAGGACTGGAAATTCTCATCTCCTACTAGCTGACAAATCTTTTTATTTGAGAATGCAGGAAATGAATCATCCATTTTTAATTTTCACAAACTGAAACTACACACAGAATCGCCGACTACACACAGAATCGCCGACCGCAGAAACACAGAATCAGAACAACACTTATCGCAATACCACAAAGCTTCAGAAACGTAATCAATTGCAGAACTCAAACAGAACTTAATAGCTAACTCAGAAGAATCATAGCGCAAGACAAATCGCAAGCATCTCGTACATCACAAGTGAACAGAAGTAGAAAATCAAATCAGAACTCACAGAAAACTTGATCGAACGGTTAGACCTCTTGATAGGCAGGCTCTCTTGATCGATAGGCTCTGATACCATGTTGAATATCTCGGATTAAAGCCATGATCTCCATAGATTGAAAGAAACGAAAACCCTAGATTTTAGATGTATCTGGAGTTTAGAGAGAATTGTCGAGAGAGAATGACCAAGAGATAAACTTCACAGAACTGAAAACCTTCACATTAAACTAAAACTCAAACTTACTTACAAATCAGTCCCCAGACGTATTTATAGAACCGGCATGATCTTTCACTAATTGCAATTACACCCACACATAATGAAACTAATTCTAAATATATCCTAAAGTATGTTGACAATACTATAACCTCCAACAATGAAGGGATCCTTCAAACATTATTCTCTATCAAACGGTGACATTAGGCAGAAATGTATCTCTTCTGTTGTTCCCTGACGCTCTAGTATAGGGTGAAGATCGACATTCGAAGTTATGGCTTCAAGATCCGCGTTGGGATTTTCACCCGGAGGCAACCAAAATATGGATCCATTTTCGACAAGTTCACAATAGAGTTCAGTTAGTCCGGTAAACGCAGAATAGTTCAACTTCTCGTACGGGACATGGAGTGACTCAAGTTTACCTTCGTATGTTCGGTACCCCCATTGTCAATTCACTTGCCACCATGATGGCAAACAACCGTTACAATGGGATCCTTGTTCCCCATTCAGCCACAACTTTAAATTCCTAATGCAAACATAGAAAATAACATTTAGAACCGATCTTATTAACTTCATAAGAACGTAAGAACAAACAAACGAAAGGGAACACAACAACAAAAACTAAAACTAAAACCAATTAAGTACAATTAGTCAAACTTAATGCACAAACACACATAAATGACAAAACTTCACCATCAAAAGTTCTAATTTGGCCTAAAAATTGAAACTTTATGAACTACAAGACATAAGTATGCTAGTTTAGACAAATTCAAGAGCAACTTTCGCATAAAAAAACCATTTTTCACACACAACCTTTCGGAAAAAAATTCAATAAACCATAAAGGTTGATTAAAACTTTAGTTTATCAACCACGACACGCTATAAACCATATCGCACGGACAGAAGAGGTTCCCCAACAGATCCACAAAGAATGGTTGCTTTAAAACACGACGATACACTAGAAATCGCGATGGTCGTATCTTGTCGAAGTGCGAACAAGGGAAATGAGAAAACTTAAAACGTAATTGTAATGGAAAGGTGCATCAGATTACCTCAGTAAACCACGGTGCGGGAGCAGTTGCAGAAGCTTGAGGAAGGAACTTGGAGAGTCACAGGAGAACCACAAAATATTAGTTTAACACATGCTGAAACATTTGTAACCATTCAGTCACGCAAAATAATATGTTTAACCAATTAATGCTAACATGTGTAACCATTTAAGTAATTAATCATGGAACAAACACTTTTTCTATGCACATACTACTAATATTTAATTTTGGTCTTTACAAATTTTCCTTCAACGAAAAGTTGTAACCTTGTTAAGAGAGATATGCATGAAGGTCCCATGTTAGATATTGCAATCCTACTGAATTATTAATTCTAGTCAAACTTCATATTTTAACTTAGAATGAAAGGTCTAATATTGAAAAATGAAGCTTAATTTTGACATGTTATTCACTTTTTTTTTTTTAATATATAATTAAATTTTTAACCTAATTACAAATAAAAAGTGGAAGTTAATCAACTTTATTGACTTGGGGGCACGCATGCTTTTTTTTTTCCTCCTAAGAGTACATATTTACAACTTAAGAGTTCTCTTAGTAAACTGCATACATCACGTGTAGTACATGTATTACGACCAAGTTGCATATTCAAAAGTTGTTATTTTGAACAAACTCTATTATTACAACTAATAAATTCTATAGAAGGTGTTGATATTTTTTAAGCATGCATTTTATTATCTCTCATCTCATCTTTTTAATTGGTCATGTTGCGCGTGTCAAACTCTTCAATTATATACAAATAGGTAAGTCATTAAAAAATAATCCTCATGATTATTATAGCTAACCAATGATTAAAGTTACAACCTTTCCATATGGAAAGTTAAAAAATCAATCAATTTCACTTTTTAATGTTTCTTATATTTATGATTATATGGACTATTTAAATTGTGTTATTTTAACACAGATAGAAAAATAGTGTAAGAAATTCATTTGTGTAGTATCTACAAGATTTAATTAAATTAACACATGTATAGATGGTAAATTGTGAGTATTCAAAAAAGTAGTGGTGAGCAAAATGCGGTTTGGTTCGGTCTGGTCTGGTTTGTAGACTGAGACCAACAATTTCGATCCATTAATTTCGGTCTTTAAACCGAAACCGAAACTGTTTGGACCGTTTATATGGTCTTAGTTTTTTCGATTTTGGTTCGGTCTAGACCATTTGGACCGTTAGACATAATATTTTATATATTTTTCTATTATGTATGTATATCACTATACAACAAAACAATATAAAAACCTAATTTTATTACTTCTTTATAAAATATGTAATGTATCAAAATAATATTGTAATCAATTGACATAATGTCGTTCTAAATTGAAATCAACCGATTAGACCGACTTTTTAAAAATCAAAATAACTATACTATCCAATATAATTTAATATCATAATATAGAATTATATAAATTACTATAACATGATAATATCTACTATAATTTAGGGTTAATGGTCAAAGTGTCCCCTAAAGTTTGGCCGAAATTTAAGAATCCCCCTTAATGTTTAAAATTTAAAATTTTAGTCCTAATGTTTAGACGAAATCAAAAATCCCCCCTTTCTGTCATAAGACCGTTTATTTGAGACGGTAAACCGAACATGTGTCGTGCACATGACATTACTTAAATTGAAAAGACAAAATTGCCCAGCTATGTTTTCAACGGCCTAATTTAAGTAACCAGTTTTAATTTTTAAAATAGCCAGATGGGAACCTCACGCGCCTTCCCCCACACCTTATCCAACCAAATCAATCTTCTTCTTCTCATACTTCCATTGATTCTTCTTCTTCTTCCCCAACGTTTCTGTAACCAGACTCCATTAAACCTCCACTTCGAAGCTCTTCATCTCCAATGGCCTCCGCCACCACGACACCCACCTTCACCTTCCCCACCATTTCGTCAAAACTATCTCCGCTATCCCCGAAGCCCAATATACGCCCCCACTTCGTCGAAGTCTCCAAGGAAAACAATACAACATCGAACCAGGAACCCGAGTTGGACCCCTCACGGAACGACACAATCGATCCGCGTCGGGTGGAGGATAAGTTCACCGTCCTCAACACCGGAATCTACGAGTGCAGATCGGTCGGATATATACACATATGACGAGTCTGTCGGAGATCCGACGTACCCGATTCCGCTGGGGCTGCCGTACGAGTAGATCCCTGGCGACTGGCGATGTCCGACGTGCGGGGCATCCAAGAGCTTCTTTCAAAGCAAGAGTGTGGATATTGCTGGGTTTGCGCAGAACCAGTAGTTTGGGCTCGGCGGGAACACGCTGACGGAAGGGCAGAAGGCGGCGCTGATCTACGACAGCTTGCTCTTCTTCTTCACGCTCTTCCTCTCCGTTTACTTTATGCAATGATCGTAGTTATTCATTTTCCTTGCGCAACGTTGAGGAGTTGAAATTCAATGCAAGGGACGAAGAAGTCAGAGGCGAGGCGGTGTCTCTCTCGGTTGGGTTCACGACGGGAGGATGCAGATCAACGGGAGTAAATCCGTCGGAGATACAGCAGCAACTGCAGCAACTGCAAAGGATGCAGATCAGCGGACTTGTCCAGGAACATGGCCGGAGGCTTCATCGGGGGTGATTACTACCTCCAGAAGGTTCCGAAGAACGCCACGCCTGTTTTAATCCCCGCCACGGTACCACAGCAAGTCACCGCTTCGCCTGTGCCACGGTGAGCCATACCCTGTGCCAATGAAGAGCATTCCAGCACCCACCGAACAGCAATCCATGTATGTCGTTCACAGCCACAATGGAAGGTATGGGAGTGCCACGACTGGGAGCCACCATTGTTTCAGAAGGAGTGACTGTTTCAGAAGGGGGCAACATTGCCAGAAGAAGAGGAAGGGCCATTTTTGTCTTTTAAATTTAAGTCACGTCACGTGCACGACATATGTTTAGTTTACCGTCTCAAATAAACGGTCTTATGACGGAAAGGGGGAATTTTTGATTTATTCCAAACATTAGGACTAAAATTTCAAATTTTAAACATTAAGGGGAATTCTTAAATTTCGGCCAAACTTTAGGGGACACTTTGACCATTAACCCTATAATTTATTAATGTTATAATAATTTATTATTGATATAAACGTTTTTCATTCAAATTATATTATATTTTTTCTCGAGCGTTCTTTTATAATTAATTCTATCGAAATAAGACATATAATAAATTCATTAAAAAATAGTTAATGGTCTCCAATGGTCCCCATGGTCTTAACGGTCTAGGACCGAAATAAGACCAAGACCGAAAAAGACCATAAGGCAAGACCATTAGTTTCGGTCCAAAAATGGTTCAGTCTTTTTGGTTTGGTCTCGGTTGGTCTTGGTTTGGTCTCGGTCTTCGTGATCTTCTCGCTCACCCCTACAAAAAAGCATGTGAAAGAGACAACTAGTTGTTATTATCGTAGTTGTCAGAATCAGACCGAGTTGATTGTCATACAGTGCACCAGTCAAAGAGGCGGTCTAATTCATTTAAAAATTTGAAATGCAAATCGAACCAGGTTAAGAGAGTAAAATTCAGACAATTTTTAAAGAATCTTCCATTTTTTAAAAACGGTCGGTTAATCGGTTCACTAACTTAATTATATCTAAAAATGAAACCCTAATCCAAACCCACTTTCACTTCACATCGGTCGAATGAACAAGTTTCAAGGGGGAAGGAGGAGGCAGCGTGTGATGGGGGAGGAGGAGGTGTAGGATGGTTCTTGTAATCAGCGTCAGACTTAGAGGATGAGGAGGTGTCTTTTTGGAAGAAGGAGAAAGTATCAGATATGGAGGCGTCAAATTTGAAGGAAGCGTCAGACTTGGAGAAGGATGAGGCGGTCGTGGAGGATGAGGTGGCGTTGGAGATCTGGAAGATTAATAAATAATGGTGAAAGGGGAAGAAGTGAGAGAAAAAGCAGGGATGAATATGAGTGTTAAATATTAACCCAACTCGTGGGTGACCCGCCCACGGGTCGTATTTAGGTCACATATTTTGACTCGCAAGTCATTTTGACACGACTTATGAATGACCCGTATCATGTCTTTGAAATTGAATCTGTCAATGAATTCAATGCTTTATAGAAGCTTGGTTGGTCCAGATTTTTCGCTCTGCTGTCAAATTGATGTGTATGCAGTGTGGTGCAAGTAAGAACTGATGTCCTTTTGGCAGTTGAGGTTCATATCCTTGGAGGAAGAAAGCTTTTACTTACAGGACCTAAGGAAGATCCAACACAAGACAAGGAAAGGAGCATAACAATTGGGATTGTTGTAGTACCCGAAATTTTCGAGCTTTGGAAGGCTTCCTTTTATACTTTCAGCTTTCTGGTTGTGGAATGTCGTTCAAATTCGAAGATCAACAGTTAAAGTTGGTGGTGATTATCGTGCTTAAGTGGTCAGTGGAGCAGTTTTCAAGTGAGTTCTTGACTGAATTCAAAGTAGAAGATGGGAGATTACTTCTAGCGTTGAGCTGATCTCTAAGAAGACGGAGAGTGGAAAGATAGAGCTTCCAATGGCGGAATCCGCTTGCCTTATGCGATCATCTTTTCATCCTTCTGAAGCTTCCCGCGAATTCAGAGTGGTAAGTCGATTGATTACGTCTCTTTGCTGAACTCAAAGATTTGGTTTATTTCTTCAATCTTGCTGTCTCATAGTGCTCAGATGAGAGTTACTGCATCGTTTTGTCGGTCAAGTGATGAATCAATGATTTCTTGAAATTGCGTATCAGCTGCTAAGTTCAGTTTATCGGTGCATTTATTGGATTGAGATTGAATTTGGTTTGGGTAACTGATATAATTAGAAAGGCATGCTGATTAGGTTAGTAAGAGTCACTCCTAGTCCCGATCTGTTAGGTTTTGATATTGTTAGGTTAGGAATGACATTTTTGTCTTTGTTTCTTAAGAAATTGCATGTGCAAGGCACGTGTCGGGTTTTCCGTTTCAATTAGACGGCCTTAAGACGGAATGGGGTGATTTTTGATTTCGTCCAAACATTAGGATTAAAATTTAAAATTTTAAACTTTAAGGGAAATTCTTAAATTCAGTCTAAACATTAGGGGGCAAATTGACAATTAACCATTTTTTTCTCTTACATATATGGATTGTAGGTTTATAAGTAAGATGGTCTGCCGACAGTAAAGACATATGGAATATTCAATGCTCCCTTTCAATAATATTTTAAATCGATGTTTCATAAAATATATGCAAATTGTTCTTAAACTAAAGTTGTTATTATAATTTTCAAAGTATATGTATGTTATAAAGGGATAAAAGTTTTTAAGTTATCATCATTCAAATCAAATTTAGTCTCTCCATATTTATTATACCAATTATACATTATATACTCTATAATTTTTATCTATCACAACTCTACCAATATTTACATTTACATCATTCTACAAATCTATCCCTGTTCTTTATACCTGTTTTCTCTTTAAGCTCTTAAACATTTTCCTTTTTTTATTTGCATCATTCTCTCGAAAATTCATCCACGAAAAAAATAAAAATTACGTAATTTATTACTCAATGTTTTGGAATTCATTAGTAATGCTACTCTTATATTCTTTTTAAATTTTCATGTGTAATCCATTTTAGAATTCATTGCATAAAAATTAGGTTTTGGAGATCCACCCAACATTTAAGTGGGACAAATGGAAGACCATTGATTCTTGCTACAATCATTTGGTGAGTTAATATAATTAATTAACTATTTTGGATAATTAATAGTTTGTTCTTTCCATTCTACCAAAACAATCTATTTGTACGATAATATTTACCAAATTATGAACGAATAATTATAATATTTTTTCTCTTGCTAAGAATATATTTTTTCAATTGTAGTTTTTCTATTAAAATTGAAATTTCCAAACATATTAATTCAATTATTTTATACTACAATTTTTAATTAATACAATTTTTAATCAATACAATTTTTAATCAATACAATTTTTAATTAATACAATTATGTTTGAATTTTTTTATTGTCTTTTAGGTATATGATATTTTCAAAATATTGTTCCATCTTTTCAACTGTGAGTTCTGTTCGAAAGATAAAATGTATGACATTAAGGTATATGTACTTTGTTTTATTTACATATTAGTATATGTAATTAGTTTGTTTTAATTTTTCACAATTTGTGCAACACTGACAGAGTAACAGTTGATGAACCTAAAAATCGTTTTTTTCCCTTTCTACAGTACCTAATCTTACAAACTTGATTCTCTAAGTATCTTAAATACTTCTATTCTTAAAAACTTGTACTCCAATCATAGTTTGTTTTTGCGTGTCCTCTATATTATTACCAATAAATGTTGTTTTACACCGAGCATTGATTAGTCAGCGAATTCTATTTTGATGCCAGCAATGGTGACTCTGCCACTCCCATACTTGGGCACCAAGGTAACTCTAACATTATCATCATTGTCACAATCCAGATCGTCCAACAAGTCTGTAATCCCTAATCTCAAGATAGTATTCATCTTCTTCCCATGCTTGTGCTTGTGTGGTACGTTGACAAAGCTTCCTGCAAATTCAGTGTTGGTTGGGTTGCTCATCGAGTCATGCTCGTCGTTGATGTACACATCGAATTTCACAAACTCATCTCTCTCGAACTGAATACCCTCGATAACCAATACCTCCTCTTCTTCTTCCTTCTCCTTCTTGCTCCTCGACTTCCTTGGCCTCGAGACTAAGCTGGTTATCTTCTTATCAAGAGTAAGAGGGAACTGCAAGGTCCGAGGCATCTCTGCAGCTTGTCCGAGGGTATTGGAAGGTACTGGAAGTTTGAAGTCTAGAATCGTAGAGGAAGAAGGTGGAGGGCAGCAGTTGGTGGTAGGTGCCCCAGCAGGCAATTCTGCTTTGCCGCACTTGGTAAGATCTGGAGCAGAAATCGGGGCAGCAAAGGCGAAAGGGTCTGTCACTAAACCCACCACTCCATACAGACCTCCGAGCCCAATCAGCACATTTCTCCTATCATACATCCCTACAGACGACTGATGATCAACCTTACTATTATTGTTCTTTGTGTCTTGGCATGAAACTCTAGGGAGAGATCTTTTTCCCTTATTATAAGTGGGAATAACCAATGGTTTCTTTTGGAAGAAGAAGATGGAGGCCGGCAGGGTGACCGCAGATATTGGAAAAGAAGTCATTGGTGGGATGAGATGTAAAGTAGGAAATGACTTAATAACATTGTTTATATAAAAGATAAGGAGTTAGACTTGTTCAATGGAATGGATGCCTACTGAACCATATATTTTATTCATTGAGTGGTGATAATAATAATATAATAAAGAAATAAAGATGTAAAAGTCATCCAACCCACGGGGAGGGAATAAGGAAGCCAATGGGGTGCTTCCTTCCTCAAGTTGCGTGGTTGAAAGATACCAAATTTGACATTACAAACCTTTGGAATACAAAACTTCTAGTGTAGACACAATACAACAAGACACATATCTTAGCACTTACAGAAACTATCTACATATGAAATCAATGATTGAAGAATTACATATATAATTAATTAAGGGATTAGGAGAGGAAAATTATTCAAACCCTAAAAAATAATTAAAAACATGACAAGTTCCATATGTTCTCGTCTCCTTAGAATTCACCTTTAACGAAATAATATAATAGAATAATTTAATACATTTTACTTGTCAACTACAAAAGATTTGGTCATCCGACCTATATATATATATATAGGTAGCTCTTAGTTAGAGCAGATGGAGCTCAGACTTCAAACAGAATGTTTTCAGCAAGGGTAAGAGAATTCCTAGATAGCTTTAAGGGCACGGCATTATGCACTAATATACCGTTTAGGTCCATGCATATATTCATCATCCTCATCAAGGGTTGAGAAAAACCGGTTCCGGTTTGTCTGGTTCGGTCTTAGTCCATAGTCAAAATTTTCGGTCCATAGTTTCGGTTTTAAGACCGAGGCCGGGTTGTTGGGACTGTTTCGATATATATATATATATATATATATGTAATTTGTATTATTTTTTATTTTATACGTGCTATTTTATAATAATAATAATAATAATTTAAATAAAACACATAAATTAATTTGACAGAAATTAATTTAATTAATAAATAAAACAAAAAATAGCTTAACAAAAATAATCAATAATTTAATTTAATTAATCAATAAAACATAGAAAATTAAATCAGAAAGTTAGTTTAACATAAATTATATTTTAGATATAACAATAAAAGACACATATAATTATAAATAATATTTTGTATTTGACATAATCAATAAATGGACCATTTGGGCCAATAAAATTATAAACTAATTATGCTTATTTTGTATTTTTGTTCTATAATCAAATTGAATTTTGTGTTTTCTTTATAAATATATGAAAAGTAATATTTTGTTTAATCGACATGATTTTGTTCTAAATTAAAATAGATCAACTAGACCATCTTTTTTAAAATAATTTTAAAATCAAATTAACTATACTATCTAATATAGTTTAATATCCTTATGTCAATTATATAAATTACTATAATAGAATACTTTCTCATATAATTTATTAAAATTATAATAAGTTATTATCAATCCAAACTATTTTGGTTCAATCTATATTATAATTGTTTTTGAGCATTTTGTATAATTATTTTTAGTTAATTCTATTGAAAAAGGTTAAATCCATTCTTCAAAAATATCACATATATAATAATAATTCACTAAAAGGTAGTTAATTCTAACCCAAAAAATCAATATGCCAAGATGGCAAGATCATTGATTTTGGTCTACAAACAATTCAATCCTTTTAATCCGATCACAAACGATCATGATTCAGTCACAATCGTCATAGTCTACTTGCTCACGCCTACCCTCATCCTCTAACTAAACCCAGCGAGTTCCGCCAGGCAAGACTCAGCTACCGACAATTATTATTCGGTGATTAAATTAATATTATAAGCGAATCCTATCCAGTAGAAATTATTTCATGTTTGATAAAAATAAATAAATTATTTCATGGTAAAAACATGTCCCTGAGTTAAAATTAAATTTTCTATTTAAACTCTGTTTTTGAATTTAAGATTTATTTTCCTTCGTGTTTAGTCATTAATAGAGTTTATGATTTCGTTAGATTTTTTATTCAAATTTAAATAATATGTTTTGACAAATTCAAAAATAGCAAAAAACTTTTAAAAATGTCACAAAAAAACATTCGAAACTTTTCTATATATTACAGTTGCATTCCAATTCAATCGAAACTCAATTATGCCTCAATTAAAGGGGTCTGGATCTTGACCCAGACTATCTCGCCCATGGGTGAGTGATTGGTTTGTGTCTTGTGCCAAACCCTAACCCTTTGATTGGAGCTCAACTGAGTCCCGATCGAATTGAGACTCAATTGTAACTTCTAGAAATGTTTCAAAGAGTTATGTTGTGACATTTTTAATTTATTTTTTTTCAGTTTTAAAAACATATCCTGTTATGTTTGGATGAAAAATATGATGGAAGGAGTAAACTCGATTGATAACCAACAATGAAACAAATTTTTTTTTTTTAAATCTTTAAAGAAAAAACTCGACTTGCACCAATATTAGGTATACAGTCGTATTTTACACAATTATTAAACAAAAAGCAATTGTTATATATAGAAAATATAATAAAAGAGTATTTAAAGTATTATGTAGGGTGATCATGGGCGAGCCGGTCCAGTCTTGAAGGTAAGACCGAAACCGAGACCGAAATTTTGATCCTGACTTCTGGAGGACCCAGACCAAGATCGAATTATGCCAAAAAGCCCGCCTGAGTCAGTCTTGCTTGACTCGAGCTGGTCTCGGTCTTGGACCGAAATATTTTATAAAAACAAAAACGAGACCTCAAGACCAGAGCAGTTCCCAAGATCTGCTGGAAGTGATTGAAAAGTGGAATGCTATCGTGGTATGTTAGAATGTTGGAAGATCTCAAGACCACAGTATACTACCGTGGTAGTTCCCAAGACCTCAGTGGAATGCTGGAAGATCTGATAGAACTGGGACGATCTTGGCCATCATGAGCTTGAACCCGACTGAGGTTGAGTTGGCAACACCCATTGATGATGGAGGCGTCTTTTGCAAGAGAACTGATTAAGTAGCCCCTCATGTAGGCATCACACGCTTTGAGGATGTAATAACCGCGTTTCTTGAAGTGCTCTTTCTGGAAGAGATCTGCTGGAAGAGATTGGAAGATAATTGAAATTTATAGGGTGCTCTTTCCCTTGAGGGAAAGCCCCCGAGACCGAGACCGCCTTTGAGGTAAAAAAAAACGTCCGCTCGGTCTCAGTCCTAGTCGACCGGTGTTGTCAAAATATGTATGAATAAAAGATTATTTGTATTGTTTTTTTCAAAGTCAAAATATGGATAAGAAGGAAGAGCAGCTAAAAAGTGGGACGACAGGATGGACTTTGTAATGGATATTTTGTGTGTGTGGCCAATTCATTCTCAAGTCATTAAAATGAGTTTTAATTAATTATAAACATTCTACAGGGATATCCTGCCCCATAACTTTCTTTTATCTGTTCGACTTAGAGTTCAGATTTTATTATATTATGACGAAAGGATATAATTCTATGATCTTATAAATTATAAGTTCAGGTGGCTAACAAATTACAGATGTTTTTTTTGAGTGGGTCAACATAAGTATATAGACGGAGCCATTTGGCATCCTAAGTTTAAGAATGTCAAATTTGAATATATAGATATACTTGTAGGGTGTTGCAAATTTAGCCGTAAGTACCCATTTACATCCCACAATTGTCTATTTATGCAAATATGATCACATTGTGAAGAACTGAATTATCATAGTCTTTTCTTCACTGCAATATAAATGAAAAGTGAGTGGATGAAGTCTGAGTGGAGGCTAAGGGGTACTAGAACATTCTCTTATTCCTTATTAGTTGTGCTTACGATTTTATGCACTAACCACTTATTTGCATCCACTTTAGTTGGAACGACAGGTTGATACCAGAACACTCATCTCGAACAATTAGAAACTTTTTTTTTCCTTCCAAAATAGCACCTTGTAAGGAGCCCACTAAGCATTGGGATGACATGTGATTAAGAAAAGGAGAATCGCAGAAAAACCGGGGTGAAGGCTACAAAACCCTGCGGAAACATAAGAAGCAATTGGGGATCATAAGGAGTCGTTCCTTCATTTGGAACTCGCTCACCCTTAAATACTAAAACATAATGAAAATAATTGTCAATTACATCCTAAAATAAATAAAAAAGAAACAAATAAGTCCAGGCGGAAAACTTCAATAATCAACATTGCTGAACCAACAAACTGACGGGCTAACAAAGATGGATCACATATGGATGGGCCAATCAACAAGAATAGTCAAGCCCATACGGAGATGCAAGCAAAGCCCAGACGGAGATGCAGTCTGGCAGGTTTTATACTTCAATCTTCAACACTCCCCCTCAGTCTGCAGATACTCCCCCTCAGTCTATCTCTCTCTGTGCTTGAAAAATATTTATCATACCAAGCTTTTCACACAACAAATAATGATGTTGATTCTCTAAAGCCTTAGTAAACAAATCAACTAACTGATTATTCAAACTCATATGCTTCAAGTCCATTATATTTTCTAAGAGTTTTTCTCTAATATAATGGCAGTCAATCTCTATATGCTTTGGTCATTTCATGAAAAACATGATTATTTGCAATTTGAATCGCAGCCTTATTGTCACAGTATAACAATGCAAGATTAGTTTGTTCAAAACCTAACTCTTCTAACAAGTTTATGAGACAAATGATTTCAGATAATGCAGAACTCATACTCCTATACTCTAACTCAGCTGAAGATTTAGATACAGTATTTTGTTTCTTTACCTTCCAAGATATAGCAGATTTACCCAACAGAATATAAAACCCTGTAACTGATTTTCTAGTTTTCACATACCCAGCCCAGTCAAAGTCACAAAAACCAACCAGGCTAGGATCTGAATCAGAGGAGAGTAAAATACTTGTACCTGGTTCGCGCTTTACAACCTGATTATCCTCATTGCAGCCTCAAGATGTGATACTTTTGGATCCTGCATATACTGACTTAAACATTGTACAGAAAAAGATATATCCGTTATGGTAATGGTCAAGTATATCAGTTTCCCTATCAGCCGTCTATATAGACTTACATCACTTAGGGTTTTATCATCTGGATTAACTTTCAGGTGTTCATGATCATATGTCCGACTAGTCAGTTTCATATTCAACTCTATAGAGGTTTTATTCACTTTCCCACCTGATAACCCAACTTCAGAAATTAATTCTAAAGCATATTTTCTTTGAGATAATAAAATACGTTTGTGAGATCTGGCAACTTCAATTCCCATAAAATACTTCAACTCCCCTAGACCCTTCATTTTGAAGTTGGACTGCAAAACATCTTTCAACTCATTGATTAAACGCTCACTGTTCCCCGAAATGAGTAAATCATCCACATATATAAGAAGAACAACAATATGTTTATCATCGCGTTTTGTAAAAAGAGAACAATCCAATTTAGACTGAGTGTATCCTGCTCTGACCAGCACATTACACAATTTTAAATTCCACTGCCTTGCTGCTTGCTTAAGTCCATAAAGGGACTTTCACAACTTACATACAAAAATTGATTAAGTTCTTAAAATGTTGAAATTTACAGAATTCTTGTCAAAATGTGGGGAAGTTGAGACTGCACGCCTTGTGTTCGACAAAATGCCTTGAGATCTTTAACCAAAATGTTTTGAGAATGGTGGGTGTGCGATACAAGAATCAAAGGATCTTGCGATGCTTACAGTGGAAGAGCTTGCTGGTTCTCTCAAGGCACATGAACAACGTAAGAAGAAAAATAAGAAGGAGAAATTAGAGCAAGCACTCCAAACCAAGGCGGAAATTAAAGACGAAAAGGTACTCTATTCTCAAAATTTTCGAGTTAGAGGGCATGGCCGCGGAAGCCGTGGAAGAGGTTGCGGCAGTCATGAAGGGTACTATAAGGCAAATGAGTAATCTAGTCAACCAAACTGGCGCGAAAGAGAATGTGATCGAGGCAGAGTCGGTCGGTCAAACTATTGCAATATCAAGTGCTACAAGTGTCACAAGTATGATCACTACGCAAAGGATTACTTCTCCGATAAATGTTATAGTTGCGGTAAAGTGGGGCATCCTGCAAAAGATTGTATAGCCGATAAAAAGGTGGAAGAAACAACTAAGTTGACTTTGGAAGATGAAGAGAATGACAGTTTTCTTTTGATGACCCAAAATGAAGACAACATGAACAATGACACTTTCTAGTATGTCGGCTCGAGGCAAGCAACCATATGTGCGGTCACGAGTACTTATTCAAAAATATGCAAAGGATTGAAAATGGTCATGTGTCGTTTGGAGATGCTTCAAAGGTGGAGGTTAAAGGTCAATGTACGATTTATTACTTATGAAAGGATGGGTTAATATGTTTAATCCAAGATGTCTATTATCTACCAGATCTAAATACCAACATTTTGAGTTTGGGGGCAACTCACGAAGAAAGGTTACTCGATACTAATAAAAGATCGGGTACTACACTTGAAGGATAAGCATGCGCGTCTGGTTGCTTTAGTCAAGATGGGATGAAATGGGATGTACAAACTAAATTTGAGATGCGTGCGAGAAAAATGTTTACAAGTCAACGTACAAGACAAGGCATCTCTATGCCATCTCCGTTTTGGTCACCTACATAATGGGGGTCTAAAAAAATTAGCAAAGAAGAACATGGTGCACGGGTTACCAGACATGGACTATGAGTGCAAATGTTTTGAAGAATGTGTGCTTGGCAAGCAAGCAAGAACCTCGTTTCAAAATAAGGTAAATTATCAAAAAAACATATTCTCGAATTGATTCATACAGACATATGTGAACCAATCACCTCCGAGTCTTTCAGCGGTAAAAGGTACTTAATTTGTTTTATCGATGATTTCTCACGAAAAACGAGTGTTTATTTTTTGGAAAAAAATCTGAGACATTCAAGGTGTTTAAGAAGTTCAAAGTGATGGTGGAGAAGGCAACTAGTAAACACATCAAAGTCATATGATCTGATAGAGGTGGCGAATATACTTCAACGGTTTTCATGGAGTATTGCTAGGAGCAAGGCGTAAGGAGATTTCTAACAGCACCATACTCTCCTCAATAAAATGATGTGTCTGAGAGGAAGAATCATACTATTCTCGACATGGTTCGATCAATGCTCAAGAGCAAGAAGGTGCCAAAAGAATTCTCGGCGGAAGCCGTTCAATGTGTTGTCTATGTACAAAATCAATGTCCACATTTGAAGTTAGATGATCAAACACCACAAGAGGCATGGAACGGACTAAAGCCGACAGTTTCTCATCTCAAAGTGTTTGGTAGTGTGTCTTATGCACATGTACCGGTTCAACGAAGAACAAAGCTTGAAGACAAAAGGAAAATGTACATTTATATTCGGTATGATGAGAAGGCAAAAGGGTACAAGCTACTCGACCCGATAAATAAGAAAGTGATGGTGAGTCGTGATGTGTGAGTAAACGAAGCAAGTAAATGGGTTTGGAACAATTCCACCGAAATTGACATCAAAGTTGGAGAAGCATCCGTCGTTGCATCAAGAAACAAACAACAAGATTCTGAAACTACCGATGATGAAGATGAACCACTACAACCCAAGATGCAAAGTTTGCAAAATTTGTATGATTTAACTAATGAAGTACACCTTGTATGTCTTTTGGCAGGTGCTGAAAATATTAGTTTTGAAGAGGCAGTGCGAGACAAGAAATGGCAAACTTCCGTGAATGAGGAAATTAAGGTGATTGACCGCAACAACACATAGGAACTAGTAGAATTGCTGGAAAGAAGTAAGACTATTGGTGTGAAGTGTGTGTTCAAGAAGAAAATAAATGCTCAAGGCGAGATAGAGCTGTACAAGGCGTGGCGTGTTGCGAAAGGATACAAGAGAAGGTAGGAATCAACTATGATGAGGTATTTGCTCCTGTTGCAAAGATGGAGACAATCCGATTACTCATTTCACAAGCTGCTCGATTCAAATGGCCAATATTTCAAATGGATTTCAAATCGGCATTCTTGAATGGTGTGCTCAAAGAAGATGTCTACATTGAACGACCACTCAGGTACATAAAATTTGGAGAAGAGAAGAAGGTGCTAAAATTGAAGAAGGCACTTTACTTATTGAAGAAAGCACCGCGGGCATGGAATACACGTATCAAATCATATTTCAAGGAGAACGGGTTCAACCAATGTCCCTAGAAGCATGCTCTCTACGTAAAGAAAAATGGAGGTAACGTGTTATTTGTTGCTCTTTATGTTGATGACCTTATTTTTATGGGCAACAATGGTGAGATGGTAAAAGAGTTTAAAGGCACAACGACACAGGTATTTGAGATGACAAATTTGGGCTATATGAAGTTTTTTCTTTGAACATTGGTGGTCAGTTTTATGTTATTTTCCTCCATAACATACTAGACTCATCCAAATCTTTTTGGAAATTTGAAATATACTTGAAATTGCAAAGGACTGATTTGACGAACCATGAGTCCGATATTTTGTATGGTATCATCTATATCACCATTCACTGTGAAATACATTGATTTTTTTTATTAAACAAAATAAGCTCAGGAACGCTTCTAGGAAAACTCGCCCTAAATTGTGAGAATTCCCCCGAGTTTACGGAAAAGGAAACCTTAGCCAAACTCAAAAATCATGACAAACTCTTACAACGTGTTCTTTTCACGGAATAGGAGTGAAATAGGTGTTACGAATTTCCTCAGAAGTTGTTCTTTTTGCAAAATTGAAAAATTCTGGCTTATGGAATCCTAGCCCTCTAGTGTTAGACATTCCGTGGTAAAAGCCCCGATTTCCTAAGATTCTCGCGCTAGGAATCGGGAATAGGTGTCCAAATGACTGGTTTGCCCTCATTAACTTTTAATAAGGCTCGAACTACCCTCGCTTTATTCTTTTCTCCTTCTCGATCGAACCCAGCTCCTTCTCCCCTTCTCATCCTTTTCGATGGAACCCATCTCCTTCTCGGCCAAACCAAGCTCCTTCGCCTCTCCTTCTCCTTCTCAATCTCTACTCCAAAACCCTAAACGAAATCAAGGTCGTCCCCGAGGACGAAGGTTACTGTAGAGTCGTTGAGAGATTCACGAATCATCGGTTGAAGGTGTGTCAGGTGGAAGAGGATTGGGAGAGGTCACGGAGTTCATTGAAGAGTCCCGCGATGCTTACCTAATCTTCGTTTCCTTTGAATTCTGATGGTTGAGATTTTGACATTAGAGCTTGTATATACATCTTAGCCTGATTTTGCATCAATTATGAAGTTTACATATGATCTTATACGAGAAATGTAATTAATCGTACTGAAACATGAAAATTTCGTGAACAAGTATGGTGCTTTCTCTGGAAACAGGTATGGTCTATGAGTGAATGGTTTATAAAGTATGGTTTCTAAGTATGAGGTTTGAGTTAGGATGGAAATGAAGTGGCATCCTGTTCTTTATCTACTACTTGATGATGAAGGATGAGAAGCTTGATTAGATTGGTTGTAAGTTTGGAAGGTTCTCCCCAAGTTAGTATATATTCTTGTTCTGGTTATGTTGTTCTCAAATTGAGGTGTTAATCGTGCTTCTTCTTATGTTGTTCTCAAATTGATATTGTTTTTGTTATGCTATTCTCAAATGTTGTTCTTATACTAAAATTGTTGATTATGTTGTTCTTGTTATATTGATTCGGTATATATGTTGATTATGTCCTGGTTATGTTGATTATGTTGTCTTTGTTATGTTAATAACAACATGTTGATTCAAATATGATCTTGTTTTGTTTTGTGTTATTGATGTTCTTGTTCGAAGAAATTGAGAAATCGACTGGGTTGATTCGATATGTATTGAAGATTATGAAGGCGATGAGAAGGTCGGGATTGGGACATGAGACAATGAATAAATAGTTGTCAATATGGTAATTTGGGTTGGATATAAAGAAATTAAGGTTGTTAATTTTGGATATTGTAATTACGATTTTGTTTATGCAAATATGGGAATTTACAAAGGATATGAAGAAATAGTTGTTAAGTTCTTTTGTTGATTATATTGTGGATTGTTAGAATCTATGGAGATACAAGGGATTTGTCCTTTAAAATTATTATTTTTAATTATTTTTAATTATATTTAAATTTTTATTATTCTTAATTTTTAAAATTAATTAATACAAATTAATTGTATTATATACTATACATAAATGTCATTTTACCACATTCCATTCCATTCCCTTTCCGTATACAATTCCACTAAAGAAACAAAAGAATTACTTATTCCATTCCATTCCACCAAAGAAACAACTTCATATTCTTATCTCATATTCCTTATTCCCTATTCCGTATTCCTTATTCTGAATTTCGCGAAAGAAACGACATGTTAGTCACTCTAACCATAAATATAGGCACTTGAGGTTAAACATGACCATAAAGAACCTACAAATTGAATAGAACAACAAAATTTTAAAAACGATGGACATACATAGTGAAGTAAACAAAATCGTACAAGTGACTTGACCTGACCGTGGATCGAATCGAGGTTCTCCTCAAGATTAAAAAGCAGACGAGGTGTGTAAAGAACGTCTTTGTCTAATAAGGGTGGAACTGGATTGGTCGGATAAAAAAATTACTATTTCTATTAGGTACCTATATTTTCAGATTAATGTTTTTTCACAAAAATATTAGACAGAAAATACGTACAAGAAAAAATAAATTATTTGTTCATATTACAGATTTTCGATTTGCTTTTTAAGTTTAAACCAACATATCAAAAAATACACATTCAAACTCAAAATGAGCATTCAAAACCACATCAAACAACAAAATAACCCAATTGAACTATGTTTACATGATCTTCTACTAAAACTGATTGAATAAGTAATAGAGTGATAGAGCAACTAAACTAAAATGAATTTGTATTAGTTGATTAACTGTTTTAAAAAATGCTAATTCATATAATATATTAACTCCTCAATCTTAAATGTGAGGTTTAGTCTCTCCAATTTTTATTATACCAATTATACCCCTTATACATCTACAATTCTCAATCATGACAACTCTACCAATAGTCAAGATTACAAACCTCTTCATATAATTATACTCATCATTCCTCTACTCATCACAACTCTATCAATAGTCTCATCTATACAATACAAACTTAATCATGTTCTTTATATTTGTTATCTCTAGAGTACCTAAACATTCTCATCATCATTGTATTTTCATTAGGTTTCACTAGTAAAGCTACTCATATATTCATTTTTAATTTTCATGCATAATCCATTTCTTTCGAGGTACCTTATTTAAAAGGTAATTGCTACTTAAGATAGTTTCCCTCACATGTTATGAGGTAACCCAAAATTTATCAACATTGAATTCATCATCTCTTTCAATGTTTGATTTTTCCTTTTCGCTAGCGCGTTTGATTGGGGGTGAATAAGGCGTGGTAACCCTATGTTGAGAACAAAACTCACCAAATGGAGCATCATAATCACCACCTCAATCACTACACAATACCTTGATTTTTCTTGTTAAGTTGATTTTCAACTTCTTGTTTATAAATCATGAACTTTTCTATAGCTTCATGTTTACTTTTTAACAAGTATACATAGTAATATTTTGTGGGGACAAACTACCCGATTTGTGATTTGGAAGAAGATAGGGAGCATTTGATTTACAAATGTAGATGGACATAGGCGGTTTGGTTCGGCGTCCTTGGGCTAAGATCACCGCTACACGATCACGAATCGCTAGAGGAGTGGGTCCATGATCGGAGAACGGAACCACGTGCTGCTAGGAATGTAAAGGATACTCGGTGGAATCTCTGCATGACGACGTGCTGGTTTATATGGAAAGCACGATGTGCAGCGGCTCTTCAAGCAAAGATGCCTAGTCCGACAACGATCGTGGAAGACATAAAACGCGCCTTTGATGAATATACAACCATACCGAGAGATAGAGCTGCAGAAAGAAGGATGAGAGAACCAAAGAAATAGAGTGGCCCAAACCGAGATATAGTCAAGGTCAACTGCGACGCATCGTGGTGTCGTCAAACAAAGGATGGCGTGATTTGGGTAATTGCAAGAGATTTGAATGTCTATGTCATCATGGGAAGGGAAAACCGAAAGTTAGGAGGTTGTGATTCAGAATCCTTGGAGGTGTCTTACTTAGGATGAAACTTGCAATAGAGAAGGGATAGAGCCAACTGTTGTTTGAATCGGATTCAGAGGTGGTCATAAACCAGTTGAGGGGAAGAGGCAACCCATGAAGAATCAAGACTATTTGTTCTTCGCATAATTGGAATGGCGAACAACGGTGTATCGTTGGAATGGAAAGCAGTTCAACGTCCGACTAACGAAAGTGCCAATTGGACCGCGAAACAAACTAGAATGGGAGTGTGTCCTAGAGATTGTGTATTTATACCCCCACACCCGCTTAGCGCTATTTTATTTAATGGTTGGAATAATGCTCTTGATAGCGCTATTCTTCAATAAATAAAATAAAATATTTCAACCACAAAAAAAGATTTATATATTTAAGTTCTAGTATGTGGATATTTTCTCTGTACCATCAAATTTGGAAAAGAATCCAACTACTTGGACTATGCGCTTAGTGTTATTGGTAGTCATTGAGTGACAATCAAAGTTATGTGGGTAGCAGACAAGAAAGTTGAGCTCAATATATTTGTGTGACAGGTTTTGTTCTCTTCAATCTGTGCTTTTGCCAATTTTGCTTCTCGTTAAATCATTATGAATAGATTTTTCAATTATGTAAACTTCTATATAAATCATTATCTTTCAGTTTCCAGGTTAGAGTTTGAAGTTCTCTAGACTTCTGTATAAATAATGAACATGCCTAGAGAAGACTTATTCGGTAACTACGACATGGACATCCAGGTCCAATATCTCTCTCTAGAGCTGCACAGATGAAGCTTTTCTTGTTAATCAATATTTTTTAAAGTGAGCTTGTCGTTGTTGAGGTTGTCTCTCTTTCTTCAGATCACGGTGGTGCATTGGTCAAGCTATACGTTTCATCTGTTCCAAGAACAACTAATGAAAACGAGGTAAGTAGCTTTTTACTTCACAATACATGTTAAGTACTTGGATTATCAAGTTGTGTGGCTTGGGATATTAAGCACTATAGATATTTTAAGCTTAATGAAGCTTCCTATAAGACCAAGCACAACTGAAATTCCCTTATTTTACGACAGAAAAACAATATCACCGGTAAAACCTAATTTACCGACGAAACTAAATTGTTGTCAGTAAATATTATTTGTACCGACATTATTTATTTTAGTCAATAAAAATATTTTTTACCGACAACATTACGTAATATCGTCGGTAAAAATATATATCTTTACCGACGATATGTACATTACGTCGATAAATATTAATTTATCGATGACTTACCGATAAGTTTTTAATTTCATCGATAAAGACATGTATTTTTAACGACAAAACTTATTTTTCTGTCGGCAAAGTAACCGATTTTTTTTGTTAAAAAAAATGTTCACAACTTGTTTCAAACTCATGACCTTGTAATATATATTAAATTTCCTTACCATCAAACCGAATAGCACTTATACTACTTTTTATCAAATATTTAATATATATTAATCTTAATTTTTGTAATGAACTAAAAATTAAAAAAAAAACTAATTGCTCCAATCACACAACTCAGGATAAAAAATCACGCAGACATCTCCTCTCCTCCTCACGCAGAACAAATGTTATCCTCCTTATCAAAACCCTATATCTCAGGATCTCACGAGCTCAGCCCCCGCCGCACAGAGGTAAAGTGGAAGGAAAGAAGAAGATGACGACTCACTTCAAGAAGAACCACAAAATTCGTGGCCATGTCAGTGCCAGCCATGGGCGTATCGAAAAGCATCGCGGTGGTCGTGGTAACGGAAAGAAGGGTTGCCTGCCGGAGAATCAACCGATTGTTATTAAGGCGAAGCTGATGGAGCTATTGTGCTCACTGCTTAGGTTCACTTTTTCTTTCTATGGCACTTCATTTGCTTTTAGATTCTGTCAATTTTGTCTTTGAAGATGCTAGAACCTTCAATTAAAGATGCTAGAACCTTCAGTTGAAGATGCTAGAACCTTCAATTGAAGATGCTGTGGAGTTGTTTAAGCTTGCCATTGATTAAGCTCCTACAAGTAGTAGTTCTTCTCCTAATGCATCAACCACAGTGTCTCCTGGAGTTTGATCAGCTTCAGAGGATTCAAGGGCACAACATGAAGTTGATCAGTTACTGCAACAAGTAAAGGCACGCCTTCATTTTCAATTGTTGTCACTGACTTCTTGCATTTAGCCTTCTTATCTTGCTAATTTGGTTTCAGCTAACATTGTGACATATAGTTAGGCAGAAATTGAGTGAAGGGAGAAATGCAATTCTTCGTATATTTTTGTTTTGGCAGATTTTGGTAGACTTATTAGTTTTTGGACTTATTCATTAGAATATGTTGAAATGATGCCCCATTTTACTAAAGGATGCCATGTAACATTTCTTTTCACATTAGTGATTCATGATGATCTTTCATCATCATAATGCCCAACTTTGTCATATACCTACTTGAGTATAATCAATTTTTGTTCTTTGGTCTCGGCAGAAACAAGCAACACTCAAACCATATGTTGTTCAATTACTTGTGGAGATCTCTAAATATTTTGACTTATACCTTATGGAGAGGGTCCTTGACAATGCGAGTGAGGTAACTAAATCCCTAACCTATTTGATCTTAGTATCGTGTTTTTTCACATTGTTGATTGTTGTTCTTTTGTTTTGAGTAAGTACATTAGCTTATTGTATACAATTTTTAGTTTATAAATGATTATCTATTGCAGGAAAAAGTTCTTTCAAGTTTAGATGATGCAATCTGTTTTACATCTGATGGGTTGGTTAAGGACACGGTAACAAGATGAAAAATCATATAAGTTTCATAGTCTTATAACTAGCGGTGAACATCCTACTTTTGATGGAAAAGACCCCACGGTAGCAGCTGATGTCACATTAGCTTCTTCTATAGACTACACCTCATCAAAATCTACCTTAACATTGTAAATCAGGCAATATTGTAAATCTTGTTTCTGAATATTGTAAATTCCTCTATTTGTAAATTTACAATATTGTTTTGTATTTGTTAATTTACTAATTTTTTTAAAATGAATTCTTCTTTTACTGACGGATTTTTCCGTCGCCATAGAATGTGTAACGACGAAAGTGGTTTTGTCGGTAAAAGGGTGTATGCCGAGAAAATTTACACTGCCGACCAAATAAATTTTGTCAGAAAAAGTATAAGTTGTTGACGAAAAACTTATCTTTGCTGACAAAAAATCCGTCGGCAAATAAATTGATTTTTACCAATGAAATATTTGTGACATATTTCGTCGGCAAACTTTCGTTGATGGGGCATTTGACAACGAAACATTTACCAACAAAATTCTATATTTACCGACGAAATAGATTTTTTCCGACGAAAAAATTTCGTTGGCAAAAGCGAAATTTTCAGCAGTGAAGTTTCATGTGCTCAATGAAAAATAAAGATTCCAAATTGCCAATCACTTGGGTTCCAGGTTGGATTCGTATCGTGTTTGAGCAAAATGAAAGAGTTTGTTGTCCTCTTGAAGGATAAAAGGACCGGTCAACAACAAGGTACTTAGTTATAAAGTGGGGAGGAGGAATATGATATATTTGTACTTAGATTTTATTGCTTCTCCTATGTTTTATTGCTTCTCCTATATTTTTGTGTTGTAATTACCATTGAAGTCTGAGCCACTGAGATACCTTATGTCTTGGCAGCCTACATCGCAGTAAATCTGTTTCTCCGTATTGATTCACAAAGGTCTATTATTACTTATTTTTATCCCATAATTGATTCGGGGTAATATTTTCTTCCCATATGTCTGGAGAGATCCAAGATGGGACATGTATTATGACAGCTACAGTGAAGATGAGAAGATAGTGCAGGATATGACAAAGAATATACCTGGTTTACAAAGAGATATTCCTTCGAACTATCGGAAAGGAACACCTAATGTTGGTGGGAAGTATGTTGGTGGCAGCATGTGCTAAACACTTTGTTTGCATTCACTTTTAGTGTTAAACACTTTGTATGCATTCACTTTTAGTGTTAAACACTTAGTATGCATTTAGTTTTATTAAGTCTTGTAAATATTTAGTTTGGATGTGTATTAAGATGTTTGTGGATATTTTCAGGATTAATATATTATATTTTTAGCTAGGGGTGATCAAAAAAGACTGTCTGGACCGAATTCCCGACAAGACCGGCCCGAATAGGACCGAGCCCGACTAGGACCAAAACTGAGCGGGAGGATTTTTTTTCTTCAAGGCCGGTCTCAGTCTCGGTTTCAGTTTTTTTCCCAAAAGCCCGACTAGGACCGGCCCAACCTTGAAGAAAACCCTAGAAATTCATGGCATAACCCTTGAAACACTAGTAATTCATGACCTTGAAACATTCAACAACCCTTGGATCGGTTCCATAAGGGAAGTGCGATGGAAGACGAGAAGCGAGCGGGTATCGGTGATTGTTTTTGCTAATCTAGTTGATTTTTTTTTACCAAAACGTTTGGTCCAAGAACGAGACCGAGACCGACCTGACTTAAGCAAGACCGACTAAGGTGGGATTTTTTGACAAAGTCGGTCTCGGTCCTCCAGATATCAAGACTGAAATTTCAGTCTCGATCGTAGTCCTACCTCCAAGATCGGCCGCGCCCGACCATGATCATCCCTACTTTTAGTCGTTGGGGATTTTTTAATGGGAAATAATAGGAAATTGTCAAGGGTTTTGTATATACTTGATTTTAAGTACACCTTCATCTCTGTGGCCAAACTTACTCGAGATGTATGTTGTTCTATTACGCTTTACCCAAATTGTGTAGTAATACAGTGGAATGGTGCTAAGGATTGGTAAGGAAGTTGCTGGTCTATATTTTTTCGGATCAAGTAGTGTGAATGGTTTAAGTCTGCATGTTTCCTCTACACCCTCCACTGAATCTTTACTTTGGCACAAACACTTATGTTCTTTTCATGTTTTGTGTAAACTTTCTGGTTTAAATATTGAATATGAAAGTATCTGATTGTCATGTTTGCCCTCTTGCTAAACAATCTAGACTACCATTCCCAAAAAGTACTAGTGTTACTTCTAGGGTGTTTGATCTTTTGCATATGGATGTTTGGGGACCTTATAGTGTAAATACTCATGACAATAAAATATATTTTTTGACAATTGTTGATGATTTTTCAAGACATACCTGGACATATATGTTATCCTTAAAATCTGATGTTGTCTATGTGATAAAACACTTTCTTGCTCGTGTTAAGAATTAGTTCAATTGTTATGTTAGAAGAATTAGAAATGATAATGGTTGTGAATTCGTGAATGAAAATTGTTCAAGTATTTTTTACAGAAAATGGTATTGTTCATGAGACTACCTATCCGTATACCTCACAACAAAATGTAATAGTCGAAAGAAAACGTAGACATTTACTTGAAATTGCTAGAGCCTTGAGATTTGAAAGTGGTGTTCCTTTGCAATTCTGAGGTGAATGTGTCTTGACTGCGTGTTATTTGCTGAATCTTCTGCCCACTTTCTTCTTGATGGTATTTCACCCTATGAGAAATTGTCTAGCAAAACTCCTCCTGTTGAGCAGTTGAGGGTGTTTGGTTGTCTATGCTTCTCTAAAATGATGAATATCACTGATAAATTTGGTTATCAGTCTATTCCATATGTGTTTCTTGGTTATTGTTTAACCCTAAAGGGGTATAAATTGTTAAATCTGGAAAAAAAGATTCTATTTGTTAGTCATGATGTCTTGTTCAAGGAAGATATTTTTCCATTTAAATCTGAGAACAATGATAATGATCGAGTCTTTGTTGATAGTTTAACAAGTCCGTTAGATGATGATGTTTTTATTTCTAGTGTGGATTCTGATAACACAAATCAGTCGAATGTCTAGGAAGTTGAAGTTTTGCAATCTGGTGACTCTCCAAGCAATGATGAGCCGAATTTGACTAAGCTAAGGAGGTCAACCAGGATAGGTAGAGATCCTTCTTGGCATCGTGATTACATCGTCTCTACTAGTAATGCTGGTAAATTCTCGACTGCTTACCCCATTAATCATGTTTCATCTTAGGATCATTTGTCTAATAATTACAAACAGTTTGTTGCATCTTCTTCGAAAACTGTTGAGCCTATGTGGTTTAAAGATGCTATGAAAAATGATGAATGGTGTTGGGTATTGATAGAGACAGACCAGTAAAGAAAAGGCCTCGAAGGCCCAATAGCCATAGAGGGGGTAAACCCATGATATTCAAACCGGATCGGCCTAAGTACGAGTCAAACTTGGCCCACCATCGAGTGGCCCAGAACCGATCCCAAAGTCTCTAGGGACGCCAAAGGCTCCCAGATTGCTCGCCATTCTTCACCAGGCCGCGATCTCTCACTGCTCGCCATGAGAGTGCTCGCCCCGAAGAGAGCCTTGCTTCTCTCCTCTGGTCCCACTAAACCGTTAATAAGGAAGTGGCCACGATATCCCGCGTATCTCTGTCACATATTCACTAAAGATTAGATATGGTAACTGCAATATCTCGCAGTAACTGCCATATCCCATGATCCGAATCTTCAGCAACACAATATACACTAAGATATTCAGCTGCCTTATACGGTTTGATCTCTCCTACCCTATAAATACCCTTGCTTTACATACGTTCCTTACGTTTTTGAGATATACTCCAACATATACTCATTTAAGCATCGGAGAGGGACCCAGAGACACCCCTTCTGTTGCGCTCCCCTACTTGCAGGTTCACCGGAGTTGGAGCAGAAGCATCTTTCCATCCTTGTCTGGCATTTAATCCACTGCCAGATCAGCATCCAGGATTTCACGATCCAACATTTGGCGCCGTCTGTGGGAACCGAGCAATTCAGCCATGAGAACTCGATCCCAAAACAACCGTCAGAACCAGACTCGCGAACGATCCTCAGATAGCTCTGATTCCGCCGCCGTTTTCCCGCTTCAACAATAACCTTCCAGCCAGGCAGGAGCCAATGCCGTCCCCCTGCGGATGGCCCGAGAGCATGTCGGTAATTCTAGTCCGACCACAGCTACCAACCACGTCGAGACTCCAGCTCCGCAAACAGTCCACATCGCCGGGGAAAACATCCAGTTAACCCCGGAGATAATTTCACTGCTGGAGGCCATGCTAGGACAGGCGCGCCGTCAAGCCCCTGCTCCTCAAGAAAACAACCGCCCTGCTGCCACAGGGCCCTTGCCTTCTGAAGCCGCGAATCCTGGCACCACAGCACCTCAGGAGGATCAGGAGATGACATCAGGACAACAGTCTATACCTCCGGCATACACCAAGGAGCCAGCAGCTGCGTACACTGCTAACCCCTCCTTCATCAGGGACCTCGCCCAGGTACTGCACTGTGGACCAGATGGACGATCTCCTCAACAAACAACTCCAAGAAAGACGACTGACTGTCGTAGCTCCCTTCAAGGAGCAATCTTCTCACCCCTTTTCCTACGAGCTCGTCTCCATCAAGATCCCCAAAGACGTGGTTGCTCGGGCCATATTTGAGTATAGTGGCGGAGGAGACCCCACCATACACGTCAACAAGCACGAGGCTTCTCTCCTGGGTAAGTCAAATGATCCCAATCACTTGGCTTTACTATTTCCATCCACTCTTTCGGGTTCGGCTTCGTCCTGGTTCTTCGGCCTCCCTACAGGATCTATTGGAACTTGGGCAGAATTAAGGAGCAAGTTCCTGGAGAGGTATATGGGCGAACGCCAATTGATGAAGAGCGTGGTCGCCCTGGATGCGGTCAAACAACAGCCTGGAGAATCGCTGGCCAACTTTTATGGACGTTTCGCAATGGAGATAGATCGCCGAATCTCGGATGGGGAGATCATTCGAGCATTTTACAGGGGTCTGGATGGGGCCAACAAGGCATCGAGGAAGCTGCGAAACAGCTACCATGTGAAGGAGATCGAAATGCTGGAGGAGTTGGCGTCCAGAGCAAAAGGGTTCATAGACCTTGAAAGCGCGAACACAGAGGTTAACTTCCTGACGACCTCGCTAAGGGTGGTTCCTGAACCCCGACGCAATGGTAAGAAGGAGGTGAAGAAGGGAAAAGACAGCAGGCCCCGAGTCGAGTCTAATCCAGCGCCTCGCCATCCAGAGGTCCCTGAATACTTCACGCCTTTAAATAGGCAGATCTCAGCGGTACTAGTCGAGATGGAGAGGAGATCCTTGGCGAGGCCACCGATGCCTCGTCGAGGTGGTCAGCCCATGGGAAAGGATGTCGAGAGCTAGTGCAGATACCACAAGTGCAAGGGCCACAAGGCAGATGACTGCTGCATTCTGAAGCGGGATATAGAGAAGTTGATTCAGGGGGGAATGCTGAAGGAATTCGTGGCAGGGCGAGACAGGAGTCGAACGCCCCCTAGGAGACATCGTTCGCCAGCCCCTACTGAGTAAACCGATCCGTCGGGAAGCAAGAGGAGAGTAAATCTGATTGCAGGAGGATTCGGTGCAGGTGGCGAGGGGTCGCACGCCAGGAAGGTCTACGCCACTCAGATCTCCACAGCAATTCAGTTGGGAAAGCGACCCCGACTTGAGGAGAACATTGTCATCTCATTCTCTGAAGATGATTTGGCACATGTCACCCCCCCCCCCCCCCCCCCCCACAACGATGCTTTGGTTATCACAGCAGATATTGACGGCTGTGACGTTGCAAGGATTCTGGTCGACGGAGGTAGCTCGACAGACATCCTATTTCTGGACGCTTTCGAGAAGATGGACAAGTCCAAGCGTGACCTGAAGAGGGTCGACTTTCCGCTGATTGGGTTTTCGGGAAGGACAACTTATCCGCTGGGGGCTATAACCATGCTAGTTATTTTTGGCGAGGGATGGAAGAGCATCAAGGTATCGGTCACTTTCCTGGTGGTCGATTCGCCTACATCCTACAACGCCATCATAGGGAGGACCACGATCAATCCGAACAAGATTGTGGCCTCCACAGTCCACCAGATGATGAAGTTCCCCACTCCCAACGGGATCGGAGAAGTGCTCGGCGACCAGCCTTCTTCGCGACAATGCTATGTGAACTGTCTGCGCAGGAAGAACCAAAGGGAGGCCCTCGCCATTGAAACAGAGGCCGACCCTCGCGAGGACTTGGCTCAGCCAGCACCCATGGAGGAATTGGAAGAGGTCGAGATCGATGGTCCAGACAAGAAGGTGCGCATTGGGACCAACTTAAAAGAGGATCAGAATGAGGCCATGACCGCCCTCCTCAAAGAATTTAAGGAGCTCTTCGCCTGGCAGCCAAGCGATATGCCGGGAATCAGCACAGACATCATCTCCCACGAGCTCAGGATAGACCATTCCATTAAGCCGATCGCCCAAAAAGAAGATCGTTCGGGACGGACAAGTGTTTGGCGATCAGGAAGGAAGTCGGCAGATTGATTGTGGCTGACTTCGTCAGAGAGGTGAGATTCCAGAGCTGGGTCGCCAACCCAGTTTTGGTTAAGAAATCGAACGGCAAGTGGAGGATGTGCTTCGACTTCCGCGACTTGAACAAGGCTTGCCCTAAGGATTCATACCCCCTTCCTAGAATTGATCAGCTGGTCGATGCTACCTCGGGTCACGAGATGCTAAGCTTCATGGACGCCTATTCAGGCTACAACCAGATCAGAATGCATCCAGACGATGAGGCGCACACCGCTTTTTATGCCGATGGGGACATTCTGTGCTACAATGTGATGCCCTTTGGCCTCATCAATACCGTGGCAACTTATCAGCGGATGGTGAACCGCCTGTTCCAGGACATGCTAGGGAGAAACATGGAGGCTTATGTGGATGATATGCTCGTCAAAACCAACAAGGGCAATCCGCACACAATAGACCTCCGCGAGGCTTTCGAATGCATGAGGAGACACAGCGTTCGCCTGAACCCTACCAAGTGCGCCTTTGGAGTCAAGTCCGGTAAATTTCTGGGTTTCATGGTCAGCGAAAGGGGAATCGAAGCAAACCCAAAAAAGCTAAAGGCCATAGAAGAAATGAAGTCGCCAACCTGCCACAAGGAGGTCCAATGCCTGAATGGACGCCTAGCTGCTCTCAACCGCTTCCTCTCCAAAGCGAGCGACATGTCCCTCCCATTTTTCAAAACACTGAGGGCCAACTGGAAGTTCGAGTAGACGCCAGACTGCGAGGAAGCGTTCCAATCCTTGAAGAGGCATATCCAAACACTCCCAGCTCTGGCAAAGCCCGTTCCAGGCGAGCAGCTCTTCCTTTATTTAGGCATTAGCGAGGTGGCAGCCAGTGCTGTCTTAATAAGGGAGGAAAATAATATTCAGAGTCCAGTGTATTTCATTAGAAAAATGTTCAACTCAGCTGAAATAAAATATGTCCAGATTGAGAAGTATCTCTATTCCTTAGTTATTGCTGCTCGGAAGCTGAGACCTTACTTTCATGCGCACGACATCACGGTCCTCACTAATCAACCACTCAAAAACTTCCTGATCAAGCCAGACTCTTCAGGAAGAATGGTTAAGTGGGCGATCGAGCTCAGCGAGTTCAGGATCAAATTTGCGCCAAAAACAGCCATCAAAGGTCAAGCACTAGCTGATTTCATTGTGGAAAGTACGAGTAACGGTCAAACAGAAGCAGAAAACAGGCCAAGTCAGTTAGCAGACGACAATCAAATCTGGGAACTCTACACAGATGGGTCTTCATCAAGAGAAGGCTCGGGGGCAGGTTTAATTCTTATTCCTCCTGAAGGCGAGCCTTTGAAGTATGCGATCGCCTTAACATTCCCGGCGACCAATAATGAAGCAGAATATGAGTCTTTTATCGCTGGACTCAGACTAGCAAAAGGAATGGGTATAACTGCGCTTAAGGTAAAAAGTGACTCAGAGCTTATTGCCAATCAGGTTAATGGCACCTACGAGGCAAGGGGAGAAAAGATGAAAAAAATACCTCAGCATCACCAAGAAGCTCGTTGCGGAAATCCCAAATTTCGCGATTGAGTCTATTCCTCGCCAAGAAAACCAGATGGCAGACTCCTTGAGCAAACTAGCATTCGGAGGGACAACAATCCAGGATGTGCAATTTCTGGAAAAGGCCCTATGTTCAGTCCTTGAAAGCAGAGCCGAAGTCTTCAACATTCAAGGACAGGTCACATGTATGATTCCATTTCAGAATTATTTGAAAGAAGGGATCCTCCCGGATGATGAAGGAGAATCCACGAGGATAAGACGACTCGCGGCCAGTTATTTAATTATAGATGGAGAACTCTACAGAATAGGTTATTCGACTCCTTACTTAAGATGTGTTGCTCATCCAGAAACAGAAAGGGTTCTTCGAGAAGATCATGAAGGGGTGGTAGCATGTCACGAAAGTGCTCGATCGTTGACAAGAAAAATCTTCAGGTTGGGATACTATTGGCCAACCTTAGGAAATGATGCGGCTGAATTAACGCAGAAGTGTGAGACTTACCAGCAGTTTGCATCACGATCAGGTCGACCATCAACACTATTATCCCCAATGGCGGGTGCTTGGCCTTTCGCTCAATGGGGGATCGATATATTAGGTCCTTTCCCTATTAGCACTGGTCAACGCACCCACATTATAGTGGCGATCGACTACTTCACCAAGTGGATAGAGGCGAAAGCTCTAGCTTCTACAACGGAATTTCAGGTCATCAAATTCCTAAAGGTCAACATATTCTCCAGGTTTGGAATTCCCAAAATACTCATCAGTGATAATGGTCCGCAATTCATTGGAAAGGAGCTAAAATGGCTCTGTGAAGAATATCACGTCGACCATCGTTTCAGCTCGGTGCATCATCCTCAAACGAATGGGCAAGCTGAAGCAGCCAACAAGGTTATTTTAGCAGGACTCAAGAAAAGGGTTCGAGCCTTCAAAGGGAATTGGGCAGAAGAGCTGGAAAACGTATTATGGGCCATCAGAACAACGCCTAAGTCAGCCACAGGAGAAACACCTTTCAGCTTAGTGTATGGATCAGAAGTAGTAGCACCCGCCGAAATAGCAGTGCCTACCCATAGAATCCTACATTTTAACGCTGAGGCAAACGAGGTCGAGTACAGAACTGACCTCGACTTGGCAGAAGAAATTAGATGGTTATCAGAAAAAGCACAAGCAAAGATGCGCTTGGCGACCGCTCGATATTTCAACAGAAAAGTCAGCGCTCGCCAATTTTTCGTGGGGGAGATGGTTATGAGAAGGAATGAATTCACAAGGCTAGATAGTAAAAATAAACTTTCAGCCAAATGGGAAGGACCGTACAAGGTAATAGAGATCGCCGCACCAGGATCCTACTATTTGGAAACCGCCGAAGGCGAAAGGTTACCCCGTCCATTCAATTCTGAGCATCTAAGGAGATTTCATACATAGATTGTAATCAAACTGTTATGTTAATAAAAGAAAGTCATTCCTTCATAAAGCGTGTCCATTTGAAGCAAGTCGAAGAAAAAAGACCTGATGCCAAAAGTCAGGCGAAGACCTGATAACCGAATCAGGCACAAAAGCCCTGACGCCAAAGTCAGGCCAAAAAGCCCTAACAACAAAGTTAGGCCAAAAATCCCTGACGCCAAAGTCAGGCCAAAAGCCCTATCGCCAAAGCTAGGCCAAAAGCCCTAGCAACAAAGATAGGCCAAAAGCCCTAACAACAAAGTTAGGCCAAAAGCCCTAGCAACAAAACTAGGCCAAAAGCCCTAGCAACAAAGTTAGGCCAAAAGCCCTAACAACAAAGTTAGGCCAAAAGTCCTATCGCCAAAGATAGGCCAAAAAGCCCTGACGCCAAAGTTAGGCCAAAAGACCTAGCAATAAAGTTAGGCAAAATAAAAGCCCTGACGCCAAAGTCAGGCCAAAAAGTCCTAACAATAGAATTAGGCAAAAACGGGAGAGCAGACGCCAAAGCCAGACAAAGATATCTGCTATCAACCCATTAAACAACGGATAAAGGATTTTAGGCGATCACTATGGATGATGAAGCCTTAAGTTAACAAATTCCTTGTTACTATGTAAACAAGTCAAGGGTTTAAACTTCGAAAAGGTAATATCTCTTGGAACTTAGAAGTCTATGCTTTTAAGTGTTAGAGTATTGTCCTTAGAAAGTTCATACAGACTTATTCTTGGTCCAAGGCTTTAAAAGTCGAGGCCATTACAAAGCAAGAAAAAGTCTGGAGTAATTACGATTACGCGATCAAGATATCGGAAAGATAGCCAACATATTCAAAGTCATGCAAGGGCGTATGAATAAAAAAGGCATTCAGTATATAATAACCGAGTCTTTTATCAAAAAGAAATTACAAAGCATGTCTAAGAAGAAAAGGACAAGAAAAATATAAGAAGGATGATCGCCAAGGAGGTGGAGGCTTCAAGCTTTTGGGTCCTCGAAAGCAAGGGTGCTTTGCTCGCCTTCGGGGGCAGGAGTACTCGGCTCGCCTCCAGGGGCAATCTTTTCAGCAGCAACAACGGGACGAGGAAGGTGACTCCGCAAGAAACCCTTAAGGGATTCAACTTCCCCAATGGGAAAGTTGGGATCGACCGCCTGAACATCCTCGACTAGGACTTGAAGAAAATCAACAATCGCCGACTTCATCACCTTCAAAGCGTGGTCCTCAAAGTCCTCAGAGGCCTTGAACTCCTCGACCACGGTTTGGGGCGAAGGGACGGCCTTTAGCTGATCAGTCAGCTGGTTCTTCTCCTCCTCCAGGGCGATCCCCCTGTCTTCAGCAATAGCCCTCTGGGCCTCAGCAGCTTCCTTTTGGTTCTCAGCGGCGACCCGAAGAGCGTCCGACTCCGCAATTTGAGACCGAGCCTCCTTCAACTCGGCCTCTAAGCGAGATCGGACCGCTTCTCCTTCATCTAGGCACCGATGAAGGGCCTCAGCTTCTTGAAGGAAAGCTGCAGCATCAGCCTCCCTCTTCTTAACATCAGCAATGAGATGCTGCTCCTTCCTGAAGTACTCCTCCCGGGCACCGTCCACCAAGGCGATCGCCGCATCAGCGGTCGTCTTGATGGCCCCCAATTTCCCGGGGGTGACCCCCATACTTCGGTACTGCTCCAGCTCGACAACCAAGTCAGAATGCTTGTCGGCGAGCTCTCCGAAGACACGGCCAAGCACCACCTCTTCCCGAACGAGCTGGCAGCAAAAACAGAATGAAAGGTGTCAACCCATCAAACAAAAAGGGAACGACAAGAAAAAATGAAAAAATGGAAAAGAGGCGAGATCATACCAGAGCGACTCGTTCGAAGTGGGTCCGCAGGAACCCCTCGATCTGAGGTAGCTCCGTGGGAACAATCGAGCGGTCCTTAGGGGGAATTATCTCGTCAAGAAGCCGCATGCACATGTCCGGGCTACCTCAGAGGCTATTCTTGGCAGGGAACCCCTTCTTCGAAAGGTCCCCGCAAGGGATCCAAGGCCCCCGAGGGTTCGCAGCCTTAAGTGGCTGGAACAAGCTCGCCATGGAGCAGTACTCCTCCGCAGGAGCCTTCGAGGAGCTGGAAGCGTCGGGCCCCTTCTTCTGGGTCCTAGACTCCTTGGGAGGAACCGTGGGCACAGTAGAAGGAGGGGGCGCCAAGGCCAAAACCTTCTCCTTGGTGGCAGAAGGGCCCTGAGGAGATGGAGAAGGAGGCGCCACGTCCAGACCCTTCCCCTTGCTGGCAGAAGGGCCCTTAGGTGGGGGAGGAGGAGGATGCTGGTCGACTTCTAGGTGCTCCTCACTCCTGACCTTCTTGGAGGGAGGAGGAGGAGGAGGGTCCCAGGCCACGTCAGCCGAGGACTTCTCTGCAAAACAACAAGGCAAGATATCAGAACCCAAAAACTGCAAAGTATGAAAACGTCAAATCTACAAATGGCGAGGAAACACACCCGGTTGGCGAGGGCCAACAGTGGCCGAGGGAAGCACCTCCTCAGGTTTCCTCTTAGACGAACGCCTAGAGGGGGGAGGAGGAGAGTTCAGCAGTGCCTGGTCAGTGGATAGCCCTGCCTTTTCCTAGTCATCAAAGAGACCTATAAGTTTTCGGGCCTTGCCTACAAACAGTAAACAAGAAAAGGGTTAGAAAGTTACCCAATCATCAAAGATTGGCGTGGCCTGATGAATGCCCGCCATCTCAAGCATATTCTCAGTAGTCTCCGCCACTGAGTGGATGGACTTGAAGTGGGACGATCGATGCAACCGGAAAAGGTCATCGATGGCGTTCCGATCACTCCCTGACAACTCTTCGAAAGAAGGAGGGAAATCCTTGTCCGGGGTAAACAATTTCCAGGATACACCCCCCTTGTAAAAGAAGTAAAACTTCTTATAATTGGAGTTGGTAGCCCGGAAGTCGTCTACCAACCGAACGTGGATGTTCCAATCCCACTATTGAAGGCCTCTCCACTCTGCAAACTTCGGCCAGCGTGGTTTGAAGTGATGAAGGTGGTTAGCCCCAGCTGCCAGTCGGAAAAAACATCGGAACAAGGCCAGTGAATACGCCCACTCCTGGTGTATGCACAGGAACTTGAAACCGGCCCACATCCTAAGGGCATTGGGAACGAGTTGCGTGGGGTGGATTCCATAGAACTGGCACAATGTTTGCAAATCCTCACAAAGAGGAAAACGCAACCCAGCATCAATCTGGGCCGCATAGATGTAAACCTCTCCGTTGTGAGGATAGTGCAGACCTAGGCCAGGATATCTAGGAGCATCCTCCACACCGAGTCCACCAAGCGCCACCATTGTCTTAAAGTAAGCCGGCTTCAACTCATTAGGCTTGACATCTACTCAAACAGTTCAGATATGGCAATGGCAAACATAAAAACAAGGAACAGCAGGGAATATTGCCAAAACAGGGCAATGAAAGAACGGAAGTTTACCTTTCGGAGAAAAGATGGGTGTTTGAAGCTCAGGCCCATCCACCACCACCGGGGTGGCTACGGAGCTCCCCACGTCAGTTTGTTCCCTCGTTGAAGGGGGCACAGCACCTTCCCTAATGGTTAAGGGGGCATTCGCGTTCCTGGACGCATTGGCATTCTTGGATGCCTTAGTAGCTGCGTGTTTGATCCTCTGACCACGGGTAGCCATGGAAGCAGTTGGGAGAAAAGTTGAAGAAGGTTGAAAAAGAAAGGAGAACGGTTCGCAAAGAGGCTCTGAAAATCTGAAGGATTGAAGGTGCGTAAAAAACAAAACAAAGAAACTGACATCTCTTATATAGGCCCAAAAAAGAGTAACTGCCACGGACGAATCGAAGCGACGCAGGAGAATAATTGCACCTTTTTGGAAAAAAAACGAAGCAATGTCAGAATTCCAAGAGACACCTCGGGGAGACAAACGGTCGGCCAGTACAGACAGTTGTCAGACTGCCCTTGGTTTACGGAATAATAAATGACAGGCGTGCCCCAAGCGACCGTTCAATTTCCGGATAACTGTGTAGTCATTAAATCCTAAAGTCCACTGAGCAGACAAAGTGGTCGCCAGTGCATTAATAGGCTTTATCAGAAATACTTTTGGTACGTAATGATAGCCTAGCAAAGAAAGATAAAAATTCTCAAGCCAAGGCTACCTCGAGTGATCGCCAAAAGGGAATAAAAGGAAGAATATTCCTTCAGCTTTGAACAATGGAGGGACTGCTCGCCAAACGAGCCTGAAGTGCCTCAAAGGTCATGAGCCATTACAAGAGACGAAGAAAACCGAAGTTAAGACGTCACTATCTAAAACCCTACCAAGAAATCAAGCTCGACTGAAGAAACTTCAATCAAGCTTCGGGGGCAAATGTTGGGTATCGATAGTGACAGCCCAGTAAATAAAAGGCCTCGAAGGCACAATAGCCATAGGGGGGTAAACCCATGATATTCAAACCGGATCGGCCTAAGTACGAGTCAAACTTGGCCCACCATCGAGTGGCCCAGAACCGATCCCAAAGTCTCTATGGACGCCAAAGGTTCCTAGACTGCTCGCCATTCTTCACCAGGCCGCGACCTCTCACTGCTCGCCATGAGAGTGCTCGCCCCGAAGAGAGCCTTGCCTATCTCCTCTGGTCCCACTAAACCGTCAATAAGGAAGTGGCCACGATATCCCGCGTATCTCTGTCACATATTCACTAAATATTAGATATGGTAACTGCAATATCTCGCAGTAACTGCCATATCCCATGATCTGAATCTTCAGCAACACAATATACACTAAGATATTCAGCTGCCTTATACGGTTTGATCCCTCCTACCCTATAAATACCCTTGCTTTACATACGTTCCTTACGTTTTTGAGATATACTCCAACATATACTCATTTAAGCATCGGAGAGGGACCCAGAGACACCCCCTCTGTTGCGCTCCCCTACTTGCAGGTTCACCGGAGTTGGAGCAGAAGCATCTTTCCATCCTTGTCTGACATTTAATCCACTGACAGATCATCATCCAGGATTTCACGATCCAACAAATGGGTTATGGCAATGAAGGAGGAAATTAAAACCACAGAGGAAAATAATACTTGGACTTTAGTTCCTCTTCCTAAAGGTAAAAATGTCATTGGTTGTAAATGGGTTTATAAAATAAAATATAGGGTTGATGGATCCATTGAAAGGTACAAAGCTAGGCTTGTGGCTAAAGGTTTTGGTCAACAGGAAGGTGTTAATTTCTCTGAAACAGTCTTTCCTGTTGCAAAAATGACCACTGTTAGAACTGTTCTTTCTATTGCTGCTATTAAAAACTGGCCTTTGTTTCAAATGGATGTTTTCAATACATTCTTATAAGGAGATTTAACTTAGGAAGTTTATATGGAAGTCCCACAAGGATTTCGCAATCAGTGGAGACTAACCTTGTTTGTAGATTACAAAAGTCCTTGTATGGACTTAAACAAGCCCAAGGCAATGGAACATTAAGCTGACAGATGTCTTGGTAAGAAACGGTTATCATCAGAGTAAGTATGACTATTCTATGTTTTCAAAACATAGAGGTTCTGAGATTGTTATAGTGTTGGTATATGTTGGATGATCTTTTGATAACTAGTAACAGTCAGTTTTGATTGCTGAAGTGAAATCTGTGCTTGAAAATAGCTTTAAAATGAAGGATCTAGGAGAATTAAGATAGTTTCTTGGGCTTGAGATTGCTAGATGCTTTGCTGGTATTATGTTGAATTAGAGAAAGTATGCTATTGAGTTGTCATCTGAGGTTGGATTACTGGGTGCCAAACCTAGTAAAACACCCATGGAAGTAAATTTGTCATTAACTTCGGTTGCATATGATGAGTCAGAAAAATTGAATTCTGATAATGATAAACTCCTATCTGATGCAACCTTTTACAAGAAGTTAATTGGAAAATTACTGTATTTGACGGTTACTAGGCCTGATTTTTCTTTTGTTTTTCAAAGGCTTAGTCAGTTTATGCAATCTCCTAAACAATCTCATCTTGATGCTGTTTTAGGATTGCTAAATATGTTAAGAAACAACCTGGTCTAGGTATTTTTTTTTGTGTGCTGCAAGTAGATGTGAATTAAGTGGCTTTTGTGACTCAGACTGGACAGGCTGTCCTGAAACTAGACGTTCCGTGTCTGGGTTTTGTATGAACTTGGGTGACTCTTTAATATCATGGAAGGTCAAGAAACAAACTACGATATCTAGGTCTTCAGTTGAAGGTGAGTATTGGGCTATGGGAGTTGCTGTTGCTGAGGTTGTTTGGTTAAAAGGTTTTTTGCATGAACTTGGTATTAATTGTAACTCTCTAGCTTTATTGTTTTGTGATAATAAAATTGCTATTCAAATTGGTGCTAACCCTATTTTTCATGAGCGTACAAAACATATAGATATATACTGCCATTTTGTCAGGGAAAAGATCAATGCAGGTGTGATTAAGACTCAGTTTGTACGTTCAAACGAACAATTAGCAGATGTTTTCACTAAAGCCTTAGGAGCTGCTAAACATGAGTACCTGCTGAATAAGATTGGTCTTAGAGATTTATATGTGAATACCAGCTTGAGGGAGAGTGTTGGAGACTAGCTTTCAAGCTGTTATTATTATCAGGGTGTTATCTTGTTATGTTAGAACATTGGGATGTGTTTAGATTATTTTCGGTTTATATTTTATTGAGGATTGTTTTAGTATTCTTGATAAGTTCTTGGTGTAATTTGAATATTGTAAGTTTTTGGACTTGCTACAAATTTAGCAGTGATGGAGTGCAAATGAAGCAATACCCCAAATGATCTGCTAACTGTTTGCTAGGTTTACTCTCGTCATTTACCATTCTGACAAAAAACAGTACGTCATTTACCATTCTGACAAAAAACAGTACAAACCAAAAGACTTCAAAGATCTTACCTTACCCTATGATGAGTTGTGGAGAGGAGACGTGAGATTGAACCGAGTTCTGAAGACAAAAGTTGACAAGAGAGAAGGAAAGTTACCTTTAACCGAGAGCGAACCCTTTCGCTTTACAACGTTGAGTCTGAAGAATGAGAGATTCCTTCGGTATATATGATGGCAATATATTGAACAGGGTGAAGGATCATTAAGCATTAACGGAGAGCTTTTGTGGAAACCTTTCATATCTGGGGTTTTATCTGTGTCCATTTCTCTACCTTTTTTTAATGTATATATTGTAAAATCAAATCCTCTCACTTTTTACGGCTGGAAATTGGGTAAGTGTCACAGACCAAATGCACTACGTAGCATGCAAAACATAAAATTACTGCCAGCACCAATTCACTGTCAATAGAATTGAGATACAAAGTTACGATTAAACTAACAGACACACAAAACAGAATGTAAAAACCATTCAATCCCTAATCACAAATAGTATAAAAAGGCACTCTCAAAACACACAACATTATAGACGACAACAAGATAAATTCCATGGAACAACAACAATACAGATGAAAATGAACATACGACATCCTCCATCTATGAGTTAGACAGTCCGAACAAATATACCCTCTAACGAAGTATTAGGATGCATCAACCACCAACTACAATTACACGATAAAACTATTACAAAACAGTGTGGTATACACACTGCACAACAACCATTACAGTTTAGGGGTAGTCTGCACTAATTAAGTGCTGTAAATTGAGACAAATCATTAAGTAGGTCCACTTTCATCATTAGTTATCTCTTCGGAATATGTCTCGTCTCCAGTTAGAGAGTCATCCAAATGTTTTTTGATTCATCATCTGGGACAAAATCTTCATCTTTCGTATCTGTTTCGATGTCTTCATGATTGCTCATACCCATATTGTCATCCCTATCTGCATTCTTCCCCAATTGGCTATGCACGTCCAAATGACCCCTTCCATTAACCTCCTATGCATCAATCTCATCTCGACTCTACCGTAGTACTCAATTGCTCGAGAAATTGGTGTTGGGTATTGATAGTGACGATCAAATAAGGGAAAAGCCCCAAAGGCCCAATAAGTTTGCAGGGGTAAAACCCATTCATTCAGACCGGGCTGGCCCATATTAAGGTTAATCTGACCCTCATAAAGCAGTCCAGTATTGAACCCAAACCAAAGTGGACGCCAAAGTTCCATCACAGGTCGCCATTGACCAAGGTCACAGCTTCCTGCTTCTCACCATAGGAGTGCTCGCCAAGAGAATCTAACCTCTCAACTCTAGTCCTACCAAACGTCACTAAAGATATGGCCACGATATTCCGCGTATATCGGACACATATTCTCTAAAGATATCATGCGGTAACTGCAATATTACGCCATAACCGTAATATCTGCTATCTTAATCTTTACCAGCACAATATTCACCAAGATATTCAGTTGCCTATAACAGTTTGATCTATTCACTCTATAAATACCCTTGCTTTTCAATACGTTCATTACGTTTTTGAGTTCATACACAGTATACTCATTTTAGCATCGGAGAGGGACCCAGAGACACCCCCTGTTGCGATCCCTTTCTTGTAGGTTCATCGGAGCTAAGGCGAAAGTGTGTGATCATCCATCGTTTGACATTAAATTCATTGCCAAGTCAGCACCTGGGAGTTTCAGACCCAACATTTGGCGCCGTCTGTGGGAACGAGCAAACGGTCATGCAAACTCGTTCTAAAAGCAATCGCCAGAACCAGGCCAATGAGCAATCCTCAAACAGCTCTGATTCCATCGTCGCTTCGCCCCTCCCACAAGAAACTGCTAGCCAAGGAGTCCGTAACGCCGTCCTTCCGAGACCGGCGCGAGAACATGTTGGCAATTCCAGACCGACTCCTGTTCTAAAAACCGCAAAGATTCCAGTTCAACCAACTGTCCAAGTGGCCGGGGAAAACATTCAGTTAACCTCAGAGATGATATCTCTCTTGGAGAGTATTATAGGACAGGCTCGCAGACAAGCCCCTGCCCCTCAGGAAAATCCTCGCCCCACGGGGCCAAGACAGGCAGAAAATGGAAATCCTAGCACCACGACCCCTCAATAAGATCAAGAGATGACTTCTAGACCCCAGTCCTTACCTCCGACTTCCACTGAGGCGCCGACAGCTACCTACTTTGTCAATCCATCGAGTTCCGTACTGACCGGAGGACAGCAGAATCAGTGCACTCTTGACCAAGTTGAGGAGATTATTAGCAAAAGGCTCAAGGAACGACCTGGGACAGTCATGCCTCCCTTACGGGAGCGATCAACTCATCCATTTACCACTGATCTGGTCATGATCAAAATTCTAAAGGATGTCGTCGCCAGGGCCATCCCCGAATACAGTGGTGGAGGCGGTCCTATCATACATGTCAACAAGTGTGAAAGCTCTTTTTTGGGTAAGTCGAACGATCTGAATCACTTAGCCCTATTATTTTCGTCGACCCTTTTTGGGTTCGGCGTCATCCTGGTTCTTCGGCCTCCATGCAGAATAGATAGGGACCTGGTCTGAGCTTAAGAGCAAATTCTTGGAGCGATATATGGGGGAGCGCCAACTGCTGAAAATTGTGGTCGCCTTAGACGCAGTCAAACAGCAACCGGGAGAATCATTGGCCGACTTCTATGAGCGTTTTCATAAGAACGTCACTGAAATAGATCGTCGAGTCACAGATGGGGATATAATTCGAGCCTTTTACTGAGGACTCGATGTGGGCAACAAAGCCTCGAGGAAACTGCGCAATAGCTACCACATTTAGGAGATAGAGACGATGCAGGAGCTAGTAGTGAGGGCGAAAGGTTTTATAGACCTGGAAAGGGCGAACTTTGAAGCTAATTTCCTGACAACCTCGCTAAGGGTAGTTCTAGAGCCCCGACACGATGGTAGGAAGGAAAAGAAGGGTCAAGACAAGCCCATATCAGAAACCCTCAGACGTAGACAACCAGAGGTCCCCGAGTATTTTGCGCCTTTAAACAGGCAGATCTTGGCGGTACTAGTCGAGATGGAAAGAAGGTCTCTGGCAAGGCCACCAATGCCCCACAAGAGTGCTCAGCCTATGGGGAAGTACACAAAAAACTACTTCAGATACCACAAGGCCAAGGACCACAAAATAGATTATTGTCGCATCCTTAAGCGCGACATCGAGAAGCTGACACAGAGAGGTATGATGAAGGAATTTGTGGCCAGACGAGACAGAAGTCGAACACTCACACGTAGAAACCACTCACCAGCTCTGTCCGAGCAATCTGGCCCATCCCAGAGCAGGAGGGTGATAAACCTGATTGCTGGAGGGTTTGGTGCCGGAGGCGAGGGGTTGAATGCAAGAGAAGTGTATGCTGCTCAGATTTCTACAGCTATTCAGCTGGGAAAGACACCTCGACCTGAAAAGGATTGCATCATATCATTCTCTGAGGACGACCTGGCACACGTCACTACTCCACATAATGATGCTCTAGTCATCATAGTTGAAGTCGACGACTGCAACATGAAGAGGATTCTGATCGATGGAGGCAGCTTGACATACATTCTATTTTTGGACTCCTTTGAGAAGATGGGCAAATCCAAGCGTGACTTCAAGCGAGTCGACTTTCCCCTCATATGTTTTGCTGGGAGAACAACTTATCCGCTGGGAGCCATAACCCTGCCGGTAAATCTGGGCGAAGGATGGAAATGCATAAATGTATCGATCACCTTCTTCGTGGTCGACTCACCTACATCGTATAACACCATCCTAGGGAGGACCACAATCAATCCTTATAAGATTGTTGCCTACACAGTTCACCAAAATATAAGGTTCCCCACACCAAACGCGAACGGAGAAGTTCTAGGCGACCAATCCTCCTCACAGGAATGCTATGTGAACTGTCTTCGCAATAAGAACCAAAGGGGAACCCGCGCCGTCCAGACAGAGGCTGACCCGCGTGAGGACCAAGCCTGGCCAACACCAATGGAGGAGTTAGCATAGGTGGAAATCGATGGTCCAGAAAAGAAGGTGCACATTGGGAACACCTGCAACGACGACCAGAGAAATACTCTGACGTCCCTCTTGAAAGAATTCAACGAACTCTTCGCATGGAAGCCCAATGACATGCCAGGCATCAGCAACAACATAATTTCTCATGAGCTAAGGATAGATCCCTTGATAATTGCTCAGAATAGAAGGTCGTTTGGATCCGACAAGCGTTTGGCGATCATGCAAGAAGTAGACAGGCCGATCGAAGCCGACTTTGTAAGGGAGGTGAGATTTCAGAGTTGGGTAGCCAACCCAGTTCTAGTGAAAAATCAAATGGCAAGTAGAGAATGTGCGTCGACTTTCGCGACCTGAAGAGATCTTGCTTGAAAGATTCATATCCCCTTCCTCGAATTGATCAGCTAGTCGACGCAACCTCTTGTCATGAAATGCTGAGCTTCATGGATGCCTATTCAGCTACAATCAAATCCGAATGCACCCGGCTGATGAATCCCACATAACCTTCTATGCAGACGGAGATATACTTTACTACAAAGTGATGCCCTATCAGCGAATGGTAACCGACTGTTTCAGGACATGGTGGGGCGTAACATGAAGGCCTATGTGAACGACATGCTCGTGAAGACAATAAAGGGAAGTCTTCACACAGAAGACATTCGAGTGCATGAAGAGGCACAACGTTCGCCTAAACCCAGCAAAGTGTGTCTTCGGAGTCAAGTCAGGAAAATTTATGGGATTCATGGTAAGCGAGCGCGGAATTGAGGCAAACTCGGAGAAACTCAAAGCCATTGAGGAGATGAAGTCATCAACTTGCCACACGGAGGTCTAATGTTTGCATGGCAGCCTGGTCGCACTCAATCACTTTCTTTCTAGGGTGAGCGACAGGTCACTTCCGTTCTTCGAGACTCTCAGGGCCAACCGCAAGTTCGAATGGACACCGGAGTGCGAGGCTGCATTTCAATCCTTAAAGCAGCACCTTCAAACACTCCCAGCTCTGGCGAAGCCCATTCCCGTCGAACAACTCTTTCTTTATATGAGTATTAGCGAGGTTGCGACCAATGTAGTATTAATAAGAGAAGAGGAAAATAAGCAGAGTCCAGTGTATTTTGTTAGCCAGACGTTTAATTCAGCTGAAATAAAATATGTCTACATTGAGAAGTATCTCTATGCCTTAGTTATTGCTGCTCGAAAGTTAATACCATACTTCCATGCGCACGCCATTACAGTCCTCACCAACCAGTCTCTCAAACACTTTCTGCTGAAGCCAGACTCTTCAGGAAGAATGGTTAAATGGGTGATCGAGCTGAGCGAATTAAAGATCAAATTTGCTCCAACAACATCCATCAAAGGTCAAGCATTGGGAGATTTCATAGTGGAAAGTAGAGGCAATGGTCTAACAGAAGCAGAAAACCGGCCAAGTCAGTCAGCAGATACAAGCAAAGGTTGGGAACTCTATACTGATGGATCATCTTCAAGAGAAGGATAGGGGTCAGGATTAATTCTCATCCCCCATGAGGGCGAGCCTTTAAAGTATGCGATCACCCTTACTTTTAAGGCGACAAACCGAGCAATTTCTAGAACAAGCTCTATATTCGGTTCTCGACAACCGAGCAGAAGTCTTCACCATTCAAGGGCAGGTAACCTGGATGACTCTGTTCTAGAACTTCTTGAAAGAAGGAATATTCCTAGAAGACGAAGCCGAGTCCACAAAAAAAAGTTGTTTGTCTGCAAGCTATCTTCTCATAGATGGAGAGCTCTATAGGCGAGGATATTCAAGTCCCTATCTAAGGTGCATCTCTCATCCTGAGAGAGAAAGAGTTCTACGAGAAGCTCACAAAGGAGTTGCCGCATTCCATGAAGGTGAACACTCATTGACGCGCCAAATATTCAGATTAGGCTGTTATTGCCCAACGTTGAGCAAAGATGCGACATAATTGACAAAGAAGTGCGTGACTTGTCAACAGTTTGCACCACGATCCGGTCGAACACTAACATTGCTATCCTCAATGGCGTGCGCCTAGCCTTTTGCCCACTGGGGAATAGACATCTTGGGCCTCTTTCCCATCAGCACTGGGCAAAGAACCCACATCATAGTGGCGATCGACTACTTCACCAAGTGGATAGAGGCGAAAGCTTTGGCTTCCACGACTGAGTTCCAAGTGATCAAGTTCCTGAAAATCAACATATTTTCGTGGTTCGGCGTCCCCAAGTTAAAATGCGACTGGCGACCGCCCGATACTTCAACAGAAAAGTCAGCGTTCGCCAATTTTTCGTGGGGGAGATGGTTATGCGAAGGAATGAATTCACAAGACTGGACAATCAGAACAAGCTTTTAGCTAAGTGGGAAGGTCCATACAAAGTAGTAGAGATTGCCACCCCAGGATCTTACTACTTGGAAACCACAGAAGGTTTAAGGTTGCCTCGTCCATTTAACTTTGAACGAAAGACATGACACCAAGGTTAGGCAAAAAGACCTGATATGAAAATTGGGTGAAAGACCTAAAGTCAAATTTAGGCGAAAGACATGACACCAAGGTTAGGCAAAAAGACATGATATCAAAATTGGGTGAAAGTCCTAAAGTCAAATTTAGGCGATAGACCTGACACCAATGTTAGGCAAAAAGACCTAATATTAAAATTGGGCGAAAGACCTAAACTCAAATTTAGGCGAAAGACCTGACACCAAGGTTAGGCAAAAAGACATGATATAAAAATTGGGCGAAAGACCTTAAGTCAAATTTAGGCGAAAGACCTGACACCAAGGTTAGGCAAAAGACCTGATATCAAAATCAGGCGAAAGACCTAACGCCAAAGTTAGGCAAGAGACCTGATAAGAAAATCAGGCGAAAAGACCTAAGGTAAAAATTAGGTAAAAGACCTGATACTAAAATCAGGCAGAAGTCCTGATACAGAAAGCGAGCGATCCGTTAAGGAATCTGTTTCCTTATAAGTTGGGCAAAAAATAAGACTAGATATCCAAAGTGAACGAATCCGTATCAAGGACAGTTCCTTTGCGAAAGAAGCACAAGAAAGTGGGCGAAAGAACCTAAGGCGATCACTTACTAAGAGATGAATGACCCTCGAATAGCAGTTCCCCATGATTAGGCGAACACTCCAAAGGTTTAAAACCTTAACAAGGCGAACACATCTACAAAAGATGATAGTTTCCTTAAAGGCATAATCCTCGAGTAACAGTTCCCGTAAAGATAACTTGGAGAGGGGAGTAGATGAATCTATAAAGAATTATTCTTCTTCCTTCTAAAGCCTAAGGAAAGGTCCAATACCCTATATGGCGAGACCATCATAAAGCAAAGATAAGTTGAAGACAAGTATGATAAAACTTCTAAAAGCATTCAAACGAGAAAGACATCGGAAGAAGAGCCAAACATATTCAAAGTCAAACATAGACAAAGGCTTATGAATATAAAGGCATTCAATATTATTAAAATAATAATAACCGAGGATGATATCAAAAAATAATTACAAACGTTCCCAAAAAACAAAGGGGAGCAGAAGTGATTATCATAAAAAATAAGGAATACGGAATGATCGCTAGGGGAGTTCGGGACATCAAGGTCTGGGTTCTTAGGGGGCAATAGCTTCCTTCTCGGCCTCGGGGGCATCCTCCTCGCCAACAGCAGCAGGAGCCTCCTTGGAGTAGCCACTCTCGATGAAGTCCTGAAGAGACTTCACCTCCAAGAGAGGAAACTTGGGGTCGATCCCCTGAATTTCGTCGACCAGGACCTGGAGGTAGGCAGACACCTCGACCTTCATCACCTCCAAGGCGCAGTCAGAAAACGTTTCGGACCTTTTAAAGTCCTGGACCACACTTTGGGAGGATGGGACAGACTTCAGCTGTACAGCGAGCTGCTTGTTCTCCGCGGCAAGTTGCTGCCTCTCTGACTCCAAGGCCTTCCTCCCAGCCTCAGGCCTTCAGGTCAGCATTCGCTGTCTCTACCTCAGCAGAGTATTTTTCGGCCGCCTTGAGCTGGAGCACAGTTTTCGTTCGCCTATTATTGTTGAGGATCACCTGATCCTCCTTCTCCTTCATGGAGACGAGAAGTCTTTCCTTCTCGAAATACTCGTAGCGAACATGCTCCACCAGTCGAGTAGACGCCTCATCTCTCTCCTTCAAACCCTCCATCTGGTCAGGAGTGAACCCCTGACTCTGGTACTGGTCCACCTCGATAAACAGGTTAGTCTGCTTATCAGCGAGCTCCCCTATAATCCGACTGATCGCCAACTCATCGCGGACGAGCTGACAATAGGAAAAAAGGGGGCAAAAGTACAATCAGATCAAGGAGAGGTCAAAAAAGTGACTTAAGGGTAAATAAACGAAGAAGGACTTACCAGGGCGATCCGCTCGAAATGCGTCCTCATGGCCCCTTCGATGCTGGTCAGCTTGGAGGGGATCATCGCCCTATCCTGAGGAGGAATAATCCCCTCGAGGTGATGCATGCAGAGATCCGGGTTACCCAGCAGTGTCACCTGGTCAGAAATCTCCACCTTCTGGAGATTTCCCCAAAAGGCCCAGACGCCCTTGGAGTTCGCCGCCTTGGGCGGTTGGAATAAGCCCACCAAAGGGCAATACTCCCCGAAAGGAGTCTTGGAGGTGCCCATGGCGGCACCGAGGGTCTGAACCCTCTTCCGAGCCCTAGTCCCCTTGGAGTGATCGGGAATAGTCTTGTCAAAGGCAGGCGTGGCGACCTCTGTGACCACGACAGCCTTTCCCCGGGGAGCAGCAGAACCCCCGGATGAAGCAGGGCATTCCTCACCCGAACTCCTGGCCTTCTTGGTGGGAGCCGGACTCGGAGCCACCTCAGCAGCAGTCTTCCCTGAAAATGGTCAACAATAGCATTAAAACCTAAGACTAAAACAGAGGAAGGAAAGTCAAAAAGACAGGCTGAAACATACCTTTCTGGCAATCGCCAGAGGCGACCACAAGTCGTTCATCCTCAGGCTTGCGCTTCGACGCTCGCCTAGAAGGAGGAGGTGGAGGATTCAACGACGCTTGATCATCGGACAACCCCGTCTTAGCCTGATTGGAAAACAGACTGATGAATTTTGATCCCCAAGTGCCTACAACCAATAGAGAAAAAGAGTTAGAAATTTACCCATTCAATAGAAACTGGCGAAGACTGATGAATGCCAGCCAACTCAAGCATTGACTATGAAGTTTCCACCACCGAGCGGATCGAACAGAAGTTCGATTGCCTATCTAATCGGAAGAAGTCATCAATGGCGTTCCGATCCCTCCCTGGCAGCTCTCCAAAGGTAAGAGGAGTATCCCTTTCCGGCTGAAACAACTCCCATGACACACTACCCTTGTAAAAGAAGTAAAACTTCTTGTAGTTGGAGTTGTTAGCACGGAAGTTGTCCACTAGATGGAAGTGAACATTCCAGTTCCAAGCCTGGCCTCTCCATTCCTCAAATTTGGTCCACCGAGTCTGGAAGTGGTGAAGATGGTTCACCCCGGCGGCCAATCGGTAAAAACACCGGAACGGGGTTAGTGAATACGTTCATTCTTGACGTAAACACATGAACTTGAATCCAACCCACATCCTAATGGCGTTGGGTACCAGCTGCGTAGGACATATCCCATAGTAGTAGCAAATCTCCTGCAAATCGTCGCAGAGAGGAAAACGCAACCCAGCATCGATCTGGGCCGCATAAATGTAAACCTCTCCATCGCGAGGATAATGCAAACCTAAGACTCGGTATCTAAGGGCATCGGCTTCTCCCAAGCCAGTCAAGGTGACCACTGCCTTGTCCTGAGCTGGCTTCATCTCGTTGGGCATGATATCTACTCAGAACACCAGGGTACGACAAGAACAATACAAAAATAATAAAAAGCAGAAAGCTTTACTGCCTAAAAAGAATCAAAAGGAAGACATCGAAATTTACCTGTGGGGGAGAAGACAAGGACATTTGTGTCAGGCACGTCCACTACCGCCGGTGTGGCCGCCGATTGCCCAGAAATAGGCTTGGGGGCGGAGTTCCTCTGGCCCTGCGCCAGCGAGGAACCGTCTCTGATAGTCAAAGGGGCATTGTTAGCTGTGGTTGAAACCTTCTGACTGAAAGGTTTGTTGGAAAAGGGATTGTGGCCGGATCCCTTGCCTGAGGATTGGTTCTTGGAAGCCATGAAAATAGTAGAAAGCTTTACGAAATCGAAGAAGGAGAAAAGGAAAGTTTGAAACAGAGCACTGAGAAGGAAAATGGTATGAGTATGAAAAGGACTAAATGCCAAAATTTGGATTTTTATATCCAAAATGGTGGTAACCGAACAGGCACGTTCAAAACGGTTCAAAGAATGATTACACCTTTTTGGGTAAAAATCGAAGCAATGTCAGAATTCCGAGAGACGCCTCGGGGAGACAAATGGTTGGAACGGTACGAAAACTGTCAGTCTACCCTCTGATTACGGAAGACTAAAAGACAAACATGCCTCAATTGTCCGTTCAACTTCTGGGTAACTGTATAGTCATTGAATGCTCAAGACCTTATGCAAAAATGGTGAGACTCTCGCGAAACACTCTTGACGGTAGTGCTCGCCAAAGAATAGTGAATGAACATTCATAAACCCTAGAAACCCCAAGCGTTCGCCAATATGGGTAAAGGATCGAACATTCCATAATCTCTAGGCGACCAAAAAAATGCTCTCCAAAGGATACGGAGTATAAAAAATGGCACAAATAGTAGTTAAGGACAAAAAAGATCCAATCCAAGTGTCACTATCTCAACCCTATCACGAAATCAAGCTTGACCGAAGAAATTTCACTCAAGCTTCGGGGGCAAACGTTTGGTATTGATAGTGACGACCCAATAAGGGAAAGGCATCATAGGCCCAATAACTTTGCAGGCGGTAAAACCCATATCATTTAGACCGGGTTGTCCCATATTAAGATTAATCTGGCCATCATAAAGTGGTCTAGTATCGAACCCAAACCAAAGTGGACGCCAAAGTTCCATCACAGGTCTCCATTGACCAAGGTCACAACTTCCTACTGCTCACCATAGGAGTGCTCGCCAAGAGTATACTCATTTAAGCACCAGAGAGGGACCTAGAGACACCCCTTCTGTTGCGATCCCCTTCTTGCAGGTTCATCGGAGCTAAGGCGAAAGCGTGCGATCATCCATCCTTTGGCAGTCAATTCATTGCCAAGTAAGCACCTGGGAGTTTCAGACCCAACAATTGGATTGTTATCTGATGTACTAGCACAACAAGTGGTATTCGCTTTGCATAGAATGCCAAAATTCTTGAAGGTCCTCATCATATACCTTTCTTTACGGTGGAAGATGAACCCATTTGTTGTAAAGCCAATGTAAGTCTTTATTCCATCTAGAGCACCATAGGATAACGACTTTAGTTGACACAGAGTGCCAACATCAAACGGTCTTGTCACTCTACCAACATGTAAGTAATGTACATTATTTTGTAAACTCTATTACAGTGCGTTGACACAAGCGCTTTACATTTGTCCCTATAAAAATGTACATCTACAACAACCAAATTTATTTTGTATTCACTAAATATCTATTTTTTGCAACAACAACTATTGTTGTTACTGTTAGAGGTAAACCCATACGACTAAATATGCCGTCATTGTACTGTCTATTTAGTGCCGAATTTTTTCGATGCAAAAATAATATAATTTAGTGATAACAATCTATTATCTCTTTAAAAAAATTATTTTAGTGATAAACAATAATTTGTTGCAAAATATGGGTTTTAGCAGCGGAACAACGGTTGTTGGTGAATACATTTTTTGTGGTGGCTATGTGCGCCACTAAAATCTATATTATTAAGGGAAAGATGGTTTTTGTAACCGTCATCTGTATATTTACACAGATACCCCTTAATAATCCAATTAATTTATGTTTAACATTACCATTTTGGTCATTTAAATGTCTTTTCAAAATGTTATAAAAAAACTATCCGCACAGAGACTCGAACATATGACCTTCTACATTAAAAGCATACATATTAATCATATTCGCACGTATGTAACATTATAAATTTTACAAGATAATTATATATTTCTCTATCACTATCACTCCATCTTTTTTCATGCACCATTTTTTGTTATATCTCGCTAACAAATGAAATTATATTTTCACTTCATGAGACATTAAGATAACAGTGAATTTAATGACTTAGATCATTTATAAAAGTTATAATTTTATCTACACCTGAGATAATTTAGATTGAATTAATATGTCAAATATGCATTATCTATTATTTGAAGCAATAAATAATTAATACGTACAACATAATCAAGTTTGAAATTTAAATTAGTGCGGAAGAAGTAATCATCCGATTTTTTAATTAATTTAATTTAATCTAACTATTATATATTTTATTTAATATAAATTTACAATTTTACATAATAATGATAATTGTATATTATGTTCTCAAGTCGCCATATTTTATTGGTAATTGTGACTTTTTATGTTTCTACAATTATATAAATTTTATGTCTTCAAAACAGTATCTCTTCTTTCCAAGAAGTTAAATATTTTTTTAATTGTGAGCACTGTCGTTATAAATATACATTTCATCAATAAATTTAAATAATTAAAATCGATCAAAATTGGAGTATATTTATATGTTGAATATACATAATATATCGCGTTAAGCAATAAATACGAAAACAAATTGAAATATTAAAACCAAATTGAAAGGAGATATTTGATTAATGTATATATATATATTTTATAATGATAATTATGTATTATAGAGTATTTTCAAATAATGAGATTATTAAAATGTTAAAAACATTATAGATTTTTTTAGTATTATAAATATTAATGCATAGATGATTCCAGCTGCCAAAAGTTGTTAATATGTTATTACTCCAAACTAAGATCACCCAAAATTTAGGTATTACATGTCGAGAAAAAAGTAACAAAAATATTTTACTACAAAATTAATATAACCGTACTGATGTGTTGAAATAATATTTTACGAATTACTGAAATACAAAAATCAATATTAATTATTAGGGTTTAGTATTTATTATCTTTACAAAATATTTTTTGGATTAGTCAAATTTAGATTCTATGAGTATTTCTTTATGAACTCTACATTTCAAACATATCTAAAATTAAAATATGAATATACTGAGCTCTCAACCCTACTTTATGAACTCTGAAAATATTAAAGTAAAATAACTTGGAAAATATCAAAATAAAAAAAATAGCGAAAAAGTTTATCAAATGTCTAATTTTATTTTTTGTGCAAATTTTATTGGTCATTTCTTGATGTTGTCATAGTAGAGTCTTGATAGTCGTCGTTTCATAGACATGGTAGTGAGATGGTTAAGATATCTTAAGAGTCTATTGAATGTATTCACTCACATGTTCAGACTTATGAAACAATTGGTTAAGGTGTGTGTCTTAAATTATAGGTAGTAAGAGTACCCATGTTCAAATCTTGTTATGTCGATTGTATAATACTCAAAGAAAGGATGGATGTCCGGATTATAATACTCAAAGAAAGGTCGGATGTTGAAAAAAGTTGGATGTCAGGAGTATAATACTCAAAGAATGGTCGGATGTCGGGAGTATAGAACTCAAAGAAAGGTCGGATGTCGAGAGTATAATACTCAAAGAAAAGTCTGATGTCGGGACTATAATACTCAAACAAAGACCGATCAGATGTCGATAGTAAAATACTCAAAGAAAGGTTGGATGTCGGTAGTATAATACTCAAAGAAAGGTCGGATGTCGGGAATAAAATACTAAAAGAAAGGTCGGTTGGATGTCGGAAGTAAAATACTTAATTTTGTCCAATTATCGACATATTTTTTTTTTCTCATATTCGTAGAAACAAATATGATAAATATTTATCGTGCTTGAGGTGTTGGTATGAGAAATAAACATTTGATAAATATATATGAAATAAAAATATAATCAATACCTAACTTACCCATATTTTATATACTCTGAAAATATCAAAGTAAGAAAGCAAGAAATATATTCATCAAATATCTAATTTTATTTTTGTGTGCAAATTAGTGGGAATTTCTTGATGTTGTCATGGTAGATTTGTAATAGTCGTTATTTTATAGACATGGTAGTGAATGTGTTAAGATACCTTAAGAGTATATTGAATGCATTCATTGATGAATTCTGGCTTATGAACGCACGTTTTAAATCTCAAATAGTATGAGAGCATATGACTGAATCCTACGAATGTTGTCGTAGTGAAAATACTCATAGAAAGTTCGAGGTTGGTATTAATACGCATAGAAAGTTCGAGGTTGGGCATTATTGATAGTCGGTATGAGATGAGATAGTATGACATAGTATGTGAGTGAAGATTACTCATAGAAAGTTCGAGATCGAGCATTAAACAATAGTTGATGTTTTCATCGTAGATTTCTAATAATAGTTGTAATACTGGGTATTAATATTCATAGAAAGTTCGAGGTCGGGAAGTAAGCGATAGTTGGTATGAGATGAGATAGTATGGCATGATATGTGAGTGAAAATACTCATAGTATGACTATAAGTTACTAGAAACAATGGGCAAAGTCAACATTATCAAATATCGACATATATTTGTTTGATCATATTCTTAGAAACAAATAATTATATGTTACTTTCTCACGCATAGTAATAAAAATTTATAGTGACAAAAATACTATATGTAATCACCAACAAAAGTTTTGGTTAAGATATGAGATTTCAAAAGAATTATCAATACATATACTCGAACGGAGTCTACAAAATATTTTGTTAGATTTATCAATTGACTGTTCAATTTTGTTATAGTAAAGAGGAAAATGTGCACCGTAATTTTCTTTAATTATATTATTTTCATTTAGCTATATCAATTAACTGTTCAATTTTGTTATAGTTAATTAGGAAGAAGATATATATCTTAATTTTATTTAATTGTATAATTTGAATATATTATTTTCATTATCTACTAATTATATTGCTTATATATTTATATTGTTCTCTCATAAGACTCAATTTTCATCCACTCAATGAATCATTATAGAAACAAATTCATACACAATCTAAAATAAAATTAAAATAGAAGCTCTAGAATCCACTTAATTGTATTTTCCTAATGGCTATACTAGACTCCGACACACCTTACGCGCGTGCACGTTGTTGTCGTTTGACCTGCGTGGAGTGTTAGGAGGACATGATCGACCAGACTCCTAGGATAGTACAAGAATTAAACACTTGATTAAAAATATTATTTGAATTGTAAAACTAAACTTAAATGACCTAATATAATGAAATAAAATTAATTTTGTTTTAATATTTTAAAAAATTGCTCGAGCAACCGGGAGTCTCAAGCAATTTATTAAAAATATTTAAAACAAAATTAATTTTATTTCTTTATATTAGGTAATTTAAGTTTTGTTTTACAATCCAAATAATATTTTTAATCAAGTGTTTAATTCTTGTACTATCTTAGGAGTCGGGTCGATCATATCCTACTAACACTCCACGAAATTTAAACGACGACAAGGTGCACGCGCGAAGCGCGTGTTCGGAGTCTAGTATTTATTAGGGCAAAATACGAGTTTCCCCCTAAAGTTTGGACCGAATTTAAGATTCCCCCTTAATGTTTAGTCCTAATGTTTGGACCGGATCAAAAATACCCCTTTCCGTCATCTGACCGCTTATTTTGGACGGAATTGATGTCATGTGCGGCTGACATGCGTTTTTTAAGGACGGAATTGACAAAATTGTCCTCCAATCCTCCAATCCACCATTCCAACTTTCCTTCATGCTTCTTCTCTAGATATTCTCCAATCCTCCTTGTTATAATGATGTTTAATTCTTTTTGATGAATTAAGATAGAGAATGAATGATGTTTAGAGTAAAATTTTGATTTTTTGCAGAAGTTCGCAGATAGCTCAGGCTCTTTATATGCAAATGGAAGTGCAGCACAAACTTCATGAATAGATCGAGGTAGAAGATTGAAGAGAAAACTTCATGAACAGAAGTTCTTTTCGGAAATTGATCAGTGTGTAGAATATTGAAGAAACCAGGGTTTGGTAAAAATACCCCGTTTTTCCGGCTGCGCACTCCGGAGATATCGAACAGTTCGATGAAGTAGGCATTGCTGACCGTCGCAGCCGTGAGGGGATGTCACCGAGATCTAAGGCTTCTGTGGATGGGCTTTGGGGGGTCCACTTCGGCTTTTCCACCAGTACACATGGAATCACAGTTGACTGGACAATGTTTGCAATGTGTTCATAAACTCCTTTCCAAGAAAGCACGATACGGTCGCGATTGTTTAAGGTTATCACGATCAATAGCTCAAGGCAGAAAACTGTAGTATCTTCATCCTCAGGTGAGCTGCCACCTTTTTGAGACCACCCTGCAACCCAAATCAGAGCTCGGGCGAGCTGTAAAAGGGAACCGACTTGAAGGAACTTACTTTCAGTGAAAATGCCGTCGATATGGCACTTTTGAATGATTTGAAGAGTTCTTTGACGAGCAGCAAGTTGCAGTTTGGTGAGTTTGGATATGGGTTCTTCGGTGTCTAGAGATAAGAGCTGACTGAACTGACCCATTAATCCAGAGGATCTCCTCGGGGTGCCCCTAGAAGGTACATGAGCAGCAGGCAGAGAATTAAGAGGTGGCTTTCCATGAACAGTGTCAGATTGAGTATCACATTCATCTGCTGCATCACTTGCAACACGAGCTGGAAGAAGCCCAAGCTTGTGCAGTCTCAAAATGCAATCCAGAATGTTTCTCCACCGAGTGCGAATATAATCTCCATAGAAATTTGCAATTGTGAAGACTGTCACAGTTGCCATCCTCGCCTTGGAGTCATCACCAAAGACCAATACGGGTTCCTCAACAGAGGAAGGATTCAAGCGAGTGGTGAATTTGCAGAGAGACACTACTAGATCATCACGAACGTCTTCAAGATGTTGGCAAGCTAAAATCTTTGCAACAGCTAAGAACCCATCAATGCATGTTGGGTAGACATATTCATGTTCTGCATGATCAAAAACCACAGATATGACAACTATTGTTGGACCATACACTATGGCAAACACATCATGGTCAAGGTAGGCTCTCGAGTCAGATACAATGAAGGGAGGCATTTATCTTGATTTGTGCATCAGATCGATCCAACGACTTGGTGCCATCTCAGGGAAGTCGACACCTTGTTATGAAGTAGTACAAATTTTGTTCTTGGAGATGGAGTGGTAGAGCTCGACTAGATACTCTCTATGCAGGTCACTGCCTTCTGTTGCTGATTCCTGTGAAGAATTCTTCACTAATTCTGCAAATGAAGTGATGAAGCTTCTATAATTCTAACGATTCCTATTCTCTTCAAAACTTTCATTTTTTTTCTTTGTATCTTCCTTCCCTGCTAAGAAATTTTTCTCATTTAAATCTGTTGATCCATCAATAATCCAATGTCGAACCTTCTTCCTTGGTATCTCTTCCTTGGTATGATTCTTGCATAAGTTGATTTCTAGGTTCAGACTTTCTTGAGTTGTTTCTGGTTTATGTCTTCTTCGTACCAATCTGGACTCACGTACCGATTTGCATAAGTTGTTCCTTGGTACCCATTTGCATAAATTGTTCCTTGGTACCCATTTGCAGGGAAAGTATTGTCGAAAGAACAAAGAACATGAAGGAGGACAGTTTTGTCAACTTAGAATATTAATCAGCCATTTGCCACTCACGTGACAAGCATTCCGTCTAAAATAAACGGATAAGTGACGGAATGGGAGTATTTTTCATTCGGACCAAAGATTAGGACAAAAATTTAAAACTTTAAGGAGAAATCTCAAAATCAACTCAAATTTTAGGGGAAACTCGTATTTTACCATATTTATTAAGTAACAACTAGTGTTACCAACAATAAATCTACCACCTCTCCATTTAATTATGAAAACACTAAACCTAATTTTAAAAAGGTTGTGCTTTCTTTTCAAATGTTGTATGCGACTTCTCCTCTTCTCGTTCTTCCTCATCCATTTGTCAATGTCTTCGAGCATGAGCTGCATGATGGAGGTACGATATTTCGGTCTGCAATGTGTAGCGAGGTGTAGTCCCTTCTCACAGTTTACACAGGATGCCGACTTCTCATATTGTTCTGGTGCTAAGGGTTAGGCAACACGAGGATTGGTGTCTGTGATGGTGAAACAGATGATACCAGTCAAGGGATAAGAAGTCCAATTTGTGGATCAATGGAGTTTATGTCAAAACTTACCCAAATATAAACACGTAGTCAATAATGAAGAAATCTCGTAAACCAACAACTCTGATCTCCCAAAACTAATGGAATGTTCTTTTCACGTAAGGAATTCGGCTTACGGAAGCCGTAAGAAGTTGTTCTTTTCGCGGAATTGCCAAAACTTGGCTTACGGATTCCGAACAGGGTAGGCCTAGAGATTCTGGGTGAAAACCTTAGTTTTCCTAAGCCTAGAAGGCAAGGAATCCGGAATATAGGAAAGATTTGTGCTGAATTCGATTTGTGCTGAAGGAATGAAAATAATAGAAGACTTAGGAAACAAGGGAAGATTTGTGCTGAATTCGATTTGTGCTGGGTTCGGTTTGTGCAGAATTCGATTTGTGCTGGATTCGGTTCTGAATTCGTGTTGAATTCGATTTGTGCTAACTTTTGCTGGATTTTGTTGAAACAGGTTTGATGAATGTTGAATGTTGTTTGTTGTTGTTTGTTGGGTGAAGTCTTGAATTGTGCGGTTTAGAGATAACACTTTCGTGTTCCTTGTATTGTTCTTGGAGATCAAACATACTTTGTATATGGATAATGTTTTTTATGCATGTATTGTCATGTAGTAATGAAATGTTATTTACGGATAGTGTGATTAATGATTTTACGGTTCAGATAAATATGATCTCAACGAATCGTGTTTACAAAAATGAATTTACATTAATTACAAATTTTACTAAAAAAAAGTCAAGGAATTGGCATTTAAAATTAATGAAAGAATTAAATAAATTATTTAAAAGTTACTTTTAAATTAATAATTAATTATATTATAAGTTTTTATTATTCTTAATTTTTAAAATTAATTCATACAAATTATATGTATTTTATACTATACATATATAAGAAGGGACAAATATGTCATTTTAACACATTCCATTCACTTTCCATATACAATTCTACCAAATAAACAACAGAAATCCTTATTCCATTCCATTCCACCAAATAAACAACTTCATATTCTTATCTCCTATACCTTATTCTCTATTCCTATTTCATATTCCGAATTCTGTGAAAGAAACAATGTGGAAATTACTCATGTGAATCGACAACAACAGGTAAGCTATCAGCACCAACAACAGAGCAATGGATGAACAAAATTGATCGAGGTTGCAAAGCAAAAAGTAGATTAAAGGAACCCAGAATCAGTGACAAAGTAAAGTCATCTGATTATGGTATTATGGAATTAATGCTCAAGATTTTGATGAATGCATGTAAGTTTATGTTTGTTGGTCACTTTTGTTTGATAAATGAGCCTCAATTTAATGTACGATTGAGCTTGCTTGATCAATTTTGATTTTTTGGTCTCCTACTATTTTCCCAATTCTACTTTGAATTTGCGTGATTATACTTTGAATTTGCTCGATTTTGTTGTTCTGTTCGAATTTTTGGGCTCGACTATTCTTTCGAAGCTAGAAACTTTGGTTTATGGGTTTTGTCAAACAACTAAGGGGTTGTTGTTCCAGATGTCCCTTAAGTTCTTCCACTGCTGTTTTGATGAGAGGATGTTGCTACACTCAGAGGTATATTGTCTGTCTTGTTTTCAATAGTCTTACCTTTCTATTGCAAAAGTTTTCTTCAAGGATTTAATAGGTAAAATTTTTGTGGTTATCCAATTTTCAAGGTAAGATCATCCAATACTCTTATTTATGTTTGTTTAGAGATTTATGGATCATGAACACTAAAACCTCTTCGAGTTCTATCGCACTTGAGAACAATGGATCATATCCAACATGTTCGCCATGTTTATACATATGTTTTATATTATTTTTACTATTTGACTGTAACACTTGAAAGCAGTTTTACAATAATACATGTTTGAAACCTCGAATGGACAGGATAATCACTGATTTCAACAAGGGAGCGGTGAAAGTCCTCGACATCTGCAGCACGATCCACGATGGAATCTAGAAGATCCGATAGTGGCAGGAGCTTTTGGAAGAGGGTTAGTTCTTTCGGCTAGCATGTAAGGTAAGATAAGAACCCTAATTATTGAATTCCAGTTTGTAGAGAAGCAGAAGGAGCTCATTCACAATGTTTTTTTATAGGTCTTACTCTTATTTCGCAATTGTTTTCTTAATTTTGATTTTAGTACTTCTTTTGCTTGTTAAACTTAATTCATGCTGTAACTCCCTATTATTTAGATCTAATGTGTTAATAGGTTTATAATACATATAATTTTGAATTTTTGATGCAGTAGAACCGAGAATGTGAGCAATTTCGTGAATGCAGAATCCATCTTTGGGTCGGTATAACTTTTTGATTCATCTTTCCTGTTATTTTACTTTATTGCACAACCTAAGTCTATAGACTTACGGGGCGTTTCTTTCACGGAATTCGGAATAAGGAATACGGAATAGGGAATAGGAATTGGGAATAAGGAATAAGAGTTAAGAATATGAAGTTGTTTTTTTGGTTGAACAGAATGGAATGGAATAAGGAATTCTGTTGTTTCTTTGGTGGAATTGTATACGGAAAAGGAATGGAATGTGGTAAAATGACATATTTGCCCCTCTTTGTATATGTATAGTATATAATAAAAATAATTTGTATTATTTAATTGTAAAACTTAAAAATATTAAAAACGTTTATTTAAATAATAAAAAAATTAAAAAAACGAAATTTTTTTATTTAATTTTTTTAAAAAGACCAATTTATTAAATTTTTAAAAAATAAAAAATGTAAATTGTCATGCAAAATAATATTTCTTAAACAATCAATTGATTACATAATTTGTATATTTTGCCACTGAATTTTATAAAAAATGACATTATATCAAAGATAAATATTTGATTTACAAAATAAAAATAAGATCCAATCACATGAAAATATTGAAAACATAATATTATGGCTAGATTGCTATTGAATTGTGTCACTGTATTTACAGAGAAGTGAAGTAGCAGTTCATATTATTCATAAACACACTCCACACAGTCATCCCAGTACTGAACCGATTTACAACTTCTTGTGCAGCAGAGGATCAGAGATCACCTGTGGCTCAAAATCAGACTTCAAATACTTACCAAGCAGATCGACATCAATTGACCAGATCCTGTCTTTGGCAAACTGCAAATGAAAACCAAGCTGTAAAGCAATAATCAATGGAATCTGAGGAAAGCATATTGGAATACCCCCTTGAGCACTTTAGGCATTTTCCATGAAGTCTGCACCAACAAAAAAAATGAGCAACACAGTGTTTAGAATTCAAGAACTTGTTCTTGATTATCTGCTTTAAGGTCTCTACCTTAGTATTTCTCATAAAGAGGAGTTCCTCTCGCCGCTCATTCTTCCAGGAAATCACCTACCCACCATAGAGAAGCACCTGCAAAAAAGACATTGATTTTAATTAGTTTTTTTGAATGCTGCATAATTTAACAAACAAAACAGAATGATGTGTTTTCTCCACACAACCATTATCACCACACAACCATTTCATACCCTAACTGTTCAGTTGTGTATCTAGAGGATTCATGTTACTAAATAAGGTCCGGACATCCAAACGCCAAGCTCATCACACCTTTGTCTCCCACATTATCACACCATCCCAGATTTAATGTCTGTATTTTACTGCAGTTTCGCCCTATTGCCAGTCACATTAAGCAAGTAATTAGAGTCTGCATAGAATAAGATTGATATCCTTCCATTTCCCATTCAACCTGAGAATGTTTCACCAATTCTAATAAAACCTGCAATGCTTTGTCCGTTGCAGCTTGAACACAGCCACAGAGATTGAAGATCTTCAAATTTCTGCAGAAGTTAGTCAGATATGCAACACCCTCATCACTAAATGCAGTACAACCGCTAATGTTGAGCTTGGTAAGATTAGGGCAACCGTGGGCTAAAGCATAGAGGGAACGATCTGTAAGTTTAAAGCTCTTGCTGAGGTCCAGGTCCTGCAGATCATGGCAGTAATTTGCAATGGCTTCCACTGCATGATCTTCAAGCTGCGGTTTGTCTTGGCGCAGAACCATAGTTTGAAGCTTTGTGAATTTGGGAGCAAGAGACAACACCATGTTGTTCATGTTTTTCTTCATCCTATAAAAGTTCAATATCCATGAGCTCAGTCAATTGTATTACTTTGAATTTGCAGTAAAAATACAAACTTGAATATTGTGGTTATACCACATTGATATTTACTATCGAGTAAAATCACATGCTTGACATAGTAAATAAGCAGAACAGCAGATATGAAAGCGAAGAGGTATCTTCAAGATCAGAACCCAGAATTGATGATTTCTGGGTTCAACTAAAACAAACCACAGAATCATTACTGATTCTAACCCTAACTAACAGAATCATTGCCACAGAATCAGTTTAACCTAACTAACAACATAAGATAATTAACAATCATAATGAAATCAAAAATCAGAAACACAAAACTGAGACTAACCTGATTTCAATTCCGATCGATGTGGAGCTGTGAAGGATACGAAGGATCGAACGAAGCTTGCTAACAGGGAGAGGATAACACGGATTCAAGAACGGAGAGGAAACGATTGAGTTGTTGCTGTGAATTGAAGACACACCAACCTTCAAGAAGACGCACACAGATGCAGAGGAAACGCAGAGGAATAGGCCAGGGGCACGTTCGGGATTTTCAAATAAAGTTGAGGGCATAATCGTCAATCGAAAGCCAATTCCGAATTCCAAGCCTTCCTGGCTTAGGAATTCCGAGGTTTTGACCCGGAATTCCTAAGCCCGGACCGCCCGGAAAGCCTAAGCAAGTAAGCCCCAATTCCATGAAAAGAACATGGGCTTACGGAATCCGTAAGCCCAAATCCTTAGGAATTCCATGAGAAGAACGGGCCATTAGTATTTTAATCTTGTCAGAAAGTATATCTGATGGTTTTGGGATTTTTGTTGTGGTATTTGGTAATACTTTTGCGTAACTGATATCCATGAAACGTATCTCTTTAGTGATACAATTTGCTTCGTAAAGAATGGAATAGGCAATGGGGTATAACTGAGCTAAAAGGATTATGTTAAGTGTTTGAGAGTGGAATTACTGCAAGTATGCAACTGAGACCTTAGTAAAATTCATGGTCAGATGAATTGTGTACACCGTTGTTCTTCGTCACGTGAAGTGTTCTTTACCCTGTTATTCATCATATTACATATTCTACTTGTCTTTTCAGTGTATACTTTGTTATCAAGCTTTTGCTACTACTTCGTTTGTGTTGGAATTCATTGAACTTTGTCTCTCATGTGATACCCATATAATGCTTTTTAATTTAAGAATCTACTAATCAGTGGGCACGACAGTAAAAAAGTTTAAGTTTTGGATTAGTCTAGTTTCACCATAATGAAGTCTCATCTCTAATAAGAACTAGCATATGATAGCAAGCTACATTTATAATTAGTGTTGTCAAAATTTAATTCCTTCACTTGAATTGAGCTACTGCATATTTAAGGCATATGTTGTAGGTGTGAAAGTTATTTGTTACTTTATACATTTTTATTTTCAAAATCATGTCTTTCGGATATGAGTCTATGTGTCATACACTGTTGTGTACATCGTTTTGTGTAGAATCTTTGAGAATATAAATTTTACATATATTTTCTCATTTGTTATTCATCATTTGGTAGGTCATTGGAAAGCCAGGAACTCTTAAAACTTAAAAGAGTTTCGAGGTTGAAATATATGTAAAATTGACCAATGATGAAGGCACACTCCCTTCATTCATATTACGGGCATTAGTTCTACTTGAGTACTGCAGGTATCACAGACGAAGTAGAACTTCCCGAGGATGTCAAGATAGGCATGCTCGGTGACAATGTTACTGTTGTTTTTGAACTGATTCAACATTGTTAGGGGTTATGAAAAGTATGTGATCATTGGATGAGTGTTTAGAATATTGAAGACTCAAAGACTTGTAATTCTTTCTATGTGCGTTCGTATGTCTTCTTGAGTCTTTTAGTGTCTACATGTATAATCTAAAGCATCCCTTGTAATCTCTTTGTCTCTTAGATTTGGGTATAAATATGTGAAGGTCATCTTGTAATCTTTAACTTTCTGAAATAGTAAGAATACCACACTCTATTTTTTCTGTTAAGTTTGTTTCAACAGAATTATGGTATCTTCATCTCCAAGTTTCTAATCTTCCTCTCCAAGATATCAATTCTTCATATTTTCTTTCAAACTCATTTGATTTCGACTAATATGGTGGAAGAGGTAGAGGAGGTAACAAGCCACAATGTCAACTGTCTGGCAAAGTTGGTCCCTTAGTAAACAGATGCTACAAACGATTTTGATGTGAACTATGAGATCAACTCTTCGAATGGTCTGAATGATCAGATGTCTGGAAACGTTTGTCAGAATTTTTGGAATGACTGGAACGAAACTCCGGATCAGTCTATAGCGTCCCTACCACAACATCCTTCCAATACTCCTCACAGTGTTACACGCTCTGCTTCTACTCCTGTTAATTCTGATGTCTTCCTCCCTACAGCTCCACCTGTTAGACAATATCCTTTCATGTTTCCATATGCGTTTCCGTATGGTTATACAAACACTTCACTGCCTGCTCTTTCCACTGGTGCTGCTCCTTCAGTCTTTCAAGATCAAAGTCACAATCCGCAAGTGAACTTTGTATCTCTTCCTCATCCTTAACAGTTATGTGCAGATCAAGCGTGTTACTCTGATTCTGGGTTTCAAACCATCTCACAAATGGCCAACCTGCAGGAGTCAGACCATACAAAGGAGCAGGTACAATTCAAGTTGGTAATGGCAACCATTAACCATTTCTCATATTGGTACTTCGGTTATAAACACAAATACTAAATCTTTGTTACTTAACAATTTACTCTATACTATCGAAATCACTAAGAACTTAGTTTCTGCTTTTTTATTCAAACACTTTGATATGAAATGTTCATCATCGTATGGTTTATGTTCTACTTATTCTGTTGGTTAAAGCATTCGACTCCCTTTTTCTTGTTTGACAACTCAATATACTAAACCCCTTCAACTAGTTGTGGGGTCCTGCCCCTATTGTATCCAATGGTAAGTAATTTTACATGAGTAGTCGATTTTTACTCACGATACACGTGGATATATTTCTTAGACAAAAAGTTTGATGTTGCACCTCTTTTCATTCAGTTTCATACCTTGAGTGAAAGGCAGTTGTCTTGTTCATTACAATCGGTTCAAACTGATGGGGGAGGAAAGTTTAAACCACTCTCATATTATATTGCTCAGCATGGTATTGTTCATAGGATAACTTGTCCAAATACCTCTAAACAAAATGGAATTTTCGAAAGAAATCATAGACATATTGTTGAAATGAGACTAACTCTTATATATCAAGCAAGTTCGCCTATGCAGTATTGGAGTGATTGATCCTTCACAACTGTGTTCTTAATCAATAGGATACCCACTCAAGTACTTTCTAACATCTCCCCTCATGAGAAGCTGTTTGGTAAGGTTCCTGACTACTCTATACTTCGAGTTTTTGGCGGTCTTTGTTTTCCTTTCACGTGTCCCTTTAACAAACATAAAATGGATTTCCGTTAAACTCCTTGTGTATTTCCTGGGTATTGTTCTCAACAGCATGGCTATAAGTGTTTGGATTGTGATGGTGGAATCTATATTTCCATACATGTTCGTTTTCACGAGCATGTATTTCCATTTGCTGATAAACATGGAAAATTTATGATGTCCACTGCTCTGAAAAATACTAGTGTTCCTTTTTTCCTTCCTTTTCGTTGTGTTGATACACCTTCTGATCAATGCAATATGTCTCCTAATTGTCCACCCTCACTTGATACTACTGTGTCTACTTCTTCAAGGAATTCGATGTCTGTTTCCCCTTCTGATACTCTTTATGATCAACTTTATAATCCATCTGAGGTGTTCCCTACCCAATCATTGACTGGGAATGATTCAACTCAACTTATTGATTCATCAACTCAGCAGGATGCTGTCATTAGATATGTTCCTTCTTCAAACAATTATTTGATTGAATCCTCGCGATTTGTATCAAATAGTACTCACACTATCACTTCAACTCCTCTAGTTCAGTTTAATCAGTCCTTAGATATTTTGGTCCATGTTTCAAGTACAAGAAAAAACATTCACCCCATGATAACAAGATCCAAAAGTGCTTATCATTTTTCAGCTTTAACTGCAGTTATGAAACCTCAACTAATTTACCTGATACCGAACCAACATCAATCCATTGATCTCTTCTAAATAAACATTGGACTCAAGCTGTCAATGATGAATTACAAGCCCTGTCAACAAACAAGACATGGTCCATTGTTACTTTACCTGAAGGTCCACTTCTCGTGGGGTGTAAATAGATTTTCAAAGTTAAACGCAACTCACATGGCTCTGTGGCTAGGTACAAAGAACACTTGGTTGCTAAAGCGTTCTCTCAAAAACTTGGTATCGATTTCTTTGAAACTTCTAGTCCAGTTATTAAGTCACCTACAATTTGTATTGTGTTGTCTTTAGCTCTAACTAATAATTGGCAGATAAGGCAAATTGATGTCAACAATACATTTCTTCATAGTGATCTCACTGAGGAGGTGTTCATGCTCCAACTTCCCATTTCTGAGCAGTGTGATTCGTATGGAAATGTTATGGTTTGTAAACTTCACAAGGTCTTGTATGGATTGAAGCAGGCCCCACGAGCTTGGTTTGAAAAGTTTAAACATTTCCTTTTATCTCACCTAATGTTTCATGTTTATAAATCTGATAATTGTCTGTTTATCAAGCAAACTCCTGCAGGTTCTGTTTTCCTCTTAGTTTACGTGGATGACATTATTGTCACTATAAGCAATAGTCATGATATTGAGGAAATAATCACGAGAATGAACACCGAGTTCAGACTAAAAGACTTGGGAAATCTTAACTACTTCTTGGGGATGGATGTTCAAGTAAAGGATGATTGTCTACTACTTAGTCAGTACAAGTATATTACTAAATTGCTTCAAAAAATAGGTTTGACAAATACTTCACATATGTCTACTCCTATGACAGGTAATTTCTTGAGAAAAGTCTTGAGTGATAAAGATAATTCTCCTTGTCCTAATGCTGATTTGTATAGGAGTACAGTTGGGGCTCTTCAACATATATGTGCTACACGACCTGATATTGCATTTGTCGTTAACAAATTGACTCAATTTGTTCAATCTCCCACTTTGTTTCATTGGAATGCTCTTGTTCATGCGTTAAAATATCTCAAAGGCACACTATTTCATGGTGTGTTATTTCAAACCACTTAAGTTCCATCTAATGAAGTCACCCTTGTTTCATATGCAACAGATTGGGGCAGTGATCCTACAGATTGGAAGTCCATCTCTAGTTATTTTCTTCTAATTAATGGCAACCCGATTGTTTGGAGCTCCAAAAAGCAACCAATCATTTCATGTTCATCTGCTGAAGCCGAATATCTAGCTATAACCAATGCTATATTTGACATCCTTTGGGTGACATCTCTACTTCAAGAACTTGAGGTTCCTCTTTCATATATTCCAGTTGTGTGGTGTGATAATACGAGTGTTATAGGCTTCACTGAAAATTCTATACATCATTCTAAGATGAAACATGTTGAGATTGATCTAAGTCATGTTCGTGAAAAAGTAAGTCATGGATAGGTGCTTGTTAGATTTGTGCCTTCTGATGATCAATTTGCAGATATCCTTACAAAATCTCTCACTGAAAAGTACTTTGTTCCCCATCGCCCAAACCTTGGTGTATATTCTCTTGAGAAGGTTAATGCTCTGTCCAAATGTCTCACTGAAGATGTTTAAACTGTTACTCTCTGTTTGGTTGTCTTGTTTCTTGATCCTCTTGTATGTCTTGCTCAATTGGTGTTTAGTATCAACTATATGCGCTGTTCGAAGTGTTCATCTGTCTTGTTCTTCTCTAGTCTGATAACACGATCTTCAAAAAATTTAGGCCTGATAGTTTACTCTACGTTTTACCCTCTTCTCTTTCTATTTTGTCTCCCTTTGTATGTTGTCTTTGTGATCATATATTTGTGAAATCTTTCTTTTCTTGTCTTCACTGATCTCAGCTTGATATTCAGTCGTTCAGAGACAATGGTTATGACAACTCCTGGGGTTTGATTTCAAAAATAACTAATGAAGAAGACAATGTAAAAGATACTTCTTCTTTAGTTTGAGAAAAAAAATGAAGGCTAAAACCTTCCAATCACAATGAAAAGATGAAGGCTAAAACCTTCCTGTCAATTTTTAAAAAACATGTATAGAAAAGAAAGAAAATCCATGAAAACAAAAATAATAGAAAATAATCAAACGAAAGATGAAATTGAATATCTTCAAGGATGACTCTTTATCAAGTTATGATATGTATCATGAGACTTTAGAAGTTGGTTTCACATATATATCTCACAAGGTATAAACTAGCAATTGTGATGACTTGAGTAGTTGAGAAGTTGTGTATTAACTTGACTACTAATCAATTCTATCTGATTGATTTTGGTTTATGTTTTGGGTACCTTTGTCATGGAATTGTAAAGGAATCATATGATCTTTTATTTTGATTTGTGATGGTATAATGAAGAACAAGAAAGCTAAACTGAAGAATTAGATTATGATCAAGTCGGTTATGAATACGAAATTGTCATATCTATTTTTTCAAATTTGAGCTTGACCAAGCATGCAAGTGATAAAAAGGGGACAATCAAACAAGATACAACAAGTAATGTTAAGGAGGATCTTGGATAGGGAATGTTAGGGGTTATGAAAAGTATCTGATCATTGGATGAGTGTTTAGCATATTGAAGACTCAAAGAGTTGTAATTCTTTCTATGTGTGTTTGGATGTATTCTTGAGTCTTCTAGTGTCTTCATGTATAATCTAAAGCATCCCATGTAATATCTTAGTCTCTTAGCTTAGGGTATAAATATGTGAAGCTCATCTTGTAATCTTTAACTTTCTGAAATAGTAAGAATACCATACTATATTTTTTCTGTTAATTTTGTTTCAACAGAATTCTGGTATCTTCTTTTCAAGTTTCTAATCTTCCTCTCAAAGCTATCAATTCTTCATGTTATCTCTTTCAAACTCGGTTGATTTCGACTAATAAACATGTTCTACTGTTGTGATTAGCTTGACTATTATTGGAACGGTGGTAATGTCTACTTGTAAGCAAAAAATGAACCACAATATATTTATGACTATCTTTTATGAAAAGATTCTCTATGGGTATTTACTTTTGTTTATTCTTGTAACTATTTGGTTTTGATGTTTATAAAGATGTATACTAATATTTTGATTAATAATATATTATGTTTTTAGTAATGACAATTAATAAGAATACACCACAAAATAATTTATTTAGTAATGAGTAACACTTGTTGACACAAAAAGCACGTGTTTAACAACGTTATGACCTATCACTATCAGGTATTTTTAATGATGGATTGTTAGATTTTGACACTAAAAATTTGTGTTTAGTAACAACATATTTGGTTGTTGATCCCTCTTTATAGTAACAATGTTTGTTTTTTGGTAATATAGTATCTGTAGTGGAGGTATTATTGACATAAATTTGTCATTGAATACTATCTATAGTGGTGACAAACCTTTAAAGACGGGACCTATACGTACAAACAAGCATTGATGATTTTTTGTCGCGACTGTAAAGCTGCATTTTGTAGCATGTGAAGTCATACACTTCCTTCAAACCAGGATATAAACGTCATCCTATGCATCACATCAACATTCCACCTTGATGCTATAGCACCAAGTAGCTTCCTTTTGTACTCTCTAGTGATATTAATCAAGTTTCCAAAATGAACATACAAACTCTGCCAAAACTTTTGTATTCATTAAGATACAAACACATAAAACATCCTTACTCTATGTATTCTCTAGTCTCTTCTCATTGATTAAGACATACAAGTGACATTGTTGCCACTCTACATTAGTTATCTCACGAATAGTTGCAGCTTCTAAAAGAACACCTTCATTGTGGAGGATGGTCAATCCTTCATGTTCCACTCCCGTCTCATCCACTATCTTGTTGTACCTTGTTGTCTAGTAAATTTTGTTTCAACATCATGTAGATATCTTGAACAAAATGTTAGACACTCCAAACCAATTTATCCTTCTGATATAGAGCCTTCGGGGACGACTTCTATTTCTTAAAAGCAACTTCATAATTCCCTTATCATGATACAATAATTGAACAGTTCAACTATTACATTACTCTATGTAGTTGTCTCCCTTTCAAACTCATAAACATGTTTATTCACAAATTGTCTCCTTTATCATGTTTATTACATCCAGTGAAATTGAATAGGTTCGCTAGTTTAGACTCCTCTATGAGATGATCAATTAGATGCATAGTGATATTAAAGAAGGATGATGTTAATATACTCTCTAGATTGAAAATCGTCATAAGAAACTGCAACTCGATTTTCGCCAAATCAATCATGTTCAACACTTTTAGAGCATAGAACTCTAAACGTATAGGTCATGTACTATCAAAGCAATGCACACTTTTGTTTTTGTAGTAACCCTTTTATCGCAACAGACATAATACGTTGCATAAGAACACAATAATCATGGCTTTCATCCCCTAAAATTTTTTGTCTTGCAATTTTACACATGAAATATTGGATGAATATCCGCTCGGTTTCCTTAGATTCTTCAAGAATTGACAGAACTTCGTCTTATGCTCCTTAGATAGTGTGTAATAGGCAGGTGCCAACATTATTTTTTTGCCTTTCGGTACTGGATGGAGTGAAGTACGTATGCACATTGCTTGCAGATCAAAATCTTTCTTTGAGATTTTCATTGCTCTTCTGGGCGACACCTAACAAGATGTCAATCAAGTTATCACAAACATTCTTTTCAATGTGTAGAACATCCAGGTTATGGGGAAGTAGTAGTTCACTCCAATAAGATAAACATATGAAAATACTATTTTTCTTCCAATTGTCAGTAGTAACACAATCAATTTCTATCTTCCTTGATTGTTGAGTCTTACAGAATGGTATGTTCTCAAGGAACTCTAACTTTTCTAATATGTCCTCACAAATAACCGTTTTGGAGCTAACCTTAAGTCCTGCTCTTAACGAAGGAGCTTTTGTTTTTCCACCAAACATGATCCATCGGAAGAAAACGTTTATGCCCCATAAAAGAACATTTTATTCCATTAAATATTTTGCAATGATGGGTTTCCATTTGACAAATAGGGCATGGTAATTTACCATATGTAGCCCATCTAGACAAATTAGCATAAGTTGGTAAATCATTGATTGTCGAAAGTATTGTCGCGTGTGTTTGGAAGTTTTGCTTTTTATATGCATCGTACGTTAAAGTGTCATGCTCCCATAACTCATTGAGTTCCTCAATTAAGGATGGGAAATAAACGTCAATGTCATTTGTAGGGGCTTTCAGTCTACATATTCACATGAAGAGTATATAGTTGGTATCTTTGAAGTACCTCTTAGGTGGCACATTGTATGGAAACATAACAACTTGTCACATACTGTATGAGTGACTTTTAGCACTAAAAGGGTCAAATCCATATGTGGCTAAACCAAGTTGAACTATGTTGATTCGCCCCAAAGGAAGGGCAAACATTGTCAAGTTTATTCCAAGCACTTATATCAGTTAGATGCCTAGGACATCATATATAATTGATTCTTATTGCATCATGCCAACCCATTGTAGATGATGTCTTTGGTGACATGAAGTATCGTTCAAGCCTTTAACTCAGTGAGAATTAGTGCAAGCCCTCTATGGGGTTTTGTTGTGTCTTTCTCTTTGGTTTATTTGGAATTTCAAACAAGGCCAGGTTGGATGTAGGTAAACTTCATATTCATTGTCCACACTTCGGACAGAAATCAAGTCTTTTGTACTCCTTCCTGTATAACACATAGACATTTATACATGAATGTATCTTCTTGTACTCGAACCCTAACGCACCGATGAATTTCTTGGCTTTGTAGTACGACTTAGGTAGTATATTGTCTGGTGGAAGTACTTTACGGAGCATATGAAGCCTTTAAAACTTGTTACGGAGTATATTGTCTCATTGGTAAACTTGTTAATAACTTTATATAAAGCCTTTAAACACAATAGTTCAACTATGAATGATTTTTGTATATGAGGTACAACTTGGATATAAGCTCTTCCCACAATCTTCTAACATCCTATAAAATATATTAGAATCTATATTGGGTTCCTCATCACTATCCTTACCGATACGACTCAACCCATTACTCACCATATTCTATATCTCTTCCCTAGATGTTGTATACGCTTCATTAGACATCACTTGTTCGTACTCCTCACCATGGTCAACACATGTAATGTATCTAGGTAATATCCCTAATCTATCCAGATGAAACTTTCTTGTAGTTCTTGTCATTAAAAAACAACCAACATAGTGTATGCACTAACATTAAATTTTTCATGAACCAACATTTGGCACCAATCATGGATCCCCCAAACACTCTAGCAAAAATCAACCATCATGTGGCTACCGAAGACAGTTCGCTTCATAGCCTCCAGCAACATCTTGGGCTCTCATCCTTCATGCCGCCCCATTCAATGCAGCTCAACCATAAGGCCCCGTGCGTATCTTCCCAGGAGGCGCCTACCAGATAGACTGATGCACCCATGTAGCAAACGCCAGAGCCTGAAGCCCCACGACCGACGCATTCCCGCATAGCATCCTCGGAAAGGGAACTGCCCCGGTTGGAGATAACCCCGGAAATTGTCCTGGCTCTTGCCTTCATGGTGGCGCTCGATGAACTCCTCGACAGAAGGAAGCAAAGAGTAGGTACCCGAGTACATCGCCAAGTGAACACGTTCAGAGTGGAAAAGGCCACATCTAGGCCCCAACACCAGCCAGCACCTCCCCCGACGTCACATCTAGTCCCGCTCCCCATGAGCGTCACCATCCTTGGCACCAGTACGACAATGAATCTTCCACCTAGCATAATGACCAGGTAGTAAATCGAGGAGCTTATCGCTCAGAAGGTAAAGGAGCAAAAGGGCAGGGTTATGCCTCGCTTTGGAGGTATGGCGTCACAACCCTTCTTCCCCGAAATATTGGATGTCACATTGTCGCACCACGTACAAACGCCTCATATCAATTACTACAGGGGTGAATGCAATCCAGTTGAACACATTCAGAGGCATGAAGCCTCCCTCCTAGGGCGAATGAATGACGACAAACAATTTCCTCTCTTATTCCATGCCACTCTCGAAGGCCTGACTTCCCACTTATTCTTCAGACTTCCCAAGACGCCAGTTAGATCTTGGGGGGATCTAAAAGAGAAGTTTATTGTACCGTACATGGAAGGACTCCAACTTCTTAAAAGTGTGGGTACCTTAGACCATATCAAGCAAAGGAACGACGAAAGCTTGGGTGACTTTTACACAAGATTCAATAAAGAACTGGCAGGCATTGACCAAGTAATACCCGGAAGAGAAACCATTCGCGCTTTTATAAGAGCATTGGGACCTAGAGGCTCCGTTCTATATAGCAGTTTGAGCATCATCCCAGTCAACACCGTCAAAGCAATGATGGTGCGGATCAAATCTTACGTTGAACTGGAAATACTGAATACTCTAAAAAGAAGGTTCAAGGGGAAAGAAGCGTGACCAACACCCTTCAAAGGCTGGGCATGATGATTAGCGCCACCCATTCATTCAACGCCCCCACGAGACGTCTACTATACTTTCACGTCATTAAACCGAGAAATCTCATTGCTCTTGGTTGAAATGGAAAGAAAGGATTTAACGACGCCTCCATCACCACGGAAAAAGGATGCGCCCATGGGGAGTGACGTCAATCAATAATGTTGTTATCATCCTTGACAAGGGCACAACACAAACAATTGTAAAATCCTGCAGAAGGATATTGAAAGCTTAATCCAAATAGGCTTTTTGGAGAATTTTGTAGCGCACACAGAGAAAATTCGGAGCCCTAAAAGGGAAATGCAAGCATCCCCTAGGAGAAGTCATGAAGGATAGAGGACTAAGAAGGGGACCCTTAATGTTATAAGCGGTGGCTTTGTCTTTGGTGGAAAGACAGGCGCCGCTCGAGAGGTCTACGCTTCACAAATTTCAGGCACTGCCCAAGCTGGGAAACACCCTAGAGAAGAATAAGAGGTAGTCATCTTGTTCTCTGAAGAAGAGATGAGACATGTCACCTCCCCTTTTTCACTAATACTCCAAATTAATTTTTTTTGTATATGATGATGATCATCATGAGTGTGAAAATAAAAATGAAGTAAATACTGAAACATGCCATATTGAAGACATTCAAACTTCAACAAATAATTCTGGTTCTAATAATGGTGAAATTTTACGCAGATCCACAAGGAATTTTGTTCCACCAATTTGGCACAAGGATTATGCTATGAGTGATTCTAATGTCAAATATTATGTATCTGACTATGTTCATTATTCACAATTATTTGATCATCATTAATACTTTGTTTTCGTTATTTCTAGGATTACTCAACCAAATGTTATAAAAATGTTAATGATATAAATTGGGTGAATTCAATGAAAAGAAGAGATACGGGCATTAGATTCCAACAATACATGGTATTTAGTTCAATTATCCTCTGGAAAACATACTATAGGTTGTAAATATTAGTCAAGAATATAATAGCCTTTACAGTGTTATTATATAATCCATTGTCATTACCTTATATGTCTCATATACATTGTCTTGTCATAACAACCTAGGGTTTTCCTTGTATATGCTCATCATATTCAATTATATATACAAGAGATATGACTCTTATGGAATCAAGTATTCACAAAACCCTACTTGCCTTTTATGAGCATATACAAGGAACACCCTACCTTGCTATGGCAAGATAAGGAATATAGGACATATACGGTAATGACAAATGTTATATAGCAATGGTATACATGCTAATATAATCTTAACAAATAGTAAATGAGTTTATCATATTAAATTCTAATTAGATGCATCCATTGAAAGGTTTACGGATCGTTTAGTAGCAAAAGGATATAGTGAAGAAGAAGGAATCAATTATGTAAAAACCTTCAGTCTTGTTAAAATGGTCACTTTTAGAGTAGTCTTAACCCTTGTTGCTTCACAAAATTGGTGGATGTGTATGATGTGTTTTGTAGGGTGACTTGAATGTAGAAGTATACATAGACTTGCCTCAGGGATTCTGAAATCAGGGGAGAATCTAGTATGTATATTGCAAAAATCTCAGTATGAATTAAAGTGGATTTAAACACCTAATTTTGGCTTGGGGTCAAAATAACATACGCGAGGAACCGAGCCGAGAAAAATCGAGATAAGAAAACCCAAAAATATTATTAATAGGAAAATTAAAAAAAAAAACTTATGTTTACTAAAAAAGAGGAAAATGTTGTTTAATTTTTTTTTACTAAGTTATATATGTAGTAGTATTATATATATACGTATATATATATGGAAAAAAAAAAGTATAGTAGTTTTTATTATAAAATAGTTATGGTGGAGTTTTATTATAAAATAATTATAGTGGAGATTTATTATAAAATAATTATAGTGGTGTTTATATTTATTTATTACAAAAATATACTAGTTACCACACCTATCGGTGGCACGCGTCGTGTCCACCCACACCTCTCTGCCCGAGTGAAGAAGCCCTCAATTGCCTAGGTTTCCTTTCCCCATGACAGACAAATCCCGTTCCCAATTGGTGAAGGAATTCAATCCCATTCTACAATTAATTGCAAGAACACAAAGAGAATGAATGGTCAGCAACTAGGAACCAATCACCTCTTTGATTGACTTGGCCATGCAACAAACAACGAACACAACCTGAAGCTGCAAGCGAGTTACTCGACCGTTTTTTTGCAGTTTTTGCTGAAGCAGAAGGCTCCACCAGAGGCGGCCTGAGCTCGGCTACAAGGTGGCCCAGCTACCAGCGAGGAGGAGGCCACACCCGGCAGCCCAAGTCGGTTCCAAAACCAGCAACACCACCTGCGCACTCATAGGGAAACCATCAGACAAAAGACAGACGAGCACCGCCACGCCTATAAAGGAACCAGCTCACCCAACCATCTTCACCCCCCTCCCCCTTTGTTTTCGTGTTTATGTTGTCTCTTGCAGGAAGCTTCCAGCCACGGTGACGACTCAGCCCTCACATTCAGCGTTGCGATGCAGACTGAGTCCAGTTCTGGCGCCTCGAGCAGACCCGGCAAGCCCGTGGTCGACTTGGACTTCAACGATCAGGTGAAGAACGAAGAGTCGTATGTGGACAAGATCATATCACAAAACGAAGCAAACTCAAGGTGGTTAATGGAGTACTAACGTCGGCGTGGGCGTGGTATGGACCCGTCACAATATCGGAAGCGGAGGAGGGTATACTATTGTTTGATTTTGAACGAAAGCAGGATGCGCACCACATACTGGACCGCTCACCATGGGCCGCCAATGGACACATACTCAATATCAAAAGATGGGATCCGAGCCAGGGAGTTAAGGATGTTGAATTCAATAAGGTAACCTTATGGATTCAAGTACATGACCTAGGGCTTGAGAAATTTAGTGATGCCAATGCTTGGAAGATAGGAAACATGATAGGAAATTGCCTTGAGATTGAAGAGCATGTTCGGAAAATAAGTAGAAGTTATATGAGAATGCGTGTAGATGTGAATGTAGAGATGCCCCTGATGGCGGGGTTCTGGTGGAAGAACTCTCATGGAGAGGATAAGTGGGCCTCAATACAATATGAACGGTTATCTCATTTTTGCTATGGGTGTGGGACGTTAGGCCACACAACACAATCATGCAAAGTAGAGGTTCAGATGGCCCAGAATGATCAAAGTGTATCAATGTATGGGTCGTGGCTCATTGGCGTGAGGCCAAAACAAGGCAAGAGTAGACACAGCATGGGAGGTGATGAGACACAAGGACCGAAACAAGGTCCGGGTGCAAGGAAGTCATGGTTTAATATCATGGACAAGGTGCGGGGACGGAACAAGGCACCTAAGAAAGCTCAAGAGAAAACAGGGACAACACATGAGCAAGGCATGGGCAATGCGGGCATACCCAAAGACCGAACAAGTGAGACAAGGGATCAAGATCCTATGGAGACCGACATGGCCCCTGACCAAGGGGGGCAAACCAGCCCATGAACCGACGAACCACCAAACCCAATTGCGTTAACCATACATGCTACCCCAAGCCAAGCCGACCGAACCAATATCCCTAAGCCACTACCGAACCACATACGCATATGGATCAAAGCCAAATCGAACTGAGACTACCCCCATCAAACCAAAGCTGAAACCATACTGAGCCTACCCCCATCCATACCATGCCGAACCCAACAATCCATAACCCATGAGAATCGAACCAAGCACAAACCAGAACCGAACCTACCCCTGATCACATACCTCCCCGACAATCCAACCCACCAACACCTCGAAGATGACACAACCCCACTCCAAACATACATAGTAGAAGACCCACCTAACACACCACCCAACACACCACCGAATTCCCCAAACCACCGAACCACAAACCCACATCTGGACTGAGGCCATACCTTGAAAAGACGAATTTAAAGCGAACGAGGGAGGCGATGGAAGATCAACCGGGGACAAATAGAATTAGGAAACAGGTGGAAGACCAAGGTCACCCCGGTACAATGATAAGGAAAAGCCCAAGGAGAAGAGTGCATAAGTCCAACACTAATCGCAGGAAGAGGACCGAAAGCAGATAGGTGACACGAATCGAGATGGAGGAATCAAATGAGTTGAACATGGGTTCTGGTGGCTGTTAACAGTCCAACACCTACAAGAACTCAACAAAAGGTATCCCCCAAGAATTATGTTCTTACTGGAAACGAAAACTGGGGATAGCAACTGCGAACGGATACGAACAAGAATGGGAATGGAGAACAAGTATTATGTGAGCCCAAGTGGGGCATCGGGAGGGTTAGCATTGTGGTGGACGCTGGAAATGAAAGTCTCAATAACATATGTCGACTCGAACATCATTGATTGTGAGGTCCAATTTGCTAGGCAGACCGAAACAATAAAGGTTGCAGGGATAAATGCGAGCACGGATGCGCATGAACAAACTCAAAACTGGAACATCCTTCGAAACACAGAGATGGGCTGAACGGGTGCTTGTGTGGTCCTAGGAGATTTCAATAGTATATGCAACCAACATGAGAAGCAAGGTGGAAGGAGAAAGTTGCAACGTCAAATGGATGAGTTCAAGAAAATGATCGAGGACATATACATGGAGGATTTGGGGGCGCGTAGACCCCCGTACACACGGTGTAACAACCGTAGTGGAGCCGAACGCATCAGTGAACACCTTAACTGTGTCATCACAAACGCGGCATGGACAATGTAATATCAACAAGGGAGGTATATCAACGAGCTTGCCATTGGGTCGAACCATACCCCGATGGTGGTCCAACTCAAAAAACCGAAGAAAATGGGAAGGAAGAGGTTCAAATTTGATGCTATGTGGTTAGAAAACCCGGAGTGTAAGGAGGTGATAAAGGATGCATGGGAGAGACCTACAACACGAAGGGAAACACAAGGGGTGTTCACCAAACTGAACAAATACCGCAAGCAACTCACGGCATGGAACAAAGTCCACTTTAGAAATAACATGCGAGAAGTTACCAACATAAAGGCATCCCTAAGACAGAATGCCCAAAGGGTGATGGATGAGGAAGCGATAAGGGAGGATAGAAGGCTAAAGGGAAACGTCAAATCCCTTTGGACACGAGAAGAAACTTATTGGAGGCAAAGATCTAGAATCAAATGGCTTAGGGAGGGGGACCGTAACACTACATTCTTCCACCAAACAACTATAACGAGAAGAAGGCGTAACCAAATATGCTGATTGAGGGGTATGAATGGGGAATGGATTGAAAATGAAGGGCGAATTGCGGATGAGCTATACCGTTACTATGGGGACATGTTTACCTCGGAATGAAACGAACCGGGGGAAGAGTTTCTCCGATGTATACCAGCGGAAATGAATGATAAACTAACACGGGAGGTGATGGATAGTGAGGTTCGGTCGGAAACATATCACTTAGGTGGATCGAGGGCGCCCGGTCCGGACGGGTGTCCGGGTCTGTTTTACCAAAGGAACTGGAAGATCATGGGGGCGGACGTCATCACTGCGGTCAAGGCTTTCTTCAGAACAGGTATCATCCAAAACACCCTAAATAATACTGATATTGTACTTATTCCAAAACCCAACCCAACCCACTGATTTTCGGCCTATAACTTGTTGTAACTTCATGTATAACATTATCTCGAAAGTCTTGGTGAACCGATTGAAGCCTTACCTATCAGAGCTTATCACCCCTTTCCAGAGTGCTTTTGTATTAGCTAGACATTTACAGGATGTTAGGTAACTCAAATAAAACTAGAAAAGAGAAATCGAAGCTTACTTGAGAGTGAAGATAGCAATCTGTTCTTCAATTCAAAAATTAGTTTACTCTGTTACACCGACTTCTATTTATAACCTACAACTATCCTATAATTGCAACCAGATCCTTCTTGTTTATTTACAAACAGATCCTTGAACATATGTAAGTATACATATGTCCTAACATTCCCTATTGAAGATCTTATTTTGAATCTAATTAACACCTTCGTTTTTCTTCCTTTTCACTCTTGATAACAATGTGACCAAAATTTGAAACTTGATTCCGAATGTTTCAGAGCAGCTGAGCAGCATCCCTTCTCTTATCTTCATGAAATGTTGTCTTCACAGGTAAAGTATGACTACATCTGAATATTCTTGAATTCTGACTTCTCCTATGAAAGCACTTATACCATACTATCAATATACCCAAGTGAATACGATTGATCAATCTCAAGTATTCATCAACTGATTCATCGACTGCACAATGAACTTTGAACAATACCACATTCTTAATGAACATGCTCGACTCAGTGCACCACTATAACACACTCTGATTCATATATGCAGAAATCAATTACAGCATATATACTTCACCGTTCTGTTTTTATAAATTCTCAAGGAAGACCACACTCCTGATACAAAACCAGAACACTTATATTCACTAGATGGACATGAAATCTAGAGTTTGATCCAGAAATCTCAATAACACATCTTATTTCATTCACGACAACTGCATTGACATCATAGACCAGACTATTGTACTCATCCTTATTCATTCTTCTTTCTCTTTTTTTTTTTCCAGACTTATCATTTTTTATTTGAATTGCTCCTTGACAGAAGGGTTTGAGCCCTAATCTTTTCAACATTGGTTGAAAGGTTTGAGACCTTATCTTTACTTCCTCAAGAACCAATCTGAAGTATCTTATCGTTGTCTTGAGATTGAGTTCTATTTTTGGAATCAAACCAATGTTTTATGTCAAGGAGATATGTCCCGGAACTACAATTTTCAATGCAGTCATCAATAACGAAAACAGATCAGACATGAAATTAACTAAAGATCACACTCTAGCCATTGCACCACACAGACAGAATATAAGCGAACATAGGTAATGTACCTATCATATGGTAATCTAGAGAATCATCAAAACATCCAATGAACTATAAATGCCAAAACTGATTTAACCAACATGAAGAAGAATGTACTACAGTAGCACACATAGACAAACATGAATCACTAGAATGAAAACAGTCAAAGCACTGACAGATAATAGAATCAGGATAACAGCATGAAACTGAACAATACAATACTCACTTAGAATATTTCAACAGCATGAATATAAGTACTATCACACAAGAAAGACATAAATTCAAAGATTACTCAGAATCAACAACATTACCAGACAAACGCCTATCAATCCCATTATGATCCAGCAATTCTTCCACAGAAAATATCCCCAACTTCTTCCTGCAAGGCACAAACATCTTTTCAGTCAACGGTTTAGTGAGAATATCTGCCACTTGTTCATTTGATGGAACAAAATTAACAATGACATGTCCAGAGTTAACTTTCTCTCTAACAAAAAACAAATCGATTTCAACATGTTTCATCTTGGAATGTTGAATCGGATTCTCGGACAATGCTGCATCACTGGTACTATCTGTCCACACCACGGGCACTGATGATAACATCAAACCCATCTCAGTAAGCAAAGATTTAACCCAGATAATCTCACACACAGCATTAGCTACCGCACGGAATTCAGCCTCAGCACTCGACCGAGCAACCACTGACTGCTTCTTTGAGCTCCAAATTATCGGATTACCATTCAACAGAAGATAGTGTCCTGAAATGGATTTTCTATTAGAAATGTCACCACCCCAATCTGCATTAGAGTAGGAAGTTAAATAAATTTCTTTAACAAGAAACAAGTTAGTACGAAACATGAGTCCATGATCAATCGTACCTTTCAAGTACCGAACAATGTGTAAAAGACCCTTCCAGTCAATAACACTAGGAGTTTGCATGAATTGACTAAGTTTATTAACTGAGAAATTAATATCAGGACGAGTAACACATATGTGTTGAAGAGCACAAATAGTTCTACGGTATAAGGTAACATCATCGAAACTTTCTGAGCAAGTAATCATACCTGTTTTAGATTAGCATCTACCAGTCATTGGAGTGGGGCAGGCAGACACCGAAGTGAGAGCAAGTTTGTCAACCAGATCTTGCACATACTTCTTTTGATTCAGCAATAAAAAATCATCAGTAGCTAAAACTTCCATGCCCAAAAAATAACTGAGATTTTCCAAATCTTTAAGCTGAAACTCCTCATGTATAGCCTTAATAACATCAGAAATCATGACAGACGAAGGACCTGTAACAACAATATCATCGACATAGACTAAAAGAAAAACAGAACCAACCTCACTGTGTTTGATGAACAAGCCCGCAACAGAAGCCTTGAACTGCAGCTGATGTAGAAGAAAGCACTTGAGCTTCTCGAACCAAGCCCTTGGCGCCTGTCTTAAACCATATAAAGCCTTGTGAAGCTTGCAAACTAACGGAGCATTGGTGTTGGATGTATGTTCAAAACCAGGTGGCTGAACCATAAACACCTCCTCAGATAACTCCCCATGAAGAAATGCATTATTGATATCAATCTGTCTCAATGACCACTTGTGAGAAAGAGCTAAAGATAAGACAATTCGAACCGTAGCTGATTTTACCACGGGGCTAAACGTTTCCTGAAAGTCGAATCTAGGCTTTTGAGAGAAACCCTTTGCCACCAGTCGAGCTTTATACCGAGCAATGGATCCATCAGAATCTTTATCTTAAAGATCCATTTACAACCAATTGGAATCCTTCCTGATGGCAGCTGAACAATCGACCATGTTTTGTTTGTTTGAAGAGCTGAAAATTCCTTTTCAACAGATGCTCGTCAATGAGGACTATTTAAAGCTTGATGAATGGACTTAGGCTCTGTTGTAAGTAAAGAATCAGAAGACTCAAAATTTGTTAGTAAAGACTGAAGAGAAGTTTGATTCTGAGCATGAGCTTTGGACCTAGTAACCATTGGATGAATACTAGAAGGATTAACAGATGAATTAGTACTAACAATAGGAGTAACAACAGGTATAGGAGAAGAAGCAGAGCTAGGAACTAAATTGGAACCACAAAGCCTGTATGAAACAACAGGTAAAGAAACAGAAGAAGACACAGGACGCACCACAGGAGGAATCACATCATTAACAGTCGGTACCACAGGATAAACAGCAGCATTATCATAAACATCAGCGTCATCAGGAATATTAAAACACGGAAAGCATGAACTTGTAGCATTGTGATGAGCAGAATCAGGAGATGGAGAGGGTGGTAATTGAACTGGTACAGTAACAGAGTCAGCAGGAAGAACAAATCCATTTGATTCAACATAAGTAAACTGAGCATTACACGGAATAAAGAAAGGAGGCGATGTGTAATTCTGAGAAAGAGCATTAGATGTAAAGAAATTACTCTTAGCATCAGCAAATGCAAATACAGACTCATGAAACACAACATTCCGTGATGTATACACACGGCCAGTCGAAGACAAACATTTACAACCATGATACTTTGCACAATATCCTAAGAACACGCATGGTTCAGAACGAGGAGCAAGTTTAGTTTTATGAAATGGCCTTAGATGAGAAAAACACATGCAGCCAAACACACGTAAGAATGAATAATCAGGAGCAGATGAAAACAGTTTTTCATGTGGAGACAAATTCTGCAAACTTACTGAAGGTAACCTGTTAATGAGGAATGTGGCTGTAAAAAATGCATCTAACCAGTAATGGAGTGGAACCGAAGCTTGAGCTAACAGAGCTAGACCCAACTCAACAATGTGTCTGTGTTTGCGTTCCACAATCCCATTCTGCTCCGAGGAGTATGGACATGTGATGCGATGAGCTATTCCAAATTAGGAAGATTTGATGACAGAAACTGAAACTCTCTTCCACCGTCCGATTGGACTGCTTTAACAGAAAATCTGAGCTACTTCTCTGCAAGGTTATGAAACTCTACAAAACATTGAGCAGCATCATTCTTCTTTTTGAGAAAATAAATCCATGTATATCGGCTATAAGCATCTACTATACTGAGGTAATAGTTATGACCATTCGAAGAACAGGATGCAGGACCCCAAAGATCAACTTGAACAAGTTCTAAAGGTGATGTATAAACAGACATGGAAGAATGATATGGTTGTTTCTTGCTTTTACCAATAGCACACGCAGAACATTGTGAAGAAGAATTAACAATCGGATGATTATGCAACCGCAGAAAATTAACAAGTATCGTGTTTATTTAAGGTTGTCACAAAGCATTCAAAATCAGATTTCTCAAGAACATCAGATGTGATAAATGATGATAAGCAGGATGTTGATGGATCTATACGAATAGACACAGTATTGGAACCAGAATCATAACTTTCCATTGAATCAGATGACAAAACATCAATCGAAACATCATTTTTCTTCTTTATAGAAGTACTAAAGTCAGAAAACAACTGAGTACTATCATTATCTACTGCAGCTGAATTCACATTCGAAACCTTATTCAGTCTAGCATGATTACTAATCAGACACCTATTATTAGAAGAACAGAAGAACTTGGACAGATCAAGCTTATATAATCCAGCATTCTCATGTCCATGAAGCAGCACTTGATTTGTTTTTGAATCTTTGATCAAACCGTGAGTAGGATGAAGTTCGAAATAGACTTGATTATCCTTTGCGAACTGTGACACAGAAAGTAAATTCTTAGTCACACTAGGAGTATAAAGCATATTGTGAAGATGTAAAGCCCGAGTGTTAGACGGAAGTACTGCAGAACCTATAGCAGAAAAGTTAAGAGAAGATCCATTACCAACAACAACTTTACCTTGACCTAAGTAAGGAACACATGTGGTACTCGGATGAGGCAAGGCATTGGTAAGGTGATTAATCGCGCCAGAGTCTGGAAACCAGCTGAGATCATGTTGAACAACTGGAGCAATGGACGTCATGTGAGCTTGCGGATTACTTATCATCGACTGAGTATCCATGTTGAAGACTAAGGCTCACGAAACTGAACCACCTACAAATGGAGCAGTAGGTGTACCAGGCATAGATGGATGCACAGCTGAATGCAAAGGATAAGAAACCGCAGGAGACTGATAAACAGGTTGAGTATTGACAGCTTGATAGACATGAGGATTATAGAAAGCCGATGGATTAAAGGAGGTAGGACCAGTATAACTTTCGGATAAGCAGGAAGATATGAAGGAGGTTGAACTGATGGATATCCAGCTTGAGGATTGTAAGAAGGTTGAGGAACCGAAGAGTACATATGAGGAGATGAATTGATAGATTGAGTTGAAACAGGGGAAGACATATCAGCATCCTCCCATTGAGACGAACACAAGTTCACATTTGGTGTCGATGATGCTCCTGGATCTGTAACACCAGTAAAATTCACATTAAAATTGTGATAGCACCTATGAACTAGGTGACCAAAGTTTCCGCAAAGCTGACATTGAGGTCGATTAGATCCATATCCTCTACCTCTGCCTCTGCCTGAGTTAACCTGCTGAGAAGTATTAAAGTTCTGATTCTGATTTGCAGTAACATTTGAAGGAGTTTGAAACTGATTCTCGAGATGGCTGAGTAACAGAATTTTGATTGTTTGACACAGAATTCACACTTGAACCTGACACTTCATTCTTCATGGATGATGACTGATTTACCACAACATTTGCGGATATGCTACCATCGAAAAGAAGATCAACCTGTCTTGTTTCTGCATCTAGCAATACATAACTAACCGATGCCATATCGTATGGATTCCTGCTAGCATGTATTACTGAGACGACATTATCGAATTGTACCCTTAACACCGTTAAGTACAATCGATATCTGCTGCATCTCCTCGATCGGGTGGCCACAGCTTGCTAAGCTGTCACAAGCAGACTGAACAACCATCAAATAATCGCGCATGGATTGATGTGGCAGTTTTCTTACCTTGAGTCGATCATACAAATGCATGATCCTGGTCGTCGAAGCTGAAGAGAAGTCTCGGTGAAGCTTTTGCCAGATTGAAGATGCTGTCATACATCCAATTAAGCCACGGCTGACTTGCGACGAAACAGACGCTAGCATCCACGAAGCTAGAGAACTATCTTTCTGAACATATTTCACATATTCAGGATTCGGCTCTTCTCCTCCATCAGGTCCAGGTATTGATATCGGAATCGTAACATTTCCATATAGGTGAGCTTCAAGATTATGGCCGCGAACAGCTAATAGAACCTGTTGTCTCCATGATTGAAAGTTCTATTCTCCTTCTAGCTGAGAGACTTTATTATTGACAAAAGATGCAGTGATATCTTCCATTTCTATCATCACACAGAGAAATAATCGCACATAGCACAGATATACCAAAATCACCGTAACGATCAGGCAAACCAGATAATCAGCGAAAGAGATAGCGATTAATGTAGTCGCAGGATTGAAAGCGGCTCTGATACCATGTTAGGTAACTCAGATAAAACTAGAAAAGAGAAATCAAAGCTTACTTGAGAGTGAAGATAGCAATCTGTTCTTCAATTCAAAAGTTAGTTTAGTCTGTTACACCGACTTCTATTTATAACCTACAACTATCCTATAATTGCAACTAGATCCTTCTTGTTTATTTACAAACAGATCCTTGAACATATGTAATTATACATATGTCCTAACATAGGACAGCATCATGGTGTCGCATGAAGTTTTCCATCATCTACAAATGGGCCGAAATGGAGGAAAGGGGGGATGTGCGTTAAAGATCGATATGCAAAAGACGTATGATAGAGTTGAATGGGATTTCCTCCTCGACACACTTAGAACCAGAGGCTTTGCGGAAAAGTGGGTGGGATGGATAAGGGCTTGCATATCAACGACCACATACCAAGTGATGGTTAATAGGGATAGAACCGAACTCATAAGGCCAACACGAGGTATCCGCCAAGGTGATCCACTATCACCCTATTTGTTCATCTTACTTGCGAATGTGCTATCTAGGAGGATACTCAGTGCTGCGAGGCAATTATTTGGGACTACCTTTGATATGGGGACACTCAAAGAAGGAGGCCTTGCTTTCCTAAAAACTAAGGTAAATGACAAGCTTCAGGGATGGAGTACAAAAACTCTAAACCAAGCAGGAAATGTGGTCCTCATAAAGGCAATCATCACCGCGATACCTACATACGTGATGAGTATATTCCGATTACCAAAGACATGGTGTTCGGAAATAGATGCTCTCATTGCGGACTTTTGGTGGGGACAAACTGTTGAGGGGAAGAAAACTCACTGGCGGAGATGTGAGATCCTAACTAAGGCTAAGGAGGTGGGAGGCCTAGGATTCAGAGAACTACAAAGTTTCAACACATACCTACTCACGAAGATGGAGGGACGTGTGCAGACCGAACCGCAGAACCTTTGTGCACTGGTCCTAAAAGGACTATATTTCCCGAGATGTTCATTCCTAGATAGGCGAAAAGAAGGGGCCAAGCCTCGTGGGGATGGAGTAGCATACTACATGGCCAAGAGGTGATGAAACGGGAATGTGTATGGATGATAGGATCGAGGGAGAACATCTGAGTGTATGGAGACCCATGGATCTACACAAAGGAGACCCGACGAGTGAATGACGAGACTTTGTTGGAGAACGGAGAGCAATTACTAGTCCGTAACCTCATACAACCGAATGGGGCCTGGAACGAAGGATTAGTATGCATATGGTAAGATACCTCAGTATAACCATTCGTTGCTTGGAGACTTGCAACGAATGGACTTGCCGTTAAGGCGAATATGGTAAGATGAGGCATGAATGTGAACCTAGGGTGCCCAATATGTGGAGAAGTGGAAACAAGAGAACATATGATGCTTGATTGTGCATGGACCGAACGGGTGTGGCTAGGCGTGCTAGGGCTTAGAGTGGTCTGACCGAACACCTTGGACATGGTTAAATGGCTTGAAGAGAGGATAACGGAACTAATGAGCCAAGGACCAAGCATCGAGAGGAGATGAACACTTATGTTGATCACGTATTGTCAAATATGGAAGACAATGTGCAAGGCGGCCTTCGAATCTAAGCAACCTTGCCAACAGACCGTCATAGGGTAAATCAAGGGGGCATACTAGGAGCAATCATGTAGTGGACGACCCATGCAAAGAGCAACCGAAGGGAGCCCAACCAATGAAGACCGACCGCAACAAGAGTGGCAACCACCGGCGCCAAACATAATAAAGATCAATTGTGACGGATCATGGTGTCAACAATCGAGAAGAACGGGCATAGGATTGGTAGCGCGAGACAAAAACGGAAAAGTGGTGGGAGGTCTAAACCGACGGTACCAGACCGATGATGTTGAAACAATGGAGCCAATGACGCTACATGAAGGCGTACGACTAGCACTAGAAGCGGGATGACAAAACATTATCGTAGACACAGATTCACAAGTGGTTCATGAACAGATAGAGAACGGCCCAACACATTAAAGGGTATCAACTATCATCACAAACATACGAGCATTAGCAAGGCAACTCGAGCGAGTGCATTGGAGAGCTATTCCAAGAATGACAAATGAATGTGCGAATTGGATAGCAAAGCAAGCAAGACTGGAGTGAGTCTAAACGATTGGGTCGAAAGACCACCAATTCCATTTATGTGTTTAGTAGCGAATGATTGTATGTACGAACAACTGTGATCATGTGTCACGACGTTTTATTTCATCAAGTAAAGCGATAATTTGACCCAAAAAAATTAAAAAAATAGACAAAATCTACTATAAATAGATGAACAACTACGGTTTGAAAAAGGGACATAAAACATAGAGAGAAAGGTGAAAAATAATTAAGGGAGATTGAGTGAAGTTTTTTTTAGAGAAATGTAAAGAAGTATCAATGATTATCGGTCTCGGTTCCTCGTACGGTATCTAAACTCCAAATAACTTAGGTATATCTCTTTCATATTCAAGATTGTATTTGTATTTTCTATTGTGAATGAAGTTTGTTTTATCATTATTATGTGTTACTAGTTATATGTCATATAAAAATTGTACTCGGTTTTAAGTTCGGTATAACTTTAGGGTCGTTTTAAGCATTTGTGAAAGTTATGGGGGTTTATTTCGGTAAAACAAATAACATTTTCAAACAGGCTTAGGTCATTCCTAAATTTTGATGAAAGTTATAACTCGGTCCTAAGACTCTCGAGTCATTTGGGAGGACTTTACCGAGTGTTAAACCAAACCGGAAAGTTTTGGGTCAATTTTTGAAATTTTTTTCCAATTCAGCTCGAATTTTAAAAAATTGCATTTTGGTCCCCAAACCATTCTGAAAATCCCATAACTTCCATAGTATTACAAATTAGTCCAATGTGCTTCGTATTTTCAAAATCATTTGTATACGTTTGACACGTTTAAAATGACTCCAACGTTAAACCACCTTTTTTTCGAGCACGATTAATTTTATTCTCTCTTGTTTATTTATTTTAAATTAACTAAAAAAAATGATTGTATATTGTTAATTAAAAAAATGTGCATGTAATGGTTTTGGCCAAGCATGATCAAAACGGGTAATTCGGGTAAGTTAAAAAAAATGTAAATTCAAAAGGAAACTAAAGTAACGAAAGGGCAGATTATGGGCTCGAGATCCCTTAAGTTGTAATCAAACCCCTGAACTCGATTCTCTGTACATAGACCATTCCAAGCCCTAGGATGTTAACATCATGTACCCTAGGCAAATTTTAGGATTCCAATTAGCCTTTAATTAATCGGTGGCGACTCTTTCATTTTTCCGGTCCGGTTGATGACCCCAATCAACCAGACCCGTCGCTCGCCAAAACCCAATATTTTTTAGCGAACAAAATAAAAATATTTTCCAAAATGGGTTGGGGAAAGTCGGATCCGACGTCCGACAATTTGGGGACCCTGCTCGGGATACAGTTTAGAGGGTTTGGGCTTTGTTATGTTTGCTTTGCCATGCTATAGTTTGCCCTATCTATTTTGACTATTTGGTAATATTTTCAGATTTAAATTTTGCCCAGAAAGCAATGTAAATGTAATAATTCAAAAATGATGTAAATCCTCGTTTTGCACACACCACGTTGGTTAACATTACCCGCTCAGACCTGGATCACATTAAGAGCTTAGGGAGTTTAGTAGGGGAATACGCCCGAAGAGGTTTGGATCGGCGACACGCACCCAAACAACTCAAATCGGTGATCAAAATAGACCCGCCGCTCGCCAAAACCCAACATATTCGAGCGAACAAAATAAAAATATTTTCCAAAAAGGGTTGGGTAAAGTCGTATCCGACGTCCAACAATTTGGGGACCCTGCTCGGGATACAGTTTAGAGGGTTTGGGCTTTGTCATGTTTGCTTTGCCATGCTATAGTTTGCCCTATCTGTTTTGATTGTTTGGTCATGCTTGCAGTTTTAAATTTTGCCCAAAAAGTAATGTAAATGTAATAATTCAAAAATGATGTAAATCCTCATTTTGCACACACCACGTTGGTTACCATTACCCGCTCAGACCTTGAGCAACATTAAGAGCTTAGAGAGTTTAGTAGGGGAATACGCCCGGAGAGGTTTAGACTGGCAAAACGCACCCAAACAATTAAAATCGGTGATCCAAATGGACCCGTCGCTCGCCAAACCCAACATTTTCTAGCGAACAAAATAAAAATATTTTCCAAAAAGGGTTGGGTAAAGTCGGATCTGACGTCAGACAATTTGGGAAGCCTGCTCGGGATACACTTTGGAGGGTTTGGGCTTTGTCATGTCTGCTTTGTCATGTTATAGTTTGCGCTATGTGTTTTGACTGTTTGGTCATGATTGTAGATTTAAATTTTGCCCAAAAAGCAATGTAAATGTAATAATTCAAAAATGATGGAAATCTTCGTTTTGCACACACCACGTTGGTTACCATTACCCGCTCAGACCTAGAGCACATTGAGAGCTTAGGTAGTTTAGTAGGGGAATGCGCCCGGAGAGTTTTGGACCAACTACACGCACCCAAACAACTCAAATCGGTGATCGAAATGGACCCGTTGCTCGCCAAAACCCAACATTTTCGAGCGAACAAAATAAAAATATTTTCTAAAAAGGGTTGGGGAAAGTCGGATCTGACGTCCAACAATTTGGGGACCCTGCTCAGGATACAGTTTAGAGTGTTTGGGCTGTGTCATGTTTGGTTTGCCATGCTATAGTTTGCCCTATTTGTTTTGACTGTTTGGTCATGCTTGCAGTTTTAAATTTTACCCAAAAAGCAATGTAAATGTAATAATTCAAAAATGATGTAAGTCCTCGTTTTGCATACACCACGTTGGTTACCATTACCCGCTCGGACATGGAGCACATTAAGAGCTTAGGGAGTTTAGAAGGGGAATACGCCCGAAGAGGTTTGGACCGGTGATACGCACCCAAACAACTCAAATCGGTGATCTAAATGGGCTCGTGATCCTCTATAGTGGTGAGGTTCCGCCGTTTCAAAGGACTTATAAATTCCATCTTGTTAGAACAAAAATTCCACACTGCTTTTAACCTTCTACCAGTCTCGTGTTTTGTTTTGGCCCTAGATCATGACTTGCATAGGCTTCGGTCTTTTTGTATTCCATAGACTTCTGTAAATGTAATATGAACCTTAGTAGTCACATTTACTTGTTGGCACTTGCATTGTATTTTTTCTAAAAAATTAAAATAAAATGTAAGTTATGCTTATTCTGTGTTGTATCCTTAGGACGTTTCAACCCACTGTCCTCGTACCAAGGCCATCCAACCCCCCACGGTTGAAATTGACCGAGTATGTAAAGCCATGACGAAAGAGGATCAGAAATACGTGAACGAGAAGATTGACGAGGTTCACGAGCTTGCAAACTACAAAGTCAACTGGGTTTTCCTCGATGCTTTGTCTGATTTATGGGATGTGAAAAACATCCCACCTACGCTTGAATAATACCGTCAACTCGTTCAAGGGGTAGATTAGGATTGTGCTATTGTTCAACCTGACCTCCAATAAAGAGGCGAAGATAGTACCTTGGCCAAACTTCTCAAAGTCACAACGAACAAAATGTCCACCGAGCTCAGGTTGAATGAGGTGATTGCTTATCCATTGAACTTTTGGTATATTTGATTGAGCGTTGATTTGCCAATAAAAAAATGCTCTGGGAGTTGCCACACTTTATTTTACTTGTTTTGGGAACGTTCGTATTCCCCTTTTCTAATGGTCTCATCGACTCAGCTATGGCCAAAGTCGTCATTCAAATAATAGAAGGCAGGGGTTTCGTGACGGCGTTGCTCCTCGAAACCATTGCATCTCTAAACATTATAAAAAAACAAAGGAAAAAGAGAACTAAAAGCAAGACCTAGCTTACTGCAGATTTGGTTCTTAATCCATATGATAGAATTTGGCATGAATTTTTCCCGGGCAACTTTTTACGCGACAAAAGGGTCATCTTGAGAATGTTAGGTCGATCATTATTCAAAACTGAGATATGGAAAGCCCTCGATTGGAAAATCTATATTTCGAAACTAACGCATAAGGGAATTTTATGGATGGATAGATGGTTACCCATCCACCGCTCCATGATCCTTGTGTGCAAAACTTTCGAGGGAGTTCCGCTTCTCAACAATTCGATGGATTCCAAGATATCCGGGTGCATGTTCATGGATCACCAAGAGCGTACAAGTGGCCCAGCAAATCGGATATTGCAAACTCGCTTCGAGACTCAGTCCGAAAAGTGAATAATGATTGGGGAAACTGAGTCCTACTATTCATAAATCCAACGCAAAGCTCCACAACAAAGGTAAACGAATACCATGTGACAACGGAGTACGCTCACAATTTCTACTCGGCACCAGCAAGTCCGCCTGTTGACATGAAGAAGATAATCGAGGATAGGACCGAGCATCCACCGTCATCTCACGAGGAAATCTATGCGATCATGAAAGCTATGGTGGAAATTCAAAGTATTCCTTGGGCTGATGAACACTCTAGATCCAAGAAAGAGATCCGACGCTTCTGCAACATGCTACGGTGTGTGCGAAATGAAGTGAGAGGTCAGGATCTCACCTTGGAGAAATGTGAGGGAAAAATAGATGAGTTGAATGACACCCTTCAACAGTTCAGATGAAGGACAAGGCGAATTAAAAGATTTTCGAAATGCATGTCCCAGACCTTCCTTCGAACTAAGGAGCAAGTGACAAAGGCACTCAACAAGCTACGCCACCGTGTGAAACGTCTTAAGAATTAGACTTTGATTGGTCAACTCCTTTTAGAGTATTGTTAAAAAAAAAAACTTTTGTCGTATATGTCATCAAAGTCTACGAATGGAATGAATGGAACATGCAGAATTTTCAAAAAACAAACATGCATGATCTATTGTGTATTTACCCTTCTTACTATGGTATTTGAATAACTTAGGCACATCTGGCAAGAACAAGCCCGATATGCACTCGCGGTTTCATTCAACAGGAGCGAATGGAACAACAAAATCAATGTCATCCACCAGGTTTCCCAGAACCCATGCGACATTCGACAACTTCAGCACCACAATAACACGAAGAGAGGATCATCTAGTGAACGTCCTAATCAAGTTCCACTACCGATACATGACTTTCATTAGGAAGCCTTCCCTCTTCAACATGATCAAGCTGCACCTCCGGTGCTTGTTTACCCCAACCAAGTCGTACGACTCGTGTTTGGACTCCCCAATCACCCCCTCTCACTCTGCTACAACCGTCACGATCGAGACCGAACAAGACAAGCGGTTAAAGCATATTGAACAAAAAACAAGGTGTATTCAAGGAGTAGATTGATTGGGAGACATGGACTTCTCTAATCTAGCTCTATTTCAGGAAATCCCGGTGCCCGATAAACTTAAGATGAATGACTTTGAAATTGTTCATCTCAAGATCTACATGGCGAAGATGACTCCATATCTGCATTATACCAAGTTGATGGTCCAGACCTTCCAGCAAAGTTTGAAAGGGGAGGCATTGGTCTGGTTCGCAGGGTTAAGGACGGAGCAAGTGTCGAATATGGAGGAGTTGGCCAAGCTTTTCCACCACTAATATAAGCACAATCTGGATAACGCTCCTACTCGCCTTGATCTTCAAACTATGGAAATAAAATAGGGATAGTCTTTCAAAGATTATGTGACAGGGTGGAGGGGAAATGCCAACTGCATGAACCTGTCTCTTGGGCAGAATGAGGCGGTCCCGATTTTCATCAGTACTTTAAGGGTATATATTATACCCAAATGATCCACAACATAATTTTCAAATCTCATCATGATAGACTACTTGATCGAGCAAGGGATTCGGTCCGAAAAGATTGAAGAATCATACAAAGGTGCAGTGGATCCTAAGAAAACTGGTGCGAAGAAATCTACCCCAACCATAGGCGCGGTCTATCCGAACCCTTACCAGGCCCCTTACTCGGCTCTGTATCAACAATACTCGCCTAAATAACCGAATCCAAAACCTTAACGATCATAAGTACCTGGTCTTGAATCCCATTTCGCCACTGAATGTCAAAACCAATTAGTTACCCAACCACGCTTCTAGCTCAGCAACATGATCTACTTAGAAGACGACCAACCCCTTTGGCCATCCTCATGAGTTGTGAGATGCTAAAAAATTACATTTGGATGATCACCCCACTAATCATTGACTACGTGTCGCAAGGACCAGTACTGTTCAAGTACAATAACAACAAGAACCTGTACCTTGGAACTATGGGGGTCACGCGGAAGGATTCGCGAAAAACAACAGCATTTTCAATATGACTCGATTCATACGTTGCTATATTTAGCCAGAAAACCCACCCAAGGAGAAGGAAGTAGAGGGAGCCCAAACGAATAAGGTAACTAAAGAAGAAGCGGGCAATTCCATGAAGATTGTAACGGATGCTGAGTACAAGATTGTGGACCAGCTGCGCAGAACCCCAGCTGCGCATTGATGAATGTTTTTAAGGAAGCCAAGGTACCAAACGAAATTTGAACCCACCAAGTGGTGAATATCATCGGTTCGGTCTTCAATAGTCAAATCGCCTTCGGGGATGAAAGTTGGGTTCTGAGGGACAACAACATGTCAAGGCCCTCCACATCATGTGCAAGAGAAAAGGATACATGCTCTCAAGGGTAATGATTACCAACGACTCAGCTTTAAATGTATGCATGATGTCCACCTTCCAACATATGAAGGTAGATTCGTCAGTTATCCATCCAACCAAGAGCGTTGTTCGAGCCTTTGACGACAATATAAGGGAGGTCGAAGGAGAAATTGACTTACCATTGGAAATTGGTCCATGCGTTTTTAGCGTATCTTTCAATGTCTTGGACATTCTGGGGGTCTACAGTCTACTATTGGGAAGACCTTGGATACACGCTGCAGGAGCAGTGCTTTTTACCCTAAATCAGAAAGTGAAGTTCATTTATGTGGACCGCATGGCTGTGATGGATGGGGAGGAATATTATAACATTTATAAGGAGGCTTTCGTACCTTTCATCGGAATCTTTCGTAGTCTTTCCATGCCTTCGATCTCGTTTCTATGATCAAGGATTGGGGAGATCCAGCACCAGCCAGAGCCGAGCTAATGGTGGGGAAGATCATGTTGAGCAAGAATTTATCTTAGGACGCGATCTTGGAATCCGTCGTCAGGGCATTACACACCCATTGGTTCCTAGGAAAAAAACAAAGGCACTTTTGGGCTGGGTTTCTGTACCAATTTCAAAGATTACGAAGTCGCTCGAAGGAAACATTTAGCCGGAAATTGAGGGCCATTATTGTTTCCTCCCCGTCACTGTTTCATTTCCTGGCCCACCACAAGTGACCTGACCGAATGACGTTTCTGCTCACGAAGGCTTATCAGACTTGTTTTCAATTGGTATCACCATTGGAGCCCTGCTCGGTGAAGGTCCTTCAGACCTTTTCGTCCTTCCACTCGCCAGTGGGAAGAACATCACGAAATGGATGACATTACCTGCTTATGCGCTTTATCTTAGTAATAATGAGTAAGATCTTTTGAAAAGGGGTGTATTCCGAGTAGGGCATATGTCATGAGCCCTGCGTTTTTGAATAGGGAAAGTTTTTCATGACCATATCAAATGAATCCTTTCTTTTGTTAATTCATCGTGTTCTAAATACTATATCTCTTTCTTCCTACTTCTGAAATTAATCTCCCCTATCTTCTGATTCCTTCTCTAGGAACAATACCTCTAGAAAATACAAAGGGAACCCTGATTCAATCTCGTACAGGGACACCCTTGCCGAATCCAACTCTATACATTATGGAGAAGGATCCGGTGACGAGGGTGTCACGAAAGAAACTGAAAACAAGTTGGGGCAGGAATGAGAAAGACAAGCTCCTAACAACAGAAGTCACTGAGGCCATAAACATCGACACTATTCAGAAACCACGTGAATTAAAGATCAGGACAAGTCTGAGTCCTGATCAAAGAACTCAGATGATCAATTTGCTAAAAGGGTACAAGGAGATCCTAGTCTGGTCATATGTTGAGATGTCATGCCTGGATTCATCAATCGTGGAGCACATTCTGCCACTAGACACTCAGAACTTCCAACCCAAAAGACAACACCTGAGGAGACAAAGTCCCGACCTAATCCTTAAGATTAAGGAAGAGATCATCAAGAAAATCGACGTTGGATTCCTATAAGTTTGCAACTATTCTAAATGGGTGGCAAATATTATTCCAGTACCCAAGAAGGACGGTCGCGTCCGCGTTTGCGTCGACTATCGAGATCTTAACAAAGCCAGTCCGAAGGATAATTTGCCTCTTCCTCATATCGATATGTTGGTCGACAACACGGCACGTCATACGATGTTCTCGTTCATGGTCGGTTTCTCAAGATACAACTAGATCAAGATGTATGAGGCAGATAAGTCAAAAACCACATTTGTCACGATGTAGGGTACATTCTGTTACAGAGTTATGCCTTTCGATTTAAAGAACGTAGGGGCAACATACCAAAGAACAATGGTGACACTGTTCTACGACATGATGCACAAACAGATTGAGGTGTACGTAGATGATATGATCGCAAAGTCCCAAGAAAGTGAATATATCTTGATCAATTAACGCATTCTATTTGAAAGGCTCAAGAAGTACAAGTTGCGTTTAAACCCAATCAAATGCACTTTTGGAGCCACATCAGGCAAGTTATTGGGCTTCATAGTCAGTGAGGAAGGAATTGAGGTAGACCCTGACAAAGTCAAGGCGATATAAGAGCTACCTCCACCATCGACCGTCAAGGAGGTTCAACTATCTGAGTATGACATAGAGTTCGTGCCTCGAATTTCGGTGAAGCGGCAAATAATCGTTGATCATTTAGCAAAATTTACAATAGAAGACGATCACTTGATCGACTCTGAATTCCCAAACGGGAAAATCATGCAAGTAGAAGAAGAAGGGATGCTGAAGGAAAATTGGAAGATGTACTTCACGGGGCTGTGAATTCGGTCGGAGGAGGTATCAGGGCAGTGCTCATCTCACCAAAGAGGCAGCACTTTCTAGTGGCGGTCAAGGTCACCTTCCACTGCACCAATAACATTGCTGAATACGAGGCATGTGTTCTCGGCATGCGCACCACACTAGACCTTGAAGTGAAGAAACTAAAAGTATTCAGAGATTCCATGTTAATCATCCTCCAAACGACTGGAGAATGGAAAAAGAGGGACGCCAAACTCCAGCCATATCACGACCACCTAAGTATCTAGCTGCAGAATGTGAAGATATTACTTTGACTCATATGCCAAGCCATAAGAACCAATTTGCTGACGTATTGGCAACGCTCGCATAAATGAGTAAAATTTCGTCGGAAAACTAGGTACTACCAGTGGATATCAAAATCAAATAGGTTTCAACCCATTGTTGTACAGTCGGCGAGTTAGACGGTCAGCCGTGGTTCACTGACATAAAAAAATACCTGGAATCTAGAGTGTTCCCAGAAGGTTCCACAAGCAATGATCGGAAGGTCGAGCGAAGAATGACTTGCAATTATTTTCTCAGTGGCCCGACCTTATACAAAAGATCATTTGATGATACCCTTTTGAGATGCGTGAATGCCAGAGAAGTTGAGCGCCTGATGGAGGAAATTAACGAAGGTTGTTGCGACCCACACATGGGCGGGCGAATTGTGTCGAAAAAGATAATGAGACTTGGATACTTTTGGTCCACCATGACGTCTGATTGTGCAAGACACGTCCAACATTGTCACCTCTATGAAGTGTACATAGCCCAAATCTACGTGCCATCACACAAGCTCTATCCTATGACTTCCTATTGCCTTTCTCGATCTGGGGCATCGATGTAATCTACATGATCTCTCCAAAGGCGTCCAACGGTCACTGATTCATATTGGTGGCGATCGATTACTTCACCAAGTGGGTAGAGGCTATCACCCTGGTGTCAATAATGACAAAGATTGTCGAGCATTTCATTAGGCGAGATATCATCGCGCGTTATGGGGGTGCCAAATGCAGTCCTTACAGACAATGCCAAAAATCTTAATAATAAGTTGGTTGATGGGTTGTGTGACCAATTTAAGAGCAACAATAGAAATTCATCTCCATCTCACCCATAAATGAATGGCACACTAGAAGCAGCAAATAAGAACATCAAGAAGATCATAGAGAAAATGACTGTCTATTTTAAGGATGGGCACGACAAGCTGCCTTGGGCACTCATGGAATACAAGACCTCAATACGTACATCGACAGGGGCAACCCCATTATCTCTTGTTTACGGGACCGAATCCGTGTTTTCAATTGAAGTAGAAATCCTGGCAGCTAGGATCTTCGCTAAGGCAGAGATGGACGAGTCAGAGTGGCTGAGATGCAGATACGAGCATTTGAACCTCATGGACGAAAGGCGGCTCATCGTGCTATGCCACGGGCATTTGTACTAACAACGCATGACTCGTACATTTAACAGGAAGGTGCGCCCGAGAGAATTACAACATGGCGATCTAGTTCTTAGAAAAATCCTTCCAGTAAATACAGACTCTCGGGGCAAGTTTGTGCCTAAATATTAAGGGTCTTATGTCGTCAAAGAGGTTTTCAGTGGAGGAGCCATGATCATCACCGATATGGACGGACAAGAACTCCCCAGTCCGATTAATATGGACGCAGACAGAAAATACTATCCTTTAGAACTTTGTAACTAGACAGCGGACCTCAAAAAGTGAGAAAATTCCCGCTAAATCGAAAACCCGAAAGGGCGGTTTAGGCAAAATCTAGGGAAGATGAGAATGATTGAAAATCCCTAAAAGGGTGATCATGACAAAAGGAGAGGAATCAAATCTCTGCTTGGTTGAAAACCCAAAAGGGCAAACTAGGCAAAAATTAAGGGAGACGAGAGGTGCAAAAAAATTACTGTAGCAAAAGGAAAGGAAAACGAGAGAAAAAGAAAAGAAAACTACTCAAAAGTGGACGACATTGTTTCTCCCATGATAGCAATGAAGAGAAGCTGTGATCGACATTAGTGTGAGTTGTCTCGACCAACTCGCATGGATACACCTTGTACAAGATTGAATCATGTGTATCATTTATGGTCTCAAATGCTTCTTTAAAAGAGAATTTCCATGTCAAAAACATAATCTAAAGGGGTCACATCCACCCTTAACCGGCTACAAAAGAGCTTTTAAAATCCCTACATCCTTTTTCAAAATGTGTTTATTCTTGACAAAGATAAAATTGCATAAACATGTATTGCCTCACGTTTCATAATGTCCCCATGATAGGAAGACGTAGCATGAATGGCTTTAGGGAACTCCATAAAGAACGACTCCAACGTAGATTAGTGAGAAAATAGTCTAAGAAGTACACGCAAGCAGTCGGACGTCTCGACTGGGGGTTTTAGCCTCTACAAGTCGACGAACGGAGCTTTTAGGTGTTCAGCCTCCGCAAGTCATCCTTGACAACCTGGACCTATAGGTGTCTAGCTTCTGGGAGTCACAAGCCGACAAGAGGAGCCTTTAGGTGTTCAACCTCCGTAGATCATCCTCTATGACCAAGACCTATAGGTGTCCAACTTCTAGGAGTCACAAGTCGATGAGCGGAGCCTTTAGGTGATCAACCTCCGCAAGTCATCCCCAACAAGTCATAAGCCAACGAGCGGAGCCTTTAGGTGTTCAGCCTCCACAACTAATCCTCGACGACCAAGACCTGTAGGTGTCTAGATTCTGGGAGTCCTAAGCCGACAAGCGGAGCCTTTAGGTGTTCAGCCTCCGCAAGTCATCCTTGACGACCAGAACATGTATGTGTCCAGCTTCTGATAGTCACAAGCCGACGAGCGGAGCATATAGGTGTTCAACCTCCTAAGTCATCCCCAACAAGTCACAAGATGTCGAGCGTAGCAGTTAGGTCTTCAGCCTCCGCAAGTCATCCCCGACGACAAGGACATGTAGGTGTCCAGCTTCTGGGAGTCACAAGCCGAAGAACGGAGCCTTTAGGTGTTCAGCCTCCGCAAGTCATCCTCAACGAGTCACAAGCCAACAAGCAGAGCTTTTAGGTGTTCAGCCTCCGCAAGTCATCTTCGACAACCAAGACATGTAGGTGTCCAGCTTCTGGGAGTCACAGCGTTTAGTGTTTTGGCTCCTTAAATCATCATGAACGATGGGGTCTTATAGGCGTCTAGCTTCCGAAAGTTGCGTGATGATGTGTATCTACTATGTAAATAATGAATCAAAAGTAGCCAAAATCAGTTGTTTGTCTTTGAACATACACTCATGAGATCACTTCTATGAGCTCGTGTAAAAAAAGGGGCAACTGTAAAGACCTGATTTTTGCACGGGGTCTAAATACCGTACGCGAGGAACCGAGCCAACAAAAATCGAGATAGAAAAACCCAACAATTTAAAATATTATTAATAGGAAAATTAAAAAATTTATTATGTTTACTAAAAAAGAACAAATTTTGTTTAAAAGTAAATTGTTAAGTTACTATAGCGGTGTTTTATTCTAAAATAATTATAGTGGGGTTTTATTATAAAATAATTATAGTGGAGTTTTATTATAAAATAATTATAGTGGTGTTTTATTATTAAAAAAATTAAGGGAGATTGAGTGAAGTTTTTTTTAGAGAAATTGTAAGAAGTATCAGTCATTATTAGTCTTGGTTCCTCATACAGTATCTAAACTCCAAATAACTTAGGTATATCTCTTTCATATTCAAGATTGTATTTCTATTTTCTATTGTGAATGAAGTTTGTTTTATCAATATTATGTGTTACTAGTTATATTTCATATTAAAATCGTACTCGGTTTTAAGTTAGGTATAACTTTGGGGTCATTTTAAGAATTTGTGGAAGTTATGGGGGTTTATTTCGATAAAAAATTAACATTTTAAAAAAGGCTTAGGTCATTCCTAAACTTTGATGAAAGTTATAACTCGGTCCTTAGACTCTCGAGTCATTCTACGACTTTACTGAGTGTTAAACCAACCAGAAGGTTTTGGGCCATTTCTGCAATTTTTGAAATATTTTCCAATTCAGCTCGAATTTTAAAAAATTGCATGTTGGTCCCCAAACCATTCTGGAAATCCCGTAAATTTTCAAAGTGTTACAAATTAGTCCAATGTGCTTCGTACTGTCAAAATCATTCGTATACGTTTGACAAGTTTAAAATGACCCCAAAGTTGAACCACCCTATTTTCAAGCACGATTAATTTTATTCTCTCTTGTTTATTTATTTTAAATTTACTAAAAACAAATGCTTGTATATTGTTAATTTAAAACAATGTGCATGTAATCGTTTTGGCCAAGATTAAGGCTAACTAGAAACCTTGATTACGTAGGAAAATAATTAGACTAAAAAACTAGGATTTCAAAACATTCTACGTTCAGAGATTAGAGTTCGGGGATTCTGTTACATAATAAAAATATAGTTGAAATTCTGTCATTTTAGTACTCTATTCGCTTAATTTATAATTCTTTAACACATATTTACAGAAATAACATTATATTGATTATAAGAAATTTAAATTCTTTACCAGTTAGGATCAAACTATAAAACAAAATACACAAGCACGAAATATGTATTAATAATAAAAATATCTTAATAATATTTTCAAAATTTAATATCTTAATAATAAAAATATCAATTAATTAAATGTTAAATAAAATATAAGACAAAAAGTTAAACAATGTAAATAAATAAGTAAACATTGATATATATATAAATTTAACCTAACATGGAGATCGTTAATGTATTATAACAACATATATAGATTGATATATATTAAAACAAATATATATATATATATATATTATTCATAAATAAACAAGAATCATATACATGAGGAACTTGTTGGAGCAATGGTGTAATGGAATCGATCGAGAGAGCTTCTCCATTTTTTTTTAATTTATGTACCCCTTTTACACAATGCATAACACACCTATTTATACAAATTCCTAGTGTTTTCTAAACTAGGAAGTGTATATGCAATAAAATATATTATACAATATACCTTATATCTTAATATACTAAATCTGGACGAAACTTGTTTTTGGAAACTTCGTAACTCGCCATATCTGGAATATTTATAATGGCGCGCCATGTGTCGCGATCTTGAACGTGTCGCATCTAGGTCAAAATCGAGTGTCTACAGTTTAGTCCTCTTTTGACATGCACACGGAAAACATCTTCGAGGAGTGCTTGTCCAAAGATAAAGTGACATCGATTTTGGGCTTGAAAGTTTCTAAATTAGTTAACGTGTTATAATGTGGCGAATAGCATATCTGGAATAGCATTGCGCCGGTGAACATGGTTGAAGATTGAATATATGTGATAGTGTTCCGTCTTCAACATAAGCGAGCCAAAAAATAGCATATCAGGGACAGCGCAACTTTAGGAAAATGAAACGCGTGGGATGGCTTGACGGCTAACATATCTGGGAAAACATTGCGCCTTCTAGAGGGTGGTAATTGGTAACAAACACTTATGGGATAGTGCAGAGCTACTTGAAACCAACTGGAGCAAGCCAAAGATTAGCATATATGGATAACGTCACTTTGGAAGCGGGGTTGTGCCTGTGATGGCAAGACAACTAGCATATCTGAGACAGCTCTGCGTCTTCTGAAGATGGTAACTGGTAGCGAGCAAATTAGGGACAGCACAGAGCTACTCGAGCTCAACTGGAGCAAGCCAAAGATTAGCATGTCTGGGACAACGCGACTTTGGAAGCATGATTATATCTATGATGGCAAGATGACTAGCATATATGGGGCAGGACTACGTCTTCTGAAGATGGTAACTGATAGCAAGCATATTGGGGACAGTGTGAAGCTATAAATGAACGACTAGACTAGGCCAAAGGCTAGCATATCTGGGACAACGCAACTTTGGACACGAGGATTACGCTTGTGATGGCAGAACGACTAGCATATCTGGGATAGCGTTGCGTCGTTTGTGTGAAGATAACTAGTTATAAGCATATATGGGACAACGTTGAGCTACTGGAAACCAACTTGGAGAGACCAAAGTATAGCATAACTGGGATAGTCAGACTTTGAACGCAGGGGGCTAACCTAACATGGAGATCGTTAATGTATTATAACAACATATATATATATATATATATTAAAAAAACAATAGATAGAGATATTTTATGCATAAATAAACACGAATCATATACATGGGGACCTTCTTGGAGCAATGGTGTAATGGAATCGATCGAGAGAGATTCTCCTTTTTTTAATTTTTTTTTATGTCCCCCTTTTAAACAATACATAACACTCCTATTTATACAAGTTTCAAGGGTTTTCTATACTAGGAAGTGTATATGCAATAAAATATACCGTAGAATATAAAATATTCTCTAAATATTTCACAATATACCTTATATATTAATCTACTAAATATGCACAAAACCTGTTTTTGGAAACTTCGTAACTCGCCATATCTGGAATCTTTATAATGGATCGCCACGTGTCGCAATCATGAACGCGTCGCATCTAGGTCAAAATTGAGTCTCTACAGCAACACCTTAGTTAATGTATGGAATGTCCAAAATTATCTCATTATGAAGCAACATTAAGGGTTGTCGAGTATGTTAGCTGGAAGCATGTTTGGCAATTATATCGTTTACATGTTCATGCACAAAGGATTTTGCGACTTAGACTGGGTTGATTGCCTTCAATCTTAAAGATATGTTTCAGGTTTCTGTATCAAGCTGGGTGATTCATTAATTACGTGGATACTCAAGAAGCAAAACATAATTTCAAAGCCATCAATAGAAGTTCAATACAGAAGCATGGCATCAACAATGTCTAAGTTGAAAGCTAAGAAGATTGATGGATTAGTTGTACATGAAGAATAGAATACCTTCAGTGTTATATTGTAACAATAAGGCATCAATCCAGATTGCTTATAATCCAATGTTTCCTTAGAGAACAAAACATATCCAAATTGATTGTGATTTCGTTAGAGGGTAAAATGCAATTTGGAATTGTGAAAACTATGTATGTTAAATTCCAGCAGCAAATGGGTTATTTGTTCAATAATAGTTTAAGTTTAGCACAATTTGAAGATTTGCATGGCAAGCTTGGTGTGAAAACATTTTTCAGCAACAAGCTTGAGGGTGAGTGTTGAAACTAGTAGTAGAAACTTGGTTTTATTAGTGTTTGTGTTTTTCTTTGTAGATGATGATTGAACTTGTCACTTATGGTTCAGAGGGATTGGTGTTGACATATTTGGACAGATAACTCTTTTACCCTTATTCATATATTATGTTCATCTTTTACCCTTATCAATACATTTATTATTTATACTATTTTTCTTCAATCATCCACTTCTTCCTAAAATTATTCAAAGGCTAAAGCTCTGGGTGTGGGTTCGACTTTTCATCTTATTTGATTCTTCATCTTTTATTTTTCATCTTCCAACCCAAATTCGTTTATAGCTTAAGGTTCAACCCAGAAATTGAATTTTTGGGGTGAAGTTCAACTAGAAGTTAAATTTCTGGGTTGAAATTAAACCAGAAGTTAAATTTCTGGGTTGAAGTTCATACCATAAATTGAATTTCTAGTTTGAAGTTCATACCAAAAATTGAATTTATGGGTTGAACTTCATACAAGATATTGAATTTTTGGGTTGAACTTCAACCGAGAAATTCATATTGAACCAAATTTCCGCAGATTTCAATAATCAAACGTTGGGGCACATTTTTTTCTGCATGATTTTTTTTCTCATTTTCAACAAATTTATTATGTTTTCACAACAAAACAAAATATTATTATTATAATAGAAAAGTAAAATGAAAGTAATTTTAAATTGTGTTTTTTAGTAAGAAATAAATTTGGCAATCATATAGATTATAGACTATTTTTCCATTTACGAATAAACCATTAATTAAAATAAAATATATAAAATAATTAAATTAAAATAAAAAAATAATTTAATTTAATAAATATAAAAATAATTTAATTTAATAAATATAAAAATAATTAAATTAAATGTAAATAATTAATGTAATTAAAATGTAAATAATTAATGTAATTAAAATATAAACAAAATAATTTAATAAGAATATAGAAATAATTAATTTCAATTAAAATATATATAAAAAAATAATTAACTTAATATATAAATATCATCAAATTTAATTAAACTATAAATAATTAATATTGGAGGATATTTTGATCGATTAAATATCTATTTTTAATTTCTAACTCTATAAGAATAACATTTGTGAGTTTGTTTTTAAAAAAAACTCTACTGTAATTTGTTTTTGGTAAAAAAAACGAATCATATCTCATTGAAAGATTAAAAACGTGATAAATTGATCACGGAGGTTAATTATTACAATCAATTTCTAAAATGATTCTAAGTTGGGGTGGGGGTTCTATAACCCAATTATCGAAACAGACTCCAAATCTAGTCTGCTTGACTATTCAATTTGCGCTATCATTTGTTGAAAGCAGGATTCCTTTACATCTGACACCTTGAAGTTGTCATGCCATGACTTTGATCTTTTCGCATAGGACATCCAACCTCCAAGACATCATCTTCCCTTGAATTTGCTCTAGGGCCTTCAAGGAGTCTGTTTCTACTTCAATCTTATGTCATCCTCTGTCAATTGCCAGTTTGATTCTTTCCAGAATCGCTTGATCTTGTAGGCTCTCAACATTGTCACTCTAAGTCCTTCGGTTCAGCCCTCCCACAATCTGGCCTATCGCGTTCCGTACCACCACGCCAATGCCTCCACCTTTTGTTTGGTTTCACCATGACACGTCACAATTGAGTTGGATTACTCCCTCATCTGATTTTGTCCACCTATTTACCTATCATTCTCGGGTTTTCGTTCTCCTTTGAGGTTCGACCCTTGATAGCTCCAAGTGTGTTTCTTTTATGGCGAGAACTGTCTCCATCATATTCAGTCATTTCCCCTCAAAAGCATCTTTTCATCGGGCCTTCCATATATGCCAACAAGTCTACATGCACAGACTTTGACGTTCTTCTCGTACTCTTCCCATTGCTTCCCCTTCTGTCATTCTATCTGTGATCCACTCTTTGAGAGGGCTCGGTTTGTCCCTGTGTTTGATGAATACCCAAGATGTCAAACCATACAACTTATGTCCATCCACATCCATTTATCATATGTTCTTGTGTCTCCTTCGAGCCATAGATGGGACGAACTTCCTCCATGTCCACCCCCTTTTTCTAAGGTTCTTATTAACTGCAATCGCATTTGAGAGTAATCGCCACATTAAAATTTTAACCTTTGGAATCGTGTTTACCTTCCATATCATCCTCCATACTTTGTAGTTTGGGCTCATTCCATGTGCCATGGCTCCTCAATGTTCCTTTAAACGATGATAAACCGACTTCACCGTGACCCGTCCATTCTTGTGTGTGGCCATATCATTCGGTCCTAGCTCATTACGGTCATTAGTGGCATGTTAAGGATGAAATTTGTGTCCATGTCGCTGAAGCCACCTCAGATTACATCTTCATCCCATTCTCGATTTTGCCCTATGAACTCATGGACCCCCATGTCCGATGGATACCCTCATTTACTTGGGCACTCCACTCTATACACTGATTTTGTTACTACCCATGGGTCTTCAAATATTCGCACATTCGTACTGTCCCCAATTTGCCACATTCCTTCTTTGTATAGTATATCCCGACCATGCATTAGGCTTACCCAGCCCCATGATGCCCTTCCACCCTTTTTGGCCGATTGGAAGTCAGTGTTGGGTAAGTACAATCCCTTGATAGTTCAGACCCATAGTGCTTCCGGTTCGTTGAGGATTCTTGAAGCCATCTTCTTTAGTAAAGCCTCGTTGAAAGTTTCCAGCTCGTGGAACCCTAAACCCCCCATTGGTTTTGATCTTGCTATTACATCCCATCTTCTCCTATGGATTTTTTTACCTTCATTCGACACTCCCCACCAGAAATCCACTATCATCGCATTAATTTCTGAGCACCATGTCTTGGGGAGCTTAAAGACGTTCATCACATAGGAAGGAATAATCATGATTATCGCCTTGATGAGTACCTAATTTCCTGCTTGGTTTAGGGTTTTTGTCCTCCATCCTTGAATCTTATCACATATAATGTTCTTTATGTAGCCTAATGCATCCTTCTTAGATCAACCCCATATTGATGGGCGTCCTAAATATCCCCTTAGGTCCGTTACACCTCGTATTTGCAGCTCCGCCTCGATGGCTTTGCAACTATCTTCATCATTCCCTTGTTGAAAAGAAGGTTCGATTTTGCATTGTTTATTCGTTGTCCAGATGCCTTGCAATATTTGCTAATGATCTCCTTCAATTCCCGGGCATTCTCCACCGTCCCCTTTAGGAAAACCAGCGAGTCATCAATAAAAAATAGGTGGTGCAATTTTGGACACCCTCTTCTTAAGGTTAAACCTCACAATCTCTCCGTTCAGATGGTCTCCTCCACTTGTCTTGATAGCACATCCGCAAGGAGGAGGAATAAGTATGGTGAGAGGGGGTCGCCTTGCCTTTAGCGTCTTATCGGTTGAATGATTCCTGACCTCTTCCCATTAATCAGGACTCGGTAAGACATCTTTGTACATTGGCTCATCCATCAAATCCATTTTCACCAAATCCCCTCTTCTCAATGCTCCTCAATAGAAATTCTCATTCCACCTAATCATACGCCTTTTGCATGTTCAACTGCAGTGCACACTCGACCATTTTGCTTCCCCTTCGTGTTTGCAAGTGGTGCAACACCTCATGAGCTATTAAGATGTTATTATGAATTGCACGGTCTGCCACAAACACACTTTGATAGGGGGTGAGAAAATCCAATGAATAGGGTTTTAACCTACTCACCAAGACCTTAAAAACAATTTTATATCTGAAATTGCATAGACCGATTGGTCTAAAATCACTGGTCTTGGTATTTTAGGAATACGGGTTATATATGTTTGATTTATAGTGGAGGGAAAAACACCTGACTTGAGAAAGGATTTAACTGTCGTGATTACATCTGGACCGACGGTGTGACATCAAAACCGACGGTGAGATTTTTCATCAAAATATTTTTTTTTAGACCGAAATAGACTCTCATAACTTTCACAAATGCCTAAAATGACCCCAAATTTATACCGAACTTAAAACCGAGTACGATTCTTATATGAAATATAACTATTAACACATAATATCAATAAGATAAATTGCATTCACATCAAGAAATATAAATACAATATTGAATACGAGAGAGATACACCTAAGTTATTTAAAGTTCAGATACCGTACAAGGAAACGAGACCAATAATCACAGATTTTTTCCTACTCAATTTCTCTATGTTTTTCACTCAATACCTCACTTCGATTTTTTTTCTCTCTTCTCCCTTTTTTGTTTTTTCACTCCTTTCTTCAATTGTCCTAGCTTATAGCAATTCTTCTTCCTCCTATTTGTCGAAGCTTTCATCCATCTTTATAGAGTTTTCCAAATAATATTATAAATTGATCAACTGGGCAAGTGGTGATGATAATTAGAGATCGTTTGGTGGTAATTGGAAAGAATTTGGCCAAGGATAAGCAAAGGCGATCAAGTGGCCAAATGGTGATGGCAATTAGGAGACTGTTGGTGGTAATTGGAGAGAATTTGACCAAGGATGAGCAAAGGTGATCAAGTGGACAAATGGTGATGGCAATTAGGAGATTTTTGGTGTCAATTGGGAGTGATTGATTTGTGGCATGGTGGGAATTTGGACGAAAATGGATGTCATGGTGGGTGTTTGGCCAAAAATGTGTGCCATGGGTTTAAGGGTTTATGGTTTGGGGTTTAAAGTTTGAGGTTTAAGGTTTGGGGTTTAGAGTTTTGGGTTTAAAGTTTAGGGTTTAGGGTTTAGGGTTTAGGGTTTGGGGTTTAAGGTTAAGGTTTAGGGTTTGGGGTTTAAGGTTTAGGGTTTAGTTTTTTTTAGGGTATAGGGTTTAAGGTTAAGCTTTAGGGTTTGGGGTTTTAAGGTTTAGGGTTTAGGGTTTTTTAGGGTCTAGGGTTTGGGGTTTATTTAATTTTATTTTTATTTTCTTCGTCTCGTATCCTCGTGTAGAGTATTTTGATCGCGAGGCAAAATCAGCTGTTTACAGTTGCCCCTCTTTGAACACGCGCTCATGGAAGTGATCTCATGAGTGGGTGTTCAACGACAAACAACTAATTTTGTATCCTATTTATTCATTATTTACATAGTAGACAAACATCATCATGCAACTTTCGGAATTTAGGCACCTATAGGTCCCGATCGTTCATGATGGTTTACGAAGGTTGAGCGCCTAAACGCTCATCAGCTTGTGACTCCCAGAAGCTGACAGGTCCTGGTCATCGAAGATGACTTGCGGGGGCTGAATACCTAAAGGCTCCGTTTGTCGGCTTGTGACTCGTTGGTGATGGCTTGCGGAGGTTGAACCCCTAAAGGCTCCAATCGTTAGCTTTTTTCCAGAACCTGGATAACGACAGGTCCTGGTCATCGAGGATAACTTGCGAAAGTTGAACACCTAAAGGCTTCGGTCATCGTTTTTTTCTCCAGAAGCTGGATAACTACTAATCCTGGTCGTCGTGGATGACTTGCGAAGGCTGAATACCTAAAGGCTTCGCTCGTTTTTTTTTTTATTCCCACAACCTGGATAACTACAGGTCTTGGTCGTCGAGGATGACTTGTGGAGGCTGAACACCTAAAGAATCCGCTCGTCGGCTTGTGACTCCCAGAAGCTGAATAGCTACAGGTCCTGGTTGTTGAGGATGACTTGCGAAGGTTGAACACCTAAAGACTCCGCTCATCAGCTTGTAATTCACTTCGGAGGTAAAACCCCTACTCAAGATGTCTGACTGCTTGTGCGAACTTCTTAGGTTATTTTCTCATAAATCGACTTTGGAGTCCTTCTTGATAGGGTTCCCTAAATCCATTCATGATATGTTCACAAGGTGTGTCCATGCAAGATGTCGAGGCAACTCAAATTAATGTCGATTACATCTTCTCTTTATTTCTATTGTGGGAAACACTCTCGTCCACTTTTTAAAACTTTTTTTTAATCTCTCGATTTTCTTTCCTTTTGCTACAATATTTTTTCTTTTTACTGCACCTCTTGGTTGCCTTATTTATTTTTTTGCCTAGGTCGCACTTTTGGGTTTTTAACCTAGCGGGGATTTGATTCCTTTCCTTTTGCCATGATCACCCTTTTTAAGGATTTTTAATCATGCCCCTTTTTCCTAAATTTTGCCTAAACTGCCCTTTCGGATTTTCGATTTAGCGGGAATTTATCTCATTTTTGGAGGCTCTCTTTCTAGTTACGAGATATTTTTATTTTTGGACTGGGGAGTTTTTTGTTGTCCATGCCAGTGATGATCATGGCTCCTCCGCTGAAAATCTCTTCGACGACATAAGACCTTTCATGTTTAGGCACAAAGTTAACTTGAGAGTCTGGATCAGAGGATTTTTTCAAGGACTATATTACCCGCTTGCAATTCTCTCGGGGGGCATCTTCCTGTTAAATGCACGAGTCATGCGTTGCTAGTACAATTGCTCGTGGCACATCAGATGAGACGCCTTTCGTCATGAGGTTCAATTGCTTGTATATGTGTCTCACCCCCTCTGACTCGTCCATCTCTACCTCGACAAGGATCTTAGCTGACGGGATTTCCACTTCAATTGGCAACACGACTTCGGTCCCGTAAACAAGGCAGAATGAGGTTACCCCTGTTGGTGTCTGTATTGAGGTCATGTATGCCATGAGTGCCCAAGACAACTTATCATGCCATTCCTTTAATTGCTGCTTCCACTGCACTATTCATTTGTGGACGATATAGAGATGAATTTTTCTACTTTATCACAATTCATCGACCAATTTAGATTTCTAGCATTGCTGGTGATGATTGACTTCGACATCCCATGACACACGAAGATGTCCTCGATGATGAAAAATTCAATGGCCTTTGCCGTTATTGACGCCATGGTAATAACCTTTATCTCCTAGTGAAGTAATCAATTGCAATCAATATGAATCGATGACCATTGGACGCCTTTGGGGAAATTATGCTGATTACATCGATGCCCCACATTGAGAAAGCTTGTAGGTAAGTCATGGGATAAACCAAGTGCAGTGGCACGTGGATTTGGTCTCCGTACACTTGACAGAGGTGATATTGTTGGGCATGTTTTATATAGTCAGTCGTCATGGTGAACCAAAAGTACCTAAGTCTTGCACGTTCATGTGTAGGCTGCGACAACCTTCATGAATTTCTTCCCTTAGATGCTCAACTTCTTTAGCATTCATGCACGCATCTGAAATGGGTATAGTCGGGTCAGTAGGAAATTATTTGCAAGTCATCCCTCACATGACCATTCAGTCATTTTCTTGTGGCGTTCTCTGGGAACTCCGTACGCCAGGTATATTTTTATATCAGTGCGTTATGGTTGACCGTCTGATTCTTCGATTATACAACAATACGTTGAAACCTCTTTGATTTTGATCTCCATTGGAAATTTTTGGTTTTCCGGAGAAATTTTACTCATGGGTGCGAGCGTTGCCAATTTTGTTTTGTACGCACGAACACAAGGTGATCGTTGATCTGCTTCTCTTCTTCGCAGCTTTCATCCCCGTGGTGACGACGTTGCTGACGTCGATGTTGTTGTCCCACCATGGGTTTATTTACCTTTCAGAGAATCCGATCAGTTGGAAACACTCTGCTTTGTTGTGACGAAACTTTCCGTAGTGGCTACATCTCATGCCCTTTCGATTGACGCTTTTGTCATCAATGGTCTCTTTGCATCGACAAATGACGTCTCGCCTATTGTCAACAACGATATTTCCCCGCGTCAACAATGGTGTCTCCTCTGCAGGAGTCAACAACGACATCTATCCCGTGTCAACAATGCGACTCTTATGCGGGAGTCTACAACGACATCTGTCCCGTGTCAACAATGACAACTGTTATGTAGGAGTCAACAACGACGCCTGCCCCATGTCAACAATGGCGACTCTTCTGCAGGAGTCAACAACGGTGTATGTCCCGTGTTAACAATGGTGATTCTTATGCAGGAGTCAACAACTATGTCTGTCACGTGTCAACAATGGCAACTCTTATGAAGGAGTCAACAACGGCGCCTGCCCCGTGTCAACAATGGCGACTCTTATGCAGGAGTCAACAAACGGCGTATGTTCTGTGTCAACAATTACGTCTCCCCTGCGTCAACAATGGCGTCGCTTCATCTCTATTTAAGTCGTCTCTGATGCATCTCGATCAAACGACATAGAGTTCTTTTTCTCATCTCCTTTACTTTGTAAAACAACCTTCCCTCTTCCGGTGGCCGAATGTGGTCTTGTGGAGTGGGTCAATTTGACTATGATTGCCACTTCCTCTAAGCGAGGTATAACATAGAAGACAGAATCAATTCCTGTGATGGGAACCTCGGTGTCCCTCCTTGCTGTGGTACTCATTACTTGTCTCCGGTCCCTTTCTTGATCGGATAGTTGCATAAGTCGATTCTACCTCGGGTTTTCTCGTAGCAAATCATTTTTACTTGATTATACTCATCACTCACTACATTCAGGCATTGATACAGTTTGGTCTCTACTTCGTTTTGTGTTCAAAATTGCAATGTTCTGGGCCAACTGGTATATGATGATGATCAAGTGGAAGAGCTTATCAATCTGTTACTTGATTGAGAATTATGTCTCTGATACCATGTTGAACAGACTAGGCGTTGTAATTTTAAGTGTACTTGAAAATTTATCAATCTTCTTTTTCTCCTTGCCGCATCAGCTCCTCCATTTAGTTTGTCTGTGGCTTCCCGTTGGCTTCATCACTCACTGCATTCAGCCATTGATACAATTTGGTATCTACTTCATTTTGTGTTCAAAATTGCAATGTTCTGGGCCAACTGGTATATGATGATGATCAAGTGGAAGAGCTTATCGATATGTTACTTGATCGAGAATTATGTCTTTGATACCATGTTGAACAGACTATGCATTGTAATTAAAAATTTATCAATCTTCTTTTTTTTCCTTGCCGCATCGGCTCCTCCATTTAGTCTGGTTGTGGCTTCCTGTTGGCTTCCTCACAGCGGGTACAGATCTGTCGGGCTCCATCGAAGAAGACGATAACTTTTAGGGAAGTATTTCACAAGTACCGTTTATCATAAATAACCTTCTTAATTGCAACTGTCTCTGCTGTTTGACCGGAGCTTGATCGGAATTCCTGCTGTTAATCTAGGGTCCTCCGATTTATGTAATAAATCTCTTGAGGCACGTAGTTTGTGTTCTCGCACCGGGATTCGGGCGAACAGGGTTAAAAAATCTCGAGATTGAGTTGGAAAGAGGACAATTGCAATTTGATTCTCGAACAATACCAGCTGCAGCAAGTCACCTATCTTGATTCAGCTAAATCGTAATTTTTTGACACGTTGAATTGCAGTAGATAAAGTTCCTCTAGTAGCAAACAAACCATCGATAATGATTGCTCATTCACCATCCTGAACAGCACCAACTTGTATCTCTATACAGTCGGTCCCGTACTCTAACATGTACTGTTATAAGATTACTTCACTTGTATGCTTCTTGGGTTTCCGCAAGGGAACAAACTTTACCTATATCGTGGTTCCCTTTGTGTTCTGGAGTTGTCGAATGTCGCATGGATTCCCAAAAACCCAATTTCAAAAACAAACATAGTAAGAACAATGAATACACAATTGATCATGCATGATTGGTTTTAAAAACGTTGCATGTTCTGTTCATTCCATTCGTAGACTTTGATTGCATGTATGACAAAAGTTTTTTCAAAAATACTTTAAAAGGATTTGGCCAATCGAAGTCTATTTCTTAAGACGTTTCACACGACGACACAACTCGTTGAGTGCAGTTGTTGCTTGTTCCTTGGAACGAATGAAGGTCGAGGGCATGCATTTTGAAAAACTTTTTATTTGCCTCGACTTTGTCTGAGTTGTTCAAGGGTGTCATTCAACTCAGCTACGTTGCCCCCACATTTTTTCAAGGTGCCCCCACATTTCTAGAATGATGGTGATTGTTCGGGTCTGTCCCCAATTATCTCCTCCGGGTTGAAAGACGAACTTGCAGGTGCCGAATGGAACTTGTAAATGTATTTTGTTGTTTTTAATCACGCGGACGCGTTGACTTTGTAACTTGCAATCTCGTGAATCTTGCCAATCTTCTTGTTCACGTATTTCTGATTCCCTTTTTGTCATAGCTTTCCATATTTGTCATTTTTCGACCGTAGGGGCTGTATAGCCTTAATTTAAGAGCAATAGTTTTTGTATTTTTTTTGCTTCGGATAGAAGCCCAAGCTTGCAAATCCGTTGAAGCCCACCCGGTTATGTTGCCTTCTGCATCGACAAAGAACCCCTCGTCGAAGCAAATGTCATTCGTAATGTGTGCTGACATGACTCTTGGTCCCACCAATTCTGTAGCTTTTCATTTTCTTCTCTAATTTACCGCGCCTTCCTTCTCTTTCCCTCGGTTTCTTAGGTTTCTCCATCTCCATCCAAAGAACATCCTCTCTTCCTCTCCTCCAACTTGTCTCAAAGCCACGGTTGATCAAGACTGATTCTGCAGATCTAGCAAACAAGGTACGATTTCTTTTCTTGCACTTCGATCTGCTTACTTGCTGTTGAAGATAACCTCTGGATTCAGTCGTATCTTCTTGTTTTTGGTATGTGTGCTGTTCTTCAGTCTTTCCCTCGGCATCGCTCAATCGTTTGTTCTTTCTTGAGTCACGGGTGTTGCTCTTCAGTATTTCCAGTGGTTTCGCTCACGCGTTTGACATTCGTTCAGTCGTTTGTTCTGAAATGAAACCTCTCTGCTGTTTTTCAGTCTTTCCTGTATTATTTCGCTCAGTTGTTTCTTATATTTTTTTAAACCGTGTGATGTTCTTATGTGTACATCTGTTCTTGTGTGTAAATCTACTATTTTTTACTAACATTTTACTCCACGATACACACATAAAAATTCCTTCTTTACAATGTCAAACTGTTTTGTTCTGGAAGATGCATGTCTTGTTCTGTTTTTTTTTATCCGTTCTCAAAGTAATATGTTTGGTTAATTGTGTTGAACACATTCGTCAGGATGGTGGGAACTAGAAGAATGAGGCTCAACAGTACAAACGTAGAACCCCCCCCCCCCAATGAAGCCAAAAACAACTCGGAAGTCACCCCGGAAACTGTCCCGCGTAGGAGCAAGTAGGTTTACTTCCGTAACATCTTTTGTGGTTCATCAATTGTTGACTGTACCCATATAGTTTAACGAATTTTTTTACCTTTACACTTTCAGGTTCATCAGTTGTGGACTGCATGGTGCAGAACCCTACAACACCGATCACTTTGGACCCCCCAGTTGAAGAAACTCAACCACAGGAAACACATCATGTTACTCCAGTGGTTACTGAGCCTGCGACAGAACAGGGTAAGTCTTTGTGTTAACCAAAACAGCCAATACCTATTTGAAGTTATTTAATCATCTACTTAATATGGTCGTGTATTTGATATTAAGTACAGATGGTTTAGAAGTGCAAGATGAAGGTGTAAGGCTGGAAGATGAAGGTGTACGTGTGCAGGAGGAATGTGTAAGGCCACCAGCGGAGAAGCTATGGAGGGGGTAGACCAGGTGTATTAAGCTATCCAGAAATGGAGTAAATGAAAAAGAAGAATTACAGTTTAATGCTTTGGGCAAGGTCTGCTCGAAGAATGCATCGGTGTTTGCCTCATGGTGTGGGTGCATCGTACGTAAAAGAACGAATGCACCATTGATGGTGAAAGACTGGAAGGACATCCCAAAGGAACCCATTGACTACGAGGCAAAAATGCTAATGCTTGTTGGAGTAAGTACACTTATATATACACAAACGAATGTGCCATGTGTATGTTTGCCAAAATGCTAATGCTTGTATGTTTGTTTCGCAGGAAAAGTTTGTGATCCCTGAAGATGAGAGCTTGAAGCAACTGATTGTCTGCTGTCTGAGAGAGAAGTATAGGAATTACAGGGCAAACCTGAAAAGAAGGTATTATGACAAATACGTTAGCGATGAAGAAAGGATACAGAGCATACCCCCGGACGTGATGAAGGAAGATTGGGCGTGGCTAGTGAACTGGTTCAGTTCACAGGAGTTTAAGGTGGTTAAACTGTGTTAATCTTGTTCTTTTATGCTTTACTGCAGTTTATAGCAAGTTTTTATATATTATTAACCATATGACTGTTTGTGTCCTCATACTTGAATTGAAGGTGAGGAGTGAGCGTAACAAAGCAAACAAAGCTCACCAAGTCATCATGCACACTGCGGGGACATGCAGCTTTGCCAAGACGGAACAGGAAGAGGTAATGAACCCCTACACCCACAGTCTGCTGAATTTAGTAACCACTCAGTTACACTGCATGTTTTTAAAAATGCAGATTCTGAAAAATAATGGGGTGCATCCGGGTGAATACTACATGTTTCGGAAGACCCATGTGGACAAGAAGGGGGTTCCTCGAAATGCCAAAAGTCAAGCAATCCTGGTAAGCGATAACACATCCTCTTCCTTCTTAATTTTTATAATGTTTCACACCTAACACATGAGATTGGACTGTACTGGTGTGTAGGCTGCAGTTGAACAAAGGGTTGCTAAACTGCAAGCGGAAGAGGATGTTCCCGTTGACAAGGATGCACTTTATGAAGAAATTCGTAAGCCTGAACGTCGTCGATCTCATGTATCCAAAATTGCACGGATGATGGAGAGTGAGCAGTTGAAGAAAGCGAGGGAATAAGTGGCTCTAGCTAGAGCTGAAACTGCAGAACTGAAGAGGGTAGCAGAGGAGAGCTCAAGGAAGGCGGACGAGAGTTCAAGGAAGGCCGAGGAAGCGGCATTAACTCTACTGAAGTTCCAAGAAAACATGAACGCCGTCCAAAGAGATATGGCCTTCATGCGAAGGGCACTGCAAGCCAATGGCCAATTGCTCGATGATCCAGATGCACAAGGTACAGTCAACAAGTCTCTGTTTGAGTAATGGTACTCTTTTCTTTTGGCATGTTAATGTGATGTTGTTCTAATTCAACCTATTGGTGTGCTTGCAGATTGAAATGTTTGACTGTTGACGCAACACTTGCTTTAGGTAATCAGTTTTCACTTGCTTGCTTCGATGTCTAGTTGGGTTAGGCCTAGTATCGTATCTGTCTTGCTGGAACATATTTTGGAGTAGTTTGTAATGCTGGAACACATGCAGGAGTTTGTCTTTGTTTGTTCTGTGTTTTGGTCCTTTTGGACAACATGTACATGCGAAACTTCTTGTCTGCAACCTATGTGCTCTGTTTATGCTAAGGTTGCACACTTTGTATATGGAAATGTATGAATGGTTGTTTCTGGATGGTATGCAGTATATGTAATGTCTAGGTGATAAAAATGCGGAACTTTTATTGTAAAACTGGTCTAGTTGTATTAGCATCGACAATTTGATTACCAATACATACGCCAAATACAGTCAGAAACAAACTGATGCAATTACCTTTTAATTGCAACAAAAGTAGTCAAGTAGGCAACGAAAATAACTGCGGCTACACGTAGACAATAATCTCAACACAAACCAAAAATCGCAATTTATGTCGCCCTTGTGAGTTGCATCAACCACAAATATTTTGTAACGCTATTTATGTATAATTAGTTTCTAAATATTTTAGACGTTATTATAACCAAACTGTGTCCACATAACGTAGACACAATAACAAAGAAACAACAACACATATATGTTGTAGCTGATACATCAATTTTACCATCAGTGAATACTGTATCTGAAACGCGTATATAGCATCTATATTACGTATGAACACCATTGACAATATATTGATGCTAATGGTATGACCAACTGTTCATTCCAGCAGCGGCAGACATTTAGCATCGGCATTTTGTCCGTGCGGATACCTTTAGCATCGAGGCTTTCAGGCACGACTCTTAGCATCGGCAAGGCCTCTTAGCAGCGGCAAAACCCAACTTAGCAACGACTATACGCCGAGCCTATAGTGCTATTTTCTTGTAGTGTTCATCCTTACCAAAGATGGTACGTGAAACGTCCTAAGGATACAACATAGAATGAACGAAAGTTACATTTGTTTTTTGAAAAATGCAATGCAAGTGCGACAATGTAAATTTCATTAGTAAGGTTTGTATTACATTTACAGAAGTCTGAAATATATATACAAAAGGCCCAATTCTATACATGTCGTGATCTAGGGCCAAAACAAAACACATTTACATAATGGGTCAAACTCCCATTTACAGTTGTTGGGCTGACTTATAATTCACAACAGTTGGGCCAAATCTTTTTCATCAATTGTGAGTCAATCTCGCATCCAAATACTTGGGCCAAATTCCCATTTACATCAGTTGGGCCCAAAAATGGAAATACACACAAAACTGGTAAAGATTAAAAACGGTGTGAAGCTTTTGTTCTAAATGGATGGAATTTCTAGGTCCTCTGAACCAGCGGAACCTCACCCCCTAAAGAGGATCACGTGCCCATTCCGATTATCGAGTTGAGTTGTTTGGGTGCGTACAAGCGGTCCAAACCGCTCCGGGCGCATTCCCGTACTAAACTCTCTAAGCTCTTAATGTGCTCCAGGTTTGAGCGGGTAATGGTAACCAACGTGCTGTGTGCAAAACAAGTATTTTTTTTTTTGAATTATTACAATTACATCGCCTTTTGGACAAAATTTAAAACTACAATCATGAGCAAATAGTCAAAAACGATAGGACAAAATATAATATGGCAAAGCAAACATGACAAAGTCTAAACCCTCTAAAAGAGAGCCCTAGCAAAGTCGCCAATTGTTGGACGTCGGATCTGACTTTCCCCGACCCTTTTTGAAAAATATTTTTCTTTTCGCTCGAAAATGTCGGGTCTTGGCGAGCGACGGGTCCGATCGAGCGGGATCATCAACCAGACCGGAAAAAATGAAAAAGTCGCCACCGATTAATTAAAGGCTAATGAGAATCCTAAAATTTGCAAAGGGTACATGGTATTAACATCCTAGGGCTTGGAAATGTCTACGTCCAGAGAATCGAGTTCGGGGGTTTGATTACGTCTTAAGGGCTCGCGAGCCCATAATACGCCATTTCGGTACTTTAGTTTGCTTTTGAATATTTTCAATTTACCTGAATTGCCCGTTTTGATCATGTTTGGTCAAAAAGATTACATGCATTTTTCAAAAAACTAACTTAACCATATACACGCATTTTTTTTTATTTACGAGTTAATTTCAAATATATAAACAAGAGATAATAAAGTTAATCATGTTCGAGAAAATGGTGGCTTAACTTTGGGGTCATTTTAAACGTGTCAAAAATACACGAATGATTTTGATGATATTAAGCACGTTGGACCAATTTGTAACACTTTGACAAGTCATGGGATGTTCAGAAAAGTTTAGGGACCAAAATGCAATTATTTAAAATTTGAGCTGAATTGGAAATATATTTTTTTAAAATGACAGAATTGACCCTTAACTATTCTTGACTTATTTGTAACACTTGGTAAAGTTTCAAAATAAACCAAAATTATTCTGGACTTATTTCTAACACTTTGAGAAGTCATGGAATGTCCAAATAAAGTTTAGGAATCAAAATGTAATTTTTAAAAAATTATAACTGAACTGAAAATATTTTTTACAAAAAATTACAGAACTGACCCTAAACTATTCTGGACTTATTTGTAACATTTTGAGAAGTGATGGGATGTCTAGAAAGGCCCAGGGAACAAAATGTAATTTTTAAAAATTCGAGCTGAATTAAAAAAAATATTTCAAAATTTTTTATGATTTGGTTTTTAACACTCTGTAAAGTTTCAGAATAACCCGAGAGTCCAAGGACCGAGTTATAACCTTAATCAAAGTCCAGGAATGACCTAAGTCAGTTTTGAAAATATTTTTTTTAGACCGAAATAAACTCCCATAACTTTAACAAATGCCTAAAATGACCCCAAAGTTATACCGAACTTAAAACCGAGTACGATTCTTATATGAAATATAACTATTAACACATAATATCAATAAGATAAATTTTATTCACATCAAGAAATATAAATACAATATTGAATACGATAGAGATACACCTAAGATATTTAAAATTTAGATATCGTACGAGGAACCGAGATCGATAATCACCGATTTTTTCCACTCAATTTCTCTATATTTTCCACTCGATACCTCACTTCGATTTTTTTTCTCTCTTCTCCCTTTCTTTCTTTTTTTTTTTCTTTTTTTTTTCTTTTTTTCACTCCTTTCTTCAATTGTCGTAGCTTACGACAATTCTTCTTTCTCCTCTTTGTTGAAGCTTTCATCCCTCTTTATAGAATTTTCCAAATAATATTATAAGGTGGTCAAGTGGTGATGACAATTAGGAGATCCTTTGGTGGTAATTGGAGAGAATTTGGCCAAGGATAAGCAAAGGTGATCAACTGGCCAAATGGTGATGGCAATTAGGAGACTTTTGGTGGTAATTGGAGGGAATTTTACCAAGGATGAGCAAAAGTGATGAAGTGGATAAATGGTGATGGCAATTAAGAGACTTTTGGTGCCAATTGGGAGCATTTGGGAGTGATTTGTGGCATGGTGGGAATTTGGACGAAAAGGGATGCCATGGTGGGTGTTTGGCCAAAAATGGGTACCATGGGTTTAGGGGTTTATGGTTTGGGTTTTATGGTTTGGGTTTTATGGTTTAAGGTTTGGGGTTTATGGTTTGGGGTTTAGGGTTTGGGGTTTAAGGTTTAGGGATTAGAGTTTAGGTTTTGAGATGTTAGGGTTTGGGGTTTAAAAGTTAAGGTTTAGGGTTTGGGTTTTTAAGGTTTAGGGTTTAGGTTTTTTTAGAGTCTAGGGTTTAGGGTTTGGGGTTAAGGTTTAGGGTTTGGGATTTATTTTAGGGTTAATTACTTAATTGGTTACACATGTTTCACCATTGTGCAGAATGGTTACACATGTTTCAAAATGTGATTAATTGGTTATTCCGTTAGTAAACCGTTAACTTTAATGTTAATTCATTTTTTTAACATATTATTGAATTGTGAAATGACTAATATGCCCTTAGTTGTCTTGAAGAACAGATTGATAGGATTGAAGAACCAAAATCGAATCAAATTCGATTTGATGTTAAAATCGAACCATAAAATGCTGTTCTGGGTTCTCAAGAACCCAGAAATTGCTGTTCTGGGTTCTCAAGAATCCAGAAAATGCAATTCTGGATTCTCAAGAACCTAGAAATTGCTGTTCTGGGTTCTCAAGAACCTAGAAAATGCTGTTCTGGGTTCTTGATGAACCCAGAACAACAATTTCAAACTTTTCGAATGGGTTCTTCACAATGTGGGTAACATGTACAACCTTTTAATCACATCATTTCAAACAACAGTATTCATTTAATCACATTATAGAGAAACATGTATGACCTTTTAATCACATTATAGAGAAACATGTATTACCATTTAATCACATTTGGTGATAACATATACTGCAATACAGAACTTTCAGAACCCAGAATCGCAATTTCTGGGTTCTCAAGAAATCAGAAATCTGATTTTTGGTTTCTTCAATTCTTGTTCTTGAAGATGATGATGTGTTCTTGAAGATGATTCTAGGGGTAATTACGTCATTTTACGTATCTAAATAGTGACTTAACTGTGATTTTAACGGTGAATAGTAAAAAACCAAATAGTCACATTTCAAAACCAATTAATCACATTTTGAAACATGTGTAACCATTCTGAACATTGGTCAAACATGTGTAACCAATTAAGTAATTAACCCTTTATTTTATTTTATTGATCTTTTCTTCGTCTCAATTTATCTCAGCTCGGATCCTCGCGTACAGTATTTTGACCCCGAGCCACACATCCCCATTTTTTGTTTCCATCAAGCATATAATCTCTGGTTGATACATCCTGTTGAGGTCTTTCAGATGATGATTTGTCAGGGAAGACCCCATACCCTAACAATTCCAGCATAATATACTCATTGTCCCCGTGTGTTTGTTTCAGGACAACCACCACAACCCGTTTCAACATTCTATGTTTCATCTACCTTACTCTTCTTTGTTTCTTTTTTGTGTTCCTTCTTGACTTCACGTTTTTTTGCTTGGATGCCCTCCTTTGGGGCATACATCTCCCTCTACTAGCCTACATAGATCCACCTTCCTGTTTCTGCTCGACCTGATCATAATCCAATTTCATTCGCTTCCATGCACCATGAACTTCACTCTCTTCTTCATTTTGTATTTTCAGGGATATCCTTGTTAGGATTGGGCTAAGACCAGTGGGTTGTAACATCAATTCTGGGCTAGGTGTGCGGTTAGGTGACTCATTCGTCTCTTCAATGGTGTATGTCTGAGTTTGGAACTTCTAGTGGGCAGGATTATGTTCTTCATCGGATGGTATTCGTGTTCTTTATGGAAGGCGACTGATTTGTGTATGAATTCAGTCCAACTTAGCTGTGGTGTATCTATCCGGAAGTTGTGATGGTTTCTCCTAAGGTTAAGATCCTGGTAGATAGGGTTTTGGATAAGGTTTTGGATAAGGTTTTGGTTGATGGTGGTTGATAGGAGCATGAGCGGGTTTGCCTCATTATGGATTCGTGACGGGGGAAGAGTGCAATGCAACCTCAGTATCTCATTACTTGTCGAGACCACAAGATGGTTCTTGTGGCTCTGACTCACTGGTTCAGTAATCTCCACCTGCATACTTTCGACTTCTACTCCCATATATCTGCTCATCTGTTCAACCCTTTCCTTATCCTCCATTACAGGTGATCCCTCTAGTGTTTTTTCATGTCGAGTTACCTCCCCTTCATCCCATTATCCTTCATTTATTGGTTCCTTTTGCTTCCTTCCCGACCTCGCTTCATTCATTATTTCAAACCAAGATTTTCTTCGACTGGGGCTTTTTTGGTTCGGTCTCCATGCTTCTCTCTCCTTTGGTCCTCATCGCACGGGTTTTCTCGATCTTTTCCCGTTCAACCATGGACCATACATCGGATGTCCCAGTTTCTCCTCCGACATTTGTACATCTTCCTTACATGCTTGTGTTGTATGGCCAAGTTTACCGCATCCATAGCAAAAATCTGATAGTCCCTCATACTTTATTGATGCCAGTTTTCTTTGCCCTTTGAATTCGTCCACCAAAAGCCAACGATTAATGATTTATTTACATCTACTTCAACTTTCATTCTCAGATACTTGTTTGTGGCCTTTTCAAGTTATTTTTCAACTTCAATGAATTTGCCGATCTTACTTCCTATCTTCTCCGCATTTGCAACATTGAACATCTCCAGTCCTAGGTCATGGATTTGAACCCAGAATTGGACCATTCAGAACTCAACTTTGGTCATCCCTACACTCTCTGCCCATCTTTTTATGCTTAAGCAATGTCCTTGTACTGACCACAGAGACACATCAAATATCTGTTTTTGGGTTTCCTCATTCTCAAATTCAAACAACACGACCCTGTCCGTGGCTTCCGTGATTTTGATTCCACCAAACTCTTCCCATGCTCTCTGTAACACATCGATCATTGTTGGCATCTTAACATGCTTTTGCACTATGATCGTTCCCACATATTAGTCATTCCATGTCGAGCTTAGGTTCGATTCCAGGTCCAGCGTGATTTCCCTGGGTGTCTTCCGTCCGTTAGAGGCGACATTGTTCATGTTGCTGTAGACCAGAAATCCTCACGACGATTGCGTCTTCCTACAGGCACATGTAAAGAGAAATATGGTTACTCACTTTAAAACACTCACTTACAGACTGATCGCAGCTTGGTGTTTCTCCCAGCTTGCTGCACTTCGAGCACCTCACTCTGTTTTGATTTGCAGCGCATGGTGTTCGCGACTCCCTTAGGGTTTCCGCAATGTTCAGCATGGAGTCGGTGGAGAAAACAATCAACTCTTACATAAACAAGGTGTGATGGTGACAGATGATTAACTGCAGAAGCTCGTGGCGGATACGCTCTGCAGAAGCGTGATGCTAGTCGTTCCAATCTTTACGTCACCTTTCAATCTAGGTTTGCGTGGTATCCTTCTATAATTGTCGCACCGATTTCAACTTTCATTTGTAGTTTCCTTCACACAAGTGTTTTTTCTTTTTTCTTTTTTTTTTGGCCTTTTAACAAGATTATATTTCTTCTCCAAGAAAAAACCTCATTACATCGAAGAATCGAAAACAACAAACTGACAGAGCTCGGGTGGGGGCCTAGAGACCCAATCCAGCGGACACACCCCTAGACACGCAAGACGCGCAATACAATCCGCACACTTGTTTGCGGATCTCAGAATCGCTACCCAACATACGTTAGGTATTAAAGACAAAAGTGGTTGAGCATGAGACAAAATTGCATCAACCCGCCAAGAAAAAGACCTCCCCAAAATATGGTTTATAACAATCTCCGAGTCGGACTCAACTATGATGGACTGCCAACCGAAATCCACCGCAACCTCTAGACCTAACAAAACTGCTCGAGCCTCCAACTCCTCAACCGAACCTCCTATAACCGTGTTGTGACGGCCCCCGCGAATAACACCATTATGATCCCGTGCAATGATGCCCAAACCCCCAAGGCGGGATTGAGAACACCACGAGGCATCACAATTTATCTTGATGTACCCGATTTCCGGTTTAGACCACCGGTTCAAGCGACCCGACCTCTGGTTCTGCATGCCCAGCATGCACTGCTGCACCTGGGACGTGCCCGCCGTTCTCATCTCCTGCAGCACCCGTGCCACCTCCCGCGCAATGACCACTGCATCAGGCGGCGTTCCCTCGAAGATCCAGCAGCACCGCGCCTTCCACAAAAGCCAGCACGTCACCATACAGATCTCCCAGGCGTTGGCAATGTTTGGTCTGTTCGGCCACCGTTTGGACGAGCCCGAGAAGATCCAGCTCGCTAGATCGTCACGCTCCGAGGCAGCCACGCCCAGGGTCCTCCTCCATACGTCAAGTGTCCAAGCACATCCCGTGACCAGGTGGCTCGCCGTTTCATCCTCATCACACAGCGGACAGGAAGCCACCGCAGTGACGCCTCTCCTCGCCAAGCCCGCCTGAGTCGGAAGAGCACCTGCAATGAGCTTCCAAACGAAGGCTCGAACCTTCGGCCATACCTGAGCAGACTAGACTCTGTTCCAGTCCATATGCACCGGGTAGCTGCTCCTCCCTTGCCTACCAAGTTCCCGCAGGCGATGGTACACGGATCTGACTGAAGTGTGGCCATCAGAGGTGAAGGGCCACTTGAAAGCATCCTCCGCAGCAGTCCTGTGGATTGGCACCTGAAGGATGGCTCGAGCTGTCACCTGGTCGACCGCTTGAAAGACGACCTCATCGTTCCAGGAGCGCGAGTGCTGGTTCATCCAGCTTGCCACCCTTAAATCATGCACAGCGTCCTCTCCCAGCACTGAAGACGCAGGATGGACACGGAAGTCAGGCGTAGAGGTCGCCCATCTATCCCGGAAAGGGTGAACAGAATTCCCGTCTCCCACGATCCAAATGCCGTCCGACTTGATGGCATCCCGACCCGCAAGGAGGCTCGACCAAGCCCAAGACGCCCTACTCCCTTTTGACGCCTGCAAGAAAGTCGAATGAGGAAAATACAGTCCCTTAAGGACCCTAACCCATAACGAGTTTGGTTCGTTGACCGCCCGAGCTGCCATATTCGCAAGAAGCGCCGTGTTAAAGTGATGTAACTCTCGGAAGCCAAAACCGCCTTCTCGCTTGGAGAAAGTCATCACCTCCCATCTCTTCCAATGGATCTTCCTTTCCCCGTTCTTTGCCCCCCACCAAAACCGTGCAATCATCGCATTAATCTCGGCGCATAACGAACTAGGAAGCTTGAAAATAGACATAGCATACGTAGGGATTGAAGTAATAACCGCCTTAATCAAAACCTCTCTCCCCGCATTGTTGAGTAACTTGTTCCTCCACCCATTGATCTTTGAAAGAACCCTCTCCTTAATGAAAGACATGGCATCACGTCTCGAGCGTCCCCACACCATAGGGAGACCTAAGTAAGGCCCCAGATTATCCTCGCAACGCATCCCAAAAAGGGCAGCCACCTCCAATCTAAAGCTCCCCACGGCAGCTGCATTGAAATACACGGATGACTTGTTGAGATTGATTGCTTGGCCTGAGGCAAGGCAGTAACACCCAAGCACATTCTTCAAATTAGCAATCGTCGGGTCGGTTCCCTTAATGAAAAACAAGGAATCATCGGCAAAGAATAAATGGTGTAGGGTTGGGCATCCCGGCTTGGGTGTCACTCCTTCAATCAATCCCCTCGCAACCTGAGACACCATCATCCTAGACAAAACATCAGCAATAATAATGAAGAGGTATGGTGAAAGAGGGTCTCCTTGCCTTAAGCCCCTTGACGGATGGATAACCTTTGTTTGTCGACCATTGATATTCACCCTATAAGACACCGTCGATATACATGCCTCAATCCACTTGATCCATTGATCCGCAAAGCCCCGTTTACGCATGACCCTAAGTAAGAAGTCCCATTCCACATGGTCATAAGCCTTTTGCATATCGATCTTTAGAGCACATTCCTTTCGACCTCCACCCCCCGAGGGGGGCTTCCTCGTCCTCAGATAGTGGAACATCTCGTGGGCAATTAAGATGTTATCCTGTATTCTCCTGCCAGCTACAAATGCACTTTGGTACTGCGTTATCAGGTCCGGTAAATAGTGTTTTAACCTATTCGCCAAGACCTTCGAGATAATCTTATAACCAAAATTACAAAGGCTAATAGGTCTAAAATCAGAGGCATGACATGGATTTGCAGTTTTCGGAATAAGAGCAATGTCTGTTTGATTTAAGAAAGAGGGCATGATACCTGTCGAGAGGAAGTCGTTGACGAGGGTGACGATGTCTGGACCGAGAACGCTCCAACTCTTTTGGAAAAAGTCCCCTGAGAAACCATCCGGACCTGGAGCCCGAGATCCCCCCATTTGAAACGCGGCTCGCCTAACCTCTTCCGGTGTTGCCCGACTCGTGAGCACCCGATTAGTCTCATCTGAAATACTCATAGGGATGCAGCCCGTGACCTCATCAAGCAATCTATCTCTCTCTTGGCCAACCGAGTCCGATCTGAATAGCTCACTATAAAAGGTGTAGATCTCATGTTTCACTTGATTCTCCCCTTCTAACCACACCCCATCCCTATTCTTGAGCCTAAGAATTTTGTTATTTCTCCTCCGAGCCATGGTGGTTTGGTGGAAGAAGCTCGTGTTTCTATCCCCGTGCCTCAACCACCTAACCCTTGATCTTTGCTTCCAATAGATTTCCTCCCTCTTCCACAACGCATCAATTCTAGATTTAAGGGCTCTTTCCTCTCCTTGATCCTCAAGAGTTAATGATCGCATATGAAGCCTATGGAGGCGATTCCGAGCTATGTTGATCTCTTTCATGTTATGTTTAAATTCAGCTCTGCTCCACTGAATTAGGGATTTCTTGCAATCATTTAGTTTCACCTCCAAGTCCCCAAGTCTTTCGGCCGGAACCCCATGAGTCCAAGCATCCTTGATAACCTCTCGACAAGCCTCTCTCTCCAACCACATTTCCTCGAATCTGAATTTTCGTCTCCCCTTTTGCTCATCGTGTTGCAAAGTAAGCACAATTGGTGAATGGTCCGACCCAATCGCCAAACCATTGAAACATTGAGCCCTCGGGTGGGTTTGCACCCAAAGTCTATTCGCCATTGCCCTATCAAGACGCTCAATAATGCGGTCGTCGCCCCGCCTATTATTCGACCACGTATGCATATGCCCTGTTTTTTCTCACTTAGAGTATCCAATAAGTGGATGTGCTGGTGGCGGTGGCCGGCGATTACTTTGCCGGGATATTTTCTCACAACCCTAGGAGAACTATTTAAATGATAAGTACATGCTGTAAAATTTTAATTTCGCGAAATAAATATCCATAATTCTTTCAAATTCAACGCCGAGACACTCTCAGCCTCACTATGGTTTAATTGTTAGCTTATCTCTCATGGCATTTACAAAAGGTTTTTCCCATTGGGCGCGTGATGACCAGTGTCCACCTTTGTCCCACCCAAAACGTAGAACTGAAAACAACATACCCTCCCGCTCCCCCCTCCCTCTCTCTTTTATTTCATAAAGCGATAAATCATAGTTTTGTCATCTCTTCTCTCCCCCCTCTTCTCGCCGGCGTTCGGCGTAGAAAATCGAAGAAACTTTCTCTATATCTTACCCTCTCTCTTCTCTCCATCTCCGAGAGTCTAGAGTTCATTGGTCCTCAAGGAGACACCGAAATTCGCCCACTGTGTAGCGATACAGCGCAATGTCGGAGGAGGAGAAGCTGTTAAAGGAGGCGAAGAAGCTTCCTTGGGAAGATCGACTGCTTCACAAGAATTGGAAGGTAAGGAATGAGGCCAATCTCGATTTGGCGGCCGTTTGCGATTCCATCACCGATCCAAAGGACCATCGGTTCCGCGAATTTGGTGAGTTCTCTCTTCTCTCCGGTACAACGTAGATCTGATGCAGTTGTTGGTGATCTCTGATTCCCCCTTACTTTCCATGGCCCTCGCGTCATTCCGATTGCTGGTTTAAATTAATGTTGTTTTCTTGGTATAGTCACATTTCTAGGTATCACTTTGTTAACTAGAGTTTGAAAATCATACAACTTTGGAAATAATGCTCAACTTGCTATTGGTCTCGGTGCATTCACATTAATCTCTTCAAAAGTTTGTCTGGAATGAAGATAACAATTAGTGTTTTTGTGCCTTTAGAGTAAGTTCGTACCGTGAAATTGTGCCTTCATTTAGAATTTTCTTTTGAATGCATGTCCAGGAAAGGCCATGCATCAGAAAGACTGCATCCCAACGTCAAGATATTGTAAACAAGCATAAACTCATCAATTTCTCATTAACCTGTCTCTGAGGTCTGTGAAAGTCCTGTCCTACGTTGTGTATACCCTATTTGATTTTCAGGCAACTGAGCATGTATAGTCAGCCAAGAGTAGGTTGTTTTAGCTTTTGGCTTCCATTTGTTTCCTCATCGTGGAAATTCCAAGGAAGCATGATTTTCCAATTTCCATGCCAGAGAATGTTCAAATGAACAATATTTCCTTGATGAAGAGAAAATGCAGGACTCCTTTTGGTCACATCCAGTACTAGAATGGACAGGCTTATGAGCTCTTTGCTTGGCTATCTAATGGTCACATTTGTTTTAACGGGCGGTTTCCAATGCCTTGCTCTAAAGTCTAAAGTGCAGTGTGGCTTTAGTTTTTTGGAACTATTATAGTTTTATAGCATGAGCAAGCATGCCTGAATTTTTCCATTTGCATTTTTAAAGAGACATGGTGCATAAAGTAGAATGAGATGCTACTCTACTCTACATTACTGAGATCTGAAGTTGGGACTCGGGATTCAAGTCAAAAGTTCTTCTGCATATTGCTAACAAGTAACAACAATAATTAACCACCAATTTTTGAGGAGGATACTAGATCTGTTGCAGTCGTAGTCCTAAGGTGGACAGGGAAAGTAGATTTAGAAATGGACTTCAGAGGCACTAGTTAAGATGTTAATGGGGATTTGACTCCCTTGTTATATTACTATAGAATTTCATTCCTGGTTTAATTTGGTAAGAATTTTCGATTAGGTTTTAACCCTAAGAATGGGAATACCTGGATATGTTGTACTGGGTTGAATTCTTATAACAAAGCGTGATTGAGCTATTGCAAAAAATGCTGATTTTGTCTTTGAAACAGAGATTTTTGCATCAGGAATAACATGCACTTCGTGCGAACCTTAATAGTTTATTGTGAATTTATGAGTCTTTTGCGTTTTGTGTTGGTTATTTTAGGGCCACTTTTTAGGAAGACGGTGGCAGATTCAAATGCACCTGTGCAGGAAAAAGCCCTAGATGCCTTACTTGCATTTCTACGAGCTGCAGATGCTGATGCTGGAAGGTTCTGATGTCTACTGTTCTTTTCCTCATCACATGCCTTTTATATGTTTGATATTCTACATAATCAAATGTTTGTTTCCTTAGGTATGCAAAGGAAGTATGTGATGCAATTGTTGCTAAATGCTTGACGGGCAGGCCTAAGACAATAGAGAAAGCCCAGGCAGCATTTATGCTGTGGGTGGAATTGGAGTCCGTGGATGTTTTTCTGGTACCTTTAGTTTTTACTTAGTACATTCGTCACTATCAGGTGGTTCGTTGTATGTGGAGCTTGTATGAATTTTATTTTACTAACCGTGGTGGCTCTTACTGTAGTAACTATTCCATCAAATTCTTGATTTGTTCTGGACATTCACACTGTAGGATGCTATGGAAAAAGCTATCAAGAACAAAGTTGCTAAGGCTGTGGTACCTGCCATTGATGTAATGTTTCAAGCTTTAAGGTGTGTTGATTTGATTTTTCTGGTTGTTTTTTTCTTCTGAAAAGTTTTTCTTCTGAATGATCTTTTTCTTGCTGATTAGTGAATTCGGGGCAAAAGTTGTTCCACCTAAGAGGATTTTAAAGATGCTTCCTGAGTTGTTTGACCATCAAGACCAGAATGTTAGGGCATCATCCAAGGGATTGACTCTAGAGCTTTGTCGCTGGATAGGGAAAGATCCTGTTAAGTCTATATTGTTTGAGAAGATGCGAGATACAATGGTATAGTGCTACAGTTAAGTTAGATTTATATCTCTACGGAGGAAAATCTCTGATTATCATTTTTTTGATTGTGTAATCAAAGAAAAAAGAGTTAGAGGCTGAGATGGTCAATGTCATTGGGGTAGCAAAACCATCACGTAAAATAAGGTATCTTTTCTTTACTAGTGCCTTGCTCTACAGTGCTGTTTTCTATATTGATGGCTCTCAGACTAAATTTGCATTATAGAGATAAGAGGTCTACATGATCTTTCTGTGAGCTAATGGTAGTTCCTGTCCTTTTGTATAGTCTCTACTTCCCCGTCAATATTCTCCACTACACCAATATCTAGAAGTCTAAACCATTTTTGTATAATACTACCTTCCTGGGTTTCTACTCTCTCAAACGCTCCTCTTTCTTTCTTTCCGCACAATTCAAAAGATCATGTGCGGTATCAATAAAGGTCTTTTGAATCTGCACGGTGAAATCTGAAATGATAGTGGTGCTGTCAACTAAATAGCTGTATAATTAGAATGTTGTCTATGTTGTAGTTTAGTTGTATGATGATACATTTGGTGGAACTAGTCCTTTTCGTAGGATAAGTATATACTTTGTCTGATCAAGATTATTTCTTCTGGTTTTCATTTCTTATTTCATTGCATACAGGGATATTGAAGTTCTAAGTTTTAGTGTCTGCTTCCATGATTTAGCCTTGAGGAAGCAATTTTACCTAGAGTGTGGTACTTATGAAAGTATAGGCTTGTCTGGTGATTTCATGATTATTCATGGGCAATACTATGGAGCCTACAAAGATTTTATTTTCTCAATATTATCCAAGTACTTTATAAAATTATTATTTATATCCTTTTTCGTCTTTGTCAGGTCTGAACAAGATAAGGAGCCAGAACAAGAGGTCGCGTCGCAAGTTGCTGGTCCTGGTCCCACAGATGATTCTGCGGGTGATGGTGTGTTTCTTTTCTGTAGTTGAATAAAGGTGCTCTTCATTTTTTTTGTTAGACTAACAATTGGACTACTGGTTCGTCAGCCCCTCAGGAAATAGATGAATATGAGTTGGTTGATCCAGTGGACATATTGACTCCACTAGAGAAGTCTGGATTCTGGGATGGAGTGGTTGGTGGTCTCTCTCTGGATTTTTTGTTGTGTTATAATCAATTTTCTTTTGTTGCTTAGGTGTCACTTTTTTGTCTTTCAGAAAGCTACCAAGTGGTCAGAAAGAAAAGAGTCTGTTTCGGAGCTTACAAAACTTGCTTCAACAAAAAGGATTGCCTCTGGCGATTTTAGTGAAGTATGCCGGACATTGAAAAAGGTATTTACATCCCCATTTTACTTCGATAGTTAAAAGATTATTCCCCCCCGATCAAGAATGCACAGTACTTTCATATCACATTCGACAACATTAATATTAAACTCATCAATTATAGCAACTTGATGTAAAATCTAACTTCAATCTAAGTTCCTTACGTAATTCTGTAATAAAATAAGATGTTATTTTTTTCACATAGATATATGTTTAGTACCTTCATGTTAATCATCCGGTTTCAGTCCGTTTTCTTTCTCTATCAAGGAAAATTAGTGAAAGGGTATTTAGTGTATTTGTATCTTAGATTTCATAATTGTTTTTTTTTCTCCAGCTTATTACAGATGTAAACATCGCTGTTGCAGTTGAAGCAATCCAAGCTATTGGAAATCTGGCCAGGGGTTTAAGATCTCATTTTTCTGCGAGTTCCCGATTTTTGCTACCGGTTTTACTTGTAAGTGCGAATACATTCTCATCAGCAACTTTGAATTAGTTTTATAATTCTGCATTGTTGCTTTTGGGCTCCTCTTTGTATAGTGTATCCTGTTTCTGAAATTCAACATACAATTTGCTAAACCTAAGGATGCTGAGACTATGCTCTTTAAATTCCAGTGTAATATTAATTTGTGCTTTCGTGGTAATTGTTTATCATCTAGAGCCGACTTACAGGTATTCGGTTTAAAGTATTTTAATAGGCAAAATAGTTCCAGCCAAAATGCACACTTTCTGTTCTGCTTCATAAGTCACTTTTATTGCGTTTTTTTCTTTCATTACCATGCTTTTTATTTGTAATAAAGACTGGAACCTATAGAGTCCTGATGAAGTTCCTGTTAGATGGAAGTTCACATACCTAATCAAGTTATAGGGATCATCTATTGATTATGATTTCCTGCCCTCAAATTTTCTGACTTTGATTCATTTTTTTTGTCTGCCATGAATCTCATGGAGAATGATACATAATTGAAAATTATTTTCTTTTCTTAACCCCAATAGTTCCATAGTTTATCAGTTTTGATGGAAAACGTATTTTAGTATTCTCTTTGTATGGAGTGCTCTTATAAACATGTGATTTTGATGAGAGTTCATTTTGTTAATGTTTACATGCAAAAGATGAGGGTTGTGAACCTTATTATATGCAATCATGTGGTAATTCTCAATTAATTGTTGCATAAATATTTTGTATTCCTAGTATGCTTACAAATCTCTCTGGAGCAGGAAAAACTCAAGGAAAAGAAACCTACTTTATCTGAGTCACTTACTCAAACTCTCCAAGAAATGCACAAGGCCGGGTGCTTAAATCTTGCTGACATTGTAGAAGGCAGGTTCAAAACTCATTATCTTATTCCCTATTGGATAAGATTTACCATTCACCACCAACAGTGCCCTTATAACAGCAATCTTCTGAAGAGAAAAGGCTCACTTTTTTGCTAGATAGTTTTTTAGTTAAGGAGCAAAGCATTACGTCTTCTGCATTCTTTACTGATAAAAGAGAAGTAAATCTATTTGCTCAACAGCGTTTTGCTAAGCCAGCGTCATCTTCTTCCTGTGTCGTAATAAATCTAATTTTATTATGAAAGAGAAGTTTCAGTTGATTTAGCTCAACCTATTTTTTGAACCCCTGCCCCGTGATACTACTCTTACAATTTATTTTCTTTGCAGAAGTCAAAGTTGCTGTGAAAAATAAAGTTCCTCTTGTGCGGTCATTAACGTTGACTTGGGTGACATACTGTATTGAGACAAGCAACAAAGCCGTCATTCTCAAGGTTCACAAGGAGTATGTACCAATTTGTATGGAGGTAAGAGCTGAGCAATGCTCTTTATTATATTTTGAAATACCTCAATAGTTTAAAGCTTAAACCTCCAATGACTGTTTCTCTGTAACTTGATTTGTGGAGATATTGGTCTTGATTACACATCCTTGTCATGCTTTCAGCCTTACTATTCTGAATGATGATATACTGCAGTCCTGCTAACATTAACTATGGTTCTTTTAGTGCCTAAATGATGGGACACCAGATGTAAGGGATGCAGCATTTTCAGCTTTGGCAGCTATAGCAAAGGTAATTCATTTTCATATGGATGTTTCTTAGAAAGAGGTAGTGCCATTTTTTTGGAAATGTTTGGGTTTTAACTGCTTGATTGTTGTGTAGATGGTTGGTATGAGACCTTTGGAGAAGTCATTGGAGAAACTTGATGATGTCAGACAAAAAAAGTTATCGGAGATGATTGGAGGTCCTGGAGATGCTGTATCTGCTGGTGCCGTAGCAGGTTTCTAAGATCTTCTTTATTTTCTGAGGATCTTACATGTTCTATATTCTTAAAACTAATTTGTTTACCAATTTGTGTTAGGTTCAACAGCCACTCAATCTTCAAGCAGTAGAGCATCATCCATGGAGGTAATTGTACTCTTGGATATCATTGCATTTTAGTTTTCTTAAATTGCATTGTCTTGATTAGTTGTAGAATTTCCCAGTTGACTTTTGTGCAATCTGGTATTAGAAATCTTATGCCCCTAGTGTCTGCAGACTTTAGAGAGAAGATCAGCTGCCAGCATGCTTAGTGGAAAGAGGCCTGCTCCTGCAGCTGTTAGTTTCCTCATTCTGGTCTCATTTTCTAAACCTTTTCCATTTGCTGGCCTGATTGATTGTCTTTTTGTTATTCTGTTATTATTAGGCTGCTAGTAGCAAAAAGGTAGGATCCACAAAGGCTGGTAGCAGCAAGAAAAGTGAGGGAACGGCACAGCAAAAGCCTTCAAAATCTATTGAGCCTGAAGACGTTGAGGTAGGCAAGTTATAACTTTTGTACTAGTATTGCCATTCTTGAGTTCTAGATGGGTTACTTTCATTTTGTTTGCTGAAACTCCACAGCCTTCTGAGATGACTCTTGAAGAGATAGAAAGCAGGTTGGGTTCGCTTATACAGGCAGATACAATTGCTCAACTGAAGAGTTCTGTTTGGAAGGAGCGTCTTGAAGGTATCATATATTTTCTTGAAATATCATCTTTATGCCTGATTCAAGAGTGCTGGTGTTGAAGGAACTTTATGAAGATATTTTATGTTATCTTGAAGTGCATCAACGAAAGCTAGCTGATTGATTACTTCCACCCATTCAATTGATTAGTTTGCATCTTGCCACTTCTTTCTGTGGATAAACAGGACATATTTGCTAAATTTACCACTAGCTTTGATCCTATATGCCTACTGATCTCCTCCAATCATGATTCAAGCTAGAAGGCTTCCCAAGGAATGCAGCAGATTTTATATAGCTCTTATATCTTTCGACTACTGTATGTAGTTAAACAAAACATAACTGGTTCTTTCAAGTACATTGCATCAAGTTACTTAATTTGAATATTACTCTCCTTGGCGTATATGGAAATGTTCTCTTAGAAGCTAGTACATTGCATCAAGTTACTTAATTTGAATATTGCTGTCCTTGGCCTAGATGGAAATGTTCTCTTAGAAGCTTGGATTTGATGCATGATGTGATTCACCACAAGATATCTTTACAATGTCTTATTCTATGCTGTTAGGCTGATGAGTTATGGACTCATATTTTGACTGATATTAAACAATGTATTAAAAGGCGCTCGCCTCAGCGCCTTAGGCGCTGAGGCGAGGCGCATAGGAGGGTATGCGCCCCAACCATGTGGAGGTGCATACCCTCTAGCTAGGCGCACGCCTCGTCACGCCTCAATCTAAAGCGCGAGGCGTGCGCATCTAGCGCCTCATTCATTTTTGCTTCACTAGTAGTAGATGGAATAAATATCAGCTTTGATCATTCTACTTCTGACACAGAATTACAACACATGGCTTCACGTCATACTGTTTTTTATTAGTATGTGACTCCACCTCATGCTGTTTTTCATTAGTATGTGATTCACTGATTCCATCTCATGCTGTTTTTCATTAGTATATGACTCCACCTCATGCTGTTTTTCATTAGTATGTGACTCCACCTCATGCTGTTTTTTATTAGTATGTGACTCCACCTCATGCTTTTCTCTGATATTGAAAATATAAACCAAACCGACAATACCTATGAACTGTTGATAAAAAATTGTCGAACCTTTTAAGCCAAAGTGTGATGCAATTTAATACCCTTCATGAGGCAATTTTAGAGTGCGGCACTGACAATAAACAAAGGCATAAAACTAACAATGTACTACATGAAATTAGACCATTCCTTTAGAAGATTAGCCTTATCAGAACCATTGACAGGTTATTGACTTAACCATCTTATTATCCTCTATACTAGTATATATTATATAATGTTTTATATATTGGGTGCGCCTCATTCGATGAGGCGAGCGCCTTATGTGCGCCTCAAATTTGAGGCGATATTTAGTCTTTGCGCCTTATTGCGCCTCAATATTTTTAATACATTGATATTAAATGATACAGTGTTGTTTTTGTTTGAGATCCTTGTTTTAAGATGTTCAGTATTTGAGTCACTTGTTTGATAATGTGGATGCATGTTGCAGCCATTGGCTTGGTGAAACAGCAGGTGGAAAGTATACAGGACTTAAACCAGTCTGTGGAAATTTTGATTCGTTTACTTTGTGCTGTTCCTGGATGGAACGAAAAGAACGTTCAGGTATCTCAAGTTTTTACTCTTTCCTGAATAGCTAGAGCTTGGTGACATCTGCATAAATTGGTCTTGTGACTTTTGAGTGATGCAGGTGCAACAACAAGTTCTTGAAGTCATTACATATATTGCTTCTACTGCTGCTAAATTTCCAAAGAAATGTGCTGTGCTTTGTCTTCTTGGTGCGTATCAATCTGTTGATTCAGCCTTTTGTCTATAATGTGCTTACTTCAGATGTTGATACAATGAATTTTTTGTACAGTTATACTTGAGTCTGTTTCTTTGTAGTTCATTTCATTGTTCATTAATCTTTATGGTGGAAACTGCACATAATTATATCAAATGCTCAATTATACCATTTTAATTGTTGCACTCTCTAATTGCCAGGTATTAGTGAGCGTGTAGCTGATATTAAAACACGAGCTCATGCCATGAAGTGCCTAACTACTTTCTCAGAAGCAGTTGGCCCTGGGTTTATCCTTGAAAGAGTAAGTTGTTACAGACTTTGACTGCAGACAAGTTTATCGTGTATTATTGGATAGATGAGCTTACAGAAGTGCACATCAGCAGCTTTTTTTGGGTGGAAACATCAGCAGCGTAGTAAATGTAATTACATTCTTATCAATCTTTTTCATAAATTTATTGTCCTTGCAGCTATACAAGATCATGAAAGAGCATAAAAATCCGAAGGTACTTAGTGAAGGACTTTTGTGGATGATTTCAGCTGTTGAAGATTTTGGTATCTCACATATGAAGCTGAAGGTAAGTTTGCTGATTTCAGTTTTTCCATACTTTTGTGATTAGGCTGTCTCTTTTGCTTCCAAGTTCTCAGTCATGGCATCTTATGTAGGATTTGATTGATTTCTGCAAAGATACTGGGCTTCAATCTAGCGCTGCTGCCACTAGAAATGCTACTATTAAGCTCATTGGTGTTCTACATAGATATGTTGGTCCAGGTAGTTTGTTGAAAACTTTATCATCAGTCCCTGCTGTGTTGTGAGTCTTTGACCATGTACTTTCTTGGTAGATATCAAGGCATTTATGGCTGATGTCAAGCCTGCACTTCTTAGTGCACTTGATGCAGAATACGGAAAAAATCCTTTTGAGGTATGATGAATTATTGTTGAGGCATACACAAGTGAATGCTCTCTGTTCTCTCTCTAATTATGTTGTGTATCATTTAAGCAGGGGACTGCCACTGCTCCTAGGAAAACTGTCAAGGCCTCTGATTCCACATCTACTGTTTCTGGTGGTGGTATGGATGGTCTTCCTCGTGAAGATATCAGTGCAAAAATTACGCCAACTCTGCTAAAGAATTTAGAGAGTCCAGATTGGAAGGTCTTTGTATAAAGAATATTTTCTCCAATTGGATCAACCCTATGTGCAATGAATTGTGAGCTACATTGTATTTATGAACTTATGGATAACAAGTCGTTTTCTTTATTACAGATCCGGTTGGAATCCATTGAAGCAGTCAACAAAATTTTAGAGGAAGCCAACAAGCGCATTCAACCAAATGGGACAGGTATGCTTAATTTTTCTTCTCATTCTATGTTTCTGTTTTATTTAAGCTTTAGCTGCTTCTGGTGACTATAGACAAAAGCTTCAACTGTTGATTTTTCTCACAAGTGCTTCATATCAAATACTTGTTGAATTTCAGTTGAGTTGCTTGGTGCTCTTAGAGGACGTTTGGGTGACAGCAATAAAAACTTAGTAATGACAACATTAAGTGCTATTGGTGGTGTGGCATCTGCAATGGGACCACCTTTTGAGAAGGCTAGCAAGGTTTCGCTTTATTCCTTAACGCATTATGATCTTTCTCTTTCCCCATTTGTGTTTTTTTACTTGCAGAACTGAACTGACATGAAGAGGTTACTTTGCAGGGTATTCTCTTTGATGTTTTGAAATGTCTCGGTGATAATAAAAAACATATGAGAGAATGCACTCTGGTCACATTAGATTCATGGCTAGCAGCTGTTCATCTTGATAAAATGGTATCTCTCTCTGCCTTTTCCACTGTATGATTGCTTTCCTCGTGGTTATTCCCAGTCACAGTAAGGCCTCTATTGTAGGTTCCTTATATCGCTGGTGCTGTAGTTGATCCCAAGATAGGTGCAGAAGGGCGAAAAGATCTCTTTGACTGGGTTGCAAAGCAAATTTCTGGCTTGAGTGATTTTTCAGATGCTGTGCATCTACTCAAACCGGCGGCTACTGCTATGACGGTATTGATTTTCATCAAACTAATTAATATTTTTCTCTTTCCTAAACTTGGATATAGGAATTGAACAAGAACAAAAAATTGTCAGGATAAATCATCAGATGTTCGGAAAGCAGCAGAAGCTTGCTTGGCGGAAATTTTGAGAGTTAGTAGTCCAGAAGCCGTGAGTACCTTAAAAAAACTGTAAATTTGGTCAAGTTTTTTGGTTAATTTTTGGTGACTATATCCCTTTTATTTCTGTATTCAGGTGACAAAAGCCCTGAGAGACATACAAGGGCCAGCTTTGGCTCTCGTTCTTGAACGACTCAGACCGCATGGAGCATTGTCAGGTCTTTTTGTGTATACCTTTATTTTCTGTTCCAGTTCCCCCCCCTCCCCCCAAAAAAAAAAAAAAAAAATCCCCAGTTCTATTGCTAATATTATGAAGTTCTTCAGAATCATTTGATTCAACAAGATCTACATCATTGGGGCTGACATCGAAGGCCAACTCTAAAGCTGGAAGAACAGTTTCTCAGGGTGTATCAAAGCCTGGAACTAGAAGTATATCGTCAGTATGTTCACAATATACCCTCATAGTGTTCTGATAATCAATATTAAATATCACGTGGTTACTGACTGTTATATTGTTTGCAAAGCGGCCAAATGCAACAAAGGTCTCAAAGGCAGAGTTGATCATGTCTGTTCAAGATATTGCTGTACAATCTCAAGCTTTGTTAAATGTTAAGGATTCCATAAAGGTATTTATCCTTTTGATTGTATTGGCAGTTTCGAGTTGCATTAATACAAATATAGCCCTAAACCTGTCCGTTGCATACAAAAAATATATATTATTGTAAGGATATATAGAAAAACTTCCAAAAATTCAAAATGAACGGTGGTGATGATGCGGTGATATATGGTTCATTGCTGTAGAATTTGAATATATATATGTATATATAGATATAGATAGATAAATTGCTTATATACATGTTATGAGGTTTTCTTCAGGAGGAGCGGGAGAGGATAGTAATGCGCAGGTTTAAATTTGAAGAGCTCCGGATTGAGCAGATTCAAGAACTTGAGGTTTTGAAGTGTTTTTATTTATAAGATGAGTTTCTTCAGTCTATTTATTACTGAGAGGATCTTTTTGCCATCTACTGCAGAATGATCTTACGAAGTATTTCAGAGAGGACCTGCACCGAAGACTTCTAAGCCCTGATTTTCGGAAGCAAGTTGATGGTCTTGATATGCTGCAGAAGGTGTTCTATTATACCACATTACTTGCTTAGGTGTGAATATCTGAATTTGTAGTTGTATCGATATCTGGTCTTATTTTCAGGCTCTTCCTTCCATCATCAAAGAACTAATTGAAGTATTAGATGTACTCTTGAAGTGGTTTGTGCTAAGGTTTTGTGAATCAAATACCACATGTTTGTTGAAGGTGATCTTGACATTCATTTGGTTTATTATATTTTGTGTTTTAAGTCGCAGTCGCATATTCCGGCCTTTGTAAACCATTCAATCTTGTGTAGGTATTGGAGTTTCTCCCTGAGCTTTTCAAAAGATTGAGGGATGAAGGCTATTCATTAACTGAAGCAGAAGCATCTATATTCCTTCCATGCTTGATTGAAAAGGCTAGTTTCTTCTTCTTAGAGCCTTAGATATCTCAGTTTTCTCATGGACATTTAAAACAAGTGGTGATAACTTTTCTAGTTTTATCTTCCTTTGCAGTCTGGTCATAACATTGAGAAAGTGCGAGAAAAAATGCGGGAATTGACAAAGCAAATCGTGCATATGTACTCTGCGACGAAAACATTTCCATACATCGTAGAAGGTTTACGCTCAAAAAACAACCGTTCACGTATAGAGTGTGCTGATCTTGTTGGATTTCTAATCGACAATCATGTGTCTGAGGTGCAAATCCACTTCTTTTCTGTTTTTCTCCTGGGTTATTGTATTTATACCATTTAATGGGGTTGCTTATGCGTTTTCTTTTTCAACAGATCATTGGCCAACTAAAGTCTCTGCAGATTGTTGCAAGCTTGACTGCAGAACGTGATGGTGAACTTAGGAAAGCTGCTTTGAATACCCTGGCAGCGGGTTATAAGATACTTGGTATGTGGGAAACAGAAGTAACATTTGGCTTCAGCTATGTTCTGTTAAGAGATCGCTTCTACCATAATTTGGTGTTCTGTTAAGAGATCGCTTCTACCATAATTTGGCAATTTATCTATTTATAACTAAGAAACAAGGGGCAACGTTGTAAAAAGCATCCACATATGTTTCCCAGTAACCAACTTTTGCCACTTCTCTTTTATCGAATTCTGACAGTTCATTTAGAATTCCTTTCTGATATTAAGAATAATTCTCTCCTGTAAATTTATCAATATTTGTTTGTGAAGAAAAAAATCTGGTTCAGTAGCTCTATGCAGTGGAACTTCCACGCGGTGTATTACCCTGTTTAGGAAATTATTCTCAAAGATATGTTCAATGGATGTTCTTATGCTTTCTCCTTTGGATTAATTTAGGCGAGGACATCTGGAGATATGTTGGGAAGCTAACTGATGCCCAGAGAAGCATGTTAGATGACAGATTTAAGTGGAAGGTCTGGGCAGACTCACTGTATTGTGTTTCACCTTAGAAAGTTAATATAATGTTATTCTAAATAGTCCGCTTCTCGCAGGCACGAGAAATGGACAAAAGAAGAGAGGGAAAGCCTGGTGAAGCCAGAGCTTCACTGAGAAGATCAGTTAGGGAAAATGGGTGCGTTTCAATCTTGTTGCGTTAAACCTGTGTCGTTTTCTCACAATTTCCTTTGCCTCTTGTTATTAGTATTGTAGGATATGGTTTCTGAGTTTTTTTCTTTCCTGATCATAAAGGCTCTTGTTTCTTGCAACTTTTTGTTAGTTTTGTTGTTATTTGTTGGGCATAGGCCTAGAAACAAAATGAATCCATAATCAACCCAAAGGTTTAATAATGTATGATGGTGGGAGGTCTTCCATTGATAAAAGCATGGTTTGATATTCCTTTTTCCATTGAGGAACAACTCTTTATAACACTTGCCTGAGCATGCCAACTTGACTATTAATATTTATTGACCCATTGAACTTTCAATCCATGCTCTGTTTGGTTGAGCATTCTCTGTACTGACGCAGGAAAATCCTTGAACATATTATGGTCGTATGTGTGAGTTATCTGTATTGTTTGTTTTTCATCATTTAGGTTGTCGAGCAACTTGTCTTTGTGCTCTCTGTAAGCATCTGAAAGGCCTGCTTAACGATGTTTTACAACCCTTTATATGATTTATCATGTACAAATAGTATGTGACATACATATCTACAAAAGCACCACATGTAAATTGTGCATCTTATCCTGAGCTGTTATTGAGTAGATTTTGTAGAATTAGGAAAGTTTTTCATGTTATCTGGAAATTAGTGTTTTCAAATCCTTGACACGCAATTGATATCATGATTATGACGCATCATGAGGCGTATTGACAAGTGACGGTATCTATTTTTTCATAAGTAAATACTAAATAAAACTATTATGATCAAAATTGTCATTTTCTGTATTCTAACATGAGACTGTTTCATAGATTCTATAGAGAAACGAAATGGAAGATAATCTTACTTGAATAGGTATACCTGTATTAAGCCTTAGCTTCTCGTGAGATGCAGATCAGATGTAGCTGAGCAGAGTGCTGAAGTTGCACGCTCTATACCCGTCTCCATTTCAGCAAGGTGGGTAACATTTACTTCTATTGTCATCTCTTGACTGCACTGTTTCCATTTTATATTTTTGTCGTATGGCATATTTTTTCAGTTTCATTCTTAATTTTGATTGCAATTCCTTTTAATATTTTTTTCTTACAGAGAGAACTATGGTTATCCTGAGATTCCCATGGATAGGCAGATGCCTCGTGCAAGTGGCCCATCTGACTGGAATGAAGCTCTGGACATCATTTCTTTTGGATCTCCTGAGCAGGTTATATATTGTACTTGTGTAGTTTACGTTCCATGGATTTTTAATCCAGGAATCCTAAGCCAGTTTCCTTCATTTTAATTGAGTAAAATTGATGGTACTGTGTTATGGGATGATTTGAGGGTAAAAGTGTCGGGGTATGGTGCACAAAGAAAAAGGGCAAGTTGTATTAAATTTAGGGGTGTTTCCTGTTGGAATCATAAGTAATTTACAGGTTTCATAGTATTTATCTCTTTGCATTTTTTCTGTTGAATCAATGATCTTGTCATACTTTTTGTATTATTGTCTTTTATGTTGCATACTCAACTGTTGCATGTTTCAGTCTGTTGAGGGAATGAAGGTTGTGTGCCATGAATTGGCACAAGCAACTAATGATCCTGATGGTAGTGCAATGGATGATCTGGTAAAGGACGCAGACAGACTTGTTTCATGCTTGGCAGATAAGGTGGAGTTTGGATTAATCCATGGATTTAATTATATACTTTTCTTACTACTACATGCTCTCTGAAATTTTGGTAGTCATGTCTATAAACAGGTCGCCAAGACTTTTGATTACAGTCTGACTGGGGCTTCATCAAGATCTTGCAAATATGTCCTCAATACTCTTATGCAGGTGAAGTTGCATTTTGTCATTTATTTAGCTTATGTTATATATCCATCAGATTGTATTCTGATATGGTATCTTCGACAGACATTTCAAAATAAGCAACTTGCATATGCTGTCAAGGAGGGGACGCTTGACCGTCTTATCACTGAACTCCTACTCTGGCTTTTGGATGAACGAGTTCCTCGAATGGATGATGGCAGTCAACTTCTAAAAGCTTTGAACGTGTTGATGCTTAAGATTTTGGTACATCAAACAGAAAATTGGTTACAATGTCTATCTGTTTATGTCCCTTTGCAGTGGTCCTGACTCGTGGTTGCCGTTGTAGGATAATGCGGATCGAACCTCATCATTTGTGGTCCTGATTCATCTTCTTCGCCCACTTGACCCATTAAGATGGCCTTCTCCTGCAATTAACGAGACTGTTGCTGCTAGAAATCAGAAGTTTTCGGATCTGGTTGTGAAATGTTTAATTAAACTAACAAAGGTACGAATCTAATAGTGGAGGGATATATTGTAAATATGTTTTCAGTACCTTCAGTCCTTGTTGATATGTAAAAGTTCTAGCTATTGAGTATTGACTATGCTCTAATTTATGTTCAGGTTCTTCAGAGTACAATATATGATGTTGATCTTGATCGCATCCTTCAAAGTATTCATATATATCTGCAAGAGTTAGGAATGGAAGAAATCAGAAGAAGGTCTTTGCTCTTCTGATTGCTTGATTCTATGGGCCATTGATTTGATTTAGTGTCTCTAACTCATTGCTTGGTTCTGATTATTCTCCTTTATGTATGCTGATGCAAAAGGGCTGGAGCTGATGATAAACCATTACGAATGGTTAAAACTGTTCTGCATGAGCTTGTGAAGCTTCGTGGTACCGCAATCAAAGGTCACCTTTCTATGGTCCCCATAGATATGGAACCACAGCCAATCATCCTTGCCTACATTGACCTTAATCTTCAGGTATTAAACATCCAAATATTTAAAAAGAAAAAAAATGAATTGACGTCCATGCATTTTCATTTCCTAGACTTGTCCTTTTCCTTGACCGTTTTTTAAAATCTTATTTCAGTAAATCACTTTCACAGTCTTAAAAATAACTGTGGGCTATACAAGTGATCCAGACCACCCATATCCAATCCACGAATCTAAGCTGATAGGATGGTGAACCTTTCAGACTTTTATACCCTCCCACCAACTCTGGAAACTCATTCTTTGTAACCACTGTGTAACTGAAAGGTGTGGAATTGAACACCTATTAGACCCATAGCCAAACAAAAACTAGGAGCGTAGAGTATAAAAGGGTAAAAACATTGTAGATCCAGGTGCTGATAGCATTTATCATAATGTTGTGGGCTTTACAATTGATGAGTATTTATCTAGCCTAGAAGCTTAGTTAATAGGTGTCTGAACCTTGAGCCTTATAACGTATTCTTAATCTTAATACAAACTCAATTCTTTTTGACAACCAACTTCAACATGCAGACTTTAGCTGCAGCGCGAATGTTGACGCCATCAGGCCCTATAGGCCAAACACATTGGGGAGATTCAACTGCAAATAATCCATCACCTCCCACCCATTCTGCAGATGCTCAGTTGAAGGTAATGTTCAAAGGCACTAAATCATATATTGATGACTGGATGCTCGAGTCCTTTTAAAACAGTTTGTTTTCTGTTTTCTGTTTGAATGAGATAAATAGTTAGTTGGGTTCATATTATTCATCACGTATATGGATTATTTATATGTTCACAGTTTTCAATTACTTTATTCGTTACTTTGTAGTAATCTCTGCTTTTACCCTGTGAAAATTCCAGCCAGAGCTTGCTGCCATATTCAAGAAAATTGGTGATAAGCAGACTTGTGCCATTGGATTGTATGAGTTGTATAGAATAACTCAACTTTATCCAAAGGTAAATAAATATCCAAATACTGATTTTTGTGGATTTGCTTTTATTTTCTTTCCCCAAAGGTTTTATAATATTCCTCTAAAATATGTGACCGTAATTTTCTGTTTTTCCTCCCCAATATAGGTTGATATATTTTCCCAGTTGCAAAATGCTAGTGAAGCATTTCGAACTTACATCAGAGATGGTTTAGCACAGGTTTGTGTGCATTTATTTAGTCTTTTGTGATAGTACTAGAACAGAAGAAGGTTCCTAGCTTCGTTTGGAGAAAGCAGTTAATGATTATTGATTGATGAGTTGGTTTGTAATTTTTTGGATTGATGGTCAGATGGAGAAGAACGCTGCTGCTGGAAGAACGCCAATGAATTTGTCAATGGCCACCCCTCCCCCTGCTGTCCTTAACGTCTCTTCCTCCCCGAAACTAGCGCCATTGTCGCCCATGCATACAAATGAAATGATAGGAGGAGATCCAAAATGTGTGAACTCAAAACCTGAACCCCCAACCCAATTTATTTTGCCAGATTCTTATGCAGAGGGTGGTGGTGATAGGACCTTACATCCTTTGATGATGAGATCTGCTGCTGATAACTTATTGACAGATCAATTAACTGAAAGATTTCCTGCCGGTGGTAATATTCATTGTTTCTGTGACTTAATCTGTTACTTTGGTGGAGGAAAACAACTTATGAGTTTGGTATGTTTGAGTGCAGTAACGAGTGGGACTTTGGATGCAATTCGAGAAAGAATGAAGAGCATCCAATTGTCAGCTTCTTCTGGGCATCCTGATTCGGGAAACCGTGCAGCAGCAGCAGCTGCAGCGTTATATATGAATGGTGCACCTCATCATGGACAAGTAGTCCTCCCTAATAATGGAGCCTCAGATAATCATCCCCTCACTACTATGACTGCAACTACCACTACCAACAGCAGCATGGAGACTCCTTTAGGTCAGGGTCAAGGTGGAGTCCTTCCAATGGATGAGAAGGCATTGTCTGGTCTTCAAGCTCGAATGGAGAGACTCAAGAGTGGCACCATGGAACCATATTAGTTCGTTCTCATTCAAATGCTTCTTATATTAATCCTATCCAAACTGCTGCTGTTTGTTGTTTGTGTAGCTAGTTATGAGTAGTGAAATGAAGGTTGTGGTGAGATTGTTGGTGAAATGAATCTGGATTTTACTGTCCTTGATTGGGATGGTCACGCCAATATTATTATATTCATGAAGATGAACAGACAATTTTGGTTTCGTTTCACTTTACATTCTTCCTCTAGTGGAAACAACAAACAAACACAGCATATTGTTTTTGTCCGTTTCATTTCTGGAACGAGCTAAATCAGACATGATCAACTTTGTTAAAAACAAGAGGAAACTATCAAAACTTGTTAAAAATAGAAAATTCAATTCAGCATTCATAATGAACGCAACCAATTTTTTACTCTTTCAAACTATGTGATTGAATGTAGCCGTATGGGTGGAAAATTGTGCACACTAGTAGCAGACTTGTAAATAAACTTACGGTCTTAAATTTACAAGGGAAACTACCAAACTGGTACCCGAACTTGTGGGTGATTAGTAAGTAGTTACCTACCGTTAATTTTTGTTAAAAATAAATGGAAAATATCACGTTAGCAAACAAGTATCTGAACTTAAACGAATAAGCAAGTAGGTACCTGAATCGGTTTAAAAACCAGTTCAGAACCAGTTTGGTCGAACCACTTTATTTTTTTAATAAAAAAATAGGGTTTATATACCAAACACATGCATGATTCAACTCCAGACGTGCTCGGAGTGTTTCTTGATGCACTGAGAATGTCTAGAGTTGAGTCATGCATGTGTTTGGTATATAAACCATACTCTTTTATAAAAAAAATTAAAGTGGTTTGATCGAATCGGTTCAGGTACCTACTTGCTCATTCGTGTAACTTCAGGTACCTGTTTCCTCCTCACGTGATATTTTCCGTTTATTCTCAACGAAATTAACGGTAGGTATCTATTTTCTTATTTAAGAAAGTTCAGCAACCTATTTGCTAAAAAATAAAATTTAGGTACCTACTTTCTAATCACCTACAAGATGAGTAGTAGTTTGATAGTTTTCCCAATTTACAAATTGCCAACACAAAATATAATTTTTCATGCATTTTCATGTTGTGTTAAATTAATCAATTATATGTTCACATACAAATTTTATACGTAAATATTAAAATAATAATTTGTTTTCATAGTTAGAACTATAAATTCAAGATATTTTTTTAACAAAAATGTTAAACATAACTTTTTCAACTACTTAAAGAATCATATTACTAGAACCATAACTCTATCGTGTTATCACAAATTGTGATACCAAAATAAAAACGATACAAAAGTTATGTCGTGTTATTATGCTATCGTTTTGCAATATGAACAAAATATGAAAATATACTTGAATGATTTGGTTTGTAATTAATTACATTGGTATGTTTTACGTAATTTGTTTATAATTACAATCTTCATGGATCATATATTATCTTCTGTTTTTAATTAGGCACATGCAATAATTGACGAAATAATTTTTTAAATAGAATAATGTAATGGCACCTTTTTTTATCGCCATCTCTAACTATTGATTTCACTTATCATGAGTTTCATCTCTACCACTTTTGTCAACATTTTGTTTAACAGATTGGACTACTTTGCTCCCTCTAGAGGCATTAGACAGGAGGATCCGATTTCCCCTTACATTTAAATTGTACATGAAGTGCTTAAACAGAATTGGATAGGTATCAAGTTTGGCAGGAGGAGTGTGACACTTACTCATGGTCGAGGCCACGACTAGTAATTGCGAGTCCATCCGTTCTATCTTGAATAATTTTTGTTTTAGCTCGGGCCAGAAAATTATTTTTTCAAAATGAATTGTGACTTTCTCAAAAAATATTCAAACAAATGTCAGAACCAGGTTGTCAAACATCTTGGATTTAAAAATGGTGGACAACTTTGGATCCTATTTGGGGGTTTTCGTTGGACATGTCGAATTCAATAATCAACTCCTTTAACTTTTATTGATAAAGTAAGAGCTAAATTAACGGGTGGGAGATCCAATTTGTTTTCTATGGAAGGTAGCTATTTTAAAATCAGTTATGACCACTATTTCATCCTATTATATGCAATATTCGATGCTCCCCTAAAATGTTTGCTTGGACATGGACAAATTGAATAGGTGTTTTGTTTGCGGGTACTACTTTATAAAAGAACAAAAATGCAGCTTAGCAAATGGCAGAAGATCAACAAACCTCTAACACTTGGGGGTTTGGGTCTTCAGACCTCTGAGTTGAAAAATAAGGCTATGCTCGGTGGTCTAACATGGAGATTGTTGACTATTAGGGCACCATGGCCCGATATTCTTATCAAAAGGTTATATGTTCAAGTGAATCCTTCCATTAATCGCACTCCTTGTAATTTGGAGGGCTTTTTATGAGGGATTCAAGATCGTTAATCGAGGTATGGGTTGGGCATTTGGCTATGGAAATAACATAAATCTTTGGAATGATGTGTGAGTCTAATCAACCATTAAGGGCCCTGATTAAGGGTCCACTTATTGTTCAGGAATACAACGGAAAAGTTTGCAGTATCTATCATAAGAGGATTTGAAACTTCTAAAACTTATCCATCAACCTTCCTTATGGTATCTGTGATATGATCAAAAGTATCTCTGGGAGTTCTACTAACCTTATTCAAGATATTAGGATGTGGAATCTTTCCACATTTGGTAACTACACAAATTCATCGGCTTACGATGTTCTCTTCGGCCTAAAACCCACAAATAATTCTATGAAGTGGAATTGGATTTGGAATCTCCCTATAACTCATCACATGCACTTTTTCATTTGGTTTGTTATGAGAGGTCGCTTGGCTACAACAATACTTCATAACTTGAGGCGCAAATGTCAAATACCGCCTCAATGTTGAAGCACACAAAAGGTGTTCACCTACTTGAATGAGGCGCACCTAATATATAAAACGTTACAACAAGTACACAACACAACACACAAATTTAGTTGACCTCAATTGTATTTGGTAATGTGAAATTTAAGATAATGTGAAGACTAAAATAAAATAATCATGTTTTCATGCAAATTCGTAAACCAAACACCAAACACCAATTAAACTTTAATCAATAGAGGTTCTTAAGAGGAAAATCAAAGTAATCATGAGCAGATGCACTTCTACTTAGCCAGTTATACATTCAACAGAATCAGATTAAGTCTTATTTTTGTTAGTTAATCACTTAGTCATGTATACAAATTATCAAAAAGAATAAGACGAGTAATATCAAACAGGTATCTTATCTAAATATAACTAAGATCATATCAACTATTTTCCTCTCCGAAGCAATTTTGTATTTCAAGTAACTTCTTGTTGGATCAAAGTTTGCTTCATTTCATTACATAAACGAATGATATGCAGATTGTTCATTGATTCCTTCCTATTAACTTTAAATCTGTGTATGATTTGAAAAATTAGCAGACTGTACTATAATTTTATCTGTGGAATGTCTTGTATGTATATCAGTTTTAACAAAATGAAGCAACTGGTAATTGATACTAGAACACAAAAAGAAGCAAAATGAATACATAATCCAGGAACAACATCATGTGGAAACGATGAACAACATGAGGTGCAAAATATCAAATATGAACATCATGAGGTGGCTTCTTCTCTGTCTCTCACAAGCAAAGAATAGCATGAGGTGGACAGCAGCAGTTAAATCAATCATGTTATGTTATAATAAGAGCTGCAAAATCTTATATATACACACTACATAGATACAAACTGGAGGAGGAAGCAGTTGTACAGAAGATTTGCTGTCCAAATGATGGGGCGCTAGAGGCGCGCGTCTCGTGCCACAATTTTAGGTGCAATAAGGCCTAACAAGGCACACGCCTTGCTAGAGGGTCTGCGCTAAGACGAGCGCCTTTTAAAACACTGTCGCATAGGATGTGTTATTAATCCCTTCTATGTGGTATACTCTGGGAGCATTGGAACGATTGATCACATTCTTATAAATTGCGAACCGACGCGAAAACTTTGAAATAATTGTGTTATTCCAGCTAAAGCGATAACTGCTTTCACTCATCGATTAGGAGAGTAAATCAAATTCAACTACAACCTAAATAACATTTTTGTTCAGGGAGTGGACTGGAGAACGTTTTTCTGTTATTGTCTTTGGAAGAATAGGAATGGAATTGTATTCCGAAAGACTTGTTTTTCCCCAAATGTTCTCAACAATTCTATCTCACAAGAAATTTTCTTTCAGGGAACCATGGAAGACCCTAGGTTGTCTTCTAATCAAGCCATCATCCAATTTCTCTAGAAACCTCCTGATCATGGATGGTTTAAACTTAATATAAAAGGATATTCTCAAGGGAACTCGGGTAAAGGAGGAGCGGGAGGAGTCATCCGAGGTGAAAATGAAAACTAGATCTCGTGATTCTCTAGGAACCACAAATAACTTAGTGGCAGAATTGTGGGCCATTCACGATGGAATTTTGCTCGCGTTAGATATGGGAATGACATCAGTTCATGTGGAAACTGATGCAATGGCTGTAAAATCACTTGTACGAGATAACTTTTCTTATAAATCTTAAACTCTTACCCATCGTTTTGGATTGCACGAACCTTATGTTGAAATTTAGAAGATTCAAAGTACGACACATCTACCAAGAAGCAAACTCGATTCGATGGTTAGGATTGGAGTTTTACAATGTAACAATTTTGTGATCCATTGGTATCCGCTAAGAGAGGTGAAGTTCGATGTTCTTAAAGACTTTTCAGGTGATTATAAACCCCGCTGTATTATATTTTCTATTTAGTTGTAAAGACTTTTAAGTACACCGATCTTTCAATGGTGTTATCTCACTTTGTTGTGTTATTATATAGTAATAATCTGGTCCACGCTTTGCGCGTATATAAATTAAATATAATAATTATATAAAATAAATTAATATTGTTATATGTTAAGTATATTTAAGTCAATTATGCGGATATAAATTTAATTTTTGTTTAAGGGTAAAATACGATATTGCTCCCAAAGTTTACTCCTTTTTTAAGTTTCCCCCTTAATGTTTAAAATATTAAATTTTAGTCCTAATGTTTGGATCAAATGAAGAATACCCCTTTTCCGTCCAAAAATCATTTATTTGTGACGGAAGCTTAGTCATGTGCTTGGAACGTGAGTTTTCTACATTTTGAATGGACAAAATTGTCATTCATCCTCACTGTTTAAGCACTCCTCCTTCCTCCAGCTAGTAATCTTCTTCCTCATAACACAACCGATCGAGGACACTTCCAGTTAGGAGAGAGAAGACGAGGAAGAAGTCCACCAGTCCGCCGATTCTCGACCAGGTGAGGAAATAGGATTGAAGAAAATACTGTGAAATTGAATTGCCGAGAAAGATTGAATAAAATGTGAAATCTTGTGGACAATCTCTTCACAAGTATGAAAGTTTCAAATCCTTCACTTCAAATGAAAAACAGCTTCAAATCCTCGACTAGCTTGCGGACAGTCTCTTCCGCGGTCCGGCGTTCCTCAACCAGGTGGGGAAGATGACGAATAAGTCCAACACGTGTGCTCTGCTCTTCTTGGACGAGATGAGGAAGAAGTCTATGGAGGAGGGGAAGACTACCAACGACGAAGTATTGAAGGAGAGAGGGGAAGGCCACCACCGACGTTCTCCACCATTGTAACACCATCATTTTGTCCATCTAGTGAGTTCAAGTGCCACCGTGGTCCAGGAGAAAACACCGATGTTTTTCTTGATTCTGGCGGGTATTTTTGGGCACTGATTATACAAGAACGTGGATTGTAGAAACTGATGCGGTTGATTCAAGAGAGTGATCGACAACACCATGTTTTTACTACTGAAATGCCGGTGAAGATGCTGGATTTTTCTTGATTCAACAACGAGAAGAGCTTGATTTTGCTGGTGAAGATGCTAGAAGGCAATTTCGTCACTTATAATTGTTCATACACCACGTGCCACACACATGAGGAACATTCTGTCAGGAATACACGGAAAATTCACGGAAAATGGGTATTTTTAATCCGGTCTAAACATTAGGACTAAAATTTAAAATTTTAAACTTTAAAAGGAAAACTTAAAATGGGCGTAAACTTTAGGGGGCAATGTCGTATTTTATCTTTTGTTCAATTTAGATTCTTTATATTGATATAATATACAACATTTATTATTTTATTTGAATTTATAAGGAAATTATAGTACAACGATTTTAGGAAGTGTTACGTATGTTAATTAAGTTTCATTAAGGTATCACTATTTTTCATAATTAGCCCCATTTTACATCTAATGTTGTACAAACAATCGATTAATATAACACTCATTTTAAAATTAAAGAAATATAATGAATTATAAATAAACCATATAAAAGAATAATGGAAGTATAAAATTTATTTAAAAATATGCAATGATTGTTTATTTTGATGTAAATTTATTAATTATAATGTTATCGTTATAGGAATTTATGTCACTATACAATTTTTTAATATGCTTTAAATAATTAAATCACCCATAGCGTTAAATGTTATCAACATTATACATATATATATATATATATATATATATATATACTTTATTTTAAAAAATATCTTCATATATCACTTATATTTATATATAATGGTACAATTAATGAAAGATTAATTATGATCATTTAACTAAAATAATGTTGTTGAATATTTTCAAAAAAGTTATTTATTTGATTTGAATTTTTTAAAATAAAATATATACTTATAATATAAATTATATTACAAAGTTACTTTATAAAGAAAGAGTGTATATATTATACTACAAAAAAGATTATATGCTTTTATATTAAAACTATAATTGTGAATTATATTAACGTACACAAATTTATAAATGACAAAAACTAATTAAAAAACTACTTTAAATATAAATCTATAAAGTTGAAGACAACTCAAATTTATAGTTTCTAGAAAATAAAGCTATAGAGAATAAAACAACAATTTTGAACCATGTATTTGTAAACTATATGTATATGTTCGTCTAGGTTGAGCATAGATTCCATTGATCTAGTGTACCCCCTTGTGGAGATTATTCTTCGGACTGCTTGCTGTAAAGTCCGTTGTATTCTTTGGTAATCCTGAATTTGGTCCTCAATGTTGGGTGAGCTATGAGTGCTTTCGTATTCTCTATGAATTGGGGCTTGATCTAGCCCGTGGACATTCGCAGTCTGTGGCGCCTCGGTAATGGTAGCGCTACTTCTTCTGGCCCATGATGCCGACCTATTCATCCTAAGGTGCTGGCACGTTTAGCTTCTTCTACTAGGATCCTTGGATCTTTGAAGAAAAACACTTTGTTTACGGGCTTTGGTATGAGGCTTGGTTGGTATGGGCCCATGTGTAGTTATTCAAGCTTTTCTTGGAGCTCTTTGGTGGACTCTTGTAGTTCTGGCGGTGTATGGGTTGTCGCTAGTCTTCGTTGGCTTGTTAAGCTAGCGACTTTCTCCTCTAGGGAGTCTAATCGTTTAGCTTCTTGTACTGCTAACTCAAGGAGAACGTTGTTATGTTTTATGATTTTTCTTGCAATTTCCGAGGTTTCGGTTGCCGAAGTTGGCCTAACAAATCCCTCTGCTGGTTCACCTAGTGGTTCAGTGGCCTGTACTCTCAAGGTAGTGTAGATCTGATGCCGTAGAGATCCAGGACATTTAAAGGATTTCGTGGATTCGTTCTGGGAGTCTCTATAGTTCCTCAAGTTTGTGTTGGGTTCATTCCGCTATGTGCAGGAGGTTTTGATCGGTCTGCTTGGGATGGTCGGCTATAAACTCGATGAGCGAGGCTATTTTGGTCTTCGTGGGCAGGTTTCTATGGGGCAATCGTTCAACTGCATTTAAGGTCTCTTTCGGGCGTTCTTCTATCGTCGATACCTTTTTGCTGAGTATGTCTACCTGTTTAGTGAGACACTCAATGGATGCTTCTAAGAGCTATTGTTTGTCAAAAACAAAATGAATATTCTTTACATCTGTTTTACTGAGTATGTTTATTTTATTGAACGAGGTTTTTATATTATGTACATTAACTCTTGCTAGATCTACTATTGTGTTTAGTTGCTTGTTACCAAAATGGTATTCATGATTGAATTATTCTTTAAAACGGATCAGGTTTTGGCCATCAACAGTTTCTATACTCTTACCCTTGCCCAATTCTAGGCTTAGATACTCCAAAGGTATTCTACTCTGGAAATAGTCGTCTTTAGCCTTTTGAAACCTTGGGTTAGTCATCGACCTTTTTCAACCCCCATCCTTTACTAATACACAACCTATCTTCCTTTCTTTTTACACACGCCCACCTATGGCATCTCTAAGTAACACTTTTTAACCCTTCTTCCTCACCGTGCTCACAGTGCCTTGCCTTTCTGGTCTTATAGAACAGACATGTGCTGACGGAACCTATTGGACTTCTAGGTTTCTTTGGTTACCCAGACTTATAGTGGGTGTACCATTTCCCCCCAGAATGGGTCCCATTTATTACTCTCAAGTCCATAGAGTAGGTAAATAGTATCGGGAAGTGGTTTCCTCCGACGATCATATAATCATCCTGTAATATTTTTTGTGGTACTGTATGGGAGGCGACAACCCATCCGGTGATCGACCACTTGCTATCTTCCAGTGCCTCTACTGGTACTGCCTTGATGTTGATGTAGCACTTAGTTTCTCCTGTATCCACGATGGCGTTGATCTTTAGGTCTTTTATCGCTGGTATCTTAAAGATAATCTTAAGGTCATAGACTCCGATGAAGGTCATTTTGGCTAACTGCCTTTCTGTTGCCTTGACGGTTGAGGAAGTTGCTACATCATTTTCACCTTTTACATGTTGATCTATCAACATTCTATTGGATACTTCCTTGATGGGTTCTTCATCCCACAAGGTGTAACATCCTTCATCGCAACTCCACTAAGACTACTCTTCCTCGCTTTCGGTTTCCTTCGAATTTTTTCCGAACTTTCTCCAGTCCTCGGAGGTTTTAGCTTTTCTGATTGAGTCTATACATTCTCGATCTTCTTTGGGCTTTGTTAAGGCTCCAAACTTTTCCTCCCTTTTGAGGTCTCTGGCCCTTTGGGCTAGGGCATGTAGTTCTTTTGTTGTAATTGGGCCTTTTGGGCGGACATGCCTGCATATTTCTCTTGTAACCCTAAGGAGTTCTGCCTTGAGTAACTATATTTCCTTTTGGAGTTCCAGGATGTGAGCCGTCATTTCTTCGACGAGCTTGTCGCTGGGCTGCCTAACTGGTAGTTGCACCTTTCCCGGTTGTACCACTAGTTGATAGTGGAAGCATACTCGTAGGCACATGTAGCAAACTTTGAGCTTGGAACTGTCGCATTACACACCAAATCTTAGATGGCAAGGGCACTGGCATGAGTCACACAGAAATGATGTTTTCGCGAACCCTTCCACCATCTCGTCCTTCTACTGATGTGGAGAGTCCTTTTGTTCTTTTGTGAAGTGGGGCTTCTTCATCCAACCATAGTATTCAGAAGTTTGGGCCATGAAGTTTATCTCGTACGGTGCTTCGGCAAGCCACATGGTTACTTCTTGGGATGTGCTAACTTCTCATTCGCTAGTGTTGCAAATTCCTTCGATGTCCGACTCATTTAGGTCAACCAATACAATGTTCCATTCTTTTGGGAGATCTAACCCATCTATTAGGGTTGCTCTGGCTAGGTTGCCAGTTCTTCTCACGTAGTCTCGTGCGTAATTCCCTTCTTGTCCGCACACAAAACACTTGCACTTATGTGTGGGAGGCTTCGTGCATTTGAAAACCCTAATATGGGAGTCATGTAGTTTCCCCTTGTAGGTTTTCGCTTTTCTTACCCCGTATTTTTTAGTCGAGTTTCTGTAGTAGCTGAGAATTGAGATTTCCTGACAGAAACTAAGGTCATTTAGTCCTCGCTGCATAACTGCATTTTGCACACCTCCGTCAGATACTGCTGTGTGAAGTGGATCCTTGGCAATACCCCAATAACATTGTATGGATGCCTCTCTTCGAAAGCTTTTCAATCGCCTATCCGTAGAATGGTGGAAGATTTATGAAGAATTTCTCTAACAACACGGGGCTTATGAACATCCGTCCCGTCCTTGCGACCAGGACCTCATACGTGTTCATGTATTGAAACACATACTTGATGTCCGTGCAAGTGAGCCTCTCTAGGCCCTGGCTTGCTCTGTTGTGGCTCCTTGATAAAGATCATTCAGGGTGACCATTCGCCTTATTTCTGAGGTCACATTAACATGGTTGATCGTTACAGACTCCCATCTGAGCATCACGTCTTTGGACTTGCTAATGTCATTTGGTAACACTAGTATGACTGCTTGTACCTGCTGGGCGGGTGGCAACGTCCAGTAGTTCGCGGTTTCATACGGTCGTGGGGCTTCTTACATGGTTTTGGTAGGGTATTCACCCCCACCTCCTCCAAAGATAATGGGTTTACCCATTCTTCTACGCATACTTTCTGTGTGCTCATGCTGTCGAAAAACGATAGGTAGTCTTCATAGTTGTCTTCGTGTGACAATTGTTATGAGGTGACGTCGAAAGTCATGGATAGTATTTTGTATTCGACTCATTCGATGTCATCATCATCAATCCTAGTGTGTTGACTTTGATCCAACCTGATTTTTGGTATTTGTTGGTAACCAACAAACCTTAGACTTGTGGATCATCTTGGTCCTTCCTATATGGCCACCTCGGTTGGAATATTGGTGACATGTTGTGTTGGTGGCATGATGGTCCACCTTTCTCAATGCAGTTCTTCATTGGAGAACATCCTGCCTGGGATGGGTCGAACTCCTCTGCTCACAAGGTATTCGACTATATTTGACCGAATATCTGAAGGCTGCATGGCTGGTGTTGGTGAGTCTCCCCATCATCTTCCTTGTGAGTAGGAGGTTTGATTCTCCTCCAACCCATTTTTCGTATCCTTTAGTTTGGATGACGATCTAGATGTGGTTGTAGAAGTCAAGAACGGATACCATCAAGTCTAGAGTGATATACACCCGTTCTGTTTGTCGCTCCAGGTTGATCTCCATGGAGCCGGTAATGCCTCTGGTGTTTGATCCCCATCTAGTGACCCTTATAGCTAGGAGTATGCGTACTCCCGGTCCTCTTCTGTGAAGCGCATGTACTCTTATCATCATGAGTCCTATGTGGATGTGCTGCATCCCTTCTCTTTTGAGCCTTTGGTAGGACTCAGGTCTGATGAAGGAGAGCTCCACCTGGTCTTCCTCTGTTGTCATTCAGAGTTGTTACTCCGAATAGTGTTAGTACACCCGGTGGCCTGGTTCCGCCCAATTGGTGGTGTACAGGTCTTCTACAGACATGATGTCTGCTTTCCTCCTTGAGGAAATCCTCAACTGTTCGTTTGGTTTGAGCATAGATTCCATCGATCTGGTATATCCCTTTATGGGGATTATTTTTCGGACTGCTTGTTGTAAAGTCCGATGTATTCTCCGGTATATATATATAGAGAGATGATAATAATTTTTTTTAACAATAATGTATTCAATCAAAGCATACTTAAATATGTTTTTTCTCACATTTTTTAAATTCGTTCAAATTATGCATTTTTTGTTGCAACTCAAATCATTTGACGTCATCTGCTCTATAGCTTCATTTGATAGAATTTCTCATCACACCGTTGTTGGCTCAACAATCCGAAAGTTGATCATCCTCTAGCACGAATACTTCAAATTGTTGTTCTTAACGAGTTGTTAGGTGTGTTGGTTCAGATTTTACTAATTGTTTTTCGTATTTGTAGTGAATTATTATCAATCAAACTATTATTAATTACAAAACAGACAAAAAAAAAACATGACGATTTTTGAGATGCAATGAGGATGTTGGAGGATTTCTAAGTATATAGCTTTGTCTACATGTCATTATCTAATTAAGATAACCGACTTGTTTTATTATTTGTCAAAATTTTAGAAGAGTTAAATAAAGTAATATATAGATAGATATTGATATATAAATTCCTTTTCTACCCCCTTCCCCACCCAAAAAAAAAGACTAACATATCACACCCTCTGTAACTCCCATCCATTAGTGCTATTGAATTTATATATTCAAGTACCGTAAAAGTTAGTTTTATTTGGAATTTGGACTTGAGTGCGAAATTGTTTTTGTCAACCGTCTTTAATTAGTTCCTTAATAAATAAAAAAACTCCCTTCCTGATCCAGCACGGAGCTCCTGTCCGCATCATGATGTGAAGATCAACGACCATAATTTTATTCTCCGTACAGACAAAGAAAACTTCCATCGCCATCATCTCGGCGATGGGATCAGACCATTCACCAATGATTATATCCAAATGGAAAAAGCCATATAGAGGACAAAGGGGATTTAGATTTGAAGAAATGTGGCTTGAGAATCTGGAATGCAAGGGGGTCAACCGATCAACTTGGAGGGAGAGGCACGAAAATCAGCCGAACAAACCCATATTGTGGCCGAGACTAGGCAGTTGCAGACGTAGCCTCATCGAGTGGAGTAAGAGTAGGTTCAGGAACAATATGGCCAAGATGGGAAAGGCAAAACAACAGCTTCAAGATATTGTTAGGGGACAACCGAACTAGAGACTCAGGAGGAGGAAATCAATCTAAAAACACATATCAATGAACTATGGAAATGGGAGGAGTTGTACTGGAACCAAAGGTTTAGGGTTAAATGGCTCACTCAAGGGGACCGAAACACGACATTCTTCTACCTGACTACAAACTCAAGGAGATGGAGAAACATGCTAACCAGACTCAAAGGGGATGGGGCGAGTGGATCACAAAGGTCCGAGACATAATGGACGAAGTTCGAGGCTACTATGATAAAGCCTTCACAACAGAAAACCGTGAACCAGATGGGGTAGCACTGGATAGCCTACCACACCAGATAAGTGAGGTGATGAATGCAGATTTAACTAGGGAAATGAGGATCGAGGAGGTGAAAAAAACGGTATTCCAATTGGGGAGTTCAAAGGCGCCAAGGCTAGATGGGTTTCCGGGATTATTCTATCAAAGGAATTGGAAAATTGTGAGCCTAGATGTATTCACTACGGTCAGAGCCTTCCTCGAAACAGGTATCTTACCAACATCCCTTAATCAAACAGATATAACCCTTATTCCAAAAGTGCCTAACCCGACACGTGCATCTGAGTTTAGGCCCATACTTTTATGTAACTTTGTGTATAAGGTGATATCAAAAGTGCTGGTAAATAGAATGAAAATTTATCTATCAGATCTCCTCACTCCTTTCCAGAGCGCTTTTGTAGTAGGTCGCCTAATACAAGACAACATCATTGTGGCGCATGAAGTCTTCAACCACTTGAAGAGTAGGGGAAACCACATAGGGTGGAGTGTGCTCTGAAACTTGATATGCAGAAAGCTTACGGCAAAGAGAAGTGGGATTTCTTGATAAAAAGCTTGGAGAAGCTAGGTTTTTGCCCAAATGGATTAATTGGATGAAAGCGTGCATAACCACATCGGCCTACAGGGTACTAGTGAATGGGAACCGAACCACAGCTATTCAACCTACCAGGGGCATCAGGCAGGGAGATGCTATCTCACCATACTTATTCATATTGTTGGCAGATGTATTGTCAAGGATGGTTGAGAGAGACATACAGGAAAAGAAGTTGAAAGGGATAACCTTGAGTAGAGGATGCCCAGAGCTACATCACTTGTTCTTTGCGGATGATTCACTCTTTTTTCTACAAGGCATAGTAGAGAATGCAAGTCGACTAAAGGAGATCATAATGAAGTATTGTAGGGTATCGGGTCAACGAATAAACGAGTTGAAATCTACCCTTACCTTTAATAGAGGTGCGGATCCGAACCGATGTGTGGAGAAAGAGGAAGCCATACAAATATCAAGCATGAGAAAAACAGGGAAATACCTAGGCCTACCGGAAGTCTTGGGGAGATCAAAGAAGAAGGCACTGGGATATTTAAAGGAAAGAATTCGTGACAAGATAAGTGGATGGAGAGTGAAAACTCTTAACCAAGCGGGTAAATAAGTACTCATCAAATCAGTGATAACAGCGATTCCGACATATGTGATGAGTATGTCCAAGTTACCAAATACTTAGTGTGCGGAGGTCAATTCGATGATTGCAGACTTTTGGCGGGGGCAAACAAACGAGGGAAGGAAAATCCATTGGAGAAGATAGGACGTTCTCACCAAGAACAAATTCAAGGGTGGTTTGGGAATTAGAGAACTGGAAACCTTGAGCACGCCCCTCCTTGTGAAAATGGTCGGGAGAATGATAATCGAACCCAACTCGTTATGGGTCCAGGTAATGCGCGGCATATACTACCCGGGAAAGGAACTATTCACGGCTTGAAAGGGTGGGAGAGCCTCGTGGGGATGGACAAGTTTTTTTAGGGGACGGGACCAACTCTTGAGGGAAGGACTGTGGAGGATTGGAGACAGGAAAACCATCCGAGCATTCGCAGACTCGTGGGTTGACACGGTTGAAAGGTTCAATTTCGAAATTAAACGAGACTGCGAGGTGAGCTGGGACATTATGGTGGCCAAACTCCTCAACCACGACAGGTCTTGGAATGTCGAACTCCTTCGGTCCATCGTTGAGCCACATGTGGTAGCGAAGGTTATGCAGGTCCAAGTGTCGAGAAGGGTAGATGCAGATCGGCTGATCTGGCCATACACCAACTACGGGAGCCTGACGTCCGATCGACATACAACCGAAAAAGGGAGACGGCCGAGACTCTCCCAACCACCAACAATAACACCAGAGATAGCATCGAGTCTGGGTGGCACGCCATATGAGAATGCGACATGATACCATATGTTAAGAATTTTCTGTGGAGACTCCAATCGAACTTGTTGTTGGTCATGAAGAACCTCCAAAGGAGAGGGATGAATGTGTTGGTAAGTTGCTCGATATATAGAATGGAAGAGGATAGGGAACATATGTTGTACAAGTGCAGGTGGACGGAAAAGGTATGGTCTAAATTACTAGGGCTTGGACCGTAACACCACAACAACCACCACTTTGAGGAATGGGTGCGGGAAAGAAAAGAGGAAACATGTATTCCGAGGACCACTCAAGAAACAAGATGGAGACTATGTATGGTGGCATGTTGGACAATATGGAAGGCGAGATGTCGAGCGGCTTTCGATGGCAAAATGTCGAACCCGATGGTGACGGCGGAGGAAGTGAGGCGAACCCGAGAGGACATGATAGGCGAGTCGAAAACATCGCATGGAGAGCATGGACCGAGGGATACCGAGAGATGGTGTGCACCGGAACAAGGAGAAATCAATGTAAATTGTGATGCGCCATGGTGTCATCGAACAAAGACGGGAGGGATCGGTGTAATCGCAAGGGATGAGGAAGGCCGAATGAAAGGCGGGGCGAATAGGACAATGCAGGGGACGGATGCAACGACATTGGAGGCAGAATCCATCATGCTTAGGATGAAATTGGTAACCGAGAATTGATGGGACCAAGTATTGATCGAATCGGACTCGGAGGTGGTGATCAACAAACTGAACAACAAGGCACACCACTGGAGGATCGAAACGACATGCGGGAATGTCAAAGTGTTAGCGAGAGGTGTTGAAGCGATTGCATGGAAGAAGATTCGACGATCAGCGAATGGAAGTGAAAACTGGATCGCGAAACAAGCCAGATTGGGAGTGTGACTAAGCGACTGGGTCGAAGGACCCCACTCTTACTTAGTAACATTTTGAGTAGTGATTGTAATAGCATTGACACTAGTCTTATTCCAGAATGAATACAAGCATCTATTGTGACAAAAGAAAGTATACGAAATATATAACTTAATTAATTATTCTACGGACATCGTCAAGATAATTGTAAGAGTAACGATGTATTTAAATTCCATTATATCCTACATTGTGTGTCGAGTCTTAACAATTCAAAGAAAAACAATATTAACATTTAACATAGTATAAACAATTTTAGTCTAGGTACGATTTCAACCTATCTAGTAAGATAACCATTTACCTTCTGTGTCGACTATAGAAATCGGTCCAACGTAGATTTTTATTTCTCTAAACGTAACTTTGAGATAATTACATTTTGATTCTTATAGTCTTCAGAAATAAAATTTGGTACGATTTAGTCTTATCAACTCGAAAATGGCATTTTAATGTTTGTTCTGTACCAAGCATGCTATATTCACTACAAGAATGTTGCTAGACAATCACGGTCATAATGTGTTCACACTAAAAACTAAAGTTGATTCAAAGATTTAGTGTCGGTAGTTTCCATCGTGATTAAACAAGGAGTTTAACATTCACTTATTTATCGTCATTAAATGCTCTGTTTTGTTTTTAAGTATGATTGTTGCATTGTATCTATCTGGAAATAATGTCGAATGTCAATATATTGTCAACATGAGTATAGTCATTCGGTAACAAATTCAATTGTTTGGGTAAAACAGTTATTGAATGGCGACTATTGTTGATTCCAAAAATGCAAAAACAATTATGGCATACTGTCGGAACACTAGTCGTTGTCGTCACTAAAATCGATAGAACCCCCACTAAATCCAGTTGAACCACCATTTAATTAAAATAACAAATTAAACCTAATTCTATAAAACTTAACCTAACTCTCAATCTCTCTTTCTCCTCTCTATTCTAGGGTCATTCTCCCTCTTAGTCAAAATCAAGAGTCCCTCTCCCTTTTACAAGCGTAATCACATTGATGTTGAGTGTCAATATATTGTCAACATTAGTATAGTCATTCAGTAACAGATCCAACGACTATTGTTGATTCCAATAATTAAAAAACAATTATGGCCTATTGTAGGAACTCTAGTAGTTGTTAAACTTTAAGAACACCGTGAAACTGATAGAACTCCCACTAAATCCACTTGAACCACCATTTAATTTAAAACAAACAAATTAAACCTAATTCTATAAAACTTAAGCTAACCCTCAATCTCCCTTTCCTCTCTATTCTATAAAACTTAACCTAACCCTCTCCCTTTTGCAATCGCAATCACGTTGATGGAAAGCTCTCAGAAGTTGATCGGACAGAACAAATGTTCTTTCGCCCCTCTCTTGCGGCCTCAGAGGCATTCACGCTGATGACATATTCCCTCCCTTGAGTCTTGACAGAACAACCCAAGGTGTTAGATTCGCTGGAGAATTTTGTAGACACGTACCACCACCACCACCTCCACCTCCACCTTCACCACCATCACAACCACGAAGGCCCTCGACTCAAACCAGGCAAGCCAGTGTTTTACCACCACTACCACCATCTTAGCAACGGAGGCATCAACTCTAATAAGAAGAATTGAAACTTTACCAGCATATCCACCACCACCACCGTCGTCTAGAGCAAATAATTCATCTCCGCATCTTCGAACCACCCGATCACAGTTCCATCTTCTCAGTTTTCATCCTCGACCCACGAAATTCCCAAATTGTAACAATCATGCTAAAATATGTAGGAGTCTCCAGGAGAGAGATCAATGATGCACTACTTGAACGACGAGAATTTATTGGCTGACCTCCTCACTTGATTTTGTCGTTGGTGAGGTTTGGTTTCCTAAGGCTAATTGTTGATTTGGGTGACTGATTCTTAAACTTTGTCCATAACCCGTAAAAAGCCGATGTTGGAGAGAGATTGGCTTCATATGTCTGTGATGGCCTGATGGGGAGGGAGATGCTGGAACTGGAGCTTCAAATCTGGATACTACAACATTACTGGAAGTTGTAAGCTTTAATTTTTATTCATTGTATGTATATTTGTACATCATTATGGAAACATCTTGCATTATGTTATCCCTGTTGAATAGAGAGTAGAACAATAGAAACACTGATATTTTGTAAAAATTCATTCACTAGTAATATTTCATTCCAGTACATTGTCTATTATAGAGATTACAATAACTACTGTAAATACTAATGATGACATTTGGCAATCTGGTAACTCTATATTTGACAATCTGGTACTCTACTGCTGCACCTTTCTGCTTCTTTTGACTGGTCACTTTGTTGACATTTTATCTGCTTTGTTGACACTCCCCCTCAAGTTGGGTAGTAGGATCTACAATTCATAACTTGAAGAGAACTGTTTGTAATACTTTACCAGTAACAACTTTAGTCAGAATATCAACTAACTGATCTTCTGACTTAATCCACGGAAACTTGACCAGTCCCTCATCTAACTTTTCCTTGATGAAATGACGATCCACTTCAACATGTTTCATTCTGTCAAGTTGCACAGGATTCTCAGCTATACTGATCGCAACTTTATTATCACACATGAACTTGCACGCATGTTTAGTTGGAAATCCCAATTCTTCCAACAGTCTTATCAACCACAAAACTTCAGTTAGACCTTTGGCAATCCCTCGAAACTCAGCTTCAACACTTGAAAGAGCTACCACCTTCAGTTTCTTGCTTTTCTAGGTTACTAGGTTTCCACCCACTAGAGTGAAGTATCCTGAGGTGGATCTTCTGTCTATAGGATTTCCTTCCCAGTCCGCATCCGTGTATGCAAGATTCCTTTCCCAGGAGAGCCTTTAAGATACCTAACAATCCTCAACGCAGCTTCCATGTGATCTTCTTGTGGATTGTGCATGAATTGACTTACTACATCCACAGCATATGAGATGTTTGGTCTCGTATGTGCCAAGTAAATAAGCCTACCAACTAACCGTTGATATCTCCCACGGTCTGCTGGTTTGACTTCATCTCCCATCTTCAGGCCATGGTTTGGAACCAGAGGCGTATCCGCTGGTTTACAGTTTATTAGCCCTACTTCAGCTAGAAGGTCGAGTATATACTTCCTCTGGGAAATATAGATACCTCTTCTTGATCTCAGAACTTCAATCCCAAGAAAGTATATGAGGTTTCCCAGATCCTTCATTTCAAATTCTGAGAATAAATTCTTTCTGAGTTGACTAATTTCTTCTTGGTCGTTTCCAGTAATTATCATGTCATCCATATAGATAATTAGACAAGTAGTCAACTCACCTTTGCGTTGATAAAACAACGTATGATCTGCATTACTCTGTTTGTATCCATATTTCTTCATGACAATGGAGAATCTTCCAAACCAGGCTCTAGGTGACTGTTTGAGACCATATAATGCATTCTTCAGCTTGCAGACTTCGTTTGGTTGAAAAATTGATTCAAAACCAGGTGGGACTCTCATATACACTTCTTCTTTGAGATCCCCATGTAGAAACGCATTCTTCACGTCGAATTGGTGAAGCGGCCAATCCTGGTTTGCCGCTATTGAGAATAGTACTCGAATTGTGTTTATTTTTGCCACGGGTGAGAATGTTTCAGAGTAATCAATTCCATACGTCTGAGTATATCCTTTTGCCACCAATCGAGCCTTGTATCTCTCTATTTTTCCATCTGCGTTGTGTTTGATTGTAAATACCCACCTACAACCAACTGGTCTCTTCCCTGTGGGTAACTTGCATTTCTCCCACGCTTGATTTTCCATGAGAGCTTTCATCTCAACTTCCATTGCTTGGTTCCATTGTCTATTTCCCTTGGCTTCCTCCACCGTTCTTGGGATAACTTCGTTGTCAATTGTGACTCTGAAACCTTTTGCTGTTGCAGATAGGCTCCCCCTGTCGCCATCGTCCAATGGATACTGCGATCTGCTTGGTTTATACTCGGGTGAGTAACTTTTAGGCGGTATTCCTCTGGTTGTTCGTGGAGGTAGTATGTATCTCCCAGAATTCTCCTCCTCTACTACTTCTTCTGGATCATCAGTTTCAGTTTCAAATACAGAAAAAGAATGATCTATACTGGGAGTAGTACATACCTCAGGATTTCCAGATATCAGAGATTCTTGATGCGTATTGCCAAGTTCGATGGACCGTCCTTCTATTTCAGAGGTTACATCGTTTGGACTGATATCTGGTTCTTTTGTGTCAGTATTGGACATGTTCTGATTATGGTCGTACATCTTAACCCAACTTAAGCGATCATCCTTATTTTCCCCCTGACCGCTAAGCTGGTGTAAGTAATAGTACTCGGTTTCAACAAGGTTACAATCCAATGTAGTGTACATGCGATGTGTAACTGGATTGTAACATCGATACCCTTTCTGATGTGGCCCATACCCAACAAAGACACATTTTATAGCGCATGACTCAAATTTAGTCCTTTCCGACTTTGGAATATGAACAAACACAGAACATCCAAAGACTCTGGGTGTGAGATCCGAGACTTGAGACATTTTGGTTTGGTGGGATAATAGACGGAATGGAGTATGAAAATTAGAAATTTTGTGGGTAGACGATTGATAAGATAGACAGCTGTAGCTACAGCTTCTGGCCAGAAATGTTGGGATACATGGGACTCAAGCATGATGGCTCGAGTAATTTCTAAGATAATTCTGTTTTTGCGTTCCGCAACTCCGTTTTGTTGTGGGGAATTAGGACAGGTGGTCTGATGGACGAGCCCATGTTGTTTAAAAAATTGGGTGAGAGTTTGATTAACATATTCTCCCCTATTGTCTGATCGAAGGACGCGGATTTGTTTTTGATACTGGGTTTTTATGAGGTTATAGAAGGACACGAATTTATCAGGAACTTCAGACTTATTTTTGAGGAAATATACCCAAGTCATTCTAGAATAGTCGTCAATAAATAGTAAAAAATACAGGAAACGACTATTTATAGAGTTTGGAGCTGGACCCCAGACATCTGAATGAACTAACTCAAACACTGAATTGACACGCGTATTATTTGCTGGAAAAGTAGTTCTATGACTCTTAGCATAAATGCAAGTTTCACATGGACTACAATCCATATTCTTGAAACTAGGAAATAAAATACTAAGATAGGAGGGTGATGGGTGCCCTAACCGACGGTGCCATAACCAGAACTGTCTTTCTACCGTCCCGTGAGTCAGTATCGCAGTCCCTTGTTGAGCCAACTCATCGACATAGTATAGTCCATCTCGCTCAGTTCCACGCCCAATTATCTCCTTCGTCTGAATATCCTGTAAAATACAGCAATTTAGATACATGAGTAATGTACAGTTTAATTCTCTAGTGACGTGATTAACTGACAATAATTTGCATGACAATGACGGCACGTACAGACAATTTGACACTTTCAAATTTGGAGACATTTGAATAGTGTCAGCTCCCATTACTGGTGTAAGACTCCCATTAGGAGTCTGAATTTTTTCCTTCCGTGGAGTCATCCATAAAATTCTGTCCCGACTATCGTGAGTCATTGTATCTGTTGCTCCGCAGTCAAATATCCACTCGGAACATTTGTCGGGATTAAAATCCTGTGTGGCACAAACTATAGGGTTACTTTTGCAATTATTCAAAATATTGTCACCTAGTTCGTCAAAATAACCCGTCGACCACTGTGGACCCGCGCCAGCCACCCCACCAGCACCCATTACATCATGGTGCCTTCGGTCAGCTGCGCCACCTCCACCAGGGCTCACGCCAGCCACCTGTCTGCCACCGAGCTGCTCCACTGCCGCCTCCTGTTTGCCACTAAGGAAGGAGACTGGTCCCGCAGCTCCATTACCAGCCACCACCGAGGCTGAGGGGCCCACGCCAGCTCCACCAGCCGCCTCCTGTCTCCCACGAGCAGCCTCCTGTCTCCCACTCCAGGCCGAGGAGTCCACTCCAGCAGCGAGGAAAGGAAGCTCCACCTTCACCCGGGCGCGCGGCACTTGAGTGTCTACCACTCACAACAGCAGCTTCACCGCCGCTTGCATGGCCCGCGCCACCTCCAAGCTGTCTGCCATTCATTCTTGGAGCTCCACTGCCGCTTGCATGGCCCGTGCCACCTCCATGTTGTCTGCTATTAATCGAACCAGCTCCACTAAGTGTTATATTAAAACGAGTAGCTCCATCGACAGCAGTACTACCAGGCGGACGTTCGACAGCAGCTCGGGAATGATCAGCTCCATCAACAGCAGCTCAGAACTCGACCACAAAGCTTCTTCCAACTCCTAGGTCAACCGCATAGCCTCCGGTCATGGCCACACCTTCGTTGGTGGCTGGGTTCCACCGGTTGTCGTTGGTGGCCACAAGGTTTCCTGTACTGAATGCTCCAATGGCAACGACTTTTGCTTTCCCGGTTCGTTTTTTCTCATCCCACCACTCGGGATATCCGACTAATTTGAAGCATTCATATTTTGTGTGCCGGTTTAGTCCGCAATGAGAGCAAGGGAGTTTGTTTTTCTCCTCCGAAAGTTTTTCACGATCTGCTTTGCTTATGTTTTTCCCGGGTCCAGGTCCGGCTGTGGTTATGGTCCGTGCCGTAAGCCCACTTCCTATGGTTGGTTCGGTCAATTGGTTGAGAATACCGGTTCAAGTTGCCTCCCGTCGGACCTGCATGTATGCTCTTTCAACCGAAGGTAGTGGCTCCTCCTTGGGTATTTCTCGTCTTATTGTTTCATACCTGATATTAAGTACGGCTAGAAACTGGAATAGACGATTTTATTGATGTTCTTTGTTGTATATCATGATATCTTCTTCATGCCTCATTGGATTCGGATGTTGTCGATCTATTGCTTGCCAAATTCCTTGCAGGGTATTGAAATAGCGTTCTAGAGACAATTCACCTTGTCTTAGTTCGCTTGCCTTGACATGGAGATCGTACGTCTGGAGAGCATCCCCTCCTCCACCGTAAGTTGTTTCCAGGGCACTCCATAGTGCTCTTGCACTCGGGTATGCTGCAACATTCCCGATTAACTCTGGTTCTATATTCTGTATAATCCAGGAGAAAACACGTAAGTCTCGTTCCTCCCATTCTGGATATGTTGGATCGATTGGGGTTGGTGGTAATGGCACCCCGGTAATGTGGCTGAGTCGTCGCCGCCCTCCAATTGTCGCCTTCATGACAATTGCCCATAACGGGTAATTTGACTCGTTTAACTTAACCGCCTGTATGTTGATGTTGCTGGTTGATGGTTGTCGTGGCTGAGTTTTCCATACCACTTCTCAAAATTTTGAGAAGTGTTGTGGTTAAATTATCTGTCCCTTCTGTGGTTCCGGATTTGCATGTTTCTGATGTAGACATGGAGAATCCGACTCCTGATAAAACAATTTAGTTAGGATAGACCTTCTCTGATACCATGTTGAATAGAGAGTAGAACAATAGAAACACTGATATTTTGTAAAAATTCATTCACTAGTAATATTTCATTCCAGTACATTGGCTATTATAGAGATTACAATACTAATTATGACATTTGACAATCTGGTAACTCTATATTTGACAATCTGGTACTCTACTGCTGCACCTTTCTGCTCCTTTTGACTGGTCACTTTGTTGACATTTTATCTGCTTTGTTGACAATCCCAAACTATATATGATGAAAAGGAACAAGATTGTTTATGCTGTCAAAGTACTGAGTAATTGTAGTTGTACTTATTTCCTTCCAAGACATAAAATTGGATCTTTGCACATTTTGCACTAATTTTGCCTTCTCCGGAACGAGTTTCGTCAATATTTCATTAGTCATGTATCTAAGGTCCAATGATAAACTTTCTTACTCACTTGTTAATTGTTTAACTGTTTCAGTAAGATTTTTGGAGATATCATGTTATGATTTGGGGAAAATAACTAGTTAAGTTGTAGCTAAGACTTGAATCTTGTCTCTTGCTTTAGTAAGAAAATTGAAGAATAATGTTGTGAGAGCTGAATTATACATAGGAATTTGACAAGATTAGAATCTATAAGAAACTCATGTTAAGAGGAATTATTTCTCCCATTTCATTTCTCTAGTATCCTGGGAGTGCTTTATTCTATACACACTTTTTATGATTGAGGAGTTGATTTGACACCCAAACACAATTTTTATTTGATTTTCTGCAACCTTAATGATTTTGAGTGTTTGATTTACAAACAGTTAGGTCCTCCAAGTCCAGTCTGCAGGATATGCGCATCAACATGATAATAACTGTTGTTTTTATGAGTCTTATATATAGGGGGATCGATTCCGGGTACCATGTAAATTTAGGGTTTCTCGGAACCTACCCAGTTTCATACAGGATATGTAATTTTGGAACCAAACCTACCCGTTTAATTTTGGAATCGAAACCTATCTGGAACCTGTTTGTAAAAACGGTTTAAGGTACCCTGTTAGGAACTTGTTTCTTTTCGTCCCCAGTTCGGTTCCAGATTAGGGTTAAAATATTCAATACCTTGCTTGTTCACTAGGGGAAGATATTAATACCCGAAACCTTGTTTTTTCCGAGAACGAAATTTCTTTGCGCACAAATGAATATTGAATACCTTGTTTTTCATGAATATGAAGGCGAGAGAAAGCTTTAGGGGTTGTCTCTATTTTTTAATATATATATATATATAGAGAGAGAGAGAGGGAGAGAGAGAGGGAGAGAGAACCGGCTCCAGTTACTTTAGGGAACCCAGATAGAAGAATAGGAACCAGAACCAAATAAATAAGTTCTCAAAATTTTTTCCCAGAACTTACACGAAGTGTTTGTTCCGGGTCCAAATGGGTAGTTTGCTCACCCCTACTTATATACCTGTCATTCTTGCTTATGTCTTTAGGGGAAAAGAAAGTGCTATGATGACATGATTCCTTTCATTCTTGCTGGTGGTCGGTGGTCAGCAAGCGATGAGCCGTTGTACTATATTGTGTCCTCCAAAGATTTAGTTATTGCAAAATCCAAGCTAGTTTTGATGCACATATAATGGATTAGGCAATGCCTTATTTGCATAAATAGATATTTGTAATTCTAAGATTGTATGAGTTTCGCTCTAATTATCAAGCATCAAGTGATCATATAGATTTTTACTATCTGAAAGGATCACAATGTAATGCTTGTTGTTTCTCTTAAACTAATAATGACTGAAATAAAAGTCTCTTAAACCAGGACATACATTTAGTTGTCAATAAAAGTTAGCAGCGGCTTTTATGCCTTTTGTGATGATTTTTGGCTGACGCTAAAGCACGAGTTTTTTGGTAGTGATTGGTACATGTTATTTTCATATATGAAAACGTATTTTAAGCATGTGTACTTGCTTGATATTGTTTTCATACATAATACATGTCGAGTTGTTAAGTATTAATGTACAAGAATGTTCAGATAAATATACATGCATACTGTGTTATAATGATGATTCATCCATGACCAAATAATTCATGTGATCATGCTCATTTAGCTCATGTTGGTTGTATGTACTAGCATGATGTACGTTGATTGTTTGTTTTAACTCCATGTATGAGTAAAACCATAAGAACGCGAAAACATGGTTTACAATCCAGAATTCGATGATGGGTACATCACGAACACAGAACGAGGAGAAGGAGAAGGATAATTGAAGGATCGAACGAGCATATGTTAACACAAAGGATCGAAGGAGAATGAGTTGAAGACGAAGGATCGAAGAGAGAACGAGTTGAAGACAAAGGAAGTTATCACGCAGAGAGAACACGGTTGGGTTTGGAGGAAATAACTTAAGAGCAACATTGGAAATAAGAAAAGATAGTGGCGGTAAAATAGTCTTTAATGCCCCTATTATGGATTCCTTGCCTTCTAGGCTTAGGAATTCTGAGCTTTTAACACGGAATCTCTAAGCCTACCCCGCCCGGAATCCATAAGCCAATTTTTATCAATTACGTGAAAAGAACAACTTCTTACGGAATCCGTAAGCCGAATTCCTTACTCATTCCTTGAAAAGAACATGCCATTAGTGATTATTTGTATATACTTCACGTATAAATCAATCATAGAAACATGTTTACTTGTTAATGTTTTTGATTTATCAAGTATGATAGATGTTTGTTAAACATTCATGGTTATACTTAATTGGTTGTTATGTTTTGGTTGATGTGAATGGAGTGTTGGACTTAATTGTTAACTAAATTAATTTTTGTTAACATAGTGAACTTTTCACTCCGGGATATGCTTCCATTAAATGATTTGTTAATAAGGAATTCAAGTATAACCTGTGTATGTATGTTGAACAGTGAATCTTTCATGCCTTGTTTGTGTTGATTATGACATGATGACCCTTTTTATGTGTGAATGATAACATCTACCCTTCAGAAAGTTGTCACCGAACTCAACTGTGTGTTGAACTTGAATGGTGATAACTGCAAAGTCGGGTAGGAGAATGTAAGTAATTAATCCAAAAGCTACTAATTTTGGAGACCATATCCAATGACATAGAAGAGCTTATAGCCGAGAATATGGCCCAGTAAATGCAATAAATAAAATCCTATTAAACCTGGAAAGAGGAGAATCGCACCACGTGCATCATTTTGCTAAGTTCAATAAATGATGATGTATTTAGGGAATTTCAAGGTTGTCAAATTGCAAAGACACTTTGGAATGTCTTGAGAAATAACTTTGTTTATATTCCATGGAATGGATACAGTTCTTTACTATGAGATAAGCCTCCAACGAGAGACACCTTAAATGCTCGCTGAAGTTATATTTTTGGCACATGCTCGGTATGATAATTGAACTCAGGTGCATTGGTAATGTTTTGACTCAAAATAGCAACTCCAAGTAATGATCCGTTCATTATATATTCCATAGAAGAGCTTATAACCGAGAATATGGCCCAGTAAATGCAATAAATAAAATCTATTAAACCTGGAAAGAGGAGAATTGCACCATGTGCATCATTTTGTTAAGTTCAATAAATGATGATGTATTTAGGGAATTTCAAGGTTTTCAAATTGCAAAGACACTTTGGAATGTCTTGAGAAATAACTTTGTTTATATTCCATGGAATGGATACAGTTCTTTACTATGAGATAAGCCTCCAACGAGAGACACCTTAAATGCTCACTGAAGTTACATTTTTGGCACATGCTCGGTATGATAATTGAACTCAGGTGCATTGGTAATGTTTTGACTCAAAATAGCAACTCTAAGTAATGATCCGTTCATTATATGATTCGTGGACACATTTTAAAATGCATATATCCCGCTCTAATTGGGTTGTCACTTTGGAAGAAGTTCAAGGGTTCCTAAAATTCAAAGAACAAAAGCATAAGAGTAAACAGAATGTGTCTGAGTTGCATGTGATAACTTCCTCCACCCAACATAGACTTGAAAGGAGGGACCATGGTGAGAAAGATGAGCTTTCTGAGTCCAGTTAGAAACAAATGACTAATTAAATTGACCAGTGGAATCGTTCACATCTTGTCCAGATATATAAAATAAAGTGTTATAGTTGTAACTGAAAAGGTCACAACTCACGAGATTGCAGTGCACCGAAGTGTCGGGATTGAGCCATAGACATGAATGATTATCATTTATATTTGAAATTTAGCCTAAGCATGATGATGTGGAAAACTCAAGAGATGGTGCCGAAGAAATCAGTGTCTGCAAGATATGTCTATATGACAACCGAGTCATCAATGTCTATTTGATTAGTCAAAGAGCTTATTTTCAATTTGTGTTTCTATTAGGCCCGTGTATATTTCATTTATAGTATTCATGACAGCGAGTTTGTAATATATGGCCAGTTTAGATGAATTTATTGAATATCAAACTTTCATAATTTCTTTTAGTTGTGATATAAATATATTCATACATTTCATTTGCGTTATTTTGTAAGTGACGTGACAGAAAGCCTTCACGTAGGCAACCAAAATTAGTTCACTTAGACATCTACACCTCCATATTTGTTGTGAAAAAATATGTTTATGATTCGTATCAATTATATTTATTTGATTTTGTACAATGTATATGTGACTCTTATGGATACATTCAATAAATAATTAAGTAACAGTTTGCAAATACGTTGAGACGTTGATTTGTTCATCAACTCGACTTAGTGAGATACGTGATAAAGAGGAAAACTCATTGGATTACTATATCTTGCACTATGCAAGTTATGATTAGGACTTGTGAGAGAAACACTCTCAAACAAGGTTAAGTAAGTAACAACATTGTCCAATTGCACATTGCCCACAGTAATGTGTGTCTCCATTGACAACACCCAATGTATTCAGGACAAATATCTATCCACTTAACTAGGTGCTTGAAAATCAACTACCTAGCAGTTCATATGGGTTATGAACCAGAAAATTCCAAAAATGGGTGTAAGATTGTTCCTCAAAAGAAAGATGTCAAAGTCAAGTATTTTCTTATAAGGGTAAAAACTGGATTAAGATCCATTTTCGATTTCTTGGACTATGGTGCACAAAGATAACTTGATTATGTGGGGAGGATTTTAGCGGATGATGAATTAGTTTCTCGTCTTGATCCACTAAAATAACTTGATTTGAGTGGTTGAATTTAATGGACATTGAATTAGATTATCATCACATGTTACCCTCTTCATCATTAATTGTGAATGCAAATCATCTTGGTTCAAAACCTTAGTTTAAGTGGGGGCAAGATGTTGTTATTTTAAGTGAGTATCGAAAAAATACTGTTCCAGTGGGAGTGTGTAAATTGTTCTTAATCCTAGTGGAAGTCTATTGTGGCTTCGTAATATCAACCCTAAGGCAAAATGGAGGATAAAATAAAGGATGTCAAGTTTATAAAAATCAATCGGATCGTTGAAGATATGACTCATCTTGAGAACTATGTCTCGATTGATTGCGAACATCAGTTTTGCATAAACCCAAGCAGATGTGGGATGTAAATGTTGCCCTAGAAATATCATAGTATAATTTGAAGTGCTTTTCTATATTGAGTAAGAGAATGCAACTTTTTGACTTTATTTATTAGTCTATTAGAACTCCATGTTTTCTATCGAGGCAGTATTATTGATGTTAAACATGATTATTTCATGTTACATGATCCATTCATGTTTGATGACGTAGTCACTGTGGATTAAGTCCATTAGTGAAATATCATCCACAAGATCGTGCATTGTATATGTGATATGTCACATTGTATATGCTGGAAGTTGCAGAGTTCGTCCATGAAAGATGAAACCTAATTGATGTTTAATGGGTAAAGAGTAATATATTCTTGGAACTAATATTCCAAGAGAGTCCGCTTGAGGAACTGAGTTCTTAAGTGATAGATTATATTATTACCCGATTGAAAATCGTACCTAAAAGTCATGACAAAATGCACCAAGTGTATCAAAGATGAGCTTGGTTGGGAATCTTATTCATGTTGTTGCTTGTACTAGACCAACTACTAAATCAGGTATATGACTTCACTTGATTTGATGCTTACGGATCACATAGTTAATCGTAAGCATTGTGTATATGCGTGTGACAAAATATTTGTGAAGTTGTTCCTAGTGAGAGTTAAGACTTTCCGGGATAAGGTTTCTTACTAAAGATGACCATCTAATGAGATAAGTAAGAAACAAGTGAGAACTTCACTATATTGCGGATGATGCACATTATTGATACAATGTTTGTCTACCAGTAATTGTGTTTTAATATCTACCGAAGATGATCTTTTTGATGATAGAACATTCAAAAGACCAATATTACTATGAATAAGCCATGGTGATATGCAACATGGTAAATGTGATTTGGTAATCAATAAATGTTGGATAAACGGATAAGTGCATGAATACCCTTGAAGAGAATACTTAGTTTATATATATATATATATATACCCTCTATCATTCATCCATGTTCTCTATCTTCTATTTGATAAATTGTTTCCAATACTGATACATGTCTACTCTTTGTATCTACAATATTCAGAGGTGTCTCGTCTGTATGATGTACAATCCAATCCTTAACAATGTTAGTATTAATACAAGAATTAAATAATAATTTTCGAAATAAAAAATGCATAAAATATTAAATGACATGCAAATTAATGAAATGACGAAATTGCCTCTAATAATTGAATTTTTTTTCCGAAACATTACTGAGTCCCGTAACAAAAGGGTCTCCTTAAGACAATTTTGCCCCCCTCGCCATAAACGGTTCGTATACGAGGAAAATTGAGACAATTACCTCATAGGATAAAACAGTGTCGTCAAGACGAAACAAATACGCTATTTCCCTTAACCGAACTGAACAATACCTAAACTCACACTGACTTAACTCTGTAGCAATATATATGTTCATAATTTTCGGATTTTTTGGGAGTGTATGGTACTGTTTTTTAAATGAGAAGAATCAACCTTATTTATAGGGTTCATGGTATTCATTGTAATTAAGGTAACCCATAAATTAATTTAGAAAACTGAAGCTAAATTAATTGTTAAAAGAATCAAAAATACCAACAACTATATTACATTAGGAAACATCACAATAGGAAATATTTTATTATTATTATAATATTTCCTAATATATCATACAAACAATCATATTTCCTAATAATGTTTCCTTCCTCATTTACCATTCACAATTAAGATTGGGTCGGTCTAAGAGTTAAACCAGGCTAGTTTGAATCAGACCGACCCAAGTATTGTACACAACCAAGAATCCCTCACATGAATGAAAAAAAAATCTAGACACTCTAGACTCAGAAAAATAGTTCAACGGTCGACATCTACATAGGATAGGTAGGTGTTACCCTTTGAACCTTCCCTCGTGATATTACATCGACTTTACTAGCTAGTTAGTAGACGCGATGTCTTTGAACTATTTGTCGTTGGTGTAAATGATGACATAATCCACACTGGTATCTTCCTAGTATTGTCCAGTTCACGCATTCATGCCTGTTCTGGTCATGGGTATTTCCTGGTTCTGCAATCATTTCTAAGAATTGTGGCCTCAACAATTCCTTTCGAAGCGGGCCTTCTTCTCAATTGTGCTCTTCACAATTCCTTTAAAGTGTTACTCCAACACTCTACATTTCTGAATAACGAAAAGCACTTACTTAACCTCATCCACTATCTTCACTATTTATCATCATAAGAATGAACTAGGGGCTTTAAATCCCCTACAGTGATCTAACCTCATTCTTGTGATTAGGTTTTCCGTTTGAACCTAGATTCTGGGATCTCCAGTCAACTAGGTTGGGATTTCCTTCTCAAAAGTGTTTATTGCACGGGCTTCAGTCCCATTCGTCTAGATGATTGGCCAACTTGCTCTTTGTTTAACCCTTTGGTTAACGGATCCGCTATATTATCCTTCGATTTGACATAATACATTGTGATAATTCCTGTCGAGAGCAATTGTGTAATGGAATTATATATACGACGAATATGTATAGACTTACCATTATACATAAGACTTTGTGCCCTGCCAATTGCAGATTGACTATCGCAATATATGCTTATTACAAACACTGGTCTTGGCCACCTAGGAATATCCTCAAGAAAATGGCGTATCCATTCAACGTCTTCAGCAAATTTATCAAGTGCTATAAACTCAGATTCCATGGTGGATCGGGCTATAACTGTTTGCTTAGAGGATTTTCACGATATGGTTGCACCCCTAGGGTAAACACGAATCTACTTGAGGAGTTCGAGTCTCTTGATGCTGATATCCAATTAGCATCAGTATATCCTTCTATAACAGTTGGATATCTCGTATGAGTATATCTCAAGTACCTAAGTAATCGTATGATTTCATCCCAATGAGCAATACTTGGATTGCTCGTATATCTACTCAACATGCCAACAACGTGTGATATATCAGGTCTAGTACAAGTCATTAAGTACAAAACACTACCAATAACCCTAGTGCTCAACTTGAGAGATGTTTTCTCCTGTATTTCTTGAGAAATACTTATTTGGATCTATTGGAGTGCAGACCTCCTTTATGTCATCCTTGTTGAATTTCTATAATATCTTATCGATATAATGAGATTGACTTAGAGCAATTACTTTTGATGTCCGATTAATTTTAATTCCAAGAATTACATCAGCAAGGCCCATGTATTTCATGTCAAATCTCGAATTGAACATATTCTTTGTGGATTGAATCATCTTAACGTTACTTCCAACGATAAGCTTGTCATCAACCTAAAGACACAAAATGACATAACCTTCATTTGTATCTTTCACGTAGATGCATTTGTCACATTCATTTATTTTAAATCCTTTTTCTAGGATTACATTGTCAAATTTTTATGTCACTATTTCGGTGAATGTTTCAGACCGTGCAGTGATTTCACCAATTTACAGACTTTATTTTCTTGTCGTGGCACAACAAAACCCTCAGGTTGTTCCATGTTGATTTCTTCCTCTAAATCTCCATTTACGAAAGTTGTTTCCACATCCATTTGATGTATTTCCAAATTTCGCAATGCCACTAATGCGAGTATCATTCTTATGGAAGTTATTCTTGTGACCGGAGAATATGTGTCAAAGTAATCAAGACCTTCTCTCTGTTTGTAACCCTTAATTACAAGTCTAGCCTTATACTGTCAATTGATCCATCTGTTTTCATTTTTCTTTAGAAAATCCACTTGTAACCTAGTGGCTTGGATCCAAGCGGAAGGTTCACTAGTTCCCACGTCTGATTTTGCAAGATGGGCTCAATTTCACTATTGATTGCCTATTTCCATAGAAGTCTTTTTGAAAATTTTACGACTTCTTGAAATGTTTGAGGTTTCGCTTCAAGCATATAGGTGAAAAAATGTAGACCCAAAAAATTTTCTACCTGAACTCGTCTACTTTTCATGGATTCTACCTCAACATTTGCTAGGTCTAGACCATTTTTTTCAATAGTCTCATAAGTTCGTTTCGACGAACTTGTATTCCCCCTAGATTTAGCCGGAAATACTTCTGTAAAGAAATATGTGTTTCTTGATTTCATTATAGTATCTTTATGTATATTCGAAATCATCGAATCATGTACAAGAAACTGATAAGCATTACTATTTTGAGCATATCCTATGAAGATGCAATCAACACTTTTTGGTCCAGTTCTAACCTTTTTAGGAGGAGGCACCATGAGTTTAGCAAGACACACCCACACAAGAAGGTGATTGAAAGAAGGTTTTCTACCTTTCCATAATTCGAAAGGTGTTTGCTCTTCATTCTTCGGGGTACACATAACATTGAATTCATCATCCCTTTCAATGTTCGATTTTTACTTTCAATCCCCCCACCCCGTTTGATTGGGGTGAATAGGGAGCGGTGACTTCATGTATGATTCCGTGTTGAGCACAAAACTCACCAAAGAAACATCATACTCACCATATCTATCACTACGCAACATCTTGATTTTCTTGTTAAGTTTATTTTCAACTTCTTGTTCATAAAGCATGAACTTTTCTATAGCTTCATCTTTCCTCCTCAACAAGTATACATAGCAATATTTTGTACTCATCAACAAAAGTGATAAAGTACTTATTTCCGCCTCTCGTTTGGACAAACTTTAAATCACAAACATCGCTATGTATTAAATCAAGAGGTTTTGTATTCCTTTCAACGGAATGAAAGGATGGCCTGGTTAATTTAGCCTCAACACATATTTCACACTTATGTTTGAGATCAATTTGAAGTGTAGGTATGTGATTCATGTTAATTAACCTTCGCAAGGTATCATAATTAACATGTCCTAATCTACCATGCAAAAAATTAGGAAACTCAATCAACTGAGTGGAAGAAACAATTTTATTCTTGTTTATCTTAGGCTTAATAGTCATTACATTGAGTTTGAACATACCCCCCCCCCCCCCCCCCAAACACACACATTCATAACCCTTACCCACATACATCCCATTTTTTGTGAGTACAAATTTATCTGACTCAAATACAAGACGGAATCCACGCTTGTTGAGGAGAGATCCTGACACCAGGTTCCTGCGAATGTATGGCACATACATCACATTCTTCAATGTCAGCTCTTTTCCGGAAGTCATCTTCAAAATGACGCTTCCTTTTCCCTTGACCTTAGATGAGGCGGAATTGCCCATGTACAAGCTCTCCGAAAATCAAGTTCTTCAAAATTGAAGAATATTCCTTTATCCGACCATACATGCTTGGTGGCACCTGTGTCAACCCACCACTCCCGGGGGTTGGAATTTGTCATGCCCACCTCAGACACCACTGCAGACAAGTTGATTTCGTCAAGGTCTTCGGTGATTTCCTGGACCATATTGGTCTCCTTTCTCTTAGGAAACCTAAAAGCAATAAATTTATGACCAGTTTTACCACAGTTATAACATGCACCAATAAATCCTTGTGGTTTGGATCCTGAATTCTTCGAAACTCCGCCCTTAGGGCCCAGATTGAATCATTTTTGCTTCTTCTGCTTGTCTTTGGCAGCATGTTTGCCCATGCTCCGCCTCATTCAACATTCATGTATGCTCTTGCATGTTGTTCCTTTCGAGAAGCTCAGTCATGGTCATCTCCTTCCGCTTGTGCTTCAGGTAGCACTTGAAGATATTCCACGCTGGGGGTAACTAATTATGACATCTACTTGAAACGACTGCGAGTTCCATCTTTTCAACATGGATATTCTGGACGAGGAGATGTAGATCTATCACTTGTTTCGTACATGGTTTGCTATCTACCATCTTATAGTCAAATAGGCGACTAACTAGGAATTTCTTTTTTTCTGGTATCCTTAGACTCATACTTTTGTTCCAAGGAATGTTAGGATTAATAGAACATGAAGACGTGGTATATGAACAAGAAAAACATATGACTCCATTGTATTAACAAACTTGTTATTTTATACATAAATAAGTACGTATATATGGTATAGAGAGAACTAACTGTATATATCAAAACTATCTATAAATATACTCATACTATTTATCTAACTATATATATAATTGTAAAGAATAAACTAAATATAAAGGGATAAACTAAAGGATAAAGCCTAATAGAAGGATAATCTAGAATAGACTACATAATATTCTAACATTCACCCATGTTCTTTGCTTTTCTTGATTTATATTACTCTAACATTCACCCATGTTCTTTGATCTTCTTGATTTTGATCCTCAAACTTTGAAATTTGTTGAATTGGTCCCCATATTTCCAATGCTTCTTTGCTTGTGTCAGATCTCAAATCCAATCTCGATCAAATCCCCAATCGAATTGAGCTTGCACACTTTCATCATTGGTGAGATACTCCACATTCGAATACAAATTTTTAAAGCTAAAATCCAGATGAAAAAGAAAAGACTTGGTCATGCCATCGCGGTGCCATCTTGGTCATCTTGTTATGGTCATGCTGTAAAAGAAAAAAGGGTCATCCCGATCATGCCTTTGCAGTGCCATCTCGGTCATCTCGTTGTGGTCATGCCGTAGTAGATAACGAACTAATCTAAAATGTGAATTCCAGCATTCCAATCTTCCATTGAATCCATTGTAAATCATCAAAAAACTTGTTTGTGCAAACTCAATGTGTTATCACATCTTCATGATACCAAACCGGCATTTCAGCACAATTAGTTCAGCATTGTTTGTAGATGTATTGGATCAACAAATCAGTGATTAAATCCAGCCTATATTGAGTAGAGAATTGCAAAAAAGAATCAGGACATAATTGCAGCAATGATCCAACACAGAATCGTAGCAACAGTCAGGTAACCCAGCAAAGATGATCAACAACTGATGATGAATCGCAATCAAGAGTTGGAACTGATCTCAGATTGCACAAGTAAGCTGCAATATGAATTGACGGCTAAATTGAAGAATCGATGGAGTTGTTTGATGTTGAATTGGAGCTGCAACTGGAAGAGATTTAGCCCTAGGATAGACTAAGCTCTGATACAATGTCAGGATTAATGGAACATGAAGACGTGAAGGAGATTAACAAAAAAAACATATGACTCCATTGTATTGAAAAACTTGTTATTTTATACATAAAAAAGTACATATATATAGTATAGAGATAATTAACTATATATAAAGATACTCATACTATCTATCTAACTATATATATAATTGTAAAGAATAAACTAAGTATAAAGGGATAAACTAATTAATATACATAAACTAAAGGATAAAGCCTAATAGAAGGATAATCTAGATTAGACTACATAATATTCTAACAAGGCATGCCACAACTCCCTAGCGGACTTTTTTTTACTATATACATCATACAATGAATCATACAAACAGTTCATTACAGAATGTCTACATAAATAATCTGAGTGATTCCAAGCTTCTAGAGCTAACAAGAACCCTTATCATCACCATCCACGCTTTGAGTTGGTGGTTCTTCAATCAGGAATTGAGTCAAGCTCAGCGTGGTCAGATAGAACTTCATCTTCTCTTGCCACCTCTTGAAGTTTGAGCAGTCAAATTTCTCGGGCTTCTTAGCATGCACAAGTCCAGTCAGACAAGTCATGGTTATTCTTCCAGTCGGCGCAACGATGGGTGCGTTCAACGACGCATTAGGGACTTCAGTCTGAGTCACTGCTCCAACACTGATATCAACATCGTTGTTGTTTGCAGACATTATTCTGAAACAGAAAAACGCTTAATAATTTTTCCAAAAAAATTTTATTTCACAAATTAATGAACCGAACTGGTTCTTAGTCTCCTTAAATTACTAAAACACGGGAGATTGCCTTAAGATTGTTAGTAATAATATAAGAATTAAATAATAATTTTCGAAATTAAAAATGAATAAAATATTAAATGACATGCAAATTAATGAAATGAGGAAATTGCCCCCCAAAAATGATTTTTTGTCGAAAACTTACTGAGTCCCGTATCAAAACGGTCTCCTTAAGGCAATTTAGCCCTCTCGCCATAAATGGTTCATGTACGAGGTAAATTGAGACGGTTACCTTTCAGGATAAAAAAATGTCGTTAAGACAAAACAAACACAGTGTTTCCCTTAACCGAACGGAACAATACCTAAACTGAGAAAGACTTAACTCTGGAGCAATATATCTTTTGTTAATTTCAGATTTTTCGGGAGTGTATGGGATTGTTTTTTTAAATGAGAAGAACCAACCCTATTTATAGGCTTCATGGTACTCATTGCAATTAAGGTAATCCATAAATTAATTTAGAAAACTGAAGCTAAATTAATTGTTAAAAGAACCAAAAATACCAACAACTATATTATATTAGGAAACATCACAATAGGAAACATATTATTAGGAATATTTCATTAGGAAATATTTCATTAATATTATAATATTTCCTAATATATCAAACCAACAATCATATTTCCTAATATTGTTTCCTTCATCATTTACCATTCACAAGTAAGATTGAGTCGGTTTCAGAGTTAAACCGGACCAGGCCGAATTAGACCGTCCCAAGGGTTGTCCACGGCCAACAAGCAACACCATGTGAAGAACGTATACACACCGACATAAGAGCAAATGAACCACCTATATTTCACATGTACATGGCAGGTCATGAATCATTCTCAGATATCCATGACATATGCATAGAAGTGACAACAGTACACTGAAGTTTACAAGTGACAACTCAACATAGAGTAACCATGGAATTATATGGGAGCAGACTCTCAACTTTCAGCTTTCAGCTAATAGGTAAAACCATTTTCTTTTTGTGTGTGTGAGTGGCTTAGTGAACACATCTTCCAAATAAGCTTGAGCAGAGACGTATGTCCAATGTGTATGCTCCCCAATCAGAGTCCTTACAATTCTAAAGTAGGAGAAGGTTGAAATAATAAGCCATAATCAATAATACCTCTAAGACATCGCAAAAGACGTTTTTACAGTTGCCCAGTGTTTGTTTGTGGGGGTGATGTATGACCTGGCTAAGTTTGTTGACATAGTAGCATAACTTAGGATGTGACTAACGAGCATGTTGTAGATCCCTAACAGTGCTCCTATACAAAGAAGGATTCACTAGTGGAATGTTTGAGGATGAAGTGAGCGTAGGATATCCAACAAGAGGAGTACGACGTGGAGTACACTCAGTTCTATCTATGCGAGACAACAAATTCAAAATGAGTTGCGCCGACTTGGAATTTGAAAACTACGACATGGGACCCACATTCCCAAAGAAATAGACAAAATGACCAAGATCTTTCAGTCAAAACAACTTATTGAGTTAAACAATTATGGATTCAACTAGTTCACTATTATACCTTGTGATGACTATATCGTCTACATATTCGAGTAGATAAGCATCACTAACTTCACCTGATTTGATAAATGAGCAAGTTTCATATTTGAGAACGCAAAAAAAAAAAAAAAGAGTTGTAAGAAGAAAAGTCCCCAGTTTGTTAAACCAAACTTTTGGGTCTGGTTTAAGTCCATTGACAGTTTTGGTTAGTTTGCAGACTAAAGGGTTACATGTCACATCCTTTACCTAAATTTCTGGTGTGCGTGACATATATACTTCTTCTGGTAAGTAACCCATTAAAAATGCAATATTAACGTCTACTTGCCTTATAAAACAATTAAACAAAACTTTAAGAGAAAGTACAATTCTAACAACTGCATGCTTGGCCACGGTTAAAGATTGCCAAAGACACAACCTTCTGAGAAAATACTTGCGCAACGAGACGTTTTCTATATCTTCAACTTCCCCATCTACGTTGCGTTTAATTTTGAACAACCATGTGCAACTAATGGGTGTCCGTCCTTCCATGAGGCAGAGTGGTAAATGTCCATGTTGAATTGCTGTGCAAGGAGTCTGTTGGATTTAGGTTAATGGGTCGCCCATAAGTGGGAGCCCATTCAGGTAAGCCCGGTATGTGATACTGACCCTGAACCCTATTCCTCTATATATCTATATATATATGGGGAGCTCTCCTTAAAATTAAGAGAGAACAGAACCTGATAGCCACCCACAGTTTAGACAGAGGTCAGTAGCTGTGGAAACCTAGGTCACTGCGCGTTAACCCGTGGCGTGTCCTCCCGTCCGGCAAGCCGTGATCCCAATCTCAGGCAGATCCGCTTCCGCTAAGGCAATCAATCCAGAGGTAACTTAATTATATGTGATTATGTTTTACCATATAGATTGCATGTATATTACATAATCCAACATTGGTATCAGAGCCGTGTTAGGTTGGTTTCCGAATTGTCGAATTTCAGAAAAATCTCCATCGCGGTCAGTTTTGATCGCGACGAGCCCGCTGCCACAGATTCAGCCACTCCGAGGCCGTCATAGGGGCTGCCGGGGCCTTCGTGGCCGCGGCTCAGCCCCTGGTGGCCGCAGCCACCGTGGTTGCCGCCACGCCGAGGCTGACCGCAGCCTCCGTGGCTGCGGCCACCCTAGGCAAGGGCCACAACCTTCGTGGCTGTGGCCCTGCGACTGGTTGTCACGGCCTTTGTGGCCGCGCCACCAGTCGACCGAAGGCCTGGGGATCGGTTGGCCAGTGGTGGCCGACCGAACCTCCCCCCCGTGGCCAGCCTTCGTGGCTGGCCACTTGGCGGTGGCGGCGGCTGCTGCAGTGCTAGGGTTTTAAAAACCCTAGCATTGCAATGGAGAAGAAGGGACTGTTATGGACCGGTCTGAGTGAACCAGTCTGGTTCAATACATTGGACCATACCAGTTTTAACTCCAGTCCGGTATGAAATGTTGGACCGACCGGTTCAGTTCTGGACCGGTTGATTGCGGTTGACCGGCCGGTTCGGCCAGGACTGGTTGGCTGAGGCTGACTGGTCCGGTTCGGTCCGGTTCATGCCGGTTTAGATGGCTGAAAGCTGTTTAAGCCGGTCTGAGCTCATTCAGAGGTTTTTGGGCTACCTGAATTGATCCGAAACGAATTTGGGTCCGATCCTGGATCCTTAGTGGGTCTTAGTGGTTTGTAATATTCGGTATTTGTGCCTGGACCATTTCATTAATAATTATTTTGGGCTAATTAAATTAACTGTTAGATCAATTTAATTGCTGGGAGAGCCTTATATTGTTTAATGATGCATGACTGGATAGGTAGAACGTTGTGTGGGTTCCTTGAGTTCCCTGGTTTACTTTGTGTTTTCTGCAGGGTAGATAGTCTTGCCTTACTTTATATTGTTGGCTCTTGACTCCATGACTGGTAGAATTGACTAGGTTATGACTTGATGAGATCTCAGCATACTGTGTGAAAATTGATCTAACATGTTAATTAATTTTTGCTAGAGTGACTTTGGTCCTCAAAGTTTTGGAAATTATAAATTAGCCCCAAATTAATTTATTTTTGATAGATTTCAATATATACGTGTGTGTATTGAATTGTGTGGTTTGTTACCTTACTTGCATAGGATAGATTACCTTGATAGGCAGATCTAGCTTTGGCATAGTTTAGGTAGCAAACCTTTAAGATTGTTTTAGTAGCCTTTCAGAAGTTTGGATAAGTTCGAACTACACTTGGGGATATGTTCTTAAGTGTGAACCGGTCGGTTAGTCTGCGAGGTTCTCTGAATTTCCTTGAAAAATACTAGGACAATCGTCTTATGTTAGAGTTGAACGCTTAGTGCGATATGGTCGACTCCGGTCTTTTGAGGACTGTTTGTATAGACTGTGTTTCGATTGATAGTAGTGACTTTAGGACATGCTTAGAAACGGGGAGTGCTTCTTGGCATAGCTAGGGTTGTCCTCCGAATTTAAGTATGTTTTAGAGTTTGTCCTATTAATTTGAGACTTGTCTTTTTACATGCATTAGAACATTGTTCCTTGTGTCTCCATGATCTTAATCAAATTTTATTTAGTTAGAGAAATTGGTCTGCCATGTAGAACATCATCGTTTAGTTGGACAAAGGTCTTAGACTTAATGGTGAGCACTATAAAATTCGGAGAAAGCATATAAAATTGGTCCTAAGTAGAAATCCATTAACCCCATCAAGAAGATTGTGAAAAGACCCGATTCTGGAATAACGAATCAGCAGAAGACTTTCCATTTGAGTGGGAGGTTAATGATGTTGAGACGTGCGCCATGACGATGAGTACAGTGGATTAGTTTGAGCTTAACACACGGCTAAAGGGTTGTGGGATACTTTGCAGGCTAGAAATGGTTCTATACGACTGCTTAGTTGTGCTCACTCAACATTAAGTTTGATTCATACATGATGAATCCTCAACACTCCGCGAGATAGTATCTGAGGCATATGGCCAACATGATTGTGAATCTCAAGGAGAACGGTCAGTCAGTGACCGATGAGCAGCAAATCCAGGTCGTAATCCGCTATTTGCCTAACTCCTAGAAACAGATGAAAATCTAACTAACTCATTCTAAGGTCCTTAATACCTTTGAACACGTTCGAAGGCACATTGAGTTGAAGAGGACAGACCCAAGGTCGCTGGACCTAAGGTTGAGGTGTGTGTGGCTCCATCCTCTAGACCTAAAAAGAGTCGCTGAAGGCGAAGGAGTAATGCACAGCGCAATGGCGCAAATGCATTGAAGGCAAAGTAGACAAAGACTGAGGTGAACTCAAGGACTCCTCCGAAAACAACACCGCGAAAATGTTTGCGTAAGGCTTAGAAGCCTAAGTACAGGAAATGCTCCAACTGTGGCCAGTGGGTACACTTTGTGAAGGCATGTCCTAAATCGATCCGACCTTGATGTCTTTTTGGCTACTACTTAGTGAACTTTGTGTTTCTAGTACAGATATGTTGACTGAGTCAAGTCCTTTGTGGATTTTGGATTCAGGATCGACAAATCACATAGCCAAGGATCGTAGAGTATCATAGAGTCCCGCGAGAAATTAGGTGGATTTACATCGACAACAACTTTCGTGTTGAAGTCGAACGGATTAGAACTCGTGAGCTGCGCTTGCGCGGCGGTAAAGTTTTAGTCTGATGTCATATCCTCTATGCTCCGCAAATTCGCCGATATGTTATTCATATCCTCTTTTCATGAATCTCCCGTCCAATTGTTTTTTAGGTTCAACTTCGTTTGGCTTTAGTATTATTTCTGGTGGATTTATTGTTTCGGATTTGGATTCAGGCAACAATAATAATTTCATGTTTTTTCTTCTACTCGCGGATATGTTTGCGATGTGAATGAAAGACAAACTAGACATGATTACATAAGTCAACATAGAATGCAGCGGCTAGCCCAATGGGGTTTGCTGTTCTACATTCCACAAGTGGAGTCGTCTACTTGTGTAAGTTGTCTAGCAGAAAATTCCACCGGAATGCCTTTTGGTTAGGCACCTAGAGCCAAATTTCCCTTGCAATTCATCCATTCAGATGTCCGTGACTTAGTGCTAGGGTTCGGCACGGAGCGCATAATTTCATTACATTTACAGATGATTACACCCGTTAGATATGAGGGTAAAGGCCTTCCACCCTGATTGTGGAAGAAGAGTACATTTCAGAGGAATTTAATAGTTTATGTAATGAAAAAAGGATCATTCATCAGTTGACGATCCACTACACCCCTCAACAAAATAGTTTTGCAGAGCGATGCAATAGAACGCTCCTTAAAATGGTTCGGTCGATATGGTACAGACTCAATTGCTGATTTCCTTATGGGGAAACGCTTTGGAGACTGATGCCTACATCCTGGACCATGTGCCGACGAAGACGGTTAACTCCACTTCATATGAGTTTTGGACTGGAATAAGTTCTGGACCTTCACCATATGCGCCCATAGGGGTGTATCGCTTACACCCATGATTTCTCAAATAAGTTTGGGAAAGATTAGACCTAGAGGAAAGAAGAGTATTTTTGGTTACTCTGATACCTCCAAGGGTTATGTGTTTATAGCCGAGCAGTACAGTGGGAGTATTACCGAGATCGAATCACGAGACGTTTGTAGAGAACGAATTTCCTAAGAAGGGAGAGATTGATTTGGATCGATCTCTATATGAGATTCAAGATCAAGTTGAGCAGACACCTGTTAATTTGAGTGGGAGAGTTGAAAGCGCAGATGATGAATCAGTTCGTCGTCTGCCGGATTCACCGCCTGCTGAAGCGAATGGAACAGATTCCGCTCCTGATGATCTTGTTGACAGTGGGAGCATTAGGGATCTCATTCTCAGTGGGAGTGATCATGGTCATACCCTGGTAGTAGTGAGTTGTTAGGCCGTGGGCTAGAACATAAGTTTTCCTCCCGACGATATATGTTCGAAGGTGATGGAGAACTGAACACCCTAATATCTGACGATATGGTTATTGTGCCGTAAAATGTTAAAGAAACTCTCAATGGAACCTTCTAAGAAGAATGGATGAAAGTAATGGAAAATGAGATGAACACTTTGGACTAAATGGAATCTATAAGGAAGAACGGTGTTTGACACTGGTCAACCTTCGAGAGGACATACAGAAATAGAGCTAAATGGGTTCTTAAGATTATGGCTATTGGAGTGAGACTAGACTTGGAACTGCACTAGATAGATGTTAAGACCGTCTTCCTCAATGGTGAGTTAGAAGAATAGATCTATATGGAGCGGTCTGATTGCTTTGTGCAGAAAGACCATGTGTACTTAGTGTGCAAACTTCACAAATTGATCTATGGTCTGAAACAGTTCGCTATGCAGTGGTACTGCAGAGTTCATGATTTGTTCGTGGAAAATGGATTTCTCTTGATGGATGAGAATCATTGCGTGTACACCAAAAGGGTCTGGACCGAACTTTGTGTTTAAGATTCTATATGTAGATGACATACTCATAGCCGTAAATAGCTTGGAGATCCCCACACAGGTAAAGGCCTGATTGTCTTCTCTGTATGGGATGAGGAACATGGGTGAGGCGGCGCACATCCTTGGGATTTAGATCTCGAGAGATCTCCGTAGGAGGCAGTTGTGGCTTTCAGAGGAAAGCTACATAAACAAAGTGTTGGAAACGTTCAACATGAGTAACTGCAAACCAATTGAAACTCCAGTTTACATTGATCAACCTCTCAATTGAAAAGGGAGTCTTTAGTGAGGCATGTGTAGTCTCTAGGACTGTGTAGACTTAGTTGATGTACTTCATTGATTTTATTTCCCATACAATGTTCTTTAACTTGAATTATATTTGAGTATGCATGTTTTCGCAGTTTGAGTATTTTGTGTGTTCATTTCTGTGATTGTTTGTTAATATATGTCAAAGTGGATTTGGTCACCCTCTCACATGGGTGATAGCTTCTATGCCTTTGTGGATGGGTGAGGCTGGTGATAGCTTCTAGTTTTTGGAAGTCCGTCGGGATAACCAGAAAGGACTTTGTGTCCATCTGTTTTCGCACTACGACAGATTATGGTATGTCAATCCACTCAGGGGTCGGATGGGATTCTTTGTGACTTTTGGTTCGGGTACTTTGTGTGCCTGATGGACATCTGTACAGCGTATGGACATATGCTCCATGGGAGAGGAGATATGCTGTAGCGCGCGTTCCATACCGCGGCGCACCCTAAATCGACCATGGGTATGACCCGAGACGTGATCTTAACTCGGAGTCGTGTGAGACCCAGAGCTCTTCGCGTAAGAGTCACGTACGTACCCTCAGTACTCTGAACAGAGACTTGAGGTTCAGTTAAGTGTTTGCTATCTTAGTCCGTGCTCGATGGGTGCGCTCACAAGTACCTTGGATCCGGTTCTAGAAAAGCGAGTTGAATTGTGCCGATAGTTTCGTGGGAAGGGGATGGTCATTATGGGATCTTCTCGATATTGTGTCCACTAGACGGCCGTCAATCGCGGTATAGGCTGCGGTTGTGGGCACAATGCAGATGTATAGGTTTGAAAGATCATTGTGTGGTCAAACCTTGAGAAAGATTACATGACCAAGGGTGCAGGGCACAAATCCACTGATGGTGTGAGATCCGCGAGTCACTGCAACTCCTAACAGATGCGCAGTACCTTGCTCGTAGTGCCTGCCGGTCGCACGGCTGCCTCCTCGTATGTGATTTAACTGTATAAGGACAATTCGTTCTCTTTGGTGCTGGCTTGATGAATGAGCGCCCCCCACTTTGTGCGAGTGGGAGATGTTGGATTTAGGTTAATGGGTCGCCCATAAGTGGGAGCCCATACAGGTAAGCCCGGTATGTGATACTGGCTTTAAACCCTATTCCTCTATATATCTATATATATATGGGGTGCTTTCCTTAGAATTAAGAGAGAACAGAACCTGATAGCCACCCACAGTTTAGACAGAGGTCAGTAGCTGTGGAAACCTAGGTCACTGCCCGTTAACCCGTGGCGTGTCCTCCCGTCCGGCAGACCGTGATCCCAACCTCAGGCAGATCCGCTTCCGCTAAGGCAATCAATCCAGAGGTAACTTAATTATATGTGATTATGTTTTACCATATAGATTGCATGTATATTACATAATCCAACAGAGTCAAACTCTTTTTAAGGCATTCTGAAAATGCGATGGCTAAGAAATGGTATCTGGAAAAGCAAACAAAACCACTGCATAAAATCGAGATTTAGATCAAGTTGTCATGATGTTTGTAGAATGTGGTAGTGCATGATTAATGGGGTCGAGTAATATTTGGTGTTGAAGAATCAGTAGAAATCTGAAGAGACTTATCTGAGGCCCTAAGATCTTGAATAACTACAGCATACTCCAAAAAGGTGACAAGTAGAATTGGAGGGGTGAAGAAGAGATAGACAAATGAAAGGGCTTTCAATGGTGATACCGATCGAAAACAAGCCTGATAAGCCTTCGTGAGAAGCAACGTCGTCGGGTTGAATCATTTGTGGTGGGCTAGGAAATGAAGCAGCGAGGGGAGGAAATAGCAATGCCCGTGAATTTCCTGTTAAACGTTTCCTTCGGGCGACTTCGTAATCTTTGAAATTAGGATAGAAACCCAGTCCAAAAGTGCCTTTGTTCTTCCTTGGAGCTATTGGGTGTATGATGCCCTGACCGTGGATTTCCAGTCAGCGTCCTAAGATGAAGTTGTTGCCTAACATGATCTTCCCCACCATGAGCTCGGCTCTGTCTGGTGCTGGATCTCCCCAATCCCTAATCACATAAATGAGATCGAAGGCATGGAAAGACAATGCATCTTCGGTCTCGATTCAGATGAAAGGTACGGAAGTAATAATAATAGGTAGTGGGGTGGGGTGGGGGAGATGTCTTCTGGTGGTATGTCGGTAAAGGGGAGTGACAGGAGAAGAAATGGGAATGAATGTTTACCGACTAATGTCTAATGAGGATTGAATGTTGATTCAGGGGGGCTTGAAAGAGGGTTTGAGGGAATGATTGATGAGAATGGAGGAATCAATGAATAGTTGCCTCATCAAGAGTGGCAAGTGAAGAAGATGAGAATGAATTAATCTTAGAAAAACAAATGGATTGAGCACAAATGGAAATAGAGAAAGGAAAAAGTGATTCTTGAAATGACACATGTCTTGACGATTACACACTACCATGTTTGTGTATGCACTTATACCCTACATTAGAGGAAGAATCGCCAAGGAAAACACATGGTCCAGATCTATAGTCAAGCTTGTATTTGTTGAAATCACAGATATGGAGAAAATACAAACACACACATAAAACTGTAATTAGGTGATTGGTGAAATAACTTATCTAAAGGTGAAGTTGTCTAGAGCAAGTATACGTAATATGTTGATGAGGTACACGGCATATGAGAAAGCATTAGTCTAAAAGCAAAATGGGATGGAAGCTTGAGCTAATAAGGTTAAGCCAAACTCTACTACATGTATGTGTATACGCCCCATCATTGTATTTTGCTGTGAAATTGTCTGGACATGTGTACCAATGGTTGAATTCAAGGGATGTTGTGTCTCTTCTAAGGGGCAAAGTGTCTCCTCCAAAGAGTGTGCCAAACACTATAAATTGGGCATAGTTGAGATCCAAAAATTTATCTCAAACATTCACAATCCTTCTCAAGTTCTAGTTCAGTATTCTGATTTTATCCGATTGAAAGTTTGGGTGCCTCCAAATAGTTTCAATCTGAAAGTGTCGTCACGACTTCAGAATAATCCAAGCATACAATTACCACCATATCCATTCGAAATTTCCAACAAAGATTGAAACTATTTCTCTGAAGATGACGAACGGAGAATCTGCTAGAGACATGACTAGCAAATTTGCTAAGTTAGACAAGTTCGAAGGCAGTGACTTTCGAAGATGGCAAAAGAAGATGCACTTCCTTTTGACGACCCTAAAGGTGGTGTATGTGCTAAGTACTCCTATGCCTGAACTACTCGACAATGAAACAGTGGAACAAACCAGACGCCGCTGCAAATGGGAGAATGATGACTACATTTGTCGTGGTCACATCCTCAATGGTATGTCCGATTCCCTATTTGATATATACCAAAATGTTGAGTCCGCAAAAGAATTATGGGATTCCCTTGAATCCAAGTACATGGCCGAAGATGCTTCAAGCAAGAAGTTTCTTGTTAGTAATTTTAATAATTACAAGATGGTTGATACTAGACCGGTCATGGAACAGTATAACGAACTGTTAAGGATTCTGGGACAGTTTGCTCAACATAACATGAAGATGGATGAATCCATCTCAGTTTCTAGTGTTATTGACAAACTGCCACCATCATGGAAATATTTCAAACATACCCTGAAACACAATAAGGAAGAGATGTCTCTTGTTCAACTTGGAAGTCACTTCAGAATTGAGGAGTCTTTAAGGGCTCAAGAAGTTGACAATAACCCTAAGGGTAAGAACCAAGTTGGTCACTCTTCTGTAAACATGGTTGAAGAGGGTCGATTTTCAAACTCGAACAAGGGGAACAAACGCAAGTTTAAAGGAGATGACAACAAGTCTTTCAACAAAAAGCCTAAGGTGTCATGTTGGAAGTATGGCAAACACGACCATTTCATGAAGGATTGTCAGGTTGGAAAAGGCAAGTATAATGCTGGTCCAAGAGGATCTAAGGATCCTGAAAAGCAACAAGGTCAGAATTTCATACAAAATAATAATTCGGATCAGAATTATGTATCTGTAATATCTGAGGCATTTTATGTGCAGGATGATCATGTTGCATGGTGGATTGATTCAGGAGCAACAACTCATGTGTGTAATGATCTTCGTTGGTTCAAGGATTTTAAACCAATTGAAGATGGATCTGTCTTAAAAATGGGAAATGTTGCAACTGAACCAATCAAGGGACTAGGAAATGTCAAGCTTGTCTTTACTTCAGGAAAATGTCTATCTTTAAATAATGTATTGTATGTTCCAGGGATTCGAAAGAATCTCTTATCGGGTGTTGTTTTGAACAATTGTGGTTATAAACAAGTGTATGAAAGTGACAAATATATTTTGTCAAAACATGGTTCTTTTGTAGGATTTGGTTACTTAAGTAATGGTATGTTTATGTTAAATGTTAAGGTTTCATTTGATAATGAATCTGCTTGCATGACTTCTTTTAGTACTAGCAATAATATGAATACATCAGATTTATGGCATGCTAGACTAGGACATGTTCATTATAAAAGAATGAAAGATATGTCTAAAATGAGTCTTATACCTGCTATTGATATAAACAATGAGAAATGTAAAACTTGCATGTTAACTAAGATAACTAGAAAGCCTTTCAAGGATGTAAATAGAGTTTCCAATATATTGGAACTGATTCATAGCGATTTATGTGACTTTCATGCTACTCCTTCATTAGGAAATAAAAAGTATGTTATTACTTTTATTGATGATGCTTCTAGATATTGCTATGTTTATTTGTTGCATGCTAAGGATGAACCTCTTGATAAATTTAAAATTTATAAAAAGGAAGTTGAGCTACATCAAAGTAAATTGATTAAAAATTTACGCACTGATAGAGGAGGTGAGTATTATGATCCAGTATATTTTCAATCTACTGGTATAATACATCAAACTACAGCTCCTTATACACCACAGCAAAATGGTGTGTCTGAAAGGAAGAATAGGACTTTGAAAGAGATTGTTAATTCCATGTTATCCTATTCAGGTTTAAGTGAAGGTTTTTGGGGTGAGGCTATGTTAACAGCCTGTTATTTATTGAATAGAATTCATAATAAAAGGAATAAGATTACCCCATATGAATTGTGGTATAAAAAGCCACCAAAATTAAGTTTCTGAGAGTTTGGGGATGTAGAGCAATTGTAAGGCTCACTGAACCCAAAAGAAGAAACTTGGGTGAAAGAGGTATAGATTGTATCTTCATTGGGTATGCTGAGCATTCATATGCATATAGGTTCTATGTATTAAAATCTAATGACTATGTGTCTGTTAACACAGTTATAGAATTAAGAGATGCTACCTATGATGAAGATAGGTTTACATCTATACCTAGACCAAAAGGTATGATTCGGAATTCTTTAAGTTCAGATACTTCTGGTGGTACTGTTTTTGTACCTGGACCAACTGAACCAAGGAGAAGTACTAGAACTAGAAAAGCCAAATCTTTTGGATCTGATTTTCAACTTTATTTAGTTGAAGGGTCAAGGGATGATGTTGAGTATCAGTATCAATACTGTTTTATGATTGAAGAATATCCAAGAACATTTAGTGAAGCTATGACTTCAAGAGATGTTGCATTCTGGAAAGAATCTATCCAGGATGAAATGGATTCAATCATGAATAATAATACATGGGAATTGACTGATCTACCTCCTGGATGTAAAGCTTTGGGAAACAGATGGATTTTCAAAAGGAAAATCAAAGTGGATGGTAGCATAGATAAGTATAAAGCAAGATTGGTTATCCAAGGCTTCAGACAGAAGGAATGGATTGATTACTTTGATACTTATGCTCTTATTGCTAGGACCTCCACTATTAGGTTATTAATAGCACTTGCAGCTATTCATAATCTTGTAATTCATCAAATGGATGTGAAAACTGCATTCTTGAATGGTGATTTGGATGAGGAGATATATATGAAACAACCGGAAGGGTTTGTTATGCCTGGAAATGAAAATAAGGTGTGCAAGTTGAAGAAATCATTGTATGGTCTTAAACAATGGCATCAAAAATTTGATGATGTGGTATTGTCTAATGGTTTTCTTCTTAACCAAGCAGACAAGTGTGTATATAGCAAAATTGATACTTCTGGTAAAGGAGTTATTATTTGTCTATATGTAGATGACATGTTGATTTTTGGTACTGACCAAAATCAAGTTGATAAAACCAAGAAATTTCTGTCATCTAATTTTGACATGAAGGATTTGGGGGAGGCTGAGGTGATTCTTGGTATAAAGATCATACGAAAGAACAATTGTATTTCAATTTCTCAATCTCATTATATTGAGAAGATTCTGAATAAATTTAATTTTAAAGATTGTTCTCCAGTTAGCACTCCCATAGATCATTGTCTTAATCTTCTACCTAATAAAGGTGTGGCGGCATCTCAACTTGAATACTCAAGGGCTATTGGTTGTATTATGTATGCCATGATTAGCACTAGGCCAGATATTGCTTATGCTGTTGGAAAGCTTAGTAGATATACTAGCAATCCAAGTTCACATCATTGGCAAGCATTAAATCGAGTATTCAAGTACTTGAAAGGAACCATGGATTATGGTTTGACTTATACTGGATTTCCTTCTGTTCTTGAAGGATATTCAGATGCAAGTTGGATTTCCAATGTGGAAGATCATTCTTCTACAAGTGGATGGGTATTCCTTCTTGGGGGAGGTGCCATCTCTTGGGCATCTAAGAAACAAAGTTGCATTACTCACTCAACAATGGAGTCTAAGTTTGTTGCATTAGCATCGGCTGGTAAAGAAGCTGAGTGGCTAAGAAATCTGATTTATGAAATTCCATTGTGGCCTAAACCGATATCTTCTATATCTATTAGATGTGATAGTGAATCTGCCTTGGCTAATGCATATAGACAAGTATACAGAGGCAAGTCTAGACACTTAGGTGTTAGACACAACATGATTCGTGAACTCATCATGCATGGTGTTATATCAGTGGAGTTTATAAAAACTCAACATAAATTAGCCGATCATTTAACCAAAGGGTTAAGAAGGGATCTTCTGCACAAATCGGTTGTGGGGATAGGATTAAAGTCCATTTGAAATCTCTCATGTTGAGATACCCAATTCCCACCTAATATGACATTAGGTATTGAATTCAATGTGGAAAGCTTGACATCTGGAGATTGGAACACATTGGTTATATTATCCCAAGGTATGTGTTCAGACCTGTAAGTAAACGAGGTTGAAGTTTAACTTCTTAATAGTTCTTTTGAAAAATTGCATATGCAGGTGCAAGAGTAAAAGAGCTACCTATGTAAACATGAAGTTTAGCCGCTTCAAGAAGCTAGGACTTGGCTTTGATATGTTTATGAAGGATTAGGACACAAGGCTAGTAAAAGATAGTGTCAAGAAAGGACATTTGAGAATGTTAACTTATGTGTATGTTATCTTCATGTATTCACAATGAATAGCAAAGGTTCAATCCATAGTGACACCTTGATATTCGAATATTTGAAATGTGTACTATACTAAGATGAAATTCAATCGTCATGATATTTCATTTATGCATAAGTTTGTTGTGTTGTTTGATTGTGATCTTATGTTTAGTTAATCAAGGATTACACTAAAATGGGGGAGGATTGTTATATATTTTAGTGTAATTGGATTGACTAGTTGACCAATGGGATCATAGTATCTCATTAAACAAGTTAGGAGAGTGCGGAGTGCACGCTTGTTTAAGTATATTGTGATTCATTGTATCGGAGATTCATCGGTCGATTAGAGATGAGACAATGGGGGTCAAAGGGGGAAACGCCCCCTTTACCGGGTCCAGGGGCAGCGCCCCCTTTGCCGGGTCCAGGGGCAGCGCCCCTGGCGGGGTCCAAGGGGCAGCGCCCCTGGCTGGGGTCGAGCTTTCGTAATCTTTCCGGTTAATTTCCGGTTAAACGTTTCCTTCGGGCGACTTTGTAATCTTTGAAATTAGGATAGAAACTCAGTCCAAAAGTGCCTTTGTTCTTCCTTGGAGATATTGGGTGTATGATGCCCTGACCGTGGATTTCCAGTCAGCGTCCTAAGATGAAGTTGTTGCCTAACATGATCTTCCCCACCATGAGCTCGACTCTGTCTGGTGCTGGCTCTCCCCAATCCCTAATCACATAAATGAGATCGAAGGCATGGAAAGACAATGCATCTTCGGTCTCGATTCCGATGAAAGGTACGGAAGTAATAATAATAGGTAGTGGGGTGGGGTGGGGGAGATGTCTTCTGGTGGTATGTCAGTAAAGGGGAGTGACAGGAGAAGAAATGGGAATGAATGTTTACCGACTAATGTGTAATGAGGATTGAATGTTGATTCAGGGGGGCTTGAAAGAGGGTTTGAGGGAATGATTGATGAGAATCGAGGAATCAATGAATAGTTGCCTCATCAAGAGTGGCAAGTGAAGAAGATGAAAATGAATTAATCTTAGAAAAACAAAAGGATTGAGCACAAATGGAGATAGAGAAAGGAAAAAGTGATTCTTGAAATGACACATGTCTTGACGATTACACACTACCATGTTTGTGTATGCGCTTATACCCTACATTAGAGGAAGAATCGCCAAGGAAAACACATGGTCCAGATCTATAGTCAAGCTTGTATTTGTTGAAATCACAGATATGGAGAAAATACAAACACACACATAAAACTGTAATTAGGTGATTGGTGAAATAACTTATCTAAAGGTGAAGTTGTCTAGAGCAAGTATACGTAATATGTTGATGAGGTACACAGCATATGAGAAAGCATTAGTCTAAAAGCAAAATGGGATGGAAGCTTGAGCTAATAAGGTTAAGCCAAACTCTACTACATGTATGTGTTTACGCCCCATTATTGTATTTTGTTGTGAAATTGTCTGGACATGTGTACCAATGGTGGAATTCAAGGGATGTTGTGTCTCTTCTAAGGGGCAAAGTGTCTCCTCCAAAGAGTGTGTCAAACACTATAAATTGTGCATAGTTGAGATCCAAAAATTTATCTCAAACATTCACAATCCTTCTCAAGTTCTAGTTCAGTATTCTGATTTTATCCGATTGAAAGTTTGGGTGCCTCCAAATAGTTTCAATCTGAAAGTGTCGTCACGACTTCAGAATAATCCAAGCATACAATTACCACCATATCCATTCGAAATTTCCAACAAATTTTCCTAAAAGACGACACTGTTTTATTAGCAGATGCAAGTACTCTAGCTTAAGCAGTAGGAGGATATCTGTTCTCAAAGACAAACAATATTTTATTCGCTTATGCAACATGAGCTTACTAGCGACTCGATACTGAATGAAACGAAAATACTAAAGCCTCAATAACACCATTTGCTAATGAAGGAATGAATAAATTGTATAGATCACCAGTCTCAAATCCCTGCAGTAGTACCTGATGCCTGTCTTTCACAACGCAACCATTGGATTTGAAAAACAAACTAAGCAGGATTGTCTTTAATATATTGAGAAATGAGAACATTATGTAACACAATATGTTTATTCTTAGGGTTAATATACTCAATAGTCACACATGTTTGCTCAATGTGACTATTTGGTTATACATCTTTTTTGGCGAGATTAAATGGTCACTTATGTTTTAGCATGTGACTAATTAGTCACTTCGTTAGTAAACCATTAGTTTTTTCTGTCAATCAATATTTTTAACATATTTTCAAAATTATGAAATGACTGTTATGCCCTTGTCCATCTTCTTCATCTTCTCTCTTTGCTGTGAAAATAGATTTTGCAAAATGATAGAACAAGACAAGAAACTCGTCCTTTGAACTCCACGAGAAATTCGTCCATCATCACTGCTCCAAATTCTATCAGGACCAAACTGCAGAAACACTACCGTGGTAGGACCCGCTCGAGAAACTTTTACTTTTGCTTTTCTACTTATTAGGAAAGGTAAGTCATTTTGTTTCTATCTGTTTTGAAATGAATGACCTTTTTCATCTGAATATTTAATTTTCTGATGTTCCACAACCCCTTCACTTTTCTGATGGTTGGGATGTGTTGGGTATTGATAGTGACAGCCCAATAAGGAAAAGGCCCCAGATGCCCAACAACCATGGAGGGGGTGAACCCAAGTTATTCGAACCGGACCGGATCATGCTAAAGTCGATCTGGAAATCGATAGAGTGGCCCAATGTCGAGCCCAAGCTAAAGTGGACGCCAAAGGCTCCATTGCTGGTCGCCATTAATCACCAAGTCGCGGACTCCTACTGCTCTCCATAGGAGTGCTCGCCCCAAACAGAGCCCTGCCTCTCTCCTCTGCTCCCACCAACCATTCCTAAAGATATGGCCACGATATCCCGCATATCTCAGGCACATATTCTAGAGATTACATATGGTAACTGCAATATTACGCCATAACCGTAATATATGCTATCCTAATCTTCACCAACACAATATTCATTAAGATATGTTGTTGCCTTTTACGGTTTGGTCTCCTTACTCTATAAATAACATTGCTTTACATGCATTCAGTTTACGTTTTGAATTTTATACACACATATATTCAATTAAGCATCGGAGAGGGACCCAGAGACACCCCCTATGTTGCGTTCCCCTTCCTGCAGGTTCACCGGAGCTAAGGCGCGAGCAACTTTCATCCATCCATTTGCATTCAATTCACTGCCAGATCAGCATTCAGGAAATCAAGATCCAACATTTGGCGTCGTCTATGGGAAACGAGTGATACAGCCATGCATACTCGATCCAAAAGCAATCGTCGGAACCAGACCAATGAGCAGTCTTCTGACAGCTCTGATTCCGCAGCAGCTTCGCCGCTCCACCAAGAACCTGCTAGCCAAGCAACTCCTAATTAATGTCGTACCCCCGAGGGCGGCCCGAGAACACGTCGGCAATTCCAGACCGGGTCTCGTTCCCAACAACACTGATACTGCAGCACCGCATGCCGTCCACATTGCTGGGGAAAACATCAAGTTAACTCTGGAGATGATATCACTTCTGGAGGCGATCTTAGGGCAGGCTCGTAGACAAGCACCTGCTCCTCAGGAAAATCCTCGCCCCGCCACCGCAGGGCCCCTGCCAACAGAAACTGGAAATTCGGGCACCACGGCCCCCATAGAGGATCAGGAGATGACATCGGGACACCAACTGAGTCGCTGACAGCTACCTATTCCACCAATCCATCTGGTCCCATGCCGAATGGGGGGACGCCAAACCAATGCACTCTGGATCAGGTGGACGAGCTTATCCACAAAAGGCTCCAGGAAAGGCGAACGACAGTCGCAGCTCCCTTTAGGGAGCGATCAACTCATCCATTCGCCGGCGACCTCGTTGCCATCAAAATCCCAAAGGATGTCGTCGCCAGGGTCATCCCCGAATATAGTGGTGGATGTGATCCCACTATCCATGTCAACAAGCATGAGGCCTCTCTGTTGAGTAAGTCAAATGATCCAAATCACTTGGCTTTATTATTTCCGTCGATCCTATCAGGTTCAGCGTCGTCCTGGTTCTTCGGCCTCCCTGTAGGATCAATAGGGACTTGGTCAGAGCTGAGAAGCAAGTTCCTGGAAAGGTATATGGGCGAGCGACAATTGATGAAAAGTGTGGTCGCCCTAGATGCGGTCAAGCAGCAGCCTGGAGAGTCACTGGTCGACTTTTACGGACGTTTTCATCAAAACGTCACAGAGATAGATCGTCGAGTCTCAGATGGGGAGATTATTCGAGCCTTCTATCGAGGACTGGATGTGGCCAACAAGGCCTCGAGAAATCTGCGTAACAGTTACCACGTGCAGGAGATTGAAACGGTGGAAGAGCTGGCAGCAAGGGCGAAAGGTTTGATAGACCTTGAGAGGGCGAACGTCGAAGCTAATTTCTTGACGACCTTGCTAAGGGTGGTTCCTGAGCCCCGACGCGATGGTAAGATGGATAAGAATGGACGAGATAGCAAGCCACGGACAGAAAACCCAGGGCCTAGAAATCCAGAGGTCCCCGAGTATTTTACGCCCTTAAACAGGCAGATCTCGACGGTACTAGTCGAGATGGAAAGAAGGTCTCTAGCAAGGCCACCAATGCCTCGAAGGGGTGGTGAGAGTTATTGCAGATATCACAAGTGCAAGGGCCATAAGACAGATGATTGTCGTATTCTGAAGCGGGATATTGAGAAGTTGATTCAGAGAGGGATGTTGAAAGAGTTTGTGGCAGGACGAGACAGGAGTGGAACGCCACCACGACAAAACCACTCGCCAGCTCCGCCTGAGCAATCCGGCCCATCCCAGAGTAGGAGGGTAGTCAACCTGATTGCTGGAGGGTTTGGTGCCAGAGGCGAAGGGTCACATGCAAGGGAGATCTATGCGACTCAGATTTCTAGAGCGGTCCAGCTAGGAAAACGACCTCGACCTGAAGAGGACATTGTCATTTCATTCTCTGAAGACGATTTGGCACATATCACCACCCCTCAAACGATGCCCTGGTTATCAAACATGACTTGAAAAGGGTCGATTTTCCGCTGATTGGATTTGCTGGGAGAACGACTTATCCACTGGGGGCAATAACCCTGCCAGTAATTCTGGACGAGGGATGGAAGAGCATCAAGGTGTCAGCCATCTTCCTGGTAGTCGACTCGCCTACATCTTACAACGCCATCCTGGGGAGGACCACGATCAATCCCAATAAGATTGTGGTATCCACAGTCCAACAAAAAATGAAGTTCCTCACACCCAACGGGATTGGAGAAGTACTTGGCGATCAGCCTTCCTCGCGACAATGCTATGTGAACTGCCTGCGCAGAAAAAATCAAAGGAAAGCCCTCGCCATTGAAACAGGGGTTGACCCTCGTGAGGATTTGGCTCGACCAGCGCCTATGGAGGAGTTAGTGGAAGTCTAGATTGATGGTCCAGACAAGAAGGTGCACATTAGGAGCACCTTGAACAATGACCAGAAGCAGGCCATGACTGCACTCCTCAAGGAATTCAAGTAGCTTTTCACCTGGAAACCAAGCGACTTGCCAGGTATTAGCACTGACATCATCTCTCATGAACTGAGGATAAATCCCTCCATTAAGTCGATCGCTTAGAAAAGGAGAACATTCAGGTCAGACAAACGTTTGGCGATCAGACAGGAAGTTGGCAGGTTGATTGAGGCCGATTTTGTCAGAGAAGTGAGATTTCAGAGTTGGGTCGCCAACCCAGTTCTTGTCAAAAAATCAAATGGCAAGTGGAGGGTGTGCGTCGACTTTCGCGACTTGAACAGAGCTTGCCCCAAGGATTCCTACCCCCTTCCCAGAATTGATCAGTTGGTCGATGCAACCTCTGGTCACGAAATGTTGAGCTTCATGGATGCCTATTCAGGCTACAACCAGATCCGGATGCACCCAGATGACAAGCCCCATACAGATTTTTATGCAGACGGAGACATTCTTTGCTACAAAGTGATGCCCTTCAGTCTAATCAATGCTGAGGCGACCTATCAACGGATGGAGAACTGCCTGTTCCAAAACATGCTGGTGCGAAACATGGAGGCTTATGTGGACGACATGCTTGTCAAAAAAATCAAGGGCAGTACTCACACAGTGGACCTTCGCGAAGCTTTCGAATGCATGAGGAGGCACAGTGTTCGCCTGAACCCAGCAAAGTGTGTGTTTGGAGTTAAGTTTGGTAAATTTCTGGGATTTATGGTAAGTGAGCGAGGTATTGAGGCGAACCCGGAAAAACTCAAGGCTATTGAAGAGATGAAGTCGTCGACTTTCCATAAAGAGGTTCAGTGTTTGAATGGTCGCCTTGCTGCACTCAATCGCTTCCTTTCCAGGGCGAGCGACAGGTCCCTACCATTCTTCAAAACTCTAAGGGTCAACCGCAAGTTCGAGTGGACGCCAGACTGCGAGGAGGCATTCCAATCCTTGAAGCAGCATATTCAAACACTTCTAGCTTTGGCAAAACCTATTCCTGGCGAGGAGCTTTTCCTTTACTTAAGCATCAGCGACGTAGCAGTTAGTGACGTCTTAATAAGGGAAGAAGATAATGTCCAGAGTCCAGTGTATTTTGTTAGCAGGATGTTTAATTCTGCAAAAATAAATTATGTCCAGATTGAGAAGTATCTCTATGCCTTAATTATTATTGCTCGAAAGCTAAGACCTTATTTTCACGCGCACGACATTACAGTTCTCACCAATCAACCTCTCAAAAACTTCTTGCTGAAACCAGATTCTTCAGGAAGAATGGTCAAATGGGCGATCGAGCTCAGCGAGTTCAAGATTAAATTTGCTCGAAAACTGCCATCAAAGGTCAAGCACTGGCTGATTTTATAGTGGAAAGTACGAACAATGGTCTGGCAGAAGCAGAAAGCAGGCCAAGTTCATCAGCAGACAACAGCCAAATCTGGGAACTTTATACAGATGGATCTTCTTCAAGAGAAGGCTCGGGGCAGGTCTAATTCTCATCCCTCCTGAGGGCGAGCCTTTGAAGTATGTGATCGCCCAAACGTTTTAGGCGACCAATAATGAAGCAGAATACGAGGCTCTTATTACTGGACTCAGACTTGCAAAAGGAATGGGCATATCAACACTTAGGCTAAAAAGTGACTCTGAGCTAATTGTCCACCAGGTCAATGGCACTTATGAGGCAAGGGGGGAAAAGATGAAGAAGTACCTCGACATCGCCAAGACACTCGTCACCGAAATTCCAAATTTTGCGATTGAGTCTATTCCTCGCAAAGAGAACCAGATGGCAGACTCTTTAAGTAAGTTGGCATTTGGACGGACCAGAATTCAAGATGTACATTTCCTGGAAAAAGTCTTATGTTTAGTTCTCGACAATCGAGCAAAGGTCTTCAATATTCAAGGACAGGTAACCTGGATGACTCCATTCCAGAATTTCCTGAAACAGGGAATTCTCCAAGAAGACGAAGGTAAATCCACAAGGATAAGACGCCTTTCAGCCAGTTACTTGATCATAGACGGAGAACTGTACAGGCGAGGCTACTCGACACCTTATCTAAGGTGCATTGCTCATCCCGAAACAGAAAGGGTTCTTCGTGAAGCTCATGAAGGAGTTGCAGCATGCCATGAAGGTGCACGATCATTGACACGAAAGATCTTCACGCTGGGATACTACTGGCCAACCCTGGGAAAAGATACGGTTGAATTAACGCAAAGGTGCGCGACTTGTCAACAGTTCGCACCACGATCCGGTCGACCACTAACACTGTTGTCCCCAATGGCAGGTGCCTAGCCCTTTTCTCAATGGGGAATGGATATATTAGGTCCTTTTCCCATTAATACTGGGCAGCGTACTCACATCATAGTGGCGATCGACTACTTCACCAAGTGGATGGAGGCGAAAGCTTTGGCCTCTACAACAGAATTTCAAGTGATCAAGTTCCTGAAGATCAACATATTTTCCAGGTTTGGCATTCCCAAGATACTTATTAGCGATAATGGTCCACAACTCGTAGGAAAAGAAATTACATGGCTCTGCGAGGAATACCATATCGACCATCGATTAAGCTCAGTGCATCATCCCCAAACGAATGAACAAGCTGAAGCAGCCAACAAAGTTGTTTTAGCATGACTCAAGAAAAGGGTTCAAGCATTCAAAGGAAATTGGGGAGAGGAGCTGGAAAACGTACTATGGGTTATCCGAACAACGCCTAAGGCAGCCACGGGAGAAACACCCTTCAGTTTAGTGTATGGATCAGAAGCAATAGCACCCGCCGAAATAGAGGTGCTTACCCACAGAATCCTACACTTTAACACTGAGGCAAACGAAATTGAGCACAGGACCGACCTCGACTGAGGCAGAAGAAAAGAGGTGACAATCCGAAAAAACACAAGCTAAGATGCGACTGGCGACCGCTTGATACTTCAACAGAAAAGTCAACGCTCGCCAATTTTTCGTGGGGGAGATGGTTATGAAAAGGAATGAATTTACAAGACTGGACAGTCAGAATAAACTTTCAGCTAACTGGGAAGGACCATACAAGGTAGTAGAGATCGCCGCCCCAGGATATTACTATTTGGAAACCACCGAAGGCGAAAGGTTACCCCGTCCATTCAATTCTGAACATTTAAGGAGATTTTATACATAGCTTGTAATCAAAATGTTATGTGAATAAAAGCAAGTCATTCCTTCATAAAGCATGACTACTCGAATCAAATCGAAGAAAAAAGACCCGATATCAAAATTGGGCAAAAGACCTGATGACCGAATCAGGCATTGAAGAAAAAATACCTGACGCCAAAGTCAGGCAAAAGACCTAACGCCAAAGTTAGGCAACATCAAAGACCTGATATAAAAATTGGGCGAAAGACCTGACGCCAAAGTCAGGTAAAAGACCTAGCAACAAAGGTTAGGCAAAATGAAAGACCTGATGCCAAGGTCAGGCAAAAAGACCTGCCACCAAAGTCAGGCATAAGACCTGTTACCAAAATCAGGAAGGAATCCTAACAACAAAGACAATTAATCCATCAAGGAATCTATTCTCTTATAAGTTGGGCAAATTTTGAAGAAGTAATCCATACTAAGGATAACAGTTCCTTTGTGAAGAAAATCCTAGAAGATTGGAAAGGAACCTTAAGCGATCATTATAGATGATGAAGTTTTAAGTAACAAGTTCCTTGCAATTAGGCGAACACTCCAAAGGGATTAAACTTCAAAAAGGTAATACATCTTCAAGCCTAGAAGTCTATACTTTTAAGTCTTAAGATGTTTTCCTTAAGAAATTTATACTTGGCGGGGGGAATAGATAAGTCTTTAAAGACTTATCCTTTCAAGCCTAAAGAAAGGTCCAAGACCCTAGGAGTCGAGACCATTATAAAGCGAAGAAAAGTCGAAGGTAATTATGATTAAGATATCGGAGGAATCGCCAACGCATTCAAAGTTGAGTAAATATAAAGGCTTATAAATATAAAAGGCATTCAATATTATAAAAAGTAACCGAGTCTGAAATCGAAAAATAATTACAAGGCATTCCCAAAATACAAAGGAAGATAAAAAATTATTATCTAAAAAAAAAAAAAAGATGACCGCCGGGGGAGTTGGAGACTTCATGACTTGGGCTCTTCAGGAGGAGTCTCCTTGGGAAGGGTGCTCCGGAGGAAAGGCTTAAGAGCCTCAACTTCCCGAAGAGGAAAGTTGGGGTCGACTGCCTGGATGTCCTCGACCAGGACTTGGAGATAGTCAGCTATTTCAGACTTCATCATCTACAGAGCGCATCAGTAAACTCCTCGGACCTTTTGAAGTCCTCAACCACACTTTGGGGGGGATGGAACATACTTCAGCTGCATAGCGAGCTGTTCCTTCTCCTTCTCCAGGGCGTTCCTCCTGGCCTCAGCAGCAGCCCTCTGGGACTCCGCGGAAACTCTCTGAGTCTCCGCAACTGCCCTCTGAGTTTCAGCCACCTTTAGCTCAGCCTTCAAGCGAGCATTGGCAGCTTCAACCTCGTCTGAGTGCTTATGGACCGCCTCAGACTTCTAGAAGGCGACTGCTGCCTCTCCTTCCTTCTTCTTGACGAAGGCAATGAGTCTCTCCTCCTTCTTGAAGTACTCCTCTCGAGTGTTTTCCACCAAGAAAATCGTCGAGTCAACAGTCGACTTCATGCTTTCCATCTGTCCGAGGGAGAACCCCAGACTTCGGTACTGCTCCAGCTTGATAAGCAGGTCATTCTACTTATCGGCGAGCTCCCCGAAGATCCGACTGATCGCCTGCTCCTCTCGAACGAGATGACAACAAGGGAAAAAGAGGCAAAGTACTGTTAGTCTAAGGAAAATTGAACAAGTAATATGAAGACAAACAAAGATGATAAATCTTACCAAGGCGATCCGTTCAAAGTGCGACCTCATCATCCCATCCATGGCGAGCAGTTCTGAGGGAACCAAGGCCCGGTCCTTGGGAGGGACTATCCCCTCGAGTATTTGCATGTACAGGTATGTGTTGCCCCAGAGAGTATTCTGATCAGAAACCCCTGCCTTCGAGAGGTTTCCACAGGGGACTCAGACGCCCCTGGAGTTTGCAGCCTTGGGCGGCTGGAACAAGCCCACAAGTGGGTAGTACTCTCCAGAGGGAGCCTTCGAGGGGCCTGGGGCGGCTGGCCCCTTCTTCCGAGCCTCGGGCTCCTTTGGAGGAATGGAGGTCGAGCGATCGGAAGGAGGAGGGGTCGCCGTGACCACAGCCAATTCCTTCTCCTTAGGGGCAACAGGACCCTTAGGAGCAGAAGGGCTCTTGGGAAGAACAGGGCGCTCTTCGCCTGAACTCCTGACCTTCTTGGCAGGAGAGGGATCACGAGCCACCTCAGTAAGGGGCTTCTCTGCAAAAAATTAACAAAGGTATTATGAACCTAAATTCAAGGCAGAGGAAAAAAGAAGTAAACATGACAGTAATGTACCTGGCTAGCGAGAGCCAGGAGTGACTGAGGGGCGATCCTCCTCATACTTTCTTTTGGAGGAATGCCTGGAGGGAGGAGGAGGAAGGTTTAGCGATGCCTGGTTCGAAGACAGCCCCGCCTTACCCTGGTCATCAAAGAGACCCATGAGTTTACGGCCCAGACCGCCTACAACCAATAAGAGGCCTAATGAATGTCCGCCATCTCGAGCATGTTCTCAGTGGTCTCCACCACTGAGTGGATTGAACAGAAATTTGATTGCTTGTGCAATCGGAAGAAGTCGTCGATAGCGTTCCGGTCGCTTCCAGATAACTGGCCAAAGACATGGGGAGTATCCCTTTCTGTCTGAGACAACTCCCAGGTAACGCCCCCTTATGGAAGAAGTAGAACTTCTTGTAGTTGGAGTTGGTGGCACGGAAGTCGTCAACCAACCGAAAATGGACGTTCCAGCTCCACGCCTGGCCTCTCCATTCTTCAAACTTGGGTCATCGGGTCTGGAAATAATAGAGGTGGTTCGCTCCCGCGGCCAATCGGAAAAAGCACTGGAACAAGGCCAGTGAAAACGTCCATTCTTGACGTAGACACATGAACTTGAATCCGACCCACATCCTAATGACGTTGGGTACGAGCTGCGTGGGACCTATCCCGTAATAACGACATAGTTCCTGCAAATACTCGCAGAGAGGATAATGTAAACCTCTCCGTCGCGAGGATAATGCAGTCCTAAGCCTGGATACCTGGGCCATCCGTTTCATTCAGACTACCTATGGTGACTACCATCTTGAACTGAGCCGGTTTCAACTCGTTAGGCTTGATATCTACTTAAAGAATTAGGATATCGTAAGAACGATATAAAAACGAGAAAGAACAGGGTCCATTATCAGAAAAATCTTGGTGTTGACCTTTTGGGGAAAAAAAGGGGGTATCTGGCCTATCAACCACCACAGGTGTGGCCGCTGACCGTCCGGCGTCAGGATTTCTTTCGCTAGAAGCCGGAGTGGAACCATCCCTGATTTTCAGGGGAGCATTGGCAAACTTCGGGGGCATTTTCGGGTTTGAGTAAGAAGACCTATTGGCTGTTACCTTGGCCTTACCTGTAGACTGATTTCGGGAAGCCATTGATGTTTGGGTTTGGAGTTTTAGAAATCGAAAGAAGGAAAAAGAGAATCGAAGAGACAGAGTGCTGGAAAAAAAAAAAAAGATAAGGCACAGAACTCTCTAGAATCTGAATGACTGGGACACGTAAAAGACAAAGGAGTGGAACTTCCGTCCCTTATATAGACTAAATAGGAGTAACCGCAACAGACATAATCGAAACGACACAGATAATGATTGCACATTTTGGGAAAAAATCAAAGCAATGTCAGAATTTTAAGAGACACCTTGGGAAGACAAACGGCAGGCCAGTACAAAAACTGTCAGACTACCCTTGGGTTACGGAAGAATAAACGACAGGCGTGCCTCAAATGTCCGTTCGACTAGATGACTGTGCATTCATTAAATGCCAAAGTCCATTATGCAGATAAAGTGATCGCCAGCGCATTACTGGGCCTTTTTGGAAAACCCTTTCAAAGGTAGTGATCGCCAAATAACGAAGGATAAACATCCATAAACCTAGACAGCCTCGAGTGATCGCCAAGAAGGAATAAAAGACTGAATATTCCTTCACCTCTGGGCAACCGAACGACTGATCGCCAAAGAAGCATAAAGTGTTCATAAGGGTATAAATAGCGGAAAAGGACAAAGAAAACCCAATTCAAGTGTCACTATCTCAAACCCTATCAAGGAATCAAACTTGACCTAAGAAACTTCACTCAAGCTTTGGGGGCAAATCTTGGGTATTGATAGTGAAAGCCCAATAAGGAAAAAGCCCCAGAGGCCTAATAACCATGGAGGGGGTGAACCCAGGTTATTCGAAGCGGACCGGCCCATGCCAAAGTCGATCTGGCCCTCGATAGAGTGGCCCAATGTCGAGCCCAAGCTAAAGTGGACGCCAAAGGCTCCATCGCTGGTCACCATTAATCACCAAGTCACGGACTCCTACTGCTCGCCCCAAAGAGAGCCCTACCTAGCTCTCTCCTCTGCTCCCACCAACCGTTCCTAAAGATATGGCCACGATATCCCGCATATCTCGGGCACATATTCTCTAAAGATTACATATGGTAACTGCAATATTACGCCATAACCGTAATATTTGCTATCCTAATCTTCACCAACACAATATTCATTAAGATATATTGTTGCCTTTTACGGTTTGGTCTCCTTACTCTATAAATACCCTTGCTTTACATACATTCAGTTTACGTTTTGAGTTTTATACACACATAAACTCATTTAAGCATCGGAGAGGGACCCAGAGACACCCCCTCTGTTGCGATCCCCTTCCTGCAGGTTCACCGGAGCTAAGGCGAGAGCAACTTTCATCCATCCATTGGCATTCAATTCACTGCCAGATCAGCATTCAGGAAATCAAGATCCAACAGGATGAACAAACAAATTGATGTCTTTGACCATCCCTTCACTTGTGGAATATTAGAGGCTTTGGGGAGTAGTTAGTGAAAGTTCCAGTACTTATTCTATGCGCAAACTTCCGCCACCATTGTCGCGCCCTCGACCGTCTCCCTTGATTCTCATCCGCTTTTGTGTTTCGTCCGACCGGAGAGTGGGTCTAGCCCTGCCTTTCATGTATATCTCAACCAATTGCTCCGACATTGCAATACTTACCGATCGTTGATGCACTACCATGTTTCATTGTCCTCTATAGGGGAGAAAAGGCTGGAATTTTTGCTCTGGCAGCATCCCATGGAGGTGATACTAAATAATTAGTAATCGTACGGATGCGAAAGGACGACTTATATGTTGTCCATCAATCCGCGATCACTTCAGTTGTCATTGCCTCTACGTCTTGGGCCTCCCTTTCCCAGCCACTGGAACATCATTCTCCTTCTTCGCTGTCATGGCTCTAGTTCTTTGTGAGGATGATCTCCGGCAACAAAAATATGGTCATCCATGCCAATTTCGGTGATAAGGGTATATCAATCCACGAGTGATTTCAGAAATGCACTAGAATTCCGGTCATGGAGAATATGTTAATTTATTGGGGAAAACATCTTCATTGGGATCAATTCCTTTCCAATTATTAATTAGTTAAGTAAAGAGGGGTAATTTGGTCATTTTACCTATTAGAATGGTCAATTAACAGAAAAAATAAACGGTGAACAATGAAAATAACCAAATAGTCACATCGCCAAACATGTTGAAACACTGTGCACCAATTAGTCACATGAGTAAATATAAGTAACCATCGAGTATATTAACTCTTATTCTTATTGGGAAAGTAATTAAATACAACATGTGCAATAGAAGTAGCATTACCTTGGCCAACATAATTCTTACTTGAACCAAAGTAAGGCAAAGACTAAAGTAGATTGGCAGTTGAACTAGTCAAATGATTAGATGCACCTTAGATTGTGAACTAAGCCAGATTTGTATCACCAGGTGAGTGGATTATGGAGGTGGTATTTGAATGAGAGTAAGCATGAGAACATGAAGATTGAGAATCCAGAGTGGTTGGATGATATATATATATATATATATATATATGAGGGTGAGTAACTACTGATGTATGCTAGTGAAAAATCTGGTATGGCTGATGATACTGCAATGGATGAACTAGTGAGGAGATATGATAACACATAGATTCATATTGGGAGGTAAACGTCTCAGAGGATATATGTAATTCAACATAATATGTCGCACTAGCAACACTCATAGACTATGAAAGGACATCATCACTATGAAGTTTTGATCGAAGCTAAATCAACATGGAATAACAAGATGGGTAAATTTGCCACACAATTGACATAGAGACGTATTAGGATTAGACTAATTATGACAATCTCGTCCATATCCATGATGAGGGAGCAACAAATTGAGCATTTGGTTTTGTAAATACACTTGTAGTCCGAGAACCAGCACCGACATCGGAAGCACTCTTTGTATGTGCATTTAAGTCCACTCAATTGGATCCTAGCTGCATTAGGTTGTCTTGCTATCAAGATTGAACATCTAAGAGAACACTAGTGACTCCTGTTAGATCATATGGGTGTCTACTTGTTGTAATCAAACAATAGAGAACTATCACGTTTTTTTTTGTGTGTGTGTATGATTGTAAAGGAGCAAAGCAACCTCATTATACGAGTTGTTGATGAAAATGAGAAGAATTGTTGTAGCGTGCTCCAAATATAACGAGTGGTGCTACATTAAACTAAACTAGGTGCAAATGTCATACTTTTCTTATTAATAAACGCGCGGTACTTTGAGGATCATTATTTGGTAATTGATAACTTCAAGACCACTCTCAGAGAGAATAGCCATTAGGTATCAAAGAAAAAAGAAAAAATATCAACTTTGGTAGGTATAACTTGTTGGGGAGGGGAGCCTAGTAAGGAAAATATCGGTAATGATCCACAACATGCACAAAAGTAACTTATATGATAACGTATGGATATGATGTTTTAGTATTATAATATTATTTTTCCAAAAATTGGTTCCAAATTTAGTATTAGGGTACCCATATTGAATCCAAAACTAAATATATTACCAAATACGTATTAGTATGTCATAAATACAAATTTGTTTTTGTCAAATATAATAATTTTTGAGTCTTTATTAGTATTATATCTTTTAATTGTATAAATGAAAAGAATTAAGAATAACTTTTTAGTCATTAATTTTAAAGAAAAACTAGTTTATTTTAAAGCAACAACTTTCTTATTTGTAATAAGGGAAAAGTTTGAAAATGTTCCAACATGTTTGCACAAAATGTTTTTACAACCCCAAATGTTTTGAATTTTCCAACATGTTTGAAAATGATGGTAATTGGTACCTTCGTTACTTTTCTGTTAAAAAACTCGGTTAAATAATTTTCTGATTTGCAAATTTAACTGAATATTTTTCTAAATGTTACCAGTCGGGTTCGGTCCAAACCATTTGGGGCCCCTATAGTCTGGGTTAAGATGCAGACCATAGGACCTCCGATTGTGGGTCAATTGGAGTCATAATTGTCTGAAGCGAACCTTGTTGGGTTCGGTCCAAACCGATTGGGGCTCAATTGGAACCCCATTCAGTTTGGACCGAACATGGTTAGGTCGAGTTCACACAGTTGGGGCTCCATTTGAGCCCCAATCGGGAGTCCTATGGTCTTGGTCCAAGGCCAGACCAGGTCCCCAGAGTTGGGTGACCTGGTTTGGGTTCGGACCCTAGATAGGGGACCCCTAGTGTGATTCGAATCGAGTTGGGACTTATTTATAACATTAAAGTAAGTTTGTAGGATTTAATTGTAACATTTAAAAATATATTTGGTTAATTTTACATATATGGAAAATATTTAACGTAATTTTTAAAAGAAAAGTAACGGAGGTACCAATTACCATCATTTTAAACATGTTGGACCATTAACCTTCACAAAAAAGCATGTTAAATCAGTTACCATTTTGTGCAACCATGTTGGATCATTTTCATACTTTTTCCTTATAATAAATTCAAACTGTATTAGAGTACAAAATATAATTATGTGCCTATTTAAAAATAAATGTTAGAATGAGTAAATAATTGAATTACAATATAATCATTGCAAGCGATATTAAATTTTGACTTCTACATTGACCATAAATTCCTATTTAAGTTGATATTTTGAGGTTTGATAAAAAAAAAACTTGGATTACTGTGTTGGTATTTCAATTATCTATATATTGTATTTTTTTTAATAGTTGCATTGTTGAATGTCTAACCTAAAATCGTTTTGTCTAACAGTTTGACAAACGATGTGAGGTTAGGAATTCAATTATATACGTATTTAAAAAAAAATACTAAAAGAGTTATACTGGGTAAATATTAAATAATGAATTACGATCCTAAAAATGTAAATGTCGATTAATTGCGACTTCTATTATTCAAAGTGGTTGAATTTAATTAAATTTTCAAATTTAAACTTAAAGAAAAACGTATCAGTATAGACATTGAAACACAATTTTATTTGAAGCTTTTATGTTTAAGGGGGTTAATGATTCTAATAGTACCATATGCAATATGATTCTCGTCAATTGTAAGACGAAAATCCTAGCAAGATGATGCATACTGTTTTCTGCTTCAAGAAAAAGAATGGATGAAATGAAGACGCCACAACAAAGAATGGAAAACTTGATTGAAAAGTCGGAGTTGAACGCCACAGATAAATTTGATAAGTTCGATAGTTCTCAAAAAACCAAGAGAATAAAATCTCTCACAAAGAATCTTTCTCAATCTAATCTCTAAAATCGGTCATCCCCTTAAGTGGTTATTAAAAGACTCCAAACTAATCCTAATAACACTTATAATTAATTAAAATAAACTCTAATGGACTTATCTATTGGGTATTTTCAACCCAACTAAACCCTTGAAAGACCAAAACAAGCAATTTTAATTAGAAGACCTAACCCTAAATGCCCAAATATAATTCAGCTTATTAATTGTTGAAAAGACTTGAAGACTTCACCCCCTTATCAAGATTTGTTGAACATGCTTGTAAACCTTCATCTTTGTGACTCGAGTCTCTTGACATATAAATAAGGTTGCTCACATCATTCCCCATTTCATAAAAAACGATTCGTCCTGAATCTTTGCTTCAAGAATCCAATTTTTCTTTACGATGACTATTAAAATCTGCAATCCTTAAATATGTTGGTTGATGAATCTCCTGGTTAAAACCAAAGTAGATTTGATGCTCAACTTCTCTCAGTAACAGTAATTTATTTTCCATGTCATCAAGAAATGGATCTTCATAAACTCCCATATGCGGTGATATAGTTGGCATCCTAAATTGTATATTAGCTTGAATTTCTCCACATTCATCTACCCATTCCAATTTATAATAAGTGAGATGTTCCTTGTAATTCAGCACTAGATGTTGTTGAACATCATATAAGCTCATCTCTTCAATTGTACATTAAAGTTTGTTCTATAAAGATATATTATGACAAGAAATAGTATCATCACCATCTTCTTCCCTTTCACCATTATATTCAATCAACACACTTTGCATATTTGAGAATTTGGGTGGTGTAACACTATTTTCATCTTCTAAGCATATAATTATCTCACTAAGCATGTTACCAAGTGTACCTTCACACACATCTTCATAACTCTTCACTACTGATTTCTCTATCCCTTCTGCCAATATGATATCGCTAGCAAGGGTTAAATGAGTGTTTGAGCTGCCTTCGGATGCCTCAGTATTGATGACTACAGTAATGATCGTTTTGGCCTTAGTAACATCGAATGTAAACTCTTCTTTCCTTAAGAAAATCACTTTCTCATCACCGCCTTCATCTCCTCCCATGTCTCAATCAGACGTTTTATGTTCTTTCTTCTGTTCAAAACTAATTGATCCCACCAAGTAATAGTATAATCATACAATTCAATGACGGTTAATCTTACCCTCTTCTTCTCAAAGAGATTTTGATAATCAAACACTAGGTCCATCTTCTTCTCCCACTCAAGGTATGCTTCCAGATCATTTTTCCCATGGAAAGATGGATTTTTTGTCTTGACATATCCCAAATTGTTGTCTAGCATGTTCCTATCTTTCGGATTCCAACTGTACTTCCTATAGTTCCGAGCGAATTGACATTGTACATGTTGTTTGCTTTCCTTCGCACAATCAAACTTCTCAAAATATAATTCCATATCAGTACTTTATATGCATCTCATATTCTCTATCAGTACATCCACAAGTGATTGACACTCTCTGGATAGATCGTACTTAGAAATATTAGCTATGACATATAAATTCATGTTTTTTTTCCAAATTTTTCTCTTTTTTATTTCATTTTTTTTGCTCAATAGAATAACGCACCGAAAGTTAAACTTAATAAAGAATTTAGATTGGGTAAACATGAAGCTAGAAGTTGCGCTCTGATACCAACTGTTATGACTCTCGTCGATTGTTAGAGGAAAATCCTATCAAAATGATGCAGACAATTTTCTACTTTAGGGAAAATGATGGATGGTATGAAAACGCCACAACCAAGGATGAAAAACTTGATTGATAAGTCAGGGTTGAACGCCACAAATAAATCTGATAAGTTCGATAGTTCCCAAAGAAACAAGAGAAAAAAATCTCTTATAAAGCATTTTTGTCAATCTAATATCTAAAATTCGGCAATCCCCTTAGGTGGCTATTAGAAGACTCTAAACTAACACTAATGACACTTATAATTAATTAAAAGAAACCCTAATGGACTTATCTAACTATATTGGGTATTTGCTAATCCCTTAAAATACCAAAACAAACAAATTTAATAAGAAAACCAAACCATAAATGCACAAACATAATTCAATTTATTAATTTTTGAAAACAAACTACAAAAATATTAAGAACAATGACTCAAAATAAATAAGACTTGAAGACTTCATCTCTTTATCAAAATTGCTTGCAAACCTTCATCTTCGTGGCTCCAGTCTCTTGACATATAAATAAGACTCCTCATATCACTATGTTTAACCCATGTTATCGGATGGTACTTTAAAAAAATTTGGGTTAACGTATGTATGATACCCTATATTTGAGAATGTTGTCATTTACTTTCTTTGTTAGTCTTCTGTTACATGTTTTTGTTAAATGGTCACGTGACTTGCATATATAGTGTCAAATCAGCACTACGTCACCTCCATGTCATGGTCAGGCGATATGTAATATAATAATTAATTTAAATATAATTTATATTTTAAAAATAAAAGTTCTAAAACAATATAAAAAACATTTATGAAAAAAAATAATTAACCTAAAATTAAAAATTAAGAAGAATAAACGTAAATAAAAACATGAATTTATATTAAAAATCATAAAATTAAATTATAAATCCTAAAATATATTATTTATATATGTATTTGTAAAAAAAAAAATCAAAAAACAGACTTGGGTTCGACCTAGCTTGGTCAATTGGACCCCAAGGGTCATACCCTCGGGGTCCAATTGATCTAGCCAGGGCCAAACCCAGGTTAAGGGGCGATCTAGATCTGGTCGCCCAGGTGAGGCGACCTGGTCGAGGGCCATTCCAACCCTGGATTCGACCATAGATTGGGTCAATTGGACCCAAGGTTCTTAGCCTATTTTTTTATTTAAAAATAAATTTATAAGTAATAAGTTTTATATCTTAGAATTTATATTTTAAGTTTCTGGATTTTAAGTTTACTAAGTTTTTTTTCCAGATTTATATATATATATAATTATATTTATATATAAATTTTTAAATATTTTTTAAACTTTTTTCTATTTCCCCTATTTTTTCTATTTATTATTACTTTATATCTGCCATATCAGTGCCACACCATTATTCTGCTAGTCAAACTAGACGATCAACACTAATTTGGACTAAATAATAAAAATTTAAAATATAAGTATCATGAAACAATATAGGGGTACTAGTCGATAACATAGGTCAAATGTATGGTACCATGGAAACCATAGTTATCAGAATCAGACTGGACCGCTAGTCGGATCGGGTCTGACTGTGAACCGACTGAATGGACAGTGTGGTTCACACAAGACCGATATGCATAGTATACTCAGTTCAATCGGTGTAAACCGACCGATATTGGAAGAATCGGTCGATTTCAGTTTTTATTATTATATTTTTATTGCAGTTTTTTCCTATTTTTTTTAGCTGAAAACTGTGAAAAGTAATAATAAAGTGCAACTTCTTATTCATATATCAACACCAGAAAACTAACTAAATAGCTAGAAGTTGCCATATCTATAGATCTCTGAATATTTATTGTCATGTTTCTCGGTTCACACAAAATTATAGAACAAAAAAAGTGTAGTTTTGATGGTGTTGGATAGGGACATGTTTGATCTTTGGAAGATAAGTGATTTATTTTTAGGCTTGTCCAAATGAACCGGTTCGGACGAACTGGTCTGATCTGGAACTGGTTTGGTTCGAACCGGTTCGTCCGAACTAGTTCCAAAACCAAACCAGTGTTTTTAGCCTTCAAATAGAACTGTTCAAAATAGTACCAAAAATCCAGTTCAACTCGACTCGTTTTTTTATACTAGTTTATACTTAAATTTAAATCAAACCACTTTTAAACCTATATAATTTTAGAACCGGTTTGAAGCTAAATCAACTAAACCAGTCTGAAATTAAAACAAACCTAGAGATGTATTGGACTCTCGTATGTTGATGTTGGACAGGATTTTAGTTGGTTGTGGAACGGATTATCAATCGGTAGTCGGTTCAATGTATTTTTCAATCGGTTCAGTGTTTTTTCAGCCGGTTCAGTGTTTTTCAGTTGGTTCAATATTTTTTCAGACGGTTCAGTGTGTTGGACAGGATTTTCAGTCGGTTTAGGTTTGGTTTGAACCAGATTATTTCCGAACCAAAATTGTTATTTAAAAAAACAGACCAAAATAGTTCGAACCGGTTCTGAATCGGTTCGAACCAGACCAGTTCTTTTTTCCTTCAACCATACCTGTTTTTTTAGAAACATAAAAATGTACTAGTTTTTTTCAAACCAGTCCAGTTCAGAACCGGTTCGACCCCGAACGAACAAACCTATTTATTTTTAGAAAGATAACTAGTTTGGTAACATCTAGCCCAATTATGGATTTTTGGTTGAAATTTATTGCATAATACTAAATTGAATATATATATATATATATTTTAATTTATAATTGCAAGATGTTAAAAGTTAACTTAGAAATATAGTTATTTAGAAATATAGTTATTTAGAGTATTATGTTTAGTTAATTTTATTATTACATTGAATCTAGGTGATTTTATATTTGTTTTTGTACTAAGTGATACGAATCGGTCGGTCCGAGCAACCGAATCGGGAACCAGACAGATTTAATTCGGATGGAAACTATTAATTCTATATTTAATTAAAGGGAAAAGTATGAAAATGGTGCAAAATGGTGTTTTTCATCCGATTCTTCTTGGGGTTTTCATCCGTTGTTCCTTATTTCTTCTGTTGTTCCTCTTTTCTTCTCCGGTGATGGTTCGTCTCCTTTCCTTGAAGCTCCGTTTTGTCTGCGATTTTCGTCTCGGTTGGACTTCCTCTCTTCTTTGCTTCGTTCTCGGCTGGAGAAGTAGGTTCCTTGTCGGATTTGTCTCCGCTCGGGTCGGTGTAACTTCCAGTGTTGAGAAATCGGTTCGATCAACCAGAGATTTCGCCGAGGAAGTTCTTGAAAACGTTAAGGTGAGTATGTTCTTGGTTAATACAGTCGAAAGTATGGATTTTTATGTGTTTAGTGGGTGAGTAGGACCGAAATATGAACTTGTTGATTTTGGTGTGTTCGGTTACTGATAATGTATAAGAAGTGTTGATTTTGACTGCTTATGGTTGTTATGTTATGTCTGATTTACTGGAGTTTGACTGATTTATTAGTGTTGTTCGGTTCTGTCTGCTTAGGGTTGTTCGGTTTTGACTGATTTATGTTTTATGTTGGGTTTGTCTGTTTTATGTTCTGTTATGTCTTTGTTGGATTAGAACTGAATTAGCTTGTCTATTTGATAGTAATGTCAAAAGACAAAGGGAAGAGACCAATGGAGGATGATATTGATGATGTTAGAGTGCATGAGTTAGATCAAAACACAGAGACCAATGGAATGGATGGTGAGGAAAATTTTCCTTCTTTTCAAGCGGTGGATGCAAGTAACTTCAACGAAGGGCAGTATCCGAGTGACACGTTAAGAACTCCACCACCCTCGGATGAGGTCACAAGTCATAAAAGACCTCATATAATTGACCAAGAAGTAGATGCTGAGAATAACTCAGGGAAGGCGAAGAAGGACCTTAGACTCAGGATGCTGTTTGTGAATGCGAAAGCATTCCGGTAGTACATGATTGATCATAGCATCCAAGAGGGATATGAACCAGACTTCAGTCAGAAGAATTGTGCCACAAAGGTCATCGTCGAGGCCAAGGCGACTACTGGACCATCTTCAAGAAGTGCAGCTCCACCACAGCAGAAAAGGAGGACGTCGAAGTCATGCGTCGGAGTCAGTCAGGACATGCCCAGTCAGGACGTTCCAAGGGATGACACGCCCAGGCAGGACGTTACAAGAGAGGACACTCCCAGGCAGGACGTTCCAAGGGAGGACGTTCTAATGGATGAACCACCCATCCAGCCAATCAACATTGATGATGAAGATGATTTTGTTGTTGCTTCAACTGCCCCTCCCGTCCTGTCAGATTGCAGGGACATTGTGCTTTTACCACAACCCTTGAAGACTAAGAAGACCAAAGTGTTTAGGCCAGGTTTTAGAAAATCACCAAGGAAGGTTAAAAAGCCGAGGTCCTACAAAGATAGGTCCACTCATTGATTTTGGGTTGGTTTAGGGTTCCTTTTGTAGGTAGTCCCATTTTGTGGGTAGTTATGTTATTGCTGGTAATTCTGACAATGGTGTTAGCTGTTAGCTGACAATGGTGTTAGCTGTTATATCAAATTCGGTTGTCTATTCAAAATTAGGGTTTCCAAAGTACTAAATTTGGGACAAATTAAAACCGAATTACCGAGTATCTTGGGCACCCATAGAACATGCAACCGAAGTTCTTCGCCGTCCCAACTGGAATTGCATGCAACAACAACCCACAGTGGCATAATCGGCAGTCATACTCGTGGAATGTCTTCGGCAGGGACTTCGGTTTGGAAGAAGAAGACGAAGACGTAGAGTACTTACCAGGAGGCATGAAGAACTTCAACAGCAATCTTCACAGTCAGGGAACTCCACAGCAGCACGACAACTTCTTCAAACAATACTCACGTAATTAGGTGTTTGCTTCAGCAACTATAATTGGGCGGGATACAAAATAGGATGACAATGACAGAAATGGTATTTCAAAATTTAGTTTATACAGGCAGAGTCACGTGACATACCACGTGCTATATTAACGTTCATATTCAACAGAAGTTAGACGGAAGTACCAAAAACCATTTTTACTAAACATGTTGTACTGAAAACCATCATCTGGGTTAGAAAACCATTTTGGTAAAATATGTTAGCACCATTTTCGTACTTTTTCCTAATTAAATTAAGTATCTTACTCTATTTTTTATTCTATTCTATTTTATTATATATAAATACATAATATAATTTCGTTGTTTGACTTTATTACACAATATATGAAGACGTCCGGTGCAATGTACATAGCCATTTGTTTTTTATATAAAATAAAGAATTATAATAATTTTTATCTAATTGTTATTAAAACCCCAAACTCCCTACAGTCAGAGTGATTATCTGCATTCTGTGGTCTTGAGTGATTATTGACTATTGAGTATCAGCATCGATTCTTTGACCAAAAAGAGAGAAGAGTATCAGCATCGCCTAGGCTTTGCTTTGTCGAATATCATTGAACCTTCATGGACCAAGTTCAGCACATATTCGTCGAATCCAAGGGCCTGAAGCTCCATGTGGCTGACCTCGGGGCGGGTAACTAACTATCTGCAGCGGCCGCGCGGCCATCTCCCATCGTTCTTCTGCCACTAACCTTTTGGTTACGTGCTGCTCGTTTCGTTTCATTTCAGGACCTAATGTGGTGCTCTTCCTCCACGGCTTCCCGGAAATATGGTACACGTGGCGCTACCAGATGGTTGCTGTGGCGAAGGCAGGTTTCCGCGCCCTCGCACCTGATTACAGAGGGTACGGGTTATCGGATCCTCCGCCCGTGCCAGAGAAGGCCTGCTTTAAGGACATCGTCGCGGACATTTTGGCAATTTTGGATTCTCTTGATATTGAAAAGGTTCGATACTCTTTCCTGCTTCCCTCTGACTAATATCGGAGAGCGACAATCAGATGCAATTCAACAAACTATTGTTATATTGTGTTTTGTTTTTTCATGTTGCTGCAAACCATTTATTCGTTGTTGGATAATTGACGGCTGAAAGAAGCATGCAATCTAGAATATTTACGAATATTTGGTGAAGTTTCAACCAATTGTTTTAATTTTTGCTTCAACATTATAGAACTTAATCCTCTCATGTAGGATCTAATAAGATTTTATTTGGATTTGATCATGAGATTCTACCATCTTATCCAGGTCAGAATGTCAAAAGATGAACAGTATTGTTGACAAATTGTTGTCAACAATCTATGTCGACAGTTAGGTAGAAATTGGGTAGATGATAGTAATATAAATAGGTGTATTAAAGATTTGAATGTACAATACAACTTTTCATTCAAGAAATACAATGTTCTCCCTAATCAAATCCATATTATCTCAATTTAGCTCACATTTAGAATTCTAACATGGTATCAGAGCATGATTTCTGATTCTGAAATTCAAACCACAACCTAAGCTTCAGTTCATGTACCAGTAATGACAGCAGTGGAGCAAAACCCAAGACAGAGAGAAACCTTACCCGACTGGAGACATCCTCCCCGAGGTTAAGCAAATACAATGTTCTCGAGGAGACATCCTCCCCTCACAGAAATGGCCACCCCACTGCTGACAATGAAGTCGACGGTGGCATGATCAATCAAATCAATCGCGGCCAGCATATTCGAACCACAAATATGTCAGAATTGAGTGAAAATTCTAACACCAAACCAAACCAAACATGAACCCTCTCATGTTGGATCTAATAAGATTTTATTTGAATTTGTTCATTAGATTCTACCATCTTATCCATGTCAGAATGTTAAAAGATGAACAGTATTGTTAACAAATTGTTGCCAACAATGTACATAATAATTTTAACAGTTCATACAATAGATGTCAATAGTTAGATAGAAATTAGGTAGATGATAGCAGTATAAATAAGTGCATTAAGAGATTCAAATGTACAATACAACTTTCCATTCAAGAAATACAATGTTCTCCCTAATCAAATTCATATCATCTCAATTTAGCCCACATTTAGAATTCTAACATGGTATCAGAGGATGGTTTCTGATTTTGAAACTCAAACCACAACCCAATGTTGAAGAATGGAAGCACCGAAAGCAACCAACAATGCCTGATAGGTATATGAGAATGGAAGGATATTCAGAGAAGTTCTACGCAAGTTGAATATTGGTGATCATACTATTTAACTTGAGGGGGAGTGTTGGAGAGCGGAGGAGAGATCAGTCGGAGAGGAGCCACAAAAGTTCATTCGACACAGCGTAGCTTAAACAACAATTCAGAGCAACCCTAGCTCCCATAAGGTCCAACAACAAATTCAGAGCAGCCCTAGCTCATATATGGTTCAACAACAAAATCAGAGCAGCTCTAGCCCAACAGCAAATTCAGAGCAACCTAGCTTCGATAGAGTACAACAGCAAATTCAGAGCAGCCCTAGTTCCGATAGGGCCGAACAACAAATTCAGAGCAACCCTAGCTCCGATAGGGTTCAACAAAAGAATCAGAACAACCCTGACTCAGACAAGGTTCAACAAAAGAATCAGAGCAGCCCTGGCTCTGATAGGGTTAACTGATGTATTTCACACCAGACACCAGATGACGTCAAGAAGATCGAAGATGGGAAGATATTTGATGCAGTACCGTGCAAGTTGAGCATTGAAGACCTCACTGCTCAACTTGAGTGGGAGTGTAAGAATGTCAAAAGATTAACAACATTGTTGACAAATTGTTGTCAACAATCTACACAATAATTTCAACATTTCATACAATAAATGTCAACAGTTAGGTAGAAATTTGGTAGATGATAGCAGTATAAATAGGTGTATTAAAGATTTGAATGTACAATACAACTTTCCATTCAAGAAATACCATGTTCTCCCTAATCAAATCCATATCATCTCAATTTAGCCCACATTTAGAATTCTAACAATTCACATTTCTGGAATATATTGTGAATTATGTTGTTAAATATTTATTATTGAATGAGTTCAATTTCTTTACATATCAAGTCCAGTATTACATTCAAACTGTGATGTGGATCAATTTGTTTTGGGCCAAAACGAAGATCCGAATGCAAACACAAATTAAGCTGGTATTGAACTTGAAGGGGACCAACTTTTGTACCCAAAAGAGAGGATTCTACTGGCATGAATTTACAATGAGATCATAAATGAACTATAATAGCATGCATGTCTTGTTGCCCTGCGGAATATTTGTTCGAATATTTTCCATTACTTATAAGCAATAGTTATGCAATTTCTTAGGTTATAATTATTTGGAAAAATATGAGGAAGAGGCTAGAATAAATTTTAAAAATTGAAGGATGAAAGAAAAAACTAATTATGGGTCGTTTAATAAAAGTTGGTCCAGCAAGCTGTGATATACTTTATGACGTGGGAACCTCTAGTATTCAAGAGGGGAATTGCGGTACTCTGTATTTAGATTCATTTTGTCAATCGTACTTGATTTATTAAATAAATAAGATGCTTTTAAGTTATAGTAGCAGTGAAATTGTCACATTTTCCATTTGAAGGTAACTTGAAGTTGAACTAGTTAAACTGAATAATATGCTAGCATAGAGGCTATTGAAGTTGGAAGATTTGAAATAGAAACATGCATCAGAGTGAACAGCAAACCTCAAACTTTCCAAAATAGGATAAACCGCGCTTCACTATATTATTTAATAATAATAGATCTGAGTTTCTCTGGAGTACCTTTCTGATGAATGTTGAAATGCAATCAATGGAAGGTGTTTTTGATAGCCAAAGACTTTGGGGCTCGGCCTGCATACTTATTCTCTGTCCTCCACAAGGAGAGAGTACAAGGAGTGGTGACAATGGGAGTGCCTCTTTTGCCTCCTAATCCACCAAAGTACCACGAATTACTTCCCAAAGGCTTCTACATTACAAGGTGGAAGGTAAGCCTGGAATTCACAATTATAATAATGTACCTCCTTATCGAAGCAAAGAAGTCAGCTGTTAGGTAAAGACGTGATTATTTGCATTTTTTTGCATGAAACAAAGAGACTGATTGACTAAGTCTGTATATATAATGCAGATCTTTCACATGCTATTTTTCATGCCTTGATAGTTATTGAATTTCATACCGTAATGCTTCATACTATTCATGAAGAGAATTATATATATACATATCTATTACAACTATTTAAGGGAAACTAACTATATAAAGAAATTAGCTATCTAAGGAAAGAACCTATAAAGAAAGTATATATCTCATAACACTCTTACTCAAGTTGGAGCATAGAAATTAATCATACCTAGGGGTGAGCTTGGGCGGACCGGGTCGGTCTTTTTGGCAAGACCGAGCTGAGCCCAAAATTTCGGTCCTCACCTGTTGAGGACCGAGACCGATTTCGGTCTAAAAAGCCTGCCTGAGTCGGTCTTGCTTGACTCGGACAGGTCTCGGTTTTGAATCGAAATTTTCAGAAAAAAAAAAAAGTAATCTTGGAGTCAAATGGAAATGTAGCAGTCAAGTCAAATGTGGTTATCATATACGGCATGCGTTGACGATCTCACCACGCATCATGTCAATAGGCGTGTGCTCGAGAGTGTAGCGTTCCAGACCGAAATAGATGCCCGTCTTCTCCATCCGGGCGAATATCTTTGTAAGAGTTGTTGGGTATTGTTGGGTATGAATCATACCCAACAACTCTTACAAAGATATTCCACCCAATTTCTATTCAAAACTTTAGTGAATAAATTTGCTAATTGTTTATTCGTTTTCAATTATCCTTTGGAAATCATTTTTTTTCTAAATTTTCTCTCGAATAAAGTGATAATCGACCTCAATATTCCTGTTCGTCCGTTTTCACTTATCCTTTATAAAAAAAGGTATGGTCGATCCGAGTCAAAAACGATTTGCAAGTAGTACGATAATTCGTAAAAAATGCAGAACGGTTTGAACGAATGGGTCGAACCATATCTTTACCACATTTCAGGTAAGGTATGCAACTGAATCGGTTCAACTCTGAACCGGGTCATGCCCAACCCTACCTCTCTTCCCCAAAAACCTAATTTCAAATGTGTTGCTCTGATACCATGTTAAATTTCATAACGGAATATTTTATACTATTCATGAAGAGAAATTGTACGCATATACATCTATTACAACTATTTAAGAAAACTAGCTATAGGAAAACGTATATTTTATAACAATAGTTTTTCTTCCTTTCATTAAAATGTCTTGTAATTGATTTGGAACATCAAGTTATTATCTATCCATTTTGATAATGTATCTGGTGCTGCAGCAACCGGGACGAGCAGAGGCTGATTTCAGTCGCCTCGATGCTAAAACAGTTGTGCGGAAGGTATACATCCTGTTTTCAAGAAGTGAAATACCAATCGCAACCACAGAAGATGAGGAAATAATGGACTTGGTAGACGATTCTACCCCTCTTCCTCCATGGTTGACAGAAGCAGATCTCAGCGAATATGGATCTCTGTATGAAAAGTCAGGGTTTCGAACTGCATTGCAGATCCCGTATAGGTATCCTCGATCGGGTCTAAGCTATTTGTGTTAAGATATTTTGATATTTTGCAAGATCTGGAGATTATAATAATCCAAATCCTGGTTGATTATAATAATCCAAATCCTGGTTGATTATTTGTTTTCAGGTCATTTTGGGAGGAGTTTGAAATATCTGATCCAGTAGTGAAAGTTCCAGCCAAGTTGATAATGGGGGAAAAGGACTATGTCCTGAAATTCCCTGGGATGGAAGATTTCATAAGGAAAGGAGATGCGAATAACTTTGCAGCTGATTTGGAGATTGTTTTCATGCCTCAAGGTACCCATTTTATCCATGAGCAGTTGCCTGAAGAGGTGAATACGCACGTCCTCGCCTTCTTGACCAAGCATGTTTGTGTTTGAGGAAGAACAAGACGACAGTGCATTTTCGAGGATAGGCTTATGGGGAGGTTAATTAACAATTATAAGGAAAAGTGTTGGATTGCCTTTAGAAGGAGTGTTCATTTTGTAGTTTTCTTTGTGGATTATGCCCATATATCTTTTTAGTCTCTTAAACCAAGATCTTTGGAATGCATGCTTAGTTGAGAACAAGTTAAACCAAGATCTAACAAATCTAGACTCTAATTGAGGCTAGAGAGCAGTGTTATCACTACGAGAGAAATGTGAAATAACGGCTCAACGAGACGACTCAAATACTATTGCGCCGTGAATAATTTATTTATTTGATTATTCACGGCTCAAACACTATTGATCCACCATCTTATTTTTTAAAAATAAAATGGTTTTCGCGGCTCAAAGGTCATAGCCGTGAAATTAAAGAAAATTAAATTATTTTTTACGACTCCTTTTTTTGAGTCGTCTTTTTTTTAAAGATTTTTTTTTCACTATTTTTCACGACTCAATCACTATTGAGCCACCATTTTATGAAAAGAAAAAAAATTTCACGACTCAATCACTGTTTAGCTGTTAAAAACAATTATTTCCCACTCAAACCTTCCCTTTTCCTCACGATTCCCTGTTCAAAAAATTTCATGTCTTGCATTCCCGCTCAAATCTTCCTCACGCAACGGCACACCTTTGCATTCAAGTCCAACTCTTTCTCCAGAGATTCCACCTTGTGCATCTGCTCCACGATCATCTTCAGGTGGGAAGCACAGGAGCTGGTTTTTCCATTTTCGGCTCCATTCCTTTCTTGTAAGTTTTTTTTTCTTTTACGTAGTACACCTTATACGAAGATTCTTCACGCCTCCATCTTCAAGAAGCAAGGAAGAAATTACGAAGAAAAAGAAGGAAGGAAGAAGAAGAACTGGAACTGGGAAGCTTCGCGCAGCCTCACGCCGCACCTTTGAATCTTCACTCACGGACTCGGCTGGGAGCTCGACTAGGAGCTGGTGCTGGGAGCTCGACTGGGAGCCTATGAAACCTCGCCATGGATGAAAAAGTTCGCCCTGAAAGCTCGACTAGGAGCTATTGATGTAACCGGAGATGTCATCTAGGTCAGAGCAGACGTCAACAACTTCATGTACGACGACAAAGTTGTGGTCGTCAACCTCGACGGAACGGGACCCACAGTGAAAATACTATGTTCTCCATGTGTCTCCTCCGGCGGGGAACACAGAGTACATTCACTGAATGCAGAGGAGCCATGTACTCTGTTCTCCATGCCAGACCTCCGGCAGACGAAGATGGACATTTGTTTTGGACAAATATGAATAAGATGGACGAAGCCGGACTTCCATGGAAGATATGCATTAGCCCAAGACTTAGATTGTTTTTTAAATATATATATTTTTCGCGGCTCGTTTTATATGAGCCGCAAAAAATAAAAATAATTTCCGCGACTCAATTAAAAGTGCCGCCATAATTATTTTGGCGGCACTTTTGATTTGGGCCGAGAATTATCACGGCTCATCATATATTGAGTTGTGATAATTCTCCCGACACTTTATATCACGACTCAACTTCTGTTGAGCCGTGATAATTTAACAATTCAATTTTCCAGCCGTTGAAAATACATTTATCAGCCATAATTAGTCATATCTCCTGTAGTGTATCAGAACCGGAATGGACCAACGTTCGGGTCGTGAACCGGTCATAGTGACAGTCTAGTTCTTTTAAAAGACCGAAGTGCAAAGCGAAGTCGGTTCAAAAGTTAAAAACTGGCTAGTTTTTAGAGAATTGGGCGGTTTTCGGTCTAAAAAAAAAAGAAAAGAGAGAGAGCGAGGGAGAATGTGCGATGGAGTTGGAGAGTTTGGAGGTAAATTCGAATTTGTCAGCGTCAGAGTCATGAGAGTGGTCGTCGGAGTCGTGAAAATGGTCGTCGGAGTCCTTAGAATCGTCGTTGAAAAAGGAATCGTCAGAGAAATTGCTCGAGGAGGTGGGAGGCGGGAGGGCGAGCAGGAGGAGAGGGGGAAGTGAGAGGGGCAGACAGTTAGAGGTGGGGTGTGGCTAGTGGGAGGGAGCAGGCGACTGGAGGTGGCGGGCGGACTGGTGGGAGATGACGGGCAGAGGGGCGGGTGGAGTGGGAGAGGAATGGGCTGGAAAAAGGGAATCGCAGAAGAATAACTGGGCTAGGGTAGAAGGAGAAGTGGGCTAGGGTAGAAAAATAGTAGAAATGGATTTGCAGAAGAACTGGTCAGTCCATTGAGAGGACCGCAGTCGGACTGATCAAATTGTGAACTGACCGCTATACTGGTTTGATTATCGGCTCGGTTCTGATAACTATGCTAGAGAGACCCACTCTAGTCATAGGTTCAACACCTTAATTGGAAGATTCAACCCTTTAATTGGAAGATTCAACCGTACAGCTGTTAATAGGGGTGTATTTAGAAATGATTAAGCGTAAGCCAACCAAAAATAAAAGGAGAAGACCATTGAGGCAGAATGACTATGCTAAAATCGAACACGTGTTTTAAAACATAATGTGTTTTGAAGCGGAATGTGTATTTTTGGTATCTCCATGGAAAAACATGTTCCATCTTGGAACGTAGGTCATCCTAATAGTTATTTGTTTTCTAAATTCTAAAAATTTAAAAATTCTAACTAAAACATATGTTTTTGCCAATATTTGTGCATTGAGGACACCAATTCGTTCAGAACGGGGTGCAATGTGATTGTGTTGGCCTAAACTGATTTATCGTGTAGGGTTGAGAAGAAAAGATTGTCCAGACCGAATTCCATACAAAACTGACATGGGATCGGCCCGACTAGGACCGAGACCGAGCGAGAAAGTTTTTTTCTCCAAGTTTGGTCTCGGTCTCGAACGTTTTCCCCCAAAATCCTGACTAGGACCGATCTATCTCGATTATTCTATTAATGGGCTAAACAAAAGAATAGAGCCCAGGTCATCTGGGCTCAAGTGGCGCACTATCGAATAATAGAGTCCAGCCCAAACTCTTTCTCTTTTGAATTTGTTCTGCTCAATAATTTACACAAGAAGAGAATTGCTTAACGAAAACTCTCTTTCATCGCTGCAGAGTGTAAGAATCATCTCTCTACGGAGAAACCCCGCCACCGTGCGTCCGTCGCCTCTCAGGAGGAGGAAATTCAAGCAACAACGCATTTGTCGTCAAGAACCTATTAAGAAACACGGCTTACCCACCTCACCAAACCGCCCAGCCCTGCGGAAGAGGAATTTCCTCTCGAAACCCTAATCACCTTCACCTCTCCAATCTACCGAACCTTTCCCCTACCCAGCCATTCCAACCTTCCCCCACCTACCTAGCCCCACCAACCTCCTACATCTCTCTAAGTCACCGAACGGGGGTTATTGAGCAGAAGAATCAGAACGCAGTGTCCAGGCTAGCGAAAGGGAGGAGACCAGGTTCTGAGAGCGACTATTCGTCAATGTCGTCAAAATCGTATGGTAGAGGTCTCCCCGGGAAGCTAATGGCCACCTTGGAATCAGGAGTCACACTCGGCTACAATGAGTACTTCATGAACGTATTCATCGGAACACCGCTGAAGCACTTCTCTTTGATCCTAGACACCCACAGCGGCTTGAACGTCATGTTCGGCATCAGTGCTATGACGGCGTTGAAGGGAGCCCACTTACACTTCTCTTTTTAAGTTTTTTCCCCAAAATTTTGGGCTCGGGACCGAGACCGGTCCGAGTCAAGCAAGATCGACTCGAACGTTTTTTTTGCCTGAAATCAGTCTCGGTCCTCCAAAAGTGAGAACCAAAGTTTCAGGCTCGGTCTTGCTAAAAAGAGCGGTCCATCCCGCCTGAGCTCACCCCTACTATCGTGCATAATTGAGTTTGATCTATATCTAATAATTGTAGGATATGGGCTCTTGAAGACTTATTATCTCTCTTTCTCTTCTTATTTTTTTTTCAAGGGCTTACTTGGATCAACAAAATATGTAAAGTTAAATTACATGATGACTTGAGCGTAAATCATATGTTTGCAGTTACCCGCGTGTTACATATGTTGAGCGTAAATTACATGATGACTTGGCCGAACTTGAAATAAAAGGTTCCTTCTTGGTTGAACATGAAATAAAATGGTATTGGTTGATTGAGTAGAAATAAAATGTCTTTTCTTGTCTAAACTTGAAATAGAATGACCTTCCTAGACAGACGTTGAAAGAACATAATGTTATTTGATCAGACTTTCTTGTCAAGTCTTCAAAAATTACACTCACACTCAGTGTCTAATTTCAAAATAACCATTACTTAATAAAAACAGTTAAGAATGACACTCCCATGTGTGTTCGTAAGTGTTCTGTTGTTGTACGACCCTCCCTCAACCGTGGAGATGATAAGTATTTCTTGCCTCTTACTCGATTTTGTTGATTGGACTTTATCATCTAGAGCGGTTTTCTTTTCAACATAATCACTTGTGAATGTCGCTCTTTCTACATCTGCCTCATTTCCCCCTCTTTTAAGATATAATAATCATTCTTGAGACAACTATCATACCCCTAAAACTCATGTTTTGTTGAAAGCACTAATTTGCTATAATTTCCGTGCTAGTCAACGATATCAAGCAATTTGTGTGTACAAATGAATTTTAGTGTTGTGGGTGTGTTCATAATGATTTTGTGAGGTTGGAGCAGATGGGACGTGTTTAGAATGCCTGTCAAGTAAAGTGCAAGTACGTAGTTGCCAAATTAGTGTTGAGAAGTGCCAAGAAAATGCTAAAGTAGTACATCCCGAGTGATGGAATTGAATGGACAAGGGGCAACCCATTCCGTGCACAAGGACGAAGCTTGCTCGCAAAGTGTCATGTCCTTGAAGATAGGATATATTCAATAGGAGTTTTGTTTATGAAACCTATCTTAAGTATATCTAAGTTGAATTTGTGGGTTAATATGTATGTATGTATATATATATATATATATATGTGTGTGTGTGTGTGTGTGTGTGTGTGTGTGTGTGTGTGTGTGTGTTAAGGATATACATAAATAGAGTGATAAACCTAGTCCGTCAAACTGTGAGTCATTCTCACTAATCAGGATTTAAGAATCTCATATCTTGATATGATCGTTGACTTGAGGAAATTCATTACCCGTAATTCCGTAGTCATCGTTAATGCTTTTTTGCCTGGACCCACTTTGAATAATAGTATATGGAGATGATGATAAAGGTTCTCTGACTTGTTGACCTTGGCATATGTTTGATTGCCCCAACGAAGTAAATGATCCTTCCTGTAAACTCATTTAGCGGGAAGTCCACATTTTTCAAGGCATGCTTCGTGTTCCGCATATCCAATAAGGTGTCAAGAAGAGAACATCGGGTGAGCTTGTGGAATAACTAGGATCCTCTTCACGTCGAAGTTGTTGATCTTATCAGACATGTTCCATATCCTTATCCGCGAAGAAGATGATGACGCTTTCCATCGGCCTTGCTCTCTTTCTAAGGGTCACAATTTTTGAGTAGTACACACCTCCCTAACGTCGCAGGATTTTTCCGCTAAGGTGAAACCTACTTTGATAACATTGATTGTACCCCTTTTTCATGAATTGTGTCTCTTTAGAAAGAGGAGGCGATGACCTTCTCTTTCCTGTTTGGGCTGTGAATCCTTTTCCTTTTGTAGGTCACGAAATTTTACAAGTGGCTATGTTGAATCAGTACCTCTATATTCCTCTTCAGGATGTGACAGTTGTCAGTGTGGTGACCCTTAGCATAGTAATACTGATAATATTGGTCAATGTTGGTACCCATAGGGGCACCATTCATTTTTAGCATTTGAGGTGTCACCTTTTTCATACCTTTACGAGCTTTTGGTTGGGGACTGCCCAGGCCTCTTCTTCTCCCAATTGTCTTTCTTTGTAGATGCCTCTTTAGGTGGGTTTCAACTTTCATTTAACTATTCCAAGTCAATAGAGGTCTTTGCCCCCTTTGTTAGCTCCTTCCTGAAGACATAAATGAAACTTATGTTGTCATTCAGAGAGGTGCACTTAGGACCTAAGCCCTTAACGAATTCCCCGAAGAAATCTCTTGGCGAGATGACTCAGTCGATATCCATCAAGTTTTTGTTGTAGCATCTGTGGTAACTCGCTAAAGGTTTGTTGTTGCTTTGTATTACATCATCCACAGATCAACTATTTTTTAGTAGCTAGTATGACTTGTTCGCACAAACAACACCAATGTTGGATTTAGATTACTCGGGTCAGGAATCTATGTGATGCTCTTTAACATGCAAGAAGTGAATATTGTGTTTAGCACAGTGTATACGCTTCGATGACAAAGTCAGACTGGGGTTTAGGTAGAAAATATATGTGTGTGTCGGAAAAGTTGGTACTTTATTAATAGTGATATTTAACATGAGTCTCACACCAGTTCCCTACCATGGTCAATCCTTTGTGACGTTGACATATTAAACCACAACACATCTTCTCGTCAAGTTCAAGTGATATCTTTCTCGATTTTCAATGTCATCCTTTTCCTGATATTCTGGTATGAGGTGGTAATTATATAAGTGGGCGACGCCTCATTAAGTGATAGCCTTAGTCACCATAGTTTCCTACCCGGAATATATTATCCTTGTGTGAGGGGATAAAGGTGACACGTACGTACTCTTAAGAGAGTTTTCACCTCAACTCGTTAACCGGGTCCCCCAAATGTCAAACTGACTAGTGACGTGTCAAGAAGTCAACGTGTGGTCTTTTGGTAACCGACACATGATATTCATCACATTAGGTGAGACATTTTTCCGTTGAAATTCGCTTTGCTTTCTTAAGACTCGTTTTGAAGATTCGTTGATGACTTTGAGGGGGATTGAGACAACTCTATTATAAGTTTTATGACCAAAAGTCTCACTTGGCGTTGTTGGTAGCCAAAATGCTACTAAGAAATTAATAAGAGTGTTTTAGGCACTCGAGCTTTTTTGAGATTTTTGTTTTGGTAAAAAATCGTATTAATTAGATTCAATAACTACATAGTTTATAATAAAAAAAATATAACTTAGGTGCAGTTTAAAATATTTTCTTAAAAAAAGTTTATTTTTGTATTTGATTTTCTAATGAGGTATAGTTTAGAAAAACACACACTAAAATACCTTATTTATAACACTAGTGGCACTAAACCGGTCGAACCATTCCTAAATCGGTTGAACCAACATCTATTGCAATTCTAAACTTCTTTCTCTTCCTTCCTCGGCCATTTTGCAGGCTCATCCCCGCTCAAATTTTTGGACTTCAACTCCAACCAAAACGAGGTATGATTTCTTTCACTGCTCTACTTTATAATCCAACCATGGATGCTTCAGAACCCAGATTAGAGGTTATGGATTCAATCAGTTTGAATTGAAATGCGAATTGAGGTTTTAGGTTCAGCCTGAACCCGGAATAGAGGCTCTGGGTTCAAAGTGAGCCCAAATGGTGTTTTGGGTTCGGAGTGAACCAGAAACCTCTATGTTGGGTTTAATCTAAACCCAATTCATACTGAACCTCAAATTGAGGTTCTAGATTTGGATTGAACCCTGAACCTTGACCGTGTTTAATCCGAACCCAGAATTAATTTTCTGGGTTCAATAAGTGTTGAGGATCGATTTTGTGTAATTGTGCAATCATTTTTTTTATGTTCATGATACTGTGATGAACTTTCTTTTCTAGATGGATACAATGAACCCCAATTGAATCACTTGAGTTTTTTTTCAATAGTTTCATGGTTGTGATATCTTTTTAATAATTTATGTGCAACTCATTGCAAAAAACGGGCATTTTTCTTGGTTGTTCTGTGTTTTATGGTTATCTAAGCATATTTTGAGTTTGTTCAATGCTTATTAGAAAGTTCAACGTTTTACTTGTATGTTAATCTGCTTGTTCGGCTTATTCGGAAGTTCAATGCACTAATCAACCTGATTTGAGGATGAACAAAATGGTGAGGGAGGTCTTTCCCTTATTATGGTCTCTTCGCTCAAAGGCCGTAAAGAACTTGTTTCACTATCAAACACGGAAGTTGATTATGGGCTTAATCCCAAAAATGATTTGAACCCAACTCAGGTTCGGGTCAGCAAAATAGGATGACAGATCAAAACCAAGTTGACCCATAGAACTGTTGAAAAAATTGTTTTGGTTCGGGAGTTTGACTCGAACCCTAACCGTGATGATTAACAAAAAAAACTAATTACTAGTACTAGGAGCATCTGCCTCTCTATCCGCTCTCAGAGTCTCAATCTGTGTTCTCAAAGCATCTTAAACATTTATGGTAGACGTGTATTCCTTGATAACCGTATTTTGCGAGTACTTCTTTTTGAAAACCCTAAACTGAAGTGCAGTTTTTCAATCCATGGTTTCCACGGAGGAGGTAAACTTTGGTCGGCATAAGAATCTGCAAAGGAAAATAATTTACGATGAAATAAATGTAAGTGGCTTGACTACTAAATGAGCAGCATACTAACATATACATACAATACCAAAAATCAAACAACATAATTAGATCATTCTGCATTCCTATCACATTTTAACTACAAATCAACCTGTGCAATAAGAAAAAAGCATATGCAATGCCTGTAGGTCCCAATGTTAAAGGTATCCGCACGGAGAAAATGCCGCGACTAAAGGTATGTCGTTGCTGGAATGAATAATTGTGTTTACCTTTAGCATCAACATATTGCCAATGGTGTTCATGCGTAATTACCGACGACCTATTTTAATGCTAGAACACTGTATTACCAACCAAAGATAATGGTTGATGCTTGATGCACGTGCGACCAAAAATGCATGGGATGCATTCAACGACTAATAGATGCATTCAATAGATGATAGAGGATATCAGGATGGAAGACTTGGGATCAAAAAGCCAAATATTTACATGGTCCAACAATTGAAGGGGTAATGAAAGAGTCTATGAGAGACTAGACTGAATCCTTACCTTTAATGTTACTTACGAAGAGTGAACGTAGGAGGGGGAGGAGGAACTTCGGTTTCGAGGAGATGTGGATTGAAAGTCCTGAATGTCGAGATGTCATTGAGAGTGCATGGAGGGGATGTGCTGCCCGTAGGTTGGATCAAAGTGTATAGCTGAAACTTGACAATTGCCAAAGACATTTGCTAAAGTGAAGTGCAGCTCGGTTTGGAAACAATCGTGTGGAACTGATGAAAGCAAAGGAACGACTAAGGCGAATAGATCAGTTGAACCGAGATGCTTCGAGCCAAAATGAGAAGGAGTACCTGAAAAATCGAATAAAATAGTTATGGAGACGGGAAGAGTTCTATTGGAAGCAAAAGTGGAGGACAAATTGGTTCAAGAATGGAAATAGAAACACTGCCTTCTTTCACCTATCGACTGCGGCAAGAAGGAAGCGTAATAATATACTCAGATTAATAGAAAGATAAGGGGATTGGATTACACCGGAGAGGGGGATAGTTAACGAGATTCAGGATTATTTTGAGACAGTTTTCTCAACAGAAGAGTCTGAGCCGAATGGAGAGGTGAGAGGGTGTATTCAGGCTTAAATCAATACAGAGATGAATAACAAGTTGGAGCGTCAAGTAACGAACGAGGAGATAAAGGCGGTTGCGTCCTTCACTCTAATCAGGTGCAATACCCTTCACTCTAAACTTTACTGATATAACGTTTATACCCAAAGTACCTAGCCCTAGCAAAGCCTCTGATTTTAGACCGATTAGTCTATGCAATTTTGTATACAAGATTATATCTAAAGTGTTGGCGAATATACTAAAGGTTTATCTACCGAATTTGATCACCCCCTTTTAGATTGTGTTTGTGGCAAGTTGGCTGATCCAGGACAATATCTTGGTGGCTCATGAGGTATTCCATCATCTCCAGCGCAGGACGAGGGAAGAAATAACAGAATGTGTTTTGAAGGTAGATATGCAGAAGGCTTATGACCGTCTGGAATGGGAATTCCTTCTGTAGAGCCTGGTCAAACGTGGTTGTGGTAATATCACTACACTAATGTATAGAGTGATCGTCAATGTAAGTCGAACATCACCAATTAAACTGACTCGAGGACTGCGCCAACGTGACCCATTGTCACCTTATTTTTCATATTGCTCCTCTCGAGGCAGATTGAGAAGGCAATAGCGGATCATACTCTCCAAGGAATACTCTCCAAGGCACCACGTTTTCTGCCTGCCGAAAACGTGGTGCTCTGAAATAAATTCAATGATATCAAAGTTTTGGTGGGGTAGATCAGAAACAAAAAGAAAAATCCATTAGAAGAGGTGGGGTGTATTGACACGATCAAAAGAAGTGTATGGACTAGGTTAATTAATGGGGGTTGCATTGCTTTAACAAGGCTCTACTCGCTAAAATAGCAGCAAGGGTTGTGGACAAATCATCCTCATAGTGGGTCCGAACACTAAAGGGACCCTATTTTCCAAGGGGTGTGTTCCTTACGGCGACAAAGGGTGGTCGGGCATCATGGGGTTGGTCGAGCTTAATTGTGGGACGTGATATACTCAAGAAGGAAGGCATTTGGAGAATCAGTAATAGGGCTAGTATTCAAGTGCATAATGACCCATGGAACAGTACGAAACCAGATTTCTGAACAGATGATTTACATAGACCCGGGGAGTACCAAACAACTCGAGTGAATTCCCCCATTGGCGTGAACAACCAGTGGGATTTGGAGAAGGACCGACAACAACTAACAGAACTGGATGCTACGTACGTATGTGTTGAGAATCCCATTACCAACACAGGAGAAGACTGACAAGCTAGTGTGGCTGCATATAAGGGAAGGTGTTGCCCCTGTTTGATCGGTATATCACTGAATTAGATAGATGACTGATTAGGTGGCTTCGACAATTCAAATGGATGGGAGCCAACCGAAGACATTATGGAGTGGTGTTTGGGGTGCGAAAACATTACCGAAAATCAAAAACTATGTCTGGAAGCTTGTGAACAGTGCCCTTGCTACGAACAAAAACCTAACTCGAAGAGGACTCCAACATGTTTCGGTCGACTATCCAATATGCGGGGAGGAAGAAACTAGTAAACATATGACGTTTGGTTGTGGATGGACTCTCGCAATATGGTTTGGCATGCTGGGACTACAAACAGAAGCTTCCACCGATCAATTTATAGAACAATGGCAAGGAGGTAGGCTTAGAGAACCAGGGGCGACAAATAGTAGGTGGCCAACATGAATGCTTATATGTTGGCATATCTGGAAAACAAGGTGTCGTCCAGCCTTCGAAGGGAAGATGCCTCATCCGAGAGCTGTCATGATGGTGATTAGGGTGGTGATAAAGGAGCTACGACAGCTACCAGCACAAAACACAGCAGAACACACTAGCTGTGATGAGGGAAGGTGGAAATCCCCTAACCTAGGAAGCGTACGAATAAACTGTGATGCCCGGACAGGCATGGGGGAATGCTTATAATTGCTCGAAACTCATATGGAAATGTCATAGGGGGTTCAACCGCCGAAGCCGATGTGATAGAAGCAATGGCCATTCATGCGGGAATACGGTTAACGGTGGAAAAGGGGTGATCCGATGTGGAAATCGGATCGGACTCGAAGGTGGTGATTGAGCAAATAAAGGGTGGTGCCCCACATTGGCGGAATAGAGTTCTTCTCGTAAACATTTCAGCGTTTGCATCACAAATCAAGAGAGTATCATGAATGGCAATTTCGCCGCCAAACAAACTAGAATGGGTGTGCGTCTAAATCATTGGGTTTTACGACCGCCACTCCCTCTTTTATCATTGTTAACAAGAGACTGTAATGCTGAACCTTTGTGATGTCTTTCACGAGTTATTTCTAGTGAGTAATGAAATAATTGAATTGACAAAAAAAACAGAGCTAATTTTTTATTTATTGTTTTTTAAGAATTTAGGAAGAAAATCTCATTAATTCAAAATCAACTTTGACCATCATTCAATAATAGAAGCTAGTCTTATGTCCAAAATTAGTCGACGTAATTCAATGCAAGCACAACCTCAAAGATCAATATGGGTGGTTTCAGTACAATCTTAGTGGTAGTACATTCCAATGTCGATTTCAGTTATAAGTTCAGTGCATTTTCAGTGGCTTTTCAACTGACTTGTAGTGCAACTCTAGTACTGGTCACTCATAGTGTAGTGCAAGTGCAAAAGGAAGTGCGACAACGTTGAAGATTGTTTTGAACATATTCAAAAGTTTAAGAACGTCATTGAGTATTCCAAAGAGAACACAAGAAAATGACTAGGGAAGATTTTAGGGATAATGTATTACTTACTGTTTTGATTTTGTCCCCTACTTATTTTTATTTATATTCTACTCCGTAGCTGTTCATATATAAGGAACTCATGTCATTGTATATTAATTTCAAGCAATCACAATGTTCTTCTTAATTACGGTTTTGATTTGTGCACTATGAGGTACGTTTTAATCAATAATAGAAGCTAGTTTATTTTATGTAGCGCATAAAATAAGCTTAATTTGACCAATAAGTAAGGCGGGTTTGAATCCTGAAAACTATTTATATCTTCTTTGGTGTCTTATTTTGACCTACCATACATGTAAAGTTAAGTTAGGCCCTCATGAAACTTCTTTATATTTTGCTGAGCAAAAATCAGGTGTTACAGTAGAGACAAGATTGATCGGTTATTGAGATGTATTATTAAGACCTATAGAAATTTCACATAAGTTTTGGTGCAGTCTTAAAAAATTTGACTCAACAATAAGTTATATATTTCTAACGGAATTATAGTAAACTAGAAAGTTGACACGCTCTTTGCTCGATAACTATTTTTTATATTAATTGCTATGTGAAAATCTATGTATAATTTACTTATTATTTATTAAAATTTTATTTTATAAAAGATTTTTACTTAAGAATAAATTTAACTTAATAATATATAATAAAAAATTCTGTTGCCTGTCCCGAAACAGACACACGGGATCAATGAGCACAATGTCATGGAATTGTCAAGGTTTGGGGTCTTCCTTGACAATTCAAGACATGAAAGACCTCAACAAAAGGTATCACACAAATATAATTTTTCTGATGGAAACAAAGAACGGGGATACCTACTGCGAGAGAATAAGAGCACGGATAGGGATGGAGAACAAATACTATGTTAGCCCGAACGGAACATCGGGAGGTCTGGCATTTGTTAGGTATTGGAGTCTGATTAATATTAATGTACCCGTCTCGCGATTCAAGTATACGTATTTTATATATGTACCATCTCGCGGCAGCGCCACGAACCAGTAGACTGTACTGTACTATACTGTATTTCTACATGCATACGTATTTTGTAACAATGTCCATCATTAATAAAATACCAAACCGTGTAGAGGTTACCCAATTTGGGCGTTACCACGAAAAATCTGTCTTCCTCTACTATTCATTTCCTCTCTGAAAACTGAGAGTTTTCTTCTCAATCCTTAGTGTTTTCTTCATCCGATTCAGTGTTTATAGATAATCAATCCTAACAATTGGTATCAGAGCTAAGGAGATTCAACACGTGTTAGGATGTATGTGTTAGGTGTTTACTTGCTATGCAAGAGTCTTAAGTGTGTCTAGAAGATTAGAGAAGATTAGATGAGTCTTAAGTGTTGTCTAGAAGAGTTTAGAAGATTAGAGAAGATTAGAGAAGGTTCTTAATTCTGTTTTTCTATTGTTGATTACCAAAGTAATTAGCTCCTAGTTCTTGTATAAATAGAGGATGCATGACTCATTTGAAGATAACTTGAATGGAAGCTTGAAAGCAAATTTATGTTATTTCTGTTATACATTCCTTTCCAATCAAGGTATCTACTTCTTCTTAATTTCAATCTTTCCTGTTCTAGTTCAATTCACTGAAATGGTATCAGAGCTGTGCTGAATTCTGAGATCAAGATCACCTGAATTCACGCTGCATTCTATTCTAAATCCTGTTATCTGTTGTTTCTGTTTCATACTCTGTTTTCCGTTGTTATCCTTACTGTTTCTGTTCTGAGATCAATATTCTGTTTCATATGCTGTTTCTGTTTCATATTCTGTTTCATATTTGAGATCAATACTGCTTCTGTTATCTTACTAATAACCACGCTGTTACTGTTCTTTTCTGAATAATTCACGCTGTTTCATATTCTGATGTTTTCTGAATAGTGTTGTTTCTGAATAACGTTTTGAATTCGGTTATGAATTCTGTTCTTTGCTGAATTTTGTATGAATTAGTTGAATTTGGTTCCTAATTCTGTTCTTTGCTGAATTCTGTTTTCTGAATTAGTTGAATTCAGTTCTGAATTCTGTTCTTTGCTGAATTCTGTTTCTGAATTAGTTGAAGTCGGTTCTTAGTTTTGTTCTTTGCTGAATTCTGTTTTTGAATTAGTTGAATTCGGTTCTGAATTTTGTTCTTTGCTGAATTCTGTTTCTGAATTAGTTGAATTCGAAATTAATATCTGAGATCAATGCTGTTGGTTTCTATGCTGTTTGAATGCTGATTCTGTTTAAATGCTGATGCTGATTCTGTTTGAATGCTGATGCTGATTCTGTTTGAATGTTGATTCTGTTTGAATGCTGATTCTGTTTGAATGCTGATGCTGTTTGAATGTTGATGCTGTCTATATCTTAGCGTGATTCTGTCTATACCATCTTGTGTTCTGCTCTGTTCTATGCTCTGTTCTGTTATCTTAGTGTGTTCTATGCTCTGTTCTGAATGGTGAATTCTGTTCTGACGTGAATTCTGAATTAGTTTTGACATGAATGGTGAACCGGACGTGAATTAATTTTGATCAATTTCTTCTATGCTGTTGCTTTCTATGCTGATTGTGAATTCTGTTGTTTGGGAATTCTGAATTGTTGATTGCTTTCTATGCTGTTGCTTTCTATGCTGAATTCTTGAGATCAAATGCATTGATCTCCTCAAATCATCTATGTTGTTGCTTTCTATACCAACTTAGATCAATATCTGTCTATCTGTGCTGATCTTTCTTTTAGTATAGATTTTGTTATCTGTCTCTGTTATCTGTACTGATCGCCATGGATGAGCTTGGACCTGCGTTCTTCAACAAGCGGATATGTCAGCTCACAGGCGACGACAATTTCCAATCCTGGAAACAGCAGGTGTTGCTGGCTGTGCGTGGTCTAAACTTGGAAGGTTATCTGTTTGGATCAATAGACATTCCGAGATACATTGATGATCAAGAAGGAAACCGAGTGCTGAATCCAGAATTTACGAAGTATGTGCAGCAGGACTCGTCTCTAGCATCGTGGCTTCTGGCCTACATCTCATCTCCAATCAGCAAAGGTCTGGTTGGCTGCATGACCTCTGCTTCAATCTGGAACAGATTGCATCAGAACTTCTCATCATCTTCGACAACTCGGATAATGAGTCTATACGATCGATTGAAGGTCAGAAAACTACTCACACAATCTATGCGTGAATATCTAACTGATATTCAATTAACATGCGATAGTTTGTCGAGTTGTGGACATGCCATTGATGAAATGCATCAAATTTCTATAATATTGAATGGTGTGAAAGGGCAATATGACAGTATTGTGGCTGTGATTCACGCAAGTCGCAATCCATATGATCTTGCTTCCATTTCATCGGTTCTTCTTGATGCAGAGGCTCGGCAAAAAGACATGATGTTTGATACCTCGTTAAATCTAACTAATGTGGTTAAAAGTTCTGATGTAGCTGCGAAACAAGTGGATTCTGGACAAGTTGCTCATGTTGATTCAGGACAGAATCAAAACCAGTCATCCACTGTTATTCACACACCAGAATACCAACCAAACCAACCTGCCTATGGTAGAGGAAGAGGCAGGGGAAGAGGATTCGGAAACAACAAACCACAGTGTCAGCTCTGTGGAAAGTTCGGACATCTTGTGCATCGGTGCTATCACCGATTCAATGTTCACTTTCAAGGTGTCACTGCACAACCGAATGAAGGTATGCATGCTAATCTTACCTCTGTGCAGTGGAATGATGAAGATACGATGTCCTTCTCGAGTGTTGGATCGACCAAAAGCCATAATCAAAATGCAGTCCAGCAGCAGTTGACGACAGGATCATCAAGCTTTGGAAATTCTGTTCAATCTCCGAATATGCTGCCTTCTGGTTGCATGAATCCTTATTCATCGATGAATCATAATCAGTTTGTTCCTGTATCTGCACCTCCTCTTGGGTTTCAATATCAGCCATATACTGTTATGCCTTCTGTGATGAATATGCAGCATACATTGTCTCCTGTTCAATCAGTTCATCAGTTTCAACCAGTTCAACCGCAGTTTCAATCTGTTCAAACTGCATATCAATCGGCCATGCCATCATATCAAGTGGTTCAACCCTCGGCTCCTCCAAACTCATCGTTGCAGTCAACAATTATGGATGCACACCCGCAAGCTCACTTGACTTCAGCTGTTTCAATCTCTGGCCAGAACATACCGGATAAAGCTTGGTATCCTGATTCTGGAGCCACGAATCATTTTTCTCAGATGAATCTTCCTGGTGCGCAATCATACTCAGGCTCAGGTAAGATACAGGTTGCTAATGGTAATCTCATTGATATTAACAGTATAGGTACAGCTGTTATCAATACTGCTTCTAAATCATTGGTGTTACATAATATGCTTTGTACTCCTCAAATTACTAAAAATTTGGTTTCTGTCTCGCAGTTTACCAGGGACAATAGAGTGTATTTTGAATTTCATTCCAATCATTGTCTGGTGCGAGATTCAAGTAGTCATCAAGTGTTGCTTAGGGGATCTGAGAGCGGAGGATTGTACAAGTTTGATTTCAGTGGTTTTGTTAAAAACAATAATGACTTTTCTGTGACAGGTTCTAAGGATACTACTAGTAGATCTATGGTTTGTAACCTATCTACCTGTAGTTCTGATCAATCAAACTGTTGCAATTTTACTCAAATAAAGTTGAATCCTGATATTTTTCATCAAAGACTTGGTCATCCGTCTCAACATACATTGTCTATGATTTTAAAACAATCAAATTTGAAAATAAGTTCTAACACATCTATGTGTACTGCTTGTGCTATAGGTAAGAGTTGTAAACTTCCTTTTGCAGAGTCCAACACTGAGTATCATACACCGTTAGAGTTGCTGGAAATGGATCTATGGGGGCCTGCACCTATCTCATCGAATGGTAATCTCTATTACCTAAGTATTGTTGATGTGTTTACAAGGTACACTTGGATTTATTTTCTGAAAAAGAAAAGTGATGTGTCATCTATTTTTCCACAATTTCATAAAGCTGTGGAGAATCAGCTTGGTTTTTCGATTAAAGCTGTGCAAACGGATGGGGGTGGAGAATTTCGTGCTTTATCTTCATACTTAAGTCAATATGGAATACAACACAGATTTACATGTCCCTATACTTCTGAACAGAATGGGATTGTTGAGAGAAAACATCGTCATATTGTTGAAACAGGATTAACATTGATGAAACATGCCTCTATGCCAATGCAGTATTGGACTGACTCATTTTTTACTGCAGTATTCTTGATAAACAGGCTTCCGTCTAAGGTAATTGATAACTTGTCTCCACATGAAAAATTGTTTTCAAAAGTCCCTGATTATGGTTTTTTGAGAGTTTTTGGTTGCTTATGTTTTCCTTATACTAGGCCGTTTAATAGACACAAGATGGATTTCAGATCAGCTCCATGTGTCTTCATTGGATACTGTGCAAATCAACATGGTTATAGATGCCTTGATGATTCAGGCAGGGTATATGTGTCTAGACATGTTAGGTTTAATGAAGGTGTGTTTCCTTTTGCAGATCGATCAGGGTCTTTTATGCAGTCTGGAGCCGTGAAGAACACTGCAACTACCTCACCATTTTTTTTGCCATTTAACTCTTCTTTATGCAGTCCTGAAGATGTGCAGCTTGTAGATATTCGTAGAGATGTTTCTGACAAGTCCAACTCTACTCCCTTGGTGTCTGTCCCTTCACATTTGACAGGTCCAGATATGGTGTCTTCTGAGGATTCTTTGCCTGGAAACGTTGTTTCTTCTCATGCGGAACCGGGTGTACATCAACCAGCTCTAAGGTCATCCTCTCCTGAGGTAAGTCCTGCCACAGTCAGGTATGTCTTAAGAGACTCGGTTATGGTTCCTGTTTCATCTGATTCTGCTTTCACTAATCCATCTACTTTAGTTTCATCTTCTCAGATTGTGAATGATAATAATAATAATAGTGGTGTTTCTCATAATAATAAACACTCAATGCAAACAAGAACGAAGACAAGGAATTTAGCTGCTTTGACTACTTCTGTGATTGATTTGTCGAAGTATGATCAAACTGAACCATCTGATATACATGTTGCTATGAAATGTTCTGTATGGGCATCTGCAGTACAGGAGGAACTTCAAGCATTGGTGACCAACAATACGTGGAGTCTAGTTCAGTTACCAGGTGGAAGGCTACCTATTGGGTGTAAATGGCTCTTCAAGATAAAGAGAAATTCAGATGGTTCGATTGCACGATATAAGGCCAGGTTAGTAGCTAAGGGTTTTTCTCAAAAACCTGGTTTTGATTTCCAAGATACGTTTAGTCCTGTGGTTAAAGCTCCAACAGTTAGGATTATTCTTACCTTAGCTTTAACACACAAATGGAAATTGAGACAGGTTGATGTTAATAATGCATTTTTACATGGAGAATTAGCTGAAGATGTTTACATGGTACAGCCTCCCGGTTTTGAAAAAACGGATGCTCAGGGTAATGCTTTGGTGTGCAAACTTAACAAGGCACTCTATGGTTTAAAACAAGCACCACGTGCTTGGTTTGAAAGACTTAAATGTTTTTTACTCTCTTCTCTTCAGTTTACTGTTTCTCTTGCAGATAGTTGTTTGTTTGTGAAGAAAAGTGACTCAGGTACTGTTTTTCTTTTAGTATATGTAGATGATATTGTAATAACAGGTAGTGATATGGCTAGTATAGATTCTGTTGTGACTGATATCAACAAAGAGTTTAAACTGAAAGATCTAGGTACATTAAACTATTTATTGGGTATGGATGTTCAGGTTACTGATGATTGCTTATTGTTGGGACAGAGGAAATACATTTTGGAGCTGATTAATAAGACAGGGCTAAAAGATGCAGATCCTCTTCCCACACCAATGTCGGGAAATTTTTTAGCTAAGGTTGCAGAGATCACTGATGAAGCTTCCTTTGTTGATGAGCATCTGTATAGGAGCATTGTGGGTGCTTTGCAGCATGTCTGTGTTACCAGACCAGATATTCACTTTGCTGTGAATAAGCTAAGTCAGTATATGCAACAGCTGGTTGTTTGTCATTGGAAAGCTGTCTTGCGTGTGCTCAGGTATCTCAAAGGTACTATAGATCATGGTCTTGTGTTTAGAGCTAGTTCTGTTTCTTCCTCTGATGTTACTCTAGTCTCATATGCTGATGCTGACTGGGGGAGTGATTTAGTTGATCGTAAGTCAGTATCTGGGCATTACCTATTGCTGAATGGGAATCCTATTGTATGGAGTTCCAAGAAACAACCAGTTATATCTCGATCGTCAGCTGAAGCAGAGTATAGAGCCATAGCCAATGCAGTGTGTGAGGTAATGTGGGTTACTTCTCTGTTATCTGAGCTTGATATTAAACTTACATCTGTTCCTATAGTGTGGAGTGATAATACAGGGGCAGTTGCATTAACTGAAAATCCGATTCATCACTCGAAGATGAAGCATGTTGAGATTGATTTGTGTTTTGTAAGATAAAAAGTGCAAAATGGTCAAGTTTTGGTAAATTTTGTTCCAGCTTCAGAACAATTGGCAGATATACTCACGAAACCCATTACTGAGAAGCAATTTGTTCCATTTAGAAGGAAACTTGGTGTTTTATCATTTCAAGAACTAACGGATTCTCTTAGGATTACAGATAAGTTGGATGAAGATCATGATCAAGCTAGCTAAGGATAGTATTGTTTGTATTATTATTATAGTTTTGTTGTTGTCTCATTCTGTTTAAGTTGGTTGTTTGTCTGATCTCTCTTTCTTTGTTGAATTTGAATTATCAGGTATTTCTTTTGCTCTCTGTCATTCTGTCTGAGTATGTTTTGATTGTTTCTATTTGCTCTTTGATCTTTCATACATAAGTCTACACTTAGATTCTCTGATGATGATTTTCCATTGCATGGTTTAGTTGACTCTGTTTCCTATCATGATGATGGTTTTCTTTTTCAGATTGAGTTGTTCACTCATCATATTCATATCCGATTGCGTATTGATGTTTAACATCTATGATATTATGCTATGCTGAGTTCTTCCATTTGTTGTGGTTTTTTTTCTTCTCATCTTCCTTCTGTGATCATAAACTGACATAGGGTGAAGTTTGAATCCAAAAATAACACTTCTCAAAGAAAACATTCAAGCAACTTTGAGAAGTTGTTTGAGGATGAAAAGATGGAGGCAAATGAAAACCTCCCAGCTTCATTGGTAAGAAAGAGGCAAATGAAAACCTCTCTGTCAGTAAAAAAAAATTAATTAAAAGTCAAGAGCTGCAAAAAAAAAAAAAAAAAAAAAAAAAAAAAAATCATAGTTATATGATCTATGGAAGATTGAGTTGATAAATTAACTCTTCAAGTGGAAAGATCTTGTGTGAAGCTATATTGTGGAGGTTGATATTCATATGCGTATGGATTATATGTTGATCTGCTTCATACTCATCTGATGAAAGAAATGTTTATCATGTGTGTGAATCAGTTTTGATTGAAACTATGTAAGTGTGCTAATCATTGTTTTGAGAATTTGAGTGTATACAGGTGTATGATGATTAGAGATGGAGATGGTGAAATAATCATACCATATGATTGCAGATTTCAGTGCAGAAGTTTTTCAACTGATCAATTCAATGAAATCAAAATTGAGAAAGAAGAAAATCAATCTTCTTAAGGGAATGTTAGGATGTATGTGTTAGGTGTTTACTTGCTATGCAAGAGTCTTAAGTGTGTCTAGAAGATTAGAGAAGATTAGATGAGTCTTAAGTGTTGTCTAGAAGAGTTTAGAAGATTAGAGAAGATTAGAGAAGGTTCTTAATTCTGTTTTTCTATTGTTGATTACCAAAGTAATTAGCTCCTAGTTCTTGTATAAATAGAGGATGCATGACTCATTTGAAGATAACTTGAATGGAAGCTTGAAAGCAAATTTCTGTTATTTCTGTTATACATTCCTTTCCAATCAAGGTATCTACTTCTTCTTAATTTCAATCTTTCCTGTTCTAGTTCAATTCACTGAAAACACGATCACTAAAGATGGAAAGTTCGAAGTTTGGAATCGAGAAGTTTGAAGGATCCGATTTCGGTTTCTGGAAGATGCAGATCGAAGATTGTCTCTACCAAAAAGATCTTCACGAACCCTTGATCGGGGTGAAGCCGTATTCCATGACAGGGGAGCAGTGGAAGCTGAAAGATCGTCAAGCCCTAGGGTTGATCTGATTGACCTTGTCGAAGAACGTGGCGTTCAACATCGTCAAGGAGAAGACTACGGCTGATCTGTTGAAGGCGCTGTCAAATATGTACGAAAAGCCATCGGCTATGAACAAGGTATATCTTGCTGATAACAAAACTTTGGAGATTGATGGAAAGGGTGATGTTTGCATAAAGACACCTTTGGGAAACCAGTGGACATTGGAGGATGTCAGATATATTCATGGACTCAAGAAGAATCTGATCTCTGTTAGTCAGTTGGATAGCACAGGCTACGCAGCAGAGTTTGGTAAAGGTTCATGGAAGATTGTAAAAGGTGCTATGATTGTAGCTCGTGGCACAAAATCTGGAACCTTATACACCACTGCAGGGTGTATAAACATGGCTGCTGTGGCATAACAGACTTGGACACATAAGTGTTAAGGGAATGATGATGCTGGTTGAAAGGGAGTTTTAGAGGGGTTGAAGTCTGTTGATATGGGTCTTTGTGAAAGTTGTGTTATGGGCAAACAGATATGAGTCAGCTTCACAAAGACTCCGAGAGAGTCAAACAAAGTGCAGTTGGAAATGGTTCATACAGATGTATAGGGACCATCTCCAGTTTCATCACTTGGAGGATCCAGGTTTTATGTCACCTTCATTGATGATTTCAGCAGGAAGTATGGGTTTACTTCTTGAAGCATAAGTCATATGTGTTTGCAACATTCAAGAGGTGGAAAGATGAAGTTGAGAATCAGACCGGATTGAAGATCAAATGTTTGAGGTCTGACAATGGAGGAGAGTATGACAAGTCAGAGTTCAAAGCTTTATGTGCTGCTAAGGGAATCAGATTAATGAGGACAGTTCCCGGTAAGGCTAGGCAGAATGGAATTGCTGAAAGGATGAACAGAACATTGAATGAGTGTGCGAGGAGTATGAGGCTGCAATGTGGGTTGCCCAAGATGTTTTGGGCAGATGCAGTGAGCACAGCTGCATACTTGATCAACAGGGGCCCATCAACTCCCTTGGGGGTTCAAGATTCCAGAGGAGGTATGGCCAGGAAATGATCTCAAGTACTCACACTTGAGGACTTTCGGTTGCACGACTTATGTTCATGTTGATCCAGAGAAAAGAGATAAGCTTGATGCTAAGGATGTGAAGTGTTACTTCACAGGCTATGGTTCTGACTTGATTGGTTATAGGTTTTGGGATGACAAGAACAGAAAGATCCTGAGACACTGTGATGTGACGTTTGATGAATCTGTCCTATACAAGGACAGAGAGCATAAGGTTCCAGAGACTATGAAGCAAGTGGGAGTTGAGTTTGAGTTGCAGAAGACTACACCCATAGAAGATACTCAAACAACTCTAGAGACTGTGGATGAAGAACCCGTAGTGGAGCAAATGACACCTGACCAGGTGTTGAGGAGATCATCAAGAACCATCAGAGCACCAGATAGGTATTCACCTTCATTACATTATCTGTTGTTGACTGATGAAGGGGAACCAGAGTCTTTTGATGAGGCCATACATGTGGAGGATTCAATCATGTGGGAGCAAGCCATGGATGATGAAATGAGCTCACTTGAGAAGAATGACACGTGGTTGTTGACTGAATTGCCTGTACGGAAGAGAGCCTTGTTGAATAGGTGGGTGTTCAGGATCAAGGCTGAACCAGATGGCAAAAGACGGTTCATGGCTCGGTTAGTAGTTAAAGGGTATTCACAAAGGAAAGGTATTGATTATGCTGAAATATTTTCTCATGTTGTGAAATTAACTACTATCAGAATTCTATTGAGTATTTTTGCTTCTCGGAATTTGCATCTTGAGCAAATGGGTGTAAAAACAGAATTTTTACATTGAGATCTTGATAAGGAGATCTATATGCAGCAACCAGAAGGATTTGTTGTTCCAGGCAAGGAACACATGGTGTGCAATCACAACAGGAGCTTGTATGGGTTGAAGCAAGCACCGAGGCAATGGTACAAGAAGTTCGACTCCTTCATGACCAAGAGTGGCTTTTGTAGGAGTGAAAATGATCAGTGTTGTTACTTCATGAAATACACTGATTCTTATGTATTTCTACTTTTGTTTGTGGATGATATGTTGATTGCAGGATCCAGTATGAGAGAGATAAACAGTGTGAAGGCAAGTCTGTCTTCTGTGTTTGAGATGAAAGACTTGGGTGCAGCGAAGCAGATTCTTGGGATGAGAATATCTCGGGATAGATCTGCTAGCACCTTAAGTCTATCCCAGGAGCAATACATTGAGAAGGTAGTTACCCGATTCAGGATGACTAATGCTAAGCCCAGGACTACTCCTTTAGCAAATCACATAAAATTGTCAAAAGGGCAGTCACCCAAGACAGCTGAAGAACGTGATCAGATGGCACTGGTTCCATATGCTTCAGCAGTTGGGAGTCTGATGTATGTTATGGTCTGTACAATACCTGACATAGCACACGCAGTGGGTGTGGTTAGCAGGTACATGACAAATCTGGGTAAAGAGCATTGGGAAGATGTTAAGTGGCTTCTAAGATATCTGAATAGCACAACCAGTACTTCACTTTGTTTTGGCAAAGACAAAGTGATTCTGCAGGGTTTTGTGGATGTTGATCTTGGTGGAGATGTAGGCTCTAGCAAGAGCACACCCGGATACATCTACACCATAGGTGGTACTGCAGTTAGTTGGATGTCTATGCTTCAGAAATGTGTTGCTCTTTCATCTACTGAGGCTGAGTATGTGGAAATAGCTGAAGCTGGGAAGGAGATGATATGGTTGGCAGATTATCTAAAAGAGTTGGGCAAGAAGCAGAGTGACAAGATTCTGTATTCAGATAGCCAGAGTGCCATACAGTTGGTGAAGAATCCAGTCTATCATTCGAAGACTAAGCATATCAGAAGACGGTATCATTTCACTCGCAGAGTAGTGGAAGAAGGCGACTTGTGCTTAGAGAATACAGAGGGTGCAAAGAATCCAGCAGTCATGTTGACAAAATGTGTCGATGTTGGGAATCTGGGGTTGTGCAAAACCTCGGTTGGTCTTCTGTAGTTGTGTTACTATAGATGGTGCAGTGTATATATTAATGATGATGCTGAGAGAATACTGTGTGTTGGTGACTGAATCAGTCTTCAAGTATACGTATTTTGTATACGTACCATCTCGCAGCAGTGCCCCAAACCAGTAGATTGTACTGTACTATACTGTATTTCTCCATGTATATGTATTTTGTAACAATGTCCATCATTAATAAAATGCCAAACCGCGGAGGTTACCCAATTTGGGTGTTACCACGAAAAATCTCTCTTCCTCTACTATTCATTTCCTATCTGAAAACTGAGGGTTTTCTTCTCAATCCTTAGTGTTTTCTTCATCCGATTGAGTGTTTATAGAGAATCGATCCTAACAGCATTATGGTGGAAGGCGGAGACCATGGTTTCGATTAGGTATGCTGACCGAAACTTCATAGATTGTGAGGTAAAACTCACAAAGCAAGATACATAATGTACATTAGATGAGTGTATGCTAGCACGAATGCTACCGAACGGACTCAAAATTGGAATCTCCTTATGACCATAGGACAATGCCGAAATGGGAGATGGATGGTCTTGGGAGATTTCAACACCGTATGTCATAACCACGAGAAGGAGGGTGGAAAAAGGAAATCATCAAGACAAATGGATAATTTCAAGAGACTAATTGAGGATTTACACTTGGAAGACTTGGGGGAAATGGTAATCCATACACGTGGTTCAATAGACGGAGTGGCACGCATAGAGTAAGCGAGAGGCTAGATCGAGTACTCATTAACTCATTATGGGCTTCCCAGTACCATCAAGGGAGATGCATAAACGAGCTTGCACTAGGGTCAGACCATACACCTATGATGGTTCAACTCGAGAGGCTGAAAAGAAGACATGCTCGGAGGTTCAAATTTGAGGCAATGTGGCTAGAAAACCCAAGGTGTAAGGATGTAATTCGAAAGGCATGGGAAACACCAACCTCAAGGAGGGATTTACATGGTGTCCGAGCCAAACTCCAAACAATGTATGCTCATCATCATGTCCGGTGTGATGTACACTAATTGTGTTCCTTTTGTCATATCAACCTCCATTGTTCCGACAATTGACCTATCATGGAGCCATCTGGTGTCCCGTAATACCACCAGGACATTCGTTCCAGCCCCTCGTCGATGTAATGCATACACTCTTGCCGAAGGCTTTTAACAGCTTGGAGTCGAACCAACTTTGGGAACAACCTGAAGGAAATCACAAAAGCAAAGGAGGAATTAAGGTGACACATGCAAGGCCACATGGACCAAGAAGCGGTTCGGGAGGAGGGGAGGCTAAGAAGAAAAATCCAAGATCTATGGACCCGGGAAGAGACATATTGGAGGCAAAGTTCGAGAGTGAAATGGTAAAAGGAGGGGGACCGTAACACTACCTTCTTCGACCAAACAACGATGGCACGAAGAAGGAGAAACCAAATATGTCGACTAAGGGGCACAAACGGGAAGTGGATAACACAAGAGAGGAGAATTCCTAATGTGCTAAGGGAATACTTCGGGGTTATGTTCACATCGGAGGAAACAGAGCAAGGGGAGGAGTTCCTTCGGTGTATCCCCAACCTGGTTACGACTGAAATGAATGAGGACTTAACACGGGAGGTGACCGACACTGAAATCAGAATTGCCACATACCAGTTAGAAGGATCGCGCGCTCCCGGGCCGAATAGTTTCCCGGGGATGTTCTATCAACGGAACTGGAATATCATGGGATTGGATGTCATCACAGCGGTCAAGGCCTTCTTCAGAACAGGTACTCTCCTAAACACCCAGAATAATACCGATATTGTCATAATTCCCAAAGTGTCGAACCCCACGCAACCAACTGATTTCAGACCTATTAACTGCTGTAATTTCCTTTATAAAATCATCTCAAAAGTGTTGGTGAACCGTTTAAAGTTGTATCTAGCAGATCTTATCACTCCTTTTCACAGTGCATTTGTATCAGGTAGACACATACAGGATAACATCATGGTGGCGCATGAAATTTTCCACCACATACACATGAGCACGAAGGATAACAGGCATGAATGCGCACTCAAAATTGACATGCAAAAGGCTTATGATAGGGTGGAGTTTGATTTCCTCCTGGACACGCTAAGGAAGAGGGGCTTTGCGGATAGATGGCTCGGGTGGATCCAAGAATGCATATCGACGACCACATACCAAGTGGTAGTCAATGGGGATCGTTCCGAAACAATCAAGCCAACACGAGGAATAAGACAAGGTAATCCACTGTCTCCCTACCTATTCATTCTACTGGCGGATGTACTATCAAGAAGAATAGGTGGGGCAGCCCGGGAAAAGCAAATTCAGGGAATCAGGATGAGGAAACAATGCCCAGAACTAAACCATTTGTTCTTTGTGGATGACTTCCTGTTCTTCATAAAAGGCACAACAGATAGTGCTACCAACCTAAGAGAGATTCTGGAGTCATATTGCCGTGTGTCAGGACAGCGGATCAACATAGAAAGGTCGACCCTATATTTCAATAAAGGGGCGAACCAGGAGGATAGGAGGGATATTGAGGCAGCGCTAAACATACAGAGCATGAGTGACCCCAGGAAATACTTGGGTTTGCCTTCGAAATGGGGGCGATCAAAGAAGAAGGCACTAAGATCACTCAAAGCAAAGATCAAGGAAAAACTAGCGGGTTGGACGCCGAAAACTCTGAACCAGGCGGGGAAAGAAGTCCTAATCAAAGCGATCATCACGACGATCCCCACATATATAATGAGTGTGTTCCGCCTACCAAAAACATGGTGTGCGGAGATCAACGCACTCATTGCAGATTTCTGGTGGGGGCAAACAGTTGACGGGAAGAGAACACACTGGAGAAGATGAGAGGTACTCACGAAAGCAAAACAAGCGGGGGGGCTAGGATTTCGGGAACTACAAAGCTTTAACTCGACTTTGCTTACAAAGATGGCTGCCCGCATAATAGAGGAACCGAATACACTAAGTGCCCAAGTACTAAAGGGTATGTACTACCCCCGAACGTCCTTCCTGGAAGCAAAACGTGGTGGTCGATCGTCTTGGGGGTGGAGTAGCCTAACACACGGTCGAGACATCATGAAGAAGTAGAGGCTATGGTTGATCGGTTCGGGATAGGACATACAAGTGTTTGAGGACCCGTGGATACACTCAAAGGAGGGATGGAGGGTAGGAGCCGAACACATAGTGGAACATGGGAGTGAACTAAGGGAAAGCCACCTGATATCACCCACGGGGAGATGGAACGAACCTATGGTGTGAAGCATAGTCAATCATGTAGATGTCGAGCATATAATTAACATGCCACTACTGACGGAAGGGTGGAGGGACCGGTACATTTGGCCCCACACAATGGACGAGTCAACCCAAGTACGCTCGGTCTACCACAAACTTCGTGAGGCCCCGGGTCAACATGGGGGGACACATGAAAATGCCGATCTATGGAAGACCATATGGGCATATAAAGTTCTTCCAAAGGTAAAGAACTTTATATGAAGGCTAGTCACGAACTCCTTAGTCGTGATGGAAGAGGAGAAAAGGGAACACATGCTCCTAGAATGCGCATGGACAGAACCGGTGTGGTTCGGCCTCCTAGGTACCCACATCGACTGAACAAACAATCTAAACGTGTCGACATGGCTCGAGACAAGGTGTAACGAACAGGGGAGCCAAGGCGTGGACCGTGAGCAAAGGTGGGTGAAAACCCACATGTTGGCACATATGGAAGATACGATGCAAGACCGCTTTCGAAAACAAGATGTCGATCCCAATGGTGGTGATCTCCGAAATTCAACAAGCCTTCGCCGAGCAAGGCAACCAAACACACAACACCTATAACCCAAGGGAGAAGACAGACCGAACCATGGAGAGTACCAAACGGCAATACCATCAAGATCAATTGTGATGCATCGTGGTGTAAGCAAACACGAAGAGCGGGAATAGGAGTCATAGCAAGGGATAGCGAAGGCAAAGTGATAGGAGGAATGAACCGTAGGGAGTGGAGCAACGACATCGACATCATGGAAGCAAGGGCCCTACAAGAAGGCATAAGGCTAGCAATTGAACGGGGATGGCAAAGCATCATCATGGAAACGGACTCGCAAACGGTCCACAAACAGATACGAGGTGAGTCGATGCATTGGAGACTAGCAACCACAATACAGAACATCAAAGTACTAGCAAACCGAATCGATTGTGTGCAATGGAGGGCTATTACAAGGACATCAAACGAATGTGCGAATTGGATAGCAAAACAAGCTAGAATGGGAGTGAGTCTAAGTGATTGTGTCAAAAGACCACCACTACCAGTAGTACGTTTATTAGTGAATGATTGTAATCCTGAACCTCCGTGACCCCGTGTCACGACATTTTATTTCTTCAAGTAAAACGATTTCTTTGATAAAAAAAAAAAAAGATTGACTCGTAGCGTATGCTGGTTGTACAACTATTTTCATTTATTGAACTTCCTTTTATGTTAAGAAAATCAGTTTCTTAGTGATTATAATTAGGCTGACCGTCACGCTATGAGAGTGAAATATGTGAGAAATACTAAGGCTCCCATATGGACTGCTCTTGTTCTAACTGGAAACCAAAGTACAGTTATATGGAACCAACTACTTGAACTTTGACTTGTCCCTTTATTAGAGAATATAATACCTATAGCGATTCAGGGAACATCTGACGCACTTTATGGACAGTCGTTTTTTTTAGGGTTAATTGACAATTTCCCCCTAATGTTTGGACCGAAATTAAAAATCTCCCTTAATGTTTAAAATTTTAGTCCTAATGTTTGGACGAAATGAAATTTTGACCCATTTTGTCATAAGACCGTTTATTTCATACGGTAAAGCGAACATGTGTCGTGCACGTGCCATGACTTAATTTGAAAAGACAAAACTGCCCTTTTGTATGTTTCCTTATGATCACTTTGGTTTCCCTCCATATACCCACACCAGCACGCAAAGGAGGACAATCCAAATCACTTCAGTTCCAGACCGAAATCTTCACAGAGCCACTTTGACCTTCCTTGCGACTCTCCTCCACAGAGCTTGCGGCCTGCCAGTGCAGTTTTGTCTTTTCAAATTAAGTCACGGCACGTGCACACCACATGTTCGTTTTACCGTCTGAAATAAATGGTCTTATGACGGAATTGGACAAAATTTTATTTCGTCCAAACATTAGGACTAAAATTTAAAATTTTAAACATTAAGGGAATTCTTAAATTCGGTCAAAACTTTAGGGGGGAAATTGACAATGAAACCTTTTTTTTTATAACATATCTTCATTTAACAATCACTGAAAATGTGTAGCAAATTTTCCTCAGCATGAGTCAATATGACCTTTTATAGAAGAATTTTCTCATAGAATGCAAACTTGTATATTTATTCTACTTACAAAGAAATGCCTACCACAGTGACACTCTTCTTTACCTATTAATATCTATCAACTGAGACCTATCACAATACAAGCGGTGACAAAAAGCAAACCTTGATTATACAACAATAATCATACTTTTGCATCCATCTCCTATCAATCATTATTACTTGATGATTACCTGTGGTGTCCCCTCCACTTCAATTTGTTTAGCAACACGTATAAAATGTCTTCTTCATCGGGGGGTTACCTGGGTGATTGTAGAAGGGACAGTGCTCATCTGATAGCTCGAATCGTCTGTCGGGTTTTTACTGGAAAATGGCTTCTCCTCCACAACCACAGATCGTGAAGACCCTTGAAAGAATCCTGGGGCTGAGATTTCCTTCTCATTGATTTTAATCTTCTTTGATAACATCTCAAGAACCTGACCCATGGATGGTCTTCGATTAGATGCTGCCTGGGTGCAGAAAAATGCCACCATCATGTAACGCACAACCTCTTCCTCTGGGAACTCCAACAGCTCCGGATCAATCACTTTCATCAATTCTCCATTCTCATAAAGTTGCCACGCCTGTTATTATCATTCAACTGTTTCAGAAATGAGATAATAAATTATTTTTCAGCAGGAGATTGATAAAAGAAAATTAGGCAAAGTCGCACCAATTCGAGTAGAAATCTGTGTCCAGCTTCCCAATCTAACCTCGTGCTACTTCTGCCACTTACTATTTCTAAAACAAGGACCCCGAAGCTGTAAACATCAGCCTTCATCGTGAGTTGACCACCCAATACATACTCTGGTGCCAAATAACCCCTAAGAATAGGATTAAAGGATTTTGAGTTTGAAAAAATAAAGGCAATTCCAGTTTCAGAAAGACGATTGATCTGCAGAAAACAGTAGATAAAACAAAAGAACAAGTGTTCAGTAGATGCATACGTTGTTCCTGCTATTCTCGTACTAATGTGAGTGATATCATCTGGAAAAAGTTTCGCCAACCCAAAATCCCCAATTTTGGGTTTGAAATCTTTGTCAAGGAGAATATTACTGGCTTTGATGTCTCGATGAACAATATGCGGGACTGCTTCTTCATGAAGGAATGCAAGTCCCTGGGCAATTCCCAGGCAAATAGCAGATCTCTGTTGCCAGTCCAGATTGATTTTTGCACCAGTGAAACTTCCTCCTGAAATGAAGTAAAAATAGAATGCTTCCAAAATTCTACCATGGAAGTTCACTTTCTCGACCTCTTAGTATATTATATAAGCATTTCAGGATCTTTACCTGATAACAGTGCTCGATCAAGGCTGTTGTTATCCAAATATTCATAAACCAAGATTCGATTAGCCCCTTCGACACAGCAACCTACCAATTGAACAAGATTTGGATGTCTGACATTGGCTATGGTATCGATTTCAGTTAGAAATTCACGTAATCCTTGCTTGGACTCCACGGAAAGTCTTTTCGCCGCAATCTGAATCCCAGTCCTAAGAACACCCTGAAAACGTGTGTGCAATATTGTTTGTAACTAACAGGCATTAATGACTAGGGCTGACAATTTCTTACCCAATAGCACAATAAGAACACGCACGAAAAAAATCATGTATGTGGAAACACATGGCAAAACTTTAGCACGAAAATATTTTCGTATCGTGTTAAGGTATCAGAACACGACACGCAGGAGAACCCCGTAAAATTCAACTATTTATTGTCAATTCTAAATTTGGACGTGATTTGTTTTTTGAATATTTTTCTAAACAACTCTCATTTAATAACTTAAAAATCTATTTAGATATTTAACCTTTAGGGTTTGTCAATTATGCATTAAAGACTCGTGAAATATGATGTTTGAGTCAGTAATACTTACGATGAACAATTCGTTATTTTAATATTATCTTATAAATCTCGCATGTGAACATATAAATGACTAACTTAACACAACACAATAACACGACATGAACACACACGAAAAATTGTGTGTCGTGTTAAGGAATATGACATGATAAACTTATCGTGCGTGCTCGTGTTTTGTAAGTGTCAAACGATAACCGTATTGATACGCACGATAACACGCACGTGCGCACGATTTGTCACCCCTATTAATGACTACTTATTACAGCAAGAAAACATTATTGGAAATTGCACTGATGCACCTCCAGCTTCAGCTTCATATGAAACTTGAACCGTCAAGGCGTCAACCCCTTTTTGGTGAAGCAATTTGCACCCTAGACTTAACCCAAACTATTCGAGGAGAAATCGACATAAAGCACCTCTAAAAACAATGAATTTTCGGCATCTTCTTTTTATCTAACTCCAAGTGGCAGCATGAATTAGAACTTCTCTTCTAATATAATTAGTAAGGAGGCACTGAAAACTAGTGAACTTGGGTAGTGGGATGAAAATAAAATACAATATCGAAATTCTCCATACCTTGTAAACAATGCCAAAACCTCCTCTACCTATCTTGTTGCTCGTGCTGAAATTATCTGTAGCAGATCTCAACTCATTGAAAGAGAACTGAGCAATATGTGTGGGTATATGTACTCCTACAAAGCATTAAGACAAGAAAAAAAAACTGGAATCATGCATGAGACGAGGGAATTAAAGTTAAACTCTAAATGGAGAAGAGAACGAGGCTCATTATAATAGTTACACTCAGGCTGAAGCACACACGCAAAAAAAAAAAGCAACGCAGAACATGGCGATGATACTAGTCTATCAAAGTTGAGATTGGACATCCCAACAGGTCCGAATTATAATGATCATATCATCTATACATTTGCAGAAGCTATTACACCAACACGCTGAGGTTGAAACATGGAAGAACTGACTGCAATCCATAATTTTTATAACATGAATGCAGGTGACTGCAATGAGCAATCCGTAATTGATGCCTCTTTTACAAATTGACTAACCAATCTGAATTTATATGCATCCACTCTATATACTCATACAGCATCATCACTGCTACTCTATACAGCAATGGTAGCAAAAAGTCCCACTTTAACACAACAAATGGAAGAAGATAAGAAAAGTGCAATAATTTCATAGTTTTCTCGATAATAATTATATCTTCAAGACACGTAAGGGCCAGAATTGTACTCTTAATTCAAGTTGTTTCATGAAAAACTAAAGCAACCTAAAGATGCGTTAATAAATTTTCATGTGCTCAGCTATCATATTCCTAAACAAAGTAACAAACTAGAGTACTATACATAAAACATGCTTCGTATATCAAGGGGATGCAGAGGTAGATCCCTTTATAACTATTCCTAACTGCTACAGCATAAAGTAGTCCAAAGTGAATAATACCTTGAATGCCACGAGGAGAACTGGACCTAGTTCTTTTCCTCAGTGACCTCAACCCAAAGCAATTAAAAATCATCATCAATCTTCTAAAGAAAGAGCTGGCCGACTGTAAAACTCCTGCAAACCAGAAAAATGGAAGCCAGACCAAATAGATATCAAAGGCTACTTCAATCGCATCAAGTAGGAATGGAAGAACTTTCTTTCTATATTGGCATTCTTTTTCTGGAGTGGACTAAGAATATCAGGAAACATAACTGTAATATACAATGTATTACCTGGTCAGTGGAATCATCAGATTACTTCAAATTCCTTGCAGCTAAAATCAGAACCGATCAATCCAACTAAGAACAAGTCAAAACCAGCGAATTCTTGTCTATACAACGCTCTGAAACCAATATTCCAATTTACTGCCGTTGACTCACTACAAAAGCACAACACTCAGGTTCCTAAGTCAACCAACCAACCCTCAGCAGATGAAGATTCAATGTTCAATTAATGGTTCAGGGCAGACTAGGAGACCAGGGTGGTCAGATAATAGACATCAAATACACCCCGTCAGTCAGGATATGTAGTTGCTGCAGTTAGCTACTCAGACAAAGAATAACCTGGCGTGGATTGAAACTCAACAATGTCCCCGACTAAGTCTTCCAAATCCTCAAGGAGGGGGGAGGCTAGCGGATTTCTTGGGAGAGAAAGACCGAGATTGAAAAATATTGCCTTTGTTGTTGTGTTTTGAATGAATGACTGAAAGAAATAAAGAAAATGAATTTGTTCTTGTGGTTTGAACTTTGAATGAATAAAACGAAGAAAGAAGGAGAAGAAAATGGCGTCGCACGCGTTTGAAAATGAAACTTTCCTACACATCATGGATTCTTCACCTTCTTCAATATTGTTTATCGATGTTGGTTGGTTGGGTGAGTGAGATTCGACCAAAAAAAAAGTGAGTCTGAGGCCGGCCGCTTATTGGCCTGTTGTCATATGTTAAAGTCAAGATACTTTAAATTAATTTGTCACGTTTTTTTTTGGAAAGTTTACCTAATTAAAAAATTATAATAATTAATTAACCTTCGAGAAAAAAAATATTTTTAATTAATAGATTAATAGAAATATGCGATCCTTATTTATCAGTAGTACCAAAAAATAAGTAGTATACTATACTTATAATTTTTTTACAAATTTAACTCTAATTTAACTCTAATTACTAAATTAACCTTCCCATTTTTAAATTTACTAAAATAAGACAGAACGCGGTTAGCGCTTTGGGGGAAACAACTGAGACTTCGTCTCTTCCCCTGACCCCACCGCCACTTCCCCACCGCTGCAGTTGAAGGTTTCCCCTTTGCAAATTCCTCCGCCCAATTCCCCTCCGCCGCGTCCTGGATGCCTCCCGCGTGAAGCCCGCCTCTAGCCGACTTCAATTGGTCGGCCAGATCTGTGGAAGAGTCTTGGTTTCTTTTTGTTTCGCAAAATCATCGTCGTCGCCGCCTCTTTCGTCGTGTTCACCACCGTAGCTTCGTCACAACCACCGATCATCAATTTCATGTCGAACCTTTCCTTTGCCGTTCCAAATCGAGGTGAGGCCAGAAACCCTAATTTTTAGAATTTGGGGTAAATCATTGAATTAGATATAATTAGTGGTTAGAATGTGTAATTAGTTGTTAGAATGCCAAATATAATGAAATTGATTACTAATAACAAATATTATCTTTTGTTAACCGATAAAGGACAACGATCCAAGGATATCAAGGAGTCGCCTGTTGAGCAACTTAAAGGAACCAGAGGATCTGTCATTGTTGTACACACAACAATGTCACATGTTGCAACATGTCGCCAAGGATACAGTAATTATGAATGCTTTATGTTGTTATTTTGGTAAATGTTGGGGAACTTTTTTGAACTTGCCAAAAATGGTTATTTATTGTATGTTACTACTAATGATAAGATTGGAGATGATAGGTATTGAAAGGAAAGTAAATGTTGTCCCCTAGATCCTCGTACTCGTGAATGGGTCGATCTAACCTGGATTTGGATGGGCATCAGATATATCTCGCATTGTGGTTGGTGCGAGATTACTTCATTCACTCATAGAGAGGTGGCGACCGGAGTCTCATATTTTTTTACTTGAGGTGGGGTGAGATGACGGTAACTCATGTGCAAGTTCTATTAGGTCTACAGTTAGTGGACTACCGATCACAGACAAATATTATTTGAATGAGGATGAAGTTAATTTGCTTGATCTCTAGCTACAATTGTAGGGACACCCACCCACCTTACGTGATGGTAAAATAGCCAAAAAAGAGGTACACCTATCCTGGTTGAGAAGATTATTTGATAGGAAACCAAATGGCCCCTAATTGGACACCTCAAACAGATAAAGAAACAGTGATGAGAGCACGAGGATACATTTTGCACATGTTAGGTGCATTTCTGTTTCCTACCACGGTCGGAAACAAAGTCAACCTGGAATATCTTCCACTACTGAAGAATTTACACCACACTCCTCAATACAGTTGGGATTGGATGTATTGAGTTACCTCTATAATAGGTCATGCAGAGCCACACAAAGGTGCAGAACCAACGCGTTAGGATGTGTTGTACTGCTGTAGGTGCGCTTATTTATCCAACTCTACTTATTAACAATTATATATTGGTAGTATTCAACTAATTATTATGTATCAAATGTGATAGTTATGGTCATGGAAGCATTTATCTGCGACCACTACCTAAAGTGACCACAATCATTGAGCCAACGTTTGAACTGACCATTGTTTAGGGTACTAAAATCGGCGAAGAACTTATCAATCTTTTTGCACGATGTAGTCCATGCCATCTCAAAAAATATACTTGTTAATTCTCGGTTCTTAAAGTAAGAATTGAAGTTGTCTGCCATATGTTTGACATAGTACCTATTAACTCCAACTCGCTCTGGAAACACCCTAGAGACTGCAATTTTAATGCCCGAATGATGATCAGAAATAATACATACCTTCCACTAATCTTTTATAACATAGTGATGCAGTCGCTCGAGAAACCATGTCTAGCTCTTAGCACTTTCAAAATTAGCGAAAGCTTAACACAACAGGAATATTTGATTATCTGCATCAAATCCAACGACATTGAATAGTTTTCCTGTATACTTTCCATACAAATGTGTGACATCGATACTTATTTGCGGTCTACAGTGGGGAAAACCTTCAATTGGGGGTGCAAAAGTCCAAAACAACTTCCCGAATACAGCAAAACCTTTGGTTGGTACCCCCCTTCCATTCAAACTCGAAAACAGTCCCTCGGCTTGATTGACATAAACCGACCATTAGGTGTAGTAACATTTGGAATGCACTTTCGTGTGACCCAAACATTTGTTCTATCACCTTTTGTTTTGAGTACCACACCTTACGATAAGAGACTGACTGTGCAAACTTATCTTTCACCACTTGTTGTAAATCACAAAATTTAATCCCGATATTGTTGAAGACGTAAGGATACACCAAATATGCTATTGCAACCGCATCAAGTTGCTTATGCTTTTGAATCGCCCCAGTTGATACAAGAGTGAGGAGGGCCTACTTTGGTTATCTCCCAACTGCCTAATTGTCTTTGACAAGCTCGTAACAACCATGAACAGTCACCACTACTTACGTTACTACACTTAGCGTTCTAAACGCTAACCCCATTAGCGTTCTGTCCTATTTTGGTAAATTAAAAAATGTGAGGATTAGTTTGCTAAATAATTATTAAATTAGGGTTAAATTTGAAAAACAAATCCTTTAGTTAGGTTGATAAAATCAAAATATATAAGATGGTATATTTAGATCAAATATGGTGATACTAGATTAAAAAAAATACTTCAACAATTTCTTTATCCCTCAGACTCCATAATTTTGAAGAATTTATCACTCCAACAGTTTTTGATAGATACGTGTATCCAAAATATGAACAAGATGGATGTTTATTGACCCAATCATGGTCTTTATTGTTTTTCACAAAACGTAATTTATAAATTAAAATATCATAGAAAAAATAATGATTTTTTAACTAACAATACTTCAAATTGAAATTAATACAACAACTAAAAGTAGCGTAAATCTATCTATAGATATTAAAATATTATACCAAAAGGAAAAATATATTAAAATAATATAATATTATTTATAATGTAAAATTTTCTTGCATCTTTTAAAATACAATTTTTTTTACTGTGACATCTAACAGAACAACAAAGATATGGGCTTAAAAGTTTCAGAAACTATTTTAAACCTCAAAATTATCATGACATGATATCATCTCATTTGACCGAATAGGATTGTATTCTCTTAAATTTGGGCACGGCTCTTATTTTTTTATGCTACCGGAAAACGGTGTTTTTTTATTTAATCATCAGTAAATATCCTGCTTGCAAATCTGATGGTTGATTCATTCACAGTTGTAAATAATATCTGTTTAGTAGTGCATTTTGAGTAATAGTAAGAATTATACTCTTTAAATTCTAAACATGCCCCATATATTACAGCAAATTTCTGTAGTCAACACCCTTTAACAATTTCTGCCTGTCGAGACAATTTTTTTCTTAAAAATATTCATGGATGTTTTTTTTTTTCAAATTTAACGATTAAACTTAAGCTAATTTGTCGAATACTAGTGTTAAAGTTAACTAGATCAGAACATTGAACCCAAATTATAAGGTTTTAATTGAGAATAAAAAAATGGACTATTTAGAAGTTTTTGTTGTGGATATTTTGATTTTTTTCGAAAACTATACATTTTTTTTTTTAGAAAAGTAAGTATAGAAAAAAAATATTTCGAAAAATAGATATACGCGCACCCCGGGAAGCGTGTATTGACAATACGCTCACCCTAGGGATGCGTCTATTGCATAGGCGCATGTTGGGTATTGCTGGTTTTTTTTTTTAAATTGTTCCATAATGACGACTCGATATTTAATTAAAAATAAAATTATGTATCTATTAAATTTTTTTTAAAAAAGTATAGTAAGTAGATATTTTAATTGCGATTCACATGATGCAAAACATATTAAATTTGGATTTACGGATTGCCTGTACGGCATGCCGTAAGTTGAGATATGAAAATTTGACTTAAAAAATTATAACTCATACCATGTAAGTCCAAAATCAACACGGTTAACGTCATTTATGTCTTAATTCAATTATCTACGTAGGGTAATTTTTTTGATTAAAAATACAGTGATTTTGTAACCTAACAGCGTTTATACCATAATTTGACCGAAATATGTAAATGCATTAGGTGAGAAATTTAACTATGTACTTACTCAAAAAGAATCAAAAACATTACGGTGCGTAGATAATTTAATTACGAATAAATAGTAACTTTTTTTATTCGTAATTAAATTATCTACGCACCGTAATTTTTGTGATGTTTTTTGAGTAAGTACATAATTAAATTTTTCACCTAATGCATTTACTTATTTCAGTCAAATTATGGTGTAAACGATGTTAGGTTACAAAATCACTGTATTTTTAATCAAAAAAATTACCCTACGTAGATAATTGAATTACGACATAAATGAAGTTAACCGTGTTGATTTTGGACTTACATGGTATGAGTTATAATTTTTTAAGTCAAATTTTCATATCTCAACTTACGGCATGCCGTACAGGCAATCCGTAAATCCAAATTTAATATTTTTTGCATCATTTGGATCGCAATTAAAATATCTACTTACTATAATTTTTTTAAATATTTTTAATAGATACATAATTTTATTTTTAATTAAACATCGAGTCGTCATTATGGAACAATTTTTTAAAAAAATGAAAGCAGCAATACCCAACATGCACCAATTGCATAGGCACATCCCTGGGGTGCGCGTATTGCCAATACGCGCTTCCCAAAGGTGCGCGTATACCTTTTTTTCAATTTTTTTTTCTATACTTACTTTTCTAAAAAAAAAGACTAAAATGTATAGTTTTCGAAAGAAATCGGATATTTTGGCAGACAAGACTGACTATGAGAAAACAAAACTCAAATAAAAGGGGTGTATACTTAGCTATAAAAAATTAACAAGACAAGTTCTCCATTAGAGTTTTTCAAAAAGTACCTACTGAGCAAACAATTTTTTAAAAAGTAAGTATATAAAAAACATATTTAGAAATATGTATATAAGTGTTAATGTGGATAGCGCATGAATTTTTTTTTTTTGTAAAAAATGCTACCTTCCACTGCCATTCTTTTTTTTGGCTTTTTTCACATTTTGTTTTACGACTCGATGTTTAATTAAAAGTAAAATTATGTATCTATTGAAAAAAATTAAAAAGATTGTAATAAGTATATATTTTAATTGTGATTCAAACGATGCAATAAATATTAAATTTGGACTTACGGATTGACTGTACGCTCTTTCGTAAGTTGATATATGAAAATTTGACTTAAAAAAATATAACTCACACCCTGTAAGTCCAAACTCACCACGGTGAACGTCATTTATGTCGTAATTCAATTATCTACCTATGGTAATATTTTTGATTAGAAATACAATGATTTTTTAACGTAACATCGCTTGTCTTATAAATTGACTGACATAATTAAATGCATTAGGTGAGAAATTAAATTATGTACTTACTAAAAAAAAAAAAAAAAAAAACTTACAGTGCGTAGATAATTTAATTATGAATTAAATGACGCTAATTAGGCATTAATTTTTTGACTTTTAGACTGACCGTATAATACGACACGTAAAAATATCTACATACGATACAAACAAATCTAAATAGTGATTTAAATAGTGATTTCACTTATTAAACAGTACAATCACTATTTATATTTTTTAATATCGTATGTAGATGGTTTTACGTGTCATATACGGCCAGTCTAAAAGTAAAACATTAACGCCTCGTTAATGTCATTTAATTTGTTATTAAATGATCTACGCACTGTAATGTTTTTGATTATTTTAGAGTAAGTATATAATTAAATTTCTTACCTAATGCATTTTAGTCAAATTATAAATCAAATGATGCTAGGTTAAAAAATCACTCTATTTCTAATATAAAAAAAATACCCTATGTAGATAATTGAATTACGACATAAATGACGTTCACTATGGTGAGTTTGGACTTATAGGGCCTGAGTTATATTTTTTTAAGTCAAATTTTCATATTTTAACTTACGGGAGACCGTACAGTCAATCCGTAAGTCGAAATTTAATATTTTTTTTTTGCATCATTTGAATCGCAATTAAAATATATACGTACTATAATATAATTTTTTTTTTCAATAAGTACATAATTTTTTTAATTAAACATCGAGTCGTCAAAAAACGATAAAAAAACCACCAAAAAAAAATTAATGCTAGTATGGGGTAGCGTTTTCGGTAAAACGCTACCCCGATTAGCGTTTTTTGTAAAAAAAAAACATAAACGCTGCTTGTAGTAGCGCTTATACATAGTTTGCTAAATATTATTTTTCAAATGTTTAGTTTTTCAAAAAAATCTCCACATTGGGGCAAAACACCTGATGTGTTGTAACTGAGAAGATTATCATCAAGTCAACTAGCTCAACCATTTCAGCTAGCACCCTAGAACAAGTCACTAGTCCAATTACTCGAGTAAAGGCTCAATCCATCTACACAGCCAAAGAGGGTCTCAAAATGGCAATAGCAAGAAGATCCAACAAAAGTTCAAGTCAACTAGCATTATTAGTAATCCAATATTAAAACAATCTTGATAGAATTTTTATTTTTCCAAAATATACTCCATTTGAAAATCAAATATCAAAACAACTTGTTTTTAAAATTATTTACCAATATGCGACTGTGAGCCACAAGTAGAATTTATTTAAATTATAAGTGTGACTCGCAGTTGCGGGTAGGAGATTTACTCCTATCCGTGTATGACAGTCATTGATGGAACTCCCGTTAAGTTTTATCGCGACTTCCACTCGTAGATATGAAAAACAAACTATCCACAACTCCTATTCATGGGTGGCACGGGAATAAAAATTGCAGAACAATTTTCCTGCATCACTCGCCAAGAACAACTCCCTTTTTCTTGTCCCGCCGTTGTATCCATGTCGTGCCTCATCATACCATTGTGTCTCGTCCTCTGCCTTCAATCGTGCTCTCGACATACCTCCCGCCGTGTCGACGTCGTGCTCTCGCTGTGCAGAGTTTAAGTTCATTTTTTTCACTTTTGCAAATTGTTAAATTGATGTAATTATTATTTAGGATGCTTAATCAATTGAATCTGTTTTTTTGAATTAAAATGCATTATTGGATTAATATGTGAAACCCTAATTTTGTTGGATTTTTGGTGCTAATTGTAAAATTGAGTATAATTAGTATTTAGAATGCCTAAATGTTGGAAATTGATGAATTTTAGTATGTTTAGTTTGAATTAAAATGCATTCTTTGATTAATAAGTTAAACTCTAATTTTTTGAAGTGGGGCTAATTATTAAAATTGAATGTAATTAGATATAATTAGTATTTAAAATGAATAAATATTGGAATTTTATCAATTTTCGTGTGCTTTTAGTGAATTAAAATGTATTATTTGATTAGTCGTGAAACTCTATTTTTTGGATTTGTGGATAATTATTAAATTGATTGTAATTAAGTATAATTATTATTTGGGTACAAATAATGGATCTTGGTTAGGGAATCTCAACCATACAGTCCTTCGGTTCGTAGAATGAACCGATTGATCCTTCTGTTTTGTATGGTCAACCACACCATATGTCACAGCATGCTGTTATGGATACGATAAACCCAAATTTTTTATAGGGTTAATTGATATTCGTATATTATTAATTAGTATGGTTAAATACTTAATTAGAAATAAATTATAGGTTCATGCTAGTGCTAGATGTAATCGTGGAGATAATAAAATCTTCGAGTCGGGAAGTTCTAGGTGGTAGATCTGATGAGTCAACATTGGGTTGACTCATAGGATTCAAATGTCTAACCGACAAGCCAACGCATAGATATAGATTGATGTTCAATGCAATGACTAGTTCATGAGGAATGATTGAACTCCTGCTTTCACAATGAGACACTAAAGTCATTTTTTCAAGAGAAAGAGAGATTTTGTTAACACCCTAACTTACGGGATCTCTCCTTCTAAGATAAAAGGATGAACTTCAACAACTTCTTCTCATTCTTATTCCTAGCTTTCGAATATCATTTCTTTCGAGTTTGTCGCTGAGTTAGTTTTTTTTTCTTCCTCCGAGTGTGTTTACACAAGTCTGAATTAACTAAGTCTGGGGCATGTTCTCTTCTTTCATTTATTTGTTGGTTCACCTGAAGCAAGGAATTTTATTTCTTCCTCTCGCCCTAGGAGCGTGACTTCCTTTCTTTATTGTTGGTCATTACATACGTATCATGTTCCCCAAAAGTCTGTTAGCTAACTTTGAATGCATTCCTACGAGTCGTCTAGGTCCCTTGCAATCTTGGTTAAACTACATTCTGTTAATATTAAACTTGTTTCTTTTGTTTAGTTCACGTGCATGCTGCTGTTTACGTGCATTTTACATAGGTTTTTGACTTTGTCAGATAGTTAAGAGTAGTGGCTAGCAAAATAGTAGGAGCTTGTTAGCTTTGGAGAAGCTCACGGCACAACACTCCCATGTTCTCCTTGTATTCAGCATTTTTGATTATTATATAAAGGGTGAAGGAGCTGCATTAAGGCAACCTCACTAGAAAAAGAAAATCATCCTCTACAGCTTTGCTTCTTCCACGCTTAGGTTATAGCACTTCATCCTCTACAGCTTTGCTTCTTCCACGCTTAGGTTAGAGCATTTGGTATCAGAGCTTTAAGAACCTAAGGCCATGTCTCATCTAGATATAGAGAGAGCTAGACTGAGAGAAAGAGAGCAAGAAGAGAGAGAGGATAGAGAGAGTGGAGGTGCCCTTGTACCGAATCACGAGAAGGAAAGTTCGGTCACATTGAAATATCCCATGTTGACGAAGAGCAATTATGCAGCGTGGGCTATAAAGAAGGAGGTGTTCATGATGGCTTAAGGAGTGTGGGATCCAATTGAGTCGGAAGGGCCAGTCGACAACAGAAGAGACAAGATGGCATTGACGGTCATCTATCAAGGAATCAGTGAGGATATTTTGTTGCAACTTGGTGCCAGGAAAATGGCTAAGGAGGCCTGGAACATGCTCAAGACAATGAAACAAGGGGCAGACAAAGTGATAGAGGTGAGAACTCAAATCTTATGGAGAGAGTTCGAATCTCTAAAGATGAGTGACTCGGAGAATGTCGATGAATTCTCTGGGAAACTTACTATCACTGTCAACAAACTTCGAAGCCTAGGGAACACGGTGGAACAAGAGAAAGTCGTAAAAAAGATCCTACGATTTGTTTCCTGAAAATTCCTTCAAATTGCCTCGACCATAGAAGAGTTTAGTGACCTTAAAACCAAATCTGCCGAGGAGGTAATCGGGTCACTAAAGGTTCATGAGGAACGAATGATTAGTTGTGGCATGAAGTCGGACGAGACTGCCCTTCTCACAAGAGCTGAGTGGAGAGCACGGGAGGAGTCACAGTCTTCCAAGAAGATCTTCACAGAATCTGCTAACACAAGAGGAGGCAGAGGCCGTGGTCGTGGTTGTGGCCGTGGTAGAGGAAGGAGCTGTGGTGATTCAAGTCGAGTAGCAGAGGTAGGCCACAACAAAGAAAGCGTGTGGTACCTGGATTCGGGGGCGAGTAGCCATATGTCAGGTGAGAAATCTTGCTTTGTTGAACTCGATTACACTGTCACTGGAAAGGTCAGGTTCAGAGATGGATCGGTAGTGGACATTTGTGGAAAAGGTTCAGTGTTGTTCCAAAACAAAGAAATGGAACACCTTACTCTGCAAAATGTATACTACATCCCAAGACTTAGAAGCAATATTATAAGTCTTGGTTAACTAGATGTTGCGGGGAGTGAAATTGTGATCAGTAATGGGTTGTTGAAGATGTATGACAAACGAAGAAAGTTGGTGGTGAAGGTTGAGAGACAACCAAACCGGATATACGAAGATAAACTCAAAATTGCAGCACCTATAAATCTCTTGACCAAGATGCAAGAGAAATCTTGGACGTGGCATGCTAGGTTTGGCCATCTCAATTTCAACTCCTTAAGGAAGCTCAGCAACAGAGTCATGGTGAGAGGTATGCCGAGCATCGACCATGTGGATCAACTCTGTGATGGGTGCCTTGTGAGGAAACAACACAGAACACCATTTCCCCATGAAACAACATACATGGCAAGCAAACAACTCGAGTTGGTGCATTGTGACCTTTGTGGACCGATTTCACCAACAACTTGCGATGGCAATCGGTACATCATGTTGTTAGTCGATGATCTCACCAGGTATATGTGGGTGTATATGTTGAAGAGAAAGGACGAGACTCTAACCGTGTTCAAAAGGTACAAAGCGATGGTCGAGAACGAAATCGACAAGAAGTTGAAAGCACTACGAATGGATCGTGGAGGGGAGTTTACATCCACGACATTCAAAACGTTTTGTGAGGAGCAAGGGGTGAAAATATTTCTCACAGCTCCATACTTACCGCAACAAAATGGTGTGGTGGATCGTAGAAATCAGACCATTATCGAAATGTCTAGAAGCATGATGAAAAGCATGGACATCCCATCGAGATACTGGGCTGAAGCGGTGAGAACGACAGTCTACATTCTAAACAGAGCTCCTACTTAAAGTGTCGATGGAATGACTCCCTATCAAGCTTGGTATGGTAAGGCTCCTAGTGTTCATTACTTTCGTACGTTCGGTTGTGTTGCACATGTAAAAGATGTATCACCTAACCTTGCTAAGCTAGAAGATAGAAGCAATCAAGTTGTTATGCTTGGATATGAGGATGGAACGAAAGCATACAGGTTGCTCACTCCAAGGAAGAACAAAATCACCGTGAGTCGCGATGTGGCGTTCGAGGAGGAAAGAAAATGGTGTTGTAACAAGAATGAGGAAGAACGATCAGATGGTGCTGGCACGTTCACCATAAACTTCAGCAAGCCAACCGAAACTGATCCAAGTGCAGGTGATGGACAGTTCTCAAGCTCTGGAGAAGGACAAATCAATGAAGGCACACCATCTCCTTCATCACAAACCTCATTGTCGCAAGGCTCGAGTTCAAGCTCAAGCACGAGACCAAGCTCAAGCTCGAGCTCAAGCGATCGCAACTTCAGGTCCTTGAAAGACATTTACCGATCTACTCTTGAGTTAGAAGAAGATGATGGTGAAGAGGAGGTTGGTATTTGCTTTCTCACTCTAGAAGAACTAACTTCCTTTGAGGAGGCAGTCAAAAACGAAAATTGGAGAGAAGCCATGCACCAGGAAATCAAGTTAATTCAAAGGAATGGTACGTGGTAACTCACAGACCTTCCAAAAGGTCACAAACCTATAGGCTTGAAATGTGTATTCAAGTTTAAAAGGGATCCAATTGGAGAGATCGTGAAGCACAAGGCTAGGTTGGTGGCGAAGGGATACGTGCAAAGACATGGCATAGACTACAACGAGGTATTCGCACCAGTGGCTTGACTAGAAACGGTAAGAGTCATGCTAGCATATGCAGCTCATCGAAACTGGGAGGTTCACCATATGGACGTTAAAACAGCGTTTTTGAATAGCGAACTAGAGGAAGAGGTCTACGCTACCCAACTAACAGGATTTGAGGAGAAGAAGCATCCATACAAGGTGTTGAGACTATGTTTGCATTTACAGTGCAATGGTGGACAGAATCGAACAAGAAGAAAACGAAATGGACAAGATGGATAAGAACCCTAGAACACATGAGAGAACAACGGGATAAGCATTCTGATTTCCAAACCAACTTACTATTCAGCGTTTACAGACTTAGTATTTAACAAAGATGAAGAGTTGATAATTGCAAACAGACCCCACATGAATTACAACCAGATTTTTCGGCTATTGAACAATAAGCCCTTAAGTTTGAATCCGAGACAGTTTGTACCCTAATGTTTACATACTTCAATATTCCCCCATGAAGTTCGGTTATCAGCATCTTGGTAGACTGCAAGGTTGGACAGCTTGGTGCACTGAGGTGAGCTGCATTCCAGCAATTGCAACAGGCTGATAGTCCTGTAACAAACAGACCTAACAGGTTCTAACTCAACTGTACCAAAATACATATGCTGAAACAAGTGCCAATTCGAGATAGAAAGCATAAGACACATAAAAACCTTTAGAAGAGATCTGAATGACAGAGAGGTTTGAGCCTCTTTCTTACCAGTGTGATTGGAAGGTTTTGCCTTCATCTTTTGATTCCTCAAGAGTAAACACTTGGAGTATCTTTCAGTTGTCTCCAATTGATAGTAAATACTCTATTTTTGGAACTAAAGCACACCCTATGTCATAACCTGTGATTGGGAGGTTTGAGCCTCCATCTTAAAATCCTCAAGAGGGTGTAGACAACACCACTCTGTTTTTGGATTGACACCACAGGAATTTAAGTAGAAGATGGCACGCTAAACAGAATAACCAGCTAAGGCACTTAGAACAGAATATGCATATAAGACAGGGGAGTCGAACCAAGAGAGATCTGAATGAATCGACTTACCAGTTGTCGCAATGCTGAAACACAGATTCAGCAGCAGCATCAGCAACGAACCGCAGACGTAACCAAGACCTATACCAAATCATGAAAGAAATAAAGCAGTAATAAAACAGGTAAGGCACTTAGTGTTGAAGGGAACTCAAGGAAGCATCAGTGGAGCCAGTAGTACCATCGGAGTAACTAAAGTCAGCTATGTAGGCAGCAACAGAACTGAGTTCTTGAACAGAAGTGACTCCTAGTTTTTTTCTAAATGGAATGAACAATTTAGCCGTAAGGGGCTTAGTTAAAATATCCGCAACTTGTTCAGTGGCAGGGACAAAGTTAATCAGTACCTGTCCTGCAGTAACCTTTTCACGAACAAAGCATAGGTCAATTTCGACATGCTTCATTTTTGAGTGTTGAACAGGGTTTTCCGAGATTGCAACTGCACTACAATTATCAGTCCAGATAGTAGGGGTAGATGCAAGAGAGATGTTTAACTCAGATAAAAGAGAAGTTACCCAGAGGACTTCACAGACAGCATTGGCCACTGCACGGTATTCAGCTTCTGCTGAAGAGCGGGCCACGACCTGCTGCTTCTTGGAGCTCCAAACCACGGGATTTCCATTGAGCAGCAGGAGGTGACCCGAGATTGACCTGCGATCCGAGGCATCACCACCCCAATCTGCATCAGAATAAGACGTTAAGGTAGCATCAGTACAAGAAACAGAGGGGTCAGCATTAAACATTAACCCATGATCAAGTGAACCTTTTAGGTAACGCAAGATACGAAGGACAGCTTTCCAATGAGAAAGATGGGGGTTTTGCATAAACTGACTGAGCCTATTAACAGCAAAGTGAATATCTGGCCTAGTAATGCAAATATGTTGAAGTGCACCTAAAGTACTTCGAAAAAGGAAACCATCCGAGAAAGGTTCTTGGTCAAGAAGCATACCTGATTTAGACAGACACTTACCCGTCATTGGTGTGGGTAGTGGGTCAGCATCAGTAAGACCTGTCTTTGAGAGTAAGTCACAAATGTATTGTTTTTGACCAAGCAAGAGTGAGTTAGATGTGCGATGGACTTCCATACCCAAAAAATGATGAAGGACCCCTAGGTCCTTAAGTTGAAATTCATTGTTGAGTTGAGAGATAACATCACAGATAACTTCATCCGCAATTCCTGTGATGACTATGTCATCAACATATACTAACAGTAGAACTGACCCAATGTTAGACATTTTGATAAAAAGGCAGTTGTCCGAATTAGAAACTGAAAATGACAAGGAATTTAACAGAAAACATCTAAGACGTTCAAACCAGGCCCGAGGGGCCTGTCTGTTAGCTTGGTTGAAATCAAACGAGGTAACAAACGGTGAAACAATGATCAATGAGGAGAAAAGGATGAAGACAAGGCTTTGATTAAAGAGAACATCTTTGATATTAGGTTAACTTGTTCAATACAAGGTAAGGCTCTATATATAGAGCAACTAGAGTAAAACCCTAGACAAGAGACTAGATAAAACACTTAAACTAATAATGATTAAACTAGAAAACATTAAGCTAATCTATGTGGTGTTCTCACATACACCCTAGTTCTTCGTTTTCTTCATGTTGTATGCTCTGACATTAGACACACTTGTATCCTAACATTCCCTATGCTTGATCTTGACTTTGAAACTTGATCTTTTGTCGCCAAATGCACTTGTGGTCGCCAACTGAACTTGATCTTGTTATTGTGGTCGCCAAATGCACATTTGGTCGCCAAATGCACTTGTGGTCGCCAACTGAACTTGATCTTGTTATTGTGGTCGCCAAATGCACATTTGGTCGCCAAATGAACTTAATCTTGTCATTGTGGTCGCCAAATGCACTCGTGGTCGCCAACTGAACTTGATCTTGTTATTGTGGTCGCCAAATGCACATTTGGTCGCCAAATGAACTTAATCTTGTCATTGTGGTCGCCAAATGCACTGTGGTCGCCAAATCTTCAAATTCCCTGAAATTTGACAGTTTCGTTCACGGTCTTTGTTTTTCTCTTGATTTGCTGAATTTTCGACCCCAAACTTGCAATGCTCTTTGCTCGTGACGAATCCCAAGTTTAATCCCGATCAAACCTCTAACCTAATTGAGCTTGCACACCTTCATCTTCAATGAGATACTCCACATTCAAACACAAGATCTTCAAGTTGATATCTAGACGAGAAGAGGGAGGAATCGGTCATGCCATCGCGGTGCCATCTTGGTCATCTCGTCGTGGTCATGCCGTTAAAGAAGAAACTACTACTAAAATCTGACTTCAACACTTCAAACTTGTATCAAATCTATTGTAGTCATCAAAACTTGGTTGTCCAAACTCAACGGGATTACACATCTTCACGTTACTAATCCAGCAATTCGAGAACAAGTAATTCAGCATTGGATGCAGGGGTTTTAATCCACAAATCTCAGCCAATTTCAGCATGAACCGGGGTAAACTTCAGCATTTCAGCATCAGCAACAACAATCAGCAAATTTCAGCATATCATCTTTCCAATTCAGCACAATTCAGCACATATCATCAGCATATCAGCTTTCCAATTCAGCACAATTCAGTATTTCAATAATAATTCAGCACAATTCAGCATTTCAGCATCAACAATCAGCACATTAATCAGTAAATTTCAGCCCATTTCAGCATATTTCAACTCAGCATATCAGTATATTTCAGTAAATTTCAGCTGCATCTGTCAGGCATTTCGTCGAACACATCTTGTGCATCTCGAACATGCCCAGTTTTGGCGTAGTAATTCATCAGGATGTTCATCAAGAATACACCCAGATGAAGACCAGACTTCATTACCTGAGCATGGACGGATTTAGGATTTAGTCGAAGAGCAGGACCTGAGCATGGACGTCTTAAGACAGCTTGAGCGTGAATTTGTTGATGCTGAGCGTGGGTAAATGTTTGCTGAAGAGACCTGAAAAATGCTTCTGGTGCAGCAGCTCCTTTCGTCAGTTCTGTTCAGCTCGATTCGAGATGAATGTGAGAAGATGCTGAGCTGAAAACGTGGATTTGCAGCGGATAAACGAAGAATGAACACCAGTGAGACCAGATTTGCAGCAGAGAAACGAACTAGGAGCCCTAATCGACAAGCTCTGATACCATGTTAGCTTGGTTGAAATCAAACGAGGTAACAAACGGTGAAACAATGATCAATGAGGAGAAAAGGATGAAGACAAGGCTTTGATTAAAGAGAACATCTTTGATATTAGGTTAACTTGTTCAATACAAGGTAAGGCTCTATATATAGAGCAACTAGAGTAAAACCCTAGACAAGAGACTAGATAAAACACTTAAACTAATAATGATTAAACTAGAAAACATTAAGCTAATCTATGTGGTGTTCTCACATACACCCTAGTTCTTCGTTTTCTTCATGTTGTATGCTCTGACATTAGACACACTTGTATCCTAACACTGTCTTAGGCCATAGATTGCCTTATGGAGATGGCAGACCAAGGGTGTGCCGTGGGAATCATGAAGCTGAAAGCCTGGTGGTTGTGTCATATAGACATCTTCCAATAAATCACCGTGAAGGAAAGCATTATTTATGTCAATTTGCCTAATGGTCCAGTGATGAGTTAAAGCAATTGTGAGAATAATTCTCATGGTTTGGGGTTTGACTACAGGACTAAACGTGTCCTGAAAGTCAAACCCAGGTTTTTGTGAAAAACCCCGGGCAACAAGCCGAGCTTTAAGACGATCAACTGTACCATCAGGTTTTCTTTTAGTCTTAAATAACCACTTACAACTTATAGGGAGGCGGCCCGGTGGTAAAGGAACAAGGGACCACGTGTTGTTATTGGTGAGGGCATCCAATTCAGCACGGACTGCAGTGGCCCAGCTGGAATGATTCATGGCTTCATGAATGTTGGCAGGTTCGGAAGGGGCATCCGAAGAAATATCTGCAGCAAGCAAAGCCTCATGAGATCTAGTTTTGGACCTGGTTTGCATGGGATGAATAGAAGGCCGAATGTTAGGCTTAATAATAGGAACTAAAGTAGAGTCTAGGGAGCTTGAAGGTACATACCTGATGGAGGGAGGATCAGGGTCAGAAACAGGAAGAGGAGTTAAGGAAGTAGAGTTGGGGAGTGATACCTGAGTGTTATGTTCACCAAATGGAACAAGGACAGAACCAGAAGTTGAAGCCATTGTGGTGTTAGGGACATACCTGATAACCGTATCAGCAGATTGTGTAGGAGGTGAGCATGCAGATCCAAACAGGGGTTCTGAGGCAATGGGTCGAGCAGCAGGCGCCTGTGAGGGAGCTGACACAGGGGATGGTGCCAGCGGATCTGAAAGTGAGGGTGACAGAGGAATGGACCCAGATTGTTGTGTCGGACCAGAGACATGTTGAGAGTCTGGAGAATGGGGAGCAGTGATGTCCGGATCCTGTAGCATATCAGAGTTAAAAGGCAGAAAGAAAGGATGAGAAGTTACCGTGTTCTTGACGGATGCCGAGTTGAGGAAAGGACCTGTTTTATCTGCAAAAGGGAATTTGTATTCATGAAAGGAAACATGTCTAGAGATGTAAATTCTTCCCGTGGCATCTAAACAACGGTAACCATGATAGGATGAGCAATAACCAAGGAAAACACAAGGAACCGAACGGAAATCAAGTTTGTGAGAATTATAGGCACGCAAATGGGGAAAACAGAGACACCCAAACACCCTAAGAAACATAAGGTCAGGTTTTAATTTGAACAGGCATTCATGAGGAGATATATCACCTAACACACGCGTGGGAAGTCTATTAAACAAAAAAAACCGCAGTAAAAAATGCATCACTCCAATAATGTAAAGGCATGGAGGCTTGAGCCATTAAGGTCAATCCTAATTCAACAATGTGCCTATGTTTCCGTTCCACAATGCCATTTTGTTCAGAGGTGTGCGGGCAAGTGAGGCGATGCTGAATGCCATACTGTTGAAGATAAGTGGAGAGAGGCTTAAATTCAGCCCCCCCATCAGTTTGAACAGCTTTGAGAACAAGCCCAAGCTGTTTTTCAGCATCTTTGTGGAACTGAATAAAGGACTGTGTGGCCTCACTCTTGGCCCGAAGAAAATAAATCCAGGTATACCGACTATGAACATCAACGATGCTCATATAGTATCGGTTACCATTGGAGAGGTATGGAGACGGACCCCAAAGGTCCACCTCCACAAGTTGAAGAGGAAACAAATAAGAGGATTTAGATGCATGGAAAGGAAGTTTCTTACTCTTACCAATTGAACAAGCAGTACAATCTTGAGGAGAAGAAGAAACATGAATTTTATTTGATCTTAATATTTGAGACAAAAGCTGAGAAGAGGGGTGGCCTAACCTCATATGCCAAACATTAACATCTGTGTTTTTATGAGCAGCAAAGCAACTAACACTTGAATCTACCCTAGGAACTAACTTAGCAGTAGAGTTTAAACGAGAACTAGACATAAAGCGATAGAATTGATCTAAATCTAAGCAGTAGAGACCATCACGTTCAGCACCAGAAAGCAGGACCTGATGAGTAGTAGAATCCCGAATCACACATTTTGAGGGGTGAAATTCGAAATACACATTATTGTCCCTGGTGAACTGCGAAACGGAAATCAGGTTTTTAGTAACATTAGGGGCAAACAAAACATTATTCAGCATAAGGGGCCTAGTTGAAGTATGCAAGGCAGAGTTACTAATACCAGAAATATCAAGGAATGAGCCATTACCTACTGTGATCTTACCTGAGCCATGAAATGGAGCCGTGTCAGCTGCGGCTGTGTGAGTGAGATGATGTGTGGCCCCCGAGTCCGGATACCAAGCTGCTGTCTGAGCTGAAGCCACCGAGGGAATGTGAGACAGCTGAACCGAGGCTGGTAAGTTGGGCACAGATCCAGGGATAGGACCTATTGCAGGACCCGGGGTTGGAAGGCCAGGGTGAGGCACGGCCTGCTGAATGAACTGGGGAAATGCTGATCCAGGATAGGTAAGGTAGGCTGATGCAGGTTGAGTGAAGGACTGAGGGGCTGCTTGAGGTACCACATGATAGGCTGGGAGCTGAAAGTGTTGTGCTGAACCGGGGTAGGAAGGGGCTGTTCCATATGACTGTGGAAGAGGAGGGGCAACCGGGGTAGGCATAGGAGTTGCATGCTCGGGCCAGGTGCTAACACAAAGATTAGCACTCATGTTACCACCAGCAGGATTACCATTTGATGGATCAGTCACTCCCACAAAATTAGTGTTAAAACGTTGAAAGCATCTATGAACAAGATGACCGAGCTTACCACACAGTTGGCATTGAGGTTTGTTGGCACTGGATCCCCTACCACGACCCCGACCACGTCCCATGTATGGTGGGGAGGGGGCCGAATGCTGATGGTGGTCAGATGGGGCTGAGTAGGTAGAGTGTGGGTTCGGATCAGCGGACACACCCTTGGACGGTATGTCCAAGGGTTTGACCGAATCAGCACTCAAGGAGGGAGCTGCAGGAAGAGCAGGTCTAGACACAACATTAACAGCAGGAGGAATATCAAAGATCAGATCCCTTTGTCTAGTTTCCGCATCTAACAGGACCGAGCAAACAGACGTTATGTCATAGGGGTTTCTACTAGCATGAATTACAGCAGCAACATGATCAAATTGACCCTTAACACCATTCAAGATTATAGAGATTTGTTGAATTTCTTCTATAGGGTGGCCACAACTAGCTAGACTATCACATGTGGTTTGAATATCAGTAAGATAATCACGCATAGGTTGATGAGGGAGCTTACGGATTTTTAAACGATCATACAAACTCATGATGCGAGTAGTAGAAGAGGATGAGAATACCTGATGAAGCTTTTGCCAGATAGAGCATGCTGTCATGCATCCTAGAAGACACCTATTGACCGAAGGGGAAATTGAAGCAAGAAGCCAAGATGCTAATGAACTATCACGTTGAATGAATTTGGGATATTCCGGATTTTCAGCATTGTTACCAGCTGCATCCACAATGAATTGTGGGACAGCAATGGTACCAAATAAGTGAGCCTCAAGATTAAAACCCCTCACCGTGAGTAAGACTTGTTGCTTCCAAGATTGGAAGTTCTCGTCCCCAATGAGTAACGAGATTTTCTTACTCGAAAAAACAGGTGAGGAGTCATCCATAATGGCAGCACAATCAAAGAGATAACCGGTATAAAAACAGAACAAAGAAACACACAGGTGCAGTACCGAATTGAAACTGAACTAAGGCAGAAAATAAGCTAAGGAAAAAACCGAAATGCAGCAGAACTTACAGTAAGAGATAAGCATGTGACAGCATAATAAGAACAACTTAAGAACAAAGAAACATAAAGGTGCAGTACCGAATTGAACAGAACTAAAGCAGGAAATGAACATAAGATAACATCATAAGAACAACATTAATGAATTGAAGACTGATAGATACACCGAAGGCACAGCTGGGCATTTCATCAAACAGTTGAAGAACACCCAGCAGCTGCAGCTTATCACTTCGGGATGCAGGGATTATGAAGCCACAGCATCACCGAAGGGAGAAAACACCAGCATGAAGACCAGAAACGAGAATCAATAAGAAAAACGGATGAGAATCATGGATTGATTTCAACCGAGACACACCAAGGAAGAACAGCGGAAGCACAAAACGCAGCAAAGGAAACACAATCAATCAGTAACACGAGCCCAGCTTGCTAAGGAGCAAGAGCAGCTCTGATACCATGTTTGCATTTACAGTGCAATGGTGGACAGAATCGAACAAGAAGAAAACGAAATGGACAAGATGGATAAGAACCCTAGAACACATGAGAGAACAACGGGATAAGCATTCTGATTTCCAAACCAACTTACTATTCAGCGTTTACAGACTTAGTATTTAACAAAGATGAAGAGTTGATAATTGCAAACAGACCCCACATGAATTACAACCAGATTTTTCGGCTATTGAACAATAAGCCCTTAAGTTTGAATCCGAGACAGTTTGTACCCTAATGTTTACATACTTCAATAGACTACACAAGGCCTTGTACGGCCTCAAGCAAGCCCCGAGAGCTTGGAATTCTAAGCTCGATAAGTGTCTGAAGGCTCTCGGCTTCGCTAGATGTCCTCATGAACATACCGTGTATAGAAGGAAGAATGAAGGAAATGTGATGATCGTAGGGGTCTACGTCGACGATCTAATATTGACGGGGGAAAATAGAGATGCCATCAACCACTTCAAGCGAGAAATGCATCAAAAGTTCGAGATGTCGGACCTTGGTTTGCTAAGCTATTATCTCGGTATTGAGGTGATACAAACAGCAACATCAATCTCCCTGTGTCAAACCAGGTATGCCAAAGTCATTTTGGAGAATCTAGGAATGGGGGAGTGCAATCCATGGCAACTTCCCATGGAGCCTAGATCCAAGATGAGCAAGTACAGTGAAGGGGAAGCATATGTCGATGAGACTCAGTACCGAAGCGTGATTGGAAGCCTCATATACTTGATCAACACAAGACCGGATATCACATTCTCTGTTGGAGTTATGAGTCGGTATATAGAGAAACCGACTTCAACACACATGGCAGCTGTGAAGCAGATTTTAAGGTACGTAAAAGGCACTTTAAACTTGGGTTGTGTGTACTTGAAGGGGAAACCAGAGAGAAGTCTTGTTGGGTACTCCGACAGCGATCTCGCCAGTGATGTAGACGACAGGAAGAGTACAACCGGAGTCGTATACTTCCGCCTAGGGAGAAGTCCGGTGACATGGGTCTCACAAAAACAAAGGGTTGTAGCGTTATCATCGTGTGAGGCGGAGTATATAGCCGCTACATATGGGACCTGTCAAGGACTGTGGGTGGGAAAGGTGCTGAGTAACATAGAAGGAGAAGATCAAAGAAGAGCAACTTTGAGAGTGGACAACAAGTCAACCATTGCTTTAGCTAAGAATCCAGTCCATCACGATAGAAGCAAGCATATCGACACTCGGTATCACTTCATTCGTGAGTGTGTGCAGACAGGGGACATAAATTTGGAATATGTACGAACCGAGGAGCAGTTGGCCGATCTGTTAACGAAACCGTTGAGAAAACAAAGTTTCTTGGAGCTGAGGGAAAAGATCGGCATGAAGACTATCAACCGTGGAGAATAAAACAAGTTTAAGGGAGTGAATGTTAATATTAAACTTGTTTCTTTTGTTTAGTTCACGTGCATGCTGCTGTTTACGTGCATTTTACATAGGTTTTTGACTTTGTCAGATAGTTAAGAGTAGTGGTTAGCAAAATAATAGGAGTTTGTTAGCTTTGGAGAAGCTCACGGCACAACACTCCCACGTTCTCCTTGTATTCAGCATTTTTGATTATTATATAAAGGGTGAAGGAGCTGCATTAAGGCAACCTCACCAGAAAAAGAAAATCATCCTCTACATCTTTGCTTCTTCCACGCTTAGGTTATAGCACTTCATCCTCTACAGCTTTGCTTCTTCCACGCTTAGGTTATAGCGAATTCCACATTGTTTGGGAGGCGAAGCGTTTTGTTGTGATCTGTGCCACATCGAAGTCAAAGCCCCCTCCTCGCGTGGTCTGGGTCAAGGGCTCCTTGACAATAGGACCCCATTCACCCGCTGTGGACCCTCTGGTGGACATGGATCCCCGACTCGTGGTGTCCTTCTTCTAGTTGCCAAAGGAGGCCGACATCAACGCTCTGGTCCTGAGGTTCGGTGGAGAATGCGAGATGGTTTGGCTGAATGACAAGAATGCATTGGTTATTTTGAGGGACCACGCACGACATAAGCAAGAACTGCCTTGAGGAGGTTGGATCACGAATCAGTGTATCACAGGGTTGTTGTGATAGCAATTCAGGATGGAGGTAGAAGCTCCAATAATGTGTGAGGAGGACCAACAACTTCTAGAGGGAGTCCATGGAAGAAGGTGGTCATACAAGAAGCGAGTTGGAAGTAGGAAGACTTGTGGGGTGCTGCGGAGTAGTCGACCACTTCCTCCGCTGATCTTATGCAGATGAATGCTGCTTTGATTGGGAAAGAATCCCCGATTTCTGTTGGAACATCCTCGACGCTGAAACCAGTCTTAGAGCAGTTAGAACTAGGAACAGAGGCACATCACATTCTTCAACCATAGACGCATCCAACTCCAATTCAACGGGTGGATTAGCGGATGACTGGGAAACGACAACTGAGTGATGGTGGTAATGGAATACAAACTTCCAACTCCAAGATTTCTTTTTGACTTTGGATCTTCTGTTTATCTTCTTCTTTTTGTTGGGTGATACTGTTTATAAACGGTGTGTCCATTGGTAGTATAGAATAGCTTGACAAGATCATGGAAATAATGAGAGTGAATCTCCACATCTAGTTGAGCAGAAAAAAAGATACTCCTCCCTAACGAGGAGAAGACATACAGGAAGGGGAATGTCGCGCTCCAAATCAAGTGAAATGGGGTACCTCGAAGAAAGAGTGTTGCTCATCCTCGAGATTTCTATCATTTGAGTGTTGGGTCTTGAGGAGATGGTGGTACAAAGAGATTCTCCTTACCTAAAGCGTTTATATAGCCAAGGGTTATAAAAGGGCTTATCAACGAGGAACTATACAAGAGAGGATACTTAATGCCATATCGTCGCTGTATCGTCCATCCATAACAGAATGGATATTAGAGAAACCCATGAAGGGATAGTTGCATGCCACAAAGTCGCCTGATCCATAGTGTGAAGGGCCTTGAAATGGGTTACTATCGACCTATAACGAGCATACAAGTTTGTATTATAAGTTTGCATGTACATATAATACAAGTTTGTATATACACACCATATCCAAGTTTGTATATACAATATATACACCTACATGCAAGTTTGTATATTTTGCATATACAAGTTTCTATTATATGTAAAAGTTTGTATTATATGTACAAGTTTGTATTATACATAGTATATACAAGTTCCGTACCATTACCAACTATAAACCATTACATCAACTTAGTCCGTTCGGTGATGATTTACAATATACACTAATATAATTGACATATGTATTATGGACGTATGACATATGAATTATGGGTTTGCGTTCATATGATTTATGTTTTTAGGTTCCTCCTACGACATTCCTAGGATTCTCAGCAGAAGACTTGACTAAATGTTTGGAAAACTAATTAAATGCTACTTACTCAGTATTAGTGTAGTGCTTTGACAGTCTCATGTACATGACGAATATAAAGAAATGAAAAAATATACATACTCACCGCAGTATACTGAACCAGGTTCATCAGTTTGTCCATTAAACTCTCGAATTATTCTTTTAATTGTATATGTGGTATAAATTAAGAGCCCAACCAACGACCCAAATAATCCAAACGTCAAAAACTCTAACTAAAACACGACCCATACTTGATTCTTAAATAATTTGAAAAATTAAATTATTGACAAATTACTGCATGAGGGCTGAACTTGTTCATTCATATGTTTAATATTCAAGCCTCTAACAATTGTACCGAAGCCCAGCAGGAATTCAGACCGAAGCCCAAGCTTGAAAATCCGTTGAAGCCCACCCGGTTGTGTTGCCTTCTGCATCAACACATAACCCCTCTTCGAAGCAAATGCCATTCGTAATGTGTGCTGACATGACTCTTGGTCCCACCAATTCTGCAGCTTTTCATTTTCTTCTCTAATTTACCGCGCCTTCCTTCTCTTTCCCTCGGTTTCTTCTGTTTCTCCATCTCCATCCGAAGAAACATCCTCTCTTCCTCTCCTCCAACTTGTCTCAAAGCCACGGTTGATCAAGACTGATTCTGCAGATCTAGCAAACAAGGTACAATTTCTTTTCATGCACTTCAATCTGCTTACTTGCTGTTGAAGATAACCTCTAGATTCAGTCGTTTCTTCTTGTTTTTGGTCTGTGTGCTGTTCTTCAGTCTTTCCCTCGGCATCGCTTGCTCCGTTTGTTCTTTCTTGAGTCATGGGTGTTGCTCTTCAGTATTTATAGTGGTTTCGCTCACGCGTTTGACATTCGCTCAGTCGTTTGTTCTGAAATGAAACCTCTGTGCTGTTCTTCAGTCTTTCCTGTATTATTTCGCTCAGTTGTTTTGTATATTTTTTTAACCGTGTGTTGTTCTTATGTGTACATCTGTTCTTGTGTGTAAATCTGCTATTTTTTACTAACATTTGACTCCATGATACACACATAAAAATTGCTTCTTTACAATGTCAAACCGTTTTGTTCTGGAAGATGCATGTCTTGTTCTTTTTGTTTTTTTATCTGTTCTCAAACTAATATGTTTGGTTAATTGTGTTGAACACATTCATCAGGATGGTGGGAACTAGAAGAATGAGCCTGATCAATAGTGCAAACGTAGACCCCCCCCCCCCCCCCCCCCCCCAATTAAGCCAAAAACAACTCAGAAGTCACCCCGGAAACTGTCCCGCGTAGGAGCAAGTAGGTTTACTTCCGTAACATCTTTTGTGGTTCATCAGTTGTTGACTGTACCCATATAGTTTAACGAATTTTTTTACCTTTACACTTTCAGGTTCATCAGTTGTGGACTGCATGGTGCAGAACCCTACAACACCGATCACTTTGGACCCCCCCAGCTGAAGAAACTCAACCACAGGAAACACAGCATGTTACTCCAGTGGTTACTGAGCCTGCGACCGAACAGGGTAAGTCTTTGTGTAAACCAAAACAGCCAATACCTATTGGAAGTTATTTAATCCTCTACTTAATATGGTCGTGTATTTGATATTAAGTACAAATGGTTTAGAAGTGCAAGATGAAGGTGTAAGGCTGGAAGATGAAGGTGTACGTGTGCAGGAGGAATGTGTAAGGCCACCAGCGGAGAAGCTACGGAGGGGGCATACCAGGTGTATTAAGCTATCCAGAAATGGAGTAAATGAAAAAGAAGAGTTACAGTTTAATGCTTTGGGCAAGGTCTGCTCGAAGAATGCATCGGTGTTTGCCTCATGGTGTGGGTGCATCGTACGTAAAAGAACGAATGCACCATTGATGGTGAAACACTGGAAGGACATCCCAAAGGAACCCATTGACTACGAGGCAAAAATGCTAATGCTTGTTGGAGTAAGTACACTTAAGTACACAAACGAATGCGCCATGTGTATGTTTGCCAAAATGCTAATGCTTGTATGTTTGTTTCGCAGGAAATGTTTGTGATCCCTGAAGATTAGAACTTGAAGCAACTGATTGTATGCTGTCTGAGAGAGAAGTATAGGAATTACAGGGCAAACATACGTTAGCGATGAAGAAAGGATACAAAACATACCCCCGGACGTGGTGAAGGAAGATTGGTCGTGGCTAGTGAACTGGTTCAGTTCGGGGGAGTTTAAGGTGGTTAAACTGTGTTAATCTTGTTCTTTTATGCTTTAATTACTGCAGTTTATAGCAAGTTTTTATATATTATTAACCATATGACTGTCTGTGTCCTCCTACTTGAATTGAAGGTGAGGAGTGAGCGTAACAAAGCAAACAAAGCTCACCAAGTCATCATGCACACTGCGGGGACATGCAGCTTTGCCAAGACGGAACAGGAAGAGGTAATGAACCCCTACACCCACGGTCTGCTGAATCTAGTAACCACTCAGTTACACTGCATGTTTTTAAAAATGCAGATTCTGAAAAATAATGGGGTGCATCCGGGTGAATACCACATGTTTCGGAAGACCCATGTGGACAAGAATGGGGGTTCCTCGAGATCCCAAAAGTCAAGCAATCCTAGTAAGCGATAACACATCCTCTTCCTTCTTAATTTTTATAATGTTTCACACCTAACACGTGAGATTGGACTGTACTGGTGTGTAGGCTGCAGTTGAACAAAGGGCTGCTGAGCTGCAAGCGGAAGAGGATGTTCCCGTTGACAATGATGCACTTTATGAAGAAATTCGTAAGCCTGAACGTCGCCGATCTCGTGTATCCAAAATTGCACAGATGATGGAGAGTGAGCAGTTGAAGAAAGCGAGGGAAGAAGTGGCTCTAGCTAGAGCTGAAACTGCAGAACTGAAGAGGTTAGCAGAGGAGAGCTCAAGGAAGGCGGACGAGAGTTCAAGGAAGGCCGAGGAAGCGGCATTAACTCTACTGAAGTTCCAAGAAAACATGAACGCCGTCCAAAGAGATATGGCCTTCATGCGAAGGGCATTGCAAGCCCATGGCCAATTGCTCGATGATCCAGATGCATAAGGTACAGTCAACAAGTCTCTGTTTGAGTGATGGTACTCTTTTCTTTTGGCATGTTAATGTGATGTTGTTCTAATTCAACCTATTGGTGTGCTTGCAGATTGAAATGTTTGACTGTTGACGCAACACTTGCTTTAGGTAATCAATTTTCACTTGCTTGCTTAATGTCTAGTTGGGTTAGGCCTAGTATCGTATCTGTCTTGCTGGAACATATTTTGGAGTAGTTTGTAATGCTGGAACACATGCAGTAGTTTGTCTTTGTTTGTTCTGTGTTTTGGTCCTTTTGGACAACATGTACATGCGGAAACTTATTGTCTGCAACCTATGTGCTTTGTTTATGCTAAGGTTGCACACTTTGTATATGGAAATGTATGAATGGTTGTTTCTGGATGGTATGCAGTATATGTAATGTCTAGGTGGTAAAAATGCGAAACTTTTATTCTGAAACTGGTCTAGTTGTATTAACATCGAAAATTTGATTACCAATACATACGCCAAATACAGTCAGAAACAAACCGATGCAATTACCTTTTAACTGCAACAAAAGTAGTCAAGTAGGCAACGAAAATAACTACGGCTACACGTAGACAATAACTTCAACACCAACCAAAAATCGCAATTTATGTCGCCCTTGTGAGTTGCATCAACCACAAATATTTTGTAACGCTATTTATGTATAATTAGTTTCGAAATATTTTAGACGTTAATATAACCAAACTGTGTCCACATAACGTAGACACAATAACAAAGAAACAACAACACATATATGTTGTAGCAGATACATCAATTTTACCATCAGTGAATACTGTATCTGAAACACGTATATAGCATCTATATAGTGCCGACGCTAATTACATATTAACACCATTGACAATATATTGATGCTAAACGTATGACCAACTGTTCATTCCAGCAGCGGCAGACATTTAGCATCGGCATTTTGTCTGTGCGGATACCTTTAGCATCAGGGCTTTCAGGCACGACTCTTAGCATCGGCAAGTCCTCTTAGCAGCGGCAAAACCCAACTTAGCAACGACTATACGTCGAGCCTATAGTGCTATTTTCTTGTAGTGATATTCTCATAACAGAGCAATAAAATAGAATATTTACCTTTTGGAGAAAAGATGGGCGTCTGGAGTTCAGGCCCATCCACCACCACAGGCGTGGCTGCGGTCCTCCCAAGGTCAGCCTGCCTCTCAGTTGAGTTAATTGCACCTTTTTGGAAAAAATCGAAACAATGTCAGAATTCTAAGAGACACCTCGGGGAGACAAACGGCCGGCCAGCGCAGAAAGCTGTCAGACTACTCTTGGGTTACGAAATATTAAATGACAGGCGTGCTTCAAATGACTGTTCGACTTCTGGATGACTGTGCCGTTATTAAATGCTAAAGTCCATCAAACAGACAAAGTGATCGCCAGCACACTGATAGGCTTTATTAAGAATACCTTTTATAGGTAATGATTGTCTAGCAAAGAAAGGTAGACCTTCACAAGCCTAGACTGCCTCGAGTGATCACCAAGAAGGAATAAAAAGAAGAATATTCCTTCAGCCTTGGACAATGGGATGACTGATTGCCAAGCAAGCATGAAGTGTCCCTAAGGTCATGAACCACAAAAAGAGACAAGGAAAACCAAATTTAAAGCGTCACTATCTCAAACCCTACCAAGAAATCAAGCTCGACTGAAGGAACTTCAATCAAGCTTCGGGGGCAAATGTTGGGTATTCATAGTGATGGCCCAATAAGGAAAAGGCCTCGAAGGCCCAATAATCCTGGAGAGGGTAAACCCAAGATATTCGAACTGGATCAACCTAAGTCAAAGTCAACCTGGCCCACCCTAGAGTGGCCCAGGATAGAGATCAAGACGATATGAACGCCAAAGGCTCCCCAGCTGGTCGCCATCCTTCTTCCAGTCGTGACCTCCTACTGCTCGCCATGCGAGTGCTCGCCCCGAAGAGAGCCTTGCCTCTCTCCTCTTGTCCTATCAACCATTAATAAGGAAGTGGCCACGATATCCCGCGTATCTCGGTCACATATTCACTAAAGATTAGCTATGGTAACTGCAATATCTCGCCGTAACTGCCATATCTATTATCCAAATCTTCAACAACACAATATTCACTAAGATATACAGTTACCTTATACAGTTTGATCTCTCCTACCCTATAAATGCCTTTGCTTTACATACGTTCATTACGTTTTGAGCTATATACACACATGTACTCATTTAAGCATCCGAGAGGGACCCAAAGACACCCCCTCTGTTGTGCTCCCCTACTTGCAGGTTCACCGGAGTTGAGGCAGAAACACTATTCAACCGTCGTCTGGCATTCAATTCACTGCCAGATCAGCAACCAGGATTTCACGATCCAACAAGAGGTACGCTTTCAAAGTTGGGTTGCCAACCTAGTACTGGTCAAGAAATCGAATGGAAATTGGAGGATGTGGATGGATTTCCGTGACTTAAATAAGGCATTTCCAAAAGACTCGTATCCCTGCCATGAATTGACCAACTGGTAGATGCAACCTCTGGTCACGAGATACTTAGCTTCATGGATGCCTATTCGGGCTACAACCAGATATGAATGCACCCAGACGATGAAGCCCACACAACATTCTAGGTTGAGGGCGATGTCTTTTGCTATAAGGTGATGCCTTTTGGCTTAATAAACGTAAGGGCAACCTATCAGCAAATGGTGAATCAACTGGTTAAAGAGATGTTGCGAGGCATCGAGGCAACTTCTGTTAGGTAACTCAGATAAAACTAGAAAAATGAAATCAAAGCTCACTTGAGAGTGAAGAAAGCAATCTGTTCTTCAATTCAAAAGTTAGTTTAGTCTGTTACACCGACTTCTATTTATAACCTAGAACTATCCTATAATTGCAACCAGATCCATCTTGTTTATTTACAAACAGATCCTTGAACATATGTAATTATACATATGTCCTAACATTCCCTATTGAAGATCTGATTTTGAATCTGATTAAGACCTTCGATTTTCTTCCTTTTCACTCTTGATAACAATGTGACCAAATTTGAAATTGATTCCGAATGTTTCTGAGCAGCTGAGCAACATCTCTTCTTTTGTCTTCATGAACTGTTGTCTTCACAGGGAAAGTATGACTACATCTGAATATCCTTGAATTCTGACTTCTCCTATGAAAGCACTCATACCATACTATCAATATTCCCAAGTGAATACGATTGATCAATCTCAAGCATTCATCAACTGATTCATCAACTGCACAATGAACTTTGAATAATGCCACATTCTTAATGAACATGCTCTACTCAGTGCACCACTATAACACACTCTGATTCATATATGCAAAAATCAATTACAGCATATATACTTCACCATTCTGTTTTTATAAATTCTCAAGGAAGACAACACTCCTGATACAAAATCAGCACACTTATATTCACTAGATGGACATGAAAGCTAGAATTTGATCCATAAATCTCAATAACATATCTTATTTCATTCACGACAACTGCATATTGTACTCATTCTTATTCATTCTTCTTTCTCTTCTTCTTCTTTTTTTCTCAGACTTATCATTTTTTATTTGAATTGCTCCTTGACAGAAGGGTTTGAGCCCTTATCTTATCAACATTGGTTGAAGGGTTCGAGCCCTTATCTTATCAACATTGGTTGAAGGGTTCGAGCCCTTATCTTTACTTCCTCAAGAACCAATCTGAAGTATCTTATCGTTGTCTTGAGATTGAGTTCTATTTTTGGAATCAAACCAATGTTTTATGTCAAGGAGATATGCTGCAATCCTCATTTTTTTTTTCTGGAACTGCAATTGTCAATGCAGTCATCAATAACGAAAACAGATCAGCCATGAAATTAACTAAAGATCACACTCTAGCCATTGCACCACACAGACAGAATATAAGCGAACACAGGTAATGTAACTATCATATGGTAATCCAGAGAATCATCAAAACACCCAATGAACTATAAATGCCAAAACTGATTTAACCAACATGAAGAAGAATGTACCACAGTAGCACACATAGACAAACATGAATCACCAGAATGAAAACAGTCAAAGCACTGACAGATAATAGAATCAGGATAACAACATGAAACTGAACAATACAATACTCACTTGGAATATTTCAACAGCATGGATAGAAGGACTATCACACAAGAAGGACATAATTTCAAAGATTACTCAGAATCAGCATCTTTACTAGACAAATGCCTATCAACCCCATTATGATCCAGCAATTCTTCCACAGAAAATATCCCCAGCTTCTTCCTGCAAGGCACACACATCTTTTCAGTCAACGGTTTAGTGAGAATATCTGCAACTTGTTCATTTGATGGAACAAAATTAACAATGACATGTCCAGAGTTAACTTTATCTCTAACCAAAAACAAATCGATTTCAACATGTTTCATCTTGGAATGTTGAATCGGATTCTCAGACAATGCTGCAGCACTGGTACTGTCTGTCCACACCACGGGCACTAAAGATAACATCAAACCATTCTCAGTAAGCAAAGATTTAACCCAGATAACCTCATACACAACATTAGCTACTGCACGAAATTCAGCCTCAGCACTCGACCTAGCAACCACTGACTGCTTCTTTGAGCTCCAAATTATTGGATTACCATTCAACAGAAGATAGTGGCCTGAAATGGATTTTCTATCAGAAATGTCACCACCCCAATCTACATCAGAGTAGGAAGTTAAAGAAATTTCTTTAACAGAATACAGGTTAGTACGAAACATGAGTCCATGATCAATCGTACCTTTCAAGTACCGAACAATGTGTAAAACAACTTTCCAGTGACTAACACTAGGAGTTTGCATGAATTGACTAAGTTTATTGACTGAGAAATTAATATCAGGACGAGTAACACATATGTGTTGAAGAGCACCAATAGTACTACGGTATAAGGTAACATCATCAAAACTCTCTGAGCAAGTAATCATACCTGTTTTAGATAAGCATGTACCAGTCATTGGAGTGGGACAGGCAGACACCGAAGTGAGACCAAGTTTGTCAACCAGATCTTGCACATACTTCTTTTGATTCAGCAACAAAATATCATCAGTAGCTAAAACTTCCATGCCCAAAAAATAACTGAGATTTCCCAAATCTTTAAGCTGAAATTCCTCATGTATAACCTTAATAACATCAGAAATCATGACAACTGAAGGACCTGTAACAACAATATCATCGACATATACTAAAAGAAAAACAGAACCAACCTCACCGTGTTTGATGAACAAGCAGCTGTCCGCAACAGAAGCCTTGAACTGCAGCTGATGTAGAAGAAATCACTTGAGCTTCTCGAACCAAACCCTTGGCGCCTGTCTTAAACCATATAGAGCCTTGTGAATCTTGCAAACTAACGGAGCATTGATGTTGGATGTATGTTCAAAACCAGGTGGCTAAACCATAAACACCTCTTCAGATAACTCCCCATGAAGAAACACATTATTGATATCAATCTGTCTCAATGTCCACTTGTGAGAAAGAGCTAAAGATAAGACAATTCTAACCGTAGCTGATTTTACCACGGGGCTAAACGTTTCCTGAAAATCGAATCCAGGCTTTTGAGAGAAACCCTTTGCCACCAGTCGAGCTTTATACCGAGCAATGGATCCATCAGAATTCTTCTTTATCTTAAAGATCCATTTACAACCAATTGGAATCCTTCCTGATGGCAGCTGAACAATCAACCATGTTTTGTTTGTTTGAAGAGCTGAAAATTCCTCTTCAACAGCTGCTCGCCAATGAGGACTATTTAAAGCTTGATGAATGGACTTGGGCTCTGTTGTAAGTAAAGCATCAGAAGACTCAACATTTGTTAGTAAAGCCTGAAGAGAAGTTTGATTCTGAGCATGAGCTTTGGACCTAGTAACCATTGGATGAATACTAGAAGGATTAACAGATGTATTAGAACTAACAATAGGAGTAACAACAGATATAGGAGAAGAAGCAGAGCTAGGAACTAAATTGGAACCAAAATGCCTATATGAAACAATAGGTAAAGAAACAGAAGAAGACACAAGATGCACCACATGAGGAATCACATGATTAACAGTCGGTACCACTGGAGAAACAGCAGCATTATCAAAAACATCAGCATTATCAGGAGTATTAAAAGAAGGACAGCATGAACTTGTAGCATGGTGATGAGCAGAATCAGGAGATGGCAAGGGTGGTGATTAAACTGGTAAAGAAACAGAGTCAGCAGGAAGAACAAATCCATTTGATTCAACATAAGTAAACTAAGCATCACAAGGAATAAAGAAAGGAGACGATGTGTAATTCTGAGTAGGAGCATTAGATGTAAAGAAATTACTCTTAGCATCAGCAAATGGAAATACAGACTCATGAAACACAACATTCCGTGATGTATACACACGGCCAGACGAAGACAGACATTTATAACCATGATACTTTGCACAATATCCCAAGAACACGCATGGTTCAGAACGAGGAGCAAGTTTAGTTTTATGAAATGGACGTAGGTGAGGAAAACACAGGCAGCCAAACACACGTAAGAAGGAATAATCAGGAGCAAATGAAAACAGTTTTTCATGTGGAGACAAATTCTGCAAACTTACTGAAGGTAACCTGTTAATGAGGAATGTGGCTGTGAAAAACGCATCTGACCAGTAATGGAGTGGAACCGAAGCTTGAGCTAACAGAGTTAGACCCAACTCAACAATGTGTCTATGTTTGCGTTCCACAATCCCATTCTGCTCCGAGGAGTATGAACACGTGATGCGATGAGCTATTCCAAATTGAGGAAGATATGATGACAGAAACTGAAACTCTCCTCCACCATCTGATTGGACTGCTTTAACAGAAAATCCGTGCTGCTTCTCTGCAAGTTTATGAAACTCTACAAAACATTGAGCAGCATCATTCTTCTTTTTGAGAAAATAAATCCATGTATATCTGCTATAAGCATCTACTATACTAAGGTTATAGTGATGACCATTCGAAGAACATGATGCAGGACCCCAAAGATCAACTTGAACAAGTTCTAAGGGTGATGTATAAACAGACATGGAAGAATGATATGGTTGTTTCTTGCTTTTACCAATAGCCCACGCAGAACATTGTGAAGAAGAATGAACAATTGGATGATTATGCAACCACATAAAATTAACAAGTATCTTGTTGGACGGATGTCCCAGCCATATATGCCATAAAGATGATGAATCGTGTTTATTTAAAGTTGTCACAAAGCATTCAAAATCAGATTTCTCAAGAACATCAGAAGTGATAAATGATAATGAGCAGGATTTTGATGGATCTATACGAATAGACACAGTATTGGAACCAGAATCATAACTTTCGACTGAATCAGATGATAAAACATCAATCGAAACATAATTTTTCTTATTTATAGAAGTACTAAAGTCAGAAAACCACTGAGTACTATCATTATCTACTGCAACTGAATTCACATTCACAACCTTATTCAGTCTAGCATGATTACTAAACAAACACCTATTATTAGACGAACAGAAGAACTTGGACAGATCAAGCTTATATAATCCAGCATTCTCATTTCCATGAAACAACACTTGATTTGTTTTCGAATCTGTGATCAAACAGTGAGTAGAATGAAATTCGAAATAGACTTGATTATCCTTTGCGAACTGTGACACAGAAAGTAAATTCTTAGTCACACACGGAGTATAAAGCATATTGTGAAGATGTAAAGCCCGAGTGTTAGACGAAAGTACTGCAGAACCTATAGCAGACATGTTAAGAGAAGATCCGTTACCAACAACAACTTTACCTTGACCTGAGTAAGGAACATATGTGGCACTCGGATGAGGCAAGGCATTGGTAAGGTGATTAGACGCGCCAGAGTCTGCAAACCAGCTGAGATCATGTTGAACAACTGGAGCAATGGACGCCATGTGAGCTTGCGGATTACTTATCATCGACTGAGTATCCATGTTGAAGACTGAGACTCCCGAAACTAATCCAGCTACAGATGGAGCAGTAGGTGTACCAGGCATAGATGGATGCACATCTGGATGCAAAGGATAAGAAACTGCAAGAGACTGATAGACAGGCTGAGTATTGACAGTTTGATAGACATGAGGATTATAGAAAGCCGATGGATTAAAGGAGGTAGGACCAATATAACCATTCGGATAAGCAGGAAGGTATGAAGGAGGTTGGAGGTATGAAGGAGGTTGAACTGATGGATAGCCAGCTTGAGGATTGTAAGAAGGTTGAGCAACCGAAGAGTACATATGAGGAGATGAATTAACAGATTGAGTTGAAACATGGGAAGACATATCAACATCCTCCCATTGAGAAGAACACAGGCTCACATTTGGTGTCGATGATGCTCCTGGATCTGTAACACCAGTAAAATTCACATTAAATATGTGATAGCACCTGTGAACTAGGTGACCAAAATTTCCGCAAAGCTGACATTGAGGTCGATTAGATCCATATCCTCGACCTTTACCTCTGCCTCTGCCTGAGTTAACCTGCTGAGAAGAATTAAAATTATGATTATGATTCTGATATGCAGTAACATTTGAAGGAGTTTGAAACTGATTCTCAAGCTTCGGCATCACTGTGTCCTTTTTGGTCTCAACTCACCCTTTTCACTCTTGCTATGGGCCCTCTTGCCTTGGACACGAGTGAGCTCACCCTCGAGTCGTTGATTCTCCCCATTGGGCGGTGTGCAATTGATCATCTCGTCTAAAGGGATCTTCTCGAGAGCATCAACCGTATCTAGTAGTTGAGTCGCTTCCCCCGCAAGGTCACCCAAGGCAGACTCTTGGCAAATGAGTTGCAACAAAAGGAAACCACATGATAAAGGCAAAAGACAAAGGATATTAAACGCGTACAGTCGCAAGATGGTAGAAATGACCTCAAACGAAGAGCTTGATGTCATCAACAACAAGAGGAACCCGCTCCAACGATGGGAAAATATATCATTGAGTACATGCATACACATGTTTTCATTGCCCTAGAAACTAGGGATGAACAAGAAAGACTGAGTGGACTGAATTCCCCACAAAACCGACTCGCGTCTGGCCCGGACTTAAGACCAACACCGAACGTGCGGGCTCGAGCTCGGTTGTTTCCCTCAAAAACCCGACTAAGACTGGCCCAATCGGACTTCAATGAAAACCCTAGTTGTTCTAATTTGCTTCAGTGAGTCTCTCAACCATTCTATTGACTCCTTTTGACTTTGAGACTCTCCTGTCTTCAATTTCGTTTATCACTCTCTTCCATAGTTCCATTATGTCTCATCGTCTGTGTCTCAGACATTTTTTTTCTGGTGAAGCTGCGACTGTGTCTTCGGCAACTCTTTGTTCCATATGCATCTCAAGCGTCTGTATCGACCTTAGCGTCCGTCTGTGTTAGGTAACAGATGGTTCTTGGTCATTCCATTTGCTGCATCTTCAGTTGGTTCTAGTTCTTGGTCATGATCCATTTGCTCCCAAAATTTTGGTACAAGACCGAGATCCACCCGAGTCAAGTAGGAATGACTCGGGCGGTTTCTTTTGGTTGAAGTCAATCTCGACCTTCCATAAGTCAGGACCAAAATTCTGGTCTCAGTCTTTCCAAAAAGACTGGTCCGTCCCACCCATGATCACCCCTACTAGAACCCCAGGAAAAAGGGGTGAGTGGCGTTTCGCAAAGTCGACCACGATGTCCAAATCCTTACAAAATTGACTGTCCCCTGAGGTATCTTGTTTAATCACGAAAGAACAATATACCAATCTAGAAATGAGTGTTGGACTTCCTGAACGTGCTAACCCTCAACAGATCCTACGTTATCCGGTTTGGGAGAATTCAAATAAGAATGCTGAATCGATCAAGATGGGGAGGCATAAGCCTTGTCCATGTAATCAAGAAGCTTCCGCATCTTTCCCGAAGGCGTCCGCCGGGACTTTTATCACTTCATACACACATGTAGCAAGAAACAAAGGCTCATAAATGTATCACATAGATCACTACAAATAAAGACCTACAAATAAACTTTGAATTATCTCGGGGGCACAATGGACTTCCATAAAAAAATCAACTCATCGACTTTCGTTCCAAACTCTAGGAAGCTCAAAGTTTATACCTTTCATGATGGTATCGACCTTATGAGTTACTATGAGTCTCCGTTGTTATGAAACGAATGACAATGCTTGAGCCATCCATCCTCTTCGACCTCCGAAGGAAGAAAATCACATGTAACAATGCTTGATGATAATGGGTCGCCCATAAGTGAGATTCCATTCAAATAAGCCCAATTATGTGTCTGGCCTTAAAACCTTTCCCTAGATATATCATTATATATAGGGGTACTCAGGGTTGGAAAACCTGACAACCATACTATATTCTATGTCACCCTGCAGTTTAGACACAGGTCAGTAGCTGTTGTTGTATAGGTCATTGCACGTCAAACTGTGGAGTGTCCTCCCATCCGGCAAACTGTGATCCCAACCTTAGGCAGATCCACTTCCGCAAAGGGAAATCGCTACAAGAGGTAATCTAAATATGTGAAATTAGGTGATTGCATGTTGTTGTACATGTAAATTCCAACATTGATATTAGAGCCATACTAGGTTAGTTTCTGAATTGTAGAGTTTTAAGAGGGAAATCCCCACGGTGTCATCGTGACCGCGATGGTATCTCAGCCGCAAAAAACAGCCACCAAGAGGTCCAATCAGGGGTGTCTGCGAGCTTCGTGGACTTTCCCTTACTACACGCAGCCTCAGTGGCTCCCGTCTCAGACTGGGCCTCAACTTTCGGTGGCTGCGACTCTAGTCGCCTCGGCGGTTGGGTAGAGGTCGACCAGTGGAGGTTGACCCACCTCCGTAGCCAGCCTTCGTGCATGGCCACCCCTTTGCGACTGTGTATTGCAAACCCTAACAGCTGCAGATGTTCCCACGAAGAAGAAGACACTACTAGACCTGTCTGAGTGAACCGGTCCAGCCTAGTCTGGTATTAAATGTTAACCGGTCCGGTTCAGTCTGGACTGATTGGATGAGGCTGAACGGACCGGTGAGACCGGTTTGTATGGCTAAGTGTAGTTCAAAATGGACTGAGTTAATTCAAAGGCCTTAGGCCACCCGATTTGGTACAAAACGAATTTGGTGCCTCTGCTATATCATTTGTGGGTCCTAGTGGTTTATTATCTCGGTAATTATGCCTGGACCATTTCATTAATAATTTTTTTGTCTAATTAAATAACGTTTAGACCAATTTAAATTGATGGAATAATGTTACATTGTTTTATGTTACATGACTGGATAATTAGAACACTGTGTGGGTTCCTTGAGTTCCCTATGTTACTTTGTGTTTTCTGCAGGGTAGATAGTATTGTCTATGGGAAAAGTATGAAATTGCACCCCGAATGTTTGCAACAATTGGTAATTGGACCCATAATGTTGTTATCACACCCGAATGTTTCTGTTTGTTGGTAATTGGACTTTACCGTCCATTGTTGTTTGTTATCTGTTAAATTACCCTCACGTGATGTTCATGTGTTTTAAACATAAATTGATACACCTAAAGTACCCCATCCTCTTGATGTTCATAACAGGTAATGAAGCCAATTTCTTGTGTTAATTGCCACTATATGACCAATTAGTCTACTTAGAAAAAATTAGGGATTTTTTGAAACCCTAATTTCTTGTTACTACTATGCAGTTGTGGGTTATAGTGTTCTTACTTGTTGTTGTTGCTGCTGGACTTATGTTGAAGATGTAGCTACGTTACAAACGTTTGTTGTATAGTGTGTAAGTTATGTACGTTTTCATTCAGTTGTAGTTTATATTTGTTGAATGACTGCTTTCTGGACCCACAAATTTATATAATACTCAGTTGAGTTGTCTTTAAGTTTGAATATGTATGAGTGTTGCCACCCTTATGTTTTGGACGAAAATGGTGAAAGGACCCACATGTTTCGTGAAATGAAAATCCAAGTAAACACACATTATCCAACAGAACATTCAACACAAACAGACGTATTTAGATAAATGTTCTAGTTCTACACAAAGGTTTACCAAACAAAATATCCATCAAAACAAAGTCATCGAACCTACCATCCCACTACAAAACATCACCGAACCTAACATCCCAGTACAAAGAATTTATCATTGCACTTGTCTCCCCTTTGGTCCCAAGTTCTGTTTCTGCCCATTTATCTGTCTTGAGAGCACAGTAAAAAAAGGTATTTCAGTAGTAGCTAAGTGTCGGTGTAAAAAGAATAATCATCATCTATAGATTTATTTACACAATATAAAAAGAATATTAGAGTAAACCATTTCAGAACTGATCCTTTTTCATCATAGTGCTCTTCCCATTTTTCCCACCATGATTGTTCATTCAATCGGCCATACTTATGAGCACCCTTCTCTGTCCACCCTTTAGCATCATATTTCTCCCACCTAACCAAATCATTACTCAGACACTGCATTAGAGATTAATCCATTGCTAGTAACTAACAATATATGCTTACCATTTCTCAAACCATCCAGTATTTTCTATTCCTGATTTTGCTTGTTTCTGTGCACTCCTTTCTATCCTTGCTAGATTGTTTCAACTCAAAGTGTGCATCGATTAATAATTATGAATGGTTTCATCTCTAACAAGGCAGGTTGATAAAATCAAGAAGTACCTCCATTCATCTTGATACAAAACTTCGTTCCATGTTTTCCACCATGAATCTCCTTCAGCATTCCTTCCAGATTTCTCCACTCCTAAAATCCATCAAATGAAGTATCAAGCAGCAACATAGCATATAGCTTTGTGAGACAGTTTACCAATATCTAGCAAAAAGTATTACATCGATAAACAAATCATCTTTAAAGGCTTTTACCGGGCTTATATATTGTGGGTAGAGAAATTTAAAGAAAGTCAACAAGTCTAACAACTCTACTTTGAATGAGTAGATAACATGTTAACAACTACAGAGTGACAACTATCATGTATACAACTTGGATCAATCAATTTAATCAGAAAAGCACATATGTTGAGTGCTAGAACTGTACCTAGCTCTTTATAACCACTCCAATCACTCTTCTCCCACCACTGTAAAAGAGATCAAGAAATTTAAGTCAATTATTGTGACAAATGCAGTTTGAAAGGACCAGTTCATTTCTTATAATATCCTTCATCAAACTGATGATTTAACAAAGCGTTACAGAATGAGAGACGAACAAAATGGAAGTCGGAGACATGAATTGCAGAACTAGGCAGATTGGGGTTGCAGAAGCTTCGAAGACAAAGCTTTGGAGAGTGCAGGTTCGAAGAAACACAGGGCATGTTTGGAGAGGAAGAAACACAATTAGGGTTTTGAAGAGGATGAGAAGAAGAAGAAATGGGAGAAGAGTAGTGATTTGCTTCGGTCGAACATTTTGGGGGAAAAGAAACCGAAGAATATGTAAAGATGATGGGATGGCCTCAGGGGTATATTCGTCTTTTCACATTGAATCGTTTCAAAATAAACGACTCCACGTGAGTTCCACGTGACACTTAATGGGGATTATTAACGTTTGGTGTAATTACCAACAAAATGAAACATACAGGTGTAATTAATTGTGGCAAAAATCATATATCCAGTTACAAAAAATGGTAAACATCCAGGTGCAATTTCATACTTTTCCCATTGTCTTACTTTACATACTTGACTCTTGACTCCATGACTGGTAAAATTGATTAGGTTATGACTTGTTTAGATCTCAACATGCTGTGTGAAAATTGGTCTAATATATTAATTACTTTTACTTGTTGACACTACTGTTGAGCATGAACCGGTTTGGGGTTGAACCAGTTCAAAATCTTACCTTTACCACATTACAAATAAGGTAGGGTTTACTCCTCCAGTTTTTGGCTGCTCCAGATTTTGGCCAATTTACCGAACCTTATATGAACCGATTCGTGTGAACCACTTTAATAACACACGAAAAAAACTCTTTTATTAACACAAAAGGTACTCTACTGGCTTATAGAGCAACAAAATAACAATAGGTGAATCATTTCATTTCGAAAATGAAATAGAACCAACCTCACGCCTCCATTTCGATATTGAAGCTCAGAGGCTTTTACGATACTATTTCGCATCCATCAACTCCGTAAAATTAACGTAACTTAGTTGTAGTTATCCTCTACAACCTTGAGCAATTGAACCTCCTCCACGGTTGATGAAGACTGATCTGTCACCATGAATCTGATTTGGAATAGAACGGAACGCAGCAACGACTGCTGAGAAACACACCAAAACCAAAAATGCAACGTAATGTGATCAATCAAAGCCAACAACAACAGAAAACGATAGAGGAAAGTGACTCATCGTAATTTCAGCAATCTTCCTATCACAATTAGCAATTGTCAGGAATCTCAAAATGAAGAGATGAAAAGGACAGAAAACTTGCAATTGAAGAAATAAATATGTTCTTCATTCAAAGTTAGTTGAGTTCGGTACAACTATCCTTATACATTTTACTCCAAACTATATGTAATTATACATATACCCTAACATTCCCCATCCAGGTTCTAACTTCATCTCAAACTTGATCTTGCAGATCTCTGGCCAAACTTCAACATACCTGATTTCTGACAATCTTCATTTTTTAAAAAACTAGTCTGATCGAAGTAGTCTGGTTCTAACTTCGTAAGTTTCAAAATACTTAGATTGAAAACCGGAATCAGCTACCATACACTTCTATGATTGATGATAAAGTACAAACACTCTAATTGCCCTTTATATATGCGTATAATCTCATTGCCCTTATTCTACTGAATTTCACATTACTCGTTGCACAAGACTAACACACTCTAACTCATATGCACATAGATCAGTCTCATCACATATATGACATGAAATTTACTATCTTAACACATATATTACTCCAGATAAGTATCCATCTTCTGAGACACATCTACTATATAATGGATCTTAACACTGAACAATACACATACACAGATATGAGCTACTAAGATATCTATCTGCTTATTTGATCAATATTTCTGAAGATCTTTGATTGAATTGCTTTTTTTTTTCATTGACAGAAGGGTTTTAGCCCTTATCTTACCAACATGACTGAAGGGTTTTTGCCCTTATATTTTCTTCCTAAAGAGACATTTCAAAGTAGCTTCAATGTTTTCTTTGAAATGACCTCTATATTTGGAATCAAGCTATGCTCTATGTCAATGGTTTATTCATGACCACTCTTAGCAACCTTTTTGTGCTTTTCTTTTTTCTTTCTTTTTTTTTTCTCAGCAGAGACACCCCAGTAACCACAACATCTGTATATAGTAGATATCCAGATACGAACCCATACATATAACAGAAGTAACCACATAGGATGGAAACTTTCTAAAGTAACAAATGGCCATGATATTAGACTTAACATGCTAATATATATGCTAAAACAGATCTAAATGACATGAATCAGAATAGCCATTCTCAACGTTGAATTATGCTCATTCAGTAGAATAAGTTTGACAAAGATTCATACACATATATCAGATTGATCAAAAGATTTGAATCAAACATCCTTATCAAGAAATGATCATATGGTAGCCAATACTTGTTCAACTAAATCAGCATATGAAACTTAACAGATAGAAAACAGACTTACTCTGTAGTGCCAGACTAATCATTCTTTGATGTAGGCTGATTCTTGTCTAGCTCAGGAACATAACAAACTCCTATCTTCTTCCTACATGGAACAAACCATTTTTCAGATACCGGTTTAGTGAGAATATCCATTATTTGCTCACTTGAGGGAACAAAATTAACTATTACAAGTCCAGATTTAACCTTTTCTCTGACAAAGAACAAATCAATTTCTACATGTTTCATTTTCGAATGTTGAATTGGATTTTCTGTAATAGCAGGAACACTAGTACTGTTAGTCCAGACAGTGGGAACTGGGGATAAATGAAGCCCCATTTATTTGATAAGAGACTTTAGCCATATGATTTCACACACTGAATTGGTAATTGCCTTAAATTCAGCCTCAACACTTGATCTTGCCACAACAGATTGTTTCTTCGAACTCCAAATGATGGGATTGCCATTTAGAAGAATATAATGCTATGATGTGGATTTTCTATCAACTATGTCTCCTCCCCAATCTGTATCACAATATGAGGTTGAAGAAATGTCTTTAATAGGAAAGGAGTAGTTGCAAAATAACAGACCATGATCAAGAGTTCCTTTTAGATATCGGACAATATGTATTACAACTTTCCAATGACTGACATGCGGATTTTGCATATATTGACTAAGCTTGTTCACATCAAAGTTTATATCTGGTCAAGTGACACAAATATGTTGCAAATCTCTAATGGTACTCCTATACAATGTAATACCATCCCATGGTTCATTACATGCAATAGTACCTGTCTTTGACAAACATGTGCCAGTCATAGGTGTAGGAAAAGCCAATGCTTCATCAAGACCAAGTTTAATAATCAGATCATGAATGTACCTTTTCTGATTTAACAACAAAGAATCAGCAGTAGCAATAATTTCCATTCCAAGTAAATAACTAAGACTTCCTAAGTCCTTCAACTTAAATTCATGATTGATTGAATGAATTACCACATAAATAGCAAACAATGAAGGACCGGTCACCACTATATCATCAACATAGACTAACAGGAACACAGAACCCTGAACTGAGTTTTTGATAAACATACAACTATCTGCCACAGAAACACTAAACTGGAGATGATTAATAAAAAAACTCTTAAGTTTCTCAAACCAAGCACGGGGTGCTTGTCTTAACCCGTATAAAGCCTTTTTTAACTTGCACACCAAATGAGTTTCAACATTATTGAATTGTTCAAAACTTGGAGGTTGTATCATATAAACTTCTTCTGTTAAATCAGCATGAAGAAACGCGTTGTTTATATCAATTTGACTTAAACTCCATTTATGAGACAAAGCTAGAGATAAAATAATACGCACGGTAGATGATTTAACAACCGGACTAAAGGTTTCTTGAAAATCAAAACCAGGTTTTTGAGAAAATCCTTTAGCAACTAACCTGGCTTTATACCTAGCAATTGACCCATTTGCATTCTTTTTTATTTTTATTAGCCATTTGCATCCAATTGGAATTCTTCCAGGAGGAAGATCAATAAGAGACCATGTATTATTGTTTTGCAGTGCAGAGAATTCTTCATCAACGGATGCTTTCCAATGGGAACTGTGCAGAGCTTGATGTATGGATTTAGGTTCCTCATAGAGTAAAGCATGTGAAGTTTCTGACGAAGCAAGAAGAGCTATTGACCAAACTGAGTTTTTGACCAGAGAGTTAGGTTCCTCAGAGGATGATCATTCCTGTTTATCAAAGATAAACCAGAGGATAGATCAGAATTTGAATTATGCATTGCAGAATATGTAGGTGCAGAAGAGTTATTATTCTTATTAATAGGAACAAGATTTGAAGTTTTGTAATCTATAAGATATAGTAGGAGGAGTTGAATCAGAAGAAGTAGTATGATGATCCTAAATATGTTGCTGAGGGCTAGAAACCTAGTTTATTGATGATATGGGCACAAGATTAGAATGAATTAACTTTTGAGGAACATACATTATAGGAGACAAAGAAGATGAATTTGTAACAACAGAAGGAGGAGTAAGATCTAAACAGGTTCTGAATCCTGAGAAACAGAAGATAAGAACTTATCATCACACAGTAAGAAGAACGATATTGAAGTATAAATTTGAGTAGGAGATGATGATAGAAAGAAACTACCTTTAGTATCTACAAAAGGAAAACATTGTTCGTGAAACACAACATTTGTTGTTGTGTAAACTCGTCCTGATGCTGACAAACATTTATAACCATGATATTTTGAACAATATCCGAGAAACACACATGGTTCTGATCTTAGAGAAAGTTTAGTTTTATTGTATGGTCTTAAATGAGGAAAGCAAAGACATCCAAAGACTCTGATAAATGAATAATCAGGAGAAGATCCAAACAGTTTTTCATGAGGAGATATTTTGGATAAACTGTAGGAGGGCAACCTATTTATAAGAAATGTAGCTGTAAAATATATGTATTACCAGTAATGAAGAGGTATAGATGCTTGAGCCAATAGTGTCAAGCCTAGTTCAACTATGTGATGATGCTTTCGCTCCAAAATCCCATTATGTTCTGAATAATAGGGACATGTGATGCGATGAGCCACTCCATACCGAGACAGGTATGTAGAAAGAAAATGAAACTCTCCTCCACCATCACATTGAACAGATTTTAACTCATATCCAAGTTGTTTTTCTGCAAGTTTATGAAAGTAAATGAATCTTTGAGTTGCATCACTTTTCTTATTCAAAAAATAAATCCATGTGAAATGACTAAAAGCATCACTAATACTCAAGTAATAGTGATTTCTACTAGAAGTACATGCAGCTGGTCCCCAGAGATCTACTTGAACCAACTCCAAAGGTCGAGTATAAACCGTGGAAGAATAGTGATATGGATGATTTTTTCTTTTCCCTATAGCACAAGTTGTACATTGTATAGCAGAATGAGCTACAAGATGATTATGAATACTTAAGAAATTTACCAGAATTTTGTTTGAGGGATGTCCTAGTCGCATATGCCACAGATGAGCTTAATCGGTGTTATCTAATCCAGATAAATACACACACAAAATCCTTTTCAGCAATAGGATCTGGAGATTCATCTAGAATGGTTTTAGAAGGATTAATACGAATAGAAATGGAATTACACTTGATACTATCAATGGCATAAACACATGAAGATCCAAAATTATTATCAGAATGGTAACTCTTATTCGCAAAGTTAGAATCACAATCCTGAAAACCATTCTCAAATCTATTACAATACTCAACTTCATGTTTTTCCGAAACAAACACTTTACAAAACTGATTTGAACTAGAAACACTAGACCCTACTAACTGGCATCTATTCAATTTAGACAGATCAAGCTTGCATAAACCAGAACATTCATAACCCTTAAGCAGAACTTGACGAGACTGACAGTCTCTTATCACACAGTAGGATGCATGAAACTCGAAGTAGACACTGTTATCCCTGGCGAACTGAGATACATACAACAGATTTTTGGTCACATCAGGAGTATATAAAATGTTATGAAGAATCAGTAGTCTAGCATTAGTACCAGTTGAATGATCATAAGAAGGAATAATAGCAGACCCTACAGCTGATATACTAAGAGTAGGGGTGGCAATCGTGTCGTGTCTAATCGTGTCGTGTCATTAATCTTGTCGTGTCATTAAACGTGTCGTGTCTAAACGGATAAGTTTTAAACGTGTCTGTAAATGTCAGACACGTACACGAAACGTTTAATAAACGTGTCACACGACACACGACACGGCAACACGACACGATTAAGACACGACACGTTTACAACACGATAAGACACGACACGATTAGACACGGCATGACACGATAACACGACACGACAGACACAACACGACACGATAGACACGATATATACGATAAAACACGACACGATAAGACACGTTAAAATGTGGGTGTGGGTTAGTGAAAATTATACACGATTAGACACGGTTAGACACGACACGATTAGACACGGTTAGACACGACACGATTAGACACGATTAATTAATCGTGTTTAAACGTGTATTTGTCGTGTTTTAGCAGGTTAGATGTGTTTAGACACGATATTGTGTCTAAACGTATAAGAGTTGTTTAGACACGCTTAGTAATCGTGTCGTGTCTAAACGTGTAAATTGCAGATCGTTTGCAGATCGTTTAATCGTGCCGTGTCAGAAATTGCCACCCCTAACTAAGAGCAGAACCATTACCAACTGTTACTTTACTTGGTCCATTATATGGAACACACGTGTTGTATAATGAAGGTGATGTATTTGTTATATGATTTGTTTCCCCCGAATCTAGAAATCAGCTAGAATCGTGCTGGACAACAGAAGCTATGGATGCCAGGTGAGCTTGAGGAGTGCCAATGATAGATTCGTTATCCAAGGACTGAGCGTATGTGGAACCAGGAATAGTTGTATGTGGCACAGAAGGAATAGCTGAAGGATATTGATAAGGCATTGCAGCTGGATAAAAACTATGATGATAAGGTAGGTGAAGTGTACAGAGGAGGTATTGGTGTAACAACATAGCTTTGAGGATAGAATTGAGGTATTTGAGGCGATGGACTAAGATAAGAAGGATATACAACAGAAGTAGGTTGAAAAGAACTAGCAACAAAAGCAGCTGCAGGAGCTGAAGGTGCTGAAGTAGTAGATTCCACAGCATCTTCCCACTGAACCGAGGAAAGATTTTCATTTGGAGAGCATGTGATTCTTGGATCTATTACTCCAGTGAAATTGACATTGACATTGTGGTAGAATCTGTGGACGAGATGACCAAACTTGCCACATAAATGACACTAAGGACGATTTCCACCATATCCACGACCACGTTCTCTTCCTCATCCAGAATTGTAGCTTTGATTATGAGAGACAACATGTACATTCGGAGCAGGATGAATACCATCAGAACTAGACTGAGTAAATGAAGATGCATTTGTTATAGTTGAAGACGACATAGAGGTATTTCCAGAGACATTATTCTTCTCAACAGAATTGTGATTAATGACAACATTGGCCGTGACATTAGCATCAAACAGCAAATCCACCTATCTTGCTTCAGCATCTAGTAAAAAAGAACTTATAGAAGCCATGTCATACGGATTCCTGCTCGCATGGATGACAGAAACAACACTATCAAATGAATAGATGAAAAGGAAAGAAAACTTACTTGCAATTGAAGAAATAAATCTGTTCTTCATTCAAAGTTAGTTGAGTTCGGTAGAACTATCCTTATTTATAAGACACAAGAAAACTGAAATTGCAAACTAGTCCTCCATAGATTTATACATTTTACTCCAAATTATATGTAATTATACATATACCCTAATAGCAATCGGCTAAACCATAATTTCACAACCAAGATCATGGATTTAGGTTTCAGGGAAGAGAACTCACTTTTGAAAACGATTGTCGAAGGTGTCATTGGCTTATCGCGTCGCGGAAGAACGAGAGCCGATGTCGAAGAGCGTTCCAGAAGATCCTCACAACTCTAAAGAAAATGTCAAGAGACTCACACGTCACTTTCTGACGAAGTCAAAGAACGGAACTGCGGAAGAGGAAGAGCGCCGCAGAGAAATTAGGTCAGAAAAGGAAGAACGAAGTGAATAGTGAAAACTAAAAGACGAGAGTGACGAGAAAAATCACATCCTATCCGGTCTGGACCGTCTCACAACTCTGATTTAGTGGTTTAGGAGTAGATATTTTGATGATTAAATAGAATATTATATTAAAACTGGTACAAGTGGTACATCTTCTGATCCGTCCATATTTTTGTAAAAGAATGTTTTATGAACTGGTGCGGTTCACAAAAGGTATGATTCGGTTCGGCGTAACCGGTTTTTATGCCCATCCCTAGTTGAGACTTTAGTCCCTGAATTTAGTTTGTTCAGACTGTAGTCCCTGAATTTTCATTCGACGAGCTTTTGGCCCCAAAAGCTTTATTCATGGTATTTTAGTCCTCAAACTTTTATTCATGGTGATTTTGATCACCCAAACTTTTGGTTATGGTGACTTTGTTCCACAAAATTTTGAAAATTACAAATTAGCCCCAAATTAAGTTATCTTTTAAAAATCTCAATATATATATGTGTGTGTATTGAATTGTGTGGTTTGTTATCTTACTTGCATAAGATAGAATACCTTGTTGACCAGCGTGACTGGTACATCTAGTTGGCAATTATAGTGAAGTTTGTGTTTCTAGTACTGTTATGTTGGTTGAATCATGTCCTCTATGGATTTTGGATTCATGATCGACAGACCACATAGCCAGGGATTGAGATGCTTTCGTAGAGTACCAGAGAGTTTGACGGGAGATTAAGTGGATGTATGTCAACAACAACTCTCATGTTGAAGTCGAAGGGATTGAAACTTGTCAGCTTCGTCTGCGTGGTGGTCAAGTCCTAGTCTCATGATGTCCTTTATGCTTCACATATTAGCCAGAATTTTATTTATCTCTTCGGATTAATGAAACTAGGTTTTAAATTGTCTTTTAATGAAATTTCCGTCCAATTATCTTTAGGATCAACTCTGTATGGTTTGGGATAATTTGTGGTGGATTTATTGTTTTGGATTTGGATTCATGCAGCAATAATAATTTTATGCTTTCTTATACTTGTGGAAATGTCTGCAATGTGAATGATTGGCATACTAGATTAGGTCATACCGGTCAGCATAGAATGCAGCGACTAGCCCAACGGAGCTTGCTGCCTAACATTCTACATGTGGAATTGTCTACGTGTGTTAACTGTCTAACAGGAAAGACCACCCGAAAACCTTTTGGTAAGACCCCTAGACCTGAATATCCTTTGAAATTAATTCATTCTGACGTTTCTGGCGCTCTTAGTGTTAGGGCTCAACATAGAGTAACATATTTCATCACATTTATAGATGATTATACACTTTATGGATTCGTCTACTTGATCTCCCATAAATGAGAGGCAATATGTTGCTTCAGATCATTTTTAAATTTGGTAGAGAACCAATTAGATCAGATGATTAAGAGCCTCCACACTGATCATGGAAGAGAGTACCTTTCAGTGGAATTCAACGATCTATGTAATGAAAAGGGAATTATTCATTAGTTGACGATCTCTTACACCCCTAAGCAAAATAGTGCTGCAGAGAATCGCAATAGAACGCTACTTGAAATGGTTCGGTCGATGATGACACAGACTCAATTGTTGATTTCTATATTGGGAGATGCTTTGATGATTGTTTCCTACATCTTGAACTGTGTGCTGACAAAGAGTGTTAACTCCAGTTCATATGAGTTTGGGTCTGTAAGAAGTTCTGAACCTTATTCATATGCGTCCATAGAGGTGTGACGCTTACACCCATGATTTCTCAAATAATTTTGGGAAGATTGGACCTAGAGAAAAGAAAACCATATTTGTTGGTTACTCTGATACCTCTAGGGTATATGTGTTTATTGTCGAATAGGACAGTGGGAGTGTTTCCGAGTTCGAATCATGAGATACGACGTATTTAGAAAATAAATCTTTGAATATGGGATAGATTTGTTTGGATCAATCTCTATTTGAGATGCAAAATCAAGTTGAGTAGACACCTATTAATTTGAGTGGCAGAGTTGAAACCGTAGAAGATAAATCAGTTTGTCGTCCGTCGGATTCACCGCATGCTGGAGCGAATGGAACATATTCTGCTTCCGATGATCTTGTTGAAAGTGGGAGGATTAGTGATCTCATTCTCAATTGGATTGATCATTATCATACCCCTGATAGTAATGAGTTGTTAAGACGTGGGCTAGAACATAATTTTCTTCCCGACGATATAAATTCGAAGGTGATAGAGAACTAAACACCCTAATATCTGACGAGACGGTTATTGTGTCATAAACGTTAGCAAAACTCTCAATGGACCCTTCTAAGAAGAATGGATGAAAGTAATGAAGGATGAGATTAACACTTTGTACGAGATGAAATCCATAAGGAAGAACGATGTTTTCACACCGGTCGACCTTTGAGAGGACGCAGAACAATAGAGCTAAATGGGTTCTTAAGACGAAGATCAAGGTTGATGAAAAGTTGAGGATTACAAAGCTGCACTAGTCGCGAAAGGTTATCCCCAGCAGGAGATAGTGGATTTTAAGAAGACATTCTCACTGACTGTTTGAATGACCATAATTTGTTTGATTCTGTCTATTAGAGTGAGTCTAGACCAGGAACCACATTATATAGACGTTCAGGCCGTCTTCCTCAATGCTGAGGTAGAAGAAGAGATTTATATAAAGGTATGAATGCTTTGTGCAAAAAGGTGATGAGGACTTAGATCACAAATTGATATACAGTCTGAAATAGTCTTCTAGGCAGTAGTACCGCAAATTTCATGATTTGGTAGTGAAAAAAGGATTTCTCCTGATGGATGAGAATCATTGCATGTACACCAAAAGGTCTTGACTGAACTTTGTGTTTATGACTGTAGATGTAGATTACATACTCATAGCAGAAAATAATGTGGAGTTCCTCACACATTAAAAGTCATGGTTGTCTTCTCTGTTTGGGTTGAAATACATGGGTGAGACAGCGCTTATCCTTGGGATTCAGATCTCGAGAGTTCGCCGTAAAAGGCAGTTGTGACTTTCACAAGAGAGTTACATGAACAAAGTGTTGGAAATGTTCAACATGAGCAATTGTTGTTATTGATTATGGTTTAGATAAGTGTTGATATAGTCCAAATGTTTAGGGCAATAACATTAAAGTCCACATGATTTGGTAGTGAAAAAAGGATTTCTCCCGATGGATGAGAATCATTGCATGTACACCAAAAGGTCTTAACCGAACTTTGTGTTTATGACTGTATATGTAGATTACATACTCATAGCAGAAAATAATGTGGAGTTCCTCACACATTAAAAGTCATGGTTGTCTTATCTGTTTGGGATGAAATACATGGGTGAGACAGCGTTTATCCTTGGGATTCAGATCTCGAGAGTTCGCCGTAAAAGGCAGTTGTGACTTTCACAGGAGAGTTACATGAACAAAGTGTTGGAAATATTCAACATGAGCAATTTTTGTTATTGATTATGGTTTAGATAAGTGTTGATATAGTCCAAATGTTTAGGGCAATAACATTAAAGTCCACATGTTTAGGACATTTGCTATCATATCCCTAGCTTCATCTGCAAATAGATGTCCACCCCTATTGTATTTCTTAAGTTCAGTGATAACAAGATGTTGTTTACACTAGTTGTAGCACTAAACTCATATTTCTCTCCACATTTGGTTCTACTTTCCTAATATTGTACCAGAGCATTAGGATCAGGGATCGAATTTCTCATTCAGTTGATAATTTCCAACTAAAGTTCAGTTTGAAATCTTCTCCGCTCGTGTAGCAATTTCAAACTTCCGCGCTTCATCCGTTTCAGTCGTGCTTCATCAGGCCTTCAGAAGTCATCCATCATCATATTGCATTAACTGTCATCAAATTGTCCAGCATAGCTCTTCAGAAGTCATCCATCATCAGATTGCATTCACAGTCATCAGATTATCCAGCATCATCGACATTCGATTCCTCAGCATTCGAAGCAGATCATGTCAGATCGATTCAATTCTGCAGCGATTCAATTCTTGAACGATGATTCAATTTTGTAGTGATTCGAATCTTTAGCACCTCTAGATCACGCCGATGCTGCAGATCCTCCACATCACACAGATTTTGCAGCTCCTCGGATCATTGTACTAGATTATTATCCACAGATCAACTCAGTTGTTCTTCAAATCGGATTCATCCCAAGCATCGATTATGCAGATTCTGTGCATCTACTTCTGTGTGATTCTTGACATATGATTCCGTGCGAATATTCTTCTGCTGGACCGCCTCTTCTCCAAGCATCAATTGGTCTGTGATCATACTACGGTACCATATTTGCAACTCCGACTCCGTTTTCTGTGACTCTACTGGTCTGTTTTTGCGATCTTCATTAAGCTGCTTGTTGCGATTTCTGCTGCATAATTCAGACTGGTTTATCACATACGATGCTTGATTATTAGTTGGTGGTGCTGATTTCATACATATGATTCTGATTCCTCTATTTCGTATGTTGTTGATTACTATGTTTGAGGCTGAATTTGAGTTGTTTGAGAGTGATTAAATTCATCTTATGGCTACTCTTCTGCTCTATACTTCTTGTTGATCTTCTTGTGTAAGTTGCAGTGCTGCACTCTCCTTCAAGTCCTTCAATTTGCTGATTCACATCCTTGATGATTCCATGTTGAGCTACGTGTGTTTACAAACACGTTTTCAGTTTGTCTTTGTTTTTTGCTGATTGTGTTTCAAGCACGGTTACTGCGTCACGAGGTTGCTTCACCCGATTCAGCATTTCTTCTATATGATCTATTCTTGGCCAAGATGAAACAGATTAGTAAAAACACTCAAGCAACCAGCCAGTTCAGTACATCTGCAGTGCCTACATGGTGCTTTCCTAGTGCATCTGCAGTGCTCTTCTTGTGCAGCCCAGTCCTCAAGAAATAGAGAAGACATGTGCTCTTTGAAATCAGCATTAAGGCAGACCTGTGCCGTGGAAATAAGCCCCTGCGCCATGGAAATCCAGCACACATAGTTAAAGAAGCAAGTCCACATAGATGTGCTTGTAAGGATCATGGAGTTGTGCTTGTGTAGACCATGGAGTTGTGCTCGTGAAGATCGTGGAGCCGTTCTTGCAAGCAAATGAAGAAATTCTACATGGATGAATGTTAGATGCTGGTGGTGTTGATTAACTTCTTGTTTATGATGTTGATGAACTTCTTTTTTTCTGTTGTTGGCTTAGGGTCTTGATTTACATTAGGAAGTGGATCTAAAAAAGAGGAATGTTACGTATTATGGTTTAGATAAGTGTTGATATAGTCCAAATGTTTAGGACAATAACATTCAAGTGCATATGTTTAGGACATTTGCTATCATATCCCTAGCTTCACCTATAAATAGATGTCCACCCTATTGTATTTCTTAAGTTTAGTGTTAACAAGATGATGTTTTCATTAGCTGTAGGACTAAACTTAGATTTATTTCCACATTTGGTTCTACTTTCCTAAGAAATGTAAGCCACCTAAAACTCCAACTTACACTGGCCAACCGCTCAGCATGGACATGCTTACGAAGACTACAAAATAAATGAACTAGATAAAACAAATTTTGTAGCTAAGTGCAGTAAGAAGCTTGATGTATACAATAGTTTCTACTCAACCTGATATTTCTCACGCAGTCGATATGGTACGTCGGTACCAAGCTGAACATGAATTGAATAAACGGCAGGAAGTAAATACATGTGATATCTTAAGGGCATTGTAATGCCTTGTGCTACCGAAGAGACTTGTTAGAGATTCGAGAAACTAACAAGTGTGAATTTGATGAGAGAAAACCCACCTCAAACTTTATGCTCTGCTCTTCGATGGTGTCATATCGTGGATGAGCAAGAAGTAATCGTGCATTGTGTTGATCATCATGGATGTTGAATTTGTGGCTCTTTTATGGGATATTCAGTAAGTTGTCTGGCTCAAGTGACTTCTAGATTGATTGTTGCGCCATAGGAGACACAATCTCTGTGACAAAGAAACTCAAGTATTATGACAAGTCATAGCAAATAGATATCAAGCAAAACTATGTTAGAGTATGATTAGACATAAGGTCATGTATTTGAAGTACTTGTCTATGGATGAGATGGTCATGGACTATCTCTCGAACCTTGAAAAATGAGTCTTTAGTGAGGACATGTGTAGTCACTAGAACTGTGCATAAGGTCATTGATTTAATTTCTCATACAATGTTCTTTAACTTGAATTATATTTGAGTATGTGTTATTTCACAGTTTGAGTGTTTTGTGTGTTCTTACTATGATTGTTTATTAAAATATGTCGCAGTGGATTAGATCACCTCTCACACAGGTGATAACATCTATGTCTTTGTGGCCAGTTGAGGTTGGTGATACTTTGTAGTTCTAGAAGTCTGTTGGGATGACCGAAAAGGGCTTTGTGTCTGGAACTATCTAATTTCACTCTACGATGGATTCTGGTTTGTCAATCCACTCAGTGGTCAGATGGGAGTCTTTGTGACTTTTGGTTCGGGTACTCTATGTGTCTGATGGACATCTGTACAACATTTGGACATATGCTCAATAGGAGAGGAGATATGTTGTAGCGCGCATTCCATGCCACGACGCATCCAAAACGACCATGGGTTTGACCCGAGATGTGATCTTAACTCGAAGACATGTGAGACCTAGAGCTCATTGTGTGAGAGCCATGTATGTACCTTCATTACCATGAACATAGACTTGAGGTTCAATTCAGTGTTTGTTATCTTAGTACGTGCTCATGGGCCTTCAACATATTCCGCATGGGTCCTGGTTCTAGAAAAGTTAGTTGAATCGTGGGATGTTGATGGTTTCATGGGATGGGGATGGTCATTAGATGGTTTCGTAATAATATTATGGGATCTTCTCGATATAGTGTCCACTCGATGGCCATCAACTGCGGCGTAGGCTACGATTGTGGGCACAACGCATATATAGATTTGAAAGATCCTTTGGTGGTCAGACCTAGAGAAAAATTACATGACCAAGGGTGCAGGGCATATTTCTACTAGTGGTGTGATATGGGCAAGTCGTTGCGTATTCTTAACCGGTGTGTAGCTCTTTGCTCTGTGCTGGTTGCCTCCTCGAATGTGACTTTACTGTATAAGAGGATTTGTCTTCCTGGTGCGAGTGGGAGACGTTGGTTTTAAGATAATGGGTCGCCCATAAGTGGCAGCCCATAAGTGGCAGCCCATTCACTATTGTGTGTCTGACCTTAAAACATTTCCCTATATATATTATTATATATAGAGGTACTCAGGGTTGGAAAATCAGACAAACACACTATATTCTCTGCCATCCTACAGTTTAGACAGAGGTTAGTAGTTGTGGTATTATAGGTCATTGCCCATCAAACCGTGGCATGTCTTCCCGTCTAGCAGACCGTGATACCAGCCTCAGGCAGTTCTCTCTCCGCTTCCGCAAAAGGCAATCACTCCAAGAGGTAATCTAAATATGTGTATTTAAGCGATTGAATGTTATTGTTCATGTCAATTCCAACACCAACAAAAAGCAAAGGAAAAAATGGAAATTATAATAATACCCAATCAACAGCACAAAAAGAGAGAGGTTGAATTCCCGCCAAACCGAGCGCAAGCTCAATAGTTTGCTTCACAAAACGGAAGGATTCAAAGACTATCAACCTATGGTTATTATAGATGATGTTAATAACATTTCGCTCGAGAGCACATAAGTTATCGAAACAAGGCACGTCCTTGGAAGGAGGAAGCAAGACATATGACACTTCCCCTTGCAAGAAGAATTAATACTTCTTGTAGTTTGAGTTTGTCGATACAAAAATTGATGGTCAATCAAAAGTTCGTGTCCTATCCCCACATGTATTGAGCTCGTCATCCCTTGAACCGGTCCACCACCTAGAAATGGTGAATACCCTATTGTCCACTGGAAATTCGATGGAAGCACAAAAATATATTTGGGGAGTACTCTCACCCATTAAGGAAGAGAGTATCCTAAATTTTGGGGAGTACTCCCACCAATTAAGGAACGGGGTATTCTAAAACTTACTCACATCCTGATGGCATTAAAGGCTAACTGAAATAGAATAAGGTGATAGTGCTCACATAAGTCTTCCAAATCCCGGTAGAAAGGAAACTGCAATCCTACGTCAAACTACAAATTATAAAGGGTTAATGGTTTTCAGTAGTACCCTATGTTTGATTCATGTTATCGGTTAGTACCCTTATATTGTTGTATGATCATTTATGTTTTAGAATGTTGTTTTTTAGTCCAAATTATTGTTGACTGTTAAGTTTGACTAATGAAATAGTGACATGGTCGGATGTAAAGGAAAATCAAATAGAACAAAATTAAAAGAAAAGTTTTAAACTTTATATATGTATATTGTAAATTTGGAAAAAAACTTAGTCAACTTAAATTTAAAATATAAAAACTATTATGAAAAAAATATTTTTAAATAAAAAATAGAAAAACTGGAAGAAGAAAAATAGGTTAGGATCCTTGGGATACAAATAATCGCCTAGGGTTCGACCCTAGGCTTTGGTTGGGCCTGATTTCATGCCTTATATGTTATTATCATCAAACTTAGTTATAAATTTACTGCACGTTAGTGTACGTTGATTGATTTAGATTGGAGTAAATTACATATTTAATAACTTATATTGATCATTGTTATTTTTTTGGTCAAACTTATGTAATTAAGTCAGTTAAGTTTACTTTTTTCTTTTTAAATCACAATATGTGATTAGTATTGTTTTGCTAATTCATCATGTGTTTTACATATGATTATTTTATGAGTTGAAGTACTGAAAATGTTCTATCTAAATTCAAAGCACCCGTCAAGAGAGAAAATAAGTTACAAAAATGAACAATTAATTGACAGAGTGATCAAATAGTCACATTCTAACAACAATATGTGGGCTTAGATATAAGAGTTAATAACTAAATCGTTACCTCAAATTTTGACATTTTACAAATTGTTATCTCAATTTTACTTTTTAAAATATTTCTATCTTTACTTTTGGAGTTGAGGTAAATTGTTACCTGCATTAAATTTTATGTTAAATATGGATGAAAAATGACATACCAACACATGATTGTTTCATAATTTTAACAACTATATGATTTTTTAAAAATAAAAAATAGAAAAATAAGACTTTCGTAAATATGAAATAAAATAAAAATTATTAATTATTTTGTGTGCATTTCATATTTTCAATAAAAGTATTTTATTAAAAATTCATAATTCCATTATTATTTTTTCTTTTCTTTTTTTCAATTTTATCTCGTATTTTAAAAAATGATATAGTTTGTGAAATTATGAACCAATTATGTTTCGTCGCGTCATTTTTCGTGAATAGAAATACAAAACTTAATGGAGGTAGCAATTTGTTCCTGATATCAAAGTTCAGATAACATTTTTTAAAGAAGTGAAATTCGAACAATAAGTTATAAAATATCATTTCGGGTAGCGATTTGGGTATAACCCTTAATAATTTTACCCCTTAAAATTGGACTTTGGATCTGTCAGTATTTTCCAATAAATAAATTACTCAACGTTTTAACAATATGTACATCTTAAACATAAACTAATTACCATGCAATTATAAAATTGGCTTACAAATAGTTTAAATTGGCTTACAAACATTATTTAAGTTTAAAGTTATCGAAATAGTTTATACGGTGGAATGCAGAACTACAAAGTAGTCTATTTTGCTTAAATAGAACAAATAAATATGTACTAGTTTAATAGACTGTTTTGAAAACAAATAACTTAATAAATAGAATATTTTTAACATTTTCATCAAAATAAGTTGGAAAACATCGATAGACATTAAAATATTTTTTAATTAATTTTATGAATATATATACTTTGTTTTTATATTATTTAACATTTTAATAAAATATTTTGCCAAATTTGAAGTATACTTCAGTAGACCATTTTTAACCAATTAAATAACTAATATAGAATTAATAAGTATACTTGTTAAGTATAACTAACATTTTATACTAGTTATGTATATATTTTTAAGTACAACTAACATTTTATGTATTTAATCGTCGGTCCGCCCGTGAACCAGCCCCCTAACCGGTTTGCTTGAATCAAAAGACTGAAATGTATGGTGGACCTGCTTGAACCGGTGTGAACCGACCAGTGTCCGATTCTTGATTTTTTTTGGGTGTTTTTTTTTGTTAAACCGACTGACTTGTTCTCTTTGGTTTAGACTTTTTCAGTTCGGTTTAATCACAACAAGTTTAAGACTTCAACAGGTTCTTTTCGGTTTAAGACTTCAAGTAGGTTTAATTTTGTCTGGCCATTCCCATTTCACTTTGCCAACCGTTCCAGCTTCCAAGTTCCAGAGGATCTTCAGTTCTTCACTTATTCTTCAACCTTCAGTTATTCAAGCTTCGGTTCTTCATCCCTTCTGCTTCGGTGGTGCTTCTGTTCTGTCTAAAGTGCGTCAGCTCTTCTGCTTCTTCAAGCTTCGGTTAGTTCCATGTGTTCCTTGTTGTGGTTAGTTCCTTCAAGCTTCAGTGTTGTTGTTAGTTCATTGTGTTCCTTGGTGTTTTTTGTTGTTAGGTTGATGCGTTCCTTGTTGTTACGTTCCTGCATTTCTTGCATTCCTTCTTCGGCAAATTGTTGTTGTTCGTTTGCTGAAATTGCCTTGTAAGTTTGTTATTGTGGTTATTAGGTTGAATTTGAAATGGATGCAACAAATATAAGTAATACTATTACACCGACAACTCCATCTGTGCCTAATTCAAGTGCGTGTTCTAGATGAAAAACTTATCCAACTTAGGGACATTGTAAAATTGTGGATGCTTTAACTGTAAAAGGAAGAACATTACAATGCGTCCATTGCAATAACCCATTTTATTTTGGGTGTGTGTGTTTGAAATTCATAGGCTTAAGGAATATTTAGTTGGAGTTAATGGTAATGCTATGTATTGCAAGAAGGTACTGAAGAAGTTCGTTACAAAAAGCAACAACATATGATAGGTAAGAAAAGACAACGTGAGACAGTAAAAGATCTTAACTAGAGTCCAATAGAAGAATTCAGTACAACTTATGGTGAAGAAGATTTGCAAGGTGCTCAAACTAAACACTTACTCACAAAGATAAGCAAGGTGTTATAAGGATACAACCAAAACTAACACCCATGTTTCAACCTAGAAGAATGGTCGGTGCGCAACCAATGTGTTCTTCAAAGTAAGGAAATGGTGGAAAAGTGTCATCTTGCTGTGTTTAGGTTGATGGTTGCTGCATCTATGTCGTTTAAGTTGGTTAATTCGTCGTACTATCAACAAATGATAGATGCAATTGTTATAAAATTCTTATTTCTGCATTTGATTACATTATAAAGTTTATTTTTTTTGGTATGCAGTAACTCCTCAAAGGGTAGATTTTATGATACTATTGACTTTGAGAAATTTGCTACTATTGCTTCTTGAATATTAGAGAATGACCCTTCAACCTTATAAAATGAAGAGTTAGAAGTTTTTTGTTGTGAATTGGAGAGGTGTTCCATTCATGAGCCGCATAATGACGTAAGATAATTATATTTCATTGTTAGCATTTGTTTAAAATGATTAATGTTCTTTTATCTTTATTTAACAAAATACAACTTTATGCTTAGATGAGTTAAATCTTGTTGATGATGGTGATGACAATGAAGATGGAGATGCAAACTTAACTATAAATTTTGTTGGAGTTGAAGAGAACTTACTCTATCACAATGTGGTGGTTATGCATATTAAAGTGGAGGTGATCAAAGAGAATCTTAGAAGTTATGTTTAAAACTATTGTGTTTGAATTTGAGACTATTGTGTTATGTGTGTTTAAGACTATTGTGGTATGTTGTGTTTGTGACTACTATGTTAAAATAATTTTATTATCGTATTGTATCGATGTAGTTTGTATTTTTTTCTGCATTGTGAAACAGTCGTCTAACCAGATCTGACTGGCTGAATCGAGAACCGGCTCTCTCACCGATTCTACGGTCAATCCGATTTTGATAACACTATTGTATATGTATATATAGTGTATAGAATTTTCTTATGTATCAATATATGACAATTTTACATACTAAACGAAGCACAAGACGATTCAATAGTTTATTACAGATCACAATATATTTACTTAGAACTACAAAAAATAATAAGAAGGGTTGGTACAATCCATTTATAAGTTTACAATATTTGAATGATACAATAAAAAATTCATATGTTTAGATACACTTGTATGTTTCAATAGTAGATCTTTAGTGAGCCATAAACTTATTTCTATTAATTTATCAAGAGATCAATACATGTTGTGTTACATCCTGGTCACCTCAATATAAAATATTTATTCAAATAAAGTATAATGATAATAAAAGTAATTCAAAAATTATTATACAACTAAAAAATGTGTTACTATTGGTTTTAAATAGAGGTTGGATTCATATTTTCAGATGTTCTTTTTGAGCATTTTGCTTAAACATTAGACTTGTTCATGAACCGGTTCTGAACTGAACTGGTCTGGTTTGAAAAAAAACAGTACTTTTTTATGGTTCTAAAAAACGTGGTCTAGTTTAAGGAAAAAAGAACTGGTCTAGTTCGAACCGATTCAGAACCGGTTCGAACTGTTCTAGTCTGTCTTTTTTAATAACAATTTTGGTTCGGAAATAGTCGGGTTCAAACCGAACCTAAACCGTCTGAAAAATACTGAACCAACTGAAAAACACTGAACCAGCGGAAAAAACACTGAACCGATTGAAAATACTCTGAACCGACTGAAAAACACAATGAACCGATTGAAAATCTATTCCACAACCGTCTAAAATCTGTTCCAACATCAACATACGAGAGTCCAATATATATCTAGGTTTGGTTTATTGAAGACATCTCTAGGTTTGGTTTAATTTTAGACTGGTTTAGTTGATTTTGCTTCAAACCAGTTTTAAAATTTATAGGTTTAAAGTGGTTTGATTAAAATTGAAGTATAAACCAGTCTCAAAAAAAGAGTCGAGTCGAGTCGAACCGACTCAAACTGGATTTTTGGTACTATTTTGAACTGGTCTACTTAAAGATTAAAAACATTGGTTTGTTTGGAACTAGTTCGGCCGAACCGGTTCAAACCAAACCAGTTCCAGACCAGACAAGTTCATCCGAACCGGTTAATTTGAACAAGCCTATTAAACATTCATACTTGCACACTTTGTATATCGTCTAGAGAAATTTTATTGGTAAATCGTTTTTTTTATCAAATTAACGTTTTACTTGATGAAATAAAATGTCGTGACTTTTGGTCACGAATGTTCGGAAATATAATCATACTCAATTAAATATAACAATGGTAGTAGAGGTCTTTCGACCCAATCATCCAGACTCCCTCCCAATCTCGTTTAGGGTTGCTAGGCATACTCTTTCTTATATCGCAATGGCCTCCATGGTCTCGATGTTATCGCTCCGGTACCTTCGGTTTGTTCCTCCCACCACCTTTCCCTCCTTGTCCCTCCCACCACCCCTATGCCGACTCTTTGTGTTTCTTTGCACCATGATGCATCACAATTTATTTTGTTTGTGTTCCCCGTCGGTGGTTGCCATCGTTGTCCTTCTCGGAGATCTCGAGATGTTCCTTCGGTTCGGCCACCTCCTTTGTTTTCATCATACGTTTGCTTGATATCCATCATCATCTTCATCAGGCTGGGTTGTACGGCCTCAAACGCGGCTTTGCACCTGGTTTTCCATATGTGCCAACATGTGAGTAGTATGAGCGCCAACCGTGTCTCCCGGATTGACCCTTGCCCGCTCGTCTCGCACCTCCTCTCCTCCAACCATTGGACTATATTGCTATTGCTCTGTTGGTCGACTCTTATGCTTAGTATCCCAAACCATACCGGTTTGGTCCATCGGCACTTGAGTATCATGTGCTCCCGTGTCTCTTATTCTCCACATATTGGGCAACTTGGGGTTACGGGCATACCTCGGCGTACCATATTTGCCTTGACGGCTAGGGCATTTATGGCAAGTCTCCATATGAAATGTTTCACCTTTGGCATCGTCTTGGTCGCCCATATGTCTGTCAATACCGTGCCTTAGCTCGGTTGCGTCTCCCTCCTTCGGCGGTCGCTTTTATCCCTCCTTCGGTGGTCGCTTTTCTCCCTCAATTTATGGTATAACGATCGGACTTCGGGTGCCCCGCCCATTGTGTGTGGCCAAATGTATTGATTTCTACCTTTGTCCAGCGGTATTGGTAGATTGAGTATGTGCTCGACATCTTCTTGGTTTACAATGTTTCGCACTATCTCCTCATTGCACTTCCTGTCGGGTTGTATCAAGTCACTCACTCTTAGCTCTCCTCCATGCTCGACTCTTAATTCATCACTTACTCGTATTTCCTCCCCCGATTCTATCATGGATCCTCAAAGACTCGGATTTCATCCCCCGATTCTATCATCCACATGCCTTCTTGTTTCATTATGTCCCTACCATGTATTAGGTTGCTCCATCCCCATGATGCCCGTCCTCCTCGTCTCGCCTCTAAGAAGGAGTTATGTGGAGAATATAGTCCCTTGAGCACCCGTGCACATAACGTGTCCGGTTCGGCCAGAATTCACCCTGCCATCTTCGTGAGTAGTGCCATGTTGAAACTCTAGAGCTCTCGGAAACCTAGAACCCCTGTCTTCTTTGATTTCGTTAGGACATTCCATCTCCTCCAGTGTGTTCTCTTCCCCTTCGCCGTTTGTCCCCACAAAAAATCTGCTATTAGTGAATCTATCTCTGTGCACCATGTTTTCGGGAGGTGGAAAACACTAATGACGTACGTGGGAATTGCTATGATGAAAACCTCCTTTCCTGCTTGATTCAAGGTCTTCGGTCTCCACACGGTCATCTTATCCTTTATTCTTGTATTTAGGGATCTCAATGCCTCCTTCTTTGACTTGCCCCATATCTGGTGCTCTAAAAATTAAGGGCCTCATCCACTTCATTTCTATCACTCTCCCTTGTTCCTTTGCTGAAATAGAGGGTCGACTTATTCGCATTGATTCTTTTTCCCGATACCTTACAATAGGACTCCAGAATCCTCCCAAGCTGTCTAGCATTGTCGGGTGCCCCTTTGATCATCCGCAAAGAACATGTGATAGATTTCTGGGTAGTGTCGTTTCATGGTGATACTCTTCTCCATAGCTGCCCCTACCAACCTTCTTGATAGGATATCCGCAAGTAATATGAATAGGTAAGGTGATAGGGGTTCACCTTGTCGGATGCCTCGTGTTGGTTTGATTGTATCGGTTCGATCCCCATTTACCACCACTTGTATCGGTTTGGTCCCCATACTTTGATCCATCCTAGCCATCTTTCTGAGAACCCCCATTTCCTTAGTGTTGCTAGTAGGATGTCCCATTCCACCCGATCATACATCCTTTGCATGTCGAGTTTAAATGCACATTCAACCCTTTCCTCATTTCGGCTCATCTGAAGGTGATGAAAGACTTCGTGCGCCACCATGATATTGTCATGTATGTTCCTTCCTGATACTAAGGCACTATGAAACAGAGTGATAAGGTTTGATAGATACACCTTTAGGCGATTCACCAAAACTTTTGAGATAATTTTGTACAAGAAATTACAGCAGCTTATTGGCCTAAACTCAGTTGGAATAGTCGGCACTGGCACTTTTGGTATCAAGACAATGTCGGTATGGTTCAAAGGGTTTAGAATAGTACCTGTTCTCAAGAAATCCTTGACCAAGGTGATGACGTCCGCTCCCACGACATTCCAGTTACTTTGATAAAACAGACCCGAGAAACCGTCCGGACCCGGTGCACGTGACCCTCCTAGTTGGAATGTAGCTGAACTGATCTCCTCCTCCATTACCTCCCGAGTTAGGTTATCATTCATGTCGGGTGTTATTTGGTTCGACACCCACCTTATGAACTCATCCCCCGGTTCGGTTTCTTCCGATGTGAACACATCCCCAAAGTACCTCCTTAGTTCATCTGCTATCCTTTCTTACTTTGACAACCATTTCCCATTAGCTCCCCTCAATCGGCATATTTTGTTCCTTCTCCTTCAAGCTATCGTTGTTTGGTTGAAATAGGTTGTACTTCGGTCCCTCTTCTCTAATCCACTTAACACGTGACCTCTGCTTCCAATACGTTTCCTCCCTCGTCCATAACCCTTGGAGTTTTCCTTTTAACCTCTTCTCCTCCCTTGTTGCATCGTAGTCCATTCCTCCTTGCATATGTATCCTTAGGGTCGCCTTTGTTTTCTTGATCACCCTTAGGTTATTGCCAAACTTCTCCTTACTCCGCCTCTTGAGTTTCTTTCGCCATCTTTGTAGCTTTTTGTGAAACCCTCGAGCTTCCCTACATGGTGTGGGTATCCCCCATGATGGGTGTTTACATGACCTCTTTACATGATGGGTGTTTGAGCCACATAACTTCGAATTTGAAATGGTGCCTCACCCTCTTCCTCGATTGGTTTAGTGTCACTATCATGGGTGTATGGTCTGAACCAATAGCGAGCTTGTTTATGCACTTCCCCTGGATGTATCGCCGCCCAATCTGCGTTTACTACTACCCGGTCCAACCACTCTCTTATTCTCTTGGTCCTGCTCCGGTTATTGCACCATGTGTGTAGGGTCCCGTTGGCCCCCAAATCCTCCATGTTCAAATCGGCAATTAGTTCCTTGGACTCATCCATTTGACTTTGCGACTTCCTTCTTCCTCCAATTTTTTCGTGTGGGTAACATATTGTGTTGAAATCTCCTAGTACCATCCATTGGCATGTTCGGCCTTTTCCAATCATTCTAAGGAAATTCCAGTTTTGTGTTCTTTCTTGAGCCTCCGTACTCAAATATACACTTGTCACATGAATTCGTTCATCATGTGGTTTCATCGTCACCTCACACTGGATAAAGTTTTCATCAGTATAGTTGATGTTAACCCTTGTTTCGGTCGACCACCATATTGCTAGCCCCCCGGAGGTTCCGTTCGGTCCAACATAATGTTTGTTTTCCATCCCATTCGTGCTCTTATCTTCTCGCAGTAGGTATCACCATTCATTGTTTCCATTAAGAAAACGATGTTTGGGCGATAACTTTTGTTGAGGTCTTGGAGGTGTTGAACTGTCAGGGCAGACCCCAAACCCTGACAATTCTAGGAGATGGCACTCATTGGGCTCGTGTAGATGTTTCAGGTTAGCCACCATAACCCTTTCCTTCATCTTGTGTTTCCATCAGTGTGCTTGTTTCGATTCCCATCTTTTCCTCCTCTTCCTCGTGGGGTTTGATCGACCCCATCTACGCCTCGGTCTATTTCTAGTCCTCGGTGCCCGTTCCCCCTCCACCCCCCCGAATGGTTATCTCCTGTTGTTTCCTTCTTTTTGTTCCCTGTTGTTCCTCCATATCCTCTCCCGTTCTCTTTAGGTCATGTTGTCCATGTAGGGGCTAAGGCCGAATGTAGGGTTTTGGGATGTGGGTATGGTTGATGTAGGCGGGGTATCCAGTGGGTTTTTTACGATGGTTATAAATATACTTGATTTACTATCAAGTCATATTTTTTATTTTATTCTAAAAATTATATAATAAGCAAACAAATATTTAAGAAATAAATAATTTGATTGAAAAAAGATAAGTATGAAAAAAAATGTAATATAGTTGTCCAAAGTTTTAAGAGCATAGACCTTGTTTCTTTCAGATTGAACATCTCTGTTGGAGATAGTTTTAGATGAAATCTGTCATTTATCGTCCAACATGGTTATTAAGTAGTTCATTTCATGCACGTGGCATTAAAAAACTCATTCTAGAGAGGTAAAATTCAAGAGGGGTAAAATTCAAAACATTCAAAACTGGGTTGACCCATACTAAGGTTAAACTCGAACCCATAAAGTGGACTAGTGCTAAACTCAAAACTAAAGTGGTCACCAGAGTCTCTACATGTCATCATAAACCAAGTCCAAAGCCTCCTCCTACTTGCCATGGGAGTGCTCGCCAAGAGAGTCAAACCTCTAAACTCTGGTCCCACAACTGACACCAAATATACAATCATGATGTCCCACGTATCTCGGGCACATATTCTACAAATATCACATAAGGCAACTGCAATATTACATGATCACTGTAATATATACTATCCTTATCTGCAACGGCACAATATTTATAGATATATTTGGTTACCAAAATGATTTGGTATTTTATCATTATAAATACTCTTGCCTTACATACGTTACATTACGTTTTGAGTTCATACACACAATATACTCATTTAAGCGTCAGAGTGGAACCTAAAGGAACCACCTCTGTTACGCTCCCCTTCTTGCAAGTTCATTGGAGCTCCGGCGAAATCTTGCGGTCATCAACCAATTGGCATTTGCATCACTTCCAAAGTCAACACCTGGGAAATTTAGATCCAATATTTGGATCCATCTATGGGGACCAGCAAATAGTCATGCAAACTCGCTCTAACCGCAATCGTCAGAAACAGGTTAACGAACAATCCATAGATAGCTCAGAATCCACCGTTGCTTCGCTGCTCCATCAACAAGAACCTACTAGACTATCAATCCACGATGTCAACCCTCCAAGACCGGCACAATAACACATTGTCAACTCGAGACCGACTCCGATTCCGCCTCCCACTGAGATTCCAATTCGGCCATTTATTCAAGTGGCTGGGGAAACCATTCAGGTCACAACGGAGATGTTATCCCTCTTGGAAACTATCATAGGACAAGCCTGTAGACAAGGCCCTGCTCCTCATGAAGAACCTCATCCCGGGGGGGCACTAGAAGTAGAAACTGGAAATCCGCGTGCCACCGCTCCTCAAGAAGACTAAGAGATAACCTCCGTACTCGATCGAAACGCCGACAGTCATCCACTCTGTCAAACCGTCGAGTATTTCACCGACCGGAGAACAGCAGCTTCAATTCACTCTTGGCCAATTTGAGGAGCTCATCAACAAAATATAAAGAAACAGCGCATAGCCGTCCTGACCCCCTTTCGAAAACGATCCTCCCATACATTCACTGCTGCCCTTATAGCAATCAGAATACCACATGATTGTTAGGAACTTAAACATAAATAGAAAAACCAAAGAAAAAAGATGAACAAGGCTTACTTGCATCCAACGACACTAATCCATTCAATAAAACTTAAGATCCATATGATACAACCTACGACTATATGTAGGGTTTAGGGTTTAGATAAGTCTTGAGATATTACAATCTAGTCCTTACTTACTAATTCTAGAATATTGCAGAATAATCCCTAAACATTCATATGTAATTATACATATATCCTAACATCCTCCCATGAAGATCAGCATGAATGAACTTCTTGAATTCTCGAAAAACAGCCATTCATTGCTCTTCAACATCTTTGTCAATCCTGACAATCGAAACTCAGCTGATAGCCAACAACTGATTGATAATCCCCACCTAATACCATTCTACTGAAAAAACACTTACTTGACAACCATCTGATTGTTATTAAACTATGCACATCAATCAAGATTCATCCATAATCATTAACCAAATCCTTTTTAGTATACTCATCAGTTAAACTTCAGCAGTCTTTTCATCAGATGTATATATGAGCTCTTTTTCGAACATGACTGAATTATACTAAATGATTAACACTTATCCCATCAACCTAACACACATATATCATATGCACACAAATCAATCACAGCATACACATATTCACATATTTAGTCACAGTTCCTTACCAATCAATCTAAATTACATCCAAATAGTTGACCTCTTTAACTATTTTATGATAGGTATTTTCATCTAACCACAGTCTTCATACAAGGTAAATATTCGGAAAAGCATATCTGATTCATCCTTTTTCTTCTTTTATGATCTTTCCATTTTAGATCTTTTGATATTTTCATAATTCCTCTTCTCTTGACAGAAGGGTTTGAGCCATTATCTTACCAACATAGCTGGAGGGTTTCTGCCCTCATCTTGCCTTCCTCAAGAGCAACCTTGAAGTATCTTGACATTTTCTTCAAGATTAAACTCTATTTTTGGAATTCTACTACGTTTTATGTCAAGAACATAAACAGAGTACTCAGAACTGTAAAAAAAAATCTGTTTCATTTTATCCTTCGTTGATCTTTTGAAAAGATGAAAAACATATATGCCAACCATGTTTACCCTTGAATGACACTGAGTGTAGATTCTACACCACACATAAAATAGAAAAACAACTCAGTGCAAGATCATTCAGACCAATGATACGCAACATAGACAGACATATAAGAATTCTGTGAATGCTAGAAACTGATATATCTAATATTAATTATATGTGAAAAGAACAGGACAAGACACTTAACCATGCAGACATATTCAATCATACTGAAAAAGCCTTCTGATTTTATTATCGAATATGTGACAGGAGAATGTAGTGACAAACAAGAAAGAGATGTTTTATTATGAGAATTATTACCAGTTATCGATGAATTAGAACACTCAAGACAACTGTTGGCAACCATATTCCTAGACTCAGACCTGTAGGTATCACTAGAATGAATTACAGGCTTATTACTACTTAATTTTGTCATATCAAGCTTATACAACCCCGAGCATTCATATCCTTGGACCAGCACTGAATGAGTAGAAGCATCACGAACCACACAGTGATTTTCATGAAATTCAAAGTAGACATGATTATCCTTTGCGAACTGAGACACATAAAGTAGATTTTTAGTCACATTTGGAGTATAAAGCATATTCTGTAATCTCAACATTCTAGAATCAGTTGGAATTAACGCTGAGCCTATTGCAGAAATATTCAAAGAAGATCCAATACCAACTATTACTTTACCTTGCCCAGTATATGGTACGCAGGTATGCTGTCCGACTGGAGATGCATTAGTCAGATGATTTGTGGCACCTGAATCTGGAAACTAGTTTGTATCTGATTGAACTATCGGAGCAACAGAGGCAATATTTGCTTGAGGAGCTGAGAAGGGATTGAATTGCATCGGACCTGAAGGAGAGTACATCTAGATGAAACTGATTCGGTGCTTGAAAGGGCTGATTCGGTGCTTGGAATGGCTGATTTGATGGGTGAATACAGTGGCGGAGGAGATCGTGTGATCCACGTCAACATGCATGAAGTTTCTCTTTTAGGTAAGTCGAATGATGATAACCACTTAGCCTTGCTATTTTCATCAACCCTCTCAGGTTCGACGTCATCTTGGTTCTTAAGATTCCTTGTAGGATCAATAAGGGCATGGTCTGAATTAAAGAACAAGTCCTGGAGCGATATATGGGCGAGCGCCAATTGCTGAAGAGCGTGGTCGCCTTAGATGTTGTTAAACAACAACTAGGAGAGACATTGGTCGACTTTTATGGGCATTTTCATAAGAACGTCACAGAGATTGACGTTGACTGATGGATGGAAAGATCGTTTGAGCCTTTTACAGAGGACTGGACGTTGCTAACAAAGCCTCGAGAAAACTACGCAACGACTACCATGTTCAATAAATAGAGACATTGAAGGATCTAGCAGTAAGGGCGAGAGGTTTCATAGATCTGGAAAGGGCAAACTCTTAAGCTAATTTCCTCGTATCAACCTCACCAAGGGCTATTCTAGAGCCCCGACACGATAGAAAAAGGGAAAAAAAGGACATGCGAGGCTGTGAGAAGCCTAGATCTGAAGCTCCCGGACCAAGTCATCGAGAGGTTCTTATCCCGGATCAAGTCATCGCCAAGGGCTGTTTCACGACTTCAAACACGCAGATCTCGGCGATTCTAGTCGAGATGGAAAGAAGGTCCTTATCAAGACAACCAATGTCGCGAAAGAATGCTCAACCCATGGATAAAGATTCAGAGAGCTACTGTCGCTATCACAAACTGAAAGGTCACAAGATCGATGATTGCCGCATTCTCAAGCGTGACATCGAGAAACTAATCCAGAGAGCCATGCTGAAAGAGTTCGTTGCAGGAAGAGAGGCAATCGAATGCCTCCACGTAGAACCCGCTTGCTCATTCCCCCAAGAACAATCTGGCCCATTCTAGGGTAAAAGGGTATTAACCTAATCGTCGGAGGGTTTGGAGTCGGAGGCGAGGGGTCCCATGCAATATAAATATATGACACACAAATCTCCACAACTGCACAGCTGGGAAAGCGATTTCGTCTCGAGGAAGACATTATCATCTCATTCTCTGAAGAAGACCTGCCACATGTCACAACTCTGCACAATGATGCGTTAGTCATTGCGGCAGACGTTGCTGGATGCGATATGAAAAGAATTATGATCGATGCAGGAAGTTTGACAGACATTCTATTCCTGGACGCTTTCGAAAAGTTGGGAAAGTCCAAAAGAGATCTCAAGCGAGTCGACTTTCTACTCATCAGCTTTGATGGGAGAACAACATATCTGTTAGGAGCCACAACCCTGCCGGTAACTGTTAAGATTCTAAACACATATGAGGAGAGAAATGAGAGTTTAGAGACATGACTAAGGAGAAGATCATGTTAACACCTTAGCATTCACTAAACTTAAGAATTACAAGAGATATGAAACTCCATATTCAAGGGGATATGTGAACACATCATATATCCTAACATTCCCCTTTCAAGATAAATCTTCTAAAACATGTAAAAAAAAACAGAACTTTAACTTCTACAACTTGCTGAATCAGTAAGACTGATAAGTACTAGGAGGACACTACTGCTGCACTGAAGATGCACTACACTGGCACGGCTGAGGCACAACAGATGCACACCTGGAACACTGGAGATGCACACGCCTGGAACACTGAAGATGCACTACACTGGCACGGCTGACACACGACAGATGCACGGCTGGAGCACTAGAGATACACTGAAGTTGCACTGGAGCTGAAATCGAACAAGCATGAGTCTGCTTGTCTTTCAAAGGGAACCGAGCACAGATCTGCTCATCTTTCAAGAGGAACAGAGCACAGGTCTGCTCATTCTTCAATGTGCACCGAGCACAGGTCTGCTCGGAAGCTGGTCTAGTTGCTGTGAAGTCGGTTTTGAAACTACGAACTTGGAGACTCTATTGACTTGCTCTTCTCGAGGTCTCAAGCCTCATTTCTCACAGCTCTCACGACCTAGCATAGGCGCAACTTGAATCACCGAATGCAGACATGAACAAAGTACAAAACCGTAGCTGAATTGACCACAAGTCTGCTCAAACCAGATGAACATTTCAGCACTTTGCTTCTACTTGAACTTGGTAGTCCTTTGCAGAGGATCCACTAGAGAGTAGTACAAACCAGAGGACCAGATGCAGCAAATAATGCAGATTTAGCTTGTCAATTGTTTCCATTGCAAGAGCCTTCGAACTTGTAGCCAAAGGTTGAAGTAATCTCAGTTCAGTTCAGCCAAATCAATGAAGTTCACAGCACAACCACAACAGTTAATCCATGAATCAACTCCCTGGATGAAGCACAAGTCTGCTTCAAACCACAGCACAACCACAACATGTAATCCATGAATCATCTCCCTGGATGAAGCACATGTCTACTTCAAACCACAGCCCAGCCAGAATGATGAAGCTCACAACATAGCCACAGAAATGATGCTCAGGTCTGCTTTATCGACATATCCATTTCAGCTAGGTATGCTTCATCAGCGTTATGTTTCCCAAGCAGCAACTTCAGAACGTAGCATAACAAAACAGGAAGGATGGAGCACTTCGAATAAGACCAGAACAACTAAACAATTGAATCACAGCAGCAAAACGAGTGCAACGCAACAACAAAATGACAGCAGCATGGCAGAACAGACCACAGTAGAAACTCATAACATAACGTATGAATGATGCAGCAGTAGCAGCAGCAGAACAATGGCAAATCAGCTCAGTAACACACGAATCATAGCAACAAAACCGAACTAATCTCAGTGTCAACATATCAGAATGCAGCATAGGATTACAGAACAGAACGCATCACATAGATCAGGCGAACATACCAACCAGCGAAGCAACGAAGCACAAGATCATCAATACGAACAGATAATCGAACGATAATCAGATCTTATCTGTGGTTAAGACGAGGATCTTGCTGCTGGAAGGATTTTCTTCGCTGGAAGGAATCGTCGCAGGAAGAAATTGACGCTGGAAGGAACGTTCGTTCTACAGATCGCTTGAAGAATCGATTGATGCTACTTCGGTTTCTGATCTCCTTTTGCTTGGAATCGACTGATTTCTCCAGGTTTGAAGTTTCTCAGGTCATGATCTACTTGATTCGAACCCAAATCAGCTGCTGCAATGCCAATCGAGAGAAGATGGAGACTTCAATTTCCTAACTGTGACTGATTTCTAATGGATTTTCCAACAGAATTTTGCAACCGAATCATGAAATCCGTCCCTAATCTTTTAGCTCTGATACCATCTTAGGTTTCTAAACACGTATGAGGAGAGAAATGAGAGTTTAGAGACATGACTAAGGAGAAGATCATCTTAACACCTTAGCATTCACTAAATTAGAGAGTTACAAGAGATATGAAGCTCTATTTATAGAGTTTCAAGGGGATATGTGAACACATCATATAGTCTAACAGTAACCCTGAGCAAAAGATGGAAGAGCATAGAGGTGTTGATCGCCTTCATACTAGTCGATGCACCCGTCTCATATAATGTCAACCAAGGGAGGACCACCATCAATCCAAATAAGATTATGGCTTCCACCGTCCACCAGAAAATGAAGTTCCCCACACTGAATGAGATTGGATAAGTTCTAGGCGACTAGCTGTCCTCACGACAATATTATGTGAAATGTATTTTCAGGAACAACCAAAGGGAGTCTTTCGCCATCGAGACAGACGCTGACCCTCGTGAGGACAAATCTCGGTCAGCCCCAATGGAAGAACTGCCAGAAGTTGAGATAGATGGTGCAGAAAAGAAGGTGCGCATCAGAACCACCTTGAACAATGACCAAAGGGACGCTTTGACCTCACTGCTAAAAGAATACAAGGAATTCTTCGCTTGGAAGCCCAGTGACATGCCAGGCATCAGCACATATATAATCTCTCACTATCTGCGGATAGATCCCTCGATTGGTCATAATAGAAGGACATTTGGATCAGGCTAACGCTTGGCGATCAAGCTAGAAGTAGGCAGACTACTTGAATCCAAATTTGTCAGAGAGGTACACTGTCAAAATTGGGTCGCCAACGCAGTGGTGGTTAAGAAGTCGAACGGAAAATGGAGGATGTGTGTTGACTTCTGTGACTTGAACAAGGCCTGCCCAAAAGAGTCGTACCTTTTCTCGAGAATTGACCAGTTGGTGGAAGCAACCTCTGGCCACGAGATGCCGAGTTTCATGGATTCTTATACAGGTTACAACCAAATCTGAGTGCACCTGACCAATGAAGTTCACACAGCATTCTACGACAAGGGTGACATCCTTTGCTATAAAGTCATGCCCTTCGGCTTGATAAACGGGGGCAACCTATTAGCGAATGGTCAATGGGTTGTTCTAAGAAATGTTGGGGCGAGATATGGAAGCCTATGTAGACGAGATGCTCGTCAAGTCGATCAAGGGGAGCCCTCACACATATGACCTTCGAGAAGCATTTGCATGCATGATGAGGCACAGTGTTTGCCTGAACTCAACGAAATGTGCCTTTGGAGTGAAATCAGACAAATTCTTGGGTTTCATGGTTAACGTAAGAGTCATTGAGGCAAACCCCAAAAAGCTTAAGGCTATAGAAGAAATGAAGTCTCCAATTTTTCACACAAAAATCCAAAGTATGAACAGTCACTTGGCCACGCTTAATCGTTTCCTCTCAAGGGCGAGCGACATGTTCCTCCCATTCTTCGAAACTGTTAGGGCAAACCGCAAGTTTGAGTGGACGCCGGAGTGCGAGGTCGCCTTTCAATCACTCAAGAAGCACCTGCAGACACTCCGACTTTGGCAAAGCCCATTCCCAATGAACCGCTTTTCTATATATATGTATATATGTATTAATCAAGTCGCAGCAAGTGTAATCTTAGTAAAAGAAAAGGGAAATAAACAGAGTCCAATCTACTTTGTAAGCAAGCTATTTAATTCTTCTGAAATAAAATATATCAAGATTCAAAAGTATCTTTATACGTTAGTTATTGTTGCTCGAAAGTTGAGACCATACTTCCACGCCCATGCCATAACAGCCCTCACCAACAAGCCCCTCAAACACTTTTGGATGAAGCCAGACTCTTTAGGAAGGATGGTCAAGTGGGTGATTGAGTTGAGCGAATTCAACATCAAATTTGCGCCGAAACCGACCATAAAAGGTCAAGACTTGGTAGATTTATAGTGCAAAGTACTAGCAAAGGTCTCACAGAAGTGGGAAAATGGAAAGATCAGACAAGAGACGAAGGAAAAGGTTGGAGGTGCATGCTCATTAACGTGCAAAATCTTCAGACTAGGCTATTACTAGCCAACCATGAGCAAAGACGCAGTGGAATTAACAAAAAAGTGTGCGACTTATCAATAGTTCGCACCAAAATTCGATCGACCACCAACATTGCTATCCCCAATGGCTGGCGCCTGGCCATTCGCCCAGTGGGGAATATACAGATTGGGACCGTTTCCCATAAGCACTGGGCAAAGAACCTACATTATTGTGGCAGTCGATTACTTCTCCAAGTTGATAGAAGCGCAAGCATTGGCCTCTACAACTGAATTTCAAGTGATCAAATTTTTAAAGGTCAACATAATTTCACGATTTAGCGTCCCTAAGATACTTATAGGCGATACTGGCCCGCAATTCGTGGGAAAAGAACTCAAGTGGCTCTATGAAAAGTACCATATTGATCACATATTCATCTCGGTGCATCATCCCCAAACCAACGGACATGCCAAAGCAGCGAAGAAAGTTGTCCTAGCAGGACTCAAAAATAGAGTTCAAGCCTTTAAAGGAAACTGCATAGACGAGATGGACAACGTGTTGTGGGCTATAAAAACGACACCCAAAACAGCAATAGGGGAAACGTTATTCAGTCTAGTGTACGGATCTGAAGCAGTGGCACCCACCAAAATAGCGGTGTCTACCCAAAGGATCCTACACTTTGATGTCGAAGCTATCAATATCGAACAACTTATAGACCTAGATCTTGCTGAAGAAAAGCGAAGGCAATCAGACAACGCACAAGCTAATATACAACTGGTGACCGCTAGGTATTTCAACAAAATAGCCAGCGATCAAAAAATTTCGTGGGGGAGATGGTCATGCGAAGGAATGAGTTCACAAATTTGGACATGCACAACAAATGCGAAGGAATGAGTTCACTAAGTGGGAAGGCCCATACAAAGTAGTGGAGATCGCAGCACCAGGGTCCTACTACTTGGAAAACATAAAGGGTATAAGGATGCCTCGTCCTTTTAATTCCGAACATTTACAGAGGTTTTATGCGTAGCTTGTAATCACAATGGTATGTCAACAAAATGAACCATTCTTTCATATAAAGCATAACCACTTGAACCAAAACGAAAAGTTCCAAAGAATGGACGAATCATCGAAAGATAAGACCAAACTCATACAGGCAGACGAACCAACAAAGTTGATAGTCTCCTCGGTCAAGCAAAGCGAGGATTGCGAACGAACCTCAAAAGGTAACAGTTTCTCTTCCATCAAGAGCTAAATCGAGGGGCGAACGAACCATCATAGCCCCCCAAACTAGGCAAAACAAAGACCTAAACTAAAAGGTGAACGAACCATCAAGCTAACAGTTCCCTAAAAGTTAGGCGAAAAAACTTATATAAAAGGCGAACGAACCATCAAGGTAACAGTTACCTTACAAGCTAGGCAAAATAAAGACGTGGGACAAAAGGTTAACGAACCATCAAAGGTAACAGTTCCATTACAAGTTGGGAAAAACTAAGATCTGATACATAAGGTGAACAAACCCATTTCAAGGGTAACAATTCCCTTACAAGTTAGGCACAATGTAGCGGGTGAACTAACAAGGTAACAGTCTCTCCAAATAAAATCTTAAGAGAGCTAATGAATCTTAGGTAACAGCTTCCTCAAAGGTGAGCAAATCTAAGGTAGCTGTTCCTCTGAAAAGCAAAATGGGCAAACAAATCTACGGTAATATCTTCCTAAAAGGTGAGTGAATATTGGGTAACAGTTTCCCCAAAAGGGCGAACAAATCCAAGGTAACAACTTCCTAAAAAAGCGAGTGAATCTTAGGTAGTCGTTCCTCACTCTTAGCAGAACGAATCCAAGGACCAACATCCTAAAAGGCGAACGAATCCATCAAGGATAATAGTTTCCTTAAAGTCATAATACATGGGTAACATTTCCCTAAAAGAATCTTTGCGAAAGGAACGAACGAGACAATAAAAGGCAACAGTCCTTCCTGAGAAGCCTAAAGGAGCAAAAAGAACCTCTAAAAGGTAACGTTTCATCCCAAATGCCCAAGACCTTTTGAATAAAAGAGAGAGACTATTCTACATAAGCTAAATGCGAGGTTGAAAACAAGCATGGTAAAACTTCCTAAAGCTTTCAAGTAAAATCAAAATCGGAAGAACATCCAAATATATTTGAAGTCAAACAGAAACAAAGGCTTACAAAATAAAAAAGGCATCCATTATATTCAAGGAAAATATTTGAGTCGATGATCAAGAAATAATTACAAGGTTCTGAAACAAAACGAAACTAAAAGAAGCTCTCATTCATAAATAGGGGACAACATTTCAACGTACAAAATTAGGAGGATCAAAAGCATAATGAGGCCATGGGACTTTGCATGGTTGTAATCCTACTTAGCACAAATGGGCTCCGTTTACTTGAAGCTCTGCATCAACTTGGTCACCTGGGGGCCTGGAATATCAAGGTCTGGGTTCACCAGGGGATGCAGTCTCCTTCTCAGTCCCGGGGCAGCCTCCTCGCCAACCACTGCAGAAGGAGATCCCTTGGTGTAGCCGTTCTTAATGTAGTCCAGAAGAGACTTCACCTGACGGAGAGGAAACTTGGGGTCTATCCCCTGGATATCGTCGACCAAGACCTGAAGATAGGCAACTACCTCAACCTTTATCACCTCCAACGATTAGTTGGTCAACTCCACGAACTTCTTAAAGTCCTCGACCACGCTCTGGGGGGATGGGACAACCTTCAGCTTCAGCTCGAGCTGCTCCTTCTCAGCCCTAAAGGCATCCCTCTGAGCCCAAACCTCCCTTACCTCGCCCTGATGGCGAGTGACCTCCGCCTCTAGCTGAGCGGAGTACTTGTCAGCTTCCTTAGTCCTCAGCTCAGCCCGGAGCCTACCGTCCTCGTCGAGCGCTACCCGATCCTTCGTCATCTTAATCGAGGTAATCATCTCCTTCTCCCTCTTCGCAGACTCACGCCAAGCCTGCTTCACCAGCTCAGTGGACGCCTCTGCCCTCCTCTTCAGGTCCTCCACCTCTTCCAGAGTATACCCCAAACTCTAAAACTGCTCCAGATCGATAAGCAAGTCAACGTGTGTATCGGCGAACTCCCGTACAATCTGCTCGATCGCTGTCTCCTCGCGGACAAGCTGACATCAGGAAAAAAAGGGATAAAATTAAAATAGATCAACGAGTTAAAAGAGAACGATTAATGAAAATTATAAAGGAAAGTCTATAAAGGAAGAATGAGAAGAAATAAATTACCAAGACAAGACACTCAAATTGCGTCCTCATCACGACCTTGATGTCTTTCAAATCAGAAGGGACCTTCCCCCGTTCCTGAGGAGGAAGGATCCCATTCAGCTAATGCATGCACAAGTCTGGATTACCCCGCAACATCGTTTTATTGTAAATCTCCACCTTCCAGAGACTGTGTCATGGTACCCAAAGACAGCTCGGATCCTTTCTCTTCGTCGTCTTGTAAAGAGACACCAAAGGACAGTACTCCCCAGAGAATCGACTCTTCGAAGTGCCCATTGCGGCGCCGCGGGTCATGACCCTCTTCCGAGCCCAGCTCCCCTGGACGGGTTGGAAGCAGCATGATCGGAAGAAGGAGCATCAACCTTCCCAGGGGCAGGAGCCTCGCTACGAGGAGCAAAAGATCCCCCTGCAGCAGCAAGACGCTTCTCGCCAGAACTCCTCACCCTCTTGGCTGGAGCAGAAGCCGGCTCGGCAGTGACGTTCTCTGAAAACAAGAAAAAAATATATTAAACCTAAATGCAAATGAAAAGAGAAATATAGGTCATATCCTGAATAATACCTCTTGGGCGATCGCCAGAGGCAACCCCAGAATGTTCCTCCTTAGGCCTACGATTGGTCGCGCGCCTAGAAGGAGGAGGAGGTGGACTCAAAATTGCCTAGGAAGGAGACAACCTTGTATTAGCCTGCTTGGTGAAGAGACTGAGAAGTTTAGGTCCTCGAGTGCCTACAGCACAATAAACAAAAAAGGAAAAGGGTAAAAAAATTACCCAATCAATAGAGACTCACGTGGACTGTTGAATGCTCGTCGGCCTAAGCATGGACTATGAAGTCTCCGCAACTGAGCGAAACAAACAGGAGCGCAATAGCTTATGGCGTCGTAAAAAGGCATAAATGACATTCTGGTCACTCACCGAAAACTCTCCAAAGCTCGGAGGAATATCCCGCCCCGGCTAAGAAAGCTCCTAAGGCACACCACCCTTACAAAAGAAATAATACTTATTGTATTTTGAATTGGTGGCCCGGAAGTCATGCACCAGTTGAAAGTGAACATTCCAGTTCCATGCCTAGCTCCTCAATTCCTCAAACTTCGGCCATCGAGTTTGGAAGTGATGAAGGTGGTTAGCCCCTGCAGCCAACGGATAGAACCATCGGAAGAGAGAAATTGAATGCGTTCATCCCTGACGTAAACACCTGAATTTGAACCCAACCCACATCCAGATGGCGTTGGGTACCAGTTGCGTTGCACTTATCCTAAAATAGCAATAGAGAGTCTTCAGATCGTCACAAAGAGGAAAACACAACTCAACATCAATCTGGGTCGCATAGACGTAAGCCTCTCCTTCACGCGGGTAATGCAGCCCTAGCACTGGATACATAGGTGCATATGCTTCTCCTAAACCCGTCAAGGCGACTTCGACCTTGAACTGAGTTGACCTCAACTAATTGGGTTTAATATCTAAGAAAACTATCATGGCTAGGCAACAACAAGACTAAAATAACAAAACTTTGGTCTCAGTCACATCCACCACTATCGATGCGACGGACGGTCTTCCAAAGGTTGGTTTCAGAACAGAGGCCCTTTGGTCCTGCATGGAAGTATAAGCATCCCTGATGGAAAGAAGGGCATTCCTAGCAGTAGCCTTCTGCCCAGATACAGAATGGGCTGGAGAAGGTTTAGAAGATGAACCAATGTCGATGGTTTGATTCTTGTTGCCGACCATGATCGTAAAAAGAAGATTTTTACCGTGAGTAAAAACTTTAAGAGGAAATCTTGAACAGAGGATGAAGGCAGATAAAGGAGCACTTGAACTCTGGAAATAAGAAAGCTTGGACGTATAAAGTGCTGAGTGACAAAGGTTGGCTTTTAATAACCAAAAATGGGGAAACCGAACGGTTATATCTAGAAAATATCAGACAATGATTACACTTTATTTGGGGCAAAATCGAAGCAATGTCATAACCTAAAGGGTTACATCGGGCAGACAAAGGGTGAAAACAGTACAGAAAACTGTCAGTCTACCCCCTATTACGGAAGTCGAAGAAACGAGCATGCATCAGACATCTGTTCGATCTCTCGCCAAATGATGCATTCATTAAATGCTCAAAACTCTACATACAAGGCTGCTCGCCAAAGAGCTCAAACAAGCCTCTCCAAAAACCCTGGCAACAGTAGCATTCACCTAAAGAGTAGCGAATGAGCATCCATAAAACCTGGAAACCAAAAGCATTCGCCTAATAGGGTAAGATATCAATATTCCAAAATTCTAGCAACTGAAACCGTTCGCCAAAGGATACGGACCATTAAAAGGCACAAATATCAATTAAAGAGATCAAATGTCCAATTAAGAAGTCACCATCTCAAACCCATTAACACAATATCAAGTTCGACTGAAGAGACTTCACTCAAGCTTCGTGGGCAAATGTTGGGTATTAATAGTGACAGCCCAATACATAATCAAGCCTACAAGGCCCAATAATATTCAATGGGGGTTAAAGTTCAAATCATTCAAGACTGGGTCAACCTACACTAAGAGTAAACTGGAACTCATAAAGCGGTCCACTGCCAAATCTGAAACTAAAGTGGTTGTCAAAGTCTCTACATGTTACCATAGACCAAGGTCAAAGCCTCCTACTACTTGTCATGGGAGCGCTCGCCAAGAGAGTCAAACCTCTCAACTCTGGTCCCACAACGGACACCGAATATACATGATGTCCCGCGTATCTCGGGCACATATTCAACAAAGACCACATAAGGCAACTGGAATATTACGTGATAACCATAATATATGTTATCCTTATCTGCAACGGCACAGTATTTACAGGTATATTCGGTTACCAAAACGGTTTGGTCTTCTATCATTATAAATACTCATGTTTTACATACGTTACGTTACGTTTTGAGTTCATACACACAGTATACTTATTTAAGCATCAGAGTGGGACCCAGATAATATTCAATGGGGGTTAAAGTTCAAATCATTCAAGACTAGGTCGACCTACACTAAGAGTAAACTGGAACTCATAAAGCGATCCACTGCCAAACCTGAAACTAAAGTGGTTGTCAAAGTCTCTACAGGTTACCATAGACCAAGGTCAAAGCCTCCTACTGCTCGTCATGGGAGCGCTCGCCAAGAGAGTCAAACCTCTCAACTTTGGTCCCACAACCGACACCGAATATACATACATGATGTCCTGCGTATCTCGGACACATATTCTACAAAGATCACATAAGGGCAACTGCAATATTACGTGATAACCGTAATATATGTTATCCTTATCTACAACGGCACATATTTACAGGTATATTCGGTTACCAAAACGGTTTGGTCTTCTACCATTATAAATACTCATGTTTTACATACGTTACGTTACGTTTTGAGTTCATACACACAGTATACTCATTTAAGCATCAGAGTGGGACCCAGAGGAACCCCTCTGTTGCGCTCTCTTTCTTGTAAATTCATCAGAGCTCCGACGAAAGATTGTGGTCATCAACCAATTGACATCCAGATCACTGCCAAATCAACATCCAGTCAACACCTAAAAAATTCATATCCAACAATTTCTTGTTTAGATGCAACATCTTCTTCTTCAAACTTCCAGAATACTTCATGGAGGTCAAGATGTACATCAACTGCTCCCTTTGCAGGTTCAACTTCATGATGATATCAACAAAAAGGCGTATATCCTCTACCGTGTTCCCCTTTGACACGTCCACCACGTACATGGTTGTCAGTTATACTATGTCGGCTCCTCTCCTCGTCATTTTCGTTCTTACTATTGCTCTTTTATTTTAATACGAAGACTTATGATATCTTCGTTGATTTTTCGTGGTGATAGAGTGTTTTTCAGTTTGATGCTGTCACTTAATTTAAACAAACTGCTAATTGTCATCCTGATGTACTTGAAATCTTTGTCACCATGTTCTGAAAGAAAGGCACTCACCGATTTATCATGACGGGTGTTGTGTTGAATCATCGGTACCTCCATTTATTGATAGTTGGATGCCCTGCATTAAGATATTTAGCAGTACGCTGTGGTCTCTTCCCCAGAGAAAACCTAGGATATATTATCTTCACCATGAGAATGAGTTATTCAACAACATATTCTTTACCTCAATAAATTTCATTTTAAATATTTTTTAGAAAAAACAAACTTACAATATGTTATGTTATATACAAAATATAAAGAATATGGAATAGAAATAAAAACAATAAATATGAAATTAGAATATGAAGTTATTTAGTTGATTATTTAAAATTAAATAGGAATAAAGTATCTGATATTTGGTTAGTGGAATAGTATATAAAATGAAATGGAAATAAGTCAAACAACTTAGATAATAACATCATTCTATTATTAATTAACAAATTGATGGAAACCTAGGATATATTATCTTCACGATGAGAATGAGTTATTCAACAATATATTATTTACCTCAATAAATTACATTTTGAATATTTTTTACAAAAAACAAACTTACAATATGTTGTGATATAGAAAATATAGAGAATAAGAAATATAAATAAAAACAACATATCAGAATAAGAATTAGAATATGAAGTTGTTTAGTTGATTGTTTAAAATTAAATAGGAATATAGAATTCAATATTTGGTTAGTGGAATACTATATAGAAATGAAATGGAATTAAGTTAAACAAAATATATACCCTTTACTTCAATAAGTTTAATACTTAAGCAAAATAAATGATAAAAAATAGATTAATTAACTTAATTAAAACTGTAGTTTATTTGATACTTTAGACTAAACTAAAATATTAAATTAAAAATATGTATTTTATTATAAAATTTAGAATAAATTAAATTAAAGCATTAAAATATAATATATTAGAAACTTTAGAAAAAAATAAACTATTAAAATATAATATTATTTAAAATACAATTTACTATAGTTTAGAATAAATTAACTATATAAAAAGGATTAATTAAGTTAATTATGAGATTACATTAATATTTAAGTATTTTTGTAATTAAATAAAACTTATTACTTTTGTTAAAAAACTAAAATGTCCTAATAGTTTTTTTACATATTTGTCCATGCATGAATTAAACCATCAGACTTACGACAAGAATCATAGTAACCTTAAACTCATACTTACGAGAATAATTAAACCTTAAACTCCCATCATAGTAACTTCTTTTTTTGTCAACAACTTCAATACATCTTATTCAAAAGAGAAACACGCAATCAAACGATCATGGAGGCTCATTATTACAATCAACAACTAATAAACTACTAAGTTAGGGTAGGGGTACAAGGTATCAATTATTTAAACGCACACCTAATCTGGCTTGCCTAGCTATCCAATCTGCGCTATGATTAGCTGAATGTGGGATTCCCTTCCAACTAACATATGGAATTTGTTGCGCCATGACCTTGATGTTCTCACATGTGATGTACAGTCTCCAGTAGGTCGTCTTCCCTTGAATTTTCTCCACGGCTCACATGGAATCCGTTTCTACTTCGATCTTCTGTCAACGTCTATCAACTGCCAGCTTGATGTCTTCCAATACCGCTTGAGCCTCTAAAATTTCCAATTTGTCACTCCATGTTCTTCAGTTTAGTCCTCCGACCAGCTGGCCACTCTCGTCCCTTGCCAACACTACAATGCCTCCTCTTTTTATTTGGTTGCACCATGACGCGTCACAATTGATTCGGATCACTCGTGCTCCAGGTTTGGTCCATCTTTTAGTTTGGATCTCTCTGGTTTTAGTGCTTATTTGAGGTTAAGTCCTTGATAGCTCTGAATGTGCTCATTTGATGGAAAGAACTATCTCCATTGGGTTCGGTCTCTTCCCCTCAAAAGTTCTTTTGCATCGAGCTTTCCATATATGTCAACAAGTTCACATACATAGACTTTGTCATTATTCTCTTGCTTTGTCCATGACTCCCCCTTCTATCATGTGTTCCTTGATTAACACATTGAGGGTCGAATCCTGACTCTAAGTATGTCGAATACCCAGGACACCGAACCACATTTCCTCAGTCCACACGCACTCACTGATCATCTGTTCTCTTGTTTCCTCAAGCCCACATATAGGACACTTCACTTCCACTGTCATCCCCCTTTGCTTGAGATTTCGTCTAACCGAAATTGCATTTGAAAGTAAACTCCACATAAAATTCTTAACCTATGGCAAAGTTTTTACCTTCTATATCATTCTCCAGGCATCTTCATCAGGGTCTAACTCTTGTGTTGTGGCTCCGTCTTTCTCTTTCAATCGATGATAGGCTGACTTCACTGTACCACACCCATCATTTGTATAAGGTCATATCATTCGGTCAGGGCAAGATTCAGATCTCAGTGGCATGTTAAGAATGCAGCGTGCAACCGTGTCGTTGAATCTACCTCGAAGAACTTCCTCATCCTATGTTCGATTCGGCCCAATGAGTTCCTAGGCTCTCGTGCCTGGCGGCTAACCTCCATTACTTTGCCAGTCCACTCTGAAACCTGGCTTCGTCACCACCCAAGGATCCTCAAATATTTTCACATCCATACCATCTCTAATTTGCCACATCCTCTCCGCAAACAAGATATCCCTGCCATGGACCATACATGTCCATCCCCAAGACGCTCGATCACCCTTCCTAGCCGAAGTGAAGAAGTTGCTTTTGGTATCAACAAAAGGAAATGTATTTTCATGATATGGGACAATATGTAGTGAAGAGGAACCAAAGCTTTTCATGCGGATAAAGCTTACGAAAACTTGAGGAAGGCAATCTGTTAATCAGAAAGGTTGCTGTGAAAAAGGTATCTAACCAATACTGAAGACGAACCGAGGCTTGAGCCAATAATGTCACTCCAAGTTCCACAACATGCCAAAGGAAAGAAGAGAAAGAACTTACTTGAAGATGAAGAAAAACAATTCAAGCTTTCATTTGACTTATTTACAAAAAAGCCATCATCAACAATTACGAATAGAACCTCAAATCATATGTAAGTATAGAAATGTCCTAACATCTTCTCCAACTTCATTACTCTCGGCCACTCCTCTACCCTTCTCATTCTCCTTGTTCTTGCCTCGTTCATTATTTCATACAAAGACTTTTTTCTCGTGGGGCATTTTTCAGACGCTTCTTCCTTCTTCGGTTCATCTTTCCCCAATTTCCTCGGTCTTTTTCCATTCAGCCAGAGACCATACATAGGAAATTCGGGTTTTTCCCTAGACATTTGGACCTACGCCTTGCAGCCTTCTGTTCTATGACCAAGCTTTCTACAACCATAGAAAAAGTCAGACAATCTCTCATATTTTATCGAGGCCCGGCTTTCCTCGCCGTTCGAGTTCTTCCACCAAAAACCAGACGGAAGAGACTGGTTTACATCAACCACAACCTTCATTCTTAGGTAGCACTTGGTAGCCTTCTGAGTATCCTTTTTTATCTCAATAAATTTTCCAATCGTATTCCCGATCTTCTCAGCATTCCCAACATTGAACATCTCCAAACCTAGGTCATGAATCTGGACCCATAATCGAACCATTCTGAATTGGACTCTCAAAAGTCCCCTGATCGACTCCCATTTTGTAATGCTTAGACACTGGTCTTGGACAGGCCACAGGGACATATCGAATATATTTGTTTCTTGATCTCCTCGTTCTCAAATTCAAACATCACAACTGAAACTTGTGATTTTCCTTCCTTGTGAATCAGGATCCTAACACACAACCCATTTCAGCAACTTGGGATTCTCCTTCCTTTTTCTCCTTATCCTTCTACTTTGTATTTCGTTTTGCCCTCATCAACTTTGATCTACTTCCCTTCTTCTGAGGCCTTTCTTTTAAGCCTCTATTTCTTCCATATGTGTCAGACCTCCTCATCCTCCTCATGTTTTGTTTTCAGAGACATCCTGGTTAGAGTAGGGATAAGGCAAGTTATCTAGAGGGTTGGCTCTGGGCTGAGGGTTCATCTTATTTATTTTCTTGGTTATTCAATAGGGATAGGCTTGTTAAGGATGTTCCTAGCATGAAGGGTGATGGTTTCTAAGGGCTTGATTGTGGGAAGGTTCTGGATGGTGAATTGTCAGTGACTAAGATCAGTCCAGGTAAGCGATGGAGTATTATGGTGGATAGTTAGGGGTCCAGCCAAAGCTTCTTGTTTGGGGTAATGGGTTTTGGATGACGATGTGTTGTATGGTGGTCGAAAGGATCATGATTGGGTTAACTTCAGTGGATTCAAATGGTAAGGGAAGGGTTTCTTTCAGCCTCGTACTTCTCCCACATGCTGTGATCACCATATTTTCTATACGATCCTGGCTCATCGATTCTGTATGGTGAAAATCTCCGCGCGTTTCTATGTATATCTAGTAGGGTTTCAATGTAACTCCATCCTCATGCTTGCAGTGGCATCAAAATTAATCCTCGTCCGACCTACAATATATGTAGGGTTCCGCCGCACTCTATCTCTTGTCCTCAGTTGGTTTCCGGCAGGCTCACACCATCGAAGAAAGGGTCGACGATAGCACGCTGAAAGACACTCTCACAAACCCTAGGAGAGCAACATTTTTCTATATCATGTATTTCTAATTTGCATATATTATTCCCATCATAGTAACTAAATACGTTTTATGTACCTCAAATATACTTATTGCAGCATCTCTCAAATTTTTGTATTAACCATCTCATATTTATTTATTATCACTCTCTAATAGTTAAATTTAGTTCAACTTTATTTGTTTAATTACAGTTTTAATTATTTATATACTATATATATAAATTAAAATAGTTAAAAAAATAAGTAATGTTATAAATTTAGTATTTATAGTCTATGAAATACTAATTTTCATAATAGTTTTCCATTCATCTCTAAAACAATCATAATGTTTTTACTATGTACTTCATTAAATTAGAACTCTAATGACACATACAGTGTTGAGTTTCGATTTTCACATCAACCAGAAAAAATTGTCAAAGTTGTATTGCTAATTTATTTATTTTAATTTTGACTAGATTTTATAGTTGATGAGATAATCAAAACTCAACATCGTATAATTCGTTAGAGCTCTAATTTAATTATCTACATACTATATTAGTTTTTAAACATAGTTAAAAAAAGTATATATATTTTTAAAATGAGTATTTCGGTAGCTTTAAACCCTACATTTAGAAGAATACTTATTTTTCAATCATGTCAAAAAAAATTATAGTAGGTTGATATTTAAATTAGAACTCTAACAAGACATACTATGTTGAGGGTTTTTTTCATCAACAATAAAATTTGATCAAAGTTAGTAAAATTGTCAACAATTAGAAACACTAGATTGACCAAATTTTATGATCGCTTATCAAAATCGAAACTTAACACCATATCCATATGTGTCGTTAGAGATCTAATTTAATTATCTACATAATATAGGTTTTCTAATTTTTTTCACAGGTGCTTACAAAAATATTTTCAAAATAAGTATTTCGGTAACCTATAAATACTAAATTTAGAACATTACTTATTCTTCAACCATTTTAAAAAAATACAATCGATACATCATTAAATTAAAATAGTAATCAAACATACAATATTGAACAAAAGTTAATTATTAAAGAGTATCAATAAATAAGCATGAGATGTTTAATACAATAATATGAGAGTTGCTTGAATAACTATATTTGAATTATATAAAAAAAAATTACAATTAATAACGTAGTGCTAAAACCTTAGACTATTAAATAAGCGGTTTACAAATCTTACTAGAAGTTTGGTAATTAAGGGGTCATTTAATAATTGGTTTTATTAAAATTTAAATAGACAAATATGTAAAAAAATATATATATATATTTTCGTATTTCAACACTAATTTATAAAATATCTCTATTTTTTTATGGAAAATACTAAAATAATACTTCCTAGATTTCCATTTTCATATTTCACAAATTTCGCGATTTTTTTCGAAAAATATATATGTCAGAATTAATATTTAGAAAACTGTCTAGATTTTTTTAGGAAACTGCTAATAGGCGCTACGTGGAGTAGCGAATTTGATTAATTCGCTACCCACTATAGCAAATTTACCCAATTAAATTATTATTTTTTAAGAAACATTTGAAGGTCTAAATTAGATGTAATCTGCGACATTAATCATAATATGTAAGTGCCTACTACTACTCAAAGTTTTTTTTGTTTAAAAAAATCTAAGTCATTCGAAAAAATATTAACTTTCTTTTTAGTGTCGTTTTAGTAGGTTAAACTAAAATGGGTGAATTCTGAAACAAATGTCAACTTTTTTAGTATGTGAAAAACAAAATTAATATTAGGAGAAGTAACTACATAAAAGAAAATATGAATGCAATAGTTAACAAACCCATTTAATAATAATACAGTACGATAATAACGCATTAAGAGCCAAAATAAGCATTCAATAATAAAAACAAGCACTGATTGAAAGGACACACAATTAAACTAACAACTACTCTGAATCCTCGACCTGCTTTGATTATTCTGTTGATGAGTTTTTTTGGCGACGGTAATCAACAACTCTAAATTTAGTAGACGGTCTGAATGACTCTCTACTTGAACTTTCACCGTCGCGACCACACGTTTGAACACCACGTCCATGCCCTGGAATGATTCGTCCACTTCCTCTTCCACGTCCTAGAGCACCCACAATCGAAGAACTAACTCCCCGCTCTTCACATGCAATTAGTTCATCCGCTCGACGAATATGTTCTTCGTACCCGAGTAGTTGTCTGACGACATCCTAAGACGAATGACATGTCTCGAGATAAGTCTCGCCGAGCAACTTAAAATTCTTCTTTGTTAATTTTAGGGTACCTTTGGTAGCTTTCCGTGCAAGGTACATTCCCTTAGGCCTTAGCCATAATTCTCATATGCATTATTTTACACAAAAATTGTCAATTATTAGTCTGTAATGAACTATAATTAAATAATATCTACATAATTACTTACGATTGTTTCTACTTGGCCCCTATGAGGCACATACGGAGCTGATGGATGATGTCCCTCCGAAGCGTACCAATATTGGGTCTTGGAACCGTGATGAATTGACGCGTTATTCTTCGATACCATGTAGTATAGTGATCCACGTTTGTAAAAGGTAGACGCTCCCGCTGAACATAATCAGAATGGTTTGTTCATAAAACAGTCAAATCTTGGTGCATTCTTGACCAACGACGCTCCCCCTGCGGACCTTTATGCGATAACTTTTGCAACCTCACATATTCTTGTACCTCATCGGGATTTATCTCTAGGATATGTTGTTGCATTCCAACTTGTTGTATCACTCTACCTGGAGGTGTCACTCTACCTACCACATTAAAATGTATAAGAGACGCCCTCACTCGAAATAAGTTGGGGTGCTCAAGACATACAGGGGGTGCAATAGCTAATATAAAGGCATTATATGACATCCACGTCACCCAATATTTAGAATTTTAAGATCATATTCAGTAATTAATAATGTTCCAAAAATTCAGTAAGACAATTTTAAAATATTTTACCTCATCATTTGATTGAGACTCCAAGTCATCCCTATAGTACACTAAATTTACAGTTCTAATTTGGTGACTGAACAATATTTTTTGGAATGACCACCTAACATTACATTTTGGAATGAACAATATTACCAATTAACATTACATTTTTCATTAATAAGAAAGTTTAACCTGGCCAACCAAAAAATAAAACACTAACCTAAATCTTAAGTGATGTAATTCTCGAGCTGACACTTCACCTTGAATCACTGGCTGACCAGCGTGGAAGTGCTCCTACAGCCATAACTGTAATAGATAAGAACATTATAAAAAATTTAATAACAAACATAAACTTTCATGCAAGACTTGCATATGAAATACCTGTACTAGGATGACACAATGTGAGAATGTTGCAATGTTAACATCAGATGCCTCACACATACCACGATACGTAGCGCCAACATAGCTGAACCCCGACTATAATGTGCAAATCTCGATGCAGTGGCAAGTATATCTACGAGACATTATCTTTCTTTGTCATTGTAAACAAAACACCACCAAGTATAATCAAGATGAATGTTCTCGCTTGTTGTTCGGCAATAAGATTAGGTTGAAGAAGATTTTGCCGTAAATGTGTAATTTTAACAAAATCTTTACGACCTTATAATTTCAGGCCCAACAATTCCATACACGCACTAACCATGTCTTTCTCAGCTGCATAGTCATCAGTAACTGCATCTCTGAGTATTCGAAGTCCAAGTAACACGACAACATCCTCTAGAGTGATTGTCATCGCCCCATGTTAGAGATGGAACGTGTGTCTCTGACCACCAACGCTCGCAGAATGCTTTCAGCAATTTAAGATCAAGTTTGGGATGTGACATAATAACCACATCCCTAGAAACCAACAACTTGCACATTGACATTCGCCTATTCCAATATTATATTTTTCTCTACTTTTAAACATATGAATGATATTTTTTGGTTCCGACTTAGATCTGAGGAACAATGATGATCTTGTCCCAAAGTACCGATTGGTCCAACGAACCAACGTTTGACATTTTCTCCAAACGATTGACTTGGCAAAATTACGTGCGGTGACATGATAACTCTACAATTAATGAGTACAACTTTTTAATGTAAAATAATTTATATTTTTTCCACAATATTTTTTAATAATCACTCTCTAATAATTCAAGTATATATAAATAATTGTAATAATATATTTAATTAGCACAACAATTATACAATATAGATTTTATGCATAATATATTAAAATTCATAATATTAGAAGAGGGAGAGAGGGTTTCAAATCTGGTCTACAGCGACAAGGTGGAAGAAAGCAAGGTTCTTCACAGCGGGGGCTCGGCACGGTGAGGCAAAAGCAACAATGCAGGGCTAAAGTTTTGTCAGGGCCGGCGACGTTGCGGCAACACTACAGTTGTTGCTGAAAATGTGAGGGGTGAAGGAGAAAAATGGGGGAGAAAAGGGTTCCAACTGAGGTTCCGGTAAGACTAGGAGAAGAGGGGTCGACTGTGGTTCCAGGGTTGAAGGAGAAGGTTGTGGTTCCGGTGGGAGACATGTGTGTAGGGTTTGACTGGATGAGTGACATAATTTATGCAGGAACCGCTGCAGTTTTGGGTGCAAAAATGCTACTTGTGGTAGCGATTTGAACCAACACACCTACAATCGAGGTGCGCACGTGCATAGATTTATAATTAATTCTTTAGAATATTTACTTTTTCAAATTTTAATTATGATATATGTGCACTTTTTGAAGAAAAAAAATCAAATTTCGCTCAATCAAATAACATATTATTCTATTTTTCGATCTTACCGCTAACCAAGCACCCCTTAAATATTTAGGTTAATTAATTGAAACGTTACACATGTTTGACCAATGTTATTAATTAGTTCCACATGTTTTTTCGCGTGACTCTCTCCTTCGGTTACACATTGTCCTTCGGTTACCTTTCATGACTCTCTCCCTACTCTCCCTCCATTTCTTTCAAAATCGATGTCGTCGTTCAGCTTCGTGCAGGTCCGGGAGAATAGAAACCTTGAAGAATCGAAGTCTTTAATATCTTCCAATTTGAATAAGAAAGAAGATGAAGAAAAAGGACACCTTGAATCTTATCAGCGTTGAAGGCTTCGAGTTCGTGATCAATTCAGCATCCTTGCCCACTCTCAAATTTTACCTTTCAGATTGGCTCGTGGAAGAGAAGACAGAGTTCACATACCTATTTCAGCGCAGTGTCAATGACAGCATTGACGAGGTCCCCTTCGCTGACCACAAACCGAATTGGACCAACGCTCCCCATAGGGTTTCTTCCTATTCTTTGAGTGCTTCTGATCGGGCCAGCACAAACTGAATCGCTGACCATAGACTTCAGTGTTCTTCCTGTTCTTTGAGTGAATCATAGGGTTTAGGGTTAATAAGCTAATTAAAGACGGGTAATATTGTCATTTTATATGGGAGAAAGTGACTTGGCGGTGATTTTTGACGATGAACAGTAGCAAAACCAATTAGTCACATTTTGGAAAAAAAGGATACACAATACTCTTAAAATATTCCTTTTTTTTTACTTAAATAAAGTACTACATGAATATTTTTTATATATTTTATTTAAAAATATAAATAATAACATATGCCAAAGTTTGTTATTATCTAGGGTATCCAACCCCTACGACTACCATTCTGGCTACTACTACTAACAGATTTCCCTCTAGCCCGACCCGAGACATTTCTCATCTTTGTTGGTCGGGAGACTTCAGGTTGCACCTCATGAGTTTGCGATTATTGAATAACCTGAGGTAGTGGATATGCATGATGGTGAAACATTTTTTTGTCAATGTCTTTTGGTTGATTTGTACTTTATACTTGTTCATCCTCACTAGATGACATAACTTCTTCCATCATCTGACTAAACCCTGATAGTTCACCAGTTATGTCGTGGGAGAACCAACAAGCATTCATAATCTCGTCCACATACTTCTTCGATCTCCTTGTTGCTGTCTTCAATAATTTCTTGCAATAACGAGTAACATGTTTCTAACCTTGCATTTGTATCATAAAAAATGTAATATTGATAAGTACACGTGATAGAGAGACCTCTTAAGGCACCGTATGACATGAGGGAGAAACTGTGGCCGGTGATTTGGAATACCAAGATTCAGGTGAGTTAAAATGTTTATGTGGAAGTTCATTTCAAACTCCATAGGTGTTCGACATAATCTGGCCTGAAGAGCAATGAATATCGACCAAGGATGCCCACTTTGCGGTGAACCGGAAACTAGAGAACATCTTATTTTCAGGTGTAGCTTGACAAGACCTATATGGTTCATATGCCTCTGTGTTCGAATTGAAATTTCTACTTGCATGGAGGAAGCCGAAATCAATGAAGATTTGAACCAATCAAATAGACAAAGAGAAAACCAGAATGATCAACGGTGAATATCCCCAAATCGAGGTACGATAAAACTAAATTGTGATGCTTCATGGTGCTCATCTACAAAACAGGGAGGCATTGCAGTCATTGCAAGAGATGACTGAAGAATGATCAAGGGGGGCCTAAACAGAAAAATCCGAGGTGAAAAGTTTAGAAGAACTGGAGATCCATGTGATTAAAAAGGGCACGACTCCAGCTACGGAGAAGCAATGAATGAATTTGGAAATAGAATTGGACGCCAACAATGTCATCCATCAAATTCTCGGTGAGGAGATAAGCTAGAGGAACATTCCGATGGCGAGACAGATAAGAAATTAAACAAGGAACTTTCAGAACATTACATGGAGAGCAGTTCCAAGGAAAGAACACACAAGCGCAAATTGGATAGATTTGAAAACAAGAAGAGGGTTGCGTCTTGACAATTGGGTCTCACGACCCCCAACCCCCTACTAGTTTTACTTAATGCAGAATTTTGTTTTGATTCTTTAGATATTTCGCTTATAGATGCAGATTTATGTAATGAACCATTAGCTATTTCCCATTTTGAATAAATGAGTAGATTTTACTTTGGCAACAAAAAAGATAAGTACACCAAAGAATAACAATTACAGTTGAATTTATTTATACAAAAATCCTACCAGCAACATAGTTTGGTTCTCATATAGTTCGAAGTGCATGGTTGGTGGTAACTCAGCATCTGCGCCAGCTAGTACCGGTGGTCTTGCATCTTTGATTAATGTAACTGTCATCCTTGAGTTTCATGCCAAGTACTCTGAACGAGCTACGTGTATCTATAGTTCATGAACCAGATGTAAACCACGGTTGTTCCACAATTTTATGTATGACCCATGCCTCACACCTCTTCTTATCTCATCGTATTTAATGCAACCTATCCAAATTTTGTCAATCCTGGAATGCTTCTGGGATAGGTTGACAGAGACTGAATTGTTGCATTACACGACCCACCATGTGCCACTCCACATTATGAAAGTGTATGAGTGGCACCTACGCCAAGCATAAATTATCATCCTCCATACAGACCGGGGACACATTTTGTAGTTGATCATGGCTGTATGGGTTCCAGTTTGTCTTCAATAAAAAACATACTACTGTTGGACATGCAAATTTAACCGTGTGAAGGTTATTTCGACAATTGTTATCAATAGTAACGACCGCGCTCCTTTTAACACTTTATTAAACACTTCAGATTGATTGGTCATCATTACTCCATATATGTATCCCTCATCGTAAGATTGCAACCATAAACTAAAGTCATCGCATTCATTCAACCACTATTTAAACTGACTAGGGTACTGAATTCGACAATGAATGTATCAAACTTTTTGCACGACGTAGTCCAAGTCATCTTAGAGAATCTCTTTTAAGAGGTCAGTCCTTCAAGTATGAACTGAAGTTGGTTTCCATATGTCTGGCGCAATACCTACGAACTCCCAATAGGTCTGAAAACACCCTACAAAACACAATTTTAATCCCAGCATGTCGATCCAAAATGATACATATCTTTCGTTAATCTTTTGTGACGTAATGATGTAGTCGCTCGAGAAACCACATTTAACTATTTGTACTCTTAGAATTAGCTAGAGCATAACAAAACAAGAATATTTGATTATCCACATCAAATGAAACGACAATCAATAGATTTCCTATATACGTTTCGTACAAATGTGGGGCATCGACATTTATCAGTGATCTATAGTGGGAAAAACTTTCAATTGAGGATCCAAATGACCAAAAAATCTTACCGAATAAGCACAACCTTCAGTGATTACCCCCTTTCATTCAAACACGAACACGGTCCCCGAGTTTGATTGACATAAATTGACCATTGGGTGGGCAACCTTTGAATCACAAAATTTAATCCTGGTATTGTTGATACACAAGGATACACTAAATCTGCTATCACAACTACATCAAGTTGTCTATGCTTTTGGATCGCTCCAGTGTCCGTACAAGAGAGGAGATGGCCTACTTTGGTGATCTCCCAACTGCCTAATTGCCTCTAACAATATCATAGCAACCATGAACAAGCAACCCCACTTACGTTACTGCATTTAAAATGAATTAGTGATTTTGTAGATTTCACAGTTTTGCATTCACGAGAGTTCTTGATATGCCAAAAGTTTCACTTCATGTTGAAGTGCAGATTTATCATTAAAAAAATTTCCTCTTTGCAAACTCTCAATGCATGAGTTGTCTTTCTTTATGTTAACTCCCAATCTTTACATTCTAACCCGTGCATCCAATCTCCTGAGGTAAACTCAAGGGGATGTTGTATGAATCTATTGCCTTGTGTTGCATTAGAACAACCAGCACCACTTTCACCAAGTTCATCCTCCACCTCCGAGGATGATGAAAGTTCATCATCATTAGGGATTAGAGTATGATCCTCTCTTTCACTTTCATTTTCTTGATCTTCTTTAGTCTCCATACGCTCATAGAACTTACTTCAAGATGGAATGAAAAGCAGAGTTATCCAATTTCCAATGAAGTTCAAACTCATTACATCCACCAAACTCACAAGCTACTTTAAAAAGTTCCTTCAACTAAGTTATTGATATACTTTTAGAGGTGTACAACATGCAGAACTACCTCCAAGATAACTATCAATGCCTTCAATGTTAGTGATTTTACTACCATATCTACAAATTATAACCACCATCTCAATTAAGCAATTGTAACACCTAATTGAATAACGATTTTATCAATTTCAACATAGCATTATATCTAAAACACATCACTTACATCATATTATGCATTGTAATTATGAATTTCAAACTGTATTTAACCAATTAAAAAATTCACCCAAAAATTATAATTATGATAAAATAGTAAAACACTTATAATTAATAAAACTCATTATTAGTCATTAACTTCTTCATATTTAGCATTCGAATACTAATTAAGCATTCTAACCACTAATTATATCTAATTTTATTAAATTCAAACATTTACCACAATTTTTTGAAATTAGGGTTCTAACTCACTTAGGTGTGGGGTTGAACTAGATCAGGGTGCGACAATGGAGAGGTGTGGTAGTGACGCAACTATGGGCGGCGGCGACGACGTTGAGTGTAATGATGACAGGACCCGAGTCGACTGAAGACTGGAAGAAAACTTCGATTCAAAGACCTAATAAGCATTGTCGGGGTGGACGACTGGAGGTCGGGTGTTTTCGATGGCTAGCGGCGGTAGGTGAGGCAAACGGAACTGTTGGCGATTAGTGAAGTGGGTTGAGTTGCTGAAGAAATTCTAGGGAGGTGGAGGTTAGTAAACCCCGCTTCAGGTCATTCACCCTAAACACGAACGAGTCATTTTGGGAAAATTCAAAATCGAAGGGTTATTTTGGTAATTAATTATTATTTTAGGGTTAAATATGGAAAAACAAATCTGGAACCGCTCACCCATACATTTAATATCCCAATCTTATAAAGAGTTGGACCATGTATATAGTTTGTTGGATAAAAAGAAATGTATATAGTTAACTAGTGGACTAGGTTAAGAATTTTTATAAATAGATTACTCTGACTTCATTGTAGGCGATCACTCTCAATACAACAATACATAAATAGCTCCCAAAGCTTTTGACTGACTTTATCGCCGGAAAATATACAAGCTTTCTGGATTAGCAGATAGAAACATATCACGCGGATTCATAACTCAAATTATTCGAATAAAACCTTGGCATCGTTTGTGGGAAGCCTACAATTAAGTCATGGCTTCGCCAAACATTACTTAGGAGACCACATACGCATCTTGGGGTCTAATTTCGGTGAGTACCCGAAAACTACAGTCAACACCTATGAACGTGTTACACACTAGGCTGTCAAACCCTCATTCTTTTCAAGCGAGCTCCTAAACGACTATGCATGAGAAGAAGAACTACCCCACCCTCTACCACACACACCCACACCAAATGAACCAAGTCAAGATCCTGAAATGGAGCCTAACCCACATGCCTCATTCCAGTAGCCTAGAGATTTACCGCCACTAGAAGTTGTGTTTAGTTTGATGATGCTCGATGCCTTGGAAGAACTTTTAGAAACGATGGAAAGCCAATCGACGTGTCGTTCTCACACTGGCCCTGGCCTCACCCCTGTGGAAAATGTTTGAGCAAATCAAGAGGTCACGTTAAGTGCAAGAAAGACCCAAAGAGCGCTGCATGCTACACCTCAAGCCCACATTAACACTATATCATGTAGAACAAGCCTCACCCTAAGATACCGTGCTCCTTCTTAGATGGCGCTCACTATCACTAAGTTGTGAACAAATAAATAGAAAGTTTAAAGAGCATAAGGGCAAGGTAATGGATGTTTTGCATGTTATGGCATCACATCCCTTCACACTAAAAATGATGTTATTGATCGATCATTGAGACGTCACGACCAAAGCCATCCTCGATTATAAGGGTGAAAGTAATCACATTCAGAAGCATGAATCATCACTCCTTGGAAGGATAAACGACGATATAACCATTTCACACTCCTTTTGCTAGTGACGTTTATGGGGATTCCTTCATATTGGTTATTTGGTCTCCCAAAAGACTCAGTCTCCTCATGGCCTAACTTGGAGATTAAGTTCATTCAACATTATATAGGCGAACGCTAACTCCTTAAAAATAAACGTATCCCTGGATGATCTAAGGAAGACCAATGATAAAATTTTGGTAAACTATTATAAGTGCTTCAATAAAAATCTGTCAGATATCGACAGGGTCATCTTGGGGGGGGATTTTTTAAAACATTTGAAAGTGGATCAATCTCTAAATGTGATTCCCTAAATGATAACATCAAGGCCATTCCCATATTCAACCCAACAGATATGGCAGAGAGATTCAAGGCTTATATAAACCTTACATCCAAATGGAACGATATATGGCCATTCAGAGGGACCATCCTAGACATGAGGTGGAAAGACAAATCATTTATTACCAAGGAGTTACCTTCCACCAACTTAACTGTATGATTGTAGGCGTTGCCATGTATCCCAAGATTAGCATCATCTCAAGGTATCAACTTCCTCATAAAAGTGTTTGCGAAGGTTGGAGTGGGGCTTGGTGTACTGCCCGACCATTTGATCGTCACCTTACTACAAGAATGTTACTCTACAGCGTTGGTCTAACGTTGTTTCTAGGTGGACTTTTGTCGTTGCTAAATGACAATATGTTTGTGTCAATAGGCCCCATGGATAAATGTTTCTACGACGACAATATGCCGGGACTAAAGACTTGTCGTTGCTGGAATGAACAATTGCACTTACCTTTAGCATCAACATATGATCAATGTTGCTCATGCGTAATTACCATCGACATGTTTTAGTTGCTAAACAATGTCTATTGTTTCGAAATATTCTGTTGGTAAATTGGTTACATCCGTGACAGTTAACCATAGATCCCATTGCAGTGTTTATTGTATCACATACAATTGATGCAATAAACCTTAATCAACAACTAACTTTGATTGACACTGCTTATACTTAATTCGCATCGAGTTGATTTTAATGCTAAAATACCCTTTTCCCAGAAATCATGATTTTGCTATCATAAAATTAATTGTAATTAACTCCTATATATGAAGTAATACTTGTTGCAAACAAAGCATTTTCACTTATAGATCGATGCAAATGATTATATAGTAGTACAATAGTCAATTGTTGCAGTCCTTCTTTTTTGCTAATATATCAGCCAAATACATAACTAAAGTCAAACATAACATATATAAAACCATCTCCAAAATTCCATATGTACCACCTGCATCTCCATCCAGCTCATAATTCTTGTATGTGTTACATCATCTTCCCACTGTAAGACAACCATAATTTTCTTCCCAACTCGAAAGGAAGAAGAAGTTGCACATGAATTGGATGAACAAAAGTTTAGGGTTAGGACATAAATAAAGGGAGACCATGAAAAATCGACTAAGGATAAAGTGTTAGTGAATTTAGAAGCGGTTCAGACGGTTTAGTGACTGTAACTTAACTTTATTACAAAATAAGATAATTTAGTAGGGAATATTACTATTAGAAAAACAACATTACTATATATTATACTATATTAATATGTTGTACGGTACATTATACATTTTTATTGTACTAAATAATATATTATAGTTATACTAAATTATATATTATATTATTTGTTGTACTTGTATATTATATTATATTAAAATTGTGTGTATATATAATATATATATGTATATATATACTATATATTATGTTATATATTGTTTTTCATATATATTGCTTGTATATTATCTTATACTCCATACATTATGGTATATATTTTAATATTGTATGTAAATAACAAAATCAATAGGAGAAGATCCAATTTTTGGTAAAATTAAGTTGCATTTTCACTATGATATTAAGCAGCATTCTAGGCAAGACGAGGCGAGGCGTGGCCGAGCGCGCCAAAGAGAACAGTGATTTTGAACAGTGACGACAAATACTGTAACATGTACGTCTCAATTGGAGCCCCAATCGGGGGACCTATTGTGTAGGTACGAACCAAGACCAGGTCGCCATGGTTGGTTGACTTGGTCTTGGTTCGGACCCAGACCATAGGACCCCCGATGGGGGCTCAATTAGAGTCTCAATCGACTTGGACCGAACCTGGGTGGGTTCGGTTCAAACGATTGGGGCTCCAATTGGGGGTCATATTGTCTCGGTCCGAACCAAGACTAGGTCGCCCAACCATGGAGACCTGATCTGGGTTCGGACCCTAGCTAGGGGACCCCCGGTGTGTCTCGAATCGAGTCGGGACTTATTTGAAACATTAGTGTAAGTTTGTAGGGTTTAATTGTAACATTTAGAAAAATATTTGGTTAATTTTTCAAATATGAAAATATTTAACGAAATTATTTAACAGAATATAACGGAGGTACCAATTACCATCATTTTCAAACATGTTGGACCAAAAACAATCGTTTGGATTGGAAAACCATTTTCGTCAAACATGTTGTACCATTTTTAGACTTTTCCCTTGCATATATAACTATCGGAAAGGTATTTGACACTAGAATTTCTTCAAGATTGCTGCGGAAAAGTACATGTTAAACACTTAGTTTAACGTTGGTAAATTTTACGACACTAAATACAGTATGCAATTACAAAATATAATGCTGCAACTAAATAAGTATTTTACTGTCAAAACCTTATTGACAACACATTATTTTCGTGACTGTTCATGAACATTCTTGTAGTGCCTCACGCGTCGTATTATTGGTCCTAAGGGATGGTGTTCGCTAAAGGGTCGACATCGTCACTGCCCCGAGGGTGTCACTTGATTTACACTTGGAGGCCATTGACTTACTATTTCAATAATTATATAAAATTTATTTTAAAAATATACGTAGCCATATAATATTATATATATATATATATATATAAGTTATATGATTTGTTACTATTTATTAATTATTGATTTAAACTCATATAATTATCTAATTTTGTTGGTTTATTGCTATAAATTAAAATACCAATTAGTAATATATATTACGGGTGAGAAAAAATACTGGTGGAACGAACAAACCGAAAAAATTGTCCCAAAACTGTCCTGAATAGCCGTTCCGAATTTAAGACCAAGTCAAAACAGACGTTTTTTTATTATCTCAAACTCGATCTCGGGGTAGGGATCAGGTTATTCACCCAAAAGACCGAAAAAACTGGTCTGACTCTATTATAGATTGGTATCAACATTTATTGTGTTTTTTTAAATTAGTTTATTGTTTGTTTAGGGTTGTGTTTGGAATTTAAATTTTTTTATATTGGATATTTGGTATGATATTTGTATTTTGTTTTGTATTGGATGCTTGGTATAATATTTGCATTGTGTTTTGTATTTAAAAGCTTTGGATATTATTATTTTTCTAAGTAAAAGTCAGTTCAAGACCGAGACCGACCCGAGTTAAGCAAGACCGACTCAAACAAGTTTTTTAAGATGAACTCGGGGTCGGTCTTGATCTTATTAGTCCTCTCCAAGTATGAGTTTTGCAATTTTGGTCCTCTAACTAAGAGTCTTGAAAAAAAAACTCAACCCACCAGTAGTGAGTTCACCCCTAATATATATATACGGTTTAAAAGTGTTTTAATTATTGACTTACTATATAACTAGATATCAGGTCAGCGCTTTGCACAATTAGTATTATATTTTATTTTTTATATATAACATAAGTTATTTTTTATAGTACATCGTATAACACTTAGTTAAATTATTTTAAAATGAATATAAACTAAAATCATTTTCAACAAAATAATAATAAATTTATTTTTTTAAGTAAATATACACTAGAATAATTTTTTAAAAAGTTAATTGTTATAAGTTTGAATTGTTTACAATAAATAAAAGTAAAAATAAAAAATGCATGAAATATTTAATTATATAGATAAGTTATTATAAATTATATCATGAAATGAAAAAAATTATAAAATATATTAAGTGTATTTGTTCATAAAATTAATTAAACAATACATGAGCCAATAATTAAAATTAATAGTAACAATTAATAATAAAATAATAATTAATACTTTTAAGTTAAATATTTTTATATATTGTTATCACTTATATTTGTGCATATGTTTACAAAAACTATTAAAATCATTAGTAATTTATTTATTAATTTTAGTAATAGTAACACTATGTAATACTTTTATTATATAAATAGTATTTTAATAATTCAAAAATATGTTGAGTTATAAATATATAATTGTTTCTCATAAAACTTCTAAAAAAATGAATGTCCATATACTACTATTAATTTAACTTTTATAGTTTCTTACTTTTATCAATATTCATATAAAAACATTAGTATTCTTCTAACAGTAGTACCAATCTCTTATGTTTTAGTATACATATTATATTTTATCTATTTTGTTAATTTTAAATTATATTGAGTTTATAAATATATAACATTAAATTTTGTGACATTGTTAAAATTTATTTTGATATTTATTATAATGAATTAGGTGATGTTAATATGTGTCTTATGTCTTATTTAAATAAAAGTATTATGTGATATATAAAATGTATCCCTATTAATCTATATTATAATGAGCAAAAGTAATTTTTAATATGTGCATACTTCATATTCATAAAATATAATATTATGTATTTATTATTATATAAATTTCACTTCATGAAATATAACATTAATAACCAAATTGTTACCCCTACTTTTAGTGTTTTACAAAGTGTTACCTGAACTTTACTTTTTCAAAAATTGCTACCTAACTTTGACACTTGGAACAAATTGCTACCTCAGTTAAGTTTTCCGTTAAATATGGACAGAAAATGACGTGACATTTGTTATTGCTCCATAATTTAAAAAACTATATTATTTTTTAAAAATACTAGAAAAATCCAAAACAAAAAACAGAAAAATAAAAGGGAAAATATGAGTTTTTAATATAATATTTTTATTACAAATATGAAATAATCAATATTTAGTTTTTTATTTTGGTTTATGTTTGTAATAAAAATATTATAATAAAAACGATTATTTTCCAGATTTAAAAAAAATGGTATTTTTAACAAATTATTTCATTTTCTTAATTATGAACCAATCATGTGTTGCCAAGTCATTTCCATCCATATTTAACGGAAAATTTAACTGAGGTAGCAATTTGCCCCAACTCTGAAAGTATATGTAGCAAAATTTGAAAAGCAAAGTTTAGGTAGCAATTTGTAACATGCTCAAAGTTAAGGTAGCGATTTGGTTATTAACCCTAAAATATAATTAAGAAAAAACATCATAATTATAATGTGAAATAAAGAAAAATTATATGATTTTTGTAACTTATCTTGACAATGAATGGGAGAATTTGAATGATTTTAAAGTGATTTACATGACATGCCTAGGAACGAGTATTTTATGGTTGACATAGATCAATTAGAAGAAGTTATTTAACATTAGGAGTGAGAAAATACAACAAAACGATTTTTTTTATTAACATTCTATGTGATTTAGCCAAATTAATAAACATATAAATTATAACTTTACAAAATATAATGGCATGTTCTTTTTGCGCAAAGGAGAAGGAATTCAGCTTATGGAATCTGTAAAAAGTTGTACTTTTCGCGGAAATGGTAAATTTGTCTTAGACATTCCTGGTGGGGTACGCTTAGACATTCTTTATGAAAACCAAAGAATTCCTAAGCCTAGAAGGCAAGGAATTCGAAATAAAGTCATAAAAAACAATTTTACATTCATAAACTTTTCTTAAGGGCGGAACTACCCTTCCCTCTCCTTCATTCGTATCAAAGCCCTCGCTGCTCCTTCTCAAGCATACTTCATGAAGCTTTCCTGATTCTTCGATTCTTCCCCTACTCTCCTTCACCATTTATGCTTTGATTCTTCTTCCAATGCTTCTATTCTTTCTCTTCAATCCTTCGATTCTTCATCATGAACCCAGAACGATTTTGGGTTCATCACCGAACCCATAATTTATGGGTTCATTCAATTCATTGTTGTTAGTTATGCGATAATATTGTTTGTTGATAATGTTGATGATTGTGTCTTCCTAGTTCATTCATGCATCATCATATAGATTATGATATTGATTAGTTGCTTCATTGAGCAATGAAATGGAGATTTAAGTGGGATTGTGAAGAAATAATAAGGCAAACTCATTTTGTATGGATTGATTAGTTGGTGTTTCGTGGTGTAAACCACATAAGTGATTATTCTATATGCAGCCAATCTTGTATGCGCATCGTAGTGTGAGAATGAGGTTCTTGGAATTCGGATTGCGAGGGTCTCACCAAAAAAGCATACTTCATGGACCGAGTTATTCTGAAAAAAAAAACTTATTTTGAATTGCTAGGGTCTAACTTGTATGTCTGGTCATTTAGAAGGTTCGAATTGTCATGTAGTAATGAAATATTATATTGTGGATAGTGTAATGAAGGATATTACGGTTCGGGTAAAGTAAATAGAAACCCAATAGATCGTGGGAAAAATAATGAATTTAGATCATAATTTACATTAATTAAAATATTTACTAAAAAAAGCCAAGAGATTGTCCTTTAAAATTAATTAAATATTTTTTTATTAATTAATTATATTTAAGTTTTTATTAATCTTACTTTTTTAAAATGAATTAATACAAATTAATTGTATTATATACTATACATATAAAAGTAGGGGCATATATGTCATTTTACCACATTTCATTCAATTTACAATACAATTCCACCAAAAAAACAACAGAAGTATTTATTCCATTTCACCAAATAAATAACTTCATACTCTACTTATTCCTTATTCACTATTCTTATTCTCTATTACGAATTATGTGAACGAAACAATCTGTAAATATAACATGTCTAAATTGATGGATCCTGGCCATTTGGGCCTCGGATGATGGATCCTGGCCTATTGGGCCTTGGCAAGGGGGAGCTTCAGACCCAATAACGAAGCCCAACAGCTAGGGGCACGCCAAGGAGGGCGCGTCGTGCTAGTCAGGCGCGCCATTAAGGAATATACTCCCTTCTGACAAGTTCAGGACTCGAGGTCCGACAAAGAGGAATGGGCTACCATCACGCAAGGCGTGGAACCCCGACACAAGGCACAATCCCACTAAGCACGGGACACCAAGCAGCACACCGCTTGAGACTATTCCACTCAGCCAACTAGGCGTCACCTAGGATAACTATGGTCAGCAAACAACCAAAAACAGGTTAAGGGTGAAGGCTATAAATTCCATCACCCCTATTCACTTCAAAACTAATGCAACAAAGACTTATATAATTTACATACATTCATACGAATTCTGGCTAACTTAAGCTTCGGAGGGGAAACGAACAGAAAACCCCAGAATTTCCTTCTTGCAGGTCCTGGAGCGCCCAGAAAGGAGAGTTCGGAGAACTCAAGAGATACTGAGATCCAACATTGGTTTTGTTAGTGGGAGCCTTAAGCACAAATAGTCATATCTCCTCCACAACAAGAGCGATGAACAACCGAGAAGTCGTGGAAAACGACTCGCTCCACGTCCTACAACAGCACCTAGGCGGCACAGTTGTTATACCTCCCAACAAGCTCAATCATGAAGTGCAAACCTCAGAGCTAAACCGTTAAGGCGCGCAATCCAAGCAACCAACACCCGTAGGAGCAGAGATGGCCAAGTCGGTGCACTCCCAAACTGCCTCTTTAGCGAGAGCACCTCCGAGGGTGGCGGTACAACCGACAAATGCCCTGACACCCGAGCTCCGGGCGGCATTGGAAGACATGCTTGATAGGCGAGAGCAAAGAGTCGCTGCTAAAGTCGCTCGCCGGGCAGAGGCTACGAGGATGAAGGAGGCCACTACCAGGCTACGACCCTCAATACAACAGCCCACGCCCCCATCCAGCGGCGCTAGCTCGATGGCGCCCCTCCTTGGAGCTATAACAAAGGAAAAGCTAAAGGAAATGATAGCCCTCCAGGTGAAGGAACAAAAAGGACGGGTCATGCCTCACCTCCATGATAGGGCTTCACATCTATTCGTGCCCGAAATTCTGAACCTTACTATTCTGCACCATGTGCTTCCCTCGAAGATTGATGGCTACAAGGGAGAAGGAGACCCGGTGGGACATATACAAAGGCATGAAGCCTCTCTTCTAGGGCGAACCAATGATGATAATCATTTTGCGCTCTTATTTCCGCCAACGTTGGGAGGCGTCGCCTCACATTGGTTCTTCGGACTACCAAAGGCTTCGGTTAAAAGCTGAAGCGACTTGAAGGAGAAGTTCATAGTCCAATATATGGTCGGGCAGCAACTACTCAAAAGCATAGGGACCCTTGACAACATTAGGCAAGGGAATTATGAGAGGCTAAGTGATTTTTACACCAGGTTCTATACAGAATTAGCAGGAATCGACCAAGTCATCACGTGAGGCGAGACTTCTTGAGCTTTTAAACGAGCCTTGGGACCTAAAGGCGCCGCCCTGTATGACAGTCTTAGTGTGATCCTGGTAAACACAGTGGAAGATATAGCGGAAAGAGTCAAATTTTACGTCGACTTGGAGATCGCCAAAGAAGGGAGAAGGGCGGGGCGAAAGGAGTTGAAGAAGGACACACAAGAGGGAAAGATAGGGGAGCAGTGTCACCAGAGGGCAGGAAACGACGACTCAAGGTGTCGCCCTATGATCCCGCGGGCCAACAGGGAAGTCTATGAGACTTTTATGCCCTTAACCAAGGAAATCTCAGTTATCTTGTCAGAGATGGAAATGAAGGATCTGGTGACCGTGCCCACAGTGAGGGGCAGCAACACTATGATGGGTGGTGACAAAAAGGCATATTGTCGCTACCACCGTTATAAAGGGCACTCCATGGACAATTGTCGGATACTAAAGAATGATATAGAGAACCTCATCCAAATAGGGTATCTTAAAAACTTCATTGCCCAGCGAGAGAGGAGCAGGAGTCCTAGGAGGAAGAAAAAGGCGCCACCCAAGAAATGCTCGGGGGAATCTGGCTCTGGGAAGTCAAAGTTGTATGTAATCAGTGGCGGTTTTACTGCTGGAGGATAAACGGGCGACGCCCGAGAAGTGTATGCCACCCAAATTGAGGGAACTTCCAAAGGTGGAAAGCGCCCCCGAGAAGCAGACGAGGTGGTCATCTCCTTCTTAGAAAGGGAGATTGGGCATGTTACCTCGCCCCATGATGATGCGTTGGTTATTACAATTGGGGTGGAAAACTTCAACATGAGGAGGGTATTGGTTGACTCTAGAAGCTCAACGGATGTTCTCTTCGTGGAAACCTACCAAAGGGTGGGGAAGATGGAGAAGGATTTGAATAAGGTAAATTTCCCGTTAATGGGATTCGCCTCGCTTACCACGGACCCGGTGGGAGCGGTCACCTTGCCAGTCGAGATAGGGGAGGGCTGGAAGTCATTGAAGATGGACGTTACCTTCATTGTGCTAGACGCTCATGTTGCGTATAACACCATCCTGGGGCGTTCGACTCTAAATCTTCATAAGATGGTTCACTCTACCTACCACCAACTGCTGAAGTTTCCTACGCCACATGGAGTCAGATCGGTAAAAGGCGACCAGCCCGTGTCTCGTAGCTGTTATGTCAACTCGACACATCGCCATGTTTTGAAGGGTAAAGGAAAAGAAGCATTGGCGATCCAAACAGAGGAAGACCCTCGGGAGGAAAGGAGTCACCCGCAGGCGGTGGAGGGTCTAAAGAATGTAGAGGTAGAAGGATCAGGAAAGGTAGTACATATTGGGGCGTCGCTCCTAGAAAGCGAAGCCAAGGCATTGTTCATGCTCCTGGTGGAGTTCAAGGATCTTTTCTCTTGGAAGCCTAGCGATATGAAGATCGACCCTAGCATCAGCAAGGACATTATCGCCCACGAATTGAAGATCGATCCTAGCATCAGGCCGATTACTCAAAAGCGGCGCGCGGTAGGGGAAGAGAAAGTCGTCGCCATAAGGCAAGATGTGGGGAAGTTGGTGGAGGCCAACTTCGTAAAAGAGATCAGGTTCCAAATGTGGGTGGCGAACTCCGTCTTGGTAAAAAAGAACAACGGGAAATGACGCATGTGTGTGGACTTTAGGGACCTGAAAAAAGTATATCCCAAGGATTTCTACCCCTTTCCAAAGATTGATCAACTGTTAGATGCCACATCATGACACGAACTGATCAGTTTCATGGACGCCTACTCTGGGTACAACCAAATTCAGATGGCAGAATGCGACACCCAGCATACGGCATTTTATGCAGATAGTGAAATTTATCATTATACTGTGATGCTGTTTGGTTTGATTAATGCTGGAGCGACCTATTAGAGTATGGTCAATAAGTTGTTCGCCAGAATGATAGGCGATACCATGGAAGCGTTTGTAGACGATATCCTGGTGAAGTCCGTAAAAGGCGTTGATCCTGTGGAGGATCGGAGGAGAACTTTCGACTATATGCGTCTCCACCAGGTGCGCCTTAATCTAGCCAATTGCGCTTTTGGCGTGCAATCAGGAAAGTTCTTGGGCTATATGGTGAGCCATAGGGTAATCGAGGTGAACCCCGAGAAGTTGGAAGCGATCGAGAGATGAGAAGCCCTACTTGTCACAAGGAGGTTAAATCCTTGAACGGAAGATTATTACCCGTGAAGTGTAAGAGCGTTGTTGGACTAGAGAAATTCCAGCGTTGAAGAGATCCTCCTCCGTGGTCTCCTTGGATATCCACGACGCACCCCCCACTATATGGTCGGTGTACAACAGGAGGAGAGGCTCCTTATCCCAAGGGGATAATTCATTGTCGTCAGGCGAAGCGCCTTGGAATTAATGCACCAAGAAACCCCCCTTGGAAGAAAAATAGGAACCCTTCCAATTGGAGTTCCTTGTCCTAAAACTAGTAACTAAGGGCCAAGCGAATTTCCGATTCTGAAATTTGTTATCGGGGAAGCGGCTGACAAAGCTAAATACGCCGAAGCGGCTGACAAAGCTAAATACGCCGAAGCGATTCGAGTCTATCCTATAAAAATTGTGAAACAAGACTAAGGAGTATGTATAGCCCTTCTTCTCACACAAACACTTAAAGCCTACCTGGGTGCGAAGGGAGTTGGGGGAAAATTGGGTAGGGGAGACATTGTAGTAACGGCAGACTTCGGCTAGGTCTGAGCAGATCAGAAACCTCATCCCCGCATCTATCTGAAGGTGATAGATAGTTTCCTCGCCCTGACCAGGTTTAGAAATGGGATGAGCGTTCTCAGGATCACGCGCATTAGGAATGGGAAAACGAGGCGCTAAGGCGTCACTCATACACGCTTCATCTACGACTCTATTAAAAATTGACCTAGAGATAATATTAGGTTTAGGGTCGCTAAAACTAGGGGAAAATAAGACGTTTGCCTCACCTCTTGCCGATTCGCTCGCCATTGAAGAAAGGAGACGCTCACGACGAGGGAAGAGACTCGGCTCGAAAGGAGAACAGCAAGCTATTTTGAGAAGCGACCGAAGAACCAAAAGTGATCGGAGAATAAAAAACGACAGGAGAAAAACTGGAAAGAACTACCCGAATTCTAGAGAGAAGGCAGAGCAAAATCTAGGGAGAGAAAGGTTTAGAGAAGTAAAACTGAAAAAATGGAGAAGGAGATGCCTATTTATAGAAGAGCTCCTTCGGGGAGGTGAACGGTCACCCTACCCCTAGGGTTATGATTGGCTGAAACGTCCTTGGAAAGCCAAGGGTTGCCAACGACTCAGAAAAATGACTACTTTCCGCTCTTTCTTAAAATCCAAAATTCGAATTTCAAACTGAGGAAGCCTAACCGACATGCAAAGGGCGCACCCATCGTCACTCGCGCAAAGCATCAAATAGGTTGGATTTGCAGACAACCATAGGAACGCCGTATCCCGAGACGGAAAACACTTGTCAAACCCAACATGAGTGACACTCACATTGGGCTTCAGGGGGAGATGATGGATCCTGGCCTTTGGGGCCTCAGATGATGGATCATGGCCTATTGGGCCTCGACAAGGGGGAGGGGGTTTCAGACCCAAGAACGAAGCCTATCAGCTAGGGGTGCGCCGAGCTCATCACGCGCGCTATTAAGGAATATACTCCCTTCTGACAAGTTCAAGACTCGAGGTCTGACAAAGAGGAATGGGCTACCCTGACGCTAGGTGTGGAACCCCGGCACAAGGCACGATCCCACTAGGCACAGAACACCAGGCAGCACACTGCTCGAGACTATTCCACTCAGCTAACCGGGCGCCACCTAGGATAACTATGGTCAACAAACAGCCCAAACCAGGTTAAGGGTGAAAACTATAAATACCAGGTTAAGGGTGAAGGCAACAAACACTTATATACTTTACATTCATTCATACGAACTCCGGCTAACTTAAGCATCGGAGGGGAAACTAAGGGAAAACCCCGGGATTTCCTTCTTGCAGGTCGTGGAGCGCCCAGAAAGGAGAGTTCGGAGAACTGAGGTGATACCGAGATCCGACAATTCTCAATAACACAAGAGGCAGATGAGAATAAATAGAATGAGAGGTCACTGGAAGATGCATTTGTGGTTCCCGGGATGTTGGTGATGATTATGATCATAAATTCGTTATTCGTAATTAGAACAGAAGGAAGAAGACGAGAAGTCATGGCAACAACAAAAATTATTAAAAAAAAACAAATTTCATAAATCGAAACCGGACAATTCTTAAAAAATCGGTCGTTTTTTTAAGAACCGGCCGGTTTGCACCGGTTGAACTAGTCATTATTATTTCGGTCTTTTATGTGAACCCGACCATCCATCCTGCCGGTTCATGGTCGGATCCGGTCCGGTTCTGATAACTATGGTACAAACTACCAGACAGGATAAGACGAGGGAGCAAAAGAAGAGAGCCAGCCGTGCAGAAAGAACGAAGATTAAGATGATACCTCAACAATGGACTTCTCCATGCGGAAACCAGTGCACGAGCAAGTATGCTGCTCTCACACAGATCCCTTGTAAGTTTCCTTCTTTCAAGATTTGGTAGCATTGATTGAGCCGATTATATTTTGTCCATTTTGTTCATGAGCTGCGTGAAAATGGTCAAATAATTGAATGGCTGAACTAAGCTTGTGACTGTCGCATCTCATTGTGTTCCTAATGTCGTTGGTGTTATGAAACCAATAAATGATCGTGTTTGTCTGATCTATACGCGTCAATGTTTCTGTTGATGATAAAAACTTATATGTAGTGTTGGTCAAATGGATGGATTGGGATCCTCATGTAGCAATTGGATCATCTAAAAAGGGTGCCTGTGAAAGTTCTTCATCTTGCTTTTCCATGATTCCATGAATTTGCTACGACGGATCTTTAATAGGTACTGGGTGAATTTTACCATTTTGTTAAATCTTAAATGATTGATTTTTTGTATCTTCTTAACAGAGTTGAATAAGCGTATTCTTTGTATGAATAATGTGGTTGTACATCGGTTTCTTTTCAAGGCGATGGATGATGGGTCCTGTTGATAATTAAAGCATATGCTGGTTATAATTAATAATGTTTGCCATTTTCAGGGAGAGTCTTTTGCAAAAAGGGATGTGACACTGATGGAGAAACATGGGAAGAATGTGAGTAGTCTGCACTATTTGGTAATTTCATATTTGCTGCTGTTTATTGACAAGTTTTGCGCTTTAATTGGGGCTAAGAGCTTGAGATACTTCTTAGTATAATGAATTACATATAATTTGGCGTTTCAGATTAAGCTACAAGTGATTTGGCAAGTACTGGACAACATACATATTGTCCAGCTCCAAAATCAAACCTACTATATTTGTTTTGCTCATTTTTTTCCCAAGTGCAGATTTAGTTATTAGACGAGAGTTTGCTGTTGAATATAGGGGAATTCTAGGTAAAGTAAAAAAGTATGGAAAAGGGACTGCTTTTATCAGTTTTTCTTAATACAGTTAATGACTAGTTCTATCCCCTCTAGGTTTGACAGAGTGCGAAGAGATATGCTATAAGGATCCCGTGTTGAAAGACCACCAGTGGAGCGCTTACATTGATCGTTCACCTGGCGCTGACACTTACTCAGGGGTTGTGATCTTTAGCGACTTCAATTAATGACATGACATTTACCTTATTATTCTATTATGTTCTTGCTTTCCTCTTATGTTTATATCAAGTTTTTACTTTCATGGTAAGTGTGCTATGATTTTCAAACTGATGAAAAAAATTACATGATTTTTTTTTAATCAAAGAACAGAAATAAAGTAAGAAACACAGATATACCTAAAACAGTCTGAAAAATGTAGTAAACTGCCTTGGACATCTGATGTGCAAAGGGAGAATTGTTCATCCAGTTGCATTAGAGTAGTTTAAAGAAGTACTGAACAAAAGCTAATATTTGACATTCAAGTGTTCATAAATTCATTAACTAAATGTTTGTAAGCTGAATCGGAGAATCAATGAGCAATGCCATTATCCTATACATCATAGCTTTCTTTTGCTTCATTTCATTTCATATTCTACTCTTGATGTCTTTGCATACTAATAGACACACACTCAATGCTAGCATACTCTCCATTTCTGTAAGATGTTGAACTGTGTCCGTTGTTTTTTCAAGTGACATGGATAAAATATTTTTGGTTATGTACATGAGAAATATTTAGTAGAGGTGTAACTTCTTCTGTAATAATTGACGACAATATGAGTAAATCCTAAGCTGCAAACTTAATGTCCCTTGTAATGATTTTAGCTGGAGCTTGTGGACATAGTGGTTGACCTATGACAATGAATGGCAGCATGAAATATGTTGTGAATTTGATAACTGCACATGCTCCACAAACGTCATTCAAGTATGTATGATCTGATGCTCTTGATGCCATATGTTTTTCAGGAATGCTTTCAGGCATGTGTATCTGGCTGTGGATATAAGGTCGCTATCTCTTTCTCTAAGATTGTATTTCCCATTAATTTCCACTACTTTTCTTAGAGTTATGAAGTTTGAAATGTTGCCATGATGTGATTGGACTATCTGTAATGAAGAAGTAAAGTATGATAATAAGCATGCTGTAGCTTTCTAGGGATCAATTTGACTGTATGTTGCTAAGGCCTACAGTGATATTCTGAAGCCAGACCCTGTAGGCTAGCAAGCTTATAGTAAGAAGCTAGAGCTACTGATGATCGGTATAGATGATGTTTATAAAGATACGCGCCTCTCATTAGTTTTCTTTTTGTCTCTTCCATTGAAGGAGAGGAAATAACTGCTTAAGATCATAGCAACACGTTCTATTTGATATGTGTGAAATCACTGCACACAATCAATTTTGTCTTGCAGTCTCAATTCAATCATATTCACCACCCAACACAAAAATGAAAATTTCCTTGAACCCTCTGTAGAATTACTAATTTGTATATGTGGTTGGTGGCTGAACATGCACATTGGTTCACTGCATCTTCACACAACTAAGTATCCCTAATAGTGTCTAATCTTATCTTATCTTACCTATGAAAAGTTACGCTTTTTCTTAAAAAAGTTGCTGCAACCAAGCAAGTCATAGCATACAATTGAGTAAATTTATTTTATTTAGTGCATTTTGCACCACCTATCTATCTACGTCAGTTTGGGGTTTGAATCTGCCTGCAATTCTTTTATATGTATTTTAGCTACCTAGTTGAGATCCTTTTGTCGCTGTTTGAGGAGATTAGTTAAATCGGTAGCTAGTTTGATATTGAATTTGGTGATTAGTGAGATTCACTTTGTATTGGGGATGATTTTGCAGTATGAAATGGAGAAAGAAAAGGTTCATCGGGTTCGGCCAAATAGACCACCCAAGCCTCCATGTGCTGTCAAGAAGCCTGCTGCTGCTGTTGACCCTCCTCCATCTCCATCTGAAGGCCAAGAACATCGTCTACCATCTGATAAAGAAGAAGTTCCCAGCACTTCAGCATAACAGTAACATATATATAACTGAGAAGAAAGAAAGAGAAACAGCTATATATCAGTTTCTTTCTACCGTCAAGAAGATTCTATGATCAATATTTAGAACACATTTTTTTGATCTACTCAGCCCTGAAGCCTGCCTAAGAATTTTTTACTGCTGCATTGCATTGCAGCCAATTGAGACTGAGCTGCTAACCAACTGCAGACTGCTACTACTTAGCTAGGCCATGGACAGTGAAGTTTCCCTTCGAGAAAGGGTTTTGAATGATTATTTTCTTTCTGTCTCCGTACTACTATGCGGGTTTCCTAATTTGGGAGAGGCAAGCATTAACTGTAACGTGCCACACATTGTTTATTAATCAACGCTTTCTTGCATGATGTGATGATTAGTATCGGGCTTATATATTTCTGTAGGCTTGCAATGCTGCAAATTCTGAATAGCAACATAAAGCCATTGATGTTGACATTATTACGCGACTTTCCTTTTATTAACGTCCCTTGATGATGAATGGTTGATGCTTATGGATTGTTCTTTTGGGTTGTCCAGGAAAAGGTTTCATCTTGAGGTTGGTTAGTCTTTCTGTGCAGTCAAAACTACACACGCAATATCATCTGTGTGCACTAATAGCAAAGTTCGTTCTAATAACAACTTTATTCCAGTCTGCTCCAAAATTCATCCGGACTAATTTGAAGAGTTACACTATCTGAATTCCGATTATTCTTTGTTAAGTATTTCAAAATTATGTTATTTTTGATCAATTAGTCAGTGCACTCTCATGTGGTTTGAGATTTATCCTAGTTTTCATGTTTTTTTCCCATCATTCTTTATAGTTGATATTTCGATGCTCTATTTTATTTCAATTTGTGTATCCTACCTCTATTCATCACGTCTTTCACCCATATCCCTTTTCTTCATCTTTTTGTTCTTCCTATTCTTAGTTTTGTAAATGAAAGTCTTTCGATCCTTCCTGATGTCTACTAAAATAGACCCATCTCCCACAACCATTGAATCCCAATTTTGTATTGGATCTGATCAAGTTGCCTATTTATTGCTACTTTCTGAGATCTCATTGTTGTTTATTTGCTCTACCCAGAAGTAGTTCAAGAGTAGTGGAACCAGATCTGGTAACGAAGGGTGTAATCATTGGTGTAATCCACGGAATCCGTAATCCTAGAGAAGTAGGAATAGATTTTCCGTCCGAAAAGCTCAGAATTAGCATTCCTAGATCTCCCACAATACGGAATAGGGTGTGAAATGACAAAAATACCATCCCCTATTTTCGTATTGAGGAAAATGGCCTTGTGATTAGGGCTACTTCTTCTTTACTAAATAATTTTAGTTTAATTAATATAATTTGTAGTTAATTAAATTATTACAAACCAAATGCACAGTATTAGAAGACCAGTTGTTCTCTATTCCCTACTCATATTTCTAATTTCGTATTCCTTATTCCACCAACCAAATGCACAGTTTGAGAAGACCAATTGTAGAAATATGCCTCGTCAATTAGTCAGGATCCTGAGAATGTATAAGGGCATAAAAAAACAATTTGCACTTAATGTTCCGTGACATTCTAAAATTGGTTTATTAATTGTGAATAAAATAAATTTTTACTATCAACAAAATAAATTTCTTTTTCTTAGGTCCTTAGTTTGAAACAATTGATCTCTTCATTTTCTCAGACCCAATTAAAGTGTACGTTGAAGACTAGTTTGATCGGCATGCTAGGGAAAACGATGAATAAGGAAAAGATAAAGAAGAAGAAAAATGATATATTCGGTATTTCAGGTTCTAATATTAACATGTACATAACATATGGAGACACTAACAGTGAAAAGGAATGTCAATTATGAATTTTTTCCAAAAAATTCAACATATCCAAAAAGAAGGTAATGTCCAAATGTTGATTTCCTTTATGTAATGTCACCACCCCAGTCTGCATCACGGTATGACGTTAAAGAAATCTCTTTGATAGGAAAATATTATTACGAAACAAAAGACCATGGTCAATGGTACCCTTCAAATATCTCACAAGATGCAGAACAACTTTCCAGTGACTAAGGGAATGAGTTTGCATATACTGACTGAGCTTATTCACAGAAAAATTAATGTATGATCGAGTGACACAAATGTGTTGCAAAACTCCAATTGTACTTCTATGCAGTGTTACTTCATCGAAAGGTTCAGCACAAGTTATAATCCATATTTTCGACAAACATGTACCTGTCATGGGAGTGGAAAACACATATGCTTCATTAAGACTCAACTTGTTTATAAGATCTTGAACATACTTCTTCTGCTTGAGGAAAAGAAAGTCATCACTAGCTGCAACTTCCATTCCCAAAAAATAGCTCAGACTTCCTAGATCTTTAAGCATGAATTACCTCAGCAGTTGCATAAGAGGATGGACCAGTTACCACAATGTCATCTACATATACTAACAAAAACACAGAGCACAAACCTGTTTGTTTAATGAAAAGACAACTATCAGCCACGGAAGCTTTAAACTGTAAGGAAGTTATAAGAAAGTTCTTGAGTTTCTCAAACCAAGCACGGGGTGCTTGTTTAAGACCATAGAGGGCCTTTGTAAGTTTACACACAAGAGACTTTTCCGAGATGGATACTTTTTCAAAACCAGAAGGCTGGACCGTATACACCTCCTCAGTTAGATCACCATGGAGAAACACATTATTAATATCAATCTCCACTTGTGAGATAGAGCAAGAGATAATACCACACGAATAGTAGCTGATTTAACTACTGGACTGAACGTTTCCTGAAAGTCAAAGCCATATTTTTTAGAGAAACCTTTAGTAACTAACCTTGCTTTATAAGAGGCAATGGAGCCATGTGCACTATTCTTTATTTTGAATATCCATGTGCATCTAATGGGGATCCTCCTATGGGGAAGTTCAACAACAGACCAGGTGTTGTTGATTTGAAGAGCTGAGTATTCTTATTTTACAACAGCTTTCCAATGAGGGTTGTGAAGGGCCTGATAAATGGATTTTGGTTCTTCATGAATAAGGGTATCTGGAGCATCTACAAAGGTAAGAAGGTCCTGAAGATTAGCTCGAGTTTTGGCTATGGTCTGCATAGGATGAAAATTCTGAGTTGAAGCAGGTAAAGTAGAAACTCTGGAAGTGGGTATTGAGGAGCTATGAGTAGGACCTATGGGAACAAGATTTTAGTTTTCCAATCTATAAGAAATGATGGGAGGAGAAGAAGAAATAGGAGAGGACATAGGAACATCCTGTAGAGAGTTGTCATTTGGTGCAGAACTTGAAAATTGTTCTTGACCAGAATTCTGAGAGCTAGAAATAGAATTGGAAGATACTGGTAGATTGACATAATTAGGGAATATATGAGGACAATATGTGGATACTTGAGGATGTGATAATATAGGAGATGAAGAATATGAGTGTCTAATAACAGATGGAGGTGTGATATCCTGAAATGAGGCATGTTCATAACCATAATTCACATCCTCATCAGAAGAAGAAGGAAATTGAGAATCACAAGGTAAAAAGAATGACATGGAAGTATAATTTTGAGTGGGTAAGGATGAAGTGAAGATGCTACCTTTAGTATCAGCAAATGGAAATGTATGTTCATGAAACACAACATTTCGAGTTGTATAAACTCAGCCCAAAGCAGACAAAAACTTATACACATGATATTTAGAACAGTATCCTAATAACACACATGGTTCAGATCTAAAAGCAAGTTTGTTTTTATTGTATGGTCTTAAGTGTGGGAAACACAAGCATCCGAAAACTCGTAAGAAGGAATAGTCAAGAGCAGAGCCAAACAATTTTTCATGAAGGGAAATCTTGGATAAATTGTACGAAGGCATCCTGTTTATTATAAATGAGGCAGTGAAAAATGCATCTGACCAGTAGTGTAGAGGCACTGGTGCTTGAGCTAACAAAGTCAGTCCTAGTTCGACAATATGTCGATACTTGCGTTCCACGATCCCATTTTGCTCGGATGAATATGGACAAGTGATTCGATGAGCTACACCAAGATGACATAGATAAGTAGACAAAGAGTGAAATTCTCCACCACCATCAGATTGGACAGCCTTCAGAGAATGACAAAGTTGCTTTTCAGACAGCCTATGAAAATCAACAAAACACTGAGCAACATCAGATTTGTTTTGAAAGAAATAAATCCAGTTGTATCTACTGAAGGCATCTACTATACTCAAGTAGTAACGATTTCCATTAGAGGTACAAGATGATTATCCACAAAGATCCATCTGCACAAGCTCTAGAGGATGAGTATACACAGTAGAGCAGGAATGAAGAGGTTGTTTCTTGCTTTTACCAACAGCATATGCTTCACATTGAGTAGATGAGTGAGTTATAGGATGATTGTGAAGTCTTAAAAAATTAACAAGAACTTTATTTGATGGGTGACCAAGGCGTGTATGCCACAAACGAGTAGACTTCTCAGTTTCTAACACATATAATAAACATTCTAGATCATTGTTACCAACCGGATCAAATGATATAATGCTAGAGTTTTTATCAGTAGAATCAATCTGAATGGAAATGTTATTACTCTCATCATTAGAAGTAAAAGAAGAATCATAAGAAACAACAGGAGAAACAATAGTAACATTCTGTTTATTTTCTAACTCAGAAACTATAGAACTAACAACTGTATCAGACGTTTTACAATTACCATCACCGGGATTTTCAGAAACAAAGGTTTTATTCATGCTACTTCTAATAGGTAAGCTAGGATTGACAAATTGACATCGATTGATTTTAGACAGATCAAGTCTATATAGTCAAGAACTTTCAAAACCACGAAGAAGAACATTGTGGGACTTTAAGTCTCGAACCACACAATGAGAAGCGTGAAACTCGAAATATACGTTGTTATCCCTGGCGAAATGAGAAACAAGCAACAAATTCTTAGTTACAAAATGAGTGTATAACATATTATGAAGAAATAATTGTTGAGATCCAGCATTAGCACTATGAGCATCAGCAAGTATAATAGCATAGCCAAGATTGGAAGTTTTCTTCCCCTTCCAGTTGAGACACTTTCTTGTTGAAGAAAGATGCGGAAATTTATTCCATCGATTATCAGGAAAAAAAAAACACAAATCGCGGCAAACATAGTTAAGCTCTCCAAGCAGAATTGCATAATCGTAGCATCTCTGATACCATGTTAGGAGTTTCAGATCAAACTGAGAAGAAAAGATAAGGAATAGAAAGCTTACACAAGAAGTAATCGACTAGTTCTTCATTTCAAGGTAGGTAAGTTCGTTACATTTTTCTCTATTTATAGGACAGTAGAAGACATAATTTACAAGCTAGACCTCCTCATATTTACATATTCATCCTTAATCTATATGAAATCATCTAACATAGAATAACGTTAAATCATTAAGTATGAGGATATACAGTAACAAGTTAATAAAGGACAACAGTGAGCTATTGAAAATAAACTTAAAGCAATCAAAGGCTAGCATATTTGGGATAGCGCAACTTTGGAATTGTCTGTAATATGTTCATAGTGAATAAGAATCTGTCCTTAACTCTGCCTCTTCTTTTGTGACGAGCAAACACTTTTTTATATACATATTTATCTCTTTGTTCTCTCCCTTTGTCATGATCGGTTATGCGAGATTTGTAGATTGTGCCCCTCGGTTTCCCTATTTTTGCATGGATCACTGGTATAGGTTTTCAGTCCATTGAGAATGTTATTTACTTTCCTTTTGCCATGATTCAAATTTGAATATTTACAATCATGTCTGTAATTTTTGCCCAACCCCTCTTACGGGGTTTCGATCTAGGAAAATACTGACTTTACTTTGTAGTCGGTTGTAGGGTGGTTGTGATCCTTAAGAATTTTCTAGTTTTGAGAATACTAACCAACTAAACGGTGACTGTGACCCTTCGAATTTTACCATTTTGTGGAAACACTCTCATATAGGTAACCAATTAATTTGTGGTTGTGATTATAATTTTCCCTCGTGAGAACAGTCTATTAGTTGTATGTAATAAATGGAAGGGTGACTATGGCTATACAAAATTTTCATCTTGCGGAAACACTCTACTGTATATAGGCAATTAACGGGTGGTTGTGACCTAAACAAACTTTTCACGTGGGAACACATTATATTTGTAATTGTATAAAAAAAATTTAACATCATTGGATATGCTTTCTTATATGTAGCCAATTAAAGCGTGACTATGACTCATACAAATTTTTCATATCGTGAAAACACTATATTTAATATAGGGTAAATGGTCAAAGTGCCCCCTAAAGTTTGACCGAAATTTAAGAATCCCCTTAAAGTTAAAAGTGCCCCTTAATGTTTGAAAATGATGAAAAATCCCCCCTTGTCAGATGCTCTTTTAGGGGGAATTTTTCATCATTTCTTAACATTATGGGGGATTTTAATCTTTAAGGAGGATTCTTAAATTTCGGCCAAACTTTAGAGGGCACTTTGACCATTAACCCTTTAATATATTACGTACCAATTTTTTTTATGAAAATAATAAATAAAAGGAAGCCCTCAATTGGAATATATTTAGGTAGCTCAGATATATTATGAATATTTTTTTATCACTGCTACTTGTCTTTGTGCTTGAATAGTATTTGTAGGTTTTCAATCAAAGAAAGATTTTTACTCACAGAGTTTGAAGACTGTCCCCTACGAGTTTTCTATCCTGCTCCTTATTCCCAAAATTTCGCACAAGCCGCTTTCACGAGTTCTCGATCTAGCATAATTTTATTCTTTTTTTTAATCAAAAAATGACATTTATCTAGATTAGACCAAAAATGAATTATAATATTTGTTCTTTAAATTGTGAATTGGCCACTCGAGCCAAAATTATATGTACCATAAATGGAGGATCTTGTTATCGATAGACAAACTCAGAAATAACCTCTAATTTGTGTGGCTTATTCTTCACTACCAAAGGGCATTTGTATTTGTATTGCTTCAGTATCTTTAAGGGATGAGCTGATTCCTGCTAGTTTGTAACTCATGAATGATTGTCCTTCTGTCGTTTCCACGTATAGGATTAGTCATTGTGTAGTCTCTAATTACAAAATGCGGAAATTATACAATGAACAAAATATGTCATGCTTGATTTTTTTTTTTTTTGGCCAAGGTCATGCTTGATTTTAAAAAAAATAAATTGTCTCATTTATTTTATTCTTAAATTTGGTTACACCCTTTGACAATTACTTATTTTATTCTTAAATTTGGTTACACCGTTTAGGTATTTTCTCTTCTTCTCCAATTACTTTGTTTGGTAACAATAAAGCTGATATTTAGATTGCCTCTAACCTAACTATTATGAAGCTACTAAACATATAGAGATTAATTGTCATTTTATTAGAAAACAGATTAGTATTAAGTATCATTAAGACATGCTACCTGAAGTAGGAGAACAACTCGCAGACACAAACACAAACACGTATATATATATATTAATTTGGCTGAATCACATAAAATGTTGACAAATAAGCTTTTTATTAAGGATACATTTCATCTATTACATAATACTCTTATTAAAATAAGACATAAGTCACTTATAAACATCACCTACTTTAATTATTCACTCATGTATTTTTAACTAATTTTATGAATAAATACACTTAATATAATTTATAATTTTTGTAATTCATAATATAATTTATCTATACAATTAATTATTTAAACCATTTTTTATTTTTAATATTTTTATTGTCACCAATTCAAACTTATAACAATGAACATTTTGAAAAAATATTACAGTGTATATTCTCTTAAAAAATGACTTTTAAAATTTTATAACAATAAATTTATAATTGTTTTTGAAAATTATTTTAGTTTATATTCACTTAAAAATAATTTAAATAAGTGTTATACTATATACTATACAAAAATATTATATTATATATAAAAATACAAATATTAAAACATTGTAATAATTGTGCAAAACGCATCCTAGATATCTAGTAATCAATAAGACACTTAGAAAACATCAACATTACTACTTGTTAAACAAGTTAAGGATGAAAGATATTTTTTTCTTGTATCAACTTGAGGGGAATAATTGAAGTATAAGTAGATCATGAAAATTCAGAAACCTATTCTACCATTTTTCTGTTAGTTCAAAGTGTATTTACTATGTTTTGAAAACATTGTTTTCTACTTTCAGATTGTTTGAGGACTTGTTTGGCTAGGGTTAGGACTATGGGGCTTCCATTGTAATAATTGTTCTTATTGTGGACCAGTATTTATGGGGTAATAATAGTTAGGAGAGCGAGCGCCACTAAATAATCCACCACTTTCTCCTGTAGCTTTACTAGGGTGTTCCTCTCCGTTTAGCTATGCTTTCTTCTAGGGGTGATAAACAAAAATTGGTTGGACCGACTTCCCGACAAGCCGGCTCAACTAGGACCGAGACCGAGCGGACATGTTTTTTTCTTCAACGTTGGTCTCGGTCTCAGGCTTTTTTCCAAAAGCCCGACTAGGACCGGCCTGACCTTGAAGAAAACCATCCTGAAAATTTATGGTTTAACCCTTGAAACACTAGTAATTCATGACCTTAAAGCATTCAACAATCCTTGGATCGGTTCCATAAGGGAAATGCGACGAAAGACGAGAGGGTTCAAAACCAAAACTCCGGTGATTTTTTGTGTGAATACAACTGGGTTTTTTTACCAAAAAATTCGGGCGGGCTTTTTTTGCCAAAGTCGGTCTCAGTCTCGGTCCTCCAGATGTCAAGACCGAAATTTTAGTCTCGGTCCTACCTCCAAGACCGGACCGGCCCGCCCATGATCAGCCCTACTTTCTTCGCCTACTTTCTTCGGTTCTTCGTTTTTCAATATTTGAAACATCAACATTTTGAATACAGTCTTAAAATTGACGGATATACATAAAAATGGTCACAGATGATGATTGAGTCACCCAGACAATAAATGCATAAGGAACTCAGCAGTATACTACTACTCTTGTCCTTTTGGTTGGTTACCTGATAAAAGCCACTGTGCAACCATAATTCTGGGGACTTTCCTGCTCATACTTGGCCACACGCGGGTGGCTCTTCAATATCTCGAAAGCTCTCTCCTTAACAGCTCCAGTGCCCATCCCGTGAACAATGAAAAGAACCGAGTTCGGTCCTCTTGATGAGATGGCAATGTCGAGTTGGAAAGCAGCTTCCTCCACTCTCATCCCCCGAAGATCAACGCTGTTCTTTGATGTCTGGATTAGCGGTCCATATGAAACTGATTCACTTTTGTTCGTCTCTTCATACTCTTTGCTGCGCTGACCCTACATATATTATTGCATTGTTGAGCAAGATACTACTGTTCACAACTATCCAACACTAGACAAAAGAAAACTTACATTCTAATCCTTAAAGAATCATTTAAAAAAAAACAAATACCGCACCTGTCTCTTTGATTGTGGCAACGTCCTAACCGTTGCATCTTTCTTTGTGTTCTTTGCAACAGCTCTAATATCAGTCTTGTTCACTCTGACTCTCACTTTACCATACTGAACAAGAACAGTATTATCACCATCATTTCCAGCTGCTTCAACTACTGTGGCCAACTTATTCCCCAAACCTTTTACATACACTTGCTCCCCAGACTCTGGTATAAAAGGTGGTTCAGAATCATCACCTGCTTTACCTCCATTAAATGTTTCATCAGGTTGGTAAGCTTCTACTATTGATGCAAGTGCGGATTCACTCTTCCTGATAAGCGCATTAAACTGATCAGGTCTGACTAGTCTGAGCTGGTTTTCAAATTCTATGACAACAGCATCAATTTTTGATTGGACAACCTTCAAATCTTGTTGTACACGGCGCGTTTCTATTGCCATAAGTGATTTCTCACGGCTACCAATATCCTCTGCCTCAACTAAAATCTACATCAAATGAAGCATGGAGGAAGTAAAAATTATAGATACTTTATCCATAACAGTATTATGATCAGCAAACAAATTAACATAAGAGTTGACGGAAATTATCAATTCCACCTAAAATATACGTCTGGTTTGCTATTACCTTTTTCAAGTTTTTCCCTTGAAGTATTGTGCAGATTTTGTTGATGGCACCCTACCCTTTTTTCCATCCAAAAATTACAGGAATTGAATTTGCAAAAGCACGCCAATTCCTTTCACTACGGTCTCGGTTAGGCTCCATCTAGGGGATCCCTAATCTTGAATCCTTGATCCTAACCAACACTAGGTCACCCATGGCCCATGGGTGGCAACTTGTCCTTACTCGGGACCCATACCAGGGACAGGGCTCGAATTGAGCCTTAACCAGAGGTTCTCTAGTTTGCGTCCAGACCAGGTCACTACCCTTCACTCACTAACTGGGGCTCGATTGGGATGCACTGATTGGGGCTCGATCTCAACGAAATAAGCAGCGAAATTTTGAGAAAATTTTTCAAGTAATTTGTAAATTTAGAATTTAATTATGCTTGTCTTGCATTTATCCTAATAACTAGTAATTTTCTATATTAAAAAAAAAAAACTTTTGATTCCAATAACAACAATGATGAGAACAAGCAATTTAATCTATTACATAAAAGTATGTATATTATTATATGTATCAACAATGTTTTATTCCCTTGTGGGGCACAAGGCAAAGGTTATCAGTTCTGTACATTTATTAAATGAAGGGCTAAAGGGGACAGTTTATGAAGTAGAATCAATGTTAAAAGATTGAGATGAGAAGTATGGAAAGCAGAACAAATGATAATTTTAAGCACCATATCAGACATATGCTTTTATTATTGAAAACCCGTGTTATGAGTGTCTATTAGCTATAGATAGCAAAATAGGGTGCACCGGTATTTGTAGATTAACAGTTTAACAAGCATAAATCTCATGGAATGATAAAATAGGCCTGAATAAAGCAATTAACATGCAGAGAATATAGCTTGACCTGAAAAAAAGGGTAGAGCATCAGAGAAGTACCTCACTGTAAATGTTCATAATCTTAACGTAAATGGATGCTGCTTCCTCTGTCTGAGCTTCTAATTTATTTCTTTCCTCCAGTAATGACTGATATACCAAACCTTTCCTCTCTTGCTGCCTTTCTGGCTTCAACTTTTCTACCCACTTTTTCGCTCTTTCAATTATATTCTCATCAAATCCAATCGATTTGGCTATACTTAGTGCATTTGAATCACCACTACTTCCCCATAGGATCCGATAAGTTGGTTTCAGAGTTTCAATTGAAAATTCCATTGCTGCATTTTCAAATCGTTTGTCCTTTTCTTTTAGAAGAGTCAGGTCAGCATAGTGAGTGGTTACCATAGCTAGATTAACACAATTCTTGAGATACTGCAAGATGCTGGTAGAAAGGGCCACACCTTCTGAAGGATCAGTTCCACTTCCAATCTCATCTAGAAGCACGAGAGATTCTTTTGAGGCCACTTGCAATATATCACGAATTCGGGATATGTGTCCACTAAAAGTGGAAAGGTTTTGTTCCAGAGACTTCAAAGAAAAACTGGAATAAAGTTAATAAAACAAAAAGATAATAATAATAATAATCCTTCATAAAGAGCATGAAGCCGTAAAAACTACCTGATGATCCCCAATATCTGCTAGAACAAAATTGAACCACGGTAGCCTTGGGATATTCTTAGCAGGCAAATATAGGCCAGCTTTTGACATGAGAGATGCAAGACCCAACGTTTTCATGGATGCGGTTTTGCCTCCTGTATTAGGCCCAGAAATCACCACCACCCTAGTTCCACACTGAATTTTTATGTCTATTGGCACAGGACCATTATGGGTGTTTGCTGAGAAGCTCCGATTTTCCAATGTACCATTCACCTTATTTAAACTCACACTGTTGGATGTAGAAACATTTGAGCTCTGCAGTGAGGCGAGGAGAAGTGGATGTTGTAAGCTCTGAATATCTACTGTAAATGATGTATCATCCACACTAAAATCTAATCCTTCAGAAGTAACTGAACTTAAAATAGGGCATACTCCATCTAAGTGCCGAGCATAAGCAGCTCTTGCAAATGCAAGATCCATTTCCTGAAATCTGCCCAGAAGATTCCTTATGCTTGTTCCTGAATCTGCTATCTCTGATGTAAGCAAGCTTAAAATGGCAACTTCTTCAGCTTTTTCAGAACTCGACAGCCTTACCTCCATGTTGTTCAACTCTACCACATCCTTAGGTTCCATGAAGTATGTTGCACCAGAACTACTAACATCTAATACAATACCTCCGGGAAGTAAATGCTTATGGGATGCTCTCACACCAACACACATTCTAGACCGCCTCTTTGTGACGAGAGGCTTATCAAACCCTCCAGAACGAAAAATCTGAGATGATAGTTGCTTCAGAATAGAGTCCAACTCTTCCATATTTCTCCTTCTTTCATATCTAATGATCTCTAAATCTTCACTAGCTCTATCGAGTATAACAGATAGATTGCAATCTATACAAAACTGAATTTTTTTGACCAATTCCATTTGAAAATGGCATCCACGGAGAATCAAAAGAAGGGAAGAGTACCTATCGTCACTTCCAAACATGGTCAAAACCATAAATTCTTAATCAATTCAAAATGTCAACAGAGAACTAAAGCAGAAAATAACTGGAAACTGATGCTTGAGAGACAAGCTATCACAATAAACTATGGATTGATGAAAATACTCAAAAGCAGAATCTCATACCTGTCAGGAGAATCTACACAACTATCAGCCGCAGTCTCCAACTTCTCCAGTATCTTCCTAGCAGCCACGAGCATCCTCTGCACAGTGCAAATCTCTCTAACCGTAAGCACCTCTCCATTAGCCGAGGAATCAATAATCGACGACACGTCTTCGATACCGGAGAAATCCCAGGGCCCCGAGGCAGCGGCAGAAACTGCAGCGGATGTTTGTTGTAGAAGCTTTCGGCTCTCCTGAATAGTTTCTCCGATTGGAAGCTCGGCATTCTCCGTGGCACGGAGTCCCATGGAGGTGGAGGTGAATGGAGAGAGCTGCCTGCAGAGAGAGTTCCATTCAAGGATTTTGAGGGTTTCGGATTCGAGAGATCTGAGAGCGAGAGTCGGAGATGGTGACTCAGCCGTGTTAGAGAAACACAGAGTAGGTTTTGAGAGTGTTTTCCAAGAAGAGAAGAGCGTGAAAGTTGGAGGTCCGTGGATAAAGTGATGATGATGAGCGAGCTCCATCGCAGAGGAACAGAAGAGAATAGCATCTTAAGTTCTATTATTTATTAAGTTTTAACTAAGTCAACAATAGTTATCTTTGACTTAGTTATCTTTGACGTATATATTTGACCGATATGATTAAAAGGTTACTTATCATTTTTTTTACTGAAACGTTACTTAAGTTTGAGAATGTGACTGAATGGTTATTCGGTGAAGTTTCCGTCTCATATTACTGTATGAATGTCACGTGGAAAGCATGTGGCCTAATTTAAACGATTTGAAGTTAATAGAAAGTACAATTCTATCATCCTGTCACCTTTGTGTCATTTCCCCTCGTTTTAAACTCATCAGCACACTCTAACTTTTCATCAACTCCCATTACCTCCAACCCACTCTTTCATACTGTCTTCCGCTCAAAACTCTTCCAAATATAAAAGGACATCTTTTTGTATTTTATCATCGGAATATTTTACAATGTTTTCAATACATATAGCTTTGAGTTCTTATTTGTCTCCACATACAATGATGAAATCTGTCATGATATCACAGCAAGTTCGTTCAAGGATCGAATCTATTCAATCACTATTATTCTGTTTCTATTTCGTTTGAGTGCAACTTTTCACCATTTCCTTACACTGCTCATCACATATTTTGTTCTTCTATTTCATTTCAAAAATTTACTACATCATTTTCAATTATCGTTTTAATTAATTTTTATTTTCATAATTTGTTGTGTTATATTCATCCAGGTTCAAATTCAATCATCATTCAGGTTTGTTTCAATAAGATTTGTTCTTCATTTCTGCAACTTCCTTGCATCTCCTTTGGTCTGTTGGCTTCTCTTTTGTGTTCAAAATCTTCATTAACTGAAATTTCCTATGCGTAGGTGTACTTTCAGCTTCTGCTTGTGTATCAACTTGATCTCTCAATTTTTTTTTTTGCCATCAAGATCTCTCAACTCACACGTAAATTTACAAATTTGCACATTATTTTTGTTCATCACATTATTGTTGGTTTGATTTTTTTCTCTCTTGCACCTGTTGCTTTTCAGTTCCTCACATTTTTTTAATTTTCTATTCATACTTGCTTTCACTTCACTTCGATCTCGTCAAAATCTGCACTAAGCTAATTTATTCTTCGTCTATATAAATCCCCTTACATCCACGTTCATGCTATGTTTGATTAATCTTATCATTGCAACAACTTGTTTTTGTTGATTTGCGAATTCTCAATTGTATTCTCTTTCAAATCTGTTATGGATTCATCATTCATTTCTAAATATCATTTTTTTTGTGTTTGTTTCTTGTATCTTTCTTTTAACTTCTTTTCTTTATACAATCTTTATTATGTCTCACAGTTTTGGTAAGCATATACGTTTGACAAGTTCAAAATCACTTCAACAATTCAGGCATGATGCAAATAGCCAATAATTCAGCAATTCAAAAAAGTTTAAAAAATCACAATTCAAGTTCAAAAGCAACAACAAATGTTCGAAGTTTGGAAACAACAATTCAACATGCAACATGCATTTACACATTCAAAATTCTGGGATAAGAACAACCAATTCTTCTCCATCTTTAGTATTTTCCACATCTTAGCACAATCAAGGTTGACATTGATTCTAAAGCTTGAGGACTTTAGTGAATGTTAAGGATGATCAAGAGGACCGCAATCATAGTGCAATGCAAGTGCATAACAAGTACATATGCAGTGCCATGCCAAGTGCAGTTCCACTACGAACAAGTGCTCAACCAAAGTGTTGAAGAGTGTGTGCGGCCACATTGTTGAAGAGTGTGTATTCAAGTCTCAATGAGTGTGTAGTCACAGTGTCGAAGCAAGTGTAAACACAATGTCGAGCTAAGTGTTGTGAAAGTCCAACAGTAGTGCACAACACAATTCTAAAAGCTAGAGGACTTAGTTCACATTTTTCAAAAGATTGAGAATGTCAATGAAGATGAAGAGGATAAGAGTAGTATAGGGAATGTTAGAGGACTATATTACTATATTATAAAAGTTAAAATTTTACATGTTAGTCCTTATGTTTTAGTAGTTTGCTACTTAGTCCCTAATGGCTTCCATAGAAGGAGGACATTACTTTGTATTTCATTATCTCAAGATTTTACAATATTTTGAATATATAAATCTTTGAGTTCTTCTTTCTCTTCACATACAAAGTTGAAATTTATCATGAAACATTTTTTTATCCTTAATGTTTGGACAAATTTGAGTTTTATCCTTCCATCAAATTTTTGATATAAACTTAACGAACTATATTTTGAAAATTTTATAAAAACCTAATACTTTTAATAATATCACAATTAAACTTTGTAAGACTTTCCATTATGTTACAATTGAGTTTCGAATCGATCGAGATTCAGAGATCAAATGAGGGGATTAGAGTCATGATCCACATGAGCTCGCCCATGGGTAGGAGATCCAATGAGAGGATTTAGGTCTTGTTCACATGGTATTATCGCTCAAGCTATGATTCCATGTGAACATTCTAGATAGAATGTGGCGAGCAATGGGAGCTTAGTGCAACAACTAAGGAGATTTTCATCTTTGTAACATTAATCATGAATGATTACATGAGGGATCACTACGAGAAACTCTAAGTATAGTGGCGACCTTAAATTGTTGTTAAAGAACAAAATGTTGTCACTAACTTTTAGCATCGGCAAAATCATTGTCCCAATAGGCCTGGAGACAAAAGGTGCAGGTGCACACGCTATCAACGGAAAGAAAGTAGTCACTAAAAGCATGTAATTATTAATTGTATGACCTCGATTGACGTTTAGTATCAACAATACATCGTTGCGGTTATGCTATAATTAGTGACAACTACGTTAGTCACATGAGGAAACTATTATGATGCTGTTGTTAGTACAACCAGTTATTTGTATGTACATATTCACTTTCACTGCAACTAATTACATTCAACAATGTTTATGTGCCAACAGTTCACATTTATTAAATGTTGTGATATACAACTGCATATCATATTGTAGCTAATTTACTTGATATACAACAGTTCACTACTATTAGATGCAAATAATGTTCATTTGTAGTAGTCATTGCTGTAGATATATGTTTTCTTTGCAAGCAACGCAAAACTAATGCAGAATACCCAGAAGCAATGCAACATACTCTACTGCACATTCCATTTCTTGGCGGTAATTCAGGTTTGCTGCAAATAGCACTTTTTAGTGAATAATTCATTTGCATGTATATTAAAACTAGAAACATAAGTCACATATAAAGTTTGGTAGGGCAGATGCATTATGCAAACAACCACAGTTCAACACAAACATTCAAAATACCAAAGTGCCAAGTTAAACATATGATCAACCAACCAAACTATCCAGACTAAAACACTTAAGCTATGGTTCAATCTGATGGAGGAGGTGAGTTTTTCATTCTCACTAAGTATCTTGCTCAGTTTGGTGTAATACATCGTGTCACCTGCCCGTATTCGAGTCAGCAAAATTGTATGGTTGAGAGTAAGCATCGCCATATTGTTGAGCTTGGTGTGACCCTATTTGCTCAATCCTCTGTTCCTCTGCACTATTGGACAGACGCCTTCTTCACTGTTGTGTTTCTTATCAATAGACTCCCTTCCTCTTCTTTGAATAATTGTTCCCTTCATGAACTTCTCTTTCGTTCTAAGCCTGACTATTCTTTTTTGGTCGGCTTTGCTTTCCTCATCATCACCCTTATGGATCTCACAAATTTTCATTTTGATCTGAACCATGTGTCTTTATAGGCTTCTGTTTTGATCATCATGGTTATCGCTGCCTATCCTCCTCCAGTAGAGTCTATGTTTCCTGCAATGTTGTCTTTCATGAGACAACCTTTCCATTTGCTGACTCCACTGGTCCATTCTTTGCCTCTCAAACTCCTAAGTGTTCTGCTCCTTCAAAACCATTTTTTATTATGTGTGATCCTTTCTTTCAGCAACCCACCTCTGTTCCCACTTCAGTTTCTCACTCTTCTAGTCCTTCTCTTGCTCTTCCTACCTCCTCCGAGTTTGTCTTACCTTCTCCATCTTCTGTTCCATCTCCAGAGGTACCTAACAACAATGCATCTGCAACCTCTTATTTCCCTTATTATGCTCGAGGAGTATCTTCTCCTACTGGTGTTTGCACATATGTTTCGTCTGGTTCAGCTCTTATTCATGTTGTTTCATCTGGTCATTGTCTGCTCGTCAGCAGAATAAATCTCAGTCATCCTCTGCACCATCTAAATCCTCTGGCAATATGCACCCGATGCAAACTCGGTCCAAAATCTCTCTTCCAGGTTTGACATTGTCCTTGGTTAAACCTGAAGACTTGACCCATATTGAGCCACACAACATTCATGACTCTCTTCTTTCTCCACACTGGTCCATGGTTGTTTAGGAAGAACTTACTATGCTGTCATTGAACAACACTTGGAGCACTGTCTCCCTACCTATAGGGCAGATCCCAATTGGATGCAAATGGTTATTTCGCATAAAAAGGAATGATGATGGAGACATTGTCAGGTATAAGGCTCGCCTTGTTCCCAGAGGTTTCTCACAAAAACCAGGATTCGACTTTCAGGATACATTTAGTCCGATTATCAAATCAACCACTGTTCGTATAATTTTATCATTAGCCCTAACTCATAAATGGTTCATAAGACAGGTGGATATTAATAATGCCTTTCTTCACGGGGATCTTCATGAAGAAGTCTACATGGTGCAGCCCCTGGTTTTGAGCAAACTTCAGCAGATTCCTCCTTACTAGTTTGCAAACTTCAGAAAGCCATCTATGGTCTGAACCAGATACCTCGGGCATGGTTTGAAAAATTGAAATCATTTATGCTCAACTCTCTTGGTTTTAAAGATTCGATGTCTCATAGTTGTTTGTTTATCAAATCTGATTATGAGTTTTTTGTGCTATTATTAGTGTATGTTGATGATATTGTCATTACCGGTACTTCTTCTCAACCTGTATCTGATATTGTTGATTCTATTAACTTGAAGTTCAAACTCAAGGACCTTGGTAATCTCACCTACTTCATTGGTATGGAAGTTGTTTCCGGCGATGAGTTTCTTATGTTAAATCAGAAAAAATACATTTAGGAACTGCTTGCTAAGGTTGGAGTAGCTGTTCAACCCAGCTTTTCTACCCCCATGACAGGAACCTGTTTGTCCCGATCAGGTATGGGTATGTGTGATGAACCTTTTTATGATGAAACATTATACAGAAGCACAATTGGTGTGCTTTAACATGTCTGTGTCACAAGGCCAGACATTCATTTTGTTGTGAACAAATTAAGTCAGTATATGCAGACTCCTAACACCAGCAACTGGAAAGGTGTTCTTCATGTCTTAAGATACCTAAAGGGTACTCTGAACCATGGTCTTCTATTTCGGACCAATTCTTCCCCTACTACTAATATATCTCTAGTTTCTTTTTTGGATGCAGATTGGGGGTGATTTTGTTGACCAACGATCTATTTCACGACATTACAAATTACTTAATGGTAATCCTATCATATGGAGCTCCAAGAAATAGTATGGTGTTTCCCGATCCAGTGCAGAGGCTGAATTTCGTGCAGTTGCAAATGACGTGTGTGAGATAGTTTGGGTTCAGTTCTTACTCAAGAAAATTGGTCTGCACCTGCCTTCTGCTCCTATCATTTGGACTGACAACACCAGTGTTGTAGCACTATCAGAAAAATCTCATTCAGCACTCCAAGATGAAACACTTTGAGATAAATCTCTTATTTGTTCGTGAAAAAGTTCATTCAGGAGACATTGTAGTTAATTTTATTCCTGCTTTTGAACAAACTGCAGATATTCTTACAAAACCTCTAACTAAAAACACTTTTTCCCTTGCATAAAGAAAATAGGCATGTTCTCTATTGAGGAAGTGGATGATCTCAAGGCATCTTCCACCTTCTCGTTTCCTTCTGGTTATGCCTATTTCTATTTTTCGTATATAAGTCTTCTACTGTCTTCAAAAGTCTAAGTTCATCCTCTATCTATCCCATCATTATTTCAGTTCTTCGGGAGTTAGATGGTTTCTCTGTTGTCACTAGGAGGACATCTGCATTTTCGTACCTCTCTTACTGGGCACATCTTTCTCATACTGCTGTTGTGCTTATGTTTCACCTTATTATGCATTTTTTTTAAATATGCTTGGTCTTCATGATTTGATGGATTACGGTGCATCTTTTTTCACTGTGATTCTTCATATTTTCTTTGTGTCTTTTCTCAGCCTCATCTCCTCTAAATCCTCTTCATATCTGGTCTTTTCTGGCATAAGGCATGATTTGATTCCCAAAATAGGATGATTCCTCAAGAAAACGACAATATTCTTCTGGACATCACCCTTGAGGAAGAAAGGATCAAGGCTCAAACCTTACAATCATGTTGGTAAGATAGGAGCAAAAACTCCTCTGTCAGGAAAAAAAATCAATACATATGAAAAGCACAAGTCTGAATTAAGACTGCACGAGAAAAAAAATAGAAAAGAAAAGGAAGTCAAAGGAGATCATATTTAAAAAGAAAAGATATGTTCTTTGAAATGCAACATATGTTATATAAATGGGGTTGTGTATAAGGCAATGGGTAAATGTGAAGGATCAATTGTGGTGTGATTTATCAAAATTCTATGTTAGGGTTATTGTGTTGACTGAAGAATTGTTAATCTTGTGCATCCTCAAGCTGTCATGATGTAGAATAAAAGTATGTTTAAGGTTGTGCATCTCTGTGATAATTTAAGTTGTTCGTGGTGCAGATGTCCTAGTGACACAAAAGAGAAACTTGTGATATATTCCTGAACTGATTAGTATGTGAGGTGAAAATAACGTTTTGCTCAGATCTTGGGGCAGTTGCAGGCTTATGGATTGCGTAGGTGTGTGCCAATGAAGTGGAAAAAAAATGAGAAGTCTGGATGGAGCGAAGGAAGTGTTGGAGAACACTCGAATGGATGGTGGTTGATGAACTTTCGAATGGTTGCTTGGATTATTCTGAAGTCGTGACGACACTTTCAGATTGAAACAATTTGGAGGCACACAAACTTTCAATCGGATAAAATCAGAATACTGAACTAGAACTTGAGAAGGATTGTGAATGTTTGAGATAGAATTTTAGGACCTCTCCTATGACCAATTTATAGTGTTTGCCACACCCTTTGGAGAAGACACCACATCCCTTGGAAGAGACACAACACCCTTTGGCCATGGTATGTGTCATTTCGGCCATATATGTCCTTTGGATTCAAATTTTGGATCCAAAACCAAAGGGACACCTTAGGATGATGACTTGGAGCCGAAGTAATTGCAATGGTTCGGCCTAATACTTGGTTCTAAAGCAAGTGTCCAAAAATCGAGAATTTTGAGGTTAAAATGTTAAGTCATTAGTTCTAAAAATTCAAATTTACAATGAATTTTTAGAATAGTGACTTTATGAATTATAAAGGGGGCGTTGCCCCCCTTTGACCCCCATTGCCTCATCTCTAATCAACCGATGAATCTCCGATACAATGAATCATAATATACTTAAACAAGCGTGCACTCCGCACCCTCCTAACTTGTTTAATGAGATACTATGATCCCATTGGTCAACTAGTCAATCCAATTACACTAAAATATATAACAGGAAGTCACTCTCATCACCCAAGAACAAGATCAAGCATGGGGAATGATAGGATATAAGTGTGTCATACACTTAAGTATTAGGGAATAAATTGTGACAAGTTAGTTTATTACCCAAGACTACTTCTATAAGTAATATATCTGCATTTATGTTCTTCCTTTCCTTCTTGGTTCTTCATTAATCTGAAGATCTTAAGAATCATTATAAAAATAATATAAATTAATCAAATATTTCATTTCAATTTGGTTTTAATGTTTCATTTTTGATTAATGTATTTTTGTTTATTGTTTCACGTGATAGATTGTGTATATTCAACATATAATTATGCGTCAATTTGGATCGATTTTAATTATTTAAATGTATAGATGAAGTGTATTCTTTTAACGACAATGCTCACAATTCAAAAAATCTTTAACTTCTTGGAAAGTAGAGAGAATGTTTTGAAGAAAAAAAATCTATATAATTGTAGAAACATTAAAAAGTCACAATTATCAATAAAATATGACGATTTGAGAACATAATCTACAATTATCATTATTATGTAAAATTGTAAAGTTATATAAAACAACAGATATAATTATCATCTTGTTTAATTTGTAACGTTGCATAAGTGTGTAGTTGGTTAATATGTTTGTCTTCAAGTTATAAGGTCATAAGTTCAAGTCGCCGTGAAAATATATTTTTATAATTTTTTTGAGAAGACATTTAAATTATCGAAATAGTCATGATAAATATAAACTAATTAGATTATTAAAGAGTATTTATGTCAATTTACAGGTGGCGGTTACAAAAACCTCTTCTGCCTTAATAATATATATATATAGATGTATGCATATATCTAAAAACACATCGAAATAATAAATTTACAATAAAATTGACGAGCTCGAGTGAGAACTCTGTCTGATTTTCCATTCATGACACTGCTTCATGCAGAAAACAACAAATGATTAAATGTGTCAATTTTTAACCCGACTAAAAAATGATTTGGAATAGACCTAGGTTTGGGTCAGGTTCAGGTCAGAAAAATAGAGGGGTAGGTCATTTTCAGATCCATTTGACCCACCTCAAAACACAGGTAAGGTATGGGTTGAGTCATGGTCCGTGTAAAAAAAACTATTTATTAAGTGTTGATTGAACAGAGCTGAAGAAGACTTCTAACTAGACAACCTCCACTACTTCTCTGCGAAGTCTGAACCCTGAAGAGGTCCTCCTTCCTCGGTCCTCCACAACTCCTGGGATCCACAGCGACTGTCTCCACTCCTCTGCGTCTGAGACTGAGTGTCTCATCGTCTCTCGAGTCCTGTGACTCACGTGTTTGACCATTCAACAGCAGCACTCCAACTCCAGTGTTCCGCGTCTTCGTCCAGCTTTCCGCGTCCCATCTGTATCCAGGCGTCTAGCAGCTCAACTCTGGCACGAAGTTTGCGCCCAACTCCACTACAGTGTCCTACATCCTGTGACCTGCGCCACATGTTCGTCCGTCAATTTGGCCAAAAAAACAACCAATGGATGCACTTTATGCATGACTAAAAGACTTGGTGAATGCCTGAATGGCGGGTATCTTAAGTTACGTAGAGAAACGAGGTTACGTAGCTTACGTTACAAGACTTGGTGAATGGTGGGTCGGGTCTGGTTGACCCGAATTGACAACTCTACAGATGATGCAAAAATGCAATATTGGAAGATTCTGTCATTTCCAACTCAACACAAGAAAGAAATCAAAAAGATGATGAGGGATAATAATATAACAATGAAATGACATACTCGTTCGGGCTCTGATCCATAAATTTTAAGAAGAACATCAAAATAAAGTTTATATATTTCACTTGTATATTTAGAGCATTCCATATTGAATTTACTGCCAATGATTTGTTCAATGACATTATACCATCTCAATTTTTTATAGTCTATAACTGTGCATACATATAAACCTGATTTGGGTAAAATTATTCTACCAAATGATCTCTCTCTCTATATGTAGCATTTAATAATGTTTGAGTACAGGATTCATTTCATTTTGCACTATAAGACAAGTGGTAAAAGAGCAAGACAATTTCCATTATCATGCCAATGAATTTTACATAGTTGGAATGTATAACAGAGGCAACCAAACACACGAAGATGAGCTAAGTTAGGTTTCTTTCCTAACAGTTTTTCATGCGGAGATTTTCCATCAAGAAGACGAGTTGGCATTAAATTGATAAAATAACATGCAGTCATAATGCAATCTCCCCAAAATCTTAAGGAATTTCAGCTTCTAGCTTAATATCTCTAGCAACTTCTAAAATGTGTTTGTGCTTTCTTTCTACTATACTATTTTGCTGAGGAGTGTATGGACAACTACTTTGATGTATCATCCTTGGGTTTTTAAACAAAGAATAGCATTGCTCGTTAAAAATTTCTCCCCATTATCAGTTCTAATTTTTTTAACTGAGGTATTAAATTATTTTTTCCCAAGCAGCAGGAAATGTCTAATAATAACAATCGCATCAGATTTCAACGCAATCAAATATGTCTAAGTGCTTCTAGTAAAATCATCAACAAGGGTGAGGAAATACCTTTTATTATCATGAGTGAACTTATGATAAGGCCCCAAAATATCCATATGAACAAGTTCAATAGCAGAAAGAGTTTTAGAAGAACTAACAGAAAAGAGAAGCCTATGCTGCATGGCTAACAGGCAAACAAGACAACCAGTCAAACATTTGTTTTTAAAAGAAACAGATTTCAGGGACTCTATTTTTTCTAGGGTCTCAATCGAGGCATGTCCTAAGTGTCTATGCCATAACATGGAGTCAGGATACAAGGTAGAAGAAACTTGAAGAGCAGTAAATGGTGTGTGAGGTTTGAAGAGATAAAGTCCTCCAGCCTCTCTACCAATCCCCAATACCATTCCAGTGCAGAGATCCTGCAGTATCATAATCTTAGGATAAAATGTAACTGAACAAGATAAGTCTGCAGTTAATTTTGCAACTGACATCAAATTATGTTTAAAATCAGGTAAGTATAAAACATTTTTCAGATCTTTTCAATTTCCAAAAGGATATTTTCCAGATTTTGAAACATCCGAAAATGATCCATTGGGTAATCGGACACTGGAGCTAATGGTTTTTAAATCAGTTAACCAATCGATTCTACTGCTCATATGATCTGTTGCTCCTGAGTCCAATATTCGATGATCATTTTTATGAACAGAATTATTGGATTGAACCTTACCTGCAGCATTGGCACTAGACTCTGGAGTTTACCGCTGCTCTTGAAGTCTGCTCAGCATTTGCGCAAGATGATGCTCCAAGCTCTCGGTCGAGATCATCGTAGGTTCAGCATGTTGCATATCCAGTGGTGTCGAGCAACCCGTATCAATGGTCTCGGGTGTGAAGCAAAGGGATGGATTGGCACTTGAAATGTTATTGGCTTAGGGTTTCTTTTCTTGGTCTTGATTATTTCTTCTCCAACCAGGAGGGAACCCATTCTTTTTAAAGCATCGGGTCACATTATGCTCTCTGCCTTTACAAAACTCACAGAATAGGTTCCTTCTAGGGGGTCTGGACTGGTTTACAACATTGGCCATAGAATTCTCAGTTATACCTCTCTGATGTTCTTCTTGAATAAGAACAAAGTAAACCTGATTAATGCTAGGAAGTCTTTCTCTCATCAAAAGGTTTGATCTAACAACAGAATAAGATTCGTTCAAAAATTGAAAAAGCTTCAAGTTGGAGGCATGCTCAATATGTCTTTGAAACTGATCACAGCCGCAGTTTGGAAGACAACATATGGATTCAAACTCATCCCATAAAAGACGCAATCTAGTAAAGTAATCTGAAACAGTGTCTACACCTTGCTGAATAAGAGAAATTTCACGATGCAGCTGAACGATTCTAGAGCCATTGACCTTATTGAATCGCTCTTTCTATCATTCCAAACATGAAAAGCACTGGTGGAATATACTATGCCAGACATGAGATCGCGAGATACAGAGTTCATTATCTATGAAAAAACTAAGGCATTGCATCTATCCCATACTGGATATAAACTAGCATCATAGTTCTCCTTTATGTATGACCCATCTATAAAACCTAGCTTATTCTTGGCTACTAAAGAAAAGTACATGGCACGACTCCAAAAAGAATAAGTGTCAGATCCAGTTAACTTTTCAGATATGAGAGCAAGACCAGGAGTATCAGAGGGGTGCAAAAAGAGGGGATGGTTAGGGTCTATCATAGGTGGAGTTGGAGTTATCACAGTCGGTAGACCGGTAACTCCAATCACCGTGGTAGAACTAGAGGATAAGGGAGCATAGGTAGATGCCATCAGGTCTGAGGTTGGGTTATACAAGAAAAAACAGGGCACAATATCTTTAACCGGCGCGGAAGCACGACGAGGATCGGAAAAGGTTATCAAAACCTTTGATGCTCTGATACCATGTAAAGAATCACGAAGATTGGGTTGAAGATGAAGAAAGGCTACAGAGAGAACTCAAGAAAACTGATGAATAGAAAATGTAAATTGTATTGCGGCTGCTTAATCACTACTGAACATCTGCTTAAATAGCAGGAGAGAAAACAATAATTACAAGAGAAGGCCTGATAATTCTAACCCTAGCAATCTAAGACAGAAAAAATTAATATTACATAGTACACTCTAAACAAATAGAATATAACAAATAAACCTATAAACAAATGATGTTAGCTTGAATTCAACACAAAATTCAATTCGTTCAAGCTACCACCTTCAGCTAATAACTAGAAAAGAATACTTCACCAGTCCTAAACCTTAAGCCCTTCAATTTCAAGCAAGCTAATAACATACCTAGAGCAGAGGAGTTCGAAGGGCATGGAAACCTTCTGATAGTCAACAACAGAGTCATGATTCCTCGAAAAAGTAAGGGATTTGAATTTGAGAGAGGATGCAACACTGGAAACACAAGTGTGACCAATTCACTGTAAAATTTATGACTTCCACTCGAGACTCACCATTTTGTGGAGATGCCAAAGTTTTGCCAAACCTTGACTACCACAGTTATGGCGTCTTATTCGAAGAGAAGGCAATGGTGAGGAAATGAGAAGAGAAAGTACTCCTGCGAGGAGAGAACGCCGCCAGTGTCGGAACCAAAGAGGACACGAAGTGGAAACTGGAGAGGGACAAACCTGATTGTGTGGTGTGGACGAAGAAGAGAGTGCCACACAAATCTGTTGTTTTATTGTGGTGCTGCTCCCTCCAACACTTAAATTTCTACAATTTTATATATTTATCACTTTACTATTTATAGTTTATGTACATATAATTAATTACCAATATAGAATGTAAATGTGTGGTAGTCAAATTGGTTATTGACAATGATTTTGGTGTTGGAGGTCATGAGTTTAACACACTTAAAATTTATCTTTTTAAGGTAGTTTTTTTTATTTGCATTGACAATATAGTATATCACTAAATTGGTTTTAGTTTATTTATTTTTTTGTAATTAGTGGTATTTGATTATTTTAGTGTGCTGTAAAAACTTTCAGATTTAAGTTATTGAAGACAAATTAATAATGGTGACGACTAGAAACCAAAATTATTTATATATAATTTACAACAACTACATTGGACACTATATAAACGATATTAAAAAAAAATAGTCCATCAAAAAACAAAACAAACAACTCTGTGCGATACCGTTTTAATTATAGTTTTTTGGGCGAGAGACGAGATTATTGACAAAATCTGGGCTCAGCAGGCATCGACACCTTACGGGGCGTTTCTTTCACGGAATTCGGAATATAGAATAGGGAATAGAGAATAGGAATAGAGAATAAAGAATATAAGGTAAGAATATGAAATTGTTCCTTTGTGGAATGAAATAGAATGGAATAAGAAATTCAGTTGTTTTTTTTATGGAATTGTATATGGAAAGGGAATGGAATGTAGTAAAATAACATATTTGCCCATCTTTGTATAATGCATATAATTTGTATTAATTAATTTTTAAAATTAATAATACTAAAAACTTAAATATAATTAACTAATAATTAAAAAAACTTTTTAAAATAATTTATTTAATTTGAAATGTAAATCCCTTTACTTATTTTTTTAGTAAATAGTTTAATTAATACTCATTATAAACTAAAGGGTTAATAGGTCCAATGGTACCATATGTTTGAGCCATGTGATCGGATGATACCCCTATGTTGTTTTATGGTACCATATGTTTCACAATGTTGTTATTTGGTCCAAATTACTGTTGCCGTCAAAGTTAACTAACAGAATGCTGGCGTGGCGCTGATGTGGCACTGATGTGGCGGATGGAAAATAAAAATAAATAGAAAAATTAATAAAAATAGGGAAAAAAATTATAAAAATATTTAAAAATTTATATATTAATTAAATTTATTTAAAAAAAATCGAAAATTGAAAAAAAAATTAGGGTTGGACCCTTGGGTCCAATTGACCCAGCCAAGGGTCGAACCTTGGGCTGGGTTGGACCCCCACCATGTCGCCTGACCTGGGCGACCAGGTCTGGGTCTGACCCAGCCCTGGGTTCGACCCAGACCTGGTCGCCTAGGTCAGGCGACCTAGTGGGGGTCTAACCCATTCCAGGGTTCGACCCTTGGCTGGGTCAATTGGACCCAAGGGTCCAACCCTAGTGTTTTTTTTTTCAATTTTCAATTTTTTTTTTAAAATAAATTTATAAAAAATAAATTTTATTAATACAGAAAGTTTTAAATATTTTTTTTAACATTTTTATAAATTTTCCAATTTTTTTCCCTATTTTGTTTTAAATTTTCCTATTTATTTTTATTTTTAATTAAATATTATATTATATATCTACGTGGCGCTGATGTGGTGCTAACATGGACCATTTAACAGAAAAATCTAACGGTTGACTAACATAGTACCAAAGGACAACATGCATTAAACATAACTCACCATTTGACCACATCAAAAAACATACGGTACCATCCGATCACATGACCCAAACATAAGGTATCATTGGAGTTATTAACCCTAAACTAAATTCATTTTTTTTTTTTCAGGATCCATTAAATATATATATCCCACTGTCAATTTTACTAATCCAAGCAGAATTTCAAACAAATCAAGATTGCATAATTCAGAGTTCTACCATTTAAACCAACTGTTGATGAGCAAATAAACTACAAAACTGATGATGCAAGTAATATGGAAAGAAAATAAGTATACCTTGTGAGTGAATGAGGGCACAAGTCCTCGTAGGTTGTTGAGATGAGCATTAATTCTCTGCCTCCTCCTCTTCTCAGCTTCAGTGTGTTTCTCTAGAGCTGTTAAAGCCTTGGCCTCTGTAGGAGTCTTCTTCACCACCTGCGCTGGAGCCTTCACTAGTTCTCCTGGTTGATGATGATGAAGGCCATTTGTAGAAAGAGAGAGCGTATTTTACTGGGTTGTTCTTCAGGATGGAAGAAATTCAACTAATGAGAAAAAATTCAAGCTTTCTTCTTGATCTTGAATTCCCACATTTTCTCGAGATCTGAGTGAGGGAAAGGAAAGATTGTCGTCGGGTGCAGAGCTGGAGTTCTTGTGTGTTTCTTGATGGATCTTTGAACGGATGCTCCGATCGGGGATTTCGATGAATATTCAAGGTGCTACTGCTGATGCAGCTGATGCAAGTGCAAGGAAACAGTTGGGGACCATCGACAGTTTCAGAAGGAGGGTAATTTTGCCCTTTTAAAAAGTTAACGAGGGCAAATCTGTCATTTGGATATCTATCACGGATTCCTTGCCTTATTGGCTTAGGAATTCTTTGGTTTTCATCTCGAATGTCTAAGCCTACCCCGTCCGGAATGTCTCAGCCAATTATTATCAATTTCGCGAAAAGACCAACTTCTTACGAATTTCGTAAGCCGAATTCCTTTTTCTTTCGTCGAAAAAACATATCATTAGGGTTAACAGGAGAAAAGAAAGAAGAAAACGACTAAACGAACAATTTCCATCCTGAAATTCTGGAGCTGAATCCATAGACGGAAAGGCTCATCGCTTACTACAGTTAACGACTACATCGACCATGGCTTCCTTGATTACGAAGCGAATGAGCTCCACAGTTCTTAGAATAGCGTCAGGGAGAAGTTTCGCCTCCTTGGCCGTAGGTACTGACATAGTTTCCGTCGCACCGGATGTTTCCCTGCAGAAAGCGCGTACCTGGGACGAAGGCGTGTCGTCCAAATTCTCCACCACGCCTCTCAAGGATATCTTCAAGGTGATTTCTGTTTCCGCGTGCTTTCCTTCTCTTCCCTTCGTTACTGAGCTTCGTTATCCTATCCCAAGTCCCAACATTGACTAGGTTTTGATCTTGGTTCGACTAGTAATTCGGAGACATCCTGAATTCGTCATTACAAAATATAACTCTGCTTAGATAAGGCATCATATGCTCGTCAGAGCTTATGATTCTGACATTGATACTGAAAGAGGAATGGAATAGATAGCAGGACGGCCTTGAATCTCGCCTTGATTTGTTCATCCTTTGGAACACTGAATCCTAATACCAGCTGATAGTATCACTAAAATATGTCCAGTCGGCAAACTTAAAAAACCATATCCTCTCTTATTTATAATGTGATGATTTCAGTAGTTCGTGTTAAAATATAGGATACCATGCCATTTCAGGGTTCTCCCTACCATGTACGAACCACAACCCAAAGCATTGATCTGGCTCTGTCTGTTGCGGAGCTCTGGCATGGTTGAGTTGAGCCACCTATAACCAAATCTAGGATCTTGCTGTTTTGGATCTGGGTTAATGGACTCGTGTAGTAGTTATCTCTGCATTAGTCTGTCTTCTATGAACTCGTGAGCTTTGCAACTGTTCAGTTATGTTAATAAGGTTTTTGTTTTCTTGGTATAATAAACAGGGAAAAAAAGTTGTCATCTTTGGTCTTCCTGTAAGTTGCTTATTACTCTCTTAGATTCTTTACAATGAGGAAGTTATTTACTGTTTAATTTTCCTAATCATGTATCTTGTGCCCTTTAAATTTGATCTGTTATTCTTTCTACTTATTAATACTAGCAGTGTGTATACTTGAATAGCATTTGGTTTCTCTGGTTATGGATAAAACGTTATTTCATGTAAATCAACTAAAACATTCTAAGGATGACATGATTAACGTTTACTTTTCTCTATTTACTTAGGATAAAGGTAGTGATAATTATCCAATTGAGATAATTAGAGGAACAGAAACCATTCCATGTTGGTTGGTTTAAGCTAAATTTAGTTACGCACCGTAGTATATCGCTATTCCAGCTTTGTGAATAGTTGGAATACATATTTTTCAATCAATTTCAGTGTTTTCTTCTTGGTTGGTGCTAGTAGTATTCAGATAATAGTTTTCTGTCATCCATCCATGCAAATCCAGGGTGCATATACAGGAGTTTGTTCCAAACAGCATGTACCGAGTTACAAGAATAACATAGACAAGTTCAAGGCCAAAGGCATCGACTCTGTTATCTGCGTAGTTGTCAACGATCCATATGTTTTGAATGGTTGGGCAGAATATCTACAAGCCAAAGATGGTGTAAGCCTTCTCAACTATTGTAATGTAGTGATAGATGAAATTATTGAATTGGATTAGGAAGTAGGTCACTATTAGATGTGCTGTCATTATGTCATATTTGAAATGAAGTATTTTTTAGTAATGTTGACTTAATTAATAGTAATGTTATTATGAGTGAAGAATAGTTAATGTGCAACTTTGGCAGATTGAGTTTTATGGAGATTTTGATGGGAAACTCCACAAGAGCCTGGACTTGAGTAAGGATCTGTCCGGTGCATTGCTTGGAAACCGTTCTGAAAGGTAAGTCAGATAGAGACACTTTTTTTTTTTTTTTTTTAATGTATTGGTAGGTTATTACTATCAAGCAGCAACGGCATCCACCAAAGATCAATCAATCAATCTTATTATTATTATTATTCCTGATTGGTCTTTTGCTCACACTTATATTGTTGTCCTCTACAAATTTGGATGGGTAGGTGGTCTGCGTATGTGGAAGATGGGAAAGTGAAGGTCTTAAATATCGAGGAAGCACCATCTGATTTCAAAGTCTCTGGTGGTGACGTCATACTCTCCCAAATCTAATATAACCTTACAAGGAAAACATGTGCTGAGAGAAGCGTCGTAGTTTGATCCTGGAACTGGGTTTATTATGCTGTTGTGTTTGTTTTGTTGTTGGAAGAAAAGGAAAGGAGCTTCCTTGTCGGATATCCTTCAGGTCAACATGCTTTTATAGAATAAAACACATCAAGTTTTTCTTCATGGTTTTGTGGTGGTACAAATGAGCCAAGCTACGGCGGCAGCACTTCAGGCGAGCTTCCGCTGCTCCTCTGATTGACCGCGGCATGGTGCTAGAAGGCATTATCATGATAAGATTCCTTCCATGAAATATCGAGTGTTACATAAAATAAAATAAAAAACAGCTTAGTGGAAATATAACAATATACCTACCTAGGTGGTGGGTACAGGATATGTTCTAATAGTTGCACTTATAACTGATTAAGATGCTGCATTTCTAGTTATACATTATGAAATTATACCCAAAAAACAAGGGAAAAGTATGAAATTGCAGCCGGGTGTTTGCAATTTTTTGTCATTGGACCTATATGTTTTTTGCCGCAATTATTTACACTCGTATGTTACATTTTGTTGGTTATTGCACTCAACGTTAAAAAATCCCGTTAAGTGTCACGTGAAGGGCACATGTCGTCGTTAAATTTGAAACGATGTCATGTAAAATGACCAATTTACCCCAGTTATTCTGAAGGCTGAATAAACTCTCCAGCAAAACCTAAACTCTCAAGCACGGTTTCCTTCATCTTCAGTCCCTGGTGAAGGATCTTCGAAGAGATGAGCTTCCAAGATTTGGAAGCTGGCCGGAGACAGCACAACCGAAAGAAAGAACAGACTTGATTCCTCAGCCAGTCCTCTCTGTCACTCTACCTCGCTAGCCCTCCTCCGGCCGCTGTTGAGGTTCGTGTGCTATGCATTTTTCAGTCTCTAATTCATCATCTTCTTCGTATTTGATGAATTTATTTGCTTGGTTGTTCCTCGCGATTATTTTGCGTGGGTTTTTGATTAAGTGAAGAAGGAATGTGATTCTTGGTCACCCCCCATTCTTTTGGGTTTAGAGGAATGTGACTCTGACTTCCTCTTCCGATGATAATAAGAAAATGACTAACCAGTAACTCCATAACTGAAGATGCTCCTGTTTTCCCCTCATATCATAATGCTTTCATGAATTATTGTTGATATGCCTATGATTTGATTTTGTGGAGAATGGTTAGCATTTAGCAAGCACTCCAAAGGAGTCCGTGTGACGAATGTCTGGTCGTATTGGGAAACAGAGCTCTGTAATTTTTGTTCAGTTACCTGGTATTTATCACTGATATATTATATATAGAAATGACATTTTTTATGAGACATAACAACATCAATTGACTTGTTTCCCACACTGTCAAAACTTGTCTGTGAAGCAAAGCTTGGTTTTATACTGTCTGTCGATGTCACCCCACTTTGTAAACACATTCCACACGCTTGCTTTAATTAGCTCTACATATGTATGTAATTTTTAAGCTTTTCAATTTTCATGTTTTGGTACGATAGAACATAAGTCAATATCTATGATCCTTCATTCCATTAACCCAACTAGGCAAAACCTACAAACAGAAAGCACCAAGTACAAGATAGGGTTTAGTTTTGAGGAGAGGGAAAGTACATTTATAATATGAGGAGAGGGAAAGTAAAGCTTCAACTAATCAATAACAAGATAAATAGACAGGTGACCTTCTCTAAGAGAAAGAATGGATTAATGAAGAAAGCTTCCGAGCTCTCGATTCTCTGTGATGCGGAGGTCTCTCTAATCATCTTCTCCACTCGTGGAAAACTCTATGACTTTGGTTACCATCCATTAAATCCCAATTCTTCTTTCCCCATTAGGTTAGTTCATATTCCGCTTTATCCGTATCTATACTAGTTCATAAAAGATTTGTCCTTTTTATGCATGCTGCTTAGCAACTAATTTTTTTCACTATATATGCCACTTTGCATGCAGCAGCAGCAACAACTACTATGCAGTAGAAACAAACCCACAGAACATGAAGGGGTTCGTCTCAGGATGGTAGTTTTGATAGTCTGCAGAATCATATTCATCACTATCAATAATCAATCATCTGAAAACAGCATATAGCTGAATGCGGTGTACGATCACGCTAATACGCTGCTATGAATGATTTATAATTTATATTGTGTTGCATGTGGTTCACCATCTTTGGGGCAGTGCCCCAATAACTCTGCACGATGATGATGATGATGATGATAATTTTGGACTGGGTTTGGTACCTCAGTTGTGTTAGCATGACCTTATTCTATTTTTGCTCTATAGAAACTACTGCACCAGTAACTCTTTTAACTCCCACACTAAGGACTTCTTCTTTCTTCTTCTGATCTGGTGGGTCTCGGGGGTATTTTCGGTTTATCAGGTCAGATATATGGCACATGCACAGCACATGCCTGATATTTAACGGTTACTGTCAAAAATGGACGGAAAGGCTCAATTACAAACAAGTGTAAACATATGGGTATAAGAACAAACATCATGGGTGCAGTTACCAATTCTGGCAAACATCCGGGTGCAATTTCATACTTTTCCCAAAAAACAAAGCTAGAAAAACTTGACTCTGCTTACGAATAATTGTTTAAAAATGTAAAACAAAAATATTTGAAATCGAAAAAAATATGAACATGGAAAATTAGTAATCTTAATATGATCTAATATATGCCAGTCCTTGTCTTGTTCATATTGCAGCAAAGAAAGATGAATTAGATCAATTATCCAATATTATGTATGAAAAATAGGAGTATTATATGCAGAATCGCATATAAACAGTTATAGTGCACGTACAAAAAACCATGAAGGTATTTATTATGCACAAAGTTTTAGTAGAAATATTCAGATCTTGGTTTAGGGTTAAATATCAAACTAAAACTGTTAATTGAACTTTTACCTTATTTGCAAATTGCTAAATAGGAGGAGCATTCATATTTGAGTGTCGTTTATATCACTTTATCCAAGACTTGCTTCCAAAACTTCAGCTAAAATGATTTTTTTTAACAATCTTGCCTTACGCGACCACAATGTGTCTTTCTTTTATGTTAGTCTCTCCATGTGATTCTTGGTGTATGGTTAAATATTTTGAGGAATTTAACAGTTGCCCCCTTTTATATATCTGGTACCTTTTGGTGAAATAGTTCCTGACTAAGGCATAACCACGCAGAGGAGGAAAGACATTTCACTACAAAAATCGGTTGCAACAACAACGAATAATTGATGTTGAATGTGTGTATATTATGTCGACAGTTTTTGTTGTCGTTATTACTACTTATTAGACACAATATGTTTTCTACTGTTATAAGATACATTTAGTTTTAAATTTTGTTGTCACTTTATTTTTTACATGGATGAATGTGTAATGTCGACCAACACTTGATGTTAAATGACTCCATAAGTAGCAGATGACTTTTCCGTTGTAAATGTACATATTCAAATGCGAAAAGTTTTGTCGTAAATATAGCGATAACAACAACGGTTGTTTACCGTAACTACTCAATTTTGTCGTCGTTAAAACATAAGTAGTAGAGAAAATGTAAGCATAGGTTTGCTTGTCAATATATTGTTGACATTATTATAGTCATTTAGTAACATATTCAATTATTTTGGTAAAATAGTTTATTTAGTGGTGACTATTGTTGATGTCAATAATGCACATGTTTATCGTAACTACTGACTTTATACAACTCATTTAGTGTCACATAATTTATCGTAACAAGAAACTCATTTTTTTTGTGGATTTTGCTGTTGTCGAATAATTTACCTCGAAAAAATTATAGTGTCAAGACAACATCGACACTAATACATGTAATCGGTTATATACGAAAGTGATATTGAAAAACGTCTATTTAGTGAATTCTATTCTCTGGATCCGACTCCAATTCATCGAAAGCGAAGGAGCAGAGAAGCGAAGCGAAACAAATCCACGATTCGCCGAAGACGAAGCAATCATAACATGAGAGATAGTGATTCACAGTCTGAGTTCGTCTCCAGAATCGACTACTACTCTGATTCAAATAGTCGGACAGAGGATTTGTTTTTTGGGTTTCCTGGTTCACTCATAATTATGGTATAATATAAATAATAAATTTTTATTTTTAACAATTCATAATTACGTACTATAGAGAAATTAAGATTTACACCATTTACTATTAAGAATAAAATAAAATATAAAAAACTAAACATTTTAAATCCTCGCGTAATATCAAATAATTTCATAATATTACCCCATTTACCCCATTTATTAAGTAATTAATAAATAAACTAAACATTTGAAAATCTACGATGTTTCTTTTCTTCAACCTAGCCTACCACCGTTCTTCTGCAACCTAACCTAAAGCCGTTCTCAACCTAACATGCAATTGTTCTCTCCATCTTTGCTCATCGCCTCGCCTAATGAACTTTGGTAAGTCAATACCTCTCCTCATTCTCCATCCTCACACCTGCTTTACTGATTAGGGATGATAACGGATTAGGAATTTAGAGTTGATTCAAATTATTCCAATCTGTCGAAGTGCAATGTCGATTCAAATTTGGTCCAATCTGTCGAAGTGCATCAATCTGTCGATCCGGCGCGCTCGACGCCTGAGTATTAATTTGTATTCGCTTCTTATTTCGAGTTCTAAATTATTTCAATTTGTGATTGGTTCTCTCAAGCCCCTACTCCTTCGATTTTGCTTTTTTTTTTTTTTTTTTTTCTAATATAGGGATTCATTCAAATTTTTCGTTCCGTTTTTGCAGTTGTTCTCGAATTTCAAAGATTTAGTGGGAAGGGAAGTGATGGAGAATAACAACGTTTGCCGACAGTGTATATTATGTTCAAATCTTTTTCTAGCAGTTAAGAGTCTGCAATATTTTCAAAGTTTATGTGGAGGAAGAAGCTCAGCTGCAACTTTTTAGTTGGTGTCGACTTAGCATGTATAGGATTTGTGGAAGTTGTTTAGCTTAAGATAGTGACGTGTCTCCTTTTAGGTTGCTCAAAGTATAGTTTTAATGTTGACGTGCTGATTTGATATAAATGTATAAGAAGTCGAAGAAAAAAAGTGACAAATTGACTTCGTTCTTTTGTTTTCCAGAAGAAGAACAATTATGGCCAAAGGAAGCGGAAGGTGAATAGCAGAACCACTATGGCTCAGCGAGAAGATGTGATCAGGAGGACTGTGTACGTATCAGACATTGAACGACATGTAGAAAATGCTTGTTTTTCCGTTTTGTTGAACATTAGCAACTGTCATTGTCTACATTGCATATTTGGTGAACAATGAAGTACACCAAGGAGGCCAAACTCGTGTCTCAAACAGACACAGTCTTGCCTAAGACCATTCTTGTGCTGATCCTATGTGCCTGTTCCTTCTACCTGGGAAAAATTGTCTGCTCCGATCCAAAGGTAGATTTGATAATCTAATTCTGATTTGACCTAAGAACCAACTTTTGTGGAACCTAACAGCTTGTATCAGGGGCTCCTAACTTTTCATTATATTGTTCCTATATTATGAATCAGGTCACAGGTGAGTACCTAGCGTCTCTTTTCAATGGTTGTGGGCAGGTATCATATTATTTGTTCCCTTATGAGATTTGATTCTACTGCTTTGTTTATGTAATTATTCCTTCTCTCTGCCAAGTGTTAATTACTAGTAGTTCGATCAGAACTTCTTTTAGGAATACTTCTTATAACGCCATGCTATCACTCCTAGCTACTTAATCTTGTTGATAGTACTTCTTTTAATAATACTTTTAGAAATGACAGTACAATAAATAAATTGCAGATACATGTAAGCTTAAAGGTTAAAATGACACAAGATAGTTTATGTTCTTCTGACTTGGGCGAATACTAATGACATTCCTTTCATTATCCAGCAAGGCATATTTGTCTCTGGACTTAGGGAGGAAATTGTTAATGATGTTGATGAAGTACTTAAGCTTATAGAAGCATATTTTGCTTTTTTATTTTGATCAAAATTGATGGTGAATAGGTTGAAGCTCATGGTAATGCTGCATTTCTTGCAGATAATAGGCACTTTGGTGAAACAAATATGAACGCCCGGAGACGGAGATGAAGTTCGTAGAGACAGAGATGAACTATATGTAGGGGATCGTGAACTAGAGACGGATATGATATTCGTAGTTTCGACATTCCGGATTCATTACCATCTCAAGTATAAAAACATATTAGTTTTAGGTCTTCATCAGATGTAGAAACTATGTATTTACAGTTAAATTTATTGTACGTTTGTAGTTTGCATGTTTATTATGATGTATATATATACTTTCATCAATAATATATTATATTTTTTTAAAATGTATTGCGTAGTTCATATCATATAGCAATTAATGGAATTAACTGAAAATGTCGTGGACGTTAATAACATAGGTACCGTCACAGCTGTAATCCTATCGTAGATTTACATTTTTTACGGCATAGTTAATGGAAATTATTTCTTATTAAAGGTACAAACTAGAAATTGTGTCTAAAACACTACTTCCATGACATAAAATTTTCATCACTAAATGTGAGCTAACATTTCGACATACCGTTGTCGCCTTTCATCTGTGTTTAACAACAACTTGATGCCGCTATAAAGGCGAAGTGGGGAATGTCATGTTAACAACGGCAAGACTTTTTACAATGGCAAATTATCGACCTATAAACCTTTAACGACGGGGGATACCGTCACGAAGATCTCGTCGTTGTTAAACGTTAACAACAGTATTTATGCATTTAGCAACGATTTTTTGCGGACGTCTATGCTCGAGTTTCTTGTAGTGATGCTTTGATGTAATACACATGTAGTATTAAACAATAGTGCATATTAAAATCAAATTGATGTTTCAACTAAACTAGCAAGGCATTGATATAAAGGATGGAACGAGTATGAAAATATCATGAATGGAGTTAGAAGTTAAGAATCTTCTGAACTCGACCATATCTTCCCTCAGTTTACAAATAACTATTTACAAGATCTAGTTAACTACTTTCTAACTCTCTTATTAACAAGTAAGTGTAGATAAAGTGCGTACTTATACAATTGATCATATACCATAAATAATGCATAATATAAGCATGGATTTGGTCGTAGGACTGTTTTATACATACTCGTAAGATACAGTTTGTGTTGTATAAGCCAATCCAAAGGGAATGATTGTTTGAGAGTATTCATGCTTATTGATATTCAGAACGAAAATTAAGGTAGTTTTGATATCTCGAACTATTTTTACCATATGGAGAAATTATTGGACAAATATTCTTTTATTCTGGTGAACTAGGATTACAATAGATTATAAATATTTCTTCACATTTTTTAAAATCATAAATTTGTTTAACTTATCAGTTGGTTTAGACTAATCCTATCACCCACCGAATACAAATTAATCCTGTCAATGATGAACCCTCTATTGCTTATTAATCTTGCCTACTTTGTGTTAATTCAAGAGGAAAGTTATCTATATTTTTGTACTGATTTTGATTAGTAATTTGTAGATTCTCCTACTACATCATCTATGTTTCTCTCCTTCTTGTCTGAAGCATTTTACATTATTCTCAAACAATCGGCGCTGTGTTTCAGGCTCGAGTTCTACGCGACCTCCACTAAATACTTCAACTGAATAGAGTGGAAGTTACATAATGTCACTAACAATTATCTATAAGATGGCCTTCCAAGCAATAGGTATGGGTTCGTCTTCTGACAAACGCAATTGCATGTTCTTTCTTTGTACAATTTATGTGCTAAATATCTTCATTCTCTTGATAAACATAAGGTAGAGGGAATTAATTTGTAGAAGCGACATTTTCCCTTTTAAGCTTTAATCTTCTTAAATATTTTTCTTTTTAACCCCCTACTTTGCTCAACATTATGTTGATTTCATATATAAATACGAGTGAACATCAAACAAATTTTCGAAAATACATATATGATGCTTTATTTCTAGTACATGACTATCAATTGTAGATGTAAGCAGTTTACCTACCCTTACTTGTTAGTAACGGAGTTAGAGAGTAGTTAACTAGGTATTTTAAATAACTATTTGTAAATTGAACGGAGCAGTTCATCTGCATTATCGTTTTGCACTACGAGTGTATTACATCTAAGCACGTATTTTTCTTAATTAATGGTTGTTTATATTATGTTATTCTACAAATACGGGGAGTAATGTTTATATCTTTGCTTGTCTGAGACAACAGGGTTTTGTTGATCTCAACCATTCTCGTTGCCTTAGTGAATTAAAATTGTGGTTTCGTGGAATTTTCACGATGCTTCATGTAAAACAATCGAACTTTGTTTCGTCGATAGAACTTGTACAATCAATTATGTTTCGAATGATTTTCAATTTTTTCTGCAATGGATTTCAGAAAACTTGACCGAGGAACTTACATAGCATGGATTTTGTCGTAGGACTGTTTATATACACTCATAAGATATGTTTTGTGCTGACTAAGACAATCAAGGTATGAATGTTCGAGAGTATTTACGCTTGTTGGGATTTATAACGCAAGGTAGGTAGTTTTGATATCTCGAATTATTTTCACAACATGGATAAATTATTGGACGAATATAATTTTAATTTTGTTAATTGGGATTACACCAGATTATTAAAAAAATAACCCTTTTGAGCATCATAAATTCGTTTAACTTACCAACTTGGTTTACACTAAGCCTATCACGCACCGATTATGCATTAACCATGTCAATGATGAACCCGGTATTGTGTATTAATCTTTCCTACTTTAATGTTAATTCAAGAGGAAAGTCATCTTTATTTTACTACATATTATGATTAATTATTTGCAGATTCTCCTTCTACTTTATCTACGTCTTTCTCCTTCTTGTCAGAAATGTTTTAGATTATACTGACACAGCTGTCTTAGTGTTTCACACTCAAGTTCTTCGCGACCTTTACCGAATAGTTTATTTGAATTGTGTGTAAATTACCTAATGTCACTAACAATTATATTTAGGCTGCGTTTGTAGTCCAACGGTTAGGATAATTGCCTTCCAAGTAATAGACCCGGGTTCGCCTCCCGGCAAACGCAATTGCATGTTCTTTCTTTCTATAATTTATGTGCTAAATATCTTTACCCTCTTGATGAATTTGTGGTAGAGCTAATTAATTAGCAGATACCACATTTTTCCTTTTTGGCTTTCATCTTCTAAGAGATTTGCCTTTTTAACCCCAACTTTGTTCACCTTTATGTTCATTTAATATATAATGCGAGTGAACAACAAACAAATTTTCGACAATATATATATATTATGGATTAATTCTGGTATGTGACTATCATTTGTAGAAGTAAGCAATTTCTCTACACGTATATGTTAGTAAGGGAGTTAGAGTGTGGTTTACTAGGTTTTTGTTGATTTCAACCATTCTCGTTGCCTTTGTGAATTAAAATTGTGGTTTCGTGGAATTTTCACGATGCTTCATGTAAAACAATCGAACTTTGTTTCATCGATAGAACTTGTACAATCAATTATGTTTCGAATGATTTTCAATTTTTGCTGCTATGGATTTCAGAAAACTTGACGGAGGAACTTACATAGCATGGAATTTGTCGTAGGAATGTTTATATATACTCATAAGATATGTTTTATGCTGACTAAGACAATCAAGGTATGAATGTTCGAGAGTATTCATGCTTGTTGGGATTTATAACGCAAGGTAGGTAGTTTTGATATCTCGAATTATTTTCACAACATGGATAAATTAAGTATCCATGTTGTGAATTATTTTCACAACATGGTTTACTAGGTCTTGTAATTAAGTATTTGTTAATTGAGCGGAGATATAGTCGAGTTCGGAAGATTCTTCACCTCAAAATCCATTCATAAAATTTCAATACTCTTTCCATCCTTAATATCAATTGATTGTTTGTTGAACCAACAACTTGTTCTTCATCTGCACTATCGTTTTGCACTGCGGGTATATTGCATCTAAGCACGTATTTTTCTTAATTAATGGTTGTTTATGTTATGTTATTCTACAAATACGGGGAGTAATGTTTATATCTTTACTTGTATGAGACCACATGGTTTTGTTGATTTCAACCATTCTCGTTGCCTTTGTGAATTAAAATTGTGGTCTCGTGGAATTTACACGATGCTTCATGTAAAACAATCGAACTTTGTTTCATCGATAGAACTTGTACAATCAATTATGTTTCGAATGATTTTCAATTTTTGCTGCAATGGATTTCAGAAAACTTGACGGAGGAACTTACATAGCATGGAATTTGTCGTAGGACTGTTTATATATACTCATAAGATATGTTTTGTGCTGACTAAGACAATAAGGTATGAATGTTCGAGAGTATTCATGCTTGTTGGGAATTATAACGCAAGGTAGGTAGTTTTGATATCTCGAATTATTTTCACAACATGGATAAATTATTGGACGAATATAATTTTAATTTTGTTAATTGAGATTACACCAGATTATTAAAAAAATAACCCTTTTGAGCATCATAAATTCGTTTAACTTACCAACTTGGTTTACACTAACCCTATCACGCACCGAATATGCATTAACCATGTCAATGATGAACCCGATATTGTGTATTAATCTTGCCTACTTTAATGTTAATTCAAGAGGAAAGTCATCTTTATTTTACTACATATTATGATTAATTATTTGCAGATTCTCCTTCTACTTTATCTACGTCTTTCTCCTTCTTGTCAGAAATGTTTTAGATTATACTGAAACAGCTGTCTTAGTGTTTCACACTCAAGTTCTTCGCGACCTTTACCGAATAGTTTATTTGAATTGTGTGTAAATTACCTAATGTCACTAACAATTACATTTAGGCTGCGTTTGTAGTCCAACGGTTAGGATAATTGCCTTCCAAGTAATAGACTCGGGTTCGACTCCCGGCAAACGCAATTGCATGTTCTTTCTTTCTATAATTTATGTGCTAAATATCTTTACCCTCTTGATGAATTTGTGGTAGAGCTAATTAATTAGCAGATACCACATTTTTCCTTTTTGGCTTTCATCTTCTAAGAGATTTGCCTTTTTAACCCCAACTTTGTTCACCTTTATGTTCATTTAATATATAATGCGAGTGAACAACAAACAAATTTTCGACAATATATATATATTATGGATTAATTCTGGTATGTGACTATCATTTGTAGAAGTAAGCAATTTCTCTACACGTATATGTTAGTAAGGGAGTTAGAGTGTGGTTTACTAGGTTTTTGTTGATTTCAACCATTCTCGTTGCCTTTGTTAATTAAAATTGTGGTTTCGTGGAATTTTCACGATGCTTCATGTAAAACAATCGAACTTTGTTTCATCGATAGAACTTGTACAATCAATTATGTTTCGAATGATTTTCAATTTTTGCTGCTATGGATTTCAGAAAACTTGACGGAGGAACTTACATAGCATGGAATTTGTCGTAGGAATGTTTATATATACTCATAAGATATGTTTTATGCTGACTAAGACAATCAAGGTATGAATGTTCGAGAGTATTCATGCTTGTTGGGATTTATAACGCAAGGTAGGTAGTTTTGATATCTCGAATTATTTTCACAACATGGATAAATTAAGTATCCATGTTGTGAATTATTTTCACAACATGGTTTACTAGGTCTTGTAATTAAGTATTTGTTAATTGAGCGGAGATATAGTCGAGTTCGGAAGATTCTTCACCTCTAAATCCATTCATAAAATTTCAATACTCTTTCCATCCTTAATATCAATTGATTGTTTGTTGAACCAACAACTTGTTCTTCATCTGCACTATCGTTTTGCACTGCGGGTATATTACATCTAAGCACGTATTTTTCTTAATTAATGGTTGTTTATGTTATGTTATTCTACAAATACGGGGAGTAATGTTTATATCTTTACTTGTATGAGACCACATGGTTTTGTTGATTTCAACCATTCTCGTTGCCTTTGTGAATTAAAATTGTGGTTTCGTGGAATTTACACGATGCTTCATGTAAAACAATCGAACTTTGTTTCATCGATAGAACTTGTACAATCAATTATGTTTCGAATGATTTTCAATTTTTGCTGCAATGGATTTCAGAAAACTTGACGGAGGAACTTACATAGCATGGAATTTGTCGTAGGACTGTTTATATATACTCATAAGATATGTTTTGTGCTGACTAAGACAATCAAGGTATGAATGTTCGAGAGTATTCATGCTTGTTGGGAATTATAACGCAAGGTAGGTAGTTTTGATATCTCGAATTATTTTCACAACATGGATAAATTATTGGACGAATATAATTTTAATTTTGTTAATTGAGATTACACCAGATTATTAAAAAAATAACCCTTTTGAGCATCATAAATTCGTTTAACTTACCAACTTGGTTTACACTAAGCCTATCACGCACCGAATATGCATTAACCATGTCAATGATGAACCTGGTATTGTGTATTAATCTTGCCTACTTTAATGTTAATTCAAGAGGAAAGTCATCTTTATTTTACTACATATTATGATTAATTATTTCCAGATTCTCCTTCTACTATATCTACGTTTTTCTCCTTCTTGTCAACAGTGTTTTAGATTATTCTGATACAGCTGTCTTAGTTTTTCACGCTCAAGTTTTTCGCGACCTCTACCGAATAGTTTATTTGAATTGTGTATAAATTACCTAATGTCACTAAATATTAAATCTAAGTTGCGTTTGTAGCCCAACAGTTAGGATAATTGCCTTCCAAGCAATAAACCCGGGTTCGACACCCGGCAAACGCAATTGCATGTTCTTTCTTTCTATAATTTATGTGCTAAATATCTTTATCCTCTTGATGAATATGTGGTAGAGGTAATCAATTAGCAGATGCCACATTTTTCCTTTTTTGGCTTTCATCTTCCAAGAGATTTGCCTTTTTAACCCTAACTTTGTTCACCTTTATGTTGATTTAATATATAAATACGAGTGAACAACAAACAAAATTTCGACTATATATATATTATGGATTAATTCTCGTATGTGACTATCATTTGTAGAAGTTTGCAATTTCTCTACACGTATATGTTATTAAGGGAGTTAGAGTGTGGTTTACTAGGTCTTGTAATTAAGTATTTTTTAATTGAGCGGAGATATAGTCGAGTTCGGAAGATTCTTTACCTCTAAATCCATTCATAATTCTCAATACTCTTTCCATCCTTAATAACAATTGCTTGTTTGTTGAACCAACAACTTGTTCTTCATCTGCACTATCGTTTTGCACTGCGGGTGTATTACATCTAAGCACGTATTTTTCTTAATTAATGGTTGTTTATGTTATGTTATTCTACAAATACGGGGAGTAATATTTATATCTTTACTTGTCTGAGACCACAGGGTTTTGTTGATTTCAACCATTCTCGTTGGCTTTGTGAATTAAAATTGTGGTTTCGTGGAATTTTCACGATGCTTCATGTAAAACAATCGAACTTTGTTTCGTCGATAGAACTTGTACAATCAATTATGTTTCGAATGATTTTCAATTTTTGCTGCAATGGATTTCAGAAAACTTGACCGAGGAACTTACATAACATGGAATTTGTCGTAGGACTGTTTATATATACTCATAAGATATGTTTTGTGCTGACTATGACAATCAAGGTATGAATGTTCGAGAGTATTCATGCTTGTTGGGATTTATAACGCAAGGTAGGTAGTTTTGATATCTTGAATTATTTTTACAACATGGATAAATTATTGGACGAATATAATTTTAATTTTGTTAATTGGGATTACACGATATTATTAAAAAAATAACCATTTTGAGCATCATAAATGCGTTTAACTTACCAACTTGGTTTACACTAAGTCTACCACGCACCGAAAATTCATTAACCATGTCAATGATGAACCCGGTATTGTGTATTAATCTTGCCTACTTTAATGTTAATTCAAGAGGAAAGTCATCTTTATTTTACTACATATTATGATTAATTATTTGCAGATTCTCCTTTTACTTTATCTACGTTTTTCTCCTTCTTGTCAAAAGTGGTTTAGATTATTCTGATACAGCTGTCTTAGAGTTTCACGCTCAAGTTTTTCGCGACCTGTACCGAATTGTATATTTGAATTGTGTGTAAATTACCTAATGTCACTAACAATTATATTTAAGCTGCGTTTGTAGTCCAACGGTTAGGATAATTGCCTTCCAAGCAATAGACTCGGGTTCGACTCCCGACAAACGCAATTGCATGTTCTTTCTTTCTATAATTTATGTGCTAAATATCTTCATACTCTTGATGAATCTGTGGTAGAGGTAATTAATTAGCAGATGCCACATTTTTCCTTTTTGGCTTTCATCTTCTAAGAGATTTGCCTTTTTAACCCCAACTTTGTTCACCTTTATGTTGATTTAATATATAAATGCGAGTGAACAACAAACAAATTTTCGACAATATATATATTATGGATTAATTCTGGTATGTGACTATCATTTGTAGAAGTACGCAATTTCTCTACACATATATGTTAGTAAGGGAGTTAGAGTATGGTTTACTAGGACTTGTAATTAAGTATTTGTTAATTGAGCGGAGATATAGTCGAGTTCGGAAGATTCTTCACCTCTAAATCCATACATAATATTTCAATACTACTTCCATCCTTAATGTCAATTGCTTGTTTGTTGAACCAACAACTTGTTCTTCATCTGCACTGTCGTTTTTCACTACGGGTGTATTACATCTAAGCACGTATTTTTCTTAATTAATGGTTGTTTATGTTATGTTATTCTACAAGTACGGGTAGTAATGTTTATATCTTTACTTGTCTGAGACCACAGGGTTTTGTTGATTTCAACCATTCTCGTTGCCTTTGTGAATTAAAATTGTAGTTTCGTGGAATTTTCTCGATGCTTCATGTAAAACAATCGAACTTTGTTTTGTCTATAAAACTCGTACAATCAATTATGTTTCGAATGATTTTCAATTTTTGCTGCAATGGATTTCAGAAAACTTGACCGAGGAACTTACATAGCATGGATTTTGTCGTTGGACTGTTTATATATACTCATAAGATATCTTTTGTGCTTACAAAGACAATCAAGGAATGAATGTTCGAGAGTATTCATGCTTGTTGGGATTTATAACGCAAGGTAGGTAGTTTTGATATCTCGAATTATTTTCACAAGATGGATAAATTATTGGACGAATGTAATTTTAATTTTAATTTTGTTAATTGGGATTACACTAGATTATTAAAAAAACAACCCTTTTGAGCATCATAAATTCGTTTAACTAACCAACTTGGTTTACACTAAGCCTATCACGCACCGAATATGCATTAACCATGTCAATGATGAACCCGGTATTGTGTATTAATCTTGCCTACTTTAATGTTAATTCAAGAGGAAAGTCATCTTTATTTTACTACATATTATGATTAATTATTTGTAGATTCTCCTTCTACTTTATCAACGTTTTTCTCCTTCTTGTCAGAAGTGTGTTAGATTATTCTGATACAGCTGTCTTAGTGTTTCACGCTCAAGTTTTTCGCGACCTCTACCGAATAGTTTATTTGAATTGTGTGTAAATTACCTAGTGTTACTAAATATTAAATCTAAGTTGCGTTTGTAGTCCAACGGTTAGGATAATTGCCTTCCAAGCAATAGACCCGGGTTCGACTCCCGGCAAACGCAATTGCATGTTCTTTCTTTCTATAATTTATGTGCTAAATATCTTTCTCCTCTTGATGAATATGTGGTAGAGGTAATTAATTAGCAGATGCCACATTTTTCCTTTTTGGCTTTCATCTTCTAAGAGATTTGCCTTTTTAACCCCAACTTTGTTCACCTTTATGTTGATTTAATATATAAATGAGAGTGAACAACAAACATATTTTCGACAATATATATATTATGGATTAATTCTGGTATGTGACTATCATTTGTAGAAGTACGCAATTTCTCTACACGTATATGTTAGTAAGGGAGTTAGAGTGTGGTTTACTAGGTCTTGTAATTAAGTATTTGTTAATTGAGCGGAGATATAGTCGAGTTCGGAAGATTCTTCACCTCTAATTCCATTCATAAAATTTCAATACTCTTTCCATCCTTAATATCAATTGATTGTTTGTTGAACCAACAACTTGTTCTTCATCTGCACTATCGTTTTGCACTGCGGGTGTATTACATCTAAGCACGTATTTTTCTTAATTAATGGTTGTTTATGTTATGTTATTCTACAAATACGGGGAGTAATGTTTATATCTTTACTTGTATGAGACCACATGGTTTTGTTGATTTCAACCATTCTCGTTGCCTTTGTGAATTAAAATTGTGGTTTCGTGGAATATACACGATGCTTCATGTAAAACAATGGAACTTTGTTTCATCGATAGAACTTGTACAATCAATTATGTTTCGAATGATTTTCAATTTTTGCTGTAATGGATTTCAGAAAACTTGACCGAGGAACTTACATAGCATGGAATTTGTCGTAGGACTGTTTATATATACTCATAAGATATGTTTTGTGATGACTAAGACAATCAAGGTATGAATGTTCGAGAGTATTCATGCTTGTTGGGATTTATAACGAAAGGTAGGTAGTTTTGATATCTCGAATTATTTTCACAATATGGATAAATTATTGTACGAATATAATTTTAATTTTGTTAATTGAGATTACACCAGATTATTAAAAAAATAACCTTTTGAGCATCATAAATTCGTTTAACTTACCAACTTGGTTTACACTAAGCCTATCACGCACCGAATATGCATTAACCATGTCAATGATGAACCCGGTATTGTGTATAAATCTTGCCTACTTTAATGTTTATTCAAGAGGAAAGTCATCTTTATTTTACTACATATTATGATTAATTATTTGTAGATTCTCCTTCTACTGTATCTATGTTTTTCTCCTTCTTGTCAGAAGTGTTTTAGATTATTCTGAAATAACAGTCTTAGTGTTTCACGCTGAAGTTGTTCGCGACCTCTACCTAATAGTTTATTTGAATTGTGTGTAAATCACATAATGTCACTAACAATTAAATTTAAGCTGCGTTTGTAGTCCAACAGTTAGGATAATTGCCTTCCAAGCAATAGACCCGGGTCCGACTCCCGACAAACGCAATTGCATGTTCTTTCTTTCTATAATTTATGTGCTAAATATCTTTATCCTCTTGATGAATCTGTGGTAGAGGTAATTAATTAGAAGATGCCACATTTTTCCTTTTTTGGCTTTCATCTTCTAAGAGATTTGCCTTTTTAACCCCAACTTTGTTCACCTTTATGTTGATTTAATATATAAATGCGAGTGAACAACAAAAGATTTTTCGACAATATATATATTATGGATTAATTCTGGTATGTGACTATCATTTGTAGAAGTACGCAATTTCTCTACACGTATATGTTAGTAAGGGAGTTAGAGTGTGGTTTACTAGGTCTTGTAATTAAGTATTTGTTAATTGAGCGGAGATATATTCGAGTTCGGAAGATTCTTTACCTCTAAATCCATTCATAATATTTCAATACTCTTTCCATCCTTAATAACAATTGCTTGTTTGTTGAACCAACAACTTGTTCTTCATCTGCACTATCGTTTTGCACTGCGGGTGTATTACATCTAAGCACGTATTTTTCTTAATTAATGGTTGTTTATGTTATGTTATTCTACAATACGGGGAGTAATATTTATATCTTTACTTGACTGAGACCACAGGGTTTTGTTGATTTCAACCATTCTCGTTGGCTTTGTGAATTAAAATTGTGGTTTCGTGGAATTTTCACGATGCTTCATGTAAAACAATCGAACTTTGTTTCGTCGATAGAACTTGTACAATCAATTATGTTTCGAATGATTTTCAATTTTTGCTGCAATGGATTTCAGAAAACTTGACCGAGGAACTTACATAACATGGAATTTGTCGTAGGACTGTTTATATATACTCATAAGATATGTTTTGTGCTGACTATGACAATCAAGGTATGAATGTTCGAGAGTATTCATGCTTGTTGGGATTTATAACGCAAGGTAGGTAGTTTTGATATCTCGAATTATTTTTACAACATGAATAAATTATTGGACGAATATAATTTTAATTTTGTTAATTGGGATTACACGATATTATTAAAAAAATAACCATTTTGAGCATCATAAATGCGTTTAACTTACCAACTTGGTTTACACTAAGTCTACCACGCACCGAAAATTCATTAACCATGTCAATGATGAACCCGGTATTGTGTATTAATCTTGCCTACTTTAATGTTAATTCAAGAGGAAAGTCATCTTTATTTTACCACATATTATGATTAATTATTTCCAGATTCTCCTTCTACTATATCTACGTTTTTCTCCTTCTTGTCAACAGTGTTTTAGATTATTCTGATACAGCGGTCTTAGTTTTTCACGCTCAAGTTTTTCGCGACCTCTACCGAATAGTTTATTTGAATTGTGTATAAATTACCTAATGTCACTAAATATTAAATCTAAGTTGCGTTTGTAGTCCAACAGTTAGAATAATTGCCTTCCAAGCAATAGACCCGGGTTCGACACCCGGCAAACGCAATTGCATGTTCTTTCTTTCTATAATTTATGTGCTAAATATCTTTATCCTCTTGATGAATATGTGGTAGAGGTAATCAATTAGCAGATGCCACATTTTTCCTTTTTTGGCTTTCATCTTCTAAGAGATTTGCCTTTTTAACCCCAACTTTGTTCACCTTTATGTTGATTTAATATATAAATACGAGTGAACAACAAACAAAATTTCGACTATATATATATTATGGATTAATTCTCGTATGTGACTATCATTTGTAGAAGTTTGCAATTTCTCTACACGTATATGTTATTAAGGGAGTTAGAGTGTGGTTTACTAGGTCTTGTAATTAAGTATTTTTTAATTGAGCGGAGATATAGTCGAGTTCGGAAGATTCTTTACCTCTAAATCCATTCATAATTCTCAATACTCTTTCCATCCTTAATAACAATTGCTTGTTTGTTGAACCAACAACTTGTTCTTCATCTGCACTATCGTTTTGCACTGCGGGTGTATTACATCTAAGCACGTATTTTTCTTAATTAATGGTTGTTTATGTTATGTTATTCTACAAATACGGGGAGTAATATTTATATCTTTACTTGTCTGAGACCACAGGGTTTTGTTGATTTCAACCATTCTCGTTGGCTTTGTGAATTAAAATTGTGGTTTCGTGGAATATACACGATGCTTCATGTAAAACAATGGAACTTTGTTTCATCGATAGAACTTGTACAATCAATTATGTTTCGAATGATTTTCAATTTTTGCTGTAATGGATTTCAGAAAACTTGACCGAGGAACTTACATAGCATGGAATTTGTCGTAGGACTGTTTATATATACTCATAAGATATGTTTTGTGATGACTAAGACAATCAAGGTATGAATTTTCGAGAGTATTCATGCTTGTTGGGATTTATAACGAAAGGTAGGTAGTTTTGATATCTCGAATTATTTTCACAATATGGATAAATTATTGTACGAATATAATTTTAATTTTGTTAATTGAGATTACACCAGATTATTAAAAAAATAACCTTTTGAGCATCATAAATTCGTTTAACTTACCAACTTGGTTTACACTAAGCCTATCACGCACCGAATATGCATTAACCATGTCAATGATGAACCCGGTATTGTGTATAAATCTTGCCTACTTTAATGTTTATTCAAGAGGAAAGTCATCTTTATTTTACTACATATTATGATTAATTATTTGTAGATTCTCCTTCTACTGTATCTATGTTTTTCTCCTTCTTGTCAGAAGTGTTTTAGATTATTCTGAAATAACAGTCTTAGTGTTTCACGCTGAAGTTGTTCGCGACCTCTACCTAATAGTTTATTTGAATTGTGTGTAAATCACATAATGTCACTAACAATTAAATTTAAGCTGCGTTTGTAGTCCAACAGTTAGGATAATTGCCTTCCAAGCAATAGACCCGGGTCCGACTCCCGACAAACGCAATTGCATGTTCTTTCTTTCTATAATTTATGTGCTAAATATCTTTATCCTCTTGATGAATCTGTGGTAGAGGTAATTAATTAGAAGATGCCACATTTTTCCTTTTTTGGCTTTCATCTTCTAAGAGATTTGCCTTTTTAACCCCAACTTTGTTCACCTTTATGTTGATTTAATATATAAATGCGAGTGAACAACAAAAGATTTTTCGACAATATATATATTATGGATTAATTCTGGTATGTGACTATCATTTGTAGAAGTACGCAATTTCTCTACACGTATATGTTAGTAAGGGAGTTAGAGTGTGGTTTACTAGGTCTTGTAATTAAGTATTTGTTAATTGAGCGGAGATATATTCGAGTTCGGAAGATTCTTTACCCTTAAATCCATTCATAATATTTCAATACTCTTTCCATCCTTAATAACAATTGCTTGTTTGTTGAACCAACAACTTGTTCTTCATCTGCACTATCGTTTTGCACTGCGGGTGTATTACATCTAAGCACGTATTTTTCTTAATTAATGGTTGTTTATGTTATGTTATTCTACAATACGGGGAGTAATATTTATATCTTTACTTGACTGAGACCACAGGGTTTTGTTGATTTCAACCATTCTCGTTGGCTTTGTGAATTAAAATTGTGGTTTCGTGGAATTTTCACGATGCTTCATGTAAAACAATGGAACTTTGTTTCATCGATAGAACTTGTACAATCAATTATGTTTCGAATGATTTTCAATTTTTGCTGCAATGGATTTCAGAAAACTTGACCGAGGAACTTACATAACATGGAATTTGTCGTAGGACTGTTTATATATACTCATAAGATATGTTTTGTGCTGACTATGACAATCAAGGTATGAATGTTCGAGAGTATTCATGCTTGTTGGGATTTATAACGCAAGGTAGGTAGTTTTGATATCTCGAATTATTTTTACAACATGAATAAATTATTGGACGAATATAATTTTAATTTTGTTAATTGGGATTACACGATATTATTAAAAAAATAACCATTTTGAGCATCATAAATGCGTTTAACTTACCAACTTGGTTTACACTAAGTCTACCACGCACCGAAAATTCATTAACCATGTCAATGATGAACCCGGTATTGTGTATTAATCTTGCCTACTTTAATGTTAATTCAAGAGGAAAGTCATCTTTATTTTACCACATATTATGATTAATTATTTCCAGATTCTCCTTCTACTATATCTACGTTTTTCTCCTTCTTGTCAACAGTGTTTTAGATTATTCTGATACAGCGGTCTTAGTTTTTCACGCTCAAGTTTTTCGCGACCTCTACCGAATAGTTTATTTGAATTGTGTATAAATTACCTAATGTCACTAAATATTAAATCTAAGTTGCGTTTGTAGTCCAACAGTTAGAATAATTGCCTTCCAAGCAATAGACCCGGGTTCGACACCCGGCAAACGCAATTGCATGTTCTTTCTTTCTATAATTTATGTGCTAAATATCTTTATCCTCTTGATGAATATGTGGTAGAGGTAATCAATTAGCAGATGCCACATTTTTCCTTTTTTGGCTTTCATCTTCTAAGAGATTTGCCTTTTTAACCCCAACTTTGTTCACCTTTATGTTGATTTAATATATAAATACGAGTGAACAACAAACAAAATTTCGACTATATATATATTATGGATTAATTCTCGTATGTGACTATCATTTGTAGAAGTTTGCAATTTCTCTACACGTATATGTTATTAAGGGAGTTAGAGTGTGGTTTACTAGGTCTTGTAATTAAGTATTTTTTAATTGAGCGGAGATATAGTCGAGTTCGGAAGATTCTTTACCTCTAAATCCATTCATAATTCTCAATACTCTTTCCATCCTTAATAACAATTGCTTGTTTGTTGAACCAACAACTTGTTCTTCATCTGCACTATCGTTTTGCACTGCGGGTGTATTACATCTAAGCACGTATTTTTCTTAATTAATGGTTGTTTATGTTATGTTATTCTACAAATACGGGGAGTAATATTTATATCTTTACTTGTCTGAGACCACAGGGTTTTGTTGATTTCAACCATTCTCGTTGGCTTTGTGAATTAAAATTGTGGTTTCGTGGAATTTTCACGATGCTTCATGTAAAACAATCGAACTTTGTTTCGTCGATAGAACTTGTACAATCAATTATGTTTCGAATGATTTTCAATTTTTGCTGCAATGGATTTCAGAAAACTTGACCGAGGAACTTACATAACATGGAATTTGTCGTAGGACTGTTTATATATACTCATAAGATATGTTTTGTGCAGACTAAGACAATCAAGGTATGAATGTTCGAGAGTATTCATGCTTGTTGGGATTTATAACGAAAGGTAGGTAGTTTTGATATCTCGAATTATTTTCACAATATGGATAAATTATTGGACGAATATAATTTTAATTTTGTTAATTGAGATTACACCAGATTATTAAAAAAATAACCCTTTTGAGCATCATAAATTCGTTTAACTTACCAACTTGGTTTACACTAAGCCTATCACGCACCGAATATGCATTAACCATGTCAATGATGAACCCGGTATTGTGTATTAATCTTGCCTACTTTAATGTTTATTCAAGAGGAATGTCATCTTTATTTTACTACATATTATGATTAATTATTTGTAGATTCTCCTTCTACTTTATCTACGTTTTTCTCCTTCTTGTCAGAAGTGTTTTAGATTATTCTGAAATAACTGTCTTAGTGTTTCACGCTCAAGTTTTTCGCGACCTCTACCAAATAGTTTTTTGAATTGTGTGTAAATTACCTAATGTCACTAACAATTAAATCTGAGCTGCGTTTGTAGTCCAACGGTTAGGATAATTGCCTTCCAAGCAATAGACCCGGGTCCGACTCCCGACAAACGCAATTGCATGTTCTTTATTTCTATAATTTATGTGCTAAATATCTTTATCCTCTAGATGAATCTGTGGTAGAGGTAATTAATTAGAAGATGCCACATTTTTCCTTTTTTGGCTTTCATCTTCTAAGAGATTTGCCTTTTTAACCCCAACTTTGTTCACCTTTATGTTGATTTAATATATAAATGCGAGTGAACAACAAAAGATTTTTCGACAATATATATATTATGGATTAATTCTGGTATGTGACTATCATTTGTAGAAGTACGCAATTTCTCTACACGTATATGTTAGTAAGGGAGTTAGAGTGTGGTTTACTAGGTCTTGTAATTAAGTATTTGTTAATTGAGCGGAGATATAGTCGAGTTCAGAAGATTCTTCACCTCTAAATCCATTCATAATATTTCAATACTCTTTCCATCCTTAATAACAATTGCTTGTTTGTTGAACCAACAACTTGTTCTTCATCTGCACTATCGTTTTGCACCGCGGGTGTATTACATCTAAGCACATATTTTTCTTAATTAATGGTTGTTTATGTTATGTTATTCTACAAATACGGGGAGTAATATTTATATCTTTACTTGTCTGAGACCACAGGGTTTTGTTGATTTCAACCATTCTCGTTGGCTTTGTGAATTAAAATTGTAGTTTCGTGGAATTTTCACGATGCTTCATGTAAAACAATCGAACTTTGTTTCGTCGATAGAACTTGTACAATCAATTATGTTTCGAATGATTTTCAATTTTTGCTGCAATGGATTTCAGAAAACTTGACCGAGGAACTTACATAACATGGAATTTGTCGTAGGACTGTTTATATATACTCATAAGATATGTTTTGTGCTGACTATGACAATCAAGGTATGAATGTTCGAGAGTATTCATGCTTGTTGGGATTTATAACGCAAGGTAGGTAGTTTTGATATCTTGAATTATTTTTACAACATGGATAAATTATTGGACGAATATAATTTTAATTTTGTTAATTGGGATTACACGATATTATTAAAAAAAATAACCATTTTGAGCATCATAAATGCGTTTAACTTACCAACTTGGTTTACACTAAGTCTACCACGCACCGAAAATTCATTAACCATGTCAATGATGAACCCGGTATTGTGTATTAATCTTGCCTACTTTAATGTTAATTCAAGAGGAAAGTCATCTTTATTTTACTACATATTATGATTAATTATTTCCAGATTCTCCTTCTACTATATCTACGTTTTTCTCCTTCTTGTCAACAGTGTTTTAGATTATTCTGATACAGCTGTCTTAGTTTTTCACGCTCAAGTTTTTCGCGACCTCTACCGAATAGTTTATTTGAATTGTGTATAAATTACCTAATGTCACTAAATATTAAATCTAAGTTGCGTTTGTAGCCCAACAGTTAGGATAATTGCCTTCCAAGCAATAAACCCGGGTTCGACACCCGGCAAACGCAATTGCATGTTCTTTCTTTCTATAATTTATGTGCTAAATATCTTTATCCTCTTGATGAATATGTGGTAGAGGTAATCAATTAGCAGATGCCACATTTTTCCTTTTTTGGCTTTCATCTTCTAAGAGATTTGCCTTTTTAACCCCAACTTTGTTCACCTTTATGTTGATTTAATATATAAATACGAGTGAACAACAAACAAAATTTCGACTATATATATATTATGGATTAATTCTCGTATGTGACTATCATTTGTAGAAGTTTGCAATTTCTCTACACGTATATGTTATTAAGGGAGTTAGAGTGTGGTTTACTAGGTCTTGTAATTAAGTATTTTTTAATTGAGCGGAGATATAGTCGAGTTCGGAAGATTCTTTACCTCTAAATCCATTCATAATTCTCAATACTCTTTCCATCCTTAATAACAATTGCTTGTTTGTTGAACCAACAACTTGTTCTTCATCTGCACTATCGTTTTGCACTGCGGGTGTATTACATCTAAGCACGTATTTTTCTTAATTAATGGTTGTTTATGTTATGTTATTCTACAAATACGGGGAGTAATATTTATATCTTTACTTGTCTGAGACCACAGGGTTTTGTTGATTTCAACCATTCTCGTTGGCTTTGTGAATTAAAATTGTGGTTTCGTGGAATTTTCACGATGCTTCATGTAAAACAATCGAACTTTGTTTCGTCGATAGAACTTGTACAATCAATTATGTTTCGAATGATTTTCAATTTTTGCTGCAATGGATTTCAGAAAACTTGACCGAGGAACTTACATAACATGGAATTTGTCGTAGGACTGTTTATATATACTCATAAGATATGTTTTGTGCAGACTAAGACAATCAAGGTATGAATGTTCGAGAGTATTCATGCTTGTTGGGATTTATAACGAAAGGTAGGTAGTTTTGATATCTCGAATTATTTTCACAATATGGATAAATTATTGGACGAATATAATTTTAATTTTGTTAATTGAGATTACACCAGATTATTAAAAAAATAACCCTTTTGAGCATCATAAATTCGTTTAACTTACCAACTTGGTTTACACTAAGCCTATCACGCACCGAATATGCATTAACCATGTCAATGATGAACCCGGTATTGTGTATTAATCTTGCCTACTTTAATGTTTATTCAAGAGGAATGTCATCTTTATTTTACTACATATTATGATTAATTATTTGTAGATTCTCCTTCTACTTTATCTACGTTTTTCTCCTTCTTGTCAGAAGTGTTTTAGATTATTCTGAAATAACTGTCTTAGTGTTTCACGCTGAAGTTGTTCGCGACCTCTACCTAATAGTTTATTTGAATTGTGTGTAAATTACATAATGTCACTAACAATTAAATTTAAGCTGCGTTTGTAGTCCAACGGTTAGGATAATTGCCTTCCAAGCAATAGACCCGGGTCCGACTCCCGACAAACGCAATTGCATGTTCTTTATTTCTATAATTTATGTGCTAAATATCTTTATCCTCTAGATGAATCTGTGGTAGAGGTAATTAATTAGAAGATGCCACATTTTTCCTTTTTTGGCTTTCATCTTCTAAGAGATTTGCCTTTTTAACCCCAACTTTGTTCACCTTTATGTTGATTTAATATATAAATGCGAGTGAACAACAAAAGATTTTTCGACAATATATATATTATGGATTAATTATGGTATGTGACTATCATTTGTAGAAGTACGCAATTTCTCTACACGTATATGTTAGTAAGGGAGTTAGAGTGTGGTTTACTAGGTCTTGTAATTAAGTATTTGTTAATTGAGCGGAGATATAGTCGAGTTCAGAAGATTCTTCACCCCTAAATCCATTCATAATATTTCAATACTCTTTCCATCCTTAATAACAATTGCTTGTTTGTTGAACCAACAACTTGTTCTTCATCTGCACTATCGTTTTGCACCGCGGGTGTATTACATCTAAGCACATATTTTTCTTAATTAATGGTTGTTTATGTTATGTTATTCTACAAATACGGGGAGTAATATTTATATCTTTACTTGTCTGAGACCACAGGGTTTTGTTGATTTCAACCATTCTCGTTGGCTTTGTGAATTAAAATTGTGGTTTCGTGGAATTTTCACGATGCTTCATGTAAAACAATCGAACTTTGTTTCGTCGATAGAACTTGTACAATCAATTATGTTTCGAATGATTTTCAATTTTTGCTGCAATGGATTTCAGAAAACTTGACCGAGGAACTTACATAACATGGAATTTGTCGTAGGACTGTTTATATATACTCATAAGATATGTTTTGTGCAGACTAAGACAATCAAGGTATGAATGTTCGAGAGTATTCATGCTTGTTGGGATTTATAACGAAAGGTAGGTAGTTTTGATATCTCGAATTATTTTCACAATATGGATAACTTATTGGACGAATATAATTCTAATTTTGTTAATTGAGATTACACCAGATTATTAAAAAAATAACCCTTTTGAGCATCATAAATTCGTTTAACTTACCAACTTGGTTTACACTAAGCCTATCACGCACCGAATATGCATTAACCATGTCAATGATGAACCCGGTATTGTGTATTAATCTTGCCTACTTTAATGTTTATTCAAGAGGAATGTCATCTTTATTTTACTACATATTATGATTAATTATTTGTAGATTCTCCTTCTACTTTATCTACGTTTTTCTCCTTCTTGTCAGAAGTGTTTTAGATTATTCTGAAATAACTGTCTTAGTGTTTCACGCTGAAGTTGTTCGCGACCTCTACCTAATAGTTTATTTGAATTGTGTGTAAATTACATAATGTCACTAACAATTAAATTTAAGCTGCGTTTGTAGTCCAACGGTTAGGATAATTGCCTTCCAAGCAATAGACCCGGGTCCGACTCCCGACAAACGCAATTGCATGTTCTTTATTTCTATAATTTATGTGCTAAATATCTTTATCCTCTAGATGAATCTGTGGTAGAGGTAATTAATTAGAAGATGCCACATTTTTCCTTTTTTGGCTTTCATCTTCTAAGAGATTTGCCTTTTTAACCCCAACTTTGTTCACCTTTATGTTGATTTAATATATAAATGCGAGTGAACAACAAAAGATTTTTCGACAATATATATATTATGGATTAATTCTGGTATGTGACTATCATTTGTAGAAGTACGCAATTTCTCTACACGTATATGTTAGTAAGGGAGTTAGAGTGTGGTTTACTAGGTCTTGTAATTAAGTATTTGTTAATTGAGCGGAGATATAGTCGAGTTCAGAAGATTCTTCACCCCTAAATCCATTCATAATATTTCAATACTCTTTCCATCCTTAATAACAATTGCTTGTTTGTTGAACCAACAACTTGTTCTTCATCTGCACTATCGTTTTGCACCGCGGGTGTATTACATCTAAGCACATATTTTTCTTAATTAATGGTTGTTTATGTTATGTTATTCTACAAATACGGGGAGTAATATTTATATCTTTACTTGTCTGAGACCACAGGGTTTTGTTGATTTCAACCATTCTCGTTGGCTTTGTGAATTAAAATTGTAGTTTCGTGGAATTTTCACGATGCTTCATGTAAAACAATCGAACTTTGTTTCGTCGATAGAACTTGTACAATCAATTATGTTTCGAATGATTTTCAATTTTTGCTGCAATGGATTTCAGAAAACTTGACCGAGGAACTTACATAACATGGAATTTGTCGTAGGACTGTTTATATATACTCATAAGATATGTTTTGTGCTGACTATGACAATCAAGGTATGAATGTTCGAGAGTATTCATGCTTGTTGGGATTTATAACGCAAGGTAGGTAGTTTTGATATCTTGAATTATTTTTACAACATGGATAAATTATTGGACGAATATAATTTTAATTTTGTTAATTGGGATTACACGATATTATTAAAAAAAATAACCATTTTGAGCATCATAAATGCGTTTAACTTACCAACTTGGTTTACACTAAGTCTACCACGCACCGAAAATTCATTAACCATGTCAATGATGAACCCGGTATTGTGTATTAATCTTGCCTACTTTAATGTTAATTCAAGAGGAAAGTCATCTTTATTTTACTACATATTATGATTAATTATTTCCAGATTCTCCTTCTACTATATCTACGTTTTTCTCCTTCTTGTCAACAGTGTTTTAGATTATTCTGATACAGCTGTCTTAGTTTTTCACGCTCAAGTTTTTCGCGACCTCTACCGAATAGTTTATTTGAATTGTGTATAAATTACCTAATGTCACTAAATATTAAATCTAAGTTGCGTTTGTAGCCCAACAGTTAGGATAATTGCCTTCCAAGCAATAAACCCGGGTTCGACACCCGGCAAACGCAATTGCATGTTCTTTCTTTCTATAATTTATGTGCTAAATATCTTTATCCTCTTGATGAATATGTGGTAGAGGTAATCAATTAGCAGATGCCACATTTTTTCTTTTTTGGCTTTCATCTTCTAAGAGATTTGCCTTTTTAACCCCAACTTTGTTCACCTTTATGTTGATTTAATATATAAATACGAGTGAACAACAAACAAAATTTCGACTATATATATATTATGGATTAATTCTCGTATGTGACTATCATTTGTAGAAGTTTGCAATTTCTCTACACGTATATGTTATTAAGGGAGTTAGAGTGTGGTTTACTAGGTCTTGTAATTAAGTATTTTTTAATTGAGCGGAGATATAGTCGAGTTCGGAAGATTCTTTACCTCTAAATCCATTCATAATTCTCAATACTCTTTCCATCCTTAATAACAATTCCTTGTTTGTTGAACCAACAACTTGTTCTTCATCTGCACTATCGTTTTGCACTGCGGGTGTATTACATCTAAGCACGTATTTTTCTTAATTAATGGTTGTTTATGTTATGTTATTCTACAAATACGGGGAGTAATATTTATATCTTTACTTGTCTGAGACCACAGGGTTTTGTTGATTTCAACCATTCTCGTTGGCTTTGTGAATTAAAATTGTAGTTTCGTGGAATTTTCACGATGCTTCATGTAAAACAATCGAACTTTGTTTCGTCGATAGAACTTGTACAATCAATTATGTTTCGAATGATTTTCAATTTTTGCTGCAATGGATTTCAGAAAACTTGACCGAGGAACTTACATAACATGGAATTTGTCGTAGGACTGTTTATATATACTCATAAGATATGTTTTGTGCTGACTATGACAATCAAGGTATGAATGTTCGAGAGTATACATGCTTGTTGGGATTTATAACGCAAGGTAGGTAGTTTTGATATCTTGAATTATTTTTACAACATGGATAAATTATTGGACGAATATAATTTTAATTTTGTTAATTGGGATTACACGATATTATTAAAAAATAACCATTTTGAGCATCATAAATGCGTTTAACTTACCAACTTGGTTTACACTAAGTCTACCACGCACCGAAAATTCATTAACCATGTCAATGATGAACCCGGTATTGTGTATTAATCTTGCCTACTTTAATGTTAATTCAAGAGGAAAGTCATATTTATTTTACTACATGTTATGATTAATTATTTCCAGATTCTCCTTCTACTATATCTACGTTTTTCTCCTTCTTGTCAACAGTGTTTTAGATTATTCTGATACAGCTGTCTTAGTTTTTCACGCTCAAGTTTTTCGCGACCTCTACCGAATAGTTTATTTGAATTGTGTATAAATTACCTAATGTCACTAAATATTAAATCTAAGTTGCGTTTGTAGCCCAACAGTTAGGATAATTGCCTTCCAAGCAATAAACCCGGGTTCGACACCCGGCAAACGCAATTGCATGTTCTTTCTTTCTATAATTTATGTGCTAAATATCTTTATCCTCTTGATGAATATGTGGTAGAGGTAATCAATTAGCAGATGCCACATTTTTTCCTTTTTTGGCTTTCATCTTCTAAGAGATTTGCCTTTTTAACCCCAACTTTGTTCACCTTTATGTTGATTTAATATATAAATACGAGTGAACAACAAACAAAATTTCGACTATATATATATTATGGATTAATTCTCGTATGTGACTATCATTTGTAGAAGTTTGCAATTTCTCTACACGTATATGTTATTAAGGGAGTTAGAGTGTGGTTTACTAGGTCTTGTAATTAAGTATTTTTTAATTGAGCGGAGATATAGTCGAGTTCGGAAGATTCTTTACCTCTAAATCCATTCATAATTCTCAATACTCTTTCCATCCTTAATAACAATTGCTTGTTTGTTGAACCAACAACTTGTTCTTCATCTGCACTATCGTTTTGCACTGCGGGTGTATTACATCTAAGCACGTATTTTTCTTAATTAATGGTTGTTTATGTTATGTTATTCTACAAATACGGGGAGTAATATTTATATCTTTACTTGTCTGAGACCACAGGGTTTTGTTGATTTCAACCATTCTCGTTGGCTTTGTGAATTAAAATTGTAGTTTCGTGGAATTTTCACGATGCTTCATGTAAAACAATCGAACTTTGTTTCGTCGATAGAACTTGTACAATCAATTATGTTTCGAATGATTTTCAATTTTTGCTGCAATGGATTTCAGAAAACTTGACCGAGGAACTTACATAACATGGAATTTGTCGTAGGACTGTTTATATATACTCATAAGATATGTTTTGTGCTGACTATGACAATCAAGGTATGAATGTTCGAGAGTATTCATGCTTGTTGGGATTTATAACGCAAGGTAGGTAGTTTTGATATCTTGAATTATTTTTACAACATGGATAAATTATTGGACGAATATAATTTTAATTTTGTTAATTGGGATTACACGATATTATTAAAAAAATAACCATGTTGAGCATCATAAATGCGTTTAACTTACCAACTTGGTTTACACTAAGTCTACCACGCACCGAAAATTCATTAACCATGTCAATGATGAACCCGGTATTGTGTATTAATCTTGCCTACTTTAATGTTAATTCAAGAGGAAAATCATCTTTATTTTACTACATATTATGATTAATTATTTCCAGATTCTCCTTCTACTATATCTACGTTTTTCTCCTTCTTGTCAACAGTGTTTTAGATTATTCTGATACAGCTGTCTTAGTTTTTCACGCTCAAGTTTTTCGCGACCTCTACCGAATAGTTTATTTGAATTGTGTATAAATTACCTAATGTCACTAAATATTAAATCTAAGTTGCGTTTGTAGTCCAACAGTTAGGATAATTGCCTTCCAAGCAATAAACCCGGGTTCGACACCCGGCAAACGCAATTGCATGTTCTTTCTTTCTATAATTTATGTGCTAAATATCTTTATCCTCTTGATGAATATGTGGTAGAGGTAATCAATTAGCAGATGCCACATTTTTCCTTTTTTGGCTTTCATCTTCTAAGAGATTTGCCTTTTTAACCCCAACTTTGTTCACCTTTATGTTGATTTAATATATAAATACGAGTGAACAACAAACAAAATTTCGACTATATATATATTATGGATTAATTCTCGTATGTGACTATCATTTGTAGAAGTTTGCAATTTCTCTACACGTATATGTTATTAAGGGAGTTAGAGTGTGATTTACTAGGTCTTGTAATTAAGTATTTTTTAATTGAGCGGAGATATAGTCGAGTTCGGAAGATTCTTTACCTCTAAATCCATTCATAATTCTCAATACTCTTTCCATCCTTAATAACAATTGCTTGTTTGTTGAACCAACAACTTGTTCTTCATCTGCACTATCGTTTTGCACTGCGGGTGTATTACATCTAAGCACGTATTTTTCTTAATTAATGGTTGTTTATGTTATGTTATTCTACAAATACGGGGAGTAATATTTATATCTTTACTTGTCTGAGACCACAGGGTTTTGTTGATTTCAACCATTCTCGTTGGCTTTGTGAATTAAAATTGTAGTTTCGTGGAATTTTCACGATGCTTCATGTAAAACAATCGAACTTTGTTTCGTCGATAGAACTTGTACAATCAATTATGTTTCGAATGATTTTCAATTTTTGCTGCAATGGATTTCAGAAAACTTGACCGAGGAACTTACATAACATGGAATTTGTCGTAGGACTGTTTATATATACTCATAAGATATGTTTTGTGCTGACTATGACAATCAAGGTATGAATGTTCGAGAGTATTCATGCTTGTTGGGATTTATAACGCAAGGTAGGTAGTTTTGATATCTTGAATTATTTTTACAACATGGATAAATTATTGGACGAATATAATTTTAATTTTGTTAATTGGGATTACACGATATTATTAAAAAAATAACCATGTTGAGCATCATAAATGCGTTTAACTTACCAACTTGGTTTACACTAAGTCTACCACGCACCGAAAATTCATTAACCATGTCAATGATGAACCCGGTATTGTGTATTAATCTTGCCTACTTTAATGTTAATTCAAGAGGAAAATCATCTTTATTTTACTACATATTATGATTAATTATTTCCAGATTCTCCTTCTACTATATCTACGTTTTTCTCCTTCTTGTCAACAGTGTTTTAGATTATTCTGATACAGCTGTCTTAGTTTTTCACGCTCAAGTTTTTCGCGACCTCTACCGAATAGTTTATTTGAATTGTGTATAAATTACCTAATGTCACTAAATATTAAATCTAAGTTGCGTTTGTAGTCCAACAGTTAGGATAATTGCCTTCCAAGCAATAAACCCGGGTTCGACCCCCGGCAAACGCAATTGCATGTTCTTTCTTTCTATAATTTATGTGCTAAATATCTTTATCCTCTTGATGAATATGTGGTAGAGGTAATCAATTAGCAGATGCCACATTTTTCCTTTTTTGGCTTTCATCTTCTAAGAGATTTGCCTTTTTAACCCCAACTTTGTTCACCTTTATGTTGATTTAATATATAAATACGAGTGAACAACAAACAAAATTTCGACTATATATATATTATGGATTAATTCTAGTATGTGACTATCATTTGTAGAAGTTTGCAATTTCTCCACACGTATATGTTATTAAGGGAGTTAGAGTGTGGTTTACTAGGTCTTGTAATTAAGTATTTTTTAATTGAGCGGAGATATAGTCGAGTTCGGAAGATTCTTTACCTCTAAATCCATTCATAATTCTCAATACTCTTTCCATCCTTAATAACAATTGCTTGTTTGTTGAACCAACAACTTGTTCTTCATCTGCACTATCGTTTTGCACTGCGGGTGTATTACATCTAAGCACGTATTTTTCTTAATTAATGGTTGTTTATGTTATGTTATTCTACAAACACGGGGAGTAATATTTATATCTTTACTTGTCTGAGACCACAGGGTTTTGTTGATTTCAACCATTCTCGTTGGCTTTGTGAATTAAACTTGTGGTTTCGTGGAATTTTCACGATGCTTCATGTAAAACAATCGAACTTTGTTTCGTCGATAGAACTTGTACAATCAATTATGTTTCGAATGATTTTCAATTTTTGCTGCAATGGATTTCAGAAAACTTGACCGAGGAACTTACATAACATGGAATTTGTCGTAGGACTGTTTATATATACTCATAAGGTATGTTTTGTGCAGACTAAGACAATCAAGGTATGAATGTTCAAGAGTATTCATGCTTGTTGGGATTTATAACGCAAGGTAGGTAGTTTTGATATCTCGAATTATTTTTACAACATGGATAAATTATTGGACGAATATAATTTTAATTTTGTTAATTGGGATTACACGAGATTATTAAAAAAATAACCATTTTGAGCATCATAAATGCGTTTAACTTACCAACTTGGTTTACACTAAGTCTACCACGCACCGAATATTCATTAACCATGTCAATGATGAACCCGGTATTGTGTATTAATCTTGCCTACTTTAATGTTAATTCAAGAGGAAAGTCATCTTTATTTTACTACATATTATGATTAATTATTTCCAGATTCTGATACAGCTGTCTTAGTTTTTCACGCTTAAGTTTTTCGCGACCTCTACCGAATAGTTTATTTGAATTGTGTATAAATTACCTAATGTCACTAAATATTAAATCTAAGTTGCGTTTGTAGTCCAACGGTTAGGATAATTGCCTTCCAAGCAATAGACCCGGGTTCGACTCCCGGCAAACGCAATTACATGTTCTTTCTTTCTATAATTTATGTGCTAAATATCTTTATCCTCTTGATGAATATGTGGTAGAGGTAATCAATTAGCAGATGCCACATTTTTCCTTTTTTGGCTTTCATCTTCTAAGAGATTTGCCTTTTTAACCCCAACTTTGTTCACCTTTATGTTGATTTAATATATAAATACGAGTGAACAACAAACAAAATTTCGACTATATATATATTATGGATTAATTCTAGTATGTGACTATCATTTGTAGAAGTTTGCAATTTCTCCACACGTATATGTTATTAAGGGAGTTTGAGTGTGGTTTACTAGGTCTTGTAATTAAGTATTTTTTAATTGAGCGGAGATATAGTCGAGTTCGGAAGATTCTTTACCTCTAAATCCATTCATAATTCTCAATACTCTTTCCATCCTTAATAACAATTGCTTGTTTGTTGAACCAACAACTTGTTCTTCATCTGCACTATCGTTTTGCACTGCGGGTGTATTACATCTAAGCACGTATTTTTCTTAATTAATGGTTGTTTATGTTATGTTATTCTACAAACACGGGGAGTAATATTTATATCTTTACTTGTCTGAGACCACAGGGTTTTGTTGATTTCAACCATTCTCGTTGGCTTTGTGAATTAAACTTGTGGTTTCGTGGAATTTTCACGATGCTTCATGTAAAACAATCGAACTTTGTTTTGTCGATAGAACTTGTACAATCAATTATGTTTCGAATGATTTTCAATTTTTGCTGCAATGGATTTCAGAAAACTTGACCGAGGAACTTACATAACATGGAATTTGTCGTAGGACTGTTTATATATACTCATAAGGTATGTTTTGTGCAGACTAAGACAATCAAGGTATGAATGTTCAAGAGTATTCATGCTTGTTGTGATTTATAACGCAAGGTAGGTAGTTTTGATATCTCGAATTATTTTTACAACATGGATAAATTATTGGACGAATATAATTTTAATTTTGTTAATTGGGATTACACGAGATTATTAAAAAAATAACCATTTTGAGCATCATAAATGCGTTTAACTTACCAACTTGGTTTACACTAAGTCTACCACGCACCGAATATTCATTAACCATGTCAATGATGAACCCGGTATTGTATATTAATGTTGCCTACTTTAATGTTAATTCAAGAGGAAAGTCATCTTTATTTTACTACATATTATGATTAATTATTTCCAGATTCTCCTTCTACTATATCTACGTTTTTCTCCTTCTTGTCAACAACGTTTTAGATTATTCTGATACATCTGTCTTAGTTTTTCACGCTTAAGTTTTTCGCGACCTCTACCGAATAGTTTATTTGAATTGTGTATAAATTACCTAATGTCACTAAATATTAAATCTAAGTTGCGTTTGTAGTCCAACGGTTAGGATAATTGCCTTCCAAGCAATAGACCCGGGTTCGACTCCCGGCAAACGCAATTGCATGTTCTTTCTTTCGATAATTTATGTGCTAAATATCTTTATCCTCTTGATGAATATGTGGTAGAGGTAATCAATTAGCAGATGCCACATTTTTCCTTTTTTGGCTTTCATCTTCTAAGAGATTTGCCTTTTTAACCCCAACTTTGTTCACCTTTATGTTGATTTAATATATAAATGCGAGTGAACAACAAACAAATTTTCGACAATATATATATTATGGATTAATTCTGGTATGTGACTATCATTTGTAGAAGTACGCAATTTCTCTACACGTATATGTTAGTAAGGGAGTTAGAGTGTGGTTTACTAGGTCTTGTAATAAAGTATTTGTTAATTGAGCGGAGATATAGTCGAGTTCGGAAGATTCTTCACCTCTAAATCCATTCATAATATTTCAATACTCTTTCCATCCTTAATAACAATCGCTTGTTTGTTGAACCAACAACTTGTTCTTCATCTGCACTATCGTTTTGCACTGCGGGTGTATTACATCTAAGCACGTATTTTTCTTAATTAATGATTGTTTATGTTGTGTTATTCTTCAAATACGGGGAGTAATGTTTATATCTTTACTTGTCTGAGACCACAGGATTTTGTTGATTAAAACCATTCTCGTTGCCTTTGTGAATTAAAATTGTAGTTTCGTGGAACTTTCACGATGCTTCATCTAAAACAATCGAACTTTGTTTCGTCGATAGAACTTGTACAATCAATTATGTTTCGAATGATTTTCAATTTTTGCTGCAATGGATTTCAGAAAATTTGACCGAGGAACTTACATAGCATGGAATTTGTCGTAGGACTGTTTATATATACTCATAAGATATGTTTTGTGCTGACTAAGTCAATCAAGGTATGAATGTTCGAGAGTATTCATGCTTGTTGGGATTTATAACGCAAGGTAGGTAGTTTTGATATCTCGAATTATTTCACAACATGAATAAATTATTGGACGAATATAATTTTAATTTTGTTAATTGGGATTACCCCATATTATTAAAAAAATTACCCTTTTGAGCATCATAAATGCGTTTACTAACTTGGTTTACACTAAGCCTACCACGCACCGAATATGCATTAACCATGTCAATGATGAACCCGGTATTGTGTATTAATCTTGCCTACTTTAATGTTAATTCAAGAGGAAAGTCATCTTTATTTTACTACATATTATGAGTAATTATTTGCAGATTCTTCTTCTACTTTATCTACGTTTTTCTCCTTCTTGTCAAAAGTGTTTTAGATTATTCTGATACAGCTGTCTAAGTGTTTCACGCTCAAGTTTTTCGCGACCTCTACCGAATAGTTTATTTAAATTGTGTGTAAATTACCTAATGTCACTAAAAATTAAATCTAAGCTGCGTTTGTAGTCCAACGGTTAGGATAATTGCCTTCCAAGCAATAGACCCGGGTTCGACTCCCGGCAAACGCAATTGCATGTTCTTTCTTTCTATAATTTATGTGCTAAATATCTTTCTCCTCTTGATGAATATGTGGTAGAGGTAATTAATTAGCAGATGCCACATTTTTCCTTTTTGGCTTTCATCTTCTAAGAGATTTGCCTTTTTAACCCCAACTGTGTTCACCTTTATGTTGATTTAATATATAAATGCGAGTGAACAACAAACAAATTTTCGACAATATATATATTATGGATTAATTCTGGTATGTGACTATCATTTGTAGAAGTACGCAATTTCTCTACACGTATATGTTAGTAAGGGAGTTAGAGTGTGGTTTACTAGGTCTTGTAATAAAGTATTTGTTAATTGAGCGGAGATATAGTCGAGTTCGGAAGATTCTTCACCTCTAAATCCATTCATAATATTTCAATACTCTTTCCATCCTTAATAACAATCGCTTGTTTGTTGAACCAACAACTTGTTCTTCATCTGCACTATCGTTTTGCACTGCGGGTGTATTACATCTAAGCACGTATTTTTCTTAATTAATGATTGTTTATGTTATGTTATTCTACAAATACGGGGAGTAATGTTTATATCTTTACTTGTCTGAGACCACAGGATTTTGTTGATTAAAACCATTCTCGTTGCCTTTGTGAATTAAAATTGTAGTTTCGTGGAACTTTCACGATGCTTCATCTAAAACAATCGAACTTTGTTTCGTCGATAGAACTTGTACAATCAATTATGTTTCGAATGATTTTCAATTTTTGCTGCAATGGATTTCAGAAAATTTGACCGAGGAACTTACATAGCATGGAATTTGTCGTAGGACTGTTTATATATACTCATAAGATATGTTTTGTGCTGGCTAAGTCAATCAAGGTATGAATGTTCGAGAGTATTCATGCTTGTTGGGATTTATAACGCAAGGTAGGTAGTTTTGATATCTCGAATTATTTCACAACATGAATAAATTATTGGACGAATATAATTTTAATTTTGTTAATTGGGATTACCCCAGATTATTAAAAAAATTACCCTTTTGAGCATCATAAATGCGTTTACTAACTTGGTTTACACTAAGCCTACCACGCACCGAATATGCATTAACCATGTCAATGATGAACCCGGTATTGTGTATTAATCTTGCCTACTTTAATGTTAATTCAAGAGGAAAGTCATCTTTATTTTACTACATATTATGAGTAATTATTTGCAGATTCTTCTTCTACTTTATCTACGTTTTTCTCCTTCTTGTCAAAAGTGTTTTAGATTATTCTGATACAGCTGTCTAAGTGTTTCACGCTCAAGTTTTTCGCGACCTCTACCGAATAGTTTATTTAAATTGTGTGTAAATTACCTAATGTCACTAAAAATTAAATCTAAGCTGCGTTTGTAGTCCAACGGTTAGGATAATTGCCTTCCAAGCAATAGACCCGGGTTCGACTCCCGGCAAACGCAATTGCATGTTCTTTCTTTCTATAATTTATGTGCTAAATATCTTTCTCCTCTTGATGAATATGTGGTAGAGGTAATTAATTAGCAGATGCCACATTTTTCCTTTTTGGCTTTCATCTTCTAAGAGATTTGCCTTTTTAACCCCAACTGTGTTCACCTTTATGTTGATTTAATATATAAATGCGAGTGAACAACAAACAAATTTTCGACAATATATATATTATGGATTAATTCTGGTATGTGACTATCATTTGTAGAAGTACGCAATTTCTCTACACGTATATGTTAGTAAGGGAGTTAGAGTGTGGTTTACTAGGTCTTGTAATAAAGTATTTGTTAATTGAGCGGAGATATAGTCGAGTTCGGAAGATTCTTCACCTCTAAATCCATTCATAATATTTCAATACTCTTTCCATCCTTAATAACAATCGCTTGTTTGTTGAACCAACAACTTGTTCTTCATCTGCACTATCGTTTTGCACTGCGGGTGTATTACATCTAAGCACGTATTTTTCTTAATTAATGATTGTTTATGTTATGTTATTCTACAAATACGGGGAGTAATGTTTATATCTTTACTTGTCTGAGACCACAGGATTTTGTTGATTAAAACCATTCTCGTTGCCTTTGTGAATTAAAATTGTAGTTTCGTGGAACTTTCACGATGCTTCATCTAAAACAATCGAACTTTGTTTCGTCGATAGAACTTGTACAATCAATTATGTTTCGAATGATTTTCAATTTTTGCTGCAATGGATTTCAGAAAATTTGACCGAGGAACTTACATAGCATGGAATTTGTCGTAGGACTGTTTATATATACTCATAAGATATGTTTTGTGCTGGCTAAGTCAATCAAGGTATGAATGTTCGAGAGTATTCATGCTTGTTGGGATTTATAACGCAAGGTAGGTAGTTTTGATATCTCGAATTATTTCACAACATGAATAAATTATTGGACGAATATAATTTTAATTTTGTTAATTGGGATTACCCCAGATTATTAAAAAAATTACCCTTTTGAGCATCATAAATGCGTTTACTAACTTGGTTTACACTAAGCCTACCACGCACCGAATATGCATTAACCATGTCAATGATGAACCCGGTATTGTGTATTAATCTTGCCTACTTTAATGTTAATTCAAGAGGAAAGTCATCTTTATTTTACTACATATTATGAGTAATTATTTGCAGATTCTTCTTCTACTTTATCTACGTTTTTCTCCTTCTTGTCAAAAGTGTTTTAGATTATTCTGATACAGCTGTCTAAGTGTTTCACGCTCAAGTTTTTCGCGACCTCTACCGAATAGTTTATTTAAATTGTGTGTAAATTACCTAATGTCACTAAAAATTAAATCTAAGCTGCGTTTGTAGTCCAACGGTTAGGATAATTGCCTTCCAAGCAATAGACCCGGGTTCGACTCCCGGCAAACGCAATTGCATGTTCTTTCTTTCTATAATTTATGTGCTAAATATCTTTCTCCTCTTGATGAATATGTGGTAGAGGTAATTAATTAGCAGATGCCACATTTTTCCTTTTTGGCTTTCATCTTCTAAGAGATTTGCCTTTTTAACCCCAACTTTGTTCACCTTTATGTTGATTTAATATATAAATGCGAGTGAACAACAAACAAATTTTCGACAATATATATATTATGGATTAATTCTAGTATGTGACTATCATTTGTAGAAGTACGCAATTTCTCTACATGTATATGTTAGTAAGGGAGTTAGCGTGTGGTTTATTAGGTCTTGTAATTAAGTATTTGTTAATTGAGAGGAGATATAGTCGAGTTCGGAAGATTCTTCACCTCTAAATCCATTCATAATATTTCAATACTCTTTCCATCCTTAATAACAATTGCTTGTTTGTTGAACCAACAACTTGTTCTTCATCTGCACTATCGTTCTGCACTGCGGGTGTATTACATCTAAGCACGTATTTTTCTTAATTAATGATTGTTTATGTTATGTTATTCTACAAATACGGGGAGTAATGTTTATATCTTTACTTGTCTGAGACCACAGGATTTTGTTGATTAAAACCATTCTCGTTGCCTTTGTGAATTAAAATTGTAGTTTCGTGGAACTTTCACGATGCTTCATCTAAAACAATCGAACTTTGTTTCGTCGATAGAACTTGTACAATCAATTATGTTTCGAATGATTTTCAATTTTTGCTGCAATGGATTTCAGAAAATTTGACCGAGGAACTTACATAGCATGGAATTTGTCGTAGGACTGTTTATATATACTCATAAGATATGTTTTGTGCTGACTAAGTCAATCAAGGTATGAATGTTCGAGAGTATTCATGCTTGTTGGGATTTATAACGCAAGGTAGGTAGTTTTGATATCTCGAATTATTTCACAACATGAATAAATTATTGGACGAATATAATTTTAATTTTGTTAATTGGGATTACCCCAGATTATTAAAAAAATTACCCTTTTGAGCATCATAAATGCGTTTACTAACTTGGTTTACACTAAGCCTACCACGCACCGAATATGCATTAACCATGTCAATGATGAACCCGGTATTGTGTATTAATCTTGCCTACTTTAATGTTAATTCAAGAGGAAAGTCATCTTTATTTTACTACATATTATGAGTAATTATTTACAGATTCTTCTTCTACTTTATCTACGTTTTTCTCCTTCTTGTCAAAAGTGTTTTAGATTATTCTGATACAGCTGTCTAAGTGTTTCACGCTCAAGTTTTTCGCGACCTCTACCGAATAGTTTATTTAAATTGTGTGTAAATTACCTAATGTCACTAAAAATTAAATCTAAGCTGCGTTTGTAGTCCAACGGTTAGGATAATTGCCTTCCAAGCAATAGACCCGGGTTCGACTCCCGGCAAACGCAATTGCATGTTCTTTCTTTCTATAATTTATGTGCTAAATATCTTTCTCCTCTTGATGAATATGTGGTAGAGGTAATTAATTAGCAGATGCCACATTTTTCCTTTTTGGCTTTCATCTTCTAAGAGATTTGCCTTTTTAACCCCAACTTTGTTCACCTTTATGTTGATTTAATATATAAATGCGAGTGAACAACAAACAAATTTTCGACAATATATATATTATGGATTAATTCTGGTATGTGACTATCATTTGTAGAAGTACGCAATTTCTCTACACGTATATGTTAGTAAGGGAGTTAGCGTGTGGTTTATTAGGTCTTGTAATTAAGTATTTGTTAATTGAGAGGAGATGTAGTCGAGTTCGGAAGATTCTTCACCTCTAAATCCATTCATAATATTTCAATACTCTTTCCATCCTTAATAACAATTGCTTGTTTGTTGAACCAACAACTTGTTCTTCATCTGCACTATCGTTTTGCACTGCGGGTGTATTACATCTAAGCACATATTTTTCTTAATTAATGGTTGTTTATGTTATGTTATTCTACAAATACGGGGAGTAATGTTTATATCTTTACTTGTCTGAGACCACAGGGTTTTGTTGATTAAAACCATTCTCGTTGCGTTTGTGAATTAAAATTTTAGTTTCGTGGAACTTTCACGATGCTTCATGTAAAACAATCGAACTTTGTTTCGTCGATAGAACTTGTACAATCAATTATGTTTCGAATGATTTTCAATTTTTGCTGCAATGGATTTCAGAAAACTTGACTGAGGAACTTATATAGCATGGAATTTGTCGTAGGACTGTTTATATATACTCATAAGATATGTTTTGTGCTGACTAAGTCAATCAAGGTATGAATGTTCGAGAGTATTCACGCTTGTTGGGATTTATAACGCAAGGTAGGTAGTTTTGATATCTCGAATTATTTTCACAACATGAATAAATTATTGGACGAATATAATTTTAATTTTGTTAATTGGGATTACCCCAGATTATTAAAAAAATAACCCTTTTGAGCATCATGAATGCATTTACTAACTTGGTTTACACTAAGCCTACCACCCACCGAATATGCATTAACCATGTCAATGATGAACCCGGTATTGTGTATTAATATTGCCTACTTTAATGTTAATTCAAGAGGAAAGTCATCTTTATTTTACTACATATTATGAGTAATTATTTGCAGATTCTCCTTCTACTTTATCTACGTTTTTCTCCTTCTTGACAAAAGTGTTTTAGATTATTCTGATACAGCTGTCAAAGTGTTTCACGCTCAAGTTTATCGCGACCTTTACCGAATAGTTTATTTAAATTGTATGTAAATTACGTAATGTCACTAAAATTTAAATCTAAGCTGCGTTTGTAGTCCAACAGTTAGGATAATTGCCTTCCAAGCAATAGACCCGGGTTCGACTCCCGGCAAACGCAATTGCATGTTCTTTCTTTCTATAATTTATGTGCTAAATATCTTTATCCTCTTGATGAATATGTGGTAGAGGTAATTAATTAGCAGATGCCACATTTTTCCTTTTTTGGCTTTCATCTTCTAAGAGATTTGCCTTTTTAACCCCAACTTTGTTCACCTTTATGTTGATTTAATATATAAATACGAGTGAACATCAAACAAATTTTCGTCAATATATATATTATGGATTAATTCTCGTATGTGACTATCATTTGTAGAAGTACGCAATTTCTCTACACGTATATGTTAGTTAGGGAGTTAGAGTGTGGTTTACTAGGTCTTGTAATAAAGTATTTGTTAATTGAGCGGAGATATAGTCGAGTTCGGAAGATTCTTCACCTCTAAATCCATTCATAATATTTCAATACTCTTTCCATCCTTAATAACAATTGCTTGTTTGTTGAACCAACAACTTGTTCTTCATCTGCACTATCGTTTTGCACTGCGGGTGTATTACATCTAAGCACGTATTTTTCTTAATTAATGGTTGTTTATGTTATGTTATTCTACAAATACGGGGAGTAATGTTTATATATTTACTTGTCTGAGACCACAGGGTTTTGTTGATTTCAACCATTCTCGTTGCCCATGTGAATTAAAATTGTAGTTTCGTGGAACTTTCACGATGCTTCATGTAAAACAATCGAACTTTGTTTCGTCGATAGAACTTGTACAATCAATTATGTTTCGAATGATTTTCAATTTTTGCTGCAATGGATTTCAGAAAACTTGACCGAGGAACTTACATAGCATGGATTTTGTCGTAGGACTGTTAAGATATGTTTTGTGCTGACTAAGACAATCAAGGTATGAATGTTCGAGAGTATTCATGCTTGTTGGGACTTATAACGCAAGGTAGGTAGTTTTGATATCTCGAATTATTTTCACAACATGGATAATTTATTGGACTAATCTAATTTTAAATTTGTGGATTGGGATTACACCAGATTATTAAAAAAATAACCCTTTTGAGCATCATAAATGCGTTTAACTTACCAATTTGGTTTACACTAAGCCTACCACGCACCGAATATGTATTAACCATGTCAATGATGAATCCGGTATTGTGTATTAATCTTTCCTACTTTAATGTTAATTCAAGAGGAATGTTATCTTTATTTTACTACATATTATGAGTAATTATTTGCAGATTCTCCTTCTACTTTATCTACGTTTTTCTCCATCTTGACAAAAGTGTTTTAGATTATTTTGATACAGCTGTCTAAGTGTTTCACGCTCAAGTTTTTCGCGACCGTAACCGAATAGTTTATTTAAATTGTGTGTAAATTACGTAATGTCACTAAAAATTAAATCTAAGCTGCGTTTATAGTCCAACGGTTAGGATAATTGCCTTCCAAGCAATAGACCCGGGTTCGACTCCCGGCAAACGCAATTGCATGTTCTTTCTTTCTATAATGTATGTGCTAAAAATATCTTTATCCTCTTGATGAATATGTGGTAGAGGTAATTAATTAGCAGATACCACATTTTTCCTTTTTTGGCTTTCATCTTCTAAGAGATTTGCCTTTTTAACCCCAACTTTGTTCACCTTTATGTTGATTTAATATATAAATACGAGTGAACAACAAACAAATTTTCGACAATATATATATTATGGATTAATTCTCGTATGTGACTATCATTTGTAGAAGTACGCAATTTCTCTACACGTATATGTTAGTAAGGGAGTTAGAGTGTGGTTTACTTGGTCTTGTAATTAAGTATTTGTTAATTGAGCGGAGATATAGTCGAGTTCGAAAGATTCTTCACCTCTAAATCCTTTCAGAATATTTAAATACTCTATCCATCCTTAATAACAATTGCTTGTTTGTTGAACCAACAACTTGTTCTTCATCTGCACTATCGTTTTGCACTGCGGGTGTATTACATCTAAGCACGTATTTTTCTTAATTAATGGTTGTTTATGTTATGTTATTCTACAAATACGGGGAGTAATGTTTATATCTTTACTTGTCTGAGACCAAAGGGTTTTGTTGATTTCAACCATTCTCGTTGCCTTTGTGAATTAAAATTGTAGTTTTGTGGAACTTTCACGATGCTTCATGTAAAACAATCGAACTTTGTTTCGTCGATAGAACTTGTACAATCAATTATGTTTCGAATGATTTTCAATTTTTGCTGCAATGGATTTCAGAAAATTTTCCTGAGGAACTTACATAGCATGGAATTTGTCGTAGGACTATTTATATATACTCATAAGATATGTTTTGTGCTGACTAAGTCAATCAAGGTATGAATGTTCGAGAGTATTCATGCTTGTTGGGATTTATAACGCAAGGTAGGTAGTTTTGATATCTCGAATTATTTTCACAACATGAATAAATTATTGGACGAATATAATTTTAATTTTGTTAATTGGGATTACCCCAGATTATTAAAAATATAACCCTTTTGATCATCATAAATGCGTTTACTAACTTGGTTTACACTAAGCCTACCACGCACCGAATATGCCTTAACCATGTCAATGATGAACCCGGTATTGTGTATTAATCTTGCCAACTTTAATGTTAATTCAAGAGGAAAGTCATCTTTATTTTACTACATATTATGAGTAATTATTTGCAGATTCTCCTTCTACTTTATCTACTCTTTTCTCCTTCTTGTCAACAGTGTTTTAGATTATTCTGATACAGTTGTCTTAGTTTTTCACACTCAAGTTTTTCGCGACCTCTACCGAATAGTTAATTTGAATTATGTGTTAATTACCTAATGTCACTAAATATTAAATCTAAGCTGCGTTTGTAGTCCAACGGTTAGGATAATTGCCTTCCAAGCAATAGACCCGGGTTCGACACCCAGCAAACGCAATTGCATGTTCTTTCTTTCTATAATTTATGTGCTAAATATCTTTATCCTCTTGATGAATATGTGGTAGAGGTAATTAATTAGCAGATGCCACATTTTTCCTTTTTGGCTTTCATCTTCTAAGAGATTTGCCTTTTTAACCCCAACTTTGTTCACCTTTATGTTGATTTAATATATAAATGCGAGTGAACAACAAACAAATTTTCGACATTATATATATTATGGATTAATTCTGGTATGTGACTATCATTTGTAGAAGTACGCAATTTCTCTACACGTATATGTTAGTAAGGGAGTTAGAGTGTAGTTTACTAGGTCTTGTAATGAAGTATTTGTTAATTGAACAGAGATACAGTCGAGTTCGGAAGATTCTTCACCTCTAAATCCATTCATAATATTTCAATACTCTTTCCATCCTTAATAACAATTGCTTGTTTGTTGAACCAACAACTTGTTCTTCATCTGCACTATCATTTTGCACTGCGGGTGTATTACATCTAAGCACGTATTTTTCTTAATTAATGGTTGTTTATGTTGTGTTATTCTACAAATACGGGGAGTAATGTTTATATCTTTACTTGTCTGAGACCACAGGGTTTTGTTGATTTCAACCATTCTCGTTGCCTTTGTGAATTAAAATTTTAGTTTCGTGGAACTTTCACGATGCTTCGTGTAAAACAATCGAACTTTGTTTCGTCGATAGAACTTGTACAATCAATTATGTTTCGAATGATTTTCAATTTTTGCTCCAATGGATTTTAGAAAACTTGACCGAGGAACCTACATAGCATGGAATTTGTCGTAGGACTGTTTATATATACTCATAAGATATGTTTTGTGCTGACTAAGACAATCAAGGTATGAATTTTCAAGAGTATTTATGCTTGTTGGGATTTATAACGCAAGGTAGGTAGTTTTGATATCTCGAATTATTTTCACAACATGAATAAATTATTGGACGATTATAATTTTAATTTTGTTAATTGGGATTACCCCAGATTATTAAAAAAATAACTCTTTTGAGCATCATAAATGCGTTTACTAACTTGGTTTAAACTAAGCCTATCACGCACCGAATATGCATTAACCGTGTCAATGATGAACCCGATATTGTGTATTAATCTTTCCTACTTTAATGTTAATTCAAGAGGAAAGTCATCTTTATTTTACTACATATTATGATTAATTATTTGCAGATTCTCCTTCTCCTTTATCTATGTTTTTCTCCTTCTTGTCAACAGTGTTTTAGATTATTTTGATACAGCTGTCTTAGTTTTTCATGCTCAGGTTTTTCGCGACCTCTACCGAATAGTTTATTTGAATTGTGTGTAAATTACCTAATGTCACTAAATATGAAATCTAAGCTGCGTTTGTAGTCCAACGGTTAGGATAATTGCCTTCCAAGCAATAGACCCGGGTTCTACTCCCGGCAAACGCAATTGCATGTTCTTTCTTTCTATAATTTATGTGCTAAATATCTTTATCCTCTTGATGAATATGGGGTAGAAGTAATTAATTAGCATATGCCACATTTTTCCTTTTTGGCTTTCATCTTCTAAGAGATTTGCCTTTTTAACCCCAACTTTGTTCACCTTTATGTTGATTTAATATATAAATGCGAGTGAACAACAAACAAATTTTCGACAATATATATATTATGGATTAATTCTGGTATGTGACTATCATTTGTAGAAGTACGCAATTTTTCTACACGTATATGTTAGTAAGTGAGTTAGAGTGTGGTTTACTAGGTCTTGTAATTAAGTATTTGTTAATTGAGCGGAGATATAGTCGAGTTCGGAAGATTCTTCACCTCTAAATCCATTCATAATATTTCAATAATCTTTCCATCCTTAATAACAATTGCTTGTTTGTTGAAGCAACAACTTGTTCTTCATCTGCACTATCGTTTTGCACTGCGGGTGTATTACATCTAACCACGTATTTTTCTTAATTAATGGTTGTTTATGTTGTGTTATTCTACAAATACGGGGAGTAATGTTTATATCTTTACTTGTCTGAGACCACAGGGTTTTGTTGATTTCAACCATTCTGGTTGCCTTTGTGAATTAAAATTTTAGTTTCGTGGAACTTTCACGATGCTTCGTGTAAAACAATCGAACTTTGTTTCGTCGATAGAACTTGTACAATCAATTATGTTTCGAATGATTTTCAATTTTTGCTGCAATGGATTTTAGAAAACTTGACCGAGGAACCTACATAGCATGGAATTTGTCGTAGGACTGTTTCTATATACTCATAAGATATGTTTTGTGCTGACTAAGACAATCAAGGTATGAATGTTCGAGAGTATTCATGCTTGTTGGGATTTATAACACAAGGTAGGTAGTCTTGATATCTCGAGTTATTTTCACAACATGAATAAATTATTGGACGAATATAATTTTAATTTTGTTAATTGGGATTACCCCAGATTATTAAAAAAAATAACCCTTTTGAGCATCATAAATGCGTTTACTAACTTGGTTTAAACTAAGCCTATCACGCACAGATTATGCATTAACCATGTCAATGATGACCCCGGTATTGTGTATTAATCTTGCCTACTTTAATGTTAATTCAAGAGGAAAGTCATCTTTATTTTACTCCATATTATGATTAATTATTTGCAGACTCTCCTTCTACTTTATCTACGTTTTTCTCCTTCTTGTCAACAGTGTTTTAGATTATTTTGATACAGCTGTCTTAGTTTTTCATGCTCAAGTTTTTCGCGACCTCTACCGAATAGTTTATTTGAATTGTGTGTAAATTACCTAATGTCACTAAATATGAAATCTAAGCTGCGTTTGTAGTCCAACGGTTAGGATAATTACCTTCCAAGCAATTGACCCGGGTTCCACTCCCGGCAAATGCAATTGCATGTTCTTTCTTTCTATAATTTATGTGCTAAATATCTTTATCCTCTTGATGAATATGTGGTAGATGTAATTAATTAGCAGATGCCACATTTTTCCTTTTTGGCTTTCATCTTCTAAGAGATTTGCCTTTTTAACCCCAACTTTGTTCACCTTTATGTTGATTTAATATATAAATGCGAGTGAACAATAAACAAATTTTCGACAATATATATATAGCATGGATTAATTCTGGTATGTGACTATCATTTGTAGAAATACGCAATTTCTCTACACGTATATGTTAGTAAGGGAGTTAGAGTGTGGTTTACTAGGTCTTGTAATTAAGTATTTGTTAATTGAGCGGAGATATAGTCGAGTTCGGAAGATTCTTCACCTCTAAATCCATTTATAATATTTCAATAATCTTTCCATCCTTAATAACAATTGCTTGTTTGTTGAACCAACAACTTGTTCTTCATCTGCACTATCGTTTTGCACTGCGGGTGTATTACATCTAAGCACGTATTTTTCTTAATTAATGGTTGTTTATGTTGTGTTATTCTACAAATACGGGGAGTAATGTTTATATCTTTACTTGTCTGAGACCACAGGGTTTTGTTGATTTCAACCATTCTCGTTGCCTTTGTGAATTAAAATTTTAGTTTCGTGGAACTTTCACGATGCTTCGTGTAAAACAATCGAACTTTGTTTCGTCGATAGAACTTGTACAATCAATTATGTTTCGAATGATTTTCAATTTTTGCTGCAATGGATTTTAGAAAACTTGACCGAGGAACCTACATAGCATGGAATTTGTCGTAGGACTGTTTATATATACTCATAAGATATGTATTGTGCTGACTAAGACAATCAAGGTATGAATGTTCAAGAGTATTCATGCTTGTTGGGATTTATAACGCAAGGTAGGTAGTTTTGATATCTCGAATTATTTTCACAACATGAATAAATTATTGGACGAATATAATTTTAATTTTGTTAATTGGGATTACCCCAGATTATTAAAAAAATAACCCTTTTGAGCATCATAAATGCGTTTACTAACTTGGTTTAAACTAAGCCTATCACGCACCGAATATGCATTAACCATGTCAATGATGACCCCGGTATTGTGTATTAATCTTGCCTACTTTAATGTTAATTCAAGAGGAAAGTCATCTTTATTTTACTCCATATTATGATTAATTATTTGCAGATTCTCCTTCTACTTTATCTACGTTTTTCTCCTTCTTGTCAACAGTGTTTTAGATTATTTTGATACAGCTGTCTTAGTTTTTCATGCTCAAGTTTTTCGCGACCTCTACCGAATAGATTATTTGAATTGTGTGTAAATTACCTAATGTCACTAAATATGAAATCTAAGCTGCGTTTGTAGTCCAACGGTTAGGATAATTACCTTCCAAGCAATTGACCCGGGTTCCACTCCCGGCAAACGCAATTGCATGTTCTTTCTTTCTATAATTTATGTGCTAAATATCTTTATCCTCTTGATGAATATGTGGTAGATGTAATTAATTAGCAGATGCCACATTTTTCCTTTTTGGCTTTCATCTTCTAAGAGATTTGCCTTTTTAACCCCAACTTTGTTCACCTTTATGTTGATTTAATATATAAATGCGAGTGAACAATAAACAAATTTTCGACAATATATATATAGCATGGATTAATTCTGGTATGTGACTATCATTTGTAGAAATACGCAATTTCTCTACACGTATATGTTAGTAAGGGAGTTAGAGTGTGGTTTACTAGGTCTTGTAATTAAGTATTTGTTAATTGAGCGGAGATATAGTCGAGTTCGGAAGATTCTTCACCTCTAAATCCATTTATAATATTTCAATAATCTTTCCATCCTTAATAACAATTGCTTGTTTGTTGAACCAACAACTTGTTCTTCATCTGCACTATCGTTTTGCACTGCGGGTGTATTACATCTAAGCACGTATTTTTCTTAATTAATGGTTGTTTATGTTGTGTTATTCTACAAATACGGGGAGTAATGTTTATATCTTTACTTGTCTGAGACCACAGGGTTTTGTTGATTTCAACCATTCTCGTTGCCTTTGTGAATTAAAATTTTAGTTTCGTGGAACTTTCACGATGCTTCGTGTAAAACAATCGAACTTTGTTTCGTCGATAGAACTTGTACAATCAATTATGTTTCGAATGATTTTCAATTTTTGCTGCAATGGATTTTAGAAAACTTGACCGAGGAACCTACATAGCATGGAATTTGTCGTAGGACTGTTTATATATACTCATAAGATATGTATTGTGCTGACTAAGACAATCAAGGTATGAATGTTCAAGAGTATTCATGCTTGTTGGGATTTATAACGCAAGGTAGGTAGTTTTGATATCTCGAATTATTTTCACAACATGAATAAATTATTGGACGAATATAATTTTAATTTTGTTAATTGGGATTACCCCAGATTATTAAAAAAATAACCCTTTTGAGCATCATAAATGCGTTTACTAACTTGGTTTAAACTAAGCCTATCACGCACCGAATATGCATTAACCATGTCAATGATGACCCCGGTATTGTGTATTAATCTTGCCTACTTTAATGTTAATTCAAGAGGAAAGTCATCTTTATTTTACTCCATATTATGATTAATTATTTGCAGATTCTCCTTCTACTTTATCTACGTTTTTCTCCTTCTTGTCAACAGTGTTTTAGATTATTTTGATACAGCTGTCTTAGTTTTTCATGCTCAAGTTTTTCGCGACCTCTACCGAATAGATTATTTGAATTGTGTGTAAATTACCTAATGTCACTAAATATGAAATCTAAGCTGCGTTTGTAGTCCAACGGTTAGGATAATTACCTTCCAAGCAATTGACCCGGGTTCCACTCCCGGCAAACGCAATTGCATGTTCTTTCTTTCTATAATTTATGTGCTAAATATCTTTATCCTCTTGATGAATATGTGGTAGATGTAATTAATTAGCAGATGCCACATTTTTCCTTTTTGGCTTTCATCTTCTAAGAGATTTGCCTTTTTAACCCCAACTTTGTTCACCTTTATGTTGATTTAATATATAAATGCGAGTGAACAATAAACAAATTTTCGACAATATATATATAGCATGGATTAATTCTGGTATGTGACTATCATTTGTAGAAATACGCAATTTCTCTACACGTATATGTTAGTAAGGGAGTTAGAGTGTGGTTTACTAGGTCTTGTAATTAAGTATTTGTTAATTGAGCGGAGATATAGTCGAGTTCGGAAGATTCTTCACCTCTAAATCCATTTATAATATTTCAATAATCTTTCCATCCTTAATAACAATTGCTTGTTTGTTGAACCAACAACTTGTTCTTCATCTGCACTATCGTTTTGCACTGCGGGTGTATTACATCTAAGCACGTATTTTTCTTAATTAATGGTTGTTTATGTTGTGTTATTCTACAAATACGGGGAGTAATGTTTATATCTTTACTTGTCTGAGACCACAGGGTTTTGTTGATTTCAACCATTCTCGTTGCCTTTGTGAATTAAAATTTTAGTTTCGTGGAACTTTCACGATGCTTCGTGTAAAACAATCGAACTTTGTTTCGTCGATAGAACTTGTACAATCAATTATGTTTCGAATGATTTTCAATTTTTGCTGCAATGGATTTTAGAAAACTTGACCGAGGAACCTACATAGCATGGAATTTGTCGTAGGACTGTTTATATATACTCATAAGATATGTATTGTGCTGACTAAGACAATCAAGGTATGAATGTTCAAGAGTATTCATGCTTGTTGGGATTTATAACGCAAGGTAGGTAGTTTTGATATCTCGAATTATTTTCACAACATGAATAAATTATTGGACGAATATAATTTTAATTTTGTTAATTGGGATTACCCCAGATTATTAAAAAAATAACCCTTTTGAGCATCATAAATGCGTTTACTAACTTGGTTTAAACTAAGCCTATCACGCACCGAATATGCATTAACCATGTCAATGATGACCCCGGTATTGTGTATTAATCTTGCCTACTTTAATGTTAATTCAAGAGGAAAGTCATCTTTATTTTACTCCATATTATGATTAATTATTTGCAGATTCTCCTTCTACTTTATCTACGTTTTTCTCCTTCTTGTCAACAGTGTTTTAGATTATTTTGATACAGCTGTCTTAGTTTTTCATGCTCAAGTTTTTCGCGACCTCTACCGAATAGATTATTTGAATTGTGTGTAAATTACCTAATGTCACTAAATATGAAATCTAAGCTGCGTTTGTAGTCCAACGGTTAGGATAATTACCTTCCAAGCAATTGACCCGGGTTCCACTCCCGGCAAACGCAATTGCATGTTCTTTCTTTCTATAATTTATGTGCTAAATATCTTTATCCTCTTGATGAATATGTGGTAGATGTAATTAATTAGCATATGCCACATTTTTCCTTTTTGGCTTTCATCTTCTAAGAGATTTGCCTTTTTAACCCCAACTTTGTTCACCTTTATGTTGATTTAATATATAAATGCGAGTGAACAACAAACAAATTTTCGACAATATATATATTATGGATTAATTCTGGTATGTGACTATCATTTGTAGAAGTACGCAATTTTTCTACACGTATATGTTAGTAAGTGAGTTAGAGTGTGGTTTACTAGGTCTTGTAATTAAGTATTTGTTAATTGAGCGGAGATATAGTCGAGTTCGGAAGATTCTTCACCTCTAAATCCATTCATAATATTTCAATAATCTTTCCATCCTTAATAACAATTGCTTGTTTGTTGAAGCAACAACTTGTTCTTCATCTGCACTATCGTTTTGCACTGCGGGTGTATTACATCTAACCACGTATTTTTCTTAATTAATGGTTGTTTATGTTGTGTTATTCTACAAATACGGGGAGTAATGTTTATATCTTTACTTGTCTGAGACCACAGGGTTTTGTTGATTTCAACCATTCTGGTTGCCTTTGTGAATTAAAATTTTAGTTTCGTGGAACTTTCACGATGCTTCGTGTAAAACAATCGAACTTTGTTTCGTCGATAGAACTTGTACAATCAATTATGTTTCGAATGATTTTCAATTTTTGCTGCAATGGATTTTAGAAAACTTGACCGAGGAACCTACATAGCATGGAATTTGTCGTAGGACTGTTTCTATATACTCATAAGATATGTTTTGTGCTGACTAAGACAATCAAGGTATGAATGTTCAAGAGTATTCATGCTTGTTGGGATTTATAACACAAGGTAGGTAGTCTTGATATCTCGAGTTATTTTCACAACATGAATAAATTATTGGACGAATATAATTTTAATTTTGTTAATTGGGATTACCCCAGATTATTAAAAAAAATAACCCTTTTGAGCATCATAAATGCGTTTACTAACTTGGTTTAAACTAAGCCTATCACGCACAGATTATGCATTAACCATGTCAATGATGACCCCGGTATTGTGTATTAATCTTGCCTACTTTAATGTTAATTCAAGAGTAAAGTCATCTTTATTTTACTCCATATTATGATTAATTATTTGCAGACTCTCCTTCTACTTTATCTACGTTTTTCTCCTTCTTGTCAACAGTGTTTTAGATTATTTTGATACAGCTGTCTTAGTTTTTCATGCTCAAGTTTTTCGCGACCTCTACCGAATAGTTTATTTGAATTGTGTGTAAATTACCTAATGTCACTAAATATGAAATCTAAGCTGCGTTTGTAGTCCAACGGTTAGGATAATTACCTTCCAAGCAATTGACCCGGGTTCCACTCCCGGCTAATGCAATTGCATGTTCTTTCTTTCTATAATTTATGTGCTAAATATCTTTATCCTCTTGATGAATATGTGGTAGATGTAATTAATTAGCAGATGCCACATTTTTCCTTTTTGGCTTTCATCTTCTAAGAGATTTGCCTTTTTAACCCCAACTTTGTTCACCTTTATGTTGATTTAATATATAAATGCGAGTGAACAATAAACAAATTTTCGACAATATATATATAGCATGGATTAATTCTGGTATGTGACTATCATTTGTAGAAATACGCAATTTCTCTACACGTATATGTTAGTAAGGGAGTTAGAGTGTGGTTTACTAGGTCTTGTAATTAAGTATTTGTTAATTGAGCGGAGATATAGTCGAGTTCGGAAGATTCTTCACCTCTAAATCCATTTATAATATTTCAATAATCTTTCCATCCTTAATAACAATTGCTTGTTTGTTGAACCAACAACTTGTTCTTCATCTGCACTATCGTTTTGCACTGCGGGTGTATTACATCTAAGCACGTATTTTTCTTAATTAATGGTTGTTTATGTTGTGTTATTCTACAAATACGGGGAGTAATGTTTATATCTTTACTTGTCTGAGACCACAGGGTTTTGTTGATTTCAACCATTCTCGTTGCCTTTGTGAATTAAAATTTTAGTTTCGTGGAACTTTCACGATGCTTCGTGTAAAACAATCGAACTTTGTTTCGTCGATAGAACTTGTACAATCAATTATGTTTCGAATGATTTTCAATTTTTGCTGCAATGGATTTTAGAAAACTTGACCGAGGAACCTACATAGCATGGAATTTGTCGTAGGACTGTTTATATATACTCATAAGATATGTATTGTGCTGACTAAGACAATCAAGGTATGAATGTTCAAGAGTATTCATGCTTGTTGGGATTTATAACGCAAGGTAGGTAGTTTTGATATCTCGAATTATTTTCACAACATGAATAAATTATTGGACGAATATAATTTTAATTTTGTTAATTGGGATTACCCCAGATTATTAAAAAAATAACCCTTTTGAGCATCATAAATGCGTTTACTAACTTGGTTTAAACTAAGCCTATCACGCACCGAATATGCATTAACCATGTCAATGATGACCCCGGTATTGTGTATTAATCTTGCCTACTTTAATGTTAATTCAAGAGGAAAGTCATCTTTATTTTACTCCATATTATGATTAATTATTTGCAGATTCTCCTTCTACTTTATCTACGTTTTTCTCCTTCTTGTCAACAGTGTTTTAGATTATTTTGATACAGCTGTCTTAGTTTTTCATGCTCAAGTTTTTCGCGACCTCTACCGAATAGATTATTTGAATTGTGTGTAAATTACCTAATGTCACTAAATATGAAATCTAAGCTGCGTTTGTAGTCCAACGGTTAGGATAATTACCTTCCAAGCAATTGACCCGGGTTCCACTCCCGGCAAACGCAATTGCATGTTCTTTCTTTCTATAATTTATGTGCTAAATATCTTTATCCTCTTGATGAATATGTGGTAGATGTAATTAATTAGCAGATGCCACATTTTTCCTTTTTGGCTTTCATCTTCTAAGAGATTTGCCTTTTTAACCCCAACTTTGTTCACCTTTATGTTGATTTAATATATAAATGCGAGTGAACAATAAACAAATTTTCGACAATATATATATAGCATGGATTAATTCTGGTATGTGACTATCATTTGTAGAAATACGCAATTTCTCTACACGTATATGTTAGTAAGGGAGTTAGAGTGTGGTTTACTAGGTCTTGTAATTAAGTATTTGTTAATTGAGCGGAGATATAGTCGAGTTCGGAAGATTCTTCACCTCTAAATCCATTTATAATATTTCAATAATCTTTCCATCCTTAATAACAATTGCTTGTTTGTTGAACCAACAACTTGTTCTTCATCTGCACTATCGTTTTGCACTGCGGGTGTATTACATCTAAGCACGTATTTTTCTTAATTAATGGTTGTTTATGTTGTGTTATTCTACAAATACGGGGAGTAATGTTTATATCTTTACTTGTCTGAGACCACAGGGTTTTGTTGATTTCAACCATTCTCGTTGCCTTTGTGAATTAAAATTTTAGTTTCGTGGAACTTTCACGATGCTTCGTGTAAAACAATCGAACTTTGTTTCGTCGATAGAACTTGTACAATCAATTATGTTTCGAATGATTTTCAATTTTTGCTGCAATGGATTTTAGAAAACTTGACCGAGGAACCTACATAGCATGGAATTTGTCGTAGGACTGTTTATATATACTCATAAGATATGTATTGTGCTGACTAAGACAATCAAGGTATGAATGTTCAAGAGTATTCATGCTTGTTGGGATTTATAACGCAAGGTAGGTAGTTTTGATATCTCGAATTATTTTCACAACATGAATAAATTATTGGACGAATATAATTTTAATTTTGTTAATTGGGATTACCCCAGATTATTAAAAAAATAACCCTTTTGAGCATCATAAATGCGTTTACTAACTTGGTTTAAACTAAGCCTATCACGCACCGAATATGCATTAACCATGTCAATGATGACCCCGGTATTGTGTATTAATCTTGCCTACTTTAATGTTAATTCAAGAGGAAAGTCATCTTTATTTTACTCCATATTATGATTAATTATTTGCAGATTCTCCTTCTACTTTATCTACGTTTTTCTCCTTCTTGTCAACAGTGTTTTAGATTATTTTGATACAGCTGTCTTAGTTTTTCATGCTCAAGTTTTTCGCGACCTCTACCGAATAGATTATTTGAATTGTGTGTAAATTACCTAATGTCACTAAATATGAAATCTAAGCTGCGTTTGTAGTCCAACGGTTAGGATAATTACCTTCCAAGCAATTGACCCGGGTTCCACTCCCGGCAAACGCAATTGCATGTTCTTTCTTTCTATAATTTATGTGCTAAATATCTTTATCCTCTTGATGAATATGTGGTAGATGTAATTAATTAGCAGATGCCACATTTTTCCTTTTTGGCTTTCATCTTCTAAGAGATTTGCCTTTTTAACCCCAACTTTGTTCACCTTTATGTTGATTTAATATATAAATGCGAGTGAACAATAAACAAATTTTCGACAATATATATATAGCATGGATTAATTCTGGTATGTGACTATCATTTGTAGAAATACGCAATTTCTCTACACGTATATGTTAGTAAGGGAGTTAGAGTGTGGTTTACTAGGTCTTGTAATTAAGTATTTGTTAATTGAGCGGAGATATAGTCGAGTTCGGAAGATTCTTCACCTCTAAATCCATTTATAATATTTCAATAATCTTTCCATCCTTAATAACAATTGCTTGTTTGTTGAACCAACAACTTGTTCTTCATCTGCACTATCGTTTTGCACTGCGGGTGTATTACATCTAAGCACGTATTTTTCTTAATTAATGGTTGTTTATGTTGTGTTATTCTACAAATACGGGGAGTAATGTTTATATCTTTACTTGTCTGAGACCACAGGGTTTTGTTGATTTCAACCATTCTCGTTGCCTTTGTGAATTAAAATTTTAGTTTCGTGGAACTTTCACGATGCTTCGTGTAAAACAATCGAACTTTGTTTCGTCGATAGAACTTGTACAATCAATTATGTTTCGAATGATTTTCAATTTTTGCTGCAATGGATTTTAGAAAACTTGACCGAGGAACCTACATAGCATGGAATTTGTCGTAGGACTGTTTATATATACTCATAAGATATGTATTGTGCTGACTAAGACAATCAAGGTATGAATGTTCAAGAGTATTCATGCTTGTTGGGATTTATAACGCAAGGTAGGTAGTTTTGATATCTCGAATTATTTTCACAACATGAATAAATTATTGGACGAATATAATTTTAATTTTGTTAATTGGGATTACCCCAGATTATTAAAAAAATAACCCTTTTGAGCATCATAAATGCGTTTACTAACTTGGTTTAAACTAAGCCTATCACGCACCGAATATGCATTAACCATGTCAATGATGACCCCGGTATTGTGTATTAATCTTGCCTACTTTAATGTTAATTCAAGAGGAAAGTCATCTTTATTTTACTCCATATTATGATTAATTATTTGCATATTCTCCTTCTACTTTATCTACGTTTTTCTCCTTCTTGTCAACAGTGTTTTAGATTATTTTGATACAGCTGTCTTAGTTTTTCATGCTCAAGTTTTTCGCGACCTCTACCGAATAGATTATTTGAATTGTGTGTAAATTACCTAATGTCACTAAATATGAAATCTAAGCTGCGTTTGTAGTCCAACGGTTAGGATAATTACCTTCCAAGCAATTGACCCGGGTTCCACTCCCGGCAAACGCAATTGCATGTTCTTTCTTTCTATAATTTATGTGCTAAATATCTTTATCCTCTTGATGAATATGTGGTAGATGTAATTAATTAGCAGATGCCACATTTTTCCTTTTTGGCTTTCATCTTCTAAGAGATTTGCCTTTTTAACCCCAACTTTGTTCACCTTTATGTTGATTTAATATATAAATGCGAGTGAACAATAAACAAATTTTCGACAATATATATATAGCATGGATTAATTCTGGTATGTGACTATCATTTGTAGAAATACGCAATTTCTCTACACGTATATGTTAGTAAGGGAGTTAGAGTGTGGTTTACTAGGTCTTGTAATTAAGTATTTGTTAATTGAGCGGAGATATAGTCGAGTTCGGAAGATTCTTCACCTCTAAATCCATTTATAATATTTCAATAATCTTTCCATCCTTAATAACAATTGCTTGTTTGTTGAACCAACAACTTGTTCTTCATCTGCACTATCGTTTTGCACTGCGGGTGTATTACATCTAAGCACGTATTTTTCTTAATTAATGGTTGTTTATGTTGTGTTATTCTACAAATACGGGGAGTAATGTTTATATCTTTACTTGTCTGAGACCACAGGGTTTTGTTGATTTCAACCATTCTCGTTGCCTTTGTGAATTAAAATTTTAGTTTCGTGGAACTTTCACGATGCTTCGTGTAAAACAATCGAACTTTGTTTCGTCGATAGAACTTGTACAATCAATTATGTTTCGAATGATTTTCAATTTTTGCTGCAATGGATTTTAGAAAACTTGACCGAGGAACCTACATAGCATGGAATTTGTCGTAGGACTGTTTATATATACTCATAAGATATGTATTGTGCTGACTAAGACAATCAAGGTATGAATGTTCAAGAGTATTCATGCTTGTTGGGATTTATAACGCAAGGTAGGTAGTTTTGATATCTCGAATTATTTTCACAACATGAATAAATTATTGGACGAATATAATTTTAATTTTGTTAATTGGGATTACCCCAGATTATTAAAAAAATAACCCTTTTGAGCATCATAAATGCGTTTACTAACTTGGTTTAAACTAAGCCTATCACGCACCGAATATGCATTAACCATGTCAATGATGACCCCGGTATTGTGTATTAATCTTGCCTACTTTAATGTTAATTCAAGAGGAAAGTCATCTTTATTTTACTCCATATTATGATTAATTATTTGCATATTCTCCTTCTACTTTATCTACGTTTTTCTCCTTCTTGTCAACAGTGTTTTAGATTATTTTGATACAGCTGTCTTAGTTTTTCATGCTCAAGTTTTTCGCGACCTCTACCGAATAGATTATTTGAATTGTGTGTAAATTACCTAATGTCACTAAATATGAAATCTAAGCTGCGTTTGTAGTCCAACGGTTAGGATAATTACCTTCCAAGCAATTGACCCGGGTTCCACTCCCGGCAAACGCAATTGCATGTTCTTTCTTTCTATAATTTATGTGCTAAATATCTTTATCCTCTTGATGAATATGTGGTAGATGTAATTAATTAGCAGATGCCACATTTTTCCTTTTTGGCTTTCATCTTCTAAGAGATTTGCCTTTTTAACCCCAACTTTGTTCACCTTTATGTTGATTTAATATATAAATGCGAGTGAACAATAAACAAATTTTCGACAATATATATATAGCATGGATTAATTCTGGTATGTGACTATCATTTGTAGAAATACGCAATTTCTCTACACGTATATGTTAGTAAGGGAGTTAGAGTGTGGTTTACTAGGTCTTGTAATTAAGTATTTGTTAATTGAGCGGAGATATAGTCGAGTTCGGAAGATTCTTCACCTCTAAATCCATTTATAATATTTCAATAATCTTTCCATCCTTAATAACAATTGCTTGTTTGTTGAACCAACAACTTGTTCTTCATCTGCACTATCGTTTTGCACTGCGGGTGTATTACATCTAAGCACGTATTTTTCTTAATTAATGGTTGTTTATGTTGTGTTATTCTACAAATACGGGGAGTAATGTTTATATCTTTACTTGTCTGAGACCACAGGGTTTTGTTGATTTCAACCATTCTCGTTGCCTTTGTGAATTAAAATTTTAGTTTCGTGGAACTTTCACGATGCTTCGTGTAAAACAATCGAACTTTGTTTCGTCGATAGAACTTGTACAATCAATTATGTTTCGAATGATTTTCAATTTTTGCTGCAATGGATTTTAGAAAACTTGACCGAGGAACCTACATAGCATGGAATTTGTCGTAGGACTGTTTATATATACTCATAAGATATGTATTGTGCTGACTAAGACAATCAAGGTATGAATGTTCAAGAGTATTCATGCTTGTTGGGATTTATAACGCAAGGTAGGTAGTTTTGATATCTCGAATTATTTTCACAACATGAATAAATTATTGGACGAATATAATTTTAATTTTGTTAATTGGGATTACCCCAGATTATTAAAAAAATAACCCTTTTGAGCATCATAAATGCGTTTACTAATTTGGTTTAAACTAAGCCTATCACGCACCGAATATGCATTAACCATGTCAATGATGACCCCGGTATTGTGTATTAATCTTGCCTACTTTAATGTTAATTCAAGAGTAAAGTCATCTTTATTTTACTCCATATTATGATTAATTATTTGCAGATTCTCCTTCTACTTTATCTACGTTTTTCTCCTTCTTGTCAACAGTGTTTTAGATTATTTTGATACAGCTGTCTTAGTTTTTCATGCTCAAGTTTTTCGCGACCTCTACCGAATAGATTATTTGAATTGTGTGTAAATTACCTAATGTCACTAAATATGAAATCTAAGCTGCGTTTGTAGTCCAACGGTTAGGATAATTACCTTCCAAGCAATTGACCCGGGTTCCACTCCCGGCAAACGCAATTGCATGTTCTTTCTTTCTATAATTTATGTGCTAAATATCTTTATCCTCTTGATGAATATGTGGTAGATGTAATTAATTAGCAGATGCCACATTTTTCCTTTTTGGCTTTCATCTTCTAAGAGATTTGCCTTTTTAACCCCAACTTTGTTCACCTTTATGTTGATTTAATATATAAATGCGAGTGAACAATAAACAAATTTTCGACAATATATATATAGCATGGATTAATTCTGGTATGTGACTATCATTTGTAGAAATACGCAATTTCTCTACACGTATATGTTAGTAAGGGAGTTAGAGTGTGGTTTACTAGGTCTTGTAATTAAGTATTTGTTAATTGAGCGGAGATATAGTCGAGTTCGGAAGATTCTTCACCTCTAAATCCATTTATAATATTTCAATAATCTTTCCATCCTTAATAACAATTGCTTGTTTGTTGAACCAACAACTTGTTCTTCATCTGCACTATCGTTTTGCACTGCGGGTGTATTACATCTAAGCACGTATTTTTCTTAATTAATGGTTGTTTATGTTGTGTTATTCTACAAATACGGGGAGTAATGTTTATATCTTTACTTGTCTGAGACCACAGGGTTTTGTTGATTTCAACCATTCTCGTTGCCTTTGTGAATTAAAATTTTAGTTTCGTGGAACTTTCACGATGCTTCGTGTAAAACAATCGAACTTTGTTTCGTCGATAGAACTTGTACAATCAATTATGTTTCGAATGATTTTCAATTTTTGCTGCAATGGATTTTAGAAAACTTGACCGAGGAACCTACATAGCATGGAATTTGTCGTAGGACTGTTTATATATACTCATAAGATATGTATTGTGCTGACTAAGACAATCAAGGTATGAATGTTCAAGAGTATTCATGCTTGTTGGGATTTATAACGCAAGGTAGGTAGTTTTGATATCTCGAATTATTTTCACAACATGAATAAATTATTGGACGAATATAATTTTAATTTTGTTAATTGGGATTACCCCAGATTATTAAAAAAATAACCCTTTTGAGCATCATAAATGCGTTTACTAACTTGGTTTAAACTAAGCCTATCACGCACCGAATATGCATTAACCATGTCAATGATGACCCCGGTATTGTGTATTAATCTTGCCTACTTTAATGTTAATTCAAGAGGAAAGTCATCTTTATTTTACTCCATATTATGATTAATTATTTGCAGATTCTCCTTCTACTTTATCTACGTTTTTCTCCTTCTTGTCAACAGTGTTTTAGATTATTTTGATACAGCTGTCTTAGTTTTTCATGCTCAAGTTTTTCGCGACCTCTACCGAATAGATTATTTGAATTGTGTGTAAATTACCTAATGTCACTAAATATGAAATCTAAGCTGCGTTTGTAGTCCAACGGTTAGGATAATTACCTTCCAAGCAATTGACCCGGGTTCCACTCCCGGCAAACGCAATTGCATGTTCTTTCTTTCTATAATTTATGTGCTAAATATCTTTATCCTCTTGATGAATATGTGGTAGATGTAATTAATTAGCAGATGCCACATTTTTCCTTTTTGGCTTTCATCTTCTAAGAGATTTGCCTTTTTAACCCCAACTTTGTTCACCTTTATGTTGATTTAATATATAAATGCGAGTGAACAATAAACAAATTTTCGACAATATATATATAGCATGGATTAATTCTGGTATGTGACTATCATTTGTAGAAATACGCAATTTCTCTACACGTATATGTTAGTAAGGGAGTTAGAGTGTGGTTTACTAGGTCTTGTAATTAAGTATTTGTTAATTGAGCGGAGATATAGTCGAGTTCGGAAGATTCTTCACCTCTAAATCCATTTATAATATTTCAATAATCTTTCCATCCTTAATAACAATTGCTTGTTTGTTGAACCAACAACTTGTTCTTCATCTGCACTATCGTTTTGCACTGCGGGTGTATTACATCTAAGCACGTATTTTTCTTAATTAATGGTTGTTTATGTTGTGTTATTCTACAAATACGGGGAGTAATGTTTATATCTTTACTTGTCTGAGACCACAGGGTTTTGTTGATTTCAACCATTCTCGTTGCCTTTGTGAATTAAAATTTTAGTTTCGTGGAACTTTCACGATGCTTCGTGTAAAACAATCGAACTTTGTTTCGTCGATAGAACTTGTACAATCAATTATGTTTCGAATGATTTTCAATTTTTGCTGCAATGGATTTTAGAAAACTTGACCGAGGAACCTACATAGCATGGAATTTGTCGTAGGACTGTTTATATATACTCATAAGATATGTATTGTGCTGACTAAGACAATCAAGGTATGAATGTTCAAGAGTATTCATGCTTGTTGGGATTTATAACGCAAGGTAGGTAGTTTTGATATCTCGAATTATTTTCACAACATGAATAAATTATTGGACGAATATAATTTTAATTTTGTTAATTGGGATTACCCCAGATTATTAAAAAAATAACCCTTTTGAGCATCATAAATGCGTTTACTAACTTGGTTTAAACTAAGCCTATCACGCACCGAATATGCATTAACCATGTCAATGATGACCCCGGTATTGTGTATTAATCTTGCCTACTTTAATGTTAATTCAAGAGGAAAGTCATCTTTATTTTACTCCATATTATGATTAATTATTTGCAGATTCTCCTTCTACTTTATCTACGTTTTTCTCCTTCTTGTCAACAGTGTTTTAGATTATTTTGATACAGCTGTCTTAGTTTTTCATGCTCAAGTTTTTCGCGACCTCTACCGAATAGATTATTTGAATTGTGTGTAAATTACCTAATGTCACTAAATATGAAATCTAAGCTGCGTTTGTAGTCCAACGGTTAGGATAATTACCTTCCAAGCAATTGACCCGGGTTCCACTCCCGGCAAACGCAATTGCATGTTCTTTCTTTCTATAATTTATGTGCTAAATATCTTTATCCTCTTGATGAATATGTGGTAGATGTAATTAATTAGCAGATGCCACATTTTTCCTTTTTGGCTTTCATCTTCTAAGAGATTTGCCTTTTTAACCCCAACTTTGTTCACCTTTATGTTGATTTAATATATAAATGCGAGTGAACAATAAACAAATTTTCGACAATATATATATAGCATGGATTAATTCTGGTATGTGACTATCATTTGTAGAAATACGCAATTTCTCTACACGTATATGTTAGTAAGGGAGTTAGAGTGTGGTTTACTAGGTCTTGTAATTAAGTATTTGTTAATTGAGCGGAGATATAGTCGAGTTCGGAAGATTCTTCACCTCTAAATCCATTTATAATATTTCAATAATCTTTCCATCCTTAATAACAATTGCTTGTTTGTTGAACCAACAACTTGTTCTTCATCTGCACTATCGTTTTGCACTGCGGGTGTATTACATCTAAGCACGTATTTTTCTTAATTAATGGTTGTTTATGTTGTGTTATTCTACAAATACGGGGAGTAATGTTTATATCTTTACTTGTCTGAGACCACAGGGTTTTGTTGATTTCAACCATTCTCGTTGCCTTTGTGAATTAAAATTTTAGTTTCGTGGAACTTTCACGATGCTTCGTGTAAAACAATCGAACTTTGTTTCGTCGATAGAACTTGTACAATCAATTATGTTTCGAATGATTTTCAATTTTTGCTGCAATGGATTTTAGAAAACTTGACCGAGGAACCTACATAGCATGGAATTTGTCGTAGGACTGTTTATATATACTCATAAGATATGTATTGTGCTGACTAAGACAATCAAGGTATGAATGTTCAAGAGTATTCATGCTTGTTGGGATTTATAACGCAAGGTAGGTAGTTTTGATATCTCGAATTATTTTCACAACATGAATAAATTATTGGACGAATATAATTTTAATTTTGTTAATTGGGATTACCCCAGATTATTAAAAAAATAACCCTTTTGAGCATCATAAATGCGTTTACTAACTTGGTTTAAACTAAGCCTATCACGCACCGAATATGCATTAACCATGTCAATGATGACCCCGGTATTGTGTATTAATCTTGCCTACTTTAATGTTAATTCAAGAGGAAAGTCATCTTTATTTTACTCCATATTATGATTAATTATTTGCAGATTCTCCTTCTACTTTATCTACGTTTTTCTCCTTCTTGTCAACAGTGTTTTAGATTATTTTGATACAGCTGTCTTAGTTTTTCATGCTCAAGTTTTTCGCGACCTCTACCGAATAGATTATTTGAATTGTGTGTAAATTACCTAATGTCACTAAATATGAAATCTAAGCTGCGTTTGTAGTCCAACGGTTAGGATAATTACCTTCCAAGCAATTGACCCGGGTTCCACTCCCGGCAAATGCAATTGCATGTTCTTTCTTTCTATAATTTATGTGCTAAATATCTTTATCCTCTTGATGAATATGTGGTAGATGTAATTAATTAGCAGATGCCACATTTTTCCTTTTTGGCTTTCATCTTCTAAGAGATTTGCCTTTTTAACCCCAACTTTGTTCACCTTTATGTTGATTTAATATATAAATGCGAGTGAACAATAAACAAATTTTCGACAATATATATATAGCATGGATTAATTCTGGTATGTGACTATCATTTGTAGAAATACGCAATTTCTCTACACGTATATGTTAGTAAGGGAGTTAGAGTGTGGTTTACTAGGTCTTGTAATTAAGTATTTGTTAATTGAGCGGAGATATAGTCGAGTTCGGAAGATTCTTCACCTCTAAATCCATTTATAATATTTCAATAATCTTTCCATCCTTAATAACAATTGCTTGTTTGTTGAACCAACAACTTGTTCTTCATCTGCACTATCGTTTTGCACTGCGGGTGTATTACATCTAAGCACGTATTTTTCTTAATTAATGGTTGTTTATGTTGTGTTATTCTACAAATACGGGGAGTAATGTTTATATCTTTACTTGTCTGAGACCACAGGGTTTTGTTGATTTCAACCATTCTCGTTGCCTTTGTGAATTAAAATTTTAGTTTCGTGGAACTTTCACGATGCTTCGTGTAAAACAATCGAACTTTGTTTCGTCGATAGAACTTGTACAATCAATTATGTTTCGAATGATTTTCAATTTTTGCTGCAATGGATTTTAGAAAACTTGACCGAGGAACCTACATAGCATGGAATTTGTCGTAGGACTGTTTATATATACTCATAAGATATGTATTGTGCTGACTAAGACAATCAAGGTATGAATGTTCAAGAGTATTCATGCTTGTTGGGATTTATAACGCAAGGTAGGTAGTTTTGATATCTCGAATTATTTTCACAACATGAATAAATTATTGGACGAATATAATTTTAATTTTGTTAATTGGGATTACCCCAGATTATTAAAAAAATAACCCTTTTGAGCATCATAAATGCGTTTACTAACTTGGTTTAAACTAAGCCTATCACGCACCGAATATGCATTAACCATGTCAATGATGACCCCGGTATTGTGTATTAATCTTGCCTACTTTAATGTTAATTCAAGAGGAAAGTCATCTTTATTTTACTCCATATTATGATTAATTATTTGCAGATTCTCCTTCTACTTTATCTACGTTTTTCTCCTTCTTGTCAACAGTGTTTTAGATTATTTTGATACAGCTGTCTTAGTTTTTCATGCTCAAGTTTTTCGCGACCTCTACCGAATAGATTATTTGAATTGTGTGTAAATTACCTAATGTCACTAAATATGAAATCTAAGCTGCGTTTGTAGTCCAACGGTTAGGATAATTACCTTCCAAGCAATTGACCCGGGTTCCACTCCCGGCAAACGCAATTGCATGTTCTTTCTTTCTATAATTTATGTGCTAAATATCTTTATCCTCTTGATGAATATGTGGTAGATGTAATTAATTAGCAGATGCCACATTTTTCCTTTTTGGCTTTCATCTTCTAAGAGATTTGCCTTTTTAACCCCAACTTTGTTCACCTTTATGTTGATTTAATATATAAATGCGAGTGAACAATAAACAAATTTTCGACAATATATATATAGCATGGATTAATTCTGGTATGTGACTATCATTTGTAGAAATACGCAATTTCTCTACACGTATATGTTAGTAAGGGAGTTAGAGTGTGGTTTACTAGGTCTTGTAATTAAGTATTTGTTAATTGAGCGGAGATATAGTCGAGTTCGGAAGATTCTTCACCTCTAAATCCATTTATAATATTTCAATAATCTTTCCATCCTTAATAACAATTGCTTGTTTGTTGAACCAACAACTTGTTCTTCATCTGCACTATCGTTTTGCACTGCGGGTGTATTACATCTAAGCACGTATTTTTCTTAATTAATGGTTGTTTATGTTGTGTTATTCTACAAATACGGGGAGTAATGTTTATATCTTTACTTGTCTGAGACCACAGGGTTTTGTTGATTTCAACCATTCTCGTTGCCTTTGTGAATTAAAATTTTAGTTTCGTGGAACTTTCACGATGCTTCGTGTAAAACAATCGAACTTTGTTTCGTCGATAGAACTTGTACAATCAATTATGTTTCGAATGATTTTCAATTTTTGCTGCAATGGATTTTAGAAAACTTGACCGAGGAACCTACATAGCATGGAATTTGTCGTAGGACTGTTTATATATACTCATAAGATATGTATTGTGCTGACTAAGACAATCAAGGTATGAATGTTCAAGAGTATTCATGCTTGTTGGGATTTATAACGCAAGGTAGGTAGTTTTGATATCTCGAATTATTTTCACAACATGAATAAATTATTGGACGAATATAATTTTAATTTTGTTAATTGGGATTACCCCAGATTATTAAAAAAATAACCCTTTTGAGCATCATAAATGCGTTTACTAACTTGGTTTAAACTAAGCCTATCACGCACCGAATATGCATTAACCATGTCAATGATGACCCCGGTATTGTGTATTAATCTTGCCTACTTTAATGTTAATTCAAGAGGAAAGTCATCTTTATTTTACTCCATATTATGATTAATTATTTGCAGATTCTCCTTCTACTTTATCTACGTTTTTCTCCTTCTTGTCAACAGTGTTTTAGATTATTTTGATACAGCTGTCTTAGTTTTTCATGCTCAAGTTTTTCGCGACCTCTACCGAATAGATTATTTGAATTGTGTGTAAATTACCTAATGTCACTAAATATGAAATCTAAGCTGCGTTTGTAGTCCAACGGTTAGGATAATTACCTTCCAAGCAATTGACCCGGGTTCCACTCCCGGCAAACGCAATTGCATGTTCTTTCTTTCTATAATTTATGTGCTAAATATCTTTATCCTCTTGATGAATATGTGGTAGATGTAATTAATTAGCAGATGCCACATTTTTCCTTTTTGGCTTTCATCTTCTAAGAGATTTGCCTTTTTAACCCCAACTTTGTTCACCTTTATGTTGATTTAATATATAAATGCGAGTGAACAATAAACAAATTTTCGACAATATATATATAGCATGGATTAATTCTGGTATGTGACTATCATTTGTAGAAATACGCAATTTCTCTACACGTATATGTTAGTAAGGGAGTTAGAGTGTGGTTTACTAGGTCTTGTAATTAAGTATTTGTTAATTGAGCGGAGATATAGTCGAGTTCGGAAGATTCTTCACCTCTAAATCCATTTATAATATTTCAATAATCTTTCCATCCTTAATAACAATTGCTTGTTTGTTGAACCAACAACTTGTTCTTCATCTGCACTATCGTTTTGCACTGCGGGTGTATTACATCTAAGCACGTATTTTTCTTAATTAATGGTTGTTTATGTTGTGTTATTCTACAAATACGGGGAGTAATGTTTATATCTTTACTTGTCTGAGACCACAGGGTTTTGTTGATTTCAACCATTCTCGTTGCCTTTGTGAATTAAAATTTTAGTTTCGTGGAACTTTCACGATGCTTCGTGTAAAACAATCGAACTTTGTTTCGTCGATAGAACTTGTACAATCAATTATGTTTCGAATGATTTTCAATTTTTGCTGCAATGGATTTTAGAAAACTTGACCGAGGAACCTACATAGCATGGAATTTGTCGTAGGACTGTTTATATATACTCATAAGATATGTATTGTGCTGACTAAGACAATCAAGGTATGAATGTTCAAGAGTATTCATGCTTGTTGGGATTTATAACGCAAGGTAGGTAGTTTTGATATCTCGAATTATTTTCACAACATGAATAAATTATTGGACGAATATAATTTTAATTTTGTTAATTGGGATTACCCCAGATTATTAAAAAAATAACCCTTTTGAGCATCATAAATGCGTTTACTAACTTGGTTTAAACTAAGCCTATCACGCACCGAATATGCATTAACCATGTCAATGATGACCCCGGTATTGTGTATTAATCTTGCCTACTTTAATGTTAATTCAAGAGGAAAGTCATCTTTATTTTACTCGATATTATGATTAATTATTTGCAGATTCTCCTTCTACTTTATCTACGTTTTTCTCCTTCTTGTCAACAGTGTTTTAGATTATTTTGATACAGCTGTCTTAGTTTTTCATGCTCAAGTTTTTCGCGACCTCTACCGAATAGATTATTTGAATTGTGTGTAAATTACCTAATGTCACTAAATATGAAATCTAAGCTGCGTTTGTAGTCCAACGGTTAGGATAATTACCTTCCAAGCAATTGACCCGGGTTCCACTCCCGGCAAACGCAATTGCATGTTCTTTCTTTCTATAATTTATGTGCTAAATATCTTTATCCTCTTGATGAATATGTGGTAGATGTAATTAATTAGCAGATGCCACATTTTTCCTTTTTGGCTTTCATCTTCTAAGAGATTTGCCTTTTTAACCCCAACTTTGTTCACCTTTATGTTGATTTAATATATAAATGCGAGTGAACAATAAACAAATTTTCGACAATATATATATTATGGATTAATTCTGGTATGTGACTATCATTTGTAGAAGTACGCAATTTCTCTATACGTATATGTTAGTAAGGGAGTTAGAGTGTGGTTTACTAGGTCTTGTAATTAAGTATTTGTTAATTGAGCGGAGATATAGTCGAGTTCGGAAGATTCTTCACCTCTAAATCCATTCATAATATTTCAATACTCTTTCCATCCTTAATAACAATTGCTTGTTTGTTGAACCAACAACTTGTTCTTCATCTGCACTATCGTTTTGCACTGCGGGTGTATTACATCTAAGCACGTATTTTTCTTAATTAATGGTTGTTTATGTTATGTTATTCTACAAATACGGGGAGTAATGTTTATATCTTTACTTGTCTGAGACCACAGGGTTTTGTCGATTTCAACCACTCTCGTTGCCTTTGTGAATTAAAATTTTAGTTTCGTGGAACTTTCACGATGCTTCATGTAAAACAATCGAACTTTGTTTCGTCGATAGAACTTGTACAATCAATTATGTTTCGAATGATTTTCAATTTTTGCTGTAATGGATTTTAGAAAACTTGACCGAGGAACCTACATAGCATGGAATTTGTCGTAGGACTGTTTATATATACTCATAAGATATGTTTTGTGCTGACTAAGACAATCAAGGTATGAATGTTCGAGAGTATTCATGCTTGTTGGGATTTATAACGCAAGGTAGGTAGTCTTGATATCTCGAATTATTTTCACAACATGAATAAATTATTGGACGAATATAATTTTAATTTTGTTAATTGGGATTACCCCAGATTATTAAAAAAAATAACCCTTTTGAGCATCATAAATGCGTTTACTAACTTGGTTTAAACTAAGCCTATCACGCACAGATTATGCATTAACCATGTCAATGATGACCCCGGTATTGTGTATTAATCTTGCCTACTTTAATGTTAATTCAAGAGGAAAGTCATCTTTATTTTACTCCATATTATGATTAATTATTTGCAGACTCTCCTTCTACTTTATCTACGTTTTTCTCCTTCTTGTCAACAGTGTTTTAGATTATTTTGATACAGCTGTCTTAGTTTTTCATGCTCAAGTTTTTCGCGACCTCTACCGAATAGATTATTTGAATTGTGTGTAAATTACCTAATGTCACTAAATATGAAATCTAAGCTGCGTTTGTAGTCCAACGGTTAGGATAATTACCTTCCAAGCAATTGACCCGGGTTCCACTCCCGGCAAACGCAATTGCATGTTCTTTCTTTCTATAATTTATGTGCTAAATATCTTTATCCTCTTGATGAATATGTGGTAGATGTAATTAATTAGCAGATGCCATATTTTTCCTTTTTGGCTTTCATCTTCTAAGAGATTTGCCTTTTTAACCCCACCTTTATGTTGATTTAATATATAAATGCGAGTGAACAATAAACAAATTTTCGACAATATATATATTATGGATTAATTCTGGTATGTGACTATCATTTGTAGAAGTACGCAATTTCTCAACACGTATATGTTAGTAAGGGAGTTAGAGTGTGGTTTACTAGGTCTTGTAATTAAGTATTTGTTAATTGAGCGGAGATATAGTCGACTTCGGAAGATTCTTCACTTCTAAATCCATTCATAATATTTCAATACTCTTTCCATCCTTAATAACAATTGCTTGTTTGTTGAACCAACAACTTGTTCTTCATCTGCACTATCGTTTTGCACTGCGGGTGTATTACATCTAAGCACGTATTTTTCTTAATTAATGGTTGTTTATGTTATGTTATTCTACAAATACGGGGAGTAATGTTTATATCTTTACTTGTCTGAGACCACAGGGTTTTGTTGATTTCAACCACTCTCGTTGCCTTTGTGAATTAAAATTTTAGTTTCGTGGAACTTTCACGATGCTTCATGTAAAACAATCGAACTTTGTTTCGTCGATAGAACTTGTACAATCAATTATGTTTCGAATGATTTTCAATTTTTGCTGCAATGGATTTTAGAAAACTTGACCGAGGAACCTACATAGCATGGAATTTGTCGTAGGACTGTTTATATATACTCATAAGATATGTTTTGTGCTGACTAAGACAATCAAGGTATGAATGTTCGAGAGTATTCATGCTTGTTGGGATTTATAACGCAAGGTAGGTAGTCTTGATATCTCGAATTATTTTCACAACATGAATAAATTATTGGACGAATATAATTCTAATTTTGTTAATTGGGATTACCCCAGATTATTAAAAAAAATAACCCTTTTGAGCATCATAAATGCGTTTACTAACTTGGTTTAAACTAAGCCTATCACGCACAGATTATGCATTAACCATGTCAATGATGACCCCGGTATTGTGTATTAATCTTGCCTACTTTAATGTTAATTCAAGAGGAAAGTCATCTTTATTTTACTCCATATTATGATTAATTATTTGCAGATTCTCCTTCTACTTTATCTACGTTTTTCTCCTTCTTGTCAACAGTGTTTTAGATTATTTTGATACAGCTGTCTTAGTTTTTCATGCTCAAGTTTTTCGCGACCTCTACCGAATAGTTTATTTGAATTGTGTGTAAATTACCTAATGTCACTAAATATGAAATCTAAGCTGCGTTTGTAGTCCAACGGTTAGGATAATTACCTTCCAAGCAATTGACCCGGGTTCGACTCCCGGCAAATGCAATTGCATGTTCTTTCTTTCTATAATTTATGTGCTAAATATCTTTATCCTCTTGATGAATATGTGGTAGATGTAATTAATTAGCAGATGCCACATTTTTCCTTTTTGGCTTTCATCTTCTAAGAGATTTGCCTTTTTAACCCCAACTTTGTTCACCTTTATGTTGATTTAATATATAAATGCGAGTGAACAATAAACAAATTTTCGACAATATATATATAGCATGGATTCATTCTGGTATGTGACTATCATTTGTAGAAATACGCAATTTCTCTACACGTATATGTTAGTAAGGGAGTTAGAGTGTGGTTTACTAGGTCTTGTAATTAAGTATTTGTTAATTGAGCGGAGATATAGTCGAGTTCGGAAGATTCTTCACCTCTAAATCCATTTATAATATTTCAATAATCTTTCCATCCTTAATAACAATTGCTTGTTTGTTGAACCAACAACTTGTTCTTCATCTGCACTATCGTTTTGCACTGCGGGTGTATTACATCTAAGCACGTATTTTTCTTAATTAATGGTTGTTTATGTTGTGTTATTCTACAAATACGGGGAGTAATGTTTATATCTTTACTTGTCTGAGACCACAGGGTTTTGTTGATTTCAACCATTCTCGTTGCCTTTGTGAATTAAAATTTTAGTTTCGTGGAACTTTCACGATGCTTCGTGTAAAACAATCGAACTTTGTTTCGTCGATAGAACTTGTACAATCAATTATGTTTCGAATGATTTTTAATTTTTGCTCCAATGGATTTTAGAAAACTTGACCGAGGAACCTACATAGCATGGAATTTGCAAGTAAAGACCCGGGTTACACTCCCGGCAAACGCAATTGCATGTTATTTCTTTCTATAATTTATGTGCTAAATATCTTTATCCTCTTGATGAATATGTGGTAGAGGTAATTAATTAGCAGATGCCACATTTTTCCTTTTTGGCTTTCATCTTCTAAGAGATTTGCCTTTTTAACCCCAACTTTGTTCACCTTTATGTTGATTTAATATATAAATGCGAGTGAACAACAAACAAATTTTCGACAATATATATATTATGGATTAATTCTGGTATGTGACTATCATTTGTAGAAGTATGCAATTTCTCTACACGTATATGTTAGTAAGGGAGTTAGAGTGTGGTTTACTAGGTCTTGTAATTAAGTATTTGTTAATTGAGCGGAGATATAGTCGAGTTCTGAAGATTCTTCACCTCTAAATCCATTCATAATATTTCAATACTCTTTCCATCCTTAATAACAATTGCTTGTTTGTTGAACCAACAACTTGTTCTTCATCTGCACTATCGTTTTGCACTGCGTGTGTATTACATCTAAGCACGTATTTTTCTTAATTAATGGTTGTTTATGTTATGTTATTCTACAAATACGGGGAGTAATGTTTATATCTTTACTTGTCTGAGACCACAGGGCTTTGTTGATTTCAACCATTCTCGTTGCCTTTGTGAATTAAAATTTTAGTTTCGTGGAACTTTCACGATGCTTCATGTAAAACAATCGAACTTTGTTTCGTCGATAGAACTTGTACAATCAATTATGTTTCGAATGATTTTCAATTTTTGCTGCAATGGATTTTAGAAAACTTGACCGAGGAACCTACATAGCATGGAATTTGTCGTAGGACTGTTTATATATATACTCATAAGATATGGTTTGTGCTGACTAAGACAATCAAGGTATGAATGTTCGAGAGTATTCATGCTTGTTGGGATTTATAACGCAAGGTAGGTAGTCTTGATATCTCGAATTATTTTCACAACATGAATAAATTATTGGACGAATATAATTTTAATTTTGTTAATTGGGATTACCCCAGATTATTAAAAAAAATAACCCTTTTCAGCATCATAAATGCGTTTACTAACTTGGTTTAAACTAAGCCTATCATGCACAGAATATTCATTAACCATGTCAATGATGAACCCGGTATTGTGTATTAATCTTGCCTACTTTAATGTTAATTCAAGAGGAAAGTCATCTTTATTTTACTACATATTATGATTAATTATTTGCAGACTCTCCTTCTACTTTATCTACGTTTTTCACCTTCTTGTCAACAGTGTTTTAGATTATTATGATACAGTTGTCTTAGTTTTTCATGCTCAAGTTTTTCGCGACCTTTACCGAATAGTTTATTTGAATTGTGTGTAAATTACCTAATGTCACTAAATATGAAATCTAAGCTGCGTTTGTAGTCCAACGGTTAGGATAATTGCCTTCCAAGCAATACACCCGGGTTCCACTCCCGGCAAACGCAATTGCATGTTATTTCTTTCTATAATTTATGTGCTAAATATCTTTATCCTCTTGATGAATATATGGTAGAGGTAATTAATTAGCAGATGCCACATTTTTCCTTTTTGGCTTTCATCTTCTAAGAGATTTGCCTTTTTAACCCCAACTTTGTTCACCTTTATGTTGATTTAATATATAAATGCGAGTGAACAACAAACAAATTTTCGACAATATATATATTATGGATTAATTCTGGTATGTGACTATCATTTGTAGAAGTATGCAATTTCTCTACACGTATATGTTAGTAAGGGAGTTAGAGTGTGGTTTACTAGGTCTTGTAATTAAGTATTTGTTAATTGAGCGGAGATATAGTCGAGTTCTGAAGATTCTTCACCTCTAAATCCATTCATAATATTTCAATACTCTTTCCATCCTTAATAACAATTGCTTGTTTGTTGAACCAACAACTTGTTCTTCATCTGCACTATCGTTTTGCACTGCGTGTGTATTACATCTAAGCACGTATTTTTCTTAATTAATGGTTGTTTATGTTATGTTATTCTACAAATACGGGGAGTAATGTTTATATCTTTACTTGTCTGAGACCACAGGGTTTTGTTGATTTCAACCATTCTCGTTGCCTTTGTGAATTAAAATTTTAGTTTCGTGGAACTTTCACGATGCTTCATGTAAAACAATCGAACTTTGTTTCGTCGATAGAACTTGTACAATCAATTATGTTTCGAATGATTTTCAATTTTTGCTGCAATGGATTTTAGAAAACTTGACCGAGGAACCTACATAGCATGGAATTTGTCGTAGGACTGTTTATATATACTCATAAGATATGTTTTGTGCTGACTAAGACAATCAAGGTATGAATGTTCGAGAGTATTCATGCTTGTTGGGATTTATAACGCAAGGTAGGTAGTCTTGATATCTCGAATTATTTTCACAACATGAATAAATTATTGGACGAATATAATTATAATTTTGTTAATTGGGATTACCCCAGATTATTAAAAAAAATAACCCTTTTCAGCATCATAAATGCGTTTACTAACTTGGTTTAAACTAAGCCTATCATGCACAGAATATTCATTAACCATGTCAATGATGAACCCGGTATTGTGTATTAATCTTGCCTACTTTAATGTTAATTCAAGAGGAAAGTCATCTTTATTTTACTACATATTATGATTAATTATTTGCAGACTCTCCTTCTACTTTATCTACGTTTTTCACCTTCTTGTCAACAGTGTTTTAGATTATTATGATACAGCTGTCTTAGTTTTTCATGCTCAAGTTTTTCGCGACCTTTACCGAATAGTTTATTTGAATTGTGTGTAAATTACCTAATGTCACTAAATATGAAATCTAAGCTGCGTTTGTAGTCCAACGGTTAGGATAATTGCCTTCCAAGCAATACACCCGGGTTCCACTCCCGGCAAACGCAATTGCATGTTATTTCTTTCTATAATTTATGTGCTAAATATCTTTATCCTCTTGATGAATATATGGTAGAGGTAATTAATTAGCAGATGCCACATTTTTCCTTTTTGGCTTTCATCTTCTAAGAGATTTGCCTTTTTAACCCCAACTTTGGTCACCTTTATGTTGATTTAATATATAAATGCGAGTGAACAACAAACAAATTTTCGACAATATATATATTATGGATTAATTCTGGTATGTGACTATCATTTGTAGAAGTATGCAATTTCTCTACACGTATATGTTAGTAAGGGAGTTAGAGTGTGGTTTACTAGGTCTTGTAATTAAGTATTTGTTAATTGAGCGGAGATATAGTCGAGTTCTGAAGATTCTTCACCTCTAAATCCATTCATAATATTTCAATACTCTTTCCATCCTTAATAACAATTGCTTGTTTGTTGAACCAACAACTTGTTCTTCATCTGCACTATCGTTTTGCACTGCGTGTGTATTACATCTAAGCACGTATTTTTCTTAATTAATGGTTGTTTATGTTATGTTATTCTACAAATACGGGGAGTAATGTTTATATCTTTACTTGTCTGAGACCACAGGGTTTTGTTGATTTCAACCACTCTCGTTGCCTTTGTGAATTAAAATTTTAGTTTCGTGGAACTTTCACGATGCCTCATATAAAACAATCGAACTTTGTTTCGTCGATAGAACTTGTACAATCAATTATGTTTCGAATGATTTTCAATTTTTGCTGCAATGGATTTTAGAAAACTTGACCGAGGAACCTACATAGCATGGAATTTGTCGTAGGACTGTTTATATATACTCATAAGATATGTTTTGTGCTGACTAAGACAATCAAGGTATGAATGTTCGAGAGTATTCATGCTTGTTGGGATTTATAACGCAAGGTAGGTAGTCTTGATATCTCGAATTATTTTCACAACATGAATAAATTATTGGACGAATATAATTTTAATTTTGTTAATTGGGATTACCCCAGATTATTAAAAAAAAAAACCTTTTCAGCATCATAAATGCGTTTACTAACTTGGTTTAAACTAAGCCTATCATGCACAGAATATTCATTAACCATGTCAATGATGAACCCGGTATTGTGTATTAATCTTGCCTACTTTAATGTTAATTCAAGAGGAAAGTCATCTTTATTTTACTACATATTATGATTAATTATTTGCAGACTCTCCTTCTACTTTATCTACGTTTTTCACCTTCTTGTCAACAGTGTTTTAGATTATTATGATACAGCTGTCTTAGTTTTTCATGCTAAAGTTTTTCGCGACCTTTACCGAATAGTTTATTTGAATTGTGTGTAAATTACCTAATGTCACTAAATATGAAATCTAAGCTGCGTTTGTAGTCCAACGGTTAGGATAATTGCCTTCCAAGCAATACACCCGGGTTCCACTCCCGGCAAACGCAATTGCATGTTATTTCTTTCTATAATTTATGTGCTAAATATCTTTATCCTCTTGATGAATATATGGTAGAGGTAATTAATTAGCAGATGCCACATTTTTCCTTTTTGGCTTTCATCTTCTAAGAGATTTGCCTTTTTAACCCCAACTTTGTTCCCCTTTATGTTGATTTAATATATAAATGCGAGTGAACAACAAACAAATTTTCGACAATATATATATTATGGATTAATTCTGGTATGTGACTATCATTTGTAGAAGTATGCAATTTCTCTACACGTATATGTTAGTAAGGGAGTTAGAGTGTGGTTTACTAGGTCTTGTAATTAAGTATTTGTTAATTGAGCGGAGATATAGTCGAGTTCTGAAGATTCTTCACCTCTAAATCCATTCATAATATTTCAATACTCTTTCCATCCTTAATAACAATTGCTTGTTTGTTGAACCAACAACTTGTTCTTCATCTGCACTATCGTTTTGCACTGCGTGTGTATTACATCTAAGCACGTATTTTTCTTAATTAATGGTTGTTTATGTTATGTTATTCTACAAATACGGGGAGTAATGTTTATATCTTTACTTGTCTGAGACCACAGGGTTTTGTTGATTTCAACCACTCTCGTTGCCTTTGTGAATTAAAATTTTAGTTTCGTGGAACTTTCACGATGCCTCATATAAAACAATCGAACTTTGTTTCGTCGATAGAACTTGTACAATCAATTATGTTTCGAATGATTTTCAATTTTTGCTGCAATGGATTTTAGAAAACTTGACCGAGGAACCTACATAGCATGGAATTTGTCGTAGGACTGTTTATATATACTCATAAGATATGTTTTGTGCTGACTAAGACAATCAAGGTATGAATGTTCGAGAGTATTCATGCTTGTTGGGATTTATAACGCAAGGTAGGTAGTCTTGATATCTCGAATTATTTTCACAACATGAATAAATTATTGGACGAATATAATTTTAATTTTGTTAATTGGGATTACCCCAGATTATTAAAAAAAAAAACCTTTTCAGCATCATAAATGCGTTTACTAACTTGGTTTAAACTAAGCCTATCATGCACAGAATATTCATTAACCATGTCAATGATGAACCCGGTATTGTGTATTAATCTTGCCTACTTTAATGTTAATTCAAGAGGAAAGTCATCTTTATTTTACTACATATTATGATTAATTATTTGCAGACTCTCCTTCTACTTTATCTACGTTTTTCACCTTTTTGTCAACAGTGTTTTAGATTATTATGATACAGCTGTCTTAGTTTTTCATGCTAAAGTTTTTCGCGACCTTTACCGAATAGTTTATTTGCATTGTGTGTAAATTACCTAATGTCACTAAATATGAAATCTAAGCTGCGTTTGTAGTCCAACGGTTACGATAATTGCCTTCCAAGCAATACACCCGGGTTCCACTCCCGGCAAACGCAATTGCATGTTATTTCTTTCTATAATTTATGTGCTAAATATCTTTATCCTCTTGATGAATATATGGTAGAGGTAATTAATTAGCAGATGCCACATTTTTCCTTTTTGGCTTTCATCTTCTAAGAGATTTGCCTTTTTAACCCCAACTTTGTTCCCCTTTATGTTGATTTAATATATAAATGCGAGTGAACAACAAACAAATTTTCGACAATATATATATTATGGATTAATTCTGGTATGTGACTATCATTTGTAGAAGTATGCAATTTCTCTACACGTATATGTTAGTAAGGGAGTTAGAGTGTGGTTTACTAGGTCTTGTAATTAAGTATTTGTTAATTGAGCGGAGATATAGTCGAGTTCTGAAGATTCTTCACCTCTAAATCCATTCATAATATTTCAATACTCTTTCCATCCTTAATAACAATTGCTTGTTTGTTGAACCAACAACTTGTTCTTCATCTGCACTATCGTTTTGCACTGCGTGTGTATTACATCTAAGCACGTATTTTTCTTAATTAATGGTTGTTTATGTTATGTTATTCTACAAATACGGGGAGTAATGTTTATATCTTTACTTGTCTGAGACCACAGGGTTTTGTTGATTTCAACCACTCTCGTTGCCTTTGTGAATTAAAATTTTAGTTTCGTGGAACTTTCACGATGCCTCATATAAAACAATCGAACTTTGTTTCGTCGATAGAACTTGTACAATCAATTATGTTTCGAATGATTTTCAATTTTTGCTGCAATGGATTTTAGAAAACTTGACCGAGGAACCTACATAGCATGGAATTTGTCGTAGGACTGTTTATATATACTCATAAGATATGTTTTGTGCTGACTAAGACAATCAAGGTATGAATGTTCGAGAGTATTCATGCTTGTTGGGATTTATAACGCAAGGTAGGTAGTCTTGATATCTCGAATTATTTTCACAACATGAATAAATTATTGGACGAATATAATTCTAATTTTGTTAATTGGGATTACCCCAGATTATTAAAAAAAAAAAACCTTTTCAGCATCATAAATGCGTTTACTAACTTGGTTTAAACTAAGCCTATCATGCACAGAATATTCATTAACCATGTCAATGATGAACCCGGTATTGTGTATTAATCTTGCCTACTTTAATGTTAATTCAAGAGGAAAGTCATCTTTATTTTACTACATATTATGATTAATTATTTGCAGACTCTCCTTCTACTTTATCTACGTTTTTCACCTTTTTGTCAACAGTGTTTTAGATTATTATGATACAGCTGTCTTAGTTTTTCATGCTAAAGTTTTTCGCGACCTTTACCGAATAGTTTATTTGCATTGTGTGTAAATTACCTAATGTCACTAAATATGAAATCTAAGCTGCGTTTGTAGTCCAACGGTTAGGATAATTGCCTTCCAAGCAATACACCCGGGTTCCACTCCCGGCAAACGCAATTGCATGTTATTTCTTTCTATAATTTATGTGCTAAATATCTTTATCCTCTTGATGAATATATGGTAGAGGTATTTAATTAGCAGATGCCACATTTTTCCTTTTTGGCTTTCATCTTCTAAGAGATTTGCCTTTTTAACCCCAACTTTGTTCACCTTTATGTTGATTTAATATATAAATGCGAGTGAACAACAAACAAATTTTCGACAATATATATATTATGGATTAATTCTGGTATGTGACTATCATTTGTAGAAGTATGCAATTTCTCTACACGTATATGTTAGTAAGGGAGTTAGAGTGTGGTTTACTAGGTCTTGTAATTAAGTATTTGTTAATTGAGCGGAGATATAGTCGAGTTCTGAAGATTCTTCACCTCTAAATCCATTCATAATATTTCAATACTCTTTCCATCCTTAATAACAATTGCTTGTTTGTTGAACCAACAACTTGTTCTTCATCTGCACTATCGTTTTGCACTGCGTGTGTATTACATCTAAGCACGTATTTTTCTTAATTAATGGTTGTTTATGTTATGTTATTCTACAAATACGGGGAGTAATGTTTATATCTTTACTTGTCTGAGACCACAGGGTTTTGTTGATTTCAACCACTCTCGTTGCCTTTGTGAATTAAAATTTTAGTTTCGTGGAACTTTCACGATGCCTCATATAAAACAATCGAACTTTGTTTCGTCGATAGAACTTGTACAATCAATTATGTTTCGAATGATTTTCAATTTTTGCTGCAATGGATTTTAGAAAACTTGACCGAGGAACCTACATAGCATGGAATTTGTCGTAGGACTGTTTATATATACTCATAAGATATGTTTTGTGCTGACTAAGACAATCAAGGTATGAATGTTCGAGAGTATTCATGCTTGTTGGGATTTATAACGCAAGGTAGGTAGTCTTGATATCTCGAATTATTTTCACAACATGAATAAATTATTGGACGAATATAATTCTAATTTTGTTAATTGGGATTACCCCAGATTATTAAAAAAAAAAACCTTTTCAGCATCATAAATGCGTTTACTAACTTGGTTTAAACTAAGCCTATCATGCACAGAATATTCATTAACCATGTCAATGATGAACCCGGTATTGTGTATTAATCTTGCCTACTTTAATGTTAATTCAAGAGGAAAGTCATCTTTATTTTACTACATATTATGATTAATTATTTGCAGACTCTCCTTCTACTTTATCTACGTTTTTCACCTTCTTGTCAACAGTGTTTTAGATTATTATGATACAGCTGTCTTAGTTTTTCATGCTCAAGTTTTTCGCGACCTTTACCGAATAGTTTATTTGAATTGTGTGTAAATTACCTAATGTCACTAAATATGAAATCTAAGCTGCGTTTGTAGTCCAACGGTTAGGATAATTGCCTTCCAAGCAATACACCCGGGTTCCACTCCCGGCAAACGCAATTGCATGTTATTTCTTTCTATAATTTATGTGCTAAATATCTTTATCCTCTTGATGAATATATGGTAGAGGTATTTAATTAGCAGATGCCACATTTTTCCTTTTTGGCTTTCATCTTCTAAGAGATTTGCCTTTTTAACCCCAACTTTGTTCACCTTTATGTTGATTTAATATATAAATGCGAGTGAACAACAAACAAATTTTCGACAATATATATATTATGGATTAATTCTGGTATGTGACTATCATTTGTAGAAGTATGCAATTTCTCTACACGTATATGTTAGTAAGGGAGTTAGAGTGTGGTTTACTAGGTCTTGTAATTAAGTATTTGTTAATTGAGCGGAGATATAGTCGAGTTCTGAAGATTCTTCACCTCTAAATCCATTCATAATATTTCAATACTCTTTCCATCCTTAATAACAATTGCTTGTTTGTTGAACCAACAACTTGTTCTTCATCTGCACTATCGTTTTGCACTGCGTGTGTATTACATCTAAGCACGTATTTTTCTTAATTAATGGTTGTTTATGTTATGTTATTCTACAAATACGGGGAGTAATGTTTATATCTTTACTTGTCTGAGACCACAGGGTTTTGTTGATTTCAACCACTCTCGTTGCCTTTGTGAATTAAAATTTTAGTTTCGTGGAACTTTCACGATGCCTCATATAAAACAATCGAACTTTGTTTCGTCGATAGAACTTGTACAATCAATTATGTTTCGAATGATTTTCAATTTTTGCTGCAATGGATTTTAGAAAACTTGACCGAGGAACCTACATAGCATGGAATTTGTCGTAGGACTGTTTATATATACTCATAAGATATGTTTTGTGCTGACTAAGACAATCAAGGTATGAATGTTCGAGAGTATTCATGCTTGTTGGGATTTATAACGCAAGGTAGGTAGTCTTGATATCTCGAATTATTTTCACAACATGAATAAATTATTGGACGAATATAATTCTAATTTTGTTAATTGGGATTACCCCAGATTATTAAAAAAAAAAACCTTTTCAGCATCATAAATGCGTTTACTAACTTGGTTTAAACTAAGCCTATCATGCACAGAATATTCATTAACCATGTCAATGATGAACCCGGTATTGTGTATTAATCTTGCCTACTTTAATGTTAATTCAAGAGGAAAGTCATCTTTATTTTACTACATATTATGATTAATTATTTGCAGACTCTCCTTCTACTTTATCTACGTTTTTCACCTTCTTGTCAACAGTGTTTTAGATTATTATGATACAGCTGTCTTAGTTTTTCATGCTCAAGTTTTTCGCGACCTTTACCGAATAGTTTATTTGAATTGTGTGTAAATTACCTAATGTCACTAAATATGAAATCTAAGCTGCGTTTGTAGTCCAACGGTTAGGATAATTGCCTTCCAAGCAATACACCCGGGTTCCACTCCCGGCAAACGCAATTGCATGTTATTTCTTTCTATAATTTATGTGCTAAATATCTTTATCCTCTTGATGAATATATGGTAGAGGTATTTAATTAGCAGATGCCACATTTTTCCTTTTTGGCTTTCATCTTCTAAGAGATTTGCCTTTTTAACCCCAACTTTGTTCACCTTTATGTTGATTTAATATATAAATGCGAGTGAACAACAAACAAATTTTCGACAATATATATATTATGGATTAATTCTGGTATGTGACTATCATTTGTAGAAGTATGCAATTTCTCTACACGTATATGTTAGTAAGGGAGTTAGAGTGTGGTTTACTAGGTCTTGTAATTAAGTATTTGTTAATTGAGCGGAGATATAGTCGAGTTCTGAAGATTCTTCACCTCTAAATCCATTCATAATATTTCAATACTCTTTCCATCCTTAATAACAATTGCTTGTTTGTTGAACCAACAACTTGTTCTTCATCTGCACTATCGTTTTGCACTGCGTGTGTATTACATCTAAGCACGTATTTTTCTTAATTAATGGTTGTTTATGTTATGTTATTCTACAAATACGGGGAGTAATGTTTATATCTTTACTTGTCTGAGACCACAGGGTTTTGTTGATTTCAACCACTCTCGTTGCCTTTGTGAATTAAAATTTTAGTTTCGTGGAACTTTCACGATGCCTCATATAAAACAATCGAACTTTGTTTCGTCGATAGAACTTGTACAATCAATTATGTTTCGAATGATTTTCAATTTTTGCTGCAATGGATTTTAGAAAACTTGACCGAGGAACCTACATAGCATGGAATTTGTCGTAGGACTGTTTATATATACTCATAAGATATGTTTTGTGCTGACTAAGACAATCAAGGTATGAATGTTCGAGAGTATTCATGCTTGTTGGGATTTATAACGCAAGGTAGGTAGTCTTGATATCTCGAATTATTTTCACAACATGAATAAATTATTGGACGAATATAATTCTAATTTTGTTAATTGGGATTACCCCAGATTATTAAAAAAAAAAACCTTTTCAGCATCATAAATGCGTTTACTAACTTGGTTTAAACTAAGCCTATCATGCACAAAATATTCATTAACCATGTCAATGATGAACCCGGTATTGTGTATTAATCTTGCCTACTTTAATGTTAATTCAAGAGGAAAGTCATCTTTATTTTACTACATATTATGATTAATTATTTGCAGACTCTCCTTCTACTTTATCTACGTTTTTCACCTTCTTGTCAACAGTGTTTTAGATTATTATGATACAGCTGTCTTAGTTTTTCATGCTCAAGTTTTTCGCGACCTTTACCGAATAGTTTATTTGAATTGTGTGTAAATTACCTAATGTCACTAAATATGAAATCTAAGCTGCGTTTGAAGTCCAACGGTTAGGATAATTGCCTTCCAAGCAATACACCCGGGTTCCACTCCCGGCAAACGCAATTGCATGTTATTTCTTTCTATAATTTATGTGCTAAATATCTTTATCCTCTTGATGAATATATGGTAGAGGTATTTAATTAGCAGATGCCACATTTTTCCTTTTTGGCTTTCATCTTCTAAGAGATTTGCCTTTTTAACCCCAACTTTGTTCACCTTTATGTTGATTTAATATATAAATGCGAGTGAACAACAAACAAATTTTCGACAATATATATATTATGGATTAATTCTGGTATGTGACTATCATTTGTAGAAGTATGCAATTTCTCCACACGTATATGTTAGTAAGGGAGTTAGAGTGTGGTTTACTAGGTCTTGTAATTAAGTATTTGTTAATTGAGCGGAGATATAGTCGAGTTCTGAAGATTCTTCACCTCTAAATCCATTCATAATATTTCAATACTCTTTCCATCCTTAATAACAATTGCTTGTTTGTTGAACCAACAACTTGTTCTTCATCTGCACTATCGTTTTGCACTGCGTGTGTATTACATCTAAGCACGTATTTTTCTTAATTAATGGTTGTTTATGTTATGTTATTCTACAAATACGGGGAGTAATGTTTATATCTTTACTTGTCTGAGACCACAGGGTTTTGTTGATTTCAACCACTCTCGTTGCCTTTGTGAATTAAAATTTTAGTTTCGTGGAACTTTCACGATGCCTCATATAAAACAATCGAACTTTGTTTCGTCGATAGAACTTGTACAATCAATTATGTTTCGAATGATTTTCAATTTTTGCTGCAATGGATTTTAGAAAACTTGACCGAGGAACCTACATAGCATGGAATTTGTCGTAGGACTGTTTATATATACTCATAAGATATGTTTTGTGCTGACTAAGACAATCAAGGTATGAATGTTCGAGAGTATTCATGCTTGTTGGGATTTATAACGCAAGGTAGGTAGTCTTGATATCTCGAATTATTTTCACAACATGAATAAATTATTGGACGAATATAATTCTAATTTTGTTAATTGGGATTACCCCAGATTATTAAAAAAAAAAACCTTTTCAGCATCATAAATGCGTTTACTAACTTGGTTTAAACTAAGCCTATCATGCACAAAATATTCATTAACCATGTCAATGATGAACCCGGTATTGTGTATTAATCTTGCCTACTTTAATGTTAATTCAAGAGGAAAGTCATCTTTATTTTACTACATATTATGATTAATTATTTGCAGACTCTCCTTCTACTTTATCTACGTTTTTCACCTTCTTGTCAACAGTGTTTTAGATTATTATGATACAGCTGTCTTAGTTTTTCATGCTCAAGTTTTTCGCGACCTTTACCGAATAGTTTATTTGAATTGTGTGTAAATTACCTAATGTCACTAAATATGAAATCTAAGCTGCGTTTGTAGTCCAACGGTTAGGATAATTGCCTTCCAAGCAATACACCCGGGTTCCACTCCCGGCAAACGCAATTGCATGTTATTTCTTTCTATAATTTATGTGCTAAATATCTTTATCCTCTTGATGAATATATGGTAGAGGTATTTAATTAGCAGATGCCACATTTTTCCTTTTTGGCTTTCATCTTCTAAGAGATTTGCCTTTTTAACCCCAACTTTGTTCACCTTTATGTTGATTTAATATATAAATGCGAGTGAACAACAAACAAATTTTCGACAATATATATATTATGGATTAATTCTGGTATGTGACTATCATTTGTAGAAGTATGCAATTTCTCTACACGTATATGTTAGTAAGGGAGTTAGGGTGTGGTTTACTAGGTCTTGTAATTAAGTATTTGTTAATTGAGCGGAGATATAGTCGAGTTCTGAAGATTCTTCACCTCTAAATCCATTCATAATATTTCAATACTCTTTCCATCCTTAATAACAATTGCTTGTTTGTTGAACCAACAACTTGTTCTTCATCTGAACTATCGTTTTGCACTGCGTGTGTATTACATCTAAGCACGTATTTTTCTTAATTAATGGTTGTTTATGTTATGTTATTCTACAAATACGGGGAGTAATGTTTATATCTTTACTTGTCTGAGACCACAGGGTTTTGTTGATTTCAACCACTCTCGTTGCCTTTGTGAATTAAAATTTTAGTTTCGTGGAACTTTCACGATGCTTCATGTAAAACAATCGAACTTTGTTTCGTCGATAGAACTTGTACAATCAATTATGTTTCGAATGATTTTCAATTTTTGCTGCAATGGATTTTAGAAAACTTGACCGAGGAACCTACATAGCATGGAATTTGTCGTAGGACTGTTTATATATACTCATAAGATATGTTTTGTGCTGACTAAGACAATCAAGGTATGAATGTTCGAGAGTATTCATGCTTGTTGGGATTTATAACGCAAGGTAGGTAGTCTTGATATCTCGAATTATTTTCACAACATGAATAAATTATTAGACGAATATAATTTTAATTTTGTTAATTGGGATTACCCCAGATTATTAAAAAAAATAACCCTTTTGAGCATCATAAATGCGTTTACTAACTTGGTTTAAACTAAACCTATCATGCATAGAATATTTATTAACCATGTCAATGATGAACCCGGTATTGTGTATTAATCTTGCCTACTTTAATGTTAATTCAAGAGGAAAGTCATCTTTATTTTACTACATATTATGATTAATTATTTGCAGACTCTCCTTCTACTTTATCTACGTTTTTCACCTTCTTGTCAACAGTGTTTTAGATTATTATGATACAGCTGTCTTAGTTTTTCATGCTCAAGTTTTTCGCGACCTTTACCGAATAGTTTATTTGAATTGTGTGTAAATTACCTAATGTCACTAAATATGAAATCTAAGCTGCGTTTGTAGTCCAACGGTTAGGATAATTGCCTTCCAAGCAATACACCCGGGTTCCACTCCCGGCAAACGCAATTGCATGTTATTTCTTTCTATAATTTATGTGCTAAATATCTTTATCGTCTTGATGAATATATGGTAGAGGTAATTAATTAGCAGATGCCACATTTTTCCTTTTTGGCTTTCATCTTCTAAGAGATTTGCCTTTTTAACCCCAACTTTGTTCACCTTTATGTTGATTTAATATATAAATGCGAGTGAACAACAAACAAATTTTCGACAATATATATATTATGGATTAATTCTGGTATGTGACTATCATTTGTAGAAGTATGCAATTTCTCTACACGTATATGTTAGTAAGGGAGTTAGAGTGTGGTTTACTAGGTCTTATAATTAAGTATTTGTTAATTGAGCGGAGATATAGTCGAGTTCTGAAGATTCTTCACCTCTAAATCCATTCATAATATTTCAATACTCTTTCCATCCTTAATAACAATTGCTTGTTTGTTGAACCAACAACTTGTTCTTCATCTGCACTATCGTTTTGCACTGCGTGTGTATTACATCTAAGCACGTATTTTTCTTAATTAATGGTTGTTTATGTTATGTTATTCTACAAATACGGGGAGTAATGTTTATATCTTTACTTGTCTGAGACCACAGGGTTTTGTTGATTTCAACCAATCTCGTTGCCTTTGTGAATTAAAATTTTAGTTTCGTGGAACTTTCACGATGCTTCATGTAAAACAATCGAACTTTGTTTCGTCGATAGAACTTGTACAATCAATTATGTTTCGAATGATTTTCAATTTTTGCTGCAATGGATTTTAGAAAACTTGACCGAGGAACCTACATAGCATGGAATTTGTCGTAGGACTGTTTATATATACTCATAAGATATGTTTTGTGCTGACTAAGACAATCAAGGTATGAATGTTCGAGAGTATTCATGCTTGTTGGGATTTATAACGCAAGGTAGGTAGTCTTGATATCTCGAATTATTTTCACAACATGAATAAATTATTGGACGAATATAATTTTAATTTTGTTAATTGGGATTACCCCAGATTATTAAAAAAAATAACCCTTTTGAGCATCATAAATGCGTTTACTAACTTGGTTTAAACTAAACCTATCATGCATAGAATATTCATTAACCATGTCAATGATGAACCCGGTATTGTGTATTAATCTTGCCTACTTTAATGTTAATTCAAGAGGAAAGTCATCTTTATTTTACTACATATTATGATTAATTATTTGCAGACTCTCCGTCTACTTTATCTTCGTTTTTCACCTTCTTGTCAACAGTGTTTTAGATTATTATGATACAGCTGTCTTAGTTTTTCATGCTCAAGTTTTTCGCGACCTTTACCGAATAGTTTATTTGAATTGTGTGTAAATTACCTAATGTCACTAAATATGAAATCTAAGCTGCGTTTGTAGTCCAACGGTTAGGATAATTGCCTTCCAAGCAATACACCCGGGTTCCACTCCCGGCAAACGCAATTGCATGTTATTTCTTTCTATAATTTATGTGCTAAATATCTTTATCCTCTTGATGAATATATGGTAGAGGTAATTAATTAGCAGATGCCACATTTTTCCTTTTTGGCTTTCATCTTCTAAGAGATTTGCCTTTTTAACCCCAACTTTGTTCACCTTTATGTTGATTTAATATATAAATGCGAGTGAACAACAAACAAATTTTCGACAATATATATATTATGGATTAATTCTGGTATGTGACTATCATTTGTAGAAGTATGCAATTTCTCTACACGTATATGTTAGTAAGGGAGTTAGAGTGTGGTTTACTAGGTCTTATAATTAAGTATTTGTTAATTGAGCGGAGATATAGTCGAGTTCTGAAGATTCTTCACCTCTAAATCCATTCATAATATTTCAATACTCTTTCCATCCTTAATAACAATTGCTTGTTTGTTGAACCAACAACTTGTTCTTCATCTGCACTATCGTTTTGCACTGCGTGTGTATTACATCTAAGCACGTATTTTTCTTAATTAATGGTTGTTTATGTTATGTTATTCTACAAATACGGGGAGTAATGTTTATATCTTTACTTGTCTGAGACCACAGGGTTTTGTTGATTTCAACCAATCTCGTTGCCTTTGTGAATTAAAATTTTAGTTTCGTGGAACTTTCACGATGCTTCATGTAAAACAATCGAACTTTGTTTCGTCGATAGAACTTGTACAATCAATTATGTTTCGAATGATTTTCAATTTTTGCTGCAATGGATTTTAGAAAACTTGACCGAGGAAGTTACATAGAAAGGAATTTGTCGTAGGACTGTTTATATATACTCATAAGATATGTTTTGTGCTGACTAAGACAATCAAGGTATGAATGTTCGAGAGTATTCATGCTTGTTGGGATTTATAACGCAAGGTAGGTAGTTTTGATATCTCGAATTATTTTCACAACATGAATAAATTATTGGACGAATATAATTTTAATTTTGTTAATTGCGATTACCCAAGATTATTAAAAAAATAACCCTTTTGAGCATCATAAATGCGTTTAACTTACTAACTTGGTTTACACTAAGCCTATCACACACCGAATATGCATTAACCATGTCAATGATGAACCCGGTATTGTGTATTAATCTTGCCTACTTTAATGTTAATTCAAGAGGAAAGTCATCTTTATTTTACTACATATTATGATTAATTATTTGCAGAGTCTCCTTCTACTTTATCTACGTTTTTCTCCTTCTTGTCAACAGTGTTTTAGATTATTCTAATACAGCTGTCTTAGTGTTTCAGACTCAAGTTTTTCGCGACCTCTACCGAATAGTTTATTTGAATTGTGTGTAAATTACCTAGTGTCACTAAATATTAAATCTAAGCTGTGTTTGTAGTCCAACAGTTAGGATAATTGCCTTCCGAGCAATAGACCCGGGTTCGACTCCCGGCAAATGCAATTGCATGTTTTTCTTTCTATAATTTATGTGCTAAATATCTTTATCCTCTTGATGAATATGTGGTAGAGGTAATTAATTAGCACATGCCACATTTTTCCTTTTTGGCTTTCAACTTCTAAGAGATTTGCCTTTTTAACCCCAACTTTGTTCACCTTTATGTTGATTTAATATATAAATACGAGTGAATAACAAACAAATTTTCGACAATATATATATTATGGATTAATTCTGGTGTGTGACTATCATTTGTAGAAGTATGCAATTTCTCTACACGTATATGTTAGTAAGGGAGTTAGAGTGTGGTTTACTAGGTCTTGTAATGAAGTATTTGTTAATTGAGCGGAGATATAGTCGAGTTCGGAAGATTCTTCACCTCTAAATCCATTCATAATATTTCAATACTCTTTCCATCCTTAATAACAATTGCTTGTTTGTTGAACCAACAACTTGTTCTTCATCTGCACTATCGTTTTGCACTGCGGGTGTATTACATCTAAGCACGTATTTTTCTTAATTAATGGTTGTTTATGTTATGTTATTCTACAAATACGGGGAGTAATGTTTATATCTTTACTTGTCTGAGACCACAGGGTTTTGTTGATTTCAACCATTCTCGTTGCCTTTGTGAATTAAAATTGTAGTTTCGTGGAACTTTCACGATGCTTCATGTAAAACAATCGAACTTTGTTTCGTCGATAGAACTTGTACAATCAATTATGTTTCGAATGATTTTCACTTTTTGCTGCAATGGATTTTAGAAAACTTGACCGACGAACCTACATAGCATGGAATTTGTCGTAGGACTGTTTATATATACCTATAAGATATGTTTTGTGCTGACTAAGACAATCAAGGTATGAATGTTCGAGAGTATTCATGCTTGTTGGGATTTATAACGCAAGGTAGGTAGTTTTGATATCTCGAATTATTTTCACAACATGAATAAATTATTGGACGAATATAATTTTAATTTTGTTAATTGCGATTACCCAAGATTATTAAAAAAATAACCCTTTTGAGCATCATAAATGCGTTTAACTTACTAACTTGGTTTACACTAAGCCTATCACACACCGAATATGCATTAACCATGTCAATGATGAACCCGGTATTGTGTATTAATCTTGCCTACTTTAATGTTAATTCAAGAGGAAAGTCATCTTTATTTTACTACATATTATGATTAATTATTTGCAGATTCTCCTTCTACTTTATCTACGTTTTTCTCCTTCTTGTCAACATTGTTTTAGATTATTCTGATACAGCTGTCTTAGTGTTTCACGCTCAAGTTTTTCGCGACCCCTACCGAATAGTTTATTTGAATTGTGTGTAAATTACCTAGTGTCACTAAATATTAAATCTAAGCTGTGTTTGTAGTCCAACAGTTAGGATAATTGCCTTCCGAGCAATAGACCCGGGTTCGACTCCCGGCAAATGCAATTGCATGTTCTTTCTTTCTATAATTTATGTGCTAAATATCTTTATCCTCTTGATGAATATGTGGTAGAGGTAATTAATTAGCACATGCCACATTTTTCCTTTTTGGCTTTCAACTTCTAAGAGATTTGCCTTTTTAACCCCAACTTTGTTCACCTTTATGTTGATTTAATATATAAATGCGAGTGAACAACAAACAAATTTTCGACAATATATATATTATGGATTAATTCTGGTGTGTGACTATCATTTGTAGAAGTATTCAATTTCTCTACACGTATATGTTAGTAAGGGAGTTAGAGTGTGGTTTACTAGGTCTTGTAATGAAGTATTTGTTAATTGAGCGGAGATATAGTCGAGTTCGGAAGATTCTTCACCTCTAAATCCATTCATAATATTTCAATACTCTTTCCATCCTTAATAACAATTGCTTGTTTGTTGAACCAACAACTTGTTCTTCATCTGCACTATCGTTTTGCACTGCGGGTGTATTACATCTAAGCACGTATTTTTCTTAATTAATGGTTGTTTATGTTATGTTATTCTACAAATACGGGGAGTAATGTTTATATCTTTACTTCTCTGAGACCACAGGGTTTTGTTGATTTCAACCATTCTCGTTGCCTTTGTGAATTAAAATTGTAGTTTCGTGGAACTTTCACGATGCTTCATGTAAAACAATCGAACTTTGTTTCGTCGATAGAACTTGTACAATCAATTATGTTTCGAATGATTTTCACTTTTTGCTGCAATGGATTTTAGAAAACTTGACCGACGAACCTACATAGCATGGAATTTGTCGTAGGACTGTTTATATATACTCATAAGATATGTTTTGTGCTGACTAAGACAATCAAAGTATGAATGTTCGAGAGTATTCATGCTTGTTGGGATTTATAACGCAAGGTAGGTAGTTTTGATATCTCGAATTATTTTCACAACATGAATAAATTATTGGACGAATATAATTTTAATTTTGTTAATTGGGATTACCCCAGATTATTAAAAAAATAACCCTTTTGAGCATGATAAATGCGTTTACTAACTTGGTTTAAACTAAGCCTATCACGCACCGAATATGCATTAACCATGTCAATGATGAACCCGGTATTGTGTATTAATCTTGCCTACTTTAATGTTAATTCAAGAGGAAAGTCATCTTTATTTTACTACATATTATGATTAATTATTTGCAGATTCTCCTTCTACTTTATCTACGTTTTTCTCCTTCTTGTCAACATTGTTTTAGATTATTCTGATACAGCTGTCTTAGTGTTTCACGCTCAAGTTTTTCGCGACCCCTACCGAATAGTTTATTTGAATTGTGTGTAAATTACCTAATGTCACTAAATATGAAATCTAAGCTGCGTTTGTAGTCCAACGGTTAGGATAATTGCCTTCCAAGCAATAGACTCGGGTTCCACTCCCGACAAACGCAATTGCATGTTCTTTCTTTCTATAATTTATGTGCTAAATAACGTTATCCTCTTGATGAATATGTGGTAGAGGTAATTAATTAGCAGATGCCACATTTTTCCTTTTTGGCTTTCATCTTCTAAGAGATTTGCCTTTTTAAACCCCAACTTTGTTCACCTTTATGTTGATTTAATATATAAATGCGAGTGAACAACAAACAAATTTTCGACAATATATATATTATGGATTAATTCTGGTATGTGACTATCATTTGTAGAAGTATGCAATTTCTCTACACGTATATGTTAGTAAGTGAGTTAGAGGGTGGTTTACTAGGTCATGTAATTAAGTACCTGTTAATCGAGCGGAGGTATAGTCGAGTTCGAAAGATTCTTCACCTCTAAATCCATTCATAATATTTCAATACTCTTTCCATCCTTAATAACAATTGCTTGTTTGTTGAACAAACAACTTGTTCTTCATCTGCACTATCGTTTTGCACTGCGGGTGTATTACATCTAAGCACGTATTTTTCTTAATTAATGGTTGTTTATGTTATGTTACTCTGCAAATACGGGGAGTAATGTTTATATCTTTACTTGTCTGAGACCACAGGGTTCTGTTGATGTCAACCATTCTCGTTGCCTTTGTCAACTAAAATTGTGGTTTCGTGGAATTTTTACGATGCTTCATGTAAAAGAATCGAACTTTGTTTCGTCGATAGACCTTGTACAATCAATTATGTTTCGAATGATTTTCAATTTTTGCTGCAATGGATTTCAGAAAACTTGACCGAGGAACTTACATAGCATGGAATTTGTCGTAGGACTGTTTATATATACTCATAAGATATGTTTTGTGCTGACTAAGACAATCAAGGTATGAATGTTCGAGAGTATTCATGCTTGTTGGGATTTATAACGCAAGGTAGGTAGTTTTGATATCTCGAATTATTTTCACAACATGAATAAATTATTGGACTAATATAATTTTAATTTTGTTAATTGGGATTACCCCAGATTATTAAAAAAATAACCCTTTTGAGCATCATAAATGCGTTTAACTTACTAACTTGGTTTACACTAAGCCTATCACGCACCGAATATGCATTAACCATGTCAATGATGAACCCGGTATTGTGTATTAATCTTGCCTACTTTAATGTTAATTCAAGAGGAAAGTCATCTTTATTTTACTACATATTATGATTAATTATTTGCAGATTCTCCTTCTACTTTATCTACGTTTTTCTCCTTCTTGTCAACAGTGTGTTAGATTATTCTGATACAGCTGTCTTAGTGTTTCACGCTCAAGTTTTTCGCGACCTCTACCGAATAGTTTATTTGAATTGTGTGTAAACTACCTAATGTCACTAACAATTAAATCCAAGCTGCGTTTGTAGTCCAACGGTTAGGATAATTGCCTTCCAAGCAATAGACCCGGGTTCGACTCCCGGCAAACGCAATTGCATGTTCTTTCTTTCTATAATTTATGTGCTAAATATCTTTATCCTCTTGATGAATATGTGGTAGAGGTAATTAATTAGCAGATGCCACATTTTTCCTTTTTGGCTTTCATCTTCTAAGAGTTTTGCCTTTTTAACCCCAACTTTGTTCACCTTTATGTTGATTTAATATATAAATGCGAGTGAACAACAAACAAATTTTCGTCAATATATATATTATGGATTAATTCTGGTATGTGACTATCATTTGTAGAAGTACGCAATTTCTCTACAAGTATATGTTAGTAAGTGAGCTAGAGTGTGGTTTACTAGGTCTTGTAATTAAGTATTTGTTAATCGAGCGGAGATATAGTCGAGTTCGGAAGATTCTTCACCTCTAAATCCATTCATAATATTTCAATACTCTTTCCATCCTTAATAACAATTGCTTGTTTGTTGAACCAACAACTTGTTCTTCATCTGCACTATCGTTTTGCACAGCGGTTGTATTACATCTAAGCACGTATTTTTCTTAATTAATGGTTGTTTATGTTATGGTACTCTGCAAATACGGGGAGTAATGTTTATATCTTTACTTGTCTGAGACCACAGGGTTCTGTTGATGTCAACCATTCTCGTTGCCTCTGTCAATTAAAATTGTGGTTTCGTGGAATTTTTACGATGCTTCATATAAAACAATCGAACTTTGTTTCGTCGATAGAACTTGTACAATCAATTATGTTTCCAATGATTTTCAATTTTTGCTGCAATGGATTTCAGAAAACTTGACCGAGGAACTTACATAGCATGGAATTTGTCGTAGGACTGTTTATATATATACTCATAAGATATGTTTTGTGCTGACTAAAACAATCAAGGTATGAATGTTCGAGAGTATTCATTCTTGTTGGGATTTATTACGCAAGGTAGGTAGTTTTGATATCTCGAATTATTTTCACAACATGAATAAATTGTTGGACGAATCTAATTTTAATTTTGTTAATTGGGATTACACCAGATTATTAAAAAAAAATAACCCTCATGAGCATCATAAATGCGTTTAACTTACCAATTTGGTTTACACTAAGCCTATCACGCACCGAATATGCATTAACCATGTCAATGATGAACCCGGTATTGTGTATTAATCTTGCCTACTTTAATGTTAATTCAAGAGGAAAATCATCTTTATTTTACTACATATTATGATTAATTATTTGCAGATTCTCCTTCTACTTTATCTACGTTTTTCTCCTTCTTGTCAACAGTGTGTTAGATTATTCTGATACAGCTGTCTTAGTGTTTCACGCTCAAGTTTTTCGCGACCTCTACCGAATAGTTTATTTGAATTGTGTGTAAACTACCTAATGTCACTAACAATTAAATCTAAGCTGCGTTTGTAGTCCAACGGTTAGGATAATTGCCTTCCAAGCAATAGACCCGGGTTCGACTCCCGGCAAACGCAATTGCATGTTCTTTCTTTCTATAATTTATGTGCTGAATATCTTTATCCTCTTGATGAATATGTGGTAGAGGTAATTAATTAGCAGATGCCACATTTTTCCTTTTTGGCTTACATCTTCTAAGAGTTTTGCCTTTTTAACCCCAACTTTGTTCACCTTTATGTTGATTTAATATATAAATGCGAGTGAACAACAAACAAATTTTCGACAATATATATATTATGGATTAATTCTGGTATGTGACTATCATTTGTAGAAGTACGCAATTTCTCTACACGTATATGTTAGTAAGGGAGTTAGAGTGTGGTTTACTAGGTCTTGTAATGAAGTATTTGTTCATTGAGCGGAGATATAGTCGAGTTCGGAAGATTCTTTACCTCTACATCCATTCATAATATTCAATACTCTTTCCATCCTTAATAACAATTGCTTGTTTGTTGAACCATCAACTTGTTCTTCATCTGCACTATCGTTTTGCACTGCGGGTGTATTACATCTAAGCACGTATTTTTCTTAATAAATGGTTGTTTATGTTATGTTATTCTACAAATACGGGGAGTAATGTTTATATCTTTACTTGTCTGAGACCACAGGGTTTTGCTGATTTCAACCATTCTCGTTGCCTTTGTGAATTAAAATTGCGGTTTCGTGGAACTTTCACGATGCTTCATGTAAAACAATCGAACTTTGTTTCGTCGATAGAACTTGTACAATCAATTATGTTTCGAATGATTTTCAATTTTTGCTGCAATGGATTTCAGAAAACTTGACCGAGGAACTTACATAGCATGGAATTTGTCGTAGGACTGTTTATATATACTCATAAGATATGTTTTGTGCTGACTAAGACAATCAAGGTATGAATGTTCGAGAGTATTCATGCTTGTTGGGATTTATAACGCAAGGTAGGTAGTTTTGATATCTCGAATTATTTACACAACATGAATAAATTATTGGACTAATATAATTTTAATTTTGTTAATTGGGATTACCCCAGATTATTAAAAAAATAACCCTTTTGAGCATCATAAATGCGTTTAACTTACTAACTTGGTTTACACTAAGCCTATCACGCACCGAATATGCATTAACCATGTCAATGATGAACCCGGTATTGTGTATTAATCTTGCCTACTTTAATGTTAATTCAAGAGGAAAGTCATCTTTATTTTACTACATATTATGATTAATTATTTGCAGATTCTCCTTCTACTTTATCTACGTTTTTCTCCTTCTTGTCAACAGTGTTTTAGATTATTCTGATACAGCTGTCTTAGTGTTTCACGCTCAAGTTTTTCGCGACCTCTACCGAATAGTTTATTTGAATTGTGTGTAAACTACCTAATGTCACTAACAATTAAATCTAAGCTGCGTTTGTAGTCCAACGGTTAGGATAATTGCCTTCCAATCAATAGACCCGGGTTCGACTCCCGGCAAACGCAATTGCATGTTTTTTCTTTCTATAATTTATGTGCTGAATATCTTTATCCTCTTGATGAATATGTGGTAGAGGTAATTAATTAGCAGATGCCACATTTTTCCTTTTTGGCTTACATCTTCTAAGAGTTTTGCCTTTTTAACCCCAACTTTGTTCACCTTTATGTTGATTTAATATATAAATGCGAGTGAACAACAAACAAATTTTCGACAATATATATATTATGGATTAATTCTGGTATGTGACTATCATTTGTAGAAGTACGCAATTTCTCTACACGTATATGTTAGTAAGGGAGTTAGAGTGTGGTTTACTAGGTCTTGTAATGAAGTATTTGTTCATTGAGCGGAGATATAGTCGAGTTCGGAAGATTCTTTACCTCTAAATCCATTCATAATATTCAATACTCTTTCCATCCTTAATAACAATTGCTTGTTTGTTGAACCATCAACTTGTTCTTCATCTGCACTATCGTTTTGCACTGCGGGTGTATTACATCTAAGCACGTATTTTTCTTAATTAATGGTTGTTTATGTTATGTTATTCTACAAATACGGGGAGTAATGTTTATATCTTTACTTGTCTGAGACCACAGGGTTTTGCTGATTTCAACCATTCTCGTTGCCTTTGTGAATTAAAATTGCGGTTTCGTGGAACTTTCACGATGCTTCATGTAAAACAATCGAACTTTGTTTCGTCGATAGAACTTGTACAATCAATTATGTTTCGAATGATTTTCAATTTTTGCTGCAATGGATTTCAGAAAACTTGACCGAGGAACTTACATAGCATGGAATTTGTCGTAGGACTGTTTATATATACTCATAAGATATGTTTTGTGCTGACTAAGACAATCAAGGTATGAATGTTCGAGAGTATTCATGCTTGTTGGGATTTATAACGCAAGGTAGGTAGTTTTGATATCTCGAATTATTTTCACAACATGAATAAATTATTGGACTAATATAATTTTAATTTTGTTAATTGGGATTACCCCAGATTATTAAAAAAAATGACCCTTTTGAGCATCATAAATGCGTTTAACTTACTAACTTGGTTTACACTAAGCCTATCACGCACCGAATATGCATTAACCATGTCAATGATGAACCCGGTATTGTGTATTAATCTTGCCTACTTTAATGTTAATTCAAGAGGAAAGTCATCTTTATTTTACTACATATTATGATTAATTATTTGCAGATTCTCCTTCTACTTTATCTACGTTTTTCTCCTTCTTGTCAACAGTGTTTTAGATTATTCTGATACAGCTGTCTTAGTGTTTCACGCTCAAGTTTTTCGCGACCTCTACCGAATAGTTTATTTGAATTGTGTGTAAACTACCTAATGTCACTAACAATTAAATCTAAGCTGCGTTTGTAGTCCAACGGTTAGGATAATTGCCTTCCAAGCAATAGACCCGGGTTCGACTCCCGGCAAACGCAATTGCATGTTCTTTCTTTCTATAATTTATGTGCTGAATATCTTTATCCTCTTGATGAATATGTGGTAGAGGTAATTAATTAGCAGATGCCACATTTTTCCTTTTTGGCTTACATCTTCTAAGAGTTTTGCCTTTTTAACCCCGACTTTGTTCACCTTTATGTTGATTTAATATATAAATGCGAGTGAACAACAAACAAATTTTCGACAATATATATATTATGGATTAATTCTGGTATGTGACTATCATTTGTAGAAGTACGCAATTTCTCTACACGTATATGTTAGTAAGGGAGTTAGAGTGTGGTTTACTAGGTCTTGTAATGAAGTATTTGTTCATTGAGCGGAGATATAGTCGAGTTCGGAAGATTCTTTACCTCTAAATCCATTCATAATATTCAATACTCTTTCCATCCTTAATAACAATTGCTTGTTTGTTGAACCATCAACTTATTCTTCATCTGCACTATCGTTTTGCACTGCGGGTGTTTTACATCTAAGCACGTATTTTTCTTAATTAATGGTTGTTTATGTTATGTTATTCTACAAATACGGGGAGTAATGTTTATATCTTTACTTGTCTGAGACCACAGGGTTTTGCTGATTTCAACCATTCTCGTTGCCTTTGTGAATTAAAATTGCGGTTTCGTGGAACTTTCACGATGCTTCATGTAAAACAATCGAACTTTGTTTCGTCGATAGAACTTGTACAATCAATTATGTTTCGAATGATTTTCAATTTTTGCTGCAATGGATTTCAGAAAACTTGACCGAGGAACTTACATAGCATGGAATTTGTCGTAGGACTGTTTATATATGCTCATAAGATATGTTTTGTGCTGACTAAGACAATCAAGGTATGAATGTTCGAGAGTATTCATGCTTGTTGGGATTTATAACGCAAGGTAGGTAGTTTTGATATCTCGAATTATTTTCACAACATGAATAAATTATTGGACTAATATAATTTTAATTTTGTTAATTGGGATTACCCCAGATTATTAAAAAAATAACCCTTTTGAGCATCATAAATGCGTTTAACTTACTAACTTGGTTTACACTAAGCCTATCACGCACCGAATATGCATTAACCATGTCAATGATGAACCCGGTATTGTGTATTAATCTTGCCTACTTTAATGTTAATTCAAGAGGAAAGTCATCTTTATTTTACTACATATTATGATTAATTATTTGCAGATTCTCCTTCTACTTTATCTACGTTTTTCTCCTTCTTGTCAACAGTGTTTTAGATTATTCTGATACAGCTGTCTTAGTGTTTCACGCTCAAGTTTTTCGCGACCTCTACCGAATAGTTTATTTGAATTGTGTGTAAACTACCTAATGTCACTAACAATTAAATCTAAGCTGCGTTTGTAGTCCAACGGTTAGGATAATTGCCTTCCAAGCAATAGACCCGGGTTCGACTCCCGGCAAACGCAATTGCATGTTCTTTCTTTCTATAATTTATGTGCTGAATATCTTTATCCTCTTGATGAATATGTGGTAGAGGTAATTAATTAGCTGATGCCACATATTACCTTTTTGGCTTTCATCTTCTAAGAGATTTGCCTTTTTAACCCCAACTTTGTTCACCTTTATGTTGATTTAATATATAAATGCGAGTGAACAACAAACAAATTTTCGACAATATATATATTATGGATTAATTCTGGTATGTGACTATCATTTGTAGAAGTACGCAATTTCTCTACACGTATATGTTAGTAAGGGAGTTAGAGTGTGGTTTACTAGGTCTTGTAATGAAGTATTTGTTCATTGAGCGGAGATATAGTCGAGTTCGGAAGATTCTTTACCTCTAAATCCATTCATAATATTCAATACTCTTTCCATCCTTAATAACAATTGCTTGTTTGTTGAACCATCAACTTGTTCTTCATCTGCACTATCGTTTTGCACTGCGGGTGTATTACATCTAAGCACGTATTTTTCTTAATTAATGGTTGTTTATGTTATGTTATTCTACAAATACGGGGAGTAATGTTTATATCTTTACTTGTCTGAGACCACAGGGTTTTGTTGATTTCAACTATTCTCGTTGCCTTTGTGAATTAAAATTGCGGTTTCGTGGAACTTTCACGATGCTTCATGTAAAACAATCGAACTTTGTTTCGTCGATAGAACTTGTACTATCAATTATGTTTCGAATGATTTTCAATTTTTGCTGCAATGGATTTCAGAAAACTTGACCGAGGAACTTACATAGCATGGAATTTGTCGTAGGACTATTTATATATACTCATAAGATATGTTTTGTGCTGACTAAAACAATCAAGGTATGAATGTTCGAGAGTATTCATGCTTGTTGGGATTTATAACGCAAGGTAGGTAGTTTTGATATCTCGAATTATTTTCACAACATGAATAAATTATTGGACTAATATAATTTTAATTTTGTTAATTGGGATTACCCCAGAATATTAAAAAAATAACCCTTTTGAGCATCATAAATGCGTTTAACTTACTAACTTGGTTTACACTAAGCCTATCACGCACCGAATATGCATTAACCATGTCAATGATGAACCCGGTATTGTGTATTAATCTTGCCTACTTTAATGTTAATTCAAGAGGAAAGTCATCTTTATTTTACTACATATTATGATTAATTATTTGCAAATTCTCCTTCTACTTTATCTACGTTTTTCTCCTTCTTGTCAACAGTGTTTTAGATTATTCTGATACAGCTGTCTTAGTGTTTCACGCTCAAGTTTTTCGCGACCTATACCGAATAGTTTATTTGAATTGTGTGTAAACTACCTAATGTCGCTAACAATGAAATCTAAGCTGCGTTTGTAGTCCAACGGTTAGGATAATTGCCTTCCAAGCAATAGACCAGGGTTCGACTCCCGGCAAACGCAATTGCATGTTCTTTCTTTCTATAATTTATGTGCTAAATATCTTTATCCTCTTGATGAATATGTGGTAGAGGTAATTAATTAGCAGATGCCACATTTTTCCTTTTTGGCTTTCATCTTCTAAGAGTTTTGCCTTTTTAACCCCAACTTTGTTCACCTTTATGTTGATTTAATATATAAATGCGAGTGAACAACAAACAAATTTTCGACAATATATATATTATGGATTAACTCTGGTATGTGACTATCATTTGTAGACGTACGCAATTTCTCTACAAGTATATGTTAGTAAGTGAGCTAGAGTGTGGTTTACTAGGTCTTGTAATTAAGTATTTGTTAATCGAGCGGAGATATAGTCGAGTTCGGAAGATTCTTCACCTCTAAATCCATTCATAATATTTCAATACTCTTTCCATCCTTAACAACAATTGCTTGTTTGTTGAACCGACAACTTGTTCTTCATCTGCACTATCCTTTTGCATTGCGGGTGTATTACATCTAAGCACGTATTTTTCTTAATTAATGGTTGTTTATGTTATGTTACTCTACAAATACGGGGAGTAATGTTTATATCTTTACTTGTCTGAGACCACAGGGTTTTGTTGATTTCAACCATTCTCGTTGCCTTTGTGAATTAAAATTGCGGTTTCGTGGAACTTTCACGATGCTTCATGTAAAACAATCGAACTTTGTTTCGTCGATAGAACTTGTACAATCAATTATGTTTCGAATGATTTTCAATTTTTGCTGCAATGGATTTCATAAAACTTGACCGAGGAACTTACATAGCATGGAATTTGTCGTAGGACTGTTTATATATATACTCATAAGATATGTTTTGTGCTGACTAAAACAATCAAGGTATGAATGTTCGAGAGTATTCATTCTTGTTGGGATTTATTACGCAAGGTAGGTAGTTTTGATATCTCGAATTATTTTCACAACATGAATAAATTGTTGGACGAATCTAATTTTAATTTTGTTAATTGGGATTACCCCAGAATATTAAAAAAATAACCCTTTTGAGCATCATAAATGCGTTTAACTTAGTAACTTGGTTTACACTAAGCCTATCACGCACCGAATATGCATTAACCATGTCAATGATGAACCCGGTATTGTGTATTAATCTTGCCTACTTTAATGTTAATTCAAGAGGAAAGTCATCTTTATTTTACTACATATTATGATTAATTATTTGCAGATTCTCCTTCTACTTTATCTACGTTTTTCTCCTTCTTGTCAACAGTGTTTTAGATTATTCTGATACAGCTGTCTTAGTGTTTCACGCTCAAGTTTTTCGCGACCTCTACTGAATAGTTTATTTGAATTGTGTGTAAACTACCTAATGTCACTAACAATTAAATCTAAGCTGCGTTTGTAGTCCAACGGTTAGGATAATTGCCTTCCAAGCAATAGACCCGGGTTCGACTCCCGGCAAACGCAATTGCATGTTCTTTCTTTCTATAATTTATGTGCTGAATATCTTTATCCTCTTGATGAATATGTGGTAGAGGTAATTAATTAGCTGATGCCACATATTACCTTTTTGGCTTTCATCTTCTAAGAGATTTGCCTTTTTAACCCCAACTTTGTTCACCTTTATGTTGATTTAATATATAAATGCGAGTGAACAACAAACAAATTTTCGACAATATATATATTATGGATTAATTCTGGTATGTGACTATCATTTGTAGAAGTACGCAATTTCTCTACACGTATATGTTAGTAAGGGAGTTAGAGTGTGGTTTACTAGGTCTTGTAATGAAGTATTTGTTCATTGAGCGGAGATATAGTCGAGTTCGGAAGATTCTTTACCTCTAAATCCATTCATAATATTCAATACTCTTTCCATCCTTAATAACAATTGCTTGTTTGTTGAACCATCAACTTGTTCTTCATCTGCACTATCGTTTTGCACTGCGGGTGTATTACATCTAAGCACGTATTTTTCTTAATTAATGGTTGTTTATGTTATGTTATTCTACAAATACGGGGAGTAATGTTTATATCTTTACTTGTCTGAGACCACAGGGTTTTGTTGATTTCAACTATTCTCGTTGCCTTTGTGAATTAAAATTGCGGTTTCGTGGAACTTTCACGATGCTTCATGTAAAACAATCGAACTTTGTTTCGTCGATAGAACTTGTACAATCAATTATGTTTCGAATGATTTTCAATTTTTGCTGCAATGGATTTCAGAAAACTTGACCGAGGAACTTACATAGCATGGAATTTGTCGTAGGACTGTTTATATATACTCATAAGATATGTTTTGTGCTGACTAAAACAATCAAGGTATGAATGTTCGAGAGTATTCATGCTTGTTGGGATTTATAACGCAAGGTAGGTAGTTTTGATATCTCGAATTATTTTCACAACATGAATAAATTATTGGACTAATATAATTTTAATTTTGTTAATTGGGATTACCCCAGAATATTAAAAAAATAACCCTTTTGAGCATCATAAATGCGTTTAACTTACTAACTTGGTTTACACTAAGCCTATCACGCACCGAATATGCATTAACCATGTCAATGATGAACCCGGTATTGTGTATTAATCTTGCCTACTTTAATGTTAATTCAAGAGGAAAGTCATCTTTATTTTACTACATATTATGATTAATTATTTGCAGATTCTCCTTCTACTTTATCTACGTTTTTCTCCTTCTTGTCAACAGTGTTTTAGATTATTCTGATACAGCTGTCTTAGTGTTTCACGCTCAAGTTTTTCGCGACCTATACCGAATAGTTTATTTGAATTGTGTGTAAACTACCTAATGTCGCTAACAATGAAATCTAAGCTGCGTTTGTAGTCCAACGGTTAGGATAATTGCCTTCCAAGCAATAGACCAGGGTTCGACTCCCGGCAAACGCAATTGCATGTTCTTTCTTTCTATAATTTATGTGCTAAATATCTTTATCCTCTTGATGAATATGTGGTAGAGGTAATTAATTAGCAGATGCCACATTTTTCCTTTTTGGCTTTCATCTTCTAAGAGTTTTGCCTTTTTAACCCCAACTTTGTTCACCTTTATGTTGATTTAATATATAAATGCGAGTGAACAACAAACAAATTTTCGACAATATATATATTATGGATTAACTCTGGTATGTGACTATCATTTGTAGACGTACGCAATTTCTCTACAAGTATATGTTAGTAAGTGAGCTAGAGTGTGGTTTACTAGGTCTTGTAATTAAGTATTTGTTAATCGAGCGGAGATATAGTCGAGTTCGGAAGATTCTTCACCTCTAAATCCATTCATAATATTTCAATACTCTTTCCATCCTTAACAACAATTGCTTGTTTGTTGAACCGACAACTTGTTCTTCATCTGCACTATCCTTTTGCACTGCGGGTGTATTACATCTAAGCACGTATTTTTCTTAATTAATGGTTGTTTATGTTATGTTACTCTACAAATACGGGGAGTAATGTTTATATCTTTACTTGTCTGAGACCACAGGGTTTTGTTGATTTCAACCATTCTCGTTGCCTTTGTGAATTAAAATTGCGGTTTCGTGGAACTTTCACGATGCTTCATGTAAAACAATCGAACTTTGTTTCGTCGATAGAACTTGTACAATCAATTATGTTTCGAATGATTTTCAATTTTTGCTGCAATGGATTTCATAAAACTTGACCGAGGAACTTACATAGCATGGAATTTGTCGTAGGACTGTTTATATATATACTCATAAGATATGTTTTGTGCTGACTAAAACAATCAAGGTATGAATGTTCGAGAGTATTCATTCTTGTTGGGATTTATTACGCAAGGTAGGTAGTTTTGATATCTCGAATTATTTTCACAACATGAATAAATTGTTGGACGAATCTAATTTTAATTTTGTTAATTGGGATTACCCCTGATTATTAAAAAAAAATAACCCTCCTGAGCATCATAAATGCGTTTAACTTACCAATTTGGTTTACACTAAGCCTATCACGCACCGAATATGCATTAACCATGTCAATGATGAACCCGGTATTGTGTATTAATCCTGCCTACTTTAATGTTAATTCAAGAGGAAAGTCATCTTTATTTTACTACATATTATGATTAATTATTTGCAGATTCTCCTTCTACTTTATCTACGTTTTTCTCCTTCTTGTCAACAGTGTTTTAGATTATTCTGATACAGCTGTCTTAGTGTTTCACGCTCAAGTTTTTCGCGACCTCTACCGAATAGTTTATTTGAATTGTGTGTAAACTACCTAATGTCACTAACAATTAAATCTAAGCTGCGTTTGTAGTCCAACGGTTAGGATAATTGCCTTCCAAGCAATAGACCCGGGTTCGACTCCCGGCAAACGCAATTGCATGTTCTTTCTTTCTATAATTTATGTGCTGAATATCTTTATCCTCTTGATGAATATGTGGTAGAGGTAATTAATTAGCTGATGCCACATATTACCTTTTTGGCTTTCATCTTCTAAGAGATTTGCCTTTTTAACCCCAACTTTGTTCACCTTTATGTTGATTTAATATATAAATGCGAGTGAACAACAAACAAATTTTCGACAATATATATATTATGGATTAATTCTGGTATGTGACTATCATTTGTAGAAGTACGCAATTTCTCTACACGTATATGTTAGTAAGGGAGTTAGAGTGTGGTTTACTAGGTCTTGTAATTAAGTATTTGTTAATCGAGCAGAGATATAGTCGAGTTCGGAAGATTCTTCACCTCTAAATCCATTCATAATATTTCAATACTCTTTCCATCCTTAATAACAATTTCTTGTTTGTTGAACCGACAACTTGTTCTTCATCTGCACTATCCTTTTGCACTGCGGGTGTATTACATCTAAGCACGTATTTTTCTTAATTAATGGTTGTTTATGTTATGTTACTCTACAAATACGGGGAGTAATGTTTATATCTTTACTTGTCTGAGACCACAGGGTTTTGTTGATTTCAACCATTCTCGTTGCCTTTGTCAATTAAAATTGTGGTTTCGTGGAATTTTCCCGATGCTTCATGTAAAAGAGTCGAACTTTGTTTCGTCGATTGAACTTGTACAATCAGTTATGTTTCGAATGATTTTCAATTTTTGCTGCAATGGATTTCAGAAAACTTGACCGACGAACTTACATAGCATGGAATTTGTCGTAGGACTGTTTATATATACTCATAAGATATGTTTTGTGCTGACTAAAACAATCAAGGTATGAATGTTCGAGAGTATTCATTCTTGTTGGGATTTATTACGCAAGGTAGGTAGTTTTGATATCTCGAATTAATTTCACAACATGAATAAATTGTTGGACGAATCTAATTTTAATTTTGTTAATTGGGATTACACCAGATTATTAAAAAAAAATAACCCTCCTGAGCATCATAAATGCGTTTCACTTAGTAATTTGGTTTACACTAAGCCTATCACGCACCGAATATGCATTAACCATGTCAATGATGAACCCGGTATTGTGTATTAATCCTGCCTACTTTAATGTTAATTCAAGAGGAAAGTCATCTTTATTTTACTACATATTATGATTAATTATTTGCAGATTCTCTTTCTACTTTATCTACGTTTTTCTCCTTCTTGTCAACAGTGTTTTAGATTATTCTGATACAGCTGTCTTAGTGTTTCACGCTCAAGTTTTTCGCGACCTCTACCAAATAGTTTATTTGAATTGTGTGTAAACTACCTAATGTCACTAACAATTAAATCTAAGCTGCGTTTGTAGTCCAACGGTTAGGATAATTGCCTTCCAAGCAATAGACCCGGGTTCGACTCCCGGCAAACGCAATTGCATGTTCTTTCTTTCTATAATTTATGTGCTGAATATCTTTATCCTCTTGATGAATATGTGGTAGAGGTAATTAATTAGCTGATGCCACATATTACCTTTTTGGCTTTCATCTTCTAAGAGATTTGCCTTTTTAACCCAAACTTTGTTCACCTTTATGTTGATTTAATATATAAATGCGAGTGAACAACAAACAAATTTTCGACAATATATATATTATGGATTAATTCTGGTATGTGACTAACATTTGTAGAAGTACGCAATTTCTCTACAAGTATATGTTAGTAAGTGAGCTAGAGTGTGGTTTACTAGGTCTTGTAATTAAGTATTTGTTAATTGAGCGGAGATATAGTCGAGTTCGGAAGATTCTTCACCTCTAATTCCATTCATAATATTTCAATACTCTTTCCATCCTTAATAACAATTGCTTGTTTGTTGAACCGACAACTTGTTGTTCATCTGCACTATCGTTTTGCACTGCGGGTGTATTACATCTAAGCACGTAATTTTCTTAATTAATGGTTGTTTATGTTATGTTATTCTACAAATACGGGGAGTAATGTTTATATCTTTACTTGTCTGAGACCACAGGGTTCTGTTGATTTCAACCATTCTCGTTGCCTTTGTCAATTAAAATTGTGGTTTCGTGGAATTTTCACGATGCTTCATGTAAAACAATCGAACTTTGTTTCGTCGATTGAACTTGTACAATCAGTTATGTTTCGAATGATTTTCAATTTTTGCTGCAATGGATTTCAGAAAACTTGACCGACGAACTTACATAGCATGGAATTTGTCGTAGGACTGTTTATATATACTCATAAGATATGTTTTGTGCTGACTAAGACAATCAAGGTATGAATGTTCGAGAGTATTCATGCTTGTTGTGATTTATAACGCTAGGTAGGTAGTTTTGATATCTCGAATTATTTTCACAACATGAATAAATTATTGGACTAATATAATTTTAATTTTGTTAATTGGGATTACCCCAGATTGTTAAAAAAATAACCCTTTTGAGCATCATAAATGCGTTTAACTTACTAACTTGGTTTACACTAAGCCTATCACGCACCGAATATGCATTAACCATGTCAATGATGAACCCGGTATTGTGTATTAATCTTGCCTAATTTAATGTTAATTCAAGAGGAAAGTCATCTTTATTTTACTACATATTATGATTAATTATTTGCAGATTCTCCTTCTACTTTATCTACGTTTTTCTCCTTCTTGTCAACAGTGTTTTAGATTATTCTGATACAGCTGTCTTAGTGTTTCACGCTCAAGTTTTTCGCGACCTCTACCGAATAGTTTATTTGAATTGTGTGTAAACTACCTAATGTAACTAACAATTAAATCTAAGCTGCGTTTATAGTCCAATGGTTAGGATAATTGCCTTCCAAGCAATAGACCCGGGTTCGACTCCCGGCAAACGCAATTGCATGTTCTTTCTTTCTATAATTTATGTGCTAAATATCTTTATCCTCTTGATGAATATGTGGTAGAGGTAATTAATTAGCTGATGCCACATATTACCTTTTTGGCTTTCATCTTCTAAGAGATTTGCCTTTTTAACCCCAACTTTGTTCACCTTTTTGTTGATTTAATATATAAATGCGAGTGAACAACAAACAAATTTTCGACAATATATATATTATGGATTAATTCTGGTATGTGACTATCATTTGTAGAAGTACGCAATTTCTCTACACGTATTTGTTAGTAAGGGAGTTAGAGTGTGGTTTACTAGGTCTTGTAATTAAGTATTTATTAATTGAGCGGAGATATAGTCGAGTTCGGAAGATTCTTCACCTCTAAATCCATTCATAATATTTCAATACTCTTTCCATCCTTAATAACAATTGCTTGTTTGTTGACCCAACAACTTGTTCTTCATCTGCACTATCGTTTTGCACTGCGGGTGTATTACATCTAAGCACGTATTTTTCTTAATTAATGGTTGTTTATGTTATGTTATTCTACAAATACGGGGAGTAATGTTTATATCTTTACCTGTCTGAGACCACAGGGTTCTGTTGATTTCAACCATTCTCGTTGCCTTTCTCAATTAAAATTGTTGTTTCGTGGAATTTTCACGATGCTTCATGTAAAACAATCGAACTTTGTTTCGTCGATTGAACTTGTACAATCAGTTATGTTTGAATGATTTTCAATTTTTGCTGCAATGGATTTCAGAAAACTTGACCGACGAACTTACATAGCATGGAATTTGTCGTAGGACTGTTTATATATACTCATAAGATATGTTTTGTGCTGACTAAGACAATCAAGGTATGAATGTTCGAGAGTATTCATGCTTGTTGTGATTTATAACGCTAGGTAGGTAGTTTTGATATCTCGAATTATTTTCACAACATGAATAAATTATTGGACGAATATAATTTTAATTTTGTTAATTGGGATTACACCAGATTATTAAAAAAATAACCCTTCTGAGCATCATAAATGCGTTTTAACTTACCAACTTGGTTTACACTAAGCCTATCACGCACCGAATATGCATTAACCATGTCAATGATGAACCCGGTATTGTGTATTAATCTTGCCTAATTTAATGTTAATTCAAGAGGAAAGTCATCTTTATTTTACTACATATTATTTTTAATTATTTGCAGATTCTCCTTCTACTTTATCTACGTTTTTCTCCTTCTTGTCAACAGTGTTTTAGATTATTCTGATACAGTTGTCTTAGTGTTTCACGCTCAAGTTTTTCGCGACCTCTACCGAATAGTTTATTTGAATTGCGTGTAAATTACCTAATGTCACTAACAATTAAATCTAAGCTGCGTTTGTAGTCCAACGGTTAGGATAATTGCCTTCCAAGCAATAGACCCGGGTTCGACTCCCGGCAAACGCAATTGCATGTTCTTTCTTTCTATAATTTATGTGCTAAATATCTTTATCCTCTTGAAGAATATGTGGTAGAGGTAATTAATTAGTAGATGCCACATTTTTCCTTTTTGGCTTTCATCTTCTAAGAGATTTGCCTTTTTAACCCCAACTTTGTTCACCTTTATGTTGATTTAATATATAAATGCGAATGAACAACAAACAAATTTTCGACAATATATATATTATGGATTAATTCTGGTATGTGACTATCATTTGTAGAAGTACGCAATTTCTCTACACGTATATGTTAGTAAGGGAGTTAGAGTGTGGTTTACTAGGTCTTGTAATTAAGTATTTGTTAATTGAGCGGAGATATAGTCGAGTTCGGAAGATTCTTCACCTCTAAATCCATTCATAATATTTCAATACTCTTTCCATCCTTAATAACAATTGCTTGTTTGTTGAACCAACAACTTGTTCTTCATCTGCACTATCGTTTTGCACTGCGGGTGTATTACATCTAAGCACGTATTTTTCTTAATTAATGGTTGTTTATGTTATGTTATTCTACAAATACGGGGAGTAATGTTTATATCTTTACCTGTCTGAGACCACAGGGTTCTGTTGATTTCAACCATTCTCGTTGCCTTTCTCAATTAAAATTGTGGTTTCGTGGAATTTTCACGATGCTTCATGTAAAACAATCGAACTTTGTTTCGTCGATTGAACTTGTACAATCAGTTATGTTTCGAATGATTTTCAATTTTTGCTGCAATGAATTTCAGAAAACTTGACCGACGAACTTACATAGCATGGAATTTGTCGTAGGACTGTTTATATATACTCATAAGATATGTTTTGTGCTGACCAAGACAATCAAGGTATGAATGTTCGAGAGTATTCATGCTTGTTGTGATTTATAACGCTAGGTAGGTAGTTTTGATATCTCGAATTATTTTCACAACATGAATAAATTATTGGACGAATATAATTTTTATTTTGTTAATTGGGATTACACCAGATTATTAAAAAAATAACCCTTCTGAGCATCATAAATGCGTTGAACTTACCAACTTGGTTTACACTAAGCCTATCACGCACCGAATATGCATTAACCATGTCAATGATGAACCCGGTATTGTGTATTAATCTTGCCTAATTTAATGTTAATTCAAGAGGAAAGTCATCTTTATTTTACTACATATTATGATTAATTATTTGCAGATTCTCCTTCTACTTTATCTACGTTTTTCTCCTTCTTGTCAACAGTGTTTTAGATTATTCTGATACAGTTGTCTTAGTGTTTCACGCTCAAGTTTTTCGCGACCTCTACCGAATAGTTTATTTGAATTGTGTGTAAATTACCTAATGTCACTAACAATTAAATCTAAGCTGCGTTTGTAGTCCAACGGTTAGGATAATTGCCTTCCAAGCAATAGACCCGGGTTCGACTCCCGGCAAACGCAATTGCATGTTCTTTCTTTCTATAATTTATGTGCTAAATATCTTTATCCTCTTGAAGAATATGTGGTAGAGGTAATTAATTAGTAGATGCCACATTTTTCCTTTTTGGCTTTCATCTTCTAAGAGATTTGCCTTTTTAACCCCAACTTTGTTCACCTTTATGTTGATTTAATATATAAATGCGAATGAACAACAAACAAATTTTCGACAATATATATATTATGGATTAATTCTGGTATGTGACTATCATTTGTAGAAGTACGCAATTTCTCTACACGTATATGTTAGTAAGGGAGTTAGAGTGTGGTTTACTAGGTCTTGTAATTAAGTATTTGTTAATTGAGCGGAGATATAGTCGAGTTCGGAAGATTCTTCACCTCTAAATCCATTCATAATATTTCAATACTCTTTCCATCCTTAATAACAATTGCTTGTTTGTTGAACCAACAACTTGTTCTTCATCTGCACTATCGTTTTGCACTGCGGGTGTATTACATCTAAGCACGTATTTTTCTTAATTAATGGTTGTTTATGTTATGTTATTCTACAAATACGGGGAGTAATGTTTATATCTTTACCTGTCTGAGACCACAGGGTTCTGTTGATTTCAACCATTCTCGTTGCCTTTCTCAATTAAAATTGTGGTTTCGTGGAATTTTCACGATGCTTCATGTAAAACAATCGAACTTTGTTTCGTCGATTGAACTTGTACAATCAGTTATGTTTCGAATGATTTTCAATTTTTGCTGCAATGGATTTCAGAAAACTTGACCGACGAACTTACATAGCATGGAATTTGTCGTAGGACTGTTTATATATACTCATAAGATATGTTTTGTGCTGACCAAGACAATCAAGGTATGAATGTTCGAGAGTATTCATGCTTGTTGTGATTTATAACGCTAGGTAGGTAGTTTTGATATCTCGAATTATTTTCACAACATGAATAAATTATTGGACGAATATAATTTTTATTTTGTTAATTGGGATTACACCAGATTATTAAAAAATAACCCTTCTGAGCATCATAAATGCGTTGAACTTACCAACTTGGTTTACACTAAGCCTATCACGCACCGAATATGCATTAACCATGTCAATGATGAACCCGGTATTGTGTATTAATCTTGCCTAATTTAATGTTAATTCAAGAGGAAAGTCATCTTTATTTTACTACATATTATGATTAATTATTTGCAGATTCTCCTTCTACTTTATCTACGTTTTTCTCCTTCTTGTCAACAGTGTTTTAGATTATTCTGATACAGCTGTCTTAGTGTTTCACGCTCAAGTTTTTCGCGACCTCTACCGAATAGTTTATTTGAATTGTGTGTAAATTACCTAATGTCACTAACAATTAAATCTAAGCTGCGTTTGTAGTTCAACGGTTAGGATAATTGCCTTCCAAGCAATAGACCCGGGTTCGACTCCCGGCAAACGCAATTGCATGTTCTTTCTTTCTATAATTTATGTGCTAAATATCTTTATCCTCTTGAAGAATATGTGGTAGAGGTAATTAATTAGTAGATGCCACATTTTTCCTTTTTGGCTTTCATCTTCTAAGAGATTTGCCTTTTTAACCCCAACTTTGTTCACCTTTATGTTGATTTAATATATAAATGCGAATGAACAACAAACAAATTTTCGACAATATATATATTATGGATTAATTCTGGTATGTGACTATCATTTGTAGAAGTACGCAATTTCTCTACACGTATATGTTAGTAAGGGAGTTAGAGTGTGGTTTACTAGGTCTTGTAATTAAGTATTTGTTAATTGAGCGGAGATATAGTCGAGTTCGGAAGATTCTTCACCTCTAAATCCATTCATAATATTTCAATACTCTTTCCATCCTTAATAACAATTGCTTGTTTGTTGAACCAACAACTTGTTCTTCATCTGCACTATCGTTTTGCACTGCGGGTGTATTACATCTAAGCACGTATTTTTCTTAATTAATGGTTGTTTATGTTATGTTATTCTACAAATACGGGGAGTAATGTTTATATCTTTACCTGTCTGAGACCACAGGGTTCTGTTGATTTCAACCATTCTCGTTGCCTTTCTCAATTAAAATTGTGGTTTCGTGGAATTTTCACGATGCTTCATGTAAAACAATCGAACTTTGTTTCGTCGATTGAACTTGTACAATCAGTTATGTTTCGAATGATTTTCAATTTTTGCTGCAATGGATTTCAGAAAACTTGACCGACGAACTTACATAGCATGGAATTTGTCGTAGGACTGTTTATATATACTCATAAGATATGTTTTGTGCTGACCAAGACAATCAAGGTATGAATGTTCGAGAGTATTCATGCTTGTTGTGATTTATAACGCTAGGTAGGTAGTTTTGATATCTCGAATTATTTTCACAACATGAATAAATTATTGGACGAATATAATTTTTATTTTGTTAATTGGGATTACACCAGATTATTAAAAAAATAACCCTTCTGAGCATCATAAATGCGTTGAACTTACCAACTTGGTTTACACTAAGCCTATCACGCACCGAATATGCATTAACCATGTCAATGATGAACCCGGTATTGTGTATTAATCTTGCCTAATTTAATGTTAATTCAAGAGGAAAGTCATCTTTATTTTACTACATATTATGATTAATTATTTGCAGATTCTCCTTCTACTTTATCTACGTTTTTCTCCTTCTTGTCAACAGTGTTTTAGATTATTCTGATACAGCTGTCTTAGTGTTTCACGCTCAAGTTTTTCGCGACCTCTACCGAATAGTTTATTTGAATTGTGTGTAAATTACCTAATGTCACTAACAATTAAATCTAAGCTGCGTTTGTAGTTCAACGGTTAGGATAATTGCCTTCCAAGCAATAGACCCGGGTTCGACTCCCGGCAAACGCAATTGCATGTTCTTTCTTTCTATAATTTATGTGCTAAATATCTTTATCCTCTTGAAGAATATGTGGTAGAGGTAATTAATTAGCAGATGCCACATTTTTCCTTTTTAGCTTTCATCTTCTAAGAGATTTGCCTTTTTAACCCCAACTTTGTTCACCTTTATGTTGATTTAATATATAAATGCGAATGAACAACAAACAAATTTTCGACAATATATATATTATGGATTAATTCTGGTATGTGACTATCATTTGTAGAAGTACGCAATTTCTCTACACGTATATGTTAGTAAGGGAGTTAGAGTGTGGTTTACTAGGTCTTGTAATTAAGTATTTGTTAATTGAGCGGAGATATAGTCGAGTTCGGAAGATTCTTCACCTCTAAATCCATTCATAATATTTCAATACTCTTTCCATCCTTAATAACAATTGCTTGTTTGTTGAACCAACAACTTGTTCTTCATCTGCACTATCGTTTTGCACTGCGGGTGTATTACATCTAATCACGTATTTTTCTTAATTAATGGTTGTTTATGTTATGTTATTCTACAAATACGGGGAGTAATGTTTATATCTTTACCTGTCTGAGACCACAGGGTTCTGTTGATTTCAACCATTCTCGTTGCCTTTCTCAATTAAAATTGTTGTTTCGTGGAATTTTCACGATGCTTCATGTAAAACAATCGAACTTTGTTTCGTCGATTGAACTTGTACAATCAGTTATGTTTCGAATGATTTTCAATTTTTGCTGCAATGGATTTCAGAAAACTTGACCGACGAACTTACATAGCATGGAATTTGTCGTAGGACTGTTTATATATACTCATAAGATATGTTTTGTGCTGACTAAGACAATCAAGGTATGAATGTTCGAGAGTATTCATGCTTGTTGGGATTTATAACGCTAGGTAGGTAGTTTTGATATCTCGAATTATTTTCACAACATGAATAAATTATTGGACGAATATAATTTTAATTTTGTTAATTGGGATTACACCAGATTATTAAAAAAATAACCCTTCTGAGCATCATAAATGCGTTTTAACTTACCAACTTGGTTTACACTAAGCCTATCACGCACCGAATATGCATTAACCATGTCAATGATGAACCCGGTATTGTGTATTAATCTTGCCTAATTTAATGTTAATTCAAGAGGAAAGTCATCTTTATTTTACTACATATTATTTTTAATTATTTGCAGATTCTCCTTCTACTTTATCTACGTTTTTCTCCTTCTTGTCAACAGTGTTTTAGATTATTCTGATACAGTTGTCTTAGTGTTTCACGCTCAAGTTTTTCGCGACCTCTACCGAATAGTTTATTTGAATTGTGTGTAAATTACCTAATGTCACTAACAATTAAATCTAAGCTGCGTTTGTAGTCCAACGGTTAGGATAATTGCCTTCCAAGCAATAGACCCGGGTTCGACTCCCGGCAAACGCAATTGCATGTTCTTTCTTTCTATAATTTATGTGCTAAATATCTTTATCCTCTTGAAGAATATGTGGTAGAGGTAATTAATTAGCAGATGCCACATTTTTCCTTTTTGGCTTTCATCTTCTAAGAGATTTGCCTTTTTAACCCCAACTTTGTTCACCTTTATGTTGATTTAATATATAAATGCGAATGAACAACAAACAAATTTTCGACAATATATATATTATGGATTAATTCTGGTATGTGACTATCATTTGTAGAAGTACGCAATTTCTCTACACGTATATGTTAGTAAGGGAGTTAGAGTGTGGTTTACTAGGTCTTGTAATTAAGTATTTGTTAATTGAGCGGAGATATAGTCGAGTTCGGAAGATTCTTCACCTCTAAATCCATTCATAATATTTCAATACTCTTTCCATCCTTAATAACAATTGCTTGTTTGTTGAACCAACAACTTGTTCTTCATCTGCACTATCGTTTTGCACTGCGGGTGTATTACATCTAAGCACGTATTTTTCTTAATTAATGGTTGTTTATGTTATGTTATTCTACAAATACGGGGAGTAATGTTTATATCTTTACCTGTCTGAGACCACAGGGTTCTGTTGATTTCAACCATTCTCGTTGCCTTTCTCAATTAAAATTGTGGTTTCGTGGAATTTTCACGATGGTTCATGTAAAACAATCGAACTTTGTTTCGTCGATTGAACTTGTACAATCAGTTATGTTTCGAATGATTTTCAATTTTTGCTGCAATGGATTTCAGAAAACTTGACCGACGAACTTACATAGCATGGAATTTGTCGTAGGACTGTTTATATATACTCATAAGATATGTTTTGTGCTGACCAAGACAATCAAGGTATGAATGTTCGAGAGTATTCATGCTTGTTGTGATTTATAACGCTAGGTAGGTAGTTTTGATATCTCGAATTATTTTCACAACATGAATAAATTATTGGACGAATATAATTTTTATTTTGTTAATTGGGATTACACCAGATTATTAAAAAAATAACCCTTCTGAGCATCATAAATGCGTTGAACTTACCAACTTGGTTTACACTAAGCCTATCACGCACCGAATATGCATTAACCATGTCAATGATGAACCCGGTATTGTGTATTAATCTTGCCTAATTTAATGTTAATTCAAGAGGAAAGTCATCTTTATTTTACTACATATTATGATTAATTATTTGCAGATTCTCCTTCTACTTTATCTACGTTTTTCTCCTTCTTGTCAACAGTGTTTTAGATTATTCTGATACAGCTGTCTTAGTGTTTCACGCTCAAGTTTTTCGCGACCTCTACCGAATAGTTTATTTGAATTGTGTGTAAATTACCTAATGTCACTAACAATTAAATCTAAGCTGCGTTTGTAGTCCAACGGTTAGGATAATTGCCTTCCAAGCAATAGACCCGGGTTCGACTCCCGGCAAACGCAATTGCATGTTCTTTCTTTCTATAATTTATGTGCTAAATATCTTTATCCTCTTGAAGAATATGTGGTAGAGGTAATTAATTAGCAGATGCCACATTTTTCCTTTTTGGCTTTCATCTTCTAAGAGATTTGCCTTTTTAACCCCAACTTTGTTCACCTTTATGTTGATTTAATATATAAATGCGAATGAACAACAAACAAATTTTCGACAATATATATATTATGGATTAATTCTGGTATGTGAGTATCATTTGTAGAAGTACGCAATTTCTCTACACGTATATGTTAGTAAGGGAGTTAGAGTGTGGTTTACTAGGTCTTGTAATTAAGTATTTGTTAATTGGGCGGAGATATAGTCGAGTTCGGAAGATTCTTCACCTCTAAATCCATTCATAATATTTCAATACTCTTTCCATCCTTAATAACAATTGCTTGTTTGTTGAACCAACAACTTGTTCTTCATCTGCACTATCGTTTTGCACTGCGGGTGTATTACATCTAAGCACGTATTTTTCTTAATTAATGGTTGTTTATGTTATGTTATTCTACAAATACGGGGAGTAATGTTTATATCTTTACTTGTCTGAGACCACAGGGTTCTGTTGATTTCAACCATTCTCGTTGCCTTTCTCAATTAAAATTGTGGTTTCGTGGAATTTTCACGATGCTTCATGTAAAACAATCGAACTTTGTTTCGTCGATTGAACTTGTACAATCAGTTATGTTTCGAATGATTTTCAATTTTTGCTGCAATGGATTTCAGAAAACTTGACCGACGAACTTACATAGCATGGAATTTGTCGTAGGACTGTTTATATATACTCATAAGATATGTTTTGTGCTGACCAAGACAATCAAGGTATGAATGTTCGAGAGTATTCATGCTTGTTGTGATTTATAACGCTAGGTAGGTAGTTTTGATATCTCGAATTATTTTCACAACATGAATAAATTATTGGACGAATATAATTTTTATTTTGTTAATTGGGATTACACCAGATTATTAAAAAATAACCCTTCTGAGCATCATAAATGCGTTGAACTTACCAACTTGGTTTACACTAAGCCTATCACGCACCGAATATGCATTAACCATGTCAATGATGAACCCGGTATTGTGTATTAATCTTGCCTAATTTAATGTTAATTCAAGAGGAAAGTCATCTTTATTTTACTACATATTATGATTAATTATTTGCAGATTCTCCTTCTACTTTATCTACGTTTTTCTCCTTCTTGTCAACAGTGTTTTAGATTGTTTTGATACAGCTATCTTAGTGTTTCACGCTCAAGTTTTTCGCGACCTCTACCGAATAGTTTATTTGAATTGTGTGTAAATTACCTAATGTCACTAACAATTAAATCTAAGCTGCGTTTGTAGTCCAACGGTTAGGATAATTGCCTTCCAAGCAATAGACCCGGGTTCGACTCCCGGCAAACGCAATTGCATGTTCTTTCTTTATATAATTTATGTGCTAAATATCTTTATCCTCTTGAAGAATATGTGGTAGAGGAAATTAATTAGCAGATGCCACATTTTTCCTTTTTGGCTTTCATCTTCTAAGAGATTTGCCTTTTTAACCCCAACTTTGTTCACCTTTATGTTGATTTAATATATAAATGCGAGTGAACAACAAACAAATTTTCGACAATATATATATTATGGATTAATTCTGGTATGTGACTATCATTTGTAGAAGTACGCAATTTCTCTACACGAATATGTTAGTAAGGGAGTTAGAGTGTGGTTTACTAGGTCTTGTAATTAAGTATTTGTTAATTGAGCGGAGATATAGTCGAGTTCGGAAGATTCTTCACCTCTAAATCCATTCATAATATTTCAATACTCTTTCCATCCTTAATAACAATTGCTTGTTTGTTGAACCAACAACTTGTTCTTCATCTGCACTATCGTTTTGCACTGCGGTTGTATTACATCTAAGCACGTATTTTTCTTAATTAATGGTTGTTTATGTTATGTTATTCTACAAATACGGGGAGTAATGTTTATATCTTTACTTGTCTGAGACCACAGGGTTCTGTTGATTTCAACCATTCTCGTTGCCTTTGTGAATAAAAATTGTGGTTTCGTGGAATTTTCACGATGCTTCATGTAAAACTATCGAACTTTGTTTCGTCGATAGAACTTGTACAATCGGTTATGTTTCGAATGATTTTCAATTTTTGCTGCAATGGATTTCAGAAAACTTGACCGACGAACTTACATAGCATGGAATTTGTCGTTGGACTGTTTATATATACTCATAAGATATGTTTTGTGCTGACTAAGACAATCAAGGTATGAATGTTCGAGAGTATTCATGCTTGTTGTGATTTATAATGCAAGGTAGGTAGTTTTGATATCTCTTATTATTTTCACAACATGAATAAATTATTGGACGAATATAATTTTAATTTTGTTAATTGGGATTACACCATATTATTAAAAAAATAACCCTTCCGAGCATCATAAATGCGTTTAACTTACCAACTTGGTTTACACTAAGCCTATCACGCACCGAATATGCATTAACCATGTCAATGATTAACCCGGTATTGTGTATTAATCTTGCCTACTTTAATGTTAATTCAAGAGGAAAGTCATCTTTATTTTACTACATATTATGATTAATTATTTGCAGATTCTCCTTCTACTTTATCTACGTTTTTCTCCTTCTTGTCAACAGTGTTTTAGATTATTCTGATACAGATGTCTTAGTGTTTCACGCTCAAGTTTTTCGCGACCTCTACCGAATAGTTTATTTGAATTGTGTGTAAATTACCTAATGTCACTAACAATTAAATCTAAGCTGCGTTTGTAGTCCAACGGTTAGGATAATTGCCTTCCAAGCAATAGACCCGGGTTCGACTCCCGGCAAACGCAATTGCATGTTCTTTCTTTCTATAATTTATGTGCTAAATATCTTTATCCTCTTGAAGAATATGTGGTAGAGGTAATTAATTAGCAGATGCCACATTTTTCCTTTTTGGCTTTCATCTTCTAAGAGATTTGCCTTTTCAACCCCAACTTTGTTCACCTTTATGTTGATTTAATATATAAATGCGAGTGAACAACAAACAAATTTTCGACAATATATATATTATGGATTAATTCTGGTATGTGACTATCATTTGTAGAAGTACGCAATTTCTCTACACGAATATGTTAGTAAGGGAGTTAGAGTGTGGTTTACTAGGTCTTGTAATTAAGTATTTGTTAATTGAGCGGAGATATAGTCGAGTTCGGAAGATTCTTCACCTCTAAATCCATTCATAATATTTCAATACTCTTTCCATCCTTAATAACAATTGCTTGTTTGTTGAACCAACAACTTGTTCTTCATCTGCACTATCGTTTTGCACTGCGGGTGTATTACATCTAAGCACGTATTTTTCTTAATTAATGGTTGTTTATGTTATGTTATTCTACAAATACGGGGAGTAATGTTTATATCTTTACTTGTCTGAGACCACAGGGTTCTGTTGATTTCAACCATTCTCGTTGCCTTTGTGAATAAAAATTGTGGTTTCGTGGAATTTTCACGATGCTTCATGTAAAACAATCGAACTTTGTTTCGTCTATAGAACTTGTACAATCGGTTATGTTTCGAATGATTTTCAATTTTTGCTGCAATGGATTTCAGAAAACTTAACCGACGAACTTACATAGCATGGAATTTGTCGTTGGACTGTTTATATATACTCATAAGATATGTTTTATGCTTACTAAGACAATCAAGGTATAAATGTTCGAGAGTATTCATGCTTGTTGGGATTTATAACGCAAGGTAGGTAGTTTTGATATCTCGAATTATTTTCACAACGTGAATAAATTATTGGACGAATATAATTTTAATTTTGTTAATTGGGATTACACCATATTATTAAAAAAATAACCCTTCCGAGCATCATAAATGCGTTTAACTTACCAACTTGGTTTACACTAAGCCTATCACGCACCGAATATGCATTAACCATGTCAATGATTAACCCGGTATTGTGTATTAATCTTTCCTACTTTAATGTTAATTCAAGAGGAAAGTCATCTTTATTTTACTACATATTATGATTAATTATTTGCAGATTCTCCTTCTACTTTATCTACGTTTTTCTCCTTCTTGTCAACAGTGTTTTAGATTATTCTAATACAGATGTCTTAGTGTTTCACGCTCAAGTTTTTCGCGACCTCTACCGAATAGTTTATTTGAATTGTGTGTAAATTACCTAATGTCACTAACAATTAAATATGAGCTGCGTTTGTAGTCCAACGGTTAGGATAATTGCCTTCCAAGCAATAGACCCGGGTTCGACTCCCGGCAAACGCAATTGGATGTTCTTTCTTTCCATAATTTATGTGCTAAATATCTTTATCCTCTTGATGAATATGTGGTAGAGGTAATTAATTAGCGGATGCCACATTTTTCCTTTTTGGCTTTCATCTTCTAAGAGATTTGCCTTTTTAACCCCAACTTTGTTCACCTTTATGTTGATTTAATATATAAATGCGAGTGAACAACAAACAAATTTTCGACAATATATATATTATGGATTAATTCTGGTATGTGACTATCATTTGTAGAAGTACGCAATTTCTCTACACGTATATGTTAGTAAGGGAGTTAGCGTGTGGTTTATTAGGTCTTGTAATTAAGTATTTGTTAATTGAGTGGAGATATAGTCGAGTTCGGAAGATTCTTCACCTCTAAATCCATTCATAATATTTCAATACTCTTTCCATCCTTAATAACAATTGCTTGTTTGTTGAACCAACAACTTGTTCTTCATCTGCACTATCGTTTTGCACTGCGGGTGTATTACATCTAAGCACGTATTTTTCTTAATTAATGGTTGTTTATGTTATGTTATTCTACAAATACGGGGAGTAATGTTTATATCTTTACTTGTCTGAGACCACAGGGTTCTGTTGATTTCAACCATTCTCGTTGCCTTTGTGAATAAAAATTGTGGTTTCGTGGAATTTTCACGATGCTTCATGTAAAACTATCGAACTTTGTTTCGTCGATAGAACTTGTACAATCGGTTATGTTTCGAATGATTTTCAATTTTTGCTGCAATGGATTTCAGAAAACTTGACCGACGAACATACATAGCATGGAATTTGTCGTTGGACTGTTTATATATACTCATAAGATATGTTTTGTGCTGACTAAGACAATCAAGGTATGAATGTTCGAGAGTATTCATGCTTGTTGTGATTTATAATGCAAGGTAGGTAGTTTTGATATCTCGAATTATTTTCACAACATGAATAAATTATTGGACGAATATAATTTTAATTTTGTTAATTGGGATTACACCATATTATTAAAAAAATAACCCTTCCGAGCATCATAAATGCGTTTAACTTACCAACTTGGTTTACACTAAGCCTATCACGCACCGAATATGCATTAACCATGTCAATGATTAACCCGGTATTGTGTATTAATCTTGCCTACTTTAATGTTAATTCAAGAGGAAAGTCATCTTTATTTTACTACATATTATGATTAATTATTTGCAGATTCTCCTTCTACTTTATCTACGTTTTTCTCCTTCTTGTCAACAGTGTTTTAGATTATTCTGATACAGATGTCTTAGTGTTTCACGCTCAAGTTTTTCGCGACCTCTACCGAATAGTTTATTTGAATTGTGTGTAAATTACCTAATGTCACTAACAATTAAATCTAAGCTGCGTTTGTAGTCCAACGGTTAGGATAATTGCCTTCCAAGCAATAGACCCGGGTTCGACTCCCGGCAAACGCAATTGCATGTTCTTTCTTTCTATAATTTATGTGCTAAATATCTTTATCCTCTTGAAGAATATGTGGTAGAGGTAATTAATTAGCAGATGCCACATTTTTCCTTTTTGGCTTTCATCTTCTAAGAGATTTGCCTTTTCAACCCCAACTTTGTTCACCTTTATGTTGATTTAATATATAAATGCGAGTGAACAACAAACAAATTTTCGACAATATATATATTATGGATTAATTCTGGTATGTGACTATCATTTGTAGAAGTACGCAATTTCTCTACACGAATATGTTAGTAAGGGAGTTAGAGTGTGGTTTACTAGGTCTTGTAATTAAGTATTTGTTAATTGAGCGGAGATATAGTCGAGTTCGGAAGATTCTTCACCTCTAAATCCATTCATAATATTTCAATACTCTTTCCATCCTTAATAACAATTGCTTGTTTGTTGAACCAACAACTTGTTCTTCATCTGCACTATCGTTTTGCACTGCGGGTGTATTACATCTAAGCACGTATTTTTCTTAATTAATGGTTGTTTATGTTATGTTATTCTACAAATACGGGGAGTAATGTTTATATCTTTACTTGTCTGAGACCACAGGGTTCTGTTGATTTCAACCATTCTCGTTGCCTTTGTGAATAAAAATTGTGGTTTCGTGGAATTTTCACGATGCTTCATGTAAAACAATCGAACTTTGTTTCGTCTATAGAACTTGTACAATCGGTTATGTTTCGAATGATTTTCAATTTTTGCTGCAATGGATTTCAGAAAACTTAACCGACGAACTTACATAGCATGGAATTTGTCGTTGGACTGTTTATATATACTCATAAGATATGTTTTATGCTTACTAAGACAATCAAGGTATAAATGTTCGAGAGTATTCATGCTTGTTGGGATTTATAACGCAAGGTAGGTAGTTTTGATATCTCGAATTATTTTCACAACGTGAATAAATTATTGGACGAATATAATTTTAATTTTGTTAATTGGGATTACACCATATTATTAAAAAAATAACCCTTCTGAGCATCATAAATGCGTTTAACTTACCAACTTGGTTTACACTAAGCCTATCACGCACCGAATATGCATTAACCATGTCAATGATTAACCCGGTATTGTGTATTAATCTTTCCTACTTTAATGTTAATTCAAGAGGAAAGTCATCTTTATTTTACTACATATTATGATTAATTATTTGCAGATTCTCCTTCTACTTTATCTACGTTTTTCTCCTTCTTGTCAACAGTGTTTTAGATTATTCTAATACAGATGTCTTAGTGTTTCACGCTCAAGTTTTTCGCGACCTCTACCGAATAGTTTATTTGAATTGTGTGTAAATTACCTAATGTCACTAACAATTAAATATGAGCTGCGTTTGTAGTCCAACGGTTAGGATAATTGCCTTCCAAGCAATAGACCCGGGTTCGACTCCCGGCAAACGCAATTGGATGTTCTTTCTTTCCATAATTTATGTGCTAAATATCTTTATCCTCTTGATGAATATGTGGTAGAGGTAATTAATTAGCGGATGCCACATTTTTCCTTTTTGGCTTTCATCTTCTAAGAGATTTGCCTTTTTAACCCCAACTTTGTTCACCTTTATGTTGATTTAATATATAAATGCGAGTGAACAACAAACAAATTTTCGACAATATGTATATTATGGATTAATTCTGGTATGTGACTATCATTTGTAGAAGTACGCAATTTCTCTACACGTATATGTTAGTAAGGGAGTTAGCGTGTGGTTTATTAGGTCTTGTAATTAAGTATTTGTTAATTGAGTGGAGATATAGTCGAGTTCGGAAGATTCTTCACCTCTAAATCCATTCATAATATTTCAATACTCTTTCCATCCTTAATAACAATTGCTTGTTTGTTGAACCAACAACTTGTTCTTCATCTGCACTATCGTTTTGCACTGCGGGTGTATTACATCTAAGCACGTATTTTTCTTAATTAATGGTTGTTTATGTTATGTTATTCTACAAATACGGGGAGTAATGTTTATATCTTTACTTGTCTGAGACCACAGGGTTCTGTTGATTTCAACCATTCTCGTTGCCTTTGTGAATAAAAATTGTGGTTTCGTGGAATTTTCACGATGCTTCATGTAAAACTATCGAACTTTGTTTCGTCGATAGAACTTGTACAATCGGTTATGTTTCGAATGATTTTCAATTTTTGCTGCAATGGATTTCAGAAAACTTGACCGACGAACATACATAGCATGGAATTTGTCGTTGGACTGTTTATATATACTCATAAGATATGTTTTGTGCTGACTAAGACAATCAAGGTATGAATGTTCGAGAGTATTCATGCTTGTTGTGATTTATAATGCAAGGTAGGTAGTTTTGATATCTCGAATTATTTTCACAACATGAATAAATTATTGGACGAATATAATTTTAATTTTGTTAATTGGGATTACACCATATTATTAAAAAAATAACCCTTCTGAGCATCATAAATGCGTTTAACTTACCAACTTGGTTTACACTAAGCCTATCACGCACCGAATATGCATTAACCATGTCAATGATTAACCCGGTATTGTGTATTAATCTTTCCTACTTTAATGTTAATTCAAGAGGAAAGTCATCTTTATTTTACTACATATTATGATTAATTATTTGCAGATTCTCCTTCTACTTTATCTACGTTTTTCTCCTTCTTGTCAACAGTGTTTTAGATTATTCTAATACAGATGTCTTAGTGTTTCACGCTCAAGTTTTTCGCGACCTCTACCGAATAGTTTATTTGAATTGTGTGTAAATTACCTAATGTCACTAACAATTAAATATGAGCTGCGTTTGTAGTCCAACGGTTAGGATAATTGCCTTCCAAGCAATAGACCCGGGTTCGACTCCCGGCAAACGCAATTGGATGTTCTTTCTTTCCATAATTTATGTGCTAAATATCTTTATCCTCTTGATGAATATGTGGTAGAGGTAATTAATTAGCGGATGCCACATTTTTCCTTTTTGGCTTTCATCTTCTAAGAGATTTGCCTTTTTAACCCCAACTTTGTTCACCTTTATGTTGATTTAATATATAAATGCGAGTGAACAACAAACAAATTTTCGACAATATGTATATTATGGATTAATTCTGGTATGTGACTATCATTTGTAGAAGTACGCAATTTCTCTACACGTATATGTTAGTAAGGGAGTTAGCGTGTGGTTTATTAGGTCTTGTAATTAAGTATTTGTTAATTGAGTGGAGATATAGTCGAGTTCGGAAGATTCTTCACCTCTAAATCCATTCATAATATTTCAATACTCTTTCCATCCTTAATAACAATTGCTTGTTTGTTGAACCAACAACTTGTTCTTCATCTGCACTATCGTTTTGCACTGCGGGTGTATTACATCTAAGCACGTATTTTTCTTAATTAATGGTTGTTTATGTTATGTTATTCTACAAATACGGGGAGTAATGTTTATATCTTTACTTGTCTGAGACCACAGGGTTCTGTTGATTTCAACCATTCTCGTTGCCTTTGTGAATAAAAATTGTGGTTTCGTGGAATTTTCACGATGCTTCATGTAAAACTATCGAACTTTGTTTCGTCGATAGAACTTGTACAATCGGTTATGTTTCGAATGATTTTCAATTTTTGCTGCAATGGATTTCAGAAAACTTGACCGACGAACATACATAGCATGGAATTTGTCGTTGGACTGTTTATATATACTCATAAGATATGTTTTGTGCTGACTAAGACAATCAAGGTATGAATGTTCGAGAGTATTCATGCTTGTTGTGATTTATAATGCAAGGTAGGTAGTTTTGATATCTCGAATTATTTTCACAACATGAATAAATTATTGGACGAATATAATTTTAATTTTGTTAATTGGGATTACACCATATTATTAAAAAAATAACCCTTCCGAGCATCATAAATGCGTTTAACTTACCAACTTGGTTTACACTAAGCCTATCACGCACCGAATATGCATTAACCATGTCAATGATTAACCCGGTATTGTGTATTAATCTTGCCTACTTTAATGTTAATTCAAGAGGAAAGTCATCTTTATTTTACTACATATTATGATTAATTATTTGCAGATTCTCCTTCTACTTTATCTACGTTTTTCTCCTTCTTGTCAACAGTGTTTTAGATTATTCTGATACAGATGTCTTAGTGTTTCACGCTCAAGTTTTTCGCGACCTCTACCGAATAGTTTATTTGAATTGTGTGTAAATTACCTAATGTCACTAACAATTAAATCTAAGCTGCGTTTGTAGTCCAACGGTTAGGATAATTGCCTTCCAAGCAATAGACCCGGGTTCGACTCCCGGCAAACGCAATTGCATGTTCTTTCTTTCTATAATTTATGTGCTAAATATCTTTATCCTCTTGAAGAATATGTGGTAGAGGTAATTAATTAGCAGATGCCACATTTTTCCTTTTTGGCTTTCATCTTCTAAGAGATTTGCCTTTTCAACCCCAACTTTGTTCACCTTTATGTTGATTTAATATATAAATGCGAGTGAACAACAAACAAATTTTCGACAATATATATATTATGGATTAATTCTGGTATGTGACTATCATTTGTAGAAGTACGCAATTTCTCTACACGAATATGTTAGTAAGGGAGTTAGAGTGTGGTTTACTAGGTCTTGTAATTAAGTATTTGTTAATTGAGCGGAGATATAGTCGAGTTCGGAAGATTCTTCACCTCTAAATCCATTCATAATATTTCAATACTCTTTCCATCCTTAATAACAATTGCTTGTTTGTTGAACCAACAACTTGTTCTTCATCTGCACTATCGTTTTGCACTGCGGGTGTATTACATCTAAGCACGTATTTTTCTTAATTAATGGTTGTTTATGTTATGTTATTCTACAAATACGGGGAGTAATGTTTATATCTTTACTTGTCTGAGACCACAGGGTTCTGTTGATTTCAACCATTCTCGTTGCCTTTGTGAATAAAAATTGTGGTTTCGTGGAATTTTCACGATGCTTCATGTAAAACAATCGAACTTTGTTTCGTCTATAGAACTTGTACAATCGGTTATGTTTCGAATGATTTTCAATTTTTGCTGCAATGGATTTCAGAAAACTTAACCGACGAACTTACATAGCATGGAATTTGTCGTTGGACTGTTTATATATACTCATAAGATATGTTTTATGCTTACTAAGACAATCAAGGTATAAATGTTCGAGAGTATTCATGCTTGTTGGGATTTATAACGCAAGGTAGGTAGTTTTGATATCTCGAATTATTTTCACAACGTGAATAAATTATTGGACGAATATAATTTTAATTTTGTTAATTGGGATTACACCATATTATTAAAAAAATAACCCTTCTGAGCATCATAAATGCGTTTAACTTACCAACTTGGTTTACACTAAGCCTATCACGCACCGAATATGCATTAACCATGTCAATGATTAACCCGGTATTGTGTATTAATCTTTCCTACTTTAATGTTAATTCAAGAGGAAAGTCATCTTTATTTTACTACATATTATGATTAATTATTTGCAGATTCTCCTTCTACTTTATCTACGTTTTTCTCCTTCTTGTCAACAGTGTTTTAGATTATTCTAATACAGATGTCTTAGTGTTTCACGCTCAAGTTTTTCGCGACCTCTACCGAATAGTTTATTTGAATTGTGTGTAAATTACCTAATGTCACTAACAATTAAATATGAGCTGCGTTTGTAGTCCAACGGTTAGGATAATTGCCTTCCAAGCAATAGACCCGGGTTCGACTCCCGGCAAACGCAATTGGATGTTCTTTCTTTCCATAATTTATGTGCTAAATATCTTTATCCTCTTGATGAATATGTGGTAGAGGTAATTAATTAGCGGATGCCACATTTTTCCTTTTTGGCTTTCATCTTCTAAGAGATTTGCCTTTTTAACCCCAACTTTGTTCACCTTTATGTTGATTTAATATATAAATGCGAGTGAACAACAAACAAATTTTCGACAATATGTATATTATGGATTAATTCTGGTATGTGACTATCATTTGTAGAAGTACGCAATTTCTCTACACGTATATGTTAGTAAGGGAGTTAGCGTGTGGTTTATTAGGTCTTGTAATTAAGTATTTGTTAATTGAGTGGAGATATAGTCGAGTTCGGAAGATTCTTCACCTCTAAATCCATTCATAATATTTCAATACTCTTTCCATCCTTAATAACAATTGCTTGTTTGTTGAACCAACAACTTGTTCTTCATCTGCACTATCGTTTTGCACTGCGGGTGTATTACATCTAAGCACGTATTTTTCTTAATTAATGGTTGTTTATGTTATGTTATTCTACAAATACGGGGAGTAATGTTTATATCTTTACTTGTCTGAGACCACAGGGTTCTGTTGATTTCAACCATTCTCGTTGCCTTTGTGAATAAAAATTGTGGTTTCGTGGAATTTTCACGATGCTTCATGTAAAACTATCGAACTTTGTTTCGTCGATAGAACTTGTACAATCGGTTATGTTTCGAATGATTTTCAATTTTTGCTGCAATGGATTTCAGAAAACTTGACCGACGAACATACATAGCATGGAATTTGTCGTTGGACTGTTTATATATACTCATAAGATATGTTTTGTGCTGACTAAGACAATCAAGGTATGAATGTTCGAGAGTATTCATGCTTGTTGTGATTTATAATGCAAGGTAGGTAGTTTTGATATCTCGAATTATTTTCACAACATGAATAAATTATTGGACGAATATAATTTTAATTTTGTTAATTGGGATTACACCATATTATTAAAAAAATAACCCTTCCGAGCATCATAAATGCGTTTAACTTACCAACTTGGTTTACACTAAGCCTATCACGCACCGAATATGCATTAACCATGTCAATGATTAACCCGGTATTGTGTATTAATCTTGCCTACTTTAATGTTAATTCAAGAGGAAAGTCATCTTTATTTTACTACATATTATGATTAATTATTTGCAGATTCTCCTTCTACTTTATCTACGTTTTTCTCCTTCTTGTCAACAGTGTTTTAGATTATTCTAATACAGATGTCTTAGTGTTTCACGCTCAAGTTTTTCGCGACCTCTACCGAATAGTTTATTTGAATTGTGTGTAAATTACCTAATGTCACTAACAATTAAATATGAGCTGCGTTTGTAGTCCAACGGTTAGGATAATTGCCTTCCAAGCAATAGACCCGGGTTCGACTCCCGGCAAACGCAATTGGATGTTCTTTCTTTCTATAATTTATGTGCTAAATATCTTTATCCTCTTGATGAATATGTGGTAGAGGTAATTAATTAGCAGATGCCACATTTTTCCTTTTTGGCTTTCATCTTCTAAGAGATTTGCCTTTTTAACCCCAACTTTGTTCACCTTTATGTTGATTTAATATATAAATGCGAGTGAACAACAAACAAATTTTCGACAATATATATATTATGGATTAATTCTGGTATGTGACTATCATTTGTAGAAGTACGCAATTTCTCTACACGTATATGTTATTAAGGGAGTTAGCGTGTGGTTTATTAGGTCTTGTAATTAAGTATTTGTTAATTGAGTGGAGATATAGTCGAGTTCGGAAGATTCTTCACCTCTAAATCCATTCATAATATTTCAATACTCTTTCCATCCTTAATAACAATTGCTTGTTTGTTGAACCAACAACTTGTTCTTCATCTGCACTATCGTTTTGCACTGCGGGTGTATTACATCTAAGCACGTATTTTTCTTAATTAATGGTTGTTTATGTTATGTTATTCTACAAATACGGGGAGTAATGTTTATATCTTTACTTGTCTGAGACCACATGGTTCTGTTGATTTCAACCATTCCCGTTGCCTTTGTGAATTAAAATTGTGGTTTCGTGGAATTTTCACGATGCTTCATGTAAAACAATCGAACTTTGTTTCGTCTATAGAACTTGTACAATCGGTTGTGTTTCGAATGATTTTCAATTTTTGCTGCAATGGATTTCAGAAAACTTAACCGACGAACTTACATAGCGTGGAATTTGTCGTTGGACTGTTTATATATACTCATAAGATATGTTTTATGCTTACTAAGACAATCAAGGTATGAATGTTCGAGAGTATTCATGCTTGTTGGGATTTATAACGCAAGGTAGGTAGTTTTGATATCTCGAATTATTTTCACAACGTGAATAAATTATTGGACGAATATAATTTTAATTTTGTTAATTGGGATTACACCATATTATTAAAAAAATAACCCTTCCGAGCATCATAAATGCGTTTAACTTACCAACTTGGTTTACACTAAGCCTATCACGCACCGAATATGCATTAACCATGTCAATGATTAACCCGGTATTGTGTATTAATCTTGCCTACTTTAATGTTAATTCAAGAGGAAAGTCATCTTTATTTTACTACATATTATGATTAATTATTTGCAGATTCTCCTTCTACTTTATCTACGTTTTTCTCCTTCTTGTCAACAGTGTTTTAGATTATTCTAATACAGATGTCTTAGTGTTTCACGCTCAAGTTTTTCGCGACCTCTACCGAATAGTTTATTTGAATTGTGTGTAAATTACCTAATGTCACTAACAATTAAATATGAGCTGCGTTTGTAGTCCAACGGTTAGGATAATTGCCTTCCAAGCAATAGACCCGGGTTCGTCTCCCGGCAAACGCAATTGCATGTTCTTTCTTTCTATAATTTATGTGCTAAATATCTTTATCCTCTTGATGAATATGTGGTAGAGGTAATTAATTAGCAGATGCCACATTTTTCCTTTTTGGCTTTCATCTTCTAAGGGATTTGCCTTTTTAACCCCAACTTTGTTCACCTTTATGTTGATTTAATATATAAATGCGAGTGAACAACAAACAAATTTTCGACAATATATATATTATGGATTAATTCTGGTATGTGACTATCATTTGTAGAAGTACGCAATTTCTCTACACGTATATGTTAGTAAGGGAGTTAGAGTTTGGTTTTCTAGGTCTTGTAATTAAGTATTTGTTAATTGAGCGGAGATATGGTCGAGTTCGGAAGATTCCTCACCTCTAAATCTATTCATAATATTTCAATACTCTTTCCATCCTTAATAACAATTGCTTGTTTGTTGAACCAACAACTTGTTCTTCATCTGCACTATCGTTTTGCACTGCGGGTGTATTACATCTAAACACGTATTTTTCTTAATTAATGGTTGTTTATGTTATGTTATTCTACAAATACGGGGAGTAATGTTTATATCTTTACTTGTCTGAGACCACATGGTTCTGTTGATTTCAACCATTCCCGTTGCCTTTGTGAATTAAAATTGTGGTTTCGTGGAATTTTCACGATGCTTCATGTAAAACAATCGAACTTTGTTTCGTCTATAGAACTTGTACAATCGGTTATGTTTCGAATGATTTTCAATTTTTGCTGCAATGGATTTCAGAAAACTTAACCGACGAACTTACATAGCATGGAATTTGTCGTTGGACTGTTTATATATACTCATAAGATATGTTTTGTGCTGACTAAGACAATCAAGGTATGAATGTTCGAGAGTATTCATGCTTGTTGTGATTTATAATGCAAGGTAGGTAGTTTTGATATCTCTTATTATTTTCACAACATGAATAAATTATTGGACGAATATAATTTTAATTTTGTTAATTGGGATTACACCATATTATTAAAAAAATAACCCTTCCGAGCATCATAAATGCGTTTAACTTACCAACTTGGTTTACACTAAGCCTATCACGCACCGAATATGCATTAACCATGTCAATGATTAACCCGGTATTGTGTATTAATCTTGCCTACTTTAATGTTAATTCAAGAGGAAAGTCATCTTTATTTTACTACATATTATGATTAATTATTCGCAGATTCTCCTTCTACTTTATCTACGTTTTTCTCCTTCTTGTCAACAGTGTTTTAGATTATTCTGATACAGATGTCTTAGTGTTTCACGCTCAAGTTTTTCGCGACCTCTACCGAATAGTTTATTTGAATTGTGTGTAAATTACCTAATGTCACTAACAATTAAATATGAGCTGCGTTTGTAGTCCAACGGTTAGGATAATTGCCTTCCAAGCAATAGACCCGGGTTCGACTCCCGGCAAACGCAATTGGATGTTCTTTCTTTCTATAATTTATGTGCTAAATATCTTTATCCTCTTGATGAATATGTGGTAGAGGTAATTAATTAGCAGATGCCACATTTTTCCTTTTTGGCTTTCATCTTCTAAGGGATTTGCCTTTTTAACCTCAACTTTGTTCACCTTTATGTTGATATAATATATAAATGCGAGTGAACAACAAACAAATTTTCGACAATATATATATTATGGATTAATTCTAGTATGTGACTATCATTTGTAGAAGTACGCAATTTCTCTACACGTATATGTTAGTAAGGGAGTTAGCGTGTGGTTTATTAGGTCTTGTAATTAAGTATTTGTTAATTGAGTGGAGATATAGTCGAGTTCGGAAGATTCTTCACCTCTAAATCCATTCATAATATTTCAATACTCTTTCCATCCTTAATAACAATTGCTTGTTTGTTGAACCAACAACTTGTTCTTCATCTGCACTATCGTTTTGCACTGCGGGTGTATTACATCTAAGCACGTATTTTTCTTAATTAATGGTTGTTTATGTTATGTTATTCTACAAATACGGGGAGTAATGTTTATATCTTTACTTGTCTGAGACCACATGGTTCTGTTGATTTCAACCATTCCCGTTGCCTTTGTGAATTAAAATTGTGGTTTCGTGGAATTTTCACGATGCTTCATGTAAAACAATCGAACTTTGTTTCGTCTATAGAACTTGTACAATCGGTTATGTTTCGAATGATTTTCAATTTTTGCTGCAATGGATTTCAGAAAACTTAACCGACGAACTTACATAGCATGGAATTTGTCGTTGGACTGTTTATATATACTCATAAGATATGTTTTGTGCTGACTAAGACAATCAAGGTATGAATGTTCGAGAGTATTCATGCTTGTTGTGATTTATAATGCAAGGTAGGTAGTTTTGATATCTCTTATTATTTTCACAACATGAATAAATTATTGGACGAATATAATTTTAATTTTGTTAATTGGGATTACACCATATTATTAAAAAAATAACCCTTCCGAGCATCATAAATGCGTTTAACTTACCAACTTGGTTTACACTAAGCCTATCACGCACCGAATATGCATTAACCATGTCAATGATTAACCCGGTATTGTGTATTAATCTTGCCTACTTTAATGTTAATTCAAGAGGAAAGTCATCTTTATTTTACTACATATTATGATTAATTATTCGCAGATTCTCCTTCTACTTTATCTACGTTTTTCTCCTTCTTGTCAACAGTGTTTTAGATTATTCTGATACAGATGTCTTAGTGTTTCACGCTCAAGTTTTTCGCGACCTCTACCGAATAGTTTATTTGAATTGTGTGTAAATTACCTAATGTCACTAACAATTAAATATGAGCTGCGTTTGTAGTCCAACGGTTAGGATAATTGCCTTCCAAGCAATAGACCCGGGTTCGACTCCCGGCAAACGCAATTGGATGTTCTTTCTTTCTATAATTTATGTGCTAAATATCTTTATCCTCTTGATGAATATGTGGTAGAGGTAATTAATTAGCAGATGCCACATTTTTCCTTTTTGGCTTTCATCTTCTAAGGGATTTGCCTTTTTAACCTCAACTTTGTTCACCTTTATGTTGATATAATATATAAATGCGAGTGAACAACAAACAAATTTTCGACAATATATATATTATGGATTAATTCTAGTATGTGACTATCATTTGTAGAAGTACGCAATTTCTCTACACGTATATGTTAGTAAGGGAGTTAGCGTGTGGTTTATTAGGTCTTGTAATTAAGTATTTGTTAATTGAGTGGAGATATAGTCGAGTTCGGAAGATTCTTCACCTCTAAATCCATTCATAATATTTCAATACTCTTTCCATCCTTAATAACAATTGCTTGTTTGTTGAACCAACAACTTGTTCTTCATCTGCACTATCGTTTTGCACTGCGGGTGTATTACATCTAAGCACGTATTTTTCTTAATTAATGGTTGTTTATGTTATGTTATTCTACAAATACGGGGAGTAATGTTTATATCTTTACTTGTCTGAGACCACATGGTTCTGTTGATTTCAACCATTCCCGTTGCCTTTGTGAATTAAAATTGTGGTTTCGTGGAATTTTCACGATGCTTCATGTAAAACAATCGAACTTTGTTTCGTCTATAGAACTTGTACAATCGGTTATGTTTCGAATGATTTTCAATTTTTGCTGCAATGGATTTCAGAAAACTTAACCGACGAACTTACATAGCATGGAATTTGTCGTTGGACTGTTTATATATACTCATAAGATATGTTTTGTGCTGACTAAGACAATCAAGGTATGAATGTTCGAGAGTATTCATGCTTGTTGTGATTTATAATGCAAGGTAGGTAGTTTTGATATCTCTTATTATTTTCACAACATGAATAAATTATTGGACGAATATAATTTTAATTTTGTTAATTGGGATTACACCATATTATTAAAAAAATAACCCTTCCGAGCATCATAAATGCGTTTAACTTACCAACTTGGTTTACACTAAGCCTATCACGCACCGAATATGCATTAACCATGTCAATGATTAACCCGGTATTGTGTATTAATCTTGCCTACTTTAATGTTAATTCAAGAGGAAAGTCATCTTTATTTTACTACATATTATGATTAATTATTCGCAGATTCTCCTTCTACTTTATCTACGTTTTTCTCCTTCTTGTCAACAGTGTTTTAGATTATTCTGATACAGATGTCTTAGTGTTTCACGCTCAAGTTTTTCGCGACCTCTACCGAATAGTTTATTTGAATTGTGTGTAAATTACCTAATGTCACTAACAATTAAATATGAGCTGCGTTTGTAGTCCAACGGTTAGGATAATTGCCTTCCAAGCAATAGACCCGGGTTCGACTCCCGGCAAACGCAATTGGATGTTCTTTCTTTCTATAATTTATGTGCTAAATATCTTTATCCTCTTGATGAATATGTGGTAGAGGTAATTAATTAGCAGATGCCACATTTTTCCTTTTTGGCTTTCATCTTCTAAGGGATTTGCCTTTTTAACCTCAACTTTGTTCACCTTTATGTTGATATAATATATAAATGCGAGTGAACAACAAACAAATTTTCGACAATATATATATTATGGATTAATTCTAGTATGTGACTATCATTTGTAGAAGTACGCAATTTCTCTACACGTATATGTTAGTAAGGGAGTTAGCGTGTGGTTTATTAGGTCTTGTAATTAAGTATTTGTTAATTGAGTGGAGATATAGTCGAGTTCGGAAGATTCTTCACCTCTAAATCCATTCATAATATTTCAATACTCTTTCCATCCTTAATAACAATTGCTTGTTTGTTGAACCAACAACTTGTTCTTCATCTGCACTATCGTTTTGCACTGCGGGTGTATTACATCTAAGCACGTATTTTTCTTAATTAATGGTTGTTTATGTTATGTTATTCTACAAATACGGGGAGTAATGTTTATATCTTTACTTGTCTGAGACCACATGGTTCTGTTGATTTCAACCATTCCCGTTGCCTTTGTGAATTAAAATTGTGGTTTCGTGGAATTTTCACGATGCTTCATGTAAAACAATCGAACTTTGTTTCGTCTATAGAACTTGTACAATCGGTTATGTTTCGAATGATTTTCAATTTTTGCTGCAATGGATTTCAGAAAACTTAACCGACGAACTTACATAGCATGGAATTTGTCGTTGGACTGTTTATATATACTCATAAGATATGTTTTGTGCTGACTAAGACAATCAAGGTATGAATGTTCGAGAGTATTCATGCTTGTTGTGATTTATAATGCAAGGTAGGTAGTTTTGATATCTCTTATTATTTTCACAACATGAATAAATTATTGGACGAATATAATTTTAATTTTGTTAATTGGGATTACACCATATTATTAAAAAAATAACCCTTCCGAGCATCATAAATGCGTTTAACTTACCAACTTGGTTTACACTAAGCCTATCACGCACCGAATATGCATTAACCATGTCAATGATTAACCCGGTATTGTGTATTAATCTTGCCTACTTTAATGTTAATTCAAGAGGAAAGTCATCTTTATTTTACTACATATTATGATTAATTATTCGCAGATTCTCCTTCTACTTTATCTACGTTTTTCTCCTTCTTGTCAACAGTGTTTTAGATTATTCTGATACAGATGTCTTAGTGTTTCACGCTCAAGTTTTTCGCGACCTCTACCGAATAGTTTATTTGAATTGTGTGTAAATTACCTAATGTCACTAACAATTAAATATGAGCTGCGTTTGTAGTCCAACGGTTAGGATAATTGCCTTCCAAGCAATAGACCCGGGTTCGACTCCCGGCAAACGCAATTGGATGTTCTTTCTTTCTATAATTTATGTGCTAAATATCTTTATCCTCTTGATGAATATGTGGTAGAGGTAATTAATTAGCAGATGCCACATTTTTCCTTTTTGGCTTTCATCTTCTAAGGGATTTGCCTTTTTAACCTCAACTTTGTTCACCTTTATGTTGATATAATATATAAATGCGAGTGAACAACAAACAAATTTTCGACAATATATATATTATGGATTAATTCTAGTATGTGACTATCATTTGTAGAAGTACGCAATTTCTCTACACGTATATGTTAGTAAGGGAGTTAGCGTGTGGTTTATTAGGTCTTGTAATTAAGTATTTGTTAATTGAGTGGAGATATAGTCGAGTTCGGAAGATTCTTCACCTCTAAATCCATTCATAATATTTCAATACTCTTTCCATCCTTAATAACAATTGCTTGTTTGTTGAACCAACAACTTGTTCTTCATCTGCACTATCGTTTTGCACTGCGGGTGTATTACATCTAAGCACGTATTTTTCTTAATTAATGGTTGTTTATGTTATGTTATTCTACAAATACGGGGAGTAATGTTTATATCTTTACTTGTCTGAGACCACATGGTTCTGTTGATTTCAACCATTCCCGTTGCCTTTGTGAATTAAAATTGTGGTTTCGTGGAATTTTCACGATGCTTCATGTAAAACAATCGAACTTTGTTTCGTCTATAGAACTTGTACAATCGGTTATGTTTCGAATGATTTTCAATTTTTGCTGCAATGGATTTCAGAAAACTTAACCGACGAACTTACATAGCGTGGAATTTGTCGTTGGACTGTTTATATATACTCATAAGATATGTTTTATGCTTACTAAGACAATCAAGGTATGAATGTTCGAGAGTATTCATGCTTGTTGGGATTTATAACGCAAGGTAGGTAGTTTTGATATCTCGAATTATTTTCACAACGTGAATAAATTATTGGACGAATATAATTTTAATTTTATTAATTGGGATTACACCATATTATTAAAAAAATAACCCTTCTGAGCATCATAAATGCGTTTAACTTACCAACTTGGTTTACACTAAGCCTATCACGCAATGAATATGCATTAACCATTTCAATGATGAACCCGGTATTGTGTATTAATCTTGCCTACTTTAATGTTAATTCTAGAGGAAAGTCATCTTTATTTTACTACATATTATGATTAATTATTTGCAGATTCTCCTTCTACTTTATCTACGTTTTTCTCCTTCTTGTCAACAGTGTTTTAGATTATTCTGATACAGATGTCTTAGTGTTTCACGCTCAAGTTTTTCGCGACCTCTACCGAATAGTTTATTTGAATTGTGTGTAAATTACCTAATGTCACTAACAATTAAATATGAGCTGCGTTTGTAGTCCAACGGTTAGGATAATTGCCTTCCAAGCAATAGACCCGGGTTCGACTCCCGGCAAACGCAATTGCATGTTCTTTCTTTCTATAATTTATGTGCTAAATATCTTTATCCTCTTGATGAATATGTGGTAGAGGTAATTAATTAGCAGATGCCACATTTTTCCTTTTTGGCTTTCATCTTCTAAGGGATTTGCCTTTTTAACCCCAACTTTGTTCACCTTTATGTTGATATAATATATAAATGCGAGTGAACAACAAACAAATTTTCGACAATATATATATTATGGATTAATTCTGGTATGTGACTATCATTTGTAGAAGTACGCAATTTCTCTACACGTATATGTTAGTAAGGGAGTTAGAGTGCGGTTTTCTAGGTCTTGTAATTAAGTATTTGTTAATTGAGCGGAGATATGGTCGAGTTCGGAAGATTCTTTACCTCTAAATCCATTCATAATATTTCAATACTCTTTCCATCCTTAATAACAATTGCTTGTTTGTTGAACCAACAACTTGTTCTTCATCTGCACTATCGTTTTGCACTGCGGGTGTATTACATCTAAGCACGTATTTTTCTTAATTAATGGTTGTTTATGTTATGTTATTCTACAAATACGGGGAGTAATGTTTATATCTTTACTTGTCTGAGACCACATGGTTCTGTTGATTTCAACCATTCCCGTTGCCTTTGTGAATTAAAATTGTGGTTTCGTGGAATTTTCACGATGCTTCATGTAAAACAATCGAACTTTGTTTCGTCTATAGAACTTGTACAATCGGTTATGTTTCGAATGATTTTCAATTTTTGCTGCAATGGATTTCAGAAAACTTGACCGACGAACTTACATAGCATGGAATTTGTCGTTGGACTGTTTATATATACTCATAAGATATGTTTTGTGCTGACTAAGACAATCAAGGTATGAATGTTCGAGAGTATTCATGCTTGTTGGGATTTATAACGCAAGGTAGGTAGTTTTGATATCTCGAATTATTTTCACAACGTGAATAAATTATTGGACGAATATAATTTTAATTTTGTTAATTGGGATTACACCATATTATTAAAAAATAACCCTTCTGAGCATCATAAATGAGTTTAACTTACCAACTTGGTTTACACTAAGCCTATCACTCAACGAATATGCATTAACCATGTCAATGATGAACCCGGTATTGTGTATTAATCTTGCCTACTTTAATGTTAATTCAAGAGGAAAGTCATCTTTATTTTACTACATATTATGATTAATTATTTGCAGATTCTCCTTCTACTTTATCTACGTTTTTCTCCTTCTTGTCAACAGTGTTTTAGATTATTCTGATACAGATGTCTTAGTGTTTCACGCTCAAGTTTTTCGCGACCTCTACCAAATAGTTTTTTGAATTGTGTGTAAATTACCTAATGTCACTAACAATTAAATCTAAGCTGCTTTTGTAGTCCAACAGTTAGGATAATTGCCTTCCAAGCAATAGACCCGGGTTCGACTCCCGGCAAACGCAATTGCATGTTCTTTCTTTCTATAATTTATGTGCTAAATATCTTTATCCTCTTGATGAATATGTGGTAGAGGTAATTAATTAGCAGATGCCACATTTTTCCTTTTTGGCTTTCATCTTCTAAGGGATTTGCCTTTTTAACTCCAACTTTGTTCACCTTTATGTTGATATAATATATAAATGCGAGTGAACAACAAACAAATTTTCGACAATATATATATTATGGATTAATTCTGGTATGTGACTATCATTTGTAGAAGTACGCAATTTCTCTACACGTATATGTTAGTAAGGGAGTTAGAGTGCGGTTTTCTAGGTCTTGTAATTAAGTATTTGTTAATTGAGCGGAGATATGGTCGAGTTCGGAAGATTCTTTACCTCTAAATCCATTCATAATATTTCAATACTCTTTCCATCCTTAATAACAATTGCTTGTTTGTTGAACCAACAACTTGTTCTTCATCTGCACTATCGTTTTGCACTGCGGGTGTATTACATCTAAGCACGTATTTTTCTTAATTAATGGTTGTTTATGTTATGTTATTCTACAAATACGGGGAGTAATGTTTATATCTTTACTTGTCTGAGACCACATGGTTCTGTTGATTTCAACCATTCCCGTTGCCTTTGTGAATTAAAATTGTGGTTTCGTGGAATTTTCACGATGCTTCATGTAAAACAATCGAACTTTGTTTCGTCTATAGAACTTGTACAATCGGTTATGTTTCGAATGATTTTCAATTTTTGCTGCAATGGATTTCAGAAAACTTGACCGACGAACTTACATAGCATGGAATTTGTCGTTGGACTGTTTATATATACTCATAAGATATGTTTTGTGCTGACTAAGACAATCAAGGTATGAATGTTCGAGAGTATTCATGCTTGTTGGGATTTATAACGCAAGGTAGGTAGTTTTGATATCTCGAATTATTTTCACAACGTGAATAAATTATTGGACGAATATAATTTTAATTTTGTTAATTGGGATTACACCATATTATTAAAAAAATAACCCTTCTGAGCATCATAAATGAGTTTAACTTACCAACTTGGTTTACACTAAGCCTATCACTCAACGAATATGCATTAACCATGTCAATGATGAACCCGGTATTGTGTATTAATCTTGCCTACTTTAATGTTAATTCAAGAGGAAAGTCATCTTTATTTTACTACATATTATGATTAATTATTTGCAGATTCTCCTTCTACTTTATCTACGTTTTTCTCCTTCTTGTCAACAGTGTTTTAGATTATTCTGATACAGATGTCTTAGTGTTTCACGCTCAAGTTTTTCGCGACCTCTACCAAATAGTTTTTTGAATTGTGTGTAAATTACCTAATGTCACTAACAATTAAATCTAAGCTGCTTTTGTAGTCCAACAGTTAGGATAATTGCCTTCCAAGCAATAGACCCAGGTTCGACTCCCGGCAAACGCAATTGCATGTTCTTTCTTTCTATAATTTATGTGCTAAATATCTTTATCCTCTTGATGAATATGTGGTAGAGGTAATTAATTAGCAGATGCCACATTTTTCCTTTTTGGCTTTCATCTTCTAAGGGATTTGCCTTTTTAACCCCAACTTTGTTCACCTTTATGTTGATTTAATATATAAATGCGAGTGAACAACAAACAAATTTTCGACAATATATATATTATGGATTAATTCTGGTATGTGACTATCATTTGTAGAAGTACGCAATTTCTCTACACGTATATGTTAGTAAGGGAGTTAGAGTGCGGTTTTCTAGGTCTTGTAATTAAGTATTTGTTAATTGAGCGGAGATATGGTCGAGTTCGGAAGATTCTTTACCTCTAAATCCATTCATAATATTTCAATACTCTTTCCATCCTTAATAACAATTGCTTGTTTGTTGAACCAACAACTTGTTCTTCATCTGCACTATCGTTTTGCACTGCGGGTGTATTACATCTAAGCACGTATTTTTCTTAATTAATGGTTGTTTATGTTATGTTATTCTACGAATACGGGGAGTAATGTTTATATCTTTACTTGTCTGAGACCACATGGTTCTGTTGATTTCAACCATTCCCGTTGCCTTTGTGAATTAAAATTGTGGTTTCGTGGAATTTTCACGATGCTTCATGTAAAACAATCGAACTTTGTTTCGTCTATAGAACTTGTACAATCGGTTATGTTTCGAATGATTTTCAATTTTTGCTGCAATGGATTTCAGAAAACTTGACCGACGAACTTACATAGCATGGAATTTGTCGTTGGACTGTTTATATATACTCATAAGATATGTTTTGTGCTGACTAAGACAATCAAGGTATGAATGTTCGAGAGTATTCATGCTTGTTGGGATTTATAACGCAAGGTAGGTAGTTTTGATATCTCGAATTATTTTCACAACGTGAATAAATTATTGGACGAATATAATTTTAATTTTGTTAATTGGGATTACACCATATTATTAAAAAAATAACCCTTCTGAGCATCATAAATGAGTTTAACTTACCAACTTGGTTTACACTAAGCCTATCACTCAACGAATATGCATTAACCATGTCAATGATGAACCCGGTATTGTGTATTAATCTTGCCTACTTTAATGTTAATTCAAGAGGAAAGTCATCTTTATTTTACTACATATTATGATTAATTATTTGCAGATTCTCCTTCTACTTTATCTACGTTTTTCTCCTTCTTGTCAACAGTGTTTTAGATTATTCTGATACAGATGTCTTAGTGTTTCACGCTCAAGTTTTTCGCGACCTCTACCAAATAGTTTATTTGAATTGTGTGTAAATTACCTAATGCCACTAACAATTAAATCTGAGCTGCGTTTGTAGTCCAACAGTTAGGATAATTGCCTTCCAAGCAATAGACCCGGGTTCAACTCCCGGCAAACGCAATTGCATGTTCTTTCTTTCTATAATTTATGTGCTAAATATCTTTATCCTCTTGATGAATATGTGGCAGAGGTAATTAATTAGCAGATGCCACATTTTTCCTTTTTGGCTTTCATCTTCTAAGGGATTTGACTTTTTAACCCCAACTTTGTTCACCTTTATGTTGATTTAATATATAAATGCGAGTGAACAACAAACAAATTTTCGACAATATATATATTATGGATTAATTCTGGTATGTGACTATCATTTGTAGAAGTACGCAATTTCTCTACACGTATATGTTAGTAAGGGAGTTAGAGTGTGGTTTACTAGGTCTTGTAATTAAGTATTTGTTAATTGAGCGGAGATATAGTCGAGTTCGGAAGATTCTTCACCTCTAAATCCATTCATAATATTTCAATACTCTTTCCATCCTTAATAACAATTGCTTGTTTGTTGAACCAACAACTTGTTCTTCATCTGCACTATCGTTTTGCACTGCGGGTGTATAACATCTAAGCACGTATTTTTCTTAATTAATGGTTGTTTATGTTATGTTATTCTACAAATACGGGGAGTAATGTTTATATCTTTACTTGTCTGAGACCACAGGGTTCTGTTGATTTCAACCATTCTCGTTGCCTTTGTGAATAAAAAATGTGGTTTCGTGGAATTTTCACGATGCTTCATGTAAAACTATCGAACTTTGTTTCGTCGATAGAACTTGTACAATCGGTTATGTTTCGAATGATTTTCAATTTTTGCTGCAATGGATTTCAGAAAACTTGACCGACGAACTTACATAGCATGGAATTTGTCGTTGGGCTGTTTATATATACTCATAAGATATGTTTTGTGCTGACTAAGACAATCAAGGTATGAATGTTCGAGAGTATTCATGCTTGTTGTGATTTATAATGCAAGGTAGGTAGTTTTGATATCTCTTATTATTTTCACAACATGAATAAATTATTGGACGAATATAATTTTAATTTTGTTAATTGGGATTACACCATATTATTAAAAAAATAACCCTTCCGAGCATCATAAATGCGTTTAACTTACCAACTTGGTTTACACTAAGCCTATCACGCACCGAATATGCATTAACCATGTCAATGATTAACCCGGTATTGTGTATTAATCTTGCCTACTTTAATGTTAATTCAAGAGGAAAGTCATCTTTATTTTACTACATATTATGATTAATTATTTGCAGATTCTCCTTCTACTTTATCTACGTTTTTCTCCTTCTTGTCAACAGTGTTTTAGATTATTCTGATACAGATGTCTTAGTGTTTCACGCTGAAGTTTTTCGCGACCTCTACCGAATAGTTTATTTGAATTGTGTGTAAATTACCTAATGTCACTAACAATTAAATATGAGCTGCGTTTATAGTCCAACGGTTAGGATAATTGCCTTCCAAGCAATAGACCCGGGTTCGACTCCCGGCAAACGCAATTGGATGTTCTTTCTTTCTATAATTTATGTGCTAAATATCTTTATCCTCTTGATGAATATGTGGTAGAGGTAATTAATTAGCAGATCCCACATTTTTCCTTTTTGGCTTTCATCTTCTAAGGGATTTGCCTTTTTAACCCCAACTTTGTTCACCTTTATGTTGATATAATATATAAATGCGAGTGAACAACAAACAAATTTTCGACAATATATATATTATGGATTAATTCTAGTATGTGACTATCATTTGTAGAAGTACGCAATTTCTCTACACGTATATGTTAGTAAGGGAGTTAGCGTGTGGTTTATTAGGTCTTGTAATTAAGTATTTGTTAATTGAGTGGAGATATAGTCGAGTTCGGAAGATTCTTCACCTCTAAATCCATTCATAATATTTCAATACTCTTTCCATCCTTAATAACAATTGCTTGTTTGTTGAACCAACAACTTGTTCTTCATCTGCACTATCGTTTTGCACTGCGGGTGTATTACATCTAAGCACGTATTTTTCTTAATTAATGGTTGTTTATGTTATGTTATTCTACAAATACGGGGAGTAATGTTTATATCTTTACTTGTCTGAGACCACATGGTTCTGTTGATTTCAACCATTCCCGTTGCCTTTGTGAATTAAAATTGTGGTTTCGTGGAATTTTCACGATGCTTCATGTAAAACAATCGAACTTTGTTTCGTCTATAGAACTTGTACAATCGGTTATGTTTCGAATAATTTTCAATTTTTGCTGCAATGGATTTCAGAAAACTTAACCAACGAACTTACATAGCATGGAATTTGTCGTTGGACTGTTTATATATACTCATAAGATATGTTTTATGCTTACTAAGACAATCAAGGTATGAATGTTCGAGAGTATTCATGCTTGTTGGGATTTATAACGCAAGGTAGGTAGTTTTGATATCTCGAATTATTTTCACAACGTGAATAAATTATTGGACGAATATAATTTTAATTTTATTAATTGGGATTACACCATATTATTAAAAAAATAACCCTTCTGAGCATCATAAATGCGTTTAACTTACCAACTTGGTTTACACTAAGCCTATCACGCAATGAATATGCATTAACCATGTCAATGATGAACCCAGTATTGTGTATTAATCTTGCCTACTTTAATGTTAATTCAAGAGGAAAGTCATCTTTATTTTACTACATATTATGATTAATTATTTGCAGATTCTCCTTCTACTTTATCTACGTTTTTCTCCTTCTTGTCAACAGTGTTTTAGATTATTCTGATACAGATGTCTTAGTGTTTCACGCTCAAGTTTTTCGCGACCTCTACCGAATAGTTTATTTGAATTGTGTGTAAATTACCTAATGTCACTAACAATTAAATATGAGCTGCGTTTATAGTCCAACGGTTAGGATAATTGCCTTCCAAGCAATAGACCCGGGTTCGACTCCCGGCAAACGCAATTGGATGTTCTTTCTTTCTATAATTTATGTGCTAAATATCTTTATCCTCTTGATGAATATGTGGTAGAGGTAATTAATTAGCAGATGCCACATTTTTCCTTTTTGGCTTTCATCTTCTAAGGGATTTGCCTTTTTAACCCCAACTTTGTTCACCTTTATGTTGATATAATATATAAATGCGAGTGAACAACAAACAAATTTTCGACAATATATATATTATGGATTAATTCTAGTATGTGACTATCATTTGTAGAAGTACGCAATTTCTCTACACGTATATGTTAGTAAGGGAGTTAGCGTGTGGTTTATTAGGTCTTGTAATTAAGTATTTGTTAATTGAGTGGAGATATAATCGAGTTCGGAAGATTCTTCACCTCTAAATCCATTCATAATATTTCAATACTCTTTCCATCCTTAATAACAATTGCTTGTTTGTTGAACCAACAACTTGTTCTTCATCTGCACTATCGTTTTGCACTGCGGGTGTATTACATCTAAGCACGTATTTTTCTTAATTAATGGTTGTTTATGTTATGTTATTCTACAAATACGGGGAGTAATGTTTATATCTTTACTTGTCTGAGACCACATGGTTCTGTTGATTTCAACCATTCCCGTTGCCTTTGTGAATTAAAATTGTGGTTTCGTGGAATTTTCACGATGCTTCATGTAAAACAATCGAACTTTGTTTCGTCTATAGAACTTGTACAATCGGTTATGTTTCGAATGATTTTCAATTTTTGCTGCAATGGATTTCAGAAAACTTAACCAACGAACTTACATAGCATGGAATTTGTCGTTGGACTGTTTATATATACTCATAAGATATGTTTTATGCTTACTAAGACAATCAAGGTATGAATGTTCGAGAGTATTCATGCTTGTTGGGATTTATAACGCAAGGTAGGTAGTTTTGATATCTCGAATTATTTTCACAACGTGAATAAATTATTGGACGAATATAATTTTAATTTTATTAATTGGGATTACACCATATTATTAAAAAAATAACCCTTCTGAGCATCATAAATGCGTTTAACTTACCAACTTGGTTTACACTAAGCCTATCACGCAATGAATATGCATTAACCATGTCAATGATGAACCCAGTATTGTGTATTAATCTTGCCTACTTTAATGTTAATTCAAGAGGAAAGTCATCTTTATTTTACTACATATTATGATTAATTATTTGCAGTTTCTCCTTCTACTTTATCTACGTTTTTCTCCTTCTTGTCAACAGTGTTTTAGATTATTCTGATACAGATGTCTTAGTGTTTCACGCTCAAGTTTTTCGCGACCTCTACCGAATAGTTTATTTGAATTGTGTGTAAATTACCTAATGTCACTAACAATTAAATATGAGCTGCGTTTATAGTCCAACGGTTAGGATAATTGCCTTCCAAGCAATAGACCCGGGTTCGACTCCCGGCAAACGCAATTGGATGTTCTTTCTTTCTATAATTTATGTGCTAAATATCTTTATCCTCTTGATGAATATGTGGTAGAGGTAATTAATTAGCAGATGCCACATTTTTCCTTTTTGGCTTTCATCTTCTAAGGGATTTGCCTTTTTAACCCCAACTTTGTTCACCTTTATGTTGATTTAATATATAAATGCGAGTGAACAACAAACAAATTTTCGACAATATATATATTATGGATTAATTCTGGTATGTGACTATCATTTGTAGAAGTACGCAATTTCTCTACACGTATATGTTAGTAAGGGAGTTAGAGTGTGGTTTTCTAGGTCTTGTAATTAAGTATTTGTTAATTGAGCGGAGATATGGTCGAGTTCGGAAGATTCTTCACCTCTAAATCCATTCATAATATTTCAATACTCTTTCCATCCTTAATAACAATTGCTTGTTTGTTGAACCAACAACTTGTTCTTCATCTGCACTATCGTTTTGCACTGCGGGTGTATTACATCTAAGCACGTATTTTTCTTAATTAATGGTTGTTTATGTTATGTTATTCTACAAATACGGGGAGTAATGTTTATATCTTTACTTGTCTGAGACCACAGGGTTCTGTTGATTTCAACCATTCTCGTTGCCTTTGTGAATAAAAAATGTGGTTTCGTGGAATTTTCACGATGCTTCATGTAAAACTATCGAACTTTGTTTCGTCGATAGAACTTGTACAATCGGTTATGTTTCGAATGATTTTCAATTTTTGCTGCAATGGATTTCAGAAAACTTGACCGACGAACTTACATAGCATGGAATTTGTCGTTGGGCTGTTTATATATACTCATAAGATATGTTTTGTGCTGACTAAGACAATCAAGGTATGAATGTTCGAGAGTATTCATGCTTGTTGTGATTTATAATGCAAGGTAGGTAGTTTTGATATCTCTTATTATTTTCACAACATGAATAAATTATTGGACGAATATAATTTTAATTTTGTTAATTGGGATTACACCATATTATTAAAAAAATAACCCTTCCGAGCATCATAAATGCGTTTAACTTACCAACTTGGTTTACACTAAGCCTATCACGCACCGAATATGCATTAACCATGTCAATGATTAACCCGGTATTGTGTATTAATCTTGCCTACTTTAATGTTAATTCAAGAGGAAAGTCATCTTTATTTTACTACATATTATGATTAATTATTTGCAGATTCTCCTTCTACTTTATCTACGTTTTTCTCCTTCTTGTCAACAGTGTTTTAGATTATTCTGATACAGATGTCTTAGTGTTTCACGCTCAAGTTTTTCGCGACCTCTACCAAATAGTTTTTTGAATTGTGTGTAAATTACCTAATGTCACTAACAATTAAATATGAGCTGCGTTTGTAGTCCAACAGTTAGGATAATTGCCTTCCAAGCAATAGACCCGGGTTCGACTCCCGGCAAACGCAATTGCATGTTCTTTCTTTCTATAATTTATGTGCTAAATATCTTTATCCTCTTGATGAATATGTGGTAGAGGTAATTAATTAGCAGATGCCACATTTTTCCTTTTTGGCTTTCATCTTCTAAGGGATTTGCCTTTTTAACCCCAACTTTGTTCACCTTTATGTTGATTTAATATATAAATGCGAGTGAACAACAAACAAATTTTCGACAATATATATATTATGGATTAATTCTGGTATGTGACTATCATTTGTAGAAGTACGCAATTTCTCTACACGTATATGTTAGTAAGGGAGTTAGAGTGTGGTTTTCTAGGTCTTGTAATTAAGTATTTGTTAATTGAGCGGAGATATGGTCGAGTTCGGAAGATTCTTCACCTCTAAATCCATTCATAATATTTCAATACTCTTTCCATCCTTAATAACAATTGCTTGTTTGTTGAACCAACAACTTGTTCTTCATCTGCACTATCGTTTTGCACTGCGGGTGTATTACATCTAAGCACGTATTTTTCTTAATTAATGGTTGTTTATGTTATGTTATTCTACAAATACGGGGAGTAATGTTTATATCTTTACTTGTCTGAGACCACAGGGTTCTGTTGATTTCAACCATTCTCGTTGCCTTTGTGAATAAAAAATGTGGTTTCGTGGAATTTTCACGATGCTTCATGTAAAACTATCGAACTTTGTTTCGTCGATAGAACTTGTACAATCGGTTATGTTTCGAATGATTTTCAATTTTTGCTGCAATGGATTTCAGAAAACTTGACCGACGAACTTACATAGCATGGAATTTGTCGTTGGGCTGTTTATATATACTCATAAGATATGTTTTGTGCTGACTAAGACAATCAAGGTATGAATGTTCGAGAGTATTCATGCTTGTTGTGATTTATAATGCAAGGTAGGTAGTTTTGATATCTCTTATTATTTTCACAACATGAATAAATTATTGGACGAATATAATTTTAATTTTGTTAATTGGGATTACACCATATTATTAAAAAAATAACCCTTCCGAGCATCATAAATGCGTTTAACTTACCAACTTGGTTTACACTAAGCCTATCACGCACCGAATATGCATTAACCATGTCAATGATTAACCCGGTATTGTGTATTAATCTTGCCTACTTTAATGTTAATTCAAGAGGAAAGTCATCTTTATTTTACTACATATTATGATTAATTATTTGCAGATTCTCCTTCTACTTTATCTACGTTTTTCTCCTTCTTGTCAACAGTGTTTTAGATTATTCTGATACAGATGTCTTAGTGTTTCACGCTCAAGTTTTTCGCGACCTCACCGAATAGTTTATTTGAATTGTGTGTAAATTACCTAATGTCACTAACAATTAAATATGAGATGCGTTTGTAGTCCAACGGTTAGGATAATTGCCTTCCAAGCAATAGACCCGGGTTCGACTCCCGGCAAACGCAATTGGATGTTCTTTCTTTCTATAATTTATGTGCTAAATATCTTTATCCTCTTGATGAATATGTGGTAGAGGTAATTAATTAGCAGATGCCACATTTTTCCTTTTTGGCTTTCATCTTCTAAGGGATTTGCCTTTTTAACCCCAACTTTGTTCACCTTTATGTTGATATAATATATAAATGCGAGTGAACAACAAACAAATTTTCGACAATATATATATTATGGATTAATTCTAGTATGTGACTATCATTTGTAGAAGTACGCAATTTCTCTACACGTATATGTTAGTAAGGGAGTTAGCGTGTGGTTTATTAGGTCTTGTAATTAAGTATTTGTTAATTGAGTGGAGATATAGTCGAGTTCGGAAGATTCTTCACATCTAAATCCATTCATAATATTTCAATACTCTTTCCATCCTTAATAACAATTGCTTGTTTGTTGAACCAACAACTTGTTCTTCATCTGCACTATCGTTTTGCACTGCGGGTGTATTACATCTAAGCACGTATTTTTCTTAATTAATGGTTGTTTATGTTATGTTATTCTACAAATACGGGGAGTAATGTTTATATCTTTACTTGTCTGAGACCACATGGTTCTGTTGATTTCAACCATTCCCGTTGCCTTTGTGAATTAAAATTGTGGTTTCGTGGAATTTTCACGATGCTTCATGTAAAACAATCGAACTTTGTTTCGTCTATAGAACTTGTACAATCGGTTATGTTTCGAATGATTTTCAATTTTTGCTGCAATGGATTTCAGAAAACTTAACCGACGAACTTACATAGCATGGAATTTGTCGTTGGACTGTTTATATATACTCATAAGATATGTATTATGCTTACTAAGACAATCAAGGTATGAATGTTCGAGAGTATTCATGCTTGTTGGGATTTATAACGCAAGGTAGGTAGTTTTGATATCTCGAATTATTTTCACAACGTGAATAAATTATTGGACGAATATAATTTTAATTTTATTAATTGGGATACACCATATTATTAAAAAAATAACCCTTCTGAGCATCATAAATGCGTTTAACTTACCAACTTGGTTTACACTAAGCCTATCACGCAATGAATATGCATTAACCATGTCAATGATGAACCCGGTATTGTGTATTAATCTTGCCTACTTTAATGTTAATTCAAGAGGAAAGTCATCTTTATTTTACTACATATTATGATTAATTATTTGCAGATTCTCCTTCTACTTTATCTACGTTTTTCTCCTTCTTGTCAACAGTGTTTTAGATTATTCTGATACAGATGTCTTAGTGTTTCACGCTCAAGTTTTTCGCGACCTCTACCGAATAGTTTATTTGAATTGTGTGTAAATTACCTAATGTCACTAACAATTAAATATGAGCTGCGTTTGTAGTCCAACAGTTAGGATAATTGCCTTCCAAGCAATAGACCCGGGTTCGACTCCCGGCAAACGCAATTGCATGTTCTTTCTTTCTATAATTTATGTGCTAAATATCTTTATCCTCTTGATGAATATGTGGTAGAGGTAATTAATTAGCAGATGCCACATTTTTCCTTTTTGGCTTTCATCTTCTAAGGGATTTGCCTTTTTAACCCCAACTTTGTTCACCTTTATGTTGATTTAATATATAAATGCGAGTGAACAACAAACAAATTTTCGACAATATATATATTATGGATTAATTCTGGTATGTGACTATCATTTGTAGAAGTACGCAATTTCTCTACACGTATATGTTAGTAAGGGAGTTAGAGTGTGGTTTTCTAGGTCTTGTAATTAAGTATTTGTTAATTGAGCGGAGATATGGTCGAGTTCGGAAGATTCTTCACCTCTAAATCCATTCATAATATTTCAATACTCTTTCCATCCTTAATAACAATTGCTTGTTTGTTGAACCAACAACTTGTTCTTCATCTGCACTATCGTTTTGCACTGCGGGTGTATTACATCTAAGCACGTATTTTTCTTAATTAATGGTTGTTTATGTTATGTTATTCTACAAATACGGGGAGTAATGTTTATATCTTTACTTGTCTGAGACCACATGGTTCTGTTGATTTCAACCATTCCCGTTGCCTTTGTGAATTAAAATTGTGGTTTCGTGGAATTTTCACGATGCTTCATGTAAAACAATCGAACTTTGTTTCGTCTATAGAACTTGTACAATCGGTTATGTTTCGAATGATTTTCAATTTTTGCTGCAATGGATTTTAGAAAACTTAACCGACGAACTTACATAGCATGGAATTTGTCGTTGGACTGTTTATATATACTCATAAGATATGTATTATGCTTACTAAGACAATCAAGGTATGAATGTTCGAGAGTATTCATGCTTGTTGGGATTTATAACGCAAGGTAGGTAGTTTTGATATCTCGAATTATTTTCACAACGTGAATAAATTATTGGACGAATATAATTTTAATTTTATTAATTGGGATTACACCATATTATTAAAAAAATAACCCTTCTGAGCATCATAAATGCGTTTAAATTACCAACTTGGTTTACACTAAGCCTATCACGCAATGAATATGCATTAACCATGTCAATGATGAACCCGGTATTGTGTATTAATCTTGCCTACTTTAATGTTAATTCAAGAGGAAAGTCATCTTTATTTTACTACATATTATGATTAATTATTTGCAGATTCTCCTTCTACTTTATCTACGTTTTTCTCCTTCTTGTCAACAGTGTTTTAGATTATTCTGATACAGATGTCTTAGTGTTTCACGCTCAAGTTTTTCGCGACCTCTACCGAATAGTTTATTTGAATTGTGTGTAAATTACCTAATGTCACTAACAATTAAATATGAGCTGCGTTTGTAGTCCAACAGTTAGGATAATTGCCTTCCAAGCAATAGACCCGGGTTCGACTCCCGGCAAACGCAATTGCATGTTCTTTCTTTCTATAATTTATGTGCTAAATATCTTTATCCTCTTGATGAATATGTGGTAGAGGTAATTAATTAGCAGATGCCACATTTTTCCTTTTTGGCTTTCATCTTCTAAGGGATTTGCCTTTTTAACCCCAACTTTGTTCACCTTTATGTTGATTTAATATATAAATGCGAGTGAACAACAAACAAATTTTCGACAATATATATATTATGGATTAATTCTGGTATGTGACTATCATTTGTAGAAGTACGCAATTTCTCTACACGTATATGTTAGTAAGGGAGTTAGAGTGTGGTTTTCTAGGTCTTGTAATTAAGTATTTGTTAATTGAGCGGAGATATGGTCGAGTTCGGAAGATTCTTCACCTCTAAATCCATTCATAATATTTCAATACTCTTTCCATCCTTAATAACAATTGCTTGTTTGTTGAACCAACAACTTGTTCTTCATCTGCACTATCGTTTTGCACTGCGGGTGTATTACATCTAAGCACGTATTTTTCTTAATTAATGGTTGTTTATGTTATGTTATTCTACAAATACGGGGAGTAATGTTTATATCTTTACTTGTCTGAGACCACAGGGTTCTGTTGATTTCAACCATTCTCGTTGCCTTTGTGAATAAAAATTGTGGTTTCGTGGAATTTTCACGATGCTTCATGTAAAACTATCGAACTTTGTTTCGTCGATAGAACTTGTACAATCGGTTATGTTTCGAATGATTTTCAATTTTTGCTGCAATGGATTTCAGAAAACTTGACCGACGAACTTACATAGCATGGAATTGGTCGTTGGGCTGTTTATATATACTCATAAGATATGTTTTGTGCTGACTAAGACAATCAAGGTATGAATGTTCGAGAGTATTCATGCTTGTTGTGATTTATAATGCAAGGTAGGTAGTTTTGATATCTCTTATTATTTTCACAACATGAATAAATTATTGGACGAATATAATTTTAATTTTGTTAATTGGGATTACACCATATTATTAAAAAAATAACCCTTCCGAGCATCATAAATGCGTTTAACTTACCAACTTGGTTTACACTAAGCCTATCACGCACCGAATATGCATTAACCATGTCAATGATTAACCCGGTATTGTGTATTAATCTTGCCTACTTTAATGTTAATTCAAGAGGAAAGTCATCTTTATTTTACTACATATTATGATTAATTATTTGCAGATTCTCCATCTACTTTATCTACGTTTTTCTCCTTCTTGTCAACAGTGTTTTAGATTATTCTGATACAGATGTCTTAGTGTTTCACGCTCAAGTTTTTCGCGACCTCTACCGAATAGTTTATTTGAATTGTGTGTAAATTACCTAATGTCACTAACAATTAAATATGAGATGCGTTTGTAGTCCAACGGTTAGGATAATTGCCTTCCAAGCAATAGACCCGGGTTCGACTCCCGGCAAACGCAATTGGATGTTCTTTCTTTCTATAATTTATGTGCTAAATATCTTTATCCTCTTGATGAATATGTGGTAGAGGTAATTAATTAGCAGATGCCACATTTTTCCTTTTTGGCTTTCATCTTCTAAGGGATTTGCCTTTTTAACCCCAACTTTGTTCACCTTTATGTTGATATAATATATAAATGCGAGTGAACAACAAACAAATTTTCGACAATATATATATTATGGATTAATTCTAGTATGTGACTATCATTTGTAGAAGTACGCAATTTCTCTACACGTATATGTTAGTAAGGGAGTTAGCGTGTGGTTTATTAGGTCTTGTAATTAAGTATTTGTTAATTGAGTGGAGATATAGTCGAGTTCGGAAGATTCTTCACATCTAAATCCATTCATAATATTTCAATACTCTTTCCATCCTTAATAACAATTGCTTGTTTGTTGAACCAACAACTTGTTCTTCATCTGCACTATCGTTTTGCACTGCGGGTGTATTACATCTAAGCACGTATTTTTCTTAATTAATGGTTGTTTATGTTATGTTATTCTACAAATACGGGGAGTAATGTTTATATCTTTACTTGTCTGAGACCACATGGTTCTGTTGATTTCAACCATTCCCGTTGCCTTTGTGAATTAAAATTGTGGTTTCGTGGAATTTTCACGATGATTCATGTAAAACAATCGAACTTTGTTTCGTCTATAGAACTTGTACAATCGGTTATGTTTCGAATGATTTTCAATTTTTGCTGCAATGGATTTCAGAAAACTTAACCGACGAACTTACATAGCATGGAATTTGTCGTTGGACTGTTTATATATACTCATAAGATATGTATTATGCTTACTAAGACAATCAAGGTATGAATGTTCGAGAGTATTCATGCTTGTTGGGATTTATAACGCAAGGTAGGTAGTTTTGATATCTCGAATTATTTTCACAACGTGAATAAATTATTGGACGAATATAATTTTAATTTTATTAATTGGGATTACACCATATTATTAAAAAAATAACCCTTCTGAGCATCATAAATGCGTTTAACTTACCAACTTGGTTTACACTAAGCCTATCACGCAATGAATATGCATTAACCATGTCAATGATGAACCCGGTATTGTGTATTAATCTTGCCTACTTTAATGTTAATTCAAGAGGAAAGTCATCTTTATTTTACTACATATTATGATTAATTATTTGCAGATTCTCCTTCTACTTTATCTACGTTTTTCTCCTTCTTGTCAACAGTGTTTTAGATTATTCTGATACAGATGTCTTAGTGTTTCACGCTCAAGTTTTTCGCGACCTCTACCGAATAGTTTATTTGAATTGTGTGTAAATTACCTAATGTCACTAACAATTAAATATGAGCTGCGTTTGTAGTCCAACAGTTAGGATAATTGCCTTCCAAGCAATAGACCCGGGTTCGACTCCCGGCAAACGCAATTGCATGTTCTTTCTTTCTATAATTTATGTGCTAAATATCTTTATCCTCTTGATGAATATGTGGTAGAGGTAATTAATTAGCAGATGCCACATTTTTCCTTTTTGGCTTTCATATTCTAAGGGATTTGCCTTTTTAACCCCAACTTTGTTCACCTTTATGTTGATTTAATATATAAATGCGAGTGAACAACAAACAAATTTTCGACAATATATATATTATGGATTAATTCTGGTATGTGACTATCATTTGTAGAAGTACGCAATTTCTCTACACGTATATGTTAGTAAGGGAGTTAGAGTGTGGTTTTCTAGGTCTTGTAATTAAGTATTTGTTAATTGAGCGGAGATATGGTCGAGTTCGGAAGATTCTTCACCTCTAAATCCATTCATAATATTTCAATACTCTTTCCATCCTTAATAACAATTGCTTGTTTGTTGAACCAACAACTTGTTCTTCATCTGCACTATCGTTTTGCACTGCGGGTGTATTACATCTAAGCACGTATTTTTCTTAATTAATGGTTGTTTATGTTATGTTATTCTACAAATACGGGGAGTAATGTTTATATCTTTACTTGTCTGAGACCACATGGTTCTGTTGATTTCAACCATTCCCGTTGCCTTTGTGAATTAAAATTGTGGTTTCGTGGAATTTTCACGATGCTTCATGTAAAACAATCGAACTTTGTTTCGTCTATAGAACTTGTACAATCGGTTATGTTTCGAATGATTTTCAATTTTTGCTGCAATGGATTTCAGAAAACTTAACCGACGAACTTACATAGCATGGAATTTGTCGTTGGACTGTTTATATATACTCATAAGATATGTTTTATGCTTACTAAGACAATCAATGTATGAATGTTCGAGAGTATTCATGCTTGTTGGGATTTATAACGCAAGGTAGGTAGTTTTGATATCTCGAATTATTTTCACAACGTGAATAAATTATTGGACGAATATAATTTTAATTTTGTTAATTGGGATTACACCATATTATTAAAAAAATAACCCTTCTCAGCATCATAAATGAGTTTAACTTACCAACTTGGTTTACACTAAGCCTATCACGCAACGAATATGCATTAACCATGTCAATGATGAACCCGGTATTGTGTATTAATCTTGCCTACTTTAATGTTAATTCAAGAGGAAAGTCATCTTTATTTTACTACATATTATGATTAATTATTTGCAGATTCTCCTTCTACTTTATCTACGTTTTTCTCCTTCTTGTCAACAGTGTTTTAGATTATTCTGATACAGATGTCTTAGTGTTTCACGCTCAAGTTTTTCGCGACCTCTACCGAATAGTTTATTTGAATTGTGTGTAAATTACCTAATGTCACTAACAATTAAATATGAGCTGCGTTTGTAGTCCAACGGTTAGGATAATTGCCTTCCAAGCAATAGACCCGGGTTCGACTCCCGGTAAACGCAATTGGATGTTCTTTCTTTCTATAATTTATGTGCTAAATATCTTTATCCTCTTGATGAATATGTGGTAGAGGTAATTAATTAGCAGATGCCACATTTTTCCTTTTTGGCTTTCATCTTCTAAGGGATTTGCCTTTTTAACCCCAACTTTGTTCACCTTTATGTTGATATAATATATAAATGCGAGTGAACAACAAACAAATTTTCGACAATATATATATTATGGATTAATTCTAGTATGTGACTATCATTTGTAGAAGTACGCAATTTCTCTACACGTATATGTTAGTAAGGGAGTTAGCGTGTGGTTTATTAGGTCTTGTAATTAAGTACTTGTTAATTGAGTGGAGATATAGTCGAGTTCGGAAGATTCTTCACCTCTAAATCCATTCATAATATTTCAATACTCTTTCCATCCTTAATAACAATTGCTTGTTTGTTGAACCAACAACTTGTTCTTCATCTGCACTATCGTTTTGCACTGCGGGTGTATTACATCTAAGCACGTATTTTTCTTAATTAATGGTTGTTTATGTTATGTTATTCTACAAATACGGGGAGTAATGTTTATATCTTTACTTGTCTGAGACCACATGGTTCTGTTGATTTCAACCATTCCCGTTGCCTTTGTGAATTAAAATTGTGGTTTCGTGGAATTTTCACGATGCTTCATGTAAAACAATCGAACTTTGTTTCGTCTATAGAACTTGTACAATCGGTTATGTTTCGAATGATTTTCAATTTTTGCTGCAATGGATTTCAGAAAACTTAACCGACGAACTTACATAGCATGGAATTTGTCGTTGGACTGTTTATATATACTCATAAGATATGTTTTATGCTAACTAAGACAATCAAGGTATGAATGTTCGAGAGTATTCATGCTTGTTGGGATTTATAACGCAAGGTAGGTAGTTTTGATATCTCGAATTATTTTCACAACGTGAATAAATTATTGGACGAATATAATTTTAATTTTGTTAATTGGGATTACACCATATTATTAAAAAAATAACCCTTCTGAGCATCATAAATGAGTTTAACTTACCAACTTGGTTTACACTAAGCCTATCACTCAACGAATATGCATTAACCATGTCAATGATGAACCCGGTATTGTGTATTAATCTTGCCTACTTTAATGTTAATTCAAGAGGAAAGTCATCTTTATTTTACTACATATTATGATTAATTATTTGCAGATTCTCCTTCTACGTTTTTCTCCTTCTTGTCAACAGTGTTTTAGATTATTCTGATACAGATGTCTTAGTGTTTCACGCTCAAGTTTTTCGCGACCTCTACCGAATAGTTTATTTGAATTGTGTGTAAATTACCTAATGTCACTAACAATTAAATATGAGCTGCGTTTGTAGTCCAACGGTTAGGATAATTGCCTTCCAAGCAATAGACCCGGGTTCGACTCCCGGTAAACGCAATTGGATGTTCTTTCTTTCTATAATTTATGTGCTAAATATCTTTATCCTCTTGATGAATATGTGGTAGAGGTAATTAATTAGCAGATGCCACATTTTTCCTTTTTGGCTTTCATCTTCTAAGGGATTTGCCTTTTTAACCCCAACTTTGTTCACCTTTATGTTGATATAATATATAAATGCGAGTGAACAACAAACAAATTTTCGACAATATATATATTATGGATTAATTCTAGTATGTGACTATCATTTGTAGAAGTACGCAATTTCTCTACACGTATATGTTAGTAAGGGAGTTAGCGTGTGGTTTATTAGGTCTTGTAATTAAGTACTTGTTAATTGAGTGGAGATATAGTCGAGTTCGGAAGATTCTTCACCTCTAAATCCATTCATAATATTTCAATACTCTTTCCATCCTTAATAACAATTGCTTGTTTGTTGAACCAACAACTTGTTCTTCATCTGCACTATCGTTTTGCACTGCGGGTGTATTTCATCTAAGCACGTATTTTTCTTAATTAATGGTTGTTTATGTTATGTTATTCTACAAATACGGGGAGTAATGTTTATATCTTTACTTGTCTGAGACCACATGGTTCTGTTGATTTCAACCATTCCCGTTGCCTTTGTGAATTAAAATTGTGGTTTCGTGGAATTTTCACGATGCTTCATGTAAAACAATCGAACTTTGTTTCGTCTATAGAACTTGTACAATCGGTTATGTTTCGAATGATTTTCAATTTTTGCTGCAATGGATTTCAGAAAACTTAACCGACGAACTTACATAGCATGGAATTTGTCGTTGGACTGTTTATATATACTCATAAGATATGTTTTATGCTTACTAAGACAATCAAGGTATGAATGTTCGAGAGTATTCATGCTTGTTGGGATTTATAATGCAAGGTAGGTAGTTTTGATATCTCGAATTATTTTCACAACGTGAATAAATTATTGGACGAATATAATTTTAATTTTGTTAATTGGGATTACACCATATTATTAAAAAAATAACCCTTCTGAGCATCATAAATGAGTTTAACTTACCAACTTGGTTTACACTAAGCCTATCACGCAACGAATATGCATTAACCATGTCAATGATGAACCCAGTATTGTGTATTAATCTTGCCTACTTTAATGTTAATTCAAGAGGAAAGTCATCTTTATTTTACTACATATTATGATTAATTATTTGCAGATTCTCCTTCTACGTTTTTCTCCTTCTTGTCAACAGTGTTTTAGATTATTCTGATACAGATGTCTTAGTGTTTCACGCTCAAGTTTTTCGCGACCTCTACCGAATAGTTTATTTGAATTGTGTGTAAATTACCTAATGTCACTAACAATTAAATATGAGCTGCGTTTGTAGTCCAACGGTTAGGATAATTGCCTTCCAAGCAATAGACCCGGGTTCGACTCCCGGTAAACGCAATTGGATGTTCTTTCTTTCTATAATTTATGTGCTAAATATCTTTATCCTCTTGATGAATATGTGGTAGAGGTAATTAATTAGCAGATGCCACATTTTTCCTTTTTGGCTTTCATCTTCTAAGGGATTTGCCTTTTTAACCCCAACTTTTTTCACCTTTATGTTGATATAATATATAAATGCGAGTGAACAACAAACAAATTTTCGACAATATATATATTATGGATTAATTCTAGTATGTGACTATCATTTGTAGAAGTACGCAATTTCTCTACACGTATATGTTAGTAAGGGAGTTAGCGTGTGGTTTATTAGGTCTTGTAATTAAGTACTTGTTAATTGAGTGGAGATATAGTCGAGTTCGGAAGATTCTTCACCTCTAAATCCATTCATAATATTTCAATACTCTTTCCATCCTTAATAACAATTGCTTGTTTGTTGAACCAACAACTTGTTCTTCATATGCACTATCGTTTTGCACTGCGGGTGTATTACATCTAAGCACGTATTTTTCTTAATTAATGGTTGTTTATGTTATGTTATTCTACAAATACGGGGAGTAATGTTTATATCTTTACTTGTCTGAGACCACATGGTTCTGTTGATTTCAACCATTCCCGTTGCCTTTGTGAATTAAAATTGTGGTTTCGTGGAATTTTCACGATGCTTCATGTAAAACAATCGAACTTTGTTTCGTCTATAGAACTTGTACAATCGGTTATGTTTCGAATGATTTTCAATTTTTGCTGCAATGGATTTCAGAAAACTTAACCGACGAACTTACATAGCATGGAATTTGTCGTTGGACTGTTTATATATACTCATAAGATATGTTTTATGCTTACTAAGACAATCAAGGTATGAATGTTCGAGAGTATTCATGCTTGTTGGGATTTATAACGCAAGGTAGGTAGTTTTGATATCTCGAATTATTTTCACAACGTGAATAAATTATTGGACGAATATAATTTTAATTTTGTTAATTGGGATTACACCATATTATTAAAAAAATAACCCTTCTCAGCATCATAAATGAGTTTAACTTACCAACTTGGTTTACACTAAGCCTATCACGCAACGAATATGCATTAACCATGTCAATGATGAACCCGGTATTGTGTATTAATCTTGCCTACTTTAATGTTAATTCAAGAGGAAAGTCATCTTTATTTTACTACATATTATGATTAATTATTTGCAGATTCTCCTTCTACGTTTTTCTCCTTCTTGTCAACAGTGTTTTAGATTATTCTGATACAGATGTCTTAGTGTTTCACGCTCAAGTTTTTCGCGACCTCTACCGAATAGTTTATTTGAATTGTGTGTAAATTACCTAATGTCACTAACAATTAAATATGAGCTGCGTTTGTAGTCCAACGGTTAGGATAATTGCCTTCCAAGCAATAGACCCGGGTTCGACTCCCGGTAAACGCAATTGGATGTTCTTTCTTTCTATAATTTATGTGCTAAATATCTTTATCCTCTTGATGAATATGTGGTAGAGGTAATTAATTAGCAGATGCCACATTTTTCCTTTTTGGCTTTCATCTTCTAAGGGATTTGCCTTTTTAACCCCAACTTTGTTCACCTTTATGTTGATATAATATATAAATGCGAGTGAACAACAAACAAATTTTCGACAATATATATATTATGGATTAATTCTAGTATGTGACTATCATTTGTAGAAGTACGCAATTTCTCTACACGTATATGTTAGTAAGGGAGTTAGCGTGTGGTTTATTAGGTCTTGTAATTAAGTACTTGTTAATTGAGTGGAGATATAGTCGAGTTCGGAAGATTCTTCACCTCTAAATCCATTCATAATATTTCAATACTCTTTCCATCCTTAATAACAATTGCTTGTTTGTTGAACCAACAACTTGTTCTTCATCTGCACTATCGTTTTGCACTGCGGGTGTATTACATCTAAGCACGTATTTTTCTTAATTAATGGTTGTTTATGTTATGTTATTCTACAAATACGGGGAGTAATGTTTATATCTTTACTTGTCTGAGACCACATGGTTCTGTTGATTTCAACCATTCCCGTTGCCTTTGTGAATTAAAATTGTGGTTTCGTGGAATTTTCACGATGCTTCATGTAAAACAATCGAACTTTGTTTCGTCTATAGAACTTGTACAATCGGTTATGTTTCGAATGATTTTCAATTTTTGCTGCAATGGATTTCAGAAAACTTAACCGACGAACTTACATAGCATGGAATTTGTCGTTGGACTGTTTATATATACTCATAAGATATGTTTTATGCTTACTAAGACAATCAAGGTATGAATGTTCGAGAGTATTCATGCTTGTTGGGATTTATAACGCAAGGTAGGTAGTTTTGATATCTCGAATTATTTTCACAACGTGAATAAATTATTGGACGAATATAATTTTAATTTTGTTAATTGGGATTACACCATATTATTAAAAAAATAACCCTTCTCAGCATCATAAATGAGTTTAACTTACCAACTTGGTTTACACTAAGCCTATCACGCAACGAATATGCATTAACCATGTCAATGATGAACCCGGTATTGTGTATTAATCTTGCCTACTTTAATGTTAATTCAAGAGGAAAGTCATCTTTATTTTACTACATATTATGATTAATTATTTGCAGATTCTCCTTCTACGTTTTTCTCCTTCTTGTCAACAGTGTTTTAGATTATTCTGATACAGATGTCTTAGTGTTTCACGCTCAAGTTTTTCGCGACCTCTACCGAATAGTTTATTTGAATTGTGTGTAAATTACCTAATGTCACTAACAATTAAATATGAGCTGCGTTTGTAGTCCAACGGTTAGGATAATTGCCTTCCAAGCAATAGACCCGGGTTCGACTCCCGGTAAACGCAATTGGATGTTCTTTCTTTCTATAATTTATGTGCTAAATATCTTTATCCTCTTGATGAATATGTGGTAGAGGTAATTAATTAGCAGATGCCACATTTTTCCTTTTTGGCTTTCATCTTCTAAGGGATTTGCCTTTTTAACCCCAACTTTGTTCACCTTTATGTTGATATAATATATAAATGCGAGTGAACAACAAACAAATTTTCGACAATATATATATTATGGATTAATTCTAGTATGTGACTATCATTTGTAGAAGTACGCAATTTCTCTACACGTATATGTTAGTAAGGGAGTTAGCGTGTGGTTTATTAGGTCTTGTAATTAAGTACTTGTTAATTGAGTGGAGATATAGTCGAGTTCGGAAGATTCTTCACCTCTAAATCCATTCATAATATTTCAATACTCTTTCCATCCTTAATAACAATTGCTTGTTTGTTGAACCAACAACTTGTTCTTCATCTGCACTATCGTTTTGCACTGCGGGTGTATTACATCTAAGCACGTATTTTTCTTAATTAATGGTTGTTTATGTTATGTTATTCTACAAATACGGGGAGTAATGTTTATATCTTTACTTGTCTGAGACCACATGGTTCTGTTGATTTCAACCATTCCCGTTGCCTTTGTGAATTAAAATTGTGGTTTCGTGGAATTTTCACGATGCTTCATGTAAAACAATCGAACCTTGTTTCGTCTATAGAACTTGTACAATCGGTTATGTTTCGAATGATTTTCAATTTTTGCTGCAATGGATTTCAGAAAACTTAACCGACGAACTTACATAGCATGGAATTTGTCGTTGGACTGTTTATATATACTCATAAGATATGTTTTATGCTTACTAAGACAATCAAGGTATGAATGTTCGAGAGTATTCATGGTTGTTGGGATTTATAACGCAAGGTAGGTAGTTTTGATATCTCGAATTATTTTCACAACGTGAATAAATTATTGGACGAATATAATTTTAATTTTGTTAATTGGGATTACACCATATTATTAAAAAAATAACCCTTCTGAGCCATCATAAATGAGTTTAACTTACCAACTTGGTTTACACTAAGCCTATCACGCAACGAATATGCATTAACCATGTCAATGATGAACCCGGTATTGTGTATTAATCTTGCCTACTTTAATGTTAATTCAAGAGGAAAGTCATCTTTATTTTACTACATATTATGATTAATTATTTGCAGATTCTCCTTCTACTTTATCTACGTTTTTCTCCTTCTTGTCAACAGTGTTTTAGATTATTCTGATACAGATGTCTTAGTGTTTCACGCTCAAGTTTTTCGCGACCTCTACCGAATAGTTTATTTGAATTGTGTGTAAATTACCTAATGTCACTAACAATTAAATATGAGCTGCGTTTGTAGTCCAACGGTTAGGATAATTGCCTTCCAAGCAATAGACCCGGGTTCCACTCCCGGTAAACGCAATTGGATTTTCTTTCTTTCTATAATTTATGTGCTAAATATCTTTATCCTCTTGATGAATATGTGGTAGAGGTAATTAATTAGCAGATGCCACATTTTTCCTTTTTGGCTTTCATCTTCTAAGGGATTTGCCTTTTTAACCCCAACTTTTTTCACCTTTATGTTGATATAATATATAAATGCGAGTGAACAACAAACAAATTTTCGACAATATATATATTATGGATTAATTCTAGTATGTGACTATCATTTGTAGAAGTACGCAATTTCTCTACACGTATATGTTAGTAAGGGAGTTAGCGTGTGGTTTATTAGGTCTTGTAATTAAGTACTTGTTAATTGAGTGGAGATATAGTCGAGTTCGGAAGATTCTTCACCTCTAAATCCATTCATAATATTTCAATACTCTTTCCATCCTTAATAACAATTGCTTGTTTGTTGAACCAACAACTTGTTCTTCATCTGCACTATCGTTTTGCACTGCGGGTGTATTACATCTAAGCACGTATTTTTCTTAATTAATGGTTGTTTATGTTATGTTATTCTACAAATACGGGGAGTAATGTTTATATCTTTACTTGTCTGAGACCACATGGTTCTGTTGATTTCAACCATTCCCGTTGCCTTTGTGAATTAAAATTGTGGTTTCGTGGAATTTTCACGATGCTTCATGTAAAACAATCGAACTTTGTTTCGTCTATAGAACTTGTACAATCGGTTATGTTTCGAATGATTTTCAATTTTTGCTGCAATGGATTTCAGAAAACTTAACCGACGAACTTACATAGCATGGAATTTGTCGTTGGACTGTTTATATATACTCATAAGATATGTTTTATGCTAACTAAGACAATCAAGGTATGAATGTTCGAGAGTATTCATGCTTGTTGGGATTTATAACGCAAGGTAGGTAGTTTTGATATCTCGAATTATTTTCACAACGTGAATAAATTATTGGACGAATATAATTTTAATTTTGTTAATTGGGATTACACCATATTATTAAAAAAATAACCCTTCTGAGCATCATAAATGAGTTTAACTTACCAACTTGGTTTACACTAAGCCTATCACGCAACGAATATGCATTAACCATGTCAATGATGAACCCGGTATTGTGTATTAATCTTGCCTACTTTAATGTTAATTCAAGAGGAAAGTCATCTTTATTTTACTACATATTATGATTAATTATTTGCAGATTCTCCTTCTACGTTTTTCTCCTTCTTGTCAACAGTGTTTTAGATTATTCTGATACAGATGTCTTAGTGTTTCACGCTCAAGTTTTTCGCGACCTCTACCGAATAGTTTATTTGAATTGTGTGTAAATTACCTAATGTCACTAACAATTAAATATGAGCTGCGTTTGTAGTCCAACGGTTAGGATAATTGCCTTCCAAGCAATAGACCCGGGTTCGACTCCCGGTAAACGCAATTGGATGTTCTTTCTTTATATAATTTATGTGCTAAATATCTTTATCCTCTTGATGAATATGTGGCAGAGGTAATTAATTAGCAGATGCCACATTTTTCCTTTTTGGCATTCATCTTCTAAGGGATTTGACTTTTTAACCCCAACTTTGTTCACCTTTATGTTGATTTAATATATAAATGCGAGTGAACAACAAACAAATTTTCGACAATATATATATTATGGATTAATTCTGGTATGTGACTATCATTTGTAGAAGTACGCAATATCTCTACACGTATATGTTAGTAAGGGAGTTAGAGTGTGGTTTACTAGGTCTTGTAATTAAGTATTTGTTAATTGAGCGGAGATATAGTCGAGTTCGGAAGATTCTTCACCTCTAAATCCATTCATAATATTTCAATACTCTTTCCATCCTTAATAACAATTGCTTGTTTGTTGAACCAACAACTTGTTCTTCATCTGCACTATCGTTTTGCACTGCGGGTGTATTACATCTAAGCACGTATTTTTCTTAATTAATGGTTGTTTATGTTATGTTATTCTACAAATACGGGGAGTAATGTTTATATCTTTACTTGTCTGAGACCACAGGGTTCTGTTGATTTCAACCATTCTCGTTGCCTTTGTGAATAAAAAATGTGGTTTCGTGGAATTTTCACGATGCTTCATGTAAAACTATCGAACTTTGTTTCGTCGATAGAACTTGTACAATCGGTTATGTTTCGAATGATTTTCAATTTTTGCTGCAATGGATTTCAGAAAACTTGACCGACGAACTTACATAGCATGGAATTTGTCGTTGGGCTGTTTATATATACTCATAAGATATGTTTTGTGCTGACTAAGACAATCAAGGTATGAATGTTCGAGAGTATTCATGCTTGTTGTGATTTATAATGCAAGGTAGGTAGTTTTGATATCTCTTATTATTTTCACAACATGAATAAATTATTGGACGAATATAATTTTAATTTTGTTAATTGGGATTACACCATATTATTAAAAAAATAACCCTTCCGAGCATCATAAATGCGTTTAACTTACCAACTTGGTTTACACTAAGCCTATCACGCACCGAATATGCATTAACCATGTCAATGATTAACCCGGTATTGTGTATTAATCTTGCCTACTTTAATGTTAATTCAAGAGGAAAGTCATCTTTATTTTACTCACTAGAAGAATGTTGATCTTTAATGTTGGCTTAATTTAGTTGCGAAAGGGGTATTTGCCGTCACTAACCTTTAACAGCGGGCTAAGTCTCGTCATGGTAGGTCCGGTGGCTAAAGGACACTCCGACGGTAAAGTGCCGCCACTAAAAGTGTTGCCGTCACTAATAAGAGTTGAGGCCAGACCTTTCGTGACAACATAAAACCGACACCATTTAGGCCTAATTTGCGTCAACATGATATTGTCACGGTATATGTTATTCAATCTCTCTTTTTAGTGGTGACTAGATCTTAATAACCGTGATGGTTTTATTCCTATGCCGAATATGATTTTCTACAATATATATACGTAGATGTCATTTAGTTGTATGAATGACAACAATTGTGTGACATTATTTATATATCAACTATGACAAAATGTTACGTTACTGAAAGTATCCTATACTTTCTATCATTAAGCCATTATGTGTTACACCCCCAGTTATTTGCCGCTGGTAAACATAGTTTACTGCCTCAATTGATCTTTTGTTAGTTTTTTGTAGATTTGAAACTATCATTACTATATTGTTTATTGCTGTCATAACAGACATTTAACAGGTTGATATTCAGTCACTGCTAATGTTGTGTATTCAACATAGGTGACCTGTTGCAGCAAATACTGCCTTTCTGTGACAACTTTAATAAACAACCATACCACAAATACTATTAATTAGTCACAACAATTCCCAACTAACCATTCACAGCAGGTACCAGGTCTAAACTGTCTGCATATATTACCAGGTTAAACTGTCTGCATATGTTCACAAAAAAAGGCCATATTAACCACATCAATTCCCAACTAACCATTCACAGCAGGTACCCGATCTAAACCATCTGCATATGTTCACAAAAAGGCCATATTCACAGACAAAAGTTTCCTATCCAAAATCATGTCTAATAGTCATTCATGGCCGAACAAGCATGGATCAACAACCAGCCTAAAACCTAACTACACAAAATAAAACCTGTCTTCTGCCACCAAGAACAGCATGTTGAGAAAGTCAGCTACCATTTGGATCTGAATCAATGGGCATCTGCCCATTTGCATGCATCGCCCTTCTCATAAAGGCCATGTCCCTTTGAAATGCAATCATATTTTCTTGAAACTCAGCTAGTTGATTAACGGCCTCTTCCGCCTTGCGCACACCCTCCTCAGCTATACGACGCAGTAAAACAGTTTCCTCTCTGACTCTAGGCACTTCTTCTCTTGCATTTTTCAATTGCTCACTCTCTAACATTCGTGAAATTTTGGAGACCCGAACCCTACGCTTCTCAGGCTGCCGCACTTTCTCATGGAGGGCATTCTTGTCAATTGGTCCTTGTTCTTCAGCTTCAAGTTCAGCAGCCTTCTCCTCCACTTGGTCCTACAAACAACAAAATCATAAATGAATTTCTATACCAATCGTAACCAATTGTTAACGGGAAAACAGTTTACCATTATGGATTTGGACTTTTGATCAATGGGTTTCCCATATTTGTCCAAGTGGATTTTAAGGAACATGTGGTACTCCCCTGGATGCTTTCCATTGTTCTTCTCAATCTATTGAAAAGTAGTTTAATTAATTATCTATGTTTTAAGGTATGTGGACTATTTAAATAAATGATTCAGCAAGTATTCATAATTAGTACATACCTCCTCGTGTTCACGCTTGGCAAAGCTAGAACTCCCAGCTGTGTGTCGCATAACTTGTTGAGACCTATTTTTTTTATTTCGATCGCTAATAAGCTTTAACATGAACACAAAATCAACCAATGTTAAGCACTAACATAACAAATATGATATGTAATGGGCAAAATCCAAAGTATATATATACCTTAAACTCATCCGAACTAAACCAGTTGACCATACCCAATCCTCTTTCACAACATCTGGTGGAATATGCATCAACCTTTCCTCATTGGTTGAGTACTTATCAAAATACAAACGCTTAAGGTTGGACCTGTAATTAACATGAGATTCAGTTGATTGAGCGAGGAGAACTATATTCAGTAAAGCAGCTGCTTATAAATAGTATTGGCCAAAAAAAAAAAGGTTGGACTTGTAATTTCGGTACTTCTCTCTCAGATAGCATATAATAAGTTGCTTCAAGTTGTCATCCTCTGGAACAATGAACTTTTCCTAAAATAAAGCATGAACACAGATGCAATAAACATGAGGACTAAGCAAAATATAAATAATAACAAGGCAGCACGCATCCGTCAAAGTTGTACTAGTTAAAACAAAAAAACTTACAGAAACAAGCTGCAGCATCTTCTGTTCGTAATCTATCGGTTCTTTTGGGATGTCCTTCCAATCCTTCACCATCAACGGAGCATTTGTCCTTTTCCGTACAATACACCCACACCAGCTTGCAAAGGTTGACGCATTCTTGCTACATACCCGACCTTGTGAATTGAATTTCAGCTCCTCTTTTTCGTTGACTCCATTGCGTGATAGCCTTATACACCTAGTTATGCCACGCCGCAGCTTCTCAGGTTGTGGAGTTTCATTCACCTCTATTACAGGAAAATGAATTCTGTTAATAACCATCTTGTTGAATACATGCAAGTTCGTTGTTTTACCTGGTGCTGGTGTCTGTTCATGGGTATCTGAAAGACTGATTTCCTGTTCCACAAGAGCAACCCTGCTTGGAGTGTTCTCACATATAGTCTCACCATCTGATGAGTCCAGGTTTTCTGTAATGCAGTGATATGTAGTTAGATGAATGACAAATTACAGTAGGCGTAATGGTTGTGAAAAGGCTAATGGCTGTAATGCAGTGATATAATGCAGTGATATGTAACGCATATACATAGTAATACAAACCTAATGGTTGTGAAAAGGCTGATTGTTGAGGACGATTTTTTCTTGGTGCTTTTCGTGTTGCCATTGATGAATCCAGGTTTACTGTAATGCAGTGATATGTAGTTAGATGAATGACAAATTACAGTGATATAATGCAGTGATATATATGCAGTGATATAGTGCAGTGATATATAACGCATATACACAGTAATACAAACCTAATGGTTGTGACGGGGCTGATTGTTGAGGAGGCTTTTTTCTTGGTGATTTTCGTGTTGCCAGTGGTCTCTCCACGTAACGCCTACCACCGATTCTCCTATTCGGACCCATAATAGCTGTAACAAAAACCGTTCCTTTACCAAAGGGGAGATGAAGAAAAGGCAGTTCATTTGCCTGTCGAATCAAACCATCTAAGGGAATAAAGCATCAAAGCAAACCGAAGCACAAAGATGGCAAACCGTCGAATCAAAAGCAAATACTTAGATTTAGGGAACATCAAACAGGGGAGAACAACAAGAAGTCGCACACTTGTATTCAGACTTTATCACAGTGGTCGAAATACCAAGTTAATCCTAAACCCTAATTCTTATTCTTCAACAAACAGAGTATACGTTTACATCGTGAGAACTTACCTGACCGACGACTAAAGAAGACGGAATCAAACCCTAATCCTTGAGAACTTACCTGTCCTAGCCAATGCAGATGCGTGACGGAGCTGAAGATGGGGCGAGCTGAGGAGAATTCGTCGGAGGAGCTGAGGAGAAGTCGTCGAAGGACCTGAGGAGAATTCGGAGGAGTGAAGATTGGGAGAGGAGAGTATACGGAAATAGAGGCCAGAGGAGTACAAAAGGAGAGACCTTGGTCCCCACAAATATACACTGACACACAATAAAGAAAAATAACTTAACCAAAAAAGGAGGTTACCTTTTTAATTCGTCCACTTGTCGATTACAACACTATAAACCGACAACAACATTTTTCCATCTGCAAAAAAGCCTGAAACTTAAATTTATTTCAAAACGCATTCATCATCTAACAGAGAACAGAACAACAGAACAGGCTTTAACACTAAACCATTGCAGAGGCATGAACTAATTGCAGAGAACTAAGAACAGAAAACAGCAAAGGCATTTAACACTAAACCATTGCAGAGGAAATTAATTTCCACAACACTAATTACAGAACAGAACAGCTGTTCACAAAATTAATTACAGAACAGAACAACTGTTCACAAAACTCCATACAGAATAGAACAACATTTCACAAAACTAATTATAGAACAGAACCACATTTTCAAAGTGGATCATGAAGTGGTAAACACAAAATACAATTGAATTGCATTTTGTTGGTTTCACAACGTGTGTACAAAATAAACACAGAGTTGCAAGTGATCATCAACAAAATACAATTCAATTGCAGGACATTTATTCAAAGTCAGAATCACTTTCATCAACAGATTCCTGCTCGGATCCAAATGTTTCTGAGGTGAAATCATCATCTTCCATGTCCATGTTATGTTCCTCATCTACAACGACATCAATTCTGTTCTCAGTTGCTGCTTGACCAGTTTCATTTGCAGCTCCCACCATTTCAGCTACTACAGAATTCACAACAACTGCCCCAGTATCCACTAATTCTGCCTCAATATCTGCTCTACACCAGTCAAGCACAGGGTCCACATCAGTCAGACCGTAATTGTTGGGGGAAGTTCAAACCTGTTTCTTGGTATGGCTCAACTGTTGCCCCGGTCATTTGACCACTCATGCTGAAAGGTTTACTGAGCTCTGCAGCAAGTACAATACTCCATGCAGGGTCAGTATTGTCTCTAACGTAAAACACTTGTCTTGCTTGATTCGCGAGAATGTAGGGCTCATCCGTGTCAAAAAAGTTTGATCTTTTAACACAAGTAAACCCATATTCATCGATTTTTATACCAGTCCCTTGTGCCAAAACATTATACCAAGAACAATCAAATAAGAACACTCGAAGATCATCCATAAGCTCAGCTCAATAACTTCTCTCAGTACCCCGTAATAATCAATTTCACCCGAGATAGGATTGTTATCAAGGCGACTGCTATAGCAAGTTGTGTCTGCTTTGCATAATATACCACTATTTTCAAAACTCCTCCTCATAGACCTATCCTTACTGTGGTAAGTGACACCTGAACAAGTAAATCTTGAATAACTCTTCACACCATACAATGAACCTAGAGACAATGCCTTCAATTGACGCATCTTTCTGGAAGGTATTGTGGTTGTAATTCTACCTACCTAAATTCACAAACAGGACAATTACATATAAACAAAACACGTGCCTTCTTTGTTGAGTATTTTTCATATATATATAGCACATGCAATTCATAAAGTCTGAAACTTACCCGACCTTCAAACCAATCTAAAAATCGTCGGCTGTGGATCAAATCCACGTTTCTCCTGGAGACCCTTTCACAAAGTATTTGTCGTTTATGTTCTCTGCAAATAATATCCATTAGAATTAGCACCCCTAAACAACTCCATACATCCAAATATATACATGTTCAATTTTTATGGTGTTAGACGAACTCTATGAATGGTTTAACTTCTTCACATTGATTCAACACATATCGATGACATTGCCGCCATTCAGGATCCGTCAATTCACGCATCAAGGCACCACCTAATGGTTTCCCTTGATAGCCAAATATGGCCAAGCCATCAGTCGAATCAATGGGAGTTTCCTGCATAACGGAGCTCATTTGTCGAGAGAACTTTGTTTCCACGTCGTGGAGATATCTCGAACAAAACGTGAGGCATTCTAAAGTAATATAGCCTTCAGCTATAGAACCTTCCGGGCGACTTCTATTCCGCACAAATGATTTCATTATCCCCATAATGCTAATATTCAAAAAAGCCAAAAGTAACTCAATTTCCTGTCTCAACTAATATAATTGAATAGAATAGTTTCTTTTGTATTTTTGATTTCACTACCTACCGTTCAATGGAATACATCCAACGATGCTGAACAGGACCTGCAATTCTTGCTTCTTCAGCCAGATGAACAATAAGATGGACTATAATATTGAAGAAGGACGGTGGAAAAATTCTTTCTAGATTACACATAGTAATAGGCAATTGATTTTCAATCTTCCCCAAATCAATCAAGTTCAATTCCTTCGAGCATAACACTCGGAAAGTATTTGACAATTCAATAAGCACAGAGCTCACACACTTTGGCAATAAGCCTTTAATCGCCACGGAGAGAAGACGTTGCATTAACACATGGTAGTCATGGCTTTTCAAACCAACAAGTTTTCTATCTTGGACCTTAACACACCGTGAAATATTAGATGAATAACCACTTGGGAGTCGTAAATCTTTAAGAAAACTGCACAACATAGTTTTCTGTTCCTTTGAGAGTGAGTAACATGCAGGTGGCAACAACATCTTACTTCCTCTCTCCACCGGATGGAGTGACGATCTGATTCCCATCGCTTTCATATCAAGTCGAGCTTTGAGATTGTCGTTATTTTTTCCCACAACCCCTAGTAATATTCCAATCAAGTTATCACCGACATTTTTTTCGATGTGCATAAAATCCAAATTATGGGGGAGTAACAAATATTTCCAATATGGTAGTTGGACAAACACACTTCTTTTCTTCCAATTCCCCGCAACACATTCAATCCCTACCTTACGGTTTGGTTGGGTCTTGCCGAATGGTTAGTCTTCTAAAGATTCCAGTTGGTGCAACACTTCTTCATCTGTCATTCTTGTTGGATGAGGTCGTAGTTCTTGTTGACCGTCAAAAGCAGTTTTGTTCCTCCTCCAAGGATGATCGCACGATAGAAATCTCCTGTAACCCATAAAAGAACACTTTCTCCCGTTTTTAAGTCGTCAATAGTGGGTGTCCATTTGACAAACGGGACAAGCCAACTTCCCATACGTCGCCCAACCGGATAAGTTTGCATAAGCAGGCAAATCGTTTATTGTCCAAATGATAGCTGCATACATTTGGAAGTTCTCCTTTTTCGATGCATCATATGTCCTAGCACCGTTCTCCCACAAATCCTTGAGCTCGTCAATTAAGGGTTGCAAGTACACATCAATATCATTGGTTGGAGCTTTGGGTCCAGGGATTAACATGGAAAGCAAATAATTGGTATCTTTCAAACATGTCTCCGGTGAAACGTTATATGGAATAAGGACTACCGGCCACATACTGTATGGGTGACTTTTATCGTTGAAAGGGTCAAAACCATTAGTAGCTAAACCAAGTCTAACATTTCTTGGTTCTTCTCCAAACGAAGGTCTAACGGCATCCAATTTTTTCCATGCTTCAGTGCCAGCTGGAAGCCTTAATACCCCGTCTTTGATTCCACTTTCGTCATGCCAACACATAGTGGATGCAGTCTTAGGTGACATGAAGTTTCGTTGAAGCCTTGAAGTTAGAGGGAAATAACGAACAACTTTGACTGGAATCTTTTTGGCCTTTCTTGGAGGTTCCCTCAAAGGATCAACGGTATCCAAAGGATATCTAGGCAACATCCAACGGGATTGCCCACATTTTGGGCAAACATCAACATTCTTATACTTCTTCCTAAATAAGACACGGTCGTTCGTACATGCATGGATCTTCTGATAGTTTAAGCCCAAATCAGAATGCATGGATAATTCAAGAGGAATTATCCCACATTTTTCCTTTTTGGCTTTCATCTTCTAAGAGATTTGCCTTTTTAACCCCAAATTTGTTCACCTTTATGTTGATTTAATATATAAATGCGAGTGAACAACAAACAAATTCGACAATATATATAATATGGATTAATTCTGGTATGTGACTATCATTTGTAGAAGTACGCAATTTCTCTACACGTATATGTTAGTAAGGGAGTTAGAGTATGGTTTACTAGGTCATGTAATTAAGTATTTGTTAATTGAGCGGAGATATAGTCGAGTTCGGAAGATTCTTCACCTCTAAATCCATTCATAATATTTCAATTCTCTTTCCATCCTTAATAACAATTGCTTGTTTGTTGAACCAACAACTTGTTCTTCATCTACACTATCGTTTTGCACTGCGGGTGTATTACATCTAAGCACGTATTTTTCTTAATTTATGGTTGTTTATGTTATGTTATTCTACAAATACGGGGAGTAATGTTTATATCTTTACTTGTCTGAGACCACAGGGTTTTGTTGATTTCAACCATTCTCGTTGCCTTTGTGAATTAAAATTGTGGTTTCGTGGAACTTTCACGATGCTTCATGTAAAACAATTGAACTTTGTTTCGTCGATAGAACTTGTACAATCAGTTATGTTTCGAATGATTTTCAATTTTTGCTGCAATGGATTTCAGAAAACTTGACCGAGGAACTTACATAGCATGGAATTTGTCGTTGGACTGTTTATATATACACATAAGATATGTTTTGTGCTAACTAAGACAATCAAGGTATGAATGTTCGAGAGTATTCATGCTTGTTGGGATTTATAACGCAAGGTAGGTAGTTTTGACAACATGGATATAGTTTTGATATCTCGAATTATTTTGACAACATGGATAAATTATTGGACGAATGTAATTTTAATTTTGTTAATTGGGATTGCACCAGGCTATTAAAAAAATAACCCTTTTGAGCATCATAAATGCGTTTAACTTACCAACTTGGTTTACACTAAGCCTATCACGCACCGAATATGCATTAACCATGTCAATGATGAACCCGGTATTGTGTATTAATCTTGCCTACTTTAATGTTAATTCAAGAGGAAAGTCATCTTTATTTTACTACATATTATGATTAATTATTTGCAGATTCTTCTTCTACTTTATCTACGTTTTTCTCCTTCTTGTCAAAAGTGTTTTAGATTATTCTGATACAGATGTCTTAGTGTTTCACGCTCAAGTTTTTCGCGACCTCTACCAAATAGTTTATTTGAATTGTGTGTAAATTACCTAATGTCACTAACAATTAAATATGAGCTGCGTTTGTAGTCCAACGGTTAGGATAATTGCCTTCCAAGCAATAGACCCGGGTTCGACTCCCGGCAAACGCAATTGCATGTTCTTTCTTTCTATAATTTATGTGTTAAATATCTTTATCCTCTTGATGAATATGTGGTAGAGCTAATTAATTAGCAGATGCCACATTTTTCCTTTTTGGCTTTCATCTTCTAAGGGATTTGCCTTTTTAACCCCAACTTTGTTCACCTTTATATTGATTTAATATATAAATGCGAGTGAACAACAAACAAATTTTCGACAATATATATATTATGGATTAATTCTAGTATGTGACTATCATTTGTAGAAGTACGCAATTTCTCTACACGTATATGTTAGTAAGTGAGTTAGAGTGTGGTTTACTAGGTTTTGTAATTAAGTATTTGTTAATTGAGCGGAGATATAGTCGAGTTCGGAAGATTCTTCACCTCTAAATCCATTCATTATATTTCAATACTCTTTCCATCCTTAATAACACTTGCTTGTTTGTTGAACCAACAACTTGTTCTTCATCTACACTATCGTTTTGAACTGCGGGTGTATTACATCTAAGCACGTATTTTTCTTAATTAATGGTTGTTTATGTTATGTTATTCTACAAATACGGGGAGTAATGTTTATATCTTTACTTGTCTGAGACCACAGGGTTTTGTTGATTTCAACCATTCTCGTTGCCTTTGTGAATTAAAATTGTGGTTTCATGGAACTTTCACGATGCTTCATGTAAAACAATCGAACTTTGTTTCGTCGATAGAACTTGTACAATCAGTTATGTTTCGAATGATTTTCAATTTTTGCTGCAATGGATTTCAGAAAACTTGACCGAGGAACTTACATAGCATGGAATTTGTCGTTGGACTGTTTATATATACTCATAAGATATGTTTTGTGCTAACTAAGACAATCAAGGTATGAATGTTCGAGAGTATTCATGCTTGTTGGGATTTATAACGCAAGGTAGGTAGTTTTGATATCTCGAATTATTTTGACAACATGGATAAATTATTGGACGAATGTAATTTTAATTTTGTTAATTGGGATTGCACCAGGCTATTAAAAAAATAACCCTTTTGAGCATCATAAATGCGTTTAACTTACCAACTTGGTTTACACTAAGCCTATCACGCACCGAATATGCATTAACCATGTCAATGATGAACCCGGTATTGTGTATTAATCTTGCTACTTTAATGTTAATTCAAGAGGAAAGTCATCTTTATTTTACTACATATTATGATTAATTATTTGCAGATTCTCCTTCTACGTTTTTCTCCTTCTTGTCAAAAGTGTTTTAGATTATTCTGATACAGATGTCTTAGTGTTTAACGCTCAAGTTTTTCGCGACCTCTACCAAATAGTTTATTTGAATTGTGTGTAAATTACCTAATGTCACTAACAATTAAATCTGAGCTGCGTTTGTAGTCCAACGGTTAGGATAATTGCCTTCCAAGCAATAGACCCGGGTTCGACTCCCGGCAAACGCAATTGCATGTTCTTTCTTTCTATAATTTATGTGCTAAATATCTTTATCCTCTTGATGAATATGTGGTAGAGCTAATTAATTAGCAGATGCCACATTTTTCCTTTTTGGCTTTCATCTTCTAAGGGATTTGCCTTTTTAACCCCAACTTTGTTCACCTTTATATTGATTTAATATATAAATGCGAGTGAACAACAAACAAATTTTCGACAATATATATATTATGGATTAATTCTGGTATGTGACTATCATTTGTAGAAGTACGCAATTTCTCTACACGTATGTGTTAGTAAGTGAGTTAGAGTGTGGTTTACTAGGTTTTGTAATTAAGTATTTGTTAATTGAGCGGAGATATAGTCGAGTTCGGAAGATTCTTCACCTCTAAATCCATTCATTATATTTCAATACTCTTTCCATCCTTAATAACACTTGCTTGTTTGTTGAACCAACAACTTGTTCTTCATCTACACTATCGTTTTGCACTGCGGGTGTATTACATCTAAGCACGTATTTTTCTTAATTAATGGTTGTTTATGTTATGTTATTCTACAAATACGGGGAGTAATGTTTATATCTTTACTTGTCTGAGACCACAGGGTTTTGTTGATTTCAACCATTCTCGTTGCCTTTGTGAATTAAAATTGTGGTTTCGTGGAACTTTCACGATGCTTCATGTAAAACAATCGAACTTTGTTTCGTCGATAGAACTTGTACAATCAGTTATGTTTCGAATGATTTTCAATTTTTGCTGCAATGGATTTCAGAAAACTTGACCGAGGAACTTACATAGCATGGAATTTGTTGTTGGACTGTGTATATATACTCATAAGATATATTTTGTGCTAACTAAGACAATCAAGGTATGAATGTTCGAGAGTATTCATGCTTGTTGGGATTTATAACGCAAGGTAGGTAGTTTTGATATCTCGAATTATTTTGACAACATGGAAAAATTATTGGACGAATATAATTTTAATTTTGTTAATTGGGATTGCACCAGGCTATTAAAAAAATAACCCTTTTGAGCATCATAAATGCGTTTAACTTACCAACTTGGTTTACACTAAGCCTATCACGCACCGAACATGCATTAACCATGTCAATGATGAACCCGGTATTGTGTATTAATCTTGCCTACTTTAATGTTAATTCAAGAGGAAAGTCATCTTTATTTTACTACATATTATGATTAATTATTTGCAGATTCTCCTTCTACGTTTTTCTCCTTCTTGTCAAAAGTGTTTTAGATTATTCTGATACAGATGTCTTAGTGTTTCACGCTCAAGTTTTTCGCGACCTCTACCGAATAGTTTATTTGAATTGTGTGTAAATTACCTAATGTCACTAACAATTAAATCTGAGCTGCTTTTGTAGTCCAACGGTTAGGATAATTGCCTTCCAAGCAATAGACCCGGGTTCGACTCCCGGCAAACGCAATTGCATGTTCTTTCTTTCTATAATTTATGTGCTAAATATCTTTATCATCTTGATGAATATGTGGTAGAGGTAATTAATTAGCAGATGCCACATTTTTCCTTTTTGGCTTTCATCTTCTAAGGGATTTGCCTTTTTAACCCCAACTTTGTTCACCTTTATGTTGATTTAATATATAAATGCGAGTGAACAACAAACAAATTTTCGACAATATATATATTATGGATTAATTCTGGTATGTGACTATCATTTGTAGAAGTACGCAATTTCTCTACACGTATATGTTAGTAAGTGAGTTAAAGTGTGGTTTACTAGGTTTTGTAATTAAGTATTTGTTAATTGAGCGGAGATATAGTCGAGTTCGGAAGATTCTTCACCTCTAAATCCATTCATAATATTTCAATACTCTTTCCATCCTTAATAACAATTGCTTGTTTGTTGAACCAACAACTTGTTCTTCATCTGCACTGTCGTTTTGCACTGCGGGTGTATTACATCTAAGCACGTATTTTTCTTAATTAATGGTTGTTTATGTTATTCTACAAATACGGGGAGTAATGTTTATATCTTTACTTGTCTGAGACCACAGGGTTTTGTTGATTTCAACCATTCTCGTTACCTTTGTGAATTAAAATTGTGGTTTCGTGGAACTTTCACGATGCTTCATGTAAAACAATCGAACTTTGTTTCGTCGATAGAACTTGTACAATCAGTTATGTTTCGAATGATTTTCAATTTTTGCTGCAATGGATTTCAGAAAACTTAACCGACGAACTTACATAGCATGGAATTTGTCGTTGGACTGTTTATATATACTCATAAGATATGTTTTGTGCTAACTAAGACAATCAAGGTATGAATGTTCGAGAGTATTCATGCTTGTTGGGATTTATAACGCAAGGTAGGTAGTTTTGATATCTCGAATTATTTTGACAACATGGATAAATTATTGGACGAATGTAATTTTAATTTTGTTAATTGGGATTGCACCAGGCTATTAAAAAAATAACCCTTTTGAGCATCATAAATGCGTTTAACTTACCAACTTGGTTTACACTAAGCCTATCACGCACCGAATATGCATTAACCATGTCAATGATGAACCCGGTATTGTGTATTAATCTTGCCTACTTTAATGTTAATTCAACAGGAAAGTCATCTTTATTTTACTACATATTATGATTAATTATTTGCAGATTCTTCTTCTACTTTATCTACGTTTTTCTCCTTCTTGTCAAAAGTGTTTTAGATTATTCTGATACAGATGTCTTAGTGTTTCACGCTCAAGTTTTTCGCGACCTCTACCAAATAGTTTATTTGAATTGTGTGTAAATTACCTAATGTCACTAACAATTAAATCTGAGCTGCGTTTGTAGTCCAACGGTTAGGATAATTGCCTTCCAAGCAATAGACCCGGGTTCGACTCCCGGCAAACGCAATTGCATGTTCTTTCTTTCTATAATTTATGTGCTAAATATCTTTATCCTCTTGATGAATATGTGGTAGAGCTAATTAATTAGCAGATGCCACATTTTTCCTTTTTGGCTTTCATCTTCTAAGGGATTTGCCTTTTTAACCCCAACTTTGTTCACCTTTATATTGATTTAATATATAAATGCGAGTGAACAACAAACAAATTTTCGACAATATATATATTATGGATTAATTCTAGTATGTGACTATCATTTGTAGAAGTACGCAATTTCTCTACACGTATATGTTAGTAAGTGAGTTAGAGTGTGGTTTACTAGGTTTTGTAATTAAGTATTTGTTAATTGAGCGGAGATATAGTCGAGTTCGGAAGATTCTTCACCTCTAAATCCATTCATTATATTTCAATACTCTTTCCATCCTTAATAACACTTGCTTGTTTGTTGAACCAACAACTTGTTCTTCATCTACACTATCGTTTTGCACTGCGGGTGTATTACATCTAAGCACGTATTTTTCTTAATTAATGGTTGTTTATGTTATGTTATTCTACAAATACGGGGAGTAATTTTTATATCTTTACTTGTCTGAGACCACAGGGTTTTGTTGATTTCAACCATTCTCGTTGCCTTTGTGAATTAAAATTGTGGTTTCGTGGAACTTTCACGATGCTTCATGTAAAATAATCGAACTTTGTTTCGTCGATAGAACTTGTACAATCAGTTATGTTTCGAATGATTTTCAATTTTTGCTGCAATGGATTTCAGAAAACTTAACCGACGAACTTACATAGCATGGAATTTGTCGTTGGACTGTTTATATATACTCATAAGATATGTTTTATGCTAACTAAGACAATCAAGGTATGAATGTTCGAGAGTATTCATGATTGTTGGGATTTATAACGCAAGGTAGGTAGTTTTGATATCTCGAATTATTTTCACAACGTGAATAAATTATTGGACGAATATAATTTTAATTTTGTTAATTGGGATTACACCATATTATTAAAAAAATAACCCTTCTGAGCATCATAAATGAGTTTAACTTACCAACTTGGTTTACACTAAGTTTATCACGCACCGAATATGCATTAACCATGTCAATGATGAACCCGGTATTGTGTATTAATCTTGCCTACTTTAATGTTAATTCAAGAGGAAAGTCATCTTTATTTTACTACATATTATGATTAATTATTTGCAGATTCTCCTTCTACTTTATCTACGTTTTTCTCCTTCTTGTCAACAGTGTTTTAGATTATTCTGATACAGATGTCTTAGTGTTTCACGCTCAAGTTTTTCGCGACCTCTACCAAATAGTTTATTTGAATTGTGTGTAAATTACCTAATGTCACTAACAATTAAATCTGAGCTGCGTTTGTAGTCCAACAGTTAGGATAATTGCCATCCAAGCAATAGACCCGGGTTCGACTCCCGGCAAACGCAATTGCATGTTCTTTCTTTCTATAATTTATGTGCTAAATATCTTTATCCTCTTGATGAATATGTGGCAGAGGTAATTAATTAGCAGATGCCACAATTTTCCTTTTTGGCTTTCATCTTCTAAGGGATTTGACTTTTTAACCCCAACTTTGTTCACCTTTATGTTGATTTAATATATAAATGCGAGTGAACAACAAACAAATTTTCGACAATATATATATTATGGATTAATTCTGGTATGTGACTATCATTTGTAGAAGTACGCAATTTCTCTACACGTATATGTTAGTAAGTGAGTTAGAGTGTGGTTTACTAGGTTTTGTAATTAAGTATTTGTTAATTGAGCGGAGATATAGTCGAGTTCGGAAGATTCTTCACCTCTAAATCCATTCATTATATTTCAATACTCTTTCCATCCTTAATAACACTTGCTTGTTTGTTGAACCAACAACTTGTTCTTCATCTGCACTATCGTTTTGCACTGCGGGTGTATTACATCTAAGCACACATTTTTCTTAATCAATGGTTGTTTATGTTATGTTATTCTACAAATACGGGGAGTAATGTTTATATCTTTACTTGTCTGAGACCATAGGGTTTTGTTGATTTCAACCATTCTCGTTGCCTTTGTGAATTAAAATTGTGGTTTCGTGGAACTTTCACGATGCTTCATGTAAAACAATCGAACTTTGTTTCGTCGATAGAACTTGTACAATCAGTTATGTTTCGAATGATTTTCAATTTTTGCTGCAATGGATTTCAGAAAACTTGACCGAGGAACTTACATAGCATGGAATTTGTCATTGGACTGTTTATATATACTCATAAGATATGTTTTATGCTAACTAAGACAATCAAGGTATGAATGTTCGAGAGTATTCATGATTGTTGGGATTTATAACGCAAGGTAGGTAGTTTTGATATCTCGAATTATTTTCACAACGTGAATAAATTATTGTACGAATATAATTTTAATTTTGTTAATTGGGATTACACCATATTATTAGAAAAATAACCCTTCTGAGCATCATAAATGAGTTTAACTTACCAACTTGGTTTACACTAAGTTTATCACGCACCGAATATGCATTAACCATGTCAATGATGAACCCGGTATTGTGTATTAATCTTGCCTACTTTAATGTTAATTCAAGAGGAAAGTCATCTTTATTTTACTACATATTATGATTAATTATTTGCAGATTCTCCTTCTACTTTATCTACGTTTTTCTCCTTCTTGTCAACAATGTTTTAGATTATTCTGATACAGATGTCTTAGTGTTTCACGCTCAAGTTTTTCGCGACCTCTACCAAATAGTTTATTTGAATTGTGTGTAAATTACCTAATGTCACTAACAATTAAATCTGAGCTGCGTTTGTAGTCCAACAGTTAGGATAATTGCCTTCCAAGCAATAGACCCGGGTTCGACTCCCGGCAAACGCAATTGCATGTTCTTTCTTTCTATAATTTATGTGCTAAATATCTTTATCCTCTTGATGAATATGTGGCAGAGGTAATTAATTAGGAGATGCCACAATTTTCCTTTTTGGCTTTCATCTTCTAAGGGATTTGACTTTTTAACCCCAACTTTGTTCACCTTTATGTTGATTTAATATATAAATGCGAGTGAACAACAAACAAATTTTCGACAATATATATATTATGGATTAATTCTGGTATGTGACTATCATTTGTAGAAGTACGCAATTTCTCTACACGTATATGTTAGTAAGTGAGTTAGAGTGTGGTTTACTAGGTTTTGTAATTAAGTATTTGTTAATTGAGCGGAGATATAGTCGAGTTCGGAAGATTCTTCACCTCTAAATCCATTCATTATATTTCAATACTCTTTCCATCCTTAATAACACTTGCTTGTTTGTTGAACCAACAACTTGTTCTTCATCTGCACTATCGTTTTGCACTGCGGGTGTATTACATCTAAGCACACATTTTTCTTAATCAGTGGTTGTTTATGTTATGTTATTCTACAAATACGGGGAGTAATGTTTATATCTTTACTTGTCTGAGACCACAGGGTTTTGTTGATTTCAACCATTCTCGTTGCCTTTGTGAATTAAAATTGTGGTTTCGTGGAACTTTCACGATGCTTCATGTAAAACAATCGAACTTTGTTTCGTCGCAATCAGTTATGTTTCGAATGATTTTCAATTTTTGCTGCAATGGATTTCAGAAAACTTGACCGAGGAACTTACATAGCATGGAATTTGTCATTGGACTGTTTATATATACTCATTAGATATGTTTTGTGCTAACTAAGACAATCAAGGTATGAATGTTCGAGAGTATTCATGCTTGTTGGGATTTATAACGCAAGGTAGGTAGTTTTGATATCTCGAATTATTTTGACAACATGGATAAATTATTGGACGAATGTAATTTTAATTTTGTTAATTGGGATTGCACCAGGCTATTAAAAAAATAACCCTTTTGAGCATCATAAATGCGTTTAACTTACCAACTTGGTTTACACTAAGCCTATCACGCACCGAATATGCATTAACCATGTCAATGATGAACCCGGTATTGTGTATTAATCTTGCCTACTTTAATGTTAATTCAAGAGGAAAGTCATCTTTATTTTACTACATATTATGATTAATTATTTGCAGATTCTCCTTCTACTTTATCTACGTTTTTCTCCTTCTTGTCAAAAGTGTTTTAGATTATTCTGATACAGATGTCTTAGTGTTTCACGCTCAAGTTTTTCGCGACCTCTACCGAATAGTTTATTTGAATAGTGTGTAAATTACCTAATGTCACTAACAATTAAATATGAGCTGCTTTTGTAGTCCAACGGTTAGGATAATTGCCTTCCAAGCAATAGACCCGGGTTCCACTCCCGGCAAACGCAATTGCATGTTCTTTCTTTCTATAATTTATGTGCTAAATATCTTTATCATCTTGATGAATATGTGGTAGAGGTAATTAATTAGCAGATGCCACTTTTTTCCTTTTTGGCTTTCATCTTCTAAGGGATTTGCCTTTTTAACCCCAACTTTGTTCACCTTTATGTTGATTTAATATATAAATGGGAGTGAACAACAAACAAATTTTCGACAATATATATATTATGGATTAATTCTGGTATGTGACTATCATTTGTAGAAGTACGCAATTTCTCTACACGTATATGTTAGTAAGTGAGTTAAAGTGTGGTTTACTAGGTTTTGTAATTAAGTATTTGTTAATTGAGCGGAGATATAGTCGAGTTCGGAAGATTCTTCACCTCTAAATCCATTCATAATATTTCAATACTCTTTCCATCCTTAATAACAATTGCTTGTTTGTTGAACCAACAACTTGTTCTTCATCTGCACTGTCGTTTTGCACTGCGGGTGTATTACATCTAAGCACGTATTTTTCTTAATTAATGGTTGTTTATGTTATGTTATTCTACAAATACGGGGAGTAATGTTTATATCTTTACTTGTCTGAGACCACAGGGTTTTGTTGATTTCAACCATTCTCGTTGCCTTTGTGAATTAAAATTGTGGTTTCGTGGAACTTTCACGATGCTTCATGTAAAACAATCGAACTTTGTTTCGTCGATAGAACTTGTACAATCAGTTATGTTTCGAATGATTTTCAATTTTTGCTGCAATGGATTTCAGAAAACTTGACCGAGGAACTTACATAGCATGGAATTTGTCGTTGGACTGTTTATATATACTCATAAGATATGTTTTGTGCTAACTAAGACAATCAAGGTATGAATGTTCGAGAGTATTCATGCTTGTTGGGATTTATAACGCAAGGTAGGTAGTTTTGATATCTCGAATTATTTTGACAACATGGATAAATTATTGGACGAATGTAATTTTAATTTTGTTAATTGGGATTGCACCAGGCTATTAAAAAAATAACCCTTTTGAGCATCATAAATGCGTTTAACTTACCAACTTGGTTTACACTAAGCCTATCACGCACCGAATATGCATTAACCATGTCAATGATGAACCCGGTATTATGTATTAATCTTGCCTACTTTAATGTTAATTCAAGAGGAAAGTCATCTTTATTTTACTACATATTATGATTAATTATTTGCAGATTCTCCTTCTACTTTATCTACGTTTTTCTCCTTCTTGTCAAAAGTGTTTTATATTATTCTGATACAGATGTCTTAGTGTTTCACGCTCAAGTTTTTCGCGACCTCTACCGAATAGTTTATTTGAATTGTGTGTAAATTACCTAATGTCACTAACAATTAAATATGAGCTGCGTTTGTAGTCCAACGGTTAGGATAATTGCCTTCCAAGCAATAGACCCGGGTTCGACTCCCGGCAAACGCAATTGCATGTTCTTTCTTTCTATAATTTATGTGCTAAATATCTTTATCCTCTTGATGAATATGTGGTAGAGCTAATTAATTAGCAGATGCCACATTTTTCCTTTTTGGCTTTCATCTTCTAAGGGATTTGCCTTTTTAACCCCAACTTTGTTCACCTTTATATTGATTTAATATATAAATGCGAGTGAACAACAAACAAATTTTCGACAATATATATATTATGGATTAATTCTGGTATGTGACTATCATTTGTAGAAGTACGCAATTTCTCTACACGTATATGTTAGTAAGTGAGTTAGAGTGTGGTTTACTAGGTTTTGTAATTAAGTATTTGTTAATTGAGCGGAGATATAGTCGAGTTCGGAAGATTCTTCACCTCTAAATCCATTCATTATATTTCAATACTCTTTCCATCCTTAATAACACTTGCTTGTTTGTTGAACCAACATCTTGTTCTTCATCTACACTATCGTTTTGCACTGCGGGTGTATTACATCTAAGCACACATTTTTCTTAATCAATGGTTGTTTATGTTATGTTATTCTACAAATACGGGGAGTAATGTTTATATCTTTACTTGTCTGAGACCATAGGGTTTTGTTGATTTCAACCATTCTCGTTGCCTTTGTGAATTAAAATTGTGGTTTCGTGGAACTTTCACGATGCTTCATGTAAAACAATCGAACTTTGTTTCGTCGATAGAACTTGTACAATCAGTTATGTTTCGAATGATTTTCAATTTTTGCTGCAATGGATTTCAGAAAACTTGACCGAGGAACTTACATAGCATGGAATTTGTCGTTGGACTGTTTATATATACTCATAAGATATGTTTTGTGCTAACTAAGACAATCAAGGTATGAATGTTCGAGAGTATTCATGATTGTTGGGATTTATAACGCAAGGTAGGTAGTTTTGATATCTCGAATTATTTTGACAACATGGATAAATTATTGGACGAACGTAATTTTAATTTTGTTAATTGGGATTGCACCAGGCTATTAAAAAAATAACCCTTTTGAGCATCATAAATGCGTTTAACTTACCAACTTGGTTTACACTAAGCCTATCACGCACCGAATATGCATTAACCATGTCAATGATGAACCCGGTATTGTGTATTAATCTTGCCTACTTTAATGTTAATTCAAGAGGAAAGTCATCTTTATTTTACTACATATTATGATTAATTATTTGCAGATTCTCCTTCTACTTTATCTACGTTTTTCTCCTTCTTGTCAAAAGTGTTTTAGATTATTCTGATACAGATGTCTTAGTGTTTCACGCTCAAGTTTTTCGCGACCTCTACCGAATAGTTTATTTGAATTGTGTGTAAATTACCTAATGTCACTAACAATTAAATATGAGCTGCGTTTGTAGTCCAACGGCTAGGATAATTGCCTTGCAAGCAATAGACCCGGGTTCGACTCCCGGCAAACGCAATTGCATGTTCTTTCTTTCTATAATTTATGTGCTAAATATCTTTATCCTCTTGATGAATATGTGGTAGAGCTAATTAATTAGCAGATGCCACATTTTTCCTTTTTGGCTTTCATCTTATAAGGGATTTGCCTTTTTAACCCCAACTTTGTTCACCTTTATGTTGATTTAATATATAAATGCGAGTGAACAACAAACAAATTTTCGACAATATATATATTATGGATTAATTCTGGTATGTGACTATCATTTGTAGAAGTACGCAATTTCTCTACACGTATATGTTAGTAAGTGAGTTAGAGTGTGGTTTACTAGGTTTTGTAATTAAGTATTTGTTAATTGAGCGGAGATATAGTCGAGTTCGGAAGATTCTTCACCTCTAAATCCATTCATTATATTTCAATACTCTTTCCATCCTTAATAACACTTGCTTGTTTGTTGAACCAACATCTTGTTCTTCATTTGCACTGTCGTTTTGCACTGCGGGTGTATTACATCTAAGCACGTATTTTTCTTAATTAATGGTTGTTTATGTTATGTTATTCTATAAATACGGGGAGTAATGTTTATATCTTTACTTGTCTGAGACCACAGGGTTTTGTTGATTTCAACCATTCTCGTTGCCTTTGTGAATTAAAATTGTGGTTTCGTGGAACTTTCACGATGCTTCATGTAAAACAATCGAACTTTGTTTCGTCGATAGAACTTGTACAATCAGTTATGTTTCGAATGATTTTCAATTTTTGCTGCAATGGATTTCAGAAAACTTGACCGAGGAACTTACATAGCATGGAATTTGTCGTTGGACTGTTTATATATACTCATAAGATATGTTTTGTGCTAACTAAGACAATCAAGGTATGAATGTTCGAGAGTATTCATGATTGTTGGGATTTATAACGCAAGGTAGGTAGTTTTGATATCTCGAATTATTTTGACAACATGGATAAATTATTGGACGAACGTAATTTTAATTTTGTTAATTGGGATTGCACCAGGCTATTAAAAAAATAACCCTTTTGAGCATCATAAATGCGTTTAACTTACCAACTTGGTTTACACTAAGCCTATCACGCACCGAATATGCATTAACCATGTCAATGATGAACCCGGTATTGTGTATTAATCTTGCCTACTTTAATGTTAATTCAAGAGGAAAGTCATCTTTATTTTACTACATATTATGATTAATTATTTGCAGATTCTCCTTCTACTTTATCTACGTTTTTCTCCTTCTTGTCAAAAGTGTTTTAGATTATTCTGATACAGATGTCTTAGTGTTTCACGCTCAAGTTTTTCGCGACCTCTACCGAATAGTTTATTTGAATTGTGTGTAAATTACCTAATGTCACTAACAATTAAATATGAGCTGCGTTTGTAGTCCAACGGCTAGGATAATTGCCTTGCAAGCAATAGACCCGGGTTCGACTCCCGGCAAACGCAATTGCATGTTCTTTCTTTCTATAATTTATGTGCTAAATATCTTTATCCTCTTGATGAATATGTGGTAGAGCTAATTAATTAGCAGATGCCACATTTTTCCTTTTTGGCTTTCATCTTATAAGGGATTTGCCTTTTTAACCCCAACTTTGTTCACCTTTATGTTGATTTAATATATAAATGCGAGTGAACAACAAACAAATTTTCGACAATATATATATTATGGATTAATTCTGGTATGTGACTATCATTTGTAGAAGTACGCAATTTCTCTACACGTATATGTTAGTAAGTGAGTTAGAGTGTGGTTTACTAGGTTTTGTAATTAAGTATTTGTTAATTGAGCGGAGATATAGTCGAGTTCGGAAGATTCTTCACCTCTAAATCCATTCATTATATTTCAATACTCTTTCCATCCTTAATAACACTTGCTTGTTTGTTGAACCAACATCTTGTTCTTCATTTGCACTGTCGTTTTGCACTGCGGGTGTATTACATCTAAGCACGTATTTTTCTTAATTAATGGTTGTTTATGTTATGTTATTCTATAAATACGGGGAGTAATGTTTATATCTTTACTTGTCTGAGACCACAGGGTTTTGTTGATTTCAACCATTCTCGTTGCCTTTGTGAATTAAAATTGTGGTTTCGTGGAACTTTCACGATGCTTCATGTAAAACAATCGAACTTTGTTTCGTCGATAGAACTTGTACAATCAGTTATGTTTCGAATGATTTTCAATTTTTGCTGCAATGGATTTCAGAAAACTTGACCGAGGAACTTACATAGCATGGAATTTGTCGTTGGACTGTTTATATATACTCATAAGATATGTTTTGTGCTAACTAAGACAATCAAGGTATGAATGTTCGAGAGTATTCATGCTTGTTGGGATTTATAACGCAAGGTAGGTAGTTTTGATATCTCGAATTATTTTGACAACATGGATAAATTATTGGACGAATGTAATTTTAATTTTGTTAATTGGGATTGCACCAGGCTATTAAAAAAATAACCCTTTTGAGCATCATAAATGCGTTTAACTTACCAACTTGGTTTACACTAAGCCTATCACGCACCGAATATGCATTAACCATGTCAATGATGAACCCGGTATTGTGTATTAATCTTGCCTACTTTAATGTTAATTCAAGAGGAAAGTCATCTTTATTTTACTACATATTATGATTAATTATTTGCAGATTCTCCTTCTACTTTATCTACGTTTTTCTCCTTCTTGTCAAAAGTGTTTTAGATTATTCTGATACAGATGTCTTAGTGTTTCACGCTCAAGTTTTTCGCGACCTCTACCGAATATTTTATTTGAATTGTGTGTAAATTACCTAATGTCACTAACAATTAAATCTGAGCTGCGTTTGTAGTCCAACGGTTAGGATAATTGCCTTCCAAGCAATAGACCCGGGTTCGACTCCCGGCAAACGCAATTGCATGTTCTTTCTATCTATAATTTATGTGCTAAATATCTTTATCCTCTTGATGAATATGTGGTAGAGCTAATTAATTAGCAGATGCCACATTTTTCCTTTTTGGCTTTCATCTTCTAAGGGATTTGCCTTTTTAACCCCAACTTTGTTCACCTTTATATTGATTTAATATATAAATGCGAGTGAACAACAAACAAATTTTCGACAATATATATATTATGGATTAATTCTGGTATGTGACTATCATTTGTAGAAGTACGCAATTTCGCTACACGTATATGTTAGTAAGTGAGTTAGAGTGTGGTTTACTAGGTTTTGTAATTAAGTATTTGTTAATTGAGCGGAGATATAGTCGAGTTCGGAAGATTCTTCACCTCTAAATCCATTCATTATATTTCAATACTCTTTCCATCCTTAATAACACTTGCTTGTTTGTTGAACCAACAACTTGTTCTTCATCTACACTATCGTTTTGCACTGCGGGTGTATTACATCTAAGCACGTATTTTTCTTAATTAATGGTTGTTTATGTTATGTTATTCTACAAATACGGGGAGTAATTTTTATATCTTTACTTGTCTGAGACCACAGGGTTTTGTTGATTTCAACCATTCTCGTTGCCTTTGTGAATTAAAATTGTGGTTTCGTGGAACTTTCACGATGCTTCATGTAAAACAATCGAACTTTGTTTCGTCGATAGAACTTGTACAATCAGTTATGTTTCGAATGATTTTCAATTTTTGCTGCAATGGATTTCATAAAACTTGACCGAGGAACTTACATAGCATGGAATTTGTCATTGGACTGTTTATATATACTCATAAGATATGTTTTGTGCTAACTAAGACAATCAAGGTATGAATGTTCGAGAGTATTCATGCTTGTTGGGATTTATAACGCAAGGTAGGTAGTTTTGATATCTCGAATTATTTTGACAACATGGATAAATTATTGGACGAATGTAATTTTAATTTTGTTAATTGGGATTGCACCAGGCTATTAAAAAAATAACCCTTTTGAGCATCATAAATGCGTTTAACTTACCAACTTGGTTTACACTAAGCCTATCACGCACCGAATATGCATTAACCATGTCAATGATGAACCCGGTATTGTGTATTAATCTTGCCTACTTTAATGTTAATTCAAGAGGAAAGTCATCTTTATTTTACTACATATTATGATTAATTATTTGCAGATTCTCCTTCTACTTTATCTACGTTTTTCTCCTTCTTGTCAAAAGTGTTTTAGATTATTCTGATACAGATGTCTTAGTGTTTCACGCTCAAGTTTTTCGCGACCTCTACCGAATAGTTTATTTGAATTGTGTGTAAATTACCTAATGTCACTAACAATTAAATCTGAGCTGCTTTTGTAGTCCAACGGTTAGGATAATTGCCTTCCAAGCAATAGACCCGGGTTCGACTCCCGGCAAACGCAATTGCATGTTCTTTCTTTCTATAATTTATGTGCTAAATATCTTTATCATCTTGATGAATATGTGGTAGAGGTAATTAATTAGCAGATGCCACTTTTTTCCTTTTTGGCTTTCATCTTCTAAGGGATTTGCCTTTTTAACCCCAACTTTGTTCACCTTTATGTTGATTTAATATATAAATGGGAGTGAACAACAAACAAATTTTCGACAATATATATATTGTGGATTAATTCTGGTATGTGACTATCATTTGTAGAAGTACGCAATTTCTCTACACGTATATGTTAGTAAGTGAGTTAAAGTGTGGTTTACTAGGTTTTGTAATTAAGTATTTGTTAATTGAGCGGAGATATAGTCGAGTTCGGAAGATTCTTCACCTCTAAATCCATTCATAATATTTCAATACTCTTTCCATCCTTAATAACAATTGCTTGTTTGTTGAACCAACAACTTGTTCTTCATCTGCACTGTCGTTTTGCACTGCGGGTGTATTACATCTAAGCACGTATTTTTCTTAATTAATGGTTGTTTATGTTATGTTATTCTACAAATACGGGGAGTAATGTTTATATCTTTACTTGTCTGAGACCACAGGGTTTTGTTGATTTCAACCATTCTCGTTGCCTTTGTGAATTAAAATTGTGGTTTCGTGGAACTTTCACGATGCTTCATGTAAAACAATCGAACTTTGTTTCGTCGATAGAACTTGTACAATCAGTTATGTTTCGAATGATTTTCAATTTTTGCTGCAATGGATTTCAGAAAACTTGACCGAGGAACTTACATAGCATGGAATTTGTCGTTGGACTGTTTATATATACTCATAAGATATGTTTTGTGCTAACTAAGACAATCAAGGTATGAATGTTCGAGAGTATTCATGCTTGTTGGGATTTATAACGCAAGGTAGGTAGTTTTGATATCTCGAATTATTTTGACAACATGGATAAATTATTGGACGAATGTAATTTTAATTTTGTTAATTGGGATTGCACCAGGCTATTAAAAAAATAACCCTTTTGAGCATCATAAATGCGTTTAACTTACCAACTTGGTTTACACTAAGCCTATCACGCACCGAATATGCATTAACCATGTCAATGATGAACCCGGTATTGTGTATTAATCTTGCCTACTTTAATGTTAATTCAAGAGGAAAGTCATCTTTATTTTACTACATATTATGATTAATTATTTGCAGATTCTCCTTCTACTTTATCTACGTTTTTCTCCTTCTTGTCAAAAGTGTTTTAGATTATTCTGATACAGATGTCTTAGTGTTTCACGCTCAAGTTTTTCGCGACCTCTACCGAATAGTTTATTTGAATTGTGTGTAAATTACCTAATGTCACTAACAATTAAATCTGAGCTGCTTTTGTAGTCCAACGGTTAGGATAATTGCCTTCCAAGCAATAGACCCGGGTTCGACTCCCGGCAAACGCAATTGCATGTTCTTTCTTTCTATAATTTATGTGCTAAATATCTTTATCATCTTGATGAATATGTGGTAGAGGTAATTAATTAGCAGATGCCACTTTTTTCCTTTTTGGCTTTCATCTTCTAAGGGATTTGCCTTTTTAACCCCAACTTTGTTCACCTTTATGTTGATTTAATATATAAATGGGAGTGAACAACAAACAAATTTTCGACAATATATATATTGTGGATTAATTCTGGTATGTGACTATCATTTGTAGAAGTACGCAATTTCTCTACACGTATATGTTAGTAAGTGAGTTAAAGTGTGGTTTACTAGGTTTTGTAATTAAGTATTTGTTAATTGAGCGGAGATATAGTCGAGTTCGGAAGATTCTTCACCTCTAAATCCATTCATAATATTTCAATACTCTTTCCATCCTTAATAACAATTGCTTGTTTGTTGAACCAACAACTTGTTCTTCATCTGCACTGTCGTTTTGCACTGCGGGTGTATTACATCTAAGCACGTATTTTTCTTAATTAATGGTTGTTTATGTTATGTTATTCTACAAATACGGGGAGTAATGTTTATATCTTTACTTGTCTGAGACCACAGGGTTTTGTTGATTTCAACCATTCTCGTTGCCTTTGTGAATTAAAATTGTGGTTTCGTGGAACTTTCACGATGCTTCATGTAAAACAATCGAACTTTGTTTCGTCGATAGAACTTGTACAATCAGTTATGTTTCGAATGATTTTCAATTTTTGCTGCAATGGATTTCAGAAAACTTGACCGAGGAACTTACATAGCATGGAATTTGTCGTTGGACTGTTTATATATACTCATAAGATATGTTTTGTGCTAACTAAGACAATCAAGGTATGAATGTTCGAGAGTATTCATGCTTGTTGGGATTTATAACGCAAGGTAGGTAGTTTTGATATCTCGAATTATTTTGACAACATGGATAAATTATTGGACGAATGTAATTTTAATTTTGTTAATTGGGATTGCACCAGGCTATTAAAAAAATAACCCTTTTGAGCATCATAAATGCGTTTAACTTACCAACTTGGTTTACACTAAGCCTATCACGCACCGAATATGCATTAACCATGTCAATGATGAACCCGGTATTGTGTATTAATCTTGCCTACTTTAATGTTAATTCAAGAGGAAAGTCATCTTTATTTTACTACATATTATGATTAATTATTTGCAGATTCTCCTTCTACTTTATCTACGTTTTTCTCCTTCTTGTCAAAAGTGTTTTAGATTATTCTGATACAGATGTCTTAGTGTTTCACGCTCAAGTTTTTCGCGACCTCTACCGAATAGTTTATTTGAATTGTGTGTAAATTACCTAATGTCACTAACAATTAAATCTGAGCTGCTTTTGTAGTCCAACGGTTAGGATAATTGCCTTCCAAGCAATAGACCCGGGTTCGACTCCCGGCAAACGCAATTGCATGTTCTTTCTTTCTATAATTTATGTGCTAAATATCTTTATCATCTTGATGAATATGTGGTAGAGGTAATTAATTAGCAGATACCACTTTTTTCCTTTTTGGCTTTCATCTTCTAAGGGATTTGCCTTTTTAACCCCAACTTTGTTCACCTTTATGTTGATTTAATATATAAATGGGAGTGAACAACAAACAAATTTTCGACAATATATATATTGTGGATTAATTCTGGTATGTGACTATCATTTGTAGAAGTACGCAATTTCTCTACACGTATATGTTAGTAAGTGAGTTAAAGTGTGGTTTACTAGGTTTTGTAATTAAGTATTTGTTAATTGAGCGGAGATATAGTCGAGTTCGGAAGATTCTTCACCTCTAAATCCATTCATAATATTTCAATACTCTTTCCATCCTTAATAACAATTGCTTGTTTGTTGAACCAACAACTTGTTCTTCATCTGCACTTTCGTTTTGCACTGCGGGTGTATTACATCTAAGCACGTATTTTTCTTAATTAATGGTTGTTTATGTTATGTTATTCTACAAATACGGGGAGTAATGTTTATATCTTTACTTGTCTGAGACCACAGGGTTTTGTTGATTTCAACCATTCTCGTTGCCTTTGTGAATTAAAATTGTGGTTTCGTGGAACTTTCACGATGCTTCATGTAAAACAATCGAACTTTGTTTCGTCGATAGAACTTGTACAATCAGTTATGTTTCGAATGATTTTCAATTTTTGCTGCAATGGATTTCAGAAAACTTGACCGAGGAACTTACATAGCATGGAATTTGTCGTTGGACTGTTTATATATACTCATAAGATATGTTTTGTGCTAACTAAGACAATCAAGGTATGAATGTTCGAGAGTATTCATGCTTGTTGGGATTTATAACGCAAGGTAGGTAGTTTTGATATCTCGAATTATTTTGACAACATGGATAAATTATTGGACGAATGTAATTTTAATTTTGTTAATTGGGATTGCACCAGGCTATTAAAAAAATAACCCTTTTGAGCATCATAAATGCGTTTAACTTACCAACTTGGTTTACACTAAGCCTATCACGCACCGAATATGCATTAACCATGTCAATGATGAACCCGGTATTGTGTATTAATCTTGCCTACTTTAATGTTAATTCAAGAGGAAAGTCATCTTTATTTTACTACATATTATGATTAATTATTTGCAGATTCTCCTTCTACTTTATCTACGTTTTTCTCCTTCTTGTCAAAAGTGTTTTAGATTATTCTGATACAGATGTCTTAGTGTTTCACGCTCAAGTTTTTCGCGACCTCTACCGAATAGTTTATTTGAATTGTGTGTAAATTACCTAATGTCACTAACAATTAAATCTGAGCTGCTTTTGTAGTCCAACGGTTAGGATAATTGCCTTCCAAGCAATAGACCCGGGTTCGACTCCCGGCAAACGCAATTGCATGTTCTTTCTTTCTATAATTTATGTGCTAAATATCTTTATCATCTTGATGAATATGTGGTAGAGGTAATTAATTAGCAGATGCCACTTTTTTCCTTTTTGGCTTTCATCTTCTAAGGGATTTGCCTTTTTAACCCCAACTTTGTTCACCTTTATGTTGATTTAATATATAAATGGGAGTGAACAACAAACAAATTTTCGACAATATATATATTGTGGATTAATTCTGGTATGTGACTATCATTTGTAGAAGTACGCAATTTCTCTACACGTATATGTTAGTAAGTGAGTTAAAGTGTGGTTTACTAGGTTTTGTAATTAAGTATTTGTTAATTGAGCGGAGATATAGTCGAGTTCGGAAGATTCTTCACCTCTAAATCCATTCATAATATTTCAATACTCTTTCCATCCTTAATAACAATTGCTTGTTTGTTGAACCAACAACTTGTTCTTCATCTGCACTGTCGTTTTGCACTGCGGGTGTATTACATCTAAGCACGTATTTTTCTTAATTAATGGTTGTTTATGTTATGTTATTCTACAAATACGGGGAGTAATGTTTATATCTTTACTTGTCTGAGACCACAGGGTTTTGTTGATTTCAACCATTCTCGTTGCCTTTGTGAATTAAAATTGTGGTTTCGTGGAACTTTCACGATGCTTCATGTAAAACAATCGAACTTTGTTTCGTCGATAGAACTTGTACAATCAGTTATGTTTCGAATGATTTTCAATTTTTGCTGCAATGGATTTCAGAAAACTTGACCGAGGAACTTACATAGCATGGAATTTGTCGTTGGACTGTTTATATATACTCATAAGATATGTTTTGTGCTAACTAAGACAATCAAGGTATGAATGTTCGAGAGTATTCATGCTTGTTGGGATTTATAACGCAAGGTAGGTAGTTTTGATATCTCGAATTATTTTGACAACATGGATAAATTATTGGACGAATGTAATTTTAATTTTGTTAATTGGGATTGCACCAGGCTATTAAAAAAATAACCCTTTTGAGCATCATAAATGCGTTTAACTTACCAACTTGGTTTACACTAAGCCTATCACGCACCGAATATGCATTAACCATGTCAATGATGAACCCGGTATTGTGTATTAATCTTGCCTACTTTAATGTTAATTCAAGAGGAAAGTCATCTTTATTTTGATACATATTATGATTAATTATTTGCAGATTCTCCTTCTACTTTATCTACGTTTTTCTCCTTCTTGTCAAAAGTGTTTTAGATTATTCTGATACAGATGTCTTAGTGTTTCACGCTCAAGTTTTTCGCGACCTCTACCGAATAGTTTATTTGAATTGTGTGTAAATTACCTAATGTCACTAACAATTAAATCTGAGCTGCTTTTGTAGTCCAACGGTTAGGATAATTGCCTTCCAAGCAATAGACACGGGTTCGACTCCCGGCAAACGCAATTGCATGTTCTTTCTTTCTATAATTTATGTGCTAAATATCTTTATCATCTTGATGAATATGTGGTAGAGGTAATTAATTAGCAGATGCCACATTTTTCCTTTTTGGCTTTCATCTTCTAAGGGATTTGCCTTTTTAACCCCAACTTTGTTCACCTTTATGTTGATTTAATATATAAATGCGAGTGAACAACAAACAAATTTTCGACAATATATATATTATGGATTAATTCTGGTATGTGACTATCATTTGTAGAAGTACGCAATTTCTCTACACGTATATGTTAGTAAGTGAGTTAGAGTGTGGTTTACTAGGTTTTGTAATTAAGTATTTGTTAATTGAGCGGAGATATAGTCGAGTTCGGAAGATTCTTCACCTCTAAATCCATTCATTATATTTCAATACTCTTTCCATCCTTAATAACACTTGCTTGTTTGTTGAACCAACAACTTGTTCTTCATCTACACTATCGTTTTGCACTGCGGGTGTATTACATCTAAGCACGTATTTTTCTTAATTAATGGTTGTTTATGTTATGTTATTCTACAAATACGGGGAGTAATTTTTATATCTTTACTTGTCTGAGACCACAGGGTTTTGTTGATTTCAACCATTCTCGTTGCCTTTGTGAATTAAAATTGTGGTTTCGTGGAACTTTCACGATGCTTCATGTAAAACAATCGAACTTTGTTTCGTCGATAGAACTTGTACAATCAGTTATGTTTCGAATGATTTTCAATTTTTGCTGCAATGGATTTCATAAAACTTGACCGAGGAACTTACATAGCATGGAATTTGTCATTGGACTTTTTGTATATACTCATAAGATATGTTTTGTGCTAACTAAGACAATCAAGGTATGAATGTTCGAGAGTATTCATGCTTGTTGGGATTTATAACGCAAGGTAGGTAGTTTTGATATCTCGAATTATTTTGACAACATGGATAAATTATTGGACGAATGTAATTTTAATTTTGTTAATTGGGATTGCACCAGGCTATTAAAAAAATAACCCTTTTGAGCATCATAAATGCGTTTAACTTACCAACTTGGTTTACACTAAGCCTATCACGCACCGAATATGCATTAACCATGTCAATGATGAACCCGGTATTGTGTATTAATCTTGCCTACTTTAATGTTAATTCAAGAGGAAAGTCATCTTTATTTTACTACATATTATGATTAATTATTTGCAGATTCTCCTTCTACTTTATCTACGTTTTTCTCCTTCTTGTCAAAAGTGTTTTAGATTATTCTGATACAGATGTCTTAGTGTTTCACGCTCAAGTTTTTCGCGACCTCTACCGAATAGTTTATTTGAATTGTGTGTAAATTACCTAATGTCACTAACAATTAAATCTGAGCTGCTTTTGTAGTCCAACGGTTAGGATAATTGCCTTCCAAGCAATAGACCCGGGTTCGACTCCCGGCAAACGCAATTGCATGTTCTTTCTTTCTATAATTTATGTGCTAAATATCTTTATCATCTTGATGAATATGTGGTAGAGGTAATTAATTAGCAGATGCCACTTTTTTCCTTTTTGGCTTTCATCTTCTAAGGGATTTGCCTTTTTAACCCCAACTTTGTTCACCTTTATGTTGATTTAATATATAAATGGGAGTGAACAACAAACAAATTTTCGACAATATATATATTGTGGATTAATTCTGGTATGTGACTATCATTTGTAGAAGTACGCAATTTCTCTACACGTATATGTTAGTAAGTGAGTTAAAGTGTGGTTTACTAGGTTTTGTAATTAAGTATTTGTTAATTGAGCGGAGATATAGTCGAGTTCGGAAGATTCTTCACCTCTAAATCCATTCATAATATTTCAATACTCTTTCCATCCTTAATAACAATTGCTTGTTTGTTGAACCAACAACTTGTTCTTCATCTGCACTGTCGTTTTGCACTGCGGGTGTATTACATCTAAGCACGTATTTTTCTTAATTAATGGTTGTTTATGTTATGTTATTCTACAAATACGGGGAGTAATGTTTATATCTTTACTTGTCTGAGACCACAGGGTTTTGTTGATTTCAACCATTCTCGTTGCCTTTGTGAATTAAAATTGTGGTTTCGTGGAACTTTCACGATGCTTCATGTAAAACAATCGAACTTTGTTTCGTCGATAGAACTTGTACAATCAGTTATGTTTCGAATGATTTTCAATTTTTGCTGCAATGGATTTCAGAAAACTTGACCGAGGAACTTACATAGCATGGAATTTGTCGTTGGACTGTTTATATATACTCATAAGATATGTTTTGTGCTAACTAAGACAATCAAGGTATGAATGTTCGAGAGTATTCATGCTTGTTGGGATTTATAACGCAAGGTAGGTAGTTTTGATATCTCGAATTATTTTGACAACATGGATAAATTATTGGACGAATGTAATTTTAATTTTGTTAATTGGGATTGCACCAGGCTATTAAAAAAATAACCCTTTTGAGCATCATAAATGCGTTTAACTTACCAACTTGGTTTACACTAAGCCTATCACGCACCGAATATGCATTAACCATGTCAATGATGAACCCGGTATTGTGTATTAATCTTGCCTACTTTAATGTTAATTCAAGAGGAAAGTCATCTTTATTTTGATACATATTATGATTAATTATTTGCAGATTCTCCTTCTACTTTATCTACGTTTTTCTCCTTCTTGTCAAAAGTGTTTTAGATTATTCTGATACAGATGTCTTAGTGTTTCACGCTCAAGTTTTTCGCGACCTCTACCGAATAGTTTATTTGAATTGTGTGTAAATTACCTAATGTCACTAACAATTAAATCTGAGCTGCTTTTGTAGTCCAACGGTTAGGATAATTGCCTTCCAAGCAATAGACACGGGTTCGACTCCCGGCAAACGCAATTGCATGTTCTTTCTTTCTATAATTTATGTGCTAAATATCTTTATCATCTTGATGAATATGTGGTAGAGGTAATTCATTAGCAGATGCCACATTTTTCCTTTTTGGCTTTCATCTTCTAAGGGATTTGCCTTTTTAACCCCAACTTTATTCACCTTTATGTTGATTTAATATATAAATGCGAGTGAACAACAAACAAATTTTCGACAATATATATATTATGGATTAATTCTGGTATGTGACTATCATTTGTAGAAGTACGCAATTTCTCTACACGTATATGTTAGTAAGTGAGTTAGAGTGTGGTTTACTAGGTTTTGTAATTAAGTATTTGTTAATTGAGCGGAGATATAGTCGAGTTCGGAAGATTCTTCACCTCTAAATCCATTCATAATATTTCAATACTCTTTCCATCCTTAATAACAATTGCTTGTTTGTTGAACCAACAACTTGTTCTTCATCTGCACTGTCGTTTTGCACTGCGGGTGTATTACATCTAAGCACGTATTTTTCTTAATTAATGGTTGTTTATGTTATGTTATTCTACAAATACGGGGAGTAATTTTTATATCTTTACTTGTCTGAGACCACAGGGTTTTGTTGATTTCAACCATTCTCGTTGCCTTTGTGAATTAAAATTGTGGTTTCGTGGAACTTTCACGATGCTTCATGTAAAACAATCGAACTTTGTTTCGTCGATAGAACTTGTACAATCAGTTATGTTTCGAATGATTTTCAATTTTTGCTGCAATGGATTTCAGAAAACTTGACCGAGGAACTTACATAGCATGGAATTTGTCATTGGACTTTTTGTATATACTCATAAGATATGTTTTGTGCTAACTAAGACAATCAAGGTATGAATGTTCGAGAGTATTCATGCTTGTTGGGATTTATAACGCAAGGTAGGTAGTTTTGATATCTCGAATTATTTTGACAACATGGATAAATTATTGGACGAATGTAATTTTAATTTTGTTAATTGGGATTGCACCAGGCTATTAAAAAAATAACCCTTTTGAGCATCATAAATGCGTTTAACTTACCAACTTGGTTTACACTAAGCCTATCACGCACCGAATATGCATTAACCATGTCAATGATGAACCATGTATTGTGTATTAATCTTGACTACTTTAATGTTAATTCAAGAGGAAAGTCATCTTTATTTTACTACATATTATGATTAATTATTTGCAGATTCTCCTTCTACTTTATCTACGTTTTTCTCCTTCTTGTCAAAAGTGTTTTAGATTATTCTGATACAGATGTCTTAGTGTTTCACGCTCAAGTTTTTCGCGACCTCTACCGAATAGTTTATTTGAATTGTGTGTAAATTACCTAATGTCACTAACAATTAAATCTGAGCTGCTTTTGTAGTCCAACGGTTAGGATAATTGCCTTCCAAGCAATAGACCCGGGTTCGACTCCCGGCAAACGCAATTGCATGTTCTTTCTTTCTATAATTTATGTGCTAAATATCTTTATCATCTTGATGAATATGTTGTAGAGCTAATTAATTAGCAGATGCCACATTTTTCCTTTTTGGCTTTCATCTTCTAAGGGATTTGCCTTTTTAACCCCAACTTTGTTCACCTTTATGTTGATTTAATATATAAATGCGAGTGAACAACAAACAAATTTTCGACAATATATATATTATGGATTAATTCTGGTATGTGACTATCATTTGTAGAAGTACGCAATTTCGCTACACGTATATGTTAGTAAGTGAGTTAGAGTGTGGTTTACTAGGTTTTGTAATTAAGTATTTGTTAATTGAGCGGAGATATAGTCGAGTTCGGAAGATTCTTCACCTCTAAATCCATTCATAATATTTCAATACTCTTTCCATCCTTAATAACAATTGCTTGTTTGTTGAACCAACAACTTGTTCTTCATCTGCACTGTCGTTTTGCACTGCGGGTGTATTACATCTAAGCACGTATTTTTCTTAATTAATGGTTGTTTATGTTATGTTATTCTACAAATACGGGGAGTAATGTTTATATCTTTACTTGTCTGAGACCACAGGGTTTTGTTGATTTCAACCATTCTCGTTGCCTTTGTGAATTAAAATTGTGGTTTCGTGGAACTTTCACGATGCTTCATGTAAAACAATCGAACTTTGTTTCGTCGATAGAACTTGTACAATCAGTTATGTTTCGAATGATTTTCAATTTTTGCTGCAATGGATTTTAGAAAACTTGACCGAGGAAACGACATAGCATGCAATTTGTCGTTGGACTGTTTATATATACTCATAAGATATGTTTTGTGCTAACTAAGACAATCAAGGTATGAATGTTCGAGAGTATTCATGCTTGTTGGGATTTATAACGCAAGGTAGGTAGTTTTGATATCTCGAATTATTTTGACAACATGGATAAATTATTGGACGAATGTAATTTTAATTTTGTTAATTGGGATTGCACCAGGCTATTAAAAAAATTACCCTTTTGATCATCATAAATGCGTTTAACTTACCAACTTGGTTTACACTAAGCCTATCACGCACCGAATATGCATTAACCATGTCAATGATGAACCATGTATTGTGTATTAATCTTGACTACTTTAATGTTAATTCAAGAGGAAAGTCATCTTTATTTTACTACATATTATGATTAATTATTTGCAGATTCTCCTTCTACTTTATCTACGTTTTTCTCCTTCTTGTCAAAAGTGTTTTAGATTATTCTGATACAGATGTCTTAGTGTTTCACGCTCAAGTTTTTCGCGACCTCTACCGAATAGTTTATTTGAATTGTGTGTAAATTACCTAATGTCACTAACAATTAAATCTGAGCTGCTTTTGTAGTCCAACGGTTAGGATAATTGCCTTCCAAGCAATAGACCCGGGTTCGACTCCCGGCAAACGCAATTGCATGTTCTTTCTTTCTATAATTTATGTGCTAAATATCTTTATCATCTTGATGAATATGTTGTAGAGCTAATTAATTAGCAGATGCCACATTTTTCCTTTTTGGCTTTCATCTTCTAAGCGATTTGCCTTTTTAACCCCAACTTTGTTCACCTTTATGTTGATTTAATATATAAATGCGAGTGAACAACAAACAAATTTTCGACAATATATATATTATGGATTAATTCTGGTATGTGACTATCATTTGTAGAAGTACGCAATTTCTCTACACGTATATGTTAGTAAGTGAGTTAGAGTGTGGTTTACTAGGTTTTGTAATTAAGTATTTGTTAATTGAGCGGAGATATAGTCGAGTTCGGAAGATTCTTCACCTCTAAATCCATTCATAATATTTCAATACTCTTTCCATCCTTAATAACAATTGCTTGTTTGTTGAACCAACAACTTGTTCTTCATCTGCACTGTCGTTTTGCACTGCGGGTGTATTACATCTAAGCACGTATTTTTCTTAATTAATGGTTGTTTATGTTATGTTATTCTACAAATACGGGGAGTAATGTTTATATCTTTACTTGTCTGAGACCACAGGGTTTTGTTGATTTCAACCATTCTCGTTGCCTTTGTGAATTAAAATTGTGGTTTCGTGGAACTTTCACGATGCTTCATGTAAAACAATCGAACTTTGTTTCGTCGATAGAACTTGTACAATCAGTTATGTTTCGAATGATTTTCAATTTTTGCTGCAATGGATTTCAGAAAACTTGACCGAGGAACTTACATAGCATGGAATTTGTCATTGGACTTTTTGTATATACTCATAAGATATGTTTTGTGCTAACTAAGACAATCAAGGTATGAATGTTCGAGAGTATTCATGCTTGTTGGGATTTATAACGCAAGGTAGGTAGTTTTGATATCTCGAATTATTTTGACAACATGGATAAATTATTGGACGAATGTAATTTTAATTTTGTTAATTGGGATTGCACCAGGCTATTAAAAAAATAACCCTTTTGAGCATCATAAATGCGTTTAACTTACCAACTTGGTTTACACTAAGCCTATCACGCACCGAATATGCATTAACCATGTCAATGATGAACCATGTATTGTGTATTAATCTTGACTACTTTAATGTTAATTCAAGAGGAAAGTCATCTTTATTTTACTACATATTATGATTAATTATTTGCAGATTCTCCTTCTACTTTATCTACGTTTTTCTCCTTCTTGTCAAAAGTGTTTTAGATTATTCTGATACAGATGTCTTAGTGTTTCACGCTCAAGTTTTTCGCGACCTCTACCGAATAGTTTATTTGAATTGTGTGTAAATTACCTAATGTCACTAACAATTAAATCTGAGCTGCTTTTGTAGTCCAACGGTTAGGATAATTGCCTTCCAAGCAATAGACCCGGGTTCGACTCCCGGCAAACGCAATTGCATGTTCTTTCTTTCTATAATTTATGTGCTAAATATCTTTATCATCTTGATGAATATGTTGTAGAGCTAATTAATTAGCAGATGCCACATTTTTCCTTTTTGGCTTTCATCTTCTAAGGGATTTGCCTTTTTAACCCCAACTTTGTTCACCTTTATGTTGATTTAATATATAAATGCGAGTGAACAACAAACAAATTTTCGACAATATATATATTATGGATTAATTCTGGTATGTGACTATCATTTGTAGAAGTACGCAATTTCGCTACACGTATATGTTAGTAAGTGAGTTAGAGTGTGGTTTACTAGGTTTTGTAATTAAGTATTTGTTAATTGAGCGGAGATATAGTCGAGTTCGGAAGATTCTTCACCTCTAAATCCATTCATAATATTTCAATACTCTTTCCATCCTTAATAACAATTGCTTGTTTGTTGAACCAACAACTTGTTCTTCATCTGCACTGTCGTTTTGCACTGCGGGTGTATTACATCTAAGCACGTATTTTTCTTAATTAATGGTTGTTTATGTTATGTTATTCTACAAATACGGGGAGTAATGTTTATATCTTTACTTGTCTGAGACCACAGGGTTTTGTTGATTTCAACCATTCTCGTTGCCTTTGTGAATTAAAATTGTGGTTTCGTGGAACTTTCACGATGCTTCATGTAAAACAATCGAACTTTGTTTCGTCGATAGAACTTGTACAATCAGTTATGTTTCGAATGATTTTCAATTTTTGCTGCAATGGATTTTAGAAAACTTGACCGAGGAAACGACATAGCATGGAATTTGTCGTTGGACTGTTTATATATACTCATAAGATATGTTTTGTGCTAACTAAGACAATCAAGGTATGAATGTTCGAGAGTATTCATGCTTGTTGGGATTTATAACGCAAGGTAGGTAGTTTTGATATCTCGAATTATTTTGACAACATGGATAAATTATTGGACGAATGTAATTTTAATTTTGTTAATTGGGATTGCACCAGGCTATTAAAAAAATTACCCTTTTGATCATCATAAATGCGTTTAACTTACCAACTTGGTTTACACTAAGCCTATCACGCACCGAATATGCATTAACCATGTCAATGATGAACCATGTATTGTGTATTAATCTTGACTACTTTAATGTTAATTCAAGAGGAAAGTCATCTTTATTTTACTACATATTATGATTAATTATTTGCAGATTCTCCTTCTACTTTATCTACGTTTTTCTCCTTCTTGTCAAAAGTGTTTTAGATTATTCTGATACAGATGTCTTAGTGTTTCACGCTCAAGTTTTTCGCGACCTCTACCGAATAGTTTATTTGAATTGTGTGTAAATTACCTAATGTCACTAACAATTAAATCTGAGCTGCTTTTGTAGTCCAACGGTTAGGATAATTGCCTTCCAAGCAATAGACCCGGGTTCGACTCCCGGCAAACGCAATTGCATGTTCTTTCTTTCTATAATTTATGTGCTAAATATCTTTATCATCTTGATGAATATGTTGTAGAGCTAATTAATTAGCAGATGCCACATTTTTCCTTTTTGGCTTTCATCTTCTAAGCGATTTGCCTTTTTAACCCCAACTTTGTTCACCTTTATGTTGATTTAATATATAAATGCGAGTGAACAACAAACAAATTTTCGACAATATATATATTATGGATTAATTCTGGTATGTGACTATCATTTGTAGAAGTACGCAATTTCTCTACACGTATATGTTAGTAAGTGAGTTAGAGTGTGGTTTACTAGGTTTTGTAATTAAGTATTTGTTAATTGAGCGGAGATATAGTCGAGTTCGGAAGATTCTTCACCTCTAAATCCATTCATAATATTTCAATACTCTTTCCATCCTTAATAACAATTGCTTGTTTGTTGAACCAACAACTTGTTCTTCATCTGCACTGTCGTTTTGCACTGCGGGTGTATTACATCTAAGCACGTATTTTTCTTAATTAATGGTTGTTTATGTTATGTTATTCTACAAATACGGGGAGTAATTTTTATATCTTTACTTGTCTGAGACCACAGGGTTTTGTTGATTTCAACCATTCTCGTTGCCTTTGTGAATTAAAATTGTGGTTTCGTGGAACTTTCACGATGCTTCATGTAAAACAATCGAACTTTGTTTCGTCGATAGAACTTGTACAATCAGTTATGTTTCGAATGATTTTCAATTTTTGCTGCAATGGATTTTAGAAAACTTGACCGAGGAAACGACATAGCATGGAATTTGTCGTTGGACTGTTTATATATACTCATAAGATATGTTTTGTGCTAACTAAGACAATCAAGGTATGAATGTTCGAGAGTATTCATGCTTGTTGGGATTTATAACGCAAGGTAGGTAGTTTTGATATCTCGAATTATTTTGACAACATGGATAAATTATTGGACGAATGTAATTTTAATTTTGTTAATTGGGATTGCACCAGGCTATTAAAAAAATAACCCTTTTGAGCATCATAAATGCGTTTAACTTACCAACTTGGTTTACACTAAGCCTATCACGCACCGAATATGCATTAACCACGTCAATGATGAACCTGGTATTATGTATTAATCTTGCCTACTTTAATGTTAATTCAAGAGGAAAGTCATCTTTATTTTACTACATATTATGATTAATTATTTGCAGATTCTTCTTCTACTTGATCTACTTTTTTCTCCTTCTTGTCAAAAGTGTTTTAGATTATTCTGATACAGATGTCTTAGTGTTTCACGCTCAAGTTTTTCGCGACCTCTACCGAATAGTTTATTTGAATTGTGTGTAAATTACCTAATGTCACTAACAATTAAATCTGAGCTGCGTTTGTAGTCCAACGGTTAGGATAATTGCCTTCCAAGCAATAGACCCGGGTTCGACTCCCGGCAAACGCAATTGCATGTTCTTTCTTTCTATAATTTATGTGTTAAATATCTTTATCCTCTTGATGAATATGTGGTACAGGTAATTAATTAGCAGATGCCACATTTTTCCTTTTTTGGCTTTCATCTTCTAAGAGATTTGCCTTTTTAACCCCAACTTTGTTCACCTTTATGTTGATTTAATATATAAATGCGAGTGAACAACAAACAAATTTTCGACAATATATATATTATGGATTAATTCTGGTATGTGACTATCATTTGTAGAAGTACGCAATTTCTCTACACGTATATGTTAGTAAGTGAGTTAGAGTGTGGTTTACTAGGTTTTGTAATTAAGTATTTGTTAATTGAGCGGAGATATAGTCGAGTTCGGAAGATTCTTCACCTCTAAATCCATTCATAATATTTCAATACTCTTTCCATCCTTAATAACAATTGCTTGTTTGTTGAACCAACAACTTGTTCTTCATCTGCACAATCGTTTTGCACTGCGGGTGTATTACATCTAAGCACATATTTTTCTTAATTAATGGTTGTTCATGTTATGTTATTCTACAAATACGGGGAGTAATGTTTATCTCTTTACTTGTCTGAGACCACAGGGTTTTGTTGATTTCAACCATTCTCGTTGCCTTTGTGAATTAAAATTGTGGTTTCGTGGAACTTTCACGATGCTTCATGTAAAACAATCGAACTTTGTTTCGTCGATAGAACTTGTACAATCAGTTATGTTTCGAATGATTTTCAATTTTTGCTGCAATGGATTTCAGAAAACTTGACCGAGGAACTTACATAGCATGGAATTTGTCGTTGGACTGTTTATATATACTCATAAGATATGTTTTGTGCTAACTAAGACAATCAAGGTATGAATGTTCGAGAGTATTCATGCTTGTTGGGATTTATAACGCAAGGTAGGTAATTTTGATATCTCGAATTATTTTGACAACATGGATAAATTATTGGACGAATGTAATTTTCATTTTGTTAATTGGGATTGCACCAGGCTATTAAAAAAATAACCCTTTTGAGCATCATAAATGCGTTTAACTTACCAACTTGGTTTACACTAAGCCTATCACGCACCGAATATGCATTAACCATGTCAATGATGAACCCGGAATTATGTATTAATCTTGCCTACTTTAATGTTAATTCAAGAGGAAAGTCATCTTTATTTTACTACATATTATGATTAATTATTTGCAGATTCTTCTTCTCATTTATCTACGTTTTTCTCCTTCTTGTCAAAAGTGTTTTAGATTATTCTGATACAGATGTCTTAGTGTTTCACGCTCAAGTTTTTCGCGACCTCTACCGAATAGTTTATTTGAATTGTGTGTAAATTACCTAATGTCACTAACAATTAAATCTGAGCTGCGTTTGTAGTCCAACGGTTAGGATAATTGCCTTCCAAGCAATAGACCCGAGTTCGACTCCCGGCAAACGCAATTGCATGTTCTTTCTTTCTATAATTTATGTGTTAAATATCTTTATCCTCTTGATGAATATGTGGTACAGGTAATTAATTAGCAGATGCCACATTTTTCCTTTTTTGGCTTTCATCTTCTAAGAGATTTGCCTTTGTAACCCCAACTTTGTTCACCTTTATGTTGATTTAATATATAAATGCGAGTGAACAACAAACAAATTTTCGACAATATATATATTATGGATTAATTCTGGTATGTGACTATCATTTGTAGAAGTACGCAATTTCTCTACACGTATATGTTAGTAAGTGAGTTAGAGTGTGGTTTACTAGGTTTTGTAATTAAGTATTTGTTAATTGAGCGGAGATGTAGTCGAGTTCGGAAGATTCTTCACCTCTAAATCCATTCATAATATTTCAATACTCTTTCCATCCTTAATAACAATTGCTTGTTTGTTGAACCAACAACTTGTTCTTCATCTGCACAATCGTTTTGCACTGCGGGTGTATTACATCTAACCACATATTTTTCTTAATTAATGGTTGTTCATGTTATGTTATTCTACAAATACGGGGAGTAATGTTTATCTCTTTACTTGTCTGAGACCACAGGGTTTTGTTGATTTCAACCATTCTCGTTGCCTTTGTGAATTAAAATTGTGGTTTCGTGGAACTTTCACGATGCTTCATGTAAAACAATCGAACTTTGTTTCGTCGATAGAACTTGTACAATCAGTTATGTTTCGAATGATTTTCAATTTTTGCTGCAATGGATTTCAGAAAACTTGACCGAGGAACTTACATAGCATGGAATTTGTCGTTGGACTGTTTATATATACTCATAAGATATGTTTTGTGCTAACTAAGACAATCAAGGTATGAATGTTCGAGAGTATTCATGCTTGTTGGGATTTATAACGCAAGGTAGGTAATTTTGATATCTCGAATTATTTTGACAACATGGATAAATTATTGGACGAATGTAATTTTAATTTTGTTAATTGGGATTGCACCAGGCTATTAAAAAAATAACCCTTTTGAGCATCATAAATGCGTTTAACTTACCAACTTGGTTTACACTAAGCCTATCACGCACCGAATATGCATTAACCATGTCAATGATGAACCCGGTATTATGTATTAATCTTGCCTACTTTAATGTTAATTGAAGAGGAAAGTCATCTTTATTTTACTACATATTATGATTAATTATTTGCAGATTCTTCTTTTCATTTATCTACGTTTTTCTCCTTCTTGTCAAAAGTGTTTTAGATTATTCTGATACAGATGTCTTAGTGTTTCACGCTCAAGTTTTTCGCGACCTCTACCGAATAGTTTATTTGAATTGTGTGTAAATTACCTAATGTCACTAACAATTAAATCTGAGCTGCGTTTGTAGTCCAACGGTTAGGATAATTGCCTTCCAAGCAATAGACCCGAGTTCGACTCCCGGCAAACGCAATTGCATGTTCTTTCTTTCTATAATTTATGTGTTAAATATCTTTATCCTCTTGATGAATATGTGGTACAGGTAATTAATTAGCAGATGCCACATTTTTCCTTTTTTGGCTTTCATCTTCTAAGAGATTTGCCTTTGTAACCCCAACTTTGTTCACCTTTATGTTGATTTAATATATAAATGCGAGTGAACAACAAACAAATTTTCGACAATATATATATTATGGATTAATTCTGGTATGTGACTATCATTTGTAGAAGTACGCAATTTCTCTACACGTATATGTTAGTAAGTGAGTTAGAGTGTGGTTTACTAGGTTTTGTAATTAAGTATTTGTTAATTGAGCGGAGATGTAGTCGAGTTCGGAAGATTCTTCACCTCTAAATCCATTCATAATATTTCAATACTCTTTCCATCCTTAATAACAATTGCTTGTTTGTTGAACCAACAACTTGTTCTTCATCTGCACAATCGTTTTGCACTGCGGGTGTATTACATCTAACCACATATTTTTCTTAATTAATGGTTGTTCATGTTATGTTATTCTACAAATACGGGGAGTAATGTTTATCTCTTTACTTGTCTGAGACCACAGGGTTTTGTTGATTTCAACCATTCTCGTTGCCTTTGTGAATTAAAATTGTGGTTTCGTGGAACTTTCACGATGCTTCATGTAAAACAATCGAACTTTGTTTCGTCGATAGAACTTGTACAATCAGTTATGTTTCGAATGATTTTCAATTTTTGCTGCAATGGATTTCAGAAAACTTGACCGAGGAACTTACATAGCATGGAATTTGTCGTTGGACTGTTTATATATACTCATAAGATATGTTTTGTGCTAACTAAGACAATCAAGGTATGAATGTTCGAGAGTATTCATGCTTGTTGGGATTTATAACGCAAGGTAGGTAATTTTGATATCTCGAATTATTTTGACAACATGGATAAATTATTGGACGAATGTAATTTTAATTTTGTTAATTGGGATTGCACCAGGCTATTAAAAAAATAACCCTTTTGAGCATCATAAATGCGTTTAACTTACCAACTTGGTTTACACTAAGCCTATCACGCACCGAATATGCATTAACCATGTCAATGATGAACCCGGTATTATGTATTAATCTTGCCTACTTTAATGTTAATTGAAGAGGAAAGTCATCTTTATTTTACTACATATTATGATTAATTATTTGCAGATTCTTCTTTTCATTTATCTACGTTTTTCTCCTTCTTGTCAAAAGTGTTTTAGATTATTCTGATACAGATGTCTTAGTGTTTCACGCTCAAGTTTTTCGCGACCTCTACCGAATAGTTTATTTGAATTGTGTGTAAATTACCTAATGTCACTAACAATTAAATCTGAGCTGCGTTTGTAGTCCAACGGTTAGGATAATTGCCTTCCAAGCAATAGACCCGGGTTCGACTCCCGGCAAACGCAATTGCATGTTCTTTCTTTCTATAATTTATGTGTTAAATATCTTTATCCTCTTGATGAATATGTGGTAGAGGTAATTAATTAGCAGATGCCACATTTTTCCTTTTTTGGCTTTCATCTTCTAAGAGATTTGCCTTTTTAACCCCAACTTTGTTCACCTTTATGTTGATTTAATATATAAATGCGAGTGAACAACAAACAAATTTTCGACAATATATATATTATGGATTAATTCTGGTATGTGACTATCATTTGTAGAAGTACGCAATTTCTCTACACGTATATGTTAGTAAGTGAGTTAGAGTGTGGTTTACTAGGTTTTGTAATTAAGTATTTGTTAATTGAGCGGAGATATAGTCGAGTTCGGAAGATTCTTCACCTCTAAATCCATTCATAATATTTCAATACTCTTTCCATCCTTAATAACAATTGCTTGTTTGTTGAACCAACAACTTGTTCTTCATCTGCACAGTCGTTTTGCACTGCGGGTGTATTACATCTAAGCACATATTTTTCTTAATTAATGGTTGTTTATGTTATGTTATTCTACAAATACGGGGAGTAATGTTTATCTCTTTACTTGTCTGAGACCACAGGGTTTTGTTGATTTCAACCATTCTCGTTGCCTTTGTGAATTAAAATTGTGGTTTCGTGGAACTTTCACGATGCTTCATGTAAAACAATTGAACTTTGTTTCGTCGATAGAACTTGTACAATCAGTTATGTTTCGAATGATTTTCAATTTTTGCTGCAATGGATTTCAGAAAACTTGACCGAGGAACTTACATAGCATGGAATTTGTCGTTGGACTGTTTATATATTCTCATAAGATATGTTTTGTGCTAACTAAGACAATCAAGGTATGAATGTTCGAGAGTATTCATGCTTGTTGGGATTTATAACGCAAGGTAGGTAGTTTTGATATCTCGAATTATTTTGACAACATGGATAAATTATTGGACGAATGTAATTTTAATTTTGTTAATTGGGATTGCACCAGGCTATTAAAAAAATAACCCTTTTGAGCATCATAAATGCGTTTAACTTACCAACTTGGTTTACACTAAGCCTATCACGCACCGAATATGCATTAACCATGTCAATGATGAACCCGGTATTGTGTATTAATCTTGCCTACTTTAATGTTAATTCAAGAGGAAAGTCATCTTTATTTTACTATATATTATGATTAATTATTTGCAGATTCTTCTTCTCATTTATCTACGTTTTTCTCCTTCTTGTCAAAAGTGTTTTAGATTATTCTGATACAGATGTCTTAGTGTTTCACGCTCAAGTTTTTCGCGACCTCTACCGAATAGTTTATTTGAATTGTGTGTAAATTACCTAATGTCACTAACAATTAAATCTGAGCTGCGTTTGTAGTCCAACGGTTAGGATAATTGCCTTCCAAGCAATAGACCCGAGTTCGACTCCCGGCAAACGCAATTGCATGTTCTTTCTTTCTATAATTTATGTGTTAAATATCTTTATCCTCTTGATGAATATGTGGTACAGGTAATTAATTAGCAGATGCCACATTTTTCCTTTTTTGGCTTTCATCTTCTAAGAGATTTGCCTTTTTAACCCCAACTTTGTTCACCTTTATGTTGATTTAATATATAAATGCGAGTGAACAACAAACAAATTTTCGACAATATATATATTATGGATTAATTCTGGTATGTGACTATCATTTGTAGAAGTACGCAATTTCTCTACACGTATATGTTAGTAAGTGAGTTAGAGTGTGGTTTACTAGGTTTTGTAATTAAGTATTTGTTAATTGAGCGGAGATATAGTCGAGTTCGGAAGATTCTTCACCTCTAAATCCATTCATAATATTTCAATACTCTTTCCATCCTTAATAACAATTGCTTGTTTGTTGAACCAACAACTTGTTCTTCATCTGCACAGTCGTTTTGCACTGCGGGTGTATTACATCTAAGCACATATTTTTCTTAATTAATGGTTGTTTATGTTATGTTATTCTACAAATACGGGGAGTAATGTTTATCTCTTTACTTGTCTGAGACCACAGGGTTTTGTTGATTTCAACCATTCTCGTTGCCTTTGTGAATTAAAATTGTGGTTTCGTGGAACTTTCACGATGCTTCATGTAAAACAATTGAACTTTGTTTCGTCGATAGAACTTGTACAATCAGTTATGTTTCGAATGATTTTCAATTTTTGCTGCAATGGATTTCAGAAAACTTGACCGAGGAACTTACATAGCATGGAATTTGTCGTTGGACTGTTTATATATTCTCATAAGATATGTTTTGTGCTAACTAAGACAATCAAGGTATGAATGTTCGAGAGTATTCATGCTTGTTGGGATTTATAACGCAAGGTAGGTAGTTTTGATATCTCGAATTATTTTGACAACATGGATAAATTATTGGACGAATGTAATTTTAATTTTGTTAATTGGGATTGCACCAGGCTATTAAAAAAATAACCCTTTTGAGCATCATAAATGCGTTTAACTTACCAACTTGGTTTACACTAAGCCTATCACGCACCGAATATGCATTAACCATGTCAATGATGAACCCGGTATTGTGTATTAATCTTGCCTACTTTAATGTTAATTCAAGAGGAAAGTCATCTTTATTTTACTATATATTATGATTAATTATTTGCAGATTCTTCTTCTCATTTATCTACGTTTTTCTCCTTCTTGTCAAAAGTGTTTTAGATTATTCTGATACAGATGTCTTAGTGTTTCACGCTCAAGTTTTTCGCGACCTCTACCGAATAGTTTATTTGAATTGTGTGTAAATTACCTAATGTCACTAACAATTAAATCTGAGCTGCGTTTGTAGTCCAACGGTTAGGATAATTGCCTTCCAAGCAATAGACCCGAGTTCGACTCCCGGCAAACGCAATTGCATGTTCTTTCTTTCTATAATTTATGTGTTAAATATCTTTATCCTCTTGATGAATATGTGGTACAGGTAATTAATTAGCAGATGCCACATTTTTCCTTTTTTGGCTTTCATCTTCTAAGAGATTTGCCTTTTTAACCCCAACTTTGTTCACCTTTATGTTGATTTAATATATAAATGCGAGTGAACAACAAACAAATTTTCGACAATATATATATTATGGATTAATTCTGGTATGTGACTATCATTTGTAGAAGTACGCAATTTCTCTACACGTATATGTTAGTAAGTGAGTTAGAGTGTGGTTTACTAGGTTTTGTAATTAAGTATTTGTTAATTGAGCGGAGATATAGTCGAGTTCGGAAGATTCTTCACCTCTAAATCCATTCATAATATTTCAATACTCTTTCCATCCTTAATAACAATTGCTTGTTTGTTGAACCAACAACTTGTTCTTCATCTGCACAGTCGTTTTGCACTGCGGGTGTATTACATCTAAGCACATATTTTTCTTAATTAATGGTTGTTTATGTTATGTTATTCTACAAATACGGGGAGTAATGTTTATCTCTTTACTTGTCTGAGACCACAGGGTTTTGTTGATTTCAACCATTCTCGTTGCCTTTGTGAATTAAAATTGTGGTTTCGTGGAACTTTCACGATGCTTCATGTAAAACAATTGAACTTTGTTTCGTCGATAGAACTTGTACAATCAGTTATGTTTCGAATGATTTTCAATTTTTGCTGCAATGGATTTCAGAAAACTTGACCGAGGAACTTACATAGCATGGAATTTGTCGTTGGACTGTTTATATATTCTCATAAGATATGTTTTGTGCTAACTAAGACAATCAAGGTATGAATGTTCGAGAGTATTCATGCTTGTTGGGATTTATAACGCAAGGTAGGTAGTTTTGATATCTCGAATTATTTTGACAACATGGATAAATTATTGGACGAATGTAATTTTAATTTTGTTAATTGGGATTGCACCAGGCTATTAAAAAAATAACCCTTTTGAGCATCATAAATGCGTTTAACTTACCAACTTGGTTTACACTAAGCCTATCACGCACCGAATATGCATTAACCATGTCAATGATGAACCCGGTATTGTGTATTAATCTTGCCTACTTTAATGTTAATTCAAGAGGAAAGTCATCTTTATTTTACTATATATTATGATTAATTATTTGCAGATTCTTCTTCTCATTTATCTACGTTTTTCTCCTTCTTGTCAAAAGTGTTTTAGATTATTCTGATACAGATGTCTTAGTGTTTCACGCTCAAGTTTTTCGCGACCTCTACCGAATAGTTTATTTGAATTGTGTGTAAATTACCTAATGTCACTAACAATTAAATCTGAGCTGCGTTTGTAGTCCAACGGTTAGGATAATTGCCTTCCAAGCAATAGACCCGAGTTCGACTCCCGGCAAACGCAATTGCATGTTCTTTCTTTCTATAATTTATGTGTTAAATATCTTTATCCTCTTGATGAATATGTGGTACAGGTAATTAATTAGCAGATGCCACATTTTTCCTTTTTTGGCTTTCATCTTCTAAGAGATTTGCCTTTTTAACCCCAACTTTGTTCACCTTTATGTTGATTTAATATATAAATGCGAGTGAACAACAAACAAATTTTCGACAATATATATATTATGGATTAATTCTGGTATGTGACTATCATTTGTAGAAGTACGCAATTTCGCTACACGTATATGTTAGTAAGTGAGTTAGAGTGTGGTTTACTAGGTTTTGTAATTAAGTATTTGTTAATTGAGCGGAGATATAGTCGAGTTCGGAAGATTCTTCACCTCTAAATCCATTCATAATATTTCAATACTCTTTCCATCCTTAATAACAATTGCTTGTTTGTTGAACCAACAACTTGTTCTTCATCTGCACAATCGTTTTGCACTGCGGGTGTATTACATCTAAGCACATATTTTTCTTAATTAATGGTTGTTCATGTTATGTTATTCTACAAATACGGGGAGTAATGTTTATATCTTTACTTGTCTGAGACCACAGGGTTTTGTTGATTTCAACCATTCTCGTTGCCTTTGTGAATTAAAATTGTGGTTTCGTGGAACTTTCACGATGCTTCATGTAAAACAATTGAACTTTGTTTCGTCGATAGAACTTGTACAATCAGTTATGTTTCGAATGATTTTCAATTTTTGCTGCAATGGATTTCAGAAAACTTGACCGAGGAACTTACATAGCATGGAATTTGTCGTTGGACTGTTTATATATACTCATAAGATATGTTTTGTGCTAACTAAGACAATCAAGGTATGAATGTTCGAGAGTATTCATGCTTGTTGGGATTTATAACGCAAGGTAGGTAATTTTGATATCTCGAATTATTTTGACAACATGGATAAATTATTGGACGAATGTAATTTTAATTTTGTTAATTGGGATTGCACCAGGCTATTAAAAAAATAACCCTTTTGAGCATCATAAATGCGTTTAACTTACCAACTTGGTTTACACTAGGCTATCACGCACCGAATATGCATTAACCATGTCAATGATGAACCCGGTATTATGTATTAATCTTGCCTACTTTAATGTTAATTGAAGAGGAAAGTCATCTTTATTTTACTACATATTATGATTAATTATTTGCAGATTCTTCTTTTCATTTATCTACGTTTTTCTCCTTCTTGTCAAAAGTGTTTTAGATTATTCTGATACAGATGTCTTAGTGTTTCACGCTCAAGTTTTTCGCGACCTCTACCGAATAGTTTATTTGAATTGTGTGTAAATTACCTAATGTCACTAACAATTAAATCTGAGCTGCGTTTGTAGTCCAACGGTTAGGATAATTGCCTTCCAAGCAATAGACCCGGGTTCGACTCCCGGCAAACGCAATTGCATGTTCTTTCTTTCTATAATTTATGTGTTAAATATCTTTATCCTCTTGATGAATATGTGGTAGAGGTAATTAATTAGCAGATGCCACATTTTTCCTTTTTTGGCTTTCATCTTCTAAGAGATTTGCCTTTTTAACCCCAACTTTGTTCACCTTTATGTTGATTTAATATATAAATGCGAGTGAACAACAAACAAATTTTCGACAATATATATATTATGGATTAATTCTGGTATGTGACTATCATTTGTAGAAGTACGCAATTTCTCTACACGTATATGTTAGTAAGTGAGTTAGAGTGTGGTTTACTAGGTTTTGTAATTAAGTATTTGTTAATTGAGCGGAGATATAGTCGAGTTCGGAAGATTCTTCACCTCTAAATCCATTCATAATATTTCAATACTCTTTCCATCCTTAATAACAATTGCTTGTTTGTTGAACCAACAACTTGTTCTTCATCTGCACAGTCGTTTTGCACTGCGGGTGTATTACATCTAAGCACATATTTTTCTTAATTAATGGTTGTTTATGTTATGTTATTCTACAAATACGGGGAGTAATGTTTATCTCTTTACTTGTCTGAGACCACAGGGTTTTGTTGATTTCAACCATTCTCGTTGCCTTTGTGAATTAAAATTGTGGTTTCGTGGAACTTTCACGATGCTTCATGTAAAACAATTGAACTTTGTTTCGTCGATAGAACTTGTACAATCAGTTATGTTTCGAATGATTTTCAATTTTTGCTGCAATGGATTTCAGAAAACTTGACCGAGGAACTTACATAGCATGGAATTTGTCGTTGGACTGTTTATATATTCTCATAAGATATGTTTTGTGCTAACTAAGACAATCAAGGTATGAATGTTCGAGAGTATTCATGCTTGTTGGGATTTATAACGCAAGGTAGGTAGTTTTGATATCTCGAATTATTTTGACAACATGGATAAATTATTGGACGAATGTAATTTTAATTTTGTTAATTGGGATTGCACCAGGCTATTAAAAAAATAACCCTTTTGAGCATCATAAATGCGTTTAACTTACCAACTTGGTTTACACTAAGCCTATCACGCACCGAATATGCATTAACCATGTCAATGATGAACCCGGTATTGTGTATTAATCTTGCCTACTTTAATGTTAATTCAAGAGGAAAGTCATCTTTATTTTACTATATATTATGATTAATTATTTGCAGATTCTTCTTCTCATTTATCTACGTTTTTCTCCTTCTTGTCAAAAGTGTTTTAGATTATTCTGATACAGATGTCTTAGTGTTTCACGCTCAAGTTTTTCGCGACCTCTACCGAATAGTTTATTTGAATTGTGTGTAAATTACCTAATGTCACTAACAATTAAATCTGAGCTGCGTTTGTAGTCCAACGGTTAGGATAATTGCCTTCCAAGCAATAGACCCGAGTTCGACTCCCGGCAAACGCAATTGCATGTTCTTTCTTTCTATAATTTATGTGTTAAATATCTTTATCCTCTTGATGAATATGTGGTACAGGTAATTAATTAGCAGATGCCACATTTTTCCTTTTTTGGCTTTCATCTTCTAAGAGATTTGCCTTTTTAACCCCAACTTTGTTCACCTTTATGTTGATTTAATATATAAATGCGAGTGAACAACAAACAAATTTTCGACAATATATATATTATGGATTAATTCTGGTATGTGACTATCATTTGTAGAAGTACGCAATTTCTCTACACGTATATGTTAGTAAGTGAGTTAGAGTGTGGTTTACTAGGTTTTGTAATTAAGTATTTGTTAATTGAGCGGAGATATAGTCGAGTTCGGAAGATTCTTCACCTCTAAATCCATTCATAATATTTCAATACTCTTTCCATCCTTAATAACAATTGCTTGTTTGTTGAACCAACAACTTGTTCTTCATCTGCACAATCGTTTTGCACTGCGGGTGTATTACATCTAACCACATATTTTTCTTAATTAATGGTTGTTCATGTTATGTTATTCTACAAATACGGGGAGTAATGTTTATATCTTTACTTGTCTGAGACCACAGGGTTTTGTTGATTTCAACCATTCTCGTTGCCTTTGTGAATTAAAATTGTGGTTTCGTGGAACTTTCACGATGCTTCATGTAAAACAATTGAACTTTGTTTCGTCGATAGAACTTGTACAATCAGTTATGTTTCGAATGATTTTCAATTTTTGCTGCAATGGATTTCAGAAAACTTGACCGAGGAACTTACATAGCATGGAATTTGTCGTTGGACTGTTTATATATACTCATAAGATATGTTTTGTGCTAACTAAGACAATCAAGGTATGAATGTTCGAGAGTATTCATGCTTGTTGGGATTTATAACGCAAGGTAGGTAATTTTGATATCTCGAATTATTTTGACAACATGGATAAATTATTGGACGAATGTAATTTTAATTTTGTTAATTGGGATTGCACCAGGCTATTAAAAAAATAACCCTTTTGAGCATCATAAATGCGTTTAACTTACCAACTTGGTTTACACTAGGCTATCACGCACCGAATATGCATTAACCATGTCAATGATGAACCCGGTATTATGTATTAATCTTGCCTACTTTAATGTTAATTGAAGAGGAAAGTCATCTTTATTTTACTACATATTATGATTAATTATTTGCAGATTCTTCTTTTCATTTATCTACGTTTTTCTCCTTCTTGTCAAAAGTGTTTTAGATTATTCTGATACAGATGTCTTAGTGTTTCACGCTCAAGTTTTTCGCGACCTCTACCGAATAGTTTATTTGAATTGTGTGTAAATTACCTAATGTCACTAACAATTAAATCTGAGCTGCGTTTGTAGTCCAACGGTTAGGATAATTGCCTTCCAAGCAATAGACCCGGGTTCGACTCCCGGCAAACGCAATTGCATGTTCTTTCTTTCTATAATTTATGTGTTAAATATCTTTATCCTCTTGATGAATATGTGGTAGAGGTAATTAATTAGCAGATGCCACATTTTTCCTTTTTTGGCTTTCATCTTCTAAGAGATTTGCCTTTTTAACCCCAACTTTGTTCACCTTTATGTTGATTTAATATATAAATGCGAGTGAACAACAAACAAATTTTCGACAATATATATATTATGGATTAATTCTGGTATGTGACTATCATTTGTAGAAGTACGCAATTTCTCTACACGTATATGTTAGTAAGTGAGTTAGAGTGTGGTTTACTAGGTTTTGTAATTAAGTATTTGTTAATTGAGCGGAGATATAGTCGAGTTCGGAAGATTCTTCACCTCTAAATCCATTCATAATATTTCAATACTCTTTCCATCCTTAATAACAATTGCTTGTTTGTTGAACCAACAACTTGTTCTTCATCTGCACTATCGTTTTGCACTGCGGGTGTATTACATCTAAGCACATATTTTTCTTAATTAATGGTTGTTTATGTTATGTTATTCTACAAATACGGGGAGTAATGTTTATCTCTTTACTTGTCTGAGACCACAGGGTTTTGTTGATTTCAACCATTCTCGTTGCCTTTGTGAATTAAAATTGTGGTTTCGTGGAACTTTCACGATGCTTCATGTAAAACAATTGAACTTTGTTTCGTCGATAGAACTTGTACAATCAGTTATGTTTCGAATGATTTTCAATTTTTGCTGCAATGGATTTCAGAAAACTTGACCGAGGAACTTACATAGCATGGAATTTGTCGTTGGACTGTTTATATATTCTCATAAGATATGTTTTGTGCTAACTAAGACAATCAAGGTATGAATGTTCGAGAGTATTCATGCTTGTTGGGATTTATAACGCAAGGTAGGTAGTTTTGATATCTCGAATTATTTTGACAACATGGATAAATTATTGGACGAATGTAATTTTAATTTTGTTAATTGGGATTGCACCAGGCTATTAAAAAAATAACCCTTTTGAGCATCATAAATGCGTTTAACTTACCAACTTGGTTTACACTAAGCCTATCACACACCGAATATGCATTAACCATGTCAATGATGAACCCGGTATTGTGTATTAATCTTGCCTACTTTAATGTTAATTCAAGAGGAAAGTCATCTTTATTTTACTACATATTATGATTAATTATTTGCAGATTCTCCTTCTACTTTATCTACGTTTTTCTCCTTCTTGTCAAAAGTGTTTTAGATTATTCTGATACAGATGTCTTAGTGTTTCACGCTCAAGTTTTTCGCGACCTCTACCGAATAGTTTATTTGAATTGTGTGTAAATTACCTAATGTCACTAACAATTAAATCTGAGCTGCTTTTGTAGTCCAACGGTTAGGATAATTGCCTTCCAAGCAATAGACCCGGGTTCGACTCCCGGCAAACGCAATTGCATGTTCTTTCTTTCTATAATTTATGTGCTAAATATCTTTATCATCTTGATGAATATGTGGTAGAGCTAATTAATTAGCAGATGCCACATTTTTCCTTTTTGGCTTTCATCTTCTAAGGGATTTGCCTTTTTAACCCCAACTTTGTTCACCTTTATGTTGATTTAATATATAAATGCGAGTGAACAACAAACAAATTTTCGACAATATATATATTATGGATTAATTCTGGTATGTGACTATCATTTGTAGAAGTACGCAATTTCTCTACACGTATATGTTAGTAAGTGAGTTAGAGTGTGGTTTACTAGGTTTTGTAATTAAGTATTTGTTAATTGAGCGGAGATATAGTCGAGTTCGGAAGATTCTTCACCTCTAAATCCATTCATAATATTTCAATACTCTTTCCATCCTTAATAACACTTGCTTGTTTGTTGAACCAACAACTTGTTCTTCATCTGCACTATCGTTTTGCACTGCGGGTGTATTACATCTAAGCACGTATTTTTCTTAATTAATGGTTGTTTATGTTATGTTATTCTACAAATACGAGGAGTAATGTTTATATCTTTACTTGTCTGAGACCACAGGGTTTTGTTGATTTCAACCATTCTCGTTGCCTTTGTGAATTAAAATTGTGGTTTCGTGGAATTTTCACGATGCTTCATGTAAAACAATCGAACTTTGTTTCGTCGATAGAACTTGTACAATCAGTTATGTTTCGAATGATTTTCAATTTTTGCTGCAATGGATTTCATAAAACTTGACCGAGGAACTTACATAGCATGGAATTTGTCGTTGGACTGTTTATATACTCATAAGATATGTTTTGTGCTAACTAAGAAAATCAAGGTATGAATGTTCGAGAGTATTCATGCTTGTTGGGATTTATAACGCAAGGTAGGTAGTTTTGATATCTCGAATTATTTTGACAACATGGATAAATTATTGGACGAATGTAATTTTAATTTTGTTAATTGCGATTACACCAAGCTATTAAAAAAATAATCTTTTGAGCATCATAAATGCGTTTAACTTACCAACTTGGTTTACACTAAGCGTATCACGCACCGAATATGCATTAACCATGTCAATGATGAACCCGGTATTGTGTATTAATCTTGCCTACTTTAATGTTAATTCAAGAGGAAAGTCATCTTTATTTTACTACATATTATGATTAATTATTTGCAGATTCTTCTTCTACTTTATCTACGTTTTCCTCCTTCTTGTCAAAAGTGTTTTAGATTATTCTGATACAGATGTCTTAGTGTTTCACGCTCAAGTTTTTCGCGACCTCTACCGAATAGTTTATTTGAATTGTATGTAAATTACCTAATGTCACTAACAATTAAATCTGAGCTGCGTTTGTAGACCAACGGTTAGGATAATTGCCTTCCAGCAATAGACCCGGGTTCGACTCCCGGCAAACGCAATTGCATGTTCTTTCTTTCTATAATTTATGTGCTAAATATCTTTATCCTCTTGATGAATATGTGGTAGAGGTAATTAATTAGCATATGCCACATTTTTCCTTTTTGGATTTCATCTTCTAAGGGATTTGCCTTTTTAACCCCAACTTTGTTCACCTTTATGTTGATTTAATATATAAATGCGAGTGAACAACAAACAAATTTTCGACAATATATATATTATGGATTAATTCTGGTATGTGACTATCATTTGTAGAAGTACGCAATTTCTCTACACGTATATGTTTGTAAGTGAGTTAGAGTGTGGTTTACTAGGTTTTGTAATTAAGTATTTGTTAATTGAGCGGAGATATTGTCGAGTTCGGAAGATTCTTCACCTCTAAATCCATTCATAATATTTCAATACTCTTTCCATCCTTAATAACAATTGCTTGTTTGTTGAACCAACAACTTGTTCTTCATCTGCACTATCGTTTTGCACTGCGGGTGTATTACATCTAAGAACGTATTTTTCTTAATTAATGGTTGTTTATGTTCTGTTATTCTACAAATACGGGGAGTAATGTTTATATCTTTACTTGTCTGAGACCACAGGGTTTTGTTGATTTCAACCATTCTCGTTGCCTTTGTGAATTAAAATTGTGGTTTCGTGGAACTTTCACGATGCTTCATGTAAAACAATTGAACTTTGTTTCGTCGATAGAACTTGTACAATCAGTTATGTTTCGAATGATTTTCAATTTTTGCTGCAATGGATTTCAGAAAACTTGACCGAGGAACTTACATAGCATGGAATTTGTCGTTGGACTGTTTATATATTCTCATAAGATATGTTTTGTGCTAACTAAGACAATCAAGGTATGAATGTTCGAGAGTATTCATGCTTGTTGGGATTTATAACGCAAGGTAGGTAGTTTTGATATCTCGAATTATTTTGACAACATGGATAAATTATTGGACGAATGTAATTTTAATTTTGTTAATTGGGATTGCACCAGGCTATTAAAAAAATAACCCTTTTGAGCATCATAAATGCGTTTAACTTACCAACTTGGTTTACACTAAGCCTATCACGCACCGAATATGCATTAACCATGTCAATGATGAACCCGGTATTGTGTATTAATCTTGCCTACTTTAATGTTAATTCAAGAGGAAAGTCATCTTTATTTTACTACATATTATGATTAATTATTTGCAGATTCTCCTTCTACTTTATCTACGTTTTTCTCCTTCTTGTCAAAAGTGTTTTAGATTATTCTGATACAGATGTCTTAGTGTTTCACGCTCAAGTTTTTCGCGACCTCTACCGAATAGTTTATTTGAATTGTGTGTAAATTACCTAATGTCACTAACAATTAAATCTGAGCTGCTTTTGTAGTCCAACGGTTAGGATAATTGCCTTCCAAGCAATAGACCCGGGTTCGACTCCCGGCAAACGCAATTGCATGTTCTTTCTTTCTATAATTTATGTGCTAAATATCTTTATCATCTTGATGAATATGTGGTAGAGCTAATTAATTAGCAGATGCCACATTTTTCCTTTTTGGCTTTCATCTTCTAAGGGATTTGCCTTTTTAACCCCAACTTTGTTCACCTTTATGTTGATTTAATATATAAATGCGAGTGAACAACAAACAAATTTTCGACAATATATATATTATGGATTAATTCTGGTATGTGACTATCATTTGTAGAAGTACGCAATTTCTCTACACGTATATGTTAGTAAGTGAGTTAGAGTGTGGTTTACTAGGTTTTGTAATTAAGTATTTGTTAATTGAGCGGAGATATAGTCGAGTTCGGAAGATTCTTCACCTCTAAATCCATTCATAATATTTCAATACTCTTTCCATCCTTAATAACACTTGCTTGTTTGTTGAACCAACAACTTGTTCTTCATCTGCACTATCGTTTTGCACTGCGGGTGTATTACATCTAAGCACGTATTTTTCTTAATTAATGGTTGTTTATGTTATGTTATTCTACAAATACGAGGAGTAATGTTTATATCTTTACTTGTCTGAGACCACAGGGTTTTGTTGATTTCAACCATTCTCGTTGCCTTTGTGAATTAAAATTGTGGTTTCGTGGAACTTTCACGATGCTTCATGTAAAACAATCGAACTTTGTTTCGTCGATAGAACTTGTACAATCAGTTATGTTTCGAATGATTTTCAATTTTTGCTGCAATGGATTTCATAAAACTTGACCGAGGAACTTACATAGCATGGAATTTGTCGTTGGACTGTTTATATACTCATAAGATATGTTTTGTGCTAACTAAGAAAATCAAGGTATGAATGTTCGAGAGTATTCATGCTTGTTGGGATTTATAACGCAAGGTAGGTAGTTTTGATATCTCGAATTATTTTGACAACATGGATAAATTATTGGACGAATGTAATTTTAATTTTGTTAATTGCGATTACACCAAGCTATTAAAAAAATAATCTTTTGAGCATCATAAATGCGTTTAACTTACCAACTTGGTTTACACTAAGCGTATCACGCACCGAATATGCATTAACCATGTCAATGATGAACCCGGTATTGTGTATTAATCTTGCCTACTTTAATGTTAATTCAAGAGGAAAGTCATCTTTATTTTACTACATATTATGATTAATTATTTGCAGATTCTTCTTCTACTTTATCTACGTTTTCCTCCTTCTTGTCAAAAGTGTTTTAGATTATTCTGATACAGATGTCTTAGTGTTTCACGCTCAAGTTTTTCGCGACCTCTACCGAATAGTTTATTTGAATTGTATGTAAATTACCTAATGTCACTAACAATTAAATCTGAGCTGCGTTTGTAGACCAACGGTTAGGATAATTGCCTTCCAGCAATAGACCCGGGTTCGACTCCCGGCAAACGCAATTGCATGTTCTTTCTTTCTATAATTTATGTGCTAAATATCTTTATCCTCTTGATGAATATGTGGTAGAGGTAATTAATTAGCATATGCCACATTTTTCCTTTTTGGATTTCATCTTCTAAGGGATTTGCCTTTTTAACCCCAACTTTGTTCACCTTTATGTTGATTTAATATATAAATGCGAGTGAACAACAAACAAATTTTCGACAATATATATATTATGGATTAATTCTGGTATGTGACTATCATTTGTAGAAGTACGCAATTTCTCTACACGTATATGTTTGTAAGTGAGTTAGAGTGTGGTTTACTAGGTTTTGTAATTAAGTATTTGTTAATTGAGCGGAGATATTGTCGAGTTCGGAAGATTCTTCACCTCTAAATCCATTCATAATATTTCAATACTCTTTCCATCCTTAATAACAATTGCTTGTTTGTTGAACCAACAACTTGTTCTTCATCTGCACTATCGTTTTGCACTGCGGGTGTATTACATCTAAGAACGTATTTTTCTTAATTAATGGTTGTTTATGTTCTGTTATTCTACAAATACGGGGAGTAATGTTTATATCTTTACTTGTCTGAGACCACAGGGTTCTGTTGATTTCAACCATTCTCGTTGCCTTTGTGAATTAAAATTGTGGTTTCGTGGAATTTTCACGATGCTTCATGTAAAACAATCGAACTTTGTTTCGTCGATAGAACTTGTACAATCGGTTATGTTTCGAATGATTTTCAATTTTTGCTGCAATGGATTTCAAAAAACTTGACCGACGAACTTACATAGCATGGAATTTGTCGTTGGACTGTTTATATATATACTCATAAGATATGTTTTGTGCTGACTAAGACAATCAAGGTATGAATGTTCGAGAGTATTCATGCTTGTTGGGATTTATAACGCAAGGTAGGTAGTTTTGATATCTCGAATTATTTTCACAACATGAATAAATTATTGGACGAATATAATTTTAATTTTGTTAATTGGGATTACACCAGATTATTAAAAAAATAACCCTTTTGAGCATCATAAAAGCATTTAACTAACCAACTTGGTTTACACTAAGCCTATCACGAACCGAATATGCTTTAACCATGTCAATGATGAACCCGGTATTGTGTATTAATCATTCCTACTTTAATGTTAATTCAAGAGGAAAGTCATCTTTATTTTACTCACTAGAAGGGATATTTGCCGTCACTAACCTTTAGCAGCGGGCTAAGTCTCGTCATGGTAGGTCCCGTGGGTAAAGGACACTCCGACGGTAAAGTGCCGCCACTAAAAGTGTTGCCGTCACTAATAAGAGTTGAGGCCAGACCTTTCGTGACAACATAAAACCGACACCATTTAGGCCTAATTTGCGTCAACATGATATTGTCACGGTATATGTTATTCAGTCTCTCTTTTTAGTGGTGACTAGATCTTAATAACCGTGATGGTTTTATTCCTATGCCGAATATGATTTTCTGCAATAGAGATACGTAGATGTCATTTAGTTGTATGAATGACAACAATTGTGTGACATTATTTATATATCAACTATGACAAAATGTTAAGTTACTGAAAGTATCCTATACTTTCTATCATTAAGCCATATGTGTTACACCCCCAGTTATTTTGCCGCTGGTAAACATAGTTTACTGCCTCAATTGTTCTTTTGTTAGTTTTTCGTAGATTTGAAACTATCATTACTATATTGTTTATTGCTGTCATAACAGACATTTAACAGGTTGATATTTAGTCACTGCTAATGTTGTGTATTCAACATAGGTGACCTGTTGCAGCAAATACTGCCCTTCTGTGACAACTTTAATAAACAACCATACCACAAATACTATTAATTAGTCACAACAATTCCCAACTAACCATTCACAGCAGGTACCAGGTCTAAACTGTCTGCATATATTACCAGGTTAAACTGTCTGCATATGTTCCCAAAAAAAGGCCATATTCACCACATCAATTCCCAACTAACCATTCACAGCAGGTACCCGATCTAAACCATCTGCATATGTTCACAAAAAGGCCATATTCACAGACAAAAGTTTCCTATCCAAAATCATGTCTAACAGTCATTCATGGTCGAATAAGCATGGATCAACAACCAGCCTAAAACCTAACTACACAAAATAAAACATGTCTTCTGCCACCAAGAACAGCATGTTGAGAAAGTCAGCTACCATTTGGATCTGAATCAATGGGCATCTGCCCATTTGCATGCATCGCCCTTCTCATAAAGGCCATGTCCCTTTGAAATGCAATCATATTTTCTTGAAACTCAGCTAGTTGATTAACGGCCTCTTCCGCCTTGCGCACACTCTCCTCAGCTATACGACGCAGTAAAACAGTTTCCTCTCTGACTCTAGCCACTTCTTCTCTTGCATTTTTCAATTGCTCACTCTCTAACATTCGTGAAATTTTGGAGACCCGAACCCTACGCTTCTCAGCTGCCGCACTTTCTCATAGAGGGCATTCTTGTCAATTGGTCCTTGTTCTTCAGCTTCAAGTTCAGCAGCCTTCTCCTCCACTCGGTCCTACAAACAACAAAATCAGAAATGAATTTCTATACCAATCGTAACCAATTGTTAACGGGAAAACAGTTTACCATTATGGATTTGGACTTTTGATCAATGGGTTTCCCATATTTGTCCAAGTAATTTTTAAGGAACATGTGGTACTCCCCTGGATGCTTTCCATTGTTCTTCTCAATCTATTGAAAAGTAGTTTAATTAATTATCTATGTTTTAAGGTATGTGGACTATTTAAATAAATGATTCAGCAAGTATTCATAATTAGTACATACCTCCTCGTGTTCACGCTTGGCAAAGCTAGAACTCCCAGCTGTGTGTCGCATAACTTGTTGAGACCTATTTTTTTTATTTCGATCGCTAATAAGCCTTAACATGAACACAAAATCAACCAATGTTAAGCACTAACATAACAAATATGATATGTAATGGGCAAAATCCAAAGTATATATATACCTTAAATTCATCCGAACTAAACCAGTTGACGAGCCATACCCAATCCTCTTTCACAATATCTGGCGGAATATGCATCAACCTTTCCTCATTGGTTGAGTACTTATCAAAATACAAACGCTTAAGGTTGGACCTGTAATTAACATGAGATTCAGTTGATTGAGCGAGGAGAACTATATTCAGTAAAGCAGCTGCTTATAAATAGTATTGGCCAAAAAAAAAAGGTTGGACCTGTAATTTCGGTACTTCTCTCTCAGATAGCATATAATAAGTTGCTTCAAGTTGTCATCCTCTGGAACAATGAACTTTTCCTAAAATAAAGCATGAACACATATGCAATAAACATGAGGACTAAGCAAAATATAAATAATAACAAGGCAGCACACATCCGTCAAAGTTGTACTAGTTAAAACAAAAAAACTTACATAAACAAGCTGCGGCATCTTTTGTTCGTAATATGTCGGTTCTTTTGGGATTTCCTTCCAATCCTTCACCATCAACGGAGCATTTGTCCTTTTCCACACCAGCTTGCAAAGGTTGACGCATTCTTGCTACATACCCGACCTTGTGCATTGAATTTCAGCTCCTCTTTTTCGTTGACTCCATTGCGTGATAGCCTTATACACCTAGTTCTGCCACGCCGCAGCTTCTCAGGTTGTGGAGTTTCATTCACCTATATTACAGGAAAATGAATTCTGTTAATAACCATCTTGTTGAATACATGCAAGTTCGTTGTTTTACCAGGTGTTGGTGTCTGTTCATGGGTATCTGAAAGACTGATTTCCTGTTCCACAAGAGCTACCCTGCTTGGAGTGTTCTCACATAAAGTCTCACCATCTGATGAGTCCAGGTTTACTGTAATGCAGTGATATGTAGTTAGATGAATGACAAATTACAGTAGGCGTAATGGTTGTGAAAAGGCTAATGGATGTAATGCAGTGATATAATGTAGTGATATGTAACGCATATACGGGAATAGAGGCCAGAGGAGTACAAAAGGAGAGACCTTGGTCAAGAGGAAAGTCATCTTTATTTTACTACATATTATGATTAATTATTTGCAGATTCTCCTTCTACTTTATCTACGTTTTTCTCCTTCTTGTCAAAAATGTTTTAGATTATTCTGATACAGATGTCTTAGTGTTTCACGCTCAAGTTTTTCGCGACCTCTACCGAATAGTTTATTTGAATTGTGTGTAAATTACCTAATGTCACTAACAATTAAATTTAAGCTGCGTTTGTAGTCCAACAGTTAGGATAATTGTCTTCCAAGCAATAGACCCGGGTTCGACTCCCGTCAAACGCAATTGCATGTTCTTTCTTTCTATAATTTATGTGCTAAATATCTTTATCCTATTGATGAATATATGGCAGAGGTAATAAATTAGCAGATGCCACATTTTTCCTTTTTGGCTTTCATCTTCTAAGAGATTTGCCTTTTTAACCCCAACTTTGTTCACCTTTATGTTGATTTAATATATAAATGCAAGTGAACAACAAACAAATTTTCGACAATATATATATTATGGATTAATTCTGGTATGTGACTATCATTTGTAGAAGTGCGCAATTTCTCTACACGTATATGTTAGTAAGTGAGTTAGAGTGTGGTTTACTAGGTCTTGTAATTAAGTATTTGTTAATTGAGCGTAGATATAGTCGAGTTCGGAAGATTCTTCACTTCTAAATCCATTCATAATATTATAGTCTTAAACTGAGTCGACCTCAGTTCATTTTGCTTTTGTCAACAACTTCAATACTTCTTATTCAAAGATAAAATAATGCAATCAAAGTGATCACGGAGGGTCATCTGCACCCACTGATCATGTGGTCTCTTGTTTCCTTAAGCCCACAGATAGGACAGACTTCATCCACTATCATGCGTCATGTTCTGAGATTCCGTCTAACCACAATTGCATTTGAAAGTAAACTCCACATAAAATTCTTAACCTTAGGCAATGTGTTTACCTTCCATATCATCCTCCAGACATCATTATAACTACCTAACTCTTGCACTGTAGCTCTGCTCTTCTCTTTCAACCGATGATAGGCTGACTTCACCAACACCCGCTCATCTTGTGTATAGGGTCATATCATTCAGTTAGGGCATGGTTGAGATTTCAGTGGTATGTTAAGAATGCAGTGTGCATCCGTGTCATTAAATCTGCCATGAATCATTATCTCATCCCAGACACTATTCGGCCCAAACATATCATTAACTCTCGTGTCTGGCGGCTGACCTCCATCACTTGGCCATTCTAGTCTGAAACCTGGCTTTTTCACCACCCACGGGTCCTCAAAGATTTTCACATTTGTTCTATCTCCAATTTGCCACATCCCTTATGCAAACAAGATGTCTCTGTCATAGACCAGACACGTCCATCCCCAAGAAGCTCGGCCACCCTTCTTGGCTGATCTGACATTAGTGTTGGGGAAGTATAGCCCCTTGAGGGTTCGGACTCATAGTGCCTCTGGTTCATCCAATAATCTCGTAGCCATCTTTGTGAGAATAGATTCATTAAAAGTTTCCAATTCCCAGAATCCGAGACCCACCATCGGTTTGGATCTAGCAAGCACCTCCCATCTCTTCCAGTGAATTTTGTTTCCTTCATTCGACTCAACCCACCAGAAGTTTGCAATCATAGCATTAAATTTTTAGCACCACGTTCTAGGAAGTTTAAATACATTCATCACGTATAAGGGAATGATTGCGATGACTTCCTTTATGAGAACTTCCTTTCCTGCCTGGTTAAGGGTTTTCGACCTCCACCCTTGGATCTTGTCACATATTCTACTCTTTATATAACCCAATGCTTCCTTATTCGATCAACCCCAAATGGATGGGATTCATTGGCCTTAATATCTAAACACCGTGACAAATGTCAGTGCAAGACTAAAAGATATGAAGGGAAAAACCATTCACCCGAAAAAGAAGGGAATAACGAGAAAAACTACCTATTGAGGAGAGACCGAAACGCTGGCCTCAGTCGCGTCCACAACTATGTTTGTGTTGTTTTGCTTCCCGGAGTTGACTTCCACACCCGGACCCTTTGGCCCAATCTAGGGGTATGGGAATCATTAGGAGAGTCCCTCATAGTGAGGGGCATTTCAAGCCCTGGGGTCCGTCACTTTCTGCCTAGAAGAGGAATAGGCCGAGGACGATATTGAAGAAGAATACTTGTCAAAATTCTTGTTCTTGTTTCCTACCATTTCGTTTAAAGGTTGGAACTTTGGGAAAGAGTGTTGAAGACGAAGTTAAACCGAAAAATGGAACACTGAGGAGAGTAAAAGCTCAGAATGCATAATGGGCAAAATGCCAAAGGAATGCTTTTTATAGCCACAGGTTGGGGAAACTGAATGATTGCCTGTAGAAATCCCAGGAAAGATTACCCCTTTTTCGATGGAATTCAAATCGATGTCAGAAACAAAAGAGTTGCATCGGGGAGACAAAAGGGCAGAACAGTACGGAATATGTGTCAACATAGCCTTTCCGGTACAAAAGTCAAAGAGACGCGCATGCACAGACGTCCATTGGACTTTCGTGTCCCCATACAATGTACTCATTAAATGCCTAAGCCCTATGAACCAAAGTGTTCGCCAAGGTACACAGGAAAGAATTTCCTAAACCCTAACAACAGAAGCGTTCGCCAAAAGGTAGAGAATCACAATTCACAAACCCTAGCAACGAAATCGTTCGCCTAAAAGGGTAAAGATTCCGCATTCCAAAATCCTAAGGACCAAAACCGTTCGACAAAGGGTACAGAGCAATACAGGGTAAAGCTTAAATAAAGCGTCATCAAATACCAACCGAACGTCACTATCTCAACCCTTCCTAACAGGTCAAGCACAACTGAAGCCACTTCACCCAAGCTCCGCGGCAAATGTTGGTTATTGATAGTGACGGGCCAATATGGAATACAGCCTGCAGGCCTTTTCGGCCCAATATAATCTCAGAGGGGGTCATACCCAAAAACTTCAAGACTGAGTCGGCCTACACTAATGGTAGGCTAGAACCCACATAGCGGTCCAGTATCAAACCCGGGATTAAAGTAGTCTCCAAATCCTTCAATTAGCCCCCCACACCATAGTCAACACCTTCATCGTGCTTGCCATGGAAGTGCTCGCCAAGAGAGCCCAGACTCTTATTTCTATTCCCACAACCGACTCTAAATATACAGTATTATTTTCCTGCATATCTTGGACATATATTCTACAAGGATTCTATAAAGAAACTCCAATATTACGTGACAATCGTAATATAGATTATCCACAATGACAGATATACACAAAGATTCGGTTGCCTAAAACAGTTTGGTCTTCCATCCCTATAAATACTCCTGTTTGACATACATTAAGGACATTCTGAGTTCATACAACAACAATATACTCATTTAAGTATCGTAGTGGGACCTAGAGGAACCCCGTATGTTGCTCTCCCATTCTTGTAGGTTCATCGGGGCCCCAACAAAGTTCGTTATCACCGTCCTGTTGGCATCTAGTCAGCACTTACTTAGTGTCCAGTGAGCACCTACGAATTCCTGTCCCAACAATGGAGATCTTTTTTCTGTCATTGACTCAAGGGTTGATCAGGTTATAACATGTACAAAGACATCAACTGACGAGTTACTTGGGAGTTGAAAGAGACACATGTACAAAGATTTGTTGGACGAATACCTACATATTTGGCATGCGCTTTGCGCAATTTGCCATTTGTACACATTTGTTAGTATATAGTATAACACTTATTTAAATTATTTTTAAGTAAATATAAACTAAAATAATTTTTAAAAAAATACTAAATTTACTGTTATAAAATTTAAAAAAAAACATTTTGTAAGTGAATATACATTATAATATATTTCTTTCAAAACGTTCATTGTTATAAGTTTGAATTGGTGATAATGAAAATATTAACATTAAAAAATGCTTTAAATAATTAATTATATGCATTAGTTATTATAAATTATATTATGAACTATAAAAAATTATAAATTATATTAAGTGTATGTATTCATAAAATTAATTAAAAATACATGAGTGAATAATTAAAATTAATATTACCAATTAATAATAAAATAATAATGAATAATTTTAAGTTAAATATGTTTTTTATATAGTTTTATGACTAAGATATGTTTTCGAAAGACTATTAAAATCATTAGTAATTTCTTATTTATTTTAGTAATAGTAATAGTATATTATACTTTATATTATATAAATAATATTTTAATAATTCAAAAATATGTTGAGAGTTATAAATTTATATTAAAAAATTAGTAAAATTGTAAAAATATGTTCATGTCCATATAATACTCTTAACTTAACTTTTATGATTTATTACTTCCTATCAATGTACATCTAAAAATATTTTTATTTTTCTAACAATAGTAACAATCTCCAAATTTTTAGTATAAATTTTATATTTCTATCTTTTTTGTTAATTATAAATTATATTGAGTTTATAAATATATAATATTTAAATTTGTGACATTATTAAAATTTATTTTGATATTATTGTAATAAAGTCGGTGATGTTTATAAGTGACGTATCTCTTATTTTAATTAGAGTATGTGATAGATGAAATGTATCCTTAATTAATTTCAATTTCAATTTGTAAAGTAAACTTTAATAAGTGCATACTTGATATTCATAAAATATAATATTATGTATTTTTTTATTATATAAATTTCACTTCATAAAATATATTTAAGGAAAAATCACACTTATAATGTGAAATAAACAGAAATAAGATGAGTTTTGTAACTTATCTTCAGAATGAACGAGAGACTTTGAAGTGTCTTAAAGTGATTTACATGGAATGTCACCTTAGAATGAAAATTTTATGATTGACTTGGACCAATTAGAATAAGTTAATTTAACATTAGCACTGAGAAAATATAATAAAATACTTATTTGTCAAAATTTTATGTGATTTAACCAAATTAATATATATATATATATATTATGTAATTATGGATGTTGGATTTTCCAAAGTCTTTCATAGATACATCATATTGTCTTCTTTTTTTGTATGAGTTCTTCCTTGAAAAAACATGTGAATGTTGACAATGATTTGTTCTAAGAGAATTACTTAATTAACAGTTCATTTGGCAATCGTTCATGCTTGGCCCGAGGTAATTATAGAGTCGGACGCACAACATGTTATCAACCTTCTTCATGGAGGCCACACGGGTAATGATTGGGAACTTCGGGATGTACTATCGGACATTTTGGAGCTCTCCAATTTCATTACCAAAATCCATTGGCGGTTCGTACGACGTTCGGCGAAGAAGTGTGCTAATTGGGTAGCTTTGGAGGCGAAACGGGGGACTTGTCCTCGTGATTGGATTTTATGTAACCCGAGACCTTTGTTTGCTTTGTTTGTTTCGGATTTGGAGAATTCTTTCTATGATTAATAGAAGTAATTTCTTGGCAAAAAAAAATTAACAGTCCTCATAAATGCTTGCACAGTAATCGTTTGCATTGAACAAATGTATATATTCTAGATGCTGGCACGTGAAGAATTCACTTTTATTCTCTTGAATTTTGATATATTTGAGGAAATGAATTGTGTAATAAAATGAATAAGAAGACCATATATAAAATGTGATAATTTATGATGTTCAGGGAGGCCTTAATGGTCAATGATTAAAACCTCATATGATAAATCCATCTGGGAAGAATGAATTTTTCAATGCGACCGTAACCGTAATGTCCGACCATATATATTTTATCTATTTTGTTAATTATAAATTATATTGAGTTTATAAATATATAATATTTAAATTTGCGACATTATTAAAAAAACATTATTATTGTAATAAAGTACCTGATATTTATAAGTGACTTATCTCGTATTTTAATTAGAGTATTATGTGATAAATGAAATGTATTATTAATTAATTTATATTTAAATTTGTAAAGTAAAATTTAATATGTGGATACTTGATATTCAAAAATTTACTTGATATTCAAAAAATATAATATTATGTATTTTATTATTATATAAATTTCACTTAAAATATATTTAAGGAAAAATCATAATTATAATGTGAAATAAAAAGAAGTAAGATGAGTTTTGTTTAACTTATCTTGATAATGATAGAGAGACTTTGAAATATTTTAAAGTGATTTACATGACATGCCACCTTAGAATTAAAATTTTATTATTGGTTTGGGTCAATTAGAAGAGGTTAAATTAAACATTAGGAGTGGGAAAATACAATAAAATGTTTCTTTGTCAAAATTTTATGTAATTTAGCCAAATTAATATGTATATATTATGTAATTATGGATGTTGAATTTTCCAAAGTTTTTCATTCATCCATCTTACTGTTTTTTTTGTGTGTATGAGTTCTTCCTTGAAAAAACATGTGAATGTTGACAATGATTTATTCTAAGAGTATACGTACTTTGGTATTACTTAATTAACAGTCCTCATAAATGCTTGCACAGTAATAGTTTGCATTGAACAAATATATATATATTCTAGATGATGGCACGTGAAAAATTCACTTTTATTCTCTTGAATTTTGATATATTTGAGGAAATGAATGGTGTAATAAAATGAAGAAGAAGAACATATATAAAATGTGATTATTTATGATGTTGAGGGACGCCTTAATGGTCAATAATTAAAACGTCATATTATAAATCCATCTGGGATGACTGAATTTTTCAATACGACCGTAATGCCGGACCGTATATAAAATCCCTTGGAAGATCGTTCAGCTTCTTGTATTCCCTGCAATAACAAAACATTGAGGAACCGAACCCAAAAGTTCCCATAATTAGAAGATTATGGGACAAAAAGTAATACAACGTGCCTCTTTGTTAGCAATCACCACATTCTTCCCTATTCGAGCATTTTTGTCGATTATACAGTCCCTGTATATATATATATATATAAGAAGAATGATTATCCCATTAATCATCACCCATAATTACAAACAAACACTTTTCTTGTTTGAGAAACAAATATGTGTGTTTACTTGATTTCTGTATTTTCGCCTATTCCAATGGGAACTTTTCCTTGTGCCAAAAGGGATGTCACTTCCACATCAGTCTCGTACAAATCAGCTCCAAGCATTACCGTGTCCTACAATCAACTCAACTTACATTCTCTCCTTGACAATGACTACTAGAGGGATCGTTGAACACGACGTACCTTTAGGTGAACATTTGAGTTGATGCGAGATCGGATACCGATAACACTGTGCTCTATGAAGCAATTAGTAAGGAAGCTTCCATGGGATATAATGGAATCAACAATCTACAGATAATTACTCATAAATTTGAATTGCTACGTACCATCTAACTATATGTGGAGTATTTATTTATTTATGAGAATGCATGCACCTCATCATCTCACTCTGCTTCTTTCCTCAAAAACATACCTTACAATTGTCAATCGTGGAAGGTGGCAAGTTTCTTCTGGATGTGTATATCGGTTTTGCAGCATCATAAAAGCTGAATCTCGTGGGCTGGAAGAAGAATGCAGCTGCAGCATTTCATGTTGGTTTAAATGTCAATCAAACTATATTTACCTGTTTCGTAAGGGCGAGATTGGCCTCGAAGAAGGATCGAATCGTTCCAATGTCCTCCCAATATTCATTAAAGAGATAGCCCTGCAGCATTATGTATAGGTGTCTCTTTCGTGCATGAACAAAGCAAAGATAACAATGGATAATATTAGCATAATAATAATTTATATATATCGACTACTTTTGTAAAGTACTCATTTGCTGATGCAGGTATGATCTCCGATCCAAAGTCATTTGCAGTCGGGAAGCGCCATCTGAATATATATATATATATATATATATAGCAACACCGTTAGAACCTTCACTAATAACATGTCTATTGAATTCCAATGTCCATCCTCATCACCTTAAAAGATTCCAAAGAACTTCCTTTTTGAAGACATAAACTCCCATGGAAGCAATGTATGGGTTCTGCTGAGCCTCGTCTTTCGAAAGACCCAACACAGTTGCATCTACTCGCTATTATATTGTTGTAGGAAAGAGATCTCATCAAATTGTGAATGGACTTTACAATATATATATACATATATAATGATAGTTAATTACCATATCCTTTAGTTCCTCCATTTTTGGTTTCTCACAAAAGGAAAGGATCCTCCCTTTGTTGTCCATCTTCATCAAACCAAAATCCGAAGCCCGACTGTCATGGATACAGAAAACATCAGATATATGATTTGGTAAAAATAAGACAGGACAAGCTTGTTTCATCAATGGTTTGGATTACCTATCATCGACGGGCAAACATGAGATTGTAATATCAGCTCCACTTTGCCTATGATTCTAGAGAAGATGAGAGGATGGATCAGTATATGAATCAGCCTTTTTAAATAGTAGGAATGTATGTTATTACCTGAATGAAATCCATATAGTCCATCCGATACAGGTGATCACCCGATAGAATAAGAACATCCTCAATTGCTCTACTTCTCGCATCCTGCAGCATGAATGTTCATAATCAGAAGAAACACACACACACACACTAATTAAGATAGTTAAATCAGTCCAAGGAAACTGAGAATAAGTACATCAAACAGCCAATGGAACTGCCTCACGGCGTCTGCAGTGCCTTGAAACCAACCCTTCCCTGCTTCTCCTGGAGTTTGTGTGGCTGCTAGAACCTGCAGTAAAGTAAAGATTTCATAGACCACAGGTAGAAAGACTATGATATATGATAAACAGTATTAGTTGGATTTGGCTACCTCAACGTAGCCATCTCCAAAGTTGCTTCCACTCGCAAAGTTGTAAGTACGGGCAAGGTGACGGTTGAGGGATGCAGAGTTGAACTGAGTGAGGATGTAAACCTTATTGATTCCGCTATTGATACAGTTGCTCATCGGAACATCTATAAGCCTATATGCACCACCAATTGGAACCTAGATTCATTCAAAACACAAGTTTAATGTCATGTTTCCTTCCATAGAAAAACAACAATACCAACTCTGATGTTATTAAAAAAAAACATACAGCGGGTTTGGCACGTCGCTTAGTAAGAGGGAAAAGGCGAGTGCCGGCTCCTCCACCCAAAATTATTGCCATCACTGTCGTCGGATCTCGCTTTTCCATATCTAGATCCCTCAACTGCATCCATGCCAAACCAAATATATAATCAAGATTTCATAGAATCTAGTGTAATTTATATATGTCATATAGAGGATATGAAGAACACAACCTTTGTCTGGCCTGCATGATCACGAGTATACTGACACATGCAAATGGATTTCCCCACATTCATCTTATTCTTCATGCTAGAGTCACCAAGTCTTCTGCCACTGTAGACTTTCGCAAAGTTGAGCTGCTTCCCCATGAAATCTCCATTATTGAATCTCAGACTTGTCCTGCCATCTCCTCGATTCACAAGCACCTTATTATGTTGCCCCACAGTAGAAAACGAAACTCTGCCATCTGCTGACACTGCCATTTCTAGACTTGTTTAAATTGCAACAGTTACTGCAATTTGATAGTGACGATGAAATATGACAATAAGATTCTACGTTTTATGGTGTGTTGAGGGGAAGGAGAAAAGGTGAGAGGTTAAGCCATAGGTCTGTCATATATTCAGTGGAATCCACTAATTCTTAACTAAAAAAATTTCAAATCAGTTATTTTCTTTTGGGAGACCTCCTAGTCTTGCTCTTTGCAATGATGCCTTAGGAATAGATGGGGCTAAGATTAGATTACATGTTTTACCAATTTAAGGCATATATACACCAAAATAGAAAATAGAAATATTTAAAAGAATGACACACAACCATGATCTTTTACTTATTAGAAAAATCATCAGTACATCCCAAAATATAAGTTCAAAGTTGGCATATCTCAAGTGTGTTGCAAATAATAATTATAACTTACTATTTTCTATATAAACATGGTTATTAAAAACTCAATTTATATCTTATATCTCAATCACATGGAGTCTTACATGAGTACTACGCCACTTATTTTCCAATTCAAATATTGAAATTATGATTCACAACCGTATTTTATTTACATGTATAATGGACCTGCAGGTTAGCACAAGTATACCAGTGGTGTGGCCATATGGGTACAGGAGGCCATAGGACTAGTGTGCTTGTGAAGACACTGTTAAGTTTAGATAGATAGCAGAAACGTGTACCACGGACAACTTCACAACATGAGCTATCAACAATCTATGATTGATATAGTATGTTTTTACATTTTAGCAAATAAATACGCACATAAAAATGTGTTGTATGATATTACAGGCCTCCACAATTTTAAACATTCAATGAAGATTTGACATCCATAATCTTGATTATAATCATTCCTAGTTTGATTAAGCTGTAATTAACAAAGTCTAAAAGCAATATGAGATCAAGTACCATGTATGGGTAAAAATGTATAACCTTAACAACATGTTCTTTTCGCGAAATAGGGATGGAATAGGTGATACGGATTCCGTATGAAGTTGTTCTTTTCGCGGAATTGAAAAAACTTGGCTTACGGAATCCTAGAGGGCTATTAGACATTCCGGGCAAAACACTCGGATTTCCTAAGTCGGGCGCTCCTGGAATCAGGAATAGGTATACAAAGGACTGTTTTACCCTCGATTCCTTTAATTAATTCTGATTCTACCCTCATTTATTTATCCATGTGATTCCTCATCCAGTTTCTCCATGTGATTCCTTCAGGAAACTTCTCCATGCGATTCCTTCACGTACCTCGCCTTCTCCTTCATCCCGTTGAACCCTTCATCCTGATTATGTGTTTGAATCGACCCTAGAATCCCAATTCTAGGTTCGAACAGAACCAAGAATCCTGTTTCTGGGTTGAATTAAACCTAGAATCGGGATGAAGGGTTCGATTCAAACACAAAATCATTGATTGATGTAGTGTTTCTAGATTCTTCGTGTTGTTCTCTATGTTCATGTTGTGTTTGATATTGTGTTTGTATTGTATGTTGTGTTCATGTTGTTTTCTTCGTGTTGTTCTGACACATGTATGTTCGTGTTCATGCTGTTTGATGTAGTTGGTTCGACATCTGTTGAGGCCCTGTTGTTTTGTATGTTCAATTAGAAGTTCATGTTGTTGATCCTGTCTCTTTTTGGTCAAACGAGTTGAAGCATAGAACGCATTGTTGATTATTTGAATTTGCATGTTAGCATTGAAAAGTAATGGAAGGAGTTTTTGATAAGGTGTGTGTATGTATCAATTCGATTCTAGAAACTTAACCACTTTGAATAGATGGATTCCTAATATATGAAGATCAAATTAATGTTATTACGGTTCATAGGGGTGAGCAAAAAGTGGTATGATTCGGTCTGGTCCGGTCTTGAGACCGGGACCGAAAATTCCAGTCCATTAATTTCGGTCTTGAGACGAAAACCAGAACTGTTTGGACTGTTTATATGGTCTATTAGTTTTTTCGGTTTTGGTTCGGTCTAGACCATTTGGACCGTTAGACATAATGTTTTTTATATTTTTCTATTGTGTATGTATATCGCTCTACAAGCACACAATACAATAAACTTATTAGTACATAAACTGACTTGTACTGAAATGCAGCAGCAATATGCTTTTTCCAGGTTAGCATTGTTGTATTACAACCAAGACCTAACCTCTAAATCTCCACAACTTGGTTACTGCCGTCCCCGTGAGAAGTAAAACAAACTTGGCAGAAAATCTCTTCAGATGAGAGTACCTTTTGCGAACTGAACCACTACCTAAAATGTGATAAATGTACGGATTCGTGCCGAGAACCTAATTTTATTATTTCTTTATCAAATATGTAATATATAAAAATAATATTTTATTCAATTGACATAATTTCGTTCTAAATTGAAATCAACCGATTAGACCGAATTTTTAAAAATCATTTAAAATAACTATACTATCCAATATAATTTAATATCATAATATAAAATTATATAAATTACTATCACATGATAATATCTAATATAATTTATTAATGTTATAATAATTTATTATTGATCAAAACGTTTTTCATTCAAATTATAATATTTTTCCCCAGCGTTCTTTCATAATTAATTCTAACGAAATAAGACATATATAATAAATTCACGAAATAATAGTTAATGGTCCTCATGGTCTTACCGGTCTAGGATCGAAATAAGACCAAGACCGAAAAAAGACCATAAGCCAAGACCATTGGTTTCGGTCCACAAATGGTCGTGTCTTTTTGGTTTGGTCACGGTCGGTCGCGGTCTTCTCGCTCACCCCTAACGGTTCTGATGAATATAAACTCAGTGGTTCGTGGGAAAAAAGAATTAATTTAGCTTATAATGGACATTAATTAAATATTTACTAAAAAAATAAGTAAAGAGATTTACATTTAAAATTAATTAAATTATTAACAAAAATATTTAAAAGTTTATTTTAATTATTAATTAATGATATTTAAGTTTTTGCTATTGTTAATTTTTAAAATCAATTGTATATACTAAACATATACAAGGCGGGACAAATATGTCATTTTACCACATTTCATTCTCTTTTTATATACAATTCCACCAAATAAACAATGAAATTTCTTATTTCATTCTATTCCACCAAAAAAACAATTTCATATTCTTAGCTCTTATTTCTTATTCTATATTCCTATTCCTTATTCCTTATTCCGTGAAAGAAACGCACTATAAGAGTTTAATGAGATATATTGGTTCTCCATATAATCATTCAACAAATGAGTATTTATAAAGCTTTTATTTAAATGTTTTGCCGCACTAAAAATAATTAATATCTATACTGTAAATAAAATGCTAGAAAAATATCTTAACAATAAAAATTGGAAATTCTATAAATAAGTGAAAGAACATAGCATATATATTTTTTCTAGCGTACACACTCTACAAACTACAAATAATAAAAGTTAATAACTAAATTGTTAACTAAACTTTGAGTATCTACACACTTTGCTATCTAAACTTTTCTTCTCAACAAACAAATTGCTAGTTGATATTACACAAGGTTGACATTTTTATTAATTCGTCTAATTTACTATTTAATTGTGACATAAACTGATTTTTTTAATTATTTGTTTTGTGCAACTTGCTAGTTAAACTTTTAAAAATTCTATAATATGTTAGTTCAATGTTACAAATGTATCAGGTATGGACAATTTGCTAAATCGACTTTGGAAATTTTTGCAATTTGCTAGTTGATACGTGATAGGCACGTATATGTTTCCGTCAACCTTTAACAACAAATTAGACAGATGTAGCAAATTATAACTTTATTTAAAGTAAGATAGTAGTGTGATTAGGGGGAAAAACAGCTAGCAAATTATTAATACTCATAAAATTTAGTTAACGAATTGAAATTATCCCAAAAATAAAAACACTGAGAGTACAAATAGGTGTACATGGTAATATTCAATCCTTCACAGAAAAAAAAAAAATAGTTATAAACAATGGACATCAATTAAAATTAAAAAACAATATATGACGACTATAATATTGACTTAGATAAATTGTATGGTAATATTCAATCCTTCACAGGAAAACAAATTAGTTATAAACAATGGACATCAATTAAAATTAAAAACAATATATGACAACGATAATATATATATTTTTTTTTGGCCAAGAAATTACTTCTATTAATCATAGAAAGAGTTCTCCAAATCCGAAACATACAAAGCAAACAAAGGTCTCGGGTTACATAAAATCCAATCACGGGGACAAGTCCCCCGTTTCGCCTCCAAGGCTACCCAATTAGCACACTTGTTCGCCGAACGACGTACGAACCGCCAATGGATTTTGGTGATGAAATTTGAGAGTTCCAAAATGTCTGATAGTACATCCCGAAGTTCCCAATCATTACCCGTGTGGCCTCCATACAGGAGGTTGATAACATGTTGTGCATCCGACTCTATAATTACCTCGGGCCAAGCATGAACGATTGCCAAATGAACCGCGTTTAGGATTGCCTTTGCCTCGAGAGATTTGGCACTTGTTCCTCCACATGTCGAGTGATGCCCCGCCACGATCTGTCCCGACCAATCTCTCGCCACGGCCCCGGTACCTCCTTTGAACGATGGATGGTCCCAAGCCGCGTCGCAATTGATCTTGATAACGCCTTGGCTCGGTCTCGCCCAAGCTGGATGCCTCGGTTCCTGTGTTCGCGCTGCTCTCGCCTCCGCCTGACTCGCCATCCTCCATACCTGGTCTGTCAGCGCTGTAGCGGTCCGAATGGCTGTGTCAGGGCACGGGTGATCCTCCTCGTGCATAGCCCGGCATCTCTCCTTCCAGATCTCCCACGCAATGGTCTGCCCGTCTCCCCCTCCAGCTGGTTCAAATCCTGCATAAAATGAATCCAACTAGGCCAGACTTGGTTACCATCCGTGTCCAAACGAACCCCCATTGCACCGAACCACACACGCCTCGTCCAAGTACATTCAAAGGTTACATGGAGCACAGATTCCGGTTTGTCACAAAAGCTGCACGTCGGATTCAGTTGAATCCCGCGCCTCACCAATTCAGTTTTAACCGGCAACGCATTATGTAAGGCTTTCCATAGGAAGTGTTTTACCTTTGGAAGAGTGTCTCCGGCCCATAGGTCCTTCCACACCCTTCCCATGATAGTAGGATCGCCCACCGAGTTGAGAGGTTCGGTCTGCAGTCTCAACTCCCTAATACGTCGATATACAAGTCGCGGCTTGGCCACCCCATCCACTGAGTCCGGCCAAACCAAACGATCGAGATGTGGCTCCTTCGCAATATGTATCGCGTGGATAGCAAGAGCCTCCCTCTCGGTGATGTGAGCTTGAATCGCGGTGAGGTCCCATGTCCTCCGGTCCCTATTGATCATGTCACTCACCATCACCTCGTCCACCCCTCTCGGGCCTTGCTCGGTGCCGACTCGGTTGTGCGGGGTTCCGGGAACCCACGCATCTCTCAATGCCCTGATTTGGTCCCCCACACCTACTTGCCACACCCCATCCCTCTTCATGATGTCTCGTCCGCATAGAATACTCGACCAAGCCCATGACGGTCGGCCTCCCGTAGCCGCCTCCATAAGAGTCCCCCGAGGGAAGTAGAGACCCTTTAACACTCTCGCCCATAGTGACTTCCCGTCATTCTGCAATCGCCATGCTGTTTTGGTGAGCATCGCGATGTTGAAATCCGTCATGTCACGGAAGCCCATGTCACCCATGTCCTTGGTTTGAGTGAGACGTCCCCACCGAACCCAATGGATCTTTCTCTTCTCATCCTGACTGTTCCACCAAAACCTTGCCATTAAGCTCGAAATCTCTGCACACCAGGTTTTAGGCAGTTTAAAAAGTGGCATAACATAAGTTGGGATCGCGGTAATTACCGCCTTAATGAGGACCTCTTTCCCCGCGTTATTGAGGAACATTGTCTTCCAACCGTGGATCTTCTTCAAGACCCGCTCCTTTAGGTACCTCATTGCATCCCTCTTAGATCTCCCCCAGTTCGTTGGGAGGCCTAAGTATTTCCCGGCATCTGCAACTGCCTCAATGCCTAGGATACAAGACACCCTCCGTCGAGTGTCATCCCCTACGTTCCGCCCATACTGAATGCACGATTTATCCAAATTGATCTTCTGTCCAGAGGCCTTGCAGTACCTCTCGATCGTGCCCTTGAGCGCCCGGCCGTTCTCCTCGGAGGCTTTGATGAAGAAAAGGGAGTCGTCCGCGAAGAATAGGTGATGTATCTCCGGACACGTTTGCTTCATACGAATCCCCTCCAATCTATGCTCCTCCACCTCCTTAATAATTTGACGTGATAGAACATCTGCCACGAGAATGAACAGATAAGGCGATAGGGGGTCACCTTGCCTGATACCCCTAGATGGTCTGAATCTCGCAATTTCTTCCCATTAACCACCACACTGTATTGAACCTTGGTTATACACTCTGTGATCCATTTGCACCACTGCTCTGCAAATCCGAACTCCCGAAGTGTTTGCACAATAAAATCCCACTCTACCCGATCATATGCTTTGCTCATATCTACCTTGATCGCACACTCCTCTCTCCCCCGCCCACTGTATGTCCTGAGGTGATGGAACACCTCGTGCGCGATAAGGATGTTGTCATGGATGAACCTGCCTGAGACAAAAGCACTTTGGAAAGGGGTTACGAGCTTAGGTAACAGCAGTTTAAGCCTATTAGATAACACCTTGGATATGATTTTGTAATTGAAATTGCAAAGGCTAATAGGTCTAAATTGGGTCGTATTAATGGGGTTGGGAACCTTAGGAATTAATACTATATCAGTATAACAATAACCTGGTAATAGTGAGCCCGATTCAAAGAACCGCCTCACGGAATGGAATACATCCTCCCCTAACACGTCCCAAAAGTGATGATAGAACATTTCGGGGAATCCGTCAGGTCCCGGAGCTTTGTTTCCCCCCAGCTGAAAAACCGCCTTCTTAACTTCCTCACGAGTCACCATTCGAACGAGACTCGCATTATCCCGGTCTGTCACCAAGTGCGGGATACTCCTCATCTGATCAGGTAACCCCTCCGTACCTTCAGTCTGAAAGATGTTATGAAAGTATCCCTCACACTCGATCATGATGTCCTCCTCCCTCTCCACCCACACCCCGTCACTCCTTTGCAAACGGCATAGTGTATTTCTCCTCCTTCTCTCGACCGTTGATTGATGGAAGAAGGCTATATTGTGGTCCCCAGTTTGCATCCACTGAACCCTTGATCTTTGCCGCCAATACTCCTCCTCCTTGTTCCATGCCTCCTCGAGGGCTCGTTTCAAAGTACGTTCCTTGTCCCTCTGGTAGGTAGCCCCGGGTTGCAGCTGCATAGCTCTGATTTCCTCATTGAGTCCCTCGATAACCTTCCTGTTATTCGAGATAGACCTCTTACTCCATCTCTGCAGCGCTCCCCTGCACCTCCCCAGCTTTGTGTGAAACCTTCCTCCATCTGTCCCCCTCCTCCCCTCGTCCCACGCGTCCTCCACTACCTCACGGCAACCATTGTGTTCTAACCAGTTTCTCTCGAAACGGAACTGCCTCTTGCTTCTCACCTGTTGCCTCTCAACTTGGACCAATAGTGGGCAATGGTCCGAGCCAATCTGAAGTTTGTGGATTACCATCAAATACGGGTGGGTTCGAATCCAATCCGGGTTCACTATCGCTCGATCAAGTCTCTACCGGATCCGATCATCCCCCTCCCTATTATTGCTCCACGTGAAAGGGCACCCCTTGTAGCCCATGTCCGCCAATCTCGCCTCGCGCATCATCTCATTAAGGGCGTCCATCTTCCGGGCCTGCTTCGGCCTACCCCCTCCTTCTCCCCGGCCACCGCCACTTCATTAAAGTCTCCCACACACATCCATGGACCTCTCCGGTTCTGTGATATCTGTTTGATCTCCTCCCAAAGCCGGAGCCTCTCGCCCCATTGAGTGCTGCCATAGATCCATGTGACGTGCATCATTCCTCCCCCATTGACCTTTGTGATTGTCGTATCCATCATGTATTCATTTTTGACATGGATCACGACCCTCACCTCCCTTGTCCACCATAAAGCCAAACCACATGATATCCCAATCGGAATCACGTATTCTCCTTCACTCATCTTTAACTTCCTCCTAATCTTGTCACAGTACTTCTCCGTATTCTTCGTTTCCATCAAGTAGATCACATCCGGTTTATTCCTCCGCGTGAGATCGGCGAGGTACGGAACTGTCAAGGCCGATCTCAACCCCCGACAGTTCCACACCATGTAGTTCATTGAGGATGGGTAGCTGTCTCGGGACAGCTACCAGAACCCTTTTGTGCTTCCTTATTCTTCGCCGTGATTATCCTTCTTCGAACCATGGCGACATGATGGGTACCTCTCCGACCTCTTCCTCTTCCCCTTGGTGACCTCTGTCTTCCCCCCTTCTCCTCCATACACCCCCTCTATTTTTTACCCTTCTGATCCGATCTATCCTCCCCCTACGCCTCATCGTCCTCTTCGTGTTTCCTTTTAAGGGTAATTTTCTGGATGAGGGGACTAAGCCCCGTAGGTAGGACCGTCCCTTCACCGCTAGTGGCGGGAGATACCGGTTCTTCTACGAAGTAGTTCCATGCTTGCACCTGTACCTCGTGGAGCTCCAACTCCATCCCAACCTCGGTCTAAGTGTTGGTCGGGGGGATAACCACCACAGGTGCCGTGCCTCCCCTTCCCGAACTCTCTCCTTCTTTGGGTCCCAACGCCCTCACTCCATCCTTCGGTTCAGTACTTGATCCTCCCGTAAGTTGTAGGAGGGTCCCCTCTTTCAGCTGTGTCACATCGTTCTTCCCCCCTTGCCCTCCCGTGTACGTCTCCCTATCGATAAGGAAGCCCGTGCTTCCTCCCATCTCATCCCTTCTCTTCCATCCCACGGCCTCCTCAAGCGCCTGGGCTACCGAATACTGACCACCCTCGCGGATGGTCGCCTTACCCTTCCTCGTCCAGAGTTGTCTCCCCTCCTCATGCCTAGATTGGTATTCACCTCCATCCTCCCCTCCTTGCTTCCGTCTCTCCCCATGCGAATACCTGATCATATCCCTCCCCTCCCTTTCTCCCGGTCTCGGTTCTTGGCTATCCCGAGACCCATGTTCCTCCTGAGTTCTCGTACTCTCAGCTGATTGAGCTGTGGGAGGGGTACTCAACCCTTCCCTATCCTGCTTCTCTCGCATTAGGTCTTTCCAGCTCTTTCTCTTGGTGTCACTCATCGGAGTTCCCGGGCTCTTCCCTACGTACCTGCCCTGCTCGCGCCTTCGCTTGGGTCTATCCACCCTAACCCAAGGTCCATACATCGGTCCCCCTTGTGCCTCCTTTGATAGGGTTATTTCTGTGGTACACACCCTTTCCGTATGGCCGATCCTCCCACAACCAAAACAAAAGTCGGGGAGGCGTTCATACTTCACGGTGGACAACGATAATATTGACTTAGATAAATTGTTCGAAAGAGATCCTCAAAATAAATATCGGAAAGACGTCAAATAAGTAACGCAATAACAAATAAATAATTATCACTTAATTTCCAATGTTTGATCTTTCCCTAAATTTAGAACGTATTATTTTTCACGTCCATAAAAACATATTTATTGAGAAATATTTGGTTAAATATAAGATAATTCTATTAAAAAACCATTGTTTATTGGAAAATCATCAATTATCTTGTAAAGACATTGTAACGAAAAAAATATTTTATCATTTTACTTTGATTAGTTCTGCTGTGAATGAGAATTACTTTTCAATGAGCATTATCATTACCATCGGAAACTTTTACTTCCGCCACGTATTGTTCAGCCGCCCCAGCCAGTCGACACCAACCATTTGTTGCACCAACACAGACGCCTCTCTCTTGAAAGTTTGATGGAAACTGAAACAAAATGAGGTGGAGTGACTTGAACTTTTTTCCACTTAAAAACTTCTTCGAAGTTCTTTATCAAATTCTTTTATGAGCAAAAATTCAGTTCACATTCTTTCTAAGTAAAAGTGTCGTAGTTGGTTTAAGAGTGCTCGATACTCTTTTATGCAATATTTAAAGTGGTGTAACATAAATATTAATATGTGATGGAAATTGCTATTGAAATTACAGACTGTATATTTGGGTCTTCTGATGTTGGGTCATGATATTATTTAGGCCCGAGTCTTGGTTGTCTGGCCCGAATCCTTGTCTCTTTTCTTCGGGGCTCTTTCGTTGCTTGTCTCATAGTTTGAAGTGTAAATAATATTTAGTTTCGGTAGGGTTTCATATTTAAGGGGGAGAAGTTGCGAGATAAAGGAACCAATTTCGATGATCCCCAAGTGTCTTCTCTGAAACTCTAGGGTTTCCTCCTTTCCTTTAGCTTCGTGACCCTTCGTCTATTCAGATTTTATCATGGTATCAGAGTCTTCAGGTGATTCGACCGTTTGATCCTTTGCGATTCTGGGGCCAAATATCCAAGTGCCTTCTTGGATTGGTGGTTGGGTTCCTCACAGTGAATTTGTTTGTCACAGCTTATCTCTGGTTTGTTCTTCCTTTCAAACCTAATCGTATTTTTCTTCTTCATCTAGGTCAGAACATAAGTTTTGTAGACTCTTGAAGTCTATTTATGGACAATTTTCAAGGCAGTTGTATAAACAATTTCATGATGTGTTGTCATGAATAATGGATTTGTAATGATGGATGATGATAATTGCGTTTACACCAAATGGTCTATGGATAAGTTTGTGTTTATGAAATTGTATGTTGATGACATATTAATAGGTGGAAATGATAACTAGGGGTGATAAAAAAAGACTGTTGGACCGAATTCCCGACAAGACCAACCCGAGACCGAACAAGCGGTTTTGTTTCTTCAAGGCCGGTCTCGGTCTCGAGCTTTTTTACCGAAAGCCCGTTTTAGGACCGGACCATACCGAAGTTACTATGCAAACCTTAAAAATTAAAAAACCAAACGCAGCAATCACAGACTCCAAAGCAGGCTCCAAACGCAGCAGTCACAAACTCATCCACTCTTCACACAACATTCAGGTTACTCTGCCTCTGGAAACTCGTCTCTCTGCCTCTGCGAACTCGTAGAGTCGTCTCCACTCTCCACACAGTAGTCAGCACAGCAGCAGTCGGTGTCATCTCCACTCTCCACACAGCTCCAGTCGGTCTCGATTCGTCATCCAAGGTAATCGATCAATTTGCTTGTTTCTTGACAGTATTATGTAGTGTCAGCCGTTAGGTTCTTCAATTTGAAAGTATTATGTAGAAGATTTCTTCAATTCATTAGTGTTAGCCGTTAGCCGTTAGTGTTAACTTGTTTCTTCAATTCGAAAATTTTATATGTGAGAGTGACATGGTGCTCTAATTTCTGCATTACATTTGTCAGCATTTCTGCACTGAAAATTTCTGTACATGGTGCTCTAATTTATTTGTACATGGTGCAGAAGTACATTTTTGAGATGTAACTATTTGTAAATGGTGCTCTAATTTATTTGTAAATGCTATAAATTTATTATCTAAATACTGTAAATGTTAGTTATGTAGATGACTTTGGTGGGTGATTTAGAATCAGATGCTCCAAGTTCGCACCCTCCAAGTGATGTTGAGTCAACTCCAACTCCACCTCTATTAGTAGATGCACCGGCGATCACTGAAACTCCAAGTCTACCACCTGCAAGTGCAAGTTCTGCAACTATTAGAGGTAAAACTTGGTCCTCTATTTGGAAACATTTTGTGAGAAATGCTTCAACTAGTAGAGCTACTTGCAATTACTGTGGAAATAATTTTGCTTAAAGTAGTGCTCAAGAAACTAGTGGTTTGCACCACCATCTTGAAAGATGCAAACTTAATCCACATAGAGTCCAAGATAAAAAGCAAATGACTCTTTCATTTACATCTGCTGCTAGTAGTGAAGCGTCGTGGAAGTTTGATAACGAAGTAACTCGTAAGGAACTTGCAAATATGATAATTGAGATTGAAAAACCATTTAACTTAGTTGAGAAGGCGGGTTTCAAAAGGTTTGTAAGATCCTTGAACCCCAAAGTTGTATTGTCTGGATGTCTCACTGTTGCACGGTATTGTATTAGTTTATATAATGAAGAGAAATTTAAGTTGAAATAGTATTTTACCATGTCACAACAAAGGGTTTGTCTTACAACTGATACATGGACCTCCATTAAAAATCAGTGTTTTATGTCTTTGACTGCTCATTATATTGATCCTGATTGGAAGTTGAATAAGAAAATTTTGAACTTTTGCCAAGTTGCTAGCCACACCAGTGAATTGATGGGTGTAGTTATTGAAAGATGTTTGGTTATGTGGGGTATTAACAAAGTGCTTACTATCACTGCTGATAATGCCAGTTCTAATGATGTTGTTCTTAACCATCTGAAAATAAGGTTTCAAGTATGGAACACAACCATACTTAAAGGGGAATTTTCTCACGTTAGGTGTGTTGCACACGTTCTTAATTACTGTGAAGGATAGGTTGAAGGATATCACTGTATCTATTAGCATAATCTGTACAACAGTTAGATTTTAAAGAGGATCTCCAGCTATGTTACAGAAGTTTAAGGATGACGTTGAACATGACAAGTTGGTTTGGAAAGTAAATTTGTGTTTGGATGTTGAAACAAGGTGGAATTCCACCTTTAATATGTTGGAGACAGTTATCAAGTATATAAAAGCATTTGCATATCTGGAAGGGAAAACTAACTCGAAGTATGTCCTCGAGCTTAGTAGTGGTGTAGAAGTTCCTATTGATAAAGATTGAGATTTTGCTGAGTCAGTTTTGCCCTTTCTTTAGAATTTTCTATGATGCTACTCTACTTATTTCTGGTTCTTCTATTGCTACCAGCAACAATTGCATGACTGAAGTGTGTAAGATATCAATGCAAATTAGTGAACGTCTACAACATGCTCGATTTTCTACCATGGCTGCAAAGATGAAGAATAAACATGACAAATATTGGGGAACTGTAAAGAGACTTAATATGTTGTTGTTTGTAGATGTTGTACTTGATCCTAGGCGTAAATTGATATATGTGTCATGGATGATTGATGAGTGTTATGATATAACACTATCTTCTCAATTGAAAGACAGATTGAATTTGACGTTGGAATCTTTGTATCAGCAGTATGAGAAACATCTTGATAAAGAAAAAGCTATGTCCGCGGATCATAATGCAGTCAACAAAATTACTACTTCACATGCAGAGGTTAGTAATGCTAATGTGGATTACCTGGATATGAAGTTCTTGAATAAAAGTGGGCAGTAAGAAATTAGTTATGAGAAATCGGAATTAGAGAAGTATTTAAGGGAAGATCTCGAGACTCTTAGAGTTGATTTTGATATTTTAAATTGGTGGAAGTTGAATTCTTCATAATAACCCATTTTATCAGCAATGGGAAGATATGTCTTAGCAATTCCAGTCTCGACAGTATATTGTATTGTTTTAAGGGTTAATTACTTAATTGGTTACACATGTTTGACCATTGATCGAAATGGTTACACATGTTTCAAAATGTGATTAATTGGTTTTGTTATGTGACTAATTGGTTTTTCTATTGTTCATCGTCAAAAATCACTGTTAAGTCACTATTTAGATACATAAAATGACTTAATTACCCTTTTCATAACTGAGTTGTTCTTCATCAACCTACTCCTTATTCTTCATTCTCCTCACCTGTGTAGGCGAATGAAGAATTTCTCATAAAGGTTTCACGCTGCGTAAAACTTCCCTGAGAAATTCTGAAAACCCTAACCCCTTTTTGGAAACCATGTTGATTTCTCGCTTACCCTCAATCTGAGCAGCTTAATCAGAGGCATAGCGCACCATATGGGGGCGTCGCTCTCGAACCTGACTGACAGAGTTAATGGGTCGGGCTCGAACCCCGGTCTGGGGCGACATACCGGAGAGCTGCGTCGCCTACGTGTTCCTCTACTTAACGCCCCCTGAGATTTTCAACCTGGCTCGGCTCAACAAGGCGTTCTGTGGTACTGTGTAATCCGATGTTGTGTGGGAGACGAAGCTGCTCTCCAATTACCAAGATCTGCTCAATTTGTTGCCGCCAGAAAGGCACTAAAACTTGTCGAAGAAGAACATATTTGCCCTGCTCTCTCGTCCTGTCCCTTTCGATGATGGAACCAAGGTGGGTAATTTCGATCCTCCACTAAACCTACTTTGATATTATACAAGAATTTTTAATTCTTCTCATCAATGTGGGCTTGACTAGACTAAAAATGTGGATTTAATTGGACCAAAGAACAACACTTTGTTGAATCATTGGCCATGTGGTTTTCTCTTAAGCAGCAGGAAGTGTGCCTGCAAATTTTCCACTATGTGGCAAAGAGAAAACGTACCTTTTGTTTGTGTGCCTCGTCTGTTAAGTATCTAATTCTACCACTATGAGTGCAAATTTTCCCTTTGTGACAGAATTGAGTATATGTAAAAGACCACTCTATGGAAGAGTATATGATTACTCCACCTAGAAATCCTTCCCCTTGTACATTAAAGACGAAACAATTTCATCAATTGTACCAGCGAACTTGGTAAGATATACAAATGGACTCCCATGCCTCTAAAGGTGTTAATTAACTGTATTTGACAGCAACTCTAAGGGCTATTTACATCTGCCTTATGAACTCAACAAACAAACAAGTTTGTATTGGGGCATAATAGTCAACAATTAAGGGCATAATAGTCATTTGATAATTCAAAAATATGTTAGAAATATTAATTAACGGTAAAATTAAAGGTTTATTGACGGAATAATCAATTAATCACATTGGGAAAAACATGTGTAACCAATTAGTCACATAGCAAAACCAATTAATCACATTTTGAAACATGTGTAACCATTATGCAAAATGGTGAAACACCTGTAACCAATTAAGTAATTAACCTTTGTTTTAATGTTGGGAGAAATGAACTTTATATGTTTGTTACTTGGTTGATTTGTACTTTGTATGTTTGTTACTTTGATTCTAATGATGTTTGTATTTGGACAAATTCATGTTTTTTTTTTTTGGGGGGGGGGGGGGGGGGGGAATTCGTCCAAGACCGAGACCGACCCGAGTCAAGAAAGACCGACTCGTGCGGGATTTTTTGGCTGAGGTCGGTCTCAGTCCTCCTGAAGGCAAGACTGAAATTTGAGTCTCGGTCTTGCCTTTAGAACCGGTCTGGCCTGCCCATGATCAACCCTCATGATAACTAGTATGTTAACAAGGTTATCTAGTGATCATCTTAATTCGAGATGAAAGATATGGATGAGACTAGTTGCATTCTTGGGACAAAGAGAAATGATGGTACAATAGAAATGGTAATTGTTTAAGTATATGCCCACAAAGGAAATGGTAGATGATCCATTAACAAAACTTTTGAATAGAGGTGCCTTTGTTAGACTTGTTAAATCTTTCGGCCTACAACGAATTTGAAATACTTCATGTAAAGTCATTTTTCCTTATAATGAACAATGTTCAATTCAATCAATGAACTCAATTAGTACACACATTTATTCTACCCAAATTGCTTAGTATATTCACGATTTATATTTTAATGTATGTCAAGTAAACTAAAGGTTAACTCTTTCACATGAGTAACCAATTCCGCGTCTTGACATCGTGTCTATGTGGCTAATAGAGATGAAATAGGACTCTGAGCCGAGATTTGTCAAGTGGATTATTTGAGAACTAACTGCTCAAATTCACAATTCGTTCATTGACACATGGCCATTGATAAATTAGTGACATTATTATTTGTAGTTTGCTTTAAAGCAGGATGCGAGTTAATGGACTCTGGTTTATATACATCAGATATCTAAAAGGACATCCTCACATCATCGTCTTTATGATGAATGACATACACCCCATGGAAATAGGAAAAGATTGTTGTAACAGGTGTTTTGTATAACCTGTGTTATTAGATGACCACGGGTTTGCATAAGCATGATCTCATATTCTTCTAGTGTGAAACCATAAAAGGTTCCACATTATGTGCATCATGATTTCAATTAGATACTTGACTCCTGAAATGATATTCACTAGCTTAGCATGTTACCGAATGACCATGTGTACAGATTCGGTCTATCGAGACATGTATATAAAAGAGAATCATGTTGGTATTTAAAGGATTGTGAGAAGGGGAAGATTGTCAATGGAATTTATTTTAACAATTGTGTTCACTGGTGCACCAGTCTTGATTTAGTATTGCTATTGTGAGTACAAATTATGACTAATCAGGTCTTTAAAGATACTCAAATGATGTTCGATGATCCAGGATTCAACAATACTTTGTTATTGTAGGTTGTTTCCAATGAGAGGTTGTAAACTCCTAGCAGATATAAAACTAGCTCTCACGAACTTTGCTAATCGCACAATGGATGCCCTAGATGAAAGATAAACGAGGTGTTAGGAGTATGTCTTTTTACACGTGGAGCACCCACATTAAGTGCTAGTGGGAGATGTAAGAAATTGCGCCCATTTGAGGTAGTGTGCTAAAAAATATCAGGACTCTTTAAATTCTACTAGGGTTTCTTTGAACTAATTATTTGAGTCATTAGGGTTAAGTTTGTAGTCTTTTAACAACCACTTAGGGGATGATGAGATTATCAATGTTAGATTTTGAAAATACATTTTGAGGAATTTCATTTTATTGGTTCATTGAAAACAATCAAACTTATCAACTTTTTCTACTACGTTCAACTTTGACTTATCAATCAAATTTTTCATCCTTGATTTTGGAAACTTCAAACCAAGGTTCTTGCCTCCTAAACAACGAATCAGTGTTTATCCAGCCTTTCGTAAAGCATAAATAGTCCAACAATATCATCTTGCTAAGGTTTTGTTTCATATCATCGAGAATCATATCGGGCACTCTTCCTTGGGGTGGCTGAGATTATTCATCTTCACTCATTCAACCAATTTTCAATTTCATCGTCACTCCTTCAACCAATATTCAACTTCATCTTCACGTGTTTAAACTCCGACGACTGTTGTTCTCTTGGTGTTGCAAACTTTGATCTTTTCTGATATGCTTGTGACACCCTTACTTAGGATGATTGATATAGTTTGAATGACTGAGCTAACTGAGCTTTAGATGTTGTTGACTTTTTCGGAAAAAATATTTTATTATGACCCCTCTCACCATATAGTGAGAACAATTGTGGCAGTCTATGCTTGATTAAGTTAGTCTCGACCTTATTTGTCTTCTCAATTCGTGACCTCGTCCGCTTAAGGTTTGTCTTTCTACCTTGTCTTCTTAAATCTGGAGGATTGATATACAATGCTCTATTGTAATCCAATTATCTATGCTTCACAGTGGGTGTACAATAGGATAATAGAACACACACGTCCCTGGAACCATCTTTCTTTTTCGTAATCTTTTCGAGATCATTACCTTGTGGCTTATACTTTCATAAAACACCTTCATGGCTCAAAGCATCTTCTCTCATTTTGTGGCTTATACTCCATTTACCTTGATTTCTTTAATAAACATTATTATCTTATATTCAACCTGAGAATATAACTTTGTATGTGATTTTACATAGAATTTGAGGTCATTTTTATCATCATAACACTTTAGGATCTTTCTTGCAATCTTTTAAAGATTTTCAGTAAAAAATAGTGGAGCTAGAAATTACTCTAACTTGGAAGTTCAGTTAGCAATTTGCCTCAAAAAATTAAAAGTTTAACTAGCAATTTGCACATAAAGTACAAGTTCAATTAGAAGTTTGGTATTTAACCCTTTTTATAATTTAAAAACTAGTATAAATTAAATGTTAAATTTGTCAAATGTACAAATTGTGGTCTTTAATAAACTAAGGAGTCATTTACATATAGAATTCATCCTCATTTTATTTAGATTGCATACCTGTTTGGATTAACTGATGCAAATCAAATACTAGATGTTCCCAAAATTATGGTTCAATTTGCCCATCATATCCTTAGGGGAAAAACACAATAGAACATAATTATTTAATCAAAACCATAAAAAGTGGTTCTTTTGTAGCAAATTACACTCATATTACATGCTCACAATCTTACTAGACACACCAAACAACAAAACAATGTTTTATAATCTATATAAATCAATATTTCCCTTGACTTACATTGGGAGTAGTTCTAAATATGATGAATCGTTGATTGATTTGGACGCAACAAGATACACATTCCGACTTAATTTTTTGTCAACCAAAATTATAAAGTTATGAAATTCAAGAAAAAACAAGATTTAGCTACTCTAGACCTAAAATTTCTTGCATTAAGATGGAAATTTTATATTGAATTCTCTTTGTGAATCCTCATTCCATGTGTTTTCTCTCGTTCCATGGGTGATAACTTAAGAGTCTTTTTTTAGTGCTTGGCTAGGAGAGGTTGTGACTTGAAGTCGACATGTCCATCTTTTATCCTCATCACAATGTTTTTCACCATTTGGTAAGAGTAATGAATAAACAATATTTTTAGGGCTTAGCTAAGAGAGATAGGGACTTGAATTGGACATGTCCCTAAACCCTTAAAACGGTGTAGCAGAAACTTGTAATAAAATGCTACTCGAGATGGTTTGGCTAATGATGGCACAAGTGAAATTGCCAATTGCAATTTGGGGGATGCCTTATTGACTTCAACTTATGTTCTCCACCGTGTGCCTATGAAATCAGTTGTGACCAGTACTTATGAGCTATGTCATGAAATCGTGGGGATTTTCAACCTATACCCATGATCTCTCGCATAAATATGGCAAGTTGGGACCTAGAGGCACAAAAAGTATGTTTGTTCGCTACTCCGAGACCTTTAAAGGTTACATGTTTATAGGTCAACATGAAAATGAGAGGTTACTGAATATGAATCCTGTAATGTCACGTTATCAAGGATTACTTACCGAGAAAAAGTGAGCTAAGTCAAGATTTGTCTCTTTATAAATCTTAGTATCTAAACCAACCAAGCTCACTTCATTCAAGTGGAAGGATTAGAGGAGATGATGAATTAATTAATCATCGACAACAATTTCCTTCACCATATGTAGTGAATGAAGGCAACCTTGGCGCTCAAAGTTTTCGTAACCCTAACAGAATTTAATTAAATATAGAGAAAGTTGCTTATTTAATATTATATCTTGAAGAATAGATACAATAGTACACATAGTAAAACCCTACTAGAGATATTAGTAAAAGCCTACTAGAAATATTACTAAAACCCTATTGGAGATATTTTCTACTAATTACAAAACGATCATTTGACTTGAAGTAAATTAAATATCGACCACTTAACTTCAATCTAAACCATATCCTCTAACATTCAGCAATGCTCTTCACTTTCTTGAGTTTTTCCCATTCTCAATTTGAGTAAAAAGTCATCTTTGCTTTTTGTGATGCTTTGCCACTTGAGTTTAGACATCATGTTCATCAAAGTGACAAGATAACAGAAACAACATGTATAACACATATAGTTTATACGGTGAGGAATCAAGTTAAAACATTTCTAACTTCAACCACATCTCATCATACAACCACAAAAATTTCGGCATTTAGTGAACAAGTTATGCTAGTACACACATATGAGCCTTTTCTTGTTCAAGTCAAGTGCCAACGTGGTTATTTTCTACACAAAGTTGACTGTGTTTGTATTGCACAACTGTGCTACCTGAATCATCATTCAACTTTTTTTTATGACTGGCTAGGTTTGTTCCTAGCATCTTCTTTTGGCTTTTGTTATCCATTGTGTTTGTATTGCACAACCGTGTTGTACGAGTCATCATTCAACTGTTTTTTTATGACTGGTTGGGTTTGTGCCCAACATCTTTTTTTGGCTTTTGTTATATGAATCCCTGAACTTTGTGTATAATCCCTTGGCACAAGCTGAACAATAATCAAACCCATTGTATCATCTGAGTATAACTAATCACAAATGTGAAAGATATGCACTTGTAAAGCAATATGTGGGAGTTTTGATATTTTAACATCTTTTTACCATGAAAATTTATGACAATATATCATTGTCAGAATCTGAATTTCAACACATTGACAACATTCAATTCACATGTTCAAAGTATTCATCATCAGCAAACAACTCATCAACATCGTCATCATTCATAAGAAGATCATGAGAACCATTAGGAAGTGAGATCAATTGGGAGAGATTAGAGGATACTTGTGATAGAACAACTTCAGAGGTCAACTGATGAGTAGAAGTAAGTTAAGACAAGTGAGAAGTCACAATTGATCCTTCAGACAGAGCTTCAGACAAAGAACAGACACCCCACTTTGGGCGAAGAGGAATAAAAGTCTTCTCAATTAAAGGTTTTGTGAGTGCATCGGCAAGTTGTTCTGTACCAGGAACATGATTAACCCAGATCAGTCCCTGTAAAACCTTTTCAAGAACAAAGAAAAAATCCAATTCTACATGGTTCATCTTAGCATGTTGAACTGGGTTAGCCGCAATAGAGATAGTACTAGTATTGTCACACCAAAGCACAGGAACATATGATAATGATAAACCAAGTTTAGTTAGTAAAGAAGTTACCCAAATGACATCACACACAGCATTAGTTAATCCACGAAATTCCGCCTAAATTGTTGATCTAGACACCACAACTTGCTTTTTCGAACACCATACAACTGGTTTTCCTCCCAGAAACAAGCAATGTCCCATAAGTGTCAGCTCCCCAATATGAATCTGTTAAACCAACAAGATCAAGGGATAAAGATGGTCTTAATATTAGACCATGATTAAGAGACCCTTTTAAATATCTCAACACCCTCTTAACATATGCCCAATGAGCCTCTGTAGGTCTATGAAGAAACTGACTAAGCCTATTGATACAATAGCTGATATATGGACGAGTATAACAAACGTGTTGCAAGACTCCAACTGTGCTTGTGTATAGAGAAACATCAGACAAAGACATACATGATCCAGAGATGGATGTAAGGAGAAGAAAACCAACCAGTGGAGTAGGACAAGGTTTACAATTTGACATGTTGACACGAGGCAACATGTCACAGATGTACTTCCTCTAGCTTAACACCTAAAAATCAGGCCTGAACTGTATTTCCATTCCAAGGAAATAGTTGAGTTTCCCCAAATCCTTACAGGAAAAATGCTTATTCAAGCTGGTTATGGTTGATTCGATGAGATCATCACAGGATCCTATGACAGCTATGTCATCCACATAAAGCAAGAGATAACAAAAAATTTCAAACATTCTCTTAAGGAACAAGCAGTTATCAGACTGAGAACTTTAAAAGGAGAGATGTGTAAGAAAACTTTCTCGAAGTTTCTCAAACCAAGATATTGGAGCTTGTTTTAGGCCACACCATGCCTTAGTGAGTTTGCAAACAAACATGTTCCCTAGGGCATCTGTGACTTCAAAACCTGGAGGATGAGACATGTATACTTCTTCAAGCAAACTTCCATTTAGAAAAGCATTATTCACATCTATTTGTCTCAATGTCCAATTAAAAGATAAATCTAGAGATAGGATGATTCTAAATGTGCCATGTTTCGCAACTGGACTGAAGGTATCAAGGTGATCATACCCCACCCTCTGGGAGAATCCTTTGGCTACTAGTCTGGCCTTGTACATTTCCACAGTGTCATATGCTTTTCTTTTAATCTTTAATATCCATTTGCAGCACACAGGAGTTCTACTAGGAGTTAAAGAAGTGAAAGTCCAAGTGCCTTTCTCATGGAGTGCTTCGATCTATTTCTGTATGGCTTCCCTCCATTCTCGATATAGAAGTGCTATGTAGACATTCAGAGGCTCACTCACACTAGTTGTGGATGCTAGCAGAGCATTTACATAAGACCTGAATTTGGATCTGGTGATCATGCCATGTGTTGATGGTTGCGACACAAGTTTAAATTGTGGTGGATCATTATGGATGATGATGGAGGAGGAGAGCTCTAAGTCCTGAAACAATCACAGTATCTTCATTAATAGAGTGGGGTATATTAGAGAATGATAAGCTCATATCTAAGACAGGAGAGGAAACATTAGGTAAAGAACTTGAGTCATGAGTTAAAACAAGGGGTAGTCTGCTATCAATCGAAGCTTGAGCTTCTGGACTATATATTAGCATCAGTTGAGGGGATTATGTTGGGATCCTGAGTGTTCCTTTGAGAACATACATCTTGAGAATCTGAGTTCCTGATTTCAGAATGTGGAGAAGGGAACTCTCTTATATCCGCTTGTGCTTGTGAAAAAGGATTAGTATCATTGCTTGGAGCAATTGAACTGCGCATAGAAATTCATGATACCCTGTTCTGAACCATGAATCTGTGTAGGATGAATTAATTGGGCAGGAGTCATCAACATCAAAAGAGATAGAAGAAACATATTGTTTAACATAGTAAGGAAACACAAACTCTTCTAAATGAACATGTCTAGACATGTAAACTCTTCCAGTTCAATCAATACACTTGTAGCCTAAATGTGCTAATGAATATCCAAGAAAATCATATGGCCTAGACCTATAATCGAACTTATGTTTATTAAAATCACAAACGTGAGGAAAACATAGACATCCAAACACACATAATGAATTATACGCAGGGAGTTTGTTGAACAATTTTTCAAAAGGTGATTTATTATTCAACACATGTGTAGGTAACCTATTAATATGATAAGTAGCATATGCAAATGAATCTGTCCAGAACCTGAATGGGACTGATCCATGGGCAAGCAAAGTAAGACCAAGCTCAACTATATGTTGGTGTTTCCTCTCAACAATCCCATTTTGTTGAGAGGTGTAAGGGCATATAAACTGATGTTGAATACCTGCAGAGACTAAGTAAGAGTGAAATAATCCTAGAAATTAACCTCTATTATCAGTTTGAACAACTTTTATTATTTAATTGTTTTTCAGCAAACGAATGGAATGATTTAAGAACACTCACTGCGTCACTCTTGTTAGCAGTGAAATATACCCAAGTGAACCGAGAAATTGCATCCACAAAACTTATGTAATATTTAGAACCATTTGACATGGCTGGATCAGGTCCCAATATATCCACTTGAAGTAATTGGAGAGGAGCATTGTACATTCCCTCAGCAGGATCGAAAGGTAACTTGTGACTCTTCCCTATTTTGTATGCCACACATGCGTGAGTTTTGTCAATCTTGTCAGTGCAGGGTAATCCAGATTGAATGAACTGTTGTAACACTTGAGGATATGGGTGACCAAGTCTTTGATAACAAACATATGATGAAACACAAGAAACATGAGCACTGGTACTGAAAACATGTGCATTAGAAATAGATTTTTTCAGAACTAGGAACATAATTTTTAGTTGTAGAACACGCATTTACTTTATTGAGACCACTTGAATTATTTAAATACAACGGTTGAGTATCAGAATTATCTAAGGGAGTATGATACACACCACGAATAGCAGTTGTATTACTGATGTTAGGGTCTGAAACAACACTAGCTCTAGCCATCGAATTATCAGTAGAATTGGTTCCTAAACTACCAACATATTTATTGTAACTACCATCTTTATTGAGATCTACATGTTTATTACTACTAGCTAGAAATGAAGAGCACATAGGAACAACAAAAGAGCCAGACTGAACACACACTCATTTGGAGATATGAGCATCATGTAGATAGACCTGTCAAAATATGACCCGATCCGAAAATGACACGGAATCGACCCGGGTTCGGGTCGGGAAAAAAAGGTTTGTCCGGTCATTTTCAGGTTGACCCGTCTGACCCGTTGCAAAGACGGGTCGGGTCCGGGTTAACCCGTCTGACCCGGACCCGACCCGTACAGTGATGCAAGTAGTAAAAAAAAAAACTAAACCTAAAGAGGAACTGATCTCATTCATTTCTCTCGACAGTTACTCTCCTCAGGCCTCAGCAGCTCAACTCTCGACATTCCTCACTTCTCGGCTTCTCCTTCTTCGTTCGCCTGATCGGTGATATTGCTCGCCTGCTATGTTGATCTCCGTCCTTATCTTTGTTATGTTGTTTTCGGCATAGTGAATCAATGATAATTTGAAATATGATGGTAGTGAATCAGTTATGGTATTTGGAACAGATAAGAAGTACTGGTTCCTCCCGGGATACTCTGAAGAAGATAAACGGAGGATGCCAACACTTTAGGGTCTCGAGTATCCATCAAAGCCCGAATTAGATTCAGAGGAGTTCTAAGACCTTACTTCCTAATCACAAGGGAAGATGGAGGCCAAACTCAGTGCTGTTCAAGTATTTTTCTTGGGCTGCAATGTTAAGAAGATGGTTTTCTGTTTTTTTTAATGATTCATTGGAGTCAATTTGTAAGATAAGAGTTCATCTTTCTATATACGTTGCCTTTTTTCTTTGTTTGGCCTTCTCAATGTGGTGTTTGGTGTACTGAATAACTCAAACTGTTTAACTTTGGAACTAACAAGTATTACTGCATGGGGAAATTTGATGAAGTATGAAATATAGAGTGAATTCATTGAGTAAGTGAAAAATATATAAGATAAAATACTCATCATTGCATGATTATGATAGTTAATATTTTCAAGAACTAAAAAAAAATCCATTTTTTTTATATAGTTAATGGTGATAGTCATGCTTATATTTACTTATAGGGTTAAGTGACTGGATGGAGGTAGACCTCCAGTCTGGACTCTGGAGGCACTACTGGAGGCGGGTCAGGCGGGTCGACCCGCCAACCCGCCAGGTCGGGTTTGGGTTGGAAAACCTGACCCAAACAGCACGGCGGGTCGGGGTCGGGTCGACCCGCACAGTGTAGCGGATCGGGTTGGGTCGGGTTGACCCGAATTGACATGTCTACTTGTAGAGTCCACCAAACTCACATTCCTGTAGGAGCACTTGGTGCGTTTTCTGATTCTTTGCAACACAAACATTTGGGAAGAAAACAAACTAAGTATCATTGTCTTTAACAAATATAGATACGGTAAGAGATTTTTGGTAATATGAGGTGCTACAAGAATGTTGCGAAGAATAACAGATTGATTGTTAACTTGTAGTTTAGATGTACATATTTGAGTAATATGAAATGTATTACCATTTATTACACTAATTTTACCTTGTCATGTATAAGGGGCTGAATTGGGAACATTCAACAAGAAATTGGTAAGGTGATGTGATGCTCCAGAATCAGGAAAAGCTAGATTCGACCCTCCGATGTCAGATGAAGTGTTGAAGGTTGCATTAGGTTGCATTCAGAGTTGTGTTAGCTGCACCATGTTGATAGGATCCTATATTGTGTTTGTGACTGGTGGAAGGAAGATAGAGATGAGGATGAGTTGATGTGGAAGTGTTTTGATAAAACACTTGAGGTGAGACCTGTGAAAGAGGAGGAGGATGTTGAGCTTGTTGACCGGTGCTGAAATTGGTATTGTTTTGTTATATTTATAGAGGCATAAAGAATTCGGTTGTATGAGCTTGTCCACTATTCCTAGCAGGAGGTTGATTTTGTGATGGGATCCCATAGAAGGACTGATTGAATCTGTAGCAGCATCGAGACACAAGGTGTCCAAGCTTCCCACACAACTGACATTGTGGTCGGTTGTTGTTGAAGCTATTACCGTGTCCTCTTCCATATGATCCAGGAGTGTTATTATGATGATTGTACATGTGTGCTGAGTTTGAGAGTTGATATGGAGCTCCTTGATGAGGATGGTATGTGACATGAGGTCCGGATGAAGTTGTCAGTCCTAGAGTCGGTCCAAAGGTGGCTTGGGCATTGAATGTTGTCGAGTGATTGGTGAGCTGCATAAGGTTATCCTATTGGCGCGCCTCAGCATCAAGGAGTACATTGGACATACCTGCAATATCATAAGGTTGACGTCTGACTGTGATTGCGACAACAACATGAGCAAATTCATCTGTAAGACACGCTAGAATTGTATTGATTTGCATTGTTTCGTATATAGGATGATCCGAACATATGAAGTTATAACAGAGGAGTTGAATCCGACCAAGGTATTCTCTTATAGATATATCATGTTTTCTTTGTGATTGAAGGGAACACATAAGCCTCATCACAGGAGTAGTAGAAGCAACCGAAAAAAGTTGATGTAGCACATTCCAAATCTCAAAGGATGATCGACATTGCACAAGGTTAGGAAGTAAACAAGATGATACCGATGTTAGAATCCATGAATCAAGAGCACTATGTTGTTATTTGAATGCACTGTAGCTTGGATTAACAATCTTAGTTCCGTCCGTATTATTATAAACTCATCTACACGGGTTGACCCATCAAGGTATCCTTCTAACCTGTGGTTGACTATTGTCAAGCTGATTTGTTGTTTTCATTGTCAGTAGTTGGTCTTATCCAGTTTCAAGTGAATTGTCTTGTTAGTGAAGTGCTTGGGATTGGAGTCCATTATTGAATTCTTAGAGAATCACACAAAACCGGGTGTTGTGTGACAAATAGCTGGAATTTGAAGAATAAGACTTTGATCAGGAGGTCGTCAGTGCGGCATGACGGCAGCGGGCGTATGGTGGTCGGGTCTTACTGCGCCAATGGTTACAAATTGTACGAGTTGAACGGTAAACTTAATTTCTAAAGCTCTGATACCATGAAAGGTTTCATAACCCTAACAGGATTTAATTGAATATAGAGAAAGTTGCTTATTTTTTTATTATATCTTGAAGAATAGGTACAATAGTATATATATAGTAAAACCCTACTAGAGATATTAGTAAAAACCTACAAGATATATTAGTAAAACCCTACTGGATATATTTTCTACTAATTACAAAATGATCCTTTGACTTGAAGTAAAATAGATATTGACCACTTAACTTCAATCTAAACTATATCGTCTAACTCGCGCTCTAAGTGTGAGTGAATAAATGGTTCTTAACCTAGTGGAATTATTGATATAAGGTTATAGGAACCTCAGACGGGACAAAGTTCTTGAAAAAATATTCCTTGTCGATGATTTGATATTCAAGGGGTGAGCTCTTTACGATGCTCCTTCATGAAGAAATTGAGTTACAAACCATGTTTGATGCTATTTCTAGCACTTCTAATTGTAAATGGACAGTACCAATGAATGGGGAAATGGAGTTAATGAAGGGTAACAAAGTTTTGGGAACTACTTGACCATCCTAAAGGACGCAAACTTATTAGGGCCAAATGGGTCCTTAAGATTAAGCTCAAAGTTGATGGCACAATCAAGCAATATAAGGCCCAATTAATAGCTAAAGGTTATACGCAACAACATGCAACAAATTCCACTGAGACATTTTATTTTCATATGTATTGTATTTATCCTTTATTCGGATAATCCTGGTAGCCAACCTAGACCTTGAATTACATCAAATGGATCTCAAAACTACTTTTCTAAATGGAGTGTTAGATGAAGAAATTTGCATGAAGCAACTAGAGTGTTTCTTTCTAACGAGGCACGAACAGAAGGTTTGTAGGCTCTTGATGTCTATTTATGGACTAAAACAATTTTCATGGCAGTTTTATAAACGATTTCATGATGTTGTCGTGAATAATGGATTTTTCATTATGGATTATGATAATTGCCTCACATCATTCAAGGAAGTTGTTGTATCTTTGACAAGAAAATTAGATCAACAAGGTTCTTGAGCGGTTTAGTATGCAAGCATGTAAACCTATTGAGACTCCTCTCAGTAAGGGACAAGCCTTGAGAAATAAAATGTCAAAACACTTCTGAATAAAGGGAAAGAATGACTCGATTACCATACAGTAATGCAATTGGAAGTCTATTATATGCAATGATGTGCACTAGACTTGATATTTGCTAGGTTGTGGGATTGGTTACTCGATATCAATCTTATCCAGGTCCGTCACATTGGCAAGAGTAAAGAGGATCATGAGATATTTAAAAGGGATTGTTGAATATGCACTTTGTTATTGAGGTGATGAAAGTCTCCATCTAGAAATATATAGTTATGCTGACAATAAAGGAAACCTCAATGAAATAAAATCCACATTTGTGTATGCATTCTTGTTGTACAATGGTGCTATCTCTTGGAGTAGCACTAAGTTATCTTTTGTATAGATCTCCACCATAAAAGCTGCATATGTTCCCCTCGCATATGCAACTTAAGACACTGTTTGGTTGAAAAGGTTCCTTGAAAATTTGATGGATATTGCGAAAAATGTTGAGTTAATGTAAATCTACTATGACAGTCAGGTGAAAATTTCATTTATCCACAAAGGATCCTATATTTCCAACAAAACTAAACACATTGATATTAAATGTCACTATGAGAGGGATATGGTTGCACGCAAGATACTAATTGTTAAGTATATGCCCACAAAAGAAATGGTAAAGGATCCATTTACAAAGCCCTTGAATTGGGATGCCTTTGTTAGACATGTGAAATCTTTGGGATACAACGAATTTGAAATACCTCATGTAAAGTTATTTTTCCTTATAATGAACAATGTTCAGTTCAATCAATGAGTTTGATTAGTACACACATTTATTTTATCCAAATTGCTAAGTGCATTCACAATTAATGTTGTAATGTATGTCGACTAAACTAAAGGTTAACTCTTTCACATGAGTAACCGCTTCCACGTCTTGACGTTGTGTCATGTGTATATCTCTAGTCTACCGGGACTTGTATTCAAAAGAGATTATTCAGATTGGTATACTCCTAACAAATATAAAACTAGCTCTCACGGTGGAGGCCTTGCATGAAAGATGAACGAGGTGTAAGGAGTCTGTGTCTTTGCACACTGAGCACCCACATTATGTGGTAGTGAGAGATGTAGGAGATTGCGCCCATATGGGGTAGTCTGATAAAAGATATCAAGACTCTTTAAATTCCATTACAGTTTCTTTGAACTAATTATTTCAATCATTACGGTTAAGTTTGTAGTCTATTAACAACCACCTTAAGGGGTGACCAGATTATCAATGTTCAATTTTGAAAATACATTCTGAGAAATTTTATTCTCGTGGTTCATTGAAAACAATTGAATTTACCAACTTTTTCCAATTCGTTCAACTTTGACTTATCAATCAAATTTTCCATCCTCGATTTTGGAACCTTCACACCAAAGTTCTTGCCTCCGCAACAACGAATCAATGTTTATCCATCCTTTAGTAAAGCATAAATAGTCCAACAACGTTTCATATCGTCGAGAATCATATTGGGCACTCTTCCTTGAGGTAGCTGAGATGATTCATCTTCACTCGTTCGACCAGTTTTCAATTTCATCTTCATTCATTCAAGCAATGTTCAACTTCATCTTCACTTGCTTAAACTTTGACGACTGTTGTTCTCTAGATGTTGCAGACTTTGATCTTTTCTAAGATACATGTGACACCCATGCTTGGGATGATTCATATGGTTGGAATGACTGAGCTAACTGAGCTTCACATATTGTTGCTTATTTGGAAAAACTCTTTTATTATAACTACTCTCACCATATAGTGAGAACAACTGTAGTAGTCTATGATTGGTTAAGTTAGTCTTAATCTTATCTATCTTCTCAATTTGTGCCCTCGTCCACCTATTCTTTGTCTGTACACTTTGTCTTATTCAATCAAGAGGATCGATATATAGTGATCAACTCTAATCCAATCATCTATGCTTCATAATGGATGTATAATAGGACAATAGAACACACACACCTCGCTTGAAACATCTTTATTTTTTGTAATATTTTCGAGATCATTACTAAATAGAACACTTTCATTGCTCAAAGCATTTTCTCTCAATTTGTGTCTTATACTTCATTTACCTTGATTACCTTCATGGCTCAGCATCTTCCTTTTATCTTTCCTTCCTCCCTATTGTCGTAAGCCTCACCTTTAATTTTTTTGTTCTCTTTTTTCTTTTCATTTCCTTTTTTCTTCACTTCCCTCCTATTGTCGTAGCTTACGACAATGCTTCTCCAAGCTCTCCCTTCAGTTTTCTTTTCCTTCTTGAATTGTCGTGGTCTTCTTGCTTTGTAGAGTTATCCTCCTCCAAGTAGGTGAGAAAGCATGGACAATACATAGTGGATGACAAAGGTGATAGCAATTGGGGCAAGGTAATTGTAGTCATCATTGTAGGTTTTGCCTAAGAGAGAAATCTCATACATGTTGATGTCTTAGATGGGGTCGTACACACTGTTATACTTAGAGATTGAACTTTTCACAGACCAAGGTACGGGTGGACGAATTTCTCACTTAGGTTAGTGATTACCCCCACCCAACCCTCTTTGATCCTTGAGCACTCTATTTATCAGCTCCTCGAATTGGTTGAGGTTAAATAGTGGTTAGTCTGTCATCCTTGAAGAGTAGGGTCGAGCATTCATCGTGAGGGGTGTGATAATTGCTCCTTGTGGTGCCGTCACATCTCGAAAGATGGAGTGTGCCAAAGGATGCAAAAGCGGGTGAGTTTTCTAAAGGATAGAGGTTGTCTTTTGCTTCGGGTGAGACACAAGGGTAGCATCCCTCAGGATTTTTCCTTGGAAGCCGTTTGGAGGTTGCATGTACGTCCCCTAGTCAGTCGATGTTTGTCGATTGGCTTGTTCAAAGAACATATTCATGGCAGTAAGAATCTCAGGTGTGACGAGGTAAAGACCTACGGACTGAGGGAATACAGTTGTGGGTGACTGTGAAGAAGGTTGTGCAAAGGTGGTGATGGTTTGAGAGGGTCCCATAAATACATTTGTAGATAGTTTCGACATCTGGAAAGAAAAACTGACTAGTGGTTGGTGGAGGTTTGTTGATAAACTCTCTGGTGTTGGATTCCCCGAATGCACCCCATGTGGTTGGATGGAAAGGGGAGCTGAAGTTGTCTAGAAGGCTTCTCCATCACCTTCTTGCCTCGGTTGACCGTAGCATGAATTTTCATGCTCTTTTTATCATAATTCACACTAACAACGCCAAATGTTGGAACGAGGTACAGAAAGTGTACGTGAAACTTGTTGGAGTTGATCCAAACACCTACAAAAAGGGACAAATGTATAGAGGTTGTCTTCCGGTTGCTCTCTGATGCTTAGGTAAGTACAAAAATGTGTAAAATATAAGGGTAAAGAGTGTAGATCCTTGCAAATGAATGTAGTGAATATATATAGATAAGCTTTTTCGGGTGATCAAGACTAATAAACTTTGCATGGATGGTTTATACCTACCTTAACCAAGGTTTGATAAGGTGTTAAAACGAGTTATCCTTTATAGAACGGGCAAATTACCAAACACTTAGTAATGGCTCATCATTAATTGTTCTAACTGAATGGTAAACTGCCAATTTAAGGATACGATCGCCTCTGTAATGCATCGTGTTATCAAGGAGAGTCGAAAGGGTTTAAGGACAGATTGACTTTGTCAAAGTGTTTCCTTGACGGAAGCGCATACGATTTGTGCTTATTTGTTAGGTGTACTTCGTGACACAACTCTAGGTAAGAGGTCATGCTAAATGTCCTCGGAACCACAGAAACTCCGCCTAAAGCAGGTGGAATTTTTAATGGAGAGTGTAGTACCTGGTGGCGTTGCTTAGTACCCAGCACATCCTACTTCATCTATTTGTTTTATGAAGTCTCCCAAAATCGATAATTATGTTCCACGATGAACCCTTCTGTAGCCTCTCTCAGATACTTTGTCTTCAAAACTATGTACTTATACAGACGTAGGATATGAGGTGTTTAATCTGGTGGTGCTATTGCGTTCGACTAGAACACTTTCATAACACGACTTCCAAGAGAGTGCTAAAAAAATGTTTAGCTTTGGGGTCATTTTAAACGTGTCAAACACTTAGTAATGGCTCAAAAATCAATTTTTGTAACTGAATGCTAAACTGCCACTTTAAGGATACGATCGCCTCTGTAATGAATCGTGCTATGAATGAGAGTCGAAAGGGTTTAAGGACAGATTGACTTTGTCAACGTGTTGCCTTGACGGGAGCGCATACGAGTTGTCCCTATTTGTTAGGTGTACTTCGTGACACAGCTAGGTAAGAGGTCATTCTAAATGTCTCCGGAACCACAGAAACGCCGCCTAAAGTGGGTGGAATGTTTAATGGAGAGTGTAGTACCTGGTCGCGTATGCTGAGTACCCAGCACATTCTACTTCATCTATTTTTTTATTCAGTCACACAAACTCGATAATTAAGTTCCAGGATGAACCCTTCTTTAGCCTCTCTCAGATACTTTGTCTTCATAACTATGTACTTATACAGACACTCTCACACATCCGCCATTCGATTCACTATTAGCTAGATGGTTGCAAGACGTAGGATCTGAGGTGCTTAATCCAGTGGTGTTGCTACGTCCGTCTAGAACAGTCTCATAAGACGACTTCCAAGGGAGTGCTAAAAAAATGTTTAGCTTTGGGGTCATTTTAAACGTGTCAAACACTTAGTAATGTCTCATCATCAATTGTTCTAACTTAATGGTAAACTGCCACTTTAAGGATACGATCGCCTCTGTAATGCATCGTGCTATGAAAGAGAGTCTAAAGGGTTTAAGGACAGATTGACTTTGTCAAAGTGTTGCCTTAACGGGAGCGCATACGAGTTGTGCCTATTTGTTAGGTGTACTTCGTGACACAGCTCTAGGTAAGAGGTCATGCTAAATGTCCCCAAAACCGCAGAAACGCCGCCTAAAGTGGGTGGAATTTTTAATGGAGAGTGTAGTACCTGGTGGCATTGCTTAGTACCTGGTGGCATTTGTTAATCTGGTGGTGTTGTTGCGTCCTTTTAGAACACGTTCATAAGAGGACTTCCAAGAGAGGTTGATGGGCATGAGGACTGTCGGATGTCGTATCTAACTTTCCCCGACCCTTTTGAAAAATATTTAGTTAATTTTGCTCGAAAATGTCTGGTCTTGGCGAGCGACGGGTCCGTTCGAGCGGGGTCATCAACCCAGCCGAAAAAGAGAAAGAGTCGCCTCCAATTAATTAAAGGCTAATTGAAATTCCAAAATGTGCCTAGGGTACATGGTGTTAACATCCTAGGGCTTAGAAAGATCTACGTCCAGAAAATCTTGTTCGGGGATTTGATTGCGTCTTATGAGCTCGCGAGCTCATAATCCACCCTTTCGGTACTTTAGTTTGCTTTTCAATTTATTTTCACTGATTTACCTGAATTACCCGTTTCGATCATGCTTGGCCAAAAGGATTACATGCACATTTTTAAATTAACAATATACAAGCATTTTTTTTTATTTTGTTGGGTTAACTTAAAATAAATAAACAAGAGGAGAATAAAGTTAATCGTGCTAAAAAAAGGTTTAACTTTGGGGTCTTTTTAAACGTGTCAAATATACACGAATGATTTTGAAAATATGAAGCACATTGGACTAATTTGTGACACCTTGAGAAGTAATGGGATGTACAGAAACGTTTAGGGACCAAGATGAAATTATTTAAAATTCTAGCTAAATTGGGAAGATATTTAAAAAATTGCAGAAATTGCCTAAAACCTTTCTGGTTTGGTTTATATCATTCGGTAAAAACCCAAAATGACCCGAAAGTCCAAGGATCAAGCTATAACCTTCATCAAAGTTCAGGAATGACCCAAGTCAGTTTTGAAAATATTTTTTTTAACTGGAACAAAACCCCATAACTTTCACAAATGTCTAAAATGACCCCAAAGTTATACCGAACTTAAAATCGAATACGATTCTTATATGAAATACAACTAATAACGACTTTATTCACATTAGTACATATACATACAATATTGAATAGAGAGGGATATACCTAAGTCATTCGTATTTTAGATACCGTACGAGGAACAGAGACCGATAATCGTCGATTTTTCTTCACTCAATTTCTCTCTATTTTTTTCACTCAATACCTCACCTTGAATTTTTTTTTCTCTCTTTTCATTTATTTTCCCTTTTTCTTCCCTTCATCCCCATTTTTGTAGCTTACGACAATGCTTCTCCAAGCTCTCCCTTTGGTTTTCTTTTCTTTCTTGAATTGTCGTGGCTTCCTTGCTTTGTAGAATTTTCCTCCTCCAAGTAGGTGATAAAGCATGGACAATACATAGTGGATGGCAAAGGTGATAGTAATTGGGCAAAATTGATTTGGCAATTAGGAGGACGTTTGGTGTCATTGGGAGGATTTGATCCAAAGATGATGGTGGGTGAGCAAAAGTGATCAAATGGGCAAAGGTGATGGAAATTGGGAAGACTTTTGGGGCAATTTGGTGGGTCTTGGTCATGGTTTAGGGTTTTAGGGGTTTAGGGTTTAAGGTTTAAGGTTTGGTTTAGTTTTTTTTAGGGTCTAGGGTTTTAGGTTTAAGGCTAAGGTTTAGGGTTTAAGGTTTAGGGCTTGGGGTTTAAGGTAAAGGTTTAGGGTATAAGTTTTTTTAGGGTTTGGGGTTTAAGGTTTGAGTTTGGGGTTTGAGTTTTAAGATTTAGTGTTTGGGATTTGGGGGATAGGATCAATTTTTTCGGCTCGGTTCCTCGCGTACTGTATTTTGACCCCGAGCCAAAATTAGGTGTTTACAAGGACAAGGTCACAAGCTCAAAAGACTGGTAAGTTGTGAGGTTAGAGAACTTGTAGGTAGAAATGTAGCATAAGGTGTCCCCAACGATGATGGTCTAAGAGATGTTGGCATAGGAAAGGTTGTTTTCATGTGTTGTTGTAGTTGAAGAACGTGAGGGAAACGAGAAAGTGCTCGTAAAAGAGGACTTTCATGACACTGCTAACTCCGAAGAGGTCGTCGATGAATGAAGGCAATATATAGATAGTTTGAAGACGCTCTTCTAGGTAAATTGTGTGTGTTTGACTTAGGCCCTGCAATAATTCTTATTCTTCATATACCTCAACAACCTAATAACCATACAAGGAGGAAACAAGCAGTTGCAAAGCAATATATCAATTAATATAGTCATATTAGGGTCAAAGAATGACTCAGGTTATCAAATTATTGAACATGCGAGATTTATCCAACTAGGGCAGTCTGGTTGGTTCTTATAAAATCTGAAGCAATTATCAAAGAACCTCTCGGATTCACCGTTAACTCTTCAATCAATTCCTTTTTTTTGAATACTAAAAGAAAATACAACAATTTTCTTGACTAATGTGATTATTAGCACTAGATAAATTTATGTTCCTACTATATGATAGGATTCTCAGATCTAAAGCATAAGGCAATAAACAAAATGGAGGCAAACTGAATTTTATTTCTTATTTAAAAGTCAGTAGAGGTACCTATTTAGAGGTCCTTGTGGTTGACTAAACTAATGGCATGTTTGGTTTCTGAAATTAAGTCGGAATAAGGAATACAAATTCCGTATGACGTTTGTTTCGCGGAATTGAAAATTCACGAAATTCGTATTCTTAGAGAAGTAGGAATACGCTTTCCGTCTGAAAAGGTCGAATTTTGTATTCATAGTTGACGGGATTGCATATGAATTGTGCATATTTGTTAGGTGTACTTCGTGACACAGTTCTAGGTAAGAGGTCATGCTAAATGCCCCCGGAACCGCAGAAACGCTGCATAAAATGGGTAGAATTTTTAATGGAGAGTGTAGTACCTGGTGGCGTTTCTTAGTACCCAGCACATCCTACTTCATCTAATTTTTTATGCAGTCACACAAACTCGATAATTAAGTTCCAGGATGAACCCTTTTGTAGCCTCTCTTAGATAATTTGTCTTAAAAACTATGTACTTATACAGGATATGAGGTGCACATGTCTGTGTTTTCACTCAACTAAGCCATTATGCTATAAAGTGTGTGGGCATGTATATTGTTGATGAATGCCACAAGAGACAAGGAATGAGACAAAATTTACCTCCATTATCCGTTTGAATAACTTTAATTTCACAGTTTAACTGTTTTTCAACAAATACCCGAAATAAGGGGAACATTTTAACAACATCTGACTTATTTGAAATGAAGTACATCCATGTGAAGCGAGAGTAAGCATCAACAAAGTTGAGGTAATATTTTTTTCCACCAGATGCAACAGGGTCTGAACCCTAAAGGTTCACTTGAATGAGCTGAAGAGGTATTGAGTATGCGCTTTCAGAATAGGAGAAATGACACTTGTGACTCTCTCTCTCTCATTCTACAGACCACGCACACTTGAAGATTGTAATCTTATTAGAATATTTCAACCATGATGTAACTACTTTACTAAGACTGAAGAATGATGGATGTTCTAATGTACGATGCCAGGTAAGAGCAAACACATGAGATACGTAGCAATAGATAACAAGCAGTCTATATGTAAATTATTAGCAGCAGTATTAAATAGAGTTATTACTCTTAACAAGATCCAAAGATAGACAATTATTAAAATTAGAGGCATAAGATTATACTGAGTCTTCAACATAATATGGTTGTTTGTTCTCAAGGACAGGTACTGTTTTATTGACAAAGGGACTTACACCATCAGACATAACATACTTGACACTTTGGAACATAAACAAAACACCAAGCATTCATGAGAAGCATTTGTGCACCTGATGTGTGGCCAAATACTTCACAGGACAACCAGTGAGGTGAAACACAAAATATGCATGATTATCCTTGACAAATTATGACACTGATAAATGACATTTAGTATTATAGGTTCAATTAAAACACTGCATAAAAAATGCATGAGTGGGATACTTGTTGATCATACATGTGAAACTGAAAATGGCATTGCCATTGCCAACTAGGATTTTACCTGTACTAGAATACGGTGAAGGCTGAGACAGATTGGTAGCTGGTGAGATGATTGGACACACAAGAGTTAGGACACCAGGCCAAGTTATGATACCCCATTCCGAATTGTATCGAGAACGTCGACACTATCACATTGGTAGAGTGGATTTACCTAAATTTGATGGTTCAAAGTTGTCGGGTAAGATATTTTGTTGTGGGCATTTTTTCAAAATTGATGAAACATCGGATGAATCGAAGATGAAAATTGCTATCACTCATTTGGAGGGTAATGCAACTGTGGCGCCAAGACATGACTAAGTGATAGAATTTACAAGGCCGAAGGATCTCATGGGATGAGTATGTTATAACATTGCAAGCTCAGTTGGGTGAGGAGATATATGGTGATCCAATTTTGGAGATGGATAATCAACTAGCAAAGGGCTTTGTTATTGGTGTCCGTAGAAATACGTGGCGGGGCACCATTATACTCGAAGGAATCAAATGTTCTTTATTAAATTGGAAGCAATGAAGAGGTAAAAACGGGGAGGCCAAACCTGGGGAGGTGATGATCGATGAACAAATAGGAGAGGAAGAGAATCCCCAAATCACTATCCATGCTCTTAGTGGGACTATGCATTGCTCGACCATGAAAATTGAAGGGTCAGTGAAGAAAAAGTGTTTGCAAATATTGATTGATTTCAGGAGTACACACAACTTGTTGGACATCGAGATGGCTGAACGGGTTGTCGGACCGAGGAGATTAAAGTAATAAAGGTGATTGTGGCCAATGGAAATGTAATGATTGCGATAAGGTATGCTTGCAATTCAGTTGGTCCATGCAAGGTGAGTAATTTTCGACGGGTGAATTTCTTATACCGTTGGAGATTCAATGGCTTGTTACCTTGGGGAAGGTAAAATGGTACTCATCAACCTCACACTGAGTTTAAAGATGAACGGGAAGGAGTTCCAAATAAGTGGGGGAGCTGGAAACTCGATTAAAACCGCATCGACCAAGAAAATGAAGAAGTAGCTAACCAAAGAAGGAAAAGTAGCTTCGGTTATGCTCTGCAACATCTCCAATAGGGTTGAACCAAAGGAACACCCAAAGGTCTTCTAGGCTGAAATCGAAGACCGATCGACAGACACAGAAGAAATGAAGATGTTTTTGAACTGTTATGAGACCATTTCCCGAGAGACGAATGGATCTAAGTAGAAGTGTGGATCATAACATACCACTCAACGAAATCGGTGCCACCATCAACAAAAAGTCATATCGCTATATGGATCCTCAATAGGATGTTATTGAGAAGATGGTGAAGGAGATGCTTGAATTAGGGATCATTCAGCCGATGCTTGAATTAGGGATCCTTCGAACACAACACAAGCACGTGGGTAACCGCATACGGACGAACACGAAATTAAACTAAACTAAAGCAATGTCGCCATGGTCATGTCTGTGGTGCCTTCTTGGTCATCGATCGTGATCACACCATTTTAGGCTAAAAGAAACAAGCAAGATAAAGTTTGATCGACACTTGAACTTGTAGCCAAAGCTCGAAGTAAACTCATTAAAGACTTGGTACATAATACTTTAACATCAGGTAATGCCATTCGGGTTGACTAATGCATCAACTATATTTCAATGGTTGATGAATGCAATTTTCAAGCCATATTTGAGGAAATTTGTGTTGATTTTCTTTAATGATATTCTTGTGTACAGTCCGAACTTTCGGAAGCATGTGAAACATTTAGGAATAGTGTTTGCAACAATGACATTCACGGATAGAAACTTACCCGTCAAAGTTATTCATGATTTCTCTTTTTAAAAAAGTAAAACTATGAATGATGTTTATAGATAAATATATTTTGATAAATTAAAAATCAAACGGAATATTTATTTTTTGAATAAAACAATTGCGGTTAAATCCTAAATTGGTAATTTTTCAATTTCATTCATAGGGTTAAATCCTAAAACAATAGGGTTATTTTTGAAAAATTATGTAATTTCAGAACGCTTCATCCTCTCCACTGTCTCGCCGCCATTGCCTTCGTCTCCGTCAGCTGATTTCCAAGTTTGTAACGAAAAAGACTTGATTCTTCTGTTTAGTTTTTCTTCTTGTTTCCAACTTATGTCTTCCCTTGAACGTTATTGGCTTTAATTGTTGTTTTTTTGCTTGTGAGTGGGACTAAGAAGGATAGTAACTAAGTAAGTAAGTAAGCAGATCTTCGGAAGATAACAATATGGAATCTATCGGTGGACCTAGTACCTGAATCTCTAAACAAGTACTCCAATTTGACAAGATTAGAATTTTTCTATAGTTTCCTCTTTTACAACTTTCATATTACGAGATTTGTGTTTGATAATCTATTCAAACTACCATGGAAAAAAATACGTTTGGTTGGCATTAAGCATGATTATTTTGCTTGTCTTCATTTGCCTTGGCACAAGTTCCAAAAAGCATTGAGTGAGTCCCATTTTGTCTGATATGATTGAAGGGTTTGATGGACAGCCAACTCCTCTGCTGTAACTGGAGTGACTTTTTAATTAGAACGTACAAGCAGCAAAAGCTTCGATCATTCGCTTCATCAATCAGTAGAAATTACGGAACAGTTCGTCACAATAAAGGTTTAGTTTTGTTGTCACTTTATTTAAACTGAGCTTCTTTTCTTTTTGTTTACTTTTGGTTAGTGCAAGAATGAAGGAACTGATTTTTATTACCTCGATTGTTATCTAATGAAGAAATATATTAACTTCACCGAAGTTAAAATTCTTAAGAATTTGGAATTGCGTGCATTCTTTCCATTAAACTTAGTGTTTACATTTAACAATGTAAGTTCATCTTTATCATCAGTTGACACACAAATTGGTCTAATTCTTAACTTACACTTCAGCAGAGCAGACTGCTCTGTATAATGAGAAAATTATCAATTCTAAATTAGATCTATTTACTGAATAAATTGAATGTGATAGAAGTCTTAGGATATGAGATGCATCCTTAAAAATCATTAAACAAACTTCTCTTGTTCTCTCCTTTTTTCCCCTACAATGTTGTGATAGGATCAAGCATAAGTTGTTCAATGAAGTCCTACCGGTTATCGAATCTCAGCCATGTTGAGGTTAACAGCCTGAAAGCCCGTCCTCGGATAGATTTTTCCTCAATCTTTGGAGTGGTGAGTCCGAGTTCCAATATCCAAGACCATATTTATAGTTCCTTACACGTTAACACTAAATTTGTTTTCTTCCATAATAAAGTGTTATCCATGTCTGAGTCGTAGTGTTTTTGCTGATAGGTCAACCCAATTATTGATGATGTTCATAAGCGAGGTGATGCTGCTGTGAAAGAGTTAGTTTCTTGAAAAAAAATTGGCGGTTTCTCTTTTGCTCATTTTATCTTCTACTTATAAGAAATTTCATTTAGGTTAGTTTTCTTGCAAAACGTTGATTATTTGTGTTCTCTTTTTCTAGTTACACGGCAAAGTTTGACAAAGTTGACCTGAAAAGGGCAGTAGAGAATGTTTCTGAACTTCCTGAACCAATGGTATGCTTGAGATATTACTTATAGCGGGCTTGAAATGTTATATTAAGTTGCAAGCAGCTCTGCACATTTTTTTCTATGTATGCAAATATTTACTTTTCTAGTTGTGCTCTGCAGCTTGATGCAAGGGTAAGAGAAGCCTTTGATGTTGCATATGACAATATATATGCCTTCCACTTGTCTCAGCGATCACCAGAGAGAAGTATTGAGAACATGAAAGTAAGACTTATCTTTGCCTTCCAATTCTAACTTTGAGGATGTCATATTTTATCCTCACTTTCTTAATCTGCTCTCGTTCAAGTCTGAAAGAAAAAAGACTGTTGTGTATTTGATGCAGAACTTTTTTTTTCATAAAGTTTTTATCAAAATTCAAAGTATCTCATCTATCTGGTACTTTCTCCTAGGGTGTAACATGCAAAAGAGTGTCCAGGAGCATTTCTTCAGTGGGTCTTTATGTTCCCGGGGGGACAGCAGTTTTACCGTCAACAGCACTCATGCTTGCAATTGTAAGCCTGATGAAAAATGTTTTAGGATTTTGCTGACTTTAAATTTGTGTTTTTGTTGATTGTGGAATTTATCCGGGATCACATTAATCATTGACTAGACTATTTGTGTGTATAATGAGTATTCTTTGACAACTTGAGTGTATCTGGAAACGACATTTGTTTGTGGAAGTAGTACATAGAATTTTTGATTGTCTCACTACACTTTTGAAAGAAAGAAGAAGCCAAATATATATACATTCACAAATATAAATTGTCATTTCTTTTGCTGTTTTTTTTTTCTTTTTTTGTAATTCTAAGAGGGTGCAGTTCTATTTACAATTTTTGTTTTTTTTGCTGAAATTGTCATTTCTTCTTTGTCTAAACTCCATTAATTTGCATTCTTTAATATTTTCTGATCAAAATCACAGCATAAGTGATTATCTTTCAATTAATGATGAGCTGACTGATTGAAATGTTTGTGCACTGTGTCAGCCTGCACAGATTGCTGGCTGTAAAACAGTTGTTCTTGCAACACCTCCAACTGAGGATGGCGGCATATGCAAGGTATTTCTTTTAAATCTTTCTTATCGCTTAGACTATATAGATGATTATTGTCTAATGCACTTGCATCTGTAGGAAGTACTATATTGTGCAAAGAAAGCTGGTGCTACTCACATTCTTAAAGCTGGGGGTGCTCAGGTATAAGACTTTCGACTGTCGCTTCTTTCCACTTGAATTTTGTTTTCATTTAAATTATGTTTATATATTGTTCTGATTTTGGTATGCATGCTGTTCAGGCTGTTGCAGCTATGGCATGGGGGACTGAGTCTTGTCCAAAGGTACCCTCATCTCTGATGACAGTCATTGCGATTGAAACTTTAGGCTAGTGAAGAATGACTGTGATAAATGAAAAGAAGGCATTTTATAGTCTCAAGAAATTTTCTGTTGGATGTTAAGTGAAGGGTGGTTACTTTGACTAAGAATGGGTATGGAAACGCAGTAATTTTCTTTTAGTAGAGTTGTTTTACATGACAAAAGAAATAGACCAGGAACAAAATTATGTTTGACATGGAGACATGTCTATCCTTATACATTTTTTTTTTTAGAAATTGTAATGCAATTTTATCCTCACTGTTTTGTTCTTGAGCAGTTACATCAGCCAGACACTGTTGTGATTGCATTCATTAGGGGCAGACTGAAATATTCTTATAACAAAAATGGCTAGTGTGCAGATGAATTAGGTGACTCCCATGTACTTTTTGATGTGAAATAATCAGTGCTGCATTTGTATTTTTGTGACTCCATGTTCTTGGTGATGTGAAATAACCAGTGCTTTTGAATGTAATTGATTTTTGAACTCCTATCACTGATTCACCTTGCATATGTACTTCAGGTTGAGAAGATATTTGGTCCTGGAAACCAGTATGTCACAGCAGCCAAAATGATACTTCAAGTATGAGCCAACACCCTTTAACCTCAATTTCTTAGATTTAAGTTTTTTGTTCTCTTTTTTTTTTTTTTAATCCCCGTTGATAGCTTGGTTTTGATCTGGTGTTTTAATTATTTCTGCAGAACAGTGAAGCTATGGTATCAATAGACATGCCTGCTGGTCCTTCCGAAGTTCTGGTCATTGCAGACAAGTATGCCAATCCTGTCCATATAGCCGCAGACCTACTCTCACAGGTATATTTTATTATATCGTTTTGATGCTCTAGAGGGACAAATGAGGAATTTATTCTTTGATTGACTGGCTTTGTAAAAGTATGCATAAATGTTGGATAAGTATTTTCTCTCTAGATTCCCTCTTTGTAGCAGCAACATTGTCTATTTACATACATGTGTGTCTACTTACAAGAAGAAGTATATGCTGTGTGTAGGCAGAGCATGGTCCTGATAGCCAGGTTGTTCTTGTAATTGCTGGAGAGGGAGTGAATGTGAATGCAATTGAAGATGAAATCAGTAAGCAGTGTAGTTGTCTTCCAAGGGGAGAGTTTGCTTCCAAAGCTCTATCCCACAGCTTTATTGTGTTTGCTCATGATATGGTTGAGGTTGTCTATCGTGTTTTTGTCTTGCCTTTGATTTATTTAGTGAATTTGTTCGTGTGAATGACTCGTGTTTTTTCAGGCTATTTCATTCTCAAACTTGTATGCTCCTGAGCATCTTATAGTCAATGTGAAGGATGCAGACAAATGGGAATCCTCCATTGAGAATGCAGGTATCCTTCCTTTCTTCCTCCAGAGTTTATATATAGCAGCATTTCTCTTGTGTTGTTTCCTCATTTAATATGTTGTATGTATGAACGAACATACAGGTTCTGTTTTTTTAGGTGCATGGACACCAGAGAGCGTGGGAGACTATGCAAGTGGAACAAACCATGTCCTTCCTACGTACGGATATGCACGCATGTATGGAGGTGTATCCTTGGATTCCTTCCAGAAATACATGACTGTCCAATCTCTCACTCGAGAGGGGTTGAGGAATCTTGGTCCCCACGTTGCTGTGATGGCCCAAGTGGAAGGGCTGGAGGCACACAAGAGAGCAGTCACGCTTAGACTTCACGATATCGAACAAGAAGCTTTGACCACATAAAACCTACCATATCGTCTATTCTCCGACTCTGAGCTGATGCTGATGGACAGTAGCTGTTGCATTACATTTATTTACTTTAATGAAGGAAAAAATCTTGAAATGTGGAGCAATTCAACTTATTATTTATCCAAGCCTTTCTGAGTTTTTTTGGAAAGTGAAATAAATAAATAATTAAATATAACAGTATATATATATATATATATATATATAATTCTGTTAACATATGCATGCTTTTCTCAGTAGTCAGTACCAAATTTGACAGTTTGATCCAACTTGTCCTTATACATGCCGTCTTCCAAGATGAGTGACGTGTAGGGGTCAACTCAGAAGTGTCAGTTCGGGTCGGGTCCGGGTTGACCCGCACAGTGCGACGTGTCGTGCTGGATCGGGTTGAACCTGCCGGGTCATATTGTGACTCGAACTGACCTGGCAGGTCGGCGGGTCGACCCGCCTGACCCGCCCGTGGATAAGGTCAATAGCTTGATTCGGGCGCAATAAGGCTTTATGGGTCCTGTTTATCTTAGAATATGAGTAATTGTGATTTGTGAGTAATTGTGATTTGTGGGTCATCTTTGCTCACAATTTTGTATGTTCTTTTCCATTCTTGCTTAAAAAGTGAGAAATTAAGGTAAAGTTAGGTTTTCTTGCTTAGAAGTAGGGCTGATCATGGGCGGGCCGGTCCGGTCCTGAAGGCAAGACCGAGACCGAAATTTCGGTCTTGCCTTCTGGAGGACCAAGACCGAGACCGACCTCGGCCAAAGAAGCTCGCCCGAGTCGGTCTTTCTTGACTCGGGCCGGTCTCGGTCCTGGACTGAATCTACACCCAAAAAAGAAAAAAAAAAAAAACTATGAATTCACGGTATTTTTTAGTAAAACGTGAAAGAATAGTTCACCTCTCAAAGAAACACTATGAACTCTCTATATTCTTTAGTAAATTTATCAAGATGCACCTTTTATAGAGATAGAAAACCTCCAAAATCCACATTATTTTCGGTGTGGTATTATGAAAATCTCAAATACACAATACATTCGGTCTGGGCCGGTCCTAAACGGGCTTTCGGGAAAAAAGCCCGAGACCGAGACCGACCTTGAAGAAAAAAAACCGCTCGTTCGGTCTCGGTCCTAGTTGGTCTCGGTCCTAGTCGGGCCGGTCTCGGACCGGTCTTGTCGGGAATTCGGTCCTCCAGTCTTTTTTGATCACCCCTACTTAGAAGTTCTAGTGCCGACCTAGAGAGAGAGAGAGACAAGACAACCAAGTTAAGTACCAACTCACTAGTCATTTCTTCAAGACCACTAAGCAAGAACATTGGAACTTGTACTTATATCTATTCTCCCAATAACTATTTTCCATATCTTGCCTCTATCAAATACTAATTTAAGTGTTTATCAGTAGTGCGCAAAAGAAAGGTCTAAGTGTCTGAGACACCCTTGAAATATTTAAGGTTACGCATTGAGCGATAGACTGGACAAATGCTGAGAATGTGTGGGTCTATGTGTGGACATCAGTCTGCTTTACGCAGTACCCCACGTGAGGTACAAAATACTATAAATGACAGTTTTCTCTTGGATTGGACTACTTATGGGAGATGAACGATAGGTTACACAGCACAGCAATCTGTATTTAGGTTTAGGACTTTAGTATTAATTTTTGGACGGGTCGGGTTCGGGTCATACGGGTCAACCCGGAACCGATCCGTCTCTTACAACGGATCAACCCGAAAATGACCCGTCGAGACTTTTTTGTGACCCGAACACGGGCCGAATTCGGATCGGATCATTTTTTGCCAGGTCTTACTCAGCCCTCCATTATAGAAGGAGGCTTGCCGCACTTCGAAGAGGATTGGCATGTGGGGTCAATCCAGCCCTCCTTTATTATAGAAGGGGAGTTGAATTTCTCTTTAAATGATTCTCTTTACGATTTTCTATCATTATTAAAAAAATATTAGAAAAATTATCTTAAATAAAAAGTTAAATTGTAAATCTAAAATTGCAAACGATAATGATTTTGAGCTTCCGGTTTAACTTCATATAATTAATTAAAGTTAAGATTAAAAACTTTAATTTAAATATTCGAGATTTAATTTTAATTGAATTGTGTGGTCAGTCTGAAATATCAAACTCAACTATGTTCTACTCGTAATCGAATTATCTAACTAATTTATTTTGTAACTAAATAATTGAATTTTTAACGTAACCTGGAAAACAATATTAGTAAAAAGAAACTTCTTCGTTAATTTTGGCACTACCTAGATATTCAAGGATATGGCAAAAAAATAATAATAATAAAAGATATTCAAGGCACTCGCTGCCAAGATGATTTGGGCACTATTTTATTTTGTAATTAGATAATTGAATTTTTAATTTAACCTTGCAAATAATATTAGTAAAAAAAAACAATTCGTGATTTTGGCACTACCAAGATATCCAAGGCAGACACTACCAAGATGTTCACTACCAAGATGTTCACTACCAAGATGTTCAAGGCACTGCGAAGATGTCCAACGGTATTACGTTATGTTAAAAATATAATTACTTACTAAAAATAATACAGTTGATAAAAAATTCAATTACGAGTTTTGCTTAGCAAACTATATTGAGTTTGGTTTTCACAGTGAATACATAAGACGGTCAAAAGGGAATTTCAACTTTAACTAAACAATCTAAACAATGAAACCCAATGTAATTTTCGACTATATGAAATCGAAAATAAATTTTTTATTTAGTGTTTTTTAATAAATAAAAAAATGTTTACCTATTGGGTAATACATGTATACACTTTTCTAAAATGATAGTAATGTTTTCTTTTTAAAATATTTATTTATTTCACCACAGGAGAAGGGTGAGTTAACGGCTCAACGAGACGACTCAAATACTATTGAGTCGTGAATAATTTATTTATCTGATGTCATTTTATTAAAAAGAAAAGAAAAAATAATTTTCGCGGCTCAAATGTCAGATACGCGAAATTAAAACAAAATATTATTTTTTACGACTTTTTTTTTAGTCGTCCTTTTTTGAAAGGAATTTTTTTTTCTTTTCACTATTTTTCACGGCTCAATAAAAAATAAAAAAAAATTACGTCTTATTTCTTTTGAGCCGTCCTTTTTTTTTAAAAGAATTAATATTTTTCTTTTTCGCTATTTTTCACAGCTCAATAGTAATTGAGCTGTGAAAAAAATTCAAAAAATTCTGTTTTCCCGCCACTCCTTTTGTCTTCTTCCTTGCTCAAATATTTTGTCTTCGTCCAAGACTATGCCTCGAAGCTGAAGACACGCCTGAAGCTGGAAAACACGCCTCTGCCTTGAAGCTGGAAGACACGCCTGGAATACTCTACCTCTTGTTCAGATTCATCTTCTTCTTCTTCTGAAGGTGCAACCCTAGTCGGAACCTCATTCATGTCGTAAACCACCTTCCCTATGTAGTCATCTCTTGACACCATGTCCTTGTCCGTCACATACGTACACTTCGAGAAAGGAAGACTGGATCTTCTCCTTGGAGAAGGCAAAGACCTAGTTCCATTCTGGGTTTAACTTGTTCTCGAAGTGCTACGTCTTTCCCTTGTAGTTCCCGAGCTTTACCTCCACGTAAGGGTCGCAGTTGCCCATCACTGGATTCGGTGGAAGGTCCTTCGCTTTGGCCACCCTTACGTAGAGGTAGAACATCTGCTCGACGAGGTCGTAAGTGTTGGTTGCTCTTTCGCTGCTTATCCAACCACCACCACCACAGACACCGTCGTGAGGCCATCTCTCCCTGAGCTTGGGCTTGGTGTCTTTCAAGGGCGATGCATATGGGCGGGGAGGAACGAAGAACAAGGAGAGATATTAATTTTTTTTTTTTTTAAAAATTGTCGGCTCAATATAAATGAGCCGTGAAAAATAAAAATAAAAAATAAATTCACAGCTCATCATATTTTGAGCCGTGATAATTGCTCTGACGTTTCATGTCACGGCTCAACTGATAATTTAATGGCTGATTTTTTCCGCCGTTAAAAAACTATTTTTTAGTCGGTAAATGACCATTTCCCGTAGTGTTTATAGTTTCATTTTGAAACGAAAAATCCTTCAAGGATAGTTAAAGAGAATTCTTTTCTCTCAACTTAATTAATTAATTATTTTACTTTATTTTTATACGTCAAGTCCTATTTTATTCAAGTTGTTAACCCTTCATGATTATGGGATATTATAAAGACATAGGAAGACTAAGTTAGTTATGGGAGCAGTTTCTACTTATTTTATTTGATGCAGAAGCATCTACACCACTCGTAGGATAAGTAGGTAATGGATCTGAAATAATGAAAGGTAAAGTGTTAGGGTATAGGTATAAATACATATAGATTGAGGATCGGTTTAGTGTTAAAGATAGAAGGACTAAAGTGTAAATAGTAAGAAGTATAGGCTATAAATAGAAGAAGGATGTAACGACTTTACTTTACCTTGAAATGATAATCTGATTTTGTTTCTTAGATTGTAAGCAATCTCTCATTTGCTTTATGTTATTGATCTGAAGATCATAACATGGTATCAGAGCTATTCCTTCCTGCGATTACGTCTGTAGCGAGTTGATTATGTTTAGTATTCATCTGGATCTCGATTCTGTTCTGTTTTGGTACTCTATCTACAATGGATGAAGGTACTGCGAGCTTCTTCAACAAGAAAGTGTCTAGATTGGAAGGAGAGGAAAACTTCCAGTCTTGGCGGCAGCAAGTCCTCCTAGCTGTTAGAGGTCACAACTTGGAGGCACACCTGTATGGAAATGCCACAGTTCCACCTACACTACCTGGTAATGATGGTGAGCCTATACCTAATCCAGACTATCAGAAGTTTGTTCAAAAAGACAGCTCGTTGGCGTCATGGATGCTGGCATCGGTCTCATCACAGGTAAGTCGTGGCCTGGTAGGATGTATGACAGCTTCTTCCATCTGGTTGAAGCTTCATAGAGATTTTTCTTCAGCCTCTACCACAAGGATAATGCATCTATATGATAGATTAAAGGTGCGAAAGTTACCTCATCAGTCAATGAGGGACTACTTAACCTTGATTCAATCGGCATGCGACAGCTTGGCTAGCTGTGGACATCCGATTGAAGAAATGCAGCAAATCTCCATTATCCTTAATGGTGTCAAGGGACAATTTGATAATGTAGTATCTGTAATTCATGCCAGTAGGAATCCGTATGATCTGGCCTCCATCAGCTCAGTTTTGCTTGATGCAGAAGCTAGATTAGGTGATTCTCTGTTTGACAGCAGTATTTCAGTGAATGTGGCTATGAATCAGCCTTCGGTGATGAAGAATGGAAGCTCATCATCTCAAGCAGTAGAGGAATCGGCTGTCGCGAACAATGCCTTGTCAAATAATATGACAGGTCAAGGAACATCACAGCATCAATCGACTCAAGCTAACAACTCATCTTATGGTAATGGTCGTGGCCGAGGTCGTGGGAGGGGCTATGGCTCTAATCGACCTCAATGCCAACTCTGTGGGAAATTTGGGCATCTTGTACACAGATGCTATCATAGATTCAATGTCAATTTCACAGGTGTGACAGATCCTGCAAATTTCAATCAACCAAGTGTAAACCTTAGTTCGTCACAATGGGAAGATCCTGTGGAATTGCATCAGCCTGCTTCCTCTACTCATTCTTACTCATCAAATGTGGCTCAGCCTCAGCAAAATTCTGTATTCCAATCGGCCAGTCCTATGCATCAGTCGACATCTGCTCCTCATCATCAGCCTTCACTCACTTCACATCAGGTGTTTCCTCACTCATCTTATCAACCAAGCTCATTTCAGAATAATTTTCCTTTCTCTGGTCTGTCTGGTTTGCCTGCTGCTAATGTCATGCCACATCAACTACCATATCAGCCTGCGTATCAGCCATATCCTTATTCGCTTCATACTCCTTTTGTGCCATCTGGAGCTGCTTCATTTACAACAGGAAGCGTGTACAATCTGGACACACAGTCCATGAATGGAAGTCCTCAGGTAAATTTAGCATCTGTTGCTCCTGTCATTCAAAATGACTCTAGCTGGTTTCCAGACTCAGGTGCTACCAATCACCTGACGAACATGCATCCAAGTCAATTCCAAGCTTGTGCCCCATATTCTGGACCAGGTAAGGTAGTTGTAGGCAATGGCTCTTCCTTAAATATAGCTGCTATAGGTTCCACTTGTCTTCCATCTGTTTCTCGGCCCCTGCAATTGCATAACATGCTTTTTACTCCAGGAGTTACTAAAAATCTTCTGTCTGTATCACAGTTCGCCAAGGATAACGATGTGTTTTTTGAATTCCATGCGTCTCATTGTGTCATCCGTGACTCGAAGACACGGCAAGCTCTTCTCAATGGCCATGAGTGTTCGGGATTATATAGACTAGATTTGAATCAGTTTAGGAATAAGCGTATAATGCAGAGTAGTTTAAATGTCTCTACTACTGTCAATCTACCCTCTGTTTCTTCTATTAATATACCATGTAGTTTGAATTCTGGTTATTCTGAAGTTTCTACTAATAAATCTAGTTTGCCTGATTCTGTATCAGTATGTTCTGATACTTCTAATAATACAATTGAGATTGTTATTGACTCTCCAAGTAACTCTAATCTACTTACTTCTGATGGTGCATCTCATACAGCAATAGAATGTTTGGTTGCTGGTTTAAAATCAAAAGATTCAGCTCAGCTCTGGCACATGAGGCTCGGACACCCGTCGTCCAAAATTCTTACCAGTTTTCTGAGGCTACACAATCTTCCTATCAAGCATGACATGTCCTTATGTCAAGCTTGTGCCATAGGCAAGAGTAAGAAGCTGCCTTATTCATTATCTAACACTGTCTATGTGCATCCTCTAGAACTGATTCAAGTAGATGTTTGGGGTCCAGCTGTGTGCTCTTCTAACGGTAACAACTACTATCTAAGCATTGTGGATGCATTTAGTAGATACACATGGATTTATTTCTTGCCGAAGAAGAGTGATGTCACTAAATATTTTGTTGAGTTTCATAAACTTGCAGAAAAACAGCTCGGCTATTCATTGAAGGCGGTGCAGTCGGATGGGGGTGGTGAGTTCAAATTCCTTGACAAGTACCTTCCTCAGTTTGGAGTGCATCATAGGATTACATGCCCCTACTCGTCTCAGCAGAATGGGATTGTCGAAAGGAAGCATAGGCATGTGGTCGAACTTGGACTGACCTTGTTAGCTCAATCTTCAGTACCTCTTCATTATTGGTCTGATGCTTTCTTTACGGCATCATTTCTCATTAATAGATTGCCCTCATCTAGTCTTAGGAACGTATCTCCTCATGAGTGTCTGTTTAAAACTGCACCTGATTACTCTTTTCTGAAAGTATTCAGATGTCTTTGTTTTCCACATCTCAGACCCTTTAATAAACATAAGCTTGCCATGCGTTCGGAACCTTGTGTATTCTTAGGCTATTGTACAAAGTATCAAGGATATAAATGCTTGTCAGCCTCTGGACGTGTGTACACTTCTAGGAATGTTACTTTTCATGAACAAACATTTCCTTTTGCTGATTCAAAAGGAAGTTTCTTTACTTCGTCTGCCCCTACTAAGAACTATACATCTACTCCTTTCTTTATTCCATGTGATGCTGGTTTTAATAATAAAGCATCTGAGCTTGATCTGACAGATTCTGTTTCTTTTCCTCATTTAACTCCTCCTCTTGATAGTAGAGATTCTAGTTTATCACCTAATGTGTCAAGTCTGCAGTCGATTGAAGCTGTTAACAGGGATCATGATGCAGTAAGAAATAGCTTGCATGATGAGGTGAGAAATGTCTCGCCTGACTTGGATGGTTCAGCCAGAGAGGTAAGATGTTCTCCTATTATACCTTCTATTACCTATAGGTTACAAGGGTCTAGTCTTGTTCCAATTAATGATAGACTATCCGATACTTCCTTTGAACCTATTGATGTTGTTCCTTCCTCTAGTTCCAAATCTGTTGTTTCTGGTAATGTGCATCCTATGGCGACTAGATCGAAAACTATGGCGACCAAATGTTCATCTAAATGTGCTCATTTGGCGACCAATACACATTTGGCGACCAATCCTCATTTGGCGACCAATAAACAATTGGCGACCAATACACATTTGGCGACCAATCCTCATTTGGCGACCAATACACATTTGGCGACCAATCCTCATTTGGCGACCAATAAACAATTGGCGACCAATACACATTTGGCGACCAATCCTCATTTGGCGATCACATCGAAAACTGACTCCTCTCTTCAAGGTTTACTTATGTCCGTAGAATCAAAGGATGCTTTGGTCAATGATGAGCCCAAGTCTATTCATCAGGCTCTTAATTCTTCTCACTGGAAAGCTGCAGTCGAAGAGGAATTTGCTGCATTGCAAGAAAATAAGACATGGTCGATTATGGAGCTGCCATCTGGTCGTATTCCAATAGGTTGTAAGTGGCTGTTTAAGATCAAGAAAAATGCTGATGGTACCATTGCAAGATACAAAGCAAGGTTAGTTGCAAAAGGGTTCTCTCATAAACCTGGGTTTGATTTTCAAGATACATTCAGTCCGGTTGTCAAAGCTGCTACGGTAAGGATTGTTCTGTCTCTTGCTTTGTCGCACAAGTGGAATCTGAGACAGATTGATATTAATAATGCGTTTCTTCATGGAGAACTAACAGAGGAGGTGTATATGCTCCAACCACCTGGGTTTGAACAGGTTTCGTCATCAGCTGTTCCTCTTGTTTGCAAACTAACTAAAGCTCTCTATGGTCTTAAACAGGCTCCTCGTGCGTGGTTCGAAAAACTCAAATGTTTTCTGGTTTCTCAGCTGGATTTTCATGCATCCATTGCTGATAGCTGCTTATTCATCAAGACAACAGGTAAGTCTTCTGTCTTTCTCTTAGTATATGTAGATGATATAGTGGTCACTGGTCCTTCTGCGTCTGATATATCGGATGTTATTAGTGAAATAAATAAAGTGTTCAAACTGAAGGATCTGGGAAGTCTGAGCTACTTTCTTGGCATGGAAGTAATTGCCACAGATGATTTTTTGCTATTAAACCAAAAGAAATATGTTCAGGAGTTAGTTGATCGTCTTGGTCTGTCTGATGTCTCTGGTTTTGTCACGCCTATGACTGGGTCTTGCCTGTCAAAAACAGGTATGGTGAATTCCTCTAATATGTTTGATAATGTAACGCTTTATAGAAGTACAATTGGTGCTTTACAGCACATATGTGTGACTAGGCCAGACATTAATTTTTCTGTGAACAAGCTGAGTCAGTTTATGCAAACTCCGAGTGTTGGTCATTGGATTGCTGTCTTGCATATAGTTAGATATCTAAAAAATACTATTGACCATGGATTAATGTTTAGGATAAATGTATTTCCAATGAAAGGAATATCTCTGACATCATTTGCTGATGCAGACTGGGGAGGAGATGTTAGTGATCAGAAATCTATATCAGGTCATTTTCTACTACTGAATGGGAATCCGATAATATGGAGCTCCAAGAAACAAACTGTGGTAGCTAGATCTAGTGCAGAGGCAGAATTTCGTGCCATTGCAAATGCAGTTTGTGAGGTTATTTGGGTGAAGTCTTTGCTCACTGAAATGGGGCTGACTCTCTCTTCTGTGCCCACGGTGTGGACTGATAGCACGAGTGCTGCAGCTCTATCTGAAAATCCGATACAACATTCGAAAATGAAACATGTTGAGATAGACTTGTTTTTTGTCAGGGAAAAAGTGAATTCTGGTCAAGTGTTGGTTAATTTTGTTCCTTCCAATGATCAAGTTGCAGACATATTAACTAAGCCACTAACAGAGAAGTTGTTTGTACCATGTAGGAAAAAGCTGGGTGTGTTCTCTGCTGAAGAGCTGGCCTGTGATAGGATGGCTGTTCATAATTCTTTCTCAGCCTTGTCTGAGGTAATGGATTAGTTCATTCCTTGTCATCTATATGTTGAGGTATCTGTAACGTATAGTTGATGATGTGGTTATTCTTGAGTTTATCAGCTCTATGTTTTATGTCTATATGTACTGTGTTTGTTCGTACTGTTGGTAGTCAGGAGTGTGCGTTCTATTATATGTCATATCTTTCTGCATATCTTCTCAATATTTCTTGGCTCGTTTATATCATTTGTAATTACTGTTCTAGTATTGAGTGTTGATTAGAAATTCATACTGTGTGTTATGCTGCGAGTAGGCATGTGCTGTCCTCTGTTTGTTCAGATAGTTGTCTATGACTGCCTACTGTTGTCTGATGATCTGCTCTGTGCTGGTTCTATATCTTTGAAAAAAAAAAGAAGAAAAAATAAAGCAGAATGCAAAGCATTCAAGTTCTGTTAGTATGATCTTGGTATATATCATGGTTTGATTCCAAAAACAGATTCAGTTTAAAGAGAACGTCAAGATACTTTAAACTGTTTCTTGAGGAAGAAAAGAAAAGGGCTAAAACCCTTCTGTCATGAATAAAAGAAAAGGGCACAACCCCTTCTACCAAGAAAAAAAATCAAATAAAAAAATCAAATAAAAAAATAAAATAAAATATATATATAAGAGATTGAGTAAGCACAGAGTTGGAACAGTGGACAACTGCTTAGGCAGTCTGGATTCTTGATGAATAATCTGGTTGGATATGTACTGCATGTTTGATAGCATATAATGCATCTGTGGATTTCTGATAATGCTCATTATGTGTTCATGCAATTGAGGTGATATATCTGAGCTGGGAAAAGATTGAAATGCATATGCTGAGATATATGGTACTATGATTGAATTACGTATGATCTGCTATTATCAGTAGGTTCAAATGTTGTAGATATATGGCATAGTTCAAGGATGTTGAGTAATTTCAGGAATAACTGATGTCTATAACTATATGTTGAGATGTTCTCTTCATATAGAAAAATGGCAATGGTATGCTAACTCCAACAGGTGTATAAGCTCAAGGAAGCTCGGACAGCTTGGGAAGCTCAGATATCTACTGGTTGGTGTATCAGATTTGCTGAAGAAATTGAACTAGGAAATAGATCTTGGATGGGGAATGTTAGGGTATAGGTATAAATACATATAGATTGAGGATCGGTTTAGTGTTAAAGATAGAAGGACTAAAGTGTAAATAGTAAGAAGTATAGGCTATAAATAGAAGAAGGATGTAACGACTTTACTTTACCTTGAAATGATAATCTGATTTTGTTTCTTAGATTGTAAGCAATCTCTCATTTGCTTTCTGTTATTGATCTGAAGATCATAACATAAAGGAGGTGTACCTGAAGAACCATATCTGCATAAGGATGAGAATTATAATATGGCAAAGAGAAATAGAGAGCCGAATAAATGTTGGTAGCTATTGATTTACAAAATGACACTGTTACTGCCTTGTTGTGCCGTTGTGATGAAGTAACCCATAAGAGAAAAGGAAAAAAAGACTATGACTGCGTTTACTTGGTGGAATTCAAAATAAAAAATATGGTGTTGGATTTAGGTTTATGGGTCGCCCATACGTGGGAGCCCATTCAGGTAAGCCCGGTATGTGATACTGGCCCTAAACCCTATTCCTCTATATATCTCTATATATATATGGGGTGCTCTCCTTGGAAGGAAGAGAGAACAGAACCAGATAGCCGCCCACAGTTTATACAGAGGTCAGCAGCTGTGAAAACCTAGGTCACTGCCCGTTAACCCGTGACGTGTCCTCCCGTCCGGCATACCGTGATCCCAACCTCAGGCAGATCCACTTTCGCTAAGGCAATCAATCCAGAGGTAACATAATTATACGTGATTATGTTTTACCATATTGATTGCATGTAGATTACATAATCCAACATTGGTATCAGAGTCGTGTTAGGTTGGTTTCTGAATTGTCGAATTTCAAGAAAATCGCCATCGCGGTCAGTTGTGATCGCGACGAGCCCCCGCCGCAGAATCAGCCACTCCGAGGCCGACTTAGGGGATGCTGGGGCCTTCGTGGCCGCGCCTCAGCCCCAAGTGACCGCAGCCCCAAGTGGCCGCAGCCACCGTGACCGCAGCCACGCCGAGGCTGACCGCAGCCTTCCTGGCTACGGCACGGCCAAGGAAGGGTCGCAGCCTCCGTGGCTGCGGCCAACGGAAGCGCTGCAGCCTCCGTGGCTGTCGCCCTGCGACTGGATGCCGTGACCTTTGTGGCCGCGACACCAGTCGCCGAAGGCCGGGGTTCGGTCGGCCAGTGATGGTGGCGGCGACGGCTGCACTGCTAGGGTTTCAAAACCCTAGCAGTTGCAAGGAAGAAGATGACCCTGTTCTAGACCGGTCTGAGTGAACTGTTCCAGACCGGTCTGAGTGAACCGTTCCAAACCAGTCTAGTCTAATGTGTTGGACCAGACCAGTTTTAACCCGGTCCGGTGTGAAGAGGTTGACCAGCCGGTTCGGCCAGGACCAGTTGGCAGAGGTTGACCGGTTCAGTCCGGTTTGGACTGCTGAAAGCTGTTTAAGTCGGTATGAGCTCATTCAGAGGCTTTGGGCTACCTGAATTGGTCCGAAACGAATTTGGTTCTGATCCTGGATCATTAGTGGGTCTTACTGGTTTGTTATATCCGGTAATTGTGCCTGGACCCTCTCATTAATAATAATTTTGGGCTAATTAAATTAACTATTAGATCAATTTAATTGTTGGGAAAGCCTTATACTGTTTAATGATGCATGACTGGATAGGTAGAACGTTGTGTGGGTTCCTTGAGTTCCCTGGTTTACTTTGTGTTTTCTGCCGGGTAGATAGTCTTGCCTTACTTTATATTGTTGGCTCTTGACTCCATGACTGGTAGAATTGACTAGGTTAAGACTTGTTGAGATCCCAGCATACTGTGTGAAAATTGGTCTAACATGTTAATTACTTTTTTGGTTAGAGTGACTTTGGTCCTCAAAGTTTTGGAAATTATAAATTAGCCCCAAATTAATTTATTTTTGAAAGATTTCAATATATATGTGTGTGTATTGAATTGTGTGGTTTGTTACCTTACTTGCATAGGATAGATTACCTTGGTAGGGAGATCTAGCTTTGGCATAGTCTAGGTAGCAAACCCTTTAGGATTGTTTTAGTAGCCTTTCAGAAGTTTGGATAAGTTTGAACTACACTTGGGGATATGTTCTTAAGTGTGAACCGGTCGGTTAGTCTGTGAGGTTCTCTGAATTTCCTTGAAAAATACTAGGACAATCGTCTTATGTTAGAATTGAACGCTTAGTGCGATATGTTTGACTCCGGTCCCTTAAAGACTGTTTGTATAGACTGTGTTTCGATTGATAGTAGTGACTTTAGGATATGCTTAGAAATGGGGAGTGCTTCTCGGCATAGCTAGGGTTGTCCTCCGAATTTAAGTATGTTCTAGAATCTGTCCTGTTAATTTGAGACTTGTCTTTTTACATGCATTAGAACATTGTTCTGTGTGTCTTAATGATCCTAATCAAAATTCCTTTAGTTAGTGAAATGGCCGCCACGAAGAACATCATCGCTGAGCTGAACAAAGGTCTGAGACTTAACGATGATAACTACAAAATCTGAAGTAAGCGTATACAAATGGTCCTGGTTGAGCAAAGGTCGATTGACCACATCAAGAAGATCAAGAAAAGACCCGACACTGGATTAACGAATCAGCAGAAGGCCTTATATGATGAGTGGGAGGCCAAGGACGCTGTGGCGCGCGCTACATTGCTGAGTACAATGGATGATGATATTTTGTGTGAATTTGAGCTGGAAGACACGGCTAAAGGGTTGTGGGATGCTTTGCAGGATAGATTTGGTGTCTATACGACTGCTCAGCTGCGTTCGCTCAACATCAAATTTGACTCTTACAAGATGAATCCTCAGCACTCCATGAGACAGTATCTGAGGCATATGGCTAACATGATCGCAGAACTCAAGGAGGCGGGTCAGCCCCTGACCAATGAGCAGCAAATCCAGGTCGTGATCCGTTCTTTGCCTAACTCCTGGGAACAGATGAAGATTCAAATGAATCACTCTGAAGGACTCAACACCTTTGAATACGTTCGAAGGCACATTGAGCTGGAAGAGGAACGTCTCAAGGCTACAGGGTCTAAGGCTGAAGTTCATATGGCATCATTCTCTGGACCTATGAAGAATCGTCGTAAGCGAGGGAGTGGTGCACGGAGAGCTGTCGCAGGTGCACCAATGGCAAAGAAGATAAAGACTGATGCTCCTCCGAAAGCAGAAGCGCAGAAGCGTCCGCGCAAATCCAGGAAGCCTGAGTCTAGGAAATGCTTCAATTATGGCCAAAAGGGACACATTGCGAGTGCATGTCCTGAACCAGCGCGACAAGTATATCTCTTTGGCAATTCTAGCGATCTTTGTGTTTCTAGTACTGTTATGTTGGTTGAATCATGTCCTATGTGAATTTTGGATTCAGGATCGACAGACCACATAGCCAGGATTGAGACGCTTTCGTCGAGTACTAGAGAGTTCCGCGGGAGACTAGGTGGATTTATGTCGGCAACAACTCTCATGTTGAAGTCGAAGGGATTGGAACTTGTGAGTTGCGTCTGCGCGGTGGACAAGTCCTAGTCTTACATGATGTTCTCTATGCTCCGCAGATTCGCCGAAATGTTATTTCAGTTTTAGGATTAATGAAACTTGGTTTCACATTGTCTTTTCGTGAACTTTCAGTCCAATTATCTTTAGGTCAAACTCTATTTGGTTTTGGGATAGTTTTTGGTGGATTTACTGTTTTGGATTTGGATTCATGCAACAATAATTTCATGCTTTCTTCTACTCGTGGAAATGTTTGCGATGTGAATGATTGACACGCTAGATTAGGTCATATTGGCCAACATAGAATGCAGCAGCTGGCCCAAAGGGGCTTGTTGCCCAACATTCCGCATGTGGAGTTGTCTACGTGTGTTAATTGTCTAGCAAGAAAGACCACCCGAAAGCCTTTTGGTAAGGCCCCAAGAGCTGAATATCCACTGCAATTAGTTCATTATGACGTATGTGGCCTCTCAGTGTTAGGGCTCGGCATGGAGCAAAATATTTTATCACATTTACAGATGATTATACTCGTTATGGATTCGTCTACTTGATCTTCCAAAAATCTGAGGCAATAGGTTGCTTCATATCATTTTTGAATTTGGTTGAGAATCGGTTAGATCAGAAGGTTAAGACCCTCCGCACTTACCGTGGAAGAGAGTACCTTTCAGTGTAATTCAACGATCTATGCACCCAAAAGGGGATCATTCATCAGTTGACGGTTCCTTACACCCCTCAGCACAATGGTGTTGCTGAGAGGCGCAATAGGACGCTCCTTGACATGGTTCGGTCGATGATAGCGCATGCTCAATTGCCAATTTCCTTTTGGGGAGATGCTTTGAAAACTGTTGCCTACATCCTGAACTGTGTGCCGACGAAAACAGTTAACTCCACTCCATACGAGCTTTGGACTGGAAGAAGTCTGGACCTTAGCCGTAAGCGCCCATGGGGGTGCGCCGCTTACACCCATGATTCCTCGAACAAGTTTGGGAAGATTGGACATAGAGGAAAGAAGAGTATCTTTGTTGGTTACTCTGAATCCTCCAAGGGATATGTGTTTATAGCCGAGCTGGACAGTGGGAGTGTTTCCGAGTTCGAATCACGAGACACGACGTTTTTAGAGAACTGCTGCCTACATCCTGAACCGTGTGCAGATGAAAACGGTTAACTCCACTCCATACGAGCTTTGGACTGGAAGAAGTCTGGACCTTAGCCGTATGCGTCCATGGGGGTACGCCGCATACACCCATGATTCCTCGAACAAGTTTGGGAAGATTGGACCTAGAGGAAAGAAGAGTATCTTTGTTGGTTACTCTGAAACCTCCAAGGAATATGTCTTTATAGCCGAGCTAGACAGTGGGAGTGTTTCCGAGTTCGAATCACGAGACGCGACATTTTTAGAGAACGAATTTCCGAAGAAGGGAGAGATTGGTTTGGATCGATCTCTATATGAGATGTTCTATCAAGTTGAGCAGATACCTGTTAATTCGAGTGGGAGAGATGAAGTTGCAGAGGATGAATCAGTTCGTCATCTGTCAGATTCACCTATTCCTGAAGCGAATGAAACAGATTCCGCTCCTAATGATCTTGTTGACAGTGGGAGCATTATGGATCTCATTCCCAGTGGGAGCGATCATGGTCGTACCCCTGATAGTAGTGAGTTGTTAGGCCGTGTTAGGATGTATGGTTATGAGAGTTGTATAGGTTGCTTAGTGTCTAAGGAAAGTGCCGTATGTGTCAAGGTTCTATAGAATAGTCTAGAATCATAAGGAATGTGTCTTACAATCGTATATAAATAGGATCACTAGTCTCTTGTAAACTTAACTTTGAATGCTAAGAAACTTGCATTGCAAGCAATTCTGTTTTTTTCTGTTTTTTCTGTTATTTCTGTTATTCCCTTTCATCTTCTTCATTTCTCTCTATCAAACTCATCTAGTAGTTGGTGAGATTGCTGAAATGGTATCAGAGCCACACTGATTCCGCCAAACATTGCCGCTGCAACTGATCTGCTGAAGTCGACGACATTTGAGAAGGATCTTTCTGCTGAAATCATTGAAGATTATAGAGGTTTGTTACTCCATTCTCTTCTGAAATCATTGAAGATTGAAAGGTATGTATTCAGTCGAAGGTACTATGCTATTATCAAAACTCTGTGCTGCAACTTGTGATAGTCCGATTGAAGATCTGTTATCTGTTATCTGCTACTGCCGATTGCTGCCATGGATGAACTGATACCTGCCTTTTTCAATAAGCGAGTATGTCAATTAACAGGGGAGGACAACTTTCAGTCCTGGAAACAGCAAGTTCTACTTACTGTTAGAGGACTGAATTTGGAAGGATACCTGTTTGGTACACTGGTTGTTCCGAGGTTGCTGGAAGATGATGAAGGTAACAGGATACCGAATCCTGAATTTTCGAAGTTTGCTCAACAAGATAGCTCCTTAGCTTCTTGGCTGCTTGCATCGATAGCATCTCCAATTAGCAAAGGACTTGTAGGTTGCATGACAGCTTCTGCGATATGGAACAAGCTGCACCAGAACTTCTCATCCTCTTCGACAACAAGGATCATGAGTCTTTATGACAGACTCAAGGTTCGTAAACTTTTGAATCAATCTATGAGGGATTATTTGACAGAAATTCAGTTGACATGTGACATCCTTTCGAGTTGTGGCCATCCAATAGAGGAGATGCAACAAATCTCTATCATATTAAACGGAGTAAAGGGACAATATGATAGTGTTGTTGCGGTAATACATGCTAGCCGTAATCCTTATGATCTAGCATCGATTTCTTATGTTCTTTTGGATGCAGAGGCGAGACAAAGAGACTCTGTTTTTGATACGTCTGTATTGGCTGCGAATGCTGTGGTTAAGAGTGCTGAAGAAAAACCGATGATGATAGATTCTGGTCAGACAAATAGCTTCGACTCTGGACAGTCACAGAATCAGTCCAGTTTCACGGAGAGACTACCAGATTATCAACCGGCCAACACCTCCTATGGAAGAGGCAGAGGCAGAGGACGTGGCTACGGAAACAACAAGCCGCAATGCCAGCTCTGTGGTAAATTCGGTCATTTGGTAAACAGATGTTATCAAAGGTTTAACATACACTATCAAGGTGTTACAGCAGCAGCTAATGAGAGTATGAGTGCTAACCTTGTCTCTAGCAATTGGCATGATGATGATACATCATCATATTCATCCTCTGGAGCAGCTAAGAGTCCTAGCAACTTCAGTCTGCCTGGTTCTGGATATATGACACAACAATCTCAAATTCAGCTTCCTGTTTTCAGCTCGCCTCCTGTTTTCAATCAGCCTGCTCAGTCTTCTTATTCTCAACAGATGTTTCCTACTCCTATGTTTAGTAACTTCATAGCACCTTCGCCTCAAATGTATCCTCCCATGACGATCATTCCTCCTATGGCTACAATGAATGCGATCAATGCTTCTGCTCCTCCAATTCAGCATTATCAGAACACTGGTTATTCTGCAGGATTTTCAGCAGACCCGAGTGTATCATCAGCATCTGTGGCTATGGACAACACAAGCCAAGCTCACCTAGCATCTACTACTTCAGCTGCAGGAGATCAAATGGTGGACAAAGCGTGGTATCCAGATTCTGGTGCCACGAATCATCTCTCCAATGCAGCTCCGCCAGCAAATGCCTCTCATTCGTATGCAGGTTCAGGTAAAGTACAGGTTGCAAACGGTAGTTTCCTTGACATAACGAGCATTGGTACATCCGTAATCAATACTGCTACTAAACCTCTTATGTTGAATAACCTTCTGTATATTCCTCAGATTACTAAAAACTTGGTTTCTGTTTCGCAGTTTACCAAGGATAATCGGGTTTACTTTGAGTTCCATAACACTCACTGCTTGGTGCGAGATTCTGATACTCATCTTGTGCTACTTCGTGGACAAGAACACCAAGGCCTTTATAAACTTGATTTCAGCTCTTTTGATAATAATAATAGGAGTTCCTTAGATAGAAGATCTGAGTGTTTTTCGTCAATAAAGTGTAATGATGATTTACCGAACTCTACTTTGAGCTGTAATATGAATCGAATAAAGGTTTCTCCTGAGATTTTACACCAAAGGCTTGGACACCCTTCGCAACAAGTGTTGTCTCTTATAATAAAGCATGCTAATTGGAATATGAGTGCTCAATTACCTCATTGTATGGCATGTGCTGTAGGAAAAAGCTGCAAGTTACCATTTTATTATTCAGTTACTGAGTATGATAACCCACTTGATCTTCTTGAAATGGATCTTTGGGGACCAGCCCCTGTTGCTTCAAATGGAAACATATATTATCTCAGTATCATTGATGTATGTACTCGTTATACATGGATCTATTTTCTTAAAAAGAAGAGTGATGTTTCTGTTGTGTTCCCGCAGTTTCATAGGGCTGTGGAAAATCAACTGGGATACAAGATCAAGTCGGTACAAACAGATGGTGGTGGAGAGTTCAAAGCGTTGGCTTCATACATGATTCAATTCGGTATTAACCACAGGTTCACTTGTCCTTACACCTCAGAACAGAACGGTATAGTTGAAAGAAAACATAGACATATAGTCGAGATGGGTTTGACATTGATGAAACAAGCTGCTTTACCTTTTCAATACTGGACTGATGCATTCTTTACATCTGTGTTTCTTATTAATAGATTACCTACAAAAGCTTTGAAGAACATTTCACCTCATGAAAAGCTGTTTTTGAAAACACCTGACTATGAGTTCTTAAGAGTGTTTGGATGTCTCTGTTTTCCGTTGATTAGGCCATTTAACAAACATAAGATGGATTATAGATCGACGCCGTGTGTGTTCATTGGATATTGCTCAAATCAACATGGCTACAAGTGTTTAGATGATTTAGGACGTATATATATATCTAGACATGTGAAGTTTAACGAAAATGTCTTTCCGTTTGCAGATAAAGCAGGTTCGTTTATGCAGTCTAGAGCTGTAAAAAATACAGCAACTTCTCTTCCTTTTTTCCTTCCATTTAATTCTACTCTATGCAATGCTTTAGATGATGATCTTGTTCATAATGAATCTGCAGCTCAGGACAACATTTCAGCTGACAGCATTCCTATTCCATCCGGGTATGTTCGTCAATCGGATTCTGACCCATCAAATGTTGATCATGGTGATACTACGACTATACAGTCTTTTGAGGAGGATATGTCTCGAAGACAAGAGAAGGGTAACTCATCCTCACCTGTTATATCTTTAGAAACTGAGACACAACCTACGGTGAGGTATGTTATTCAAGACTCTGACTCTACTCTTGTTCCAGCACCTACAAGTACTGAAGGTTTGCAGCCTGTAATCAATGTGTCCTTACCTAGTTCAGCTGGTTTATCTGATTCGAATGTGACTATTCCTAGTTCTTCAGCTAGAGTCAATAATCATTCGATGCAAACCAGGTCTAAGACAAAGTCTCTTGCTGCTCTTACTGTGTCTAAGATTGATAATAGTGATGTTGATCTGCATGAACCATCTGATATTCATGTTGCTATGCAGTCTGGTGTGTGGTCATCTGCTGTTCATGATGAATTGAATGCTTTGATTGCTAATGATACGTGGAAATTGGTTACTTTACCTAGTGGTAGGATACCGATAGGGTGTAAATGGCTTTTTAAGATTAAACGCAATTCTGATGGGTCTGTTGCTCGGCATAAGGCTCGTCTTGTTGCTAAAGGGTTTTCTCAAAAACCTGTATTTGATTTTAAGGACACCTTTAGCCCTGTGGTTAAGGCACCAACTGTTCGGATCATTCTCACATTGGCTATGACTCACAAGTGGCAACTTAGACAAGTGGATGTCAATAATGCTTTTTTGCATGGTGAACTTGCGGAAGATGTTTATATGATTCAACCACCCGGCTTTGAAAAGTGTGATGAACATGGGAATGTGTTAGTTTGCAAGCTTAATAAAGCCTTATATGGTCTCAAACAAGCTTCGAGAGCTTGGTTTGAGAGGCTTAAGTGTTTTTTGTTGAACAACTTAGACTTCTCTGTTTCGTTAGCTGATAACTTTCTGTTTATTCGTAAATCTACTGCTGGAACTGTGCTTCTTCTTGTCTATGTTGATGATATTGTCATTACGGGAAGTGATACGAATGCTATAGAATCTGTCATTAGCAGAATTAACAGTGAGTTCAAATTGAAAGACTTAGGGACTCTTAACTACTTTTTGGGGATGGATGTGCAGGTCATGGAAGATTGCTTGTTGCTTGGACAGCGAAAGTACATTTTGGATTTGTTATCCAAAACGGGTGTGTCAAATGCTGCAGCCTTACCAACACCTATGTCTGGAAACTTTCTAGCAAAGGTTGCCGAAGATCAAGGTAAGTCTCCTCCGGCTGATGAGTTTCTGTATAGAAGTATCATGGGTGCTCTGCAACATATATGCGTTACAAGACCAGACATACATTTTGCTGTGAACAAATTGAGCCAGTTTATGCAGCATCCTTTGATGTGTCATTGGAAAGCTGTTCTCCGTGTACTTCGATACCTTAAAGGAACACTTGATCATGGTCTGTTATTTCGTGCTAATCCAGTTGCCTCCTCTGATGTAGTTCTGATCTCTTATGCTGATGCTGACTGGGGCAGTGATCTAGTCGATCGAAAATCTGTTTCAGGACATTATTTACTTCTTAATGGTAATCCTGTGGTTTGGAGTTCTAAAAAGCAACCGGTGATATCTCGTTCATCAGCTGAAGCTGAATATAGGGCCATTGCGAATGCGGTTTGTGAAATTATGTGGGTGGTGTCTTTGCTATTTGAGCTGGATATAAAACTAACTGATGTACCTATTGTTTGGTGTGATAATACAGGTGCAGTGGCTCTCTCTGAAAATCCAATTCATCATTCGAAAATGAAGCATGTCGAGATAGATCTATGCTTTGTCAGAGAAAAAGTTCAAAGCAGACAGGTTTTGGTGAACTATGTGCCTGCTACAGAACAGGTTGTTGACATTCTGACAAAGCCAATCACGGAAAAACAATTTGTCTTATTTCGACAGAAGCTGGGTGTGATGTCATTTGAAGAACTGATGCCTTGTTCTGTAAGTACCAAGTGTGTTGTTGGGTCTGGGTCTGATGATTCTGATTTAGAGTCATAGGATATGATGTCTTGATGGTATTAAGATTGATTTGGTAGTCTCAAGTTTGATTAGGATGATTTCAAGCTGTTTTTTTTTGAATTTGATGCTCTGTTTTCACCTGATATGCTGCATTCTCTCATTCTGTGTCTCATGAGTTTGTTTATCATTGGATCTTGATCTTTGAGCTGTTCTTCATTTGTGTATACTGTCTATACACGTGTTGAGCATTGATGATGCCTGTTGGTTTGTGATTCAGAAGTTGTTGATTGCTGATTCAGCTTGTTGATTGTCTGATTAGTTCAGATAGAATCTTTGCCACTCTTCCTTGCAATATTATGAGATTGCTCGTTTGGTAATAGCGGTACATTGCTGTTTTCTATTCTATGTCTGGATCTCAGTTTGAATGGGATTGACAGACTTCATATTCTGGCATAGGATGGAGTTTGAATCCAAAAATAACACTTCTCAAAGAAAACATTCAAGCAACTTTGAGATGCTGTTTGAGGATGTAAAGATGGAGGAAAATGGAAACCTCCCAACTCCATTGGTAAGATAGAGGTAAATGGAAACCTCTCTGTCAGATATAGATTAAAAAAAAAAAGAAATTCAAATCAAAGGAGACAAGTTCAAGAAGGCTTCGAGAAGTCTTGAAAAAAAATATGGAAACAGAAAAAAAGTGTTGTCTGTCTTTGCCATTCAACTGATTGATCTGTGTCGTGAATGGGAAGACTGAATTGTTGCTGTTATTTCCAGAATGGCAATTCTGTATATTGGTATGGTTGATCTGGTGAAGGTTGATCTTGGTATTAATCAGACAATCAGTATGATGAATTGGTAGATCAGTAACTTTTGTTTCTCGAGTAACAGGTGTTGTTAATGGTTTTTATGTATATGGTATGGTATGCAGAATGCAGATGCAGAGATTTAAAGACAATGAGACAATGTTATTCAAGTTCATTTGATTGACAGAAAGAAGATGAAGATGGCATGTTAGGTGAAGCTGGAAAATCAAATTTCATAATCAAACTTCTTGAGGGAATGTTAGGATGTATGGTTATGAGAGTTGTATAGGTTGCTTAGTGTCTAAGGAAAGTGCCGTATGTGTCAAGGTTCTATAGAATAGTATAGAATAGTCTAGAATCATAAGGAATGTGTCTTACAATCCTATATAAATAGGATCACTAGTCTCTTGTAAACTTAACTTTGAATGCTAAGAAACTTGCATTGCAAGCAATTCTGTTTTTCTGTTATTTCTGTTATTCCCTTTCATCTTCTTCATTTCTCTCTATCAAACTCATCTAGTAGTTGGTGAGATTGCTGAAAGGCCGTGGGCTAAGACAGAAATTTCCCTCCCGACGATATATGTTCGAAGGTGATGAAGAACTGAACACCCTAATATCTGACGAGACAGCTTTCGAGCAGAAAACCGTTAGAAAAGCTCTCAATGGACCCTTTCAGGAAGAATGGATGAAAGCAATGGAGGACGAGATAAAATCTATGGGGAAGAACGGTGTTTGGACACTGGTCGACCTTCCGAGAAGACGCGGAGCAATAGGATCCAAATGAGTTCTCAAAACAAAGCTAAAGTCCGATGGAACTGTTGAGCATCTCAAAGCTCGACTTGGTGCAAAATGTTATACACAACAGAAGGGAGTGGACTTTAAGGAGACCTTCTCACCGACAGTGCGAATGACCACGATTCGCTTGATTCTGGCTATTACAGCGAGTCTAGATCTTGAACTGCATCAGATTGACGTTAAGACCACCTTCCTCAATGGTGAGTTAGAATAGGAGATTTTTATGGAGCAACCTGAATGCTTTGTGCAGAAAGGTCATGAGCACTTAGTGTGCAAACTCCACAAATCGATTTATGGTCTGAAACAATCTTCTAGGCAGTGGTATCACAGATTTCATGATTTGGTCGTGGAAAATGATTTTCTCATGTTGAATGAGGACCATTGTGCGTACACCAAAAGATCTGGACCGGACTCTGTGTTTATGACTCTATATGTGGATGACATACTCATAGCCGGAAATAGTTTGGAGTTCCTCACACAGATTAAGGTCTGGTTGTCCTCTCTATTCGAGATGAAGGACATGGGTGAGGCGGCATATATTCTTGGGATACAGATCTCAAGAAATCCCCGGAAGAAGCAGTTGTGGCTTTCACACAAGAGCTACATAAACAAAGTGTTGGAAAAGTTTAACATGAGTAACTGCAAATCAATTGATACTCCCGCTTCCATTGGTGAACCTCTCAACATGGATATGCGTCTGAAGACTAAAGAAGAAATGGACAAGATGAAACAAATTCCGTATCTAAGCGCAGTCGGGAGCTTGATGTACGCAATGGTGTGTACTCGGTCGGACATCTGTCACGCATTCGGCATGGTATGTCGGTACCAAGTTGACCCCAGATTAAAGTATTGGCGGGCAGTAAAGAGGATCATGCGATATCTTAAGGGCACTGTCAACTATGCCCTGTGCTTTGGAGGAGACTTACGGAGGTCAGAGGATCTTCAGATAATTGGGTACAGCGACGCAGACCACGGTGGTGACTTGGATGAGAGAAAATCCACTTCGGGTTTTGTGTTTTTGCTCTCCAATGGAGCAATATCATGGATGAGCAAGAAGCAGTCTTGTACCGCATTGTCTACTATGGAATCCGAATTTGTGGCTGTTGCGACGACCACTCAAGAGGTTGTGTGGCTGAGCAGGCTCCTGGATCGATTGTTGAGTCGTAGGAGTCCAGTTGAGCCGATCCTAGTTTAGTCCGATAATCAGGCTGCAATCTCCGCTACAAAGGATCCAAAGTACCACAATAGGTCAAAGCACATTGATATCAAGTACAACTATGCTAGAGACATGGTGAGACACAAGATGATACGTTTGGAGTATTTGTATACAGAAGAAATGGTCGCGGACCCTTTCACAAAACCCTTGAAGAGGGAGCATTTGTGAGGCATGTGAAGTCTCTAGGACTGTGTAGACTTAGTTGATATACTTCATTTATTATATTTCCCAAACAATGTTCTTGACTTGAATTATATTTGAGTATGCATGTTTTCGCAGTTTGAGTATTTTGTGTGTTCATTTATGTGATTGTTTGTTAATATATGTCAAAGTGGATTTGGTCACCCTCTCACACGGGTGATAGCTTCTATGCCTTTGTGTCTGGGTGAGACTGGTGATAGCTTCTAGTTTTTGGAAGTCCGTCGGAATAATCAGAAAGGACTTTGTGTCTGGAGCTATCTGTTTTCGCACTACGACGGATTATGGTCTGTCAATCCACTCAGGAGTCGGATGGGACTCTTCGTGACTTTTGGTTCGGGTACTTTGTGTGCCTGATGGACATCTGTACAGCATATGGACATATGCTCCACGAGAGAGGAGATATGCTGTAGCGCGCGTTCCATACCGCGGCGCACCCAAAATCGACCATTGGTATGACCCGAGACGTGATCTTAACTCAGAGTCGTATGAGACCCAGAGCTCTTCGCGTAAGAGCCACGTACGTACCCTCATTACTCTGAACAGAGACTTGAGGTTCAGTTCAATGTTTGCTATCTTAGTCCGCGCTCGATGGGTGCGCTCACAAGTACCTTGGACCCGGTTCTAGAAAAGCGAGTTGAATTGTGCTGATAGTTTTGTGGGAAGGGGATGGTCATTATGGAATCTTCTCAATATTGTGTCCACTAGACGGCCGTCAATCGCGGTATAGGCTGCGGTTGTGGGCACAATGCAGATGTATAGGTTTGAAAGATCATTGTGTGGTCAAACCTTGAGAAAGATTACATGGCCAAGGGTGCAGGGCACAAATCCACTGATGGTGTGAGATCCGCGAGTCACTGCAACTCCTAACAGATTTTCCCATTTTGTTTCGCTTTTCAGGCTCTGAAACTGCCACATTCTGGACATGTTTTTTAGAGCGTCTGCGTTAACACATGACAAAATATCAATGCTCTGTATGTATAATATTTGATCGTCGTGGGGGTATTAAAGTTGGAGTTGCTAGGGTTTTCCTAGGACCCTTGGGGGGTCACAGAAACTATTTTTGTCACCTCACAAACAACTTCAACAAAATTTTAAGGATCATGATCTTCAGAAGAAATTCTCTGAAATGGCATGGATTACATCAAGACGAAAGTTTTGACATATATTGAAAAACATTCAACACAATAAACGAGGGAAAATTTCATCGTTGGTTAACAAATTTGGGAGATTTTGAGCTTCTGGTCCTAGCGTATGATCACATAGATACGGTGTAATGAAACTGATTAATTAGAGGTCTTTAACATGGATGGTGTTGAAAGGAGCTCAGTCATTACCAATACCAACATAGGTAGATCTTACATTTACCCGATCAAACACATATTTTATCAACCATTGTGCAAGGTATTAAAAGGATATATCAATGGGAGATGAGTTTCTCCCTAAAGTGAAAGAGTTATTGTCATCCACTAAGGAAAAATCTCTGGCTTTAGAGGTAGAGACATATTTGTATAGAGACGAATACGTAGTAAATACTCACGGTGGTTAGGGGTATACTGTAAATCTACCACAAATGTTATGTGACTTTGGTGAATGGACGTTGTTTCGATGACCATCTTCACACGCAATGGCAGGAATTTGATACACTAATTGAAATTTGAAACCGTATGTTGATCCCCATTTTGGTGTTAGTTACTACATGCAGACATACCTACCTAAATTTTACCCTCTACCTGATCCATATTAGTGGCCAACGTGGAACGGTCTAACTATATGGTTTGATCCGCAAATGTTGATTTCTAAATTTGGTCGCGAAAAGGTTAAATTTCCAAATGATATGAATTCTAATTCTAATTCTACACTACAACATACGAAATGTAGGAAATGTTGACAAAGAAGTCACTACAAAAGATCATATAAATAGTAAGTTAATTCGATAAACTACTTTTGAGTTGACTTTTGTATGAATTTAATGCAAATATATTGTTGTTGTGTGCTAATGGAGCGTCCAACATCACCACACGAAGAACCACCAGTCCAAGAACAATGACCGACTGTATGAAGATACTATAATTATTGGTATCTTTGATGATATAGTGGTTCACACTCATCTATATGAAGATAGTATGACAAAGAATGGTTGCTTTCTGCATACTATAACACCCCATGCTGAATCAACTCCCCTCAACCATATTGAAATACCAATCCACCCCAAGACGAAACAGTATTTTTCTAACATATAGAGATAGTATAATTATCACAACATCATGTATGTCCAAATGTAATATCATATGTTCTTATATAACTGTAATTTTATTATTTTGGATCATCTCGTCTTAAAATAATAATAGTATCGAAAAACTAGATATAAAAGATGAACAAACGTAATGTCAATATATACCCTCCAAAGTTATTATCCAAAGTAACAAAATATATACATATGTACGACATCAAACCCCTTCTCCCTACTCCCATCTCGACCGCTAATGTTTTTTTATCGTAGTGATTTTTATTAGTTCACTGACATCTTGAGAATGTTGTGTCATTGGTGACCGAGATCGTCAAACCTAATGTTAGGAGCTTCTGCCTCCTCAGTAGAGGTCACTTGTTGTGCCATAAGTTTATTATATTGATACATCGCACCAATGATCTCGTTCGAGTAGCGAGAAGCTTGAATAAACTTCGCAACATATTTCTTCTCGCTACTAGCTTGTTGCCTTTTTCAACCACCTTTTACCCAATTTTGTCATGGGGCAAATACAGCGCATTTGTACAATGCAAATATAATAAGTGTTCATTTGTAAAAACATGTATATAATGCAAATTAAATAATAAAAAAATTTGCTCACCAAAATCATGAATTGGTTTCCATGTGGTTCAAACTGTGTTGGGGTATAACTGACGCTTATTCTCAGAAGCAACATGACCTGTCTATGCGGGTTCTATCTATTGGATTAACGTCACAGTCATTTGGTTTATACCATCCTAAGTAGTCAACAATAATTACACCATCAAGTTCTGGTAGACCCGTTTCGTCTCAATCTCCCACAATGCCCAATACGTCGGCGTGCTGAGGATCCATTGTTCACTCGTGTTCTGGTCCCAACACAGTTTATGCAACATATTTCATTCTTGAAAATTTTGAAATGGCGCTGGGATAGGATGTGGACATGAGAGTTGCCAATACACTCGATCCACCATGTGCTACTTCATAATGTTCAAGTGGAACAATGGAAACCTAAACATACAGAACTAGTCGACTTCTGTACAGATGGGTGGGAAGTGTGCGATACAGTTAGAGGTGTATGACCCCCAAATTATCTGCAAACATAATATATTAATGTTATACTGGTTAATAAAGGAATAAACAAGATTGTATCACTTTAAATGAAATACAATTTACCTGATTCAGTTTGATTGGAGTTAATTCATCTCGATAGAATTGTCGCATGTAGGGTTGTGGATGTTTTCTACATATTTGATGGTACCCACATAATTGAGTATGTAAAACAATATAGATTATCATGTATATAATGATTTTATGAATGATAATGTTTTTTCTTCTTACATTTCCCTAATGGTGCATATCTGGGATCCTAGCCTTACTTGAACATGGGTTTCCCTACGGAGAGATTCTTCGATGACCATATCTACAACGAATTAATAAAATAATCGAGAAAAGGAAATTAGAATCATTAAGTGAAAGTGTTCCAAGTTAAATGTGCTTGTAGTGAGACAACACATTCCGTGGCATTTGCTCTCCTGGAGACCACGACTTTACACAAACCAGAATATAAATAGCTCAATACAGTCGAGGCCCAATTGTATTGAGTTGTTTGGTTTAACTCATCCAGTAGAAGGAGATACTCTAATGCAACTTTATTCCCGCTTGTGTTAGGGAACAAAAATGTACTGATGAGGTGTAAAATATACTCTCTGACTCTCTTGATAGCATCCTCGTCGATTCCAAGGATCAAGTCAAGGTTAGTTTCTTTTTTCTCGAACATCCTTTTCAACCAAAATAAGATAATGAGACAACATTCCTGTTGATATCCTCATCTTAACCCAACCGATATGTATCGAAAATGGGTGAACCGTTGGCTCGTAGACCCAACAACATTTGGATGTCCCATAGTGTTTCGATTATTTCACCCCCACGGTAGGTGATATGTATGCGTCTCTGGTCGCCACCTCTCAGTAACAACATACAGTAACCCCACATTGACTTTGATACGAGATATGTCTGCAACCCATCCAAACCCATCTATATTGAAACAACGTCGTGTCATCAGGATCTAAAACCCAGCATTTACCCGTTTGCCAATATTTATCATCTCTACGACGATTGGATAGGGGAGAAACTGCAGAACACCACGACTGAGGGGGCTCTGCTCAATTTTATTACCCCTAATCTGTGAATGACATTCAGGAATAGATTTTTCAGAATGCAAAGATGTGAATCACATTCACGAGTAGGTATACTTTTTTAATTGTTTTGAAAAGTTGATATTTTGGTATTTGATTTTTAATTTACGTATACTTTGGAAAAAATTCCCAATGTAGTGCTATTCTCTGTCCATCATAAAGTATCGGCCATATATATATATATATATATATACATAGCATTCTTTATTTTGCTTTATGATTCCTTCCTCTTTTGTTAGATTTTAGTTTTCCATTCTTAGTAGAAATCTTACTCTTGGTGCACATGTAACACGACACATATACATAGCATATCTATGTACTGTTTCTTTCTATACTTTGACCGACTCTTTTTTTCCATCATAAATCTTTTTCCATGGTAACGTCCTCACGAGGGAGGGTCACCATGAAATTCAACAGTTTGTGAAGGAAATTTTGCAAGTAAAATAATCTCTTTAAATTTAGAACTAGTTGTAAGAGATTTGTTAGGGTTAAGTGAGGAGAATAAAATTTGGAAAATTACTCACAAAATATATTTTTCCTACTACATTACTAACAAATTTGTAAAGAAATTATTTCAAAGGAATAATGAAGATATTTTGTGACAGATTTTCCTAATAAATATTTTTTAGGATAATTTCTCACTAATTACCTTTTCCTATCCTAAATTTTGTAAGGGGTTTATAGCTCCTCAGAAAATATATTCATTTTGCAAGGGATTTATATCTCCTTAAAAAATATATTTGTAAGAAAAAACCCTACGAAATATTATATGATATAATATTAGCAACAAGAGATAAAAGTAAAACATAATTCTTGCGTTCAAAACTCTTCAGTCTAGCCGTGAAACCCAATCTTGCCCTAAAACTCTTCAGGCTCCGAAACTCTAGATTTGGTCTAGCTTCGATTTCGATTCATCTACTGGAGATACTCTGGTACACTGTACCAGAAATAACAAATTAAATGAGCCAATGAATCAAAATAATTGTTTGGGTTCTCCTAAGCCCTAAGCCCTTTATGCAGGGTAAGTGTATACTTCAAACTAGCTGTTGTTTTGAGTTTTCCTAGGTGCGAACGTCGCGTTGTTTGCTTGATGTTTGTAGAGTTCAAGTACTCACTACTTTCCGGCCTAAACACTAGCAATTCAACCAACTTGAATTAGTTGTTATTGAAATTTAAATAACATTTTTCTTTTTTATCAACATATTTTTCTGTATAATTATTTTTCATCAACATATTTTTCTGTATAGATGTTGCACGAAGTATTTAAGACTTATCACACAAGCAGAGTAATTTAGTTAATAAAGTCAAGAAGAAGACATATATAAGAATAAATCTATTACTTTGTTGTATCCTCTCCTTGGACGAGTAACGAACTAATGTGATGTGCATGCTTGAAATGTAGATAAACAATGCTGGAATAAACATTAGGAAGGCATCTGTTGAATATAGTTGTGAAGAATATAGAAGAATCATGTCAACTAATTTAGAGTCTGCCTACCACCTTACCCAACTTGGTCATCCTTTTCTGAAAGCATCTGCGAGAGGCATCATTTTCTTCATCTCTTCAGTTGCTGGGCTTTTGAGTTTGGGAACTGGAAGTGTTTATGCTGCAACAAAAGGTGATTTAACTGTCCAACCAAGATCCTTTCCTTGTTTATATTCCCAATGCAAATAATTGTTGTAAATGAACGTCATGTCAGCTCTCATCAACCAACTCACCAAGAATCTGGATTGTGAATGGGAAAAAGATAATAAAAGGAGCAACTCTATCACACCCTGGTATATATCAGGACCTTACTTGTGGAACATGTAATAAACCCTTTTCGACTTACTTTGAACTGATAGTATATATACTTGTGACATTTATCCTATTGACTATTCCAATGTGAGCAAAAACAAGGAAAAGTATATATAACTTTTCTTGTAAACTTGTTTTGTTATTATCTGAGAACCGACTCAAGAAGAGTTTATCCGGAGGCTCCATCGTTTGAAGGGAAGTGAGGATCTCTATCAATTTGCAAAACAAGGTCAAGAGTTTAATCCCTACAACGGGATAATGGTTCCACTACTTAAGTAAGTTGTTGCATGATTTCTATTTAGATATTTTTTACGTAAGTATGTATTATTTAGACATGTTGTTACCTATTTGTAGTAGACTTTGAATATTTAAACTCTGAACTTGTTTTATAATAATATATATGTGCATTGTATTACATGTTGGTGATATTAATATATATATATATATATTCTTAAAATTATTTTATTCCCTTGAAAAGGTTAGTGCACTAAATTCCTCACAAGTTTAACTAAATAAACTCCTTTTTAATAATCCCTTTGTAAATTTACTAAATAAAAACCATTACTACTTCCCTCAAAATTCTTGAAACATAAAGTCTTGTAAAGTTCCTTTATAATTTACTTGAGGAAAATCCTCACAAAATTCCCTAAGTAAGTTTGTAACAGACCCCTGTCTGGCTTAGTTCACGTAAAAGACGAATTGCATAGTAACAGTGTTTGAACCGGGTTGGACCAGACGGTTGTTCAAAAACCAACCTTTTTTTTAAATTGTATGGTTCCCGGTTATAGTTTTTTTTGGGCTGGTTTAATTTTTTTTGTGTGTGCTTTTTTTTCGGTTTAAACCGACTTATTCGGTTAGACATAGCAACTTCAACCGGTTGGTCTTCAAGTCTAGGTTTTAATTTCAATTCCAATTCATTTTGGCCATTTCACGTTTTCAAACCTATTGTGTTTGATTTTGAGACTAATGTGTTATGTATGTTCAAAGTTTGAGATAATTATGCTTGTTATATTGTGTTTGAGAGTAATATGTTTGAGACTATGAAGTTTGTGTGTGCTTGAGACTAGGGGTGGGAAAAATTGACCCAACCCGTGGGTGACCCGTGGGTGACCCGCCCACGGGTCGTGTTTGGGTCAAAAATTTTGACCCACGGGTCATTTTGACACGACCCATGACTGACCCGTGAAAACACGGGTCAGGTTTGGGTCATAAACCTTGACCCACGGGTCAACCCGTGACCCGCGCATAATTAAATTATATAATAAAATATCATTATGCATAGTGTGTAACCTAGTATGCGGTTTGGATGTATTCTGTTTTGGATGCATTCTGTTTTTTTTTGTATGCGCGGGTCGAACTGGTCAAACTGACCCGCGGGTCATAGGGGTTCAACGGGTCAGTCTGACCCAACCCTTTCATTTCCGACGGGTCAGTCTGACCCGCGGGTTGACCCACCAACCCGCGGGTCAGGTTTGGGTTTGAAAAATTGACCCATACTATTACACGGGTCAGGTTTGGGTCAGGGGGTCTCTGACACGACCCAAGGCCGACACGACCCATGGGTCGACCCATGACCCGTTTTCCCACCCCTACTTGAGACTATGTAGTTTGAGGTAATTATGTGTGTGTTTGAGCACCACATTAACAACTCGAAATACCACAAATTTCCTTAAACCATGCAGGATACACAGATCGAGCAGTTGATATCTCAGAAGTAGGATTTAATGGAGAAGTGTGAGCTGGAGCAGATGAGCCTACCTGTTATCCCTGGCCCAATGGACACCAAATCACTCATGTCAAGCCATGTCTTTGATTTTAGCAAACTTAGCAATTCCCTTATACAGCAGAGACGAGTGAATGACCGTGAAAATCATGATTTTGATTTTAAGCAAAAGATTGATGGTATTATTTCAGACATCGAACAAACAACTCCTAATATGAAGGCTCTGGATCAGTATTTATGTGTGTGTTTGGACATCGAACGATCAGTAATTATGTGTGTGTTTGAGACTATGTAGTTTGTATTTTTTTTTTTTGAAGTAATGAATAGTGAACCGCACATTGAACCGGGTTTGGCTGGGTTAGACTGAGCGAACCGGGAATCGGCCCCCTCACTGGTTCGAGGGCCAATCCGGTTCTGATAACACTGCTTACAAGTAAAGAAATAACTGAGGATGGGTCACCCAATCATTAATACATATCCTCTTTCTAGTTTGTCTGGCTACCCATTTTGCACATTCGTTCACAGACTTTGTATATATTTCCACCTAATTAATCGGATAGATGCAGTGAGGTGGATGGCGTTGGAAATTATTGGCTTTGTTCTCCAATTATTGTGTTGGGTTGATCCAAGGAGTTTGTGGGCTACACTTAGTGAGTCAGTTTCAACTTCGATCCTTTGTCATCCTCATTATTTCTTTATTTAACTCTACATAATTTATTTAATATAATATAATTTTAGAAAAATTTATATTGGAAAAAGTATGAAAATGGTCCAACATGTTTGCACAAAACTTTAATTGCACCAACGTGTTTTTAATATGATTGAACATCAAATTGCAAGGACTTAGAGATGAGAGGAATACTATTGCAAGTAATACTGAGATATGAAGATCTGCACATCATACAACTGAGAACACTTCTATAACCTGATACAAAACAAGCTGAGAGAGACTGATTGTTATTCACATACTATGTTAACAATATGATTACATGACAACTGCACATATCAACTTGACAGCCTTTATATTCTTACTGATTATACACGTCCAATATACCACATTGACACAATCCAAGTCATATGCATGTAAATCAGCCACAACACATATACTTCATAAGATCTAATTCTTTAACACATAGAATACCACCAAAAGTATACACACACTTGCAACACTCACAACATGCATGATGGACATTTCAGCTAGAGTAAACAATCATTTAAGAATCCTAAGAACTGAGAACATCCCAGTTGATCTTAAATCTGTATCACGTAACCATTTTTCACAACAATGGGTTTGAGCCCTTATCTTACCAACAATGACTGAAGGGTTTGAGCCCTTTTCTTTTCTTCCTCAAGAACCAATCTAAAGTATCTTTACGTTTTCTTTATATTACATTCTGTTTTGGGAATCAAGCCACGTTTTATGTCAAGGAGAAGATCTGATTTGATTTTGATCTTTGATTGTTTTTTTTAAGTTGACAGAGAAGATCTTACCAGAGATGCTATCAGACACACAAGACTTCCATGTTGAAAACAACTAGCCATTGCACCACACATGAGCATCATTAAGATATCACAATGCAAGCATCTTTCAGATAGCCAAGCATGGTTATTAAAAAAGACTACTCATGAAACTATAAATGCCAGAAGATGATTTAAATGGTATGACAGAGACAGTGATCAAATAGTATAATGAAGCATGCATTACTCAGTGGATTGAAAGAAAACCAAGACAACATAAGTAGAAGAGAACGAGACTCTATAACTATGAGAATGATGAACACAACCAATCACTTAAGCAGATATAGCAGTAGAGTTATTTTTCAGTAGAAGACATACACATATCAGATACTCAGAAATTACTCATAAGAAGAAGAAGCTTCTTGTGCAGACAAGACACACGTTTGACCATTCAAGACATCTCCATTTATCTCAACAACAAAGAAAATTCCCAGCCTTTTCCTGCATGGCACAAACAATTTTTCAATTAATGTTTTGGTTAAAATATCAGCTAACTGTTCATTCGAAGGAACAAAGTTAACTAACACATGTTCAGAATTTACATTTTCTCTAACAAAAAATAGATCTATTTCAACATGCTTCATTTTGGAATGTTGTACCAGATGTTCTGACAGAGCTGCTACACTTGTGCTATCAGTCCAGACAGTTGGAACTGAGGACAGATGAAGACTCATATCAGTGAGTAAATACTTAACCAGATGATATCACACACAACATTTGCAATGGCACGAAACTCAGCCTTAACACTAGACTGAGCCACAACTGTCTGCTTATTAGAGCTCCAAATAATCGGATTTCCATTCAGTTAAAGATAATGATAAGATATAGACTTCCTATTTGAGATGTCTCCACCCCAATCTACATAAGCAAATGAAGCCAGAGAAATTTCTTTCACTGGAAATAGGTTTGTTCTACACATTAGACCATGATCAATAGTCCCCTACAAATATCGAACAACATGTAGTACTGCTTTCCAGTGCCCAACACTCGGATTTTACATATACTGACTAAGTTTATTTACAGAAAAGTTAATATCGGGTCTAGTAACACAAATATGTTGTAAAGCTCCTATTGTACTTCGATACAGTGTAACATCATCGAATGAGTCAGAACAGTTGATCATACTTGTTTTGGACAGATGGAAACCCAGAGGAATTAACTAGACCAAGTTTATCAATTATATCTAGAACATACTTCTATTGATTCAGAAGTAAATAATCATCAGTGGCTAGGACTTCCATGCTAGAGAAAGTAACTCAGATTGCCTAATAAGTTCATAAAGAGTGATGATGTCCTTCCTTTTGTGTGTAAGAATATTCTTTAAGTCAGTCCAGGAAGGTGGAAACTTCTCTAGCAGGATGTTGACCTGCATGATATCACAGATCTTCATGCCTTTTAGAGATGACGTGGACAACTAAATTCTCATAGACGTGCCAAAAAATCTTGTTCCATAATAGATTTGTTATCGACCGTTTAAAACTGAAACAGCTTCGTGGCACATATTTCTTCTTGCCAACATCATCAGCACCATACTTCTTCTCTAGAATGTCCTATATATTCTTTGCATATTTGTATGCCATGAATAGGTCGAACAACACATTTATCTTAAGGTTCCACAAGTGTCGTATGACAGTGTTGTTTTACTTGTTGTAGTCTCGTTTAAGGATCGTGGATTTTCCTTTATTTGTCTGCAAGGGGTCTCTGGGTTTGTTTGCGAAGGATCCTCAAAACCTATTGTGGTGCGAATGGTAAACTCAATAAACCCCTCCTGGAATAGAACGTAGTCAATGTCGAGTTGTTCAGAGAAGATTAATCAATGTCGAGTGATAAGAGGGCGAGCGACGACATCCACTTTTGTGAGGTCTAGGTGGAGTTGGAGTAAAAAAAGGCAAGTCATGCAAAGTTTATAGTATAGTAGAGACATGTTACCTCGTCTTAATATTACGTAGTTTACCGTTGGAGATAAATGTCCTAATAATTAAAATGGATTTTGTACACTCGTGTGATTGTGTCTCCAAATGGTTTTCCTTCAAATCTAAACCTTAAGCACATCAACAGGCTAGACAATTTCTCAATCACCAATAATTAAGGGAACATTGAAGTTTATTATTATACCAGCACTTTCGGTCCGTCAGTTAGGGCATATCCACCTGACGAAGGGGCCTTATTATGAGGCTCCGCCTAGACCGCCGAGTAAGTGTCGCCTCCCTTACTGTGAAATGTGATTTAGAATTGGTAGTAAAACATGACAAATGGGAGTACCAGACGAAAGGAGAATGAATGAAAAAAAATACTTGGTTGAGGCCAAGTCAATCTCGATTCGTCGTTTGTCACTATTGCTTTTTGTTGTTGTTGAAGTGTCACAGAATGTGTCGCCACTGCTTCAGACCCATAGACTAGGTTGAATGGTGTCTCACCAGTTGATTTTTAGGGTTGGTTCTATCGACCAACAAAACATTTTTCAACTTGATAAACCATCTTCTTCATAGGGCGTCAACTCTCTTCTTCATGCCATTTAGGATGACTTTATTGGTCGCATCAACCTGTCCATTAGTCTGTGTATGCCTTACAGATGCGGAACGATGTTCGCTATTCAAGTCTTCTAAAAACCATTGAGTATCTCATCTCACGAACTGCAATCCACTATTACTAATCACGATTTTAGGAAGCCCATACCTAGATATAATGTTCGACTTCAAGAATTTTATGATTTCAAATTCATTAGTCGACGCCAGGGCTTTTGCCCCCACCCACCCACTTGAAAAATTAGTCTATGGCGACGAATATTCATTTTCATTGGCATGTTGATCGAGGCAAGGGTCGAACCAGGTCTATGCCTCATTGTGCAAAGGGCCAGGCACTAGGGATTGGGACTAGCGTGGGCGACCAATTTTGGGTGAGTACTTATGACAGGCCTCGCATGCCTGTACGAGAGTTGCTGCCTTCTAGCCCATTGTCAGCTATAATATCCCTGTCGTAACACCTTTCTTAATATGGATCAACAACCTTCGTGGTATGATGTGTACCACTCTTGTAACTTCCTTAAGATGTATTCAATACCAGACATGTAGACGCACCTTAAATAGAGTGTTGAATATCCACTCTCGTAATGAGACCCGTCTATCAGAAGATAATTCATGGAGACATGTCGTAGTTTGGTCTTGGTTGCCTCGTTCCAAGGTATCTCCCCCTTTTTGATTGATTTGGGTCGTCCGTTTCTTAAAGAGCCAAATGATTTTCCCTCGAGGAATCTCTCGGAGTTAAGGCCAAAGGCAGCATTGGCCTCAAAATGAGCCACCCTTTGTTCGAATCATCATGCGAGCTAGTGACATGTTTCATATCCTCCTCTTAAAAAGAGATGACAACACTTTCTAATGGTCGATGTGTATTAGGGGTATGATATCTCATAAGTCATCACCCGTCTCATTGTCAACCCTAAGCCTGACAGAGAGACCATAAAAATAAATTGCGAAGCGTTTTGAGATGAAACAACTAAGAGAGGGTGAGAGTAGTTGCGAGGTACTGGACAAACAAACTCATTGACGGACTGAACCATAGAACGGAAATGTGAGGTGCACTGTTACTAGAGAAAATGACCATATTTGAAGGAGTTTAGTCTACACTCGAAAAATGGTGGACGGGAGTGGTTTCAAGGTATATGCAAGAGAAATTATATTACAACTAAATGGTCTGAATAATACGAGAAAAAATTGGAGAATGAAGACCATAGTTTCAATATTATTCAAGCAACTACGGGACTTTGTGAAGTGCAGACCAACGACTGAAAAGCTAACCGAGTGCATTAATTTGATACTTGCTTAATAAAAAAAAAAGGATGAAAGTAGATAATTCAGTTTTATTAGTTCCAACACTTCTTGAAATATTTTGATAATCAATATATAAATTATCACTTTGAAAATAAAATGAACAAATAATATAATCCCCTCGCTCTCCATCGTGAGTCGTGATTATTTCTTGTCGGTACCCCATACCTCCCATTCGCAGGGACATGCATTACTGAAACCACAACTCTCTTCCCATCCTCCATTGGAACGGACGATTTCTGAGGATAAGGAATACCCAACAAAGTCGCTCTCAATTCTCTCTTATTCCAATTCAATTCTTCAGCGAATAAGCCATGGGATTCGCTTCCGCCATTTCAAATTGCCTCCGCAGTCCTTGCCAGTATCGCTTCTGTCCGTTACCGACTTCAGAAATCACATCTACGCTTAACCTCCCAAGACGTTTTCGGGTTCAGTCTATCGACAGTCGCACATCCTCTATCTATGCTGGTACTTCATCGCTTTCGTACAGAACTCTGCTATTTTCTTACTGCTTGCGATTCTCTGTTCTAACTTGGACCTTTTACAGCTAATAGAAATCGCCGATCGCATTGCAGTTCGCTTGCTTGCTCAAGTAGAACCGACCGGGATGATGATTTATCTACCCATGGTATGATTTAAGTTATTTGCACGGTTTTAATTGTCAAGCATCAGCAACTTGCGCTGGATCTATTTGTACTGTTGATTCTTATGTTGAATTTTTATAAGGTAAACGTATTTGACCTTTCTTCACCAATGCAGAAGTGAACTATAAGTCGAATGATGTTGGTTTGTGGCAATGATGTAGGAGATGCAACCACCAGTTCTGAGCCATACGATAAAGTAACCAGTGTGGATGAGCATTCTTCATCTCCAGTGAGAAATCCTGCCGGCGAGAATCAGGAAAACGAAACTTATAAATCATCCCTTACAACTGTTGCCCTCTGTGTAAGTAACTCAGCGTCTGCAGAAGTTTCTACTATTAAGTGTACTGTTTATCCAGTAAAGTAGATTTAATTGTTCTATCTGACCCATGATACAGATAAGCACTGCAGTGGCTTTTGGTGTTGGATTGGGATTGAAGGATGGTGTTGGCAAGGCATCCGAGTTTTTTGCTGGGTATGCTTGGTTTGTTAGGAGATTTGTTATTCTTTTGTATAGTAGGTTGACAAGCGATAAGATCATTTCATGCTCACTCTAGAAAAAGGTGACCAGGCAGCTATCATTTGAGCTATCTGAGTGTGTTTGCAATGTAAATATACCGTATTATCACACCAAAAATGTACTGCTAAACCTACTCGAACTCTTTCATGGGTCATGGCCCACACAAAATTAAGTTACCATGATGGCATAATTCGTCTGAAGATCTGATATTATATAGTAAAAAAGAAATCCTTGATCGTCAGTATCATATCATTTCTGGCATATTATGTCAAGCTAAAAATTAAGTGATAGTATATTAGAATACTTAATTACTATGGTTAAACATTCTGAATTTTTGTCTAGGAATAGGAAGCAGCATTTGCAAATAATAATTCGTGAAGCTGTCGGAGTTTATTTGGGAGAAAAGGAATGCTATAGCTTGTTACTGATTGTTCTGAAAACACCATTGCTTGTAATCTGGACAACTGGATTATGTTATTTAACTTTTGTTGACCAGGAAGTATGGGTGGAGTTAGCGTGTCTTGACTGATACTATAGATAAACTCAAACAGTATGGTAGTCTTAAGCTCTCCTTTTGTATAAACTTGCATACATGATCAAACCTTTGGTTCTGTGAATGCTATATAGATATAGTATATATTTTATTTGTACTCCATATCTTGGTCTGTTTGCGGTCACTGCCAGCGAGTGTTTTTCTATAGCTAGAGGTTTCTGTTAATCATCATCAAGCCTTTAATCATTTATATTGTGCTAGTGTGCTACTAATTTCCCAGCATTTTTTTGTTCTTATCTGAGCTAAACTCTTTTTATTTTTTTGTTTTTCTTGTAATTTTTGTTGACTTATAAATGGATGATCACATTGGCAAGATGTAGAAGCCTTAGAAATTGCAACCCTATTAAGAAATGACTTACCTAAGCATAAGGGAAGGGTAGGAGTGGACATCTATGAAAGTAATCTATGTTCGTTTCAGTTCTCTTTCTTATTCCGAAACATATTAATAATTTGTTTTTATTTTTACTAATTCCAATAATTATACTAGAGATGCTGAATATCCTTAACCCAGTAAATGAGCGTTATTTCAGGTACTTATTGGAGCAAAGTTTGTCTGTAGACAATCTTTTTGTCTTTGTACTTGTTTTCAAGTACTTCAAGGTGCCAACTACGTATCAGGTGCTTGTTCAACTCTTTTTACTTATTTGCAAGAAACTTGAATGTGGGATTTTGATGGCTTGATTTTTTTTCAAATATTTGCTTAAATTGGTCACTGTTAGGTTATAGTGTGGTCTAGTCATTGTTTGTAAACTTATTAATGAGCAGAATCGGGTACTATCATATGGCATTGCTGGAGCAGTAATCTTTCGTTTCATTTTGATAATACTTGGATCTGCCACTCTACAGGTATTTTTATTTGTTTATGTTTGTTTAAATATTTTGTCCTTGTTTGATTTAAGTTGTTTCCTTATCTAACTAATGTGACCATGGTGCAAATTTTAGAGATTTGAGGTAGTGAACCTTCTTCTAGCAGGGATACTCTTGTTCTCATCATTCAAGGTAATGTTTTTATGGCTGGAAAAGGCTGGCATTCTAATCGCCACTATGTCAAGGCTGACGTAGTTACTAGTTACTAAAAATGAGTTTTGAGCATCATATATCTCACTGGAAACATATTTTTTATCTGTTCCCAAAACAAGCATGTTATGTCAGTTTTGACAATGATTCTATAACATTACTGCTGATCTTTACTATCTTTGCCCGATTTTAAAATTTGTTTTTTGCTGTATGGTCTTAATTAAGGTTTCTATACCAAACACCTACTGAAGTAGACATTTACTTCTCTCATGTAGTTATTCTCAAGTGAAGAAGATGAAAGTGACCTATCTGACAACTTTATAGTGAAGACATGCCAAAAATTTATTCCAGTCACAAGTAAATTTCTAACTCTTTAACTTAATATGCTCTTTCATGCCTTCTTTACCTTGGTGAAAACCCATGTATAATCTTGAGGATTTTCATTCAAGTGTCTCTTTTATTTTAGAAGAGATTCTTCAACATATAAAAAATGATTCTCCTTAGTCTTTCTTAGTTGATAGATATATCGTTCACAGATTGGCCTTGAGCTGTTCATCCGAGATGGCTGTACTATAGTTCGATGTTCTCCTTTGGGGTGCTTTTGCCGATTCATTAGTTTTGAAATTTCTGATGTATCTGAAATATTTGCAATTATTCTAGGTAGTTATGATGGTAGCAGGTTCTTCACAAATCAGAATGGCACTTGGAAAGTAAGAACTTTTTCTTTCCTTAGAATGTTTACTGCTGTTTCTCCATATACAATATGACCTGTATCTCTGCTCAAAGAGCACAATTTTTATAGGATAGTGTTGTTAATATATATATATATATATTTTCATATTAATTTGAATTTTACTCCTAACAGGCATCACACATTTTGGACAGGCAACTCCTTTACTTCTTACGGTGGCAGTGATCGAGCTTAGTGACATAGCTTTCGCTGTATGTTCCCCTTACCTTTGTGCTATTCTTTATGCTTGCCTGACCACCAAACTTGTGGAAATCATTCTTAGTGCTTCCATGCCAAATAAGTGTTGATCTTTGAAGAGAAAAACTGCTGCTTCAACACATTCAGTCAGTTCATTTATGGGCTCCCCCTCACGCTGCACTAGCTTTTTAATGGAAAAGATTGATGGTTGTTCTTCCTTCTTAGGTGGACTCAATACCAGCAGTATTTGGTGTCACACGAGATCCATTTGTTGTCCTCACATCTAATTTGTTTGCAATACTAGGTAACCCTCCTTCATTTTGGAGAAATGAAGTCCTATTTTCTGCATCTGTCATCTAAATTTCATCATTGGAGAGGGATGGAAATCGCTTAGCACTTTTTTCTACTTCCATTCTTTTCACAATGGTGATGTCATCATGACTGGATCATATATATATTTCTTTACTTTTTTTTTTTTTTTAACTCTTAGATGTTGACATCTAACGTATACTTGATGCGTAGGTTTAAGGTCTCTCTATACACTCATATCTGAAGGCATGTCAGACTTGGAATACTTGCAGGTGGTTTCTCTTATAATCACTTATTGAATATTCTGTGCTTCCCCAGTAATTGAACTTGCTATTCATCTCAGATCTTTGCACACCTTCGTTAATTCACTCTCTAATTGAAACAGTGCTAATCAAGCTCTTTCTAATTTTAGCCATCCATCGCTGTTGTTTTGGGCTTCATTGGATTTAAGATGATTCTAGACTTCTTTGGTAGGTCGAGTGAATTCTCCATCATGGTCATGCTTTACATTTTCTGTTGGCAGATATTTCATCAGTAATTCTTCTCAATTTTTTCAAGTAGGTTTCCATGTGTCAACAGAAGCATCGCTTGGTGTAGTAGCTACATGTCTTAGTGCTGGGGTGCTTTTAAGTCTTCTCAAGAAATCTGATTAGCTGCTGAGGATGATGCTATTACAGCAGAATAGTGGGTGCGGTCTCTTTTCTTTTAGTATTATTATTATCTTCTTCCTCATTTTCTGTAACCACCTAATGCATGTTTCAGATGCAAGTATGCCACATCTTTCTCTAGGTCAATGATGAGAAAAAATGCCAAAACTTTGCTGGATGGATGACTGACTAACCCATTCCATAATTAGTGGATATTGCCATTAAGGTCTCACCAATTCAGATAGAGATTTAGTGCCAAAGTAGACAAAGGGATGCAAGTACGAACACCTCTTGTTCCTCTATACGTATATAATTCTCGCACAAAAAGAAATATATATATATATATATATATACATACAGAGGAAGTGAAGTGAAGTTGGGTGTTGTTTATAGTAACAATATTAGGGGTCTTACAACTAAACCCTAAACCCAACTCCTTAAAGATGTACACTCGTTACATGAATGTTCTAAAGAATCATCATGGTGCAGAATCTTTAGTAAACTAACTCTTGCATTAAGGATGATTTCTCTCCTGTGCAGTCAAATTCCTGAGTGAATGCTCTCTTGTGTTGAACTATAGGATGACTTTTATGGATCTGCTGATGCTTTGTCACGGTGAGGATAAGGAAAATGAAATCTTGGACCTGTGTGCCCGAGTCCTGACTTGCTAAGTCAAACATAGCTGCAGTTCTTTGTTTTCGTGTAATAATTATCACCAATCAATGATTCTTTTCTAGGTGCCTAAACTTTGATTTTGCTTTATAATCTTTGGGAAGGAAGGAAATAATAGAGTTATTTTGCATCAACTCAATCACCCGCCTGCAGCGCTTGGACTCAGATCCTCAACTGTATAAACCAGTTTTGTTGCATGAATACATGCAGAAGCAAGTGGAAGATGATACGAGGCCTCTGAGTAATGTCTGGAAAAGTTTTTGGACTTCTGATTTTGTATGAATTTCCTAGTCTAGTATCTAGTTGTGTATTTAGTCTATTGTCTTTTTCCTCCTACAAGGCCAGGTTTGTTCTGGTTTAACCTGACCTGATTGGGGTCTGTTGGCCCCCTAGCCCCTAGGGATAATTATGATCTGATTGGCAAATACGGTATGAAAATAATGCTGGTGGTTTATGACCATCCGAGATCTTGTTTATTGTGTGAAATGTTAGCTTGAATGATAGTAATCGTTGGGCAAGTAACACGCCAATGGTTAAATATTTCTTCTAGATTAAAAAGATACTTTCAATTAGGGGTGATTGGTTTCCGAAAAAGACTACTTTTATTGATTGATATCAAAAATTGAAAGAGTCTACAGAAAGGGGTAGGGGTTGAGTAACTTAATCATCAAGTTGCAACCCCTAATCTAGCGTTTTTTGCAATCCTTGCATTCCATGCAACCTTCCTTTGAGAGAATGTTGGTTGTTCGAGTCACCGTTCTCTAGTAGTAGTCTTCTTTCTTGAGCCGTCGGATTAAATTAAGGGCATCTGATTCTATTTCGATCTCTTCCCAGTTGTGCTTAATTGCCAGCTTTATTCCCTCCAAGATAGTCGTTGCTTCCAGGAATTCCACTTCAGAGGTACATGTTCTATTCATTCCTCCCACAACTTGGCCTTGATGATCCCTGTCAATGACTCCAATTCCACTCATGTCGTTTCTTTGTTGCACGAAGCATCAAAGTTGATCTTTATTGTGTTCTCTGACGATCTCATCCAGCTAGTCTCATATGTTTGGTTCGACAAGCTTGTGCTCTGCAGTTGGTTGTGTCTGCATTCAACCCATAACTTGAGCACACGCTTGGTGACCTCGACAGGATTTGAGTTTCTGTTTTTAAAGACCTTCTTGCAGCGTTCTTTCCAAATGTCTCATGCCGTGAGCACGTAAATAGCTCATCGGGTCTCGAGGGACGTTCTATTCGATCCAGCTTCCTTCCTGATGTCCATAAGTCAAGCCATACTCGTTTGGCCTACTCGCACTAGAATAACATATACTATATCGTTTCTATTCCCCTACATATTGGACATGTGCGAAGTGTCAATCCCTCAACGACCAAGATTAGCTGTCACTGCAATGGAATAACATATTGGACATGTCGGCGGAGTGTCAATCCCTCGACGACCAAGATCAGCTGCCACTGCAATGGAGTTCGTTAGTAATCTCCACATAAAATTATTTACATTCAGCGGGGTTGGGTTTGTTCAGACTTCCTTCCGCAACGTCTACCTATTCACATCATTATCAAGTGAGTGATGGTTTTGACTTTGTCGGATGAGCCGGTAAGAGAACCTAGCTGATACACCTCCATCTCTTGTATGTGACCAAACAAACTTGTCTGGGCATGTGCTCAGGGGGGATATACACTTTCATAATGTCGCACAACTCCTCCTCCGATGTAGCAAGTCGGTTTTCGTCTTCTCGCCACGATATCCTTCCCGGATCAATAAATTCATCCACCTTGGTATTAGCCGCAATGTCAGTATTCAGTGCAGAGATAATTCGATGGGTCTCCTTGTTCGGAATTTAGGCATCCTTATAGAATCAAGCTGACTGACCATCTCCAATTATCCAGAGACCCTCGCACATCACTATGTCCCGACGATCAATCAAGCTATACCATATCCAAGAGTCATCCTCCTTGGACTGTATAATATTTAGAAAAGAGTACGCCAATTTGGATGTGTGTCCAACGTGTGGGGAGTCAAGATGGATTAAACATCGACACAACACTGGAGGACTGGATATACCAGAGCAATCGAAGCGGCAAATAGGGAAGCTACCAGTCAAAGTACTTAGATATTTTCCACTAACTTCAAGGTCGAAAAGATTATTCATGTCCCCCTAAACTGCTTTTTCTATGACCTGGCACCATACACGGCGAATAAAGGATGGTATTCTACGTCATCCTGCTGATACAGACGCTTGTAAGAAACTTGATAGCGTACTACCTGAATTTGGGGAAAACCCACAGAATGTGAGGCTTGGATTAACTACGGATGGGTTTGATCTGTACTGTGATAAAAGTCACCCATATAGCATGTGGCCAGTTGTTCTTATTCCATACAATGTGCCTCCCGAGGTGTGTTTGAAAGATACGAACTACGTGTTATCAATGTTGATTCCTGGACCAAAGGCTCCAGTAAATGACACAGACGTGTATCTGCAACTGTTGATCGAAGAGCTGAATGAGTTATGGTCGAATGGTGTGCTCACATATGATGCAGACAACAAAGAAAACTTCCAAATGCGTGCTGCCGTACTTTGGACCATTAATGATCTTCCTGCTTATGCGAACTTGTCTGGTTGGGCTACTTACGGTAATTTGGCATGTCCTATCTGTAAAATGGACACACATTATTGTTGATTGAAGAATGGGAGGAAATGTTCTTTTATGGGACACAGACGATTCCTCCCCACCGATCACCCATGGAAAAGAAACAAAAGTTCATTCGATGGGATACAAGAGTTACGGATGGCCCCACAAAGACTATCGGAGGAGGAAGTGTTACATGTGCTAGAGAATCTTGATCCAATCATGTTCGGTAAGACTCAACCGCCCATTCAGGTTGGAATAGACTCAACTACTGGAAATTGGAAAAAAAATAGCATATTCTACCAATTACCTTATTAGAAGCACCTCTTAATCCCTCACAATTTGGATGTGATACACATTGAGAAAAACGTGTGCGATAACCTCATTGGGATGTTATTAGGTGTTACCGGTAAAAGCAATGACAACCTTAATGCTCGGCTAGACTTACATGCCTTAGGCATAAGAACGAGCTTGCATCCAGTCTGTAGAGGAACAAAACTGGTGTTACCACCAGCTTGCTTTTCCCTTTCAAAGGAACAGAAGATTACACTCTGTGAGCTCCTTAAGAACTTGATTCATCCTAGCGGTTATTCATCCAACATTTCACGTTGTGTTAAGGTGAAAGACATAAAATTGATTGGGTTGAAAAGTCATGACTACCATGTTCTCATGCAAAAAAATCCTATGTGTGGCTATTAAAGGATTACTCCCCAAACATGTATGCAAAGCTGTGATAGACATGACTAACACATTCATGATTCTATGCTCTAAGGAGTTGCACATGTTGGATCTGTTGAAGGTGGGGTCACAATTACCCATGACAATGTGCAATCTAGAGAGAATCTTCCCACCAAGTTTCTTCAATATTACAGTCCATCTTATTACTCATCTAGCAGAGGAAGCAAAACTAGCTGGGCCAGTGCAATATCGTTGGATGTATTCAATCAAAAGGTAAGTTTCAACGCTCGTTTATGAAGTATACATTTGACAGAGGAGGTGTTTCACTAATAACATGTTCTTATCGTAGGATAATGGGAATAATGAAGTCGTTTGTGCGTAATCGTAGTCATCCGGAAGGGTCAATAGCAGAGGCTTATATTGCTCTGGAGTTTTTGACATTTTGTTCTAGATAACTCCATGACATTGAGACCAAATTTACACGACATGAGTCAATTATAGTAACTGAAGTAACTCCAGGCGGCAGATGGGTTATCGATCTTCCAGCCGGTAGTAGCTCCAATAGGTCGTGCAATAGTCCGTGAACTGTCAAACACGGAATGGGAGTATTGCCACTTGTACGTGCTTAATCAGTCTGAAGAAGTGAAGTCATTCATCGAGTATTGCATTCACCTTTATTGTGATGTATATTCTTAAACTTTTTTTAACTGCATTACATCTAACACTTCGATTGGTTGTCTTGTCTATGTACGCAGTGAACATAAGAGGCAAGTACTAGGCGCACGGGTGAGTAGGCGGAACATCGATGTTATGCACAACAGAGCATTCATACAATGGTTGGAGGGAAGGGTATGACACTCTGACACAATTAGGAATATCCATGTGTGACTTTTAATGACGGTGAAATTATTTGCATTCTCAGGTTTGTCGAATAGATGGATCGTCTGAGGACAAAGGTCGTCAACTAAAGGTTGTGGTACGAGGACCGTTATATGGAGCTAAGACATATAATGGTTATAAAGCAAATATGTTCATCTTTCACACCAAAGAGCGGTCTCTAATGAGGAGTTTTGACAACATCGATGTCTTTTGCAAAGCTGACACAGCGTCCTATGCGAGTACCTCCAATAACAACCCTATTGAAGGTGCAATTGATTATTACAGAGTGTTGAGGGAGGTGGTTGAGATGCAGTACCTTGGTCACCTATCAGTTGTGTTGTTCAAATGTGATTGGTACAACGTACTTTCATCATTCAATGGGATGAAAATTGATGAGTATGCATCTGTGTATGTCAATACCAAAAATTATTTATCGACAGATGTGCCATTCATACTTGCAGCTTATGCCACACAAGTTTTCTACTTACCTGAGAACATTAACCCTGATTGGAGCACTGTGTTGAGGGCAGAGTCCAAAAAAAAAATTGTTTGCATCTTTTGGTAGTCCAATCCTAACCCTCCTATAAATTTATTTGCTTCGTAGTAGGACTTAGGGACTGTATTCCTTGGTGTCAATACTTTACTTAGCATGCGAAGTAGCTCATCAGCGAACTTGTTAGAAACCTTGTACAATGCCTTTAGATGTAACAATTCAACTAAAAAAGACATCTTGGTGTAGGAGACACAACCTGGATATAAGCTCTTTTCACAATCTTCTAATAGCTTATAAAATGTCCTAGCATCTGCATTTGATTCCTCACCTTCGTACACCCTCATACCACCAAACCCATCATGCACCATATCCTCCATTTCCCCACGAGAGGATGAATTCCTACCATTAGAGATCACATCTTCGAATTCCTCCCCATGATCCACCGATGTAGTGTAAGTTGGCAATATTCCACCTTTTTCAAGATGGAACTTAACAGTAGTTCTTCCCAGTAAGAAAGCACCAACACAGTTATTGCAAGGATAGTAAATCTTAACTACCATCCCAACTTGAACGAGAGTAGGCAAAGTCTAGAAACGAAGCGACCCCTTCCTTATATTCCTCACTTTGCCGAGGTTTGGTCATCCAACTCTTATCCATCGCACTTCTATTTCTGCAAAGAAATATCAACCCAATAATAAATTGGTTTGGGATTAAAAAGACAGCACAACAGTGCTAGTTAATCAAATAACTTCCGAAACATGCAATACAGGAAGTTCAAAATCAGTTATTAACAGTTATCCAGACCATTTGTAACAGATACAACATTCATTTTTTTTTATGTGTGGATGGAACCTAACGGAATCAGAGAGACAAGTTTCATCAATTAGACATGCATAATTTTGGTACACTAACACAAACATGTGACAGAGAACTCCAAGAAGGTGAGTAATTCTATTTCTTGTAAGTTAATCGGTTGTTAGACTTAACAGTAGAACTCTTTCGATCGAGTTGTCCGTTAGAACCGTATGAGCTGCATCTAGCTTGCTAGTTAATTGGTTGTTATACACAACAGTAGAACAACTTCGATCGAGTTGTCCGTTGGAACCGAACGAGCTACAGCTAGCTTGTAGGTTAATCGGTTGTTAGACTCAATAGCACAACTCCTTCGGGTGAGTTTTCCGTTGGAACCGTTGGCTATCACACAATTAAGCTCATGACAATTCAATTCACAATTAGAAGAAGCAACATTCGACTGCTCATACCAGCGTACCTGAGGAGAAATGCGTGTCGCGGGATTCCGAAGATAAACGGATGAACGATCGATCGGGAAGCTGAGACTCTCCTGGAATGTCTGCGAGCAATGTCGTTGCGTCCTGGGAGTCGATCTGTAAGGGAATCCGTTGTTGGATATGGTAGTTGATGGACCGACGAAGTCTTTGCTCTACACAGGGAAGATTCTGAACTATGCTTGGGATTACTGGAAAAAACAGTATGTTCTGTTATAATTGCGGGTAAACCGTTTAGCAACGGCAACACATATATTACCAATGAAGTTATGTCGATACTGTTTACCACTTTATTACATCAACTAATATGGAAAATAAACCTATTTTGTTTGCAATACCAACATCAGCGTGACTGAATATCAATATTAACCTCGGTTGAGTTTTTGACACATGGATTTGTCAGCACAGACATATTGCGATGGCAAAAGTCAATACTAAAAGATTGTTTGTGCTACGACAAATGTGTTGACACTAAAACATGTCTACGGGGACGTATTAAACTGTCGAAACTGAAACACCATTTTACCAACACACTCTTTGTGATAACAAATTAATTTCGTAGTTGTTGATACAGATTCTTGTAGTGTCTACTTTGGGAAGGAGCCTTCGGTTCTTCTTGTGAAGACCTTACTCTCGGTACTCTTTTGGGTCGTGGTTGAGGTGTTTCAACGTGAGACTGAGGTGTGTTCAGTTTCCTGAGGTGCTACCTATTTACCTTATTTTGAACGAACGTTGAGATGTTTCGACTAGGTTGCGACAGTTAACTTGTCTGGGATGGCTGGGTCCCTTGACCTCCCTTGCTACAAAGCCTCTTGTTATGACCACTTAAACCACAGAGTGAGCAGTACTGTGGAAGGCCATGTTTGGTCAATTTATCACTGACTTGTTAACACTTTCGGTTGGCGCCCTTGTCCTTTTCTTCTTAGGCCTGCCCCTTGTTTTCTCACGTCCAAAGGATCAATCGGTAATGCATCGACCCTCATCTAGTTGTCTACACCGAGAAGTGGATGTATGATGGACGTGTATATACGTTGCATAGTCCTTTTATGGTATACCTCATCGACATAATTTTGAGTCTCTAGCCTTGATTTGAGCAAACAAGCGATAGCATGTGAACAAGCAATACCCATCAAATTCCATTCCAAGCAGCTGCAAATCATCTTGTTGATATCAACGGTTTATTGGTACTGAGTGACTACCAAGACTTCATACTCACTTTGACCCGCATATATTACACCCTTTCCTCTTGAACCGTCCTTCATTTTAATATTTTCAAGAATGTTACTAAACAACAACCCCTCGTGTTTACTTGTCTCTTCCCTCCTTGTTGTGAACATATTCATAACGACTAGTCTCAAAGTTTCCATGAGGGTGATTGATGGCTTGTCCCTAGCATCTATAATCTTTGCATTCCAGATCTCTGCCACATTGTTTACCACCAAATCAGTTTTAGAATCCGGATGAAATCGTACATGCACCAGGTCTTTGTTTCAATCTTGTTCAAGTACTCCCAAGCCTTAGGGTGGTGGATTTTCATTTAGTTCATATGAGCCTTATGCCTATGATAGTTATATGCACAAGTTGTTGCCCAAAACCATAACTTCACTCCAGCGTCATTGTGTTTGGCAACAAGCATATTCTGATGAATGTGACATGTACAGAAACGGAGTTCCGATGCAGGTAGGATCTCCTCAATTGCAGTTATTAAACCCTATAAAACATAATATATTTATTGTTTAGGGTTGACAAACGTAATTGATCTAATATTTTAAAACGAATAACAAAATACATATGTTATTCATAAACACACAACTTAATATGTATTAAATTCAAAATCGGAATACTTAATAATGCAAATTTTTGAAGAAAAAATATACCTTCCACCTATCAGACATAATGATCCATGGACCCCCGTCACCCAAGTCCGATTTTAGAAGATTCAGAAACCAAGTCCAGGACTATCTTGTTTCTGCTTCGACCCATGCAGAACATATAGGGGAAATTCAGTTGTCAGCATCCCTAGATATGACACTTGGCAACTATCCTCCATCGAGTCATTTGAGGTGACAACCGTCCAACCCAATGAAAGGTTGACAACTACCTCTAAAACCGTTTATACATCCCATGAAATATACATACAGACGCTCAAACTTCGGTCTTAATGGGTTGGGAACGGAATCGACTTGTATGTAAACACTACTTCCTGGGTTATGCATCATCACTGTCCCGATATAGTCCCTTAAAGGTTCAAATTTCCTGTCCCGATATAGTCCCTTAAAGGTTCAAATTTCCATAGCCTATCACCACGTAATTTCTCTTGGGCTAACCTTATACCTTTACATATGTTCCATCGCTTAACATCAAAGTTGAATTGTTTTTTAATTTCAGCGTTCGTTACGTATCAACTCCATGAAATCAGTTCTCTGGCCTCATGGCCTCTTGCATCTATTTCATTACCAATCAACAAAGGACTGTTGGATGTATGACAACAACATCAATCTAAAATAGGTTGCACCAAAACTTTTCCTCTTCATCAACTACTCGGATTATGAGCTTATATGATCGTCTAAAGGTTCAAAAGCTTCTAAACCAATCTATGAGAGATTACTTGACTGAAATTCAACTAACTTGTGACAGTTTAGAAAGTTACGGGCATCCAATTAAAGAAATGCAGCAAATATCTATCATATTGAATGGAGTGAATAGACAATATGATAGTGTTGTTGCAGTGATTCATGCCAATCATAATCCATACCACCTTTCTTATATCTCATATGTACTTCTTGATGCAGAATCTAGGCAAAGACATACTCTATTTGAAATATCTCTGTCATCTACAAATGTGATTGTGAAGAATGTTGTTGAGAAGACTGCTATGATGGATTATGGTCAAGCAAATGCCTTTGACTCTGGTCAGTCACAGCTACAGCCTAATCCAGTCCAAAACACAGGAGATTATCAGCCAATCAGCTCTTCATATGGACGAGGAAGAGGAAGAGGGTGTGAATCTGCATGATGAAGATGACGTCTCTTACTCAAACTCTAGACCTCCAAAAAGAATCAATACTTCAACATCAATGCTGGCACTTCCAGTCATAGCTTCTCATCAGTTTCCGATTACACTTTTGTACATGGTGTACCTCCAACATATCCTAAACCGATCTTTCCTTAGTCTGTGTTCAGTCCATATATGCCATCTCCAACTCTTTCATATACGCCTCTGACTTTCCTTCCTCATATGGTTCAAATGCCTTATGTTCATGCATCTGCTCCTCCGATGCATCTCTTTCATTCTGGTGTACCTTCAGCTCCACCTAGTGTGTTCGCAGCTTCCGTGGCTCTGGATAATGGAAACCAAGACAATTTCACAACAACTACCTCAGCTACTGGGACACCTCTTGTTGATAAGGCCAGGTATCCAGATTAAGGAGACACGAACCACTTCTCCAATGATGTTCCTTCAATTCATGCCTCTCAATCATATATTGGTTCAAGTACAGTCCACGTGGTCAATAGTATACTTATACATTAATATCATTGGTACATCTATCATAAACACTTCTTCTAAGACTCTCATACTTCATAATCTCATATACATTCCTCATATTACTAAAAACTTGGTTTCTGTTTCACAGTTTACCAAAGATAATCGAGTGTACTTTAAGTTTCATGATACTCATTGCTTGGTCTGTGATTCTCAAAATCATAATGTTCTTCTTCGTGGTCAAGAACACCAAGGATTATACAAGCTTGATTTTAGTTATTTTGATCGTATGAGTAGGGATCAGTATGTTGGTAATAAAAGTTGTTTGTTTTCACATCTTTCGTTGATAATCAAGCATGCAAATCTAAATTTAAATGTTAATATACCTCATTGTGTGGCGTGTGCTGTTGGAAAAAATTGCAAATTGTCATTTTATGCTTCTATAATTGAATATAATACTCCATTAGAACTTCTTGAAATGGATTTATGGGGACCAACCCCTGTCTCCTCGAATGACAATCTAGATTACTTGAGTATAGTTGATGTTTGCACTAAATATACATGGATTTATGTTCTTACGAAAAAGAGTGATGTTTATGTTGTCTTTCCTCAGTTTCACAAAGCAGTTCAAAATATGTTAGTCCATAGCATCAAATATGTACAAACATATGGAGGAGGAGAGTTTAAAGCTTTGGCATCCTACCTGCTTCAATTCGGCATCAACCACAACTTCACATGTCCTTATACTTTTGAGCAAAACGGGATTGTAGAAAGAAAACATCGACATATTGTCCAAATGGATTTAACATTGATTAAACAAGCTGCCCTACCTATGCAATACTTGAGTGACTCTTTCTTTGCATTTGTGTTCCTCATTAACAGTTTACCCTCTAAATCTTTGCAAAACATGTCTCCTCATGAAAAGATTTTAAAACCTCTTGATTATGAGTTTCTAAGAGTGTTTGGGTGTCTTTGTTTTCCTTTAATTCACCCCTTAAATAAAAACAAATTGGATTTCAGATCAACTCCATGTGTATTCATTGGTTATTGCTCAAATCAGTATGGTTATAGGTGTTTAGATGTAACCTCCATATTCTAACAGAAGGGTTTCTTTGGGTCTCACTCCAATGCTTAAATGAGTATACTGTGTGTTTGAACTCAGAATAATGTAATTAACGTATGTAAGCGGGAGTATTTATATGGATAGAAAACCGAACCGTTTTTGGTAATCGTATCTTTGTGTATATTTGTTGTTGCGACTGTCAAGATAACATATATTGCAGTTACGTTATGAGTTATTTGTAGAATATGTGCCCGATATATACGAGGCAATATTGTTGTATATTCAGAATCAGTTATGAAACCAAAGATGAGAGATTAGACTCTCTTGGCGACAGTGAGAGGCTTTGACCATGGTATTGGCGGCCACTAGGGACTTTGGCGACCATTTTAGTTCCGAGTTTGATATTGGATTGCTCTGTGGGTTCCACCTTACCCCCCCCCCCTCCCCCCGTGTGGGCCGATTCATTCATGAATTGTTTGAGTTTGTCCCCTCTGATGTAACATTGGTCCGAGAAGGCCTTGTGGGTCTTATACCATATTGTGTCATTACTATCGATACTCGTCATATTAAAAAAATCAAACAAAAACATTTTAAGTAAATGCATAACGAGCTGAGCTCGAGCTATCAAATGGGATCCATACCAAAATTTAGGCGGGATCCTAATAAATACTACCAAAAATATATATAAATCAAGTGGGGTTAGTGGATCTGACATCAACATGTAGAATTGTTTCTAAACCTTTTGACTTGCCAATTTATCAAGTGTTATCATCTAATTTAATCAAGTAGAATATTCTCATTAAGTTTGAAAAAAAAGTATTTCCAACAATAATGATGCATAGAGTGAAATAGTTTAGCCAGGGTTACAATAGTTAAAGGGATAAACTACAAATCTGAATAGTTAAAGGGGTATTTTATAATCAACCATTCAACCCTTCTTTGGTGCTTTCCTTTTTGAACAAATAATTCGGCTCCTGACCGTTCTTTGTTTTCAAATTTTCTTCTCTCCTCTCTCTAGAAGCTCACTTCTACTCAAGAAGGCGATTCGGGCTTAATTGCATCTGCGCGAGATCTTTCAAACTAGTAACCGATAATTTTCCATTCAGTACGATGAAGGAATTCATTGGATCAGTTAGACAATCACTAGACTTGCGAAATTTGGGAGGTGGAGGCGATAATGGAGGTTTCGGCGGTCTGGTCGAGAAAATCGGCTCCAGCATTCGAAAATCCAGAGTGGGAATCTTCTCGAGACCCCAAGTTCGAGCGCTTCCTACTCTTTCAAAGAACGACGCTCCGCCCATCAGGTGGAGAAAGGGGGAGATGATTGGTTGCGGAGCTTTTGGAAGAGTTTACATGGGTATGAATCTCGATTCCGGTGAGCTGCTCGCTGTTAAACAGGTCAGTGGTGCTTTCTCGCTCTCAGGTTTGGTATATTGCTTATGATATACCGATTTGCTGTTTGTAAAACGCTCCATTGCATTGTCCTTCCGCAGTGTTTCTTATAGATTTGTTATATTTTTGATCGGATGGTAACTTTATTTGTATTTCAGGTTCTGATTGCAGCAAGTAGCGCTTCAAAGGAGAAGACTCGGGTGAGGATGAATCAGACTTTGTATTTAGTAAACTCGTCTTTTTGGTCCTAGTCCGAGGCTAGTCGGAAGCTAAGATCTTTTACAGATAGTGGTGCTCTGAGGAGGTCTTAGATGATTGCATTTCAAATACCAATTTAGACCATCTTTTGCTTTGTCTTAGAAAATTTATCCGCTCATGTACCTTCTGCTTTTTTCTTCTTGGTGCCTGTTACAGTCAGAGCATGTGAATCTAAATTATTTGGCATAGGTTAAATTACTCGGTACATTCACATGGACAGGAAGCTGATTTTTGTCAAATATCTTAATTGTTATAACTAAGTGAATGTTATGAAGCTACCTAAATTTAGAAACATAACTTGTACTAAACATGATCAGTAGTTCTTGGATACTTGAAAAAAAAAATTAAAATTAGCCCTTGCAAGTTTTTAGAATGCTTCAATCTTCAATTTTTTGTAATCTGCAGACTCAAATCAGGGAGTTGGAAGAGGAAGTAAAACTTCTGAAAAATCTCTCCCATCCCAATATTGTTGTGAGTATATGTGTATGGCCCTTATGTTTGAAGTGTGGTTTCATAATAGTTTCTTCAAACTAACCATCAGATTCAATTTTAGAGATACTTGGGAACTGCTAGGGAGGAAGATTCCTTAAATATACTGTTGGAATTTGTTCCTGGGGGATCAATATCATCCCTTCTGGGGAAGTTTGGATCATTTCCTGAATCTGTAAGTGACTCATATTTTACCTAACTGAGTTTGAATCATAGGATCGTCAATTGAGTCACAAATAATTTATTTGGTAGGTTATAAGAATGTACACGAGACAATTATTACTGGGTCTCGAATATCTTCACAAGAACGGAATCATGCATAGGGACATAAAGGTACTATTTTTTGTATGTTATAATATTGTGGTACAAAAAGCTGTCAGGCCTCTGTCTCTAATTAACAACTCTTAAATGTTTATTCAGGGGGCTAACATCCTTGTTGATAACAAGGGATGCATTAAACTTGCAGATTTTGGTGCATCTAAACGCGTTGTTGAATTGGTATTACTTGCTGTTCAAATTCTCATAAGTGTGACTTACTTATTTTATTTATTGATATATGTAAAATAGCATATTCTGTATCTTGATGCAGGCTACAATGAATGGTGCAAAGTCAATGAAGGGAACTCCCTATTGGATGGCTCCTGAAGTTATACTCCAGACAGGCCATAGCTTGTAATTCCCCTAATATTTCATCAATAAATAAATCTATAACTATTAAGCAAAACTTATCTTAGGCTTGGTAGTCGGTAAATATTTGTATCTTATACAAACAAATGGTACTTTCATAAAACAAAAGCTTATTATTTGAGCCTCTTTAGCAAGTCATAGTTTTTGATAACTGAACACTTAATTGTGAATTCTATAACATTCTCTAAATTTGGAAAGATGTTTTACCATGAAAATAGTTGGCAAATGATACTAGTGGCACATTATTATCTAAGCTTCGGAAGCATTATTTTGGTACTTTATATGTTCTTGCAGAGGACAAAAGGGAAATCAACACTATAATTCCCTCCAAGGCCCCTTTTTAGAAGAATGAAAACCTTACAGTAGTTTGATCAGATTTATGGTTTATATTCTTAACAATCCCCAAACACATTTTTTCAGCTCAGCTGATATATGGAGTGTAGGTTGCACGGTGATTGAAATGGCTACAGGAAAGCCTCCTTGGAGCCAACAGTATCAAGAGGTAAACTCATAAGTAAATTAAGTGTACAGAACTTGGTGCTATACACGTGCAATCTTCTAAAAATATTTTGTGGATTCTGAGTTGACTTGCGATTATCAGGTTGCTGCACTGTTCCATATTGGAACAACTAAATCTCATCCACCAATTCCAGAGCATCTTTCAGGAGAAGCCAAGGATTTTTTGCTCAAATGTTTGCAGAAGTAAGATATGATACATATGCATCTGCTTATGTGCATAATTGTTCTTCTTTCTTCTGACTACTTCATTTTTTGTTTTCTCTCACATCAAACAATAACATGATAGCTAACCAACTAAGGAACAAAGTTCACAACTAAGGAACAAATGTCATTTTTGAGCTTAGGGAAGCACCAAGTTTTTAACACTGCAACACTCACTTTGTAGGTGTACTTTTTCATTCTCACTCTTGCAGCTTTCTTATAATCTTGCAGGGAACCCTACTTGAGGCCAACTGCCGGTGAACTACTTAAGGTGCCGATTTTCTTGCTCAAATGCTTATAAGTTGTAGGACCGAGAAACTAATTGCCATTCTGTTTAAATCGCCAGCACTCATTTGTCACGTGCGAGTTGCAGGAATCTCAATCAGTGCTTCCAACCTCAGTTATGGTAAGAATATTGTTTAGAATATTTCTTTAGTGGTACGTCTATTAAGGAAAGTACTATCATGTTCTTACTTTTTGTGATTTCAGGAATCTGCTAGCCTAAGTGGAGTTAGCAACATGTAGGTTTATCTCTATAGATCTCTATCTATCTCTATCTCTAGCTCTAGCTCTAGCTCAGCTCTAGCTCTTGCTCTTGCTCTTGCTCTTGCTCTTGTATTATTGTTGATTTTTTTCAAAGTTTCCTTACTGGTAATGCAGAAGGAGTTCATTGATTGGCACTAGGTCTTCATCTGGTGGACTGAAGGATGTTTGCCAAATTGAAAGCCTGACCTGTTCTATAGTCGGCCGTGAGAGTTATTTAGGAGCAAAATCAACTTGGGCAGTAAATCATGATGACGACATGTGTATAACAGACGCGAAAGACGATTTTACAGTTGGTTCCTCAATGAAGTTCAGATCTATAACAAACGATTTGAATAAGGTTTGATAATATAATGCATGAGTATTGTTCAAAATTTATTTTTTCTTTTGAGACGGTAATGACTTCCCTGTATGATGTTTCTTATAAATAGAGTTTCAACCCAATGAGTGAACCAACTGACGACTTCCCATGCAAGCTTGATGAAACTCCAAAGATGGAAAGGAGTTGTAAGAACCACACTACCTCACGTAAAGTCATTGACAGGACAGAACTGTTTGATAAAGGGGAGAGTGGTTTCTCATTTCAAAGTGGGTTGTTGGATACTGATGACGATGATGAAGTAACAGAATCAAAGATTAGAGCCTTCCTTGATGAAAAGGTACTGTTCTTTCTAATTTAAGTATTTATTTTATGGTCAATATGGGCTTCTGGCATCTTTTTCCTGACTTGCTAAATCTTTCTTTCCTCCCTAGATTGTTGCCCTTAATTAATTCTCTCTTCTAATTTAACCATAACCATATTAACATGTATTTTCCAAGGCTCATAGCTCATTTTCTGTTTAGGCTGTAGATCTAAAGAGGCTACAATCACCTCTATATGAAGAGTTCTACAATACAATCAATGCATCATCATTTACGGCTCCAACATCAGCTGGGATATTACAAGGACATAATGTCACAAAGATTCCCAACTTACCCCCTCAAAACAAGTCACCGAGTCGTCTTACCAGTAGAAGATTTTCTGCAGTGATTGGTATCACCAATAGAAGTCCTGGAAGTTGTGAGAAACGTTTACAAGGTCCTATTGGTGTGCCTACTGAAGGTCTTCAAGATATTCAGCCTCATCAACCTATAGAGCAGAGACAGCTTCATGAAGCTCAAAAGGATCCAATATCTCCCAGTCCCAGGTTTGAAATTCTTGATTTTAGTCATCATTTTCATGAATTATGTTTGCTAAAAATGCATACGAATGAATTCCTTCTTCTTCCGTAGTACAAACTGCTTGGAAGTACACAGGAAATGGGAGGAAGAGCTCTATCAAGAGCTAGAGAGACGAAGAGGCAAGTTTTCCCTTCTTTACAAGTTAGATGTTAAGCTTTGATTATGTATTATCACATGAGCTTTCACATTTGCTTCATTTCAACTAAGGGTACGCTTCTGTTGTAACACAGAGATGGGACAGACAGGTACGATTAGCCCAGTGGTAATAGATCTAATCTTCTGATCCCCAATTTTGTTGCTAATCTCCATTCGGATATGGAGAGAGTAACTAATTTAGACTGGTCCTTGGATTTGTTGCTAAACTGTTTGTGAATAGTAATAATACAAGGAATTCGTCTGACTTTCCAATGATGTTAGGTTAACAGCTTCAGGCTATAGCTCACCTCAAATAACTTATCAAGGGGTCTGTACTCGTACTGTCCTGGTTGTCTTTGGAACAGCCAAGTAGTAAACAGGAAGGAAAACCAACTATGTACTCTACAACTTTTGAATTCTCTTTAGTTTAATTTATATTAGTCCCTATACTGAGATATAACTCCTATTGGATCCTGAAACCCATAGCCCAATTGCAATCCTGGTATTTAATAGATGTTAGTTTCCATAATAGGTTTGACATAAGTCAAAGTCATCCATCCAAATAGGGGCTTGAAAGCAAGCTCTGATGTAATACATTGTTGAGTTCAATAAAGTACTTGCAGATAACATTGATATTTTGATGGAAGCCTTCCATTATTCGTATTTTGTTTCCTGATTTTTTTTTCAATCCGGACTCGTGCTTACTTGTTCACTTGTAGTGAGTGTTACATAATAAGCTTTACTTTTATTGCAGCAATGCTGCGGCAAACGGGGATGGGAGGGAAATTATTGTCACCTAAAGATGGTATTCTAAAGCGGCAAAGGGAGCTGCCACAGTTTGTATTACCAGGGAACTGAATCATCTTTCTTCCCCGGTCAAGGACATCTATCTGAAGGTGCCATATTCATGTATGTATGTATCCTTGTATTTGTTTAAACGTGGAGTCCAATAATTGGATATGTGGTTTCAGTGCCTTTCTTTGCAAGAAATCACAGGTAGATCTGTTATGTTGCAACATGTTTTTATTATTCTTTTTTTGTGTGTGGGTAATCCCTTGCCTTATCTTGAGGTAAAAATGCTGAGCCCGTTATGTTTGTAAGTTGGACAAATGAAGTTGCCGTATCTTAGGGTGTGAAAGGGCAGTGATTGTATACCGTAATTTTTGTCATGTAATTAACTGAGAGGAAGTTGTCTATTAAACTGAATTTGGTACTCAAGTCAGTCTTTCTTTCTTTTGAACTGACTGAACCTTCGTTGTGAAAACATCTTTTTACATGCTACTGTGGAATTGAAAAATAGGATACTGTCATTCTTTTTATATGCTCTCTTATGGTTAATGAATGCGAGTATTTAATTCAAGTTGTTTCAAGTTTGACTAACGAAATAGGGGTATGACAGATTAAAAGTGAACGTATTAAAAAAAAGGGTTAATTACTTAATTCGTTACACATGTTTCACCATTGTGCAGAATGGTTACACTTGTTTCAAAATGTGATTAATTGGTTTTGAAATGTGACTAATTGGTTTTTTTACTGTTCACCGTTAGAAATCACAGTTAAGTCACTATTTAGATACGTAAAATGACGTAATTACCATTTTCATCAATCAAGTTGTGTTCTTCATCAATCAAGTTGTTCTTCATCACCGAATTGCATTGAAGAACCTAGAAATCTGATTTCTGGGTTCTTGAAGAACCCAGAAATGCGATTCTCAATAACCCAGAATCTGGATTCTGGGTTATTCAAGAACCCAGAAATCAGATTATAGGTTCTTCGATTCGATTCTTGCTCTTGAAGATGATTATGTGTTCTTCAATACCACTAGGGGCATTTTGAAACATGTGTAACTATTCTGTACAATGGTGAAACATGTGTAACTAATTAAGTAATTAATCCTAAAAAAAACATTTTTTTTTTAAAAAAAAAATTAGGAAAAAAAATTATTTAAAAAAAAAACTAAAAAAAGATATGTATAGTTTCGTCACTCGATTAATTAGATTCATCAATGGTCGAGTTTTGGGCTAGGTTCAACCGAGACTAGTTCGCTTGACATAGGCGACCTAGTCTTGCTTGGTTTCATCCCTGGATTTGACCCTGACTCAATCAATTTCATCCAAGAGTAACCCTTGAGTAGGGTCAAGAATATCTAACATGATATAATTACATGATCTGCATTTATATATAATGAGTTTCACATTAAAAAATTTGTATGTTAAACAACTATTATATGTATAAACTGTAGAAGTTTTAAGAGGATTTCATGGATTGATTTGAAGTCGTGACGACACTTTCAGATTGAAACTATTTGGTGGTTCACCCAAAATTTCAATCGGATAAAATCATAATCTGAACAAGAACTTGAGCACGAATGTTTGTTTGTTGTGTGATCCTTCGATCCAGACAATTGACCAATTTATAGAGTTTTTCGCCCCTTTTGGAGGAAACTTGGCGCCAAAGTTACTGCACCTCTTCGGATCAAACTTGGTGTTAAAAGTCACTTGCACCTATTCAGATCAAACTTGGCGTCAAAGAAAGCAAGTGTCCTAAACCGGGATTTTTGGGGTCAGAAATTTAGTGATTAAAATTCCAAATTTATAATAAATTTTTGGAATAGTATCTTTATAAAAAATAAAACTTTTCCAAGCTCGACTCCTCCAGGGTTTAGGGTTTGCCCCATTGCAGCCCCTAACAACCGTTGAGGTTCCGATATCATGAATCATAATAAACTCAAATAAGTGTGCACTCTGCACCCTCCTGACTTATCTGATGAAATATTATGATCATATTGGTCAACTAGTTAATCAAATTACACTAAAATATCTAACAATCTTCCCCCATTTTAGTGTAATCCTTGATTAACTAAAACACAAAACACAACAAACTTATGCATAAATGAAATATCGTGACGATTGAATTTCATCTTAGTGTATTACACATTTCAAATATTTGAATATCAAAGTGTCGCTATGGATTGAACTTTTGCTATTCATAGTGAATACATGAAGATAATATACACATAAAATAATATTCTCAAATGTAATACTTGATACTATCTTTTACTAACCTTGTGTCCTAATTCTTCATCAACATATGAAAGTCAAGTCCTATCTTCTTGAAGCGACTAAACTTCATGCTCACATAGGTAACTCTTTTACTCTTACAGCTACATATGCAATTTTTCAAAAGAACTATTAATAAGTTAAACTTCAACCTCCTCAACTTGCAGATCTGAACACATACATTGGGATGATACAACTAATGTGTTCCAATCTCTAGATGTTAAACTTTCCACATTGAATTCAACACCTAATGTCATATTAGGTGGGAATTGGGTATCTCAACATATGATAGATTTCAAATGGACTTTAATCTCATCCCCACAGCCGCCTTGTGCACAAGATCTCTTCTTAACCGTTTTGGTAAGATGATCGACTAAATTATGTTGAGTTTTAATAAACTCCACTGATATGACACCATGCATGTTGAGTTCACGTCTCATAAGAGCAAAAGTGGTCTCATATAAAAAAACAATTAGTCAATTCTTCATCTTCAATTGAGGTCAATTCCACCATGTTGTTATTCTCCTTCAGTTTGGTCTGGCAATTTCTTTTTAGATGTTCGTTCGTACCACAGTGATAACACTTGAAACTTCGTTTGTTAGATGACTCTACATAGCTACCAATTTGTTTTTCTAGTGTCACTGTCCTTCATTTAAGCCATGAGCGCACGTTGATCTTCCTCTTGCTCAATACCAAGCATTTGCTTAGACAATGACTCTTGTAAAAATAATAGAAAATTCTCTAACTCCTCCAATGAAGTTTGTTGAACCTAATCTTGAAATGAAGTAACAAACGGTACATATTTATGACGTAATCCCGAATAATGCACTGTTTTATCCACGCCTCCGAAATTGGATGATCTGGGTTTAGTAAATTAACTTATGAATACAAGTTCTTAACCTTTAGAAAGAACTATGAAATTGAAGACTCACCATTTTTTGCATTCGCCAGATCAGTCTCCAACATTTTTAGTCGAGCATCATTATACTTGTTGTACAACTAGTCTAGCGTCTTCAAGATCGAACTAGCAAAAGTGCATTGTGAAATATTTTCACACACACCTGACGATATAGACCTCTTCAAGGCAAATTCCACATTGGCATTCCACTATTGAAATTCTCCTCTTTATAGACAAAAAATTAATTTCGTTGATAAAAGTTCGTCGTTCAATCTTAACTTACTGACAAAATTTAATTTTCGTCAGGAAAAAAGTTATTTCACTTAAAATATCAAATTTTGTCGATAAATTTTTTTTGAATAAACAAAATTCAGTAATGTCGTTGGTACAATCTCATGTCTTTGTCGACGGCATGCAATTATCGTTGATAATTAGGTCTTTACCGACCACATTAATATATCGTCAGCAAAAATATATATCAACTATAAATTTTACCAACAAACTCAATTTTCCTAGCCATAAATATATTTTTGCTGATGATATGTAATTTTTGTTGGCAATAATAATGTTTGAATTGTACGTTAAAAACCCTAAGCTGTCTCTTGGTCTTTTTTTTCTCTGGACGTTGCTTTCATCCACTGATTGTCAGAATCTGTGTGGCTTTATGGCATCGTGCAAGGCTGACATCGTGCTTGAGCACGACGTCTAGGAGCTCTCTAAGCCAAAGAAAAGCACTCGAGCTAGAAAAGTTAATTCTTTAAGATCTGACTTTCAACTTTATTTGGTTGAAGGGTCAAGAGATTAGATTGGGTATGAGTATCAATATTGTTTTATTATTGAAGAGGATCCAAAAAAATTTAGTGAAGCAATGGCATCAAGGGATATTGCATTCTGGAAAGAAGCTATCCAAGATGAGATGGATTCTATCATGAATAATAATACATGGGAATTTACTGATCTACCTTCTGGTTGTAAAGCTTTGGGAAACAGATGGATCTTCAAAAGAAAAATAAAAGTTGATGGTACCATAGATAAGTGTAAATCGAGATTGGTTATCCACGGCTTTAGGCAAAAAGAAGGGATTGATTACTTTGATACTTATGCTCATGTCTGTTGCTAGGACTTCTACTATTAGGTTATTGATAGCACTTGCAGCTATACACAACCTTGTAATTCATCAAATGGATGTGAAAACCGCATTCTTGAATGGTGATTTGGATGAGGAGATTTATATGAAACAACCAGAAGGGTTTGTTATGTTTGGGTATGAAAACAAGGTGTGTAAGTTGAAGAAATCTATGTATGGTCTTAAACAAGCACCAAAACAATGGCATATAAAATTTGATTATCTGGTATTGTCTAATGGTTTTCTACTAAATCAAGTAGACAAGTGTGTATATAGCAAGTTTGATACTTATGTTATTCTTTGTCTATATGTAGATGACATGTTGATTTTTGGTACTCACCAAAATCAAGTTGATAAAACCAAGCAATATTTGGGATCTAATTTTGATATGAAGAATTTGGGATAGCCTAAGGTGATTCTTGGTATAAAGATCAAGCGAAAGAACAATGGTATTTCAATCTCTCAATCCCATTATATTGAGAAGATTTTGAAAAAATTGAACTTCAAAGATTGTTCTCCAGTTAACACTCTTATAGATCCCAGTCTTAAGCTCCTACCTAATAAAGGTGTCGCAGTATCTCAACTTGAATAGTCAAGAGCTATTGCTTGTCTTATGTATGCCATGATTATCACTAGGTCAAATATTGCATATGTTGTTGGAAAGCTTAGTAGGTATACTAGCAATCCTAGTTCACATCATTGGTAATCTTTAAATCGAGTATTCAAGTACTTGAAATGAACCATGGATTATGGTTTGACTTATACTGAATTCCCTTCGGTTCTAGAAGGTTATTCCCATGCAAGTTGGATTTCCAATGTAAAATATCATTCTTTTACAAGTGGATGAATATTCCTTATTAGGGGAGGTGTTATCTCTTGGGTATCAAAGAAACAGAGTTCCATTACTAACTCAACAATAAAATCTGAGTTTGCGGCATTAACATCAACTGGTAAATAAGCTGAGTGGCTAAAAATTCCGATTTATGAAATTCCATGGTGCCCTAAACCGATATCATCTATATCTATCAGATGTGATAGTGAGTCTGCCTTCTCTAATGCTTATAGACAAGTGTAGAAATGCAAGTCTAACACTCAAGTGTTAGTGGTCTCATATAAAAAAACAATTAGATGAGACCACTTATAGCTACAAACCCGAAAAAAGACTGGATTGTAAATTCAGGTTGTGGTCACATTCTCACAAGAGTCGAAGAACAATTCTCCTCTCTTCAACGTAATCCAAGAGAGGAAACTAGGGTTAATAACCAAGTTGATATCCCAACTTTGGACACTTTACAAATCAGTACCCGAACTTTATTTTTTCAAGCGTTACCTGAACTTTGAGACTTGGGGCAAATTTTTATTTCAGTTAAGTTTTTCGTTTAGTATGAACAAAAATTACGTGACAACACATGATTGGTTATTGATTTAGAAAACTATATTATTTTTTAAAAACTCTAAAAGAATTTGAAAATATGTTTTTTAATATAATATTTTTACTACAAGACCAATAACTAAGTAAAAATCTTTGCTTCATAATGAAGATATGAAAATTTTGGACTTGAAGATGTTTGATGGAATCAAACAATGTTGCCACCACTAAAGGAAAGGTACTTCGTCGCTTGCTACAAATTTGGTCTTCGATCAAGGAGCAAAAGATAAATTTTAAAGAAAAACTAGAGAAAGAGTTTCAAAGTAAAAAAGGCTTATGGAAGAAAATCGTACTGGCATGATAAATGTGGAGATCATAATATTAGAAAAATGAAGATTTCGAGAAGAAAAAGATATGAAAACACCAAGATATATTGAGACAAACAACTTGAGTTGAGTAATGAAAGTTCTAGTGGAATCAAGGAGAATAAAATATGTTCTTGAAACGAAAAAGTGAGAATGAAAAATCTAAATCAACATGTATTGGAAGAGAACATAGCCGAGAAGAAACGCGGAGGAAAGTTAATGTTGAGTGGGAGTGTTAAGATACAACATTATTTTTCATGGGCTAATGTTAATGTTTATTGACTAGGAGTTAGAGTTTGGGTAATCTTAAAAAAAGTAGGTATAAATTTAGATGTATCTAGAATGGTAGGATCTAAAATTAAGGTTAGGTCGTTTTAGGACTTGGAAAATTTGTAGTAATTTCTAGAGAGTTTATAGGGAGTTCTTAGTTTAGAGATTTCTTTGAGTCTAAAGATCCTTGGGTTCTATAAATAGATGTGGTCATTTGTCATGAAAAATACAACCACAACAAATACTAGCACAAAGAGTAAGTTGTTTGTACAAAAGAGTTTCCAAGATATTATATTTGGGTAAGTGCAATCCGCACTTCGTTTCTTTACCGTTTGTACACATTTTATCAATTTTCATGTCTACTACACTTCATGTGTATGTATGATATTCCAACTACATCGACATGATATGTTGTTACTGTGATTTTGTTGGAGGGGGTTATGTTTTGTGTATGCGGATGGTAACGATTTTTTGTGTATCGACTTTTATGTGGGAGGTATCTAAAATTAAGTCTGCGGTAAGGCGTGGTACAAAACCATGATATACAACGACTATGCACAATTTGACAACTTCACCAAGTGATCTACAACGACTATGCAAAATTTCAACATGGAATAGACAGACACATGTGGTAGTCGTTCACCATCCAATTGAGATGAGTTACCAAACACTAGATGAGTTACCAAACACATGTTGGGCATAAAAATCCGGTCTGGCCGAGCCGTACATGAACCGTACCGATTCACAAACCAAACATTATTTTTGCAAAAATATGGAGCAGTTCAGAAGAAGTATAAAAACTCGGTTCGCAAACGGTAAACCGTACCACTTCTTGTACCAGTTTTAATATAATATTATATTTATTTTTTAAAATATATACTCTAAACCATTATACCAAAATTGATTCGGTGATGATTTACAATCTACATTAGTATAATGAATTATGGTTTATAGATTATGGATTATGGTTTATGAATTATGGTTTATGGATTATAGATTATGGTTTATGGATTAGGATTATGGTTTATGAATTATGCTTTATGGATTATGGTTTATGAATTATGTATTATTATAGTTTTTTTTTTAAATATATTTAAAGTGGTTCGGCCGAACAGGTTCAGAAGAGATACGGTAAATTAGTCAAAATCTGGAGCGGCCGAAAACTGGAGCAGTAAACCGTACCTCTTTAAAATGTGGTAAATAAATTCGGCCCGAACCGGTTCATGCCCACCCCTACCAAACACGCAGGCAAACTCAACTGAACTAGATTACATTATTGGACGGGAGGAAAGCTTGTGCGGTTGACTGTATATGCAGTTGACAACACATGTGGCTACAAACTGCATATACACTCGACCGTATTCTTTCTTAATATAGACATTAGCAGTCGTATAAACAAAATAAGCAAGCATCAATAAAGAATAAGTATTCTGCGAGAAAATCATAACACCAAACCAAAAGGGATCCTACTTATTCTGGACGGTTGTAGTTGTTACTTATTCTGTCCTTTCTTCCATAAAACTCCGATCTTCTTCAGCATCATGTTCTTTTTCTTAGGCGAATCGTCCTCTGTGGAGTCATTAGGCGAGGAGGATCCCATAGTCGTAATCGAGCTGTAGTAACGAGTATCAACAGAAGAACCACCGACCAGCTTCCCAGTAGTAGTATTCGGAAGCATGGAGGTTGCCACCTCAGCAGCTTTCCTCCACTGCTCTGACTGCACTTTCAGCCTCCTTAGCTCAGATTCCATCTCCGAATTTGCAGCCTGAGCTGCATCCAACTGTTGTGTGATCTCGATGGTCCTTTTGTTGCTCTCATCTTCTTTTTCTTCTTTGGTCAAAGCGGATGCAGCCTTGCCACTACCGCACTGATCATCGACGTCCCTCTTACTTAAAATTTCTTGTCTCATACCCTCATTTTCTTCAGATAACAACTGCAGCTTCCTTTCCTTGTCCCTCAAATTTTCTTTAAGCTCTGACAAATCCGATCGCAGCTTCTCCATCTCCTCCGCTATTTCGGTATCTTTGCTGGTCAGTTGTTCAATCCGAGATGAAGCAACCTTGAGCTTCTCCTCCAATGCTGTCTGTTTCTGACAGGACTCTCGTTTTACCCGCTCCACCTGCTCGTAAGCGCTCCTTATTTGGAGAGTGCTTTGTATGTACTCTTCTTGATACCTTGTCTCCGCTTCCTCCAGTGCACATCTCAATTTACTTGCTTCAACTTTAACACAATTGAGTTCGTCATCATCATCTCTGCACACGCTCCTGCCTTCACCCGTAGGAGAAACAGAAAAACAAGACTGGAAGGATTTGTCCTTGATCTGATCCCTCGACCGCTCCAACTCCGAGCGAAGCGTATCCGCAGTCACATTTGCAATCTCAACTTGCCTCTCGGTATTCCTTATGACTTCCATTGCCTGAGTTTCAGATTCTCTACAATCAGCAAGTTCATTCCTTAGGGTTTCCACCAGGTTTAGGGTTTCAGAGAGCTCCATACGAAGTGTATGGACATCGTGATGTGCAGACTCTGCATGCTTACTCTGCATGACTTCGGATTCTGCAGCTCTTCCCAGTTGGACTCTCAGCTTCTTTATCTCATTCATGGCAGAAGCAAGTGCTGCAGCGTCCATGGCCTTGTGCGTCTGAACAGCCTCCAACTCCGACTGCCATGCCCGGTCCCGTTCTTGAGAGAGTTTGCGGAGTTGTTGAACTCGATCGTCTTCTGAATTAGATAGGTCCATCAGCTGCTGCTTGGACTCCTCCAGCTTTTCTGCCATGAATGATACCCTCCTCTTGGCTTCCTCCGCTTCTTGCAGCGCCTCCCTCCTCCCTGCCTCCGAGGACCTCAGTTGGTCTTTGGCCTTGTTGAGATCTTGTTGAAGATGGGCGACCTGTGATTCCAATTCCGATACTCTTGCAGGGCGTTTCTTCCTCTAGCCAAATTAAAGAAGCCCAACAATGATATCTAATTTACCAATAATAAGTTAAGGAAAAAGTGTTTCCAAAATCACTACTATTCCCTTTTTCTTCGTATAATTCTATTCCATTTATAATTCAAAAGCCCGTATATTTTCCATCCATATTTCTCCTTAAAATTGTATAAAAATATTCCTCAAAACACCTGCTCCGCGAGAACAACATCAATTTGTGAAAATTGATACAATAAAGTGTAAGGACTAATTTGATTCTTTTAGGAAAAATATGGATGGTAAATGTAAACGTAGAACTCCATTTTTTGAACCATAAAAAAAGTTCCCTTCATGATTTTGTCACCAACGTCAATCATCCCATAATCACCTACCTCGACGTCTGTGTGTATTGAGGAAGATGAGATGATGGAAATGGGATGTTGTGATGCACTTGTATTCTTCTTCAGCTGTACCGCAGGTGGAATTGCAGCAGCAGGAAAATGAGGAGATGTCTTCTTCTTCTTCTTCTCCTCCGAACAAGAGTTGGGTCCTCCTCTGTTCGTCCCCGCAATTCAATTAAAGCAGACCGAATGGAGATTAGACAATATGAAAACAGAGTAGGATGAGAATGAACTATTTGGTTGGTTTGTGAAGAAGCCATCCAACTTAATGAAGAGAAAGGCCAACTTATGGATGGTAAGACACAGAAATCTTTGACAACAACTAACCAACTTACATACTACTTTTTTTTTTCTTCCCTTTTTTGTTTGTTTAATGATATGAATTCAGTCATTTCATACAAACAGTAGTAGTATTGAGATTCTGTCTTATAACAACAACTAACTAAGAGAGCAAGATCATTCAATCCAAAATGGACTCACTTCCATTTCCTCTCTCCCTCCCCTATTTATAATTTCTAAACAGTTCCTCCTTAATTTTCATTACAACACACAAGCAAGACCCAAGTGCTTTCAAATACATTCAGCATCTTACCGTGATTTCTGCATATTTTCTGGGAAAGAAGCACAGTGCAGTTCAGTGATTACGTAGATACAAACACCTGCATCAGAATTAAGAGAGAAAATTCAATCAAAAACAAAGATGGGAAAGTAATATGTATATATATATACAGAGAGAGAGAGAGAGAGGACAATAGAATCAATCTCAAAGCAAGCAAACACCACCTAACAGAGACAGAGAGCCCAGACCCAACAACAGATAAATAATACCTTCAAAGAAACTCCACACATCTAGCTAGCTACTAAACAAGATAAATAGATAGATATGAAACAACCAACAACCACCTCCACTACCACCAAACCAAACCCAAGCAAACATACAAAGCACACAAAACTTTCAAATTACAATCGAATGCTCTAAACAAAAACAAAAACTGTTTCTTTTCTGTTCCGTTTCTTCTTCATCATCATCTTCTTTTTGTCTTTGATGATTATGATAGGTGGTTTTCCTTCATTGTTTCCTTGTACTTCATCCAGCATCAGGATGAACAAACATAGAAAAAGCACAGTGGCCCGACATCCATATATAAATAGAATAGCAAGTACGTACTTTGGATCACGTGGATCACACCTGTACTCAAAAAAGTTTCATTGACAAATGCTATGTCCTTACATGAAGTAGAAGAAGAAAGCATATTATGGTCTTGATATCTTTCAGACAGGATACGTGACAATAGAGAACAAAAGGAAAAAAAACAGTTGTATCGGAGAAGGGACGACGACAGTAAAGTGAAGTGACGAGAAATAACAAATACAGTCGAGTATATAATGTATATATATACGTATATATCAGCTTAGAAAAACATACAATATAAGTTTTTTTTTTCACTAATTAAGTCACCATTACCTCATGTGAAAATTCTTATGTATTTGGCCACATACACACAATTCAGTCAATCAATCTTATGCATACTCTCTTCTCTCTCTCTTTCTTGGAAAGTGACCTTGAAGCTACTAGCTGTTCATGTGAGCCGACGAAGACATCGAAGCGAGACAGGTTGAAACTGATTAATAGTAACAATCAAAAAGAACATTGAAATGGAAGGTTGGGGAAGGGATTTTTTTTTTTGTTCTTTCTTAAACAGAAATACCTCCTTCCGTTTCATGCAACAACAATCTTTAGTTCTATGGAAATGGACACAAAGAGAGAACTAGTAAAGTGGCATTTACCCTTCAAGTTGAAGTAAAGGAACTAGGCTCTGCTTACTAGTTAGCTAGCTGCTTCAATGGCGGCTGGCTGTACATTTGTACGTTCGCCGAGTAGAAACAAATGATTGTTGGGTGAATGGAGAAAAGGTCAAGAGTCTAAACTCATAGAATGTAGGGAGGAAAACTCCATTAGACTCTTTTTTTGGGTCAAAATAACGCTTTACTTGAAGAAATGAAACGTCGTGATACTCGATCACGGTTGTTCGTACATACAATCATTCGCTATTAAACATACAAATAGAAGTGGAGGTCTCTCGACCCAATCATTAATGCACACTCCCAATCTCGCTTGTTTGACTATTCAATCCGCGCATCCGTTTGCCGTTCTTGGAATTGATCGCCAAAACACTTGCTCTACTCGACTTGCTAGAGCTCGGATATTCCTTATAATGGTTGTCACCCTCCAATGTTTCGGTCCATCCACTATTTGTTGGTACAAGTCTTGTGAGTCCGTCTGTACCACTATCCTTTGTCATCCCGATTCAATTGCAAGTTTTATCCCCTCTTGAATAGCTATGGCCTCCATTGTTTCTACATCATCACTACGGTACCTCCGATTAAGACCACCCACCACTTTGCCTTCCTTATCTCGTGCCACCACCCCTATTCCGTCTCTTCGTGATTGTTTACACCATGATGCATCACAATTTACCTTGATTGTGTTCTCGCCCGGTGGTTGCCATTGTTGGTTCGGTCGGTTGGTGGTTGAAGCTCGGTCCATTGTCCCGCCCCCATTGGTTCGGTGGCTCACTTGGTTCTCCATGTAGGCTAGTCTTATCTCCTCAATGACCCCTATTGGGTTCGGTTGTTTGGCTTCAAAGGCCGCCTTGCATCGCGTCTTCCAAATGTGCCAACATGTGAGTAGTGTTAGAACCCATCTCCTATCGTTGCATGCTCCTTGCCCCCGCGGTTCGGTTCATCGCTCCTCAAACCATTAGTTCATATCTTGGGTGGTGGTGTGGTCGGTCCTTAGCCCTAGAACCCCATGCCATACCCGCTCGGTCCACCCGCATTTAAGGATCATGTGCTCCCTTGTTTCCATACCTCCACAAATTGGGCATCCCGGGTTGACATTCATACCCCTCTTCGTCATGTTAGCTTTAACGGCTATAGCATTTGTTGCAAGACGCCATATGAAGTTCTTTACCTTAGGGAGTGTATTGGTTGCCCATAGACCCTTCCAGAACATGCCTTGGGTGGCAAGCTCCCGGACTTTGTGGTAAACCGATCGGACCATTGGTGTTCCGTCCCTCGTATGAGACCATATGTATTGGTCTGTTCCACCCTCTTGCGATAGTGGTATGTTGAGGATGTGCTCGGCGTCCTCCCGGTTGACAATGTTTCGGATCAATCCTTCATTCCATATCCCGTTCAGCATTATGATATCTTTCACCCGAAGCTCACCACCGTTTTCTATTCCATGTTCGATACAAACCCTTTTGCTCGCCTTTGCATAAAGCCATGGGTCCTCAAAAACACGAACATTTTCACTTGTGCCAATCATCCACCCCCTCTTGCTTCATCACATCTCGGCCATGTATCATGCTATGCCACCCCCACGACGCTCGTCCCCTTTTTTTTGCCTCAAGGAACGAGCATCTCGGATAATATAGTCCTTCAAAACCTGTGAGACAAGGGAATGTGGTTCGGTTACTATTCTCCCTACCATCTTCGTGAGTAGGGTCGTGTTGAAGCTTTGGAGCTCTCAGAATCCGAGTCCCTCCACTTTTTTCGACTTTGTTAAGACCTCCCATCGTCGCCAATGTGTTTTCTTCCCCTCATTTGTTTGCCCCCACCAAAAGTTCGCAATGAGGCCATTAATCTCCGAACACCATGTCTTAGGCAACCGAAATACACTCATAACATATGTGGGTATCACGGTTATGATTGCCTTAATGAGTACCTCCTTCCCGGCTTGAGTCAATGTCTTCGGTCTCCACCCTAAACGTTTCTCCTTTATTTTCGTTTATAGTGAACCCAAGGCCTCCTTATTTGATCGTACCCATATCGAGGGTTGGCCCAAGTACTTGCCCGGATCATTCGTGCTTCGTATGTGCAACGCCGTCTCTATGTCATGCCGCTCGGTTTGTGTCACCCTTCCATTGAAAAAGAGGGTCGATTTGTCTCTATTGATTCGTTGTCATGACACCGCACAATAGTCATCCAAGATCCCTATTTGAGTTTCGGAATTTGAGGTAGTCCCCTTGATGAAAAATAGTGAGTCATTCGCAAAGAAGATGTGGTGTAATTCTGAGCAATATCTTCTTAGAGTTATCCCCTCGATCACTCCTTCCCTCGCAACCCCAATCAACCTCTTTGATAGCACATCTGCAAACAATATAAAGAGATGTGGTGATAGGGGTCACCTTGTCGGATACCTCTCGTTGGTCGTATTGTGTCGGTTCTTGTCCCATTAACCACCACTTGATATGTGGTCGTTTTTAGGCATGCCCTTATCCATGTCAACCATTGTTCCGCGAACCCTCGTCTCCTTAGGGTGGTTATGAGAAACTCTCATTCCACTCTATCATATGCTTTTTGCATGTCGATCTTTAGGGTACATTCAACTCTATGTTCGGTTCGGTTCATTTGCAAATGGTGAAAGACTTCATGAGCCACCATGATATTATACTGGATATGTCTACCTGATACAAACGCACTCTGGAAAGGAGTGATAAGATCTGATAGATATGTTTTCAATCGATTCACCATAACTTTAGAAATAATCTTGTACATGAAGTTACAACAACTAATGGGCTGAAACTCAGTTGATTTTGTCGGGTTTGGCACCTTTGGAATGAGGACAATATCAATATTATTTAGGGAGTTTAGAATAGAACATGTACTGAAGAAAGCCTTGACCGCGGTGATGACATCCGCCCCCACGGTGCTCCAATTCTTGTGGTAAAATAGACCCGGGAAACCGTCCGGACCCGGAGCTCGGGAACCCCCAAGTTGGAAAGCTGCATTTCAGACCTCCATATCTGTGACTTCCCTCGTTAGATCTGCATTGATGGCCGAGGTTACTTGGATCGCTATGTGTCTAAGGAAATCATCCCCCGGTTCTGTTCGCTCGGATGTGAACATGTCTTCATAGTACTTATGCAATGTGGCGGCAACTCCCTCTTCGGATTCAATCCACTCTCTATTACTTCCCATAAGGCGGCATATGTGGTTTCTCATTCTCCTTGCAATCGTTGTTTGGTGGAAGTAGGTGGTGTTTCTATCCCCCTCTCGTTGTTAGGATATAAGTATAGTTATGCCGAAGGTTAAGGATATAAATAAATATATATATATTATATATACATATATATATATATTATATATTATATATATATATATTATATATTATATATATATATATATATATATATATATATAGATAGATAGATAGGAAGTGACCAACGGCTAGTTTTAGGATATATATATATATGCATTCAGTGTAACAATAGCTAAAGTAGAAAAGATATCTATTTCAGTTTTATCTATTTTTTCTTTTATGTCTTTGATCTAAAGATCTTAACATGGTATCAGAGCAAGGTTGATTCTGTGCCGCCACAACCCTAGGCCGCATCAACCCTAGGTCGTCACAACCCTACGCCGCGCCGTCTTCCTTGCCGTTATCCATGGAAGACGCTACTCCACCGTTTGCAAACAAGAAGGTTGTAAAATTGCTTGGAGAAGAAAATTTTCAGTCCTGGAAGCAACATGTTCTGCTAGCGGTGCGTGGATATAATCTTGAAGCATATCTACATGGAACCGTGGATATTCCATAATTTGTTCGTGACAACAATGGTCGTGATCAAGCCAATCCAGCGTATGGAAAATCGATGCAGCTCGATAGTTCGTTAGCATCTTGGATGTTGGCGTCTGTATCTCCTCAGGTTAGTCGAGGTCTAATTGGTTGCATGAATGCATCATCTATTTGGTAAAAACTGCACAGGGATTTTTCGTCTTCATCAACCACTCGGATTATGCATTTATATGATCGCCTGAAAGTCCGGAAGCTACTTCATCAGTCCATGCGTGATTACCTAACCGACATTCAGACTACTTGTGATAGTCTCGCCAGCTGTGGACATCCAATTGAGGAGATGCAGCAGATTTCGATCATTCTTAATGGTGTGAAAGGTCAGTTCGATAATGTGATTTCTGTAATACATGCAAGTAGAAATCCTTATGATATAGCATCTGTGAGCTCGGTTCTATTAGATGCCGAAGCTAGGCAGTCTGATATGATCTTTGATTCGGTTGTTACGGCGAATGTTGCGGTAAATCACACTACTGATCCAAAAACTTATGATTCTATGCACTCTGTTAATGCTTCTTCTGTCACTGGTGAGGGAAATACTTCGCATCAGGTACGATCGCAACATCAAGGACATCAACACTCTAGTTCAGGAGCCTATCATCAGCAAGGTAATTCTGGCAGAGGACGTGGCCGTGGTAGGGGATATGGAGGAAACAGAACACAATGTCAATTGTGTGGGAAATTTGGACATCTAGTGCATAGATGCTATCAACGATTCAACGTGCACTTTACTGGAGTCACCGATCGTGCTCATTCATCCTCTTCCACACCTTCTGCAAACCTGTCATCTGCTCAATGGGATGATTCAGTGGATGATGCCTCTCCATATCAAAGTCATGTTGCTGCATATCCACCGTCTCCAGCCTCTGCATATCCGCACCAATTAGTTCCACAGATCGCCCCATCTCCTGGTGTTGCACATCATGCTCCGGTTATTCATCCATACATGCCTTCGGCTGCACCTCCTATGGTTTATCCTCCTCATCATACGCCTACACCAGCTGTCTATGGTCATTACCTGCCATCAGGTTCGTATGCCTTTTCTCCTATGGTCTCAACCAACTCATCAAGTGGTCAACCCAACATATTGCCCTCGCCGCAAGCAAATCTTGCATGTGTTGCTCCTGTAGTTCATACTGATGCAAACTGGTATCCTGTGTCTGGAGCGACAAACCATCTTACTAATGCTCATCCTGTTCCAAATGTGACATCTCCGTGCACAGGTCCAGGTAAGGTACTGGTCGGGAATGGCTCATCTTTACGTATTTCTGCGATTGGATCTTCCATGATTCCTACTCAGTCTAAGCATCTTATGTTAAATAATATGTTATATACTCCCAGTGTTACTAAGAATCTCCTCTCTGTTTCTCAGTTTGCTAAGGAAAATTACGTCTACTTTGAGTTTCATGCGTCGCATTGTTTGGTTAGAGATTCCATGTCGCACAGAGTGCTTCTTCGCGGATTTGAGTGTGATGGCTTGTATCAACTTGATCTGTCAACTTTTAGATCTGTCAATTCAGTTCAGTTTAGTAGTCCTTCTATTAATAATAATGTTGCAGTGCCTGGTCAATTGAATCCTACTCTAAATGTTGTTCCAAGTGGGGTTACATCCTCACAAAATTTAATCAATAAAAATATTTTGGTTGATAATGATTCTTTATATGCTGGACCTACAACTAATTCTGATTGTGTGAATGTTGATAGTGATCTGATGAATGATGATCTTTCTTCTTCTTTTAAATGTTTTGTTGTATCCTTAAGTCCCAAAGGTTCATCTCAGTTGTGGCACATGAGACTTGGACATCCTTCGAATTCCATTTTGACAAAATTTTTGCGTCTTCATGATCTTCCTGTTAAACATATTTTTTATGAATGTTCGGCTTGTGCTATAGGTAAAAGTAAACAGCAACCTCATTTGTCGTCTGAAACTCAATATAATGCTCCTCTTGAACTGGTTCAGATTGATGTTTGGGGACCCTCTCCCTACACATCCAGCAATTCTAACTATTATCTTAGTGTGGTTGATGCTTACAGTAGGTATACGTGGATTTATTTTTTGGGCAAGAAGAGTGATGCTGCTCAGGCGTTTCAAGAGTTCCATGTACTGGCCGAGAAGCAGCTTGGTTGCTCTCTGAAAGCTGTTCAGTCTGATGGTGGTGGGGAGTTTCAGTTCTTGTCCTCTTATCTTGCTCAACATGGAATTATGCATCGTGTCACCTGTCCCTACACCAGTCAACAAAATGGTATGGTGGAACGCAGGCATCGTCATATTGTGGAGCTTGGCCTGACTCTTCTTGCTCAGTCATCTGTTCCTCTTCATTACTGGACATATGCTTTCTTCATGGCTGTCTTTCTGATTAATCGTCTACCTTCATCTTCCATTGGTAATCTTTCTCCCCATGAGGTTTTATTTAAAACTAAACCTGATTACTCTTTTCTTCGTGTCTTTGGTTCATTATGTTTTCCTCATCTCAGACCGTTTAAGAATCACAAATTTTCTTTTCGTTCTGAGGCTTGTGTTTTTCTGGGATATTGCTCTAAGCATCATGGGTATAAATGTCTCTCATCGTCTGGTAGGATCTATGTATCTAGAAATGTTGTTTTTCATGAAATGACATTTCCTTTTGCTGATCCTCATGGTGAGTTCTTTGGTTCTCTTTCTCCTAAATCAGTTCCAGCTTCAAAACCTTTTTTTATTCCTATTGATTCTATATTTCAGTCTGACGGGTCTTCTGCAGTTTCTCCTGATATTCCAACATCCCATGACTCTGCTCCTTTTCGATTGGTGGTATCCCCCTCTTCATCTGCTTGTAGTGTGTGGTCACTTCTTCCTCTGCACCTGCGTCTGTGCGGTATGTTCCTGATCATGACTCCTTAGTCCCTGTATATCAGTTAGAATCATTACCCTCTTCGATGCCAAATCCACTTGCATCTGGTTCTTTGTTAAAGGCTCAATCATCTACTCCTGTATTGAGCACTCATCCAATGATGACACGATACAAGGCATCTTTACAAGCTCTTACGTCTACTTGTGTTTCTACTGAGGATTTATCTTCCAGAGAACCTCTGTCCATTCATGAAGCCTTGCTTTCTCCACAGTGGGCCAATGCTGTTCATGATGAGATGAGTGCCTTGCTAGATAATAAAACATGGTATGTGGTTTCTCTGCCTGCTGGAAGGATTCCCATTGGGTGTAAGTGGTTGTTCAAAATTAAAAGACATGCAGATGGAAGCATAGCTAGGCACAAGGCTCGGCTAGTTGCTAAAGGTTTTTCCCAGAAGGCTGGATTTGATTTTCAGGATACTTTCAGTCCTGTTGTGAAGGCTGCAACTGTTCGGATTGTATTGTCTCTTGCGCTAACTCATAAGTGGTGCTTACGGCAGGTGGACATCAATAATGCATTTCTTCATGGAGATCTGACCGAGGAGGTATACATGGTGCAACCGCCTGGTTTTGAGCAGTCTTCGTCATCTGGTTCTGCTCTTTTGGTTTGCAAGTTACAGAAAGCCCTATATGGTTTGAAGCAGGCTCCGCGTGCCTGGTTTGAAAAATTGAAATCCTATCTTATTCAGTCTCTTTGCTTTCATGTTTCTACTGCTGATAGTTGTTTGTTCATTAAGAAAACTGATCATGGTTTTGTTTTGTTACTTGTTTATGTAGATGATATTTTCATCACAGGTTCATCATCTTCAATGGTTGAACAAGTTATCTGTTCCATCAATGATCACTTCAAGCTAAAAGATCTGGGGAATCTCAATTATATTTTAGGAATGGAAGTTTCCACTGGAGTTTGCTTCTTAATCAAAAGAAGTATATTCAGGAGCTGATATCTAAGGTTGGTTTGTCTGATGCAAATGTTTTTCCTACTCCTATGACAGGTGCGTGCATCACTCGCTCAAGTATGGATCAATGTACTGAATTGTTTCATGATGAGTCTCTCTATAGAAGTACTATAGGTGCATTGCAGCATATATGTATCACCAGGCCTGACATTAACTTTGCTGTCAACAAGTTAAGTCAGTATATGCAGGCACCGTGCTCTAGTCATTGGTCTGCTGTTATTCATGTCATTCGATATTTGAAAGGCACACTAGATCATGGTTTGTTGTTTCGCTCAGCTCCTTGTTCCTCTACTGATGTGTCACTGGTTTCTTTTGCAGATGCTGATTGGGGAGGTGATGTTCTTGACAGGAAGTCCATCTCTGGCCACTATCTTCTTCTCAATGGCAACCCCATCATCTGGAGCTCCAAGAAGCAGTCAGTGGTTTCTAGGTCCAGTGCTGAAGCCGAATTCCGTGCGATTGCTAATTCTGTGTGTGAAATCCTGTGGGTGAAGTCTCTTCTTCTGGAAATAGGTTTGACTCTGCCATCTCCTCCGGTGATATGGAGTGATAATATCAGTGCTGTAGCATTGTCAGAAAATCCGGTTCATCATTCAAAGATGAAGCATGTGGAGATTGATCTATTCTTCATCCGAGAAAAAGTTCAATCTGGGGAACTCATAGTCAACTTTGTTCCAGCTAACGAGAATGTGGCCGATGTGTTAACGAAACCATTAACAGAAAAGACATTTGTGCCATGGAGAAAGAAGCTTGGTGTGTTTTCGGTTCAAGAACTTCAGGAGTTGTCTTCACCTCTGCATTGAGCACATGAATAGGTTCATGTAATTCTTGTATGTATCTATGACTTGATCTATCCTTTCAGCAACTGGTATCGTTTGTAGTCTTAAAAGTGCCTTGTTCTATTCCATTGAATGATCTTATTCAATCAGATTTAAGGCATCATTATTATTTCATTATGCAGTTAATAGTTCATGATCATTGATGTCATCTAGATGAGCATTACATTTGTTGTCATTACTCTGTTTTCCATAAATCCTCCTTATTATGCATCAGTGAGTTCCATTGAATTTTCTTTATCCTGTACTGGTATGTAACTGCTTTTTCTTTGAGTTTTTTCATCATTTATATTGCCATTTATACATGTTCGTCATCTTCTCTGCACCTCAAGAAATATCAAGATCACTGACTTGACATAGGGTACAGTTTGATTCCAAAAATAGAGTTATGTGCACAAGAGAACGACAAGATACTTGTGTTCATACTCTTGAGGAAGAAAAGATGATGGCTGAAACCATCCAACTGTATTGGTAAGATAAGAGCTAAAACTCTTCTGTCAAGGTAAAATAACTGCAGTGAAAAATATATATATATATATATAAAAAGAGAGGAAGAAGAAATCAAACTCTCAATCAAATATTCGGAAAAAAAAATGATAGATAAAGCAGAGAAAGGAAGACTGGTGTTAGGTTAGTATGATGATGTGATGAATATCAAAGAAATTGTTCAGTTATGTTAAGTACATGTGTGAGATATATTTGATGTGTAATCTATGATACATCTGTAGACCTGTCAATTCGGGTCAACCCGGTCCAACCCGACCCGACCCGTCTGACCCGCCGCACTGTACGGGTCGACCCGAACCCGACCTGTTATACTGTACGGGTCAGGTTTTCCAACCCAAACCCGACCTGGCGGGTTGGCGGGTCGACCTGCCTGACCCGCCTCCAGTAGTGCCTCCAGCCCAGATTGGTAGTCTACTACCTCCATCCTGACACTTAACCCTCTAAGTAAATATATAAGCATGACTATCACCATTAACTATATAAAAAAATGAATTTATTTTTTAGTTCTTGAAAATATTAACTATCATACTCATTAATGAATCATAACTCAATCACAAAAGGTAACGTATATAGAAAGATGAACATATTGACTCTAATGAATCATAAAAAATAAATAGAAAACCATATTCTCAACATTGCAGCCCAACTCAATCACTACTCAGTGCCTCTTTAGGTATAGTTTTTTTTTTTTTTTACTGTTTGCGTCACTGTGCGGGTCGGGTCCGGGTCAGACAAGTCAACCCGGACCCGACCCGTCTCTTGTGGCGGGTCAGACGGGTCAACCCGAAAATGACCCGCCACCCCTTTTGTGTGACCCGAACCCGACTCGAACACGGGTCGATTCCGGGTCATTTTCGGGTCGGGTCGTATTTTGACAGGTCTATACATCTGCAGGAGTCTTTATAGAGAAAACATTGAGTGGATGATTCATGATGTGTGCTTAAGATAATATCATAAGTGAAGGTTCTAATATAACTGCATTATGAGTATAAGATTGTGTTTTATTAATCTGTTTGGTATGGATACATTTTGTGAAGAAAAACAAGTGCTTTGGCTTGAATGATAAATAGCTAGAGAGACTGGTCAGTCAGAGAAGCATCAATGGATTATCAGAACTAAAATTGTTGATTCATGTGTTCAAACAAGGCAAAGGAGTTCAAGGAGGCAAAGGAATTCAAAGTTTTTTCAAAAGCAAATCAAGTATGGAGAATGTTAGGATATAAGTATAGTTATGCCGAAGGTTAAGGATATAAATATATATAGTCAAAGTTTAAGGATATATATATATACATATATATATATTATATATACATATATATATATATTATATATATATATATATATATATTATATATTTTATATATATATATTATATATTTTATATATATATATATATAGATAGATATAGATAGATATAGATAGGAAGTGACCAACAACTAGTTTTAGGATATATATATATATATGCATTCGGTGTAACAATAGCTAAAGTAGAAAAGATATCTATTTCAGTTTTATCTATTTTATCTTTTATGTCTTTGATCTAAAGATCTTAACACTCGTAACCATTTTACCCTTGATCGTTGCCTCCAATACACCTCCTCCCTATTCCACACGGCTTGGAGCTCACCTTTCAACCTCTTTTCCTCCCTCATAGCCTCTCGATCCATCATCACTTGGTTATTATGATGAAGGGCTGATTTTAGGAGTGTTATCTCCCTCATGTTGTTGTCGAAATTCACTCTACTCCATGCCATAAGTTTACGTCGGCATTTTTGAAGTTTGGTGTGTACCACTTGGGATCCCCTTCGGCCACGGTTCGGTCCCTCCCAAGCTGCCCGGATCACCTCCTTACACGTTGGGTTCTCTAACCACATCGCCTCAAATTTGAAGCGCCTCTTTTGATGTTTCCTTGGTTGCTTGAGTTGGACCACCATTGGTGTGTGATCCGACCCTATAGGTTGTTCATTGATGCATCAGCCTTGTTGGTTCCGCATAGTCCATTCGTCATTTATGAGGATGAGATCCAACCTCTCGCTAGTCCTTTTGGTCCCGCTCCTATTGTTGCACCAAGTAAATGTGGCCCCGTGCGCACCCATGTCTTCCATATTGAGGTCATCGATCAAGCCATTGAACTCATCAATGTGTCGTTGTGCTTTACTCCTACCTCCACTTTTCTCATGGTGGTGATAAAAGAAATTAAAGTCCCCTAGGACCATCCAACTTCCTGGTCGGCCCGTCCCTATAGAGCGTAGCGTTGCCCAATTTTCCGTGCAGTTTTGAGCCACCGTGCTCGCATGTACCCATGTCAATAGTGTAGGTTGAGCATGTTTCTCGAAATAGACTTCACTATTAATGATGTGTTGATCGGCATATGTGTCGCCGGTTCAAGCCATATGGGGAGGGAAGTTCGACTCGGTTTGTGAAATGTGTTCGGTTCAGTCAGTTGGGCTCGGATTGGATCAACTACATGCGGGTTTGGTAGATTGTCATGGCTTTGGTGTTAGGTGGTTCAAGAGGGTGTTGGTTCGCTGGATTAGTGATGGCTAGGGTTGTGTCTCCCGTGTCTCGTGTTGGTTCGGTTTCCATAGGGACCGAGACCGTGGGTTCCTCTCCTGCATTCACATCATGGTATTTTGTCTTTTCAGTCTCTCTTTTGTTTTTGCTCGGATCGGCTTTCCTCTCCCTAACCTCGGCCATTATATCAAACCATGATTTCCTCCCCCTTGATGTTGACTTGTTCCTTGGCCCCCGTCACCCTCTACATGTTGTTTTGGTGCATTCGGTTTTGGCATAGCCCCAACAAGCCAGGGCCCGTATATTGGTATGGTCTGATCGGTTTCCGCGATTTGGATCTCCTCCTTGCATGCTTGGGTCGTGTGACCCAACATGCCACACCCATAGCAAAAATCAGATAAACGTTCATATTTTATCGATGCCTGTTAGGATGTATGATATACATCAGTACCTTGCAGCTCAAGAAATGTAGCTTGCAGCTCAAGCAAAGCACTGTGGAAGTGTTTAGAAGATTATAGAATGTTCATGAGTGTCTTAATTATGTATAGTTTGTGTTTAGATGTTTTGTATAAATAGGTGTAATGATTTCTTTAACTCAATTCAATAGAAAGATTTCTGTTACGTTTCTGTTATTCTGTTAGTTGCTTAGTCTTTAAGCATTCTTCTTCTTTCTTCATCTTCATATTCGTTTTCTTCTTGATTGAACTCAGTTCAGTAAAATGGTATCCGAGCATGTTTGATTCGTCTTCGCTGCATAATCCAAGAAGAACTGGTGAGTTTTCTTCTTCCATTTTCATACTCTGTTATCTGTCTGGTTGGAGTATCTGCTACACTGTGGTATTGTTCGCTGCAATCGTCGGAAATCATGGAAGAAGACATTCCATCATTCAAACGTTTTTCACTTGTAAGAAAACTCATTTAAATTTGCCATCTACATATACTAATGTTTGAAGTTTATTATAAACTTTTAATGGTACTCATTTCTTGCATGACTCTATTAGTCTCGGTATTACTTTTATTACAACTTATAATTTATTTGGTTTGATTTTACTATTCCTATAAGATGTTCACACGATTTCTTATATCTCGTAATAAGTTTCATCAATCAAGCTGAATTAATCTTGTGTAATAAAACTCGTTTAAATTTGTAATCTAGATATACTGACGTTTGAAGTTTCGTATATACTATTTATTAAGGGTAGTCCTTTTTTGCATGATCTATTAGCCTCGGTATTTCGTTTATTACAATTTATTTCGCATGATTCCACTACACCTATAAGAAGTTCACTATTTCTTATATCTCATAATACGTTTGTTCAATTGAACTTTGTATATCCTTTAATAAACACGTTTAAAATTGTCATCAAAATATACTAATGTTTGGAGTTTAGTATAAACTATTGATCGTACTCGATTCTTGCTTGATTCTATTAGACTCGGTATTTCTTTTATTACAACTTATAATTTGTTACGTATTATTCTACTACTACTATAAGGTGTTCACACGATTTCTTATATCTCGTAATAAGTTCCATCGATCGAGCGCAATTTATCTTGTATAATGAAACAAGTTTAAAATTGTAATCTATATATACTAATGCATGAAGTTTAATATAAACTTTTAATGGTACTCCATTCCTGCATGATCCTATTAGCCTCAAGATTTCTTTTATTACATATTATAATTTATTTCGTATGTTTCTACTACACCTATAAGATGTTCACACGATTTCTTATATCTCGTAATAAGTTTCATTAATCGAACGCAATTTATCTTGTATACTAAAACTCATTTACATCTTAATCTAAAAAGACTACTGTTTAAAGTGTGTTATATACATTTAACGGTACTCCATTGCTGTATGATTGATTATCCTCAATATTTCATTTATTACAACTTATTATTTATTTAGGATGATTCTACTACTCCTATAAGATGTTCAAACGATTTCTTATATCTCGTAATAAGTTTCCTCAATCGAACTTTCTTCTGTTGTAAAAAAACTCATTTAAATTTGTTATCAAAATATACTAATGTTTGAAGTTTATTATAAACTTTTAATGGTACTCGTTTCTTGCATGATTCTATTAGTCTCGGTATTACTTTTATTACAACTTGTAATTTATTAGGTATGATTCCACTACACTCTAGAGGTTCACACTATATCTTATATCTTGTAATAAGTTTGTTCAATTGAACTTTTTTTATCTTTTAATAAACGTGTTTAAAATTGTTATTTAATTATCCTAATGTTTGAAGTTTATTATAAACCTTTGATCGTACTTGCTTCTATTAGACTCGATATTTCTTTTATTACAAGATATAATTTATTACGTATGATTGTACTATTACTAGAAGATGTTCACACGATTTCTTATATCTCGTAATAAGTTCCATAGATGGAACTCAATTTATCTTGTATAATGAAACAAGTTTAAAATTGTAATCTAAATATACTAATGCTTGAAGTTTATTATAAACGTTTAATACTTTTCCATTCTTTCATGATCCTATTAGCCTCGAGATTTCTTTTATTACAACTTCTAATTTATTTGGGATGATTCTACTACTCCTATAAAATGTTCAAACGATTTCTTATATCTCGTAATAAGTTTCATCATTCAAACGTTTTTCACTTGTAAGAAAACTCATTTAAATTTGCCATCTAAATGTACTAATGTTTGAAGTTTATTATAAACTTTTAATGGTACTCATTTCTTGCATGACTCTATTAGTCTCGGTATTACTTTTATTACAACTTATAATTTATTTGGTTTGATTTTACTATTCCTATAAGATGTTCACACGATTTCTTACATCTCGTAATAAGTTTCATCAATCAAGCTGAATTTATCTTGTGTAATAAAACTCGTTTAAATTTGTAATCTAGACATACTAACGTTTGAGGTTTCGTATATACTATTTATTAAGGGTAGTCCTTTTTTGCATGATCTATTAGCCTCGGTATTTCGTTTATTACAATTTATTTCGCATGATTCCACTACACCTATAGTTCACTATTTCTTATATCTCATAATACGTTTGTTCAATTGAACTTTGTATATCCTTTAATAAACACGTTTAAAATTGTCATCAAAATATACTAATGTTTGGAGTTTAGTATAAACTTTTGATCGTACTCGATTCTTGCTTGATTCTATTAGACTCGGTATTTCTTTTATTACAACTTATAATTTGTTACGTATTATTCTACTACTACTATAAGGTGTTCACACGATTTCTTATATCTCGTAATAAGTTCCATCGATCGAGCGCAATTTATCTTGTATAATGAAACAAGTTTAAAATTGTAATCTATATATACTAATGCTTGAAGTTTAATATAAACTTTTAATGGTACTCCATTCCTGCATGATCCTATTAGCCTCAAGATTTCTTTTATTACATATTATAATTTATTTCGTATGTTTCTACTACACCTATAAGATGTTCACACGATTTCTTATATCTCGTAATAAGTTTCATTAATCGAACGCATTTTATCTTGTATACTAAAACTCATTTACATCTTAATCTACAAAGACTACTGTTTAAAGTGTATTATATACATTTAACGGTACACCATTGCTGTATGATTGATTAGCCTCGATATTTCATTTATTACAACTTATTATTTATTTAGGATGATTCTACTACTCCTATAAGATGTTCAAACGAATTCTTATATCTCGTAATAAGTTTCATCAATCGAACTTTCTTCTCTTGTAAGAAAACTCATTTAAATTTGTTATCTAAATATACTAATGTTTGAAGTTTAATATAAACTTTTAATGGTACTCGTTTCTTCCATGATTCTATTAGTCTTGGTATTACTTTTATTACACCTTGTAATTTATTTGGTATGATTCCACTACACTCTAGAGGCTAATAGGATGATGCAAGAATGGAGTACCATTAAAAGTTTATAATAGAGTACAAGCATTAGTATATTTATATTACAATTTTAAACTTGTTTCATTATACAAAATAAATTGATTTCGATCGATGGAACCTATTACGAGATATAAGAAATCGTGTGAACAGATCTTCTAGTACTAGTAGAATCATACGTAATAAATTATATGTTGTAATAAAAGAAATACCGAGTACGATCAAAGGTTTATAATAAACTTCAAACATTAGTATATTTTAATAACAAATTTAAACGTGTTTATCAAAAGATAACCAAATTTCAATTGAACAAACCTACTACGAGATATAAGATATAGTGTGAACCTCTTATAGGTGTAGGGAATCATACGAAATAAATTATAAATTGTACTAAACGAAATACCGAGGCTAATAGATCATGCAAAAGTGGAGTACCATTAATAGTATATTAGAAACTTCAAACGTTAGTATATGTAGATTACAAATTTAAAAGAGTTTTATTAAACAAGATAAATTCACTTTGATTGATGAAACTTATTAGGAGATCTAAGAAATCGTGTGAACATCTTATAGGAGTAGTAGAACCATCCCAAATTATTCATAAGTTGTAATAAAAGTAATACCGAGACTAATAGTCATACAAGAAACGAGTACCATTAAAAGTTTCTAATAAACTTCAAACATTAGTAAATTTAGATGACAAATTTAAATGAGTTTTCTTACTGACGAACAAAGTTCGATTGATGAAACTTATTACGAGATATAAGAAATTGTATGAACATCTTATAGGAGTAGTAGAATCATACCAAATAAATTATAACTTGTAATAAACGAAATACCGAGGCTAATCAATCATAAAGTAATGGAGTACCGTTAAATGTATATAATACACTTTAAAAATTAGCCTTTTTAGATTAAAATTTAAATGAGTTTTATCATACAAGATAAATTGCTTCCATTGATGAAACTTCTTACGAGATATAAGAAATCGTGTGAACATCTTATAGGTGTAGTAGAATCACACGAAATAAATTATAAGTTGTAATTAGAAAAATCTTGAGGCTAATAGGATGATGCAGGAATGAAGTACCATTAAAAGTTTATAATAGACTACAAGCATTAGTATATTTAGATTACAATTTTAAAGTTGTTTCATTATACAAGATAAATTAATTTCGATCGATGGAACCTATTACGAGATATAAGAAATCGTGTGAACAGATCTTCTAGTACTAGTAGAATCATACGTAATAAATTATATGTTGTAATAAAAGAAATACCGGGTACAATCAAAGGTTTATAATAAACTTCAAACATTAGTATATTTTGATAACAAATTTAAACGTGTTTATCAAAAGATAAACAAAGTTCAATTGAACAAACCTACTACGAGATATAAGATATAGTGTGAACCTCTTATAGGTGTAGGGAATCATACGAAATAAATTATAAATTGTACTAAACGAAATACCGAGGCTAATAGATCATGCAAAAGTGGAGTACCATTAATAGTATATTAGAAACTTCAAACGTTAGTATATGTAGATTACAAATTTAAAAGAGTTTTATTAAACAAGATAAATTCACTTTGATTGATGAAACTTATTAGGAGATCTAAGAAATCGTGTGAACATCTTATAGGAGTAGTAGAACCATCCCAAATTATTCATAAGTTGTAATAAAAGTAATACCGAGACTAATAGTCATACAAGAAACGAGTACCATTAAAAGTTTCTAATAAACTTCAAACATTAGTAAATTTAGATGACAAATTTAAATGAGTTTTCTTACTGACGAACAAAGTTCGATTGATGAAACTTATTACGAGATATAAGAAATTGTATGAACATCTTATAGGAGTAGTAGAATCATACCAAATAAATTATAACTTGTAATAAACGAAATACCGAGGCTAATCAATCATAAAGTAATGGAGTACCGTTAAATGTATATAATACACTTTAAAAATTAGCCTTTTTAGATTAAAATTTAAATGAGTTTTATCATACAAGATAAATTGCTTCCATTGATGAAACTTCTTACGAGATATAAGAAATCGTGTGAACATCTTATAGGTGTAGTAGAATCACACGAAATAAATTATAAGTTGTAATTAGAAAAATCTTGAGGCTAATAGGATGATGCAGGAATGAAGTACCATTAAAAGTTTATAATAGACTACAAGCATTAGTATATTTAGATTACAATTTTAAAGTTGTTTCATTATACAAGATAAATTAATTTCGATCGATGGAACCTATTACGAGATATAAGAAATCGTGTGAACAGATCTTCTAGTACTAGTAGAATCATACGTAATAAATTATATGTTGTAATAAAAGAAATACCGAGTACGATCAAAGGTTTATAATAAACTTTAAACATTAGTATATTTTGATAACAAATTTAAACGTGTTTATCAAAAGATAAACAAAGTTCAATTGAACAAACCTACTACGAGATATAAGATATAGTGTGAACCTCTTATAGGTGTAGGGAATCATACGAAATAAATTATAAATTGTACTAAACGAAATACCGAGGCTAATAGATCATGCAAAAGTGGAGTACCATTAATAGTATATTAGAAACTTCAAACGTTAGTATATGTAGATTACAAATTTAAAAGAGTTTTATTAAACAAGATAAATTCACTTTGATTGATGAAACTTATTACGAGATCTAAGAAATCGTGTGAACATCTTATAGGAGTAGTAGAACCATCCCAAATTATTCATAAGTTGTAATAAATGTAATACCGAGACTAATAGTCATACAAGAAACGAGTACCATTAAAAGTTTCTAATAAACTTCAAACATTAGTAAATTTAGATGACAAATTTAAATGAGTTTTCTTACAGACGAAGAAAGTTCGATTGATGAAACTTATTACGAGATATAAGAAATTGTATGAACATCTTATAGGAGTAGTAGAATCATACCAAATAAATTATAACTTGTAATAAACGAAATACCGAGGCTAATCAATCATAAAGTAATGGAGTACCGTTAAATGTATATAATACACTTTAAAAATTAGCCTTTTTAGATTAAAATTTAAATGAGTTTTATCATACAAGATAAATTGCTTCCATTGATGAAACTTCTTACGAGATATAAGAAATCGTGTGAACATCTTATAGGTGTAGTAGAATCACACGAAATAAATTATAAGTTGTAATTAGAAAAATCTTGAGGCTAATAGGATGATGCAGGAATGAAGTACCATTAAAAGTTTATAATAGACTACAAGCATTAGTATATTTAGATTACAATTTTAAAGTTGTTTCATTATACAAGATAAATTAATTTCGATCGATGGAACCTATTACGAGATATAAGAAATCGTGTGAACAGATCTTCTAGTACTAGTAGAATCATACGTAATAAATTATATGTTGTAATAAAAGAAATACCGGGTACAATCAAAGGTTTATAATAAACTTCAAACATTAGTATATTTTGATAACAAATTTAAACGTGTTTATCAAAAGATAAACAAAGTTCAATTGAACAAACCTACTACGAGATATAAGATATAGTGTGAACCTCTTATAGGTGTAGGGAATCATACGAAATAAATTATAAATTGTACTAAACGAAATACCGAGGCTAATAGATCATGCAAAAGTGGAGTACCATTAATAGTATATTAGAAACTTCAAACGTTAGTATATGTAGATTACAAATTTAAAAGAGTTTTATTAAACAAGATAAATTCACTTTGATTGATGAAACTTATTAGGAGATCTAAGAAATCGTGTGAACATCTTATAGGAGTAGTAGAACCATCCCAAATTATTCATAAGTTGTAATAAAAGTAATACCGAGACTAATAGTCATACAAGAAACGAGTACCATTAAAAGTTTCTAATAAACTTCAAACATTAGTAAATTTAGATGACAAATTTAAATGAGTTTTCTTACTGACGAACAAAGTTCGATTGATGAAACTTATTACGAGATATAAGAAATTGTATGAACATCTTATAGGAGTAGTAGAATCATACCAAATAAATTATAACTTGTAATAAACGAAATACCGAGGCTAATCAATCATAAAGTAATGGAGTACCGTTAAATGTATATAATACACTTTAAAAATTAGCCTTTTTAGATTAAAATTTAAATGAGTTTTATCATACAAGATAAATTGCTTCCATTGATGAAACTTCTTACGAGATATAAGAAATCGTGTGAACATCTTATAGGTGTAGTAGAATCACACGAAATAAATTATAAGTTGTAATTAGAAAAATCTTGAGGCTAATAGGATGATGCAGGAATGAAGTACCATTAAAAGTTTATAATAGACTACAAGCATTAGTATATTTAGATTACAATTTTAAAGTTGTTTCATTATAAAAGATAAATTAATTTCGATCGATGGAACCTATTACGAGATATAAGAAATCGTGTGAACAGATCTTCTAGTACTAGTAGAATCATACGTAATAAATTATATGTTGTAATAAAAGAAATACCGAGTACGATCAAAGGTTTATAATAAACTTTAAACATTAGTATATTTTGATAACAAATTTAAACGTGTTTATCAAAAGATAAACAAAGTTCAATTGAACAAACCTACTACGAGATATAAGATATAGTGTGAACCTCTTATAGGTGTAGGGAATCATACGAAATAAATTATAAATTGTACTAAACGAAATACCGAGGCTAATAGATCATGCAAAAGTGGAGTACCATTAATAGTATATTAGAAACTTCAAACGTTAGTATATGTAGATTACAAATTTAAAAGAGTTTTATTAAACAAGATAAATTCACTTTGATTGATGAAACTTATTACGAGATCTAAGAAATCGTGTGAACATCTTATAGGAGTAGTAGAACCATCCCAAATTATTCATAAGTTGTAATAAATGTAATACCGAGACTAATAGTCATACAAGAAACGAGTACCATTAAAAGTTTCTAATAAACTTCAAACATTAGTAAATTTAGATGACAAATTTAAATGAGTTTTCTTACAGACGATCAAAGTTCGATTGATGAAACTTATTACGAGATATAAGAAATTGTATGAACATCTTATAGGAGTAGTAGAATCATACCAAATAAATTATAACTTGTAATAAACGAAATACCGAGGCTAATCAATCATAAAGTAATGGAGTACCGTTAAATGTATATAATACACTTTAAAAATTAGCCTTTTTAGATTAAAATTTAAATGAGTTTTATCATACAAGATAAATTGCTTCCATTGATGAAACTTCTTACGAGATATAAGAAATCGTGTGAACATCTTATAGGTGTAGTAGAATCACACGAAATAAATTATAAGTTGTAATTAGAAAAATCTTGAGGCTAATAGGATGATGCAAGAATGGAGTACCATTAAAAGTTTATAATAGAGTACAAGCATTAGTATATTTATATTACAATTTTAAAGTTGTTTCATTTTACATGATAAATTGATTTCGATCGATGGAACCTATTACGAGATATAAGAAATCGTGTGAACAGATCTTCTAGTACTAGTAGAGTCATACATAATAAATTATATGTTGAAATAAAAGAAATACCGAGTACGATCAAATGTTTATAATAAACTTCAAACATTAGTATATTTTGATAACAAATTTAAACGTGTTTATCAAAAGATAAACAAAGTTCAATTGAACAAACCTACTACGAGATATAAGATATAGTGTGAACCTCTTATAGGTGTAGGGAATCATACGAAATAAATTATAAATTGTACTAAACGAAATACCGAGGCTAATAGATCATGCAAAAGTGGAGTACCATTAATAGTATATTAGAAACTTCAAACATTAGTATATGTAGATTACAAATTTAAAAGAGTTTTATTAAACAAGATAAATTCACTTTGATTGATGAAACTTATTACGAGATCTAAGAAATCGTGTGAACATCTTATAGGAGTAGTAGAACCATCCCAAATTATTCATAAGTTGTAATAAAAGTAATACCGAGACTAATAGTCATACAAGAAACGAGTACCATTAAAAGTTTCTAATAAACTTCAAACATTAGTAAATTTAGATGACAAATTTAAATGAGTTTTCTTACAGACGAACAAAGTTCGATTGATGAAACTTATTACGAGATATAAGAAATTGTATGAACATCTTATAGGAGTAGTAGAATCATACCAAATAAATTATAACTTGTAATAAACGAAATACCGAGGCTAATCAATCATAAAGTAATGGAGTACCGTTAAATATATATAATACACTTTAAACATTAGCCTTTTTAGATTAAAATTTAAATGAGTTTTATCATACAAGATAAATTGCTTCCATTCATGAAACTTATTACGAGATATAAGAAATCGTGTGAACATCTTATAGGTGTAGTAGAATCACACGAAATAAAATATAAGTTGTAATTTGAAAAATCTCGAGGCTAATAGGATGATGCAAGAATGGAGTTCCATTAAAAGTTTATAATAGAGTACAAGCATTAGTATATTTATATTACAATTTTAAACTTATTTCATTTTACAAGATAAATTGATTTCGATCGATGGAAACTATTACGAGATATAAGAAATCGTGTGAACAGATCTTCTAGTACTAGTAGAATCATACGTAATAAATTATATGTTGTAATAAAAGAAATAAATACCGAGTACGATCAAAGGTTTATAATAAACTTCAAACATTAGTATATTTTGATAACAAATTTAAACGTGTTTATCAAAAGATAAACAAAGTTCAATTGAACAAACCTACTACGAGATATAAGATATAGTGTGAACCTCTTATAGGTGTAGGGAATCATACGAAATAAATTATAAATTGTACTAAACGAAATACCGAGGCTAATAGATCATGCAAAAGTGGAGTACCATTAATAGTATATTAGAAACTTCAAACATTAGTATATGTAGATTACAAATTTAAAAGAGTTTTATTAAACAAGATAAATTCACTTTGATTGATGAAACTTATTACGAGATCTAAGAAATCGTGTGAACATCTTATAGGAGTAGTAGAACCATCCCAAATAATTCATAAGTTGTAATAAAAGTAATACCGAGACTAATAGTCATACAAGAAACGAGTACCATTAAAAGTTTCTAATAAACTTCAAACATTAGTAAATTTAGATGACAAATTTAAATGAGTTTTCTTACAGACGAACAAAGTTCGATTGATGAAACTTATTACGAGACATAAGAAATTGTATGAACATCTTATAGGAGTAGTAGAATCATACCAAATAAATTATAACTTGTAATAAACGAAATACCGAGGCTAATCAATCATAAAGTAATGGAGAACCGTTAAATGTATATAATACACTTTAAACATTAGCCTTTTTAGATTAAAATTTAAATGAGTTTTATCATACAAGATAAATTGCTTCCATTGATGAAACTTCTTACGAGATATAAGAAATCGTGTGAACATCTTATAGGTGTAGTAGAATCACACGAAATAAATTATAAGTTGTAATTAGAAAAATCTTGAGGCTAATAGGATGATGCAGGAATGGAGTACCATTAAAAGTTTATAATAGACTACAAGCATTAGTATATTTAGATTACAATTTTAAAGTTGTTTCATTATACAAGATAAATTAATTTCGATCGATGGAACCTATTACGAGATATAAGAAATCGTGTGAACAGATCTTCTAGTACTAGTAGAATCATACGTAATAAATTATATGTTGTAATAAAAAAAATACCGGGTACGATTAAAGGTTTATAATAAACTTCAAACATTAGTATATTTTGATAACAAATTTAAACGTGTTTATCAAAAGATAAACAAAGTTTAATTGAACAAACCTACTACGAGATATAAGATATAGTGTGAACCTCTTATAGGTGTAGGGAATCATACGAAATAAATTATAAATTGTACTAAACGAAATACCGAGGTTAATAGATCATGCAAAAGTGGAGTACCATTAATAGTACATTAGAAACTTCAAACATTAGTATATGTAGATTACAAATTTAAAAGAGTTTTATTAAACAAGATAAATTCACTTTGATTGATGAAACTTATTACGAAATCTAAGAAATCGTGTGAACATCTTATAGGAGTAGTAGAACCATCCCAAATTATTCATAAGTTGTAATAAAAGTAATACCGAGACTAATAGTCATACAAGAAACGAGTACCATTAAAAGTTTCTAATAAACTTCAAACATTAGTAAATTTAGATGACAAATTTAAATGAGTTTTCTTACTGACGAACAAAGTTCGATTGATGAAACTTATTACGAGATATAAGAAATTGTATGAACATCTTATAGGAGTAGTAGAATCATACCAAATAAATTATAACTTGTAATAAACGAAATACCGAGGCTAATCAATCATAAAGTAATGGAGTACCGTTAAATGTATATAATACACTTTAAAAATTAGCCTTTTTAGATTAAAATTTAAATGAGTTTTATCATACAAGATAAATTGCTTCCATTGATGAAACTTCTTACGAGATATAAGAAATCGTCTGAACATCTTATAGGTGTAGTAGAATCACACGAAATAAATTATAAGTTGTAATTAGAAAAATCTTGAGGCTAATAGGATGATGCAGGAATGAAGTACCATTAAAAGTTTATAATAGACTAAAGCATTAGTATATTTAGATTACAATTTTAAAGTTGTTTCATTATACAAGATAAATTAATTTCGATCGATGGAACCTATTACGAGATATAAGAAATCGTGTGAACAGATCTTCTAGTACTAGTAGAATCATACGTAATAAATTATATGTTGTAATAAAAGAAATACCGGGTACAATCAAAGGTTTATAATAAACTTCAAACATTAGTATATTTTGATAACAAATTTAAACGTGTTTATCAAAAGATAAACAAAGTTCAATTGAACAAACCTACTACGAGATATAAGATATAGTGTGAACCTCTTATAGGTGTAGGGAATCATACGAAATAAATTATAAATTGTACTAAACGAAATACCGAGGCTAATAGATCCTGCAAAGGTGGAGTACCATTAATAGTATATTAGAAACTTCAAACGTTAGTATATGTAGATTACAAATTTAAAAGAGTTTTATTAAACAAGATAAATTCACTTTGATTGATGAAACTTATTACGAGATCTAAGAAATCGTGTGAACATCTTATAGGAGTAGTAGAACCATCCCAAATAATTCATAAGTTGTAATAAAAGTAATACCGAGACTAATAGTCATACAAGAAACGAGTACCATTAAAAGTTTCTAATAAACTTCAAACATTAGTAAATTTAGATGACAAATTTAAATGAGTTTTCTTACAGACGAACAAAGTTCGATTGATGAAACTTATTACGAGATATAAGAAATTGTATGAACATCTTATAGGAGTAGTAGAATCATACCAAATAAATTATAACTTGTAATAAACGAAATACCGAGGCTAATCAATCATAAAGCAATGGAGTACCGTTAAATGTATATAATACACTTTAAACATTAGTCTTTTTAGATTAAAATTTAAATGAGTTTTATCATACAAGATAAATTGCGTTCGATTGATGAAACTTATTACGAGATCTAAGAAATCGTGTGAACATCTTATAGGAGTAGTAGAACCATCCCAAATAATTCAGAAGTTGTAATAAAAGTAATACCGAGACTAATAGTCATACAAGAAACGAGTACCATTAAAAGTTTCTAATAAACTTTAAACATTAGTAAATTTAGATGACAAATTTAAATGAGTTTTCTTACAGACGAACAAAGTTCGATTGATGAAACTTATTGCGAGATATAAGAAATTGTATGAACATCTTATAGGAGTAGTAGAATCATATCAAATAAATTATAACTTGTAATAAACGAAATACCGAGGCTAATCAATCATAAAGCAATGGAGTACCGTTAAATGTATATAATACACTTTAAACATTAGCCTTTTTAGATTAAAATTTAAATGAGTTTTATCATAAAAGATAAATTGCTTCCATTGATGAAACTTATTACGAGATCTAAGAAATCGTGTGAACATCTTATAGGAGTAGTAGAACCATCCCAAATAATTCATAAGTTGTAATAAAAGTAATACCGAGACTAATAGTCATACAATAAACGAGTACCATTAAAAGTTTCTAATAAACTTTAAACATTAGTAAATTTAGATGACAAATTTAAATGAGTTTTCTTACAGACGAACAAAGTTCGATTGATGAAACTTATTACGAGATATAAGAAATTGTATGAACATCTTATAGGAGTAGTAGAATCATACCAAATAAATTATAACTTGTAATAAACGAAATACCGAGGCTAATCAATCATAAAGCAATGGAGTACCGTTAAATGTATATAATACACTTCAAACATTAGTCTTTTTAGATTAAAATTTAAATGAGTTTTATCATACAAGATAAATTGCGTTCGATTGATGAAACTTATTACGAGATCTAAGAAATCGTGTGAACATCTTATAGGAGTAGTAGAACCATCCCAAATAATTCATAAGTTGTAATAAAAGTAATACCGAGACTAATAGTCATACAAGAAACGAGTACCATTAAAAGTTTCTAATAAACTTTAAACATTAGTAAATTTAGATGACAAATTTAAATGAGTTTTCTTACAGACGAAGAAAGTTCGATTGATGAAACTTATTACGAGATATAAGAAATTGTATGAACATCTTATAGGAGTAGTAGAATCATACCAAATAAATTATAACTTGTAATAAACGAAATACCGAGGCTAATCAATCATAAAGCAATGGAGTACCGTTAAATGTATATAATACACTTTAAACATTAGTCTTTTTAGATTAAAATTTAAATGAGTTTTATCATACAAGATAAATTGCGTTCGATTGATGAAACTTATTACGAGATATAAGAAATCGTGTGAACATCTTATAGGTGTAGTAGAATCACACGAAATAAAATATAAGTTGTAATTTGAAAAATCTCGAGGCTAATAGGATGATGCAAGAATGGAGTACCATTAAAAGTTTATAATAGAGTACAAGCATTAGTATATTTATATTACAATTTTAAACTTGTTTCATTTTACAAGATAAATTGATTTCAATCGATGGAAACTATTACGAGATATAAGAAATCGTGTGAACAGATCTTCTAGTACTAGTAGAATCATACGTAATAAATTATATGTTGTAATAAAAGAAATAAATACCGAGTACGATCAAAGGTTTATAATAAACTTCAAACATTAGTATATTTTGATAACAAATTTAAACGTGTTTATTAAAAGATAAACAAAGTTCAATTGAACAAACCTACTACGAGATATAAGATATAGTGTGAACCTCTTATAGGTGTAGGGAATCATACGAAATAAATTATAAATTGTACTAAACGAAATACCGAGGCTAATAGATCATGCAAAAGTGGAGTACCATTAATAGTATATTAGAAACTTCAAACGTTAGTATATGTAGATTACAATTTTAAAAGAGTTTTATTAAACAAGATAAATTCACTTTGATTGATGAAACTTATTACGAGATCTAAGAAATCGTGTGAACATCTTATAGGAGTAGTAGAACCATCCCAAATAATTCATAAGTTGTAATAAAAGTAATACCGAGACTAATAGTCATACAAGAAACGAGTACCATTAAAAGTTTCTAATAAACTTCAAACATTAGTAAATTTAGATGACAAATTTAAATGAGTTTTCTTACAGACGAACAAAGTTCGATTGATGAAACTTATTACGAGATATAAGAAATTGTATGAACATCTTATAGGAGTAGTAGAATCATACCAAATAAATTATAACTTGTAATAAACGAAATACCGAGGCTAATCAATCATAAAGCAATGGAGTACCGTTAAATGTATATAATACACTTTAAACATTAGTCTTTTTAGATTAAAATTTAAATGAGTTTTATCATACAAGATAAATTGCGTTCGATTGATGAAACTTATTACGAGATCTAAGAAATCGTGTGAACATCTTATAGGAGTAGTAGAACCATCCCAAATAATTCAGAAGTTGTAATAAAAGTAATACCGAGACTAATAGTCATACAAGAAACGAGTACCATTAAAAGTTTCTAATAAACTTTAAACATTAGTAAATTTAGATGACAAATTTAAATGAGTTTTCTTACAGACGAACAAAGTTCGATTGATGAAACTTATTACGAGATATAAGAAATTGTATGAACATCTTATAGGAGTAGTAGAATCATATCAAATAAATTATAACTTGTAATAAACGAAATACCGAGGCTAATCAATCATAAAGCAATGGAGTACCGTTAAATGTATATAATACACTTTAAACATTAGCCTTTTTAGATTAAAATTTAAATGAGTTTTATCATACAAGATAAATTGCGTTCGATTGATGAAACTTATTACGAGATATAAGAAATCGTGTGAACATCTTATAGGTGTAGTAGAATCACACGAAATAAAATATAAGTTGTAATTTGAAAAATCTCGAGGCTAATAGGATGATGCAGGAATGAAGTACCATTAAAAGTTTATAATAGACTAAAGCATTAGTATATTTAGATTACAATTTTAAAGTTGTTTCATTATACAAGATAAATTAATTTCGATCGATGGAACCTATTACGAGATATAAGAAATCGTGTGAACAGATCTTCTAGTACTAGTAGAATCATACGTAATAAATTATATGTTGTAATAAAAGAAATACCGGGTACAATCAAAGGTTTATAATAAACTTCAAACATTAGTATATTTTGATAACAAATTTAAACGTGTTTATCAAAAGATAAACAAAGTTCAATTGAACAAACCTACTACGAGATATAAGATATAGTGTGAACCTCTTATAGGTGTAGGGAATCATACGAAATAAATTATAAATTGTACTAAACGAAATACCGAGGCTAATAGATCCTGCAAAAGTGGAGTACCATTAATAGTATATTAGAAACTTCAAACGTTAGTATATGTAGATTACAAATTTAAAAGAGTTTTATTAAACAAGATAAATTCACTTTGATTGATGAAACTTATTACGAGATCTAAGAAATCGTGTGAACATCTTATAGGAGTAGTAGAACCATCCCAAATAATTCATAAGTTGTAATAAAAGTAATACCGAGACTAATAGTCATACAAGAAACGAGTACCATTAAAAGTTTCTAATAAACTTCAAACATTAGTAAATTTAGATGACAAATTTAAATGAGTTTTCTTACAGACGAACAAAGTTCGATTGATGAAACTTATTACGAGATATAAGAAATTGTATGAACATCTTATAGGAGTAGTAGAATCATACCAAATAAATTATAACTTGTAATAAACGAAATACCGAGGCTAATCAATCATAAAGCAATGGAGTACCGTTAAATGTATATAATACACTTTAAACATTAGTCTTTTTAGATTAAAATTTAAATGAGTTTTATCATACAAGATAAATTGCGTTCGATTGATGAAACTTATTACGAGATCTAAGAAATCGTGTGAACATCTTATAGGAGTAGTAGAACCATCCCAAATAATTCAGAAGTTGTAATAAAAGTAATACCGAGACTAATAGTCATACAAGAAACGAGTACCATTAAAAGTTTCTAATAAACTTTAAACATTAGTAAATTTAGATGACAAATTTAAATGAGTTTTCTTACAGACGAACAAAGTTCGATTGATGAAACTTATTACGAGATATAAGAAATTGTATGAACATCTTATAGGAGTAGTAGAATCATATCAAATAAATTATAACTTGTAATAAACGAAATACCGAGGCTAATCAATCATAAAGCAATGGAGTACCGTTAAATGTATATAATACACTTTAAACATTAGCCTTTTTAGATTAAAATTTAAATGAGTTTTATCATAAAAGATAAATTGCTTCCATTGATGAAACTTATTACGAGATCTAAGAAATCGTGTGAACATCTTATAGGAGTAGTAGAACCATCCCAAATAATTCATAAGTTGTAATAAAAGTAATACCGAGACTAATAGTCATACAATAAACGAGTACCATTAAAAGTTTCTAATAAACTTTAAACATTAGTAAATTTAGATGACAAATTTAAATGAGTTTTCTTACAGACGAACAAAGTTCGATTGATGAAACTTATTACGAGATATAAGAAATTGTATGAACATCTTATAGGAGTAGTAGAATCATACCAAATAAATTATAACTTGTAATAAACGAAATACCGAGGCTAATCAATCATAAAGCAATGGAGTACCGTTAAATGTATATAATAAACTTCAAACATTAGTCTTTTTAGATTAAAATTTAAATGAGTTTTATCATACAAGATAAATTGCGTTCGATTGATGAAACTTATTACGAGATCTAAGAAATCGTGTGAACATCTTATAGGAGTAGTAGAACCATCCCAAATAATTCATAAGTTGTAATAAAAGTAATACCGAGACTAATAGTCATACAAGAAACGAGTACCATTAAAAGTTTCTAATAAACTTTAAACATTAGTAAATTTAGATGACAAATTTAAATGAGTTTTCTTACAGACGAAGAAAGTTCGATTGATGAAACTTATTACGAGATATAAGAAATTGTATGAACATCTTATAGGAGTAGTAGAATCATACCAAATAAATTATAACTTGTAATAAACGAAATACCGAGGCTAATCAATCATAAAGCAATGGAGTACCATTAAATGTATATAATACACTTTAAACATTAGTCTTTTTAGATTAAAATTTAAATGAGTTTTATCATACAAGATAAATTGCGTTCGATTGATGAAACTTATTACGAGATATAAGAAATCGTGTGAACATCTTATAGGTGTAGTAGAATCACACGAAATAAAATATAAGTTGTAATTTGAAAAATCTCGAGGCTAATAGGATGATGCAAGAATGGAGTACCATTAAAAGTTTATAATAGAGTACAAGCATTAGTATATTTATATTACAATTTTAAACTTGTTTCATTTTACAAGATAAATTGATTTCGATCGATGGAAACTATTACGAGATATAAGAAATCGTGTGAACAGATCTTCTAGTACTAGTAGAATCATACGTAATAAATTATATGTTGTAATAAAAGAAATAAATACCGAGTACGATCAAAGGTTTATAATAAACTTCAAACATTAGTATATTTTGATAACAAATTTAAACGTGTTTATTAAAAGATAAACAAAGTTCAATTGAACAAACCTACTACGAGATATAAGATATAGTGTGAACCTCTTATAGGTGTAGGGAATCATACGAAATAAATTATAAATTGTACTAAACGAAATACCGAGGCTAATAGATCATGCAAAAGTGGAGTACCATTAATAGTATATTAGAAACTTCAAACGTTAGTATATGTAGATTACAATTTTAAAAGAGTTTTATTAAACAAGATAAATTCACTTTGATTGATGAAACTTATTACGAGATCTAAGAAATCGTGTGAACATCTTATAGGAGTAGTAGAACCATCCCAAATAATTCATAAGTTGTAATAAAAGTAATACCGAGACTAATAGTCATACAAGAAACGAGTACCATTAAAAGTTTCTAATAAACTTCAAACATTAGTAAATTTAGATGACAAATTTAAATGAGTTTTCTTACAGACGAACAAAGTTCGATTGATGAAACTTATTACGAGATATAAGAAATTGTATGAACATCTTATAGGAGTAGTAGAATCATACCAAATAAATTATAACTTGTAATAAACGAAATACCGAGGCTAATCAATCATAAAGCAATGGAGTACCGTTAAATGTATATAATACACTTTAAACATTAGTCTTTTTAGATTAAAATTTAAATGAGTTTTATCATACAAGATAAATTGCGTTCGATTGATGAAACTTATTACGAGATCTAAGAAATCGTGTGAACATCTTATAGGAGTAGTAGAACCATCCCAAATAATTCAGAAGTTGTAATAAAAGTAATACCGAGACTAATAGTCATACAAGAAACGAGTACCATTAAAAGTTTCTAATAAACTTTAAACATTAGTAAATTTAGATGACAAATTTAAATGAGTTTTCTTACAGACGAACAAAGTTCGATTGATGAAACTTATTACGAGATATAAGAAATTGTATGAACATCTTATAGGAGTAGTAGAATCATATCAAATAAATTATAACTTGTAATAAACGAAATACCGAGGCTAATCAATCATAAAGCAATGGAGTACCGTTAAATGTATATAATACACTTTAAACATTAGCCTTTTTAGATTAAAATTTAAATGAGTTTTATCATACAAGATAAATTGCGTTCGATTGATGAAACTTATTACGAGATATAAGAAATCGTGTGAACATCTTATAGGTGTAGTAGAATCACACGAAATAAAATATAAGTTGTAATTTGAAAAATCTCGAGGCTAATAGGATGATGCAGGAATGAAGTACCATTAAAAGTTTATAATAGACTAAAGCATTAGTATATTTAGATTACAATTTTAAAGTTGTTTCATTATACAAGATAAATTAATTTCGATCGATGGAACCTATTACGAGATATAAGAAATCGTGTGAACAGATCTTCTAGTACTAGTAGAATCATACGTAATAAATTATATGTTGTAATAAAAGAAATACCGGGTACAATCAAAGGTTTATAATAAACTTCAAACATTAGTATATTTTGATAACAAATTTAAACGTGTTTATCAAAAGATAAACAAAGTTCAATTGAACAAACCTACTACGAGATATAAGATATAGTGTGAACCTCTTATAGGTGTAGGGAATCATACGAAATAAATTATAAATTGTACTAAACGAAATACCGAGGCTAATAGATCCTGCAAAAGTGGAGTACCATTAATAGTATATTAGAAACTTCAAACGTTAGTATATGTAGATTACAAATTTAAAAGAGTTTTATTAAACAAGATAAATTCACTTTGATTGATGAAACTTATTACGAGATCTAAGAAATCGTGTGAACATCTTATAGGAGTAGTAGAACCATCCCAAATAATTCATAAGTTGTAATAAAAGTAATACCGAGACTAATAGTCATACAAGAAACGAGTACCATTAAAAGTTTCTAATAAACTTCAAACATTAGTAAATTTAGATGACAAATTTAAATGAGTTTTCTTACAGACGAACAAAGTTCGATTGATGAAACTTATTACGAGATATAAGAAATTGTATGAACATCTTATAGGAGTAGTAGAATCATACCAAATAAATTATAACTTGTAATAAACGAAATACCGAGGCTAATCAATCATAAAGCAATGGAGTACCGTTAAATGTATATAATACACTTTAAACATTAGTCTTTTTAGATTAAAATTTAAATGAGTTTTATCATACAAGATAAATTGCGTTCGATTGATGAAACTTATTACGAGATCTAAGAAATCGTGTGAACATCTTATAGGAGTAGTAGAACCATCCCAAATAATTCAGAAGTTGTAATAAAAGTAATACCGAGACTAATAGTCATACAAGAAACGAGTACCATTAAAAGTTTCTAATAAACTTTAAACATTAGTAAATTTAGATGACAAATTTAAATGAGTTTTCTTACAGACGAACAAAGTTCGATTGATGAAACTTATTACGAGATATAAGAAATTGTATGAACATCTTATAGGAGTAGTAGAATCATATCAAATAAATTATAACTTGTAATAAACGAAATACCGAGGCTAATCAATCATAAAGCAATGGAGTACCGTTAAATGTATATAATACACTTTAAACATTAGCCTTTTTAGATTAAAATTTAAATGAGTTTTATCATAAAAGATAAATTGCTTCCATTGATGAAACTTATTACGAGATCTAAGAAATCGTGTGAACATCTTATAGGAGTAGTAGAACCATCCCAAATAATTCATAAGTTGTAATAAAAGTAATACCGAGACTAATAGTCATACAATAAACGAGTACCATTAAAAGTTTCTAATAAACTTTAAACATTAGTAAATTTAGATGACAAATTTAAATGAGTTTTCTTACAGACGAACAAAGTTCGATTGATGAAACTTATTACGAGATATAAGAAATTGTATGAACATCTTATAGGAGTAGTAGAATCATACCAAATAAATTATAACTTGTAATAAACGAAATACCGAGGCTAATCAATCATAAAGCAATGGAGTACCGTTAAATGTATATAATACACTTCAAACATTAGTCTTTTTAGATTAAAATTTAAATGAGTTTTATCATACAAGATAAATTGCGTTCGATTGATGAAACTTATTACGAGATCTAAGAAATCGTGTGAACATCTTATAGGAGTAGTAGAACCATCCCAAATAATTCATAAGTTGTAATAAAAGTAATACCGAGACTAATAGTCATACAAGAAACGAGTACCATTAAAAGTTTCTAATAAACTTTAAACATTAGTAAATTTAGATGACAAATTTAAATGAGTTTTCTTACAGACGAAGAAAGTTCGATTGATGAAACTTATTACGAGATATAAGAAATTGTATGAACATCTTATAGGAGTAGTAGAATCATACCAAATAAATTATAACTTGTAATAAACGAAATACCGAGGCTAATCAATCATAAAGCAATGGAGTACCGTTAAATGTATATAATACACTTTAAACATTAGTCTTTTTAGATTAAAATTTAAATGAGTTTTATCATACAAGATAAATTGCGTTCGATTGATGAAACTTATTACGAGATATAAGAAATCGTGTGAACATCTTATAGGTGTAGTAGAATCACACGAAATAAAATATAAGTTGTAATTTGAAAAATCTCGAGGCTAATAGGATGATGCAAGAATGGAGTACCATTAAAAGTTTATAATAGAGTACAAGCATTAGTATATTTATATTACAATTTTAAACTTGTTTCATTTTACTTGATAAATTGATTTCGATCGATGGAAACTATTACGAGATATAAGAAATCGTGTGAACAGATCTTCTAGTACTAGTAGAATCATACGTAATAAATTATATGTTGTAATAAAAGAAATAAATACCGAGTACGATCAAAGGTTTATAATAAACTTCAAACATTAGTATATTTTGATAACAAATTTAAATGTGTTTATTAAAAGATAAACAAAGTTCAATTGAACAAACCTACTACGAGATATAAGATATACTGTGAACCTCTTATAGGTGTAGGGAATCATACGAAATAAATTATAAATTGTACTCAACGAAATACCGAGGCTAATAGATCATGCAAAAGTGGAGTACCATTAATAGTATATTAGAAACTTCAAACGTTAGTATATGTAGATTACAATTTTAAAAGAGTTTTATTAAACAAGATAAATTCACTTTGATTGATGAAACTTATTACGAGATCTAAGAAATCGTGTGAACATCTTATAGGAGTAGTAGAATCATCCCAAATAATTCATAAGTTGTAATAAAAGTAATACCGAGACTAATAGTCATACAAGAAACGAGTACCATTAAAAGTTTCTAATAAACTTCAAACATTAGTAAATTTAGATGACAAATTTAAATGAGTTTTCTTACAGACGAACAAAGTTCGATTGATGAAACTTATTACGAGATATAAGAAATTGTATGAACATCTTATAGGAGTAGTAGAATCATACCAAATAAATTATAACTTGTAATAAACGAAATACCGAGGCTAATCAATCATAAAGCAATGGAGTACCGTTAAATGTATATAATACACTTTAAACATTAGTCTTTTTAGATTAAAATTTAAATGAGTTTTATCATACAAGATAAATTGCGTTCGATTGATGAAACTTATTACGAGATCTAAGAAATCGTGTGAACATCTTATAGGAGTAGTAGAACCATCCCAAATAATTCAGAAGTTGTAATAAAAGTAATACCGAGACTAATAGTCATACAAGAAACGAGTACCATTAAAAGTTTCTAATACACTTTAAACATTAGTAAATTTAGATGACAAATTTAAATGAGTTTTCTTACAGACGAACAAAGTTCGATTGATGAAACTTATTACGAGATATAAGAAATTGTATGAACATCTTATAGGAGTAGTAGAATCATATCAAATAAATTATAACTTGTAATAAACGAAATACCGAGGCTAATCAATCATAAAGCAATGGAGTACCGTTAAATGTATATAATACACTTTAAACATTAGCCTTTTTAGATTAAAATTTAAATGAGTTTTATCATACAAGATAAATTGCTTCCATTGATGAAACTTATTACGAGATCTAAGAAATCGTGTGAACATCTTATAGGAGTAGTAGAACCATCCCAAATAATTCATAAGTTGTAATAAAAGTAATACCGAGACTAATAGTCATACAAGAAACGAGTACCATTAAAAGTTTCTAATAAACTTCAAACATTAGTAAATTTAGATGACAAATTTAAATGAGTTTTCTTACAGACGAAGAAAGTTCGATTGATGAAACTTATTACGAGATATAAGAAATTGTATGAACATCTTATAGGAGTAGTAGAATCATACCAAATAAATTATAACTTGTAATAAACGAAATACCGAGGCTAATCAATCATAAAGCAATGGAGTACCGTTAAATGTATATAATACACTTTAAACATTAGTCTTTTTAGATTAAAATTTAAATGAGTTTTATCATACAAGATAAATTGCGTTCGATTGATGAAACTTATTACGAGATCTAAGAAATCGTGTGAACATCTTATAGGAGTAGTAGAACCATCCCAAATAATTCATAAGTTGTAATAAAAGTAATACCGAGACTAATAGTCATACAAGAAACGAGTACCATTAAAAGTTTCTAATAAACTTTAAACATTAGTAAATTTAGATGACAAATTTAAATGAGTTTTCTTACAGACGAACAAAGTTCGATTGATGAAACTTATTACGAGATATAATAAATTGTATGAACATCTTATAGGAGTAGTAGAATCATACCAAATAAATTATAACTTGTAATAAACGAAATACCGAGGCTAATCAATCATAAAGCAATGGAGTACCGTTAAATGTATATAATACACTTTAAACATTAGTCTTTTTAGATTAAAATTTAAATGAGTTTTATCATACAAGATAAATTGCGTTCGATTGATGAAACTTATTACGAGATATAAGAAATCGTGTGAACATCTTATAGGAGTAGTAGAACCATCCCAAATAATTCATAAGTTGTAATAAAAGTAATACCGAGACTAATAGTCATACAAGAAACGAGTACCATTAAAAGTTTCTAATAAACTTTAAACATTAGTAAATTTAGATGACAAATTTAAATGAGTTTTCTTACAGACGAACAAAGTTCGATTGATGAAACTTATTACGAGATATAATAAATTGTATGAACATCTTATAGGAGTAGTAGAATCATACCAAATAAATTATAACTTGTAATAAACGAAATACCGAGGCTAATCAATCATAAAGCAATGGAGTACCGTTAAATGTATATAATACACTTTAAACATTAGCCTTTTTAGATTAAAATTTAAATGAGTTTTATCATACAAGATAAACTGCGTTCGATTGATGAAACTTATTACGAGATATAAGAAATCGTGTGAACATCTTATAGGTGTAGTAGAATCACACGAAATAAAATATAAGTTGTAATTTGAAAAATCTCGAGGCTAATAGGATGATGCAAGAATGGAGTACCATTAAAAGTTTATAATAGAGTACAAGCATTAGTATATTTATATTACAATTTTAAACTTGTTTCATTATACAAGATAAATTAATTTCGATCGATGGAACCTATTACGAGATATAAGAAATCGTGTGAACAGATCTTCTAGTACTAGTAGAATCATACGTAATAAATTATATGTTGTAATAAAAGATATACCGGGTACGATCAAAGGTTTATAATAAACTTCAAACATTAGTATATTTTGATAAAAAATTTAAACGTGTTTATCAAAAGATAAACAAAGTTCAATTGAACAAACCTACTACGAGATATAAGATATAGTGTGAACCTCTTATAGGTGTAGGGAATCATACGAAATAAATTATCAATTGTACTTAACGAAATACCGAGGCTAATAGATCATGCAAAAGTGGAGTACCATTAATAGTATATAAGAAACTTCAAACGTTAGTATATGTAGATTACAAATTTAAAAGAGTTTTATTAAACAAGATAACTTCACTTTGATTGATGAAACTTGTTACGAGATCTAAGAAATCGTGTGAACATCTTATAGGAGTAGTAGAACCATCCCAAACAATTTATAAGTTGTAATAAAAGTAATACCGAGACTAATAGTCATACAAGAAACGAGTACCATTAAAAGTTTCTAATAAACTTTAAACATTAGTAAATTTAGATGACAAATTTAAATGAGTTTTCTTACAGACGAACAAAGTTCGATTGATGAAACTTATTACGAGATATAAGAAATTGTATGAACATCTTATAGGAGTAGTAGAATCATACCAAATAAATTATAACTTGTAATAAACGAAATACCGAGGCTAATCAATCATAAAGCAATGGAGTACCGTTAAATGTATATAATACACTTTAAACATTAGTCTTTTTAGATTAAAATTTAAATGAGTTTTATCATACAAGATAAATTGCGTTCGATTGATGAAACTTATTACGAGATCTAAGAAATCGTGTGAACATCTTATAGGAGTAGTAGAACCATCCCAAATAATTCAGAAGTTGTAATAAAAGTAATACCGAGACTAATAGTCATACAAGAAACGAGTACCATTAAAAGTTTCTAATAAACTTTAAACATTAGTAAATTTAGATGACAAATTTAAATGAGTTTTCTTACAGACGAACAAAGTTCGATTGATGAAACTTATTACGAGATATAAGAAATTGTATGAACATCTTATAGGAGTAGTAGAATCATATCAAATAAATTATAACTTGTAATAAACGAAATACCGAGGCTAATCAATCATAAAGCAATGGAGTACCGTTAAATGTATATAATACACTTTAAACATTAGCCTTTTTAGATTAAAATTTAAATGAGTTTTATCATACAAGATAAATTGCTTCCATTGATGAAACTTATTACGAGATCTAAGAAATCGTGTGAACATCTTATAGGAGTAGTAGAACCATCCCAAATAATTCATAAGTTGTAATAAAAGTAATACCGAGACTAATAGTCATACAAGAAACGAGTACCATTAAAAGTTTCTAATAAACTTCAAACATTAGTAAATTTAGATGACAAATTTAAATGAGTTTTCTTACAGACGAAGAAAGTTCGCTTGATGAAACTTATTACGAGATATAAGAAATTGTATGAACATCTTATAGGAGTAGTAGAATCATACCAAATAAATTATAACTTGTAATAAACGAAATACCGAGGCTAATCAATCATAAAGCAATGGAGTACCGTTAAATGTATCTAATACACTTTAAACATTAGTCTTTTTAGATTAAAATTTAAATGAGTTTTATCATACAAGATAAATTGCGTTCGATTGATGAAACTTATTACGAGATCTAAGAAATCGTGTGAACATCTTATAGGAGTAGTAGAACCATCCCAAATAATTCATAAGTTGTAATAAAAGTAATACCGAGACTAATAGTCATACAAGAAACGAGTACCATTAAAAGTTTCTAATAAACTTTAAACATTAGTAAATTTAGATGACAAATTTAAATGAGTTTTCTTACAGACGAACAAAGTTCGATTGATGAAACTTATTACGAGATATAATAAATTGTATGAACATCTTATAGGAGTAGTAGAATCATACCAAATAAATTATAACTTGTAATAAACGAAATACCGAGGCTAATCAATCATAAAGCAATGGAGTACCGTTAAATGTATCTAATACACTTTAAACATTAGTCTTTTTAGATTAAAATTTAAATGAGTTTTATCATACAAGATAAATTGCGTTCGATTGATGAAACTTATTACGAGATCTAAGAAATCGTGTGAACATCTTATAGGAGTAGTAGAACCATCCCAAATAATTCATAAGTTGTAATAAAAGTAATACCGAGACTAATAGTCATACAAGAAACGAGTACCATTAAAAGTTTCTAATAAACTTTAAACATTAGTAAATTTAGATGACAAATTTAAATGAGTTTTCTTACAGACGAACAAAGTTCGATTGATGAAACTTATTACGAGATATAATTAATTGTATGAACATCTTATAGGAGTAGTAGAATCATACCAAATAAATTATAACTTGTAATAAACGAAATACCGAGGCTAATCAATCATAAAGCAATGGAGTACCGTTAAATGTATATAATACACTTTAAACATTAGCCTTTTTAGATTAAAATTTAAATGAGTTTTATCACACAAGATAAACTGCGTTCGATTGATGAAACTTATTACGAGATATAAGAAATCGTGTGAACATCTTATAGGTGTAGTAGAATCACACGAAATAAAATATAAGTTGTAATTTGAAAAATCTCGAGGCTAATAGGATGATGCAAGAATGGAGTACCATTAAAAGTTTATAATAGAGTACAAGCATTAGTATATTTATATTACAATTTTAAACTTGTTTCATTATACAAGATAAATTAATTTCGATCGATGGAACCTATTACGAGATATAAGAAATCGTGTGAACAGATCTTCTAGTACTAGTAGAATCATACGTAATAAATTATATGTTGTAATAAAAGATATACCGGGTACGATCAAAGGTTTATAATAAACTTCAAACATTAGTATATTTTGATAAAAAATTTAAACGTGTTTATCAAAAGATAAACAAAGTTCAATTGAACAAACCTACTACGAGATATAAGATATAGTGTGAACCTCTTATAGGTGTAGGGAATCATACGAAATAAATTATCAATTGTACTTAACGAAATACCGAGGCTAATAGATCATGCAAAAGTGGAGTACCATTAATAGTATATAAGAAACTTCAAACGTTAGTATATGTAGATTACAAATTTAAAAGAGTTTTATTAAACAAGATAACTTCACTTTGATTGATGAAACTTGTTACGAGATCTAAGAAATCGTGTGAACATCTTATAGGAGTAGTAGAACCATCCCAAACAATTTATAAGTTGTAATAAAAGTAATACCGAGACTAATAGTCATACAAGAAACGAGTACCATTAAAAGTTTCTAATAAACTTCAAACATTAGTAAATTTAGATGACAAATTTAAATGAGTTTTCTTACAGACGAAGAAAGTTCGATTGATGAAACTTATTACGAGATATAAGAAATTGTATGAACATCTTATAGGAGTAGTAGAATCATACCAAATAAATTATAACTTGTAATAAACGAAATACCGAGGCTAATCAATCATAAAGCAATGGAGTACCGTTAAATGTATCTAATACACTTTAAACATTAGTCTTTTTAGATTAAAATTTAAATGAGTTTTATCATACAAGATAAATTGCGTTCGATTGATGAAACTTATTACGAGATCTAAGAAATCGTGTGAACATCTTATAGGAGTAGTAGAACCATCCCAAATAATTCAGAAGTTGTAATAAAAGTAATACCGAGACTAATAGTCATACAAGAAACGAGTACCATTAAAAGTTTCTAATAAACTTTAAACATTAGTAAATTTAGATGACAAATTTAAATGAGTTTTCTTACAGACGAACAAAGTTCGATTGATGAAACTTATTACGAGATATAAGAAATTGTATGAACATCTTATAGGAGTAGTAGAATCATATCAAATAAATTATAACTTGTAATAAACGAAATACCGAGGCTAATCAATCATAAAGCAATGGAGTACCGTTAAATGTATATAATACACTTTAAACATTAGCCTTTTTAGATTAAAATTTAAATGAGTTTTATCATACAAGATAAATTGCTTCCATTGATGAAACTTATTACGAGATCTAAGAAATCGTGTGAACATCTTATAGGAGTAGTAGAACCATCCCAAATAATTCATAAGTTGTAATAAAAGTAATACCGAGACTAATAGTCATACAAGAAACGAGTACCATTAAAAGTTTCTAATAAACTTCAAACATTAGTAAATTTAGATGACAAATTTAAATGAGTTTTCTTACAGACGAAGAAAGTTCGCTTGATGAAACTTATTACGAGATATAAGAAATTGTATGAACATCTTATAGGAGTAGTAGAATCATACCAAATAAATTATAACTTGTAATAAACGAAATACCGAGGCTAATCAATCATAAAGCAATGGAGTACCGTTAAATGTATCTAATACACTTTAAACATTAGTCTTTTTAGATTAAAATTTAAATGAGTTTTATCATACAAGATAAATTGCGTTCGATTGATGAAACTTATTACGAGATCTAAGAAATCGTGTGAACATCTTATAGGAGTAGTAGAACCATCCCAAATAATTCATAAGTTGTAATAAAAGTAATACCGAGACTAATAGTCATACAAGAAACGAGTACCATTAAAAGTTTCTAATAAACTTTAAACATTAGTAAATTTAGATGACAAATTTAAATGAGTTTTCTTACAGACGAACAAAGTTCGATTGATGAAACTTATTACGAGATATAATAAATTGTATGAACATCTTATAGGAGTAGTAGAATCATACCAAATAAATTATAACTTGTAATAAACGAAATACCGAGGCTAATCAATCATAAAGCAATGGAGTACCGTTAAATGTATCTAATACACTTTAAACATTAGTCTTTTTAGATTAAAATTTAAATGAGTTTTATCATACAAGATAAATTGCGTTCGATTGATGAAACTTATTACGAGATCTAAGAAATCGTGTGAACATCTTATAGGAGTAGTAGAACCATCCCAAATAATTCATAAGTTGTAATAAAAGTAATACCGAGACTAATAGTCATACAAGAAACGAGTACCATTAAAAGTTTCTAATAAACTTTAAACATTAGTAAATTTAGATGACAAATTTAAATGAGTTTTCTTACAGACGAACAAAGTTCGATTGATGAAACTTATTACGAGATATAATAAATTGTATGAACATCTTATAGGAGTAGTAGAATCATACCAAATAAATTATAACTTGTAATAAACGAAATACCGAGGCTAATCAATCATAAAGCAATGGAGTACCGTTAAATGTATATAATACACTTTAAACATTAGCCTTTTTAGATTAAAATTTAAATGAGTTTTATCATACAAGATAAACTGCGTTCGATTGATGAAACTTATTACGAGATATAAGAAATCGTGTGAACATCTTATAGGTGTAGTAGAATCACACGAAATAAAATATAAGTTGTAATTTGAAAAATCTCGAGGCTAATAGGATGATGCAAGAATGGAGTACCATTAAAAGTTTATAATAGAGTACAAGCATTAGTATATTTATATTACAATTTTAAACTTGTTTCATTATACAAGATAAATTAATTTCGATCGATGGAACCTATTACGAGATATAAGAAATCGTGTGAACAGATCTTCTAGTACTAGTAGAATCATACGTAATAAATTATATGTTGTAATAAAAGATATACCGGGTACGATCAAAGGTTTATAATAAACTTCAAACATTAGTATATTTTGATAAAAAATTTAAACGTGTTTATCAAAAGATAAACAAAGTTCAATTGAACAAACCTACTACGAGATATAAGATATAGTGTGAACCTCTTATAGGTGTAGGGAATCATACGAAATAAATTATCAATTGTACTTAACGAAATACCGAGGCTAATAGATCATGCAAAAGTGGAGTACCATTAATAGTATATAAGAAACTTCAAACGTTAGTATATGTAGATTACAAATTTAAAAGAGTTTTATTAAACAAGATAACTTCACTTTGATTGATGAAACTTGTTACGAGATCTAAGAAATCGTGTGAACATCTTATAGGAGTAGTAGAACCATCCCAAACAATTTATAAGTTGTAATAAAAGTAATACCGAGACTAATAGTCATACAAGAAACGAGTACCATTAAAAGTTTCTAATAAACTTCAAACATTAGTAAATTTAGATGACAAATTTAAATGAGTTTTCTTACAGACGAAGAAAGTTCGATTGATGAAACTTATTACGAGATATAAGAAATTGTATGAACATCTTATAGGAGTAGTAGAATCATACCAAATAAATTATAACTTGTAATAAACGAAATACCGAGGCTAATCAATCATAAAGCAATGGAGTACCGTTAAATGTATATAATACACTTTAAACATTAGTCTTTTTAGATTGAAATTTAAATGAGTTTTATCATACAAGATAAATTGCGTTCGATTGATGAAACTTATTACGAGATCTAAGAAATCGTGTGAACATCTTATAGGAGTAGTAGAACCATCCCAAATAATTCATAAGTTGTAATAAAAGTAATACCGAGACTAATAGTCATACAAGAAACGAGTACCATTAAAAGTTTCTAATAAACTTTAAACATTAGTAAATTTAGATGACAAATTTAAATGAGTTTTCTTACAGACGAACAAAGTTCGATTGATGAAACTTATTACGAGATATAAGAAATTGTATGAACATCTTATAGGAGTAGTAGAATCATATCAAATAAATTATAACTTGTAATAAACGAAATACCGAGGCTAATCAATCATAAAGCAATGGAGTACCGTTAAATGTATATAATACACTTTAAACATTAGCCTTTTTAGATTAAAATTTAAATGAGTTTTATCATACAAGATAAATTGCTTCCATTGATGAAACTTATTACGAGATCTAAGAAATCGTGTGAACATCTTATAGGAGTAGTAGAACCATCCCAAATAATTCATAAGTTGTAATAAAAGTAATACCGAGACTAATAGTCATACAAGAAACGAGTACCATTAAAAGTTTCTAATAAACTTCAAACATTAGTAAATTTAGATGACAAATTTAAATGAGTTTTCTTACAGACGAAGAAAGTTCGCTTGATGAAACTTATTACGAGATATAAGAAATTGTATGAACATCTTATAGGAGTAGTAGAATCATACCAAATAAATTATAACTTGTAATAAACGAAATACCGAGGCTAATCAATCATAAAGCAATGGAGTTCCGTTAAATGTATCTAATACACTTTAAACATTAGTCTTTTTAGATTAAAATTTAAATGAGTTTTATCATACAAGATAAATTGCGTTCGATTGATGAAACTTATTACGAGATCTAAGAAATCGTGTGAACATCTTATAGGAGTAGTAGAACCATCCCAAATAATTCATAAGTTGTAATAAAAGTAATACCGAGACTAATAGTCATACAAGAAACGAGTACCATTAAAAGTTTCTAATAAACTTTAAACATTAGTAAATTTAGATGACAAATTTAAATGAGTTTTCTTACAGACGAACAAAGTTCGATTGATGAAACTTATTACGAGATATAATAAATTGTATGAACATCTTATAGGAGTAGTAGAATCATACCAAATAAATTATAACTTGTAATAAACGAAATACCGAGGCTAATCAATCATAAAGCAATGGAGTACCGTTAAATGTATCTAATACACTTTAAACATTAGTCTTTTTAGATTAAAATTTAAATGAGTTTTATCATACAAGATAAATTGCGTTCGATTGATGAAACTTATTACGAGATCTAAGAAATCGTGTGAACATCTTATAGGAGTAGTAGAACCATCCCAAATAATTCAGAAGTTGTAATAAAAGTAATACCGAGACTAATAGTCATACAAGAAACGAGTACCATTAAAAGTTTCTAATAAACTTCAAATATTAGTAAATTTAGATGACAAATTTAAATGAGTTTTCTTATAGACGAACAATGTTCGATTGATGAAACTTATTACGAGATATAATAAATTGTATGAACATCTTATAGGAGTAGTAGAATCATACCAAATAAATTATAACTTGTAATAAACGAAATACCGAGGCTAATCAATCATAAAGCAATGGAGTACCGTTAAATGTATATAATACACTTTAAACATTAGCCTTTTTAGATTAAAATTTAAATGAGTTTTATCATACAAGATAAACTGCGTTCGATTGATGAAACTTATTACGAGATATAAGAAATCGTGTGAACATCTTATAGGTGTAGTAGAATCACACGAAATAAAATATAAGTTGTAATTTGAAAAATCTCGAGGCTAATAGGATGATGCAAGAATGGAGTACCATTAAAAGTTTATAATAGAGTACAAGCATTAGTATATTTATATTACAATTTTAAACTTGTTTCATTATACAAGATAAATTAATTTCGATCGATGGAACCTATTACGAGATATAAGAAATCGTGTGAACAGATCTTCTAGTACTAGTAGAATCATACGTAATAAATTATATGTTGTAATAAAAGATATACCGGGTACGATCAAAGGTTTATAATAAACTTCAAACATTAGTATATTTTGATAAAAAATTTAAACGTGTTTATCAAAAGATAAACAAAGTTCAATTGAACAAACCTACTACGAGATATAAGATATAGTGTGAACCTCTTATAGGTGTAGGGAATCATACGAAATAAATTATCAATTGTACTTAACGAAATACCGAGGCTAATAGATCATGCAAAAGTGGAGTACCATTAATAGTATATAAGAAACTTCAAACGTTAGTATATGTAGATTACAAATTTAAAAGAGTTTTATTAAACAAGATAACTTCACTTTGATTGATGAAACTTGTTACGAGATCTAAGAAATCGTGTGAACATCTTATAGGAGTAGTAGAACCATCCCAAACAATTTATAAGTTGTAATAAAAGTAATACCGAGACTAATAGTCATACAAGAAACGAGTACCATTAAAAGTTTCTAATAAACTTCAAACATTAGTAAATTTAGATGACAAATTTAAATGAGTTTTCTTACAGACGAAGAAAGTTCGATTGATGAAACTTATTACGAGATATAAGAAATTGTATGAACATCTTATAGGAGTAGTAGAATCATACCAAATAAATTATAACTTGTAATAAACGAAATACCGAGGCTAATCAATCATAAAGCAATGGAGTACCGTTAAATGTATATAATACACTTTAAACATTAGTCTTTTTAGATTAAAATTTAAATGAGTTTTATCATACAAGATAAATTGCGTTCGATTGATGAAACTTATTACGAGATCTAAGAAATCGTGTGAACATCTTATAGGTGTAGTAGAATCACACGAAATAAAATATAGGTTGTAATTTGAAAAATCTCGAGGCTAATAGTATGATGCAAGAATGGAGTACCATTAAAAGTTTATAATAGAGTACAAGCATTAGTATATTTATATTACAATTTTAAACTTGTTTCATTTTACAAGATAAATTGATTTCGATCGATGGAAACTATTACGAGATATAAGAAATCGTGTGAACAGATCTTCTAGTACTAGTAGAATCATACGTAATAAATTATATGTTGTAATAAAAGAAATAAATACCGAGTACGATCAAAGGTTTATAATAAACTTCAAACATTAGTATATTTTGATAACAAATTTAAACCTGTTTATTAAAAGATAAACAAAGTTCAATTGAACAAACCTACTACGAGATATAAGATATAGTGTGAACCTCTTATAGGTGTAGGGAATCATACGAAATAAATTATAAATTGTACTCAACGAAATACCGAGGCTAATAGATCATGCAAAAGTGGAGTACCATTAATAGTATATTAGAAACTTCAAACGTTAGTATATGTAGATTACAAATTTAAAAGAGTTTTATTAAACAAGATAAATTCACTTTGATTGATGAAACTTATTACGAGATCTAAGAAATCGTGTGAACATCTTATAGGAGTAGTAGAACCATCCCAAATAATTCATAAGTTGTAATAAAAGTAATACCGAGACTAATAGTCATACAAGAAACGAGTACCATTAAAAGTTTCTTATAAACTTCAATCATTAGTAAATATAGATGACAAATTTAAATGAGTTTTCTTACAGACGAACAAAGTTCGATTGATGAAACTTATTACGAGATATAAGAAATTGTATGAACATCTTATAGGAGTAGTAGAATCATACCAAATAAATTATAACTTGTAATAAACGAAATACCGAGGCTAATCAATCATAAAGCAATGGAGTACCGTTAAATGTATATAATACACTTTAAACATTAGTCTTTTTAGATTAAAATTTAAATGAGTTTTATCATACAAGATAAATTGCGTTCGATTGATGAAACTTATTACGAGATCTAAGAAATCGTGTGAACATCTTATAGGAGTAGTAGAACCATCCCAAATAATTCATAAGTTGTAATAAAAGTAATACCGAGACTAATAGTCATACAAGAAACGAGTACCATTAAAAGTTTCTAATAAACTTTAAACATTAGTAAATTTAGATGACAAATTTAAATGAGTTTTCTTACAGACGAACAAAGTTCGATTGATGAAACTTATTACGAGATATAAGAAATTGTATGAACATCTTATAGGAGTAGTAGAATCATATCAAATAAATTATAACTTGTAATAAACGAAATACCGAGGCTAATCAATCATAAAGCAATGGAGTACCGTTAAATGTATATAATACACTTTAAACATTAGCCTTTTTAGATTAAAATTTAAATGAGTTTTATCATACAAGATAAATTGCTTCCATTGATGAAACTTATTACGAGATCTAAGAAATCGTGTGAACATCTTATAGGAGTAGTAGAACCATCCCAAATAATTCATAAGTTGTAATAAAAGTAATACCGAGACTAATAGTCATACAAGAAACGAGTACCATTAAAAGTTTCTAATAAACTTCAAACATTAGTAAATTTAGATGACAAATTTAAATGAGTTTTCTTACAGACGAACAAAGTTCGATTGATGAAACTTATTACGAGATATAAGAAATTGTATGAACATCTTATAGGAGTAGTAGAATCATACCAAATAAATTATAACTTGTAATAAACGAAATACCGAGGCTAATCAATCATAAAGCAATGGAGTACCGTTAAATGTATATAATACACTTTAAACATTAGTCTTTTTAGATTAAAATTTAAATGAGTTTTATCATACAAGATGAATTGCGTTCGATTGATGAAACTTATTACGAGATATAAGAAATCGTGTGAACATCTTATAGGTGTAGTAGAATCACACGAAATAAAATATAAGTTGTAATTTGAAAAGTCTCGAGGCTAATAGGATGATGCAAGAATGGAGTACCATTAAAAGTTTATAATAGAGTACAAGCATTAGTATATTTATATTACAATTATAAACTTGTTTCATTTTACAAGATAAATTGATTTCGATCGATGGAAACTATTACGAGATATAAGAAATCGTGTGAACAGATCTTCTAGTACTAGTAGAATCATACGTAATAAATTATATGTTGTAATAAAAGAAATAAATACCGAGTACGATCAAAGGTTTATAATAAACTTCAAACATTAGTATATTTTGATAAAAAATTTAAACGTGTTTATCAAAAGATAAACAAAGTTCAATTGAACAAACCTACTACGAGATATAAGATATAGTGTGAACCTCTTATAGGTGTAGGGAATCATACGAAATAAATTATCAATTGTACTTAACGAAATACCGAGGCTAATAGATCATGCAAAAGTGGAGTACCATTAATAGTATATAAGAAACTTCAAACGTTAGTATATGTAGATTACAAATTTAAAAGAGTTTTATTAAACAAGATAACTTCACTTTGATTGATGAAACTTGTTACGAGATCTAAGAAATCGTGTGAACATCTTATAGGAGTAGTAGAACCATCCCAAACAATTTATAAGTTGTAATAAAAGTAATACCGAGACTAATAGTCATACAAGAAACGAGTACCATTAAAAGTTTCTAATAAACTTCAAACATTAGTAAATTTAGATGACAAATTTAAATGAGTTTTCTTACAGACGAAGAAAGTTCGATTGATGAAACTTATTACGAGATATAAGAAATTGTATGAACATCTTATAGGAGTAGTAGAATCATACCAAATAAATTATAACTTGTAATAAACGAAATACCGAGGCTAATCAATCATAAAGCAATGGAGTACCGTTAAATGTATATAATACACTTTAAACATTAGTCTTTTTAGATTAAAATTTAAATGAGTTTTATCATACAAGATAAATTGCGTTCGATTGATGAAACTTATTACGAGATATAAGAAATCGTGTGAACATCTTATAGGTGTAGTAGAATCACACGAAATAAAATATAGGTTGTAATTTGAAAAATCTCGAGGCTAATAGTATGATGCAAGAATGGAGTACCATTAAAAGTTTATAATAGAGTACAAGCATTAGTATATTTATATTACAATTTTAAACTTGTTTCATTTTACAAGATAAATTGATTTCGATCGATGGAAACTATTACGAGATATAAGAAATCGTGTGAACAGATCTTCTAGTACTAGTAGAATCATACGTAATAAATTATATGTTGTAATAAAAGAAATAAATACCGAGTACGATCAAAGGTTTATAATAAACTTCAAACATTAGTATATTTTGATAACAAATTTAAACCTGTTTATTAAAAGATAAACAAAGTTCAATTGAACAAACCTACTACGAGATATAAGATATAGTGTGAACCTCTTATAGGTGTAGGGAATCATACGAAATAAATTATAAATTGTACTCAACGAAATACCGAGGCTAATAGATCATGCAAAAGTGGAGTACCATTAATAGTATATTAGAAACTTCAAACGTTAGTATATGTAGATTACAAATTTAAAAGAGTTTTATTAAACAAGATAAATTCACTTTGATTGATGAAACTTATTACGAGATCTAAGAAATCGTGTGAACATCTTATAGGAGTAGTAGAACCATCCCAAATAATTCATAAGTTGTAATAAAAGTAATACCGAGACTAATAGTCATACAAGAAACGAGTACCATTAAAAGTTTCTTATAAACTTCAATCATTAGTAAATATAGATGACAAATTTAAATGAGTTTTCTTACAGACGAACAAAGTTCGATTGATGAAACTTATTACGAGATATAAGAAATTGTATGAACATCTTATAGGAGTAGTAGAATCATACCAAATAAATTATAACTTGTAATAAACGAAATACCGAGGCTAATCAATCATAAAGCAATGGAGTACCGTTAAATGTATATAATACACTTTAAACATTAGTCTTTTTAGATTAAAATTTAAATGAGTTTTATCATACAAGATAAATTGCGTTCGATTGATGAAACTTATTACGAGATCTAAGAAATCGTGTGAACATCTTATAGGAGTAGTAGAACCATCCCAAATAATTCAGAAGTTGTAATAAAAGTAATACCGAGACTAATAGTCATACAAGAAACGAGTACCATTAAAAGTTTCTAATAAACTTCAAATATTAGTAAATTTAGATGACAAATTTAAATGAGTTTTCTTACAGACGAACAATGTTCGATTGATGAAACTTATTACGAGATATAAGAAATTGTATGAACATCTTATAGGAGTAGTAGAATCATACCAAATAAATTATAACTTGTAATAAACGAAATACCGAGGCTAATCAATCATAAAGCAATAGAGTACCGTTAAATGTATATAATACACTTTAAACATTAGCCTTTTTAGATTAAAATTTAAATGAGTTTTATCATACAAGATAAACTGCGTTCGATTGATGAAACTTATTACGAGATATAAGAAATCGTGTGAACATCTTATAGGTGTAGTAGAATCACACGAAATAAAATATAAGTTGTAATTTGAAAAATCTCGAGGCTAATAGGATGATGCAAGAATGGAGTACCATTAAAAGTTTATAATAGAGTACAAGCATTAGTATATTTATATTGCAATTTTAAACTTGTTTCATTTTACAAGATAAATGGATTTCGATCGATGGAAACTATTACGAGATATAAGAAATCGTGTGAACAGATCTTCTAGTACTAGTAGAATCATACGTAATAAATTATATGTTGTAATAAAAGAAATAAATACCGAGTACGATCAAAGGTTTATAATAAACTTCAAACATTAGTATATTTTGATAACAAATTTAAACGTGTTTATTAAAAGATAAACAAAGTTCAATTGAACAAACCTACTACGAGATATAAGATATAGTGTGAACCTCTTATAGGTGTAGGGAATCATACGAAATAAATTATAAATTGTACTAAACGAAATACCGAGGCTAATAGATCATGCAAAAGTGGAGTACCATTAATAGTATATTAGAAACTTCAAACGTTAGTATATGTAGATTACAAATTTAAAAGAGTTTTATTAAACAAGATAAATTCACTTTGATTGATGAAACTTATTACGAGATCTAAGAAATCGTGTGAACATCTTATAGGAGTAGTAGAACCATCCCAAATAATTCATAAGTTGTAATAAAAGTAATACCGAGACTAATAGTCATACAAGAAACGAGTACCATTAAAAGTTTCTAATAAACTTCAAACATTAGTAAATTTAGATGACAAATTTAAATGAGTTTTCTTACAGACGAACAAAGTTCGATTGATGAAACTTATTACGAGATATAAGAAATTGTATGAACATCTTATAGGAGTAGTAGAATCATACCAAATAAATTATAACTTGTAATAAACGAAATACCGAGGCTAATCAATCATAAAGCAATGGAGTACCGTTAAATGTATCTAATACACTTTAAACATTAGTCTTTTTAGATTAAAATTTAAATGAGTTTTATCATACAAGATAAATTGCGTTCGATTGATGAAACTTATTACGAGATCTAAGAAATCGTGTGAACATCTTATAGGAGTAGTAGAACCATCCCAAATAATTCAGAAGTTGTAATAAAAGTAATACCGAGACTAATAGTCATACAAGAAACGAGTACCATTAAAAGTTTCTAATAAACTTCAAATATTAGTAAATTTAGATGACAAATTTAAATGAGTTTTCTTACAGACGAACAATGTTCGATTGATGAAACTTATTACGAGATATAAGAAATTGTATGAACATCTTATAGGAGTAGTAGAATCATACCAAATAAATTATAACTTGTAATAAACGAAATACCGAGGCTAATCAATCATAAAGCAATGGAGTACCGTTAAATGTATATAATACACTTTAAACATTAGCCTTTTTAGATTAAAATTTAAATGAGTTTTATCATACAAGATAAACTGCGTTCGATTGATGAAACTTATTACGAGATATAAGAAATCGTGTGAACATCTTATAGGTGTAGTAGAATCACACGAAATAAAATATAAGTTGTAATTTGAAAAATCTCGAGGCTAATAGGATGATGCAAGAATGGAGTACCATTAAAAGTTTATAATAGAGTACAAGCATTAGTATATTTATATTGCAATTTTAAACTTGTTTCATTTTACAAGATAAATGGATTTCGATCGATGGAAACTATTACGAGATATAAGAAATCGTGTGAACAGATCTTCTAGTACTAGTAGAATCATACGTAATAAATTATATGTTGTAATAAAAGAAATAAATACCGAGTACGATCAAAGGTTTATAATAAACTTCAAACATTAGTATATTTTGATAACAAATTTAAACGTGTTTATTAAAAGATAAACAAAGTTCAATTGAACAAACCTACTACGAGATATAAGATATAGTGTGAACCTCTTATAGGTGTAGGGAATCATACGAAATAAATTATAAATTGTACTCAACGAAATACCGAGGCTAATAGATCATGCAAAAGTGGAGTACCATTAATAGTATATTAGAAACTTCAAACGTTAGTATATGTAGATTACAAATTTAAAAGAGTTTTATTAAACAAGATAAATTCACTTTGATTGATGAAACTTATTACGAGATCTAAGAAATCGTGTGAACATCTTATAGGAGTAGTAGAACCATCCCAAATAATTCATAAGTTGTAATAAAAGTAATACCGAGACTAATAGTCATACAAGAAACGAGTACCATTAAAAGTTTCTTATAAGCTTCAATCATTAGTAAATATAGATGACAAATTTAAATGAGTTTTCTTACAGACGAACAAAGTTCGATTGATGAAACTTATTACGAGATATAAGAAATTGTATGAACATCTTATAGGAGTAGTAGAATCATACCAAATAAATTATAACTTGTAATAAACGAAATACCGAGGCTAATCAATCATAAAGCAATGGAGTACCGTTAAATGTATATAATACACTTTAAACATTAGTCTTTTTAGATTAAAATTTAAATGAGTTTTATCATACAAGATAAATTGCGTTCGATTGATGAAACTTATTACGAGATCTAAGAAATCGTGTGAACATCTTATAGGAGTAGTAGAACCATCCCAAATAATTCATAAGTTGTAATAAAAGTAATACCGAGACTAATAGTCATACAAGAAACGAGTACCATTAAAAGTTTCTAATAAACTTCAAACATTAGTAAATTTAGATGACAAATTTAAATGAGTTTTCTTACAGACGAACAAAGTTCGATTGATGAAACTTATTACGAGATATAAGAAATTGTATGAACATCTTATAGGAGTAGTAGAATCATACCAAATAAATTATAACTTGTAATAAACGAAATACCGAGGCTAATCAATCATAAAGCAATGGAGTACCGTTAAATGTATATAATACACTTTAAACATTAGTCTTTTTAGATTAAAATTTAAAGGAGTTTTATCATACAAGATAAATTGCGTTCGATTGATGAAACTTATTACGAGATCTAAGAAATCGTGTGAACATCTTATAGGAGTAGTAGAACCATCCCAAATAATTCAGAAGTTGTAATAAAAGTAATACCGAGACTAATAGTCATACAAGAAACGAGTACCATTAAAAGTTTCTAATAAACTTCAAACATTAGTAAATTTAGATGACAAATTTAAATGAGTTTTCTTACAGACGAACAAAGTTCGATTGATGAAACTTATTACGAGATATAAGAAATTGTATGAACATCTTATAGGAGTAGTAGAATCATACCAAATAAATTATAACTTGTAATAAACGAAATACCGAGGCTAATCAATCATAAAGCAATGGAGTACCGTTAAATGTATATAATACACTTTAAACATTAGTCTTTTTAGATTAAAATTTAAATGAGTTTTATCATACAAGATAAATTGCGTTCGATTGATGAAACTTATTACGAGATCTAAGAAATCGTGTGAACATCTTATAGGAGTAGTAGAACCATCCCAAATAATTCATAAGTTGTAATAAAAGTAATACCGAGACTAATAGTCATACAAGAAACGAGTACCATTAAAAGTTTCTAATAAACTTCAAACATTAGTAAATTTAGATGACAAATTTAAATGAGTTTTCTTACAGACGAACAAAGTTCGATTGATGAAACTTATTACGAGATATAAGAAATGGTATGAACATCTTATAGGAGTAGTAGAATCATACCAAATAAATTATAACTTGTAATAAACGAAATACCGAGGCTAATCAATCATAAAGCAATGGAGTACCGTTAAATGTATATAATACACTTTAAACATTAGTCTTTTTAGATTAAAATTTAAATGAGTTTTATCATACAAGATATGCGTTCGATTGATGAAACTTATTACGAGATATAAGAAATTGTATGAACATCTTATAGGAGTAGTAGAATCACACGAAATAAAATATAAGTTGTAATTTGAAAAATCTCGAGGCTAATAGGATGATGCAAGAATGGAGTACCATTAAAAGTTTATAATAGAGTACAAGCATTAGTATATTTATATTACAATTTTAAACTTGTTTCATTTTACAAGATAAATGGATTTCGATCGATGGAAACTATTACGAGATATAAGAAATCGTGTGAACATCTTATAGGAGTAGTAGAACCATCCCAAATAATTCATAAATTGTAATAAAAGTAATACCGAGACTAATAGTCATACAAGAAACGAGTACCATTAAAAGTTTCTAATAAACTTCAAACATTAGTAAATTTAGATGACAAATTTAAATGAGTTTTCTTACAGACGAACAAAGTTCGATTGATGAAACTTATTACGAGATATAAGAAATTGTATGAACATCTTATAGGAGTAGTAGAATCATACCAAATAAATTATAACTTGTAATAAACGAAATACCGAGGCTAATCAATCATAAAGCAATGGAGTACCGTTAAATGTATATAATACACTTTAAACATTAGCCTTTTTAGATTAAAATTTAAATGAGTTTTATCATACAAGATAAATTGCGTTCGATTGATGAAACTTATTACGAGATCTAAGAAATCGTGTGAACATCTTATAGGAGTAGTAGAACCATCCCAAATAATTCATAAGTTGTAATAAAAGTAATACCGAGACTAATAGTCATACAAGAAACGAGTACCATTAAAAGTTTCTAATAAACTTCAAACATTAGTAAATTTAGATGACAAATTTAAATGAGTTTTCTTACAGACGAACAAAGTTCGATTGATGAAACTTATTACGAGATATAAGAAATTGTATGAACATCTTATAGGAGTAGTAGAATCATACCAAATAAATTATAACTTGTAATAAACGAAATACCGAGGCTAATCAATCATAAAGCAATGGAGTACCGTTAAATGTATATAATACACTTTAAACATTAGTCTTTTTAGATTAAAATTTAAATGAGTTTTATCATACAAGATAAATTGCGTTCGATTGATGAAACTTATTACGAGATCTAAGAAATCGTGTGAACATCTTATAGGAGTAGTAGAACCATCCCAAATAATTCAGAAGTTGTAATAAAAGTAATACCGAGACTAATAGTCATACAAGAAACGAGTACCATTAAAAGTTTCTAATAAACTTCAAACATTAGTAAATTTAGATGACAAATTTAAATGAGTTTTCTTACAGACGAACAAAGTTCGATTGATGAAACTTATTACGAGATATAAGAAATGGTATGAACATCTTATAGGAGTAGTAGAATCATACCAAATAAATTATAACTTGTAATAAACGAAATACCGAGGCTAATCAATCATAAAGCAATGGAGTACCGTTAAATGTATATAATACACTTTAAACATTAGTCTTTTTAGATTAAAATTTAAATGAGTTTTATCATACAAGATATGCGTTCGATTGATGAAACTTATTACGAGATATAAGAAATCGTGTGAACATCTTATAGGTGTAGTAGAATCACACGAAATAAAATATAAGTTGTAATTTGAAAAATCTCGAGGCTAATAGGATGATGCAAGAATGGAGTACCATTAAAAGTTTATAATAGAGTACAAGCATTAGTATATTTATATTACAATTTTAAACTTGTTTCATTTTACAAGATAAATGGATTTCGATCGATGGAAACTATTACGAGATATAAGAAATCGTGTGAACATCTTATAGGAGTAGTAGAACCATCCCAAATAATTCATAAATTGTAATAAAAGTAATACCGAGACTAATAGTCATACAAGAAACGAGTACCATTAAAAGTTTCTAATAAACTTCAAACATTAGTAAATTTAGATGACAAATTTAAATGAGTTTTCTTACAGACGAACAAAGTTCGATTGATGAAACTTATTACGAGATATAAGAAATTGTATGAACATCTTATAGGAGTAGTAGAATCATACCAAATAAATTATAACTTGTAATAAACGAAATACCGAGGCTAATCAATCATAAAGCAATGGAGTACCGTTAAATGTATATAATACACTTTAAACATTAGCCTTTTTAGATTAAAATTTAAATGAGTTTTATCATACAAGATAAATTGCGTTCGATTGATGAAACTTATTACGAGATCTAAGAAATCGTGTGAACATCTTATAGGAGTAGTAGAACCATCCCAAATAATTCATAAGTTGTAATAAAAGTAATACCGAGACTAATAGTCATACAAGAAACGAGTACCATTAAAAGTTTCTAATAAACTTCAAACATTAGTAAATTTAGATGACAAATTTAAATGAGTTTTCTTACAGACGAACAAAGTTCGATTGATGAAACTTATTACGAGATATAAGAAATTGTATGAACATCTTATAGGAGTAGTAGAATCATACCAAATAAATTATAACTTGTAATAAACGAAATACCGAGGCTAATCAATCATAAAGCAATGGAGTACCGTTAAATGTATATAATACACTTTAAACATTAGTCTTTTTAGATTAAAATTTAAATGAGTTTTATCATACAAGATAAATTGCGTTCGATTGATGAAACTTATTACGAGATCTAAGAAATCGTGTGAACATCTTATAGGTGTAGTAGAATCACACGAAATAAAATATAAGTTGTAATTTGAAAAATCTCGAGGCTAATAGGATGATGCAAGAATGGAGTACCATTAAAAGTTTATAATAGAGTACAAGCATTAGTATATTTATATTACAATTATAAACTTGTTTCATTTTACAAGATAAATTGATTTCGATCGATGGAAACTATTACGAGATATAAGAAATCGTGTGAACAGATCTTCTAGTACTAGTAGAATCATACGTAATAAATTATATGTTGTAATAAAAGAAATAAATACCGAGTACGATCAAAGGTTTATAATAAACTTCAAACATTAGTATATTTTGATAACAAATTTAAACGTGTTTATTAAAAGATAAACAAAGTTCAATTGAACAAACATACTACGAGATATAAGATATAGTGTGAACCTCTTATAGGTGTAGGGAATCATACGAAATAAATTATAAATTGTACTCAACGAAATACCGAGGCTAATAGATCATGCAAAAGTGGAGTACCATTAATAGTATATTAGAAACTTCAAACGTTAGTATATGTAGATTACAAATTTAAAAGAGTTTTATTAAACAAGATAAATTCACTTTGATTGATGAAACTTATTACGAGATCTAAGAAATCGTGTGAACATCTTATAGGAGTAGTAGAACCATCCCAAATAATTCATAAGTTGTAATAAAAGTAATACCGAGACTAATAGTCATACAAGAAACGAGTACCATTAAAAGTTTCTAATAAACTTCAAACATTAGTAAATTTAGATGACAAATTTAAATGAGTTTTCTTACAGACGAACAAAGTTCGATTGATGAAACTTATTACGAGATATAAGAAATTGTATGAACGTCTTATAGGAGTAGTAGAATCATACCAAATAAATTATAACTTGTAATAAACGAAATACCGAGGCTAATCAATCATAAAGCAATGGAGTACCGTTAAATGTATATAATACACTTTAAACATTAGTCTTTTTAGATTAAAATTTAAATGAGTTTTATCATACAAGATAAATTGCGTTCGATTGATGAAACTTATTACGAGATCTAAGAAATCGTGTGAACATCTTATAGGTGTAGTAGAATCACACGAAATAAAATATAAGTTGTAATTTGAAAAATCTCGAGGCTAATAGGATGATGCAAGAATGGAGTACCATTAAAAGTTTATAATAGAGTACAAGCATTAGTATATTTATATTACAATTATAAACTTGTTTCATTTTACAAGATAAATTGATTTCGATCGATGGAAACTATTACGAGATATAAGAAATCGTGTGAACAGATCTTCTAGTACTAGTAGAATCATACGTAATAAATTATATGTTGTAATAAAAGAAATAAATACCGAGTACGATCAAAGGTTTATAATAAACTTCAAACATTAGTATATTTTGATAACAAATTTAAACGTGTTTATTAAAAGATAAACAAAGTTCAATTGAACAAACATACTACGAGATATAAGATATAGTGTGAACCTCTTATAGTGTAGGGAATCATACGAAATAAATTATAAATTGTACTCAACGAAATACCGAGGCTAATAGATCATGCAAAAGTGGAGTACCATTAATAGTATATTAGAAACTTCAAACGTTAGTATATGTAGATTACAAATTTAAAAGAGTTTTATTAAACAAGATAAATTCACTTTGATTGATGAAACTTATTACGAGATCTAAGAAATCGTGTGAACATCTTATAGGAGTAGTAGAACCATCCCAAATAATTCATAAGTTGTAATAAAAGTAATACCGAGACTAATAGTCATACAAGAAACGAGTACCATTAAAAGTTTCTAATAAACTTCAAACATTAGTAAATTTAGATGACAAATTTAAATGAGTTTTCTTACAGACGAACAAAGTTCGATTGATGAAACTTATTACGAGATATAAGAAATTGTATGAACATCTTATAGGAGTAGTAGAATCATACCAAATAAATTATAACTTGTAATAAACGAAATACCGAGGCTAATCAATCATAAAGCAATGGAGTACCGTTAAATGTATATAATACACTTTAAACATTAGTCTTTTTAGATTAAAATTTAAATGAGTTTTATCATACAAGATAAATTGCGTTCGATTGATGAAACTTATTACGAGATCTAAGAAATCGTGTGAACATCTTATAGGTGTAGTAGAATCACACGAAATAAAATATAAGTTGTAATTTGAAAAATCTCGAGGCTAATAGGATGATGCAAGAATGGAGTACCATTAAAAGTTTATAATAGAGTACAAGCATTAGTATATTTATATTACAATTATAAACTTGTTTCATTTTACAAGATAAATTGATTTCGATCGATGGAAACTATTACGAGATATAAGAAATCGTGTGAACAGATCTTCTAGTACTAGTAGAATCATACGTAATAAATTATATGTTGTAATAAAAGAAATAAATACCGAGTACGATCAAAGGTTTATAATAAACTTCAAACATTAGTATATTTTGATAACAAATTTAAACGTGTTTATTAAAAGATAAACAAAGTTCAATTGAACAAACATACTACGAGATATAAGATATAGTGTGAACCTCTTATAGGTGTAGGGAATCATACGAAATAAATTATAAATTGTACTCAACGAAATACCGAGGCTAATAGATCATGCAAAAGTGGAGTACCATTAATAGTATATTAGAAACTTCAAACGTTAGTATATGTAGATTACAAATTTAAAAGAGTTTTATTAAACAAGATAAATTCACTTTGATTGATGAAACTTATTACGAGATCTAAGAAATCGTGTGAACATCTTATAGGAGTAGTAGAACCATCCCAAATAATTCATAAGTTGTAATAAAAGTAATACCGAGACTAATAGTCATACAAGAAACGAGTACCATTAAAAGTTTCTAATAAACTTCAAACATTAGTAAATTTAGATGACAAATTTAAATGAGTTTTCTTACAGACGAACAAAGTTCGATTGATGAAACTTATTACGAGATATAAGAAATTGTATGAACGTCTTATAGGAGTAGTAGAATCATACCAAATAAATTATAACTTGTAATAAACGAAATACCGAGGCTAATCAATCATAAAGCAATGGAGTACCGTTAAATGTATATAATACACTTTAAACATTAGTCTTTTTAGATTAAAATTTAAATGAGTTTTATCATACAAGATAAATTGCGTTCGATTGATGAAACTTATTACGAGATCTAAGAAATCGTGTGAACATCTTATAGGTGTAGTAGAATCACACGAAATAAAATATAAGTTGTAATTTGAAAAATCTCGAGGCTAATAGGATGATGCAAGAATGGAGTACCATTAAAAGTTTATAATAGAGTACAAGCATTAGTATATTTATATTACAATTATAAACTTGTTTCATTTTACAAGATAAATTGATTTCGATCGATGGAAACTATTACGAGATATAAGAAATCGTGTGAACAGATCTTCTAGTACTAGTAGAATCATACGTAATAAATTATATGTTGTAATAAAAGAAATAAATACCGAGTACGATCAAAGGTTTATAATAAACTTCAAACATTAGTATATTTTGATAACAAATTTAAACGTGTTTATTAAAAGATAAACAAAGTTCAATTGAACAAACATACTACGAGATATAAGATATAGTGTGAACCTCTTATAGGTGTAGGGAATCATACGAAATAAATTATAAATTGTACTCAACGAAATACCGAGGCTAATAGATCATGCAAAAGTGGAGTACCATTAATAGTATATTAGAAACTTCAAACGTTAGTATATGTAGATTACAAATTTAAAAGAGTTTTATTAAACAAGATAAATTCACTTTGATTGATGAAACTTATTACGAGATCTAAGAAATCGTGTGAACATCTTATAGGAGTAGTAGAACCATCCCAAATAATTCATAAGTTGTAATAAAAGTAATACCGAGACTAATAGTCATACAAGAAACGAGTACCATTAAAAGTTTCTAATAAACTTCAAACATTAGTAAATTTAGATGACAAATTTAAATGAGTTTTCTTACAGACGAACAAAGTTCGATTGATGAAACTTATTACGAGATATAAGAAATTGTATGAACATCTTATAGGAGTAGTAGAATCATACCAAATAAATTATAACTTGTAATAAACGAAATACCGAGGCTAATCAATCATAAAGCAATGGAGTACCGTTAAATGTATATAATACACTTTAAACATTAGTCTTTTTAGATTAAAATTTAAATGAGTTTTATCATACAAGATAAATTGCGTTCGATTGATGAAACTTATTACGAGATCTAAGAAATCGTGTGAACATCTTATAGGTGTAGTAGAATCACACGAAATAAAATATAAGTTGTAATTTGAAAAATCTCGAGGCTAATAGGATGATGCAAGAATGGAGTACCATTAAAAGTTTATAATAGAGTACAAGCATTAGTATATTTATATTACAATTATAAACTTGTTTCATTTTACAAGATAAATTGATTTCGATCGATGGAAACTATTACGAGATATAAGAAATCGTGTGAACAGATCTTCTAGTACTAGTAGAATCATACGTAATAAATTATATGTTGTAATAAAAGAAATAAATACCGAGTACGATCAAAGGTTTATAATAAACTTCAAACATTAGTATATTTTGATAACAAATTTAAACGTGTTTATTAAAAGATAAACAAAGTTCAATTGAACAAACATACTACGAGATATAAGATATAGTGTGAACCTCTTATAGGTGTAGGGAATCATACGAAATAAATTATAAATTGTACTCAACGAAATACCGAGGCTAATAGATCATGCAAAAGTGGAGTACCATTAATAGTATATTAGAAACTTCAAACGTTAGTATATGTAGATTACAAATTTAAAAGAGTTTTATTAAACAAGATAAATTCACTTTGATTGATGAAACTTATTACGAGATCTAAGAAATCGTGTGAACATCTTATAGGAGTAGTAGAACCATCCCAAATAATTCATAAGTTGTAATAAAAGTAATACCGAGACTAATAGTCATACAAGAAACGAGTACCATTAAAAGTTTCTAATAAACTTCAAACATTAGTAAATTTAGATGACAAATTTAAATGAGTTTTCTTACAGACGAACAAAGTTCGATTGATGAAACTTATTACGAGATATAAGAAATTGTATGAACATCTTATAGGAGTAGTAGAATCATACCAAATAAATTATAACTTGTAATAAACGAAATACCGAGGCTAATCAATCATAAAGCAATGGAGTACCGTTAAATGTATATAATACACTTTAAACATTAGTCTTTTTAGATTAAAATTTAAATGAGTTTTATCATACAAGATAAATTGCGTTCGATTGATGAAACTTATTACGAGATCTAAGAAATCGTGTGAACATCTTATAGGTGTAGTAGAATCACACGAAATAAAATATAAGTTGTAATTTGAAAAATCTCGAGGCTAATAGGATGATGCAAGAATGGAGTACCATTAAAAGTTTATAATAGAGTACAAGCATTAGTATATTTATATTACAATTATAAACTTGTTTCATTTTACAAGATAAATTGATTTCGATCGATGGAAACTATTACGAGATATAAGAAATCGTGTGAACAGATCTTCTAGTACTAGTAGAATCATACGTAATAAATTATATGTTGTAATAAAAGAAATAAATACCGAGTACGATCAAAGGTTTATAATAAACTTCAAACATTAGTATATTTTGATAACAAATTTAAACGTGTTTATTAAAAGATAAACAAAGTTCAATTGAACAAACATACTACGAGATATAAGATATAGTGTGAACCTCTTATAGGTGTAGGGAATCATACGAAATAAATTATAAATTGTACTCAACGAAATACCGAGGCTAATAGATCATGCAAAAGTGGAGTACCATTAATAGTATATTAGAAACTTCAAACGTTAGTATATGTAGATTACAAATTTAAAAGAGTTTTATTAAACAAGATAAATTCACTTTGATTGATGAAACTTATTACGAGATCTAAGAAATCGTGTGAACATCTTATAGGAGTAGTAGAACCATCCCAAATAATTCATAAGTTGTAATAAAAGTAATACCGAGACTAATAGTCATACAAGAAACGAGTACCATTAAAAGTTTCTAATAAACTTCAAACATTAGTAAATTTAGATGACAAATTTAAATGAGTTTTCTTACAGACGAACAAAGTTCGATTGATGAAACTTATTACGAGATATAAGAAATTGTATGAACGTCTTATAGGAGTAGTAGAATCATACCAAATAAATTATAACTTGTAATAAACGAAATACCGAGGCTAATCAATCATAAAGCAATGGAGTACCGTTAAATGTATATAATACACTTTAAACATTAGTCTTTTTAGATTAAAATTTAAATGAGTTTTATCATACAAGATAAATTGCGTTCGATTGATGAAACTTATTACGAGATCTAAGAAATCGTGTGAACATCTTATAGGTGTAGTAGAATCACACGAAATAAAATATAAGTTGTAATTTGAAAAATCTCGAGGCTAATAGGATGATGCAAGAATGGAGTACCATTAAAAGTTTATAATAGAGTACAAGCATTAGTATATTTATATTACAATTATAAACTTGTTTCATTTTACAAGATAAATTGATTTCGATCGATGGAAACTATTACGAGATATAAGAAATCGTGTGAACAGATCTTCTAGTACTAGTAGAATCATACGTAATAAATTATATGTTGTAATAAAAGAAATAAATACCGAGTACGATCAAAGGTTTATAATAAACTTCAAACATTAGTATATTTTGATAACAAATTTAAACGTGTTTATTAAAAGATAAACAAAGTTCAATTGAACAAACATACTACGAGATATAAGATATAGTGTGAACCTCTTATAGGTGTAGGGAATCATACGAAATAAATTATAAATTGTACTCAACGAAATACCGAGGCTAATAGATCATGCAAAAGTGGAGTACCATTAATAGTATATTAGAAACTTCAAACGTTAGTATATGTAGATTACAAATTTAAAAGAGTTTTATTAAACAAGATAAATTCACTTTGATTGATGAAACTTATTACGAGATCTAAGAAATCGTGTGAACATCTTATAGGAGTAGTAGAACCATCCCAAATAATTCATAAGTTGTAATAAAAGTAATACCGAGACTAATAGTCATACAAGAAACGAGTACCATTAAAAGTTTCTAATAAACTTCAAACATTAGTAAATTTAGATGACAAATTTAAATGAGTTTTCTTACAGACGAACAAAGTTCGATTGATGAAACTTATTACGAGATATAAGAAATTGTATGAACGTCTTATAGGAGTAGTAGAATCATACCAAATAAATTATAACTTGTAATAAACGAAATACCGAGGCTAATCAATCATAAAGCAATGGAGTACCGTTAAATGTATATAATACACTTTAAACATTAGTCTTTTTAGATTAAAATTTAAATGAGTTTTATCATACAAGATAAATTGCGTTCGATTGATGAAACTTATTACGAGATCTAAGAAATCGTGTGAACATCTTATAGGTGTAGTAGAATCACACGAAATAAAATATAAGTTGTAATTTGAAAAATCTCGAGGCTAATAGGATGATGCAAGAATGGAGTACCATTAAAAGTTTATAATAGAGTACAAGCATTAGTATATTTATATTACAATTATAAACTTGTTTCATTTTACAAGATAAATTGATTTCGATCGATGGAAACTATTACGAGATATAAGAAATCGTGTGAACAGATCTTCTAGTACTAGTAGAATCATACGTAATAAATTATATGTTGTAATAAAAGAAATAAATACCGAGTACGATCAAAGGTTTATAATAAACTTCAAACATTAGTATATTTTGATAACAAATTTAAACGTGTTTATTAAAAGATAAACAAAGTTCAATTGAACAAACATACTACGAGATATAAGATATAGTGTGAACCTCTTATAGGTGTAGGGAATCATACGAAATAAATTATAAATTGTACTCAACGAAATACCGAGGCTAATAGATCATGCAAAAGTGGAGTACCATTAATAGTATATTAGAAACTTCAAACGTTAGTATATGTAGATTACAAATTTAAAAGAGTTTTATTAAACAAGATAAATTCACTTTGATTGATGAAACTTATTACGAGATCTAAGAAATCGTGTGAACATCTTATAGGAGTAGTAGAACCATCCCAAATAATTCATAAGTTGTAATAAAAGTAATACCGAGACTAATAGTCATACAAGAAACGAGTACCATTAAAAGTTTCTAATAAACTTCAAACATTAGTAAATTTAGATGACAAATTTAAATGAGTTTTCTTACAGACGAACAAAGTTCGATTGATGAAACTTATTACGAGATATAAGAAATTGTATGAACATCTTATAGGAGTAGTAGAATCATACCAAATAAATTATAACTTGTAATAAACGAAATACCGAGGCTAATCAATCATAAAGCAATGGAGTACCGTTAAATGTATATAATACACTTTAAACATTAGTCTTTTTAGATTAAAATTTAAATGAGTTTTATCATACAAGATAAATTGCGTTCGATTGATGAAACTTATTACGAGATCTAAGAAATCGTGTGAACATCTTATAGGAGTAGTAGAACCATCCCAAATAATTCAGAAGTTGTAATAAAAGTAATACCGAGACTAATAGTCATACAAGAAACGAGTACCATTAAAAGTTTCTAATAAACTTCAAACATTAGTAAATTTAGATGACAAATTTAAATGAGTTTTCTTACAGACGAACAAAGTTCGATTGATGAAACTTATTACGAGATATAAGAAATTGTATGAACATCTTATAGGAGTAGTAGAATCATACCAAATAAATTATAACTTGTAATAAACGAAATACCGAGGCTAATCAATCATAAAGCAATGGAGTACCGTTAAATGTATATAATACACTTTAAACATTAGTCTTTTTAGATTAAAATTTAAATGAGTTTTATCATACAAGATAAATTGCGTTCGATTGATGAAACTTATTACGAGATCTAAGAAATCGTGTGAACATCTTATAGGAGTAGTAGAACCATCCCAAATAATTCAGAAGTTGTAATAAAAGTAATACCGAGACTAATAGTCATACAAGAAACGAGTACCATTAAAAGTTTCTAATAAACTTCAAACATTAGTAAATTTAGATGACAAATTTAAATGAGTTTTCTTACAGACGAACAAAGTTCGATTGATGAAACTTATTACGAGATATAAGAAATTGTATGAACGTCTTATAGGAGTAGTAGAATCATACCAAATAAATTATAACTTGTAATAAACGAAATACCGAGGCTAATCAATCATAAAGCAATGGAGTACCGTTAAATGTATATAATACACTTTAAACATTAGTCTTTTTAGATTAAAATTTAAATGAGTTTTATCATACAAGATAAATTGCGTTCGATTGATGAAACTTATTACGAGATCTAAGAAATCGTGTGAACATCTTATAGGTGTAGTAGAATCACACGAAATAAAATATAAGTTGTAATTTGAAAAATCTCGAGGCTAATAGGATGATGCAAGAATGGAGTACCATTAAAAGTTTATAATAGAGTACAAGCATTAGTATATTTATATTACAATTATAAACTTGTTTCATTTTACAAGATAAATTGATTTCGATCGATGGAAACTATTACGAGATATAAGAAATCGTGTGAACAGATCTTCTAGTACTAGTAGAATCATACGTAATAAATTATATGTTGTAATAAAAGAAATAAATACCGAGTACGATCAAAGGTTTATAATAAACTTCAAACATTAGTATATTTTGATAACAAATTTAAACGTGTTTATTAAAAGATAAACAAAGTTCAATTGAACAAACATACTACGAGATATAAGATATAGTGTGAACCTCTTATAGGTGTAGGGAATCATACGAAATAAATTATAAATTGTACTCAACGAAATACCGAGGCTAATAGATCATGCAAAAGTGGAGTACCATTAATAGTATATTAGAAACTTCAAACGTTAGTATATGTAGATTACAAATTTAAAAGAGTTTTATTAAACAAGATAAATTCACTTTGATTGATGAAACTTATTACGAGATCTAAGAAATCGTGTGAACATCTTATAGGAGTAGTAGAACCATCCCAAATAATTCATAAGTTGTAATAAAAGTAATACCGAGACTAATAGTCATACAAGAAACGAGTACCATTAAAAGTTTCTAATAAACTTCAAACATTAGTAAATTTAGATGACAAATTTAAATGAGTTTTCTTACAGACGAACAAAGTTCGATTGATGAAACTTATTACGAGATATAAGAAATTGTATAAACATCTTATAGGAGTAGTAGAATCATACCAAATAAATTATAACTTGTAATAAACGAAATACCGAGGCTAATCAATCATAAAGCAATGGAGTACCGTTAAATGTATATAATACACTTTAAACATTAGTCTTTTTAGATTAAAATTTAAATGAGTTTTATCATACAAGATAAATTGCGTTCGATTGATGAAACTTATTACGAGATCTAAGAAATCGTGTGAACATCTTATAGGAGTAGTAGAACCATCCCAAATAATTCAGAAGTTGTAATAAAAGTAATACCGAGACTAATAGTCATACAAGAAACGAGTACCATTAAAAGTTTCTAATAAACTTCAAACATTAGTAAATTTAGATGACAAATTTAAATGAGTTTTCTTACAGACGAACAAAGTTCGATTGATGAAACTTATTACGAGATATAAGAAATTGTATGAACATCTTATAGGAGTAGTAGAATCATACCAAATAAATTATAACTTGTAATAAACGAAATACCGAGGCTAATCAATCATAAAGCAATGGAGTACCGTTAAATGTATATAATACACTTTAAACATTAGTCTTTTTAGATTAAAATTTAAATGAGTTTTATCATACAAGATAAATTGCGTTCGATTGATGAAACTTATTACGAGATCTAAGAAATCGTGTGAACATCTTATAGGAGTAGTAGAACCATCCCAAATAATTCAGAAGTTGTAATAAAAGTAATACCGAGACTAATAGTCATACAAGAAACGAGTACCATTAAAAGTTTCTAATAAACTTCAAACATTAGTAAATTTAGATGACAAATTTAAATGAGTTTTCTTACAGACGAACAAAGTTCGATTGATGAAACTTATTACGAGATATAAGAAATGGTATGAACATCTTATAGGAGTAGTAGAATCATACCAAATAAATTATAACTTGTAATAAACGAAATACCGAGGCTAATCAATCATAAAGCAATGGAGTACCGTTAAATGTATATAATACACTTTAAACATTAGTCTTTTTAGATTAAAATTTAAATGAGTTTTATCATACAAGATATGCGTTCGATTGATGAAACTTATTACGAGATATAAGAAATCGTGTGAACATCTTATAGGTGTAGTAGAATCACACGAAATAAAATATAAGTTGTAATTTGAAAAATCTCGAGGCTAATAGGATGATGCAAGAATGGAGTACCATTAAAAGTTTATAATAGAGTACAAGCATTAGTATATTTATATTACAATTTTAAACTTGTTTCATTTTACAAGATAAATTGATTTCGATCGATGGAAACTATTACGAGATATAAGAAATCGTGTGAACATCTTATAGGAGAAGTAGAACCATCCCAAATAATTCATAAATTGTAATAAAAGTAATACCGAGACTAATAGTCATACAAGAAACGAGTACCATTAAAAGTTTCTAATAAACTTCAAACATTAGTAAATTTAGATGACAAATTTAAATGAGTTTTCTTACAGACGAACAAAGTTCGATTGATGAAACTTATTACGAGATATAAGAAATTGTATGAACATCTTATAGGAGTAGTAGAATCATACCAAATAAATTATAACTTGTAATAAACGAAATACCGAGGCTAATCAATCATAAAGCAATGGAGTACCGTTAAATGTATATAATACACTTTAAACATTAGTCTTTTTAGATTAAAATTTAAATGAGTTTTATCATACAAGATAAATTGCGTTCGATTGATGAAACTTATTACGAGATCTAAGAAATCGTGTGAACATCTTATAGGAGTAGTAGAACCATCCCAAATAATTCATAAATTGTAATAAAAGTAATACCGAGACTAATAGTCATACAAGAAACGAGTACCATTAAAAGTTTCTAATAAACTTCAAACATTAGTAAATTTGGATGACAAATTTAAATGAGTTTTCTTACAGACGAACAAAGTTCGATTGATGAAACTTATTACGAGATATAAGAAATTGTATGAACATCTTATAGGAGTAGTAGAATCATACCAAATAAATTATAACTTGTAATAAACGAAATACCGAGGCTAATCAATCATAAAGCAATGGAGTACCGTTAAATGTATATAATACACTTTAAACATTAGTCTTTTTAGATTAAAATTTAAATGAGTTTTATCATACAAGATAAATTGCGTTCGATTGATGAAACTTATTACGAGATATAAGAAATCGTGTGAACATCTTATAGGTGTAGTAGAATCACACGAAATAAAATATAAGTTGTAATTTGAAAAATCTCGAGGCTAATAGGATGATGCAAGAATGGAGTACCATTAAAAGTTTATAATAGAGTACAAGCATTAGTATATTTATATTACAATTTTAAACTTGTTTCATTTTACAAGATAAATTGATTTCGATCGATGGAAACTATTACGAGATATAAGAAATCGTGTGAACAGATCTTCTAGTACTAGTAGAATCATACGTAATAAATTATATGTTGTAATAAAAGAAATAAATACCGAGTACGATCAAAGGTTTATAATAAACTTCAAACATTAGTATATTTTGATAACAAATTTAAACGTGTTTATTAAAAGATAAACAAAGTTCAATTGAACAAACCTACTACGAGATAAAAGATATAGTGTGAACCTCTTATAGGTGTAGGGAATCATACGAAATAAATTATAAATTGTACTCAACGAAATACCGAGGCTAATAGATCATGCAAAAGTGGAGTACCATTAATAGTATATTAGAAACTTCAAACATTAGTATATGTAGATTACAAATTTAAAAGAGTTTTATTAAACAAGATAAATTCACTTTGATTGATGAAACTTATTACGAGATCTAAGAAATCGTGTGAACATCTTATAGGAGTAGTAGAACCATCCCAAATAATTCATAAGTTGTAATAAAAGTAATACCGAGACTAATAGTCATACAAGAAACGAGTACCATTAAAAGTTTCTTATAAACTTCAATCATTAGTAAATATAGATGACAAATTTAAATGAGTTTTCTTACAGACGAACAAAGTTCGATTGATGAAACTTATTACGAGATATAAGAAATTGTATGAACATCTTATAGGAGTAGTAGAATCATACCAAATAAATTATAACTTGTAATAAACGAAATACCGAGGCTAATCAATCATAAAGCAATGGAGTACCGTTAAATGTATATAATACACTTTAAACATTAGTCTTTTTAGATTAAAATTTAAATGAGTTTTATCATACAAGATAAATTGCGTTCGATTGATGAAACTTATTACGAGATCTAAGAAATCGTGTGAACATCTTATAGGAGTAGTAGAACCATCCCAAATAATTCATAAATTGTAATAAAAGTAATACCGAGACTAATAGTCATACAAGAAACGAGTACCATTAAAAGTTTCTAATAAACTTCAAACATTAGTAAATTTGGATGACAAATTTAAATGAGTTTTCTTACAGACGAACAAAGTTCGATTGATGAAACTTATTACGAGATATAAGAAATTGTATGAACATCTTATAGGAGTAGTAGAATCATACCAAATAAATTATAACTTGTAATAAACGAAATACCGAGGCTAATCAATCATAAAGCAATGGAGTACCGTTAAATGTATATAATACACTTTAAACATTAGTCTTTTTAGATTAAAATTTAAATGAGTTTTATCATACAAGATAAATTGCGTTCGATTGATGAAACTTATTACGAGATATAAGAAATCGTGTGAACATCTTATAGGTGTAGTAGAATCACACGAAATAAAATATAAGTTGTAATTTGAAAAATCTCGAGGCTAATAGGATGATGCAAGAATGGAGTACCATTAAAAGTTTATAATAGAGTACAAGCATTAGTATATTTATATTACAATTATAAACTTGTTTCATTTTACAAGATAAATTGATTTCGATCGATGGAAACTATTACGAGATATAAGAAATCGTGTGAACAGATCTTCTAGTACTAGTAGAATCATACGTAATAAATTATATGTTGTAATAAAAGAAATAAATACCGAGTACGATCAAAGGTTTATAATAAACTTCAAACATTAGTATATTTTGATAACAAATTTAAACGTGTTTATTAAAAGATAAACAAAGTTCAATTGAACAAACCTACTACGAGATAAAAGATATAGTGTGAACCTCTTATAGGTGTAGGGAATCATACGAAATAAATTATAAATTGTACTCAACGAAATACCGAGGCTAATAGATCATGCAAAAGTGGAGTACCATTAATAGTATATTAGAAACTTCAAACATTAGTATATGTAGATTACAAATTTAAAAGAGTTTTATTAAACAAGATAAATTCACTTTGATTGATGAAACTTATTACGAGATCTAAGAAATCGTGTGAACATCTTATAGGAGTAGTAGAACCATCCCAAATAATTCATAAGTTGTAATAAAAGTAATACCGAGACTAATAGTCATACAAGAAACGAGTACCATTAAAAGTTTCTTATAAACTTCAATCATTAGTAAATATAGATGACAAATTTAAATGAGTTTTCTTACAGACGAACAAAGTTCGATTGATGAAACTTATTACGAGATATAAGAAATTGTATGAACATCTTATAGGAGTAGTAGAATCATACCAAATAAATTATAACTTGTAATAAACGAAATACCGAGGCTAATCAATCATAAAGCAATGGAGTACCGTTAAATGTATATAATACACTTTAAACATTAGTCTTTTTAGATTAAAATTTAAATGAGTTTTATCATACAAGATAAATTGCGTTCGATTGATGAAACTTATTACGAGATCTAAGAAATCGTGTGAACATCTTATAGGAGTAGTAGAACCATCCCAAATAATTCATAAGTTGTAATAAAAGTAATACCGAGACTAATAGTCATACAAGAAACGAGTACCATTAAAAGTTTCTAATAAACTTCAAACATTAGTAAATTTAGATGACAAATTTAAATGAGTTTTCTTACAGACGAACAAAGTTCGATTGATGAAACTTATTACGAGATATAAGAAATTGTATGAACATCTTATAGGAGTAGTAGAATCATACCAAATAAATTATAACTTGTAATAAACGAAATACCGAGGCTAATCAATCATAAAGCAATGGAGTACCGTTAAATGTATATAATACACTTTAAACATTAGTCTTTTTAGATTAAAATTTAAATGAGTTTTATCATACAAGATAAATTGCGTTCGATTGATGAAACTTATTACGAGATCTAAGAAATCGTGTGAACATCTTATAGGAGTAGTAGAACCATCCCAAATAATTCATAAGTTGTAATAAAAGTAATACCGAGACTAATAGTCATACAAGAAACGAGTACCATTAAAAGTTTCTAATAAACTTCAAACATTAGTAAATTTAGATGACAAATTTAAATGAGTTTTCTTACAGACGAACAAAGTTCGATTGATGAAACTTATTACGAGATATAAGAAATTGTATGAACATCTTATAGGAGTAGTAGAATCATACCAAATAAATTATAACTTGTAATAAACGAAATACCGAGGCTAATCAATCATAAAGCAATGGAGTACCGTTAAATGTATATAATACACTTTAAACATTAGTCTTTTTAGATTAAAATTTAAATGAGTTTTATCATACAAGATAAATTGCGTTCGATTGATGAAACTTATTACGAGATCTAAGAAATCGTGTGAACATCTTATAGGAGTAGTAGAACCATCCCAAATAATTCATAAGTTGTAATAAAAGTAATACCGAGACTAATAGTCATACAAGAAACGAGTACCATTAAAAGTTTCTAATAAACTTCAAACATTAGTAAATTTAGATGACAAATTTAAATGAGTTTTCTTACAGACGAACAAAGTTCGATTGATGAAACTTATTACGAGATATAAGAAATTGTATGAACGTCTTATAGGAGTAGTAGAATCATACCAAATAAATTATAACTTGTAATAAACGAAATACCGAGGCTAATCAATCATAAAGCAATGGAGTACCGTTAAATGTATATAATACACTTTAAACATTAGTCTTTTTAGATTAAAATTTAAATGAGTTTTATCATACAAGATAAATTGCGTTCGATTGATGAAACTTATTACGAGATCTAAGAAATCGTGTGAACATCTTATAGGTGTAGTAGAATCACACGAAATAAAATATAAGTTGTAATTTGAAAAATCTCGAGGCTAATAGGATGATGCAAGAATGGAGTACCATTAAAAGTTTATAATAGAGTACAAGCATTAGTATATTTATATTACAATTATAAACTTGTTTCATTTTACAAGATAAATTGATTTCGATCGATGGAAACTATTACGAGATATAAGAAATCGTGTGAACAGATCTTCTAGTACTAGTAGAATCATACGTAATAAATTATATGTTGTAATAAAAGAAATAAATACCGAGTACGATCAAAGGTTTATAATAAACTTCAAACATTAGTATATTTTGATAACAAATTTAAACGTGTTTATTAAAAGATAAACAAAGTTCAATTGAACAAACATACTACGAGATATAAGATATAGTGTGAACCTCTTATAGGTGTAGGGAATCATACGAAATAAATTATAAATTGTACTCAACGAAATACCGAGGCTAATAGATCATGCAAAAGTGGAGTACCATTAATAGTATATTAGAAACTTCAAACGTTAGTATATGTAGATTACAAATTTAAAAGAGTTTTATTAAACAAGATAAATTCACTTTGATTGATGAAACTTATTACGAGATCTAAGAAATCGTGTGAACATCTTATAGGAGTAGTAGAACCATCCCAAATAATTCATAAGTTGTAATAAAAGTAATACCGAGACTAATAGTCATACAAGAAACGAGTACCATTAAAAGTTTCTAATAAACTTCAAACATTAGTAAATTTAGATGACAAATTTAAATGAGTTTTCTTACAGACGAACAAAGTTCGATTGATGAAACTTATTACGAGATATAAGAAATTGTATGAACATCTTATAGGAGTAGTAGAATCATACCAAATAAATTATAACTTGTAATAAACGAAATACCGAGGCTAATCAATCATAAAGCAATGGAGTACCGTTAAATGTATATAATACACTTTAAACATTAGTCTTTTTAGATTAAAATTTAAATGAGTTTTATCATACAAGATAAATTGCGTTCGATTGATGAAACTTATTACGAGATCTAAGAAATCGTGTGAACATCTTATAGGAGTAGTAGAACCATCCCAAATAATTCAGAAGTTGTAATAAAAGTAATACCGAGACTAATAGTCATACAAGAAACGAGTACCATTAAAAGTTTCTAATAAACTTCAAACATTAGTAAATTTAGATGACAAATTTAAATGAGTTTTCTTACAGACGAACAAAGTTCGATTGATGAAACTTATTACGAGATATAAGAAATTGTATGAACATCTTATAGGAGTAGTAGAATCATACCAAATAAATTATAACTTGTAATAAACGAAATACCGAGGCTAATCAATCATAAAGCAATGGAGTACCGTTAAATGTATATAATACACTTTAAACATTAGTCTTTTTAGATTAAAATTTAAATGAGTTTTATCATACAAGATAAATTGCGTTCGATTGATGAAACTTATTACGAGATCTAAGAAATCGTGTGAACATCTTATAGGAGTAGTAGAACCATCCCAAATAATTCAGAAGTTGTAATAAAAGTAATACCGAGACTAATAGTCATACAAGAAACGAGTACCATTAAAAGTTTCTAATAAACTTCAAACATTAGTAAATTTAGATGACAAATTTAAATGAGTTTTCTTACAGACGAACAAAGTTCGATTGATGAAACTTATTACGAGATATAAGAAATTGTATGAACGTCTTATAGGAGTAGTAGAATCATACCAAATAAATTATAACTTGTAATAAACGAAATACCGAGGCTAATCAATCATAAAGCAATGGAGTACCGTTAAATGTATATAATACACTTTAAACATTAGTATTTTTAGATTAAAATTTAAATGAGTTTTATCATACAAGATAAATTGCGTTCGATTGATGAAACTTATTACGAGATCTAAGAAATCGTGTGAACATCTTATAGGTGTAGTAGAATCACACGAAATAAAATATAAGTTGTAATTTGAAAAATCTCGAGGCTAATAGGATGATGCAAGAATGGAGTACCATTAAAAGTTTATAATAGAGTACAAGCATTAGTATATTTATATTACAATTATAAACTTGTTTCATTTTACAAGATAAATTGATTTCGATCGATGGAAACTATTACGAGATATAAGAAATCGTGTGAACAGATCTTCTAGTACTAGTAGAATCATACGTAATAAATTATATGTTGTAATAAAAGAAATAAATACCGAGTACGATCAAAGGTTTATAATAAACTTCAAACATTAGTATATTTTGATAACAAATTTAAACGTGTTTATTAAAAGATAAACAAAGTTCAATTGAACAAACATACTACGAGATATAAGATATAGTGTGAACCTCTTATAGGTGTAGGGAATCATACGAAATAAATTATAAATTGTACTCAACGAAATACCGAGGCTAATAGATCATGCAAAAGTGGAGTACCATTAATAGTATATTAGAAACTTCAAACGTTAGTATATGTAGATTACAAATTTAAAAGAGTTTTATTAAACAAGATAAATTCACTTTGATTGATGAAACTTATTACGAGATCTAAGAAATCGTGTGAACATCTTATAGGAGTAGTAGAACCATCCCAAATAATTCATAAGTTGTAATAAAAGTAATACCGAGACTAATAGTCATACAAGAAACGAGTACCATTAAAAGTTTCTAATAAACTTCAAACATTAGTAAATTTAGATGACAAATTTAAATGAGTTTTCTTACAGACGAACAAAGTTCGATTGATGAAACTTATTACGAGATATAAGAAATTGTATAAACATCTTATAGGAGTAGTAGAATCATACCAAATAAATTATAACTTGTAATAAACGAAATACCGAGGCTAATCAATCATAAAGCAATGGAGTACCGTTAAATGTATATAATACACTTTAAACATTAGTCTTTTTAGATTAAAATTTAAATGAGTTTTATCATACAAGATAAATTGCGTTCGATTGATGAAACTTATTACGAGATCTAAGAAATCGTGTGAACATCTTATAGGAGTAGTAGAACCATCCCAAATAATTCAGAAGTTGTAATAAAAGTAATACCGAGACTAATAGTCATACAAGAAACGAGTACCATTAAAAGTTTCTAATAAACTTCAAACATTAGTAAATTTAGATGACAAATTTAAATGAGTTTTCTTACAGACGAACAAAGTTCGATTGATGAAACTTATTACGAGATATAAGAAATTGTATGAACATCTTATAGGAGTAGTAGAATCATACCAAATAAATTATAACTTGTAATAAACGAAATACCGAGGCTAATCAATCATAAAGCAATGGAGTACCGTTAAATGTATATAATACACTTTAAACATTAGTCTTTTTAGATTAAAATTTAAATGAGTTTTATCATACAAGATAAATTGCGTTCGATTGATGAAACTTATTACGAGATCTAAGAAATCGTGTGAACATCTTATAGGAGTAGTAGAACCATCCCAAATAATTCAGAAGTTGTAATAAAAGTAATACCGAGACTAATAGTCATACAAGAAACGAGTACCATTAAAAGTTTCTAATAAACTTCAAACATTAGTAAATTTAGATGACAAATTTAAATGAGTTTTCTTACAGACGAACAAAGTTCGATTGATGAAACTTATTACGAGATATAAGAAATGGTATGAACATCTTATAGGAGTAGTAGAATCATACCAAATAAATTATAACTTGTAATAAACGAAATACCGAGGCTAATCAATCATAAAGCAATGGAGTACCGTTAAATGTATATAATACACTTTAAACATTAGTCTTTTTAGATTAAAATTTAAATGAGTTTTATCATACAAGATATGCGTTCGATTGATGAAACTTATTACGAGATATAAGAAATCGTGTGAACATCTTATAGGTGTAGTAGAATCACACGAAATAAAATATAAGTTGTAATTTGAAAAATCTCGAGGCTAATAGGATGATGCAAGAATGGAGTACCATTAAAAGTTTATAATAGAGTACAAGCATTAGTATATTTATATTACAATTTTAAACTTGTTTCATTTTACAAGATAAATTGATTTCGATCGATGGAAACTATTACGAGATATAAGAAATCGTGTGAACATCTTATAGGAGAAGTAGAACCATCCCAAATAATTCATAAATTGTAATAAAAGTAATACCGAGACTAATAGTCATACAAGAAACGAGTACCATTAAAAGTTTCTAATAAACTTCAAACATTAGTAAATTTAGATGACAAATTTAAATGAGTTTTCTTACAGACGAACAAAGTTCGATTGATGAAACTTATTACGAGATATAAGAAATTGTATGAACATCTTATAGGAGTAGTAGAATCATACCAAATAAATTATAACTTGTAATAAACGAAATACCGAGGCTAATCAATCATAAAGCAATGGAGTACCGTTAAATGTATATAATACACTTTAAACATTAGTCTTTTTAGATTAAAATTTAAATGAGTTTTATCATACAAGATAAATTGCGTTCGATTGATGAAACTTATTACGAGATCTAAGAAATCGTGTGAACATCTTATAGGAGTAGTAGAACCATCCCAAATAATTCATAAATTGTAATAAAAGTAATACCGAGACTAATAGTCATACAAGAAACGAGTACCATTAAAAGTTTCTAATAAACTTCAAACATTAGTAAATTTAGATGACAAATTTAAATGAGTTTTCTTACAGACGAACAAAGTTCGATTGATGAAACTTATTACGAGATATAAGAAATTGTATGAACATCTTATAGGAGTAGTAGAATCATACCAAATAAATTATAACTTGTAATAAACGAAATACCGAGGCTAATCAATCATAAAGCAATGGAGTACCGTTAAATGTATATAATACACTTTAAACATTAGTCTTTTTAGATTAAAATTTAAATGAGTTTTATCATACAAGATAAATTGCGTTCGATTGATGAAACTTATTACGAGATATAAGAAATCGTGTGAACATCTTATAGGTGTAGTAGAATCACACGAAATAAAATATAAGTTGTAATTTGAAAAATCTCGAGGCTAATAGGATGATGCAAGAATGGAGTACCATTAAAAGTTTATAATAGAGTACAAGCATTAGTATATTTATATTACAATTATAAACTTGTTTCATTTTACAAGATAAATTGATTTCGATCGATGGAAACTATTACGAGATATAAGAAATCGTGTGAACAGATCTTCTAGTACTAGTAGAATCATACGTAATAAATTATATGTTGTAATAAAAGAAATAAATACCGAGTACGATCAAAGGTTTATAATAAACTTCAAACATTAGTATATTTTGATAACAAATTTAAACGTGTTTATTAAAAGATAAACAAAGTTCAATTGAACAAACCTACTACGAGATAAAAGATATAGTGTGAACCTCTTATAGGTGTAGGGAATCATACGAAATAAATTATAAATTGTACTCAACGAAATACCGAGGCTAATAGATCATGCAAAAGTGGAGTACCATTAATAGTATATTAGAAACTTCAAACATTAGTATATGTAGATTACAAATTTAAAAGAGTTTTATTAAACAAGATAAATTCACTTTGATTGATGAAACTTATTACGAGATCTAAGAAATCGTGTGAACATCTTATAGGAGTAGTAGAACCATCCCAAATAATTCATAAGTTGTAATAAAAGTAATACCGAGACTAATAGTCATACAAGAAACGAGTACCATTAAAAGTTTCTTATAAACTCCAATCATTAGTAAATATAGATGACAAATTTAAATGAGTTTTCTTACAGACGAACAAAGTTCGATTGATGAAACTTATTACGAGATATAAGAAATTGTATGAACATCTTATAGGAGTAGTAGAATCATACCAAATAAATTATAACTTGTAATAAACGAAATACCGAGGCTAATCAATCATAAAGCAATGGAGTACCGTTAAATGTATATAATACACTTTAAACATTAGTCTTTTTAGATTAAAATTTAAATGAGTTTTATCATACAAGATAAATTGCGTTCGATTGATGAAACTTATTACGAGATCTAAGAAATCGTGTGAACATCTTATAGGAGTAGTAGAACCATCCCAAATAATTCATAAGTTGTAATAAAAGTAATACCGAGACTAATAGTCATACAAGAAACGAGTACCATTAAAAGTTTCTAATAAACTTCAAACATTAGTAAATTTAGATGACAAATTTAAATGAGTTTTCTTACAGACGAACAAAGTTCGATTGATGAAACTTATTACGAGATATAAGAAATTGTATGAACATCTTATAGGAGTAGTAGAATCATACCAAATAAATTATAACTTGTAATAAACGAAATACCGAGGCTAATCAATCATAAAGCAATGGAGTACCGTTAAATGTATATAATACACTTTAAACATTAGTCTTTTTAGATTAAAATTTAAATGAGTTTTATCATACAAGATAAATTGCGTTCGATTGATGAAACTTATTACGAGATCTAAGAAATCGTGTGAACATCTTATAGGAGTAGTAGAACCATCCCAAATAATTCATAAGTTGTAATAAAAGTAATACCGAGACTAATAGTCATACAAGAAACGAGTACCATTAAAAGTTTCTAATAAACTTCAAACATTAGTAAATTTAGATGACAAATTTAAATGAGTTTTCTTACAGACGAACAAAGTTCGATTGATGAAACTTATTACGAGATATAAGAAATTGTATGAACATCTTATAGGAGTAGTAGAATCATACCAAATAAATTATAACTTGTAATAAACGAAATACCGAGGCTAATCAATCATAAAGCAATGGAGTACCGTTAAATGTATATAATACACTTTAAACATTAGTCTTTTTAGATTAAAATTTAAATGAGTTTTATCATACAAGATAAATTGCGTTCGATTGATGAAACTTATTACGAGATCTAAGAAATCGTGTGAACATCTTATAGGAGTAGTAGAACCATCCCAAATAATTCATAAGTTGTAATAAAAGTAATACCGAGACTAATAGTCATACAAGAAACGAGTACCATTAAAAGTTTCTAATAAACTTCAAACATTAGTAAATTTAGATGACAAATTTAAATGAGTTTTCTTACAGACGAACAAAGTTCGATTGATGAAACTTATTACGAGATATAAGAAATTGTATGAACGTCTTATAGGAGTAGTAGAATCATACCAAATAAATTATAACTTGTAATAAACGAAATACCGAGGCTAATCAATCATAAAGCAATGGAGTACCGTTAAATGTATATAATACACTTTAAACATTAGTCTTTTTAGATTAAAATTTAAATGAGTTTTATCATACAAGATAAATTGCGTTCGATTGATGAAACTTATTACGAGATCTAAGAAATCGTGTGAACATCTTATAGGAGTAGTAGAACCATCCCAAATAATTCAGAAGTTGTAATAAAAGTAATACCGAGACTAATAGTCATACAAGAAACGAGTACCATTAAAAGTTTCTAATAAACTTCAAACATTAGTAAATTTAGATGACAAATTTAAATGAGTTTTCTTACAGACGAACAAAGTTCGATTGATGAAACTTATTACGAGATATAAGAAATGGTATGAACATCTTATAGGAGTAGTAGAATCATACCAAATAAATTATAACTTGTAATAAACGAAATACCGAGGCTAATCAATCATAAAGCAATGGAGTACCGTTAAATGTATATAATACACTTTAAACATTAGTCTTTTTAGATTAAAATTTAAATGAGTTTTATCATACAAGATATGCGTTCGATTGATGAAACTTATTACGAGATATAAGAAATCGTGTGAACATCTTATAGGTGTAGTAGAATCACACGAAATAAAATATAAGTTGTAATTTGAAAAATCTCGAGGCTAATAGGATGATGCAAGAATGGAGTACCATTAAAAGTTTATAATAGAGTACAAGCATTAGTATATTTATATTACAATTTTAAACTTGTTTCATTTTACAAGATAAATTGATTTCGATCGATGGAAACTATTACGAGATATAAGAAATCGTGTGAACATCTTATAGGAGTAGTAGAACCATCCCAAATAATTCATAAATTGTAATAAAAGTAATACCGAGACTAATAGTCATACAAGAAACGAGTACCATTAAAAGTTTCTAATAAACTTCAAACATTAGTAAATTTAGATGACAAATTTAAATGAGTTTTCTTACAGACGAACAAAGTTCGATTGATGAAACTTATTACGAGATATAAGAAATTGTATGAACATCTTATAGGAGTAGTAGAATCATACCAAATAAATTATAACTTGTAATAAACGAAATACCGAGGCTAATCAATCATAAAGCAATGGAGTACCGTTAAATGTATATAATACACTTTAAACATTAGTCTTTTTAGATTAAAATTTAAATGAGTTTTATCATACAAGATAAATTGCGTTCGATTGATGAAACTTATTACGAGATCTAAGAAATCGTGTGAACATCTTATAGGAGTAGTAGAACCATCCCAAATAATTCAGAAGTTGTAATAAAAGTAATACCGAGACTAATAGTCATACAAGAAACGAGTACCATTAAAAGTTTCTAATAAACTTCAAACATTAGTAAATTTAGATGACAAATTTAAATGAGTTTTCTTACAGACGAACAAAGTTCGATTGATGAAACTTATTACGAGATATAAGAAATGGTATGAACATCTTATAGGAGTAGTAGAATCATACCAAATAAATTATAACTTGTAATAAACGAAATACCGAGGCTAATCAATCATAAAGCAATGGAGTACCGTTAAATGTATATAATACACTTTAAACATTAGTCTTTTTAGATTAAAATTTAAATGAGTTTTATCATACAAGATAAATTGCGTTCGATTGATGAAACTTATTACGAGATCTAAGAAATCGTGTGAACATCTTATAGGAGTAGTAGAACCATCCCAAATAATTCATAAGTTGTAATAAAAGTAATACCGAGACTAATAGTCATAGAAGAAACGAGTACCATTAAAAGTTTCTAATAAACTTCAAACATTAGTAAATTTAGATGACAAATTTAAATGAGTTTTCTTACAGACGAACAAAGTTCGATTGATGAAACTTATTACGAGATATAAGAAATTGTATGAACATCTTATAGGAGTAGTAGAATCATACCAAATAAATTATAACTTGTAATAAACGAAATACCGAGGCTAATCAATCATAAAGCAATGGAGTACCGTTAAATGTATATAATACACTTTAAACATTAGTCTTTTTAGATTAAAATTTAAATGAGTTTTATCATACAAGATAAATTGCGTTCGATTGATGAAACTTATTACGAGATCTAAGAAATCGTGTGAACATCTTATAGGAGTAGTAGAACCATCCCAAATAATTCATAAGTTGTAATAAAAGTAATACCGAGACTAATAGTCATACAAGAAACGAGTACCATTAAAAGTTTCTAATAAACTTCAAACATTAGTAAATTTAGATGACAAATTTAAATGAGTTTTCTTACAGACGAACAAAGTTCGATTGATGAAACTTATTACGAGATATAAGAAATTGTATGAACGTCTTATAGGAGTAGTAGAATCATACCAAATAAATTATAACTTGTAATAAACGAAATACCGAGGCTAATCAATCATAAAGCAATGGAGTACCGTTAAATGTATATAATACACTTTAAACATTAGTCTTTTTAGATTAAAATTTAAATGAGTTTTATCATACAAGATAAATTGCGTTCGATTGATGAAACTTATTACGAGATCTAAGAAATCGTGTGAACATCTTATAGGAGTAGTAGAACCATCCCAAATAATTCAGAAGTTGTAATAAAAGTAATACCGAGACTAATAGTCATACAAGAAACGAGTACCATTAAAAGTTTCTAATAAACTTCAAACATTAGTAAATTTAGATGACAAATTTAAATGAGTTTTCTTACAGACGAACAAAGTTCGATTGATGAAACTTATTACGAGATATAAGAAATGGTATGAACATCTTATAGGAGTAGTAGAATCATACCAAATAAATTATAACTTGTAATAAACGAAATACCGAGGCTAATCAATCATAAAGCAATGGAGTACCGTTAAATGTATATAATACACTTTAAACATTAGTCTTTTTAGATTAAAATTTAAATGAGTTTTATCATACAAGATATGCGTTCGATTGATGAAACTTATTACGAGATATAAGAAATCGTGTGAACATCTTATAGGTGTAGTAGAATCACACGAAATAAAATATAAGTTGTAATTTGAAAAATCTCGAGGCTAATAGGATGATGCAAGAATGGAGTACCATTAAAAGTTTATAATAGAGTACAAGCATTAGTATATTTATATTACAATTTTAAACTTGTTTCATTTTACAAGATAAATTGATTTCGATCGATGGAAACTATTACGAGATATAAGAAATCGTGTGAACATCTTATAGGAGTAGTAGAACCATCCCAAATAATTCATAAATTGTAATAAAAGTAATACCGAGACTAATAGTCATACAAGAAACGAGTACCATTAAAAGTTTCTAATAAACTTCAAACATTAGTAAATTTAGATGACAAATTTAAATGAGTTTTCTTACAGACGAACAAAGTTCGATTGATGAAACTTATTACGAGATATAAGAAATTGTATGAACATCTTATAGGAGTAGTAGAATCATACCAAATAAATTATAACTTGTAATAAACGAAATACCGAGGCTAATCAATCATAAAGCAATGGAGTACCGTTAAATGTATATAATACACTTTAAACATTAGTCTTTTTAGATTAAAATTTAAATGAGTTTTATCATACAAGATAAATTGCGTTCGATTGATGAAACTTATTACGAGATCTAAGAAATCGTGTGAACATCTTATAGGAGTAGTAGAACCATCCCAAATAATTCAGAAGTTGTAATAAAAGTAATACCGAGACTAATAGTCATACAAGAAACGAGTACCATTAAAAGTTTCTAATAAACTTCAAACATTAGTAAATTTAGATGACAAATTTAAATGAGTTTTCTTACAGACGAACAAAGTTCGATTGATGAAACTTATTACGAGATATAAGAAATGGTATGAACATCTTATAGGAGTAGTAGAATCATACCAAATAAATTATAACTTGTAATAAACGAAATACCGAGGCTAATCAATCATAAAGCAATGGAGTACCGTTAAATGTATATAATACACTTTAAACATTAGTCTTTTTAGATTAAAATTTAAATGAGTTTTATCATACAAGATAAATTGCGTTCGATTGATGAAACTTATTACGAGATCTAAGAAATCGTGTGAACATCTTATAGGAGTAGTAGAACCATCCCAAATAATTCAGAAGTTGTAATAAAAGTAATACCGAGACTAATAGTCATACAAGAAACGAGTACCATTAAAAGTTTCTAATAAACTTCAAACATTAGTAAATTTAGATGACAAATTTAAATGAGTTTTCTTACAGACGAACAAAGTTCGATTGATGAAACTTATTACGAGATATAAGAAATTGTATGAACATCTTATAGGAGTAGTAGAATCATACCAAATAAATTATAACTTGTAATAAACGAAATACCGAGGCTAATCAATCATAAAGCAATGGAGTACCGTTAAATGTATATAATACACTTTAAACATTAGTCTTTTTAGATTAAAATTTAAATGAGTTTTATCATACAAGATAAATTGCGTTCGATTGATGAAACTTATTACGTGATCTAAGAAATCGTGTGAACATCTTATAGGAGTAGTAGAACCATCCCAAATAATTCATAAGTTGTAATAAAAGTAATACCGAGACTAATAGTCATACAAGAAACGAGTACCATTAAAAGTTTCTAATAAACTTCAAACATTAGTAAATTTAGATGACAAATTTAAATGAGTTTTCTTACAGACGAACAAAGTTCGATTGATGAAACTTATTACGAGATATAAGAAATTGTATGAACATCTTATAGGAGTAGTAGAATCATACCAAATAAATTATAACTTGTAATAAACGAAATACCGAGGCTAATCAATCATAAAGCAATGGAGTACCGTTAAATGTATATAATACACTTTAAACATTAGTCTTTTTAGATTAAAATTTAAATGAGTTTTATCATACAAGATAAATTGCGTTCGATTGATGAAACTTATTACGAGATCTAAGAAATCGTGTGAACATCTTATAGGAGTAGTAGAACCATCCCAAATAATTCATAAGTTGTAATAAAAGTAATACCGAGACTAATAGTCATACAAGAAACGAGTACCATTAAAAGTTTCTAATAAACTTCAAACATTAGTAAATTTAGATGACAAATTTAAATGAGTTTTCTTACAGACGAACAAAGTTCGATTGATGAAACTTATTACGAGATATAAGAAATTGTATGAACATCTTATAGGAGTAGTAGAATCATACCAAATAAATTATAACTTGTAATAAACGAAATACCGAGGCTAATCAATCATAAAGCAATGGAGTACCGTTAAATGTATATAATACACTTTAAACATTAGTCTTTTTAGATTAAAATTTAAATGAGTTTTATCATACAAGATATGCGTTCGATTGATGAAACTTATTACGAGATATAAGAAATCGTGTGAACATCTTATAGGTGTAGTAGAATCACACGAAATAAAATATAAGTTGTAATTTGAAAAATCTCGAGGCTAATAGGATGATGCAAGAATGGAGTACCATTAAAAGTTTATAATAGAGTACAAGCATTAGTATATTTATATTACAATTTTAAACTTGTTTCATTTTACAAGATAAATTGATTTCGATCGATGGAAACTATTACGAGATAAATCGTGTGAACATCTTATAGGAGTAGTAGAACCATCCCAAATAATTCATAAATTGTAATAAAAGTAATACCGAGACTAATAGTCATACAAGAAACGAGTACCATTAAAAGTTTCTAATAAACTTCAAACATTAGTAAATTTAGATGACAAATTTAAATGAGTTTTCTTACAGACGAACAAAGTTCGATTGATGAAACTTATTACGAGATATAAGAAATTGTATGAACATCTTATAGGAGTAGTAGAATCATACCAAATAAATTATAACTTGTAATAAACGAAATACCGAGGCTAATCAATCATAAAGCAATGGAGTACCGTTAAATGTATATAATACACTTTAAACATTAGTCTTTTTAGATTAAAATTTAAATGAGTTTTATCATACAAGATAAATTGCGTTCGATTGATGAAACTTATTACGAGATCTAAGAAATCGTGTGAACATCTTATAGGAGTAGTAGAACCATCCCAAATAATTCATAAGTTGTAATAAAAGTAATACCGAGACTAATAGTCATACAAGAAACGAGTACCATTAAAAGTTTCTAATAAACTTCAAACATTAGTAAATTTAGATGACAAATTTAAATGAGTTTTCTTACAGACGAACAAAGTTCGATTGATGAAACTTATTACGAGATATAAGAAATTGTATGAACATCTTATAGGAGTAGTAGAATCATACCAAATAAATTATAACTTGTAATAAACGAAATACCGAGGCTAATCAATCATAAAGCAATGGAGTACCGTTAAATGTATATAATACACTTTAAACATTAGTCTTTTTAGATTAAAATTTAAATGAGTTTTATCATACAAGATAAATTGCGTTCGATTGATGAAACTTATTACGAGATCTAAGAAATCGTGTGAACATCTTATAGGAGTAGTAGAACCATCCCAAATAATTCAGAAGTTGTAATAAAAGTAATACCGAGACTAATAGTCATACAAGAAACGAGTACCATTAAAAGTTTCTAATAAACTTCAAACATTAGTAAATTTAGATGACAAATTTAAATGAGTTTTCTTACAGACGAACAAAGTTCGATTGATGAAACTTATTACGAGATATAAGAAATGGTATGAACATCTTATAGGAGTAGTAGAATCATACCAAATAAATTATAACTTGTAATAAACGAAATACCGAGGCTAATCAATCATAAAGCAATGGAGTACCGTTAAATGTATATAATACACTTTAAACATTAGTCTTTTTAGATTAAAATTTAAATGAGTTTTATCATACAAGATATGCGTTCGATTGATGAAACTTATTACGAGATATAAGAAATCGTGTGAACATCTTATAGGTGTAGTAGAATCACACGAAATAAAATATAAGTTGTAATTTGAAAAATCTCGAGGCTAATAGGATGATGCAAGAATGGAGTACCATTAAAAGTTTATAATAGAGTACAAGCATTAGTATATTTATATTACAATTTTAAACTTGTTTCATTTTACAAGATAAATTGATTTCGATCGATGGAAACTATTACGAGATATAAGAAATCGTGTGAACATCTTATAGGAGTAGTAGAACCATCCCAAATAATTCATAAATTGTAATAAAAGTAATACCGAGACTAATAGTCATACAAGAAACGAGTACCATTAAAAGTTTCTAATAAACTTCAAACATTAGTAAATTTAGATGACAAATTTAAATGAGTTTTCTTACAGACGAACAAAGTTCGATTGATGAAACTTATTACGAGATATAAGAAATTGTATGAACATCTTATAGGAGTAGTAGAATCATACCAAATAAATTATAACTTGTAATAAACGAAATACCGAGGCTAATCAATCATAAAGCAATGGAGTACCGTTAAATGTATATAATACACTTTAAACATTAGTCTTTTTAGATTAAAATTTAAATGAGTTTTATCATACAAGATAAATTGCGTTCGATTGATGAAACTTATTACGAGATCTAAGAAATCGTGTGAACATCTTATAGGAGTAGTAGAACCATCCCAAATAATTCAGAAGTTGTAATAAAAGTAATACCGAGACTAATAGTCATACAAGAAACGAGTACCATTAAAAGTTTCTAATAAACTTCAAACATTAGTAAATTTAGATGACAAATTTAAATGAGTTTTCTTACAGACGAACAAAGTTCGATTGATGAAACTTATTACGAGATATAAGAAATGGTATGAACATCTTATAGGAGTAGTAGAATCATACCAAATAAATTATAACTTGTAATAAACGAAATACCGAGGCTAATCAATCATAAAGCAATGGAGTACCGTTAAATGTATATAATACACTTTAAACATTAGTCTTTTTTAGATTAAAATTTAAATGAGTTTTATCATACAAGATATGCGTTCGATTGATGAAACTTATTACGAGATATAAGAAATCGTGTGAACATCTTATAGGTGTAGTAGAATCACAACAAATAAAATATAAGTTGTAATTTGAAAAATCTCGAGGCTAATAGGATGATGCAAGAATGGAGTACCATTAAAAGTTTATAATAGAGTACAAGCATTAGTATATTTATATTACAATTTTAAACTTGTTTCATTTTACAAGATAAATTGATTTCGATCGATGGAAACTATTACGAGATATAAGAAATCGTGTGAACATCTTATAGGAGTAGTAGAACCATCCCAAATAATTCATAAATTGTAATAAAAGTAATACCGAGACTAATAGTCATACAAGAAACGAGTACCATTAAAAGTTTCTAATAAACTTCAAACATTAGTAAATTTAGATGACAAATTTAAATGAGTTTTCTTACAGACGAACAAAGTTCGATTGATGAAACTTATTACGAGATATAAGAAATTGTATGAACATCTTATAGGAGTAGTAGAATCATACCAAATAAATTATAACTTGTAATAAACGAAATACCGAGGCTAATCAATCATAAAGCAATGGAGTACCGTTAAATGTATATAATACACTTTAAACATTAGTCTTTTTAGATTAAAATTTAAATGAGTTTTATCATACAAGATAAATTGCGTTCGATTGATGAAACTTATTACGAGATCTAAGAAATCGTGTGAACATCTTATAGGAGTAGTAGAACCATCCCAAATAATTCAGAAGTTGTAATAAAAGTAATACCGAGACTAATAGTCATACAAGAAACGAGTACCATTAAAAGTTTCTAATAAACTTCAAACATTAGTAAATTTAGATGACAAATTTAAATGAGTTTTCTTACAGACGAACAAAGTTCGATTGATGAAACTTATTACGAGATATAAGAAATGGTATGAACATCTTATAGGAGTAGTAGAATCATACCAAATAAATTATAACTTGTAATAAACGAAATACCGAGGCTAATCAATCATAAAGCAATGGAGTACCGTTAAATGTATATAATACACTTTAAACATTAGTCTTTTTAGATTAAAATTTAAATGAGTTTTATCATACAAGATATGCGTTCGATTGATGAAACTTATTACGAGATATAAGAAATCGTGTGAACATCTTATAGGTGTAGTAGAATCACAACAAATAAAATATAAGTTGTAATTTGAAAAATCTCGAGGCTAATAGGATGATGCAAGAATGGAGTACCATTAAAAGTTTATAATAGAGTACAAGCATTAGTATATTTATATTACAATTTTAAACTTGTTTCATTTTACAAGATAAATTGATTTCGATCGATGGAAACTATTACGAGATATAAGAAATCGTGTGAACATCTTATAGGAGTAGTAGAACCATCCCAAATAATTCATAAATTGTAATAAAAGTAATACCGAGACTAATAGTCATACAAGAAACGAGTACCATTAAAAGTTTCTAATAAACTTCAAACATTAGTAAATTTAGATGACAAATTTAAATGAGTTTTCTTACAGACGAACAAAGTTCGATTGATGAAACTTATTACGAGATATAAGAAATTGTATGAACATCTTATAGGAGTAGTAGAATCATACCAAATAAATTATAACTTGTAATAAACGAAATACCGAGGCTAATCAATCATAAAGCAATGGAGTACCGTTAAATGTATATAATACACTTTAAACATTAGTCTTTTTAGATTAAAATTTAAATGAGTTTTATCATACAAGATAAATTGCGTTCGATTGATGAAACTTATTACGAGATCTAAGAAATCGTGTGAACATCTTATAGGAGTAGTAGAACCATCCCAAATAATTCATAAGTTGTAATAAAAGTAATACCGAGACTAATAGTCATACAAGAAACGAGTACCATTAAAAGTTTCTAATAAACTTCAAACATTAGTAAATTTAGATGACAAATTTAAATGAGTTTTCTTACAGACGAACAAAGTTCGATTGATGAAACTTATTACGAGATATAAGAAATTGTATGAACATCTTATAGGAGTAGTAGAATCATACCAAATAAATTATAACTTGTAATAAACGAAATACCGAGGCTAATCAATCATAAAGCAATGGAGTACCGTTAAATGTATATAATACACTTTAAACATTAGTCTTTTTAGATTAAAATTTAAATGAGTTTTATCATACAAGATAAATTGCGTTCGATTGATGAAACTTATTACGAGATCTAAGAAATCGTGTGAACATCTTATAGGAGTAGTAGAACCATCCCAAATAATTCATAAATTGTAATAAAAGTAATACCGAGACTAATAGTCATACAAGAAACGAGTACCATTAAAAGTTTCTAATAAACTTCAAACATTAGTAAATTTAGATGACAAATTTAAATGAGTTTTCTTACAGACGAACAAAGTTCGATTGATGAAACTTATTACGAGATATAAGAAATTGTATGAACATCTTATAGGAGTAGTAGAATCATACCAAATAAATTATAACTTGTAATAAACGAAATACCGAGGCTAATCAATCATAAAGCAATGGAGTACCGTTAAATGTATATAATACACTTTAAACATTAGTCTTTTTAGATTAAAATTTAAATGAGTTTTATCATACAAGATAAATTGCGTTCGATTGATGAAACTTATTACGAGATATAAGAAATCGTGTGAACATCTTATAGGTGTAGTAGAATCACACGAAATAAAATATAAGTTGTAATTTGAAAAATCTCGAGGCTAATAGGATGATGCAAGAATGGAGTACCATTAAAAGTTTATAATAGAGTACAAGCATTAGTATATTTATATTACAATTATAAACTTGTTTCATTTTACAAGATAAATTGATTTCGATCGATGGTAACTATTACGAGATATAAGAAATCGTGTGAACAGATCTTCTAGTACTAGTAGAATCATACGTAATAAATTATATGTTGTAATAAAAGAAATAAATACCGAGTACGATCAAAGGTTTATAATAAACTTCAAACATTAGTATATTTTGATAACAAATTTAAACGTGTTTATTAAAAGATAAACAAAGTTCAATTGAACAAACCTACTACGAGATAAAAGATATAGTGTGAACCTCTTATAGGTGTAGGGAATCATACGAAATAAATTATAAATTGTACTCAACGAAATACCGAGGCTAATAGATCATGCAAAAGTGGAGTACCATTAATAGTATATTAGAAACTTCAAACGTTAGTATATGTAGATTACAAATTTAAAAGAGTTTTATTAAACAAGATAAATTCACTTTGATTGATGAAACTTATTACGAGATCTAAGAAATCGTGTGAACATCTTATAGGAGTAGTAGAACCATCCCAAATAATTCATAAGTTGTAATAAAAGTAATACCGAGACTAATAGTCATACAAGAAACGAGTACCATTAAAAGTTTCTAATAAACTTCAAACATTAGTAAATTTAGATGACAAATTTAAATGAGTTTTCTTACAGACGAACAAAGTTCGATTGATGAAACTTATTACGAGATATAAGAAATTGTATGAACATCTTATAGGAGTAGTAGAATCATACCAAATAAATTATAACTTGTAATAAACGAAATACCGAGGCTAATCAATCATAAAGCAATGGAGTACCGTTAAATGTATATAATACACTTTAAACATTAGTCTTTTTAGATTAAAATTTAAATGAGTTTTATCATACAAGATAAATTGCGTTCGATTGATGAAACTTATTACGAGATCTAAGAAATCGTGTGAACATCTTATAGGAGTAGTAGAACCATCCCAAATAATTCAGAAGTTGTAATAAAAGTAATACCGAGACTAATAGTCATACAAGAAACGAGTACCATTAAAAGTTTCTAATAAACTTCAAACATTAGTAAATTTAGATGACAAATTTAAATGAGTTTTCTTACAGACGAACAAAGTTCGATTGATGAAACTTATTACGAGATATAAGAAATGGTATGAACATCTTATAGGAGTAGTAGAATCATACCAAATAAATTATAACTTGTAATAAACGAAATACCGAGGCTAATCAATCATAAAGCAATGGAGTACCGTTAAATGTATATAATACACTTTAAACATTAGTCTTTTTAGATTAAAATTTAAATGAGTTTTATCATACAAGATAAATTGCGTTCGATTGATGAAACTTATTACGAGATCTAAGAAATCGTGTGAACATCTTATAGGAGTAGTAGAACCATCCCAAATAATTCAGAAGTTGTAATAAAAGTAATACCGAGACTAATAGTCATACAAGAAACGAGTACCATTAAAAGTTTCTAATAAACTTCAAACATTAGTAAATTTAGATGACAAATTTAAATGAGTTTTCTTACAGACGAACAAAGTTCGATTGATGAAACTTATTACGAGATATAAGAAATGGTATGAACATCTTATAGGAGTAGTAGAATCATACCAAATAAATTATAACTTGTAATAAACGAAATACCGAGGCTAATCAATCATAAAGCAATGGAGTACCGTTAAATGTATATAATACACTTTAAACATTAGTCTTTTTAGATTAAAATTTAAATGAGTTCTATCATACAAGATATGCGTTCGATTGATGAAACTTATTACGAGATATAAGAAATCGTGTGAACATCTTATAGGTGTAGTAGAATCACACGAAATAAAATATAAGTTGTAATTTGAAAAATCTCGAGGCTAATAGGATGATGCAAGAATGGAGTACCATTAAAAGTTTATAATAGAGTACAAGCATTAGTATATTTATATTACAATTTTAAACTTGTTTCATTTTACAAGATAAATTGATTTCGATCGATGGAAACTATTACGAGATATAAGAAATCGTGTGAACATCTTATAGGAGTAGTAGAACCATCCCAAATAATTCATAAATTGTAATAAAAGTAATACCGAGACTAATAGTCATACAAGAAACGAGTACCATTAAAAGTTTCTAATAAACTTCAAACATTAGTAAATTTAGATGACAAATTTAAATGAGTTTTCTTACAGACGAACAAAGTTCGATTGATGAAACTTATTAGGAGATATAAGAAATGGTATGAACATCTTATAGGAGTAGTAGAATCATACCAAATAAATTATAACTTGTAATAAACGAAATACCGAGGCTAATCAATCATAAAGCAATGGAGTACCGTTAAATGTATATAATACACTTTAAACATTAGTCTTTTTAGATTAAAATTTAAATGAGTTTTATCATACAAGATATGCGTTCGATTGATGAAACTTATTACGAGATATAAGAAATCGTGTGAACATCTTATAGGTGTAGTAGAATCACAACAAATAAAATATAAGTTGTAATTTGAAAAATCTCGAGGCTAATAGGATGATGCAAGAATGGAGTACCATTAAAAGTTTATAATAGAGTACAAGCATTAGTATATTTATATTACAATTTTAAACTTGTTTCATTTTACAAGATAAATTGATTTCGATCGATGGAAACTATTACGAGATATAAGAAATCGTGTGAACATCTTATAGGAGTAGTAGAACCATCCCAAATAATTCATAAATTGTAATAAAAGTAATACCGAGACTAATAGTCATACAAGAAACGAGTACCATTAAAAGTTTCTAATAAACTTCAAACATTAGTAAATTTAGATGACAAATTTAAATGAGTTTTCTTACAGACGAACAAAGTTCGATTGATGAAACTTATTACGAGATATAAGAAATTGTATGAACATCTTATAGGAGTAGTAGAATCATACCAAATAAATTATAACTTGTAATAAACGAAATACCGAGGCTAATCAATCATAAAGCAATGGAGTACCGTTAAATGTATATAATACACTTTAAACATTAGTCTTTTTAGATTAAAATTTAAATGAGTTTTATCATACAAGATAAATTGCGTTCGATTGATGAAACTTATTACGAGATCTAAGAAATCGTGTGAACATCTTATAGGAGTAGTAGAACCATCCCAAATAATTCAGAAGTTGTAATAAAAGTAATACCGAGACTAATAGTCATACAAGAAACGAGTACCATTAAAAGTTTCTAATAAACTTCAAACATTAGTAAATTTAGATGACAAATTTAAATGAGTTTTCTTACAGACGAACAAAGTTCGATTGATGAAACTTATTACGAGATATAAGAAATGGTATGAACATCTTATAGGAGTAGTAGAATCATACCAAATAAATTATAACTTGTAATAAACGAAATACCGAGGCTAATCAATCATAAAGCAATGGAGTACCGTTAAATGTATATAATACACTTTAAACATTAGTCTTTTTAGATTAAAATTTAAATGAGTTCTATCATACAAGATATGCGTTCGATTGATGAAACTTATTACGAGATATAAGAAATCGTGTGAACATCTTATAGGTGTAGTAGAATCACACGAAATAAAATATAAGTTGTAATTTGAAAAATCTCGAGGCTAATAGGATGATGCAAGAATGGAGTACCATTAAAAGTTTATAATAGAGTACAAGCATTAGTATATTTATATTACAATTTTAAACTTGTTTCATTTTACAAGATAAATTGATTTCGATCGATGGAAACTATTACGAGATATAAGAAATCGTGTGAACATCTTATAGGAGTAGTAGAACCATCCCAAATAATTCATAAATTGTAATAAAAGTAATACCGAGACTAATAGTCATACAAGAAACGAGTACCATTAAAAGTTTCTAATAAACTTCAAACATTAGTAAATTTAGATGACAAATTTAAATGAGTTTTCTTACAGACGAACAAAGTTCGATTGATGAAACTTATTAGGAGATATAAGAAATGGTATGAACATCTTATAGGAGTAGTAGAATCATACCAAATAAATTATAACTTGTAATAAACGAAATACCGAGGCTAATCAATCATAAAGCAATGGAGTACCGTTAAATGTATATAATACACTTTAAACATTAGTCTTTTTAGATTAAAATTTAAATGAGTTTTATCATACAAGATATGCGTTCGATTGATGAAACTTATTACGAGATATAAGAAATCGTGTGAACATCTTATAGGTGTAGTAGAATCACAACAAATAAAATATAAGTTGTAATTTGAAAAATCTCGAGGCTAATAGGATGATGCAAGAATGGAGTACCATTAAAAGTTTATAATAGAGTACAAGCATTAGTATATTTATATTACAATTTTAAACTTGTTTCATTTTACAAGATAAATTGATTTCGATCGATGGAAACTATTACGAGATATAAGAAATCGTGTGAACATCTTATAGGAGTAGTAGAACCATCCCAAATAATTCATAAATTGTAATAAAAGTAATACCGAGACTAATAGTCATACAAGAAACGAGTACCATTAAAAGTTTCTAATAAACTTCAAACATTAGTAAATTTAGATGACAAATTTAAATGAGTTTTCTTACAGACGAACAAAGTTCGATTGATGAAACTTATTACGAGATATAAGAAATTGTATGAACATCTTATAGGAGTAGTAGAATCATACCAAATAAATTATAACTTGTAATAAACGAAATACCGAGGCTAATCAATCATAAAGCAATGGAGTACCGTTAAATGTATATAATACACTTTAAACATTAGTCTTTTTAGATTAAAATTTAAATGAGTTTTATCATACAAGATAAATTGCGTTCGATTGATGAAACTTATTACGAGATCTAAGAAATCGTGTGAACATCTTATAGGAGTAGTAGAACCATCCCAAATAATTCATAAGTTGTAATAAAAGTAATACCGAGACTAATAGTCATACAAGAAACGAGTACCATTAAAAGTTTCTAATAAACTTCAAACATTAGTAAATTTAGATGACAAATTTAAATGAGTTTTCTTACAGACGAACAAAGTTCGATTGATGAAACTTATTACGAGATATAAGAAATTGTATGAACATCTTATAGGAGTAGTAGAATCATACCAAATAAATTATAACTTGTAATAAACGAAATACCGAGGCTAATCAATCATAAAGCAATGGAGTACCGTTAAATGTATATAATACACTTTAAACATTAGTCTTTTTAGATTAAAATTTAAATGAGTTTTATCATACAAGATAAATTGCGTTCGATTGATGAAACTTATTACGAGATCTAAGAAATCGTGTGAACATCTTATAGGAGTAGTAGAACCATCCCAAATAATTCAGAAGTTGTAATAAAAGTAATACCGAGACTAATAGTCATACAAGAAACGAGTACCATTAAAAGTTTCTAATAAACTTCAAACATTAGTAAATTTAGATGACAAATTTAAATGAGTTTTCTTACAGACGAACAAAGTTCGATTGATGAAACTTATTACGAGATATAAGAAATGGTATGAACATATTATAGGAGTAGTAGAATCATACCAAATAAATTATAACTTGTAATAAACGAAATACCGAGGCTAATCAATCATAAAGCAATGGAGTACCGTTAAATGTATATAATACACTTTAAACATTAGTCTTTTTAGATTAAAATTTAAATGAGTTTTATCATACAAGATATGCGTTCGATTGATGAAACTTATTACGAGATATAAGAAATCGTGTGAACATCTTATAGGTGTAGTAGAATCACACGAAATAAAATATAAGTTGTAATTTGAAAAATCTCGAGGCTAATAGGATGATGCAAGAATGGAGTACCATTAAAAGTTTATAATAGAGTACAAGCATTAGTATATTTATATTACAATTTTAAACTTGTTTCATTTTACAAGATAAATTGATTTCGATCGATGGAAACTATTACGAGATATAAGAAATCGTGTGAACATCTTATAGGAGTAGTAGAACCATCCCAAATAATTCATAAATTGTAATAAAAGTAATACCGAGACTAATAGTCATACAAGAAACGAGTACCATTAAAAGTTTCTAATAAACTTCAAACATTAGTAAATTTAGATGACAAATTTAAATGAGTTTTCTTACAGACGAACAAAGTTCGATTGATGAAACTTATTACGAGATATAAGAAATTGTATGAACATCTTATAGGAGTAGTAGAATCATACCAAATAAATTATAACTTGTAATAAACGAAATACCGAGGCTAATCAATCATAAAGCAATGGAGTACCGTTAAATGTATATAATACACTTTAAACATTAGTCTTTTTAGATTAAAATTTAAATGAGTTTTATCATACAAGATAAATTGCGTTCGATTGATGAAACTTATTACGAGATCTAAGAAATCGTGTGAACATCTTATAGGAGTAGTAGAACCATCCCAAATAATTCAGAAGTTGTAATAAAAGTAATACCGAGACTAATAGTCATACAAGAAACGAGTACCATTAAAAGTTTCTAATAAACTTCAAACATTAGTAAATTTAGATGACAAATTTAAATGAGTTTTCTTACAGACGAACAAAGTTCGATTGATGAAACTTATTACGAGATCTAAGAAATCGTGTGAACATCTTATAGGAGTAGTAGAACCATCCCAAATAATTCATAACTTGTAATAAAAGTAATACCGAGACTAATAGTCATACAAGAAACGAGTACCATTAAAAGTTTCTTATAAACTTCAATCATTAGTAAATATAGATGACAAATTTAAATGAGTTTTCTTACAGACGAACAAAGTTCGATTGATGAAACTTATTACGAGATATAAGAAATTGTATGAACATCTTATAGGAGTAGTAGAATCATACCAAATAAATTATAACTTGTAATAAACGAAATACCGAGGCTAATCAATCATAAAGCAATGGAGTACCGTTAAATGTATATAATACACTTTAAACATTAGTCTTTTTAGATTAAAATTTAAATGAGTTTTATCATACAAGATAAATTGCGTTCGATTGATGAAACTTATTACGAGATCTAAGAAATCGTGTGAACATCTTATAGGAGTAGTAGAACCATCCCAAATAATTCAGAAGTTGTAATAAAAGTAATACCGAGACTAATAGTCATACAAGAAACGAGTACCATTAAAAGTTTCTAATAAACTTCAAACATTAGTAAATTTAGATGACAAATTTAAATGAGTTTTCTTACAGACGAACAAAGTTCGATTGATGAAACTTATTACGAGATATAAGAAATTGTATGAACATCTTATAGGAGTAGTAGAATCATACCAAATAAATTATAACTTGTAATAAACGAAATACCGAGGCTAATCAATCATAAAGCAATGGAGTACCGTTAAATGTATATAATACACTTTAAACATTAGTCTTTTTAGATTAAAATTTAAATGAGTTTTATCATACAAGATAAATTGCGTTCGATTGATGAAACTTATTACGAGATCTAAGAAATCGTGTGAACATCTTATAGGAGTAGTAGAACCATCCCAAATAATTCATAAGTTGTAATAAAAGTATTACCGAGACTAATAGTCATAAAAGAAACGAGTACCATTAAAAGTTTCTAATAAACTTCAAACATTAGTAAATTTAGATGACAAATTTAAATGAGTTTTCTTACAAACGAACAAAGTTCGATTGATGAAACTTATTACGAGATATAAGAAATTGTATGAACATCTTATAGGAGTAGTAGAATCATACCAAATAAATTATAACTTGTAATAAACGAAATACCGAGGCTAATCAATCATAAAGCAATGGAGTACCGTTAAATGTATATAATACACTTTAAACATTAGTCTTTTTAGATTAAAATTTAAATGAGTTTTATCATACAAGATAAATTGCGTTCGATTGATGAAACTTATTACGAGATCTAAGAAATCGTGTGAACATCTTATAGGAGTAGTAGAACCATCCCAAATAATTCAGAAGTTGTAATAAAAGTAATACCGAGACTAATAGTCATACAAGAAACGAGTACCATTAAAAGTTTCTAATAAACTTCAAACATTAGTAAATTTAGATGACAAATTTAAATGAGTTTTCTTACAGACGAACAAAGTTCGATTGATGAAACATATTACGAGATATAAGAAATTGTATGAACATCTTATAGGAGTAGTAGAATCATACCAAATAAATTATAACTTGTAATAAACGAAATACCGAGGCTAATCAATCATAAAGCAATGGAGTACCGTTAAATGTATATAATACACTTTAAACATTAGTCTTTTTAGATTAAAATTTAAATGAGTTTTATCATACAAGATAAATTGCGTTCGATTGATGAAACTTATTACGAGATCTAAGAAATCGTGTGAACATCTTATAGGAGTAGTAGAACCATCCCAAATAATTCAGAAGTTGTAATAAAAGTAATACCGAGACTAATAGTCATACAAGAAACGAGTACCATTAAAAGTTTCTAATAAACTTCAAACATTAGTAAATTTAGATGACAAATTTAAATGAGTTTTCTTACAGACGAACAAAGTTCGATTGATGAAACTTATTACGAGATATAAGAAATGGTATGAACATCTTATAGGAGTAGTAGAATCATACCAAATAAATTATAACTTGTAATAAACGAAATACCGATGCTAATCAATCATAAAGCAATGGAGTACCGTTAAATGTATATAATACACTTTAAACATTAGTCTTTTTAGATTAAAATTTAAATGAGTTTTATCATACAAGATATGCGTTCGATTGATGAAACTTATTACGAGATATAAGAAATCGTGTGAACATCTTATAGGTGTAGTAGAATCACACGAAATAAAATATAAGTTGTAATTTGAAAAATCTCGAGGCTAATAGGATGATGCAAGAATGGAGTACCATTAAAAGTTTATAATAGAGTACAAGCATTAGTATATTTATATTACAATTTTAAACTTGTTTCATTTTACAAGATAAATTGATTTCGATCGATGGAAACTATTACGAGATATAAGAAATCGTGTGAACATCTTATAGGAGTAGTAGAACCATCCCAAATAATTCATAAATTGTAATAAAAGTAATACCGAGACTAATAGTCATACAAGAAACGAGTACCATTAAAAGTTTCTAATAAACTTCAAACATTAGTAAATTTAGATGACAAATTTAAATGAGTTTTCTTACAGACGAACAAAGTTCGATTGATGAAACTTATTAGGAGATATAAGAAATTGTATGAACATCTTATAGGAGTAGTAGAATCATACCAAATAAATTATAACTTGTAATAAACGAAATACCGAGGCTAATCAATCATAAAGCAATGGAGTACCGTTAAATGTATATAATACACTTTAAACATTAGTCTTTTTAGATTAAAATTTAAATGAGTTTTATCATACAAGATATGCGTTCGATTGATGAAACTTATTACGAGATATAAGAAATCGTGTGAACATCTTATAGGTGTAGTAGAATCACACGAAATAAAATATAAGTTGTAATTTGAAAAATCTCGAGGCTAATAGGATGATGCAAGAATGGAGTACCATTAAAAGTTTATAATAGAGTACAAGCATTAGTATATTTATATTACAATTTTAAACTTGTTTCATTTTACAAGATAAATTGATTTCGATCGATGGAAACTATTACGAGATATAAGAAATCGTGTGAACATCTTATAGGAGTAGTAGAACCATCCCAAATAATTCATAAATTGTAATAAAAGTAATACCGAGACTAATAGTCATACAAGAAACGAGTACCATTAAAAGTTTCTAATAAACTTCAAACATTAGTAAATTTAGATGACAAATTTAAATGAGTTTTCTTACAGACGAACAAAGTTCGATTGATGAAACTTATTACGAGATATAAGAAATTGTATGAACATCTTATAGGAGTAGTAGAATCATACCAAATAAATTATAACTTGTAATAAACGAAATACCGAGGCTAATCAATCATAAAGCAATGGAGTACCGTTAAATGTATATAATACACTTTAAACATTAGTCTTTTTAGATTAAAATTTAAATGAGTTTTATCATACAAGATAAATTGCGTTCGATTGATGAAACTTATTACGAGATCTAAGAAATCGTGTGAACATCTTATAGGAGTAGTAGAACCATCCCAAATAATTCAGAAGTTGTAATAAAAGTAATACCGAGACTAATAGTCATACAAGAAACGAGTACCATTAAAAGTTTCTAATAAACTTCAAACATTAGTAAATTTAGATGACAAATTTAAATGAGTTTTCTTACAGACGAACAAAGTTCGATTGATGAAACTTATTACGAGATATAAGAAATTGTATGAACATCTTATAGGAGTAGTAGAATCATACCAAATAAATTATAACTTGTAATAAACGAAATACCGAGGCTAATCAATCATAAAGCAATGGAGTACCGTTAAATGTATATAATACACTTTAAACATTAGTCTTTTTAGATTAAAATTTAAATGAGTTTTATCATACAAGATAAATTGCGTTCGATTGATGAAACTTATTACGAGATCTAAGAAATCGTATGAACATCTTATAGGAGTAGTAGAACCATCCCAAATAATTCAGAAGTTGTAATAAAAGTAATACCGAGACTAATAGTCATACAAGAAACGAGTACCATTAAAAGTTTCTTATAAACTTCAATCATTAGTAAATATAGATGACAAATTTAAATGAGTTTTCTTACAGACGAACAAAGTTCGATTGATGAAACTTATTACGAGATATAAGAAATTGTATGAACATCTTATAGGAGTAGTAGAATCATACCAAATAAATTATAACTTGTAATAAACGAAATACCGAGGCTAATCAATCATAAAGCAATGGAGTACCGTTAAATGTATATAATACACTTTAAACATTAGTCTTTTTAGATTAAAATTTAAATGAGTTTTATCATACAAGATATGCGTTCGATTGATGAAACTTATTACGAGATATAAGAAATCGTGTGAACATCTTATAGGTGTAGTAGAATCACACGAAATAAAATATAAGTTGTAATTTGAAAAATCTCGAGGCTAATAGGATGATGCAAGAATGGAGTACCATTAAAAGTTTATAATAGAGTACAAGCATTAGTATATTTATATTACAATTTTAAACTTGTTTCATTTTACAAGATAAATTGATTTCGATCGATGGAAACTATTACGAGATATAAGAAATCGTGTGAACATCTTATAGGAGTAGTAGAACCATCCCAAATAATTCATAAATTGTAATAAAAGTAATACCGAGACTAATAGTCATACAAGAAACGAGTACCATTAAAAGTTTCTAATAAACTTCAAACATTAGTAAATTTAGATGACAAATTTAAATGAGTTTTCTTACAGACGAACAAAGTTCGATTGATGAAACTTATTACGAGATATAAGAAATTGTATGAACATCTTATAGGAGTAGTAGAATCATACCAAATAAATTATAACTTGTAATAAACGAAATACCGAGGCTAATCAATCATAAAGCAATGGAGTACCGTTAAATGTATATAATACACTTTAAACATTAGTCTTTTTAGATTAAAATTTAAATGAGTTTTATCATACAAGATAAATTGCGTTCGATTGATGAAACTTATTACGAGATCTAAGAAATCGTGTGAACATCTTATAGGAGTAGTAGAACCATCCCAAATAATTCATAAGTTGTAATAAAAGTAATACCGAGACTAATAGTCATACAAGAAACGAGTACCATTAAAAGTTTCTAATAAACTTCAAACATTAGTAAATTTAGATGACAAATTTAAATGAGTTTTCTTACAGACGAACAAAGTTCGATTGATGAAACTTATTACGAGATATAAGAAATTGTATGAACATCTTATAGGAGTAGTAGAATCATACCAAATAAATTATAACTTGTAATAAACGAAATACCGAGGCTAATCAATCATAAAGCAATGGAGTACCGTTAAATGTATATAATACACTTTAAACATTAGTCTTTTTAGATTAAAATTTAAATGAGTTTTATCATACAAGATAAATTGCGTTCGATTGATGAAACTTATTACGAGATCTAAGAAATCGTGTGAACATCTTATAGGAGTAGTAGAACCATCCCAAATAATTCAGAAGTTGTAATAAAAGTAATACCGAGACTAATAGTCATACAAGAAACGAGTACCATTAAAAGTTTCTTATAAACTTCAATCATTAGTAAATATAGATGACAAATTTAAATGAGTTTTCTTACAGACGAACAAAGTTCGATTGATGAAACTTATTACGAGATATAAGAAATTGTATGAACATCTTATAGGAGTAGTAGAATCATACCAAATAAATTATAACTTGTAATAAACGAAATACCGAGGCTAATCAATCATAAAGCAATGGAGTACCGTTAAATGTATATAATACACTTTAAACATTAGTCTTTTTAGATTAAAATTTAAATGAGTTTTATCATACAAGATATGCGTTCGATTGATGAAACTTATTACGAGATATAAGAAATCGTGTGAACATCTTATAGGTGTAGTAGAATCACACGAAATAAAATATAAGTTGTAATTTGAAAAATCTCGAGGCTAATAGGATGATGCAAGAATGGAGTACCATTAAAAGTTTATAATAGAGTACAAGCATTAGTATATTTATATTACAATTTTAAACTTGTTTCATTTTACAAGATAAATTGATTTCGATCGATGGAAACTATTACGAGATATAAGAAATCGTGTGAACATCTTATAGGAGTAGTAGAACCATCCCAAATAATTCATAAATTGTAATAAAAGTAATACCGAGACTAATAGTCATACAAGAAACGAGTACCATTAAAAGTTTCTAATAAACTTCAAACATTAGTAAATTTAGATGACAAATTTAAATGAGTTTTCTTACAGACGAACAAAGTTCGATTGATGAAACTTATTACGAGATATAAGAAATTGTATGAACATCTTATAGGAGTAGTAGAATCATACCAAATAAATTATAACTTGTAATAAACGAAATACCGAGGCTAATCAATCATAAAGCAATGGAGTACCGTTAAATGTATATAATACACTTTAAACATTAGTCTTTTTAGATTAAAATTTAAATGAGTTTTATCATACAAGATAAATTGCGTTCGATTGATGAAACTTATTACGAGATCTAAGAAATCGTGTGAACATCTTATAGGAGTAGTAGAACCATCCCAAATAATTCAGAAGTTGTAATAAAAGTAATACCGAGACTAATAGTCATACAAGAAACGAGTACCATTAAAAGTTTCTAATAAACTTCAAACATTAGTAAATTTAGATGACAAATTTAAATGAGTTTTCTTACAGACGAACAAAGTTCGATTGATGAAACTTATTACGAGATATAAGAAATTGTATGAACATCTTATAGGAGTAGTAGAATCATACCAAATAAATTATAACTTGTAATAAACGAAATACCGAGGCTAATCAATCATAAAGCAATGGAGTACCGTTAAATGTATATAATACACTTTAAACATTAGTCTTTTTAGATTAAAATTTAAATGAGTTTTATCATACAAGATAAATTGCGTTCGATTGATGAAACTTATTACGAGATCTAAGAAATCGTGTGAACATCTTATAGGAGTAGTAGAACCATCCCAAATAATTCAGAAGTTGTAATAAAAGTAATACCGAGACTAATAGTCATACAAGAAACGAGTACCATTAAAAGTTTCTAATAAACTTCAAACATTAGTAAATTTAGATGACAAATTTAAATGAGTTTTCTTACAGACGAACAAAGTTCGATTGATGAAACTTATTACGAGATATAAGAAATGGTATGAACATATTATAGGAGTAGTAGAATCATACCAAATAAATTATAACTTGTAATAAACGAAATACCGAGGCTAATCAATCATAAAGCAATGGAGTACCGTTAAATGTATATAATACACTTTAAACATTAGTCTTTTTAGATTAAAATTTAAATGAGTTTTATCATACAAGATATGCGTTCGATTGATGAAACTTATTACGAGATATAAGAAATCGTGTGAACATCTTATAGGTGTAGTAGAATCACACGAAATAAAATATAAGTTGTAATTTGAAAAATCTCGAGGCTAATAGGATGATGCAAGAATGGAGTACCATTAAAAGTTTATAATAGAGTACAAGCATTAGTATATTTATATTACAATTTTAAACTTGTTTCATTTTACAAGATAAATTGATTTCGATCGATGGAAACTATTACGAGATATAAGAAATCGTGTGAACATCTTATAGGAGTAGTAGAACCATCCCAAATAATTCATAAATTGTAATAAAAGTAATACCGAGACTAATAGTCATACAAGAAACGAGTACCATTAAAAGTTTCTAATAAACTTCAAACATTAGTAAATTTAGATGACAAATTTAAATGAGTTTTCTTACAGACGAACAAAGTTCGATTGATGAAACTTATTACGAGATATAAGAAATTGTATGAACATCTTATAGGAGTAGTAGAATCATACCAAATAAATTATAACTTGTAATAAACGAAATACCGAGGCTAATCAATCATAAAGCAATGGAGTACCGTTAAATGTATATAATACACTTTAAACATTAGTCTTTTTAGATTAAAATTTAAATGAGTTTTATCATACAAGATAAATTGCGTTCGATTGATGAAACTTATTACGAGATCTAAGAAATCGTGTGAACATCTTATAGGAGTAGTAGAACCATCCCAAATAATTCAGAAGTTGTAATAAAAGTAATACCGAGACTAATAGTCATACAAGAAACGAGTACCATTAAAAGTTTCTAATAAACTTCAAACATTAGTAAATTTAGATGACAAATTTAAATGAGTTTTCTTACAGACGAACAAAGTTCGATTGATGAAACTTATTACGAGATATAAGAAATTGTATGAACATCTTATAGGAGTAGTAGAATCATACCAAATAAATTATAACTTGTAATAAACGAAATACCGAGGCTAATCAATCATAAAGCAATGGAGTACCGTTAAATGTATATAATACACTTTAAACATTAGTCTTTTTAGATTAAAATTTAAATGAGTTTTATCATACAAGATAAATTGCGTTCGATTGATGAAACTTATTACGAGATCTAAGAAATCGTGTGAACATCTTATAGGAGTAGTAGAACCATCCCAAATAATTCAGAAGTTGTAATAAAAGTAATACCGAGACTAATAGTCATACAAGAAACGAGTACCATTAAAAGTTTCTTATAAACTTCAATCATTAGTAAATATAGATGACAAATTTAAATGAGTTTTCTTACAGACGAACAAAGTTCGATTGATGAAACTTATTACGAGATATAAGAAATTGTATGAACATCTTATAGGAGTAGTAGAATCATACCAAATAAATTATAACTTGTAATAAACGAAATACCGAGGCTAATCAATCATAAAGCAATGGAGTACCGTTAAATGTATATAATACACTTTAAACATTAGTCTTTTTAGATTAAAATTTAAATGAGTTTTATCATACAAGATATGCGTTCGATTGATGAAACTTATTACGAGATATAAGAAATCGTGTGAACATCTTATAGGTGTAGTAGAATCACACGAAATAAAATATAAGTTGTAATTTGAAAAATCTCGAGGCTAATAGGATGATGCAAGAATGGAGTACCATTAAAAGTTTATAATAGAGTACAAGCATTAGTATATTTATATTACAATTTTAAACTTGTTTCATTTTACAAGATAAATTGATTTCGATCGATGGAAACTATTACGAGATATAAGAAATCGTGTGAACATCTTATAGGAGTAGTAGAACCATCCCAAATAATTCATAAATTGTAATAAAAGTAATACCGAGACTAATAGTCATACAAGAAACGAGTACCATTAAAAGTTTCTAATAAACTTCAAACATTAGTAAATTTAGATGACAAATTTAAATGAGTTTTCTTACAGACGAACAAAGTTCGATTGATGAAACTTATTACGAGATATAAGAAATTGTATGAACATCTTATAGGAGTAGTAGAATCATACCAAATAAATTATAACTTGTAATAAACGAAATACAGAGGCTAATCAATCATAAAGCAATGGAGTACCGTTAAATGTATATAATACACTTTAAACATTAGTCTTTTTAGATTAAAATTTAAATGAGTTTTATCATACAAGATAAATTGCGTTCGATTGATGAAACTTATTACGAGATCTAAGAAATCGTGTGAACATCTTATAGGAGTAGTAGAACCATCCCAAATAATTCAGAAGTTGTAATAAAAGTAATACCGAGACTAATAGTCATACAAGAAACGAGTACCATTAAAAGTTTCTAATAAACTTCAAACATTAGTAAATTTAGATGACAAATTTAAATGAGTTTTCTTACAGACGAACAAAGTTCGATTGATGAAACTTATTACGAGATATAAGAAATTGTATGAACATCTTATAGGAGTAGTAGAATCATACCAAATAAATTATAACTTGTAATAAACGAAATACCGAGGCTAATCAATCATAAAGCAATGGAGTACCGTTAAATGTATATAATACACTTTAAACATTAGTCTTTTTAGATTAAAATTTAAATGAGTTTTATCATACAAGATAAATTGCGTTCGATTGATGAAACTTATTACGAGATCTAAGAAATCGTGTGAACATCTTATAGGAGTAGTAGAACCATCCCAAATAATTCAGAAGTTGTAATAAAAGTAATACCGAGACTAATAGTCATACAAGAAACGAGTACCATTAAAAGTTTCTTATAAACTTCAATCATTAGTAAATATAGATGACAAATTTAAATGAGTTTTCTTACAGACGAACAAAGTTCGATTGATGAAACTTATTACGAGATATAAGAAATTGTATGAACATCTTATAGGAGTAGTAGAATCATATCAAATAAATTATAACTTGTAATAAACGAAATACCGAGGCTAATCAATCATAAAGCAATGGAGTACCGTTAAATGTATATAATACACTTTAAACATTAGTCTTTTTAGATTAAAATTTAAATGAGTTTTATCATACAAGATAAATTGCGTTCGATTGATGAAACTTATTACGAGATCTAAGAAATCGTGTGAACATCTTATAGGAGTAGTAGAACCATCCCAAATAATTCATAAGTTGTAATAAAAGTAATACCGAGACTAATAGTCATACAAGAAACGAGTACCATTAAAAGTTTCTTATAAACTTCAATCATTAGTAAATTTAGATGACAAATTTAAATGAGTTTTCTTACAGACGAACAAAGTTCGATTGATGAAACTTATTACGAGATATAAGAAATCGTGTGAACATCTTATAGGAGTAGTAGAATCATACCAAATAAATTATAACTTGTAATAAACGAAATACCGAGGCTAATCAATCATAAAGCAATGGAGTACCGTTAAATGTATATAATACACTTTAAACATTAGTCTTTTTAGATTAAAATTTAAATGAGTTTTATCATACAAGATAAATTGCGTTCGATTGATGAAACTTATTACGAGATCTAAGAAATCGTGTGAACATCTTATAGGAGTAGTAGAACCATCCCAAATAATTCATAAGTTGTAATAAAAGTATTACCGAGACTAATAGTCATAAAAGAAACGAGTACCATTAAAAGTTTCTAATAAACTTCAAACATTAGTAAATTTAGATGACAAATTTAAATGAGTTTTCTTACAAACGAACAAAGTTCGATTGATGAAACTTATTACGAGATATAAGAAATTGTATGAACATCTTATAGGAGTAGTAGAATCATACCAAATAAATTATAACTTGTAATAAACGAAATACCGAGGCTAATCAATCATAAAGCAATGGAGTACCGTTAAATGTATATAATACACTTTAAACATTAGTCTTTTTAGATTAAAATTTAAATGAGTTTTATCATACAAGATATGCGTTCGATTGATGAAACTTATTACGAGATATAAGAAATCGTGTGAACATCTTATAGGTGTAGTAGAATCACACGAAATAAAATATAAGTTGTAATTTGAAAAATCTCGAGGCTAATAGGATGATGCAAGAATGGAGTACCATTAAAAGTTTATAATAGAGTACAAGCATTAGTATATTTATATTACAATTTTAAACTTGTTTCATTTTACAAGATAAATTGATTTCGATCGATGGAAACTATTACGAGATATAAGAAATCGTGTGAACATCTTATAGGAGTAGTAGAACCATCCCAAATAATTCATAAATTGTAATAAAAGTAATACCGAGACTAATAGTCATACAAGAAACGAGTACCATTAAAAGTTTCTAATAAACTTCAAACATTAGTAAATTTAGATGACAAATTTAAATGAGTTTTCTTACAGACGAACAAAGTTCGATTGATGAAACTTATTACGAGATATAAGAAATTGTATGAACATCTTATAGGAGTAGTAGAATCATACCAAATAAATTATAACTTGTAATAAACGAAATACCGAGGCTAATCAATCATAAAGCAATGGAGTACCGTTAAATGTATATAATACACTTTAAACATTAGTCTTTTTAGATTAAAATTTAAATGAGTTTTATCATACAAGATAAATTGCGTTCGATTGATGAAACTTATTACGAGATCTAAGAAATCGTGTGAACATCTTATAGGAGTAGTAGAACCATCCCAAATAATTCATAAGTTGTAATAAAAGTAATACCGAGACTAATAGTCATACAAGAAACGAGTACCATTAAAAGTTTCTAATAAACTTCAAACATTAGTAAATTTAGATGACAAATTTAAATGAGTTTTCTTACAGACGAACAAAGTTCGATTGATGAAACTTATTACGAGATATAAGAAATTGTATGAACATCTTATAGGAGTAGTAGAATCATACCAAATAAATTATAACTTGTAATAAACGAAATACCGAGGCTAATCAATCATAAAGCAATGGAGTACCGTTAAATGTATATAATACACTTTAAACATTAGTCTTTTTAGATTAAAATTTAAATGAGTTTTATCATACAAGATAAATTGCGTTCGATTGATGAAACTTATTACGAGATCTAAGAAATCGTGTGAACATCTTATAGGAGTAGTAGAACCATCCCAAATAATTCAGAAGTTGTAATAAAAGTAATACCGAGACTAATAGTCATACAAGAAACGAGTACCATTAAAAGTTTCTAATAAACTTCAAACATTAGTAAATTTAGATGACAAATTTAAATGAGTTTTCTTACAGACGAACAAAGTTCGATTGATGAAACTTATTACGAGATATAAGAAATGGTATGAACATCTTATAGGAGTAGTAGAATCATACCAAATAAATTATAACTTGTAATAAACGAAATACCGAGGCTAATCAATCATAAAGCAATGGAGTACCGTTAAATGTATATAATACACTTTAAACATTAGTCTTTTTAGATTAAAATTTAAATGAGTTTTATCATACAAGATATGCGTTCGATTGATGAAACTTATTACGAGATATAAGAAATCGTGTGAACATCTTATAGGTGTAGTAGAATCACACGAAATAAAATATAAGTTGTAATTTGAAAAATCTCGAGGCTAATAGGATGATGCAAGAATGGAGTACCATTAAAAGTTTATAATAGAGTACAAGCATTAGTATATTTATATTACAATTTTAAACTTGTTTCATTTTACAAGATAAATTGATTTCGATCGATGGAAACTATTACGAGATATAAGAAATCGTGTGAACATCTTATAGGAGTAGTAGAACCATCCCAAATAATTCATAAATTGTAATAAAAGTAATACCGAGACTAATAGTCATACAAGAAACGAGTACCATTAAAAGTTTCTAATAAACTTCAAACATTAGTAAATTTAGATGACAAATTTAAATGAGTTTTCTTACAGACGAACAAAGTTCGATTGATGAAACTTATTACGAGATATAAGAAATTGTATGAACATCTTATAGGAGTAGTAGAATCATACCAAATAAATTATAACTTGTAATAAACGAAATACCGAGGCTAATCAATCATAAAGCAATGGAGTACCGTTAAATGTATATAATACACTTTAAACATTAGTCTTTTTAGATTAAAATTTAAATGAGTTTTATCATACAAGATAAATTGCGTTCGATTGATGAAACTTATTACGAGATCTAAGAAATCGTGTGAACATCTTATAGGAGTAGTAGAACCATCCCAAATAATTCATAAGTTGTAATAAAAGTAATACCGAGACTAATAGTCATACAAGAAACGAGTACCATTAAAAGTTTCTAATAAACTTCAAACATTAGTAAATTTAGATGACAAATTTAAATGAGTTTTCTTACAGACGAACAAAGTTCGATTGATGAAACTTATTACGAGATATAAGAAATCGTGTGAACATCTTATAGGAGTAGTAGAACCATCCCAAATAATTCATAACTTGTAATAAAAGTAATACCGAGACTAATAGTCATACAAGAAACGAGTACCATTAAAAGTTTCTTATAAACTTCAATCATTAGTAAATATAGATGACAAATTTAAATGAGTTTTCTTACAGACGAACAAAGTTCGATTGATGAAACTTATTACGAGATATAAGAAATTGTATGAACATCTTATAGGAGTAGTAGAATCATACCAAATAAATTATAACTTGTAATAAACGAAATACCGAGGCTAATCAATCATAAAGCAATGGAGTACCGTTAAATGTATATAATACACTTTAAACATTAGTCTTTTTAGATTAAAATTTAAATGAGTTTTATCATACAAGATAAATTGCGTTCGATTGATGAAACTTATTACGAGATCTAAGAAATCGTGTGAACATCTTATAGGAGTAGTAGAACCATCCCAAATAATTCATAAATTGTAATAAAAGTAATACCGAGACTAATAGTCATACAAGAAACGAGTACCATTAAAAGTTTCTAATAAACTTCAAACATTAGTAAATTTAGATGACAAATTTAAATGAGTTTTCTTACAGACGAACAAAGTTCGATTGATGAAACTTATTACGAGATATAAGAAATTGTATGAACATCTTATAGGAGTAGTAGAATCATACCAAATAAATTATAACTTGTAATAAACGAAATACCGAGGCTAATCAATCATAAAGCAATGGAGTACCGTTAAATGTATATAATACACTTTAAACATTAGTCTTTTTAGATTAAAATTTAAATGAGTTTTATCATACAAGATAAATTGCGTTCGATTGATGAAACTTATTACGAGATCTAAGAAATCGTGTGAACATCTTATAGGAGTAGTAGAACCATCCCAAATAATTCAGAAGTTGTAATAAAAGTAATACTGAGACTAATAGTCATACAAGAAACGAGTACCATTAAAAGTTTCTAATAAACTTCAAACATTAGTAAATTTAGATGACAAATTTAAATGAGTTTTCTTACAGACGAACAAAGTTCGATTGATGAAACTTATTACGAGATATAAGAAATTGTATGAACATCTTATAGGAGTAGTAGAACCATCCCAAATAATTCATAAGTTGTAATAAAAGTAATACCGAGACTAATAGTCATACAAGAAACGAGTACCATTAAAAGTTTCTTATAAACTTCAATCATTAGTAAATATAGATGACAAATTTAAATGAGTTTTCTTACAGACGAACAAAGTTCGATTGATGAAACTTATTACGAGATATAAGAAATTGTATGAACATCTTATAGGAGTAGTAGAATCATACCAAATAAATTATAACTTGTAATAAACGAAATACCGAGGCTAATCAATCATAAAGCAATGGAGTACCGTTAAATGTATATAATACACTTTAAACATTAGTCTTTTTAGATTAAAATTTAAATGAGTTTTATCATACAAGATAAATTGCGTTCGATTGATGAAACTTATTACGAGATCTAAGAAATCGTGTGAACATCTTATAGGAGTAGTAGAACCATCCCAAATAATTCAGAAGTTGTAATAAAAGTAATACCGAGACTAATGGTCATACAAGAAACGAGTACCATTAAAAGTTTCTAATAAACTTCAAACATTAGTAAATTTAGATGACAAATTTAAATGAGTTTTCTTACAGACGAACAAAGTTCGATTGATGAAACTTATTACGAGATATAAGAAATTGTATGAACATCTTATAGGAGTAGTAGAATCATACCAAATAAATTATAACTTGTAATAAACGAAATACCGAGGCTAATCAATCATAAAGCAATGGAGTACCGTTAAATGTATATAATACACTTTAAACATTAGTCTTTTTAGATTAAAATTTAAATGAGTTTTATCATACAAGATAAATTGCGTTCGATTGATGAAACTTATTACGAGATATAAGAAATCGTGTGAACATCTTATAGCAGTAGTAGAACCATCCCAAATAATTCATAAGTTGTAATAAAAGTAATACCGAGACTAATGGTCATACAAGAAACGAGTACCATTAAAAGTTTCTAATAAACTTCAAACATTAGTAAATTTAGATGACAAATTTAAATGAGTTTTCTTACAGACGAACAAAGTTCGATTGATGAAACTTATTACGAGATATAAGAAATTGTATGAACATCTTATAGGAGTAGTAGAATCATACCAAATAAATTATAACTTGTAATAAACGAAATACCGAGGCTAATCAATCATAAAGCAATGGAGTACCGTTAAATGTATATAATACACTTTAAACATTAGTCTTTTTAGATTAAAATTTAAATGAGTTTTATCATACAAGATAAATTGCGTTCGATTGATGAAACTTATTACGAGATCTAAGAAATCGTGTGAACATCTTATAGGAGTAGTAGAACCATCCCAAATAATTCAGAAGTTGTAATAAAAGTAATACCGAGACTAATAGTCATACAAGAAACGAGTACCATTAAAAGTTTCTTATAAACTTCAATCATTAGTAAATATAGATGACAAATTTAAATGAGTTTTCTTACAGACGAACAAAGTTCGATTGATGAAACTTATTACGAGATATAAGAAATTGTATGAACATCTTATAGGAGTAGTAGAATCATACCAAATAAATTATAACTTGTAATAAACGAAATACCGAGGCTAATCAATCATAAAGCAATGGAGTACCGTTAAATGTATATAATACACTTTAAACATTAGTCTTTTTAGATTAAAATTTAAATGAGTTTTATCATACAAGATATGCGTTCGATTGATGAAACTTATTACGAGATATAAGAAATCGTGTGAACATCTTATAGGTGTAGTAGAATCACACGAAATAAAATATAAGTTGTAATTTGAAAAATCTCGAGGCTAATAGGATGATGCAAGAATGGAGTACCATTAAAAGTTTATAATAGAGTACAAGCATTAGTATATTTATATTACAATTTTAAACTTGTTTCATTTTACAAGATAAATTGATTTCGATCGATGGAAACTATTACGAGATATAAGAAATCGTGTGAACATCTTATAGGAGTAGTAGAACCATCCCAAATAATTCATAAATTGTAATAAAAGTAATACCGAGACTAATAGTCATACAAGAAACGAGTACCATTAAAAGTTTCTAATAAACTTCAAACATTAGTAAATTTAGATGACAAATTTAAATGAGTTTTCTTACAGACGAACAAAGTTCGATTGATGAAACTTATTACGAGATATAAGAAATTGTATGAACATCTTATAGGAGTAGTAGAATCATACCAAATAAATTATAACTTGTAATAAACGAAATACCGAGGCTAATCAATCATAAAGCAATGGAGTACCATTAAATGTATATAATACACTTTAAACATTAGTCTTTTTAGATTAAAATTTAAATGAGTTTTATCATACAAGATAAATTGCGTTCGATTGATGAAACTTATTACGAGATCTAAGAAATCGTGTGAACATCTTATAGGAGTAGTAGAACCATCCCAAATAATTCATAAGTTGTAATAAAAGTAATACCGAGACTAATAGTCATACAAGAAACGAGTACCATTAAAAGTTTCTAATAAACTTCAAACATTAGTAAATTTAGATGACAAATTTAAATGAGTTTTCTTACAGACGAACAAAGTTCGATTGATGAAACTTATTACGAGATATAAGAAATTGTATGAACATCTTATAGGAGTAGTAGAACCATCCCAAATAATTCATAAGTTGTAATAAAAGTAATACCGAGACTAATAGTCATACAAGAAACGAGTACCATTAAAAGTTTCTTATAAACTTCAATCATTAGTAAATATAGATGACAAATTTAAATGAGTTTTCTTACAGACGAACAAAGTTCGATTGATGAAACTTATTACGAGATATAAGAAATTGTATGAACATCTTATAGGAGTAGTAGAATCATACCAAATAAATTATAACTTGTAATAAACGAAATACCGAGGCTAATCAATCATAAAGCAATGGAGTACCGTTAAATGTATATAATACACTTTAAACATTAGTCTTTTTAGATTAAAATTTAAATGAGTTTTATCATACAAGATAAATTGCGTTCGATTGATGAAACTTATTACGAGATATAAGAAATCGTGTGAACATCTTATAGGAGTAGTAGAACCATCCCAAATAATTCATAAATTGTAATAAAAGTAATACCGAGACTAATAGTCATACAAGAAACGAGTACCATTAAAAGTTTCTAATAAACTTCAAACATTAGTAAATTTAGATGACAAATTTAAATGAGTTTTCTTACAGACGAACAAAGTTCGATTGATGAAACTTATTACGAGATATAAGAAATTGTATGAACATCTTATAGGAGTAGTAGAATCATACCAAATAAATTATAACTTGTAATAAACGAAATACCGAGGCTAATCAATCATAAAGCAATGGAGTACCGTTAAATGTATATAATACACTTTAAACATTAGTCTTTTTAGATTAAAATTTAAATGAGTTTTATCATACAAGATAAATTGCGTTCGATTGATGAAACTTATTACGAGATCTAAGAAATCGTGTGAACATCTTATAGGAGTAGTAGAACCATCCCAAATAATTCAGAAGTTGTAATAAAAGTAATACCGAGACTAATAGTCATACAAGAAACGAGTACCATTAAAAGTTTCTAATAAACTTCAAACATTAGTAAATTTAGATGACAAATTTAAATGAGTTTTCTTACAGACGAACAAAGTTCGATTGATGAAACTTATTACGAGATATAAGAAATTGTATGAACATCTTATAGGAGTAGTAGAACCATCCCAAATAATTCAGAAGTTGTAATAAAAGTAATACCGAGACTAATAGTCATACAAGAAACGAGTACCATTAAAAGTTTCTTATAAACTTCAATCATTAGTAAATATAGATGACAAATTTAAATGAGTTTTCTTACAGACGAACAAAGTTCGATTGATGAAACTTATTACGAGATATAAGAAATTGTATGAACATCTTATAGGAGTAGTAGAATCATACCAAATAAATTATAACTTGTAATAAACGAAATACCGAGGCTAATCAATCATAAAGCAATGGAGTACCGTTAAATGTATATAATACACTTTAAACATTAGTCTTTTTAGATTAAAATTTAAATGAGTTTTATCATACAAGATAAATTGCGTTCGATTGATGAAACTTATTACGAGATCTAAGAAATCGTGTGAACATCTTATAGGAGTAGTAGAACCATCCCAAATAATTCAGAAGTTGTAATAAAAGTAATACCGAGACTAATAGTCATACAAGAAACGAGTACCATTAAAAGTTTCTAATAAACTTCAAACATTAGTAAATTTAGATGACAAATTTAAATGAGTTTTCTTACAGACGAACAAAGTTCGATTGATGAAACTTATTACGAGATATAAGAAATTGTATGAACATCTTATAGGAGTAGTAGAATCATACCAAATAAATTATAACTTGTAATAAACGAAATACCGAGGCTAATCAATCATAAAGCAATGGAGTACCGTTAAATGTATATAATACACTTTAAACATTAGTCTTTTTAGATTAAAATTTAAATGAGTTTTATCATACAAGATAAATTGCGTTCGATTGATGAAACTTATTACGAGATCTAAGAAATCGTGTGAACATCTTATAGGAGTAGTAGAACCATCCCAAATAATTCAGAAGTTGTAATAAAAGTAATACCGAGACTAATAGTCATACAAGAAACGAGTACCATTAAAAGTTTCTTATAAACTTCAATCATTAGTAAATATAGATGACAAATTTAAATGAGTTTTCTTACAGACGAACAAAGTTCGATTGATGAAACTTATTACGAGATATAAGAAATTGTATGAACATCTTATAGGAGTAGTAGAATCATACCAAATAAATTATAACTTGTAATAAACGAAATACCGAGGCTAATCAATCATAAAGCAATGGAGTACCGTTAAATGTATATAATACACTTTAAACATTAGTCTTTTTAGATTAAAATTTAAATGAGTTTTATCATACAAGATAAATTGCGTTCGATTGATGAAACTTATTACGAGATCTAAGAAATCGTGTGAACATCTTATAGGAGTAGTAGAACCATCCCAAATAATTCAGAAGTTGTAATAAAAGTAATACCGAGACTAATAGTCATACAAGAAACGAGTACCATTAAAAGTTTCTAATAAACTTCAAACATTAGTAAATTTAGATGACAAATTTAAATGAGTTTTCTTACAGACGAACAAAGTTCGATTGATGAAACTTATTACGAGATATAAGAAATTGTATGAACATCTTATAGGAGTAGTAGAACCATCCCAAATAATTCATAAGTTGTAATAAAAGTATTACCGAGACTAATAGTCATACAAGAAACGAGTACCATTAAAAGTTTCTTATAAACTTCAATCATTAGTAAATATAGATGACAAATTTAAATGAGTTTTCTTACAGACGAACAAAGTTCGATTGATGAAACTTATTACGAGATATAAGAAATTGTATGAACATCTTATAGGAGTAGTAGAATCATACCAAATAAATTATAACTTGTAATAAACGAAATACCGAGGCTAATCAATCATAAAGCAATGGAGTACCGTTAAATGTATATAATACACTTTAAACATTAGTCTTTTTAGATTAAAATTTAAATGAGTTTTATCATACAAGATAAATTGCGTTCGATTGATGAAACTTATTACGAGATCTAAGAAATCGTGTGAACATCTTATAGGAGTAGTAGAACCATCCCAAATAATTCATAAGTTGTAATAAAAGTAATACCGAGACTAATAGTCATACAAGAAACGAGTACCATTAAAAGTTTCTTATAAACTTCAATCATTAGTAAATTTAGATGACAAATTTAAATGAGTTTTCTTACAGACGAACAAAGTTCGATTGATGAAACTTATTACGAGATATAAGAAATTGTATGAACATCTTATAGGAGTAGTAGAATCATACCAAATAAATTATAACTTGTAATAAACGAAATACCGAGGCTAATCAATCATAAAGCAATGGAGTACCGTTAAATGTATATAATACACTTTAAACATTAGTCTTTTTAGATTAAAATTTAAATGAGTTTTATCATACAAGATAAATTGCGTTCGATTGATGAAACTTATTACGAGATCTAAGAAATCGTGTGAACATCTTATAGGAGTAGTAGAACCATCCCAAATAATTCATAAGTTGTAATAAAAGTATTACCGAGACTAATAGTCATAAAAGAAACGAGTACCATTAAAAGTTTCTAATAAACTTCAAACATTAGTAAATTTAGATGACAAATTTAAATGAGTTTTCTTACAAACGAACAAAGTTCGATTGATGAAACTTATTACGAGATATAAGAAATTGTATGAACATCTTATAGGAGTAGTAGAATCATACCAAATAAATTATAACTTGTAATAAACGAAATACCGAGGCTAATCAATCATAAAGCAATGGAGTACCGTTAAATGTATATAATACACTTTAAACATTAGTCTTTTTAGATTAAAATTTAAATGAGTTTTATCATACAAGATATGCGTTCGATTGATGAAACTTATTACGAGATATAAGAAATCGTGTGAACATCTTATAGGTGTAGTAGAATCACACGAAATAAAATATAAGTTGTAATTTGAAAAATCTCGAGGCTAATAGGATGATGCAAGAATGGAGTACCATTAAAAGTTTATAATAGAGTACAAGCATTAGTATATTTATATTACAATTTTAAACTTGTTTCATTTTACAAGATAAATTGATTTCGATCGATGGAAACTATTACGAGATATAAGAAATCGTGTGAACATCTTATAGGAGTAGTACAACCATCCCAAATAATTCAGAAGTTGTAATAAAAGTAATACCGAGACTAATAGTCATACAAGAAACGAGTACCATTAAAAGTTTCTAATAAACTTCAAACATTAGTAAATTTAGATGACAAATTTAAATGAGTTTTCTTACAGACGAACAAAGTTCGATTGATGAAACTTATTACGAGATATAAGAAATGGTATGAACATCTTATAGGAGTAGTAGAATCATACCAAATAAATTATAACTTGTAATAAACGAAATACCGAGGCTAATCAATCATAAAGCAATGGAGTACCGTTAAATGTATATAATACACTTTAAACATTAGTCTTTTTAGATTAAAATTTAAATGAGTTTTATCATACAAGATATGCGTTCGATTGATGAAACTTATTACGAGATATAAGAAATCGTGTGAACATCTTATAGGTGTAGTAGAATCACACGAAATAAAATATAAGTTGTAATTTGAAAAATCTCGAGGCTAATAGGATGATGCAAGAATGGAGTACCATTAAAAGTTTATAATAGAGTACAAGCATTAGTATATTTATATTACAATTTTAAACTTGTTTCATTTTACAAGATAAATTGATTTCGATCGATGGAAACTATTACGAGATATAAGAAATCGTGTGAACATCTTATAGGAGTAGTAGAACCATCCCAAATAATTCATAAATTGTAATAAAAGTAATACCGAGACTAATAGTCATACAAGAAACGAGTACCATTAAAAGTTTCTAATAAACTTCAAACATTAGTAAATTTAGATGACAAATTTAAATGAGTTTTCTTACAGACGAACAAAGTTCGATTGATGAAACTTATTACGAGATATAAGAAATTGTATGAACATCTTATAGGAGTAGTAGAATCATACCAAATAAATTATAACTTGTAATAAACGAAATACCGAGGCTAATCAATCATAAAGCAATGGAGTACCGTTAAATGTATATAATACACTTTAAACATTAGTCTTTTTAGATTAAAATTTAAATGAGTTTTATCATACAAGATAAATTGCGTTCGATTGATGAAACTTATTACGAGATCTAAGAAATCGTGTGAACATCTTATAGGAGTAGTAGAACCATCCCAAATAATTCAGAAGTTGTAATAAAAGTAATACCGAGACTAATAGTCATACAAGAAACGAGTACCATTAAAAGTTTCTAATAAACTTCAAACATTAGTAAATTTAGATGACAAATTTAAATGAGTTTTCTTACAGACGAACAAAGTTCGATTGATGAAACTTATTACGAGATATAAGAAATTGTATGAACATCTTATAGGAGTAGTAGAACCATCCCAAATAATTCATAAGTTGTAATAAAAGTAATACCGAGACTAATAGTCATACAAGAAACGAGTACCATTAAAAGTTTCTAATAAACTTCAATCATTAGTAAATATAGATGACAAATTTAAATGAGTTTTCTTACAGACGAACAAAGTTCGATTGATGAAACTTATTACGAGATATAAGAAATTGTATGAACATCTTATAGGAGTAGTAGAATCATACCAAATAAATTATAACTTGTAATAAACGAAATACCGAGGCTAATCAATCATAAAGCAATGGAGTACCGTTAAATGTATATAATACACTTTAAACATTAGTCTTTTTAGATTAAAATTTAAATGAGTTTTATCATACAAGATAAATTGCGTTCGATTGATGAAACTTATTACGAGATCTAAGAAATCGTGTGAACATCTTATAGGAGTAGTAGAACCATCCCAAATAATTCAGAAGTTGTAATAAAAGTAATACCGAGACTAATAGTCATACAAGAAACGAGTACCATTAAAAGTTTCTAATAAACTTCAAACATTAGTAAATTTAGATGACAAATTTAAATGAGTTTTCTTACAGACGAACAAAGTTCGATTGATGAAACTTATTACGAGATATAAGAAATTGTATGAACATCTTATAGGAGTAGTAGAACCATCCCAAATAATTCATAAGTTGTAATAAAAGTAATACCGAGACTAATAGTCATACAAGAAACGAGTACCATTAAAAGTTTCTTATAAACTTCAATCATTAGTAAATATAGATGACAAATTTAAATGAGTTTTCTTACAGACGAACAAAGTTCGATTGATGAAACTTATTACGAGATATAAGAAATTGTATGAACATCTTATAGGAGTAGTAGAACCATCCCAAATAATTCATAAGTTGTAATAAAAGTAATACCGAGACTAATAGTCATACAAGAAACGAGTACCATTAAAAGTTTCTTATAAACTTCAATCATTAGTAAATATAGATGACAAATTTAAATGAGTTTTCTTACAGACGAACAAAGTTCGATTGATGAAACTTATTACGAGATATAAGAAATTGTATGAACATCTTATAGGAGTAGTAGAATCATACCAAATAATTCATAAGTTGTAATAAAAGTAATACCGAGACTAATAGTCATACAAGAAACGAGTACCATTAAAAGTTTCTAATAAACTTCAAACATTAGTAAATTTAGATGACAAATTTAAATGAGTTTTCTTACAGACGAACAAAGTTCGATTGATGAAACTTATTACGAGATATAAGAAATTGTATGAACATCTTATAGGAGTAGTAGAATCATACCAAATAAATTATAACTTGTAATAAACGAAATACCGAGGCTAATCAATCATAAAGCAATGGAGTACCGTTAAATGTATATAATACACTTTAAACATTAGTCTTTTTAGATTAAAATTTAAATGAGTTTTATTATACAAGATAAATTGCGTTCGATTGATGAAACTTATTACGAGATATAAGAAATCGTGTGAACATCTTATAGGTGTAGTAGAATCACACGAAATAAAATATAAGTTGTAATTTGAAAAATCTCGAGGCTAATAGGATGATGCAAGAATGGAGTACCATTAAAAGTTTATAATAGAGTACAAGCATTAGTATATTTATATTACAATTATAAACTTGTTTCATTTTACAAGATAAATTGATTTCGATCGATGGAAACTATTACGAGATATAAGAAATCGTGTGAACATCTTATAGGAGTAGTAGAACCATCCCAAATAATTCAGAAGTTGTAATAAAAGTAATACCGAGACTAATAGTCATACAAGAAACGAGTACCATTAAAAGTTTCTAATAAACTTCAAACATTAGTAAATTTAGATGACAAATTTAAATGAGTTTTCTTACAGACGAACAAAGTTCGATTGATGAAACTTATTACGAGATATAAGAAATGGTATGAACATCTTATAGGAGTAGTAGAATCATACCAAATAAATTATAACTTGTAATAAACGAAATACCGAGGCTAATCAATCATAAAGCAATGGAGTACCGTTAAATGTATATAATACACTTTAAACATTAGTCTTTTTAGATTAAAATTTAAATGAGTTTTATCATACAAGATAAATTGCGTTCGATTGATGAAACTTATTACGAGATCTAAGAAATCGTGTGAACATCTTATAGGAGTAGTAGAACCATCCCAAATAATTCAGAAGTTGTAATAAAAGTAATACCGAGACTAATAGTCATACAAGAAACGAGTACCATTAAAAGTTTCTAATAAACTTCAAACATTAGTAAATTTAGATGACAAATTTAAATGAGTTTTCTTACAGACGAACAAAGTTCGATTGATGAAACTTATTACGAGATATAAGAAATTGTATGAACATCTTATAGGAGTAGTAGAACCATCCCAAATAATTCATAAGTTGTAATAAAAGTAATACCGAGACTAATAGTCATACAAGAAACGAGTACCATTAAAAGTTTCTTATAAACTTCAATCATTAGTAAATATAGATGACAAATTTAAATGAGTTTTCTTACAGACGAACAAAGTTCGATTGATGAAACTTATTACGAGATATAAGAAATTGTATGAACATCTTATAGGAGTAGTAGAATCATACCAAATAATTCATAAGTTGTAATAAAAGTAATACCGAGACTAATAGTCATACAAGAAACGAGTACCATTAAAAGTTTCTAATAAACTTCAAACATTAGTAAATTTAGATGACAAATTTAAATGAGTTTTCTTACAGACGAAGAAAGTTCGATTGATGAAACTTATTACGAGATATAAGAAATTGTATGAACATCTTATAGGAGTAGTAGAATCATACCAAATAAATTATAACTTGTAATAAACGAAATACCGAGGCTAATCAATCATAAAGCAATGGAGTACCGTTAAATGTATATAATACACTTTAAACATTAGTCTTTTTAGATTAAAATTTAAATGAGTTTTATTATACAAGATAAATTGCGTTCGATTGATGAAACTTATTACGAGATATAAGAAATCGTGTGAACATCTTATAGGTGTAGTAGAATCACACGAAATAAAATATAAGTTGTAATTTGAAAAATCTCGAGGCTAATAGGATGATGCAAGAATGGAGTACCATTAAAAGTTTATAATAGAGTACAAGCATTAGTATATTTATATTACAATTTTAAACTTGTTTCATTTTACAAGATAAATTGATTTCGATCGATGGAAACTATTACGAGATATAAGAAATCGTGTGAACATCTTATAGGAGTAGTAGAACCATCCCAAATAATTCAGAAGTTGTAATAAAAGTAATACCGAGACTAATAGTCATACAAGAAACGAGTACCATTAAAAGTTTCTAATAAACTTCAAACATTAGTAAATTTAGATGACAAATTTAAATGAGTTTTCTTACAGACGAACAAAGTTCGATTGATGAAACTTATTACGAGATATAAGAAATTGTATGAACATCTTATAGGAGTAGTAGAATCATACCAAATAAATTATAACTTGTAATAAACGAAATACCGAGGCTAATCAATCATAAAGCAATGGAGTACCGTTAAATGTATATAATACACTTTAAACATTAGTCTTTTTAGATTAAAATTTAAATGAGTTTTATCATACAAGATATGCGTTCGATTGATGAAACTTATTACGAGATATAAGAAATCGTGTGAACATCTTATAGGTGTAGTAGAATCACACGAAATAAAATATAAGTTGTAATTTGAAAAATCTCGAGGCTAATAGGATGATGCAAGAATGGAGTACCATTAAAAGTTTATAATAGAGTACAAGCATTAGTATATTTATATTACAATTTTAAACTTGTTTCATTTTACAAGATAAATTGATTTCGATCGATGGAAACTATTACGAGATATAAGAAATCGTGTGAACATCTTATAGGAGTAGTAGAACCATCCCAAATAATTCATAAATTGTAATAAAAGTAATACCGAGACTAATAGTCATACAAGAAACGAGTACCATTAAAAGTTTCTAATAAACTTCAAACATTAGTAAATTTAGATGACAAATTTAAATGAGTTTTCTTACAGACGAACAAAGTTCGATTGATGAAACTTATTACGAGATATAAGAAATTGTATGAACATCTTATAGGAGTAGTAGAATCATACCAAATAAATTATAACTTGTAATAAACGAAATACCGAGGCTAATCAATCATAAAGCAATGGAGTACCGTTAAATGTATATAATACACTTTAAACATTAGTCTTTTTAGATTAAAATTTAAATGAGTTTTATCATACAAGATAAATTGCGTTCGATTGATGAAACTTATTACGAGATCTAAGAAATCGTGTGAACATCTTATAGGAGTAGTAGAACCATCCCAAATAATTCAGAAGTTGTAATAAAAGTAATACCGAGACTAATAGTCATACAAGAAACGAGTACCATTAAAAGTTTCTAATAAACTTCAAACATTAGTAAATTTAGATGACAAATTTAAATGAGTTTTCTTACAGACGAACAAAGTTCGATTGATGAAACTTATTACGAGATATAAGAAATTGTATGAACATCTTATAGGAGTAGTAGAACCATCCCAAATAATTCATAAGTTGTAATAAAAGTAATACCGAGACTAATAGTCATACAAGAAACGAGTACCATTAAAAGTTTCTTATAAACTTCAATCATTAGTAAATATAGATGACAAATTTAAATGAGTTTTCTTACAGACGAACAAAGTTCGATTGATGAAACTTATTACGAGATATAAGAAATTGTATGAACATCTTATAGGAGTAGTAGAACCATCCCAAATAATTCATAAGTTGTAATAAAAGTAATACCGAGACTAATAGTCATACAAGAAACGAGTACCATTAAAAGTTTCTAATAAACTTCAAACATTAGTAAATTTAGATGACAAATTTAAATGAGTTTTCTTACAGACGAACAAAGTTCGATTGATGAAACTTATTACGAGATATAAGAAATTGTATGAACATCTTATAGGAGTAGTAGAATCATACCAAATAAATTATAACTTGTAATAAACGAAATACCGAGGCTAATCAATCATAAAGCAATGGAGTACCGTTAAATGTATATAATACACTTTAAACATTAGTCTTTTTAGATTAAAATTTAAATGAGTTTTATTATACAAGATAAATTGAGTTCGATTGATGAAACTTATTACGAGATATAAGAAATCGTGTGAACATCTTATAGGTGTAGTAGAATCACACGAAATAAAATATAAGTTGTAATTTGAAAAATCTCGAGGCTAATAGGATGATGCAAGAATGGAGTACCATTAAAAGTTTATAATAGAGTACAAGCATTAGTATATTTATATTACAATTATAAACTTGTTTCATTTTACAAGATAAATTGATTTCGATCGATGGAAACTATTACGAGATATAAGAAATCGTGTGAACAGATCTTCTAGTACTAGTAGAATCATACGTAATAAATTATATGTTGTAATAAAAGAAATAAATACCGAGTACGATCAAAGGTTTATAATAAACTTCAAACATTAGTATATTTTGATAACAAATTTAAACGTGTTTATTAAAAGATAAACAAAGTTCAATTGAACAAACCTACTACGAGATAAAAGATATAGTGTGAACCTCTTATAGGTGTAGGGAATCATACGAAATAAATTATAAATTGTACTCAACGAAATACCGAGGCTAATAGATCATGCAAAAGTGGAGTACCATTAATAGTATATTAGAAACTTCAAACGTTAGTATATGTAGATTACAAATTTAAAAGAGTTTTATTAAACAAGATAAATTCACTTTGATTGATGAAACTTATTACGAGATCTAAGAAATCGTGTGAACATCTTATAGGAGTAGTAGAACCATCCCAAATAATTCATAAGTTGTAATAAAAGTAATACCGAGACTAATAGTCATACAAGAAACGAGTACCATTAAAAGTTTCTAATAAACTTCAAACATTAGTAAATTTAGATGACAAATTTAAATGAGTTTTCTTACAGACGAACAAAGTTCGATTGATGAAACTTATTACGAGATATAAGAAATTGTATGAACATCTTATAGGAGTAGTAGAATCATACCAAATAAATTATAACTTGTAATAAACGAAATACCGAGGCTAATCAATCATAAAGCAATGGAGTACCGTTAAATGTATATAATACACTTTAAACATTAGTCTTTTTAGATTAAAATTTAAATGAGTTTTATCATACAAGATAAATTGCGTTCGATTGATGAAACTTATTACGAGATCTAAGAAATCGTGTGAACATCTTATAGGAGTAGTAGAACCATCCCAAATAATTCATAAGTTGTAATAAAAGTAATACCGAGACTAATAGTCATACAAGAAACGAGTACCATTAAAAGTTTCTAATAAACTTCAAACATTAGTAAATTTAGATGACAAATTTAAATGAGTTTTCTTACAGACGAACAAAGTTCGATTGATGAAACTTATTACGAGATATAAGAAATTGTATGAACATCTTATAGGAGTAGTAGAATCATACCAAATAAATTATAACTTGTAATAAACGAAATACCGAGGCTAATCAATCATAAAGCAATGGAGTACCGTTAAATGTATATAATACACTTTAAACATTAGTCTTTTTAGATTAAAATTTAAATGAGTTTTATCATACAAGATAAATTGCGTTCGATTGATGAAACTTATTACGAGATCTAAGAAATCGTGTGAACATCTTATAGGAGTAGTAGAACCATCCCAAATAATTCAGAAGTTGTAATAAAAGTAATACCGAGACTAATAGTCATACAAGAAACGAGTACCATTAAAAGTTTCTAATAAACTTCAAACATTAGTAAATTTAGATGACAAATTTAAATGAGTTTTCTTACAGACGAACAAAGTTCGATTGATGAAACTTATTACGAGATATAAGAAATGGTATGAACATCTTATAGGAGTAGTAGAATCATACCAAATAAATTATAACTTGTAATAAACGAAATACCGAGGCTAATCAATCATAAAGCAATGGAGTACCGTTAAATGTATATAATACACTTTAAACATTAGTCTTTTTAGATTAAAATTTAAATGAGTTTTATCATACAAGATATGCGTTCGATTGATGAAACTTATTACGAGATATAAGAAATCGTGTGAACATCTTATAGGTGTAGTAGAATCACACGAAATAAAATATAAGTTGTAATTTGAAAAATCTCGAGGCTAATAGGATGATGCAAGAATGGAGTACCATTAAAAGTTTATAATAGAGTACAAGCATTAGTATATTTATATTACAATTTTAAACTTGTTTCATTTTACAAGATAAATTGATTTCGATCGATGGAAACTATTACGAGATATAAGAAATCGTGTGAACATCTTATAGGAGTAGTAGAACCATCCCAAATAATTCATAAATTGTAATAAAAGTAATACCGAGACTAATAGTCATACAAGAAACGAGTACCATTAAAAGTTTCTAATAAACTTCAAACATTAGTAAATTTAGATGACAAATTTAAATGAGTTTTCTTACAGACGAACAAAGTTCGATTGATGAAACTTATTACGAGATATAAGAAATTGTATGAACATCTTATAGGAGTAGTAGAATCATACCAAATAAATTATAACTTGTAATAAACGAAATACCGAGGCTAATCAATCATAAAGCAATGGAGTACCGTTAAATGTATATAATACACTTTAAACATTAGTCTTTTTAGATTAAAATTTAAATGAGTTTTATCATACAAGATAAATTGCGTTCGATTGATGAAACTTATTACGAGATCTAAGAAATCGTGTGAACATCTTATAGGAGTAGTAGAACCATCCCAAATAATTCATAAGTTGTAATAAAAGTAATACCGAGACTAATAGTCATACAAGAAACGAGTACCATTAAAAGTTTCTAATAAACTTCAAACATTAGTAAATTTAGATGACAAATTTAAATGAGTTTTCTTACAGACGAACAAAGTTCGATTGATGAAACTTATTACGAGATATAAGAAATTGTATGAACATCTTATAGGAGTAGTAGAATCATACCAAATAAATTATAACTTGTAATAAACGAAATACCGAGGCTAATCAATCATAAAGCAATGGAGTACCGTTAAATGTATATAATACACTTTAAACATTAGTCTTTTTAGATTAAAATTTAAATGAGTTTTATCATACAAGATAAATTGCGTTCGATTGATGAAACTTATTACGAGATCTAAGAAATCGTGTGAACATCTTATAGGAGTAGTAGAACCATCCCAAATAATTCAGAAGTTGTAATAAAAGTAATACCGAGACTAATAGTCATACAAGAAACGAGTACCATTAAAAGTTTCTAATAAACTTCAAACATTAGTAAATTTAGATGACAAATTTAAATGAGTTTTCTTACAGACGAACAAAGTTCGATTGATGAAACTTATTACGAGATATAAGAAATGGTATGAACATCTTATAGGAGTAGTAGAATCATACCAAATAAATTATAACTTGTAATAAACGAAATACCGAGGCTAATCAATCATAAAGCAATGGAGTACCGTTAAATGTATATAATACACTTTAAACATTAGTCTTTTTAGATTAAAATTTAAATGAGTTTTATCATACAAGATATGCGTTCGATTGATGAAACTTATTACGAGATATAAGAAATCGTGTGAACATCTTATAGGTGTAGTAGAATCACACGAAATAAAATATAAGTTGTAATTTGAAAAATCTCGAGGCTAATAGGATGATGCAAGAATGGAGTACCATTAAAAGTTTATAATAGAGTACAAGCATTAGTATATTTATATTACAATTTTAAACTTGTTTCATTTTACAAGATAAATTGATTTCGATCGATGGAAACTATTACGAGATATAAGAAATCGTGTGAACATCTTATAGGAGTAGTAGAACCATCCCAAATAATTCATAAATTGTAATAAAAGTAATACCGAGACTAATAGTCATACAAGAAACGAGTACCATTAAAAGTTTCTAATAAACTTCAAACATTAGTAAATTTAGATGACAAATTTAAATGAGTTTTCTTACAGACGAACAAAGTTCGATTGATGAAACTTATTACGAGATATAAGAAATTGTATGAACATCTTATAGGAGTAGTAGAATCATACCAAATAAATTATAACTTGTAATAAACGAAATACCGAGGCTAATCAATCATAAAGCAATGGAGTACCGTTAAATGTATATAATACACTTTAAACATTAGTCTTTTTAGATTAAAATTTAAATGAGTTTTATCATACAAGATAAATTGCGTTCGATTGATGAAACTTATTACGAGATTTAAGAAATCGTGTGAACATCTTATAGGAGTAGTAGAACCATCCCAAATAATTCATAAATTGTAATAAAAGTAATACCGAGACTAATAGTCATACAAGAAACGAGTACCATTAAAAGTTTCTAATAAACTTCAAACATTAGTAAATTTAGATGACAAATTTAAATGAGTTTTCTTACAGACGAACAAAGTTCGATTGATGAAACTTATTACGAGATATAAGAAATTGTATGAACATCTTATAGGAGTAGTAGAATCATACCAAATAAATTATAACTTGTAATAAACGAAATACCGAGGCTAATCAATCATAAAGCAATGGAGTACCGTTAAATGTATATAATACACTTTAAACATTAGTCTTTTTAGATTAAAATTTAAATGAGTTTTATCATACAAGATAAATTGCGTTCGATTGATGAAACTTATTACGAGATCTAAGAAATCGTGTGAACATCTTATAGGAGTAGTAGAACCATCCCAAATAATTCATAAGTTGTAATAAAAGTAATACCGAGACTAATAGTCATACAAGAAACGAGTACCATTAAAAGTTTCTAATAAACTTCAAACATTAGTAAATTTAGATGACAAATTTAAATGAGTTTTCTTACAGACGAACAAAGTTCGATTGATGAAACTTATTACGAGATATAAGAAATTGTATGAACATCTTATAGGAGTAGTAGAATCATACCAAATAAATTATAACTTGTAATAAACGAAATACCGAGGCTAATCAATCATAAAGCAATGGAGTACCGTTAAATGTATATAATACACTTTAAACATTAGTCTTTTTAGATTAAAATTTAAATGAGTTTTATCATACAAGATAAATTGCGTTCGATTGATGAAACTTATTACGAGATCTAAGAAATCGTGTGAACATCTTATAGGAGTAGTAGAACCATCCCAAATAATTCATAAGTTGTAATAAAAGTAATACCGAGACTAATAGTCATACAAGAAACGAGTACCATTAAAAGTTTCTAATAAACTTCAAACATTAGTAAATTTAGATGACAAATTTAAATGAGTTTTCTTACAGACGAACAAAGTTCGATTGATGAAACTTATTACGAGATATAAGAAATTGTATGAACATCTTATAGGAGTAGTAGAATCATACCAAATAAATTATAACTTGTAATAAACGAAATACCGAGGCTAATCAATCATAAAGCAATGGAGTACCGTTAAATGTATATAATACACTTTAAACATTAGTCTTTTTAGATTAAAATTTAAATGAGTTTTATCATACAAGATAAATTGCGTTCGATTGATGAAACTTATTACGAGATCTAAGAAATCGTGTGAACATCTTATAGGAGTAGTAGAACCATCCCAAATAATTCAGAAGTTGTAATAAAAGTAATACCGAGACTAATAGTCATACAAGAAACGAGTACCATTAAAAGTTTCTAATAAACTTCAAACATTAGTAAATTTAGATGACAAATTTAAATGAGTTTTCTTACAGACGAACAAAGTTCGATTGATGAAACTTATTACGAGATATAAGAAATGGTATGAACATCTTATAGGAGTAGTAGAATCATACCAAATAAATTATAACTTGTAATAAACGAAATACCGAGGCTAATCAATCATAAAGCAATGGAGTACCGTTAAATGTATATAATACACTTTAAACATTAGTCTTTTTAGATTAAAATTTAAATGAGTTTTATCATACAAGATAAATTGCGTTCGATTGATGAAACTTATTACGAGATTTAAGAAATCGTGTGAACATCTTATAGGAGTAGTAGAACCATCCCAAATAATTCATAAATTGTAATAAAAGTAATACCGAGACTAATAGTCATACAAGAAACGAGTACCATTAAAAGTTTCTAATAAACTTCAAACATTAGTAAATTTAGATGACAAATTTAAATGAGTTTTCTTACAGACGAACAAAGTTCGATTGATGAAACTTATTACGAGATATAAGAAATTGTATGAACATCTTATAGGAGTAGTAGAATCATACCAAATAAATTATAACTTGTAATAAACGAAATACCGAGGCTAATCAATCATAAAGCAATGGAGTACCGTTAAATGTATATAATACACTTTAAACATTAGTCTTTTTAGATTAAAATTTAAATGAGTTTTATCATACAAGATAAATTGCGTTCGATTGATGAAACTTATTACGAGATCTAAGAAATCGTGTGAACATCTTATAGGAGTAGTAGAACCATCCCAAATAATTCATAAGTTGTAATAAAAGTAATACCGAGACTAATAGTCATACAAGAAACGAGTACCATTAAAAGTTTCTAATAAACTTCAAACATTAGTAAATTTAGATGACAAATTTAAATGAGTTTTCTTACAGACGAACAAAGTTCGATTGATGAAACTTATTACGAGATATAAGAAATTGTATGAACATCTTATAGGAGTAGTAGAATCATACCAAATAAATTATAACTTGTAATAAACGAAATACCGAGGCTAATCAATCATAAAGCAATGGAGTACCGTTAAATGTATATAATACACTTTAAACATTAGTCTTTTTAGATTAAAATTTAAATGAGTTTTATCATACAAGATAAATTGCGTTCGATTGATGAAACTTATTACGAGATCTAAGAAATCGTGTGAACATCTTATAGGAGTAGTAGAACCATCCCAAATAATTCAGAAGTTGTAATAAAAGTAATACCGAGACTAATAGTCATACAAGAAACGAGTACCATTAAAAGTTTCTAATAAACTTCAAACATTAGTAAATTTAGATGACAAATTTAAATGAGTTTTCTTACAGACGAACAAAGTTCGATTGATGAAACTTATTACGAGATATAAGAAATTGTATGAACATCTTATAGGAGTAGTAGAATCATACCAAATAAATTATAACTTGTAATAAACGAAATACCGAGGCTAATCAATCATAAAGCAATGGAGTACCGTTAAATGTATATAATACACTTTAAACATTAGTCTTTTTAGATTAAAATTTAAATGAGTTTTATCATACAAGATAAATTGCGTTCGATTGATGAAACTTATTACGAGATCTAAGAAATCGTGTGAACATCTTATAGGAGTAGTAGAACCATCCCAAATAATTCATAAGTTGTAATAAAAGTAATACCGAGACTAATAGTCATACAAGAAACGAGTACCATTAAAAGTTTCTAATAAACTTCAAACATTAGTAAATTTAGATGACAAATTTAAATGAGTTTTCTTACAGACGAACAAAGTTCGATTGATGAAACTTATTACGAGATATAAGAAATTGTATGAACATCTTATAGGAGTAGTAGAATCATACCAAATAAATTATAACTTGTAATAAACGAAATACCGAGGCTAATCAATCATAAAGCAATGGAGTACCGTTAAATGTATATAATACACTTTAAACATTAGTCTTTTTAGATTAAAATTTAAATGAGTTTTATCATACAAGATAAATTGCGTTCGATTGATGAAACTTATTACGAGATCTAAGAAATCGTGTGAACATCTTATAGGAGTAGTAGAACCATCCCAAATAATTCAGAAGTTGTAATAAAAGTAATACCGAGACTAATAGTCATACAAGAAACGAGTACCATTAAAAGTTTCTAATAAACTTCAAACATTAGTAAATTTAGATGACAAATTTAAATGAGTTTTCTTACAGACGAACAAAGTTCGATTGATGAAACTTATTACGAGATATAAGAAATGGTATGAACATCTTATAGGAGTAGTAGAATCATACCAAATAAATTATAACTTGTAATAAACGAAATACCGAGGCTAATCAATCATAAAGCAATGGAGTACCGTTAAATGTATATAATACACTTTAAACATTAGTCTTTTTAGATTAAAATTTAAATGAGTTTTATCATACAAGATATGCGTTCGATTGATGAAACTTATTACGAGATATAAGAAATCGTGTGAACATCTTATAGGTGTAGTAGAATCACACGAAATAAAATATAAGTTGTAATTTGAAAAATCTCGAGGCTAATAGGATGATGCAAGAATGGAGTACCATTAAAAGTTTATAATAGAGTACAAGCATTAGTATATTTATATTACAATTTTAAACTTGTTTCATTTTACAAGATAAATTGATTTCGATCGATGGAAACTATTACGAGATATAAGAAATCGTGTGAACATCTTATAGGAGTAGTAGAACCATCCCAAATAATTCATAAATTGTAATAAAAGTAATACCGAGACTAATAGTCATACAAGAAACGAGTACCATTAAAAGTTTCTAATAAACTTCAAACATTAGTAAATTTAGATGACAAATTTAAATGAGTTTTCTTACAGACGAACAAAGTTCGATTGATGAAACTTATTACGAGATATAAGAAATTGTATGAACATCTTATAGGAGTAGTAGAATCATACCAAATAAATTATAACTTGTAATAAACGAAATACCGAGGCTAATCAATCATAAAGCAATGGAGTACCGTTAAATGTATATAATACACTTTAAACATTAGTCTTTTTAGATTAAAATTTAAATGAGTTTTATCATACAAGATAAATTGCGTTCGATTGATGAAACTTATTACGAGATTTAAGAAATCGTGTGAACATCTTATAGGAGTAGTAGAACCATCCCAAATAATTCATAAATTGTAATAAAAGTAATACCGAGACTAATAGTCATACAAGAAACGAGTACCATTAAAAGTTTCTAATAAACTTCAAACATTAGTAAATTTAGATGACAAATTTAAATGAGTTTTCTTACAGACGAACAAAGTTCGATTGATGAAACTTATTACGAGATATAAGAAATTGTATGAACATCTTATAGGAGTAGTAGAATCATACCAAATAAATTATAACTTGTAATAAACGAAATACCGAGGCTAATCAATCATAAAGCAATGGAGTACCGTTAAATGTATATAATACACTTTAAACATTAGTCTTTTTAGATTAAAATTTAAATGAGTTTTATCATACAAGATAAATTGCGTTCGATTGATGAAACTTATTACGAGATCTAAGAAATCGTGTGAACATCTTATAGGAGTAGTAGAACCATCCCAAATAATTCATAAGTTGTAATAAAAGTAATACCGAGACTAATAGTCATACAAGAAACGAGTACCATTAAAAGTTTCTAATAAACTTCAAACATTAGTAAATTTAGATGACAAATTTAAATGAGTTTTCTTACAGACGAACAAAGTTCGATTGATGAAACTTATTACGAGATATAAGAAATTGTATGAACATCTTATAGGAGTAGTAGAATCATACCAAATAAATTATAACTTGTAATAAACGAAATACCGAGGCTAATCAATCATAAAGCAATGGAGTACCGTTAAATGTATATAATACACTTTAAACATTAGTCTTTTTAGATTAAAATTTAAATGAGTTTTATCATACAAGATAAATTGCGTTCGATTGATGAAACTTATTACGAGATCTAAGAAATCGTGTGAACATCTTATAGGAGTAGTAGAACCATCCCAAATAATTCAGAAGTTGTAATAAAAGTAATACCGAGACTAATAGTCATACAAGAAACGAGTACCATTAAAAGTTTCTAATAAACTTCAAACATTAGTAAATTTAGATGACAAATTTAAATGAGTTTTCTTACAGACGAACAAAGTTCGATTGATGAAACTTATTACGAGATATAAGAAATGGTATGAACATCTTATAGGAGTAGTAGAATCATACCAAATAAATTATAACTTGTAATAAACGAAATACCGAGGCTAATCAATCATAAAGCAATGGAGTACCGTTAAATGTATATAATACACTTTAAACATTAGTCTTTTTAGATTAAAATTTAAATGAGTTTTATCATACAAGATATGCGTTCGATTGATGAAACTTATTACGAGATATAAGAAATCGTGTGAACATCTTATAGGTGTAGTAGAATCACACGAAATAAAATATAAGTTGTAATTTGAAAAATCTCGAGGCTAATAGGATGATGCAAGAATGGAGTACCATTAAAAGTTTATAATAGAGTACAAGCATTAGTATATTTATATTACAATTTTAAACTTGTTTCATTTTACAAGATAAATTGATTTCGATCGATGGAAACTATTACGAGATCTAAGAAATCGTGTGAACATCTTATAGGAGTAGTAGAACCATCCCAAATAATTCATAAATTGTAATAAAAGTAATACCGAGACTAATAGTCATACAAGAAACGAGTACCATTAAAAGTTTCTAATAAACTTCAAACATTAGTAAATTTAGATGACAAATTTAAATGAGTTTTCTTACAGACGAACAAAGTTCGATTGATGAAACTTATTACGAGATATAAGAAATTGTATGAACATCTTATAGGAGTAGTAGAATCATACCAAATAAATTATAACTTGTAATAAACGAAATACCGAGGCTAATCAATCATAAAGCAATGGAGTACCGTTAAATGTATATAATACACTTTAAACATTAGTCTTTTTAGATTAAAATTTAAATGAGTTTTATCATACAAGATAAATTGCGTTCGATTGATGAAACTTATTACGAGATCTAAGAAATCGTGTGAACATCTTATAGGAGTAGTAGAACCATCCCAAATAATTCATAAGTTGTAATAAAAGTAATACCGAGACTAATAGTCATACAAGAAACGAGTACCATTAAAAGTTTCTAATAAACTTCAAACATTAGTAAATTTAGATGACAAATTTAAATGAGTTTTCTTACAGACGAACAAAGTTCGATTGATGAAACTTATTACGAGATATAAGAAATCGTGTGAACATCTTATAGGTGTAGTAGAATCACACGAAATAAAATATATGTTGTAATTTGAAAAATCTCGAGGCTAATAGGATGATGCAAGAATGGAGTACCATTAAAAGTTTATAATAGAGTACAAGCATTAGTATATTTATATTACAATTATAAACTTGTTTCATTTTACAAGATAAATTGATTTCGATCGATGGAAACTATTACGAGATATAAGAAATCGTGTGAACAGATCTTCTAGTACTAGTAGAATCATACGTAATAAATTATATGTTGTAATAAAAGAAATAAATACCGAGTACGATCAAAGGTTTATAATAAACTTCAAACATTAGTATATTTTGATAACAAATTTAAACGTGTTTATTAAAAGATAAACAAAGGTCAATTGAACAAACCTACTACGAGATAAAAGATATAGTGTGAACCTCTTATAGGTGTAGGGAATCATACGAAATAAATTATAAATTGTACTCAACGAAATACCGAGGCTAATAGATCATGCAAAAGTGGAGTACCATTAATAGTATATTAGAAACTTCAAACGTTAGTATATGTAGATTACAAATTTAAAAGAGTTTTATTAAACAAGATAAATTCACTTTGATTGATGAAACTTATTACGAGATCTAAGAAATCGTGTGAACATCTTATAGGAGTAGTAGAACCATCCCAAATAATTCATAAGTTGTAATAAAAGTAATACCGAGACTAATAGTCATACAAGAAACGAGTACCATTAAAAGTTTCTTATAAACTTCAATCATTAGTAAATATAGATGACAAATTTAAATGAGTTTTCTTACAGACGAACAAAGTTCGATTGATGAAACTTATTACGAGATATAAGAAATTGTATGAACATCTTATAGGAGTAGTAGAATCATACCAAATAAATTATAACTTGTAATAAACGAAATACCGAGGCTAATCAATCATAAAGCAATGGAGTACCGTTAAATGTATATAATACACTTTAAACATTAGTCTTTTTAGATTAAAATTTAAATGAGTTTTATCATACAAGATAAATTGCGTTCGATTGATGAAACTTATTACGAGATCTAAGAAATCGTGTGAACATCTTATAGGAGTAGTAGAACCATCCCAAATAATTCATAAGTTGTAATAAAAGTAATACCGAGACTAATAGTCATACAAGAAACGAGTACCATTAAAAGTTTCTTATAAACTTCAATCATTAGTAAATTTAGATGACAAATTTAAATGAGTTTTCTTACAGACGAACAAAGTTCGATTGATGAAACTTATTACGAGATATAAGAAATTGTATGAACATCTTATAGGAGTAGTAGAATCATACCAAATAAATTATAACTTGTAATAAACGAAATACCGAGGCTAATCAATCATAAAGCAATGGAGTACCGTTAAATGTATATAATACACTTTAAACATTAGTCTTTTTAGATTAAAATTTAAATGAGTTTTATCATACAAGATAAATTGCGTTCGATTGATGAAACTTATTACGAGATCTAAGAAATCGTGTGAACATCTTATAGGAGTAGTAGAACCATCCCAAATAATTCATAAGTTGTAATAAAAGTAATACCGAGACTAATAGTCATACAAGAAACGAGTACCATTAAAAGTTTCTAATAAACTTCAAACATTAGTAAATTTAGATGACAAATTTAAATGAGTTTTCTTACAGACGAACAAAGTTCGATTGATGAAACTTATTACGAGATATAAGAAATTGTATGAACATCTTATAGGAGTAGTAGAATCATACCAAATAAATTATAACTTGTAATAAACGAAATACCGAGGCTAATCAATCATAAAGCAATGGAGTACCGTTAAATGTATATAATACACTTTAAACATTAGTCTTTTTAGATTAAAATTTAAATGAGTTTTATCATACAAGATAAATTGCGTTCGATTGATGAAACTTATTACGAGATCTAAGAAATTGTGTGAACATCTTATAGGAGTAGTAGAACCATCCCAAATAATTCAGAAGTTGTAATAAAAGTAATACCGAGACTAATAGTCATACAAGAAACGAGTACCATTAAAAGTTTCTAATAAACTTCAAACATTAGTAAATTTAGATGACAAATTTAAATGAGTTTTCTTACAGACGAACAAAGTTCGATTGATGAAACTTATTACGAGATATAAGAAATGGTATGAACATCTTATAGGAGTAGTAGAATCATACCAAATAAATTATAACTTGTAATAAACGAAATACCGAGGCTAATCAATCATAAAGCAATGGAGTACCGTTAAATGTATATAATACACTTTAAACATTAGTCTTTTTAGATTAAAATTTAAATGAGTTTTATCATACAAGATATGCGTTCGATTGATGAAACTTATTACGAGATATAAGAAATCGTGTGAACATCTTATAGGTGTAGTAGAATCACACGAAATAAAATATAAGTTGTAATTTGAAAAATCTCGAGGCTAATAGGATGATGCAAGAATGGAGTACCATTAAAAGTTTATAATAGAGTACAAGCATTAGTATATTTATATTACAATTTTAAACTTGTTTCATTTTACAAGATAAATTGATTTCGATCGATGGAAACTATTACGAGATATAAGAAATCGTGTGAACATCTTATAGGAGTAGTAGAACCATCCCAAATAATTCATAAATTGTAATAAAAGTAATACCGAGACTAATAGTCATACAAGAAACGAGTACCATTAAAAGTTTCTAATAAACTTCAAACATTAGTAAATTTAGATGACAAATTTAAATGAGTTTTCTTACAGACGAACAAAGTTCGATTGATGAAACTTATTACGAGATATAAGAAATTGTATGAACATCTTATAGGAGTAGTAGAATCATACCAAATAAATTATAACTTGTAATAAACGAAATACCGAGGCTAATCAATCATAAAGCAATGGAGTACCGTTAAATGTATATAATACACTTTAAACATTAGTCTTTTTAGATTAAAATTTAAATGAGTTTTATCATACAAGATAAATTGCGTTCGATTGATGAAACTTATTACGAGATCTAAGAAATTGTGTGAACATCTTATAGGAGTAGTAGAACCATCCCAAATAATTCAGAAGTTGTAATAAAAGTAATACCGAGACTAATAGTCATACAAGAAACGAGTACCATTAAAAGTTTCTAATAAACTTCAAACATTAGTAAATTTAGATGACAAATTTAAATGAGTTTTCTTACAGACGAACAAAGTTCGATTGATGAAACTTATTACGAGATATAAGAAATGGTATGAACATCTTATAGGAGTAGTAGAATCATACCAAATAAATTATAACTTGTAATAAACGAAATACCGAGGCTAATCAATCATAAAGCAATGGAGTACCGTTAAATGTATATAATACACTTTAAACATTAGTCTTTTTAGATTAAAATTTAAATGAGTTTTATCATACAAGATATGCGTTCGATTGATGAAACTTATTACGAGATATAAGAAATCGTGTGAACATCTTATAGGTGTAGTAGAATCACACGAAATAAAATATAAGTTGTAATTTGAAAAATTTCGAGGCTAATAGGATGATGCAAGAATGGAGTACCATTAAAAGTTTATAATAGAGTACAAGCATTAGTATATTTATATTACAATTTTAAACTTGTTTCATTTTACAAGATAAATTGATTTCGATCGATGGAAACTATTACGAGATATAAGAAATCGTGTGAACATCTTATAGGAGTAGTAGAACCATCCCAAATAATTCATAAATTGTAATAAAAGTAATACCGAGACTAATAGTCATACAAGAAACGAGTACCATTAAAAGTTTCTAATAAACTTCAAACATTAGTAAATTTAGATGACAAATTTAAATGAGTTTTCTTACAGACGAACAAAGTTCGATTGATGAAACTTATTACGAGATATAAGAAATTGTATGAACATCTTATAGGAGTAGTAGAATCATACCAAATAAATTATAACTTGTAATAAACGAAATACCGAGGCTAATCAATCATAAAGCAATGGAGTACCGTTAAATGTATATAATACACTTTAAACATTAGTCTTTTTAGATTAAAATTTAAATGAGTTTTATCATACAAGATAAATTGCGTTCGATTGATGAAACTTATTACGAGATCTAAGAAATCGTGTGAACATCTTATAGGAGTAGTAGAACCATCCCAAATAATTCATAAGTTGTAATAAAAGTAATACCGAGACTAATAGTCATACAAGAAACGAGTACCATTAAAAGTTTCTAATAAACTTCAAACATTAGTAAATTTAGATGACAAATTTAAATGAGTTTTCTTACAGACGAACAAAGTTCGATTGATGAAACTTATTACGAGATATAAGAAATTGTATGAACATCTTATAGGAGTAGTAGAATCATACCAAATAAATTATAACTTGTAATAAACGAAATACCGAGGCTAATCAATCATAAAGCAATGGAGTACCGTTAAATGTATATAATACACTTTAAACATTAGTCTTTTTAGATTAAAATTTAAATGAGTTTTATCATACAAGATAAATTGCGTTCGATTGATGAAACTTATTACGAGATCTAAGAAATTGTGTGAACATCTTATAGGAGTAGTAGAACCATCCCAAATAATTCAGAAGTTGTAATAAAAGTAATACCGAGACTAATAGTCATACAAGAAACGAGTACCATTAAAAGTTTCTAATAAACTTCAAACATTAGTAAATTTAGATGACAAATTTAAATGAGTTTTCTTACAGACGAACAAAGTTCGATTGATGAAACTTATTACGAGATATAAGAAATGGTATGAACATCTTATAGGAGTAGTAGAATCATACCAAATAAATTATAACTTGTAATAAACGAAATACCGAGGCTAATCAATCATAAAGCAATGGAGTACCGTTAAATGTATATAATACACTTTAAACATTAGTCTTTTTAGATTAAAATTTAAATGAGTTTTATCATACAAGATATGCGTTCGATTGATGAAACTTATTACGAGATATAAGAAATCGTGTGAACATCTTATAGGTGTAGTAGAATCACACGAAATAAAATATAAGTTGTAATTTGAAAAATCTCGAGGCTAATAGGATGATGCAAGAATGGAGTACCATTAAAAGTTTATAATAGAGTACAAGCATTAGTATATTTATATTACAATTTTAAACTTGTTTCATTTTACAAGATAAATTGATTTCGATCGATGGAAACTATTACGAGATATAAGAAATCGTGTGAACATCTTATAGGAGTAGTAGAACCATCCCAAATAATTCATAAATTGTAATAAAAGTAATACCGAGACTAATAGTCATACAAGAAACGAGTACCATTAAAAGTTTCTAATAAACTTCAAACATTAGTAAATTTAGATGACAAATTTAAATGAGTTTTCTTACAGACGAACAAAGTTCGATTGATGAAACTTATTACGAGATATAAGAAATTGTATGAACATCTTATAGGAGTAGTAGAATCATACCAAATAAATTATAACTTGTAATAAACGAAATACCGAGGCTAATCAATCATAAAGCAATGGAGTACCGTTAAATGTATATAATACACTTTAAACATTAGTCTTTTTAGATTAAAATTTAAATGAGTTTTATCATACAAGATAAATTGCGTTCGATTGATGAAACTTATTACGAGATCTAAGAAATCGTGTGAACATCTTATAGGAGTAGTAGAACCATCCCAAATAATTCATAAGTTGTAATAAAAGTAATACCGAGACTAATAGTCATACAAGAAACGAGTACCATTAAAAGTTTCTAATAAACTTCAAACATTAGTAAATTTAGATGACAAATTTAAATGAGTTTTCTTACAGACGAACAAAGTTCGATTGATGAAACTTATTACGAGATATAAGAAATTGTATGAACATCTTATAGGAGTAGTAGAATCATACCAAATAAATTATAACTTGTAATAAACGAAATACCGAGGCTAATCAATCATAAAGCAATGGAGTACCGTTAAATGTATATAATACACTTTAAACATTAGTCTTTTTAGATTAAAATTTAAATGAGTTTTATCATACAAGATAAATTGCGTTCGATTGATGAAACTTATTACGAGATCTAAGAAATTGTGTGAACATCTTATAGGAGTAGTAGAACCATCCCAAATAATTCAGAAGTTGTAATAAAAGTAATACCGAGACTAATAGTCATACAAGAAACGAGTACCATTAAAAGTTTCTAATAAACTTCAAACATTAGTAAATTTAGATGACAAATTTAAATGAGTTTTCTTACAGACGAACAAAGTTCGATTGATGAAACTTATTACGAGATATAAGAAATGGTATGAACATCTTATAGGAGTAGTAGAATCATACCAAATAAATTATAACTTGTAATAAACGAAATACCGAGGCTAATCAATCATAAAGCAATGGAGTACCGTTAAATGTATATAATACACTTTAAACATTAGTCTTTTTAGATTAAAATTTAAATGAGTTTTATCATACAAGATATGCGTTCGATTGATGAAACTTATTACGAGATATAAGAAATCGTGTGAACATCTTATAGGTGTAGTAGAATCACACGAAATAAAATATAAGTTGTAATTTGAAAAATCTCGAGGCTAATAGGATGATGCAAGAATGGAGTACCATTAAAAGTTTATAATAGAGTACAAGCATTAGTATATTTATATTACAATTTTAAACTTGTTTCATTTTACAAGATAAATTGATTTCGATCGATGGAAACTATTACGAGATATAAGAAATCGTGTGAACATCTTATAGGAGTAGTAGAACCATCCCAAATAATTCATAAATTGTAATAAAAGTAATACCGAGACTAATAGTCATACAAGAAACGAGTACCATTAAAAGTTTCTAATAAACTTCAAACATTAGTAAATTTAGATGACAAATTTAAATGAGTTTTCTTACAGACGAACAAAGTTCGATTGATGAAACTTATTACGAGATATAAGAAATTGTATGAACATCTTATAGGAGTAGTAGAATCATACCAAATAAATTATAACTTGTAATAAACGAAATACCGAGGCTAATCAATCATAAAGCAATGGAGTACCGTTAAATGTATATAATACACTTTAAACATTAGTCTTTTTAGATTAAAATTTAAATGAGTTTTATCATACAAGATAAATTGCGTTCGATTGATGAAACTTATTACGAGATCTAAGAAATCGTGTGAACATCTTATAGGAGTAGTAGAACCATCCCAAATAATTCATAAGTTGTAATAAAAGTAATACCGAGACTAATAGTCATACAAGAAACGAGTACCATTAAAAGTTTCTAATAAACTTCAAACATTAGTAAATTTAGATGACAAATTTAAATGAGTTTTCTTACAGACGAACAAAGTTCGATTGATGAAACTTATTACGAGATATAAGAAATTGTATGAACATCTTATAGGAGTAGTAGAATCATACCAAATAAATTATAACTTGTAATAAACGAAATACCGAGGCTAATCAATCATAAAGCAATGGAGTACCGTTAAATGTATATAATACACTTTAAACATTAGTCTTTTTAGATTAAAATTTAAATGAGTTTTATCATACAAGATAAATTGCGTTCGATTGATGAAACTTATTACGAGATCTAAGAAATCGTGTGAACATCTTATAGGAGTAGTAGAACCATCCCAAATAATTCAGAAGTTGTAATAAAAGTAATACCGAGACTAATAGTCATACAAGAAACGAGTACCATTAAAAGTTTCTAATAAACTTCAAACATTAGTAAATTTAGATGACAAATTTAAATGAGTTTTCTTACAGACGAACAAAGTTCGATTGATGAAACTTATTACGAGATATAAGAAATGGTATGAACATCTTATAGGAGTAGTAGAATCATACCAAATAAATTATAACTTGTAATAAACGAAATACCGAGGCTAATCAATCATAAAGCAATGGAGTACCGTTAAATGTATATAATACACTTTAAACATTAGTCTTTTTAGATTAAAATTTAAATGAGTTTTATCATACAAGATATGCGTTCGATTGATGAAACTTATTACGAGATATAAGAAATCGTGTGAACATCTTATAGGTGTAGTAGAATCACACGAAATAAAATATAAGTTGTAATTTGAAAAATCTCGAGGCTAATAGGATGATGCAAGAATGGAGTACCATTAAAAGTTTATAATAGAGTACAAGCATTAGTATATTTATATTACAATTTTAAACTTGTTTCATTTTACAAGATAAATTGATTTCGATCGATGGAAACTATTACGAGATATAAGAAATCGTGTGAACATCTTATAGGAGTAGTAGAACCATCCCAAATAATTCATAAATTGTAATAAAAGTAATACCGAGACTAATAGTCATACAAGAAACGAGTACCATTAAAAGTTTCTAATAAACTTCAAACATTAGTAAATTTAGATGACAAATTTAAATGAGTTTTCTTACAGACGAACAAAGTTCGATTGATGAAACTTATTACGAGATATAAGAAATTGTATGAACATCTTATAGGAGTAGTAGAATCATACCAAATAAATTATAACTTGTAATAAACGAAATACCGAGGCTAATCAATCATAAAGCAATGGAGTACCGTTAAATGTATATAATACACTTTAAACATTAGTCTTTTTAGATTAAAATTTAAATGAGTTTTATCATACAAGATAAATTGCGTTCGATTGATGAAACTTATTACGAGATCTAAGAAATCGTGTGAACATCTTATAGGAGTAGTAGAACCATCCCAAATAATTCATAAATTGTAATAAAAGTAATACCGAGACTAATAGTCATATAAGAAACGAGTACAATTAAAAGTTTCTAATAAACTTCAAACATTAGTAAATTTAGATGACAAATTTAAATGAGTTTTCTTACAGACGAACAAAGTTCGATTGATGAAACTTATTACGAGATATAAGAAATTGTATGAACATCTTATAGGAGTAGTAGAATCATACCAAATAAATTATAACTTGTAATAAACGAAATACCGAGGCTAATCAATCATAAAGCAATGGAGTACCGTTAAATGTATATAATACACTTTAAACATTAGTCTTTTTAGATTAAAATTTAAATGAGTTTTATCATACAAGATAAATTGCGTTCGATTGATGAAACTTATTACGAGATATAAGAAATCGTGTGAACATCTTATAGGTGTAGTAGAATCACACGAAATAAAATATAAGTTGTAATTTGAAAAATCTCGAGGCTAATAGGATGATGCAAGAATGGAGTACCATTAAAAGTTTATAATACAGTACAAGCATTAGTATATTTATATTACAATTATAAACTTGTTTCATTTTACAAGATAAATTGATTTCGATCGATGGAAACTATTACGAGATATAAGAAATCGTGTGAACAGATCTTCTAGTACTAGTAGAATCATACGTAATAAATTATATGTTGTAATAAAAGAAATAAATACCGAGTACGATCAAAGGTTTATAATAAACTTCAAACATTAGTATATTTTGATAACAAATTTAAACGTGTTTATTAAAAGATAAACAAAGTTCAATTGAACAAACCTACTACGAGATAAAAGATATAGTGTGAACCTCTTATAGGTGTAGGGAATCATACGAAATAAATTATAAATTGTACTCAACGAAATACCGAGGCTAATAGATCATGCAAAAGTGGAGTACCATTAATAGTCTTAGGAGTTTAGAGAGAGTGAGGTGTAAATGAAGAGCTTAAAGCAACCTTTAGAGAGAATTTCATCTTGTATTGCTTTAAACTTAAGAAATACACTAGGGTAGGCATCTATATATAGGTGAAGCTAGGGATATGAGAGCAAATGTCCTAAACATGTGGACTTGTATGCAATTGTCCTAAACATTTGGACAATATGAACACTTATCTAAACTATAATCCCTAACATTCCCCTATGAAGATCCACTTCCTAATGTAAAACAAGACTCTAAACCAAAAAAAAACATAATCTGACGATCAACATCGCATCTATCATCTTCACCCATCCTGATCAGACCTGGTCGCCATATGAACTTGATCTTGTTATTGTGGTCGCCAAACATGTGGTCGCCAATCATGTGGTCGCCAATCATGTGGTCGCCAATCATGTGGTCGCCAATCATGTGGTCGCCAATCATGTGGTCGCCAATCATGTGGTCGCCAATCATGTGGTCGCCAATCATGTGGTCGCCAAACATTTGATGAGCACAGGTCTGCTCGTTCTTCAATTTGCACCGAGCACAGGTCTGCTCATCTATCATAAGACTGTGTGGGCACAGCCTGAGCACGGTGGAGGCACTGAGGATGCGCACTGGATGTTCTGAAGATGCACGGTGGAGGCACTGAAGATGCACAGGATCTGCACACTGGAGGCACTGAGGCTGCACGCTGGAGGCACTGGAGCTGCACAGGCTGAGTACAGGTTTAGCACTGCGCCTGCACTGCAGAAGTACTGGAGTTGCACTGGTCTTGTATGCTGTGGTTTGGACGGTGGCTGAGCTATGGAGTGGGTGAATCGAACATGACACGAAGCACAGGTCTGCTCCTGAGTCTTGTGAGGCAATATATGACATGAAGCACAGGTCTGCTCCAGAGTCGTCTGAGGCAATATATCGAACACATTAGGTGCGTCTGATGTTGCGTGCTGCTATTCCTGATTAGAGTTGCTGCATTTGGATGAAACTAGAAAGGGAGACAAAGCCATCTCTTGGCAAGGAAGGAAGACACTCGAGATGCAGTAAACGTGTTGAATACACGCAGCAAAACATAGATAAAGCAGTAAACGTGTTGAATTCACGCAGCAAAACATAGAGACTCGAGGATGCTGAAAAATAGAGAAACAGAAAATAAAAGACAGAGCAGCAAAGATGAAGATTCAGGAATAGCAACAACATTGAAGCAGCCTGGAGTGAACGATAAACCACCGCAGCAAATAACAAACCACCACATGAGACCAGTCGAACCAAAATGAACATAAACCAGAAGATAGATGGGCAGATTTTAGTGCATCAACAGAAACTCAAAGATGTTGAGCGGGATTAGAACGAAATAGGAGGCAACTAGTGCAGCAAAATATGACAGAATATGTAATATTAGGTACAGATAAAGAGATTAGATGCAGCATAAGCAATAGAAAACAGAGAACAAGACCAGCTGAAGAACAGGACCTGCTTGAAGAAGAAAGAAACTGCTGCAAACCAGAGCATGAAATCAACGATTCAGCAAAGACCAAATCTGCATAGAGAGCAGTGAGTCCCGCCTGCACGAAGCTCCGACAATAGAAGAGCAGAAGAGAAATCGAGAAGAACAATGAAATTGTAAAAACTGACGAACAGAATTTCACAGAAATAGACCGAATGAAATCAGCACAATACAAGCTGCCAATCAGTCTATTGAAATTCAGAAGCAGCGGAAGAACGATTGAAGACAAGGAAAACACCAAGGACTGGACCAAATCAGCATAGAAGAGCTGATGTCCAAACACACAGAACCTGATTTGAAGAAAAACATAGCTTAAAACAAACGAAAAACCCAGCAGTAGAATGGAATCCAGGAATAGTGGCTCTGATACCATCTTAGGAGTTTAGAGAGAGTGAGGTGTAAATGAAGAGCTTAAAGCAACCTTTAGAGAGAATTTCATCTTGTATTGCTTTAAACTTAAGAAATACACTAGGGTAGGCATCTATATATAGGTGAAGCTAGGGATATGAGAGCAAATGTCCTAAACATGTGGACTTGTATGCAATTGTCCTAAACATTTGGACAATATGAACACTTATCTAAACTATAATCCCTAACAAATAGTATATTAGAAACTTCAAACGTTAGTATATGTAGATTACAAATTTAAAAGAGTTTTATTAAACAAGATAAATTCACTTTGATTGATGAAACTTATTACGAGATCTAAGAAATCGTGTGAACATCTTATAGGAGTAGTAGAACCATCCCAAATAATTCATAAGTTGTAATAAAAGTAATACCGAGACTAATAGTCATACAAGAAACGAGTACCATTAAAAGTTTCTTATAAACTTCAATCATTAGTAAATATAGATGACAAATTTAAATGAGTTTTCTTACAGACGAACAAAGTTCGATTGATGAAACTTATTACGAGATATAAGAAATTGTATGAACATCTTATAGGAGTAGTAGAATCATACCAAATAAATTATAACTTGTAATAAACGAAATACCGAGGCTAATCAATCATAAAGCAATGGAGTACCGTTAAATGTATATAATACACTTTAAACATTAGTCTTTTTAGATTAAAATTTAAATGAGTTTTATCATACAAGATATGCGTTCGATTGATGAAACTTATTACGAGATATAAGAAATCGTGTGAACATCTTATAGGTGTAGTAGAATCACACGAAATAAAATATAAGTTGTAATTTGAAAAATCTCGAGGCTAATAGGATGATGCAAGAATGGAGTACCATTAAAAGTTTATAATAGAGTACAAGCATTAGTATATTTATATTACAATTTTAAACTTGTTTCATTTTACAAGATAAATTGATTTCGATCGATGGAAACTATTACGAGATATAAGAAATCGTGTGAACATCTTATAGGAGTAGTAGAACCATCCCAAATAATTCATAAATTGTAATAAAAGTAATACCGAGACTAATAGTCATACAAGAAACGAGTACCATTAAAAGTTTCTAATAAACTTCAAACATTAGTAAATTTAGATGACAAATTTAAATGAGTTTTCTTACAGACGAACAAAGTTCGATTGATGAAACTTATTACGAGATATAAGAAATTGTATGAACATCTTATAGGAGTAGTAGAATCATACCAAATAAATTATAACTTGTAATAAACGAAATACCGAGGCTAATCAATCATAAAGCAATGGAGTACCGTTAAATGTATATAATACACTTTAAACATTAGTCTTTTTAGATTAAAATTTAAATGAGTTTTATCATACAAGATAAATTGCGTTCGATTGATGAAACTTATTACGAGATCTAAGAAATCGTGTGAACATCTTATAGGAGTAGTAGAACCATCCCAAATAATTCATAAATTGTAATAAAAGTAATACCGAGACTAATAGTCATACAAGAAACGAGTACAATTAAAAGTTTCTAATAAACTTCAAACATTAGTAAATTTAGATGACAAATTTAAATGAGTTTTCTTACAGACGAACAAAGTTCGATTGATGAAACTTATTACGAGATATAAGAAATTGTATGAACATCTTATAGGAGTAGTAGAATCATACCAAATAAATTATAACTTGTAATAAACGAAATACCGAGGCTAATCAATCATAAAGCAATGGAGTACCGTTAAATGTATATAATACACTTTAAACATTAGTCTTTTTAGATTAAAATTTAAATGAGTTTTATCATACAAGATAAATTGCGTTCGATTGATGAAACTTATTACGAGATATAAGAAATCGTGTGAACATCTTATAGGTGTAGTAGAATCACACGAAATAAAATATAAGTTGTAATTTGAAAAATCTCGAGGCTAATAGGATGATGCAAGAATGGAGTACCATTAAAAGTTTATAATACAGTACAAGCATTAGTATATTTATATTACAATTATAAACTTGTTTCATTTTACAAGATAAATTGATTTCGATCGATGGAAACTATTACGAGATATAAGAAATCGTGTGAACAGATCTTCTAGTACTAGTAGAATCATACGTAATAAATTATATGTTGTAATAAAAGAAATAAATACCGAGTACGATCAAAGGTTTATAATAAACTTCAAACATTAGTATATTTTGATAACAAATTTAAACGTGTTTATTAAAAGATAAACAAAGTTCAATTGAACAAACCTACTACGAGATAAAAGATATAGTGTGAACCTCTTATAGGTGTAGGGAATCATACGAAATAAATTATAAATTGTACTCAACGAAATACCGAGGCTAATAGATCATGCAAAAGTGGAGTACCATTAATAGTATATTAGAAACTTCAAACGTTAGTATATGTAGATTACAAATTTAAAAGAGTTTTATTAAACAAGATAAATTCACTTTGATTGATGAAACTTATTACGAGATCTAAGAAATCGTGTGAACATCTTATAGGAGTAGTAGAACCATCCCAAATAATTCATAAGTTGTAATAAAAGTAATACCGAGACTAATAGTCATACAAGAAACGAGTACAATTAAAAGTTTCTAATAAACTTCAAACATTAGTAAATTTAGATGACAAATTTAAATGAGTTTTCTTACAGACGAACAAAGTTCGATTGATGAAACTTATTACGAGATATAAGAAATTGTATGAACATCTTATAGGAGTAGTAGAATCATACCAAATAAATTATAACTTGTAATAAACGAAATACCGAGGCTAATCAATCATAAAGCAATGGAGTACCGTTAAATGTATATAATACACTTTAAACATTAGTCTTTTTAGATTAAAATTTAAATGAGTTTTATCATACAAGATAAATTGCGTTCGATTGATGAAACTTATTACGAGATATAAGAAATCGTGTGAACATCTTATAGGTGTAGTAGAATCACACGAAATAAAATATAAGTTGTAATTTGAAAAATCTCGAGGCTAATAGGATGATGCAAGAATGGAGTACCATTAAAAGTTTATAATACAGTACAAGCATTAGTATATTTATATTACAATTATAAACTTGTTTCATTTTACAAGATAAATTGATTTCGATCGATGGAAACTATTACGAGATATAAGAAATCGTGTGAACAGATCTTCTAGTACTAGTAGAATCATACGTAATAAATTATATGTTGTAATAAAAGAAATAAATACCGAGTACGATCAAAGGTTTATAATAAACTTCAAACATTAGTATATTTTGATAACAAATTTAAACGTGTTTATTAAAAGATAAACAAAGTTCAATTGAACAAACCTACTACGAGATAAAAGATATAGTGTGAACCTCTTATAGGTGTAGGGAATCATACGAAATAAATTATAAATTGTACTCAACGAAATACCGAGGCTAATAGATCATGCAAAAGTGGAGTACCATTAATAGTATATTAGAAACTTCAAACGTTAGTATATGTAGATTACAAATTTAAAAGAGTTTTATTAAACAAGATAAATTCACTTTGATTGATGAAACTTATTACGAGATCTAAGAAATCGTGTGAACATCTTATAGGAGTAGTAGAACCATCCCAAATAATTCATAAGTTGTAATAAAAGTAATACCGAGACTAATAGTCATACAAGAAACGAGTACCATTAAAAGTTTCTTATAAACTTCAATCATTAGTAAATATAGATGACAAATTTAAATGAGTTTTCTTACAGACGAACAAAGTTCGATTGATGAAACTTATTACGAGATATAAGAAATTGTATGAACATCTTATAGGAGTAGTAGAATCATACCAAATAAATTATAACTTGTAATAAACGAAATACCGAGGCTAATCAATCATAAAGCAATGGAGTACCGTTAAATGTATATAATACACTTTAAACATTAGTCTTTTTAGATTAAAATTTAAATGAGTTTTATCATACAAGATATGCGTTCGATTGATGAAACTTATTACGAGATATAAGAAATCGTGTGAACATCTTATAGGTGTAGTAGAATCACACGAAATAAAATATAAGTTGTAATTTGAAAAATCTCGAGGCTAATAGGATGATGCAAGAATGGAGTACCATTAAAAGTTTATAATAGAGTACAAGCATTAGTATATTTATATTACAATTTTAAACTTGTTTCATTTTACAAGATAAATTGATTTCGATCGATGGAAACTATTACGAGATATAAGAAATCGTGTGAACATCTTATAGGAGTAGTAGAACCATCCCAAATAATTCATAAATTGTAATAAAAGTAATACCGAGACTAATAGTCATACAAGAAACGAGTACCATTAAAAGTTTCTAATAAACTTCAAACATTAGTAAATTTAGATGACAAATTTAAATGAGTTTTCTTACAGACGAACAAAGTTCGATTGATGAAACTTATTACGAGATATAAGAAATTGTATGAACATCTTATAGGAGTAGTAGAATCATACCAAATAAATTATAACTTGTAATAAACGAAATACCGAGGCTAATCAATCATAAAGCAATGGAGTACCGTTAAATGTATATAATACACTTTAAACATTAGTCTTTTTAGATTAAAATTTAAATGAGTTTTATCATACAAGATAAATTGCGTTCGATTGATGAAACTTATTACGAGATCTAAGAAATCGTGTGAACATCTTATAGGAGTAGTAGAACCATCCCAAATAATTCATAAATTGTAATAAAAGTAATACCGAGACTAATAGTCATACAAGAAACGAGTACAATTAAAAGTTTCTAATAAACTTCAAACATTAGTAAATTTAGATGACAAATTTAAATGAGTTTTCTTACAGACGAACAAAGTTCGATTGATGAAACTTATTACGAGATATAAGAAATTGTATGAACATCTTATAGGAGTAGTAGAATCATACCAAATAAATTATAACTTGTAATAAACGAAATACCGAGGCTAATCAATCATAAAGCAATGGAGTACCGTTAAATGTATATAATACACTTTAAACATTAGTCTTTTTAGATTAAAATTTAAATGAGTTTTATCATACAAGATAAATTGCGTTCGATTGATGAAACTTATTACGAGATATAAGAAATCGTGTGAACATCTTATAGGTGTAGTAGAATCACACGAAATAAAATATAAGTTGTAATTTGAAAAATCTCGAGGCTAATAGGATGATGCAAGAATGGAGTACCATTAAAAGTTTATAATACAGTACAAGCATTAGTATATTTATATTACAATTATAAACTTGTTTCATTTTACAAGATAAATTGATTTCGATCGATGGAAACTATTACGAGATATAAGAAATCGTGTGAACAGATCTTCTAGTACTAGTAGAATCATACGTAATAAATTATATGTTGTAATAAAAGAAATAAATACCGAGTACGATCAAAGGTTTATAATAAACTTCAAACATTAGTATATTTTGATAACAAATTTAAACGTGTTTATTAAAAGATAAACAAAGTTCAATTGAACAAACCTACTACGAGATAAAAGATATAGTGTGAACCTCTTATAGGTGTAGGGAATCATACGAAATAAATTATAAATTGTACTCAACGAAATACCGAGGCTAATAGATCATGCAAAAGTGGAGTACCATTAATAGTATATTAGAAACTTCAAACGTTAGTATATGTAGATTACAAATTTAAAAGAGTTTTATTAAACAAGATAAATTCACTTTGATTGATGAAACTTATTACGAGATCTAAGAAATCGTGTGAACATCTTATAGGAGTAGTAGAACCATCCCAAATAATTCATAAGTTGTAATAAAAGTAATACCGAGACTAATAGTCATACAAGAAACGAGTACCATTAAAAGTTTCTTATAAACTTCAATCATTAGTAAATATAGATGACAAATTTAAATGAGTTTTCTTACAGACGAACAAAGTTCGATTGATGAAACTTATTACGAGATATAAGAAATTGTATGAACATCTTATAGGAGTAGTAGAATCATACCAAATAAATTATAACTTGTAATAAACGAAATACCGAGGCTAATCAATCATAAAGCAATGGAGTACCGTTAAATGTATATAATACACTTTAAACATTAGTCTTTTTAGATTAAAATTTAAATGAGTTTTATCATACAAGATAAATTGCGTTCGATTGATGAAACTTATTACGAGATCTAAGAAATCGTGTGAACATCTTATAGGAGTAGTAGAACCATCCCAAATAATTCAGAAGTTGTAATAAAAGTAATACCGAGACTAATAGTCATACAAGAAACGAGTACCATTAAAAGTTTCTAATAAACTTCAAACATTAGTAAATTTAGATGACAAATTTAAATGAGTTTTCTTACAGACGAACAAAGTTCGATTGATGAAACTTATTACGAGATATAAGAAATGGTATGAACATCTTATAGGAGTAGTAGAATCATACCAAATAAATTATAACTTGTAATAAACGAAATACCGAGGATAATCAATCATAAAGCAATGGAGTACCGTTAAATGTATATAATACACTTTAAACATTAGTCTTTTTAGATTAAAATTTAAATGAGTTTTATCATACAAGATATGCGTTCGATTGATGAAACTTATTACGAGATATAAGAAATCGTGTGAACATCTTATAGGTGTAGTAGAATCACACGAAATAAAATATAAGTTGTAATTTGAAAAATCTCGAGGCTAATAGGATGATGCAAGAATGGAGTACCATTAAAAGTTTATAATAGAGTACAAGCATTAGTATATTTATATTACAATTTTAAACTTGTTTCATTTTACAAGATAAATTGATTTCGATCGATGGAAACTATTACGAGATATAAGAAATCGTGTGAACATCTTATAGGAGTAGTAGAACCATCCCAAATAATTCATAAATTGTAATAAAAGTAATACCGAGACTAATAGTCATACAAGAAACGAGTACCATTAAAAGTTTCTAATAAACTTCAAACATTAGTAAATTTAGATGACAAATTTAAATGAGTTTTCTTACAGACGAACAAAGTTCGATTGATGAAACTTATTACGAGATATAAGAAATCGTGTGAACATCTTATAGGTGTAGTAGAATCACACGAAATAAAATATAAGTTGTAATTTGAAAAATCTCGAGGCTAATAGGATGATGCAGGAATGGAGTACCATTAAAAGTTTATAATAGAGTACAAGCATTAGTATATTTATATTACAATTATAAACTTGTTTCATTTTACAAGATAAATTGATTTCGATCGATGGAAACTATTACGAGATATAAGAAATCGTGTGAACAGATCTTCTAGTACTAGTAGAATCATACGTAATAAATTATATGTTGTAATAAAAGAAATAAATACCGAGTACGATCAAAGGTTTATAATAAACTTCAAACATTAGTATATTTTGATAACAAATTTAAACGTGTTTATTAAAAGATAAACAAAGTTCAATTGAACAAACCTACTACGAGATATAAGATATAGTGTGAACCTCTTATAGGTGTAGGGAATCATACGAAATAAATTATAAATTGTACTCAACGAAATACCGAGGCTAATAGATCATGCAAAAGTGGAGTACCATTAATAGTATATTAGAAACTTCAAACGTTAGTATATGTAGATTACAAATTTAAAAGAGTTTTATTAAACAAGATAAATTCACTTTGATTGATGAAACTTATTACGAGATCTAAGAAATCGTGTGAACATCTTATAGGAGTAGTAGAACCATCCCAAATAATTCATAAGTTGTAATAAAAGTAATACCGAGACTAATAGTCATACAAGAAACGAGTACCATTAAAAGTTTCTTATAAACTTCAATCATTAGTAAATATAGATGACAAATTTAAATGAGTTTTCTTACAGACGAACAAAGTTCGATTGATGAAACCTATTACGAGATATAAGAAATTGTATGAACATCTTATAGGAGTAGTAGAATCATACCAAATAAATTATAACTTGTAATAAACGAAATACCGAGGCTAATCAATCATAAAGCAATGGAGTACCGTTAAATGTATATAATACACTTTAAACATTAGTCTTTTTAGATTAAAATTTAAATGAGTTTTATCATACAAGATAAATTGCGTTCGATTGATGAAACTTATTACGAGATCTAAGAAATCGTGTGAACATCTTATAGGAGTAGTAGAACCATCCCAAATAATTCATAAGTTGTAATAAAAGTAATACCGAGACTAATAGTCATACAAGAAACGAGTACCATTAAAAGTTGCTAATAAACTTCAAACATTAGTAAATTTAGATGACAAATTTAAATGAATTTTCTTACAGACGAACAAAGTTCGATTGATGAAACTTATTACGAGATATAAGAAATTGTATGAACATCTTATAGGAGTAGTAGAATCATACCAAATAAATTATAACTTGTAATAAACGAAATACCGAGGCTAATCAATCATAAAGCAATGGAGTACCGTTAAATGTATATAATACACTTTAAACATTAGTCTTTTTAGATTAAAATTTAAATGAGTTTTATCATACAAGATATGCGTTCGATTGATGAAACTTATTACGAGATATAAGAAATCGTGTGAATATCTTATAGGTGTAGTAGAATCACACGAAATAAAATATAAGTTGTAATTTGAAAAATCTCGAGGCTAATAGGATGATGCAAGAATGGAGTACCATTAAAAGTTTATAATAGAGTACAAGCATTAGTATATTTATATTACAATTTTAAACTTGTTTCATTTTACAAGATAAATTGATTTCGATCGATGGAAACTATTACGAGATATAAGAAATCGTGTGAACATCTTATAGGAGTAGTAGAACCATCCCAAATAATTCATAAATTGTAATAAAAGTAATACCGAGACTAATAGTCATACAAGAAACGAGTACCATTAAAAGTTTCTAATAAACTTCAAACATTAGTAAATTTAGATGACAAATTTAAATGAGTTTTCTTACAGGCGAACAAAGTTCGATTGATGAAACTTATTACGAGATATAAGAAATCGTGTGAACATCTTATAGGTGTAGTAGAATCACACGAAATAAATTATAAGTTGTAATTAGAAAAATCTCGAGGCTAATAGGATGATGCAAGAATGGAGTACCATTAAAAGTTTATAATAGAGTACAAGCATTAGTATATTTATATTACAATTATAAACTTGTTTCATTTTACAAGATAAATTGATTTCGATCGATGGAAACTATTACGAGATATAAGAAATCGTGTGAACAGATCTTCTAGTACTAGTAGAATCATACGTAATAAATTATATGTTGTAATAAAAGAAATAAATACCGAGTACGATCAAAGGTTTATAATAAACTTCAAACATTAGTATATTTTGATAACAAATTTAAACGTGTTTATTAAAAGATAAACAAAGTTCAATTGAACAAACCTACTACGAGATATAAGATATAGTGTGAACCTCTTATAGGTGTAGGGAATCATACGAAATAAATTATAAATTGTACTCAACGAAATACCGAGGCTAATAGATCATGCAAAAGTGGAGTACCATTAATAGTATATTAGAAACTTCAAACGTTAGTATATGTAGATTACAAATTTAAAAGAGTTTTATTAAACAAGATAAATTCACTTTGATTGATGAAACTTATTACGAGATCTAAGAAATCGTGTGAACATCTTATAGGAGTAGTAGAACCATCCCAAATAATTCATAAGTTGTAATAAAAGTAATACCGAGACTAATAGTCATACAAGAAACGAGTACCATTAAAAGTTTCTTATAAACTTCAATCATTAGTAAATATAGATGACAAATTTAAATGAGTTTTCTTACAGACGAACAAAGTTCGATTGATGAAACTTATTACGAGATATAAGAAATTGTATGAACATCTTATAGGAGTAGTAGAATCATACCAAATAAATTATAACTTGTAATAAACGAAATACCGAGGCTAATCAATCATAAAGCAATGGAGTACCGTTAAATGTATATAATACACTTTAAACATTAGTCTTTTTAGATTAAAATTTAAATGAGTTTTATCATACAAGATAAATTGCGTTCGATTGATGAAACTTATTACGAGATCTAAGAAATCGTGTGAACATCTTATAGGAGTAGTAGAACCATCCCAAATAATTCATAAGTTGTAATAAAAGTAATACCGAGACTAATAGTCATACAAGAAACGAGTACCATTAAAAGTTTCTAATAAACTTCAAACATTAGTAAATTTAGATGACAAATTTAAATGAGTTTTCTTACAGACGAACAAAGTTCGATTGATGAAACCTATTACGAGATATAAGAAATTGTATGAACATCTTATAGGAGTAGTAGAATCATACCAAATAAATTATAACTTGTAATAAACGAAATACCGAGGCTAATCAATCATAAAGCAATGGAGTACCGTTAAATGTATATAATACACTTTAAACATTAGTCTTTTTAGATTAAAATTTAAATGAGTTTTATCATACAAGATATGCGTTCGATTGATGAAACTTATTACGAGATATAAGAAATCGTGTGAATATCTTATAGGTGTAGTAGAATCACACGAAATAAAATATAAGTTGTAATTTGAAAAATCTCGAGGCTAATAGGATGATGCAAGAATGGAGTACCATTAAAAGTTTATAATAGAGTACAAGCATTAGTATATTTATATTACAATTTTAAACTTGTTTCATTTTACAAGATAAATTGATTTCGATCGATGGAAACTATTACGAGATATAAGAAATCGTGTGAACATCTTATAGGAGTAGTAGAACCATCCCAAATAATTCATAAATTGTAATAAAAGTAATACCGAGACTAATAGTCATACAAGAAACGAGTACCATTAAAAGTTTCTAATAAACTTCAAACATTAGTAAATTTAGATGACAAATTTAAATGAGTTTTCTTACAGACGAACAAAGTTCGATTGATGAAACTTATTACGAGATATAAGAAATCGTGTGAACATCTTATAGGTGTAGTAGAATCACACGAAATAAAATATAAGTTGTAATTTGAAAAATCTCGAGGCTAATAGGATGATGCAAGAATGGAGTACCATTAAAAGTTTATAATAGAGTACAAGCATTAGTATATTTATATTACAATTATAAACTTGTTTCATTTTACAAGATAAATTGATTTCGATCGATGGAAACTATTACGAGATATAAGAAATCGTGTGAACAGATCTTCTAGTACTAGTAGAATCATACGTAATAAATTATATGTTGTAATAAAAGAAATAAATACCGAGTACGATCAAAGGTTTATAATAAACTTCAAACATTAGTATATTTTGATAACAAATTTAAACGTGTTTATTAAAAGATAAACAAAGTTCAATTGAACAAACCTACTACGAGATATAAGATATAGTGTGAACCTCTTATAGGTGTAGGGAATCATACGAAATAAATTATAAATTGTACTCAACGAAATACCGAGGCTAATAGATCATGCAAAAGTGGAGTACCATTAATAGTATATTAGAAACTTCAAACGTTAGTATATGTAGATTACAAATTTAAAAGAGTTTTATTAAACAAGATAAATTCACTTTGATTGATGAAACTTATTACGAGATCTAAGAAATCGTGTGAACATCTTATAGGAGTAGTAGAACCATCCCAAATAATTCATAAGTTGTAATAAAAGTAATACCGAGACTAATAGTCATACAAGAAACGAGTACCATTAAAAGTTTCTTATAAACTTCAATCATTAGTAAATATAGATGACAAATTTAAATGAGTTTTCTTACAGACGAACAAAGTTCGATTGATGAAACTTATTACGAGATATAAGAAATTGTATGAACATCTTATAGGAGTAGTAGAATCATACCAAATAAATTATAACTTGTAATAAACGAAATACCGAGGCTAATCAATCATAAAGCAATGGAGTACCGTTAAATGTATATAATACACTTTAAACATTAGTCTTTTTAGATTAAAATTTAAATGAGTTTTATCATACAAGATAAATTGCGTTCGATTGATGAAACTTATTACGAGATCTAAGAAATCGTGTGAACATCTTATAGGAGTAGTAGAACCATCCCAAATAATTCATAAGTTGTAATAAAAGTAATACCGAGACTAATAGTCATACAAGAAACGAGTACCATTAAAAGTTTCTAATAAACTTCAAACATTTGTAAATTTAGATGACAAATTTAAATGAATTTTCTTACAGACGAACAAAGTTCGATTGATGAAACTTATTACGAGATATAAGAAATTGTATGAACATCTTATAGGAGTAGTAGAATCATACCAAATAAATTATAACTTGTAATAAACGAAATACCGAGGCTAATCAATCATAAAGCAATGGAGTACCGTTAAATGTATATACTACACTTTAAACATTAGTCTTTTTAGATTAAAATTTAAATGAGTTTTATCATACAAGATAAATTGCGTTCGATTGATGAAACTTATTACGAGATCTAAGAAATCGTGTGAACATCTTATAGGAGTAGTAGAACCATCCCAAATAATTCAGAAGTTGTAATAAAAGTAATACCGAGACTAATAGTCATACAAGAAACGAGTACCATTAAAAGTTTCTAATAAACTTCAAACATTAGTAAATTTAGATGACAAATTTAAATGAGTTTTCTTACAGACGAACAAAGTTCGATTGATGAAACTTATTACGAGATATAAGAAATGGTATGAACATCTTATAGGAGTAGTAGAATCATACCAAATAAATTATAACTTGTAATAAACGAAATACCGAGGATAATCAATCATAAAGCAATGGAGTACCGTTAAATGTATATAATACACTTTAAACATTAGTCTTTTTAGATTAAAATTTAAATGAGTTTTATCATACAAGATATGCGTTCGATTGATGAAACTTATTACGAGATATAAGAAATCGTGTGAACATCTTATAGGTGTAGTAGAATCACACGAAATAAAATATAAGTTGTAATTTGAAAAATCTCGAGGCTAATAGGATGATGCAAGAATGGAGTACCATTAATAGTTTATAATAGAGTACAAGCATTAGTATATTTATATTACAATTTTAAACTTGTTTCATTTTACAAGATAAATTGATTTCGATCGATGGAAACTATTACGAGATATAAGAAATCGTGTGAACATCTTATAGGAGTAGTAGAACCATCCCAAATAATTCATAAATTGTAATAAAAGTAATACCGAGACTAATAGTCATACAAGAAACGAGTACCATTAAAAGTTTCTAATAAACTTCAAACATTAGTAAATTTAGATGACAAATTTAAATGAGTTTTCTTACAGACGAACAAAGTTCGATTGATGAAACTTATTACGAGATATAAGAAATCGTGTGAACATCTTATAGGTGTAGTAGAATCACACGAAATAAAATATAAGTTGTAATTTGAAAAATCTCGAGGCTAATAGGATGATGCAAGAATGGAGTACCATTAAAAGTTTATAATAGAGTACAAGCATTAGTATATTTATATTACAATTATAAACTTGTTTCATTTTACAAGATAAATTGATTTCGATCGATGGAAACTATTACGAGATATAAGAAATCGTGTGAACAGATCTTCTAGTACTAGTACAATCATACGTAATAAATTATATGTTGTAATAAAAGAAATAAATACCGAGTACGATCAAAGGTTTATAATAAACTTCAAACATTAGTATATTTTGATAACAAATTTAAACGTGTTTATTAAAAGATAAACAAAGTTCAATTGAACAAACCTACTACGAGATATAAGATATAGTGTGAACCTCTTATAGGTGTAGGGAATCATACGAAATAAATTATAAATTGTACTCAACGAAATACCGAGGCTAATAGATCATGCAAAAGTGGAGTACCATTAATAGTATATTAGAAACTTCAAACGTTAGTATATGTAGATTACAAATTTAAAAAAGTTTTATTAAACAAGATAAATTCACTTTGATTGATGAAACTTATTACGAGATCTAAGAAATCGTGTGAACATCTTATAGGAGTAGTAGAACCATCCCAAATAATTCATAAGTTGTAATAAAAGTAATACCGAGACTAATAGTCATACAAGAAACGAGTACCATTAAAAGTTTCTTATAAACTTCAATCATTAGTAAATATAGATGACAAATTTAAATGAGTTTTCTTACAGACGAACAAAGTTCGATTGATGAAACTTATTACGAGATATAAGAAATTGTATGAACATCTTATAGGAGTAGTAGAATCATACCAAATAAATTATAACTTGTAATAAATGAAATACCGAGGCTAATCAATCATAAAGCAATGGAGTACCGTTAAATGTATATAATACACTTTAAACATTAGTCTTTTTAGATTAAAATTTAAATGAGTTTTATCATACAAGATAAATTGCGTTCGATTGATGAAACTTATTACGAGATCTAAGAAATCGTGTGAACATCTTATAGGAGTAGTAGAACCATCCCAAATAATTCATAAGTTGTAATAAAAGTAATACCGAGACTAATAGTCATACAAGAAACGAGTACCATTAAAAGTTTCTAATAAACTTCAAACATTACTAAATTTAGATGACAAATTTAAATGAGTTTTCTTACAGACGAACAAAGTTCGATTGATGAAACTTATTACGAGATATAAGAAATTGTATGAACATCTTATAGGAGTAGTAGAATCATACCAAATAAATTATAACTTGTAATAAACGAAATACCGAGGCTAATCAATCATAAAGCAATGGAGTACCGTTAAATGTATATAATACACTTTAAACATTAGTCTTTTTAGATTAAAATTTAAATGAGTTTTATCATACAAGATAAATTGCGTTCGATTGATGAAACTTATTACGAGATCTAAGAAATCGTGTGAACATCTTATAGGAGTAGTAGAACCATCCCAAATAATTCAGAAGTTGTAATAAAAGTAATACCGAGACTAATAGTCATACAAGAAACGAGTACCATTAAAAGTTTCTAATAAACTTCAAACATTAGTAAATTTAGATGACAAATTTAAATGAGTTTTCTTACAGACGAACAAAGTTCGATTGATGAAACTTATTACGAGATATAAGAAATGGTATGAACATCTTATAGGAGTAGTAGAATCATACCAAATAAATTATAACTTGTAATAAACGAAATACCGAGGATAATCAATCATAAAGCAATGGAGTACCGTTAAATGTATATAATACACTTTAAACATTAGTCTTTTTAGATTAAAATTTAAATGAGTTTTATCATACAAGATATGCGTTCGATTGATGAAACTTATTACGAGATATAAGAAATCGTGTGAACATCTTATAGGTGTAGTAGAATCACACGAAATAAAATATAAGTTGTAATTTGAAAAATCTCGAGGCTAATAGGATGATGCAAGAATGGAGTACCATTAAAAGTTTATAATAGAGTACAAGCATTAGTATATTTATATTACAATTTTAAACTTGTTTCATTTTACAAGATAAATTGATTTCAATCGATGGAAACTATTACGAGATATAAGAAATCGTGTGAACAGATCTTCTAGTACTAGTAGAATCATACGTAATAAATTATATGTTGTAATAAAAGAAATAAATACCGAGTACGATCAAAGGTTTATAATAAACTTCAAACATTAGTATATTTTGATAACAAATTTAAACGTGTTTATTAAAAGATAAACAAAGTTCAATTGAACAAACCTACTACGAGATATAAGATATAGTGTGAACCTCTTATAGGTTTAGGGAATCATACGAAATAAATTATAAATTGTACTCAACGAAATACCGAGGCTAATAGATCATGCAAAAGTGGAGTACCATTAATAGTATATTAGAAACTTCAAACGTTAGTATATGTAGATTACAAATTTAAAAGAGTTTTATTAAACAAGATAAATTCACTTTGATTGATGAAACTTATTACGAGATCTAAGAAATCGTGTGAACATCTTATAGGAGTAGTAGAACCATCCCAAATAATTCATAAGTTGTAATAAAAGTAATACCGAGACTAATAGTCATACAAGAAACGAGTACCATTAAAAGTTTCTTATAAACTTCAATCATTAGTAAATATAGATGACAAATTTAAATGAGTTTTCTTACAGACGAACAAAGTTCGATTGATGAAACTTATTACGAGATATAAGAAATTGTATGAACATCTTATAGGAGTAGTAGAATCATACCAAATAAATTATAACTTGTAATAAATGAAATACCGAGGCTAATCAATCATAAAGCAATGGAGTACCGTTAAATGTATATAATACACTTTAAACATTAGTCTTTTTAGATTAAAATTTAAATGAGTTTTATCATACAAGATAAATTGCGTTCGATTGATGAAACTTATTACGAGATCTAAGAAATCGTGTGAACATCTTATAGGAGTAGTAGAACCATCCCAAATAATTCATAAGTTGTAATAAAAGTAATACCGAGACTAATAGTCATACAAGAAACGAGTACCATTAAAAGTTTCTAATAAACTTCAAACATTACTAAATTTAGATGACAAATTTAAATGAGTTTTCTTACAGACGAACAAAGTTCGATTGATGAAACTTATTACGAGATATAAGAAATTGTATGAACATCTTATAGGAGTAGTAGAATCATACCAAATAAATTATAACTTGAAATAAACGAAATACCGAGGCTAATCAATCATAAAGCAATGGAGTACCGTTAAATGTATATAATACACTTTAAACATTAGTCTTTTTAGATTAAAATTTAAATGAGTTTTATCATACAAGATAAATTGCGTTCGATTGATGAAACTTATTACGAGATCTAAGAAATCGTGTGAACATCTTATAGGAGTAGTAGAACCATCCCAAATAATTCAGAAGTTGTAATAAAAGTAATACCGAGACTAATAGTCATACAAGAAACGAGTACCATTAAAAGTTTCTAATAAACTTCAAACATTAGTAAATTTAGATGACAAATTTAAATGAGTTTTCTTACAGACGAACAAAGTTCGATTGATGAAACTTATTACGAGATATAAGAAATGGTATGAACATCTTATAGGAGTAGTAGAATCATACCAAATAAATTATAACTTGTAATAAACGAAATACCGAGGATAATCAATCATAAAGCAATGGAGTACCGTTAAATGTATATAATACACTTTAAACATTAGTCTTTTTAGATTAAAATTTAAATGAGTTTTATCATACAAGATATGCGTTCGATTGATGAAACTTATTACGAGATATAAGAAATCGTGTGAACATCTTATAGGTGTAGTAGAATCACACGAAATAAAATATAAGTTGTAATTTGAAAAATCTCGAGGCTAATAGGATGATGCAAGAATGGAGTACCATTAAAAGTTTATAATAGAGTACAAGCATTAGTATATTTATATTACAATTATAAACTTGTTTCATTTTACAAGATAAATTGATTTCAATCGATGGAAACTATTACGAGATATAAGAAATCGTGTGAACAGATCTTCTAGTACTAGTAGAATCATACGTAATAAATTATATGTTGTAATAAAAGAAATAAATACCGAGTACGATCAAAGGTTTATAATAAACTTCAAACATTAGTATATTTTGATAACAAATTTAAACGTGTTTATTAAAAGATAAACAAAGTTCAATTGAACAAACCTACTACGAGATATAAGATATAGTGTGAACCTCTTATAGGTTTAGGGAATCATACGAAATAAATTATAAATTGTACTCAACGAAATACCGAGGCTAATAGATCATGCAAAAGTGGAGTACCATTAATAGTATATTAGAAACTTCAAACGTTAGTATATGTAGATTACAAATTTAAAAGAGTTTTATTAAACAAGATAAATTCACTTTGATTGATGAAACTTATTACGAGATCTAAGAAATCGTGTGAACATCTTATAGGAGTAGTAGAACCATCCCAAATAATTCATAAGTTGTAATAAAAGTAATACCGAGACTAATAGTCATACAAGAAACGAGTACCATTAAAAGTTTCTTATAAACTTCAATCATTAGTAAATATAGATGACAAATTTAAATGAGTTTTCTTACAGACGAACAAAGTTCGATTGATGAAACTTATTACGAGATATAAGAAATTGTATGAACATCTTATAGGAGTAGTAGAATCATACCAAATAAATTATAACTTGTAATAAATGAAATACCGAGGCTAATCAATCATAAAGCAATGGAGTACCGTTAAATGTATATAATACACTTTAAACATTAGTCTTTTTAGATTAAAATTTAAATGAGTTTTATCATACAAGATAAATTGCGTTCGATTGATGAAACTTATTACGAGATCTAAGAAATCGTGTGAACATCTTATAGGAGTAGTAGAACCATCCCAAATAATTCATAAGTTGTAATAAAAGTAATACCGAGACTAATAGTCATACAAGAAACGAGTACCATTAAAAGTTTCTAATAAACTTCAAACATTACTAAATTTAGATGACAAATTTAAATGAGTTTTCTTACAGACGAACAAAGTTCGATTGATGAAACTTATTACGAGATATAAGAAATTGTATGAACATCTTATAGGAGTAGTAGAATCATACCAAATAAATTATAACTTGAAATAAACGAAATACCGAGGCTAATCAATCATAAAGCAATGGAGTACCGTTAAATGTATATAATACACTTTAAACATTAGTCTTTTTAGATTAAAATTTAAATGAGTTTTATCATACAAGATAAATTGCGTTCGATTGATGAAACTTATTACGAGATCTAAGAAATCGTGTGAACATCTTATAGGAGTAGTAGAACCATCCCAAATAATTCAGAAGTTGTAATAAAAGTAATACCGAGACTAATAGTCATACAAGAAACGAGTACCATTAAAAGTTTCTAATAAACTTCAAACATTAGTAAATTTAGATGACAAATTTAAATGAGTTTTCTTACAGACGAACAAAGTTCGATTGATGAAACTTATTACGAGATATAAGAAATGGTATGAACATCTTATAGGAGTAGTAGAATCATACCAAATAAATTATAACTTGTAATAAACGAAATACCGAGGCTAATCAATCATAAAGCAATGGAGTACCGTTAAATGTATATAATACACTTTAAACATTAGTCTTTTTAGATTAAAATTTAAATGAGTTTTATCATACAAGATATGCGTTCGATTGATGAAACTTATTACGAGATATAAGAAATCGTGTGAACATCTTATAGGTGTAGTAGAATCACACGAAATAAAATATAAGTTGTAATTTGAAAAATCTCGAGGCTAATAGGATGATGGAAGAATGGAGTACCATTAAAAGTTTATAATAGAGTACAAGCATTAGTATATTTATATTACAATTTTAAACTTGTTTCATTTTACAAGATAAATTGATTTCGATCGATGGAAACTATTACGAGATATAAGAAATCGTGTGAACATCTTATAGGAGTAGTAGAACCATCCCAAATAATTCATAAATTGTAATAAAAGTAATACCGAGACTAATAGTCATACAAGAAACGAGTACCATTAAAAGTTTCTAATAAACTTCAAACATTAGTAAATTTAGATGACAAATTTAAATGAGTTTTCTTACAGACGAACAAAGTTCGATTGATGAAACTTATTACGAGATATAAGAAATGGTATGAACATCTTATAGGAGTAGTAGAATCATACCAAATAAATTATAACTTGTAATAAACGAAATACCGAGGATAATCAATCATAAAGCAATGGAGTACCGTTAAATGTATATAATACACTTTAAACATTAGTCTTTTTAGATTAAAATTTAAATGAGTTTTATCATACAAGATATGCGTTCGATTGATGAAACTTATTACGAGATATAAGAAATCGTGTGAACATCTTATAGGTGTAGTAGAATCACACGAAATAAAATATAAGTTGTAATTTGAAAAATCTCGAGGCTAATAGGATGATGCAAGAATGGAGTACCATTAAAAGTTTATAATAGAGTACAAGCATTAGTATATTTATATTACAATTTTAAACTTGTTTCATTTTACAAGATAAATTGATTTCGATCGATGGAAACTATTACGAGATATAAGAAATCGTGTGAACATCTTATAGGAGTAGTAGAACCATCCCAAATAATTCATAAATTGTAATAAAAGTAATACCGAGACTAATAGTCATACAAGAAACGAGTACCATTAAAAGTTTCTAATAAACTTCAAGCATTAGTAAATTTAGATGACAAATTTAAATGAGTTTTCTTACAGGAGAACAAAGTTCGATTGATGAAACTTATTACGAGATATAAGAAATCGTGTGAACATCTTATAGGTGTAGTAGAATCACACGAAATAAAATATAAGTTGTAATTTGAAAAATCTCGAGGCTAATAGGATGATGCAAGAATGGAGTACCATTAAAAGTTTATAATAGAGTACAAGCATTAGTATATTTATATTACAATTATAAACTTGTTTCATTTTACAAGATAAATTGATTTCGATCGATGGAAACTATTACGAGATATAAGAAATCGTGTGAACAGATCTTCTAGTACTAGTACAATCATACGTAATAAATTATATGTTGTAATAAAAGAAATAAATACCGAGTACGATCAAAGGTTTATAATAAACTTCAAACATTAGTATATTTTGATAACAAATTTAAACGTGTTTATTAAAAGATAAACAAAGTTCAATTGAACAAACCTACTACGAGATATAAGATATAGTGTGAACCTCTTATAGGTGTAGGGAATCATACGAAATAAATTATAAATTGTACTCAACGAAATACCGAGGCTAATAGATCATGCAAAAGTGGAGTACCATTAATAGTATATTAGAAACTTCAAACGTTAGTATATGTAGATTACAAATTTAAAAGAGTTTTATTAAACAAGATAAATTCACTTTGATTGATGAAACTTATTACGAGATCTAAGAAATCGTGTGAACATCTTATAGGAGTAGTAGAACCATCCCAAATAATTCATAAGTTGTAATAAAAGTAATACCGAGACTAATAGTCATACAAGAAACGAGTACCATTAAAAGTTTCTTATAAACTTCAATCATTAGTAAATATAGATGACAAATTTAAATGAGTTTTCTTACAGACGAACAAAGTTCGATTGATGAAACTTATTACGAGATATAAGAAATTGTATGAACATCTTATAGGAGTAGTAGAATCATACCAAATAAATTATAACTTGTAATAAATGAAATACCGAGGCTAATCAATCATAAAGCAATGGAGTACCGTTAAATGTATATAATACACTTTAAACATTAGTCTTTTTAGATTAAAATTTAAATGAGTTTTATCATACAAGATAAATTGCGTTCGATTGATGAAACTTATTACGAGATCTAAGAAATCGTGTGAACATCTTATAGGAGTAGTAGAACCATCCCAAATAATTCATAAGTTGTAATAAAAGTAATACCGAGACTAATAGTCATACAAGAAACGAGTACCATTAAAAGTTTCTAATAAACTTCAAACATTACTAAATTTAGATGACAAATTTAAATGAGTTTTCTTACAGACGAACAAAGTTCGATTGATGAAACTTATTACGAGATATAAGAAATTGTATGAACATCTTATAGGAGTAGTAGAATCATACCAAATAAATTATAACTTGTAATAAACGAAATACCGAGGCTAATCAATCATAAAGCAATGGAGTACCGTTAAATGTATATAATACACTTTAAACATTAGTCTTTTTAGATTAAAATTTAAATGAGTTTTATCATACAAGATAAATTGCGTTCGATTGATGAAACTTATTACGAGATATAAGAAATCGTGTGAACATCTTATAGGTGTAGTAGAATCACACGAAATAAAATATAAGTTGTAATTTGAAAAATCTCGAGGCTAATAGGATGATGCAAGAATGGAGTACCATTAAAAGTTTATAATAGAGTACAAGCATTAGTATATTTATATTACAATTATAAACTTGTTTCATTTTACAAGATAAATTGATTTCGATCGATGGAAACTATTACGAGATATAAGAAATCGTGTGAACAGATCTTCTAGTACTAGTAGAATCATACGTAATAAATTATATGTTGTAATAAAAGAAATAAATACCGAGTACGATCAAAGGTTTATAATAAACTTCAAACATTAGTATATTTTGATAACAAATTTAAACGTGTTTATTAAAAGATAAACAAAGTTCAATTGAACAAACCTACTACGAGATATAAGATATAGTGTGAACCTCTTATAGGTTTAGGGAATCATACGAAATAAATTATAAATTGTACTCAACGAAATACCGAGGCTAATAGATCATGCAAAAGTGGAGTACCATTAATAGTATATTAGAAACTTCAAACGTTAGTATATGTAGATTACAAATTTAAAAGAGTTTTATTAAACAAGATAAATTCACTTTGATTGATGAAACTTATTACGAGATCTAAGAAATCGTGTGAACATCTTATAGGAGTAGTAGAACCATCCCAAATAATTCATAAGTTGTAATAAAAGTAATACCGAGACTAATAGTCATACAAGAAACGAGTACCATTAAAAGTTTCTTATAAACTTCAATCATTAGTAAATATAGATGACAAATTTAAATGAGTTTTCTTACAGACGAACAAAGTTCGATTGATGAAACTTATTACGAGATATAAGAAATTGTATGAACATCTTATAGGAGTAGTAGAATCATACCAAATAAATTATAACTTGTAATAAATGAAATACCGAGGCTAATCAATCATAAAGCAATGGAGTACCGTTAAATGTATATAATACACTTTAAACATTAGTCTTTTTAGATTAAAATTTAAATGAGTTTTATCATACAAGATAAATTGCGTTCGATTGATGAAACTTATTACGAGATATAAGAAATCGTGTGAACATCTTATAGGTGTAGTAGAATCACACGAAATAAAATATAAGTTGTAATTTGAAAAATCTCGAGGCTAATAGGATGATGCAAGAATGGAGTACCATTAAAAGTTTATAATAGAGTACAAGCATTAGTATATTTATATTACAATTATAAACTTGTTTCATTTTACAAGATAAATTGATTTCGATCGATGGAAACTATTACGAGATATAAGAAATCGTGTGAACAGATCTTCTAGTACTAGTAGAATCATACGTAATAAATTATATGTTGTAATAAAAGAAATAAATACCGAGTACGATCAAAGGTTTATAATAAACTTCAAACATTAGTATATTTTGATAACAAATTTAAACGTGTTTATTAAAAGATAAACAAAGTTCAATTGAACAAACCTACTACGAGATATAAGATATAGTGTGAACCTCTTATAGGTTTAGGGAATCATACGAAATAAATTATAAATTGTACTCAACGAAATACCGAGGCTAATAGATCATGCAAAAGTGGAGTACCATTAATAGTATATTAGAAACTTCAAACGTTAGTATATGTAGATTACAAATTTAAAAGAGTTTTATTAAACAAGATAAATTCACTTTGATTGATGAAACTTATTACGAGATCTAAGAAATCGTGTGAACATCTTATAGGAGTAGTAGAACCATCCCAAATAATTCATAAGTTGTAATAAAAGTAATACCGAGACTAATAGTCATACAAGAAACGAGTACCATTAAAAGTTTCTTATAAACTTCAATCATTAGTAAATATAGATGACAAATTTAAATGAGTTTTCTTACAGACGAACAAAGTTCGATTGATGAAACTTATTACGAGATATAAGAAATTGTATGAACATCTTATAGGAGTAGTAGAATCATACCAAATAAATTATAACTTGTAATAAATGAAATACCGAGGCTAATCAATCATAAAGCAATGGAGTACCGTTAAATGTATATAATACACTTTAAACATTAGTCTTTTTAGATTAAAATTTAAATGAGTTTTATCATACAAGATAAATTGCGTTCGATTGATGAAACTTATTACGAGATCTAAGAAATCGTGTGAACATCTTATAGGAGTAGTAGAACCATCCCAAATAATTCATAAGTTGTAATAAAAGTAATACCGAGACTAATAGTCATACAAGAAACGAGTACCATTAAAAGTTTCTAATAAACTTCAAACATTACTAAATTTAGATGACAAATTTAAATGAGTTTTCTTACAGACGAACAAAGTTCGATTGATGAAACTTATTACGAGATATAAGAAATTGTATGAACATCTTATAGGAGTAGTAGAATCATACCAAATAAATTATAACTTGTAATAAACGAAATACCGAGGCTAATCAATCATAAAGCAATGGAGTACCGTTAAATGTATATAATACACTTTAAACATTAGTCTTTTTAGATTAAAATTTAAATGAGTTTTATCATACAAGATAAATTGCGTTCGATTGATGAAACTTATTACGAGATCTAAGAAATCGTGTGAACATCTTATAGGAGTAGTAGAACCATCCCAAATAATTCAGAAGTTGTAATAAAAGTAATACCGAGACTAATAGTCATACAAGAAACGAGTACCATTAAAAGTTTCTAATAAACTTCAAACATTAGTAAATTTAGATGACAAATTTAAATGAGTTTTCTTACAGACGAACAAAGTTCGATTGATGAAACTTATTACGAGATATAAGAAATGGTATGAACATCTTATAGGAGTAGTAGAATCATACCAAATAAATTATAACTTGTAATAAATGAAATACCGAGGCTAATCAATCATAAAGCAATGGAGTACCGTTAAATGTATATAATACACTTTAAACATTAGTCTTTTTAGATTAAAATTTAAATGAGTTTTATCATACAAGATATGCGTTCGATTGATGAAACTTATTACGAGATATAAGAAATCGTGTGAACATCTTATAGGTGTAGTAGAATCACACGAAATAAAATATAAGTTGTAATTTGAAAAATCTCGAGGCTAATAGGATGATGCAAGAATGGAGTACCATTAAAAGTTTATAATAGAGTACAAGCATTAGTATATTTATATTACAATTATAAACTTGTTTCATTTTACAAGATAAATTGATTTCGATCGATGGAAACTATTACGAGATATAAGAAATCGTGTGAACAGATCTTCTAGTACTAGTAGAATCATACGTAATAAATTATATGTTGTAATAAAAGAAATAAATACCGAGTACGATCAAAGGTTTATAATAAACTTCAAACATTAGTATATTTTGATAACAAATTTAAACGTGTTTATTAAAAGATAAACAAAGTTCAATTGAACAAACCTACTACGAGATATAAGATATAGTGTGAACCTCTTATAGGTTTAGGGAATCATACGAAATAAATTATAAATTGTACTCAACGAAATACCGAGGCTAATAGATCATGCAAAAGTGGAGTACCATTAATAGTATATTAGAAACTTCAAACGTTAGTATATGTAGATTACAAATTTAAAAGAGTTTTATTAAACAAGATAAATTCACTTTGATTGATGAAACTTATTACGAGATCTAAGAAATCGTGTGAACATCTTATAGGAGTAGTAGAACCATCCCAAATAATTCATAAGTTGTAATAAAAGTAATACCGAGACTAATAGTCATACAAGAAACGAGTACCATTAAAAGTTTCTTATAAACTTCAATCATTAGTAAATATAGATGACAAATTTAAATGAGTTTTCTTACAGACGAACAAAGTTCGATTGATGAAACTTATTACGAGATATAAGAAATTGTATGAACATCTTATAGGAGTAGTAGAATCATACCAAATAAATTATAACTTGTAATAAATGAAATACCGAGGCTAATCAATCATAAAGCAATGGAGTACCGTTAAATGTATATAATACACTTTAAACATTAGTCTTTTTAGATTAAAATTTAAATGAGTTTTATCATACAAGATAAATTGCGTTCGATTGATGAAACTTATTACGAGATCTAAGAAATCGTGTGAACATCTTATAGGAGTAGTAGAACCATCCCAAATAATTCATAAGTTGTAATAAAAGTAATACCGAGACTAATAGTCATACAAGAAACGAGTACCATTAAAAGTTTCTAATAAACTTCAAACATTACTAAATTTAGATGACAAATTTAAATGAGTTTTCTTACAGACGAACAAAGTTCGATTGATGAAACTTATTACGAGATATAAGAAATTGTATGAACATCTTATAGGAGTAGTAGAATCATACCAAATAAATTATAACTTGTAATAAACGAAATACCGAGGCTAATCAATCATAAAGCAATGGAGTACCGTTAAATGTATATAATACACTTTAAACATTAGTCTTTTTAGATTAAAATTTAAATGAGTTTTATCATACAAGATAAATTGCGTTCGATTGATGAAACTTATTACGAGATCTAAGAAATCGTGTGAACATCTTATAGGAGTAGTAGAACCATCCCAAATAATTCAGAAGTTGTAATAAAAGTAATACCGAGACTAATAGTCATACAAGAAACGAGTACCATTAAAAGTTTCTAATAAACTTCAAACATTAGTAAATTTAGATGACAAATTTAAATGAGTTTTCTTACAGACGAACAAAGTTCGATTGATGAAACTTATTACGAGATATAAGAAATGGTATGAACATCTTATAGGAGTAGTAGAATCATACCAAATAAATTATAACTTGTAATAAACGAAATACCGAGGCTAATCAATCATAAAGCAATGGAGTACCGTTAAATGTATATAATACACTTTAAACATTAGTCTTTTTAGATTAAAATTTAAATGAGTTTTATCATACAAGATATGCGTTCGATTGATGAAACTTATTACGAGATATAAGAAATCGTGTGAACATCTTATAGGTGTAGTAGAATCACACGAAATAAAATATAAGTTGTAATTTGAAAAATCTCGAGGCTAATAGGATGATGCAAGAATGGAGTACCATTAAAAGTTTATAATAGAGTACAAGCATTAGTATATTTATATTACAATTATAAACTTGTTTCATTTTACAAGATAAATTGATTTCGATCGATGGAAACTATTACGAGATATAAGAAATCGTGTGAACAGATCTTCTAGTACTAGTAGAATCATACGTAATAAATTATATGTTGTAATAAAAGAAATAAATACCGAGTACGATCAAAGGTTTATAATAAACTTCAAACATTAGTATATTTTGATAACAAATTTAAACGTGTTTATTAAAAGATAAACAAAGTTCAATTGAACAAACCTACTACGAGATATAAGATATAGTGTGAACCTCTTATAGGTTTAGGGAATCATACGAAATAAATTATAAATTGTACTCAACGAAATACCGAGGCTAATAGATCATGCAAAAGTGGAGTACCATTAATAGTATATTAGAAACTTCAAACGTTAGTATATGTAGATTACAAATTTAAAAGAGTTTTATTAAACAAGATAAATTCACTTTGATTGATGAAACTTATTACGAGATCTAAGAAATCGTGTGAACATCTTATAGGAGTAGTAGAACCATCCCAAATAATTCATAAGTTGTAATAAAAGTAATACCGAGACTAATAGTCATACAAGAAACGAGTACCATTAAAAGTTTCTTATAAACTTCAATCATTAGTAAATATAGATGACAAATTTAAATGAGTTTTCTTACAGACGAACAAAGTTCGATTGATGAAACTTATTACGAGATATAAGAAATTGTATGAACATCTTATAGGAGTAGTAGAATCATACCAAATAAATTATAACTTGTAATAAATGAAATACCGAGGCTAATCAATCATAAAGCAATGGAGTACCGTTAAATGTATATAATACACTTTAAACATTAGTCTTTTTAGATTAAAATTTAAATGAGTTTTATCATACAAGATAAATTGCGTTCGATTGATGAAACTTATTACGAGATCTAAGAAATCGTGTGAACATCTTATAGGAGTAGTAGAACCATCCCAAATAATTCATAAGTTGTAATAAAAGTAATACCGAGACTAATAGTCATACAAGAAACGAGTACCATTAAAAGTTTCTAATAAACTTCAAACATTACTAAATTTAGATGACAAATTTAAATGAGTTTTCTTACAGACGAACAAAGTTCGATTGATGAAACTTATTACGAGATATAAGAAATTGTATGAACATCTTATAGGAGTAGTAGAATCATACCAAATAAATTATAACTTGTAATAAACGAAATACCGAGGCTAATCAATCATAAAGCAATGGAGTACCGTTAAATGTATATAATACACTTTAAACATTAGTCTTTTTAGATTAAAATTTAAATGAGTTTTATCATACAAGATAAATTGCGTTCGATTGATGAAACTTATTACGAGATCTAAGAAATCGTGTGAACATCTTATAGGAGTAGTAGAACCATCCCAAATAATTCAGAAGTTGTAATAAAAGTAATACCGAGACTAATAGTCATACAAGAAACGAGTACCATTAAAAGTTTCTAATAAACTTCAAACATTAGTAAATTTAGATGACAAATTTAAATGAGTTTTCTTACAGACGAACAAAGTTCGATTGATGAAACTTATTACGAGATATAAGAAATGGTATGAACATCTTATAGGAGTAGTAGAATCATACCAAATAAATTATAACTTGTAATAAACGAAATACCGAGGCTAATCAATCATAAAGCAATGGAGTACCGTTAAATGTATATAATACACTTTAAACATTAGTCTTTTTAGATTAAAATTTAAATGAGTTTTATCATACAAGATATGCGTTCGATTGATGAAACTTATTACGAGATATAAGAAATCGTGTGAACATCTTATAGGTGTAGTAGAATCACACGAAATAAAATATAAGTTGTAATTTGAAAAATCTCGAGGCTAATAGGATGATGCAAGAATGGAGTACCATTAAAAGTTTATAATAGAGTACAAGCATTAGTATATTTATATTACAATTATAAACTTGTTTCATTTTACAAGATAAATTGATTTCGATCGATGGAAACTATTACGAGATATAAGAAATCGTGTGAACAGATCTTCTAGTACTAGTAGAATCATACGTAATAAATTATATGTTGTAATAAAAGAAATAAATACCGAGTACGATCAAAGGTTTATAATAAACTTCAAACATTAGTATATTTTGATAACAAATTTAAACGTGTTTATTAAAAGATAAACAAAGTTCAATTGAACAAACCTACTACGAGATATAAGATATAGTGTGAACCTCTTATAGGTTTAGGGAATCATACGAAATAAATTATAAATTGTACTCAACGAAATACCGAGGCTAATAGATCATGCAAAAGTGGAGTACCATTAATAGTATATTAGAAACTTCAAACGTTAGTATATGTAGATTACAAATTTAAAAGAGTTTTATTAAACAAGATAAATTCACTTTGATTGATGAAACTTATTACGAGATCTAAGAAATCGTGTGAACATCTTATAGGAGTAGTAGAACCATCCCAAATAATTCATAAGTTGTAATAAAAGTAATACCGAGACTAATAGTCATACAAGAAACGAGTACCATTAAAAGTTTCTTATAAACTTCAATCATTAGTAAATATAGATGACAAATTTAAATGAGTTTTCTTACAGACGAACAAAGTTCGATTGATGAAACTTATTACGAGATATAAGAAATTGTATGAACATCTTATAGGAGTAGTAGAATCATACCAAATAAATTATAACTTGTAATAAATGAAATACCGAGGCTAATCAATCATAAAGCAATGGAGTACCGTTAAATGTATATAATACACTTTAAACATTAGTCTTTTTAGATTAAAATTTAAATGAGTTTTATCATACAAGATAAATTGCGTTCGATTGATGAAACTTATTACGAGATCTAAGAAATCGTGTGAACATCTTATAGGAGTAGTAGAACCATCCCAAATAATTCATAAGTTGTAATAAAAGTAATACCGAGACTAATAGTCATACAAGAAACGAGTACCATTAAAAGTTTCTAATAAACTTCAAACATTACTAAATTTAGATGACAAATTTAAATGAGTTTTCTTACAGACGAACAAAGTTCGATTGATGAAACTTATTACGAGATATAAGAAATTGTATGAACATCTTATAGGAGTAGTAGAATCATACCAAATAAATTATAACTTGTAATAAACGAAATACCGAGGCTAATCAATCATAAAGCAATGGAGTACCGTTAAATGTATATAATACACTTTAAACATTAGTCTTTTTAGATTAAAATTTAAATGAGTTTTATCATACAAGATAAATTGCGTTCGATTGATGAAACTTATTACGAGATCTAAGAAATCGTGTGAACATCTTATAGGAGTAGTAGAACCATTCCAAATAATTCATAAATTGTAATAAAAGTAATACCGAGACTAATAGTCATACAAGAAACGAGTACCATTAAAAGTTTCTAATAAACTTCAAACATTAGTAAATTTAGATGACAAATTTAAATGAGTTTTCTTACAGACGAACAAAGTTCGATTGATGAAACTTATTACGAGATATAAGAAATTGTATGAACATCTTATAGGAGTAGTAGAATCATACCAAATAAATTATAACTTGTAATAAACGAAATACCGAGGCTAATCAATCATAAAGCAATGGAGTACCGTTAAATGTATATAATACACTTTAAACATTAGTCTTTTTAGATTAAAATTTAAATGAGTTTTATCATACAAGATAAATTGCGTTCGATTGATGAAACTTATTACGAGATATAAGAAATCGTGTGAACATCTTATAGGTGTAGTAGAATCACACGAAATAAAATATAAGTTGTAATTTGAAAAATCTCGAGGCTAATAGGATGATGCAAGAATGGAGTACCATTAAAAGTTTATAATAGAGTACAAGCATTAGTATATTTATATTACAATTATAAACTTGTTTCATTTTACAAGATAAATTGATTTCGATCGATGGAAACTATTACGAGATATAAGAAATCGTGTGAACAGATCTTCTAGTACTAGTAGAATCATACGTAATAAATTATATGTTGTAATAAAAGAAATAAATACCGAGTACGATCAAAGGTTTATAATAAACTTCAAACATTAGTATATTTTGATAACAAATTTAAACGTGTTTATTAAAAGATAAACAAAGTTCAATTGAACAAACCTACTACGAGATATAAGATATAGTGTGAACCTCTTATAGGTTTAGGGAATCATACGAAATAAATTATAAATTGTACTCAACGAAATACCGAGGCTAATAGATCATGCAAAAGTGGAGTACCATTAATAGTATATTAGAAACTTCAAACGTTAGTATATGTAGATTACAAATTTAAAAGAGTTTTATTAAACAAGATAAATTCACTTTGATTGATGAAACTTATTACGAGATCTAAGAAATCGTGTGAACATCTTATAGGAGTAGTAGAACCATCCCAAATAATTCATAAGTTGTAATAAAAGTAATACCGAGACTAATAGTCATACAAGAAACGAGTACCATTAAAAGTTTCTTATAAACTTCAATCATTAGTAAATATAGATGACAAATTTAAATGAGTTTTCTTACAGACGAACAAAGTTCGATTGATGAAACTTATTACGAGATATAAGAAATTGTATGAACATCTTATAGGAGTAGTAGAATCATACCAAATAAATTATAACTTGTAATAAATGAAATACCGAGGCTAATCAATCATAAAGCAATGGAGTACCGTTAAATGTATATAATACACTTTAAACATTAGTCTTTTTAGATTAAAATTTAAATGAGTTTTATCATACAAGATAAATTGCGTTCGATTGATGAAACTTATTACGAGATCTAAGAAATCGTGTGAACATCTTATAGGAGTAGTAGAACCATCCCAAATAATTCATAAGTTGTAATAAAAGTAATACCGAGACTAATAGTCATACAAGAAACGAGTACCATTAAAAGTTTCTAATAAACTTCAAACATTACTAAATTTAGATGACAAATTTAAATGAGTTTTCTTACAGACGAACAAAGTTCGATTGATGAAACTTATTACGAGATATAAGAAATTGTATGAACATCTTATAGGAGTAGTAGAATCATACCAAATAAATTATAACTTGTAATAAACGAAATACCGAGGCTAATCAATCATAAAGCAATGGAGTACCGTTAAATGTATATAATACACTTTAAACATTAGTCTTTTTAGATTAAAATTTAAATGAGTTTTATCATACAAGATAAATTGCGTTCGATTGATGAAACTTATTACGAGATCTAAGAAATCGTGTGAACATCTTATAGGAGTAGTAGAACCATTCCAAATAATTCATAAATTGTAATAAAAGTAATACCGAGACTAATAGTCATACAAGAAACGAGTACCATTAAAAGTTTCTAATAAACTTCAAACATTAGTAAATTTAGATGACAAATTTAAATGAGTTTTCTTACAGACGAACAAAGTTCGATTGATGAAACTTATTACGAGATATAAGAAATTGTATGAACATCTTATAGGAGTAGTAGAATCATACCAAATAAATTATAACTTGTAATAAACGAAATACCGAGGCTAATCAATCATAAAGCAATGGAGTACCGTTAAATGTATATAATACACTTTAAACATTAGTCTTTTTAGATTAAAATTTAAATGAGTTTTATCATACAAGATAAATTGCGTTCGATTGATGAAACTTATTACGAGATATAAGAAATCGTGTGAACATCTTATAGGTGTAGTAGAATCACACGAAATAAAATATAAGTTGTAATTTGAAAAATCTCGAGGCTAATAGGATGATGCAAGAATGGAGTACCATTAAAAGTTTATAATAGAGTACAAGCATTAGTATATTTATATTACAATTATAAACTTGTTTCATTTTACAAGATAAATTGATTTCGATCGATGGAAACTATTACGAGATATAAGAAATCGTGTGAACAGATCTTCTAGTACAAATTTAAACGTGTTTATTAAAAGATAAACAAAGTTCAATTGAACAAACCTACTACGAGATATAAGATATAGTGTGAACCTCTTATAGGTGTAGGGAATCATACGAAATAAATTATAAATTGTACTCAACGAAATACCGAGGCTAATAGATCATGAAAAAAGTGGAGTACCATTAATAGTATATTAGAAACTTCAAACGTTAGTATATGTAGATTACAAATTTAAAAGAGTTTTATTAAACAAGATAAATTCACTTTGATTGATGAAACTTATTACGAGATCTAAGAAATCGTGTGAACATCTTATAGGAGTAGTAGAACCATCCCAAATAATTCATAAGTTGTAATAAAAGTAATACCGAGACTAATAGTCATACAAGAAACGAGTACCATTAAAAGTTTCTTATAAACTTCAATCATTAGTAAATATAGATGACAAATTTAAATGAGTTTTCTTACAGACGAACAAAGTTCGATTGATGAAACTTATTACGAGATATAAGAAATTGTATGAACATCTTATAGGAGTAGTAGAATCATACCAAATAAATTATAACTTGTAATAAATGAAATACCGAGGCTAATCAATCATAAAGCAATGGAGTACCGTTAAATGTATATAATACACTTTAAACATTAGTCTTTTTAGATTAAAATTTAAATGAGTTTTATCATACAAGATAAATTGCGTTCGATTGATGAAACTTATTACGAGATCTAAGAAATCGTGTGAACATCTTATAGGAGTAGTAGAACCATCCCAAATAATTCATAAGTTGTAATAAAAGTAATACCGAGACTAATAGTCATACAAGAAACGAGTACCATTAAAAGTTTCTAATAAACTTCAAACATTACTAAATTTAGATGACAAATTTAAATGAGTTTTCTTACAGACGAACAAAGTTCGATTGATGAAACTTATTACGAGATATAAGAAATTGTATGAACATCTTATAGGAGTAGTAGAATCATACCAAATAAATTATAACTTGTAATAAACGAAATACCGAGGCTAATCAATCATAAAGCAATGGAGTACCGTTAAATGTATATAATACACTTTAAACATTAGTCTTTTTAGATTAAAATTTAAATGAGTTTTATCATACAAGATAAATTGCGTTCGATTGATGAAACTTATTACGAGATCTAAGAAATCGTGTGAACATCTTATAGGAGTAGTAGAACCATCCCAAATAATTCAGAAGTTGTAATAAAAGTAATACCGAGACTAATAGTCATACAAGAAACGAGTACCATTAAAAGTTTCTAATAAACTTCAAACATTAGTAAATTTAGATGACAAATTTAAATGAGTTTTCTTACAGACGAACAAAGTTCGATTGATGAAACTTATTACGAGATATAAGAAATGGTATGAACATCTTATAGGAGTAGTAGAATCATACCAAATAAATTATAACTTGTAATAAACGAAATACCGAGGCTAATCAATCATAAAGCAATGGAGTACCGTTAAATGTATATAATACACTTTAAACATTAGTCTTTTTAGATTAAAATTTAAATGAGTTTTATCATACAAGATAAATTGCGTTCGATTGATGAAACTTATTACGAGATCTAAGAAATCGTGTGAACATCTTATAGGAGTAGTAGAACCATCCCAAATAATTCAGAAGTTGTAATAAAAGTAATACCGAGACTAATAGTCATACAAGAAACGAGTACCATTAAAAGTTTCTAATAAACTTCAAACATTAGTAAATTTAGATGACAAATTTAAATGAGTTTTCTTACAGACGAACAAAGTTCGATTGATGAAACTTATTACGAGATATAAGAAATGGTATGAACATCTTATAGGAGTAGTAGAATCATACCAAATAAATTATAACTTGTAATAAACGAAATACCGAGGCTAATCAATCATAAAGCAATGGAGCACCGTTAAATGTATATAATACACTTTAAACATTAGTCTTTTTAGATTAAAATTTAAATGAGTTTTATCATACAAGATATGCGTTCGATTGATGAAACTTATTACGAGATATAAGAAATCGTGTGAACATCTTATAGGTGTAGTAGAATCACACGAAATAAAATATAAGTTGTAATTTGAAAAATCTCGAGGCTAATAGGATGATGGAAGAATGGAGTACCATTAAAAGTTTATAATAGAGTACAAGCATTAGTATATTTATATTACAATTTTAAACTTGTTTCATTTTACAAGATAAATTGATTTCGATCGATGGAAACTATTACGAGATATAAGAAATCGTGTGAACATCTTATAGGAGTAGTAGAACCATCCCAAATAATTCATAAATTGTAATAAAAGTAATACCGAGACTAATAGTCATACAAGAAACGAGTACCATTAAAAGTTTCTAATAAACTTCAAACATTAGTAAATTTAGATGACAAATTTAAATGAGTTTTGTTACAGACGAACAAAGTTCGATTGATGAAACTTATTACGAGATATAAGAAATTGTATGAACATCTTATAGGAGTAGTAGAATCATACCAAATAAATTATAACTTGTAATAAACGAAATACCGAGGCTAATCAATCATAAAGCAATGGAGTACCGTTAAATGTATATAATACACTTTAAACATTAGTCTTTTTAGATTAAAATTTAAATGAGTTTTATCATACAAGATAAATTGCGTTCGATTGATGAAACTTATTACGAGATCTAAGAAATCGTGTGAACATCTTATAGGAGTAGTAGAACCATTCCAAATAATTCATAAATTGTAATAAAAGTAATACCGAGACTAATAGTCATACAAGAAACGAGTACCATTAAAAGTTTCTAATAAACTTCAAACATTAGTAAATTTAGATGACAAATTTAAATGAGTTTTCTTACAGACGAACAAAGTTCGATTGATGAAACTTATTACGAGATATAAGAAATTGTATGAACATCTTATAGGAGTAGTAGAATCATACCAAATAAATTATAACTTGTAATAAACGAAATACCGAGGCTAATCAATCATAAAGCAATGGAGTACCGTTAAATGTATATAATACACTTTAAACATTAGTCTTTTTAGATTAAAATTTAAATGAGTTTTATCATACAAGATAAATTGCGTTCGATTGATGAAACTTATTACGAGATCTAAGAAATCGTGTGAACATCTTATAGGAGTAGTAGAACCATTCCAAATAATTCATAAATTGTAATAAAAGTAATACCGAGACTAATAGTCATACAAGAAACGAGTACCATTAAAAGTTTCTAATAAACTTCAAACATTAGTAAATTTAGATGACAAATTTAAATGAGTTTTCTTACAGACGAACAAAGTTCGATTGATGAAACTTATTACGAGATATAAGAAATTGTATGAACATCTTATAGGAGTAGTAGAATCATACCAAATAAATTATAACTTGTAATAAACGAAATACCGAGGCTAATCAATCATAAAGCAATGGAGTACCGTTAAATGTATATAATACACTTTAAACATTAGTCTTTTTAGATTAAAATTTAAATGAGTTTTATCATACAAGATAAATTGCGTTCGATTGATGAAACTTATTACGAGATATAAGAAATCGTGTGAACATCTTATAGGTGTAGTAGAATCACACGAAATAAAATATAAGTTGTAATTTGAAAAATCTCGAGGCTAATAGGATGATGCAAGAATGGAGTACCATTAAAAGTTTATAATAGAGTACAAGCATTAGTATATTTATATTACAATTATAAACTTGTTTCATTTTACAAGATAAATTGATTTCGATCGATGGAAACTATTACGAGATATAAGAAATCGTGTGAACAGATCTTCTAGTACTAGTAGAATCATACGTAATAAATTATATGTTGTAATAAAAGAAATAAATACCGAGTACGATCAAAGGTTTATAATAAACTTCAAACATTAGTATATTTTGATAACAAATTTAAACGTGTTTATTAAAAGATAAACAAAGTTCAATTGAACAAACCTACTACGAGATATAAGATATAGTGTGAACCTCTTATAGGTGTAGGGAATCATACGAAATAAATTATAAATTGTACTCAACGAAATACCGAGGCTAATAGATCATGAAAAAAGTGGAGTACCATTAATAGTATATTAGAAACTTCAAACGTTAGTATATGTAGATTACAAATTTAAAAGAGTTTTATTAAACAAGATAAATTCACTTTGATTGATGAAACTTATTACGAGATCTAAGAAATCGTGTGAACATCTTATAGGAGTAGTAGAACCATCCCAAATAATTCATAAGTTGTAATAAAAGTAATACCGAGACTAATAGTCATACAAGAAACGAGTACCATTAAAAGTTTCTTATAAACTTCAATCATTAGTAAATATAGATGACAAATTTAAATGAGTTTTCTTACAGACGAACAAAGTTCGATTGATGAAACTTATTACGAGATATAAGAAATTGTATGAACATCTTATAGGAGTAGTAGAATCATACCAAATAAATTATAACTTGTAATAAATGAAATACCGAGGCTAATCAATCATAAAGCAATGGAGTACCGTTAAATGTATATAATACACTTTAAACATTAGTCTTTTTAGATTAAAATTTAAATGAGTTTTATCATACAAGATAAATTGCGTTCGATTGATGAAACTTATTACGAGATCTAAGAAATCGTGTGAACATCTTATAGGAGTAGTAGAACCATCCCAAATAATTCATAAGTTGTAATAAAAGTAATACCGAGACTAATAGTCATACAAGAAACGAGTACCATTAAAAGTTTCTAATAAACTTCAAACATTACTAAATTTAGATGACAAATTTAAATGAGTTTTCTTACAGACGAACAAAGTTCGATTGATGAAACTTATTACGAGATATAAGAAATTGTATGAACATCTTATAGGAGTAGTAGAATCATACCAAATAAATTATAACTTGTAATAAACGAAATACCGAGGCTAATCAATCATAAAGCAATGGAGTACCGTTAAATGTATATAATACACTTTAAACATTAGTCTTTTTAGATTAAAATTTAAATGAGTTTTATCATACAAGATAAATTGCGTTCGATTGATGAAACTTATTACGAGATATAAGAAATCGTGTGAACATCTTATAGGTGTAGTAGAATCACACGAAATAAAATATAAGTTGTAATTTGAAAAATCTCGAGGCTAATAGGATGATGCAAGAATGGAGTACCATTAAAAGTTTATAATAGAGTACAAGCATTAGTATATTTATATTACAATTATAAACTTGTTTCATTTTACAAGATAAATTGATTTCGATCGATGGAAACTATTACGAGATATAAGAAATCGTGTGAACAGATCTTCTAGTACTAGTAGAATCATACGTAATAAATTATATGTTGTAATAAAAGAAATAAATACCGAGTACGATCAAAGGTTTATAATAAACTTCAAACATTAGTATATTTTGATAACAAATTTAAACGTGTTTATTAAAAGATAAACAAAGTTCAATTGAACAAACCTACTACGAGATATAAGATATCGTGTGAACATCTTATAGGTGTAGGGAATCATACGAAATAAATTATAAATTGTACTCAACGAAATACCGAGGCTAATAGATCATGCAAAAGTGGAGTACCATTAATAGTATATTAGAAACTTCAAACGTTAGTATATGTAGATTACAAATTTAAAAGAGTTTTATTAAACAAGATAAATTCACTTTGATTGATGAAACTTATTACGAGATCTAAGAAATCGTGTGAACATCTTATAGGAGTAGTAGAACCATCCCAAATAATTCATAAGTTGTAATAAAAGTAATACCGAGACTAATAGTCATACAAGAAACGAGTACCATTAAAAGTTTCTTATAAACTTCAATCATTAGTAAATATAGATGACAAATTTAAATGAGTTTTCTTACAGACGAACAAAGTTCGATTGATGAAACTTATTACGAGATATAAGAAATTGTATGAACATCTTATAGGAGTAGTAGAATCATACCAAATAAATTATAACTTGTAATAAATGAAATACCGAGGCTAATCAATCATAAAGCAATGGAGTACCGTTAAATGTATATAATACACTTTAAACATTAGTCTTTTTAGATTAAAATTTAAATGAGTTTTATCATACAAGATAAATTGCGTTCGATTGATGAAACTTATTACGAGATCTAAGAAATCGTGTGAACATCTTATAGGAGTAGTAGAACCATCCCAAATAATTCATAAGTTGTAATAAAAGTAATACCGAGACTAATAGTCATACAAGAAACGAGTACCATTAAAAGTTTCTAATAAACTTCAAACATTACTAAATTTAGATGACAAATTTAAATGAGTTTTCTTACAGACGAACAAAGTTCGATTGATGAAACTTATTACGAGATATAAGAAATTGTATGAACATCTTATAGGAGTAGTAGAATCATACCAAATAAATTATAACTTGTAATAAACGAAATACCGAGGCTAATCAATCATAAAGCAATGGAGTACCGTTAAATGTATATAATACACTTTAAACATTAGTCTTTTTAGATTAAAATTTAAATGAGTTTTATCATACAAGATAAATTGCGTTCGATTGATGAAACTTATTACGAGATCTAAGAAATCGTGTGAACATCTTATAGGAGTAGTAGAACCATCCCAAATAATTCAGAAGTTGTAATAAAAGTAATACCGAGACTAATAGTCATACAAGAAACGAGTACCATTAAAAGTTTCTAATAAACTTCAAACATTAGTAAATTTAGATGACAAATTTAAATGAGTTTTCTTACAGACGAACAAAGTTCGATTGATGAAACTTATTACGAGATATAAGAAATGGTATGAACATCTTATAGGAGTAGTAGAATCATACCAAATAAATTATAACTTGTAATAAACGAAATACCGAGGCTAATCAATCATAAAGCAATGGAGTACCGTTAAATGTATATAATACACTTTAAACATTAGTCTTTTTAGATTAAAATTTAAATGAGTTTTATCATACAAGATATGCGTTCGATTGATGAAACTTATTACGAGATATAAGAAATCGTGTGAACATCTTATAGGTGTAGTAGAATCACACGAAATAAAATATAAGTTGTAATTTGAAAAATCTCGAGGCTAATAGGATGATGCAAGAATGGAGTACCATTAAAAGTTTATAATAGAGTACAAGCATTAGTATATTTATATTACAATTATAAACTTGTTTCATTTTACAAGATAAATTGATTTCGATCGATGGAAAATATTACGAGATATAAGAAATCGTGTGAACAGATCTTCTAGTACTAGTAGAATCATACGTAATAAATTATATGTTGTAATAAAAGAAATAAATACCGAGTACGATCAAAGGTTTATAATAAACTTCAAACATTAGTATATTTTGATAACAAATTTAAACGTGTTTATTAAAAGATAAACAAAGTTCAATTGAACAAACCTACTACGAGATATAAGATATAGTGTGAACCTCTTATAGGTTTAGGGAATCATACGAAATAAATTATAAATTGTACTCAACGAAATACCGAGGCTAATAGATCATGCAAAAGTGGAGTACCATTAATAGTATATTAGAAACTTCAAACGTTAGTATATGTAGATTACAAATTTAAAAGAGTTTTATTAAACAAGATAAATTCACTTTGATTGATGAAACTTATTACGAGATCTAAGAAATCGTGTGAACATCTTATAGGAGTAGTAGAACCATCCCAAATAATTCATAAGTTGTAATAAAAGTAATACCGAGACTAATAGTCATACAAGAAACGAGTACCATTAAAAGTTTCTTATAAACTTCAATCATTAGTAAATATAGATGACAAATTTAAATGAGTTTTCTTACAGACGAACAAAGTTCGATTGATGAAACTTATTACGAGATATAAGAAATTGTATGAACATCTTATAGGAGTAGTAGAATCATACCAAATAAATTATAACTTGTAATAAATGAAATACCGAGGCTAATCAATCATAAAGCAATGGAGTACCGTTAAATGTATATAATACACTTTAAACATTAGTCTTTTTAGATTAAAATTTAAATGAGTTTTATCATACAAGATAAATTGCGTTCGATTGATGAAACTTATTACGAGATCTAAGAAATCGTGTGAACATCTTATAGGAGTAGTAGAACCATCCCAAATAATTCATAAGTTGTAATAAAAGTAATACCGAGACTAATAGTCATACAAGAAACGAGTACCATTAAAAGTTTCTAATAAACTTCAAACATTACTAAATTTAGATGACAAATTTAAATGAGTTTTCTTACAGACGAACAAAGTTCGATTGATGAAACTTATTACGAGATATAAGAAATTGTATGAACATCTTATAGGAGTAGTAGAATCATACCAAATAAATTATAACTTGTAATAAACGAAATACCGAGGCTAATCAATCATAAAGCAATGGAGTACCGTTAAATGTATATAATACACTTTAAACATTAGTCTTTTTAGATTAAAATTTAAATGAGTTTTATCATACAAGATAAATTGCGTTCGATTGATGAAACTTATTACGAGATATAAGAAATCGTGTGAACATCTTATAGGTGTAGTAGAATCACACGAAATAAAATATAAGTTGTAATTTGAAAAATCTCGAGGCTAATAGGATGATGCAAGAATGGAGTACCATTAAAAGTTTATAATAGAGTACAAGCATTAGTATATTTATATTACAATTATAAACTTGTTTCATTTTACAAGATAAATTGATTTCGATCGATGGAAACTATTACGAGATATAAGAAATCGTGTGAACAGATCTTCTAGTACTAGTAGAATCATACGTAATAAATTATATGTTGTAATAAAAGAAATAAATACCGAGTACGATCAAAGGTTTATAATAAACTTCAAACATTAGTATATTTTGATAACAAATTTAAACGTGTTTATTAAAAGATAAACAAAGTTCAATTGAACAAACCTACTACGAGATATAAGATATCGTGTGAACATCTTATAGGTGTAGGGAATCATACGAAATAAATTATAAATTGTACTCAACGAAATACCGAGGCTAATAGATCATGCAAAAGTGGAGTACCATTAATAGTATATTAGAAACTTCAAACGTTAGTATATGTAGATTACAAATTTAAAAGAGTTTTATTAAACAAGATAAATTCACTTTGATTGATGAAACTTATTACGAGATCTAAGAAATCGTGTGAACATCTTATAGGAGTAGTAGAACCATCCCAAATAATTCATAAGTTGTAATAAAAGTAATACCGAGACTAATAGTCATACAAGAAACGAGTACCATTAAAAGTTTCTTATAAACCTCAATCATTAGTAAATATAGATGACAAATTTAAATGAGTTTTCTTACAGACGAACAAAGTTCGATTGATGAAACTTATTACGAGATATAAGAAATTGTATGAACATCTTATAGGAGTAGTAGAATCATACCAAATAAATTATAACTTGTAATAAATGAAATACCGAGGCTAATCAATCATAAAGCAATGGAGTACCGTTAAATGTATATAATACACTTTAAACATTAGTCTTTTTAGATTAAAATTTAAATGAGTTTTATCATACAAGATAAATTGCGTTCGATTGATGAAACTTATTACGAGATCTAAGAAATCGTGTGAACATCTTATAGGAGTAGTAGAACCATCCCAAATAATTCATAAGTTGTAATAAAAGTAATACCGAGACTAATAGTCATACAAGAAACGAGTACCATTAAAAGTTTCTAATAAACTTCAAACATTACTAAATTTAGATGACAAATTTAAATGAGTTTTCTTACAGACGAACAAAGTTCGATTGATGAAACTTATTACGAGATATAAGAAATTGTATGAACATCTTATAGGAGTAGTAGAATCATACCAAATAAATTATAACTTGTAATAAACGAAATACCGAGGCTAATCAATCATAAAGCAATGGAGTACCGTTAAATGTATATAATACACTTTAAACATTAGTCTTTTTAGATTAAAATTTAAATGAGTTTTATCATACAAGATAAATTGCGTTCGATTGATGAAACTTATTACGAGATCTAAGAAATCGTGTGAACATCTTATAGGAGTAGTAGAACCATCCCAAATAATTCAGAAGTTGTAATAAAAGTAATACCGAGACTAATAGTCATACAAGAAACGAGTACCATTAAAAGTTTCTAATAAACTTCAAACATTAGTAAATTTAGATGACAAATTTAAATGAGTTTTCTTACAGACGAACAAAGTTCGATTGATGAAACTTATTACGAGATATAAGAAATGGTATGAACATCTTATAGGAGTAGTAGAATCATACCAAATAAATTATAACTTGTAATAAACGAAATACCGAGGCTAATCAATCATAAAGCAATGGAGTACCGTTAAATGTATATAATACACTTTAAACATTAGTCTTTTTAGATTAAAATTTAAATGAGTTTTATCATACAAGATATGCGTTCGATTGATGAAACTTATTACGAGATATAAGAAATCGTGTGAACATCTTATAGGTGTAGTAGAATCACACGAAATAAAATATAAGTTGTAATTTGAAAAATCTCGAGGCTAATAGGATGATGCAAGAATGGAGTACCATTAAAAGTTTATAATAGAGTACAAGCATTAGTATATTTATATTACAATTATAAACTTGTTTCATTTTACAAGATAAATTGATTTCGATCGATGGAAAATATTACGAGATATAAGAAATCGTGTGAACAGATCTTCTAGTACTAGTAGAATCATACGTAATAAATTATATGTTGTAATAAAAGAAATAAATACCGAGTACGATCAAAGGTTTATAATAAACTTCAAACATTAGTATATTTTGATAACAAATTTAAACGTTTTTATTAAAAGATAAACAAAGTTCAATTGAACAAACCTACTACGAGATATAAGATATAGTGTGAACCTCTTATAGGTTTAGGGAATCATACGAAATAAATTATAAATTGTACTCAACGAAATACCCAGGCTAATAGATCATGCAAAAGTGGAGTACCATTAATAGTATATTAGAAACTTCAAACGTTAGTATATGTAGATTACAAATTTAAAAGAGTTTTATTAAACAAGATAAATTCACTTTGATTGATGAAACTTATTACGAGATCTAAGAAATCGTGTGAACATCTTATAGGAGTAGTAGAACCATCCCAAATAATTCATAAGTTGTAATAAAAGTAATACCGAGACTAATAGTCATACAAGAAACGAGTACCATTAAAAGTTTCTTATAAACTTCAATCATTAGTAAATATAGATGACAAATTTAAATGAGTTTTCTTACAGACGAACAAAGTTCGATTGATGAAACTTATTACGAGATATAAGAAATTGTATGAACATCTTATAGGAGTAGTAGAATCATACCAAATAAATTATAACTTGTAATAAATGAAATACCGAGGCTAATCAATCATAAAGCAATGGAGTACCGTTAAATGTATATAATACACTTTAAACATTAGTCTTTTTAGATTAAAATTTAAATGAGTTTTATCATACAAGATAAATTGCGTTCGATTGATGAAACTTATTACGAGATCTAAGAAATCGTGTGAACATCTTATAGGAGTAGTAGAACCATCCCAAATAATTCATAAGTTGTAATAAAAGTAATACCGAGACTAATAGTCATACAAGAAACGAGTACCATTAAAAGTTTCTAATAAACTTCAAACATTAGTAAATTTAGATGACAAATTTAAATGAGTTTTCTTACAAACGAACAAAGTTCGATTGATGAAACTTATTACGAGATATAAGAAATTGTATGAACATCTTATAGGAGTAGTAGAATCATACCAAATAAATTATAACTTGTAATAAACGAAATACCGAGGCTAATCAATCATAAAGCAATGGAGTACCGTTAAATGTATATAATACACTTTAAACATTAGTCTTTTTAGATTAAAATTTAAATGAGTTTTATCATACAAGATAAATTGCGTTCGATTGATGAAACTTATTACGAGATATAAGAAATCGTGTGAACATCTTATAGGTGTAGTAGAATCACACGAAATAAAATATAAGTTGTAATTTGAAAAATCTCGAGGCTAATAGGATGATGCAAGAATGGAGTACCATTAAAAGTTTATAATAGAGTACAAGCATTAGTATATTTATATTACAATTATAAACTTGTTTCATTTTACAAGATAAATTGATTTCGATCGATGGAAACTATTACGAGATATAAGAAATCGTGTGAACAGATCTTCTAGTACTAGTAGAATCATACGTAATAAATTATATGTTGTAATAAAAGAAATAAATACCGAGTACGATCAAAGGTTTATAATAAACTTCAAACATTAGTATATTTTGATAACAAATTTAAACGTGTTTATTAAAAGATAAACAAAGTTCAATTGAACAAACCTACTACGAGATATAAGATATCGTGTGAACATCTTATAGGTGTAGGGAATCATACGAAATAAATTATAAATTGTACTCAACGAAATACCGAGGCTAATAGATCATGCAAAAGTGGAGTACCATTAATAGTATATTAGAAACTTCAAACGTTAGTATATGTAGATTACAAATTTAAAAGAGTTTTATTAAACAAGATAAATTCACTTTGATTGATGAAACTTATTACGAGATCTAAGAAATCGTGTGAACATCTTATAGGAGTAGTAGAACCATCCCAAATAATTCATAAGTTGTAATAAAAGTAATACCGAGACTAATAGTCATACAAGAAACGAGTACCATTAAAAGTTTCTTATAAACTTCAATCATTAGTAAATATAGATGACAAATTTAAATGAGTTTTCTTACAGACGAACAAAGTTCGATTGATGAAACTTATTACGAGATATAAGAAATTGTATGAACATCTTATAGGAGTAGTAGAATCATACCAAATAAATTATAACTTGTAATAAATGAAATACCGAGGCTAATCAATCATAAAGCAATGGAGTACCGTTAAATGTATATAATACACTTTAAACATTAGTCTTTTTAGATTAAAATTTAAATGAGTTTTATCATACAAGATAAATTGCGTTCGATTGATGAAACTTATTACGAGATCTAAGAAATCGTGTGAACATCTTATAGGAGTAGTAGAACCATCCCAAATAATTCATAAGTTGTAATAAAAGTAATACCGAGACTAATAGTCATACAAGAAACGAGTACCATTAAAAGTTTCTAATAAACTTCAAACATTACTAAATTTAGATGACAAATTTAAATGAGTTTTCTTACAGACGAACAAAGTTCGATTGATGAAACTTATTACGAGATATAAGAAATTGTATGAACATCTTATAGGAGTAGTAGAATCATACCAAATAAATTATAACTTGTAATAAACGAAATACCGAGGCTAATCAATCATAAAGCAATGGAGTACCGTTAAATGTATATAATACACTTTAAACATTAGTCTTTTTAGATTAAAATTTAAATGAGTTTTATCATACAAGATAAATTGCGTTCGATTGATGAAACTTATTACGAGATATAAGAAATCGTGTGAACATCTTATAGGTGTAGTAGAATCACACGAAATAAAATATAAGTTGTAATTTGAAAAATCTCGAGGCTAATAGGATGATGCAAGAATGGAGTACCATTAAAAGTTTATAATAGAGTACAAGCATTAGTATATTTATATTACAATTATAAACTTGTTTCATTTTACAAGATAAATTGATTTCGATCGATGGAAACTATTACGAGATATAAGAAATCGTGTGAACAGATCTTCTAGTACTAGTAGAATCATACGTAATAAATTATATGTTGTAATAAAAGAAATAAATACCGAGTACGATCAAAGGTTTATAATAAACTTCAAACATTAGTATATTTTGATAACAAATTTAAACGTGTTTATTAAAAGATAAACAAAGTTCAATTGAACAAACCTACTACGAGATATAAGATATAGTGTGAACCTCTTATAGGTGTAGGGAATCATACGAAATAAATTATAAATTGTACTCAACGAAATACCGAGGCTAATAGATCATGAAAAAAGTGGAGTACCATTAATAGTATATTAGAAACTTCAAACGTTAGTATATGTAGATTACAAATTTAAAAGAGTTTTATTAAACAAGATAAATTCACTTTGATTGATGAAACTTATTACGAGATCTAAGAAATCGTGTGAACATCTTATAGGAGTAGTAGAACCATCCCAAATAATTCATAAGTTGTAATAAAAGTAATACCGAGACTAATAGTCATACAAGAAACGAGTACCATTAAAAGTTTCTAATAAACTTCAAACATTAGTAAATTTAGATGACAAATTTAAATGAGTTTTCTTACAGACGAACAAAGTTCGATTGATGAAACTTATTACGAGATATAAGAAATTGTATGAACATCTTATAGGAGTAGTAGAATCATACCAAATAAATTATAACTTGTAATAAACGAAATACCGAGGCTAATCAATCATAAAGCAATGGAGTACCGTTAAATGTATATAATACACTTTAAACATTAGTCTTTTTAGATTAAAATTTAAATGAGTTTTATCATACAAGATAAATTGCGTTCGATTGATGAAACTTATTACGAGATATAAGAAATCGTGTGAACATCTTATAGGTGTAGTAGAATCACACGAAATAAAATATAAGTTGTAATTTGAAAAATCTCGAGGCTAATAGGATGATGCAAGAATGGAGTACCATTAAAAGTTTATAATAGAGTACAAGCATTAGTATATTTATATTACAATTATAAACTTGTTTCATTTTACAAGATAAATTGATTTCGATCGATGGAAACTATTACGAGATATAAGAAATCGTGTGAACAGATCTTCTAGTACTAGTAGAATCATACGTAATAAATTATATGTTGTAATAAAAGAAATAAATACCGAGTACGATCAAAGGTTTATAATAAACTTCAAACATTAGTATATTTTGATAACAAATTTAAACGTGTTTATTAAAAGATAAACAAAGTTCAATTGAACAAACCTACTACGAGATATAAGATATAGTGTGAACCTCTTATAGGTGTAGGGAATCATACGAAATAAATTATAAATTGTACTCAACGAAATACCGAGGCTAATAGATCATGAAAAAAGTGGAGTACCATTAATAGTATATTAGAAACTTCAAACGTTAGTATATGTAGATTACAAATTTAAAAGAGTTTTATTAAACAAGATAAATTCACTTTGATTGATGAAACTTATTACGAGATCTAAGAAATCGTGTGAACATCTTATAGGAGTAGTAGAACCATCCCAAATAATTAATAAGTTGTAATAAAAGTAATATCGAGACTAATAGTCATACAAGAAACGAGTACCATTAAAAGTTTCTTATAAACTTCAATCATTAGTAAATATAGATGACAAATTTAAATGAGTTTTCTTACAGACGAACAAAGTTCGATTGATGAAACTTATTACGAGATATAAGAAATTGTATGAACATCTTATAGGAGTAGTAGAATCATACCAAATAAATTATAACTTGTAATAAATGAAATACCGAGGCTAATCAATCATAAAGCAATGGAGTACCGTTAAATGTATATAATACACTTTAAACATTAGTCTTTTTAGATTAAAATTTAAATGAGTTTTATCATACAAGATAAATTGCGTTCGATTGATGAAACTTATTACGAGATCTAAGAAATCGTGTGAACATCTTATAGGAGTAGTAGAACCATCCCAAATAATTCATAAGTTGTAATAAAAGTAATACCGAGACTAATAGTCATACAAGAAACGAGTACCATTAAAAGTTTCTAATAAACTTCAAACATTAGTAAATTTAGATGACAAATTTAAATGAGTTTTCTTACAGACGAAGAAAGTTCGATTGATGAAACTTATTACGAGATATAAGAAATTGTATGAACATCTTATAGGAGTAGTAGAATCATACCAAATAAATTATAACTTGTAATAAACGAAATACCGAGGCTAATCAATCATAAAGCAATGGAGTACCGTTAAATGTATATAATACACTTTAAACATTAGTCTTTTTAGATTAAAATTTAAATGAGTTTTATCATACAAGATAAATTGCGTTCGATTGATCAAACTTATTACGAGATATAAGAAATCGTGTGAACATCTTATAGGTGTAGTAGAATCACACGAAATAAAATATAAGTTGTAATTTGAAAAATCTCGAGGCTAATAGGATGATGCAAGAATGGAGTACCATTAAAAGTTTATAATAGAGTACAAGCATTAGTATATTTATATTACAATTATAAACTTGTTTCATTTTACAAGATAAATTGATTTCGATCGATGGAAACTATTACGAGATATAAGAAATCGTGTGAACAGATCTTCTAGTACTAGTAGAATCATACGTAATAAATTATATGTTGTAATAAAAGAAATAAATACCGAGTACGATCAAAGGTTTATAATAAACTTCAAACATTAGTATATTTTGATAACAAATTTAAACGTGTTTATTAAAAGATAAACAAAGTTCAATTGAACAAACCTACTACGAGATATAAGATATAGTGTGAACCTCTTATAGGTGTAGGGAATCATACGAAATAAATTATAAATTGTACTCAACGAAATACCGAGGCTAATAGATCATGAAAAAAGTGGAGTACCATTAATAGTATATTAGAAACTTCAAACGTTAGTATATGTAGATTACAAATTTAAAAGAGTTTTATTAAACAAGATAAATTCACTTTGATTGATGAAACTTATTACGAGATCTAAGAAATCGTGTGAACATCTTATAGGAGTAGTAGAACCATCCCAAATAATTCATAAGTTGTAATAAAAGTAATACCGAGACTAATAGTCATACAAGAAACGAGTACCATTAAAAGTTTCTAATAAACTTCAAACATTAGTAAATTTAGATGACAAATTTAAATGAGTTTTCTTACAGACGAACAAAGTTCGATTGATGAAACTTATTACGAGATATAAGAAATTGTATGAACATCTTATAGGAGTAGTAGAATCATACCAAATAAATTATAACTTGTAATAAACGAAATACCGAGGCTAATCAATCATAAAGCAATGGAGTACCGTTAAATGTATATAATACACTTTAAACATTAGTCTTTTTAGATTAAAATTTAAATGAGTTTTATCATACAAGATAAATTGCGTTCGATTGATGAAACTTATTACGAGATATAAGAAATCGTGTGAACATCTTATAGGTGTAGTAGAATCACACGAAATAAAATATAAGTTGTAATTTGAAAAATCTCGAGGCTAATAGGATGATGCAAGAATGGAGTACCATTAAAAGTTTATAATAGAGTACAAGCATTAGTATATTTATATTACAATTATAAACTTGTTTCATTTTACAAGATAAATTGATTTCGATCGATGGAAACTATTACGAGATATAAGAAATCGTGTGAACAGATCTTCTAGTACTAGTAGAATCATACGTAATAAATTATATGTTGTAATAAAAGAAATAAATACCGAGTACGATCAAAGGTTTATAATAAACTTCAAACATTAGTATATTTTGATAACAAATTTAAACGTGTTTATTAAAAGATAAACAAAGTTCAATTGAACAAACCTACTACGAGATATAAGATATAGTGTGAACCTCTTATAGGTGTAGGGAATCATACGAAATAAATTATAAATTGTACTCAACGAAATACCGAGGCTAATAGATCATGAAAAAAGTGGAGTACCATTAATAGTATATTAGAAACTTCAAACGTTAGTATATGTAGATTACAAATTTAAAAGAGTTTTATTAAACAAGATAAATTCACTTTGATTGATGAAACTTATTACGAGATCTAAGAAATCGTGTGAACATCTTATAGGAGTAGTAGAACCATCCCAAATAATTCAGAAGTTGTAATAAAAGTAATACCGAGACTAATAGTCATACAAGAAACGAGTACCATTAAAAGTTTCTTATAAACTTCAATCATTAGTAAATATAGATGACAAATTTAAATGAGTTTTCTTACAGACGAACAAAGTTCGATTGATGAAACTTATTACGAGATATAAGAAATTGTATGAACATCTTATAGGAGTAGTAGAATCATACCAAATAAATTATAACTTGTAATAAATGAAATACCGAGGCTAATCAATCATAAAGCAATGGAGTACCGTTAAATGTATATAATACACTTTAAACATTAGTCTTTTTAGATTAAAATTTAAATGAGTTTTATCATACAAGATAAATTGCGTTCGATTGATGAAACTTATTACGAGATCTAAGAAATCGTGTGAACATCTTATAGGAGTAGTAGAACCATCCCAAATAATTCATAAGTTGTAATAAAAGTAATACCGAGACTAATAGTCATACAAGAAACGAGTACCATTAAAAGTTTCTAATAAACTTCAAACATTAGTAAATTTAGATGACAAATTTAAATGAGTTTTCTTACAGACGAAGAAAGTTCGATTGATGAAACTTATTACGAGATATAAGAAATTGTATGAACATCTTATAGGAGTAGTAGAATCATACCAAATAAATTATAACTTGTAATAAACGAAATACCGAGGCTAATCAATCATAAAGCAATGGAGTACCGTTAAATGTATATAATACACTTTAAACATTAGTCTTTTTAGATTAAAATTTAAATGAGTTTTATCATACAAGATAAATTGCGTTCGATTGATGAAACTTATTACGAGATCTAAGAAATCGTGTGAACATCTTATAGGAGTAGTAGAACCATCCCAAATAATTCATAAGTTGTAATAAAAGTAATACCGAGACTAATAGTCATACAAGAAACGAGTACCATTAAAAGTTTCTAATAAACTTCAAACATTAGTAAATTTAGATGACAAATTTAAATGAGTTTTCTTACAGACGAACAAAGTTCGATTGATGAAACTTATTACGAGATATAAGAAATTGTATGAACATCTTATAGGAGTAGTAGAATCATACCAAATAAATTATAACTTGTAATAAACGAAATACCGAGGCTAATCAATCATAAAGCAATGGAGTACCGTTAAATGTATATAATACACTTTAAACATTAGTCTTTTTAGATTAAAATTTAAATGAGTTTTATCATACAAGATAAATTGCGTTCGATTGATGAAACTTATTACGAGATCTAAGAAATCGTGTGAACATCTTATAGGAGTAGTAGAACCATCCCAAATAATTCATAAGTTGTAATAAAAGTAATACCGAGACTAATAGTCATACAAGAAACGAGTACCATTAAAAGTTTCTAATAAACTTCAAACATTAGTAAATTTAGATGACAAATTTAAATGAGTTTTCTTACAGACGAAGAAAGTTCGATTGATGAAACTTATTACGAGATATAAGAAATTGTATGAACATCTTATAGGAGTAGTAGAATCATACCAAATAAATTATAACTTGTAATAAACGAAATACCGAGGCTAATCAATCATAAAGCAATGGAGTACCGTTAAATGTATATAATACACTTTAAACATTAGTCTTTTTAGATTAAAATTTAAATGAGTTTTATCATACAAGATAAATTGCGTTCGGTTGATGAAACTTATTACGAGATATAAGAAATCGTGTGAACATCTTATAGGAGTAGTAGAACCATACCAAATAAATTATAACTTGTAATAAACGAAATACCGAGGCTAATAGTCATACAAGAAACGAGTACCATTAAAAGTTTCTAATAAACTTCAAACATTAGTAAATTTAGATGACAAATTTAAATGAGTTTTCTTACAGACGAAGAAAGTTCGATTGATGAAACTTATTACGAGATATAAGAAATTGTATGAACATCTTATAGGAGTAGTAGAATCATACCAAATAAATTATAACTTGTAATAAACGAAATACCGAGGCTAATCAATCATAAAGCAATGGAGTACCGTTAAATGTATATAATACACTTTAAACATTAGTCTTTTTAGATTAAAATTTAAATGAGTTTTATCATACAAGATAAATTGCGTTCGATTGATGAAACTTATTACGAGATCTAAGAAATCGTGTGAACATCTTATAGGAGTAGTAGAACCATCCCAAATAATTCATAAGTTGTAATAAAAGTAATACCGAGACTAATAGTCATACAAGAAACGAGTACCATTAAAAGTTTCTAATAAACTTCAAACATTAGTAAATTTAGATGACAAATTTAAATGAGTTTTCTTACAGACGAAGAAAGTTCGATTGATGAAACTTATTACGAGATATAAGAAATTGTATGAACATCTTATAGGAGTAGTAGAATCATACCAAATAAATTATAACTTGTAATAAACGAAATACCGAGGCTAATCAATCATAAAGCAATGGAGTACCGTTAAATGTATATAATACACTTTAAACATTAGTCTTTTTAGATTAAAATTTAAATGAGTTTTATCATACAAGATAAATTGCGTTCGATTGATGAAACTTATTACGAGATCTAAGAAATCGTGTGAACATCTTATAGGAGTAGTAGAACCATCCCAAATAATTCATAAGTTGTAATAAAAGTAATACCGAGACTAATAGTCATACAAGAAACGAGTACCATTAAAAGTTTCTAATAAACTTCAAACATTAGTAAATTTAGATGACAAATTTAAATGAGTTTTCTTACAGACGAAGAAAGTTCGATTGATGAAACTTATTACGAGATATAAGAAATTGTATGAACATCTTATAGGAGTAGTAGAATCATACCAAATAAATTATAACTTGTAATAAACGAAATACCGAGGCTAATCAATCATAAAGCAATGGAGTACCGTTAAATGTATATAATACACTTTAAACATTAGTCTTTTTAGATTAAAATTTAAATGAGTTTTATCATACAAGATAAATTGCGTTCGATTGATGAAACTTATTACGAGATCTAAGAAATCGTGTGAACATCTTATAGGAGTAGTAGAACCATCCCAAATAATTCATAAGTTGTAATAAAAGTAATACCGAGACTAATAGTCATACAAGAAACGAGTACCATTAAAAGTTTCTAATAAACTTCAAACATTAGTAAATTTAGATGACAAATTTAAATGAGTTTTCTTACAGACGAAGAAAGTTCGATTGATGAAACTTATTACGAGATATAAGAAATTGTATGAACATCTTATAGGAGTAGTAGAATCATACCAAATAAATTATAACTTGTAATAAACGAAATACCGAGGCTAATCAATCATAAAGCAATGGAGTACCGTTAAATGTATATAATACACTTTAAACATTAGTCTTTTTAGATTAAAATTTAAATGAGTTTTATCATACAAGATAAATTGCGTTCGATTGATGAAACTTATTACGAGATCTAAGAAATCGTGTGAACATCTTATAGGAGTAGTAGAACCATCCCAAATAATTCATAAGTTGTAATAAAAGTAATACCGAGACTAATAGTCATACAAGAAACGAGTACCATTAAAAGTTTCTAATAAACTTCAAACATTAGTAAATTTAGATGACAAATTTAAATGAGTTTTCTTACAGACGAAGAAAGTTCGATTGATGAAACTTATTACGAGATATAAGAAATTGTATGAACATCTTATAGGAGTAGTAGAATCATACCAAATAAATTATAACTTGTAATAAACGAAATACCGAGGCTAATCAATCATAAAGCAATGGAGTACCGTTAAATGTATATAATACACTTTAAACATTAGTCTTTTTAGATTAAAATTTAAATGAGTTTTATCATACAAGATAAATTGCGTTCGATTGATGAAACTTATTACGAGATCTAAGAAATCGTGTGAACATCTTATAGGAGTAGTAGAACCATCCCAAATAATTCATAAGTTGTAATAAAAGTAATACCGAGACTAATAGTCATACAAGAAACGAGTACCATTAAAAGTTTCTAATAAACTTCAAACATTAGTAAATTTAGATGACAAATTTAAATGAGTTTTCTTACAGACGAAGAAAGTTCGATTGATGAAACTTATTACGAGATATAAGAAATTGTATGAACATCTTATAGGAGTAGTAGAATCATACCAAATAAATTATAACTTGTAATAAACGAAATACCGAGGCTAATCAATCATAAAGCAATGGAGTACCGTTAAATGTATATAATACACTTTAAACATTAGTCTTTTTAGATTAAAATTTAAATGAGTTTTATCATACAAGATAAATTGCGTTCGATTGATGAAACTTATTACGAGATCTAAGAAATCGTGTGAACATCTTATAGGAGTAGTAGAACCATCCCAAATAATTCATAAGTTGTAATAAAAGTAATACCGAGACTAATAGTCATACAAGAAACGAGTACCATTAAAAGTTTCTAATAAACTTCAAACATTAGTAAATTTAGATGACAAATTTAAATGAGTTTTCTTACAGACGAAGAAAGTTCGATTGATGAAACTTATTACGAGATATAAGAAATTGTATGAACATCTTATAGGAGTAGTAGAATCATACCAAATAAATTATAACTTGTAATAAACGAAATACCGAGGCTAATCAATCATAAAGCAATGGAGTACCGTTAAATGTATATAATACACTTTAAACATTAGTCTTTTTAGATTAAAATTTAAATGAGTTTTATCATACAAGATAAATTGCGTTCGATTGATGAAACTTATTACGAGATCTAAGAAATCGTGTGAACATCTTATAGGAGTAGTAGAACCATCCCAAATAATTCATAAGTTGTAATAAAAGTAATACCGAGACTAATAGTCATACAAGAAACGAGTACCATTAAAAGTTTCTAATAAACTTCAAACATTAGTAAATTTAGATGACAAATTTAAATGAGTTTTCTTACAGACGAACAAAGTTCGATTGATGAAACTTATTACGAGATATAAGAAATTGTATGAACATCTTATAGGAGTAGTAGAATCATACCAAATAAATTATAACTTGTAATAAACGAAATACCGAGGCTAATCAATCATAAAGCAATGGAGTACCGTTAAATGTATATAATACACTTTAAACATTAGTCTTTTTAGATTAAAATTTAAATGAGTTTTATCATACAAGATAAATTGCGTTCGATTGATGAAACTTATTACGAGATCTAAGAAATCGTGTGAACATCTTATAGGAGTAGTAGAACCATCCCAAATAATTCATAAGTTGTAATAAAAGTAATACCGAGACTAATAGTCATACAAGAAACGAGTACCATTAAAAGTTTCTAATAAACTTCAAACATTAGTAAATTTAGATGACAAATTTAAATGAGTTTTCTTACAGACGAACAAAGTTCGATTGATGAAACTTATTACGAGATATAAGAAATTGTATGAACATCTTATAGGAGTAGTAGAATCATACCAAATAAATTATAACTTGTAATAAACGAAATACCGAGGCTAATCAATCATAAAGCAATGGAGTACCGTTAAATGTATATAATACACTTTAAACATTAGTCTTTTTAGATTAAAATTTAAATGAGTTTTATCATACAAGATAAATTGCGTTCGATTGATGAAACTTATTACGAGATCTAAGAAATCGTGTGAACATCTTATAGGAGTAGTAGAACCATCCCAAATAATTCATAAGTTGTAATAAAAGTAATACCGAGACTAATAGTCATACAAGAAACGAGTACCATTAAAAGTTTCTAATAAACTTCAAACATTAGTAAATTTAGATGACAAATTTAAATGAGTTTTCTTACAGACGAAGAAAGTTCGATTGATGAAACTTATTACGAGATATAAGAAATTGTATGAACATCTTATAGGAGTAGTAGAATCATACCAAATAAATTATAACTTGTAATAAACGAAATACCGAGGCTAATCAATCATAAAGCAATGGAGTACCGTTAAATGTATATAATACACTTTAAACATTAGTCTTTTTAGATTAAAATTTAAATGAGTTTTATCATACAAGATAAATTGCGTTCGGTTGATGAAACTTATTACGAGATATAAGAAATCGTGTGAACATCTTATAGGAGTAGTAGAACCATCCCAAATAATTCATAAGTTGTAATAAAAGTAATACCGAGACTAATAGTCATACAAGAAACGAGTACCATTAAAAGTTTCTAATAAACTTCAAACATTAGTAAATTTAGATGACAAATTTAAATGAGTTTTCTTACAGACGAAGAAAGTTCGATTGATGAAACTTATTACGAGATATAAGAAATTGTATGAACATCTTATAGGAGTAGTAGAATCATACCAAATAAATTATAACTTGTAATAAACGAAATACCGAGGCTAATCAATCATAAAGCAATGGAGTACCGTTAAATGTATATAATACACTTTAAACATTAGTCTTTTTAGATTAAAATTTAAATGAGTTTTATCATACAAGATAAATTGCGTTCGATTGATGAAACTTATTACGAGATCTAAGAAATCGTGTGAACATCTTATAGGAGTAGTAGAACCATCCCAAATAATTCATAAGTTGTAATAAAAGTAATACCGAGACTAATAGTCATACAAGAAACGAGTACCATTAAAAGTTTCTAATAAACTTCAAACATTAGTAAATTTAGATGACAAATTTAAATGAGTTTTCTTACAGACGAAGAAAGTTCGATTGATGAAACTTATTACGAGATATAAGAAATTGTATGAACATCTTATAGGAGTAGTAGAATCATACCAAATAAATTATAACTTGTAATAAACGAAATACCGAGGCTAATCAATCATAAAGCAATGGAGTACCGTTAAATGTATATAATACACTTTAAACATTAGTCTTTTTAGATTAAAATTTAAATGAGTTTTATCATACAAGATAAATTGCGTTCGATTGATGAAACTTATTACGAGATCTAAGAAATCGTGTGAACATCTTATAGGAGTAGTAGAACCATCCCAAATAATTCATAAGTTGTAATAAAAGTAATACCGAGACTAATAGTCATACAAGAAACGAGTACCATTAAAAGTTTCTAATAAACTTCAAACATTAGTAAATTTAGATGACAAATTTAAATGAGTTTTCTTACAGACGAACAAAGTTCGATTGATGAAACTTATTACGAGATATAAGAAATTGTATGAACATCTTATAGGAGTAGTAGAATCATACCAAATAAATTATAACTTGTAATAAACGAAATACCGAGGCTAATCAATCATAAAGCAATGGAGTACCGTTAAATGTATATAATACACTTTAAACATTAGTCTTTTTAGATTAAAATTTAAATGAGTTTTATCATACAAGATAAATTGCGTTCGATTGATGAAACTTATTACGAGATCTAAGAAATCGTGTGAACATCTTATAGGAGTAGTAGAACCATCCCAAATAATTCATAAGTTGTAATAAAAGTAATACCGAGACTAATAGTCATACAAGAAACGAGTACCATTAAAAGTTTCTAATAAACTTCAAACATTAGTAAATTTAGATGACAAATTTAAATGAGTTTTCTTACAGACGAACAAAGTTCGATTGATGAAACTTATTACGAGATATAAGAAATTGTATGAACATCTTATAGGAGTAGTAGAATCATACCAAATAAATTATAACTTGTAATAAACGAAATACCGAGGCTAATCAATCATAAAGCAATGGAGTACCGTTAAATGTATATAATACACTTTAAACATTAGTCTTTTTAGATTAAAATTTAAATGAGTTTTATCATACAAGATAAATTGCGTTCGATTGATGAAACTTATTACGAGATCTAAGAAATCGTGTGAACATCTTATAGGAGTAGTAGAACCATCCCAAATAATTCATAAGTTGTAATAAAAGTAATACCGAGACTAATAGTCATACAAGAAACGAGTACCATTAAAAGTTTCTAATAAACTTCAAACATTAGTAAATTTAGATGACAAATTTAAATGAGTTTTCTTACAGACGAAGAAAGTTCGATTGATGAAACTTATTACGAGATATAAGAAATTGTATGAACATCTTATAGGAGTAGTAGAATCATACCAAATAAATTATAACTTGTAATAAACGAAATACCGAGGCTAATCAATCATAAAGCAATGGAGTACCGTTAAATGTATATAATACACTTTAAACATTAGTCTTTTTAGATTAAAATTTAAATGAGTTTTATCATACAAGATAAATTGCGTTCGATTGATGAAACTTATTACGAGATCTAAGAAATCGTGTGAACATCTTATAGGAGTAGTAGAACCATCCCAAATAATTCATAAGTTGTAATAAAAGTAATACCGAGACTAATAGTCATACAAGAAACGAGTACCATTAAAAGTTTCTAATAAACTTCAAACATTAGTAAATTTAGATGACAAATTTAAATGAGTTTTCTTACAGACGAACAAAGTTCGATTGATGAAACTTATTACGAGATATAAGAAATTGTATGAACATCTTATAGGAGTAGTAGAATCATACCAAATAAATTATAACTTGTAATAAACGAAATACCGAGGCTAATCAATCATAAAGCAATGGAGTACCGTTAAATGTATATAATACACTTTAAACATTAGTCTTTTTAGATTAAAATTTAAATGAGTTTTATCATACAAGATAAATTGCGTTCGATTGATGAAACTTATTACGAGATCTAAGAAATCGTGTGAACATCTTATAGGAGTAGTAGAACCATCCCAAATAATTCATAAGTTGTAATAAAAGTAATACCGAGACTAATAGTCATACAAGAAACGAGTACCATTAAAAGTTTCTAATAAACTTCAAACATTAGTAAATTTAGATGACAAATTTAAATGAGTTTTCTTACAGACGAACAAAGTTCGATTGATGAAACTTATTACGAGATATAAGAAATTGTATGAACATCTTATAGGAGTAGTAGAATCATACCAAATAAATTATAACTTGTAATAAACGAAATACCGAGGCTAATCAATCATAAAGCAATGGAGTACCGTTAAATGTATATAATACACTTTAAACATTAGTCTTTTTAGATTAAAATTTAAATGAGTTTTATCATACAAGATAAATTGCGTTCGATTGATGAAACTTATTACGAGATCTAAGAAATCGTGTGAACATCTTATAGGAGTAGTAGAACCATCCCAAATAATTCATAAGTTGTAATAAAAGTAATACCGAGACTAATAGTCATACAAGAAACGAGTACCATTAAAAGTTTCTAATAAACTTCAAACATTAGTAAATTTAGATGACAAATTTAAATGAGTTTTCTTACAGACGAAGAAAGTTCGATTGATGAAACTTATTACGAGATATAAGAAATTGTATGAACATCTTATAGGAGTAGTAGAACATACCAAATAAATTATAACTTGTAAATAAACGAAATACCGAGGCTAATCAATCATAAAGCAATGGAGTACCGTTAAATGTATATAATACACTTTAAACATTAGTCTTTTTAGATTAAAATTTAAATGAGTTTTATCATACAAGATAAATTGCGTTCGATTGATGAAACTTATTACGAGATCTAAGAAATCGTGTGAACATCTTATAGGAGTAGTAGAACCATCCCAAATAATTCATAAGTTGTAATAAAAGTAATACCGAGACTAATAGTCATACAAGAAACGAGTACCATTAAAAGTTTCTAATAAACTTCAAACATTAGTAAATTTAGATGACAAATTTAAATGAGTTTTCTTACAGACGAAGAAAGTTCGATTGATGAAACTTATTACGAGATATAAGAAATTGTATGAACATCTTATAGGAGTAGTAGAATCATACCAAATAAATTATAACTTGTAATAAACGAAATACCGAGGCTAATCAATCATAAAGCAATGGAGTACCGTTAAATGTATATAATACACTTTAAACATTAGTCTTTTTAGATTAAAATTTAAATGAGTTTTATCATACAAGATAAATTGCGTTCGGTTGATGAAACTTATTACGAGATATAAGAAATCGTGTGAACATCTTATAGGAGTAGTAGAACCATCCCAAATAATTCATAAGTTGTAATAAAAGTAATACCGAGACTAATAGTCATACAAGAAACGAGTACCATTAAAAGTTTCTAATAAACTTCAAACATTAGTAAATTTAGATGACAAATTTAAATGAGTTTTCTTACAGACGAAGAAAGTTCGATTGATGAAACTTATTACGAGATATAAGAAATTGTATGAACATCTTATAGGAGTAGTAGAATCATACCAAATAAATTATAACTTGTAATAAACGAAATACCGAGGCTAATCAATCATAAAGCAATGGAGTACCGTTAAATGTATATAATACACTTTAAACATTAGTCTTTTTAGATTAAAATTTAAATGAGTTTTATCATACAAGATAAATTGCGTTCGATTGATGAAACTTATTACGAGATCTAAGAAATCGTGTGAACATCTTATAGGAGTAGTAGAACCATCCCAAATAATTCATAAGTTGTAATAAAAGTAATACCGAGACTAATAGTCATACAAGAAACGAGTACCATTAAAAGTTTCTAATAAACTTCAAACATTAGTAAATTTAGATGACAAATTTAAATGAGTTTTCTTACAGACGAAGAAAGTTCGATTGATGAAACTTATTACGAGATATAAGAAATTGTATGAACATCTTATAGGAGTAGTAGAATCATACCAAATAAATTATAACTTGTAATAAACGAAATACCGAGGCTAATCAATCATAAAGCAATGGGAGTACCGTTAAATGTATATAATACACTTTAAACATTAGTCTTTTTAGATTAAAATTTAAATGAGTTTTATCATACAAGATAAATTGCGTTCGATTGATGAAACTTATTACGAGATCTAAGAAATCGTGTGAACATCTTATAGGAGTAGTAGAACCATCCCAAATAATTCATAAATTGTAATAAAAGTAATACCGAGACTAATAGTCATACAAGAAACGAGTACCATTAAAAGTTTCTAATAAACTTCAAACATTAGTAAATTTAGATGACAAATTTAAATGAGTTTTCTTACAGACGAACAAAGTTCGATTGATGAAACTTATTACGAGATATAAGAAATTGTATGAACATCTTATAGGAGTAGTAGAATCATACCAAATAAATTATAACTTGTAATAAACGAAATACCGAGGCTAATCAATCATAAAGCAATGGAGTACCGTTAAATGTATATAATACACTTTAAACATTAGTCTTTTTAGATTAAAATTTAAATGAGTTTTATCATACAAGATAAATTGCGTTCGATTGATGAAACTTATTACGAGATCTAAGAAATCGTGTGAACATCTTATAGGAGTAGTAGAACCATCCCAAATAATTCATAAGTTGTAATAAAAGTAATACCGAGACTAATAGTCATACAAGAAACGAGTACCATTAAAAGTTTCTAATAAACTTCAAACATTAGTAAATTTAGATGACAAATTTAAATGAGTTTTCTTACAGACGAACAAAGTTCGATTGATGAAACTTATTACGAGATATAAGAAATTGTATGAACATCTTATAGGAGTAGTAGAATCATACCAAATAAATTATAACTTGTAATAAACGAAATACCGAGGCTAATCAATCATAAAGCAATGGAGTACCGTTAAATGTATATAATACACTTTAAACATTAGTCTTTTTAGATTAAAATTTAAATGAGTTTTATCATACAAGATAAATTGCGTTCGATTGATGAAACTTATTACGAGATCTAAGAAATCGTGTGAACATCTTATAGGAGTAGTAGAACCATCCCAAATAATTCATAAGTTGTAATAAAAGTAATACCGAGACTAATAGTCATACAAGAAACGAGTACCATTAAAAGTTTCTAATAAACTTCAAACATTAGTAAATTTAGATGACAAATTTAAATGAGTTTTCTTACAGACGAAGAAAGTTCGATTGATGAAACTTATTACGAGATATAAGAAATTGTATGAACATCTTATAGGAGTAGTAGAATCATACCAAATAAATTATAACTTGTAATAAACGAAATACCGAGGCTAATCAATCATAAAGCAATGGAGTACCGTTAAATGTATATAATACACTTTAAACATTAGTCTTTTTAGATTAAAATTTAAATGAGTTTTATCATACAAGATAAATTGCGTTCGATTGATGAAACTTATTACGAGATCTAAGAAATCGTGTGAACATCTTATAGGAGTAGTAGAACCATCCCAAATAATTCATAAGTTGTAATAAAAGTAATACCGAGACTAATAGTCATACAAGAAACGAGTACCATTAAAAGTTTCTAATAAACTTCAAACATTAGTAAATTTAGATGACAAATTTAAATGAGTTTTCTTACAGACGAACAAAGTTCGATTGATGAAACTTATTACGAGATATAAGAAATTGTATGAACATCTTATAGGAGTAGTAGAATCATACCAAATAAATTATAACTTGTAATAAACGAAATACCGAGGCTAATCAATCATAAAGCAATGGAGTACCGTTAAATGTATATAATACACTTTAAACATTAGTCTTTTTAGATTAAAATTTAAATGAGTTTTATCATACAAGATAAATTGCGTTCGATTGATGAAACTTATTACGAGATCTAAGAAATCGTGTGAACATCTTATAGGAGTAGTAGAACCATCCCAAATAATTCATAAGTTGTAATAAAAGTAATACCGAGACTAATAGTCATACAAGAAACGAGTACCATTAAAAGTTTCTAATAAACTTCAAACATTAGTAAATTTAGATGACAAATTTAAATGAGTTTTCTTACAGACGAACAAAGTTCGATTGATGAAACTTATTACGAGATATAAGAAATTGTATGAACATCTTATAGGAGTAGTAGAATCATACCAAATAAATTATAACTTGTAATAAACGAAATACCGAGGCTAATCAATCATAAAGCAATGGAGTACCGTTAAATGTATATAATACACTTTAAACATTAGTCTTTTTAGATTAAAATTTAAATGAGTTTTATCATACAAGATAAATTGCGTATTCGATTGATGAAACTTATTACGAGATCTAAGAAATCGTGTGAACATCTTATAGGAGTAGTAGAACCATCCCAAATAATTCATAAGTTGTAATAAAAGTAATACCGAGACTAATAGTCATACAAGAAACGAGTACCATTAAAAGTTTCTAATAAACTTCAAACATTAGTAAATTTAGATGACAAATTTAAATGAGTTTTCTTACAGACGAAGAAAGTTCGATTGATGAAACTTATTACGAGATATAAGAAATTGTATGAACATCTTATAGGAGTAGTAGAATCATACCAAATAAATTATAACTTGTAATAAACGAAATACCGAGGCTAATCAATCATAAAGCAATGGAGTACCGTTAAATGTATATAATACACTTTAAACATTAGTCTTTTTAGATTAAAATTTAAATGAGTTTTATCATACAAGATAAATTGCGTTCGGTTGATGAAACTTATTACGAGATATAAGAAATCGTGTGAACATCTTATAGGAGTAGTAGAACCATCCCAAATAATTCATAAGTTGTAATAAAAGTAATACCGAGACTAATAGTCATACAAGAAACGAGTACCATTAAAAGTTTCTAATAAACTTCAAACATTAGTAAATTTAGATGACAAATTTAAATGAGTTTTCTTACAGACGAACAAAGTTCGATTGATGAAACTTATTACGAGATATAAGAAATTGTATGAACATCTTATAGGAGTAGTAGAATCATACCAAATAAATTATAACTTGTAATAAACGAAATACCGAGGCTAATCAATCATAAAGCAATGGAGTACCGTTAAATGTATATAATACACTTTAAACATTAGTCTTTTTAGATTAAAATTTAAATGAGTTTTATCATACAAGATAAATTGCGTTCGATTGATGAAACTTATTACGAGATCTAAGAAATCGTGTGAACATCTTATAGGAGTAGTAGAACCATCCCAAATAATTCATAAGTTGTAATAAAAGTAATACCGAGACTAATAGTCATACAAGAAACGAGTACCATTAAAAGTTTCTAATAAACTTCAAACATTAGTAAATTTAGATGACAAATTTAAATGAGTTTTCTTACAGACGAAGAAAGTTCGATTGATGAAACTTATTACGAGATATAAGAAATTGTATGAACATCTTATAGGAGTAGTAGAATCATACCAAATAAATTATAACTTGTAATAAACGAAATACCGAGGCTAATCAATCATAAAGCAATGGAGTACCGTTAAATGTATATAATACACTTTAAACATTAGTCTTTTTAGATTAAAATTTAAATGAGTTTTATCATACAAGATAAATTGCGTTCGGTTGATGAAACTTATTACGAGATCTAAGAAATCGTGTGAACATCTTATAGGAGTAGTAGAACCATCCCAAATAATTCATAAGTTGTAATAAAAGTAATACCGAGACTAATAGTCATACAAGAAACGAGTACCATTAAAAGTTTCTAATAAACTTCAAACATTAGTAAATTTAGATGACAAATTTAAATGAGTTTTCTTACAGACGAACAAAGTTCGATTGATGAAACTTATTACGAGATATAAGAAATTGTATGAACATCTTATAGGAGTAGTAGAATCATACCAAATAAATTATAACTTGTAATAAACGAAATACCGAGGCTAATCAATCATAAGCAATGGAGTACCGTTAAATGTATATAATACACTTTAAACATTAGTCTTTTTAGATTAAAATTTAAATGAGTTTTATCATACAAGATAAATTGCGTTCGATTGATGAAACTTATTACGAGATCTAAGAAATCGTGTGAACATCTTATAGGAGTAGTAGAACCATCCCAAATAATTCATAAGTTGTAATAAAAGTAATACCGAGACTAATAGTCATACAAGAAACGAGTACCATTAAAAGTTTCTAATAAACTTCAAACATTAGTAAATTTAGATGACAAATTTAAATGAGTTTTCTTACAGACGAAGAAAGTTCGATTGATGAAACTTATTACGAGATATAAGAAATTGTATGAACATCTTATAGGAGTAGTAGAATCATACCAAATAAATTATAACTTGTAATAAACGAAATACCGAGGCTAATCAATCATAAAGCAATGGAGTACCGTTAAATGTATATAATACACTTTAAACATTAGTCTTTTTAGATTAAAATTTAAATGAGTTTTATCATACAAGATAAATTGCGTTCGGTTGATGAAACTTATTACGAGATATAAGAAATCGTGTGAACATCTTATAGGAGTAGTAGAACCATCCCAAATAATTCATAAGTTGTAATAAAAGTAATACCGAGACTAATAGTCATACAAGAAACGAGTACCATTAAAAGTTTCTAATAAACTTCAAACATTAGTAAATTTAGATGACAAATTTAAATGAGTTTTCTTACAGACGAAGAAAGTTCGATTGATGAAACTTATTACGAGATATAAGAAATTGTATGAACATCTTATAGGAGTAGTAGAATCATACCAAATAAATTATAACTTGTAATAAACGAAATACCGAGGCTAATCAATCATAAAGCAATGGAGTACCGTTAAATGTATATAATACACTTTAAACATTAGTCTTTTTAGATTAAAATTTAAATGAGTTTTATCATACAAGATAAATTGCGTTCGATTGATGAAACTTATTACGAGATCTAAGAAATCGTGTGAACATCTTATAGGAGTAGTAGAACCATCCCAAATAATTCATAAGTTGTAATAAAAGTAATACCGAGACTAATAGTCATACAAGAAACGAGTACCATTAAAAGTTTCTAATAAACTTCAAACATTAGTAAATTTAGATGACAAATTTAAATGAGTTTTCTTACAGACGAAGAAAGTTCGATTGATGAAACTTATTACGAGATATAAGAAATTGTATGAACATCTTATAGGAGTAGTAGAATCATACCAAATAAATTATAACTTGTAATAAACGAAATACCGAGGCTAATCAATCATAAAGCAATGGAGTACCGTTAAATGTATATAATACACTTTAAACATTAGTCTTTTTAGATTAAAATTTAAATGAGTTTTATCATACAAGATAAATTGCGTTCGGTTGATGAAACTTATTACGAGATCTAAGAAATCGTGTGAACATCTTATAGGAGTAGTAGAACCATCCCAAATAATTCATAAGTTGTAATAAAAGTAATACCGAGACTAATAGTCATACAAGAAACGAGTACCATTAAAAGTTTCTAATAAACTTCAAACATTAGTAAATTTAGATGACAAATTTAAATGAGTTTTCTTACAGACGAACAAAGTTCGATTGATGAAACTTATTACGAGATATAAGAAATTGTATGAACATCTTATAGGAGTAGTAGAATCATACCAAATAAATTATAACTTGTAATAAACGAAATACCGAGGCTAATCAATCATAAAGCAATGGAGTACCGTTAAATGTATATAATACACTTTAAACATTAGTCTTTTTAGATTAAAATTTAAATGAGTTTTATCATACAAGATAAATTGCGTTCGATTGATGAAACTTATTACGAGATCTAAGAAATCGTGTGAACATCTTATAGGAGTAGTAGAACCATCCCAAATAATTCATAAGTTGTAATAAAAGTAATACCGAGACTAATAGTCATACAAGAAACGAGTACCATTAAAAGTTTCTAATAAACTTCAAACATTAGTAAATTTAGATGACAAATTTAAATGAGTTTTCTTACAGACGAAGAAAGTTCGATTGATGAAACTTATTACGAGATATAAGAAATTGTATGAACATCTTATAGGAGTAGTAGAATCATACCAAATAAATTATAACTTGTAATAAACGAAATACCGAGGCTAATCAATCATAAAGCAATGGAGTACCGTTAAATGTATATAATACACTTTAAACATTAGTCTTTTTAGATTAAAATTTAAATGAGTTTTATCATACAAGATAAATTGCGTTCGGTTGATGAAACTTATTACGAGATATAAGAAATCGTGTGAACATCTTATAGGAGTAGTAGAACCATCCCAAATAATTCATAAGTTGTAATAAAAGTAATACCGAGACTAATAGTCATACAAGAAACGAGTACCATTAAAAGTTTCTAATAAACTTCAAACATTAGTAAATTTAGATGACAAATTTAAATGAGTTTTCTTACAGACGAACAAAGTTCGATTGATGAAACTTATTACGAGATATAAGAAATTGTATGAACATCTTATAGGAGTAGTAGAATCATACCAAATAAATTATAACTTGTAATAAACGAAATACCGAGGCTAATCAATCATAAAGCAATGGAGTACCGTTAAATGTATATAATACACTTTAAACATTAGTCTTTTTAGATTAAAATTTAAATGAGTTTTATCATACAAGATAAATTGCGTTCGATTGATGAAACTTATTACGAGATCTAAGAAATCGTGTGAACATCTTATAGGAGTAGTAGAACCATCCCAAATAATTCATAAGTTGTAATAAAAGTAATACCGAGACTAATAGTCATACAAGAAACGAGTACCATTAAAAGTTTCTAATAAACTTCAAACATTAGTAAATTTAGATGACAAATTTAAATGAGTTTTCTTACAGACGAAGAAAGTTCGATTGATGAAACTTATTACGAGATATAAGAAATTGTATGAACATCTTATAGGAGTAGTAGAATCATACCAAATAAATTATAACTTGTAATAAACGAAATACCGAGGCTAATCAATCATAAAGCAATGGAGTACCGTTAAATGTATATAATACACTTTAAACATTAGTCTTTTTAGATTAAAATTTAAATGAGTTTTATCATACAAGATAAATTGCGTTCGGTTGATGAAACTTATTACGAGATCTAAGAAATCGTGTGAACATCTTATAGGAGTAGTAGAACCATCCCAAATAATTCATAAGTTGTAATAAAAGTAATACCGAGACTAATAGTCATACAAGAAACGAGTACCATTAAAAGTTTCTAATAAACTTCAAACATTAGTAAATTTAGATGACAAATTTAAATGAGTTTTCTTACAGACGAAGAAAGTTCGATTGATGAAACTTATTACGAGATATAAGAAATTGTATGAACATCTTATAGGAGTAGTAGAATCATACCAAATAAATTATAACTTGTAATAAACGAAATACCGAGGCTAATCAATCATAAAGCAATGGAGTACCGTTAAATGTATATAATACACTTTAAACATTAGTCTTTTTAGATTAAAATTTAAATGAGTTTTATCATACAAGATAAATTGCGTTCGATTGATGAAACTTATTACGAGATCTAAGAAATCGTGTGAACATCTTATAGGAGTAGTAGAACCATCCCAAATAATTCATAAGTTGTAATAAAAGTAATACCGAGACTAATAGTCATACAAGAAACGAGTACCATTAAAAGTTTCTAATAAACTTCAAACATTAGTAAATTTAGATGACAAATTTAAATGAGTTTTCTTACAGACGAAGAAAGTTCGATTGATGAAACTTATTACGAGATATAAGAAATTGTATGAACATCTTATAGGAGTAGTAGAATCATACCAAATAAATTATAACTTGTAATAAACGAAATACCGAGGCTAATCAATCATAAAGCAATGGAGTACCGTTAAATGTATATAATACACTTTAAACATTAGTCTTTTTAGATTAAAATTTAAATGAGTTTTATCATACAAGATAAATTGCGTTCGGTTGATGAAACTTATTACGAGATATAAGAAATCGTGTGAACATCTTATAGGAGTAGTAGAACCATCCCAAATAATTCATAAGTTGTAATAAAAGTAATACCGAGACTAATAGTCATACAAGAAACGAGTACCATTAAAAGTTTCTAATAAACTTCAAACATTAGTAAATTTAGATGACAAATTTAAATGAGTTTTCTTACAGACGAAGAAAGTTCGATTGATGAAACTTATTACGAGATATAAGAAATTGTATGAACATCTTATAGGAGTAGTAGAATCATACCAAATAAATTATAACTTGTAATAAACGAAATACCGAGGCTAATCAATCATAAAGCAATGGAGTACCGTTAAATGTATATAATACACTTTAAACATTAGTCTTTTTAGATTAAAATTTAAATGAGTTTTATCATACAAGATAAATTGCGTTCGATTGATGAAACTTATTACGAGATCTAAGAAATCGTGTGAACATCTTATAGGAGTAGTAGAACCATCCCAAATAATTCATAAGTTGTAATAAAAGTAATACCGAGACTAATAGTCATACAAGAAACGAGTACCATTAAAAGTTTCTAATAAACTTCAAACATTAGTAAATTTAGATGACAAATTTAAATGAGTTTTCTTACAGACGAACAAAGTTCGATTGATGAAACTTATTACGAGATATAAGAAATTGTATGAACATCTTATAGGAGTAGTAGAATCATACCAAATAAATTATAACTTGTAATAAACGAAATACCGAGGCTAATCAATCATAAAGCAATGGAGTACCGTTAAATGTATATAATACACTTTAAACATTAGTCTTTTTAGATTAAAATTTAAATGAGTTTTATCATACAAGATAAATTGCGTTCGATTGATGAAACTTATTACGAGATCTAAGAAATCGTGGTGAACATCTTATAGGAGTAGTAGAACCATCCCAAATAATTCATAAGTTGTAATAAAAGTAATACCGAGACTAATAGTCATACAAGAAACGAGTACCATTAAAAGTTTCTAATAAACTTCAAACATTAGTAAATTTAGATGACAAATTTAAATGAGTTTTCTTACAGACGAAGAAAGTTCGATTGATGAAACTTATTACGAGATATAAGAAATTGTATGAACATCTTATAGGAGTAGTAGAATCATACCAAATAAATTATAACTTGTAATAAACGAAATACCGAGGCTAATCAATCATAAAGCAATGGAGTACCGTTAAATGTATATAATACACTTTAAACATTAGTCTTTTTAGATTAAAATTTAAATGAGTTTTATCATACAAGATAAATTGCGTTCGATTGATGAAACTTATTACGAGATCTAAGAAATCGTGTGAACATCTTATAGGAGTAGTAGAACCATCCCAAATAATTCATAAGTTGTAATAAAAGTAATACCGAGACCAATAGTCATACAAGAAACGAGTACCATTAAAAGTTTCTAATAAACTTCAAACATTAGTAAATTTAGATGACAAATTTAAATGAGTTTTCTTACAGACGAAGAAAGTTCGATTGATGAAACTTATTACGAGATATAAGAAATTGTATGAACATCTTATAGGAGTAGTAGAATCATACCAAATAAATTATAACTTGTAATAAACGAAATACCGAGGCTAATCAATCATAAAGCAATGGAGTACCGTTAAATGTATATAATACACTTTAAACATTAGTCTTTTTAGATTAAAATTTAAATGAGTTTTATCATACAAGATAAATTGCGTTCGGTTGATGAAACTTATTACGAGATCTAAGAAATCGTGTGAACATCTTATAGGAGTAGTAGAACCATCCCAAATAATTCATAAGTTGTAATAAAAGTAATACCGAGACTAATAGTCATACAAGAAACGAGTACCATTAAAAGTTTCTAATAAACTTCAAACATTAGTAAATTTAGATGACAAATTTAAATGAGTTTTCTTACAGACGAACAAAGTTCGATTGATGAAACTTATTACGAGATATAAGAAATTGTATGAACATCTTATAGGAGTAGTAGAATCATACCAAATAAATTATAACTTGTAATAAACGAAATACCGAGGCTAATCAATCATAAAGCAATGGAGTACCGTTAAATGTATATAATACACTTTAAACATTAGTCTTTTTAGATTAAAATTTAAATGAGTTTTATCATACAAGATAAATTGCGTTCGATTGATGAAACTTATTACGAGATCTAAGAAATCGTGTGAACATCTTATAGGAGTAGTAGAACCATCCCAAATAATTCATAAGTTGTAATAAAAGTAATACCGAGACTAATAGTCATACAAGAAACGAGTACCATTAAAAGTTTCTAATAAACTTCAAACATTAGTAAATTTAGATGACAAATTTAAATGAGTTTTCTTACAGACGAAGAAAGTTCGATTGATGAAACTTATTACGAGATATAAGAAATTGTATGAACATCTTATAGGAGTAGTAGAATCATACCAAATAAATTATAACTTGTAATAAACGAAATACCGAGGCTAATCAATCATAAAGCAATGGAGTACCGTTAAATGTATATAATACACTTTAAACATTAGTCTTTTTAGATTAAAATTTAAATGAGTTTTATCATACAAGATAAATTGCGTTCGGTTGATGAAACTTATTACGAGATATAAGAAATCGTGTGAACATCTTATAGGAGTAGTAGAACCATCCCAAATAATTCATAAGTTGTAATAAAAGTAATACCGAGACTAATAGTCATACAAGAAACGAGTACCATTAAAAGTTTCTAATAAACTTCAAACATTAGTAAATTTAGATGACAAATTTAAATGAGTTTTCTTACAGACGAACAAAGTTCGATTGATGAAACTTATTACGAGATATAAGAAATTGTATGAACATCTTATAGGAGTAGTAGAATCATACCAAATAAATTATAACTTGTAATAAACGAAATACCGAGGCTAATCAATCATAAAGCAATGGAGTACCGTTAAATGTATATAATACACTTTAAACATTAGTCTTTTTAGATTAAAATTTAAATGAGTTTTATCATACAAGATAAATTGCGTTCGATTGATGAAACTTATTACGAGATCTAAGAAATCGTGTGAACATCTTATAGGAGTAGTAGAACCATCCCAAATAATTCATAAGTTGTAATAAAAGTAATACCGAGACTAATAGTCATACAAGAAACGAGTACCATTAAAAGTTTCTAATAAACTTCAAACATTAGTAAATTTAGATGACAAATTTAAATGAGTTTTCTTACAGACGAAGAAAGTTCGATTGATGAAACTTATTACGAGATATAAGAAATTGTATGAACATCTTATAGGAGTAGTAGAATCATACCAAATAAATTATAACTTGTAATAAACGAAATACCGAGGCTAATCAATCATAAAGCAATGGAGTACCGTTAAATGTATATAATACACTTTAAACATTAGTCTTTTTAGATTAAAATTTAAATGAGTTTTATCATACAAGATAAATTGCGTTCGGTTGATGAAACTTATTACGAGATCTAAGAAATCGTGTGAACATCTTATAGGAGTAGTAGAACCATCCCAAATAATTCATAAGTTGTAATAAAAGTAATACCGAGACTAATAGTCATACAAGAAACGAGTACCATTAAAAGTTTCTAATAAACTTCAAACATTAGTAAATTTAGATGACAAATTTAAATGAGTTTTCTTACAGACGAAGAAAGTTCGATTGATGAAACTTATTACGAGATATAAGAAATTGTATGAACATCTTATAGGAGTAGTAGAATCATACCAAATAAATTATAACTTGTAATAAACGAAATACCGAGGCTAATCAATCATAAAGCAATGGAGTACCGTTAAATGTATATAATACACTTTAAACATTAGTCTTTTTAGATTAAAATTTAAATGAGTTTTATCATACAAGATAAATTGCGTTCGATTGATGAAACTTATTACGAGATCTAAGAAATCGTGTGAACATCTTATAGGAGTAGTAGAACCATCCCAAATAATTCATAAGTTGTAATAAAAGTAATACCGAGACTAATAGTCATACAAGAAACGAGTACCATTAAAAGTTTCTAATAAACTTCAAAACATTAGTAAATTTAGATGACAAATTTAAATGAGTTTTCTTACAGACGAAGAAAGTTCGATTGATGAAACTTATTACGAGATATAAGAAATTGTATGAACATCTTATAGGAGTAGTAGAATCATACCAAATAAATTATAACTTGTAATAAACGAAATACCGAGGCTAATCAATCATAAAGCAATGGAGTACCGTTAAATGTATATAATACACTTTAAACATTAGTCTTTTTAGATTAAAATTTAAATGAGTTTTATCATACAAGATAAATTGCGTTCGGTTGATGAAACTTATTACGAGATATAAGAAATCGTGTGAACATCTTATAGGAGTAGTAGAACCATCCCAAATAATTCATAAGTTGTAATAAAAGTAATACCGAGACTAATAGTCATACAAGAAACGAGTACCATTAAAAGTTTCTAATAAACTTCAAACATTAGTAAATTTAGATGACAAATTTAAATGAGTTTTCTTACAGACGAAGAAAGTTCGATTGATGAAACTTATTACGAGATATAAGAAATTGTATGAACATCTTATAGGAGTAGTAGAATCATACCAAATAAATTATAACTTGTAATAAACGAAATACCGAGGCTAATCAATCATAAAGCAATGGAGTACCGTTAAATGTATATAATACACTTTAAACATTAGTCTTTTTAGATTAAAATTTAAATGAGTTTTATCATACAAGATAAATTGCGTTCGATTGATGAAACTTATTACGAGATCTAAGAAATCGTGTGAACATCTTATAGGAGTAGTAGAACCATCCCAAATAATTCATAAGTTGTAATAAAAGTAATACCGAGACTAATAGTCATACAAGAAACGAGTACCATTAAAAGTTTCTAATAAACTTCAAACATTAGTAAATTTAGATGACAAATTTAAATGAGTTTTCTTACAGACGAACAAAGTTCGATTGATGAAACTTATTACGAGATATAAGAAATTGTATGAACATCTTATAGGAGTAGTAGAATCATACCAAATAAATTATAACTTGTAATAAACGAAATACCGAGGCTAATCAATCATAAAGCAATGGAGTACCGTTAAATGTATATAATACACTTTAAACATTAGTCTTTTTAGATTAAAATTTAAATGAGTTTTATCATACAAGATAAATTGCGTTCGATTGATGAAACTTATTACGAGATCTAAGAAATCGTGTGAACATCTTATAGGAGTAGTAGAACCATCCCAAATAATTCATAAGTTGTAATAAAAGTAATACCGAGACTAATAGTCATACAAGAAACGAGTACCATTAAAAGTTTCTAATAAACTTCAAACATTAGTAAATTTAGATGACAAATTTAAATGAGTTTTCTTACAGACGAAGAAAGTTCGATTGATGAAACTTATTACGAGATATAAGAAATTGTATGAACATCTTATAGGAGTAGTAGAATCATACCAAATAAATTATAACTTGTAATAAACGAAATACCGAGGCTAATCAATCATAAAGCAATGGAGTACCGTTAAATGTATATAATACACTTTAAACATTAGTCTTTTTAGATTAAAATTTAAATGAGTTTTATCATACAAGATAAATTGCGTTCGATTGATGAAACTTATTACGAGATCTAAGAAATCGTGGTGAACATCTTATAGGAGTAGTAGAACCATCCCAAATAATTCATAAGTTGTAATAAAAGTAATACCGAGACTAATAGTCATACAAGAAACGAGTACCATTAAAAGTTTCTAATAAACTTCAAACATTAGTAAATTTAGATGACAAATTTAAATGAGTTTTCTTACAGACGAACAAAGTCCGATTGATGAAACTTATTACGAGATATAAGAAATCGTGTGAACATCTTATAGGAGTAGTAGAATCATACCAAATAAATTATAACTTGTAATAAACGAAATACCGAGGCTAATCAATCATAAAGCAATGGAGTACCGTTAAATGTATATAATACACTTTAAACATTAGTCTTTTTAGATTAAAATTTAAATGAGTTTTATCATACAAGATAAATTGCGTTCGATTGATGAAACTTATTACGAGATATAAGAAATTGTATGAACATCTTATAGGAGTAGTAGAACCATCCCAAATAATTCATAAGTTGTAATAAAAGTAATACCGAGACTAATAGTCATACAAGAAACGAGTACCATTAAAAGTTTCTAATAAACTTCAAACATTAGTAAATTTAGATGACAAATTTAAATGAGTTTTCTTACAGACGAACAAAGTTCGATTGATGAAACTTATTACGAGATATAAGAAATTGTATGAACATCTTATAGGAGTAGTAGAATCATACCAAATAAATTATAACTTGTAATAAACGAAATACCGAGGCTAATCAATCATAAAGCAATGGAGTACCGTTAAATGTATATAATACACTTTAAACATTAGTCTTTTTAGATTAAAATTTAAATGAGTTTTATCATACAAGATAAATTGCGTTCGGTTGATGAAACTTATTACGAGATATAAGAAATCGTGTGAACATCTTATAGGAGTAGTAGAACCATCCCAAATAATTCATAAGTTGTAATAAAAGTAATACCGAGACTAATAGTCATACAAGAAACGAGTACCATTAAAAGTTTCTAATAAACTTCAAACATTAGTAAATTTAGATGACAAATTTAAATGAGTTTTCTTACAGACGAAGAAAGTTCGATTGATGAAACTTATTACGAGATATAAGAAATTGTATGAACATCTTATAGGAGTAGTAGAATCATACCAAATAAATTATAACTTGTAATAAACGAAATACCGAGGCTAATCAATCATAAAGCAATGGAGTACCGTTAAATGTATATAATACACTTTAAACATTAGTCTTTTTAGATTAAAATTTAAATGAGTTTTATCATACAAGATAAATTGCGTTCGGTTGATGAAACTTATTACGAGATATAAGAAATCGTGTGAACATCTTATAGGAGTAGTAGAACCATCCCAAATAATTCATAAGTTGTAATAAAAGTAATACCGAGACTAATAGTCATACAAGAAACGAGTACCATTAAAAGTTTCTAATAAACTTCAAACATTAGTAAATTTAGATGACAAATTTAAATGAGTTTTCTTACAGACGAAGAAAGTTCGATTGATGAAACTTATTACGAGATATAAGAAATTGTATGAACATCTTATAGGAGTAGTAGAATCATACCAAATAAATTATAACTTGTAATAAACGAAATACCGAGGCTAATCAATCATAAAGCAATGGAGTACCGTTAAATGTATATAATACACTTTAAACATTAGTCTTTTTAGATTAAAATTTAAATGAGTTTTATCATACAAGATAAATTGCGTTCGATTGATGAAACTTATTACGAGATCTAAGAAATCGTGTGAACATCTTATAGGAGTAGTAGAACCATCCCAAATAATTCATAAGTTGTAATAAAAGTAATACCGAGACTAATAGTCATACAAGAAACGAGTACCATTAAAAGTTTCTAATAAACTTCAAACATTAGTAAATTTAGATGACAAATTTAAATGAGTTTTCTTACAGACGAAGAAAGTTCGATTGATGAAACTTATTACGAGATATAAGAAATTGTATGAACATCTTATAGGAGTAGTAGAATCATACCAAATAAATTATAACTTGTAATAAACGAAATACCGAGGCTAATCAATCATAAAGCAATGGAGTACCGTTAAATGTATATAATACACTTTAAACATTAGTCTTTTTAGATTAAAATTTAAATGAGTTTTATCATACAAGATAAATTGCGTTCGGTTGATGAAACTTATTACGAGATATAAGAAATCGTGTGAACATCTTATAGGAGTAGTAGAACCATCCCAAATAATTCATAAGTTGTAATAAAAGTAATACCGAGACTAATAGTCATACAAGAAACGAGTACCATTAAAAGTTTCTAATAAACTTCAAACATTAGTAAATTTAGATGACAAATTTAAATGAGTTTTCTTACAGACGAAGAAAGTTCGATTGATGAAACTTATTACGAGATATAAGAAATTGTATGAACATCTTATAGGAGTAGTAGAATCATACCAAATAAATTATAACTTGTAATAAACGAAATACCGAGGCTAATCAATCATAAAGCAATGGAGTACCGTTAAATGTATATAATACACTTTAAACATTAGTCTTTTTAGATTAAAATTTAAATGAGTTTTATCATACAAGATAAATTGCGTTCGATTGATGAAACTTATTACGAGATCTAAGAAATCGGTGTGAACATCTTATAGGAGTAGTAGAACCATTCCAAATAATTCATAAATTGTAATAAAAGTAATACCGAGACTAATAGTCATACAAGAAACGAGTACCATTAAAAGTTTCTAATAAACTTCAAACATTAGTAAATTTAGATGACAAATTTAAATGAGTTTTCTTACAGACGAACAAAGTCCGATTGATGAAACTTATTACGAGATATAAGAAATCGTGTGAACATCTTATAGGAGTAGTAGAATCATACCAAATAAATTATAACTTGTAATAAACGAAATACCGAGGCTAATCAATCATAAAGCAATGGAGTACCGTTAAATGTATATAATACACTTTAAACATTAGTCTTTTTAGATTAAAATTTAAATGAGTTTTATCATACAAGATAAATTGCGTTCGATTGATGAAACTTATTACGAGATATAAGAAATCGTGTGAACATCTTATAGGAGTAGTAGAACCATCCCAAATAATTCATAAGTTGTAATAAAAGTAATACCGAGACTAATAGTCATACAAGAAACGAGTACCATTAAAAGTTTCTAATAAACTTCAACATTAGTAAATTTAGATGACAAATTTAAATGAGTTTTCTTACAGACGAAGAAAGTTCGATTGATGAAACTTATTACGAGATATAAGAAATTGTATGAACATCTTATAGGAGTAGTAGAATCATACCAAATAAATTATAACTTGTAATAAACGAAATACCGAGGCTAATCAATCATAAAGCAATGGAGTACCGTTAAATGTATATAATACACTTTAAACATTAGTCTTTTTAGATTAAAATTTAAATGAGTTTTATCATACAAGATAAATTGCGTTCGGTTGATGAAACTTATTACGAGATATAAGAAATCGTGTGAACATCTTATAGGAGTAGTAGAACCATCCCAAATAATTCATAAGTTGTAATAAAAGTAATACCGAGACTAATAGTCATACAAGAAACGAGTACCATTAAAAGTTTCTAATAAACTTCAAACATTAGTAAATTTAGATGACAAATTTAAATGAGTTTTCTTACAGACGAAGAAAGTTCGATTGATGAAACTTATTACGAGATATAAGAAATTGTATGAACATCTTATAGGAGTAGTAGAATCATACCAAATAAATTATAACTTGTAATAAACGAAATACCGAGGCTAATCAATCATAAAGCAATGGAGTACCGTTAAATGTATATAATACACTTTAAACATTAGTCTTTTTAGATTAAAATTTAAATGAGTTTTATCATACAAGATAAATTGCGTTCGATTGATGAAACTTATTACGAGATCTAAGAAATCGTGTGAACATCTTATAGGAGTAGTAGAACCATCCCAAATAATTCATAAGTTGTAATAAAAGTAATACCGAGACTAATAGTCATACAAGAAACGAGTACCATTAAAAGTTTCTAATAAACTTCAAACATTAGTAAATTTAGATGACAAATTTAAATGAGTTTTCTTACAGACGAACAAAGTTCGATTGATGAAACTTATTACGAGATATAAGAAATTGTATGAACATCTTATAGGAGTAGTAGAATCATACCAAATAAATTATAACTTGTAATAAACGAAATACCGAGGCTAATCAATCATAAAGCAATGGAGAGTACCGTTAAATGTATATAATACACTTTAAACATTAGTCTTTTTAGATTAAAATTTAAATGAGTTTTATCATACAAGATAAATTGCGTTCGATTGATGAAACTTATTACGAGATATAAGAAATCGTGTGAACATCTTATAGGAGTAGTAGAACCATCCCAAATAATTCAGAAGTTGTAATAAAAGTAATACCGAGACTAATAGTCATACAAGAAACGAGTACCATTAAAAGTTTCTAATAAACTTCAAACATTAGTAAATTTAGATGACAAATTTAAATGAGTTTTCTTACAGACGAAGAAAGTTCGATTGATGAAACTTATTACGAGATATAAGAAATTGTATGAACATCTTATAGGAGTAGTAGAATCATACCAAATAAATTATAACTTGTAATAAACGAAATACCGAGGCTAATCAATCATAAAGCAATGGAGTACCGTTAAATGTATATAATACACTTTAAACATTAGTCTTTTTAGATTAAAATTTAAATGAGTTTTATCATACAAGATAAATTGCGTTCGGTTGATGAAACTTATTACGAGATATAAGAAATCGTGTGAACATCTTATAGGAGTAGTAGAACCATCCCAAATAATTCATAAGTTGTAATAAAAGTAATACCGAGACTAATAGTCATACAAGAAACGAGTACCATTAAAAGTTTCTAATAAACTTCAAACATTAGTAAATTTAGATGACAAATTTAAATGAGTTTTCTTACAGACGAAGAAAGTTCGATTGATGAAACTTATTACGAGATATAAGAAATTGTATGAACATCTTATAGGAGTAGTAGAATCATACCAAATAAATTATAACTTGTAATAAACGAAATACCGAGGCTAATCAATCATAAAGCAATGGAGTACCGTTAAATGTATATAATACACTTTAAACATTAGTCTTTTTAGATTAAAATTTAAATGAGTTTTATCATACAAGATAAATTGCGTTCGATTGATGAAACTTATTACGAGATCTAAGAAATCGTGTGAACATCTTATAGGAGTAGTAGAACCATTCCAAATAATTCATAAATTGTAATAAAAGTAATACCGAGACTAATAGTCATACAAGAAACGAGTACCATTAAAAGTTTCTAATAAACTTCAAACATTAGTAAATTTAGATGACAAATTTAAATGAGTTTTCTTACAGACGAACAAAGTTCGATTGATGAAACTTATTACGAGATATAAGAAATCGTGTGAACATCTTATAGGAGTAGTAGAATCATACCAAATAAATTATAACTTGTAATAAACGAAATACCGAGGCTAATCAATCATAAAGCAATGGAGTACCGTTAAATGTATATAATACACTTTAAACATTAGTCTTTTTAGATTAAAATTTAAATGAGTTTTATCATACAAGATAAATTGCGTTCGATTGATGAAACTTATTACGAGATATAAGAAATCGTGTGAACATCTTATAGGAGTAGTAGAATCATCCCAAATAATTCATAAGTTGTAATAAAAGTAATACCGAGACTAATAGTCATACAAGAAACGAGTACCATTAAAAGTTTCTAATAAACTTCAAACATTAGTAAATTTAGATGACAAATTTAAATGAGTTTTCTTACAGACGAAGAAAGTTCGATTGATGAAACTTATTACGAGATATAAGAAATTGTATGACATCTTATAGGAGTAGTAGAATCATACCAAATAAATTATAACTTGTAATAAACGAAATACCGAGGCTAATCAATCATAAAGCAATGGAGTACCGTTAAATGTATATAATACACTTTAAACATTAGTCTTTTTAGATTAAAATTTAAATGAGTTTTATCATACAAGATAAATTGCGTTCGGTTGATGAAACTTATTACGAGATATAAGAAATCGTGTGAACATCTTATAGGAGTAGTAGAACCATCCCAAATAATTCATAAGTTGTAATAAAAGTAATACCGAGACTAATAGTCATACAAGAAACGAGTACCATTAAAAGTTTCTAATAAACTTCAAACATTAGTAAATTTAGATGACAAATTTAAATGAGTTTTCTTACAGACGAAGAAAGTTCGATTGATGAAACTTATTACGAGATATAAGAAATTGTATGAACATCTTATAGGAGTAGTAGAATCATACCAAATAAATTATAACTTGTAATAAACGAAATACCGAGGCTAATCAATCATAAAGCAATGGAGTACCGTTAAATGTATATAATACACTTTAAACATTAGTCTTTTTAGATTAAAATTTAAATGAGTTTTATCATACAAGATAAATTGCGTTCGATTGATGAAACTTATTACGAGATCTAAGAAATCGTGTGAACATCTTATAGGAGTAGTAGAACCATTCCAAATAATTCATAAATTGTAATAAAAGTAATACCGAGACTAATAGTCATACAAGAAACGAGTACCATTAAAAGTTTCTAATAAACTTCAAACATTAGTAAATTTAGATGACAAATTTAAATGAGTTTTCTTACAGACGAACAAAGTTCGATTGATGAAACTTATTACGAGATATAAGAAATTGTATGAACATCTTATAGGAGTAGTAGAATCATACCAAATAAATTATAACTTGTAATAAACGAAATACCGAGGCTAATCAATCATAAAGCAATGGAGTACCGTTAAATGTATATAATACACTTTAAACATTAGTCTTTTTAGATTAAAATTTAAATGAGTTTTATCATACAAGATAAATTGCGTTCGATTGATG